>QXEO01001278.1:1053826-6284600 GCA_007115705.1 Dactylis glomerata | reverse complement strand
TATCGAGATGGAATTTGTCCCTCCCAAGTCGGAGAGATATACTTCGGGCCCACTCGGTAATCGATATCAACACCGCTTGCAAGCATGTGGTTAATGAGTTAATCACAAAGTGATATCGGATTACGGAACGAGTAAAGTACTTGCTGTGAACGAGATTGAACTAGGTATGGCGATACCGACGATCAAATCTCGGGCGAGTAAAATATCGTGTGACGAAGGGAATACATATACGGGATTAATTGAATCCTGACATCGTGGTTCATTCGATATGATCATCGATGAATATGTGGGAGTCAATATGGGTTTCCAGATCCCGCTATTGATTATTGATAGAAGATCATGTCTGCATATTCTCGAACCCGTAGGGTCACACACTTAATGTGCATCGATGCTAGGATAGAATGGATAATTGGTTTATGAGTTTTAGTTCGGAGTCTCGGATGAGATCCAGGACGTCACGAGAGGTTCCGGAATGGTCCGGAGAATAAGATTCATATAAAGGAAAGCAGTTTTTGGATTCCGGAAAGGTTTCGGAGTTTATCGGTATTGTACCGGAAGGTTCTAGAAGGTTCCGGAGTGGGACCAACGTGGGCCCACTTGATGGAGGCCTGCGTGGGCCTAAGGGGAAGTGCCCTGGCCGCCTTGGGCCAGGCGCACAAGGCCCCTAAGGCCCAGCCGGCCAGCCCAAGGGGAAACCCTAAGGGAGTCTTCAAAGAAGGAAGGGGGGGAAACTTGCCCCCCACTCTTCCTACTCCAAGTCGGCGTCCTAGGGTTTGGGGAGAGGCCAAGCTGGCCGGCCACCCCTCTATATATAGGGGGGCAAGGGCGCAGCCCTCTCCACCCCTGAACCCGAAACCCTAGCCGCCAACTGCTGCCCTCCCTCTCTCTCTCTCGCGACTGCACGTAGGCGAAGCCCTGCTGCAGAAACTCTCCACCATAAGCACCACGCCGTCGTGCTGCTGATCCAATCTATCTCTCCACCATACTTGCTGGACCAAGGAAGGAGGAGACGTCGCTGCACCGCACGTGTGCAACTCTCGGAGGCGCCGCCACTTGCGGCGTAGGATCGGATCGGATCGCGAGGAGGAGACGGCGAGTACGACTACGTCAACCACGTTCTATTGAACGTTTCCGCTGTGCGAATCTTCAAGGGTATGAAGATCTCATCTACCTCTCTCGTTGATTACATCTCCTAGATTAGATCTTGGCTTTTCTTGTTCGCATCCGTAGGAAATTTTTGATTTACTATGCTGCGAAACCCTTCAGTGGTATCAGAGCTAGATCTATGCGTAGATGTGTTTCACGAGTAGAACGCAACATGCTTGTTGCGGGCGTTGATGTTTTCTGTTGCAAACCTCTTGTTGTGTATTTCTTATGGCGCGGTATAGTGAGATCGAAGCGGTCCAGGCCAACTTTACGCGACCGCGTTCGCGAGACCGGCTCCGCACTTGACGTGTGGCTTGTTCCATACATGCGGCTGGTGGATGCCAGTTTCTCTCACTATAGTAGTCATGGGACTTACATCGGATTTTAGCAACCATAATATCACCGTTGTGGCTTTCCGTAGGTAAGAATCGTTCTTAGCTTGCTACTCCCATAAGCCACGTAAAACATGCAACAACAAAGTAGAGGCGTCTAACTTGTTTTTGCAGGGAGTGTTTTGTGATATGGTATGGCCCAAGACATGATGAGTATGAATTGAGTTGTATGCAATGATCATGTTTTGTAATCTTTCACGACTTGCATGTCGATGAGTTCACAACCGGCAGGAGCCATATGGTTGTCTTTATAATTATGTATGACCTGCGTGTCAACTTCTTATACGCCATGTAATAGCTTTACTTTATCGCTAAGTAGTTAGCAATAGTTGTAGTTGCTATTTGTGGTGGAGGCAATCATGGTGGAGTGATGGAGATCATGCCGGCGCGCACAAGATGGAGATCATGGCGCGGAGATTGGCTATACCATGTCACATAAAATTATATGCATGTGATGTTTATCCTTTTATGTATCTTATTATGCTTAGATCGCGACGGTAGCATTTTAAGATGATTCCTCACTTAAAGATCAAGATAAAATTGTGTTCTCCCCATGTATGCACCGTTGCGAAAGTTCGTCGTTTTGAAGCATCTCGTGATGATCGGGTGCTATAAACTCTACGTTCACATACAACGGGTGCAAGCCAGTTTTGCACACGCGGAAATACTTGGGTTTGACTTGACGAGCCTAGCATGTACAGACATGGCCTCGGAACACACGGACCGAAAGGTCAAGCATGAGTCATATGGATGATATGATCAACATGTTGATGTTCACCATTAAAGCTACATCATTCACGTGATGATCGGTCTCGGTGTAGTGAATTTGGATCATGCTTCACTAAACAACTTTGAGGAATGTTGAATTTAGTGGGAGTTCATTAATAATTTGATTAACTTGAACTAATTATCTTGAACTAAATCTTAGTGTATTTGCATAAGTCGTTGTAGTCTTTGGCAACCGTTTTCCACCGACACTTAGTTTTAATTGAGTTAAAAGAACTATAGAATTCTGGATAGTCACTTTTCGGTCTAGTGCCGTTTAATGTCAAGACTAAAGATTAAGTCCTATTGCAAACTTTAGCAAACCTTGCTTGCTCCATACGATTTAATAAATTGTATTAATCTAAGAGCAACGATTCAAGTTTAGTATCTAAAGATCATATGTTTGCCTTCATGATAAATTGATCTTCAAAATTGTTTGAGAATCAAAGTGATCATCGAGCTGAAAGAATTGTTTCAGAAATAATCAAGAAGTGAAAGATATTTGATATCTAAAACTTTGATTGTTTGCAAAAATGATGAAGTATAATTTAGTAAAAGAACATATGCTCATATTGTATGACTATATGTGAAGATTGAAGATGCTAGGCATCCCGATCACCCAAAAGTTTGGGAAACTAATATTATACTTGCATTTGTCCTTAAGAGCTATAGTAGTTTCATCATGAAAGATGTCATGATAGGACGAATAAAAGGTATCGGCTAAATTGTTTTGCTATACCAAAAGAATACTAAAGAATGGAATCGGGAAGAATACCAATCATATGATGATGGCGATCCACTTCAAAGTGCAAAATCCAAGGCTATTAGTATTTGACTAACATCCTTTGGACTATGTGTCAAATGATTGATGCCACTATTGATGTCGATAGATTCTTCTAAAAGGAGAGGAAATGCTAAATAGGATCTGCAAAATTATTTGGTAGAAAAGGAAAAAGACTGGAATTGTCCAGCTCAGGTATATAAATGATATACATGTTATAGATGAATTCTTTTGCTCGTTAACAATGTAATTCTTGGGTATTCGATACTGATTTGTTGGTATGAAATGTCATACAAAGCAACACAATACAAGAAGTACAATGGCCTAAGTAACTAGTAAAAGAATATGGTAATGATGCATGTCGAGATACAAATAAAAATGTTATTGTGCTTCTCGTCGACATCAAACCTAGCCTTCAAGATATTTCATGAACTTAATAATTGTTATCTTGTTCTGGTATTATGAGAACAATTGTTGTTCATGTCATTATCGTCTTCCATAATCGATGGATAGATTATTATTATCTTGTTGGTGAAATAAACATTTATAACACTGATGCTAAAGGTCGCAAGACAAAATGAATTTCACTTATATGTGACACCGCCGTTTAAGTCATATTGGAAACAAAACATGAAAGAAATTCTATATTGATAGATTTTTGAGTCAATTGATTTTGAATTGATTGACGCTTGTGAGACTTTTCCTAAAGATGATTAAACTTCGTTCATGGGCCATGGACAGATCAAGCGACTAACTAAATGGAGATCGTACATATTGATGTATGTAGTCCATGGTGTGAAGTCGATCATGGTGTATTTTCTATTTCATCAATGACTCGAATGGATGTATGGTATATCTACTCGATAAGATAGAAGTATGAAACAATTGAAATTGTTCAATTTATGAAGTGGAAATTATTGTAACAAGAAAAATTCAAGTTTTTATGATTGGATCATAAAGAAGAATATTTGAGTTACAAGTTTAGCAAGCATCTAAGAGTTAGAGGAATTGTTCCACAAACTTGCATCGTGATAAACACCATAGGAGTATGGAGTTTTTCGATGGATGTAATCAAACCTTGTTTGACATGGTTAGATCAATGATGAAATAAAACTACCAATATAATTTGTGGATTATGCTTTAGAGACTACCGCTTTGATCTCACTAGAGTGCCATCATAATCTGCCGAAATGACACCATACAAGTTATAGTTGTCTTTTCTTGAATTTTGGT
Source organism: Dactylis glomerata (assembly GCA_007115705.1). Classification (NCBI taxonomy): domain Eukaryota; kingdom Viridiplantae; phylum Streptophyta; class Magnoliopsida; order Poales; family Poaceae; genus Dactylis; species Dactylis glomerata. Next base: position 6,280,283 of record QXEO01001278.1, on the reverse strand, counting down.
ATGCAAGGCATATGTGTAAAATGTTTACAACCAAAATCGGATTAGTAAGTCTTTGTAGGTTATCCCAAAGAATGTCGATGGGTATTCCTTCTATTATGAACCTAAACACATAGTGATTGTCACTAAAAGAAGTGAATTTCTTATGAAGGAGTTTTTCGCGAAAGGTTTAAGTAGGAGGAAGATAGAACTTGATGAGGTTATTGAATCTGAGCAAGATGATCAGAGTAGCGCAGCACCAGAATTTGTTCTGGAAGCGGCAACTGCATTCATAGCTCACACGTCTACAATATGTTGTAGTCACGGCATCGAAGTTCCTATCTAACCAAGTTGGTCGTAATCAAATAGCAAGATTTGAGGACGAGATATTATTAGATAATAGTAACCAACAATATACAAAGAAGCGGTGATGGGCCCTGACTTCGTCATATGAATTATTCTAGCAACAATTACATATAGAGATATGTTAGTTGAATAAACGAAACAACGTTCCTCTACCGGAATGCACACCAAGGACGTGTAACTGACACGACCCAATGGGTTTTGTTGATTCAAAGGTTGCTAGATATGTATGCAAACTTCTATGGTAGAAGAAAGCATAGCGAAGTTGGAATCTTCAATGATGAAAATGTTAAAGTGTTAATTTCATCAAGATATTTGAAGATGCTTGTATTACAAGAAAGTAAGTGGGAGCGCTCAGACATATTTCTAATACTTTATGTGGATGACATATCATTTATTGGAAATAATGTGTTTTTCTTGATATTGTTAAGTTTTCATTAAAATTAGTTTTTGATGAAAGACTTAGGTAAAACCAGAATATTAAGCATCAATGTCTATGCAGATAGATTGAGGCACTAATATAGTTTTACCAGAGTACATAGATGAAATATTGAATTTGTTCAATATGGAAACAATAAGAACGGTTCTTGTTGCATGGAAGAGGTTGGAGCAAGAATCAATTGTTTTGACACTTGATGAGTGAAACCACAAGAATGATTTTATCAATCTTGTATACCATGATATGTAGATCCAGATGTGTCCAATGCTCTAAAGGTTATAGCATTCATATGATGATTGTTGGACAATAGTAAAGATATTCTTATGCACTTTCGAAGAAGTAAGAATATATTCTGTATGCAGAAGTGACAAATGGTTCATTGCAATGAGTTACATTGGCTTTGTCACACATACAAGTAAAATTTTTATCTCAATTTTTAAGCTATTTGTTTTGAGTTAGAAGGTGGCATAATAAGATGGAAGAAAGTTCCATGATGACTTGGATGAGTTCCAATGTTAATATTGTGGCGGACACTGCAACGAGGGCTAAGTATATAATCGCTTTAGAAGCGGCATAAAAGATGCAAAGTAGATAGTGATAATCCAACTTATTTGTGGCACTGTCGTCCAGATCATATTGGCGTAAAACGCATGAAGAAACTCCATTCTGATGGACTTTTGGAGTCTCTTGATTTTGAATCATTTGACACGTGCGAGCCGTGTCTCATGGGCAAGATGATCAAAACCCCGTTCTCCAGAATAATGGAGCGAGCAACGGACTTATTGGAAATCATACATACCGATGTGTGCGGACCAATGAGTATTTCGACGCACGGTGGATATCGCTATTTTTAAAAGTGTGCTAGTACTATGTAGTTCTATTGTATGACAATAGTGACAACATAGTCTCGGCCAAGAAACAAAGGTCTCACCAGAAGACCAAGTTTATACGATGCTATCTCATACAAGATGAGTAATGCGTGCTGACGCAAAAGAATATGCAAATACAAACGGATCTGAAAGTGTCAGATCCGTAGATAAGGTTTACCACGTGCAACGCGTATGAAGAACACCGGATTGCCATAGGTGTTAAAGGCGCAAGTATGACTAGATTATTGACTCTAGTGCAAGTGGGAGACTGAAGGAAATATGCCCTAGAGGCAATAATAAAGATGTTATTATCATATTTCTTGTTCATGATAATGTTTATATTCCATGCTAGAATTGTATTAAGCGGAAACTTTAATACTTGTGTGGTTTATGAACAACACCGTGTCCCTAGTACGCCTCTATGGACTAGCTCATTGATTAATGATGGTTAAGGTTTCCTAACCATAGACATGAGTTGTCAATTAATAATGAGATCATATCATTAAGAGAATGATATGATGGACAGACCCAAATAAAGCAGAGCAATTAGATCGTGTCATCGTGTTCATCTTTGCGAAGCTTTTCCTATGTCATGTATTGTATTCCTTAGACCATGAGATAATACAACTCCCTAGTATCGGAAGAAAGCTTTGAAGTCATCAAACGTCATCCTATGTGAGGGTGATAATAAAGGTGTCTCTCAGGTGATCGGAAAGTACTTGTTGGGTTGTATGTATCGAGATGGAATTTGTCCCTCCCAAGTCGGAGAGATATACTTCGGGCCCACTCGGTAATCGATATCAACACCGCTTGCAAGCATGTGGTTAATGAGTTAATCACAAAGTGATATCGGATTACGGAACGAGTAAAGTACTTGCTGTGAACGAGATTGAACTAGGTATGGCGATACCGACGATCAAATCTCGGGCGAGTAAAATATCGTGTGACGAAGGGAATACATATACGGGATTAATTGAATCCTGACATCGTGGTTCATTCGATATGATCATCGATGAATATGTGGGAGTCAATATGGGTTTCCAGATCCCGCTATTGATTATTGATAGAAGATCATGTCTGCATATTCTCGAACCCGTAGGGTCACACACTTAACGTGCATCGATGCTAGGATAGAATGGATAATTGGTTTATGAGTTTTAGTTCGGAGTCTCGGATGAGATCCAGGACGTCACGAGAGGTTCCGGAATGGTCCGGAGAATAAGATTCATATAAAGGAAAGCAGTTTTTGGATTCCGGAAAGGTTTCGGAGTTTATCGGTATTGTACCGGAAGGTTCTAGAAGGTTCCGGAGTGGGACCAACGTGGGCCCACTTGATGGAGGCCTGCGTGGGCCTAAGGGGAAGTGCCCTGGCCACCTTGGGCCAGGCGCACAAGGCCCCTAAGGCCCAGCCGGCCAGCCCAAGGGGAAACCCTAAGGGAGTCTTCAAAGAAGGAAGGGGGGGAAACTTGCCCCCCACTCTTCCTACTCCAAGTCGGCGTCCTAGGGTTTGGGGAGAGGCCAAGCTGGCCGGCCACCCCTCTATATATAGGGGGGCAAGGGCGCAGCCCTCTCCACCCCTGAACCCGAAACCCTAGCCGCCAACTGCTGCCCTCCCTCTCTCTCTCTCGCGACTGCACGTAGGCGAAGCCCTGCTGCAGAAACTCTCCACCATAAGCACCACGCCGTCGTGCTGCTGATCCAATCTATCTCTCCACCATACTTGCTGGACCAAGGAAGGAGGAGACGTCGCTGCACCGCACGTGTGCAACTCTCGGAGGCGCCGCCACTTGCGGCGTAGGATCGGATCGGATCGCGAGGAGGAGACGGCGAGTACGACTACGTCAACCACGTTCTATTGAACGTTTCCGCTGTGCGAATCTTCAAGGGTATGAAGATCTCATCTACCTCTCTCGTTGATTACATCTCCTAGATTAGATCTTGGCTTTTCTTGTTCGCATCCGTAGGAAATTTTTGATTTACTATGCTGCGAAACCCTTCAGCTGTTGGCGCCGACACCTCGCACAAGACTGTTTTTAGGCGCCGTCAACTATTCTCTGGCGCCGTTGCCAAAGTCAGCAAGCAACAACCTTCAGAAGTGGTTTCTTTCTCCTACTAGTCAATTAAACCTTGGTTTCATAACTGAGGGAAAACTTACTGTTGTGCTCATCGTAACTTCATCTTGGGGTTTCCCAACTGGTCCTGTGATACATCAATGTCCTTGACTTCAATGATGGATGCTGCTATTGGTCGAAGTCTTCATCTTCACCTTCAGTACTCCAATATTGCCTCCTTTGATTGCCTCCCATCTAAGCAAGGGTTAAGAGGGAGTGGGGTGAGTAACGGGCGTTACCCAGCAAGTTCATATAGAGAATAAAGTGTTTTATGCACTATCTACAGCCTTAGACTAAAGAGTCATTTGGCAATGCAAGTTTTCGTAAACATTTCTTCAAGAGGTTGCTTTTATTCTGAAGAACTATGTCCGTCAGCCTTCACAGGTTGATTAGAGCTTAGGTAGAGCTCCTTTCCTGCCGTGTTCACAGTTCCTTTAGTTTCCCGGAACAAGGAGTGACAAGCCACAATTTGATACACTCTGTAGAGGTGTGTTGCTTTACCCATGAGAGACCTTAGCCTTGTTACACATCTGAGTAGCTTGCTCGTCCACACTTCCTTGGTGTGGGGCCCTGATGGTGCATAGTAGGCACCCAGTTGGGAACCCCAAGAGGAAGGTAGGATGAGCACAGCAGCAATGTCGTGGGGATGACTTAGGGGGCGTACCACAGGCCGGGCAGTATGCCGGCTGGCGTCCCGGGGAATCCCACGGCCTCAGCACAAGAAGACCGGCTCCAGCCGGAAGGGCCGGTTGCGCCAGCGGCCGGCTGACGACTCCACCGAGGAGGGCTGGAGCCGGGCGAAGGAGACGAAACCCCTCAACGGTTGTCTGGCCAAAAGCCGGATGGCCCCGACAAGAGCGACAGAGGCGCAGGACAGGCGTGATGAACGCCACGACCACGATCGACCAATGAGGAGACGAAGACTCTTCCCCACGGCGGGATCCTAGGCGAAGGAGAGAGGATATGCTCTCCAGATGCCGGCCTGGGGAAAAGGCACTTTATAAAGTGCCTTTGCCAGAGCGCAGCCAGGGGAGATCAGGCCAAGAACGCCGCCGCCAAGGAGCCGGCAGCCGGCCGAAGCGTTACCGAAACCTGTAACCAGGCCCCCGTCTATATAAGGGGGCCTGGACCCTTAGCATAGTTGATGGGATCTTCTTCTTCCTCCTCTAGCCGAACAGCTCGAGGAGCACTGTAATCGCTACTATCCAATCAATACGAAGCAGGCAGGAAGTAGGGGTTTACCTCCAACCGGGAGGGCCCTGAACCTGGGTAAACCGAGGTGTCTCTGTAGGCACAATCCCGAGCCGGACCCATCGTCACCAACGTCGAGCCCCTCCGATAAGCCTCCCCATGGCTACTGTCTCCAAATTCCCACGACAGTTGGCGCCCACCATGGGGCTAAGCGCGGTGGCGAGCGGAGTCAAGTTCTGGCCGGGACCCTCCGCCGAGAAGGTCGCCTCCGGCCTCGTCTGGAGGTTCGGCACCTTCGACTGCGTCGACGACAACTTGGCCCACTTCAAGAACGGCCTCGGCAACGGCGGCTCCTTCCTCGACGTCGGCAGCCACCGCTTCTACGTCGCCAAGCCCTTCCCGGAGGAGATCACCGACGTCTTCGACTCTCCCTGCGGCGGAGGCTCGAGTTGCGGCGAAAGCAGCAACCTTGGCGCATTGGTTGAGGTGATGGCCCTGGGAGAGGATGAGGGCGGCGACTCCCCGCGCCCCGAGCGCCCGTCGCATGAGCGCCCACCTCCACAGGAGCAAGACGCTTCACTCCCAAAGCGGGACGCCCCGGACGTCTCCGTGGTGGACCTGCGCGCTCCCCTCGACCGCGTCATCGATCCCGCTCGGGTCGCCGAGGCCTTGGAGCGGACGCGCCTCGTTCTCCTTGGCAAGGCGGCCGAGGACGAGTCCAACCGACGCCGCGCGAGCACCACGCTCGGCGAGTTCTACGACGTGCGCCGAGCCGCACCGACCGAGCTCGCCCGTGACCTGCGCCACAGCTTCGCCACCACTGTCCCTGGCCAGATCCAGCGGTCGCCATCGGCAGGCCGAGGCCACGGAGGACGTGGGCACGGTGGCCGTGCTCCCAGCGGTATCGTTCAAGGCCGTCGCGCCCAGCAAGGCGGCGGGGCAGGCGGATCATGCCAGTCCCAGGAGTCAGCACCAGGGTTGGAGTCCCAGGCTCACCCATCGGCGCTGCACATCCACCTGTGGCTAGACCATGTTCAGGCGTCCTCTAGGGGATCTGCTAGCTCAAAGCGAGCGGCTTCAGACCAAGGAGGCCCGGGGGCTGCAGGCAGCGGTCATGGGCGCAAAGAGGGCAAGTACACCCTCGATGCTGCGCTTGACCAGCCGTGTAAGTTTCACACCTCCCCGGGCAGGGAAGCGACCCACTCCACGCGTCAGTGCCGTTTCATGAGAGAGCTGGAGCAGTGCGCTCGGCAGATCCCTAGAGCGCCGCAAGCGCAACCGGCTGGAGGTCAGGAGGACCAACGGCGCGAACCGGCTGGAGGCGAGCCGGACCAAGATGACGACTTCCCGACGGACGTGGAGCAGTATCATATCTTCACTACCCCCGGCAAGGATAAAAGGAACGACCTTTGGCATGAGGCAGAGGTGAATGCCGTGATGCCTGCAGAACCCCAGTTCATGCATTGGTCTGAGGCGGCCATTACCTGGGGGCGCGAGGACCACCCAAGGCTGATGCCCAGCCCTGGAGAATACGCTCTGGTCGTGGACCCTGTTGTGTGCTCCGATACGCACATATGCCGGTTCTCCCGCGTGCTCATCGACGGCGGCAGTAGTATCAACCTTCTTTACCGGAGCTCTCTGGAGAAGTTGGGCATCCCGCTTGCTCAACTGGAACCTAGCCGGCTCACCTTCCATGGCATCGTGCCTGGGCACTCTTGCACCCCTTTGGGCAAGGTGCAGCTGGAGGTTCTCTTTGGAAAGAAGGGGAACAGCCACCGCGAGCCAATCTGGTTCGAGGTGGTGGACATCAGCAGTCCCTACCACGCCCTGCTAGGCCGACCAGCCCTGGCCAAGTTCATGGTCATCCCGCACTACGCCTATCTGAAGATGAAGCTCCCTGGGCCCAGAGGTGTGATCACAGTCTCGGGAAGCTTCAAGAAGTCTCTGGCTTGCGCTAAGGAAAGCTCGCAGCTGGCGGAGGCGCTGGTCATCGCCGAGGAGAAAAGGCAGCTTCTGCATCGCGTAGAGCTGGCCCAACAAGACGTACCAGTCCGCCAATCGCCCGTGGAGCAATTCAAGCCGGCTAACGATACCAAGAAGATCCTGCTGGACGAGAGCGACCCCTCCAAGTACGTCATCATCGGCACCGGCTTGTCTGCCAAATAGGAAAGCGAGCTCACCAGTTTCCTCCGAGAGAATCGGGACATCTTCGCATGGTCTCCAAAGGACATGCCAGGTGTGCCGAGGGAGCTGGCTGAGCACGCGCTTAACGTCCGGCCGGACGCCAAGCCGGTCAAGCAGCCGCTGCGGCGGTTCGCAGAAGAGAAGAGGAAAGCAATTGGCGAAGAGATTGCCCGGCTCCTTGCAGCCGGCTTCATCATGGAAGTGTTTTACCCTGACTGGCTCGCGAACCCAGTCCTGGTTCTGAAGAAGAACAACACTTGGCGAATGTGTATCGACTACACCAGCCTCAATAAGGCTTGTCCCAAGGATCTTTCGCACTGCCACGGATTGACCAGGTGATCGATTCCACAGCCGGCTGTGACCTGCTGTCCTTCCTGGACGCCTATTCAGGCTACCACCAGATCCCGCTCTTCCAGCCGGATCAGATCAAGACCTCCTTCATCACCCCATATGGAGCCTACTGCTATGTCACCATGCCATTCGGCCTGAAGAACGCTGGAGCCACTTACCAGCGAACCATGCAGCGATGTCTGCAAGGGCAGATTGGGAGGAACGTGCACGCCTACGTGGACGACGTGGTGGTGAAGACCAAGCAGAGCGGCACGCTCCTGGACGATCTCAAGGAGACCTTCACCAACCTGCGGCGCTATCGCATGAAGCTCAACCCCGAGAAGTGCACCTTCGGTGTGCCGGCTGGACAGCTCCTAGGCTATATCGTTTCCCAACGAGGGATCGAGGCTAACCCCTCGAAGATAAAAGCCATCGAGGCCCTAGAGAAGCCCACCCAGCTCAGAGATGTGCAGAAGTTTGCTGGTTGCCTAGCCTCGCTTAGCCGGTTCGTCAGCCGGCTCGGAGAGAAGGCCATGCCGCTGTACCAGCTGATGAATAAGACAGATCACTTCGTTTGGTCCCAGCGCGCTGATGACGCCTTCAACGACCTCAAGCGAGCCTTGTCTACCGCGCCGGTTTTGGCAGCGCCAGCTCCGTGATACGTCTCAAACGTATCTATAATTTTTGATGCTCCATGCTTGTTTTTACACCATTTGCCTATTGTTTCGTTACACTTAGTGGTACTTTTATACATTTTCCGGAACTAACCTATTAACGAAGTGCCACAGTGCCAGTTTCCTGTTTTCTGCTGTTTTTGTGTTTCAGAAGTGATACACAGGAAATATTCTCGGAATTGGACGAAACAAGTTCCTGAAGTCATATTTCACCGGGGAGCTCCCAAACATCCGAAGACCTGACGGAGGGGGGCCACGTGGCCCCCACACACAGGGGCGGCGCGGCCTGGCCCTTGGCCGCGCCACCCCCTTGTGAGGCCGCGTGGCTCCACCTCTGACAGCCCCCCTTCGCCTACATATACCCCCTGACGAGAAAAACCTAAGGGCCCGATCAGTTTTCCAGAATACATCGCGATCCGCCGCCGCCGTCGACCCGAAGATCGGGAGGGTCCAGAAGCTCTTCCCGGCACCCTGCCGGAGAGGGGAATCGCCACCGGAGGTCTTCTTCATCGCCATGCTTGCCTCCGGAGCGATGAGTGAGTAGTCTACCTTGGACTATGGGTCCATAGCAGTAGCTAGATGGTTGTCCTCTCCACCATGTGCTTCATGTTTAGATCTCATGAGCTGCCCTACATGATTGAGATCACCGTTATGTAATACTATGATGTTGGTTTGTTGGGATCCGATGAATATTGGTGTTTATGATTAAGTTGCTGTACTGAATTATATCTTTTGTTATCTCTATGTTGTTTATGATCTTGCATGCTCTCCGTTGTTAGTAGCTATCTTGGCCGAGTAGTTGCTAGTGACTCCAAGAGGGGGTATTTATGCTCGATAGTGGGTTCATGCCTCTATTTCACCTCGGGGAGTGACAGAAACCTCTAAGGTGGTAGATGTGCTGTTGCTACTAGGGAGAAAACAACATTCATATGCTCAAGGGCATATGCTTTGTTTACATTACACACTTTGCTTAATGCAATTATCTGTTGTTCGCAACTTAATACTTTTGGGGTGTTCGGATGATATCCCCGAGGGTGGATTATTAGTCATAGATGCAGTTGGATGGCGGTCTATGTATTTTGTTGTAATGCCCAGAGTAAATCTCATAGTGATCTTCTTGACATATCACGTTATCTTTATTCTATCAATTGCCCAACTGTAATTCGTTTACCCAGCATGTTATTTATCTATGGAGAGACACCACTAGTGAACTGTGGACCCCGGTCCTATTTTAATCATATTGCAATCACCTGTTTACTATTCCCGCACTGTTTACTTTACTAGCATATTACTACTGTTTTCCACTCGATACACTCATAACCTTTGTTTCAAGCAAACCGGTGAGATTGACAACCTCATCGCAAGTTGGGAACAAAGTATTTGTTTGTGTGTGTGCAGGTTCCGCAAACACCTTCAGTCGTCACCGTCTCTCTTCTTCAAGATCGACATTAAACCTTGGTTTCTTAACTGAGGGAAAGCTAGCCGCTACACTCATCATACCTTCCTCTTGGGGTTCCCAACGGGCTGGTCATCCACCACGCACAAGGACAGTCTGCTCCCACATCAACTATACACCACCACACGCAGCACTCCGCGAGAGCCAATGCTGCTCTACATCGCGGCGACCCCTCGCGTCATCAGCGTGGTGATCGTAGTGGAACGCACCGAGGAAGGCAAGGAGCTGCCGGCTCAGCGCCCGGTGTACTACCTGAGTGAGGTGCTCACTCTCTCCAAGCAGAACTACCCGCACTATCAGAAGGTCGCGTACGGCGTGTACATGGCTGGAGCTCAGCGGATTCTTTGAAGGCTGCGAGTTCCACCATGTCCCCAGAGCAAGCAACGAGGAGGCAGACCGGCTGTCTAAGATCGGCTCCACCAAGCAGGACATCCCAGCCGGGGTATCCCTGGAGATCATCCGCAAGCCGTCCATCAAGCCTTCACCGGAATCCATATCCATCTACGTGCCTGGAGACCCAGCCCCGGCTCAGGTACCACAACCGGACTCGGGGGCTGCCGTCTCCGGGCTGGAGGAGGCAGCCGGCCAGCCTAGCGCGGCCGGCTCGACGAAGGACAAGGGGATTGCCGGCTCCACGCCCGCTCCCCCAGCCGGACAATCAGGCGAAGCCGGCTCAACGACGGACCCGGGGGCTGCTGACCCTCTGGTCGCCAGTGTCTTCCACATACGGGAGATACCTTCATGGGCAGAACCATTCTCCAACTACCTCATCACTGGGGACCTGCCGCAAGACGAAGCGGAAGCTAGGCGAATTCAGCGCCGAGCTGGGGCATACACCCTGATCAACAGCGAGCTGTACAAGCGCAGCGTGTCAGGCATCTACCAGAAGTGCATCGAGCCGGAAGAAGGGACAGAGCTGCTAAGAGAAATACATCAAGGGGAGTGCGGACATCACGCATCTTCCAGAGCCTTGGTGGCCAAAGCCTTCCGCCATGGATTCTACTGGCCGACGGCTAAGCAGAACGCGGAGCAGCTGGTGAAGCAGTGCAACGGCTGCCAGCGCTTCTCCAAGCACAGAAACACCCCAGCGGCAGCCCTCAAGACCATCCCGCTCACCTGGCCATTCGCTGTCTGGGGTCTGGACATGGTGGGACCATTCAAAACCGCACCCGGGGGCTTGACGCATCTGCTGGTGGCCGTGGACAAGTTCACCAAGTGGATCGAAGCCAAGCCAATCAAGAAACTCGCGGCTCATCCACGATCAAGTTCTTCAACGAGATCATCACAAGATACGGAGTACCCCACAGCATCATCACCGACAATGGGACGAACTTTGCGAAGGGAGTCTTTGCTGATTACTGTGGTCAAAAAGGCATCCGGCTGGACTTGGCATCTGTGGCACACCCTCAGTCAAATGGACAAGTGGAAAAGGCAAATGGGCTGATCCTGGCCGGCATCAAACCAAGACTGGTCGAGCCTCTCGAACGCTCAGCCGGCTGTTGGGTCGAGGAGCTACCCTCAGTGCTCTGGAGCCTGCGCACCACTCCAAACCGCTCTGTGGGCTTCACACCCTTCTTCCTAGTTTATGGAGCAGAGGCAGTCTTACCCACGGACATCGAGTTCGATGCGCCCAGAGTTGTCCAGTACACGGAGAAACAAGCAAAAGAAGCTCGCGAAGATGGCATCGACCTCCTCGAGGAGGCTCGAGAGCAGGCTCTGGCTAGATCGGCGCTCTACCAGCAGCAGCTGCGACGATACCACAGCCAGAAAATTCGCCCGCTCGCGTTTCGCGAAGGTGATCTCGTACTCCGGCTGGTCCAAAGCACTAAAGGCATGCATAAGCTGTCCTCTCCCTGGGAGGGACCGTTCATTGTCAGCCGGGTGTTGGGCAATGGGGCATATTACCTCATCGACGCACAAGAGCCCAGAAAGAATAAGGCAGACAACTCTGACAAGGAGACCGAGCGTCCCTGGAATGTCAGTCTCTTAAGACCTTTCTTCTGCTAAGGCAAAAGCTTGTACCCCGAAAAATGTGTCAATGAATAAAGGAAAACGGAGCGGCTAGTTACGGCCGGCTCCGGGGAAAAACACTCCGTGCATGTTTTACTTCCTACGTTATTCACTTGACCGGCAGCCGGCTCCAGGCACCGAGCCACAGCCGGCTGCCCCGAAAACGATCGATCTCTCGCCAGCCGGATGAGTACTGCGTATGACGAAGGTCTCGAGCCCAACCTCCACCTTCCGGCTCCGCGTAGCCGGACGGACAGGAGCCGGCAGGCCACATACGAGGGAAAGCCGCAGAGCGGAAACACAAGCGATAGAAAAACCGCTCAACCAAACGTTAAGGGCGGTGTCTGTCAACTAATCGTAGGCTAGCACGAGTCGGGGGCCCGATAGACCGAAGTACTACTTCTCACTCCGCGGCACGCTCCCACCCTAGGCCGGCATTCGGCTGCCGGCCCAAGGGAGACCAACCGGCACCAGGCTGCCGGTTGGGGGTAGAAGGGCCGAAGGGTGGGAAGATTAAGGAAAAGGTTGAGGGAACCGGGCAAGTGCAAAGCCAGTGAGTAGCTGACAGATACGATCTTTGGCGTTTGGGCGGAGAAGCCACGCCCAAGAGGTTCGAAGCCAGAGCTGCCTCGCTTGGCGGTTGGCATCGTTCGCGAGAAGTTAGTTTCGAGCTAGCTGATAGTCCAGCTACCCCAAAACTCGGGGGCTAGGGGGAAAGGGAATTGGCCCTCAGAAGCAGGCCAGCTCCAGTACCTCGCCGGCTGTTCGAGCAGCCGGCGCTGCGACACGATCGACAAACAAGCAGCGAAATCGAAACCTAACACTCGCAAAAGCAACGGCTAGAGCTGGAGGCTAGGAGGTCTGCTCCAATCGTGGCTCGAAACGCGCGAAGACTTGGGAAAAGAAACACGCCGGCTCTGACCCTTGCCAGAGCCGGTACCGGATGCGGTTCCCATTCCGTTCGCGCTGAAGCCGGAACTAGCCCACCCTTCCTGGAGCCGGCCAGCAGAAGCGCCGGTCCATTCGCGCTGGAGCCGGAGCTAGCCTGCACTCCCCAGAGCCGGCCAGCAGGAGCATCGTTCCCTCCGCATCGAGGCTGGAGGAGCCCTGCCCGAAGCGTTTGCGCAGGCCAGTGACTATTGCAGTCCCTACCTACGGATTCGCGCAACAAGCGATTCTGCTAAGAGAAGAACCATCGTGGCACAGTGAAGAAAAGACATTCACATAGCAAGCAAAGATGTTCATACAGCAAGCGATGAAAAGCGAGTAAAGATTTGCAGGAAATTAAAAGAGTTCACTAAGGAGTCTGACGATTACAAAAGTCCCCTAGATTACTACCCTAAGGATGCCAAGGATCCTCAGGCGAGTCCGTGTCAGAATCGCCCGCAAGAGGAATGACAAGGAGGATGCCAAGAATCCCTCGCCCGGGAGATCCTCGCCTTCCCCAGCCTGGTGCGAGCGCCGCACGAACTTCGTCCCGGAGAAACCCGCCCTTCACGACGGGGCGGCGAAGGCGCGAGCGGAGAGGGTACCGTCGAAGAGGCAGAGGGTGAAGTCATCCTTCTCATCTTGGCGAGTAAGAAGGATGAACCAGCCTTCGTGCACGCCGTAGTCGATGAAGAACTTCGACCACCCGTCGCGGAAGTAGCACACCCCTTGGCCGTCGTAATGGACCTCGACGCGGTACGTGGGCTGGCCGCCGCTGCACTCCCGCAGCTTGGCGTAAGCCAACTCTTGGTCCTCCATCAAGCTGGCGAACTGAGTCGGGAGGCGGAGACGATCCGGGGCGCCTGCAAGGACCGGGATGATGCATGTGGACCACCCCTGCGCCGAGATGTATTCTGGCGGCTGGAGCGCTGGCTTCTCCAACCAGGACCGCGAGGGACCTAGCGGAGGAGGAACCGTCGCGCGAGGCCCCGCCGGAGTGGCGTCGACCCTGAAGACGGCGGGGGCCTTTTTGTTTTTGCTCCCTGGCGGTCGCCCACGGCGATTGGGCAGCGAAGGAGCAGCAGCCGCCGCAGAAGTGGGCTTCTTCCCACTTCCCTTCGGGCGGCCTGGTTTCCGCTTCTCCGGGACGCCCGCGTCGCCGGAAGCTCCGGCAGCTGGGGCGACGAAGGAGCTGCAGCCGCCGCAGAAGCGAGCTTCTTCCCGCTTCCCTTCGGGCGCCCTGGTTTCCGCTTCTCCGGGATGCCCGCATCGCCGGAAGCTCCGGCCACCTGGGGCGCGAAGGAGGAAGAAGCGGCGGCGGTGGCCTTCGCAGCGAGGGCCTCCAAGGTGCTCTTGTTTCGGCTCCCTTTCGGGCGACCGCGCTTCCGAGATATGGAAGGCGCCACTTCCGGCGCCTCGACCTCCCTTTCGCTCCCCTCTGGGGCCTTGACGTCATTGGCAGTCGAATCGCTAGGGGACGACATTTCCAGAGGCGAGGGGAGAAGTGGAGAATGCCCTGCACAGCTAACGCGCTCGGTATTTAAAGAAAAAGGGCAACCCCCGACGTTTCAGTAACCTACCTCCACGTCGTGCGCCACCGCGACGGTTGTCGCGGCGGATCGTGGGAGGAGTTGATGGGACACACCGCTGACGTATGCCGGCCCACTCCGCATGACGATCCGAGAAATTATGGTGAAGGGGATTCCGAGGTCCAGGCGACTAGACGGGTCACTGGCGCACTGCGCCGGCCACTGCGTGGGGACAAAACCCGAGGCGGCACAATCTCCCAGGAGGCAGCGTGTCGGCTCGCGATCGCCAGCCGGACTATCGCCGGAGCCGGCTCGCCCCGAGGCGGCCGGAAGAGCTCCGCAAGGCCCAGCCTCAATGACTAGATCGACTAAGACAAACCAGAGGCCCTGGGACTTCGATGGAGACGAGTAAGATTTCGGCGAAAAGAAGAACCCACCGAAGCCCCATGCTAGCCCATGAGACTTCGCCAGTTTCGGGGGCTAGTGTCGTGGGGATGACTTAGGGGGCGTACCACAGGCCGGGCAGTATGCCGGCTGGCGTCCCGGGGAATCCCACGGCCTCAGCACAAGAAGACCGGCTCCAGCCGGAAGGGCCGGTTGCGCCAGCGGCCGGCTGACGACTCCACCGAGGAGGGCTGGAGCCGGGCGAAGGAGACGAAACCCCTCAACGGTTGTCTGGCCAAAAGCCGGATGGCCCCGACAAGAGCGACAGAGGCGCAGGACAGGCGTGACGAATGCCACGACCATGATCGACCAATGAGGAGACGAAGACTCTTCCCCACGGCGGGATCCTAGGTGAAGGAGAGAGGATATGCTCTCCAGATGCCGGCCTGGGGAAAAGGCACTTTATAAAGTGCCTTTGCCAGAGCGCAGCCAGGGGAGATCAGGCCAAGAACGCCGCCGCCAAGGAGCCGGCAGCCGGCCGAAGCGTTACCGAAACCTGTAACCAGGCCCCCGTCTATATAAGGGGGCCTGGACCCTTAGCATAGTTGATGGGATCTTCTTCTTCCTCCTCTAGCCGAACAGCTCGAGGAGCACTGTAATCGCTACTATCCAATCAATACGAAGCAGGCAGGAAGTAGGGGTTTACCTCCAACCGGGAGGGCCCTGAACCTGGGTAAACCGAGGTGTCTCTGTAGGCACAATCCCGAGCCGGACCCATCGTCACCAACGTCGAGCCCCTCCGATAAGCCTCCCCATGGCTACTGTCTCCAAATTCCCACGACAAGCAAGTTTCCCTCAGTTGTGAAATCAAGGTTTATCGAACCAGTAGGAGAAAGAACCACACTTCCGAAGGTTGATGCCCGCTAGTTTGCGACACTCCAGACAATGGCGCCAGAAAAATGCTTGTCGGCGTGTAGCTTTTCACTAGCAGCAACGTGGAACCTGCACACAACACAACCAAGTACTTTGCCCCAACTTACGATGAGGTTGTCAATCTCACCGGTTTGCTGTAAACAAAGGGTCGAGCGTATTGAGTAAACAAATTAGACCGGGGTCCACAGTTCACTAGTGTTGTCTCTCCATAAGATAAATAACAACATGCTGGGTAAACAAATTATAGTTGGGCAATTGATAGAATAAAGATAACGTACATATGTCATGAGGATCACTATGAGATTCACTCTGGGCATTACGACAAAATACATAGACCGTAATCCAACTGCATCTATGACTAATAATCCAATCTCGAGGTGTCATCCGAGCACCCATTGAGTATTAAGTTGCGAACAATAGATAACTGCATTAAGCAAAGTGCGTAATGTAAACAATGCAAATGTCCTTGAACACAAGAATGTTGTTTTCTCCCTAGTGGCAACAACACATCTACAACCTTAGAGGTTTCTGTCACTCCCCCAGATTACTAGAGGCATGAACCCAACTATCGAGCATAAATACCCCCTCGGAGTCACTAGCATCTACTCGGCCAAGATATCTACTAGCAACGGAGAGCATGCAAGATCATAAACAACATAGAGATAACATAAAGATAATAATTCAGCACATCAACTTGACATAGTACAATTACTCATCGGATCCCAACAAACACAACATGTAGAATTACACAAATATAATCTTGATCATGATAGGTGATACGTCTCAAACGTATCTATAATTTTTGATGCTCCATGCTTGTTCTTACACCATTTGCTTAGTGTTTTGTTACACTTCGTGGCATTTTTATGCATTTTCCGGAACTAACCTATTAACAAGATGCCACAGTGCCAGTTCCCTGTTTTCTGCTATTTTTGTGTTTCAGAAAAGTTACACATGAAATATTCTCGGAATTGGACGAAACAAAAGCCGAACCTCCTAATATTTACCAAAGCTTCCAAAAGACCGAAGAGGAGACGGAGGGGGGCCACAGGCCAGCCACACCATAGGGCGGCGCGGTCAGCCCCTGGCCCGCGCCCCCTATGGGTGAGGCCGCCCTGGTCCACTCCTGACGCCGCCCCTTTGCCAATAAAGACCCCCCGACGGGAAAAACCTAAATACCCGATCAATTTTCCAAAAACACATCGCGATCCGCCGCTATCGTCGACTCGAGATCGGGAGGGTCCAGAAGCTCTTCCCGGCACCCTGCCGGAAAGGGTAATTGCCACCGAAGGTCTTCTTCATCGCCATGCTTGCCTCCGGTGCGATGAGTGAGTAGTCTACCTTGGACTATGGGTCCATAGCAGTAGCTAGAGGGTTGTCTTCTCCACCATATGCTTCATGTTTAGATCTCGTGAGCTGCCTTACATGATCGAGATCATCTTTATGTAATTCTACATGTTGTGTTTGTTGGGATCCGATGAATATTGGTGTTATGCTAAGTTGATGTGCTGAATATTATCTTATGTTATCTCTATGTTGTTTATGATCTTGCATGCTCTCCATTGTTTGTAGATATCTTGGCCAAGTAGATACTAGTGACTCCAAGAGGGGGTATTTATGCTCGATAGTTGGGTTCATGCCTCTATTTAATCTGGGGGAGTGAGTGACAGAAACCTCTAAGGTTGTAGATGTGCTGTTGCCACTAGGGAGAAAACAACAATCTTGTGTCCAAGGACATTGACTTTGTTTACATTACACACTTTGTTTAATGCAGTTATCTGTTGTTCGCAACTTAATACTCAAGGGGTCCTCGGATGATTCCCCGCGAGTGGATTATTTGTCATAGATGCAGTTGGATGGCGGTCTATGTATTTTGTTGTAATGCCCAGAGTAAATCTCATAGTGATCCTCGTGACATATGCACGTTATCTTTATTCTATCAATTGCCCAACTGTAATTTGTTTACCCAGCATGTCGTTATTTATCTTATGGAGAGACACCACTAGTGAACTGTGGACCCCGGTCCAATTTCCTTTACATTGCTATTACTGTTTACTTTTACTCGACTGTTTACTTTCTCGTATACTACTATTGCTTTCCACTCGATATGCTCAATCCTTTGTTTACAACAAACCGGTGAGATTGACAACCTCATCATAAGTTGAGAGCAAAGTTCTTGGTTGTGTTGTGTGCAGGTTCCATGTTGCTGCTGGTTGATGCCGAGTAAATGACTGGCCCATTGGGAACCCCAAGAGGAAGGTGTGATGAATATAGCAGCAAGATTTTCCCTCAGTAAGAAACCAAGGTTTGTCGATCAGGAGAGGAAAGAGCCAAACGACTGAAGGTGATGCCTGCTAGCTTGCGACAGCTCCGGACAATTTATAGGGCGCCTCGTCCAAGCTTTGCTTGCTAGCTGCAACGCAAAACCTGCACACAACACAACCAAATACTCTGTTCCCAACTTACGATGAGGTTGTCAATCTCACCGGTTTGCTTGAAACAAAGGGTATGAGCGTATCGAGTGGAAAGTGATAATAGTATGCGAGTAAAGTAAACAGTGCGAGTAAAGTAAATAGTTGATAGCAATATAAAGGAAATAGGACCGGGATCCACAGTTCACTAGCGGTGTCTCTCCATAGATAAAATAATACATGCTGGGTAAACAAATTACAGTTGGGCAATTGATAGAATAAAGACAACGTGCATATGATGAGAGGATCACTATGAGATTTACTCTGGGCATTACAAAAAAATACATAGACCGCCATCCAACTGCATCTATGACTAATAATCCACTCACGGGGATATCGTCTGAACACCCCATGAGTATTAAGTTGCGAACAACAGATAACTGCATTAAGCAAAGTGTGTAATGTAAACAAAGCATATGCCCTCAAGCATATGCATGTTATTTTCCCCCTAGTACCAATAACACATCTACAACCTTAGAGGTTTCTGTCACTCCCTCAGATTAAATAGAGGCATGAACCCACTATCGAGCATAAATACCCCCTCTTGGAGTCACTAGCAACTACTCGGCCAAGATAGCTACTAACAACGGAGAGCATGCAAGATCGTAAACAACATAGAGATAACATAAGATAAATTTCAGTACATCAACTCAAGCATAACACCAATATTCATCGGATCCCAACAAACCAAACATGTAGAATTACATAACGGTGATCTCAATCATGTAGGGCAGCTCATGAGATCTAAACATGAAGCAGATGGTGGAGAAGACAATCATCTAGCTACTGCTATGGACCCATAGTCCAAGGTAGACTACTCACTCATCGCTCCGGAGGCAAGCATGGCGATGAAGAAGACCTCCGGTGGCGATTCCCCTCTCTGGCAGGGTGCCGGGAAGAGCTTCTGGACCCTCCCAATCTTTGGGTCGACGGCAGCGGTGGATCGCAATGTGTTCTGGAAAACTGATCGGATCTTTAGGTTTTTCTCGTCGGGGGGTCTTTATAGGCGAAGGGGCATCGTCAGGAGTGGACCGAGGCGGTCTCACACATAGGGGGCGCGACCAGGGCCTGGGCTGCACCGCCCTGGTGTGTGGCCACCTCGTGGCCCCACTCTGTCTCCTCTTCGGTTCTCTGGAAGCTTCGGTGAAATTCTGGACGACTGGCTTTGGTTTCGTCCAATTCCGAGAATATTTCCTGTGTAACTTTTCTGAAACACAAAAACAGCAGAAAACAGGGAACTGGCACTGTGGCAACTTGTTAATAGGTTAGTTCCGGAAAATGCATAAAAGTGCCACGAAGTGTAACAAAACACTAAGAAAATGGTGTAAAAACAAGCATGTAGCATCAAAAATTATGGATACGTTGGAGACGTATCAGCATCCCCAAGCTTAACTCCTGCTCATCCTCGAGTAGGTAAGTGATAACAAAAGAAATAATTTTTGAGGTGACATGCACCTACACAATCTTAATCATATATGTAAGCGTTGTGCGCTGGGATCAAAAGAACTTAAAACATGGGCATGAAAGATATGATCTTGATAGAAGAAACTTAGCAACCATGTTATAACATGAAAATGAACACAAACAAAAGATCATGAAAATGAAACAATGAAAGTCAAACATGAGTTCAAATCATAAGGAAAAACATACAAATGGTTTTCAGCTTGTCCTTCATGGAGAGCAAAACATAAATGCATAGGACACCTTCAAGTTTAAGAGGGCGACTAGATACAAATAATTTAAGAACAAGTGAAACCAACAATATGAATCAATCAATGAAAACTTTGGGACAATGCACATTATACTAAGAATGACAACTATGCTCTCTTAATGGTGCATAAAGATAGAAGGTGGTGACTCAACATAAAAGTAAAAAGAAAGGCCCTTCGCGGAGGGAAGCAGTGATTAAACATGTGCTAGAGCTTTTCATTTGTAAAACAGAGAGATAAAACTTGAGTTTTGAGAGGTGGTTGCTTTTGTCAACCACTAGCAATGGGGTTCTTACTATCTTCCATACAAAAATGAAGCAAGTTTTTGAGAGAGAGATTGGCACTTTTGTGCTCTTTTTATAAAGCTTGGCACTCCTCCCCACCTTTTTTCCTTTCTCAAACCATGGCTAACCGATTCCATCGGGTGCCCACCAACATTCACATACCATGGAGGAGTGCCCTTTTTTTCTTTCTTTTTTCTTTTTTTTTTCTTTTTGGAATAAGCAATATGGAAGATAGCAAATCCGACCACTACGTCCTCATGAGCTAAAAACAGTGGCACAAAATGAGAAGTATTTGAAGGTTTTTGAAAGGCAGCACATGAAAATTTACTTTGGAATGGCTTATAAATACCATGCATAGGAATTTATAGTGGACACAATGGCAAACTTGGTTTTTAGGAGTTGGATGCACGAGTAGAGCTCATACTCAGTACAAGGCGAGGGCTAGCAAAAGACTGGGAGCGACCAACAAAGAGAGCAATAACGGCCATAATCATGCAAAGCGACAAAGCGACATTAAAAGAAGCATAAGATGGCATCAAAAGTCAAAAACTAAATGATCATAGAGGCTATTGGCGACTTTGGATGAGTCTAACATGTATGAGCATGCGCCAAGTCAACCCAAATAAAGCATCAAGGAGAAAACCAAAATAATGCTTCCAAACGATAAAAACAACGCATGATTTTTTCAAAGGCTCATTAAGAAATCTCAGTTATTTGAGACAAGTCATGCTACAGCAAAACCACTAATCATACTATCAAAAAGACATCAAGCACGACATGCAAAAGCCTAGGCCGCAGTCTACACAAGCTCCTTCTTGTACCACTTTTTTGCATAAAGCTTTTTCTCTTTTCCAACACCATTCAAAAAATTTATAAACACCTCTTTTGATGAAAACCAATAAAGATCAGAGGCAAAAATACACCTTGATGAAAATATATAACAAGATCTGAACACATATCAAGGCGAAAACGAAAACTAAACGCAGTTCTAGAAAAATAAGAACACTCGTTGAAACGAATAGAGTGAAAAACGGAGTGTTCTTGGCAAATGAAAAGCAAGGCAACTTCTCCAAAAGGAATTTGTTGGGGTCCAACCATATATTTCAGCAAACTAAACTAAACTAAACTGAAAACTAAAAACAACTGACGCTCCAAGAAAAACGCATAATGCATGAAGCAATAAGAATATAGTGTCTTGTAAGGTGACCTGATTTTTGCTGATGAAGAAGGGGTGCCTCGGGGGCATCCCCAAGCTTTGGCACTTGTACTTCTTGGATATTTCTTGGGGTGATGCATGAGCATCCCCAAGCTTGAGCTTTTGTCCATTCTTCAACTCATCTCATCACTCTCCGATCCCTACACTTGAAAACTTCCTTCATACAAAACTAAACACAAATCTATTAGCAACATTAGTGTAAGTATAACATAGAATCAACCCTTTTTGCTTCATGTTTCAACCTAAAACCACCACATATTAAGCACACTACTGTATCAACTTCCCCAAAAGTTCCGTGATCAAAAGAACTCAAAAAGAAAGCGATAAAGCGGCAAACACAAATATTTGGCAGAAATCTGTCAAAACAGAACAGCTGATAAAGGTCGAATTTTTGGGAGTTCTTCTGTTACTCAAATCAAAAAGTGTTCAACTAATGAAAGTTTGGATATAACCTGGGGCATATGCACAAGAAATCGCAGGTCCAAACGATATACAGAGAATTTTCATGAATTTTTACGGTGCAGCACCGAAAACTGTTTCAGGACAGCAACATCCCCAAATCTTACCTCACTCAAATTAGAGGCTTCTCTTGGCACAACAACGAAATAAAAAGGATAAGGAGAGGTCATTACAGTAGTAATAACTTCCAAGACTCAAATAAAAGAAAAAGAACTGAATGTAAAAATATTGGGTTATCTCCCAAGAGTGCTTTTCTTTAACGCCTTTGAGCTAGGCGCAGAAAATTGCGAATCAAGTAACATCAAGTGAGGCATTAAGATCCATTGTAGGAACAAAGAAATGAATTCTGTCCAAATGAGGTTTTGAGTATCCCTTGTAGTCATTCCTTGGTACACTATTTTCATCAAAAAGATTTTCAGGACAAATCCAACTAAAATTATTTTCGAAGGCATCATGAATTCCTACAAGTTTACAAGGTATTGACATTCTAGAATCTTCATTGGCTGTACCAACAACTTCAACAGGCCAGCCAAGCTTATTAAATTTCTTAAAAACTTTCCTAGCCTCAATTGCAACATCTCTAAATTCTATGCGCAAAGTTTCCAAGATAAAAGCTTTCTTCTCAGGATCTTCAATTTCATGAAGCTTAAGGAACATGTATTGCATAAAAGGATTAAGGCTAACAAACCTAGCTTCTAACATGTGAACTAAATAAGCAGAAGCAACTTCAATACTAGGAGAAAGCTCAACCAAAAACTTTTCCTCAACTTCCTTATGCATACTAATATGATTAAAGAACTCCTCAATGTTACTTTTTCCAATAATCGAACCACTACCTACTGAGAGGTCCTCCAGAACGTACTTAGGGAACAACATAATGACTAATAGTAAAGAAATAACAACTACCAAGGATTCTAATTTTTTTGGGTTTTTTAATAAAACGATGCAAGTAAAAATAAAGTAAAGCAAAACAATAAACAAAGTAAAGGATGTGCGTGCGAAAAACTCCCCTCGCAGAAGTCTTCTTTTTCCTCCCCGGCAATGGCGCCAGAAAATATGCTTGATGCCGAGTAAATGACCGGCCCGTTGGGAACCCCAAGAGGAAGGTGTGATGAATATAGCAGCAAGATTTTTCCTCAGTAAGAAACCAAGGTTTGTCGATCAGGAGAGGAAAGAGCCAAACGACTGAAGGTGATGCCTGCTAGCTTGCGACAGCTCTGGACAATTTATAGGGCGCCTCGTCCAAGCTTTGCTTGCTAGCTGCAATGCGGAACCTGCACACAACACAACCAAATACTTTGTTCCCAACTTACGATGAGGTTGTCAATCTCATCGGTTTGCTTGAAAAAAAGGGTATGAGTGTATCGAGTGGAAAGTGATAATAGTATGCGAGTAAAGTAAACAGTGCGAGTAAAGTAAACAGGTGATAGCAATATAAAGGAAATAGGACCGGGATCCACAGTTCACTAGCGGTGTCTCTCCATAGATAAAATAATACATGCTGGGTAAACAAATTACAGTTGGGCAATTGATAGAATAAAGACAACGTGCATATGATGAGAGGATCACTATGAGATTTACTCTGGGCATTACAACAAAATACATAGACTGCCATCCAACTGCATCTATGACTAATAATCCACTCACGGGGATATCGTCCGAACACCCCATGAGTATTAAGTTGCGAACAACAGATAACTGCATTAAGCAAAGTGTGTAATGTAAACAAAGCATATGCCCTCGAGCATATGAATGTTGTTTTCCTCCTAGTAGCAACAACACATCTACAACCTTAGAGGTTTCTGTCACTCCCCTAGATTAAATAGAGGCATGAACCCACTATCGAGCATAAATACCCCCCTCTTGGAGTCACTAGCAACAACTCGGCCAAGATAGCTACTAACAACGGAGAGCATGCAAGATCATAAACAACATAAAGATAACATAAGATAAATTTCAGTACATCAACTTAAGCATAACACCAATATTCATCGGATCCCAACAAACCAAACATGTAGAATTACATAACGGTGATCTCAATCATGTAGGGCAGCTCATGAGATCTAAACATAAAGCACATGGTGGAGAAGACAACCATCTAGCTATTGCTATGGACCCATAGGCCAAGGTAGACTACTCACTCATCGCTCTGGAGGCAAGCATGGCGATGAAGAAGACCTCCGGTGGCGATTCCCCTCTCCGGCAGGGTGCCGGGAAGAGCTTCTGGACCCTCCCGATCTTCGGGTCGACGGCGGTGGCAGATCGCGATGTGTTCTGGAAAACTGATCGGGTCTTTAGGTTTTTCCCGTCGGGGGGTCTTTATAGGCGAAGGGGCATCGTCAGGAGTGGACCGAGGCGGTCTCACACATAGGGGGCACGGCCAGGGCCTGGGCCACGCCGCCCTGGTGTGTGGCCACCTTGTGGCCCCACTCCGTCTCCTCTTCGGTTCTCTGGAAGCTTCGGTGAAATTCTGGGCGACTGGCTTTGGTTTCATCCAATTCCGAGAATATTTCCTATGTAACTTTTCTGAAACACAAAAATAGCAGAAAACAGGGAACTGGCACTGTGGCAACTTGTTAATAGGTTAGAAGTGTAACGAAACACTAAGCAAATGGTGTAAAAACAAGCATGGAGCATCAAAAATTATGGATACGTTGGAGACGTATCACTGGTGCAAAGCAAAGCCCTGGACAAGGTGCCTTATAAATTGTCCGAAGCTATCGCAAAGCTTGCAGGCATCACCTTCTGAAGTTTCCCTTTTTCCTACTGGTTCGATAAACCTCGGGTTCTTACTGAGGGAAAACTTGGTACTGTGCTCACCATACCTTCCTCTTGGGGTTCCCAACTGGGTGGTTATCTGCCCGCATCAAGCAAACTTTTTCTGGCGCCGTTGCCAGGGAAAAAGAAGATTTCTGCAAGGGGAATTTCACACGCACATCCTTTACTTTGTTTATTGTTTTGCTTTACTTTATTTTTGCTTGCATCGTTTTATCAAAAACACAAAAAATTAGTTTCCTTATAGTTGTTATTTTTACTTGTCTGCTTTTAGCTTTGCTAGAATGGGTACTCATAAGAACACCAAGTTGTGTGATTTTACTAGCACTAATAATAGTGATTTTATCTGCACTCCTATTGCGCCACCTGCTCCTGCTGCAAATTTTTATGAGATGAAACCTGCTTTATTGAACCTTGTTATGAAAGAGCAATTTTCTGGTGCTAGTACTGATGATGCTGCAGCTCATCTCAACAATTTTGTTGAGCTATGTGAGATGCAAAAATATAAGGATGTAGAAGGTGATATTATTAAGCTTAAGGTGTTTCCTTTATCTTTAAGAGGAAAAGCAAAGGATTGGTTGCTATCTTTGCCTAGAAATAGTATTGATTCATGGGCTAAGTGTAAGGATGCTTTTATTGGAAAATACTATCCTCCTGCTAAGATTATAGCTTTGCGTAGTGATATCATGAAGTATAGACAGTTTGATAATGAACATGTTGCTCAAGCTTGGGAAAGAATGAAATCTATGATAAAGAATTGTCCCACTCATGGACTGACTACTTGGATGATTGTCCAAACTTTTTATGCACGACTGAATTTTTCTTCAAGAAATCTATTGGATTCAGCTGCTAGAGGCACTTTTATGTCCCTTACCTTGGGCGTCGCAACAAATCTTCTTGACAACATGATGGTAAATTATTCTGAGTGGCACACCAAGAGAGCTCCACAAGGTAAGAAGGTAAATTCTGTTGAGGAAACCTCTTCCTTGAGTGATAAGATTGATGCTATTATGCTTATGCTTTCTAATGATAGAACTCATGTTGATCCTAATAATGTTCCTTTGGCCTATTTGGTTGCTCAAGAAGAGCATGTTGATGTAAACTTCATTAGAAATAATAATTTTAACAACAATGCTTATAGGAACAATTTTGCTAGTAACAATTATAGGTCGTATCCTTCTACCAATGGTAATGGTTATGGTAACTCTTATGGTAATTCCTCCAGCAACACTAGGGCCGTGCCCTCTGAGCTTGAAGTCATGCTCAAGGACTTCATCGGTAAGCAAAGTGCTTTTAACAAGCCCGTTGAGGAAAAGTTACGCAAAATTGATGTTCTTGCTTCTAAAGTTGATAGCCTTGCTCTTGATGTTGAACTTCTAAAACTAAAAGTGTTGCCTAATGAGGTGAAGGAAAGCAATACTTTTGCCACTGCTAATGCTATCCAAGTTAAAAGTGATGAAAATGTTAGGATGTTAGCAGAATTGCATGCCAGGTGGGAAAGAGAAGATGAGATGGCTAGAAAGATGAAGGTATGTACCATTACTTCCTCTAATGATGTTGTTCCAAATTCTAGCAATCCTCTTACTTTGATTGGTGTAGAGAAAACTCCCACTCCTTATACTAAAAAGCCCAAAACTGCAAAAACTTTTTCTCAAAAGAGTGCTGAAATTTTTTAGAGTGTAGGAGATGATAGCTCTATTACTTTCAATGATTTTGATGTTGATGGCTGCAATATATCTGAAGTTATTTTGTTCTTATAAAAGCTTGCTTTGAGTCTCAATGCTAGTGCTATAAATGTTGCTTTTACAAAGCATATTACCAATGCTCTGATGAAAATTAGGGATGAAAAGTTGAAGCAAAAAGCTTCTATTCCCAAGAAGTTAGAAGATGGTTGGGAACCCATCATTGATATGCATGTTATTGGTTTTGATTGCCATGCTTTATGTGATCTAGGTGCTAGTATTTCTATTATGCCTAGAAAAATTTATGATATGCTTGATTTACTACCGCTTGAAAAATGTTATTATGATGTTCCTATTGCTGATGTTGCTAAGAAGAAACCTTTGGGAAGGATTAATGATGTTCTTATTATGGTTAACAATAACCTTGTTCCCGTTGATTTTCCTATTATGGATGTTGAATGCAATGCTTCATGTCCTATTATTTTGGGAAGACCTTTTCTTCGAACTGTAGGTGCCATCATTGATATGAAGGAAGGCACCATCAAATATCAATTCCCACTCAAGAAAGGTATGGAACACTTCTTTAGAAGGAGGAAGAAATTACTGAACAAGCAAAACCATAATCATGAATCAATCAATGATAAACTTTAGGACTATGCACATTAAACTCAGAATGGCAACTATGCTCTCTTAGACTGTGCATAAAGGTAGAAGGTGGAGACTCAACATAAAAGTAAAAGAAGGGTGATACGTCTCAAACATATCTATAATTTTTGATGCTCCATGCTTGTTTATACACCATTTGCTTTGTGTTTTGTTACACTTCGTGGCGTTTTTATGCCTTTTCCGGAACTAACCTACTAACGAGACGCCACAGTGCCAGTTTCCTGTTTTTTTGCTGTTTTTGTGTTTCAGAAAAGCTACACAGGAAATATTCTCGGAATTGGACAAAACAAAAGCCGAACCTCCTATTTTTATCGAAGCTTCGCAAAGACCGAAGATGAGACGGAGGGGGGCCATAGGCCAGCCACACCCTAGGGTGGCGCAGCCCAGGCCCTGGCTGCGCCACCAGGGGGTGAGGCTGCCTGGTCCACCTCCTAACGCCGCCCTTCCGTCTATATATTCCCCTCGACGGGAAAAACCTAAAGGCCTAATCAAGTTTCCTCGAAACATACTGCAAGCCGACGCTGTCGTCAATGTGAGATCGGGAGGATCCAGGAGCTCTTCCCGGCACCCTGCCAGAGAGGGGAATCCCTACCGGAGGCCTTCTGCACCACCATGGTCGCCTCTGGAGTAATGTGTGAGTAGTCTACCTTGGACTACGGGTCCATAGCAGTAGCTAGATAGTCATCTTCTCCACCATGTGCTTCATGTTTAGATCTTGTGAGCTGCCCTATATGATCAAGATCATCTTTGTGTAATTCTACATGTTGTGTTTGTTGGGATCCGATGAGTATTGGTACTATGTCAAATTGATGTGCTGAATTGTTATCTTTATGTTATCTCTATGTTGTTTATGATCTTGCATGCTCTCCATTGCTAGTAGATATCTTGGCCGAGTAGATGCTAGTGACTCCAAGAGGGAGTATTTATGCTCGATAGTTGGGTTCATGCCTCTAGTAATATGGGGGAGTGACAGAAACCTCTAAGGTTGTAGATGTGCTGTTGCCACTAGGGAGAAAACAACATTCTTGTGTTCAAGGACATTTGTATTGTTTACATTACGCACTTTGCTTAAGGCGATAATCTGTTGTTCGCAACTTAATACCCGATGGTTGCTCAGATGACATCCGGAGGGTGGATTATTAGTCATAGATGCAGTTGGATTACGGTCTATGTATTTTGTCGTAATGCCTAGAGTGAATCTCATAGTGATCCTCATGACATATGTACGTTATCTTTATTCTATCAATTGCCCAACTATAATTTGTTTGCCCAGCATGTTGTTATTTATCTTATGGAGAGACACCACTAGTGAACTGTGGACCCCGGTCCAATTTCCTTTACATTGCTATTACCGTTTTACTTTTACTCACACTGTTTACTTTCTTGCATACTATTACCTTTTACCACTCGATACGCTTAATCCTTTGTTTACAGCAAACCAGTGAGATTGACAACCTCATCGTAAGTTGGGGCAAAGTACTTGGTTGTGTTGTGTGCAGGTTCCACGTTGCTGCTGGTGCAAAGCAAAGCCCTGGACGAGGCGCCATATAAATTGTCCGGAGCTGTCGCGAAGCTAGCAAGCATCAAATTTCTGAAGTTTGGCTTTCTCCTACTGGTTCGATAAACCTTGGTTTCACAACTGAGGGAAGACTTGCTGCTGTGCTCATCATACCTTCCTTTTGGGGTTCCCAACAGAGTGTTATCTACACGCCATCAAAGGGCCCTTCACAGAGGGAAGCAGTGATTAAACATGTGCAAGAGATTTTCATTTGTAAAACAGAGAGATAAAAATTGGTTTTGAGAAGTGGTTGTCTTTGTCAACGACTGGCAATGGGGTTCTTACTATCTTCCATGCAAAGCAAGTTTTTGAGAGAGAGATTGGCACTTTGGTGCTCTTTTATAAAGCTTGGCACTCCTCCCCACTTTTCCTTTCACAAACCATGGCTAACCGATTCCATCGGGTGCCCACCAACTTTCACATACCATGGAGGAGTGCCTTTTCTTTCTCTTTTTTATTTTTTTTATTTTTGGAATAAAACAATATGGAAGATAGAAAATCCGACCACTATGTCCCCATGAGCTGAAAATAGTGTCACAAAACGAGAAGTATTTTGAAGGTTTTTGAAAGGTAGCACATGAAAATATACTTGGAATGGCTTACAAATACCATGCATAGGAATTTATAGTGGACACACTGGCAAACTTGGTTTTTGGGAGTTGGATGCACGAGTAGAGCTCATACTCAGTACAAAATGAAGGATAGCAAAAGACTGGGAGCGACCAACTAAGAGAGCAATAACGGCCATAATCATGCATAGCGACAAAACATCATTAACCGAAGCATAAAGTGGTATCACAAGTCAAAAACCAAATGATCATAGAGGCTTATGGAGACTTTGTTAGAGTCAAACATGTTGTAAGCATGCACCAAGTCAATCCAAATAAAGCATCAAAGGAGAAAACCACGATAACATGCTCCCATATAATAAAAACAACGCATGATTTTTTCAAAGGCTCATTAAGCAATCTCAGTCATTTGAGACAAGTCACGCTACAACAAAAAATACTAAGCATACTATCAAAACGACGTCAAGCATGACATGCAAAAGTCTAAGCCGCAGTCTAAACAAGCTCCCATTTGTACCACTATAGGCATGGAAACTTTTTCTCTTTTCCAACACCATTCAAACCTTTTTGAGACAACTCTTTTGATGAAAACCAACATAGACCAGTGGTATAAATACACCTTGATGCAAAGATATAACAAGATCTGAACAAAAATCAAGGCAAAAAATGAAAGCTAAACACAATACTAGTAAAAGAGAACACTCGTTGAACGATAAGAGTGAAAAATAGAGTGTTCTTGGCAATGAAAAATGGAGTATGTCTTCTTCAAAAGAAATTTGTTGGGGTCCAACCATTTATTTCAGCAAACAAAACAAAAGAAAACTGAAAGAAAAAGTAAAGACGCTCCAAGAAAAACGCATAGAATAAGAAGCAATAAAAATATAGTGTGTTGAAAGGTGACCTGATTTTTGCCGATGAAGAAGGGGTGCCTCGGGGGCATCCCCAAGCTTTGACGCTTGTACCTCTTGGATATTTCTTGGGGTAACATGGGCATCCCCAATCTTGAGCTTTTTTCCATACTTCATCTCATCTCATCACTCTCCATTCCCTACCCTTGAAAACTTCCTTCATACAAAACTTCACACAATTCTATTAGCAACATTAGCATAAACATGATAATAAATCTCCCCTTTTGGTTCATTTTAAAACTCAAATATACCATCCATTAAAGAATAAGCTACTGTACCAACTTCCTCAAAATTTCCGTGATCAAAAGAACTCAAAAAGGAAGCGATCGAGAGGCAAACACAAATAGTGGCAGAATCTGTCAAAACAGAACAGCTGACAAAGATCGATTTTTTCAAGGACCTTCTGTTGCTCAAATCGAAAAGTGCAAACTAATGAAAGTTTGGATATAACCTGGGGCATATGCACAAGAAATCGCAGATCAAAAAGATATTTTGAGAATTTTCACGAATTTTTATGGTGTAGTGCAGAAATCTATTTCAGGACAGCAACTTCCCCAAATCTTACCTCCCTCAAATTAGAGGTTCTTCTTGGCACAAAAATGAAATAAAAATGATAAGGAGAGGT
This sequence comes from Dactylis glomerata, assembly GCA_007115705.1. Lineage (NCBI taxonomy): Eukaryota > Viridiplantae > Streptophyta > Magnoliopsida > Poales > Poaceae > Dactylis > Dactylis glomerata. Next base: position 6,249,985 of record QXEO01001278.1, on the reverse strand, counting down.
CATTACAGTAGTAATAACTTCCAAGACTCAAATAAAAGAAAAAGTACTGAAAAGAAAACATTGGGTTATCTCCCAAGAGTGCTTTTCTTTAACGCCTTTGAGCTAGGTGCAGAAAGTGGAAATCAAGTATTTTCAAATGAAGCATTAAGATCAATTGCAGAAGTCTTCTCAACAATAAATTGTATTGTATCCAAATGAGTTTTTGAAGATCCTTTGTGAACATTCTTGGGTTCACTACTTTCATCAAAAGGGTATCCAGGACAAATCCAATCGAAATTCTTTTCCAAAGCTTCATGCAATCCTACAAGTTTGCAAGGTATTGGTACTTTGATGTCTTCTTTGGTTGTACCAACAACATTAACACGTGAGCCAAGCATATTAAAACGCTCAAAAACTTTCCTAGCTTCAATAGCAACATCTCTAAATTCTCTATGCAAGGTCTCCAAAATAAAGTCTTTCTTTTCGGAGTCTTCGATATCATGAAGCTTAAGAAACATTTGTTGCATAAAAGGATTAAGGTTAACAAACCTAGCCTCCAACATGTGAACTAAATAAGCAGCAGCAACTTCATAACTAGGAGCAAGCTCAGCTAAGGATCTATCCTCAACATCTTTATGCATACTAACATGATTAAAGAACTCCTCGATGTTGCCTTTCCCAATTATAGAACCACTACCTATTGTAAGGTCCTCCAAAGCATACTTAGGGAACAACATAATGAACTAAAAGTAAAGGTAACAGAATGCAAGCTATCAAAGGAACTAATTTTTTTGTATTTTTGATAAAAAGATGCAAGCAAAAATAAAGTAAAGCAAAACAATAACAAAGTAAAAGATTAGAAGTGAGAGACTCCCCTTGCAGAAATCTTCTTTCTCTCTGGCAACGGCGCTAGAAAAATGCTTGATGGTGCGTAGTAGGCATCCAGTTGGGAACCCCAAGAGGAAGGTATGATGAGCACAGCAGCAAGTTTCCCTCAGTTGTGAACCCAAGGTTTATCGAACCAGTAGGAGAAAGAAGCACACTTCCGAAGGTTGATGCCCGCTAGCTTTGCGACACTCTGGACAATAGCGCTAGAAAAATGCTTGTCGGCATGTAGCTTTTCACCAGCAGCAACGTGGAACCTGCACACAACACAACCAAGTACTTTGCCCCAACTTACGATGAGGTTGTCAATTTCACCGGTTTGCTGTAAACAAAGGATTGAGCGTATCGAGTGGTAAAAGGTAATAGTTTGCAAGAATGTAAATAATGTGAGTAAAAGTAAATAGTAATAGCAATGTAAAAGAATTAGACCAAGGTCCACAGTTCACTAGTGGTGTCTCTCCATAAGATAAATAACAACATGCTGGGTAAACAAATTATAGTTGGGCAATTGATAGAATAAAGATAACGTACATATGTCATGAGGATAACTATGAGATTCACTCTGGACATTACGACAAAATACATAGACCATAATCCAACTGCATCTATGACTAATAATCCACTCTCGAGGTGTCATCCGAGCACCCGTTGAGTATTAAGTTGCGAACAATAGATAACTGCATTAAGCAAAGTGCGTAATGTAAACAATGCAAATGTCCTTGAACACAAGAATGTTGTTTTCTCCCTAGTGGCAACAGCACATCTACAACCTTAGAGGTTTCTGTCACTCCCCCAGATTACTAGAGGCATGAACCCAACTATTGAGCATAAATACCCCTTTTGGAGTCAGTAGCATCTACTCGGCCAAGATATCTACTAGCAACGAAGAGCATGCAAGATCATAAACAACATAGAGATAACATAAAGATAATAATTCAGCACATCAACTTGACATAGTACCAATACTCATCGGATCCCAACAAACACAACATGTAGAATTACACAAAGATGATCTTAATCATGATAGGCAGCTCACAAGATCTAAACATGAAGCAAATGGTGGAGGAGACGACCATCTAGCTACTGCTATGAACCCGTAGTCCAAGGTAGACTACTCACACATCACTCTGGAGGTGGCCATGGTTATGAAGAAGGCCTCCGGCAGGGATTCCCCTCTCCGGCAGGGTGCCGAGAAGAGCTTCTGGACCCTCCCGATCTCGCGTCGATGAGGGCGGTGGCTTGCAGTAGGTTTCATGAAAAATTGATCGGGTCTTTAGGTTTTTCCCGTTGAGGGGAATATATAGGCGGAAGGGCGGCGTCAGGAGGTGGAACAGGCGGCCTGACCCCCTGGTGGCGCGGCCAGGGCCTGGGCCGCGCCTTCCTAGGGTGTGGCCAGGTCTTGGGCCCCCTCCGTCTCATCTTCGGACTTCGCGACGCTTTGGGAAAAATAGGAGGTTCAACTTTTGTTTCGTCCAATTCCGAGAATATTTCCTGTGTAGCTTTTCTGAAACACAAAAATAGCAGAAAACAGGAAACTGGCACTGTGGCATCTCGTTAGTAGGTTAGTTCTGGAAAATGCATAAAAATGCCACGAAGTGTAACAAAACACAAAGCAAATGGTGTATAAACAAGCATGGGGCATCAAAAATTATAGATACGTTTGAGACGTATCAAGCATCCCCAAGCTTAACTCCTGCTCGTCCTCGAGTAGGTAAATGATAACAAAACAATAATTTTTGAGGTGACATGCACCATCACAATCTTGATCAACGATGTAAAGCATTGAGTGCTGGGATCAAAGTACTTAAAACATGGGCATAAGAGACATAATCTTGACAATAAAACTTAGCAACCATGTTATAACATGAAAAGTAACACAAACGAAAGATCATGAATAATGAAACATTGAAAGTCAAACGTGTGTTCAAATCATATATAAAAACATAGCAAAGTGGTTTTCAGGTTGTCCTTCATGAAATAGAAAAACATAAATGCCCTAAGATCCAAGTCAATCACTGCCCAGTCTAAGATCCAAGTCAATCACTGCCCTTCTCCATGACCCCGCATGACCACCCTTTTGCTTTGCTCAGGCAATGGGAAAGCCCATCGATTTACGGCGTAGCCAACGCGCGAGCCCAGATTTACATGCCCGAGATACCCACAATCCATCATAGACACCAGGTACCGGGGGAACTTAGGGGTCCCACCCTTGTTGTCAGGCAACGCTACATGATTTACATCCTGACTATCCGGTATGGTCCTCCATTGACATGCAGAAGGAAGAAGATCCAGCTGACTTCCCCAGAGCCATTATAGATCTCATGGTTAATGCGCATTGTACGGTGCAAGAATCAATGGCGACATTGGTTGTTAAGTCCTAGGGTTCACTTTCCCGTGCAAATGGAACCTCCACCACAACAATCATACCATGGTTCCATTTGCCAGCCATCCTAGGTTACCACCACTCGGGTTGATAACCAACTAGTCATATTAATTATAAAAAGATAACCTTTTGCTTTTAGATGCAGTAGTAATACCACAGGTATATATTTACAAGTAATTTGATAAAAATAATCAAAAGGCATGAGCAAGAGTGAACTTGCCTTTTTGACTTCAAGATTATGCAAGTCAATAATTTTGATATGGGAGAAATCCATATTCTAAAATAACAATCATCATCCGGTAAGGATGATGTTAGAAGATTGCAACATGATATGCATAATAGATGATATGCATTTCTCTAAGCATATCCTAACCCCGATGTTATTATTATTGAGTTATGGGAATCTTCTTTGTGATGAGTTGCACTTTTAAGTTCAATTACACACATGGTTGTTAAGGCTTTTAGGTTAACTGACAATTCTTCATAAGCGATAGAATAAAACTTCAAACAAGAGTTATTACAATAGATAGGTATAGTAATAGGTTAGGACTTGAAAGTAACACTTTTGAATGGTATCTTATTATTATCAATCAAGTAGTTGATTAAGGACAAGCAAAGTTGAAGAAATTATTATTTGATAAGAATACCAAGTTAGTCTTAGGGTTGAAAACAATCTTAACACGCAAAACTCACCATAAGTAAGTTGTAGAGAATTGAAAGATCTACCAACTCACCAAAGGAATTTGGATTTAGAGAAGCGAGCTAGCCACAAGCCACGATTTTCTCCATCAGATCTGAAATTTCTCGGGCCAGATTGCTCGAGCTACGATGGACAAAAAGAGATGGGGTTGGTCGGGATTGAAAGGTCTCGACGATATCTACAACTTTCATTTAGAGGCCGAAGGCAAATAACAAAGTTTAGAGGCTCAAAAATTCGAGTCAAAGTTTCGGGAGAGAGGATTTCGTGGAAAGAAGCTTATATCTACGGAGGTGGGGGCTATATATAGAGGGATAGGTCGGTGGGGAAGTTAGGATTTCGAGTTAGAAACGTGTAGAAATAAATGGATCTGAAAAAGGAGTTGTAAATCTTGAGATATTCGTATTTGAGTTGAGATAGATCCAGAAAAATCAAAAAAAAGATAAGGGAAAAAAGGGTTGGGCACGCGGGGCTGGGCTGACTGTGGGACGGGCGTTGCGTAGTATCCGCCGCGTGGGGCAGCGCGCGCGATGTGGCTGCTGGGCCGGCTGGGTCAAAATCGGTCCGGTCTGTCCTAACTCTTTTTTTTGCTTCTTGTTTCTTTCATAACTCTTGCATTTTAGCTCCAAATGAGCTCAAATCAATTTGTAATTTTTTATAAAAATCAATACAACATTTTAAAATAGTAATAACCAAGTTTAAAAAAAAAACTAATTTTCAAATAATACTTTATAAATTGGCCAAAAAGGGCTTTATTTGCATAATGCAAAATAGAGATATGGTTTGAAAAATAATCTTTTCAAATTAGAGAAAATACTTTATAAAATAATATTTTGAAATTCATTTTCAAAAATGGTTTTGGAAATGCAAACTTTATTTAATATAAACCATTTGGTAAATACTTCCAATGCAAATAAGCTTGCATAGGTTTGGATAAATAAAAAATAGTATTTTGAAATTCTATTTTCTCAAAAGAGTTCTTTAAGAAATAATATTTTTTTTGAAATAGTTTTTATAATAAAGCTTTTAAATAAACTCAAAAGTTTAAAATCCTTGTGAAATTTGAATCAATACAAATAAAATAATTTTTTATTCCAAAATTTGATAAAAACCTGGGATGTTAGAGGAACAAATTAAAATTCATCTAGTACTTGTACAGTATTAGGTGAGCATGATTATTCAAAGTTATTTACATTGTTGTTACCACATATGGTGGTTTCTATAATTGACAATATTCCTAACATGCACAGACAATTATTTACATCCAGGCATAATAATTGATGTGATGCTTATTAGATATGTTCTTTAAAAGAATAACTTTTAAAGAACATATACCTTAATGGATATTTAGTAAAAAACTTCATTTAGTAATCCATTTCTTTCTAGGAACATTTGAGTAATTGATAAAACACAAATCCTTTAGTTATTAGTTGCTAGGGTTTGAAGTTCAATTTCAAATGATTGCCTCAGTGATTCAAGCACTTCTAATAATGGACTCTGAATCTTTAGTAAATAATGATCAATTAGTGGATTATAATAGAAAATGAAGTTTAAACACGGATTAAGGCTTACTTAAGATTTTTCCTGATTTTCATCACTTAAGAAAATAGTTTTAGGATTTAAGACAAATTTTAAATGATTTAAAATTGACCTAGAAGTTTTCAAATTGAATTTTAATGAAACAATTGTTGAAATAACAATATTAGAGTTAAGAAATAATTCTGATAAAAGTTTATAATTTTTCCCAAATTTTAGTATTTTAAATTTGTTTAGGAAAAATCATTTTAGGGTTTTAAACTTCTAATAATAATCTTTAGAATTAATATATTTTTAATAAGAAAATTACTAGTTAAAATAACATTCTTTAAAGTTGTCAAAATTTTATTTGATATTTGAAAATTTGGTTTGAATTATTATAGTTGGTTTTGAATTCAAGATTCAAATACTACTTAGACAAGTTTTCAAATATAGTTCAAAATTATTTCATATAAAAATTCAAGATTATAATTTAAACAGATAGATAATGTTTTTGTGAACATTTTGATATATTGTTTGTATTTTTATAATTTAAAATCAATTAGATATGAATTTTCTAAGGTTTTACTATTTTTTGGAATTTCGTAATTAATAGAAAACACTTTTTATACCGAGGCAAACCTACCCCTACTCACTGACTGGTGGGGTCATAGCCTAGGTCAACTGCCACATTGGCAGGGATCGAGTCAAGCGTTGACTGGGTGGAGCTCCACTCCGGTGATCGCCGGAGACAGCGCTTCAGACACACCCAGGACGCTCGCGTGTGTGTGTTCGAATGAGGAGACATCGGTGAACCAAATAGTGGTGGTGCCGCAGCCTATTGGTCCTCGGAGCATCACCGACGGCAAGTCCGAGCGCCGATGGCGGCGGTCTACTACGACAAGGTAACCAGAGCGTGGGAGAGGCAACATATAGGGACTCAGGAGATTCAGAATCTCACCGGGAACGCGATGGAGAGCACGTAGAGGCCGGCCGTTGTCAGAATCGATGGCAAGCTCGCCGACGAGCTATGGCCAGAGACGAAAGGGGACGGCTTGCCGGTGGCGTCTGAGGACAATTTGGTCCAATTCCTTTTGCCGGGATGCGCCAATCATCTAGGCGGAGCTCCTAGACTACTCCACGGTCGCCAGGGTGGCTTCAATCGACGACAAGGATACCTCACCAGAGCTAGGGTTTTGGGATCAGAGAAGAGGAACGAGAGCGAGAGAGAGATTGAGAGGTGGCGGTGGACTTCTAGGGTTTTCGGCGCCTGCAGACGTCATTTTATAGGGCACGGAGGGGCGATGGCACGCATCTTGGCGCGGCCAGGCAACAGGAGGTCGCCACCGAGCTGCTTCTATCGATCCAAAGGTTGAAGACGACGAATGGGTAAATTGGGCCGGGCCGATGGTGGGCTGTGGTCCGGTTTCCTCCCGCCTATTTTTTCTATTCTCTTTCTTTTTTCTTTTTTTCTATTTCTATTTTCATTTATAACTCAGATTTGCTAATTTGTTTTGCAGGTTTTGAACTAGTTACTTGTTTGCAAGATTTTGAATTTGGGACTACTTCTATTATATGAAAATGATATTAGTGGTCCAATATATGTTATTATGTAAATCTTATATGTACATTTGCAAATAAGATATTTTAAGTATCATTATGATTTCTAGTATGTTTCTTAATGGATAAAGCTAAATAGTTTTTGGAGGAGTGTTCAAAGTATTGTGCTAGGTTTGAATTATCATCTTGCAAAGTGTATAAACATTACCATGCTACTCATTTTATGAGGGAATCAAAGAATTAGGGTTTAGCAATTATTTGACTTCCTATTTAAGAATTGGTAGAGGGCATAATACTATGCTTCCCACATTTTTGCTGATGACATGAAGATGTTCTATAAAACTATCCCATAAGTTGAGAATAGCACTAAACATACATGGTTTCTCTCTTCTTGTTCAGAGGAAGAATAGGTTCAGATATTTGAGAATGAAAGGTCGATTAGGATTTGAAGATAAGACTGGTGTTGAATTAATGGGTGATAGATAGTGTTCATTTATTTAAGTTTAATAAATACCATGTTGATCATGGTAGAAATAGGTATTTGTTCATAAGATGATGTGGTAATATATTGTTGTACCTCACCTTACTCTATTATCACTAATGTTGTTCCTCTCCCAAAACAAGGGTTTTAACAAAGGTCATGTTGAAGTTTATCGCGCTCCAGTTGATGAGCTACTTCAATTTCATCAACTCAAGTGAAACTCCAATCACTTTGATATATTTTATTTAAAAGCGCAAAAATTCCCCGAATTTTCATGCATGAATGCAATGCACACATATATTTTCTCTCTTTTTGTGACCTCTAATCCTGTGATATTACAAGCAAGCCGCCTCCCATGTCTGCCTTCTGCAGGCTAGGGAGATGCCGACCTGCGCAGGCGCAGCAGGCCGATGGACGAGAAGGAGGCGACCAGAAACCGTCCGGCACCATGCCGGCCAAACGCCACACCGGGGAGCACCCGACACCACCAAGATCCATGTAAAGAGCATGCCCACCGAGCATGCACGGAAGAGGAAGCCCTAATACTGTAACGCCCCACCTTTGGATTAAGGTGGAACTCCTGTGTTAAGTGCCATTCCCTGGATCAGTAGATAGCACCACAGTACAAAATAAGTAATCATTGCAATAGCATCAATATTATAACGTAAATCTAGTTACATAGGTCTTCAACCTTACGAGTACACAGCATAAAGCATAGTTGCAGTGAGCCTCCATTCTTCATCACGTGCCACAGGCAGACATGTTGGAATGTAGTCTCGAGATCCTACTCCTGGTTCCTTACTCGAAATAAAACCTGCCCGTTTGAATATGCAGCCCCAGAGGGGTCAGTACAATGATGTACTGGCAAATGACACATATTTGGTGGCTGTTGTGAAAAAGCTATCTACATGATATTTGGCTGGTGGATCTCATAGGCTGATTTGCATAAAGCCAATTTTATCCTAAAATCCTTTTTAATACTTTCTTTTAAAATTTTATTTTTCAAGGGTCAAGACAACCCCCATACACTACATACTGGCCGGTATGTAGTTCTGGGCGCAACTCAACAAAGTTGGAACATCAGAAACCACCACCCCTCAGAGTGCATGGTCCTTAGCCCCTACCTAGGGGTTTCTAGACAAATTTTAATCATTCAGAAATGGTGATGAGATTCTTCCGTACATTCCATGTCTAGAGACTCAATTGTCCATTCCGAGGACTCGGCTAATCGATTAGTTTTGACACCCTGCAGGGGTTGTGCACTTTCACCTTAAGACTCATTTTATGCCCATACATAAAATGAGACGAGACCTTTTAGAGGAGAGGGCAACTAACTGGCAAGATCCGTTCCCAACCTACAATTCAACTACCCGCCATCTTCTTGCACACAAGTTGCACTCTCACATCTAATCAGTCAAGACAGAGCCCATATTGTCATAAGGCTGCACTGGAAGCACTCTAAGCATGGAAGACATAGTAACCTCTTTGTTCCTGGGTGGCCATCCCGAGTGGCATTCTGAACCCACATCCTCTCGACGAGGCATGTGTCCCAGAAGTCACCTACATCGCCGCCTCTTATCAAACCAATCCACCCAGGTGTTTCATTTTAGTTGAAGTTTCTTAATTTGTTCACAAAACACTTTTAACAAGTGATCATAGCATGGCATCAATATTTTTCAAAGTATTTAGCATCCTAACAGGTGGGGTTTGGGGGATAGTTACACACTACTAGGATCTAAGCATTTTATAAAACAGTTGAATATTCCACCTATCATGCATACTACTGAAACACACTAATGCAGTAGTAAAAATAGGTAGGGGATATGTGTGTCACTTGCCTTTTTGAAGATCACGACGTTTCACTTCTCTCAACTAAGCACGGAGCTCTTCACACCAGCTATAGCACAGAAATAACATAACATAAACATACCATATAAACACAATCAAACAAATCAAATGATTGAAAAGTGTTTGTTTAACAATTTAGATTTATTGAGATATTATGACAAGAAAGATATGGCAAAGGATCATGATTTGTGAGATATGAATTTGAGAGCTTAGTTGGGAAAGATCAATATGATTTGAGAGAGAAGTGGATTAGGCAAAAAATATAATTGGCGAAGTTTTTATGCTTTACTAAAGCATATATGGGTTTTAGGAATAGCTCATGTGAAATAAATTACACAAGAGTCAATTTGTGCAACTACAACACTATTGAGTAAATGTGACAACAATTATTCTTAAATAGCATCTATTGCACTTAGGAACTAGGCTAGGTTTTAGGAATGCTTGAACTACTCGATTAGCACATTTGCAAGTTGAATAGTTCAATGCATGTGAACAACACTAAGTAGGCATTGGATTGGGTATGAATGATTGATATTTGAGGACATGGCTCAAATGGTTCATTGATCAACATGGTGTATAACACATACTATGGTACGGGTTATAACAACTTCACATTAATAGAACCTAAGTTTGGGATGAATTCATATTCTACTCAAGTAGCACAATTGCAATTTGAGTACATATATGAATTAGACAAAATATAATGAGTGAGATCTTTATGCTTTATCAAAGCATATTGAATCTTGGAATATCTCATGTGGGTAAATCACATAAGAGACAAAATAGTGCAATAGCAATACTATTGAATAAGTGTGACAACAATTATTCTTAAATAGTATATATTACACTTAAGCTTAGGCTAGGATTTTTATAACATTGAAGTACTCAATTAACTCAAATGCGAATTGAATAGTTCAATGCAAGGCTAAGATTGAGTAGACATGAGTAAATGGCTATAGGTAATGGATATGTATAGATGATGTTTGAAAACATGGCTTAAGGTTCCTAATGAGTAAATGGGATTGGGTTAAGTACTATGATGTTGATTTGATCAATACCATAGTAGCAAAGGTAGAAACTAAGATTGAAAGTATCACACTTTACTCAAATGACACATTTGAAATTTGAATAAGTGGGTACCATACAAGATAGGTCTAAGTGAATATGATCTTGATTGAGATGTTGTTTAGATAACATTGATGACTAGGTATGAATATAGGATTCACTAAAGTAGAAAGGAACATTGCTAAAAGAAATAGTTTTATTCCTATAGTAGAAATTACTCAAATCCTTATATTTAGATTCGAATAATGGTGAAGTAGCTCAAGAAAATTAAGATGTGACACTACTGGATAGCTTGCAGTAAAGCAAAGTCACTACAAGTGGAAGCATCCTAAAATAAGTTATATAATTCAAACTATGATCAAATTAGTGATTTGGATAGATTTGAATGCACAAAGTGTGTGCACGTATCAAATTTGGATTTTCTTGATCCTATGATGTTCTACAAGTTTAGAGGATTCCAGGGACTACAAATTTGAAATTTTTGGATTAACAGAACTATAGATATGATTTAAACAAGTTAACAGATAGGTTTGATTCAATTTGAAAATAGTTTCAAATTGAACCCATAAAATATAAGATATTATTGCACTACTAGTTTCTATATTTCCTAAGGATTCCAACGGTATATTATTTGTTAAATTTGGGCTTATGAAACGAAAGATATGAATTTTGCAAGATTTGGATTAAATCTGGCTTCAAACTTCTATTTGAATCGAGTTTATATCGTGAGCCGACACGTGGCGGTGATGACCCACAAGTATAGGGGGTGTATCGTAGTACTTTCGATAAATAAGAGTGTCGAACCCAACGAGGAGCAGAAGGTGTTGATGAGCAGTTTTGATCAAGGAATCACTGTAAATACTAGTAAACAGGTTTTCAGGAGTATTTGGTAATTCAAGTAAATAAAGTGCGAGTAAATAAAAGACAGTAGTAACAATTGCAGCAAGTGGCCCAATCCTTTCTTCAGCAAAGGACAAGCCGGTTGTGTTGTTATAATAACCAAACGTTCTCGAGGACACACGGGAGGTTTTTGTCAAGAGCTTTCGCTTCATAGAGCCAATAGTATTTATTGGTTTGGTAAGTGTTATGGGGGTGAACCTGTGCTAGCGCACTACCCTTACTAGGATAAATACACACTTGTGATTATACCCCTTGCAAGCATCCGCAAATACAAGAAAGTAATTAAGATAAATCTAACCACAGCCTTAAACTCTATGATCCTACGCTCCCTGGTGCAAAGGTTTCCCAACGGAGGTTTAGGTTTCTGTCACTCCAGCAACCCCACAATTGGTAGCCAAATACACAATGCATCTCACTAGGCCCATAAATGGTGAAGTATCATGTAGTCGACGTTCACATGACACCACTAGTGAAATAGCACCACAACAATATCAAACCATTAAATATTTCTCAACAATAATTCACTACTAACATCTTGACTTCTCCCATGTCCTCAAGAACTAAACGAACTACTCACAAGACATCATATGGATCATGATCAGAGGTGAAATAATGGTAAATAACGATCTGAACATAAACCTTAACTCAACGGTTCCACTCAATAGCATCAACTACAAGAGTAATCAACACCGGGAAAGTTTCCCCTATGAATATAACAAGATCCAACTCAAGATGTTACAGCGGGATGGCGTGATGATGGTGGAGATGATGGTGCTGGTGATGGAGATGATGATGATGATGATCCCGATGAAGTCCGGTGCGATGGTGATGACGATGGCGACGATCTCCCCTCACCGGGAAGGAATTTCCCCGGCAGATTTCTCTCTGCCGGAGAGCTTTTTCTCTCTGGTGTTCTCCGCCCCGCAGAGGCGGCTGTGTCTAACTCTGAGCCCCCCCTTTGACTTAGGTTTTCGGGGACGATGATGTACGCGAAGGGGCGAGACCAGAGGTGGGCCAGGGCGGCCTCACGTGGGGCCCGCGCGGCCAGGGGGCTGGCCGCGCCGCCCTGGCGTGTGGAGCCCCCCTGGCTCCTCTCGACTCCTCCTTCTGGCTTCGTAGGTCTTCTGGGAAAATATAATTTCTGGGTATTTTTCTGGAATTTTCCTGATCTTCAAAATATGGTCTCTTGATGGTCCCTTTTCCAGCAGAATCCTGACTCCGGCAGCAACTCCTCCGAAAATCATCAAACATGTGAAAACAAAGGAAATAACATAAGTATCATGTCTAAATATGAAATATATCAATGAATAGCAGTAAATTATGATATAAAATAATGATGCAAATTGGACGTATCAACCCCCCCAAGCTTAGACCTCGCTTGTCCCCAAGCGAAAACCAAACTCGGTAAACATGACCACAGGTTTATGGAGTGAAGTGTCGATAATCAAAATACGGACAAGAAGCATCACATTCACCAAAAGCACAAATTATAATAGACAACAACTTCCCTTTAAAAGATGTAGACTTGCAATAGGTAAAAGGGAATCACATGCAAAGATGCACAAAGTAAATATAATTGGCAATGGCAAACCTTAGTTCTTGGTCAAAGAACGATGAACAAGCTATTCTTTCTTTTAGACGGAGCCTTTTAAAACAGAGCTAATATAGCAAAGACTATATGCTCAATAAAGTCAACTTTTGAATTCATAGAAAGCTTTCAAAGATATATTCCTTCAGACAAAAGCATTATACAAAACAAGGAAGATAATAAACATGATTAAACGGATCAACATATGGATGAGTGAAACATAACAACTCAAATGCTTTCTTGAGATAGAGGGAAATAGGTTGACTCAACATAAAGGTAAACGATAGGCCCTTCGCAGAGGGAAGCAGGGATTAAACATGTGCTAGAGCTTTTCATTTGTAAAACAGAGGTAAAAATTGTTTTGAGAGGTGGTTGCTTTTGTCAACGACTAGCAACGGAGTTCTTGATATCTTCCATACTAAACAAGTGAGAGCGGTTCCGAGATGTTTGATTAATTGGCACTTTAGTGCTCTTTTATAGCTTTGCACTCCTCCCCACCTTTTTCCTTTCTCAAACCATGGCTAACCGATTCCATCGGGTGCCGACCAACTTTCACATTCCATTGGAGGAGTGCCTTTTTCTTTCTCTTTCTTTTAAGATTGTAATGGTCTGACCAGCTCCCTTGCAAAATTAATGACGAGCAGATGAAGCTGCCTAGTCGAGGGGTACTCAATTTAGTATGGAAGATAACAAACCCATCCACTACGTCCTCATGAGCTAAAAACAGTGGCACAAAATGAGAAGTGTTTGAATTTTTTTTGAAAGGTAGCACATGAAAATTTACTTGGAATGGCTTAAAATACCATGCATAGGAATTTATAGTGGACTCTTTGGAAGTGACTTGGCTTTTGGGAATTGGATGCACGAGTAGAGTTCATACTCAGTACAGGTTTTTGGCTAGCAAGGCTGGGTAGCAAGCATAAGAGTTGCATGAAACAAACAAACATACATATAATAAGAACAATCATGCAAACTCCCTTGAAGGTACAATGATTTTAACTTTAAGAATAACAATGCTTATAAGCCAAACATAAGGAAAACTGAAGTGATGTAACTACAAGCACTTCTTTATTCTTTTCTACTCAAACCTCAAGGTAAAATTGCTACTGACCAAGCTAGGTTTGCCAAAACCTACTAAATCTACTCATGCTCCCAATGTGATACCAATTCCCATCAACAAGACTAGTCATACAAGAGAAATTGCAAACTAACATAAAGTGTGCGAAAAGTAAACGATAAAACTTCTCATTAATATTTCATTACCGCAACTCACACCAAGGGATACATAGATAACTGACTAAGGAGGATACTTGCAACTGCAAACTATTCTATATGATAACTTATCTATTCATGATATGACTCTACTTGAAAAGTAAATGAGCAAAAGGTAATGATGTGATACCGCGGTACTCCCCCAAGCTTGGAACAAGCCAAGGGGATGCCTAAACCGATGACGAATTACTCCTTTGGTGGTGGCGGTGGATAATCTCTAATAAGCTTCTCAATCAAATCCTTTAGTTCATCAATCTTGTACTCGAGGTTACGAATCATCTCAGAATTGTGCTCAATACGGTTCATGAACCTGTCAGCAAGAGAATCCCAGCTCTTGGAATTATTTCCCCATCCTTCTTCACTCTTGGAGCTTCCTGTCCCTGCATCGTTAGAACGATCTATATCCCAGCCAGAGGGTAATCGTGATTTGGGCACCTTTTGGAACTGATGTTCATGAATTAGAGTATGGAAGGGATTTTGGCTTGGCGGAGATGTCCGTGGAGCTAAGGTGTGATGTGGCACACCTCCTCCGGTCCTTATGCGAGCGCTCTTCTTGAACTTGTCATGATCTGTCACCACCCCTATGCTGGCAATCACGGTGCTTGACCTTGGACCTTGATCTTCCTCCTCATCTTCTCTTTCAACCTCTTCCTTCAGCCGGAAATCTTTGATGCCTTCTTCCGGGGGCGTCTTCTTGTCCCCGCTTGAAGAGGCCATGACTTCCCAAAGCTTAAGATCAACTCCTGACAGAAACAGCTCGAAACAAAACACGATGAGAAAACGATATACAGACCTCGGGGACTCCGGGGGGTTAAATAGGCGAAAATTATACATCGAAACGAAACCACAGGAAGAAATCGGGACGGAGAAGAGTTCCGAGGTGTTCTCACACGTAGGTGGCGCGGCCAGGGGTGGGCCCGCGCCACCCATGTGTGAGATACACACGGACTTCTTTTCCTCCCCGTTTTCGTCTCGTGATTTTTCATATTTATTAAAAACAGCAAAAATATTAAAGGAAGAACTTTTCGCGAAACTTTTCTGACTAGAACTGTTACCTATTCGAAAACGAACTCTGCAGGTTCCTGCAGTTTGTCTTGGATGTAATCTTCCGGAGAAACTGTTTCAATAACATCAACATCTTCATTATAAGAATCTCCAGAAATATAATGCTTGAGTCTTTGCCCATTCACCACTTGTGTAGAATCATCTTTCAATGAAGCAATCTTAATAGCACTTGAGCGGTACACTTCCACAATAACATATGGTCCTTCCCATTTAGAAAGTAATTTCCCTGCAAAAAATCTAAGACGAGACCGATACAATAGAACTTTCTCACCAACATGGAACTCTCTCTTAAGAATTCTCTTATCATGACATTGCTTGACTTTCTCTTTGAAAAGTCTGGCATTTTCATACGCTTCGTTTCTCCACTCATCTAGAGAACTCAAATCTAACAACCTTTTCTTACTGGCTAGTTTAAAATCTTTGTTAAGCTCTCTCACTGCCCAAAAAGCTTTGTGTTCTAATTCTAAGGGCAAGTGACACGCTTTACCATAAACCATCTTATAAGGAGACATACCCATGGGATTCTTATAAGCAGTTCTATAAGCCCATAAAGCGTCATTTAACTTACTAGCCCAGTTTTTCCTAGATCTACTAACAGTCTTCTGCAAGATAGACTTGATCTCTCTATTTGAAAGCTCTACCTGCCCACTAGTTTGGGGATGATAAGCAGAAGCAATTCTATGATTGACATCATACTTAGCAAGAGTCTTTCTAAAACTACCGTGAATAAAATGAGAACCTCCGTCAGTCATAAGATATCTAGGCACTCCGAACCTAGGAAAAATAACATCCTTAAGCATCTTTAACGAAGTCTCACCATCGGCACTCTTTGTAGGTATGGCTTCTACCCATTTAGTAACATAATCAACAGCAACAAGTATATGGGTATAGCCTTTTGAAGGAGGAAAAGGACCCATAAAATCAAATCCCCAACAATCAAATGGTTCAATAACAAGAGGGTAATTCATAGGCATTTCATTGCGTCTAGAAATATTACCAACTCTTTGACATTCATCGCAAGACAAAACATACCTTCTGGAATCTTTAAAGAGGGTTGGCCAATAAAAACCTGATTGTAGAACCTTCTGTGCGGTTCTATCTCCAGCATGATGCCCTCCATAAGCACTGCTATGGCATTTTCTTAGTATCTCTTGTTGCTCATATTCCGGTACGCATCTTCTCATAATACCATCAACTCCTTCTTTATATAAGTGTGGGTCATCCCAAAAGTAATGCCTTAAATCATAGAAGAATTTTCTTCTTTGCTGAGCTGTAAAGGTTGGAGGCAAATACTTGGAAACAATAAAGTTAGCATAATCAGCATACCAAGGAAGGTCTCGCGAAGTTACATTTATTGCAGCCAACTGTTCATTCGGAAAACTATCATTAACAGGAACAGGATCAAAAGAAATGTTTTCCAATCTAGACAAATTGTCAGCCACAGGATTTTCAGCACCTTTCCTATCTACGATATGCAAATCAAACTCTTGTAAAAGCAACACCCATCTAATAAGCCTGGGCTTAGCATCCTTCTTAGTCATAAGATATCTAATAGCAGCGTGATCAGTATGAATAGTAACTTTAGAATCAACAATATAAGATCTAAACTTATCACACGCAAAAACAACAACAAGAAACTCTTTCTCAGTAGTGGCATAATTTTTCTGAGCAGCATCAAGAGTCTTACTAGCATAATGAATAACATTCAACTTATTATCTACGCGCTGTCCAAGAACAGCACCAACAGCAAAATCACTAGCATCACACATAATTTCAAAAGGTAAATTCCAATCAGGTGGTTGAACAATAGGAGCAGTAGTTAAAGCCTTCTTAAGAGTTTCAAAAGCTTCCTTACAATCATCATCAAAGACAAATGGTACATCCTTTTGAAGAAGATTGGTAAGAGGCTTTGAAATCTTAGAGAAATCTTTAATAAACCTCCTATAGAAACCAGCATGACCAAGAATACTACGAATACCTTTAACATCTCTTGGACATGGCATTTTCTCAATTGCCTCCACTTTTGCTCTGTCAACTTCAATACCTCTTTCAGAGATTTTATGTCCAAGGACAATCCCTTCATTCACCATAAAGTGGCATTTCTCCCAATTAAGAACAAGGTTAGTTTCTTCACATCTCTGCAAAACTTTATCAAGGTTGTGCAAACAATTATCAAAGGAAGTTCCATAGACGGAAAAATCGTCCATGAAGACCTCCACAATTTCTTCACAAAAGCCATGAAAAATAGCAGACATGCATCTTTGAAAAGTAGCAGGGGCATTGCATAAACCAAAAGGCATACGTCTATAAGCATAAGTTCCATAAGGGCAAGTAAAAGTGGTTTTCTCTTGATCATCCTTCTTAACAGCAATTTGAGAAAAACCAGAATAACCATCAAGGAAACAAAAATGAGTTTTCTTAGACAACCTTTCTAACATTTTATCTATAAACGGTAAAGGATAGTGATCCTTTTTAGTAACCTTGTTTACCTTTCTATAATCAATGCACATTCTATATCCAACAACTACCCTTTGAGGAATAAGCTCGTTATTCTCATTAGGCACAACAGTCATACCTCCTTTCTTAGGAACACAATGAACAGGACTAACCCATCTACTATCAGCAATAGGATAAATAATACCAGCATCAAGGAGTTTTAATACCTCATTTCTTACCACATCCTTCATCTTGGGAATTAGGCGGCGTTGATGCTCCACGACTGGCTTCGCGTCTTTCTCCATATTAATAGCATGCTGACATAAAGTAGGAGAAATCCCTTTTAAATCATCAAGAGTATATCCCATAGCTCCTCGGTGTTTCTTCAATATCTCCAATAATCTTTCTTCTTCCTTTCCTGAAAGTTTAGAGCTAATAATAACAGGATATATTTTCTTATCATCAATATAAGCATATTTAAGATTATCAGGCAAAGGCTTTAATTCAAAAACAAGATCTTCCTTAGGCGGTAAAGTGGTACCAAGATCCTCCACAGGCAGATTATGCCTGAGTAATGGTGGTTGACGAAGAAGAATATCGTCAATCTCTTCTCTTTCCTTGCTAAAAACATCACTTTCGTGATCTTCCATGAATTGCTGCAAGGCATTATTAGGAGCAAGAGCAATAGAAGCAAGCTGCTCAACTCGAAAATTTTCATTAGGCGTTTCATTCTCATAAGAAGTCTTAGCAAACTTGGAAAAATTAAACTCATAAGACTCTCCATTAATCTTAGTAAAAAAATTCTCCTTCTTACAATCTATCACGGCGCCACAAGTATTCAAAAATGGTCTACCAAAAATAATAGGGCAAGTTGAACTAGCCTCCTTACCAAGTACTAGAAAATCAGTAGGGTACTTAGTCTTACCACATAGAACTTCCACATCTCGAACAATACCAAGAGGCCAAACAGTCTCTCGGTTAGCAAGCTGAACAACCACATCAATATCTTCAAGTTCACAAGCGCCAATCTCGTGCATAATTTCTTTATAAAGCTCCAAAGGAATAGCACTTGCACTAGCACCAATATCACATAAGCCATAATAGCAATGATCTCCAATCCTGACAGAAATAACAGGAACACTTGCTTTCCTATGCTTTTTAGGATGAGAGAGAATGTTAGAAGCATCTTCACAAAAAAGAATATATTCATCTCCTACATCTTTAGTAGCAAGATCTTTCAATATAGCAACAGGAGACTTAATAGTAATTTGCTCATCAGGCTCTGCAGCTCTCTTAGTACTTTTATTAGACACACTTACCAGAGTAGAGTATTTCTTTACCTTCGCAGGGAAAGGTGTCTTCTCAATATAAGGTTCAGGAATGATGCTATCAACCGTACAAACTTCTGTAGCTGCAGCAGGTATATGACTAATAGAGTCTTTATAAGGCGCATGATATTTGTTCCAATCTTTCTTTGGAACATCAATATAAGAGGCAAAAGCTTTAAGACAATTAGCAAGAATTTGTGAATCAAGACCATAAGCAGCGCTAACACTATGAAAGTCATCGGTCCCCATAAAAGATTTAATGCATTCATAATCATAGTTTATACCTGACTTCCTACCTTTGTCGTTTTCCCAACCTTCAGCATTCTCTTGTATTCGGTCAAGAAGTTTCCACTTGGCATATTCTTTCATATGAGTGAATGATCCAAAACAAGAAGCATCCAAATAATCCTTATCAGGAAGAGTAAGCCGTGCATAAAAATTATCAATAACAATATTATTGGGGAGCTCATGAATGGGACATTTGAGCATTAGTAACTTCAATCTCCCCCACGCTTGGGCAATACTCTCTCCATCATGAGGCCAGAAATTATATATCTTGTTACGGTCTTTATGAATTTCACTTGGAGGATAAAACTTGGAATAGAAGAGGGGCACAATATCCTCCCATGCCATAGATGGACCATCTTGGAGTAGTCGATACCACTCTTCAGCTCTGCCTTTCAATGATATAGAGAATAATTTCTTCTTGACCCGGCTAGGTGAAATACCTGCACATCTGAACAACTCGCATAATTCATGTATAAATAATAAGTGATCACCCGGATGGACAGTTCCATCTCCTGAATAGCAGTTATCCATAATACGCCCAACAATTTTCATAGGTATTTTAAAAGGATCAATTTCAGCAGGCGGTGGAGGTGGTGGTTCCTCCACATGTGCAGCAGTAGTAGTAGATGTGTTTCCAAATTGGAAACCAAATGGAGAGTTCTCCATAGCAGAGTAAAACAAAAATAAAAGAAAAAATAAAAACAATACTCACAGTGACGGTTACCTTTTCCAATTCCACTCTTCAATAGCGCTACACTCCCCGGCAACGGCGCCAGAAAATAGTCTTGATGACCCACAAGTATAGGGGGTGTATCGTAGTACTTTCGATAAATAAGAGTGTCGAACCCAACGAGGAGCAGAAGGTGTTGATGAGCAGTTTTGATCAAGGAATCACTGTAAATACTAGTAAACAGGTTTTCAGGAGTATTTGGTAATTCAAGTAAATAAAGTGCGAGTAAATAAAAGACAGTAGTAACAATTGCAGCAAGTGGCCCAATCCTTTCTTCAGCAAAGGACAAGCCGGTTGTGTTGTTATAATAACCAAACGTTCTCGAGGACACACGAGAGGTTTTTGTCAAGAGCTTTCGCTTCATAGAGCCAATAGTATTTATTGGTTTGGTAAGTGTTATGGGGGTGAACCTGTGCTAGCGCACTACCCTTACTAGGATAAATACACACTTGTGATTATACCCCTTGCAAGCATCCGCAAATACAAGAAAGTAATTAAGATAAATCTAACCACAGCCTTAAACTCTATGATCCTACGCTCCCTGGTGCAAAGGTTTCCCAATAGAGGTTTAGGTTTCTGTCACTCTAGCAACCCCACAATTGGTAGCCAAATACACAATGCATCTCACTAGGCCCATAAATGGTGAAGTATCATGTAGTCGACGTTCACATGACACCACTAGTGAAATAGCACCACAACAATATCAAACCATTAAATATTTCTCAACAATAATTCACTACTAACATCTTGACTTCTCCCATGTCCTCAAGAACTAAACGAACTACTCACAAGACATCATATGGATCATGATCAGAGGTGAAATAATGGTAAATAACGATCTGAACATAAACCTTAACTCAACGGTTCCACTCAATAGCATCAACTACAAGAGTAATCAACACCGGGAAAGTTTCCCCTATGAATATAACAAGATCCAACTCAAGATGTTACAGCGGGATGGCGTGATGATGGTGGAGATGATGGTGCTGGTGATGGAGATGATGATGATGATGATCCCGATGAAGTCCGGTGCGATGGTGATGACGATGGCGACGATCTCCCCTCACCGGGAAGGAATTTCCCCGGCAGATTTCTCTCTGCCGGAGAGCTTTTTCTCTCTGGTGTTCTCCGCCCCGCAGAGGCGGCTGTGTCTAACTCTGAGCCCCCCCTTTGACTTAGGTTTTCGGGGACGATGATGTACGCGAAGGGGCGAGACCAGAGGTGGGCCAGGGCGGCCTCACGTGGGGCCCGCGCGGCCAGGGGGCTGGCCGCGCCGCCCTGGCGTGTGGAGCCCCCCTGGCTCCTCTCGACTCCTCCTTCTGGCTTCGTAGGTCTTCTCGGAAAATATAATTTCTCGGTATTTTTCTGGAATTTTCCTGATCTTCAAAATATGGTCTCTTGATGGTCCCTTTTCCAGCAGAATCCTGACTCCGGCAGCAACTCCTCCGAAAATCATCAAACATGTGAAAAAAAAGGAAATAACATAAGTATCATGTCTAAATATGAAATATATCAATGAATAGCAGTAAATTATGATATAAAATAATGATGCAAATTGGACGTATCAGGCGGCTTCTGATTGCACGGTACCGGTTCGTTCGGATCGGGGTCGTGGGCCGTTAGATCTAAAGGGATCTGGACGTCCCGGATGGACCGGTACCTCTTCAGTTAAGTGATCTGTCCGATCCGTTGGATCAAGATCGGACGGGCAAGATTAAAAAGGGGAAGAGCTCACCGGTTGAGTTAGGTTTCCGGTGAGGGTTCGCCGGCGATGCGCGCAGAGGTCGATCTCTGGCGAGGCTCCGGTGGTTTCCGAGGCGGGGGAAGAGGTCGACGGGGAGCACCGTGATGAGAAGATGTCGAATCCGTGGTCGATGCTGCCAATTACTTCCTGTGGCGATGCAGAGGAGTGGCCGGAGGGCTCTGGTCGACGGTGAGCTTCGGGGGAAGTTTTAATCCGTCGATTTGCTGTGAACTAAGAGGAACGGGAGACATCAGGAGATGCGCCAGGGCTTGGTGGAAAGCATGGACCAAGAGGTGGCGGCGCTATCTTACCGAGACGGCCGTATCGAATAAAATACGGTGGCGGCCGTGGCGGATTCCGACGAGCTATTCCGGCGGCCTGGAGGCACGATCTGCAGAGGGATGAAGGGGGAAATGGAGAGGATGGGGAGGGGTTTAAATAGCCGCGGAAGGGACGTCGGTTTGGGCAGGGTTTTAAGAGGATTGAAGACAGGGAGAGGATTGCGCTCGGCTCGGCAGTTTCCGAAGAAGGCGGCCGGAGGTTGATGACGGCCTGACAAGGCAGTCCCACCTGTCAGGGGGGGCTCCACTTGTCAGTGGAAGAGAGAGAGGGCTAGGGTACCGGTTCGGGAATGACTAAATGGGCCGTGGGCTCCTTTTCTGCTCTGGGCCGAGGGGTTCCCCGAGGCCCTTTCTCTTATTTTCTTTTCTTTTCTTCTTTTTCTTTTTCTGTTTTCTTATTTCTTTTGTATCTTTTGCAAAAATGCTTCAAATCAATTCAAACCACTTTTAGAAATTTTCTAAAAATCAATGCAATGTTTTAACACTGCAAGAAAACTAGTTTTCAGAATTGGAACAAGATTTTCAAAAGGCTTAACAAAAGGGGTTTGCTTGCATAAAGCTAAATAGAGTTTGAAAATAAATCCTTTGAAATAAGAGATAATACTTTATAAAGTAATGTTTGAAATTATCTTTCAAACTTAGTTTTTAAAATACAATCTTTACTAGATAATACACATTTGTGATTCACTCCTTTGCAAGCAAGCTTGCATAGGTTTGAATAAAGAATGGATAATTGTATTTTGATACTTGATCCTTCTCAAAGAAGTTCTTCAAGAAAATAATAGGAAGTTTAAAATAGTTTTCTAATAAGGCTTTCATATAGGCTCAAAAGTTTTTAAATCCCTGTGAATTTCCAATCATCTCAAGCAAAACAAAAGCAAAAAATTTCCCCCAAAATTTGATAAAATCTTGGGATGTTGCAAGTACTTCACCCGACATATCCAAGCAGGATCTTGTCAGATCCGGCCGCATGCGCCACAACCAACCAAACCAGTGGTAGGCCAGAGCAATCCTGGCCGAGGGCCACCACCTAGATCCACCTCCCGCGTGGGGCAGATAGGCCCCACCGGCGGCCCATCCCATAGCCACAGGACCACCATGATGGCTCACTACCGAGCGCCGCGTGATGCCAGGGCCATCGTGCAAGCCGGGGGGTCGTCGGAGCGCGATGCCGCACACACCGCCGAGGAGGGAGTTGAATCGACTCTGATGAACACGAGACAGAAACCTGTCATTGCCAGCCGCCCCAAGGACTTTGCCCGGTGACGTTTGCCGGCGGCAACGGGGGGAGGGGAGGAGTGGGGCGCGGTGGAGGTGGCGGCTAGGGTTCCACATAAGTCGCCCCTGCGGAGCGACGCGGGGGCCTATGATTTGCTGGCAAGTGAAACCATTTTCTATAGTTTCTATGACATGTTGTTGGTGTTAGGGAATAAAGCATGGTTTTGGGAATATGTGTGGCATAGGAAAAAACTTTTAGCTGTTGTGTTTCAGTTTCAGAGATTTTATCTTTTGATAAACATAGCACTGTGGATAGAGTGGTTAGATCCTTTGGTGCTTGCTTGGTTTTTAGGAGATGTCTTTGGGGGGAAATGTCTGCTGATTGGGGGATGGTGGATATAAATAACAATGTGGATTTGAAAATAGGGGACCTGGAAGCTGGGGCAGAAGGGGTTTACTGTTAAATGCCTCTGCCACTACAATGCCATGCAGATCAGGTCACCTGTTAAGTGTTTTAAGCAATTGTGGTGTTTGTACATTCCTGTAAAAATTAAGATCTTCCTATGGTGCCTTATGTTTGTTGAAATATGGGGTGGGCTCTAGGCCCATTTAACAATTTTAGAAAAATCTCTAAGGGCCCATTCATGCTTGGCAAGGGAAGTGGTGGGAGTTTAGTCCCACATTGCTAGTTGGGAGAGATGAACACCAACTTATAAGGTGAGCTCTTCCACCACTAGTATGTGGAAGTGTGAGAAAGAAGATGAGCTCCACACGTGCTCCTCCTCCGACGCATGCACGCCCGCCTCGCCACACCACGCCTCGCCTCATCACGACGCGCGCGCGCCGTGGGTTGCAGGAATCTCGCCGAGCCGAGTTCCTTTTTGTCGCGCAGAAACGAGATACAAACGGTTGCAACTGAAACGCTAATGAGAATGAATACGAGCTGAGACGTCTGTCTTAAGTGCTCTTAAGTATGGGTGTTTCCAGTCCTTCATTGCGGGCGTTTCTGGCCTTCATTGCGGGCGTTTCTTTTGCATCCGCCCCTATGCCTGTGCCTATATATTAGAGGGATCGCTCCTCTCTGAGGTACAGACTACAACACTTTGCGCCTCTGCCCAGTCGTTCTCTCCACTATTGCTGCCTCCGGTGATCTCATCTCGTCCACTACATACACGGTTGGCGGGAGAGCAGGCTTCCAAAACCCCGCCCTCTCGAGATCCTGTATGGGATAGGGGCGATTAGGTTTTGGGGAGCATCCTATACGCGACTGCTCAACTTCGACCGTCTGCTTCCACTTCTTCTGTGTCGCCTTCGTCATCACCATGTCTTCTGAAGCTGATCAGGCTGCTGCCGACAAGAGGGTGGCCGATGAGGCTGTCACCGCTGCTGCTTCGGGGGCTGTCGCCGCTGCTGCTTTGGCCAACTGGCCTACTGGAGGGTACTATATGCTTATCCCTCTCCTGCTTATTTCCATGTGCATAGTACTAGTGATTTCTGTAGATGTCTCTACAATCTGTCTAGTATTGCATAGTTATATGATCAAATATCAGTATGTCCATGTCATGCTCATGTTTCATTTCTGGATTAATATAATCAAAAAATTGCCTAGATTCTTAACAATCCAAAAACCTAATATGTGTAGGCAATTTTCGATCCAAGGTTTTGCTGCTACACTGAAACCTGCCCTGTTTACGGGGACGTACTTTAAGCGTTGGCAGACCAAAACCATCTTATGGCTCACGGCGATGAACGTGTTCTGGGTCGCTAGTGTCACTCCCACTGGAAGGATTGCTCCTGAACAGGAGAAGGCATTCAGGGAGGCCACTGTCGTCTTTGTTGGAGCAGTTCTGAGCGTGATCGGAGATAAGTTGGTTGATTCATATTTACATGTGCGGGTTGCCAAGGATTTGTGGGAGGCACTCAAATCTAAATTCGGTGCAACTGATGCTGGAAGCGAGATGTATATTATTGAGCAGTTCCACGATTATAGAATGGTTGAAGACCGTTCTGTTTTGGAACAGGCTCATGAAATACAGTGCATCGCCAAGGAGCTTGAGCTCCTGAAGTGTGAATTACCGGGCAAATTTGTCGCGGGATGCATAATCGCTAAGCTGCCAAATTCCTGGAGGAACTTTGCCACCACTCTGAAACATCAGAGGCGTGAATTCTCAGTAGAGGATGTCATCGGTCATCTGAGTGTTGAGCAGAATTCGAGAGCAAAGGACTTGCATGGAAAAGGAGAAGGGACTTCAGTTGCCAATGTGGTACAGAAGAACTTCAACTCCTACAAGTCCAAAGGGAAGATGTGTGTCCAACAGAATACTGACTTCAAGAAGAAGGGCAACAAGACCTTCAAGAAGGATAAGAAGAAGAGTGGCTGTTTCACTTGTGGTTTGGAGGAACATTGGGCTAGCAAGTGCCCAAACAAGTTTAAGAAGCCAGGGCAGGACTCCAAGACTGCCAACATGATCGTGAGCAACAATGAAAGTGGGGCATCTGGGTACAGTAATCTATTTACAGTATTTTCAGTAAGTCAGTCTACCGATTGGTGGATTGACACGGGTGCAAATATTCATGTGTGTGCTGACATCTCATTGTTTTCTTCTTATCAGGCCACAAGGAAAAGCTCCGTACTGATGGGGAATGGCGCGAGTGCTTCTGTTCATGGTGTTGGCACGGTAAATCTGAAGTTTACTTCGGGAAGGATCGTGCAGCTCAAGAATGTGCAGCATGTCCCCGCCATCAAGAAGAACCTAGTTAGTGGCTCCCTTCTCTGCAGAGAAGGATTTAAGTTGGTCTTTGAGTCTAATAAAGTAGTTGTTACGAAATATGGACTGTTTGTTGGAAAAGGTTATGAATGCGGAGGTCTGTTCCGTTTTTCCCTTGATGATTTTTGTAATAAGGTCGTGAACAATATTCATTCGAATGTTAATGAAATAGAAGTTTGGCATTCATGTCTTTGTCACATTGGTTTCGGTTCTATGACGCGGTTAGCAAAACTGAATTTAATCCCAAGTTTCACTTTAGCCAACGGTTCTAAGTGCCATTCGTGTGTGCAAGCAAAGCTCGCAAGCCCCATAAAGCTGCGGAGGAGAGACACTTGGCACCATTAGAACTCATACATTCTGATCTGTGTGAGATGAATGGTGTGTTGACTAAAGCTGGAAAAAGATACTTCATGACGCTGATAGATGATTCCACTAGATTTTGCTATGTATATCTGTTAAACACTAAAAGTGAGGCTCTACACTACTTCAAAATCTATAAAGCAGAAGTTGAGAATCAACTTGAAAAGAAGATTAAACGAATCCGGTCAGATCGTGGTGGAGAGTATTTCTCTAATGAGTTTGATTCTTTTTGTGCGGAACATGGTATTATTCATGAGATGATGCCTCCCTATTCACCTCAGTCAAATGGGGTTGCCGAACGGAAAAACCGTACTCTAACAGACTTGGTTAACGCCATGTTAGATACATCGGGTTTATCCAAGACATGGCGGGGGGAGGCTATATTGACATCATGTCATGTCCTGAATAAAGTTCCGACAAAAGACAATGAGATCACTCCTTATGAGCAGTGGGAGAAGAGAAGAACAACACTCTCATACTTACGTACATGGGACTGTTTGGCAAAAGTCAATGTGCCGATCCCCAAAAAGCGTAAGCTTGGACCAAAGACTATGGATTGCGTTAATTTGGGCTACGCTAAGAATAGCGTCGGCTATAGATTTCTAGTAGTGAAATCTGAGGTACCTGATGTGATGGTCGGTACAATTATAGAGTCTAAAGATGCTACATTCTTTGAGGATATTTTCCCTATGAGAGATATGCCAAGCACTTCTAGACAGGAATCAGAGGAGACTCCTGAGCCTGCCATTCCTATGGAATATTATGAACAAACACCTGATGAAAATCCTGAGGAGGATGACGAGGTAACCCTTGGTAGGGGTAAGAGACAGAGGACTGCAAAGTCTTTTGGTGATGATTTCCTCATGTACCTCGTGGATGATACTCCCACTTCTATTTCAGAAGCCTATGCATCTTCAGCTGTTGACTACTGGAAAGAAGCGGTCCGTAGCGAGATGGATTCCATCATGGCTAACGAGACATGGGAAATTACTGAACGTCCCTATGGCTGTAAACCACTGGGATGTAAGTGGGTGCTTAAAAAGAAGCTTAGTCCCGATGGTACTATTGAAAAGTACAAGGCTAGACTGGTGGCCAAGGGCTATTCCTAGAAAGAAGAGGAAGATTTCTTTGATACTTATTCGCCTATGGCCAGACTGACCACCATTCGAGTGTTACTCTCGTTGGCGGCCTCGCATGGTCTTCTTGTCCATCAAATGGATGTTAAGACGGCTTTTCTGAACGGAGAGCTAGACGAGGAAATCTATATGCAACAGCCCGATGGCTTTGTGATAGATGGTCAGGAAGGAAAGGTGTGTAAGTTACTGAAATCTTTATATGGCCTGAAACAGGCACCTAAGCAGTGGCATGAAAAATTCAATACAACTTTAACATATGCTGGCTTTGTTGTCAACGAAGCTGACAAATGTGTATACTATCGCTATGGTGGGGGCGAAGGAGTTATACTGTGCTTCTATGTTGATGACATACTGATACTTGGGACTAACCTCAAAGTCATC
Organism: Dactylis glomerata; assembly: GCA_007115705.1. Taxonomy (NCBI): domain Eukaryota; kingdom Viridiplantae; phylum Streptophyta; class Magnoliopsida; order Poales; family Poaceae; genus Dactylis; species Dactylis glomerata. The sequence goes on along the minus strand of QXEO01001278.1, from coordinate 6,222,017 downwards.
GAGGAGATTAAGTCATTTCTATCTCAGAATTTTGAGATGAAGGACCTTGGTGTGGCTGATGTTATCTTGAACATCAAGCTACTGAGAGATAACGAGGATGGGATTACGCTTCTGCAATCCCATTATGTTGAGAAAATTCTGAGTTGTTTTGGATATACGGACTGCAAAATTTCTCCAACCCCATATGATCCTAGTGTGCAAATTCAAAAGAATGAAGGCACAGCTAAGGATCAGCTGAGATATTCTCAAATCATTGGTTCACTCATGTACCTAGCTAGCGCTACAAGTCCTGACATCATGTTTCCTGTGTGCAAACTGAGCCGGTTCATTTCTAATCCGGGTGATGAGCATTGGCGTGCTGTGGAGAGGATTATGCGCTATTTGAAAGGTACTGTGAACTATGGACTTCACTATACTTGAAGGATATTGTGATGCGAATTAGATCTCTGATGCTGATGAGATGAAAGCCACAACGGGTTATGTGTTTACCCTCGGAGGTGGTGCTGTTTCCTGGAAGTCTTGCAAGCAAACGATCCTAACGAGATCGGCAATGGAAGCAGAATTAACAGCATTAGACACATCTAGTGTCGAAGCAGGATGGCTTCGAGATCTTTTGATGGACTTGCCAGTGGTTGAAAAGCCAGTACCGACTATTCTTATGAACTGTGACAATCAAACTGTAATTGTCAAGGTAAAGAGTTCAAAGAACAACAAGCAGTCCAACAAATTCATAAGAATGAGATTAAAAGCTGTCAGACATTTAAGAAACTCCGGAGTGATAGCGTTGGATTATATCCAGTCGGCTAAGAATCTGGCAGATCCCTTTACTAAAGGGCTATCACGTGTTATGATAGAAAATGCATCGAGGGAGATGGGTATGAGACCCACATGAGTTGCCATGGTAGTAACCCAACCTATGTGATCGGAGATCCCGTGAAGTAGGACCTGGGAAAACAAGCTAGTGGTGAACAGAGGAGAGTAGTTTACTAACCCACTCCGTTGGAGATGCAGTACTCTAAGAAACTGTATGGCAAGATGACTTTTGTCTTAATGTGTTCCAAAGCTTGTATAAGCAAGATGCTATCCTACAGAGCGATCTTTGGAGGAATACACCTATATGAGCTCGACTGCTAGTCACAGTCTATGGGATTGGGGTGATCTCTAGTAAGCTCATGAATAGGCTAGGAGTGTGACTAATATGCTCCACCCGAGGGGTCATCCTTCGGCAGCCTAGTACTGGTAAGACATTTGGTGAAACTACTTTACACCAAACTGACAATTCAAGGCATAGTCCATTGTTCGTTGTAAAGGAGTGTAGCTATCTGTTCTAGGTGGATGCTCAACCCTAACAGGTCTCCACTGAAAATACTGGTATATCAAAACAGTGTTGGGAATAGAGGACAATATCATGGGCCTTCGGGATCTGGTGGGGGATTGTTGAAATATGGGGTGGGCTCTAGGCCCATTTAACAATTTCAGAAAAATCCCTAAGCGCTCATTCATGCTTGGCAAGGGAGGTGGTGGGAGTTTAGTCCCACATTGCTAGTTGGGAGAGATGAACACCAACTTATAAGGTGAGCTCTTCCACCACTAGTATGTGGAAGTGTGAGAAAGAAGAGGAGCTCCACACGCGCGCTCCTCCTTCGATGCACGCACTCCCGCCTCGCCACGCCTCGCCTCATCACGACGCGCGTGCGCGCCGCGGGTTGCGGGAATCTCGCCGAGCCGAGTTCCTTTTTGTCGCGCAGAAACGGGATACAAACGGTCGCAACTGAAACGCTAATGAGAATGAATACGAGCTGAAACGTCTGTCTTAAGTGCTTTTAAGTACGGGCGTTTCCAGTCCTTCATTGCGGGCGTTTCTGGCCTTCATTGCGGTGCCTGTGCCTATATATTGGAGGGATCGCTCCTCTCTGAGGTACAAACTACAACACTTTGCGCCTCTGCCCAGTCATTCTCTCCACTGTTGCTACCTCCGGTGATCCCATCCCGTCCACTGCATACACGGTTGGCGGGAGAGCAGGCCTCCGAAACCCCGCCCTCTCGAGATCCTGTACGGGAGAGGGGCGATTAGGTTTTTGGGGAGCGTCCTATACGCGACTGCTCAACTTCGACCATCTGCTTCCACTTCTTCCGCGTCGCCTTCATCATCACCATGTCTTCTGAAGCTGATCAGGCTGCTGCCGACAAGAGGGTACTATATGCTTATCCCTCTCCTGCTTATTTCCATGTGCATAGTACTAGCGATTTCTGTAGATGTCTCTACAATCTGCCTAGTATTGCATAGTTATATGATCAAATATCAGTATGTCCATGTCATGCTCATGTTTTATTTCTGGATTAATATAATCGAAAAATTGCCTAGATTCTTAACAATGTTGGGGAGAACCTTGACCAAGGACAATCTGATTAAGAGGGGGTGGGGGTGGGATGGACATTGCATGATGTGTTGTACTGCTGTTCTTTTGTAGATTTGTCTGGGGGATTTTTCAGTGTGGTTTTGACACTCCCACGCATCTTAGATGGCTTACACAGGTGGTTAGGTTGATAAGTATGTGGGACAACATAGAGTTCCAGTGAAAATCTTATTTCTACTATTTTGTGGGCTATCTGGAAAACTAGAAATCGAGCTTATTTTGATAATGTGCTTCCTCATGAACCATGTGATATTATCTTTATGATTTGTCACCTGATTACATATTGGTGTAATATATAGAAACCAAAAGTCAGCGAAGTACTGCAGCAAGGAGTTGATCTTGTGAAGAGGGTGATTCGAGAGACCTTCAGCATAGCAAGAGGGTGGGCGCCACTATGTCGAAGAATTTTCAGTGAATCTACTTCATAAGCAATACCGGCGTTTGGGCTCTGCTTAGGGGTGGACAACGGCTTGGCTGTGTGATGTTGTTTAATTCCTTCTGAAACTTTTTGTTTTTGGTTTCTGTGGTGATGGGAAGTCCAATAATAAGGCGATGTCTGAACCTTGTAGAACATTATGCTTTGATATGAGAAGTAGGGTTTATCCCTTTGATAAAAAAAGTCACGGTTCAAATTATACGTCTGCTCGGAAATCACTAGTTCCGCAGCAGCTACCGGTCAATCCGGTATATGCGTATTCTTGTAAAATCATTATTTCCTGTAAAAATCACACACGGAAGAAGTTGCCCCAAAATTTGTTGGTAAGTCCAACCAGCCAGTCCATTTGGACGACGGCCGGTCACAACGGTGGGTAAATTCGCTATATAGCATCAGCTCCACAGTGGCCAGCACAGTGCCGGTGTTTCTCTCCATCAATCAGTTCCCACCGCAAATAACATCTGGGACTTGCATCAAGCCATTTCCCTGGAGCTAGCAGATCGAGAGCTGCAACATATCGAGCCACTGGCGTGCCTGCTGCCGAATTACAAGGTCAAATCTTCCTCTCTGTTAACTGTTCCATTGCATTACGCCATTACAAATACCTTTCATAGTTTGAGCCTTGGTTTTCTGGGTTACGACTGTGTTTACTTTTCTTTTGAAACATAGGCAAGATCAAAGACACCGTGAGGTATGAGCATGTGAAAGACAGTTCTCCGGCCCTTTGTATATAAGGTCCTTAATTTTCCTTTGCTTGCGTACGTGCTGACACAATTCTAGAAAGTGATATTATCTGTTGTTCTGTACGCAAGATTGCAGAGGTCGACAAGCAGTGCTGTGCGCGTATCTATCTGGTGAGACCTGAAAGAAGGTTACGGGTGTTCTTTCCTGAATCCAGGTCGACAGACGAATCAATCAGGGCAGGCGGTGGCGGTGCAGAAATGGCAAATTGCAAGGGATACAAGGTACGCAATGTCCAATGCAATTACTAAAGCAAACGATCGAGGTCTGACCGTGTACAAATATAGTCGGATGGACCTGCAGGTGTATGAGCTGCACGAAATCAAATCTAGCCTGAAGGTGAGTAGCAGGTGAACACATTAATTCAGCATCTTATATCACTAACACAAATGTCTTTGCAATCCATACACATCCTTGAATTAATTTTTACCAGTCACCGTATCGAGAAGCAATTCCTGTGTTGTGCCAGTATCAAGCTGCTCATGATCGATCAACTCCCCTAAACTTATTTGCTAGTCAACTGATTCGTGATTTTAACACTTAGTAACAGAGTACTCCTTACAGTTCTGAGAACGTCAGCTAGCGCCACCCTGATCGTTCTTAACACCCTTGCGATCAGCGGCGTCGCCCCCGGCGAGGTAATCGGCGAACTGGCTCTCGCTGATCAAAGAATCAAGAAACGACGTGAACGTGTCGTCGTCCACCATTGGACACCCCATTACGTCGTCGAAGCCGGCTCCACGAACAACCCCACCGTAGTCGGCAATGAACTGATCCGCGAATCCGTCGATGCCATGGGCGTCGAGCCTCATCGTCGCTGCGAACGGGAAGTCGTCATCGCCTCCGTCGGCTGGGCTGTCGTCACGCCCGTCGCATCCAGTTCCAGCGGCAGACGAGGTTGGTTGCACTGCTAGCGGAGGCGGAGGCCGCGGCCACGGCGGTTGGAGCGCCGCCACCGTCTTGTCGGCAGCAGCGGGAGCGGGAACGGGAGCCGCCGTCTTGCCAGCAGGGGCGGCGGCGAGCGGCATGTGCGTCCGCGGGTCGAGGCCCTGGGCGATGAGCTTCTTGCTGAGGTGCGAGTTCCAGTAGTTCTTGATCTCGTTGTCCGTGCGCCCCGGCAGCCTCCCGGCGATCAGCGACCACCTGCGAGAGCGGTGCACATCCATCATTACATCAAGCATGCGCGCAGTTACTGTCCTGCACATTCTTCGGATGCATTTTGGACATGGCATTTCAGGAGGTTAATTAGTTGCGTGCACGCACCGGTTGCCGAGGACGCGGTGGAGGCGGAGGATGAGATCCTCCTCGTCGTCGGCGATGGGGCCGCGCTTGATGTCCGGCCTGAGGTAGTTCATCCACCGGAGGCGGCAGCTCTTGCCGCACCGCAGAAGCCCCGCGCGGCGCGGCAGCGTGCGCCACCGTCCTTCCCCCTCCCGCTCCACGAACCGCGACAGCACCTCGTCCTCCTCCGCCGTCCACGGCCCCCGCTTCAGCGGCGCCGGCGCCGTCTGGTCCTCGGCGCTCCGGGCTCCGTTCTGCGCGGGCGGCTTCCGTCGTGCCATCGCGATCGGTCTCTGCAGAGGGGTAGCTAGCTAGCGTTGGACTTTAGCTCCTCAGTCCTCACTCGACTGCTTAGCTTGCTTTCATGGCTTGATGAGCGCAAATGCTTCCTGTTTCTGAGATGGGTTTCACTCCCTTTTCTCGCCGTGCGCCGCAGCGCCACCTCCTCGGAGAGGCAACGGTCGGTGGGGTGGTTTTGTCCCTTCTGCGCGGCGGTCTGTTCAGTTTTCGGAAACGGAGGAATTTCGTGCAGGACAGGGTTATTGCAGGGTCACGCTCTACCTGATCGGGGGCAAACAAGGGGACACGGATAATTGTACCGGGTAGCTCTAAAATTAGAAACGTACCACAACATGTGCCGGGAAAACCTTCGTCTCCACCTAATAAAACCTAGCCACCGCCTACACGTCCGCCTACATCATACCTCAGTTCTCTCTCCTCCGGCCGGCCTCGCCAACATGTGGCTAGCATCAGAAAGGATGAGTAACCGATTGAAGTTTTTAGTTTTTAATAAATATAGATCTAGTAAAACTTAAGTTTTTGGTAGCCATTTTTTTTTGTCTCCGCGTCAATGAAGATGTCATCGTCTATAATAAGTGATCTTCGGTCCTTTGTTCGATGATGAGACCTTCTTTGTAGCGTCATTGGCGGTGTTGAAGATTATATTTCAGTAAGATGGTCATTTAGACCTTGTTTCGGCTTTGGACTTTTATCATGGTTGTCGTGAGGAGAATTGTCCTTGCAATATTTGTTCCTGAGGCTACGTCCTTGACAATGGTGATTCATACCTTTGTCTCCCCAGTGATGTTACCAGGTTGTTCGGTCTTTTCTATAGAATATTGGTGTGGTACTCTTGCTGATGTTGGTTAATTACTTCACCGGTTACGCACTGTGGCTCAAAATTATGAGAAAATCCTCATTTGTATTTACAGGTTTGTGGTTTCGTACTTATGTTATATTTCTACATCTGCCTTTGAAAAATTGTGCCATAAAAGAAGAAAGAGTTTGAGGACCTCGAAGATTGTCCTGTTTCTTATCTCTCCCGTATACTATTTTCTAATATTAATATATCATTGTAAAAAGGTACCACAACCATACATCGCACTAGGCCTCCTCCTAAGAGATTCAAATAATTATGTGTGGCCCAAGTTGCAGTCATACCTTGATGTGAGTACTTAGAGCATCTTCACCGGTAGTTTCTGAAATGTGTGTGTGGGGGACGCGGGGGGGGGGGGGGGGGGGGGGGGGGGGAAACCCTCATATGGTGGCCAGGGCCGCCCCAACACATGTCCGTACCTATGCAGGTGGCTGCCCCAGCGGTGCCACCCCCTACCACCCCCCAAACCGGTTGGCCAAGTGCCGAATTGCCTTCTTTAAAATCACTCATTAATCTTCTATCTGATGTGTTTATTGTAGCCGATGGAAAAACATGGCACACATGTGTCCATAGCCACTGAAAAATGTAAGAATGAATTGTTTAATGAGTGTGGGGGAGGGGAAACCCTCATATGGTGGCCAGGGCCGCCCCAACACATGTCCATACCTATGCAGGTGGCTGCCCCAGCGGTGCCACCCCCTACCACCCCCCAAACCGGTTGGCCAAGTGCCGAATTGCCTTCTTTAAAATCACTCATTAATCTTCTATCTGATGTGTTTATTGTAGCCGATGGAAAAACATGGCACACATGTGTCCATAACCACTGAAAAATGTAAGAATGAATTGTTTGAGGGTCAGGGGTCCACTATACACTCGGGCCACACCCCATACAAAAGAAACCTTTAAGGTTGGTTGTCCTACCTACAAAAAGTCCTTTGCAATGGATCTACTCTAGAGTGGATTACATGTGGACCTGGTCCAATGTGCGGGCATGTCCCAACGTCCCTAGTCAGCCCTCATGGTTCCGGGAGGACAAGGGGTTGTCGGACATATGTTTGAAGCATGCAAACCAATGAAGTTTGCTTGGGCTATTTTTGTAGGCCTTTGGGGGGTTGCCAGTTGAGAAGGCATCTCCATTTGGTTGGCGGGGTCCAAGAGCATGCTGCGGCAAAGCATGCATGCATTTCTCTTTTGGATCTTTGAGGTTTTGCTACATTGTAGGCTAAGAAAATTTCTAAGAGCCATCATATATTTTTGGATTGCTAAACCTAATATAGTAGGATAGATGAGTTTTAGCAAACCAAGAAAACCTCTTTGCAAGCATCCCTATAAATTGGATTGGCAAGTTCTCAACTTCTAGCTCTATTTCCCACATGTAGTACAAAATATGATTCACTCTATATTAACTTCAAATCAAGTAATATTTTTTTAAATGTAAATACACAATACATAATTATTAAAACACAATGTTCGTCACTCGACAATTTCCATCTCCCGTGGGGGATAGCCAAACATGAGAAAAGTTGGACACGCAATTTTCTAAGTTGCCTAAAAATTGAAGGGGGGAGGAGCACTTATAGGAAAGCTCGTGATGCTATTTATTGCGCTCAACTGCTAAAAACACCTTTTAGCAATTTGGGGGAAATAGAGGATGTTTTGCATCTACATATCTTGTGGTAATCACCATTGCATATCTCCTAAGCTGGATCTTGGGATCACCGCGTAGGAAAATATTTTTTGTTTATATCTACGTTCCCCAACACTTATCGCCATCTACAAAGTTGATGGTTTCATCTCATGTGATACTCTCCTCAACACTGGAACCAATTCTACATCATGTTCTTCATGCATGAGAAGTGTGCTTTCCCTCAGGTGTGGTAATCAGTTTCCTCATATCACAGTCACTGTTTGTATGTTTTTGAACTTTCTTCTTCCTTTTCTATTTGTATTAATAAAAAAATTCTCAAAATTTCACTTGATGTGGCCCTTCTCATGGCAGGGATGACATTCAAAATCAACATATTTGTCTTAATATGCAATTTGTTATTCATGAAGGTAACTATGCATGCAGTTGATGTCGTCTAATCTTACTTTGTAGCTACACTTGTCTAAACTAGCGTTTGACCGAGCATGCAATTGTTGGTTTTGTCTCACTCGTTCTGCTCTATCTCACTAGGTAACCCGTGGGTTGGTGGGACCTTGGCATAATTTATTTTTTTAGGTCATCTAGCATGCGTCAGCCTATTTGATCAAAAGAAGCTACGCCATCAAAAGAGAGGAGATATATTGTTTGTAGTAGAACACATTCGTGCTGCTATAAAAGGTCTTGGTGCTTCAAATTTATGATATTAACATAACAGAAAGCCATAGCACATTTTGTTGAATTGTCCGTGATGAGGGTTAACTCAGCAAATGTCCTAGATGAAGGACTTAGGATCGGGGCAAGAGGGCGTCGGATGAACTCAAAGGTAAAGATCAGGCAAACAAGGCAAGGTTTGATGTGCGTCAAGAATAAGCGTAGTACTCAATTAGCTCAATCTCAATCTGTCCCTGGTCGGCCTCTCCTGGCCCCTTTATATAGGTGGCCAGATCTCGAGGATCTGGTCGGGTTCAATACAAATTACAATGTCTGTATATGATGTCATCTTGTATTTCGAATACATCTATGCTTGGGCCTATCTAACGGGCCCTAGGGGTACTAAGATAATGGGCCTTAATAGCTATACCCTTGTCAATAGCCCCCGAGATTCTACCAGAATTGTAGATTCGGGTTGAATCTCAAATCTTCATATCTTCGACTTGATCAATCTTTGACTTTTTCTCCATCCCTATTTTTATCAAACAATTTATATCGTTTATTTCTCAGGGGGGATTTTGGTTAACATGCCTGGCGCTTCTGACGGATCAGGAGACCAGTTAACTGCCTGAGCAGAAGCTTGTCACCTATTTCGAACTCAAGCCCCCGGGACTGAATCCGGTACCTGGCGTAACCTAGCCTTTTGCCGCATTTAGGACTTACAAAGACAGGATTCATGTATTTCTCAGGGTACCCAGTGCGTCCACCAGGATTTTCCTTCGTATCGTGGATACGGAAATTTACTAGCATGGCGCATTAATGTGTGTATACTAGACCATGCAGGACGGATCCTGCTGTGGCGGTGTGTGATGGTGTAAATCATCGTCCAGTTGGGAACCCCAAGAGGAAGGTTTGATGAGTACAACAGCGAGTTTTTCCTCAGTAAGAAACCATGGTTTGTCAGTCTAGGAAAAATCCATAAAGAAGCAAACACAAATAATAGCAGAAATCTGTCAAAACAGAACAGCTGACAAAAGTCGAATTTTTAGAGGGTTTTATGTTGCTCAAATCAAAAAGTGTATAACTAATGAAAGTTTTGATACAACCTGGGGCATATGCACAAGTAATCGCAGGTCCAAAAGATATACTGAGAATTTTCACGAATTTTTACGGTGCAGCACCGAAATCTGTTTGAGGACAGCAACATCCCCAAATCTTACCTCACTCAAATTAGAGGCTTCTCTTGGCACAAAAACGAAATAAAAATGATAAGGAGAGATTATTATAGTAGTAATAACTTCCAAGACTCAAATAAAAGAAAAGGAACTGAAAGTAAAAACATTGGGTTATCTCCCAAGAGTGCTTTTCTTTAACGCCTTTGAGCTAGGCGCAGAAAGTGCAAATCAAGTATTTTCGAAAGAAGCATTAAGATCCAATGCAGAAGTCTTTTCAACAAGGCATTGTATTTCATCCACATAAGTTTTTGAAGATCCCTTGTGATCACGCTTTGGTTCACTCAAATCACTAAAAAGATTTTCAGGACAGATCCAATCAAAATTGTTTTCAAAAGCCTCATGCAATCCCAAGAGTTTACTAGGTATTGGTACTTGGGTTTCTTCATTGTTTGTACTAACAACCTCTATATGCGAACCAAGCTTATTAAAATGCTTAAGAACTTTCCTAGCTTCAATGGCCATATCTCTAAATTCTCTACGCAAAGTTTCCAAGATAAAAGCTTTCTTTTCGGGATCTTCAATATCATGAAGCTTAAGAAACATGTGTTGCGTAAAAGGATTAAGGCTAGCAAACCTAGCCTCCAACATGTGAACTAAATAAGTAGAAGCAACTTCATAACTAGGAGCAAGCTCAGCCAAAGACTTTTCCTCAACATCTTTATGCATACTAATATGTTTAAAGAACTCCTCAATATTACTTTTCCCAATAATAGAACCACTACCTACTGAGAGGTCCTCCAAAACGTACTTAGGGAACAACATAATGAACTAAGAGTAATAAAGTAACAACTATAAAGGAAACTAATTTTTTTGTGTTTTTGATAAAACGATGCAAGTAAAAATAAAGTAAAGCAAAACTTAAAACGAAGTAATGGATGTGCGTGCGAAACTCCCCTTGCAGAAGTTTTCTTTTTCCCCGGCAACGGCGCCAGAAAAATCTTTGCTGTGGCGGTGTGTGATGGTGTAAATCACCGTCCAGTTGGGAACCCCAAGAGGAAGGTTTGATGAGTACAGCAGCGAGTTTTCCCTCAGTAAGAAACCAAGGTTTGTCAGTCTAGGAAAAAGCCAAACTCAAGAAGGTGATGCTTGCTAGCTTAGTGACACTCCAACAAGGGCGCCGTTTACGACACTTGTTAGTGCGTCTTCAACTAGTAGCAACGTGGAACCTGCACACAACACAACCAAATACTTTGCTCCCAACTTACGATGAGGTTGTCATTCTCACCGGTTTGCTGTAAACAAAGGAATGAGCGTATCGAGTGGAAAGCAATAGTAGTATGCAAGTAAAGTAAACAGTGCGAGTAAAGTAAACAGGTAATAGCAATGTAAAGGAAATAGGACCGGGGTCCACAATTCACTAGTGGTGTCTCTCCATAAGATAAATAACACATGCTGGGTAAACAAATTACAGTTGGGCAATTGATAGAATAAAGACAACGTGCATATGTCGAGAGGATCACTATGAGATTTACTCTGGGCATTACAACAAGATACATAGACCGCCATCCAACTGCATCTATGACTAATAATCCACTCACGGGGAATCAATCCGAGAACCCCTTGAGTATTAAGTTGCGAACAACAGATAACTGCATTAAGCAAAGTGTGTAATGTAAACAAAGCATATGCCCTTGGACATAAGAATGTTGTTTTCTCCCTAGTGGCAACATCACATCTACAACCTTAGAGGTTTCTATCACTCCCCCAGATTAAATAGAGGCATGAACCCAACTATCGAGCATAAATACCCCCTCTTGGAGTCACTAGTATCTACTCGGCCAAGATAGCTACTAACAATGGAGAACATGCAAGATCATAAACAACATAGAGATAACATAAGATAATATTCAGCACATCAACTCAATCATAACACCAATATTCATTGGATCCCAACAAACACAACATGTAGAATTACATAAAGGTAGTCTCGATCATGTAAAGCAGCTCACGAGATCTAAACATGAAGCACATGGTGGAGAAGACAACCAACTAGCTACTGCTATGGACCCATAGTCCAAGGTAGACTACTCACTCATCGCGCCAGAGGCAAGCATGGCGATGAAGAAGAGCTCTGGTGGCGATTCCCCTCTCCGGCAGGGTGCCGGGAAGAGCTTCTGGACCCTCCCGATCTCGGGTCGACGACGGTGGGATCACGATGTGTTTCTGGAAAATTGATCGGGTTCTTAGGTTTTTCCCGTCGGGGGGTCTTTATAGGCGAAGGGGCAGCGTCAGAAGTGGACCGAGGCGGCCTCACACATAGGGGGCACGGCCAGGGCCTGGGCTACGCCGCCCTACTGTGTGGCCGACTCGTGGCCCCTCTCCGTCTCCTCTTCAGTCCTCTGGAAGCTTCGGTAAATTTATGGATGTTTGGCTTTTGTTTCGTCCAATTTCGAGAATATTTCCTGTGTAACTTTTCTGAAACACAAAAACAGCAAAAAATTGGGAACTGGCACTGTGGCATCTTGTTAATAGGTTAGTTCCAGAAAATGCATAAAAATGCCATGAAGTATAACGAAACACTAAGCAAATGGTGTAAAAACAAGCATGGAGCATAAAAAATTATAGATACGTTTGAGACGTATCAGATCCTGAGGTCTTACCTTCATAATCTTTGCGATCATGGCATTCAAGATTTTTATCGCGATGACGCGGCTTGAGAATCATGAGTTTGTAGTGATCCTTGTTTGGTTGTTTCAATACCCAAAATCTTCGGGTTGTTTTTATTCAACTAGATGCAAACCCCTCCGGATGGGAGTTTAATTAGCGAGTTTCTCTGTCTGATATTTGCGACAATGAAGTCGCTGATTTACTCAATATATAGTCAATATTTTCCATCTTCATCGGGTGCACGACCAATGCTCCCGATGGGAGTAGCCCCCGAGACTATAGTCGAATATTTTTGAGTATAGGCTCAGAAATATTGTCTTCTCTTCTCTTCTTCTTTTTTCTTATTTCATTGGGTGCGCGACCAGCGCTCCCAATGGGAGTAGCCCCTGAGGCTATAAAGGGATGCTTGCGACCTTTTATAGGCTCAAAAATCAAATGTCTTTTTCGCACAACTTTTTCCGTTTTGAACTTCATAAATAAATTTTCCTTCTCTCTCTCTTTTTCATTTTTTATTTAGCTAACCAAATCTCTGGGCCCTCGCTTTATCTGCACCTTGAATTTGTAAAGGCCCATTTAAACATAGCTTATAAATAAGGGCACTTCCGCCATCAGGAAAACTGTCACTCGCCACTGCTAATCTTTGCTGCATCATTGTCTTCTTCCCATATTAGTTAGGGTTTCCTGCGTGCTTGCTCGCTGATCCATGAAAAGATCTTCATGGCCGATACCGGAGTTGTCGATCTAGACGCTGGTGCCGTGGTGGAAATGTGTGGGCGTGACCGCCCTCATGGTAGCAAGAACAAATCCAAAGTGGCTCCCATGGTGGTTTCTTCTTGTGCGCCTGTAAAACATCGCCCTGGTCGTCCATTGGGAAGTAAGAACAAAACCAAATCTTCCGCTTCTCCTTCCAATGAGACGCAAATATTGCGCGCTGCAATACTCCTCCACCATCTGCTGGAAATGTATTTTATTTTTTCGCAATTGCTGGTGCTCAATGTCGTGAGCAACAGCGTGTGCCTTTAAAATTTACCAAATTTATGGATGGACAAGAGCTTTGTGAAGCCATCCTCCAAGAAGTATCAAGAGAAGGATCTCCATATGAAGTGGAGGTGTACTACGATGGCGATGGAGAGATGTTTTTCAGGGGCAGCTGGTCTCGTTTTGCAGAAGATTATGATCTGCACCAGGGGTGGTTTCTGTTGTTCGATTACCACTGTGGAATGGCAAAATTTGATGTGAAGATATTCAATGGGACGCAATGCCAGAAAAAATATGAAGCTGAAGTGCATTTTCACTAGGCTCTTATATCTCTGATGTAATCGTTGTGCGATATACTACTTCAATTTCATCTGTAATAAATACTTGCTATGAACATTGCTTTTGTGTACTTGTCAATGAAGAACCAAGGGAACGATCATTGTTCCGAGGTTTATTCCGAGCATCTTTGTGCTATTTTCTGCATGTTTAGTCGTCTACTTTTGTGTAACAGATTGCTGATATCTCTATTAGATGACTCGAATGTTGCTCGTGAGAAAGCATGATAACATGATCTCAATATTACCCTTTGTTTTTTTTACTAATATCATAACAACTCGAGGTCCGAAGCCCCCGAGCGGAAAAATATTGATATACATATACAAATCTTAGATTTGACCCAAGAAACCCAACCTGTGGCCTTGTGTTCTGGGTTTAGAGGGTCATAACTCAAAGTTTTATGTATGTCGAAGAAAATCATTGAGGGCGATGCCTCTTACACATAAAAACACCAAAGTTGCTCCGCATTCCATGGGTTGCCTTTGTCTTTGACTGTCTTCTTGTCTTGTAGTCGATATGCTCCTCCTGGTATAACTTCTGTGACTATGTAAGGTCCCAACCATGGCGATTCTAACTTTCCATGACTGTCATGTTTGAGTCATAACATGAGATCTCCCACTATAAAAGAGCGGGGACGAACTCGAGTACTTGATGACCCACAAGTATAGGGGATCGCAACAGTCTTCGAGGGAAGTATTACCCAAATTTATTGATTCGACATAAGGGGAGCCAAAGAATATATATGTAAGCCTTAACAGATGAGTTGTCAATTCAGCTACACCTGGAAACAGTCTTGCTCGCAGTGGTTTATCAGTAGCAACAGTTTTATAGTGGTGACAGTAGTGAAACAGTAACAACAGTAAAATAGCAGCGGTAATAGTAACAGTTGTAAACAGTAGGAACAAATACTGTAGGCATAGGGATGGATTACGGGCGTTGCATGGATAAGATAATTCATGAAATCAATGAGACATGGGCATTGCAGATAAATAATGATAAAGCATCCTAGTACAAACAATCATAGGCATGTGTTCCGTATATAGTCGTACGTGCTCACAAGGAGAAACTTGCATGACATCTTTTGTCCTACCAGCCTGTTGCAGCAGGGCCTCAAGGGAAACTACTGGTAATTAAGGTACTCCTTTTAATAGAGTACCGGAGCAAAGCATTAGCACTCAGTGAACACATGTGATCCTCACATCATAGCCATCCCCTCCGGTTATCCCAATTTCTGTCACTTTGGGGCCTCGGGTTCCGGACAACAATATGTATATACAACTTGTAGGTAAGACCATAAACAACAAGTATCATCATAGAAATAATAACATGTTCAGATCTGAAATCATGGCACTCGGGCCCAAAGTGACAAGCATTAAGCACAACAAGTTGCAACAATGTCATAGGCACTAAATAAAGATACTAGGCACTGTGCCCTATCAATCTCATATGAAATTACATGAACAATCTCATACAATCCCTACCATCCCCTCACCTACAGCAGGGGAATTACTCACACATGGATGGGGGAGTCATGGATGGTCGATGGAGGAGCGTCGGTGATGATGGTGATGAAGATCTCCTCCGAATCCCCGTCCCGGCAGGGTGCCAGAACGGAGTTTCTGGTTCCGAATCACAGTTTCTGATGGCGGCGGCGCAGCGGAAGTCTATCTGGGAAAAAACGCCGTCTCCCGATATTATGTCGTCAGAGGGTATATGTAGGCGAGAGGGGAGGCCGAGAGGACGGCTGGGTCCTCCTCACGCCAGGGTGGCGCGGCCAGGGCTGGGTCGCGCCACCAGTGTGTGAGGGGCCCTCAGGCCTCCTCTCCCTCCTATCTTCTGGCTCCGTGGGTCTTCTGGTGAAATAGGATTTTTCATGATTTTTCCCGAATTTTTACTGGAAGTTGGATTTCTGCACAAAAACGAGACACCAGAGTAATTCTGCTGAAAACAATGTCAGTCCGTGTTAGTTGCATTCAAAACACACAAATTAGAGGAGAAACAATAGCAAAAGTGTTCGGGAAAGTAGATACGTTTTGGACGTATCAACTCCCCCCAAGCTTGTACATAAGAAGCTACAAGATTGTAATATGCATAGATGATATGAAAGAGTGGTATCCCGCTTGCCTTTATTTGTGGAGCAAAACATAAATGCTGAGGCACCTCTGAAATTCAAGAGAAGACTAGAAGTAGAAATATCAAAGATACAAGCATCAAAGTTATACCACAATTAACCGTGTTCTGGGACAAGCACATTACACTAAGAATAACAGCTATGCTCTCAAGAAGTGCTTAAAGTTAGAAGATGGTGACTCAACATAAAAGTAAACGAATGGCCCTTCGCAGAGGGAAGCAGGGATTTAACATGTGCTAGAGCTTTTCATTTGTAAAACAGGGATAAAAATTTATTTTGAGAGGTGGTTGTTCTATGTCAACGACTAGCAATGGGGACTTGCTATCTTCCATAATAAACAAGTGAGAGCGGTTCCGAGTTCTTTGAAATTTTGGCACATTGGTGCTCTTTTGTAAAGCTTTGGCACTCCTCCCCACCTTTTTCCTTTCTCATACCATGGCTAACCGATTCCATCGGGTGCCCACCAACTTTCACATTCCATTGGAGGAGTGCCTTTTTTCTTTCTTTTAGAATAAGATTATAGTGGTCTGACCAGCTCCCTTGCAAAATTAATGACGAGCAGATGAAGCTGCCTAGTCGAGGGGTACTTAATTTAATATGGAAGATAGCAACTCCGACCACTACGTCCCCATGAGCTAAAAACAGTGGCACAAAATGAGAAGTAGTTGAAAGTTTTGAAAGGTAGCACATGAAAATTTACTTGGAATGGCTTACAAATACCATGCATAGGAATTTATAGTGGACTCTTTGGAAAACTTGGTTTTTGGTAATTGGATGCACGAGTAGAGCTCATACTCAGTACAAGTGAAGGCTAGCACAAGACTGGGAAGCGGCAAGCGAGAGAGCAATAACTATCATAATCATGCTTGCGACAAAACAAAATTAATATAGGCATAAAATGATACAAGAACTTTGAGGCAATTTAGATCATCGAGGCTTAATTGACTTTTTGTTCAGTCATATGCATGCTTGAGCATGTGCCAAGTCGATTCAAATGAAACTTTTCAGAGGTGGATACCACAATAACATACCATATTATGAATAAAACAAAGCATGCAAGCGTCTAATGACATGCTACAAGCTAATAGTAAATTGAAACTAATCATATGAAAGCAAGAACTACAAAGCATCCATTTGATAACATATACCTTACATGAACCGACTAAGCATGTCCACATAAATGAGTATATGTACAAAAATGAAAACAAATAGAGTTCATACCAGCCTCTTACCACATCTCGGATTGTCATATGTCGTCATTATTGCTCTTCACTTGTGCGGCTTGAATAATATAAAGTGAATACCAAGCTCCAATGGAGTAACGGGAGACTGAACTCTGCAACAAACTTTACAAAACCGAAGAAGAACAACAAATATTTTTGGGGTTTTCGATTTTTGAAACAAAAGCAGAAGGAAATAGCAAACAAAGCAAAATATTTTTGGATTTTTCAAATAGCAAACCGAAAATAGCAAGTAAAGCAAACCAAAGGTAGAAAACTAAAGAACCAAACAAAGAGAAACAACGGAAATATTTTTGGTCTTTTTGTGTTTTGGAAAACAGAAACAAGAACGAGATCACTAGGGAAAGCAAAACATGGATATACAAGGGTCCGACAAAATATGTTATGTAGATGAGTGAATCGTCGGCGTAGCTCCCCCCAAGCTTAGGCTTTTGGCCTAAGTGGAGATCAATCCCAACTCGGCCATGAGGTGGCGCCTCCGTAGTGTGATGAAGAAACACCATTGTCCTGATATGAGCTCGAGGATGCCCCGGAGTGGTACGTGGTGAAGTGATAGGCCGGCTCCTCCTCTTCCTCCTGGACCACTGCACCGTGTTGGATATTGAAACCAAGCAACCTAAGCTGATCGTCCAACTCCACCTTCGTGCGCAACCATGGCCTCATGTGAATGCTGAACAAGTTAGGCTGAGGCAAGGGAACTTCCCTTTCCTCTCCATCAATAAATAACATCCTATAAACTAATTTCCCTGCACAAGAGTTAGCAGTAACAAAATGATGGAGTTTCATAGAAGCAAGATCAAGCCTCTGTGGAGCCAACAATACATCATTAGGAGCAATAGAAATTCCTAGCTCAGCAACAATGCGTGCGGCAATAATACCTCCATAAATAGGTCCCCTAGCGGCTAGGCGACGAGCAATAATAGCACCAAGGTTATACTTCCTACTAACATCAAGAGCAGTAGCTAGAAAAGCTAAATGATAGTTGGAGATATTGCTAGTGTTTTCTCTACCAAGTACACTAGTTGCGAGATAGTAAGTGAAATATCTAATAGCTGGGAGCTGAATGTTTCTTATCTTGCCACGCTGTGCGGTGCGGTCATCATCATTGGTCCCTCCTCGATAAAGCTCCACCAAATCAGTGGGGTGATTTTGTATCCTCTTGGGCGTTCCAAACATGGAAATACCTAAAATAGAACAAAACCTCCCCAAAGGCATGGTGATAGACTTGTCATAAATCTTAAATGCAACGGAAGGATTATAATGAGCGTTAATAAATTTAAAACTTTCAACAAAAAACTTTGTAAGCATAGCATATTGGTCTCTTTCATCTGTCATGTAATCAGTCAAACCAACCCTGTCAATAAGGAGCAAGAAATCATCAAGAATCCCTGCATCACTCAAAAAGTTAATACAAGGGAAGGTGGATGGATGTGCATCTCCATCGTCCCCTTCAAGGTTTGGTGACATGAGATCCTCATTATAAGACATCCTATATTGAGCAGTGGATCTTGAGGGCCTTGATGACCTTGGTGCATCACTTTGAAACACTTCTCCATATGTGAAGTTGTCCATCTCCCTTCTCTGAAATTTTTCAACAAACTCATAAAAAGTGATTTAAAGACAAGCAAGTGTAGGAAACTACTATGGT
This sequence comes from Dactylis glomerata, assembly GCA_007115705.1. NCBI lineage: Eukaryota > Viridiplantae > Streptophyta > Magnoliopsida > Poales > Poaceae > Dactylis > Dactylis glomerata. Next base: position 6,203,514 of record QXEO01001278.1, on the reverse strand, counting down.
GAGTTACTAGAGAGCTATCATGCATCAAAATAACAATTCTAAACAATAGTACAAGCATGCATACTCATTTATACTGCCACCTACAAAGCTAAAATACTCAAGAAATACTTTACCAAAAGAAATTCTACTTGGACAAGTGGAGGAGTCACATACCGGAAAACAAATGCTCTAAATTTCAGCAGAAATGTTGGGCTGAGCAAGGAGATCAAAAAATCAAGGTGAAGAACAGCAAGAACTCGAGTTTGAGCTGGGTGTATCGCTATTTTCGGGAGAGAGAAAGAGCTGGGGAAGAAGAGATGAGTGAGGGGCCAGGTGGGGCCCTCTCACACCTAGGTGGCGCGGCCAGGGCTGGGCCGCGCCACCTATGTGTGAGGTGGTGTGGCAGCCCCACCTGGTGCCTCCCAGATGTCTCTCTGCCCCATTTTTGACATAAAAATTTATAAAGAATTTTCTGGAATTTTTCGAGAAACTTTATTTTCGAGGATTTTTCAGAAATTGGCATATCGATAAAAATTCAGAAAAACAAGGATAAAATGATTTCAAGCAAATTAAAACCAAGCATGCAGCAGCTCTGAGATACTCTTAATCATGCAGCTAAACTGAAGGAATAAAAATTGATGAAAGTAAATACAAGTGAGGTGGAGTGGATGCGGTGAAAACGAAGTTTCGTTCATATAAAATCACTTTGTTAACAAGGTTGATCAAGTCTTGTTACCAAACTAACTTTGTATGAGGCAAAACTTTGCACTTCACTAAATGCTTATGTTACCTCAACTTTGATAGGCATAGTCCCAACCATAACAATTTGATATTCTTCCTTGGGCTTTCGCTCTGAACAAATAATTTGACCCACTTTGATGGTCTCAACATGCTTGATTGAATTTAGAGCATTCTTCCTATCAATCTTCTTGGGAAAATAGACCGTATACTCTTTGTCATTGACATTGAAAGTGACTTTTCCTTGATTGCAATTAATAACAGCACCTGCGGTGTTTAGAAAAGGTCTCCCAAGAATAATAGACATATTATCATCCTCAGGCATTTCCAACACAACAAAATCAGTTAATATTAAACAACTATTAGCAACTTGAACAGGAACATTTTCACATATACCAATAGGAATAGTAGTAGACTTATCAGCCATCTGCAAAGATATATCAGTTGATACTAATTTTTCTAAATCAAGTCTCTTATAAAGAGAAAAAGGCATAACACTAACTCCAGCTCCCAAATCACATAAAGCAGTTCTAACATAGTTATTTTTAATGGAGCAAGGAATAGTTGGTATACCTGGATCTCCAAGCTTCTCTGGAACTTTACCATCAAAAGAATAGTTAGCAAGTAGAGTGGAAATTTCCTCACTAGGAATTTTCCTTTTGTTAGTGACAATATCTTTCATATACTTTGCATAAGGAGGCATTCTAATAGCATCAGTCAAAGGAATTTGCAAAAATAAAGGTCTCATCCATTCACAAAACCTGTTGTAGTGTTCTTCTTCCTTGGACTTGTGTTTCTTACTAGGAAAAGGCATTGGTTTCTGTACCCAAGGTTCTCTCTCTTTACCATGCTTGTTGGCAATGAAGTCTTCTTTGGTGTACTTTGCATTCTTATCAATCTTCTCTGGTTCTTCTTCAACTTCTTCTTTATCTTCTTCTTTATCGAAAGCATCTCCTGGTTCAGTTTCAGCATCAGAAATAGAAACACTGTTAGGATCTTTACCTGTATTAGATGATTCTGTGGTTGTTTTATGCTTCTTCTTCTTCTTCTTGGAAGGAATGTCATCACTTGAAGTACGTTGAGAATCTTGCTCGACCCTCTTAGGATGTCCTTCAGGATATAATGGGTCTTGAGTAGCAGCACCACTTCTTGTGGGTATTTCACATGCTTGCTTCTCTCTTGGAGCATTAACTAGCAAGTCTTTTTGCACCTTGGTAAGCTGATCAATTTGTGTTTGAACCATTTGAAAATGTTTAGCAAGTATCTTTACATCATTGGCGGTTCTCTCCACAATATCCCGCAACTTGTTAATAGCTCTAGAATTTTCCAACAAATGATTATGCAACATTCTATTAAAATTTTCTTGCTTAACAATAAAATTATCAAACTCATCTAAGCAATGATCAGGAGGTTTGGTATAAGGAATATCTCTTTCATCAAAGCGTTGGAGAGAGTGTACCTCAATAGTAGATGAGTGAGGGATTGGCTTACATAATTCTTCTATAGGAGGTAAATTTTTAACATCTTCGGATTTAATACCTTTCTCCTTAAGAGATTTCTTAGCTTCCTTCATAACTTCATCATTTAATTCAATCATCCCTCTCTTCTTCGGCGTAGGCTCTGTAGATGGCGCAGGGGTTGGTGCTGGTGTTGGCTCAACTAAAGTCCAATCATCATGATTCCGGCTTATTTTAGCCATTAATTCTTCGGCTTCAGCCGGAGTTCTTTCCCTGAAAACACAACCAGCATAACTATCCAAATATGACTTAGATTCATCCGTTAGTCCATTATAAAATATATCAAGGAGTTCATTTTTAGGCAATGGTTCTTTAGGCAGAGCTCTAATTAAAGAACAAAACCTCATCCAAGATTCAGGCAATATCTCTCCTTTTCCCTGTTCAAAATCAAAGATTTTCTGCACAGCAGCATGTTGAGCACTATTGGGAAAATATTTCTGAAAGAAAGCATTAACCAAAGCAATAGGACTAGTAAGAGATCCAGGAGACAAGCTATTAAACCAAGTTTTAGCACCATCTTTCAACAAGAAAGGAAAAATCTTAGCAACAAAGTAAGTGCGGAGCTTAATATCATCAGAAAACAAATTACTCAAAGTAGAAAGCTCATTCATGTGCTCCATAGCACTCTCATCTTTAGTACCACAAAAAGGAGTTTTCTCAACAATAGATATGTAAGATAAATCCAAAGAGAAATCATAATCCTTGTCTCTAATATTTATGGGAGAAGCAGCAAACTTAGGATCAGGAGACAAATTATATCTAACAGAGCGTCTTGCAAGAAGTTCTTTAACATTACCAGCATTACGAGCAGCACGTGCTTCAGCAATAAAATCATCATTAAGCTCAATATAAGCATCATCATCATAATCATCACTAGGACATTCCCTAGACTCAGGTGAACTAACAGGTGTAACAGTGGTGTTTCCCAACTTAGCTCTAGCAATAGTAGCATCTAAAAAGGAACCTAGTGAACCACTGTCATCAAGCACAGTAGAAGCATCATCTAAATTATCAGTGGCATTTTCAATCTCAGCAGAAGTAGTAGCAGTAGCGTGTGGGTGTGGTGGTGTAAGCAACTTACTCATAACAGATGGCGAATCAAGAGCAACAGAGGTGTTGAGAGTCGTACCTCTTCTTGTAGTGGATGGCAATATAGGAACTTTTCCATCACGAGGTTTACCCATGATGAAAGGATTGCAGCGAACAATATGAATACCAAGTGAACTTACAAATAAAGCTATGCTCCCCGGCAATGGCGCCAGAAAATAGTCTTGATGACCCACAAGTATAGGGGATCGCAACAGTCTTCGAGGGAAGTATTACCCAAATTTATTGATTCGACATAAGGGGAGCCAAAGAATATATGTAAGCCTTAACAGATGAGTTGTCAATTCAGCTGCACCTGGAAACAGTCTTGGTCGCAGTGGTTTATCAGTAGCAACAGTTTTATAGTGGTGACAGTAGTGAAACAGTAACAGCAGTAGTAAAATAGCAGCGGTAATAGTAACAGTTGTAAACAGTAGGAACAAATACTGTAGGCATAGGGATGGATTACGGGCATTGCATGGATAAGATAATTCATGAAATCAATGAGACATGGGCATTGCGGATAAATAATGATAAAGTATCCTAGTACAAACAATCATAGGCATGTGTTCCGTATATAGTCGTACATGCTCACAAGGAGAAACTTGCACGACATCTTTTGTCCTACCAGCCTGTTGCAGCAGGGCCTCAAGGGAAACTACTGGTAATTAAGGTACTCCTTTTAATAGAGTACCGGAGCAAAGCATTAGCACTCAGTGAACACATGTGATCCTCACATCATAGCCATCCCCTCCGGTTATCCCAATTTCTGTCACTTTGGGGCCTCGGGTTCTGGACAACAATATGTGTATACAACTTGTAGGTAAGACCATAAACAACAAGTATCATCATAGAAATAATAACATGTTCAGATCTGAAATCATGGCACTCGGGCCCAAAGTGACAAGCATTAAGCACAACAAGTTGCAACAATGTCATAGGCACTAAATAAAGATACTAGGCACTGTGCCCTATCAATCTCATATCAAATTACATGAACAATCTCATCCAATCCCTACCAACCCCTCACCTACAGCGGGGGAATTACTCACACATGGATGGGGGAGTCATGGATGGTCGATGGAGGAGCGTCGGTGATGACGGTGATGAAGATCTCCTCCGAATCCCCGTCCCGGCAGGGTGCCAGAACAGAGTTTCTGGTTCCGAATCGCGGTTTCTGATGGCGGCGGCGCAGCGGAAGTCTATCTGGGAAAAAATGCCGTCTCCCGATATTATGTCGTCAGAGGGTATATGTAGGCGAGAGGGGAGGCCGAGAGGACGGCTGGGTCCTCCTCACGCCAGGGTGGCGCGTCCAGGGCTGGGCCGCGCCACCAGCGTGTGAGGGGCCCTCAGGCCTCCTCTCCCTCCTATCTTCTGGCTCCGTGGGTCTTCTGGTGAAATAGGATTTTTCATGATTTTTCCTGAATTTTAACTGGAAGTTGGATTTCTGCACAAAAATGAGACACCAGAGTAATTCTGCAGAAAACAGCGTCAGTCCGTGTTAGTTGCATTCAAAACACACAAATTAGAGGAGAAACAATAGCAAAAGTGTTCAGGAAAGTAGATACGTTTTGGACGTATTAGTACTGTGGTAGTTTCTCAGGTTCTGCTGATACTTCATGGTGATACGTCTCAAATGTATCTATAATTTTTGATGCTCCATGCTTGTTTTACACCATTTGCTTCATGTTTTGTTTACACTTCGTGCCATTTTTATGCGATTTCCAGAACTAACCAATTGACAAGATGCCACAGTGCCAGTTCCCTGTTTTCTGCTGCTTTATGTTTCAGAAAAGCTACACAGGAAATATTCTTGGAATTGGACAAAACGAAGACCCAAACTCCTATTTTTCCCGAATGAAGGATGAGGACCGAAAGAGAGCCGGAGGGGGCCAGAGGGCAGCCTCACCATGAGGGGACGCGGCCCAGCCCCTGGCCGCGCCCACCTGTGGTGAGAGCCCCCTGGTCCACTCCTGACGGTGCCCCTTCGCCTATAAAGAGCCTCCTGATGGAAAACCCTAGAGAAATCGACGTTTTTCCCAGAATAGTTCCACAGCGCCGCCGCCGTCGAAGCCAAATTTCGGGGGACAGAAGTCTCTATTCCGGCACCCTGCCGGGACGGGGAAGTGCCCCCGGAGCCATCTCCATCGGTCTCCATCACCGTCTCCGCCGTCTCCATCGACCTCACCGCCATCTCCATCGCCGTTGCTGCCTCCTATGATGAGGAGGGAGTAGTTCTCCCCCGGGGCTGAGGGCTCTACCGGTAGCTATGTGGTTCACCTCTCTCTCCCATGATGTGATCTTTATGTGATCGTGAGCTTTGTATCTAGTTGAATTGGTAGATGCTATTATTCAGATATTATGCTACTCTCGTGCTTTATATTTGTGATCTCTGGAGACACCTTGTATCATGATGTGAAGGTGACAGTGTGCACATTATGTGTGTCTCTTTTGCTTAACGTCTCTATGAATTGTTGGTGTTTGTTGGAACCATCTAGTGCGTTCACGGTGACAGTGTGGGACAATCTAGTTTGGGGAAATACGGACTTTGAGGAGTGCTTCGTAGCCCTACGCATGATTAGTGTTCATTTTCCATTGGAGATTTGTTTTGAGTTGCATATTGATGTTAGTATCTATTGGTTTAATTATGTTACTTTGTTGAGAGTGTCCACTAGTGAAAATATGATCCCTAGGTCTTGTTTCCAAGCATTGCACACCGTTTACTTTCAGTTTTGTTACATGTTTGCTCGCAGTGATATTTATTTCAGGTTACATTTCCTACTTATAATCATCACTACTACTTATATTTTACTATCTCTTCGCCGAACTAGTGCACCTATACATCTGACAAGTGTATTGCGTGTGTTGGGGACACAAGAGACTTTCTGTATCGTAATTGCAGGGTTGTTTGAGAGGGATAGCTTTGACCTCCTCCTCCCTGAGTTCGATAAACCTTGGGTGATCCACTTAAGGGAAACTTGCTGCTGTTCTACGAACCTCTGCACTTGGAGGCCCAACACTGTCTACAAGGATAGAAGCGTGCGTAGACATCAAGCTCTTTTCTAGCGCCGTTGCCGGGGAGGTAAGGAAAAAGGTACTCACATTCTTTGGTTACTAAGTCTTTTAGTTGCTGGTGAGTGCTCGAAGTTATTTCCTTTAGTTTCTGCAATTATATCTTTTTATTTCTTGTTTTTATTTTCACTAGTTAGGCTTAATGGAAAATAAAGTTTTATAGTATCTTTCCTGAGTTTAGATTTGAAGTGTTTGAAAAACCTTTGGAGCTTATTTCGCATAGCAATGTTATTCGTATGAATTCTTTGAACACCGTTATTGCTAATGCTGTAGAAAGGTCTAAGCTTGGGGAAGCTGGTTTTAATAAGCATGATATTTTTAGTTCCCCAGCTTTAGTGGAGAAAATTTGCTCTGATGATATTTTATCTCCCATATGTGATAATTCTTATGATGCTTGTGCTCCTCATCCTTTTAAAATACCTATGAAAATTGTTGAACGCGTTATAAATAACCGCTATTCAGGAGATGGAACTGTCCATCCCGGTGATCATTTACTCTTTATACATGAATTATGCGAGTTGTTCAAGTGTGCATGTATTTCATCAAGCCAGGTTAAGAGGAATCTATTCTCTTATTCACTGAAGGGCAGAGCTGCAGAGTGGTATAGGTTGCTAAAGGATGGTCCATCTATTGGCTGAGAGGAAATTGTACCTCTCTTTTATTCTAAATTCTATCCTCCAAGTGAGATTCATAAAGATCGTGATCAGATATATAATTTTTAGCCTCATGATGGAGAAAGCATTGCCCAAGCGTGGGGAAGATTGAAGTCACTAATGCTCAAATGTCCTATTCATGAGCTTCCCCGTAATATTGTTATTAATATTTTTTATGCAAGGCTTTCAGGATATTACAAGGACTATCTAGATGCATGCTTTGATAGCTCTTTCACAAGCAAGGATGTTGATGTCAAGTGGAATCTTCTTGAAACAATTTAAAACAATATTGAAGATTGGGATAGCGACAAAGGTAAAGGATCAGGTATAAATTATGAGTATGATTGCATTAAGTCTTTCGCTGAAACTGTTGATTTTCAAGAGCTTAGTGCTAAATATGGTCTTGATCCTCAAATTATGGTTAATTGCTTTAAAGCCTTTGCTTCTCATATTAATGTTCCTAAGGGAAATGGGACGTGTATCATGAACCTTTTAAAGACACTTGCATAGAAAGTGATATTGTTGTTGATGATTGCAATAAACATGCTCGAACCTCTGAAAGTCCTATTTCTAATAAGCATGTTAATTTTTGTGGAGTACTTAGACCTTATGAACAGAGTCACAACAAAGAAGATTATTGTATCCACCACAAGAATGAAGAAACCCGAATGTGGGATAAGGCTCTAGATGAGCTTGGTAAAAAGGTTTGTGAGCTTTATCCTTTTATTTGGGAACTTTGCGATGACAAGGGTCATTTTAATTTTCAATGCTCAGGCCATAATAGTGACCCTTCTAATCAAATGAGTACCGCACGTTTGTATTGTGATGACAAGATTACTCTCAATCAGCATGATAAGCTGATACGTCTCAAACGTATCTATAATTTTTGATGCTCCATGCTTGTTTTTACACCATTTGGCTTGTGTTTTGTTACACTTCGTGGCGTTTTTATGCGATTTCCAGAACTAACCTATTGACAAGATGCCATAGTGCCAGTTCCCTATTTTCTGCTATTTTTGTGTTTCAGAAAAGCTACACAGGAAATATTCTCGGAATTGGACGAAACAAGTTCCCAAACTCCTATTTTTCCCGGACAAAGGACGAGGATCGAAAGAGAGCCGGAGGGGGCCAGGGGCCAGCCTCACCATGAGGGGGCGCGACCCAGCCCCTGGTCGCGCGCCCCTGTGGTGAGACCCCCCTGGTCGCCTCCTGACGACGCCCCTTCGCCTATAAAAAGCCTCCCGATGGAAAACCCTAAATCAATCGACAAATTTCCAGAAAGAGTTCCGCAGCTCTGCCGCCGCCGCCAACGAATTTCAAGAGACAGAAGTCTCTGTTCCGGCACCCTGCCAGGACGGGGAAGTGCCCCCGGAGCCATCTCCACCGGTCTCCATCGTCGTCTCCACCATCTCCATCGACCTCACCGCCATCTCCATCAACCTTGCTGTCTCCTATGATGAGGAGGGAGTAGTTCTCCCCTGGGGCTGAGGGCTCTACCGGTAACTATGTGGTTCACCTCTCTCTCCCATGATGTGATCTTTATATGATCGTGAGCTTTGTATCTAGTTGAATTGGTAGATGTTATTATTCAGATATTATGCTACTCCCGTGCTTTATATTTGTAATCTCCGAAGATACCTTGTATCATGGTGTGAAGGTGACTAGTGTGCGCATCATGTGTATCTTTTTGGTTAATGTCTCTATGAATTGTTGGTGTTTGTTGGAACCATCTAGTGCGTTCACGGTGATAGTGTGGGACAATCTAGTTTGGGGAAATACGAACTTTGAGGAGTGCTTCGTAGCCCTACGCATGATTAGTGTTCATTTTCCATTGGAGAGTTGTTTTGAGTTGCATATTGATGATAGTATCTATTGGTTCAATTATGTTATATTTGTTGAGAGTGTGTCCACTAGTGAAAGTATGATCCCTAGGCCTTATTTCCAAGCATTGCACACCGTTTACTTTCAGTTTTGTTACATGTTTGCTCGCAGTGATATTTATTTCAGATTACATTTCCTACTTATAATCATCACTACTACTTGTATTTCACTATCTCTTCGCCGAACTAGTGCACCTATACATCTGACAAGTGTATTGGGTGTGTTGGGGACACAAGAGACTTTTTGTATCGTAATTGCAGGGTTGCTTGAGAGGGATAGCTTTGACCTCTTCCTCCCTGAGTTCAATAAACCTTGGGTGATCCACTTAAGGGAAACTTGCTGCTGTTCTACAAACCTCTGCACTTGGAGGCCCAACACTGTCTACAATAACAGACGCGTGCGTAGACATCAAGCTATTTTCCGGCGCCATTGCCGGGGAGGTAAGGTAAAAGGTACTCGCATCCTCCTGTGTGAGTGCTCGAAGTTATTTCCTTTAGATTCTACAAATATATCTTTTTGTTTCTTGTTTTTATTTTCACTAGTTAGGCTTAATGGAAAACAAAGAGTTCTTTAGTATATTTCCTACGTTAGGATATGAAGTGTTTGAAGAGAAAATTGAAAAACCTTTGGAGCTTAATTTGTATGCTAATAGTGTTGTTAGTATGAATGCTTTGAACACCATTATTGCTAATGGTGTAGAAAAGTCTAAGCTTGGGGAAGCTAGTTTTGTTATGCATGATATTTTTAGTTCCCCAGCTTTAGTGGAGAAAGTTTGCTCTGATGATATTTTATCTCCCATATGTGATGTTTCTAATGATGTTTGTGCTCCTCATCCTTTTAAAATACCTATGAAAATTGTTGAACGTGCTATGGAAAACTGCTATTTAGGAAATGGAACTGTCCATCCTGGTGATCATTTGCTTTTTATACATGAATTATGCGAGTTGTTCCAGTGTGCAGGTATTTCAATGAACCAAGTTAAGAGGAAGCTATTTTCTTTATCACTGAAGGGCAGAGCTGCTGAATGGTATAAAATACTGAAGGATGGCCGACCTATCGATTGGGAGGAAATTGTACCTCTCTTTTACTCTAAATTCTATCCTTATAGTGAGGTTTATAAAGATAGGAATTATATTTATAATTTTCATCCGCATGAGGGAGAAAGCATTACCCAAGCATGGGGAAGATTGAAGTCACTAATGCTCAAATGTCCTATTCATGATCTTCCCCGTAATATTGTTATTAATAATATTTATGCAAGGCTTTCAGGATATTATAAGGACTATCTAGATGCATGCTTTGATGGGTCTTTCACAAGCAAGGATGTTGATGTCAAGTGGAATCTGCTTGAAACAATTCAAAGCAATATTGAAGATTGGGATAACAACAAAGGTAAAAGATCAGGTATAAATTATGAGTATGATTGCATTAAGTCTTTTGCGGAAACTGCTGATTTTCAAGAGCTTAGTGCTAAATATGGTCTTGATCCCCTAATTATGGTTAATTGCTTTAGAGCCCTTGCTTCCCATATTAATGTTCCTAAGGGAAATGGGGATGTGTATCATGAACCTTTTAAAGACACTTGCATAGAAAGTGATATTGTTGTTGATGATTGCAATAAACATGCTCGAACCTCTGAAAGTCCTATTTCTTATAAGCATGTTAATTTTTGTGGAGTACATAGACCTTGTGAACAGAGTCACAACAAGGAAGATTATTGCATCACCCATGGGAATGAAGAAACCTGAATGTGGCTCAAGGCTCTAGATGAGCTCGGTGAAAAGGTTTGTGAGCTTTATCCTTTTCTTTATGAATTTTGCGATGACATAGGTAATTTTAATTTTCAATGCTCAAGCCCTAATAGTCACACTTCTAGTACCGCAAGTTTGTATTGTGATGACAAGATTACTCTCAATCAGCATGATGAGCGCACTTTGTTCTTGGGGTGTGAGGAGATATCTAGAAAGATTTCTTTGGTAGACATGAGTGTTGTTGATATTAATAGCACCCTTTGTGGTTGTCGTCTCTATTGTGTTAAAGATTGCCTTGCAAATACTTACATACAAAATCTTATAAAACATGATGTTTTGCCAAGCTATGACAGGACTAATAGATGTTTCTATCTTATTAATAGAGAGGAGGAATCCTCTAAAGTTTCTTCTGTTGTTTCTGTCATCAAACCAGATTATGCGGAGAAGATGCCTTTCAAGTCCCTCCCTCCTAAAGGAGAGAGTAAGAAGAAGAAGAAGAGGAGGAGTAAAAGGCGAGAGGAAACGGTATCTTCCCCTAAGCATACTGCTCCTATTATAGATTATGATAATTCTGATTGGGATGATGTTCCCATGCCTGTTACCTATGTTAGTGATCATGATTGGGAAAAGCACTCTACTTTTGATATTGAAAATCTTTTTGGTACCAATTCTAAGGTTAATAATTGTTGTACCATTAGTACTATCCATGTTCCTTCTTATGATGATATGTTTGATGAATATGCTTTGCGAAATAGCTGTTCTCTCGCTTATGATGATACTAAATCTCTAGTTTATGATGGTTATGATGATGAGTATAATATTTTTAGTTCACCTACTTTTGAGGAGAAAATTAGTTATGATTACAATATGCCTCCTGTTTTTGATGATTATGGTGATGAGAATAATTATTCTGTTGAATCTGCTCCTACTACGATTGTTCATGTGGGGAGTATTAATTCTTTCATGCATGTGGCTCATGATAGGGATGCTTTATGTGATAGTTATATTGTTAGTTCTATTCATGATGCTACTGAAAGTTATTATGAGAGAGGTAAACATGGTTTGATGGATCTCAACAATATTGAGTTTCCCCTCTTTATGTTGCAATTCTTGAAGTTGTACTTGTTTTGCCTTCCCATGCTTTTTGCTTTGCGCTTTCATGACTTGTCTTTTTACAAGACTATTTTTCATAGGAAGTGGTTTAGATTTAAATGTGTTTCATATTTTATTTTTGATGCTCTCTCTTGCTTTAAGTTCCTATATAACGCCTTTGCCTTAAGCTCTTTTATGGAGCCTACATGAGCATCTTTGCAAACTACTGCGCCTAGCTCAAAGGCGTTAAAGAAAAGCACTCTTGGGAGATAACCCATTGTTTTACTTTCAGTTCTTTTTCTTTTATTTGAGTCTTGGAAGTTATTACTACTGTAATAACCGCTCCTTATCCTTTTTATTTCGTTGTTGTGCTAAGAAGAACCTTTAATTTGAGGGAGGTAAGATTTGGAGATATTGTTGTCCTGAAACAGATTTTGGTGCTGCGCCGTCAAAATTCGTGAAAATTCTCAGAATATCTTTTGGACCTGCGATTTCTTGTGCATATGCCCCAGGTTATATCCAAACTTTCATTAGTTTTACACTTTTTGATTTGAGCAAGAGAAAACCCTCGAAAAAATCGACCTTTGTCAGCTGTTCTGTTTTGACAGATTTCTGCCACTATTTGTGTTTGCCTCTCGATCGCTTTCTTTTTTAGTTCTTTTGATCATGGAACTTTTGGGGAAGTTGCTACAGTAGTATATGCTTTATATGTGGTGGTTTTGAGTTGAAATCTGAAACAAAAAGGGTTGATTCATTATTATGCTTACACTAATGTTGCTAATAGTATTGTGTTGAGTTTTGTATGAAGGAAGTTTTCAAGTGTAGGGATTGGAGAATGATGAGATGAGATGAAAAATGGACAAAAGCTCAAGCTTGGGGATACCCACGCACCCCAAGAAATATCCAAGAGGTACAAGCGTCAAAGCTTGGGGATGCCCCCGAGGCACCCCCCCTTCTTCATCGGCAAAAATCAGGTCACCTTTCAAGACACTATATTTTTATTGCTTCATGCATTATGCGTTTTTCTTGGAGCGTCTTTACTTTTGCTTTAAGTTCTCTTTTGCTTTGTTTGCTGCAAATAAATGGTAGGATCACATCATGTTTGTTTTGGAGAGAGCTATGCTCCGTTTTTCATTGCCAAGAACACTTCGTTTTCCACTCTTATCGTTCAACGAGTGTTCTCTTTTTCTGCTACTGCGTTTAGCTTTTGTTTTTCGCCTTGTTTTTTATTCAGATCTTGTTATATCCTTGCATCAAGGTGTATTTTTACCTCTGGTCCATGTTGGTTTTCATCAAAAGAGTTGTTTAAAAAAGGTTCGAATGGTGTTGGAAAAGAGAAAAAAAATTATGCAAAAAAGTGGTACAAAAAAGGAGCTTGTGTAGACTGCAGCCTAGGCTTTTGCATGTCGTGCTTGATGGCTTTTTGATAGTATGCTTAGTGATTTTTGCTGTAGCATGACTTGTCTCAAATGACTGAGATTGGTTAATGAGCCTTTGAAAACATCATGCATTGTTTTTATTATTTGGAAGCATTAATTTGGTTTTCTCCTTTGATGCTTTATTTGGGTTGACTTGGTGCATGCTTACACATGTTAGACTCATACAAAGTCGCCATAAGCCTCTATGATCATTTAGTTTTTGACTTTTGATGCCATCTTATGCTTCTTTTAATGTTGCTTTGTCGCTTTGCATGATTATGGCCGTTATTGCTCTCTTAGTTGGTCCCTCCCAGTCTTTTGCTAGCCCTCATTTTGTACCGAGTATGAGCTCTACTCGTGCATCCAACTCCTAAAAACCAAGTTGTTCCGATGTGTCCACCATACATACCTATTAGCAATTTGCTATTCCAAAGTATATTTGACTTGCTTTTATCTATCCTTCAAATTAAACTCTTTTGGTGTTATGCGAAAATTGGTCAGTAAAGCTCTCACGAACCTGATGGCACACTTTACTTTTCTCGCTTTAAAATTTTGACATTGTGGCTCTCTTATGTTGAGTTGTTATGCTTGCAAGTTGTAAGTTGGAAATTAGCCCAGCCATGCCGTCATGGGGCAAGCTTTCAACATTGCACTTCTTATTTGAGTTGATATCGTGATCTTTTGTTTATGGATACTCGCGATGTGATATAATTTGGGAATCTTGCGGGATCATGGAGTTTGTATACGTGTTAGAGAAACGCCTGGGCCGCTAATCTAAGCCATGCATAATTCATGGTGGAAATTTACAGCATGCCCATAGTGAACATTCGACGACGCATCTCACAATAAAAAGCTATACCAATGGTAAATAAAAGAGATGCCGAGGTGTTCATTGTCTGTTTGTCCTGTCATTTTGATGTGGGCTTGTTCCATGTCATCGGGCATGGAGGTACCCCGTTGGCGGTTCTCGATGATACGTGTATACTTACAATGACAAGAGCATGCTTGGGACTCTAAGTCAAGTAGCATGAGGTTTGGGTATTCGTACTTCACGGGACACGAGGTTTTCAACTTATGATTTGTCAAGCATATGCATCATAAGTGTATACGCATTAACTTTAACCATTCAAGATGCCTATGATGGGGGCAGTGAGAGCTCAAAGCTAGTAAGTACCATAATTTTTGAAGGTTTATAAAACTTGCAATCACTGCTTCCCTCTGCGAAGGGCCTTTCTTTTACTTTTATGTTGAGTCTCCACCTTCTACCTTTATGCACCGTCTAAGAGAGCATAGTTGTCATTCTGAGTATAATGTGCATAGTCCCAAAGTTTATTATTGATTGATTCATGATTATGGTTTCACTTGTTCTTAAATTATTTGTATCTAGTCGCCCTCTTAAACTTGAAGGTGTCCTATGCATTTATGTTTTGCTACTCCAGGAGGGACAAGCTGAAAACCATTTGCTATGTTTTCCATATGGTTGAAACACACACATGACTTTCATTGTTTCATTTTCATGATCTTTCCTTTGTGTTTCTTTTCATGCTATAACATGGTTGCTAAGTTTCTATTACCAAGATTATGTCTTTCATGCCCATGTTTTAAATTCTTTGATCTCAGCACTCAATGCTCTACCTCGTTGATCAAATTGTGTTGGTGCATGTCACCTCAAAAATTATTATTTTGTTATCACTTACCTACTTGAGGACGAGCAGGAGTTAAGCTTGGGGATGCTGATACGTCTCAAACATATCTATAATTTTTGATGCTCCATGCTTGTTTTTACACCATTTGCCTTGTGTTTCGTTACACTTCGTGGCGTTTTTATGCGATTTCCAGAACTAACCTATTGACAAGATGCCACAGTGCCAGTTCCCTGTTTTCTGCTATTTTTGTGTTTCAGAAAAGCTACACAGGAAATATTCTCGGAATTGGACGAAACAAGTTCCCAAACTCCTATTTTTCCCGGACAAAGGACGAGGACCGAAAGAGAGCCGGAGGGGGGCCAGGGGCCAGCCGGCGCGGCCCAGCCCCTAGCCGCGCGCCCCTGTGGTGAGACCCCCCTGGTCGCCTCCTAACGATGCCCCTTCGCCTATAAAAAGCCTCCCGACAGAAAACCCTAAATCAATCAGCAAATTTCCAGAAAGAGTTCCGCAGCTCCGCCGCCGCCGCCGACGAATTTTAGGGGACAGAAGTCTCTGTTCTGGCACCTTGCCGGGACGTGGAAGTGCCCCCGGAGCCATCTCCAGCGGTCTCCATCGTCGTCTCCACCGTCTCCATCGACCTCACCGCCATCTCCATCAACCTTGTTGTCTCCAATGATGAGGAGGGAGTAGTTCTCCCCCGGGGCTGAGGGCTCTACCGGTAGCTATGTGGTTCACCTCTCTCTCCCATGATGTGATCTTTATGTGATCGTGAGCTTTGTATCTAGTTGAATTGGTAGATATTATTATTCAGATATTATGCTACTCCCGTGCTTTATATTTGTAATCTCCGGAGATACCTTGTATCATGGTGTGAAGGTGACTAGTGTGCGTATCATGTGTATCTTTTTGGTTAATGTCTCTATGAATTGTTGGTGTTTGTTGGAACCATCTAGTGCGTTCACGGTGATAGTGTGGGACAATCTATTTTGGGGAAATATGGACTTTGAGGAGTGCTTCGTAGCCCTACGCATGATTAGTGTTCATTTTCCATTGGAGAGTTGTTTTGAGTTGCATATTGATGATAGTATCTATTGGTTCAATTATGTTATATTTGTTGAGAGTGTGTCCACTAGTGAAAGTATGATCCCTAGGCCTTGTTTCCAAGCATTGCATACCGTTTCCTTTCAGTTTTGTTACATGTTTGCTTGCAGCGATACTTATTTCATATTACAATTACTACTCATAATCATCACTACTACTTGTATTTCACTATCTCTTCGCCGAACTAGTGCACCTATACATCTGACAAGTGTATTGGGTGTGTTGGGGACACAAGAGACTTTCTGTATCATACTTGCAGGGTTGCTTGAGAGGGATAGCTTTGACCTCTTCCTCCCTGAATTCGATAAACCTTGGGTGATCCACTTAAGGGAAAGTTGCTGCTATTCTACAAACCTCTGCACTTGGAGGCCCAACAATATCTACAAGAACAGACGCGTGCGTAGACATCATGAGCTTACTTTGTTTTTGGGGTGTGAAGAGTTATCTAGAAAAACTTTTTTGGTAGATATGAGCGTTTTTAAAAATATTAGCATCCTGCAGGGTTGTCATCTTTATTGTGTTAAAGATTGCCTCGCAAATACTTACATACAAAATGTTATAAAACAAGATGTTTTGCCAAGCTATGACAGGACTAATAGATGTTTCCATCTTATTAATAGAGAGGAGGAATCCTCCAAAGTTTCTTCTGTTGTTTCTGTCATTAAACCAGATTATGTGGAGAAGATGCCTTTCAAGTCTCTCCCTCCTAAAGGAGAGAGTAATAAGAGTAAGAAGAGGAAGAAGAGGAGTAAAAGGAGAGAGGAAATAGTATCTTCCTCTAAGCATGTTGCTCCTATTATAGATTATGATAATTCTGATCTTGATGATGTTCTTATGCCTGTTACCTATGTTAGTGATCATGATTGGGAAAATCACTCTACTTTTGATATTGAAAATCTTTTTGGTACCGATTCTAAAAGTTATGAGGTTACTAATTGTTGTACCATTAGTGCTATCCATGTTCCTTCCTATGATGAATACGCTTTGAAAGATAGCTATTCTATTGCTTATGATGATTACAATGATAAGTATAATATTTTCAGTTCACCTACTATTGAGGAGGAAACAAGGTATGATTACAATATGCCTCCTATTTTTGATGATTATGGTGATGAGAATAGTTATTTTGGTGAATCTGCTCCTACTACGATTGTTCATGTGGGGAGTATTAATTCTTTTGTGCATGTGGCTCATGATAGGGATATTTTATGTGATAGTTATATTGTTAATTCTATTCATGATGCTACTGAAAGTTACTATGAGAGAGGGAAACATGGGTTGATGGACCTCAACAATATTAAGTTTCCCCTCTTTATGTTGCAAATCTTGAAGTCGCACCTGTTTTATCTATCCATGTTTGTTACTATGTGCTTAGTTGATTTATTTTCTTACAAGATTCCTATGCATAGGAAGTGGTTTAGATTTAAATGTGTTTCATATTTGATTTTTGATGCCCTCTCTTGCTTCAAGTTCTTATATGGCGCCTTTGCTTTAAGTTCTTTTATGGCGCCTACATGAGCATCTTTCAAATCACTGCGCCTAGCTCAAAGGCGTTAAAGAAAATCATTTTTGGGAGATAACCCAATGTTTTACTTTTCAGTATTTTTTATTTTATTTGAGTTTGGAAGTTATTACTATTGTAATGACTCTCCTTATCATTTTTATTTCGTTTTTGTGCCAAGAGAAACCTCTAATTTGAGTGAGGTAAGATTTGGGGAAGTTGCTGTCCTGAAACAGATTTCGGTGCTGCACCGTAAAAATTCGTGAAAATTCTCAGGATATCTTTTTGACCTGCGATTTCTTGTGCATATGCCTCAGTTTATATCCAAACTTTCATTAGTTTTGCACTTTTCGATTTGAGGAACAGAGGGCCCTCGAAAAAATCGACCTTTGTCAGCTGTTCTGTTTTGACAGATTTCTGCCACTATTTGTGTTTGCCTCTCGATCGCTTTCTTTTTGAGTTCTTTTGATCACGGAACTTTTGAGGAAGTTGCTACAGTAGTATATGCTTTATATGTGGTAGATTTTAGTTTGAAACTAAACCAAAGGGTTGATTTACTATTATGTTTATGCTAACGTTGCTAATAGAATTGTGTGAAGTTTTGTATGAAGGAAGTTTTCAAGTGTAGCGAATGGAGAGTGATGATATGAGATGAAGTATGGACAAAAGATCAAGCTTGTGGATGCCCATGTCACCCCGAGAAATATCCAAGAAGTACAAGTGTCAAAGCTTGGGGATACCCCCGAGGCACCCCTTCTTCATCGGCAAAAATCAGGTCACCTTTCAACACACTATATTTTTATTGCTTCATGCACTATGCGTTTTTCTTGGAGCGTCTTTACTTTTGCTTTCAGTTTTCTTTTGTTTTGGTTTCTACAATAAATGTTTGGATCACATCATGTTTTTGGAGAGAGACTTGCTTCGTTTTTCATTTGCCAAGAACACTCTATTTTTTACTCTTATCGTTCAACGAGTGTTCTCTTTTTCTGCTACTGCGTTTAGCTTTCGTTTTTTGCCTTGATTTTTGTTCAGATCTTGTTTTATCTTTGTATCAAGGTGTATTTGGACCTCTGGTCTATGTTGGTATTCATCAAAAGAGTTGTCTCAAAAAGGTTTGAATGGTGTTGGAAAAGAGAAAAAGTTTCATGCAAAAAAGTGGTACAAAAAGGAGCTTGTTTAGACTGCGGCTTGGACTTTTGCATGTCATGCTTGATGTCATTTTGATAGTATGCTTAGTAGTTTTTGATGTTGCATGACTTATCTCAAATGACTGAGATTGCTTAATGAGCCTTTGGAAAAATCATGCGTTGTTTTTATTATATGGAAGCATTTATTTGGTTTTCTCCTTGATGCTTTATTTGGGTTGACTTGGCGCATGCTTACAACATGTTTGACTCTTACAAAGTTACCATAAGCCTTTCTGATCATTTGGTTTTTGACTTGTGATGCCATTTTATGCATCTTTTAATGATGTTTTGTCGCTATGCATGATTATGGCCGTTATTGCTCTCTTAGTTGGTCGCTCCCAGTCTTTTGCTAGCCCTCATTTTGTACTGAATATGAGCTCTACTCGTGCATCTAACTCCCAAAAACCAAGTTATTCCAATGTGTCCACCATAAATACCTATTAGCAATTTGCTATTCCAAAGTACATTTGACTTGCTTTTATCTATCCTTCAAATTATACTCTTTTGGTGTTATATGAAAATTAGTCAGTAAAGCTCTCACAAACCTAATGGCACACTTTACTTTTCTCGTTTTTAATAATTTTGACAATGTGGCTCTTTTATGTTGACGTTATGCTTGCAAGTTGTAAGTTGGAAATTAGCCAAACCATGCCGTCATGGGGTAAGCTTTCAACATTGCACTTTATCTTATTTGGGTTGATATCGTGATCTTTTGTTTATGGATACTCGCGATGTGAAACAAGTTGGGAATCTTGCGGGATCATGGAGTTTGTATATGTGTTAGAGAAACGCCTGTGCCGCTAATCTAAGCCATGCATCATTCATTGTGGAAATTTACAGCATGCCCATAGTGGACATTCAACGACGCATCTCAAAATAAAAAGCTATACCAATGGTAAATAAAAGAGATGCCGAGGTGTTCATTGTCTGTTTGTCCTGTCATTTTGATATGGGCTTGTTCCATGTCATCGGGCAAGGAGGTACCCCGTTGGCGGTTCTCGATGATACATGTATACTTACAATGACAAGAGCTTGCTTGGGACCCTAAGTCGAGTAGCATGAGGTTTGGGTATTCGTACTTCACGGGACACGAGGTTTTCAACTTATGATTTGTCAAGCATGTGCTCATAATCGTTCTCGCATTTACTTTAACCATTCAAGATGCCTATGATGGGAGCAATGAGAGCTCAAAGCTAGTAAGTACCATAATTTTTGAAGGTTTATAAAACTTGCAATCACTGCTTCCCTCTGCGAAGGTCCTTTCTTTTACTATTATGTTGAGTCTCCACCTTCTACCTTTATGCACCGTCTAAGAGAGCATAGTTGCCATTCTAAGTTTAATGTGCATTGTCCCAAAGTTTATCATTGATTGATTCATTATTTTGGTTTCACTTGTTCTTAAATTATTTGTATCTAGTCGCCCTCTTAAACTTGAAGGTGTCCTATGCATTTATGTTTTGCTATTCCATGAAGGACAATCTAAAAACCATTTGCTATGTTTTTTCCATATGATTTGAACACACACTTGACTTTCATTGTTTCATTATTCATGATCTTCCATTTGTGTTTCTTTTCATGCTATAACATGGTTGCTAAGTTCTAATTGTCAAGATTATGTCTTTTATGCCCATGTTTTAAGTTCTTTGATCCCAGCACTCAATGCTTACATAGATGATCAAGATTATGATGGTGCATGTCACCTATAAAATTATTCTTTTATTATCACTTACCTACTCGAGGACGAGCAGGAGTTAAGCTTGGGGATGCTTGATACGTCTCAAACGTATCTATAATTTTTGATGCTCCATGCTTGTTTTACACCATTTGCTTCGTGTTTTGTTTACACTTCATGGCGTTTTTATGCGATTTCTGGAACTAACCTATTGACAAGATGCCACAGTGCCAGTTCCCTGTTTTCTGCTGTTTTGTGTTTCAGAAAAGCTACACAAGAAATATTCTCGGAATTGGATGAAACAAAGATCCAAACTCCTATTTTTCCCGGACGAAGGACGAGGACCGAAAGAGAGCCAGAGGGGGGCCAGAGGGCAGCCTCACCATGAGGGTGCATGGCCCAGCCCCTGGCCGCGCCCACCTGTGGTGAGAGCCCCCTGGTCCACTCCTGACGGTGCCCCTTCGCCTATAAAGAGCCTCCTGATGGAAAACCCTAGAGAAATCGACGTTTTTCCCAGAATAGTTCCACAGCGCCGCCGCCGTCGAAGCCAAATTTTGGGGGACAGAAGTCTCTATTCCGGCACCCTGCCGGGACGGGGAAGTGCCCCCGGAGCCATCTCCATCGGTCTCCATCACCGT
Organism: Dactylis glomerata; assembly: GCA_007115705.1. NCBI lineage: Eukaryota > Viridiplantae > Streptophyta > Magnoliopsida > Poales > Poaceae > Dactylis > Dactylis glomerata. Next base: position 6,182,582 of record QXEO01001278.1, on the reverse strand, counting down.
CTCCGCCGTCTCCATCGACCTCACCGCCATCTCCATCGCCGTTGCTGCCTCCTATGATGAGGAGGGAGTAGTTCTCCCCCGGGGCTGAGGGCTCTACCGGTAGCTATGTGGTTCACCTCTCTCTCCCATGATGTGATCTTTATGTGATCGTGAGCTTTGTATCTAGTTGAATTGGTAGATGCTATTATTCAGATATTATGCTACTCTCGTGCTTTATATTTGTGATCTCTGGAGACACCTTGTATCATGATGTGAAGGTGACAGTGTGCACATTATGTGTGTCTCTTTTGCTTAACGTCTCTATGAATTGTTGGTGTTTGTTGGAACCATCTAGTGCGTTCACGGTGACAGTGTGGGACAATCTAGTTTGGGGAAATACGGACTTTGAGGAGTGCTTCGTAGCCCTACGCATGATTAGTGTTCATTTTCCATTGGAGATTTGTTTTGAGTTGCATATTGATGTTAGTATCTATTGGTTTAATTATGTTACTTTGTTGAGAGTGTCCACTAGTGAAAATATGATCCCTAGGTCTTGTTTCCAAGCATTGCACACCGTTTACTTTCAGTTTTGTTACATGTTTGCTCGCAGCGATATTTATTTCAGATTACATTTACTACTTATAATCATCACTACTACTTGTATTTCACTATCTCTTCGCCGAACTAGTGCACCTATACATCTGACAAGTGTATTGGGTGTGTTGGGGACACAAGAGACTTTCTGTATCGTAATTGCAGGGTTGTTTGAGAGGGATAGCTTTGACCTCCTCCTCCCTGAGGTCGATAAACCTTGGGTGATCCACTTAAAGGAAACTTGCTGCTGTTCTACGAACCTCTACACTTGGAGGCCCAACACTGTCTACAAGGATAGAAGCGTGCATAGACATCACATGGCTCTATCCAACGCGACATCTCTAGCTTCATCAAGTGCATCAACGTCGTCTTGAAGTGCTTCATTAGACGTAGTTTCATCGTAAGTCACGATTCTAGGAGCCTCATGAGTGATTTCGACTGGAGTCACGTCTTCTGTGCCATGGACTAGAAAGAAAGGTGTTTCTTGAGTTGCTGCATTAGGAGTAGTTCTAAGACTCTAAAGCACAGAGAGTAACTCATCTACCCAAGCGTGTTTAGATTTTTCGAGGGGCGCCAATAGCCTCTTCTTTATGCCATTGCATATTAGCCCATTTGCTTTTTTGACTTGTCCGTTTGTTTTTGGATGCGCTACTGATGCAAACTTCAATTTGATGCCCATGCTCTCGCAATAATTTTTGAACTCCTTAGACGTGAAGTTTGTCCCGTTATCCGTGATGATACTATGTGGAACCCCAAAGCGGAATATTATTGGCTTGATGAAATTTATCGCTGCTGTGGAGTCTTGAGTGGTTACTGGGGCTGCCTCAACCCACTTGGTGAACTTATTTACTGCCACCAACATGTAAACGTGCCCTCCTGGCCATGATTTGTGCAGTTTGCCTACCATGTCTAAACCCCATTGTGCGAAAGGCCAAGATAGTGGTATTGGCTGGAGTTTTGCTGCTGGCGCGTGGGGCCTAGAAGCAAATCGCTGGCAAGCCTCACATCTCTGGACGATGTCCTTTGCATCTTCTACCGCTGTTAACCAGTAAAATCCTGCGCGAAAAGCTTTGGCTGCTATAGCTCTACTGCTGGCGTGATGACCGCAAACTTCTGCATGGATATCTTTTAGTATGATTTGCCCTTCTTGAGGGGTGACACATCTTTGCAAGACGCATGTTATGCTTTTCTTGTACAACCTCCCTTGTAGCATGACGAAAGCTTTAGATCGTCGTACTATCCTTCGTTCTTCCACCACATCTTCGGGTAATGTCTTGTTAACCATATATGCTAAGTATGGCTGCATCCAGGTTACTTCAACCATCATGACATCCTCTGGCTATGCCGTGCTTTCCGCTGCTGCCTTGCTAGCCCCCAGGCCTGCTGTTGTATGCTGGCCTTGTTTGCTGGAAGTTGAATTTTTGCTTTCCTTTATTGATATCTTTATGATTTCTTCCCAGAAAACTCTTGGCGGTACGGGCAAACATTGAGACCCGATGTTTGCCAAATTATCGGCTTCCTCGTTACTTGCCCTGCTGACATGTGATACTTCGCACCCGTCGAAAGTTCCTTCTAAGTAGTAGTACAGGTTTCGGTATGCAGTCATGTTGTCGTTGATAGCATCGCAATGATTCATCACTTGTTGAACCACAAGATTCGAATCTTTGAATATTTTTAATCGAGTTGCACCACATGCTTTAGCCATCTTCATTATGTGCAGCAGTGCCTCGTATTTGGCTTTATTGTTGGAAGCTTGCGGAAAACTCATCCTTAGCACATATTTTAACTTATCTCCTTGTGGTGATATTAATACTACCCCTAGTCTGGCTCCTTGGACTCTTTTTGACCCGTCAAAATACATTGTCCAGACGCTTGACAAGTCAGGTGGTCCTGTGTTCTGCAACTCTAGCCACTATGCTATGAAATCTGGCAACACCTGGGATTTGATGGCCTTCCTCTTCTCATACGTGATGTCCAGAGGAGAAAGTTCGATTCCCCACAAGGAGACACGTCCTGTTGCTTCAGGGTTGTTCAGTATATTCGATAGTGGAGCTTCGTTAACCACTATGATTGGATGAACCGCGAAGTATTGTCGTAATTTCTGTGCTGTCGTGAACACACAATATGGAAGTTTTTGGTAGTGTGGATAACGATGTTTTGATGGTGATAACACTTTGCTGAGGAAGTATACTGGTCGTTGGACTCTCTGTGCCTTCCCCTCTTCACTTCGTTCAACCACTAGCACCGTGCTCACCACCTGATGTGTAGTAGTGATGTATAGTAGTAGTGGTTCTCTTTCTTTTGGTGTGACCAACACCGGTGGTGTGGAGAGCACTTTTTTCAGCTGCGAGAACGCTGCATCTGCTTCTTTTGTCCACTCGAATTTTTTATCGGACTTTTTCATGAGTGTGTAGAATGGGAGAGCCTTTTCGCCTAATCGTGCGACGAATCGACTTAGTGCTGCTACGCGCCCTGCGAGTTGCTGCACCTCATGTAGTATTGCTAGTTTTCCCATTGTTAGTATTGCCTGAATCTTCTCTGGATTTCCTCTATTCCTCTTGCCGATACCGGGAATCCCAGAAGTTGTCCTGCTGAAACACCAAAGGAACATTTGGTCGGGTTTAACTTTAGCTTGTACCTGTCGAGGTTGTTGAAGGTTTCCTTTAAGTCACCGATTAGGGAATCTCTTTTCTTGTGGTGATGACTATGTCGTTGATGTATACTTGGATATTTCGAACTATTTGCCTTCCGAGGCAATTTTGCATCATCCTTTGGTAGGTTGCTCATGCGTTCTTGAGGCCGAAAGGCATTATTTGGTAACAAAAGACGCCCTATGGCGTTATAAAATGTGTCTTTTCTTTGTCTTCTTTCTTCAGCTTGATCTAATTGTATCCCGAATATGCATCCAGGAAGGAAAGCCTTGCGCACCTCGCCGTTGAGTCAATTATTTGATCTATGCGAGGTAGCGGGAAGGATCATTGGGATAGTGTTTGTTGAGGGATGTGTAATCGACACATACGCGGCACACGTCTGTGTTTTTCTTTGGGACGATCACTGGGTTAGACACCTAAGTCGATGCTTTGATTTCTTGAAGCCTCCATATTCCAATCTATGTAGCTCAGCTGCTATTGCTTTACGCTTGGGTTCGTCAAACCGTCGGAGAGGTTGCTTGACTGGCCTTTCTTTTGGATCCACATTGAGTGCATGCTCGACAAGTTCCCTGGGAACCCCTGGCATGTCTGAAGGACACCAGGCGAAGATTTCCCAGCACTCACGAAGGAACTCGACGAGCGTGCTTTCCTATGTGGGATCCAAGTTTACTGCGATGGAGGTTGTTTTTGCTCGGTCCATGGGATGAACCTGAACTTTCTTGGAGTCTTGGGTTGCGTCGAAAGCCTGATCTGGCAGGGATCGACCTATGTTAAGTAGTACATTATGATCAGTTTCTCCTTTGAGTCGTGCATATTCTGCTATCATGCCAAAGGTTTGTGCGATTCTGTTGAATTCCTTGTCGTAGGTGTCTGATACTTCAAAGCTCCCTTTCACTATGATGACTCCTTTAGGTCCTGGGATTTTGAGCGCAAGGTATGCATAATGGGGGACTGCCATAAATCGTGTGAACGCTGGTTGTCCTAGGATTGCGTGATATTGCGAGGGCCAATCCATGACTTCGAATTCCAACTTTTCCCTTCGGAAGTTGCCGCTGTCGCCGAAGCAAACATCGACTTCAATTCTCCCTAGTGGGTGATGTGCACTTCCTGGTACTATCCCATGGAAAGAGCAGTCTACCGGCTGCAGGCGGTCCATTGATATATTCATTGCTTTTAAAGTTCTTGCATATATTAGGTTTACTAGATGACCCGTTGCACCACTGGCGCAACCGGTAAAAGCAAGACAGTATTTAAGCCATAATTTTTATTTATATATATTTATTATTAAAATTCATTGCTCTTAGGAAGTGGTAGGCATTAACATGCATTATCTCTGTTCTAAAATATAAGCTTTTTAGAAAGCTAATTTAGATTCACATTTCAAAAAGGGTAGTAGAATTTAAATGCAGTGGCAACCCATAGTTACTATTTTATAAGGTAAATAAATTATACAGACACACACCTATTGGGGTCTTCAAAGTGCCTGACCATAGAGGATTCTGACAAAAATACCTAATATATTAAAACCATAATCCCAGCACTTCTTCCTCGTTATATTTTGTCAGAAAAGCCACATTAAAGTGCAAAAGTTAAGTCAAAAGTTAGTCAACAGATTTTCCTAACAAAACCTAATATATGGAGAATTTTGATATGTAGGGGTACTAAATAAGCACATTTTTATTATTTACTCTGAAAAGGGGAGAAGTCAGGCAATAACACAACAGATTTAAGACAGCCCACAATGTTGCATGCTTCCCCTAGTTAGTAAAAATGGATGTATATATAAGAAAAGCATGAAAATTACAGGCTTCCAAGGTCGACAATCCGTCTCAGATAGCATGCGACATAGAATAAACCTACTCCGTATAATAATGTTACAATCTCAATGACATTGAAGCTAGATCAAGTAAGAACTTTAAATTTTTCTTAGATCCAAAAGTGCATTTATATTAATCACCGGAACAATCAGATGCAGAAGCATTCACTACATACCCAAGAGAAACAAAAACCCAGCTTTTACAAAGTTTATTATGGTAGCAATCCTTAGCAAATCTATGCGCTACTGCATTGCCTGAATGTCACACTCGTGGTTGACAGCAAAATTACCAAAGCCCTTTAGCCTTGACTTGATGTCCTCCGCAAGAGGTCCATGAACAGACCAATCCACCTCCTTGCTTACCTGCTTCGCCACAGGTCCCAAACAGTCCAGCTCCAGGGCCATCTTGACCACTCCAACTTCACGCTAATTCCACATCTCGACGACAGGCCAGCAATTCTGCACTCTCTGGATCAGTTACTGAAGGGGAAAAAGTGACAAGCTACAGATGAAAAACAACACAGTAACTCACTGAAGGAACACTCTGAAGGAACAGTACGATGCCTCCTTTTAACACCCCCTCAACTGCACCTGGAACAAAGCTGGGCCAATTACCAAAACAAACTGATGATTTCAGAAAGGGATATCTCAATCCATGTCCACATATGCGCCAGAGTATATTTGATTTAATGAGGACATAACTCACTGTCTTTTCCTTGACTTAGTACGTCTCTAGTCCAAAATATAAATTGCTATTTGTTACTTTGTTCATCGTATAGAAGGTTTGGCAGCGTACGGGTACTACAAATAGGATGGCAGCAGAACCTATATTACTGACAGACGACAACTATCTGCATAAGCTACTACTGTACAAACTATCATGGATTGAGCCATCTGACTAATTGGGCTGCTGTGGTGATTTGGCTGCTAAATGTTCTTTTCTTATTCTCGTGTCTTATATGAAATAGTTCAAGAACCTGGCGGCTGGCTGCCAGTTCTTATATAAAATAGTTCATTTGACTAATTCGGTAGTCTGATTGCCTGAGTAGCTTGATGTACGATATGAATCCTCGATAAGTTTTTTCCTTTTAATATGTCTAGCAAATTGAATTTGCGAACCATAAATCTATCTACTCACAGGAAGAACTCACAATGAGTTTAAGTATTATGTGATGTTTTCTTAGGGAAAATGCCAGCATAATAATTCTGTCTCTTTCTTACCTGCTAGTTTTGAACCACTAAAGAATATTCAGAAACAACAATACGATTGTTTATGCACAGAAACCAGAACCACAAGTCCAAATGCCAGGATAACAAACACTGTGCTTCACACTGAATTCTCTAGGCTACTTCCCGGCAGAATGGCAATTTTGTAGTTTTAATGGGCATTCAGCAGGTGTTGAAGACCCTCCAAATGCCAGGATAACAAACACTGTGCTTCACACTGACTTCTCTAGGCTACTTCCCAGCAAAATAGCATTTTTGTAGTTTTAATGGGCATTCAGCAGGTGTTGAAGAGCACAGAGCCAAAATGATAATATTTGTTTGTCAAAATCCCCGGAAGTGCAATGGGATAAATAAGATTTACCATGCATCCAATACCTGGCAATATGCATGGTATAAGTGCCAGAAAATTACTATGTATTGATTACTAATGCTATTCACTGTATGGTTCAGAACTTGAACAACTAAAAGTGAATTAGTGAAATATATATTGTTTCAGAGTAATTAATGTACCTAAAACTGATTGATAGCCAAGCCTGTGTTTTAATAACGTACCTTCATAATGTGACAATCGTGTGCTCACCAAGCTGCAATAATTTTTCCAGTACACTCATCGAGTAATCGACAACAACCAGAAATTATAAGCATACAACACAGAGTACCATTGCAAATTCAGCACTTGCCACCCTCAAAACAGTAAATACAACCCCTTAGAGATTGCAACCCTCATTTCCTCCTGCTAACATCATGTCACTACCAGGTTCTGCAATCTGCTAAGTTGTGATATATGTTAAAGCAGCCCGGTGTAGTCTCCACAAATAGTATACAGAAAATTTGATCACTGATTGTAATATCTCTTCAAGGAGCTTATTACCTAACCATTCATTTACTTTCATGCCTTCCCTTTGATCATTCACATGCACGAGGAGGCTCACAACAACAACAAAAATATTTCTTTCATAAAAAGAGAACAATCCAATCTGTTGACTAACAGGATAAAAAGAGAAGCCCATGTATGTTTCATAGTGACTGAAAGTCTGAAAGCAAAACAAGTATGTATTATGCACGTTTTCAAACCTCCGTCTCCAATGTTTCCATAATGAGATGAGAAATCAAGATAGGATCTTGCAGGCCTTCATAAGAGAATGAATTGGGTGAAGGAGTTTGATCATAGAGATCTATGCAATATTATAACAACAACCATACTGAAACCATACTGAATTGGGTGATTATTTGTACTGGGACACGTCGAACACCACCAGGTTCGATCATAATCAGCCTCATTAGATAGCAGTGATGGCCATTACTCACCGGGGATAAGAAAGAATTTGTTCATTAACAGGAAAAAAGATGATTAGAATCGGATGTATGTATGACATGATGCTTTTAAATCATAAAGGTTCCCATTTCCAATTGACTTCAGAAATTACAAGTTCAGGGAAGGCAAGATGAAATCGCTACTAAATAAGCAAATGTTCGCAAATTCAATTTGCTAGACATATTAAAAGGAAAAAACTTATCGAGGATTCATATCGTACATCAAGCCACTCAGGCAATCAGACTACCGAATTAGTCAAATGAACTATTTTATATAAGAACTGGCAGCCAGCCGCCAGGTTCTTGAACTATTTCATATAAGACACGAGAATAAGAAAAGAACATTTAGCAGCCAAATCACCACAGCAGCCCAATTAGTCAGATGATAATTTTGCGAATTGAAAATATCTGCATCACTATATTTCCTAGATAGCATATAAAAGAGCAAACACGATATATAGAGATAAACAAAAAAGCTTCATTTGCTATCTAGAAAATTCTCCTTATAACTATATAATACATAAAAGCATTATATGGAAGGGATAACAAATTGGTAAACCATGCCAGCCTCCTGGAATCACCATCAATACTATTTCAGGTCAAAGGAAAAGAATTACCTCATAAGAAGGTCTAAACTGGTGAATGCAGCTTCATAATCATGACAGCAAACAGCAAGCTAATGTTGAATAGCCAATCAGCACGCATGGTTCGGTCAATACGAAAATAAATCAGTTGTTCTTATTCAATCACAATGGGAAGCTAGAAAATACAAAATGTTCCTCCAAATCATCCACTATGACATAATTCCTCTTTATTTTCTTATTCCTGCGGCGAACAGAAAAATAACTCAAATTAGTTCAGCTCTTTTAGTGTTCAGCCATATTACTAACCATGCAGCATAAAACCAATATCTTATGTTATTTTTGTGATGTGCAAGATTCTTATTAATAGAGCGGTAAGAGAGAATGTGAGCATGTAAAGACTTATTAGCAGAAAATATCCGAGGGATGAACACGCTCAGCTATGGTGAAGATAGCACATCGACTCAACTTGCGGCCTTCTTTCCAGTCTGTAGTGCGGGATGAGTAAGAAAAGGAACCAATGAGACCTGCAGATGACTGTGATGATGGATGCAACATTCTGCTCAAAGGTGTTTATTTCAAACTATCTCTATGCACAGTCTATGCGTTGACGGGGGCAATCAACCACCACAATATACATGACACAGAGTAATAGATAAAGGGATAGGCAAAATACCTTGGCTGAATACGCATGTCATACATGAACAAAAACGCCATGGATAAATACATGAACACAGATTCGATGCACAGCCACCTAAATACACAAAACGTTTGGCATATTAGCATCAGCTCATCTTTGTTATTGGAGGGTAGCATGTTGTCATCATAAGCAATAATACTGAAAGGCAGGATAAAGGAACAAATAAGAGTGACCTACAGGGCTACAATAAAATCATTTGGCCATTTCTTCAAGCAGATGGTGTGCGTGAGGTGATGAGACCTACTCTGTAGGTGGTAGAATCCAAAGAATGGTAGGCAGAAGGCTGAGACTTGCAGTACTACTGCTGCAAACCACACCGTTGACTGCCCTTGCTGCTGCAGTCACCTAGAATGATTAGAAAGAGGAAGAATGGATAAACTGTAAAAGAGGAAACAAATCAGAAATTACACAAAAAATAAAGGGCCGATAGATCCAGGGTCCACCTCAATCAAAGGCACCAGCCACCAGGCAATCCACTGCCAGAGAGGTCTCGCACTACTCAGAAAGAACTGGCCGCGGAAACAGTAACTTGAGCAGAGGAAGTGGAGCAATGAGGCAGGGCACGGCCAGCACATGCCGCCCCAAGACTGCAGGAGAGGAGACCATGTGGCAAGCGGCGAGGAGGACGACGCGGGAGAGCTCGAAGCAACTCCCCGGCTCCAGCGCCTCCGCGGTTCGCCTCCCGACGATGGGACGCCCGGATCCCCTCGTTCCCCACCATCTCTTCTCTTCTTTGGTGTATATAAATAAAAGATATATTACAGGAATAAAATCAGAGGAGTCAAGAGGTAAAGAAAGAGGAGCATCTGTGGACTGCCTGTTGCTCACAGCCACCGCTAGCTTGAACCATTGGAGCCCCAAGATCCCTTCCTTGATACTTCTTCTCTTCTTCCTCAGGCTCGTGTTTAGAAAAAACATCAATTAGCAAATAAAGATCAGAGTGCTGGAGGAAGAGACAAGAGGAGGTGCGGTGTTTGGGAAAAGGAGTCACCCGCTGCTGCCGCCGTCACGCACCGCTCTGCCGTCCACCAGCACGTTGGACACCAGTGATGCGGAAGGAGGAGGCGCACATGGCGGACCCATCGGCGAGCCCGCAACTCTGGCCCACCATCTCATTGCCACCGCCGGTCTTCTCAGCGCCACATCCTCTTCCTCTTTCCTTCCTGTGAAGGATCTTGTCGATGGGCTGTCGCCGCTGCCGCCGGTCTTCCCCATGCCGCCTCCTCTTCCTCTTTTCTCCTCTCCAGAAGCATCGCTTTCAACCCCGGCAGATCCGCCGCGGTGCCGCCTGTGCCTTATCCGGTCGTCTTGGCCAACGATCAATATTGGGAGGAGGAGAGGAGGCGGGAATTGGCTCGGGGAGAGGCGGCTGGGCACGAGCAAGAGAGAGAGACAGGGGTGGATTGGAGGAGGCGGCGAGGGTGCGGGTGGGGGAGGCGCCGCCATGGAGGTCGGCCGATTGGGGAGGAATGGAAGGCAGGGATTGGGGAGAGGCGACGGTTTTGTTCCCCGATCTAGGTTTTCGCCGCAGAGCAAAGGGAAGGGCACACAAACAAGCAGGAGGTGAGTCTCTGTCTGTCGGCTCCACTCGTGCCTGGCCCCATTCGTCATCGGCTCAAACCGAGAAGATGCAGGTGACAAAATAAATGACCGATCGGATGGCTCAGGTGAAAAGCGGGGTCGAGAAAATTACTGTTTCACCGATCGAACGGACGAGCTGCACGGGGCGGACGCAGATTGCGTGAGAAGCCGGGTAGACTAGCGTCCTTTAGAAGAGAAATACCACTGCCAGCATTCATGAATACTCGTTCTATGTCGTATCCTCCAATTTGCGCCTTCAACACCATTGGCGCGTGCCCTGGCCTGGGTACTTTTCTCGGGTGGTCTTCTCTGCTAAACCTGACTCTTTGGTCCGACCACCATAGGTACTCTGTGGTGGCCGGTGGTGATGATATTGCTAGGTTTACCTACCTCAATATATTTTTCTGCTCCTTTTTAGACTTTGGAACAGGCTGGATCATTGCGGATATGTACACCTTTGATTGGGGATAGCCTGTACCGCTTTGTATTTGATACCCTTGATCTGTGGTTGTCCTGTCATATGACATGGACCCTAGCTTTGCTCCTCGGCTTAGTTCCATGGCTTCTTGGATTTTTACAAACGTCCTGCAATCTATCATCAGATGATTGGAAACCCTTTTGCCATCCAGATAAGCATAGTGGATACGGCAGGGTCCGTGAAGGATGTTCTCCGCTGATGGGTCAAAATACTTGGACTTGTCCCGTCTAGAGTTGTCTTTTTTATGGTACTCGCCATTCTCTCTCTCGTCTCCTTCTCCGTCTCTTCTCTTGTATCCAACCGCTACTTGGTTACGCGGGGTGCCGCCGTCTTCATTGGGAGATCTGCGCCTCTGGTTGTGTTGTCTGCTTGATCTGTCATGCTCGGGCGAACGTGCTCTTCTGCTATGATAGGCATCTTCTCTGTAACAACCCAAAATTCTGGAAAATAGAAATAAATGGAGTTAATCAAAATACCAACTTTTTGAGCCAACAAAAACTTTTATTTTAAATACAAGATTAATTTTCTTGTCTTTTAAAACTTGTGAATTTGAGCATTTGCTCCCATGCTTCAAATAAAAAGAATAATAAAAATCTACAACAATCCTTTGAGCAAAACTTTCAAATCCTTTGGAAAGCAAATATTTGAAAAGGAAGTAAATCCTATTTCAAGTGAAATAAAAAGATCCTATTTTAAAACTATTATTTCATCAAGTTGATATTTCCAAAAGAATCAACATTTCGAAAACTTATTTTCAAAACCTTTGAAAACTCCCGAATGATTTCTTGGCCAAGTTTTTAAGTCCAAAAGAAAATTTTGTTTATAAATGATTTATTGCATTAGAATTGTTTTCTACATATTTAATCTTTGCATGAATTCATGCTACACCTACTTAAGTATTGAAGTCAGCAAATCATAAACAATGGGAAGTCAAAACAGAAAGAAATGAGAAGAAACACAAAATCCTAAATTGGAAACAAACAACAAAATGATCTGCAGCAGATTATTGACTACCCTACTTTGGACCCCTGGATTAAGCAATCCTTAACTCAACTGAAGGTGAGATCAGTTGGTTGAGTAAGAACAAACTACCCTCTTGCATGACTGCAAAAGTTTGGACCAAAAATCAAACCCTAACCTCTTTCAAATTTCAGCCAAACTTTGAATCCTATATAGAAACCATTCCAAGATCTTATTCTTTTTCAACCAAACCAGCACCTCTGGACAAAACAAAAACATTTCTAGAACCCTTATCCACTACTGGTGCAAACTCAATTCGAAAAATTTCAAAATTCGAAACTTTATTTCTTGCAAGCATTTCATCAAACAGTTGGCGGGCAAGAATCAAACAAAGTCAAACTCACTATTTGTGCAGTGCATCCCTGCACCTCTGCGAGCCCATCCTCTGCCCAATCCGTCCCCGAGGCCGTATCAACGTCGACCTCCCATGCCCTGGCCTCTCTGCGCCGAATAAAGACGGAGTGGGGGAGGAAACGTCGCCCCGACCACGTTCGCAGGTGCCACTGTTTCCCGTCGTTTCTTTCGCCACACTGCGACGCCAGCGCGCCACCTATGTCACCACAGCACCTGGAGATTCCGCCCATGCTCCCCAGACCATCCCGGCCACTGGAGCTTCGGCCGAGACCATGCCCGCGCCCACACTGGCCACCACCGCGCCCGGCCTCCCGAGCCTATTTAAGCCCTCCCCGACCTTCTTCGGAGACACACACCGCTCTAGGGAACCTCCCAGACATCATCTCCCTCTCCATCTCTCTCTCGGTGGCCGTAGCCATCGACGCCGGCGAGCTTCTGGGCGCGGGCAGCGCCACCGCGTCCGGACGCCGTTGGAGGAACGGACGGCGGGAGATGGACGAGAAGAGCCGCCACAACCTTTTCTGCTTCGCCAACGTCGAGCTCGCTTCCTCTACGCTGCCCCCCATCGCCGCCCTCTTCTCTGCTGAACGCCGGTGAGTCTTTCTCTATAACGAGGAAGACGACCCCCGTACCGCTTCGTTTCTTTTTCTTTTTTTCCGCCCGTAGCGAGCTTAGTTGGGTCGGCCCAGTAAACCCTGTGTGTGCGGCCCGTCAGCAGTAGGCAAGTAAAAAAAAGGTTTAGCTTAGCAAATTATAGATCTGATCCTGTTTTAAAATTTAAATTCACAAAGTTTTAGAGATCTAAATTTAACATATGAATATGTTCTGCAAACCTTAGAACATGATCTATCCATTAGAACTAGTTTTAACACCATTATATTTACATAGTGATTGCAGTAAAAATAACAAAACATGATCTTTTCCACCTTATAAAATCCATATCAAACCAAATAAAATTCCTAAAAATATAAATCCAACTGTAGAAATTCACAATTAGTGATACCCATCTGCCTATAGCATTAGATCTCATTTTTGAACCTTTTAAAGTAAATGCTATTTACCTATATGGTTAAATAAGCATTTGCCATATAAGATTTTATTAAACTCAAACCTCTAATCAAAATACCTATGGAACTCTTAGTGTTAAACCACATTTCCAAATACCTATCTATAGGTACTGATCTTAGTCCATGTGGACTTGTAGGAGATATTTGGAAATTTAATACTACATAGTAGTAATTAGAAACTCAATCTTGCACACCTATCTCAAAATATGGAAATGATATGAAACCAATTCGAATCAACCACATTTCTAAATATTAATCTATAACCCCTGATCCAATTCAACTAGGATTAATAGATTGTACTTGTAGATTTAAACTTGATTACTAAATTTGTTTACAAACTAGAAATGGCTTCAATAAAAGAAAAATACTCCACATTCTATGAAGCCTCCTTGGTTGAACCATAATTTTGAATATCTACTTGTGGTCTATGACCATGGTCAATAAGGACTTGCAAGAGATATTTCACTATTCAAAGTAAATTAAATCCTCACTTAAATCAAGAAAGTGATAATCCCATCTATATGAACTCAATTAAGTTGAAACCACTCTCCATAGACTTCCTAGATCGTTTCCCTTACCCAAGTATCCTTATTGTAGTGAATATGTGTTTCTGTGAATTGTGTGGTGATTGTATGATTATTTACTTTCCGACGATTAGACGACAAAGAGAGTAAGGAGAATGGATCCCGAAGTCAACCAAGAAATGGAGCTGGAGAGCAATCAACCCAAGATGAAGAGGAAGACTAGTTTGACATTGCCAAGCCAGGCAAGCCATCTTTTGAATCATAATCAAATACCTAGATTTCAACCTGCATATTTACTTGCTTTCAAAATTAAATTGCATGATTGAATTACTAGGGTAGAACAATAATTGTGTAGTGATGTCTTGCTTAACAAGAGCATCAAACTGAGTTTATCCAACATTCCCTTAGTGATAGCATCACCCATAGTAGTTGCTTAGTCGCTAATAAAATTGAGGCCATCTATAAGGGGAACCTTACTTGAAACGGGTGACTTGAACTTGAAGGTTTGAATTGGAGACTTCTCCCACATGATGGTTTTCTAAGAGAAAATAATCCTGACTAAGGACTATGGAATGAGTTTCGAAATGATAATAAGTGATGTACTATGTGAGCCAACCATACCGTACGACCACATTACCCCTAAATGGGAAGGGGCTTAGTCCGTAGCTTGTTTACCCTAGTATGGGAGACCTTGTATCATCCTTTATAGAAGTGCACCGTGCGCGGGTACTTTCGAACTGGGTGGAAATATCCATTCATGCAGCATCCTATAACGGGCAAAACTAGAGACGCCGAAACGGAGATGTCCGTGTCTCGGGCTCTAGGAAAGGATCCTATACTAGAGTAGACAAGTGAAAGAGTTTGTTTGATTATCTGAACCTTGCATACTTTGTGTATGACGATCCGTGGATTTCTCCCGGCAGATGTATCGAATCTTGTGGGTAAAGTGTACCCCTCTGCAGAGGTTTCACAACTATTCGAATAGCCGCGTCCGCGGTCATGGACAGTTGGCAAGCTGTACTTGACTTTTGTCAAGAATGTTAACAACTGAAGTTGAACATGGTGAATGACTTGACTTGATTTTGATGTTGACCAACACTTGAAGTTCCTCTTTAGATTTAACTTTGAGAAGTAAACCTTCTTCTCTACTAATGAAAATTCTTGGGAAACAAACTAGCTTTTTGCAAATAAACTTAGTGCTTAGTCCACCCTATCAACCATGCATATCTCATCACTTTGTTTATAAGATGGTTTGGGAGTGCATCCAATGTACTCATGGTTGTGTCCCTGGCTATTAACTTGGCCAGACGTGAAGGAGCAAGATCAAGAAGGAAGGACTCATTGACGACTTTGCGAATTAGGCTCGTTTCCTACTGTCCGCTTTGCCTGTGCGGTTGAAGCTCGAAAATATGGACCCAAAGTGTTATTCCGCTGCATGTTGATGTAATGTAAGGTTTGGTCTGTGCGACCACCTATGTAATTCCCTTTATTTACTATTAATAGCTATGACGGTGATATCAACTACGTTATGTAAATCACAACAATGATTCTGGGATTGTGATGGATTGCATAACGGGCACTTCGAATTTGTTATAAATTCGGGGGTGTTACAAGTTGGTATCAGAGCCTAGGCTGACTCTAGGAAACCCTAGTTAGCATGGTCGTTAGAAAATGATATCTCTGATATCACCAGTTTGATATCAGGACTATCATGACCTTAGGAGACCTTAGTTAGCATGGTCGTTAGCTAAGAAAGTGATATGTTGACAAAAACTTATTTCTACAAAAGAAATTTATTTGCTTTGGTACCCAAAGCCCAACTTATACTCCCATCTTATTCACTTCAAATATCTTACACTCTCAACTTATACTCTCAAGAGATTTTGACAAAGAATTTATTTACCTCTTTAATTACAAAGTCTTTTCAAATATTTGTTTTACTCTATTCCTCATCTACTTCAAATATATGCTATGGACGATAAACCAACCTATGACCGAAGGACTTTTGGATCAAAAGATGAGGGACTCAATATTTTTCAAGACTTCAACCTTGGATGTCAACTACGACGGCTGCCATCAAAAGCGAGTCTCTTCACCTGATCCAGAAATCCTCCGACAAGAGTCAACCCTGTGAGACAAAGACTGCAAGAGCAAATAGAGAGTGATCAGAAATGATGAAGACCCAGCAACCTTTTGACCCACAGGATTTATAGAAAATGCTTAGTTAATTTCATTAAGCTGCCCTTACCTCACGATTATTAAGTGTGCTTAGTGCCTTGTGTGTATGAATGATTGATTTGATTTGTGATGTGTTACTCATATGCCATCCGGCAACATGTAGCAACCACTTTGAAAACTTGTTTGCTCAAAAATGTTTTTTTGTCTTTCTCGCCCAAACCAAACTCTAACCATACCAATCCCACGTTAGAAACATTTTTTAAAGTTGTTCCCTCTCATCTACTGCAGGACTTTACCCCTCTTCTACATCCCATGCTCGCAAGTCCACCATTTAATATATGTACCAAAGGAGGTCAAGCCAACTCAGACTTCGAACTACACCTCCAAGGGATTGCCCGGAGGTACCAAGCGACATCAAACCTAGACAAGTTTCCAATGAAGAGGAAAGAAGATTTTCACACCCAACAAATATGCTATGCTTGTGGGGAAGCACAACATGTTGCACTCCAATGTCAAAGTCCGAAGATTGCAAACCTGGATCATCTAAAGAAGAAAGCTTGTCGTCGTTGTGGAGAAGAAGGTCATCCAGCCAGTCAATGTCCCGGAAGCTGTCCCAACTGCGAAGACAAACATCCATTGGGAGGATACCCTACAAGTCATATCACCTGCTTTCAATGTGAGAGTAGTACCCATGTTCCAGCCAACTGTCCCATCAACACCTTGGTGTCAGCTATATCCAAGATCCAGCCAAACAATTTTCAACTAGCAGCACATATGGTCCAGGCCAGCAAAGAGCACGATGATCATATTAAACGACGGAAGACTAACCTTAATTGCTGGGAGTGTGGAATTAAGGGACACTACTCCAATGAGTGCCCAGATAAGAGGAACACCGCACCCAAACCTATTGCCCATGCTCGCAAACGTGTCAAAACTAAAGATAGTGTCAAACCCAGTCTCTCTAAAGATCCTACCAATGTTCTTTCATCTTTAGGAGGCAACCCTATCACCACCAACATTGGCAGGGTTCGAAACCGCATCATTATTGAGGATAGTGTCAAAGGACTCTATAGCCTCAACTTCCGCAGGGGAAGGAAGCAGCCTTACAAACCACCGGGAAGTAACTTTGGCAACCTCAACACACGAAGAGAAGAATAAGATCAATCCTCATGAATCAGCCATAGAATACCCCGAAGTTGCTCGTAGCCATAAAGTTAGTAAGGACAAGTTGAATCAAGTGTGTGGATCCAAGCCGGGAAGAAGCCTTAGTCACCTTAGTTTGGGACTAGTAGGCTTGTTTATGTCTGTGTAAATCAAGAGCGAGACTTGTAAATCCGCAAGACCCTTTTTAATAAAAGCCTATGGTTTAGATGCCAATTATTTTGCTTTTGAAAGTGTGATTGTTTGTTGAAATTGCTATGTGATTGGTGAAGGTGTGTTTTGGCCCATTTGGCCTTATCACATTTTGGGTGTACCCAATCTTTCTATCTTGATAGGAATCAATATACACTCCATCTCTTATCTGGTAATCTCATTTCACAATCTCTCTCAATCTCAACTTGTGAATCTCGGGACGAGATTCTTTTTAAGGGGGGAAGATTGTAACAACCCAAAATTCTGCAAAATAGAAATAAATGGAGTTAATCAAAATACCAACTTTTTGAGCCAACAAAAACTTTTATTTTAAATACAAGATTAATTTTCTTGTCTTTTAAAACTTGTGAATTTGAGCATTTGCTCCCATGCTTCAAATAAAAAGAATAATAAAAATCTACAACAATCCTTTGAGCAAAACTTTCAAATCCTTTGGAAAGAAAATATTTGAAAAGGAAGTAAATCCTATTTCAAGTGAAATAAAAAGATCCTATTTTAAAACTATTATTTCATCAAGTTGATATTTCCAAAAGAATCAACATTTCGAAAACTTATTTTCAAAACCTTTGAAAACTCCCGAATGATTTCTTGGCCAAGTTTTTAAGTCCAAAAGAAAACTTTGTTTATAAATGATTTATTGCATTAGAATTGTTTTCTACATATTTAATCTTTGCATGAATTCATGCTACACCTACTTAAGTATTGAAGTCAGCAAATCATAAACAATGGGAAGTCAAAACAGAAAGAAATGAGAAGAAACACAAAATCCTAAATTGGAAACAAACAACAAAATGATTTGCAGCAGATTATTGACTACCCTACTTTGGACCCCTGGATTAAGCAATCCTTAAGTCAACTGAAGGTGAGATCAGTTGGTTGAGTAAGAACAAACTACCCTCTTGCATGACTGCAAAAGTTTGGACCAAAAATCAAACCCTAACCTCTTTCAAATTTCAGCCAAACTTTGAATCCTATATAGAAACCATTCCAAGATCTTATTCTTTTTCAACCAAACCAGCACCTCTGGACAAAACAAAAACATTTCTAGAACCCTTATCCACTACTGGTGCAAACTCAATTCGAAAAATTTCAAAATTCGAAACTTTATTTCTTGCAAGCATTTCATCAAACAGTTGGCGGGCAAGAATCAAACAAAGTCAAACTCACTATTTGTGCAGTGCATCCCTGCACCTCTGTGAGCCCATCCTCTGCCCAATCCGTCCCCGAGGCCGTATCAATGTCGACCTCCCATGCCCTGGCCTCTCTGCGCCGAATAAAGACGGAGTGGGGGAGGAAACATCGCCCCGACCACGTTCGCAGGTGCCACTGTTTCCCGTCGTTTCTTTCGCCACACTGCGACGCCATCGTGCCACCTATGTCACCACAGCACCTGGAGATTCCGCCCATGCTCCCCAGACCATCCCGGCCACTGGAGCTTCGGCCGAGACCATACCCGCGCCCACACTAGCCACCACCGCGCCCGGCCTCCCGAGCCTATTTAAGCCCTCCCCGACCTTCTTCGGAGACACACACCGCTCCATGGAACCTCCCAGACATCATCTCCCTCTCCATCTCTCTCTCGGTGGCCGTAGCCATCGACGCCGGTGAGCTTCTGGGCGCGGGCAGCGCCACCGCGTCCGGACGCCGTTGGAGGAACGGACGGCGGGAGATGGACGAGAAGAGCCGCCACAACCTTTTCTGCTTCGCCAACGTCGAGCTCGCTTCCTCTACGCTGCCCCCCATCGCCGCCCTCTTCTCTGCTGAACGCCGGTGAGTCTTTCTCTGTAACGAGGAAGACGACCCCCGTACCGCTTCGTTTCTTTTTCTTTTTTTCCGCCCGTAGCGAGCTTAGTTGGGTCGGCCCAGTAAACCCTGTGTGTGCGGCCCGTCAGCAGTAGGCAAGTAAAAAAAAGGTTTAGCTTAGCAAATTATAGATCTGATCCTGTTTTAAAATTTAAATTCACAAAGTTTTAGAGATCTAAATTTAACATATGAATATGTTCTGCAAACCTTAGAACATGATCTATCCATTAGAACTAGTTTTAACACCATTAGATTTACATAGTGATTGCAGTAAAAATAACAAAACATGATCTTTTCCACCTTATAAAATCCATATCAAACCAAATAAAATTCCTAAAAATATAAATCCAACTATAGAAATTCACAATTAGTGATACCCATCTGCCTATAGCATTAGATCTCATTTTTGAACCTTTTAAAGTAAATGCTATTTACCTATATGGTTAAATAAGCATTTGCCATATAAGATTTTATTAAACTCAAACCTCTAATCAAAATACCTATGGAACTCTTAGTGTTAAACCACATTTCCAAATACCTATCTATAGGTACTGATCTTAGTCCATGTGGACTTGTAGGAGATATTTGGAAATTTAATACTACATAGTAGTAATTAGAAACTCAATCTTGCACACCTATCTCAAAATATGGAAATGATATGAAACCAATTCAAATCAACCACATTTCTAAATATTAATCGATAACCCCTGATCCAATTCAACTAGGATTAATAGATTGTACTTGTAGATTTAAACTTGATTACTAAATTTGTTTACAAACTAGAAATGGCTTCAATAAAAGAAAAATACTCCACATTCTATGAAGCCTCCTTGGTTGAACCATAATTTTGAATATCTACTTGTGGTCTATGACCATGGTCAATAAGGACTTGCAAGAGATATTTCACTATTCAAAGTAAATTAAATCCTCACTTAAGTCAAGAAAGTGATAATCCCATCTATATGAACTCAATTAAGTTGAAACCACTCTCCATAGACTTCCTAGATCGTTTCCCTTACCCAAGTATCCTTATTGTAGTGAATATGTGTTTCTGTGAATTGTGTGGTGATTGTATGATTATTTACTTTCCGACGATTAGACGACAAAGAGAGTAAGGAGAATGGATCCCGAAGTCAACCAAGAAATGGAGCTGGAGAGCAATCAACCCAAGATGAAGAGGAAGACTAGTTTGACATTGCCAAGCCAGGCAAGCCATCTTTTGAATCATAATCAAATACCTAGATTTCAACCTGCATATTTACTTGCTTTCAAAATTAAATTGCATGATTGAATTACTAGGGTAGAACAATAATTGTGTAGTGATGTCTTGCTTAACAAGAGCATCAAACTGAGTTTATCCAACATTCCCTTAGTGATAGCATCACCCATAGTAGTTGCTTAGTCGCTAATAAAATTGAGGCCATCTATAAGGGGAACCTTACTTGAAACGGGTGACTTGAACTTGAAGGTTTGAATTGGAGACTTCTCCCACATGATGGTTTTCTAAGAGAAAATAATCCTGACTAAGGACTATGGAATGAGTTTCGAAATGATAATAAGTGATGTACTATGTGAGCCAACCATACCGTACGACCACATTACCCCTAAATGGGAAGGGGCTTAGTCCGTAGCTTGTTTACCCTAGTATGGGAGACCTTGTATCATCCTTTATAGAAGTGCACCGTGCGCGGGTACTTCCGAACCGGGTGGAAATATCCATTCATGCAGCATCCTGTAACGGGCAAAACTAGAGACGCTGAAACGGAGATGTCCGTGTCTCGGGCTCTAGGAAAGGATCCTATACTAGAGTAGACAAGTGAAAGAGTTTGTTTGATTATCTGAACCTCGCATACTTTGTGTATGGCGATCCGTGGATTTCTCCCGGCAGATGTATCGAATCTTGTGGGTAAAGTGTACCCCTCTGCAGAGGTTTCAAAACTATTCGAATAGCCGCGTCCGCGGTCATGGACAGTTGGCAAGCTGTACTTGACTTTTGTCAAGAATGTTAACAACTAAAGTTGAACATGGTGAATGACTTGACTTGATTTTGATGTTGACCAACACTTGAAGTTCCTCTTTAGATTTAACTTTGAGAAGTAAACCTTCTTCTCTACTAATGAAAATTCTTGGGAAACAAACTAGCTTTTTGCAAATAAACTTAGTGCTTAGTCCACCCTATCAACCATGCATATCTCATCACTTTGTTTATAAGATGGTTTGCGAGTGCATCCAATGTACTCATGGCTGTGTCCCTGGTTATTAACTTGGCCAGACGTGAAGGAGCAAGATCAAGAAGGAAGGACTCATCGACGACTTTGCGAATTAGGCTCGTTTCCTACTGTCCGCTTTGCCTGTGTGGTTGAAGCTCGACAATATGGACCCAAAGTGTTATTCCGCTGCATGTTGATGTAATGTAAGGTTTGGTCTGTGCGACCACCTATGTAATTCCCTTTATTTACTATTAATAGCTATGACGGTGATATCAACTACGTTATGTAAATCACAACAATGATTTTGGGATTGTGATGGATTGCATAACGGGCACTTCGAATTTGTTATAAATTCAGGGGTGTTACATTCTCCATCTGCGAATCTGTTTGCTACTTCCATTAGTTCTGACACCATTCTGGGTTTTATTCTTCCCAATTCTTCAACGATATCCGAACGGCGAATGCTAAATGCAAAGGCATCTACTGATCGCTCATCAGAAATTTTTTCTGTTGAATTTTTTATTATACTCCATCGTTGTATATACGAACGCAAAGTTTCGCAACTTCTCTGCATACAGGATTTAACTTCTTCTATTGATGTTGGTCGCTTGTACGTTGACCGGAAATTTCTTGTGAATTGATCTTCTAGCTCTCCCCAGCTTCCAATGGAATCATCGGGTAGCTTGCTTAACCAAGACCGTGTCGCGCCGGTGAGGTGTAGCTGCAAGCTTTGCATCGCTGTTGCTTTTGATCCCCCGAGTATTTTTACTGCCTAAAGATAATCTGATAGCCACAGCTCGGGTTCCTGCGACCCATCATATTTTTGCTGGTCATGCGGTAGCTTAAGCCCTTTGGGTACCCGCATTCTGCGAACTCTTCGGGTAAAGCATAGCGCGCCCATTTCTTTTTCTTTGTCCTCATAGTTTCCTTCATCCCACGCGTAGCGTGACTTGTTCATCCTAGCTTGTGTGATGATATTCCTTGCATCTTCCCTTCGTGCTTCATGGTTTTCCCTGCCAGGTGAATTGGATCTTCGGGTTCTCGGAGATTGGGACTTTCGGCTTTTTTTTCCTGTATGCCCGTGATGTGTTGGCTCCCTTCCTAAAGATTTCTGCCTTAACTCATCTCCAACTAGTCCGAGGCTTTTTATGGCCGCTTGATGCATGTTCTCCCGCGGATCTCCGGGTTCCAGCTGTGTGGTAGCAGATATGCTTGTGCTGCCACCAGGGCTGCTTCTGGCGTGTCTTGTATGAAATCCTCCTCTTCATCTAATAATAATGTGTTGACACTTTTCATGAGGTCCTCTTTGTTTGGCCATTCTGTCCTTCTCCTGCTGTATTTTGGCTCGCGATGCCTTTCCTCGCTGGATTCTGACGTTTCGCTGTACTCCTCCCAAAGGGATCTACTCGATGTACTATTGTTCTCTTGGATTCTCCTTAGCTCGCTCTTTTCTTCCAATAACTTCTTTTTGTGCTGGTGTAAGGCGTACTAGTGTGCCATTAGAACTTTTCTTCTTGAATCTGTGGGTATTCCCGTGCCGTGATTGATTGCTGACATGATTATTCTCCACTCTCCGATCAAGACATATATTTTCTCTTTTTCCTTCCTGTGGTTATTCCTCGGGTTGCCGCCCTGTGTGCTGACTACTATGTTGTCCACGCCATCGTTGTCTTCTGCTGCCTCAGTTATGATAACGCATACTTGGTGTACGTTGTTGGAGACACCGCCGTTTCGGGTGGTGAAGTCCGCTGCTATGCTTCTGCTGAAATCTGAGTGATCTGTTGCTTATCCTAATTCGAGGTTTCCCATGATTTCATCGAGTTCTTCAATTGTGTTTTCCATGTTTTCTATCGTCGTAAAGTTGACCGGCGAGTTTACCTCGTTGGAAGAGCTGACCAATGTTTTTGACATCGCCACAGTCGCAGTTTTTCCTGCCGATGGATCCGATTTTATCAGATCTAAAAGGCGAATTGAACCCAAGGAGTCGACGCGAAAGTTTAGGCTTCCAAACATTAGGTCCGTCTCCTGTTCCAAGCTTGCGAAGACTGGAGTGAGGGTTGGTGGATGAGGTTGAAAATTTATGATCCCAAAGGATATTTTGTTTCCGTCGACTTTCGAGTTACTGTTGGTTGAAAGAGAAAAAGGCATCGAATTCATGACACCAACGCCCAAGCTCCCCACGGTCAGCGCCAATTGACGAGGGTTAACTCGGCAAATGTCCTAGATGAAGGACTTAGGATCGGGGGAAGAGGTCGCCGGATGAACTCAAAGGTAAAGATTAGGCAAACAAGGCAAGGTTTGATGTGCGTCGAGATAAGCGTAGTACTCAATTGGCTCAATCTCAATCTATCCCTGGCCGGCCACTCCTGGCCCCTTTATATAGGTGGCCAGGTCTCGAGGATCCGGTCGGGTTCAATACAAATTACAATGTCTGTATATGATGTCATCTCGTATTTCGACTACATCTATGCTTGGGCCTATCTAACGGGCCCCAGGGGTACTAAGATAATGGGCCTTAATAGCTATACCCTTGTTAGTCCGTGAAACCCTAAAAATGTATCTTCATGTGACCACCACATGATTGCTGTGGGTATCTATATTGTACCAAATGATTGAATATTTCCTGTTGCGATGCTTGCTGATGTGAGCGATGGGGGTGGGCCGGTCTTTAAACTAGATACTTATTATAGCTCCGAATTGTAGCCCATGGGGCCAGTGCATCCATGTTTATAGCCTCTCTTACTAATGTTACACATATCCAAAAAAGGGTTTGCTAGGGTTTCTTTTACTCTCCTCTCAAAAGAAGACACCTCAACCATTAGATGTTTCTGCAATCAATGACATGTGGTGGACTTTACTGGGTGAAGTTAGGCTGCAAACACATCTCCATGTGGAAGGACATGATTGTACATTTTTTGTACATGAAGGGCCAAATCAAAATTTTGACTCACTTAGTTTCCTTAGCTTTAGGTTGGCATGTTTATATTGTTGATCCATTCATCCACATATGACTGAGTTAGTAAAGCCTCGAATGAAAGTGCGCCCTCCATCTTTAATCTTGTCTTGGTGATGCTTCACCCGACAACATTTGTGAGACTTGTGAGTGTTTTTCCTTGAATGTCTGATGGCACTAAGCAATGTGCCACTTGATGCGGCACGGTGTTGATGATGTAAGTCACCGTCTAGTTGGGAACCCCAAGAGGAAGGTATGATGAGCACAGCAGCAAGTTTCTCCCTCGGTAAGAAACCAAGGTTTATCGAATCCAGGAAAAAGCCAAACTCTAGAAGGTGATGCCTGCTAGCCTAGTGACACTCCAACAAGGGTGCCGTTTATGATACTTGTTAGCGCGTCTTCAACCAGTAGCAACGCGGAACCTGCACACAACACAACCAATAACTTTGCTCCCAACTTATGATGAGGTTGTCAATCTCACCGGTTTGCTGTAAACAAAGGAATGAGTGTATCAAGTGGAAAACAGTAGTAGTATGCGAGTAAAGTAAACAGTGAGAGTAAAGTAAACAGGTGATAGCAATATAAAGGAAATTGGACCGGGGTCCACAGTTCACTAGTGGTGTCTCTCCATAAGATAAATAATGACATGCTAGGTAAATAAATTACAGTTGGGCAATTGATAGAATAAAGATAACGTGCATATGTCAGGATGATCACTATGAGATTTACTCTGGGCATTACAACAAGATACATAGACCGCCATCCAACTGTATCTATGACTAATAATCCACTCGCGGGGAATCATCCGAGGACCCCTTGAGTATTAAGTTGCGAATAACAGATAACTGCATTAAGCAAAGTGTGTAATGTAAACAAAGCATATGCCCTTGGACATAAGAATATGGTTTTCCCCCTAGTGGCAATAGCACATCTACAACCTTAGAGGTTTCTGTCACTCCCCCAGTTTAAATAGAGGCATGAACCCAACTATCGAGCATAAATACCCCCTCTTGGAGTCACTAGTATCTACTCGACCAAGATAGCTACTAACAATGGAGAGCATGCAAGATCATAAACAACATAGAGATAACATAAGATAATATTCAGCATATCAACTCAATCATAACACCAATATTCATCGGATCCCAACAAACACAACATGTAGAATTACATAAAGGTAGTCTCGATCATGTAAGGCAGCTCACGAGATCTAAACATGAAGCACATGGTGGAGAAGACAACCAACTAGCTACTGCTATGGACCCATAGTCCAAGGTAGACTACTCACTCATCGTGCTGGAGGCAAGCATGGCGATGAAGAAGACCTCCGGTGGCGATTCCCCTCTCCGGCAGGGTGCCGGGAAGAGCTTCTGGACCCTCCCGATCTCGGGTCGACGACGGCGGCGGATCGCGATGTGTTTCTGGAAAAGTGATCAGGTGTTTAGGTTTTTCCCGTCGGGGGGTCTTTATAGGCGAAAGGGCGTCGTCAGAAGTAGACCGAGGCGGCCTCACACATAGGGGGCGCGGTCAGGGCCTGGGCCACGCCGCCCTACTGTGTGGCTAGCTCGTGGCCCCTCTCCATCTCCTCTTCGGTTCTCTGGAAGCTTCGGTAAATTTCTGAATGTTTGGCTTTTGTTTCATCCAATTCCGAGAATATTTCCTGTGTAACTTTTCTGAAACACAAAAACAGCAGAAAACATGGAACTGGCACTGTGGCATCTTGTTAATAGGTTAGTTCCAGAAAATGCATAAAAATGCCACAAAGTGTAACAAAACACTAAGCAAATGGTGTAAAAACAAGCATGGAGCATCAAAAATTATAGATACGTTTGAGACGTATCACCACTTCGTTGGGACTCCAAGTGTAGAGTGTTGTAGCAAGAGAATTTTTCCCACAAGGGTGACTTGGGGTTTATATCAAACTCTCGGAGAACAGTCAAAAAAGCTCTCTTTGTTCTCGTCAAGCAACCTGCAAAACAATCTCCTTGTCTTGCATCCCCAACTCCACCGAGTGGTTGTCAAGCACAAGGCGTTGAATTTAAGTAAAAATAAATAACAAATGCAATAAAATAACTAATGATGCAATAAAGTAAATATGATGCGGTAAAGTAAACTAAAGCTATTTTGCAACTAAAATGATATGATAAAGGTGTTTTGGGTTTTGGATGTGATTGCAAGAAACTAAATATGTTTTTGTATTTTCAGATTAATTAGAAATGAAAACTAAAAGACACGTGCAAGCATTGAAAAGGTGTTTCTTATGATTAAAATTGGACCGGGGTTCATGGGTTCACTTGTCTACTCTCTCATAAAGTTATGGTGGCATTAAGCACAAGATAGATGACCGAAACATCGACATGATTTTTTTTATGTTAATAACTTGATAATATTCATATGGGCATCACATCCTAAAATAAAGATGATACTACACATCTTACTTATACTCCACTAGAAAGGAATTGTTGTGGATATACCAAACGGGTATACCAGTGATGTAGTCTCATACCGGCAAACCAGGGTGGACCATGGAGGTGGTATGGCAGATAGCCAACCGGGCGGCCTAGTTGCTGGTGGTATGGCGGATTGAAGGCTGCCATGCCATGGCGGATTCTATGCTGCCATGCCATGGTAGATTGACGCACCCGTGCCATGGCAGATTCCCGGATAGCAGGAGCTCATAGCAGATTCCTCAAGACATGCTTATGGCAGATTTGCCATGTAGTACAAGATATTGTATAGGACTTAGTCTAGGACTCTATGTAGTATCCACCCCGGAACCGCCGTGATGCCCACGCCAGGTGAAAGGACGAGATGTCGCCTAGAGGGGGGGGGTGAATAGGCGTTTTAAAAACAATTACGGAATTGGCTTGAAGGAATGCGGAATTAAACTAACGTTTATTTTCTTCAAGCACAAGACCTAAATATGCTAGGCTCAACTAAGTGCAACAACAACAACTAGATATAAGCAAGATAGCACAAGATATAATTCACAAGTGATAAACAAGATATAAGTACTTCAAGCACGATGGCTATCAGAAGGAAATAAACTCGGGTATAGAGATAACCGAGGCACGCGGAGACGAAGATGTATCCCGATGTTCACTTACATAAAGTAAGCTAATCACCGTTGGAGAGATGCGGGTAACCACGAAGGCCCCCGAACGCCACGAAGGCTCACCTTCTTCTCCGAGTCCCCCACGAAGCTAGGGACCCCTTCTTATGGTTAGCTTTTCCTCCACTCCGGAGATGGCAAGCTCCACAACCACTTCACAACTCCCACGAAGGGGAAGCCCGGGCCTCTTCACAATCTTCCACGAAGAGGACACCGTGGCACAACCACCGAGCCAATTAGGAGGTCACCCTCCAAGAGTAACAAGCTCATGGTCTCTCACTCGAACTAATCGTAATGGAGAGCACAACACTTATGCAAGAATGCAAAGCAAGAACACCAAGGATGCTCAAATCCCTCACTCCCAAATCTCATCAAAGCAACAAATGCTAGGATAGGATTAGAGAGGAAGAACAATGGTGGAGGTCAACTAATGACCCCAAGATCTAGATCCCAAAGGTTCCCCTCACTTAGAGGAGGATTGAGTTGGTGGAGATTGTAGATCTAGATCTCCTCTTCCAAATCCCTCAAAAAGATGCAAGAATCATAGGAGGGATGGAGGAGGAAGGAAGCTCTTGAAGGTCAACAATGGAGGTCAATTTCGTGCTCAAGAACTCTAGGGAACCGTTGGGGAAGAAGCCCCCTTTTATAGGGCAAGAAAACTGCCCGTTACAGAGTTTTCGGGGCGCTCCGGAGCAGAGCCGGGAGTGGCTCCGGACTATACTCCGGAGTAAGTATATTGGCACTGCTCAGCCCGGAGCAGAGCCCGGAGCGACTCCGGATTTGGAAAACCGCAAAAACACTCATACGAAAAACGCGATAACTTTTGCATCCGAACTCCGTTTTTAGCAAACTTGGACTTTTTGAAAAGCTTAGAAAAAGTACTACAACTTTATGCAGAGAAACACCAAGAAATGTCAAGACAAAAAATACCAAATGTGGAGAGGTGTGAAACCTTCCAAAGTGAAGAACCGATAAAACCCTTCAACTCGAAAACGCAATAGAAGATACATTTGGATTCTGTTTTCAATGAACTTGGACTTGTTGGAAAGCTAGAAACAAGCACAAGAACCTCACATGGAGAAACACCAAGAAGCAACAAACTAGGAAGATGCGAAGTATGCAAAGGATTGAGCTCCCTAAGACGATGTGATCAAGTTACCCAACCAAAAGTCCCTCTTGATAGTGCGGCTATCTATCCTATAACCCAGTCTCCCAACAAACACCTTGAGACCGGTAAAAGGAAAACCTAGCAAGGACATACCTTTGCCTTGAGCATCCCGCTTGATCTTGATGATGATGCTTCATGCTCTCATCAAGCCGGAATGCTTCACTTGATCGTTGTTGCTTCGTGAAGACTTTAATTTGCTCCCCCATAAACCATTATGGGATAGCTTTGTTAACACTCATCTTCACAAGTCCATTATCACCAAATGGACGACAAGCTTCAAACATATGATCTTCTTGAGATGCTTATCTTGAACTTTCACAACTCAACCTTGATAAAGAACATCATTTGATTTCATTCTCCCTTGGGCCATATTGAATCCTTCTTTTGACGTAAGCCCATGGGAAGATACTTGATTCCACTATTCTCTCTTCATCTTGGTCAACCTTGTATCTACTCATGCTCTATCGAATCTCTCTTAAGATGCATAGGGAATTCTTCATTTGATTGCATGCTCTAAGTCTTGGTCAACCATGGCTCAACTCATGAGACCATCGTGACCTCGACATAGAGCCATAACTTGAATTCTTCTCATGTAACCAAACTCTCAAGATCTTGAGACTCCTTGGCTTAGCACATAGGCTAGAGCATGGATTACTTGAGTTCTACACAAGAACAACATCTTTATTTCTTCTTCTTGATAATATTGGATTCATCTCTTCTATTCAATGATCTTGATGCCAATACTTAAGATATATCTTTATCTTCATGGCATCCAAGCCTTGAATCCAACACATGGACTTCAAGCAATTCCTATGAACAATTCCTTCATAAAAATCTCAATGAAAACATTAGTCCATAGGGATTGTCATTAATTACCAAAAACACACTTAGGGGCAATTTACCCTTACACCAGGCACCTTTATAAGCCGGCGTGGAGGAGCCCTTGAGGCACGACTTAGCCATAAGGGTAGAAGACATAGCAGATCGCATAGCGACCAACACAACCATTGTAATCTGTACACATTGTGCCATTATAGTCAGTTGTAGCAGGATGTAGCGATCCTCCACCGCGGGGACGTGAACCTGGGTAATCCCTGTCTCTCACCGTCCCGGGCACCAGATCGCCTATCCCCTCTTTCTATCGCCTTGAGGTACCCCTCATGGCATACGTGTCATAAGAACCACGATAGTTGGCGCCCACCGTGGGGCTAGGGCGTCTCGAATCGATCCGGACGGATTTCTCACCGCCTTTGACGGCGGTGATCATTTTCATCTGCAACACCAGCGGAAAGTTCATTACCGCCAAGGCTAGGCAATCGGGGGCTCGACGTAACAGCCCTCACACTGGCGGATTGTCCTCATCCCTTGTGTTCGAGGCGGCGCCGATCTGATCTGATTGTCTATCTGCTATGTCTCTACATCCTCTCGGCGTCGCTGGCTTCGCCGCCGCCGCGGATAACCCCTACTTCGTCATGGCTGGCTTTGCCGCCATCACAGACTACTGTTGTTGTCGCAGCCGGTTACAGCTCCGTGACAACCGGCATCGTCGTTGTCCTGGACCGCGTCACCTTATAGCGTCGCTGGCTATTATAACTTTGCCGCCGATAAGTTCATCGTCGCTGGCTCGTATAAACTTTCCCGCCGATAAGTTCATCTTCGACTCCGCCACGGACAGCTTTGCCGCCATTGCGGACCCCTTCATCGCGGACAACTTCATCGCCGCTATGGCAGAATACTTCATTATCGTCGGCTACAACTTTGAGTCCGCCATGAACAATACTACTATCCATGCAAAGATCCAATCGGACATGTTACAGAGCATCAGCAAAATTATGTTGTGCAAGTCAACTGATTTCCACCATACCAAGCTTCCATCGTTGTCGACTTTGTGGCCATTGTGGGAGACCTTGCAGCCGGATATGACTTTTTCCTGCTGTCGCCGCCATGTACTCTCCGCTACGGTCAGTTTCGGCATCGCTCTGGATTACTTCGACTATGGACTGCTGATCATACATGGCGGATGGAGCAATGCTGGCTGACTGATGCTTTTAGTGCGGTATTTCTAGTCTGACCGGGAGGACCAAGCTTCAAGGCGGCGCATGGGTGATGTTTGCTACTACTTCACGTAATCCAAGGCAGCTGCCATGAGGAAAAAGATCAATCAGGCCGTATGTTTAAGATATATAGCAGATTACGCCATGCATGTTGCCTGATTTACGCCATGCCGACTCCGCAATTGTCGACTTTGTTGCTATTGCGGTTGATCTGGCGGTTGGCTATGAGTTGGTCCTGCCATCACCGCCATGTAATCTCCGCTACGACTCACTTCGGGATAGCTACGGATTACTGGGTGGCTGTTTCCTCCGTCGGTCGCTAGCTTCGCCTCTACATCTGTTCGGTGCTACTGGCTTCGCCGCCACTACAGATTATTCCTACTTTGATATGGCCGGCTTCACCTCCTGTGCAAACAATTTTGTTATCTCCGCCATCGTCGTCTTCGCCACTATGGGGGAGTACTTCGTCGTCGCTGGTTACAATTTCGGGTTCGCCGCGCTGTGAACAAAACAACCATGACTGAATATCCGCTATGTCTCAACATATGTTCGGCATCGCTGGCTTTGCCGCCGCCACTGATTGTTTCTACTTTGCCGTTATGGCGGAATACTTCATGGACGCTGGCTACAACTTTGAGTCCGCTGTGAATAACACCGCCTACACCGCGGATCACTCCGACTCCGCTCAAACAGCTAAGTCTCTATTTATATTTAATATTTTATGTTTCTATGATCATGAGATAAAGATTGGTTCACTCATATTCTGAGTCTTTTACCGCTTTCGTTTTGATCATAACTTTTACATGATTTGCCTCGTGCTCGTGAGTAAACTTTTGACTGGCTTGCTTCTAAAAGCGCCGGTATCATGCAAAAATCCGCCTTCGGGCGTTCGCTTAAGTTTTCTAGCCTACACGTTTTCTGATGTTTTATATGTGGATTCCCGAGTAGTGACATTTTAGCACTTTAAAGCCGCCATCCGTTTCCAAGGTTTTGGACGACTGCTATTAAGCGCTATCGCCTTGGCGGATTGTTCATGCAAAAGTTTGCCATCTCACGAAAAGTCAAGCATATAAACCGGAAGAACGGATAAACCAGCACTTGCTTAAAATATATTAAATGCACATGAACTATTCAAGATAGTCGAGTTTTTTCCGCCTTGACAGTTTTATGTTGTTCAACTGCTGCATAGTTTCAGCCTTAAAACATTTGTTCAATGGCCGTGTTTTACCCGCCTTGCATTTGTTTGTTAAACACAAGAACGATTTAATACAATTGTGTTTTGTTTTCATGTCACAGGTACATATGACGCTTGGACGCTTTGCTGGTGCCTGATCTGAGGTGTTTTCGAGCCACCAGCTCAAATACCCGGGGGCTACCGTCGATGGCAGCCCAAATCTGCCATGCAGCGACCGCCTTTGATGGCATCCCAAATCTGCCATGGAGCGGACACCTTTGATGGCAGCCCAAATCTGCCATGGAGCAGCCACCTTGGAGCAGACCACCATGGAGCAGGATGCCTTGAGACCGCCATGGAGCAGACCGCCATGGAGTAGGATGCCTTGAGGTCACCTTGGAGCCGGCCGCCATGGAGCTGGCCGCCCGGGGGCTGCGACCATAATATGTTGATCTAATAACTGGTGAAGTTCTTTAAGAGCATCAAGCCGGATTTTCAAGTAAATTCCACCTTGACACTCGGGGGCTACACCGATGCTAAGTTTTGTGAAGTTCTCTTAGAGCATTGCGCCGGATAGAAATCCGCCGTAACGCTCGAGGGCTACTCATCGCATTTTAACTACGTAGTTCTCTTAGAGCCCTATGCCGGATAGAAATCCGCCATAACGCTCGGGGGCTACAGCTAGCAAAAAATCCTAAGTCTTCTGAGAGCACCGCTAGGAAAAATTGTGTAGAGGTGCTCGGGGGCAACAGGCTAAAAATTCTAAGTAGTTTCTCTAAGAGCACCCTGATGGATTCTCTATGAGAACCCGCCATGGCGCTCGGGGGCTACACATGGTGTAAAAGCATCGAAGTTCAAAAAACAGAAGCAGTGCGATAATTTTGCGCTCACTGTTTGGTAAGCTTCGAGGCAACATCTTATACTGGAAAGAACATTCCTTGAGCTCGGAAAAATACTAGTTATCCACCTTGGATTCGTTCGCAGTAGCATACCAGCATGTATCCGGAGAATTGCCCTGCAAGTATGAGACGTCACTGGTCCGCCTAAAGTTCTAGCCGGATAAAATTTATTCTTTGGGAGCTCTACGAGATCTTTTCACGTGACTATCTTGAAGATGAAGATGAAGACGAAGATAAAAATCCCATCAAGCAATGAAGACAGAAGAGAAGATCTCAAAGAACTCCGGGGGCTACTGTTGTGGATATACCAAACGGGTATACCAGTGACGTAGTCTCATACCGGCAAACCAGGGTGGCCCATGGAGGTGATATGACGGATAGCCAACCGGGCGGCCTAGTTGCTGGTGGTATGGCAGATTGAAGGCTGCCATACCATGGCGGATTCCATGCTGCCATGCCATGGCAGATTGACGCACCCGTGCCATGGCAGATTCCTGGACAGCAGGAGCTCATAGCAGATTCCTAAAGACATGCTTATGGCAGATTTGCCATGTAGTATAAGATATTGTATAGGACTTAGTCTAGGACTCTATGTAGTATCCACCCTGGAACCGCCGTGATGCCCACGCCAGGCACCTTTATAAGCCGGCGTGGAGGAGCCCTTGAGGCACGACTTAGCCATAAGGGTAGAAGACATAGCAGATCGCATAGCGACCAACACAACCATTGTAATCTGTACACATTTTGCCATTATAGTGAGTTGTAGCAGGATGTAGCGATCCTCCACCGCGGGGACGTGAACCTGGGTAATCCCTGTCTCTCACCGTCCCGGGCACCAGATCGCCTATCCCCTCTTTCTATCGCCTTGAGGTGCATACGTGTCGTAAGAACCATGACAGGAATACACTTCAAGCAATCTATTATTAAGAATTAATAGAGTATAACCTTAGGTACTTTGACATGATGTTGAACATCAAATATGCTACCGCTTGGGCACATTACGATAGAACAATTACTATGAATGTCGCTTGGAATTCTGAGCCGTCACTAAGAAATTATAAACCATGCATTTTTTTATCCCTACTGAGGTAACCATGGAATTGGTAAAACACCATAGCAGATCATGAATCCTATCATAGTTCACTAATACTACCTAGTTACTCCATCTACTACACACCATCCTCCTCGCGCGCTCTCGCATACAAGTTGGATCAGAATAAGTAATTAAGAACAGGGTAACAATATGCATCTACTCATACATCAAGTACATAATAACATATCAAATCTCATAGATCATCCAATAAAATAAGGATCCACCACATAGGAATTACATAATATGTGCCATAATTATGTTGGGCAGCTCATATGGTATCTAAACAATCATAGCATAAGACGGAAATAGAACAAGCTACTGCCACAAACCCATAGTCCAGAGGTGGACTACTCCCTCTTCATAATGGTGGCGATGGTGGTGATGTCAGAGAGGTTGGAGAAGCGACCGGGGCGACTTTGGCAGTGTTTCCTCCTCCAATCTTCGCTAGAACAACCTCTATTTCTCTGTTTCGTGTTTCTCCGCCGCCTCCTCGAAGAAATGCCTCGGGGGGTCTTTATATAGTCATTTTTCGGTCAGGCTGAGTAGTCTGGGACAAAGAAGGGCGGCATTGGAGGTTCGAGGGCCAAATGGCACCTAGTGGCATGGTCTGGGCTGGGCCCCGCGCCACCAGTGCTCGTTGAGCCTCGTGCCCCCCCTCGTTGACTTCTTATGCTGCAGAAGGTTCTTGTGATAAAATATTAATCCTAGGTCAATTTGAGTTCGGACAAGTTTATGAAATATCAAAATACACAAAACAGGGTTTTCATGTCATGCAGAGTTATAACCAAAATAAAGGGGATCAATGGAAAATCCGCATAAATCAATGCAAAACATGATTATAACAACTGATAACATTTTAATATATTGGAATATGCATCAATTAACTACAAAGTTCATGCATGAATTTTGCATGCATTAATGGCTCCATTGCCAAATTGAGTTGTATCATGTTCTTGTACGTCAGCATGCATGGATCCATGGAAATTGTCCACAACATTGTCATATTCTTTCATAGTCCATATTCTTTTGAGCCTTTGCAAACTATGTTGCCACGCTGGTCTAGCAATTTTAGCATGAATGCTTTCCTAGATTAGGGTGGCACTCCACCGATGTGCTTGGCATGATTGCCAATCCGCGACATACATGAAGGTCTACCATTGCGGTGGTTCAGTGAGGTTTGCCCCTACACAAGTCTTTGCATGTAGTTTAGTTGTTGAATTCTCGGTGTTGCACATCGTCATCGAGAGCTATGGTGCTAGTGACAAGTTTGGACACGTGTATATGTCGAGAATTTTAGGGCTCTTTGCTTATTGTGTTTATCTCATGTGTGGGTTTAGATTATCTGGTTGTATTAGCTATTCTTGTTTTTCTAACATAAATCAGATTCACTTTAATTCATCCCTTTGTGCTCGAAGGTATTTCTTTAAGATAATCTCAAGAAACAAAAAAAACTTAGGAGTGATACATCATTAGTTGGTGATGTGGTGTAAACACTCTAAATAGGGAAAGTAAAGTTGTTTATTGGGAAAAAGGAGTGATCAAACTACCATGTTGAGGATATCATGGAAGCCGGGAGTAAGAAGCAAAACGACCCCAAAGGCTTGGTTATTTCCTCCACAAAACGGAAGTCCATTCAGAGCATCTCCAACTAATGCCCAAAAATAGGGCACCACTTTTTGTTTTTTGGGCACTACTTTTTTAGTTTATGGGCACAATTTTTTGGGCACGTGTTCCGAATGACCTAAAATAGGGCACCACACACATGTCGTCGGCTACACAAGTGCCATCAATATATGCAATAATCCATATCACATTTATCACAGATAAATCTAAAACAAATGGCATACAAATAATTTATGGATTATTACAGCAAATAGTTCATCAAGTAGCACACAAATACTATCACAAAATTCACATACAACATGGAGATGAAACTAGCTAGTTTGGTTGCCATGACATGGCCACCACTCGCCGAAGAGATCTTTTTGAAGACTCGTGTGCAAATCAAAGTCTTGAATGTCATGGTAGGACTCAAGAGACCGCGCCACTCGGTATTCCCTCCTTTCTTCACACATGGGTTGTCCACGCTCGTTCTCAATAATCATGTTATGCATGATTACGCAGGCGGTCATGATGTACCAACGAAGATCTGATTCCAAATCTTAGTCGATCCTCTCACAGTAGTAATTTGGACTTGCAAAATCCCAAATGATCTCTCAACATCTTTCCTAACCAACGCGTGTGCATTATGAAAATCAAGTTCTTTCTTAACTTTGGGGGCATGAATCGTCTTTATAAAGTTTCCCACATAGGATAGATATCGTCGGCAAGGTAGTAGGGCATGTTGTGTGTGTAGCCGTTTGCTTGAAGCTCCACCGATGGAGTCTCACCCATGGCTAAATTTAAAAAGAGGTGACCATTGGAGAGCATTGATATCATTGCAAGAAATCGGGCATTCGGAAGAAAGCATGCTAAATCCAAGTTTCATGGTTGGCCACGACTTTAAGAATAATAGTGGAATCTTTTTTTGTACCTTTAAACTATCCATGCCATGTTGCACGATAGTTCTTCCACCTCTAATGCATGCAATTAACTAATCCAATCATACATGGAAACCCTCGAGCTTTGTCCTACTCCATGAGCCTAGCTGTGTCTTCTACCATAGGTGCTCTCAATTATTTCTCACCAAACACTTGCAACACCGCTCTTGCATAGCATTTTGACACATTTGATTGATTTAGTCCCACCCACTGCCACATTATCATCAACAAGATCCGCCAGTGTACCACATGCCATCATGCGCAATGTGGCAGTAATCTTTTGATAGGTCCTATGTCCAAGTCCTCTAGAACAATTCCTCCTTTGCTCGAAGAACCGATCATGCAACTTCACATCCTCGGCAATGTGTTCAAATAACTTCACACCCATCCAAAACCAGCGACAAAAGCATCGCTTAGGATAAATAGGATTTTCCACAAAATAGCTCCACATTAACTTATTGTGCCCTTCAATTCTCTCCCTCCTCAACCTCCCACGACCAGAAACAGAATCGCCATGCTTCGTCCACTTGATCTTATGTAAAGACAAAATCGTAGCAATGTCATCATCTTTGGATGCATTCCAATCTTCATCAGAGGATGAATCATCACACGATGTTCTCATCTACAATGAAATGAAACTAGTTGAAAAATGCTACATTGAAGAAACTAAATTTTGGAAGTGATATATACCTTTTTCAAACACCTTGTTTTCAAGGTGGTGGCCATCGGCTTCGATCGAGTGTTGGCTACGGTTGTCGTCCTGCAGTTATCAGGTGGAGGGCAACACGTCGGGGCTCATGGGAGGTTGATGTGGACAGCTGGTCCACGTGGTGAAGGAGAGCAATGGATTTGAAATGCATTTTCAACATATTTGAAAATGTTAAAAAAATCAAAATAAAATGTTGTGTGTACATCTCCATGTCCTATGTGCCCATGAAGTGTTTTTTTTTGAAAAAAGACATTTTATGTGGCCTATGTAAAAATGACAAAATTATGTACATGCGAAACTCTGTGTGACATGTTTTTTTTTTGTCTTTTTTTGCATAGCCCACAAAATATGTCCGTTTTTCATGAAACTGTTTGTGAGGACATAGAATGTGGAGATATACATTCGAATATTATTTTCTATTTTTTTGACATTTTAAAATTTGGTTTCTAGGTAAGGGGAGCATATACACTACGGGCGGGTGGTTCGGCACCACGGGGAGACGGGTGGTGGCTATGCGGGATTTAAGAGTAGACGTTGGGGTCTTGGGGAACTATTGTGGACCGACGTCGGAACAATTCGGGACGTTTGGGTAGCTGAAGTTGGTGTGGACGAAAGACTAGAAGTGGAGGCGGTCGCACGCAGAGGTTTCTGCCTGGTAGTTGGCTTGCGTGTGTGGTGCTTGTCATTTTTAGGTAGCATCGTTTCGTGTCCCAGACAAGAATATTGGGCAGCCTAAAAGAATTTTAGGCACAAAACTAGGATATGGCATCTGCTGGAGCTATATTTTTGGCCTTTGGCGCCCTAAAATGTAGTTTTTAGGCATGAAAGCAGTTAATTTATGTCATCTATTGAAGATGCTCTTAACACCATGCGCTAAATGTAACATTTGTAGTCTTAGTAATAAGGTGAAGAAACAAGCTACTAGAGATGTTTTTCTACATAGTAACAGATGTTGTTTCTTTGTGCAATACTAGGAAACGTGCCCGTGCGATGCAACGGGGCTGGAAGTTTTTGCCTCCTTTCGACTGACGATGCAGATGTAACCTTTGTTGTGCTTATGTTCACGTAGCGACCTCCGTGGAACGACTTTGCTTTGTGCTCGTTGAACACTATGTGCTTGGAATCTCGATGGAGATCTTGGTTGCGGCAGATAGCGAGTAGCAGTATTGGAATGACATGCCGACAAAGACGGCAACATAGTTCGCCGAGTCCTTGTCTAGGCAGGTAGGGTACACCTAATGGTCGACATACTGGTTTGAGTAGTTGCAATCTTTGCCGTATGTAGTACAAGGCAAAGATACCTAGAGTCCTAATCTAACCTAACCTGTACATATAGTTTAACATTCCCCTTCAGTCGTAGCGGGAGTGAAGCGGACGATTGCGACTGGATTTGAAGTCATGTGTTTCCATCGTCTTCTCCTCCTTGTCATCATCAACTGCGTCACTGATGTGTCGGCACCTCTGGTACCTTCCCGGTCTCTCATCTCTTCCCTCCCGCAGTCACAGTGGGAGTGGCATGGACGCAAGTGACGACGCGGACGCTGTGGATTGGAGTTTTTGAGTTGCTATAGACGGTGTTCTTGATATCGATGTTGAGATGGCCGATCATGATGTAATCATGGCCGAGGTTGTCATGGTCGTTGTACTCGTAGAGCTGGAGACACAAAAATTGCGGGTTTTTTGCGGCGACGGCAGCGGATCTGCGGCGGCGGTGGATTTTAGGGCGGCGGCGGCAGGGTTCTGCGGCGGCGGTGGGGTTTTAGGCGGCGGTGACAGCGGTGCGCTGCGGTGACGGCGGGTTTTTAGGTGGCGGCGGCAGCGGTTTTGCGGCGGTGGCGGCAGCGGTTCTGTGGCGGCGGCAGGTTTTTGGGCGACGGCGCGGTTATGCGGCGGCCGTGGGTTTTATCGACGGCGGCGGAAGACTACGTGGATGTAGACCTTGGCGATAATTTTTATTAGTGATGTAGGACTCGATGAAGATCTTACTCATAGCTTGATGTAGTCATACAGCTTGACGTTAATTTTCGGATCGATATAGTGCGGATCGATGTAGTCGTTTAGTGATTCTGGTGATCTGTGCGGATGACTTGATAGAGGCGGTGCAGATTTTGTGGGTGAAGTCCTTGGCCGAAAAGTTGGAGCAAAATATCTGGAGCCTCCCTGTAGATACGTGGCTGAAAGAAAAAGAATTCCTAGCCTTTGAGTAGCCGCTGAAGCTTTTGATGTTGATAAAGTTGCAGGTGCTTGTCGGGCGGAGACGATCGTGCGTTTGAATCAGCTAGCTGATTCCCGTATCCAACCATGGGGTCGCTCCGCGCGTGCGCGGTAAGCCGTTCGGTCCGCCTGGTTAACGATTCAGGTGGGACGGACGTACCGACTAAGCCCGCTGGGAATCCCACGTGCACAGTCAGTCTATATAAATCATTAGCGAGTAACCCACATGATCGGGCGGAATCAGCACTGAATTCCCACGTGTCCCGATTATACCCGCTTTGATTAGGACGAAGGCTGCTCCGTGTTGGACAAGAAGTTGAACGAAGAAAGGAACCAACGGACAACGGAAAAGAATCGTTTTGTGATAAAAGATGTTATGTAGTTTTGTGGGAGGGCAAAACAGTCTAAAAAAATTGTTGGAAAAAACCAAACCATGAAACCCTTGCGTCCTTTATTATTAGGTAAAGATTTGGTGTTATGTCCTCACACTTTCGGATAACAATCTATGGAACAGGATTGTTCAAATGCCGTCTCAAGTGCAGGATGCGGCAACATGCACGCCCAGGCGTCTTGCGGAACAAGCTATCTGCCGTTGACAATCGGAAACGGTGAGGTCCAAAAGTGAAGAACAAACTCTTGCTTGGAATAATCACGACCAGACCACATGCTACGCATGCTTGGCACCCAAGGAACGCCTGCCAAACAAAAAGGTCGACGAATTTTCGACATCACCTTACAGGTGAAGGCAGTTAAAAAGAGACAGACAAACAGGATGACGTACGCTGTGCCCAATCAAGCTGCCTGGGCGTGCGTCTTCTCTGCACAGGAGACGCCCGTCTCCGTCCATCTCATTACACGATGCAAGTGAACATTATTTAATGTATAGAGCGTCAAATGTTGAAATAATACATTTGGAAAATGAGCTCACTGGAGCCTTTATTTAAAAAATTTAAAAATAACATTTTAAAGTTTCAAAAAAATCTGAAAAATATATTATTAGAGGTAATGATATGTATACTACAAGCATATAAGAATTAAATTTGAAATACATCGTATTATAGGCTACACAAAAAAGACAAAATCTAACAAGATTTGAGGTGTACTATTCACACACTTAGATATGTAATTTCCTCTTTTTCTGTAGAGTTGAGTATAACGTATTTTGAATTGATACTTTGTATACCTGAGGTATATGACATTCTTTATGTATACTTATATTTTATATTATTTTTAAAAACTTTTAAAATGCATTTTTTGAATATTCAAAATAAAGGTCTCTAGTGAGCCTAGGAGCCAAATCGATGCACTCATCAAATGTTCCATGAATATATCCCCATCAGTTCCTTTTCTGAAGTATAATTCATATTCGATAGTCATATCAGATTACTATCTGTCCACTCATTTTCCACACCGAGAACAATTATTTTGTGAACCATAGAGAGCCCAGCTAGGTACGCTAGCGCATTATGTACTTGAGGAGATCACAAGAGAAACGCAATACATCTGACTGATTGACCGCGCTGAAACAAGCTAGGAGACAAGTAGCACTTGACTTGTTTGCACCTGTACCTGTAGTAGTTCAGAATGTTCCATAATCACATGTCAAAACATAATAATCCGCTTGCTGCCTTTTTTTCCATGGCAAACTTTCCCGGTCGCTTCCAGCTTCTTTTTTGCACCCACCAACTAGCTTGCCGTCAAAGCACTTCGGGAGGCCGTCAGAGTGCGTATAAATAGTGCCTCCACCACTCCCCGGGGGACAGGAACTACACAAGACCCAGCGCGGCCGGGCTCGTACAGCACAGATCAGCAAAGCTAGCTGCCGGGAAATGGACGCGACAGCAGCAGCAGCAGCAGATAGTAGTGGAGAGGAAGCACGCCACGGCGGCCAGCGAGGAAAAGATGGCCGGCCGGAGAAGGACGAGGCGACGAAGAAGGTGTCCTTGTTCGGCATGTTCAGGTACGCCGACCGCATCGACGTGCTGCTGATGGTGGTAGGCACGGTGGGGGCGATGGGCAACGGCGTGGCGGAGCCACTCATGTCCGTGCTCTTTGGGAACGTCATCAACTCCTTCGGCGAGAGCACCAGCAGCGACGTGCTCCGTCGTGTGACCAAGGTATGCCACGGCTTACTGTGATATCACCTCCCTTGAGCCGATTTGAGAACTGATCTTTTTTCTCTAGGTTGTGCTGAACTTCATATATCTGGGCATCGGGACATCAGTTGCTTCCTTTCTTCGTAAGTGCAATTTTAATTCTGTTCCTAACCTGTGAATGGAACTTTAGATGTCAAGCAATAGTACATAAAACCCTCAAAAAAAAGTACACAGGAAAAGATGATTATACATTTGGTATATAACATTTGTAAATAAACTCAACAGCATAGGATAATTAACCAACTTATTTCTTAAGGGTAAATATCACACGGAAACCTTATCCCTGAAAACTCCATAGAGAGGGCTGGTATTATATAAACTTGTGAAACTTCAATATCAAACTCAACTGCATTTCAAAGATATGAAACAGCGATGCAACGATCATGTAGCGCTGCAACACTCAAAACCAGTTCTCTCAACATTAATTCCACCTACTCATTAGTTAGATTCCAATGCATAGGTAATATATACTTCAAGTTAAAGATTATATAGCTGAACAGTGTGGACATGCAAAACAAATCTCGCTTAAGTGATGAACATGCAGATACAACGATTAGAACAGAGCAATCATCATCAATTATCATGTATTCCTCCCATGAGAAATGCCAATTGCATTCTCAATAATCAAATATGATTTCTGAATGTTAGATCATGGTCTGAGATGTGGATATGTAAACACTGAATGTAGGTGGAACTTTGGTCTCATTGATTCAATAAAATCGGGGAGGTTTTCCCTCCCTTATCAACTAACATAAGGTTCATCATTTTTGTTTTGGCCAGAGGTGGCATGCTGGACGATGGCAGGAGAAAGGCAATCGGCCCGCATCCGTTCTTTTTACCTGCAATCCGTTCTGAGGCAAGATATTGCATTCTTCGACACAGAAATGACAACTGGCGAAGCAGTTTCTAGAATGTCCAGCGATACGGTGATAGTTCAAGATGCTCTTGGTGAGAAGGTAATACTTTCTTTGGCGTACTGAATAAATAAACAGAATACCTTCATCACATTGCAGGGCATGTAATGGCAAGT
The DNA here is from genome assembly GCA_007115705.1 of Dactylis glomerata. Taxonomy (NCBI): domain Eukaryota; kingdom Viridiplantae; phylum Streptophyta; class Magnoliopsida; order Poales; family Poaceae; genus Dactylis; species Dactylis glomerata. The sequence continues at coordinate 6,140,029 of QXEO01001278.1, read as the reverse complement.
GTCAGTGGTTTTTCTTTCAGAAAATTGTGGCGATTGCATAAGTATATGTGATTCTTAATTAAGTGTATCCCATAAATTCAAGGCAGTCCACCAAGTGCTACGGGTGCTGACATTCATGATTTCTTATTTACAGGCAGGGAAGCTTGTTCAACTCGCATCTGGCTTCTTTGGTGGTTTTATCATAGCATTCACAAGAGGCTGGCTCCTGACTCTTGTCATGCTAACAGCCTTACCACTAGTTGCGGTCGCTGGTGCAGTGTCTGCACAGATGCTATCCCGAGTTTCTAGCAAGAGACTAACATCGTATAGTGATGCTGCAGACACGGTTGAACAGACAATTGGATCTATACGAACAGTGAGTTCAAATTACATCAGTTATTTAAAATAATATATTTTTCTCAGCTAATTCGAATTATATCAGTGATTATTCCATGAATAGCAAAAATTAAGTTAGCAACTCTCATGTGAGCAGGTTGTGTCCTTCAACGGTGAGAAGAAAGCTATAGCTATGTACAATAATTTCATAAAAAAGGCTTACAGGACAGTTATTGAGGAAGGCCTTATCAACGGCTTTGGAATGGGCTCAGTCTTTTGCATCTTATTTAGCAGCTATGGCCTAGCCTTCTGGTATGGTGGAAAGCTAATCATTGACAAAGGTTATACCGGAGGGAAGATCATCACTGTTTTGTTTTCCGTAGTGACTGGCGTAACGTGAGCTTCTGAAACCTTTACATTGCAAAGACCTTTCTTAATAATGCAGTAGTGACTTTCAGTGCATCTAACTCTTAATATTTTTGGTATAAATGGAAATATTAAACATCAAATAATAGTATTTTAAAATCTAGAGAACCTTTTTCTTACACATGCCATGTGAATAGATATTTTCAGTAAATTTTATAAGAAACTCTACGTGGCGGTTTCATCTTTCATTCAAGGTGCTTACTTATTTATCCTTTAATGATAAATAATTCAATTGGCAATAACTAGTATTTTTAATATATAAATACATGTAACTCACGAGATTCAAGGTGCCTCCTTCCCTCTGAGGATAAAAGAAATCGAACAATAATCATGAAAAGAAAAAACATAAAATATCTACATAAATAAAATAAAATAAAATGATCCATCCGCTACTTTACCAGAACAAATTAAAAGAAAAAACTCTCTTGCTAAGAAGATCAACCCATTCTAGAACAGGAAGCACAATTTGAACCAAGGATGTACATTGCAATTATTGTACCCTCACAACGGGGTCCAAAGAATCCCCATAAAGATGTAATAGAAATTTTGAGCAAATAAGATGAAAATGAAGATAGAACAACTACTAGAAAGCTATAACATGAAGATATTGCCAAATAATTGAAAGCTGTACTTAATGTCAAGAAACGGAAAATTTGACAATTGCATATGCTATATTAATGTTCTAAACGTGGCATTTTTCAATTTTTTTGTAACAGTTCGTTAGGTAATGCAACACCATCAATTTCTGCAATTGCAGAAGGTCAATCTGCAGCATACAGACTGTTCGAAACAATTGAGAGAAAACCCGAGATAGATTCTGATGATACCAGCGGCATGGTTTTAGAAAATATCAGAGGTGATGTTGAGCTAAAGGATGTGTACTTTCGCTATCCTGCAAGACCTGGGCAGTTAATATTAGATGGATTGTCATTACAAGTAGCCAGTGGAACAACAATGGCCATAGTTGGAGAGAGTGGAAGTGGTAAGTCAACTGTTATCAGCCTAGTTGAAAGATTCTATGATCCACAAGCTGGTGAAGTTTCGATAGATGGAATCAACATCAAGAATTTGAGTCTTGATTGGATAAGAGGGAAGATCGGTCTTGTTAGCCAAGAACCAATGCTTTTTATGACCTCCATCAAAGAGAACATAATATACGGGAAAGAAGATGCGACACTTGAAGAGATCAAGAGAGCAGCCGAGCTTGCAAATGCAGCAAATTTCATCGACAAGTTGCCAAATGTATACAAAATAAAAATTGAATTCTCTGAATAACTTGTTGAAATTTAAGCTAACATTATTTTCATTTCACACCAGGGCTATGATACATTGGTTGGCCAGCGTGGCACTCTGCTTTCTGGAGGACAAAAACAAAGAATTGCAATTGCAAGGGCCATCCTTAAAGATCCAAAAATCCTTTTGCTAGATGAAGCAACAAGTGCATTGGATGTGGAATCTGAGAGGATAGTTCAGGAGGCACTCAATAGGATAATGGTACAAAGAACCACAATCGTCGTTGCTCATCGTCTGAGCACGGTAAGGAATGTTGACTGCATCACAGTTGTTCGTCAAGGGAAAATAGTTGAACAAGGTTAGAATCTCTTGAATTTACATTACCTCTCCCGTTCAATTTTCTTTATGATGTCAATCTATGACGATTCATTCACTCGACAAATATATCCTATATATACAGGTCCTCATCATGCATTGGTGAAGGATCCCAATGGAGCTTACTCCCAGCTTATTAGGCTGCAAGAAACTCGTGGTGATGAAAGGCGTAAAATGCAAGATTCTGGAATGTCCAATTCCTTATCAAAAAGCTCTAGTTTGTCAATCAGACGGTCAATGACTAAAGATTCATTTGGTAATAGCAACAGATACTCCTTCAAGAACCCCTTAGGATTATCTGTTGAGTTGCATGAGGATGAAATCAGGGGCGACCAGAGGACAGACGACCTCCCTGATGGGAAGACCCTTAAGAATGCACCAATTGGACGTCTTTTTTATCTTAACAAGCCAGAGGTGCCATTTCTTCTCCTCGGTTCTATAGCAGCATCGGTCCATGGAACTATTTTCCCATTGTTTGGCATAATAATGTCTAGCATTCTAAAATCATTCTACGAGCCCCCAGATAAGCTGCGAAAAGATTCTAGCTTTTGGGCACTGATATGTGTTGTTCTGGGGATTGCATCTTTGATTTCAATCCCAGCAGAATATTTTTTGTTTGGAATTGCTGGTGGCAAGCTTATAGAGCGTGTTCGTACTCTGTCATTTCAAAATATCATGCGCCAAGAAGTTTCTTGGTTTGATAATCCCTCAAATTCCAGGTATCATATTGAGATGTTCCTTAAATATATTCATCTTCTCATATATAAGTCTACACAAATACTAACATTCTGCTTTATCATTACAGTGGGGCACTTGGTACGCGGCTCTCAGTTGATGCGTTAAATGTCCGGCGCTTAGTAGGAGATAACCTAGCCGTTATAGTGCAGTCTGCAGCTGCACTAGTCACTGGTTTTGTCATAGCATTTATGGCAGACTGGAGGCTTGCACTGGTTATCACTTGTGTAATCCCTTTAGTGGGTGCACAGGGTTATGCTCAAGTGAAGTACTTGAAAGGGTTTAGTGAAGAAGCTAAGGTAATGTATAATAACTCCAAAAATTATTTCCTGATTGATTCAGGATGAAAATCTGAAGGACACATGAATCTCTTATTTGCTTATCATGATAATGTGACGTTATTATTAAACAGGAGATGTATGAAGATGCAAGTCAGGTTGCAACTGATGCTGTTGGTAGTATCAGAACTGTAGCATCTTTCTGTGCAGAAAAAAGAGTGGTTACAACATATAACAAGAAATGTGAAGCTTTAAGGAAACAGGGAATCCGAAGTGGAATCGTTGGAGGGCTTGGTTTTGGTTTAACATTCTTGGTGTTGTATCTTACGTATGCTCTGTGTTTCTATGTTGGTGCTCTGTTTGTACGTCAGGGGAAAACTACCTTTGCAGACGTTTTCAGAGTAAGATTTCCTAGACTGTTTCAAGTTAAAAGTTGTGTATTGCTATCAGCTTTTAATAATAATCGCAAATTCATTGTATCTTCTTCAGGTATTCTTTGCTCTAGTTTTGGCAGCTGTTGGGGTTTCGCAGGCAAGTGCATTGGCATCTAATGCAACAAAGGCTAGGGATTCTGCCATTTCAGTTTTCAGTATTCTAGATCGGAAGTCCAAAATCGACACAATTAGCGATGAGGGTCTGATGTTGGAAAATGTCACCGGCAATATTGATTTCACTAATGTCAGTTTCAAGTACCCATCACGCCCAGATGTCCAAATATTCAGGGACTTCACGTTGCACATTCCTTCCAGAAAGGTATAATTTGCACTTGTTGCCTTCTTTATTTTCGTTGAACCCAGCTGTTTTCCATTAGTATAACTAACTTTAGCTGCCACCTCTCGGCATAAAGGCAAAATTACATAGTTAAAACTGGGTGATGTATCTAGTTCCATTGTTATCATTTAAGCAAACTTCAGCTGCTTTATTTCACATGTGATCATTGACAAGCACTAAAATAGCTGTTGTTGTAACCATTTCCTTTCTTCTCCACAGACCATAGCACTTGTTGGGGAGAGTGGTAGTGGCAAGTCCACAATAATTGCTTTACTGGAGCGTTTCTATGATCCTGATTCTGGTAGAATCTCACTAGATGGAGTCGAAATTAAGAGCTTAAGAATAAGCTGGTTAAGGGATCAGATGGGGCTGGTAGGCCAGGAGCCAGTGCTTTTCAACGACACAATCCGTGCCAATATAACATATGGGAAACACGGAGAGGTCACAGAGGAAGAAGTCACGGCTGTGGCCAAGGCAGCAAATGCTCATGAGTTCATATCAAGCTTGCCACAAGGATACGACACTCTGGTCGGTGAGAAAGGAGTGCAACTATCTGGTGGGCAGAAACAGCGGGTAGCCATTGCAAGGGCCCTCATAAAGGACCCTAAGATACTACTACTTGATGAGGCAACAAGCGCCCTGGACGCGGAATCGGAGCGCATTGTTCAAGATGCATTGGATCGAGTCATGGTCAGCAGGACCACCATAGTGGTGGCACACCGCCTCTCCACAATTAAAGGGGCTGATATCATAGCAGTCCTTAAGGAAGGCAAAATTGCAGAAAAGGGGAAGCATGAGGCCCTTATGCGAATCAAGGGTGGAGCCTATGCTTCCCTAGTTGAACTTCGCTCAAATTCTTAGTAGAGTTGTGTATCTTTTGAAAGTTTGTAAATTTGTCCCTAGTACAGCTAAATACAACTATCTTTGTGATTTGAAAAGTGTATGCAAGATGTTGTCACTTTTTTTAAAAGGATGACCTATGATTAGGATAATATAGTAGGTAGTGAGAGTTATCCAGCTGTGTTTCACCAAATGTTTTGGCTTTAAATACTAATCTGCATCAATACTTCAACAGTAATACTACCTCACTTCACTATTATAAGGTGCTTTAGTTTTTTTTGAAAACATATGTATCTAGACGTGTTTTAGCGTAGGTTCACTCATTTGAGTCCCTATCTAGTCCATGTTGAAATATCTTTGCAATAGTGACCGGAGGAAGTTGCAGAAAAGACACCAAACTTCAAGCTCCGAGCAACCAGTTCACAAAAACTGCAGGGCTCCACGCTAAGAATTCCGCAGGCGGCTCATCGCCGCCTTCCATGCTCCAACAAACATTAAATGGCTAAGAACATCTACAGGTTTTGTGGGAAAGTGGGAAAGGGCGACATCGGCTAAAACTGCTAAACGCGCCTGCTGAATGTGCGTCTTCTGAAGGGAAAAATCAAGATGCATGGAAATTTCAGAACAGGGCATACCTCTGGACAGGTGTTTGGTGACCTCTTCGTCGTGGCCAGCAACCGCGCCGCCGCCGCCGCCGCTGCCGCCAGCAGCGCCTTCCCCGGCATATATCTCTCCTTTTTTACTGTATTATTTTCTTGCGATTCTCTGTCTTGGTCTGTGCTACTGGACTGTTCTGGGCTTGGCAGGGCTGTGGGCTGGGCCGAAATGGTCTTGCATAGTTTTCATCCATGCCATACCGCACGCAGACCAAGCAATCGAAGCCCTTGATTCGCCTCTACATACGGCTAGCGAACGGTGTGCGCTTGAAGTTTCTATGGAACGGCGGCGAACCCGGCTCCGGCGGGCTGAGGCGGCTCCCTGCGGGTAGGATGACGAGATCGCCGGCGGACACCAACTCGAGTGCCGCGTCTAGCTCGGCATCCGACGGTGTCTAGGACGAGGTGGGAGATCTCGCAGTACCAAAGGTACTCTGTCCTACACTTCACATACCCCGGATCCACTTAATAGCGTGGTTCGAGATCGGAAAATGCTAATAGCGCCCGGGCACCCTGGTGCTTGGTAACTTAATCGCCAAAATATTCAAATTTTAAATCTTCAAAAAAATTCAAAAAAAATATATGGATGTAGCTAACTGTATACAGTACGATCGTGCAATTTTTCAATATAAAATATCTTGTTGTGTAGGCTCAGCAAAAAAGACGAATTAGTCAAATTTTGGAAGGAAAAAAAATCGGTACTGTTCATGCTCCCAGATGCGGTTTCTTGTTATTTTTGCCGAGGACACAATACAAAGTATTTCAAAATAAAATTTTGTACAATCATAGTGCATGCATTTGTCTACAATTAGGTATTTTTTTGAAGCTTTCAAATTCGAAAAAAAATTAGGTTTAAAAAACGGGCTCCAGGGCGCCGGACCACCAAAACGACGCACTCGGTTCGAGATTTGTTCTTGCATAAAATTTATTCGGAAACTAGACTGATGTGCTTTTTTACTATTAATGCATATAAATATACCCCCAGAAAAACAACCGAGATAGTACATGCTGAGGGAACCTCTAAAGTCTTTGTTTAGAATTTACATCACTCGACTTGCAATGCAAAATACCACATTGATTTTATTTCATTTTTAACTACGAGGGAAAATACGAACAATAAATACGGACACATGTGCCCAGGAGGAGCTAATGACCTAAAACTACCACATTTGAGGCTATGACGTCCAGAAACTACCATCTTAGGGCATAGCGACACATACCTACCACTTTTGAGGCTAGGTCGTGACGCGGAGCACTAATTGTCTGTGTTTAACATTCTAACAGAGTTTCTGACCAGCTGGGCCTACTTGTAAGGTCCACGTGGCAAATATAAAAATCTATGTCTTGCCAAATTTGCAAAAAAGACCTCCACATACTATCTCTTCTATTTTTGTATCCTCTACGGGCTTGGTTGTCTTCCTCCACGTACAGGCACCCCCATTCCCGATGTCGTCGTCGACTCCGGCGAGGAATTCCGGCGCGACAGATCGCCCTACCACGCAGCAGACAGGGGTGGATGGGAATTCAGATCGAGGGGAGGGGCAAGAGGTAGAAGAAGGCAGGTCGGCGGTGTGTTGGAGGCAGGTCGCAACACGCCTCTCACCAGCCGCCGCCGTCGCTCTGGGCCGCGCGAGAAGAGCCCCTGGCCCGATGCGGAGAAAGGAGGCCCGCGCGGGAGCAGCCAGCCACGGACGCATGCGGGCGCGAGAGGATGCGGGCGACGAGGCGCCACACAGGAGCTGCGGCGGCGGCGGGGCTGCGGGCTGCGAGAGCTGCGGCGCCGGCGGGATCTGCAGGGCTGCGGGAGCTGCGGCGCCAGCAGGGCTGCGGGGCCAGCGGAGCTGCAGGAGCTACGGCGGCCGGCGGGGCTACGGCGGCGGCGGGAGCTGCGGCGCCGGCGGGAGCTGCGGCGCCGGCGGGAGCTGCAGGGCTGCGGGAGCTGCGGCGGCCGGCGGGTCTGCGGGAGCTGCGGCGGCCGGCGGGTCTGCGGGAGCTGCGGCGGCCGGCGGGAGCTGCGGCGGCCGGCGGGTCTGCGGCGCCGGCGGGAGCTGCGGCGGCCGGCGGGTCTGCGGCGCCGGCGGGAGCTGCGGCGGCCGGCGGGAGCTGCGGCGGCCGGCGGGTCTGCGGCGCCGGCGGGGCTGTCGGATGGGTTGACCGAAGGCTTAGGTGCTTTTCTATTTTTTTTATTTATATTTTTTTGGTTGGAAATAAATGGGGACCTTTCTGTGGTAGGAAAACTAGATTAGGGATTTTTTTACAAGATGGTGAACAGTTGTCAGGGTTTGACTTGCCACGTAGACCTGACAGGTGGGCCCAAACAGTCAGAAAACGTGTTAACCATATTAAACCAAATAATCAGTGCTCTGCGTCACGACCTAGCCTCAAAAGTGGTAGTTATGTGTCGCTATGCCCTAAGATGGTAGTTTCTGGACGTCATAGCCTCAAATGTGGTAGTTTTGCGTCATTAGCATGCCCAGGAGGGATTCATAGACTCCATCCTTGATGCCCAGGAGGGATTCATGCATTCCCTTCTCAGCAACGGAACCATCTTTAATAACGCTATCATATTTCGCCTCGCTTTATAAATAAAGTCACAACGGCTAAACGATACAAGGTGATGAGAAGGTCCTCTTACAAAGCAGATTAAAGATAAAGAAAAGACGGATAACCACAACTTGCCACCAAAGACACCGAAACGAGACCGATTGAAATCGGAACTCCATGAAAACACCCCGAAGAGGGTAGCGACGCACCACGCCACCGTTGTCGAGACCACACGGGTCAAAGGTTTTCACCAGAGACCTAGCGCGGAGAAGGTAACCACAACAACGCCCCCAAGATGGTTACGACACCCGCAGGCATCACCGTCATTGCCGCCCGAGGCGCTGAGCTTTCGCCCGAAAAAACCTTCGCACCGCTTCCAAATACTCAAGTCGCATGCTATCCTCGAGTAGGGTATCCAAAACGCAATCTAGGAGCTACCAATGCCGAGGCACCGACAACCCCAGAATCCCCCACCGTCCGATCCTTGCCACCCACATGACCAAAGAGAGGCACCATCACCACCGCCACGTCGCTCGCCGTAGAGTCGCCCGCGTAGACCACCTTCCAGGGGCGCCGCCCCGGCATCCGAGATCTTGCACCCACGACGCGGTAGACACCATGACAACAAGTTCAGGCAGGAGAGATCCAAAGCCAACAATCAGTCATCAGACAGCGGGTGTTCAACGAACAGGACGCACCCGCAGGTTAAACCCGCAGAACCCAAAGGTATGGGACTGCTAGGCGGACAACAGATCTAGGCCGACTGCCCGGATCCGGCACCCCAACCACTCATGGCCAGGGGATGGGCTCCCAATCGAGTCGGGCGCCCCTAAAACCCGCGTAGGCAGGAGGGCCCATAAACCCAGATCGGGCCCAGATGGGCCTAGATCTGGATTGAGCCCTCCTCCATCCGGGCCAGCTCCGCATGCCGCTGTCGCTCGCCGTCTGGCCATCTCGGCCCTCTCCATCCCCAGCGCCGGTGAAGGGAGCCGCCTTGTGCCCAGCCAGCAGAGGTCTCCAGTAGAAGCCGACGCCTTCTGCCACCGCCCACGCGTGGACAACGCCAGCACTGCTGAGCTTCACCGCCTCCATCACAAGTGTTAGACTGTATATATTGTATTTACGTAGGACCTAACTGTAACTTATACCAAACCCTAATTGGCCTAAGCGCCTATATAAACACAGGAACCCCACGGCCTTTTCTGTGTGAGGCTTCCCCCCAATACCTGTCTACATGGTATCAGCCTAAAACCCTAGCCCCACCCGATCCCCTCCTAGCCGCCACCGCCGCGAAGGGGCAACCCTAGCCGCCGCCGCCGCTCACCCTTCCGCTGCCACCAATGGCCCCCGACCCCCTCTCCTCGGCCTCCGGCGCCAACGTCCCCGCTGCCGCCGCCAACGACGCCCCCGGCGCCCCGCCTCCGAGCGGTGCTCCACGCCATGTCGGCTCCATCGTCCTCTCCTTCGACGCCGAAAACTACACCAAGTGGGCGATCTACATGCGCGCCTCTCTCGGTCGCGCCGGGCTCATCGGCCACGTCGACGGCACCATCGCCGCCGCCCCCACCGACGCCGACTGGGCCGCCTCGGACTACACTGTCCTCAACGTCATGCACGCCCCATCGACGAGGACGTCGCCGACATGGTCCTCGCCCGCGACCAGACTGTTGGAATTATGCCCTAGAGGCAATAATAAAGATGTTATTATTATAATTCTTGTTCATGATAATGTTTATATTCCATGCTAGAATGGTATTAAGCGGAAACTTTAATACTTGTGTGGTTTATGAACAACACCGTGTCCCTAGTACGCCTCTATGGACTAGCTCATTGATTAATGATGGTTAAGGTTTCCTAACCATAGACATGAGTTGTCAATTAATAATGAGATCATGTCATTAGGAGAATGACGTGATGGACAGACCCAAATAAAGCAGAGCAATTAGATCGTGTCATCGTGTTCATCTTTGCGAAGCTTTTTCTATGTCAAGTATTGTATTCCTTAGACCATGAGATAATACAACTCCCTGGTATCGGAAGAAAGCTTTGAGGTCATCAAACGTCATCCTATGTGAGGGTGATCATAAAGGTGTCTCTCAGGTGATCAGAAAGTACTTGTTGGGTTGTATGTATCGAGATGGAATTTGTCCCTCCCAAGTCGGAGAGATATACTTCGGGCCCACTCGGTAATCGATATCAACACCGCTTGCAAGCATGTGGTTAAGGAGTTAATCACGAAGTGATATCGGATTACGGAACGAGTAAAGTACTTGCTGTGAACGAGATTGAACTAGGTATGGCGATACTGACGATCGAATCTCGGGGGAGTAATATATCGTGTGACGAAGGGAATACATATACGGGATTAATTGAATCCTGGCATCGTGGTTCATCCGATATGATCATCGATGAATATGTGGGAGTCAATATGGGTTTCCAGATCCCGCTGTTGATTATTGATAGAAGATCATGTCTGCATATTCTCGAACCCGTAGGGTCACACACTTAACGTGCATCGATGCTAGGATAGAATGGATAATTGGTTTATGAATTTTAGTTTGGAGTCTCGGATGAGATCCAGGACATCACGAGAGGTTCCGGAATGGTCCGGAGAATAAGATTCATATAAAGGAAAGCAGTTTTTTGGATTCCGGAATCGTTTCAGGGTTTATCGGTATTGTACCGGAAGGTTCTAGAAGGTTCCGGAGTGGGACCAACGTCGGCCCACTTGTCGGAGGCCTGCATGGGCCTAAGGGGAAGTGCCCTGGCCACTTTGGGCCAGGCGCACAAGGCCCCAAAGGCCCAGCCGGCCAGCCCTAGGGGAAACCCTAGGGGAACCTTCCAGAAGAGGAGGGGGGAAGACTTGCCCCCTACTCTTCCCCCCTAGCCGCCGCCCTAGAGGCTTGGAGGAGGGGCCAAGGCAGACAGCCTGCCCCCCATATAAGGGGGGGGCAGGGGCGCAGCCCCCTCCCACTCCAACCCTAGCCGCCGGCCAACTGCTGCCCCTCCACCTCTCTCTCTCGCGACTGTGCGTAGGCGAAGCCCTGCCGCAGAAACTCTCCACCATAAGCACCACGCCGTCGTGCTACAGATCCAATCTATCTCTCCACCATACTTGCTGGACCAAGGAAGGAGGAGACGTCGCTGCACCATACGTGTGCATCTCTCGGAGGCGCCGCCACTTGCGGCGTAGGATCGGATCGGATCGGATCGCGAGGAGGAGACGGCGAGTACGACTACGTCAACCACGTTCTGTTGAACGTTTCCGCTGTGCGATTTCTTCAAGGGTATGAAGATCTCATCTACCTCTCTCGTTGATTACATCTCCTAGATTAGATCTTGGCTTTCTTGTTCGGTTCGTAGGAAAATTTTGATTTACTATGCTACGAAACCCTTCAGTGGTATCAGAGCTAGATCTATGCGTAGATGTGTTTCACGAGTAGAACGCAACATGCTTGTTGCGGGCGTTGATGTTTTCTGTTGCAAACCTCTTTGTTTTGTACTTCCTATGGCGCGGTATAGTGAGATCGAAGCGGTCCAGGCCAACTTTACGCGACCTCGTTCGCGAGACCGGCTCCGCACTTGACGTGTGGCTTGTTCCACACATGCGGCTGGTGGATGCCAGTTTCTCTCACTATAGTAGTCATGAGATTTACAACGGATGTTAGCAACCATAATATCACCGTTGTGGCTTTTCGCAGGTAAGAATCGTTCTTAGCTTGTTACTCCCATAAGCCACGTAAAACATGCAACAACAAAGTAGAGGCGTCTAACTTGTTTTTGCAGGGAGTGTTTTGTGATATGGTATGGCCCAAGACATGATGTGTATGAATTGAGATGTATGCGATGATCATGTTTTGTAATCTTTCACGACTTGCATGTCGATGAGTTCACAACCGGCAGGAGCCATATGGTTGTCTTTATAATTGTGTATGACCTGCGTGTCAACTTCTTATACGCCATGTAATAGCTTTACTTTATCGCTAAGTAGTTAGCAATAGTTGTAGTTGCTATTCGTGGTGGAGGCAATCATGGTGGAGTGATGGAGATCATGCCGGCGCGCACAAGATGGAGATCATTGCGCGGAGATTGGCTATACCATGTCACATAAAATTATATGCATGTGATGTTTATCCTTTTATGTATCTTATTATGCTTAGATCACGACGGTAGCATTATAAGATGATTCCTCATTTAAAGATCAAGATAAAATTGTGTTCTCCCCTCGTATGCGCCGTTGCGAAAGTTTGTCGTTTTCAAGTATCTCGTGATGATCGGGTGCTATAAACTCTACGTTCACATACAACGGGTGCAAGCCAGTTTTGCACACGCGGAAATACTTGGGTTTGACTTGACGAGCCTAGCATGTACAGACATGGCCTCGGAACACACGAACCGAAAGGTTAAACATGAGTCATATGAATGATATGATCGACACTTAGTTGTCCACCATTGAAACCACATCTCTTCTCGTGAAGATCGGATTAGGTGTGGTGAATTTGGATCGTGTTCACTAAACAACTTGAGGGATGTTGAATTTAGTGGGAGTTCATCTAGTAATTTGATTAAGTTGAACTAATTATCTTGAACATAGTCTAAATTGTACTTGCAATGTTGTAGATCAAATGGCTAAGTCCAACTTCAACTTCAACGTGTTTGCTGAGAAAGAAAAGCTTAAAAACAATGGGTCTAACTTCACCAACTGGTTCCGCAATCTGAGAATCATTCTCGCTGGCGGACAAAAAGCCTATGTACTTGAGAAAGCGCTAGGTGATGCCCCGGCTACTGATGCGCCGGCTGATGAAAAAGCTGTTTATCAGTCATGCAAAGATGATTATGGAGTGATTAAGAGTACCATGTTGTTTGCTATGGAACCGGAACTTCAAAATCGTTTTGAGGAGTTCGGCGGGCCTTATGAGATACTTGAGGAACTGAAAACCATGTTTCAGACTCAAGCCCGTTCTGAGAGATATGCGATCTCTGAGAAGTTCTTTAACTGCAAGATGGAGGAAGGGAGTTCCGTTAGTGAGCACGCCATTAAGATGTCGGGCTACACTCAACGCCTTGAGCAACTGGACTGCAAGATTCCAGAGGAGCTCAAGATTGACAGAGTTCTGCAATCACTCCCTCCTAGCTACAAAGGCTTTGTAGTTACTCACAATCAAATTGGTTCCACTGATACGATCACTGAGCTCTTCGCTAAGCTGAAAGCTGCGGAGGTGGATATCAAGAAAGATAATCATGTGTTGATGGTCAACAAGACCACTAGCTTTAAGAAAGCTAAGGGTGCAAAGGGATCCTTCAAGAAAGGCAGTGGCAAGCGCGTTGCCCCTGTTGAGAAGAAGCTCAAGTCTGGACCTAAGCCGGACACTGAGTGCTTCTATTGCAAGGACAAGGGTCACTGGAAGCGCAACTGTCCAAAGTACTTAGCGGACAAGAAGGCTGGCACCATTAAAGGTATATTTGATATACATGTTATTGATGTTTACCTTACTAGCGCTCGTTGTAGTGCCTGGGTATATGATACTGGTTCAGTTGCTAATATTTGTAACTCGAAACAGGAGCTACAGAATAGACGGCGGCTAGCAAGGGATGAGGTGACGATGCGCGTTGGCAATGGATCAAAAGTTGATGTGATGGCCGTCGGCACGCTCTCCTTAGTTTTACCTTCGGGATTAGTTTTAAACCTTAATAAATGTTATTATGTGCCTGCGTTGAGCATGAACATTATATCTGGATCGTGTTTATTGCAAGACAGTTATTCATTTAAATCTGAGAATAATGGTTGTTCTATTTATATGAATAACATCTTTTATGGTCATGCACCTGTTGTGAATGGTTTATTTCTTCTGAATCTCGAAAGCAATGAAACGCACATCCATAACATTGAGGCTAAAAGATGCAAAGTAGATAGTGATAATCCAACTTATTTGTGGCACTGCCGTCTAGGTCATATTGGTGTAAAACGCATGAAGAAACTCCATTCTGATGGACTTTTGGAGTCTCTTGACTTTGAATCATTTGACACGTGCGAGCCGTGCCTCATGGGCAAGATGATCAAAACCCCGTTCTCCGGAATAATGGAGCGAGCAACGGACTTATTGGAAATCATACATACCGATGTGTGCGGACCAATGAGTATTTCGACGCGCGGTGGATATCGCTATTTTCTCACTTTTACTGATGACTTAAGTAGATATGGGTATATCTATTTAATGAAACATAAATCTGAAACGTTTGAAAAGTTCAAAGAATTTCAGAACGAAGTGGAAAACCATCGTAACAGGAAAATTAAATTTCTGCGATCCGATCGTGGAGGTGAGTATTTGAGTTATGATTTTCTCACGCATCTTAAAGCAAGCGGAATCGTTTCGCAACTCACGCCACCCGGAACACCACAGCGCAATGGTGTGTCTGAACGCCGGAATCGAACTCTATTAGATATGGTGCGATCAATGATGTCTCTTACAGATTTGCCGTTATCATTTTGGGGTTATGCATTAGAAACCGCTGCGTTCACTTTAAATAGAGCATCATCTAAATCCGTTGAGATGGCACCGTATGAACTATGGTTTGGTGCTAAACCTAAGTTGTCGTTTCTTAAAGTTTGGGGATGCGAAGCTTACGTCAAGAAGTTGATGCCGGACAAGCTCGAACCCAAAGCGGAGAAATGCGTCTTCATAGGATACCCTAAGGAAACAATTGGGTATACCTTCTACCACAGATCCGAAGGCAAAGTGTTTGTTGCTAAGAACGGATCCTTTCTTGAGAAGGAGTTTCTCTCGAAAGAAGTGAGGGGAGGAAGGTAGAGCTAGACGAGGTTATTGAACCTTCTCTCGAGTTGGAGAGTAGCGCAGCACCTGAAGTTGTTCCGGCGCCGTCTGCACCAACAAGAGAGGAAGCTAATGATGAGGATCATGAAACTTCGAACGATGCTACTACTGAACTTCGCAGGTCGACAAGGTCACGTACCACTCCTGAATGGTACGGCAACCCAGTCTTAACCGTCTTGTTGTTAGACAACAGTGAACCTGCGAACTATGAGGAAGCGATGATGAGCCCAGACTCTGAGAAATGGCTAGAGGCCATGAAATCCGAATTGGGATCCATGAGCGAAAACCAAGTATGGACTTTGGTGGACCCTCCTAGCGACCGTAAGGCCGTTGAGTGCAAATGGATTTTCAAGAAGAAAATGGACGCGGATGGTAATGTTACTGTCTATAAAGCTCGGCTTGTCGCAAAAGGTTTTTGGCAAGTTCAAGGTGTTGACTACGATGAGACTTTCTCTCCCGCGGCGATGTTTAAGTCCATTCAGATTTTATTAGCAATTGCTGCATTTCATGATTATGAAATATGGCAGATGGATGTCAAGACTGCGTTCCTCAATGGCAACATTGATGAAGAGTTGTATATGATGCAGCCCGAAGGTTTTGTCGATCCTAAGGATGCTAATAAGGTGTGCAAACTTCAGCGTTCCATTTATGGACTGAAGCAAGCATCTCGGAGTTGGAACCTTCGTTTTGATCAAGTGATCAAGAGTTTTGGATTTGTTCCAAATTGCTACGAAGCTTGTATCTACAAGAAAGTGAGTGGGAGCTCGGTGACATTTTTAGTACTATATGTGGATGACATATTGATTATTGGAAATGACATCGGTATGCTTAACGATGTGAAGAGTTATTTGAATAAATGTTTTTCAATGAAAGACCTAGGAGAAGCTGCTTATATATTAGGCATCAAAATCTATAGAGATAGAGAAAGACGCCTAATAGCTTTAAGCCAAAGTACATACCTAGACAAAGTTCTGAAAAGGTTCAGAATGGATAAAGCAAAGAAAGGTTCATTGCCCATGTTGTCAGGTAAGATATTGAGCAAGGCTCAGTGTCCAGCTACGGTAAAAGATAGAGAAACTATGAGCAAAGTGCCATATGCCTCGGCCATAGGTTCTATCATGTATGCCATGCTGTGTACTAGACCGGATGTGTCCAATGCTCTTAGTTTGACGAGAAGATACCAAAGTGATCCAGGAGTGGAACACTGGACAGCCGTAAAGAACATCCTAAAGTATTTAAATAGGACTAAAGAAATGTTCTTGGTCTATGGAGGTGATGAGGAGCTCGTCGTAAAAGGTTACGTCGACGCTAGTTTCGACACCGACCCGGATGATTCTAAATCTCAGACAGGATACGTTTATATTTTGAATGGAGGAGCTGTGAGCTGGAGAAGCTGGAAGCAAAGCGTGATTGCGGGATCTACAACAGAAGCGGAATACATGGCTGCTTCAGACGCATCAAGTGAAGGAGTTTGGATCAGGAACTTCATCACTGAGCTTGGTGTGGTTCCAAATGCCTTGGACCCACTGGAGATATTGTGTGACAACACTGGCGCCATAGCTCTGGCTAAGGAACCAAGATATCATCCAAAGACCAAGCACATCAACCGCCGTTTCCATATAATTCGAGATTATATATCAGATGGAGATCTGAAGATTAGCAAAGTACATACGGATCTGAATGTCGCAGATCCGTTGACTAAACCTCTTCCACGAGCAAAACATGATCAGCACCTTAATGCCATGGGTGTTAGATTGTTGCCAGATGTAAACTAGATTATTGACTCTAGTGCAAGTGGGAGACTGTTGGAATTATGCTCTAGAGGCAATAATAAAGATGTTATTATTATAATTCTTGTTCATGATAATGTTTATATTCCATGCTAGAATGGTATTAAGCGGAAACTTTAATACTTGTGTGGTTTATGAACAACACCGTGTCCCTAGTACGCCTCTATGGACTAGCTCATTGATTAATGATGGTTAAGGTTTCCTAACCATAGACATGAGTTGTCAATTAATAATGAGATCATGTCATTAGGAGAATGACGTGATGGACAGACCCAAATAAAGCAGAGCAATTAGATCGTGTCATCGTGTTCATCTTTGCGAAGCTTTTTCTATGTCAAGTATTGTATTCCTTAGACCATGAGATAATACAACTCCCTGGTATCGGAAGAAAGCTTTGAGGTCATCAAACGTCATCCTATGTGAGGGTGATCATAAAGGTGTCTCTCAGGTGATCGGAAAGTACTTGTTGGGTTGTATGTATCGAGATGGAATTTGTCCCTCCCAAGTCGGAGAGATATACTTCGGGCCCACTCGGTAATCGATATCAACACCGCTTGCAAGCATGTGGTTAAGGAGTTAATCACGAAGTGATATCGGATTACGGAACGAGTAAAGTACTTGCTGTGAACGAGATTGAACTAGGTATGGCGATACTGACGATCGAATCTCGGGCGAGTAATATATCGTGTGACGAAGGGAATACATATACGGGATTAATTGAATCCTGGCATCGTGGTTCATCCGATATGATCATCGATGAATATGTGGGAGTCAATATGGGTTTCCAGATCCCGCTGTTGATTATTGATAGAAGATCATGTCTGCATATTCTCGAACCCGTAGGGTCACACACTTAACGTGCATCGACGCTAGGATAGAATGGATAATTGGTTTATGAGTTTTAGTTCGGAGTCTCGGATGAGATCCAGGACATCACGAGAGGTTCCGGAATGGTCCGGAGAATAAGATTCATATAAAGGAAAGCAGTTTTTTGGATTCCGGAATCGTTTCGGGGTTTATCGATATTGTACCGGAAGGTTCTAGAAGGTTCCGGAGTGGGACCAACGTGGGCCCACTTGTCGGAGGCCCGCGTGGGCCTAAGGGGAAGTGCCCTGGCCACTTTGGGCCAGGCGCACAAGGCCCCAAAGGCCCAGCCGGCCAGCCCTAGGGGAAACCCTAGGGGAACCTTCCAGAAGAGGAGGGGGGAAGACTTGCCCCCTACTCTTCCCCCCTAGCCGCCGCCCTAGAGGCTTGGAGGAGGGGCCAAGGCAGCCGGCCTGCCCCCCATATAAGGGGGGGGCAGGGGCGCAGCCCCCTCCCACTCCAACCCTAGCCGCCGGCCAACTGCTGCCCCTCCACCTCTCTCTCTCGCGACTGTGCGTAGGCGAAGCCCTGCCGCAGAAACTCTCCACCATAAGCACCACGCCGTCGTGCTGCAGATCCAATCTATCTCTCCACCATACTTGCTGGACCAAGGAAGGAGGAGACGTCGCTGCACCGTATGTGTGCATCTCTCGGAGGCGCCGCCACTTGCGGCGTAGGATCGGATCGGATCGCGAGGAGGAGACGGCGAGTACGACTACGTCAACCACGTTATGTTGAACGTTTCCGATGTGCGATTTCTTCATGGGTATGAAGATCTCATCTACCTCTCTCGTTGATTACATCTCCTAGATTAGATCTTGGCTTTCTTGTTCGCTTCGTAGGAAAATTTTGATTTACTATGCTACGAAACCCTTCACAGACTGCGCGCCAGCTGTGGCTCGCCGTCCTCGAGCTCTTCTCCGCCAACAAGGCCAGCAAAGCGATCTACCTCAACTTCGACTTTCGCCAGCTGGTCCAGGGTGCCTCCTCCATCACTGAGTACCGCCGCAGCCAGAAGAAGATCGCTAACGCCCTCTCCGAGAATGACTCCGCCGTCTCCGATCGCGCGCTCGTCCTCAACACTCTGCGCGGTCTCGGCCCTCGGTTCTCATCTGCGACCACCGTGATCTCCATGACGGACCCGCTGCCCACCTTCCTCCGCGTTCGGAGCATGCTTCTCATGGAGGAGATGCAGCAAGCGAACGCCGCTGCCAACGCCGCCTCTACGGCCCTCGTCGCTCAGACTCGTCCTCCTGCGCCCACGTGCACCGGCGCGGGCTGCCGCGGTGACTCCTCCAACTCCGGCAAGTCCCGCAAGCAGAAGAACAAGACGGGCGGCAAGACCACCGGCGGCCCCGCTCGCCCGGGCAACCCCGCGCCCCAGGGTCCATGGGTGTGCTTCGCCCCTGGTGCGGGGCAGTGGCGCGCCCCCTACACCGGCCCCGGCATCCTCGGCCCGCGCCCCCAGGCCTACACCACCACCGCCGCGCCCGTCTTCCAGTCGACGCCGTCCTCCTCTGCTGCACCAGCATGGGACAACGCCAGCCTGATCTCGGCACTGAACAGCCTGTACCAGCAGGGCGGCTGGGTGATGGACTCCGGTGCCACATCCCACATGACGAACGACGAGGGTAACATACTGTTCGCAGCTCCTCTCTCTCGTCCGCACTTCGTAACCGTGGGGAACGGCACGTCCGTGCCTATCTCTTCCTCTGGCTACACTTTTTTTCGATCTCCCTCTGGTCATCTCTTTCATCTCAACCACGTTCTTCTTGTTCCTCATTTAATTCGCAACTTACTCTCCATCCGCAAATTTACTCGTGATAACTTTTGTTCTGTCGAGTTTGACGCTCTTGGTTTTTCTGTGAAGGACCTGAAGACTCGTCACGTGATCCTTCGCTGCAATAGTGAAGGGGATCTCTACACGTTTCCTGGCACCCCTCACCGTGCGCCGCCCACTGCCATGCTCGCCTCCACCGCCACCACTGCTGATCTCTGGCACCAAAGACTTGGACACCCCGGTCGCGATGCCATGTCGGTTCTCCAGAAGTTTTCTTTCATTAAGTGTAATAAAGCTAGGCCCCCCTCTGTATGTCATGCATGCCAACTTGGCAAACATGTGCGTCTGCCGTTTAGTTCTTCTACATCCGTGTCTAGAGACAAGTTTGAGTTGATCCATTGCGATTTGTGGACTTCACCAATAATTAGTAATTCTGGTTTTCGATATTACCTTGTGATTGTCGATGATTATTCTCACTTTTATTGGTCCTTTCCATTGCGTCAGAAATCTTGTGTGCCCCGTACACTTGCAAATTTTTACGCTTATGTTCGCACCCACTTCAACACCACCATACGTTCTGTTCAAACGGATAATGGAACTGAGTTTCTTAACTCCACTGAAGAAAAACTTCTCTCCCAACATGGGACGACACTCCGTCTCTCGTGTCCATATACATCCCAACAAAATGGTAAGTCTGAGCGCGCCATTCGTACCATCAATGACACAATGGGCACGCTCATGTTTCAAGCTCATCTGCCTGAGTCATTTTGGGCTTAAGCACTTGCCACCTCCACCTTTCTTCTCAACCGACGACCTAGCAAGGCCGTAGGCTCGCGTATACCGTACACCCGTCTCCATGATCGGTCTCCTCCATATGACATATTGCGAGTTTTTGGTTGTCTTTGCTATCCTAACATCTCCTCCACAGTTAAACGCAAAAACTCAGCAGAGGACGTCTCCGACGAACGAGCAATAGACGCCTTTTCGGAAGGACTTCGTCGCTCAGATCTCGTGGAAGAAATAGGAAGAACAAGACCTACGACAGTAGCTGAGCTAATGGAACAAGCCAATAAATTCGCTGATGGAGAGGACGCGTATAACAACAAAAGAGGACGTTCACCAGAAGTCGACAGAATAAGTCGACAGAGGAGACGACACCGCAGCAGGGATAACCAAGGAAGGCGAAATCAGGTAGCCGCGGGTTACATACTAGAAGAAGAGGAAGGGTATGAAAGTAGGAGGTTTCAGGCAGAAGGAGTAGAAAAATCGAGATATTCTGGTCCTTCGGCCGAGGATATGCTATACGGACCTTGTCGAATCCACTACGCGTATCTCGACGGGAAAAGGGTCTCAAATCACCAGATGAAGGATTGCAGAACATTCCTAAGGTTGCAAAGCGCAATGGGCTCAAGCCAAGAAGGGAGGCAAGGAGAAAGACGTAGAAGTCAAGGATATCAAATGCAAAGGCTAGCAAAGCACTTAGAGTCAAAAGTGTACGTATCAGCCATGATTCAACCGGTGCCCAAGTCAAAGAAAGAGCGAAAGAGCATATCCAGGCAAGTAAACCTAGCAATATCATCACCACCAGCTACCACAGAGTACCTATGGTGGTCAGAGCAACCAGTCAAGTTCAGTAGAGCAGACCACCCAAGAAAGGTTCCCAGGCCGGGTCACTCGCCTATGGTTCTAAAAGCGCAAATAGGAGGATATGACATCGGAAGAGTGTTCATGGATGCAGGGAGCGGCATAAACTTAATATATACTAGAACACTAAAGGCAATGTGCATCTCGCTGACGAGTCTGAAGCCAACAGATTGCTCTTTCCACGGAATAGTACCAGGAGCAGCAAACTACCCTCTGGGAAGAATAGAACTCGATGTCTGCTTCGGCAGCAGCGAAAATTATAGAAGAGAGAAACTGGAGTTCGAAGTTATGGATTGGCCGTCACAATATCATGCAATCCTGGGGCGCCCAGCATTTGCAAAATTCATGGCAGTACCACACTACGCGTATCTTACGTTAAAAATTCCAGGGCCCAAAGGAACAATTACAGTACAAGGGAGCTTTGAAGTAGCCAACACATGCGACAGAGAATTCAACAGGATGGCGCAAACCTTCGGAATGACAGCATAATATGAGAGGTTAAAAGGAGAAACGGATCATAATGTGCTACCCGACGTTGGACGATCCCTGCCAGATAAGGCTTTCGACACAACGCAGGACTCAAAGAAAATTCAGGTCCACCCTACTGATCCAAACAAGACAACATCAATTGCGGTGAACTTGGATCCCGCATAGGAAGGCGCGCTCATCGAGTTCCTCCGTGAGCGCTGGGAAATCTTCGCCTGGTGTCCATCGGACATGCCAGGGGTTCCCAGGGAACTCGTCGAGCACGCACTAAATGTAGATCCCAAGGCAAAACCAGTCAACCAACCATTGAGGTGATTTGATGAACCTAAAAGGAAGGCGATAGCGTCAGAATTGCACAGGCTAGAAAATGCCGGATTTATCAGAGAAATCAAAACTTCGAGTTAGGTATCGAACCCAGTCATAGTACCCAAGAAGAATACGGACGTACAAAGAGTATGTGTCGACTACATATCTCTCAACAAGCATTGTCCAAAGGATCCTTTCCCTCTACCCCGCATCGATCAGATAATCGATTCCACAGCGGGATGGGCAAGGCTTTCATTTTTGGACGCATATTCCGATTATAATCAGATCAAATTGAAGAAAGAGGACGAAGAAAAAATGGCCTTCATCACACCATACGGAGTATTTTGCTACCAGGTAATGCCGTTCGGCCTAAAAAATGCAGGAGCAACTTATCAACGGATGATGCAAAATTGCCTCGGAAGCCAAATAGGACGCAATATCCAAGTCTACATTGATGATGTAGTCATCACAACAAGAGAAGAGAAATCTTTAATCAGCGACTTGGCAGAAACCTTCGACAACCTGAACAAGTACAAGCTTAAACTGAACCCAACAAAGTGTTCCTTCGGAGTATCAGCAGGGCAACTTTTGGGGTTCTTGGTATCAGCAAGAGGAATAGAGGCAAATCCAGAGAAGATTCAAGCAATTCTAACAATGGGGAAACCCACGAAACTCCACGACGTACAGAAATTGGCAGGACGCGTCGCGGCACTAAGTCGCTTCGTTGCTCGACTAGGGGAGAAGGCGCTTCCTTTTTATGCACTTATGAAGAAGTCAGACGATAAATTTGAGTGGACAGAAGAAGCAGACGCAGCGTTTGCACAGTTGAAAAAAGTGCTTTCCACGCCACCAGTGCTGGTCGCACCAAAAGAAAAAGAGCCATTGCTGTTGTACATCGCCGCAACCCATCAGGTGGTGAGTACAGTTCTAGTAGTCGAAAGAAGCGAAGAAGGAAAAGCCCATGGCGTCCAGAGGCCGGTATATTTCATCAGTGAAGTGCTATCTCCAACCAAACAGAGGTACCCGCATTATCAGAAGTTGGCATACAGTGTCTTTACAACTGCACGTAAACTACGACCGTATTTTGCGGTGCACCCAATTATAGTGGTCAATGAAGCGCCACTATCGAACATATTGAATAACCCTCTAGCGACGGGATGTGTCTCTTTGTGGGGAATTGAGTTATCTCCCATGGACATCACGTACGAAAAAAGGAAGGCGATCAAGTCGCAAGTCTTGCCAGACTTTACAGCAGAGTGGCTCGAGCTGCAAAGCACGGGACCACCAGATTTATCGAGTACCTGGACAATGTACTTCGACGGTTCTAAGCGAGTCCAAGGCGCAGGCGCAGGAGTAGTGTTGATATCACCTCATGGCGACAAATTAAAATACGTCTTAAGGATGAGCTTTCCGCAGGCTTCTAACAATGAAGCGGAGTACGAGGCTTTGCTGCACGGAATGAAGATGGCTAAAGCATGTGGAGCAACTCGCCTAAAAATATTTGGAGATTCCAACATTGTTGTTCAGCAAGTTATGAACAGATGTGACACAATCAATGACAACATGATGGCCTACAAAAATTTGTACCATTATCTAGAAGGAACGTTCGATGGATGCGAAGTCTCGCACATAAGCAGGAACAACAATGAAGAAGCAGACACTTTAGCAAATATCGGGTCACAGTGCTTATCTGTGCCGTCCGGAGTATTTTGGGAGGAAATAGCGGAAAGATCAATAAAAAGTAACAAAAGTTTGACTACCACAGTAGGCTCGGGGGCTACGTCAGAACCAGAGGAGGTCATGATGATAGAAGAAACATGGATGCAGCCATATCTTGCGTACATGATAAATAAAAAACTACCAGAAGATGCAGTGGAGGCCAAGAGGATAACTCGAAGATCGAAAGCGTTTGTCGTCTTGGAGGGGAAATTGTACAAGAGAAGTATCACCGGCGTTTTACAGCGTTGTGTAACGCCCCAGGAAGGGCAAGCAATATTGAAAGACATACACGGCGGAGTATGCGGCCATCATGCTAGCAGCAGAGCAATAGCGGCAAAAGCTTTCCGAGCAGGATTCTATTGGCTAACAGCCATCGAGGACGCAAAAGATATAGTTCGAAAGTGTGAAGCATGTCAAAAGTTTGCATCCAGACCACATGCACCAGCAGCGGAGCTACAAACAATACCATTATCTTGGCCCTTCGCACAATGGGGCCTTGACATGGTGGGAAAGTTGCACAAATCTTGGCCAGGAGGGCATGTCTACATGCTAGTGGCAGTCGATAAATTTAACAAATGGGTGGAAGCGGCCCCAGTAACAACTCAAGATTCTACAGCAGCAATCAGCTTCATCAAGTCAATAGTTTTTCGTTTTGGTGTACCATACAGCATCATCACAGATAACGGGACAAATTTTACTTCAAAAGAATTCAAGAGTTACTGCGAAGGATTGGGGATCAAGCTCAAATTCGCATCTGTGGCGCACCCGAAGACGAACGGGCAAGTCGAAAAAGCCAATGGCCTGATATGTAGTGGAATAAAAAAGAGGCTCTTAGCACCTCTCGAGAAAGCCAAGAGCGCTTGGGTAGAAGAATTGCCCTCCGTTCTTTGGAGCCTAAGAACTACGCCCAATGCAGCAACTTAAGAAACTCCTTTCTTCTTGGTCCATGGCGCAGAAGCCGTGCTTCCAGTCGAAGTTACACACGAGGCTCCAAGAGTGACAGCATATGACGAGACGACGTCGACAGAAGCATTGCAAGACGATGTCGATGCACTAGATGAAGCAAGAGATAAAGCACTAGAAAGGGCTACGCAGTATCAACAAAGCCTACGAAACTACCATAGTAGTCGAGTTCGTCCACGGTCCTTCGTGGTGGGAGACCTCATTTTGTGACTCAGGCAAGATAGCCACGGCAAATTGGAGTCCCCTTGGGTGGGACCTTACATCGTCACCGAAGTAATACCAGGAGGAGCGTACCGACTACAAGACAAGAAGACTGGGAAGGACGAGAGCAACCCGTGGAATGCAGAGCAACTAAGGCGTTTCTACGCATAAAATAACAACAGTGGTATCAGTAAATTCGAGTTAACCTTCTGAATCCAGAACATGAGGCCACAGGTCGGGTTCTTTGGGTTGAACTCGACAAAATTGTACAATTATCTTTAATTCCTAGCCTCGGGGGCTTCAACCCTCGGGTCGTACGAAAGGAGTTTTTATCGTGACTTGGAAGGCCTTTTTCATTATAAGGTTGTGTCGACAACCCGACAAGTATTCCAACAAATTGGTTCGCAAAGGAACCCGACATTGTTCTTATAAATTGGTTCGAAAAGAACCCGATAGATGGAAAGTATACCTTAGAACATGACTTGTTCTCATGGTACTAGCGAAAGCATCGACACCAAGTGCGAATATTCATTACAGATAAACATGGTAGCAAGGACATTATCAAACGAAATTACATAAAAAACAAGTCCTAATGGAAGTGGACTTCAGCTTCATACTTCCTCTGGCAAAGAGTGCCGTCGTAGATCTTCACGTCGAACTTCGACGTGCCGATGTGGAAGTCGAAGGCCATAAAAAAGCCTTGGTGGATGTCGTGGTCTTCTGCAAACTGTGACCAGCCGCCCTTAAAATACTGCTCGTCGTTGCCGTCATACCACACCTCCACCTCGTACGGGATGCCACTGCCAGATTGTTCGCGAAGAACCGCCTCTCGCAGTTCGCGGCCATCCATGAACTTGGTAAAATTCAGCGGCAGGCGCTGAATCTCACGGCACTGCGCCATGGCAATGCATAGGAAGGAAAAGATTTGGGGAGGCGCAGTAGGAGCAGCAGGAGAAGCAATTAGACCTGGAGCAGCGCCAGTCACCTTGGCCTTGTTCTTGCTACCAGGTGGGCGGCCGGGTCGACGCTTAGCCGGAGCGTCCAAAGAAGTTCCTGCGGTGGCCGGCGTGATGTTCTTGTTCTTACTTCCACGAGGGCGACCCCGACCTCGTGGCGCCACCGGGGAACCAAGGTTCAGACGAGAACCTTCAGCACCAGCCATGAGAACAAGGGAAAAAACCTTGGAAAACCCTAGATGGAGAGAGAAGATGATGCGGCGGAGGAGGAATCTGATTAGGGTTTTTTACCTTAACCAGCAGATGTTTTATTTATAAGCACGTATTATTGGGCCCCAATGCTACGACAAAGCCCGTAAACGTATTTTACAACAGGAGTTAAAATTCTGCGCACAGCAGACGATAATATCAAAGAAGGAAAAAAAAGAGAGAAAAGGAGACTAGGGACGTATGATGTGAAAACCTCGACTTGGACTCGGGGGCTCGCCAACAGTAAGACGTTCATAGAAGAAAGAAGAGCTGAATTTTGAGCCTATGCTCGACTACAAGTAGGCAAGCATAGCCTCGGGGGCTACTCCCATCGGGAGCGCTGAGCGCGCACCCGATAGAGATGAGATAATCAATACTGGAGATGCGGAAGGGTAAGCATACAAACTTCGACTACGTAGTCGACAAAAAGAAGAGAGATTACTCCCATCGGGAGCGCAGAAGTTCAATTTAAAATCCGAAATTCTTTGATTTTATCAGTCAAAAACTTGGCTACGAATATAAGATTCTCGAGTTGCGTTATCGCAACGAAACTCGAATGCCGTGATTTATCACGAAGGTAAGACCCCGGGATCCGTCCTGTGTGGCCTGGTATACGCACATGGATGCGCTCTGCTGGTATGTATCCGTGTCTACGACGCGAAGAAAATCCTGGTGGACGCACTGGGTACCCTGAGAATCACTGGGATTCATTCTTTGTAAGTCCTAAATGCGGCAAAAGAGTGGGTTTGACCGGTATCCCGAATTCAAGTCCAAGGGGATTGAATTTGAAGTAGGTGACAAGTATTTGTTCCGGCAGTTAACTGACCTCTTGATCCGTCAGAGTTGTCAGGCTTGTTCATCAAACCCCCTTGCGAAAAAATATCATGAAAATAAGTCAAAAAGACCAAGTCAAAGATTTGAAGTTGTGAAGAAGTCGAAGAATTAATCAAGTCGAAGATTTGAAGATTAGAGATTCAACCTGAATCTGCAATTCTGGTAGAATCTCAGGGGCTACTGACAAGGGTATAGATAATAGAGCCCGTTAGTTGAGTACCCCTAAGGCCCGTTTATCTAGGCCCAATTGTAATGATAGTCGAATACGAGTTCTTACCGTATGTCGATATTGTAATCTGTATCGGACCCTACCCGATCCTCGAGACCTGGCCACCTATATATAGGGGCCAGGAGGGGACGGTGTGGGGCAGATTGAAAGCAAGCCAGGTTGAGCACCCAAGTTTACTTTCGATATACACCTATTTCGACTAACTTTACCGTCGAGTTCATCCAACGCCCTATCTCCCCGATCCTAAGTCCTTCATCTAGGACATTTGTCGAGTTTACCCCTCGTCACCCGTCACAGCATCGAGGATACCGCTATTTTGATCCGGTTTCCGGGAAGATACTAATCTCACGACATGTCATATTCGATGAGAGTGTTTTTCCGTTTCAGACAGCAGCTTCGGCTCGGGTTCCACCCGCGCCCTCAACGCCTCGACGCCTGGACTTCCTCTTCACCGACATACGGGGTCCAACCCCGCCTGGGGCCCTGCCGACGGCCGCTGCACGCGCTGCCGCCCCCACCGCGGCAGCCCGCACGCCTGCCGCCCCTGCCACGGAAGCGCCCCCTGCCGCGCCTGCCGTGCGCCCTCGGCAGCCTGCCGCGGTCCCGTCTTGTGTCGCGGCAGCGGTTCCCGATGCCACACCGTCCGCGTCTTCGGCCCCACGGACTACGAGGTCCGGCCGCCCCGTGCGTCCCATTGACCGGCTCAACCTCTCTGCCATGGACACCATCGACACCGTGCCGACCACGGCTCGCCAAGCTCTTCAGGATCCTCTCTGGCGCGCTGCTATGGCCGATGAGCACCAGGCCCTCGTCGACAACGGCACTTGGTCTCGTGCCTCGCCTGCCCCGCGCCAACGTGGTCACCGGCAAGTGGATCTTTCGTCACAAGTTCCACTCCGACGGCTCCTTGGCCAGGCGCAAGGCGCGCTGGGTTCTCCGTGGCTTCTCCCAGCGTCCTGGCATCGACTACGACGAGACTTTAAGCCCCATCGTTAAGCCCTCCACCATTCGGCTTGTCCTCCACATCGCCGTCTCCAGCTCCTGGCCCATCCATCAGCTTGACGTCAAGAATGCCTTTCTCAATGGCACTCTCGACGAGGTTGTCTATTGCCAGCAGCCTCCCGGATTCGTCGACGCCAGCAGGCCTGAGCATGTATGTCGTCTGCACAAATCCCTCTATGGCTTGAAGCATGCTCCCCGCGCCTGGTACCAACGGTTTGCTGCCTACATCGCCACCATGGGGTTCGTCGCCTCCGTCACCGACACCTCCCTCTTTGTGCTGCGCTCCGGGCACAACATGGCCTACCTGCTCCTCTATGTTGAGGACATCATCATCACCGCCTCGTCTACGCCTCTTCTCCAGCGGCTTCTCGACCGGCTCCACAGTGAGTTCGCCATGACGGATCTAGGTGATCTTCACTACTTCCTCGAGATCGCTGTCACGCGCTCTTCCGACGGCCTCTTTTTGTCTCAGCGACAGTACGCCGCCGACATTCTTCAGCGGGCTGGCATGTCCGAGTGTCACTCATCCGCGACCCCCGTCGACACTCATGCCAAGCTCTCGGCAAGTGATGGTGATTTGCTTCCCGATGGCACGGAGTACCGGAGTCTGGCTGGTGGCCTTCAGTACCTTACTCTGACGCGCCCCGACATCTCCTATGCCGTGCAGCAGATCTGCCTACACATGCATGCTCCTCGCACCTCTCACCTCGCCTTGGTGAAGCGTGTTCTTCGGTACGTCCGCGGTACCATGGACTTTGGCCTACATCTTCGCGCCTCGTCCTCTACCTCCCTGATGGCTTACTCCGACGCAGACTGGGCTGGCTGCCCGGACTCACGTCGCTCCACGTCGGGCTACTGTGTCTACTACGGCGAAAGTCTGATCTCTTGGTCTTCCAAGCGTCAGACCACCGTCTCGCGCTCCAGTGCTGAAGCCGAGTACCGTGCCGTCGCTCATGCGGTGGCTGAGTGCTGCTGGCTTCGTCAGCTTCTTCAGGAGCTCCATCGTCCTCTCGCCACAGCTACACTTGTCTACTGCGACAACGTCTCCGCCATCTACATGTCGTCCAATCCAGTGCAGCATCGCCGCACCAAGCACATTGAGATCGACATCCACTTCGTTCGCGAGCGTGCCTCCCTCGGCGAAGTTCGTGTCCTACACGTTCCCTCCGCTCTTTAGTTTGCTGATGTGATGACGAAGGGACTACCGAGTCAGCTCTTCTTAGATTTTTGGTCCAGTCTCTGCGTCCGAGAACCTCCCGCTGCGACTGCGCGGGGGGGGGGGGGGGTGTTAGACTGTATATATTGTATTTACGTAGGACCTAACTGTAACTTGTACCAAACCCTAATTGGCCTAAACGCCTATCTCTATTAATAATATTGCTAGAGGTATGGTCCGTGGCTCGCAAGTACGCTTTCAATCCACCTAAAGTACGTTTTCTCCCCCTCGGTCCCGTACATCTATTCCTTCACCGCATCCGTCCGGTAGTGCGTCTTCCTCTCCGTTATTCCTTCCGCTGTCAAATCGCTAGAGAAACCGGATGTTCCACGATCCGAGACGATCTCCAATCAAGGTAGCTACCAACAAGGCATCACGAATACCAAGCACATTGGGTTTTAGGCTTTTCTAGAGCGCTTCCGAGCTCCCATATCAACGAGACGAGATCGAGACGAAAACTTCCGGGATCTCATCAACGAATACCGTGGTTTCATAGTTCCAGGCATACTACCGGACCTGCAAAGTCTCATCTTCGTCTGGAAGACGACGAGCGCACCCTGGCCGACAACAACGGCGTTTGGCACTGGACATCTTTACGGGATCACGCTCGCGTTCGGCAAGCTCGCGGTGCTCTTCATCGAAGTCGCTACGGGGATGAGAAAGATTTTGTCCGCCGAGAAAGCAAGCCAAGTGTGTACAGCATAAAACCATCGCCTCAGCTCACGTGTCTTGACATGCACTTCCACGCGATGAAATAGATAACTGAGATCATGCTGAGGAGAGATCAAACTTAAGGTTTGGAGCTCTAGATAGATGAGCAGCCATGGAAGAGGGGGCCATCTTATTTATTTTTCTCACCATGGGTGAGCCGTGCTCCTCCACAAGTCCATCGCGGAGCGCCGCTGGCGGCCTACCCCTGTCTCCCGCTGATTTTCTGCGGCACCTCCACTCTGGCGCGTGCGGCCACGCTCACCGGCACGCCCCCACCACGGCCGTCAGCCCTGCTCGCTCGCGCGTTCCCCCCATGGTCGACCTGACTGAGGGATATCGTGTGACAGTAGGCACAAGCACGGGGCGTCGAGACCGTAGTGGCTGCCGCCGGTGGAAGCACAGGGCCGATGTCCACTCCATCCAAACTTCCCGCGCCGCCAGTCCTTTTTATCTCGACGCTCCGTCTCTGTTAGCATAACATGCCACATTGCACGCACTTCAGATTCAGTTGCCGCACAATTCTGTGAACATCAAATTTTTGTTGCGGGATGAAAAGAGGTTCAGGTATTGTGGCATGCCTAACTTCTTTTTAAGGCACTGAATATTGTTCTTCGCATGACTACATGGACTGAAACCAAATAGCGTGCAACAGATTTGGTGTAGGGAATTGAATATATGGATGCCTTGGGAAGCTCCATGGATGCGGGGATGTGTAGCTTTTATCTGGTGTTGGAGCTGGAATTGATGCCGACAAAGGAAGTTTATTAGTCAATTTAGAATCGCATAGAAACATAGGCCAATTCTGTTCCGCACGCAAACCCAACCAGGTGCGAACAATATGACAGCAAGTTAACAAAGACCATAAGGTTCAGTGGCAAAATGTGTTGCTTGGTCTAATGATTTATAGGACATAAGTGTCAGATTCAGATGTGCTTTGTTGCAAAACCAAGTCGTAGCTCTTCAGTAGAAGATTCTTTCAGTGTGTTGCAAAACCAAGTTGCAGCTTTAGTAGCATCGTATGAAGACGCTTTCAGTGCTCACCTTGTCATATATGTTACTAGGCTAGAAGGAAAAAATCGATTTCAACGTTGCAGCTCTTTAGTAGCCTCTTATGAAGACTCTTTGAGAGCTCACCTCGTCAGAAACGTTACTAGGCTAGAAGGAATAAATCAATTTCGGTAGGAGGAATAACTCTGCTACTGTTGTTGTTAATTTGTAAGGTATGTATGTGTTAAATCCGATGGACCACTTTGTTATTCTTTTCACAACACGGTTTCCGTGACTCCAACTCTTCAGTTTGTTCATTTTTTTCCTACTAAAATAGATAAGTGAAAATATTCAAGTGCTTATTTATGCTTTAAAAATTGTTTTTAAGTTTAATTAAACAAACCCGAGGACTGGTCTTTTGTGTACCACTTTGTTTACTCCATGATGTCAGGCCTCTTTAGATTGAATGATTTGCATAGGAATTTAGAGGATTCTAATCCATTGGAATTTTTACCCAAACAAAGCCCTTTGTATCAAAGGAACGAACACCTAAAAAAATCTTATGGATTGCAGTCATACACCCCAATCCCATATGAATTTCAACATCCCCTCCAACATCCTTTTACACTCACTTTGTGTAGAGTCAAGGCAATTTTCATGTGTTTTTCATATGTTTCATCCAAACGTATATTCCTTCAGTATTCCTCTATTTTGCACATGCAACCTCTCAAATTCCTATATTTTGTAATCCTCTGATCCAAAGAGGCCCTTAAAGTTTTATGTGAAGATTGGATTGGGACAGTACTCCATGGTTTGTTGTGTGCATTTTATGATCTTCAGCTAGGTGGCTAATATGAGAATGTTGAGCAGCTATATAAATGTTGTTGAACGACTTGAACTACTGCTAGGTTGGCACTACATTTTACACCTATAATTATGTTATTTATGTCTATTTTGCCGAGCTAGGCACCGGACGGGAGATTTCGAGGAAGTCGAGGAGAGGGTGGCACCTGAGAATAAAAGGAAGGGGAGAAGAGGGTGGCAAAGCGATGTGCCCGGTGAACTTGAGGGCAAAGAGGCGACAAGTTGGTGAAATAGGTGTTGTGCTACGAAAGTTCTCTTGGGGTTAGTGGGAAGGACAATGAATGGGTCAATGGGGTTTCCTTCAGGTGAATGTGACGGTTTGGTTAGATAGACGCTACGATTATCGGGTTTTTAGATAAAATTTATAACCCGTAAAAACAACTCAATATAAATAGTTTCCGAGAACGACACCGCCCTCTTAATTCTTACATTCCAATTGGCTAACAATAGATTTAAACTGGCTTATGATTTCCATTATTACATATTCAAATTGATGTTTATGATTTTCACTATTGCAAGGTATAAAAGATGGGTTAATCAAAAAGTCCCTCGCATTTTGCATTGGATTGCCGTATGAATTTAAACACGGAATGTGTTGTTTATTTTATTCAAATTGACCGTAGCAACGCACGGGTATTGTGCTAGTATAAACACAGGAACCCCACGGCCTTTTCCGTGTGAGGCTTCCCCCCCAATACCTGTCTACAACAAGGGACCGCCTCGGCCGCAGCTCGCCAGCCCACCGCGCGAGGAGACACCGGTCCGTCGCTGTAGTTCGCCGCCGCCAGGGAAAACTGCCCCGCACATCCGCCTCGCGACTAGGAATCAGGAGCTCTGCCGCCACCGGCACCGCACGGGCTTTGCCCGGTGGTGTACGCCGGCGGCGACGGCGGGAAGGGGAGGGGAGAAGGTGTGGACATACGGTGTGCTACCATATCTGCCCCTTTGATTGTGGACAGACGGTGTGCTACCACAATGGTGGTCCTGCTGACCATTACCTGGTCCAATGCGTCTTGAACAATACACTCTGATTCAGCGTCCAATGCACTTGTTGCCTCGTTGAGAAGAAGTATTCTAGGGTCCTTCAAGATCGCCCTTGCTATAGCTACCCGTTGTTTCTGCTATAGTAGCCTAACTTTCCTTCTTTTAAATTATATAATTAAGACCAAAATAATTTATATAATATAAATTTGTGGTAGTAAAGTTAGGTAAGCTACAGTAGCCTAACTTTCCTTCTTTCAAATTATATGATTAAAAGGCCAAGATAATTTAAATTAATTTACATAATATAAATTTGTGGTAGTAAAGTTAGATAAGCTACAGTAGCCTAACTTTCCTTCTTTCAAATTATGTGATTAAGGCCAAAATCATTTAAATTATTTTACATAATATAAATTTGTGGTATGCATTTGTACATACATACAAAATTATAGTGTAATAAATTTTTGGTTAAATTTTTGATGTCTACCATAATTACCCACAGTAACTAATTACAACACATAATAACCTACTTATGCTACAGTAGCCTGCGTTTCCTTCTCCATTTTGCCTGACTTTGCTTATAAATGTTAGAAGATCTGGTTCCGCTCTTAACACCATGCGCTAAATGTAACATTTGTAGTATTAGTAACAAGGTGAAGAAACAAGCTACGGCGATGTTTTCTACAGATGGGGAAATTCGATTTGGGGCATGGGAGCAGATGCTCCCACCACCGGAAAAAATATTTTAAAATATTAAAAAATTTCAAACAAAAATTTAGCACGTATGTCTTGATATTCTATGTGCACATAGCACGTTTCGTGGAAAACCGATATTTTTTATGTGTCTTGTGTAAAAAAGATAAAAATATCTCGTGCAACACCTATTTTAGTACCAAAATTTGTCTTTTTACATATAATACAAAAAATATCATTTTCTTATGAAACAACTTTGTGAGAACATAGAATGTCAAGACCTACGTACAAAATTTTTCGTCGGAGTTTTTTAACATTTTAAACTTTGTTTAAATCATATTTCAAAAGCGGGAGCATATGCTCCCGGGTGCCGAACAAAAAGGTCTTCACACTTTCGGATAAACAATCTATGGAACAAGATTGTTGAAATGCTGTCTCAAGTCCAGGATTGGGCAACATGCATGCCCATGCTTTCTTGCGGAACAAGATGCTATCTGCCGTTGAACAATCGGAAACGGTGAGGTCCAAAAGTGAAGAACGAACTCTTGAGTGGAATAATCACAACCCTTGGCACCCAAAGGAATGTCTGCCGTTCGTTCCCCCGCTCTTACGTGCCAAACAAAAAGGTCGACGAATTTTCGACATCACCTTGCAGCTGAAGGCAGTTAAAAAGAGACAGGCAAACATGACGTTGTCTGTCGTGGAGACACTGTGCCCAATCAAGCTGCCTGGGCGTGGCGTGCGTATCCGCTGACCAGTCTGCACGGGAGACGCCCGTCTCTGTCCATCTCTTTACACGGAAGATGCAAGTGAATATTATTTACTGTATAGAGCGTGAAATGTTCCATGAATTCATATTCGATAGTCATATCAGATTACTGTCTGTCCACTCATTTCCCCACCGAGAACAATTATTTTGTGAACCATAGAGAGCCCAGCTAGGTAAGCTAGCGCATTAGTACTTGAGGAGATCACAAGAGAAACGCATACATTTGACTGATTGACCGCGCTGAAACAGCACAAAAAAGCTAGGAGACACGTATACGCAGCACTTGACTTGTTGCACCTGTACTTACAGTAGCTCTGAGTATTCCGTAATCACACGCCATAAAAATCCGAGCACTGCGCTCGTTCGTTCGTGTGCCTTTTTTTTTCCATCGCAAACTTTCCCGGTCGCTTCCAGCTTCCAAGCACCCAACAGCTAGCTTCCCATTGCGTATAAATAGTGCCTCCACCACTCCCCGGGGACAGGAACTACACACGGACGAAGTGCAGCCAAAGCTGCCGGGAAATGGACGCGACAGCAGCAGCAGATGGCAGTGGAGAGGGAGCACGCCACGGCGGCCAGCGAGGAAAAGATGGCCGGCCGGAGAAGGACGAGGCGAAGAAGGTGTCCATGTTCGGCATGTTCAGGTACGCCGACCGCCTCGACGTGCTGCTGATGGTGGTCGGCACGCTGGGGGCGATGGCCAACGGGTGTCGGAGCCCTTCGTATCGGTGCTCTTCGGGAACGTCATCAACTCCTTCGGCGAGAGCACAAACAGCACCATCCTCCGCAGTGTGACCAAGGTATCCCACGGCTTACAGTGATATCACCTCGCTTGACGAGTAGCTAGCCGATTTAACAGCGAATGCTCTTTCTCCAGGTTGTTCTGGACTTCGTATATTTGGGCATCGGGACAGCAGTTGCTTCTTTTCTTCGTAAGTGCAATTTCCACTCTATTCGTAGAATACCTGTCAATGAAACTTTAGATGTCAAGCAGCAGTGATACATTCGTTATATATGCAGATAAGTAAACTGCAGAGGATAGTTATAGAGTAAATATCCCATGTACCTTCTCCGTGAAAACTCCATATGGAGACTCATGAAGCTTCAATATCAAACTCAACTGCATTCCAAAAATATGAAACAGTGATGCACAATCATATATTGCTACGACACTCAAAATCAGTTATCTCCATATTTTTTTTTTTGACGTAAACTAGCAGGAGCTCTGCTTATTGCATTAAAGAGAGGGGGAAAACATGTACAAAGTTAGAACAAACTCAGGCCCTTTGGCCATTAACCCTACTAGACAAACCCTCAATTACAAAATTGGTGTACTTGCTGTCCTGACCCCTGCGAGAAGAAGCAGGTCCATATCAGCTCTAATCAGGCCGGCCACCGCCGTCGGAGGCATGGACACCTTCTGGAAAATCCTGCGCCCTCTCTCCTTCCAGATATGCCAAATAATATACACCGAGAGCGAGATATCACGCTTGTGCCGATCGTCCTTTCGCCCCTGCCTGAGCTTATTCCACCAGGCCGCGAGAGTTTGCGAGCGAGACGCCATGAGGAACGCCCTTGGACTTTCTCCCTGGAACAACGCCCAGACCTGCTTAGAAAACGAGCAGTTGAGAGCAAGATGAGCCGCAGTTTCAAATTCTTGGTCGCACAGGCTGCACTTGTCATCATGGGTCAGCCCGCGAGCCCGACGCCTCTCAGCCGTCCAGTTTCTGTTCTGCAGGCTGAGCCAGAGAAAGAACTTCACGTTTCCTTCAGCCTTGATGCGCCAAACATACTCCAGGTGTGGCTGCCTGATCCTGCCATGGAATTGCACCTCGTAGGCTGATCTTGCAGAGTATTTTCCATCAGCCGAAACGCACCAAGTTATGCCATCCGTTTCATTAGACAGGGTCACATTCTGCAGCTGCACCCATAGCTCCACAAACTGATCCAGCTGAGCTTCATTGTCCATGCGACGCAACCCCCGCATCCATCGCCCATTGGCCAGGGCCTCTTTCACAGTCAACATCTTCCTCGCAGCCAGCTTGTAGCATAGCGGTGCCAATTGCTTCGGAGCCTTTCCGTTTAACCACCGATCATCCCAGAAGCGGGCAGTTTCCCCATTACCTATGGAGATCGACGTGCAAGAAGCGAAAAGATCCCTGTCAGATTGGTCGCACGGCGTCTCCATGCCAGCCCAAGGCCGGTTCTCATCAATCCACCTGAACCATTCCCAGCGGAGGCGCAAGGCCCTCCCGAACGCCTGCAGATCCTTGATCCCGAGACCCCCATACGCAGTTGGGGCACAAATCTTTTGCCAACCAACCAGGCATCTTCCTCCGGTTGCCTCTTCCTCGGGAGCCCAAAGGAAATTTCTCCTAAGCTTGTTGAACTCTTTGATCATCCAAGGTTCAGCCTTGAAAATTGTCAAGAAGTAAGTTGCTGTAGATGTGATCACACTGTTTATCAAAGTAAGCCTTCCTTTCTTAGATCATCCAAGGTCCATATTTATTTCACCTATTCCTTTGTTACATTCCAAAATGAAGTTATAACTGAGCATTGTGGAACTAGGACATCAAATTTTTTCTCACTTGAGTAACGAACATGTAGATACGACGACCAGAACCGAGCAATCTGTCATGTATTCATCCCATGAGAAGTGCCTATTACATTCGTAATAATCGAATATTTCATTGATGCAATGGAACCAGGAGGTTATCTCTCCCTATTCATTGGAAAAAGGCTTACTCTTTATTTTCAACAGAGGTGTCGTGCTGGACGATGGCAGGAGAAAGGCAGTCAGCCCGCATCCGCTCTTTTTACCTGAAATCAGTTCTAAGGCAAGATATTGCATTCTTCGACACAGAAATGACGACCGGTGAAGCGGTTTCTAGAATGTCAAGCGATACAGTCGTAATTCAAGATGCTCTTGGTGAGAAGGTAATACTTTCTTGGGGGTACTAAGTAAAGAAACACACTATTTTCATCACATTGCAAGGTGTGCACAGAACTGCATGCACAAGTTAATTGCAAGCGTCAGCGTATTTACATTTTTTTTGCAACTACACAAGTTTTTCTGTTACTTTTAGAAGTGTATTTCATACATTCTAGGCAGCCCACACCTAGTGCTGGGGGTGCTGACATTCATGCATTCATGTGCAGGCAGGGAAGCTTGTACAAGTCACATCTGCCTTCTTTGGTGGTTTTATCATAGCATTCACAAGAGGATGGCTCCTGACTCTTGTCATGCTAACATCACTACCACTAGTTGCGGTTGCTGGCGCAGTGTCTGCACAGATGCTAACCAGGGTTTCTAGCAAGCGACTACTATCATATAGTGATGCTGCAGACACAGTAGAACAGACAATTGGATCTATACGAACAGTGAGTTCAAATTATATCAGTTATTCAGAATAAATCAATTTCTTAGTCAATTCAAATATATGGATTTTTCAGTATAAATATCGAATATTAAATTAGCAACTCACATGTGAACAGGTTGTGTCCTTCAACGGTGAGAAGAAAGCTATAGCAACTTACAATAATTTCATAAAAAAGGCTTACAAGACAGTTATTGAGGAAGGCCTTATCAATGGTTTTGGCATGGGCTCTGTCTTTTGCATCTTATTTAGCAGCTATGGCCTAGCCTTTTGGTATGGTGGAAAGCTAATCATCGACAAAGGTTATACTGGAGGGAAGATCATGACTGTATTGTTTGCCGTATTGACTGGCGCAACGTGAGTTTCTTACATCTTTACATTGCAAAGACCTTTGTTGATTATACAATACTGAGTTTCAGTGCAGTTAACTCCCAGTTTACTGGATTAGTTCGATAAATGGAAATATTGAACATTAAATACTAGTATTTTGAAATCTAGAGAACCTGTTTTTCACGCATGCCATGTGAATTTTTTTTGTAAATTCTACAAGAAACTCTACGTGGTGGTTTGATGTTCCTTTCAAGGTGCTTTCAGAAATTACCTTCAATAGTTAACATTTATTTACTTACATATTTTTAATGGTAAACAATTCAATTGGCAATGCTTGAGCTCAACACTACTATATTTCTTTATATAAATAGAAGTAACTCATGATATTCAAAGTGCATCCTTCCCTTCTGATGATAAAAGAAATCCAACAATAATCCTAAAAAGATAATCATAGAAACTACATAGATCAAAAGAAAATAGAATGGTCCAACCCTTTACTTTATTGGATCAGATTATAATAATAGAACCCCCTTGCTAAGAAGATCAACCCAATCTACAATAGAGGCACAGTTTCGAACCAATGATTTAAAATACAATTATTACACGCTCACAGCAGAGTCCCAAGAATTCTGAGAAAGCTCAAGCGCCAACTGCTAGATATTTTCGAGGCTACCCAAGATTGCAAGCAATTACTTCCTCCGTTTATAAATATAAGATGTTTAAGCTTTGTGAAGCAAATGTATCTATACATCTTTTAGTGTGTAGATTCACTCGAATACACACAATAAAAGATGTCTAGATACATTTGCTTCACAAACCTAAAACATCTTATATTTCGAAACGGAGGGAGTATGTCTTAAGTATTCAATTAACATAATTTTAGTGTTGTTGAGAACCAAAAATTGAGTCAAAATTAAATATGATAATATCAAGCTTATATATTGAATATAACACTATCATAAATCTAATTTAAGTAAAAAATCATTATAGTGTGCTATCTATTAACTATGAACAATAATCATAATTTAAATAACTAAGTTAAAAGATAAAATGCCCTCCGCAGCACACTAATTATTCTATTTACGTTTCTCTATCTTCATCTTCTGTTTTCTCGGCAAGCATACATACATATAGCTGGTTATTGAAAACTGCACTTCATGTCAAGAAACAGAAAAAAATGACCACTTCCATATGGTATGTTACTCTCCTAAACCTGACAATTTTCAAATTTGTAACAGTTCGTTAGGTAATGCAACACCATCAATTTCTGCAATTGCAGAAGGTCAATCTGCAGCATACAGACTGTTCGAAACAATTGAGAGAAAACCCAAGATAGATTCAGATGATACCAGCGGCATGGTTTTAGAAAATATCAAGGGTGATGTTGAGCTAAAGGATGTGTACTTTCGCTACCCTGCAAGACCTGGGCAGTTAATATTAGATGGATTGTCATTACGTGTAGCCAGTGGAACAACAATGGCCATAGTTGGAGAGAGTGGAAGTGGTAAATCAACTGTTATCAGCCTAGTTGAAAGATTCTATGATCCAGAGGCTGGTGAAGTTTTGATAGATGGAATCAACATCAAGAATCTGAGTCTTGATTGGATAAGAGCAAAGATCGGTCTTGTTAGCCAAGAACCGTTGCTTTTTATGACTTCCATTAAAGAGAACATAATCTACGGCAAAGAAGATGCGACCCTTGAAGAGATCAAGAGAGCAGCCGAGCTTGCAAATGCAGCAAACTTCATCGACAAGTTACCAAATGTATACAAAATAAAAATTAAATGTTCTGAATAACTTGTTAAAATGTAGGCTAACACTATTTTCATTTCATACCAGGGCTATGATACATTGGTTGGGCAGCGTGGCACTCTGCTTTCTGGAGGACAAAAACAAAGAATTGCAATTGCGAGGGCCATCCTTAAAGATCCAAAAATCCTTTTGCTAGATGAAGCAACAAGTGCATTGGATGTGGAATCCGAGAGGATAGTTCAAGAGGCACTGAATAGGATAATGGTTGAAAGAACCACACTTGTTGTTGCTCATCGTTTGAGCACTGTAAGGAATGTTGACTGCATCACAGTTGTCCGTCAAGGGAAAATAGTCGAACAAGGTTAGAGTCTCTTGAATACAAACTATTTTCCCATTCTAGAATGTTTTCTATTGTAAATCTCTGACGATTCATTCACCCCAAAAAAACATATCTTATATGTACAGGTACTCATCATGCATTGGTGAAGGATCCAAATGGAGCTTACTCCCAGCTTATTAGGCTACAAGAAACTCGTGGTGATGAAAGACGTAAAATACAAGATTCTGGAGTGCCCAATTCTTTATCAAAAAGCACTAGTTTGTCAATCAGACGATCAAAGACTAAAGATTCTTTTGGCAATAGCAACAGATACTCCTTCAAGAACCCCTTGGGATTATCTGTTGAGCTGCATGAGGATGAAATCACAGGTGAACAGAACAAAGATGGCCTTCCCGATGGGAAGACCAACAAGAAAGCACCAATTGGACGCCTTTTTAATCTTAACAAGCCAGAGGTGCCATTTCTTCTGCTTGGTTCTATAGCAGCATCGGTGCATGGAGTCATTTTGCCATTGTTTGGCATAATAATGTCTAGCATTATAAAATCATTCTACGAACCACCAGATAAGCTGCGAAAAGATTCTAGCTTTTGGGCATTGATATGTGTTGTTCTGGGGATTGCATCTTTGATTTCAATCCCAGCAGAATATTTTTTGTTTGGAATTGCTGGTGGCAAGCTTATAGAGCGTGTTCGTACTCTGTCATTTCAAAATATTGTGCGCCAAGAAGTTTCTTGGTTTGATAATCCGTCAAATTCCAGGTATCATATTCAGATGTTTTCGTAATTGTTTCATCTTCTCATATATAGGTCTACACAAATACTAACATTCTGCTTTATCACTTACAGTGGGGCACTTGGTACGCGGCTTTCAGTTGATGCATTAAATGTCCGGCGCTTAGTAGGAGATAACCTAGCCATTATAGTGCAGTCTGCAGCTTCACTAATCACTGGTTTTGTCATAGCGTTTACGGCGGACTGGAGGCTTGCACTGGTTATAACTTGTGTCATCCCTTTAGTGGGTATACAGGGTTATGCTCAAGTGAAGTTCTTGAAGGGGTTTAGTGAAGAAGCTAAGGTGATGCATACAAACTAAAAAATTATTTCCTGACTGATTCAGGATGAGCAATCCTAAGGACCCATGAATCGCTTATCATGATAATGTGATCTTGTAATTAAACAGGCGATGTATGAAGATGCAAGTCAAGTTGCTACTGATGCTGTTGGTAGTATCAGAACTATAGCTTCTTTCTGTGCAGAGAAAAGAGTGGTTAAAACATATAACAATAAATGTGAAGCTTTAAGGAAACAGGGGATTCGAAGTGGAATCGTTGGAGGGCTCGGTTTTGGTTTCTCATTCTTGGTGCTGTACCTTACCTATGCTCTATGTTTCTATGTCGGCGCACAGTTTGTACGTCAGGGAAAAACTACCTTTGCAGATGTTTTCAGAGTAAGTATTCCTAGATCCTTTCAAGTTACTATTTGTCTATGGCTATTAAGTTTTAACAATCATGACATTCATTGGATGTTTTCAGGTTTTCTTTGCTTTAGTTTTGGCAGCTGTTGGGGTTTCGCAGGCAAGTGCATTAGCATCTAATGCAACAAAGGCAAGAGATTCCGCGATCTCTGTTTTCAGTCTTCTAGATCGGAAGTCCAAAATAGATACAATTAGCCATGAGGGCCTCGTGTTGGAAAATGTCACCGGCGACATTGATTTCACTAATGTCAGTTTCAAGTACCCATCACGCCCAAACGTCCAAATATTCAGCGACTTCACGTTGCACATTCCTTCCAGAAAGGTATAATTTGCAATTGTTGCCTTCTTTATTGTTCCTTGAACCCAGTTGTTTTCCATTCGTATAACTAACTTTAGCTGCCACCTCTCAGCATAAATGCAAGAATACATACTTAAAACCGGTGATATATCTAGTTCCATTGTTATCATTTAAGCAAACCTTCAGCTGCTTTATTTCACATGTGATCATTGACAAACACTACAATAGCTCTTGTTCTAACCATTTCCTTCCTTCTCCACAGACCATAGCACTCGTTGGGGAGAGCGGTAGTGGAAAGTCCACAATAATTGCTTTACTGGAGCGTTTCTATGATCCTGATTCTGGTAGAATCTCACTAGATGGAGTCGAAATTAAGACCTTAAAAATAAGCTGGTTAAGGGATCAGATGGGACTGGTAGGCCAGGAGCCAGTGCTTTTCAACGACACAATTCGTGCCAACATAACATATGGGAAACACGGAGATGTGACAGAGGAAGAAGTCACGGCTGTGGCCAAGGCAGCCAATGCTCATGAGTTCATATCAAGCTTGCCCCAAGGATATGACACTCTGGTTGGCGAGAAAGGAGTGCAACTATCTGGCGGGCAGAAACAGCGGGTAGCCATCGCAAGGGCCATCATAAAGGACCCTAAAATACTACTACTTGACGAGGCAACCAGTGCCCTGGATGCGGAATCAGAGCGCATCGTTCAAGATGCATTGGATCGGGTCATGGTCAGCAGGACCACCATAGTGGTGGCGCACCGCCTCTCCACAATTAAAGGGGCTGATATGATTGCAGTCCTCAAGGAAGGCAAGATTGCAGAAAAGGGAAAGCATGAGGCCCTCATGCGAATCAAGGGTGGAGTCTATGCTTCGCTAGTAGAACTTCGCTCAAATTCTTAGTAGAGTTATGTATCGTTTGAATATTTGTACATTTGTTCCTAGTATTACTAAATACAATTATCTTTGTGATTTGAGAAGTGGATGCAAGATTTGGCACTTTTTTAAGGAACAGTGGAAGACCAATGATTAGGATACTAGTAGTAGTAGGTAATGAGAGTAATCCAACAGTGTTGCACCAACTGGTTACGCGAGAAGATTGGGTCTGGACCAGCACACCCATTACTCATTTGATTGGTTCAAATACTAATCTGCATCAGTAACAATAGTAGAAATAAACCAAATTTCGAGCTCTAGTTCATGAAAACTGCAGGGTTCGGCTCCAACAATTCAGCAAGCTGCACTGAGCAATCTTCGTCCCCCCATGCTCCAACGAACATCGAATGACTAAGAGCCTAAGAACACCTACAGGTTTTGTGGGGAAGGGGCAAAGGGCGACATTGGCTAAAACTGCTAAACGCGCCTGCTGAAGGAAAAACTCAAGATGCATGCTGATTTCAGAACAGGGCATACCTCTGGACTGGTGTTTGGTGACTTCTTCCTCGCGGCCGGCAACCGCGCCGCCGCCGTCGGCCGCGCCGTCTTCCCTGGCATCTTGAGAAAACTTCTTTTATTTTCTTGGGTGCGCATCGCCCTGGTCTATTCTACTGGGCTGGGCCGAAATGGACTTCATAGTTTCCATCCATATACCATGCGGCACGCACATCAAGCAATCCGAAGCCCTTGAGATTCAGCTCTTCAGACGGCTCGCGAACGGTACGCACTTGCAGTTTCAGTGGGGGCGGGGACGAACCCGTCTCCGGCGGCCGGAGGCGGCGGGTGAGATCGCCGGCGGGCAGCAACTCGGGTGCCGTGGCTAGCTCGGCATCCGACGGTGTCCAGGACGAGACGTGAGGCCTCGCAGTACCAAAGGTACTCCGTCTACTCTTCACATACCTCGGATCCACTTAGGTTCGAGATTTGTTTTTTTTATAGATAAGAATTTGTTCAGAGACTCGACCGATGTGCTTTTTTGTACTACTAATACTAATGCATATACCCGCAGAAAAAAATTATTCAGAGACTAGACTGATGTGCTTTTTTTGTACTACTATTAATGCATACTAGAATCTGACACGCTCCTTGCTGCGTGGGTTTGATTTTAGGGAGCTACTTTTTTTCATCCTTGTGCTAACTTTTTGCGCTCGGTCCGTTGTCTTTGATGTGGTGATGTGGTTAATGCAAGACACCGTGATTTGGTAGCAGCGAAATGGATGGATCAGCCAGGACCCACACGGCAAAACAAGCCAAATCAATCAAGACGTGGCGAATTATTCGGTACTCCTGATTGTAATAGATATCAGCATAAAAAAACGAGACACATGCCGAGTAAATATATGATGTCTTATGCGTAGCCGAAACTAGAA
Organism: Dactylis glomerata; assembly: GCA_007115705.1. Classification (NCBI taxonomy): domain Eukaryota; kingdom Viridiplantae; phylum Streptophyta; class Magnoliopsida; order Poales; family Poaceae; genus Dactylis; species Dactylis glomerata. The sequence continues at coordinate 6,095,901 of QXEO01001278.1, read as the reverse complement.
TCATAGGCAATCAGCCATAACATTTGTTTAGAATACCACATAAGTTTTTTCAATTTTCACTACAAGGGAAGAAATGAACAATAAATATGGGTGCATGCCTTGCATCTCCTTAGGACGCCTTTGAGTGTAGTTCGACCAGTGATGCATAGACTCCATCCTTGATGCCCAGGAGGGATTCATGCTTTCCCTTCTCAGCAACGGAACCATCTTTAATGACGGCTATCATGTCTGCCCCTTTGATTGTGGACAGACGGTGTGCTACCACAATGGTGGTCCTGCTGACCATTACCTGGTCCAGTGCGTCTTGAACAATACACTCTGATTCAGCGTCCAAGGCACTTGTTGCCTCGTCGAGAAGAAGTATTCTAGGGTCCTTCAAGATCGCCCTTGCAATTGCTACCCGTTGTTTCTGCCCACCAGATAGTTGTGTTCCTCTCTCGCCAACATTAGTGTTGTATCCCTGTGGCAAGCTTGATATGAACTCATGAGCGTTGGCTGCCTTGGCGACAGCGATAATCTCCTCTTCGGTAGCTTCTCCGCGTTTTCCGTATGCTATGTTTGCATGGATTGTGTCGTTAAAAAGCACTGGCTCTTGGCTTACCAGTCCCATTTGGTCTCTTAACCAACTCAGTGTGAAGTTTCTGAGTTCTATTCCGTCTAGTGAGATTGTGCCAGAATCTGGATCATAGAATCTCTCCAGCAAAGCAATAACTGTTGACTTGCCACTGCCACTCTCTCCAACAAGTGCAGTAGTCTGCATATGAAAATCAGTTTTAAAATTTTGGGCCGTCACTAATCTGGAGAGGAAATATAAACTCATTATAAATTCCAATTTTGTTCTTTGTAGTTTTTATTCCATGAAGATCCAGCGCTCCAGTTTTACTGGCATTGAATAGGCAGGAAGTGGAGAAATCTAAATTAAATCGTAGTGAATAGCCTTTCTTGATTTCATTGTTCTCTCTTGAGCATGCATCTAAATGTATGCTGTTTTGTGTTGGAAGAGAATCCAAGATGACGCATACCCTTACAACTCAACACCATAATAAACTGCAAAGCAAAGACACAGAAGGTAGACTAACTGAACAAAAGGGGGGAAAACAAGAAAAACAATGTGTACATGCCCTTGCCGTCCCTCCCACCAAGGAAGAATGTCAGGGGTTTGCGTGTGACTTTCTTGTTTTATAACATCTCATTATACTTTTTACTTCTTCTTGTGAACATGGTGTTTGAAGTTGAAAGTTTGTACAATGCTACATGAAATCGGTATCACCTTTCTAGAGTTTTATGAAAGTTATGGTATTGGGTGGTTATTCCAAATTTGGAGTATACTAATAAATCATCTGTAGCACTTGATGTTCTAACTGTCATTGATGTGGAAATAAAGTAAGTTCAAGGTTGCTACAACCCTTTGGAGGAAAATATGGCATGATAGTATTACTATGTCAGTGCTTGCAACAGCGTGATCTTATCTCCATGCCAGGCAGGAAACTAGGTACACTAAGACTTTTCTCCCCTTTTTGCAATGATAACTATTAAACTTTTAATACTACAAGAATCGTGACAATGGTCAAGGTAACTGTACCTTTCCGGAGAAAATACCCAAAGTGAAGTCACTCAGTATTTGGACGTCTGGTCGGGATGGATACTTGAAGCTTACATGGTTGAATTCTATATTGCCATCAACTGTCTCTAGTTTTATACCTTCATCACTGGTTGAGTCAATTTTGGACCTCCTGTCTATGAATGCTAGCATGGATATTGTGGATTCTTGACCTTTAGTTGAATCTGATGCCATTGAACTTGTTTGGGAAATTGCCAAAGATGTGAAAATCAAAGCGAAGTAGACCTGCAAGTACAAGATGATTTATCCAGGTGTTGAATAAAACGATCTCACATGTAAATGGGTATATCTTACTCTGAAAACATCTTTAAAGGTTGATTTTCCCTCATGTACAAACCGTGCGCCAACATAGAAACAAAGAGCATATGTGAGATACATCATTAAGTTTGAGAAACTGAAACCTAGGCCTCCAACCATTCCACTTCTAATTCCCTGTTTCATTGAAGCTTGGCATTTTTGGCTATACATTTTAATCACTCTCCTCTCTGCACCAAAGGATGCTACAGTTCGTATACTGCCAATTGCTTCAGCCACGACTTGAATTGCATCTTCACATGTCACCTGTAGTTGGGAGGGATTATTTTATCACTAATACTTCTAAGGAACCCATTCTATTGATGGTAGGCTTTGAATATTGATTAGTTAAAGAAAATTGCAAAGATGTCCAGAAACCTTAAACTAATGTGAATGTATCAGGACTCACTTGCTTTTCTTTTGTTAAAAAAAAACAGCTGCATAACGTGGTTTTCTTTGATTTACCTTAGCATCTTCACTGAACCCTTTCAAGAACTTCAACTGAATATAGTTCTGCAACCCCAGAAAAGGAATCACACATATGATGCTTAGTGTAAGCTTCCAGTCAGAAGCAAATGCTATGGCAAAGCCAGAAACAAGTGTTACTGCACTCTGCACTACTATGGCCAAGTTATCTCCTACAAGGCGTCGGATGTTCAAAGCATCAATAAACAGCCTTGCACCAAGTGCACCACTGTAAAAGTTAGAAGGAAGACAAGTAAAAAAATATTAGAAGTAAAACTTGATATCCATGGCGTTAGGGAAAAGATGAACTTCCAAAGAGAAAAGGAGAGTAGAAAACCTGGAATTTGAAGGATCATCAAACCAAGCAATCTCTTGATGAACAATACTTTGGAAAGACAGAGCACGTACACGTTCTATAAGTTTTCCACCGGCTATTCCAAATAAGAAATATTCCAATTGGATTGAAACGAGACAAATGATTGCCATAAAAAGGCACATCAATGCCCAAAAGGTAGAATCTTTTCGAAGTTGGTGTGCTGGATAGTAGAAACTTCTTATACCACCAGTCATCATAATACTGAATGAAGGGAAAAGAAGCCCATGCACAAAGGCAGCTATTACAGCTAACAACAGTATCGGTGCTTCTGGCTTACTAAGATTAAGAAGACGTCCAATTGGTGTTTTCTTAGGAGCCTCATTATCACCAACTACTTCGTGTTCCTGTCTGCTTTCAACATGCCCGTGCAAACTGTTGGATCTATGCAATTCATGGGATTTAAGAGATTGTTGTCTTCTATTCCTAGGAGAATCTCCGATTGATTGTTCCAAAGATAAAACTTTACTTTGGAGTCCTGAACCTGCCACATATGTCACCTCATGAGTTTCCTTAGTATGATCCTGTTGTAACCGAATAAGCTGAGAGTAAGCTCCATCAGGATCCTTTATCAACTCGTCATGGGCACCTGTATGAAATGAATTTTTGAAGGAAAATAATAGAATAACCTTCAGCTTACACTGGTTAGTTGGTTCAAAGAAGAAAAAACATGTAATGGGTGTGGAAGTATCTCTTACCTCGTTCAACCACCTTTCCTTGATGAAGCACTGCTATGCAATCTGCATTCCTGACGGTACTCAGACGGTGAGCAACGATGAGTGTAGTTATCCCTACCATGATCCGATTTAGTGCTTCTTGAACTACTCGCTCAGACTCCACATCCAAAGCACTAGTAGCTTCATCCAATAGAAGAACTCTTGGATTTTTAAGGATCGCTCTTGCAATGGCAATCCTTTGTTTCTGCCCTCCAGAAAGCTGGGCACCATTCTGACCAACCATTGTCTCGTATGCCTGTATCATGTGGAAATCAGATAAGCATTAATTGTAGAAACTTGAGTAAGATACTTATACAAGTAAGTAGTTTTTCTTGTAAGTACATCTGGCAGCTTTTCGATGAAATTTGCTGCATTTGCAAGCTCAGCTGCTTTCTTTATCTCTTCAAGTGTAGCATCCTCTTTACCATAGGTTATGTTGTCTTTGATGGAGGTCATAAAAAGCAATGGTTCTTGGCTAACAAGACTGATCAATCCTCTTATCCACTGAAGTTTCATACTCTTGATGTTGATTCCATCTATCAGCACATCACCAGCCTGTGGGTCGTAGAATCTCTCTACCAGACTAATTACTGTTGATTTACCACTTCCACTCTCTCCAACTATAGCCATTGTTGTAGCACTAGGTACTTGTAGAGACAACCCATTAAGTATCAACTGCTCAGGCCTTGCAGGATATCTAAAGAACACATTGTTGAGTTCGACATCGCCCTTGATAACATCCAATACTATTCCAGAAGTGTTGGTGATATCAATATTTGATTTTCTGTTGATTATTTCAAACAACCTGTGTGCTGCGGATTGCCCTTCTGCAATAGCAGAAATAGAGGGTGATGCAGTACCTATAGCCCTGTTGCAAATTATTAAGATCTGATTGTCAGAATAAACTATGAATAGCTTTGTGGCAAATACTATTGGTTGTCCTCATTATTTTCATATTTTGGTTCAGTTTTGATGCATTATTTGTTATGTGATGCACAATAATGTTAGGCCCATCTTCGGAGTTTGAAAAGTTATCATCTTGCTAGCTAAAATAATAATAACAATGTAACTAATATGTTTTCCAGCTCTAGATGTTTCTCTGCTTTTAATAAATAGATAAGTCCAGTATTCCTATTTTTGGATTAAGAAAAAATATTTTCTTTAAAATGTGCAAGTCTTAAGTGCTAGTTCACTGTAACATGTATCATATTAACATTTATGATACTATAATTAAAATTGGAAAGCTTACATTGAACCCATTAAAATTGCAAATACGACATTGATGACCTGCCCTCCAGTATATCCTTCGTTGATGATTAACTTAGCGCCATACCAAAAGGCTAGAGCATAACTGCAGAAGAAAACAGAAAAGATACCACTTGTTCCTAGACCAGTGACAAGCCCTTCAAAGATCGTAGCCTTGTATGCTCTTTTTGTGAGAGTGTTGTACAATGCAATTGCTCTATTCTCACCATTGAAGGAGACAACCTGCTTGGAAATGTTATCAATGTTATACAGTCCAACTAACCATTGAATACAAAACTCGGTAAACCAGGTCTCTTATAGTCTAAGCTAAGCATATGATAGTTACATATAACTTAAAACAATTTGAACCCACCGTTCTTATAGATCCAATGGTCTGCTCGACGACATTGCCTGCATCATCATATGAATCCTGCCTCCTGGCAGATATTTGAGCACGGAATCTAGCGACAATTGCAAAAGACAGTATATTTGGAGGTATGCATGCCAGCATAACAAGAGCCAACATCCAGCCTCTTATGAATCCGATGACAACGCATCCAACAAAGGTTGTCAAAAGCTGGGCATACTTGCCTACCTGAACCATTAGTACTTGACATCAATTATGCATTTATGAAATAGATCTACTTAGGTAGTTTTTTTTCTGTGTTGTCGAATGCATTTGTTACCTTCTCTCCAAGGGCATCTTGGACCAGTACAGTGTCCGTAGACATTCTTGAAATTGCTTCTCCGCTTGTCATCTCCGCATCAAAGAATGAAACATCCTGCTTTAGAACAGCTTCGAGGTATAGAGTTCGTATGCGTACTGACTGCCTTTCTCCGGCCAGTGTCCAGCATGACACCTCTGGCACAAATAACAGGTTTATGCTAAAGGCTTTCAGCCACTCATTTGAATTTCTGCAGCATGTCAATGTAATTCAACTGAAAATACAATTATGTGTGTTGCCATTCCTCATGTACTGCTCAGCACTTGGTTCATATGAGAACTTGGAAAAGTAGTGATAGCAGTAAGTTTAAATTTCAGTTATGGTAATTTTCATGCACTATTTATTTATTTAGCTGAGAATCAGTACTATTTCATGAAGTTGCAGATCTGCCGCTGCTATTGTTGTGGTACTTGGTTATGGACACATCCGGGCTTGGAAACATCAAAGCTGGGAGGCACTGGTACCATTCTAAAATACTATTACTGTATTAGTAGCAACTGATATTAAATTGTTTGTAGGCAAATTATAATCTCCATGACTCCACTTATGGATTAAAATGGCGAATGTCGGTATTTGTCATGGTTGGATTCTGAGTGTCATGTGCCATCATCTGATGAGATAAATGCCAGAACTTCCAATTCAGAACAGACGAGGACTGAGTTTCAGCAGGTAGTCCAATAGTAGAAGTGTACTTACGGAGAAATGAAGCTACTGCCGTCCCAATTCCCAAATAGATGTAGTACAGGACAACCTGGTAAAAATGTCAGAATAAAATAGCGTTTTACTATTTGAGAATTGCTTTTGTTATCATGGAAAAGTAGGACTGGAAGTTTGAGATCATACTGTGTCATTACTAATTTCCTTTCAGGAACATCTTTTCTCTTCCTAATAGGCTAGTAATAGTAGGATAAAGTAGAGTGTACATTACTACATCGTTGTCATGTGAATTGAACAAATGAAATAACACTCGGTCTACCGTATCTACTGTCTAGCCCATGTTTTGCTCCGTCTCGTTGTGGCGAAGACGTCGATAGAAGAAAGAAGCCGCACTACCTAGGCGCTAGCACGCAAACATGCACGAAGCACCAGACTGCAACCTTGAAAGTTGGCCTGTCTCGACGCTAACTGCCATCCGCCACTACACCTCGATGGCTGGCCCTTTCACCCCTCCCTAGCTGCATAGGGCGGCACTCCACGTGCGCTTTACGTGCTACCATGCGCAGCCCAACACGCTGCCTGCCATTTTTGCCTATTGGCAAAACTTCCCTTTTTTACTAGGACGAAGAAACTACAAAAATCCGGAAATGCAGTTTGGCTCCAAGATGTAGATGCACTCATTGTCTAAAAACATATTTCAAGATATCAAAAAATCTGAAACAAAATTTAGCATGTACATTCGTATGTTTTATGTTCACCCACAATGTTTCGAGGATTTTGTGTCTTGTGTTTAAATATATAATTTTTTTAAGCTTCAATAAAACTATTTACGAGATTTTTTTTGTCATTTTTACATAAGCCATAAAAAATATTTTTTCCAAACTTAGTGTGCACACATTCGTAAATAGTCAAAACATCACGTAAATAGTCTTACTGAAGCATCAAAAAATGTCCGGACGTATATGCACAATCTTCTTTCGGATTTTTTTTACATTTCTTCTACACCTATGAGCCAAAACATCACCTCCAAATCCCTATAAAATCCTACTACTTTCCTACATGGTGTACTAAACAGTTGTCTAAATGCATCGTTGATTAGTACTCCCGTCCCAAAATAAGTAACTCGACTCTTTTTAGATACGAATGTATCTACACATTGAAATGCACTTATTTTGGAACAGAGGGTTCACATGCATTGTTTGTGGAAGAGCAATATCCAGAATGTAGCCTACTTAGCTTGAAAAAATAGCTCATACGAGAGACATACGAAAGTAAATGAAAATCTTATGAGCTGCCCACAAGCCTAAGGCGGCCGATACACATGAAGGAGACCTCTAACATTACTACTCTGAAGCGGTGGAAGAAAAAGTGACCCTAGCTTAAGGTTGGCCCATAGCCCGAGTACAATGTAAAATGTTGCCCTTAGCTTGGCTTGCCACACAGGTATAACCGTTTTACACATCTCGGAGTTTCATGCTTAATTGGATAAAATGTATTCTCAAGCCGTTGATGTTTGCCCAATGGGCGAGGCATGACTCAGCTCGCTGGATAAATGTACATTTGTACGTACCTTGCTGACCCGCTGGAGGACAGTGTTGCTGTCGCTGGAGCCGAAGGTCTCGACGACCGTGGCGAAGACGACCGTCATGAGCGGGTCTCCCATGCCGTTCACCATCGCCGCCACGGTGCCAACGGCCATCAGCGCCAAGTCGCCGCGTCCAGCGTACCTGAACATGCTAAAGAACGGCACCTTCGTCGCCCCTGCATTCTTCCTCTCGCTCGCCGCCGCCGTCTCTCCATCCTCTCCCTCTCCCTTGTCTCTCATCGTCTCGTCACTCGTGAATCTTTCTGTATCTCCTCCCTTCAGTATCAGCCACTGTTTAATTATCTCTCTCCCTTCTCATGTTTGTAGAGATGAGCGATGTATGGAGCCGCTCTCGTTGTACTTATTCGAGATCTCTAGTCAAGAGAGACCGACGTGATGTCGCTTAGATTGTACTAGTAGTACAGGGCACTGGTTGGTAAGGCAGGGCTATCGAAAATGGTGGCATCCTGATTGCTCTTGTGCATAGTGGCGGGCCCACGATTTCTGAAACGTGGTGTTCAAAGTCGTAGACTATTGTCTGCAATGTAAAACATAATTTATAAAAAAAAACGTCAGAGTGATAATTAGGTACAAAAGCTACCACCGATTGAGTGGTGTTTGTGCTTTACTTTGGAGGCGCAATGATTTTGTTTTTAACAAATTAATTAAAAGCTCTTTTGCTTGTAGGTTATCTATTTGGCTATTTTTTAACAGTTCAACCAGGGATGTTGGGTGCAATCGTCTCAAAACGGTTGCACAAGCTGTAAATAACCATCGAGGCTGGCGATTTGACTACAGGATAGCATGTTAACGTTTATGCGCCTTTTTAGATGGTTGATGTATGTATCGACTCTATGTGATTCTTAAGAAGCAAATTTGGCTAACATTTTAAAATAAAGTAATAAATGGAGTTTATATGCATCAGCCGATGCATAGATCAGATATTCGATCCCCTTTTAAAAGAAAAAGCTATTGGTGGATTTTTTAGACTGATGTGGTTTTGCTTTGTATGGGTGAGTGGAACAATATGTGGAGACTTTACCACAAATAATTTAGCAAAAGGTACCGCACCATATAATTGTACTAAAATATCTCAAACAGCTAAACTTCATATGACGAGACGATGAAAAACAGCTTACAAAAGCATCAAACCAGAGCCGGTAAAAAAACCCTAATAATAGATGACACTTTATAAATTAGTCCAAAGCGCAAAAGGATGGAAGCTTTATTAATTTTTAATCATAGTGTTTACGTGGATATTAAGATCATTAGGAGGGGTATATTAAACCGCACATTCCAAACTAGCCAAATTGTGTGCCTCTTTTTTCGTTTCGTGTCACTCATGGCTACACACATCCTCCTGAAAGTAAATAACCAGCGAGGCTGGCGGTTTGACTATAGGATAGCATGTTGATGTTTATGCACCTCATATTATTTTGCTATTTTTTTTAGATGGTTGATGTATGTATCGACCCTATGTGATTCTTAAGATCCAACTTTGGTGAACATTTCTAAATAAAGTAATAAAATGAGTTTTTATATGCATCAGCCGACCATAATAAACGAAGAAAACTACCAGCGGATTTCTTAGACTGATTTAGTTTTTTTGCTTTGTATGGGCGAGTGGAAAACAATATGTTAAAACTCTCCCACAAATATTTAGGCAAAAGGTACCGCACCATATAACTAATAAAATATCTCAAACAGCCAAACTTGATACGAAGAGACGATCACAAACATGATCACATATGGGTAGTAGCCAACCTAGCCAAACTAATAAATTTGTGTGCCTCCTTATTCCGCATCGCTCATGGCTAAACACAACCTCCTAAAATTTCATCTCGTGAATGCCGATCACCATTGCTCACCTTTCAACACCATGTTGTTAATCTCCTTGATGACGCTTAGACAGTTAGAGACAATATCGAGGCTTCATTCCTACAGATATTCAGCCACCTTCAGCACTTTGGCACATGCTTGCGCTTCTTGCATTTTTTTGAGAGGCAGAATAAAAAAATTACAAGAAAGCCAAAAAATCCCTGCGAACAAGGGATTTGGGTACACCCCCCCCCCCCCCCCACACACACACAAACAAAACCCTGAGCACAGAAAAGTTATATTTGAGATCCTCATATGTACCTGGTATAGAGAAGTCGAAGAGATGATCTTGCAAGATCAAATACGGCACTAGGTATTGCAAAATCACCAGTTGAACACATGTGCTACAAAGTTTAATCATTGGCAGATGCAACAAAACAGATGCAAGACCAAGTATCACAGTGCTCATTAGGTGCCACAAGTGTTAAGCCTCATACTTGCATTGTAAAACTCGAAGAGATGATACTAGCGAATCATGGAGCAAGTACAACAATTATGTTTGTACAAAACACATGGTTCAACATCACCATCCCTTCAACACATTCTAAAATGGCGCCTCATAGAACATAGCCCAATTAGAACAAAGAGATGGTTTTACCAAACCTAGAGGCATGATAACAAAATGTTCTTTGTTCATACCACCAGGTTTGACGGGACCATCTTTTCATCTATACATGCTGCGAATTAATAATACAGCATGTGCAAAACCTAATCAGTACATAAATCCCCAAATATTCCCTCAATCAAACCCTAAACAGTGCATAAATTTTCAAATCTTATGACCAAAACATAAGCAATCATCAAAATCAGGATGTCACGTGATAATTAACCTAAGCCATGTACAAATACTAGAAGAATACCTCACGTGTTGCAGTGGGAATCTCTTTAAAAACTTTACTATGTATAAGAAACATGAAATGTAAAATTGTCTATTAAAATCTGAAGATTCAGTTGGTCCGAATTGTTGGGGATCGAGGCTAAAAAACAAAACAAAATCTAGCTACGCGAAACCCAAATGCCCAAGATCTAACTATTAGTAATATTGTAATGATTAACTGGGATTCGGTGACATACCCTTGTAGACTGAACGCAGGGACTACACTCCCGCACAAGCTTTGTTGATGAAGCCGACGTAGCCGACCTCAAGGTCGTGTAGCGACAACTTCAGTGCAACGACTTAGTGCCACAAATGGCAGCACCTCATTGTACTCGTACACATATGGTGAACGATGATTTCTTCCAGATCTCTGATCCAGCCGAGGTTGCAAAAGTAGATCGGTCTGGATCATATCCAGAATTTCCGCATCACGACAGCGTGCAACGGTGGAGTTGACCTTAGCTCCTACGCAGCCCTTTGGGGAGCCACACGGGAGGGAGAGCCACAGAGAGAGGTAGGTATGCGCATGGGGAGGAGAGGAGAGCTCCTCAAAGGATCTCCCTCTTTCTGTTGTGTGTCTCTCCTCCTCCAGGGGCTACACTATTTATAGGTGGATGGGAGGCACGCTTGCCCCTTCCCCAAGGCACCTAGGGCAGCCAAGGGAGGGCCAAGGCCAGCGGCCAAGGGTGGAGCCGGCACCTGGGGTGCCCCAAACCCTAACCCTAGGGTTCCCCAGGCGCATGGGCCCCTTAGGGCCCATCTGGGGGCCCTGGCCGGCCACCTAGTAGGCTTTCCCTCCGGGAGGGGCCCAATTAAGGTGGGCTACCATTATTTATTAAACAAAACATATATTTAAACAAACCATCTTACAGCATCATCGAATCCTTAAGTGTATTACCCTACGGTTCGGAATACTCCAGACATCATCGAGACACCTCTCTGGTGAATGATCATCAGGGGGACTTGGAGGGACATAACCTTGTGCATTCACGAAGATCTTTTATTGTTGAACCGTAAACGTCGATGTCATATTCCATTTGTTTCTATGATACTTGCAATATCCGATATCTAATCGTCGGTATCATTATACCTAGTTCAATATTGTTACCGACATTTCCATTTACTCGTTTTCGTGATATTCCATCCTCGTGACCTAGTCACATGTTTCAACTTTGGATGTAATCTCACCGAGTGGGCCCAGAGTATCTTTCCATCACGTGGAAGAAACTAATATTGATGCATATGTCTCAACCTAATCCATTGGAATACCTAAAGACACTTTTTCAGTCACCGTTAATCGATGACGGTTGATGCAATCAAAGAAGCCACCGGAAGTAGTGATTAGATATGATCTCACGGTCTAAGGATTAGGTTACAACGCATCTTATTATCGCAATATGAACATCATGACACAATCGTGTTATAATACTAATATTGGGTATGTTCATCATGGCATTTACCTATTGGCATGATCTCATTCTCAATTGAACACAAATGTTCCATGATTGGGAAACCTCGATCATCAGTTGACCAATGAGCTCGTATTAGAGTTTTACAAGGAACTCTGGTTGTTCAATACCACACGTATATCAATGTTTCCAATTGACACAGTTATTGCACAATACTAAACTTATTATGAACTAGTGATATATGCAACTAAACCCTTTATTATTTTCCTCTAGGGCATATATCCTTCGCCCACTTGCACTAGAATACAAATAATCCAGCCGCATTTTGTTACTAATCATGACACCATATCAGACATCTGTGTCTTTGATCATGCTTGCTCGTGAGAGAGAGGTTCTTTCAATGATCTGTACAACTCAGACCTTTTATATTCTTTGCAACTTGTCACCTAATTTGGCATTATTCCATCATCAAATGATGTCGTTAAAGTATATGTTTGGCAAAGAGTGAGACGTTGTATTCTAGGGCATTCGATCTATCAAGTGGTACTTTCTCTGTTGTCGCCATGCATACTAGAAACACACTCATCTAAAAGACAAACTTTCCAAGCCATAAAATTATACTTGCCACTTTCAAGTAGGCTCTAACTTTTCAATTTATATAGATTCAATCGAATGTGCAAAGTGCAACTTCAATGTCTAACCACGCTTCCATTTATCTAAGTATTTTATCTTGCAAATTTCCAAATTCAGTAAAACTCGCACTTGTGACCAAGCTTACTTTATTTTAGAAATATATCCTGAGTTCTACATAGAACCTGAAGAACAAACCTATCATTTGTTCAACGATTCTCAAAATAGTTCTAGAACGTGTTCTTCCAACTAAGAACTCAGGTCACATTACCGTGTACATAGCATGGCCTTTAGATGGCGTAATCAAAGGAAACATGATACATCTATCAACCACAGCTATTGTACCAAGATTTAACTCAATGTTTTACCCAGCCATTCAGTCATTCAAGAGCTTACTCTCTGACTTGTTCCATTTTCTGGACTTGTTCAAAATTTCAACTGAGAAAACATTCCGACTTAATGTTATTGAATGTATCAATCTATCTTGATAGATATCAATGTTTTCCATCTACTAATACCACTTATTATATTTGTTAATACCAACCTTTTATTCATAATATGTCATCTACATATAAGAATGTTTCTCAAGATCCCACTCAAAAATATGTCATCTACATATATGAGACCAGAAAACTTTCATTGCTGCCACTCAAAATATGTCATTCACATATATGCCATTCAATTTAGCTCTCACTCAGTTTAATGTAAATTGTAGGTCTTCTCAAAATTTTGGACAATTCCAAAAATCCTTTGATCAAACATCAAACCGAGATCTCCTAGTTGCGAGATATTTTCCAAAAAGTTCACAAAACCTTGCCTCTTCTTAAATGGATTTTAAGAACTTGCAAGTTTTACATTCTAATGGTTTTAATTACCTAAAAGACTCAAGAATCGCTACATGTTGTTTTGTCAAAACACCATTTTGTGACAAATCAAGCTTTTATGTCCTTCTTTTGAAGTTTCAGTTCTTCCTTATAATCTTGCATTAATTGGGAAGGTTAAGTAACAACTTTACTTAATAAGATCAAGTACTCCTACTTTGTAATCATAAATGTAATTTAGGATTTCATGACTCTAAGTCATTTTTCGCATTTAGGTCCACCCATTTTTCTTCATAGTTCGTAGGTATGTCTAACATGACAAGTAAATCATGAATAATATTCTGCAACCAAGCAGGATATATTTTCATGAATCCTACTTTATTCAATAAAGGACTTGAATAAAAAATCATATGATTACTATCATTAGTTTTTCTTCTTACAATGCAGAATTTCGTTCAGGGGGCGCTACTCTGATATTACCAAGATGAAGTCAATAACTTAAATTGATCCTTTATTTTCTTACCTTAACACCCTTGTCAAGAATACTATTTATCGAGAGAGCACCAAACTTTGTAATACAATTTTGCAGTTTAGGTTTATGGAAGATGTGTCCATATTACACATAAGGACACACTACAAAGAATTGTTTATATTAATTTTGAATTATCATTTAACTCAGAAATTTCTATGAATTATACTATAACTTATATAGTATTATTTATATGGTTTCCTATTTATTAAAATTAAGTGCTTGCTATTTTAATGTACCGCTCTTTAATGATAAAATTTAACGCTATAGGAGATAATTTAGCATCACATAATATCCAACAAAGTATGATTATAACACACATCAATATATTGAAGTGTTCCAAGTATTTATTTTTTAGAACGACTTCTACAAATTCTTACACCAAAATCATAACTTATAATCTTGTCGCTTTGATCAAGTGCAGAGTGTTATAGCAAGAGTAAATTTTCCCCACGAGGAAACTCAGGGTTTATATCGAACTCTCGGGAAACAGTCAAAAAAACTCTCGTCGTTCTTCATCAAGCAACCTACAAAACAATTTCCTTGTCTTGTGTCCCCAACTCCACCGAGTGGTTTTCAAGCATAAGGTGTGAATCTAAGTAAAATAAATATGATATGCAATAAAGTAAATAACAATGCAATAAAGTAATTATGATGCAGGAAAGGTCAACTAACCAAAAATGCAACTTATAAAATGCGGTAAAGGTATTTTTGGGTTTTATATGTGGATGCAAGAAACTAAATATGTTCTTGTATTTTCTGATTTAATTAATGTTGAAAATAAAAGTGCATGTAAAAGTGTTGGAAATGTGTTTCTTATGATTAAAATTGGACCGGGGTTCATGGGTTTACTTGTCTACTCTCTCATAAAGTTGGGTGGCATTAAGCGCAAGATAGATGACCGAACATTGACATGATTTTTATTATGTTAACTTGATAATATTCATATGGGCATCACATCCTAATTTAAAGATGATGTAACACATCTTACTTATACTCCACTAGATAGGAATACACTTCAAGCAATCTAGTATTAAGAATTAACAGAGTATAGCCTTAGGTACTTTGACATGATCTTGAATATGAAATATGATACCGCTTGGACATATTACAATAGAACTATGCCTATGAATGTCGCTTGGAATTCTCAGCTATCACTAAGAAATTATAGCACATGCATTCTATTTATACCTAGTGAGGTAACTGTGGAAAGGTAAAACATCATAGCAGATCATGAATGCTGTCAACATCCAATCACTACTACCTAGTTACTCCATCTGATACACACCATCCCCCTCTCGCACTCTCACATACATGTTGGATCGAAAAAAACTACTCCCTTGGTCCTAAAATGTAAGGCGTCTAAGCTTTAGCCAAAAGTCAACTTCTTCTTACTTTGACGGTTTGACCGACATTATACGAAAAAATATGAATATCTATAATATCAAATAGACATTTTGAGAAACTATACTTTCTAGTCAATCTAATGATATTGATTTGGTATTGTGAATGTTTATATTTTTACGTATAAATTTAGTCAAACTTAAAATATGTTGACTTTTAACTAAAGCCTAGACGCCTTATATTTTGGAACGGAGGGAGTAGTAAAGAACAGGATAATAATATGCATCTACTCATACATCAAGAACATAATAACAAATCACATCTCATTTATCATCCAATAAAATAAAGATCCTCCACATAGGAATTACATAATATGCACCATAATATGCCTATGAATGTCGCTCATATGGTGTTGACGTTGGAGAGGGTGGAGAAGCATCTGAGGATGACTCCGGCAGCATTTCCCCCTCCAATCATCGCTAGAGCAACCTCTATTTATGTGTTTCATGTTTCTCTGCCGCCTCCTCTCGGGAACGCTGAGGGGAGTCTTTATATAGGTATTTTTAGGTCAAGCTGAGCGTCAGGAGACGAAGATGGACGGTATCGGAGCTACGAGGCCCAAACATGCATGGGTGGCATGGCTAGGCCAGGGGCCCATGCCACCTTGCTTGTTTCGCCTCTGGGTCCCATCTCATTGACTTCTTCTTCTCCAGATGGTTTTCATGATAAAATATTAATGCCCGAAAAATCCCAGGTCCATTTGAGTTCGGGAAGGTTCCTTAAACGTTAAATACACAAAATAGGGTTTTCCTGTTCTACAGAGTTATAACCAAAATAAGTTGGATCGATGGAAAATCCCCATAAATCATTACAAATCATGATTATAACAACTAATAACATTATAATATGTAGGAATATGCATCAATAAACTACAAAGTTCATGCATATATTTTGCATGCATCAACATCCCCAAGCTTAACCCATTCTCGTCCTCGAGTATGAAGGTGATAAAATCAAACTAGAACTTTAGAGTTTATTGCTTATATGAAAATAACAAGTAGTAATGCATATGATATATGATTCAATCTTTAATGAATAGCAATAAGCAAATGAGATATCAAGTGGTACTTCTAATTCAACTCAATAATGTCCAACAATCAATAACAAAGTGCAAAAACAAATGAAAGTACTATGGACATTAAACATGCAAGTGCTTGTGCTTTGGAATTCTTTCTTTCTTTTCTTTTCTTTTCTTTTGAACAAGTAGCCATTGAAAGTAAGTACGGAATATATGTGCCAAGCTTTGATGCTAAAGAGAAAATAAATTTTAGAATTGTGCAACTCAAGTCAATGGTAGTGAAGATCAAATATGGTTCACATGATCAACACTTTACTAGTTGTAAGCATACCACGTTGTTAATAGTACCTTCCACCACATGCTACTAAACTCTAGAATTACATAGATTTTCATTATGTGTATATAGTTTCAACCAAGTTCTCGCAAAAGGGTACATCCATGCCACCTGTACATATGCCTTTTGGATTTTCATCTTTTTGTAAAGGCAATACATACCGGGATGACATGACAACAGACAAATGAAATCCTCTTAAAGTACCAACTGAGTAGTAAATTGAACTTGTTTAAGCTAATGAGGAAGTCCATGCTGAAACTTCTACCATGATTAGGCATGGTTTTGGTTAGTGGCCCAATGCTCTTCTCTAACAAATATGCACACTCGAATCTTTAACATGGTAACCCCCACTCATTTTACACCAGAAAAATATGCATAAATCAAGGTGTATGACAACAACTTAATTAACGTTGAAAGTCTTGTTCCATGACAGCATGGTTTAACTTAACCCCAACTAATAAAATGATAAACATGCAACTTACATAAATGAACTCCACCGTAGACTGCTACTATCCCATGAGCTTTGAATTGCACAATAAAAAGGAATATGATTTTGAATGCAAAGACATGGAACATATACTATACTTGGAATAGCATTTTTTTCTATGTAGGTAGGTATGGTGGAGATTTTGTGGAGAAGCATGGCTCAAGGTATTCGGATATACAAGTCCTTTGCTTGCCTTTTATTTTCTTTTCTTGGCCATTGGAAAGGTATAAAGTCACAAGCATGCATAATGTCCATAATGCTGCACATTTATTATTGAACTAAGTAACTTAAAGTGAACCATCTATGCGCAAAGAAGAAATAGCACTAAATACAGCACTAGCAAATTACTATTCAATCAAAGCATATGAAGCATAGAACATAAGCATTACTTGTATTGCTATCTCCCTTTCCTTCCCAACTTTTCTCTCATTTTCCTACAATATCTTTCTCATAAATATAAAATATACCTATAGGTGGTGGTATATTTATTCAAAACAAAAGATGCAAACAAAAAATTAAAAACTAGATGCAGACGCTCCAAGTTTATGCAATAGTAAAGTGGTACTCAAAAAATAAAGCAAGAATAGTATGCAAACCAAGGAGTTGATAGGTCTAGGGGTTGCTGATGTCTACACACGCTTCTATTCTTGTAGACAGTGTTGAGCCTCAAAGTGCAGAGGTTTGTAGAACAGCAGCAAGTTTCCCTTAAGTGAATCACCCAAGGTTTATCGAACTCAGGGAGGAAGAGGTCAAAGATATCCCTCTCAAGCAACCCTGCAATTAAGATATAAGAAGTCTCTTGTGTTCCCAACACACCCAATACACTTGTTAGGTGTATAGGTTCACTAGTTCGGCGAAGAGATAGTGAAATACAAGTAATATAAGTGGTAATTGCAATTGAAATAAAAATGGATGCAAGCAAACATGTAGCAGAACTGGCTGTAAACGGTGTTTCAATGCTTAGAAATAAGGCCTAGGAATCATACTTTCACTAGTGAACACTCTCAACAATGATAACATAATTGAACACATAAATATCTTTCTTCACTATTCTACACTGAACTATACTTTGGTTGGATAACAAACACCAATTCACAGCGTAGGGCTATAAAGCACTCCTTAAAGTTCGCATTTCCCATCTAGATTATCCTACACTGTCACCTTGAGTGCACTAGATGGTTCCAGACAAACACCAAAATTTCATAGAGACATCCAACTCAAATCATAACTCATGATAAGTATTACTGTAATCTTTAGCCTAAGAGCCACACACAATGCGCACATGATACATCCATAACGTATCTATAATTTTTTATGGCTTTATGCTAATATTATGCTTTTGACACTTGTTTTTATATAAAGTTTATGATTTATTTGGACTAACCTACTAATAGTTGCAAAATTGCACAATGTTCTTGTTTTACACTTTGATGTGTAGGAATTACCAAGAATACAAGAGGAAATCTTGTTGGAGTCAAATCGGGACTTTCTAGAAATCTGTCCCAGAACTTTTTTCTAAGATGGTCACGTTACTGGTCGAAGACGGCGTCAAACAGAAAACTCCCCAACTACAAAGTTGTTAGAACTTTTTCGAGGAATGTTCTAGACATAAAATTTACCTAATTCCATGTCCGGACGGCCGAGATAAGCCCGATCCACTGCAACCCTAGATTGGGTGACGAAAATCCAAGAAGCTATATAAAGGGAGGAAACCTAACTCGTGGGGGGACTCCTCCACCCACGAATTGCAGCCGCCAAAAGCCACGTTTTTGCCTCTCCCATGGATACCATCTCCATGGGGGAGGGCTCCCAAGAAGCCATGAAGGAAGGGGGCTAAGGGGCGGCGCTCCCCCATGATGCCGGCGGCAGGGAAGGAGCTCCCCGCGCCGCCGCTGCCGCCACCCTGTGTCTCTCGCTGCCCCCTTCATCGTCTTCACCGCCATCTCCATCACCAACTCCTCCTTGTATACAGTGGTTCATCCTCCCACACACCTCTGTACCGTCCTATATAAACATGGTGTTCGATGCTATAAGTTATAATCCTATGATCTATGTCATGTTTGTGTAGTTTATTTGTCTTTTGATTGCTTGGTTGAATGTCTTTGGTTCATTAGAGTTGTATGTTGATATGGTGCAGTCCTTTGGTGTCCATTATATTTGTGCGCGCATGGATTAAACATCATAGAGTTTGTAGTATGTGTAAGAGGAAGGAGGAAGTTCTGCCGGAGTGACAGAAACCTGAGGACGCGAACCAGAACGTTGCACATGGGAGTAAGAGGACCTAACTTAAGGCTATGCTTGGGGAAACCTTAATGCATTGTTAGTATTTGCGGATGCTTGCTAACAATCCAATCATATAGTACTTGTAATTCCAAGTAGTGAAGTGCATGTATATTTAGCCTCTCCCACATAGAAAACTGCATCGAAGACAATGAACCCGATTTATTCGCTAATTAAACTTGGACAAAGCCACCACTATTACCACCATTTTTCCACACCCATGGTACTGTTAGTTTATGGTTACTTAGTATATTTTATTGCTGCAGCACTAACAATTATTTTCTTGTATTTATTATCTTGCAAAGCTATCTCTCATACCCGTATTGTTGCTCTAGTTTTATTTCCTAGATAATGCAAACGTTTAGTATGCGTAGAGTTGTATCAGTGGTTGATAGAACTTGAGAGAACATTTATCCTACCTTTAGCTCCTCATTGGGTTCGACACTCTTACTTATCGAAAAGGCTACACACGATCCCCTATACTTGTGGGATATCAAGACCTTTTCTAGCGCCGTTGCCAGGGAGCAATAGTGTGTTGGTGAATATTCTTGTGTTCACTTGTTTGCTTTATCTCTAAGTAGTTTTTACTTTCAGTTTTAAGTTGTTCTCTATCTTAGTATAGATAGGGAATGTAAATTACAAAAAATTAGTTGTACTTGTTACCTAAAAACATTTTCAAAAAGGAAAGTTATTGGAAGGATGAGTAATGGTTAAGTGAGGGTCGACCTTGAACACTTGTGTTCATGCCTATGAAACCAAAACAAATCTTTCCATGGAAGCTTTTTAGTTAAAAACTTGTACATATTGTGTATATTGTATATATTGTACATATTCCTCTGTACCATAAAAGTAAAGTGATAATTGTAGTTTCTAGTTACTTGGAAGTTGATAGTTTTGCTTTGCTGTCCAGAAGCAGATTTTCTATGCTTCACCGTATAAAATGTTTAAAATCACCAGAACGTGATATTGATCTGAAATTTTTTGATTGCAAAGTAATTCTTATTATCTTTCTTTCATTAGACCAACTTTTTCTGATTTGATTTACGTAGCTGTCTCAAAAAAAAATTGATCTTCACCGACTGTTCAGTTTAGATAGATTTATGTGCTTCACTGTAAAAAATTGTGATAAATCTCAGAATTGTATTTTGATCTAAAAAAATTTGTGAATACACCTGAGATTATGATCTGTCTTTCATTAGTTTTGAGTTTTTCTATTTGAGCTACCTAACTATCTCGTTGAGTGTCATCTTTACAGACTATTCAGTTTTGGCAGATTTCTTAGTTTATTCAATATTGTACTTGGTGTTATTAGTTTCATTAGTTTCTCGACGGACAACGGAAATCATGAATACCTTAGTATATATAGCGGCTAATATTGAGTATATATTATAAAACTTGTCAATGCTTGAACATTAGTGGATTTTATTTAATGAGTACTAACCCTACTAATGAGTTTTGTGAAGTTTTATGTGAATGTAGCTTATAAGTTCTAATCAATATGGTGATATGAAATGAACAATAAGACGCAAGAGCTCAAGCTTGGAGATGTTTAGGTGCATCCAAAGAACATATTCAAGAAGATACAATCATCTAAGCTTGGGGATGTCCGAGTCATCCCCTATTCATCAACTAACATGAGGTTGTCTCCTTCATACTCTATATTACCCATCCACATGATATGTATTGTGTTAACTTGTATTATAGTTGCTTTTATATGTCTTGGTTTTATCTTCTTTAGTTTTATTAGGCTTTTTATTTCATTTTTATTGCTTCTTTACTTTCACTTATAATTTGAAAATAACAAAAATAGTTTCTTTTGTTTTGCTTCTTTGTTTGGTTCTCTATTTTGATTTTGTTTGGGTGCCTAGCTCAAAGGCGTTAAAGAAAAGCACTCTTGAGAGATAACCCATGTTTTCTTTCAGTAATTTTTCTTTTGTTGAGTCTTGAAAGTTTTTACTACTGTAATGACCCCTCCTTATCCTTTTTATTTTGTTTTTGTGCCAAGAATAGCCTCTAATATGAAGAAGGTAAGATTTTGGAAAGTTGCTGTCCAGAAATAGATTTCTGCGCTTCGCTGTAAAGATTCGTGAAGAATCCCAGAACGTCGTATTGATCTGCAATTTTTTGTGCACATGCCCCTGGTTATTATCTAACTTTCGTTAGTTTTGCACTTTTCGATTTGAGCAACAGAAGATTTTCTAAAAAAATTGATATTTACCTGTTGTTCTGTTTTGACATATTTCTACCACTATTTGCATTTGCCTCTTGATCTCATTTTTTTGAGTTCTTTTGATCAGAAGAGCTTTTTGAAGAAGTTGCTACAGTATCTAATGTTTTAATGTTGTACTTGAGTTAAAACTGAACCAAAAGTAGATCTACTATCTTACATAAACTAATGTTGCTAATGAGAATTGTGTAAAGTTTTGTATGAAGAAAGTTTTCAAGTGTAAGGAAAGGAGAATGATGTCCGGTTCCAGGTTACCCTAGAATTGCTCGTCTCCCATCTCCTTCTCTCTCGGCGTAGGAGTTAGAGTATCTATACCGACACTCCCCAAATAAGTGCCGGTAGGGGCTTTGACAGGGTCTATTAGGAGCGTCGGCAGACACTCCCTTCCTAGCGGGAGCGGCGTCCCACACCAGCGCTCCCAATGTCATCGGACCCAATAGATTTTTATCACAAAATTGCAATGGAAGATCAAATTTGATAAAGTTTCAAACATAGAATTTAGACTTCATACATATCCAAATATAAGAAAAGGGGCAAGTTCCCAGTTGCTACATCCGGTCATCCAATCGTCGTCCAAGTCCGGCTATCCAAAAAATCATGCGGGAGACATAGAGAGATCATCAAAGGGACATCGGAGTGCGCAGCGAACAAGGCTGCCGAGGATGCTGTCTGTCGCGCAACCAACGTCGCCTTGCTAGCTCTGCGGCGCCGATTGCGATCTTCAGTGACATACTTGCACCTTGCAAGCTCCTCCGCCCTGTCGTCACGTGCTCCGACTTCACCTTCTCCGACGTCTTGCGCGGCTGCGTGGTGCCCGCCGACATCTTCTTCTTCAGCGGCATCTCAGCGGCGGGCGCTGGTGAGATTGACGGCGGCGGCGGTGGCTTGGGAGACGACGTGCTCTGGGCGTGAACTGGACTGCCGCTATGAGCCCAAAATGATGCTGGCCCCCCAATAGTCCTGTTGGAAGGCATATTGAGAGCGTCGGTGGAGATGCTCTTAGAACATGTAAAAAACACCTCAGGTGTAGGAGGCTCGCCGTCCGCCGTCCCTGCCGAGCCACTCCTTGCGCCTCCGTGGAGCTTCTTCAGTGGCGGGATGAACGCCGACGAGGCTCCCTGGTTGCACTTTGCACATTGTATGGAATGGCGGAAAATCCATGCCTGGTTGCTGGAGGCGGCTCCCGAGGGCAGGAATGACGGGACCGCCGGCGGACGCCAACTCTTGCGCTGCGTCTTAGGGTAGCGTCGGATGGTCGAGAACGAAAGCTGGGACATCCCGCCAGCAGCAACAAGGTATGCCGTTCTACTCTTCGGCTAGAGGGGAATTGCAGATACAGTTTATTAATCATCAGTTATGTGGATATATACCTGTCGAGACTTGTTGAATGATAGTGTCGCTGTGTGGGATGGTTTTTTGCATTGTTAACGCACGGATCTCTGGTACACCTGAAGAACTGAAACACATGCCTAGATCTCTGGTACTGTTAATGCTCAGGCCTAACCAATTATTGGCGAGTAGTGGTTTAAAGTTTACATTACAGGACCTGTAGTGCCAAATACCACATGAATCTTTTTCGTGCTCTAGTTGTAAAAATAATAAATATCTGCACATCCCCTTATGCCGCCTTTGAATGTAGTTCGACCAGTGATGCATAAACTCCAGGCTTGATGCCCATGAGGGATTCATGCTTTCCCTTCTCGGCAACTGAACCATCTTTGATGACTGCGATCGTATCTGCCCCTTTGATCGTAGACAGACGGTGCGCTATGACAATGGTGGTCCTGCTGACCATTACCTGGTCCAACGCGCCTTGAACGATACGCTCTGATTCAGCGTCCAAGGCACTTGTAGCCTCGTCGAGAAGAAGTATTCTAGGGTCCTTCAAGATCGCCCTTGCAATAGCTACCCGTTGTTTCTGCCCACCAGATAGTTGTGTTCCTCTCTCGCCAACATTAGTGTTGTATCCCTGGGGCAAACTCGATATGAACTCATGAGCGTTGGCTGCCTTGGCGACAGTGATAATCTCCTCTTCGGTAGCTTCTCCACGTTTTCCATATGCTATGTTTGCACGGATTGTGTCATTAAAAAGCACTGGTTCTTGGCTTACCAGTCCCATTTGGTCTCTTAACCAACTCAGTGTGAAGTTTTTGAGTTCTATTCCGTCTAGTGAGATTGTGCCAGAATCCGGATCATAGAATCGCTCAAGCAAAGCAATTACTGTGGACTTGCCACTGCCACTCTCTCCAACAAGTGCAGTAGTCTGCAAAGAAAATATCAATTTTAAACCTATGAGTACAGAGGAATATATAAACACAAAGAAAATACATTGTTGTTCTTTGTTTTCATTTTAGGGAAATGTCCAGTGCTTCCATTCTGATGACATTGAATGTAATGAGGATCAACGTAACGTCTTCTGGGGCAAGATTTTGGTTCCCGATAGAAAAAAAATCCCGAGGGGGGTCGGGATTGCCGGTTACCGCGGTTACCGGAAAATCCCGAGCGGTTACCGGACGAATTTGAAATCTAAAATTTGAATTCAAGTTTCTCGGTATGACCATTTACAAAAGGTTTTTATTGAAATTTAGAAAAATTCAAAAATTTCAAATAATACGGGATTTTTTGCCCGATAAGTTGGTTTCCCGGGGGTGGTCGGGATCTCCGGTTACCGACCGGTAACCGGATTTCCCGACCGGTAACCAAATCACTGTTCTGGGGACGAAAAAACTGATAAATAAATATCTTAGTACATTCCTGTTTCTAAGTTTATCTCAATGTCTCTTTTTGTTCTTGTGTACATGGTGTTCAAACTTGGAGCTTTGCAGAACGCACATGTCTAGATTTTTTTTGAAACTTATATTATGCGCTGGGCATTCTAACACTTGGAGTATACGAAAGCTTTATCCATAGCACATGATGTTCCTCCTGTCATCCATGTTGAAATAAAGAAGTTCAACATATGGCACGGTAATACATTATAGCATGCTCTAATGTTCATGCCAGGCAGCAAACCAGGTAGAGTAAGACTTTTCTCCTCTTTTTGCAATGAACAACTTTGAAATTTTAATAGAATAAAAATATGACAAGTCATGTTAAGTTATTACCTTTCCGGAAGGAATACCCAAAGTAAAGTCGCTGAATACTTGGACATCTGGGCGGGATGGGTACTTGAAGGTTACATGGTTGAAATGTATGTTGCCATCAACTTTATCTAACTTTATGCCCTCATTACTAGTTGAGTTAATTTTGGACCTCATATCTATCAAAGCTAGTATGGATGTTGCGGATTCTCGAGCTTTTGTTGAATCTGATGCCATTGCACTTGTTTGGGAAATTCCAAAAGCTGTGAAAACCAACGCAAAATAAACCTGCAAAGTACCAGGTTGGTTTGTCAAGTCATCCAATAAAATAAGCTCGCATGTCAAATGTGTATATGTTACCCTGAAAACATCTTTAAAGGTTGATTTGCCCTCATGTACGAATTTTGCACCAACGTAGAAACAAAGAGCATATGTCAGATACAATAGTAGGTTCGAGAAACTGAAACCGAGGCCTCCAACCATCCCACTTCTAATTCCCTGTTTCATTGAAGCTTGGCATTTTTGGCTGTACACTGTAATTACTCTCTTTTCTGCACAGAAAGATGCTACAGTTTGAATACTGCCAATTGCTTCAGCCACAACTTGACTTGCATCTTCATACATCACCTGCAGAAATCATTTGTTGGAAGGGCTTATTTTATAAATTATACTTTGAAGGAGCAGAATATGTTCAGGGTAAGCTTTGAATATGTGACTACTAAAAGGAAAGTTGCGCAATGTCTGGAAAAGTGCACACCTTGATCTAATGTGAGAAGTATCAGGAATTATTTGCCTCTTTAATAAAAAACAAAAGGCTATAGTGTTCAAAACAGGGTTTTCTATGATTTCACCTTAGCATCTTCACTGAACCCTTTCAAGAACTTCAATTGGATATAATTCTGCAAGCCTAGAAAAGGAATCACACCTATGATGATCAGTGTAAGCTTCCAGTCAGAAACAAATGCTATGGTGAAGCCAGAAACAAGTGTTATTGTACACTGCACTAGTACGGCCAAGTTATCTCCCACAAGGCTTCGGATGTTCAGAGCATCAACAGACAGCCTTGCACCAAGTGCACCACTGTAAAAGGCAGAAGGAAAACTTGATGTCCACACTGTTGGAGATAAAGATATACTTGCAGGGAAAAAATGAGTTTGCAGACCTGGAATTAGAAGAATCATCAAACCAAGAAACCTCTTGATGCATGATGCTTTTGAAAGACAAAGCACGGACGCGTTCTATAAGCTTCCCACCGGCCATTCCAAATAGGAAAAATTCCAATTGGATTGAAACCAGAGAAATGATTGCCAGTAGAAGGCACAGTAATGCCCAAAACCTAGAATCTTTCCGAAGTTGGTGTGCTGGATAGTAGAAAGTTCTTATACCACCTGACATCATAATACTAAATGATGGGAAAAGAAGTCCGTGCACAAATGCAGCTATAAGAGCTAGCAAGAGAATTGGTGCTTCTGGCTTATTAAGAATAAAAATACGGCCAATTGGTGCTTTCTTAGCAGCTTCACGATCACCACATTCCTTGTGTTCCTGTCTGCTGGTATTAGCATGCCCGTGCAAATCATCAGATCCAGACAGTCCAAGCGGTTTTATGGAGTGTTGTCTTCTGTTCCTGGGAGAATCACTGATTGAGTTTTCCAAAGATAAACTTGTACTTTTAAGTCTTGAACCCGACATGGATAGCACCTCACGCATTTCTTTAGTGTGGGCCTGTTGTATCCGAGTAAGCTTACAGTAAGCTCCATCAGGATCCTTGATCAACTGGTCATGGGCACCTGTATGAAATGGATTTAAGGAAAATAATTGAATAACCTCCTATTCATACTTGTTAGTTGGTTGAAGGAAGAAGAACTAGCAACTCATGTTGAAGTGCCTCTTACCTCGTTCAACTACCTTTCCTTCATGAACCACTGCTATGCAATCTGCATTCCTAACTGTACTCATACGGTGAGCAACAATGAGTGTAGTTATCCCTACCATGATCCTATTTAATGCTTCTTGAACTACTCGCTCAGACTCCACATCCAAAGCACTAGTAGCTTCATCCAACAGAAGGACTCTTGGATTTTTAAGGATCGCTCTTGCAATGGCAATCCTTTGCTTCTGTCCTCCAGAAAGCTGAGCGCCATTCTGGCCAACCATTGTCTCATATGCCTGTATTATGGGGAAGTCAGATAAGCAATAATTGAAGGAAAGTTCAGCAAGGTAAGTAATTTTTTGTAAGTACGTTTGGCAACTTTGTGATGAAGTTGGCTGCATTTGCAAGCTCAGCTGCCCTTTTGATCTCCTCAAGTGTAGCATCTTCTTTACCATATGTTATGTTATCTTTGATGGAGGTCATAAAAAGTAATGGTTCTTGGCTCACAAGACTGATCTTTCCTCTTATCCACTGGAGTTTCAAGGTCTTGATGTTAATTCCGTCTATAAGCACTTCACCAGCCTGTGGATCATAGAATCTCTCTACCAGACTAAGTAATGTTGATTTACCGCTCCCACTCTCTCCAACTATAGCCATTGTAGTACCACTAGGTACTTTTAAAGACAGCCCATTGAGTATCAACTGTTCAGGCCTTGCTGGGTATCTAAATAACACACTGTTGAATTCAACATCACCTTTGATATCGTCTAATACTATTCCAGAAGTGTCGGTGATGTCAATCTTTGGTTTTCTGTTGATTATGTCAAACAACCTGTGTGCTGCAGATTGACCTTCGGCAATGGCAGAAATAGACGGTGATGCATTACCTATAGCCCTGTTGAAAATAATGAAGACTTCAGTTTCAAAATTTACTAGAAATTCCAACAGAACCATATCCTACTGGTCATCATTATTTCAGACAATTTTTTAAGAATGATTATAGCAGTAATGCATGTGGAAGCATTCGGCTCCCAGGTGCATATGAACCCATTGTTTGAAAGCATATTCGGCTTTTGATAAATGGAACTTAGAAATAGTAATAGTAAAATTTTCACCCCAAATGTTTTCCGCTTTTGATAAATGGAAGTAAAATTCTTGTTTACGATTCAAGTATTTTGACCTTTTCTATGTGCAAGACTCTGCTTATTTGCTAGTTTACTCTAACATCTCATATTATTATTTACGATACTATGGAACAATTAGAATGCTCACATTGAACCAGTTAGTATTGCAAATACGACGTTAATGACCTGCCCTCCAGTATATCCGTTGCTGATGATTAACTTGGCCCCGTACCAAAAGGCTAGAGAGTAACTGCAGAAGACAACACAGAAGATACAACCTATTCCAAGGCCAGTGACAATCCCTTCCAAGACAGTTGCCTTGTATGCCTTTTTTATGAGAGTATTATACAATGCAATTGCTTTCTTCTCTCCATTGAAGGAGACAACCTGCATTGAAATTTTAATCAATATTATAAAATTACACGTAACCATCAAATAGTTAGTTCTAATTTTAAAACCATAAGAACCCACCGTTCTTATAGCTCTGATGCTCTGCTCAACAACATTTCCTGCATCACCATATGATGCTTGCCTCTTGGCAGATATTTGGGCACGTAATCGAGAGACAGCTGCAAAAGAGAGAATACATGGAGGTATGCATGCCAGCATAACAAGAGCCAACATCCAGCCCCTTATAAATCCGATGACAAAACCTCCAATAAAGGTTGTCAAAAGCTGTGCATACTTGCCTACCTGACAGTTTATAAGACATATATAAGAGAAAACAAATAAAGCATTTACAGAAATAAATTTGCTTTGTTGTTTCTTCCATGTTGTCTATTGCATTTGTTACCTTCTCTCCAAGGGCATCTTGCACCAGTACAGTATCTGCAGACATTATAGAAATTGCTTCCCCAGTTGTCATCTCCACATCAAAGAATGAAATATCCTGTTTTAGAACAGCTTGAAGGTATAGAGATCGGATACATGTTGACTGCCTTTCTCCCACCATTGTCCAGCACGACACCTCTGGCACAGGTAACAGGTTAACCTTGAATGCTTTCAGCCAGTCGTTTGAAATTCTGTTGCGTGTGAATGTAAACAGAGATCATACGTGTTTTGAACTCCTTGGTATTACTCGGTATTAGGGTACTGGGAAACTAGTGCTTGTAATTTTAGCCTAAAGTTGTGAAGTAGTGACACTAGTGTAAATAAAATACAGGAATGTTACTACATTGGTAGCAAGTAGTCCTCAATTTTTGGCAGCCAATTTATGGTCTGTGTGATTTGCAGTTGTGATTCCATGTTTTTTCTTGGTTGTTTTAAGTACTCTTACTGTTTATCATGCGTCATGTCTGATCATATGAATGCAAGCTATTTAAGTTCAGGACGGAATATGATAGACCGATTGAATTTCAGCCATCCATTTAGAAACCTTCGGTCCAAGAGTAGAGGTGTACTTACGAAGAAACGAAGCTACTGCCGTTCCAATTCCCAAATAGATGTAGTACATAACAACCTGGAGAAAGCAACTGTCAATAAACAAGCATTGAACTTTTGGGACATTTGTATGCACTGGAAATAAGTAGCAAGACTCGGAGTCTGAGGGCTGTCATTCCAGCTAAACATATTTTTTTCTCAAATTCTTCTGTTATCCTAATTATTTTTAAAAAAAACACGCAAGAGCATTGGTGCTATATATGCTAATGCTTACTCATAAAGATGTGAGTTGGTGGCGGTCCGTTTACTCTCATCACGATTACTACTTCCTCTGATTCATATAAAGTGTCGCTGGTTTAGTACAACTTTGTGCTAAGTTGTAATAAATCATCCGACACTTACTATGGGTATGAGAGAGTATGTCTTAAGTTGCCAAAAAATAGTGTAATTATTATCCATATATGTAGTAATGCACATGGGAAGTCTATCCGGTGCAAGGAAAGCTTCCCACAAAAGCTGCTAGATCATTCCATTTTGGGGAGTCGGTGGGCTGTGTCGCCAAATGTGCTTCCAAACCAAAGAACTCTGAGGCGATTGGATGGATGAGCATGGGCCGTAACCTCTGAATAGAGGCTCTGCCCTTGGGGAAGAATAGAAGCCTGAACAAAGGATGACCCTCCTGCAGTCCCTGCCCATGCCAGTCCTTCCTCGGGGTTGCCTGCCGATGAAGAGAACGCCAGTGCTAGCGGTGGAGATGAGCAGGGACCACCGCGGCTCAAATCCTCTGCGTCTGAACATCTTCAGCAGGAATCCTTACGAAGAAATGTTGGAGGACAATGTCCAGCATCATCAGGAGCAGAGTGTGACTGGGGGCAGGGATGCTGCTGATTTCCACTTTGGTTGGTGGTTACCGGAAACCAGACTGCCTAGGGCCATCTCGAGAAATTTGGGACCCGGGAGCCAAATGCAAAATAGAACCGTAAATTATTCAAATAACTAAAACTTGCCAATTACACCTAGCCTCGACGACAACTCAGTGCCCTAATGACATTGCGGATGCACATAGCAAAAAAAAATTACAGAGAAGAAAAGTCTTGCTACCGTGATCTATTCCTTGTAGCAACAGTACAAACACTACCAAGACATCACCAGAAGTCTAACTTCTTCAATAGTGATGCCTTCAAGAAGAATACGATATACAAGCGTCGTCATCGTCTAATCATAGATCATAGGTTCTCACCCTGGAGAAAATTTGTACTTGCAAAACAATGCCTTCAATAAAGCCATTGCCAGGCACAACCAATTAAGTATAGACCTTTGATTTTTACCCTGTAAGATAGGACTTTGAGCTTCTCCTATGTTGTCGCCCCACTTGCTGATGCCGCTGCTACGAGTCATAAATCACCAAGCAAGTTCCTCATTGCCACAACGACTCGAACCGTCATTGCTAGTCCACAGAACTTGTCTTCCATGTTATTCTTTGCCTCTGACTTCACTATGGACCATAAAAAATATGTCCCATAATGGCAACAGATAACAGAGCTTCGCAATGCTCCCTCTAAAACTAAACAGTCAGAAAAAAACATTGATGTGCACGACCGAATTCCATCCGATCTAGCAATCTCTAGGTATTTCACATAAAAAATCTGCACTTTCATAGTGTATGTAACTGACTACATCTAAGTATTTTTTTTAGATATTTTTGAAATTTTAAAATGTCGATTTAAAAAAATCAAAAAGATATTTTTGAAACTTTAAAATGTCAATTAAAAAATCAAAAAAGGGCTGCAAAGAGCCCGTGCTCCAAACTGATTTTCCGGTTGAGCAAACCTTATTGACAAAAAACAAGAGATCATGCCTAGTCAATGTCAAGTATTGGAGATGGCCTATTGGACTCCGATATCGAAAGGCATCATCTGAAGCGAGTCAATCACCAAGATCTCGGGAGAATTTGTCGGTGATCGGAGTAGCTTGACAGCATGACAACCCTCAATGTTGGCACGATGTAATAAGTTCAGTGTGTCAATGTTTGTGGTGTAACGATCGTGCCCTTTCGGGCCATCGGTTCCGTGTTATATAGTGGTAGAGAAAAGCCCTCTACATGGCAATACAAGAGAGATATGTGTACGGTCGGAGTACTACTCCGTACACGTACACGTATAGGATTACATACTCTAACATCCCCCCTTAATCTAAAGCTCGGGAGAGATTGAGATTACGGCAAAACTCCAGCAATCCTTTGACCGGCAATGCTTTTGTGAATCCATCAGCAATCTGATCCTTAGTGGAGATGAACTTGATGGCTAAACGATTCGCAGCCACACGTTCACGAACAAAATGAAAATCAATTTCAATATGTTTGGTGCGAGCATGAAAAATGGGGTTAGCTGATAGATAAGTAGCACCCAAATTATCACACCAGAGACATGGTTTTTCACGAAGACAAACACCAAGTTCACGGAGAAGTGCTTCAACCCAAATAAGTTCAGTTGTGGCATTAGCCAAGGCTTTATATTCAGCTTCTGTGCTTGATCGAGAGACTGTAGCTTGTTTGCGAGCATGCCAGGAGACAAGGTTAGGGCCAATAAAAACCGCAAAACCTCCAGTGGAGCGCCGATCATCAAGACATCCGGCCCAATCAGCATCAGAGAAAGCACTGAGCAGAGTAGAAGGAGACCGACGAAAAGTAATACCAAGCCCAGAAGTATCCTTGACATAACGCAAAATGCGTTTTACTGCAGTCCAATGAGCAGTAGTGGGAGCATGCAAATACTGACAAACCTTATTTACCGAGAATGCAAGATCAGGGCGAGTAAGAGTAAGATACTGAAGAGCTCCAACAATGCTTCTGTATTGAGTGATGTCATCAGATCCAAGAGGTGTACCTTCATGAAGTGATAATGGCTCAGACGATGACAGAGGTGTAGGTGCAGCTTTGTAGCCATCCAGACCAACCTTAGACAGGAGATCATTGGCATACTTTTCTTGAGTAAGCAGAAGACCATCAGACATACGTTTAACTTCAATACCAAGAAAGAAGTGAAGTGGCCCCAAATCTTTGATAGCAAAGTGTACATTGAGATCTTTGAGAAGAGCAGATACTACAGAATCTGATGAGCTAGTAACAATGATGTCATCAACATATATCAGAACAAAGATGGTGATGCCAGACTTGTTATAAAGGAACAGAGAAGTATCAGCTTGAGATGGTCGAAAACCAAGATCCTGAAGTTTAGTACTAAGACGAGAATACCATGCCCGAGGAGCTTGTTTGAGACCATAGAGAGCTTTATCAAGGCGACAAATATACTTTGGAGCATTGGGATCCTCAAAACCTGGTGGTTGCTTCATGTATACTTCCTCCTCTAGAACACCATGAAGAAACGCGTTCTTGACATCTAGCTGCCGAAGGCTCCAATTGCAAGAAACAGCAAGAGAAAGAACAATTCTGATAGTAGCAATCTTAACAACTGGGCTAAAAGTATCTTCATAGTCAATATCATACCGTTGTTTAAAACCTTTTGCAACTAGCCTGGCTCTGTAACGATCAATAGTACCATCAGCACGGTGTTTGACACGAAATACCCACTTGCAGTCTATAATATTGCTCTGATACCATAAAGGATTTATGCACCAGCCAGTTAAACCAAAAGTCCGAACTGATGGAAAGAGGCTATATGCATTATATTTATATTTAACACTCCCCCTCACGTCTAGGCTATTTTAGTCCTTAGCGTGGGTTCGGTGCCGGCCGCAGAATCTTTTTTTCTTTTTGTTTTTAATTCCGCGTGAGCGGGGTCTCGAACTCGAGACCTCTTGGCTCTGATACCATGTCAATGTTTGTGGTGTAACGATCGTGCCCTTTCGGGCCATCGGTTCCGTGTTATATAGTGGTAGAGAAAAGCCCTCTACGTGGCAATACAAGAGAGATACGTGTACGGTCGGAGTACTACTCTGTACACGTACACGTACACGTATAGGATTACATACTCTAACACAGTGCATAGTTTGTAGTGTCATAATTATTCCCACAAGTATAATTAGCGTCAATGCCAAGAAAGTACTCGAGTCCCTCGAAATCATTAATAGGAAAAATCTGCGACTAAGTCTAAAAAAGACGCTCAATAGCAGCCATCGTGATCAAAGATGAATCAAGAAGTGCCGGCTTTGGTGGAAATAAAACCAAGTTCATGCAACTTGTCACTCAACCTAGCATACCATGAACGGCCCAGCCCTGCACTCTCCCGAAGCCTCTCGCTCTCTCCCTCCACCCCCCCTTTCTCCAGCTTTGACCGCCGGTGACCGGGCCTCCCCGGCCTTCCCTCCGCCGGAATAGTCGGCCGGAGCGGAGCTGGGGATGGCGCCGGAGTAGATCTAGGGTAGTTTAGGTGCTGCGGTGTTTCTCGTCGATGTTGCGCGCGTTTTGCAGGTTCTCTGGCCGAGATCTGCAAGGTTCGCGGTGGGTCGGCGGCTCCGAGGTTCTCCGGTGGTCGGAGGCTTGTGGGCTCTCTAATCTGCTGTCGGCGCGCTGAATAAAGGGCCTAGGAGCCGGCTCTGGCGTTTGGGGGTGCGAAGCCGAAGGCTTTTCTCGGCCGGCCGTGGCGGCGAGGGAGGAAGGCCGCTCGATGGCGTACACGGGTTCTCCGTCTTCCTGGCTTGCCGTGGTGGCAGGGGGAATCAGAGTTCCAGCGTGCGCTTCTTCTCCTGGCGCGGGAGCCGGTGCTTTTCATGGCGCCTACTGTTTCTTCTTCGGCCTCAAGTGCTGGCTACCATGGAGGTGGCAGCAGGTTCAGGAGTTGGAGTTTCTGCTGGCGTCTGGTTCGACTTCTTCGTGGAGCTTCCCTCCGGTGGTCTATTGGCGGCGTGCTCCGCCTTCACACCGGACTAAATGGCTGTAGGGCAGCCGCTCCGCCGCTGCTGGGGCTATGCATCTTGGGCTTCTCTGTGCTGCGCTCCAAGTGGTCCGTCCCCGGCAGCATCGTCGCAGACCTTGTGCAAGGCCGGCATCGTTCTGGAGGAGGAAGAGGATGGACTTGATCGCTTTTGCATCTTGTTTTAGGGTCCTTTCTGCTAGTTTGCAGGGCCTCGTTTGTAATTTCTTATTTTTCTATGGGCCTCCTTGTAATCTTCAGCGATGTTTATTGTAAGCAGCTTTTCGGGTGCTTTGCGCCCGCCCTTGTTCAAAAAAAAAACCTAGCATACCATGCACACGGAGATTGTTTTAGACCATAGAGAGCACGCTGAAGCTTGCAAACAAGCCGAGATCGAGTACCTAGTCTTCAAAACCAAGGGTCTGCTGCATGTATATATTTTCCTCAAGGAATCCATGAAGAAATGCATTGCTGACACCGATGTGTCGAAGACACCATTTACGGGACATGGCAAGAGACAAAACCAGCTGGTTTAACAGCTAGACTAAAATATCATGATAATCAATGTCATGTTGTCAATAGAACCTTGGTCTTGAAAATCCACTTGGTGCACGGCACCAAGATGTTGGCATACTCACTCTCATTGGCAAGTGCCAACATCGCTGGAATTTTATAATTTCTTCTTGAATTAACTAGATTATATATAGGACTCAATCCGCTTGGAATCCGCTTGGAATCGAAGTTTGGACTATGACTGGGACCAGTGGCGGATTAGAAATACAATGCGCCAGTGACTATAGCTATAGTGCCCAGTGGCGAAGCTAGGATTTTCATATTGGGTATGCGAAGTTGTAAAAGATTTTTTTTACACAACAATATAAGATATGCAAGTTACAATAACAGGAACCGAACAATTAGGCAAAGCATCAGTTATTTTTTTCAGACCTATAATAAGTCAAGAAAAATAGCTAATTTTTAAGCATTATTCTCTAATCGCAATTACGAGAAATTAAAAACAGAGAGTAAAACTGAGACAACTACTCACTGTGGGTGATGAACTAGTGATGCTGCTATATCTATGTTGCCAAAGCGCCGCCGTAATTCTTGTCGAGCGCAGCGCGCCAGTACCGGTGGGGCGTCCCACGTGTGGCGTCGGGTGTCAAGGAGAGAAGGATCTCCGGCGAACGGGCGTGGGAGGCGGCAAAAGCACACATCACGCCGGCGGCTGAGGTCAAACAGGCTCCGCTTTGCGGACAAGAGATCGAGAACAAGAGGGAAGTTCAGCTGGGTTGCACAGGTTGAAATCCCAGTGGAGGCTGACAGCCCAAGCACCCATCGGAGGCAGAAAATGGTATTTCAGCCCATGTTACAAAACGCGGGAGGGCTCTGGACGTCGCGTTTTGCCCATTTTTTCAAGTTTAACATGTAGAAAAAGACGTTGTCACATATATACATGCATATAGAAGCTTATATACTGAAAATATTTCACCAAAACTATAGGTATGCGTCGCATATCCTTGAATTAGTCTATCTTCGCCCTGCAGGGGCCTGGATCCGTCCCTGACTGGGACTAGAAGGCCTACCTAGGAATAGGATGCACCTATAAATTCATTTGCGGGCCCTGTGCCCTCGTACTGTTTCGCACATGGCCATCGACGGCTTGTAGGTTGCTGCACACCACCAGTAAGGCAGCAAGCCAATAACTAGCCTGCAGCGACGTCTCAA
The DNA here is from genome assembly GCA_007115705.1 of Dactylis glomerata. Classification (NCBI taxonomy): domain Eukaryota; kingdom Viridiplantae; phylum Streptophyta; class Magnoliopsida; order Poales; family Poaceae; genus Dactylis; species Dactylis glomerata. The sequence continues at coordinate 6,060,273 of QXEO01001278.1, read as the reverse complement.
CGCTAACCCAACCATCCCACACCTCGATGGCTGGCCCGATCATCCCTAGCCGCGGAGTACGCCACACACACACGGCCGACCAGCATGCGCAGCAACGCCCAAGTTGCTTGGTTATCAACCATGTATGATCGGTGCTTAGTTCTAACTTCCAAGTTGCATGCGGCTAAGGATTTGCTAACATCATACTTTATTCAGTCTGGCAAAACAAATTGTCCCGACCAAACAGGCTCAGCGCGTCTTAGGTTGAATGTTCAAGCAAATATTAGTAATTTGCTAATCGGATCAAAAACTATTTTCATGGGGAAATACCACTTCCTCGTTAATGTACGTCTGACGGGCGGCATGGCGGCAGAAGAAGCTATGTGCTCGTACGTACCTTGCTGACCCGGTGGAGGATGGTGCTGTCGTCGCTGCTGCCGAAGGTCTCGATGACCGCGGAGAAGACGACCGTCATCAGCGGCTCAGACATGCCGTTCACCATGGCCGCCGCCGTGCCGAGAGCCATCAGCGCAAAGTCGGCGCGGCCGGCATACCTGAACATACCGAAGAAGGGCACCTTGGCCGCCACCGCGTTCTTCCTCTTGCTCCCCTCCGTTTCTTCATCCTCGCCTCTTCCTCTCATTGCCTCACCAGCTAGTGCGTGTTACTCCCTATCTCTCTCTCCTTCTTCTCCCTTTTTAGTATAGCATCTGCTACTACCTCTCTCGTAGCATGTCTGTGTGGTGGTTTACCGATGTATATATGGAGCCGGGTGCATGATTATAGCACATATGCTAAGCAAGGGGAACTGACATGATGCCTTATTGTCTGTATATATAGAAGACACGTTTTCTTTTATTTTTTCGAGACTGAAGACGTTCTTCTCATGGTGGCATGGTGAGTTCTTTTCACTCCCGCCTGTTTACTTTTAGACGCAGATTCATGAGCACAAATATCGGGGGTGATGTCTTTATCTGATTCAGTACTAATTAAGCATCAGGCAGGCCCAACAGCATAAATGGTTGGTAAGCCAAGGGCCAAGGCTACAGGAAATGGGTTGGATTCGTGGTTATTCACGTACAATCAAGCCAAGGTTTACTCATATCATTTATCTGTTCTGCGACCTGTCAAGGAACAAGTTACTAAGTTAGCGTTCAATTTGGATCCAACTTCCATGTTCTCTCTTTTGTTTAGAAATATTTACCATTCCGCGGAGATATGTTGCTCAAATGCTAGAATGTATGGTGGGGCCTGAGAGACCGAGACACAAATGTTCGCCCCACTTAAATGAATTGAGGGAGCAGTTCAGAGTTGATGTGTCTGATTTCTTGGTCTTTTGCGGCAGAAAAATTCTTGGGTCACCTTTTACTGGGAGATTAGTATCCTTGTTGTTTTCCTTCGGTGTTGTAGCCTTCGGATGTTAACTGAAACTTGAGTGTTGTTTACTCCTTCTTTATCAATGAATTAAGGCAAATCTTTTGCCTTTCTTTCAAAAAAAAAATGTGTTTGATTTCTTCAAATCCCTATGGGCTAAGCATTTCCAACACGCGTTTTGAACAGCGCCTATAGTTGTTGTTTCTTCAGAGAAGCCTACTGTTTTTCTTCGCATGGAATGAAATATACTCTATGTTTAACAAAAGATGTACTTCTATGTTCCTATGTAATTTTATTGTTTAATGGCAAGGTGTTATTCAGCCTACGACCTTTGCTCAGCTTACACTAATTTGTGAAAGGATTTTTTTGTAATAATTCCTAGTACACAAGATGTCGGAATAACTTTCTTCAAAGTAAAATAGTACATGAAGTTTGCTTGACCTATGTGAGTGTCTATAAATTCTAGGAATCATTTCATATATAGCAATCCGCATAGGCGAATCAACTTTGCATGATCTGGGTAGTTGGCATAGAACACACGATAGTGAAGGCGTTAAAAGTGTCTAACGTTGAGCTGGGCAGGCAGGTAGTGAGCAAAGAACACAAAATAGATGTACTAGTAATGATTCAACTTGCTGACCATTCAACAAATTGAACAAAAGGACAGTCACATCACTATTATTCTTAACAAATCAAGAACAAGATTCTAATGTGGAGTAGCGCTTCTAATGGTTTCTAAAATTACTCGCAAGAAAACAAAATCTAGCTAGGTCGTATTTCAGCAATAATAAACTCTACCAGATCGGTCATATAGTAATTGGTCTTGCACAAATGCATACGCTAAACGAAATTAACATGTTGATCATGTAAGTTTGATCGACCGTTCACCTTTTTCTTCACTTTCCTCACCCACCATCTTGTCTTGCCAATTAAAGGTGTACTGGTATCAAATTTCTTGCGAGCTAGCTTTACATATGCACACGTCAGCGGCGCGATGGAAGCGTGAACGAAAGGTGGATCAAGCGGAAATGAGTAGGGCATGTACAATGCATAGCCCCAGGGGTGCTGCCTCGCAGCTTTAGCTAGGTTCGGGTGGTCCAATTTAGGCTTGGATAATGTACTTTTATAGAGGCGGCCTCTTCTGCAGGAGGCTGCCTCTTCAACACTAAAAGTAAAGGGGGAGGGCAAAAGGTGAGAGACAAAGAGAGAAACTAAAGCAGCTTTTGAGGAAGAGAGAAAATATCATGGGTTGGATCAATATTCTTCACACCTATTGCTCCATTCACTTTTTAGGTTCGTGCTTACGTGGGGCGGTAGCATACCACTGCCTCCATTGCTCATGCCCTTAGGGCATGTACAATGCATAGCTCTAGGGGTGCTGTCTCGCAGCTTTAGCTAGGTTCGGGTGATCCAATTTAGGCTTGGATGATATACTTTTAGAGAGACGGTCTCTTCTGCAGGAAGCTGCCTCTTCAACACAAAAAGTGAAGAGAGATGGAAAAATGTGAGAGAGAAAGAGAGAAACTAAAGCAGCTTTTGAGGGAGAGAGAAAGTGTCATAGGTTGAACCAATATTCTTTACACCTATTGCTCAATTTACTTTTTAGGTTCGTGCTTACGTGGGACAGTAGCATATCACTACCCCCATTGCTCATGTCCTTAGAGCTTTGCTTATGAATGTCTGAAGTTAGAATACACAGGCCCATATATGAGTATCATGCATGACGCGGTGCCGATGGGGCGATGACGGGGTGCCTGAGGTGTTGTGCTACATAAGCTGGTCGTGGTTCCAGAGAACGAAGATGAATGGCGTAGGCTGGTGATAATCATCATCCGAGGAACCAAAACAATCAATTGATTTTTCACCTTTTCATCTGTTGTTTTCAGTGGTTGTTGATCGATTCTCGTGTGCATTTGATGCCGTGGCGCCTTCGCCTCCAAGGTCACAAAGATGTCTGACTTGTCTGTCCATCAGATGTCCACACATTTGCTTTCGTGTTCTCTTAATTCTCGCCTTGTTGTCGGTCTATTGAGTTGGTGCTTCTCGCATCGTAAGGCTTACTTCACCTGACCAATAAACTGACCGGGCCAGGGGGAAACACAGCACAACAACATATCACCATAGATTTGATTAAGACCGAGGTACCTACTTCGTAGTTCTGGCTTGTCTAGTAAAGGACTACATGAGTAAAGGCCGAGCTCAACTCGTTGGAGGAGTTGATGCACAAACTCAACATCTGAGTTTAAATTCTCATAGACACGAATTTAGGTTTCTATTTATACTTGAGAACCAAACTTTCCTAGGACTCAACCAAACTTTCCTAGGACTCATGCAATTTATCTTGAGGATTAGGTTTCTTCTTTATTTAAGATTAAAAATTTTGATACTCATATTTAATGGTTGTGTGATCCCTAGTTGGTGTAGAGGTCGGGGAAGTGAAATTCTCCCCCAATTTTAGCTCGAACAGGTACGACCCCCGCGCCGAGCGACTTGGGTGGAGCACCAGATCATCGCCGCCCGAGATGTTTATATGTCGAAAAGCCCTAAGATGATGGTTATATACTTATATGACGATGCAAATATGGTGGGTTTTTTGTCATTTCCTAGCTAGAGAGGCATTGGTTGAAATCAGCTGATGTCATCGCTCAGACCGCAAGCCGTAATGGGCCGTCCGCTGCGCCGCTTCACTAGGCCCATTTGTTTTTGTACGCGGTGGCCCACGATTTTGAGAAATATTAAGTGAATTATGTGGCCCGGCCCACGGTTGCCGCATCTAGCCCGCTCCATCCCCTCGCATTCGGATGCAAGCCGCAGCCGGCCGGAAAATCGAGTCGGGCTACCAGCAGCCGGCTTCGTCGAACCAAACAGCCGGCCGGGAGACGCTCAGCCGAACCAAGCGAGGCACACGGGAGCTGTCCTGGGGCGCGGAGGATGGCCGGCGGGAGGCGGCCGTCACAAAGAGGCCAGCGAGTGGGAGATGCGTGGGGACTCCGAGCCACATGCGCAACACGCGGGCGGGAAGAGCTCGCGCACGCGGACGCGGTCGAGGTTCAACGCGGGGACGCGGGTAATGGCAGCATGGGCTGCGGGCGGCGGCACCAGCGAGCAGCTCGTGGGAGCGGAAGCGCAGCGGCTGGGCGCCAGAGTGTCCAGTGGTGAGGTAGGGCTCGAGCAGGCGCGCGTGCACACGCGAGTGTGTAAGGTAAATTGCCCCTAAGTGTATTTTTGGTAATTAATGACAATTCCTATGGACTAATATTTTCATTGAGCTTTTTATGAAGGAATTGTTCATAGGAATTGCTTGAAGTCCATGTGTTGGATTCAAGTCTTGGATGCCATGAAGATAAAGATATATCTTAAGTATTGGCATCAAGATCATTGAATAGAAGAGATGAATTCATTATGATCAATAAGAAGAAATAAAGATGTAGTTCTTGTGTATAACTCATGTAATCCATGCTCTAGCTTATGTGTTAAGCCAAGGAGTTTCAAGATCTTGAGAGTTTGGCTACAAGAGAAGAATTCAAGATATGGCTCTATGTCGAGGCCATGATGGTCTCATGAGTTGAGATATGATTGACTAGTACCTAGAGCATACAATCAAATGAAGAATTCTTTATGTGGCTCAAGATATTGTGATAGAGCATGAGAAGATTCAAGGTTGACTAAGGCAAAGATCAAAGATTGGATTCTAGATTGGTCAACACATGAAGCATAAGGAATGTGTCACATGGGATCAATCGGTCTTGTGGTATGGTATGGTTTGTCAATTATGCTTTGTGAACTAACCCATTACATATGTGTGTTTGTGTTGTCTATGTGGGTTAGGTATTGTGTCATGGATATGCATCACTAGTGAGATTCATATAGCCCATGAAAGGATGACATCAAGTGATGGTTGTCATCAAGGTTGAGAAGTGCAAGTTTCAAGATAAGCATCTCGAGAAGATCATATGCTTGAAGCTTGTCATCCATTTGGTGATAATGAAATTGTGAAGACATGTCTTAGTGAAGGTATCCCATAGTGGTGTATGGGGGAGCATATTGGAAGTCTTCACGAAGCAACAATGATCAAGTGATACATTCCGGCTTGACGGAAGCATGAAGCATCATCATCAAGATCAAGCGGGGTGCACAAGGCAAAGGTTTGTCCTTGCTAGGTTTTCCTTTTACCGGTCTCAAGGTGTTTGTTGGGAGACCGGGTTATAGGATAGATAGCCGCACTATCAAGAGGGGCTTTCGGTTGGGTAACTTGATCACATCACCTTAGAGAGCTCAATCCTTTGCATACTTTGCTTCTCCCTACTTTGTTGCTTATTGGTGTTTCTCTATGTGAGGTTCTTGATCTTATTGTTAGCTTTCCAACAAGTCCAAGTTCATTGAAAACGGATTTCATATGCATCTCTTATTGCGTTTTTGGGTTTGGAGGTTTTACCGGTTCTTTCCTATGGGAGGTTCTCACCTCTCCTTATTTGACTTTTTTACCTCTTACTAATTCTTGGGCTTTATGTGGTTCATTGGATACGACTTTCTCTTAGCTTTTCAAGAAGCCCAAGTTTGCTAAAAATGGAGTCCAGACGCAAAAGTTATGACCGTTTTCATCTTTCGAGTTTTTCAGTTGGTGCAAATCCGGTGAGCACCGGGATTTTCACCGGGAGGCCGGTTTCGGAACGGCGGCGCCGGGCTGTACACCAGCCGGTCCGGCACTCGTACCGGGGCTGCACCAGGACCCCGTCCAGAACAGGTTTCCGACGCAGGCCCGGCACTCGCCGGGCTGTGCACCGGGCGGTCCGGCGCAGAGCCCGGCGAGACCGACTTTTGACCGGATTTTGCCCGAGATTTGCCCCCAACGGCCCTATTTTGATTTGCTATAAAAGGGGCTTCTTCCCCAACAGTTTGGGTGTGTTCTTGGGTGTTCTTGAGCATGTTTTCCACCTCCATTGTTTCCTCTCTTGAGCTTGCTTCCTCTCCCTTTCCTCCTATGATTCTTGCATATTTTTTTTAGGGATTTGGAAGAGGAGATCTAGATCTACAATCCCCACCAATCAATTCCTCCTCTAAGTGAGGGGAACCCATTAGATCTAGATCTTGGAGTCATTGGTTGACCTCCACCATTGTTCTTCCTCTCTAACTCCTCCATAGCATTTGTTACTTTGGTGAGTTTTGAGAGAGAAGGATTTGAGCACTTTCCCTTGTGCTCTTGCTTTGCATCCTTGCATAGTGTTGAGCTCTCCATTACGATTTGTTCAAGTGAGAGATCGTGAGCTTGTTACTCTTAGAGGGTGACCTCCTAGTTGGCTTGGCAGTTGGTGCCTCGGTGACCTCTTCGTGGAAGATTGTGAAGAGGCCCGGGCTTCCCCTTCGTGGGAGTTGTGAAGTGGTTGTGGAGCTTGCAATCTCCGGAGTGAAGGAAAAGCTAACCATAAGAAGGGGTCCCTAGCTTCGTGGGGGACTCGGAGAAGAAGGTGAGCCTTCGTGGCGTTTGGGAGGCTTCATGGTTTCCCGCATCTCTCCAACGGTGATTAGCTTACTTTATGTAAGTGAACATCGGGATACATCTTCATCTCCGCGTGCCTCGGTTATCTCTATACCCGAGTTTATTTTCTTGTGATAGCCTTCGTGCTTGAAGTACTTATATCTTGTTTATCACTTGTGAAATATATCTTGTGCTATCTTGCTTATCTCTAGTTGTTGTTGTTGCACTTAGTTGAGCCTAGCATATATAAGTTTTGTGCTTGAAGAAAATAAACGTTAGTTTAATTCCGCATTCCTTCAAGTCAATTCCGTAATTGTTTTTAAAACGTCTATTCACCCCCCCTCTAGGCGACATCTCGTCCTTTCATAGTGCAGTAGACGTGTGCGTCCAGAGTCGAGGGAACACTACTGGACGGCCGTTCGATGGAGCGCTGCAGGAACTCGGGGGCGGGGAGGCCGAGGTGCCGCAGGGGCGCGCGGCCAGTGGCGAGGTGCCTCAGGGGCGCGTGGGGACTGGGGTGAGGGCGCCGGCATGCGGAGGAGTTGCGCGGACGCGCAGTCAAGCTCGCGTGGGAGCTGGGTGTGCCGCTAATGCTTGGAGGGCGCGCGGAGCACACGGCTCGGCCACAGTAGGCTGCGCACGCGCAGGAGAGGTACTGCAAAGTCGCGGACTCACGGCGGGTCCAGAAAAACGGCGAGCGGCCGGAGCGACGGGTGATGACCCACAAGTATAGGGGATCGCAACAGTCTTCGAGGGAAGTAAAACCCAAATTTATTGATTCGACACAAGGGGAGCCAAAGAATATTTATAAGCCTTAACAGATGAGTTGTCAATTCAGCTGTACCTGGAAACAGACTTGCTCGCAGAGGTTTATCAGTAGAAACAGTTTTATAGTGGTGATAGTAGCAAAACAGTAACAGTAATAGTAGAATAAAAGCAGTAATAGTAGCAATAGTAAACAGTAGGATTAAAGACTGTAGGCATAGGGATAGATGTACGGGCGTTGCATGGATAAGATAATTCATGAAATCAGTGAGACATGGGTAATTGCAGATAAATAATGATAAAGCATCCTAGTACTAAACAATCATAGACATGTATTCCGTATATAGTCGTATGTGCTCGCAATGAGAAACTTGCACGATATCTTTTATCCTACCAGCCTGTTGCAGCAGGGCCTTAAGGGAAACTACTGGTAATTAAGGTACTCCTTTTAATAAAGTACCGAAGCAAAGCATTAACACTCGGTGAACACATGTGATCCTCACATCATAGCCATCCCCTCCGGTTATCCCAATTTTTGTCACTTTGGGGCCTCGGGTTCCGGACAACGATATGTGTAAACAACTTGCAGGTAAGATCATAAATAACAAGTATTATCATAAAACAATAACAAGTTCAGATCTGAGATCATGGCACTCGGGCCTAAAGTGACAAGCATTAAGCACAACAAGTTGCAACAATGTCATAAGCACTAATAAAAGATACTAGGCACTATGCCCTAACAATCTCATAGCAAATTACATGATGCTCCGTTTGGATGTTTGCATTGAGAGGCTAGGCATTGTATTGGGTTGAATGTATAATACCCAGGACATTGATATTGAGTGCTAACGGCAATATTTCTGTTTGGATGTGTTAGACATTGGGAACCCAGACTAGATATTGAAGTTGAATGCCAAATGCTGTTTGGGTGGTAAAAGTGTGGAATTCAAGTCCTCCGAGACTTCGGAGCATTATACATTGTGTGTACACGTAAATCGTATGTAGTCTGATACATGGAATATAATAGGCACAATAAAGATGATATATAGTCTAATACATGGAACAAAATAGTATCGAATATTTTAACAACAAAATATGTAGTCTCGAATATTTTGACAACATAATATAATGTTTCATCATAATCCATCATAAGCTAGCTCATACAGATGATATATATAGTCTATTACATGGAATAAAATAAACGCACAACATAGTCTCATACATAGCCTAGTCTCATACGTAGTCTCATACATACTACCGTACAAGTCACATGAATCAAGCCAACATGAGCAGCCATTCCTTTCTAACCTCCATGGGAAGCTCCAAAAGTGCTTGGAAAAGACGCTCACTAAGGATTAGTTTCCCATAAGCCCGCAACTTGTCGGTTTGAGACATATCAGGTATTGCTTGAAGTGTTGCAAGTATCACAGAAGGAGGAGTAACCTGGGGCATCTGTAATGGCTCAGTTGACTTGAGTGCATCATCGAAAGACGTCTTCATATTTCCAAGCATGCATAAGATTGCTTCACCAGTTCGTGGCCTTTTTGTTGATGGACCAACAATTTTAGGAGAGGTATCATTGGCTTCTTGTACAGGTTGTACATCCTCAGTATCAGCCGCACTTTCAGCGCCCGTCCTAGCACCTTGACCTGTGGCATGGTCTTTTGAGTAAATGGTACATATCTCATTCCAGTTGTGGATTACCTTGTTCCTATAGATAGCTGCTTTTTCATTAGCCTACAAACAACAACATGGCATGATTAGTAAGTTAGAAAAATATAGAATGATTGGCAAGTTAGAAAAATGTAGAATGAGAGTGGCATGTCACGTACCTCTACATATCTGTCCCAGACTTCATCACTATCAATCTGCAACACATTCTTTTTCCAATCCCAACCAAATCCACTTTGTGCTATAATTTTGCTAACAATCTCGTAGTGCTTGTCAAAAGTTTTGCACCTTGAAACGATTTTCTCCTTTGTAACATCCACCCCGCATTTCGCGCGGACAGCTTTGATAGCATTATGGTAGACGTGTGACTTCCATCCATTTTGGGCATGGTCCCCATTGTTGTGATGCTCAACAAGCACATTCAACAAGGCACAGTCCATCTCCGGAGTCCATTGCACATAATTCCTGCTATACTTCTTGCCATTTCCTTCCTCCATGGACCTACAAAAGTAAACCGAAGCAAGAAAAATGGAAAAATAAAAAGTATCAACACTTGAAGCAACACCATATCATATATATATATATATATTAATTTCTCTAGCACACTCATGCATGTACAAAATATCCAAAAGATAACCATCTAGTAACCATCACAAAATATGCAAAAGCTAATCCACTGCCTACTTCTAGGTAGCTAACCCACACATCATACTACACTTCCATTTCCGCATGAGCAACAAGGTAGTCAGCAAACATGTTATCGGCGAATTGCTTCCTAAAATTCTTCCATGCGGTTGTGACTCTAACACTTGTAATGTAACCAGCACCATCTTCCATTGCTTCCTATCCAATCCCTGCCATCCCCTTCACCTACAGCGGGAATTACTCACACATGGATGGGGGGGTCATGGATGGTTGATGGAGAGACGTCGGTGATGATGGTGATGAAGATCTCCTCCAAATACCCGTCCCGGCAGGGTGCTAGAATGGAGTTTTTGGTTCCGAATCGCGGTTTCTGATGGCGGCGGCGCAGCGGAAGTCTATCTGGGAAAAACGCCGAACCCCTGCTCCTTTCAGGTCAGAGGGTATATGTAGGCGAAAGGAGGGGTCGAGGCGACGGCCGAGCTGGCCTCACCACAGGTGGGTGCGACTAGGGCTGGTCCGCGCCCCCTGGTGGTGAGCCCAGCTCACTGCCTCTCTTCGTCTCCTCTTCTGGCTCCGTGGGTCTTCTGGTAAAATAGGATTTTTGCAATATTTTTTGGGATTTTTCCTAAAAGTCGGATTTCTGCATAAAAACAAGACACCAGGGCAATTCTGCTGAAAACAATGTTAGTCCGCATTAGTTGTATTCAAAACACACAAATTAGAGGAGAAACAATAGCAAAAGTGTTCGGGGAAGTAGATACATTTTGGACGTATCAACCCCCCCAAGCTTAGCTATTTGCTTGTCCTCAAGCAATTCAGTTAACAACTGAGAGCGATAAAAGAAACTTTCACAAACACATTTGCTTCATATGATGTATATATACTCACTATATGATCAAGTACTCAGGCAATTCATAATAAGAAATATGCAACTAATGTTACCTCATAGTCAAGCAAGCTATGAAAGAGTGCCAAAGCACTAATAACAAGTAACATGAACATAAGAAGCTACAAGATTGTAATGTTCATAAATGATATGGAAGAGTGGTATCCCGCTTGCCTTTATTTGTGGAGCAAAACATAAATACTGAGGCACCTCTGAAGTTCAAGGGAAGACTAGAAGTAAAAATATCAAAGATACAAGCATCAAAGTTATACCACAATTAACTGTGTTCTGGGACAAGCACATTACACTAAGAATAATAGCTATGCTCTCAAGAAGGTGCTTAAAGTTAGAAGATGAAGACTCATCATAAAAGTAAAAGAAAGGTCCTTCGCAGAGGGAAGCAGTGATTTAACATGTGCTAGAGCTTTTCATTTGTAAAACAGAGATAAAAATTTATTTTGAGAGGTGGTTGTTTCATGTCAACGACTGGCAATGGGTACTTGCTATCTTCCATACTAAACAAGTGAGAGCGGTTCCGAGTTCTTTGAAAATTTGGCACATTGGTGCTCTTTTATAAAGCTTTGGCACTCCTCCCACCTTTTTTCCTTTCTCAAACCATGGCTACCCGATTCCATCGGGTGCCCACCAACTTTCACATACCATGGAGGAGTGCCTTTTTTCTTTCTTTTTTTTAGATTAGATTACAGTGGTTTGACCAGCTCCCTTGCAAAATTAATGACAAGCAAATGAAGCTGCCTAGTCGAGGGGTACTTAATTTAATATGGAAGATAGCAATTCCGACCACTACGTCCTCATGGGCTAAAAACAGTGGCACAAAATGAGAAGTAGTTGAAAGTTTTGAAAGGTAGCACATGAAAATTTACTTGGAATGGCTTGCAAATACCATGCATAGGAATTTATAGTGGACTCTTTGGGGTTACTTGGTTTTCAGGAGTTGGATGCACGAGAAGTATTCCCTCTCAGTACAAGTGATGGCTAGCAAAAAGACTGGGAAGCGACAATCGAGAGAGCAATAGCTGTCATAATCATGCTTGCGACAAAACTAAATTAATATAGGCATAAAAATGATACAAGAACTCTGAGGCAAAGTAAATCATCAAGGCTTAATTGACTTTTTGTTCAGTCATGTGCATGCTTGAGCATGTGCCAAGTCGATTCAATTAAAACTTTCAGAGGAGGATACCACAATAACATACCATATTATGAATAAAACAATGCAAGCAAGCGTCTACATGACATGCTACAAACTATTAGTAAATTGGAACTAATCATATGAGAGCAAGAACTACAAAGCATCCATTAGATAACATATACCTTACATGAACAGACTAAGCATGTCCACATAGATGAGTATATGTACAAAAATGAAAACAAATAGAGTTCATACCAGCCTCTTACCACATCTCGGATTGTCATATGTCATCATTATTGCCTTTCACTTGTGTGGCTTGAATAATATGAAGTGAAAACCAAGCTCCAATGGAGTCACGGAAGACTGAACTCTGCAACAAACTTTACAAAACCGAAGAAGAACAACAAGTATTTTTGGGTTTTCGATTTTTGAAACAAGAATAGAAGGGAAAAGCAAACAAAGCAAAATATTTTTGGATTTTTCAAATATCAAACCGACAATGGAGAACACAGCAAACCAAAGCTAGAAAACTAAAAAGACAAACGAAGAGAAACAACAGAAATATTTTTGGTCTTTTTGTGTTTTGGAAAGTAGAAATAAGAACAAGAACAATAAAGAAAAGAAAGCAAAATATGGATATACAAAGTACCGACAAAATATGATCTGTAGGTGAGTGAATTGTCGGCGTACCTCCCCCCAAGCTTAGGCTTTTGGCCTAAGTGGAGATCAATCTCGTCTCCAATACATGCTCCATGCTGGTGGGTCATCATTGGCACAGTCATAGCCTGGCCCTTGTGAAGATGAAGCAGATGGTGTATAATCATAATAAGGCTACTGGTATGGAAATTCCGCAATGTTGGAGGGCTGGCCCAACTCCTCGGTCCCCTCCCCATCGTGCACGGGCGGCGGGTGCTCCTCTATATACTCGTCGAGCTCATCCTCTGTGAGTGACCATCCATTCCTGCGATCAAGGTTAAACAAAAGAGGTGCAGGCAAATGGACTGATCGATCAGTCTTCACTACCTTCCAGGTAGATTTCTTGAAAATGGTTATCTCAAACGTCAAGTTACTCAAACAGGCATGAGGAGAAACAAACTTATGATGTAACATAGAGTTAAAATCAAGTCTCTCCATGGGGAACTGCAGATCTAAAATATGAGGCACTACACCATGCAAAGCTAATAAGCGCGAAGCTATAAGACCTCCACATATTCCCCCTTTCTCACGGTTAGCATCAAGACGGAAAGCTATTAACGCACCCAAATTGTAAGTCCTATCACGTCTCAAAGCAGCAGCAATAAAAGCTAGATCACAGGAGGATAACTTATTTCCAGCTTTCCTAGCAAGAACACACTTGGTAATAAAGTAGGCAAAATATCGAATGGATGGAAAATGAATATTCCAAATTTTACCATTATCTCCCATGAAGCTTCTTCCTTGACAAATCTCCTCATATAGGTCCATCAATGGCCTAGGCCGTTCCTTCATCCTTTCGCGCGATCCCCACTGTGGTACTCTAATGGATGCACAAAAAACATCAAAGGGCAAGTCCACAGATTTATTGTAAATTTTATAATAAACTATGGGGTTAGATGTGGACCAATTGAATCTGAAATCCTGCACCACAGACATTGTTAGTTTCGCATATTGGGGCGGTTCACCATCAATAAAATGTTCCAATCCTGCATTGGAGACTAGAGTTTGGAAATCCTGCAGGATTCCAGCAGCATTCATGAACTCTGAGCATGGATAGATTGAGGAAAAGTGTGGGGACCCCGGCTTACCATCCGGAATTCCCGTTATGCATACAATTCACGATCCCAGGAGACCGTCATGAATCCACATAACAGAGTTGGCATTACAGATACATCATCCATTACATAAATAAGTCGTTAAGTCTTACATAGCCTCTTGGCTAAATACAACGCCACGCAGGGCAAGTTCAACAGACACGACTAACATAAGCAGCAACGGATACACGTAGCGTAGTGAACCAAGTCAGGCCTACTACCCTACAGGCGACTGACCAGGAAACGAGTCCTAATTCGCACCGGCGTCATCATACTCCTCATCATCTTCTTCATAGTCATCTCCAAGGTCTGGCCAAGTTAATAGCCAGGGACAAAGCCGTGAGTACATTTTGGAATTGTACTCGCAAACCATCTAAGGAAGGAAACATTCACATGCTATATGGCTGTAGCAAGGGCTGACTTAGTTTCAGTGACTATGTGCTACTAACTTCTCGTGTCGATATAGCATGTCCCACGACATTTCTATATCCTTATTAAAGAAGACTTTTAGAAAGATTTAGTAAAATCTCTAGGAAAGGGGGAACTCCGTTGAAAGGTGAGATCGGTGGCCAATCAAACATGACCACCTCAAGCCGTCGACAGTACCCTCCGAGTACTCTGAACCACTTCCCGTGCCATGGTCGTACCCTCCAAGTACGCCGTCGAGCACAAAACTCTCACTTTCTAAAAAAAACCATTTATAAAAATCAAAACCTGACATTGGGCAATGTAGTGATCTCCACAACCGTCCATAAGCGAGGACGTGGCTATTCGAATAGATTTACACTCTGCAGAGGTTGTATACTTTACCCACACCATCCGATAAATCCGTCGGGATACCACCACGGACCGTCATAAATAAGTATGCGGGGTTCGAATAATCGATCAAAGCCCTCCATCTATCCACCTTAGTACGGGAGCCTATCCTGTGGAGTATACATCCCCGGCAAACCCTGGTCGTCTACCTCCGTCGAGCGTAGTTCCAGTGCCACGGCGGGAGTTACCCAAGTGTCTTCCGGACGGGTAGCCTATTGGCGGGCCCGCTACACTATTGCCCACCACTTGCGACAACCCGGATTCCGGGGTCCTACAGACCCTTATATAGTATGAGGCTCCCCGCACTAAGACGGGTAAACTTCAAACTAAGCCCCGTCCCACTCCAGGGTAATGTGGTTGCACGGGGTAATTGCTTCGAGCGACTACAAAGAAACACCAATGTCCTTTATGAACCACCAACCCACTTCTTCCATAACCCAAGTGTCCATTTGCCCAAAAATCATTTAGAAAACATTTCAGTGGAGTAGATACTACCCCAAGGTTTTCGTAACCATTTTCGAGAACTTTCTGAGAGTTTTCCCATCCTAGAATTTTTGGCTCCACTACAAGTGTTTCTCAAAGACATCGATGCTAATCATCGAGTCTCTACAATCAGGGGTAATGGATAGGTGTTAAGGGAGTCATCCCCCATGGATGATAACAATGTGACTTGTGGAGCAAAGTTGCGAACTATTGCTATCTAGGGACAAATAACAATATAAGAAAAACAATGCATAGTAACAAGAGCAGAGTAGAATAATGCATAGTGTCGTGATAGGATTCAGATATGCAACAAGTAGATGGCTTGCCTTGGTTGGCTTGTCCCTGGTCACCCCCCTCCTGGTACTCAAACACTTCACCCTCCTCCGCACAGTCGTCGTTCGATTCTATCGCCGGAAAAGAAACGGAGACACACACAATAAGCATTCATGCAGACAAGGGATTTTATCTAAACAACAACACACACTTAAGCATTTGAGTATCAGAAGCAAACAAGTTTAGATAACAGAACATATATCTATTTTATAAAAGAACAATTATTAATCACCACATCAAACAATTCCTAGTTGTAACCTAATACTCACTCACAAGCAACCACTTGCATGCACCAAAATGCATTAAAGCATGGCATCAACATATCTACTGGAAACTCACCATATAACAGAACCATTATCACTGGAATCAAATTTAAATAGTATAGAGGTAACTTAATAAAGATTTATCAATCCTAGAATAGCAAAATAATCCTATAAAACTCTCTGTAAGTCCTAAAATTCTAACAGAGACCATTCTGGGAAGCTAATCAAATGCACAACACACCAGAGGTGGAATTATTCCAAAATAAACAATATATTAATCACAATAAATCAATTACTGCAGAACATTGATATCACCAAATTAATTACCACAAACATTTCACACTTCCTAAAATAGTGAAACCAACTTCCATAAATCCAAGAAACAGTAGGGTGTCAGTGAAAATTGGTTTCACCAATTTTTAGTAAACAGAACATCATATTTGCAGTCAATAAGAAAAATCAATAGATTCTAATGTAAATAACCACAGATAATATCTAGGCTCCAACAATTCATGCATGCAGTACATCCAGGTAGATATTAACTTCAAGAGCACTTAGAAATTGGATTCACTAAATTTGGGTGCATAAAATAATTTCTATGAATTTCTAAACTTGCAGGGATTTTCAGAAAAGAGAAAACAATTCTCTGAAAAAAAAAGAAGCCGGGCCGGGGGCGACGGATCTGAGCCAGGCCGGCCCAATCCCGGCGGCCTGCTCGGGCTGGCTTAGCCGAAACGGTACGCCACCGTCTGATCCAGATCCGACGGTGCGGCCATCATCTTCCTCGCGCGCCAGCGCATGCAGGCGCGGGCGACAGAGCTCGCTAGGGTTTGCGGCGAGGCGGCGCTTACCGAGGGGCTGCGGCGGTCGTCGGCGGTTAGATCGGGGGCGGGGAGGTTCAGGAGGTGAGGCGCGGTCGGTAGAGGTGCATGCAGAGGGAGGGGTGGTTGCGGTGGTGTCGATGGTGTCGCGATGGGCTACGGTGATGGACAGCGAGATCGTCGAGCTAGGCCATGCCTGGATCAAACAAGAGCAGGGTGAGATCTGGGCAATGGCAGCAAGCTTGCGAGCTAGAGAGAGGGAGCAGCGAGACGGTGAGGTTGACTGCAACCTCCACCCGCGTCGGCGACGATCTACCCCGTAGCTCTCGCTCTCCGGCGGCGGTTCCTTCTCGTCTCGGCGATGGCGAGGTTCTGCAGATGAGTGGGAAGAGAGGTGGAGCAAATGAGGGCGAGGGGTGGCTTCCAGAGAGGTTCCCGAGTTTATAAAGGGAGAGGTGTGCTCGGTCTATGGTGGGTGGCCTCGGATGCGATTGGGCGGCGAGGGCGGTTTCCCCGGACGGCGTTGTGGTCTGAGTGTAGGGGTCTAGGTGGCGTTGTCGGTGGCGTGCTGGTTCGGTCGCAAGCCGGCCGTTTTCAGAGAGGCAGCGGTAGGTTCGGGTCGTGGCGGGGTCGTCACAGTGCGCCTCGGGACTGGGCAGAGATGGCGTCGTGACGGTCTCTGGGTGCCTTGCAGGCGTGCGTGAAGAGCGCGGCCAGGCGAGGTCGGGGTACACGGGAACGCCGCTGCACGCTCTGCGTGGGCTGGGCGTCCTGACTGGCACACGTCGGCATGGCCGGGGCGGCGCGCACGGTCACACTCGAGTGATTCCGTTTCAGGGAATTGGTTCAACGGGTCGTGACAGGTCTGGTGGCGAGGTGACGTCGCGGGAGGTGGACGGTGGCGTGCTGGCCCTGCCGGGGTGTCCACGGCGGGCATGGCGACGGCCAGGTCGGTGTGAGGTGCGCTGGCTGTGTCTCTGCTTCGCGGGGCCGTGCTAGGGTGCTCGCAGGGTGGTGTGTTTCCATTGGGGGTCGATGGCAGCGGTGTGGGTGACCACCAGAGGGAGAGGGAGGCGCTGACAGGGTTTTGCCCTCGGGCTACCCTTTTCCCTCGACTCCAAACCGTAAACGACAAGAGGAAGAGGGTTTTGGTGATCTCCAGAATCCAGAGAAGATCCTAGCAGGCCTCTTCCCTCCTCTTGGTCGGTTTTGAAAAGAAGAAAAGGGTAGAGAGAGGGATAGGGCCATAGTTAGGTTAGCTCGGCCTAAATTCAAATTTGAATTTGAAATCACTTGAAAAGATTTGAAAATGCACCAAGATGGTCTCCACAGGTTTCAATCCTAGTTAGGAGGTATTGGCCAAAGTTTCAAGAATTTAGAGGATGACAAGCTAGGGTTTTTGAGATGCACCCAATTTCGGATTAAGGTGAGAAAGAAAAGAAGAAATAAAGAAAAAGAAATTTGGGCAAGCAAGAAATACCATGCTAGGTTTAGCTTTGAGGGCAAACCAGCCTAGCTCCATTATTGCATGCATAAAATCATAGAACTATTCTAGTTCATAGAACTTAAGCATGGGAAAAATACTAGAATTAAGACATGAAATAATGCATACACATGCACACATAAAATCATGCACTCACATAAGATTACACATGCTAGCACACACATGCAATCATGCATTCACAGAGCACACACACTCATTGCTGAGCAAAAGTTTTTAATTTACTCACCAAAGAGTACTTAAGTAAGGTTTTAACTTAGTCAACAAAAGTGGGGTGTTACAAAAAGACCCTCTCTTCACGGTGAACTCTCATGACCTCATGTACTTCTAGTTCATGTTGAAAGAGTTGGTATGCATTCTCCTCCATTTCTGAAATTTTTAACAAACCTCAGAAAAAAATGATTTTGAAACAAACAAATGTAGGGAACTACTATAGGGAGTTGCTAGAGGACTAACATGCATCAAAATAACATTTATAATCAATAGAACAAGCATGCAAACTTATTTCACCTGTCACCTATTGACGTGGGTATGCCCTTCGGGTACCGACGGATTAGTATATCGGGTCCGGCCCATTAAGGAAGTGGACAAGTACAGGGACTCGAAGATGACTTGGAGACGAAGAAGGAAAGTTCTAATCCGTATTTGACTAGGATACTTGTAAAACCTTAGCCTGGTTGCATATATAAAGCCAGGCAGGGGCGCCCTTAGAGAGATATCTCATAGACATCAAACATCAAGACATAGCATATAAGATAGATTAGAGAGAGATTAGATAGATACAACTCCGCCTACGGCGGCACCATGTAAACACCATTGTGATCATATACTAGATTGCTAGCAGGATGTAGTGATCCTCCACCGCGGGGACGTGAACCTGGATCCGTCGTGTGCCAATCTCGATCCCGGAATCTCTAGTCGTTGCTCTTCCCCGATCATAAGTCCTTCATCTAGGACATTTGTCGAGTTAACCCTCGTCAATTGGCGCCGACCGTGGGGATCGCGGCGACTGGATTTTGTCATCCGGGAGGGATCCTTCAAATTTTTCATCGACAAGATCAACAATTTTTGCGGCTGCCGACAGCAGCTACAGCCAGATTCGCCATTAGCAACCGGCAACGGCGGTTTCACTTTTCGCAAGATTGTTTTCAGCTGGAAAATCTAGATCGCACGGGGACTTCTGCGATTCCAAGATCCGTTGAAGAAAAGAAGACCGACAGGAAAATATTTCGTCGAGACCGGGAACAAGGCAGATTTCTGCAGAATCAATAGAAACCGGACCGGATCAGCTGTTACGAAGCACGGAGACTCGATTCCTATGGGCAGCGTCCTCTGCTCACAAGAAAAAAGAAAAAATAGCAGCGATCAGCGACACAACGATGTTTTCGTATCTCTTCGACACCGGGAAGCAAGCCGCGGCAACTTCCATGGTATCGATCAAGACCGAACCGAATTAATCTTAGTTCTGCTTTCCCAGAGCAAATACCGATGCACCAAGACAATCCACAAGCAAAGCAAAAGGAGAGCACGTCATGTGCGTGGATCAGACAAAAGACAAGAGCGCTCATCAAGATAAGGTCATCGCCTGGTCAATGATTCAAAGTGCCATAACGGAGGACATCTTCAATCACTTCTCATTAAAAAAAATCCATCAAGTTGCCAGCGTCTACATACTCGCTCGTATACGTCCTTGGATGAAGACATCAAATCGATCGGTCAGCAGTTTGCACCGAGGAGTTATCAGTCTGCGACAGACAACTAGAATAAAATATTTCGACTACTAGTCGGACTGCTCGGATAACCCGAAGAAAATATTTTGACTACGCTGCTCGGACAACCCGGAGGAAAAAGTATTTCGACTACTTCGTCTTCAAGATCGTCGAGTGCGTCTTATCACGCTCGGCGGCTTGTCGCCGCGTACTCGCGCAAACTATCGGCAGCGCTCGGAGGCTCGACATCAACTCGCCCCGGAGTGCAGAAAATCACCCTCAAGACCTACGATTTCGTCGACATCAGGAACACGACAATCCCAACAGCGCTCGGGGGCTCGACAACAACTTCACCTCCGATCGTGGTTGTGATTCTACGACAGCAACTCGACTACATCATCGACGACTACGGCCGCGCCGACCACGCCGCACCAGATAAAAGCTAAGTTTTCCTCTTCCAAGAGTCGATTATTATTTACCTTTTTGCCGCACCCGACACTCGGGGGCTCTGCCATGAAAAATCATCCTACATATCATTGACTTCGAAAAATTGCGAAAGCCCTAGTAGCTGGCGTTCCTTGTCGAATACTTGACAATTTAGTTTACAGTCGTAGAAGCTCGACTAACGGTTGGCAAGACACAAACCTTGGGCGTCAGGCTAACGAAAAGGCTTAGCCAGTACCTTGAAATTCAGATGCGGCAAACGCGTCACATTACGTCTGACCTGAGTAGCTGATCGAGCCGTGAAGTGCACCAGGCTAACGAAAGGGTCTTGCGTACGAGCAACAAAATTGCACAAAAAACATCGAGTTTTTATTTTACATACTACATCATCATTATAATATGCAAATGCAATATTTCTTCAAGAGAGAAAGTATTTCACAATTATTCATATTTTCTGCAGGAGTCGACAAATTCATCAAAGTCATCAAAGAGCCAGACTTCTTCGAGTAGTACAACTTGAGTCTATGCTCGGTTACAAGCACCCAAACATAGACTCGGGGGCTACTCCCATCGGGAGCGCTGGTCGCGCACCCGGTGAAGATGCAGAATTACTTCAAGAAGAACGAGGAAGAAAATTTCGAGTTCATGAACTCAACATTTACTCCCATCGAGAGCGCAGATTTCAAGAAGTCGAAGAAATCAAAGATTTCAGGAAGTCGAAGTTTGCAGAAGTCGAAGATATGAAGAAATCGAAGTTTTCAAGAAGTTGAAGTATGAAGAAATTGAAGTTTTCAAGAAGTTGAAGTTTGAAGAAGTCAAAGATTGTAGAAATTGAAGATGTCAAGAAGTCAAAGATTGAAGTTTGGAGACTCAACCCGAGTCTGCGACTCAAGTAGAGTCTCGGGGGCTACTGACGTGGGTATGCCCTTCGGGTACCCACGAATTAGTATACCAGGTCCGGCCCATTAAGGAAGTGGACAAGTACAAGGACTCGAAGATGACTTGGAGACGAAGAAGGAAGGTTCTAATCCGTATTCCAATAGGATACTTGTAAAACCTTAGCCTGGTTGCATATATAAAGCCAGGCAGGGGCACCCTTAGAGAGATATCTCATAGACATCAAACATCAAGACATAGCATACAAGATAGATTAGAGAGAGATTAGATAGATACAACTCCGCCTACGACGGCACCATGTAAACACCATTGTAATCATATACTAGATTGCTAGCAGGATGTAGCGATCCTCCACCGCGGGGACGTGAACCTGGGTACGTCGTGTGCCAATCTCGATCCCGGAATCTCTAGTCGTTGCTCTTCCCCCGATCATAAGTCCTTCATCTAGGACATTTGTCGAGTTAACCCTCGTCACCTATAGAGCTAAAATACTCAAGAAATACTCCACTAAACAAAATTCTACTTGGACAATCGAAGGAGTCACATACCAGGGAATAAATGCTCTAAATCTCAGCAACAATGATGGGCTGAGCAAGGAGATCGAAAAATCGAGTTGGAGAGCAGCAAGAACACGGGCTTGAGCTGGGGTGTTGTGATTTTTCGAGAGAGAGAGAAAGAGATGGAGATGAAGAGATAAGTGAGAGGCCAGGGGGCCCCCCTCACCATAGGTGGGCGCGGCCAGGCTTGGGCCACGCCCCCTGGTGGTGAGGTGGCGTGGTGGGTCCCCCTGAGGTCTCCCAGGTGCCTCTCTACCCCATTTTTAACATAAAAATTTTAAAAGATTTTTCCAGAATTTTTCGAGAAACTTTATTTTCGAGGATTTTTCAGAAATTGACAAGAGATTAAAAACTCAGGAAAACGAAGATGGAATGATTGCAATCAAATCAAAACCAAGCATACAGCAGCTCTAAGACACTCTAATATGAAACTAAATAGCGGAAACTAAAATGAACAAGGTAAAAAACAAAAGTAAATGCGGTGAAAACATAGTTTCGTTCATTTGAAAACTACTTTGTTAACAAGGTGATGGCGCCGGTGTTAATATAGATCACCGACCAGTTGGGAACCCCAAGCGGAAGGTATGATGAGCACAGCAGCAGTTTTCCCTCAGTAAGAAACCAAGGTTTAATTGTCCAGTAGGAGAAAGCCAAACTTAAGAAGGTGATGCTTGCTAGCTTAGTGACACTCCAACAAGAGCGCCGTTAACGATACTCGTTAGCGCATCTTCAACTAGTAGCAACGCGGAACCTGCACACAACACAACCAAATACTTCGCTCCCAACTTACGATAAGGTTGTCAATCTCACCGGTTTGCTGTAAACAAAGGTATGAGCGTATCGAGTGGAAAGCAATAATAGTATGCGAGAAAGTAAACAGTGCGAGTAAAGTAAACAGGTGATAGCAATGTAAAGGAAATTGGACCGGGGTCCACAGTTTACTAGTGGTGTCTCTCCATAAAATAAATAACAACATGCTGGGTAAACAAATTACAGTTGGGCAATTGATAGAATAAAGATAACGTGCATATGTCGCGAGGATCACTATGAGATTTACTCTAGGCATTACAACAAGATACATAGACCGCCATCCAACTGCATCTATGACTAATAATCCACCCACGGGGAATCATCCGAGGACCCCGTGAATATTAAGTTGCGAACAACAGATAATTGCATTAAGCAAAGTGTGTAATGTAAACAAAGCATATGTCCTTGGACATAAGAATGTTGTTTTCTCCCTAGTGGCAACAGCATATCTACAACCTTAAAGGTTTCTGTCACTCCCCCGGATTAAATAGAGGCATGAACCCAACTATCGAGCATAAATACCCCCTCTTGGAGTCACTAGTATCTACTTGGCCAAGATAGCTACTAACAACGGAGAGCATGCAAGATTATAAACAATATAGAGATAACATAAGATAATATTCAGCACATCAACTCAATCATAACACCAATATTCATCGGATCCCAACAAACACAATATGTAGAATTACATAATGGTGATCTTGATCATGTAAGGCAACTCACAAGCTCTAAACATGAAGCACATGGTGGAGAAGACAACCATCTAGCTACTGCTATGGACCCATAGTCCAAGGTAGACTACTCACTCATCGCGCCGGAGGCAAGCATGGCGATGAAGAAGACCTCCGGTGGCGATTCCCCTCTCTGGCAGGGTGCCGGGAAGAGCTTCTGGACCCTCCCGATCTCGGTTCGACGACGACGGCGGATCGCGATGTGTTTCTGGAAAATTGATCGGGTACTTAGGTTTTTCCCGTCGGGGGGTCTTTATAGGCGAAGGGGCAGCATCAGAGGTGGACCAGGGCGGTCACACACATAGGGGGCGCGGCCAGGGGCTGGGCTGCGTCGCCCTTCTGTGTGGCCGGCCCATGGCCCCTCTCCGTCTCCTCTTCGGACTTCTGGAAGCTTCGGTAAATTTCTGGATGTTCGGCTTTTGTTTTGTCCAATTCCGAGAATATTTCCTGTGTAACTTTTCTGAAACACAAAAATGGCAGAAAATAGGGAATTGGCACTGTGGCATCTTATTAATAGGTTAGTTCCAGAAAATGCATAAAAACGCCACGAAGTGTAACGAAACACTAAGCAAATAGTGTAAAAACAAGCATGGAGCATCAAAAATTATAGATACGTTTGAGACATATCACAAGGTTGATCAGGTCTTATTACCAAACCACTTTTCTTATGAAGCAAAACTTTGCATTTCACTATATGATTATGTTACCTCGACCTTGATAGGCATAGTCCGAATCATGACAATCTTATATTCTTCCTTGGGCTTTCGCTCTGAACAAATAATCTGACCAACTCTGATGGTCTCAACATGCTTGATTGAATTTAGAGCATTCTTTCTATCAATCTTCTTGGGAAAATAGACCGTGTATTCTTTGTCATTGACATTAAAAGTTACTTTTCCTTGATTGCAATTAATAACCGCACCCGTAGTGTTTAGAAAAGGTCTTCCAAGAATAATAGACATATTATCATCTTCAGGCATTTCCAACACAACAAAGTCAGTTAATATCAAACAACTGTTAGCAACTTGAACAGGAATATTTTCACATATACCAATAGGAATAGTAGTAGACTTATCAGCCATTTACAAAGATATATCAGTTGATACCAATTTTTTCTAGATCAAGTCTCTTATAAAGAGAAAAAGGCATGACACTAACTCCGGCTCCCAAATCACATAAAGCAGTTCTAACATAGTTATTTTTAATAGAGCAAGGAATAGTTGGTATACCTGGATCTCCAAGCTTCTCCGGAACTTTACCATCAAAAGAATAGTTAGCAAGTAAAGTGGAAATTTCCTCATTAGGAATCTTCCTTTTGTTAGTAACAATATCTTTCATATACTTTGAATAAGGAGGCATTTTAATAGCATCAGTCAAAGGAATTTGCAGAAATAAAGGTTTCATCCATTCACAAAACCTGTTGTAGTGTTCTTCTTCCTTGGATTTGTGTTTCTTACCAGGAAAAGGCATTTGTTTCTGCACCCAAGGTTCTCTCTCATTACCATGCTTGTTGGCAATGAAGTGTTCCTTAGTGTACTTTGCATTCTTGGCAAGCTTTTCTGGTTCCTCTTCAACTTCTTCTTTATCGGAAGCATTACCTGGTTCAGTTTCAGCATCAGAAATAGAAACACTGTTAGGATCTTTACGTGTTTCAGAAGATTCTGCAACTGTTTATGCTTCTTCTTCTTCTTCTTGGAAGGAATATCATCTCTTGAAGTGCATTGAGAGTCTTGTTCGATCCTCTTAGGATGTCCTTCAGGATATAAGGGGTCTTGAGTGGTAGCACCTCCTCTTGTGCGTATTTCACACGCTTGTTTTTCTCTTGAAGCATTAACTAGCAAATCGTTTTGCACCTTGGTAAGCTGATCAATTTGAGTCTGAACCATTTGAAAATGTTTAACAAGCATCTTCACATCATTGGAGGTTCTCTCCACAATATCCTGCAACTTGTTAATAGCTCTAGAATTTTCCAACAAATGATTCTGCACCCTTCTATTAAAATTATCTTGCTTAACAATAAAATTATCAAACTCATCTAAGCATTGATCAGAAGGTTTAGAGTAAGGAATATCTCTGTCATCAAAGCGTTGGAGAGAGTGTACCTCAATAGTAGATGAGTGAGGGATTAGCTTACATAATTCTTCTATAGGAGGTAAATTCTTCACATCTTCAGATTTAATCCCTTTCTCCTTAAGAGATTTCTTGGCTTTCCTCATAACTTCATCATTTAATTCAATCATTCCTCTCTTCTTGGGTGTTGGCTCTGTAGTTGGCGCTGGTGTTGGTGTTGACTCAGCCATAGTCCAATCATCATGATTCCGGCTTATTTTAGCCATTAGTTCTTCAGCTTCGGCCGGAGTTCTTTCCCTGAAAACACAACCAGCACAACTATCCAGATATGTCTTAGATTCATCAGTTAGTCCATTATAAAATATATCAAGGAGTTCATTTTTAGGCAATGGCTCCTTAGGCAATGCTCTAATTAAAGAGCAAAACCTTGCCCAAGATTCAGGCAATATCTCTCCTTTTCCCTATTCAAAGTCAAAGATTTTCTGCACAGCAGCATGTTGAGCACTAGCAGGAAAATATTTCTGAAAGAAAGCATTAACCAAAGCAATAGGACTACCAATAGATCCAGGAGACAAATTATTAAACCAAGTTTTAGCTGCACCTTTCAATGAAAAAGGGAAAATCTTAGCAACAAAGTAAGTGCGAAGCTTAATATCATCAGAAAACAAATTACTCAAAGTAGAAAGCTCATTCATATGTGCCATAGCACTTTCATTCTCAGTACCACAAAAAGGATCTTTCTCAACAATAGATATGTAAGATAAATTTAAAGAGAAATCATAATCCTTATCTCTAATATTTATGGGAGAAGCAGCAAACTTAGCATCAGGAGATAATTTATATCTAATAGCACATCTTGCTAGAAGTTCCTTAACATCATTAGCATCACGAGTGGCATGAGCTTCAGCAATAAAATCATCGTCAAGCTCAATATAAGTGTCATCAAGATCATCACTAGGGCATTCCCTAGACTCAGGTGAAATAACAGGTGTAACAGTAGTGTTCCCCAATTGCTTAGTCCTAGCAATTGTAGCATCTAAAAAGGAACCTAACGAACCACTCTCATCAAGCACAGTAGAAGCATCATCTAAATTATCAGTAGCATTTTCAAACTCAGCAGAAGAAGTAGCAGTAGCGTGTGCATGTGGTGGTGTAAGCAACTTACTCATAACAGATGGCGAATCAAGAGCAACGGAGGTGTTCAGAGTCGTACCTCTTCTTGTAGTGGATGGCAATATAGGAACTTTTCTATTACGAGGTTTACCCATGATGAATGGATTGCAGCAAACAATATGAATCCCAAGTGAACTTACAAATAAAGCTATGCTCCCCGGCAATGGCGCCAGAAAATAGTCTTGATGACCCACAAGTATAGGGGATCGCAACAGTCTTCGAGGGAAGTAAAACCCAAATTTATTGATTTGACACAAGGGGAGCCAAAGAATATTTATAAGCCTTAACAGATGAGTTGTCAATTCAGCTGCACCTGGAAACAGACTTGCTCGCAGAGGTTTATCAGTAGAAACAGTTTTATAGTGGTGATAGTAGCAAAACAGTAACAGCAATAGTAGAATAAAAGCAGTAATAGTAGCAATAGTAAACAGTAGGATTAAAGACTGTAGGCATAGAGATAGATGTACGGGCGTTGCATGGATAAGATAATTCATGAAATCAGTGAGACATGGGCAATTGCAGATAAATAATGATAAAGCATCCTAGTACTAAACAATCATAGGCATGTGTTCCGTACATAGTCGTACGTTCTCGCAATGAGAAACTTGCACGACATCTTTTGTCCTACCAGCCTGTTGCAGCAGGGCCTCAAGGGAAACTACTGGTAATTAAGGTACTCCTTTTAATAAAGTATCGGAGCAAAGCATTAACACTCGGTAAACACATGTGATCCTCACATCATAGCCATCCCCTCTGGTTATCCCAATTTCTATCACTTTGGGGCTTCGGGTTCCGGACAATGATATGTGTAAACAACTTGCAGGTAAGATCATAAATAACAAGTATCATCATAAGACAATAACAAGTTCAGATCTGAGATCATGGCACTCGGGCCCAAAGTGACAAGCATTAAACACAACAAGTTGCAACAATGTCATAAGCACTAATAAAATATACTAGGCACTATGCCCTAACAATCTCATAGCAAATTACATGAATGATCCTATCCAATCCCTACCATCCCCTTCGCCTACAGCGGGAATTACTCACACATGGATGGGGGGGTCATTGATGGTTGATGGAGAGACATCGGTGATAATGGTGATGAAGATCTCCTCCAAATCCCCATCCCGGCAGGGTGCCAGAACGGAGTTTCTGGTTCCGAATCGCGGTTTCTGATGGCGGCGGTGCAACGAAAGTCTATCTGGGAAAAACGCCGAACCCCCGCTCCTTTCAGGTTAGAGGGTATATGTAGGCGGAAGGAGGGGTCGAGGCGACGGCCGAGCTGGCCTCACCACAGGTGGGCGCGGCCAGGGCTGGGCCGCGCCCCCTGGTGGTGAGCCCAGCTCCCTGCCTCTCTTCGTCTCCTCTTCTGGCTCCGTGGGTCTTCTGGTAAAATAGGATTTTTGCAATATTTTCTGGGATTTTTCCTGAAAATCGGATTTCTGCACAAAAACAAGACGCCAGGGCAATTCTACTGAAAACAGCGTTAGTCCGCGTTAGTTGTATTCAAAACACACAAATTAGAGGAAAAACGATAGCAAAAGTGTTCGGGAAAGTAGATACGTTTTGGACGTATCAACGGGTCGCCAGTGCACGGTCAGGGCGAGTAGGAGCCGAGCCCCGGAGCGGCGTGCAACATGGGGAGGCACAGCGGGTAGGCCGCTGCGGGCGCACGCGCAGGTGCGCAGGACGGGATGCCACAGAGGTAGCAGGGCCGGGCACGCATGATGCACGTGGGCGAGCTGAGGAGCAGGGTCGGAGCATCTGCAGAGAGGTGCGTGCTGTGTATGCGGTGCGCACAGTGCCGCCATGTGCGGCGCATATGCGGACTTCCGCGGTGCGTGTTGCGTGCACCCTGAGTCATCGCTAGGAGCAAAGGTGCTTCTACTTTCTTTGTAAGATCCTGCATTCTAGGTTTAGTCAAAGTTAAACTTTATAAATTTTGACTAAAGACACATAAAATAGTAAAAATTTCAATATAAATTAAATATCGGCTAGAATCATCATAAAATCTATTCTCATATTATATATTTTTTGTACTATAGATGTCGATATATTTATTATTATGCTTAGTTAAATGTTTTAAAGTTTAACTTTCATCAAACCTAGAATGCGGGTAATTATTTACAGGGAGAGTAATGTTACGTCATCCAGATAGGTTTCTCACGTGTCAGTGTCCGACCGTCGATCGTTCAGGCGTTCACCATCCGTCCACCCATCGCGCCGCAGTCGTCCGCCGCCGCCGCCACATGATGCGTCCAGCGCCGGCGCTCGCCGGCGGCGGCAGGACGCTCGCGAACATTCTCTCCGCCACGGAGTGGATGCTTCCCTCTCCGGCCACCCAAGTCCACACCGTCTCCGTCCTCCCCTCCCACTCATCGTCCCCTCCTGGCAACTTCGCCTTCTCCAACCTTACCACGGCGCCTAAGAGCAGCGGCGGTGAAGGGAAAGAGCAGGGGATTCCGAGGTTCGACATGGTGCGAGACGACCTCCTCCACCCCCTCGCCAACGGTAACAAGGCCCGCAAGCTCGACGCCCTGCTGCCGCTCCTCCGCCGCCGCGGCGCCACCGACTTGGTCTGTCAGCACCCGCCGCCACATTATCGCCATCTCAATGTCTCCTTTCCTGTTCTGATTTTGTATTCGCTGCTTCGATTACAGGTAACATGCGGTGGTTGCCAGAGCGCTCATGCGGCAGCCGTCGGTGAGATACTGATTTTTTTTCCATGTGTTCTCTAAAATTGCTATGAGCCTATGACTGCCTGACCATGTGAATTTCGTTGTTCGATTCCCACGCTTCATGTATCCCTGGAAATTTGCTTGCTCGGCTAACATTGTCCCGCAATTTGCCAACTTGAATCATATGCTTAAATAGTTAAATGGGATTTCAGTTGCACTCACATTTGTTCCCCTCCTCTGTCAGCTGTCCATTGTGCAGAATGGGGAATCAGCTCACACCTACTGTTGAGGGGGGAGCAGCTATATGTCCCGACAGGCTACAATTTGATCTCCTTCATGTTTGGCAACGTGACTTATGCTGCTCGGTCAGTTTATGCACATCGAGATGAGATGCTTTATGAGCATGCCAGGAAGGTGGCTGGTGCCAACGGTACAGTTTTGTGGGCTGATGATATTGTCAGAGATGATTTTGCTTTGGATGATGAGATTCTTCGTGAAAATGATTCAAGAAGAGTGGTGATTGTTAAGGAAGGGGCTGGTACTGTTCAGGCGCTACTAGGTAAACCATGGATTGTACTGTGCTCGAATTTCAGATTTACATTCATCAGTACAAATGATTTTTGACAACCGAACAACTTAATAAACTCAACATTCTTTGTTTACTCCCTCAGTTCCGATGAATAGGGTGCTAAATAAACTTAACTTTTCAAGTTTTTTCTTTGACTAAGAATTAATCCATGTATATAAGGAATGTTCAATATAGAATTGGTATCATTAGAAAGTGTTTTTTAATACGAATCTAACAATATCAATTGCGTAGTACTTATTCACAGGAACGGAGAGAGTACATTTTAGCTGTATGTGACTGCGACTGAACATTTGCACCCTGAGCTTTCCGACTATGGCATCCTGTTTTGGTCCTACAATGCTGATTTTTTGTCTCAAAAGGAACCTTTTATTCCAGTCCTGCAGAAAAGGAAATCATTGGAAAAATTACATACGATTTCATTGCTCTTTCAGGTGTTATGCGGCTAGTGGAGCACCTCTCCAATTTGTCATCATTTCAGAAAGATGAGGAAGTCCATATTGTGGTGGATGCTGGGACAGGCACAACAGCTGTTGGTTTAGCTCTTGGAGCGGTATGTCTAGGGTGCGTTTGATAATTGGCACTATGCTTGCAAATATTGACTTGCATCATGCAGGAATGGAATGTGAATCACTTTGTCCAAAACTTTTGTGAAGTCCAGAGTTAAAATTTGCTGGTGGTAGAAATGATCTTTTACCTATCATAGTAATCCAACATTGTTGGTGATACTTGTCAAACGTCTAGATCACAACATGGAGAAGAGGGATAAGAAAGATGCAGTTGCATTGCTTGTTCTGCGATTTAACATGAATAAGACAAATTCATTATGTGGCAGAGGGAATGAAAAATAATCATTGCATCTTCAGAATTTTATCTTATAATTTCCCTGGTGTCTTCAGTGCTACCCGTTCCATGCATCATAGCTCGGGATCACATTTTCTATCATTGACGTCCTTGCAGGCTTCGTTGGAGGGTAACTGCTGTCATGCTTGCTGATACACTTGAAAGATATCAAGAACAGGAGAAATCACTGATATCTGATTTTAAGGGGCTTTGCCATGAAGACTGCCATGACAAGATCGGTGCAGATGGTCTAGTTCATTGGGTGGACCGCTTTTCGCCAAGAAGGTATGCTTAGTCAAGTACTCATTCTGTTCAGTATATAGTATATACTGCATTTCTAAGCCCTGCAGAACTACTCTTATTTAGTACTGTTTCTCTTATTGGTGTCCCAAATGTGATTGTGATATCCCGCCTACCTTTTCTCTAACTTTAACTGATGTATATTCTGACCATGATTTGTGTCGGCGAATAATTCAGTCCTTTTCATATCTTCAGAATCTTAGACTTTGCTCTCTAGGTAACTATTGACACCTTTGTGCTCTTTTTTCTTCCTTCAAGATTCGGCAAGGTGTTGAGTGGGGAAATTGCGTCTTGCCGCCACATCGCTCAGCAGACCGGTATCCTGCTGGACCCCGTCTACACCTTGGCTGCCTGGGAGCAAGCCGTCGATCTATGCAGTGGAGAGGGCAGAGGAGCCAAAGTGGTCATGATCCACACCGGCGGAACCCTCGGCCTGTTTGGGCTGGCACAAAGGTATCCCAAGCACTTCGCCGCCGGAAACGAGCAATCTTAAGCAGGCCAACAGCACGCAATGCGAGTCAGAGAGGATGGAAAGCGGGTAGCGGTGGCTGGCAGAGCTTCCAAGCTGCGTTTTGCGTGTTGAAGTGGTCGGTGTTGTTGTCACTCTGGACATGCTGCGGCCAGCGAACGCAGGAACTCAACGGACGAGCAAACTAAACTATGAGCAGAAAATCGTTAGTACTTCAGATG
Organism: Dactylis glomerata; assembly: GCA_007115705.1. Taxonomy (NCBI): domain Eukaryota; kingdom Viridiplantae; phylum Streptophyta; class Magnoliopsida; order Poales; family Poaceae; genus Dactylis; species Dactylis glomerata. The sequence continues at coordinate 6,028,826 of QXEO01001278.1, read as the reverse complement.
TATTTGTTTTTCCTTCGAACAAATTATGTTCGAGTCAATCTTCGGAAGTTCAGAACCATGGCATGAAATCAAAATGTTTTACTCCCTGCGATCGGAAGTAAGTGTCGATGATTTTGTACTAACTTAGTACAAAGTTCGGAAGTTCAGAACCATGGCATGAAATCAAAATGTTTTACTCCCTGCGATCGGAAGTGTCGATGATTTTGTACTAACTTAGTACAAAGTTCATACTAAATCACCGACACTTATTTCCGGTCAGAGGGAGTACTTGTATCTTGTTTTGATCCCTTTGTTCTGAACTGTGAAGTGTGAACTGATGTAATTTCTCCTGCTAATTGGGAAATGCCGAGCAGAAATGACACTATGAGTATGATGACCGGAAAGCAGACCACGGCAAGCAAACATCACACGAACGCCGGGAGCCCGGGACGCGCGTCACTCCTGCGTCCTTTCTAAAGCCAGCGCCACGGAAAAATCGGATAAACAAATATCCGGCACGCTCACCACACACGTCTCGCCGCCTCCGACCTGCGACGCTTGCTCATCTGCTCGCAGACACGCACGCATCTATGGCCACGGAAGCGGCGGCGGGAACGACGGCGACATTCCGGCGCGTCTATGAGACCCTCAAGGCCGAGCTTCTCCAGGACTCCTCCTTCGACTTCAACGAGGACGCCGTCCAGTGGCTCGACAGGGTGAGTGCTACTCCTTCCATTTACTTTTCTCTCTCTTAAATCTTCTTGCATCATACGTCTTCCAAAACTTGCACCGAGTATATGAAACGCAACCTCGCAACGGCACTGTGATATGATGTGATCTCCGGCCAATCTGAGACTTTAAAAGCAACTTTCAAGTCTGTAAAGTTCGAATCTTGAACAGAACATCTCAATGATCCTAGTTGTATATTCATCCACAACTGTTGGTGTGGTTTCTAGCTATGTGACTTCTTCCCTTTCGTGTGTTAATTTTCTAACTGTGCTGTGTCAGAAAAAACATTAATTGTACGCATTTTCTCTGAGCAGATGTTGGACTACAACGTGCTCGGTGGTGAGCAACATTTCCATTTTTGGACAATGGAGTCCCATGACGGTACACCATTTTTAGCTTTCACTAACAAATGATTTTGAAAAAACATCATGAACAGGAAAGCTGAACCGTGGCTTGGCTGTTATTGAGAGCTATAAACTGTTGAAAGCTGGGTCTGAACCGAGTGAGGATGAAGTGTTCCTCGCTTGCATTCTTGGCTGGGGAATTGAATGGGTATGCGGCGACGATGCCTCTGTGATCTGAGTATTCTGAAACAATGATACCATGTATGACTGTCTTACCTATATTGTTCTTTTGGGTAATGTGCAGCTTCAGGCTTATTTTCTAGTTCTTGATGATATTATGGATAATTCTCAAACTAGGCGAGGAAAGCCTTGTTGGTATAGAGTATCAAAGGTTTGTCAACTAACTCTTCTCTTTCGCAATGGATGCCCTTGTGTTCCTGTACATGATGATCTGTGTATAGAGAGATCTTGCTGATGTGCTTCTACTAAACAAATACTTGAGTGAATGGTCTTAATCAAGTATGCTATGTTAATCTTCTCGCCTCAAAATCCAACATCAAAGGAAAAATAGGTCACTAACTCGAAAATAGATACTATGTACCATCGTGCTACTGCTATTTACTTGGTTGATTCCATTGTGTAAATAGAAGATCAATGTTACCATAACTTTTTTGCAGAATAGATTACTACTATTATTTACGATCTAGTTCTTTGGTTGACTTTGATGATTTCTTACAGTTAGGTATTGTTTGTGTTAAAAAACAAATTGGCAGGTTGGCCTCATTGCTATAAATGATGGACTTATCCTTCGCAGCCAAATTTCAAGGATCTTCAAGCGACATTTTTATGGAAAAACTTACTATGTTGATCTCCTGGACTTATTCAACGAGGTAACACGCTATATTCAAAAGAGTAGTCTATTCAAAATCAGTGTCATCTTCCACTTCTTTTACCGGAGCATGATTTTATTATTACTCATCTAGGTCGAGTTTAAGACGACTTCAGGCGAGTTGTTAGACCAAATCACAACAAATGAAGGGAAGAAAGATTTGAGAAAGTATACTACAGATAAGTATGCCCATAAACCTCAAATGGAGCTCGAGCTCCATGGAGGCTGCTTTTTTGAAAAATTCAAAAAATGGCACTTGAAAGTTTTAAAAAAATTGGAACAACAAATCTCGATGTAGATCATTATGAGATCTACAAGTGCGCAAAAATCAATTCAAAACTCTTTGTATTTTAGCCTCAGTAAAAAAGACAAATCTGCCAAAAAATCAAAATCTGAAACTGTACACTGTTCACTATACTCAGATCCATGCATTTGTCATTTTTGCTGAGCCTAAAATACAATGATTTTCGGTTTAATTTTTTTTCACACTAGTAGATCTCATAATTATCTACATCAAGAATTTTTGTTTCGATATTTTTGAAAATTTAAAAATGCCATATTCGAATTTTTCAGAAAACGGGCTCCCTGGAGCCCAAGAGCCATTTGTCCACTCCCCACCTGATTATGAACTACCATGATGTTACTTTGGGACAATTATTACTCACTGTAGTTTACTGGTTTTCCTGCTAATGTGGGACATTTTAAATTTTATGCAGTTACCGGCGCATTGTCGAATACAAAACAGCTTACTATTCATTTTATTTACCGGTAAAAATGTATTAATTTTGCATGTTCCAGCAATATTAGTTTGGGTTACAGTTTTTTGATACATACCTCCACAGTATGGTGTTTGGACTTACCAGCAGCAAAATTGTCTTAACCAATTACAAGGTCGCTTGTGCACTGCTTTTGTACGGTTGGAGTTTGGATGACTATGTTCAAACAAAGGACATCCTAGTTGAAATGGGTGTTTACTTCCAAATTCAGGTATGCTATTCACATCACATTTTATCTTCTCGCTTGAGTACATGTTTTCTTGTTATTTATGTTTTCACAATTGACACTGATTGCTAGATTTTCAATTCAGGACGATTATCTTGACTGTTTTGGTGATCCAGAAACTATGGGTAAGGTAAGTTAATTTATCTCTCTATTACTATCAGAATAGTATCTTCTCACTCGATTCCTGAAACCATCTTTGTCGCAGATTGGAATGGACATTCAAGACTTCAAGTGCTCGTGGCTATTTGTTCAAGCACTTGGCCGCGTCAATGAGAAGCAAAAGGACATCTTATTTGTAAGGCACATGAACTGACTTTTCTACTCCCCCTCCGGCCCAAATTAAGTACACTTGTAGTGAACATAGTGTATGGCTGCGCCAGTTAATTTGGTCCGGAGGAAGTAGATTATTGTTAAAGCACGTTATCTCATTGTTTGTATATCATGCACAGGAAAATTATGGGAAATCGGATCCTACTTGTGTCGAAAAAGTGAAGGCTCTGTATAGAGAGCTCAATCTCGAGGTTTCCCCCTGTTCCATATGCACAAAAGGAGAAAAAAAAAATCTGTGACATGTGTTATTTTTAGTTATTACATATGTTTCTACCATGTGAAATTCATTTACCATGCAAACATGTGTGACATGCCTTTTATCTCCATATACAGAGGGTGTTCTCTCAGTATGAAAGGGAGACTTATGAAAAGCTGACCTCGGACATCGAGGCACAACCGAATGAAGCAGTACAAGCAGTGTTGAAATCCTTTTTGCACAAGATCTACAGGAGGAGGAAGTAGGGATAATTTCTGGCAGAATCATGTTGGATCCTGGTGTTGATGTGGGGTCTTGCTGTGTTTGTGTACCCTGGTTATGGTATATTTCACTTACATGACTGCTGCACCTTTGAGAAACATGCAAAAGAATATGTCTCTAGCCTCAGGGGATAATATTTCCTATAAAAAATAGTTGTCTCGAGTTTTCACAGAATGTGGATGAGATCTTTGTTCGTAAGAACTTCCACCTTGAGTTCCCATGTGAACGAATAATATAATAAATGTACTAGTACTACTTTTCTGCCTTTATATATGTATGTATGCTACGATCATGTACATAGAGTTACTGTTACACCTTTTATATCTGATATTTCTACTCTTTTACAAACACCATTGCCGAAAGGAATGCACATGCTTCATTATTTTCACTCGGATGGAGCGACTGACACTGCATCCCAGCCTCACTCTGTCAGTTGGAAATTGCATTCTGATGCAATGACCGGGCTTCAACACTGATGCTCTGTACAATAACCTACCCTGTCCAATGATCTATAGACTGGACAAATTCTACCAATAAAGTATGACACTCCATGCGCAAAAGCCTCGGCCCCAAAGCACTACTGCAACCAACGAGGTTGTACCTTGCTATGAACTGTATCCAGTCACACGAAAAATGGGACTTGTATACAGAAGAATTGTTAGAAGTTAACCAGTAATTGAGAAGATTTTTGCAGACCAAGTGAACCATCCTCCAAAAGATGCATCGCTGCACCGTAAGAAAACTTTCTGGCAAATAAAAAACATGGAACAGATGTACCATTGCATTGGCACCACTCAGTCCTGTGTTCCACCTCATAATTCACATGATCGATACTCTGCAAATTATTCAGAACAAACTGTAAGTAATATGATATTAACTAAGGATGCATGGGTTGTAATGGAAGACTACTCATAGTATTGTTACTTTACTGTAGCGACAGGATCCATCAAAATTATACACAAAGGAAACATATTCCTTGCCAGAAGGGATTCAGGTACTAATTGACAACAAACTATTAATGCGAAAGAACAAATACTGAGCAGATTGTTTCTTTGTGCTGAATAAATTAGTGCTTTCCAGATTCCACTATCTCATCTGATGACCAGAATATCTAGAATATAACTGAAACTTGCTATTAGCCAACAAAATTTGGAGGGAGAAGGATAACAGCTACATCATTTTAGGTCTCTCGGTGTTCACTCTTTCACACCAAACAAAAGACAAAACATGCAAAGCCAAAATAAGCAGAAATTACCTTTATAGCATTGATATGCTCAGGACTTGACGTGTCATATTCAAATGTCGTCGGATGCCAAGTCATTTTATCTTTAGGATCTAAAGTTGACTGGTTCCATGATGTATAGGTCAAAGTTCTTCTTTCAAGTTCATCTTCAAGCCCTTTCGTCTAGAATTTGAAACAGTGAGCCAAACATTGTGAATGGAAAATAATTACGTTGGTTCAGAATTTAGATATATATTAGAAATAACAATCCTTACCGAAAATATTGTCTGCACATAGTGTTCATCCGGAATACAATCGTGCTCCTTTTGGGCAACTCCTTTCTGCAAGGTTGAGTACGGAAATCATTTAGGCCCGTTGGACCGCATGAACTCAAAACGTTAAAAACAAGAAAAACACGGGAATTGAGAATGTCATGTATCTTGGATTTCTACAGGTACAAAAAACACAGGATAACTTCAAAAGTATTGTTTGGATGTCACGTAGGAATTGTAGACACAGAGATGAAAACAATGAGGTCAGACCTCATGTTTGTTTTCCTCCAAAATTCCTATGGAATAGCCCATTCCATAAGATTTCAAAGGAATCTAAGATTCTTATTCCTTTGTCCCGAATGGTACCATAGGAATATTTCTATAGGAGTCATATCCTCTAAAATTCTAATGTTTTTTCTTTGTTCCAAACAGGGCCTTATCAAAAAGCAACTAGAACTTAACATGTATATATTTTCATCTGAATGCATGAAAGGATGGGCAGAACATAACCTTACCAATATCTGCTTTCGCCGAAATACAAATCCTAATCGTCTCTGAAAGAGATAGAAAAAAAGTTTGACAACATAAGGATAATAACCAGAGATAAAGGTCAACACAACTAAATGTTGGGATCAATATCATGATTAGGTAAATGAGAATGCACATCTAATTGCTGATGATCCAAGGAACAAAAAGAGCATTCACCATGTATAAAACTTAGAAATACAAGAATATATTCAGAAAAATATTTATCTCACTTAGATTGTAGAAAATAACTTTATCTTATATCATGGTTAATAGGACAATAGTATAGTTTATTTATTTCTGCCAGGATGTAACTTCAGCAAAGAGCCTGAGACCAAGGCAACAACAATTATCTTCTCATTTCGTTTTAAATTTTAAATGCCTTTAAAAGTCATATTTGAGAGAAAAACTGAAGTGGCTCATGCAAAATTGGAAACCTTTACAATATTGAAGTTGTTATAATGTCACTTACTTTCAAAATAATAGTTGCCTACGTAACGCAAAATAACAGCTATTAACACAAACCTTTTGGCCTAAAACTACATCTGGAGCTACGCTAACTAAACTGGATAGCAATTTGAGATAAATAATGACTTACAGCATTGGGCTTTTGTCCAAGCAGAGTGTTGGTCACTATCATCTGCAAATTGTTAAGTAAAAACAAAGATAATTATTTCTGTAATGTGTAGAAAAGCATGACACGTCAGTAGGCTATATTAACAGAAGAGACATATTCAGTATAAGCTAGTTAAGTATATCTGTATTACTGTGTAGTATTTTCACAATCTCATGAGATGGATGACAGATAAATTTGTGGTAGTCTGTGTAATGAAATTGTGGAACAAGATGTCTAGTCCGGATGAATATCATAAAGCACAACTGTTCGAATTAGCAAGTGATTTACACCTGGGAAGCATGGTGCATCTTGCCTCACAGTTATCCAAGTGTGTGAAAATACCAGGTGCTGGCATTCTTATTTTTAACATAATCATGGGACAAATTCTCCCAGTTATAGTCACTGCAGCACACATAATCATACCTCTAAACTAGGAAATGAAAATACCAGGCTTTCATACATGTATGTTGTAAGTTGCAGCATTCAAGGATGTAACAACCAAAAGAAACTCAAACAAACATTTCTAAAAGCCATTTAACAATTATTTCCTTCAACGAAGGTCAAGAATTTGAGAGGGCCAAACTGAGGCAAAATTTCAATATCAACATGACCAGAACAACTACCTTACAATGCTTCCTGAAAACTTTGAAGACATGCTTGTCCCCAACAACAAGTTCTGCGTGTTTCCTGATTAACATTATCCACTGAAATGAGACGGCAGAGGGCATCAGATATGAACTCTTAATAAGTATGAAAAATTTATAGGAAAAAGGGAGGCATGAAGCCACAAGAACCTGAGATCCTTTCCTCCATTTATCATTTGGAATGACAGGAGACATCTTTGGATTATACCGCTTCTCTGTCTTGTCAATGAAACTGGAAGAAAAGTTAACTAACTGTGAAAAACATCAAATCTAAATATTGCATCTCATAGGTAAAGCCACAAAATGAACTATTTTTGCATTACCTGTCTACAATACTTTTAGGTGATGTCATCAAGTAAGTATATGTGTAGGTGAAGTTGTACAGAGGAACACAACTGAAGGAGAAAAGGATAGAATGTTAGAATCTGAATACAGAAACTGCTAACACTAAAAATAAGACAAGCCGATGACGGGAAGTAAAGCAACACTAGAGTCTAGAATACAGAGACATGCATACTAAGGAATGAATCAAGTATCTCTACACAAACTCTCTGGAATCATGGTTCATGACCGCGCTCACTTTATTGCATAACGTGAGTTGAGCAATGATTATTCCCTTGTGGAAGCACCCATAATGGAAACCAGGAAACAAGGAATGACAAAATAACTCCGTTATTGCGGCAATTTCCCCACAATTACTAGCAACCTCTGGAGTAAAAGGAAAGGATCAACTTTGTATAATGCTCCTCTGTACAAAGTACAAGCACCATAACATGGAACCAGAATCCAAATGCATCACTAAGAAGACCACCCTCTTCAACTCTAGGAAACGAAAATGGCAAATGATACGCAGACCTCCTGGTTTCACTAGCGTTCACATGTAATTACCATTTCTGAACATAGAGTTAAGATGCTGGTCACTAGTAGTTGACAACTACAGAGTTTTCATCATGAACCGCACCATAGAACTGTACTACATACCAAAAAACTGATCAATACACAGATTACTCCCCCTAGAAAATCAGTAGAGACACACCATACCTATCCGAGAGCAAAACAAATCGCTGGTTCGCGGGATCCTCAAGCGCAGCCGCAAACAACATCTTCTCCGCCTCGACCATGGTCGGCTCGCCCCACGCCACCTGCAGGCCACAACAGGATTTCTCCAACTCAGAATCGCAGGACCGGAGCACACGATCGCGGGCACGCTGCTGTTACGAGGCACAAACCTTGACGGGGTTGGCGAGCTGACGCCCGTGGAAGTAGGGCGATCCGGTGGTGGTGCGGTCGAGGACGAACCCGGGCGCCGAGTGGACGTAAACCGAGAATCTCGCCTCGTCGCCGTTCTGCACGAACACGCACGCGGCGGTCAGAGCCGATGGAATGGAAGGAAGAGGACCGGGTCAAACGTAAGGAGGGAGAGAGGCGGAATGGTGGGTTGCTTACGCGGAAGAAGGCGTCCCAGAGGAAATCGAGCGGCAGGCCGGCGCGGGCGAGGAAGAGGAAGGCCACCTTGCCCGGCCCCGCGAAGGGCTGCGCGGCGGGGAGCGGCGCGGCCGGGGGCTGGGTGCGGAGGAACGCGGCCAGGAGGAGCAGGAAGGAGAGCGGCGCGGCGAGGCGGAGGCAGAGGCGGGCCCGCGCGCGGCGGCCGGGCGGGAGGGCGATAGCCCACGGCGCTGTCGAGGGACGCTTCGCCGCCGGCATCAGCGCGCGCGGGAGCGGCAGCGGCGCCGGCGTGGGCCGCGGCGGCATTTATGGGCGGCGGAAGGGAGTTGCAGACGCGGCGTGGCGTTTCGGGTACGACTAGGCGGGGCGGTGGAGACGGACGGTGTGACGTGTGGTGGTGGTGGCGCCGTGTCGCTTTTCGCCCCGTGTTTAGCCGAGGTTCCGGTGCGATTTTTTTGCCGGTCTCGTGACGGGCGCGGCGGGGATGGTGTGGGGGCGAGGTGGCCGCAAGCCAGGCGGCAGGGAGATGTCTGGCGGGAGGAGAGAGGAGCGAGCTGGTGGCGATCTGCGGCGTGGCGGTGGTGCGCTGTATGCCTGTGGGGAGGCCTGGGACCCGGATGCTTCGGGGTCTACGTTTTGCTGCAGAAGATTAAGACTTTTTACAAGTCAAGTGAGGATTTATAAAAGGCTTTCTTTTTGAATGGGTTCTTGGATTTGCAGATCCGATGATGGCATGATACGGCATAGCATAGGTGCTGCCGAACCCCTCGGGATCTTCGGGTAATGTTGACTTTATTGTTGTTGGAAAGTTCATTTTTCACATGACCATAAGTGCTTCCTCTATATTTATTTTTTTAAAGTTATTTATAGGTTTCAGGAAAATTGAAAACAATTATAGACGTTGTCAATGGTACTACATCCGTCCTAAATTATTTTCGGTAATTTTTTTGGTCAAAGTCAAATTTTGTTAAGTTTAATTAAATATATAGCAATATATATCAATTTCTAAAATACCAAAAAAAAGTTTTTTAGGCTTTCAAATTATACATTTGGTATTGTGGATGCTGATAATTTTTGCTATATACTTGGTCAAATTATATAAAGTTTGACTTTAGTTAAAAATTATACGAAACATATTTAGAGAATGAGAGAGTATATCCTACAAGCATGAAAATCGCAATGCAAAATTATTTTTATTATATTATAGACCACACATAAAATACAAAAATTGATACTTCTCGAAGATCTAAAAATGTGATACCCATATCCATATTTTTGTTAGTTTTGTGTAGCTCAAAATACACATTGTTTTCATTTGATAATTTGCACGTTTGCGTTATACATCACTAGCTACCTCCTAATTTGTTTTTGTAATTTTTAAAACTTAGAATTTTTTTTTTAAAGTGAATAGGATCACTAGTGTTCATGATAAAGACCGTTTGGCCCGATCTTTCACGATGCACCTCCTGATCCAATGGATCTGATCTGATAGATCTCCCAATCACGTGAGCGATACACGCAACCTGAAGATGGGAAACGTCAATCCTGCGAGCAACCAGTCGATGTAGATGAACCTCACGCCGAATAGATGAATCCAACGAGCAACTCGACGATGAACAGCAAGCCTCACGCCGAAGCACGACAATACTTGAATAACAAGCACTTTCACGCAGAACACAATATAGTGGATAACTAGACGAACGTCGGAGACGCCGTCTCAATACGCCAATCCCGGAGGGATGGTACACACACGTGGAAACTAAAAGTTCTATATAATTTTCTGCCTACTAAATCCTAGCTGGCTGGCTCCTTTATATAGGAGGACTGCCAGGCGAATAACGTGGTCCGACTCGAACAGGATACAAACCGACCCATTAGAGGTTCGGCCCAAACTAGACGCACAGGCCTTTAATCTCTTTTATTTATTAGCACTACCTTAGACTTAATATTACATGTCGTAGGTCGTTCTGGTGTGCCGATATCCTCAGTTCATGTGCACCAAATCTCCACTACTTTATTTATTTTGCGAGAGAGGTTTGTTTTCAAGAAGTACCCTGATTTTAGCGATTTGTGTGTTGATTTTGTGGAAAGAAGTTTAGATTTCAGAAATGGAAGGCATGAGGAAGCGGCATCGTATGGCGGCGTCCGCCGGTTTTAAAAAATGGCTACGTCGAGAAAAAAAATACATTTGTCGCCTTTTTTTTCCATTGCATAAACTTGTCGCCTTCCAATCTTATGTTTACCGGTCAAACAAGATGGCAAATGGTGGGAAGCCATGGGCAGTCCTATACTCCTATGTTCACCTGTGGGCGAGGCGAACGTGAGAATCTCACGGTGAGATTAGCGCAGAAGAGATGAGAAGAAGAAAAAAGGGCACATGTGCGTAACCACGATTCATGATTAATTCCGTAGACCTGCCCCAGCGTGATTTGCACTATGTAAACATCCTGATTATACACCGGCTGGCTGTGAAGAAAAACTGAAAGACAAGCTACGGCGTTGCCCGGCGGGCTGGCACATGCCAAACAGCCAATGGTGCGACCGCACAAGGCAACGCGTCAGTATATGGAGTCTGAAGGAAGCTGTCGTCGACAGGTTGCAGACAGATGGAGCTTTCTCTCGGCTGGCTCCTCTTCCTTGCCGTGCTCGCCAGGGACAATATTTTGCCTTAAAGAAAGGCTTTGCTTCCAACAAAACGAGCAGTGATATTCATCTACCAGTTTCAGATTCAACTAAAACTCGAGCACATAATTCGTACTAGTCGAAGAAAACAGAGCACATGCACAAACATAGTAGATTTTCCTGATAAAGGGAATATTGATTCAATTATTTCATCAAGGCAATACAACCACAAAGGGGTAAAATCCAGCCTTTACATAACAAGATAGGTGGAGTAGTTGATAAGAAATCCACGAAGAAGTATGGAGCAGGATAAAAGTACTAACAAGCTTGCTGAATCAAATATATCAAATGCAACACCAAATTAAGGAAAAAGGCCACATAAACGAAGCCATTTTATTTGTAAGCCCTCAACGGATCTGGGTGATCACTTAGTCGCGATGAACAGCCCCCACCTCTGCTCACCAGCAGAGCTCCTCTGAAGTTTTGCATTCCATCCGTTTACAATAGCGTCGTAGTCCTCCTGAAAATAAATGAAACTACGGATTAGCTATGCTCGCCAGAGGCATGGAAAGAATGGAGGCTTCTGAACTGCCAATTCATGATTGGGTGGCTGACTAAGGGATTTGTCAAATCACCTGACCGAAGTCAGCCAGGAAATCATCTTTGTTCTTTTCAACTTCGGCTAACTCCCTCTGTAGAACTGTCAGGAACTGTACAAAATTGAGCACTGGTTAGTATCCGGGTAACTGCTGTCTACATCTCTCTGGATGAAAACATGAGCATACGAAGTTGCAAACCAATGAGCTAGTGAGAGAATAACCTGATCAGTGCGATCTTCAGCAATGACATCATGGAAACCAGCATTGCGGAGCATCTGAATTGTTTTGACGAATATAAGTTAATGGGGATCGACATTTACTTACAGAAAAAGTATTAACAATATACAAGTGTAATTAAGAAGCACCTGTCCATAAGCCTCTACATCATGAAGGTCGTAACCCCTCTGCTCAATGTATGCAGCAAACTCTTCAGACGGTTTTCCTGGACTCCTACAGTAATCACTGATTAGGACCTTACCACCAGGTTTTAGCCATTTGAAGAAACTTCTAAACAGTGAGGGTTTATCCTGCAAAGCAAAGGCATCATTAGTCCTAAGACTGTTACGCTAACGTCAAATAGACATGTGGATGGTGGGAATAATAATTTCCACTTTAATAGTTTGTAGATTTAGATGTATAGGCAAAACAAGGGCTTTACAAAGAATCTGTTTCCAACTGGGAATGCAAAAAAAGCACGACTGCTTTACATTAAGAGTGTAATTCAATCAGATAGTAAATGATAGAATCATCCAAATAGGCAGCCAACAATGTGTATAAAGACATACTTGTATGTGAAGGATAGTGTCACGGCTGTACACAACGTCAAACGAATTGTCTGGGTATGTCTTCGTGGTGCAATCAGCAACTTCAAACTCAACTGCACACTTGCGCCCAATAGCATTCTCGAGTGCAAATGATACCATGTTTACGGAAAGATCAATGCCAACAACATGCACATCATAGTTTTCAGCCATATAAAAATCACCACCCCCGATTCCACATCCAACATCAAGCACCTTCTGCCCAGGTTTAAGATCCAGCAAGTCCACAAATTCCTTTGTAGTCTCTAGTGAATGGTAATAATAAGCAGTCGTAAGGGTAAAATTACAAACTAGAAAGTTTTATAATGACAGATGGACATGTATGCACTTACGAAGTCCACCAGTGCTCACAAAACCTTCCCCAAAAACACGCTCATAGCGTAATATTCCACTGGTTTTGTACTGCACATTATCCAAAAATCTTTGAAACCCATGATCTTCTGTTGAATTGACTTTTTGCCATAGCCAACATATCTAAAACGTCAGGAAACATATTCATCATTAATTTCAGTTGATCGTGGAAAGTGCATGCATGTTTAAAGGGTACAAGGACAGAGAAGTACTTGGTTTTGATTCTTCTTGTTTTTCACATAAGCTCCGACACACTTGCAAGTAAGCAGAGAAAGTTCAGAGGAGCCCCCACTTTGTTCAAAGGCATAGCCCTCTTTAAACACCTACTTGTAAATCAAATGTCAGCTATTTGGAAGAAAAGGCAAAAAAAAATCATTTGATTAGCAATCGCAGCTAAGTACCAAAAATTACATGGCATTCAATCCTACTCCCTCCGTCCCAAAATGTAAGGCATCTAAGGATTAGTCATCAAAAGTCAAAGTTTACTAACTTTGACCAAAGATTTAGGAAAAAATATCTATATCTACAATATTGAATGGATATATTAAAATTTTACTTTATGGTGAATCAATTAATATCGATTCAGTATTATAAATGTTCATATTTTTGTGTATAATCATGGTCAAACTTAAAAAACGTTGACTTTTGACTAATCCTTAGGCGCCTTATATTTTGGGACGGAGGAAGTACATAAGAACTTCACAAAATAGTGCAAATGACACTGTTTTTTTACTTCAGCGGGAATAATAGGTGCATTGGCTTATATGCAGTAAATTAGGTAGCAGTTAAGCTCAAATAGACTTACAGAACTAAACTTAAATGGTAGGAGAGGCTGTAGTAGTAGGTAAAGTTGACATTCTCACCTTAGTATAAAACTTTGGTTCACGATAATGTGTCGGATTCACTTTCCTTTTCGAGTCTCCAGATTGATGGAAACATGATTCCCTAAAGAAGATATGCCCACCAACTTTTAACCATTTTACCATTTTTCCTACTAACTTCTCGACCTACAATAAGGGATAAAAGTTAGCAATTATCACAAGAAATTAAAGAAAATACTTGCATGTATACGGGATGATAGTTTAGGTTTTTCAAAAGCAAGTTTAACTATTGATCTGGATGACAAGAATGACTGCAGATGTAATAAGTGTGTTTATTACTATTCACTGAGTGAGACAAATACCCAGGTTTTTAGAGTGCATTCTCTTACCTCTTCGTCTGAAAGATACATCAGTAACCAGTTCGAAAAGATGAGATCAATGGAGTTATCTTCAATCACCAGATCGGGAGATGTAACATCAGCACATATGAAAGACGCATTTTTGTAGTGACCATTTATGCTTTCATTCTACAAGGAAAAATATAGAAAGAGCTCAATGAGCAGGAATTGCATGCATATGGAGATTTAAAAAAGTCCATGGCATTTCAGGTACCCAGCATATCTTCTTAAATCTTAACTATAAATGTTCATACCTTCTTAATAGCACTTTCAATGAAATCCATTGCGAGAACATGCCCAGCTGTCTTAGCCAATTCTCCAGTAAAACGGCCTATCCCAGCACCAAGCTCCAGCACTGATTTTCCTTCATATGAAGGAAGTAGAGACAGTATCTGGAAAAAATAGGAAGGGCAGAACAATATGAGAACATAACACGGTATCTTCAGGGAAATAAACTCAAGAAATCGCATCTACACCATGGGTACTAGAGCTTATTCTTGGACTCGATGCATATACATGGTAGGCGTTCGTATACGATACATGTTTTGTCATATTGTTGTTGAATGTAAAATAGAAGATGAATTATAATTAAGAAAAATATGAATGTCTATATAAAACCCAAAAACAAGTAATCTACATGGAAAAAAATGTAATATAAGGTTTATGGCGTCATCACAAGTGAACGCCCAATTTTCTTGAGCCAAATTAGGACTCGGCCACTCGGGGACATTAAAAGTAAGTGTCAGCATCACCAATCGACAGCTTAGCACAGCTGCGCTGAACACCACAGAAAATCGACCAGTTAAGTCCCCAAATAATGCAGCATCTCCCAGAGCATCAACAATCAGAGCACGGATATTTTCTATAGATCGCGAACGTAATTCATATTTGATCATTTTTTACGAGTTGGGAGAAAAAAACAGTAAATCACGCACGTGGTCCCCGGATCTAAACAGGTGGCAGCTGACGAAACATGTCCACGTATATGGCAATTAACGATTATCACTAATCGACGGGAAAGGAAATGGCATGGCGTTATCACCTCGGGGCGCTCCTCCTTGTCGAGATCGGCGGCGCGGGAGTCGAGCATCATGGACTCGACGGTGAGGTTCTTGGAGTGCTCCTCCCAGTATCTCTTCTGCGCGTTCCTCTCCTCGTCCAGCTTCTCCAGCGCCCCTGCAACACAGAGGCGGAAGCACCAGGCGTCATTCACTCCATTACCGCAAACAGAGATCCGCGCACGCGAGGTGCTCGACCGTTCTCCCCAATCAAACGGAAACAGAAATGGATCAAATAGATCCGGTCCACATGGACCAGAGCCTGTTCTTACCATTGACAGCGATTCCGGCGGCGGCGGCGGCGTCCATCTTGGTTCGCGTGCTTCGTTAACGACGAGATGATGTTCGGTGCGATTTTAGAGGGGGCGATCTGTTACGGGATCGAGGTCGGCGAGATTATGACCCCTCGACGGCGAGGCGGGCGCGGGAGAAGCTGCGGGAGCGGCGGTTGAACGATCTCCCGCGCGGCTGCATCCACGACGGGATCGCGTCGAGGTTGTGGGAGGGAGGAGAACGAGAGGACTGGATTGCAGTGTGGAGGCGATGAGAGGGAGCGATGAAGGTTGCCTGGGATTTTATAGGCGGGACGGGGCAGCGAGCGATCCAGCGTGAGATGTTTTTTGCGGGGCGGGGAGATCCACCGTGAGATCTGCGCCTGTGCAGGCGAGCGTGGATCCTGGATCGGGCTTTTAATTTCTTTATTTATTTTATTAGTTTGTCGTCTTGGCTGAGCTCGATCTGTATCCTGATTGGACCATGTGTGCGCGACGTGTCCCGTTGCCTGACGTTGCATTCGGTACCCCTGACGTCTACCACCACTGCACAACAACGGCAGCGTAGCTGTACATCTTTACTGTTAAAGCGAAAAGCGGTGTCCGGTGTCACACTTTCAATTTCCGATTTTGCCCTTAGATAAAATACCAAATTACCCAGTGCCGCTAATAAGTAAAAAAACGATTAGTTATATCTTGTTCCATCCGCCTCGCTAGATCGGAACCGGGCGGAGTATGCTCACCAGCGGGCCTCCGCCGGGACTCCCACCACCGCCTTCTCTGGCCAGCCCCCTCTCCATCCACGTCAACGATCTCTCGGGCAGCTGGGAGACCCTGTCGTTCGCGCTGCATGCGCCGAGTGGGGCGCCTTCCTTGTCGTGGATCACAGGTCCCGCCGGCTGCTGCTACTCACCAAGTCTATATAGATAAAAGGTCTTGAGCGTGTTGCTTACTACCAAGATCTTGATTGTTTTGTTCGGCTTTGGCTTCAAATTAAGAGTGTCATCTGTCCGACCAGCCTGACGAAATTGCAAAAACAGCCTACCTCCACATAGGCTGGGCAAGATTTGGAAGCTTCAGATGGAAGGCAAGATCAGATTCTTAATGTGGCTTCTCGCTCAAAATCGATCTGCTTCCGGTAGAAGCAACTGAGTCACTGAGACACCGGGGACCCCCTGCTTTAGGTCCGGCCTAGGACAGAGATGACCAGCATCGCATCCATCAAAGCGAAGAAAGGGGCCGGCGGCGGGACCAATTGCAATGCACGCGCCAGAGAGGAAGGGGGCGGAAGTAACAGAGTTGGCGGAAGACAACGCAGCGGAAAGGAGCTGGAAAGAATGGCGCGTGGTGGAGGACATCACCGACTTCATCTTTTTCACCGGTCCTCTCTCCATGTTCTGCCCCAGTTCATAGAGAAGAAGATAGATGGGGAAGCTGGCTGCTCGTACGAGTATCCGTACTGGAGTATTACGGTAGGTATTTCTAAAAAAAAATTGGAAGGAAAAGAACCACCACTGGAATTGAAGTGCGTGGAGAAGGTGGAAGTCTGCGTTCCTGACCATGTAGCGAATTGGGGATCCGAGTGAGTCCAAGCCTTGCAGAAAAATAGAAGTCAGAATCACGATTGAAACACGACTATGACGATAGAAGAGCAATTAGAGCAGAAGAGTAAACAATTTGCATTACACAATCACAGATGACTGAGATAAAAACCAGATGCGGAGGATCTAGAGAAAAGAAGATCCACGTCAGATCTGACACAAATTTAAAACATGTTCAGGGACGTGCATGACTATACAAACGGTTTTGCTATTTCTCAATAGACTGAGAAATAGCTTAGGGTTTAGTAGAATTCTAGACCATTAGATTTGCATTGTGAATCGTGCAAGTTGAATTGTAACTGAATTTTTTTTAGTTGCAAGTGATGTTGCAACTAGGAACCATACATTCGGACCGTTATATTACTTCGTGATACATGCTAATAGTGAGTTGCAACATGAGTTGCAACTGAGATGTGATGATGTCATTCTACTGAGCCATAAGCTAATGCTGCAGAAGGATAGCAGGTAGAATAAGACTTTCGGCGCGTGGGCGATGTTGTGCTCTGCGCCGCCGCCTCCTCCGGATGAGCTCGTGCCCGGTGAAGCTCCAGCAACCGGATCCTCCATCAGAAGCTGCTCCTCCTTCCAAAGCCGCAGGGGATGGAGGGTGAGGCGCTAGGCCTATCGACCACAGGGGATGCAGGAGGAGGCGTGTGGCGGCGCCGGCCGGCGGTGGAGAAGCAGGGGCATCGAAGGAGAGCTGGGAGAGCTCACCGTCTGCCCTGCCCGGAGGGTCCCTGGCGAGCTCGCGGCCTGGCTGCCGCGGGAGATGCAAGGAGGAGGTGTTACTGGCTAGGGGGTGGGTGGGGATAAGTTTTGGTCCGGGGTTGGGAAAGGGAGCAACGGCGTCACCGACGCTTTTCCTCCCGTAAATTTGTTTGTGGTGCAGATTGTCATATAGGATGATCCAATGGCTATTGATAGGTGTATAGGTACCATTGCAAATCCGCGTTGATATAAAAATTTCTTTTAATATATTTTATCACACAAATGTCCAATCGGATGGAAACGAAATAAAGAAGAGAATCCGCTGCAACGCGCGGACAAGAGACGAAGCCACGAGACAGAAAGGAGAGAGAAATTGCATTAACGGTTGGTGTAAATAGGAGATGAGTCAGCGTCGGTTGCTTCTCACTTATTCGATAGTGTTGTCGTCAAGATATGTTTTGCACGGGACTGAATCTGAATATATCTGTTGCATGGGTACAAATGGGCTAACTAAAGGAAGTAGGAGCCTGTTAATTAGCTCATTGTTTCTGCCGTGCAAGTACTTCTTTTTTTTTCAAAAATATCGCTCTTCGTTTTAAAACTCGGTATTTCCATTGCCATGGTTAATGTAAAAAAAGACCTTTTACGCCATAGATTTATTGATAAGACCTTTTGAACCATAGATTCATTGATAAGGTGTGAGTGAGAACCGTGACACCTGCACCCTCAATAAATTTTGATTTTCTAAAATACAAAATCACATAAAAATATCTACAAAAAGTATTTGTTTAGTACAAGATTAGACTATGTAACACAACATTCAGGGAAAACTTAAAGTATAGACAAAAATAACTAATGGTAGCAAATATATGTAAATATAAAGTTTGTTAAAATTTATCTTTTTGTTTCTCTAAAACAGCACAACATAATCAATATAACTTCCTACTACATTGTGTAGATTTGTTTTCCAATAATTTAGTTCACCTAAACTCTTTAAAAGATGTGGGTGGTGAAGGCATTATAGTCCTTACAAAAAATGACAACAAGCATATGTGCAGACACAATGAGATAGACATATCGGATAGTAGATATCTCTTCTTGGTGCTTCTACTTTCAAATTCAAGAGATGGCAAATAGTTAATTTAATATCTTAATATTTTATTACTTATATTGTTTGAAACTTATTAGGACTAGATATTAGAAGTTGCACAAATGGCGTGTTAAAATGATAAGGGTAAAGAATCGCATGTGGCGATCGAGGACGAGCATGTCGCCAACGCTAAACGTGTGTTTGTGCCACATTCTAAGGACGGACTACATCAACAGTGTCTAGGATGGTGGCCTTCACCGTGAATTCAGATGCCTGGTCCACCATGACAAGTGCCAATCCATGGTATAAATTCTACCATCGAGCACTTCAAATTGTATACGGTGCATGATGACCCATGTTTGGAGAGTGAATATAAGATTACACTGCTCTTAGTTTCTGAGCAACCACTTGAAAGTATTCGATACATAGAAGGTATAGACACGCGGCAACACGCGGGTATTTAGCTAGGACATGCCCCTTTAATATCTCGCCTTCAGTTATGTCTTATCTACAGGATGATAGGACATTGTGCATGATAGCAGTTCACAAGTTTGATCTACACCATGAATTTTTGACACATAAGACCACCTGCGCGAGTGAAATGCTAGAAAAGACCACCTGCCGAAAAATTTATCAAAAAAGACCCCCTACGGGTGGCGGCACGTCTGGCCAGGCGACACGTGGCACGTGCCGCCTGGGCCGACGCCGGTATGAGGGTGCCGCCACAGCCAACGCCGGCACGTCTGCTGTCGTCGACGGCCGTTCGAAGAGGTGGGTCCTGCCGCCACTGCCAAATCCGGCAGGCATGCGCCACGTCACCCTGCCGGCAACGGCTAAGGCGGCATGCCCCACCGCCGTCACCTGCCAGCCTACGTGCCGGACTTGGGGATGGCGGCACCCCCATGCCGGCGTTGGCCCAGGCGGCACGTGCCACGTGTCGCCTGGCCAAACGTGCCGCCACCCACAGGGGGTTCTTTTTGACAAAAAATTTCGCAGGTGGTCTTTTCTAGCATTTCACTCGCACAGGTAGTCTGATGCGTCAAAAAATCCATCACCACACTTGTGCATTATTCCTCTCAGGTACCATCAGGTATTGCACGAGCACCCATGGGATTTCTCTCTTCTATAAAATAGTGTTTTACTTTGGTACGGCATGTTCATAATTTGTTGATGTCATCTATTCTATAAAATAGTGTTTCTTGTAATTGTTTTTCTTATAAATCATTGATAATTTAGCTCCACCACATCTTTGAGGTACACTTAGAAATTTTGCCTGTTCTCTGCAACTTTGATAATAAACTGAAGATGAAACATTGGGAGTCATCGCCTTATACTGAATCATATCGTACGACCAGGGTGTGAGCTTCGGCCGAGCAAACATCCATCATCCACTAGGCGGCGTGGAAGGACAAAAATTGTGCTTGTGCACATATATTAAAGGTCTTAATTGCAAATTACGAAAAAAAGTCTTTATTTAGATATTTTGAAGCGGAGCTCATCGTGAAGATGCATGTAAGATTAGAATTGACTACAAGCAAAACTTGGTTGCAGCATGTTGTGGAGCTGCTGGAACATAAGAAATAAGGCGCATGCGGGTGAATGGAAATGATCAGATGAGTTTAGTTTTTTGGGTTTACTTTTCAAGTGTAGATACAACTTAATAAATTTTATTAAAATAAAATTAATTATAATTTTTTTATGGCCCGTAGCAACGCACGGGCATTCAACTAGTCCTTTTACGAACAACTGAACAAGTAAGGGCTGGTTTCAAAAAAAAAAGTGTGGGCTGTTTGATTTGCAATAATCTCAAAACACAAGAAGGGCAAAACTACTGGATTGGAGTGACATGTTCTTTTTTACATCTAATAAAGCAGTTTGTTGTTGTTGAGAGGGAGATGGCCATGTTGTTGCGTTAGATAAAATTCATCGCCTTCATTCCCATCTCGTTGGCACTTGGTCATGTATAAGAGATCGGGAGTTTTCGTCCCCATCCGTGGTTCCGTGGGCATTGTCAGTGACAATGTCATTTTCTAGAAAAAAAAATCTTCTTTCAAGCCGTTGCAAACAAGGATATCGGCCTTGTCTAGCGATATTGGTGCAGTTGTCTGCCGTTGCTTGTGCTTCTTTTGTGATTACCAATTTTTGTTATATGTAAGTATATTATTGTGATGATTCAACAAGATTTGGCCATCTGCAAGTCCATAAAGGTACTTCCTGGCTCAACATTTTCCACTAAAAGCTACGGTGGCACAATGACTATGAACTTAGTTGCGTCATCGGCAAAAAAAAATTTAATATAAGGTTTTAGCTGAAATGCCTTTTTGGCTTTAGTTACAGATGTTTAAAGAAACTAGTATAAACATAGACACACACATACACTCACACGGTCACACCTTCGTCAGAATGGGACTTTTGTTAGTACATTTTATCCGCTTGTATCCCAGTTTTTTCTTATCTAATTTAAGTCAGGTAAACTGAAGTTGAGAAATTCTCCCAACGGCCAACACATAGGGCCATGGCTATACGTACTACGAGCCTACGACCACTATCGCAACAGCTTGCTCCAGCTTTCTAGGATCGACAAGGAGGACAGACAGTACAACATTTTTTGGAGTTTGAGGGAGCAAGTGCTAGCATGATCGACACTAGCACCGCTACCGTTGGGTTTGCTCGAGACATGAGCATGACGCCATTGATCGAGGCACGTACGCGCTTGCAGTGGAGCTCGGACAAAGCGAAGACCCGCAACACGAGAACGTTCGCGAGCACAGCCGCGCTGTGATGGAGAGAGGCAGAGACCCAATTACGCGAGCACAAGCCACGCGACGATGGCATCCACAAGCTCCTGGTACTGGTAGGCGCTCTATATGAAGGAGTGAAGGAGGACACATTCTTTTTTCTGGTAGCATTTAACTTTCTTTCATACTGTAGTTTGATTCAGATCATGATCGTGTTGTTGCGGCAGAGTTGTTTGCAGGGGATTGCTGCTTCCCGTGTAAACTCTTATCGCCATTTACACCTGAACCCGCGAGTGGATTTGCTAGTTGTGGGGTAAAGTTCATTTCACCTTCACGCCACGTAGTGTCATGCGCTGGCTGCTAGCTGGCTGTCAATTTTCGTTCTCAATTCCTCGCCAGCCACCACCTAGCGAAGTTGAGATTTGCACCCGTACATATCCATGCGTGGCAATACTGAGGGTGACATTTATTTGAAGTTAGCAAAAGGTAAAGCATTTTTTAACAGAGTCGTGGGGGGTTGCCACGCAACGATCTGAACTTACGTGCCATTAACCGGTACAAGACCTTGCGGTAAAAAATACTTCCTTCGTTTATTAATATAAGATATTTTGTTTTTTTAAATTTATCTATTTGATATGTATGTAGTCTATTTTTAGTGCCCAGATTCACTCACTTCAGGCTGGGCATAAAACCCGCTACCTGAACCCCAAACCCGAAAAACCCGGACCCAAAACCGAATAACCTGAACCCGAGAAACCTGAGTATCACATCGGGTAACAGTTCTGAATACCCGAATTTAGTTCAGGTAATTCGGGTTCAGCGATGCTACAGTACTTACGAAAAGATCTTACGGAATTGCTTACACATGCAGTGGTGCCATCTAGGGATGAAAGTGGAGCGGAAACTTTCCGACTTTTTCGTGGAAAAATGAAAACCGAATGAAAATATGGAAACAAAAACAGAAATTTGCGAAACGGAAACGGAATTTTTTTTGGCGGAAGTGGAAACGGAAATGGAACAGCGATTTCCGGCAGGGAACAGATGCGGAAACGGAAGTTTCCGTTTCCGACTAATACAGAATTTCTGTTTTATGGTTGTTTTGCATAGCCAATCTAGCAGGCTTGATATGTGACCTTGTCATATTGAACTATCAAAGCAACCCACCCCTACTTCCCCATTACACTGAGTAATCTTGATAGGTTTGGGGAACAAGTTTTTCGATTTACTTGACTTGCTTGAGTTTTGTTGTATGATTCAGGTGGTCTTTTGGTTCCGATAATCATCCGCTTTTCGTCCGTGATCGCACCGTATTCGTTTCATGTCTGTTTCTGGAAGTATCCGTTTTCATATTTGTTTCCGGTGTTTCCGTATTCGTTTCTACTTCCGCATAAAAATATGAAAACAAATGTGGCACCACTTAGTTCCATCCGTTTTTGCTCCGTTTTCATCCCCAGAATAGGCGGAGCAACTGCTTCACCGTGAGCCAACCAAGGGATGGCAGCAAAACTCAAGCAAGGTAAATAAATAGAAAAACTTGTTCCCCGAACCTGTCAAGATTACTCAGTGTAATGGGAGACTAGGGGTTGGTTGCTTTGATAGTTCAATATGATAAGGCCTGCTAGATTGGCCATGCAAAGCAACCATAAAACAAAAATTCCATACTAGTCGGAAATGGAAACTTCCGTTTCCGCATCTGTTCCGCCGGAAAACGCTGTTCTATTTCTGTTTTCACTTCCGCCAAATAATTTCTTTTTCTGTTTCCCTTCCACAGATTTCCGTTTCTATTTTCATATTTTTATTTCCTTTCCACTTTTCCGCGGAAAAGTCAGAAAGTTTCCGCTCCACTTTCATCCCTAGCCTATTCAGCGCACCACGAACCAAAATCAGCCATGTCAGTCCGTAACCAAGTTTCGGTAACAACTTGTCCGTAGACATAGCATTATTGATTTGGGTTAGATGTTACGGTACCCGATTGTCCCGAATAGCCCGAACTAAACATGGTGGCCCAATAAAATTCCCGTATACACATGAGGCCTAGCCAAAAATCAGCCCGCAAAACGCAAACCCTACCGTGTGTGCACCCTTCCTCATCTCGATCCCGTCCCTATCTCGCTCCTCCCAGTCTCAGCCGCCAGAGCCCCCAGCCGCGTGTAGCCCCACACCACCGCGGTCGCGTAGATCCGCCACCGGCCATTCGTTGCGCCCGCCAGTCACCGCCCCCCGCCATCCTATACCATCTCCAACTTCCCAGGCCCGAGCGCCCTGATGCGGCGCCGTCTTGCTTGCCACCGCACAGCCTCCAAGGCTACAACCGGTCGCAGCTCATCTTCCCCGACGCGACATGGGCAACCGCGCCTTCAACTTTCTTGATGTCGTGTATCCTGCAATCAGTTGCTCGTTGAATGCCATGGACTACACTCCATGGAGGGCAAGCTGCAACGCCGACTGACCATGGACGGGGAAAGCTGCAGCGATTTTTCGCTGACAGTTTTCTTCAGTTCTCTGTATTTCGGGCATTTCGGGATTACCCGAATCCGAACCTGAATTTCTAGGTACCCGAAGTGACTGGTAGCAAATTTTCTGGTCAAATCTCGGGTAGCAATTTTAAAACCCGAAATATGTTTAACCCGATTTACCCGATATGAAATTTCGGGTAAACCCGAATGCCCAGCTGATACGTCTCTAACGTATCTATAATTTTTGATGCTCCATGCTTGTTTTTACACCATTTGCTTAGTGTTTCGTTACACTTCATGGCATTTTTATGCATTTTCTGGAACTAACCTATTAACGAGATGCCACAGTGCTAGTTCCCTGTTTTCTGCTGTTTTTGTGTTTCAGAAAAGTTACATAGGAAATATTCTTGGAATTGGACGAAACAAAAGCCGAACATCCGAAAATTTACCGAAGCTACCAGAGAACCAAAGAGGAGACGGAGAAGGGCCACAGGGCGGCCACACCACCAGGGGGCACGGCCTACCCCTAGCCCGCGCCCACCTGTGGTGAGGGCCCCCTGGTCCACCTCTGGCGCCGCCCCTTCGCCTATAAAGACCCCCCGACGAGAAAAACCTAAAGACCCGATCACTTTTCCAGAATACATCGCGATCCGCCGCCGCCGTCGACTCGAGATCGGGAGGGTCCAGAAGCTCTTTTCGGCACCCTGCCGGAGAGGGGAATCGCCACCGGAGGTCTTCTTCATCGTCATGCTTGCCTCCGGCGCGATGAGTGAGTAGTCTACCTTGGACTATGGGTCCATAGCAGTAGCTAGTTGGTTGTCTTCTCCACCATGTGCTTCATGTTTAGATCTCGTGAGCTGCCTTATATGATCGAGATCACCGTTATGTAATTCTACATGTTGTGTTTGTTGGGATCCGATGAATATTGGTGTTATGATTGAGTTGATGTGCTGAATATTATCATATGTTATCTCTATGTTGTTTATGATCTTGCATGCTCTCCATTGTTAGTAGCTATCTTGGCCGAGTAGATACTAGTGACTCCAAGAGGGGGTATTTATGCTCGATAGTTGGGTTCATGCCTCTATTTAATCTGGGGGAGTGACAGAAACCTCTAAGGTTGTAGATGTGTGATGACCCACAAGTATAGGGGATGTATCGTAGTACTTTCGATAAATAAGAGTGTCGAACCCAACGAGGAGCAGAAGGTGTTGACAAGTGGTTTTGATCAAGGATACACTATAAATACTAGCAAACGGGTTTTCCGGGGTATTTGGTAATGCAAGTAAATAAAGTACGAGTAAATAAAAGACAATAACAATAATTGCTGCAAGTGGCCCAATCCTTCCTAGAGCAAAGGACAAGCCGGTTGTGTAACTTATGATAACCAAACATTCTCGAGGACACACGAGAGTTTCTGTCAAGTGCTTTCGCTTCATGCCGCTAAATAATCTTTACTGGTTTGATAAGTGTTATGGGGGTGAACCTGTGCTAGCGCACTACCCTTACTAGGATAAATACACACTTGTGATTATACCCCTTGCAAGCATCCGCAAATACAAGAAAGTAATTAAGATAAATCTAACCACAGCCTTAAACTCTAAGATCCTACGCTCCCTTGTGCAATAGTTTCCCAACGGAGGTTTAGGTTTCTGTCACTCCAGCAACCCCATAATTGGTAGCCAAATACACAATGCATCTCACTAGGCCCATAAATGGTGAAGTATCATGTAGTCGACATTCACATGACACCACTAGTGAAATGGCACCACAACAAATAAATATCAAACCACTAAATATTACTCAACATAATTCCACTACTAACGACTTGACTTCTCCCATGTCCTCAAGAACTAAACGAACTACTCACAAGACATCATATGGATAATGATCAGAGGTGAAATAATGGTAAATAACAATCTGAACATAAACCTTAATTCAACGGTTCCACTCAATAGCATCAACCACAAAAGTAATCAACACCGGGAAAGTTTCCCCTAAGAATTTAACAAGATTCAGCTCAAGATGTTACAGCGGGGTGGCGAGGTGATGGTGGAGATGAAGGTGCTGGTGATGGAGATGATGATGATGATGATCCCGATGAAGTCTGGTGTGATGGTGATGACTATGGCGACGATCTCCCCTCTCCGGGAAGGAATTTCCCCGGCAGATTTCTGCCTACCGGAGAGCTTTTCTCTCTCTGGTGTTTACCGCCCCGCAGAGGCGGCGATGTCTATCTCTGAGCCCCCCTTGACTTAGGTTTTCGGGGACGATGAAATACGTGAAGGGGCGATGGCAGAAGTGGGCCAGGGGGCTCTCACCACAGGTGGGCGCGGCCAGGGGCTGGGCCGCGCCCCCTGGTGGTGAGGCTGCCCCGTGGCCCCTCTCACTTCCTCCTTCTGGCTTCTTCAGTCTTCTGGTAAAATAGAATTTTCTGGTATTTTTCTGGAATTTTCCTGATCTTCAAAATATGGTGCCTTGATGGTCCTTTTTCCAGCAGAATCCTGACTCCGGCAGCAAATCCTCCAATGATCATCAAATATGTAAAAACAGAGGAAATAACATAAGTATCATCTCTAAATGTGAAATATATCAATGAATAACAGTAAATTATGACACAAAATAGTGATGCAAAATGGACGTATCAACCCCCCCAAGCTTAGACCTCGCTTGTCCTCAAGCGAAAACTAAACTCGGTAAACATGACCACAGGTTTATGGAGTGAAGTGTCGATAATCAAAATACGGACAAGAAGCATCACATTTACCAAGGCATGAGTTATAATAGACAGCAACTTCCCTTTATATGATATAGGCTTGCAATAAGTAAAAGGGAATCACAAATAAAGATGCACATGGTAAACTATAATTGGTAATGGCAAACCTTAGTTCTTGGTCAGAGAACAATGAACAAACTATACTAGCTTTTGAATGGATCCTTTTTAAAACAGAGCTAATATAGCAAAAACCATATGCTCAACGAAACAAACTTTTTGCATTCATAGAAAGCTTTCAAAGATATATTCCTTCAGACAAAAGCATTGTACTAACAAAAGAAGTTAATAAACATGATTAAACGGATCAACATATGGATGAGTGAAACATAACAACTCAAATGCTTGCTTGAGATAGAAGGGAATAAGTTGACTCAACATGAAAGTAAAAGATAGGCCCTTCGCAGAGGGAAGTAGGGATTAAACATGTGCTAGAGCTTTTCATTTGTAAATCAGAGATAAAAGTTGTTTTGAGAGGTGGTTGCTTTTGTCAATGACTAGCAACGGAGTTCTTGATATCTTCCATACTAAACAAGTGAGAGCGGTTCCGAGATGTTTAATTAATTGGCACATTGGTGCTCTTTTATAGCTTGGCACTCCTCCCCACCTTTTCCTTTCTCAAACCATGGCTAACTGATTCCATCGGATGCCAACCAACTTTCACATACCATGGAGGAGTGCCTTTTTCTTTTCTTTTTGAGATTAAAATGGTCTGACCAGCTCCCTTGCAAAATTAATGACGAGCAGATGAAGCTGCCTAGTCGAGGGATACTCAATTTAGTATGGAAGATAACAAACCCATCCACTACGTCCTCATGAGCTAAAAACAGTGGCACAAAATAAGAAGTATTTGAAGGTTTTTGAAAGGTAGCACATGAAAATTTACTTGGAATGGCTTGAAATACCATGCATAGGAATTTATAGTGGACTCTTTGGAAGTAACTTGGTTTTTGGGAGTTGGATGCACGAGAAGTATTTCCTCTCAGTACAGGTTTTTGGCTAGCAAGGCTGGGTAGCAAGCCTAAGAGTTGCATGAAACAAACAAACATACATATAATAAGAACAATCATGCAAACTTCCTCGAAGGTACAACAATTTTAACTTTGAGAATAATAATACTTATAAGCCAAACATGAAGGAAAACTGAAGTGATGCAACTACAAGCACTTCTTTCTTCTTTTCTACTCAAACCTCAAGGTAAAGTTGCTACTGACCAAGCTAAGTTTGCCAAAACCAACTAAATTTACTCATGCTCCCAAAGTGATACCAATACTAATCAACAAGACTAATCATATAAGAAACATTGCAACCTAAAATAAAGTGTGCGGAAAGTAAACGATAAAACTTCTCATTAATATTTCATTACCGCAACTCACACCAAGGGATACATAGATAACCAACTAAGGAGGATACTTTCACACTGCAAACTATTCTATAAGATAACTTCTCTATTCATGATATGACTCTACTTGAAAAGTAAATGAGTAAAAGGTGATGATGTGATACCGCGGAACTCCCCCAAGCTTGGAACAAGCCAAGGGGATGCCAATACTGATGACGAATTACTCCTTTGGCGGTGGTGGGACCACCCTTGGGTTAATGAAATATTCAATCATCCTGCGAAGCCTGAGATTCTCTTCTTGAAGTATATGTATCTCCCTCTCCAGAATTCGGTATTGGGCACAAAGCTCGTCAGTGACCAGCATACCCTCCTTTATTATAGGCATGAAATTTAAATCCAAGACTAGAAACGTTGGTCCCCGCATATCATGAGAAAAGGCACGTCCAGCGTTCATTTACCCTACAAAAGTAGAGCTTCTCGCCCTTGATTTTCCAGCCTCATGTTCCTGTTTCAGCTTGGGGGTATTCTTCCCTAGGCCTCTTTCCCTTGTCGTCGCTTGAAGAAGCCATGGCGCTCTCAAAACTTAAGATCAACTCCTGACAGAAACAACTCGAAACAAAACACGACGAGAAAACGATATACAGACCTCGGGGAATCCGGGGGTTATTTAGGCGAAAATTATACATCGAGACGAAATCACAGGAGAAAACCGGGACGGAAACGAGATCCGGGGTGGACTCACCACAGGGTGGCATGACCTGGGGTGGGCCCACGCCCCCTGGTGGTGAGGAGCCACCGGACTCTGTCTCCTGCCCGTTTTCGTCTCGCGATTTTTAATATTTAGTAAAAACAATAAAAATATTAATGGAAAAGTTTTTCGTGAACCTTTTCTGACTAGAACTGTTACCTATTCGAAAACGAACTTCCTGCAAATTGTCCTGGATGAATTCTTCTGGAGAAACTATTTCAATTACATCAACATCTTCATTATAAGAATCTCCAGCAATATTATGTTTGAGTCTTTGCCCATTCACCACTTGTGTAGTGTCATCTTTCAACGAAGCAATCTTTATCGCACCTGAGCGGTACACTTCCACAATAACATATGGTCCTTCCCATTTAGAGAGTAATTTTCCTGCAAAAAATCTGAGACGAGACCTATACAGTAGAACTTTCTCACCAACATGAAACTCCCTTTTAAGAATTCTCTTATCATGCCATTGCTTGACTTTCTCTTTGAAAAGTCTGGCATTCTCATAGGCTTCGTTTCTCCACTCATCTAGAGAACTCAAATCTAACAACCTTTTCTTACCGGCAAGTTTAAAATCCCTATTAAGCTCTTTCACTGCCCAAAAAGCTTTGTGTTCTAATTCTAAAGGCAAGTGACACACTTTTCCGTAAACCATTTTGTAAGGAGACATGCCCATGGGGTTCTTATAAGCAGTTCTATAAGCCCATAAAGCATCGTTTAACTTGCTAGCCCAGTTTTTCCTAGATCTATTAACAGTCTTCTGCAAGATAGACTTGATCTCTCTATTTGAAAGCTCTACCTGCCCACTAGTTTGGGGATGATAAGCAGAAGCAATTCTATGATTAACATCATATCTAGCAAGAGTTTTTCTAAAACCACCGTGAATAAAATGAGAACCTCCATCAGTCATAAGATATCTAGGCACACCAAACCTAGGAAAAATAACATCCTTAAGCATTTTTAACGAGGTCTCACCATCAACACTCTTTATAGGTATGGCTTCTACCCACTTGGTAACATAATCAACATCAACAAGTATGTGAGTATAGCCTTTTGAAGGAGGAAAAGGACCCATAAAGTCAAATCCCCAACAATCAAATGGTTCAATAATAAGAGTGTAACTCATAGGCATTTCATTACGTCTAGAAATATTACCAACTCTTTGACATTCATCGCAAGATAAAACATACCTTCTAGCATCTTTAAAGAGGGTTGGCCAATAAAAACCTGATTGTAGAACCTTTTGTGCGGTTCTATCTCCAGCATGATGTCTTCCATAAGCGCTTCCATGGCATTTTCTCAATATTTCTTGTTGCTCATATTCTGGTACGCATCTTCGCATAATACCATCAACTCCTTCTTTATATAAGTGTGGGTCATCCCAAAAGTAATGCCTCAAATCATAAAAGAATTTTCTTCTTTGCTGAGCTGTAAAGGTTGGAGGCAAATACTTGGAAACAATAAAGTTAGCATAATCAGCATACCAAGGAAGGTCTCGCGAAGTTACGTTTATTGAAGCCAACTGTTCATTTGAAAAACTATCATTAACAGGAATAGGATCAAAAGAAATGTTTTCCAATCTAGACAAGTTGTCAGCCACAGGATTTTCAGCACCTTTCCTATCTACAATATGCAAATCAAACTCTTGTAAAAGCAACACCCATCTAATAAGCCTAGGCTTAGCATCCGTCTTCGTCATAAGATATCTAATAGCAGCGTGATCAGTATGAATAGTAACTTTAGAATCAACAATGTAAGGTCTAAACTTATCACATGCAAAAACAACAGCAAGAAACTCTTTCTCGGTAGTAGCATAATTCTTCTGAGCAGCATCAAGAGTCTTACTAGCATAATGAATAACATTCAACTTATTATCTACACGCTGTCCAAGAACAACACCAACAGCAAAATCACTAGCATCACACATAATTTCAAAGGGTAAATTCCAATCAGGTGGTTGAACAATAGGAGCAATAGTTAAAGCCTTCTTAAGAGTTTCAAAAGCTTCCTTACAATCATCATCAAAGACAAATGGTACATCTTTTTGAAGAAGATTAGTAAGAGGCTTTGAAATCTTAGAGAAATCTTTAATAAACCTCCTATAGAAACCAGCATGACCAAGAATACTATGAATACCTTTAACATCTCTGGGACAGGGCATTTTCTCAATTGCTTCAACTTTTGCTCTGTCAACTTCAATACCTCTTTCAGAAATTTTATGTCCAAGGACAATTCCTTCATTTACCATAAAGTGGCATTTCTCCCAATTAAGAACAAGATTAGTTTCTTCACACCTCTGCAAAACTTTATCAAGATTGTGCAAACATTTATCAAAAGAAGTTCCATAGACGGAGAAATCGTCCATGAAAACCTCCACAATTTCTTCACAAAAACCATGAAAAATAGCAGACATGCATCTTTGAAAAGTAGCAGGAGCATTGCATAAACCAAACGGCATACGTCTATAAGCATAAGTTCCATAAGGACAAGTAAAAGTGGTTTTCTCCTGATCTTCCTTTTTAACAGCAATCTGAGAGAAACCAGAATAACCATCAAGAAAACAAAAGTGCATCTTCTTAGACAACCTCTCTAACATTTGATCTATAAATGGTAAAGGATAATGATCTTTCTTGGTAACCTTGTTAACTTTTTTATAGTCAATGCATATCCTATAACCAACTACTACCCTTTGAGGAATAAGCTCATTATTCTCATTAGGCACGACAGTCATACCTCCTTTCTTAGGAACACAATGAACAGGGCTAACCCATCTACTATCAGCAATAGGATAAATAATACCAGCATCAAGGAGCTTCTCGATGTTTCCTCAATATCTCCAATAACCTTTCTTCTTCCTTTCCTGAAAGCTTAGAACTAATAATAACAGGATATATTTTCTTATCATCTATATAGGCATATTTAAGATCATCGGGTAAAGGCTTTAATTCAAAAACAGGATCTTCCTTAGGTGGCAAAGTGGTACCAAGATCCTCCACAGGTAAGTTGTGCTTGATCAATGGTTGTTGACGAAGGAAAATATCGTCAATCTCTTCTCTTTCCTTCCTGTAAACATCACTTTCATGGTCCTCCATGAATTGCTGCAAAGCATTATTAGGGGCAAGAGCAATAGAAGCAAGCTGTTCAACTCGAAAATTTTCATCAGGCATGACATTTTCATTAGAAGTCTTAGCAAACTTGGAAAAATTGAACTCATAAGACTTTCCATTAAACTTAGTGAAAATTTTCTCCTTCTTACAGTCTATCACAGCACCACAAGTATTCAAAAAGGGTCTACCAAAAATAATAGGACAAGTTTTACTAGCCTCCTTACCAAGTACTAGGAAATCAGTGGGATATTTGGTCTTACCGCAAAGAACTTCCACATCTTGAACAATACCAAGAGGCCAAACAGTCTCTTTGTTAGCAAGCTGAACAACCACATCAATATCTTCAAGTTCACAAGCGCCAATCTCATGCATAATTTCTTTGTAAAGCTCTAAAGGAATGGCACTTGCACTAGCACCAGTGTCACATAAACCATAATAGCAATGATCGCCAATCCTGACAGAAATAACATGAACACTTGTTTTCCTATGCCTTTTAGGATGTGAGATAATGTTAGAAGCATCTTCACAAAAGAGAATATATTCATCCCCTACATCTTTAGTAACAAGGTCCTTCAATATAGCCACAGGAGACTTAATAGTAATTTGCTCATCAGGCTCTACAGCTCTCTTAGTACTTTTATTAGACACACTTACCAAAGTAGAATACTCTTTTACCTTAGCAGGGAAAGGTGTCTTCACAAAATAAGGTTCAGGCACAATGCTATCAACAGTACAAACTTCAGTAGCTGCAGCAGGAATATGACTAATAGAATCTTTATAAGGCACATGATATTTGTTCCAATCTTTCTTTGGAACATCAAGATAAGAGGCAAAAGCCTTAAGACAATTAGCAAGTATTTGAGAATCAAGACCATAAGCAATGCTAACATTATGAAAGTCATCGGTTCCCATAAAAGTTTTAATGCATTCATAACCATAATTTATACCTGACTTCCTACCTTTGTCGTTTTCCCATCCTTCAGCATTCTCTTGAATACGGTCAAGGAGATTCCACTTAGCATCTTCCTTCATATGAGTAAATAATTCAAAACAAGAAGCATCCAAATAATCCTTATCATGAAGAGCAAGCCGCGCATAAAAATTATCAATAACAATATTATTGGGGAGCTCATGAATGGGACATTTGAGCATTAGTAACTTCAATCTCCCCCACGCTTGGGCAATACTCTCTCCATCATGAGGCCAAAAGTTATATATCCAATTACGATCTTTATGAATTTCACTTGGAGGATAAAACTTGGAATAAAAGAGAGGTACAATTTCCTCCCATGCAATAGATGGACCATCTTTAAGCAGTCGATACCACTCCTCAGCTCTGCCTTTCAATGATAAAGAGAATAGCTTCCTCTTGACCTGGCTCGGTGAAATACCTGCACACTTGAACAACTCGCATAATTCATGTATAAAAAGTAAGTGATCACCCGGATGGACAGTTCCATCTCCAGAATAGCAGTTTTCCATAACACGCTCAACAATTTTCATAGGTATTTTAAAAGGATCTAATTGAGCAGGTGGTGGTGGTGGTGGTTCATCCACATGTGCAGCAGTGGTAGTAGTGTTCCCAAATAGGAAACCAAATGGAGAATTCTCCATGGCAAAATAAAATAAAAGTAAAAGACAAAAATAAAAACAATACTCACAGCGACGGTTAACTTTACCAATTCTACTCTTCAATAGCGCTTCACTCCCCGGCAACGGCGCCAGAAAATAGTCTTGATGACCCACAAGTATAGAGGGTGTCTCGTAGTACTTTCGATAAATAAGAGTGTCGAACCCAACGAGGAGCAGAAGGTGATACGTCTCAAACGTATCTATAATTTTTGATGCTCCATGCTTGTTTTTACACCATTTGCCTATTGTTTCGTTACACTTAGTGGCACTTTTATGCATTTTCCGGAACTAACCTATTAACAAGTTGCCACAGTGCCAGTTTCCTGTTTTATGCTATTTTTGTGTTTCAGAAGTGATACACAGGAAATATTCTCGGAATTGGACGAAACAAGTTCCCAAAGTCTTATTTTACCCGGAAGCTTCCAGAGATCCGAAGAGGAGTAGGAGGTGGGCCACCAGGGGCCCACACACACAGGTGGCGCGGCCAGCCCCTGGCCCGCGCCACCGTGGTGTGAGGCCACCTGGCCCCTCCTCTGACATCGCCCCTTCGCCTATAAAGACCCCTCGACGGAAAAAACCTAAGTACCCGATCAGTTTTCCAGAACACATCGCGATCCGCCGCCGCCGTCGACCCGAAGATCGGGAGGGTCCAGAAGCTCTTCCCGGCACCCTGCCGGAGAGGGGAATCGCCACCGGAGGTCTTCTTCATCGCCATGCTTGCCTCCGGAGCGATGAGTGAGTAGTCTACCTTGGACTATGGGTCCATAGCAGTAGCTAGATGGTTGTCTTCTCCACCATGTGCTTCATGTTTAGATCTCATGAGCTGCCCTACATGATTGAGATCACCGTTATGTAATTCTACATGTTTGGTTTGTTGGGATCCGATGAATATTGGTGTTTATGATTAAGTTGCTGTACTGAATATTATCTTTTGTTATCTCTATGTTGTTTATGATCTTGCATGCTCTCCGTTGTTAGTAGCTATCTTGGCCGAGTAGTTGCTAGTGACTCCAAGAGGGGGTATTTATGCTCGATAGTGGGTTCATGCCTCTATTTCACCTGGGGGAGTGACAGAAACCTCAAAGGTGGTAGATGTGCTGTTGCTACTAGGGAGAAAACAACATTCATATGCTCAAGGGCATATGCTTTGTTTACATTACACACTTTGCTTAATGCAATTATCTGTTGTTCGCAACTTAATACTTTTGGGGTGTTCGGATTGATATCCCCGGGGGTGGATTATTAGTCATAGATGCAGTTGGATGGCGGTCTATGTATTTTGTTGTAATGCCCAGAGTAAATCTCATAGTGATCTTCTTGACATATCACGTTATCTTTATTCTATCAATTGCCCAACTGTAATTTGTTTACCCAGCATGTGTTATTTTATCTATGGAGAGACACCACTAGTGAACTGTGGACCCCGGTCCTATTTCCATCATATTGCTATCACCTGTTTACTTTCTCGCACTGTTTACTTTATTCGCATACTTTTACTGTTTGCCACTCGATACACTCATAACCTTTGTTTCAAGCAAACCGGTGAGATTGACAACCTCATCGTAAGTTGGGAGCAAAGTACTTGTTTGTGTGTGTGCAGGTTCCACGTTGCAGCTAGCAAGCAAAGCTTGGACGAGGCGCCAGTTGTCCGCTGCTGTCGCAAACTAGCAAGCATCACCTTCAGTCATCATTGGCTCTCCTCTCCTGACCGACATTAAACCTTGGTTTCATAATTGAGGGAAAACCAGCTGCTATACTCATCACACCTTCCTCTTGGGGTTCCCAACGGGCTGGTCATTCACCACGCACAAGGATTGCTGCTGGGGGACGAAGAAG
Organism: Dactylis glomerata; assembly: GCA_007115705.1. Taxonomy (NCBI): domain Eukaryota; kingdom Viridiplantae; phylum Streptophyta; class Magnoliopsida; order Poales; family Poaceae; genus Dactylis; species Dactylis glomerata. Next base: position 5,993,374 of record QXEO01001278.1, on the reverse strand, counting down.
AATAATCTCCTTCATCAACTAGCCATCAGCTGTTTTTCTGGCGCCGTTGCCGGGGAGGAAGAGAAGACTTCTGCGAGGGGAGTTTTTCGCACACACATCCTTTACTTTGTTATTGTTTTGCTTTACTTTATTTATTTTACCTGCATTGCTTTTTATCAAAAACCCAAAAAATTAGAATCCTTGGTAGTTGTTATTTCTTTACTTTTAGTTTATTATGTCTAGTTCAGTTGCTACTACTATGTCGCCCGAGGACATGATTTTTACTTTTAAGCAGAAAGATGAGGAAAGCTTTAAAGAAGCTTGGTCTAGAATTTATGATTGGCATGGAAAAACTGAACCTAAAATGACTTTGAGTTTGCTTCTTAGTAGCTTTTACTTTGGACTTTCTCTTCGTTATAGATATGCTTTGGATGCTACTGCAGAAGGAGATTTCCTTCATTGTGATGGAGATCGAGCCTTCAATATTATTAAAAAGTTGATCACAAATACTGAACCTTCGAGTTGGTATCTTACGATTAAAATCACCATTAGTGGTGAAACTTTTCATGCTCGTTGTGATATTATGTCTGAATTTTGTCTCATGCCAAAGGATGTTTATGAATCTTTGAGCCTTTGGAAGCTTTCTGAGGGAGGAGAAGAAATTTCTCTTACTAACAATGCCACTATATTTCCCCTTGGAATAGCTGAAGGAGTTTTTACAAAAGTCCTAGGAAGAATGATATCTACTGATTATCTTGTTATTGAATGCGTAGGAAAAGGACAAATCACACTTGGAAGATCCATTCTGAAGCTCCTGGGCGCCGTCATCGATGTGGGAAAAGGCAATATAACATTTACCTCTCCACCTTGCAATAACCATGTCTTTCCTAGAGTCAAGAGCAAAGGTAAGAAAGGGAGACGTAAGGCACGTGCTAATCCTAATGCTTCATCACTTGATTCGCAATTTTCTGCGCCTAGCTCAAAGGCGTTAAAGAAAAGCACTCTTGGGAGATAACCCAATGTTTTCTTTTCAGTACTTTTTCCTTTATTTGAGTCTTGGAAGTCATTACTACTGTAATGACCGCTCCTTATCTTGTTTATTTCGTTTTTGTGCCAAGAGAAGCCTCTAATTTGAGTAAGGTAAAGATTTGGGGATGTTGCTATCCTGAAACTGTTTTCGGTGCTGCACCGTAAAAATTCGTGAAAATTCTCTGTTTATCTTTTGGACCTGCGATTTCTTGTGCATATGCCCCAGGTTATATCCAAACTTTTCTTAGTTGAACACTTTTTGATTTGAGCAACAGAAATTCCCTCAAAAATTCGACCTTTGTCAGCTGTTCAGTTTTGACAGATTTCTGCCAATATTTGTGTTTGCCACTTTATCGCTTTCTTTTGAGTTCTTTTGATCATGGAACTTTTTGGGGAAGTTGCTACAGTAGTATTTGCTATATATGTGGTGGTTTTGAGTTGAAACCTGAAGCAAATAGAGGATTGATTATATGTTATGCTTGCACTAATGTTGCTAATAGATTTGTGTTTAGTTTTGTATGAAGGAAGTTTTCAAGTGTAGGGATTGGAGAATGATGAGATGAGTTGACGAATGGACAAAAGCTCAAGCTTGGGGATGCCCATGCATCACCCCAATAAATATCCAAGAAGTACAAGCGTCAAAGCTTGGGGATGCCCCCGAGGCACCCCTTCTTCATCGGCAAAAATCAGGTCACCTTTCAAAACACTATATTTTTATTGCTTCATGCACTATGTGTTTTTCTTGGAGCGTCAGTTGTTTTAGTTTTCTTAGTTAGTTTAGTTTGTTTGTTTGCTGCAATAAATGGTTGGACCCCAACAAATTTCTTTTGGAGGAGATGTACTCGTTTTCATTTGCAAAGAACGCTCAGTTTTTCACTCTTATCGTTCATCGATGCGTTCTTCTTTTTCTGCTACTACTTTTGGTTTTCATTTTCGCCTTGATTTGCGTTCAGACCTTGTCATATCTTTTCATCAAGGTGTATTTTTGCCTCTGATCTTTATTGGTTTTCATCAAAAGAGGTGTTTATAAAAATTTCAAATGGTGTTGGAAAAGAGAAAAAGCTTTGTGCAAAATAGTGGTACAAGAATGAGCTTGTGTAGACTGCGGCTTAGGCTTTTTCATGTCATGCTTGATGTCTTTTTGATAGTATGCTTAGTGGTTTTGCTGTAGCATGACTTGTCTCAAATAACTGAGATTGCTTAATGAGCCTTTGAAAAAATCATGCGTTGTTTTTATTGTATGGAAGCATTATCTTGGTTTTCTCCTTGATGCTTTATTTGGGTTGACTTGGCGCATGCTCACACATGTTAGACTCTTACAAAGTCGCCAATAGCCTTCATGATCATTTAGTTTTTGACTTTTGATGCCATCGTATGCTTCTTTTAATGTCGCTTTGTCGCTTTGCATGATTATGGCCATTACTGCTCTCTTAGTTGGTCGCTCCCAGTCTTTTGCTAGCCCTCGCCTTGTACTGACTATGAGCTCTACTCGTGCATCCAACTCCTAAAAGCCAAAGTTTTCCAAAGTGTCCACCATACATACCTACTAGCAATTTGCTATTCCAAGTAAATTTGACTTGCTTTATTTTCTCTTCAAATTAAACTCTTACCAGTGTTATGCGAAATTCGGTCAGTAAAGCTCTCACGAACCGGAAGGCACACTTTACTTTTTCCTGTTCTTAAAAATTTGACATTGTGGTCTCTTATGTTGAGTTGTTATGCTTGCAAGTTGTAAGTTGGATTCTAGCCCATCCATGCTGTCATGGGCAAGCTTTCAACATTGCACTTCTTATTTGAGTTGATATCGTGATCTTTTGTTTATGGATGCCCGCGGTGTGAAATGAGTTGGGAATCTTGTGGGGATCATGGAGTTTGTATATGTGTTAGGGAAACGCCGGGCCACCAATCTAAGCCATGCATAATTCATGGTGGAAATTTGCAGCATACCCATGGTGAACATTCGATGACGCATCTCACAATAAAAAGCTAAACAAAAGGCAAATAAAAGAGATGTCGAGGTGTTCATTGTCTGCATGTCCTGTCATTTTGGTGTGGGCTTGTTCCATGTCATCGGGCACGGAGGTACCCCATTGGCGGTTCTCAATGATATGCATATACTTACAATGACAAGAGCCTTGCTTGGGACTCTAAGTAAAGTAGCATGAGGTTTGGGTACTCGTATTCACGGGGCACGAGGTTTTCAACTTATGATTTGTCAAGCATATGCATCATAATTGTTCTCGCATTAACTTTAACCATTCAAGATGCTTATGATGGGGGCAATGAGAGCTCAAAGCCGGTAAGTACCATAATTTTTGAAGGTTATAAAACTTGCAATCACTGCTTCCCCCTGCGAAGGGCCTTTCTTTTACTTTTATGTTGAGTCACCACCTTCTTTCTTTATGCACCATTAAGAGAGCATAGTTGTCATTCTTAGTGTGATATGCATTGTCCCAAAGTTCATTGATTGATTCATATTGTTGGTTTCACCTGTTCTTAAATTATTTGTATCTAGTCGCCCTCTTAAACTTGAAGGTGTCCTATGCATTTATGTTTTGCTCTCTTTGAAGGACAAGCTGAAAACCTTTTGTATGTTTTTCCTTATGATTTGAACACACGTTTGACTTTCATTGTTTCATTTTCATGATCTTTTGTTTGTGTTCATTTGCGTGTTTACAACATGGTTGCTAAGTTCTTATTGTCATGATTATATCTTCATGCCCATGTTTTAAGTTCTTATGATCCCAGCTCACAAATGCTTACATATATGATCAAGATTGTATAGGTGCATGTCACCTCAAAAATTATTCTTTTGTTATCACTTACCTACTCGAGGACGAGCAGGAGTTAAGCTTGGGGATGCTTGATACGTCTCAAACGTATCTATAATTTTTGATGCTCCATGCTTGTTTTTACACCATTTGCCTATTGTTTCGTTACACTTAGTGGCACTTTTATGCATTTTCCGGAACTAACCTATTAACAAGTTGCCACAGTGCCAGTTTCCTGTTTTCTGCTGTTTTTGTGTTTCAGAAGTGATACAAAGGAAATATTCTCGGAATTGGACGAAACAAGTTCCTGAAGTCTTATTTTACCCGAAAGCTTCCAGAGATCCAAAGAGGAGTAGGAGGTGGGCCACCAGGGGCCCACACACACAGGTGGCGCGGCCAGCCCCTGGCCCGCGCCACCGTGGTGTGAGGCCACCTGGCCCCTCCTCTGACATCGCCCCTTCGCCTATAAAGACCCCCCGACCGAAAAAACCTAAGTACCCGATCAGTTTTCCAGAACACATCGCGATCCGCCGCCGCCGTCGACCCGAAGATCGGGAGGGTCCAGAAGCTCTTCCCGGCACCCTGCCGGAGAGGGGAATCGCCACCGGAGGTCTTCTTCATCGCCATGCTTGCCTCCGGAGCGATGAGTGAGTAGTCTACCTTGGACTATGGGTCCATAGCAGTAGCTAGATGGTTGTCTTCTCCACCATGTGCTTCATGTTTAGATCTCATGAGCTGCCCTACATGATTGAGATCACCGTTATGTAATTCTACATGTTTGGTTTGTTGGGATCCGATGAATATTGGTGTTTATGATTAAGTTGATGTACTGAATATTATCTTTTGTTATCTCTATGTTGTTTATGATCTTGCATGCACTCCGTTGTTAGTAGCTATCTTGGCCGAGTAGTTGCTAGTGACTCCAAGAGGGGGTATTTATGCTCGATAGTGGGTTCATGCCTCTATTTCACCTGGGGGAGTGACAGAAACCTCTAAGGTGGCAGATGTGCTGTTGCTACCAGGGAGAAAACAACATTCATATGCTCAAGGGCATATGCTTTGTTTACATTACACACTTTGCTTAATGCAATTATCTGTTGTTCGCAACTTAATACTTTTGGGGTGTTCGGATTGATATCCCCGGGGGTGGATTATTAGTCATAGATGCAGTTGGATGGCGGTCTATGTATTTTGTTGTAATGCCCAGAGTAAATCTCATAGTGATCTTCTTGACATATCACGTTATCTTTATTCTATCAATTGCCCAACTGTAATTTGTTTACCCAACATGTGTTATTTTATCTATGGAGAGACACCACTAGTGAACTGTGGACCCCGGTCCTATTTCCATCATATTGCTATCACCTGTTTACTTTCTCGCACTGTTTACTTTATTCGCATACTTTTACTGTTTGCCACTCGATACACTCATAACCTTTGTTTCAAGCAAACTGGTGAGATTGACAACCTCATCGTAAGTTGGGAGCAAAGTACTTGTTTGTGTGTGTGCAGGTTCCACGTTGCAGCTAGCAAGCAAAGCTTAGACGAGGCGCCAGTTGTCCGCTGCTGTCGCAAACTAGCAAGCATCACCTTCAGTCGTCATTGTCTCTCCTCTCCTGACCGACATTAAACCTTGGTTTCATAATTGAGGGAAAACCAGCTGCTATACTCATCACACCTTCCTCTTGGGGTTCCCAACGGGCTGGTCATTCACCACGCACAAGGATTGCTGCTGGGGGACGAAGAAGAATAATCTCCATCATCAACTAGCCATCACAAGGTTGATACGTCTCAAACGTATCTATAATTTTTAATGCTCCATGCTTGTTTTTACACCATTTGCTTAGTGTTTCGTTACACTTCGTGGCACTTTTATGCATTTTCCAGAACTAACCTATTAACAAGTCGCCACAGTGCCAGTTCCCTGTTTTCTGCTGTTTTTTGTGTTTCAGAAAAGTTACACAAGAAATATTCTCAGAATTAGACGAAACAAAAGCCGAACGTCTAAAAATTCACCAAAGCTTTCAGAGAACCGAAGAGGAGACAAAGTGGGGCCACGAGGGCCCCACACAATAGGGCGGCGCGGCCTGGCCCCTGGTCGCGCCCCCTATGTGTGACGGCGCCTCGGCCCACTCCTGATGTTGCCCCTTCGCCTATAAAGACCCCTCGACGGGAAAAACCTAAGGACCCGATCACTTTTTCAGAACACATCACGATCTGCCACCACCGTCGACCCAAAGATCGGGAGGGTCCAGAAGCTCATCCCGGCACCCTGCCAGAGAGGGGAATTGCCACCGGAGGTCTTCTTCATCGCCATGCTTGCCTCCGGCGCGATGAGTGAGTAGTCTACCTTGGACTATGGGTCCATAGCAGTAGCTAGATGGTTGTCTTCTACACCATGTGCTTCATGTTTAGATCTCGTGAGCTGCCTTACATGATCGAGATCACTGTTGTGTAATTCTACATGTTGTGTTCGTTGGGATCCGATAAATATTGGTGTTATGATTGAGTTGATGTACTGAATATTATCTTATGTTATCTCTATGTTGTTTATGATCTTGCATGCTATCCATTGTTAGTAGCTATCTTGGCCGAGTAGTTGCTAGTGACTCCAAGAGGGGGTATTTATGCTCGATAGTGGGTTCATGCCTCTATTTAATCTGGGGGAGTGACAGAAACCTCTAAGGTTGTAGATGTGTTGTTGCTACTAGGGGGAAAATAACATTCATATGCTTGAGGGCATATGCTTTGTTTATATTACACACTTTGCTTAATGCAATTATCTGTTGTTCGCAACTTGATACTTGTGGAGTTCTCGGATTGATTCGCCACAAGTGGATTATTAGTCATAGATGCAGTTGGATGGCGGTCTATGTATCTTGTTGTAATGCCCAGAGTAAATCTCATAGTGATCCTCTCATCATATGCACGTTGTCTTTATTATATCAATTGCCCAACTGTAATTTGTTTACCCAGCATGTGTTATTTTATCTTATGGGGAGACACCACTAGTGAACTATGGACCCCGGTCCTATTTTCTTTATATTGCTATCACCTGTTTACATTACTCGCACTGTTTACTTTACTCGCATATTACCATTGCTTTCCACTCGATACGCTCATACCCTTTGTTTCAAGCAAACCGGTGAGATTAACAACCTCATCGTAAGTTGGGAACAAAGTATTTGGTTGTGTTGTGTGCAGGTTCCACGTTGCTACTGGTTGAAGACGCGCTAACAAGTAATCGTTAACGGCGCCCTTGTTAGAGCATCACGCAGCTAGTGGGCATCACCTTCAGTCGTATTTTGTCCTCCTACTGGATTGATAACCTTGGTTTCTTAGTGAGGGAAAAACTTGCTGCTATATTCATCACACCTTGCTCTTGGGGTTTCCAACTGGCCGGTCATTTATTTCATTAATTACACGCCAACAAGTTCTCTGGCACTATTCATCACCGCGCCATCAACAAGTTTTTCTGGCGCCGTTGCCGGGGAGGAAGAAGACTTCTGCAAGGGGAGTTTTCGCACGCACATCCTTTACTTTGTTTTAAGTTTTGCTTTACTTTATTTTTACTTGCATCATTTATCAAAACCCCAAAAAAATTAGTATCCTTGATAGTTGTTATTTCTTTACTTTTAGCTCATCATGTTGTTCCCTAAGTACATTTTGGAGGACCTCTCAGTAGGTAGTGGTTCAATTATTGGAAAAAGTAACATTGAGGAGTTCTTTAATCATATTAGTATGCATAAAGAAGTTGAGGAAAAGTCTTTGGCTGAGCTTGCTCCTAGTATTGAAGTTGCTTCTGCTTATTTAATTCACATGTTGGAAGCTATCTTGGCCGAGTAGATACTAGTAACTCCAAGAGGGGGTATTTATGCTCGATAGTTGGGTTCATGCCTCTATTTAATCTGGGGGAGTGACAGAAACCTCTAAGGTTGTAGATGTGTGATGACCCACAAGTATAGGGGGTGTATCATAGTACTTTCAATAAATAAGAGTATCGAACCCAACGAGGAGCAGAAGGTGTTGACAAGTGGTTTTGATCAAGGATTCACTGTAAATACTAGCAAATGGGTTTTCAGGGGTATTTGGTAATGCAAGTAAATAAAGTATGAGTAAATAAAAGACAATAACAATAATTGCTGCAAGTGGCCCAATCCTTCCTAGAGCAAAGGACAAGCCGGTTGTGTAACTTATGATGACCAAACGTTCTCGAGGACACACGGGAGTTTCTGTCAAGTGCTTTCGCTTCATACCGCTAAATAATCTTTACTGGTTTGATAAGTGTTACGGGGGTGAACCTGTGCTAGCGCACTACCCTTACTAGGATAAATACACACTTGTGATTATACCCCTTGCAAGCATCCACAAATACAAGAAAGTAATTAAGATAAATCTAACCACAGCCTTAAACTCTAAGATCCTACGCTCCCTGGTGCAATGGTTTCCCAACGGAGGTTTAGGTTTCTGTCACTCCAGCAACCCCACAATTGGTAGCCAAATACACAATGCATCTCACTAGGCCCATAAATGGTGAAGTATCATGTAGTCGACATTCACATGACACCACTAGTGAAATGGCACCACAACAAATAAATATCAAACCACTAAATATTACTCAACATAATTCCACTACTAACGACTTGACTTCTCCCATGTCCTCAAGAACTAAACGAACTACTCACAAGACATCATATGGATAATGATCAGAGGTGAAATAATGGTAAATAACAATCTGAACATAAACCTTAATTCAACGGTTCCACTCAATAGCATCAACCACAAAAGTAATCAACACCGGGAAAGTTTCCCCTAAGAATTTAACAAGATTCAGCTCAAGATGTTACAGCGGGATGGCGAGGTGATGGTGGAGATGAAGGTGCTGGTGATGGAGATGATGACGATGATGATCCCGATGAAGTCTGGTGCGATGGTGATGACGATGGCGACGATCTCCCCTCTCTGGGAAGGAATTTCCCCGGCAGATTTCTGCCTGCCGGAGAGCTTTTCTCTCTCTGATGTTTTCCGCCCCACAGAGGTGGCGGTGTCTATCTCTGAGCCCCCCTTGACTTAGGTTTTCGGGGACAATGAAATACGCGAAGGGGCGATGGTAGAAGTGAGCCAGGGGGCTCTCACCACAGGTGGGCGCGGCCAGGGGCTGGGCCGCGCCCCCTGGTGGTGAGTGATACATCCAAAACGTATCTACTTTCCCGAACACTTTTGCTATTGTTTCTCCTCTAATTTGTGTGTTTTGAATACAACTAACGCAGACTAACGCTATTTTCAGTAGAATTGCTCTGGTGTCTCGTTTTTTTTTGCAGAAATCCAACTTTCAGTAAAAATTCGGGAAAAATTGGCAAAAATCCTATTTCACCAGAAGACCCACGGAGCCAGAAGACGAGACGGAGGGGAAGCATGAGGCCTCCACACACATAGGGGGCGCGGCCCAGCCCTGGCCGCGCCCACCTGGTGTGAGGGCGGCTCGGCCGTCTCCTCAACCTCTCCTTCCGCCTACATATACCCCCAGACCTGAAAATATCATAGAGACGACGTTTTTCCCAGATAGACTTCCGCTGCGCCGCCGCCATCAGAAACCGCGATTTGGAACAAGAAACTCCATTCTGGCACCCTGCCGGGACGGGGATTTGGAGGAGATCTTCATCACCATCATCACCGACATCCCTCCATCGACCATCCATGACTCCCCCATCCATGTGTGAGTAATTCCCCCGCTGTAGGTGAGGGGATGGTAGGGATTGGATGAGATTGTTCATGTAATTTGATATGAGAATGTTAGGGCATAGTGCCTAGTATCTTCTATTAGTGCTTATGACTTTATTGCAACTTGTTATGCTTAATGCTTGTCACTTTGGGCCCGAGTGCCATGATTTCAGATCTGAACATGTTATTGTTTCATTATGATAATTGTTGTTTATAGTCATACCTGCAAGTTGTTTACACATATTGTTGTCCGGAACCCGAGGCCCCAAAGTGACAGAAATTGGGATAACCGGAGGGGATGGCTACGATGTGAGGATCACATGTGTTCACCGAGTGTTAATGCTTTGCTCCGGTACTTTATTAAAAGGAGTACCTTAATTACCAGTACTTTCCCTTGAGGCCCTGCTGCAACAGGCTGGTAGGACAAAAGATGTCGTGCAAGTTTCTCCTTGTGAGCACGTACGACTATATACGGAACACATGCCTATGATTGTTTGTACTAGGATGCTTTATCATTATTTATCTGCAATGCCCATGTCTCATTGATTTCATGAATTATCTTATCCATGCAACGCCCGTATATCCATCCCTATGCCTACAGTAATTGTTCCTACTGTTTACTATTGCTACTATTATCGCTGTTATTTTACTACTGCTGTTACTGTTTCACTACTATCACCACTATAAAACTGTTGCTACTGATAAACCACTGCGAGCAAGACTGTTTCCAGGTGCAGCTGAATTGACAACTATCTGTTAAGGCTTACATATATTCTTTGGCTCCCCTTGTGTCGAATCAATAAATTTGGGCTTTACTTCCCTCAAAGACTGTTGCGATCCCCTATACTTGTGGGTCATCAAGACTATTTTCTGGCGTCGTTGCCGGGGATCATAGCTTTATTTGTAAGTTTACTTGGTATTCATATTGTTCACTGCAATCCTTTCATCATGGGTAAACCTCGTGATGGAAAAGTTCCTATATTGCCATCCACTACAAGAAGAGGTACAACTCTCAACACTTCTGTTGCTCTTGATTCACCATCTGTTATGAGTAAGTTGCTTACGCCACCACATGCACATGCTACTGCTACTACTTCTGTTGAGTTTGAAAATGCCACTGATAATTTAGATGATGCTTCTACTGTGCTTGATGAGAGTGGTTCGTTAGGTTCCTTTTTAGATGCTACTATTGCTAGAGCTAAGTTGGGAAACACCACGGTTACACCTGTTAGTTCACCTGAGTCTAGGGAATGTCCTAGTGATGATTTTGATGATGCTTATATTGAGCTTGACGATGATTTTATTGCTGAAGCTCGTGCTACTCGTAATGCTGTTGATGTTAAGGAACTTTTAGCGAGACATGCTGTTAGATATAAATTGTCTCCTGATCCTAAGTTTGCTGCTTCTCCCATAGATATTAGAGACAAGGATTATGATTTCTCTTTAGATTTATCTTACATATCTATTGTTGAGAAAACTCCTTTTTGTGGTACTAAAGATGAAAGTGCTATGGAGCACATGAATGAGCTTTCTACTTTGAGTAATTTGTTTTCTGATGATATTAAGCTCTGCACTTACTTTGTTGCTAAGATTTTTCCTTTCTCATTGAAAGATGCAGCCAAAACTTGGTTTAATAGCTTGTCTCCTGGATCTATTCATAGTCCTATTGCTTTGGTTAATGCTTTCTTTCAAAAATATTTTCCTGCTAGTGCTCAACATGCTGCTGTGCAGAAAATCTTTGATTTTAAACAGGGAAAAGGAGAGATACTGCCTAAATCTTGGACAAGGTTTTGTTCTTTAATTAGAGCTTTGCCTAAAGAGCCAATGCCTAAAAATGAACTCCTTGATATATTTTATAATGGACTAACTGATGAGTCTAAGTCATATTTGGATAGTTGTGTTGGTTGTGTTTTCAGGGAAAGAACTCCAGCTGAAGCTGAAGAATTAATGGCTAAAATAAGCCGGAATCATGATGATTGGACTCTAGTTGAGCCAACACCAGCACCAACACCTGCGCTAGTCCCAGAGCCTACACCTAAGAAGAGAGGGATGATTGAATTAAATGATGAAGTTATGAAGGAAGCTAAGAAATCTCTTAAGGAGAAAGGTATTAAATCCGAAGATGTGAAGAATTTACCTCCTATAGAAGAATTATGTAAGCCAATCCCTCATTCATCTACTATTGAGGTACACTCTCTCCAACGCTTTGATGATAGAGATATTCCTTACTCTAAACCTCCTGATCAATGCTTAGATGAGTTTGATAATTTTATTGTTAAGCAAGAAAATTTTAATAGAATGGTGCAAAATCATTTGTTGGAAAATTCTAGAGCTATTAACAAGTTGCAGGATATTATGGAGAGAACCTCCAATGATGTGAAGATACTTGTTAAACATTTTCAAATGGTTCAAACACATATTGATCAGCTTACCAAGGTGCAAAAAGATTTGCTAGTTAATGCTTCAAGAGAAAAACAAGCTTGTGAAGTTCGCACAAGAGGAGGTGCTACCACTCAAGACCCCTTATATCCTGAAGGACATCCTAAGAGGATCGAGCAAGATTCTCAACGCACTTCAAGAGATGATATTCCTTCCAAGAAGAAGAAGAAGAAGCATAAAACAACTGCAGAATCCTCTGATGCAGGTAAAGATCCTAATAGTGTTTCTATTTCTGATGCTGAAACTGAACCAGGTGATGCTTCCGATAAAGAAGAAGTTGAAGAGGAACCAGAAAAGATTGATAAGAATGCAAAGTACACCAAAGAAGACTTCATTGCCAACAAGCATGGTAATGAGAGAGAACCTTAGGTACAGAAACCAATGCCTTTTCCAGGTAAGAAACACAAGTCCAAGGAAGAAGAACAACTACAACAGGTTTTGTGAATGGATGAAACCTTTATTTTTGCAAATTCCTTTGACTGATGCTATTAGAATGCCTCCTTATGCAAAGTATATGAAAGATATTGTTACTAACAAAAGGAAGATTCCTAATGAGGAAATTTCCACCTTACTTGCTAATTATTCTTTTGATGGTAAAGTACCGGAGAAGCTTGGAGATCCAGGTATACCAACTATTCCTTGCTCCATTAAAAATAACTATGTTAGAACTGCTTTATGTGATTTGGGAGCTGGAGTTAGTGTCATGCCTTTTTCTCTTTATAAGAGACTTGATCTAGAAAAATTGGTATCAACTGATATATCTTTGCAGATGGCTGATAAGTCTACTACTATTCCTATTGGTATATGTAAAAATGTTCCTGTTCAAGTTGCTAACAGTTGTTTGATTCTAACTGACTTTGTTGTGTTGGAAATGCCTGAAGATGATAATATGTCTATTATTCTTGTAAGACCTTTTCTAAACACTACAGGGGCTGTTATTAATTACAATCAAGGAAAAGTAACTTTTAATGTCAATGATAAAGAGTACACGGTTTATTTTCCCAAGAAGATTGATAGAAAGAATGCTCTAAATTCCGTCAAGAATGTTGAGACCATCAGAGTTGGTCAAATTATTTGTTCAGAGCGAAAGCCCAAGGAAGAATATAAAATTGTTATAATTGGGACTATGCCTATCAAAGTTGAGGTAACATAAGCATTTAGTGAAGTGCAAAGTTTTGCCTCATATAAAGTTAGTTTGGTAACAAGACTTGATCAACCTTGTTAACAAAGTGATTTTATATGAACGAAACTTCGTTTTCACCGCAACCACCCCATCTCACTTATATTTACTTGTTCAATTTTATTTCTTTAGTTTAGTTACATGATTAAGAGTATCTCAGAGCTGCTGCATACTTGGTTTTGATTTGCTTGAAATCATTTCATCTTCGTTTTTCTGAGTTTTTATCGATATGCCAATTTCTGAAAAATCCTCGAAAATAAAGTTTCTCGAAAAATTTCAGAAAATTATTTATAAATTTTTATGTCAAAAATGGGATAGAGAGGCACCTGGGAGACACCAGAAAGGGCAGCCACGCCACCACACACACAGGGGGCGCGGCCTAGCCTTGGCCGCGCCCACCTGGTGTGAGGGGGCCTCACCTGGCCTCTCACTTATCTCTTCCTCCCCAGCTCTTTCTCTCTCTCCCGAAAACAACGACACACCCAGCTCAAACTCGAGTTCTTGCTGTTCTTCATCGTGATTTTTGATCTCCTTGCTCAGCCCATCATTTCTGCTGAGATTTGGAGCAATTGTTCTCCGGTATGTGACTCCTCCGCTTGTCCAAGTAGAATTTCTTTTGGTGAAGTATTTCTTGAGTATTTTAGCATTGTAGGTGGCAGGATAAATGAGTATGCATGCTTGTTCTATTGCTTAGAAATGTTATTTTGATGCATGGTAGCTCTCTAGTAACTCACTATAGTAGTTCCCTATATTTGTTTGTCTCAAAATCATATTTTATGAGGTTTGTTAAAAATTTCAAAAATGGAGGAGAATGCATATCAACTTTTTCAACATGAACTAGAAGTGCATGAAGTCATGAGAGTTCACCGTGAAGAGAGGGTCTTTCCCTCGCACTATCCATGCTCAGAGTTCATGAACGCTGCCGGAATTCTGCAGGATTTCCAAACCTTACTCTCTAATGCAGGATTGGAACATTTTATTGAGGGTGAACCTCCCCAATATGTTAAACTAACAATGTCTATGGTGCAGGATTTCAGATTTAGTTGGTCCACTTCTAACCCCATGGTTCATTATAAAATCTATAACAAATCTGTGGACTTGCCTCTTGATGTTTTCTGTACAGCTATTAGAGTACCACAGTGGGGATCGCTCAAGAAGATAAGGGAATAGCCTAGGCCATTGTTGGAATTATATGAGGAGATTTGTCAAGGAAGAAGCTTCACAGGAGAGGGTGGTAAAACTCGAAATATTCATTTCCCATCCATTCGATATTTTGCCTTCTTTATTACCAAATGTGTTCTTGCTAGGAAAGCTGCAAGTAAATTATCTCTCCATGATCTAGCTTTTATTGCTGCTGCTTTGAGGCGTGATAGGACATACCATTTGGGTGCCTTAATAGCTTTCCATCTTGATGTTAATCGTGAGAAAGGGGGAATCTGTGGGGGGACTTATAGCTTCACGCCTGTTAGCTTTGCATGGTGTAATGCCTCATTTTCTAGATCTGCAGTTCCCCGAGGAGAAACTTGATCTTAGTTCTATGATTCATCATAATTTTATTTCTCCTCCTGCTAGCTTGATTAATTTAACATTTGAGCTAACCTTTTTCAAGAAGACTACCTGGAAGGTAGTAAAGACTGATCGATCGGTCCATTTGCCTGCACCTCTTTTGTTTAACCTTGATCGCAGGAATGGGTGGTCGCTCACAGAGGATGAGCTTGACACGTATGTAGAGGAGCGCCCGCCGCCTGTGCACGATGAGGAGGGCGTCGAGGAGTCGGGTCAGCCCTCCAACATTGCGAATTTCCCATATGAGCAGCCTTATTATGATTATGCGCCATCAGCTTCATCTTCACGAGAGCCGGGGTACGATTACACCCATGATGACCCACCAGCCTGGAGCAACTACCAGGGCTGGAATTGATCTCCACTTAGGCCAAAAGCCTAAGCTTGGGGGAAGGTATGGCGACGTTTCACTCATCTATATATCATATTTTGTCGGTCCTATGTATATCCATGTTTTGCTTTCTTTATTGTTCTTATTCTTATTTCTACTTTCCAAAACACAAAAATACCAAAAATATTTCCGTTGTTTCTCTTTGTTTGCCTTTTTAGTTTGCTACCTTTGGTTTGCTTTTCTTGCTATTTTCGGTTTGGTAATTGAAAAATACAAAAATATTTTGCTTTGTTTGCGTTTTCCTTTCGTTCTTGTTTCAAAAATCAAAAACCCCAAAAATATTTGTTGTTCTTCTTCGGTTTTGTAAAGTTTGTTGCAGAGTTCAGTCTCCCGTTACTCCATTGGAGCTTGGTATTCACTTCATATTATTCGAACCACACAAGTGAAGAGCAATAATGACGACATATGACAATCCGAGATGTGGTAAGAGGCTGGTATGAACTCTATTTGTTTACATTTTTGTACATATACTCATCTATGTGGACTTGCTCAGTCGGTTCATGTAAGGTATATGTTATCTAATGGATGATTTGTAGTTCTTGCTCTCATATGATTAGTTCCAATTTACTAATAGTTTGTAGCATGTCATTTAGACGCTTGCATGCATTGTTTTATTCGTAATATGGTATGTTATTGTGGTATCCTCCTCTGAAAGTTTCATTTGAATCAACTTGGCACATGCTCAAGCATGCATATGACTGAACAAAAAAAGTCAATTATGCCTCGATGATTTACTTTGCCTCAGAGTTCTTGTATCATTTTTATGCCTATATTAATTTTGTTTTGTCGCAAGCATGATTATAACAGTTATTGCTCTCTCGATTGTTGCTTCCTAGTCTTTTTGCTAGCCTTCACTTGTACTGAGTATGAGCTCTACTCGTGCATCCAATTACCAAAAACCAAGTCTGCCAAAGAGTCCACTATAAATTCCTATGCATGGTATTTGTAAGCCATTCCAAGTAAATTTCCATGTGCTACCTTTCAAAACTTTCAACTACTTCTCATTTTATGCCACTGTTTTTAGCTCATGGGGATGTAGTGGTCGGAATTGCTATCTTCCATATTAAATTAAGTATCCCTCGACTAGGCAGCTTCATCTGCTCGTCATTAATTTTGCAAGGGAGCTGGTCAGACCATTATAATCTAATTCTAAAAAGAAAGAAAAAAAGGCACTCCTCCAAGGTATGTGAATGTTGGTGGGCACCCGATGGAATAGGTTAGCCATGGTTTGAGAAAGGAAAAAAGGTGGGGAGGAGTGCCAAAGCTTTATAAAAGAGCACCAATGTGCCAAAATTTCAAAGAACTCAGAACCGCTCTCACTTGTTTATTATGGAAGATAGCAAGTCCCCATTGCCAGTCATTGACATGAAACAACCACCTCTCAAAATAAAATTTTATCTCTGTTTTACAAATGAAAAGCTCTAGCACATGTTAAATCACTGCTTCCCTCTGCGAAGGGCCTTTCTTTTACTTTTATGTTGAGTCATCATCTTCTAACTTTAAAGCACTTCTTGAGAGCATAGTTGTTATTCTTAGTGTAATGTGCTTGTCCCAGAGCACGGTTAATTGTGGTATAACTTTGATGCTTGTATCTTTGATATTTTTTACTTCTAGTTTTCCTTTGGACTTCAGAGGTGCCTCAGCATTTATGTTTTGCTCCACAAATAAAGGCAAGCTGGATACCACTCTTTCATATCATTTATGCATATTACAATCTTGTAGATTCTTATGTTCATGTTACTTGTTATTAGTGCATTGGCACTCTTTCATAGCTTGCTTGACTATGAGGTGACATTAGTTGCATATTTCTTATTATGAATTGCCTGAGTATTTGATCACATAGTTAGTATATATACATCATATGAAGCAAATGTGTTTGTGAAAGTTTCTTTTATCGCTCTCAGTTGTTAACTGAATTGCTTGAGGACAAGCAAATAGCTAAGCTTGGGGGGAGTTGATACGTCCAAAACGTATCTACTTTCCCGAACACTTTTGCTATTGTTTCTCCTCTAATTTGTGTGTTTTGAATACAACTAACGCGGACTAATGCTGTTTTCAGCAGAATTGCTCTGGTGTCTCATTTTTGTGCAGAAATCCAACTTTCAGTAAAAATTCAGGAAAAATTGGCAAAAATCCTATTTCACCAGAAGACCCACGGAGCCAGAAGACGAGATGGAGGGGAGGCACGAGGCCTCCACACACACAGGGGGCGCGGCCCAGCCCTGGCCGCGCCCACCTGATATGAGGGCGGCTCGGCCGTCTCCTCGACCTTTTCTTCCGCCTACATATACCCCCTGACCTGAAAATATCGTAGAGATGGCGTTTTTCCCAGATAGACTTCCGCTGCGCCGTGCTGACTGGTGAAAGCAGGCGTCCTTGTGCGTGGTGAATGACCAGCCCGTTGGGAACCCCAAGAGGAAAGTATGATGAGTGCAGCGGCAAGTTTTCCCTCAGTTATGAAACCAAGGTTTATCGATCAGGAGAAGGGAGACGGTGACGACTGAAGGTGTTTGTGGAACCTGCACACACACAGACAAATACTTTGTTCCCAACTTGCGATGAGGTTGTCAATCTCACCGGTTTGCTTGAAACAAAGGTTATGAGTGTATCGAGTGGAAAACAGTAGTAATATGCTAGTAAAGTAAACAGTGCGGGAATAGTAAACAGGTGATTGCAATATGATTAAAATAGGACCGGGGTCCACAGTTCACTAGTGGTGTCTCTCCATAGATAAATAACATGCTGGGTAAACGAATTACAGTTGGGCAATTGATAGAATAAAGATAACGTGATATGTCAAGAAGATCACTATGAGATTCACTCTGGGCATTACAACAAAATACATAGACCGCCATCCAACTGCATCTATGACTAATAATCCACCCCCGGGGATATCATCCGAACACCCTAGAAGTATTAAGTTGCGAACAACAGATAATTGCATTAAGCAAAGTGTGTAATGTAAACAAAGCATATGCCCTCGAGCATATGAATGTTGTTTTCTCCCTAGTAGCAACATCACATCTACCACCTTAGAGGTTTCTGTCACTCCCCCAGGTGAAATAGAGGCATGAACCCACTATCGAGCATAAATACCCCCTCTTGGAGTCACTAGCAACTACTCGGCCAAGATAGCCACTAACAACGGAGAGCATGCAAGATCATAAACATCATAGAGATAATATAAGATAAAATTCAGTGCAGCAACTTAATCATAAACACCAATATTCATCGGATCCCAACAAACCAACATCATAGTATTACATAACGGTGATCTCAATCATGTAGGGCAGCTCATGAGATCTAAACATGAAGCACATGGTGGAGAAGACAACCATCTAGCTACTGCTATGGACCCATAGTCCAAGGTAGACTACTCACTCATCGCTCCGGAGGCAATCATGGCGATGAAGGAGACCTCCGGTGGCGATTCCCCTCTCCGGCAGGGTGCCGGGAAGAGCTTCTGGACCCTCCCGATCTTCGGGTCGACGGCGGCGGCGGATCGCGATGTATTCTGGAAAAATGATCTGGCCCTTAGGTTTTTCTCGTCAGGGGGTATATGTAGGAGAAAGGGGGCTGTCAGAGGTGGAGCCACGGGCCCTCACACGGGGGTGGCGCGACCAGGGGCTAGGCCGCGCCGCCCCTGTGTGTGGGGGCCTCGTGGCCCCCCTCCGTCAGGTCTTCGTATGTTTGGGAGCTCCCCGATGAAATATGACTTCAGGAACTTGTTTCGTCCAATTCGGAGAATATTTCCTGTGTATCACTTCTGAAACCAAAAACAGCAGAAAACAGGGAACTGGCACTGTGGCACTTCGTTAATAGGTTAGTTCCGGAAAGCGTATAAAAATGCCACTAAGTGTAACGAAACAATAGGCAAATGGTGTAAAACAAAGCATGGAGCATCAAAAATTATAGATACGTTTGAGACGTATCAAGCATCCCCAAGCTTAACTCCTGCTCGTCCTCGAGTAGGTAAGTGATAACAAAAGAATAATTTTTGAGGTGACATGCACCTACACAATCTTGATCATATATGTAAGCATTGATGAGCTGGGATCAATAGAACTTAAAACATGGGCATGAAAGATATAATCATGACAATAAGAACTTAGCAACCATGTGGTAAACATGCAAATGAACACAAACAAAAGATCATGATAATGAAACAATGAAAGTCAAACATGTGTTCAAATCATAAGGAAAACATGCAAGTGGTTTTCAGCTTGTCCTTCAAAGAGAGCAAAACATAAATGCATAGGACACCTCAAAGTTTAAGAGGGCGACTAGATACAAATAATTTAAGAACAAGTGAAACCAACAATATGAGTCAATCAATGAACCTTGGGACAATGCATATCACACTAAGAATGACAACTATGCTCTCTTAATGGTACATAAAGAAAGAAGGTGGTGACTCAACATAAAAGTAAAAGAAAGGCCCTTCGCAGAGGGAAGCAGTGATTGCAAGTTTTATAACCTTCAAAAATTATGGTACTTACCGGCTTTGAGCTCTCATTGCCCCCATCATAAGCATCTTGAATGGTTAAAGTTAATGCGAGAACAATTATGATGCATATGCTTGACAAATCATAAGTTGAAAACCTCGTGTCCCGTGAATATGAGTACCCAAACTATGCTAGTTTACTTAGAGTCCCAAGCAAGGCTCTTGTCATTGTAAGTATATGCGTATCATTGGGAACCGCCAATGGGGTACCTCCGTGCCCGATGACATGGAACAAGCCCACACCAAAATGACAGGACAAGCAGACAATGAACACCTCGACATCTCTTTTATTTGCTATATTGTTTAGCTTTTTATTGTGAGATGCGTCGTCGAATGTTCACCATGGGTATGCTGCAAATTTCCACCATGAATTATGCATGGCTTAGATTGGCGGCCCGGCGTTTCCCTAACACATATAAAAACTCCATGATCCTCACAAGATTCCCAATTCATTTCACACAGCGGGCATCCATAAACAAAAGATCACAATATCAACTCAAATAGGAAGTGCAATGTTGAAAGCTTGCCCCATGACGGCATGGTTGGGCTAGAATCCAACTTACAACTTGCAAGCATAACAACTCAGCATAAAAGACCACAATGTCAAATTTTTAGAACAGGAAAAAGTAAAGTGTGCCTTCCGGTTCGTGAGAGCTTTACTGACCGAATTTCGCATAACACTGGTAAGAGTTTAATTTGAAGAGAATATAAAAGCAAGTCAAATTTACTTGGAATAGCAAATTGCTAGTAGGTATGTATGGTGGACACAATGGAAAACTTTGGCTTTTAGGAGTTGGATGCACGAGTAGAGCTCATACTCAGTACAAGGCGAGGGCTAGCAAAAGACTGGGAGCGACCGACTAAGAGAGCAATAATGGCCATAATCATGCAAAGCGACAAAGCGACATTAAAAGAAGCATACGATGGCATCAAAAGTCAAAAACTAAATGATCATGAAGGCTAATGGCGACTTTGGAAGAGTCTAACATGTGTGAGCATGCGCCAAGTCAACCCAAATAAAGCATCAAGGAGAAAACCAAAATAATGCTTCCATACAATAAAAACAACGCATGATTTTTTCAAAGGCTCATTAAGCAATCTCAGTTATTTGAGACAAGTCATGCTACAGCAAAACCACTAAGCATACTATCAAAAATACATCAAGCATGACATGAAAAAGCCTAAGCCGCAGTCTACACAAGCTCATTCTTGTACCACTATTTTGCACAAAGCTTTTTCTCTTTTCCAACACCATTTGAAATTTTTAAAACAACCTCTTTTGATGAAAACCAATAAAGTTCAGAGGCAAAAATACACATTGATGAAAAGATATGACAAGATCTGAATGCATATCAAGGCGAAAACGAAAACCAAAAGCAGTAGCAGAAAAACTAGAATGCTCGATTTATAAGAGTGAAAACTAGAGCATTCTTTGCAAATGAAAACGAGTACATCTCCTCCAAAGGAAATTTGTTGGGGTCCAACCATTTATTGCAGAAAACAAACAAACTAAGCAAACTAAGAAAACTAAAACAACTGACGCTCCAAGAAAAACACATAGTGCATGAAGCAATAAAAATATAGTGTTTTGAAAGGTGACCTGATTTTTGCCGATGAAGAAGGGGTGCCTCGGGGGCATCCCCAAGCTTTGACGCTTGTACTTCTTGGATATTTCTTGGGGTGCTGGGCATCCCCAAGCTTGAGCTTTTGTCCATTCTTCAACTCATCTCATCATTCTCCAATCCCTACACTTTAAAACTTCCTTCATACAAAACTAAACACAATTCTATTAGCAACATTAGTGTAAGCATAAAATATATTCATCCTCTTTTAGCTTCAGGTTTCAACCCAAAACCACCACATATAAAGTATATACTACTGTAGCAACTTCCACAAGAGTTCCATGATAAAAAAGAACTCGAAAGAAAGCGATAAAGTGGCAAAAACAAATATTGGCAGAAATCTGTCAAAATTGGACAGCTGATAATGGACGAATTTTTGAGGGATTTTCCGTTGCTCAAATCAAAAAGTGTTCAACTAAGAAAAGTTTGGATATAACCTGGGGCATATGCACAAGAAATCGCAGGTCCAAAAGATAAACAGAGAATTTTCACGAATTTGTACGGTGCAGCACCGAAAACAGTTTCAGGACAGCAATAACCCCAAATCTTTACCTCACTCAAATTAGAGGCTTCTCTTGGCACAAAAACGAAATAAACAAGATAAAGAGCGGTCATTACAGTAGTAATAACTTCTAAGACTCAAATAAAACAAAAAGTACTGAAAGTAAACATTGGGTTATCTCCCAAGAGTGCTTTTCTTTAACGCCTTTGAGCTAGGCGCAGAAAATTGCGAATCAAGTAATATCAGTAGAAGCATTAAGATCAACGGAAGAGATCTTTTCGATAAGGCATTGTATTTCATCCACATAAGTTTTTGAAGTCCCTTGGTGATCATGCTTTGGTACACTATTCTCATCAAAAAGATTTTCAGGACAAATCCAGGCAAAATTATTTTCGAAAGCATCATTCAATCCCAAAAGCTTGCAAGGTATAGGTATCTCGGCCTCCCCATCATGTGTATCAATAACCGTTATAGGTGAACCGAGTTTATTAAAACGCTTCAGAACCTTCCTAGCTTCAATAACGACATCTTTAAATTCTAAACGCAAAGTTTCCAAGATAAAAGCTTTCTTTTCGGGGTCCTCAATTTCATGAAGCTTAAGGAACATATATTGCATAAAAGGATTAAGACTAGCAAACCTAGTTTCCAACATGTCAATTAATATAACAGAAGCAACTTCAATACTAGGAGCTAACTCAATCAAAGACTTTTCCTCAACTTCATCATGCATACTAATGTGATTAAAGAACTCCTCAATGTTACTTTTGCCAATAATCGAACCACTACCTACAGAGAGGTCCTCCAGAACGAACTTAGGAAACGACATGATAAGCTAAAGTAAAGAAATAACAACTACCAAGGATTCTAATTTTTTTGGGTTTTTGATAAAAAGCAATGCAGGTAAATAAATAAAGTAAAGCAAAACAAATAACAAAGTAAAGAATGTGTGTGCGAAGAACTCCCCTCGCAGAAGTCTTCTCTTCCTTCCCCGGCAACGGCGCCAGAAAAAGTGCTGCTGACTGGTGAAAGCAGGCGTCCTTGTGCGTGGTGAATGACCAGCCCGTTGGGAACCCCAAGAGGAAAGTATGATGAGTGCAGCGGCAAGTTTTCCCTCAGTTATGAAACCAAGGTTTATCGATCAGGAGAAGGGAGACGGTGACGACTGAAGGTGTTTGTGGAACCTGCACACACACAGACAAATACTTTGTTCCCAACTTGCGATGAGGTTGTCAATCTCACCGGTTTGCTTGAAACAAAGGTTATGAGTGTATCGAGTGGAAAACAGTAGTAATATGCTAGTAAAGTAAACAGTGCGGGAATAGTAAACAGGTGATTGCAATATGATTAAAATAGGACCGGGGTCCACAGTTCACTAGTGGTGTCTCTCCATAGATAAATAACATGATGGGTAAACGAATTACAGTTGGGCAATTGATAGAATAAAGATAACGTGATATGTCAAGAAGATCACTATGAGATTCACTCTGGGCATTACAACAAAATACATAGACCGCCATCCAACTGCATCTATGACTAATAATCCACCCCCGGGGATATCATCCGAACACCCTAGAAGTATTAAGTTGCGAACAACAGATAATTGCATTAAGCAAAGTGTGTAATGTAAACAAAGCATATGCCCTCGAGCATATGAATGTTGTTTTCTCCCTAGTAGCAACAGCACATCTACCACCTTAGAGGTTTCTGTCACTCCCCCAGGTGAAATAGAGGCACGAACCCACTATCGAGCATAAATACCCCCTCTTGGAGTCACTAGCAACTACTCGGCCAAGATAGCCACTAACAACGGAGAGCATGCAAGATCATAAACATCATAGAGATAATATAAGATAAAATTCAGTGCAGCAACTTAATCATAAACACCAATATTCATCGGATCCCAACAAACCAACATCATAGTATTACATAACGGTGATCTCAATCATGTAGGGCAGCTCATGAGATCTAAACATGAAGCACATGGTGGAGAAGACAACCATCTAGCTACTGCTATGGACCCATAGTCCAAGGTAGACTACTCACTCATCGCTCCGGAGGCAATCATGGCGATGAAGGAGACCTCCGGTGGCGATTCCCCTCTCCGGCAGGGTGCCGGGAAGAGCTTCTGGACCCTCCCGATCTTCGGGTCGACGGCGGCGGCGGATCGCGATGTATTCTGGAAAAATGATCTGGCCCTTAGGTTTTTCTCGTCAGGGGGTATATGTAGGCGAAAGGGGGCTGTCAGAGGTGGAGCCACGGGCCCTCACACGGGGGTGGCGCGGCCAGGGGCTAGGCCGCGCCGCCCCTATGTGTGGGGGCCTCGTGGCCCCCCTCCATCAGGTCTTCGTATGTTTGGGAGCTCCCCGATGAAATATGACTTCAGGAACTTGTTTCGTCCAATTCGGAGAATATTTCCTGTGTATCACTTCTGAAACCAAAAACAGCAGAAAACAGGGAACTGGCACTGTGGCACTTCGTTAATAGGTTAGTTCCGGAAAGCGTATAAAAATGCCACTAAGTGTAACGAAACAATAGGCAAATGGTGTAAAACAAAGCATGGAGCATCAAAAATTATAGATACGTTTGAGACGTATCACGCCGCCGCCATTAGAAACCACGATTTGAAACCAGAAACTCCATTCTGGCACCCTGCCGGGACGGGGATTTGGAGGAGATCTTCATCACCATCATCACCGACGTCCCTCCATCGACCATCCATGACTCCCCATCCATGTGTGAGTAATTCCCCCGCTGTAGGTGAGGGGATGGTAGGGATTGGATGAGATTGTTCATGTAATTTGATATGAGAATGTTAGGGCATAGTGCCTAGTATCTTCTATTAGTGCTTATGACTTTGTTGCAACTTGTTATGCTTAATGCTTGTCACTTTGGGCCCGAGTGCCATGATTTCAGATCTAAACATGTTATTATTTCTATGATGATACTTGTTGTTTATGGTCTTACCTACAAGTTGTATACACATATTGTTGTCCGGAACCCGAGGCCCCAAAGTGACAGAAATTGGGATAACCGGAGGGGATGGCTATGATGTGAGGATCACATGTGTTCACCGAGTGCTAATGCTTTGCTCCGGTACTCTATTAAAAGGAGTACCTTAATTACCAGTAGTTTCCCTTGAGGCCCTGCTGCAACAGGCTGGTAGGACAAAAGATGTCGTGCAAGTTTCTCCTTGTGAGCACGTACGACTATATACGGAACACATGCCTATGATTGTTTGTACTAGGATGCTTTATCATTATTTATCTGCAATGCCCATGTCTCATTGATTTCATGAATTATCTTATCCATGCAACGCCTGTACATCCATCCCTATGCCTACAGTAAGTGTTCCTACTGTTTACTATTGCTACTATTATCGCTGTTATTTTACTACTGCTCTTACTGTTTCACTACTATCACCACTATAAAACTATTGCTACTGATAAATCACTGTGAGCAAGACTGTTTCCAGGTGCAGCTGAATTGACAACTCACCTGTTAAGGTTTACATATATTCTTTGGCTCCCCTTGTGTCGAATCAATAAATTTAGGCTTTACTTTCCTCGAAAACTGTTGCGATCCCCTATACTTGTGGGTCATCAGTGAGGCTGCCCTGTGGCCCCTCTCACTTCCTCCTTCTGGCTTCTTCAGTCTTCTGGTAAAATAGAATTTTGTGGTATTTTTCTGGAATTTTCCTGATCTTCAAAATATGGTGCCTTGATGGTCCTTTTTCTAGCAGAATCCTGACTTCGACAGCAAATCGTCCAATGATCATCAAACATGTAAAAACAGCGGAAATAACATAAGTATCATCTCTAAATGTGAAATATATTAATGAATAACAGTAAATTATGATACAAAATAGTGATGCAAAATGGACGTATCAATGTGCTGTTGCCACTAGAGAGAAAACAACATTCATATGCTCAAGGGCATATGCTTTGTTTACATTACACACTTTGCTTAATGCAGTTATCTGTTGTTCGCAACTTAATACTTGTGGAGTTCTCGGATTGATTCGCCACAAGTGGATTATTAGTCATAGATGCAGTTGGATGACGGTCTATGTATCTTGTTGTAATGCCCAGAGTAAATCTCATAGTGATCCTCTCGACATATGCACATTGTCTTTATTCTATCAATTGCCCAACTATAATTTGTTTACCCAGCATGAGTTATTTTATCTTATGGAGAGACACCACTAGTGAACTATGGATCCCGGTCCTATTTCCATTATATTGATATCACCTGTTTACTTTACTCGCATATTACTATCACTTTCCACTCGATACGGTCATACCCTTTGTTTCAAGCAAACCGGTGAGATTGACAACCTCATCGTAAGTTGGGAACAAAGTATTTGGTTGTGTTGTGTGCAGGTTCCACATTGCTACTAGTTGAAGACGCGCTAACAAGAAATCGTTAACGGCGCCCTTGTTGGAGTGTCACTAGGCTAGCAAGCATCACCTTCTTGAGTTTGGCTTTTTCCTACTGGATCGATAAAACCTTGGTTTCTTACTGAGGGAAAAACTTGCTGCTATATTCATCATACCTTCCTCTTGGGGTTTCCCAACTGGCCGGTCATTTACTTCATCACCACCGCGCCATCTATAGCAATCACCAGCCTGACTCACTATTGGGTGTAGTGTCCAAAACTACTTATATTTATGAATAGAGGCAGTAAAACAGTAGAATATATTTGCCACAAAGTCTACTATAGAATACTGATCGCAGAAAGGAGATCAAAGGTATCTCACGTTTTTCTCTTTGGAATCTAAAACTAGCGGTGATTTTAAGGGTCGTTGGGTTATACGGGATGTACCGACCCAGGATTTTGTCAAATTTTGGGGGGAAATTTTTTGTTTTTATTTTGCTTGTGTTGATTGAAAATTCACAGGGTTTTAAAACTTTTTGAGTTTATTTGAAAGCTTTGTTTGAAAACTATTTAAAATCCTCTATTTATTTCTTGAAGAACTTCTTTGAGAAAGAACAAGTATTAAAATGTTATTTTCATTCTCCTTTATTCAAACCCTATTCAGCTTTATGCAAGCTTGCTTGCAAAAGATTGTTTTACAAAGTTTACTTTATTCAATAAAGGTTGCTTTTTCAAACCATATTTGAGTGTGTTTCTCAATCATTATTTTATAAACTAATATTTTACTATTTTAGAAAGAATCAAGTTCAAACTCTATTTCTATCTTTCTATGCAAGCAAAGCCTTTAGGCTTAATTGAGATCTTTTATTAAAAATCTTGTTTTGGTTCTGAAAACCTGTTTGTTACTGCTCTGGTTTGTTACTTTGAATTTTAAAAACTTTACAAAGTTGGTTTGGCTTGATTTGAATCAAATTTGCAAAAGCTATAAAAGAAACAAGAAAACAGAAAAGGATAAATCGTCAGAACAAAAAAATATAGAAACGGGCCTCGGGGAACCCCTCGGCCCAGATCAGAAAAGGAGCCCATGGCCCATCTAGTCTATCCCGAAACGGTACCCCTGAACCCCTCTTCTCCTCGCCGACAGGTGGGCCCCTGCTGTCAGGGCCTTCCCTAACCTCCGGCCGTTACTTCTCCACTGGAAACCGTCACCGTCACCGTCGCCCTCTCCCCCTTTACTCTCGAGCCTAAATGCGGCACCCCTCTGCGCCTATAAATACCCTCCCCCTCCTCTCTGATTCCCCTCTTCTTCCTCTTGCAAAATCGCCGCCAGGCCGTCGGAATTGCTTGCCGGAGACCACGGTTGCTGCGGCCGTGCAGGCCAAATTCCGGCGCACCAAGGTGTCCTCGGGCTCTCTCTCTTGTCCTATTCATCCTCCCATGATCTGGCGCCTCACCCCATGTCCCATGTCTATCCGATTTTGCAGGGAAATCAACGCTTCACCGCGAACCGAAGATCACCGGCGTCCGAAGCTCCTCCAGCCGCCTTCCTCGCCTCCCTCTGGAAGCGAATCTCGACGAAGACCAAGCCCCCGAGTTCCCCACGCCGCGCTGAAGACCGTCGTAGCCTCGCCATTGCCCAGAGACCCTCGGAAACGTCGCCGGCGTCCATCCCTGGCCGCAAGCTCGCCGCCGGCGGTCGGAACCCTAGCCCCCACGGTGAGCCTCTTCCAGATCTGATCTGGTTCGTTTGATCTAGATCCAAGGGTCCAAAACAGATCACTTAAGCCAAGAGGTACCGAGCAATCCTGTGCGTCCAGATCCACTTAAATCCGACGCTCCACAATGCTTATCCGCACAAATTGGTACCGACAAATCACAGATCGCCACGTGGCAGCCTCGGGTTAAAACAGAAACTCGAATTAGGATTTCAAATCAGAATTCAATCCAATCTTGCAAAAATTATATCTTTTGTTCTGTAAGTCCAAAAATAACAAATGAGATACCGTTGGAATCCTTAGAACATCTAGAATCCAGTAGAGCAATAAAACCTTATATTTTATGGGTTCAATTTGAAACTATTTTCAAATTGGAATCAAACCCTCTGTTAGCATGTTAAATTCATATCTTTAGAACCGAGTGTCCAAAAATTACAAATTTGTAGTCCTTGGAATCCTCTCAACTTGTAGAACATCATAGGATCAAGAAAATCCAAATTTGATACGTGCACACACTTTGTACATTCAAATTTGTCCAAATCACTATTTCGGTGATAATTCAATTTCTATAAATTATTTTGGAGTGAAACCAATTGCAGTGAGTTTGTATTACTGCAAGGTATCCAGTAGCATCACTCCCATAATTTCTTGAACCACCTCACAATTATTCAAATTCTAATATGAGAAGTTGAGTATTCCTATATAGATTAATTCTACTTCTATTTCAATCAATGATTCCTTCTACTTTAGAAAAAACCTATGATCATACCTAGTCATCAATGTTATCTAAACAACATCTTGATCAAGATCATATTCACTTAGACCTATCTTGTATAGTACCCACTTATTCAAATTACAAATGTGTCATTTGAGTAAAGTGTGATACTATCAATCTTAGTTTCTACCTTTGCTACTATGGTATTGATCAAATCAACATCATAGTACTTAACCCAATCCCATTTACTCATTAGGAACCTTAAGCCATGTTTTCAAACATCATCTATACATATCCATTACCTATAGCCATTTATTCATGTCTACTCAATCTTAGCCTTGCATTGAACTATTCAATTTGCATTTGAGTTAATTGAGTACTTCAATGTTATAAAAATCCTAGCCTAAGCTTAAGTGTAATATATACTATTTAAGAATAATTGTTGTCACACTTATTCAATAGTATTGCTATTGCACTATTTTGTCTCTTATGGGATTTACCCAGATGAGATATTCCAAGATTCAATATGATCTCACTCATTATATTTTGTCTAATTCATGTATGTACTCAAATTGCAATTGTGCTACTTGAGTAAAATATGAATTCATCTCAAACCTAGATTTTGTTAATGTGGTGTTGTTATAACCTGTACCATAGTATGTGTTATACACCATGTTGATCAATGAACCATTTGAGCTATGTCCTCAAATATCAATCATTCATACCCAATCCAATGCCTACCTAGTTTTGTTCACATGTATTGAACTATTCAACTTGCAAATGTGCTAGTTGAGTACTTCAAGCATTCTTAAAATCCAGCCTAGTTCCTAAGTGCAGCAGATGCTATTTAAGAGTAATTGTTGTCACATTTACCCAATAGTGTTGTAGTTGCACAAACTGACTCTTGTGTAATTTATTACACATGAGCTATTCCTAAAACTCTTATATGCTTTGGTGAAGCATAAAGACTTCATCAACCATACTTTGCCTAGTCCAATTCTCTCCAATCAAATTGATATCTCCTAACTAAGCTATCTGATCCATATCTCACAAATCATGATCCTTTGCCATATCCTTCTTGTCATAACATATCAATAAATCTAAATTGTTAAACAAACACCTATCAATTGTTTGATTTGTTTGATTGTGTTTGTATGGAGTGTTTATGGTATGCTATTTCTGTACTATAGTTTGTGCGAAGAGCTACGTGCTTAGTTGAGAGAAGTGGAAGATCGTATTCTTCAAAAAGGCAAGTGACACACATATCCCTTACCCATTTTTACTTATGCATTAGTTGTTCACCTCTTGTAGTATGCATGATAGGTGTTTTACTCAACTGTTTTATCAAATGCTTAGATCCTAGTAGTGTGTAGCTATTCCTCAAACCCCACCTGATAGGATGCTAAATACCATGTTAACTTTGATGCCATGCTAAGATCACTTGAAAAGTGTTTTGTGAAAAGTTAAGAACTTCAACTAAAATGAAACACCTGGGTGGAATGGTTTGATAAGATGAGGCGAGGTAGGTGGGTTCGGGGACGCAAGCCTCATAAGAGGATGTGGGAACCGAATGCCGCTCGGGATGGCCACCCAGGATTAAAGAGATGGCTATGTCTTCCATGCTTAGTGTACTTCCAGTGCAGCCTTATGACATTATGGGCTCTGTCTTGACTGATTAGAATGTGGGAGTGCAACTTGTCGGCAAGAAGTGGTGGTAGTCAAATTATAGGTTGGGAGCGGTGCTTGCCAAGTTAGTTGTCCTCTCCTTCTAAAAGGTCTCGTTTCATTTTATGTATGGGCATAAAATGAATCGTAAGGTGAAAGTGCACAACCCTTGCAAGGTGTTTAAATCTAATCGATTGGCCGTGTCCTCGGTTATGGACAATTGAGTCTCTAGACATGGAATGTACGGAATAATCTCATCACCGATTCTGAATTATTAAAAATTGTCTAGAAACCTCTAGGTAGGAACTAAGGACCATACACTCCAAGGGGTGGTGGTGCCTGAGGTTCCAAACTTTGTTAAGTTACGCCCAGAACTACATACCGGCCAGTATGTAGTGTATGGGGGTTGTCTTGACCCTTGAAAAATAAATTTTGTTGAAAGAAAGTATTAAAATGGATTATAGGATAAAATTGGCTTTATGCAATCAGCCTTGAGATCCACCAGCCAGATATCATGTAGTATAGTATTTCCACAAAATGCCACCAAATATGTGTCATTTGCCAGTACATCATTGTACTGACCCCTCTGGGGCTGCATATTCAAACGTGCAGGTTTTACTGTCGAGTAAGGAACCAGGAGTAGGATCTCGAGACTACATTCCAACATGTCTGCCTGTGGCACGTGATGAAGAATGGAGGCTCACTGCAACTATGCTTTATGCTGTGTACTCGTAAGGTTGAAGACCTATGTAACTGGATTTACGTTGTAATATTGATGCTATTGCAATGATTACTTATTTTGTACTGTGGTGCTATCTACTGATCCAGGGAATGGCACAGATACACAGGAGATTTGCCTTTAGTAAAAGGCGGGTCGTTACACGGGATCTGTTAAGTTGATCTAACATAACACCGTGATGGGAGAGTACCTTCATACCCTGATCTACATGGAGCTCTCTTTTTCTGTTTGAAAAATACCTCAAAAATGAAAGAAATATATACAAGTACATACATGTTTAGTTTGTGCAGTTTTTGCCAACATATATCTCAGATGTGATATACATGAAAATGACAAATATGGGGAGTGACGGGGGTTGGCCTCCGGTAAACCTGGAATTAGATCACTGTCCAAATCCAAAGAATAGGTGTCCATCGGATATCCAATCCATGCTTTGTGGCCTAATGTCCAAGTCCATCCAGTCAAAATCAATGTTAAGTATGGATATCCAAAGTCCAATGGACTTTTTATTCTGGAACATACAACCGATGTAAGGAAGCTTGCCGATTAATTTCCCGCCAGTAGGACGCATAGCAAAGCATATACGTGTCAGAGATGTCGCAAACATACATACCAGCTAGCATCAGGTTTATCGATCGCGTACGTATAGCGAACCACGATCGTGATACAGAAAGGCAACTATCAACGCGAGGAGCAGCAAACGCGATGCACAAAGCAATGTCCACTGGATATTGGGCTATCCAATGTTTAAGTCCAAGTTCGTTCAATATAACTGGACCTGAGGTGTCCAGTCCAAATTAGGTCCAACAAGATTTTGTCCAAAATCCATTGGACTAGCTAGATCCAATTCCAGATTTAGCCTCCGCAATGTCCATGTATGATGGACTTAGGATCGGGGGAGAGAGGTGCATTGGATGAACTCGATGGTTATCAGACAAACAAGGCAAATCTGACTATTGTATTGATGAAACTTAGGGTTTACAGACTATATTTTTGGTTGGTCCTCCGCCTGCTCCTCCCAGCCCCTTTTATAGGTGGCTAGGTCCTAGAGTCCTGGTAGGGTGACAAACTCATAGACTATCAGTATACAATAATCCTTTACATACTTTTCCTTAACTGATCGGGTAAGATACAAACTCATAGACTGGTTGGCTACTTCTTGGGCTGTAATCTTTATGGGCTTTACCCGCATGAATCAGGGGTAACAATACCATGGGTCCTGACATGCGTACCCATGTCAGGGAGCAACTCTAGTTTTTTTTCTTTTTGGGACCACAATTTTGTATTCTGCATAATTAAAAATATAGAATACTACTGGAGCATTACTAACTTTTGAACAATATATCATGATCCTTGTGTATCCACAAGTTTTTTTTTTGGATTTTTTACTTCTAAATTACATTTTCAAAATTTCAAAAAAAAAAACAAGCTCCATTTAGGTTGGGAGCCAAATCAATGCACTTGTACCATGATCTGTTATAATAATGTATGAATTATGTTGTATGGGATAAAATCATATGACCACCACGGCTCCCTTTATGACATCACATCCTTCAAAACAGTGGTAGCATGAAGACACACACAAGGAAAATACAAGAATAAAATAAAAAAATAAACAAGGGAAGAAGGAGAAGCCCAAGAGGAACGATAAAGCCCACTAGTATCATCCCTCGTGGCCTAAAAGTCAGTCCCCATGGATATGTTTTTTTTGTCCCACTTTGTGGCAATTTAGTCTTTTGTAGGATAGATATGTTTGTCTTTATTTTGTCCTGCCCACCAAGGGTGTTAGTAGTATTTGATTGATGCTTTATGACTTGTATCATAATAAGATAATTAGTGTTATGATACTTTCAATTTGAGAAGAAACATGTATCTACACATGTACCGACATTGGTTGTCCATATCGTGGGACCGTGTCCATTTCCCTAACGTGTTCCTAGAGGAGTGTCAGAAAATCCAGAAAACCTTTTTCAGTCAACTTTAGAGCAAACCTAGATACAACTAAATTATAGCTGCGGGGTCAGCTAACCCCGCAGTTATTTAGGAAGTCCCTTCATATACTTGTGTCTGTGTATTATATAGACAATACAAATAAATTTATGATAATTATATATTTGAGCCCATAGGATTATTGTCTGGTTTTTAAAAATTAAAAAAATGCATATTTGTAGTGGGTAGAAACTTGTTGCAAAATGGTTATGTTATGTTACAGAAATTTACAAAAATGAGTTTTTACCAAGCTGGTACCTATCCGTGGGATTTTTTCATTTTTGTTTGGAAACTTATAAACATAATGTCACCAAGTTTTTAAAAGTGTGTTCATTTGTACCAACGTTCCCTTTAGCACTTTTGTTGTTTGTATTGTTATTTCTTAATTGATATTAATAGACATATTATAAAAAATTCTCATCCCTTGCGTAGTTACACAAATATGTCATGCTAGATTGTATGGTTCTTAACATTGACTTATAAATAGTCATTTGCCTAGAAACAGTTAAATCACAAAAACCTCATCCAACCAATATCTGGACATCGGTTTGCTGAGATGATCTTGACGCACTTGCTTTAGTACCATTCATAAATTCCACCCGCAAGTTTTCCTTCATTATAAACAAAAATCCCAGGTCGTGATTAGCATCCCCAATAGTAACTCCATAGCCCCATCGCGTCCCCACATAGGAACAACAGGCCTCCAAAAACCCTAGTGCCGTGCACCCTGTCGTTGTAGCCACCGGTGTTGGCCACAGTGGCAGTGGGCCCAATGCCGAAGATGCTTGGGCGTGTGATCGTGGCACCGACTATATGCAGTTGCTGAGCGGCATCAATGGAGGCTTCCGAGCACGATGGCTGGAGTGGCGCCCCGATCAGTCGGCAGCACCAACCTTCTCCCCTAGTCACCGTCACGTGTGGGAATGTGAAAACGGTGGGCTATGGTTCTGGCCCCCGCTCAAATCTGTTATAGATGGGAGGCGCGGTAGGGGGCTGGTGCACTGATTTGCGTGTCTCGATGGTGATCCAGCTTGCGGGTTGGAGAGGCGTTGTTGCCGATGAAAGCTCTCGATGGTAATCGTGGCTGCGACTCCATGCGGTTGTTGAGCGGCATCAATGGAGGCTTCCGAGCATGGTGGCTGGAGTGGTGCCCAGAGCAGTCGGCGGCAACAACCTTCTCCCCTAGTCACCATCGCGTGTGGGGGTTGATTTGCGTGCGAAAAAGGTGGGCTATGGTTCTAGACACCCACTCAAATCTGTTGTACTAGATGGGAGCCGCGGTAGGGGGCTGGCGCAATGATCTGCGTGTCTTGACGGTGATCCAGAATTCCAGATGGTTGCGAGTTTGGGAGGTGTTGTTGCCAATGAAAGCTCCTTTTCAATAGAAAAAAAAAGATATATTGCACCAAGAAACGGATCAGGCGCAAGAACTGAAATCTTAATCGTGGACTGTACACATCAAGCTAAAACTCCAAACAAGTGATGATGCCTTTTCACCAACCGCCAAAGAAGACCAAGAAACTCAAGGGCGAATGTTGTCACCTTTGTGGAGCAACACCTAATGTGCCAGTGCGTCACCGGTTGAAAATTATAATGAGACAGTGAGAGGTTCAGAGGTTGAGTTCTGAGTAGTATGAATTGTTGTTCCAGGTGGAGGTTGAAATTTGATCGAAATAGAAAAAGGCGAACAGGCGAATCGTCTGTAGGCGCCTGGCCTGATGTAGCCATTGCTAGTACTGTACGTGCGATGAGCGCCACACGAGGAGAATATGCCGCCATCGTTTTTGTTTGCAGTACGAACCGAAGAACAATCTAATGGGGGTAGAAGACAATTGAGAAATCTGCATTTGATTTGATTGATCGCTATGGGAAGGCCGAAAAAGACCAATAATGCGACCATGCTTTCTTCTCGTGCCACACGTGATTATTTCCCGTCGTCCCGTTACTTCAATGGAAAAGTCGTGCACACGATATTTCGCCTACAGGCGTCATCTTGCTGTGGCGATTGGTCCGTGGCAAATCAGGATGCAAGAAAATTCGAATGTTCAATTCATTAGTACTACAATTTTGACTAACTATTGACCTGTTGGGTGATTGGTAGTGAAGTCTAACATCGTACGCAGCCAGGATTTTCTGGCGGTGCCGCGTCCTAGCGGTGTAGGATCGGCCACTCGTTGGCGCTCGCGATTCGGGCTGGGGAATGGGGGTATTTAGCTTTCTTTTTTAGTACTCTCTTCGACCCATAATACTCTTCGCTGATATGGATGTATCTAGACACATTTTAGTGGTAGATACATTCATATAAGTGAAAAGTATTATGGGTCGGAGGAAGTATTTGCTCCTGCTTGTATGAGACGACTGTAGATACGTACGTACAATATACTGTAACCGGGACAGCCCACGTGACTGTTTCCTTATCTCCCTCTCGATCTGGATCCAGGAAAAGCGGCGACCAGGCGGACCGCGACCTGCAGCGAGACGAGGCTGCGGCCGGAAAGGGGAGAGGCTACGGCCGGAACGGCAGCGAGCACGACGTCTCTCTCGAGCTCTGCCTGCTCCTCCTCTGCCCCTTCTTCTTGCAGCAGCGCCGCCGCGTCGTTGCTTCAGCCTTGGTCCACTCTTCAACAACCACTGCATCGACCTCCTCGACGAGAGCTACTGGAAGAAGATGAAGTGGCGGCCATCACCATTCTCATGTTCAGGCTAGGTTTGAGATTTATTTTCTTGATCTGGAAATTGTTTTCTTTCAATATGGTGAAGATTCAGATCTGGAGATTGATTTTGGTGGTGGCTATTCTTGGTTCAGTCTGAATTTTAGTCTTCTATTCCGTGTCAATCTGCTACATCTGTGTCAAATCCAACACAAAATCCCTAGATTGAGAAATTATATTGGTGGTAGTTAATCCATCTGAACTCTACTTTGCTCCTCCCTCTAATATTTGAAACAAATTCGATTCCTATATTTCTCTGTAAAATTGCGAAGCATTTGTGGTGCCATGGAATGGTTGTGAAATCAATTTAAATTGGTAATGGGATTTTGAACAATGATTGGAAATTATTTTCTGCATAAAAAAGAGATTAATTTCTAAAACTTATTGGATCATATTGGCCCCCAATATATTAGCTATTCCATACACTTTCCAAATAAAAATGAAATATGTGTCATATGTACCATTTTGGTGATGTAACCAATATGATTGTAAACAGATGTCTCCAATACCAATACTCTGTTTATATTATTCTGGTATCCAGATTAAAAAAAAATGATTTCTGAAACATAATTTGCTTATATTTGGAATGACCCAATTTCCATTAATATATGAAGTATATGTTATATCTCTTTGATACCAAGATGTTACTGACTTTATACTTGAAACATATAGTGCTCGTTTGATTGGAATTAGCTCACATAAAACATTGAAAATATTTTTAATTTTTCCCCATAAATGAACAAGAACTAATTTGAAAATAAAAATAAAAAATTGGAATATATGTGAATGATAACTAGAATTTCTATGATAACTGGCAAAATTCTGAGAAATACCATAGAAATATTTTTCAACTTATGTTCAAACTGATGTGATTTTAAAAACATGTTCAAAAAATTATAGAAACTAAACATGTTTAAAAATTATTACAAACGGTGAAACGATGTTGTCTTAGCTGGAGTATTGGAAAGAATGGAGCTAGTCTGAGGCTACGAGACTTTAAACCAGGAAGGAATCAGACGGGACTATGGGAGCAATTATTGCTGGCTCCAACTCAACCACGTGGGTGGACCCGAGGTGAGAGAAAAGTGAATGGATTGTGCGCAGTAAAGATGGGAAACAATCCAATACAAGAGAATACCTGTGGAATGTATGCTGAGGTGGCCGAAGCTGGTTGGCTAACCAGGACACCGCTAGGACGCGGTGCCGGTAGAAATGACTTTCCGGTACGCAGCCAGCGACATCCGTAGTTGGCTGTTACTAGTACATGTGATTCGTGCGCACAGCTCGGTCTTGTATCCTGGTGTAGAGTTGCATTAATGAGCAATTAAGTCGTTCCTCTCCCCGTCGCATCCCCGTATTGCCAGAAGTATTGGTTTTTTTTGTCAAGCAAGGACCTGGTATATCTTGTACCAAGTAGACGTGAATGTTCTATAAAAATATTTCCTGACACATGCTGTATAATTATTATTATTTCAATATCTGCAGCTAGTGCTAGATTTGAGAGATCATTTTAGTCAACAGACTGACTCCTACTAGTTTTTTTTTCAAGCAACAACACGGTACACCTTGCACTGGAATTTTGTCAAATACTTCTAGCTGCCAAGAAAGGTGGAGACAAAATAGTCCCAGAATATCAGAAAATTATAGTAATCAACATTCTCTTTCTCCATGGGATCTAACATGTTTGTTCACCAGACAAGAAATTTTAAAAAATGATCCACATGCATGAATGTAAATAATGAACAAGATATGTCTTGCATTTTTAATAAATAATGACACATAATATGTTTACAAGTATGAAATACTGGAGTCACAATATAAAATTATGGTTATGCAATCAAACTCAGTAATCTGCCAGCGACGATGTAAATTATATGGTGGCACCGCCAGGTACATGTCTTTTAATTCCAGCTGGACAGGTACAGATCTATTAATTTGAGCTGGCCAAGTACAGGTCTTGGTACGCGGCCACGAAGTCCATGCTTGAGCAGCGAGTCCACGCTTGAGCAGTGCGAATCACGAAACAGAAGACGAACGGTACAAACCTCACCGGTAGCCCACGGCGCCGCTAGAAAAACCGTTTTGGACCAGCGAGCAAACTGAGCATTCGCCCAGGCAGCGTGAGATTAGCTAGTTAGCTCATCATCCATGGCCGCCAAGCCTTTGCATCTGCTCTGGTACCTAACACTAGCCGTGCTGCTTGTTCCCCTCGACGTGTCATGCGCGCAGACGAACATCACATCTGGGTCCTCCCTGCTAGCTGCCGCCGGCGCCGGCATCTCGTCCCCGTCGGGCCGCTTCTCCTTCGGCTTCTACGCCACGGACGGCGGCCTCGCGGTCGGCGTCTGGCTCGCCACCGCGCCCAACGTGACCGTCACGTGGACCGCGAACCGCAACGACACGCCGGACACCGGCGGCTCGCTGAGGCTCACCTACGACGGTCGTCTGATCTGGACCGGCGCGAGCATCCAGGACAGGCCCGTCGCCGCGCCTCCCAGGCCGGCCGTCGCGGGCGCCATGCTCGACGATGGCAACTTCGTGCTGTACGGAGCGGACGCGTCGGTGGTGTGGTCGACGTTCGAGTCGTCGCCGACCGACACCCTGCTCGCCGGGCAGGAACTCGTGCCCGGGGCGCAGCTCTTCTCCAGCGTCTCCGACACCAACAGGGCAACCGGGAAGTACCGGCTCACCAACCAGCAAAACGACGGCAACCTCGTCTTATACCCGGTGAGCACGGCCAACGTGGCAGCCGCGGCGTACTGGGACACGGGGACGTTCCAGATAGGCTTCCCCCTCACCTTGCGCCTGGATGCCACCGGCGTGCTCTACCAGGTGGGCAGCGACAATGGCAGCTACACCAACAACTTGACGCGGCCAGGAGCCACAAAAGCTGGAGAGCAAGCCTACTACCGACTCACGCTTGACCCTGACGGAATTCTGCGTCTGTACCGCCACGCCTTCGCGTCCGGTGCCGGCGGTGCGTCCAAGACCAGCGTCCAATGGAGCGGACCAAGCGATCGGTGCCTTGTCAAGGGCGTTTGTGGGTTCAACAGCTACTGCGTCCTCGATCGCGAGGCACGGCCTAGTTGTCTGTGCCCGCCTGGGTTTGATTTCGCCGACGCAAGCAACCCCGCGCTCGGTTGCACGGTGAGCTCCAGCGCCGGCGAATGCAAGGAGGGACAGCACGATGCTGCTGCAGGTTTCTCCATGGCGGCCACGTCGAACATGTCATGGGCGGACACGCCGTACGAGGTCGTGGGCACCGGCACGAGCGCGGCCGACTGCCAGGCGGCGTGCATCACCGACTGCTTCTGCGCCGCCGTGCTGCGGAACGCCAACGACGGCATGTGCACGAAGCAGCAGCTCCCTCTGCGGTACGGCCGCGCGGGCGGTGGATACACGCTGTCCGTCAAGACCGGGAGAGCGGCGAACCCGGCGTTGGGCGGCAGGGGCACGAGCACCAACAACAGACCCGTCGGACGCGCGACCATCATCTCGTTGGTTTGCATCGGCGTCCTAGCATTCGTCGCGTTATCCGCCTTCATTGCGTCGGCACGGCTGCTCCGGGTGAATCGGAGCATCGTTCGCCGGCACGTCGCACTCGCGAACGCCGACGCCGGCGAGGGCGAGGGCTGGGAGGAGGAGGCGGCGCCCCTGAGGTCGTACACTTACCAGGAGCTGGAGCACGCGACGTACTGCTTCCGAGACCCGCTGGGCCGAGGCGCGTTCGGCACGGTGTTCAAAGGGGCGCTGCGCAACGGCGGGAAGGCCATCGCCGTGAAGCGGTTGGAGAAGCTCGTGGAGGACGGCGAGCGGGAGTTCCAGAGAGAGGTGCGCGCCATCGGGCGAACGAGCCACCGCAACCTGGTCCGCCTCCTCGGCTTCTGTCACGAGGGCGCGAACCGCCTCCTCGTCTACGAGTTCATGAGCAACGGATCCGTCGCGGACCTGCTTTTCAAGGGCGGCGGCGCCGCCTCCCGCCCGCTCGCGTGGTCCGACCGCCTAGGCATCGCGCTCGACGTGGCGCGGGGCCTGCACTACCTCCACGACGAGCTCGACAGTCGCGTGATCCACTGCGACGTCAAGCCACAGAACATCCTCATGGACGCGTCCGGCACGGCCAAGATCGCCGACTTTGGGCTGGCCAAACTGCTCCAGCCCGACCAGACGCGCACTTTCACCGGCGTCCGCGGCACGCGAGGCTACCTGGCGCCAGAGTGGTACAGGGGCGCTGGGCCGGTCACGGTGAAGGCCGACGTGTACAGCTACGGCGTGGTGCTGCTCGAGATCTTGACTTGCAGGAGGAACATGGAGATGGAGGAGGCCGGCGAGGAACGCACGCTGATGGAGCTCGTGTACGAGTGGCTGCTGAGAGGTGAGGTGAAGAAGGTTATGACCAGCGACGAGGTGGTCGAGGAGGCGACGGTGGAGCGGGCGGTGAAGGTTGGGATCTGGTGCGTGCAAGGCGAGCCCGAGTCGAGGCCGTCAATCAAGAGCGTCATCTTGATGCTGGAAGGACATTTGGAGGTGTCATTTCCTCCCCCTCCCACTTCTTAGTGATCCGTCACCTGTGTATTTGATGATAGAGAAGTGCAGCTAGCTTTAGTGTAAAGGTTTTGGAAGAAATCAGCAATGTTTGTTGCTAAGAATGATCCAGCTGAGAAATCGTAAGATAGAAATTCAAATTAATTTGATTCACAACACAACAAGCAAAGAAAAATACTCTTAATTATATGACATGTAAGTCTTACATGTTCTTGAAAAAAAAAGCAAAGAGAAATATGGTGTTGATGGTGATATTGAGCTGAATTCACAGCTCAGCTCGTATTCGCTACCATTTGTAATCGGGATTGTATTTTGTTTCTCTAACCATTAGATAAAATTTGTATGTTTGTTGACAATATATCAAATTTGTAGAAGTAGTGACTCCCTTGCTGCCGCAAAATCAGCTGCCCAGCCTTTTTTATTAGAGGGCAGTTTTCATCCAAAAAGACACAAAAGCGCTGCGAAATGAGATAGAAGGCAACAGAAGTTCCTAATTTCACCCCTTTTACCCAATGCTATGTATATTAGGGGACCCATGAAATAAAACTACATCTCATTCATTTTTAAGGGAATAACTCGTTTCACTCAAATTTTTGGTTAACAGGAACGAAATCTGGTTAGTACACTCCTGGTAGTTAGAAGAATCATTGGCTACAGTTGGTGTGATTTTGGTTTTGTAAAAATCAGACCTAGCTATAGTTGAAGCTCCACCCCTAGGGACACACACAAGCAACTTTGTGCCTTCCCGTTTTATTGTTCGTGTCACTTATGACATCTCTAATATTTTTTGGAGGATACGGATTCAATCTAGAACCACCACCTTCTTGATATGGTCATAGAACAATAGTGATTGTCTCTTAATCTAATTATAGTGTTATAGAAGACAGAGTAGACCCCTCATTCGAAAATGCTATTCTGATCTCGATCATAGATGCTCCCGTTTTATGGACCGTCGGATCTCGTTCAGATTGGTGGTACTAGTCGTATATTGCGGAGGTATCTGCTCTTCTGGCCCCACATCTATTTCCGCATTTGAGCCTGTTTTGACAGACATCCGTGAGAGGTATAGATTATTGTCGACGAAGTGTACTATTGTTATATACCGCGTCCGATGGTTACCGCTTATCCCCACCTTTTTTATCCAACCGACCATGTGTCATTCCCTGGCGTCCCTTCCACAACACGCGTTCCCCTCTCCTTGCTCCCCCACCATGACCTCGTCATCATCAAGCTTTAGATCCCGCATCTGTAGCAGCAAGACGCGAGGGCGAGGAGCACCACAACTCAGCATGGAGCAACTAGTTGGAGCGCGATGGGTCCATCCAAGAGGGAGGCGGTCGAACAGGCCAGGCCTGTTAGTGGCAGGAGATAGCCCACCGTGATGGCCGGACGGCCATGTGCAGCAACATGGCTTGGGGCCTGGGTAACTGTTGCTTTCCTGAAATTGAAGCCACAGCGTAGCAGAGCTGCTAGCCTGTGTGCCCGTGGACCTATGCAGGTCGCTCTCCCTCTTGTTCCCTGCACGCGGTGTGGATCCGAGATCATCACCTGATCTGCCCCGCGGAAAAGCTCTGGTGTTCGTTTCTACGTGTGTTGCCCCTATAGTGTAAGGATTTTTGCGCGATGACATACCAGATCTTTGGATCCCCTGCTTTCTTCATCTCAAGATTAATTTCTTGAACTACATCGTCTTGCAGATGGCGGATGCGGCTTATTCGAATAGCAGTCCTATGCGTCCTTGTTGGAATAGTACCAGCAGCTGTAGATTCATGCTCTTCAACCTGCAGCCCAACAACATCAACCCCAGGTTTCCCTTGCTGCTGGACAACTTCTTCAAGGACACCCTATCACGGCCGCTCCGCCAGCCGCACAAGCCCCCATTGGAGATAGCCACATTGACGGACTCCCACTTGAAGATGACCAGAAAGTGCCCGTCGACGCGCGGCTTTAGATCATCGCCGACCACTCCGCTCGGGCCAAGCTCCTCCATCCTCTCAGCAATTTAGACCGTACTCATCTAGCTCGCCGGACATTGCTCTGATTAGCCTGCATGGCATGATGGTTCCGGCTTTAGTACCGCAGGTACATAACTCCTGCCATCCAGGTACACACGGACGGCTGTCCAACCGAACTAGCCACGGACAAGTCGTACGTCACTGTTTCATACACGCATATCATGCCGAACTATAGAACCAGCACAGCTCCCCAGTACAATCGAACGGTCAGGAAAACGATCTCATCTGAGCTTGAGCACCAAAACGCAGCGTCCCCCCTCATTCTTTTTTGATGGCTAGGTCATGAACATACTCCGTGGGGCTAGTTCTTTTATTAATCACCAAGTGAATCAGAACAATGGTCATGAACTACTTATACAAAGCATTTTTACTTTCATATAACATTTGGCATACTATTCTGGGGAGAAAACTTAAGCTTTCAACATTAACTTATGTATTTATGTTTTTGTTATGTAAGATTAAAACATAAAGTTTGTTGCTATAAATCTATCATTATTGTAAATACACAAACCATATCTCATCATGAAAGATGAATTTTAGTTTGAGAAATTCTCTAACTCAAATTTTATCTTCAACTAAGCATATAAAAAATGTATTAGCTTTGTGTCCCTTTTATGCACTATAGTGGGTTTTAATCGATATGTGTATATTTTAGTATCTTAATAGAGAGTTTTGCAAAGCGTATCTAGAAATATCCAAATAGAAGTTTGTAGTGTATAATTGTATCTTGTTAAGTTCCAAATAGAATATTATCAAGTGCATGAGGTGTCAAACGGAGCGGATACGGACAGATAGTAGGGAAACCGTATTCGTTACCATATTTTTTTTAGATTCGGAATCGGAGCGAATAGTGCGCGGATACGAATACGGAATCGGAGTCTATCATAACGAATACAGACCGAATATGGAGCGAATACGGTTCGGTTGCGGATAAACATTTTGTTGGATCTCTCCTTGATAATAAAATAAAATTAGCTTGTAAATTTTAATACATACATGATTATAAATTCATATAAAACTATTTTGTTCCTAGCATGGTGGTGTTTGTGTACCATAAGACAAAATGTATAACTCTCTTTTATCTTCTCTCCCGAGTCACGTACTCAACAATCCATTGTCGGATAGTTTGTCGAATATTGTTCGGATATAACCGTGAAATATGGTATATCTTTGGATATGGTCGGATATTAGTAAAACCATATCCTTTTCTGTATCCGTTAATCACTAGCCGTATCCGTGACCATATCCGTCAACTATCCAACCGAATCCTTTTTGCCTTCTGTAAGCCTTTGGTCGGTCGGTCGGAAATAATCCGTTCTGTTTTCACCCCTAGTGGGATGTGGGAGACAACAAGAAAAATCTCCACAGTAACATGTGGAATACTCCCAAAAAATACAGAACAAGTGAGGGCTTATGGTCTAGCCTTATTTCCACATTGAAGACGCCCTAAATCAACATGTGTAGACCAGATAGATCCTAGTACAAGCCCCTTGTGCAAATGCTTGACACCCAAGAAGCAAGCAATTTCACAGTGAACTACCAAAAAAGTTGATAACCATCCATCATTCAACCGTGATGCGTCTTGTTCTCGGAGTCTCCCTTATATTACTTTTGTCTTCGTTCAACTTCTCTTGTTTTTAATAAGGCTACCAATTGCGTTCATGGATCGAGGTGACAATGGAGTCCTGAACTTTTCAATCAAGCCACGGATCTTGTCATGAAATTTTGAGTCCTCTAGAAGCCTACTCATGCAACATATCTAGTGCTCCCGGGTATTCACGTGCCTACATGATTCCACAAACATCTGAACCATCCAATCTGCTCAAA
This sequence comes from Dactylis glomerata, assembly GCA_007115705.1. NCBI lineage: Eukaryota > Viridiplantae > Streptophyta > Magnoliopsida > Poales > Poaceae > Dactylis > Dactylis glomerata. Next base: position 5,949,377 of record QXEO01001278.1, on the reverse strand, counting down.
GGGACAAAATTTAAGATAGCTGAAAAATGTTCTCCACCATGGTGTATTTGCAAATTGACCATGAACCATTTCCAATTGGGGCACATGAATACATGATCCATCACCTAATGTCTTTGTCTCTCTCCTGTGTCCTGTCACAGTTTAGATCGTCCCCCTAATATTCTAGGGTTGAGCCCCGACCGCTGCAGCATTCTATGTAATGTCGCTCGCATCGCCCAACGCAGTTCCCTTGCTAATTGACCCTTGCGACTCTCGACAACTCCCATGCTCCACCATTTGTTGAGGTGCAACTTTTATTCGCACTGCCTCCTCGCGGCTAGTCAAACTCCCGTGCAGCACTCGCTGGCTGAAGTCTCCATGGGTTAAGAGCGTAAGACGGTCAGAAATCTTGGGTGTTCACATGTGGATTCAATGCAATTTCTCTACTCCCCAATTTGTTCTCTCAACCACTACAAAATAATATGATTGCAACTTTCTCGTGCAGATAAATCCTTCGGTATCCTTGTATTTAGCATGTGCATATCTTAGTACTTTCCATGCAAAAATAATGTCTCTATCAATTATTGTGTGCAATTCACTGGTAGCAATTTTGCCCAGCTTCCTCATTGCAATGCCATCCATGGCTAATTGCTCTAGGTCAAAATCCTTGATTGTAAGTGCTCACTGATAAATATGTACAATGGCCAATGGAGCACATCTCATAAGGTGGAAAATTTGACCAACTTCCTCGTTGCAACCCAGTTGCATTATTGATGGACGCGGGTTGAGAGGCGATTCGGTGATGAATTGGAATATCAAATCCAGAGAGATTAGAAAGGAGATCTTGTAAAACAATTCAAAAGAATATAGGGCTTATTTGCTTATGTCACATGGTGGGAGCAGATCTTGGAGATATATTAAATCTCGTCCCTTGAATCAAAATGGATAGTCTGGATGTTTGTGGAATGATGTAGCACATGAATACCTGGGAGGTGTTCACGCCCGGAGTCAATGTAATTTCTCTACTTCCCAATTTGTTCTTGCAACCCTTGCAAAAAATGTGATTGCAACTTTCCGGTGCAGTATTTCTCAATGTTATGGTCTTGGAGGGTGATATTGACTACATGGCTGACTTGCAAGATATCTGGGTCCACTTCAAGGGTCTTCAGCCGCAGTGGTGTGAATGGAGAGTACTTTACAAGTTTGCTTCAGCTATGGGGTTCTTGGTAGATGCCAGGCTCAAGATCCTCTGCAGAGATCACACCAAGATTCCAAAGTCAGGAAATTTCAATGTTTGTGGGAAATTATATCAAATAAGCTTTGTGGTTGAGAAACCAACTTCCATTGTTGTGGGTGATGGAGGAGATGATCCACCAGAAGGTGGAAACCCACCTGAGGAAGAAGAGAAAAAGGAAGGTAACATAGAAGATATGGAGACTGAAAATGGTGGGAAGTCTGAGCTTGCAGCCAGTAACAACTCTGCCAGTGGAGGTAAAAGCAATGGCACCTTGGGGAGTAAAACAAATTTGTCCACCTTTCAGAAAAGCTCTATGAAATTGATGTTGCCTTCATGGTGAAGAGAGATGGTTTTGGTGAAAGCAGTGCTAGCAAGCTCACCCCAGCACCTAGCTTCAATCAAAGCAAGAATAGGGTGCTGGACTGGCTGACTGCTACTGGGGAAGAGGAGAAATGTGTTAATCTGCTGAAAGAGATGGAGCTAGCTCAAGAGGAAGAGGAATTCTTCTACGTGGACCCTGATGAATCTCTAGAACCAATGCAGCAGATGACATCCATCAACCCACTACAGCAGCCTTAGCATAAGAAGTGGGGGCCCATCTTCAACACAAGACAGAGCAGCAGGATAATGCTCAAAGACAAAACCATAATGCAACAAGCTCAGTTGGTGAAAATGAAGAAGAATCTGGAGGTCCCTGCTCCTGCTGCTTCCAAGCTCAAAGGTAATAATAGTCAGAATCCTTTTTTTAGTATTAGACTCTGAACCTGATGAATTCCTTGTTGTAGCTAACACTGTGGGTGTTCAATTACAACAAGCTCCTAGAGTACATATTTCTTCTACTGATAGTGTTATTTTACCTAATTTTGCCTCTACCAACACCTCTAGTTCAGGTACTCTTCCTATTAACAATGCAAATTTCCCACAGCTGGTTAGAATATAGTCTACCTCTGCTTTAACACATGTTCTTCTAAGTAAAACTAGTTTTTCTTATACACAAACCTGTACTATTAGTGCAGATTGTAGGATAGACCCCTCTTTACTGGGGGACATGAATAGGAATATTGTTAGTGTCTCTTCAGCTCTAGATTCAGAGGTAGCACAAATGTCTCCTGTAAATCTAGAGGATGATGGAAGTCTGGATGAGGATGACTTTTCAATGTGGAACACTATTGGCAAACATAGGCGGGGCAAGCACCCCAGGAAAATTCAATTTAAATGGTTTATGCTTCCTGGAACATAAGAGGTATTCAAGCTGAGGGCAGGAAAACTGCAATCGTTGATACCTTCAGTAGAATTAAACCTAATATCATTGGTTTTCAAGAAACCAAAAAGGAATCTGTTCCTGATAGCTATCTCAAGTCTTTAGTAGCTAATAGATTGTTCTCCTGGTTTTCTCTCCCTGCCAAAGTCTCTGTAGGAGGTATTTTGGTAGGGGTGGACCTAGATATGTTTGATATTATTAGTCAGGAAATTGAAGATTTCTCTGTCTCTCTTATAGTTAGACATAAGGCTCTAGATGTAGTGATTAGGTTCATAAATGTTTATGGCTCTCCTTATGATGAGCAAAAAGATCTTTTCATTTCAGAACTTCATAGCTTGTTCTCTACTTATCAAAGTCGCACCATCATTGGGGGTGATTTTAATTGGTTAGATATCAGGAAGACAAAAGCAATGGAATTATTGATCACAAATGGAGTGACAAATTCAATGCTTGGGTCAAAATTTGGAGTCTATTAGAAGTTAAACTTAGTTGTAGAAAGTTCACATGGGGCAATAATCAGGAGAGCCTAATTATGTCCACCATTGATAGATTTAGTTGTAACCCTGAGATTGAGAGTGTCTTTCCATTAGCCAGCATTAGGGCCCTTTCTAGATTAGCTAGTGACCACACTCCTATAATTTGGGATGCTGGTCTGGGCTCTACTCCTACCACTTCTGGGTATAAGTTTGAGAAATGGTGGTTGATGAGAGAGTAATTTAAAGAAGTAGTCAGAAAATTTTGGAATGCTCCTGCTAGAGGAAATAATTCTATAGATATCTGGCAGACTAAAATTAGGAGACTTAGGCAAGCCACCAATGGGTGGAGTAGGAATATTGAAGCTGAGCTTAGAAAGCTTAAGAAATCCCTTATGGAAGAGTATGACTCTTCAGATCTCAAAGCTGAATCTGAACAGCTTAGTTCTAGTGAACAAAATAGAATGAAAGAAATCTTTGCAGAAGTGCATAGTCTTTGGCTTAAGGAAGAAGTGAAAGCTAGACATAGGTCTAGAGATAGAGACATCAAGGAGGGAGATAGGAATACAGCCTATTTTCATACAGTGGCCAACCAGAGAAGGAGGAAAATGACAGTCCACTCTTTGGATGGCTCTGATGGAGCTGTTACTGACCCCACCAAGATGCTCCAAGTGCCACTGAATTCTATAAGGATTTGTTTTAAAAAGAACCTAGCTCTGGGTTTTCTTTAAAAGATGATTTCTTCTCTCAAGAGGAAAAAATCACAGAGACTCAGAACAAAAGCTTGGAGGCACATTCACTGAAGAAGAGGTCAAGGATGCTATCTTTGGCTCTTGCTCAGATGGGGCCCCTAGCCCAGATGGTTTCCCTTTTCTTTTTTATCAGCATTTTGGGACTTACTCAAGCATGACATTATGGCCATGTTAAGAGACTTCTCTGCTGGGAAGTTAGATTTATATAGATTAAACTTTGCTATCCTTATACCCTGATACCTAAGGAACCTCATGCTTCTACAATGAAGAAATTTAGGCCAATCAGCCTTTTAAATTGCATTTTTAACATTTTTACCAAGGTTATCACAAATATACTGGATGTGATCATGAATGTGATCACTGCTATCAACCAATCTGCCTTTATTAAAGGTAGATTCATCCTAGAAAGCATAGTTATAGCTCATGAAATTATCCACTCTGTAGTTTAGAGCAAGGAAAAAGGGATGGTTTTAAAACTAGATTATGAAAAAGCTTTTGAAAAATTTGACCCAGAGTTTCTACTTGACCTGTTGGAAAAAAGAGGTTTTGAAAAACACTGGATTAACCTGATAAAAAGTGTTGTTCTAGGAGGCTTTGTAGGAGTTAAAATGAATAACATCATAGGAAATTATTTCACCACTGGAAAAGGGCTGAGAAAGGGAGATCCCCTCTCCCCCTTACTCTTTGACCAGGTAGTAGATGTTCTAACTAGGATGCTAATTAAAGCAGCTAATGCAGTTTAATAAAAGGACTCTGTCCTAATATTTGTCTAGGAGGTGTCATCTGCCTTCAATATGCAGATGACACCATCCTTTTCTTAGATAGTGGTGTCTCTTACACCTCTAATCTCAAAAAAGTCCTTACCTTCTTTGAGAAAGTGTCAGGTATGAGGATCAATTACTCAAAAAGTGAACTGATCCCCCTTGGCCTTGAACATAGGGAATTAGATGTTTTAGCTAATATTCTAGGGTGTACTATTGGAAACTTCCCCATTAAATATTTGGGGATACCACTGCATTATGATAAGCTGAGGATAGTTGATTTGCAGCCCCTAATAGATAAAATACTAAAGAGAATAGCAGGTTGGAGAGGCAAGATTCTGTCATATGCAGCTAGAGTACTTCTTATCAGGACTTGCCTAGCCAGTATTCCTGTCTATTTGTTATCCTTTTTCAAATTCCCCAAATGGGCATTAGACCTCATCAACTCTCATATGGCCAACTCCTTGTGGAATCATTTTGAAGGCCACAGGAAGTTACACTCGGCCAATTGGGGGCTCATATGTAGAAAAAAGGAATTTGGTGGCCTTGGTATCCCTGACCTTGCCAATGTGAATCTCTATCTCTTGGCCTCCTGGATCAAGAGATATATTCAGGATGATGGTAAACTTTGGAAAACTATGGTTAAATACAAGTATAATACCAAAAACCCTAATATCTTCTGTTGTGATGAGGTAGGGGTTTCTAGATTTTGGAAAGGGGTCATGTGGGCAATGAATTCTACCAAATTTGGTTATAGATGGAGTATAGATGATGGAAACTCTATTAGGTTTTGGGAAGATACCTGGTGTGGTACCTCTCCCCTAGCTGTCCAATATTTTGATCTCTATGCTCTCTGTAATGAACAGGGTCAAACTGTCAGACAAATTTGGGATGGCACCTGATGCATGTAAAATGCATACATGATCTTTGCACTTTACCACTTGAGATTCCACCTTATTTACATCATATATTGGTTATATTCATGCTTTTTGATGATTATTGGGAATAATTCACATGTTTCCTAATTTTATCGGATTAACCTGGGAAAACCAGAAAACCTCCTTTTCAAAGTTTTTAACTTACAGGGACCCAAACAGAGTACAAATTACCTGAAACTTTGCGGGAGCCAGTTTTCCCACGGAACAATACTTCGGAGAGAAGGAAGTGCAACAGAGGAGGTCCGAGGAGGAAATGGGCATGGCCCATGCGGCCAGATGCCTGATCCGCGTGGGGCCTACCCGTTCCCACCTTGTTGCTCCGATGCCGTCGATCTTCGTCTCGATGGATTTGTCTTGACCTAAAACCATCTATAAAAAGGGCCCCCCCTGCGGGTCACGAAAAGGAGCGCTGCCAAAACATAGAAACACGAAACAGAAGCCAGGGAGATCAAAGATTGGAGGGGAAAACTCCGGCGGGGCTGCCGGTGTGATCTCCATCCCCTCCAACGACTACCTTCGTCACCATGATGAAGAGGGAGTAGTCCACCTCTGGACTACGGGTTTGTGGCAGTAGCAAATTGTATCTCTCTCTTGTTCTTCATCATTTTAGCGCCATATGAGCTACATAACATGATTATGGCCATCTTTGTATCACTTTTGTGGTGGATCTTTCTGTGAGTAATATATGAGATTGCAATTGTTCTTTAATTTCAGTGTATGAGTAGATATATATTATGTACCCCATTCTTATTTACTTGTTATGATCAAGCATGTTTATGAGAGTGTGTGTGGGGGAACGTGTGCATTAGTTGGAGTAACGGGGTAATTTTTCTAGGGAGGACAGTCCTTTGGAGTCACTTGGGTATTTACCTTACTTTGTTGCCTCACTAGGGATAAAGAAAATACCATGCTACAGGGTATCTCTAGCGTTACCTTGCTGAGTATCCACGACTACATCTAGCATGTTCTTATTCTAACTTCATGTCATTATGCTTAATGCTATGCTCTGAGTTTATCTTAATACCGAGATGACTAGATTAAATTCCCATCTTGGTGGAGTATGAGAGAGATGAATAACCAAAACATCTCTATATAGGACGTGATGCCCATATGAATTCATTTGAATGTGAACTTTGTTGCAATCCTTTATGCTAATTATATGATCTTTTGTCTGCCATATATTTTATGAGAGAGTGCATTAGTGAACCCATGAACCCCGATCCACTTTATATTATAAGAAACAACTTTGCATTCACTTTATTGCTTTTTTTTATTTTCAGTCATTATTAATTTCGAAAATACAAAAGCATTTCCTTTATTGCATTTCATAAACCAAAACACTACAACTATATCTTTTACAGTTTATAATTGCACTGCATATTACTTTAGTTTGCATATTCCCGCGGCACAGGATTTTCTTGCGCCGTTGCATTTGCATATTTATTTATTTATTTTGTATTGCATATTTACTTTCATTTTTGTATACTTACACACACCTTATGCTTGACAACCACTTGGTGAGGTTGAGGGCACAAATCAATTTTAGTTTACCTTGCAGGTTGTTAGAAGAGGGACATGAAGGATCCTTATACACACAGTTCCCCGAGAGTTCGATATAAATCCTCGAGTCACCTTTGTGGGGAAAATCAAGCTTCCCTATGCTCAGCACTCTGCACTTGGAGTCTTATAACATCCCAAGATTTTATCAAATTTTGGGGGATTTTTTTTCCTTTTGTTTTGTATGTGTAGTGATACGTCCATTTTGCATCACTATTTTGTATCATAATTTACTGTTATTCATTTATATATTTCACATTTAGAGATGATACTTATGTTGTTTTCTCTGTTTTTACATGTTTGATGATCATTGGAGGATTTGCTGCTGGAGTCAGGATTCTGCTGGAAAAAGGACCGTCAAGACACCATATTTTGGAAGTTCAGGAAATTCTAGAAAAATATCAGGAAATTATATTTTACCAGAAGACTGAAGTAGCCAGAAGGAGGAGGCGAGAGGGGCCACAGGGCAGCCTCACCACCAGGGGGCATGGCCCAGCCCCTGGCCGCGCCGCCCTATGGTGAGGCCACCCTGGCCCACTTCTGCCATCGCTCCTTCACGTATTTCATCGTCCCCAAAAACCTAAGTCAAGGGGGGGCTCAGAGATAGACACCGCCGCCTCTACAGGGCACAAAACACCAGAGAGAGAAAAGCTCTCCGGTAGGTAGAAATCTGCCGGGGAAATTCCTTCCCGGAGAGGGGAGATCGTCGCCATCGTCATCACCATTGCACCGGACTTCATCGGGATCATCATCATCTCCATCACCAGCACCTTCATCTCCACCATCACCACGCCATCCCGCTGTAACATCTTGAGTTGAATCTTGTTAAATTCTTAGGGGAAACTTTCCCGGTGTTGATTACTCTTGTGGTTGATGCTATTGAGTGGAACCATTGAATTAAGGTTTATGTTTAGATTGTTATTTACCATTATTTCACCTCTCATCATGATCCATATGATGTCTTGTGAGTAGTTCATTTAGTTCTTGAGGACATGGGAGAATTCAAGTCGTTAGTAGTGGAATTATGTTGAGTAATATTTAATGGTTTGATATTTATTTGTTTTGGTGTTATTTCACTAGTGGTGTCGTGTGAACGTCAACTACATGACACTTCACTATTTGTGGGCCTAGTGAGATGCATTGTGTATTTGGCTACCAATTGTGGGGTTGCTGGAGTGACAGAAACCTAAACCTCCATTAGGAAACCATTGCACCAGGGAGCGTAGGATCTTAGAGTTTAAGGCGGTGGTTAGATTTATCTTAATTACTTTCTTGTATTTGCGGATGCTTGCAAGGGGTATAATCACAAGTGTGTATTTATCCTAGTAAGGGTAGTGTGCTAGCACAGGTTCACCCCCATAACACTTATCAAACCAATAAAGATTATTTAATGGTATGAAGCGAAAGCACTTGACAGAAACTCCCATGTGTCCTCGAGAACGTTTGGTCATCATAAGTTACACAACCGGCTTGTCCTTTGCTCTAGAAAGGATTGGGCCACTTCCAGCAATTATTACTTTTGTCTATTATTTACTCGTACTTTATTTATTTGCGTTACTAAATACCCCTGAAAACCCGTTTGCTAGTATTTACAGTGAATCCTTGATCAAAACCACTTGTCAACACCTTCTGCTCCTCGTTGGGTTTGACACTCTTATTTATCAAAAGTACTACGATACACCCCCTATACTTGTGGGTCATCAAGACTATTTTCTGGCGCCGTTGCCGGGGAGTGAAGCGCTATTGAAGAGTGGAATTGGTAAAGGTAACCATCGCCGTGAGTATTGTTTTTATTTTTATTTTATTTTTCTATGGAGAGTTCTCCATTTGGGTTCCTATTTGGGAACACTACTACCACTGCTGCATGTGTGGATGAACCACCCCCACCACCACCTGCTCAATTAGATCCTTTTAAAATACCTATGAAAATTGTTGAATGTGTTATGGATAACTGCTATTCAGGAGATGTAACTGTCCATCCGGGTGATCACCTACTCTTTATACATGAATTATGCGAGTTGTTCAAGTGTGCAGGTATTTCATCGAGCCAGGTCAAGAGGAAGCTATTCTCTTTATCACTGAAAGGCAGAGCTGAGGAGTTGTATCGGCTGCTTAAAGATGGTCCATCTATTGCATGGGAGGAAATTGTGCCTCTCTTTTATTCCAAGTTTTATCCTCCAAGTGAAATTCATAAAGATCGTAATCGCATATATAACTTTTGGCCTCATGATGGAGAGAGTATTGCCCAAGCGTGGGGGAGATTGAAGTTACTAATGCTCAAATGTCCCATTCATGAGCTCCCCAGTAATATTGTTATTGATAATTTTTATGCGAGGCTTGCTCTTCATGATAAGGATTATTTGGATGCCTCCTGTTTTGGATCATTTACTCATATGAAAGAAGATGCTAAGTGGAATCTCCTTGACCGTATTCAAGAAAATGCTGAAGGATGGGAAAACGACAAAGGTTGGAGGTCAGGTATAAATTATGATTATGAATGCATTAAAACTTTTATGGGAACCGATGACTTTCATAATGTTAGCACTGCTTATGGTCTTGATTCTCAAATACTTGCTAACTGTATTAAGGCTTTTGCCTCTTATCTTGATGTTCCAAAGAAAGATTGGAACAAATATCCTGCTGCAGCTACTGAAGTTTGTACTGTTGATAGCATTTTGCCTGAACCTTATTTTGAGAAGACACCTTTCCCTGCTAAGGTAAAAGAACATTCTACTTTGGTAAGTGTGTCTAATAAAAGTACTAAGAAAGCTATAGAACCTGATGAGCAAATTACTATTAAGTCTCCTGTGGCTATATTAAAGGACCTTATTACTAAAGATGTAGGGGATGAATATATTATCTTTTGTGAAGATGCTACTAACATTATTTCACATCCTAATAGGCGTAGGAAAATAAGTGTTCCTGTTATTTCTGTCAGGATTGGCGATCATTGCTATTATGGGTTATGCGTGTAACAACTCAGAAAATTGTAATCTACTTCTTAATAATCAAAGTACCAAATTTTGGACCAAGATAAACTTTTATCCATTATTGCATGCATACATGTATTTCCCATTATAAGTTTTCTATGATTTTATGTGTGTTAATTTTGGTTGTGCACTAGTTAGTTAATTCTAACCTAACCAACAGAAGCAAGTGAGAATAATTATAAGAACCAAAGAAAGAAGAAACAAAAGAAAGAAAGAAAAAGAGAAGAATAAGATGATCTAGGAAATCTGTTTGACTACCCTACTTTGAGCCCTTGGATTAAGAAATCTGTAACTCACCTCCATGTTTGGCCAGTTCGTTGAGCTTAACCAAGTCATATACTAACTCAACCAAGAAGTGGCTACCCAAAACTCAAACCAGAACTTGACTCAAACATCAACCAAACTTTAAATCTGAATCAGTGACAATACCAAAAATTTGAAATAAGATTTCTACAAAACTCATCCTTTCTTCAGAACAAAAATACCACTGGATACCTTGGCTCATATGCTGATCACCCAAAGTGGAAAATTTCAAAAATTCAAATTTAAATCTCTTGCGGGCATTTCGTCGAACACTTAACAGATGAAAATCGAGCAAATCTTAGTTACTGTGATGATCACTGTCGCCGTTCGTCCAGCGCCTGTAGCCATGCTCCTGGGAGGCGCTGTGGTCGAGCCCCGCTCCCTCTACCCCGACCCGAGCCGTGAGAAGTGGAGGGAAGAAGAGAAATGCGCCCAGGGCCCCCTCCCAGTCTTTCTTCTTCTCTGCACGCTCCCGACCGCCATGCCCTCGCCAGCACCGACCCACAGCCCTCCGCAGCCGAGGCGACAACCCCCCAGCACACCCCCGAGGCCGCCGTGCCCGGTGCGACCTCCGAACGCCGCCAGGACCCCCGTACTGGCCACGCACTGGTCGCCTTGCCCCCGGCCTCCCGCGACTATAAAAAACCCCGTCGATCACCCCCAGTGGAAGCACACACCCACCGCAACCGATCCCCACTCTTCTCTCTTCCTCTCTCTCTTGGAATCGTTCGATCTCTGCACGGGAGCGCCGCCGCGTTCTGGAGGATTTCAGCCGCCATTGGAGCTGCTGCTGGTGCGAGGTGGAGGAGTCGAGCAACCGCCGTCGATCTGCTATCCCGCCGGCAAGCTCTGCTTCCTCTCCGTCACGCCCTCGCCGTCAAACACTCGTCTCTGCAACGCCGGTGAGCTCCGCCCTGGCCGAGGAAGACGACGCGTAGTAGCCGTTCGATCTAGATCCGAGGGTCGCGTACCGATTCGGTTTAGTTAAGTGACCTGACGGGTGGGACCCCCCTGTCAGGTTCTGTTTTAATTCTTTCCCGCCGCGCGAAACGTTTTCTGGGCCGGCCCGTTCGGGATTCGTTCAGGATTCGGCCCGGTGCGGTTAAGTTTCGGTCCGTTTCAATTTTTATTTTTCCCGCCCGTTTGAATTAATTCAAATAACTTTCAGATATGTTTTTCAAACTAAAATTCCAAGAGATTTACAAATCCATTTTTAGCAAATGAATATGCGTTGGAAAGCTTATCAAATTCTCTACCCAGTAGAACTGGTTAGAATCCAAATTGAGTTAGGAATTTAAATAAATATGAATAGTGTGACCATAGCTTTATTAATCATAGAAGATTTCTAGAAAATTGTTTAAGCCTCCTAAAATCATGAAATTTAAATTGTGAACTCACCAATGACCTCCCTTACTGTTAGTCAACTTTAATCAACTCAAACCTTGTTAGTGGTATCAATTAGACCCTAATCCCATCTCAGTTGGTAGCATAAAATGATAGATCTCTATCCTACACTTAAAATTAAATTGCCCTCAATACCAACTCACTTAATTAGCCAAACTCCACTTGAACTAGCCCTAATAACCCTAGTTACTTACCATACTTAAAAATGTGAACCACACTTGGCATAAGGTAGAAGATTTCACTTACACCCTCAATGCAAACTTGGGAGAAAACTTGCAACATAATTCAAACAAAATCCAACAGGAATGATATTGTTTGAAAACAAGTATGTGTGCTTGGTGTGTTGTTAGCATTGTGTAGTGATGATGTGCTTTGTGTTTATTCGTTATTAGACGTAGTGTTGCTGAGGAGGATATTGAAGGGGATTATTATCAAGAAGAAGAAGAATACCCAGGACACTTTGCCAACCAAGGCAAGCCATCCTTTGAATCATACTCCAAATGCCTAGTTTTACTATTGCATTCTACTTGTTTTAAGTAAATTGCATGATTGAATTGCTAGAGCAGAATGATAGATGTGCAGTGATGTCTTGCTTAGCAAGAGCATCAAGCTGAGTTTATCCAACCAAAGCTTAGTGGTATCATCACTCAATATAGTTGCTTAGTCGCTAATAAAATTGAGGCTGTCCCTAAGAGGAACCCCATGTTGAACTTGGTGACTTGAACCTGAAAACTTGAAATGGGGAAATCTCTCATACATGATGGTTTTTATGAAGGAAAATAACCTTGACTAAGAGCTATGGAATGTATTTGTCAAATGATAACAAGTGATGTACCATGTGAGCCAACCATTACCGTACGACCACATTACCCCTATATGGGAAGGGGCTTAGTCCGTAGCTTGTTGCTTTAGTATGGGAGGCCTTGTATCAACCTTTATGGAAGGACACCATGCGCGGTTACTTCTGAACCGAGTGGACTCCACTAATCCGTCACTCCGGAGCGGGCAAAACTAGAGGCGCCGGAACGGGGTTTCCGTACCCGGGCTCTAGGGAAGGATCCTGTACTAGGGTGAGCAAGTGAAAGAGTTTGTTTGATTATCTGAACCCCGCATACTTTGTGTATGACGAACCGTGGATTTCTCCCGGCAGATGTATCGAATCTTGTGGGTAAAGTGTACCCCTCTGCAGAGGTTTTCAAACTATTCGAATAGCCGCGTCCTCGGTTATGGACAGTTGGCAAACTGTACTTGACTTTTGTCAAAAATGATATTAACTTATGTGAACTTGGTGAATGATATGACCTGACTTGACCTTGATCTTGACACACTTGAAGTTCCCTTAGATTAAAAATAGAGAGAACTAAACTTCTTTTCTACCAATAAATATTCTTGGGAAATAAAACTAGCTTTTGCAAATAAACTTAGTGCTTAGTCCACCATATCACCCTTGCATATCTACTTCACCATTTCATTTGTAAGATGGTTTGCGAGTGCATCCAATGTACTCACGGCTGTGTCCCTGGCTATCAACTTGGCCAGACTATGGGGAGGAGTATTCGGAGGAAGGTTACGAGGAAGAGTACCAGAACTAAAATCATCTCCTGAGTCGCCATTGCCTGTAGGGTGAAGGCATGGACCCGAAGACGTTATTTCCGCTGCTATATTGTGTTGTAATATGAACTTGGTTTCTATGACCATCGTATTTGAACCATTGTACTGTAATGTCTATGGAACTGTGATATCAACTACGTTATGTAAATCACAACAATGATTCTGGGATTGTGATGGATTACATAACGGACATTTCGAATTTGTGATAAATTCGGGGTCGTTACAAGTTGGTATCAGAGCCTAGGCTGACCATAGGAGACCTTAGTTAGAATTGGGCGTTCATTGAAAACTTTACAAAAGCAAAGATATAAGTAATGGTTTAAAATTGCTTAGTCTTTTCCTCTCTATTTACAAGGTTTTTGTACATGCTTCAGTTTTTACCTACTTAAAATTTTGCACACTTGAGTTGATCACTAACTTAATCTAATCTAAAAAAATTGTAGATGGCACCGGTCTTCACTGAGCAGTACCAGTTGGCCCATGGTGGCAGCCTTTGTTTCGAGCGCGACCTCACCACCCTGACCTTGTTCCTGAACCGTCTGTATCCGGAGTTCAAGGGAGCCGTGCTCAACGAGCACCCGGATGGAGAGCTACGATGGCTTGTCAGGGCCAGTTGCCGTGGCAAGAAGGGACATTTGGGTTCTCCAAGGATCAAGTTCGAGCTTGTGGAGAACACTTGGGCCGATGGTTTGGTCCGAGCTATGCAGGAGATGCACGCCCGCTTGTGCGGACTGCATGTTGAGGAGGTTCAGGGAGAGCGCTTTAGGAACTTTGCTCGGCGTGATGCGGAGGGGCGTCCCGCAAACATGCCAGGGCAAAATGAGCCGAGTACCTACATCGATCACATGGACTTCTTGCTGTACTCCACTCAGCAGGAGGCTGATCGTGCCCGTACCAAGGCCAACCTTGAGCACTTCGCCCTGGTGGAGGCGAGGAGCACTATCAGGATTCTTGCTAGGGATCGCAAGAGTCTTCGCCGCCAGCGCGATGAGAGGGATCACACCATTGATGAGTTGAAGGCCAATGTGGCTGAGCTGACTGAGTACATCGAGAGTCTTGAGAGCCACTTTGGTGAGGAGGAAGGCATTGACCTCCGCAAGGAGGATAATGCTCTCATTAGTGATGAGGATGACTTCATGGAGGACCTTAATGATGAGGAGGATCCTGAGGAGAATGGATTCATTGTGGATGATGAGGAGGAAGACCCCGAGGAGCCCGATGTTTAGAGTTGGAGAGCCTAGTGTTATTTAGTTATGGGTTCACTTTGAAATCACTTCGTGTAGGTGTGAGTTGTATCCCCATCCCTAGTAGACGAGTCACAATGGTTTGATGTAAACCATTTGTAATGTGTGAACTCGTATGTATGATATGTTTGATGAGTGTTGAATGAAATATGAATTTGGCCCTTAAGGCCTTAGTAAGACAAAAATTGCATCATCCATGTTACCTTTAAATCTTAGCAAATTAGCTTTTCCCTCTTGTCTTACACACCTTATCTTCAGATGCCGCGAGCATCCCCACCCCCGAACCCGGAAATGGCAGAACTGCTAAGGTTGATCATGGAAGACCGAGAAGCAGTCCGAGCTGAGCGCCAAGCTAACTTGGCCACTCTTCAGCAACTAACCCAGATGGCAATGAACCACAACAATGGCAATGGAAATGGCCATGGTGAAGGAGAAAATAATGGCCATGGTGATCACCGATCCAAGTTAAGGAGTTTCCAGAACACCAACCCTCCTATATTCACTAAGTCTGAAGAACCCTTAGATGCCGATGACTGGCTTCGCACTATGGAGAACAATTTGGCAGTCGCCGAAGTTGGTGAAAGTGAGAAGGTCTTGTACACCACCCACTATCTTGCGGGAGCCGCAAGAGCTTGGTGGGATAGCACCTGTGCAATGCAAGCCCTAGGGTATGTGATGCCTTGGGAGGAGTTCAAGAGCAAGTTTAGCAAAGCCCATGTTCCTATGGGATTGGTTAAAAGGATGAGAGATGAGTTCAGAAATCTGAAGCAAGGCTCCCTATCTGTGGTGGATTACCGTGACAAGTTCTTGACCTTGTCTAGGTATGCCCCAGATGACACCAACACCACGGAGAAGAAGCAAGAAAGGTTTCTGGATGGACTTCACGATGAGATGCAATGTGTCTTGGTCAGCATTCACTTTGCCGACCTGGAGTCACTGGTTGACTCTGCCATTCAGATGGAAGGCAAACTCAAGCAAGCTACAGAGAACTGCAAGCGCCGTATGATGTATCAAGGCAACTCAAGCAACTCGCAGAAACCAAGAGGAAGTGCACCGATGGGGTTCGCCCCTAGACCTATGAGGCCGTATGCACCTGCTCCGCGTCCCAACTATCCTAGCCGTCCGCTCGGCAACAACTTCAACCGTGCACCTCCAAGACCTAGTGGCAACAACTTCAACCCCAATACCCCTAGACCCGATGGAGCCCCTGTGCTACCCAAGCCTGGTGACAAGTCTGGTGTTACCTGTTATGAGTGCGGACTAAAAGGGCACTACTCCAATGAGTGCCCCAAGAAGCTGAATGATGCATCCAAGACCCCTGCTCCTGCTCAGCAGCAGCGCCGTGTGGGAAATAGCAAGAATTATCCACCAAAGAACCAGCCTCACCCTCGAGGCCGTCTGAACCACATGAATGTTGAAGAAGCTCAGGAAGCAACCGACGTTGTGCTTGGTATGTTCCCTGTTAACTCAGTTCCTGCCAGAGTTCTGTTTGATTCTGGAGCATCACACTCTTTTGTTACCCAATTATTCGTTGATAAAAGTGGACTTCAACCCACACCCTTGAAAGATATCATGTCGGTGCAAATACCCGGGTCAATAACCAAAGCTAGTTGGACCTGCTTGGCAGTACCCATAGAAATTCATGGAATAGCTTTCTTAGCCAATTTGATAGTGTTGGGAACTAAAGGTTTGGAAGTAGTTCTCGGTATGAATTGGATGTCTTCCCATCAAGGAGTGATAGATTGTGCCAAGAAGACCATCACCATGAGGAGTAGCACTGGAATTGTAGTAAAGCATGTGTCCGTAAAACCACCTCAATCCACCAGATATCATAAAAGTATCTCAGGGCCAACTATAGAGGAAGTCCCCATCGTCTGCGAATACCCTGATGTTTTTCCTGATGAGCTACCCGGAATGCCACCGGATCGGGATATTGAGTTTATCATTGAGCTTATCCCCGGAACTGGATCTATAGCCCAACGACCCTATCGTATGAACCCAGCTGAACTAGTAGAGTTAAAGAAGCAATTGGATGACCTTTTGAGTAAGGGATTGATTCAGCCAAGTTCTTCTGCTTGGAGATCACCCGTTCTGTTTGTGGACAAAAGTGACGGTTCCAGCCGACTGTGCACCGATTACCGCAAGCTAAATGATGTGACCATTAAGAATAAGTATCCTCTTCCCAAGATAGAAGATCTGTTTGATCAATTGACTGGAGCTCGAGTCTTCTCAAAAATAGACCTTAGAACTGGATACCATCAACTGAAGATCCGTGCAACGGATATACCCAAGACAGCCTTCACTACCCGGTACGGATTGTATGAGTACACCGTAATGTCCTTCGGATTAACCAATGCCCCTGCTTATTTCATGAATCTCATGAATAAGGTTTTCATGGAGTTTTTGGATAAGTTTGTTGTTGTCTTCATTGATGACATTCTTATCTATTCCAAGTCCGAAGAGGAGCATGCAACCCATCTGAGATTAATCTTAGAGACTCTTAGAGAGCATCAGCTGTATGCCAAGTTCAGTAAATGTGAGTTTTGGTTGAAGGAAGTTGGATTCCTAGGCCATGCATTGTCAGCTGGAGGAATATCCGTAGACCCAAAGAAGATCAAATCAGTCATGGAATGGGAAGCCCCTACCACTCAAACTGAAGTTAGAGGTTTTCTCAGATTAGCGGGATATTACCGCAAATTTGTCAAAGGGTTTTCAAGCATTGCCCGGCCAATGACCCAATTGTTGAAGAAGGACAAGAAGTTTGAATGGACCCCTAAGTGTGAAGAGAGTTTTCAAGAACTCAAGAAGCGATTGGTGTCCGCCCCCGTCCTAACCATGCCCGATATCACCAAAAACTTTGATGTCTATTGCGACGCTTCCAAGCTTGGACTTGGTTGTGTGCTAATGCAAGAAGGCAAAGTCATAGCTTACCTCTCTCGGCAGCTTCGACCTCATGAAGAAAACTATCCAACCCATGATCTGGAGTTAGCAGCCGTGGTTCTAGCTTTAAAGACCTGGAGGCACTATCTGATGGGCAACCGTTGCGAGATCTACACTGATCACAAGAGCTTGAAGTATATTTTCACCCAGAAGGAGTTAAACACGAGGCAAAGAAGATGGATAGAGTTGATCAAGGATTATGATCTGGAAATTCACTATCACCCTGGTAAAGCCAATGTGGTGGCCGATGCATTGAGTAGGAAGCCCTGCTCGTTGAATATGATGATCAAAGATGAGCAACCCATGTTGCATCAAGAGTTTGAAAGGTTTGGATTGGAACTAGTCAGTCGAGGATTCTTAGCCAACCTTGAGTTTCAACCCACCTTGATGAGCCAAATCAAAGAAGCCCAGAAGGGAAATAAGAGTATCGACGGAATTAAGCGCCGAATTAGTTCCGGCAAGGTGCCAGGATTTGAAGAGGATGATCAAGGAGTTCTTTGGTATAAAGGACGTATTTGTGTGCCTGCGGATTCAGAATTGAAGGAAGTTATTATGAAGGAAGCCCATGAGACACCTTACTCCATTCATCCCGGAGGAACTAAGATGTATCAAGATTTGAAGGAACAATTTTGGTGGCATGGAATGAAGCGTGAGATTGCATCATTTATATCTAAGTGTGATATTTGCCAAAGAGTCAAGGCTGAACATCAACGTCCTGCAGGATTGCTGCAACCTTTGCAAGTCCCGGAATGGAAGTGGGAATCTGTTGGAATGGATTTCATCACCGGATTTCCAAGGTCTAGCCGTGGAAATGACTCTATCTGGGTCATTGTGGATAGACTAACCAAAGTTGCCCACTTTATTCCCGTCAAGACCACTTATACCTCAGGACAGCTGGCAGATCTTTATCTATCCAGAATCGTTAGTTTGCATGGAGTCCCAAAAACCATAGTTTCTGATCGAGGAACCCAATTCACCTCAAGATTTTGGAGAAGTTTACATCAAGCCTTGGGAACCAAATTAGCCTTTAGCACCGCTTACCACCCTCAGACTAATGGACAGACAGAAAGAGTAAATCAGATACTTGAAGATATGTTGAGAGCCTGTGTTCTAGCCTATGGAGCCAAGTGGGAAGATTGTCTGCCTTTCGCGGAGTTTTCTTACAACAACAGTTATCAAGCCAGTTTGCAAATGGCCCCCTTTGAAGCTTTATATGGACGAAAGTGCCGTACCCCTTTGAATTGGTCTGAAACCGGAGTCAGTCAGATATTTGGACCCGACATTCCGCAAGAGGCTGAAGAGAAGGTTCGCATGATTCGTGACTACCTCAAGGCCGCCCAGTCTAGACAGAAGAGTTATGCCGACAAGAGACGTAGAGAACTGACCTTCCAGATTGGAGATTTTGTTTATCTCAGAGTATCACCTCTCAAGGGAATGCAGAGATTCCAAGTAAAAGGAAAGCTTGCACCAAGGTATATTGGACCCTTCAAGGTATTAAGCCGCAGAGGAGAAGTGTCATATCAGTTGGAAATGCCCCCTGAATTGTCTGAAGTACACGACGTCTTCCACGTGTCTTTACTTCGGAAATGTCTTGAAGTACCGGAGAAGCCAGAAATCTTCAAGAATATTGATCACCGCTCTGTGGACATCAACAAAGATTTGACCTATCGTGAAGTGCCTACTCGTATCCTCGAGGAAGCATTTATAACCACTCGAACCCGAAGCATCAAGTTTCTAAAAGTTCAGTGGAGTAATCACACCGAAGATGAAGCCACTTGGGAACGAGAAGATTACCTCCAGAAAGAGTTTCCCAATCTTTTCAGTTCTTAATCAGTGAATCTCGGGGACGAGATTCTTTTTAAGGGGGGAAGATTGTAACAACTCAGAAAATTGTAATCTACTTCTTAATAATCAAAGTACCAAATTTTGGACCAAGATAAAACTTTTATCCATTATTGCATGCATACATGTATTTCCCATTATAAGTTTTCTATGATTTTATGTGTGTTAATTTTGGTTGTGCACTAGTTAGTTAATTCTAACCTAACCAACAGAAGCAAGTGAGAATAATTATAAGAACCAAAGAAAGAAGAAACAAAAGAAAGAAAGAAAAAGAGAAGAATAAGATGATCTAGGAAATCTGTTTGACTACCCTACTTTGAGCCCTTGGATTAAGAAATCTGTAACTCACCTCCATGTTTGGCCAGTTCGTTGAGCTTAACCAAGTCATATACTAACTCAACCAAGAAGTGGCTACCCAAAACTCAAACCAGAACTTGACTCAAACATCAACCAAACTTTAAATCTGAATCAGTGACAATACCAAAAATTTGAAATAAGATTTCTACAAAACTCATCCTTTCTTCAGAACAAAAATACCACTGGATACCTTGGCTCATATGCTGATCACCCAAAGTGGAAAATTTCAAAAATTCAAATTTAAATCTGTTGCGGGCATTTCGTCGAACACTTAACAGATGAAAATCGAGCAAATCTTAGTTACTGTGATGATCACTGTCGCCGTTCGTCCAGCGCCTGTAGCCATGCTCCTAGGAGGCGCCGCGGTCGAGCCCCGCTCCCTCTGCCCCGACCCGAGCCGTGAGAAGTGGAGGGAAGAAGAGAAATGCGCCCAGGGCCCCCTCCCAGTCTTTCTTCTTCTCTGCACGCTCCCGACCGCCATGCCCTCGCCAGCACCGACCCACAGCCCTCTGCAGCCGAGGCGACAACCCCCCAGCACACCCCCGAGGCCGCCGTGCCCGGTGCGACCTCCGAACGCCGCCAGGACCCCCGCACTGGCCACGCACTGGTCGCCTTGCCCCCGGCCTCCCGCGACTATAAAAACCCCCGTCGATCACCCCCAGAGGAAGCACACACCCACCGCAACCGATCCCCACTCTTCTCTCTTCATCTCTCCCTCGGAATCGTCCGAGCTCTGCACGGGAGTGCCGCCGCGTTCTGGAGGATTTCAGCCGCCATTGGAGCTGCTGCTGGTGCGAGGTGGAGGAGTCGAGCAACCGCCGTCGATCTGCTATCCCACCGGCAAGCTCTGCTTCCTCTCCGTCACGCCCTCGCCGTCGAACACTCGTCTCTGCAACGCCGGTGAGCTCCGCCCTGGCCGAGGAAGACGACGCGTAGTAGCCGTTCGATCTAGATCCGAGGGTCGCGTACCGATTCGGTTTAGTTAAGTGACCTGACGGGTGGGACCCCCCTGTCAGGTTCTGTTTTAATTCTTTCCCGCCGCGCGAAATGTTTTCTGGGTCGGCCCGTTTGGGATTCGTTCAGGATTCGGCCCGGTGCGGTTAAGTTTCGGTCCGTTTCAATTTTTATTTTTCCCGCCCGTTTGAATTAATTCAAATAACTTTCAGATATGTTTTTCAAACTAAAATTCCAAGAGATTTACAAATCCATTTTTAGCAAATGAATATGCGTTGGAAAGCTTATCAAATTCTCTACCCATTAGAACTGGTTAGAATCCAAATTGAGTTAGGAATTTAAATAAATATGAATAGTGTGACCATAGCTTTATTAATCATAGAAGATTTCTAGAAAATTGTTTAAGCCTCCTAAAATCATGAAATTTAAATTGTGAACTCACCAATGACCTCCCTTACTGTTAGTCAACTTTAATCAACTCAAACCTTGTTAGTGGTATCAATTAGACCCTAATCCCATCTCAGTTGGTAGCATAAAATGATAGATCTCTATCCTACACTTAAAATTAAATTGCCCTCAATACCAACTCACTTAATTAGCCAAACTCCACTTGAACTAGCCCTAATAACCCTAGTTACTTACCATACTTAAAAATGTGAACCACACTTGGCATAAGGTAGAAGATTTCACTTACACCCTCAATGCAAACTTGGGAGAAAACTTGCAACATAATTCAAATAAAATCCAACATGAATGATATTGTTTGAAAACAAGTATGTGTGCTTGGTGTGTTGTTAGCATTGTGTAGTGATGATGTGCTTTGTGTTTATTCGTTATTAGACGCTAGTGTTGCCGAGGAGGATATTGAAGGGGATTATTATCAAGAAGAAGAATACCCAGGACACTTTGCCAACCAAGGCAAGCCATCCTTTGAATCATACTCCAAATGCCTAGTTTTACTATTGCATTCTACTTGTTTTAAGTAAATTGCATGATTGAATTGCTAGAGCAGAATGATAGATGTGCAGTGATGTCTTGCTTAGCAAGAGCATCAAGCTGAGTTTATCCAACCATAGCTTAGTGGTATCATCACTCAATATAGTTGCTTAGTCGCTAATAAAATTGAGGCTGTCCCTAAGAGGAACCCCATGTTGAACTTGGTGACTTGAACCTGAAAACTTGAAATGGGGAAATCTCTCATACATGATGGTTTTTATGAAGGAAAATATCCTTGACTAAGAGCTATGGAATGTATTTGTCAAATGATAACAAGTGATGTACCATGTGAGCCAACCATTACCGTAAGACCACATTACCCCTATATGGGAAGGGGCTTAATCCGTAGCTTGTTGCTTTAGTATGGGAGGCCTTGTATCAACCTTTATGGAAGGACACCGTGCGCGGTTACTTCTGAACCGAGTGGACTCCACTAATCCGGCACTCCGGAGCGGGCAAAACTAGAGGAGCCGGAACGAGGTTTCCGTACCCGGGCTCTAGGGAAGGATCCTGTACTAGGGTGAGCAAGTGAAAGAGTTTGTTTGATTATCTGAACCCCGCATACTTTGTGTATGACGAACCGTGGATTTCTCCCGGCAGATGTATCGAATCTTGTGGGTAAAGTGTACCCCTCTGCAGAGGTTTTCAAACTATTCGAATAGCCGCGTCCTCGGTTATGGACAGTTGGCAAACTATACTTGACTTTTGTCAAAAATGATATTAACTTATGTGAACTTGGTGAATGACATGACCTGACTTGACCTTGATCTTGACACACTTGAAGTTCCCTTAGATTAAAAATAGAGAGAACTAAACTTCTTTTCTACCAATAAATATTCTTGGGAAATAAAACTAGCTTTTGCAAATAAACTTAGTGCTTAGTCCACCATATCACCCTTGCATATCTACTTCACCATTTCATTTGTAAGATGGTTTGCGAGTGCATCCAATGTACTCACGGCTGTGTCCCTGGCTATCAACTTGGCCAGACTATGGGGAGGAGTATTCGGAGGAAGGTTACGAGGAAGAGTACCAGAACTAAAATCATCTCCTGAGTCGCCATTGCCTGTAGGGTGAAGGCATGGACCCGAAGACGTTATTTCCGCTGCTATATTTTGTTGTAATATGAACTTGGTCTCTATGACCATCGTATTTGAACCATTGTACTGTAATGTCTATGGAACTGTGATATCAACTACGTTATGTAAATCACAACAATGATTCTGGGATTGTGATGGATTACATAACGGGCACTTCGAATTTGTGATAAATTCGGGGTCGTTACAATGCGACATTGGTGCTAGTTCAAGTGTCATTCCTTTAGAGCTTTACAGAGAAATGATGCATGAGATTGGCCCTTGTGAACTTGAGGATATTGATGTGGTTGTTCAGCTTGCTAACAGAGAGACTGTTTGGCCTCTGGGTATTGTTCGAGATGTGTAAGTTCTTTGCGGTAAGACCAAATATCCCACTGATTTCCTAGTACTTGGTAAGGAAGCTAGTAAAACTTGTCCTATTATTTTTGGTAGACCCTTTTTGAATACTTGTGGTGCTGTGATAGACTGTAAGAAGGAGAAAATTTTCACTAAGTTTAATGGAGAATCTTATGAGTTCAATTTTTCCAAGTTTGCTAAGACTTCTTATGAAAATGGCATGCCTAATGAAAATTTTCGAGTTGAACAGCTTGCTTCTATTGCTCTTGCTCCTAATAATGCTTTGCAGCAATTCATGGAGGACCATGAAAGTGATGTCTACAGGAAGGAAAGAGAAGAGATTGACGATATTTTCTTTCGTCAACCACCATTGATCAAGCACAATTTACCTGTGGAGGATCTTGGTACCACTTTACCACCTAAGGAAGATCCTGTTTTTGAATTAAAGCCTTTACCTGATGATCTTAAGTATGCTTATATAGATGATAAGAAAATATATCCTGTTATTATCAGTTCTAAGCTTTCAGGAAAGGAAGAAGAAAGATTATTGGAGATATTGAGGAAACATCGAGGAGCTATGGGATATACTCTTGATGATTTAAAAGGGATTTCTCCCACTTTATGTCAGCATGCTATTAATATGGAGGAAGACGCAAAGCCAGTTGTTGAACATCAATGCCGCTTAATTCCCAAGATGAAGAAAGTGGTAAGAAATGAGGTATTGAAGCTCCTTGATGCTGGTATTATTTATCATATTGCTGATAGTAGATGGGTTAGTCCTGTTCATTGTGTTCCTAAGAAAGGAGGTATGACTGTTGTGCCTAATGAGAATAACGAGCTTATTCCTCAAAGGGTAGTAGTTGGTTATAGAATATGCATTGATTTTAGGAAGGTAAACAAAGTTACTAAGAAAGATCATTATCCTTTACCGTTTATAGATCAAATGCTAGAGATGTTATCTAAGAAGACTCATTTTTGTTTTCTTGATGGTTATTCTGGTTTCTCTCAGATTGCTGTTAAACCGAAAGATCAAGAGAAAACCACTTTTACTTATCCTTATGGAACTTATGCTTATAGACGTATGCCGTTTGGTTTATGCAATGCTCTTGCTACTTTTCAAAGATGCATGTGTGCTATTTTTCATGGTTTTTGTGAAGAAATTGTGGAGGTTTTCATAGACGATTTCTCTGTGTATGGAACTTCTTTTGATAATTGTTTGCACAATCTTGATAAAGTTTTGCAGAGGTGTGAAGAAACTAATCTTGTTCTTAATTGGGAGAAATGCTACTTTATGGTAAATGAAGGAATTGTCCTTGGACATAAAATTTCTGAAAGAGATATTGAAGTTGACAGAGCAAAATTTGAGGCAATTGAGAAAATGCCCTGTCCCAGAGATGTTAAAGGTATTCGTAGTATTCTTGATCATGTTGGTTTCTATAGGAGGTTTATTAAAGATTTCTCTAAGATTTCAAAGCCTCTTACTAATCTTCTTCAAAAAGATGTACCATTTGTCTTTGATGATGATTGTAAGGAAGCTTTTGAAACTCTTAAGAAGGCTTTAACTACTGCTCCTATTGTTCAACCACCTGATTGGAATTTACCCTTTGAAATTACGTGCAATGCTAGTGATTTTGCTGTTGGTGCTGTTCTTGGATAGCGCGTAGATAATAAGTTGAATGTTATCCATTATGCTAGTAAGACTCTTGATGCTGCTCAGAAGAATTATGCTACTACTGAGAAAGAGTTTCTTGCTGTTGTTTTTGCATATGATAAGTTTAGACCTTACATTGTTGATTCTAAAGTTACTATTTATACTGATCATGCTGCTATTAGATATCTTATGTCTAAGAAGGATGCTAAGCCTAGGCTTATTAGATGGGTGTTGCTTTTACAAGAGTTTGATTTGCATATTGTAGATAGGAAAGGTGCTGGAAATCCTGTGGCTGACAACTTGTCTAGATTGGAAAACATTTCTTTTGATCCTATTCCTGTTAATGATAGTTTTCCAAATGAACAGTTGGCTTCAATAAATGTAACTTCGCGAGACCTTCCTTGGTATGCTAATTATGCTAATTTTATTGTTTCCAAGTATTTGCCTCCAACCTTTACAGCTCAGCAAAGAAGAAAATTCTATTATGATTTGAGGCATTACTTTTGGGACGATCCACACTTATATAAAGAAAGAGTTGATGGTATTATGCGAAGATGTGTACCAGAGTATGAGCAACAAGAAATATTGAGAAAATGCCATGGAAGCGCTTATGGAGGACATCATGCTGGAGATAGAACCGCACAAAAGGTTCTACAATTAGGTTTTTATTGGCCAACCCTCTTTAAAGATGCTATAAGGTATGTTTTATCTTGTGATGAATGTCAAAGAGTAGGTAATATTTCTAGACGCAATGAAATGCCTATGAGTTACACTCTTGTTATTGAACCATTAGATTGTTGGGGATTTGACTTTATGGGTCCTTTTCCTCCTTCAAAAGGCTATACTCACATACTTGTTGCTGTTGATTATGTTACCAAGTGGGTAGAAGCCATACCTACAAAGAGTGCCGATGGCGAGACCTCATTAAAAAATGCTTAAGGATGTTATTTTTCCTAGGTTTGGTGTGCCTAGATATCTTATGACTGATGGAGGTTCTCATTTTATTCATGGCGGTTTTAGAAAAACTCTTGCTAGATATGACGTTAATCATAGAATTGTTCTGCTTATCATCCCCAAACTAGTGGGCAGGTAGAGCTTTCAAATAGAGAGATCAAGTCTATCTTGCAAAAAACTGTCAATAGATTTAGGAAAAACTGGGCTAGCAAGTTAAACGATGCTTTATGGGCTTATAGAACTGCTTATAAGAACCCCATGGGCATGTCTCCTTACAAAATGGTTTACGGAAAAGCGTGTCACTTGCCTTTAGAATTAGAACACAAAGCTTTTTGGGCAGTGAAAGAGCTTAATAGGGATTTTAAACTTGCCGGTAAGAAAAGGTTGTTAGATTTGAGTTATCTAGATGAGTGGAGAAATGAAGCCTATGAGAATGCCAGACTTCTCAAAGAGAAAGTCAAGCAATGACATGATAAGAGAATTCTTAAAAGAGAGTTTCATGTTGGTGAGAAAGTTCTATTGTATAGGTCTCGTCTCAGATTTTTTGCAGAAAAATTACTCTCGAAATGGGAAGGACCATATGTTATTGTGGAAGTGTACCGCTCAGGTGCGATAAAGATTGCTTCATTGAAAGATGACACTACACAAGTGGTGAATGGGCAAAGACTCAAACATTATATTGCTAGAGATTCTTATAATGAAGATGTTGATGTTATTCAAACGGTTTCTTCGGAAGAATTTATCCAGGACAATATGCAGGAACCTGCAGAGTTCGTTTTTGAATAGGTACAGTTCTAGTCAGAAAAGGTTTGCGTAAAATTTTCCCATTAATATTTTTGTTGTTTTTATTAAATATGAAAAATCACGAGACGAAAACAGGCAGGAGACGGAGTCCGGTGGCTCCTCACCACCAGGGGGCGTGGGCCCACCCTAGGCCATGCCGCCCTGTGGTGAGACCACCCCGGAGCTCGTTTCCGTCCCGGTTTCCTCCTGTGATTTCGTCTCGATGTATAATTTTCGCCTATATAACCCCCCGGATTACCCGAGGTCTGTATATCGTTTTCTCGTTGTGTTTTTGTTTGGAGCTGTTTCTGTCAGGAGATTGTTCTCAGTTTTGGGCGGATCATGGCTCCTTCAAGCGACGACAAGGGAAAAAGGCCTAGGGAAGAGGACCACCAAGACCCCAAGCTGAAGGCGGAACAGGAGGCTGGAGGATCAAGGGCGAGAAACTCTACTTTTGTAGGATCAATGAATGCCAGACGTGCCTTTTCTCATGATATGCGGGGACCAACATTTCCAGTCTTGGATCTAAATTTCATGCCTGTAATAAAAGAGGGTATGCTAGTCACTGACGAGCTTTGTGCCCAATATCGAGTTCTAGAGAGGGAGATACAGATACTTCAAGAAGAGAATCTCAGGCTTCGCAGGATGCTGGAATATCTCATTGACCCAAGGATGATCCCACCACCACCGAAGGAGTAATTCGTCATTGGTATAGGCATCCCCTTGGCTTGTTCCAAGATTGGGGGAGTGCCGCGGTATCACATCATTATCTTTTACTCATTTACTTTTCAAGTAGAGTCATATCATGAATAAAGAAGTTATCTTATAGAATAGTTTGCAGTGTGGAAGTATCCTCCCTAGTTGGTTATTTATGTATCCCTTGGTGTGAGTTGCGGTAATGAAATATTAATGAGAAGTTTTATTGTTTACTTTCTGCACATTTTATTTTAGTTTGCAATGTTTCTTATATGACTAGTCTTGTTGATTAGTATTGGTATCACTTTGGGAGCATGAGTAAATTTAGTTGGTTTTGGCAAACTTAGCTTGGTCAGTAGCAACATTACCTTGAGGTTTGAGTAGAAAAGAAGAAAGAAGTGTTTGTAGTTACATCACTTCAGTTTTCCTTCATGTTTGGCTTATAAGCATTATTATTCTGAAAGTTAAAATCGTTGTACCTTCAAGGAAGTTTGCATGATTGTTCCTATTATATGTATGTTTGTTTGTTTCATGCAACTCTTATGCTTGCTACCCAGCCTTGCTAGCCAAAAACCTGTACTGAGAGGAAATACTTCTCGTGCATCCAACTCCCAAAAACCAAGTTACTTCCAAAGAGTCCACTATAAATTCCTATGCATGGTATTTCAAGCCATTCTGAGTAAATTTTCATGTGCTACCTTTCGAAAACCTTCAAACACTTCTCATTTTGTGCCACTGTTTTTAGCTCATGAGGACGTAGTGGATGGGTTTGTTATCTTCCATACTAAATTAAGTACCCCTCGACTAGGCAGCTTCATCTGCTCGTCATTAATTTTGCAAGGGAGCTGGTCAGACCATTGTAATCTCAAAAAGAAAAGAAAAAGGCACTCCTCCTTGGTTTGTGAAAGTTGGTGGGCACCCGATGGAATCGGTTAGCCATGGCTTGAGAAAGGAAAAGGTGGGGAGGAGTGCCAAGCTATAAAAGAGCACCAATGTGCCAATTAATCAACATCTCAGAACCGTTCTCACTTGTTTAGTATGGAAGATATCAAGAACTCCATTGCTAGTCGTTGACAAAAGCAACCACCTCTCAAAACAACTTTTACCTCTGTTTTACAAATGAAAAGCTCTAGCACATGTTTAATCCCTGCTTCCCTCTGCGAAGGGCATGTCTTTTACTTTCATGTTAAGTCAACCTATTCCCTTCTATCTCAAGCAAGCATTTGAGTTGTTATGTTTCACTCATCCATATGTTGATCCGTTTAATCATGTTTACTAACTTCTTTTGTTAGTACAATGCTTTTGTCTGAAGGAATATATCTTTGAAAGCTTTCTATGAATGCAAAAGTTTGTTTCAATGAGCATATGGTTTTTGCTATATTAGCTCTGTTTTAAAAAGGCTCCGTTCAAAAATAAGTATAGTTTGTTCATTGTTCTCTGACCAAGAACTAAGGTTTGCCACCACCAATTATAGTTTACCTTGTGCATCCTTATTTGTGATTCCCTTTTACTTATTGCAAGTCTATACCATATAAAGGGAAGTTGCTGTCTATTATAAATTGTGCCTTGGTGAATGTGATGCTTCTTGTCCGTATTTTGATTATCGACACTTCACTCCATAAACTTGTGGTCATGTTTACCGAGTTTAGTTTTCGCTTGGGGACAAGCGAGGTCTAAGCTTGGGGGGTTGATACGTCCATTTTGCATCACTATTTTGTATCATAATTTACTGTTATTCATTGATATATTTCACATTTAGAGATGATACTTATGTTGTTTCCTTTGTTTTTACATGTTTGATGATCATTAGAGGATTTGCTGCCGGAGTCAGGATTCTGCTGGAAAAAGGACCGTCAAGACACCATATTTCGGAAGATCAGGAAATTCCAAAAAAATACCAGGAAATTATATTTTACCAGAAGACTATAGTAGCCAGAAGGAGGAGGCGAGAGGGGCCACAGGGCAGCCTCACCACCAGGGGGCGCGGCCCAGCCCCTGGTCGCGCCACCCTATGGTGAGGGCACCCTAGCCCACTTCTGCCATCTCCCCTTCGCGTATTTCATCGTCCCCGAAAACCTAAGTCAAGGGGGGGCTCAGAGATAGACACCACCGCCTCTGCGGGGCGTAAAACACCAGAGAGAGAAAAGCTCTCCGGCAGGCAGAAATCTGCCGGGGAAATTCCTTCCCGGAGAGAGGAGATCGTCACCATCGTCATCACCATCGCACCAGACTTCATCGGGATCATCATCATCATCTCCATCACCAGCACCTTCATCTCCACCATCACCATGCCATCCCGCTGTAACATCTTGAGTTGAATCTTGTTAAATTCTTAGGGGAAACTTTCCCGGTGTTGATTACTCTTGTGGTTGATGCTATTGAGTGGAACCGTTGAATTAAGGTTTATGTTCAGATTGTTATTTACCATTATTTCACCTCTGATCATGATCCATATGATGTCTTATGAGTAGTTTGTTTAGTTCTTGAGGACATGGGAGAAGTCAAGTCGTTAGTAGTGGAATTATGTTGAGTAATATTTAATGGTTTGATATTTATTTGTTGTGGTGTTATTTCACTAGTGGTGTCGTGTGAACGTCGACTACATGACACTTCACCATTTATTGGCCTAGTGAGATGCATTGTGTATTTGGCTACCAATTGTGGGGTTGCTGGAGTGACAGAAACCTAAACCTCCGTTAGGAAACCATTGCACCAGGGAGCGTAGGATCTTAGAGTTTAAGGCTGTGGTTAGATTTATCTTAAGTACTTTCTTGTATTTGTGGATGCTTGCAAGGGGTATAATCACAAGTGTGTATTTATCCTATTAAGCGTAGTGCGCTAGCACAGGTTCACCCCCATAACACTTATCAAACCAATAAAGATTATTTAGCGGTATGAAGCGAAAGCACTTGACAGAAACTGTCGTGTGTCCTCGAGAACGTTTGGTCATCATAAGTTACACAACCGGCTTGTCCTTTGCTCTAGAAAGGATTGGGCCAATTGCAGCAATTATTACTTTTGTCTTTTATTTACTCGTACTTTATTTATTTGTGTTACCAAATACCCTTGAAAACCCGTTTGCTAGTATTTACAGTGAATCCTTGATCAAAACCACTTGTCAACACCTTCTGCTCCTCGTTGGGTTCGACACTCTTATTTATCGAAAGTGCTACGATACACCCCCTATACTTGTGGGTCATCATGTAGATTGAAAATTCACAGGGATTTAAAAACTTTTGAGTTATTTAAAAGCTTTATTATGAAAACAATTTCAAAACTTCTATTATTTCTTGAAGGACTTCTTTGAGAAAAACCAAATATCAAAATCTTATTTTCTTTACTTCTTTATTTCAAAACCTATGCAAGCTCTTGAGCAAAGGGAGTGTTTATTAAAAGTTTTATATCTGCTAAATATTGCTTTTTGAAAATTAAGTTTGAAAGACAATTTTAGACACTATCTTTATAAAGTATTTTCACAAATCCTAAAAATAATTAAATTCAAACCCTAATTCATATTTTATGTATGCAAGCAAGCCCTCATTGCTTTGTTTATAAAATTTTATTGAAAGTTTCCAATTGTTTGAAAACTTGTCCTATTACTAGTTTAAAACTTAGTGTTGAATATTAGAATAATTTAGGACTTTGTTTGATTTGATTTGAATCAAAAATTGCAAGAGATAGAGAAGAAAAGAGAAAACAGAAAAAGAAAAAGAAAAAGAAGTCAGAAAAATAGAAAAGGGCCTCAGGGAACCGAATCGGCCCAGCTCCGAAACTGGCCCATGGCCCACCCGAGCGACTCCGAAGCGGTATGCCGCATTCCGTCCTTCCCTCTCTGACTTCGCGACCCCACCTGTCATCAGCTAGATCGAGCTAGAGCCCCTCCTCCGCACGGCAGTGCCTCTGGCTGTCGATCTCGCCTCCTCCTCTGCTAAACCCCTAACCCGTTCTCCAAGCCAGGACCCCCAATAAAACCCCCTCCGTCTCCTCCCTCGCCTCCCTTTTTCCCCGTGCTAATTTCCTCTGAAACCGATGGAATCCGTCGCCAAACTCCGCAGCACCTGCGGGCATCTCCGGCGAAATTCGACGCCGCCGGTTAACCCCGCTTCCCCTCTTCATCCCTGTCACCTTCCCCTCTCTCTGGTGTTTCTCCTGACATTTTTCTTTTGCCAAATCTCATAGAGAACCAAGTAGTACGTCGGGTGGCCGAAGCTCACCGTCGCCTGTGCCACTCTAGCCGCTTCCCCCTCTCTCCTCTGGAAAAGATCGACAAAGGCGACCAAGTTTCTAAGATCCCCTCATCATCCTGAAGCTCGTCGTGGTCACGCCATCACCCAGAACCCGCCGGAGCATCGCCGGAGCTTGAACCCTGGCCGAGATCTCACCGGCGATGACCGGAACCCTAGCACGTATCCTCTCCCTCCTCTTCTTCTAATTACAAACGTCCGATCGAGATCCAATGGATCTGATAGATCCACTTAACCGAAGGGGTATCCTTCAATCAGATCCGTCCAGGCCCCTTTTAATCCAACAATCCACGTTGGTGATCCAACCGAAATGGTACCGACGAATCACAGATCGCCACGTGGCCCTCTCTGGTTCAAAACAGAATTCAAATAGAATTTTGAATCAGATTTCAATTGAAAGTTTGATAATTCATATCTTTTGATCTGTAACTTGAAAAATAACAAATAATATACCATTGGAATCCTTGAGACATGTAGAATCTATTAGTGCCAAAACACCACATAGTTTCTGTATTTAATTTGAAACCATTTTCAAATTGAATCAATCTTGTCTGTTAGCTTATTTAATTCATATCTTTTGTTCTGTCCATCCAAAAATTACAAATTTATAGTCATTGGAATCCTCTAATCATGTACAACATCATAGGATCAATAAATTTCCAAGTTGATCCGTGCACACTGAAAGTGCATACTTTGTATCCCCCATGTTTTGTGTGTTAGATAACAACAATAGGAATTTTAAGTGTGTGTTAAGTGGTGTAGGTTTTTCAGCTCAAGAAATGGCTAAGTCTCTGGGGTGGTGTCTCCCTGGAATCAGGCCGGATAATCCGGCCAGGGGCCGGATAATCCACCCCCCACGAGGCATCGGAAAAATGGCTAAGGCCTTAGCTCGGCGTCACCCAGATATGGGGCCGGATAATCCGGCCAGGGGCCAAATAATCCGCCCCCCCCCCAAAGATTTCAGAATTTCTGCTAAGGACTTAGCTCAGCGTCACCCAGATACGGGGCCAGATATTTCGACCAGGGGGCCGGATAATCTGCCCCCCTCGAAGATTTCAGAATTTCTGCTAAGGACCAAGCTCAGCGTCACCCAGTAACCGGGGCAGAAATTTGGCCCGGAGATTTCATTCCGGGCCGGATAATCCGGCTGGCCGAATAATCCGGCCATACTTTGGCCGGATAATCCACCCCTCCAAGTCAGGAACGGCTAGATTTTGGGAGGGGCTATAAATACCCCTCCCCTTCTTCCACCTCAAGCTGCTCGTCCTGCACAAGAAGAACACCCCATTTGGAGCCACCAAAATCACAAGATCTCCTCCCTCAACCCACCAAAGTTCTTGATATTTGGAGAATTGAAGGAGAAGGCCTTGATCTACATCCTCACCAAAGCGATTTACTTTCCCCTCTCATTTGCTTGAGGGCCCTTGTGTCTTGGGTTCCCTTGTGTCCCTTGACTTTGATTTGTGTGATTGATATCTTGATACTTGTTGTTTGACAGCATTGTGTTGTCATTGGGAGCCTCCAATTCAGTTGTGGATGTGTGCCCCAAGATTGTAAAGGCCGGTTCCGCCTTGAGGAACCCCTTAGTGGAAAGTGAGCTAGGCCTTTGTGGTGGAAGCTTGCACCGGAGAATAGGGTGAGCCTTTGTGGCGTTGGTTAGGCCTTTGTGGCAACCACACCTCTCCAACGTAGATGTACTTCCCCTAAAAAGGAAGGAACTACGGGAATTACATCCGTGTCTCCGTGTGCTCCACTCTCGGTTTCCTCTATCCTTTATTTCCTTTACTTATTGTATCTTGCTTAGCTTGCTAGTTGTCATATAGGTAAATTCACCCTAGTTGCATATCTAGAGAATTTACCTTTTGTGTCAAGCCTAAATTGAAAAAGAATTAAAATTTGAGTAGCACCTATTCACCCCCCCCTCTAGGTGCCCTTACAATCCGTTCAATTGGTATCAGAGCCTCGGCTCTTTATTCGGGCTTAACCGCCTAAGAGTATGGGCACGCAAGAGAGTGAGGGATCGGGTCAAGTTTCCATGGGTGATTTCAAAACCTTTGAATCATCTATGTCTACCCAAATAAGCGAGTTGCGTGAAATGATAGCGCAACTCATTCAAGCTAAAACTCCTAGTGCTCCTCCTCCGGAAAAACCCGCTACTCCACAAGTGGAGAATGTGGGGGTGGAAGAAGAGGATGCCGACAAAGGCACCGATGCTAAGTCTTGTACTAAGGGCGATGGGAAAGGTGAATTCCCTCATTGGTATTCACCCGACTCGCCGGTTCCTCATCCTCATATTAACAATAGAGGTGATCCACCTAAGCTTGATGCATTAAACTTTGGTCAATGGCAATATCAAATGATCTCTCATATACGCAGTTCATGCATCGAGCTCTGGAGGATTGTTGAAGAAGGATTCAAGGCCGTGGATCCCAACAACTTAACAAGAAGAGAAGCGGTTGATAGCCAACTCAATGCAACCGCTCTTCACATGATTCAAGTTGCCGTTGGGTCCAAGGACTTGCCTCACATCCAACACTTCTCCACCGCCAAAGAAGCTTGGCAAGGCCTCTCCGATGTGTTTGTTGGCAATGAGAGCATGAAGAGAACAAGATATGTGGCCTTCTCAAATCAAGCAGAGGGATTCTTCATGATGGATGGTGAGGACCATCAAGAGATGTATAGAAGACTCAAGGCTATAGCTACCACCTTCAAGAACCTCGGTGCTCACCATACTGATGATGAGTGGATCAAGATGAAGTACATTCTTGCTCTCACCCCATATGAGCCCGCGGATGTGAAGAGTGTTCAAGGAAAGCACAACTTCCATGAGATGACCTCCAATCAAGTGATGCAAGATATTCAAGCCTACAAGGTTGCTGCACAAAATGCGGAAGATGCTCATGCTCGTGCCATGGGAATGCAAAGAAGCTCCAACCTTGCTTTGAAGGCAAGTGTGGTTGAGAAAGATGTTCCACTTCAAGCAAGCATTGAAGCAAGACTAGAGATGTGTCCCGAGGATATGAGGCATGAGTACCATGAGCACATGGCTTTCTATGGAAAAAACTTTTGGGTTGATCCCCACAAGGCTAAAGAAGACAATCAAAGGAGAAGCAAGTCAAGTGGCTTTTAAAGGAGTGACAACAATGGTCAAAGGGTGAGGACATGCTACAATTGCAATGATAGATTCCACTTTGTTGCCGAGTGTCCTTACGAGAAGAGAGAAGATCATGGTGGGAAGCTCATTCTTAAGAGCAAGACCAAGTCACCATCAAAGAAGCCATTTGTGAAGAAGGGTGGACCAAAGAAGAAGCAACCAAAGTTTGTGTTCTTGACTCAAGAAGAATACTCCAGGAGTGAGAGTGATGAAGAAGAAACCTCAACAAGTGAGATGGCCATAATTGCAACCACCTCCACCTCTTCCGCTTCACTCTTTGAATCCCCCAATGAGGACTCTCTCATCAAGAACGTCAAGTGCCTTATGGCCAAGTCTTCCGAGGTATGACCCACACCCTCTTCATCCTCCTCTAAGACAAATGATGCTCCTTTGAATGATCTTGCTAGTCTTAGAGTAAAGGAAGAGATTATTGCTTTTGATGATTATGTGTCTAGTGTAAATGGTGTACACAAGTTACACTTTGAAAGTCTATTGAGTCAATATGGTAAGACTCTTGAAAAACTAGATGAACAAATGAGGCTTGAAAAAGAATATGCTCAAGATATTGCCTCACTAAAAGACTCTCTTGAAGTAGAGCAAGAGGAACGAGCAACTCTCGAAGAGAAGCTCGATTCCATTGAGGAATCTAATAATGAAGTTGTTTCCAAACTCATTAAAGAGCGAGACCATGCTCGTGCTAAAGTAAAAATGCTTAAAAAGGAAAAGATTGAATTTCGTGTTGGTCATGATATACTTATTAAGGATTTAGAAGATCTTGACAAGGCTCACAAGGCCTTGAAAAGTGAACACTCTATTCTTACCAAGTCACATGAACAACTTCAAATTCAATTGACTAAGAATGATGTGCCTAGTTCTTCTACTTCTACTTGTGATCATGCAAATGTTATTGAAGAAAATGCTAGGTTGAAAGATGAGCTAGCCAAGTCCACCATTCCCATAAGTGAGAAAAATTTGAATGACCTTTTGAGTAAGCAAAAGGCATTTAATGATAAAACGGGGATTGGCTATGTCTCAAAGAAGAAGAAGAAGAAGAAGAAGAACAAGAAAAAGAAGGCCAAGCCCGCACAAGCAAAGAAGGATCCTATTGTGGGTGGCAAAGCCACTCATGATGATCATGCGGGAATTGCTAACCCTCACTATGTCTTATTTCGTGATTATTATGGTGATGTTTATGCAAAATATGTTGGTCCAAATGATGGTTATGTTGCTTGGTCTATTTGGGTTCCAAAGACCCTTGTTACTAACAAAAGATGACCCATTGAGAAATGGGGACCTAAAACCAAGCAATGATCTCTTGTAGGACTATGCTTCCGGTGGATCAAAATGGGTGCTTGATAGTGGATGCACAAGTCATATGACCGAAAGCAAGAAGATCATGACGGAGATGAGGCCTAACGTCAACAATATAACCGTCACTTATGGAGACATGTCACAATCTGAGGTATTGGGTTTTGGCAAGGTGGTGGTCGCACCGGATATTTCCCTTGTGGACGTCATGCTTGTTGAGACCCTTGGTTACAATTTACTTTCAGTTCGTGCACTTGGTAAGATGGGCTTTGCCGTCTTCATTGATAATGAAATTGTGGTACTCTTGTGGAGCAAGTCTCTAAAGGTCGCTTTCGTTGGGCATATTGAAAACAACTTGTATGTGGTGGACTTCTCGGGGAAAACCACTACAAGTGCAATGTGTTTATTTGGAAAGGCCGATGTGGGTTGGCTTTGGCATCGCCGACTAGCCCATGTCAATATGAGAACTTTGCAAAGTCTTCACAAGGGTGGCCACATACTCGGACTAAAAGAGAATGTTTCTTTTGCCAAAGATCGTGTTTGCAGGGCTTGCATTCTAGGAAAAATGCATGACTCTCCCCATACAAGCAAGACTATCATTTCTTCCAAGAGGATCTTGGAGCTCCTTCATGTGGATCTTTTTGGTCCTCCCTCTCATGCAAGTCTTGGTGGGAAGAAATATTGTTTGGTGATTGTTGATGACTATTCAAGATATACTTGGGTCTATTTCTTCAAGCACAAGAGTGAGACTCAACAAACCGTTATCGACTTTGCCAAAGAAGTTGAACATCAACATGGACAAAATATATTGGCAATAAGAAGTGAAAATGGCTCCAAATTCAAGAACTACACCTTAAATGGATTTCTTAGTGATGAGGGGATTCGTCATCAATATTCCACTGCATACACCCCTCAACAAAATGGTGTAGCCGAGAGGAAGAACCGGACTCTTATGGATATGGCTAGGTCCATGTTGGCGGAGTTTAAGTCTCCATACAACTTTTGGGCCGAAGCTATCTCTACGGCTTGTCACTCTTCGAACCGGCTCTTCCTCCGCAAAGGCTTAAACAAGAATCCATATGAAATACTCACCGGAAGCAAGCCCAACATCTCCTACTACCGGGTTTTTGGGTGTAAGTGTTTCTTTCAAAGAAAAGGAGTTCGTTTAGGTAAATTTGATCCGAAAGCTATAGAAGGTATTTTTGTTGGTTATGGTGCCGAATCCCACACTTATAGAGTCTTCAACAAGTCCACCGGACATGTTGAAGAATCTTGTAGTGTGGTATTCGAAGAAAATGATGGCTCCCAAGGGGGGCGAGATGTTGTTGCTTGTGATGTAGATGATGAATTACCTCAAGATGCCATAAGAAGAATGGGCGTGGGATTTTTCTGCCCCATTGAGGGACACCTTGTGGCGGACCGAGAAGGACTATGCTCTACTCAAGTGGAGCCCTCATCTACGCAAGCTCAACAAGCCTCTCCCAAAGAAGCAACTAATGCACCAACTGAAGAACAAGACAAGGACCTTCATGAAGAAGAAGGGGCACCACCATCCTCTCCGGTTATCTCAACCGCCCCTAATTCTTCACAAGACCAAGATCAACCTACTCATGAAGAGAGTGATGATGTGCATAATGATGATCAAGGTCAAGTTGATGGTCAAGACGGGGACCAAAATGATCAAGATGATCAAGTGATTCCTCCAAGGTCAAATGAGGAGATCGAAGCCCGTCGCAAGAGAAGAGTTGAAAGGGACTTGGAACTTAAAGGTCATACCCTTGAGAGGGTTATTGGAGATTTAAGAAGCAAAGTGTCAACCCGGCGTCAATTGGCACAATTTAGCAATCATCATGCCTATATCTCCATGGTTGAACCCAAGAAAGTATTTGAAGCTCTTGAAGATCCGGATTGGTTGGATGCTATGCATGAAGAACTCAATAACTTCAAGCGCAATAATGTATGGGTGTTAGTGGAGAAGCCAAAGGAGTGCCGCAATGTGATTGGCACAAAGTGGATATTCAAGAACAAGCAAGATGAGCATGGAATTGTTGTGAGGAACAAGGCAAGATTGGTTGCTCAAGGTTTCTCTCAAGTTGAAGGGATTGACTTTGGAGAGACTTATGCTCCCGTGGCTCGCCTTGAGTCCATCCGTATCCTTCTTGCATATGCCACTCATCATAATTTTCAGTTGCAACAAATGGATGTTAAGAGTGCTTTTCTTAATGGTCCATTGAAAGAGGAAGTGTATGTTAAGCAACCCCCAGGGTTTGAGGACCTCAACTTCCCTAACCATGTCTACAAACTCCATAAGGCACTCTATGGCCTTAAGCAAGCCCCACATGCGTGGTACGAGCACCTTAGGGAGTTGTTGTTAGACCGTGTGTTTGAAGTTGGGCAAATCGATCCCACTCTTTTTACTAAGAGGGTCAATGGGGAGCTTTTCGTATGCCAACTATATGTTGATGATATTATTTTTGGCTCTACTAACAAAGCTTTTAATGATGAATTTTCAAAGCTTATGACCGATAGGTTCGAGATGTCTATGATGGGCGAAATGAAGTTCTTTCTTGGTTTTGAAATCAAGCAATTGAAAGAAGGGACTTTCATTAATCAAGCCAAATATGTCCAAGACATGCTCAAGAGGTTCAAGATGAAGGAACTAAATGGGGCCGCCACACCAATGGCCACTAAATGTCATCTTGAACTAGATCCCAATGGTAAAAACATGGATCAAAAGGTATACCGTTCTATGATCGGTTCGTTGCTTTACCTTTGTGCATCTAGACCCGATATTGTGTTGAGTGTAGGTGTGTGTGCAAGGTATCAATCCACTCCTAAAGAAAGCCACCTTATGGCGGTTAAGAGGATCTTTCAATATTTGGTTCATACCCCAACCTATGGGCTCTGGTATCCCAAAGGCTCGGATTTCTCTCTTTGTGGTTTCACGGATTCGGATTGGGCCGGTGACAAGGATGATAGGAAATCAACCTCCGGAGCTTGCCAATATCTTGGTAGGTCTTTGGTGTGTTGGTCTTCTAAGAAGCAAAATTGTATATCTCTCTCCACCGTCGAAGCCGAATACATTACCGCCGCAAGTGGATGCACTCAATTGTTGTGGATGAGGCAAACTTTAAAGGAATATGGTGTCAATTGTGACAAAGTGCCTCTTTTATGTGACAATGAGAGTGCTATCAAGATCGCCTATAATTCGGTGCAACATTCAAGAACCAAGCATATTGAGATCCGGGATCATTTTATTAGAGATCATGTTGCCCGTGGTGATATTGAGCTTGCATATGTGTGCACCAAGGATCAACTTGCCGATATATTCACGAAGCCTCTTGATGAAGCAAGATTTGGATATTTGAGGAATGAGCTAAATATCATTGATTCAAGGAGTGTGGCTTGAGCATCTTGCAAATACACCTATATTTCAATACTTGTTTGGTTTACGTGTGGGCATGGAGATAGGGGGAGTGCGGTCCTAATCAATTAGGCTATCCCTCCCCCCATAATGCCAATAGTAACCATATCATTCTCTTAATATCATTTTTGTGATATATGAGCTTCAATGACGAGTAGTGGTTATGGACCCAAGATACATCTTCGCGGTCCAATGCCATAACACTCAAACATGGTGGCTTCGGCCACCGACCTCTTCTTTTTTGAAGAGATTGATTCCTTGCATATCTTCTTGAAGTCTTGGTGTTCTTTATTGGTGTTGTTTCTTACTTTGATATGGGAAGGCACTTGCATTGGATTTTGCGTTGATTTGTTCTTGCAATGTCAAGTGCCGAGAACCACTCCATGTTTGCTCTCTCACCTAAGCCATCCTATCTCAAGTCATCTAATCTATGCACACGAGTTCATTTTCGTCAAAAATAACTTCTGTTTGTGAAAATTCTGAGTGGTTCAATTTCTAGCTTCCTAGGCCGGAATATCCGCCCCCCTGGGCGGAATATCCGGGGGGGGGGGGGGGATTATCCGGGCTATTTTGGCCGGATAATCCAGCCGGAGTGGCGGCCGAGTATAAAAGGGGCGGGATCGGGCTGCCCTCCGGGCAGTTCCAACCCCAGCCCTAGGGTTTCACCAGCCGCCATCGCCGCCTCTCCGCCGCCACCACTGGAGCTCCGGCCATCCCCTTGGCCGGTCCTCGCCGGAGGTTGTTCTCCTCCATCTTGGGAGGGCTTTCACCAAGCCGTTTTTGCAATGGATGCGGGTATTTTCCTAACCCTAGGGTGTGACTTTACCTATGCATGTTCTTGGTGCTTGGCCCTCTATTTGTTGATTTCCTGCTGTCATGAATCTTGTTGTATGATCTTCTTCCCCCGATCTATCAATTTGTGTGCTACAGCAAGTTTTAGGAAAAATTTCGAGGGGGCCGGATTATCCGCCCCCCTGGCCGGATAATCCAGCCTCGCATTCCTCTGTTTTTCTAAATTGCTGCCATCAAGTTGATTCATTGTGTGAAGATTGTTCGTTCATACTACATGATTCTTGATCCTCTTTCAGTAACTCATGTGCATATGCTTATCCCCATGCTATCCATGCCTCTCTCTTTCACAGGTGATTCGAGTGTGCCGAAGCACAAGCGTCGGCTTATTCCGAATGAAGATGGAGTCCTAGTTGATGAGGTTGCAATCCGTCAGCGTCAGAGGGAAGCTGAGAGAAATGCTTAGAAAGCAAAAGTTGCCAAAGCTCAAGCCTGTCGTCGCAAAGGCAAAGCGACACGTCCCAACTACAAGAGCATGCCAGAGGCCGAATACATTCTTGTGCGGCGCAACAATTGGTACACCACACCCAGAGATGAAGACATTGAGGACCGTGGTTTTTGGAATGAAGAGCAGTGGGGTATCTTCCGTGATGTCTATGAGCCTCTCAAGAATCCATGTCGACCGATGCATCCTATTGACTTTGATCACCTTCGCAGCAAGACCTATTTTGATGAAGCTGTTTCTGTGATTGAGAAGATGGGTTTGATGGGGTTGGCTACCATTCAGTGCAACTATAACCCTGGCCTCATCAAGCAGTTTTATGCCACTCTTGTGATCTAGCCTAATCCTCAGAAGTCAATGAAGTGGATGTCTGGAGAGCATGAATGTACAGTGGACTTCTCTGTGTTTGCCTCTCTCTTGGGGTATGCTTATAATGGGGAGACTCCAGTGGGTCGCCGTGTTCACAATCCGGGGATAAAGCCTGACAAGGATAAGCTCTATGACCTCTATGACTCCACAGGCGTTGTGGGCTTTATCAATGGCCTGCATCTTCTCTATGATCAGCTTGTCCGCATTTTCAGAGAGAACATTGCTCCTAGTGGTGGTAACAATGATGCCATCCGCACTTCACTTGTTGACCTCCTCTTCCTTGCTCATCAGTGTGCCACTTCTACCGACCCGGATGAGGACTTCACTCTTGATGTGATGGATTTCATCTTTTATGAGATCAAGGATGCTATTATTCAGAGGAACACAATGCCCTATGCTCCCTATATCATGCTCCTCATCAAGCATGCCCTTGGAGATTATGATATCAATGATGATTGTGTGGAGCACCTAGTCAAGAAGATGTATGTCAAGAAGAAGAAGACTCCTGCTCCATCCGCTGCATATCCTAGCACCTTCATGGCTGATGCGAGGTCGAGTGCTTCTACTCGTGATCAGAGGGTTGCTGCGTCTGCTATGTCCAGAGAAGTGAGGAAGCTTAGTTGGTTTGAGAGGAACGTTCTTTGCATGAAGGTTGAGATCCATCGTGAGAACTATCAGGCTTATGTTGAGAGGAAGACTATTCAGGACACTCAGCAGCTGATTCTACACTGTCTCACTGGTGCACAGACTGCTGATCCCACCCCTACCGCAGCTACGTCCTATGAAGCTTGGAACACCGATCGCTACAACTGGGTTGATATGCAGAAGCATCTCTTTGCTGCTCCAGATGCTCCCACAGGAGATACTCATGCAGAGGCCGAGGAGGACGTGGAGGATGAAGATGCTGGAGGTGATGATGAAGATGCTGGAGGTGATGATGATGATGGCGGAGATGACTATGCTGAGCGCTCCGACGACATCGATGATTGGGAGGATTGATTCCTCGGGGCGTGTAGCATCGCTCTTCTCCCTTTTTGGTGTCTTGATGCCAAAGGGGGAGAAGTAGTTCTATTAGGATTATCTCGGGATTTGCATGGGTAGGAACACAAGCTTGCGTGTTTATCATTTATTTGGCGCTTGTGTTTCTTCTTATTTTACTTGCTTTAAGTTTGGAACAATTTGTGTGGTTTATTTGCTACTATGGTGTGTATGAGACTATGTTCTATGTTTTATATGTGCTTTGTGGAACATTATGCTTGTTCAATTATGAATTTGTGAGCTCATGGTATATGTGTGAGATGGCTATGGAATTTGGTCCAGTTTCTTGTCATTATCATATTTGGAATTCCATATTGATTGAATTATCTATGAAGAGGTATGCTTCCTACAAACTCTTGTGGTTCTCCTTCGAACTTAATTGTGTAGATGCACACATTTAGGGGGAGCTTTATTACTTGCTCAAATGTTTGTTGTTTGAAATATTCGATCTCTCTTGCAAATCCTAGTGTTGTCATCTAACACCAAAAAAGGGGGAGATTGAAAGTGCATACTTTGTATCCCTCATGTTTTGTGTGTTAGATAACAACATTAGGAATTTTAAGTGTGTGTTAGGTGGTTCAGGTTTTTTAGCTCAAGAAATGGCTAAGTCTGTGGGGTGGCGTCTCCTTGGAATCAGGCCGGATAATCCGGCCAGGGGCCGGATAATCCCCCCCCCGCGAGGCATCGGAAAAACGGCTAAGGACTTAGCTCGGCGTCACCCAGATATGGGGTCGGATAATCCGGCCAGGGGCCGGATAATCCCCCCCCCCCCAAAGATTTTAGAATTTCTGCTAAGGACTTAGCTCGGCGTCACCCAGATACGGGGCCGGATATTCCAGCCAGGGGGCCGGATAATCCGCCCTCCTCAAAGATTTCAGAATTTCTGCTAAGGACCAAGCTCGGCGTCACCCAGTAACCGGGGCGGAAATTTGTCCCAGAGATTTCATTCCGGGCCGGATAATCCGGCTGGCCGGATAATCCGGCCATACTTTGGCTGGATAATCCGCCCCTCCAAGTCAGCAATGGCTAGATTTTGGGAGGGGCTATAAATACGCCTCCCCTTCTTCCACCTCAAGTTGCTCGTCCTGCACAAGAAGAACACCCCATTTGGAGCCACCAAAATCACAAGATCTCCTCCCTCAACCCACCAAAGCTCTTGATCTTTGGAGAATCGAAGGAGAAGGCCTTGATCTACATCCTCACCGAAGCGATTTACTTTCCCCTCTCATTTGCTTGAGGGCCCTTGTGTCTTGGGTTCCCTTGTGTCCCTTGACTTTGATTTGTGTGATTGATATCTTGATACTTGTTGTTTGACAGCATTGTGTTGTCATTGGGAGCCTCCAATTCAGTTGTGGATGTGTGCCCCAAGATTGTAAAGGCCGGTTCCGCCTTGAGGAACCCCTTAGTGGAAAGTGAGCTAGGCCTTTGTGGCGGAAGCTTGCACCGGAGAATAGGGTGAGCCTTTGTGGCATTGGTTAGGCCTTTGTGGCAACCACACCTCTCCAACGTAGACGTACTTCCCCTAAAAAGGAAGGAACTACGGGAATTACATCCATGTCTCTGTGTGCTCCACTCTCGATTTCCTCTATCCTTTATTGCCTTTACTTATTGTATCTTGCTTAGCTTGCTAGTTGTCATATAGGTAAATTCACCCTAGTTGCATATCTAGAGAATTTACCTTTTGTGTCAAGCCTAAATTGAAAAAGAATTAAAATTTGAGTAGCACCTATTCACCCCCCCTCTAGGTGCCCTTACGATCCGTTCACACACACTTTATGCATTCAAATCTAATCAAATCACTAATTTGAACATAATTTAAATTCTATAACTTATTTTAGAATGATTCCAATTGCAGTGGCCTTGTTTTACTGCAAGCTATCTATTAGTACCACTCCCATATTTTATTGAACCACTTCACAATTATTCAAATTCTAATATGAGGATTTGAGTAATTCCACCATAGGAATAATTCTATGTTTCTTTCAACATTGTTTCTTTCTACATTAGTAAATCCTATGATCATATCTAGCTACCAAAGCACCTCTTCATGTCCTTTGACCCAAGACCATGCCTATCTAAATCTGTTTGTCTAGCTCATCTATACAAATTACAATTGAGTTAATTGAGTATGGTGTGATGCATCC
Organism: Dactylis glomerata; assembly: GCA_007115705.1. Taxonomy (NCBI): domain Eukaryota; kingdom Viridiplantae; phylum Streptophyta; class Magnoliopsida; order Poales; family Poaceae; genus Dactylis; species Dactylis glomerata. The sequence goes on along the minus strand of QXEO01001278.1, from coordinate 5,905,289 downwards.
TAATCCTAGATTCTACCTTGCTTTTGTGGTGTTGATTCAATTCCACATCATAGCACATGATCATTGTTCAATGACTCCTTAGGACCATTACTCACAATTATCCTTCACTCATACCAAATCCTTTGCTTACTTAATCCTAGTCTCATGTATTGAACTATTCAATTAGCAAATGAGTTACTTGAGTGCTTCAATGCCATATGAATCCTAGCCCAATGCCTAAGTGTAATAGATGCTATTTAAGAATAACTGTTGTCACACTTATTCAATAGTATTACTATTGCACTATCTAACACTTGTGTGGATTATTTCACATGAGTTATTCCAAGCTTCATTCATGCTTTAATAAAGCATAAAGACTACAACAATAAGTTTTGCCTAGTCCAATTCTCTCAAATTTAATCATATTGATCTTTCCCCAACTAGCACCCAAAACCCATATCTCATAATGCACAATTCTTCTGTCATATCCATTCTAACCTAATATCTTAATAATCTAAATTGTTTAACAAACACTTTTCAATTGTTTGTCTTACTTGATTGTGTTTGTATGGTATAATTATGGTATGTTATTTTTGTGCTATAGTTTGTGCGAAGAACTACGTGATTAGTTGAGAGAAGAGTGAAAGATCGTATTCTTCAAAAAGGCAAGTGACTGATGGCGCGGTGATGATGATGCTAGAAAGCTTGATTGCACTTGTTGATGAAGTAAAATGACCGGCCAGTTGGAAACCCCAAGAGAAGGTTTGATGAATATAGCAGCAAGTTTTCCCTTAGTTATGAAACCAAGGTAATCAATCCAGTAGGAAAAAGCCAAACGACTGAAGGTGATGCCCACTAGCTTCGCGACAGCTCCGGACAATTTATAGGGCGCCTCGTCCAAGCTTTGCTTTGCGAGCGGCAACGTGGAACCTGCACACAACACAACCAAATACTTTGTTCCCAACTTACGATGAGGTTGTCAATCTCACCGGTTTGCTTGAAACAAAGGGTATGAGCGTATCGAGTGGAAAGCAATAGTAGTATGCGAGTAAAGTAAACAGTGCGAGTAAAGTAAACAGGTGATAGCAATGTAAAGGAAATAGGACCGGGGTCCACAGTTCACTAGTGGTGTCTCTCCATAAGATAAAATAACACATGCTGGGTAAACAAATTACAGTTGGGCAATTGATAGAATAAAGACAACGTGCATGTCGAGAGGATCACTATGAGATTTACTCTGGGCATTACAGCAAGATACATAGACCGTCATCCAACTGCATCTATGACTAATAATCCACTTGTGGCGAATCAATCCGAGAACTCCACAAGTATTAAGTTGCGAACAACAGATAACTGCATTAAGCAAAGTGTGTAATGTAAACAAAGCATATGCCCTTGAGCATATGAATGTTGTTTTCTCCCTAGTAGCAACATCACATCTACAACCTTAGAGGTTTCTGTCACTCCCCCAGATTAAATAGAGGCATGAACCCACTATCGAGCATAAATACCCCCTCTTGGAGTCGCTAGCAACTACTCGGCCAAGATAGCTACTAACAACGGAGAGCATACAAGATCATAAACAACATAGAGATAACATAAGATAATATTCAGCACATCAACTCAATCATAACACCAATATTCATTGGATCCCAACAAACACAACATGTAGAATTACATAAAGGTTGTCTTGATCATGTAAAGCAGCTCACGAGACCTAAACATGAAGCACATGGTGGAGAAGATAACCATCTAGCTACTGCTATGGACCCATAGTCCAAGGTAGACTACTCACTCATCGTGCCGGAGGCAAGCATGGCGATGAAGAAGACCTCCGGTGGCGATTCCCCTCTCCGGCAGGGTGCCGGGAAGAGCTTCTGGACCCTCCCGATCTCGGGTCGATGGCGGCGGCGGATCGCGATGTATTCTGGAAAAGTGATCAGGTATTTAGGTTTTTCCCATCGGGGGGTCTTTATAGGCGAAGGGGCGGCGTCAGAAGTGGTCCTGGTGGGATTCACCATAGGGGGTCGCGGGCCAGCCCTAGGCCGCGCCCCCTGGTGGCGAGGCCCACCAGTGGCTCCTCTTCGTCTCCTCTTCGGTTCTCTAGAAGCTTCGATAAATTTCTGGACGTCTGGCTTTTGTTTCGTCCAATTCCGAGAATATTTCCTGTGTAACTTTTCTGAAACACAAAAACAGCAGAAAACAGGGAACTGGCACTGTGGCATCTCGTTAATAGGTTAGTTCCAGAAAATGCATAAAAATGTGATATCATCTGTCTCCAGGAGACAAAGTGTGAGGTTTTTGATTGGAAGTTGATCCAGAAATTTTGCCCTAAGCGTTATAATAATTTTGCTTATTCCCCCTCAAGGGGTGCTTCTGGTGGTATTATTGTGCTGTGGAATGCGTCTGTCTTTTCTGGGGTGTTAGTTGAACTTCAACGTTTTGGTCTCATTGTCAAGTTTACTTCCTCCCACAATAATGCCTCTTGGACACTTGTGTCAGTCTATGGCCCTTGTCAAGGCATTGAAAGAGACAATTTTGTTAGATGGCTTTATAATTTGCAAATTCCAATTCCTGAGAATTGGCTCTTAGTTGGGGATTTCAACTTCATAAGATCTCATGAAAATAGAAATAAGCCTGGGGGTGACACGAGTGACATGTTCCTGTTTAATGAGATCATTGGTCATCTAGGATTACTTGAGTTGCCTTTGAAAGGTAGAGCATACACTTGGTCTAATATGCAGGAAGAGCCCCTTTTGGAGCAATTGGATTGGTTTTTCACTAGCTCTAATTGGATTAGTGACTACCCTAACTCCATGGTCCTCCCCTTGGCTAACACTGGATCTGACCATGTGCCATGTGTTATCAATATTGACACTAATATACCCAAGGCTAAAATCTTTCGGTTTAAGAATTATTGGGTGGATATGCCTGGTTTCCAAGAATGTGTTGCATCTTCTTGGGCAAAGATTTCTTCCAAATCATATAGTTCGGCAATTGTGGCTGATAAGTTGAAATCCTTGAGGTATGATCTTAGGAAGTGGCACACTAGTTTATCTAAAATCAAGGATCTCATTCAAAATTGCAACAAGGTAATTCTTGCTTTTGACACGCTTGAGGAGATAAGGCCTTTGTATAAGCCAGAGTTCAACTTTAGGAAAATCATCAAATTACATCTGGATGAATTGCTTATGGTGGAATGCAACTATTGGAGGAAAAGATGTACAATTAGATGGATTAAGCAGGGGGAAGATAATACCAAATTCTTTCATGCTATGGCCACTGAAAGATATAGGAGGAATAATATTGCCATGCTCAGAGCAGATGATGGTAGGGAAGTCACTGATCATCATGAGATGGCTGGTTTGCTTTGGTCCAGTTACAAGGCTCGTATGGGTCAATCTAATGGCATTGATATGCAATTTGATTTATCGGTCCTTCTGAGGAGAGTAGAAGGTTTGGATGATTTGGTTTTGCCTTTCTCTAAAAAATAAATGGATGGAGTCATTCAAGAAATGCCAGCTGATAGAGCCCCTGGGCCGGATGGGTTTAATGGGCTTTTTGTTAAGAGGTGCTGGCCCATTATTCAAAATGAATTTTACCGCCTTGCTTCTGAGTTTCATTCTGGAAATCTTAAGCTAGAAAATATAAATGGGTCCTATATTACCCTTGTCCCTAAGAAGCATGTGCCTGAAGGAGTGAATGATTATCAGCCAATTTCCCTCACTAATGTGTGTCTCAAGTTCTTGACAAAACTTGCAGCTAATCGTTTACAGGATAAAATTCTGTCTTGTATTCATAAAAATCAATATGGGTTTCTAAGGGGGAGATCAATTCAAGACTGCCTGGCCTGGTCCTTTGAGTACTTATATCTTTGTTAGGCTTCCAAAAAACCAATTGTTATCCTGAAGTTGGATTTTGCTAAGGCTTTTGATACAGTTGAACATGAAGCTCTTTTGGAGGTTATGAAATATAAAGGTTTTCCTAAAAAGTGGTTGGAATGGGCTGATGCAATTTTGTCTTCTGGAACTTCCTCAATTCCTTTGAATGGTATTCCTGGCAAACAATTCAAGTGTAAAAGAGGGGTTCGTCAAGGAGATCCTCTATCCCCCTTGTATTACTTATTTGGATCTGATCTCCTTCAATCTGTAGTTAATGATTTACTGCATCAGGGCTTAATTTCTAGGCCAATTGATACTCTTGATCCGGATTTTCCCATTGTTCAGTATGCAGATGACACTCTTCTCATTATGCCTGCCGACAAGGCTCAACTTGAGGTTTTGAAAGAGGTGCTCAATAAGTTCTCTTGTTCTACTGGACTCCAGATAAATTATGGCAAATCCAATATGGTTCCAATCAATGTTCCTGATGATTTAGCTACTCAGCTTGCTAATGATTTTGGGTGTCAAATTGGTGTTATGCCCTTCACTTATCTTGGTCTCCCACTGGGCACTACTAAACCTAGGATCATTGATCTTATGCCACTTGCTTGTAGACTTCAGAGGCGGCTGGCTTGCAGCTCAAGTTTCCTCTCCCAAGGTGCTAGATTACAACTGATCAACTCTGCTCTTGCTTCTATGCCTCTACATTTTCTTTGCTCTCTCAAGCTTCAAGAGGGTTTTACTGCTCAGCTGGATAGGATTTTGAGGCAGTGTCTTTGGAGAGACAAATTGGATGAACATAAACCCTCTCTGGCAGCTTGGGATATGATTTGTCATCCAAAGCAGTGTGGTGGTCTTGGTGTGGTCAATTTTCAAAAACAGAATGTGGCTCTTCTTTTGAAGTTTTTGGACAAGTTCTATAATCATAGAGATATTCCTTGGGTCAATTTGATTTGGGAAGCTCATTATTCAGATAAAATTCCACACGCTGAGAAGTTGTGTGGATCTTTTTGGTGGCGTGATGTCGTTCGACTGGTGGATAATTTTAGAGGGGTGGCAGCTGTTAAACATGGTAAAGGTGATACTTTCCTGTTCTGGTATGATAATTGGGTGCTTGCTGGTGATTCCAGACCTATGAAAACCAGATTCCCAAAGCTTTTCTCCTATGCATTGGATGAGAATATTGCAACCTCACACGTTTATAGTGCTGAGAATTTAACTTCGCTGTTTCACTTGCCCCTGTCTAGACCTGCTTTTGTGGAGCTTGGTAATCTACAAGACTTGCTGCGTGAAAACCCTTTGTCAGGTGAAAATGATGTTTGGGGTTACTGTTGGGGAGATAGATATACCTCTGCAAAATTCTACAAGCAGATTCCCTCCCATATCTTGGTGCCAAAGGTTTTCCATTGGCTCTGGAAATCTTGTTGTGTGATGAAATCCAAGACTTTTGCTTGGCTTCTGTTGCAAGATCGTTTGAATACTTGTGATATGATTCAAAGAAGGCAATGGAAGGTTCTTGATAACACTCACTGTGTGCTATGCCCTCTCAAGATTCATGAGGACAGAGTTCATTTATTCTTTGAGTGCAATTTCAGTGTCAGAATTTGGAACTACTTGCAAATTCAATGGGCTGGCAATGGATCTCTGGATCTACAGCATGTTGTCTCTGAGGCTAGAAGAAGCTTTGGCCACCCTTTCTTCATGGAGGTTTTAATCTTGGCTTGTTGGAATATTTGGATCATCAGGAATGGGGTGATCTTCAATGGAGAGAGGCCTACCTTTGCAAGGTGGAAGGCCAGATTTATTCCTGACATTTCTCTTCTGCAATATAGAATAAAGGCAAAATTTAGAGACTCTCTTCTGACTTGGATCTCCTCATTGCCCTAGAGGTTTTCCATTGTAAATTTTGGGTTGTAAATAATTTCTGGTAGTTCTAGCTTTGGGTCATCCCTCCTGACCCTTCTGTTTTTTGTGAACTTCCTAACCTTTGCAGCTCATTGAACTCTCTAACTATAAAATGAAAAATGATCTTGCTGTGGGGCTTTTGCCTCACAGTCTCCCTGGTCAAAAAAATGCATAAAAATGCCACGAAGTGTAACGAAACACTAAGAAAATGGTGTAAAAACAAGCATGGAGCATCAAAAATTATAGATATGTTAGAGACGTATCAGCATCCCCAAGCTTAACTCCTGCTCGTCCTCGAGTAGGTAAGTGATAACAAAAGAAATAATTTTGGAGGTGACATGCACCTACACAATCTTGATCATATATGTAAGCGTTGTGCGCTGGGATCAAAAGAACTTAAAAAATGGGCATGAAAGATATAATCTTGATAGAAGCAACTTAGCAACCATGTTATAACATGAAAATGAACACAAATGAAAGATCATGAGAATGAAACAATGAAAGTCAAATGTGTGTTCAAATCATATGGAAAACATACAAATGGTTTTCAGCTTGTCCCTCATGGAGTAGCAAAACATAAATGCATAGGACACCTTCAAGTTTAAGAGGGCGACTAGATACAAATAATTTAAGAACAAGTGAAACCAATAATATGAATCAATCAATGAAAACTTTGGGACAATGCACATTATACTCAGAATGACAACTATGCTCTCTTAGACGGTGCATAAAGGTAGAAGGTGGAGACTCAACGTAAAAGTAAAAGAAAGGCCCTTCGCGGAGGGAAGCAGTGATTAAACATGTGCTAGAGCTTTTCATTTGTAAAATAGAGGTAAAAATTGGGTTTTGAGAGGTGGTTGTTTCATGTCAACGACTGGCAATGGGGTCTTACTATCTTCCATAATAAACAAGTGAGAGCGGTTCCGAGTTCTTTGAAAATTTGGCACATTGGTGCTCTTTTATAAAGCTTTGGCACTCCTCCCCACCTTTTTTCCTTTCTCAAACCATGGCTAACCGATTCCATCGGGTGCCCACCAACATTCACATACCATGGAGGAGTGCCTTTTTTTTCTTTTTAAAATTCGATTGCAATGGTCTGACCAGCTCTCATGCAAATTTAATGACGAGCAGATGAAGCTGCCTAGTCGAGGGGTACTTAATTTAATATGGAAGATAGCAATTCCGACCACTACGTCCCCATGAGCTAAAAACAGTGGCACAAAACGAGAAGTAGTTGAAAGTTTTGAAAGGTAGCACATGAAAATTTACTTGGAATGGCTTAAAAATACCATGCATAGGAATTTATAGTGGACACAATGGCAAACTTGGTTTTTAGGAGTTGGATGCACGAGTAGAGCTCATACTCAGTACAAAATGAGGGTCAGCAAAAGACTGGGAGCGACCAACTAAGAGAGCAATAACGGCCATAATCATGCATAGCGACAAAGCAACATTAAAAGAAGCATAAGATGGCATCAAAAGTAAAAAACTAAATGATCATAGAGGCAATGGCGACTTTGTATGAGTCTAACATGTGTGAGCATGCGCCAAGTCAACCCAAATAAAGCATCAAAGGAGAAAACCAAAATAATGCTTCAAAATAATTAAAACAACGCATGATTTTTTCAAAGGCTCATTAAGCAATCTCAGTCATTTGAGACAAGTCATGATACAGCAAAATCACTAAGCATGCTATCAAAAAGACATCAAGCATGACATGCAAAATCCTAGGCCGCAGTCTACACAAGCTCCTTTTTGTACCACTTTTTTGCATAAAGCTTTTTCTCTTTTCCAACACCATTCGAACTTTTTATAAACAACTCTTTTGATGAAAACCAACATGGACCAGAGGTCAAAATACACCTTGATATAAAGATATAACAAGATCTGAACACAAATCAAGGCAAAAAAACAAAAGCTAAACGCAGTTCTAGAAAAAGAGAACACTCGTTGAAACGATAAGAGTGAAAAACAGAGTGTTCTTGGCAAATGAAAAGCAAGGCAACTTCTCCAAAAGGAATTTGTTGGGGTCCAACCATTTATTGCAGCAAACAAAACTAAACAAAACTAAAAACTAAAAACAACTAACGCTCCAAGAAAAATGCATAATGCATGAAGCAATAAAAATATAGTGTCTTGAAAGGTGACCTGATTTTTGCCGATGAAGAAGGGGTGCCTCGGGGGCATCCCAAGCTTTGACGCTTGTACTTCTTGGATATTTCTTGGGGTGATGCATGGGCATCCCCAAGCTTGAGATTTTGTCCATTCTTCAACTCATCTCATCACTCTCCGATCCCTACACTTGAAAACTTCCTTCATACAAAACTAAACACAAATCTATTAGCAACATTAGTGTAAGCATAACATAGAATCAACCCTTTTTGCTTCAGGTTTCAACCTAAAACCACCACATATAAAGTATATACTACTTTAGCAACTTCCCCAAAAGTTCCGTGATCAAAAGAACTCAAAAAGAAAGCGATAAAGCGGCAAACACAAATATTGGCAGAAATCTGTCAAAACAGAACAGTTGACAAAGGTCGAATTTTTAGAGGGTTTTCTGTTGCTCAAATAAAAAAGTGTTAAACTAATGAAAGTTTGGATATAACCTGGGGCATATGCACAAGAAATCGCAGGTCCAAAAGATATACATAGAATTTTCACGAATTTTATGGTGCAGCACCGAAAACAGTTTCAGGACAGCAACATCCCCAAATCTTACCTCACTCAAATTAGAGGCTTCTCTTGGCACTAAAATGAAATAAAAAGGATAAGGAGAGGTTATTACAGTAGTAATAACTTCCAAGACTCAAATAAAAGAAAAAGAACTGAAAGTAAAAACATTGGGTTATCTCCCAAGAGTGCTTTTCTTTAACGCCTTTGAGCTAGGCGAGAAAGTGCGAATCAAGTAATATCAAGTGAATCATTAAGATCAACTGCAGAAGTCTTCTCAATAAGGCATTGTATTTCATCCACATAAGTTTTTGAAGACCCTTTGTGATCACGCTTTGGTTCACTCAAATCACTAAAAAGATTTTTGGGACAGACCCAATCAAAATTATTTTCAAAAGCTTCATACAATCCCAAGAGTTTGCTAGGTATAGGTATTTCGGTTCCCTCATTGTTTGTACTAACAACCTTTATATGTGAACCAAGCTTATTAAAATGCTTAATAACTTTCCTAGCTTCAATGGCAACATCTCTAAATTCTATGCGCAAAGTTTCTAAGATAAAAGCTTTCTTTTCGGGATCCTCAATATTATGAAGCTTAAGGAACATGTATTGCATAAAAGGATTAAGGCTAGCAAACTTAGCTTCCAACATGTGAATTAAATAAGTAGTAGCAACTTCATAACTAGGAGCAAGCTCAGCCAAAGAGTTTTCCTCAACATCTTTATGCATACTAATATGATTAAAGAACTCCTCAATGTTACTTTTTCCAATAATTGAACCACTACCTACTGAGAGATCCTCCAAAACGTACTTAGGGAACAACATAATGAACTAGAGTAAAGAAGTAACAACTATAAAGGATACCAATTTTTTTGTGTTTTTGATAAAACAATGCAAGTAAAAATAAAGTAAAGCAAAACTTAAAACAAAGTAAAGGATGTGCGTGCGAAACTCCCCTTGCAGAAGTCTTCTTTTTCCCCGGCAAGGGCGCCAGAAAACTTGTTGATGGCGCGGTGATGATGATGCTAGAAAGCTTGATTGCACTTGTTGATGAAGTAAAATGACCGGCCAGTTGGAAATCCCAAGAGAAGGTTTGATAAATATAGCAGCAAGTTTTCCCTCAGTTATGAAACCAAGGTAATCAATCCAGTAGGAAAAAGCCAAACGACTGAAGGTGATGCCCACTAGCTTCGCGACAGCTCCGGACAATTTATAGGGCGCCTCGTCCAAGCTTTGCTTTGCGAGCGGCAACGTGGAACCTGCACACAACACAACCAAATATTTTGTTCCCAACTTACGATGAGGTTGTCAATCTCACCGCTTTGCTTGAAACAAAGGGTATGAGCGTATCGAGTGGAAAGCAATAGTAGTATGCGAGTAAAGTAAACAGTGCGAGTAAAATAAACAGGTGATAGCAATGTAAAGGAAATAGGACCGGGGTCCACAGTTCACTAGTGGTGTCTCTCCATAAGATAAAATAACACATGTTGGGTAAACAAATTACAGTTGGGCAATTGATAGAATAAAGACAACGTGCATGTCGAGAGGATCACTATAAGATTTACTCTCGGCATTACAACAAGATACATAGACCGTCATCCAACTGCATCTATGACTAATAATCCACTTGTGGCGAATCAATCCGAGAACTCCACAAGTATTAAGTTGCGAACAACAGATAACTGCATTAAGCAAAGTGTGTAATGTAAACAAAGCATATGCCCTTGAGCATATGAATGTTGTTTTCTCCCTAGTAGCAACAGCACATCTACAACCTTAGAGGTTTCTGTCACTCCCCCAGATTAAATAGAGGCATGAACCCACTATCGAGCATAAATACCCCCTCTTGGAGTCACTAGCAACTACTCGGCCAAGATAGCTACTAACAACGGAGAGCATGCAAGATCATAAACAACATAGAGATAACATAAGATAATATTCAGCACATCAACTCAATCATAACACCAATATTCATCGGATCCCAACAAACACAACATGTAGAATTACATAAAGGTAGTCTCGATCATGTAAAGCAGCTCACGAGACCTAAACATGAAGCACATGGTGGAGAAGACAACCATCTAGCTACTGCTATGGACCCATAGTCCAAGGTAGACTACTCACTCATCGCGCCGGAGGCAAGCATGGCGATGAAGAAGACCTCCGGTGGCGATTCCCCTCTCCGACAGGGTGCCAGGAAGAGCTTCTGGACCCTCCCGATCTCGGGTCGACGGCGGCAGCGGATCGCGATGTATTCTAGAAAAGTGATCGGGTATTTAGGTTTTTCCCGTCGGGGGGTCTTTATAGGCGAAGGGGCGGCGTTAGAAGTGGTCCTGGTGGGGCTCACCATAAGGGGGCACGAGCCAGCCCTAGGCCGCGCCCCCTGGTGGTGAGGCCCACTAGTGGCTCCTCTCCGTCTCCTCTTCGGTTCTCTGGAAGCTTCGGTAAATTTCTGGACGTCTGGCTTTTGTTTCGTCCAATTCCGAGAATATTTCCTGTGTAACTTTTCTGAAACACAAAAACAGCAGAAAACAGGGAACTGGCACTGTGGCATCTCGTTAATAGGTTAGTTCCGAAAAATGCATAAAAATGCTACGAAGTGTAACGAAACACTAAGAAAATGGTGTAAAAACAAGCATGGAGCATCAAAAATTATAGGTACATTAGAGACGTATCAGTGACACAAATATCTTCTACCTATTTTTATTATGCATTAGTGATTTTCAGTAGTATGCATGATAGGTGAATATTCAACTGTTTACTAAATGCTAGATCCTAGTAGTGAGTAGCTATCCTTCAAACCCCACCTGGTAGGATGCTAAATACCTGAATATTGATACTATGTTTGATCATATGAAAAGTTGTTTTGTGAATAAATTAACAACTTCAACTAAAATGAACTACCTGGGTGGAGTGGTTTGTGATGGAAAGTGAAGTACGTGGGTCCTGGGGCACATGCTAGGATAGATGTGTAGCTTAGGATACTGCTCGGGACGACCACTTAGGATTCAAGAGATTAATATGGCTTCCATGATTAAAGTACTTCCAGTGCAGCCTTATGACAATATGGGCTCTGTCTTGATTGAGTAGGACTAAGTGTTCAGCCATAGGGTACTGACAGCAGGTGGTTGCAGAATATAGGGGGTACGGTCAGATCCAGATGGTTGAATGCTTTTTCTGAAAGGTCTTGTCTCATTTTATGTATGGGCATAAAATGAAGGTGTTAAAATCTAATCGATTAGCCGAGTCCTCGGAATGGACAATTGAGTCTCTAGCCATAGAATGTTCGGAAGAATCTCATCACCGTCTCTGAATGCTTTAAAACTTGACTAGCAACAATCAGGAGAAGCTCAGGGCCATACACTCTGAGGGGTGGTGGTTTCTATTGTTTCAAAACTATGTTGAGTTTCGCCCAGAAATTACATACCGGCCAGTATGTAATGTATGGGGGTTGTCTTGACCCTTATAAACTAAAATTTTGATAAAAAGGATTTTGAGAAGTTAAAGGATAAAGTTGGCTTTATGCAAATTAGCCTTTGAGATCCACTAGCCAAATGTCATGTAGATTAGTCTTGTTCATAAATGCCACCAAATATGTGTCATTTGCCAGTACGTTGTTGTACTGACCCCTCTGGGGCTGCATATTCAAACGTGCAGGTTTTCATTTCGAATAAGGAACCAGGAGTAGGATCTCGAGCTTACATTCCAACATGTCTGCCTGTGGCACTTGATGAAGATGAAGGCTCATTGCAACTATGCTTTATGCTGTGTACTCATAAGGTTGAAGACCTATGTAATCTGGATTACGTTGTAATATTAATGCTATTGCAATGATTACTATATTTTGTACTGTGGTGCTATCTACTGATCCAGGGAATGGCATAGTAACACAGGAGTTCTGCCTTTAGGTAAGGGCAGGGCACTACAGAATGGTATCAGAGCCATAGTGTTGCTTGTAGGATCGAGACCCTAGGTTTGGAATAGACTAGGAAGCCCTAGGAATTCTTTCCTCTACAAGAAAAATCTTCTTTTCAGTTTTCCAAACAAAATTTATCTACTTTTCAGCCTGAATCTTTCTTGTAAGACTTATCATATTCATTTGTTTCATACAACTTTTCCTTCTATCTTAGATGCCCAACCTCATCGAATCTATTAAGAAAGGACCAGTGATGATCATGACTCTGAAGTGTGAGACTGAATTTCCCAAAGCACTAAAGAACCTCATGTTAAGCATGGGAATGCAAGGAGAATCTGTTTACAAAGGATTTCCCGTGAATGATGAAGGTCAAGAATATTGGTGGGTACAACTCCACCTATATAAGGATAAAGAAGACGACCACAAGAAGATGGGACTTTGGATGTTTACCAACTCCGAGATGCATACATCTTTCCTTGACTCTGCAAGATGTGCTGCTTGGTCAGCTATAAAGGAACTTGGAGAAAGACTCAAGTGGAGACTTCATAATACTCAGAAGGACCTCAAAGAAGAAAAGGAAGATACTACTGCACTGAAGGAAACCATACGTAAACTTGAAAGTGACATGGAACAGTTGGTATTTGAACTTAGTGTTCAGAGAGACCTTATCGTAAACAAGGATGAACAGATTGCTAATCTACAGAAGCAGCTGGACCAGAACAATGGATCCACATAGAAGAAAACCAAGAAACTTTAGTTGGACCTCCATTTAGGAATTATAATAATCGACGACATGAAATGAACGTTTATGATCATACCGACTTGTGGATAATCGTACCTTTACGTGTGTTTTAGAAACTAGTTTGCTTGATGTGATGAATGCTTGTTAGGTATTGTTTGCACAGCAGATCAAGAGGATTCATCTTGCAAACAATCTGCTGTGTTTGGGTAGGAATCTTCTTTAGACCTCTTCTATCTATTACTCATCTATGCTAAGCCCTAGACCCGACCTAAACCCAAACAAAGGCATCCTCAATGACAGAACAACCATGACAGCCCTCAGATGGAGATGGTGATGCAACAAATGCTGGAAGTGCATACTAAAATAATGAGAGTAATGGCCAGAATATGGACAATGGCGATAGCAAAGAGTTACCTCCAGGAATGTAGCAAGTATTGGATGATCATTCCCGAATAGAATGATGTCCCAGATTTTGGCTAGTACCAATAACACCCTACCCCAAAACAATCTAGGAAGCAAGGAACCAAGAGGTGATGTTGAGATAACACCGCAAGCCTGCAAGATCTATGGAGAAATAGGACATAAGTCTAAAGGATGTTGTGTACAGTGCCCTTACTGCGATACGAGCCACCCAGTTGGAGAATGTCCCATGACCCATGTTACATGCTTCCTATGTGATGGAATTAACCATGTACCCAGTGAATGCAAGCTTTACCCCACGATACAACGAATGAATCAACGAGCCAAAGATGGATTATACCAACAACAGGAAAAGACCCCTGAGGATAGAAGACCCAAGAAGAAGAAGAAGCAGGACCATAGCAAGATTTTATGCTACAAATGCAAGGAACTAAGACATTTTGCAGACCAATGTCCAGAAAGGAATAGCAAATCAAACACGCAAGGTAGTGTGAAGAGGGATCTCAGTACGGTCACTTGCTACAAGTGTAAACAAAAGGGACATTATGCAGATAAATGCACAGAGAAAAGTACTTGAGAACTCTAGCAAACTGGGACAAACGCAGCATGCCGCAAGCACAAGAAGAAGACACCACAAGGTGTAGCCAACGTGGAAGTAATGGTATTCAACTACTACCTGTAATAGAAGTGGAAAGAACATGTAAGAGCAAAGACCAACTTAATGGAATAGATTTCATATCCCCTTATGGAATGTCAAACCAAAGTATCTACAATTCAAGGATTATTGCCATGAGTCTTAGTCGCAAACCTCTAGCTAGGAACGATAGATTTTGTTTTCAAAAAAATCAAAATGAGATTCGGAACTTGGTTCCATATGTAGGAGAACTTTTGTTTAAAACCAGTAAGGTTGACCAAGAGTTAGAATACGAGGTTTAATAAACCATGTATGGAGTAATGATTTGGGTGCGACATGGATTAGCTACCATGACAACTACTCTTATTATTCGCTCTCATAATGTTGGCTTTGCAAACCTAGAGAGACATACCTACGAAAAATGACATTGTTAAGCCCTAACCCCAGGAAGATAGCATATTATACCCCTTATAGTAGGCAAGTGCTGCCAAAACGTAGGAATACGGTAAGGACAAATCTCAAGCATACTGTTGAAGAAGACTCGCTATGGAAGATGTTCATCAACCTGGAAGGTTACTAGAACAGAATGGTAACCACAGGAACAGAATGGTACCACAAGAACAGAAATGGTATCGCATGGAAGGTTACTAGAATAGGATGGAATAGAATGGTATCATAAGGAAGTAACCATAAGATGAAGAACCCCTAAAGATGAAGACCAAGCTGATGAATCTTCTGATTGACCCAAAGAGTGACTCTTCAGTGTCCAAAGTAGTTCAACAGAACTGAAGAGTGACTCCTCAGTGTCCAAAGTAGTTCAACAACTACCCCACTGGATAGAAGCTCTACAAGGGAGCAAAGTTATCACCAAGCAACCCTTAAAGAAGGTTGATGCCCAAGTTGTGAATAGACACCCACCTATCGGAAATGAAAGATGAAGACTATCTATGGGTTCAAAAGATGACCCAGTGCCAAGTCAAACGATGACCCAGTGCCAAGTCAAGACCAAGGTATTTCTAGTGGAACCTAAGACCCTAGACTATCTACAAAAGTTTCTTTTAAGGGTGGTAGCCACCTAGGTAACCTAAACCTACTTTCTTTCTAGCCTCTCCAATCTCGGGGACAAGATTTCTTTTAAGGGTGGTAGTCTGTAACATCCCAAGATTTTATTAAATTTTGGGGGAATTTTTTTGCTTTTGTTTTGTATGTGTAGATTGAAAATTCATAGGGATTAAAAAACTTTTGAGTTATTTAAAAGCTTTATTATGAAAACAATTTCAAAACTTCTATTATTTCTTGAAGGACTTCTTTGAGAAAAACCAAATATCAAAATCTTATTTTCTTTCCTTCTTTATTTCAAAACCTATGCAAGCTCTTGAGCAAAGGGAGTGTTTATTAAAAGGTTAATATATGCTAAATATTGCTTTTTCAAAATTAAGTTTGAAAGACAATTTCAGACACTATCTTTATAAAGTATTTTCACAAATCCTAAAAATAATTAAATTCAAACCCTAATACATATTTTATGTATGCAAGCAAGCCCTCCTTGCTTTGATTATAAAATTTTATTGAAAGTTTCCAATTGTTTGAAAACTTGTCCTATTATAGGTTTAAAACTTAGTGTTGAATATTAGAATAATTTAGGACTTTGTTTGATTTGATTTGAATCAAAATTGCAAGAGATAGAAAAGAAATAGAAAACAGAAAAAGAAAAGAAGTCAGAAAAATAGAAAAGGGCCTCACGGAACCGAATCGGCCCAGCTCCGAAACTGCCCCATGGCCCACCCGGGCAACTCCGAAGCGGTATGCCACATTCCCTCCTTCCCTCTCTGACTTCACGACCCCACCTGTCATCAACTAGCTCGGGCCAGAGCCCCTCCTCCGCATGGCAGTGCCTGTGGCCATCGATCTCGCCTCCTCCTCTGCTAAACCCCTAACCCGTTCTCCAAGCCAGGACCCCCTATAAAACCCCCTCCATCTCCTCCCTCACCTCCCTTTTTACCCGTGCTAATTCTCTCTGAAACCGACAGAATCTGTCGCTGAACTCTGCAGCACCTGCGGGCATCTTTGGCGAAATTCAATGTCGCCGGTGAACCCCGCTTCCCCTCTTCGTCCCTGTCACCTTCCCCTCTCTCCAGCGTTTCCCCTGATGTTTTTCTTTTGCCAAATCTCGTAGAGAACCAAGCAGTACGTCGGGTGGCCGAAGCTCACTGTCGCCTATGCCACTCCAGCCGCTCCCCCCTCTCTCCTCTGGAAAAGATCAACGAAGGCGACCAAGTTTCTGAGATCCCCTCGTCGTCCTAAAGCTCGTCGTGGTCATGCTGTCACCCAGAACCCGCCGGAGCATCGCCAGAGCTTGAACCTTGGCCGTGATCTCGCCGGCGATGACCGGAACCCTAGCAGGTATCCTCTCCCTCCTCTTCTTCTAATCGCAACCGTCCGATCGAGATCCAATGGATCTGATAGATCCACTTAACCGAAGGGGTATCCTTCAATCAGATCCGTCTAGGCCCGTTTTAATCCAACGATCCACATTGGTGATCCAACCAAAATGCTACCGACGAATCACAGATCGCCATGTGGCCCTCTCTGGTTCAAAACAGAATTCAAATAGAATTTTGAATCAGATTTCAATTGAAACTTTGATAATTCATATCTTTTGATCTGTAACTCAAAAAATAACAAATAATATACCATTGGAATCCTTGAGACATGTAGAACCCATTAGTGCCAAAACATCACATAGTTTCAGTATTTAATTTGAAACCATTTCCAAATTGAATCAAACTTGTCTGTTAGCTTATTTAATTCATATGTTTTGTTCTGTCCATCCAAAAATTACAAATTTGTAGTCATTGGAATCCTCTAATCATGTAGAACATCTTAGGCTCAAGAAATTTCAAAGTTGATACGTGCACACACTTTGTGCATTTAAATCTAATCAAATCACTAATTTGAACATAATTTAAATTCTATAACTTATTTTAGAATGATTCCAATTGCAGTGGCCTTGTTTTACTGCAAGCTATCCATTAGTACCACTTCCATATTTTATTGAACCACTTCACAATTATTCAAATTCTAATATGAGGATTTGAGTAATTCCACCATAGGAATAATTCTATATTTCTTTCAACATTGTTTCTTTCTACATTAGTAAATCCTATGATCATATCTAGCTACCAAAGCACCTCTTCTCCTTTGACCCAAGACCATGCCTATCTAAATCTGTTTGTCTAGCTCACCTATACAAATTACAATTGAGTTAATTGAGTATGGTGTGATGCATCCTAATCCTAGATTCTACCTTGCTTTTGTGGTGTCGATTCAATTCCACATCATAGCACATGATCATTGTTCAATGACTCCTTAGAACCATTACTCACAATTATCCTTCACTCATACCAAATCCTTTGCTTACTTAATCCTAGTCTCATGTATTGAACTATTCAATTAGCAAATGAGTTACTTGAGTGCTTCAATGCCATATGAATCCTAGCCCAATGCCTAAGTGTAATAGATGCTATTTAAGAATAACTGTTGTCACACTTATTCAATAGTATTACTATTGCACTATCTAACACTTGTGTGGTTTATTTCACATGAGTTATTCCAAGCTTCATTCATGCTTTAATAAAGCATAAAGACTACATCAATAAGTTTTGCCAAGTCCAATTCTCTCAAATTAAATCATATTGATCTTTCCCCAACTAGCACCCAAAACCCATATCTCATAATTCACAATTCTTCTGTCATATCCATTCTAACCCAATATCTTAATAATCTAAATTGTTTAACAAACACTTTTCAATTGTTTGTCTTACTTGATTGTGTTTGTATGGTATGTTTATGGTATGTTATTTTTGTGCTATAGTTTGTGCGAAGAACTACGTGATTAGTTGAGAGAAGAGTGAAAGATCATATTCTTCAAAAAGGCAAGTGACACACATATCTTCTACCTATTTTTATTATGCATTAGTGATTTTCAGTAGTATGCATGATAGGTGAATATTCAACTGTTTACTAAATGCTAGATCCTAGTAGTGAGTAGCTATCCTTCAAACCCCACTTGGTAGGATGCTAAATACCTAAATATTGATGCTATGCTTTGATCATATGAAAAGTTGTTTTGTGAATAAATTAACAACTTCAACTTAAATGAACTACCTGGGTGGAGTGGTTTGTGATGGAAAGTGAAGTAGCTAGGTCCTGGGGCACATGCTAGGAAAGATGTCTAGCTCAGGATACTGCTCGGGACAGCCACTCAGGATTCAAGAGATTAATATGGCTTCCATGATTAAAGTACTTCCAGTGCAGCCTTATGACAATATGGGCTCTGTCTTGATTGAGTAGGATTAAGGGTTTAGCCATAGGGTACTGACAGCAGGTGGTAGCAGAATATAGGGGGTACGGTCAGATCCAGATGGTTGAATGCTTTTTTCTGAAAGGTCTTGTCTCATTTTATGTATGGGCGTAAAATGAGTCTTAAGGTGAAAGTGCACAACCCTTGCAAGGTGTTAAAATCTAATCGATTAGCCGAGTCCTCGGAATGGACAATTGAGTCTCTAGCCATGGAATGTTCGGAAGAATCTCATCACCGTCTCTGAATGCTTTAAAACTTGACTAGCAACAATCATGAGAAGCTCAGGGCCATACACTCCGAGGGGTGGTGGTTTCTGTTGTTTCAAAACTATGTTGAGTTTCGCCCAGAAACTACATACCGGCCAGTATGTAATGTATGGGGGTTGTCTTGACCCTTATAAACTAAATTTTTGATAAAAAGGATTTTGAGAAGTTATAGGATAAAGTTGGCTTTATGCAAATTAGCCTTTGAGATCCACTGGCCAAATGTCATGTAGATTAGTCTTGTTCATAAATGTCACCAAATATGTGTCATTTGCCAGTACGTTGTTGTACTGACCCCTCTGGGGCTGCATATTCAAACGTGCAGGTTTTCATTTCGAATAAGGAACCAAGAGTAGGATCTCGAGCTTACATTCCAACATGTCTGCCTGTGGCACTTGATGAAGATGAAGGCTCATTGCAACTATGCTTTATGCTGTGTACTCGTAAGGTTGAAGACCTATGTAATCTGGATTACGTTATAATATTAATGCTATTTCAATGATTACTATATTTTGTACTGTGGTGCTATCTACTGATCCAGGGAATGGCACAGTAACACAGGAGTTCTGCCTTTAGGTAAGGGCAGGGCGCTACAAGTCTCAACCTAGCGAAGCATCAAGAAGATTTTCTAGTGCCATTGCCGGGGAAATAGTAGAAGGATTGCTCACAGGAAAGTCTTCATCACCAACTTGTGCAAACGTCTAAGCTTGCGGAGGTTGCACCTACGTGAGTATCATCTTGTCCTTTTAGATATGCAAAGTACTTTATTTTTGTTTTGTTATTGTCTTGCATATCATTTTATTTTTAGTTTTGCAATTACTTTACTATTTTGGTTTGCACTTTTATTTTTCGTTTTGAATTTTGTTTACTATTTTTATTTCGGTTGCGTTAGTTGTAGTATCATTTTACTTTCAGTTTTCATTCTAAAAACTAAAAACTTGCATAATGGGAGAAAGAACTAAGTTGTGCGACTACACAAATACTCCTAATGAGCATTTTATTGCTAGGCCTATTACCACACCCGATATTCAAGCTGAAAGCTTTGAAGTGAGTCCTAGTCTTTTAAACTTGATAACTAGGGAGCAATTTGGTGGTAGTGCACAAGAGGATGCCTCTATGCATCTTCATGATTTTATTGAAATATGTGACATGCAAAAATTTAAGAATGTTCAAAATGATGTCTTGAAGTTAAAATTATTCCCATTTTCACTTAGCGGAAAAGCCAAAGATTTGTTGCATTCACTACCTACTACTAGTATTAAATCTGGGGATGATTTAAAATAAGCTTTCATTAAGAAGTACTACCCCTGTTAAAATTTTGCATAATAGAAATAGTATTCTTTCTTTTAGGCAAAATGAAAATGAACATGTAGCTATGGCTTGGGAAAGGATTAAACACATGCGTAGGACTTGTCCTTCTCATGGTGTCAATGAGTGGACCATCCTTCATTCTTTTTATAATGGCTTGAACTAAATGTCTAGAAATATTCTTGATTCAGCAGCAGGAGGTGCTTTTATGGGCAAAACTATTGTAGAAGCTAAGGCCATCTTAGAGAGCATATTGCAAAATCATAGTCAAGGGCATACTGAGAGAGCTCCTATGCCTTCTAAAAAAGTAAGTTCAATAGAAGAGGTAGATGTTTTATCAAATAAAATGGATGCCATACTTGCTTATATTAATAAACAAAATGTTGAGAATGTTCCTTTGCATGAATTAGTTGGGAACAATGTTGAAAGTGTTAATGTAAATTTTGTTAGGAATTTTGGTAATAATGGCTATGGGAACAATTACAATTCTTATAATAAACCCCCATATACTTCAAATAACTATGGCAATCATCCTTTCATTCCATATCCTAATGCTAATGAAAACAAGTGGAAGCCTACTATTAATGACCACTCTGATGGTCAGCAGGAGACTAACAGAAGTCTCATGGAGCAAGTAGCTGGCCATGGCACTATGATAGAAGAGTTGAATAAGTCCATTGCTTCCATAATTTCTGATACTAAAGGATTACAAACTCAAGCTGCAGGTTTAGATAAAGCTCTTTCAAAGCTAGCTGACAATCAAGCTACTTCATTAAGTATGTCAGCAGGGAAACCACAAGCACCACCTGTTATTGGCATGAATTCCATTGTTATTACTGAAAACACTCCTCTCACTTTGGAGGAGACGCTTGAAGAACTTAAAATTACCCTGAATTTTTATTACCATTTGTGTCACAACATGTCTGTTTGGGGGAAGAAGTTAAGGAAATAGAGGAAGATGAAACTACTATGATTATGAATGAGAAAGAGGTAGAAGAAGTAAAAAATGCTTAGTGAAGTTAAAGATCCTTTGCTTGATTTGGAAAAGTGTAGCTTGCATGAACTCATTAATATACTACAAAAGTTTGCAAGTGATCCATCTATAAACACAAACCAAGCAGGTTTTGGTTCTTATATTGCTAATCATGTCTTGAAAGAAAAGATTGCTAGGTACAACCAGGAGGCCATGATACCACCAAAGCTTGGGTATGCATGGATCCCAGAGGTATTAGTCACTATTGGAAAGGAAACACATCATGCTATATTAAATCTTGGATCTAGTGTTTCTGTTTTATCTATAGAGATATATGAATTGCTAGAGTTACAAAATATTGAAAAAATGCTCTATTTACTTGATACTTGCTAATGATTCTATTAAACATGCTTTAGGCAAGGTTAGTAATGTTATGGTAGAGCTGCACATGACTTGTGTACCTGTTGATTTCATTATCATGGATATGGGGAATAAAACCTCTAGTCCTATTATTCTTGGTAGACCTTTTCTTCGTACTATAGGAGCTATCATTGATTCGAAGGAAGGCAATGTAAAGTTTCAGTTCCCACACAAAAAGTGTATGGAACACTTCCCAAGGAAGAGGGACACGCCAAAGTACAAGTTCCCTCATGAGCTTTGATACGTCTCCAACGTATCTATAATTTTTGATGCTCCATGCTTGTTTTTACACCATTTGCCTACTGTTTCGTTACACTTCGTGGCACTTTTATGCATTTTCCGGAACTAACCTACTAACAAGTCGCCATAGTGCCAGTTCCCTGTTTTCTGCTGTTTTTGTGTTTCAGAAGTGCTACAGAGGAAATATTCTCGGGATTGGACAAAACAAGTTCCTGAAGTCTTATTTTTCCCGGAAGCTTCCAGAGATCAGAAGAGGAGTTGGAGGGGGGCCACGAGGGCCCCACACACCAAGGCGGCGCGGCCTGGCCCCTGGCCGCGCCCCCTATGTGTGAGAGCCCCTCGGTCCACCTCTGACGATGCCCCTTCGCCTATAAAGACCCCCCGACAGAAAAAACCTAAGTACCCGATCACTTTTCCAGAACACATCGCGATCCGCTGCCACCGTCGACCCGAAGATCGGGAAGGTCCAGAAGCTCTTCCCGGCACCCTGCCGGAGAGGGGGATCGCCACCGGAGGTTTTCTTCATTGCCATGCTTGCCTCCGGAGCGATGAGTGAGTTGTCTACCTTGGACTATGGGTCCATAGCAGTAGCTAGATGGTTGTCTCCTCCACCACGTGCTTCATGTTTAGATCTCATGAGCTGCCCTACATGATTGAGATCACCGTTATGTAATTCTACATGTTTGGTTTGTTGGGATCCGATGAATATTGGTGTTATGATTGAGTTGCTATACTGAAATATATCTTATGTTATCTCTATGTTGTTTATGATCTTGCATGCTCTCCGTTGTTAGTAGCTATCTTGGCCGAGTAGTTGCTAGTGACTCCAAGAGGGGGTATTTATGCTCGATAGTGGGTTCATGCCTCTATTTAACCTGGGGGAGTGACAGAAACCTCTAAGGTTGTAGATGTGCTGTTGCTACTAGGGAGAAAACAACATTCATATGCTCAAGGGCATATGCTTTGTTTACATTACACACTTTGCTTAATGCAATTATTTGTTGTTCGCAACTTAATACTCATGGGGTGTTTGGATGATATCCCCGGGAGTGGATTATTAGTCATAGATGCAGTTGGATGGCGGTCTATGTATTTTGTTGTAATGCCTAGAGTAAATCGCATAGTGATCTTCTTGACATATCACGTTTATCTTTATTCTATCAATTGCCCAACTATAATTTGTTTACCCAGCATGTGTTATTTATCTTATGGAGAGACACCACTAGTGAACTATGGACCCCGGTCCTATTTCCATCATATTGCTATCACCTGTTTACTTTACTCGCACTGTTTACTTTACTCGCATACTTTCACTGCTTTCCACTCGATACGCTCATACCCTTTGTTTCAAGCAAACCGGTGAGATTGACAACCTCATCGCAAATTGGGAACAAAGTATTTGGTTGTGTTGTGTGCAGGTACCACGTTGTTGCTCGCAAAGCAAAGCTTGGATGAGGCGCCATATATAAATTGTCCAGAGCTGTTGCGAAGCTTGCAAGCATCACCTTCAGTCGTTTGTCTCTCCTCTCCAAGAACGATAAACCTTGGTTTCTTAATTGAGGGAAAAACCTTGCTGCTATATTCATCACACCTTCCTCTTGGGGTTCCCAACGGGCTGGTCATCAACCACGCATCAAGCTATTTTTCTGGCGCCATTGCCGGGGAGGAAGTAGAAGACTTCTGCGAGGGGAGTTTTTCGCACGCACATCCTTTACTTTGTTATTGTTTTGGTTTACTTTATTTATTTTACCTGCATCGTTTTATATCAAAAACCCAAAAAAATTAGAATCCTTGGTAGTTGTTTTTACTTGTCTGCTTTTCGTTTTGCTGAAATGGCTACTCCTGAAAACACCAAGTTGTGTGACTTTACTAGCACGAACAATAATGATTTTATCTGCACTCCTATTGCGCCACCTGCTCCTGCTGCAAACTTTTATGAGATTAAGCCTGCTTTATTGAACCTTGTTATGAAAGAGCAATTTTCTGGTGCTAGTACTGAAGATGCTGCAGCTCATCTCAACAATTTTGTTGAGCTATGTGAGATGCAAAAGTATGAGAATGTTGATGGTGACATTATTAAGCTTAAGTTGTTTCCTTTTTCTTTGAGAGGAAAAGCTAAAGATTGGTTGTTGTCTTTGACTAAGAATAGTATTGATTCATGGGCTAAGTGTAAGGATGCTTTTATTGGTAGATACTATCCTCCTGCTAAGATTATATCTCTGCGTAGCAATATTATGAAGTTTAGTCATTTTGATAATGAACATGTTGCTCAAGCGTGGGAAAGAATGAAATCTATGATAAAGAATTGCCCCACTCATGGACTGACTACTTGGATGATTGTTCAAACTTTTTATGCAGGACTGAATTTTTCTTCGAGGAACCTACTTGATTCAGCTGCTAGAGGCACTTTTATGTCCCTTACCTTGGGCGCCGCAACAAAGCTACTTGACAACATGATGGTAAATTACTCCGAATGGCACACCAAGAGAGCTCCACAAGGTAAGAAGGTGAATTCTGTTGAGGAAACCTCTTCCTTGAGTGATAAGATTGATACCATTATGGCTATGCTTGCTAATGATAGGACTCATATTGATCCTAATAATGTTCCTTTAGCCTCTTTGGTTGCTCAAGAAGAGCATGTTGATGTGAATTTCATTAGAAACAATAATTTTAACAACAATGCTTATAGGAACAATTTTGCTAGTAACAATTATAGGCCGTATCCTTCTACCAATGGTAATGGTTATGGTAATTCTTATGGTAACTCCTCCAACAACACTAGGGCCGCGCCCTCCGAGCTTGAGGTAATGCTCAAGGACTTCATCGGTAAGCAAACTGCTTTTAACAAGTCTGTTGAGGAAAAGTTAGGCAAAATTGATATTCTTGCTTCTAAAGTTGATAGCCTTGCTCATGATGTTGAACTTCTGAAATTTAAAGTGTTGCCTAATGATGTGAAAGAGAACAATGTTTTTGCTACTGCTAATGCTATTCAAGTTGGAATTGATGAAAATATTAGATTGTTAGCAGAATTGCATGCTAGATGGGAAAGAGAGGATGAGATTGCTAGGAATATGAAATTTTGTACTATTACTACCTCTAATGATATTGTTCCTAATACTAGCAATCCTCTTACTTTGATTGGTGTAGAGAAAATTCCCACTCCTTGTGTTAAAAAGCCTAAAACTGCCAAAACTTTTTCTCAAAAGAGTGCTGAAATTTTTCGGAGTGTAGGAGATGATAGCTCTACTTCTTTTAATGATTTTGATGTTGATGGCTGCAATATATCTGAAGTTATTTTGTTCTTGCAAAAGCTTGCTTTGACTCCCAATGCTAGTTCTTTGAATATTGCTTTTAGTAAGCATATTACCAATGCTCTCATAAAAATTAGGGATGAAAAGTTGCAGCAAAAAGCTTCTGTTCCCAAGAAGTTAGAAGATGGTTGGGAACCCATCATTGATATGCATGTTAATGGTTTTGATTGCCATGCTTTATATGATCTAGGTGCTAGTATTTCTATCATGCCTAGCTAGAAAGATTTATGACATGCTTGACTTACCACCGCTTGAAAAGTGTTATTATGATGTTCCTATTGCTGATGTTGCTAAGAAGAAACCTTTGGGAAGAATTAATGATGTTCTTATTGTGGTTAACAATAACCTTGTTCCCATTGATTTTCTCGTTATGGACGTTGAATGCCATGCTTCATGTCCTATTATTTTGGGAAGACCCTTTCTTCGAACTGTAGGTGCCATCATTGATATGAGAGAAGGCACCATCAAATATCAATTTCCACTCAAGAAAGGTGTGGAACACTTCCCTAGGAAAAGGAAGAAATTGCTTTTTGACTCTATTCTTAGAGCAAATTATGAGCTTGATGCTTCATCACTTGATATTACTTAATTCACAATTTTCTGCGCCTAGCTCAAAGGCGTTAAAGAAAAGCACTCTTGGGAGATAACCCACTGTTTTCTTTTTAGTACTTTTTCTTTTATTTGTGTCTTGGAAGTCATTACTACTGTAATGACCTCTCCTTATCCTTTTTATTTCATTTTTGTGCCAAGAGAAGCCTCTAATTTGAGTGAGGTAAGATTTGGGGATGTTGCTGTCCTGAAACTGTTTTCGGTGCTGCACCGTAAAAATTCGTATAAATTCTCTGTATATCTCTTGGACCTCGATTTCTTGTACATATGCCCCAGGTTATATCCAAACTTTCGTTAGTTTAACACTTTTTGATTTGAGCAACAGAAAACCCCTTAAAAATTCGACCTTTGTCTGCTGTTCTGTTTTGACAGATTTCTGCCAATATTTGTGTTTGCCGCTTTATCGCTTTCTTTTGAGTTCTTTTTATCACGGATCTTTTGGGGAAGTTGCTACAGTAGTATATACTTTATATGTGGTGGTTTTTGGGTTGAAACCTGAAGCAAAAAGAGGTTGATTATATGTTATGCTACACTAATGTTGCTAATAGATTTGTGTTTAGTTTTGTATGAAGGAAGTTTTCAAGTGTAGGGATTGGAGAATGATGAGATGAGTTGAAGAATGGACAAAAGCTCAAGCCTGGGGATGCCCATGCATCACACCAAGAAATATCCAATAAGTACAAGCGTCAAAGCTTGGGGATGCCCCCGAGGCACCCCTTCTTCATCGGCAAAAATCAGGTCACCTTTCAAGATATTATATTTTTATTGCTTCATGCACTATGTGTTTTTCTTGGAGCATCAGTTGTTTTAGTTTTCTTAGTTAGTTTAGTTTGTTTGCTGTAATAAATGGTTGGACCCCAACAAATTTCTTTTGGAGAAGTTGCCTTGCTTTTCATTTGCCAAGAACGCTCTAGTTTTTGCTGTAATAAACCGAGTGTTCTTCTTTTTCTGCTACTGCTTTTGGTTTTTGTTTTTGCCTTGATTTGCGTTCAGACCTTGTCATATCTCTTCATCAAGGTGTATTTTTGCCTCTGGTATTTATTGGTTTTCATCAAAATAGGTGTCTATAAAATTTTCAAATGGTGTTGGAAAAGAGAAAAAGCTTTATGCAAAAAAGTGGTACAAGAAGGAGCTTGTGTAGACTGCGGCTTAGGCTTTTTCATGTCGTGCTTGATGTCTTTTTGATAGTATGCTTAGTGGTTTTGCTGTAGCATGACTTGTCTCAAATAACTGAGATTGCTTAATGAGCCTTTAAAAAAAATCATGCGTTGTTTTAATTATTTGGAAGCATTATTTTGGTTTTCTCCTTGATGCTTTTTTTGGGTTGACTTGGCGCATGCTCACACATGTTAGAATCATACAAAGTCGCCAATAGCTTCTATGATCATTTAGTTTTTTACTTTTGATGCCATCTTATGCTTCTTTTAATGTCGCTTTGTCGCTTTGCATGATTATGGCCATTATTGCTCTCTTAGTTGGTCGCTCCCAGTCTTTTGCTAGCCCTCGCCTTGTACTGAGTATGAGCTCTACTCGTGCATCCAACTCCTAAAAACCAAAGTTTTCCAAAGTGTCCACCATACATACCTACTAGCAATTTGCTATGCCAAGTAAATTTAACTTGCTTTTATTATCTCTTCAAATTAAACTCTTACCAGTGTTATGCAAAAATTGGTCAGTAAAGCTCTCACGAACCGGAAGGCACACTTTACTTTTTCTTGTTCTTAAAATTTGACATTGTGGTCTCTTATGTTGAGTTGTTATGCTTGCAAGTTGTAAGTTGGATACTAGCCCAACCATGCCGTCATGGGGCAAGCTTTCAACATTGCACTTCTTATTTGAGTTGATATCGTGATCTTTTGTTTATGGATGCCCGCGGTGTGAAATGAATTGGGAATCTTGCGGGGATCATGGAGTTTGTATATGTGTTAGGGAAACACCTGGGCTACCAATCTAAGACATGCATAATTCATGGTGGAAATTTGCAGCATACCCATAGTGGACATTCGACGACACATCTCAAAATAAAAAGCTATACAAATGGTAAATAAAAGAGATGTCGAGGTGTTCATTGTCTGCTTGTCCTGTCATTTTGATGTGGGCTTGTTCCATGTCATCGGGCACGGAGGTACCCCGTTGGCGGTTCTTGATGATACATATATACTTACAATGACAAGAGCCTTGCTTGGGACTCTAAGTAAAGTAGCATCAGGTTTGGGTACTCGTATTCACGGGGCACGAGGTTTTTGACTTATGATTTGTCAAGCATATGCATCATAATTGTTCTCGCATTAACTCTAACCATTCAAGATGCTTATGATGGGGGCAATGAGAGCTCAAAGCCGGTAAGTACCATAATTTTTGAAGGTTATAAAACTTGCAATCACTGCTTCCCTCCGCGAAGGGCCTTTCTTCTACTTTTATGTTGAGTCACCACCTTCTATCTTTATGCACCATTAAGAGAGCATAGTTGCCGTTCTTAGTATAATGTGCATTGTCCCAAAGTTTTCATTGATTGATTCATATTGTTGGTTTCACTTGTTCTTAAATTATTTGTATCTAGTCGCCCCCTTAAACTTGAAGGTGTCCTATGCATTTATGTTTTGCTCTCTATTAAGGACAAGCTGAAAACCACTTGTATGTTTTTCCTTATGATTTGAACACACGTTTGACTTTCATTGTTTCATTTTCATGATCTTTTGTTTGTGTTCAGTTGCATGTTTATAACATGGTTGCTAAGTTTCTATTATCAAGATTATATCTTTCATGCCCATGTTTTAAGTTCTTATGATCCCAGCTCACAAATGCTTACATATATGATCAAGATTGTGTAGGTGCATGTCACCTCAAAAATTATTCTTTGTTATCACTTACCTACTCGAGGACGAGCAGGAGTTAAGCTTGGGGATGGTTGATACGTCTCCAACGTATCTATAATTTTTGATGATCCATGCTTGTTTTTACACTATTTGCCTACTGTTTCGTTACACTTCGTGGCACTTTTATGCATTTTCCGGAACTAACCTACTAACAAGTCGCCATAGTGCCAGTTCCCTGTTTTCTGCTGTTTTTGTGTTTCAGAAGTGCTACACAGGAAATATTCTCGGAATTGGACGAAACAAGTTCCTGAAGTCTTATTTTTCCCGAAAGCTTCTAGAGATCCGAAGAGGAGTTGGAGGGGGGCCACGAGGGCCCCACACACCAGGGCGGCGCGGCCTGGCCCCTGGCCGCGCCCCCTATGTGTGAGAGCCCCTCGGTCCACCTCTGACGATGCCCCTTCGCCTATAAAGACCCCCCGACGGAAAAAACCTAAGTACCCGATCACTTTTCCAGAACACATCGCGATCCGCCACCGCCGTCGACCCGAAGATCGGGAGGGTCCAGAAACTCTTCCCGGCACCCTGCCGGAGAGGGGAATTGCCACCGGAGGTCTTCTTCATCGCCATGCTTGCCTCCGGAGCGATGAGTGAGTAGTCTACCTTGGACTATGGGTCCATAGCAGTAGCTAGATGGTTGTCTCCTCCACCACGTGCTTCATGTTTAGATCTCATGAGCTGCCCTACATGATTGAGATCACCGTTATGTAATTCTACATGTTTGGTTTGTTGGGATCCGATGAATATTGGTGTTATGATTGAGTTGCTATACTGAAATATATCTTATGTTATCTCTATGTTGTTTATGATCTTGCATGCTCTCCGTTGTTAGTAGCTATCTTGGCCGAGTAGTTGCTAGTGACTCCAAGAGGGGGTATTTATGCTCGATAGTGGGTTCATGCCTCTATTTAACCTGGGGGAGTGACAGAAACCTCTAAGGTTGTAGATGTGCTGTTGCTACTAGGGAGAAAACAACATTCATATGCTCAAGGGCATATGCTTTGTTTACATTACACACTTTGCTTAATGCAATTATCTGTTGTTCGCAACTTAATACTCATGGGGTGTTCGGATGATATCCCCAGGAGTGGATTATTAGTCATAGATGCAGTTGGATGACGGTCTATGTATTTTGTTGTAATGCCCAGAGTAAATCGCATAGTGATCTTCTTGACATATCACGTTTATCTTTATTCTATCAATTGCCCAACTGTAATTTGTTTACCCAGCATGTGTTATTTATCTTATGGAGAGACACCACTAGTGAACTATGGACCCCGGTCCTATTTCCATCATATTGCTATTACCTGTTTACTTTACTCGCACTGTTTACTTTACTCGCATACTTTCACTGCTTTCCACTCGATACGCTCATACCCTTTGTTTCAAGCAAACCGGTGAGATTGACAACCTCATCGCAAGTTGGGAACAAAGTATTTGGTTGTGTTATGTGCAGGTTCCACGTTGCTTCTCGCAAAGCAAAGCTTGGACGAGGCGCCATATATAAATTGTCCGGAGCTGTCGCGAAGCTTGCAAGCATCACCTTCAGTCGTTTGTCTCTCCTCTCCAAGAACGATAAACCTTGGTTTCTTAATTGAGGGAAAAACCTTGCTGCTATATTCATCACACCTTCCTCTTGGGGTTCCCAACGGGCTGGTCATCAACCACGCATCAAGCTTCACCCATCTTAATTATCAACTAAGTAAGCCTAGCTATATGGCTATAAAGAAAGCGCTTTACGGGAGGCAACCCGGTTGTTTTTGTTTTGATTTTCTTTGTGTCCTCTTGCTGTAACAAGAGACTTTGTTTTTTGTTTTTCTACTAGAGTTTTTAATAAAATGCCAAGTTTTACTCATTTTGGATTGTTAAAGTTGCCGAAAACTTATGGAGCAGAAATTCCTGCGCGAACTCTTTTCAGTAAAAAAATTCTCAAAAAATTTCTGTAGCTTCGATTGAGATCTGCTTTTAAATGAAGGTGCAACTTTTCATCCTCTATATGCCTGATTTGTTACAGAATTTTTAGACATGTTTAAGTAGGGTAATTAATTACGTTTTGCTGCTGCAATATTTCTGGACATATTCTGTCCTAGTTTATTTTATGCATTCTTTGGGCTTTAAAGCTAAATCTTTTTGATTGGTTTGAGTTTATGAGAAGGAATACAATATTATATACCTACTGGATATTTTTCATGCAATTTGTTTTGGGAATTACATGCGGCAAGAATCATGCTTTTTATGCCTACTAATGCCACCCCACAGGAAAAGAGATGGGAGATATCTTTGTGTTGAAGTTTTTTCCACAAGAATTAAAGGAGCTGCACCTAGATATAGAATGGTGAAAACCATAAGCTTGGGGATGTCAAGACCCCACTGGACTACACACTCTCAGTTTGCACATGTCAACATTTTGTTTTTCTATCAACGCAGTTTTATCGCATAAACTTGGAGCGTCTTTTATAGTATTGTTATAGTCTGTTTTTGCTTTGTTTTCTTTTTATTTGGGTGAGACCACCATGTTTATTTATTTTGAGAGAAAGCTACTGGAGGTTTGGTTTGATTTGACTTGGATGCATTGAAAGATTTGGGATTGAGATATAGGAGTTGATTATTAAGATACATATAGTTGCATGCTTCATATGCTTTGAATAAGTTTTGATCTGCATATGGTTTATTAGGAGCTATCTTGTATTCATTGTTTTGATGCTTAATACTTGTTTACATTGTTTAACATGGATTGTTTAGCTCTATGGACACTTATACATGCATATAGTTGGTCAACTTTCCACCTCTTGCTAGCCCAAAAATAAAGAAATCCAACAAGTTAAAAACTTGTTTTTCCAACACCTTCAAACCAAGTTACTCTAGTGAGTCCACCATATCTACCTATTAGCTTTGATGCTATTCCAAGTATGTTTCTCATGTTTTTATTATTTTACTTAGTTTCCAAATATTAAAATGCTTATGAGTATGTTTTTTATGAGAAAAGTGGTCTAAAGGCTCCAACGAACTTGAATGCACACTTTATTTCTTGTATTTAATAAACTTGAACCATTGTGATTAAGATTATGAAGTTGTGAGCTTGACAAAGTCTAAGTTGGGAGTTAGCTCATCTATGCTGTCATAGGGCAAGTTTCAACATTGCACTTGTTTATATCTAGTTGATGTCATGATTCTTTTGTTTTTGGATGCTTATCATTTGTGAACTAAGTGAGGAAACATTGTTCATTCATGGAGTTTGTATAAATGGTTAGAGGAAACTCTCGGGCCGTTAATCTAAACCATGCATCATTCATGCTGGAAATTTACAGCATTCCATAGTGAGCATTCAACAACGCATCTCATAATAAAAAGCTATACCCAATGGTAAATAAAACAGATGTCGAGGTGTACATTGTCTGTTTGTCTTGTCATTTTGGTATGGGAAAGCTTCCATATCATCGGGCAAGAGGTACCCCGGTTGATATTCTCTATAATACTATTATACTTACAATGACAAGAATTTGCTTTGTTTCCCGAGTTTAGTAACATCTGGTGTAGGCACTCATTTTCAAGGGGCATGAGGCATTCAACTTATATTTTATCAAGGGTACTACTCATATTTGCTTTAACTTTAACCATTAACCATTAACCATTTCAAGATGCTAATGATAGGGGCAATGGGAGCCTGAAACCAGTGAATACGATATCTCAAACATAAGCTTAAGATGAAGCATTTGGAAGCTAGATATTACTTTACTCATGTTTTACCTTTGATTATCATATGTTTATCTAAAGTGTCCACTTTTATATTCAGTTTCAAGAAGAATACTCTATGACCATTATAGGATGTCTTTACTTTGTTTTATTTCATTTTGCATACATTTGGTCCATAGTCTTCTATGTTTTACTTTGTGAATCATTATTAGACATCCTTACATTGAAATGTTGATATCCTTTGATAATCTATCTTGCATATTGCTACTTATTTCTAGACCGAATCATTTAATTATGTGTAGCAGCAATAATCTTCTTTGATATCTTAGATAGTAGTAAAGTACAAAGCTCATGTTTGTTTTATCACCTTTATACTCGAGGACGAGTATAGGTTAAGCTTGGGGATGTTGATGCATGTTGAAAGAGCATGTGCCCCTGTGTGGTTTTGGTAATTAATGACAATCCCTATGGACTAATGTTTGCATCGAGTTATATTTGTAGGACTTGTCCGTAGACAACGCTTGAGCCATATGTTGGTTTCAAGGTTGTAAGAAGATGAAAATAAAGAAGACTATGTGATGATCAAGTTGTTATTCAAGGAGTGATCCGAAGATTGGTCATAAGGGAGTTGAGCTTATATAGAGTGTTTCTTGAGGAATAAGATGGAGTGAGCTCTCATGTGCATTCTCAAGACATCATCATTATGAAAGAAGAAGATTAAGTGCAATGTTGATCAAGTCGAAGCGCAAGTTCAAGATAGGCTTCTAGAAGATATCATTTGCTTGAAGCTCGGCATCCATTTGGTGGTAATGGACATGTGAAGATATTTCTACTAGTGTCTCTCCCATATTGAAGTATGGGGGAGGAATCCGCAAGACTTCACCGAGCAAGCGTAATCAAGAAAGGTAGTCCAACTTGAGAAGATGAAGATCGTCACCATCTAGCTCAAGTGGAATGCGCAAGGCAAACGTATGATCTTGATCAGGTTTCTTTCTTACCGGTCTCATAGTGTGGGAGACCGGGTTTTAGGATCGATAGCCGTACTATCAAGAGGGGCTCTCGAGTAACTTATTCGTATTGTTCGGAGAGAGCTCAAACCTTTGCATACTTGGCATCATCTTTCTTGGTTCTTATTTGCCTTTTTCTCCTTGTGAGGTTCTAGAGCTTGTGGTTATTCTCATGACAAGCTCTAGTTCATCAAAAACGGATTTCCTATGGAAAACTTGTTGTGTTTTTGGTGTTTGGAGAATTTACCGGTTCCTCATATAGAGAGGCTTCATACCTCTAAATTCATAGTAAATTATTCCTTGCTGGTTCTTAATATTTCCAACAAAATTTGTTCCATCTCATTCAGAGTTTCCTTGCAAAAGTTATTTGTTTTTTGGGCTGCCCAAGTTCGCCCCAGGTCCGGCCAGGCCGGGTTCCAGGCCGGACCTTCCGGCAGCAGAACGGACCAGTCCGGCACGGGAACGAACTGCTATACTGGCGTGTGGTTCGGCGTTGGGCCGGAAATTTCCGACGGGCCGCCGGACCGTCCGGTCTCTAGTCCGGCAGCACTGGACTTACGTCTGAACTGTCCGGCGGGCTGCTTCCAACGACCATATTTTCCCCACCTATAAATACCCCTTCTTCCACCTTGAGCCAACCATGTTTTTGGGCTTCTCTCTCCTCCATTGTTGACCTTCAAAGCTTGCCCTCCCTCCTCCATTCCCTCCATGTTTCTTGCATCTTTTTAAGGGAAAAGAGAGAGGAGATCCAGATCTACATTTCCACCAATCACTTTCTCCTCTAAGAGAGGGGAATCTATTGGATCTAGATCTTGGAGTTCTTTGTAAATTTCTTCCTTGTTCTTCCTCTCATATCCCTCCGTAGCATTTGTTGCTTTGGTAGGATTTGGGAGAGAAGGATTTGAGCAATTCGTGTGTTCTTGCCATTGCATATGGTGCATCAGTTTGAGTTCTCCTCGGAGATTCGGTGGTGAAAGCAAGAAGCTTATTTCCTCTTGGGTTCTTGGAACCCTAGACGGCTTAGTGGATTTCTTGGGGACCTCCAATTATGTTGTGGAGATCTTCCCAAGCTTTGTGGTGCCTCCGTGGCGATTATTGGGAGCCTCCAATTGAGTTGTGGAGTGTGCCCCAATCTTAGTGGCTTTGTGGATTTGGGAGCCTCCAATTAAGTTGTGGAGTTGCCCCAAGCTTTGTGTGGGTTCGGTGACCGCCCTCAAGGGTCCCATAGTGGATCGGGTCTTCCATCTTGGTGGGAGGGCTCGAGGAGATTACGGTGAGCCTCCGTGGCGTTTGGGGAGCCTTATGCCTCCACACCGCTCCAACAGAGATTAGCACCCGCAAGGGTGTGAACTTCTGGATGCATCATTGTCTTCGCGTGCCTCAGTTATTTCTATACCCGAGCTCCTTTACTTATTGACAAGGGTATAGATAATAGAGCCCGTTAGTTAGCTACCCCTAAGGCCCGTTAAGCTAGGCCCAATTGTAATACTAGTCGAAATACGAGTTCATGTCGTATGTCGATATTGTAATCTATGTCGGATCCCTCCCGATCCCTGAGACCTGGCCACCTATATATAGGGGCCAGGAGGGGACGGTGAGGGACAGATTGAAAGCAAGCCAGGTTTACACCCATGTTTACTTTCGATACCCACCTTGTTTGACTGATTTCACCTTCGAGTTCATCCGACGCCCTATCTCCCCGGTCCTAAGTCCTTCATCTAGGACATTTGTCAAGTTAACCCTCGTCACTTATGCAATTTACTTTGTGATAGCCTTCGTGCTTGAAGTTATATATATCTTGCTATCACATAGTTGCTTATCTTGCTTAGCATAAGTTGTTGGTGCACATAGGTGAACCTAGTTTATCTAGGTTTTGTATGCTTGGCAAATTAAATATTAGTTTTATTCCACATTTGTCAAGCCACTCGTAAAAGTTTTATATCGCCTATTCACCCCCCCTCTAGGCGACATCCGTGTCCTTTCACATGTAAAATGCATACATGATCTTTGCACTTTACCACTTGATATTCCACCTTATTTACATCATATATTGGTAATATTTAAGCTTTTTGATGATTATTGGGAATAATTCACATGTTCCCTAATTTTGTCGCATTAACCTGGGAAAACCAGAAAACCTCTTTTTCAATGTTTTTAACTTTCAGGGACCCGAACGGAGTCCAAATTACTTGAAACTTTGCGGGAGCCAGTTTTTCCATGGAACAAGACTTCAGAGAGACGGAAGTGCAACAGAGGAGGTCCGAGGAGGAAACGAGCATGGCCCACGTGGCCAGATGCCTGGGCCGCATGGGGCCTAGCCATTCCCACCTCGTTGCTCCGATGCCGTCGATCTTCATCTCGGTGAATTCGTCTTGACCTAAAACCATATATAAAAAGGGTCCCCCTGCGGGTCGTGAAAAGGAGCGCCGCAGAAACACAGAAACACGAAACAGAAGCCAGGGAGATCAAAGATTGGTGGGGAAAACTCCGATGGGGCGCTACCCGTGTGATCTCCATCCCCTCCAACGACTCTACCTTCGTCACCATGATGAAGAGGGAGTAGTCCACCTCTGGACTACGGGTTTGTGGCAATAGCAAATTATATCTCTTTCTTGTTCTTCATCGTTTTAGCGCCATATGAGCTGCATAACATGATTATGGCCATCTTTGTATCACTTTTGTGGTGAATCTTTCTATGAGTAATATATGAGATTGCAATTGTTCTATAATTTCAGTGTATGAGTAGATGTATATTATGTACCCCATTCTTATTTATTTGTTATGATCAAGCATGTTTATGAGAGCGTGTGTGGGGGAACATGTGCATTAGTTGGAGTAACGGGGGTGATTTTTCCAGGGAGGATAGTCCTTTGGAGTCACTTGGGTGTTTACCTTACTTTGTTGCCTTACTAGGGATAAAGAAAATACCATGCTATAGGTATCTCTAGCGTGACCTTGCTGAGTATCCGCGACTAGATCTAGCATGTTCTTATTTTAACTTCATGTCATGATGCTTAATGTTATGCTCTGAGTTTACCTTAATACCGAGATGACTAGATTAAATTCTCATCTTGGTGGAGTATGAGAGAGATGAATAACCAAAACATCTCTATATAGGACGTGATGCCCATATGAATTCATTTGAATGTGAACTTTGTTGCAATCCTTATCTTTTGTCTGGCATATCTTTTATGAGAGAGTGCATTAGTGAACCCATGAACTCTGGTCCACTTTATTTTATAAGAAACAACTTTCCATTCACTTTATTGCTGTTTTTATTTTCAGTCATTATTAATTTCTAAAATACAAAAACATTTCCTTTATTGCATTTCACAAACCAAAACACTACAACTATATCTTTTACAGTTTTATCATTGCATTGCATATTACTTTAGTTTGCATATTCCCGCGACACAGGATTTTTTGGCGCCGTTGCATTTGCATATTTATTTATTTTGTATTGCATATTTACTTTCAGTTTTGTATACTTACACACACCTTGTGCTTGACAACCACTTGGTGAGGTTGAGGGCACAGAGCAATTTTAGTTTACCTTGCAGGCTGTTAGAAGAGGGACAGGAAGGATCCTTATACACACAGTTCCCCGAGATTCGATATAAACCCTCGAGTCACCTTCGTGGGGAAAATCAAGCTTCCATATGCTCAACACTCTGCACTTGGAGTCTCAACCTAGCGAAGCATCAGCACCCAGCTAACTTTTAGGCGTAAATTTTCTACTGCAATGATGGACTGCTGGTATGAACTAGAAGGGATAGCCTCTAGTATTCATTATGAGGAAAATTGCGATTCCCTCATTTGGCAATACACTTCTAGCGGAGTCTATTCTATAGCCACACTTTACAAAATAATTAATTTCAGTGGTGTGGTTCCTCTGTTCATTCCTGCTGTCTGGCAGCTTCACATTCCTCCAAGGATCCATATCTTTCTTTGGCTATTAGGACATAACAAACTGATGACTAGGGATAATCTAAAGAAAAGAAAAATGAATAAACCAGAATGTTGTGTCTTCTATGCAGAACTATAATCTATTCATCATCTTTTTTATGACTGCATTGTTGCTAAGCAGATCTGGATGCATACTTCCTCTTTCTTTGAGCTCTCTATTGGAGACTCATATGAATCTGTTGCTAGATTCTAGATCTCTAATAAAAAGCATGCTTTGCTTAATTCAGTTTGTGCTTGTGTCCTCTAGAGCTTATGGAAGGTAAGAAATGACCTTATTTTTAATGGTCAACCTTGGATGGATGTGAAACAGGTGTGGAGGAGAGTATTTGGATCGCTCAGGAGATAGAAACTGATCTTCTAGGATAACATGATGGCTGGCGCAGACAACCTCTGTCAGAAGATCACGCAAATCTTGCGGGCTCCGATGCAGCTGGAGAACGGCTGAGAGCTGCCCGATCCACCTCCCTACAACCAAGCTTGCCAGCACTGAACAAAGTGGCTGGCTCAGGTACCTGGACGACTCCGAACTCTGTCCTGGTGGAAGGCTTCGCCTCGCCATGAAGAAAAAGATGATCAAAAGTCTAGAGTTGGAGTCGAGCTGGTCCTGATCAAAAACCTCGTTCTTAGTTTAATGTAGTTTGTAGTTGGAAAATTGAGACTTGTGAGCTTTCTTGCAAAACTCAGCTTTTGGTGGCCTGTATTTTGAGATTTCGGTTAGACCCCCTCGTGTAAAAGGGAAGGTTGTAGGCTAGCAGGAAAGTTGTTCCAAAACCATGTTACTGTTGGTTTCATTTTCAATGAAAATGGGACTGGGGGTGGCGAGCCCCTGTTGCTCTAAAAAAAGATGACCGCCCTTTCTCTTTTCTCCGTGGCTGAAAACAATCAAAGAAAAGCGTATGAAAAGTGGAATAGTTGATGTGATGAATGTGCCCAGTATCGATCAATGTGGCTCGAATCTGTTCCATTCAAGATCTGTTCAAATTCCAAATCTATTTTTGAAATATGTGCAAATTCGAAATATGTTCAAATTTGAATCTATTCAAAACTTGAAATTTGTTTGAATTAAAACTGTTTAGATTTTTTTGAATTTTCTAAAAAGAAAAAGAAAAAGAAAAAATATAAACAAAAACGAAAAATAATAGAAAAAGAAAAGTAGAAAACCGAAAAACCAATCAGTTGTAAAAAACCAAAAAACCGACCGAAATCCCAAAACCGAAAAAAAATAAAACACGCTAATGGGCCGTCCTGTTCAGAGGATAGCGAAGGGAGGAGGTACGCATCGTGGGGATTCCCGACGCTTAGAGCGTCAA
Source organism: Dactylis glomerata (assembly GCA_007115705.1). NCBI lineage: Eukaryota > Viridiplantae > Streptophyta > Magnoliopsida > Poales > Poaceae > Dactylis > Dactylis glomerata. The sequence goes on along the minus strand of QXEO01001278.1, from coordinate 5,866,803 downwards.
ATACTAGGATTCACCAAGAGAGACCGCGTGACGCCCTAGCGAACGACCAGATCTTCTCTTTTGCTTTTCATTAAAAAAAGACATAGCCCTTATACCCAAGCTGAAACCCACCCCGCCTAGGGTGGGGGTTCAGGGCACACCAGCTCCTAGGTGGATTCCTCCTGATGATGATCTTGCTAGGGCTAATGTTGATGGAGCAGTCTTGGTGGCAGACTCATTGGGTGGGGTGGCTACGGTTTTTCGTAGTATGGATGGAGTATATTGGATCATCGGCGATCGTTTTTCCTGGAATTATGGACCCTCCTTCCCTCGAGGCACTGGCATGTTGGGAAGCTTTGGCTTTGGCAGAGGACTTGTCCCTGGACAGAATAGCGGTGGCGAGTGATTGCATGCAGGTGATCGACGATATATCGGAAGACACAGGGAGACAATATGCTTCAATAGTTAAGGAAATTAATATTCATAAATTAGCTTTTAATAGTGTTGTTTTTTACTTTTGAGAGAAGGGAATCGAACAAAGATGCCCATAGTCTTGCTCGATTTGCATTAGGATTAGCTCTAGGGCGACATGTTTGGTTGCTGGAGCCGTTTGATACTTCGAGAATTCCTGTAACTTTGTCTTTTGATCAATAAAGTGCAAGTTACTCTAAAAAAGACTAAATTCCACCACCGGTTGTTTCCTTTCAACGCAAGTTCCATGGTCACTGAAAGTTAAAGACCAAAGAAAAATCGCATTTCGAACACACAACCATCACTGGGGAGTATGAACCTCATTAGCATACTTTCAAAGTTTAGGGCCTGTTTGGTTTATGCCGCTTGCTCACCCAACCAAATTATTGGTCATACCAAATCTTCTTGCCCTTTGTTTGGTTTTTTGCCAAAATTTTGGCTGCCCATGGGACTTTTTTTTAAACGGGGGCAAAAGCTTTGCCCTATTCAATTTAATAAGAAGGAGTTTACAAGGAAGTAAATAGTTAATTATTACACGGATTACTCTCCCGGCATCAAATCACCCAACCGCTTTGCCCCGGCAAGGACCCAAAGCTAGCCCAACACTTGATCTTGTCTAAGATTACAAAGGAAGGAGACAACTTGTGACGAAAAACTCTAGCGTTGCGCTCCTTCCAAAATCTCTCATACGGTAAGTAAGACTAAAGAGGCCAACCCTTTCCTATGAGGGCTCGACCCTTCCGCCATGGAGGACCACCACTCGCGGATACTTAGGCCCGCCCAAAGCCTAGGGAAGATCCCTTGCAATCCAAGCCAATCCTTGAGATGCTCCCATATCCTCATAGTCAAGCGGCAATGAACAAAAACATGATCATGATTTTCCTCGGTTTGCTTGCAAAGTTGACAAAGCCCACAATTATCCCAACCCCGTCAACTTAATCTATCCGCCGTCCAAAGCCTATATTGCAAAGCCAACCAAGCATGATTATTTTCCTTTGGCGTTGCCCAAGCCTTCCAAATGATTTTGATGAAGCTAGACTCCACAAGGCCGAAAAATTGCAACTTATATGCGGAAGCCGCTGACAAGGGTATAGTTAATAGAGCCCGTTAGTTAAGTACCCCTGAGGCCCGTTAAGCTAGGCCCAATTGTAATGATAAGTCGAATACGAGTTCTTACCGTATGTCGATATTGTAATCTGTATCGGACCCTACCCGATCCTTGAGACCTGGTCACCTATATATAGGGGCCTGGAGGGGACGGTGTAGGGCAGATTGAAAGCAAGCCAGGTTGAACACCCAAGTTTACTTTCGATACACACCTATTTCGACTAACTTTACCTTCGAGTTCATCCGACGCCCTATCTCCCCGATCCTAAGTCCTTCATCTAGGACATTTGTCGAGTTAACCCTCGTCAATTGGCGCCGACCGTGGGGATCTTGGGCGTTGGAATCATGAATTCGACGGCTTTTTCGCTTTTAGCCAACAACAGTTCAGAAGTCGATGGAAGTCAAAGACGGAACTAACCATTGGAAGTTTGAGCATCTTCATCGGGCCATCGGGTTCCTCTCGCCTTTCGGATCCGACGAAACAAGATCAAGATCCGTCGGCAAAAGAGCCCGAAACAACAGTAATGATGGAATATTCTGAAGGCTCTTCCAGCGAAGTAAACTCACCGGTCAGCCCAGAAGAAGTGCAAAAAGGAAAGATCGCAGAAGACAACGAAGAAAAGGAAAATTTTGACGTGGAGGTCCAACTCGAAGATCTCACGATCTGCCTCGACGATACCATAGACAAGTCAACAGATACATGGAAGACAGGATTAGAGCTTTCTGAGGATAGTAACTCGATCTTCTCAAGCTTTAAGGGTAACATCGGCAAACAATGCCAGGTGCTCGCCATTATAGGAGATAATTTAGAAGAATTCGACGAAAATGACAATCCAGTATTAAACCCAGCAAATATCGACAGAGGAGCAAATCACTTAGCAGAAGGGCAAACACCAGAATCCCTCGCAGGCAGGGAAAAAATTCGACTATCAGTCGACGAATGGAGGATAATAAGAGAAGCCGTAGAACACGGCACGCCAATACCATCAAATTCTAGCAAAGATATGCTTTTGGGGTATCACTACGCCCTAAGGCAGCAGGCCAAGCAATTAGCAAAGGAGAAAACAGAGATACAAAGAAGAAAAGATTCAGCCATTGCAGCTAGCGAGGCTGCTCGAAAAGCACGGAGCGACGCATCACACAGCAACGCAAGGAAAAATCGTCGACATGGTTCAAGGTATGATAACCTCGAGTATTCTAACAGGCAAAGTATTTCCAAAAACCTCGACTCGTCTTTCCTATCGGTCGACGAGCAGGGAAACATCCTACCAAAAACTCCTGAAGCAGCACTAGTAGCAGCACAAGCATATCTACTTACAACTCGACCAAGTCCAGGAGATCCTAGAGAACATATGCATAGAGCAGCACTGAACGGAGTCAACATGGTGGGCCACAAGCTATCAGCAAAAGGAGAAGAAGTATATCACCACAAGGAAGCACACAAAGCAAGGTCACCTCGCCGTCACAATAGTCCTCGGCGCAGAAGCAGCAAGCACCGATCTCGATCGCCATCACCGAAGCAGCACGGTGGAACCCGAAGATCACGATCCCCAAATGAAAAGCGCGACTATGAAGACGACGAAAAAGAGATGGGAGCATCATGCTTTACCCGCAGGGTTCGCACAACTCCAGTTCCCAAGGGATTCAAACTACCTCATGATCAGCAAAAATACGATGGATCACAGGAACCGCAATCATGGCTTGCAGATTACTTGCAAGCAGTCCAAATATTAGGAGGAACCAAGGAAACAGCAATGCAAAGTTTGCAACTACACCTCACCGGTGCAGCATGGTCATGGTTGAGCAAACTAGAGAAAGAATCTGTTGGAAGTTGGGAAGACCTCACAAAGCAATTTACAAGCAATTTCAGGTCGACATACAAACGACCAGCATCAATAGAAGAAGTCAAAGCGTGCGTACAGCAACGCGACGAAACACTATGGGCATACATCCAAAGATGGAGCCTCATCAAAAACTCAGCAGTCGAAGTTTCAGACGAAAGAGCAATAGACGCGTTCATCATCGGATTAAGGCGAAGAGACCTAGTCGAAGAGATGGGCAGAATCAAGCCGAAAACAGTGTCAGACCTCATGGACACAGCAAACAGGTTCGCAGACGGAGAAGATGCGTGCAACAACAAGCGGACGCGATCTCCAGAGGACGACAGAAGAAACAGATATGGAAGTCAAAGGAGACGATCCCAAAACTACGACAACTACGGCTCGCATAGCCAAGTCGCCGCAGGATATAAAGACAATAGCTATCAAGGAAATGATCGCAGAAGTTCTGGATATAGAAGCTACGGAAAGGAGGACTATAAGAAGTTCCCTATAAGGGAATCCAAAGAGTACAACCCATCACCAGAAGATATGCTCAACGGGCCTTGTCATATACACTCAGCGTTCGTCGACAGGAAACGAGTATCAAGGCACGCAATGAAAGATTGCACAACATTCTTAAAACTGCAAGAAGCAGCAATAAATAAGCAAACCGAAGCAAGGCAACAAGGATTCGAAGGAAGTAACAATCCTTCGACAAAGCAGCAAGGAAACAATGGAGCGCCTCAAGGACAAGACCAGCAAAACCAGGGATAGGACGACGACGAAGGGTATGTACCATCAAAAGGACATATCATATCAATGATACAACCTGTACCCAAGTCGAACAAAGAAGAGAAGAGCATAACTCGACAAGTCAACTTAGCAGTCATATCACCTCCAGCTGCAACGGAGTATCTACATTGGTCAGAGCAACCAATAGAGTTCAACAGAGAAGATCACCCTATAACAGTACCTCGGCCGGGAAACGCGCCTTTGGTACTCAAATCTCAAATCGGCGCGTATGATGTCGACAGAATATTCATGGATGCAGGGAGTGGAATTAACTTGATATACACAAAAACACTCCGAGCAATGCATATATCACTAGAGTTCTTGAAGCCAACAGATTGCTCCTTCCATGGAATCGTACCAGGAAGTGCCAATTACCCGTTGGGTCGAATAGCACTCAATGTTTGCTTCGGCAACCGGCAAAATTATAGAAGAGAAAAGCTAGACTTCGAAGTCATGGACTGGCCATCGCAATATCACGCGATCCTCGGACGACCCGCGTTTTTGCGATTCATGGCAGTGCCTCACTACACATATTTGGTACTTAAAATGCCAGGACCAAGAGGAATAATTACAGTAAAAGGAAGTTTTGAAGTTTCAGATCTCTGCGACAGGGAATTCCACAAGATGGCGCAAAATTTTGGCGTAATAGCCAGCCATGCAGAAAAGGCAAAAAGCGCGACTACAGAAGGCGTCAAGCTACTCGAAGAATGCGTCGCAGAGCCCGAAACGAAGAAACCACGAGTAGGAGCATCAGGAGAAGACATAGGCGCAGAGGAAAAAGGGAAAGTCACGACGACATAAGCATCCTAAGACAATAGAATAGAACAATAAAGGCTGTAAAAAGCCACGAGTTATACCAGGGGCAATGCCCTCTAGATCCAGAACACAGGTCATAGGCCGGGTCTCTTGGGTCACCCCATGTATCTTACATTACAAGTATAAATAAAGACAAAGCGTTTCTCATATTCGAGTTTACGAGTCTTTCAAAGAGAAAATGCGGCAAACGCACGAACCATACAAATACGCCTTGAGAATAAATTTCAGACATATAGTCGCGAAATAAATAAACTCTCGCGTTCCACATACATCTTACAACATCGGGTTGTCAGAATCATCTACACCTAAAGGGTCAAAGTAGTGAAACTCGCGGAAAAACGCGGAGTCTTCTTGCAACAACCTGGCTATAATTCGTCGGGCAGGCTGCAAGGTACTCTCTAAATGTACTCGAAGGCTTGCCCCACCAGGAGGATAGCTCAGTGACATAGAACTGTAATTGAGTCTTGGATGCCACTTGCGTATCCACCCAAGAGCAAAGTTGGCACCTGCCACTAGGTTCAGTTCTATCAACCGATGGATTCGCTGGCTGGATCTAAAAACGTCAAGGAGCAATGGAAAAGTAGCAGGCAGAGGATTGCGAGGAAGCATCACCGGGTGCATAGTCACAAGAGCTCTCCTACAACCATCCACTGCCTCGCCAATATGTTGGGCACGGTCCTGAAGCAACACAATAGCGCTTCGGCGTCGAGGATCAGACCATAAATTCTCAACACCTGCGGACATCTTCTCCAGAGCTGCGCTTCGTTCGGTAACCCGATGATCTTCAGCAGCGAAGTCCAAGCAACTGCCTATAAGGGCAAAGGATATCACAAAAGTAACAGTACAAAGAGAAGAAAATAAGTCGAGAGGAAGCTTACATCGCAACATCTCACAGGCAGATTCGACAATACCAAGAATAAAAGAGTTGCATTCTTCCTGATGCAGAATCTTCGCCGTCAAGCTGGACACTTCATCGCCAAGAATCGACACCTGCTTCGTCAGGGCAGAAGTTTTGCTAGCCTTATCAAACGCCATCTGAGCTTGGCGTTTGGCTGAAGTCAAGCGAACCTCAAGATCAGAAATCCTCGAAGAATATTTTGCGCATTGATTGCATTGACTAGGAGTCGACGAAATCTGAGGATCGAATCCACGAGCAGAGGAAGGAGCAGGACCATGAGTCAAAGGATCATGAACATTCATCGACTACAAAAGAAAAGAAAGAAGAAACAATTTCAAAAAGGCAACATAAAACTTCATATGAAGAGGATATATTTACATAAGAGTACAACCCTATGGCTAAGGTTCTCGGGTTGCACTTAATTGAAGTCTTTACATTCAAAAAGGAGGAAACTAAAATAGCTACAAAGAAGCTGAGTCTACGCCACCTCAGCATTGTGCTCCGTGGAAGAAGGGGGCGCGGCCAGTTCCTCGCTAGAAGTCGATGGTGGCACTGGATCTTTCGCCGCTGGAGGTGGCACAGCAGGCACAGCAGATGCCGCTGAAGGAGAAATCGTCGTCAACAATGCAGGCGCCAACTTCTTCGCCTTCTCGAAAAACACCTTCATCTCATCACGGGTGTGGCCATGGGGGAAGCTAACCCTCCCCCAGTCGAAGTCTGTACCATGCGCAAGAGAAAGTGCAATGGCACCTTCGGCGCCGCGCTTAATGGACAGCCCCTTCAGCTGGAGAGTAGGGTCTTCATCGGTGTCAAAAGACTTGGCGAGTTCGGTCAGGTTGTCCTTCGGGATTGCCATCCTTTTCTTCGGCCACAACCCGGCAAATAGCCGTGACAGAACGCGGCCAGCCAACTCAAAAGTTTCCTGGATAGATATCCAGTTTTCTTCGAGTAGGTTAACCGCATTCATCAGAGGGTCATCGTCTGTTTGCAAAGCCGACGGAGATACCCCGGTAAATTCTGCACACACAGAAACGAAAAGAAGAGACAAGTGACAACAGGTACACAAGAGCAACAGAATTCGAAAGTAGAAAGACAAGTCAAAGAACTTACTTTCAGCGGCACAAGACATGGTGTGAAGACGCTCCGCCACGGCTTGCTCTCGTTGAGCATGCTCCTTGTTGGCTTCAGCTAAAGCTTTTTCAGCTTTTTTCGCCTTACCAAGCGCAGATTTCTGCGACTTCTCAGCATTCACCTTGGCGGCGGCCGCAACATCATAAGCTTTTCGCGAAGCATTGAGCTCCGCTTCCAGCGACGCAATTCGAGCGTTTGCTGCTGCTAAGGCAGCTGCAAAAGAAGACGAAGGGGAGTCAGATAAACAGCAAAAGACAGAGTACAGAGGCAAAGTAATGATTGAAACATCAAAATTGCACCTTCGGAAGCTTTCGCAACCTTTAGGTACCCCGCACATTCAGTACCCAAGTCGATGAATCTCTTTACTAAAGCCTGAAGGAAAGAGTGTGTCAGAGTAGAAGTGTATGAAGTGAAAGCAAGCAAGGAAGAAACACTCACATCATCAGAAGAAACTGTAGAAACATGGGCCTCCAGAGAAACCTCGGCTTCTTTGGCCTTCTTCGCGCGTTTGAGGTTTCGGGCTTGAGTTTGAGAAACCTTCTTTACAGAGGCCCTGGTAGTCCTCGGAGCAACATCTGGCTCAGCTGGCTCGTCAGGGGCCGCAGGAGAGGCAGCCGTAGCATATACCGGCGGCTCTTCATCATCACTGCATGACAAAAGCAAGTTATGAGAATAAGACAAGGAAAGTACAATCAAAAGATATGGTTACAATACTTACGATGCTAGCATGTCGAAGTATTCGAGATCTTCCACAATAACGGGGGCTTTACCAGCCGCCGTAGAGCTCGAGGAAGCAATTTCGTCGACACGCTTCCTTTTCTTGTCGATACCAACTTCGTCAGCAAGTGCGGGAGGAAGCGACGTCGACGAGCTAGTCTCATTTTCTGATTCTTCGATATCCTCTTCGTCCTGACTTTCGTCAGCCTCGGGGGCTTCAGATGCAGGAGAGGCAAGATCAGTTGGTAGGGGCCCTGCCACCGGAAGAGGAGGACGAGAAACAATGAATTGGTGACCCTGCATATTAAAAAATCAGCAGAGTGCAGAGGCAAAGAATAACGCAAGTCGAAACTAAGAAAAGTCTGACAACAAATGGATATAGGGATGTATACCTCAGGAAGAGGGTGCACGGAGTCGAAGAAATTTGCAGTCAAATCAGCAACTGAATGTTCTTTGGTGAGCTTGGTGAGATTCCTGACTCGCTTGTCGATATCTTCTTTTGACATCAGATCTTCAGATATGCGAGTAGGATCTTCCAAGCCAGAGTAAGCCCAAAGCTTGGTGAGGCGGTGTTGCAGGGGTTGAACTCGACGTTGTATGAAAAACGCCATGAGTTGGATACCCGACAAAGCACCTCCTAGGCCTGTTTTCAGAGCTTGAATGCGGGATAGAAGAGGAAGAATTTGTTCTACTTCCGCATCTGAGGGAAGCGAGTCCCATGACCTCAATTTCTTCACCTCCTGAGAAGCGTCAAAGGGAGGCAAGCCGAATTCATCTTCAGGAGAGGATTTGCGATCCTTGATATAGAACCACTTGGTCCTCCACCCTTGGACAGATGCGGCCATGGAAAACTCAAGATATTGCGCTTCAGGGCGCACAGAAAGGACGGCTCCGCCCAGTTCAGGTTTCCTAGCCAAAGCAACGTTGGGGCGGAGCCGAAAGATTGACCTCCAAAGAAGGAAGTGGGGTTCAATGCCCAAGAAGGACTCGCAAAGAGTCACGAAATAAGCAATGTGGAGAAGGGAATTCGGTGTGAGCTGATGGAGCTGCACACCATAGACAAATAGCAGCCCACGGAGAAACTCGTGGGCAAAAAGGGACAAACCGCGGAAGAGGAAAGCAAGGAACATTACCCGGTAACCGCTCGGGGGCTTCGGGATCCGTTCGGTACTGGGAAATTTAATGGAATCTTCGGCAGCGATGAGGCCGTCCACCGTGGCCTTCTCCACCTCCTTCTTGGTGATGGTGGAGCGAACCCAGTTGGTGGCAGAAGACTTGGCCATAGCACTCTTGGTGGCCAGATGTTTCACGCGCATCCAGCACAAAAGTGTGCGTGGGGGCTCCGCAAGAGAGGAAGAGGCAGAGGAGATCAGCAATGGAGGCGGCGGAGGCAACGAGCTGGTGAACAATACGATTCCCCACTATGCCATTTATATATCTTCTGGGAGAAAGATCGTGGGCTGAGACGTGGCGCAAAGATCGGAAACGTCAGCCCACCAACGGTCAAAAATCGGGCAGCCCACTAAACGATCACAAAATCGTGGAAGTTACAGTGTTACCCATACAACGGTTCGCACTGAGGAAGAGTTACGTCTTCGTTGACGTCATAAAATATATATGCAAAGGAAACAGGATGGCGCCGACAAATGCTGAATTTACAAAAAGGATCATCTATGAAGAATTTCTGGTTATAGCCTTGGAGGCTGTTACTTTCAAAGAAAAGTCGAATGGAACTCTTCATTGAAGTAGTGGACTAGTACTCGACGACAAGGTGTTCTTGAAAGTATCTCGAGTTGAAGAACCTCGAAGTTGAAGTATTTCGAGTTGAAGTATGACGTGTTACATTATCTCTTGAGCCTATACTCGAAAAAACACTTTTTCGACTATAGCCTCGGGGGCTACTCCCATCGGGAGCGCTGAGCGCACACCCGACGATATTCATTGGTAAAGCATTGGAGATTGGAGAAGTGTTACTCCCATCGGGAGCGAGTTTTATGGTTGTAGAAACCCGAATATTTTCAGTCAGAATTTGACTGCGACATAAGATTCTCGAGTTGCGTTATCGCAACGAAACTCGAATGCCGTTACTTGTCACGAAGGTAAGACCCCGGGATCCGTCCTGTGTGGCCTGGTATACGCACATGGATGCGCTCTGCTGGTATGTATCCGTGTCTACGACGCGAAGAAAATCCTGGTGGACGCACTGGGTACCTTGAGAACCACTGGGATTCATTTTTTGTAAGTCCTAAATGAGGCAAAAGAGTGGGTTTGACCGGTATCCCGAATTCAAGTCCAAGGGGATTAAATTTGAAGTAGGTGACAAGTATCTGCTCCGGCAGTTAACTGACCTCTAGATCCGTCAGAGTTGTCAGGCTTGTTCATCAACCCCCCTTGCGAAAAAATATCATGAAAATAAGTCGAAAAGACCAAGTCGAAGATTTGAAGATATGAAGAAGTCGAAGAATTGATCAAGTTGAAGATTTGAAGATTAGAGATTCAACCTGAATCTGCAATTCTGGTAGAATCTCAGGGGCTACTGACAAGGGTATAGTTAATAGAGCCCGTTAGTTAAGTACCCCTGAGGCCCGTTAAGCTAGGCCCAATTGTAATGATAAGTCGAATACGAGTTCTTACCGTATGTCGATATTGTAATCTGTATCGGACCCTACCCGATCCTTGAGACCTGGCCACCTATATATAGGGGCCTGGAGGGGACGGTGTAGGGCAGATTGAAAGCAAGCCAGGTTGAACACCCAAGTTTACTTTCGATACACACCTATTTCGACTAACTTTACCTTCGAGTTCATCCGACGCCCTATCTCCCCGATCCTAAGTCCTTCATCTAGGACATTTGTCGAGTTAACCCTCGTCAGCCGCCGAATATTGCCCGTTAACGGTGAGCTTCCAAGTGATATCATCCTCCACATCCTCCCGAAGATGCATCATTTGGATGTTCGCCCAAAGTTGCACAAACTGGGTAAGGTGGTCGATAGAAGCGGTGGCATCAAAAGCAAGTTTCCTAATCCACTCATCCTCATGAAGCGCTTGGGCGACGTTCCAATTCTTTCTCTTGCAAATTTTGAATTTTTTTGGGAGCAATGTCTTTGGGCATGGATCCATTTAGCCAAGGCGCATGCCAAAAAGGGGTCTTGCGACCGTTGCCAAGAGAAATGGTGGTGGCATCATAGAATACTCCATATCATGATCGTTGCAAGGATTTCTGGAACCCGCCCAAATCTTGTTGTTGTCTTTCCATTCAAGCCATGGCCATCTTAGGTGAAGCGTCGTAGCAAAATTTTCCAAGTGGAGGATGCCAAGGCCACCGTAGAGTTTCAGGCGGGCAAACGGTTTCCCAATTGACTTCACATTTGGCCCTGAAAGTAGAATCCTTGGCCGCCCAAATAAAAGCTCTCTCCAACTTGTTGATATATTTCATAGTACCCGGAGGTATGGATAGCGGTGTCAAATGGTAAATGGATTGTGATGCCAAAACCGACTTGACAAGGGCAACTCTACCGGCCGTGTTGACGAGCTTCCCATTCCACGTAGGCAACCTCCCGGCGCATTTATCCTCAAGATTTTGAAAGTCCCTTCTCCTAAGACACCAAACCAAAAGAGGTAGCCCAAGGTACTGCAAGGGAAAGGATGCACGAGTTGCCCGGATGCCTTGAAGCACATCCTCAAGGTCGATATCGCCGCAGCAAATAGGCAACACTTGTCTTTTCGAGAAGTTAGTGCACAGGCCGCTGACCTCTCCAAAGCTATGAAGAATGACGGCAAGGTTTTGGATGCCAACTTTGAACGGAGCCACAAACACGGCCGCATCATCCACGTAAAGAGATGTGCACAACATGATACCACGCCCCCTAAGTTTGTTGAGAAGACCAATCCTAGTGGCTTCTTCAAGAATTTGAGTGATGGGGTCAGTGGCAAGGACGAAGAGAAGCGGCGAAAGCGGGTCACCTTGCCGAAGTCCCCTACCATGAGCAATAGGCTTGCCAGCAATGCCATTAAGGAGCACCCGGGAGGTGGCGGTGGCAAAAAAGGTGGCAACCCAATTCTAGAACCGCGGGGGGAAGCCCCTCCTTTGCATAAGATCTAAGATATATTCCCATCTAACGGAGTCGAAGGCCTTACGAATGTCAAGCTTGAAGAGGAGAGACGGGGTTTTTGCTTTGTTGAATCTTGTGGCAAGGTTCTTAACATACAAGAAATTGTCGTGGATGCTCCTCTTCTTGATGAAGGCACTTTGAGCGTTAGAGACAAGCTCATTCATGAACGGAGCTAAGCGGAGCGCGAGCAACTTTACAATAATTTTGGCAATAGCATGGATGAGGCTAATAGGCCGGAAATCGGATATGTCCTCTGTCACCTCTTTCTTAGGAAGAAGCACAATGTTGGCGGAGTTTAGCCAATGAAAATCATGGCATGAAGCGCCCCAAAGCCACCAATAGCATTCATGACGTCCACCTTGATGTTTTCACAACATTTCTTGAAGAAGGCTCCCGTGAAGCCATCGGGACCGGGAGCTTTGTTACTTGGCATGAGATTGATAGCCTTCCGAACCTCTTCTTCGGAGAAGGGGTCCCCAAGTGAAGATAAATTTGGCTCCAAGAAATGGAGAGCATCCCAATTGAAATCTAGCGTGCGGACATTACCCTTCTTCAAAGTGGAGCCAAAGTGAGAATGGACAATTTGCTCCTTGGCCCCATGTTCGGTCACCAAACTGTTGTTGTGCTTTAAACGTTGAATATGATTCTCCCTTCCTCTAGCATTCACCCTCAAATGAAAGAACTTGGTGTTTGCTTGATATTCGCAATGCGGGCACTTTGGTTTTTCCTAGCCCGCTCAACGACGGCTAAGGCAATGACCTTTCTTTTGAGCCTCGCCGGAAGGTCTCTCTCATTTGCACTTAGAGCTCTCTTGTCTTGCGCCATGTCAAAATGGAGAAAGAGAAGTAATGCGGCATGCAACAAGACCTTGTTGTTGGAGAAAAGGCGTCTACTCCACATGGAAAGAGCCTTAGCCGTCCTCCTCAACTTTGGCATGGGGCATGGGACGAGTTGTTGTGCCTTCACAGATTCTAGCCAAAATGCCTTCCAAGGAGCACACTATATCCCGGGGCATGATTCTCTATGCGTACATTCCGCAATGGAAAGAGACTGGATGATTGCCACCCCGCAATGAAAAATGGTGAAAAAGAAGAGACATGGAATTTAATACAAGCGCGAGCTGCACAAGAATTGGCCAAGTGGCCAAAGCCTAATAGAGGGCAAGAACAAAGCTGGCACCAACTTTTTTGACACATGGAAATTGAGCTTCTCAACATGCAGTATGTTCCCTATAGATTGCAATGTGTAACTTGTATGTGACTGTGACATTAAGGTGTGAAGCTTACAGAAGTTGGGCTGTTCCAAACGGGTTGGCTTGTGGGTGCATTCCATTTCCATTTTGTGCCGGGAAAGGGCCAAAGCCGGCATCTAGGAATGGGTTTGGTACACCTGCCATGCCAGTGAACTGTTGTGTCCCGAAGGGATTTGGTTGCATCGCCATGGCACTCTGCTGGGGCTGCTGGGCCATGGTGGCCATTTGGACTGACGGTGGGGGAGCTACTTGATTTGGCACTGCAAAAGGATCACTCGCCATGAAGGGATTGTGAGGTGCTGAACCATATTGCACCTGTTGCTGCATCTGCCTGTAGGTTCCATCGTCGTACAAGCTGTCTAGTGTGAGCTTGTCGAATCCACCACCCTGCAGCAGAAAAAAAGAGTGAGAAGGTTTGACAATCAGCCAGATACAGATAAGTAATTAAATAAACACTATAATTTTGATGAGAAAAAATAGTCTTATGCGAGAAATTTAATGGTTTTTCATACATCTAGCTGCAGGCCTTTATCATCATTTTTTTTTTTGAGAAACACAGTACAAACGCAAGCGCTCATATACACGCGCATACACTCACCCCTATAAACGCACACACGCACACCCTACCCCTATGAGCACCTCCGAAAGACTGAGCCGGCAGATCTGATCTTGAGATTGACGAAGTCACCACGGGCGCCTCGCTATTGACGGGAACGTCGCCTCCCACTGAAAGAATATTCCGCCTTTATGAGACACACAGATGTCAAACCTGGGGTTTGAACTCTGGTGGGCTGGGGGTACAACCACCCTCCTAACCACCCAACCTCAGGTTGGTTCTCATCATCATTTTTGTTTGCAGATGCTTGTGGGTTAGAATAAAACGTGGCAAAACATGTGAAGCAACCAACAGAAATTATGAGGGTGCAAAATTATTTTGTCAGCACAGCCTTTTAACATCAAAACAAGCATTATAAAAGGTGATTGCCAGTAATGAACTCAGATGCAATCACTCTGCCAGAAGCAAATCCACTGCAAGGAAAACACATCCATCTGTCTCTGAACCTTGGGACCGGAGCATTTCTAATTCAGAAACTTTTCAGGGGTACATTTGGAACCTTCGGTTTCTGTGGTGGCCTGGTGGGTGCAAATTAAGCCCTTTGCAGTCTTCAGAAGTCTTAAGGTCAGCTGGCCAGAAAAAATGAGGTAGGCAAGCTATACCTCCAAAAGGTTCATATGTTGAAAAACTCATGTGCCTAAAGTTGTGAACATGAACACTATTACGACGAGGCAGTGAATGATTGGAGTTATAGAATGAGTTACACCAGGCATGCCTGACACTCCATGAGGGCCATTATGTATGAAGGAATTCCTGCGAGCAATACTCAGCTATTCCTTCATATAAATGCATATTTGGTCATGTGAATGAATATAATAGGTATTTCAGGTACCCAACAACAATAAACCAGGCCCTGCTGATTTTCAGCCAGTTATCAACTGAGTTTTGGGTGAAGGCAAGATCATTGGACCTCGTGGCACTGTTTCTGGCAGGGCTTAGCTATTAGGGCTGTGGCCCTTCTGGACTTGTACATAACTCTCATTTCTATCAATGCTTCAAGATGCAAAGCTTTTGTGTTGATTTTCCAGCTATGGCTAGTACCCTACCCAGACCAAAACTGTGACAAGCTTGCAGGAAATCAGCAGCCGCAACAAAGCACTTTTCAGATAAAGTTGGACATAGAGTCAACAAACAGGGAGCTGAAATATACTTGGAGAAAAGTTACAGACACCAACCAAATTACTATCCACAGCCAGTGGATTTGTATTGCTGCTAGAAGTAGCGACAAGAGCAAGTTCCCATCCTGTTGGATCAAATCCTGTATCTTGCATTATAGCTGTGCCAGTTGTTGAAGTATTAACACCTGCTGCGCACATCCAGAAAATCTTCAGACTTAATATCAGGTTCGGGACACACATCACTATGAATTGCATGCTGTCTAATTACCATTCGGAGTAATAGCCAAGGCCAAAGCATTACTTTCCTCTATTGCTGATACAGTAGGGTTTGGATCACTTAATCCCTAAAAGCAGACATGCTATTAGATTGTGAAAAACGCACTGATGTACAGTTCAGTTATGATTTGTTCTGCTTACCAGTAAATCACTGGTATCTGCAACCCTGGCGTCGGGAGGAGGTGAAGCTAGTTCAGTTGAAGATGGTGGTGGAACGGGTTCTTCTATGTGTGGTACCGGTATTTCCTCCTGAATAGGAACAGGCTCAGGAACTTCCTCTAATTCTTCCGGTTTGTATGTCAGAAGAAGCCTCTCGGGAAACTCCTGATAAAGTAACATTTACTCAAATTTAAGAGTAAATTTTAGCGGTGAACAGGTTGCTTTAGTGAGAAATTAAATCATCATGTGGTTATGTCATTGTGGTGACACACTGACCATTACAATACCTAAGTAAACAGGATAACTTACTAAACCTGCTAACAATATTGCTTGGGTGGTAACTGCAGCCTTCAGTTCACAAATACATGTTTCTAGTACTATAGCAATGAAAGAACAATGGACAGGTTAATGGCAATATAGTTTAGACTGAAATAGGTAGATCTTAATTCTTTGCACCTGTACAAATATGAGAGACATGATATCAAATGTGAGGATTTAAATATTCCTTTTAAGTGTATTGCTAATCTCTCTGAGCAATAGCAACAATACAGGTATGATATACGTTTCGTGTATTTATCTTTTTGATAAACACAATTTTCTAGTCAGTAGGTTGAATTCAATCAAATTTGTATATTTCGCCGTGAGACCAAGATGGAGAAGAAATGATGGCACAAACACAATCGTCAAGGCTGTTACTTCACAAAATTAATTTAAAATGTAAAGGTGCCGTACAGAAATATCAGCAGATTATTTTGTGTCGAGTACTAACCAAGGGATCCTTAACTGGAACCATACGTGGAGCCTCCTTCACGTACTCTTCCATGGTTGAAAGGAATGTTTGCGGTGGCTAAGGAAAAAAGAATCAAAGTGAGTGCAGTGATATATCCGATAGTACACAGTGGGAACTTATATGGTAAATACAAAACCTCACCTCCCTCAAAGTGGGAAACTGAAAATTTCTTGCGAGTTCTAATTCACGGCAGTTTTCATAGAAGTCAGATAGGCTTCCAGCCTGAGGAATCAAAGAAGTTACTCCTTAAGAATACCAAATAACCACAGACAATTGCTATCATATTGATCCTCTACGATCTACGATAGGTTTCACACAATCAGTCTATAGATTTACCTGATGGCCAGCTCTCCTATAAATTTCAAGGGCTTTAAGTGCTTCGTGTCTTGGCATGTCGACAAACTACATAGTGGTGCAGTAAAAAAAAAAGATGAAGTAAATGCACATAACTTGCCAGAACAAGATAAATGGTGCTGTCACTTGGGAAAATAATTAACCTTATCGACAAGGTTGATAATTCCATCATTTATTGTGCAGTAAATTTTGAAGCTTTCTTTAAGAACCTGTAGGAAACAGGGATATCCAATCAAATAACGAAGCTAAGGACTAGGCATGTTTTTGGAGAAAATGCAGGATCCATTCGTATTGCCTATTTGACCACAATGTTATTCCAGGGAAGACCATATCCATTTCCCCCTTCATTTGATCGGGTGTGTAAAATTGAAGTACAAATATAAAATAAAAATTACATTTGTAAAGGGAATAAAATCTAGTTCATTCTACACAAGATCGGGTGTAATTAAATCAACAATTTAACCAATGGAAATTTCTATGAATGTGCTTTAGTAAGGAAGCACTAGCTGGCTATAGTGTTACCAGGAATAACAAATATTAAATTATTAGTGAAGAATCACAACCTGCTATGTTACTTCCTAAAGTCTACCATTATTCAGAACATAAATTGGTATGCAGAAGGAAAATTCATTGTCAATTATAACACCATCAGCAAACATTATTCTCCGCTCAGACAAACTATGAAATTCCAATGCAACCAAAAAGTTTTCCAAAGATCAGTTGCATGTGAAAATAAAATATTATTTTCAGCTTGAATACAAAAAGTAAGCACAAAAAATTGATCACTTAAAAGACAAAGCTTACAAGAGCTAGAGCATATTGCACCAAATAATTCCTATTGGCAGCTCCTTCTGGCTGCATCAGAAAAGGAAAATGCAGGTCATGTTGTGTCCACAAGATATCTGAATATTCATTTCTTTAACTTATCCAGAGTAGTTAATGCTAGGTATAAGAGAGAATCACCCGACATCCAATAAGTCGATATAGTAACTGTTGCAGTGCTGGCATATGCTCCAGCAAGTCCTGAGAATTTAATTCTCTAGTTCGACTGTGCCCCTGAAAATAAGTAGCCTTTACAGTAAGTTAAAGCAGCACCAGAAATATATTCAGCAGATAGTAATTGGCAAAAATTTGTATAGTTTTGTCACGATAGTCATAACCCTTAAAGATATTTTATAAAACCAAATAATAATGCAAATTTTCAAACCTTTTCAGGCCCTTGACCTTGCTTGGGCAAACTCTCAGCTTCAACATCATACTTCAGTATCCTGAAGCATTGTAGTCTTTCCTCCAAAAATAAACCATATGTGCGAACCCATGAAGAATAGTCCCAAGCTGGATATAAAGAAATATAAGAAAAAAAATAAGGATGCAGAACAAAGGAACATTGTTGAGCTGAACAAGGCATGCAGTCATGTTGCAAATAGAGAACCAGAAATACTGACCGATAGGACTGGAGTTATCCTTGAAGTTAGATAACTGCAAAATCTGCACCCTTTGTGTAAAGTTAAGAAGTTCTTCACGGAATGTAGGATCACCATCCCGGAGGAGTCGATGGATCACCACAAGTGCCTTCAATGCAACCTGCATGGTGCGTGAAAATACATGCCAAATTAGTTGGTTCCCACGATGATACATGAAGACTACTGAAAAGAACACACTACAAATATCACCAGAATACCAATTAAAGAAGGGAAAAAACAGCAGAGCAAAGCGTGATTAACTGAACATGATTCCAGTTCAACATATTGATATTTGACCTATCAAGGTAGCCACATAAGGATAAACCAACGTAAGCACTTAATATATTAGATAACAACATCACCGAATTGAGGAAAGTAGATGCAAATCACAGAAATTACAAAGAAAAATACAGAAATTACAAAGACAGGGAATTTTAATCAATTATATGTGCCTGTTAGGTTTGAACTCATGACTCCAAGGTACTCTATATTATAAGCTACTGTTCACCTTTTTGTGATGGGAAATCGGTAATGCATATGCTATGCGAACAAGAAACAGAATAAATCAAGTCACCAGTAACCAAACACAGATAATAAGTATTGAAATTTCCAACTTGGCTACATAAACCAGTATTGCGAGTTGTATTGACCAAATTGTACAGTTCTTGGCCAGACATCTATTTGAGGTCCCAAATCCAAATTAACCCATATCAGCAAAATTAATCATCAGTACAAAGTGGGAATGCTTAAGGCCATAAGATTCAGTAAGATGGTTATGCTGAACTCAACCAAGTTATGCATCGATTTAAAACTGAACATATATTTCTAGTGCATTAGATAACCAAGTCAGTGAGGTGTTGTGAAGGCGGCGTTGTGTAAGCGTCTGTGGACTAGAGAGGGAGCCGGCGGATGGCTCGTGTTGATGACGTCACGCTAGGGTTAGGCGATTCGACTCGCGTTCGTCCTCCATGGCCGGGATCTCCGATCTCGACTCGATGGCGAGCATCGTACTCGATTCCTGGTGCGGATTCTCGTCTCGAGGGTGGCCTGATCCTTCGTCATGCTGAGCGTCGGTTGGTGTTGCTTGACCGCGAGGGGATTGCGGTGGACGTGTGCCAGGCGGATCCTTCGAATCCGATTGTGGCGGGATCATTGGTGAGGTTTCCATATTATATCGCGGAGGTTGGGGAGATCTGGGCCTCTCCTACTGTTCCTGCTCGCTTGGGCCGATCTCCTGTGAGACCTCGCAGGGTGTTGGGGCCGAGGGCTCTGTTCCCTTCGGGCCAGGTTTTGGCCCGAGAAGTTTCAAGGCCGGATCATGGTGAGGTGGAGCGGGATTCTGGCACCCATCCGTCGATGGCGGCCACGTGCGTGCCATTGACGTGTACCGATCCGAGCTCGGTTGAGCCTGCTATCACTAGGGTTTCGCCTCCGCAGCTGTCCCCATCCGCGCAGATCTCACGATTCCAACACATCTGGGACCGTGGTAGAGCGGCGGGGGCTCCTAGAGTTATCTTCGTTGATAGAGAGATTAGATCGTCGATTCTCCGCCCTGCTCAGCCGTCTTCGTGGCGGGGAACGGTGTCCGGGGATAGGCGGAGTTTCGCGGCGGTCGCAAGGTCAGCTCCGATGTCTAGCTTCGGGCGTGGTGGGCGTGGGGGTCCTCAGTACCCTAATCGTCCTAACTACGCTCCAAGGAGGCCGCCTGGTGGTTTTGCGGCGGGAGCTTTCGATGGTGGCGCGTCGAGGAATCAGATCCAGCGCGGTGCGGATCGAGATTTCCAGGAGGGAAATCGAGACCGCGGGCAAGATCTTCATCAGCAGCGCGGCGCCTACGACCAGGAGGAAGATCTGAGGGATCAGCGCGGCCGCGATTTCGGTCGGCAAGGGAATCAACGCAGAGGGAACTACAACTCGCAAGGCAACAGATCTCGAAGCAGAGAATCTCGCGAGGTACGTTTTAATCCTAACCGCTTGGGTGCAATTGCTCCTCAAGAGCGATCTGTTAGTTTAGCCCTTCGTGCTGAGCCAAATCAGAGTAACAGAGATCGTTGGGCTCATAGGCCAGAGATGAGGGAGGTTGAATCTGACAACTCTGCCAACAATTCGCTTAGAGATTTTGACCAGAGAGGTGGTCCTGTTAGCAGCTCGGTGGCAGCTTCTAATGTGAATTTGAGGAATCCTGATGGGCGCAATGAGGCGCGTCAGCAAAATCAGATGCAGGATGAGCGTAGGGAAGTGAACAATGAGGTGATTCCTGAGAGAAATGTTCATTTTAGAGAGAATAGGAACCAAGTGCTTGAGGCTGGAGACATTTGCACCATTTGTGGTGATGTGCATTCTGATAATTTCATCCTCTCTGAACGCCAGCCTTGGGAAGTTGCAGCTCCCTTTGTGGGCGCAGCTGTTCCAGGCAATGGGTTCTTTGTAATTCCTGACATTAGAAATGCTGCTCCTGCTAAGAAAATCTATCAGGGTGTTGTTGAAATCCTGGAAGGTGATTTGACTGCAAATCAGGTGGAACATGAGTTTACTCAGTGGGCTGGTCCCAGTTGCAATTGGAGATGGTATGCCAAGCCAATGGCTGCTAAAAAGTTTCTGATGCGTTTCCCTAGTGCCAGAGACATTGATGCTTGGGTTCATTTTGGCAGACCAAACCTCAGGACAATGCCGAATGTGGCGGTTAAAGTTGTTCCTTGGTTCCCTGGTTATGGTGCTACTGGTGATTTAGATACTGCCTAGTTTCAGGTGAAAGGAATTCCTATTGATAATAGAAACTGTCCAGTGGCTACTTATGCTGGTAGCACTGTTGGAAGGACTTTGGCTGTTGATAGACATAGCCTAAACAATGTTGACTATGTCAGGATTTTGATTGGCAACTTGAATGTGGCCTTGGTTCCACCTGTTGTTTCAAATGTCAACATTGGTTCTAGCTTTTATGATCTTGAGTTTACCAGAGAAATTCCAAGGGGAAGACCTCAGGTTGAAGCTGCTCCGGTTCTTGTTGAGCAATCTGATCAGAATAGGCCTGCTCCTGATAGGGCTCCTGTTGCTGGTCATACTCCCAAAAGAACCAGACTTGATAATTCTGGAATCAATAGAAATTTGGGCAATCAGTCAGCTCCTGGTGGGTTTATGAGAGATGCAAGGGTGTCTTATCAAGCTTTGCTCCTAATAGACAGATCCAGGTGGTTCAGCCTGTTCAGGAGTCTGATATGAGAGGAAAGAGAAAGGCTACTGACATTGTCCCCTCTGTGGACAGTGATGAGGAAGATGAATCATCAATGGGTGAGAAAGCTAGGATGTTGGGTTATGGAGCACCAAAGCAAATCATTGGTGACTCCAGTACTTCTAGGGTGTCTCCTGCTATGGACCATTACCCGGCTTATCTAGAGTACTTGGCTAGGCCAAGAATAACTGATGGAGTGGTTGAGAATGTTGGGGAACCACTACAGAATGAACTTACTTATGAAGAATTTTTTAGAGATCTGTTAAAATCAAGAAGTGACAAATGTTATATGTGGAAGGAACAGCTGGAAAAAATTCCTGGAGCTCAGCTTGACCCTGTGGTCGAATCTCCTCTTGACCAATCAATGGATTCTGCTAATCTCTCTTCTCAGGAAGCTGCCATTTCCTCTGAAAATGGTGCAGCTGATGTACCTCATACCTCTTCAGTAAGAATTATTGAATTGCCTTCCAGTCCTGTCAGTAATGCTGCTGCAAGAATAAGGTCCTCTGTACCTACGATTCCTACCCCTGAACAGCCACAACCTAATCGTGCAAGTGCTAGAATTCAAGCTGAAGGAAGATCCCAGATCAGTATCTTGGAGAAAGCCAAACAATCTGCAATGGAGAAGAATCTTCAAGGTAATATTTCAGTCAATGCTAATTCGTTTTCTGTTCTTCAAGATGATGTTATTCTTGATAAGGCTTTAGAAATTGGGATTGATGCTGCCTCTCTTCCTTTAGCTACAATTCATTTACTTAAAGACTTGGAATCTGCCAGAGATAATCTAACTAATAAACAAATCATTAAGAATGCTAACTCAAAAATTGTGGAAATAGAAAATGAGGTTTCTGGGGAGGATGATAATGAGTTGCTTGGCAAGGAGGATAATTTGGAAGAATTTACTCCTGTTGTTTCCAGGAGGTCTAAGAAAAATCTGAAGAAGTTATCTGGTGGTAAAAAATCAAATCAAGGGGTATCCCTCTGTGGTACAAAATCCCTTAAAAAAGGAAGTAATAATCACCCTCTGTGTGATATTATTACTGGTCCTAGGCTGAGAAGCCATAATACAAAATATTCAAAATGATAGGTCTCATTATGAATTGCAGAGGGGTGGGGAAAAAAGGTTTTGCTTTCTGTCTCCGAGATCTTATCTTTGAGCATTGTTTTGACTTTATTGGACTTCAAGAAACAATGAAAAAAAAGGTTGATAGCTCTGTTTGGAGGAAGTTTGATGTTGACAGTTCTTATAATTGGCTCTGGTCTCCCTCTGTGGGACGGTCTGGTGGGATTCTTTGTGGCATCAAATCATCTCGATTTAATGTCATGGACTTCTCTGTGGGAAGATTTTTCGTTAAGGCAAAGGTGAAAGACCTGAAACTTCAGAAGGAGTACTGGTTAATCATTGTTTATGGGGCAGCTCAAGATGAGGATAAGGACTCTTTCCTTCAGATTTTTTCTGATGTTTGTGAAAATCTGGATATACCTACACTAATTGGTGGGGATTTTAATATTTTGAGGTTTGCTAATGAGAAGAATAAAGGTGGAGGGATAACAAGATTTTCTGATGAGTTTAATTCAATTATCAATAGATTTGCTCTCAGGGAAATTCCTTTGAGTGGTGGTACCTATACTTGGTCAAATAATCAGAAAAATCCTACTCTGGAAAAGTTAGACAGGATTCTGATTAATGATGTTTGGGAAAATCTTTTCCCACTAACTTGTGCCAGGAAAATTCCAAGAGTAATGTCAGATCATAATCCCATTGTTTTGGATACTAAAGAGGTTGTTGAGGTCAGAAGTAGAGAATTTAGATTTGAGAAATCTTGGCTACTGCATCCTGATTTTCAGTTGAGAGTGGAAAAAGCTTGGAAAATGCCTGTGAAAGGGAATGATAGTATCAGTGTGATCCAGGAAAAGTTGAGAAATGTGAAGAACAGTTTGAAAGGGTGGGGTGCAAATGTCAGAGGTGACTCTTTGAAAATCAAGAAGGAGTTGTTGTGTGAATTGGAAAACTTGGAAGCTCTAGAGGAAGATAACATATTACCTGGCCCTTTGTTTGCCAGAAAAGGGGAAATTCAGTTCAAACTCATGAAAATTTATGAGGAGTTGTATTGGTTTAGTAGATCGAGTGAGAAGTGGTTGCTGGAGGGAGATAATAATACTGCTTATTTTCATCGTGTTGCTAATGGAAGAAGGAGGAAAAATACAATGTACTCTTTGAAGAAGGAAGATATTCACATTCAGGGGACAGCTAACCTGTTAACTCATGCTACTGAATACTATAAAATGCTATTTGGTCCTGGGGAAGGGAATCTGATGCAGCTTGCTGATAGTATTTGGTCCACTCAGGAGAAGTTGTCTGATGTTGATAACTTGGTCCTTAATGAACCTTTCACTGAGGAGGAGGTTAAAGCTGCAATCAATGGTATGGTGAAAAATAAAGCTCCAGGTCCTGATGGAATTCCTGTTGAGTTCTATCAGTCATGTTGGTCTATTATAAAAGATGACATCATGAATATCTTTAGTGATTGGAAGCAGGGGGTGTTGAATCTTTACAGACTGAACTTTGGCATGATTATTTTGTTGCAGAAATCTCCTGATGCAGATATTATTCAAAAATACAGACCTATCTGTTTACTTCAGGTTCTGTATAAGTGGTTAACCAAGGTTGTCACCCTTAGAGTTGAACCTTTCATGGACAAGTTGATTTCTCCTTGTCAAACAGCTTTTATCAAAGGGAGGAACATCATGGATGGTGTAATGTCCTTGCATGAAATTTTGCATGAGGCAAAAAGGAAAAAGCAGCAGGGTGTGGTGTTAAAGTTGGATTTTGAAAAGGCCTATGACAAAGTGGATTGGGATTACCTTATGAAATGTATTTCACAAAAAGGTTTCTGTGAGGAATGGTGTGATAGGATTGGTGGAATTATCAAAAATGGTACTCTTTGTGTGAAAATTAATAACACAAGGGGGAGAGATTTTGGCAGTCATAGAGGTGTAAGGCAGGGTGATCCTTTCTCTCCTTTTCTGTTCAATATTGCTGCTGAGGGTTTGGCTAAGATGATTTCTCAGGCTCAAGAGGCCAAATTGGTGACTGGTTTGGTTCCCCATTTGATTGAGAATGGAGTGATGATTCTCCAGTATGCTGATGACACAATCTTACTAATTCAAGATGACATGGAGCAGATTATTCATTTGAAATTAATTCTGTACATGTTTGAAGCTATGTCAGGTCTGAAAATCAATTTCCTGAAGAGTGAAATCATGATGGTCCTTCATGATGATGTGAAGAAAGTAATTTACTCTGACATTTTTGGTTGTCAGTTGGGATGTTGGCCAATTAAGTATCTGGGGGTACCTGTTTGTGGCTCTCGTTTGAGAGTTTCTGATGTGGATTATTTGTCGGAAAAATTACTAAAGAAGTTGGATGGTTGGGTGGGCCACTCCTCTTCGATTGGTGGGAGATTTTCTCTCATTCAATCCTCTTTGAGTAGCACACTGATATACCATATGTCCATGTATATGCTTCCTCTTACGAATCTGGAGAAGATGAATAAGATAATTAGAAAGTTCTTCTGGGGAGGGAACAGTGAGAAGAGAAAGTATCATTTAGTGAAATGGGACCTGGTCTGTAAACCTAGACAAAAAGGTGGGTTGGGAATCAAGAATTTGCAATTGTTTAATTACTGCTTGTTATGCAAATGGTGGTGGAAATTGGAAACAGAAATTGGCCTCTGGCAGAAATTGGTTAAAGCCAAGTATGATATTGATAAAAGCTTACACCATATTAAGCTGAGAAGTGATGACTCTCCTGTGTGGAAGGATTTGTTGAAAGTGAAGCATTTTTATCTCAAATATAGGGTGATGGTTGTTGGAAATGGCAATTCAACTGACTTCTGGAATGATGCCTGGTGTGGATCTGTTCCTTTTTGTGAGAAATTTCCACAATTGTTTGAGATCTGTTTAGATCAAGTTCTGACTGTAGCTGAGGCTGCAGTCCTAAACTGGCAATTCAGATATAGGCGTTGGATGAATCCTTTGATTCAGTCTCAATGGCGTTGTATGAGGGATAAGTTGGCTATGGTAGCCCTTAACGATGAACATGATAAGGCTAAGTGGAGTCTCACTAAATCTGGGGCCTTTTCGGTTAAATCTCTGTACAACAAGCTCTCGGATGTTGGGGTTGACAGAAGTTTTAAGCAACTATGGAAAGCTAAGATCCCTCTTAAAATTAAAATTTGGCTCTGGTTAATCTGGCATAATGCAATAGCTACAAAAGATAATATGAAAAAAAGAAATTGGGTTGGTAGTTTCATCTGCCAGTTTTGTCCTCATGATGAAAGTATTACTCATTTATTTTTTACTTGTCCCATGGCTGCTTACATGTGGAGTACAATCAGTACAGTTCTTGGTGTGTTCAATAGGCCCTCTTGTTTCACCCAATACTTCTGGTGGATTGCTAAAATTCTTCCTGTTGGTTCTAACTTGCATATAGTTGGAATTGCAGCATTATGTTGGGCTATTTGGAAAACTAGAAATAGTGCTTGCTTTGAAGGCAAACTTATTTCCTCTCCAGTTGGTTTGATTTGCTACATGTGTGCTTTTCTTCGGTATTGGGCAGGTTTGCAGGGCGAGAAAGACAAAGAGCTGTTGCTGGAAGGTGCCTCTCGTCTTCAGAGAGGAGCAATGGCTGCTCATGAGATGGCTAGGCAAAGGATTCCAAGAGCTAGGATCCAGGAGGATGTTGATGAAGATGAGGAGGTTTCTATCTGAAAGCAGAGCGAAAAAGCTCCTTGAGGAGTACCTGGAAAAAGTTTGAAGGCGTGGTTGAAAGTGTTTTGAATCCAGCTTACTGCAGTCCCCAGTCTGTTTACTTTTGAACTTTGCACTGTCTTCTGTGCTGTAGTGTTCGTAAGGTGGTTGTTAAGAAACTTTGTATTAGGTTACCTTAGTTGCAGTGCCCCTTGCTGCTGGTCTGTAACCTGGAGTGTTTCCCCGTTGTCGTACTTTTTATTTTTTGTTTTGGATCCTGTAAGACCTTTGTTCTGTTATCCTTTGATAATGGAACCCGGCTCCATACGTGGGGACGTATGGAAAAAAAAAGATAACCAAGTCAGTACACTGCACTACCACCACACGATGTCCAACTTAGGCTCAAAAGGCAGCAATGCCACAGGCTGATGACTGATAGAGTGACACTGATAGATTTATAGGGGATACTGCACAAGTTTCAGCTACTATGCAATGCAACAGCCGAGTTATCCGGCAACAGTATGAAATCCGAGTTAGAAAAGCACCCACATCGACCCATAAAGGCATAAAGCATCAACCATACTGTTAGAGTATACATGTTGTACACGGCTAGATTAGGATAGAGATAGGATACGTGTCTTGTACTCCAAGTCTATGCCTTGTCTTGTACTCCAAGTCGGTCCGTTGTACGTCTATATATACTCGCCCGAGAGGCTCAATAATACATCCATCATATTCCGCCATACCTCTCTCCCTCTACCCTTCAACATGGTATCAGAGCGGCGCCGAACCTTGACCTAGCCGCCGCCCCGCTTCCGCACCGCGCCGCCCCCGGGGAGGTCGATCTCCATGATCTCCGCCGGGGGCCGCGCCGCCCGTATTAGGGTTCGTCCGCCGATCGGTTGATCGGCTGCCCTACGTCTTTTTCTCGCCGGTCGCTTGACCGGCGTTTTTCTTTTTGGTTTACCGATCTTAGATCGGATTGCGTCGCCCACCGCCGCCGTCACCACGCGCCTCTACTCCAACCTCGGCGTCGACCTCGCACCGGCGGCCACCCACCTTCACCAACCGCGCGGCAACGTCGGACGTGTCATCCGAGGGACGCCTCGGTGCGTCACTGCCGGCTCCTCGCCTGCGCGGACTCCATCGCCGGTCCGTCTTCGCCGTCATCGCCAAGGACTTCACCAACAACGACGCCACGGGTTCCGATCTGTGTGCCGTCGTCAAGGACTCGGCAAACAGCGCCGCCGTCGGTCTGATCAACCGATCTGGCGCTCGTCTCCGCCAAGTACGTCCCTGAGCACGCGCCTACCACCGTTCGAGCATCGGGCTGCCGCTGCGTCGCCCCTTCGGGCCGTAGCGTCGCCGCCTTTGGTCCCCGCCGCCGGCTACCAACGTGCCTTCTCCAGCATGTACGTCGCTGGTGGTTCTCACGCCGCTGCACCGACTCGCGCCCTGCAGCCGCGCCGTCCCATCGGGCTGTTGCGTCGCTGCACGCGGTCATCGCCGTCACCTCGCGAGGACGTCGCTGGCTTCCACCGCGCTACCTCCCTCGGCGCGGGTTGTCGCCGTCCGCGCATGGTCTTCGTCGCGCCGCTGGGTTCTTCCTCGCCTACTTCGAGCACCGCCGCCGCATCTCCACAGGTAACCTGCATGGCCCTCCTGGCCGTCGCAGGTCCCGCCGACTACCTCTTCGCCTGTCTAGGCATCCAGCATGGCCACTTTTGGTCGTTGCTGGTTCGCCGCCTTCTACGTCTACGTCCAGTTTCTACTGGTCCCGTTCTTCGCACGCCCGGTACTGGCAACATCGGTGCTTGCCTTCGTCCCCGACGCGCTCCCGAGTCTGGCAAGCTCGGTCGCAGCGCCTCGTCCCCGTGTTCATCTTCGCGTACTCGGTTTTGGCACAACCGGAGTATGCCTTCGTCCCCGACGTGCGCCTGGTTCTGGCAAAGCCATGGCCGCACCTCGTCCTCGACGGCTCGGACTGCATCGACTTCGGCATCGCTCTCCCCGACGACTGCCTCGACGCGTCTCCGTCCTTCTACGGCGCCCTACGCGCCTGCGGCTTCATCTGCGTGTCCCTCGTCATCGGCACTCGCCGCGACATCGACCACGGCGACCCCTCGCACGGCTACCTCGACCAAGGTTGCTGCACCCACCGCTTCCGCCATACCTCTCTCCCTCTACCCTTCAACACATACCAAATAAATGAAAAAATTCTTCAGTGACATAGCTAGTGCAGAATGCTTACAATCCAACTCCGGGTCTTAGTGAGGCGGCGGGCAAGCGCATGGACGCAGTAGGCGACGTCCGCTCGGGACCCGGCGATGGACGACGCCGCCGCAATCTCTGCAACACCACCACCAACCGACCAAACACCAAACCCAAATGAGATGGGGGAAACCACGCATATGCAAAAATTCATAAGCGAAAAGCACATAAGAATTCAGGATGCGAGAATCAATCGACGTACTCCGCAGATGGCGATCCTTGGGCGGGCACTCCACGTGGTTGGTGGCCTTCACGATCGCCACATCCAGATCCTAAGAACAGGTAAACCACAAGCCAAAATTAATCACATTGGAGGACGAACAGCAGATCCAAAGCGCGTGCCCACAACTGAACTCCTCGTCGCCCCGGCCAGTCGGAAAATCGCCGAAATCGAACCAGCTGAGCACGGGAAAATGGTGGAGGGAGAGACTCGACGGGAACCTTGAAGTCGGAGTTGAGGTTGGCGAGGCTGACGGTGGTGGTGTCCTTGAGCGCGCCGTACGCCCTGCGCCAGCTCGGCAGCGCCGACATTTTGCCGCTACTTCCCTTGCTCGTCGCCGGCTGCCGCCTCGCCTCGATTCCTCTTTTCTTCCGGCTGCCTCCCGCGGCCTGATTCGATTTTGGATTGTGTGTTCCTCCTCTCGTGTGTTGGTGCGTCCAATTCCGCGACGCACGGAACTGCCAAAATAAATACTGGTGGCTTCATTTCTGGTTCTGCAGAAGCAGAGCTGCCGCCTGCCAGTGAAGGGGATGGCGCGTTTCCCAGTTTTCAGTTTTCACACCTCAGGCTGACGAGCGGTTTCGAGCCATATTTTTTTTGTATATTTGGTTTTTCTTTCTTTTCTGAAATTGACTTTGCATCAGTATTTTTCGAGAAACGGAGTTGCAGAGTTAGTTCTGAGCAAATTAGTTGGAAATTTGAAAAGATATATTGAGTGATCGTTTGGATTTTAGTTGCCCTACCGCCACCCCGACGACCAAATGACACATCGGGCCTCGCAATGGCGCATTAGTAGTTGACGGTGGAGGCCGGCATCATCATCCTCCATGACTACTACTCCTCTGATCGGAAATAACTGTCGGGCATTTAAAGTGTCCGACATTTATTTTCGATCGGAGGGAGTAGTAGATTAGGTCTGGTTTAAAAAAAATCTGTTGAAATCTCTATAAAAAAATTCAAATTTAAATGAACTTTGAATCATTCATTTAAATCCAAGAGTTTAGAAAAAAAGGGGGGGGGGGGTGCCCTCATCGGGGAACATGTGTCCGGGAGCCCCATAATGGCCATCCTTTGGGGTTGTCGGGCAGCCTATCGGGTTGCCCCTGAAGATGCTCTAACCTTCGATTCCATGTCAAGCCAATCTAAATTATAGAGTTATCTTTTTTGTCGATCAATCGAACCTTTCTCCTGGCTCAAAGAATCTGATATTCTGACCATTTTTTACCACGGACAGGTCTAACAGAATTACTACTAGAGGGTCCTATGGCGTGCTGAGAACGGACGAATGGCTCCTGAGCTACACATAGCTTGTTTTAAAAAAATTGAAAATAGCTTTTAATTTTTTTTTAAAGTTAGAAAAAATATAGATATAGATAATGATGAGATCTACTAGTGTACAAAAAATCAAGTCGTAATTCGTTGTTTAGATCGAGCAAAAGTGACAAATGGGTGAATCCGGATGTAGTGAATAGTACATATTTTCAAATCTTGAAAATTTGCTAGATTTGTTATTTTTGTGCAGCCTAAAAAACACCAAATTTTAGAATAATATTTTGTGCGGTGGTAGAGCTAAACATTATCTACACATAGTTGTGGATTTTTTGAAACTTAGAAATGTCGGTTTCAGTTTTTTCAAAAAAAAAATCAGCCACCATAGAGCTCGGTCTCCGTTTTGAGTTTCCGATGGCCGGCTTCTCTTTATTCTTTTCTTTTTGTCGCCTGATCATGCACCATCCAGGGATTCCAGGCATCCTCGAAGAATCATATAGACTATAGAATACACGAGCCTATTTGCAACGATCATATAATCATATTTATGTTCTACGTACAGAAGAATGCGGTGGTCTGGCTGTAAAGACGATTGACAACTCTAATGACCTAACCGAATGGTCCTACTCCTGACTCCTAACAGGCAGATTGCTTGGTTTCTTCGGGGAAAAGGAAGCTAGGTAGGAGATGCGTGACTGGAAGGTGGGAGGTGCTTCTTAACAAGCACGTACTCCCGCCCGTGATCGACAGCGTCGTTAATTGTCTGAAACTTCTTTTGCTAGTCAATGCCTACGGTAATCGGGTTCATTTCTTAGAGATGGAGAAGGAATTGAACTTCCGTCGTCACAAAAATGGAGAAATAAGAAGGAATTGAGCTCGGAAGGAAAGATCGAACAACAGAATGGACGAAGGGTGGCTTCTCCCTTTCAGTCGCTCGGAGCTCAGGGTTCCCTTTCGCCAGCGGACTTGGATGTGAGGCGCTGGCGTCTGGTTGTTGGCTGGGTTTATGATTTACAACACACCTTTCCCCATGAATGAAGTACTCCGTAGAAGAAAACAGAGAAGGGCGGAACTAAGTACTCTAGGTTAAACGAGGTCGACCGACACCGACAGGACCAGGCAACCTCTTTTAAAACACACTAATGACCGATAATTACTTCTTTTCCATAGAACATGACACCAACGCAAACAAAGGTGACCCCAGTACTCTTGTCAACAAGAATTCGCCCCAAATTGGTTGCTAGACTATTGAATTGATGCACCGATCCCCCCTCACGTTTAGAAATCAAGTGGCATGAGTGGGCTAAATGTCAAAATTGTGACCCACAAAAAACATTGACTTAACCGCTTGGCATTCGTCGCATCTCGTGCATAGTAATAGATGTTTTCAAGGTAATAATTGATAGGGAAATAGTGGGATAGCCACCATGATAGGTGTGTATATGCATCTCACCGTTGGATCTGGCACATGCAGTATATTGGTCTCTAATTCTAGCACACCGGCCACTAACGCCGTTATATAGAGAGCACAACATGCATCATTCATCTTTTGTTTCTTTTCTCCTCCACGCCACTACAGATGTGCTCTTGGTTTTGTTTTCATTTCATGCATGCGTTCGTTAGGCTTGTTTGCTATCGGTCACACGCCAACTTTTGTTTTCTTTCCCAAAGTTGCCACTAGTTTTTGTTTTCTTTTCATGCATGCGATCACACTGCCATCTTTTGAAAACTTTCTAAACGGTTCTCTCTCCCCCCACAAAGGTTCCAGCAACTTTTGTTTTCCTTTTACTAGTACCCCGGTTTTGTGTTTTGGCTTGTCATCTCCTTGTACTCTATTTTCCTCTATTTTTTTACTATCACTAGTTTGTTTTGAGTGTTCTTGTGATTTAAGAAACCCAAAAGGCAGAGATAGGAACTTTAGCAAACGGGTGGTATGCATCTACCATCTTCTAAAAAGAAAAGAAAACCTGTTATAGGGCATGCGGCAATGGAGCTTTTGAAAACTTTCCAAAAAGTACAATAGGAACTTTACAAGCCGGTGTAGCTTTTGAAAACTTTCCAACACTACATGGAAACTTTTCAAAACATGGTGGTGCATGCATGGCCACCCATACACAAAAAACAAAAACCACTCTCTATTGGTTGGACGGAGACCACTACAAGCTAACGGTGGCATTTCCAAGATGTGATCCCAGTGAGCATGTGTTCCCCATCATCTGACGGCTGCGGTGGTATGCACAGCTAGCCGAGTGGCTAGCAAATCCGCGTCGATAATTGATAAGTGTACATTCATCTTTTATAATTTTTAATCTTCATGTTTCAATATTTTATATTTTTATCTGCAAGCAAATTTCCATGTTTTGGTATGTTTTTACAAATTTAATGTCAAGTCCTCCAAAAATAGAGCCTTTTCATATGTGAGATGCAACCAGAGACATACAGAAACATGAAGATGCATACATCCATACAGGACATACAGAAGACACACAGTGGAAAGATTGAGCATGCTTTTACATTTAGAGAGGACTCGTTTTTTGAAATGGGGAAGCTCTGCCCCTGCATCAATTGATGCATACATCTTTTTATTAAGAATATTTAGAAAGTAATATAGTTTATTACAAATTATAGGTCACATAATGTCTTAACATAAATAAGCCATCCAAATAAAAGCGTGAAACACCTTTGCATTAACATGTCAATCTCCGGTCAGACCGCCAGCCGAACCGGTTGTATAAAGCCCATGCAACCGTTGCCATACGATCGCACCCAATTTTCCATAGCAAGGCACTCCTCCTTCGGCTTAAGAAAAGACCACGTTATGGTCCAGTGTGTAGTCATGGGATAAACTGTAGAAATATTGGAAAAGATGAATTGTTAAATAATAAAATCATTCCTCACAATCCATATAGTCCATAATAAGGCGCACACACCAACTTATCTTTGGTGGCTACTCCATTTAACCAATTTCTAAACAAATTTCTTATAAAAGGAGGAGTGATACTAAAAGTCATAAATTATAATAAAAATTTACAAAAGGATAAACTGTAAAGAGATGTTGTATTGTCTCCTCTTGATAACAAAAAAACATTTATTACAACCCTGCCACTTTATTTTCACTAAATTACCCTTTGTGAGAATTCCTTTTCTATGAAGGAACCACTAAAAAAATTCATATTTATAGAGATACCTTTATCTTTCATTAAAAAAATCTGAGATGAATGGTATGACCATTTAACAAATCAAGATACATTGACCGCACCGTAAAAATACCATAGGTTGTAAGAGTTCATATAAATGTATTATTTGAACTAGAATGAGTCTCTAAACTAAATGTAGCCATCTGTCCAATCTATTACCGGATAAGGTTCAAACCTATGTTCAAAGGAACCAAATCAATAAAATCAGTAACCATCACGTTCTGTGGTGTGCAATATTATCTAAACTCCGGTATTGCATGGATAGAGGCTTATCCCCTATCCATGTGTCTGCCCAAAATAAATATAGTAGTCAAAACTTTACCCATGGTAAACATTCGCCTCGCAAGAAATCCTCTTTAACATTCATAAGACCCTTCCAAAAAGGTGAGTTCTGTTGGTTTAGCTAGAACCTGAGACAAGGTTTTGAGTGTAGGTATTTATTGAAGGGATTTCTATTTTCGTGCCCCTGGTTCGTTAGTTGTACTCAGTTTTCCCCAGCCGCTTAACTTTTCCTTAGTTTTCCCCTCGCTCTAGTTTGAAACCCCTCGCAGACGCTCGGACAGGAGGGTTGCGGTCTGGTCAGAGGCCTTAGACCGTTACCGGTGACGGCTAGGGAGCCGCGGTGGTTGTGAATGGACCGTTGCTTTTGAATTGTGTTGACTGTTGACCCAATGAGACACGTCGGACTGGCAGTCTGTCACTCACCCAAAGCTTTCCCCTCCGCCCGAGACTGGAAGAGCTCACACACCGCCCCTCCGCCGCCACGCCGTCCTGACCTCCTACCTTATGGCATCATCCGCCACCGAGCCGCCCCCGCCCCCACCACCACCCCCGGGAGGCGGAGAGGGCTCCGCCTCCACTAGATCTACCCCTATGGTGGTAGAGTTTGTACATCCATCTAATGTGCCGATTATGCCCCTCAATAGCGGAGAAGATTGGGAATCGGAGGGATCTAACGCATGGATTCCATCTGGGTAAGCATCGTATGCCTATGTGAATTAAGAGTACGCAGTTTTTGAGCGCGAATCGTTGTTGCTCAACTAACTGTGTTGCTTTTCGAATAGGATTGATCCAGCGCAGGCTTTTCGGCTGGTGGTTAGGCTGGATACTAGCTTTTTGCGTGATTCTGAATGCAATGTGAGCGGATTTTACATCCCAGCGGTGGTTGCAACTACCATCTCGTTGAGGGATTTAAAAGATTACATCTGCGCTCGGTACCCCTGGGGCACTGGCGATTCAATTGATTTCCAATATTTCAACAGCACGGGGGGAAGATTTGTTCCACTAATTTCTGACGATGATCTGGGAATTCTTTTTGCTTTAAATGATTCTTGCCGTGTCGGTAAAATTCAAATCCATGTGGACAGGGTCCAGGCATCATCTGGTGTTGGGGCATCATCAGGTGGTCGGGCATCATGTCTCTCTAGTGTTGCTGCCTCTGCTAATCGTGTGCGCCGCCCCGCTCCTTGTAGGTCCACAGTAGCACCATCTGTCCCCAGTGCTAGTGGTAGCCAGATTGTTCCTGCGGTCGATGTGGAGGACGATGCAGAGATTGAGGATCCGTCTCCTCAAGATGATGAGGATGAGTTGATGTTTCCTGAATTGGTAGATCGATGCAGTAAGTGATGTCTACACATGCGTCTGTTCTTGTAGACAGTGTTGGGCCTCCAAGTGCAGAGGTTTGTAGAACAGCAGCAAGTTTCCCTTAAGTGGATCACCCAAGGTTTATCGAACTCAGGGAGGAAGAGGTCAAAGCTATCCCTCTCAAGCAACCCTGCAATTACGATACAGAAAGTCTCTTGTGTCCCCAACGCACCCAATACACTTGTCAGATGTATATGTGCACTAGTTCGGCGAAGAGATAGTGAAATACAAGCGGTAGTGATGATTATAAGTAGTAACTGTGATATGAAATAAGTATCGCTGCGAGCAAACATGTAACAAAACAGTAAGTAAACGGTGTACAATGCTTGTAAACAAGGCCTAGGGATCATACTTTCACTAGTGGACACACTCCCAACAATATAACATGATTGAACAAATAAACAACTTCTCTTCACTATGGTACTCTGAATTACTCTCCTATTGAATAACACTAATCATTGCGTAGTGGCTACAGAAGCACCCCTTAAAGTTCATCAAGTACTTGACAAACACCACTCATAGAGATATCCAAATCAAAGCGCAAATCAAGATAGATATTATTGCAACTTAGACCAAGTACTAACACGGTGCACACACTGTCAACATTACACCATGAAAGGAGAAATAGATCACTTCAATACTATCATAGCGATAATTATTCTCATAATCCATAAGAGATCACAATCGTAGCCTAGACCAAGTACCACCATGATGCACGCACTGTCACCGTTACACCATGGCAGGAGGAATAGATTACTTTAATAACAACACTAGAGTACACATAATATCTGAATAATAACATCTACTTGTTCAACATGATACCAAGCTCACGATCACATAAAGATCACATCATGGGAGAGAGAGGTGAACCACATAGCTACCGATAGAGCCCTCATCCCCGGGGGTGAACTACTCCCTCCTCATCATAGAAGACAGCAAGGTTGATGGAGATGGCGGTGAGGTCGATGGAGACAGCGGAGACAGCGATGGAGACCGATGGAGATGGCTCCGGGGGCAGTTCCCCGTCCCGGCAGGGTGCCGGAACAGAGACTTCTGTCCCCCGAAATTTGGCTTCGACGGCGGCGGCGCTGCGGAACTGTTCTGGAAATTTCGCCGACTCCCCTAGGGTTTTCCGTCCCGAGGCTTTATATAGGCGAAGGGGCGATGTCAGAGGAGGGACCAGGCGTCCTCACACCATGGTGGCGCGGCCAGGGCCTGGGCCGCGCCACCCATGTGTGAGCCTGGCCTGTGGCCCCTCTCCTACTCCTCTTAGGATCTCTGAAAGCTTCCGGGCAAAATAAGACTTCAGGAACTTGTTTCGTCCAATTCCAAGAATATTTCCTGTGTATCACTTCTGAAACACAAAAACAGCAGAAAACAGGGAACTGACACTGTGGCATCTTGTCAATAGGTTAGTTCCGGAAATCGCATAAAAGTGCCACGAAGTGTAATGAAACATTAGGCAAATGGTGTAAAAACAAGCATGGAGCATCAAAAATTATAGATACGTTTGAGACGTATCAAGCATCCCCAAGCTTAACTCCTGCTCGTCCTCGAGTAGGTAAGTGATAACAAAAGAAATAATTTTTGAGGTGACATGCACCTGCACAATCTTGATCATATATATAAGCATTGTGAGCTGGGATCAAAAGAACTTAAAACATGGGCATGAAAGATATAATCTTGATAATAGAAACTTAGCAACCATGTTATAAACATGAAAATGAACACAAACAAAAGATCATGAAAATGAAACAATGAAAGTCAAACGTGTGTTCAAATCATAAGGAAAAACATACAAATGGTTTTCAGCTTGTCCTTCATGGAGAGCAAAACATAAATGCATAGGACACCTTCAAGTTTAAGAGGGCGACTAGATACAAATAATTTAAGAACAAGTGAAACCATGATCATGAATCAATCAATGATAAACTTTGGGACAATGCACATTATACTCAGAATGACAACTATGCTCTCTTAATGGTGCATAAAGATAGAAGGTGGTGACTCAACATAAAAATAAAAGAAAGGCCCTTCGCAGAGGGAAGCAGTGATTAAACATGTGCTAGAGCTTTTTATTTGTAAAACAGAGAGATAAAAATTGGTTTTGAGAGGTGGTTGTCTTTGCCAACGACTAGCAATGGGGTTCTTACTATCTTCCATACAAAAATGAAGCAAGTTTTTGAGAGAGATTGGCACTTTTGTGCTCTTTTATAAAGCTTGGCACTCCTCCCCACCTTTTTTTCCTTTCTCAAACCATGGCTAACCGATTCCATAGGGTGCCCACCAACATTCACATACCATGGAGGAGTGCCTTTTTTCTTTCTTTTTTTTCTTTTTTTTTCTTTTTGGAATAAGCAATATGGAAGATAGCAAATCCGACCACTACGTCCCCATGAGCTGAAAACAGTGTCACAAAATGAGAAGTATTTTGAAGGTTTTTTGAAAGGTAGCACATGAAAATTTACTTTGGAATGGCTTACAAATACCATGCATAGGAATTTATAGTGTACACAATGGCAAACTTGGTTTTTGGGAGTTGGATGCACGAGTAGAGCTCATACTCAGTACAAGGCGAGGGCTAGCAAAAGACTGGGAGCGACCAACTAAGAGAGCAATAACGGCCATAATCATGCAAAGCGACAAAGCAACATTAAAAGAAGCATAAGATGGCATCAAAAGTCAAAAACTAAATGATCATAGAGGCTATAGGCGACTTATTTTGTAGTCAACATGGTGTAAGCATGTGCCAAGTCAACCCAAATAAAGCATCAAAGGAGAAAACCAAATAAATGCTTCCATATTATAAAAACAACGCATGATTTTTTCAAAGGCTCATTAAGCAATCTCAGTTATTTGAGGCAAGTCATGCTACAGCAAAACCACTAAGCATACTATCAAAAAGACATCAAGCACGACATGCAAAAGCCTAAGCCACAGTCTACACAAGCTCCTTCTTGTACCACTTTTTTGCATAAAACTTTTTCTCTCTTCCAACACCATTCGAACTTTTTTGAGACAACTCTTTTGATAAAAACCAACATAGACCAGAGGTCCAAATACACCTTGATGCAAAGATAAAACAAGATCTGAACAAAAATCAAGGCGAAAAACAAAGGCTAAACGCAGTAGCAGAAAAAGAGAACACTCGTTGAACAATAAGAGTGAAAACTAGAGTGTTCTTGGCAAATGAAAAGCGAGTTCATCTCCTCCAAAAGAAACATGATGTGATCTAACCATTTATTGCAGCAAACTAAACTAAACTAATACTGAAAACAAAAACAACTGACGCTCCAAGAAAAACGCATAGTGCATGAAGCAATAAAAATATAGTGTTTTGAAAGGTGACCTGATTTTTTGCCGATGAAGAAGGGGGTGCCTCGGGGGCATCCCCAAGCTTTGACGCTTGCACTTCTTGGATATTTCTTGGGGTGATGCATGGGCATCCCCAAGCTTGAGCTTTTGTCCATTCTTCAACTCATCTCATCATTCTCCAATCCCTACACTTGAAAACTTCCTTCATACAAAACTAAACACAAATCTATTAGCAACATTAGTGTAGGCATAACATATAATCAACCTCTTTTTGCTTCAGGTTTCAAACCAAAACCACCACATATAAAGTATATACTACTGTAGCAACTTCCCCAAAAGTTCCGTGATCAAAAGAACTCAAAAAGAAAGCGATAAAGCGGCAAACACAAATATTGGCAGAAATCTGTCAAAACAGAACAGCTGACAAAGGTCGAATTTTTAGAGGGTTTTATGTTGCTCAAATAAAAAAGTGTTCAACTAACGAAAGTTTGGATATAATCTGGGCCATATTCTCAAGAAATCGCAGGTCCAAAAGATATACAGAGAATTTTCACGAATTTTTACAGTGCAGCACCGAAAACAGTTTCAGGATAGCAACATGTCCAAATCTTACCTCACTCAAATTAGAGGCTTCTCTTGGCACAACAACGAAATAAAATGGATAAGGAGCGGTTATTACAGTAGTAATAACTTCCAAGACTCAAATAAAAAAAAGTACTGAAAATAAAACAATGGGTTATCTCCCAAGAGTGCTTTTCTTTAACGCCTTTGAGCTAGGCGCAGTAATTTGCAAAGATGCTCATGTGGGCGCCATATAAGAGCTTGAGGCAAAGGCGCTGA
Organism: Dactylis glomerata; assembly: GCA_007115705.1. Lineage (NCBI taxonomy): Eukaryota > Viridiplantae > Streptophyta > Magnoliopsida > Poales > Poaceae > Dactylis > Dactylis glomerata. The sequence goes on along the minus strand of QXEO01001278.1, from coordinate 5,828,195 downwards.
CGAGGGGTTAACTCGACAAATGTCCTAGATGAAGGACTTAGGATCGGGGAGATAGGGCGTCGGATGAACTCGAAGGTAAAGTTAGTCGAAATAGGTGTGTGTCGAAAGTAAACTTGGGTGTTCAACCTGGCTTGCTTTCAATCTGCCCTACACCGTCCCCTCCTGGCCCCTATATATAGGTGGCCAGGTCTCGAGGATCGGGTAGGGTCCGATACAGATTACAATATCAACATACGGTAAGAACTCGTATTCGACTATCATTACAATTGGGCCTAGCTCAACGGGCCTCAGGGGTACTCAACTAACGGGCTTTATTAACTATACCCTTGTCAGTAGCCCCTGAGATTCTACCAGAATTGTAGATTCAGGTTGAATCTCTAATCTTCAAATCTTCGACTTCTTCTCATCTTCAAATCTTCGACTTAGTCTTTTCGACTTATTTTCATGATATTCTTTCGCAAGGGATTTTGATGAGCAAGCCTGACAACTCTGACGGATCAAGAGGTCAGTTAACTGCCGGAACAGATACTTGTCACCTACTTCAAATTCAATCCCCTTGGACTTGAATTCGGGATACCGGTCAAATCCACTCTTTTGCCGCATTTAGGACTTACAAAGAATGAATCCCAGTGGTTCTCAGGGTACCTAGTGCGTCCACCAGGATTTTCTTCGCGTCGTAGACACGGATACATACCAGCAGAGCGCATCCATGTGCGTATACCAGGCCACACAGGACGGATCCTGGGGTCTTACCTTCGTGACAAGTCACGGCATTCGAGTTGTGTTGCGATAACGCAACTCGAGAATCTCATATCGCAGTCAAATCTTGACTGAAAATATTCGGGTTTCTTCAACCATAAAACTCGCTCCCGGTGGGAGTAACACTCCTGCACTTCTCGAATTATAATGCTTTGCCAAGAAATATCGTCGGGTGCGCGCTCAGCGCTCCCGATGGGAGTAGCCCCCGAGGCTATAGTCGAAAAAGGCTTTTTTTTCGAGTATAGGCTCAAAAAATGTAATGTAACTCATCATACTTCAACTCGAGATATTTTAACTTCCAGATACATCATCGTCGAGATACTTCAATTTTGAGATACCTTAAGGACATCTTGCCGTCGAATATTCATCCACCACTTCAGAGAGATGTTTGTATTGACCATCCTTGAAAATAGGAGCCCCCATGGCTATAATTGAAATTCCTTCGTATACAGTCTTGTGCACCTACTTGGCATTCGTCGGCGCCATCTTTTCCTCTTATATTATCTTCTTAATGATATCACTGAATACGTCACTTTGTACCATTGCGAACCGTTGCATGGGCAATGCTGTAAATTTCTCATTTTTTGACCGTTAGTGGGCTTCCGTTTCCTATCTTTGCGCCACGTCTCAGCCCACGTTCCTTCTCCCAGAAGATATATAAAGGGGATCTTGGGGAATTTTACTGTTTACCAGCTCTTTCTCTCCGCCTCCTCCATTGCTGCTCTCCTCTGTCTCGTCCTCTCGTGGATAGCCCCCGAGCGCACTTCGTACTGGATGTGCGTGAAACACCTGGCCACCAAAAACACCATGGCCAAGACTTCTGCCACCAACTGGGTTCGCTCCACCATCACAAAGAAAGAGGTGGAGAAGGCCACGGCGGACGGCCTCATCGCCGCCGAAGATTCCATCAAGTTCCCCAGTACCGAACGGATCCCGAAGCCCCCGAGCGGTTATCGGGTAATGTTCCTCGCTTTCCTCCTCCGCGGTTTCTGTCTTCCTGCCCACGAGTTTCTCCATGGGCTTCTGTTTGTTTACGGTGTGCAGCTCCACCAGCTCACACCGAATTCTCTTCTGCACATCGCCTGTTTCGTGACTCTCTGCGAGTCCTTCTTGGGTATTGAACCCCACTTCCTTCTGTGGAGGTCAATCTTTCGACTCCGCCCCAACGTTTCTTTGGCTAGGAAACCCGAACTGGGCGGAGCCGTCGTTTCTGTGTGCCCTGAGGCGCAATACTCTGAATTTTCCATGGCCGCGTCTGTGCAGGGATGGAGGACAAAGTGGTTCTATATCAAGGACCGCAAATCCTCTCCTGAAGATGAATTCGGCCTGCCTCCTTTTGATGCTTCCCAGGAGGTTAAGAAATTGGCATCATGGGATACACTCCCCTCAGATGCAGAAGCACAAGAAATTCTTCCTCTTCTTTCCCACATCAAGGCTTTGAAAGGAGGTCAAGGAGGTGCTCTGTCGGGTATGCAACTCATGGCGTTTTTCATTCAACGTCGAGTTCAACCCCTACAACACCGCCTTACCAGACTTTGGAATTACTCCGGCTTGGAAGATCCTACTCGCATATCTGAAGATCTGATATCGAAAGAAGAGGTCGACAAGCGAGTCAGGAATCTTACCAAGCTCACCAAGGAACACGCAGTTGCAGATTTAACCGCTGACTTTTTCGACTCCGTTCACCCTCTGCCTGAGGTATGTATCTTCGCGTTTACTTATTGTCGAACTTTGCTTGGTTCGATTTGTGTTTATTCTGTGCCATTGCACTCTGCTAATTTATTCATATGCAGGGTCATCAATTCCTTGTTTCTCGTCCTCCTCTTCCAGAGGCAGGGCCCCTACCAGCTGATCTTGCCTCTACTGCATCTGAAGCCCCCGAGGCTGACGAAAGTCAGGATGGAGATGATGTCGATGAATCAGAAGAGGAAACTAGCTCGTCGACATCGCCTCCTCCTGTACTAGCTGAAGATGTTGGTGTCGACAAGAAAAGGAAGTGTGTCGACGAAATTGCTTCTTCGAGTTCTGCAGCGGCTGGTAAAGCCCCCGTTCTTGCAGAAGATATGGAGTATTTCGACATGCTTGCATCATAAGTATTGTAGTCGAGTTCTTCAATTGCATTGTTCTTGCCTTGTTGTCATAACTTATATTTTTCATGCAGTGATGATGAAGAACCACCAACATATGCGACAGCTGCTCCACCACCTTCTCCTGTGGCGATTGATGAGCCTATCGAACCAGATGTTGCACCGAGGGCTACCAGGTCCGGTGTGTAGAAGGTTCCTCAAGCCCGATACCCTAAACGCTCAAAGAGGGCCAAAGAAGTCGAAGTTTCTCTGGAAGCCCATGCACCTACGGTTTCCTCTGATGACGTGAGCAATTCTTCTTTACTTTCTTTCCTTTCATGCCCTTCTACTCTTACACACTTCTTTTCTCAGGCTTTAGTGAAGAGATTTATTGCCTTGGGCACGGAGTGTGCGGGGTACCTAAAGGTTGCGAAAGCTTCCAAAGGTACAATCTTGATGTCCAGTCATTACTTTTCTTCCGTGCTTTTTCTTTTCCCACTTATCTGACTCCCTTTCGTCTTCTTTTGTAGCTGCCTTAGCAACAGCTAATGCTCGAATCGCGTCGGTGGAAGCGGAGCTCAATGCTTCGCGAAAAGCTTATGATGTGGCGGCCGCTGCTAAAGCGGATGCTGAGAAGTCGCAGAAGGCTGCGCTTGGCAAGGCGAAGAAAGCTGAAAAAGCTTTAGCTGAAGCCAACAAGGAGCATGCTCAACGAGAGCAAGCCGTGGCGGAGCGTCTTCACACCATGTCTACTGCCGCTGAAAGTAAGTGCTTCGCCTTGTCTTCTGTTTTCGTCTTCTGTTGCACTGGTGTATTTGTTGACACTTGTCTCTTCTTTTCTTTTCTATTGCTCAGAATTCACCGGGGTATCTCCGTCGTCCTTGCAAACGGACGATGATCCTCTTATGGATGCAGTTAACCTACTCGAAGAAAACTGGATATCTATCCAGGAGACTTTTGAGTTGGTTAGCCGCGTTTTATCACGGCTGTTTGCCGGCTTGTGGCCGAAGAGAAGGGCGACAATTCCGAAGGATAACTTGACTGATCTTGCCAAGTCCTTCGATACCACTGAAGACCCCACTCTCCAACTGAAAGGTCTTTCCATTAAGCGCGGCGCCGAAGGTGCTATTGCACTTTCCCTTGCTCATGGGACGAATTTCGACTGGGGGAGGGTTAGCTCCCCTCATGGCCACACCCGTGATGAGATGAAGGCTTTTTTTGAGAAGGCGAAGAAGTTGGCACCTGCATTGTTGACAACTATTTCTCCTTCGGCGGCCTCTGCGGTGCCTGCTGCACCAGCTTCAGCGGTGGAAAATCCAGCACCACCATCGACTTCTGGCGAAGAAGCTGCCATGCCCTCCTCTGCCACGGAACACAATGCTGAGGTGGCGTAGACTCGGCTTTCTTTGTAGCTTGTAGCTTTCTCCTTTTGGATGCAAAAACTTTAGTTGGGTGCAACCCGAGAACCTTAGTCATAGGGTGTTGTACTTATGTAAATATATTTCTGGCGTATGAAGTATTATGCTGTCTCTCTGAAATGCTTCTCCTTTCTTTCCCCTTTGGCTTGCAGTCGATGCGCGCCAATGATCCTTTGACTCACGGTCCTGCTCCTCCTTCTACCCGTGTGTTCGGTTCTCAGATTTCATCGACTCCTAGTCGATGTAATCAGTGCACAGAATATTCGGCAAGGATTTCTGACCTTGAGGTTCGCTTGTCTTCAGCCAAACGCCAAGCTCAGATGGCGTTTGATAAGGCTAGCAAAACTTCTGCTCTGACGAAGCAGGTGTCGATTCTTAGTGATGAAGTGTCCAGCTTGACGGCAAGGATTTTGCATCACAAAGAATGCAACTCTTTCATTCTTGGTATCGTCGAATCTGCCTGTGAAATGTTGCGATGTAAGCTTCCTCTCGACTTATTTTCTTCTCTTTGTACTGTTACTTTTGTGATATCCTTTGCCCTTATAGGCACTTGCTTGGACTTCGCTACTGAAGATCGTCGGGTTACCGAACGAAGCGCAGCTCTGGAGAAGATGTCCGCAGGTGTTGAAAATTTATGGTCTGATCCTCGATGCCGAAGCGCTATTGTATTGCTTCAGGACCGTGCCCAGCATATTGGCGAGGCAGTGGATGGCTGTAGGAGAGCTCTCGTAACTATGCACTCGGTGATGCTTCCTCGCAATCCTCTGCCTGCTACTTTTCCATTGCTCCTTGACGTTTTTAGATCCAGCCAGCGAATCCATCGGTTGATAGAACTGAACCTAGTGGCAGGTGCCAACTTTGCTCTTGGGTGGATACGCAAGTGGCATCCAAGACTCAATTACAGTTCTATGTCGCTGAGCTATCCTCCTGGTGGGGCAAGCCTTCGAGTACATTTAGAGAGTACCTTGCAGCCTGCCCGACGAATTATAGCCAGGTTGTTGCAAGAAGACTCCGCGTTTTTCCGCGAGTTTCACTACTTGGACCCTTTAGGTGTAGATGATTCTGACAACCCGATGTTGTAATATATTTTTGTGTGTGTGTAACGCGAGAGTATTTTATTTCGTAACAAAAATTTGTTCTCAGGGCGTTATTGTATGACTCGTGCGTTTGCCGCATTTTTCCTTTGAAAGACTCGTAAACTCGAATATGAGGAATGTTTCGTCTTTATTATACTTTGTAATGTAAGATACATGGGGTGACCCAAGAGATCCGGCCTGTGACCTGTGTTTTGGATCTAGAGGGCATTGCCCCTGGTATAACTCGTGGCTTTTACAGCCTTTATTGTTCTACTCTATTGTCTTATGATGCTTATGTCGTCGTGGCTTTCCCTTTTTCCTCTGCGCCTGTGTCTTCTCCTGATGCTCCTACTCGTGGTTTCTTCGTTTCGGGCTCCGCGACGCATCCTTCGAGTAGCTTGACGCCTTCTGTAGTCGCGCTTTTTGCCTTTTCTGCATGGTTGGCTATTACGCCAAAATTTTGCGCCATCTTGTGGAATTCCCTGTCGCAGAGATCTGAAACTTCAAAACTTCCTTTCACTGTAATTATTCCTCTTGGTCCTGGCATTTTAAGTACCAAATATGTGTAGTGAGGCACTGCCATGAATCGCGAAAACGCGGGTCGTCCGAGGATCGCGTGATATTGCGATGGCCAGTCCATGACTTCGAAGTCTAGCTTTTCTCTTCTATAGTTTTGTCGGTTGCCAAAGCAAACATTGAGTGCTATTCGACCCAGCGGGTAATTGGCACTTCCTGGTACGATTCCATGGAAGGAACAATCTGTTGGCTTCAGGAACTCTAGTGATATATGCATTGCTCGGAGTGTTTTCGCGTATATCAAGTTAATTCCACTCCCTGCATCCATGAATATTCTGTCGACATCATACGCGCCGATTTGAGCTTTGAGTACCAAAGGCGCGTTTCCCGGCCGAGGTACTGTTATAGGGTGATCTTCTCTGTTGAGCTCTATTGGTTGCTCTGACCAGTGCAGATACTCCGTTGCAGCTGGAGGTGATATGACTGCTAAGTTGACTTGTCGAGTTATGCTCTTCTCTTCTTTGTTCGACTTGGGTACAGGTTGTATCATTAATATGATGTGTCCTTTTGATGGTACATACCCTTCGTCGTCGTCCTGTCCCTGGTTTTGCTGGTCTTGTCCTTGAGGCGCTCCATTGTTTCCTTGCTGCTTTGTCCTGGTTTGCTTATTTATTGCTGCTTCTTGCAGTTTTAAGAATGTTGTGCAGTCTTTCATTGCGTGCCTTGATACTCGTTTCCCGTCGACGAACGCTGAGTGTATATGACAAGGCCCGTTGAGCATATCTTCTGGTGATGGGTTGTACTCTCTGGATTCCCTTATAGGGAACTTCTTATAGTCCTCCTTTCCGTAGCTTCTATATCCCGAGCTTCTGCGATCATTTCCTTGATAGCTGTTGTCTTTATATCCTGCGGTGACTTGGCTATGCGAGCTGTAGGTGTCGTAGTTTCGGGATCGTCTTCTTTGACTTCCATATCTGTTTCTTCTGTCGTCCTCTGGAGATCGCGTCCGCTTGTTGTTGCACGCATCTTCTCCATCTGCAAACCTGTTTGCTGTGTCCATGAGGTCTGACACTGTTTTTGGCTTGATTCTGCCCATCTCTTCGACTAGGTCTCTTCGCCTTAATCCGATGATGAACGCGTCTATTGCTCTTTCGTCTGAAACTTCGACTGCTGAGTTTTTGATGAGGCTCCATCTTTGGATGTATGCCCGTAGTGTTTCGTCGCGTTGTTGTACGCACGCTTTGACTTCTTCTATTGATGCTGGTCATTTGTATGTCGACCTGAAGTTGCTTGTAAATTGCTTTGTGAGGTCTTCCCAGCTTCCAACAGATTCTTTCTCTAGTTTGCTCAACCATGACCTTGCTGCACCGGTGAGGTGTAGTTGCAAACTTTGCATTGCTGTTTCCTTGGTTCCTCCTAATATTTGAACTGCTTGCAAGTAATCTGCAAGCCATGATTGTGGTTCCTGTGATCCATCGTATTTTTTGCTGATCATGAGGTAGCTTGAATCCCTTGGGAACTGGAGTGGTGCGAACCATGCGGGTAAAGCATGATGCCCCCATCTCTTTTTCGTCGTCTTCATAGTCGCACTTTTCATTTGGGGATCGTGATCTTCGGGTTCCACCGTGCTGCTTTGGTGATGGCGATCGAGATCGGTGTTTGCTGCTTCTGCGCCGAGGACTATTGTGACGGCGAGGTGACCTGGCTTTGTGCACTTCCTTGTGGTGATATGCTTCTTCTCCTTTTGCTGATAGCTTGTGGCCCACCATGTTGAGTCCGTTCAGTGCTGCTCTATGCATATGTTCTCTAGGATCTCCTGGACTTGGTCGAGTTGTAAGTAGATATGCTTGTGCTGCCACTAGTGCCGCTTCAGGAGTTTTTGGTAGGATGTTTCCCTGCTCGTCGACCGATAGGAAGGACGAGTCGAGGTTTTTGGAAATACTTTGCCTGTCAGAATACTCGAGGTTATTGTACCTTGAACCGTGTCGACGATTTTTCCTTGCGTTGCTGTATGATGCGTCGCTCCGTGCTTTTCGAGCAGCCTCGCTAGCTGCAATGGCTGAATCTTTTCTTCTTTTTATCTCTGTTTTCTCCTTTGCTAATTGCTTGGCCTGCTGCCTTAGGGCGTAGTGATACCCCAAAAGCATGTCTTTGCTAGAATTTGATGGTATTGGCGTGCCGTGTTCTACGGCTTCTCTTATTATCCTCCATTCGTCGACTGACAGTCGAATTTTTTCCCTGGTTGCGAGGGATTCTGGTGTTTGCCCTTCTGCTAGGTGATTTGCTCCTCTGTCGATATTTGCTGGGTTTAGTACTGGATTGTCGTTTTCGTCGAACTCTTCCGAGTTATCTCCTATCATGGCGAGCACCTGGCATTGTTTGCCGATGTTACCCTCGAAGCTTGAGAAGATCGAGTTACTATCCTCAGAAAGCTCTAATCCTGTCTTCCATGTGTCTGTTGATTTGTCCGCAATATCGTCGAGGCAGATCGTGAGATCTTCGAGTTGGACTCCTACGTCAAAATTTTCCTTTTCTTCATTGTCCTCTGCGTTCTTTTCTTTTTGCACTTCCTCTGGGCTGACCGGCGAGTTTACCTCGCTGGAAGAGCCTTCAGAATATTCCATCATTGTTGTTGTTTCGGGCTCACTTGCCGACGGATCTTGTTTCGTCGGATCTGAAAGGCGAGATGAACCCGACGGTTCGATGAGGATGTTTAAGCTTCCGATTGTCAACTCCATCTCTTGATTTTTGTCGACTTCTGTACTGCTATTGGCTAAAAGCGAAAAAGCCGTCAAATTCATGATTCCAACGCCCAGATCCCCACGGTCGGCGCCAATTGACGAGGGGTTAACTCGACAAATGTCCTAGATGAAGGACTTAGGATCGGGGAGATAGGGCGTCGGATGAAATCGAAGGTAAAGTTAGTCGAAATAGGTGTGTGTCGAAAGTAAACTTGGGTGTTCAACCTGGCTTGCTTTCAATCTGCCCTACACCGTCCCCTCCTGGCCCCTATATATAGGTGGCCAGGTCTCGAGGATCGGGTAGGGTCCGATACAGATTACAATATCGACATACGGTAAGAACTCGTATTCGACTATCATTACAATTGGGCCTAGCTCAACGGGCCTCAGGGGTACTCAACTAACGGGCTCTATTAACTATACCCTTGTCAGGCGCCATATAGGAACTTAAAGCAATAGAGAGCATCAAAAAGCAAATATGAAAGACATTTATATCTGAACCACTTCCTATGCATAGGAATCTTGTAAGAAAATAAATCAACGAGGCACATAGTAGCAAGCATGGATAGATAAAACAAGTGCCACTTCAAGATTTGCAACATAAAAAGGGGAAACTTAATATTGTTGAGATCCATCAAACCATGTTTCCCTCTCTCATAATAACTTTCAGTAGCATCATGAATAGAACTAACAATATAACTATCACATAAAACATCCCTATCATGAGCCACATGCATAAAAGAATTAATACTCACCACAGGAACAATAGTGGTAGGAGCAAATTCAACAGAATAATTATTCTCATCACCATAATCATCATAAATAGGAGGCATATTGTAATCATAACTAATTTTATCCTCAATAGTAGGTGAACTAAAAATATTATACTCATCATCATAGCCATCATAAACTAGAGGTTTAGTATCATCACAAGCTAGAGAGCAACTATTACGCAAAGCATATTCTTCAAACATATCATCATAGCAAACTTTCTCCACTAAAGCTGGGGAACTAAAAATATCATGCTTAACAAAACCAGCTTCCCCAAGCTTAGACTTTTCTATAGCATTAGCAACAACGGTGTTCAAAGCATTCATACTAACAACACTATTAGCATACAAATTAAGCTTCAAAGGTTTTTCAATTTTCTCTTCAAACACTTCATATCTAAACTCGGGAAAAAGACTACAGAACTCTTTGTTTTCCATTAAGCTTAACTAGTGAAAAATAAAAACAAGAAACAAAAAGATGTAATTGCAGAATCTAAAGGAAATAACTCCGAGCACTCACACAGGAGGATGCGAGTACCTTTTACCTTACCTCCCCGGCAACAGCGCCAGAAAAGAGCTTGATGTCTACACATGCGTCTGTTCTTGTAGACAGTGTTGGGCCTCCAAGTGCAGAGGTTTGTAGAACAGCAGCAAGTTTCCCTTAAGTGGATCACCCAAGGTTTATCGAACTCAGGGAGGAAGAGGTCAAAGCTATCCCTCTCAAGCAACCCTGCAATTATGATACAGAAAGTCTCTTGTGTCCCCAACACACCCAATACACTTGACAGATGTATAGGTGCACTAGTTCGGCGAAGAGATAGTGAAATACAAGCGGTAGTGATGATTATAAGTAGTAACTATGATATGAAATAAGTATCGCTGCGAGCAAACATGTAACAAAACAGTAAGTAAACGGTGTACAATGCTTGGAAACAAGGCCTAGGGATCATACTTTCACTAGTGGACACACTCCCAACAATATAACATGATTGAACAAATAAACAACTTCTCTTCACTATGGTACTCTGAATTACTCTCCTATTGAATAACACTAATCATTGCGTAGTGGCTACAGAAGCACCCCTTAAAGTTAATCAAGTACTTGACAAACACCACTCATAGAGATATCCAAATCAAAGCGCAAATCAAGATAGATATTATTGCAACTTAGACCAAGTACTAACACGGTGCACACACTGTCAACATTACACCATGAAAGGAGAAATAGATCACTTCAATACTATCATAGCGATAATTATTCTCATAATCCATAAGAGATCACAATCGTAGCCTAGACCAAGTACCACCATGATGCACGCACTGTCACCGTTACACCATGGCAGGAGGAATAGATTACTTTAATAACATCACTAGAGTACACATAATATCTGAATAATAACATCTACTTGTTCAACATGATACCAAGCTCACGATCACATAAAGATCACATCATGGGAGAGAGAGGTGAACCACATAGCTACCGGTAGAGCCCTCAGCCCCGGGGGTGAACTACTCCCTCCTCATCATAGGAGACAGCAAGGTTGATGGAGATGGCGGTGAGGTCGATGGAGATGGCGGAGACGGCGATGGAGACCGATGGAGATGGCTCCGGGGGCACTTCCCCGTCCCGGCAGGGTGCCGGAACAGAGACTTCTGTCCCCCGAAATTTGGCTTCGATGGCGGCGGCGCTGCGGAACTGTTCTGGAAATTTCGCCGACTCCCCTAGGGTTTTCCGTCCCGAGGCTTTATATAGGCGAAGGGGCGATGTCAGAGGAGGGACCAGGCGTCCTCACACCATGGTGGCGCGGCCAGGGCCTGGGCCGCGCCACCCATGTGTGAGCCTGGCCTGTGGCCCCTCTCCTACTCCTCTTTGGATCTGTGGAAGCTTCCGGGCAAAATAAGACTTCAGGAACTTGTTTCGTCCAATTCCGAGAATATTTCCTGTGTATCACTTCTGAAACACAAAAACAGCAGAAAACAGGGAACTGGCACTGTGGCATCTTGTCAATAGGTTAGTTCCGGAAATCGCATAAAAGTGCCACGAAGTGTAATGAAACATTAGGCAAATGGTGTAAAGACAAGCATGGAATATCAAAAATTATAGATACGTTTGAGGCGTATCAGTAAGCAGGCAATGGAGGATCAATACATGGAAGATATTGCACAAGGTGCCAGATTTGATGACACTGATGATGAAGAGAAGGATGAGAACAATGACAGCCTTGTTTTAGCCGATTACGAAGATGATGACTTGCCAACAATTGAGTGGAACAGGGAGGATCCTCAGCTTGCAGAAGGCACCGTATTTCAAACGATGATGGACTACCGTAATGCAATTACTACATATTGCATTCTCACCAAGAATGATTATGAGGTTATTAAAAGTGAGCCAGGTAGGTTCACAGTTAAGTGCCCATACAAGAGGTGTAGGTGGAGGCTGCATGCATCCACAATGCTCAGAAGCACTGTGGTTCAGGTACTACGCCAACCAGTTGTGTATTTTAGATCACGGTGTAAAATTTGTTAACTGTTACTGACATCCCTTATAATTATGTTTCAGATAAAGAAGAACTCGATCGACCATACTTGTCCACCTCGAGCGGGAGCGCCAGAGGAGAAATCAAAGCTAGCGAAGACTAGGTGGTTGGCAGATGCAATCATAGATTGGCTGAGAGAAACTCCAACACTTGGTCCAACAGCACTCATAAAATTGATATCTGATAAGTTTAGTATAAACATACCTTACATGAGGATGTTCTATGCAAAGGAAATGGCTCTTGACAGGATAAATGGTCCATGGAATGAAAGCTTTCAATTGCTTTACACTTTCAAAACTGAAGTGGAGATGGCTAGTCCAGGCAGTGTTGTAGCGATAGACAAGCATATAGTTCCCTACAAATTGAAAAGCGGGAGGATGATGCAGAAGGAATGTTTTAGAAGGGCTTTTGTTTGTTTCAAAGCTTGCTGGAAAGGCTTTCTGGACGGTTGCAGGCCTTATTTGGCCGTGGATGCAATAGCTCTTCATGGCAGGTTTAAAGGACAGCTAGTTGCTGCTACTGCAATTGATGGACACAATTGGATGTTCCCTGTTGCTTATGGAGTTTTGGAGGTTGAGTCAGAGAAAAGTTGGACTTGGTTTCTGCAAAATTTGCGCGACCTTATGATACGTCTCAAACGTATCTATAATTTTTGATGCTCCATGCTTGTTTTTACTCCATTTGCCTATTGTTTCGTTACACTTAGTGGCACTTTTATGCATTTTCCGGAACTAACCTATTAGCGAGTTGCCATAGTGCCAGTTCTCTGTTTTCTGCTGTTTTTGTGTTTTAGAGTGATACACAGGAAATATTCTCGGAATTGGACGAAACAAGTTCCTGAAGTCTTATTTTACCCGGAAGCTTCCAGAGATCCGAAGGAGAGCCGAAGGGGGGCCACCAGGGCCCCACACGCAGGGGCGGCGCGGCCAGGCCCCTGGCCGCATGGGCCCCACGTGAGGGTGCCTGGCTCCCCCTCTGACGACGCCCCTTCGCCTATAAAGACCCCCCGACGGAAAAAACCTAAGTACCTGATCAATTTTCCAGAACACATCGCGATCCGCCGCCGCCGTCGACCCGAAGATCGGGAGGGTCCAGAAGCTCTTCCCGGCACCCTGTCGGAGAGGGGAATCGCCACCGGAGGTCTTCTTCATCGCCATGCTTGCCTCCGGAGCGATGAGTGAGTAGTCTACCTTGGACTATGGGTCCATAGCAGTAGCTAGATGGTTGTCTTCTCCACCATGTGCTTCATGTTTAGATCTCATGAGCTGCCCTACATGATTGAGATCACCGTTATGTAATTCTACATGTTTGGTTTGTTGGGATCCGATGAATATTGGTGTTTATGATTAAGTTGCTGTACTGAATATTATCTTTTGTTATCTCTATGTTGTTTATGATCTTGCATGCTCTCCGTTGTTAGTAGCTATCTTGGCCGAGTAGTTGCTAGTGACTCCAAGAGGGGGTATTTATGCTCGATAGTGGGTTCATGCCTCTATTTCACCTGGGGGAGTGACAGAAACCTCTAAGGTGGTAGATGTGTTGTTGCTACTAGGGAGAAAACAACATTCATATGCTCAAGGGCATATGCTTTGTTTACATTACACACTTTGCTTAATGCAATTATCTGTTGTTCGCAACTTAATACTTCTAGGGTGTTCGGATTGATATCCCAGGGAGTGGATTATTAGTCATAGATGCAGTTGGATGGCGGTCTATGTATTTTGTTGTAATGCCCAGAGTAAATCTCATAGTGATCTTCTTGACATATCACGTTTATCTTTATTCTATCAATTGCCCAACTGTAATTTGTTTACCCAGCATGTGTTATTTATCTATGGAGAGACACCACTAGTGAACTGTGGACCCCGGTCCTATTTACATCATATTGCTATCACCTGTTTACTTTACTCGCACTGTTTACTTTACTCGCATACTATATTGTTTTCCACTCGATACACTCATAACCTTTGTTTCAAGCAAACCGGTGAGATTGACAACCTCATCGCAAGTTGGGGACAAAGTATTTGTTTGTGTGTGTGCAGGTTCCGCATCACCTTCAGTCGTCATTGTCTCTCCTCTCCTGACCGATATTAAACCTTGGTTTCTTAACTGAGGGAAAACTAGCTGCTATACTCATCATACCTTCCTCTTGGGGTTCCCAACGGGCTGGTTATCCACCACGCACAAGGACAGTTTGCTCCCGCGCCATCAGCTAATTTTCTGGGCGCCATCAAAGGGATCAGCTAATTTTTTGGCGCCGTTGCCGAGGAGGAAGAGAAGACTTCTGCGAGGGGAGTTTTTCGCACACACATCCTTTACTTTGTTTTATTGTTTTGCTTTACTTTATTTATTTTACCTGCATTACTTTTTATCAAAAACCCAAAAAAATTAGAATCCTTGGTAGTTGTTTTTACTTGTTTACTTTCGTTTTGCTGAAATGGCCAATCCTGAAAACACCAAGTTGTGTGACTTTACTAGCACGAACAATAGTGATTTTATCTGCACTCCTATTGCACCACCTATTCCTGCTGCAAACTTTTACGAGATTAAGCCTGCTTTATTGAACCTTGTTATGAAAGAGCAATTTTCTGGTGCTAGTACTGAAGATGCTGCAGCTCATCTCAACGGTTTTGTTGAGCTATGTGAGATGCAGAAATATAAAGATGTTGATAGTGATATTATTAAGCTCAAGTTGTTTCCTTTTTCTTTGAGAGGAAAAGCTAAAGATTGGTTGCTGTCTTTGACTAAGAATAGTATTGATTCATGGGCTAAGTGTAAGGATGCTTTTATTGGTAGATACTATCCTCCTTCTAAGATTATATCCTTGCGTAGCAATATTATGAAGTTTACTCAGTTTGATAATGAACATGTTGCTCAAGCTTGGGAAAGAATGAAATCTATGATAAAGAATTGCCCCACTCATGGACTGACTACTTGGATGATTATCCAAACTTTTTATGCAGGACTGAATTTTTCTTCAAGGAACTTACTTGATTCAGCTGCTGGAGGCACTTTTATGTCCCTTATCTTGGGCGCCGCATCAAAGCTACTAGACAACATGATGGTAAATTATTCCGAATGGCACACCGAGAGAGCTCCACAAGGTAAGAAGGTAAATTCTGTTGAGGAAACCTCTTCCTTGAATGATAAGATTGATACCATTATGGCTATGCTTGCTAATGATAGGACTCATGTTGATCCTAATAATGTTCCTTTGGCCTCTCTGGTTACTCAAGAAGAGCATGTTGATGTGAATTTCATTAGAAATAATAATTTTAACAACAATGCTTATAGGAACAATTTTGCTAGTAACAATTATATGCCGTATCCTTCTACCAATGGTAATGGTTATGGTAACTCTTATGGTAATTCCTACAACAACACTAGGGCCGCGCCCTCCGAGCTTGAGGTAATGCTCAAGGACTTCATCGGTAAGCAAACTGCTTTTAATAAGTCTGTTGAGGAAAAGTTAGGCAAAATTGATATTCTTGCTTCTAAAGTTGATAGCCTTGCTCATGATGTTGAACTTCTGAAATTAAAAGTGTTTCCTAATGATGTGAAAGAGAGCAATGTTTTTGCTACCGCTAATGCTATCCAAGTTGGAATTGATGAAAATATTAGATTGTTAGCGGAATTGCATGCCAGGTGGGAAAGAGAAGATGAGATGGCTAGAGAGATGAAGGTATGTACCATTACTACCTCTAATGATGTTGCTCCTACTGCTAGCAATCCTCTTACTTTGATTGGTGTAGATAAAACTCCCACTCCTTGTGTTAAAAAGCCTAAAACTGCCAAAACTTTTTCTCAAAAGAGTGCTGAAATTTTTCGGAGTGTGGGAGATGATAGCTCTATTTCTTTTAATGATTTTGATGTTGATGGCTGCAATATATCTGAAGTAATTTTGTTCTTGCAAAAGCTTGCTTTGACTCCCAATGCTAGTTCTCTAAATATTGCTTTTACTAAGCATATTACCAATGCTCTTATAAAGATTAGGGATGAAAAGTTGAAGCAAAAAGCCTCTGTTCCCAAGAAGTTAGAAGATGGTTGGGAACCCATCATTGATATGCATGTTAATGGTTATGATTGCCATGCTTTATGTGATCTAGGTGCTAGTATTTCTATCATGCCTAGAAAGATTTATGACATGCTTGATTTACCACCGCTTGAAAAATGTTATTTTGATGTTCCTATTGCTGATGTTGCTAAGAAAAAACCTTTGGGAAGAATTAATGATGTTCTTATTGTGGTTAACAATAACCTTGTTCCCGTTGATTTTCTTGTTATGGATGTTGAATGCCATGCTTCATGTCCTATTATTTTGGGAAGACCCTTTCTTCGAACTGTAGGTGCCATCATTGATATGAGGGAAGGCACCATCAAATATCAATTCCCGCTAAAGAAAGGTATGGAACACTTCCCTAGGAAAAGAAAGAAATTACTTTTTGACTCTATTCTTAGAGCAAATTATGAGCTTGATGCTTCATCACTTGATATTACTTGATTCGCAATTTTCTGCGCCTAGCTCAAAGGCGTTAAAGAAAAGCACTCTTGGAAGATAACCCAATGTTTTCTTTTCAGTACTTTTTCTTTTATTTGAGTCTTGGAAGTCATTACTACTGTAATGACCGCTCCTTATCTTGTTTATTTCGTTTTTGTGCCAAGAGAAGCCTCTAATTTGAGTGAGGTAAAGATTTGGGGATGTTGCTGTCCTGAAACTGTTTTCGGTGCTGCACCGTAAAAATTCGTGAAAATTCTCTGTATATCTTTTGGACCTGCGATTTCTTGTGCATATGACCCAGGTTATATCCAAACTTTTGTTAGTTGAACACTTTTTGATTTGAGCAACAGAAAATCCCTCAAAAATTCGACCTTTGTCAGCTGTTCAGTTTTGACAGATTTCTGCCAATATTTGTGTTTGCCACTTTATCGCTTTCTTTTGAGTTCTTTTGATCACGGAACTTTTGGGGAGGTTACTACAGTAGTATTTGCTATATATGTGGTGGTTTTGAGTTGAAACCTGAAGCAAATAGAGGGTTGATTATATGTTATGCTTGCACTAATGTTGCTAATAGAATTGTGTTTAGTTTTGTATGAAGGAAGTTTTCAAGTGTAGGGATTGGAGAATGATGAGATGAGTTGAAGAATGGACAAAAGCTCAAGCTTGGGGATGCCCATGCATCACCCCAAGAAATATCCAAGAAGTGCAAGCGTCAAAGCTTGGGGATGCCCCCGAGGCACCCCTTCTTCATCGGCAAAAATCAGGTCACCTTTCAAAACACTATATTTTTATTGCTTCATGCACTATGTGTTTTTCTTGGAGCATCAGTTGTTTTAGTTTTCTTAGTTGGTTTAGTTTGTTTGTTTGCTGCAATAAATGGTTGGACCCCAACAAATTTTCTTTTGGAGAAGTTGCCTTCGCTTTTCATTTGCCAAGAACACTCAGTTTTCACTCTTATCGGTTAGCATGTGTTCTTCTTTTTCTGCTACTGCTTTTGGTTTTCGTTTTCGCCTTGATTTGCGTTCAGACCTTGCCATATCTTTTCATCAAGGTGTATTTTTGCCTCTGGACCATGTTGGTTTTCCTCAAAAGAGTTGGATTTAAAAAGTTTGAATGGTGTTGGAAAAGAGAAAAAGCTTTATGCAAAAAAGTGGTACAAGAAGGAGCTTGTGTAGACTGCGGCTTAGGCTTTTTGATGTCATGCTTGATGTCTTTTTGATAGTATGCTTAGTGGTTTTACTGTAGCATGACTTGTCTCAAATATCTGAGATTGCTTAATGAGCCTTTGAAAAAATCATGCGTTGTTTTTATTGTATGGAAGCATTATTTTGGTTTTCTCCTTGATGCTTTATTTGGGTTGACTTGGCGCATGCGCACACATGTTAGACTCTTACAAAGTCGCCAATAGCCTTCATGATCATTTAGTTTTTGACTTTTGATGCCATCTTATGCTTCTTTTAATGTCGCTTTGTCGCTTTGCATGATTATGGCCATTATTGCTCTCTTAGTTGGTCGCTCCCAGTCTTTTGCTAGCCCTCGCCTTGTACTGAGTATGAGCTCTACTCGTGAATCCAACTCCTAAAAGCCAAAGTTTGCTATTGTGTCCACTATAAACTCCTATGCATGGTATTTGTAAGCTATTCCAAGTAAATTTTCATGTGCTACCTTTCAAAAAACCTTCAAAACACTTCTCGTTTTGTGACACTGTTTTCAGCTCATGGGGACGTAGTGGTCGGATTTGCTATCTTCCATATTGCTTATTCCAAAAAGATAGAAAAAAGAGAAAAAAAAGAAAGAAAAAAAGGCACTCCTCCATGGAATGTGAATGTTGGTGGGCACCCGATGGAATCGGTTAGCCATGGTTTGAGAAAGGAAAAAAGGTGGGGAGGAGTGCCAAGTTTTATAAAAAGAGCACAAAAAGTGCCAAACTCTCTCTCAAAAACTTGCTTCATTTTTGTATGGAAGATAGTAAGAACCCCATTGCCAGTCGTTGACAAAGACAACCACCTCTCAAAACCAATTTTTATCTCTCTGTTTTACAAATGAAAAGCTCTAGCACATGTTTAATCACTGCTTCCCTCTGCGAAGGGCCTTTCTTTTACTTTTATGTTGAGTCACCACCTTCTTTCTTTATGCACCATTAAGAGAGCATAGTTGTCATTCTTAGTGTGATATGCATTGTCCCAAAGTTCATTGATTGATTCATATTGTTGGTTTCACTTGTTCTTAAATTATTTGTATCTGGTCGCCCTCTTAAACTAGAAGGTGTCCTATGCATTTATGTTTTGCTCTCTTTGAAGGACAAGCTGAAAACCATTTGTATGTTTTTCCTTATGATTTGAACACACGTTTGACTTTCATTGTTTCATTTTCATGATCTTTTGTTTGTGTTCATCTACATGTTTACAACATGGTTGCTAAGTTCTTATTGTCATGATTATATCTTCATGCCCATGTTTTAAGTTCTTATGATCCCAGCTCACCAATGCTTACATATATGATCAAGATTGTGTAGGTGCATGTCACCTCAAAAATTATTCTTTTGTTATCACTTACCTACTCGAGGACGAGCAGGAGTTAAGCTTGGGGATGCTTGATACGTCTCAAACGTATCTATAATTTTTGATGCTCCATGCTTGTTTTTACACCATTTGCCTATTGTTTCGTTACACTTAGTGCCACTTTTATGCATTTTCCGGAACTAACCTATTAACGAGTTGCCACAGTGCCAGTTCCCTGTTTTCTGCTGTTTTTGTGTTTCAGAGTGATACACAGGAAATATTCTCGGAATTGGACGAAACAAGTTCCTGAAGTCTTATTTTACCCGGAAGCTTCCAGAGATCCGAAGGAGAGCCGGAGGGGGGCCACCAGGGCCCCACACGCAGGGGCGGCGCGGCTAGGCCCCTCGCCGCGCGGGCCACGCGTGAGGGCGCCTGGCTCCCCCTCTGACGACGCCCCTTCGCCTATAAAGACCCCCCGACGGAAAAAACCTAAGTACCCGATCAATTTTCCAGAACATATCGCGATCCGCCGCCGCCGTCGACCCGAAGATCGGGAGGGTCCATAAGCTCTTCCCGGCACCCTGCCGGAGAGGGGAATCGCCACCGGAGGTCTTCTTCATCGCCATGCTTGCCTCCGGAGCGATGAGTGAGTAGTCTACCTTGGACTATGGGTCCATAGCAGTAGCTAGATGGTTGTCGTCTCCACCATGTGCTTTATGTTTAGATCTCATGAGCTGCCCTACATGATTGAGATCACCGTTATGTAATTCTACATGTTTGGTTTGTTGGGATCCGATGAATATTGGTGTTTATGATTAAGTTGATGTACTGAATATTATCTTTTGTTATCTCTATGTTGTTTATGATCTTGCATGCTCTCCGTTATTAGTAGCTATCTTGGCCGAGTAGTTGCTAGTGACTCCAAGAGGGGGTGTTTATGCTCGATAGTGGGTTCATGCCTCTATTTCACCTGGGGGAGTGACAGAAACCTCTAAGGTGGTAGATGTGCTGTTGCTACTAGGGAGAAAACAACATTCATATGCTCAAGGGCATATGCTTTGTTTACATTACACACTTTGCTTAATGCAATTATCTGTTGTTCGCAACTTAATACTTCTAGGGTGTTCGGATTGATATCCCAGGGAGTGGATTATTAGTCATAGATGCAGTTGGATGGCGGTCTATGTATTTTGTTGTAATGCCCAGAGTAAATCTCATAGTGATCTTCTTGACATATCACGTTTATCTTTATTCTATCAATTGCCCAACTGTAATTTGTTTACCTAGCATGTGTTATTTATCTATGGAGAGACACCACTAGTGAACTGTGGACCCCGGTCCTATTTACATCATATTGCTATCACCTATTTACTTTACTCGCACTGTTTACTTTACTCGCATACTATATTGTTTTCCACTCGATACACTCATAACCTTTGTTTCAAGCAAACCGGTGAGATGGACAACCTCATCGCAAGTTGGGGACAAAGTATTTGTTTGTGTGTGTGCAGGTTCCGCATCACCTTCAGTCGTCATTGTCTCTCCTCTCCTGACCGATATTAAACCTTGGTTTCTTAACTAAGGGAAAACTAGCCGCTATACTCATCATACCTTCCTCTTGGGGTTCCCAACGGGCTGGTTATCCACCACACACAAGGACAGTTTGCTCCCGCGTCATCAGCTAATTTTCTGGGCGCCATCAAAGGGATCACCTTATAGGTCATCCACCAGGACTTACTATCCACACAGACGCTTGCAAAGGTTTGGAGAGTGCAGTAGAAGCAGTATTCCCTGGAGTGGAGCATAGGGAATGTATGCGACACTTGGTACAGAATTTTACAAAGAAATTCAAGGGTAAAGTTTATACTGACAACCTTTGGCCAGCTGCATACACATGCAGCATTAGGAAGCATCTGTTTCATTTGGAAGCGTTGTATAAACAAAAAACTGGGGTGAAGGAGTACTTGGATGAACATCATGGTAGGGTGTGGTCAAGAAGCCAATTCAATGAAATTTGCAAGTTAGACTATGTAACATGTAACCTTGCGGAGAGTTTCAATGCAAAGGTCAAGTCATTGAAAGGGCTTATGCTGTGGCAAATATTTGATAAGATTAGGCAGATGATCATGATAAAGATCGATCTGCGTCAAAGAATTGCAGCCACAAAATATGTTGGCCATCTCATGCTCCCATCTTTGATTAAGTCTTTGCATGCCAGGGCAAAACAATTGAAGATGAAATGCATCAGAAAAGGAATGGAGGCTGAGGTAACCTACACTGACAGTAAAAACAGGCAGTGGAGGTATCCAGTGAGTTTGGTTGATAGGACATGCCATTGTAGGCGATGGCAGATCCGTGGGATACCCTGCATACACGCATTGTTTTTCATGAGTGTTATAGCGGGTGCAGAAGGTGAAGTTGATCAGTATGTGTCAGAGTATTTCTCTGTTGCCAAATTTAGGGCTGCATATGCTATGAATGTTCCTACCTTGTTGGGAAAAGATCAATGGATGAAAGTCGATCCAGGCTTCAAACTGTACTCTCCAGTTTTGACTAGACCGGCAGGTAGGCCGAGGAAGGATAGGATCAGAGCTAGTGCAGAGGGTGGTCCACCGATTTGACGACGTAAGTGCAAACGTTGTGGAATCCCTGGACACATTGCTAGGCTTTGTAAAAATCCAGTTGACCCAGCTTTTGGAATGGAAGATCAGGCGGGAGCAGCAAATGCAGAGGAGAATGAAGCAGCAATTCAACATGAGGAGATTGAAGCAATGGATCATGAGGAGATTGAAGCAATGGATCATGAGCTACTTGAACCGATGGATCCAGAGCAGATTGAACCGATGGATCGAGAGCTGCTTGAACTGATGGATCAAGAGCTGCTTGAACTGATGGATCGAGAGCATAGGGAACAGATGGATCGAGAGCTGCTTGAACCGATGGATTGAGAGCAGAGGGAATAGATGGATCAAGAGGCCTTTGAAGCAATGGATCGACAGCTGCTTGAAGCATTTGAAGAAAATGCATTAGAAGAAAGAGCACAAGCTTCGTATGATATGGTTGTCTCGGTCTTGGCACAACCCGAAGAGAAGAAGAAGAAGAAGAAGAACAAGAAAGATGGCAAAAGGAAGGTAGACACCGGTAATATCCCTGGTAGGGTTACCCGGAGTAAGGTGGTGGACCAAGCGAGTCACACCAGGAGCAAGAGAAAGATTTTATTTTGAACAATTAATTTGAATTTGTATGAACAATTTGTATTGGGGATCCCTTTGTATTGAATTCGAACTAGTGTGACGTTCCCAAGTTTGTATGTTGAATAATCACAATAATGTATGTGTTATTTGCTTGAATAAGTTTCTAGTCCATGAGCTACTAGCTATAGTTCATTGCTTGAGGTTTCCTCACTTTTCCCCCTCTTAGTGACTAAACTCAAAAAATATAGTTTTGGGTTTATTTTAATTCATAATAATTCAAAACATGGTGGAACCTTCCCATGGAGTCTTGTTATGTTACCTACAACCTAGAGAAATAATAATGGAAAAGGAAATATAGAGATATGAAGTTTCCCTTTTCCAAAACCACTTCCTAGTCCATGAGCTACTAGCTATGAAGATGCAGGGCTTTCTACTCAACACACCTCCCAAATGCCCACAATGCTTACAAACTTTGTCCAAATGAGTCCAAATTCGTCACACTTGTGTATCTTTGAATTGCAAACAATATCACGGCGGCCAAAATGTACTATATTGTTCAAATAACACAATCTAACAATTTTTATGCCAAAAGCTTCAATTTCCCTTACTCCCTTTATTATTTGGGTGCCCCTGTTTTACTTAGTTTTACTCAGTTTTCCCCCTCCGGGTCCACTTGTTTTATTCAGCCCTACTCAGTTTTGCCCTTCCGATAAACATTTCCTCACTTTTCCCCCTCTTAGTTCTACTCAGTTTTCCTCCCTTGTACTCACTGGCTGATCTCTGATTGGTCGAGATGTATGTCACACGAATCTTGGTTGGTTGATAGCTCAACGCATGCTTGCACCGTTGGATCATTTATGATCGGACGGCCTGTCAACCCTGGCGGTCGCGGCGGCGCGGATCTGCAGAGCACATACCTACCAACCCTGGCAGTCGCATATTCCAGTCGCATCTTCCTCTCTTACTCTGGCGGTCGCGGTGGCGCGGATCTGCAGCGTGCGTGCGTGCGTGCGGCGGCGCGGATCTGCAGCGTGCGTGCGTGCGTGCGGCGGCGCGGATCTAACCGTGCGTGCGGCGGCGCGGATCTAACCATGCGTGCGGCGGCGCGGATCTAACCGTGCGTGCGGCGGCGCGGATCTAACCGTGCGGCGACGTGGATCTAAGAGTGCCGGTGAGGATCTAACCCTTAGAAATAGTTGAAATGTCTCTCTCTGTCTCACTTTCGTTTATCTTCTCAGATCTGTTGATGATGAAGAACACCAAGACGGTGGTCGTGCCGACAGTGCTCACCGATGCCAAGACAATTGAAGCCATCGCCTACAACATCGCTGCGACGGCGCAGATCCAGCCTTCAATGTCGGAGCCTGCCGATGTCTCACTTCCGTTACCCTCCTCAGATCTGTTGCTGATGGACACCAAGACGGCGGCCGTGTCGATAGTGCTCATCGATCGTCTTGAAGCCATCGCCTACAACATCGCTACGTCCTACAACATCGCTGCGACGGCACAGATCCAGCCTTTAATGTCGGAGCCTACCGATGTCTCACTTCCGTTACCCTCCTCAGATCTGTTGCTGATGGACACCAAGACGGCGGCCGTGTCGACAGTGCTCATCGACAGTCTTGAAGCCATCGCCTACAACATCGCTGCGACCTACAACATCGCTGCGACGGCGCAGATCCAGCCTTCAATGTCGGAGCCTGCCGATGTCTCACTTCCGTTGCCCTCTTCAGATCTGTTGCTGATGGACACCAAGATGGCGGCCGTGTCGATAGTGGTCATCGATGACAAGACGATTGAAGCCATCATCCACAACATCGCTGCGACGGCGCAGATCCAGCCCTCCTCCATGTCCGAGTTTGCGGATGGCGCAGATCCAGCCCCCTCATCCGCCCGTCGTCCAGGCCCTTCTAGCCCATCGGTGCGCGGCCGTGTTCGACGCCGCAAATTGGGATAAATTATGATAAATTTGTATTTTTCAATTTCAATTTGGGATAAAATTGTTCGAACTACTACCTCCGTCTCAAAAAAAGCTTCTCCACTTTCTTGATGTGTCCCTATACATCTGAATGTATGATTTGAATTCTATCCCAACTTGATTGGGAAGATTGATATGTATTTGATCCGAGAGGCTGGTACATGCTTTCACTTTTGGGATCCCTTCACTTTTATAAGATGTTCATGCATGAAAATTATCGCGCGCATTACTTAGCACAAGTAGGAAATTGTACGACAAAATACAGTGGTTAGAGCCACACCAAAATATAGTGGTTAGAGCCATCTACTGAATAACAATTCTATACTATCTAAATCATCTACTACAACCACATAACTGCTAGGACAGAGATGACACCTAATAAAACTGCCCAGATAAATCTACTTTTCGCCTCTCCCATCACTTGAAGTTCATGTTCTAGATTTTCTACCACTTGATCAAATACGGCAAGATCTGTCTCAAGTATCAACTTCTCCTTGCGAATAAGCTCTGAATTCTTCTTTTCTTCCTCCACAGTACGCTTCAGCTCGAATATCATCAGGTTTTTACGGGCCAATTCATCACCTAAATTGGCCACCTTCTCCTCCAAATCCATCCTCTGGCTACACCACTGGGTTGATTCATCTTGGTATGCAATGTACCATGGATCATCGGCTTGCCTGGCGAACTGTAACAATAATGGAAAAAAGAACAACTGAAATCACTCCAACAGGCCATGGCGGCACTTCAAATTCAACGGTAGTATAGAGAGCAGAAGCTAGATACCTGCACTTCCGACGAGGTAGGGGAAGTAGAACGTGGCCACAACATGATCGAATCCCCACCCTCGCCGGTGTACCCGCTACGACCAGACATTGAGGACTATTTCGCACCTGCAAACTCCAATAAATTACGGGAACCGAATCGATTAGGGGGCGGGGGAGGCGGAAGCGGAGGTCGTCGTGGGCGGCGGATCTGCTTGCGGCGGAGCAAATCCCGGTCGTCGTGGGCGGCGGATCTGCTTGCGGCGGACTTTCCTGCGGTGGGTACAATGCGTGCGGACAAAACAAGTGCTGGAGCCGTGGTTGACGTGCAGCGCCGCAGTCCGTCCGGCGCCGCCGGGGAACAGAGCCGGCGGCGCGACGAGGCACCGGCGATGGCTGCTCCGTCCGAGGGTGGGGAACGAGCTGGCAGCGGTTCTCCGATGACTAATGAGATGCACAACACTAGGTTCCAGCCATGTTTAGCATAAGATTCACTTTAGATTAAGCTGCGAAAATAGTCACCTGCTGGGTCTAGCTTAAGAAAAATTAATTAGCGAACTTGTTGCTTCTCTCTAACTAAAAGCAGGGATATATGCCTTTTCACTAAGGGCGACCCCAGCGGTCATTGGCTGAGGCGGCCCCACAGAGCGGCTCTATATGATTTTCTCTAAATAAATAGACGACCCCAGCGGTCAATGGCTGAGGAGGCCCCACAGAGCGGCAATATATGATTTTCTCTAAATAAATTGACGACCCCACTGGTCATTGGCTGCGGCAGCCCCACAGAGCGGCAATATATGTCTTTTCCTGGAAATTACACGACCCCACTGGTCATTGGCTGCGGCAGCCCTATAGAGCGGCCCCATTTGTCATTGGCAGCACCGCGTATACAATCAGGAAATAAAACGGCCCACACGTCAGCGATAGATGGATGGCTGCTTCGACGTGTCTCCTGATCCTACCCGTCAGCACCATTCAAAAGCATCGGTCAATTCACAACCACCGCGGCTCCCTAGCCGTCACCGGTAACAGTGAAGGCCTCTGACCAGACCGCAACCCTCCCGTCCGAGCGTCTGCGAGGGGTTTCAAACTAGAGCGAGGGGAAAACTGAGGAAAAGTTAAGCGGCTGGGGAAAACTAAGCACAACTAAGGACCCGAGGGCACGAAAATAGAAATCCCTTTATTGAAAAGGAGATCTTGACACATGCCTTTTTCATTAAAAAGTATAAAAACCATTTGCAAAGTAAATTCTTGTTGTTTAATTACAAATTGTCGACTCCTAAACCAGCTTGATTATTTGGTCTACTATAATATTCTATTTGGTCAATCTATATTTATTTTTGTGTCCATCACTTTGCCAAAAAAATCAAGAACTACGAAGTGAAGCCTTTTGTGAACCCCTTTAGTAGTTTCAAGGAAATAAAGTAGGAACATTGGTAAACTAGTCAGGACTAAATTTATTAAAACCAATCGATCGCCATAGGATAACATCTTACCGATCCAACTACTTATTTTTTTTGTCAAAACAATCTTCTATAGGTTTCTACTCCCCATTTTTTAACTTGGAAAATGGATTGGGATCCCAAGATATCTAAATGGAAGAGACCATGTGTCACACCCGTATATACCGTGTTCCATAAAACAGTGGCGATTCTTGAACTAATTTGGAGGGTAGGCCTGAAAGAACAGATCACTACTAGAATGACTTAAAAAAACCATATATGGTCTTGTGCACTTCA
Source organism: Dactylis glomerata (assembly GCA_007115705.1). Lineage (NCBI taxonomy): Eukaryota > Viridiplantae > Streptophyta > Magnoliopsida > Poales > Poaceae > Dactylis > Dactylis glomerata. The sequence goes on along the minus strand of QXEO01001278.1, from coordinate 5,801,641 downwards.
GATTCTTATATCAATGCATAATATTGTAAAATCAAGAACTAAAATACGAAACACTATCTCACTATCTCAAAAAAATCTATTGACAAAATAATGCACCATAAGGCCCAAAAAAGTGTTTGAAGGAGTATCCAACCCAACAGTTGGGACAATTGTGCTGCAATCAGTCGTAGGACTACTCGACTTAATTAGGTGTATAATAGCGACACAAATCAACTAGATTTTGGTGACAATATGAGACCAATAGTTTTTTCATTTGCAAATCTATTGACAAAAAAAATGCCTCATCAATCACCAATACATCGATTACTCAACACAAACGATTAGTAATTCAATTGTTTTACGTAGTTGACATGAGGATATACGCTGCAACCGGATAATCAATGGAGGAGCACCGAACCGATCGACAGTCGCCCTTGACCTGAGCCCGACGATCCTCACCTGGGTCCCAATTCGACAGATCGGGAGGGAGTTTTCCCTAGCCGCCGCACCATGTGACCTGGCCAAGGAGTGAAACTGTCGAAGCGATCGAGTTCGACTGGACTGCTTCTGTACCATACGCTTTGGTGTACCTCTCATTATTCTCCGTGCCTATCGGGCAGGGCCATTAATGGGCCAAAAATAACGCACCAGTAGGCCCAAAAAAGGTTTCGTTGCCTATTTTCTCGCCTTCCCCGTTACTTTCTGAACGAACAAATAACGATCTGAAGAAGCTCTATTCCATGGCTGGACAATTAGAGCATATATATTTGATATTTTGTTTGCAAAATTAGAGGGTAGGCTTAAGCCTGATGGAGCCTACCTGGTAAAATCGCCGGTGCATAAAAGTGATTGTTTCATAGGTACTAGCTATATACCCGTGTGTCGCCACGAGATACAAATATTCTAGTGCATTAAATATGTCTATATTAATCCACAAAATTGTAATTTCCGTGAAAACTACAAATGTAGCTCGAGCTACATGTAGCTTGTTTTTTGAATTTTTTTTCTTCAAAAAACGCATTTTATAGTTTTAAAAAATATGAAATTAATTACAGATATGGACAATATTGAGATCTACAAACATGCAAAATTTCAACTCGAAATACCTTATAAATTTTCAAAACGTCAAAATCTATCAAATTTTGTCATTTTTGTGGAGCCTCGAATATAAGGAATTTAAAATTGAAACTTTGCATCTCAACATTGTCCGTGTTTGGAATTAATTTCAGATTTTTTGAAATTTTCAAACTGGCATTTTCGTAAAAAAATTAAAACAAGCTATGTATAGCTCGAGCTACAAGAATCCACACTTGTAATTTCCATTTATATAAAAGATACTCACTTATTAAGAAAATGCTCGCTCAAAGTCGGTATGAGAAACAACAAAACCTTTAGTTTATCTAAATAGCTCCGAAACCACAAATGTAGCTCATTTTTTGAAAAAATCAAAAATACAATTTTAAAGTTTCAAAAATCTGAAATCAAATCTATAAGTAGACAATGTTCAAGTCAAAATACCGTATAGTTTGAGCTGTGTAAAAATAACAAATTCTGACATCCACAATAGTGAACAGTGCAGATTTTCGAAATTTCACAATCTGTCAGAGTTTATTATTTTTATATAGCCCAGAACATTAGGAATCTCGAGTTCAAATTTTTTATGTTGGTAGATCATATCATTGTCAACATCTGGAATTTTTTCAGAATTTTTTGAAACTTTAAAATATTTTTTCGATTTTTTAAAAAAACGTCTCTCTCTTTTATTTTGAGGGTCGGTCCCTAGAAGTTTTCATTTAGCGGTGGCATAACAAATACATGGATGACCAAAAAGAAAATGGAAATTACAAACCAATGAAAACTTTTTTCAAAAGGAACCATAGAAATAAAAGTGAAAATTACGTCTGGTTTACCTCCTTGACCACCGCATCACATTACAGCCGAGCACAACACGAAACCAGTGAAAATTCATGAAAAAAGAAATATCATATTTTTAACAGATCTCGGTCTATATAATGAAATGTTATATTTCGGTGTTATGATTAGTGCAGTGATGCAGATTTGATCTTCAAATATTAACATGAAACGTCTCTGCTATATATAGCAGCCCCTCGGCTGTACTTCTGGCTCAACATCACCCAGCTCCAGTTATCCCAAAAGTATATTACCGGCTTCGCCTCCATTTCCGCTCGTTCCTCCTTCTATGTGTGAGGCCTTAACCTTCAGCTCCAACACTGCAGATTCATTGTCGTTGCTGATTTCTGTGCAGAACTTGACTACTCAACTTACAACACAATATCGTATTATTATCGATGGAGGTCATGGTCGTGCACATAACACCCCTAAATAATTCATTTATAATGGGATGTCACCATAAGCAAAAGGCCAAAAATATAAAGTGTCCATCACAAACAAACCTTGATCATCCTTAAATATCGCATGACAATTAATGAAATTAATCTCCAGAGTTTTGCACTTGACGCCACACACTCATCTTGTTGATAATTTAGATTGAACTACATACTGAGTATTGCCTCCTTAACTTTTTCTTTGGAGAATCTTACTCAAGTTCAGTACAGTACACCAACACTTGGTAATCGAGCACAAAATTGCAGTACTGCACCCTGAAAAAAATAGTTAATCAAGAATACTGACCAAAATAGTTTGAAATTATCTAACAGCCAAGAGTATTTATTCCAGGCAGAGACAACACTATATTTTGGCATCGCTCTAGCATTCCAGGGAAAGCATTCCTTGAACTATAGTACTACTGATTTGACTTAACCTTGAGAAAAAACTACAAATGTGTGATCATGAAAAGAACAGAGAATAGAAACTTACCAAAATCAGAATTTATCTTTTTGATTGCTTCATGTGGATAGATACATTGTAGATATGATAATTAGGGGAAAGAAAAAGACGCACAGTCAAACAGAAGTACTAAAATCACCTCACAAGACAAATCGTTTAACACTTAGTAGTCAGTACTTAGCATCTTTGCCGCCAATCCACTTTTTAAATGTTATATTCCAGTGTTATGATTAGTGCAGTGATGCAGATTTGATCTACAAATATTAACATGAAACATCTCTGCTATATATAGCAGCCCCTCGGCTGTACTTCTGGCTCAACATCACCCAGCTCCAGTTGCTCCAACGTTATCCCAAAAGTATATTACTGGCTTCGCCTCCATTTCCGCTCGTTCCTCCTTCTATGTGTGAGGCCTTAACCTTCAGCTCCAACACTGCAGCTTCATTGTCGTTGCTGATTTCTGTGCAGAACTTGACTACTCAACTTACAACACAATATCATATTATTATCGATGGAGGTCATGGTCGTGCACATAACACCCCTAATAATTCATTTATAATGGGATGTCACCATAAGCAAAAGGCCAAATATATGAAGTGTCCACCACAAACAAACCTTGATCATCCTTAAATATCGCATGACAATTAATGAAATTAATCTTCAGAGTTTTGCACTTGACGACACACACTCATCTTGTTGATAATCCAGATTGAAGTACATACTGAGTATTGTCTCCTTCACTTTTTTCTTTGGAGAATCTTACTCGAGTTCAGTACAGTACACCAACACTTGGTAATCGAGCACAAAATTGCAGTACTACACCCTGGAAAAAAAATAGTTGATCAAGAATACTGACCAAAATAGTTTGAAATTATCTAACAGCCAAGAGTATTCATTCCAGGCAGAGACAACACTATATTTTGGCATCAGTGCTCTAGCATTCCAGGGAAAGCATTCCTTGAACTGTAGTACTACTGATTTGACTTAACCTTGAGAAAAAACTACAAATGTGTGATCATGAAAAGAACAGAGAAAAGAAACTTACCAAAATCAGAATTTATCTTTTTGATTGCTTCATGTGGATAGATACATTGTAGATATGATAATTAGGGGAAAGAAAAAGACGCACTGTCAAACAGAAGTACTAAAATCACCACACAAGACAAATCGTTTAACACTCAATAGTCAGTACTTAGCATCTTTGCCGTCAATCCACTTTTTTCATGCAAAGGGCTTCAAACATTCAGGTATGCAATTATAGTGAGGGTATGTATCCTGGCAGATTAACATACTGATAAGTAAGCTGTTCTTTCTAAGCAATTAGGGTACCAGTAGTATTCAAGGTAATAGAGCTTGAGTTTCATATGATCGGCATGCTTGAAGATGATCCAAATATAAAAAAGCATAAAAAGAGATTTTTCTCCCTCCGATCGGAAATAACTGTCGGGACTTAGTACAAATTTTGTACTAAGCTAGTACAAAATTACCGACACTTATTTCCGATCGGAGGGAGTAAGTGATACCAAGTTAACTTTCAGAAAGCAATGATGATCTGAATTGCAGCCTTTCATATGTCATCTATCAACGTACTAATATAAGAACTGTAAGACATAATTACCATTACATGTAAAACCACTTATGAATAGGATTGGGTGCTACTGCATGTAGGCTGAATGCAAAGCGAGTGAATACCACTTGGCCATTTTGTTTCCATCTCAAAAGAATATATTTCTGTAAGACATTTGCCAGGGTATATCATTAAACATGTGGAAGGTATTGGTACACACACCTGCAACATGGTTTAATCAGCACCTAAAATATGCAGCGAGTTCAGTCCCAGGTGACAAATGGATGTGAGCAAAGTCAAAGAGAGGAATCAATCGAGACTGATGATGCTTACATGTTTGGCAAGATGAGACATCAGAAGGGAGTAATCAAATGGCAGCAACATGAAACCTAACAGACCATACAGGGTACAAGTTAGGCAGCGGTCACAACAAGTAACTGGCAAACGATGTCCTTGTCCGTTGCCTTCATTGCATTCATCTGAAGACACAGACACACACAAAAACCATTCGACAGTCTAAAGTATGCCTTAGGATAAAACTTCAGTGGGCACACATACTGTTTGTCGGGCATCCTTAAGGCCGCCGGCGAGTAACCCAACACGGTCGAGGTTTTAGAGCATGTTGCGCTGATCCTTGTATATGTGCTTGTGCTTGAGTAGCCTGATGGCGCGGGCCATGATGGCCTCCTGCGAGGGCCCCGGCAGGGTCCTTCCGACGGATCTGCTCCTTTACCTGGCCAGCTCCTTGTCCAGCAATCCTCTTTCCTGACCTTCCTCATCCACACTCTCCCGTCTCGGATCAATTACCTGCGCAATCAATTAGAGCAGAGAGGCATCGGATTTCTGGGGATTGAGATGGAGGGAACCAATTTGTGGTTGGGGAAAAGGGAAGTGGCTGACTTGGTTAGTGGCGTCATGGATGGTGCGGATGGTCCTTGCTCTTCTTCGTGGATGGAGAGGACAGAGGAGATGAGTGGCGCCGGCGTGCCGGACGGAGGCCGTGACGGATCACGGCAGAGGGAGCTTAGGGAGCGGTTGGCTGCGAGGCAGAGCGGCGACGTTGTTTGCATCGATTCCTAAGGCAAATGGACTGTGGCCCACATCTCGGCTCGCGAGGGAGGGGTGTTGGACGAAAAGGATGAACGGAATGCTTCCGGTGGAATACGGAACACCTTCCTTCTTTTTAATAGTATAGAGATACTGTAAAATAGACACACTGCCATCAACTAGATGTGGTGTCAGTCCAATTACTTAGCCCTCTGCTTTATCTCTAGCAATTAAATGGCCAACATATCTGTGATGATGTTGAATAAAATAGGAGATAGCGGGGCACCCTATCTTAGACATTGTTTGTTTGAAAATAGTGGCCTATGTCATTATTAACATTAATTCCCACACTCCCCTTTTCTATAATGCGTTGAATCCACCCACACCATTTAGGTTCAAAACCTTTCATTCTCAATGCTTGTTGAACAAAGGAACAATTAACTTTGTCATAAGCTTTCTTGAAATCAATTTTAAGCAAGACTCCATCCATTTCCTTCCTGTGAACTCCGTAGATAGTCTCATGCAAAATAACCACACCTTATAAGATGTGTCTACGGACATAAAGGTTTTTTGAGTGGGTTGAACAACTATTTCAGCAATTTTTGTAATTCGGTTTGTTCCTACTTTTGTAAAAACCTTAAAACTTACATTAAATTGGATGGTGTTGCTGAATTTTTATTGCATTTTATTTCTTTGGAAATAATACTGTTGCACCAAAATTCAAATGAAATAAAGGGAACCCCCCCCCCCCCCCCATTCTGAAAACTGTTAAACATAGCCATTATATCCTTTTTTATAACCTCCCAAAAATTATGGTAGGAATCAGCGGATAAACAGTGCCTTGTCCTTCTCCATTTGCATTATTGCTTCGTATGCTTCTTCCTCTATAAAGTTTGCAACTAAGATTGCATTCTCTTCATTTTATAGTTGTTTTATATCATCTCTAACCAATTCCATCATCAAACAATTTCTAGGAGGGGCGTCCCAAACAGATTTTTGTAGTACTTAAAAATATAAGTTCTCAAATTCTCTTGATCAATAATTATACCTTCCTCTTGTGCTAGATGAAAAAATTCTTCCTTCTATGTTTGTTTTCGCAATTAGGTGAAAATCTTTAGTGTTATCACCTCTTTCTTGAATATGTTTAACCTTTGCTCATTGAGAGGACTCTCTCGTATCTAACGGAAGAAGCTTTGTGAACATGACACCACTACCAAATCAGGCACACCTGACATTACACAATAAAATCATGCTCCATTGAAACATCACAATACTTATGTCCTTAATTGTTCAAACCAAACATCCGCTTTTCTACCAATATGTTTTCAATGATGAAAAGGAAATCATGTAACAACAATTCAAGATAACATGCTCTTTAAACGTAACCACTCAATATATATTCGAAACATCTATGCAGCAAACGCGCATGGCATCTCTCCATGTAAACTATCCATATAGGCTATTGATTTCATCTTTGTGACAGATTTATGGGTTACCCACTATCCACATATCAGCAAATTCCATCCTGCCAGCTGGAACCAACAGCCGCGTCATCGGTCGGCTTGCCCTACTAGCCGGCCATCGCAGGCTAGGCTAGAGTGGTTGGACGAGACCACTCGACATGGCCAAAAGAGCATGCCGTCTTAGAAGTCAGAGCATCTTTGCCAAAAGAGCATGCCAAAACCTTACCGACCTGCCGCTTCTGGTAGGAGGGGGGTCGATTCACAATCCATACATATCCAGAGAGCCTTTAGAACATCGCACCACACACCACATACTCAGTGGCGGAGCTATATGGGGGCAAAACCAGTCCATGACCCACCCATGATTTTGCTCAACTGCCTATAAATGGATACTTTAGCTTACTATTTTAGCAAACCAATGCTATTTCCTTTAGGCTGGCCCGCCCATAAAATGTTCTGTAGCTCCGCCGCTGCACGTACTGAAAGGAATATGCCCGAGAGGCAATAATAAAGTTGTTATTATATTATTCCGTGTTCATAATAGATGTTTATTTCTCATGCTAGAATTGTATTAATCGAAAACATTAATACTTGTGTGATTAATAAACTAAAAAAGGGTTCCTAGTAAAGCCTCTCTTTTATACTAGCTCGTTGATTAACCGATGATCAAGGTTTCCTGATCATGAACATTGGATGTTGTTAATAACGGGGTCATATCATTAGAAGAATGATGTGATGAACACTCACACCCATAGTACGAATTGTTGGAAAATTAGGCATAATTTCCATGATTAATTCCAGAATATTAAACATGACAACGCTAGCTACTACCACATGTAATTCGAACATACTAGATGTACTGAACAACAAGATGAACGGAAACAAGTAGTAGCGAAACATGTACTCGCAGAACATGATGAACAGGAAAACAGCAGTACACCGCACGTACCGTTCGCTTGCAGATGTAGTCGTAGCAGTAACGTTGTTGATGACAACATTGGAGTAGACCGGTCGAAGCAGACGGCGATGAAGACGGCGGTAGGCTGCACCGCCCGACTTGGATGGAAGACGACCCGTGATGAAGAGCTTGAGCAGTCGCGCATAGCGCTTCCCAAAAACCTAATTCGCCCTCTCCCGTACAGGATCGCAAATGCGAGTGGTTTCGGAGACCTGCTCTCCCGTTCGCCGGTGCACGCCGGCGCTCAGGATGGAGTAGACTACGGAGGCGGCGCAAGTAGCGAGAGGTGGCAAAACCCTAGATCGGTTTCAGGTTGTGTGCGGCGGTAGCCGGGCAAGAGTTTATATAGACGCGGGTCGCGGGCGCACAGCGGAGAAACCCTAGGCAACGTGGGCCACGCCCACGTCACACGCCCGAGTCGGTTACAGCAGCCCACGATCCGGGAGCGACCCGAACCGGCTAGCTGTGACGCGTCCGTCAAGAACTCGGTCAAACGCTCGGTTTTCCTATGCAGCAAAAAGATAAGCTCGGCTCCGAGGCTCAATTCCGCAAACCGCGGCGCGCGCGCGCGCGTCGTGACGTGTCGAGTCGAGTCGAGTCGAGTCGAGACGAGACGAGCGAGCGAGGAGGAGGAGCGCGCGTGTGGCACTTCTCTTCTCACTCACTTACCAAGTGGTGCAACACCCCACCTTATATGTTGGTCTACATCTCTCCCAACTTTCCATGTGGGACTAAACTTAGCTCCCACCCCTTGCCTTTGTGCAGCCAAAAACTTGGGCTGCATTCCAAATGGGCTCACACACATGGGCTTTGAGATTTCTAGGAATTTCTGAAATCTATTATGGGCTCATATGAAAAGGCCCAATATTTCAACAATCCCCCACCAGATCTCAAACGCCCATATAGAGATTTGCCAAACCTCACTACTTGTTTGTATACCAGTGTTTCAGCAGAGACTGTTAAGTTGAACTTCCGCCTAGAACCTTAAGCTACGTCTATCAGCAACTTGAACAATGGACTACGCCTTGAATTGCAAGTTTTGTGCGTCAAGATTTCACTCAAAGTCATAACCAGTACATGGCTGCCAGTAGCCTACCCCGCGGGTTGGAGCATATGCGTCGTACTCCATGGTCTCTTCATGAGTTTACTAGAGATCACCCAAATCTCATAGACTGCGACGTTTAACAGTCGGACTCATATAGGTGTGTTCTTTCAAGAATGCTCTGTAGGACAGCATCTTTGCTATTCATAGCCAACAGAAACACATTAAGGCATGTTGCCAACCTGCCTTACAGATTTTGAGAGTTTTGCATCTTCACATAGAGAGGGTTACAGAATACTCTCCTCAGTTAAACCACTAGCTTGTTTTCCCAGGTCCTAATTCACGGGATCTCCGATCACAAAGGTTGGGTTACCGCTATGGCATAACATCTATGGGTCTCAAACCCATCTCCCTCGATGCACTATCTATCACATTACGTGATAGTCCCTTTGTAAAGGGATCTGCCAGGTTTTTATCTGTTTGAATATACGTAACAGTTATTACTCCGGAGTTTCGCAATTTCTTGACAGACTTCAAACGTCTTTTAACGTGTCTTGATGACTTCGCATTATCCTTAGAATTGTTCACTTTGACAATAACTGTTTGGTTGTCACAATTCAAGAGGATGGCCGGCACAGGTTTTTCAACCACCGGCAAGTCCATCAAGAGCTCACGCAGCCATTCTGACTCTACAGTGGTTGTGTCTAAAGCAGTGAGTTCTGCTTCCATAGTTGACCTCGTCAATATGGTTTGCCTACATGATCTCCATGATACGGCGCCACCTCCAAAGGTAAACACATACCCACTAGTGGCTTTGATATCATCTACATCAGAGATCCAATTTGCGTCACTATATCCTTCAAGCACAACAGGGTGCCCTGAATAGTGAATCCCGTAACTCATTGTACCACATAGATAGCGCATGACCCTTTCAAGTGCATGCCAATGATCAATACCCGGGTTTGACATGAACCTACTCAACTTGCTCACAGCAAAAGAGATGTCAGGTCTTGTCACGCTCGCTAAGTACATGAGTGAACCAACGATCTGAGAATATCTCAGTTGATCTGTTGGTTCGTTCTTGTTCTTACGTAATATCACACTAGGATCATAAGGTGTTGGAGAAGACTTGCCATCAATAAAGCCAAACCGGCTCAAGATCTTCTCAACATAGTGGGATTGCGATAAAGTAATCCCACTCTCGTTCTTATTCAGCTTGATGTTCAGGATCACATCAGCTTCTCCCGGATCTTTCATATCAAAGCACTTTGACAAGAAAGACTTGACCTCATGTATTACTTTCATGTTTGTACCAAAGATGAGAATATCATCAACGTACAAACACAATATAACACCTTCGCCCCCACCATGGCGATAGTATACGCACTTGTCAGCCTCATTAACGACAAAGCCAACATAAGTTAAAGTTATGTCGAACTTCTCATGCCATTGCTTAGGTGCTTGTTTCAGGCCATATAAAGATTTTAGCAACTTGCACACATTTGTCTCTTCACCTTTTACCACAAATCCATCAGGCTGATCCATATAGATTTCCTCTTCCAACTCTCCATTAAGGAAAGCTATCTTTACGTCCATTTGATGAACGATAAGACCATAGGAGGCAGCCATGGAAAGTAGTACTCGAATGGTGGTTAGTCTTGCGACAGGTGAATAGGTGTCAAAGTAATCTTCGCCTTCTCTCTGTGTGTAGCCTTTCGCTACAAGTCTCGCATTGTACTTCTCAATAGTACCATCAGGCCTTAGCTTCTTCTTGAACACCCACTTGCAGCCCACAGGCTTACAGCCATGGGGGCGCTCTGATAATTCCCATGTTCCATTAGAAAGAATCGAGTCCATCTCATTTTGGACAGCTTCTTTCCAATCATCTGCATCTGGTGATGCATATGCCTCAGCAATGGACTTGGGAGTATCATCCACAAGGTACACAATGAAATCATCACCGAAGGACTTTGCAGTCCTCCGTCTCTTGCTCCTTGTAGGAGCTTCATTGTCATCCTTCTCATGAACGTTCTCAAAAACGTTCTCATGTGGTTGCTCAAAATAATCATCAGATGCACTAGATTCAGGAATTATCTCAGAAGAAAATCTAGCAGTGCTATGCATATCTTTCATAGGAAACATATTCTCAAAAAATGTTGCATCACGAGATTCCATTATAGTGTCAACATGCATATCAGGTACCTCGGATTTAACTACTAAAAATCTATAGCCAATGCTCCGCTGAGCATAACCTAGAAAGATGCAATCCACAGTCTTTGGTCCGAGTTTGCGTTTCTTTGGGATGGGAATATTGACCTTCGCCAAGCATCCCCAAGTGCGCAAATACGAAAGTGATGGCTTTCTCCCAACCCACTCCTCATAAGGGGTTTTATCTTTATTCTTGTTAGGAACTCTATTCAGGACATGACATGCAGTCAACAAAGCCTCCCCCCACCATGCCTTTGATAAACCAGCAGTGTCGAGCATGGAATTCACCAAGTCAGACAGAGTGCGGTTTTTCCTCTCGGCCACCCCATTAGATTGGGGCGAGTAGGGAGGCGTCCTCTCATGAATAATACCGTGTTCCTCACAGAATTCGTCAAAGATTTTAGGAAAATACTCTCCACCACGATCCGACCTTAGACGCTTGATCTTTCTCTCTAGTTGATTTTCAACTTCGGCCTTATAAATTTTAAAGTAGTCTAAAGCTTCATCTTTAGTTCGCAACAAGTAAACATAGCAAAATCTAGTCGCATCATCAATCAATGTCATGAAATATCTCTTTTCACCTTTTGTCAACACACCATTCATCTCGCATAGATCAGAATGTATGAGTTCTAGAGGTGCCAAGTTTCTCTCCTCGGCCGCCGTATGAGGCTTACGAGGTTGCTTCGATTGCACACAACTATGGCACTTAGAACCTTTGGCAATAGTGAATTTCGGAATTAAACTCATGCTGGATAACCGAGACATCAAACCAAAATTAATGTGACATAAATGAGAATGCCAAACACTGGTATCATCATTAACCCCGCCACAAATATGGTTCACGGATTTATTACAGAAATCTGAAAGTGAAAAGCGGAACAAGCCTCCGCACTCATAGCCTTTTCCAATAAATTGTCCATGCTTGGAAATGACTACCTTATTCGACTCTAAAACAACCTTAAACCCATCTCTGCAGAGAAGGGAACCGCTAACAAGATTCTTGTTCATAGAAGGGACATGCTGCACGTTCCTCAGCTGCACGATCTTCCCCGAAGTGAACTTCAGATCTACCGTGCCAACACCACGAACAGAGGCATGTGACCCATTGCCCATTAGGACGGAGGAATCCCGTGCGGCCTGGTAAGAAGTGAACATAGAGATGTCAGCACACACATGAACGTTAGCACCCGTATCAATCCACCAAGAGGGAGATTGAAATACCGAAAGAACAGTAAATAGATTACCATACCCATCAGTATTGCTAGCAGTCACGACGTTGACATTCTTGGACCTTTTCCCTCTGCGATCTGCGCGTTCTGGGCAGTCCTTGGAAAAGTGGCTGGGCTCTCCACAAGTGAAACAGGTTAGATCACTTCTGTCCCTGTTCGGCTTCTTCTTCTTGAAGGTTGTAGTCTTTACAGGCTTGTTGAAAGAGGGCTTGAAGTTCCCTTTATTCTTGCCTGAGGATTTGCCTTTCTGCTGGACAAAGTTAGCTGTAGCATGACCCTCTCCTTTCTCAGTAGTGTCCTTAGCACGAGCCTTCTCCTCAACATCAAGGGACGCTATCAGATTTTCAACTGATATCTCCTGTCTCTTGTGTTTGAGAGCTGTGGCGAAGTTCCTCCATGAAGGGGGCAACTTAGCAATAATGCAACCCGCCACAAACTTGTCGGGTAAGGCACACTTAAGGAGTTCGAGCTCTTTGGCAATGCACTGTATCTCATGAGCTTGTTGAACCACAGGAAGGTCCTTAGTCATTTTAAAATCATGAAAGCTCTCCATGATGTATAGTTCACTGCCAGCATCTGCAGCACCAAACTTGGCGCCCAGTGCGTCCCAGAGCTCCTTCCCGTCTTTTATGTGCATAAACACATCACACAGACGGTCAGCAAGAATGCTCAGAATGCATCCCACAAAGATAGTATTGGCTTCCTCGAACTTTTTCTGATCATCCTCAGACATAGTTCCTTCAGGTTTGCCTTTACTAATCTGGAACACTTTCATCGTGGTCAGCCAAAGCTCAGCTTTGTACTGCCACCTCTTGAAGTGCACACCGGTAAATTTTTCCGGCCTCAGTGCATCGGTAAAACCAGCCATTGATAATTCAGGAAATTGCCTACAATTAGGTTTTTGGATTGTTGGAAAATTAGGCACAATTTCCATGATTAATTCCAGAATATTAAACATGACAACGCTAGCTACTACCACATGTAATTCGAACATACTAGATGTACTGAACAACAAGATGAACGGAAACAAGTAGTAGCGAAACATGTACTCGTAGAACATGATGAACAGGGAAACAGCAGTACACCGCACGTACCGTTCGCTTGCAAATGTAGTCGTAGCAGTAACGTTGTTGATGACAACGTTGGAGTAGACCGGTCGAAGCAGACGGCGATGAAGACGGTGGTAGGCTGCACCGCCCGACTTGGATGGAAGACGACCCGTGATGAAGAGCTTGAGCAGTCGCGCAGAGCGCTTCCCAAAAACCTAATTCGCCCTCTCCCGTACAGGATCGCAAAGGCGTGTGGTTCCGGAGACCTGCTCTCCCGTTCGCCGGTGCACGCCGGCGCTTGGGATGGAGTAGACTACGGAGGCGGCGCAAGTAGCGAGAGGTGGCAAAACCCTAGATCGGTTTCAGGTTGTGTGCGGCGGTAGCCGGGCAAGAGTTTATATAGACGCGGGTCGCGGGCGCATAGCGGAGAAACCCTAGGCAACATGGGCCACGCCCAAGTCACACGCCCGAGTCGGTTACAACAGCCCACGATCCGGGAGCGACCCGAACCGGCTAGCTGTGACGCGTCCGTCAAGGACTCGGTCAAACGCTCGGTTTTCCTGTGCGCGCACGCGCGTCGTGACGTGTCGAGTCGAGACGAGACGAGCGAGCGAGGAGGAGGAGGAGGAGCGCGCGTGTGGCACTTCTCTTCTCACTCACTTACCAAGTGGTGCAACACCCCACCTTATATGTTGGTCTACATCTCTCCCAACTTTCCATGTGGGACTAAACTTAGCTCCCATCCCTTGCCTTTGTGCAGCCAAAAACTTGGGCTGCATTCCAAATGGGCTCACACACATGGGCTTTGAGATTTCTAGGAATTTCTGAAATCTATTATGGGCTCATATGAAAAGGCCCAATATTTCAACACGAATAGCAATACGATCAAGTCATCAAGTTCATTGCTATATCAAACTCATACGAAATAGTTCTAATCCTCAAACCATGAGATCATGTTAATCACTGATGCCGGAAGAGTGCTTTGATGATATCAAACGTCACACCATTACAGGGTGATTATAAAGGTTGATTTGGGTATTTTGAAAGTATTAGTTGAGGCTCATGGATCAAGAGTGGAATTTGTCCGACCCGATGACGGGAAGATATTCTCTGGGCCCTTCTCGGTGATATTGCATTGGAATCGCTTGCAAGCATGTGACTAGGTCACGGGAATGCATTATCATGGAACGAGTAAAAAGACTTGTCGGGAACGAGATCAAACTAGGTATGGTTGATACCAAATGATCGGATCTCGGACAAGTAATAATATCGCGAGACAAAAGGAATTAACTATGTTCGTTATTGGTTCACACGATCACTAGTTCATCGTTGAGTAAGTGGGAGTCATCATGGATTTCCAGATCCCGCTGATGATTATTGATCGGAGAGGAGTCTCGATCATGTCCACGTTATTCACGAACCGTAGGGTAACATACTTAAGGTTCGCCATCATTTTTGAGTGGATATGATACTCCGATCGAATTACAGGACAGCATGAGGGTTGTTTCAGAAAAGCACCGAAACTGTTTCGGGATATCAAAATAACTCAAGGGTGTATTTGTTAATGTTTGTTAATTGAATGAATTAACAAATATTAAAGCAATAAAAATGTTTTATTAAATCAATAAGTGTGAATTTTAATTAGCATGAATGTCATGCAAAATTAAAATGGGGGTTACCTCATGTTGATGAGGGGGTTACCACCATAAAGGGCATGAAGGGGGGGTTACCACCATGATGAGGAGGAGGACCTCCTCCTAGGGGCCGGTGCACCCCCCAAGGGGGCTGCCCCCTCCTCCCCTATAAAACCCCCCCTCTCCTCCAAGTTTCACACGCTTTTGGTTCTTCCCCTCTCCCGCAAAGTTGCTGCCCCAAATCCATCTTGGCTTAGCGAAGCTCTGCCGGATTGTTAGTTTGAGTTTCACACACTTGGAGAAGTGAGTGTTGGAGTGTCCGGCGGATCCATTCTTACGCTGCCCCGCTGAACCGAGGGCGTGGAGGAGACGACGACAAGCCGTACGTATGACCGAGGATGGGGGCGCTGCCGGTTGTGGCGCCGTGTACAGGATCTCGTGATCGTCAAGTGAACCACTACGTCGACGGCGTCAAGTGAATGACTACGTCGACTACGTGCGTCTGATATGTCTAAAACGTATCTACTTTCCCGAACACTTTTGCTATTGTTTCTCCTCTAATTTGTGTGTTTTGGATGCAACTAATGTGGACTAACGCAGTTTTCAGCAGAATTGCTCTGGTGTCTCGTTTTTGTGCAGAAATCCAACTTTCAGTAAAAATTCGGGAAAAATCATCAAAAATCCTATTTCACCAGAAGACCCACAAAGCCAGAAGACGAGATGGAGGGGAGGCTCGAGGGCCCCACACACACAGGGGGCGCGGCCCAGCCCTGGCCGCGCCCACCTGGTGTGAGGACACCTCGGCCATCCCCTCGACCTCTCCTTTTGCCTACATATACCCCCTGACTCGATTATATCAGGGAGATGGCGTTTTTCCCAGATAGACTTCCGCTGCGCCGCCGCCATCAGAAACCGCGATTCGGAACCAGAAACTCTATTCTGGCACCCTGCCGGGACGGGGATTCGGAGGAGATCTTCATCACCATCATCACCGACG
This sequence comes from Dactylis glomerata, assembly GCA_007115705.1. Taxonomy (NCBI): domain Eukaryota; kingdom Viridiplantae; phylum Streptophyta; class Magnoliopsida; order Poales; family Poaceae; genus Dactylis; species Dactylis glomerata. The sequence continues at coordinate 5,785,660 of QXEO01001278.1, read as the reverse complement.
CTCCTCCACCGACCATCCAAGACTCCCCCATCCATGTGTGAGTAATTCCCCCGCTGTAGGTGAGGGGATGGTTGATACGTCTCAAACGTATCTATAATTTTTGATGCTCCATGCTTGTTTTTACACCATTTGCCTTGTGTTTCGTTACACTTCGTGGCGTTTTTATGCGATTTCCGGAACTAACCTATTGACAAGATGCCACAGTGCCAGTTCCCTGTTTTCTGTTGTTTTGTGTTTCAGAAGTGATACACAGGAAATATTCTCGGAATTGGACGAAACAAAAGCCAGAAGTCTTATTTTTCCCGGGAGCATCCAGACATCCAAAGAGAGGAAGGAGAGGGGCCACAGGCCTCCCTCACACAAGGCTGGCGCGGCCCAGGCCCTGGCCGCGCCGCCCCTGTGTGAGGAGGCCCTATCAGCCCTCTGACATCGCCCCTTCGCCTATAAGAAGCCTCAGGATGGAAAACCCTAAAGGATTCGGCAATTTTCCAGAAGCAGTTCCGCAGCTCCGCCGCCACCGTCGACGAATTTCGGGGGACAGAAGTCTCTGTTCCGGCACCCTGCCGGGACGGGGAAGTGCCCCCGGAGCCATCTCCATCGGTCTCCATCGCCGTCTCCGCCGTCTCCATCAACCTCATCGCCATCTCCATCAACCTTGTTGTCTCCTATGATGAGGAGGGAGTAGTTCATCCCCGGGGCTAAGGGCTCTACCGGTAGCTATGTGGTTCACCTCTCTCTCGCATGATGTGATCTTTATGTGATTGTGAGCTTTGTATCATGTTGAATAAGTAGATGTTATTATTCAGATATTATGCTACTCCTATGCTTAATTATTATAGTGTACTCTAGTGATGTTATTAAAGTAATCTATTCCTCCTGCCATGGTGTAACGGTGACAGTGCATGCATCGTGGTGGTACTTGGTTTAGGCTATGATCGTGATCTCTTGTGGATTATGAGAGTAATTATTACTATGATAGTATTGAGTGATCTATTCCTCCTTTCATGGTGTAATGTTGACAGTGTGTGCACCGTGTTAGTACTTGGTCTAAGTTGCAATGATTTCTATCTTGAATTGTGCTTTGATTTGGATATCTCTATGAGTGGTGTTTGTCAAGTACTTGATGAACTTTAAGGGGTGCTTCTGTAGCCACTACACAATGATTAGTGTTATTCAATAGGAGAGTAATTCAGAGTACCATAGTGGAGAGAAGTTATTTATTTGTTCATTCATGTTATATTGTTGGGAGTGTGTCCACTAGTGAAAGTATGATCCCTAGGCCTTGTTTCCAAGCATTGCACACCATTTACTTGCTGTTTTGTTACATGTTTGCTCGCAGCGATATTATTTCAAATCACATTTGCTACTTATAATCATCTATACTACTTGTATTTCACTATCTCTTCGCCGAACTAGTGCACCTATACATCTGACAAGTGTATTGGGTGTGTTGGGGACACAAGAGACTTTCTGTATCGTAATTGCAGGGTTGCTTGAGAGGGTTAGCTTTGACCTCTAACCTCCCTGAGTTCGATAAACCTTGGGTGATCCACTTGAGGGAAACTTGCTGCTATTCTACAAACCTCTGCACTTGGAGGCCCAACAAGTGTCTACAAGAATAGAAGTGCATAGACATCAAGCTCTTTTCTGGCGCCGTTGCCGGGGAGGTAAGGTAAAAGGTACTCACATTCTTTGGCTACTAAGTCTTTTAGTTGCTGGTGAGTGCTCGAAGTTATTTCCTTTAGATTCTGCAATTACATCTTTTTGTTTCTTGTTTTTATTTTCACTAGTTAGGCTTAATGGAAAATAAAGAGTTTTGTAGTCTTTTTCCTAAGTTTAGATATGAAGTGTTTGAAGAGAAAATTGAAAAACCTTTGGAGCTTAATTTGCATGCTAATAGTGTTGTTAGTATGAATGCTTTGAACACTGTTGTTGCTAATACTATAGAAAAGTCTAAGCTTGGGGAAGCTGGTTTTGTTAAGCATGATATTTTTAGTTCCCCAGCTTTAGTGGAGAAAGTTTGTTCTGATAATATTTTATCTCCCATATGTGATGTTCCTTCTTATGATGATATGTTTGAAGAATATGCTTTAAGAAATAGCTGTTCTTTAGCTTGTGATGATACTAAACCTCTAGTTTATGATGGCCATGATGATGAGTATAATATTTTCAGTTCACCTACTATTGAGGATAAAATTAGTTATGATTACAATATGCCTCCTATTTTTGATGATTATGGTGATGAGAATAATTATTCTGTTGAATCTGCTCCTACTACTATTGTTCCTGTGGTGAGTATTAATTCTTTTATGCATGTGGCTCATGATAGGGATGCTTTATGTGATAGTTATATTATTAGTTCTGTTCATGATGCTACTGAAAGTTATTATGAGAGAGGGAAACATGGTTTGATGGATCTCAACAATATTAAGTTTCCCCTCTTTATGTTGCAAATCTTGAAGTGGCACTTGTTTTATCTATCCATGCTTGCTACTATGTGCCTAGTTGATTTATTTTCTTACAAGATTCCTATGCATAGGAAGTGGTTCAGATATAAATGTCTTTCACATTTGCTTTTTCATGCTCTCTATTGCTTTAAGTTCCTATATGGCGCCTTTGCCTCAAGCTCTCATATGGCGCCCATATGAGCATCTTTGCAAATTACTGCGCCTAGCTCAAAGGCGTTAAAGAAAAGCACTCTTGGGAGATAACCCATTGTTTATTTTCAGTACTTTTTCTTTTATTTGAGTCTTGGAAGTTATTACTACTGTAATAACCGCTCCTTATCATTTTTATTTCGTTGTTGTGCCAAGAGAAGCCTCTAATTTGAGTGAGGTAAGATTTGGGGATGTTGCTGTCCTGAAACAGTTTTCGGTGCTGCACCGTAAAAATTCGTGAAAATTCTCTGTATATCTTTTGGACCTGCGATTTCTTGTGCATATGCCCCAGGTTATATCCAAACTTTCATTAGTTGAACACTTTTTGATTTGAGCAACAGAAAACCCCTAAAAAATTCGACCTTTGTCAGCTGTTCAGTTTTGACAGATTTCTGCCAATATTTGTATTTGCCACTTTATCGCTTTCTTTTGAGTTCTTTTGATCATGGAACTTTTGGGGAGGTTGCTACAGTAGTATTTGCTATATATGTGGTGGTTTTGAGTTGAAACCTGAAGCAAATAGAGGATTGATTATATGTTATGCTTACACTAATGTTGCTAATAGAATTGTGTTTAGTTTTGTATGAAGGAAGTTTTCAAGTGTAGGGATTGGAGAATGATGAGATGAGATGAAGAATGGACAAAAGCTCAAGCTTGGGGATGCCCATGCCACCCCAAGAAATATCCAAGAAGTACAAGCGTCAAAGCTTGGGGATGCCCCCGAGGCACCCCTTCTTCATCGGCAAAAATTAGGTCACCTTTCAAGACACTATATTTTTATTGCTTCATGCACTATGCATTTTTCTTGGAGCGTCAGTTGTTTTTGTTTTCAGTATTAGTTTAGTTTTGTTTGCTGCAATAAATGGTTAGATCACATCATGTTTTTTTTGGAGGGAGATGAACTCCGTTTTTCATTTGCCAAGAACACTCTATTTTTCACTCTTATCGTTCAACGAGTGTTCTCTTTTTCTGCTACTGCGTTTAGCTTGCATTTTTCGCCTTGATTTTTGTTCAAATCTTGTTATATCTTTTCATCAAGGTGTATTTTTGCCTCTGATCTTTGTTGGTTTTCCTCAAAAGAGTTTCATCAAAAAGGTTCGAATGGTGTTGGAAAAGAGAAAAAGCTTTATGCAAAAAAGTGGTACAAGAAGGAGCTTGTGTAGACTGCGGCTTAGGCTTTTGCATGTCGTGCTTGATGTCTTTTTGATAGTATGCTTAGTGGTTTTGCTGTAGCATGACTTGTCTCAAATAACTGAGATTGCTTAATGAGCCTTTGAAAAAATCATGCGTTGTTTTTATTATATGGAAGCATTTATTTGGTTTTCTCCTTTGATGCTTTATTTGGGTTGACTTGGCACATGCTTACACCATGTTGACTACAAAAATAAGTCGCCTATACCCTCTATGATCATTTAGTTTTTGACTTTTGATGCCATCTTATGCTTCTTTTAATGTTGCTTTGTCGCTTTGCATGATTATGGCCGTTATTGCTCTCTTAGTTGGTCGCTCCCAGTCTTTTGCTAGCCCTCATTTTGTACTGAGTATGAGCTCTACTCGTGCATCCAACTCCCAAAAACCAAGTTTGCCATTGTGTCCACTATAAATTCCTATGCATGGTATTTGTAAGCCATTCCAAGTAAATTTTCATGTGCTACCTTTCAAAAAACTTTCAACTACTTCTCGTTTTGTGCCACTGTTTTTAGCTCATGGGGACGTAGTGGTCGGATTTGCTATCTTCCATATTGCTTAATTCCAAAAAGAAAAAAAAAGAGAAAAAAAGAAAGAAAAAAGGCACTCCTCCATGGAATGTGAATGTTGGTGGGCACCCGATGGAATCGGTTAGCCATGGTTTGTGAAAGGAAAAAAGGTGGGGAGGAGTGCCAAGCTTTATAAAAGAGCACAAAAGTGCCAATCTCTCTCTCTCAAAAACTTGCTTCATTTTTGTATGGAATATAGTAAGAACCCCATTGCTAGTCGTTGACAAAGACAACCACCTCTCAAAACCAATTTTTATCTCTCTGTTTTACAAATGAAAAGCTCTAGCACATGTTTAATCACTGCTTCCCTCTGCGAAGGGCCTTTCTTTTACTTTTATGTTGAGTCACCACCTTCTACCTTTATGCACCATTAAGAGAGCATAGTTGTCATTCTGAGTATAATGTGCATTGTCCCAAAGTTTTCATTGATTGATTCATATTGTTGGTTTCACTTGTTCTCAAATTATTTGTATCTAGTCGCCCTCTTAAACTTGAAGGTGTCCTATGCATTTATGTTTTGCTCTCTATGAAGGACAAGCTGAAAACCATTTGTATGTTTTTCCTTATGATTCGAACACTCGTTTGACTTTCATTGTTTCATTTTCATGATCTTTTGTTTGTGTTCATTTGCATGTTTACAACATGGTTGCTAAGTTTCTATTGTCAAACATTATATCTTTCATGCCCATGTTTTAAGTTCTTATGATCCCAGCTCACAACGCTTACATATATGATCAAGATTGTGTAGGTGCATGTCACCTCAAAAATTATTCTTTTGTTATCACTTACCTACTCGAGGACGAGCAGGAGTTAAGCTTGGGGATGCTGATACGTCTCAAACGTATCTATAATTTTTGATGCTCCATGCTTGTTTTTACACCATTTGCCTTGTGTTTCGTTACACTTCATGGCGTTTTTATGCGATTTCCGGAACTAACCTATTGACAAGATGCCACAGTGCCAGTTTCCTGTTTTCTGCTGTTTTGTGTTTCAGAAGTGATACACAGGAAATATTCTCGGAATTGGACGAAACAAAAGCCAGAAGTCTTATTTTTCCCGGGAGCATCCAGACATCCGAAGAGAGGAAGGAGAGGGGCCACAGGCCTCCCTCACATAGGGCTGGCGCGGCCCAGGCCCTGGTCGCGCCGCCCCTGTGTGAGGAGGCCCTGGCAGCCCTCTGACATCGCCCCTTCGCCTATAAGAAGCCTCGGGACGGAAAACCCTAAAGGATTCGGCAATTTTCCAGAAGCAGTTCCGCAGCTCTGCCGCCACCGTCGACGAATTTTGGGGGACAGAAGTCTCTGTTCCGGCACCCTGCCGGGACGGGGAATTGCCCCCGGAGCCATCTCCATCGGTCTACATCGCCGTCTCCACCGTCTCCATCAACCTCACCGCCATCTCCATCAACCTTGTTGTCTCCTATGATGAGGAGGTAGTAGTTCATCCCCGGGGCTAAGGGCTCTACCGGTAGCTATGTGGTTCACCTCTCTCTCCCATGATGTGATCTTTATGTGATCATGAGCTTTGTATCATGTTGAACAAGTAGATGTTATTATTCAGATATTATGCTACTCCTATGCTTAATTATTATAGTGTACTCTAGTGATGTTATTAAAGTAATCTATTCCTCCTACCATGGTGTAACGGTGACAGTGCGTGCATCGTGGTGGTACTTGGTTTAGGCTATGATCATGATCTCTTGTGGATTATGAGATTAATTATTACTATGATAGTATTGAGTGATCTATTCCTCCTTTCATGGTGTAATGTTGACAGTGTGTGCACCGTGTTAGTACTTGGTCTAAGTTGCAATAATTTCTATCTTGAATTGTGCTTTGATTTGGATATCTCTATGAGTGGTGTTTGTCAAGTACTTGATGAACTTTAAGGGGTGCTTCTGTAGCCACTACACAATGATTAGTGTTATTCAATAGGAGAGTAATTCAGAGTACCATAGTGGAGAGAAGTTATTTATTTGTTCATTCATGTTATATTTTTGGGAGTGTGTCCACTAGTGAAAGTATGATCCCTAGGCCTTGTTTCCAAGCATTGCACACCGTTTACTTGCTGTTTTGTTACATGTTTGCTCGCAGCGATATTTATTTCAAATCACATTTGCTACTTATAATCATCTATACTACTTGTATTTCACTATCTCTTCGCCGAACTAGTGCACCTATACATCTGAAAAGTGTATTGGGTGTGTTGGGGACACAAGAGACTTTCTGTATCGTAATTGCAGGGTTGCTTGAGAGGGTTAGCTTTGACCTCTAACCTCCCTGAGTTCGATAAACCTTGGGTGATCCACTTGAGGGAAACTTGCTGCTGTTCTACAAACCTCTGCACTTGGAGGCCCAACAAGTGTCTACAAGAATAGAAGTGCGTAGACATCAATGGTAGGGATTGGATGAGATTGTTCACGTAATTTGATATGAGATTGTTAGGGCATAGTGCCTAGTATCTTTATTTCGTGCCTATGACATTGTTGCAACTTGTTGTGCTTAATGCTTGTCACTTTGGGCCCGAGTGCCATGATTTCAGATCTGAACATGTTATTATTTCTATGATGATACTTATTGTTTATGGTCTTACCTACAAGTTGTATACACATATTGTTGTCCGGAACCCGAGGCCCCAAAGTGACAGAAATTGGGATAACCGGAGGGGATGGCTATGATGTGAGGATCACATGTGTTCACCGAGTGCTAATGCTTTGCTCCGGTACTTTATTAAAAGGAGTACCTTAATTACCAGTAGTTTCCCTTGAGGCCCTGCTGCAACAGGCTGGTAGGACAAAAGATGCCGTGCAAGTTTCTCCTTGTGAGCACGTACGACTATATACGGAACACATGCCTATGATTGTTTATACTAGGATGCTTTATCATTATTTATCTGCAATGCCCATGTCTCATTGATTTCATGAATTATCTTATCCATGCAACGCCCATACATCCATCCCTATGCCTACAGTATTTGTTCCTACTGTTTACTACTGTTACTATTACCGCTGCTATTTTACTACTGATGTTACTGTTTCATTACTATCACCACTATAAAACTGTTGCTACTGATAAACCACTGCGAGCAAGACTATTTCCAGGTGCAGCTGAATTGACAACTCATCTGTTAAGGCTTACATATATTCTTTGGCTCCCCTTGTGTCGAATCAATAAATTTGGGCTTTACTTCCCTCGAAGACTGTTGCGATCCCCTATACTTGTGGGTCATCAAGACTATTTTCTGGCGCCGTTGCCGGGGAGCATAGCTTTATTTGTAAGTTCACTTGGTATTCATATTGTTCGCTGCAATCCTTTCACCATGGGTAAACCTCGTGATAGAAAAGTTCCTATATTGCCATCCACTACAAGAAGAGGTACGACTCTCAACACTTATGTTGCTCTTGATTCACCATCTATATGAGTAAGTTGCTTACACCACCACACCCACACTCTACTGCTACTACTTCTGCTGAGATTGAAAATGCCACTGATAATTTAGATGATGCTTCTACTGTGCTTGATGAGAGTGGTTCACTAGGTTCCTTTTTAGATGCTACTATTGCTAGAGCTAAGTTGGGAAACACCACTGTTACACCTGTTAGTTCACCTGAGTCTAGGGAATGTCCTAGTGATGATTTTGATGATGATGCTTATATTGAGCTTAATGATGATTTTATTGCTGAAGCACGTGCTACTTGTAATGCTGCTGAGGTTAAAGAACTTCTTGCAAGACGTTCTGTTAGATATAATTTGTCTCCTGATCCTAAGTTTGCTGCTTCTCCCATAAATATTAGAGATAAGGATTATGATTTCTCTTTGGATTTATCTTACATATCTATTGTTGAGAAAACTCCTTTTTGTGGTACTAAAGATGAGAGTGCTATGGAGCACATGAATGAGCTTTCTACTTTGAGTAATTTGTTTTCTGATGATATTAAGCTCGGCACTTACTTTGTTGCTAAGATTTTTCCTTTCTCATTAAAAGAAGCAGTTAAAACTTGGTTTAATAGCTTGTCTCCTGGATCTCTTAATAGTCCTATTGCTTTGGTTAATGCTTTCTTTCAGAAATATTTTCCTGCTAGTGCTCAACACGCTGCTGTGCAGAAAATCTTTGATTTTGAACAGGGAAAAAGAGAGATATTACCTGAATCTTGGACAAGGTTTTGTTCTTTAATTAGAGCTTTGCCTAAAGAACCATTGCCTAAAAATGAACTCCTTGATATATTTTATAATGGACTAACTGATGAATCTAAGTCATATCTTGATAGTTGTGCTGGTTGTGTTTTCAGAAAAAGAACTCCGGCTGAAGCTGAAGAATTAATGGCTAAAATAAGCCAGAATCATGATGATTGGACTCTAGTTGAGCCAACACCAGCACCAACAGCTGCGCCATCTACAGAGCCTACGTCGAAGAAGAGAGGGATGATTGAATTAAATGATGAAGTTATGAAGGAAGTTAAGAAATCTCTTAAGGAGAAAGGTATTAAGACCGAAGATGTGAAGAATTTACCTCCTATAGAAGAACTATGTAAGCCAATCCCTCATTCATCTACTATTGAGGTACACTCTCTCCAACGCTTTGATGAGAGAGATATTCCTTATTCTAAACCTCCTGATCAATGCTTAGATGAATTTGATAATTTCATTGTTAAGCAAGAAAATTTTAATAGAATGGTGCATAATCATTTGTTGGAAAATTCTAGAGCTATTAACAAGTTGCAGGATATTGTGGAGAGAACCGCCAATGATGTGAAGATACTTGTTAAACATTTTCAAATTGTTCAAACACAAATTGATCAGCTTACCAAGGTGCAAAAAGACTTGCTAGTTAATGCCGCAAGAGAGAAGCAAGCATGTGAAATACGCACAAGAAGTGGCGCTGCTACTCAAGATCCATTATATCCTGAAGGACATCCTAAGAGGGTCGAGCAAGATTCTCAACGCACTTCAAGTGATGATATTCCTTCTAAGAAGAAGAAGAAGAAGAAGAAGAAGAAGAAGCATAAAACAACTACAGAATCATCTGATGCAGGTAAAGATCCTAATAGTGTTTCTATTTCTGATGCTGAAACTGAACCAGGAGATGCTTTCGATAAAGAAGAAGTTGAAGAAGAACCAGAAAAGATTGATAAGAATGCAAAGTACACCAAAGAAGACTTCATTGCCACCAAGCATGGTAAGGAGAGAGAACCTTGGGTGCAGAAACCAATGCCTTTTCCTGGTAAGAAACACAAGTCAAAGGAAGAAGAACACTACAACAGGTTTTGTGAATGGATGAGACCTTTATTTTTGCAAATTCCTTTGACTGATGGTATTAGAATGCCTCCTTATGCAAAATATATGAAAGATATTGTCACTAACAAAAGGAAAATTCCTAATGAGGAAATTTCCACCTTACTTGCTAATTATTCTTTTGATGGTAAAGTACCGAAGAAGCTTGGAGATCCAGGTATACCAACTATTCCTTGCTCCATTAAAAATAACTATGTTAGAACTGCTTTATGTGATTTGGGAGCTGGAGTTAGTGTCATGCCTTTTTCTCTTTATAAGAGACTTGATCTAGAAAAATTGGTATCAACTGATATATCTTTGCAAATGGCTGATAAGTCTACCACTATTCCTATTGGTATATGTGAAAATGTTCCTGTTCAAGTTGCTAACAGTTGTTTAATATTAACTGACTTTGTTGTGTTGGAAATGCCTGAAGATGATAATATGTCTATTATTCTTGGGAGACCTTTTCTAAACACTGCAGGTGTTGTTATTAATTGTAATCAAGGAAAGGTGACTTTCAATGTCAATGATAAAGAGTACACGGTTTATTTTCCCAAGAATATTGATAGAAACAATGCTCTAAATTCTGTCAAGAATGTTGAGACCATCAAACTTGGTCAAATTATTTGTTCAGAGCGGAAGCCCAAGGTAGAATATAAAATTGTTATGATTGGGACTATTCCTATCAAAGTTGAGGTAACATAAGCATTAAGTGAAGTGCAAAGTTTTTCCTCATACAAAGTTAGTTTGGGAACAAGACTTGATCAACCTTGTTAACAAAGTGATTTTATATGAACGAAACTTTGTTTTCACCGCATCCACTTTACCTCACTTATATTTACTTTCACCAATTTTATTCCTTTAGTTTAGTTACATGATTAAGAGTATCTCAGAGGTGCTGCATACTTGGTTTTGATTTGCTTGAAATCATTTCATCTTTGTCTTTCTGAGTTTTATCGATATGCCAATTTCTGAAAAACCCTCGAAAATAAAGTTTCTCGAAAAATTCCAGAAAATTCTTTATAAATTTTTATGTCAAAAATGGGGCAGAGAGGCACCGGAGAGACACCAGGAGGGGCTGCCACACCATATCCCACACAGGGGGCGCGACCCAGCCTAGGGCGCGCCCACCTGGTGTGAGAGGGCCCCACCTGGCCTCTCACTTATCTCTTCCTCCCCAGCTCTTTTTCTCTCCCGAAAACAATGACACACCCAGCTCAAACCCGAGTTCTTGCTGTTCTTCACCTCGAATTTTTGATCTCCTTGCTCAGCCCATCATTTCTGCTGAGATTTGGAGCATTTGTTCTCTGGTATGTGACTCCTCCGCTTGTCCAAGTAGAATTTCTTTTGGTAAAGTATTTCTTGAGTATTTTAGCATTGTAGGTGGTAGGATAAATGAGTATGCATGCTTGTTCTATTGCTTAGAAGTGTTGTTTTGATGCATGTTAGCTCTCTAGTAACCTACTATGGTAGTTTCCTACATTTGCTTGTCTCAAAATCATATTTTATGAGGTTTGTTAAAAGAATTAGAAATGGATGAGAATGCATATCAACTTTTTCAACATGAACTAGAAGTGCATGAAGTTATGAAAGTTCACCGTGAAGAGAGGGTCTTCCCCTCACACTATCCATGCTCAGAGTTCATGAATGCTGCTAGAATTCTGCAGGATTTTCAAACCTTACTCTCTAATGCAGGATTGGAACATTTTACTGAGGGTGAACCTCCCCAATATGTTAAACTAACAATGTCTGTGGTGCAGGATTTCAGATTTAGTTGATCCACTTCCAACCCCATGGTTTATTATAAAATCTATAACAAATCTGTGGACTTGCCTCTTGATGTTTTCTGTACAACTATTAGAGTACCACAGTGGGGATCGCTCGAGAATATAAGGGGACAACCTAGGCCATTGTTAGAACTATACGAGGAGATTTGTCAAGGAAGAAGCTTCACATGAGAGGGTGGTAAAACTCAAAATATTCATTTCCCATCCATTCGGTATTTTGCCTTCTTTATCACCAAATGCGTTCTTGCTAGGAAATCTGCAAGTAAATTATCTCTCCATGATCCAGCTTTTGTTGCTGCTGCTTTGAGGCGTGATAGGACTTACCATTTGGGTGCATTAATAGCTTTCCGTCTTGATGTTAATCATGAGAAAGGGGGAATCTGTGGGGGACTTATAGCTTCACGCATGTTAGCTTTGCATGGTGTAATGCCTCATTTTCTAGATCTGCAGTTCCCCGAGGAGAAACTTGATCTTAGTTCTATGATTCATCATAAGTTTATTTATCCTCCTGCCAGTTTGATTAATTTAACATTTGAGCTAACCTTTTTCAAGATGACTACCTGGAAGGTAGTAAAGACTGATCGATCAGTCCGTTTGCCTGCACCTCTTTTGTTTAACCTTGATCGCAGGAATAGATGGTCGCTCACGGAGGATGAGCTTGATGCATACGTAGAGGAGCACCCGCCGCCTGTGCACGATGAGGAGGGTGCCGAGGAGTCGGGTCAGCCCTCCAACATTGCGAATTTCCCATACGAGCAACCTTATTATGATTATGCGTCATCAGCTTCATCTTCACGAGAGCCGGGGTACGATTACACCCATGATGACCCACCAGCCTGGAGCAATTACCAAGGCTGGAATTAATTTCCACTTAGGCCAAAAGCCTAAGCTTGGGGGGAGGTACGCCGACGATTCACTCATCTACATATCATATTTTGTCGGTCCTTTGTATATCCATGTTTAGCTTTCCTTATTGTTCTAGTTCTTATTTCTGCTTTCCAAAACACAAAAAGACCAAAAATATTTCCGTTGTTTCTCTTTATTTGCCTTTTTAGTTTGCTACTTTTGGTTTGCTTCACTTGCTATGTTCGGTTTGCTATTTGAAAAATCCAAAAATATTTTGCTTTGTTTGCTGTTTCCTTCCGTTCTTGTTTCAAAAATCGAAACCCCAAAAATATTTGTTGTTCTTCTTTAGTTTTGTAAAGTTTGTTGCAGAGTTCAGTCCCCCGTTACTCCATTGGAGCTTGGTATTCACTTTATATTATTCAAGCCACACAAGTGAAGAGCAATAATGACGATATATGACAATCCGAGATGTGGTAAGAGGCTGGTATGAACTCTATTTGTTTTCATTTTTGTACATATACTCATCTATGTGGACATGCTTAGTCGGTTCATGTAAGGTATATGTTATCTAATGGATGCTTTGTAGTTCTTGCTCTCATATGATTAGTTTCAATTTACTAATAGTTTGTAGCATGTCATGTAGACGCTTGCATGCATTGTTTTATTCATAATATGGTATGCTATTGTGGTATCCTCCTCTGAAAGTTTCATTTGAATCGACTTGGCACATGCTCAAGCATGCATATGACTGAATAAAAAGTCAATTAAGCCTCGATGATTTACTTTGCCTCAGAGTTATTGTATCATTTTTATGCCTATATTAATTTTGTTTTGTCGCAAGCATGATTATGACAGTTATTGCTCACTCGATTGTCGCTTCCCCGTCTTTTGCTAGCCTTCACTTGTACTGAGTATGAGCTCTACTCGTGCATCCAATTACCAAAAACCAAGTCTACCAAAGAGTCCACTATAAATTCCTATGCATGGTATTTGTAAGCCATTCCAAGTAAATTTTCATGTGCTACCTTTCAAAACTTTCAACTACTTCTCATTTTGTGCCACTATTTTTAGCTCATGGGGACGTAGTGGTCGGAATTGCTATCTTTCATATTAAATTAAGTACCCCTCGACTAGGCAGCTTCATCTGCTCGTCATTAATTTTGCAAGGGAGCTGGTCAGACATTATAATCTAATTCTAAATAAAAAAAGTACTCCTCCAAGGTATGTGAAAGTTGGTGGGCACCCGATGGAATCAGTTAGCCATGGTTTGAGAAAGGAAAAAAGGTGGGGAGGAGTGCCAAAGCTTTATAAAAAGAGCACCAATGTGCCAAAATTTCAAAGAACTCGGAACCGCTCTCACTTGTTTATTATGGAAGATAGCAAGTCCCCATTGCCAGTCGTTGACATGAAACAACCACCTCTCAAAATAAATTTTTATCTCTGTTTTACAAATGAAAAGCTCTAGCACATGTTAAATCACTGCTTCTCTCTGCGAAGGGCCTTTCTTTTACTTTTATGTTGAGTAATCGTCTTCTAACTTTAAAGCACTTCTTGAGAGCATAGCTGCTATTCTTAGTGTAATGTGCTTGTCCCAGAACACGGTTAATTTTGGTATAATTTTGATTCTTGTATCTTTGATATTTTTACTTCTAGTCTTCCCTTGGACTTCAGAGGTGCCTCGGCATTTATGTTTTGCTCCGCAAATAAAGGCAAGCTGGATACCACTCTTTCATATCATTTATGCATATTACGATCTTGTAGCTTCTTATGTACATGTTACTTGTTATTAGTGCATTGGCACTCTTTCATAGCTTGCTTGACTATGAGGTGACATTAGTTGCATATTCCTTATTATGAATTACCTGAGTACTTGATCACATAGCTAGCATATATACATCATATGAAGCAAATGTGTTCGTGAAAGTTTCTTTTATCGCTCTCAGTTGTTAACTGAATTGCTTGAGGACAAGCAAATAGCTAAGCTTGGGGGGAGTTGATACGTCCAAAACGTATCTACTTTCCCGAACACTTTTGCTATTGTTTCTCCTCTAATTTGTGTGTTTTGGATGCAACTAATGTGGACTAACGCTGTTTTCAGCAGAATTGCTCTGGTGTCTCGTTTTTGTGCAGAAATCCAACTTTCAGTAAAAATTCGGGAAAAATCATCAAAAATCCTATTTCACCAGAAGACCCACGGAGCCAGAAGACGAGACGGAGGGGAGGCTCGAGGGCCCCACACACACAGGGGGCGCGGCCTAGCCCTGGCCGCGCCCACCTGGTGTGAGGACGCCTCGGCTGTCCCCTCGACCTCTCCTTTTGCCTACATATACCCCCTGACTCGATTATATCAGGGAGACGGCGTTTTTCCCAGATAGACTTCCGCTGTGCCGCCACCATCAGAAACCGCGATTTGGAACCAGACACTCCGTTCTGGCACCCTGCCGGGACGGGGATTCGGAGGAGATCTTCATCACCATCATCACCGACGCTCCTCCATCGACCATCCATGACTCCCCCATCCATGTGTGAGTAATTCCCCCGCTGTAGGTGAGGGGATGGTAGGGATTGGATCAGATTGTTCATGTAATTTGATATGAGATTGTTAGGGCATAGTGCCTAGTATCTTTATTTAGTGCCTATGACATTGTTGCAACTTGTTGTGCTTAATGCTTGTCACTTTGGGCCCGAGTGCCATGATTTCAGATCTGAATATGTTATTATTTCTATGATGATACTTGTTGTTTATGGTTTTACCTACAAGTTGTATACACATATTGTTGTCCGGAACCCGAGGCCCCAAAGTGACAGAAATTGGGATAACCGGAGGGGATGGCTATGATGTGAGGATCACATGTGTTCACCGAGTGCTAATGCTTTGCTCCGGTACTTTATTAAAAGGAGTACCTTAATTACCAGTAGTTTCCCTTGAGGCCCTGCTGCAACAGGCTGGTAGGACAAAAGATGTCGTGCAAGTTTCTCCTTGTGAGCACGTACGACTATATACGGAACACATGCCTATGATTGTTTGTACTAGGATGCTTTATCATTATTTATCTGCAATGCCCATGTCTCATTGATTTCATGAATTATCTTATCCATGCAACGCCCATACATCCATCCCTATGCCTACAATATTTGTTCCTACTGTTTACTACTGTTACTATTACCGCTGCTATTTTACTACTGTTGTTACTGTTTCATTACTATCACCACTATAAAACTGTTGCTACTGATAAACCACTGCGAGCAAGACTCTTTCGAGGTGCAGCTGAATTGACAACTCATCTATTAAGACTTACATATATTCTTTGCCTCTCCTTGTGTCGAATCAATAAATTTGGGCTTTACTTCCCTCGAAGACTGTTGCGATCCCCTATACTTGTGGGTCAGCGTCTTCCTCGACTCTCCATCGGCAACATTTGTGCGGGAACGTAATCCCCGCTACTGGTCTTCGAGGGTTAGTCTCTGTTGCTACCATCTCGTAGATGTTCTTGGCTAGTTTTGTGTTCATGTGTAGAATTTTTTTTTGTTTTCTATGCTACAAACCCATCAGTGGTATCAGAGCCATCTCTATGCGTAGTTAGTATACACGGTTAGAACACATGTGGATGTGGGTGTTGATGATCATGTTATTGCAATTTTTGGTATTTTGGATCATAGTGGCATAGTGGGATTGAAGCTGCCCGAGACTAACCTTACGTGACCGCGTTCACGAGACTTGTCCCACACTTGATATGCTTCGGCATATGTGGCTTTGCGGGTGCACGTTTCTCCCACCATAGTTATGATCTATTTTACAAAGAGTTGTTAATAATATTTTATCACCGTTGTGGTTACATGTTCGTAGGTAAGAACGGTTCTTCCTAGAATGCCCCAGACCACGTAAAATATGCAAGACAAATTAGAAACATCTAACTTGTTTTTGCAGGGCATGTGAAGTGATATGGTTAAATTGTTTATGTTACAAATTGTATGCGATGATCCTTTTTATAAGTTATAAACAACCGGCAGGAGCCATATGGTTGTTTTTACATTTAAATGGCCTGCGTGCCGAATATATATATCCAAGTGATATATTATAATGGAGGAAGACAACCAAGGTGGTGCGCCATGGACCTTGGTGCTACGCCGGTGGAATGATAGAGATCATGCCATGACGCACAAGATGGAGATCGAATGCGTGAAGGACCATATCATATCACATTATATATGCATGTGATGTTTATCCTTTTATGCATCTTATTCTGCTTAGATTTGATCACACGGTAGCATTATAAGATGATCCCTCTCACATAAATATCAAGATAAAATGTGTTCTCCTATAACATGCACCGTCAAGAAAGTTTGTCGTTTTGAGACACCTCGTGATGATCGGGTGTGATAGACTCTACGTTCACATACGACGGGTGTTAGATAGTTTTACACACGCAAATGTTATGGTTCTACTTGACGAGCCTAGCATGTACAGACATGGCCTCGGAACACGAACCGAAAGGTTAAGCATGAGTCATATGGTTGATATGATGAACATGATGATGTTCGCCTTTGAAACGATGCTGTTGCACGTGATGATCGGTTGCGGTATAGTGGATTTGCTTCGTGTAGTCACTTAAGAAAACTAGGAGGAATGTTGTTTTTAAGTGGGAGTTCACGTAGAACTATGATTTAACCTGAACTCATTCTATTATGAACTTAGTCTAAATTAACTTTGCAAATAATTTGTAGATCATGGCACCACCTGCTCTTAATTTCAATGCGTTCATGGAGAAAGAAAAACTAGCCACCAACGGTAGCAACTTCACCAACTGGGCACTTAACTTGAGGATCCTCCTCAATGCCTCTCAAAAGGGCTATGTGCTTGAGGCACCGCTAGGTAACCCGCCTGCAGAAGATGCTCCCGATGAAGAGAAAAATGTTTTTCTGACTCGTAAGGAGGACCACAGTTTAGTTCATTGTGGCATACTGTATGGACTTGAGCCGGAGCTGCGAAAACGTTTCGAGAACAGCAACGCTTATGATACAATGGGAGAGTTGAAACTGATTTTCGACTCCCATACTGCCGTAGAGAGTTATGATGATTTAGAAAAGTTCTTTAGCTGCATGATGGAAGAGAACAACTCCGTTAGTGAGCACGTACTCAAAATGTCTGGGTATGCCGATAAACTCATCTCTTTGGGAATAACGATTCCCAATGAGTTGGGAATACATCGGGTTCTCCAATCTCTCCCACCTAGCTTCAAGAGATTTGTGATGAACTACAACATGCAGGGCATGAAGAAGTCTCTCCCCGAGCTTCTCTCAATGCTTAAGACTGCAGAAGTGGAGATCAAAAAGGAACATCAAATGTTGATGGTCAATAAGAGTACTAATTTCAAGAAAGGTAGAAAGGATAATAAGTCCAAGGGTAGAAACAAGAAGGACGGCAAATTGGTTGCCGGTTCTGAGAAGAAACCCAAGGCTGATCCTAAACCTGAAACTGAGTGCTTTTACCGCAAGGAAACAGGGCACTGGAAGCGCAACTGCCCAAAGTATCTGGCGGATAAGAAGAACGGGAAGATTAACAAAGGTATATATGATATACATGTTATTGATGTGTACCTTACTAGTAGTCACAATAGCGCCTGGGTATTTGATACTGGTTCGGTTGCTCACATATGTAACTCGAAACAGGGGCTAAAGAATAAGCGGGAACTTGCGAAGGATGAGGTCACGATGTGCGTCGGCAATGGATCAAAAGTCGATGTGATCGCCGTCGGGATGCTGCCTCTACATTTACCATCTGGATTAGTTTTAAACCTGAATAAATGTTATTTGGTGCCTGCGTTGAGCATGAACATTATTTCCGGATCTTGTTTAGTGCGAGACAATTATTCATTCCAGTCTGAGAACAATGGTTGTTCGATTTATATGAATAATATCTTTTATGGACATGCACCTGAGAAGAAAGGTTTATTTATTTTAAATCCTGATATTAATGAAACACATATTCATAACGTGAATGCCAAAAGAATTAAGTTAAATGATGATATAGCTGCATACATGTGGCACTGCCGTTTAGGTCATATTGGTGTTAAACGCATGAAGAAGCTTCATTCGGATGGACTTCTGGAATCACTTGATTATGAATCATTTGAGACATGCGAGCCATGTCTTATGGGCAAGATGACTAGAACGCCGTTTTCTGGTTCAATGGAACGGGCGACAGACTTATTGGAAATCATACATACTGATGTATGTGGACCTATGAGTGTGCCGGCGCATGGTGGATATCGTTATTTTGTTACTTTCACTGATGACTTAAGTAGATATGGGTATATTTACTTAATGAAACACAAGTCTGAAATGTTTGAAAAGTTCAAAGAATTTCAGAGTGAAGTAGAGAATCATCGTAACAGAAAGATTAAATTTCTACGATCTGATCGTGGAGGAGAATATCTAAGTTACGAGTTTGGTACACATATGAGAGAATGTGGAATAGTTTCACAACTCACTCCCGCTGGAATGCCACAACGAAATGGTGTATCTGAACATCGTAACCGCACCTTATTGGATATGGTTCGGTCTATGATGTCTCTTACCGATCTGCCACTATCTTTTTGGGGTTATGCACTAGAAACAGCTGCTTTCACTTTAAATAGGGCTCCATCTAAATCCGTTGAAACGACACCGTATGAATTATGGTTTGGAAACAAACCTAAGCTGTCATTTCTAAAAGTTTGGGGATGCGATGTTTATGTGAAGAAACTCCAGCCTGATAAACTCGAACCCAAAGCGGAAAAATGCGTCTTCATAGGATACCCTAAAGAAACAATTGGGTACACCTTCTATCACAGATCCGAAGGCAAAGTGTTTGTTGCTAAGAATGGATCCTTTTTGGAGAAGGAGTTTCTCTCGAAAGGTGTGGATAGTAGGAAGGTAGAACTCGATGAGGTTATTGAACCTCCTCTTCATGAATTGGCGAGTGGCGCAGCGCCGGAAACCGTTCCGGTGGTGACTTCACCAAATGAAGTGGGAGCTAATGATGAAGATCATGAAACTCCAAAAGCGGATGCTACCAAACCTCGCAGGTCGACAAGAACACGCGCCGCTCCTGAATGGTACGGTGATCTTGTCGTAAATGCCATTGTTGAGAACGATGACCCTGCGACGTATGATGAAGCAATGATGAGCCCAGATTCCAACAAATGGCATGAAGCCATGAAATCCGAAATGGAATCCATGTATGAAAACCAAGTATGGACTTTGGTGGAACTTCCCAATGACCGAAAGGCCGTTGAGAATAAATGGATTTTCAAGAAGAAAACAGACGCTGATGGTAATATGACCGTCTATAAAGCATGACTTGTCGCAAAAGGTTTCCGACAAATTCAAGGAGTTGACTACGATGAGACTTTCTCACCCGTAGCGATGCTAAAGTCTGTTAGGATTATGTTAGCAATTGCTGCATTTTTCGATTATGAAATTTGGCAGATGGATGTGAAAACCATGTTCCTTAATGGTAACATTGAGGAAGAGTTGTACATGGTACAGCCCAAGGGTTTTGTTGATCCTAAGGATGCTGACAAGGTATGCAAACTTCAGCGATCCATTTATGGACTGAAGCAAGCGTCCCAAAGTTGGAATATCCGTTTTGACGAAGTCATCAAAGGGTTTGGATTTGTCAAAACTTATGGAGAAGCTTGTATTTACAATAAAGTGAGTGGGAGCTCTGTAGCATTTCTAATATTATATGTGGATGACATATTGCTGATTGGAAATGATACGGAACTTTTGAAGAGCGTAAAAGATTACTTAAACAGTAAGTTTTCAATGAAAGACCTTGGTGAAGTGGCGTATATTTTAGGCATCAAAATCTATAGAGGTAGATCAAGACGCTTAATTGGGCTATCACAAAGTACATACCTTGACAAGATTCTAAAGATGTCTAGAATGGAAGAAAGTAAGAAAGGGTTCTTACCTATGTTGCAAGGAAAGATATTGAGTAAGACTCAAGGTCCGGCTACAGCTGAAGATAGAGAAGAGATGAATAAGATTCCATATGCCTCTGCCATAGGCTCTATTATGTATGCCATGTTGTGTACAAGACCGGATGTGGCACATGCTATTAGTTTGACTAGTAGGTACCAATCTGATCCAGGTTTGGAACACTGGACGGCGGTCAAGAATATCCTTAAGTACTTACGAAGGACTAAGGATATGTTTCTTGTATATGGCGGTGAAGAAGAGCTCGTTGCAAGTTGTTACGTCGATGCTAGCTTGACACTGATCCGGATGACTCTAAGTCTCAATCCGGGTACATATTTGTTATGAATGGAGGAGCAGTAAGCTGGAGGAGTTCCAAGCAAAGCGTGGTGGCGAGATCAACTACAGAGGCGGAATACATTGCTGCTTCAGAAGCGGCGGAGGAAGCAGTTTGGATGAAGGAGTTCATATCCGAACTGGGTGTGGTTCCGAGTGCATTGGATCCAATGGTTATCTATTGTGACAACAATGGTGCCATAGCCAATACTCAGGAGCCAAGGTCTCACAAGAAATTCAAGCATGTGAAGCGCCGATTTTACTCCATCCGTGAACATGTCATGGATGGTGATGTAAAGATTTGCAAAGTACACACGGATCTGAATGTGGCAGACCCGTTGACTAAAGCTCTCCCCAAGGCAAAACATGATCAGCACCAGAACTCAATGGGTGTTAGATTCATCACTGTGTAATCTAGATTATTGACTCTAGTGCAAGTGGGAGACTGAAAGGAATATGCCCGAGAGGCAATAATAAAGTTGTTGTTATATTATTCCGTGTTCATAAAAGATGTTTATTTCTCATGCTAGAATTGTATTAATCGGAAACATTAATACTTGTGTGATTAATAAACTAAAAAATGGTTCCTAGTAAAGCCTCTCTTTTATACTAGCTCGTCGATTAACCGATGATCAAGGTTTCCTGATCATGAACATTGGATGTTGTTAATAATGGGGTCATACCATTAGAAGAATGATGTGATGAACACTCACACCCATATTTCGAATAGCAATATGATCAAGTCATCAAGTTCATTGCTATATCAAACTCATACGAAATAGTTCTAATCCTCAGACCATGAGATCATGTTAATCACTGATGCCGGAAGAGTGCTTTGATGATATCAAACGTCACACCGTTATAGGGTGATTATAAAGGTTAATTTGGGTATTCTGAAAGTATTAGTTGAGGCTTATGGATCAAGAGTGGAATTTGTCCGACCCGATGACGGGAAGATATTCTCTGGGCCCTTCTCGGTGATATTGCATTGGAATCGCTTGCAAGCATGTGACTAGGTCACGGGAATGCATTATCACGGAACGAGTAAAGAGACTTGTCGGGAATGAGATCGAATTAGGTATGGTTGATACCAAATGATCGGATCTCGGACAAGTAATAATATCGCGAGACAAAAGGAATTAACTATGTTCGTTATTGGTTCACACGATCACTAGTTCATCATTGAGTAAGTGGGAGTCATCATGGATTTCCAGATCCCGCTGATGATTATTGATCGGAGAGGAGTCTCGATCATGTCCACGTTATTCACGAACTGTAGGGTGACACACTTAAGGTTCGCCGTTGTTTTTGAGTGGATAGGATACTCCGATCGAATTACAGGACAGCATCAGGGTTGTTTCAGAAAAGCACCGAAACTGTTTCGGGATATCAAAATAACTCAAGGGTGTATTTGTTAATGTTTGTTAATTGAATGAATTAACAAATATTAAAGAAATAAAAATGTTTTATTAAATCAATAAGTGTGAATTTTAATTAGCATGAATGTCATGCAAAATTAAAATGGGGGTTACCTCATGTTGATGAGGGGGTTACCACCATGAAGGGCATGAAGGGGGGGTTACCACCATGATGAGGAGGAGGGCCTCCTCCTAGGGGCCGGCGCACCCCCCAAGGGGGCTGCCCCCTCCTCCCCTATAAACCCCCCCTCTCCTCCAAGTTTTACATACTTTTGGTTCTTCCCCTCTCCCGCAAAGTTGCTGCCCCAAATCCGTCTTGGCTTAGCGAAGCTCTGCCGGATTATTAGTTCGAGTTTCACACACTTGGAGAAGTGAGTGTTGGAGTGTCCAGCGGATCCCTTCTTTCGCTGCCCCGCTGGACCGAGGGCGTGGAGGAGACGACGATAAGCCGTATGTGTGACCGAGTACGGGGGCGCCGCCGGTTGTGGCGCCGTGTACACGATCTCGTGATCATCAAGTGAACCACTACGTCGACTACGTCAAGTGAACGACTACGTCGACTACGTGCGTCTTCCTCGACTCTCCATCGGCAACGTTTGTGCGGGAATGTAATGCCCGCTACCGGTCTTCGAGGGTTAGTCTCCGTTGCTACCATCTTGTAGATGTTCTTGGCTAGTTTTTGTGTTCATGCGTAGGAATTTTTTTTATTTTCTATAATACGAACCCATCACATACTGCCTCTTTTTTAGAACAGGAGATACGCAAACTAGGTCAACTTTATGTCTAGCTAGCCACCCTATCCATTGTACCATTTGAGCACATCACACGCTCGATCTATCTACTATATACTAAAAGCACAATACGGTGGTCTAAAATAGAGACACCACATTGATCCATATTATTAAAATTATATTAGCCGTTAGATCTATATTTTAATGATCAAGATTAGAAGATTTTACATAACATGTATGAGCACATATTTTATAGACAGTTTGACACGTACGTGAGAGCGTAGGAAAAAAAGAGTCTGGAAAATGTACGTGAGACCATAAAAAAAAGGAGTCTAGATGATGTACAACTCCTAAACTAATTTGCTTCAAAAAAAGGTGATTACCCAATTTATGACGTGGTCTACATAAAACTAACATTTCAGCTGATCTGTATAAATATAACTTCTGGGTTTCAATGATTGACGAGGGGTTAACTCGACAAATGCCCTAGATGAAGGACTTAGGATCGGGGAGATAGGGCGCTGGATGAACTCGAAGGTAAAGTTAGTCGAAAATAGGTATGCGTAGAAAGTAAACTTGGGTGTTCAACCTGGCTTGCTTTCAATCTGGCCTACACCGTCCCCTCCTGGCCCCTATATATAGATGGCCAGGTCTCGAGGATCGGGTAGGGTTCGACACAGATTACAATATCGACATACGGTAGAAACTCGTATTCGACTATCATTACAATTGGGCCTAGCTATACGGGCCTCAGGGGTACTCAACTAACGGGCTCTATTAACTATACCCTTGTCAGTAGCCCCTAGATTCTACCAGAATTGCAGATTCAGGTTGAATCTCTAATCTTTAAATCTTCGACTTGATCAATTCTTCGACTTCTTCTTATCTTCGAATCTTCGACTTGGTCTTTGCGACTTATTTTCATGATATTCTTTCGCAAGGGGTTTTGATGAACAAGCCTGACAACTCTGACGGATCAAGAGGTCAGTTAACTGCCGGAACAGATACTTGTCACCTACTTCAAATTCAATCCCCTTGGACTTGAATTCGGGATACCGGTCAAACCCACTCTTTTGCCTCATTTAGGACTTACAAAGAATGAATCCCAGTGATTCTCAGGGTACCCAGTGCGTCCACCAGGATTTTCTTCACGTCGTAGATACGGATACATACCAGCAGAGCGCATCTATGTGCGTATACCAGGCCACACAGGACAGATCCCGGGGTCTTACCTTCGTGACAAGTCACGGCATTCGAGTTGTGTTGCGATAACGCAACTCGAGAATCTTATGTCGCAGTCAAAATTTTGACTGAAAATATTCGGGTTTCTTCAACCATAAAACTCGCTCCCGATGGGAGTAACACTCCTACACTTCTCCAACTTTAATGCTTTACCAAGAAATATCGTCGGGTGCGCGCTCAGCGCTCCCGATGGGAGTAGCCCCCGAGGCTATAGTCGAAAAAGACTTTTTCGAGTATAGGCTCAAAATATAGCGTAGTCCATCATACTTCAACTCGAGATACTTCAACTTCGAGATACTTTTAAGAACATCTTGTCGTCGAATACTAATCCACTACTTCAGAGAGAAGTTGTGTTCACCATTCTTGAAAATAGTAGCCCCCATGGCTATAATCGAAACTCCTTCGTATACAGTCTTGTGCACCTATTTTGCACTTGTCGGCGCCATCTTTTCCTCTTTCTTATATTATCTTCTTTATGACATCAATGAGTACGTCACTCTGTACCATTGCGAACCGTTGCATGGGTAGTACTGTAAATTTCTTAACTTTTGACCGTTAGTGGGCTTACCGTTTCCTATCTTTGCGCCACGTCTCAGCCCACGATCCTTCTCCCAGAAGATATATAAGGGGGATAGTGGGGAATCTTATTGTTTACCAGCTCTTTCTCTCCGCCACCGCCGCCATTGTCGCTCTTGCTTCCTTCTCCTTTCGTGCATAGCCCCCAGGCATAGATCTGATAGATGCGCGTGAAGCACCTAGCGAGCAAGAACGCCATGGCCAAAGGAAAATCGAATGCTGCGACCAGCTGGGTGACCTCTGCCATCACGGAGAAGGAGGTGGAGAAGGCCCGGACGGACGGCCTCATCTCCGCCCAAGATTCGATCAAGTTTCCAAGCACGGAGCGGATCCCGAAGCCCCCGAGTGGTTATCGGGTAATGTTCCTCGCTTTCCTCCTCCGTGGTCTTTCTCTTCCTGCCCACGAGTTCCTTCGTGGGCTTCTCTTTCTTTACGGTGTGCAGCTTCACCAGCTCACACCTAACTCTCTTCTGCACATTGCGTGTTTCGTGACTCTTTGCGAGTCATTCTTGGGCATTGAGCCCCACTTTCTTCTCTGGAGGTCAATCTTTCGGCTCCGCCCCAACGTTGCGTTGGCTAGAAAACCCGAACTGGGCGGAGCCGTTGTTTCTGTGCGCCCTGAAGCACAATACCTTGAATTTTCTATGGCCGCATCTGTCCAATGGTGGAGGACCAAGTGGTTCTATATCAAGGACCGCAAATCCTCTCCTGAAGATGAATATGGCCTACCTCCTTTTGATGCTTCCCAGGAGGTAAAGAAATTGGCGACGTGGGATATGCTCCCCTCAGATGCGGAAGTCGAACAAATTCTTCCTCTTTTGTCTCGCATCAAGGCTTTAAAACGAGGTCAAGGAGGCGCTTTGTCGGGTATTCAACTCATGGCATTTTTCATTCAATGTCGAGTTCAACCCCTACAACACCGTCATACCAAATTTTGGAGTTACTCCGGCTTGGAAGATCCTACCCGCGTCTCTGAAGATCTGATATCGAAAGAAGATGTCGACAAGCGGGTCAAGAGTCTCACCAAGCTCACCAAGGATCATGCAGTTGCTGATTTGACTGCTGATTTCTTTGACTCCGTACACCCTCGTCCTGAGGTATATATCTGCTTACTTCTTGGCTTCTTGTTGTCGATTTTCGTGTTTCTCAAACTATGTTTTCTTTTTCCTTACTTACTCTAATAACGCATTCGCGTGCAGGGACACCAATTTCTCCTCTCGCGCCCCCCTCTTCCAGAGGCAGGGCCCCTTCCAGCTGATCTGGCCAGATCTGTATCTGAAGCCCCCGAGGCTGATGATAATCAGGATGGAGATGATGCCGAAGAATCAGAAGAGGATACTAGTTCATCGACATCGCTTCCTCCTGTGCGGCCTGAAGATACTGGCTTGGACAAGAAAAGGAAACGAGTCGACGAATTTGCTTCTTCGAGTTCCTCTTTGCAACAAGCAGTTGCGGAGAAATCTCCTGTCTTGACAGAAGATATGGATCTCTTCGACCTCCTGGAGTCGTAAGTATTTTATTTGAGTTCTTCATTTGCATTACTCTTGTCTTGTTTCTGTAGTATGTCATATAACGTACTTTCTTCTTTATAGAGATGACGAAGAGCCGCCAAAAGATGATTCAACTGCTCCTTTGATGTCACCAATGACCGCTGCCGAGCCCCCTGAGCCAGTTGCCGCACCGAGGGTCACCAGGGCTTCTGTCAAGAAGGTTCCAGAAACTCAAAGCAACAAACGCTCAAAGAAGGCCAAGGAACCCGATGTTTCTCTTGAGGCCCATGCATCGACGGGTTCTCCCGACGATGTGAGCGACTCCTCTTGCTTTTCCTTTTCTTGTATTTCCTTTGCATATACTTGTGCTCTTACACATCCTTTCTCTTAGGCATTATTGAAGAGATTTGTCGCCTTAGGCACGGAATGTGCTGGATACCTGAGGGTTGCGAAGGCGTCCGAAGGTGCACTTTTGACGTCTAGTCACAACTTTTTCCTTGTACTTATTCTTTGCTCTTATCTGACACGCTTGTCTCTTCTTCTGCAGTTGCTCTGGCGACGGCTAACGCTCGGATTGCGTCGCTGGAGGCGGAGCTCCGTGCTTCACAGAAAGCTTACGATGTTGCGACCACTGCCAAGGCAAACGCTGAGAAGTCGCAGAAATCTGCGCTTGGTAAGGCGAAGAAAGCTGAAAAAGCTTTAGCTGATGCCAACAAGGATCACGCCCAGCGAGAGCAAGCCGTGGCGGAGCGTCTCCACACAATGTCCACTGCTGCTGAAAGTAAGTGTTTCGCCTTGTCTCCTATTTTCGACTTCTGTTGCACTGTTGTACGTGCTGACATCTTCCTCCTTCTTTTCTTGTCTACCTTCTTTGTGTCGTGTAGGATTTACCGGGGTATCTCCGTCGGCCCTGCAACCGGACGATGACCCTCTGATGACTGCGGTTAACCTACTCGAGGAAAACTGGATATCTATCCAGGAAACTTTCGAGTTAGTTAACCGCGTTCTATCACGACTGTTTGTCGGGTTGTGGCCGAAGAAAAGGGCAGCTGTTCCGAAGGATGACTTGAGTAATCTTGCCAAGTCCTTCAATACAACTGAAGACCCCACCCTCCAACTGAAAGGGCTTTCTATTAAGCGTGGCGCCGAGGGTGCTATCGAACTGTCCCTTGCGCATTGTACGGACTTCGACTGGGAGAGGGTGAGCACTCCCCATGGCCGCACCCGCGACGAGATGAAGGCTTTTTTCGAGAAGGCGAAGAAGTTGGCACCTGCATTGGTGACGCTTATTTCCCCTTCGGCATCCTCTGCGGCATCTGCTGCACCACCTCCAGCGGTGGAAGATCCAGTGCCGCCGTCGACTTCTGGCGAGGAATCTGCCGTGCCCTCTTCTGCCACGGAGCAAAATGCTGAGGTGGCGTAGACTCGGCTCTTTTGTATTTTCAAGTTTCTCCTTTTTGAATGTAAAGACTTTTAGTTGCGTGCAATCCGAGAACTTTAGTCATAGGGTTGTGATCTCATGTAAATATATCTTCTTATGAAGTCCTGTGCTGCCTTTCTGAAATGTTTCTTCTTCCTCTTCTTTCGTTTTCAGTTGACGCATGTCGATGACCCTTTGACTTGCGGGCCTGCTCCTTTCTCTGTCAATATGTTCAATTCGAGGATTCCATCACCTCCTAGTCGATGCGATCAATGCGCAGAATATTCTTCAAGGATTTCTGACCTTGAGGTTCGCTTGACTTCAGCCAAACGCCAAGCTCAGATGGCGTTTGATAAAGCTAGCAAAACTTCTGCCCTGACGAAGCAGGTATCGATTCTTGGTGATGAAGTGTCCAGCTTAACGGCAAAGATTTTGCATCACGAAGAATGCAATTCTTTTATTCCTGGTATCGTCGAATCCGCCTGTGAGATGTTGCAATGTAAGTTTCCTCTCAACTTATTTTCTTCGCTTTTTGCTCTACTGTTACTTTATGATATCCTTTGCCCTTATAGGCACTTGCTTGGATTTCGCTGCTGAAGATCGTCGGGTTACCGAGCGAAGTGCGGCTCTGGAAAAGATGTCCGCAGGTGTTGAAAATTTATGGTCTGATCCTCGACGCTGAAGCGCTATTGTATTGCTTCAGGACCGTGCCCAGCATATTGGCGAGGCGGTGGATGGCTGTAGGAGAGCTCTCGTTACTATGCACTCGGTCATGCTTCCTCGCAATCCTCTGCCTGCTACTTTCCCACTTCTCCTTGACACTTTCAGATCCAGCCAGAGAATTCATCGGTTGATAGAGCTGAACTTAGTGGCAGGTGCCAATTTTGCTCTTGGATGGATACGCAAGTGGAAACCAAGACTCAATTATAGTTCTATGTCACTGAGCTACCCTCCAGGCGGAGCTAGCCTTCGAGTACACTTGGAGAGTACTCTGCAGCCTGCCCGACGAATTATAGCCAGGCTGTTGCAAGAAGATGCCGCGTTTTTTCGTGAGTTTCACTATTTAGACCCTTTGGGTGTAGATGATTCTGATAATCCGATGTTGTAATATATTTTTGTATGTGTGCAACGCGAGAGTATTTTATTTCGCGACTTCATGACGAAAATTTGTTCTCAGAGCGTTATCGTGCGTTTGCCGCATTTTCTCTTTGAAAGACTCGTAAACTCGAATATGAGGAACGTTTCGTCTTCATTATACTTGTAATGTAAGATACATGGGGTGACCCAAGAGATCCGGCCTGTGACCTGTGTTCTGGATCTAGAGGGCATTGCCCCTGGTATAACTCGTGGCTTTTACAGCCTTACTGTTCTACTCTACTTTATTGTTTGTTGATGTTTATGCCGTCACGGTTTTCCCTTCTTCTCCTGCGTCTTTGTCTTCTCCTGATGCTCCTACTCGTGGTTTCTTCGTTTCGGGCTCCGCAACGCGCCCTTCGAGTAGCTTGACGCCCTCTGTAGTTGTGCTTTTTGCCTTCTCTGCATAGTTGGCTATCATGCCGAAGTTTTGTGCCATCTTGTGGAACTCCCTGTCGCAGAGATCTAAAACTTCGAAACTTCCTTTTACTGTAATTACTCCTCTAGGTCCTGGCATTTTGAGTACCAGATATGTATAATGGGGGACTGCCATAAATCGCGAAAACGCGGGTCGTCCGAGGATCGCGTGATATTGAGATGGCCAGTCCATGACTTCAAAATCTAGCTTTTCTCTTCTGTAGTTTTGTCGGTTGCCGAAGCAAACGTTGAGTGCTATTCGACCTAGTGGGTAATTGGCACTTCCTGGTACGATCCCATGGAAGGAACAATCTGTTGGCTTCAGGAACTCTAGTGATATATGCATTGCCTTGAGTGTTTTTGCGTATATCAGGTTAATTCCACTTCCTGCGTCCATGAATATTCTGTCGACATCATACGCACCGATTTGCGCTTTGAGTACCAAAGGCGTGTTTCCCGGCCGAGGTACTGTTATAGGGTGGTCTTCTCTGTTGAACTCGATTGGTTGTTCTGACCAGTGCAGATACTCCGTTGCGGCTGGAGGTGAGATGACTGCTAGATTGACTTGTCGAGTTATACTCTTCTCTTCTTTATTCGACTTGGGCACAGGTTGTATCATTGCTGTGATGTGTCCTTTGGATGGAACATACCCGTCGTCGTCATCATGTCCCTTATTTTGCTGGTCTTGTCCTTGAAGACCTCCGTTGTTTCCTTGCTGATTTGTCGGAGGATTGTTGCTCCCTTCAAATCCTTATCGCCTTGCTTCAAATTGCTTGTTTAGTGCTGCCTCTTGTAGTTTTAAGAATGTTGTGCAGTCTTTCATTGCGTGCCTTGATACTCGCTTCCCATCGATGAACGCTGAGTGTATATGACAAGGTCCGTTGAGCATATCTTCTGGTGAAGGGTTGTATTCTCTGGATTCTCTTGCGGGGAATTTCTTATAGTCCTCTTTTCCGTAGCTTTGATATCCTGAACTTCTTCGATCGTTTCCTTGGTAGCTGTTGTCTTTGTATCCTGCGGCGACTTGGCTATGTGGGCCGTAGTTGTCGTAATTTCTGGACCGTCTCCTTTGACTTCCATATCTATTTCTTCTATCGTCTTCTGGGGATCGCATCCGTTTGTGGTTGCATGCGTCTTCTCCATCTGCAAATCTGTTTGCTACATCCATGAGGTCTGACACTATTTTCGGCTTGATTCTGCCCATCTCTTCGACTAGGTCTCTTCGCCTTAGTCCAATGATGAACGTATCTATTGCTCTTTCGTCTGAAACTTCGACTGCTGAATTTTTGATAAGACTCCATCTTTGGATGTATGCACGCAGTGTTTCGTCTCGTTGCTGCACGCACGCTTTGACTTCTTCTATTGATGCTGGCCGCTTGTATGTCGACCTGAAGTTGCCTGTGAATTGCTTTGTGAGGTCTTCCCAGCTTCCAATGGTTTCTTTCTCTAGTTTGCTCAACCATGACCTTGCTGCTCCGGTGAGGTGTAGTTGCAAACTTTGCATTGCTGTTTCTTTGGTTCCGCCTAATATTTGCACTGCTTGTAGATAATCTGATAACCATGATTGTGGTTCCTGTGATCCGTCGTATTTTTGCTGATCATGAGGTAACTTGAATCCCTTGGGAACTGGAGTGGTGCGAACCCTGCGGGTAAAGCAAGATGCCCCCATTTCTTTTTCGTCGTCTTCATAGTCGCGTCTTTCATTTGGGGATCGCGACCTTCGGGTTCCACCGTGTTGTTTTGGTGATGGCGATCGAGATCGTTCCTTGCTGCTTCTGCGCCGAGGACTGTTGTGACGGCGTGGTGACCTTGCTTTGTGCACTTCCTTGTGGTGATATGCTTCTTCTCCTTTTGCTGATAGCTTGTGGCCTACCATGTTGAGTCCGTTCAGTGCTGCTCTATGCATATGTTCTCTAGGATCTCCTGGACTTGGTCGAGTTGTAAGTAGATATGCTTGCGCTGCTACTAGTGCTGCTTCAGGGGTTTTCGGTAGGATGTTCCCCTGCTCATCGACCGATAGGAAGGACGAGTCGAGGTTTTTGGAAATACTTTGCCTGTCGGAGTACTCGAGGTTGTCGTACCTTGAACCGTGTCGACGATTTTTCCTTGCGTTACTATATGATGCGTCGCTTCGTGCTTTTCGAGCAGCTTCGCTAGCTGCCATGGCTGAGTCTTTTCTTTTTTGTATCTCTATTTTCTCCTTTGCTAGTTGCTTTGCCTGCTGCCTTAGGGTATAATGATACCCCAAAAGCATATCTTTGCTGGAATTTGATGGTATTGGCGTGCCGTGTTCTACGACTTCTCTTATTATCCTCCATTCGTCGACTGATAGTCGAATTTTTTCCCTGGTTGCGAGGGATTCTGGTGTTTGCCCTTCTGCTAGGTGATTTGCTCCTCTGTCGATATTTGCTGGGTTTAGCACTCGATTGTCGTTTTCATCGAATTCTTCTGAGTTATCACCTATAATGGCGAGCACCTGGCATTGTTTGCCGATGTTACCCTTGAAGCTTGAGAAGATCGAGTTACTATCCTCAGAAAGCTCTAATCCTGTCTTCCATGTATCCGTTGACTTGTCTGCAATATCGTCGAGGCAGATCATGAGATCTTCGAGTTAGACTCCTGCGTCAAAATTTTCCTTTTCTTCGTTGTCCTCTGCGATCTTTCCTTTTTGCACTTCCTCTGGGCTGACCGGCGAGTTTACCTCGTTGGAAGAGCCTTCAGAATATTCCATCATTGCTATTGTTTTGGGCTCACTTGCCGACGGATCTTGTTTCGTCGGATCTGAAAGGCGAGATGAACCCGATGGTCCGATGAGGATGTTTAAACTTCCGATTGTCAACTCCAT
Organism: Dactylis glomerata; assembly: GCA_007115705.1. Classification (NCBI taxonomy): domain Eukaryota; kingdom Viridiplantae; phylum Streptophyta; class Magnoliopsida; order Poales; family Poaceae; genus Dactylis; species Dactylis glomerata. The sequence goes on along the minus strand of QXEO01001278.1, from coordinate 5,753,769 downwards.
CTCTTGATTTTCGTCGACTTCTGTACTGCTGTTGGCTAAAAGCGAAAAAGTCGTCGAATTCATGACTCCAACGCCCAAGATCCCCACGGTCGGCGCCAATTGACGAGGGGTTAACTTGACAAATGCCCTAGATGAAGGACTTAGGATCGGGGAGATAGGGCGCTGGATGAACTCGAAGGTAAAGTTAGTCGAAAATAGGTATGCGTAGAAAGTAAACTTGGGTGTTCAACCTGGCTTGCTTTCAATCTGGCGTACACCGTCCCCTCCTGGCCCCTATATATAGATGGCCAGGTCTCGAGGATCGGGTAGGGTCCGACACAGATTACAATATCGACATACGGTAGAAACTCGTATTCGACTATCATTACAATTGGGCCTAGCTATACGGGCCTCAGGGGTACTCAACTAACGGGCTCTATTAACTATACCCTTGTCAATGATTTATGTGCACATGAATATCAAATATACAAAAAAGAAAGAACATGGAAAAGTTTAATTAACCACACATTTAAATTGAGTCTGTATATCTCGACATCTTTGCGCGCTGATACGTCTCAAACGTATCCATAATTTTTGATGCTTCATACTTGTTTTTACACCATTTGCTTAGTGTTTCGTTACACTTCGTGGCGTTTTTATGCATTTTCCGGAGCTAACCTATTAACAAGATGCCACAGTGTCAGTTCCCTGTTTTCTGCTGTTTTTGTGTTTCAGAAAAGTTACACAGGAAATATTCTCGGAATTGGACGAAACAAAAGCCGAACATCCAGAAATTTACCGAAGCTTCCAGAGAACCGAAGAGGAGACGGAAAGAAGCCAGGAGGCGGCCTCACCACCAGGGGGCGTGGCCTAGGGCCTAGCCACGCCGCCCTATGGTGAGCCCCACCTGGTCCACTTCTGACGATGCCCCTTCGCCTATAAAGACCCCCCGACGGGAAAAACCAAAACACCCGATCACTTTTCCAGAAACACATCGCGATCCGCCGCCGTCGTCGTCCTGAGATCGGGAGGGTCCAGAAGCTCTTTCCGGCACCCTAACGGAGAGGGGAATCGCCACCGGAGGTCTTCTTCATCGCCATGCTTGCCTCCGGTGCGATGAGTGAGTAGTCTACCTTGGACTATAGGTCCATAGAAGTAGCTAGTTGGTTGTCTTCTCCACCATGTGCTTCATGTTTAGATCTTGTGAGCTGCTTTACATGATCGAGATCACCGTTATGTAATTCTACATGTTGTGTTTGTTGGGATCCGATAAATATTAGTGTTATGATTGAGTTGATGTGCTGAATATTATCTTATGTTATCTCTATATTGTTTATGATCTTGCATGCTCTCCGTTGTTAGTAGCTATCTTGGCCGAGTAGTTGCTAGTGACTCCAAGAGGGGGTATTTATGCTCGATGGTGGGTTCATGCCTCTATTTAATCTGGGGGAGTGACAGAAACCTCTAAGGTTGTAGATGTGTTGTTGCTACTAGGGAGAAAACAACATTCATATGTCCAAGGGCATATGCTTTGTTTACATTACATACTTTGCTTAATGCAGTTATCTGCTGTTCGCAACTTAATACTTGTGGAGTTCTCGGATTGATTCGCCATAAGTGGATTATTAGTCATAGATGCAGTTGGATGGCGGTCTATGTATCTTGTTGTAATGCCCAGAGTAAATCTCATAGTGATCCTCTTGACATATCACGTTGTCTTTATTCTATCAATTGCCCAACTATAATTTGTTTACCCAGCATATCTTATGGAGAGACACCACTAGTAAACTGTGGGCCCTAGTCCTATTTCCTTTATATTGCTATCACCTATTTATTTTACTCGCACTGTTTACTTTACTCGCATACTATTATTGCTTTCCACTCGATATGCTCATTCCTTTGTTTACGGCAAACCGGTGAGATTGACAACCTCATCGTAAGTTGGGAACAAAGTATTTGGTTGTGTTGTGTGCAGGTTCCACGTTGCTACTAGTTGAAGACGCGCTAACACGTTATCATTAACGGCGCCCTTGTTGGAGTGTCACTAGGCTAGCAAGCATCACATTCTGGAGTTTGGCTTTTTCCTGGATACGATAAACCTTGGTTTCTTACTGAGGGAAAATTTGCTGTTGTACTTATCATACCTTCCTCTTGGGGTTCCCAACTGGGTGGTTATCCTACCCGCATCAAGCTAATTTTCTGGCGCCGTTGCCGGGGAAAAAGAAGACTTCTGCAAGGGGAGTTTCGCACGCACATCCTTTACTTTGTTTTAAGTTTTGCTTTACTTTATTTTTACTTGCATCGTTTTATCAAAAACACAAAAAAAAATAGTATCCTTTATAGTTGTTTTTACTTGTGTGCTTTTAGCTTTGCTAGAATGGCTACTCCTAAAAACACCAAGTTGTGTGATTTTACTAGCACTAATAATAGTGATTTTATCTGCACTCCTATTGCGCCACCTGCTCTTGCTGCAAATTTTTATGAGATTAAACCTGCTTTGTTGAACCTTGTTATGAAAGAGCAATTTTCTGGTGCTACTACTGATGATGCTGCAGCTCATCTCAACAATTTTGTTGAGCTATGTGAGATGCAGAAATATAAGGATGTGGAGAGTGATATTATTAAGCTTAAGTTGTTTCCTTTTTCTTTGAGAGGAAAAGCTAAGGATTGGTTGCTGTATTTGCCTAAAAATAGTATTGATTCATGGGCTAAGTGTAAGGATGCTTTTATTGGTAGATACTATCCTCCTGCTAAGATTATAGCTTTGCGTAGCAATATTATGAAGTTTAGTCAGTTTGATAATGAACATGTTGCTCAAGCTTGGGAAATAATGAAATCTATGATAAAGAATTGTCCCACTCATGGACTGACTACTTGGATGATTGTCCAAACTTTTTATGCAGGACTGAATTTTTCTTCCAGGAACCTATTGGATTCAGCTGCTGGAGGCACTTTTATGTCCCTTACCTTGGGCGCCGCAACAAAGCTTCTCGGCAATATGATGGTAAATTACTCTGAATGGCACACCGAGAGAGCTCCACAAGGTAAGAAGGTAAATTCTGTTGAGGAAACCTCCTCCTTGAGTGATAAGATTGATGGTATTATGCTTATGCTTTCTAATGATAGGACTCATGTTGATCCTAATAATGTTCCTTTGGCCTCTTTGGTTGCTCAAGAAGAGCATGTTGATGTAAACTTCATTAGAAATAATAATTTTAACAACAATGCTTATCGGAACAATTTGCTAGTAACAATTATAAGCCGTTTCCTTCTAATGGTGATAATAGCTATCTTGGTAGACCTAAAATGCCTAATGAAGAAAGGATTATAGAACTTGAAAAGGCTACCAAGAATTTATGCAGGTACAATATGAGCAGAACAAGGCTTTCACCAAGACCATGGAGGAGCAATCAGCTCTGTTGAGGACTATTAGTCATCAACTTGAAAATTTAAACAAGCCTATTCCTGAGTTGCAAGCTAAGGTTTCCAAAGCTGAAATCGATATTTCATCCTTGTCTAATGCGCAATCTTCTTTGATTAACAGAATGTCCGCTAAGCCTGATCCTTTTGCCACTGCTAATGTTATCCAAGTTAGAATTGATGAAAATGTTAGGATGCTAGCAGAATTGCATGTCAGGTGGGAAAGAGAAGATGAGATGGCTAGAAAGATGAAGGTATGTACCATTACTACCTCTAATGAAGTTGTTCCTAATGCTAGTAATCCTCTTACTTTGATTGGTGTAGAGAAAACTCCCACTCCTTGTGTTAAAAAGCCCAAAACTGCCAAAACTTTTTCTCAAAAGAGTGCTAGAATTTTTCGAAGTGTAGGAGATGATAGCTCTATTTCCTTTAATGATTTTGATGTTGATGGCTGCAATATATCTGAAGTTATTTTGTTCTTGCAAAAGCTTGCTTTGACTCTTAATGCTAGTTCTTTAAATGTTGCTTTTACTAAGCATATTACCAATGCTCTTATGAAAATTAGGGATGAAAAGTTGAAGCAAAAAGCTTCTGTTCCCAAGAAGTTAGAAGATGGTTGGGAACCCATCATTGATATGCATGTTAATGGTTTTGATTGCCATGCTTTATATGATCTAGGTGCTAGTATTTCTATTATGCCTAGAAAGATTTATGACATGCTTGATTTACCACCTCTTAAAAAGTGTTATTATGATGTTCCTATTGCTGATGTTGCTAAGAAGAAACCTTTGGGAAGGATTAATGATGTTCTTATTATGGTTAACAGTAACCTTGTTCCCGTTGACTTTCTTGTCATGGATGTTGAATGCAATGCTTCATGTCTTATTATTTTGGGAAGACCCTTTCTTCGAACTGTAGGTGCCATCATTGATATGAGGGAAGGCACCATCAAATATCAATTCCCACTCAAGAAAGGTATGGAACACTTCCCTAGAAAGAGGAAGAAATTACTTTTTGACTCTATTCTTAGAGCAAATTATGAGCTTGATGCTTCATCACTTGATATTACTTGATTCGCACTTTCTGCGCCTAGCTCAAAGGCGTTAAAGAAAAGCACTCTTGGGAGATAACCCAATGTTTTTTACTTTCAGTTCTTTTTCTTTTATTTGAGTCTTGGAAGTTATTACTACTGTAATAACAGATCCTTATCATTTTTATTTCAGTTTTGTGCCAAGAGAAGCCCCGAATTTGAGTGAGGTAAGATTTGGGGATGTTGCTGTCATGAAACAGTTTTCGGTGCTACACCGTAAAATATCGAGAAAATTCTCTGTATATCTTTTGGACCTGTGATTTCTTATGCATATGCCCCAGGTTATATCCAAACTTTCATTAGTTGAATACTTTTTGATTTGAGCAACAGAAAACCCTCTAAAAATTCGACCTTTGTCAGCTATTCTGTTTTGACAGATTTTTGCCAATATTTGTGTTTGCCGCTTGATCGCTTTCTTTTTGAGTTCTTTTGATCACAGAACTTTTGGGGAAGTTGCTACAGTAGTATATACTTTATATGTGGTGGTTTTGAGTTGAAACCTGAAGCAAAAAAGGGGTTTATTCAATGTTATGCTTACACTAATGTTGCTAATAGATTTGTGTTTAGTTTTGTATGAAGGAAGTTTTCAAGTGTAGGGATCGGAGAATGATGAGATGAGTTGAAGAATGGAAAAAAGCTCAAGCTTGGGGATGCCCATGTCACCCCAAGAAATATCCAAGAGGTACAAGCATCAAAGCTTGGGGATGCCCCCGAGGCACCCCTTCTTCATTGGCAAAAATTAGGTCCCCTTTCAACACACTATATTTTTATTACTTCATGCACTATGCTTTTTTCTTGGAGCGTTAGTTGTTTTAGTTTTCAGTTTTGTTTAGTTTTGTTTGCTGCAATAAATGGTTGGACCCCAACAAATTTCTTTTGGATAAGTTGCCTTGCTTTTCATTTGCCAAGAACACTCCGTTTTTCACTCTTTATCGTTTCAACGAGTGTTCTCTTTTTCTAGAACTGCGTTTAGCTTTCGATTTTCGCCTTGATTTGTGTTCAGATCTTGTTATATCTTTATATCAAGGTGTATTTTGACCTATGGTCCATGTTGGTTTTCATCAAAAGAGTTGTTAGAAAAAAGTTTGAATGGTGTTGGAAAAGAGAAAAAGCCTTATGCAAAAAAGTGGTACAAGAAGGAGCTTGTGTAGACTGCGGCCTAGGCTTTTGCATGTCGTGCTTGATGTCTTTTTGATGGTATGCTTAGTGGTTTTGCTGTAGCATGACTTGTCTCAAATGACTGATATTGCTTAATGAGCCTTTGAAAAAAATCATGCGTTGTTTTAATTATTTGGAAGCATTATTTTGGTTTTCTCCTTGATGCTTTATTTGGGTTGACTTGGCGCATGCTCACACATGTTTGACTCATACAAAGTCGCCATTTCCTCTATGATCATTTAGTTTTTGACTTTTTATGCCATCTTATGCTTCTTTTAATGTTGCTTTGCATGATTATGGCCGTTATTGCTCTCTTAGTTGGTCGCTCCAGTCTTTTGCTAGCCCTCATTTTGTACTGAGTATGAGCTCTACTCGTGCATCCAACTCCTAAAAACCAAGTTGTTCCAAAGTGTCCACCATACATACCTATTAGCAATTTGCTATTCCAAAGTACATTTGACTTACTTTTATCTATCCTTCAAATTAAACTCTTTTTGGTGTTATGCGAAAATTGGTCAGTAAAGCTCTCACGAACCTGATGGCACACTTTACTTTTCTCGTTTTAAAATTTTGACATTGTGGCTCTCTTATGTTGAGTTGTTATGCTTGCAAGTTGTAAGTTCGAAATTAGCCCAGCCATGCCGTTATGGGGCAAGCTTTCAACATTGCACTATCTTTCATTTGAGTTGATATCGTGATCTTTTGTTTATGGATACTCGCGATGTGAAATGAATTGGGAATCTTGCGGGATCATCGAGTTTGTATACGTGTTAGAGAAACGCCTGGGCCGCTAATCTAAGCCATGCATAATTCATGGTGGAAATTTATAGCATGCCCATAGTGAACATTCGACGACGCATCTCACAATAAAAAGCTATACCAATGGTAAATAAAATAGATGCCGAGGTGTTCATTGTCTGTTTGTCCTGTTATTTTGATGTGGGCTTGTTCCATGTCATCGGGCACGGAGGTACCCCGTTGGCAGTTCTCGATGATACGTGTATACTTACAATAACAAGAGCTTGCTTGGGACTCTAAGTAAAGTAGCATGAGGTTTGGGTATTCGTACTTCACGGGACATGAGGTTTTCAACTTATGATTTGTCAAGCATATGCTTCATAAGTGTATTCGCATTAACTCTAACCATTCAAGATGCCTATGATGGGGGCAATGAGAGCTCAAAGCTAGTAAGTACATAATTTTTGAAGGTTTATAAAACTTGCAATCACTGCTTCCCTCCGCGAAGGGCCTTTCTTTTACTTTTTATGTTGAGTCACCACCTTCTATCTTTATGCACCGTCTAAGAGAGCATAGTTGTCATTCTGAGTATAATGTGCATTGTCCCAAAGTTTTCATTGATTGATTCATGATGTTGGTTTCACTTGTTCTCAAATTACTTGTATCTAGTCGCCCTATTAAACTGGAAGATGTCCTATGCATTTATGTTTTGCTCTCTCATGAAGGACAAGCTGAAAACCATTTGTATATTTTTCCTTATGATTTGAACACACGTTTGACTTTCATTGTTTCATTTTCATAATCTTTTGTTTGTGTTCTTTTTCATGTTATAACATGGTTGCTAAGTTTCTTCTATCAAGATTATATCTTTCATGCCCATGTTTTAAGTTCTTTTGATCCCAGCGCACAACGCTTACATATATGATCAAGATTGTGTAGGTGCATGTCACCTCAAAAATTATTTCTTTTGTTATCACTTACCTACTCGAGGACAAGCAGGAGTTAAGCTTGGGGATGCTGATACGTCTCAAACGTATCCATAATTTTTGATGCTCCATGCTTGTTTTTACACCATTTGTTTAGTGTTTCGTTACACTTCGTGGCATTTTTATGCATTTTCCGGAACTAACCTATTAACAAGATGCCACAGTGCCAGTTCCCTGTTTTCTGCTATTTTTGTGTTTCAGAAAAGTTACACAGGAAATATTCTCGGAATTGGACGAAACAAAAGCCGAACATCCAAAAATTTACCGAAGCTTCCAGAGAACCAAAGAGGAGATGGAAAGAAGCCAGGAGTGATGCAGTACGGTGTTGATAGCTTTTCACCGTCCAGTTGGGAACCCCAAGAGGAAGGTATGATGAATATAGCAGCAATGTTTTCCCTCAGTTAAGAAACCAAGGTATGTCGATCAGGAGAGGAAGGAGCCAATACGACTGAAGGTGATGCTTGCTAGTCTAGTGACACTCCAACAAGGGCGCCGTTTACGATCAAACGAGTTAGCGCGTCTTCAACTAGTAGCAACGTGGAACCTGCACACAACACAACCAAATACTTTGTTCCCAACTTACGATGAGGTTGTCAATCTCACCGGTTTGCTGTAAACAAAGGAATGAGCGTATCAAGTGAAAAATAGTAATAGTATGCGAGTAAAGTAAACAGTGCGAGTAAAGTAAACAGGTAATAGCAATATAAAGAAAATAGGACCGGGGTCCACAGTTCACTAGTGTTGTCTCTCCATAAGATAAAATAATACATGCTGGGTAAACAAATTACAGTTGGGCAATTGATAGAATAAAGACAACGTGCATATGTCGAGAGGATCACTATGAGATTTACTCTGGGCATTACAACAAGATACATAGACCACCATCCAACTGCATCTATGACTAATAATCCACTTATGGCGAATCAATCCGAGAACTCCACAAGTATTAAGTTGCGAACAACAGATAATTGCATTAAGCAAAGTGTGTAATGTAAACAAAGCATATGCCCTTAAGCATATGAATGTTGTTTTCCCCCTAGTAGCAACAGCACATCTACAACCTTAGAGGTTTCTGTCACTCCCCCAGATTAAATAGAGGCATGAACCCACTATCGAGCATAAATACCCTCTCTTGGAGTCACTAGCAACTACTCAGCCAAGATAGCTACTAACAACGGAGAGCATGCAAGATCATAAACAACATAGAGATAACATAAGATAATATTCAGTACATCAACTCAATCATAACACCAATATTCATCGGATCCCAACAAACACAACATGTAGAATGACATAACGGTGATCTGGATCATGTAAGGCAGCTCACGAGATCTAAACATGAAGCACATGCTGGAGAAGACAACCAACTAGCTACTGCTATGGACCCATAGTCTAAGGTAGACTACTCACTCATCGCTCCGAGGGCAAGCATGGCGACGAAGAAGACCTCCGGTGGCGATTCCCCTCTCTGGCAGGGTGCCGGGAAGAGCTTCTGGACCCTCCCGATCTTTGGGTCGACGGCGGCGGCGGATCGCGATGTGTTCTAGAAAAGTGATCGGGTCCTTTGGTTTTTCCCGTCGAGGGGTCTTTATAGGCGAAGGGGCAACATCAGGAGTGGGCCGAGGCACCGTCACACATAGGGGGCGCGGCCAGGGGCCAGGCCGCACCACCCTGTTGTGTGGGGCCCTCGTGGCTCCACTCCGTCTCCTCTTCGGTTCTCTGGAAGCTTCGGTGAATTTTTGGACGTTCGGCTTTTGTTTCGTCCAATTCCGAGAATATTTCCTGTGTAACTTTTCTGAAACACAAAAAATAGCAGAAAACAGGGAACTGGCACTGTGGCATCTTGTTAATAGGTTAGTTTTGGAAAATGCATAAAAACGCCACGAAGTGTAACGAAACACTAAACAAATGGTGTAAAAACAAGCATGGAGCATCAAAAATTATGGATACGTTTGAGACGTATCAGCATCCCCAAGCTTAACTCCTGCTCGTCCTCGAGTAGGTAAGTGATAACAACAGAAATAATTTTTGAGGTGATATGCACCTACACAATCTTGATCATGTATGTAAGCATTGAGTGCTGGGATCAAAAGAACTTAAAACATGGGTGAAAGATATAATCTTGATAGAAGAAACTTAGCAACCATGTTATAACATGAAAATGAACACAAACAAAAGATCATGAAAATGAAACAATGAAAGTCAAACGTGTGTTCAAATCATAAGGAAAAACATACAAATGGTTTTCAGCTTGTCCCTCATGGAGAGCAAAACATAAATGCATAGGACACCTTTAAGTTTAAGAGGGCGACTAGATACAAATAATTTTAAAACAAGTGAAACCAACAATATGAATCAATCAATGAAAACTTTGGGACAATGCACATTATACTCAGAATGACAACTATGCTCTCTTAGCGGTGCATAAAGGTAGAAGATGGTGACTCGACATAAAAGTAAAAAGAAAGGCCCTTCGCGGAGGGAAGCAGTGATTGCAAGTTTTATAAACCTTCAAAAATTATGGTACTTACCGGCTTTGAGCTCTCATTGCCCCCTTCATAAGCATCTTGAATGGTTAAAGTTAATGCGAGAACACTTATGCTGCATATGCTTGACAAATCATAAGTTGAAAACCTCGTGTCCCATGAATACGAGTACCCAAACCTTATGCTACTTTACTTAGAGTCCCAAGCAAGCTCTTGTCATTGTAAGTATACACGTATCATCGAGAACCGCCAACGGGGTACCTCCGTGCCCGATGACATGGAACAAGCCCACATCAAAATGATAGGACAAGCAGACAATGAACACGTCGACATATCTTTTATTTACCATTTGTATAGCTTTTTATTTTGAGATGCGTCGTCGAATGTCCACTATGGGCATGCTGCAAATTTCCACCATGAATTATGCATGGCTTAGATTGGCGGCCCATGCGTTTCTCTAACACATATACAAACTCCATGATCCCGCAAGATTCCCAATTCATTTCACACCATGAGTATCCATAAACAAAAGATCACGATATCAACTCAAATAAGAAGTGCAATGTTGAAAGCTTGCCCCATGACGGCATGGCTGCGCTAATTCCGAACTTACAACTTGCAAGCATAACAACTCAACATAAGATACCACAATGTCAAAATTTTAAAGTGAGAAAAGTAAAGTGTGCCATCCGATTCGTGATAGCTTTACTGACCAACTTTCGCATAACACCAAAAAGAGTTTAATTTGAAGGATAGATAAAAGCAAGTCAAATGTACTTTGGAATAGCGAATTGCTAATAGGTATGTATGGTGGACACTTTGGCAAAACTTGGTTTTTAGGAGTTGGATGCACGAGTAGAGCGCATATTCAGTACAAAATGAAGGCTAGCAAAAGACAGGGAGCGACCAACTAAGAGAGCAATGATGACCCACAAGTATAGGGGGTGTATCGTAGTACTTTCGATAAATAAGAGTGTCGAACCCAACGAGGAGCAGAAGGTGTTGATGAGCAGTTTTGATCAAGGAATCACTGTAAATACTAGCAAACAGGTTTTCAGGGGTATTTGGTAATACGAGTAAATAAAGTGCGAGTAAATAAAAGACAGTAGTAACAATTGCAGCAAGTGTCCCAATCCTTTCTTCAGCAAAGGACAAGCCGGTTGTGTACTTATAATAACCAAACGTTCTCGAGGACACACGTGAGTTTCTGTCAAGAGCTTTCGCTTCATAGAGCCAATAGTATTTATTGGTTTGATAGGTGTTATGGGGGTGAACCTGTGCTAGCGCACTACCCTTACTAGGATAAATACACACTTGTGATTATACCCCTTGCAAGCATCCGCAAATATAAGAAAGTAATTAAGATAAATCTAACCACAGCCTTAAACTCTAAGATCCTACGCTCCCTGGTGCAATGGTTTCCCAACGGAGGTTTAGGTTTCTGTCACTCCAGCAACCCCACAATCGGTAGCCAAATACACAATGCATCTCACTAGGCCCATAAATGGTGAAGTATCATGTAGTCGACGTTCACATGACACCACTAGTGAAATAGCACCACAACAATATCAAACCATTAAATATTTCTCAACAATAATTCACTACTAACATCTTGACTTCTCCCATGTCCTCAAGAACTAAACGAACTACTCACAAGACATCATATGGATCATGATCAGAGGTGAAATAATGGTAAATAACAATCTGAACATAAACCTTAATTCAACGGTTCCACCCAATAGCATCAACTACAAGAGTAATCAACACCGGGAAAGTTTCCCCTATGAATATAACAAGATCCAACTCAAGATGTTACAGCGGGATGGCGTGGTGATGGTGGAGATGAAGGTGCTGGTGATGGAGATGATGATGATGATCCCGATGAAGTCCAGTGCGATGGTGATGATGATGGCGACGATCTCCCCTCTCCGGGAAGGAATTTCCCCGGCAGATTTCTCCCTGCCGGAGAGCTTTCTCTCTCTGGTGTTCTCCGCCTCGCAGAGGCAGCTGTGTCTAACTCTGAGCCCCCCCTGACTTAGGTTTTTGGGGACGATGATGTACGCGGAGGGGCGAGACCAGACGTGGGCCAGGGTGGCCTCACGCAGGGCTGGCGCGGCCAGGGGGCTGGCCGCGCCACCCTGGCGTGTGGGGCCCCCCTGGCTCCTCTCGACTCCCCCTTCTGGCTTCTTGAGTCTTCTGGGAAAATATAATTTCTGGGTATTTTTCTGGAATTTTCCTGATCTTCAAAATATGGTCTCTTGATGGTCCTTTTTCCAGCAGAATCCTAACTCCGGCAGCAACTCCTCCGATGATCATCAAACATGTGAAAGCAAAGGAAATAACATAAGTATCTTATCTAAATATGAAATATATCAATGAATAACAGTAAATTATGATACAAAATAGTGATGCAAATTGGACGTATCAACCCCCCAAGCTTAGACCTCGCTTGTCCCCAAGCGAAAACTAAACTCGGTAAACATGACCACAGGTTTATGGAGTGAAGTGTCGATAATCAAAATACGGACAAGAAGCATCACATTCATCAAAGCACAAATTATAATAGACAGCAACTTCCCTTTATAAGATATAGACTTGCAATAGGTAAAAGGGAATCACATGTAAAGATGCACAAGGTAAACTATAATTGGCAATGGCAAACCTTAGTTCTTGGTCAAAGAACTATGAACAAGTTATTCTTTCTTTTAAACGGAGCCTTTTAAAATAGAGCTAATATAGCAAAGACTATATGCTCAACAAATTAAACTTTTGCATTCATAGAAAGCTTCAAAGATATATTCCTTCAGATAAAAGCATTATACAAAACAAGGAAGATAATAAACATGATTAAACGGATCAACATATGGATGAGTGAAACATAACAACTCAAATGCTTGCTTTAGATAGAGGGAAATAGGTTGACTCAACATAAAAGTAAAAGATAGGCCCTTCGCAGAGGGAAGCAGAGATTAAACATGTGCTAGAGCTTTTCATTTGTAAAACAGAGGTAAAAAGTTATTTTGAGAGGTGGTTGCTTTTGTCAACGACTAGCAACAGAGTTCTTGATATCTTCCATACTAAACAAGTGAGAGCGGTTCCGAGATGTTTGATTAATTGGCACTTTGGTGCTCTTTTATAGCTTTGCACTCCTCCCCACCTTTTTCCTTTCTCAAACCATGGCTAACCGATTCCATCGGGTGCCGACCAACTTTCACGTTCCATTGGAGGAGTTCCTTTTTTCTTTCTTTTCTTTTTGAGATTATAATGGTCTGACCAGCTCCCTTGCAAAATTAATGACGAGCAGATGAAGCTGCCTAGTCGAGGGGTACTTAATTTAGTATGGAAGATAACAAACCCATCCACTACGTCCTCATGAGCTAAAAATAGTGGCACAAAATGAGAAGTGTTTGAAGGTTTTTGAAAGGTAGCACATGAAAATTTACTTGGAATGGCTTGAAATACAATGCATAGGAATTTATAGTGGACTGATGTCTACGCACTTCTATTCTTGTAGACACTTGTTGGGCCTCCAAGTGCAGAGGTTTGTAGAACAGCAGCAAGTTTCCCTTAAGTGGATCACCCAAGGTTTATCGAACTCAGGGAGGTTAGAGGTCAAAGCTATCCCTCTCAAGCAACCCTGCAATTACGATACAGAAAGTCTCTTGTGTCCCCAACACACCCAATACACTTGTCAAATGTATAGGTGCACTAGTTCGGCGAAGAGATAGTGAAATACAAGTGGTGTAGATGATTATAAGTAGTAAATACAATCTGGAATAAAAATCGCTGCGAGCAAACATGTAACAAAACAGCAAGTAAACGGTGTGCAATGCTTGGAAACAAGGCCTAGGGATCATACTTTCACTAGTGGACACACTCCCAACAAATATAACATGATTGAACAAATAAACAACTTCTCTCCACTATGGTACTCTGAATTACTCTCCTATTGAATAACACTAATCATTGTGTAGTGGCTACAGAAGCACCCCTTAAAGTTCATCAAGTACTTGACAAACACCACTCATAGAGATATCCAAATCAGATCACAATTCAAGATAGATATCATTGCAACTTAAACCAAGTACTAACACGGTGCACACACTGTCAACATTACACCATGAAAGGAGGAATAGATCACTTCAATACTATCATAGTAATAATTACTCTCATAATCCACAAGAGATCACAATCATAGCCTAAACCAAGTACCACCATGATGCACGCACTGTCACCGTTACACCATGGCAGGAGGAATAGATTACTTTAATAACATCACTAGAGTACACTATAATAATTTAGCATAGGAGTAGCATAATATCTGAATAATAACATCTACTTGTTCAACATGATACAAAGCTCACGATCACATAAAGATCACATCATGGGAGAGAGAGGTGAACCACATAGCTACCGGTAGAGCCCTCGGCCCCGGGGATGAACTACTCCCTCCTCATCATAGGAGACAGCAAGGTTGATGGAGATGGCGGTGAGGTCGATGGAGACGGTGAAGACGGCGATGGAGACCGATGGAGATGGCTCCGGGGGCACTTCCCCATCCCGGCAGGGTGCCGGAACAGAGACTTCTGTCCCCCGAAATTCGTCGGTGGTGGCGGCGGAGCTGCGGAACTCTTTCTGGAAATTTGCTGAATCCACTAGGGTTTTCCGTCCCGAGGCTTCTTATAGGCGAAGGGGCGATGTCAGAGGGCTGCCAGGGCCTCCTCACACAGGGGTGGCGCGGCCAGGGCCTGGGCCGCGCCAGCCCTATGTGAGGGTGGCCTGTGGCCCCTCTCCTTCCTCTCTTCGGATGTCTGGATGCTCCCGGGAAAAATAAGACTTCAGGAACTTGTTTCGTCCAATTCCGAGAATATTTCCTGTGTATCACTCTGAAACACAAAAACAGCAGAAAACAGGGAACTGGCACTGTGGCATCTTGTTAATAGGTTAGTTCCGGAAATCGCATAAAAACGCCACGAAGTGTAACGAAACACAAGGCAAATGATGTAAAAACAAGCATATAGCATCAAAAATTATAGATACGTTGGAGACGTATCAGAATCCCCAAGCTTAACTCCTGCTCGTCCTCGAGTAGGTAAGTGATAACGAAAGAAATAATTTTTGAGGTGACATGCACCTACACAATCTTGATCATATATGTAAGAATTTGTGAGCTGGGATCATAAGAACTTAAAACATGGGCATGAAAGATATAATCATGACAATAAAAACTTAGCAACCATGTTGTAAACATGTAAATGAACACAAACAAAAGATCATGATAATGAAACAATGAAAGTCAAACGTGTGTTCAAATCATAAGGAAAAACATACAAAAGGTTTTCAGCTTGCCCTTCAAAGAGAGCAAAACATAAATGCATAGGACACCTTCAAGTTTAAGAGGGCGACTAGATACAAATAATTTAAGAACAAGTGAAACCAACAATATGAATCAATCAATGAACTTTGGGACAATGCATATCACACTAAGAATGACAACTATGCTCTCTTAATGGTGCATAACGAAAGAAGGTGGTGACTCAACATAAAAGTAAAAGAAAGGCCCTTCGCAGAGGGAAGCAGTGATTGCAAGTTTTATAACCTTAAAAAATTATGGTACTTACCGGCTTTGAGCTCTCATTGCCCCCATCATAAGCATCTTGAATGGTTAAAGTTAATGCGAGAACAATTATGATGCATATGCTTGACAAATCATAAGTTGAAAACCTCGTGCCCCGTGAATACGAGTACCCAAACCTCATGCTACTTTACTTAGAGTCCCAAGCAAGGCTCTTGTCATTGTAAGTATATGCATATCATTGAGAACCGCCAATGGGGTACCTCCGTGCCCGATGACATGGAACAAGCCCACACCAAAATGACAGGACAAGCAGACAATGAACACCTCGACATCTCTTTTATTTGCCTTTTGTTTAGCTTTTTATTATGAGATGCGTCGTCGAATGTTCACCATGGGTATGCTGCAAATTTCCACCATGAATTATGCATGGCTTAGATTGGCGGCCCGGCGTTTCCCTAACACATATACAAACTCCATGATCCCCACAAGATTCCCAATTCATTTCACACCGCGGGCATCCATAAACAAAAGATCACGATATCAACTCAAATAAGAAGTGCAATGTTGAAAGCTTGCCCATGACAGCATGGCTGGGCTAGAATCCAACTTACAACTTGCAAGCATAACAACTCAACATAAGAGACCACAATGTCAAATTTTTAAGAACAGGAAAAAGTAAAGTGTGCCTTCCGGTTCGTGAGAGCTTTACTAACCGAATTTCGCATAACACTGGTAAGAGTTTAATTTGAAGAGAAAATAAAAGCAAGTCAAATTTACTTGGAATAGCAAATTGCTAGTAGGTATGTATGGTGGACACTTTGGAAAACTTTGGCTTTTAGGAGTTGGATGCACGAGTAGAGCTCATACTCAGTACAAGGCGAGGGCTAGCAAAAGACTGGGAGCGACCAACTAAGAGAGCAATAATGGCCATAATCATGCAAAGCGACAAAGCGACATTAAAAGAAGCATAAGATGGCATCAAAAGTCAAAAACTAAATGATCATGAAGGCTATTGGCGACTTTGTAAGAGTCTAACATGTGTGAGCATGCGCCAAGTCAACCCAAATAAAGCATCAAGGAGAAAACCAAAATAATGCTTCCATACAATAAAAACAACGCATGATTTTTTCAAAGGCTCATTAAGAAATCTCAGTTATTTGAGACAAGTCATGCTACAGCAAAACCACTAAGCATACTATCAAAAAGACACCAAGCACGACATGCAAAAGCCTAGGCCACAGTCTACACAAGCTCCTTCTTGTACCACTTTCTTGCATGAAACTTTTTCTCTTTTCCAACACCATTCAAACTTTTTATAAACGCCTCTTTTGATGAAAACCAATAAAGATAAGAGGCAAAAATACACCTTGATGAAAACATATAAGAAGATCTGAACACATATCAAGGCGAAAATCAAAAACCAAACGCAGTAGCAGAAAAAGAGAACACTCGTTGAAACGATAAGAGTGAAAAACGGAGTGTTCTTGGCAAATGAAAAGCGAGTTCATCTCCTCCAAAAGAAACATTATGTGATCTAACCAATTAATGCATCAAACAAAACTAAACTAACTAAGAAAACTAAAACAACTGACGCTCCAAGAAAAACACATAGTGCATGAAGCAATAAAAATATAGTGTCTTGAAAGGTGACCTGATTTTTGCCGATGAAGAAGGGGTGCCTCGGGGGCATCCCCAAGATTTGAAGCTTGTACTTCTTGGATATTTCTTGGGGTGATGCATGGGCATCCCCAAGCTTGAGCTTTTGTCCATTCTTCAACTCATCTCATCATTCTCCGATCCCTACACTTGAAAACTTCCTTCATACAAAACTAAACACAAATCTATTAGCAACATTAGTGCAAGCATAACATATAATCAATCCTCTATTTGCTTCAGGTTTCAACTCAAAACCACCACATATATAGTAGATACTACTGTAGCAACCTCCCCGAAAGTTCCGTGATCAAAAGAACTCAAAAGAAAGCGATAAAGTGGCAAACACAAATATTGGCAGAAATCTGTCAAAACTGAACAGCTGACAAAGGTCGAATTTTTGAGGGATTTTCTGTTGCTCAAATCAAAAAGTGTTCAACTAACAACAGTTTGCATATAACCTGGGGCATATGCACAAGAAATCGCAGGTCCAAAAGATATACAGAGAATTTTCACGAATTTTTACGGTGCAGCACCGAAAACAGTTTCAGGACAGCAACATCCCCAAATCTTTACCTCACTCAAATTAGAGGCTTCTCTTGGCACAAAAACGAAATAAACAAGATAAGGAGCGGTCATTACAGTAGTAATAACTTCAAAGACTCAAAAAAAAGAAAAAGTACTGAAAAGAAAACATTGGGTTATCTCCCAAGAGTGCTTTTCTTTAACGCCTTTGAGCTAGGCGCAGTAATTTGCAAAGATGCTCATGTGGGCGCCATATAAGAGCTTGAGGCAAAGGCGCCATATAGGAACTTAAAGAAATAGAGAGCATCAACAAGTAAGTATGGAACACATTTAAATCTAAACCACTTCCTATGAAAAATAGTCTTGTAAAGAGACAAGTCATGAAAGCGCAAAGCAAAAAGCATAGGAAGGCAAAACAAGTACAACTTCAAGAATTGCAACATAAAGAGGGGAAACTCAATATTGTTGAGATCCATCAAACCATGTTTCCCTCTCTCATAATAACTTTCAGTAGCATCATGAATAGAACTAACAATATAACTATCACATAAAGCATCCCTATCATGAGCCACATGCATAAAAGAATTAATACTCCCCACATGAACAATCATGGTAGGAGCAGATTCAACAGAAAAATTATTCTCGTCACCATAATCATCAAAAACAGGAGGCATGTTGTAATCATAACTAATTTTCTCCACAAAAGTAGGTGAACTGAAAATATTATACCCATCATCACAAGCTAGAGAACTACTATGTCGCAAAGCATACTCATCAAACATATCATCATAAGAAGGAACATGGATAGCACTAATGGTACAACAATTATTAACCTTAGAATTGGTACCAAAAAGATTTTCAATATCAAAAGTAGAGTGCTTTTCCCAATCATGATCACTAACATAAGTAATAGGCATAGGAACATCATCCCAATCAGAATTATCATAATCTATAGCAGGATCATAACACTTAGGGGAAGATACCGTGTCCTCTCGCCTCTTACTCCTCTTCTTCTTCTTCTTATTCTTACTCTTCTTACTCTCTCCTTTAGGAGGGAGAGACTTGAAGGGCATCTTCTCCACATATTCTGGCTTGCTGACAGAAACAACAGAAGAAACTTTGGAGGATTCCTCCTCTCTATTAATAAGATCGAAACATCTATTAGTCCTATCATAGCTTGGCAAAACATCATGTTTAATAAGATCTTGTAAGTAAGTATTTGCGAGGCAATCTTTAGCACAATAGAGATGACAACCAAGAAGGGTGCTATTAATATCAACATCATTCATGTCTACCAAAGCAATCTTTCTAGATATCTCTTCACAATTCAAAAACAAAGTAAGCTCATCATACTGATTGAAAGTAATCTTATCATCACAATACAAATCTGCGGTACTCGTTCGATTAATTGGGCATTGAAAATTAAAGTGCCCCTTTTCACCGCAAAATTCACAAAGAAAAGGATAAAGCTCACAAACCCATTCACCAAGCACATCTAGATCCTTGAGCCACATACTGGTTTCTTCATTTGCGTGGGTGATGCAATAATCTTCCTTGTTGTAACCCTGTTCACAAGGTCTATGTACTCCACAAAAATTAACATGCTTATAAGAAATAGGACTTTTAGAAGTTTGAGCATGTTTATTGCAATCATCAATAACAATATCACTTTCTATGCAAGTGTCCTTAAAAGGTTCATGATACACATCCCCATTTCCTTTAGGAACATTCATATGGGAAGCAAAGGCTTTAAAGCAATCAACCATAATTTGAGGATCAAGACCATATTTAGCACTAAGCTCTTGAAAATTAGCAGTTTCAGCAAAAGACTTAATGCAATCAAACTCGTAATTCATACCTGATCCTTTACCTTTATCGCTATCCCAACCTTCAATATTGTTTTGAATTGTCTCAAGCAGACCCCACTTGGTGTCGACATCCTTGCTTGTGAAAGACCCATCAAAGCATGCATCTAGATAGTCCTTGTAATATCCTGAAAGCCTTGCATAAAAATTATTAATAACAATATTACGGGGAAGATCATGAATAGGACATTTATGCATTAGTAACTTCAATCTTCCCCACGCTTGGGCAATGCTTTCTCCCTCATGAGGCCAAAAATTATATATCTGATTACGATCTTTATGAATCTCACTTGGAGGATAGAATTTAGAATAAAAGAGAGGTACAATTTCCTCCCAGCCAACAGATGGACCATCTTCAAGCAGCCGATACCATTCCTCAGCTCTGCCTTTCAGTGATAAAGAAAATAGCTTCTTCTTAACTTGGTTCATCGAAATACCTGCACACTGGAACAACTCGCATAATTCATGTATAAAGAGCAAATGATCACCAGGATGGACAGTTCCATCACCTAAATAGCAGTTATCCCTAACACGTTCAACAATCTTCGTAGGTATTTTAAAAGGATGAGGAGCACAAGCATCATTAGAAACATCACATATGGGAGATAAAATATCATCAGAGCAAATTTTCTCCACTAAAGCTGGGGGACTAAAAATATCATACTTAACAAAACCAGCTTCCCCAAGCTTAGACTTTTCTATAGCATTAGCATTAACAGTATTCAAAGCATTCGTACTAATAACATTGCTATGCGAAATAAGCTCCAAAGGATTTTCAATTTTCTCTTCAAATCTAAAATCAGGAAAAAGACTAAAGAACTCTTTGTTTTCCATTAAGCCTAACTAGTGAAAATAAAAACAAGAAACAAAAAGATGTAATTGCAGAATCTAAAGGAAATAACTCCGAGCACTCACACAGGAGGATGCGAGTACCTTTTACCTTACCTCCCCGGCAACGGCGCCAGAAAAGAGCTTGATGTCTACGCACTTCTATTCTTGTAGACACTTGTTGGGCCTCCAAGTGCAGAGGTTTGTAGAACAGCAGCAAGTTTCCCTTAAGTGGATCACCCAAGGTTTATCGAACTCAGGGAGGTTAGAGGTCAAAGCTATCCCTCTCAAGCAACCCTGCAATTACGATACAGAAAGTCTCTTGTGTCCCCAACACAACCAATACACTTGTCAAATGTATAGGTGCACTAGTTCGGCGAAGAGATAGTGAAATACAAGTGGTGTAGATGATTATAAGTAGTAAATACAATCTGGAATAAAAATCGCTGTGAGCAAACATGTAACAAAACAGCAAGTAAACGGTGTGCAATGCTTGGAAACAAGGCCTAGGGATCATACTTTCACTAGTGGACACACTCCCAACAAATATAACATGATTGAACAAATAAACAACTTCTCTCCACTATGGTACTCTGAATTACTCTCCTATTGAATAACACTAATCATTGTGTAGTGGCTACAGAAGCACACCTTAAAGTTCATCAAGTACTTGACAAACACCACTCATAGAGATATCCAAATCAGATCATAATTCAAGATAGATATCATTGCAACTTAAACCAAGTACTAACACGGTGCACACACTGTCAACATTACACCATGAAAGGAGGAATAGATCACTTCAATACTATCATAGTAATAATTACTCTCATAATCCACAAGAGATCACAATCATAGCCTAAACCAAGTACCACCACGATGCACGCACTGTCACCGTTACACCATGGCTAGAGGAATAGATTACTTTAATAACATCACTAGAGTACACTATAATAATTTAGCATAGGAGTAGCATAATATCTGAATAATAACATCTACTTGTTCAACATGATACAAAGCTCACGATCACATAAAGATCACATCATGGGAGAGAGAGGTGAACCACATAGCTACCGGTAGAGCCCTCAGCCCTGGGGATGAACTACTCCCTCCTCATCATAGGAGACAGCAAGGTTGATGGAGATGGCGGTGAGGTCGATGGAGACGGTGAAGACGGTGATGGAGACCGATGGAGATGGCTCCGGGGGCACTTCCCCGTCCCGGCAGGGTGCCGGAACAGAGACTTCTGTCCCCCAAAATTCGTCGGCGGTGGCGGCGGAGCTGCGGAACTCTTTCTGGAAATTTGCCGAATCCACTAGGGTTTTCCGTCCTGAGGCTTCTTATAGGCGAAGGGGCGATGTCAGAGGGCTGCCAGGGCCTCCTCACACAGGGGTGGCGCGGCCAGGGCCTGGGTCGCGCCAGCCCTATGTGAGGGTGGCCTGTGGCCCCTCTCCTTCCTCTCTTCGGATGTCTGGATGCTCCCGGGAAAAATAAGACTTCAGGAACTTGTTTCGTCCAATTCCGAGAATATTTCCTGTGTATCACTCTGAAACACAAAAACAGCAGAAAACAGGGAACTGGCACTGTGGCATCTTGTTAATAGGTTAGTTCTGGAAATCGCATAAAAACGCCACGAAGTGTAACGAAACACAAGGCAAATGGTGTAAAAACAAGCATGGAGCATCAAAAATTATAGATACGTTGGAGACGTATCATGGACTCATTGGAAGTGACTTGGCTTTTGGGAATTGGATGCACGAGAAGTATTTCCTCTCAGTACAGGTTTTTGGCTAGCAAGGCTGGGTAGCAAGCATAAGAGTTGCATGAAACAAACAAACACACATATAATAAGAACAATCATGCAAACTCCCTTGAAGGTACAACGATTTTAACCTTAAGAATAACAATGCTTATAAGCCAAACATAAGGGAAAACTGAAATGATGTAACTGCAAGCACTTCTTTATTCTTTTCTACTCAAACCTCAAGGTAAAGTTGCTACTGACCAAGCTAGGTCTGCTAAAACCAACTAAATCTACTCATGCTCCCAATATGATACCAATACCAATCAACAAGACTAGTCACATAAGAGAGATTGCAAACTAACATAAAGTGTGCGAAAAGTAAACGATAAAACTTCTCATTAATATTTTATTACCGCAACTCACACCAAAGGATACATAGATACTAACTAAGGAGGATACTTCCAAACTGCAAACTATTCTATACGATAACTTCTTTATTCATGATATGACTCTACTTGAAAAGTAAATGAGCAAAAGGTAATGATGTGATACCGCGGCACTCCCCCAAGCTTAAAACAAGCCAAGGGGATGCCTAAACCGATGACGAATTACTCCTTTGGTGGTGATGGTGGATAATCTTTAATAAGCTTCTCAATCAAATCCTTTAGCTCATCAATCTTGTACTCAAGGTTGCGAATCATCTCAGAATTTTGCTCAACACGATTCATGAACCTGTCGGCAAGAGAATCCCAGCTCTTGGAATTATTTCCCCATCCTTCTTCACTCTTGGCACTTCCTTCTCCTGCACTGTTAGAACAATCTATATCCCAACCCGAGGGTAGACGCGACCTAGGCACCCTTTGAAACTGATGTTCATGTATTAGAGTATGGAAAGGATTGTTGCCCGACGGAGATGTCCGTGGAGCCAAGGTGTGATGTGGCACACCTCCTCCGGTCTTTATGCGTGCACTCTTCTTGAACTTGTCATGATTTGTCACCACCCCTATGCTGGCAATCACGGTGTTCGACCTTGGACTTTGATCTTCCTCCTCGTCTTCGCTTTCAACCTCTTCTTTCAACCGGAAATCTTTGGTGTCTTCTTCCGGAGGTATCTTCTCCTTGTCACCGCCTGAAGAGGCCATGACTCCCCCAAGCTTAAGATCAACTCCTGACAGAAATAGCTCGAAACAAAACACGATGAGAAAACGATATACAGACCTCGGAGACTCCGGGGGGTTAAATAGGCGAAAATTATACATCAAAACGAGGTCACAGGAGGAAACCGGGATGGAAACGAGTTCCGGTGTGTTCTCACACATGGGTGGCGCGGCCAGGGGTGGGCCCACGCCACCTGTGTGTGAGACACACACGGACTCTTTTTCCTCCCCGTTTTCGTCTCGTGATTTTTCATATTTAGTAAAAATAGCAAAAATATTAAAGGAAGAACTCTTCGCGAAACTTTTCTGACTAGAACTGTTACCTATTCGAAAGCGAACTCTGCAGGTACCTGCAATTTGTCTTGGATGTATTCTTCCAGAGAAACTGTTTCAATAACATCAACATCTTCATTATAAGAATCTCCAGAAATATAATGCTTGAGTCTTTGCCCATTCACCACTTGTGTAGAATCATCTTTCAATGAAGCGATCTTAATAGCACCTGAGCGGTATACTTCCACAATAACATATGGTCCTTCCCATTTAGAGAGTAATTTTCCTGCAAAAAATCTGAGACGAGACCTATACAAAAGAACTTTCTCACCAACATGAAACTCTCTCTTAAGAATTCTCTTATCATGCCATTGCTTGACTTTCTCTTTAAAAAGTCTGGCATTCTCATAAGCTTCGTTTCTCCACTCATCTAGAGAACTCAAATCTAATAGCCTTTTCTTACCGGCTAGTTTAAAATCTCTATTAAGCTCTCTCACTGCCCAAAAAGCTTTGTGTTCTAATTCTAAGGGCAAGTGACACGCTTTTCCGTAAACCATCTTATAAGGAGACATACCCATGGGATTCTTATAAGCAGTTCTATAAGCCCATAAAGCGTCGTTTAACTTACTAGCCCAGTTTTTCCTAGATCTATTGACAGTCTTCTGCAAGATAGACTTGATCTCCCTATTTGAAAGCTCTACCTGCCCACTAGTTTGGGGATGATAAGCAGAAGCAATTCTATGATTGACATCATATTTAGCAAGAGTTTTTCTAAAACCACCGTGAATAAAATGAGAACCTCCGTCAGTCATAAGATATCTAGGCACTCCGAACCTAGGAAAAATAACATCCTTAAGCATTTTTAACGAAGTCTCACCATCGGCACTCTTTGTAGGTATGGCTTCTACCCATTTAGTAACACAATCAACAGCAACAAGTATATGGGTATAGCCTTTTTAAGGAGGAAAAGGACCCATAAAGTCAAATCCCCAACAATCAAATGGTTCAATAACAAGAGTGTAATTCATAGGCATCTCATTGCGTCTAGAAATATTACCAACTCTTTGACATTCATCGCAAGATAAAACATACCTTCTGGCATCCTTAAAGAGGGTTGGCCAATAAAAACCTGATTGTAGAACCTTTTGTGCGGTTCTGTCTCTAGCATGATGCCCTCCATAGGCACTACTATGGCATTTTCTTAATATCTCTTATTGCTCATATTCCGGTACGCATCTTCTCATAATACCATCAACTCCTTCTTTATATAAATGTGGGTCATCCCAAAAATAATGCCTCAAATCATAAAAGAATTTTCTTCTTTGCTGAGCTGTAAAGGTTGGAGGCAAATACTTGGAAACAATAAAGTTAGCATAATCAGCATACCAAGGAAGGTCTCGCGAAGTTACATTAATTGCAGCCAACAGTTCATTTGGAAAACTATCATTAACAGGAATAGGATCAAAAGAAATATTTTCCAATCTAGACAAGTTGTCAGCCACAGGATTTTCAGCACCTTTCCTATCTACGATATGCAAATCAAACTCTTGTAAAAGCATCACCCATCTAATAAGCCTAGGCTTAGCATCCTTCTTAGTCATAAGATATCTAATAGCAGCGTGATCAGTATGAATAGTAACTTTAGAATCAACAATGTAAGATCTAAACTTATCACATGCAAAAACAATAGCAAGAAACTCTTTCTCAGTAGTAGCATAATTCTTTTGAGCAGCATCAAGAGTCTTACTAGCATAATGAATAACATTCAACTTATTATCAACGCGCTGTCCAAGAACAGCACCAACAGCAAAATCACTAGCATCGCACATAATTTCAAAAGGTAAATTCCAATCAGGTGGTTGAACAATAGGAGCAGTAGTTAAAGCCCTCTTAAGAGTTTCAAAAGCTTCCTTACAATCATCATCAAAGACAAATGGTACATCCTTTTGAAGAAGATTGGTAAGAGGCTTTGAAATCTTAGAGAAATCTTTAATAAACCTCCTATAGAAACCAGCATGACCAAGAATACTACGAATACCTTTAACATCTCTGGGACAAGGCATTTTCTCAATTGCCTCCACTTTTGCTCTATCAACTTCAATACCTCTTTCAGAGATTTTATGTCCAAGGACAATTCCTTCATTTACCATGAAGTGGCATTTCTCCCAATTAAGAACAAGGTTAGTTTCTTCACACCTCTGCAAAACTTTATCAAGGTTGTGCAAACAATTATCAAAAGAAGTTCCATAGACGGAGAAATCGTCCATGAAGACCTCCACAATTTCTTCACAACAACCATGAAAAATAGCAGACATGCATCTTTGAAAAGTAGCAGGAGCATTGCATAAACCAAACGGCATACGTCTATAAGCATAAGTTCCATAAGGACAAGTAAAAGTGGTTTTCTCTTGATCATCCTTCTTAACAGCAATTTGAGAAAAACCAGAATAACCATCAAGGAAACAAAAATGAGTCTTCTTAGACAACCTTTCTAGCATTTGATCTATAAACAGTAAAGGGTAATGTTCTTTCTTAGTAACTTTGTTTACCTTCCTATAATCAATGCACATTCTATAACCAACTACTACCCTTTGAGGAATAAGCTCGTTATTCTCATTAGGCACAACAGTCATACCTCCTTTCTTAGGAACACAATGAACAAGACTAACCCATCTACTATCAGCAATAGGATAAATGATACCAGCATCAAGGAGTTTTAATACCTCATTTCTTACCACATCCTTCATCTTGGGAATTAGGCGGCGTTGATGCTCCACGACTGGCTTCGCATCTTTCTCCATATTGATGGCATGCTGACATAAAGTGGGAGAAATCCCTTTTAAATCATCCAGAGTATATCCCATAGCCCCTCGGTGTTTCCTCAATATTTCCAATAATTTTTCTTCTTCCTTCCCTAAAAGTTTAGAACTAATAATAACATGATATATTTTCTTATCATCTATATAAGCATATTTAAGATTATCAGGCAAAGGCTTTAATTCAAACATAGGATCTTCTTTAGGCGGTAAAGTGGTACCAAGATCCTCTACAGGTAGATTATGTTTGAGTAACGGTGGTTGACGAAGAAGAATGTCGTCAATCTCTTCTCTTTCCTTGCTAAAAACATCACTTTCATGATCTTCCATGAATTGCTGCAAGGCATTATTAGGAGCAAGAGCAATAGAAGCAAGCTGTTCAACTCGAAAATTTTCATTAGGCGTGTCATTTTCATAAGAAGTCTTAGCAAACTTGGAAAAATTAAACTCATAAGACTCTCCATTAAACTTAGTAAAAAAATTCTCTTTCTTACAATCTATCACGGCGCCACAAGTGTTCAAAAACGGTCTACCAAAAATAATAGGACAAGTTTTACTAGCCTCCTTACCAAGTACTAGAAAATCAGTAGGGTATTTAGTCTTACCGCATAGAACTTCCACATCTCGAACAATACCAAGAGGCCACACAGTCTCTCTGTTAGCAAGCTGAACAACCACATCAATATCTTCAAGTTCACAAGCGCCTATCTCGTGCATAATTTCTTTGTAAAGCTCTAAGGGAATAGCACTTGCACTAGCACCAATATCACATAAACCATAATAGCAATGATCTCCAATCCTGACAGAAATAGAAAGGAACACTTGCTTTCCTATGCTTTTTAGGATGTTAGGATGTGAGAGAATGTTAGAAGCTTCTTCACAAACAAGAATATATTCATCCCCTACATCTTTAGTAACAAGATCCTTCAATATAGCTACAGGAGACTTAATAGTAATTTGCTCATCAGGTTCTGCAGCTTTCTTAGTACTTTTATTAGACACACTTACCAAAGTAGAATACTTCTTTACCTTAGCAGGGAAAGGTGTCTTCTCAAAATAAGGTTCAGGCACAATGCTATCAACAGTACAAACTTCAGTAGCTGCAGCAGGAATATGACTAATAGAATCTTTATAAGGCGCATGATATTTGTTCCAATCTTTCTTTGGAACATCAATATAAGAGGCAAAGGCCTTAAGACAATTAGCAAGTATTTGAGAATCAAGACCATAAGCAGCGCTAACACTATGAAAGTCATCGGTCTCCATAAAAGATTTAATGCATTCATAATCATAGTTTATACCTGACTTCCTACCTTTGTCGTTTTCCCATCCTTCAGCATTTTCTTGTATACGGTCAAGAAGTTTCCACTTAGCATCTTCTTTCATAGATAGATATATAAAACCGACGGGCTTTTGAGCTCTGTCAATTTTTTGGTTAATTTTTGGTCAAGTTTAATTTCACTGTTCATGCACACCTTGACCAATTGCGTATAGCCACGTTGTTCTTCTATCGAGAGCTTCGTTGATGCAATCTTGCCTAAAAGAGCGGTGGTCAAAGCGGTGATCCTTTCAAAATAAAAATATTTTTGTCAGGTCTGACCGCTCAACAGCCACCGCATGGCCTCTCCCGATTCTTCTTCTCTTCTCATCTATCTTCCCCTATCAATATCTTCACCATTCCCCAATCCCCATCGAGAGCTCCACCGGTAAAACTTCGTCGCCTTCTCTCTTGGCTGAGCCCTACCTCCACCGATCTTCTACCTCGCTTTCCCACTCAAGCTCTCCACTGTCATGATCTCTCTGGTCGACCTCATGGTCGTCGCCGGGATGTGGTGTTGGCGCCCGATCCGGCTCCTCCAGGCAGCGGTACTGCAGGACGGCGACAGGGAGAAGGAACTCGGGCTTTCCTCTCCCTCCGAGGCAGCTAGCGGCGCGACCCTCCGTAGGTGTCACCCCAGTCGTCGCGCTCCTGGTATTTTTCTCCTCATTTTCTTACCGCCGGTAGCCCTTCCCTGGTCCAAAATCCCATACGCCTCTGACCCTCCTCTTTGCAGGTAGCCTTGCGGTTCCTCGGCGGCCCGGTGAACAAGCCCATCAAGGCCGTCGACGCCCTCTTCATCCGCAGGCAGCGCTGGCGTGCCGTAGCCTCGACCTCCGACCATGAGGAAGAGGAGATCTCAGTGGCGCCGACATTCGTACGCAGCAGAGGATCGAGGATCTGGGCCGCGAGGTGGGGTGCTGATACGAGAGCCTGGGCAGCTTCCGACGCATGGCGATGCGTAAGTTGGCTCGCCTAACCGCGCCTTCAGCTGCCTTCTTTCTCTATCGCTCCTGCCTCACATCCTCCTCTGTCTGTCCCTCTCTTAGCTGCCGGCCGTGAGACGGGCGTCCACGAGGAGCTCGAGGTGGCGTGCGTAAGGTTGGGAATCGGATGAGCTTTTCCCCGTAGGAGGATCACCGAATTTACAGGTAATTATTCTAGGTGATGGTCTCTCACGACTTTGTTGTTATTGTTAGAGTAATTGCCACGTCTCAAACTGTGACTATTACTGAAATTTGGGGGGCAAAGGAGAGATTACTGATTGTGTGGGCAAGTGAAACTGCTCCTGCGAGCTGGTGATCAGCTGGATTTGTTTTTTGGATCTCCGTTTGCCGTAGACTCGTGCTCATGTGCTTCTTTTCAGCAGGTTCCGATCAGCCCCTACCTTCTTCCTTCTCTTCGTTAGATTCTGATTTGTTATGCTTGGACGATTTTGTTTCTTCTTCAATCCTGTTTGTGTTCGATCTGGTCTTCCCGTTAAAGTTTAACGATCTCAACTCTGAACTGAAGGAACAGAAGAACAGAGGCAGATTTCTCTGGGCAAGATGTAAGATTTATATATCGAAGCAATTGTTCTAAACAACTGTAGTGTATTTTTACTGGCGATAGACTTCTCTACCAAACTTCCTTACACAAAGTGAACCACTTTCTTATACTATTTCCACTTTGTGGGTCACTCTTATACTAACTCTTATCTCAGTTTGTAATGAGGGGGATGGCCTTCTTACCTCTGATTAAGTGAATCAGATTTGTTGCGACCTAAAGTTTTTTTTTTTAAGATGACGTTTCTTTTGATGAAGCTTACACTTCGTATTTTCATGGGGATCCTAGCATTCTATCTACCAAAATATTTACTGCAAAGAAATAGTTTTCCAATTTTGCACCTTAACTTTATTTACGTCTGCGTTATGAATGTCGTTATAATTTTTGAGTGTCTGAATTATAAGAAGAATGAATAAAAAGGTTGCATCAAACTAATAGAGCATATATGACTGCTTTTCTTGGCATCCATAACAGCCTTTCTTACCAACCTGCAAAAATAGATCATGATGACCATGAAGAGAGAAGTGAACAACAAATTTACCCTGTTAGCACCAAGAACACCTCATTACCTAATTAATCATTCGATGTTTATTTGTTCTCTCCGAGGACCTTCATACTCCAGTAATGATACGTACATGCTGCTGTATATGCTTATACCCTTATGGAAAACAAATTCATTTTGAATGAAGGCTACAAGGATCAGAATGATAGAGAAATCAATTTGATTACCAAAACACACTAACCTATGAGGAAAATGAAAAATTATATTTAGTATCTTTGACTATGCCAAATATTTACTATCTCAGTTAGCTGAGAGAAGAGAAGATTGAGCGCATGGGAAAACTTCCTTAAATATTTTTTTTAAAGATGTTGGAAGAAAATTTATGTCAATCGCAACATATATATCTTTCCTTGGTCTGGGTGTCCAAGTATAGCACTAGAGCCAAGCTAATCTTCTTTTTGTTTATTATATAGTGTTAACTCACGCGAGTACCCTATTTATTATATCATTTACCTGATCCTCTTGCATTGTCCATCCTGTTCTACCGTCTCATTTTTCCTCCTTATTTATAATTCCAACTTCGTGAGCGAGTACAATCCAGGGGAGAACTACCCATTTGGTCATCTCCACCTTGGACAAACTTAGTACCTCCATTTGTAACTAGAAGGTGCATGTATAATACTGCTGCTACTGCCACATCTGCAAGCTGTATAGTGTCCCCATCTGAATGCTGATTTCGCCAAAAAATGTTCAATGTTGGAGCTATTCAGAAGTGCTTCTCTATATTGATTTGTCATTCTAAACCTGGCACTTATTTTGCAGAACTGCAGCATGTGTGCTAATTCGTTGAAGAAAATACACATGTTCAGTCGGGGTCAAGATGTCGAATGACAATGCTTTTCTGTTGTCCAATTTATACCAGCCATGGTACAGATCAGGACGTTGCCGCCACATCTTAAAGATTTGACCTAGATGGTATCTTACATGGAACGTTTCCCATCTATAGATGGTGCTGTGCCTGTGGTGAGTTCATACACGTTATTCGATAACACAAGTTCCCATTGATATACACAGAGCAGAAGATAACTGTCTCAAATATTTTTGCAGGAACAAAATCATATCAAGGCTACCAATCCAGACTTCTTGCAGTTACTGTATGCAGTTATTCAGTGCTTAAATTACCCATACAAGATGCATCACTTGCAAGCACAGCGCGTTTAGCTTGGTCAACATTCAGTTTAGACGGTGTCATGCCCACCTTATTTATATGCTTTCTGTTCGTAGCGGCTTCCATGTTGTTAGGGGATACTTCCTTATGAATAGTATGCTCTCAGGTCAAGCCACAGTTTGTATTGTGTCTCCTGCACTTTTCTGTTGTTCTATAAAACTATGGTCAATCAGTATATTGGAGAACATCCTTCTCTTTTTTCTCTCTTAAGTTACCCCTGATTAAATTTTTGGGCTGCCCTTAACCAGTTTGTTGAGCATCAATCTGTTGTCTCAATATGATCACAACTTTTCTTACCTCTCCACCATTTTGTTCATTTGCTAACTACTTATGCTACAAGATCGTCACCACGGGTGCGGCGTGTCGCCGCACCAACATTCCTAGTATGAGTAAACGATCCAAAGCAAGAAGCATCCAAATAATCCTTATCAGGAAGAGTAAGCCGCGCATAAAAATTATTAATAACAATATTATTGGGGAGCTCATGAATGGGGCATTTGAGCATTAGTAACTTCAATCTCCCCCACGTTTGGGTAATACTCTCTCCATCATGAGGCCAAAAATTATATATCCGGTTACGATCTTTATGAATTTCACTTGGAGGATAAAACTTGGAATAAAAGAGAGGCACAATATCCTCCCATGCCATAGATGGACCATCTTGGAGTAGTCGATACCACTCTTCAGCTTTGCCTTTCAATGATAATGAGAATAATTTCTTCTTAACCTGGCTTGGTGAAATACCTGCACATCTGAACAACTCGCATAATTCATGTATAAATAATAAGTGATCACCCGGATGGACAGTTCCATCTCCTGAATAGCAGTTATCCATAATTCGCCCAACAATTTTCATAGGTATTTTAAAAGAATCAATTTCAGCAGGCGGTGGCGGTGGTGGTTCCTCCGCATGTGCAGCAGCAGTAGTAGTAGTAGATGTGTTTCCAAATAGGAAACCAAATGGAGAGTTCTCCATAGCAGAGTAAAACAAAAATAAAAGATAAAATAAAAACAATACTCACAGCGACGGTTACCTTTACCAATTCCACTCTTCAATAGCGCTACACTCCCCGGCAACGGCGCCAGAAAATAGTCTTGATGACCCACAAGTATAGGGGGTGTATCGTAGTACTTTCGATAAATAAGAGTGTCGAACCCAACGAGGAGAAGAAGGTGTTGATGAGCAGTTTTGATCAAGGAATCACTGTAAATACTAGCAAACAGGTTTTCAGGGGTATTTGGTAATACGACTAAATAAAGTGCGAGTAAATAAAAGACAGTAGTAACAATTGCAGCAAGTGGCCCAATCCTTTCTTTAGCAAAGGACAAGCCGGTTGTGTACTTATAATAACCAAACGTTCTCGAGGACACACGGGAGTTTCTGTCAAGAGCTTTCGCTTCATAGAGCCAATAGTATTTATTGGTTTGATAGGTGTTATGGGGGTGAACCTGTGCTAGCGCACTACCCTTACTAGGATAAATACACACTTGTGATTATACCCCTTGCAAGCATCCGCAAATATAAGAAAGTAATTAAGATAAATCTAACCACAGCCTTAAACTCTAAGATCCTACGCTCCCTGGTGCAATGGTTTCCCAACGGAGGTTTAGGTTTCTGTCACTCCAGCAACCCCACAATCGGTAGCCAAATACACAATGCATCTCACTAGGCCCATAAATGGTGAAGTATCATGTAGTCGACGTTCACATGACACCACTAGTGAAATAGCACCACAACAATATCAAACCATTAAATATTTCTCAACAATAATTCACTACTAACATCTTGACTTCTCCCATGTCCTCAAGAACTAAACGAACTACTCACAAGACATCATATGGATCATGATCAGAGGTGAAATAATGGTAAATAACAATCTGAACATAAACCTTAATACAACGGTTCCACCCAGTAGCATCAACTACAAGAGTAATCAACACCGGGAAAGTTTCCCCTATGAATATAACAAGATCCAACTCAAGATGTTACAGCGGGATGGCGTGGTGATGGTGGAGATGAAGGTGCTGGTGATGGAGATGATGATGATGATCCCGATGAAGTCCAGTGCGATGGTGATGACGATGGCGACGATCTCCCCTCTCCGGGAAGGAATTTCCCCGGCAGATTTCTCCCTGCCGGAGAGCTTTCTCTCTCTGGTGTTCTCCGCCCCGCAGAGGCGGCTGTGTCTAACTCTGAGCCCCCCTGACTTAGGTTTTCGGGGACGATGATGTACGCGGAGGGGTGAGACCAGACGTGGGCCAGGGTGGCCTCACGCAGGGCTGGCGCGGCCAGGGGGCTGGCCGCGCCACCCTGGCGTGTGGGGCCCTCCTGGCTCCTCTCGACTCCCCCTTCTGGCTTCCTGAGTCTTCTGGGAAAATATAATTTCTGGGTATTTTTCTGGAATTTTCCTGATCTTCAAAATATGGTCTCTTGATGGTCCTTTTTCCAGCAGAATCCTGACTCCGGCAGCAACTCCTCCGATGATCATCAAACATGTGAAAGCAAAGGAAATAACATAAGTATCTTATCTAAATATGAAATATATCAATGAATAATAGTAAATTATGATACAAAATAGTGATGCAAATTGGACGTATCAAGCAATAACGGCCATAATCATGCAGAGCGACAAAGCGACATTAAAAGAAGCATAAGATGGTATCAAAAGTCAAAAACTAAATGATCATAGAGGCTTTATGGCGACTTTGTAAGATTCTAACATGTGTGAGCATGCGCCAAGTCAACCCAAATAAAGCATCAAAAGAGAAAACCAAAATAATGTTTCCAAATAATTAAAACAACGCATGATTTTTTCAAAGGCTCATTAAGCAATCTCAGTTATTTGAGACAAGTCATGCTACAGCAAAACCACTAAGCATACTATCAAAAAGACATCAAGCATGACATGCAAAAGCCTAGGCTGCAGTCTACACAAGCTCCTTCTTGTACCACTTTTTTGCATAAAGCTTTTTCTCTTTTCCAACACCATTCAAACTTTTTATAACCAACTCTTTTGATGAAAACCAATAAGGACCAGAGGCAAAAATACACCTTGATAAAAAGATATAAGAAGATCTGAACGCAAATCAAGGCGAAAACGAAAACTAAACGTAGTTCTAGAAAAAGAAGAACACTCGTTGAAACGAATAGAGTGAAAAACGGAGTGTTCTTGGCAAATGAAAAGCAAGGCAACTTCTCCAAAAGGAATTTGTTGGGGTCCAACCATTTATTGCAGCAAACAAAACTAAACTAAACTCAAAACTAAAAAAAACTGACGCTCCAAGAAAAACGCATAATGCATGAAGCAATAAAAATATAGTGTCTTAAAAGGTGACCTGATTTTTGCCGATGAAGAAGGGGTGCCTCGGGGGCATCCCCAAGCTTTGATGCTTGTACTTCTTGGATATTTCTTGGGTTGACATGGGCATCCCCAAGCTTGAGTTTTTGTCCATTCTTCAACTCATCTCATCATTCTCCAATCCCTACACTTGAAAACTTCCTTCATACAAAACTAAACACAAATCTATTAGCAACATTAGTGTAAGCATAACATTGAATCAACCCTTTTGCTTCAGGTTTCAACCTAAAACCACCACATATAAAGCATATACTACTGTATCAACTTCCCCAAAAGTTCCGTGATCAAAAGAACTCAAAAAGAAAGCGATAAAGCGGCAAACACAAATATTGGCAGAAATCTGTCAAAACAGAACAACTGATAAAGGCCAATTTTTTAAAGGGTTTTCTGTTGCTCAAATCAAAAAGTTTTCAACTAATGAAAGTTTGGATATAACCTGGGGCATATGCAAAAGAAATCGCAGGTCCAAAAGATATACAGAGAATTTTCACGAATTTTTACGGTGCAGCACCGAAAACTGTTTCAGGACAGCAACATCCCCAAATCTTACCTCGCTCAAATTAGAGGCTTTTCTTGGCACAAAAACGAAATAAAAAGGATAAGGAGAGGTCATTACAGTAGTAATAACTTCCAAGACTCAAATAAAAGAAAAAGTACTGAAAAGAAAACATTGGGTTATCTCCCAAGAGTGCTTTTCTTTAACGCCTTTGAGCTAGGCGCAGAAAGTGCGAATCAAGTAATATCAAGCGATGAAGCATCAAGTTCATAATTTGCTCTAAGAATAGAGTCAAAAAGTAATTTCTTCCTCTTTCTAGGGAAGTGTTCCATACCTTTCTTGAGTGGGAATTGATATTTGATGGTGCCTTCCCTCATATCAATGATGGCACCTACAGTTCGAAGAAAGGGTCTTCCCAAAATAATAGGACATGAAGCATTGCATTCAACATCCATAACAAGAAAATCAACAGGAACAAGGTTATTGTTAACCATAATAAGAACATCATTAATCCTTCCCAAAGGTTTCTTCTTAGCAACATCAGCAATAGGAACATCATAATAACATTTTTCAAGCGGTGATAAATCAAGCATGTCATAAATTTTTCTAGGCATGATAGAAATACTAGCACCTAGATCACATAAAGCATGACAATCAAAACCATTAACATGCATATCAATGATGGGTTCCCAACCATCTTCTAACTTCTTGGGAACAGAAGCTTTTTGCTTCAACTTTTCATCCGTAATTTTTATAAGAGCATTGGTAATATGCTTAGTAAAAGCAACATTTAAAGATCTAGCATTAGGAGTCAAAGCAAGATTTTGCAAGAACAAAATTACTTCAGATATATTGCAGCCATCAACATCAAAATCATTAAAGGAAATAGAGCTATCATCTCCTGCACTCCGAAAAATTTCAGCACTCTTTTGAGAAAAAGTTTTAGCAGTTTTAGGCTTTTTAACACAAGGAGTAGGAGTTTTCTCTACACCAATCAAAGTAAGAGGATTGCTAGCATTTGGAATAACATCATTAGAGGTAGTAATGGTACATACATTCATCTCTCTAGCCATCTCATCTTCTCTTTCCCACCTGGCATGCAATTCTGCTAGCATCCTAACATTTTTATCAATTCTAACTTGGATAGCATTAGCAGTAGCAAAAGGATTGTTCTCTTTCACCTCATTAGGCAACACTTTTAATTTCATAAGGTCAACATCATGAGCAAGGCTATCAACTTTAGAAGCAAGAATATCAATTTTGCCTAACTTTTCCTCAACAGTTTTATTAAAAGCAGTTTGTTTAACCATGAAGTCTTTGAGCATGACTTCAAGTTCAGAGGGCGCGGCCCTAATGTTGTTGGAGGAATTACCATAAGAATTACCATAACCATTACCATTAGTAGAAGGATACAGCCTATAATTGTTATTAGCAAAATTGTTCCTATAAGCATTGTTTTTAAAATTATTATTTCTAATAAAGTTCACATCAACATGCTCTTCTTGAGCAACCAAAGAGGCCAAAGGAACATTATTAGGATCTACATGAGTCCTATCATTTGAAAGCATAAGCATAATAGCATCAATCTTATCACTCAAGGAAGAGGTTTCCTCAACATAATTTACCTTCTTACTTTGTGGAGCTCTCCCGGTGTGCCATTCAGAGTAATTTACCATCATATTGTCGAGAAGCTTCGTTGCGGCGCCCAAGGTAAGGGACATAAAAGTGCCTCCAGCAGCTAAATCAAGTAGGTTCCTTGAAGAAAAATTCAGTCCTGCATAAAAAGTTTGGACAATCATCCAATAGTCAGTCCATGAGTGGGACAATTCTTTATCATAGCTTTCATTCTTTCCCAAGCTTGAGCAACATGTTTATTATCAAACTGACTAAACTTCATAATATTGCTACGCAAAGCTATAATCTTAGCAGGAGGATAGTATCTACCAATAAAAGGATCCTTACACTTAGCCCATGAATCAATACTATTTTTAGGCAAAGACAACAACCAATCCTTAGTTTTTCCTCTCAAAGAAAAAGGAAACAACTTAAGCTTAATAATATCACTTTCAACATCCTTATATTTTTGCATCTCACATAGCTCAACAAAATTGTTGAGATGAGCTGCAGCATCATCAGTACTAGCACCAGAAAATTGCTCTTTCATAACAAGGTTCAACAAAGCAGGCTTAATCTCATAAAAAATTGCAGCAGGAGCAGGTGCCGCAATAGGAGTGCAGATAAAATCACTATTATTCGTGCTAGTAAAGTCACACAACTTGGTATTTTCAGGAGTAGCCATTCTAGCAAACTGAAAGCAGACAAGTAAAAACAACTACAAAGGATTCTAATTTTTTTTGGGTTTTTGATAAAACGATGCAAGTAAAAATAAAGTAAAGCAAAACTTAAAACAAAGTAAAGGATGTGCGTGCGAAAACTCCCCTCGCAGAAGTCTTCTTCTTCCTCCCCGGCAACGGCGCCAGAAAAGAGCTTGATGCTTGCTAGTCTAGTTGGGAACCCCAAGAGGAAGGTATGATGAATATAGCAGCAAGGTTTTCCCTCAGTTAAGAAACCAAGGTATGTCGATCAGGAGAGGAAGGAGCCAATACGACTGAAGGTGATGCTTGCTAGTCTAGTGACACTCCAACAAGGGCGCCATTTACGATCAAACGAGTTAGCGCGTCTTCAACTAGTAGCAACGTAGAACCTGCACACAACACAACCAAATACTTTGTTCCCAACTTACGATGAGGTTGTCAATCTCACCGGTTTGCTGTAAACAAAGGAATGAGCGTATCGAGTGGAAAATAGTAATAGTATGCGAGTAAAGTAAACAGTGCGAGTAGAGTAAACAGGTAATAGCAATATAAAGGAAATAGGACCGGGGTCCACAGTTCACTAGTGGTGTCTCTCCATAAGATAAAATAACACATGCTGGGTAAACAAATTACAGTTGGGCAATTGATAGAATAAAGACAACGTGCATATGTCGAGAGGATCACTATGATATTTACTCTGGGCATTACAACAAGATACATAGACCGCCATCCAACTACATCTATGACTAATAATCCACTTGTGGCGAATCAATCCGAGAACTCCACAAGTATTAAGTTGCAAACAACAGATAATTGCATTAAGCAAAGTGTGTAATGTAAACAAAGCATATGCCCTTGAGCATATGAATGTTGTTTTCCCCCTAGTAGCAACATCACATCTACAATCTTAGAGGTTTCTATCACTCCCCCAGATTAAATAGAGGCATGAACCCACTATCGAGCATAAATACCCCCTCTTGGAGTCACTAGCAACTACTCGGCCAAGATAGCTACTAACAACGGAGAGCATGCAAGATCATAAACAACATAGAGATAACATAAGATAATATTCAATATATCAACTCAATCATAACACCAATATTCATCGGATCCCAACAAACACAACATGTAGAATTACATAACGGTGATCTCGATCATGTAAGGCAGCTCACGAGATCTAAACATGAAGCACATGGTGGAGAAGACAACCAACTAGCTACTGCTATGGACCCATAGTCCAAGGTAGACTACTCACTCATCGCTCCGGAGGCAAGCATGGCGATGAAGAAGACCTCCAGTGGCGATTCCCCTCTCCGGCAGGGTGCCGGGAAGAGCTTCTGGACCCTCCCGATCTTTGGGTCGACGGCGGCGGCGGATCGCGATGTGTTCTGGAAAAGTGATCGGGTCCTTTGGTTTTTCCCGTCGAGGGGTCTTTATAGGCGAAGGGGCAATGTCAGGAGTAGGGCGAGGCGCCATCACACATAGGGGGCGCGGCTAGGGGCCAGGCCGCGCCGCCCTATTGTGTGGGGCCCTCATGGCCCCACTTTGTCTCCTCTTTGGTTCTCTGGAAGCTTCGGTGAATTTCTGGATGTTTGGCTTTTGTATTGTCCAATTCCGAGAATATTTCCTGTGTAACTTCTCTAAAACACAAAAACAGCAGAAAACAGGGAACTTGCACTGTGGCGACTTGTTAATAGGTTAGTTCCGGAAAATGCATAAAAGTGCCACGAAGTGTAACGAAACACTAAGCAAATGGTGTAAAAACAAGCATGGATCATCAAAAATTATAGATACGTTTGAGACGTATCAAGGAGGTGGCCTCACCACCAGGGGGCGCGGCCTAGGGCTTGGCCGCGCCGCCCTATGGTGAGCCCCACCTGGTCCACTTCTGACGCTGCCCCTTCGCCTATAAAGACCCCCCAACGGGAAAAACCAAAACACCTGATCACTTTTCCAGAAACACATCGCGATCCGCCGCTGTCGTCGACCCGAGATTGGGAGGGTCCAGAAGCTCTTCCCGGTACCCTGCCGGAGAGGGGAATCGCCACCGGAGGTCTTCTTCATCGCCATGTTTGCCTCCGGCGCGATGAGTGAGTAGTCTACCTTGGACTATGGGTCCATAGCAGTAGCTAGTTGGTTGTCTTCTCCACCATGTGCTTCATGTTTAGATCTCGTGAGCTGCTTTACATGATCGAGATCACCGTTATGTAATTCTACATGTTGTGTTTGTTGGGATCCGATGAATATTGGTGTTATGATTGAGTTGATGTGCTGAATATTATCTTATGTTATCTCTATGTTGTTTATGATCTTGCGTGCTCTCCGTTGTTAGTAGCTATCTTGGCCGAGTAGTTGCTAGTGACTCCAAGAGGGGTATTTATGCTCGATAGTGGGTTCATGCCTCTATTTAATCGGGGGGAGTGACAGAAACCTCTAAGGTTGTAGATATGCTGTTGCTACTAGGGAGAAAACAACATTCATATGTCCAAGGGCATATGCTTTATTTACATTACACACTTTGCTTAATGCAGTTATCTGTTGTTCGTAACTTAATACTTGTGGAGTTCTCGAATTGATTCGCCACAAGTTGATTATTAGTCATAGATGTAGTTGGATGGCGGTCTATGTATCTAGTTGTAATGCCCAGAGTAAATCTCATAGTGATCCTCTTGACATATCACGTTGTCTTTATTCTATCAATTGCCCAACTGTAATTTGTTTACCCAGCATGTGTTATTTTATCTTATGGAGAGACACCACTAGTGAACTGTGATCCCCGGTCTTATTTCCTTTATATTGCTATCACTTGTTTACTTTACTCGCACTGTTTACTTTACTCGCATACTACTATTGATTTCCACTCGATACGCTCATTCCTTTATTTATAGCAAACCGGTGAGATTGACAACCTCATCATAAGTTGGGAACAAAGTATTTGGTTGTGTTGTGTGCAGGTTCCACGTTGCTATTAGTTGAAGACGCGCTAACACGTTATCGTTAACGGCGCCCTTGTTGGAGTGTGACTAGGCTAGCAAGCATCACCTTCTGGAGTTTGACTTTTTCCTGAATACGATAAACCTTGGTTTCTTACTGAGGGAAAATTTGCTGATGTACTCATCATACCTTCCTCTTGGGGTTCCCAACTGGATGGTTATCCTGCCCGCATCACGCGCACATATATTTTAGTGCAAAAATTATCTTTTTTATACTGGCCACACTACAAGTCGAATTTTCTTGAAGCGACTTTGTGCTACGGGTGTGCGAATTTTTTGTTTACACTTTTATGACATGTTAAAAGGCATCAAATAAAGGAATCACGCCAAGTGCATTGACGTGAAGTCGTGAAGAACACGCAAACCTATCATAACTAATTTACACACGAGAAATTAATTAGTACCTCTATAGCCACCTTTACCACTTCCGAAAGTTGAACAAAAAAGCCAGAGAATGGAACCAGTGAAACTGTAGATGATCATTTGGCCGTATATCTGTTTTGTATGATAGAAAAACTTGCTCCACAATTTGAGGAAAACAAAAAATCTTTCTTACTTCCAATGACAATAAAAAATCAAACTCCTGAAAGAACATTTTTCTCATAGCGGGAGTTTGGGTTCATAAGGTCACAAATACAACAAACTAATTAATATTACCTGAAATATTTGACAAATATCATAAATCCCCATGTTCTACAACTGTCACAAAAAATAGTACAATACAAAAAGCATTATACATGGGAAATTATCATGGAAATTAAAAACTCCCACCATCAATCTAATGTAATATAGCCAATCTTTATTCATGGACCAATCTACAACTTCTCATTCAAGCGGCTGGTCATGCACACCAAACTGATGATTAATACCAAAAAACTATCCGAGAATCATCAAAATCTACTGCAATATGAATTTATCGCATTTATCAAATATGTACATAAATTACATTACACTAAAAAGTGAGACATACTTTGAAAAAAAAGTGAGACATACTAGAAATTCTCATAAAGAGCCATCCCACCAACAATCTAATTGACCTATTTTTATCAGTGGACCAAAACTCGCTAGATATTCATAAGTTCTCCTGAAAAAATAATTATTGATTCATCATCATAACTTGAAGTATCCATATCACAAAAACAGAAATATTTTAAAAGCACAATGCGGCAGAGGAAAGACATGCATGCAAGAAGTTCGCACGGCAAAGCAAAACATCTAATATCATTAGTTTGGTG
The DNA here is from genome assembly GCA_007115705.1 of Dactylis glomerata. NCBI lineage: Eukaryota > Viridiplantae > Streptophyta > Magnoliopsida > Poales > Poaceae > Dactylis > Dactylis glomerata. The sequence continues at coordinate 5,712,482 of QXEO01001278.1, read as the reverse complement.
GATCATCTTTTGATTACTAGACCACAAAAGAAGATTATCATAATTGTGCACTATAGGATCAAAAGTAGTACGTAGACCAATATTAATATATCCAAATAGATCCCAATCAAAATATTTTAACAGCCGTACTTAGTCATTCACAATCATAGATAGTCATAAATATAATTATACGCATATCACAACAGTATATCTTCATAAAGCAGATTGTTTCCAATAATAATTATTAATAATAGAACAATATAATACAACTGAATGATTTCATAAGTGTAAACCATAATAGATCCTAACTATTAATTGGATACTTGCACTGCAACAATGTACATGTTGCACACGGTGTAAGAATGTTGCACTTAATGATAGACACACTAACCCAAACTCGATGACTCCTGTGGATACTAGAAATTACCAGCGTCGGTTGGAAAGACACCCACATAAAGTCGGTGGAGGAGTATGCAAGGCTCAATGCTTGCTAAATTTAATGGATGAAAGCTCAACAAGCAGTTAATTTGTTCATTTTATCCTAAACATTATGAAAATGATATGAATCGCTGGGATGCATCGATTCCTCCGTACATCTTTTTAAAGTGTAACAAGGTCAACTAGATTGGTGCTCCTTAATTGATTTTGAGCTTTATGACACATCAATACATAATCTATTGGCACAGTTGGATTAATCTAAAAATATAAAGCAAAAGATGTGAATAGAGGTTGAGGATCATTTATTAGACAGACGCTTTTAGAGTAAAATGATGATACTGATATCACTATAAAATTATTAATAAAAACAAATCGGGTAATTACTCATAGAACTCCTCAATAATTTGCCCTTAGTATCCATAGCAAGCTGCAACCATTGTTTTTTAAAGAATTTTTTGGATTTTTAGAAATTCTTACGGGGACTGCTTAAATTTGAGGTTTATCAATCCCTGAAAGCTTTATTAGTTTGATTTTTTCTTTGAGGATAAAATTTTAGAAAAGGATATTTGGCTGATGAGTTCCTATGGTTTATTTTCTATTGTCCATCACAAAAATGTATGGATATGTAAATGTGTTTCTTGATCACTTTTGACATATTGAATAATATGCTACTCTCTCTCACTATAATAAAAAGATAAAGGTGATGCTCTCGCATTTGCGAGGGCCACGTTGCTAGTTTATACAACAACATATGAAGTAGGGGCTCACATGCTACCTAGTTCCGAGACCTAAATCTACATACACCGTGTGTGCATGTGATTGTTAACCCATCAGATCGTGGCCAACGCCGAACCTACATACAAACTTATGACCGGGAATTCAAGCATGCCCCTCTGCAACATAAATCAATTTGCATGCAACATCAACTAGGCAAATTCACGAACCTTGACAAAATTTAGTTTGTCAAATACATAGACAGAGGGAGTATTAAAAATGCAAACTCTTACAAACACACGAGATAAACATAATGCATGAGTACCAATGTACCATATATATTCTTAATTTCTTATACATAACACAGACGATGAACTAGAAAACACAAGTGTGCTCCCTTCTAGGGTACTTATCCCCTATCCGGAATCACTAGTAAAACGAGGTACTAGTACGAGACCGTTCTGCTAGATGCAAATATGCAGCTCCCCTAATCCGCCGGCGCCACGGGGCCTCAAAAAAACGAAGGACAATCGCCACATTCGTAGGAAAGGCCCCTGAGCGGTATAGCGGAAACAAGGAGAGACGCAGCAACGCATCGGCTAGCAGCAGGCCGACGTACAAAACACAAATGAACGTAGGGTAGAGACGGCTTAGTGTAGGAGGTTTATCAGTCGCGGTAGCGCACGAGCAGCGCGACGCAGCGGCAGATGATGCGGAGCCTCGCCTTGTGCTCCCGCACCACCCTGCCCAGGCCTCGGCCTCCCGCGGCCGCCGCCACCGCGCGCTTCCTCCCGTGGCTCATGACCGCCATCTCCATCTCCGGCCTCCTTGATCGTCGTCTCTGCTGAAACGGCGAGAAACTCGTGTGCTAGCTTGATCTTCCCGCTAATGAGCTCCAGGCCGGATCAGTTGGACGTGCTGTGGGTGGATCCTAGGCTAAGATCAGAACTGGAGCGGCGGAAGCCGGCATGCTAATGCCAAACTCCTTGGGCGCCATGACCTTTTATACTGCACTGCACGCGGAAGGAACTGGGCAGTTCAGTGTATCTGATCGCACTGCCCAGCTGTAGGTACGGCGTACGTGCGTACGAGGGCTTTGACCGCGCTAGCAGCTCGCATAGAGTAATCCCGTGCAGATACACCAATCCCTTCTTTCCCTCGCGCCGTCCGGCTCCGGCCGGCCGGATCCATCCCCCCAACGGGATAGTCGTCGATCCGCGTCCGATCTTCATCGTTTTCCGCACTCGATCGATCTCGACCGCGCGTTGCTGGATTAGTTTCTGTGTTTGATTGTGGTTGTATTCAGGCTAGCTTATGTGTTCCGTATCCGGCCGGTGGCCGCCCGGAATGGCCGGCCCGCCTTGTTTTGTTAAGGTCATCGCTGCCACGCCAGCGACTTGCATCGCGAGCTATCTTCGGCTTTCTTCGCACATTTGCAAAGAGCAAATACTTCCTGTCTGCTTGCGTACCTTGACTCAGGAGCAAGAATCTTTCTTTCAGTCCAGCGCAAGACAACCATCCCATCTCAGCAGGGTTGTATATCATGTACTCATCATACATTGCTCATTTTCCTGTGAAAAGTTGTGACGCGTCCTGCTAGCTTCGTGGTTGATCCATCCGTTCCGGACTTTTCGGAGACTGATTTTTGCAGATACATGGAATGTGAAGTTGTGAACAGCTGATGAGGGAGGCCGGCTTGCTTGGCTGGCGTCTGCTGTATAGTGCTTGATCAAGCATCGGGCCGGGTTTACTCGTCCACGCGACACATTTGCTATCTTGGCGCACAATTCAGTTGACTGAAAAACCTTGGATGACACAAATGTTAACGTTGGCAGAACAAATTAAAGGCATATCTATGTACGTTGTTGGTCAAAGAAAAGCTAGCTTAATCTTGATGCGATCACAATGTCAAACAGAACCGGCCAAACTCCTCAACGCCAAGGCCTCGTTTAAACATGACAGCTAGCAATGAGAAAAGACAGTACACTTATCTTTTCTGGGAGTACCCATTTACAATTAATCTTCCCTGAATTTTGAACATTTGATATGCCTGATAAGAATGCGACGCCATATCTCTAGTCGGGTGGCAAGTGGTCACAAAATTGTGATTCTCGTTCCTTTTCTACAAACAAAAGTGTGAAATGCATGGAGCTTGAGCTGATATAGCATTAAGCAAAACATGATCCACTATGATATACACATGTCTGCACAACTGGATACAAATCAGAACACAATAAGATCATCAACGACTGGAACTTAGCATTGGGACCATTCTTTAAGGGAATCTCGCCATCTCAACTCATCAGGATCTCTAGGTTTGAGAACAGAAACTAAGATATGTATGCCCAAGGCTAGACATAAAGAAGCCATTTGGTGCCAAACAAGTGGGAATGTTAGCAGCCATACACTTGTCTAAAACAAATCACAGAGGGAGATATCTGTATCTCCATGGAATCAGAACGGTTCATGAGGCACTATGGTCCACAGATTTCAGAGCCGCTATCCCCTAGATCCTGCGTCGAACTTCGTGCAGTTACGTTAGCAAGTGACACTGCCATGTGCGCTGAGCTTGATTGTGGAGTGGCAGCTGCCGACTTCACAGAAAGGGCTTTTCATTACAGAATCGAAATGGAATATGTTGTTACAAGCTACAGCTAGGCAGTAATTTGGAAGTTTGGGGCTTCTGCCCTATATAAGCACACCAAAGTCTATGAGAATAAGCACACCAAACAGAGAAGCACCTGACAACTCAATTGCTCGCCTCTTTTTCTGATCAGAAACCCCTTAATTGTTCAGCTAGGATGAAGAAGCCAAGCTGCGAGGGCAAGTCCAGAGGAGGTCTTGGCAGAATGATGAGAGAGCACAGGGCACGGCTCTACATCATCCGGCGATGCATCGTCATGCTTATTTGTCACCACGAGTGATCAGTGATCAGCGCGCTTTGTTCGAGTAAACATATCCTAGTTTTGCTCTAGTCTCTGTTTCAGAATTCAGAGTGTGTAGATCTTGACAATTCTTTGATGTGAATACTTTTTTAAACGAATGTATACTTTGTTTTTGGAAATGAAAGGAATGTGCCCAGTCTTTGATGTGTATAACGAGGAGATCTTTGATAGGTTTCAGCATTTTTTTCGTGAGAAATGTTGACATACTTGTAGCGCATTTGATATATTGTAATGAATTATCTGAATATTTCTATGGATCGTTACCGCCGCCTATATATATTCCTTGTAAGTCGCCGGCTAGGGTTAATCGCATCATAAGATAACCCACGGTGTTTGTAAACACTCCTGATATAGTGAAGTTTTGCTGGCTGACGCCCGTGGTTTTTACCTCTCTTTGTTGGAGAGGGGTTTCCACGTTAAAATATTGTGTTCCCATTATGATTTCTTTTTCGTTCTTCATTATTGCCTATCGCATTTATAAAAACATGGGTGTTTAACTAAACAAAATAGTTGTCAACAAATAATGTTTTTATATTGTGAACCAGTGCCTTGAAAATTCCATGTCATAACCACAAGAAGATTTCATATCAAATCAATGGAAGAAAATGATTAAATATGGACTCTTAAATATGTGAATAGGCCCCCGCGTCGCTCCTTAGGGGCAAGTCGGGCGGCAATAGCGCCTTCCACCGCCGACTCCCCTCTCCCCCTTGCTGCTGCTGGAGAGAGTCGGAGGGCAAGACCTAGAGGCTCCCGAGGATGGCAGCGGCGAGGCTTCCTCCTGGTGCTGCTCGTGGGCCTGTGGGTGGCCAACCCGTGACCTAAGATCTGCGTCAGATGTGATCGATTCCGACAGCAGGTTGCAGCCTCCAGCGAACTCCGGCGTGGTGGCGGCGCTGTGCTTCATCCTCACGCGGATTTATGGCGTCCGAGCCTAGGAGGAGAGCCATAAAGTCTAATGGGTTGGATGAAGCTCTGTTGGTTGTTACCATCATGTGGTACGACTTCTCGTTCCATGGTGAAGTCAGCTAGCGGAGAATGTCATAGAAGCCGAGATCCGGGGACTGGCTATGGTGGTTCGAATCTTTGTGGTGATGTTGGACCGGCTTGATGATTCGTGACTTGGAGCAGCAGCTTTGTACTCATGCTATAAGGAATTGATCACTGTAGCAGGATTTTTCTTTTTTGTATTTCTTTTTTTAGCTATATGCATCTGTAATGTCACTAGGGCACTGCATTGTTGCCATTATTGGAGAGGCTGAGTGTAATTGGTATCTTCTTGATATTAATATATACTCTTTATCGAAAAAGGAGGAGAGCCACAGCTTTGTGGGGTTGGTGTTGAGGGTCTCTTTGAGAGATGGATGGCCTAGACAGGGGACGGCCACATGTTGCCAGCGGCCGGTGCGGTCTCCGATCAGATGGGACCGCCAGACCGCTCCCTTCTCCTTCCATCTTTCCTCGTCCAGTGCTCTTGCGCTCACTAGATCTAGCAGTCAAACCTGGCCAACGGGCCGTGCTTTTCGCGGCCCGGCCCAAAGCACGCGAGCCCGGCACGCAGAAAGCCCGGCATAGCACGCCACTTAACGGGCCGTGCCGGCCCGTGAAAGGCCTGGGGCCGTGCCTGGGCCGCGGCTTCGAGCACGCGGGCTGGCCCGGCACGGCACGCGGAGCGGGGAGCCCGACAAGCACGTGGGCCGGCCCGTGAGGCACGCGCGCGGCACGCCATGCGCTGGCCCGCCTGACGCGCAGCGCTCTGCGGCGCTCTGCCTCGCTCTCGCTGCCTGCGCAGCTGCGCTCAGCGCAGCGGCCGCTGCTGCTTTTTTTTGAAATTTGAATGGGAGCGGGGCGCTGCGGGGGTGGCGGGGAGAGCTGGGAGGTGGATTTTTTGGGTGTTGGCCTCTAGGGCTGACATGGACTTAGGGTTTGAGGGGCTTTTGGTCATTATTTTGTGTAGTTTTTGAATTTAGAGCTGTTGGTTGGGGTATTTTTGTCCGAATATGATCAAGTATTTTGCTATAAAAAGGGCAGCACACCCTTCTCATTTTCCACACTCAAACATGGATCCCAGTAACAATCTCAACCAGTATGTCTTCGGTCTAGATCAGTTCGGGTTAACACCCCCGGCGATGGAAAATCCAAACACCTTTGATCCCAACCATCCTGACTACAATCCCAACTACTATTCGAATCAGCCATCTCCCAACCACGATAACGATATCGACTACAGCCGTTATACCCAGCAGCCACCTCCATTTCCACATCATCCACCTCCATATTCCTCTTCTTTGCAAGGTTCAACCACTTCTGCTAGCACATCCACCACGGCCGCCGCGAAAAAGGCTCGTAAAAAAACCTCCGCAGTGTGGCAACACTTCACCGAGCTAGAAACCGTGGACATCAACGGTGCCATGGTGACTAGAGCTCAGTGTAAGAGATGCCCCAACACATTTGCTATGAAGAAGGGAGGAGGGAACGGCCACATGAAGAGGCACATGCAGAAGCACATGAAGGAGGACGGAGATGCCGCAGCGGTGCAGAGCAGGATCAAGTTCAACCCCGACGGTTCATTAGGTAATTTCGTCTATGATCAAGCTCGTCAAAGAAAGGCTGTTTGTCGTTTAATTGCTATGAATGATTTACCCTTAGGTTTTGGTGAGTCTCCTGGTTTTGCCGATTATATTAGAAGCGCTCACACGCCTGATTTCCAACCGGTCTCTAGACAAATTACATCTAGAGATATGAAAAAGTTAGGTAAAGAAGGTCTTGAAAAAATTAAAGATGATTTTAGAACATGCACTTTTTCAGTCTCCATAACATCTGATATCTGGAGTGGTCGGGCTAAGCAAGACTATATTACTGTGGTAGCTCATTATGTTGACAACAATTGGGAGCTACAAAAAAGAGTCATAGGATTTGAATTAATTGACGTAGCACATACAGGTGAAAACATTGCTGCATCTATACTTAAAGTTGTACAAGAGTTTGATCTCTCCAGTAAGATATTTGCAGTAACTTTAGATAATGCTTCATCAAATACTAGTGCAATGAACATTCTCACACCGTTATTTAACGTATATGCATCGGAATTTCTACTTCATCAACGTTGTGCTTGTCATATAATTAATCTTATTGTTAAAACTTCTCTAAAAAGTCTGAAACCATACATTGATAAGGTTCGTTGTGCAATTGGATGGTTGAATGCTGGTCATCTAAAAACAGATAATTATAGAAGGTATTGTGTTGCTCTAGGAGTAGAATATCATAATTATAACACGGACATGCCTGTTAGATGGAATTCAACATATCTGATGCTTAGGTCGGTTTTAGTTGACAAAATACATTTCTCAGAATTTATTAATGCAAACTTTCCTCAACCGGATGGAAATCCACTACTTGATGCTAGAACCTGGCACATTGTTGAAACAATGCTTAAATTTCTGGAAACTTTTTATGAAGCAACTGTTTCTTTATCGGGGGTTTATTACCCCACATCTCCATTAGTTGCACATGTCATCTTAGAAATTGCACAACATCTAAAAGAACATGAAGATGATATTATTTTACTTGAAGCTGTTACTAAAATGAAGCTTAAATACATGAAGTATTGGAAAAATATTCCTTTCTTGTATGCATTTGCATTTATTTTAGATCCTCGGGCTAAAATGAGCGGGTTTGCTAGTATTCTCTCGCTATTAAGTCTTGCTGTAAATGTATCGTATGATACATATTTTACTGAGGTAAAAGATAAGCTCTATGATGTATACGGTAAGTATGAAATCAAGTATGGGGGAGTTCGGCAGCAACGGCCTCCGCCAGCACCAACTGCATGCAATAAGAAGAAGAAATGGGGAAGGATATTTGGTAGTACCTCCGCCTCGAGCTCTTCGACACAAACAACTCCTTCGTTTATAGGTGGCGGGGAGTTAACCAAGTATCTGAACACTGAAATACTCCCCCATCAAGAGGAGGAGGAGGAGGATGACTTCAACATATTGCAGTGGTGGCAAGATAAAAAAAATACATATCCGGTGCTTTCCATATTTGCACGGGATGTGTTGTTTGTACCTGTCTCAACAGTTTCATCGGAGTCTGCTTTCAGTTTAGCTGGAAGAATAATTGAGGATAGAAGGCAAAGCCTCACCCCAGATATGGTGAAAACACTAATGACTGTAAAAGATGCAGAACTAGCAAGACGAAGATCTCAGCACACTGCCGAGAACGCGGAACTGATAGCCGCATTCGAACATATGGTCTTTCAGCCGGTACCGGAAGATTAGTTGTAGACTTGTAGTATTTGTAATTTTTTTATCCTTTTGTAATTTTCTTTTATTTTTAGCGCCAGCTGTACTCTTTTACTTCCCAGGGATGGAAGGTTTTAATGAGGCAGCTAATAAAAAGGCCAATTTTTATCCCTATACAAACTTTGTCCCCGTATTACCCCTCATTTTTTACTATAAATAGGACTACCCACCCCTCTCATTCCTCACACCTTCACACTTCTCTCATTTCTCAATCCTCACACTCAGAGTCAGACATGGCCAGCACTTCATCCAGCGCTTCCTCCGCCACTTCCTCTGCCACTTCCTCCACCATTTCCGCTGCCACTTTCTCCACCACCTCCTCCAGTATGTTGAGAAGGCCTCCTCGCATCATCTCTACAACGTGGAGGCACTTCGATCGGGAAGATTATGAGGAAGGTGGTCAAATGCGGGCACGAGCAAGGTGCAGAAGATGCACTCGAATATTGATAGTGGTCATAGGCGGAGGAACCGGTCACTTGCAGCGCCATATCGAGTGGCATGACAAGCATGCAATGTAATTTAGTGTTGAGCTAGCTGCACTCTTTTTCCTTCCTAAGGATAGAAGGTTTTTTAATGAGGCAGCTACTAATAAAGCTTTATTTATATCCCATATGAAATGTTGCATCATTTCCTACAATTTTCCTATTTTTAAAATTTTTTTCTGACCTTTTTGGCCTAAAATTCGCTTTCTGAGCCTTTTTAGCCATATGGGCCTTTTCCAGGCACGCGGGCCTCACGTGCCGTGGGCCGGCCCTTTTAAACGCGGTGCCGTGCCTGTGCCTCAATTCTCCTTAAACGGGCCTGTGCCGTGCCGGGCCTTCGCGGGCCCATATCTTCGCGGGCCTTCGCGAGCCGTGCCGGGCTTGGCACGTGGACCCCTTAAACGGGCCTGTGCCGTGCCGGGCCGGCCCGTTGGCCAGGTTTGCTAGCAGTTTTGATGTTCTTCTTGTCGAGAGTTGGTTGATCATTGATCTGGTCAGTTGTCCTGGCCCTGAGGTTCCTCGTGGAGGTGTCGTCGCCGGTGTTGATGCCGGATGTACTCTAATGTCGTGAAAGGCTGCAACTTTGCTTAGGTTTGAGCGCGGATGAGTTCAGATGCTTGGCGGTGGCCTTGCTTGGTGGGAGCCATGGTGCAAGTTGGTGGGGCTTGTGGTTCATGTGCTGGTCGGTTACTACGACCGTGCGGACAGTGTGGTGGCTGCCGAGTGATGCTTTGTGGCGGTGGTACAAGGACTTCCTTGGTGGCCGTTTGTGCCTAGATCTTGAGGCGGAGATCTTGCCAAGGTGAAAACCTTGTCCTAACCAAACCAGCGGTGGCGACATGCCCTAGTCCCGTTCCCTTCCCGAAGGCGCCATTGTGGCTTCTCGATGTCCTCTATGATACTCCAGGTGAAAACCCCAGATCCGGCGAATCAGGTGGCGGCGATGCTCCTGTGTCGTACCCTTCTTGAAGGCGCCACCTTGGAGCCCTTGTTTTGTTTATCATGATGGCCTTACGTGATGATGGAGTTATTGTCCATTGGAGGCGCGGCTTGAGGTGGTAGGGGTTCTTCTACTCTGGTCTACTCATCGCCAATGTATCACTTGTCGGATGGGGGTAGTGGGTCCTCTCCTATGACAATGACGGCCGGCAAGTGGTTGTGGCCCATTTGGTTGTTCCTTCTCCTTGTCGGCATCCCTGCTCCTTCAGATGGCTCTACTCGTTCTTCCGACTACCCTCGGACTAGCTTGCTCTTGGTTTTGCAGCCATGGTTTTCTTGTCTAGACTTGTCGGTGGAGTTCATGTAGCTTCCCTTGGTTGTCTTTTCTTTGTGTGTGGGTGCTTTCCTTTTGTAAGCTGGTGCACAACACTTTGTATCATCTGCCTCTAAGGGCATTATTCATATAACGCGGGCTTCGGCCTATCATCTAAAAAAATGGAAGAAAATAATTGAGGTTAGATTTTAATCGTGCACCATACCTTTTCTCATGTCTGAGAAAAACATATCTTCTTCGTGTTCAATCCTGAAATATACAAGGGTATTGTCTTCATGAGGGGCATATGCTAAATACTAATCATTATATACTTAAATGAATCAAAGGAGTGTGTGAAATAGACCAGATGAGTGTTGTGCTATTTTATATAATGAGTTCTGAATAAAAGGTTTTGCCACAAAATCTAGAATAGTTTCTGACAAGGAATGCACATATTAGCATATCATATAATTGCTATTTAGAGTGTGGTATGTATCGACCCTTCTAGGTGGTGGATATGTCCGTCCTATAGTCACAACTCACAACCTAGGTTTCATATTCATCCTCGATGAGATCTAGGCACCTCATATAAAATTCTACCAATACACAGTTAATTTATTGAATGAGCTTTTATAGTACTAAGTCATATAAGTAAGAAGAAAGACTAATTTTCATCCTTGAATAAATTTCAATTTTGATCTTTGTTCCTAAACTCCAATACCACATAAACTTTGCATGTCAACTAGTAAAACGATTTAATTGTATTGCTAAGACTATTCCATATTTGGTGGTGGCTTTTACACATATGGCATCCCATTTAGCATACTCAGCAACCTATTTAAGAGGAAGTGTTCAACCGTTGAGAAATGAAATTTTTAGAAACAAAATACAGCAAAATATTTAAAAATTGAAGTTAAAGTAAAATTCAGAAATTTATGAATAGTGAAGAAATCAATATAGGCTATATAAGATGCTTTCAACTATTAACAATATTCTTCTAGGAGGCATGCATATTCATAACTTATTTGTGTTTTCCTTTCTTAGGATATGTTTTGAAATGTTCCATTTAGTGAGAATTCCTAGATTTTAGTAATTCTCTTGTAACATGTATTATCTTCCTAGTCTCTATTGTTTATGTTATATATTTCCCACAAACAAGGAAAATAATTGTAAAAATAACAACTATAAAGAGAAATAAGCAAATTATTTTTTCCATAATTGTAGTTAGAATCTTCTAAACGTCTCCTGCTTCCATCTTCATTTTTATGTTTCAAATCCCCCTTCTCTTTCCAATGTTTCTATACTTCCATTCCTGGCTCCATCTAAATTTAATTTAAAAGATACTTGCTGAACACTAACCAGACAGGTCCTAAAACTACCATGACGGTATCGATTAAAACACAGCTAGTGGTTAAAGGCTAAAACTAAAGTTTTCAATCTTGACTGGTATTAGTGGAGAGATCTATCTCTGACCAAAAGTTCTTTCAGATTTCAGATTGCCTACTCCCATCCGTTGTATTCATTGCTCATCTACTTTCTAGCTACTTGATATCTTCTTGTTCTATTTGTATTGATTGGCTACTAGATCACGTCGATACTCGTCGACGCAAAACATTTGCTATATTGATGCGCAAGCCAATTGACTGAAACCTTGGTGGCCACAAACGTTAACGTTGGCAGAACAAAAGGCACATACATGTTTTTAAAAATGTTAGTCAAACAAAGGGTAGCTTTTGGTACAATCAAAATTACACAACCTGCTTAAGTTATCATAGTCAAAGCATTTAAACTTGAAAGAAAAGAAAAGTGTATACAAGAAAAGCTCTCTAATTTATAACAGCTGATTCCAATTTTTCACCTTACACAATGCATTGTCTGATTTATACAAATACAATGCCGTGGTGTCTGATGGTCACAACTTTGATTTCACTTCCTGCTGGTTCATTCCCCCTTTTATCGAAAATAATGTGAAATGCATGCAACCTCTACACCTCGAAACAGGCTTTCGCCCCACTTTATTAATAAAGTCAAATGGCTGAATGGATATAAGATGAAGAGAAACCCTCTTACAAAGCAAAAGATAAAAAAAGTACAAGGAGAATCAAAACTTGCCATCGGCGACACTCCCAAGAGGGTAGCGATGCAAGTTCAATCTGATTTAGTAGTACTAAGAGAAGTTCAATCTGCTGTGATATGCACATGTATATACAACTCATTGCAACTGTACCACAAAAAGACCAATGCAAATGATAAACACAGCGATAACTGTGATGACTAGACCTTAGGGTTAGTTGGTACCGGTGTCTAGGGGAATAGGATCTCAGCTCATCAAATTGAGAACAGAAAATGAGATATGTATGCCCAGGGCTAGACAAACTAAATCAAGTGGATGTCAATGCATAGTAGGAACGTTTAACAGCTAACCTATAGATGTGGCTAAGCAAATCCCTGAGAAGTATCTCACAGTGAGATATCGCTGGAATCGGAACCACTAATAAGGTAGTACATGGTCCACATATTTTGGAGGCACTGTCCCCAAGGTCTCTTATATCAAAGTTCGTGTAAATTGTCAAACTGTGCCATGTGCATATGGAATCGAAGCTGCCGTCTCCAGAGAAGTGGCATGCTATTTTCCTGAAACAACTAGTCACATGATAACATCTAGAAAGATGGAATGTGTTGTTGCAAGCTACAACTAGTCAAGAGAGCCGGTGATCCGGGACTCCTCCGCTATATAAGCACACTAAATGCTATGAAACCAAGCACACAAAACAGAAACACTTCAAGACTCAAGACTCCACAGACCACAGCCACACAGAGCATATGTCGCACCCTGAAGAGAAATCCCTTGATTGTTCAATCAGGATGGGGATGAGCAAGCCAAGGAGCCAAGGGAAGCAGAGAGGAGGCCTCGGCAGGGTGCTGAGAGAGCACAAGGCGAGGCTCTACATCATCCGGCGATGCGTCGTCATGCTGCTCTGCCACCACGACTAGATCAGTGATCGGCGTTTTCAGTTCAAGTCCAAGACTCCAGTTTTGCCCTGGTTTCCATGTTTTCAGGCTTCAGAGTTAGGTCTTGACAAATAGTTGATGTGTATACTCACTGAGAGAACCATTGTTAGGTGTTGACATTTTTTTGGAGCGAGAAAGCTTGGCATTCTTGTTGTGCACTTGGTAGATCAGAAATGCAATATATGGATATTATTCATGTCATCATTTGTTCTCTTTTACTTGACACTGATGTCATTGTGCTGTGGAAGTGCAGTATCTTGTTACTTTGTTTCTGCTTGGAAGAACTTGCAACCACACCATACAGCCTACAATGTGAAATTCGCCTAAAAATCCGCACTTGAGCCGCCAGCGAACCAGAATATTGCTACCCATTTGGCAGTGATTCTGCTGTGACTTAGTCAGGCGACAAGTTTACCCAGGATATCAAAACAAATCGACGCATCATTTTTTTTCCCGAATGGTCGACGCATCATGCATGCTTTCATGCTGTGTCCGAGCATATAATATGGCCCTGACTCCTGGCCTTGTCGATCTTATCAAGCAGGTGTCCTAGATACATTTCTCGGCCAGAATGCCAGCTACTCATGCATGGTAGGATGACTGGAGGAGATTGTTAAGTCTTCCCAATTTGCAAGGCGCCTTGAAGAATATGGGCATCTTAGAGATGATTTCGGCCCCCAAATATGCAAAGGCATTGGACCTGCTGTCTAGAATTTAATCCTGGAGTCTGTTGCGCAGAGCCAATTGCTGCAATTACATCACAAACCCGGCGTTTGTCAAGATACTCTCGAATATTATAAGTGAGATATGTGGGAATCTCAAATTGATGATAGAGGAGTAGATGCTTAAAAATTGGCAGATCACATAACTTTTTTATTCATGAACTAGTAGTTTTGTTTGGCCGTAGCCAAGGCATATAGAACCATGGTTTGACTGGGTCCTGTCTAGCCGAGCTAGATCTAGTTAGGATGGTTGATTGTCCGGGCTAATTAATTAATAAAGCCTTCTATTTTCATGGAATTTTTTTTAAACTCGGCAGTGTGCACTCTTCTTTGTACCGACATGTTTTTTTAATAGAAAACCACCACAACAACTTTATTATACAAGTTTTACGGTGATTGGTATTTTTAGGAGCCGTTGATCGAGCCGATCTAACGGTTCTAAAATTAACGAAACTGAACGGAACAAAATGAACGGAATTGAATGCTGCTATAAATCGTGGGACCGAAACTGAAAAGCGTGGGCCAAAAATAAAAATATTAATTCAATATATTCAGTAAAATACTATTTTGCAAACAACCACACACAACCCGTCGCTTTTTTTTCCTCTCATCCCCTCACTCTCTCCCCAAAAATACGCACACCCAAACCCTCACTCTCTGTCCTGTCCCTGCACCGGCGGCGGCGAGACGTTGAGGAGAGGAACGGCGCCGGCGGAGTGGAGGGCGCGGAGGTGGCTGCCGGCCCGGCCGATTTGGAGGTCGATGCGGAGTGGGAGGTCGCCGAGGTGGATGCCGGCTCCGGGGCAGCGCGGGGCGCGCGGTGATACGACGCCGGCGAGGCGGCCGGCTTCGGGGCAGCGCGGGCCGCGCCGTGGATGCGGCGCCGTCGGCGGGCCAGGCGCGTCGGAGGTCGCGGAGGTGGCGTCCAGCTCCGGGATGGATGCGGATCCTGCCTCGTGGTCTTCTCCTGGCTCGGCGGCCATCTCGTCGGCAGCCACGACGGCCGACAGCCGGGACTTGGCGTCGCGCAGGACGGCGCCCAGCTCCCGCAACTGCGCGCCCGCCTTCTTTTCCTGCCCCTCCAGCCGGGGTGGCGCGGGCTGCGCCGGCGATGGGCCGGCGCCCTTGGCGGAGTGGGCGCCTGCTACGGTGGCGGCCGGAGGTCCGAGAAGACCCAAGCCAACCGGCTGCCCACAAGAAGAGCCGGTGCCGCCCTGGCGCCATAGCGTCACTGCGGCCTGTTTGCGTGCGCACTCGAACGGTGCGTGGCGCCGTCGAACTCGCTTCCCGTGTCGCGCGCGTGGCCGAGGATGGTGCGATGGCCAGCAGGACGCGAGGAGCAAGGTACTTGCTTGCTCGATCCTCTTCCCGTCTTCCGTCTTGATCTGTTGCCGGCTTGCTTGCCTTGCTGCGCCTTGAGATGGATACGTTGTGTGCTACTGTGCGTGCTTGCCTTGCTGTGCCTGTGTGCTTGCTTGCTTTGCTGCGCCTGGCTGATGCGTTGCTTGCTTGGCTGGCCAGGAGCCCAGGACGCCAGGTAGATGGCATATTCAGGCAGTCAATCTTCGGTTGGTGGTTCAAGCAACAGCAATGGTGTTGATGATGTTGATGCTGAGACTGTTGTTGTCAATGCAAAGCTACAAATACAATACTACTGACTACTTTACTGTTGATATTCTACCTCTAATTCTAATACTAGTACCATGTGATTTATTTTGCAAGTACCAAGAGGAAACGAGGAAGGTAGGAAATTGGTGATCAACTCATCATCCTGGAAAGGCAACAAATGGGGCAGTTTTTTTATCTCATCTCTTCTCATGCAATTTAATTATTTCTTCTTATGATCTGTTATTTTTTTATTTTTATACATATACTCGACGTATCGCCGAATCACTGTTTTTTGAAAATGCCGTATCCCGTATCGTCGTACTCGTATCGCCGTATCCATCTCGCCGTATCGGTGCTTCGTAGCATGTAATTTTCGAAAAGAATGTACCTTTGATCATTTTGAATGTGTAGACAGTAGATAAGTGTGCATGTATGGATGGAAACTTGTTTCACTGAATTGAAACTACTTGTGGCATGGGCACTAGCATGTGCTTATGTGATGTCAATCTGCCAATGTGGTGATTACTTCGTGCTCATTTGCTTTGCTCGTTTTTGTTTGTTGGTTGGTATTAGAACACATAGTAAGTGGAGCTTCGTATTAGCACTGATAGTGGATTTTGTCTTTGATATTTTCAGTCAATGCATTAGGCAAGTCTAACAGTCTTGAACTAGAAGTAGGGAACAAACCCAAAAATTCAAATCACTGCTGCAGTTAATTCTAGCTGGGTGTTTTATGACACCAAAAGGATATGGTCTTAATATGAATGAAAAATTTATGAAGATTATACAGGGAGTCAGCTAAAAGAATTATCTGACCTCTTAAATACAACTGGTAGTTTGGTGGGCGCCGCCGGATGCAGCCGGAGCGTCTCCTTGATGACGAGCCGCAGGTAGTGCAGGTTTGACAGGCTGTCCTCAGTCACCCTGTCGTGGCCGGCGAGCTCTCTACGGACCTCCTCTTGCGCCTTCCGCATCACCGCCGGGTTACGCATCAGCTCGGCCATCGCCCACTGCAGCATCGTCGACGATGTCTCGCTGCCCGCGACAAACAGGTCCTGCAGCACAGAATCAGAGTAAGTAAAGACAGACGATGCCTTCTGAAAATGTATCATGTTGCTTGTAAAGAGAGCTTACGATGATGACGGCTATGATATTCAGCGTGGTGAGCGGGTACTCGGAGCCCACCTCCTTCTGGAGCCTGAGGAGCACGTCAAGCAAGTCCTCGTCTTCCTCTGCGGCGGCGGCACCGTTCTCCTGGCGTTCCTGGATGATAGTGTCGACGAAGTCTAGCATGGATCTGCGGCCACGACTTCGACATGCCGCGAGTGCTATAGCACCGGTCCGGAAGACAAATCCTATATAATTAGGTTTGAATTCATGGCACGAATAACAGAATTGATATGTATAGCAGCAGTGCCTAATGCTTTGGCTTAGTTGATTCCCAATCAGCAAGCGATGTGTCTCTGCCTTCTATGAGTTTTGGATCGCTTGGCGCATGCGGTGGACAGTCCCAGGCAGGTAGTGCGCCCGGTTATACCAGATTTAATGAACCGCCCGCAAAATTGGAGTGGACGTATTTTTTATCAGGTATGAGTCACCAAGGGTACACAGGGAATGCCGAGTTGTACTACATCAAGCCTGGGTGTGTACCACCTGAAGAAATGGACTTGATTTCATGTGAAGAGGATTTCCATCAAATGATGCAATCTCTTAAAGGGGCGAAGAAGTGCGACCTTTATCTTGTGATGAATCGTCCTTTCTCATTAAACTATAGCGACAACGACAAGAGTGAAGAGGTTGCTTATATTGCCAATCTTTGACATTTTATATAAATTTTTGTTCTACAACATATTTATTTTTACTAATATATTTCTGTTCTTTTGGCAGGGTCAGTTTGAACCTTACGACAATTCATGGTCTTGCATGGGATGGGGTTTGCTTGGATGTTAGCGAAAGGTGCTTGAACGAAGATTGATATTCAATAGGCTATAGTTCTAGTAATGTTTTTGCTCTGGTTTGCACCAATTTTGTATGCTTAATGAAATTTATGTCATATTTTGTTCTCTAAACGATTGAACGATGTAAGATTTTTGTGTCGACTTTGCTAGTTTCAACTACGAGCTTCTACTTCTGTTTTTCGCTTTACTATATTTTTATCAAAAAGATCGCAACACTGAGCTGGAATTATAAATATGTGCTATGAGATAATTTAACCTCCAGGCATGAGATTCACTGAATTCCGCAGACCACAAACCTTAAGGAAATTCTGAACTAGTACCGTGACATAGATAAAGATATAGAATGAAATGTTCACAGGTGTAATTACACAGGATGTTTGGTACAAAATAGATACCGTTACATAAAAATCGTAGTAATAAAGACTCTGATTTAAACAACACAAAATGCTACGAAGGCCGTCGTGCTTGCTGGTTTGACAGCCGTCGTGTGTCTCTCACCGCTGCTGGAGCTCGTCGGGAAGCCGTGGAACTCCTGCTGCTGCTGCTCCCCTACATTTGAGATTCAGAGTTCCTCTATGAGAAATAACAAGGCACAAGTTGCTGTCTATGAAATTGTACTCCAAAGATTCATTGATGTGTAATCCAAAGTGCCAACAGTAACACAACTACCTTTGAAATAAGAAATTACAGTTGTTCAGATACATATAACAGTAACTCATTTTAGACCGACGTGATTTTGTGTACTACTCCTGGGACAAGAATCTTCTGAGATTTGCTGAATCAAACATGACAAGTCTTTACTTAAATACTCCCACACATTGATCAATCAAAAGGAGAAAATGACAACAGCCACATTCACCTAGTGTATTTCTACTCCTAGCCAGGGCAAATAATAACAACAATCAACGAGAGTCGCTGACATATCAAGCACAGACGATACAAGAGGCAGAAACTAGGCAATCCTAGTAAAGTTATAAACAAGATAGGATTCTGAAAACCCTCATAGATGCCTGAACTGCAGGCAACAGAAAACTCAATTACTGAAGCTCAATTACAAGATGTGAGATGGCCAAAAATGTAATTGTAACTTAGCCGCATGAAGATAATAAACATCTGCAGGTACTGCTGGCCGTGGATTTGATGCTACATCTGCCGCAAACATTCTTCCGTGGACCTCCCTCAAAGCATGTACAGAGAGTTGCCATAAAAGCTCACAAATCTGCATCAGTGTATAGAGTATAAACTATTACAAGAACAATTTGGACAGCAAGAAAGACAATACACTATTACAGATGAGTATGTGTACAGAATAATGTTCTTCAGAGAATTACGAACTTTGGACAGCAAGAAAGACAGTATACTATAATCAAAAGAATATATAGTGTAACAACATGCCAGATCTAAGATTTTCTATATAGCAGGGGCAGAAGGCAGCAAGCACTAGCTCCGAAATAAGAGCACTAAAATAAGTTCACCACTCTAAACATGTATAGTGTAACACAAACTCTGCATATGTCATTTTCAGTTATTTACCTTTTATTTTTCCCCTACACTTGATTATACTTACTTACACTAGCATACTCCAAATGGGCTGATCATTTTCCTATTTATAGACTCTGGAACAAAATAATATGGAGCAGAACACTAGGATGACAAGTGAGAATATACAATGTGATACCTGCATAAGAGTATTCCCTAGACGCTCTGCCATTGACATAAACTGAGGATTCTGCATAACTTTGGTCATGGTTTCCATGTATGATTAGGAATCCAAATTTGGAAGACCCTGTTCCCGAGTAGCCTGAGCACTTTTGGTTTAACTGTGCTTAACTGTTGACAGTAAGTGATTACAATTTATTCTCCTCCTTCTCCGCTCAGATGATAAAATCAACCCAAACCCAACAGATGGATGAAAGAGCGGAAGGGGAATTTGCTGAGGCATCGAGGAGCTACTCCAGTCGCTGGAGGCCGGCGGCGGTGACGACCTCCAGAGGATGCAGGCGTCGACGAAGGCCCCAGAGCGAAGAAGATGGCAGCCAAATATCGAAGCTTTTCGGAGACTTCCGGAAGCACCTTGGCCAGCACCGGGATCTGAACTGGTGCAGCCGGCCAGTAGAGTGGCAGCGTAAAGGTTCTCCTTGAGGCCGTCCCAGAGGCACCACCTATGTAGATCACCAGTCTCCGTGGCAACTCCGCCACTGGATCGGGCAACGCCGCCACCGGATTTCATTTCCCCTCAACGTCCAGATCAAAAATTGATCTTTGTGACCTGGGACCGGATGGGGCGAGGCAAGGGGAGGAGGCAGTGATGCTAGGGGACGGAGGCGGCGAGGCTAGAGACATCCTGGGCGAGGTGAGCGAGCGGCGGCGACGGGGCCAGTGGGGGGCTGCAGCGAGGGGAAGGGACGGCGGCGGCCGAGGCGCTTCGTCGCGCGAGACGGGGCAGAGGGAAAGGGGAACGCGGGGAGGAAGTGGAAGGACCGCTGGCTTCAGGTGAAAAATGTTAGGTGTTTTTTCACAAAAACACCAGCGCGCGGGTTATTTCGGGACGGAGGGAGTATAACTTATCACAGATTTAATCCAACGGTTACGAATAATTTTAACCTAACGGAACTGGACGGAACAAATATTCCGTGCCAATCACCGTAAAACAGCTCTATTATTAATCTGAAACAATGGTTACATCGTGTAAGGTTGCTCAAAATACAGCTAGGAGGTTTATAGACCCGATTACATGAGTTTTTGAATCAAAATAAAACATAGCCAAATAATGAGCAACTTTATTTGTTTCTCTTGGACAATGCTTAAAAGTGACTTTCCCTATTATAACCATAAAATTCACACACTTCACATATATAGTTGCAACTGAACTCCACCGCATGTCCTCGTTGTTGCATGCGTTTTCCACAACGTCGGATCTAGGTATCCTTCTTGTGGTAACACAAAAGCAGTTTTCCTACATATGGAGCCCACTATGGACAAGTTGCTGCAACTGTGTGACACCATCAAGTTCAACATACCCAGACCCGATGCAATGTTACCATGAGGACACCAACATGCAGAAGTTTATGTTCACACGAGAAGTGATTTTGAGTTATTCACAAACTCCTTTGCTGCTTGATGGCGGTGTCTTCAGCGCCACACCATCCGTTGCAGTCCTTACAGTGGGATTCGACATGAGCTATACTCTTGCACCTCATGTGGTCGACAGAATAGTTGGTGAGGTGTTCAGTGACAACCCTCTCGAGGACATAGTTTTTTCAAATATATTCTTCCCCAAAATAGGTATTGGAAGCGGATCCAAAATAGAGACACTTTTTATTTTGATCCAAGATGAACAATAGGAATAGCCCAAGAATATCCCAAGCAGTGGCGGATCCTCGCACATATTTCAGCGAGTAAAAGGAAATCTAAGAAACCTGGCTCAAATATGCATCAGATTATCTTGTTTGCCCAACCTTAAGAAATTTTTTCTAGATCTGCATGCTCCCAAGATGATAAAATGTGCAACGATACATTTACAAATACATCAATCACTAAGACCAAATAAACCTCTCTCAAGAAGGATGGGTTAAAATCTTACCATATTGCATTTTGGGATATGGTTTTCATTGCTATCATGTAAGGTGTCAAGTGAGATACCGCAAAAGTCCCACTTTTAGTTTGTTTTGTCATTTTCAGTTCAACTTTGAAGCCAAATTTTAAACTAAAAATTACAAAATAAACGATGAGATTTTAGCGGGATCCTGCTTGCACCTCTACCCAGCTTTCAAACCAGGAGTTGATACAAGCTAACTATTTCCCGTACTCCCTTCGATCAAAAATAAGTATCGATGTTATCGATATTTATTTTCAACGAGGGGAGTATTTTTTAAGGGGAATATATAGTCGTATGGATGGTTATTCCACCGCCCACTGACCAACAACTGATGGCCCAAAATAGCACTAGCAGAGCTTGAAAGCCCAGTAGCCCAGACTTCCTCCGTCGGTCCACACACTTTCCTAAGAAAACGCATTCGAACACAGCGCAAAGGCCCAACTGCTTTCGAGCCCGACTTTTTCACTGACACGTGGGTCCCAAGGGAACACAGAGGAGGGACCACCCGTCAGCCTCCACAGCGGCAGACCCGCACTACAATAATCGTGCAGGCCAAAGAGGTGCCTCCTGCCTACTCGCTCCTCCTCCTATCCCCCGTCGCCCGCGCCTCGCCTCGCCTCGCCGCGCCGCCGCGCCTCTCCACGACCGCCGGAACCCTAGACCAATCCCATCGCCACGACCTCCGCTGCTTCCTCCTCCCCGCCACGAAACCGAAATCTAGCCCGCCCGCGGCAGCGGCGAGCCCGTAAGGCGCCGCACCAGATAGCTAGGGTTTTGGCCCCTGGCCATGGAATTCCAGGCGGACGGCGTCCGGTGGCCGGAGCCGCGAGGGGGCTCTGCCGAGGCGCCGCCGCCGCCGGAGGTCCCCTCTCCTCGCTTCGATTCGTCTCGTGCCCTAAGGTGAGCGCCGGGGCCTCCCTCCTTGCCCGTATCCTGGAGTACTCATGCGTGATAAATGATTTTCTAGGTTTCCGTCGGCTCTGTTTGCTGTCTCTACTCCCTCTGCCCCGAATTACTTGTTGCAGATTTGTCTAGACACGACACGTTTTAGTGTATAAATGCATGCGAATCTAGATAAATCTGCTACATCTAATTCGGGACAGATGGGAGTAGTTTTAGTTGAAGCCCATGTAACATGACATTGCTGTGGAAGTCATCGCGGTCTTTACTAGTATGGTAGATATACGCAAGCCTTAGTTTTGCTCCCCTGCGCTCGCAGTGTTCTCTGAGAATTTCGTGGCCAAAAGCTTGAACAAGTTGTGATCTTTATTAGCGGAGCTGATGGTTTCTGAGTCTCTGGGGGAATTGGTTGTCTCATGTTATAGCCTATATCTGTCAATAATATGAAAATGAATTAGCCCCGTTTAAACTGACAATAGCATGAGAACTTTTATTTGGTTTCCCATGAAAAAGAATTACTAATATTATAAGAAAATGGGGCATTGATGGAATATCTGGTTTGCCAGGTCTCTTTGTCAGTAAATATCTTGAAGGGCAATACCCTGGATTGATAAATAATGAGGTAGTTGAGGATGTTGAATATGGATGAGTTATCAGTCGCTCATTTAAATGGTTATTAGGGCCTTGCCGGGTTTCTTTTTGTCAAAGCAGAGTCAGATTTATGAGAACTCTTGTTTGAATGAATATGCTATTTCTCATGCCAAGACCTAGCTATGTTCATTCCTCGAACATAGACTATTTGCTGATGGCCTATTTATCTCGATTCATGGTTTTTATTGTATGACGTGCCTTTCAATTGACGATTCTCCTGTGGTAATAACTGGTCCTAGTATCTAACCTGAAAATAATATACAATGCTTAACTCTTTGTCCCCCAGATTACTGCTTTCAGAAAAGTATTTCATTGGTACTCATAGAACTCTTTCTTGCTTACAGATTGCTGAGAGAGCTTGGCAGCAATGTAACGGAAGATTTGGTTGTGCTGATGCCAAACTTGCTGTCATTTTTGAAACACGATGATCCTGCAGTTGTGAAGCAATCCATAGCTAGTGGGACAAATTTATTTGCTGCTGTATTGGAAGAGATGGCACTTCAGGTCCTTTTTGTAAAACAGATATATTATCAATGAATAAATCCACTGTTGTAACTACTGCATGTTGCGATGCTGCTGTTGTTTATTGAGGTTGTTTTACTTGCTTTTTCTATTTTTTTTTGTCCTTCTTGGGATTGTGCAAAAACTTGCCGAGTGCAAACTACGCCAAAAGAAATGCCTAACATAAAATGATTTTCGACAGAGGGGTTTGTTACCTCCATAGGCAGTGCATTTTGGTTGCACTGCATGCCCCCCTTGATTTTCTCTTTGTTATTGATGTCACTGCTTAAACCCAACAGTTTGCTGTTTTACTTCTTCCAGTAGGTCAGTTTAATAGTTTTTGTCATTAACTGTCAAGCCCTGGAGATGGCAGAACTTACTTTGCTACAACTAAATGACCAGCCATTCCAGTTATTCACAAGATTTGATGCATCCAGTGATCAAATCTCCAATCCTGGCAATTCTATGGATACCATGTCAAGTCTGCTTCCTTTTATACATCCTGGCACTTGAAACAGTTTTTCTGCTGTTCTCCAGTGGTCTTCCATTTAAACAGTTGGGAAGCAGTAGATTTAATCCCAGAAATGCTAGAGTAGTTGGAACTAGGAGTTGGCTGATAGTTTGATGCACATCATATTTCGATGAAAAGAAATACAGCCTAAACTTTTCCCAGTTGTAGATCTGAAGCAACATTTTTGTGTGTGTTATTGCTCAGTTCTTAACAACAGGTGCATTCATGTGGTACCCATTACCATCTGAATTCATTGTTTGGAACCTTAAGAAATTTACAGAAGAGATATATATATTTCCATGAAATATGATTTTATAAGCTGAAATGAACTTGTAGAAAATGATATTCCTTAGAATATGATTCATATTTTAAATACTATTAGAAAGTTGGTACAGTCCTGATGAGTTTTCCTGCCAACACTTCAGCTTCTTCTAATCAAGATAGAAAAAGCTTCTTTCATCAGTTATAAACTAATTTAAGCATTGCATCATAGGATGGTCTTAGATTTGGTTTTATAGGTACTTTCTCACAGTAATTTACGAATGACAGCTTTCTGATTAACACAAATCATGAGGTAATTTACATATAAGCAATGTAGATTAAATAAAAACTCATAACCTGTTTTCCTTGTTTTAAATTTGTTTTGAGATGTTTGGGTTGTATGGTGCTGAAGTTTCAAAAAGTTTCCTGATTTGCACTTTTTAATTATTTAATCCTTAAATGTTTGTAACCTTGTTAGGATAGTTCTGTTTATTATTATTAACACTCACTTTGTCACTTTAATTTAATCTAGATTAACGGGCGTGGAAGAGTTGATGCTTGGCTTGAAGAGATGTGGGCTTGGATGAACCAGTTCAAGGATGCAGTGTGTGTTATGATGCGTGAGGTTAGTTTAAAAATATTTTATGCTTCTGTACCTTGTTTATTCAAATAATATTGTCAAGCAGTTGTTGTTCTGTTATCGTTTTCGCAATAAGTATTTCACACATCATGGATTTAGCAGATGAGTCATATGTATATCATATTTGCAGCTGGCCTTTATTGTACCATTCCATTCTTGTAGCATAAATCCTCAAGACAATTGTATATTTACCCATAGTGCCTGCTGAGAATATCAAAGAACGATATTCTTGAGATTTGAAATGATGGCTAGTGCTGCGCTTTCCGCCTTTTTAGTTCAACCTACTGACTCATACTATTATTTCTCTGACATCTAACAGCCTGGCCCTGTTGCATTTAAACTACTCGCCGTAAAGTTCATTGAAACATGGATCTTGTTCCTCACACCTCAATCCAACAGTGACCGAATACAGCCAACTGAAGGTACCATTCACACTATTCATAACCACAATTAAATGAGACATATTGTGGATGCTCACCAATACTTTTACTCTATAAACAGGAAACAACTGGAGGTTTGATGCTTCACGATTAGCTAAATTTCATCCTAGCCTTGATCCTGTTATTCTGGAAGCCAATGCAAATAGGGCTTTCATCATCCTTGTGGATATTCTGCAATCAGCTTATGCTCACCGAGGATCCTTCCTTGTTGGCATCATTAATTCGTAAGCATTTCAACCAGCTGTATTGCCTAAATGAAGTGGAAGTTGTTCCTTTGACCCCCATCTCCAGCTGGTCCTCTTTTTACTAGTTCTTTTGATATGTGTGGATGAAGCTCTATCCACATGTT
The DNA here is from genome assembly GCA_007115705.1 of Dactylis glomerata. Classification (NCBI taxonomy): domain Eukaryota; kingdom Viridiplantae; phylum Streptophyta; class Magnoliopsida; order Poales; family Poaceae; genus Dactylis; species Dactylis glomerata. Next base: position 5,687,217 of record QXEO01001278.1, on the reverse strand, counting down.
TGTCCTGACTTATGAATTTGCAAGCAATAATGCCATAGCTGGTTCGGCCATTTTGTGGCATCCTACTCTTTTCACCCCATATCCCATAAATGAAGACCTATATATGAAGAAATTGCTCATCTCACCCCGCCAGGCTGCCCTGTTTCGCTATCCCCCTCCATGGATAAATATTTTGTGCTATCTATAAAGTTGTTTGCTTATTGGTTTATTTAATTAATTATTCATGCTATCAGTTTTTAATGCTGTTTGGTACCTACCCACATATTTAGCCTGACTGCTGAATTTGTAAGTGAATTGTCATATAGTTCTAATGTCTTAGCCACTTTACTCATCTTGTACTATTTTCACTCTATATACCTGTACTTGGTTGCGCAAAACATATTTGTTAATTGTTATCATCAGAAATATAAGTTTTTCGTCACATGTCAGTCTTGCAGCTATTGGAAAGAATAGGCCGGTTTATTATGACCGTGCTTTGTCTGTGTTGTTTCGGTTTAACCCTAGTTTGGAGACTTCAAAAGGAGCTCATTCTGCAAGCCTGAGATATTCCCTGAAAACAGCCTTTTTAGGATTTCTACGGAGTCCTTCCCAAGAAATGCTTGAGGTGAGCTCACCTTATTTAGCTACATCTTTTTACCATCATTTGAAGTTTAAAGTGCAAAAATACTTATGTCAGTTAGCATTTTATTTTGTTTTTTACTGCCAATGTTAGTTTTTATTTGCAAATATAATTTAAATATCTTTATTAATTTAATATTCAGTTAAAACACGTTTTGCACTAAATGATATCTGGTACAGCTAAAAATTGTAAAACTGTTGTGGTTGATTGTAAGAAAAAGTAACTTAGCTATCTTGAAAGGTTGTTATCTCAATCGGGGAAATAATGACTGTTTTATGAAGGATAATTTAATGCTAACTTTCGTTCATTGCAGTCCATCTCATGCTCTCATGTATAAAGGCCACAGACATGTTTAGCTAATGCATCTTTGCTTTTAAACTCTTTGAGCTGTATCTGCTTTATTTATAAAATTCTTCTCGTCTTGGAGCTCATGTATTGTCAAACAGATTGCTACAGTAATGTTTGTCCTTACTTGGTTCTCAAACAATGCTGAATATGAAGTTTGCATTTCATCCTAACTCCTTTTGAGTGTTTGGATCGTTGGACGAGGAATTCTACTCATAAAGTCAATGATAGCTTGCCATTGATGTGCACATATGTAGCTTGCCTTGCTTCTTAGTTTTTGGTTGTATCAGTTAATAACTAGATGAACTGAATTTTGTTTGCTCTCGTGGTATATTGACTTTTGAGCACTCCATTAGTTGTGACATTTTTTCCTCAGTCACTTCTCACGTTTGTTTAGGATTTGTACATATATATCCTTACCTGTACTGTTTTCTTAACATGTTCGCTGAACTTAATTCGTTTCATGTCACTGAATTTTGTTTTTTAATGATTTATGTAACTTCTCAAGTTAATTGTGTTCATTCTTCTCTGGACAGTCCAAGGACATACTAGTAAGGCAGCTCCGAGTTCTCAGCCCAGGTGAAGCTACAGAACAGATTATTAGGCAGGCAGAGAAGCTGTCTAGGAATATGGAGCGTGCTTCTCGTATGAACAAGGTATATGTATGGATTTGGCATGTCTATTCAGAAGTTTATTATACACTTCTTTCTGAAAGGTGCTTTTGTATAAATAGGATGAACCTCCACCATGGGAGATGCCTTATGGAGATGCTAGTCGAAAGAATCCTGCTCTTGCTACGGCCGAGGGCATAGCTAAGAGAGCAAGATTTGATGGCTCTGCACGTTCAAATCCGCTAGTCCAGGGAATACCTGATTATTCAGATGTGAAGATTGAAAATGATGCAAATATGGGTCATTCCTCTGATCCCGCTATCTTGAGTACTGATGTATCTCCTGTTGAGAAGATGATTGAAATGATAGGTGCTTTACTTGCTGAAGGGGAAAGAGGAGCTGAATCCCTTGGTATTCTTATCTCATCAGTAGAGTCAGACGTCATGGCCGACATTGTAATTGAAACAATGAAGCATCTACCAGAAGCACCATTTCCATTAGCTACAAATAAGAGTGGCCCACAACCAAATTTGCAATCTTCGTCCAGCCCCCCTAGAGAGAACTTACCAGGCCATACACACTCTTTGCCCTTTATGGCACAGTTAGCACCACCTGCAGATGGAGTAGGCATTTCACCACCTGATGCACTTCTCGTGCCTGGTTCTGATTCGAAGCGTGACCCCAGAAGAGTATGATCTATCTTAACTTCACATTGTATTAAGTCATAGAAGTTCCTATTGTGAAAATGTTAATGTGCTTTGCAGGATCCTCGTCGACTTGATCCACGGCGAACAGTTGCACCTGCTGCTACTAGTGCCATACAGGTGAAGGTGGAAACCACCAGCATGCATCAGACAGATACTTTGTCAGATATACCTTCTACTGTTCCTGGGAAGGCTGAAAAATGTGCAGAATATTCAGGAGACCCACCCAAAAATGAAGATGAGGAGCTTCCATCTTCTCATCCTAATCAAGTAATTGTCAAAGAGAACGAGTTTTTGGATGATGCCACAGAACCAGAGACAATTTTTGAAGTGCACCCACCAGTGGAAGCTGGAATTCCTTCTTCTGATGTCAATGAAGAGATGGACAATCCATTATCACCAGAAGCTATTTCAAACGATGAATCTGATAGTATGGATTTGGAGGTTGATCCCTTCTCACCAGTCCCCAAGATGTCGACACCAGAGGATACTACTCATGAGTTGCCACTTCTTCCATCTCATTTGGAATTGAGTGACAGTGAGAAAATCACATTGCACATATTAGCTGTTAGGCGGATAATTGATGATTACAAGAAAAATAGCCTGGATACAAGATTTTCTTTGCTTGCTCATTTGGTTGCTCAGGTATTGTAATATTTGTGGCCATGTATAATTCTTTCCCGAATTCCTTTTGTATAGGCAACTTCCAGTTTCTGGTTGACTTTGCTAGAGTTTTTTGAATTCACTCCTGTAAATTTTGATAATTGATATGCTCGCTCTGTCACAGTTTTATGTTCTAATTTTCATCATGTGTGACTTGACAGAGTACCACTGATGATAATATTATGGATTTGATTCAGAGGCACATTATCTTCCATTATCATGACCAGAAGGTACTTTATTCAACGCGCTATATCTATATTTATCTTGTGTTGCCTTCAGCGAGTGACTAGATCAAACAACATCCTACTGTTTGATCAACATATTCAATAGGATAACAGTATAGTTGATCTGTGCTGAGCTGGGAATTTGCTTGGATAGGCTGACGATGCTCATAAATAAAGCTTATTTGAGCAAAACTCATTCTTGTGCATTCTACACCATTCGAGATGATACTCCTTCCATTCCTGTAAAGAAGGTGCACATGTTTTTTGAGATATATCATTGACCAAGGTTTTGACCAATAAAATGTGGGTTATGTGCCTAAAAATTATACCATTTGAAATTTCTTTCGAATATAAATATAACAATATCAATTTGTACAACATAAATCATGTATAACTTATTCTTGGTCAAAGTTAAATTTCGAGCATGCTCACATTCTTTTCGGGAATTGAGGGAGTATGCAGCAATCATGTATAAGACTCGAAACTTGAACCGTCGAATCTTTGGTTCTCTTGCCCACCTGGTTCTTGTCCATTCTACCCCATTTGACAGTTCAAAACCTCCAGACGAATCTTGGATTCTTGGACTTGTATACAGTTGTCGTGCCCACCTGAATATGAATTGTGATATATTTGAGCTGGTTAGGCTTGTCTTATTTCTAATTATAGCCCTTTTCCAAATCAACTGCTCATGATCTGTCACTGTATAAGTTGTAAATTTTTTGCAAGACTCACTTAGCACATGTTTTTCTTTTTTTTGGGAAAGCGCAAAGATTTTGCGTTTCTTTCATTGCAAAGAAAGGAGTTTTTGTTACATATTTACATGCCTCCGAAGGGGCAGTTTTTCCGGGAAAGTGCAAAGACTTTGCGTTTCTTTTCATTGCAAGACTCTCACTGAGCATGTGTTTTTCTTAGGGTCATGAACTGGCTATGCATGTGTTGTACCAGCTGCAGTGTGTCAATGTTGCTGATGCACCAGAAAGTTCTACATCTACTTCTGAACATTACGAGAAGTTCTTTATATCACTTGTAAGTTAGCACATAATATTCAAATTTCTGCTCATTGCCTTGCAGCTACAAGTTGAACTTATGTGAATTTTCATTTGTTTTTGTACTCAGGCAAAGTCCTTGATTGACTCGCTACCTGCCTCAGATAAATCTTTCAGTAAACTTCTGTGTGATGCCCCATGTTTGCCTGAGTCTCTGTTTAAATTACTTGAGGGTCTTTGTATGTCACAAGGCAACAGCCAACAAATAAAGGACAGTGAGGGTGACCGTGTCACCCAAGGCCTCGGAACAGTATGGAGTCTTATTTTAGGGCGGCCTCCACTTCGGCAAGCTTGCTTGGATATTGTTCTGAAGGTTTGTGATGTTTCCTTTTCTTCTAGTACTCCCTCCGTTTTAAAATATAAGATGTTTTAATCTTTTTTGGCACGCGTGTATCTAGATCCCTTTCAGTGTATAGATTCACTCATTTTGCTTACAACCTATACACTAAAAGATGTCTAGATACATACGTGTCAGAAAAAGCTAAAACATCTTATATTTTGGAATGGAGGGAGTAGAATACTATAAATCATTTTGGTAGCATATACATTCTCTAAATTGGTATAACAAAATATTGATTATTTGAGTTTACAAGGCTGCTTATGTTATTCATTGTCCTAAATAAGGATGGAAATGGGTTGGCCCAGTCCGGCCATGGACCTGCCCCGGTGATCCAGAGAATAGGAAGGGGTCCACAGGGCAGACCCTTTTATGCAGTCTGCCATGGCCTCTATGCTCCATCAGTTCTTGTGGATCAACCCATCTATTGGGCGGTAGAGAAGATGCTTCCGGTAGCGAGGTGCCAGTGCCAGTTACGGACGAAGACGCTCCACTCCTTAGTCATCACGCTTAGCTTTTTCTGCTGTTTCAGTAGGAGAATGGAACACCCACGCCTTCCGGTTCTCTTCCATTTGCTCTGATTCACTCCTCCCATATGCAGCCGTGCCCATTGATTTGCAGCTCGCTAGCTTGACTCGGTCTTTTGCCTAATCCCTGTTACGCATCTATTCCTCATCGGTTCAGTGGCGTGTCGATGCGGTATAGTTTGCGGCAACTGAGCAGTTAGAGGCGAGTTGGTTCTGCTACTGACCCTTCAGGTCAATGAGAGCTGGCTCCCCCAGCTTCATTTTTTGTAAATGGTGCCGACCATGGTTTTGAAGGCGTCGCCTAGGCGACGCCTAGGCGTTTAGGCGCTGGCCCTCCGCTTTGAAAAAATAGCCGCTTTGGACGCCTAAAGCGCCCGCTTAGGCGTCAGAGCGCCCCCACTTCGCCTTAGGACGCCTCAACGCCTTTAAAACCATGGTGCCGACCCGACTGAAATGAAGGACCTGATTTCATTGGGTGGCCCGCCCCATGGGTCGCTGTGGCCCATTACCGAGTTATTTAGCCATCAAAGCTATAATAACCCCATTATTCAAAGTTCAAACATTCAATATTTGTTGTTTTAATACATATCAGCATAAGTTTTGATTCACAACAATATAAATTGACATGTTCTTATGCAGCTGGTGGTTCCACACTATTTGTCATCTTGAACTGCGACTCACTTATTGTTATGAATTTGCAGTGTGCCATTCACTCTCAAGATGAAGTCCGAGGAAAGGCGGTTAGATTGGTAGGGAGAAGCACTCATTAACTTTTGAGTTCATTTTATATAATATTGCGCCCTGCAATGCTGATACTTTTGTATTTTAGGTTGCAAAAAAGCTCTACGATCTGAAATATGCATCAGAAAAAGTCGAGCAATTTGCCACAGATAGTCTTCTGGCAATTGCTAATAAGCAGGGCGTGGAGACAGATGCTAATTTCACAACCTCAAAAGAATCTATGGCTGAGGTAATTCTTGATGATTTCAATCCTTGTTATGTTTAGGCATTCAGCACATCATGCGCTAATCTTCTCTAGTAATAGTGAAAAATGCATGCGCATTATACAACTTATACGGTTATGCAAGAAATATGGGTTAAGATTACGATCTAGCTTCTTCTGTCAGAACAAAGTGAAAAATGGATTTGGATTATCCGACTTACTTGGTTTCTGAATCAAATAGCAAGAAATATGGGTTACAATTTACGATCTAGCTTCTCTTGTCTGAACTGCAGCTTCTGCTTATTGTCTAATCGGCTAGGTGCTCCAGAGGGAATGCCGTGGCAGTTTTCCTTGATTTTGCCAAGCTAGGCGAAGACTGAATCTGAATATGGCTTATACTTTTCCATCCAAAATGGTTATTTGTCTGCATTTGATGTCTGATTTGATAAAGCAACATAACTTTTTGTTGTAGTATGCCTAGCTAGCTGAACACCATTTCTCGTTAGTGTGTGGCTTCTTGGTTCTCACACTTAGCCACAACTAGATGTGGCAAGCTTGGTAGATAACACCTCTTCTTTGCTAGAGGGCAATAAAATGTCTTAGTTGTACTTATACCTGTATGATTTACATACTGTATTCCGGTTGGATGTTTCAGTAGTGGATGTCATTTATGAAAGCAGGTTGAAGTAGGCAGCCAGGAAACTTCAGTTAGTGGCTCCCAGGTTCCGGATTCTGGTCCTTCGGAAAGTGGATCTACCAAGACCTCGTTGATTTCACCTAAACAATCAGCAGTATCTGTATCCGAGGCCAAACGCTATACTTCATTGTTTTTTGCACTTTGCACAAAGGTATCCCCAGAAAATACTTCATTGTCTCTTGTATTTGATTTTTGGGAGGTAGTAAACATTTTGCCTTGTTCCAGAGACCCGTTCTTCTTCGAGAGTTGTTCAATGTTTATGGAGGGTCTCCGAAAGTTGTCAAACAGGTATTACTTTTAACTTCTTTTGTGAAGTTTATAGTTCCTAAACAAGAGTTACAATTACTTGCCGCACATTATGGTGCAAACTTGTGCAGTGTATCCATTGGCATATACCCACCCTTGTTAGAAATCTGGGATCCTCATGTCCTGAAATGCTGGACATTATTCATAATCCACCTGAAGGCAGTGAAGAACTTGTTACCATGGTATTACAATTTATCCTGAGTTCCTGACTCCTCTTTGTCCGTTATTGCGAAATGTAGAAGTTCCTTATGCTTTTTGCTTGTCCTCCTTTTGAAGATACTTCAAACACTGACCGAAGAATCAAATCCATCAGCCAACCTTGTTGTGGCTGTTAAACATCTGTATGAGACCAAGCTGAAGGTTTGTTTACATTCGGTTTTTATTCTCTACCGCTCCAAAAACTGTCGTATGTGCCCTTTTAGTAGATTGCTACTCAGCGCATTTGCTGAATCTTGTAATTTTCTGTTGCAGGATGCATCTATTCTCATTCCATTGCTATCCTCTTTTCCGAAGGAAGAGGTATTGGTTTCCTTTTATATTTGTATTATATGGTTATCTAGATTTTTGTTAGCTCCACAACAGAAATGCTGTCATTGTCATGCTGATGTTTGTAAGAGCATGTATGCTCACAATCTGGACCGTCGCTTGGCAAAAAAATGCATACCTATTCCATTGTGACCGAAGTGACTAACATCATTGCCACAGCAAGGCAGCAACTTATTTGGCCCGCATAATTTGGATATCTAGTGCTAACAGTGGAATGATTCGATGACCTAAATCAGCACACACAAGTGCAATCCATGCACAACAGTTATTTTTAATAGAATTTATGCATTGTGCTAGCATTTTGCAAGGAGACACTGCATACCACACATCCTGGATTGCCTCATCCAAGCCTTCCCAAGAGTGCTACAATCTTGATTATGAAGCTATAGCTTGCTATCCTCACCCAGTTTAGCATTTTGCACTTCATGGAGATTCACCTTTATTATCAAAGCATGCACAAAAATTTAGGAGCACACACTTTGAGCATGTTATCTGTTGTATTTGAATATTTGGAGTATCTTTAAATAAATCTGGAATTGTTTGGAGTACACTTGTTTCTAGAATGAAACATTATTTTGCAGCTGGTAATAAATGCATGTTAAAATGTCACTTTGAGATTTTTTCAGAGGACGTGATGTACTGTGATCTTTTGTGTATGGCGTGTGTTCCTGATTGCCTTGATTTTTTCTGGTCCTCAGGTGCTACCCATATTTCCTAGACTAGTTGATCTCTCACCTGACAGATTCCAAGATGCACTTGCTCGGATATTGCAGGTAGTTCTATCTTCCTTACTGATCGCTCTATTAATGGGTATAATATTGCTTTTCTATCTGATGGCGTTCCATAAAAGTTGGGTGGGGCAGAGTGCCTTTTTTGGAAAAAAAATTAAATATTGAAACCAACATAGCCATCACCTGTCATGGTTGATCTCGGAATTTCAGTTACTTGTTCAGTAAATAATTTGTCTTGTGAAATGCCCGCATACACTCTTGCCTCTTGAAATGCATATATACACTCTTGCCTCTTGAATTGCACACATACACTCTTGCCTCTTGATTTCTTGTTAATTAGTTTGCATTAGTTAGGAATGAAATATATTTATTTTTTCTCTCTTTTATGCTTCATCTTATTTTTCACATTTAAATTTATAGTTTGTACCATAATCCAGTGTGCATTTTCTGTATTCTGTAACAGTAATCCAGTTGCATTATCTTTGCATGTTAGCCTGTAAGAACTTTTGTAGTATGACCGGCAAGTTAAAATTGTTATACCCACTAGTCTGCACAAACGCCATGTTGCTAGGTTCTGCATGGCTTTGGAAACATATGTGGGTGTTCACAGAGCATTTGAATGCTGTTGCTGAGAGTAGCTTCTCGTTGGTAGTGTCGTGCCGTGCGCTTGCCGGTGGCTACATCCATCGGTTGATCCTGCTCCTTGCTGATGGATGTGCTCTGCCACAAGGACTTCTTTGCCAGATAACCTTTAGACGCAGAGGAGCTATTGCGAATAAAAAAGACAAAGCAGCAAATAGTGACCATGATCAGAGGTGGGCCAGCTAAAGGTTCTTAATATTGAGGAGCATAGCGAATCCAACACTGCCATTGCCAATGAAGAAATTTGAGGACATTGTACCTTCATGACTGAGCCGATGTTGTGTTGTGGACGCCAAAGCCGAGATTATATTGTATGTGAACAAAAGAAGCAACAACACAATTCTGCCAAGGGATTGGCAGCCATTTCATTTCAACTGCTAGTGGGGATTCTTTATGGGCTACCCTGGCACTACAAACCTTTGCATGTCATGTTGGTTGGTCCAACCCTCAACCCACTGAATTCTAGGTGCTGACTGCTTAAGCTTGACCCACTGAATTCTGAAGAGGAATTATTACTTAATTAAAATCCTTCCATTTTGGAGGAACTTGTCAGTTCATGATAGCTCGACATAATCTTAGTTGCTGAAGGATCTAGTAGTAAGACCAGGAGTGCCAGATTAGTACGCATATAGGCTTCGCTGAGTCTAGATGTGATGGCGGTTCCAGTATATATGAAATACTGTTGGTTTTTAACTTTGAAAGGTTGGCTTTGTTTCTGAGTCTAGATGTGATGGCGGTTCCAGTATATATGAAATACTATTGGTGTTGAACTTTGAAAGGTTGGCTTTGTTTCCGTAGATGTTAGATTGGTGCATATGCAAAGCGCCGTCTTTCATCAGCGTGTTTTGTACTATTCGGGTACATGTTGATTTCATGAAACTGCTTCATGTTTCTGTGACAGCTTTTGCAAAGTAGTATGTGTTTAGCTAACACACCTTTCTGTTGTTTGGCATGATTTTGTATTTTTTGACTGGGAACAACCAATGTCTGTGATTTGTAATTAGTGTGGCACTCCTTAAGCAATTTTCAGCCAGGTTTACATTGCATTGTTAGATTCGACTAACTGTGCTTTCGACAGGGATCTGCTCATACTGGTCCAGCGTTAACCCCTGCTGAAGTTCTGATTGCAATCCATGAAATTACTCCAGAAAAGGAGAAAGTTCCCCTAAAGAAGGTAATTTCATGTGCTATTCTTTCTTTTAGTGCTATCTCATGATGTTCCGCATCTCTTGAGCATATGCACAGATAGACAAAGCTTTCTTTCCAACTACCTTGTTCACCTTCGAACTTCCCAAAATCAAATCACTTTTTGAGTAAAATTCTGGGTTTCAAGTGCATCTGTGACAATGTGATGTGAATTTTATGTGTTGTCATGCAGTTTAATTGACCACTGATGGAAATAATCTTTTTTCAGGTCATAGATGCTTGCACTGCTTGCTTTGAGCAGCGCACAGTATTTACTCAGCAAGTTCTGGAGAAGTCATTGAATAAATTGGTACTTACATGAGCACACTGTAATCATGTGCAGTACTTTCTTATATATTCCTTTTGCTTAGTTGTTCACCCTGTCATGCAGGTCGATAATGTACCGATTCCTCTTCTTTTTATGAGGACATTAATTCAAGCACTCGATGCTTTCCCAGCTTTGGTATGTTTCAGGCTCTTGTTAATTTATGCATATTGAATAATATCTGATTAAAACTAGTGAAAATTAGAACTTTTACTGGCTTACTACTAAATTGCTCTTTGTAATCGATTCAGTCTTTAATATAAATTATTAGGTAATTACTTGTTTGGTGTATATATTTGTTGCTTACATTTCCCTTTATGTTGTGTAGAACTATATGGTTACAGTTTTGTTCCACAGAATAGAAATAATCCTTTCTTGCCAATTTTCATACCTTTTCCCTTGTCGGAATGGACCTTTGGAGGAGAAAACAGCATAGAAGTGTGGATATTATGTTTTCCAGTGATCTGATCATGGTTTATTTCTCCAGGTTGATTTTGTCATGGGAATACTTTCGAGGCTTGTCAATAAGCAGGTTTGTGAATTTATTTAAGTTACACTATGTTTGAATCAACTCGTCTGTTGTTAACTGTATCATGAGACCCCTGTCGTTAGGTATGAATCCTATGTGCTTTTCTTTTATAAAAAAACTTGCTTGAAATAGGGGTGTTCTAACCTAAGGTTTTCTTTTTTTCCTTATTATTTAAATACAACCTCTAGCAACAAAAACTGTTTTTGGATATGTGTGTAGTTAAACGATTTAAATGTTCTCCATCTACACTGAACATGTAGATATGATATGTATATATAGGCTTGCCTCGAAATATCCTTTCACAATATTTGTATTTCTCAAATTTGAGTTTTCCCTCTTATTGCTGCAGATCTGGAAAATGCCAAAGCTGTGGGTTGGATTCTTAAAATTGGCATACCAAACTCAACCGCGCTCGTTTGATGTTTTGTTACAGGTACTATTACTAGTCTTCTATGTTTTTATACGTTCCTGGATATATATTTTGGTATTTATACTGACATGCCATGACGATGCTACATGTAGTTACCTTCGCCACAGCTTGAAATTGCACTGAATAAGTATCCGAATCTTCGACCACATCTTTCTTCCTTTGTTAATCAGCGGAACTTGCACAACATCTTGCCCAGGTACTCCCCGTTAATCTTAACAGCTCACTGGATTGTTGTAGGACTCTTTTTCACTTGAGCACAAAATACTTGGTCATACAGCTAGGTGCACTAAAGGCTGGTTCACTAAAACTAGCAGCCATCTCTGTAATGTCGATCAACGTTGTATTAAGGTGCTGCAGTGGCAAACAGGGTTGCTGCTAATAGTAAATCAGCGATCTTAAATAGTTTAGTTAATGAACAGCGTCTGGGTGTGCTTCAAGCCATATTGCCATGAGGAGTGCTCTGCTCTGTACCTTCAATTGTGCTTTGATTGGAATTTGCAGCCTTGGCAAAATTAAGGTGTGCTGCAGTGGCAAACAGGATTGCTGCTAATAGTAAATCAGGGATCCTAAATAGTTTAGTTAATGAACAGCGTCTGGGTGTGCTTCAAGCCGTATTTCCATGAGGAGTGCTCGGCTCTGTACTTCAATTGTGCTTTGATTGGAATTTGCAGCCTCGGCAAATTTGTTATATTCTCTAGACTTCCTTTGACTAATCTTCTAGGTATTCTTTTTGGAGTTTGGGATATATTGTCATGCATATGGAAATTTTCTGTGGCTTTAAACCAAGCTATGCGTCAGCTAGGTGTCACCGAAGCGATACAGTGCTTGGCTGTAGTTGACCATAGGTCTTGCCCCGGCTTGCCAGCGTATGGTTTCTGTGCTCCGTCATGCAGGAGACAAGACGGGTGCTAGGATATCTTGCAAAGGTGTGTTATAGATGTGCTGTATTGCTAAAAGATGATATGGGACAGTCATGTTCTCATGGGAAAGGCAAAACAAAGCAGATGGCGAGAGCCGAGAGGGGGGTACACTGCACAAGTTCCGGTGTCAAAGCCTCTTCACTCAGGCCTCCATCCTTCCAAAAGCATCTGATTTAGATCTGAACACAACTTTCATCACAACCATCCACTCAACTCGCCACCACGGGTTTCCGAGTCTCTTTCATGCCTTCCTATCTTTGTTCTATCCTGCAAGGTCTTTCCCCCTCTACTACTCTCTCTGAGTCTTGATCTCTCTTCTCTCTCCCCCCACCTTTGTTTCTTCCTTCCCCTTTTTTCCTTGGATCCTCTGTTTCCTTTCTTCCAGGTCTGATGCTTATGTAGTGTAGTTGAGTACTTAGCTAGTGATGCTGGTGCTTATTGTTTAGTTATTTTATTTAGATGCTTACTGATGCTCGAATACTTAGTTCTTCTGCGTACCGGCTATTCATGTAGCTTATTGCTTAATGGATTAGTGAGTGTGTGCATGTCGTTTACCTGTTGCATGCCTTTGGAGTGTGGCTGTGCATGAGACGTAAAAATTAAAAATTCTGACCCTTGTTAGAAAGTTCAGCCGAAAATGACCGCTTTGGAAATTAATTTCGTATATCTGCTCATTAAAAAAACAGTTAAAGTGACTTCTATAGCTGTACATCATATTGTGGTTGAGTTCTGTCAATAAGTTGCTTAAGAGTTTTATCCTCATGTTAAAATCTGGTCAAAATACAAGACGTTTTGCAAAAACTCCCAAAGTACCCGTTGCACATTATATTTTGTCTTATTTCTAACCTGTCTTGGTTCTTCATGGCAGACATACTTTGAATATCTTGGGCTTCGTCAATGAACCACAGCAGGCACCAATGCCATTTGCACCTCCTGCAATGCAAACAGCAGACACGACTTCCTCTCTTCCTGGTACAACCCTGATGTGAGTTATGAGGATGCTATTTGTTACTCCACCGATCAGGTGCAGAATGCCTTGTTCATCACAGATGCACATAGAACAATGCATGGGGGTGAAATGGCACAAATGAAGGTGGCAGTGCCCTTTGAGGCCGTCTCCAGTTACTGCCTCACTGTTCTCGGTATAGAGGCTCTACAAGCTCTTGAGGTGATTGATTAAAGGGTGGTCTATTGTGTTTTTGCTGGAGCGGTTGCTTGGAATGTGGTTGATTAAAGGGTGGTCTGTTGTATTTGTGCTGGAGCGGGTTCTTCCAGTTGTATACTAGCTGTAGTCTTATGGTAAGAAGTAGTTCCACTTACAGGCTGAGGCTTCTATGGTGAGCAAAGGGCAGAGCTAATTATTTACAAATAACCAAGGGATATTATTTGATCATCCTGTCTTCCTCCAATGAGGAGACTTGGTTGCACGCAACAGCATCCGTTTTGCAGGAAGCCGGCATTTGAGTGACTGGCGCTGACCATTGCTGTTATCCTAACAGACTGTCTGTGTATTGTAATATTGTATATATATAAATTGACTTAGTTAGCTACCATATTTACTTTTAATCATGGCTTTTGTCCAAGTTATTCCTCTGAGCTTTGTAGAAGTAGCGGCCAACAAATCATAAGTAGACCCTTGCCGGGTCGAGTTGTTTCCATGACTTGTTCTACGTGCTGAATCTTTTATCAGCAATTTGTTGTCATTAGATTTCACAATAAGTATGTAAGGGGTAGTAGTACGGATGCTTGCTATCTAAGCATTCTGATTCTCCAGTTGAACTTTGTTAAACAACGACATGAATATGGTTAACGTTAGGAATTACTACCAGTTATGATGCAACATTCAATGCAATAACATTCAATGTAATACCTAGCCACCGTTAGATATTGTGTTTGGAGCTGCTCACCGCTTTAGTCGTTGGACGTAAGAGGATAGTTGATTTATCAACTTGCCCTCACCTAGGTTGTTTCTAAATGACCGGTGTGTAGTCCATAAAAGGCACTACGGCACAAAACCAAGAAAATAATCCTCTCCTAGCTCCACGAAACCCCAGAAAAAAAAATTCAGAAACTTCAGATGGAGCTAGTGCTCCATGGAAACCGCTTTTTTGGAAAATTCAAAAACGGCACTTGAAAGTTTCAAAAAAATTGGAATGAAAAATCTTGATGTAGATCATTATGAGATCTACAAGTGTGCAAAAAATAAATTTGAAACTCTTCGTATTTTAGCCTCAGTAAAAAAAGACAAATCTGCCAAACATTCAAAATCTGAATCTATACACTGTTCACTATACTCAGATCCATGCATTTGTCATTTTTGCTGAGACTAAAATACAATGAGTTTCGGTTTAATTTTTTGCACACTAGTAGATCTCATAATTATCTATATCAAGAATTTTTGTTTTAATTTGTTTGAAAAATTAAAATACCATTTTCGAATTTTTAAAAAAACAGGCTTCCTGTAGCCCGGGAGCCATTTCTGAAATTCTGAAATTCTTTACACCATATTTTTTTTTGAGATAACAACTGATGGTATTTCAACAATGGCGAATCCGATTACAAACGAATCCATAAAAAAAAGGAAAATACAATATGATCCCAGACTTTTGCAAGAATGATCTCACACCGTACTTCCAAAGCTCCATCAAGTCCATCGTCCTTATCGTCACCAACCAATTACAGGTACCAGACCCAGAAGTAGCTCATCTTCAGACACCATCGAATCACCGCCGCCACTATCGCCACAATGGGCTTTGAACACCGCAAGAGTGCCCACCCCGAGGGGTGAGAGCTAAGATCCTGTTCCAGAACATTAGGCATGCAGGAGATGGGGAAGACCAAGCAGTACCTCCAATCCAAGATCCCCGAGCAGTAGGTCCCAACCACTGACATCACGTCGAGCCGCATCCTCCCCTCGCCACCATGGGCGGCCAGAAGAAGCTTCACGCCGCGACAGTCGCATCTCAAAAAAAGACCATAAACAACCGTAACAAGGAAGATGGTGGTGACGTCCCCTTCCACTCCCTCGCCACCACGGCCGGCCAAGGGAAAGGCAACAACATCAGCAGCCCTCCGACACCCGAACAGACTCTAGAAACACCACGGCCACGTCGAAAGACGAACGCGCCTGGAGAACCCACCCTCCCCAGATCCGCAGATCTGAGAGGAAACCAGGCCAGCAACTCGCCGGCGCCGCCACAAGTGGCCTTGCCGAGACGGGGATCGAGCTCTGGCTCTCTTATTCTTACGCGACGCCGCCCCCACCATCTTGACGACGTCTCCCGAAGCTCTACTAGGATCCATGCCGAACTGCTACCCAACGCAGCAGGAGAAGGTCCCCCGCCGCCGCCACGCCCCCGGGGCTTTGCCCGGTGGCGCCACCGGCGGCGGCGGCGGGAGGGGGCTGGTGGTGTTGTGGCGGCTAGGGTTGGGGGCCGGTTACGTCTGAGATCTTAGCCTAGCTATCCCGGAGAAACAACTCTCTTTGCACCATATTTTGATCTCTTTGGAGTGTCGCAAGTATTGTGTTGTTGTATCCATTTCATTGTCATGAAAATTGACCTTGGTGATTGTATGTAACCCCTGGGCTACTTTAAGTTCATAGGTGCCCCATGCGAAGAAATTTTGGTGGGAAACTAGATGCCCAATTGAGATTGGATGTTGTAGTCAAAGCTTGGGTCCACGACAACTCAAATTTAGAAGTTATAAGTAGTGCTCCTCTAGTGTGCTACTAGTTGGTCATTGAACAACTTAGGAACAAAGTGTTATTGCCTATGTTCTGCATCCGATGCCATTTTTCTAGGGTCTTTCCTTTAGAGGATCGTCAACTAACCATTTGGAAAACAAGGGGAATTCATTCAAGATTCATGGTATGCCCCCTGCTGGGCCATCAACTTGCTTCCATCGGCTGGAGATCATTGGATACCACCAAAGCTTAACCATTGTTATCTCACTTGCCATGATATTTCCGTCCTATGGGTGAATATTACTCGGCTTATTTCTAGCTCTTACTCCATGAGAGTTCTATGAGTCTATCACATTTTTCCCACAAGTAACAATGGTGCATGCGCAGGCATGTATCATTCAGGAAACATGCCCAAGGGTGGAAACTAAAGCACACTCGGCCCATGCAAAGGTGTCATCAAGACAAGCTACAACCAAATAGAGAAGAACCCGAGGAGTACTTGATGTCTACGCACTTCTATTCTTGTAGACACTTGTTGGGCCTCCAAGTGCAGAGGTTTGTAGAGCAGCAGCAAGTTTCCCTTAAGTGGATCACCCAAGGTTTATCGAACTCAGGGAGGAAGAGGTCAAAGCTATCCCTCTCAAGCAACCCTGCAATTACGATACAGAAAGTCTCTTGTGTCCCCAACACACCCAATACACTTGTCAGATGTATAGGTGCACTAGTTCGGCGAAGAGATAGTGACATACAAGTGGTATAGATGATTATAAGTAACAAACATGATGTGAAATAAATATCGCTGCGAGCAAACAAGTAACAAAATAGCAAGTAAACGGTGTGCAAAGCTTGGAAACAAGGCCTAGGGATCATGCTTTCACTAGTGGACACACTCCCAACAAATATAACATGATTGAACAAATAAACAACTTCTCTTCACTATGGTACTCTGAATTACTCTCCTATTGAACAACACTAATCATTGCGTAGGGGCTACAGAAGCACCCCTTAAAGTTCATCAAGTACTTGACAAACACCACTCATAAAGATATCCAAATCAAAGCACAACTCAAGATAGATATTATTGCAACATAAACCAAGTACTAACACGGTGCACACACTGTCAACATTACACCATGAAAGGAGGAATAGATCACTTCAATACTATCCTAGCAATAATTATTCTCATAATCCACAAGAGATCACAATCATAGCCTAAACCAAGTACCACCATGATGCACACACTGTCACCGTTACACCATGGCAGGAGGAATAGATTACTTTAATAACACCACTAGAGTACACATAATATCTGAATAATAACATCTACTTGTTCAACATGATACAAAGCTCACGATCACATAAAGATCACATCATGGGAGAGAGAGGTGAACCACATAGCTACCGGTAGAGCCCTCAGCCCCGGGGATGAACTACTCCCTCCTCATCATAGGAGACAGCAAGGTTGATGGAGATGGCGGTGAGGTCGATGGAGACGGCGAAGACGGCGATGGAGACCGATGGAGATGGCTCCGGGGGCACTTCCCTGTCCCGGCAGGGTGCCGGAACAGAGACTTCTGTCCCCCGAAATTCGTCGACGGCGGCGGCGGAACTACGGAACTCTTTCTGGAAATTTGCCGACTCCTTTAGGGTTTTCCGTCCCGAGGCTTTATATAGGCGAAGGGGCATCGTCAGAGGGGGAGCCAGGCGCCCTCACACGGGGCTCGCGCGGCCAGGGGCCTGGCCGCGCCACCCCTGTGTGTGGGGCCCTGGTGGCCCCACTCCTTCTCTCCTTCAGATCTCTGGAAGCTTCCGGGTAAAATAAGACTTCAGGAACTTGTTTCGTCCAATTCCGAGAATATTTCCTGTGTATCACTTCTGAAACACAAAAATAGCAGAAAACAGGGAACTGACACTGTGGCAACTTGTTAATAGGTTAGTTCCGAAAAATGCATAAAAGTGCCACGAAGTGTAACGAAACAATAGGCAAATGGTGTAAAAACAAGCATGGAGCATCAAAAATTATAGATACGTTGGAGACGTATCAGTAGTCACGATTACATGTTACATTGGGTACCTAGAGGAGGACAAAGCTTGCCCATGACACACATAGGGTGGGCCAGGCATATGACATACCAATTGCTACACAGGGGGCACTTCGTCAACTTGGAGTTCCAGACGAGCAATAGACTTACCCGGAATACCTTGAGACTAGTTTGTAACAAACTAGGAATCCATCTCTAAACCGACCTGAGTTTCTTGTAATCGTACCCTCGCCCACCCAGAAACCCTCAATCTGATATACACCAAAATACTAGAAACGTCAAGAACCCCACTCGAGCATTCGGGTCTGTACATGTGGTATGATCAATATGACCTTGCCATAAACAAGAGTTGGGAATTGCTTCTTTCCAGTGAACTTTGTGTCGCGTGTGCAATCAACCTGATTGGATACTCATGGGCCACCCCATGTTCATTATTGCCGGATCAAAACACGACATGATGCTCATCACGATGTGGGCTTTAGACAATGAGGTACATGGCCATGCATAAACATATATACCGAAGTCCTCTATTGAAGTATGGACTCGTCACGAGATACCTGGGGGATCTATCTATATATCTAGAAGTTTAGAAAGTTGCGCTTGTGCCTCGATGGTTCCGCACATTAAAAGGTTCTGACAAACCGCCATGGTGGTATCTCCGGAGGTTGATATTTGGGTGTTATTGTTGGTGCTATGTGTAGAGACAAAGCTACAACCTTTTGTGGGCATTGAACCAATTTTACCGGGAGTAAAAAATGCATGAAAGCTATGACATGCCGCAAAGCGCTAGCAAAAGATCTACATGTAAGTATGGTTGTTCTTGAGATTGTAAGCATGCCATCTATGCCATGCCATTTGAAAAGAAATCCTAGCAACATACAATACTGTCCTTCAAGAGACCAAGATAAAAACAAATCCTCAAAGAGCAAAAAAGAAGACATTATCTTCCAGAGTCACCTTTTGAATGTACAACGAAATTTAGGGTGTCTTTGGTAGCCCGGACCAGCCGTGACAAGGGTATAGATAATAGAGCCCGTTAGTTGAGTACCACTGAGGCCCGTTAATCTAGGCCCAAGTGTAATCCTAGTCGAGATAGGAGTTCATGTCGTATATCGATATTGTAATCTGTGTCGGACCCCTCCCATACCTTGAGACCTGGCCACCTATATATAGGGGCCAGGAGAGGACGGTGAGGGACAGATTGAGAGTAAGCCAAAGTTCACCACACGTTTACTTTCGACACACACCTTGTTTGACTAAGTTTACCTTCGAGTTCATCCGACGCCCTACTTCCCCGATCCTAAGTCCTTCATATTGGACATTTGTCGAGTTAACCCTCGTCAAGCCGAGAATAGCTATATCTACTCATACAAGTTGACTCTAGCTAAGCTGGATGGAGATTCTGCAATGTGTTTGGTAGGTCGGGTCTATTGAGATATGCTGAGCTGAGATGCTGTTTGGTAGGTCGGGTCTGTTGAGATATGCTGAGCTGAGACTCTGTTTGGTAGGTTGGATATGTTTAGATGTAGTTACCTCCCATAGGATGGGTGAGATTACCACGCTAGCAAATTTCAACAAGTATATAATAGAATTCTAAATAAGTTCAAATGCACATGATACAAAACAAATTAAAATAAATTCAACAGATATGAACCAAGGCACATCTGAGTGCTTGAATAGTAAATCCATATTATAAAGTCTACATCCACATATAAATCCAGAATCCATAAGTTCTAATTAGCATTACAAAAGAGATAGTTCTTCAAGTTGCAGGACCAGACAACTTCTAATTAGCATTACAAAAGAGATAGTTCTCCAAGTTGCATCAACAAAGCAGAATCAAACAAGATCAGGATTTTTTGCTATGATACGCTTGAAAGAGGCTTCACGGACATTGATACGTCTCTAACGTATCTATAATTTTTGATGCTCCATGCTTGTTTTTACACCATTTGCTTAGTGTTTTGTTACACTTCGTGGCGTTTTTATGCATTTTCCGAAACTAACCTACTAACGAGATGCCACAGTGCCAGTTCCTGTTTTCTGCTGTTTTTGTGTTTCAGAAAAGTTACACAGGAAATATTCTCGGAATTGGACGAAACAAAAGCCAAACATCCAGAAATTCACCGAAGCTTCCAGAGAACCGAAGAGGAGACGAAGTGGGGCCACGAGGGGCCCACACAACAGGGCGGCGCGGCCCAGGGCTTGGCCACGCCCCCTATGTGTGTGGCCACCTCGGTCCACTTCTGACGATGCCCCTTCGCCTATAAAGACCCCCCGACGGGAAAAACCTAAACCCCGATCACTTTTCCATAATACATCGCGATCCGCCGCCGTCATCGACCCGAGATCGGGAGGGTCCAGAAGCTCTTCCCGGCACCCTGCCGGAGAGGGAAATTGCCACCGGAGGTCTTCTTCATCGTCATGCTTGCCTCCGGCGCGATGAGTGAGTAGTCTACCTTGGACTATGGGTCCATAGTAGTAGCTAGATGGTTGTCTTCTCCACCATGTGCTTCATGTTTAGATCTCGTGAGCTGCTTTTACATGATCGAGATCACCATTATGTAATTCTACATGTTGTGTTTGTTGGGATCCGATGAATATTGGTGTTATGATTGAGTTGATGTGCTGAATATTATCTTATGTTATCTCTATGTTGTTTATGATCTTGCATGCTCTCCGTTGTTAGTAGCTATCTTGGCCGAGTAGATACTAGTGACTCCAAGAGGGGGTATTTATGCTCGATAGTTGGGTTTATGCCTCTATTTAATCTGGGGGAGTGACAGAAACCTCTAAGGTTGTAGATGTGCTGTTACCACTGGGGATAAAACAACATTCATATGCTCAAGGGCATATGCTTTGTTTACATTACACACTTTGCTTAATGCAGTTATCTGTTGTTCGCAACTTAATACTTCTGGAGTTCTCGGATTGATTCGCCACAAGTGGATTATTAGTCATAGATGCAGTTGGATGGCGGTCTATGTATCTTGTTGTAATGCCCAGAGTAAATCTCATAGTGATCCTCTCGACATATGCACGTTGTCTTTATTCTATCAATTGCCCAACTGTAATTTGTTTACCCAGCATGTGTTATTTTATCTTATGGAGAGACACCACTAGTGAACTGTGGACCCCGGTCCTATTTCCTTATATTGCTATCACATGTTTACTTTACTCGCACTGTTTACTTTACTCGCATATTACTATTGCTTTCCACTCGATATGCTCATACCTTTGTTTACAGCAAACCGGTAAGATTGACAACCTCATCGTAAGTTGGGAACAAAGTATTTGGTTGTGTTGTGTGCAGGTTCTGTGTTGCAGCTGGCAAAGCAAAGCACTGGACGAGGCGCCCTATAAATTGTCCGGAGCTATCGCGACGCTAGCAAGCATCACCTTCTGGAGTATTGGCTTTTTCCTACTGGATTGATAACCTTGGTTTCATAACTGAGGGAAAACTTGCTGCTATATTCATTAAACCTTCTCTTGGGGTTTCCAACTGGCCGGTCATTTACTTCATCAACTACACGCCAACAAGTTTTCTGGCACCATTCATCACCGCGTCATCAACAAATTTTCTGGCGCCGTTGCCGGGGAGTGAATAAGAAGAAGCTCCCACGTCAACTACACGCTCCCTCGTCAACTTGGCACCATCAAACAGTAATCAAGTTTTCTGGCGCCGTTGTCGGGGAAAAAGAAGACTTCTGAAAGGGGAGTTTCACAAGCACATCCTTTACTTTGTTTTAAGTTTTGCTTTTACTTTATTCTTACTTGCCTCGTTTTATCAAAAACACAAAAAAAATAGTTTCCTTTATAGTTGTTTATTATGTCTAGTTCAGTTGCTACTACTATGTCGCCTGAGGATATGATTTTCACTTTCAAACAAAAGGGTGAAGAAAGTTTCAAAGAAGCTTGGTCTAGAATAAGATTTTGGAGTATATGTTTTTAATATCATCACAGTTTATACTCATAAGATATTGGAGTATCCTTTTATATCATCACAGTTTAGACTCGTAAGATTTGGAGTATCTTTTTATATCATCACAGTTTAGACTCGTAAGATTTTGGAGTACGTTTGCAGTTTATACTCTTGCAGCTTTGGAGTACATTTGCTATTTTTTTTATTTTTTTTTACATGCTGCAATCAGTTTATACTCTTGAGTGCTAGGAGTAATTTTTTTGATCTGCCCTAGTTTATACTCGTGAAGGCGTGGAGTACATTTGATATATAATTATTTCGGCGCAATCAGTTTATACTCGTAAGTGCTAGGAGTAACTTTTTTTTGTGCAATCAGTTTATACTCGTGAGTGCTAGGAGTGACTTTTTTTTGTGCAATCAGTTTATACTCGTGAGTGCTAGGAGTGTATTTCAATATGTTGTTTTCAATATATGGTGCAATCAGTTTATACTCATGAATGCTAGGAGTACTTTTTTAATATGGCTGGCAGTTTATACTCAGCTTTGGAGTATTTTTTCATTTATGGCTAGCAGTTTATACTCTTGTAGACTTGGAGTAATTTTTCTTTAGTGCAATCAGTTTATACTCGTGAGTGCTAGGAGTAATTTTGCTATACATATTTTTTGCTGCAATCAGTTTATACTCGTGAATGCTAGGAGTAACTTTTTTTTACCCTGAAACATCTTTATATTCTCAAGGTTCATACGTGGCAGTACTTTCACAACTGCCCGGTTGCTTGTATTGGTGTTTATCCACCATCCTTTCTTTTCCTTTACGAACAAGTGGAGGCAATTTAGATTGGTCTCAAACCTCCACTTGACTTTGTTCTCGGAGAGCTGGTAGGATAATTTCTCTACTCCTACAACTTTCCGTTTGATATATGGCGCTGGAGTTTAAATCACTGCACCAAGCTGCCTTTTCAGCAGATCTTATATGCTTGGCTAAACTTTTTGCCAGTGTAGTACTCTGTATATTGTTTTGACACCCACATACTGTAGTAGCGAGGAGGGACTGAATTCGGCATGTCACCACCTTGCATGGTCAGACCAAGATGTGGCACTGATATTTCTTTGGCGGCCACTACAACCGGGTAGGATGGGTTTTCCTATTGAAGACAATACGTGAGGCACTATGGCCACCACATCATCACTTTTACTAGGTCTATTGCATTGGTGTTTATGCACCTTTCTTTTCTTTTCCTTTGCAGGCAAGTGGCAGAAATTCATATTTGTTGAATTCCGCTACTTTTCCCTCGTTCTTGTACGGCTGGTACGATGATTGCCCCACTTCACTGCTTTCCTTTTATACGGAGTCAGGACACCACGAGCAGATGCTTTTTCAGCCAACCTCATATTCTGCATGGCTAACTTTGAAAGGACATGGCCACAGGGGTGAACACTTCCAACGATGCAAATTGACCTCTTTTTTTTGGTCTTGTTTAGTTGACGATGGGTCAGTGCTCCTAAGCAAACATTGGCTTAGTAATATCACCCGAAGACCAATTGGAACATCAAACCGAAAGGACCCAATGCGGAGAATTACATGTTGTTGCATTTGTCCCTCCATGCCATGATGAATGGAGAAGCCATACATTAGACCTCTGAAATTTCAATATATTTCGAACATATATTTTGATGATTCATATTATGTATATTATGTTGGAATTTCAAAGATGAGGGGAGAAATATGTCCCACCGGGCGTGCCAGAATCTAATGACGGGAAAATGGGGCGACAAAAATACTCGTGTCCGCGTCATAGAGACAGATAGAATTTAATTTAAAGTGCGCGAATATAAATGACAAATATCAAGTATCGCGGTTCATTACTTCCGGAACTCTTACATTTGCACAACAATTCCGTTAATTACATCTCCGAAGAGAAAACCCCTGATTAAGAATTCCAACATTTCTATTTCTAAGGATTACATCACATGACCATTAAAAAATATAAAAATAAAACTAAGAAGTCCTCCTCGCCGCCTCGCTGTCGTCGACGCCGTTATGCTTGGTGGAGTATTCTAATCTTCTTTGATTTAGCATTTTCATTTGATATCATTTTATTTTATTTCTCTATAGCATTTGTGCTATAGTTTTGCTCGCACTAATATTAGTAATGCGAGAAGTGTATTCAGATACTAACTTGTTTAATCGGCTCATCTAACATGGATTTTATTATGCAGATGTATCGTTTAGTTTTTGATAGGATTGTTTCATTTTATTTAGCCGACTAAAGAGCACCCGAGATAGTACACAAGATTTGAAGTACAACTTTTACCCCTGATGCATGTGTCTATTCTACATGCGGGGAGTGGTGACATGCATATATAGCATGGTATTTTGTTTAATTTCAGCCCATCTTGATGTATGCATCGTGGGCTAATTTACTTCTGGCCATCTACACATTATGAAGGAGCTACATGGTCTATTTTTGGCTGATACACGAAGGCAAGAGCAAATCATTTTTAAGAGGCATCACGTTAGTGATTGAGTGCTGCCTTTGTTGTTCACATGCACTTAGGAACTAGTACTTAGAAACTAGTTGGAAACGCATGCTACTACTTTTGAGTATATATGTGGTGTTTTATAGTTTTTGATATTGGAGCATGATATTTTAGAACCCCAAACTGAAAGCATCATTTTAGTAACACTTGGAACATGATATTTTAGAGCTCTTTAGCTTGTGTCAAAGTGACCAAACCAGAGACATGATTTTAGTAACATATGAATTTGAAGCAACTTGGCTTGTGTCAATTTGACGAAGACAAGAGCCAATATTTTCATGATTACATGGATTTAAGCAACTTGGCTTGTGTCAAGATGACCAAGACAAGAGCATGATTTTGGTGACATAGTTATTTTAAGGCTACTTGGCTTGTGTCAATGCGACCAAGACAGTAGCATTATTTCGGTGATTTGAAGTATTTTGAGCATCTTGTCTTGTGTCAAAAGTGACCAAGACAGTAGCATTATTTTGGTGATTTGAAGTATTTTGAGCATCTTGTCTTGTGTCAAAAGTGACCAAGACAGTAGCATTATTTTGGTGATTTGAAGTATTTTGAGCATCTTGTCTTGTGTCCGAAGTGACCAAGACAAGAGCATGGTTTTGATGATTTTAAGTAATTTGAGCAACTTGACTTGTGTCAAAGCGACCAAGGCAAGAGCATGATTTTGATGATTTTAAGTAATTTGAGCGACTTGACTTGTGTCAAAACTGACCAAGGCAAGAGCTAGTATTTTCATAATTTTAGATTTAAAGCAACTTGGCTTGTGTCAAAAGTGACCAAGACAAGAGCATGATTTTGACTATATATGTATTTTAAGCAACTTGGCTTGTGTCAATGCGACCAAGACAAGAGCTAAATTTCATGATTATGAGGAGAAGTATATTTAGGCATGTATCATTTTTTATCAAGCCTAGAGAGGAAGATTGGGGGAGGGGGGAGAACTCCTTGGCATGTGTCACATGTGACCACACCAACGAGCAAGATGAATTTACATCTCACCTTCTTGTAGATGTCTTGCTAAATCTCCTTGTGCGTGGGAAGCGGCAAGGCACCTGCCGGCGGCGGCTGCAGGCAAGCAGCAGCGCTATGTGGGCGTATGGCAGCAATGCGTTGATGTTCTGAGCGGATGGATGGATTTTTCTATGAATGAATCGATCTCTGGCGATGGATTGAAGGAGCGATGGACTCTGGTTAATTGGTGATCGATTCCCTGGGGCAGCGGCGATGGACTGAAGGGCTTTTCTATTGGTGATCGATTCTCTGTCGATTGGTGAATGATGATTTAGGCAACAGCGATGGACTGAAGCGGCGACTCTCCCTCGCCAGTCGCCATCCCGGACTCATCCGACTACGGGGCTTTTTATAGGCGGCTGTCCAATGAGTCTCTGCACACGTCTCTGTAAATCGTGGGTATCGTGCTCGATCACACGTCCGTGAACTTCGTATACGAGCACGGAGCGAACTGCAGATGGCTGGGCCATGCCGTGCATGGGCTTTGGCCATATTTTCGTTAATTAAGTATAGCTGATGATTAACGTGCATGCATGGGCTTTAGTCTTTCGCATATGCTACAAACATCGAACCTGTCCTTGGGCTTTGACAGGGTAATTACTCATCATTATTTAATGAGCTAATTAACTGTGTAATGGTGCCGGCTAATCCATGCATGCATGTAATTAGCAGTTCTACGTGCACCTTCTTCCTCTTCATGTGTCGCATCCTTTTCAATACCACAAAGCTTTCTTGGCTTAGCTACTTATAAGGATTAATTGTTTGGTCTTTGTTAATCAGTTGATAATTTCGGTAATCAATATATCATTCTCCTTTGATATTTATGCGGTATCATTTTTTATGTGTCCGTATTGTGTAAGGTTGTTCGGGATAGCGGCGATATTTTAGTCCCGCGATCAAATATTTCATGAAATATATTGTTGCACCATGGTACTGGATTCCCAACTGACGTTGGTCGGTAAAAGGCAGCATTGCCAACAGAACGTCGGTCGGCATTGTTTGTGTCAAATTGTTGGTCGGCAATTCCATTAGATAACGACTAACTTTCGGTCGGGAATGTGTCAACCTTTTGTGTCCGAAGATTGGTCGGTATTTCTGTGGTACACGTCGGACCATCGGTCGGTAAAGATTCCCGACCAACTGTAAGTTGTTAAGTGGGCCGGCCCGCGCGGGGCGAAAATTTTAGCGCCAACATTTGGCCCAACGCGCGAAAATCTTTCCCCTACCGCACCAAAATCTCCTCTTCCGCCGCCGCTTACCCTAAATCCCCAAATCCAACCGCGCCACCATTTCCCCCCCCCCCCCCCCCGCCACCAGTCTCCCCCGTGCGCCGTCCTCTCCCCGCCGCTACGCCGGCCTCTCCCCGCCTCTCTCCCGCCTCAATCTCTATCCCCTGCCACGCCTCGGGCAGGTGGCAGAGCAGACGACCTCGTCCTGCACCGCCGGCTTGCCCTCCTCGGCCGGATTCAACACAGCGACGACCTCTCGTCCTGCACCGCCACATCCCCCGCCTCAGCACCCTTGGCCGATTCATCCTTCCCCTTGGCCTCCTCAAGCTCTCCTGGGCGCCGGAAGTGCTCTCTCCGCTGGGACGGCGCACCCATCCGGCGAGCACGACCAGTCCCAGGCGGTCGCATCTGGTGGCCACTGTGCGAAGCAAGCCCACCCCGCGTTCGACCAGCAGTGTGAGGTAGCCTCCCTCTCTCTCTGTGCTGTTCTTATTCCATTTGAGATGAATACGTATATGCACAGGTGGGTTAGGGCGGTAGGAGAAGTTAGCTTACAAGTTATACATGGAAGGGATTAAAGCTACAGGTTGTACCAAGTTGAAATTAGACTCTTGTAATATCTCAATTTAGCTGCTGCCAATGAGACAACACATGATTTAGCTAGCGCAGCCCACGCAGCAAATTCTAATCGCACTGGAACGATGCCGGGCCTTACAAAACAGAACGGTTCTTGTGACCAAACAATGAACATTACCCGCCGTTGCAACTCGATGCTAATAACCCAGCAGATACTGCCGAACGCCCTAGTTCCATCATTACTGCTAGACCCAAGATTGAGACATAATATTTTTTATGTTTGAGTAGGTTTCTGCACATGTGTTAGTACTAGCAAGTTGTGCTTAATTTATCCATCAGCTCTATGTTGTCTGTTACTAGTTGGTGAGTCAACTTACTAATTCTTTGTCCGTTCTCTTCAATATTTTTTGTTTATGGTTGTATCAATTTTTATTATGTGTACAATTGGGTGCATGTTGTCTCTTCTATGTTGTCTGGTCTGATATTATTCTATCAAGAGTTTCTATTGAACCGGTAGTAATTAGGTGGGTAAAAATATAATTTATATTATTTTCTTTGTGTCCCTGATATTATTCTCCATTAATAATCAGGGGTGCAACTAACATGGATAAAAGTTGGATGAATGTGCCTAGGTAAGACACACATTTTAAAATTTCTTAGGCTTTAGTACTTGCTGAAATCCGATGTAACTCGCTGCATATGTACACTTGCATGTAGGCATACAGAGGAGTACATACAAGGGCTAGCTAAATTCTTGGGCTATGCATTTGCTAAATCATCGGTCGAGAACAAAATCTTATGTCCTTGCAAAAACTGTGTGAACTCGTACTGGAGAGAAGAAAGAATAGTTCATGAGCACCTAGTATGTGATGGTTTTGCTGAAGGTTATAGCCAATGGATCTTTCATGGAGAGCGTGGCTCTTATTTTGATAATCCAACAAATTTTTATGATGTCCAAGAGAGGGATGAGGGTGACGATATTTCTGATTTGCTAAGAGACCTAGTGGGTGGTTTAGATGATGATAGGGGAGAATTTGAAGATGATGGTGCTACATATGAGGATAATTCTTTCTTAGTATCTCTGCATAAGTTGGAAGCTGAGTCTAGACAAGAGCTATATCCTGGCTGTAAAAACTTTTCAAAGCTTCGTTTCCTGGTGAGACTTCTTCACACCAAAATGCTTGGAGGGTGGTCTGATAAAAGTTTTAATCTGCTATTAGATCTGCTCAAAGAGGCCTACCCCGAGTCAGCAATACCTAAAAACTACAATGAAGCCAAAAAACTAGTGAAATGCCTAGGACTTGGGTATGTTAGTATTCATGCATGTGAGAATGACTGCATTCTATTTTGGAAAGACAATGAAAATGCCAATTCATGCCCAAAATGTAAAGCCTCAAGATGGAAATCTGAAAGAAAGTATGCAGATGGGAAACGTGTCCACAAGGCTCCTAAAAAGGTTCTGCGCTACTTCCCAATAAAGAAAAGGCTTCAGAGGTTGTTTGCATGCTCTAGGACTGCAGCTCTCGCAAGATGGCATGCAGAACATCGCACGGAAGATGGTTTGCTTAGGCATCCCGCAGATTCTCTTCTTTGGAAAGACTTTGATGATAAAAATCCAAAATTTGCTAAAGATAGCCGAAGCATCAGGCTTGCACTAGCCACAGATGGTTTTAATCCCTTTC
The DNA here is from genome assembly GCA_007115705.1 of Dactylis glomerata. Taxonomy (NCBI): domain Eukaryota; kingdom Viridiplantae; phylum Streptophyta; class Magnoliopsida; order Poales; family Poaceae; genus Dactylis; species Dactylis glomerata. Next base: position 5,658,196 of record QXEO01001278.1, on the reverse strand, counting down.
GTTCCATGAATCTAAGCTATAGCATTTGGCCTGTCCTTATGATTCCATATAACTTTCCTCCCGATATGGTTATGAAGCAACCAAATTTTATGTTATCTTTGTTGATTCCTGGCCGAAGAGCTCCTGGTAGTGATATTGATGTCTATTTCGAGCCTTTAGTTGATGATATGCTAGATATGTTTCTTCATGGTGTTAGGACCTATGATGCTTCTACTGGGGAATTCTTTCAGTTGTATGCTGCCATACTATGCACAATTACAGATTTTCCGGGTCTTGGGAATGTGTATGCATGCGCTACATCTGGAGAAGGAGCTTGCCCTGAATGCCACTCTGATACATGTTTTCTAAGGCTGAATAATGGTAGTAAGAATTGCTATATGGGACATCGTAGGTTCTTGCATGAAAAACACCCTTTAAGGTATGACACACGTACATTTGGTGAAATAGAAAGTGGGATAGCACCTGTTCCACTTTCTGGTAGTGAAATCTTTGAGTTGACTAAAAATATTCCAAGCAACTTTGGGAAGGATCCTAATGGGAAGAAGCCTAGAAAGAAGAAACGCAAGGAAGGGGAACCATTGATCATATGGAAAAGGCATTCTATTTTTTTAGACTGCCATATTGGAAGGATTTGAAGATGCACCATAACTTTGATATCATGCACATCGAGAAAAACGTGTGTGATAACATAATTAACACATTGTTGGGTATTGAGGGAAAAACCAAGGACAACATTAATTCTCGGTATGACCTTCAAGAACACAAGATTAGAAGTGATCTTCATCCTATTGATCTTAATGATGAAGAAGTCTTTGTCCCTCCTGCACCTTATACAATGGAATCAGATCAACAAAGGACAGTCTGCAAAGTAATTAAAAGTGCCACATTTCCTCCCCATTATGCATCTGACATACGTCGTAATGTGCATGTCAAGGATAGAAAGATAACTGGATTAAAAAGCCATGACAACCATGTTATTTTGCAAGACTTGTTGCCCCTTGCTGTGAGAAGAACATTGCCAGAAAGAGTGAGTGCTGTATTGATACATGTTAGCAGATTTTTTAAGAAAATGTACTCACCGGTTATTCGTACAAGTGACATGGAAAAGTTAGGGGCTGAAATTGCTGAAACCTTGAGCCTTCTTGAGGCTATATTCCTCCCATCTTTTTTCGATATTATGGTGCACTTGATGGTTCATCTTCCAGCACAAGCAAAGATTGCTGGTCCAGTATATTTTCGCAGCATGTGGTCTACAGAGAGGTATATTGTAGCACAAGCAATTTTTTAAGGACATTAACAACTATTTTATAATTAATCTTACGTGTCATTGTGTGTGTGTGTGTAAATGGTAGGTGTATGGGGAATCTTAAGGGACATGTCCATACTAGAAGTCATGTGGAAGGATCAATTGCAGAGGGCTATTTGTTTGAGGAGACCTTAACATTTTGCTCTCGCTATTTAGACGGCGAGACTCGGTTTAATCGAGGAGGTAGAAATGGAGATTTAGATACAGAAATTGCTTCTGCAACTCCATTCTTCTGCAACTCTGGTCGAGGGTTGGCTGGCAAGTGTCAAGTGATGTTAGATAACAAAACTTGGCTTCAAGCCCACAGATATGTCTTATTCAACTATGACCACATAGAACCATACTTAAAGTGAGATGTCCCTACCATCTATGTCTATTAGATTATTTCTTACTCTCTCTTCCTTGTCCTATTTACAAATTTAACCTTTTGCAGCGAGCATATTAATTACCTTTCCACTATTGGTCTTCGAAGTAAACGAGAAATCAATCGTGTGCATTACGAGACCTTCCATGAGTGGTTTAAGTTGCACGTAAGTACACATGAGAATTTTAAAAACTATAGAAAATGTAATTCTAGTCTAGTGTAACTAAGGCATTCCATAATCACAGGTGGCAGAGATGGGTGATGAAGCACCACCAGAGATAAAAATATTAGCTAAAGAGGCAAACATGGTTGTGTTGAAGTATAGTAGCTACAAAATAAATGGGATAGACTTCCATACACAATCATATGATGAGGGTCGTCCTATTCAAGGTAGTGGAGTAGCTCTTATTGCACAAACCACATCCTTTCAAAAAGGAAATGGTGACAACACTAGTGTAAGAAACAAGGCATATTATGGCATTATAAAGGAGATTCTTGAGCTAAACTATCAACATGAAGGGAAAGTAGTGTTGCTGAAATGTGACTGGGTTGACAATCGTGTAGAGGATAAATGGGTAAAGACTGATCAGTTTGGAATCACTTCTGTGAATTTCAAGCATCTATTCAGTACCGGTGAGAAGATGTCAGACGAGCCCTTCATTTTAGCAAAACAGGCAACTCAAGTTTACTATGTTGAAGATCCCATTGATGCTGATTGGTCTACTGTTGTTATACCATCATATTATGACATAAACGAAGCAGAAAATATTGAGCCTGGTAATGCTTTGCGTGCAACATTGCTTGATCCATGCACTTCTATACGTGTCAGTGTTGTCGATGGAGGCATTGGTTCTAGTAGGACAGATATTGATGGACTAGTTGTTAAGAAAAAGTAAGCCATGTGTACAATTTTTCTCTTATGCTTTGTATTTTCAGCAATGTATTCATATTGTGTCTTTTGCAGGAAAAATGCCAAGCGGAAGAGGAAAGAGTAAAGATGCGGTGGTCACAGATGAGGAACTAGCAGAAGTTGAGTATGAACTAAATAGAAACAGGATTGTGGAAGAAAATGAGAAAAGGTTGGCACTCCTAGGTATACGCCAGACAAGTTCTACACTTAGAGAGATGTGCGAAGTAAGCCAACCCCCAAAACAGAGAAAAAGAAAGGTATAATTGTGACATATCTATCTAAGCTCATTTTCTTGCTGTGCTAGTCCTTTTCTTTCAAATCTCTACTATAAAATTGCAATCCGTCGGTAGGTACGTCAGTCTAAATTTGCCTCTCAACTTGAGGCTCCAACTGCTATAGGTTGTGCTGTCGTTGCTTGTTGTGCTGCACGCGCTAGCCGCTGCTTGCGGGAGATGCAACAGCGGTCAAAAGCAAAAAAAGCGACTCCAATTGCGACAGATTGTTCGCTGCAGTTAGAGTGCAAGTCTGAGTTGATGCCATAATTCTTCTTCTGAACTAGCTCCTAATGAAAAAGATAGATTAGCGTAGGAAAAAATCTGGACTGGTTTGGTTGTACTGCTGAATGATATATCTTGATTTAAACTAATGGTTCACAACTGTTTTCGTGAGTTTGTGCTATATATGCTTGTACCTTTTCCTTGGTTATGTCCTAGGCCATTAGCCTTTGTATCATTATACGAGCTTATCATTGATATATCTTAAGTAATGAGCGTTATGACTGCATTGCTTCATATACCTTCCATTTTCTCTGTGAAGTGTTTTTCTATATAAGCGAGTCTCGGTATAAACTCACCAAGTTATTGTGTTACTGAAATAGTTCAATTAACTGTACTGGTCAGTCATGCGCAATGTCAAAAAGATACTTGGAAAAAAAACGCAAGGGTTATTTGCTAGTGTAGCTTATAATTGCGACATATCTATGCAGGTACCCTCCTCAGCACTTGAAACTACAACTGAAAGACGTGTTTTGAGGCCCAGGGGAGGAAACGAAAGTGATAATGCAAATCCTACTGACCAACCTTCCAAAGGTACAGTAGGTTATAATACTTTCAGATTATAGCCTATTCTAACTAGCTAGAATATTTCTGTTTTAATTTGCTTAATATGCAGAGATCACTACCACGCCTGTTAATGGTGAGAAAGGTGGCCGAATGATAACTAAGAAGGCTAACATATATGCAAGGATGAATAAGCCAAAAATCAAAATTCCACTGAATGAGCATGGCCAACCAATTGGGCCAGATGCAACTGAATTTGCCAATTTCATTGGTACTCTGGTCAGGAAGCATATACCACCCAAAACTATAGATTGGAGAGATATGGATGAAGAAAAAAAGTTGCTAGTGTGGGATCAATTACAGGTATTACATAATTTGAGTCTGCCAACCTATTTCTTGTTGAATAGTATATTGTATGTTGCATGCATGTTGGTAGTGAATTATAGGAGTAGTAGTTACCCATCAGATTTCTGTTCTGTCTCCACTTCTGAATAGTAACCCATCAGATTTGTTTCTGTTGATGCACATGTAAACTGCGATTTCCATCTAAACTGAAATATGTCATTAACACTTCATTTGAACAGGGATTTTATGAGTTGGACACAAGTGCTCTGAAATATGTCATTAACACTTCACAGAGAAAATGGAAGGAATGGAAGGCGGATTTAAAGAGGACAAAGTTTGATCCTGAATTGACTGATGAAGAGCTTATGCATAAATGTGATGATAGAATTAGTGAATCTGATTGGAAGGACCTTATTAAATACTGGAGAACTCCTGAATTCGAAGTAAGTTAGGCTTCCCATTTTCTGCATTCTCAAATAATTATGCAAATAGATGTACAATTGAATGCAAATGCAAATTCTTGTAGGCTCGCAGTTCTACAGCCAAAGAGAATCGTGCCAAGTCACTCGTGCCTCATACAGCTGGCAGCAAGAGTCATGCCCGTGTTACCCAAGAAATGGTAAGAATATTGTCCCAACTAGAAAAGAAGGTGACACTGTGTTTTAAGAACTAATACACAGTGGCATAAAACAAATGTTTGTAGGCTGACGAACTTGGGTATGCCCCTCGGAGAGACGAAGTGTTCATCAGAACACATACGCTCAAGAAAGGACCAAACAAAGGGCAACACGTGCCACAGGCAGCTCCAGTTATTGTATGTCTCTTTTGCCTTCTATATTTTCTGTCACTCTGTCATTTAGCCAAGATTTACTTTCTTCAAATGTTAGCAAAATATTTGGTTGACCATGATTTACTTTCTCAAATAGTAGATGCAATTCATTATGCAGAGTGAACTCATACGGGCAGCTGACGACCACCCTGACTGGAAGGAAAAGAGTTTAAAAGAAGGCGATCTATTTGCACGAGTTGTTGGAATGAAAGAGCCAAGGGGTTATGTCCGTGTGTTAGGTCTAGGTCCAACACCGCAAGATGTCGGCACACCAGGTGTACGGGGTAAAGTGAGCACAAGGGTTCTAGTTGAAATGGTAGCACGTCGAGAAGCTGAACATCGCATGAACGCTTTGGAGGAGGAGATGCAACAAATTAAGCAACAAATGAACAAAATGCAAGAAATGATGTCAGCTTCACAAGGAGGGCATAATTTAGAGGCTCCTAGCTCGCAACATGGTTCTAATTCTAGACAAGTAAGAAACTGTTTTGCACATACCTAATTTGTTCATTGCATTGAATATTCATCATGCATGCAGTAAGTTACATAATTTTAGCAGAACTCAAGAGCTGAAATTGAGGAAGAAATTGATGGCGATGAAGAGGACGGTGAAGATGACAATGTTCAGAGAAGAAAATTTGTTGCAAATCCAAGAATCTCTTCAACCCAGCAAGATGAAAGCCTTGTAAGCTTCTCATGCATCCTTACTGCATATTTAATTTTTCTGCTTCCATGTTTCTGTAATTTTCTCATGCATCCTTGTTGCATATGTATATCATTCTTTTCAGATTGGGATGGATGTGCTTCTTTATGCATGGAATGGTCCTGAAACTCCTGTTGCTAAGGCAACAGTTCTCTCGGTTGATCCTGACACAATTGTGGGTGGGGAGCCCCTTGGACCTGGTACTTATGAGGTTTTTGTGACTGTTGCCATTAAAAGGGATACTACTATACCATATCAGTATGAGGATTTAGTATACCTTCGTGATGCTGTCACAAGGTCCATTGCATGGCCATCTAGCAAGGTAATCACCATGCAGGCTTGTGTGTTTTATGTACATCCTTAGTTGTTTTTCTTATGCTCACTTGTGATAATTTTGGTAGATGAAGCCCTACAAACCAGTTGTGTCTGGCTCATCTCGCCGCTGAAGATGATGTGAGTAAAACTTCTATACTTGTGTTGTTTATGCTCTTCCTGCCTGTAGTATTAGTTTCACACATTGAGTTAGACGTTCTCTATTCATGGAACCACTATTAAAATCTGAAAGGAAAATAGTTCTCTGTTCATCACCGTATAGTATTTTGTAAGTGTATTAAGCTGCACCATTTGTTTCTGACAAAGAAAGTGGCTAGTCTCAAAGCAAAAACTGACAATAGCTGAACTGAGAAAGTAGCATTTTAAGTCTTGTCGGAATGAATATACTCAAGATCTAAAAATCTTAACTTCTTGTGATTGTACATTTGGTTGCTGTTTGTTCGTGGTAGCTGCAATATGGGTACGCCACCTACCAGATTCAACTCCATCAGTTGTATCACGCACACACACTTTTGATGCCCAACAAACAATCTTTCAACTAGCTAGCTACATAGCAGACCCGTTTGCAATTGCTCAAATTTAGCAAATTTTCATGCAGATCTTACTCCAGGTCGATACTCTTTTCTAAGCTGACAGCAACGTACTGGTTAATTTTTATAATCAAGGTTTATCCATTGTTTTAATCAGATGTTTTACTAACTATTTCATCGGTTTGTATAGCAATATGAGTATCGGTGCTTGATCATCTTCATTGTCACACTTTTTATTCTTTGTGAAAATCTATTATTAAGCTATAAGAAAAGGAGGCAGTGACTCCTGAACATCTGAGATTTCTTTGTGCACTGTTAAATATCAGCCAGGTCTCATGCTTCTTAAAAATATTGGTAGCGATCCATGCATCCATGCTTGCTTGGCATGCATCATTGCATTGAGCTCGTTGCATTGCTTGTATGACTCGGGTTGACATTTTTGGTTGCATGATATAGTTCTTTATATCAATATCAGTATACTGGCATTATATTATTTTTACCGTCATAATGCAAGGTGTTAATTTGTATCAGCATGTACTTGTTTGTGCAGGTGTTCCCTTCAAATATGAATTATCATGCTAAAATCATCCCGCAAATCACCAATCACCAAGTACCTGGATGTTTCCCATCACCAGAATGAACTGTGTAATGGAACTTGGTCATATGGTAGTCATTGGCTTCCATTTTGTAAACTTGGTTATATATGGTAGTCATTTGGCTTCTATTTTGTAAAACCTGCTTACATGCGGTGACAATTACCTATGTTCTGTTGACTATGTTGTAATCTGTTGAGAACAATCAGTATTGTAAGAATTTAATCCATATCAGAGTAATGTGTGCTATTCTTTTGTGATATGCATTTTATGATTGTGTGCAATATGAGAATATATTGAATTTTGCCAATCGTATATATCTAAATTACTCAACTGTTGGTCGGCAAAAGAAACACCGACCGAATGTTAGAAGGAACCATTCTATGGCACGTGCCCATGGAAAATTGGTCGGGAAAACTTACCTCGTCCAACATTTGGTCGGCAAAGCAATGTTGGTCGGGAAAACATTGTGAGTCGGAAAAGAATACGTCGGTCGGCAATTCTATATGCATGGTGTCGAACCGTTGGTCGGCAAAAGTATGTCGGTCGGGAAAACCCTTTGCCGACCGGACTTATGGTGACCGACACTATCGGTCGGTAAAACTAATCCCCGACCGACTTTTTGTTGGCGTAAGCTGCTTTCCCAACCAACTTATCAGTTGGGGTTTCTAATGTTGTGGTGTAGTGGCTCCGATAGTGAGAAATTCTGACAAGATTTAAATTCATCTCGCCGACATTTACTTAGCAAGTGAATATATCTGGCGGTTGATGACGTATAATTTACCTTCTTTTTATTCAACGGCAAATTTATTTCTTAGCGCTCTATTTTTTCCATATTTTATTAATACCCTTTCTCCTTTATATTTGAAGACAAAATCGGTGTCAACAATTTAGTTTTTGACTTTTGATGCCATCTTATGCTTCTTTTAATGTTGCTTTGTCGCTTTGCATGATTATGGTCGTTATTGCTCTCTTAGTTGGTCGCTCCCAGTCTTTTGCTAGCCCTCATTTTGTACTGAGTATGAGCTCTACTCATGCATCCAACTCCTAAAAACCAAGTTGTTCCAATGTGTCCACCATACATACCTATTAGCAATTTGCTATTCCAAAGTACATTTGACTTGCTTTTATCTATCCTTCAAATTAAACTCTTTTTGGTGTTATGCGAAAATTGGTCAGTAAAGCTCTCACGAACCTGATGGCACACTTTACTTTTCTCGTTCTTAAAAATTTGACATTGTGGCTCTCTTATGTTGAGTTGTTATGCTTGCAAGTTGTAAGTTGGAAATTAGCCCAGCCATGCCATCATGGGGCAAGCTTTCAACACTGCACTTCTTTCATTTGAGTTGATATCGTGATCTTTTGTTTATGGATACTCGCGATGTGAAATGAGTTGGGAATCTTACGGGATCATGGAGTTTGTATATGTGTTAGAGAAACGCCTGGGCCGCTAATCTAAGCCATGCATAATTCATGGTGGAAATTTACAGCATGCCCATAGTGAACATTCGACGACACATCTCACAATAAAAAGCTATACCAATGGTAAATAAAAGAGATGCCGAGGTGTTTATTGTCTGTTTGTCCTGTCATTTTGATGTGGGCTTGTTCCATGTCATCGGGCACGGAGGTACCCCGTTGGCGGTTCTCGATGATATGTGTATACTTACAATGACAAGAGCTTGCTTGGGACTCTAAGTAAAGTAGCATGAGGTTTGGGTATTCGTACTTCACGGGACACGAGGTTTTCAACTTATGATTTGTCAAGCATATGCTTCATAATTATACTCGCATTAACTTTAACCATTCAAGATGCCTATGATGGGGGCAATGAGAGCTCAAAGCTAGTAAGTACCATAATTTTTGAAGGTTTATAAAACTTGCAATCACTGCTTCCCTCCGCGAAGGGCCTTTCTTTTACTTTTATGTTGAGTCACCACCTTCTACCTTTATGCACCGTCTAAGAGAGCATAGTTGTCATTCTGAGTATAATGTGCATTGTCCCAAAGTTTTCATTGATTGATTCATGATGTTGGTTTCACTTGTTCTTAAATTACTTGTATCAAGTCGCCCTCTTAAACTTGAAGGTGTCCTATGCATTTATGTTTTGCTCTCTCATGAAGGACAAGCTGAAAACCATTTGTATGTTTTTCCATATGATTTGAACACACGTTTGACTTTCATTGTTTCATTTTCATGATCTTTCATTTGTGTTCTTTTTCATGTTATAACATGGTTGCTAAGTTTCTTCTATCAAGATTATGTCTTTCATGCCCATGTTTTAAGTTCTTTTGATCCCAGCGCACAACGCTTACATAGATGATCAAGATTGTGTAGGTGCGTGTCACCTCAAAAATTATTTCTTTTGTTATCACTTACCTACTCGAGGACGAGCAGGCGTTAAGCTTGGGGATGCTGATACGTCTCTAATGTATCTATAATTTTTGAAGCTCCATGCTTGTTTTTACACCGTTTGCTTAGTGTTTCGTTACAATTCGTGACGTTTTTATGCATTTGCCGGAACTAACCTACTAACGAGATGCCACAGTGCCAATTCCCTGTTTTCTGCTGTTTTTGTGTTTCAGAAAAGTTACACAGGAAATAATCTCGGAATTGGATGAAACAAAAGCCCAACATTCAGAAATTCACTGAAGCTTCCAGAGAATCGAAGAGGAGACGGAGTGGGGCCATGAGGGGCCCACACAACAGGGCGGCACGGCCCAGGGCTTGGCCGCGCCCCCTATATGTGTGGCCACCTCGGTCCACTTCTGACGATGCCCCTTCGCCTATAAAGACCCCCCGACGGGAAAAACCTAAACCCCGATCACTTTTCCATAATACATCGCGATCCGCCGCCGTCGTCGACCCGAGATCGGGAGGGTCCAGAAGCTCTTCCCGACACCCTGCCGGAGAGGGGAATCGCCACCGGAGGTCTTCTTCATCGCCATGCTTGCCTCCGGCGCGATGAGTGAGTATTCTACCTTGGACTATGGGTCCATAGCAGTAGCTAGATGGTTGTCTTCTCCACCATGTGCTTCATGTTTAGATCTCGTGAGCTGCTTTTACATGATCGGGATCACCGTTATATAATTCTACATGTTGTGTTTGTTGGGATCCGATGAATATTGGTGTTATGATTGAGTTGATGTGCTAAATATTATCTTATGTTATCTCTATGTTGTTTATGATCTTGCATGCTCTCCGTTGTTAGTAGCTATCTTGGTCGAGTAGATACTAGTGACTCCAAGAGGGGGTATTTATGCTCGATAGTTGGGTTCATGCCTCTATTTAATCTGGGGGAGTGGCAGAAACCTCTAAGGTTGTAGATGTGCTATTGCCACTAGGGAGAAAACAACATTCATATGCTCAAGGGCATATGCTTTGTTTACATTACACACTTTGCTTAATGCAGTTATCTGTTGTTCGCAACTTAATACTTGTGGAGTTCTCGGATTGATTCGCCACAAGTGGATTATTAGTCATAGATGCAGTTGGATGGCGGTCTATGTATCTTGTTGTAATGCCCAGAGTAAAACTCATAGTGATCCTCTCGACATATGCACGTTGTCTTTATTCTATCAATTGCCCAACTGTAATTTGTTTACCCAGCATGTGTTATTTTATCTTATGGAGAGACACCACTAGTGAACTATGGACTCCGGTCGTATTTCCTTTATATTGCTATCACCTGTTTACTTTACTCGCACTGTTTACTTTACTCGCATATTACTATTGCTTTCCACTCGATACGCTCATACCTTTGTTTACAGCAAACCGGTGAGATTGACAACCTCATCGTAAGTTGGAAACAAAGTATTTGGTTGTGTTGTGTGCAGGTTCAGCGTTGCAGCTGGCAAAGCAAAGCACTGGACGAGGCGCCCTATAAATTCTCCGGAGCTGTTGCGACGCTAGCAAGCATCACCTTCTGGAGTATTGGCTTTTTCCTACTGGATTGATAACCTTGGTTTCATAACTGAGGGAAAACTTGCTGCTATATTCATCAAACCTTCTCTTGGGGTTTCCAACTGGCCGGTCATTTACTTCATCAACTACACGCCAACAAGTTTTCTGGCACCATTCATCACCGCGCCATCAACAAGTTTTCTGGCGCCGTTGCCGGGGAGTGAATAAGAAGAAGCTCCCACGTCAACTACACGCTCCCCCATCAACTTGGCACCATCAAACAGCAGACATCAGCTTTCATAGCAATGAAATTAAGGCCTTTACCCTTATGCTCCGTCAAATAATCTAAAACTGCCAACCTTTGATCCATGTCAAATTGCTCAAGGTCCATAACAGTTTTGCACAAGTCAGGGTGTGTTTCGGTGTGGCAGGTGTTATTGATAGCACCGGCGACATCACGCAAAGCATCAGACATGTTGCTAACCTGAATAGTATCTTCTTCACTCAAAATAGAAGTCCTCTTCCTCTTCCTGTTTGAGCTAGAAGGTGAAGGAGTAGTCACATCAATACCATGAATACCAAAGTCAAATGGGGCTTGACTTTCTACAAAACCTTCTCCAGTTGTTTCTTGGCTCTCCAAATCAATTGGTTTTCGTAGAAACTCTACTACAATGGGGTTTCCCAAAGGCTCATTAGACCCCATTGCATACTTGCCTGTGGCTAGCTTGTCGGCAAAGCAAGTTTCCATATATTCAAAGTTGACAAGTGGTGTGTTTAGAAATTCAGCATTCGTAGGAGTATCCTACACATATTATCAAAAGGAAATATAATTCAGCAACAAAATAATGGATTTCAACACTAAAGAGTAAATTTCAGCACTAAATAACACATTTCAGCACTAAAGAACACATTTCAGCACTAATGAACACATTTCAGCAACTAAAGAATACCTGGAGGAAGTGACAACCCATCATCCTGATACGTCTCCAACGTATATATAATTTTTGATGCTCCATGCTTGTTTTTACACCATTTGCCTATTGTTTCGTTACACTTCGTGGCACTTTTATGCATTTTCCGGAACTAACCTATTAACGAGTTGCCACAGTGCCAGTTCCCTATTTTCTGCTGTTTTTGTGTTTCAGAGTGATACACAGGAAATATTCTCGGAATTGGACGAAACAAGTTCCTGAAGTCTTATTTTACCCGGAAGCTTCCAGAGATCCGAAGGAGAGTAGGAGGGGGGCCACCAGGGCCCCACACGCAGGGGTGGCGCGGCCAGGCCCCTGGCCGCGCGAGCCCCGCGTGAGGGCGCCTGGCTCCACCTCTGACATCGCCCCTTCGCCTATAAAGACCCCCCGACGGAAAAAACCTAAGTACCCGATCACTTTTCCAGAACACATCGCGATCCACCGCCGCCGTCGACCCGAAGATCGGGAGGGTCCAGAAGCTCTTCCCGGCACCCTGCCGGAGAGGGGAATCGCCACCGGAGGTTTTCTTCATCGCCATGCTTGCCTCCGGAGCGATGAGTGAGTAGTCTACCTTGGACTATGGGTCCATAGCAGTAGCTAGATGGTTGTCTTCTCCACCATGTGCTTCATGTTTAGATCTCATGAGCTGCCCTACATGATTGAGATCACCGTTATGTAATTCTACATGTTTGGTTTGTTGGGATCCGATGAATATTGGTGTTTATGATTGAGTTGCTGTACTGAATATTATCTTTTGTTATCTCTATGTTGTTTATGATCTTGCATGCTCTCCGTTGTTAGTAGCTATCTTGGCCGAGTAATTGCTAGTGACTCCAAGAGGGGGTATTTATGCTCGATAGTGGGTTCATGCCTCTATTTAACCTGGGGGAGTGACAGAAACCTCTAAGGTTGTAGATGTGCTGTTGCTACTAGGGAGAAAACAACATTCATATGCTCAAGGGCATATGCTTTATTTACATTACACACTTTGCTTAATGCAATTATCTGTTGTTCGCAACTTAATACTCATGGGGTGTTCGGATTGATATCCCCGGGAGTGGATTATTAGTCATAGATGCAGTTGGATGGCGGTCTATGTATTTTGTTGTAATGCCCAGAGTAAATCTCATAGTGATCTTCTTGACATATCACGTTTATCTTTATTCTATCAATTGCCCAACTGTAATTTGTTTACCCAGCATGTGTTATTTATCTATGGAGAGACACCACTAGTGAACTGTGGATCCCGGTCCTATTTTCATCATATTGCTATCATCTGTTTACTTTACTCGCACTGTTTATTTTACTCGCATACTTTTACTATTTTCCACTCGATATACTCATAACCTTTATTTCAAGCAAACCGGTGAGATTGACAACCTCATCGTAAGTTGGGAGCAAAGTACTTGGTTGTGTGTGTGCAGGTTCCGCGTTGCAGCTAGCAAGCAAAGCTTGGACGAGGCGCCATATATAAATTGTCCGAAGCTGTCGCAAACTAGCAAGCATCACCTTCAGTCATTTGTCTCTCCTCTCCAAGATCGACATACCTTGGTTTCTTAACTGAGGGAAAATCTTGCTGCTGTATTCATTACACCTTCCTCTTGGGGTTCCCAATGGGCTGGACATTCAACTAGGCACCAACTCTTTTCTGGCGCCATCATCCCAGCAATCACATCCCTCTCCACAGCATCAACAAGTATGAGGGCATCATGGGCTGATCCCTCCCAACCAGCAAGTACATAGGTAAACTTTAGATCAAAAGTCTACCGCAGCCATGACATTTTGGGTTGTGCCATCTTTTCTCCCCTGATGACCCACAAGTATAGGGGGTGTATCGTAGTACTTTCGATAAATAAGAGTGTCGAACCCAACGAGGAGCAGAAGGTGTTGACAAGTGGTTTTGATCAAGGATTCACTGTAAATACTAGCAAACGGGTTTTCAGGGGTATTTGGTAACGCAAATAAATAAAGTACGAGTAAATAAAAGACAATAGTAATAATTGTTGCAAGTGGCCCAATCCTTTCTAGAGCAAAGGACAAGCCGGTTGTGTAACTTATGATGACCAAACGTTCTCGAGGACACACGGGAGTTTCTGTCAAGTGCTTTCGCTTCATACCGCTAAATAATCTTTATTGGTTTGATAAGTGTTATGGGGGTGAACCTGTGCTAGCGCACTACCCTTACTAGGATAAATACACACTTGTGATTATACCCCTTGCAAGCATCCGCAAATACAAGAAAGTAATTAAGATAAATCTAACCACAGCCTTAAACTCTAAGATCCTACGCTCCCTGGTGCAATGGTTTCCCAACGGAGGTTTAGGTTTCTGTCACTCCAGCAACCCCACAATTCGTAGCCAAATACATAATGCATCTCACTAGGCCCATAAATGGTGAAGTGTCATGTAGTCGACGTTCACACGACACCACTAGTGAAATAACACCACAACAAATAAATATCAAACCATTAAATATTACTCAACATAATTCCACTACTAACGACTTGACTTCTCCCATGTCCTCAAGAACTAAACGAACTACTCACAAGATATCATATGGATCATGATCAGAGGTGAAATAATGATAAATAACAATCTGAACATAAACCTTAATTCAACGGTTCCACTCAATAGCATCAACCACAAGAGTAATCAACACCGGGAAAGTTTCCCCTAAGAATTTGACAAGATTCAACTCAAGATGTTACAGCGGGATGGCGTGGTGATGGTGGAGATGAAGGTGTTGGTGATGGAGATGATGATGATGATGATCCCGATGAAGTCTGGCGTGATGGTGATGATGATGGCGACGATCTCCCCTCTCAGGGAAGGAATTTCCCCAGCAGATTTCTGCCTGCCGGAGAGCTTTTCTCTCTCTAGTGTTTTCCGCCCCGCAGAGGCGGCGATGTCTATCTCTGAAGCCCCCTCTCACTTAGGTTTTTGGGGACGATGAAATACGCGAAGGGGCTCTGGCAGTAGTGGGCCAGGGTGCCCTCACCATAGGGCGGCGCGGCCAGGGGCTGGGCCGCGCCCCCTGGTGGTGAGGCTGCCCTGTGGCCCCTCTCGCCTCCTCCTTCTAGCTTCTTCAGTCTTCTGGTAAAATATAATTTTCTAGTATTTTTCTGGAATTTCATGATCTTCCGAAATATGGTGTCTTGACTGTCCTTTTTCCAGCGAATCCTGACTCCGGCAGCAAATCCTCCAATGATCATCAAACATGTAAAAACAGAGGAAACAACATAAGTATCATCTCTAAATGTGAAATATATCAATGAATAACAGTAAATTATAATACAAAATAGTGATGCAAAATGGACGTATCAACCCCCCAAGCTTAGACCTCGCTTGTCCCCAAGCGAAAACTAAACTCGGTAAACATGACCACAGGTTTATGGAGTGAAGTGTCGATAATCAAAATACGGACAAGAAGCATCACATTCACCAAGGTACAATTTATAATAGACAACAACTTTCCTTTATATGGTATAGACTTGCAATAAGTAAAAGGGAATCACAAATAAGGATGCACAAGGTAAACTATAATTGGTGGTGGCAAACCTTAGTTCTTGGTCAGAGAACAATTAAGAAACTATACTTATTTTTGAACGGAGCCTTTTTAAAACAGAGCTAATATAGCAAAAACCATATGCTCAATGAAACAAACTTTTGCATTCATAGAAAGCTTTCAAAGATATATTCCTTCAGACAAAAGCATTGTACTAACAAAAGAAGTTAGTAAACATGATTAAATGGATCAACATATGGATGAGTGAAACATAACAACTCAAATGCTTACTTGAGATAGAAGGGAATAGGTTGACTCAACATGAAAGTAAAAGACAGGCCCTTCGCAGAGGGAAGCAGTGATTAAACATGTGCTAGAGCTTTTCATTTGTAAAACAAAGGTAAAAGTTGTTTTGAGAGGTGGTTGCTTTTGTCAACGACTAGCAACAGAGTTCTTGATATCTTCCATACTAAACAAGTGAGAGCGGTTCCGAGATGTTGATTAATTGGCACATTGGTGCTCTTTTATAGCTTGGCACTTCTCCCCACCTTTTCCTTTCTCAAACCATGGCTAACCGATTCCATCGGGTGCCCACCAACTTTCACATACCATGGAGGAGTGCCTTTTCTTTTCTTTTTGAGATTACAATGGTCTGACCAGCTCCCTTGCAAAATTAATGACGAGCAGATGAAGCTGCCTAGTCGAGGGGTACTTAATTTAGTATGGAAGATAACAAACCCATCCACTACGTCCTCATGAGCTAAAAATAGTGGCAGAAAATGAGAAGTGTTTGAAGCTTTTCAAAAGGTAGCACATGAAAATTTACTTGGAATGGCTTGAAATACCATGCATAGGAATTTATAGTGGACTCTTTGGAAGTAACTTGGTTTTTGGGAGTTGGATGCACGAGAAGTATTCCCTCTCAGTACAGGTTTTTGGCTAGCAAGGCTGGGTAGCAAGCATAAGAGTTGCATGAAACAAACAAACATACATACAATAGGAACAATCATGCAAACTTCCTTGAAGGTACAATGATTTTAACTTTGAGAATAATAATGCTTATAAGCCAAACATGAAGGAAAACTGAAGGGATGTAACTACAAACACTTCTTTCTTCTTTTCTACTCAAACCTCAAGGTAATGTTGCTACTGACCAAGCTAAGTTTGCCAAAACCAACTAAATTTACTCATGCTCCCAAAGTGATACTAATACTAATCAACAAGACTAGTCATATAAGAAAGATTGCAAACTAAAATAAAGTGTACGGAAAGTAAATGATAAAACTTCTCATTAATATTTCATTACCGCAACTCACACCAAGGGATACATAGATAACCAACTAAGGAGGATACTTCCACACTGCAAACTATTCTATAAGATAACTTCTTTATTCATGATATGACTCTACTTGAAAAGTAAATGAGTAAAAGATAATGATGTGATACGGCGGCACTCCCCCAAGCTTGGAACAAGCCAAGGGGATGCCTATACCATGATGAATTACTCCTTCGGCGGTGGTGGGTAGTCTTTAATAAGCTTCTCAATCAAATCTTTCAAATCATCGATCTTGTGACTGAGGTTACGAATCATCTCTGAATTGTGCTCAATACGGCTTATGAACCTGTCAGCCAGAGAGTCCCAGCTCTTGAAATTATTTCCCCATCCTTCTTTACACTTGGAACTTTCTCTCCCTGCATTGTTAGAACGATCTATATCCCAACCAGAGGGCAATCGTGATCTAGGCACCTTTTGAATCTGATGTTCATGAATTAGAGTATGGAAAGGGTTGTTGCCTGACGGAGATGTCCGTGGAGCTAAGATGTGGCGCGGCACACCCCCTCCGGTTCTTATACGTGCACTCTTCTTGAACTTGTCATGACTTGTCACCACCCCAATGCTTGCGATCATGGTGCTCGGGCGTGAACTTTGATCTTCTTCCATCTCTTCTTCCTCGGCCTCACTTTCAACTTCTTCCTTCAGCTGAAGGTCTTGGTGGTCATCTTTCGGAGGTGTCTTCTCCTTGTCGTCGCTTGAAGAGTCCATGATCCGCCCAAAACTGAGAACAATCTCCTGGCAGAAACAGCTCGAAACAAAAATACTACAAAAACATGATATATAGACCTCGGGTAATCCGGGGGGTTATATAGGCAAAAATTATACATCGAGATGAAATCATAGGAGGAAACCGGGACGGAAACGAGCTCCGGGGTGGTCTCACCATAGGGCGGCGCGGCCTGGGGTGGGCCCGCGCCCCCTGGTGGTGAGGAGCCACCAGACTTCGTCTCCTGCCCGTTTTCGTCTCGTGATTTTTCATATTTAGCAAAAACAATAAAAATATTAATAGAAAAGTTTTTCGCGAACCTTTTCTGACTAGAACTGTTACCTATTCGAAAACGAACTCTGCAGGTTCCTGCATATTGTCCTGGATGAATTCTTCCGGAGAAACCGTTTGAATAACATCAACATCTTCATTATAAGAATCTCCAGCAATATAATGTTCGAGTCTTTGCCCATTCACCACTTGTTATGTCATCTTTCAACGAAGCAATCTTTATCGCACCTGAGCGGTACACTTCCACAATAACATATGGTCCTTCCTATTTCGAGAGTAATTTTCCTGCAAAAAATCTGAGACAAGACCTATACAGTAGAACTTTCTCACCAATATGAAACTCTCTTTTAAGAATTCTCTTATCATGCCATTGCTTGACTTTCTCTTTGAAAAGTCCGGCATTCTCGTAGGCTTCATTTTTCCACTCATCTAGAGAACTCAAATCTAACAACCTTTTCTTACCGGCAAGTTTAAAATCCCTATTAAGCTCTTTCACTGCCCAAAAAGCTTTGTGTTCTAATTCTAAAGGCAAGTGACACGCTTTTCCGTAAACCATTTTGTAAGGAGACATGCCCATGGGGTTCTTATAAGCAGTTCTATAAGCCCATAAAGCATCGTTTAACTTGCTAGCCCAGTTTTTCCTAGATCTATTGACAGTCTTCTGCAGGATAGACTTGATCTCTCTATTTGAAAGCTCTACCTGTCCACTAGTTTGGGGATGATAAGCAGAAGCAATTCTATGATTAACGTCATATCTAGCAAGAGTTTTTCTAAAACTGCCATGAATAAAATGAGAACCTCCGTCAGTCATAAGATATCTAGGCACAGCAAACCTAGGAAAAATAACATCCTTAAGCATTTTTAACGAGGTCTCACCATCGGCACTCTTTGTAGGTATGGCTTCTACCCACTTGGTAACATAATCAATAGCAACAAGTATGTGAGTATAGCCTTTTGAAGGAGGAAAATGACCCATAAAGTTAAATCCCCAACAATCAAATGGTTCAATAACAAGAGTGTAACTCATAGGCATTTCATTGCGTCTAGAAATATTACCTACTCTTTGACATTCGTCACAAGATAAAACATACCTTCTAGCATCTTTAAAGAGGGTTGGCCAATAAAAACCTGATTGTAGAACCTTTTGTGCGGTTCTATCTCCAGCATGATGTCCTCCATAAGCGCTTCCATGTCATTTTCTCAATATTTCTTGTTGCTCATACTCTGGTACACATCTTCGCATAATACCATCAACTCCTTCTTTATATAAGTGTGGGTCATCCCAAAAGTAATGCCTCAAATCATAAAAGAATTTTCTTCTTTGCTGAGCTGTAAAGGTTGGAGGCAAATACTTGGAAACAATAAAATTAGCATAATCAACATACCAAGGAAGGTCTCGCGAGGTTACATTTATTGAAGCCAACTGTTCATTTGGAAAACTATCATTAACAGGAATAGGATCAAAAGAAATGTTTTCCAATCTAGACAAGTTGTCAGCCACAGGATTTTCAGCACCTTTCCTATCTACAATATGCAAATCAAACTCTTGTAAAAGCAACACCCATCTAATAAGCCTAGGCTTAGCATCCTTCTTAGACATAAGATATCTAATAGCAGCATGATCAGTATGAATAGTAACTTTAGAATCAACAATGTAAGGTCTAAACTTATCACATGCAAAAACAACAGCAAGAAACTCTTTCTCAGTAGTAACATAATTCTTCTGAGCAGCATCAAGTGTCTTACTAGCATAATGAATAACATTCAACTTATTATCTACGCGCTGTCCAAGAACATCACCAACAGCAAAATCACTAGCATCACACATAATTTCAAAGGGTAAATTCCAATCAGGTGGTTGAACAATAGGAGCAGTAGTTAAAGCCTTCTTAAGAGTTTCAAAAGCTTTCTTACAATCATCATCAAAGACAAATGGTACATCTTTTTGAAGAAGATTAGTAAGAGGCTTTGAAATCTTAGAGAAATCTTTAATAAACCTCCTATAGAAACCAACAAGACCAAGAATACTACGAATACCTTTAACATCTCTGGGACAGGGCATTTTCTCAATTGCCTCAACCTTTGCTCTGTCAACTTCAATACCTCTTTCAGAAATTTTATGTCCAAGGACAATTCCTTCATTTACCATAAAGTGGCATTTCTCCCAATTAAGAACAAGATTAGTTTCTTCACACCTCTGCAAAACTTTATCAAGATTGTGCAAACAATTATCAAAAGAAGTTCCATAGACGGAGAAATCGTCCATGAAAACCTCCACAATTTCTTCACAAAAATCATGAAAAATAGCAGACATGCATCTTTGAAAAGTAGCAGGAGCATTGCATAAACCAAACAGCATACGTCTATAAGCATAAGTTCCATAAGGACAAGTAAAAGTGGTTTTCTCTTGATCTTCCTTTCTAACAGCAATCTGAGAGAAACCAGAATAACCATCAAGAAAACAAAAGTGAGTCTTCTTAGACAGCCTCTCTAACATTTGATCTATAAACGGTAAAGGATAATGATCTTTCTTGGTAACTTTGTTTACCTTTCTAAAATCAATGCACATCCTATAACCAACTACTACCCTTTGAGGAATAAGCTCGTTATTCTCATTAGGCACAACAGTCATACCTCCTTTCTTAGGAACACAATGAACATGACTAACCCATCTACTATCAGCAATAGGATAAATAATACCAGCATCAAGGAGCTTCAATACCTCATTTCTTACCACTTCCTTCATCTTGGGAATTAAGCGGCGTTGATGTTCAACAACTGGCTTTGCGTCTTCCTCCATATTAATAGCATGCTGACATAAAGTGGGAGAAATCCCTTTTAAATCATCAAGAGTATATCCCATAGCTCCTCGATGTTTCCTCAATATCTCCAATAACCTTTCTTTTTCCTTTCCTGAAAGCTTAGAACTAATAATAACAGGATATATTTTCTTATCATCTATATAAGCATATTTAAGATCATCAGGTAAAGGTTTTAATTCAAAAACAGGATCTTTCTTAGGTGGTAAAGTGGTACCAAGATCCTCCACAGGTAAATTGTGCTTGATCAATGGTGGTTGACGAAAGAAAATATCGTCAATCTCTTCTCTTTCCTTCCTGTAGACATCACTTTCATGGTCCTCCATGAATTGCTGCAAAGCATTATTAGGAGCAAGAGCAATAGAAGCAAGCTGTTCAACTCGAAAATTTTCATTAGCCATGTCATTTTCATAAGAAGTCTTAGCAAACTTGGAAAAATTGAACTCATAAGATTCTCCATTAAACTTAGTGAAAATTTTCTCCTTCTTACAGTCTATCACAGCACCACAAGTATTCAAAAAGGGTCTACCAAAAATAATAGGACAAGTTTTGCTAGCTTCCGTATCAAGTACTAGGAAATCAGTGGGATATTTGGTCTTACCGCAAAGAACTTCCACATCTCGAACAATACCCAGAGGCCAAACAGTCTCTCTGTTAGCAAGCTGAATAACCACATCAATATCCTCAAGTTCACAAGGGCCAATCTCATGCATGATTTCTCTGTAAAGCTCTAAAGGAATGGCACTTGAACTAGCACCAATGTCGCATAAATCATAATAGCAATGATCGCCAATCCTGACATAAATAACAGGAACACTTGTTTTCCTACGCCTATTAGGATGTGAAATAATGTTAGTAGCATCTTCACAAAAGATAATATATTCATCCCCTACATCTTTAGTAACAAGGTCCTTCAATATAGCCACAGGAGACTTAATAGTAATTTGCTCATCAGGTTCTACATCTTTCTTAGTACTTTTATTAGACACACTTGCCAAAGTAGAATGCTCTTTTACCTTAGCAGGGAAAGGTGTCTTCTCAAAATAAGGTTCAGGCAAAATGTTATCAACAGTACAAACTTCGGTAGCTGCAGCAGGAATATGACTAATGGAATCTTTATAAGGTGCATGATATTTGTTCCAATCTTTCTTTGGAACATCAAGATAAGAGGCAAAAGCCTTAAAATAGTTAGCAAGTATTTGAGAATCAAGACCATAAGCAGTGCTAACATTATGAAAGTCATCGATTCCCATAAAAGTTTTAATGCATTCATAATCATAATTTATACCTGACCTCCTACCTTTGTCGTTTTCCCATCCTTCAGCATTTTCTTGAATACAGTCAAGGAGATTCCACTTAGCATCTTCTTTCATATGAGTAAATGATCCAAAACAGGAGGCATCCAAATAATCCTTATCATGAAGAGCAAGCCTCGCATAAAAATTATCAATAACAATATTACTGGGGAGCTCATGAATGGGACATTTGAGCATTAGTAACTTCAATCTCCCCCATGCTTGGGCAATACTCTCTCTCCATCATGAGGCCAAAAGTTATATATTCGATTACGATCTTTATGAATTTCACTTGGAGGATAAAACTTGGAATAAAAGAGAGGAACAATTTCCTCCCATGCAATAGATGGACCATCTTTAAGCAGCTGATACCACTCCTCAGCTCTGCCTTTCAATGATAAAGAGAATAGCTTCCTCTTAACTTTGCTTGATGAAATACCTGCACACTTGAACAACTCGCATAATTCATGTATAAAGAGTAGGTGATCACCCGGATGGACAGTTCCATCACCTGAATAACAGTTATCCATAACACATTCAACAATTTTTATAGGTATTTTAAAAGGATCTAATTGAGCAGGTGGTGGTGGTGGTTCATCCACACGTGCAGCAGTGGTAGTAGTGTTCCCAAATAGGAAACCAAATGGAGAACTCTCCATAGCAAAATAAAATAAAAATAAAAGACAAAAATAAAAACAATACTCACAGCGACGGTTACCTTTACCAATTCCACTCTTCAATAGCGCTTCACTCCCCGGAAACGGCACCAGAAAATAGTCTTGATGACCCACAAGTATAGGGGGTGTATTGTAGTACTTTCGATAAATAAGAGTGTCGAACCCAATGAGGAGCAGAAGGTGTTGACAAGTGGTTTTGATCAAGGATTCACTGTAAATACTAGCAAACAGGTTTTCAGGGGTATTTGGTAACGCAAATAAATAAAGTACAAGTAAATAAAAGACAATAGTAATAATTGCTGCAAGTGGCCCAATCCTTTCTAGAGCAAAGGACAAGCCGGTTGTGTAACTTATGATGACCAAACATTCTCGAGGACACACGGGAGTTTCTGTCAAGTGCTTTCGCTTCATACCGCTAAATAATCTTTATTGGTTTGATAAGTGTTATGGGGGTGAACCTGTACTAGCGCACTACCCTTACTAGGATAAATACACACTTGTGATTATACCCCTTGCAAGCATCCGCAAATACAAGAACGTAATTAAGATAAATCTAACCACAGCCTTAAACTCTAAGATCCTACGCTCCCTGGTGCAATGGTTTCCCAACGGAGGTTTAGGTTTCTGTCACTCCAGCAACCCCACAATTGGTAGCCAAATACACAATGCATCTCACTAGGCCCATAAATGGTGAAGTGTCATGTAGTCGACGTTCACACGACACCACTAGTGAAATAACACTACAACAAATAAATATCAAACCATTAAATATTACTCAACATAATTCCACTACTAACGTCTTGACTTCTCCCATGTCCTCAAGAACTAAACGAACTACTCAGAAGACATCATATGGATCATGATCAGAGGTGAAATAATGATAAATAACAATCTAAACATAAACCTTAATTCAACGGTTCCACTCAATAGCATCAACCACAAGAGTAATCAACACCGGGAAAGTTTCCCCTAAGAATTTGACAAGATTCAACTCAAGATGTTACAGCGGGATGACGTGGTGATGGTGGAGATGAAGGTGCTGGTGATGGAGATGATGATGATGATGATCCCGATGAAGTCCGGCGCGATGGTGATGACGATGGCGACGATCTCCCCTCTCCGGGAAGGAATTTCCCTAGCAGATTTCTGCCTGCCAGAGAGCTTTTCTCTCTCTGGTGTTTTCCGCCCCGCAGAGGCGGTGGTGTCTATCTCTGAGCCCCCCTCACTTAGGTTTTCGGGGACGATGAAATACGCGAAGGGGCTCTGGCAGTAGTGGGCCAGGGTGCCCTCACCATAGGGCAGCGCGGCCAGGGGCTAGGCCGCGCCCCCTGGTGGTGAGGCTGCCCTGTGGCCCCTCTCGCCTCCTCCTTCTGGCTTCTTCAGTCTTCTGGTAAAATATAATTTTCTGGTATTTTTCTGGAATTTCCTGATCTTTCAAAATAGGGTGTCTTGACGGTCCTTTTTCCAGCAGAATCCTGACTCCGGCAGCAAATCCTCCAATGATCATCAAGCATGTAAAAACAGAGGAAACAACATAAGTATCATCTCTAAATGTGAAATATATCAATGAATAACAGTAAATTATAATACAAAATAGTGATGCAAAATGGACGTTTCATCCCCCTAAAGGCGGCCGAGATATTTCTTGGGACTCTTGCAATGACATGAGTCCCATCTATTGCTCCAATACAATCCTAATTCATAAAATACAAGTGTTTATTATTCATGAGTCTTCTCAAATAACAAAATCTAGAGTTCTTTAAAAAAAAGTAATATACCTTGAAGTAGGGATTGAAGCGGCTGTTATCCTGAATTTTGGGATGGATATGAGTGGACGGAGGATGGATCATCTCAGCTCGCAACTCTCCAACAGCATATAGCACCGCCTTAAAATACCTACTAATTACTTCAATAGATCTTCTAAAGATTGGTTGTAGGGCTCTAAACCTTGTGTTGTGGCCAACTACTAGGAGAAACATGGCTACTTGTTCCTCAATAGAGGTATGAATACTATCTTTCAATAATTCCCTCTCTCGAAACAAAGTGCACAAACGAAAAAAGGGAGCCCTTTTCATTCTTAGCTGATTTAAGCAATTTGTATCGGTAGAATGATATATAAATCTCAAATTTGATTCCCTAGATATATCCACATCAACCCTACAACCCAACGATAACACCGGAGATTCTTTCATAGCTCTCCTTGAGATAAATATCATGTATGCACCCAATACGGCTGCGAGACCGACTGCTTTCACAATTAGCCGTCGACGCTTTTTTGCCAAATCATCCATCTAACACAAATAAAAACAACTCATTCTTCATTCATGACATGGCAAATAAAGATGCACTGCCCACACTAACAAAAAGTCTAAACATACAACAATTTTAATGCACACAAATATACATCATAGTGCTGTAATTGACATAAACAAAAAATTGCAAAATGAGAAAGAAAAGAAAGGGACAAGATATGGTGCTACCTCACAAAGATTGTTGTCCGTTCGTGGTAGATGTGCAGATCCGTTCGTGGTGAAGAGGCACCGCTGTGGAGGTGCTGCAGGACGTACACGATACAGAACAAGTTGCCTGGGCGTGGAGATCTCGTCGTAGTTGTGCAGATCCGTTCGTGGTCGTCGCTGGCAGCTTGATGCGGTTACAGGAGGCGTGCGCGTGCAGATCCCGTCACCGGCGGCTCCTGCTAGGGTTCCGGCGACCTCCAGGTCAACCTGGACCAGCGGTTGACGCGCGTGACGGTCCCCGGGTCAACCAGGAACGGCGGCCACGGATGTGCTCGCGTCCATGCCGACTGTGGGGAGGGAGGACGGCGGACCCCTGGAGGAGCGGCGGCTATCAAGCAAGACGAGAAGGTGGAGGCGACCTGGTCGGGCGAGACTGGCGATGCGGCGGCGATGCGGGCGATAGGAGAGGGAGTGGGAGAATGACGGGCGGCTCGGGGGTGGGGGTGAGGGGATTTCCTGCGGGGGGACGCGCTGAGATATTTTTGTGGCCGCGCGGGGACGGGTTGCGGGATGAGTTCGGTCGAGCTCAGTTGCGAAGCTCGAATCGGGCTTCGCAACCGGGCTGGGCTGAGTCGCTATATTCATACGAAGCAGGCAATGCTGAGATGCCTAAACCAGTCTAACAAACAGCAATATCTCAAACGGGAGGGGAAAATCTGAGGTGAGCTGGGCTACCAAACACACCCTTAGCGTTTCGTTAGGCCATAAGGCAAATCTTGCAGCCCCCATGTTGTTCTTTTTCCTCCAAACATCATTGATCAATAAATTCGGCTGACACGCTGCCTAAAACACTCCAATATAATCGTTGATAAAGCACCAAAATATAATCGTTGATAAAGCACCAAAACAAGAACATTGCATCTGAATTCTGAAACGTGTTTGCCTTCTACTCTAGTTTCATCCTAAAGTAACTTGACACTAAAAAAAAGCAATTTAGCATAGCAGCCGGCACGGACTCATCAGACCCGATCTACACGTAGACAATAGAAACAGGTCAAGCCGGCCCCGACCCGACCCAGTTCGTTCGTTCCGCCCGGTCGCCGCACCACCCACCCCCTCAAACACCGGCGGCGGTCATGCCGCCTCCGCCTCCTCCGCAACCGCCACCCCCTCCACCTCCGCCGCCGCCGTCTTCGCATCCCACTCTCAACAACGCCCACCGCCTCCCTCTCCCGCCCGCGCCGTCTCCCCCCACCTCCCTCCTCCTCGCACCAGGCCCCTCCCCGTCCCGCGCTCTCGCGCTCCTCTTCCCGGACGCCTCCGCGCGCCTCTTCGCCTCCCTCCCCTCCCCCACCCCCGCTCCGGCCCCCACCGCCGTGCCCTCCCCGCTCGCCGCCGCGGCCTGCTTCGCGCTCCTGCTCCCCTCCTCCCACCTCTTCTTCCTCTCGGCCCACCCATCCCCCTCCTCCCCGGCCGTCCACCTCCGCGCCTACTCCCTAGCCTCCGGCCGCTTCGCCCCCGCCCCGCTCTCCTTCAAGCGCCACGTCTCGCCCTCCGCCCTGCCCCTCCACGGCCTCCCCTTCGGCCTAGGCGTCCGCCTCGCCGCCGGGGTCAACGCCGTCGCGCTGCTCTCCCTGGCCGCCGGGCAGATCTGGCTGCTCGCGCCGAGGATGGCCGCGGACGGGCGGACGCTCGAGCTGCACAAGTGTGCGGTTGTTGAGCTCGAGTCAGCACGGCCGGCGTACGCCATGGAGGTCGCAATGGGGAAGCTGCTGGTCGGGGAGGCTGGCGGCGTGCGCGTGTTCCCCCTGAGAGGGTTGATGAAGGGCGGGAGGGAGAGGGAGGGTGCCGGGGCATTAGCAAAGAAGATCTTGCACAGGAAGAACGGGGTTCTGAATGGGTTGGTTGTGCCGGTTGGGCGTGCTAGTGGCACCCGAGGTGGCCAAGGAGATGCTGCTTCCAGTCGTGAGTATTTTCACGCTTTCCGTGAAGCTTTGGTTCTATTAAGTGATCCTGTTTTATAACCTGAAATTCAAAGCACGACCGCTATGGACTAACTAGGCATCATTATAGTTATGCTTGCAATGGTAAATAAATTAGGTTATCATCTAGGTCTAATGCTCAAACTGTGTCCGGGTCTTTTTATTGGAGTGTTCACTTAGGATGTTCAAGATAAGTTAACTGTGATGGAGGGAATAATGAAACAGGAAATGTCTATAATCAGTTCACATTGTATCTCCCTTTTATTGCAAACAAGGAATATTCGCTTATTTCCATTGATTTACTTGTGTGGGGCTCTAGTTTTGCATCCTGCACTTACTGTTCCCTGGGTCAGTAAATGGTCATCTTATTCATATATAACAGTAATCTTTCTTATTTATATAAGAAAAATATTTTCATGTAATGTAGTTAGATAGTCATACAGATCAACGGCATTCTGTACCGCATGCTAGTTTATTACTTGGATGGGCTCCAGACAACTTACAAGATGATTTTGCTTCTAGCTTTGTTGTGCTCATAGGTATGAGTTATCGGTAGCTGCTCATGCAAGTTGCATGCCATATTTATTGGGACTGCGTTGATGCAAATTTCAGATAAATATACCACGTTGATGAACCACCACTTCCAATTTCTAGTAGAAACGATAAATATTGCAATCTTCTGATACCACTAGCCTCCCAAAGGACCCTCTGTCTAGAGGATCTGCTGTGTGAGAATGGTCACTATGACCAACTATATAGCTTTCTTAGATAATACTACATCAATTCAGACGTACTAATTGTAGAATTGTGCATTGGTATGCTACTAGAGTTAGTTACACTCCTACATTCTTACTATGGACAAGGTCTATGACTCCACTTGTACTGCTTTGACTGCGTTGGCACAAAATCAATAAATAAGTTTCCAAATTTGTTCTTTCAGGTAAGCTTACAACCTTGAGGGTGAAACAGAGTTCAGGGAGCTTTTTGGCATTTAATCAAGTGGATTATAACTCTCATGGTGGTGTAAATTTGATAAAATCAGTAAAAGCTGTTTCAATCCAACCTTTTTCCAAGGACAAATTTTTGGTACTTGATTCAGCTGGAGTGTTACATGTCTTCAGTTTTCAAAATACTGAATTGGCCCCAGAAGCTACCAAGACATATTCTTTGGATTGTGACATGAAAGTCCAATTGTTTGCTGTTTTCCCAAGTAGCTCTACGAGTGAGTCTTTGTACTGCTTTGTTCTTTTTGCATTGTGGTGGTTTACTTAATTAATAAATGTGTTCAGAGTGTTTGTGCAGAGACACAAATTCTTTGGGTTTCAGATGGTGGCCATTCCATACACATGGTGTCCGCATTGCCAGCATTTGAGGTTGAGTCCCCTAAAAGCGACAATGGTGATAATGATGGGAAAAGAGAGTTAGCAACCATTAAGCTTTCAGGTTTGTTGCATTTACCTAGTTCTTTGTTCTCTAATTATTTAATTCTTAACTTAGTCAGATGATTAAAAATGTGTACATATTATCAGCTATTAGATTGCCAGAAACACATAGTGATTGTTCAAAAGTTATATGTTTAACCTCAGAAGTTCATTCACAGTACTTCAGAAACACATAGAGTAGCAGTACCTATTCTGTTTTAGATTTGCCTTTTTCATATCGAAGTAAGCTCATTTTGGTTTAGGTAGTCTTTAATACTCCCTCCGTTCCTTATATAAGGTGTATAGTTTTCTGCGAAAAATTCCAGACTAGAAGTTGTATTGCGGGGTTGTGGGAGCATAACCCTAATTTAGGAGTCAATTTGATTAGGAGAGAGTGGATTCCAAGATTTCCTATTTTTCCTCTAATCTCATGGCAATCACCTAGGGGTATTTAAGTCTAGAAAAAACGAAATTTGCCCTTTTAGTCTGCATTAATATTCATGCAAGAAAACTTCACACCTTATATCAAGGAAGGGATGGAGTATTTTCTAACAGGTGGAGCATAACCCTCTTTTCTTGGTGATCCTGCATAACCCTCTGTCATCCTGCAGCTATTGAAGCCATCTTTACTAGTGAAAAGGTTCAGGACATTGTACCTATCTCCAAGGATTCGGTGCTTATCCTTGGCCAAGGTATGAGATAGTGATGTATCTTGAAGCTGGCACATCCTAGATTGCCATAAATCTCTTGATACATTGGTTTTGTTTCACTTATTTAAGTTTTTTCCTAACACCATACATGTTTTTTTCAGGCAACATGTTTTTATATGGAACTGCTTGAATTTGGCTTGTTAATATATGTGTGGTAAATCTATCTGAAGAACTTTTTGTCTTTTTTCATTTTCACATTCATCGATTTAGTCTAAACCCACAACTTTTGTTTGATATCAGGCGGAGACACAGCTGTTGTTTAGATCATGGATTTGCAGTTTTGGATGGTTTTTTGGCTAATGACAGGGTGCGTTCGATGAAAATAGCTTCTAGGGCCAGTTGTCTTTGTTGCTTTCTAATGCTTTGCCCTTTTCTTCCAAGTGCAGTGTTTGTTGATCCTGAAGATGTATTTCTTCACCTGTTTTTCAGAAGTCATGAGCACCGTTAGTATCTAATTGCAGCAAGGAGAACTCATGGCTTTGATGGCAACCAGCAAGTGTTGAAAGGTGCAGGTCGTTCTGTATCTTGTCTCAACTATCTGAAAGCAACATTGCAGAGCTCCGAGCTGTCTTTCAGCATATTTCATTGGTACTTCTGAACAAGTGAGGCCAGATTATGCGATGCATGGACAACGCCATTTCTGCTTGCTATGGCTGCAAGAAGAGGTGGCTGCAGCCCTGTGCCCAGGCTCAGCTGTCGCGGAATGTGGATCACCGCCAAGTGGATTGGTTATGAAACTGCTGTCAACTGGTGGTGGAACAAGGAAGTTGATCTTGATCCTACTGCAGGAGATTGGACCATGCCTTGGAGCTGAATGTGGTGTGTACTTTGTTGTAATTGCCAAGCTCTGGGCACCTTAGAAACCAATAATGTAGCACTAGTCCTAAAAGGTCAGATTTAAACTAGAAGGATTGCTAAAGTCTTCCATTGTTACGGTTATGGTCTAAGTTTGCTACAGTTTGATAACGTTGCTTGCAACTGAAAATCAAAACTCAGTTATTTATTTCTTTTTATTGTCGTTGCGATTGTTGGCTAGAACACATGAAGCACCAGACTTTCTTTTTAAAGATGTTGATACAGAAATGGCCTCCAATATTGACAGTTTTTGTGAGTTACCTGGAATTTTTCTGTTCTGAAAATGCTAGTACTTAGAAATTTCAGAAATCACAAATTTTGTTTGTGGGTTGATGGACTGCTCTTGCCATGTATTTTTCTTAAATAATATTTCATAGTTTACTACGAAAGAAAGGTAAAGTCGTGAAAAGAACTTGGTACTGCTCCCTACATTTCTTTTCTTTTCTGTAGAATCTCATCCGAGAAGATACGGTAGCGCAAATTTGTACACACATACTCTTACTACTAGACATGAAGAAATACTTCCATATTTTTTTTTAGAATTTTATGAGATTTAAGAATGAGATTTTTGATTTTTTTTATTGAAAAGAACGAGCTTTCTGTTGCAGTGAAGGGCCAGGTTCATCGCCTTCCCTGCAACCCAGCTCCTCTGGCCTTCCTGGTTCAGGCACCCGGGCAGCCCTCTCCGCGGCTCCCCTGTAACTCGATTCCATCCGAACCAAGTAGGCAACCCTGCCTGCCTTCCCTCTTCCCTTCACGGCTCTTCTGCCTCCGTCCGCATCCTGGCGTACGCTCCGGCGACGAGGCCCCCGTTCTGCCACCACCGTCGAAGTAAGTCCCCTTTCCGCGCTCTAGCAGATGCGTGCCTTCCTTTCTTGCCGCATGGTACCAGTGCTTTCTGGTCGTACCGAAATGCGCCGGAGCTGCACGAATGGGCGGCTAAGACCTAGGTTTAACATTTGGTAACATTATCGCCCTCTGTTCGGATCATCGATGTTCAGTTCTGTAACGGGACTCGAAATTTCCTGGAGGCACGGACGGAATCGATCTTGATACGGAAGTAATTGGGTGCTTCATTTTCTCCCC
Organism: Dactylis glomerata; assembly: GCA_007115705.1. Lineage (NCBI taxonomy): Eukaryota > Viridiplantae > Streptophyta > Magnoliopsida > Poales > Poaceae > Dactylis > Dactylis glomerata. The sequence goes on along the minus strand of QXEO01001278.1, from coordinate 5,627,209 downwards.
CATTACGTCTTGTGGTGATTTCAGGGTGAATGCTTCCTTCCCCCCCCCAATGCGTATTTGTTTTTATCACGCATTAGAGATACAATAGCCCCATACCAAGTGCAAGTAAGCCCTGAAACACTTGAGAACACCTGCCAACTAGCATGTAAACCTTGAATAAGTTGTTAAAATGAACCATTTGTACAATTTCACCACTATGACACATCTTTTTTGTACCTGGGTCAAGAAGTAGATATTTTTTCGAATTTAAAAGTAGATGATTCGACTATCCGGTAGCGAGAACAACTAATATAATTGATGCATTTACAATTCTATCTATATACTACATAAGTGGTACACTACTCTTGTTATCGTGAGCTGAAGAAGTAGATGACCTGTTTTACTAGGTGACCTTTTTTTTCCGATAAAGTTCTACCAGGTGATATGATAGCAGCATTGGTTCCACTGGCTCTCTATCTCATCTGCGAGCAGTAATCTGCCTTTATCTTGCTCAACTTCAGTACCACCTTGTCCATTGGGGTTCTTGTATCACCGTAAACTCAACTCTATTACAGATGCAAGGCATGTGTTGAGGATGATGCACTGCTCTTGCAAGGTGCTATGATTGTCAGCATGGCAGTCGCTCTTGCCTCCACTTGATAGAACTTTGTGGTCGACAACATCTACAAGCCTGGTTGGAAATGCTTCACTAACCCATTGCCGCAAGCTCAGTTCCCCACCAAACAGTGGATTAGTGGGTCTTTTCCCTGTGAAAACCTCCAGCAGCATGATCCCATAGCTGTACACATCGCTCATCCGTGATGCTTTACCAGTTGATCCATATTCTGTTCATTTGCATATAAGAATACAATAAAAAAATAACATTAATTTCCTCATTTGTGAAGGTTGATTTGTTGACAAGATATATAGGCAGTGTAATACCTGGTGCCATGTAGCCAATCGTTCCGGGCATTCCTGTCAATGCAATAGAGTTATTATCTCCCAACAACATCTTGGCTATGCCGAAGTCAGCGACGTGTGCAGTCATGCCTTCATCGAGCAATACATTGCTTGGCTTCAGATCACAATGAAGAACAACCTCAGTGTGTTGGTGGTGAAGATACTCCATTGCCATTGCTACATCTAGCATAATTTCCAACCTCTTGAGGAATCCAAAACACCGCTTGCTGTTCCTGGAGTACAGCCAACTGTCCAAACTCCCATGTGGCATGTACTGGAGCACCAATGCCTTGAAGTCAAAATTCGAGCAAGTGCTAAGAATTCTCACTAGATTTCGGTGACGAGCCATGCGCAGAGCGCGACATTCTGCGTCAAAACTCACAGAGGCTCCTTCATGTTGCATGTTGAGGACCTTTATTGCAACAATTGATTCATCATCTAGTTGACCCTTGAAGACTTTGCCAAAGTTCCCAGATCCAATCAGATTTCCCTCACTGAAGTTTTCTGTCGCACGAACAAGCTCGTGGAATGATATTAACCGATAGTTGATTATGTTGGACTCCGTGGGAACTAAACTATTTTTGCGCTTCTTGATCATTTTTCTGATTAGTATGCACAAGCAGACAGCTAAAATTGCAAAACCCATGGCTGCAGGAAGTATAATTTTTATCAACGAAACCCGTGATCTTTGATTGCTCTGGCAGGGTGAAATGCCTACTCGTGGGAGGCCACAAAGTGCATTGTTTCCTCTCAAAGACTGGAGTGTGATGTTTGAGAACACTCCGCTATCCGGTATCGGACCATCTAACTTATTGAAGGATAGGTTCAAGCTAGTGAGGAAGGTCAGATTGGCCAGTGACCCTGGTATGGTACCCCAAAGGGAATTGTATGATAGGTCAATGGTCTCTATGCTGACTAGCTCTCCAAATGAGCTTGGGATTTGTTCATGGAATGAGTTGTTTGACAGGTTCAGATAGGTTAGCATCTGGAGCCTGTCAAAGGAATCTGGTAAGGCACCGGTCATGAGATTGCTAGAAAGATCCAATTGAACAATTTGTTTTACTTGGCTAATATCCGTCGGCAGTGGACCACTCAGCATGTTGTATGACAGGTCAAGACTGATGAGCTTTGAAAGGCGCCACAAACTCTCGGGTATGTTTGAAGACAGTGAGTTAAGAGAACATGTCATGTGTTGCAGCTCACTTAGATTGCCCACACTGCTCGGTATTGAGCCAGATAACTGGTTTTTATCAAGATGCAATGTCACTAGGCGTTTTAATCTGGAAAGTTCTTCTGGGATGGCACCGGTTATGGTGTTGTTGAAAAGGTTGAGTTCTTGGAGATTGTCCAGTGTACTGATGGATACAGGAATTGCCCCGCTCAGTTGGTTTCCATCTAGATCAACTGTCGTAAGGCTGCTAAGATTTGCAATTGTATCTGGAATGCTCCCTGTTAGGCTGTTAGAACTTGCTATAAAGTACTGGAGCTGTGAACTAAGGTTTCCCAAATAGTCAGGTATGCTTCCTGTAAACGAATTCATTGAAATTCCGAGGGTAGTGAGGTTCTTGCAATTGGCGAGTTCGTGGAGAACGTTTAGCTTCCCGCTAAGCTTGTTTCCATCAACATAAAGGCCCGTAAGACTACGGATATTCCCAAATGTGGTCGGGATTGATCCAGTGAAGGCGTTGAGTGTCAGATCGAGAGTTGTGATGCTTGAGATATTGCCGATGGATTCAGGAATGGTACCTGTTAGGAGGTTGGTCGAAAAGCTCAAGTAATTGAGGTTTCTCAAATAGGCTATTTCAGGTGGAATCTCTCCATGCAGCTGGTTGGCACTAAGATCAAGCATGACAAGGTCGGTGAGGTTGCTTAGCTCAACTGGGATCTTACCGACGAGGTTATTTGCTGCCAGTATAATGGTAGAAAGCCGAGGCATTGTTGCCAACCAAGCCGGTACAGGACCAGTGAAGTTATTAATGGACAAGGAAAGAACCTCAAGGTTTTTGCATCTGGCCAGTGCTGGCTGGATGTAGCCAGTGAAGTGATTCCGAGAAAGACCTATTTTTTGTAGCATGGGGAGGTTAAAGCTCTTGTTGCCAGGAAGGGAACCGAAAAGATTGTTGTCCCCCAAACCGAGGATTCGGAGCATGGACATGTTGAAGATGGCAGCAGGGACAGTGCCGGTAAGAAGGTTAAGTTCCAGGACTAGGATTTCAAGCTTCCTCAGAGAGCCGATCGCTTCAGGTATGCCTCCAGCAAATCTGTTCCGGCCAAGCCATATGACACTCAGATCAGGAGTGTTGTTGAAGAGGCCTTGAGCTATGGTGCCACTCAGGTCGTTGGAGTTCAGGCTTATGTACCGGAGGTTGCGCAGCGCGTGCAGTTCTGGAGGAACAGCCCCGGAGAGGCCGTTGTAGCCGAGGTCGAGATAGTCGAGCTGGGTGAGGTTGCCGAGCGCCGAGGGGATGGTACCTGACAGGCGGTTCTCGTAGAGGTCGAGGTGTCTGAGCCGCGCTAGCTGTCCCAGCTCGGCAGGGATTTCACCGGCCAGCCCGGTGCTGTTGAGGTTGAGGTGGGAGATGAAGGAGAGGTTGCCGAGCTCCGGTGGAATGGCGCCGCCGAGGGCCACGCCTGGCAGCGACAGCGCGACGACGCGCTGTCCACGGGCGTCGCACGAGATGCCGTGCCAGCTGCAGAATGGGGTGTGCGCAGTCCAGCTGCGGCGCAGGATGCCACGCGGATCGTGCACGCTGGCCCTGAAGGCGAGCAGCGCCCAGAGGTCGACGTCGGTGGCGTTTGTTGGGTGCGTCTGCGCGGTCGTGCCGGGCAGCAGCAGCAGTGACAAGGCAGCCATGGTTTGTACGAGGACAAGAGCCATGGTCATAGCGTGGCGTGGTGCCTGCCCGTGGGTTTTCTGTGTGCCTCCAGAGATGCTTGCCTTAGGGATTTTAGAGAAAAACTTTCGGTCGTGGCCTGAAGAAGTCATTGACGAGTTGGACATTTAGTGCAGTCGCTTTCTGACTTCTGAGTAGTTGGTTAAGCAGAGAACATAAGTGTGATTCAGCGGAATGGCAGCCCATGCTCCGTCTACTCGGTCAATGAATCAGGTGCAGTAGTTCACATCTGCGTACGTTCTCAGCGTTTGACTTGTAACTCAACTCCAGCCAGCCCTGCAGTGAACTGTCAACGGCATTACGGCAGCATGACCAGACAAATGGAAATACCGGCCAGATCTTTCTTCATGACATGCGGATACATAGGTGCAAAGTTCCAGTTTGACGTGCATGGCTGAATCTAATGCGGCCACACACAACAAAAAAAGTCTCCATGGCCGTTGTTGCTGGCTTGGCCTTCTATGGGAGTACGGATTGCGTCGACAGAGAAGTTTGACCTGCCGTCTCCGCAGACCCCCGTCGGTGAGGCGTGTCTGTACGGTACAGCGGTAAGAGCATCCATTTATCCAGCGGTAGGCGCGTCAAACACCCACATAGCTTTTCGGCCAGGCCCATATGTCCCGGTTAGCTTTTCTGCCGGGTATTCGGTTTTTCTGCTTAGTTTTTTGGTTTTTTGCTTGGTTTTATGGGTTTCTGCATGGTTTTTTGGTTTTCTAAAAAATATCCAAACTTTCGAAATTCGAACATTTTTTAAACCTGAACTTCTTAAAATCTGGACATTTTTCAAATCTGAATATTTTTTCAAATCTGGACGTTTTTCAAATCCAAAATATATTCTTAATCCGAGCAATTACTTGTTCAAGATCTAAATAATTTTTAAATCTGAACATTTATCAAATCTGAACATTACAAGTTTCACCCCCGTAATTCGCTAGCTTAGAACAGTAAATTTGACTTGATCTTGTTTAATCTGACAACCACATCATCCATCGGCATCCTCTCATCAGGTGCAGTTCTTGAGCAAAGTAAGCCCAACTCAATGATGGACATTAGGCAAGTATTCAAGATGGTGGAGCTCTCTTCGGAGGGATTGCTTGTCGGGTTACCATGCTTTGGTTTATCTCGCAGTAGGCTACAGTCGGTAACACTAAATAGTTCGTGTGGGAAGGCTTGACTAACCCACTGCCTCAAGCTCAACTCACCAACAAACATTGGATTCGTTGGACTTTTCCTTGTGAAGACCTCAAGGAGAACAATACCAAAGCTGTAAACGTCACTCCTCCGTGATGCTTTCCCTGTTGATCCGAACTCTGTTCCATGCCAAAAGGAAACCAGTGAGCTACATCATATGAAAACTATATGAAACATTTGTCAGATTTTACAAGGGAATTACCTGGTGCCATGTATCCAAAGGTGCCGGGCATGCTTGTTAACACGATAGAGTTGTCATCTCCAAACAACAGCTTGGAAACTCCGAAATCAGCAACATGTGCAATCATCTCCATGTCAAGCAAAATATTGCTTGGCTTCAAATCAAAATGAAGAACAACTTCAAAATGTCTGTGATGTAGATACTCCATTGCCATTGCAACGTCCAGCATGATTCCAAGCCTCTGCAGGAAACTGATGTGCCGCCCTTCATTTGAATGCAACCAATCGTCTAAACTACCATTGGGCATGTACTCAAGAACAAGTGCTTTGAAGTCAAGGTTAGAGCAAGTGCTAACTATCCTCACCAAGTTCCGGTGCCGGGCCATTCGTAGTACACGGCACTCTGTGTCAAAGCTGTTTGAAGCTACTTCGTCTTGCATGTTGAGAACCTTTATTGCAATGATGGACCCATCATCTAGCTGACCTCTAAAGACTTTACCAAAGCCTCCAGCCCCTAGCAGGTTATCATCACTGAAGTTGCTTGTTGCACGGACGAGTTCATGGTATGAGATCAACTGGTAATTCAGCAAGTCTGTGTCTAAGGATGCTGGTATCTTTCCTTGCTTGTTCATCTTTCTTCTAACCAACATACACAGGCAAGCAGATAAAACAAGAAGCGTCACCACTGCAGGTATTATGACTCCCAGCAGTAGTTGTTTTGACCTTGAGTGTTTTCTGTTCTGGCATGGTGCTATTCCTTCCCTCGGAAGGCCACATAGTGCACTGTTTCCCATCAATGATTTCAGTGTGATGTTGGAGAACACACCTCCTTCTGGTATCTGCCCATCTAGCCTGTTGAAAGAGAGATTCAAGTTGGCAAGGTAAGTGAGATTGGCCAGAGACTTTGGAATGGAACCCGAAAGTGCATTGGAGGAGAAGTCCAACACCTCAATACTTAGCAACTTGCCAAGTGAATCTGGTATTGATCCTTCAAGTAAGTTGCTGGACAGATTCAGATAGATCATCATCTGCAAGTCGCCGAAGGAACCTGGGATGCCACCTGACAGCTGGTTGCTTGATAGATCCATCTTGGTAATTACATTCAGTTTCCCTACATTAACAGGTAGGGAACCACTGAAAGAGTTCTGTGACAAATCAAGCTCAGTTAGTTTCTGATTCTGCCATAGACTGGGTGGTATGGCTGAAGACAATAAGTTGTGGGACAGTGTCATGATTTCTATCTTGCTTAGGCTACTGACACTGCTTGGAATGGAACCAGTCAGTCTATTGCTGTCAAGATGCAATACAACCAGGCTTGTTAATCCATTGATTTCTGTTGGGATGGTGCCAGACAAGCTATTGTTGGAAAGGTCAAGTCCTTGGAGATTACTCATTGCAGCAATTGATGTGGGGATAGTCCCATTCAACTGGTTTCCACTGAGAGACAGAACCAATAAGTTGGTAAGGTTGGCTAGTGTAGTAGGGATGCTGCCGGTGATCCTGTTGTTATCTGCGGCAAAAGTTTCAAGAACTCTGCTAAGGTTTCCAATGTAGGCTGGTAGCCCTCCGGTGAATGTGTTGTTTGAAATACCGATTATAATCAGGCTCCTGCACTTTAAGAACACAGATAGGAAATCAAGGTTCCCACTGAGCTGGTTCCCATCGAGAAAAATGCGTTGAAGGTTCAGTAAGTTCCCAAATGAAATTGGCACTGATCCAGTTAAACCATTTCTCCAAAAATCTATGACGGTGAGGTTAGAAAGATAGCCTATGGATTCAGGAATGGACCCTGTTATTTGGTTGCTTGCAAAGCTTATAAATCTGAGGTTTCTCAACTGTCCATACTCTGGTGGCATCCCTCCCTCAAGCTTGTTCTCGCTGAGGTCCAAACCAAGAAGCCCAGTACAGTTGCTCAGTTCCACTGGGATCTTTCCAGTAAGACCATTGGTTGACAAGTAAATTATGGTGAGGTTTGGCATTGTTGCCAGCCATGATGGCACGGAACCAGTGAAATTATTCACAGAGAGGGAGAGCGTGTCGAGGTTCTGACATGACGAAAGACCTGGCGGGATAGGTCCATCAAACTGATTCCCACTGAGGGAGAACACTTCCAACATAGGGAGGTAAAAGCTCTCATTTCCAGGAATCTGACCTGAGAGATTGTTCCTTGTCATACCTATAGCTCGCAACTGGGACATATTGAAGATAGCAGGAGGCATGAGTCCTGAAAGTTGATTGCCTTCCAATACTAGCAACTCAAGCTTCAACAAGGAGCCAATGCTTTCAGGAATTACTCCTGTCAGCCGGTTCGACCCGAGACGTACTATACCCAAATTTGGTGTGTTGTTGAACAAGCCATACGGTATTGGTCCGCTCAGGTCATTGTTCGACAACCTTAGCAACTCAAGGCTGTTGAGATTTTGGAACTCGTGTGGGATCTCCCCATACAGGTTGTTGCTATCAAGATAAAGAGACTCGAGCCTGGTGAGGTTGCCAAGGGTGGAGGGGATGGTACCTGACAAACTGTTGTACGAGAGGACAATATTTTGTAGCCAAGGCAGGCCACCAAGCTCACTCGGCACAGGGCCTTCAAGGCTAGTGTTCCTGAGGACAAGGCTGGAGAGGAAGGAGAGGTTGCCAAGCTGTGTAGCGATGCTGCCATGGAGCGGCACACTGTCAAACTCTAGGCCGGTGACGTACTGTCCGCCAGGGTCGCACGAGACACCAACCCACGAGCAAGGGGATGCAGTGGCGGTCCAGTTGCCCGCGAGGATGCCGAGAGGGTCCTTTACCTGTGCTTTGAAGGCGAGCAGTGCGGCGAGGTCAGTGGTGTTGGACTGCAGAGTGGGTGCCGGCTGGGTGGCGGCAAACGGCATTAGTGAGACGAGGAGCACCACCAAGCCGATGGAGATAAGAGCCATGGTGGTGAAGAACTGAAGGTTGGTGAAGACGGAAGAGAATGCGGTGTGCTGGTTTTATTTGGAGTTTTGGACGTACAATCAGTAGGCTGAAGTGGCTGATAACTGAAACTGAAAGGGGTACTCACCCCAACCCCAACTTGCTCCGTGTTTCTTAATGCTGTGTGGTCAAGCAGTCAACAAGTTGCATACTGAATATGGTACTCTTCGAAAGATCAAGTAAGGGAAACGCCATACGACAACCTTTTCATATGCAGCACACGCCGGCTGCTTCTTGGAAACAAGAACTTCCGTCCAAGAAAAGCACCTCTTTAAGAAATCACAAGTGCCACAGCTCCTTATTTGGTTTTATTTTATGAGATACCTGAATCGGTGGGCATCGTATGACAGAAGCAAGATGATTTCAGTTTTTCGTCATCCTGGATGACTATGGAGTCAATCCTGGTCACTGGAGACGTGGAGTGGGTTCTGACTCACATGCAGCGTCACATCATTTTTCATAGGATTATTAGGCTCTACCAGACTGTGCAAGTTTACACGATATTGACGATGGTCAGATGATTCATTGCATTTGCAAGCTGATGGTGGTAGCCTGGTAGGCCTTTCTGGCTTCCTGTACTCTCTCTCTTTGGACTTTGGTTGCTTTCGAGTAAGATAATTGACTAAAGAGGCATTCACATCCTATCTGAGTAAGCTTTTCTCCACACGACACGATGGGAACTATACCCACGATGAAGTGGGTGCTGAGAAGTCCGTTAGGTGCTACTCTCCGGTGCTACTGGTAACTGGGGTAGTTTATACAGATAACAGGAAGGAGTTGGATTGTATGCAGCTGAGGACAAGGAACCAATCAACCAAGTGCCCCACCAAGTGCTACCTAATGACCATGACTAGAATCAACCAAATACAGCTTTCGATCCATTTCGAGTTCTATTCGCCGATGCGGTGGAAACTGGACAACTTCCAAGAAAGAGGAAAATGAAAGAAGAAACCTATTCTATAGCTTGCTTAAAACAAAAAGAAAGAAGTATAGATACCCTCATATGTTTCAAAAAAAAAATGAACAGAGAACTCCGTGTGGTTTAAAACAGCACGCTTAATCCCTGCAAGTATCTACACGTCCTCTTTTTTTATACCTAAAAGATTTGAGAATACACCCGACCTCAGCATAACTAGGATGCACATAGGGCGACAGTCCAAGGCAGAGTGTGGGGAAGAGGACGCGTGCCAGTCCTTTTTAACGCCGCAGCCTTGTCCGGCGCCGCCATGCTCCCCTCCCACCGGATCGGCCTACAACCCTAGCTTGGTCCTGTGGGACCGGTGGTTCAAGCTGGAGCACGACCTGCACTATAGGCCTACTTCGCTGGCTAGACACAAGGCGGGCCATAGGAGGACGACGCCGGCGAGGAGAACGAGGAGACACTGCAGACTACGAGAACCTCATGGCAGTCACAGTGAAGTTGTGGACGGAGGTCAAGCAAGAGGACGACGATGTGCCTCTTCAATCACATGAGCTGGACGAAGAGGCGGCCATGAAGATGGCACTCAAGCCTCAAGGCCTCTAGTTTGCAGGAGCTGGCCATGTGGCCTGACCAAGCTCCCCACCATGCTACGCATCGGCACTTGCCGAGGGGCAGTCGGCTACGCCTTCGGTGATACCGCCACACCATTTGACGCCGGTGTAGCCATGGTCATCCTGGAGCGCGTGCGCAACTAGCGCTCCAGCTTGGCAGGCCACACCACCTCCTTTTCCTGCGCCGATGTGGCAGGCGCTACCACCTGCTCCTCCTGTGCTACGCAGGCATCAGCTCATCCACATCGACAACGATGACGACGAGGAGTCACAAGCGATGCAAAAACCTAGATAGAGTTTTAGTTTTGTGTCATTTTTTCCACCCCTATTGTTTTTTCGATAAAGAGTATATATTAATATCGAGAAGATACCAATTACACCTAGCCTCTGCAACAACGCACTACCCTGTCAGCATTAGGGATGCACATAGCCAACAAAAAAAAATTATAAAAAGAAAAACTCCCGCTACAATGATCAGTTCCTTGTAACAGCAGTACTAACACCACCAAAACAACACCAGAAGTTCAGCTTCTCCAAAAGCGACGCCTCCAGGAAGAAAACAGTGCACAAGCGTCATCGTCACCCGATCATTAGGTTTTCACCCTGGAGAAATTCCTCGCTCGCAAAAATAATGCCTTCAACAAGGTAATTGCGAGGCAAAACCCATTAAGGCCAGACCTTCGATTTTCATCCTAAAAGGTAAAACTTTAAACTTCTCTTATGTTGTTGCCCCCATTTTCGATGCCACTATTCCAAGTCACGAAACACCAAGCCAATTCCACCTCGCCACAAAGACTCAAACCTGGCTAGTCCACTGATCATGGCTTCCATGACATTCTTCGCTAGCTGACTTCAATATGGAACGACGCTCCCTAAAAACATGGATGCACCGGACCGAATCCCATCTGATCTAGCAATCTCCAGGCATGAAGCGCCCAGTGGAGTTGCTGGCAGAGCCTTTCGAAACACGACACTTCAGCCAGATCGATGAGACAAGCATCTAGTAGATCTTCAACTTTGCGCAAGATGAAATCCTAGAACCACCTCCTTTATTCAAGATGAGCTAGCAGCCCCCCACGCCACTTGCTGGAATCAGAGGAGAACAACCAGGCGCCGCCGGCCGCTAGTCCCCTTCGGTGCTGCACAAGGTGCGAGCCTCAACCCGTTGGGCCTAGATCAAACCCAAACCGGGCCTGCAAGGCCTTCCGAGCGCAACCTCCGTAGGATCTGGACACGGGGACGCGAATCCCGCGCAGCCAGATGCGCCGCCCACCGTCCCAGCTCGAGTCCGCGCTGCCGACGCCCGGCCGGGGTAGGAACCACCATTGCTGGGCCACCGCCGCCGCGGCAGGTTCAGCGCGTCGCCAGGCCAGCAGTCACTCGCCAGCCCAGATCGGGCCTGGACGGGCCTGCGCCACCAACGCCCGGCCCGGGCAAGAGCCGCTGCCGGAGCCATCGCCACACACACCTTGCTCAGCACCGCCGCCTCTCATCCACCTCGTCGTCCTCCTCGCGCCGGAGCTGCCGCCATCCCTCTCGCACCGAGACAACGACAACCCAACACCGCCACGTTCCTCGGCCATTCAGCCAGGCGGGCGCCGCCATCGGCGGCAGCGGCCACAGAAATGGCAATGTGGGGAACTGTCTTCCTAGGGCTACGGGACCTTCAGAGTCGCTCGTGCAGGAGCAACCCGGGAGGCATTTCTTCTTTTTGTGTGTGTGTGTGTTTTTTTTGTCTATCCTTAGATCAGCCAAACTATGTTTATTGTATGTGTATATTAGTATTATTAGAAAAAATGGGCCTCTCCACTAGGTTTGCCTCCCCCCAAACAGACCACGCTAACCTTCCAGTCCGTGGGCTGACCCAAACTGACCAAATGGACACATTTGGTGTCTGAAATGGGTCAGCCCGCTGGAGTCGCCCTAAGAGCATCCAGTCACGCCCCATTACACCTAAAAGGGTTATCGAGGTGCCGAATATGAAAATCACGCCTAGTTGTGGCCCAAATAGCTCCATCGCGCTGGCGCGACCTAATACAACACCCAACGCTCTCAACCTAGTGTCGTCCTGCAGGGCTAGTATGGGAGCGCTAGACATAGCCGACAACTACAATACCTACTAGGGCACAACATCTTGGTGATATAGCCCATACGCTCCCAGCCATGTCTCTCCCTTGCCTGGGACTGCTCCCACCCCCACCAAATCACTGTCGCCACCTTGTTTCAATGTCAACATGTTGGCGGTGGCTACCCAACAAAATCCCTCCTACCCACTCTCTACCGGCGCTCCTATTCAACCGCGTTGTCGCTAATTGACTCACCGAGCACAAATCTCACGGCAGCTGTGAACACCTCGCACTGTCATGCATGTAGGGTGTTCGGTAGTATGTTATTCTAGATTGTTGTGTATAGATTACATAGGCAGGGTGTTTGGTTGTTTTGATTGCTTCATTGTATGATTCATATACCATGGATATCAATCATGAGATAATGATCCAAGCTTTGATGAAAGAGGATGCTAGTGTCGCCGCCGATGAAGATGAGCACTTAAAGATCATCTCTTACCTTCTATGTCTACGAGCAGAGCAAAATGCAACTCCCAAACATGGAGATTGAGATGAAGGTGAGCACTTCAAGTTCATCTCTTGTCTTCTATGTCTACAAGCAGAGCAAAATGCAACTCCCAAACATGTATTTTTAGACGGAAGACCAAGCCAAGGCAGAGGATGCAAGGCCAGTGCATGCTATATGATGTCTATTTTGCCGATGAGTCAACATTTGCCCCAAAGGATTTTCGGTGGCAATAAGGAGTTGTTCATGAAGTTGGTGTATGATGCGAGGGAGTATGATATTTCTTGAAGAAGAAAGACTACACCGAAATGTGGGGTTTCTCATATGCACTATTGCTATAATGCTATGAGGCTGCTTGCATATGGAGCTCCGCATGGCTAAGTCTAGAACCATTGCATCCATGTACAAGTTCTTCAAGGCAGTTGTGGCAGTGCTTGGACCAATTTGTTTGAGAGCACTAAATGAAGCATACATAGCTCGGCTCCTGCCTCAAAACCCAATGAGAGGTTTACCTACGATGCTTGCAAGCATTGATTGCATGCATTGACATGGAAGAACTATCCATTTGCTTGGCAAGAATTGTACAAAGGGCATACTAGAGAGTGCATTGTGGTACTTCAAGTTGAGGAAAAAATTTAATTGTGGATTTGGCACGGTTTCTTTGCCATGGCAGGATCTCACAGTAACATCACGTGCTGCAGCGCTCTCCGGTGTTCGACTTACTGAAGGTCATGCTCCTGAGTGCAACTATAAGATCAATGACCACCAATACACCAAAAGATACTACCTAGTTGATGACATCTATCTAAAATCATCGATATTTGTGAAGACAATCCCCAGCCCTTATTGTGAGAAGAAATCTTGGTTTTCTTTGTGTCGGGAGGGTTGTAAGAAGGATGTCAAGCGGGCGTTTGCTGTGCTCCAGGCTCATTTTGCTATTATTCGGTACTCTGCTCTTACTTTGTTGTGGTTGACAGATCAGATGTGGGAGGTCATGAATTCATGTGTGATCATGCAGAACATGATCATTGAGAATGAGCGTGCTGCTCCACTGATTGATGATCACCCGTATGACCAGCTAAGGCCTTCTTGCCCATGTTGATCACAAGGCGCCGACCAAGTTTGTTGCTTTTCTCGAGGTGCATTCCAAAATGCGTGACGATCTTGTTAGTCATCAACTGCAAGCTAATCTAGTAGAGCATGTGTGGGTGCTAAGAGGAAACACGGCTTGACTCTTGGTCTAGTTGAACTTCTCCAATTTTATTTTGTTTGAATTGTTGTATCAATTACTGTAAACTAATTATGCATTAAAACTATGCAATATGATTGCAACTTAGATAGAAATGTGGCTGAAGCCACTATATTGGGAAGCCGGCTAGGTGCAACTGCTGCCAATGTGCCGACAACTAGTGCCAGCAACTTGCATTATAGGGGGCCAAAGCCCACAATATATAGTACAACGGGACAAATATGCATGAAACACTCATACAAAGGGACAAATATGCAGATATACATGAAAGACATAATATAACTCTAAAAAAGGTCAATGATGGTATATAACTATACAAGCATGTGAAATCAGCTATTTGTAAAATCACAAGAGCATAGGCAAAGTGCCACCTGAAAGCTGTCCAGGATGTGGGGGCAAGCTAGAACCGCCCCTGATTACACCTCAATTCTTGGTTTAGTGCTTCTTTTTGTGGGGAGGCGAGTAGAGTGCTCTACTTAATTTTATTGAGGAAAAGTATGTTACAAATACTATTCCAAGAATGTAAAAACAGCCAAAAATTAACAAGTTTCACTCCCTTAATTCCCTAGCTTAGAACAGTAATTTGACTTTATCTTGTTTAATCTGACAACCACATCATCCATTGGCATTCTCTCATCAGGTGCAGTTCTTGAGCAAAGTAAGCCGAACTCAATGATGGACATTACGCAAGTATTCAAGATGGTGCGGCTCTCTTCGAAGGGATTTCTTGTTTGGTTTATACCATGTATTGGTTCACCTCGTAGTAGGTTACAGTCAGTAACACTTAAGAGTTTGTATGGGAAGGCTTGACTAACCCACTGCCTCAAGCTCAACTCATCAACAAACATTGGATTCGTTGGACATTTCCTTGTGAAGACCTCAAGGAGAACAATACCAAAGCTGTAAACGTCACTCCTCCGTGATGCTTTCCCTGTTGATCCGAACTCTGTTCCGTGCCAAAAGGAAACCGGTGAGCTAGATCATATGAAAATGATATAAAACATTTATCAGATTTCAGAAAGGAAATTACGTGGTGCCATGTATCCTATGGTGCCGGGCATGCTTGTTAACATGATAGAGTTGTCATCCCCAAATAGCAGCTTGGAAACTCCGAAATCAGCAACGTGTGCAATCATCTCCATGTCAAGCAAAATATTGCTTGGCTTCAAATCAAAATGAAGGACAACTTCAAAATGTCTGTGATGTAGATACTCCATTGCCATTGCAACATTCAGCATGATTCCAAGCCTCTGCAGGAAACTGATCTGCCGCCCTTCATCTGAATGCAACCAAGCATCTAAACTACCATTGGGCATGTACTCAAGAATAAGTGCTTTGAAGTCAAGGTTAGAGCAAGTGCTAACTATCCTCACCAAGTTCCGGTACCGGGCATTCTCAGTAAACGACACTCTATGTCAAAGCTCTTTGAAGCTAATTCATCCTGCATGTTGAGAACCTTTACTGCAATGATAGACTCGTCATCTAGCTGACCTTTAAAGACATTACCAAAACCTCCAGCCCCTAGCAGGTTATCATCACTGAAGTGGCTTGTTGCACGGACGAGTTCATGGTACGAGATCAACTGGTAATTCAGCAAGTCTGTGTCGAAGGATGCTGGCATCTTTCCTTGCTTGTTCATCTTTCTTCTAACCAACATACACAGGCAAGCAGATAAAACAAGAAGCGTCACCACTTCAGGTATTATGACTCTCAGCAGTAGTTGTTTTGACCTTGAGTGTTTTCTGTTCTGGCATGGTGCTATTCCCTCCCTCGGAAGGCCACATAGTGCATTGTTTCCCATCAATGATTTCAGGGTGATGCTGGAGAACACACCTCCTTCTGGTATCTGCCCGTTTAGCCTGTTGAAAGAGAGATTCAAGTTGGCAAGGTAAGTGAGATTGGCCAGAGACTTCAGAATGGAACCTGAAAGTGCATTGGAGGAGAAGTCCAACACCTCAATACTTAGCAACTTTCCAAATGAATTTGGTATCGATCCTCCAAGTAAGTTCCTGAACAGATTCAGATATATCATCATCTGCCAGTCGCCGAAGGAACCTGGGATGCCACCTGACAGCTGGTTGCTTGATAGATCCATCTTGGTAATTGCATTCAGTTTCCCTACATCTAGAGGTAGGGAACTACTGAAAGAGTTCTGTGACAAATCAAGCTCAGTTAGTTTCTGATTCTGCCATAGACTAGGTGGTATGTCCGAAGACAATAAGTTGTGGGACAGTGTCATGATCTGTATCTTGCTTAGGCTACTGACACTGCCTGGAATGGAACTAGTCAGTCTATTGCTGTCAAGATGCAACACAACCAGGCTTGTTAATCCATTGATTTCTGGTGGGATGGTGCCAAACAAGCTATTGTTGGAAAGGTCGAGTCCTCTGAGATTACTCGTTGCAGCAATTGATGTGGGGATAGTCCCATTCAACTGGTTTCCACTGAGAGACAGAACTAGTAAGTTGGTAAGGTTGGCTAGTGTACTAGGGATGCTACCGGTGATCCTGTTGTTATCTGCTCTAAATAATTTGAGGAATGTGCTAAGGCTTCCGATGTAGGCTGGTAGCCTCCCGGTGAATGTGTTGTTTGCAATACCAATTGCAGTCAGGTTCCTGCATTTTAAGAACACATACAGGAAGTCAAGGTTCCCGCTGAGCTGGTTCCCATCTAACCAGATGCGACAAAGGTTCAGCAAGCTCCCAAATGAAAATGGCACTGATCCAATCAAACTGTTTCCAAAAAATCTATTTTGGTGAGGTTAGAAAGATAGCCTATGGATTCAGGAATGGAACCTGTTATCTGGTTGTTTGCAAAGCTTATAAATCTGAGGTTTTTCAACTGTCCATACTCTGGTGGGATCCCTCCCTCAAGCTTGTTCTCGCTGAGGTCCAAACCAAGAAGCCCAGTACAGTTGCTCAGTTCCACGGGGATCTTTCCAGTAAGACCATTGGTTGACAAGTAAATTATGGTGAGGTTTGGCATTGTTGCCAGCCATGATGGCATGGAACTAGTGAAATTATTCACTAAGAGGGAGATCGTGTCGAGGTTCTGACATGCCGAAAGACCTGGCGGGATAGGTCCATCAAACTGATTCTCATCGAGGGAGAACATTTCCAATATAGGGAGGTAAAAGCTCTCATTTCCAGGAATCTGACCTGAGAGATTGTTCCTTGTCATACCTATGGCTTGCAAGTGGGACATATTGAAGATAGCAGGAGGCATGGGTCCTGAAAGAAGATTGTCTTGCATGACTAGCAACTCTATCTTCGACAAGGAGCCGATGCTATCAGGAATTGGTCCTGTCAGCCGGTTTGACCCGAGATGTACTATTCTCAAATTGGGTTTGTTGTTGAACACGCCATATGGTATCGGTCCGCTCAGGTCATTGTTTGGCAACCTTAGCAACTGAAGGCTGTTAAGATTTTGAAACTCATGTGGGATCCCTCCGAAGAGGTTGTTGCTATCAAGATAAAGAGACTCGAGCCTAGTGAGGTTGCCAAGGGTGGAGGGGATGGTACCTGACAAACTGTTGTATGAAAGGACAAGATTTTGGAGCCAGGGCAGGCCACCAAGCTCACTCGGCACAAGGCCTTCAAGGATAGTGTTGCTAAGGACAAGGCTGGAGAGGAAGGAGAGGTTGCCGAGCTATGGGGCGATGCTGCCCTGGAGCGGCACGCTGTCAAACTCTAGGCCGATGACGCGCTGTCCATGGCGGTCGCACGAGACACCAACCCACGAGCATGGGGATGCAGTGGCGGTCCAGTTGCCGGCGAGGATGCCAAGAGGGTCCTTGACCTAGGCTTTGAAGGCGAGAAGCGCAGCGAGGTCTGTGGTGTTGGATTGCAGGGTGGGTGCCCGCCGAGCGGTGGTACATGGCATTAGTAACACGAGGAGCACCACCATGCTGATGCAGAGAAGAGTCATGGTGGTGAAGAGCTGAACGTTGGTGATGAAGGGAATGTGGGACATGCAGCAGGTTTTTGTCACGAAGTGGGGAATGAGCAACTATCATTCACAGGGGGCCGAAGGCCAATACATGTACATGTGTGGGTAATATGCAAAGATTCCCTTATACAACGGGGAAATAGGAAAAGAAGACTATACATGTCTAACACCCCCGCCCCCCAAACTCATGGTGGATCAACAACACTGAGTTTGGAGAGAAAGAAGCTATGTTGCGCTCAGGTCTGGGCCTTCGTGAAGAAATCTGCCACCTGCAACTCAGAAGGCACATACTGAAGAGCGAGAATCTGATCCTGCACAGCAGTGCGCACAAAGAAGGCATCAACACCTATGTGTTTGGTGAGCTCATGCTTCGCTGGATCTCGCGCAATCCTGATAGAACCTGTACTGTCTGACAATAGGGAAGTTGGTGTAGTGACAGTCACACCAAAATCCTCCAATAACCATCGTAACCAAGTCACCTCGGCCGTCAAACTGGCCATAGCTCTCAACTCAGCCTCTGTACTCGAGCGGGAGACGGCGGTCTGTTTCTTTGTCTTCCATGCAATGAGAGAACCACCAAGAAACACACAGTAGGCGGAAAGCGAGCGACGATCCGAAGGATCACTAGCCCATGTAGCATCAGAGTAGGCCTGGAGATGTAAAGAGCCGGAACGAGGGAAAAAGAGACGACGGGTGATTGTGCCTCGAAGATAGCGAAGAACACGAAGGAGATGACTATAGTGAATCGAGGTGGGAGCAGAAACAAACTGACTCAAAATATGAACCAGATATGATATATCAGGTCGAGTGATAGCAAGATAGATAAGGCTCCCAACAAGATGGCGATAGCGCGTCGGATCAGGAAGAGGGTCACCATCAGAAGCACGAAGCTAGACATTGAGCTCCATAGGAGTCTCAACAGTGCGCGCATCACCAAGAGCAACACGAGCAAGGAGATCCTAGATATATTTTTCCTGGGAGATATAAAAGCCATCCGAAGTGGAGGAAACCTCAATCCCAAGAAAGTAGCAAAGAGGACCAACATCAGTCATAAGGAACTGCTCATGAAGACGGGCCTTAACAAAGGCAATATACTCAGAATCATCGCCGGTGATGATCATATCATCAACATAGAGGAGGAGAAGGGTTCGTCCTCGAGGAGAAGTGTGAACAAACAGCGCGGGATCATTAGCGCTAGGGGAGAAACCGGCAGCTATCATGATAGAGGCAAAGCGCTCAAACCAGGCATGTGTGGTCTGTTTCAAGCCATAAAGAGAGCGCCGAAGGCGACAAATCATGCCATCAGGAACAGAGTACCCTGGAGGAGGCTGCATGTAAACTTCCTCACGCAACTCACCATTGAAAAATGTGTTCTGAACATCAAGCTGAGACACAGACCAGTGGCGAACAGAGGCCACGGCAAGAAGAGTGCGCACGGTGGTCATATGAGCCACAGGTGCAAAAGTCTCATCATAATCACGACCCCGCTCCTGCTGGAAGCCACGAGCCACAAGACGCGCTTTGTAGCGCTCAAGAGATCCATCAGAGCGAGTCTTAATCTTGTAGACCCACTTGCATGTGATGGGATGAACACCGGAAGGAGGAGAGACAAGATCCCAAGTGCCAGTGCGCTCAAGCGCAGCAATCTCCTCGGCCATGGCAAGCTGCCATTCGGGATGTCTCTCAGCATCCCGATAAGAAGTCGACTCGAGGGAAACAGGAAGACCATAGTGACTAGGAGAGTAGCGATCAGGTGGATGATGCTGGCGAGCAGGAAGATGAGGAGTCATCTCATCAGAGGAAGAAGGCATATCAGAAGAAGAAGCATCCGGAACATGAGAATGCCAAGAATAGTGGAAAGGAAAAGGAGACAACATAGAGGTGAGTGGAGGATCGGAAGAGAAAGAAGGACTCGGTGGGGATGAGGGTGGCGGTGGGGAAGATGGAGCATCGGCAAGGATGGGACGTGGAGGAAGATCAATCGGCACAGAGGGTGGTGTGTCGGGAAACAATAGGAAAGATATGTCCTCCACCGAGAAGGCCGAGGAGGAGGGATGTGGGTAGAAGGATCACGACTCATCAAACTTGACGTCACGAGAAATGCGCATCCACGGCCAATGGGTTCCCAACATCGATAGCCCTTGTGCTTATCACTATAGCCAAGAAACACACACTCAACAGACTGAGCGGTCAGTTTGGTACGCTCGCGAGGGGCCAGAAGAACATAGCAAACGCAACCAAAAGAGCGAAGAGCCGAATAATCAGGGGAGCGAGCAAACAAACGCTCTAGAGGAATACCACCCTGTAGGGCAGTCGAGGGCTGAAGGTTAATAAGATAGGTGAAGGTAGACACGGCCTCAGCCCAAAAGTGAGGGGAAAGAGAGGCGGCAATCATCAGCGCACGGGCCGTCTCAAGCATATGGCGATGCTTGCGCTCAGCCACGCCATTCTGAGCGTGAGCGCCGGGACAGGAGAACTGAGCGAGAGTCCCTTGCTCGGCGAGAAAACCACACAACATCTGGGAGACATACTCTCCAGCTAAATCAGCTCGAAAAACACAAATAGGCGTGGAGAACTGGGTGTGAACCATAGCAGCAAATCGCTTATATATAGAGAGAACCTCGCTACGAGAAGTCATGAAATAAAGCCAGGTATAGCGAGAGAAATCATCGATAAATATAACATAGTAGCGATGGCCCCCCTTCGAAGCGAAGGGAGCCGGACCCCATACATCAGAATGTATCAAATCAAAAGGATGCTCCGACACGGAGGTACTAGTAGGATAGGGTAACTGAGTCTGTTTGCCAAGTCTACAACCCTGACACTGAAGCGAAACATCTCCTGAGACAGGCTCCAGAAGACCGCGATGAACTAAAGATGAGAGGCGAAAGCCACAAAGATGACCAAGTCGATGATGCCATTGCTGAAAGGAAGCGGAAGTAGAAGTAGCAAGAGCATGTGAACGAGTGGTGATGCTGGTGTCGGCAGATGGAAGACGAAGCCAATCAAGATCCCAAAGCCCTGGGGAGTCACGGTGCCGAGGGCCAGCTCTAACCAGAAGCTGGGTGTGACGATCCTGGACAGAAACAGAATCAACATCAAAGAGAACACGACAACCAGAGTCAGCAGTTTGAGCGACAGAAAGCAGATTCATAGTGAGGCGAGGAACAAGAGAAACATCAGGAACAGAGAAGGAGAGAGTAGAGAGAGTGCCACGACAGGTGACAGGAAGTACCGTCAGCAGTAAGAACAGAAAGAGGAAAATCAAGAGAACGAAGAGATGATAACGCAGAAGAGTCAGAAGTCATATGGAAAGAAGCTCCAGAATCCAAGACCCACGAGGAAGTACCTGACTGTGGAGACGGTGGCCGCTCAGTGCGGGAAACAGCAGTCACAGAACCAACAGTGCCTGTCGACGAAGAGGAGCCCGAGGTAGCCAATATGCGCCTCAGCGTCGCGATATCCTGCGCAGAGAGGGACGAACCCGAAGAAGAAGGTCGAGTCCCACTCGAAGAAGCACGACCCATATCTAGCATCTTCTTGTAGCAATCAGTCTCGGGGTGCCCTGGCTTCTGACAATAGCCACACCGAATGCGAGGAGGGCGAGAGCGACCTCCACCGCGAAAGGGGTGACCTCCACTGCCAGACGATGTGCGACCCATACCATCAGGAGGAGTAGCCAGCAGTGGGGGAGCACTGGAACGAGAGGGCCCGGGAGCAGCCGCCAACACAATAGGGGCTCGAGTAGCAAGCACAGAGGGAACACCAAGCAGGACGGCACCACGGAGGCGGGTCTCCTCAGCACGAAGCTTAGAAAGCACCACCGAGAGAGGAATATGGCCTCAAGCAATCAACTGAGCACGTCGAGGCTCAAACTCTGGACGAAGTCGAGATAGAAACTCATATACTCGCCGAAACTCCAGATCAGACCTCACAGTCCTGCAACAGGGGCAAGTACCACATACAGCAGAGCGGAGAGAGTCAAGCTGATGCCAAATAGCTGAACTCTGTGTGTAGAACTCCTCAACACTGGAATCACCCTGCTGGAGAGCATGCTCCTGACGGACCACGGACAAATAGAGAGAGTCACCAGAGCGCTGATACCGCTGGCGAAGGTGATCCCACATCTCAGAAGCAGTAGCAAGGGCCATGAACTCAGAGGAAAACTGTGGTAGAACACTAGCAGTGAGAACAGCCGTAGCACGAGCATCCTCATCACACCACTGAGTATAAGCAGTCGGAGTATCACGATAAGTGGATAGAGCCTCAGAGAAATCTGCTACCTGCTAATCATAAGCATCGACTGCAGCATCATCGGCGGTCTTGGCGGCAACCCTATCAGCCTCAGAAGCATCAGCAGCAATAACCGGTGGCGTCGGCGGCACAGGCGCCACTGGAGCAAGGGGGCGTGGCGGACAGGGGACCTCACCACAAAGAACACCCCAAAGCCAAAGACCGCGCATGTGAACGCGCATGTGAGCGGCAAAGTCCGCATAATTGACACCATCAAAGGTCATCGGGCAGCGAGGAACCGCAACATAGCCCGACGAAGACGACACCATGCTGCTTCCAATCTCTCTCTCTCTCTCTCTTTTTGTGTGTCAACGCTCACGACCGGACACCAGAGGGCTCAGTGTCTGAGCAAGTATTGACTCTGGCGGCCAGCGGCGGCAGCGAGGCCGGGGACGGGGCAAGGGCGACCGACGGGAATCGGGCCGGGGACGCAGGGAATTGGGCCGGGGGCGCCGGATTTGGTGGCCGGAGATGGGCGTCCGGCGGTCGTCTTGATGAGGAGGCCGGCGGGCAGCAGCCAGCTGATATGTCTCCAACGTATCCATAATTTTTGATGCTCCATGCTTGTTTTTACACCATTTGCCTTGTGTTTCGTTACCCTTCGTGGCACTTTTATGCGATTTCCGGAACTAACCTATTAACAACATGCCACAGTGCCAGTTCCCTGTTTTCTGCTGTTTTTGTGTTTCAGAAAAGCTACACAGAAAATATTCTCGGAATTGGACGAAACAAGTTCCCGAAGTCTTATTTTTCCCGGAAGCTTCCAGAGAACTGAATAGGAGTAGGAGTGGGGCCACGAGGGGCCCTCACGCCAGGCTGGCGCGGCCCAGGCCCTGGCCGCGCCGCCTAGGTGTGAGAGCGCCCTGGCAGCCCCCTGACGACGCCCCTTCGCCTATATAAAGCCTCGGGACGGAAAACCCTAAAAGAGTCGGCAATTTTCCAGAAAGAGTTCCGCAGTTCCGCCGCCGCCACCGACGAATTTCGGGGGACAGAAGTCTCTGTTCCGGCACCCTGCCGGGATGGGGAAGTGCCCCCGGAGCCATCTCCATCGGTCTCCATCGCCGTCTCCGCCGTCTCCATCGACCTCACCGCCATCTCCATCAACCTTGATGTCTCCTATGATGAGGAGGGAGTAGTTCATCCCTGGGGCTAAGGGCTCTACCGGTAGCTATGTGGTTCACCTCTCTCTCCCATGATGTGATCTTTATGTGATCGTGAGCTTTGTATCATGTTGAACAAGTAGATGTTATTATTCAGATATTATGTGTACTCTAGTGGTGTTATTAAAGTAATCTATTCCTCCTGCCATGGTGTAACGGTGACAGTGCGTGCATCATGGTGGTACTTGGTCTAGGCTACGATTGTGATCTTTTGTGGATTATGAGAATAATTATCGCTATGATAGTATTGAAGTGATCTATTCCTCCTTTCATGGTGTAATGTTGACAGTGTGTGCACCGTGTTAGTACTTGGTCTAAGTTGCAATAATATCTATCTTGAGTTGTGCTTTGATTTGGATATCTCTATGAGTGGTGTTTGTCAAGTACTTGATGAACTTTGAGGAGTGCTTCATAGCCCTACGCAATGATTCGTGTTATTCAATAGGAGAGTAATTCAGAGTACCATAGTGAAGAGAAGTTATCTATTGGTTCAATTATGTTATATTTGTTGGGAGTGTGTCCACTAGTGAAAGTATGATCCCTAGGCCTTGTTTCCAAGCTTTGCACACCGTTTACTTACTGTTTTGTTACATGTTTGCTCGCAGCGATACTTATTTCATATTACAGTTACTACTTATAATCATCACAACTGCTTGTATTTCACTATCTCTTCGCCGAACTAGTGCACCTATACATCTGACAAGTGTATTGGGTGTGTTGGGGACACAAGAGACTTTCTGTATCGTAATTGCAGGGTTGTTTGAGAGGGATAGCTTTGACCTCTTCCTCCCTGAGTTCGATAAACCTTGGGTGATCCACTTAAGGGAAACTTGCTGCTGTTCTACAAACCTCTGCACTTGAGGCCCAACACTGTCTACAAGAACAGAAGCGTGTGTAGACATCAAGCTCTTTTCTGGCACCGTTGCCGGGGAGGTAAGGTAAAAGGTACTCGCATCCTCCCGTGTGAGTGCTCGAAGTTATTTCCTTTAGATTCTGCAATTACAACTTTTTGTTTCTTGTTTTTATTTTCACTAGTTAGGCTTAATGGAAAATAAAGAGTTCTTTAGTCTTTTTTCTGAGTTTAGATTTGAAGATAAAATTGAAAAACCTTGAGCTTAATTTGCATGCTAATAGTGTTGTTAGTATGAAAGTTTCGAACACTGTTATTACTAATGCTATAGAAAAGTCTAAGCTTGGGGAAGCTGGTTTTGTTAAGCATGATATTTTTAGTTCCCCAGCTTTAGTGGAGAAAGTTTGTTCTGATAATATTTTATCTCCCATATGTGATGTTCCTTCTTATGATGATATGTTTGAAGAATATGCTTTGCGAAATAGCTGTTCTTTAGCTTGTGATGATACTGAACCTCTAGTTTATGATGGCTATGATGATGAGTATAATATTTTCAGTTCACCTACTATTGAGGATAAAATTAGTTATGATTACAATATGCCTCCTATTTATGATGATTATGGTGATGCGAATAATTATTCTATTGAATTTGCTCCTACTACTTTTGTTCCTGTGGTGAGTATTAATTCTTTTATGCATGTGGCTCATGAAAGGGGTGATTTATGTAGTTATATTATTAGTTCTATTCATGATGCTACTGAAAGTTATTATGAGAGAGGGAAACATGGTTTGATGGATCTCAACAATATTAAGTTTCCCCTCTTTATGTTGCAAATCTTGAAGTGGCACTTGTTTTATCTATCCATGCTTGCTACTATGTGCCTCGTTGATTTATTTTCTTACAAGATTCCTATGCATAGGAAGTGGTTTAGATTTAAATGTCTTCCATACTTGCTTTTTGATGCTCTCTATTGCTTTAAGTTCCTATATGGCGCCTTTGCCTCAAGCTCTTATATGGCGCCCATATGAGCATCTTTGCAAATTACTGCGCCTAGCTCAAAGGCGTTAAAGAAAAGCACTCTTGGGAGATAACCCATTGTTTATTTTCAGTACTTTTTCTTTTATTTGAGTCTTGGAAGTCATTACTACTGTAATGACCACTCCTTATCCTTTTTATTTTATTGTTGTGCCAAGAGAAGCCTCTAATTCGAGTGAGGTAAAGATTTGGGGATGTTGCTGTCCTGAAACTGTTTTCGGTGCTGCACCGTAAAAATTCGTATAAATTCTCTGTATATCTTTTGGACCTGCGATTTCTTGTGCATATGCCCCAGGTTATGTCCAAACTTTCATTTGTTGAACACTTTTTGATTTGAGCAACAGAAAACCCCTCAAAAATTCGACCTTTATCAGCTGTTCTGTTTTGACAGATTTCTGCCAATATTTGTGTTTGCCGCTTTATCGCTTTCTTTTTGAGTTCTTTTGATCACGGAACTTTTGGGGAAGTTGCTACAGTAGTATATGCTTAATATGTGGTGATTTTATGTTGAAACCTGAAGCAAAAAGGGTTGATTCATTATTATGTTTATGCTAATGTTGCTAATAGAATTGTGTTTAGTTTTGTATGAAGGAAGTTTTCAAGTGTAGGGATTGGAGAATGATGAGATGAGTTGAAGAATGGACAAAAGCTTAAGCTTGGGGATGCCCATGCATCACCCCAAGAAATATCCAAGAAGTACAAGCGTCAAAGCTTGGGGATGCCCCAAAGGCACCCCTTCTTCATCGGCAAAAGTCAGGTCACCTTTCAAGACACTATATTTTTATTGCTTCATGCACTATGCATTTTTCTTGGAGCGTCAGTTATTTTTGTTTTCAGTATTAGTTTAGTTTAGTTTGCTGTAATAAATGGTTAGATCACATCATGTTTCTTTTGGAGGAGATGAACTCGCTTTTCATTACCAAGAACACTCTAGTTTTCACTCTTATCAAAAACCGAGTGTTCTTTTTTTTTCTGCTACTGCTTTTGGTTTTTGTTTTCACCTTGATTTGCGTTCAGATCTTCTTATATCTATTTATCAACACTACTGCAGAATAGCCTACCAGTGACAGGCTCAAAAGACCCATTAGTGACAGGCAAGGTGCCCGTCACTGGTATGCTGTCACTGGTAACAAGTTACTAGTGACGGGCAAGTGCCCGTCACTGGTATGTAGTTACTAGTGACAGACATTTTTTCATGCTCGTCATTAGTACATCTTAGTAGCGACAGACCCTTTAGTAGTTTGGAAGTTTGCATGTCACTGCTAAATATTTTAGGGATAAAAAAATATAAATATTTTTGGCATAAAAAATATGGCACTTGCACATCGATAATAAAATATAATCATAGACAATCATACATAACAAAATATAATCATAAGTACTACACACTCGAATTAATATTGATGGACAATATCCAAAACAAGTTTGCTATTATTTCAGAACCAACACCTCAAATTCACATTCTCCAACTCTTGTGAAACGTCAAAGCTTCCACCATCTACTTCCTAAGACTCATCGTCTCCAGCTGCTACCTAGAAAATTGCATCCCAAAGAAACGACGACACAGAGCAAGCAGCCACTGATTCAGGTGGCAAAGCAGCATGCGTTTAGCGGCAGCCTGGTATCATATCAGCTCATATCACAACACGTGCACAACACCACCCAACTTGAACTTTTCAACCGTCATCTGCAAGGGGTGAAAAATAGAACAGTTTCACTTATTCAATAATAAATCATTTTGTTGCTGCCAAGTATGATAATAGAAAGTCTGGGTACTATAAGAGAAAACTGAGATGCTAATTTGGTACATACAACAAAATTACCAAAGCACAACCATCTACCAAAATTATCAGCCAGGAAGTAACCTGTTGATCTGGAGATGTTCTATGTTCCAATCAAGCCTAATAGTTAAGGTTAGCTACAGACTCTGGTGTTCTAGCGTGGTCAAGCTTTATACTCGCAAAATATGTGCTTGCTATGATTAGACAACAGGTAGAAGGTCATCGACTAGAATAGTTCGCAGGTGAACTAACTAGGATTTTGGTGCGTACATGCATCAACTTAATTCATCTTTTTAGTTCAAAGAAAATATCAGCCACAGTAACTATTTTATTATTAGGCATTGGAGGTTAACAATCCTCATCGGTATTGGTGGACTATTTTGTTGTAGGCCAGGATACCATGAGAGATACTATGCAGTGTATGCCAAGAAGTAAAAAAAAATCAGCAGAATCAAAACCCATTAATCAAGTTCAGAGAGCAGTGCACAAATTAGATCATACATAGGCAAACATGGTGAGCATTTAATAACCTGAACGCTGCAGACCTTAAAAGAATATAGAAATAGATGAAAACCCCTTTGCGGCGGGAATTTCTTAAAAGTGTGCTAATTTATGGTTATGAAATTTCACTTGTATCAGCTTTTGAGATGAACTTAAATTTGAAACAAATAATGTGAAGAAATGTGGTTAAACTTATAACAAATACACCAGCCTAATTTCTTGTCCATAACAACGCATTTTAATGTATGCATATTTTTTCCGAAATGGGAGCAAATGCCCCAGCATATTGTTATCTGAGGGAATATAATGGAACTAATTTAAAAATAATTAACAGTTATTACCTAGAGGTGTAAGTCTTACTCCTACCAACTTCTTTGAAATTCAGTTTACACTTCAGCCAAAGTATCGATGTATTGCTTGCTGCAGTCATTACAGGAGCCTTCCCTGCAACTTGCGCTAAAAAAACTCTTTGCACTGATCAATTTATGAAGTAAATGAAAATCATTCTGAAGCTTGCAGGGCCTAATCAGTATGCGTAGTATACTGCATAGCAGGTACATAAACGCATGCAGGTGTCAACTTAGAACTGAAATAAGATTAAAAGTGAATAAAAAAATGAAAGGGAGGGAATACGTGGAGATATTTTTTGGCAATATTGTCAAATCATCCATTTGAAACTTAAACCGTCTGCCCACTTGATAAAACATACACCAAAGTTCAAGCAGTAACAGATACTGAAAATATATGAACACATCTACATGGACGCCATGGGGAGAGGACATCGTGGCAGAAAACTGGAAAGGACTTGCAGATCATCTCCATATCAGCAGATCGATTCGAATCAAAACAGGCAGAAGGGAGCTCGCCTTGTGACGTGGGCGGTAGTGGTGCTTCTCACCTGACTGGCATCCACAACCGAATCCATTCTCATATCTTCCACAACAGCTCAACTAGGGGAAAATCGGTGCATGGGAAATTAGAGACTGCTCGAGATGGGTATGGAGGAAAGGTAGAAGGAGACAGTCGCATTAGGGAGGAAGGCATGCAAAGGCTGCTAATAAAGAAAGATGGAGTGGACGACAGTAACTCCACGGCTGTTACATTGAGCGGGAGGTCGCGCACTCGCAGCAACATCAGAAGAGGAACTGAGGTGCCTGACGGGAGTTTATAATCGGACAACTTTGGATTGCACGTGACAACCAAAACAAAAGGAAGGATGGATGAGCAGATCGGATGACCCTAAATATAGGATGACGTGGATAGACTGCATGTGGAGATAGACAAATTAAATAACCCTCTAGTGGGGTTTTGCTTTATAAAAATTATAGATAGGAAGCCTTACTTACTGTCAGTCATGGCAACAAACACAAAGGCCCACACTCGGCAAGATTGATCTTCGGAACCTGAATATGATCAGCATGTACATCACGTAATTACAATTGAGAATTTACAATTTCATTTATGCAACTAACGAGTCATTTGTCTGTAATTTTGCTTCCACGCATATACTGGTAGCAGCGTAATTGATATGGAAATTAGTTTTTCATGAAAGTTTGTCATATTCATGTAATTTCTATTAAGGATTTGCATCTCAGTTTCTAAAATTAAATTAGACATAGACCTAACTTGTTTTCAACATAGAAGAGTTATCCAACTTGACACCAGATTTTTTGAAATAATAATGTAATGCTTTATTCCAAGATACTCTCTCGGATATTATAAAAGCCATACAGCTGACGACCTAAGTACATGGTTATGTGCAAGCTAAGCTCAAAGCATAATACTCCAATGATGCATAGGGGAAATGTACCTTCGATAAACAGCAGTATGGATACTCGAGAGGATCTGCAGATCAGTTTCAGAAAAATTGACATGCATCAATAGCAGTTTCAACCCAGTTGGTTCTGTGATGAAAGAACACAAACAAAACTCATTATTTATAGATTGGCTAACACGATCAACAAATAATCAATTGGGACAGAATGACGCTATGAGATAAAAGTTAACAAAAACTTATGAATAATGTCCTCTGAGATAGAAGTTATATGAATCACTTCTACATATTAAATTATAAAATATAATAAGATATCACTGAGGCCATGAGCTAATTGATTGTTCGACACTAGGAAATTGTACCTCTTCAACTTACAGGGACATGATACTGTTTCTTGCCATTGACAGATAACCGAAGTTGTACTAGCTGTATTCTCTGTCTTTGGCTCCTTGCGCTATAATTGCTCATTGTTTCCTCAATCCTAAGAATATATATAGGACGAAATTCGAATGGAAAATTAATCAATGGAGACGGAATAATGCTATGAGATGAGCACATAGTTGAACCTAGCTAATATGCATAACACCAAATTATTTATATTTCACTCTATTAAGGATAAATGATGCAGGGATTATTGCTCATTGCAAAACAGAAAAAATAGGGAGTTAAGTGAATGCATTTACTAAAAATAACTGGTTGCCGAGTCATCATTGTCATGCTGCAAGAGATGATAGTAAGAACCAACATAATTGAATTATTCAGGGGTTCCCTAGTCAGAAAATAGTTACATGAATCACTGCTGCACATAAAACATATCACCGAGGCAGTGAGTTGATTGATAGGGTGACACTAGAAAACTGTACCTCGGGTTGCAAATCATCCAGGCCGACAGGGACATGATATTATTTCTTGCTACTGAGAGATAATAAGAGTTGTCGTACTGACGGTATTCTCTTTCCTCGCACTACAGTTCATCATGCTTCTTCAATCCTAACATAGGAAAAAAAATCGAAAATCATATGCAAAGGAAGAATAGACGAGCATAAATTGGAGGCATACATAAATAGGAATGAATAGTTAGGATTACAGGATAGTTTAGTTTCAATAAATAAGTAGTGAAATATTAATCTTCAGATTGAACTAACAAAACAACTACTGGTTAAAGGATTTTCATAGTATAGTTTCATTGTCGATATAGGCAGATTCAGATGTTCTTGGGCATACACGAGAAAATTTGAATGGAATTATTCAGGGAATATATTTGGGGACAGGTAGCAAAATCAAAGTCTAAACCGTACCTTGGACATGATATTACACCTCTCTTATAGATGGATTATGGATACATTAAATCTTCCTCCTGTTCTAGATGAACTAAATCTAGGAAAAAAGCCTCAAATCGGGGGTTAAAGGTATCTAAATTCAAGGTTCCAAAGCATCACACCAGGAAAATATGGCAGACCTAGAAAGGGCGCAGCAAAATATACCTTGGAACGGATGGGGGCAACCAGATCTGGGCGTGCGGCCGCCAGGTTCATTGCCGTCACATGTTGTGGCCTCTCCATCGTCGGGGCTGCATCTCCCAAACCTGGTGTCACAGTCGGATTTCCTGGACGATTTAGGTTACGATTAGACTGGCATCCGGATGGGGAAGAGGCGGTGAGTGAGGAAGTGCATGCGCCTGGGACGGTGCTCGGTGGCTCCGAGAGCACATGGCCAGATGAGAGGATGGAGGCGACGAGGGATTGGGATTGAGGTTAAGGATTGGGGAAATTTTTACAGCTAGGGCTTGCCGTTGCACTTGGGCGCGACAACAGGTGCGAAAAGAAGCTAAAGTGGGTGGGTCGCAATATTTCACAATGCGCGCATAGCTGAAATCATTGCACGAGAGACTATTTTGGCGGTGGTGGGTTCTGGGTTGGGCGCCTAGCTGAATACTGCTGTCGGTCTTGAGGCAGCGCAGCGCACAGAAAACTGGCCTCTATATGATGGCTGATACCGACAGTCTAAATGATTTCACTATCGGCTTGTTGTCGGGTCGATGGAAAAATTCCTACGCACATAGAAATATTTCAGTTTCTAGTGATATAACAACATGTAAATTTTCATCTATTAAACTTAGAAAAACATGAGAAATTACGAAATTATAGGAAAATTTATATCATCTTGCATCGCTAATTAGGTTTCGGTTTTGTCATCTCCAACAATCTTCTTGATGGTAGTCTTTTTTTTCCTAATATACATTAGCCCCTCGGAGTGAGTGCGTATCTTGAAGGAACGTGTCACGGATTATGTAGTTTGATCCCTTTTGGTAGGTTCGAAGTCTTCGGTAGCTTTGTCATCTTCATATGTATCTTGGTCATACTACTCTTTATCAATGACACCATTCACCCTGATAATACTCATTTTTCCTCTTCTCATGAGTACACGATTTGGCTCTTGTGGTATGTTATATAGAAGCAGGACGTTTCTAGTGATGGGCCAGCCACAACCGAATGTCACTGGTAGATATTGTATACCAGTGACGGGTATTTTAACAAGTCTGTCATTGGTAATACGAGCACCAGCGACGGGCAGGTATAGAAGCCTGTCACTAGTATTACTAGTGACATGCAAGTATAATCGCCCGTCACTGGTCATGTTCTGCTGCCGCCTAACAACCTTTACCAGTGACGGGCGTAATTCTGCTTGTCACTGGTAATGTTACCAGTGACATGCACACTTTTGCCCGTCACTAATATGGTGGAGGCTATAAGCTATTCTGCAGTAGTGCAAGGTGTATTTTTGCCTCTGGACCATGTTGGTTTTCCTCAAAAGAGTTGGATTTAAAAAGTTCAAATGGTGTTGGAAAAGAGAAAAAGCTTTATGCAAAAAAGTGGTACAAGAAGGAGCTTGTGTAGACTGCGGCCTAGGCTTTTGCATGTCGTGCTTGATGTCTTTTTGATAGTATGCTTAGTGGTTTTGCTGTAGCATGACTTGTCTCAAATAACTGAGATTGCTTAATGAGCCTTTGAAAAAAATCATGCGTTGTTTTAATTATTTGGAAGCATTTATTTGGTTTTCTCCTTTGATGCTTTATTTGGGTTGACTTGGCACATGCTTACACCATGTTGACTACAAAATAAGTCGCCTATAGCCTCTAAGATCATTTTGTTTTTGACTTTTGATACCATCTTATGCTTCTTTTAATGTTGCTTTGTCGCTTTGCATGATTATAGCCGTTATTGCTCTCTTAGTTGGTCGCTCCTAGTCTTTTGCTAGCCCTCATTTTGTACTGAGTATGAGCTCTACTCGTGCATCCAACTCCCAAAAACCAAATTTGCCATTGTGTCCACTATAAATTCCTATGCATGGTATTTGCAAGCCATTCCAAGTAAATTTTCATGTGCTACCTTTCAAAAAACCTTCAAAATACTTCTCATTTTGTGACACTGTTTTCAGCTCATGGGGACGTAGTAGTCGGATTTGCTATCTTCCATATTGCTTATTCCAAAAAGAAAAAAAAAAAGAAAAAAAGGAAGAAAAAAGGCACTCCTCCATGGAATGTGAATGTTGGTGGGCACCCGATGGAATCGGTTAGCCATGGTTTGTGAAAGGAAAAAAAAGTGGAGAGGAGTGCCAAGCTTTATAAAAGAGCACAAAAGTGCCAATCTCTCTCTCAAAAACTTGCTTCATTGTTGTATGGAAGATAGTAAGAACCCCATTGCCAGTCGTTGACAAAAACAACCACCTCTCAAAACCAATTTTTATCTCTCTGTTTTACAAATGAAAAGCTCTAGCACATGTTTAATCACTGCTTCCCTCCGCGAAGGGCCCTTCTTTTACTTTTATGTTGAGTCACCACCTTCTACCTTTATGCACCATTAAGAGAGCATAGTTGTCATTCTTAGTATAATGTGCATTGTCCCAAAGTTTTCATTGATTGATTCATGATCATGGTTTCACTTGTTCTCAAATTATTTGTATCTAGTCGCCCTCTTAAACTTGAAGGTGTCCTATGCATTTATGTTTTGCTATTCCATGTGGGACAAGCTGAAAACCATTTGTGTGTTTTTCCTTATGATTTGAACACACGTTTGACTTTCATTGTTTCATTTTCATGATCTTTTGTTTGTGTTCATTTTCATGTTATAACATGGTTGCTAAGTTTCTATTGTCAAAATTATATCTTTCATGCCCATGTTTTAAGTTCTTTTGATCCCAGCTCACAACGCTTACATATATGATCAAGATTGTGTAGGTGCATGTCACCTCAAAAATTATTTCTTTTGTTATCACTTACCTACTCGAGGACGAGCAGGAGTTAAGCTTGGAGATGCTGATACGTCTCCGACGTATCCATAATTTTTGATGCTCCATGCTTGTTTTTACACCATTTGCCTTATGTTTCGTTACACTTCGTGGCACTTTTATGCGATTTCCGGAACTAACCTATTAACAAGATGCCACAGTGCCAGTTCCCTGTTTTCTGCTGTTTTTGTGTTTCAGAAAAGCTACACAGGAAATATTCTCGGAATTGGACGAAACATGTTCCTGAAGTCTTATTTTTCCCGGAAGCTTCCAGAGAACCGAAGAGGAGTAGGAGTGGGGCCACGAGGGGCCCTCACGCCAGGCCGGCGCGGCCCAGGCCCTGGCCGCGCCGCTTAGGTGTGAGAGCGCCCTGGCAGCCCCCTGACGACGCCCCTTCGCCTATATAAAGCCTCGGGACGGAAAACCCTAAAAGAGTCGGCAATTTTCCAGAAAGAGTTCCGCAGTTCCGCCGCCACCACCGACGAATTTTGGGGGACAGAAGTCTCTGTTCCGGCACCCTGCCGAGACGGGGAAGTGCCCTCGGAGCCATCTCCATCGGTCTCCATCGCCGTCTCCGCCGTCTCCATCGACCTCACCGCCATCTCCATCAACCTTGCTGTCTCCTATGATGAGGAGGGAGTAGTTCATCCCCGGGGCTAAGGGCTCTACCGGTAGCTATGTGGTTCACCTCTCTCTCTCGTGATGTGATCTTTATGTGATCGTGAGCTTTGTATCATGTTGAACAAGTAGATGTTATTATTCAGATATTATGTGTACTCTAGTGGTGTTATTAAAGTAATCTATTCCTCCTGCCATGGTGTAACGGTGACAGTGCGTGCATCATGGTGGTACTTGGTCTAGGCTACGATTGTGATCTTTTGTGGATTATGAGAATAATTATCGCTATGATAGTATTGAAGTGATCTATTCCTCCTTTCATGGTGTAATGTTGACAGTGTGTGCACCGTGTTAGTACTTGGTCTAAGTTGCAATAATATCTATCTTGAGTGGTGTTTGTCAAGTACTTGATGAACTTTGAGGAGTGCTTCGTAGCCCTACGCAATGATTAGTGTTATTCAATAGGAGAGTAATTCAGAGTACCATAGTGAAGAGAAGTTATCTATTGGTTCAATTATGTTATATTTGTTGGGAGTGTGTCCACTAGTGAAAGTATGATCCCTAGGCCTTGTTTCCAAGCTTTGCACACCGTTTACTTACTGTTTTGTTACATGTTTGCTCGCAGCGATACTTATTTCATATTACAGTTACTACTTATAATTATCACAACTGCTTGTATTTCACTATCTCTTCGCCGAACTAGTGCACCTATACATCTGACAAGTGTATTGGGTGTGTTGGGGACACAAGAGACTTTCTGTATCGTAATTGCAGGGTTGTTTGAGAGGGATAGCTTTGACCTCTTCCTCCCTGAGTTCGATAAACCTTGGGTGATCCACTTAAGGGAAACTTGCTGCTGTTCTATAAACCTCTGCACTTGGAGGCCCAACACTGTCTACAAGAACAGAAGCGTGTGTAGACATCACCAGCCAGCGTCGATCCCGAGCTCGGCCGACAGCCAACAGAGATCCAGGGGAGGATCGGGCCTCGGAGGCGTCGGCCAGGCAACCACGAGCCAGACCTGGCCAGGCGGCGACGAGCCCAGATCGTGGCAAGATCGGGCCAGGCGGCTGGATCTCGAGCTCAAGGTCAATCCGTAGCTCAACGATGAAGAAGACTAGGACTCGAATCTTGTACATCTAAAACGAATTTGGGAAAGGTGGAAGCAGCCGGAATGATCATCGGTGGCCAGAATCTAGCACGGAGTTGCTACGTGCGGAGCTAACCTAGTGTTTTGATACCACGTCACGAAGTGGGGAATGAGCAACTATCATTCACAGGGGGCCAAAGGCCAATACATGTACAGGTGTGAGTAATATGCAAAGAACCCCTTATACAATGGAGAAATAGGAAAAGAAGACTATATATGTGACGAGGGTTAACTCGACAAATGTCCTAGATGAAGGACTTATGATCGGGGGAAGAGCAACGACTAGAAATTCCGGGATCGAGATTGGCACACGACGTACCCAGGTTCACGTCCCCTCGGTGGAGGATCGCTACATCCTGCTAGCAATCTAGTATATGATCACAATTGTGTTTACATGGAGCCGCCGTAGGCGGAGTTCTATCTGCCTAATCTATCTTGTATGTCTAATATTGCGTATCTATGATCTTAGATGTCTATGAGATATCTTGAGTTATCCCTCTAGGGGCGCCCCTGTCTGGCTTTATATATGCAACCGGGCTAAGGTTTACAAGTGTCCTATTCGAATACGGATTAGAACCTTCCTTCTTCGTCTCCAAGTCAATCTTCGAGTCCTTGTATTTGTCCACTTCCTCAATGGGCCGGACCCGGTATACTAGTCCGTGGATACCCGAAGGGCATATCCATGTCAGTAGCCCCCGAGACTCTACTTGAGTCGCAGACTCGGGTTGAGTCTCCAAACTTCAAATCTTCAATCTTCGACTTCTTCGACTTCTTCAAACTTCGATTTCTTCAATCTTCGATTTCATATATCTTCGACTTCAAATGCAATGGCCAAAATCATCGGGTTCTTGAATCCGCTCTCCCGATGGGAGTAAATGTTGAGTTTATTTCCTGGTGCTTGCCACCGACAATGGACTCGAAATTTTCTTCCTCGCTCTTCATTGATGATCTTCTCGAAGAAAATCTTTATCGGGTGCGCGACCAGCGCTCCCGATGGGAGTAGCCCCCGAGGCTATGGTCGGGTACTTATAGTCGATCATAGGCTCAAATTTCTTACTTTTCTTCTTCTTCTTCTTCTTCTTCTTCTTCTTCTTCTTCTTCTTCTCTTCTTGTTGAATTCTTTCTCAAAATTACCAATCTATCGGGTGCGCGACCAGCGCTCCCGATGGGAGTAGCCCCCGAGTCTATGTTCGGGTACTTGTAGCCGGGCATAGACTCAACCTGTACTACTCGAAGAATTTCGGCTCCTGTTGAAGACTTTGATGAATTTATCGACTCCTGCAGAAAATATGAAGAATTGTGAAATACTTTGTCTCTTGAAGAAATATTGCGTTTGCATATTGTAATGATGATGTAGTATGTAAAATAAAAACTCCATGTTTTTTGTACAATTTTGTTGATCTTGTCGACGAAAAAGTTGAAGATCCCTCACTCCAAGTTTTATATGGAGTTTTATATGGAGGTCTCGACTCCGACGTGCAATCAGTAGGCTCAAGTGGATGATAACTGAAACTGAAAGGAGAAGGAGCCCTCACTCCAAGTTGCGCCCTATTTTGGATGTTGCATGATCAAGTAGTCAACAAGTTGCATACCGACGTAGTACGCCTCAAAAATCGAAGGAGGAAGCGCCATACGACAACCGTCTCATGTGCAGCTGGTTGCACACGGCTGCTTCCTGGAAATAAGAAATCAGAAGTACCAAAGCAGTCAAAGCTTTTTCGTTTATCAGTTACCTGAATCGCAAGAAATCACATAATACAATAGAGACCAACCTGCTAATTAACAGAAGCAAAATGATTTCAGCCTTTCGTCATTTCGTCATCCTGGATGGAGTCATTTTTCACAGGATTATTAGGCTCGACTAGACTTGAAAAGTTTACACTTTATTGACAATGAGCAGATTCATTAAAAGTATGTAATTCTGGCTTCCGGGATTCTCTTTGGTTGCTTTCGAGTAAAATAGTTTGATAGGAGGATCCTTCGGCAACTTCTCACAAGTGGAGAAGTATCTATCTGCTTCAGCCCCCTTCGCCCTCGCGTCACATTCCGTAACTTCTCACAAGTCACAAGTAGGCAAGTATTTGATAGTATGAGCTTACTGATTCTTAACAATGCATCTTGTGGTGATCATTAGCTTACTACTGTCTTCCTTGAAACATGATTTTGGTTGTCTCTAGATGATAAAGGGGCATTTACACACATCTAATTAACGTCGGCATGACTACTTGTGTCTTTTTTTCCATTCTGGTTCTATTGCGAAGACTAATTCTTAACAATGCAATATTACGAAGACCAGATGAACGTACTTGATATAAGCTTACTATCATTATATTGGCCACTGCCACAAGCCGTACATCTTGTCGTGATAACTATTACCTTCATTTTAAATTATAGTATGTTTTTAAAATCTAATTTATCATTTTAAAATATACCATATTTCGGGAAGAAAGATAGAGCATTTCCACCGGCGCTCCCCAAATAAGCACCGGCAGAGGCGTCTACAGGTGCATATTAGTAGCGCCGACAGACGCTCCGTTGCTATTAGGAGCGACGTTTCACACCGGTGCCCCCAATATCATTGGTCCCAATAGATATTTTCACAAATAAAAATATAAAGATCAAATTTGATGAAGTTTCGAACATAGAATTTAACTTCATACATATCCAACAAGAATTAAAACTGGCAAGTTTTCAGGTGCCACATCCGGCCACTCAATTAATTGTCGTCCAAGTGTGGCTACCAAAAAAATCACGCAAGTCACATGTAGAGATGATCAAAGGGTAATCGGCGGTGGCACCTCCATGACCCCTGGCTCCACCATCGCTGGCGTCTTCTCTGTTGTCGGCACAGACTGTGTGATGGGCAGCTTCTCCATCACCGGCGGCTCCTCCATTGCTGTGGGGAACGATGCTGTTTGGTGTCCCCTTCCCAAGCGACGACGACCTTATTTATAGCCCCAGCTCCAAGAAGATGGGTCCGAGGGGTGCGGAAAGGATGTCGCCTGTGAGGGACCAAACCGTTCTGGGCATGATGCCTTTGGATGGTGCTGGTCCGGCTGCTACTACTACAAAGGTTGTAGATGATGGTGTTTCTAATTCCGTTGTGGGGGGTTCTGGATCGCTACTAATGAGTTGCAATATTCCGAACTATCCTGATGTTGTGGCGGCTGTTGTAATGGAGACTCCTCCATGTACTCCGTATGTAGGTGATGGTTCTCGGTCAGTGGTTGCTCCTGTCATGGCAAACACGCCATGAACTCCATGTGTGGATGCTGGTTCTCGACCTATCTCTCGTTCGCCTGATGGACCTACTGCAAGGACTGAAATGATGGGTTCTGGACATGGGCGCAAGACGGAGGCTTTATCTTCGAAGGCATCAAAGGCTGATGTTATCTCTTTTGGAGGAATCGCGGAAGAAAGAGTGACGGGCTTGTGGTCCAGTGACAGACTAAGAGCTCAGCCTCATGCCGATGCAACCCAGATGGAAAGGGCAATGATGGTTGCCCAACGCCACAAGGACCTACTTAACCAAGGTACGAATTTAAATAAGAAGTTTACTTTATTGTCTTTTACTGAAGATGAAATTGTGCAAAAGGCTAGCAGAATTTGGGTTTCATTAGGAGATGATGACATTTCTAAACGTGCTGCGGCTAAATTAATTCTGGACAGTGAAGTACAACGTTCTTTTGTAATGCTAAAAATAATGACAGCTTGGTCGATCTTGAGGGAGATGACCGGTACAATGATTTAGTAGCCCAGGCAACTCATCTTTGTGATGATTTGGCTAACGAGGAGTTATATTTGGAGGACGATCTTGATGTCCCCATTATAGAACTTAAGAAGGCTAAAAAGACACGAAATAAAAAATCGTGTGAGACAACAAGGATCAGGAGGAGTTCTAGAATTAAAATTAATAATTCAAAATGTTAAATGTCAAAGGAATGACATGGAATTCAGGAGGTTTTGGTGACCCGGGAAAACATCTTTTTGTCCAAGAATCTATTAGAGAACATCGGTTGGATTTTATTGCTCTATTGGAGACCGGTAGATCGAACTTTACGATGCCATTTTTGAAACACTGGGCAGCCGGTAAGAATTTTGCATGGTTTTGTCTACCACCACATGGGCGGTCAGGAGGTATTCTTGTGGGAATTAATTCGGATACTCTCCAAGTTCGGCATGTTGAAACCGGCGACTATTGTGTCAAAATGAAAATGCGCTCAAAACATGATGGTTTCGAATGGGTTTTTATTCCGGTATATGGAGCAGCTCAAGATAATCATAAGCATGAATTCCTCGTGGAATTAGTTAGAATGTGTGAATCCGAGTCTCTACCCTTATTGTTAGGAGGAGATTTTAATATTTTAAGATCCCGTGAGGAAAAGAATAATAATAATTTTAACCCACGATGGCCATTTGTGTTCAATGCCATTATTGAGAGCTTAGATCTGAGAGAAATTGTTCTCTCCGGTCGCCAATTTACGTGGGCTAGTCAGCGGGAGAATCCAACATATGAAAAGTTGGATCGTATCCTAGCAAGTGTAGACTGGGAACAAAAATTCCCATTGGTTTCCGTTCGAGCCTTGTCGCGCTCCGGATTGGACCGTACTCCTCTTTTAATTGACTCTAGAAACTATGTCCATCGAGGAAATATTGCACGATTTTCTTTCGAGCTATATTGGTTGAGACAAGATGGTTTCTTTGAAATGGTTGCTGCTGAATGGAGAGGAGTTATGACTGGTGAAAGATCATATCGAGCCCCATGTGTGGTTTTGGTAATTAATGACAATCCCTATGGACTAATGGTTGCATTGAGTTATATATGTAGGACTTGTCCATAGACAATGCTTGAACCATTTGTTGGAGTCAAGGTTGTAAGAAGAAGATTATGTGTTGACCAAGGTATTATTCAATGAGTGATCCAAAGATTGGTCTTAAGGGAGTTGAGCTTATGTCAAGTGTGTCTTGAAGAATAAGATTGAGTGAGCTCTCTCGTGTATCCTCGAGACACCATCATTATGGAGGAAGAAGAATTGGCTTGAGGATTGATCAAGTCAAAGCGCAAGTTCAAGATGAGCAACTAGAAGAGAACATATGCTTGAAGCTTGCCATCTATATTGTGATCATGGATATGTAAAGATATGCTTAAAGAGAGTCTCTTCCATAGTAGAGTATGGGGGAGCAATCCGCAAGACTTCACTGTAATGACAAGGGTATAGTTAATAGAGCCCGTTAGTTGAGTACCCCTGAGGCCCGTTAAGCTATGCCCAACTGTAATGATAGTCGAATACGAGTTATTACCGTATGTCGATATTTGTAATCTGTATCGAACCCGACCCGATCCTCGAGACCTAGCCACCTATATATAGGGGCCAGGAGAGGACGGTGGAGGGCAGATTGAAAGCAAGCCAGGTTGAATACCCAAGTTTACTTTCGATACACACTTATTTCGACTAACTTTACCTTCGAGTTCATCCGACGCCCTATCTCCCCGATCCTAAGTCCTTCATTTAGGACATTTGTCGAGTTAACCCCTCGTCACCAAGCAAGCTCAATCAAGAAAGGTGGTCCAACTTGAGAAGATCAAGATCGTCATTATCCACCTCAAGTGGAATGCTCAAGGCAAAGGTATGATATTGATAGGGTTTCTTTCTTACCGGTCTTATGGTGTTAGTTGTGAGACCGGGTTATAGGATCGGTAGCCGTACTATCAAGAGGGGCTCTCGAGTGAGTAACTTAATCGTATCGTTCAGAGAGAGCTCAAACCTTTGCATACTTGGCATCATCTTTCTTGGTTCTTATTTGGGTTTTATCCATGTGAGGTTCTAGAGCTTGTGGTTGTTTCCATGACAAGCTCTAGCTCATCAAAAACGGAATCCGTATGGAACACTTCTTGCATTTTTGGTGTTTGGAGGTTTTACCGGTTTGTCTTCGAAGAGAGGTCAAACCTTTCATTATTTGGTTTTATCCTCCTTTGTTGGACTATGATGTTTCTCTGCATAAAGTTGTAGAGCTTGTTGTTGTGATTCCAACGAGCCCAAGATCATCGAAAACGGAGTCCGGATGCTCAAGTTATTGCCGTTTTCGTTTTGGTGTTTCTGCCAGTTTCAGGAGGGGCGGCTTTAGCCGGCCCAGGGCCGGAAATAGCCGGACCGGGGCGCTCGATTGCCTCTCTGTTTCAGTCTGGATTTTTGTCCGGCTTTAGCCGGTCTAAATGGCTGTAACGGTCATATTTCGTGGGGAGGACCTATAAAAGGACCCCCTTCTTCCCCAAGGGCTGAAAGCTTGGTTTTTCCTCTCTTTCTCTCTCTCCCACCATTGTTGACCTTGGAAAGCTTGCCCCTCTCTCAATCCCTCCCATGATTCTTGCATATCTTTGAGGGAAAAGTGAGAGGAGATCTAGATCTATATTTCCACCAATCAATCTCTCCTCTAAGTGAGGGGAACATAGTGGATCTAGATCTTGGAGTTCTTTGTGGATTTTCTTTGTTCTTCTTCTCATATCTCTCCATAGCATTAGTTGCTTTGGTGAGATTTGGGTGAGAAGGATTTGAGCACTTTGTGTGCTCTTGCCATTGCATCAGTTGCATCGGTTTGAGTTCTCCCCGGAGATTCGAGTAAGTGAAAGTTTGTGAGCTTATTACT
The DNA here is from genome assembly GCA_007115705.1 of Dactylis glomerata. NCBI lineage: Eukaryota > Viridiplantae > Streptophyta > Magnoliopsida > Poales > Poaceae > Dactylis > Dactylis glomerata. Next base: position 5,585,651 of record QXEO01001278.1, on the reverse strand, counting down.
CTTGAGTTCTTGGAACCCTAGACGGCTTTGTGGCTTTGTGGTGCATTTGTGGCTATTCTTGGGAGCCTCCAATTAAGTTGTGGATGCGTGCCCCAAGCTTTGTGTAAAGGCCCGGTTCTGCCTTGAGAAACCCCTTAGTGGAAGAGTGAGCTAGGCCTTTGTGGCGCAAGCTCACACCGGAGAATAGGGTGAGGCCTTTGTGGCGTTGGTTAGGCCTTTGTGGCGATACCACACCCCTCCAACGAGACGTACTCCCTTTCAAGGGAGGAACTCGGGAATACATCATCGTCTCCACGTGCCTCGGTTATTTCTATACCCGAGCTCTTTACTTATGCACTTTACATTGTGATAGCCTTCGTGCTTGAAGTCATATATCTTGCTATTACCTTGTTACTTGTATTGCTTAGCATAAGTTGTTGGTGCACATAGGTGAGCCTAGTTTATTTAGGTTTTGTGTGCTTGACAAAATAAATGCTAGTTTAATTCCGCTTTTGTTCAAGCCATTCGTAAAATTTGATATCGCCTATTCACCCCCCCCTCTAGGCGACATCTGTGTCCTTTCAATTGGTATCAGAGCCCGGTCTCTCATTTTAGGCTTCACCGCCTTGAGAGCAAAGATGTCGGCTAGGGGATTAGTGCACAATAACACTTCTATATTTGATGGCACAAATTATGATACTTGGAAAATTCACATGCTTAATTATTTTCGGGTCATGGACCCATCTATGGAGCGAATTGTAGATGCGGGTTTTTCTCCTCCAAAGGATACTCAAAATCTATCTTTAGAGGATGAGAAAAACTTGTATCTCAATGCTCAAGCTACTTATGTGATTGTTAATGCTTTGAGCAATGTAGTTACCTTCTCCATCACGCCTTTTCGAAGCGCTCATGAGATATGGACAAAGCTTCAAGAAAAATATGGTGTGTCCAAGATTATTGAGGATGATTGTATTCCTTCCACTTTCGGCCGCAATGAACTTTCATCCACTTCACCAAAGTGTGGCAAGACACAAGGTAATGATATGGTGAGTGATGATGAAACTTGCAATGGTGATAGTATGCTTACTTTTGATGATCCTTCATCTCTATCTCATTGCAATGCTTCATCTTTGGACTTAAACACTTGTAGCCCCATAAATGTTTTACATGCTTGTGTTGATAGTCCTTGCATATCATGTGTAAATTTCTTGAATAAATCTCATGATGATATGCTTGCTTTGTCTTGTTGCCATGATACAAATGCTTCTATTTCCTCTAGTATTTGCGATGCTAACCATATAGAGGAAACCGATGAGTCTTTGGGCCAAGACAAGGTCTTGAATGGAGCTTCAAGTATTTCTTCATCTTCTTCTTCTCACTATTCCCACATATGCCTTATGGCTAGGTCTTCAAATCATAATGATGTTGAGGACAATGGTGAGGATGAGGAAAATGAAGAAGACTATATTGAGTATTTAAACAAGAAGGGTAAGGTGGTCTTTGATGCTTTGTATAACAATAAAAATGTTTTGTCTAACTTCTTTGAAATCATGAGTTGTGCTATTGAGAGCACGCAACTCATTGAGATGAAGGAAGAAAAAATTGATAAAATGTTTTCTCTTGAGCGTGAATATGCCAATGATATCCATGATTTAAAAAATGCTCTAGAGGAAGAGCAAGAGCTTCGAGTTTCTCTTGAGGAGAAACTTGAATCCATTGAGGAGTCATGTAATGAAATTATTTCTAAACTCACTAAAGAACGTGACCTCGCTCTTGCCAAGTTGTCTTCTCCTATTGGTAATGATAATGATGCATGTGCTACTAACTCTACTTCTTGTGAAGCATCTATTTTGAAGGAGAATGTTGAGCTAAGGGCTCAACTTGAGTTGCTAACTAGCAAGTATGGGAAATTAGAAGAAAGTTATGAAAAGCTATCTAGCTCTAATGAGGATCTTCTAGTGTCACATACTCGCCTAAAGTTAGCTCATGAGGCTATATCTATAAAGGTAACATCTTGTGAGCCTCATGTGGACACTAGCACTATTTCTCAAAATGCTATATTGACATGTGCTAGTCCTAGTAATTCTTCATCTCATGCTATTGCTAAATGTTGTGATGAATTACTCTCCTTGCCTTGTTGCTCTAACAATGAAGCCTCTACTTCCACTAGTACTTGTGTTGTCACTAACCATGTAGAGGAAATCAAAGACCTCAAGGCCCAAGTTACTTCATTGAAGAAAGACTTGGAAAATTGTCATGAAGGGAAGTCCACACTCAACAAGATCTTGAGTGTGCAAAAATCCCCCAATGACAAGAGTGGACTTGGATTCAAATCCAATAACAAGAACAAGTCCAAGATAAACAAGAAAAAGAAGGGCCAAGAACAAGTCAAGAATTTGGCCAAGATTGTTTGCTTCAAGTGCAAAATTGAAGGGCACCATGTTAGATCTTGTCCTTTGAAGAAGACGCCTCTTAGTGAGAAGCAACAAGGGAAGTGGCCTCAAGTTCAAGGCCATGCTCAACCTCGTGTTGAAGAAAGGTCACTTCCCAAGAAAAATCAAGCTAATGCTCCCCTTGTGGAGAAATCAAGTGAGAAGAAGGTGAAGAAAAGAACTTGCTACATATGCCATGAGAAGGGTCACCTATCTTCTTCATGCACTAGTGGTAACTCATCCAACCCTATCTTAATTGAAGATGCTTATTCACTTTGTAAGGATAAGGTTCGCAATGTGTTTGCCAAATTTGTTGGCGCTCAAAGTGGTGTCAAGAAAAGAACCATTTGGGTTGCCAAACCTATTGTTTCTAACTTCTTAGGACCCAACTTGGTTGGGGACCAACAAGCCATTACTGGAACAATAGGTGTTGTTGGAGGGCATTGGAGACTTGGCTATATCATGAAGAATTAAGGGATCTTCATCAATTATATTTTCTCAAGTCAAGTCATTTGGATTATCTTATTTCTATCATATATCCAATGTTCCTCCTTGCGGTAACATGTATTCAACTTATCTACCTTGAAAGTTACTCGCCCCTTTGCATGTGTTGGGTTTTGTATCTTGCATGTGTTTGTATATGTTGTGCTTCCTGCTTGCTTCATTTTGAGTAATCAAGTATGTGCATGTTGGTTTGCACAACATGTACGGTTGTTCTTGTTGAGCCTTTTGCATCTCGTTTTATCTTACTTGGCTCTTGTGAGAGATTATTGGACCATCCCATTTTGGGGGAGTGATATGCTTTGCACTTCACAATCCTAAAAATGTGTGTAAATGAGGAATACCACTTAGTATTGATATTTAAAGATTATCTAGTCTCTATGTGGTATGTCATTCTCAAAAGAAATTCAAATTCTATAATGTCCATTAATCATCTTGTTGGATTTTATTTGCCTCTTGTGAAAAATAAATGTTTTATCACATTATGGGGGAGTAATATGCTTTGTACATACTACAAACCAATATAATGTGTATATTTGAGGTTGTGTCACATAGTGTTGATATTGTAAATTATCTTGCTTCTATGTGGCATGTTTTCTCAAACAAATTCCAATTTGCCAAATTGTTTTATTGCTCTTGTTTTGGATCTGGTTTATGAGATACTTTCTTGATAGGGTTTTCCTAAAATGTGGAATGCTACATCAAAGTTGGAAAACCATTAGCTTCAAGTTATCTTAATCATTGCTTTGCATGATTGTTTAACTATTTGAGTCTATCAAGAATATCTTCTTTAGCATGGTGATTAATTCTTATCCTTCTCCGTATGCTTCTTTGTTGTGAAGATGATCTTGGATTTATATGTAAACTACCACCGGGAAATAAATCCAAATACCTCTTGTTCTTGGACAATTGGTACTATATCATGTGGCACATGTATATTGATCATCTTTACATTGGCTATTGCTTTTAATTGCCTTATCTCTAGCCAAAAATGTATTTGTTTTAGCTCCCATTGTCTTCCATGACTTTTGTTTTCCCATTTGATTTCGTTGAACTTGTTTTGTGTTATTTATATGTAGGTAGATGTGATGATCCCACTTGTGTGCATTTTGTATTCAAATGCAAAATCATAAATAATGCACTAATCTTGGGGGAGCTCTCCTATATTTGTTATAACACACTCTTTGTGCTTATTTCAATTGGTATTGGTTTTTTGTTGGAAGACAAATCTTTTCTTTTTGGTACTTAGTGTGCCATCATAAAAAGTGTGGAGATTTTAGTTTGTTTATTTGAACCTTGCTCTCTTTGGGAGTTGGCGATCTCATTCCTTATTATTTATTTCTTACTCTTAAAATGAGATATGTCTTTGAGCATGTGTGTTTTAGTTATGTTTTATGCTCATTGGCTTTTGCTTGGTTCACTAGTTGAACTTTGGAGTCAATCTTGTGTTGATTTGATTCTTTAATATAATTTGGACAACCTTTTGTAGCTTCACAATTTTGTGTGCTCGCTTGTCCTTCTTGGTGTTTTGTCCAAATCGTATCTCCTTTGGCTCTTGAAAGTCATGTGCATGCATATTTACTAAATGTATACTTTATGGCATGCTTTGCTTTCTTTGATCAAATATATAGGAGAAGCTCCATCAAATCCTAAATCGGCTAAGATGTGCATGAAATTCAATTTCATATATATATATGCACATATTTATGTGGAGTTTGTCCTATATGTTGTAGTTTCTAACTACTTTGGACCCAATGAGTTTGGGGACCATCTTGTACTTGAACTTTGTTTTAGGTACATGGAGATATATTGGTGCTTGTCTCAATAATAAGGATGAAGTGGTGACTAAATGATAATTTGAGGCAAGCTAGGATTATTGAAGAACTCCTATCTACTACATCCTACCATTATATCTCGGTAACAAGTATCTTCTTCATGCATACTTCTCTAGTATCCAACCTTGTGTAGGTTGTTTTATGGCATTGAAAATCTTTATTTGCAAATGTTGTGCTTTTTGCAAGGATTCTAATGAAACCTCTTTATTGCAAATGTGAGCAAGTTGAGATGAGGACATATTATTGGGAATATATAAAAATCATGCTCATGATTCTCCTATCCCATATATGTCAACTTAGCAATCTTTTTGCATATCAATTCCTCAATAAGCTCACATGTGCAAAATTGATGAAATTGCAAATTTATTTCTTCCGTTTGATATCCTTCGTTTTGATACTTGTTGTTTTTATCAAAGCATCCCAACTATCTTCTTTCCCTTGTTGATATTTGCGATGTCTTTGACATGTTTGTGGTTGAAGTTCATCAATATACAACAAGATAAATTGAGCCTTTGACCATGCTTTAAAAGCAAAAATCTCATTGATATATTGCATGACTTCATTTTGGATATCTTGTTCTATTCTTAGTATCTATTTTGTGTGTATATGTTTCTTTGTGATAATTATCTTTGTGATATTGTCTACTTAGAAACTTATACACATGAGAGATGATATCTCATTATTTGATATCTTATTTGAACCTTATGTGTTGGGATGGAATGCTAAGCAATATCATTCATTGAAGAATATGTGGATGCTCTATGCTTATCATTGTGTTAGTCTTATAATATTCTTTGCCATTCCTATCACACATTCCTTTGGTTGAGCCTTTTAATATATTGTCCCTTGCTTGTTGCTCAACCATTTGTTTGATGCAAGTGTAAGCTTAATTTCTTCTCTATAATCTCTTGCAAATGGTTGCATTTTAAATGTTATTGAGGGAGTGAGGACTCCATGTTGTGCAAATTCTATTCAAATACAAACATTCCAATTTTTGCACGTACCTTGGGGAGCTTCCTCATTTCATTTAAAGCACCATTTTGCGGTTAGCATAGTATTTAATTTCACTTGGTATCATTTTGTTTTGAATAATATTGAGGGAGTGATGATTCCATATGTGTGCACCTTATACTTCAACTTAAATAGAATATTTTGTGCACACACCTTGGGGAGCTTCCTCATATTATTTAGAGCACCTTTTCGATCTTATCATAATATCTTTATTCAATTTGTTCTTTGGATTGTTTGATTGCTCTCTTCATTTGTTGAAGTTTATCCATCGTGTTATCTTATTTTTTTTGCAATCTTTGATCCTCGATATAGTTTCATTTCCTTCAAAAATTTGCCTTTGTATATGTGCATGTGTTTTCACTCATTTATTTTGGATATGCACACCGTTTTGGAGGAACTCTCACTATATTGGCCTTATAAGCTTTTTTCGCCCATTTTGGCAATGGATGCCAATGGGGGAGAAGTTTCGAGGGTTTAAAGGGAATTGGCTTTTATGCTTTGGTTTGTTCTTAAGCATTTGCCTTGCATGCTTTGCATGGTTGAGTATATAGTGGAAACTCCACCAACAACCTTGGTTGGCAATATATGCAATGAAATCAAGATCATTCACACGTGCATAGATTGTGGGGGAGTTTGCTCTATATATGGTGGTTTTACTAACATCACATACTTTTGTAGTATTTGATGTTAGTACAACCATTTTGGTTCTTTGAATTCATTATATAAACCCTCTCAAAGAGATTGTCATCAATTACCAAAATGGGGGAGATTGAAAGATCATATCGAGCCCCATGTGTGGTTTTGGTAATTAATGACAATCCCTATGGACTAATGGTTGCATTGAGTTATATGTGTAGGACTTGTCCATAGACAATGCTTGAACCATTTGTTGGAGTCAAGGTTGTAAGAAGAAGATTATGTGTTGACCAAGGTGTTATTCAATGAGTGATCCAAAGATTGGTCTTAGGGGAGTTGAGCTTATGTCAAGTGTGTCTTGAAGAATAAGATTGAGTGAGCTCTCTCGTGTATCCTCGAGACACCATCATTATGGAGGAAGAAGAATTGGCTTGAGGATTGATCAAGTCAAAGCGCAAGTTCAAGATGAGCAACTAGAAGAGAACATATGCTTGAAGCTTGCCATCTATATTGTGATCATGGATATGTAAAGATATGCTTAAAGAGAGTCTCTTCCATAGTAGAGTATGGGGGAGCAATCCGCAAGACTTCACCAAGCAAGCTCAATCAAGAAAGGTGGTCCAACTTGAGAAGATCAAGATCGTCATTATCCACCTCAAGTGGAATGCTCAAGGCAAAGGTATGATATTGATAGGGTTTCTTTCTTACCGGTCTTATGGTGTTAGTTGTGAGACCGGGTTATAGGATCGGTAGCCGTACTATCAAGAGGGGCTCTCGAGTGAGTAACTTAATCGTATCGTTCAGAGAGAGCTCAAACCTTTGCATACTTGGCATCATCTTTCTTGGTTCTTATTTGGGTTTTATCCATGTGAGGTTCTAGAGCTTGTGGTTGTTTCCATGACAAGCTCTAGCTCATCAAAAATGGAATCCGTATGGAACACTTCTTGCATTTTTGGTGTTTGGAGGTTTTACCGGTTTGTCTTCAAAGAGAGGTCAAACCTTTCATTATTTGGTTTTATCCTCCTTTGTTGGACTATGATGTTTCTCTGCATAAAGTTGTAGAGCTTGTTGTTGTGATTCCAACGAGCCCAAGATCATCGAAAACGGAGTCCGGATGCTCAAGTTATTGCCGTTTTCGTTTTGGTGTTTCTGCCAGTTTCAGGAGGGGCGGCTTTAGCCGGCCCAGGGCCGGAAATAGCCGGACCGGGGCGCTCGATTGGCTCTCTGTTTCAGTCCGGATTTTTGTCCGGCTTTAGTCGGTCTGGCCGGCTTTAGCCGGTGTTAAGTCCAGCTTTAGCCGGTCTAAATGGCTGTAACGGTCATATTTCATGGGGAGGACCTATAAAAGGACCCCCTTCTTCCCCAAGGGCTGAAAGCTTGGTTTTTCCTCTCTTTCTCTCTCTCCCACCATTGTTGACCTTGGAAAGCTTGCCCCTCTCTCAATCCCTCCCATGATTCTTGCATATCTTTGAGGGAAAAGTGAGAGGAGATCTAGATCTATATTTCCACCAATCAATCTCTCCTCTAAGTGAGGGGAACATAGTGGATCTAGATCTTGGAGTTATTTGTGGATTTCCTTTGTTCTTCTTCTCATATCTCTCCATAGCATTAGTTGCTTTGGTGAGATTTGGGTGAGAAGGATTTGAGCACATTGTGTGCTCTTGCCATTGCATAAGTTGCATCGGTTTGAGTTCTCCCCGGAGATTCGAGTAAGTGAAAGTTTGTGAGCTTATTACTCTTGGGTTCTTGGAACCCTAGACGGCTTTGTGGCTTTGTGGTGCCTTTGTGGCTATTCTTGGGAGCCTCTAATTAAGTTGTGGATGCGTGCCCCAATATTTTGTGTAAAGGCCCGGTTCCGCCTTGAGGAACCCCTTAGTGGAAGAGTGAGCTAGGCCTTTGTGGCGCAAGCTCACGCCGGAGAATAGGGTGAGGCCTTTGTGGCGTTGGTTAGGCCTTTGTGGCGATACCACACCCCTCCAACGAGACGTACTCCCTTTCAAGGGAGGAACTCGGGAATACATCATCGTCTCCACGTGCCTCGGTTATTTCTATACCCAAGCTCTTTACTTATGCACTTTACATTGTGATAGCCTTCGTGCTTGAAGTCATATATCTTGCTATCACCTTGTTACTTGTATTGCTTAGCATAAGTTGTTGGTGCACATAGGTGAGCCTAGTTTATTTAGGTTTTGTGTGCTTGACAAAATAAACGCTAGTTTAATTCCGCTTTTGTTCAAGCCATTCGTAAAATTTGATATCGCCTATTCACCCCCCCTCTAGGCGACATCTGTGTCCTTTCAGAAGTACTCCAATCCTTAGATGGCAAAATAAGATCAGGCATTTGTGCCGTTTTTTGAAAGGATGGGCAAAAAATCAAAGTGGCAAGTATAAAAAAGAAAAAGAAAGGCTACTGTCTATTATTGATGATCTAGACATTAAAGCTGAATCTACTCCTCTTAGTACATATGAGAAGAAAACATTGAGAGATGCTACTAACAATCTCAATAAGCTCAGGCGCGATGAAGAGACCAAATGGGCTCAGCGTGCTAAAGTGAAGCATGTCCAGGAGGGAGGGAACAATACTAAATATTTCCATCTAATTGCTAATGGGAAACATAGAAAGAAAAAATATTTCAGCTAGAACAGGAAGAAGGGACCATTGTGGGGGAAGACAATTTGAAAGTCTATATCATCGAATATTATAAAAAGGTTTTCGGGGATCCCATAACAAATTCTTTCTCCTTGATGGAGGAACGCACGGAGGATATTCCACAGCTGTCTAATGAAGAAAATGATCTTCTAACAACCGACTTCACTGAGAAGGAAGTTTTGCATGCTATTTCTCAAATGAAGCTTAATAAGGCTCCTAGTCCCGATGGCTTTCTGGCTGAGTTTTATCAAAAAATTTGGGATGTTATTAAATCTGATTTAATGGCTTTGTTTAGCCAACTTCATAAAGGGGAGCTCCCACTTTATAAATTAAATTTTGGAGTGATTACTCTGCTGCCCAAGAAAGAGAATGCGGTGCAGATTCAGCAATATAGACCAATTTGTCTTATAAATGTGAGTTTCAAAATATTTATGAAGGTGGCCACTAATCGCATTACGGATTTGTCTCAAAAGGTTATTAGACCTACTCAGACAGCATTTATGCCAGGTCGTCATATACTTGAAGGTGTGGTGATCCTGCATGAAACGGTTCATGAGTTACATCGTAAGAAACTCGATGGAGTTCTTTTCAAAATTGATTTTGAGAAGGTTTACGATAAGGTAAAATGGCCTTTTCTGCAACAAGTATTAAGAATGAAAGGTTTTGATAATAAGTGGTGTGACTGGACCAACAGTTTTGTGCAAGGTGGTTCGGTTGGGATAAGAGTGAATGATGACATTGGGCATTATTTTCAAACTAGAAAGGGACTTCGACAAGGTGACCCCCCGTCTCCCATGCTTTTTAACATTGTTGTTGATATGCTAGCTATTTTGATTGCTAGGGCAAAGGAAGATGGCCAATAGGAAGCCTTTTACCTCATTTGATTGAAGGGGGTTTCTATACTGCAATATGTCGACGACACAATTCTTTTTATGGAACATAATTTAGAAAAGGCTGTTAATATGAAGCTACTATTGTGTATCTTCGAGCAGCTTTCAGGACTAAAGATTAATTTTCATAAGAGTGAATTTTTTTGTTTCGGCAAGGCTAAAGACGAGGAACTACAATATAAATAGATTTTGGGGTGTGAATCGGGTTCCTTACCTGTGCGATATCTAGGGATCCCTATCCATCATAGAAAACTCTGAAATGCTGAATAGAACCCGGTTGAGGCCAGATTTGTTTCTAAGCTAGGTTGTTGGCAAAGCAATCTTCTCTCATATGGGGATCGCTTAGTTCTTATCAATTTGGTTCTAACTAGTCTCCCAATGTTCATGCTTTCGTTTCTTGAGATACCTGTTGGGGTAAGAAAGCGACTAGACTTTTATCGATCAAGATTTTTTTGGCAATCGGATGAGACTAAAAGGAGATATAGGTTAACTAAATGGAGCATTATTTTTAGGCCAAAAGACTAGGGTGGGTTAGGTGTTGAAGTGCTTGAATAAAAAAATAAGTGTCTACTTAGCAAATGGCTATTTAAACTTCTAGCAGAGGAAGGTATGTGGCAAGAATGATTGCATAATAAGTACATTAAAGATAAAACATTGTCCCAAGTGCAAGAAAAACCTACAGATTCGCCCTTTTGGAAAGGGCTAATACGGGTGAAGAATGATTTCTTTAGTAGAGGTTTTTTCAAAGTGGAAAATGGGACTTCTGTGCGTTTTTGGGAGGATATCTGGTTAGGAAATATGCCGCTAGCAGATCAGTATCCGTCTTTATACAACATTGTGCAAAGGAAGAATGTCCTAGTTGCAGATGTTCTATCACATAACCCGCTAAATATTGAATTTCAGAGGGTTCTAAATGGTAATAAATGGAATGACTGGGTTAATTTGTGCCACCGATTAATGACGGTTAACCTCTCCAATCAGCAAGATAAATTTGTATGGAAATTAATGAAAAGTAGTGTTTTTACTGTAAAATCAATGTACCTCGATTTAATGAACGAGGATGTACAGTTCCTACACAAATATCTTTGGAAACTAAAACTTCCTCTTAAGATTAAATTTTTTATGTGGTTCCTTCATGGTAAAGTGTTGCTCACAAAGGACAATCTTGTCAAACGCAAATGGAAGGGATGTACGAAATGTTGTTTTTGCGACTCAAAGGAGACGGTTCAACATTTGTTTATCTCTTGCCCTTTTATTCGTATTATTTGGCGCATGATATACTTCACATATAATCTACCACCACCAACTAATATTACTAATATGTTTGATAATTGGTTAAATGGGATTCCCAAGGCTGATAAGGCTAGAATACGCATTGGTGTTTCGGCTTTATGTTGGTCTATATGGATTTGTCGCAATAAGATTATCTTTAACAAGCAGAAGGATACTAATTTTCTGCAGGTTATTCGTCTGGCTGCGCATTGGATTCATCTGTGGTCCTACCTCCTCTCGGCAGATCAGCGGGAGCTTATGGCTATTGGCTGCAACCGGCTACTGACGGTTGCTCAGGACTTCTTTTTCCAGGCTACTGGATAGCGGCATATTAATAGACTAAAAAATAGGTAGTGTGATGTCGTTTTGCATTTTTAGATGGTTGATACATGTCTCAACCCTTACTTATCCATGATTGTAATAAGAAACGAAATACTTAGTAATAAAAAGCTGTGTGCATCGCTCGATGCAGAGGCTGGGGCTATGCTCCCATTTCGAGAAAAAAAGCTACTTCCTCGACGGGAAACAGCGGTGGAAAACATCCAGCGCGCGCAGGAATCGGCGGTGGTCCTAAATTAGGTTGATCGGTGTCACTACCTAGGGGAGCCGTCTGGTCAAATTCGACATGGCGCGAGACGCCGGCGCTCCCAAACGGTTCCTGGCGCGTTGGAACCGGTGTGAGAGTGTCAGTTGTTTTATTGATCTCCGAAACTCGTCGGCCTCCTATCATGGCTGCCACTATGAGCCCAAATAAACGCCGACGCCCTAATAACGTTATTGAGAGATGTATTGGGAACATCGATGAAGATGCATATTGTCTTGAAACATGATTTCAGTTATTTCTAGATGATGAAGGAACATTTACGGACATGTAATTAACGTCGGCAGGGCTACTTGTGCATATGCCGCTTTTTTCCCCTTCTGGTTCTATTCGTCTGTGCGGTGAACAACTGTCGGTGTTGCTTGCGTTGCGTGGATCTTTCGAATTGTTTAGTCAACCGTAGATGAAACAAGAGTACAGGAGATGGGGATGCATATGGCTCTGGTGACGACAGAATTGGTCCATTTGGAGCCTATAGCTGCATACGACTGATGACGACGGTCTCCGGATGACCCCCCTTGCCGACGCGCCGAGGAACGCCGCACGGGATCTTCTATATCTAAATAAGAGCCCCCCACTACAAGGAATTCTTTGCAATTTCCTGCATCCACATCACCCTATTAGATTTGGTAGGCACAAACAACTCTTATGTCACGTTCACAACAACCGGTTCAGTTTATATTCATTTGGTCTTCTTCAATTGCATGCGTCCACTATGCACTGTCGTCTCCCCTCCCCATTTCAATATCGCATTCATTAGCACCCGATCGATTCAGCTCCCAAGTGTAGTATTTATCCCCTTGCGTCTCTTCTTCTCTCCCACCCCTTGATTCTGTTTGTGTCTCCTGCGGTTCCTTCATGTCAACGAGACGACGATCAGTTTCCCTCCTCTCTCACCGCAGCTAGAAGAATTACTTAAGAAGTTTGACGGAGATGGTTCACCGGAAACGTGTCGTTGCTGTAGGCGTTGAAGCCGGTTGAGGAGGATGATTGGACGGCGAGGTTGCATGGTGCTTTCGACATCACCCTCCCAGACCACCAAGACAACGGCCGGCTGGCGGCTGCTGCGGTGTTGAGGCGTGGGAGTGGATGCTGTGGCGGGCGGCGGAGGTGCTCGGCTGCTCGCGACATTCTCGGTTGCGAGGCACGGCTACCGCCTGTACAGCCTGTCGTGCGGCTTCGGCGGACGACTGAATCAAAATGGAGTGACGGAGGCGTTCCATCCTTCTTGCTGACACTCCACACCAAGAAGGCCGGCGCCGGCACTAACGATTCCACGACCATGACCCCGAACAGTTTCTGCTGCAGGAACCCCCACCTCCCCGTGGCCATATTCAAGCTCCATGGCCAAGAACGGCAAGGCCACCGTCAAGAAGTTATAAGCCATAATCTGATGTCCTCAATCCTCACAAGAGTTTCCAGTTCCACTACCTTGCTTGAATCTACACACAGAGAACTGGAGTAATCTAATGTTAGCACGTTCTTTTTAGTTGTTGCTTCTTCCATTCCTGGATTTCCTTGCATCTAATCTTCGAGGTTAGTGATCATTCCTCTCCTAACATTGTGTTGTTGCTGATAAGTCCGAGTGGTGTTGGTCTGGATTCAATTTTCTTGCATCGGCTTCACTTCTTATTGTCTGTCTTTTGTGCTCTTGGTATCACTGATTTGCTCGCAGAAGATATCAGGTATGAGATGCAAACAAGAATATTATTTTTACAACGGAAACTAATCAGTTCTTTTCAATCTTGACCCGGAATTTTCCCACTAAAATCCTATGGTTTATTGCGAATCAGGTTACCTCAGTTTTATTTCAGTATATCTTATGCAGCTTAACCAACTGTGAGTTCACTTCCATATTTCCTTCTCATGCTATAAATGGTGACAACCTTTTTGATTCTACGACTGTCACTCGCTAGCATCCGGAGAGACGGGCATTCACTTTTATCCAACTGGGCGACCTGTACTCCTTTATCTTTACTCTGTTATTATGAAGTCATAGTCCCACTCTCTTTTGCATCGGCATAACATAGCTCGGTTCTTATCCTACAACAGTCACTTGGCAAGTTTGGTGCAGCAAGCATTGAGTTTGGAGTACATTGTTTTTGTGACGAGAGGTTGGATTTGCAGGTTCTCAAGGTATTTTGGAACAAAGGCATCTGTTACAGGAGTTGAGCACCAACAGATTAGCTGGAGGTTTATTTCTGCAACCAAACATCGGTAGGATCACTTCTGGTCTGCTTTGTTGGTGTAAGCTGCATGTTGTATGCTGTTGTGTTCAGCTTCTGTTTTGTTTTGTTTTGTTTTGTTTTGTTTCAGTGATGCATTTCTCTTTGTATAATGATAACAATGTTGCCTCTTCAACATGAATAATCATTGAATTTATCTGCGGCAAACCAAGTAGTTCCAAATTGTTGCACAATTCCATTTCAAATAAATACTTTGCTGTGCCCTGCAGCTAAAGTTTAGAAGATTGATATACTTCTGTCATTTTATGATGAAGTGTGTGCTTTACAAAATGTTATATAATATCTAATATTAATTATTTTATTTTTCTCATATCAATTGGGTACAAGATCATCACTGTGGTACCTCAATTGGCACAAGCACCAGCAGGGAGATCCGAAAATGACTACATATGACATTATATAAATTTATTACCATTGGATATTGACAAAGTGTGATGCCTGTACATATATATCTTAATGTGCATACACAAACTTAAATGGTTCTCTAAAACCACTCCTATACATACATTGTCATTTCTTATGAGTATCTTCTCACACATGTCCCCGCTGATATTCTCCGCAGCAACGCGCGGGGTTTCATCTAGTTGACCAAATCTTAGTGCTGACTTGAGTTGGGATCTTTTTTGAAATAGAGGCAAAATCTTTGCCTTATTTCATTAATTTTTTTTCATTAATAACGAAGGATTCTAACAAGATTTGACAACAAAGCAGAAATACAAATATCTACTCTCGCCGTATTGAAGATCTCACAGATTTTGCACCAGGAACCACAACGTTGCGATACGTGTCTAAAGACTATGGAGCGAGTGGGAATACACGTGTACTACCTCGTCCTCGTGGGCTACATAGTTTGACAAATGTTTGATGGATTTTGTTCGGTCATCTAAACCCAATGGTTCTACACTAGCTCCACCATTGTTTGCAACTAGTTACTCCCCACCTCATTGTTCGATGTCATGCTTACGAGTTTCAAAACAAATATGAAATTAATGTCGTATACTATGCATCCACAAACTTTCACCTAAAAATATGACAATGTGTGACTTGCATAAAAGAAAAAATGATGTGTTAATAGTTGCGAAATGCTATTCACTTTTGCCTTTTCTTTTTTTGCACAGGTCACATATGTTTAGACTTCGGGATGAAATTTTGTAGATGCACAAGATACAACGTAACCCATGTCTATTTTTTAATTATACATTTTTAAACATAACCCATTCCATTCTTTTTTTGTTTTTTTAGACAAATTCTTTTTTGGTAACCAGTATACTACTGAAGCAGACAAATTCTGAAGGGAAGAGTTGAGTCGGCCCTATAAGGATAGCACGCGATGTACAGAATAAGCCCAATAGCACAAATGTACTTTGAAATGCCGCATAACCAAAATTAACTGCGGCATAGCCCAACTGGCCTAACCTAAGAAGCCCAGCGTGCGTCGGAAACTCGGCCCCTGCCCCATCCAAGCCATTCGTGGTGTCAACCATTCGTGCCGGCGACGGCGGCGATGCGGCTGCTCTCCGGCGCCTCGGCTTCCCGCCTCCACTTCCCCCTCCTCCCGCTCGCCCGTGCAACGCCTAGATGTGTGGCACGCACTTCCTCCGCCTTAGCTTGCCGGGCCGCCTCCTCGTCAGCTGCGCCCGCCGGTGACGGCGGCGCGCGTAAGCCGTGGCTGTTCGTAGGCCTCGGGAACCCCGGGAAGATGTACCAGCGGACTCGCCACAACGTAAGCTTCCTTACCGGCTCTGGTCGCTGTAAAATTCATCATTCTGCTTGGCGGATTGTGACACTATCATAGGTACTCATGGGTTAAAATGTTGAAATGGTACATATTTGTGTTTTATACCCAAAAGGTTGCACACTTAGATTGGTGAATTGCGAGGACACAGGTTTCAATATCTGGTTGGTAATCGCGAAAAAGATATGGTAGGTGCTAGGTTTTAGAAATATGCTAGCATCAAGTTTGCAAGTGTGAACATTCTTTCTGTTTTAGCCTGTGTACTGAAGATACTGTCTTTGTAGTGGACTGTTGTTGATAACTGCATTGTCTATCATGGTGGTTCTCAGAAATCTGTTTTAAACTTCCTTAGTGTTAGTGATCTGGATGTTCGTCAAGGCCACACCACCCTTTGGATAAAGAATTTGAGGCAACAGCTAAATGTACTAGGCAGATACTTATTTATCCAAGGTCATCATGCTATAACAATATATATTATGAAGGATATTTAAATTTATAAGCATAGAAATTGTCTGTTGTAGCTGCTTTTGATTTGTCTAAGGTAGCTTGTGTTTCAGACTTGGTTTTCTAGAATCGAATTGCACATAACTTCAGTCTTCCACAAATGGATAAATGATTTGGTTCGGCAATATATCTGTATTTAAGTTGAGGTCACATCTGATTATTCACAGGTTGGATTTGAGATGATTGATGTTATAGCAGAAGCTGAGGGTATATCGCTCAGCAGTATGCAGTTCAAGGCAATGGTTGGTAAAGGTATTATTATCACCAAGGATGTTTGTTTGCATATCAAGTTGAATGCTGGGACAGTTTTAAAAAAGTTGAATGCTGGGAGCTATCTTATTTGGATCTTGCCAGAGCTAAACTTTCTTCCATTTCTTTTACCATAATAAAACTTTCTTCTTCATGTTTTGCATGCTTATGTAACCCTAAATACCTAGTGAATAACAACATACAATACTTGTCTCTGAACAATCTTTATGTTTTTTGTTAAATAATTACTGGAAGCAAAGCTATGTGTGAACAATCTTTATGGTTTTCTTATGTAATTACTGGAAGCAAAGTCTATGCGTGAATAATCTTTATGGTTTTTCTTAAGTAATTATTGGAAGCGAAAGCTATATGTGAAAAATCTTTATGGTTTATCTTAAGTAATTGTTGGAAGCAAAAGCTATGTTTTTACCCGCAAAGAAAAAGCTGTGTGTTTAGGATAATCTATGCATGTTTGTTTAACATCACTGGATGCATGTTACTCCTAAACTCTGTACGTACAGTTACATGTTTGTTTGGTATAAAAAATAACTTCAGCATTATTTAGGTCGTATTGGCGATGTACCTATCATGCTTGCCAAGCCGCAGACGTTTATGAATGCAAGTGGTGAGTCTGTAAGTATAATGATCGCAGAACAAACTTGAAACTAATTCTTCCAGTGTTCCCTTGTTTGACGCACTGAACTATACAGGTTGGGCAGCTGGTTTCATATTATAAGATACCAGTGAACCAAATCCTTGTGGTAAATGTTGTTCTTGAATTGGTTCTTTTTTGTCTCAAATCGATATAATCTGGTTCTCATTCCGTTCTCTTTTCTGCAGATGTATGATGATCTAGATTTACCCTTTGCAAAATTGCGCCTACTTCCAAAAGGTGGACATGGCGGGCATAATGGGTACTCCAGTCTTTTCTTCTTCTCTTATGAACACATTTGCTGTACTTAGTATGTTTCACTGTCCTTCTCTGTAATACTATAGGCTGAAAGCCTCATGACTTTGGGTAAATAAACCTAACAAAATCGGTAGATCAGTATATTGGAGTAAAGATTTGGTGCACATGGGCACCAGTGATCTCATTTTTTTAAATGAATTAAAAATTATATTTCTGTGTTACAAAAAAATTGAAAAAAAATATTGCATGTAGCCAACTATTTATCACACCAACGTGCAAAAAATCTTGTGCAAATACTTTGTATTTTGGTCTACACAAAAATGACAAACGTCTAGATCTGAGTATGTATATTTTAAATCTACAAATTTCATCAGATTTTATTATTTTTGTGTAGCCCACAATACAAAGAATTTCGTAATCGAATTTTGCATGCTTGTAGATTACATCATTAACTATGTCCTAATTTATTTTCATAATTTTTTGAAATTTAAAATTTTAATTTTTTTAATTTTTTGAAATGGAGGGAGCACTGATGCCCAGGAGCCAAAAACACTTTTCGGGTATATTGAACCTTTTCTTTCATTATATTCTGTAATTGGCAGGATCATAATCAGAACAATCATATATAGGTCTTCCATTTTTTTTCTAGGAAGAGGTTGGGAAAACCTAACAAAATAGTTGTGGTGAGCTGGGATTCTTTCTTGTGATTTTTGCTCTTTGATTATTTATTTTTCTGTACATTTGTCATCATCTACAGGATGAGAAGCATTATCAACCATCTAAAACAGAATCGTGATTTTCCACGTTTAAGAATTGGTATGCCAGCCACTTGTCTCCTCTCCAAATATTGTTACTATTGCCTGGAATCTTCTTGAGATGATATTTTTGCAGGCATTGGACGACCACCTGGGAAGATGGATCCTGCCAATTTTGTGCTCAGGCCATTCACCAAGAAAGAACAAGAAGAGGTTTGGAGTGCTTAATAGAAATCTAAATCTTCCATATTTATCTCTTGACTGTCACGCTCTGGGTGCAGTGTATAATCTTCCAATAATTGATCTCTGTATTGATTCAAATGTGGCAAAAGGATGTCCGTTAATGCAAGTAATCTTTTTCTGCAGCTTGATTTCACGTTTCATAGAGGCTTGGAAGCAGTAAGAATAATGTCACTTGAAGGATTCAACAAGAGCGCTACTTTCGTGAACACTGCACAGTCATTGAAATGCTGAATAGCTGAAATATCAAATTGATTAGTTTTTGTGCCAAAAAGATATGAGTTTATGTGGTGAATTGTAGCTAAGGAACTATAGATAGGGGTCTGGAGTTGTACTCCACCCCAAAACTGAAGCTTTATTCTTGCACATACGGCAATGTTTGGATGATTATTTATATCAGCAAGCTGAAACATTTGCGAATGGACGATGCCAGAACATATCAACATTCAGTATATACTTGTTTATTACTGGTATGTAATTTCCTGCAAGTGAACAGACTGCTTTTAAAGAGTAGCTACACTACTCCAGTTTTCGTTCTTAAATTTTCATGCGTGTCCAGCTCGGTTGTATAGCAAACATTTTGTCATCAAAGCAAGGGAAAGAAAACAAAATGGGACAAATACGTGCTTGGGTGTATGTTTCCTTCTCCTTTCTGTCGTGGCATGATTTACAGGCAAACAGCGGCATGTCTGCCTCAGAACATGAGGAGATACTATTTCCATCTCGGGAGAGGAAAAGCCCGCTGCTCGATGGAATATGCTGCTCTCGTCGTTCGCACTGCAGTTGCGCTGCGGCACATCCTGGGATGCGACCACCTGTGGTGGCCGTGAGCCCGCCCGTACCATCCATCCAAAATCGATCTTCGGCGCCCTGTCCTCTCGCTCTCGATTCGATTCTCCACGTTATATTTGTTGGGATAAGCTCTCGATTCGATCAGATTTTTCACGTTCTGAATGGGGATAAGTTCGTTTTGCCTTATCTGCTCAGTGAGAAACCTAGCTCAGTTATCCTCCTCAGGTTTTTGTCCGCTTTATAAATAGAGCCATATGGCTGAATCAAAACAAAGTGATGAGAAAATACTATTACAAAGCAGATCAACAATAAACAAAAAATACAGGAGCCACACCTGAGGAAGCACCCATACTACTAACTAGAGGTGCCACCACGCCTCCTTGTGAAACCACCCAACATTGTCGCACCCATCCACCATGTTGTCGCCGAAGAGGGCCACGAACCCTTTCGCTCCGGGCCATGGAGCGCCGATCCTGCCAGCCGACAACAAGGATGGGGAGAGGTGATAACAAAGTCATGTGTAAAAGATAGGAGTCCGTCGAGAATGCCCCATGCTAGTATCGACAATGCCTCAAAACAGGATCTGAACTTACCTACCGATGACAATAAAACGGATAAAAGGTGCCAAAGCTCCACGATGACGCCTCAAGAGGGTGACGACGCAACACGCCGACGTCGTCAAGACCTGAGACGGTCTAGGGTTTTCACTCGAAGCCCTGTCGTAGGGAAGGTAACCACAACGGTGCCCCAAAAGGGCAACAATACCCATAGGCATCGCCACTGCTGATGTCGAAGCGCTGAGCTTTCACAAAAAAAAATACATCACACCTAGCTCAGTCATCGAATGCTAAGCTCGGTGTTCCGTGGCCTCGCAAGTTTATGAAACCAGCATGTTGGAATCGGAAGTGGTTGAAGATGACACACTTTATTTCTCTGCTAAAAGGACCTTGCCCATCTCATTACCCTATCTACCACTATTATTTGTCCTAATACGAATGCATCTGGATATTAAAATGGACACGTAATAGTGGTCAGAGGGAGTGTATGTATCTATACACTAAAACTCGTCTAGATAGATACGTATCTAGAAAAAATTTGCACATTCAATGTAAATGGTAATTCCCAGCAAAAACACTAAATGGTAATGTCTATGTACTTTGAATCTGGACAACTGAATCTGTCCCACAATGTCGAAGTGGTGAATTTAAGTAGGACATTAGTATCATTTAATCTCAAGGTGTGTATTTCTTCTTTTGAAAAGATATGCTGTTTCTTCCGCAAGGATTGTGTTTTCTGTTGTGCATTGGCGAATAAAAAAATATCAAACTCAGAAATATATTTCAATTTGATCTACCTTAGCTAAATATTATAATTATGTTGTATTTTGATCGAATCTTTCATGTATTTTTAAATGCCTATTTTCCAGGGGGAGAAAAAGTAGAAGAGCAGCACGTCTACCGCAAGCTGTCCCTGGGGCGGCTCAATTCCACTGCGACGAGCCACAGCCGAAGACAAAACCAGAAGAGCCACGTCTCCCCTGCGACCCCACCTGTCATCCTCTGCCAGCCCGCCCAATTAACGTCCAGATCGATCAACGATCTCTCCAAAGCCTAAAACCTCCCACCACGTCACCCGTCTCCCCCTAATCCCTTCCTCCTCCTCTGCCCCGCCGCCAAGCTCCCTCGCCGCCGCAACCATGGCGGCCACCGCCTCCTCACTCTCCCTCCTCTTCGCCCACCCCCACTCCCGCCACTCCTCCACCCCTCACCGCCTCGGCAGGTCCCACCTCCGCCTCCCTCTCCGCGCGCGCTGCGCCTCCGACGGCGCATCGCCATCGGCCTCCACCACCACCGCCACCAAGCACCGCCGCCCCGCGGAGGAGAACATCAGGGAGGAGGCCGCGCGCCTGCGCGGCCCCGCCACCACCTTCTCCGCCTGGTACGAGCCCTTCCCCCCGGCCTCCGACGGCGACCCCAACGAGCGCTACTCGCTCGACGACGTCGTCTACCGCTCCACCTCCGGCGGCCTCCTCGACGTCCGCCACGACATGGACGCCCTCGCGCGCTTCCCGGGCTCCTACTGGCGCGACCTCTTCGACTCCCGCGTCGGCCGCACCGCCTGGCCCTACGGCTCGGGGGTCTGGTCCAAGAAGGAGTTCGTGCTGCCCGAGATCGACTCCGACCACATCGTTTCCCTCTTCGAGGGCAACAGCAACCTCTTCTGGGCGGAGCGCCTCGGCCGCGACCACCTCGGCGGGATGAACGACCTCTGGGTCAAGCAGTGCGGCATCTCCCACACGGGCTCCTTCAAGGACCTCGGCATGACCGCGCTCGTCAGCCAGGTCAACCGCCTCCGCCGCGCCCCGCTCTCCCGCCCCATCAACGGCGTCGGCTGCGCCTCCACGGGGGACACCTCCGCAGCGCTCTCCGCGTACTGCGCCGCCGCGGGCATCCCCGCCATCGTCTTCCTCCCCGCCGACCGCATCTCGCTGCAGCAGCTCATCCAGCCCATCGCCAACGGCGCCACCGTGCTCTCCCTCGACACGGATTTCGACGGGTGCATGCGGCTCATCAGGGAGGTCACGGCCGAGCTCCCCATCTACCTCGCGAATTCCCTCAACTCCCTCCGATTAGAGGGGCAGAAGACGGCGGCCATCGAGATTTTGCAGCAGTTCAACTGGCAGGTGCCGGACTGGGTCATCATTCCGGGAGGCAATCTTGGGAACATCTATGCTTTCTACAAGGGGTTTGAGATGTGCCGTGTTCTTGGGCTGGTTGATCGGGCCCCGCGGCTTGTCTGCGCACAGGCTGCAAACGCAAACCCGTTGTACCGGTACTACAAGTCTGGATGGACTGACTTCCAGTCACTTGTTGCTGAAACCACATTTGCATCTGCCATACAGATTGGTGATCCAGTTTCTATTGATCGGGCTGTTGTTGCGCTGAAGGCAACAGATGGTATCGTCGAGGAAGCTACGGAGGAAGAACTCATGGACGCGACCGCGCTTGCTGATCTCACTGGGATGTTTGCGTGCCCACATACTGGGGTTGCGCTTGCTGCTCTGTTCAAGCTCCGTGATCAGGGTATAATTGGCACTAATGACCGTACGGTGGTTGTTAGTACAGCACACGGGCTGAAGTTCACACAGTCAAAGATTGATTACCATGACAAGAACATCAAGGACATGTTGTGCCAGTACTCCAATCCTCCGATCAGTGTCAAGCCTGATTTTGGTTCTGTCATGGATGTTCTCCAGAAGAAGCTCAATGGTAAGATCTGAGCTTCTCTTTAATTAACCTCAAAACT
This sequence comes from Dactylis glomerata, assembly GCA_007115705.1. Taxonomy (NCBI): domain Eukaryota; kingdom Viridiplantae; phylum Streptophyta; class Magnoliopsida; order Poales; family Poaceae; genus Dactylis; species Dactylis glomerata. The sequence goes on along the minus strand of QXEO01001278.1, from coordinate 5,563,107 downwards.
TCATTTCTTGTTTATCGTCACAGCGGACTGTACTTTGGCATCTTAATCAACTGCAGTTGGTGACCATAGTATGGCACAATCATCTTTATTTTCAAGTACTAGGTTCTTGAGGCTCTTTTAACTATAGGCAAAAGTGGATAGAGCTTTCCTTGTACTTTATCTGTATCATGTAACATCAATAATAAAATATGGTCTCATGGTTGAATAATTGTTTGGTGCTGCTAGTGCGTTCTTTCATGTTTCCTGTTCTATTGCTGTCTGTTCACTTTTGGCTGTCGATGACGAAAGTGTCGTATGTTGCAAGGATTGACCTAACAAGATGTATTGCACATGTTGGGTTGTTGCAATGTTGCGTTACTTTTCATTGGTCTCAAGAGAATTTTGGCCTGGAGTCTTGGTCATAGTTCTTGTTCCAATGGCAGCAATGCTTTTCTGGGCACCAGCTTAGGGCTTGTTCGGTTTGGAGTGGATTGAGGTGGATTAACCCCCTTCTAAGTGAAATCTACTCCAATCCACTTCAGGAGATTAACCAAACATGTCCTTAAGTGGATAGTTTGGACTTCCAGGACTACATAACAGTGACAGTGTTCAATAGACGTAGTCACAGGATGAGTGGATAAACTGAAATCCTAGTGCGCTCGACATGTCACTCTTTGACAAGCCTTTGTCCTTCCACTATCTGCTATGTAGTGATCTCATGTCGTCTCATGTAGCTGCTTGCTATAGGTTTTCCATTAGTAGAAATAAGCCAGGTTGTGCATTATAGGAGCCAACCGTTGATCGTTCCTTTTTTTTTGTACATTTTAGCTAGGACGGGTCAAATAATCAGTTCACTTTTAGGCTTTCTGTCGCCCTAACCAATGATAATGAATGGAGGTGTCTACTCTATGTTTTGTTTGCTAACTTTTTTTGTTTCTCACTGCAACTAGCTAGCATCACGTAGAGATGCATACATTTCTGTTTTTTGTGTGCTTTGATTTGTGTACATGATATTCCTGTCAGAATCACTTGCCCTGAATCCTACCTTCTTCATGGGTTTATGTTGTACTGACAGTTGTATCCTTGTTTCACATCTATCACCGCTAGTTGTGCTTGTCTTAATCAGAGCCTGTGCACTTCCATCTCGTATCTTCTGTTTGTGTCTCATTTCAGTCATAGTCACTATGATGTATTGAGTGTTTGATCTCCTTCTGTTATCAAGATAAAGTTTTTATTGTTACTCCCTCTGTTTCTAAATGTAGTAATATGTTTTGGCAAGTCAAAATTAGCTTACCAAAAGATCTTATATTTGTGATTCGGAAGAGGGAGTACTTGAGTTAAGCGTCAAATAAAGTTCTTCGGTTTGCAGAATTTTGGCATGCGTGTTGTAAGAACGGATCTTTTTTTCCAGAACACACAAAAAGACTTGCGTGTCATTTTCATTAAGACTGGAAGCAGTCAAAATTTACAAGAAGGTTTTTAGGCAATGCGTAGTTATCGGCCTACTAAAATTTGACATTGTTAGAGCATGTCTAATAGTCCCCGTAAAGGAGCCAAACCCTCAAAATAACCATCACTTATGGGTTGTCGCTAAAAAAAGGCGCAGATCAGCACCCTTAAACGACGTGAACGGTAATTTTTTTTTAAGGGCCGAACCGAGAATCCGCTTCCGGCCTCCACAAACGAGAGTGGGGAGGCCGAACAGAGCGTCAGCCCGCACTCGGTAGAGCCCCGCGCGCTGAATTCTCAGGATCCAATCGCCCACCTCTGCTGCCCCCTCCCGCGCGCGCTGCCAGTTCCCTGCCCCCGCCGCCATCGCGACCCGCCGATTCGACCGTCCCCGCAGCCGCCTCCCCCGCCGCCACCGCAAGGAACTGCGGTGACCCAGCATACCACTGCATGTTGTAGTATGCAAGTCGTTGATATAACACTTGCGGAACAAGCCTCCACAAATATTACATCCCTCAGAATGGTACAACAGAAATATTGCGGGCCCAAATACAAAGTGATCCACATTTATTACATACCAAAGCGTGATGATACCGAAATGCTCCCAATAAAGAGAACACTTCAAGTGCTTAGTGTGTACAACAACTGAAAGCTCAAATAATTAAACACGGGAAGAACTCAACAACTTATTCATATGCTACAATTGCTCGGTTCTTCAGCTACAATACTACTCTACGAGTAAGTATTTCTTCACTCTGACTCTTCTCCGGAGGATGCTCCGTAGCGAATGAAGTAGTCTACTCCTTCGACGCCGCGTGAAAGGTCTGGCTCCTCGTAGAAGATGTCCTCCTGGCCTTCGATTGCGTTGAGCGTGGCTTCATCAAGTGCTTCACAGTCTAGCAAGGGTTTAAGAGATTGGGGTGAGTAACGAGCGTTACCCAGCAAGTTTTTTTAGAAAGAAGGTGTGTGATATGCATTTTTAACAGCCACAGACCCAAAAGAAGTCCTAGGCATATGCAAGTTTTAATAATGTTTTCTTGAAAGGTTGCTTTTTACTTTAGAAAACTATGCCCAACAGCCAACACAGGTGTAGTGCCTTGAGAGCACCTTTCCTGCCGCGTTCGCAACTCTTTCCCGGAGCAAGGGGTAACATGTCACATCTTTTTACACTCTGCAGAGGTGTGTCCTTCCAAAAGAGATCAAAGCCTTGCTGCACAACCGGGCGTACATTCCCGTCCACAATTCCTTGATGTGAGGCCCAGTCATTGATCCAAGCCAATCACTGCCTTCTCCGCACAACGCATGTCCACCCAATTCACGCGAGCAGGTTATGCCCCTGATATTCACCCCCAACGATGAAGTACCTAGGCGCCTCTGGCGGACCATCATAGACACCAGTGCCGTGAGAACTTAGGTGTCCCACCCATATGCAAGTAGTCCCGCAAGACCTACTGCGACCGGCAACTGGTTGTCCGTTGACATGCGAACGAGAGAAGATACAGCTGACTTTCCCGTCCCATTCCAAGTCTCTTGGATGACACGGTTTTTACGGCGCCGGACTAACTGTGGCATTGGTAATTAGTCCTAGGTTTACTTTCCCATACAAGTGGAACCTCCACCACCACAAACTTACCGTGGTTCCACCTGCCAGCCTTCCTAGGTTATCACCACTGGTCGATAACCACTAATCATATTACTTATGAAAATAAGTTTTCCATCCTTTTTGAAATGTTAGAGTTTGAAGTCATCACTTTGCAAGAAGTTTCAAAACCAGTGCAATCAAAAGATATGAGCAAGATAAACTTGCCTTGTGACTGAAAGGTAATGGAGTCGAATACTTGGCGTTGCTCCTGATCTCCTTGTTCTACAAGAATCCAAGCATTGTCCGGTAAGGACAATGTTTCAAGAAAAAGTTGAATGCTATGCATAATGATATGCTATGCATGGTGATTTATGAACTAGGTTTTCTTATTTGTGTGTTTTACCCACTTTCTAAGGTTTGAATAGTTTCTAAGAGCACAAATTGTATTTGTGTGTTTTACCCAAGACTTTCTGGAGTTTTAAGGATTTTCTAGAAATACCTTTGGTATTTGTGTGTTTTACCCCAATGGAGGGTTGAGGTAATTAAGTAAAGGTTTGGAATTAAAGTTTAAGTTATAAAACTTTAATTGAGCTATTTGAAAAGTAAAAGATTTAAATTTTTAAAGAAGAAATTCAATTTTGATATATTAAATAATAATTAGGGTTTTTGCAAATAAAACTCAAAAGCTTTTAAGAAAATATGTTAAAAAGAATTATTCAGAGATTAAATTTATTTTATTGTTTTATATCATTAAAGAATAAGAGAATGTTTTATTAGTGTTATTTGAATTTGCAAATTTGGTTTGAATTCCAAAAGGAAATAAACTTTGAATTCAAATTTGAAATTTTGTTTTTAAAATAATTTGCCAAAGCCAAACTGGCCCATCTAGCCTGTTGGCCCAACAGACCTGCCGGCCCACCCAGCCCACCTGGCTGGGCTAAACCAGCTGACTCGGGTCTGGGTCGGTCAAACCGACCCAGCCCGACCCCTCTTCCTCTCCTCGCTGGCCCCCGTCGACCCTCTGGCGACTGGATCGCCGCCGCCGTCGCTTGGCCGTTCCGGCTGACTCCGGCGACTATCGCCGCCGATGCTTGGACGGAATGATCGTCTCCACCTCCTCTTCCAACACATCCAGTTGGAAATCGCGGATTCTTCCCCTCCGAGGAGATCTGGATGGGGTTTCCGCTCGGGATCCGCCGCCACCAATCGCCTCCGGTCAGGTGCTGCTCCTAGCCCCTCTCCTGTGCTTGCTGTGCATCCTCTGGTGCTGGAGTTGCGCTGTAACTCGCCGGTGGAAGTGCCGTGACGTGGTACTCCCGGTGAGTGCTCGGTGAAGACGACCTCGGGAAGCTTCTGATCGGCCGCGCAGGCACTGCCCTGCCATGCCGTTCAGATGAGCACCTGGGCGCCGGTGAGTGTGCTTCCCCTCTCCCTGACCATCTGCTTCTCTCACTTCTTTGGCCATGGTTTCTGACCCTCTGGTCAAAACCAGTGAGCCAAGCTCACTGAGCTTGCTCAGTGATGCTGCGGATGAATCTGGTTATCCTGTGATTTAGATTCAGTGATGCTATGCTCGATTCAGTTAACTGTGATGGTGCTAATTATGTGATGCTATGCCAGCTCCTTTGCTCTCTCTGCCAGCCTACTTACTGTCAGAGATGCTGCTTCTGGATCTTGCATACTTGCAAGATTCAGTTAGCTCTAGATATATGCTAGCAGTGCTGTGCTCTACTAAGCAAGCTCTAACCTTTATATACTGGATGATTCCCTTGAGCTTGCTGGTATCTTTATACTGTGGTGCTAACTGAATATTCTTATTCAGTTAACTGTTGATACCACACAGTGGCAAACATTTGATGTTAGCTGTTGCTGTGTGATTATCCATGATAACTATGTGATGTGAGAATATGCTGTGTTGCAGTACTCTGTGACACTAGCTTAAAACAAAATAGATATGATTCCTAGTTCCTAGTAACTAGGAAGATGATTTATCTTCTGTACATGCTCTTGTCTGTTTATTATCCAGTTAGTTGTGGTGAGGTGCAAGATCTTATGATCTTGTGCCCAGCAACTGCTTCTGGAATCATTTCTATGGTGAAACTTGCCCCTGTAGTTTAGCCCATGATGCTGGTCTGAGGCTAGGAATGATTTGTGAGGTGCTAAACTTGCTTGTGTGCCCACTACTATTTATTTCAGGATGCTTGCATGCTTTGTGTGTTTGAGGTGCATGTCCAATAGGACATGTGCCCAGCACAAGCATCACAGTGAAGTTTTTATCTTTGCAATTTGCCAGTGAAGTGTAAATTGAGGCTTTAATCAACTTTCCCAATGATGAGTTTGGGCAAAGCATCTCTTTGCCAAACTGAGGGTTTAATCAAAAGCAACATATGCTAGAGGCATGCATTAGCAGTGGTGTTCTTGCAGGGTTTCTACCTTTGCCTGTAGTTGTGCAAAAGTGGTGCTGTGTACAGCTGCTGTTGCTGGCTGTTGATGCTGACTTGCTTCTAGCTGGTCTACTCCTCCTGGCTTGGCTGCGGCTTGTCCTTCACCTCCTGGACTTGCTCCTGGCTTCAACTTGTCCTTCTCCTCCTGAGATGATCTGCTGGTTCCTCTTCTCCTGGCTTGGCCTTGAGCTTCACTTGGCCTCCATAGTGTTTGCTGGTGATGTTTGTGTGCTGCAGTGCAAGAGCTGTTGCTGTTCTTGCTGTGGTGCAGTGTGAGACGTGTGAGCACTGCTCCCCTTGGTGCTCCTCACCTGGTCGACTGCTTGGTGTTGCTGGCAGCTGTGGTGCTGCCAGCACAACCTTTGCATGCAGTGACTAAGCTCCTTGAGCTGCTTGTCACCAGGCTTGATCTGATCCTTGCTTGGCCGTGCTGTGTATCAGCTATGTGCACAGTGAACTTGTACCCCAATGATTTTTGATTAAGAACAGATACTACACTTGGCCAAACTTACTCAGTGATGCAATGGCAATTAAATTGCCCTAGTCTGAGAGTAAAACTTCTAACCCTCACTCTTTGGCTTTGTTTTCTTCTTGATTTTGTTTTGCAGGTTGCAAGGTATGAGACTTAGAAGATAATCTTCATGAAGATTATTAGACAAAGTTTAGATTTAGATTCCTTTATTTGTTATATCCAATGTAATCTTCTTTTCCATTTGATCTTGATGTAAAGACTTTGTATCTATGTGGAATATCAATAAAATTCTATTTCTGTTTATTGTATATACTATTCCTATTTCTATTATTCAATTAATGTATAATTGAATTATTTATTTATAATTATGGAATATTCAAATTTGAGATAATTCAACAATCAAAGTTAAATTCTAAACTCACTTAACAATACCATCAAGAGATCATAGCAAACTTTTAACAATCAAAACACCTCTAACTAAAGATGCTTTGAAAGAAGTTCACTCTCCCAGGTTTTCTTTTATTTTGCGAAAAATTTATTCAGGTTTTTAGGATGCATGAATGCACAAAGGTCCTAAATCTACCCTTCGATTTCTCCTAAATGCTGGGATATTACAGGAACCTTTTTCGGCCGTCCTCTCTCCCTTCCACGCCCTGCCTTCCCAAGCCGACGCTGCCACTCGCCCCCACCGAGGATGAACTCGAGCGAGCACCTAGATCTGTCGGATTCGTCGTCCTCGGATGATTCCGACATCGAGGATCTGCTCCACGACGACGACGACTGCGAGATAGCCCTTCTCCTCCTCGCCGTGAAGGACCAGGAGGACCGCGCCAAGCTGCTGGATCGGAGGCGCGGTTCCGTGAAGGGCCGCACCTACATCCAGCGCAACCGCGCCCTCGGCCACGCGACGCTGATGCAGGATTATTTCGCCGAGGTACCTACATATCCGCCCAATCTTTTCTGTATGAGGTACCGGATGCGCCGTAGCTTGTTCATCAAAATAGTTGAAGATGTGGAAGCCAATTCCAATTACTTCAAGCAACGGCGTAACGCTGCCGGCGAACTAGGATTTAGCGCCTACCAAAAGATCTCGGCTGCCATGCGAGTGATTGCTTACGGCATCCCCGCAGACTACACTGATGAGTACCTTCGCATAGGCAAAGATACAACCACCGATTCGGTGCGTAGGTTTGCGAAGATGGTTATCAGGTTGTATGGGGACAAATATCTTCGAGCTCCCAGTGAGGAAGATACCAAAAGGTTAATGGAGATGAATGAAAAAAGGGGATGGCCGGGCATGCTTGGTAGTATAGATTGCATGCATTGAACATGGAAAAATTGTCCAAAAGCATGGCATGGAATGTATTGTGGAAAAAGTCGTGATCCTACCATTGTGCTCGAGGCAGTTGCTTCACAGGATTTGTGGATTTTGCACTATTTTTTTGGGCTGCCCGGGACACTCAATGACATCAATGTTTTACATAGATCCCACTTGTTTAAAAAACTTATTGCCGGAGATGCACCAGCGTGCAACTACAAGGTCATGGGTCATGAGTATTCAATGGGATATTATCTAGCCGATGGCATATATCCCGAATGGGCAACTTTTGTGAAGTCCATCAAAGATCCCCAAACTGAAATAGAGAGAATATTTGCCAAGGCACAAGAGGCAGCCCGAAAGGACATTGAGAGGGCTTTTGGTGTTTTACAAGCAAGGTTTGCTATTGTTCGAGGGCCAGCTTGATTTTGGGACAAGGAAACCCTTGTCAACATCATGACATGTTGTGTTATTCTACACAACATGATCATCGAGGATGAGAGAGGGTTAAACTTGCCGTCCTTCTACGACAATGTTGGCACTCGAGTGCGGCCTGAAAGAAACCCCAATCGGCTAGAAGGTTTTCTTCAAACCTATCGGGAGATTGAAGACAAGGCAACCCATAAGCAGCTGGTCAATGATCTCATCCAGCAACACTGGCAGCTGCATGGCCAACGCGCTCGTGCTCGCTTCTGATCTCCCTTGTTTTTCTTCGGCTTGTATTTGTGAGATGAACCATTCGAGAACATTTGTTGATTTATTTGATTCGAACAATTGTTGTAATTTGATTGAGACATTGTTGTAATAATTTGGATGATATTTGTTTGATCCTGTGAACTATTATTTTATTTGTTTCACTAATCTATTGATGAAGTATGTGCTGTTGTTTGTATGTTCATTTGCATGTGAAAATAGGCTAAAACCTGTTTTTTACGGGCGCAAATGCGTCGGCGGAGATCAGTATCCTTATTCACAACCCGTAAAACAGAATATTCGGTTTTACGGGTTGTGAATAAGGGTACTGATCTCCGCCGACGCATTTGCGCCCGTAAAAAACGAGTTTGGGAGCCTATACTCGGGTTTTAAGGGCCGGGTGAATAAGGGTGCTGTTAGTCATGCTCTTATAAACGTGAGGTTAGCTAAACATCTATTGTCTGCAGAGAAGAATCCTTTTTATGCTCAAGCCAACAGTTTTTTTGTAGGGTATAGTAGCTCTTTATTGCTCAATTATCATAGGGATACAAGAACCTACAGGGGGCTGTAGTAGCCAGACCTGTCTACCAGCAGTATTAGAGATAAATCTACGAGCTACTCTATGGGCTTCACCATTTGAAGCCCTATTTTCTCGTGCTTAAACCTAACATCGATAATATCCTTCGATCTAGCCTTGATCTCACTGATTATCATACTATAGCTTCCTTCATAAGTATCCTTCAAGTTGTTGATGACTTGGAGACAATCCGAAGCGATAGCAAAGCGTTGAAGGTTGAGGTCCGCGGGAAGAGCCAAGGCTTCCCTGCATGCCATTGCCTCCAAAGTCACCGGGTCGGTGATGCTTGCCACGATCATCACTGAGGTGCCTAGGAACGAGTCGTCCCTGCTCCTGCACACAACACCCACTGCGCCATAATTGTTGGCGTTGTAAACCGCCGTGTCGATGTTTAGTTTGTCCAGACCCTCCGGCGGTGCAGTCCTTTTGGGATGCCACGGTGTGGTGCCCCGTGGTACTTTGTCTGCACTGCCTTTTAGCATACCAATATCCTTCAAAAACCGCTCTGGGATCAGTGGGTCGAAAGAGGAATTTGGAATTCTCCTTCGAAAATTATCTTCCTCTCGTTGCGAACCATATGGTCCATAAATGTGACGGCCATGGTATCAAAAATCGTCCTGGGATAGTGATTCCAACATTGAAAACATCCACTGTTTCGCCGAAGGGTCTACCGTCCTGCTCATGTGCTCAACTACTTCATCGTTTGCAAGTGCCCACATACACCGGGCAACCATGCAAGAGTCCAGCGTGACCATTTTCTCGTCTTATTACCATACTTTTCTGCTATTTCTGCTTGAGTAGCCATTTCTTTCTCTCTCTCCCTCTTCGCCTCACAAGCTTGCTTGCGCTGCACTTCTGATCCACAACGATGTTCTCTCAGTGGATCATGCGCATAATTGGCACTCATGAAAATTTAAATGCCCATCTTATCAAAAAATCCGTCGACTCCTTCACCTTGGCTATGCCAGTACACCAGCACCATGCAGGTTCCATTCCCGTGGAAAAACTCGCATCATTCATTTCCTCGGCCTTTCACCCTGATCGGAGCAAGGCAAACTCATAGAAACTATAAACTTTAGGGAGCAAATGTAGCAGTGGAAAAGGCTACCCGGACAAACGAGGAAAATCCTATTTATATAGAGCCCAATCAGTGGTGCTGCTAAGCGATAAAATTAGCAAAGATATGCACCATCGGTGGTATATTTTCTATACCAACACATAAACCGGTGGTCTATTTGTTGTACCAATACAGAGAACAGCCAACTCAAGAGATTCTTTTTTCGGGCGCTAAAACACTACTGCGGCGAGTTAGGCGTCGGAATTAGATACTATCGTGTGTGGGAATCAACATCGTTAGCAGCAGGCCTTGTTGACCACATGCCACCTGGGCTAGTGGAGTCATGTGGCCACATCATCCTGTCTCCTGGAGCTGTGGCGGCTCCCCCCCCCCCCTAGTTAATGATGTGGAACGGGAGCGGCGGTCGACGGCAGGACAGATGCCGACTGGGTCAGATGCGGCAAGGTCCTGTCTCCTAGGGCCGTGGCTACATGTGCCATGTGGCGAGGTGGTCTTTTTTGTTAAATTTTTGGGAAGATGGTCATTTTTTAATAATGCACTGGGTGGGTGGTCCTTTTAGTAAAAAATTCTTTGCTCTGATGTCAACCTTTTGAATCCTCTATAATAACTCATTGGGGGATGAGATACTTTCCCGTGGTGGGTCCTCTTTTGTTCCTCATGGCATTCCCCGTTGACTTCTTCTCACGGTCTTCTATTCCCAAAAAAATGACGTGGCAAAAAGATTTGTTCCGTTTGATGTTCAGAAGGTTCCAGAAAGTCAAAAACATGCAAAGATAAGCAATTCTGCTTCACAGTGTTAAAATCAAATGAAAGGGGATTGTTTAGAAAATCCACGGATTCAATGGAAAACATGTACATGTCCTTAATAACCTATTAAATATGTAAGAATAGACCTAATAAACTACAAAGATTATGGATGCCTTTTACATACATCGCCGTCTAGCCCAAGGGATGACAATTGAGGAGATAGGAGACGTGAACAATTGTACTAGACGAGAAGAACCTGCTTGTGCCACTCATTCAATAGGTTTGACAGACTTAGTGGGCCTTATTATGGGTTGAAGGCCGCGATAGTATTAGGGGCTAGTGGAATTTACATTTTTGCTAGGTGGGATGGGGGAGGGTAGGACCTAGGTTGGCCCCCATGAAGCTCTGTAGTTGCTTATAGTCCCAAGAGACTTTGGTGACTACGACTAGAGAAGATTCCTATTGTGAATATAATTATTTCATTCGAGGGTTTGCCAAATCTTACATGTCACGTTTATATGCAAAAATGGTGGAAGTTAGGATAAGTCCAACTTCCCCGCAAAAAAAAGATAAGTCCAACCAACCAGCCCTGGTCAACAAATCAAAGAAGAAGGGAAGAGAGAAAAACAAATTCACATGAAGCCACAGTAAAATAAACACACTTTGATGGAGGTGCGGAGGGTATAATTTACCGTAGACTATGAATGCGCTCTCTCTCTCACACTCCTACCTATCATCACCAAGAGTAACTTTGGTCTTTTCCCAAGACCCTCTAAACATGATAAAAGCCTCCATGCACATGTAGCGCATTTACTCTCACTTGAATGAAATCAAGCGAGAACATTGGAGACTAGTCTTGCATGACTCTTTCGACATCGAGGAAGTCAATAGGAAGTGAAGGATAGATTCTACAAGTCTTGCATGACTATTTTGACATCGAACAAGTGAAGTTTTAGAGGTTGCTAGGTTCTGGCATTGTGATTCGTCAATGTGACTAGTAAAAAAACATTGTACGTTGTCATGACCACAGAACATCAATTAACATGATTTGTATCGCATTTTCTTTATTTTTCAGTATAAATGTCAAGGATTGCAATTTCTTGATTCCTCGTGGAAGATCCCACCTTATAGTTTTTTTTATAATGAAAGAATATTAATGTCACAAAGATACTGATTACACTCAGCCTTTGCACCAACAAGATATCGAAAACAACAAAGATGTACACAACCAAAAACAAAATAAATAAGAGAGAAATAGAAAAATAAAGACCCGTCGCGGTGATGAGACACTCTCAACAACAACGATCTAACCACTATCGAAGAAAACATCTGGACCGTAAAAGAGGTTCTCCCAAAGCGACGCCTCTAAGAATAAAACAATTCACAAGATTTGCCATCACCCGATCGAAGATCTTGAATTTCCGCCCTAGAGAAAGACCAAATCCCAAAACAATGACTTTCGCAAGGTCACTAATTGCTAGGTGACAAACGTGACCCCCCATTGCTAGCAAGAAAGTGCGGCTTTTTAGACAAAAATGCTGATTGCATTCTGATCTCATTGATTGGTGTGACCGTCGTTCATTCAGTAGCCTTTTGTTTTCTTAGTGATTTTTAAGGGCACAGTGAAGCTATTGTTAGTAAAGAATGTGATGTGCTGCAATAGCATGATGATCCGTAACTCTTTGACTTGGAGTGTGTATTCTGAAATGATGCAGTCTAGTAGGACTTCTTTGATTTATAGGATAGGAAAATTATAGGAATAGGAAATACATAGGATTTGAATGTCATTCCTACTTAAGTCCTATAGAAAGATAAAGTAGCTTTGATTGTAGCAAAGGAATTTTTCCATGAGATATGACCTAATGTTTTTTTCCTATAGGATTTACACTAACAAATTCCTATAGGTATTTTCTATAGGATATGTTTCTATGAATTAAACATGTGTGTAGGAAAATTTTCCATAGGATCCAAATCCTACATAATTCTTATGCATTGGCATCCACGGAGCACAAGCAAGACAAAAACTTCCGATAAAAATTAGAGATATCTAATTCACATAATTGGTTCTGATGATTGATACAAATGATTGGTTTGTCCATATTATTACTGACACAAATTTCTCGGTCGTCGTTAACTTTTCCACAACGAAGCTGGCACCTTTTTTTTAGAAGAAGAATACCTAGCCCTTTTTTAGTTTGAAAAGAATACCGACCCCTTTTTCAATTCCTCGGATATCAGCGAAGCAATACATCATAGTGTCGAGAAGAAAAATATTTCTCTCTGGATGAAAAGTAAACTAAACTAATGAGTGAGCTTGCAAAAGAGAAACTACATAATTTTAGGATGAGTGAGCTGAACACCTTCTTGTGCAGGAGCTGAAGTACATATATTTGCAGAAGTAGGCAAACACTCTCTGAAGAGCAGCCGGATGGACACGGGGCTACGCAAACACATTATGCACTCGGCCATTGTTTGCAATGGCATTGATCAAGCTGTCAAGATTCAAGAATAAGTACTAATTGTGTTACATCGTTGAACCCTACTCGAGAGAAATAGGGAAAAGTTGCATCATGGATCGATCAATCCGTAGAACTAAAAAATCAGGTTCTCCCACGGCGTCCAACCCTTCCACCTCTCCTCAACCTCGCCATCGTCAACCTTCTTAGGCCGTCCGTCTCCGATGACGCCGATAGGCCGTGTCTTCTCCGCGGGCGTTGCTGCCGCGATCCCATTCTCGGTCTTCGTGGATGCGTTGGTCCTCATGGCGACGACGGCGTGCTTAGCCGGACAGAAGCTCATCCTCGTCCGAGGGCGTAGAAGCACTGGACACGCGAAGGTATCCAGCAACAAAAGCACCTGCGCCCCTCCCTTGGCGAGACGCGGGTCGGAGCAGGCCCCCGCCACGGACTTGCTTATCTTCTCCGTGGCGGCGACCACCGCGTCTCGGTCGAACGGGTGCTCTACGAGCGGGAGCACGTCCTCGGCGAGAGCCCGTTCCACGCGCTCGGGGAGGCGAAGCTTTCGCGCCTGCTGCCTCCGAAGCACGATGTCGTTCGCTACCTTCTGTGCCATCTGGTTGCCTTGGCCGATGGGGAAGTGTCGCCGGATGATCACCCTGACATCCACCATCAGCGGAGGGGGTGTTCCCGTGCGGCGGCGATCACCTCGGCCGGATGCCGGGAAGAAAGCCACGACCTGAAGGCGGCTGGAGAAACGAACCGCCGGGGCGCCGAGGATATGCTTTTCCATCGCGCGCGCTGCTGTTCCGATCGAGCTTTTGCTCCTTTTGCTAGGTCAAGCGAGGGAAACTAGTGCGGGACTACGAGAGCGGTGAAGGCTGCTGCATGTATATATGGATTGGCGGATCATGACCAATTCGGACGAGTGCTCTGCCGTTTGCATGTTGTTTGTTTTTGGAAGGTAATGGTTAACTTCGTTTTCGGGTCGGATTGGTTTTCCGAGTAGCATGCTTAATTTCCAAGCAAAATTAACTAGTGTCAGACATTGCCCGATGTCTAGCTGCAGCTGGGCTCTTTTGATAGTTCGGGGGCAGCGCCAAGCCGAGCCTAATAGGTTAATTGAAATGGATTGTCATGAAAAATCAAGCAAAAAGTGAAGCCATCGTATTGCTGAACGTAGATGCAGGGTGTAGGTTTTTTATCCTCACTCGTTCATCCTCTTTTACTAACTATCAATTTGTTTCAGCTGTAAGAAATATCCCACGTATTATTTCAATTGGTTCACGAGGTTTATGCATCAGTACATTGTAGTATATCAGAACGCAAGTGCAGTGAATTAATAGTTCGGTTGTTAAAATTTTGAAACTAGAACTCTATTACTCCTTAATGTTATTAAACCAACCAGGTCGAGCTAACTTTTTTTTTTCAAATTGTCATTCTTGGCAGCAGTGGTGCTCCGTCTTTTTTGTAAATTCTTAGTGGATGCATTATGTTGTCCCTATTAAAGAATTAGAATCATATGCGCCTAGCCGTGCCGTTTCTTCATCAACTCGTATTAACACTGCTTAATCAGCTGGCCAAAGACCCCGAGTCTTGATCAGGCATCTAGTATGCTTCACTAACTTATAAACCAATATCTACAAAAAATACTTACGTGGTTATCATTTTCTGTTTCTTTTCTATTTTGAAGTCTAGTTTGTCTATGTGGTTTGAAGTGTACACGACTAAGATGCAAGGAGATCATGTGAATTAAATATCCCTACAGTTTTTTTGGAGGTTCAAAGATATATATGGAAAGCATAACATTCACTTATGATATTCAAGCACTAGTAGAAAACGGGCCTTTGGCCAGGACCCTTTAGTCCCGGCCTCCATCTGGGCCGGGACTAAAGGCCCGGCCACGTCGCCCGAAATTCGCCACCCGCCCGGGAGGCTTTGGTCCCGGCCCGTTACGAGCCTTTAGTCCCGGTTTGAGACACAAACCGGGACTAAAGGGCTGTGCGCTGGGCGACCCGTATGTGCGCCCCCTTTAGTCCCGGTTTGTGTCTCAAACCGGGACTAAAGTACTCTGCCTATATATATGGCCCCTGCAGCCCCTCTCTCCCCTCTTGCATTTTTTTGGATGAAAGTGTGTGAGTGTGTGCTAGCTCTCCTTTTTGCTTGGATGCACTAGAGGTGTTTGTTGAAATGTTTGTTAGAGCGATGCCGCTTCAGTTCACCGAACACAACTACGATATGAGGTGCCCGAGTCACGCTTAAGCCTCTTCCTCTTTATTTCCACTTATTCTAAAAGGTTAGCAACTATATTTCCTCGTTTAGACCGTGCGGTACTAATTTTTAGGATCGTGATTGTGTTTGATATACTGTTGCATGACGCAGATGAGCCATCCATGGATGTACGGTGATCGACGCACCGCCGCTTACAGAGAAGGCGTGCATTCTTTTCGAGATGCGGCCGATGCGAACAAGCATGGTGGTGGCTATATGTTTTGTCCATGTGTTGAATGTCGGAATGAGAAGGACTACACTTCCTCAAGAGTCATTCAGAGCCACCTGCTTCGGTCCGGTTTTATGTCGGGCTATAATGTTTGGACCAAGCACGGAGAAAGAGGGGTTATGATGGAAGACGATGATGAAGAAGAAGAGAACGATGATGACAACTACCGATCTATGTTCCCTGAGTATGCTGATACCGCAATGGAAGACAATGAAGAAGAAGATCAGGGTGCAGAACGGGAACCAGATGAGCCCGCTGATGATCTTGGCCGGGTCATTTCTGAAGCACGGCGAGGCTGCGACACAGAAAAGGAGAGGTTGCAGTTCGAGCAGATGTTACAGGACCACAACAAATTGTTGTACCCAACTTGTGAAGATGGCCAGAAGAAGCTGGGTAGCACACTGGAATTGCTGAAGTGGAAGGCAGAGACCGGTGTGACTGACTCGTCATTTGAAAAGTTGCTGGTACTGATGAAGAAGATGCTTACAAGAAAGAACGAATTGCCCGCCAGCACGTACGAAGCAAAGAAGCTTGTCTGCCCTCTAGGATTAGACGTGCAGAAGATACATGCATGCCCTAATGACTGCATCCTCTACCGCGGTGAGAAATATGAGAATATGGATAAATGCCCGGTATGCACTGCATTGCGGTACAAGATCAGAAAAGATGACCCTGGTGAGATTGAGGGCGAGCCACCCAGGAAGAGGGTTCCTGCCAAGGTGATGTGGTATGCTCCTATAATACCACGGTTGAAACGTCTGTTCAGAAATAAAGATCATGCGAAGTTGTTGCGATGGCACATGGAAGATCGTATGAAAGACGATAAGTTGAGGCACCCCGCTGATGGTCGGCAGTGGAGAAAAATCGAGAGAGAGTTCCCGAGATTTGCAGGTGACGCAAGGAACTTATGGTTTGGTCTGAGTACAGATGGCATGAATCCTTTTGGGGAGCAGAGTTGCAGTCACAGCACCTGGCCCGTTACTCTATGTATCTACAACCTTCCTCCTTGGTTGTGCATGAAGCGGAAGTTCATTATGATGCCAGTGCTTATCCAAGGTCCAAAGCAACCCGGCAACGACATTGATGTGTACCTAAGGCCATTAGTTGACGAACTTTTACAGCTGTGGGCCGAACCAGGTGTACGTGTGTGGGACGAGCACAAACAAGAGGAATTTGACCTTCGAGCCTTGCTTTTCGTAACCATCAATGATTGGCCTGCTCTTAGTAACATTTCAGGACAGTCAAACAAGGGATACAATGCATGCACGCACTGTTTAGATCAGACAGAAAGTATATATCTGGACAAATGTAGGAAGAATGTGTACCCGTTCAATCGTCGTTTTCTTCTGCCCAAGCATCCCTTAAAGAAAAAAGGCAAGCATTTCAATGGCAAGGCAGAACCCCGGGGGAAGCCTGTCATCCGTACTGGTGCTGAAGTATTTGATATGGTCAAAGATTTAAAAGTAATCTTTGGAAAGGGTCCTGGCAGCCAACCTGTTCCTAACGGCCCTGATAAGCGCGTACCCATGTGGAAGAAGAAATCTATATTTTGGGAGCTACCCTATTGGGAAGTCCATGAGGTCCGCTCCGCAATCGACGTGATGCACCTGACGAAGAATCTCTGCGTGAATATTCTAGGCTTCCTGGGCTTGTATGGGAAGTCAAAAGATACACCGGAAGCACGGGAGGACCAGGAACGTCATAAAGGAAGAGATGGCATGCATCCAGGGCAGTTTCAAGGGCGTGCCAGCTACGCTCTTACTAAGGAAGAGAAGGAAATCTTCTTTGAAGTCCTTTTCAGTATCAAGGTCCCGACTGGCTTCTCGTCGAATATAAAGGGAATCGTAAATATGAAAGACAAAAAATTCCAAAACCTAAAGTCTCATGACTGCCACGTGCTTATGACGCAATTGCTTCCGGTTGCATTGAGGGGAATTCTACCGGAAAATGTTCGCCTGACAATTGTGAAGGTATGTGCATTCCTCAATGCAATTTCTCAGAAGGTAATCGATCGAGAAAGTCTATCAGGGTTACAGATTGATGTGGTCCAATGTCTGGTCAGCTTTGAGTTGTTGTTCCCGCCATCCTTCTTCAATATAATGACACACCTCCTAGTTCACCTAGTCGAAGAGATTAGAATTCTCGGTCCTGTATTTCTACACAATATGTTCCCCTTCGAGAGGTTCATGGGAGTCTTAAAGAAATATGTTCGTAACCGTGCTAGGCCAGAAGGAAGCATCTCCAAGGGCTATGGAACAGAGGAGGTCATTGAGTTTTGTGTGGACTTTCTTCCTGACCTTAAGCCGATTGGTGTTCCTGAATCTCGGTATGAGGGTAGGCTGACAGGAAAAGGCACACTAGGAAGGAAAGCAAAAGTATGTATGGACGGGCATTCTTTCTCTCAAGCACACTACACAGTTCTACACAATTCCACCGTGGTGGCTCCGTATATCGTGAGACACAAGAATATTCTACGCTCCGAAAACCCGGGGAAGACTGACTCTTGGATTAAAGGGGAACACGAGAAGACTTTCGGCAGTTGGTTGCAGACACATCTCATGAATGATGACACCGTTGGAGATCAGCTGTACTGTTTGGCCAGGCCACCATCTTCTACTATATGTACTTTCCAAGGGTACGAGATAAATGGGAATACATTTTACATGGTTACCCAAGATAAAAAGAGCACCAACCAAAACAGTGGTGTCCGCTTTGATGCAACAGACGAGAATGGGCACTGTTTGGAAACATATTACGGGTACATAGAGGAGATATGGGAACTTGACTATGGACCTACTTTTAAGATCCCTTTGTTTCGGTGCAAATGGGTGAAGCTGACAGGAGGCGGGGTAGTTGTAGACCAAAAGTACGGTATGACAACAGTGGATCTCAACAATCTTGCGTACATGGATGAACCATTCGTCCTAGCCAACGATGTCGCTCAGGTTTTCTATGTGAAGGACATGTCTACAAAAACGAGAAAAAGAAATCAGCAAAAGAAGACATCGTCCGATGAGCCAAAGCACCACATAGTTCTTTCAGGGAAAAGAAACATCGTGGGAGTAGATGACAAGACAGACATGTCAGTAGATTATAATAAGTTTCATGAAATTCCGCCCTTCAAAGTGAAAACTGACCCAAGCATCCTACTGAATGATGAAGATTCTCCATGGCTACGACCCAGAAGAAAATAGAAATAATAGATAGGAATGTTGGTGCAATAATGTAATAATGTATTAAACCTTTTATGTAATGCATGATGAAGATTATCTATTCAATTTCAAACACTTTTCATTTTTATAGTTTTGTCAAATACTCAAATATGCAAAAAGAATATTAATAAACATAGTTTTTAATTAAAAATGGCAAAATATTTAATAGTTAGGATAGTTAAAGTAATTAATTTTTAAAATAGAAAATAGTTTTGTATTATGTATTCAATTTCAAACACTTTTCATTTTATAGTTTTGTTAAATTCTTAAATATGCAAACAGAATATTAATAAACATAGTTTTTAATTTAAAATGGCAAAATAGTTAATAGTTAGGATAGTTAAAATAATTAATTTTTAAAATAGAAAATAGTTTTGAATTATCTATTCAATTTCAAACACTTTTCATTTTTATAGTTTTGTCAAATACTCAAATATGCAAAAAGAATATTAATAAACATAGTTTTTAATTAAAAATGGCAAAATATTTAATAGTTAGGATAGTTAAAGTAATTAATTTTTAAAATAGAAAATAGTTTTGTATTATGTATTCAATTTCAAACACTTTTCATTTTATAGTTTTGTTAAATTCTTAAATATGCAAACAGAATATTAATAAACATAGTTTTTAATTTAAAATGGCAAAATAGTTAATAGTTAGGATAGTTAAAATAATTAATTTTTAAAATAGAAAATAGTTTTGAATTATCTATTCAATTTCAAACACTTTTCATTTTTATAGTTTTGTCAAATACTCAAATATGCAAAAAGAATATTAATAAACATAGTTTTTAATTAAAAATGGCAAAATATTTAATAGTTAGGATAGTTAAAGTAATTAATTTTTAAAATAGAAAATAGTTTTGAATTATGTATTCAATTTCAAACACTTTTCATTTTTATAGTTTTGTTAAATTCTTAAATATGCAAACAAAATACTAAAGAAATAAAAGAAAAAACAGAAAATAGGCCTTTAGTCCCGGTCCGTGCCACAGACCGGGACTAAAGGCCCTGGCCGCTGAAATCCCCACCCGAGGCCTTTAGTCCCGGGCGGTGGCACGGACCGGGACTAAAGGCCCCCCTTTAGTCCCGGTCCGTGCCACCGCCCGGGACTAAAGGTCCCGGGGTATAAAACTGGCGCCTTCTTCCCCAGGTTTCGGACTTAGCCGTTTTCGCGCGCGAGGAATTGCCGAAGACGCCGCCAGGCTGCCCGAGCTCGCCGCCGCGCCACCGCGCCCGAGCTCGCCGCCGCGCCCCGCCGCGCCCAGCCACCTCGCCCCGCCGCCGCGCGCCCAGCCACCGCGCCCAGCTGCCGCGCCCAGCCACCGCCGCCGCGCCCAGCCACCGCCGCCGCGCCCAGCCGCTGCGCCCAGCCACCGCCGCCTGCAAGGTAAATTTAAAAAAAATTTATTTTAGATATAGTTAGTGTTAGGGTATTTTAGTGTTAGTGTTAGGGTATTTTAGTGTTAGTGTTAGGGTATAGTTAGTGTTAGGGTATTTTAGATATAGAATTATTTTAGATATAGTTAGTGTTAGGGTATTTTAGTTATAGTTAGTGTTAGGGTATTTTAAATATAGAATTATTTTAGATATAGTTAGTGTTAGGGTATAGTTAGTGTTAGGGTATTTTAGTGTTAGTGTTAGGGTATTTTAGATATAGAATTATTTTAGATATAGTTAGTGTTAGGGTATTTTAGTTATAGTTAGTGTTAGGGTATTTTAGATATAGAATTATTTTAGATATAGTTATAGTTAGATATAGAATTATTTTAGAGATTTATTTTAGAGATAGAATTATTTTAGATATAGTTATAGTTAGTGTTAGGGTATTTTAGAGATAGAATTATTTTAGTGTTAGGGTATTTTAGATATAGAATTATTTTAGTTATAGTTAGTGTTAGTTTATTAGTTAATAGAATTTATTTGCGCGCGAGATATAGAATTATTTTGCAAATAGAAATAGAATTATTTTGCATCATATATAGTTTGTTAGTTTATTAGTTAATCAAATGTTCGTTTTTTGCAGAACTATGGATCCACATAGCAGGAACCTTGAAGAGGAAGAACTTATCGAAGATATAATCAAAGACGCCCCCGACGTTGAACCTGCAGAATCTCCGTCGTCATATCTAAACCCCTCCGGAGATGGAATGGAGGTTGATCGACACGAAGATGAAGCCGATGGGGCCGGAGATAGCTCCAATGACGGAGAAGGTGATAGCTCCACTGATGGAGAAGCCGGTGGAGAAATAATAAAGTCCGGCGAGGTATACATATGAAGTTCGACAATCACTTGTAATATGTGAAAAATATTGGAGATAGCTCTATATTGTATACATATACATTCATTTGACGAATGTTTCTCCCTCTTAGGCCTCCACATCGAGCAAAGCTACGAAACGAGGCCCGACTAAAAAGTTGGACGCACGGACGCATTACACCTTTGAGGTGATATTGCCTACGGGCGAACCAAAGCTTCCTAAGAATGCTGCTGACACATTCAAGAAGCAATGCGGAGTTCTCGTTAGGGATCACGTCCCGATCAGCGTTCGGGAGTGGAACAAGCGCAAAGGGGCAGCCGATAGTGACTATGTCGCCGAAAGGTACAAAGATAATCTTTGGAATGATATCATGTCACATTTCAACCTGCCAGAATGTGAGAATGAAGACGCCGCAAAAAAACTGAGGGCCAAAGTCAAGCAGTGGACTCTAAAGAAGATGGCCGAACTGTTCCGTAGCTGGAAGAAGAAGCTATGGAAAGAGTATCTGAAGACAAAGAAAGTGCCAGTATTCGAGGGGTATCTAGCCAAGCAGGCGAATCACTGGAAGGCATTTCAGGAGTACAAGCAGTCAGAAGATGCCAAGGCATTATCAGAAAAGAACAAGAAAAATGCCGACAAGAAGAAATATCACCACACGCTGGGGCCAGGGGGCTATGAGACTGCCATCCCAAAGTGGGATAAGAAAGAGCAAGATCTGCTAGCTAAAGGCATCGTACCTGAACCCATCCGTGATGAGTGGGAATTGAGAGCAAGGAATTGGTTCCTTGCGCATGGTGGTTCGTACGACGAAGAAACAGGGGACCTCATCTGCAGTGACGGTCTTAGGATACCCAGGGAGAATTGGAAAAAAATAGTGAAAGAAATTAAAGAGGGAAAAAGACAGTTCACTGCAGATAGAGAGAAAGATTTGCTCACACTGGTCCTCGGCAATGACGAACATGGAGGACGAACGCGAGGCTTCGGTCCTTCTTACCCGTGGTGGCTTGGGTTTGCCAGAGACCAAGACACTTACAGAAGCTGAGCGAGAGCAAAGAAGCGACAGCAGGATGAGGAGAATGACAAGTTCAACCAGTTGCTTGCCAGGCTTAACGAGCAACAGAAGCAAATTGACGAGCTTAGAGGAGTAGCGCGCCAGGAAGATCCTGCACTCGATATTACCGGCGCCCCATCTAAGCGGAAAAGCAGCGTGGCTGAATCTGAGGCCCCGCCCGACGATGCACGAAGAATGATAGAGGGCGGTCCCGGCTACCCCGTGGATGGAATCAAGGAGTCAACATCATGTGAACTCCATCAGAAATTCAAGAACATATCCATGAAGGTGGCCGTCGGACAAGCTTTACCTTCTGGCCCTGATGCACGCTGGCATGGCCGTGAGATTCCAGCTGGCTTTGCTAAAGTCGGGGTGGATGAAATCATGGCGGGGTTTCATGATATGGAGCTCGACATGGCTGGACCCGAAGATGAGAGGACACTCGGAGAAGTACTGGGTGGAGTCATCCTATGGGACAAGAACTACATCAAGCTTCCAGGCTCGGCCCCAAGGACAACACCGCCTCCGAGTCGTCGCAGGTCACCTACACCTCCATCACCTCCAAGCCCTCCACATGACGACGGCCACCACAACACGAGTCCAGATCGTTCACCGCCGCCGGACTTGGGTCGGCCGTCTCCGCCGCCCCCCGCTAAGGATACTAAGCGGAAGCGTGCCAGCAAGAACGCTCCGTCGATGAGTTCTAAGCGACGGAGCTCCCCAAAGCGCAAACTGTCGCCCCTCCCAAAGGTACCTCATGCTAATCTTCCTATCAGACCTTATGATCGTACCGACGAGGAAAACGCAAGGATAGCAAAGGAACATTATGAGGCGCAGATGAAAAAGAAGGAACCCGAGCCCCGCCCGGAATACACCGAGAAGCAAATAGCATATGCAAAATACTTCATGACCCTTCCATCACAGTATGACTTACACCATAAGCCTGACGACTATACACGCACATTGCAGAAGGAAGGGCAAAAGAGCAAGTCACGTGCAAGTGCAAGTGCAAGTGGGAGCAAATCAAGTTCAACTACAAGCAAAATAAGATCAGACGTTCCTCAGCTTGGACAACAGGCCAAACAGTCGATCCCACCCCTCAGGGTGTTACCCGAGAATGTTCCCTCTCTGGTGCAGGGGCAAGATTTGGGATTAGCAAAGAAGTGGGCGGATGAATGGGGTATCCCGGTTGAAGTCATTCTGGCTTCCCAAGACGACGTGGTACCCAAGGCTGTGGTAGCCCCTAAGCCACAGTTTGTCATGGGAGCGCCTTTGGTCAGCAAAGATAAGTTTGATGATCTCCCAACAAATATGCGTTACTTGCATACATGGTACTTAAGTGAATCAAAGAAAGGGAGAACGATGATCGTGGCGCTTGTCCCACGGGAGTACTACGGCCGTCCCGAAGACATCCATATCGACTTTGATGAACTCTTCCAGATGTACAATGCCGACGCCCTCGACAAATCGCTTATGAGTTGCTATTGTCTGTAAGTTTTTCAATTCGTTGTCTACATATAACTTGTTCAATTATTTCAATTCATTGTCTACATATAACTTGTTCAGTTATTTCAATTCATTTTCTACATATAACTTGTTCCGTTCTGACTTGTACTCTATGCAGAATGAAGATTCTGGAATGTAAAAGTAGGAACATCATAAATATTGGGTTTATTGACCCAGATAAAATACATATAAAGACGCTAACTGATAACCCCAAGGAGACGGAGGAAAACCTTCTAAGGTTTCTAACAGATCAAAATTACTGTGACCACATACTGTTTCCATACAACTTCAAGTGAGGGTCTTACTCTGTTGTGTCCATTCACTTATGAGTGTAATTGATAAGTTACTGACACATATATATATACATGTGCAGCTACCACTGGATTCTGTTGGACATTCAAATTGATAAGGGAAGAGTTGATGCCTTCGACCCATTATCGAGACCCTTGGAACAGTTCCAAAGCCTGCAGGACATGCTCCAAGGGTAATTTCAATCATTCTTGCGCTCTATCGGTCTCTTTCGATGATTTTCTGATATATCAATTAATGAAAAACTTAGCAAATCATTTTCCTTGTCGGGCAGGGTTTGGAAGCGGTTCAAGTGCGTGACTCCCGGTATCCGGCATGAGAAGCTGACCTTTAGAGCGGCTCAGGTAAGTAGTAGTATGATATACTTCTATTTTCAATACTTTTGTAATGCTAGATTATTATTTTGATTATATATATTCTATTCTCGTAAAGTGCGACCAGCAGCCACGGGGGACGCATCTATGTGGATACTATGTTTGCGAGACCATTCGCACGTTTACCTCTGAGCACAAGGATTACAGATACGATGTAAGCAATAAACATTCACACCTCTATTTTTACTCGTCATTCTTTGTTATCATGATTGATATTCATATTCATCTCCTCTTCTTATATAGTACACGGCCATGCGGGAGAAGTACCTACCAGAGCAACGCGCGATTGCTGTTGCAGAGGAGCTGGCGACCTTTCTGAGAATAGAAGCTATAGACGACAAAGGACGATTTAGTGTAGCTAGGGGCCATTACTGATGTTGGTCCATGTAATCGAATAGACGGGCTCTTGTCCCGATAATTCTGATCTCCATATAATTGTATATATATGCTCGCTTGTAAGATAAGTTAATCTTATATATATGCATAAACTAATTCCCGAACACCAAGGCACCAAACGAGGCATCACGTTAATCCCCCACCTAAAACCCTAAAACCCCTAAACCCTAAAACCCTACAGCAAAAAACAAAAATCTGCAGATGACCTTTAGTCCCGGTCTGTGTTACAAACCGGGACTAAAGGTCCTGGCCCTGATTCGCTCCGAGGTGCCCACGTGGACACCCTCCAGTCCCGGCTGGTAAGCGGGCCGGGACTAAAGGTTCAGCCTTTAGTCCCGCGGCTGGGGTCCCGGTTTGCAAACCGGGACTAAAGCCCCTTACGGGCCGGGACTGGAGGCCCCGTCCCCACTAGTGAAGGTCCGTAGAACTAAGAATAATAACAAAGAAAAATCACGTTGAAAAATGTATGTGAAGTTAGTGTCATAGTAACAAATTAAGTGAAACGTTGCATGATGTCAAGATTTTTTCCGATAAAGGGTATACTATTAGTATCATGAATATACCAATTACACCTAGCATCTGCACCAATAAGATGTCGGGGGACAATAAGAATACACACAACCAAAAAGAAAAAGAAAAGGAGAGAAAAAGAAAACAAAGACCCCATCATAGTGATGAAATACTTACACCAACAACGCTCTAATCACACCGAATACAACACCTAGACTGCAAAAGAGGTTCTAAAAAAATAACGCCTCCAAGAAAAGAAAACAATGCACAAATATTATCATCGCCGGATCGAAGATCTTGAGTTTTCACCCTTCAAAAAAGTCTATTATTTTCTAGCATTACAAATCAGTAAAAGCCATCAGATAATCAATTGTGCGAACATAATGTTTACAGCTGACAAAAGTACGAAATGATAAAGTTTCAGCATGGTTCTTCTAAAGAAATGCCATTAACGCTCCTTTTCTATTCCATATGGCTTACAACTCAAAATAATAATTATTTCATGTATACCGATAACAAGAAATTAAGATCCAAAATAGAAATGTTGTTATGATAACAGTGGAAGATGATGTTCTGTATATTGTCTCGTACTTATCGTCATGGCAGAGGTGAGCACTAGATGCCCAAGAGTGAGTCTACTCTTATTAATATTTATACAGTATTGCTAATCAAGTTAACTATTGTATGTTCAATAGGGTCTCTACATTTATATTGTCGAGATGGGGCCCGAGACTTGGGTCAGGTGATCATATGTCACTTGACGGACACAACTCTTGCTTAATCGAATAATTTAGTGCATGTTACCAGCCTGCTCCCTGTTACATGGATAAAGTACGAAAATGAGATTAACCGGCCCGCGCCAGAGCCGTATCGGGCACCGTCCATCTCGGTTGGAGATTGTCATTTCACATCATTGCAAAAAAGTCCCTACAGTTTTATGAATTCAACCCGTAGTCTAGGAAAAGTGGGGTATAAAACTGGGAACCGGCCCAGAAACCCTAGCCAAATCCCGATTCGCCCTGCCCTGGCGACGGCTCGCCGTTTTCTCTCCCAGGGCCGGCGCCGACCACCGCCCGCCCTCTTCTGCACCTCATTGACCTGATTGGCGCCATCGTCCTCTGCTCCACCTCGCCGACACCGCCTCCCTTCTCCCTCTCCAAGCCCGACGCCAGGCCGCCACCCAGCCCGACGGTAGGCCGCCTATCCGACCACCATCGGCCGCTGAGATGCCAGGCACCCTTTTTGGTGAGAGGCAGGCTCGAGGAGGCCTTCTCCGACCACCGTCGGCCGTCGTCTTCTCCGCCGCCCTCCTATGCTATATCTTGCATCCAGTAGTGCGATTTATTGGATCTGTTTGTAGATCTTAGCTTATAGGTTCTTGATCTGTTGGATCTGTTTTTTGTGTGTTGGATCTTTGTAATTCTATCTATGGTTCCATTTGAAATAATGTGAAGAACTTTACATAAATCTTGTTGAAAACAAATGGATCCGCTGCATCTTGTTGGATCTTTTCATATAAAAGGATGTTACTTATCAGAGAATATGAAGAACTTTTTAGTGTGTTAGAAAGATGATTTCAAATTCTGAAGAACTTTGTAATAACATTAAAGGATCCACACTGCAAATTCTAGAGAACTTTATAGACATGAAGGATGAGCTGATAAGGAACCGATAAAGCTTAGGGTCTTTTCACAATAAATTAACCACCAATTTTGATGCATTGGCTATATGGGACGGTGGGAGATAAAGACCGGGCGCCGTAAGGGCCAGAGAAAATCCGGATTGAATAAAGTAGATCCTTGATCCTTCACGAAGAAAACCAGGATTCTGCTTTGAGTATGTATTTTTAGCACATTGAGTAGGATGTTCAGATGGTTGTACTAGTATCTCTCGTGCCGTGAGTATGGCGTACGTCTACTTGTTGGGTTTGAAGCTGGACCGTTTCTCTCGGTTAAACCTGGAGCGTTTCTCTCCACCACACGTTCATGGTTCATGGCAGCCATGCGGCTCAACTGGTTCACCGGCAGCTACGGGCTGGCGCAACGGTAATCCCGCATCGATCTAACCACACTGCTCCTTCCTTCCTTCTACCACCATCCCGGGGATTAGGCGTCACCTCGATCCTTCATCCCCCGAAATCACCACTTACCCAGCCTTACGTCCATACGGGAAGGAAAAGGAACACGTGAACCATTGGTCGCGTCGCTCTCGACACAGCACAGCGGCAACGTCAAAGACGATATGGACAGGCGGCCGGAGCTGCGGCGGTCGATGACGCTCTCCGAGCACCTGTCCACACCCGAGCCCGACACGGCCATCCGTGAATTCCTCAAGATCCCCAACGACGACAGCCACCTTCACGGCGACGACGGACGAGGAGGTGGCCGCACCGCCATGGACGGCGGAGACAGCGGTGGCAAGAGCAACTGGAAACCGCTGCGCGACCGTCTCCGGCTCCGCCGCGCAGCGAAATCCTGGTCCACCCCGTCGCAGAAGCCCAGCACGGCGGACAGCGCCGGGAGCCTGAAGAACGGCGGCACCGGTAGCCGCGGCAACCGCAGCAACAGGTACATCTACGCGCCCGGCGAGGCCACGGCGGCCTTCTCCGCCACCACCACCTCGCTCCGCCAGACGCCCACCTTCTCGCGCGCCGCCTCCACTCGGGTCGGCCCGACCACCACGACCGGGCGCCCCGAGCGCGCCGCCGCCGTGGTCGTCGACGACGAGGAGGCCTCGGAGGACGAGTCTGAGCACGACGATGAGGATGGCGACGAGGAGGAGGAGGCGCCGGCGGCGCAGATGTCCCTGATGGCGCTGCTGGAGCAGACGGACAGCCAGTGGGACGAGGACGAGGACGAAGAGGGTGGCGCCGGCGTCTGCGGGGCCAGCAAGAACTTAATGCAGGCCGACGATGACGAGGACGACGGCGAGGGGCGCGAGGAGGAGATGGTGCACGTGTGCTGCGTGTGCATGGTGCGGCACAAGGGCGCGGCGTTCATCCCTTGCGGCCACACCTTCTGCCGACTCTGCTCGCGCGAGCTCTGGGTCAGCCGCGGCAACTGCCCCCTCTGCAACGGCTTCATCCAGGAGATCCTCGACATCTTCTGATCAGATTACTCGCCCTCCATCTCTCTATCCATCGGTCATTTTATTGATTCTTCGGAGCAATTGTGCAAAATGTATGTACGTGTTGGCGTTCGCGGGTAGCAAAGATTGATTGGCAAATGAGTGGCCAATGCGCCACCCCGCTCTGAAACAGATTGTACCATATATTACAGGTAAATTGGCTGATTCATTGAGTTTATGTTCTTTGCGATTTATTTCTGAAATACGATCGACTCGAGAGTGAATATTCCGCTACCAGTTGCGTCTGCACCCTACTGTTACATGTCATATTTTTAGTATTTAAAAGATGTGATATAATTCAAGAAGATAGGTTATGATATATGTTGTGCACCTAATTTTTTTTATCAAAATATGATCATACATGACTTGTACGAAAAAAGTGAAGACACAAGTAAATAGTACCATGTGATATGCACACATCGTTTGTTATTTTTGTACATGCCACAAAGTGTCATATTTTTTATGAAACTTTGTAGTTGCACAAGATATAACATAATCTATGTTCATGAGTTATTTCACATTTTTTGGAAATTTGGAAGTGTGGCATGTAAAATGGGGTGTAGATGCAACTAGTTGCAAATTTAAGTTTCTGTTGTTGTATCAAGTGTAGTCCCTTCATACCGGTTTATTAGCCTATTACGTGCTTTTTTTAAAATGACCATAAATTTGATCAAGAAAATATGAGATACATGCCACAAAAATAAAAAAGTATACCATTGGATTCATATTTAAAAGAACTTTATAATGGTATAATTTTTGTGGCATATACCTCATATTATGTTAACAAAATAAATGGACATTTTTCTCAAAGTGCAAAATGGGCTAGTAAACAGGTATGGAGGGAGTAGTAATTGGTTGGAAAAAGAATTAATTTAAAATGGTTGTGAATAAGAGACACAAATTAAAATCTGATGGTAAGTTCAAGAAATAAATAAAATATAGTGTTTTGGTTGAAGGAAATTCTAGCATGAGTCCTAGCACGTTGGGTCATTATACAAGACTGGGGGGGGGGGGGGTGGGGGGCTCATCCAAACACCACCTAAGTGAACCTGTCGACCAAGGCCTGATATGACGTGAAGGCACAGTCGATCCACTCAAGATCATCATGGAGAACAAGCAAAGTAATCAATGGTGGTAGTCGATTAGGATTTTAGATGACTCATCCGCACAATGTCAAACCCTACGTCAAGTTGCCTATATAAAGCTTGATCGGGATAGCCTCCATAGCCGCCGTAGGTTCCATAGCCACCATATACGCCGCTGACTATACTATAAACATATATACATCAATATAATCAAGAAGAAGTTGGTCTTTACCTCCACCGAGAGAGGCCAAATTTGGGTACAACGTGTCGTGTACCAATCTCGTCCAGGTGCTCCAGTGCCGTCATTGTCTACCACCTCTCATAAGGTACCCTGGTAGCATGTGTCTCAGCAATACTATGACAACATGGGATTCCATGACCAACAGATTCAGTTGATCATGCGGATGGTCTCATCGTTTTCTTTTTTTGGTGGTCTTCATTGGAACACCGCTTGAAGTGGCGAAGGACAAAATAAATTGAGGTCAAGTGAAACTCTAAATCTAGAAAATTTTATTCACAGAAATTGCCGCCCCAAGGGCCCCCAACCGCCCAGCTCGGAGCCTCAGAGAGACAAGTTCATAAAATTGCAGACTAGTTAAGCCCTAGACGCAGGCCTAGCCGTCGGGGTCAGAAGACCAAGCGAGGGCTGGTTGGCATGGGGACACTACAAAAAGCCCCCCTTCCCGTGCTCAACGGATTTTTTGGGCGGCCTAGGTAAAATTTCCCACCAAAACATTTTTTTTACAAATGGGTTTTGTCAATGGCCAGCAAGGAGGGTGGACAAATATGCACCATGAGATACACAATACGGACACTTAGGCCTTGTTTGGCCCGCGAGTTTTGACCGGTTATTCAGTGTATAATCCAAGCACAATTAAGTAAATACCATGTAATTTATTACAGAAGTCGTTTGGCTGAAGAGTATCAGATCGTGTCCGACCGAGTTTTGGACCCAAAATTCATCGGATCGGAAGGAGATTGAGACGCAAGGTACCCCTCGTTTTCTACACTCGGCAGCGCGCGAATGCAGCTAGTCCCGAAGCACGTCGGCCTGTTCCGTGCAGGTGAGGTCTGTCACACTCGATGTCCTTGCGTGGCTGCACAGCTAGATGTAACTCCATTATTCAATAAAAAAACTAACTGTAACATCAAATGAGGCTTACTTCCTAGTTCCGGAAACAACGTGTCATCGCAAACTCTGCATGAAGGACGCGTTCGGATTCCCTCTGCTCCATAATCGCATTCCCGGAGTGGACGGGGCGCTAGTACAAATCGACGGAGTCAGTCAGACCAAGCTCCGCGCGTTTGTTTACAGATTTGCTGAGCGGAGCGCAGTGGTGAGATTCCGAACACGCCCGAAGACGTCAGAGTATTTGGTGAAGGGTATATTTTCACCAAAAACTCTCCCTAAACCACCTTCTAACACACATATATACTCTAACACCAAACGAGGCCTTAGGGCATCTCCAGCGAGCCGACGCAAACGACCACCCCGCGTCCGCGCGGGCAGAAAAATAGGTAAATCGCAACCCAACGGGCCGACGCAAATAGATAGGCGCGATCCGGGCGACCTATTACCGGCCCAAATGTAGGAGAGAGATGGGTCAGCGCGGACAAGCGAGCGGTCCGCGCACGTATCCGCGCGTGCCTCCTCGTGTCCGGCGCGACCCCACCCCGCAGCCACACTGCATCGAACCGTCTTCGCCACCGCGGTACTGGTCAGTCTGTGCCGCCGCTTCGGCCTCGTCTAGCGTGCCTTTAGCGGAGAATTGATGCCATTCCTGGCCATCTGCGTCGGCCTTCAATGCCCAACGCCTCGATGACCGCGTTGGGCGGGGAGCGGCCAGCGGCACTCGTCCAGCGCCTTTATAAGGCAGGATCTCGCATGCCGCGGCCACACACGCCCGCCGACCAACGCAGACCATACGAAGCACGCACCATGAGTGGTCGCTGGCCCTTTAGCCGGAAGACCAAGCACGACGGCCAGGCATCTGGATCGGCCTCGCGGGACCGGGACCGCCGCCGGATGCCTC
This sequence comes from Dactylis glomerata, assembly GCA_007115705.1. Classification (NCBI taxonomy): domain Eukaryota; kingdom Viridiplantae; phylum Streptophyta; class Magnoliopsida; order Poales; family Poaceae; genus Dactylis; species Dactylis glomerata. The sequence continues at coordinate 5,531,950 of QXEO01001278.1, read as the reverse complement.
CACCGCGTCAACACCGTCCTTCGCCTGCGCCACCGCAACGGTCGGATCCATGCCGCGGGGTCGCATCGCCGCAACGGTCGGATCAACGCCGCGGCCCGAATGCGGCGAGGCCACAACGTCCACCGTGGCCCCTGCGCGACCGCGTCTAAGTGCTGGTCACGCTTGCCCGTCGGCTCTACACCGACGGCGAACCCATCCCTTGGCCGGACGTAAACCTTCCGGCGTTATGGCACCTCAACAGCCGCCGTGTGCCTGTGCCTGTCCCGCGTGACGGGCAAGAGCGCGTGCGGGAGATACACCGGCGGCGGGCGCTCCTCCCTATGCATCTGCGGCGCGACCCCACCTTCGACATAGGGTCCTCTGCCTGGGACCCCTTCTCCCGGTGGGAACTGCGCCAAGACAGGCGCGTCGGCTACCTCGGCGACGCCGACTAGGACCGCAACTGGGAGTCCATCGTGTTGTCCTCCTCCTCCTCCGACGAGGACGAGGACGATGCCAAGACGCCACCGCCTCCTTCTCCTCCTCGTGTCATCGGCGAGGTCTCTGGCCAAATATACAATAGTCGAGTGATCCGCGACGACACAGACGACATGGTCCACCATGTCGTCTACCACTATTTTTAGGCCGTCGACCGTGGCGAGGCCTACTAGATGCCTCCCGAGCTCACCGAGGAGGAGGAGCTCGCCGTCGCCGTCCTCATCAGCGAGAAGGAGGACATGAGGGGAAAAAAGGAAAGCAGAAAAGGACAGAAAAACGAAAAACCTAAAGAAAACTGAAGAAAAAACACAAACTAAAAGAAAACCAGAAAAGAAAAAAAAAACTAAAACAGAAAAGCGGCCGCACTGGCGGGCCACGGCCCATGTCGCCTCGCCCGCGGGCACGACGCATTCCAACACGTTGGGCCCTTGTATTCACTGTACGTAGGTTGGTGAGGGTCCCTAGCAGTTGGGCCCTGCACCTGCTCAGGGTCGGGCTTGATCAGAAGCCCAGCGAGAGATAGCCACCAGTAACACAACAAAATAGACGTAGTATTACACAACAGTGGAGGCATCCCATTTTTAGCTAGTCGGCACTTTTTTTTTTGAAACGAAGCTAGTCGGCACTTAACTCCCTTCACGAGAAACATATGACGCCTAGCCATAGCCATCTTGTATGCGCGGAGAATAATCCTCTGATAGGTTCCAATCATTCCATTGTGGACGGGCAGCCCCCGTACCTCTGGTCATTAAGGTTGTCACTTACATTATGCTGTTTCTCGCGGGTACGTTCTTGCTATGGTCGGTCGCGGCTACACTGTTGGATAGCGAAAACATCGATGCTGCTGCAGCACTAGCTAGTACACACACTGTATAGATAGTGCTTTCGGTGACCTGAATCCGGCAGGGTAAGCCTCAAAGTCTAGGTCAATCACATTTTGCCCCAGAAGATACATCCCAGAGTAGAGCCTATAACCATGTTACAAGTCCAAGTCAGAACTTGCAGCGGACGCAAAACTAAGACGACTTTTGACAATGAAACTACTGCAGGCAGGCTTCCCTAGCTCCATCGGGTCAAAATTCAGAGAAACTGCACTGCGTACGGACAATTTGTTTAGGGAGTTTTTTATAACAAGTGATTCGCGAACCGATCCACGCACAGAAAAGCGCCTGGTTTCCCGTTAACTAGTGGCTGATGATGCCAGGGGCGGGGGCAGATTTATAAGACTCCCTTTAGCTTGTCCGCATACAGTTCACACCTGTGGAAAACAATTTTCACATGCGTAGAGATGGAGATCGAAGATAAAACAAATGGCGCAGCAGGCCGGGAGCACCTCTAACCACCCCCAAACTGGTCAAAAGGGTTCCCTAAACAAACCGGATTGTGCAGGTCAGGCTAACTATGCGCCTAATGATACCCAAGATGACGGAAAGACTAAAGAGCGGATGGAGCCCCACGCCTTTGATCTTCTTCTTCCGGCGGCCAGTCGACCTTCACATGCGTCGATCGCCGGAGCACTTTAAAATTAGCCATTGTAGTGCTGCACGCTCAGGTCTCAGATCGATCAGACGGATAAGTTCACCCCTGCAGAAACGATTTGTTAACCAGCAGAATCAACCATCAGTTCAGTTTGATCGCGTGCATGTGATGTGAAGCCGACACTTACGTAGCATGAGCATCGGGGCGGATGAAAGTTAGCCACAGAGCTAGATTAGTTAACTTGATTGGATGTATAATCTATAAAAAAAAACAATGCGTGCTTTGTTTAAGGAGATATCGCGTCCTTTTTGGTGATATATGAAGCACATGGGCGTGCGGTCCATAGCTATCAGTATACCCTTTTCCAGCTGCCTGAATGCCTGAAGCATATCTATCCACCTGTGTATCTACGCGTGATAAGCAATTTGCAGTATATAATAGTCGCATATACTTTATATAGCCTTTTTTTTTGGCTGATTTATGCAGCCACTTTGATCGAATCCTGATTATGATGTAATAATACTATAAATATTATTTTAATAAATAAGACTGTGTGCATCATTTTAATGTAGAGGTTGGGGCGTTTTGCTTCCATTTCAAAAAAAAAAAAAAGTCACCAATTGCAAAGTTGGATCCATCGATCGAGCTGGAGCAACCGCGACATGACGCAATTTCACCGAGAAGAGAGGCCGCACCGGATGGAGCTTAATTAAGCGGTTGCAGAAGAGTCACGGAAACGGAAAGATGCAACATGTGCATGACATTTCCACTATTAGTACGAGATAATGATGTGTACGTGGAGCGACATGTTTCCTTGTTCGCATGCATACACCGCCTAAGGCTCAACTTATATTGAAAGGGGCAATAATAAGAGGTATTTCCATATGCTCGTATATGAACGATATAGGATGAAACATATTACTGCGCTTGAACAAGACGAAGGTAAAATAGAAGCGTCAGGTTATTAATTAATAAATAAGTTACTAATTTTGATAAGAATTTTTTGGATATCCACGAAACTTCGCTGTCTGTTGGAATCATTGGATATGTCTTCGAGTTCCATGGTAATTTCAGAGACAGAGAATATAATGGTGGATTGAGTCTTCGAGGTGATAAGAAATTTGCTTGGACATTCGTGATGTGTAGCAGCCATATCGGCAATTGGAGGCGGCAACACCAGAGAAGTACATAGTCTTTTTCTTGTAGAGTGAAAACCTAAGGTCTAACCTTATTTTGTTGTGCCTGGCAATAGCTTTTGTGGAAGGCATTATTTTGAGAGTGTGGACTTTTTTCTGGATGAAAACCTATGATCTATGATCTACGACAACGACTTGTGCATGACTTTCTTTTTAGAGGTGTCAGTTTTGGAGAATTTAGACATCAGGTGTTGTCTTGGTTTGAGTTTGTATTACAACTATAAGAAATAGATCACTGTAGAGATATGTTTCTTCTTTTTTCTTCTTCTTCTTTTTGTTGAAGGTTGTGTGCATCCGTAATGCCATTAAGATATTGTGTTGTTGTAGAGACTTGGTGTAATTGGTATCTTTGCGCAACTAATATATCCACTTTATCAAAAATGTGGAGAGTACACTATCTTTGGATGAATCTCATAAGTTTCTCACGAGGAGAATGGAATGCCTACAACTCTTTTATGCGGGAGAACATATAATGAATTGCCTGCCTGAGATGGTTTACCGATAGTAGTCTATTAGAACTGTTGGGGGGGGGGGGTAATCAAGCATGACTTATTATAGTTGTTTCATAATTTTATGGTCTCAAATTATTTAAAGTAAACTTTTGGTAAATCTTTCTTTTCCCAAAGATTAAACAGGGATGTTGCATTCAACAATATGTAATATGCTTGTTCAATGCAAGTTTAAAAAAATCTCACAAAGGTTGGAAAGAACCGTTTGAACAACATTGTCGATAAAGCTTTCATGCAAGGTAAAAAATATTCTTCATGGAGTAATCATCTTGTATGAGACAGTCCATGAATGAAATTGTGTGATTCTAAAAAATGACTTTGAAAAAGCATACGATAAATACAACAAACACCAAGGATGAAAGGATTCCATACTATCTGGTGTAAATAGATTGATGATTACATGCCTAAAGATAGTATAGATATTAAGGTAAATGATGATATTGAGAGCTTCATGGAGATGAAAAAGGCTTACATCAAGGTGACCCACTGATACGTGTGTTTTTACAGTCTATTTTATGATCATATAGGTTTAGTTTATGATATTATGTACAATCTTGCTTTAGTTATCTTTTTTAGATAATTTGTGTGATTTACTCAAAAAAAATTACATTGGTATTTAACCCTAGAGACAGAAAAAAATAATTCCGTATGTTATTGTTTCATTCATGGACGACCTTATGGACTTCAAAATCAAGGAACAAAATGATGCCTTTTTTTGGAAGAATGAAGCCCGAAGAAATTGGGGGCCCATGAGACAAGCCATGAGGCTCCAGGGAGAGACCATGATGCTCCATGGTGGGCCCACAATGATTCAAAGCTTCTTTATGTTTGGATATCAACATTTCACATCTAATATTCAAACGGTTGGCACGATGTGTGGTAGTAATCATTCACCAACAAATTAAATATGGCCAAAATAAGTTTTTTGTGATTTTACCATGAAATTTGATGTCACTAGACCATATTAATCATAATAGCACATTTAAATATTCATATATTTTCTAGACATTTTTACACATTTCGTCATAAATAAATATTTATATAAGGTAATGACACCTCAATTTCTAAACCATCTTTTATTTTCCACAAAGACGATAAGAGAAAAACCTATTTGTATAATACAATTAATGAATTTTAATACATTCATATATATGACTCCCTCACGTTTGTGAGGGCCGCCATACTAGTTTCTGTAAATATTAACTCTTGTATGTATATTTGTTTCCAGTCTATTCTATTATATACTCCCTCCGATCGGAAATAACTGTCGGGGACTTATTTCCGATCGGAGGGAGTACTAAAAACACAATACGGTGTCTTAAAATAAAGACACCACATTAATCCACATAGACTTGAAAGATATCCTTCGTTAAGATTAATTTCAATGGCTAAGATTTATACACAATAGGTGTTACGCACAAATTGTCACGTAAAACCTGCCACGGACATACACGTACAAAATCAAAGAAAAAAAAGGAAAAAAGGGTGGATCTAAACGGCTGCATAAAACCTGCCCCGGACTCGTACAAATAAAAGAAAAAAAAGAAACGAAATAAGTGGATCTAATCGCACGCGCATACATGCATTAGGTGTAACCAAAAATCGTGCAGGAGAAGGTCAAATACAACACGTTCTGGCCAATAGAAACCGGGATCAAGTATGTACTAGCAAACAACAAGCCCCGTTCGGCAACCCTCCGCTTCCCGAAAATTGCTGGCTCCGCTCGGCTCCCCGCCTGTAGCGCTCTGCGGATTGACTTTAGCGATCAGGTTGCGTTCGGCGAGGCTCCGCTCTGGTGAGCTGTAGGCCGGCAGCCCATTAAAGTTAGATGCAGCCCCTCCAGTAGATTTTGGGAAGTACTCCCTCCATTTCAAAATATAAGATGTTTTAGCTTTGTGAATCAAATATATCTAATTAAACATGTTTTAGTGTGTAGGTTTACTCGAATATACATACTAAAAGGTGTCTAGATACATTTATTTCACAAACCTAAAACATCTTATATTTTAAAACTGAGGGAGTAGTATAATGGTCTGGGCTGAATACCCTCATCTGTGATTTTTATCCATCATCCCTCCGGCTCGTACATGCTAGCTTACGCATGTATACAGGTTGATCGATCCTGATGCTAGCTAGCTCATGTGGTACAACACACGTAAGGAAGACAGCAGCATATGGACCACGGAATTGTGTTTGCATCAGAGATACTTGCACGGATAAGTAGTACTACATCGAGCATACATGCGATGGTCTTCTATCGTGAAAGCTAGCCAAGCTAGTTGGACAGACAATTGTTTCGATGCTTGTACTGACGGCATGCATAAAGAACGATACGAGCGACTATAGAAATTGAGATGGGTAAGAGATTGGGTGGGGTACTAAAGGCATGACCAGGAGCCTCACCGTGGATGTCCGGAAGCGGCAGGGGTCTTCGTTCCGGCGGTGCAAGACTGTCGGCGGCCAGAAATCTGTGGCGGCAGTTCAGCTGGTGGCGGCGTGGCAGATGGAACCGGTCCACGAGATCCTGGTGGAGGTTCGTATCAGATCCTCTGGTCCTATTTCGGCAGCGACGGGTTTCAGTCGATCGGCGGCGCAGGTCAACGAGAGGCCTAGTGTTCGGCCGCCATGGACTTCACGGGAGAGATGAGGCTAGACGAGAGGGACGAGAGATAAGGAGGTACCGTTTCATTAGATTCCTCCACTTATCGGTGGCAGAGGGCCGTAATATTTCTCCGCTCCGCACTTCTCAATTTGGCGGAGCGACGGTAGGCTCGCTCTGCAGTTTGGCACTAAAATCAGGAGCGCTCCGTCGTATGCAATCCGCGGAGCTAATGCATTCGGCTCTGCTCCGCCCGCTCCAGAAGCGGAGTTTGGAGCTGGAGTACTACTGAACAGGCCCTAAACACCGCTCCACAAGCACTTGGGATGAGAGACTAAGATTTGCGTAATCGTGAGACAGAGAGAGCAGAATAATTTGTGTCTTTCAACGAAGAAAGAAGGGAGTCCAAATAAAATACGAAAGTGCAAAGATTCCTATACTAGAAAATAATAAAAAAATCACATCCGGCCGCACGTGAAATCACAGACTTATGGAACTAATATACATATGTATGGATGATAAGTATACACAAACGTATGCATACTACTGCTTCGGTTGAAATCAGATGTTGTTACATTACATGAAAACCAATTAAGAGTGAACGAATACACTATGGGCGGCCATAGCCAGGACATATTAAGTTAAAAATATATAAAATAATGGTACATGCATTTTAAAAGAGACATTATTGAATTGTTGGATTAATACTTTTTAAATTACTTATATAGTAAAACATGTCAAAATATATACAATGAATTTCAATATATTTACGGGAACTGTTGTGAAGGTGAATATCTCAAACTAATCTAAATTCTCATCAATATCATGTTCAAATGACGCATATAATCACTTATACTATTTTGTTTCGGAAATATCATAATTACATTCACTTATAATAAAAGAGATGATTAAGTATGTGACGAGGGTTAACTCGATAAATGTCCTACATGAAGGACTTAGGATCGAGGGAGTAGGGCGTCGGATGAACTCGAAGGTAAAATCAGTCAAACAAGGTGTGTATCGAAATTAAACGTGGTGGTTAACTTGGCTTGCTTTCAATCTGTCCCTCACCGTCCTCTCCTGGCCCCTATATATAGGTGGACAGGTCTCAAGGAACATGAGGGGCCCGATACATATTACCACATTGGTATACGATATGAACTCGTATTTCGACTAGGATTACACTTGGACCTAGCTTAACGGGCCTCAGGGGTACTCAAGTAACGGGCTCTATTATCTATACCCTTGTCAGTAGCCCCCGAGATTCTACCAGAATTGTAGATTCGGGTTGAATCTCAAATCTTTATATCTTCGACTTGATCAATCTTTTGACTTCTTCCTGTACTTAAAAATAAACATCTTTCATTATATTATCTCGCAAGGGGTTTTGATGAACAAGCCAGACAACTCTGACGGATCAAGAGGCCAGTTAACTGCCGGAACAGATACTTATTACCTACTTTAAATTCAATCCCCTTGGACTTGAATCTGGAAAACTGGTCAAACCCATTCTTTTGCCGCATTTAGGACTTACAAGGAACGAGTTTCAGTGATTCTCATGGTACCCAGTACGTCCACCAGGATTTTTTTCGCATCGTAGACACGGATAATTACTAGTAGAGCGCATCCATGTGCGTATACCAGGCCACATAGGACGGATCCTGGGGTCTTACCTTCGTGATTTCTATAACCATGATATTCAAGCTTTGTCGCGATGACTTAGCCTGAGAATCTTTTGACTTCTCATTGCAAGCCTTGTTTGACTGTTGAAATGTACAAAATATTTGAGTTGTTCTTCAAATAACTCATAAATAACTCCCGATGGGAGTAATTGATCTTTATTTTGTTGATAATGAAGTCGAAGTTTGTTGTCGACGAAAGGTAGTCGATTACGCCTTTTTATTTTTTCTTCAAGTTTATCCATTATCATCGGGTGCACGACCAGTGCTCCCGATGAGAGTAGCACCCGAGGCTATAGCCGAAATTTTTCGAGTATAGGCTCAAAATATACATACTGTTGCCTTTAAATTTTCTCCTGCGATAGTCTTGGCACGATTGTGCTTAGATACTCTTCTAGCTCTTCTAGTGATAGGAGCCCCCGAGTCCATGAAGAGGTGTGTTGTACTCTTTGACACACTCCTACACTGTTCATCCATATTGCGCATTTATCCTTTATAACTATACACGTGTCTTTTCCTTGTCCTTGATATGCTGTCGCTGCCCTTTTTTATGCTCGGGGCAAAATATAAAAAAGCCCATGGATTTATTTGGTCCTTTAACTTGCTGAGGCCCATGAAAATTTACTTATAAATAAAGTACGTTGGCTAGGGAAAAACCCTAACTCCTTCATTACCAACTTCCTCCGCCGCATCGTCTTCGTCTCCCGCATCTCATCTAGGGTTTTCTCACCAAGCATATTTCCTCCATGGCGGATGTTGGTGGTGCGGACCTGAATACCGGTGCGCAGATGGAGAAACAGGGTCGCGGTCGCCCTCGCGGCAGTAAAAACAAATCAAAAGACCCCTCTACAGTGGCCTCGTTATCCATATCCATGAAACGGTGCCCTGGCCGCCCTGTTGGGAGTAAGAACAAGCCTAAGGTATCTGCTACTGCTCCAAGTCCCAGCGCTACTCCGCATAATGCTTCTCCTCCTCCTCCTCCTCCTCCTCCTCCCAAGATTTATTCCTTCTTCTGCATCGCCGGTGCTCAATGCCGTGAGATTCAGCGGGTGCCGCTGAAATTTACCAAATTCATGGATGGGTGGGAGCTTCGTGAAGCAATTCTTCGCAAACATTCTGGAGGAGGAACTCCCTATGAAGTGGAGGTGTGGTACGATGGATGCGGCAAGATGTACTTCAGGGGTGGCTGGTCCCAGTTTGCTGAAGATCATGACCTCCACCAAGGGTTTTTCATGCTCTTTGACTACCACTGCGGTACATCGAAGTTTGATGTGAAGATCTATGACTGTACTCAATGCCAGAAGGAGTATGAGGCTGAAGTACACTTTCAGTAGATGCTCCTCTGATGTAATCTTTTGTTCTAGTTCTCTTTTTGCGTGTTTCATGTAATAAGTACTCGAGATAAACTTTATTTTGTGCCACCTTGTTTATCTATTAACAGACCATGGGAACTAATCAGTGTTCCGAGGTATGTTTTAATTTACCATCGAGTTGCCTTGAACTGTGCTTGCTTTTTTGTCGAATATCGGGTTGTGAACAACCTTGTAAGAATTCTCGAATAATCATGAATACGGGATCTCGATAATTTTTACTTTCTTTCATACGACTCGAGGGTCGGAGCCCTCAATGGAAAATAGAAACATGCTATACATATTGTCGAGTTGGCCCAAAGAACCCGACATGTGGCCTCATGTTCTGGGTTCAGAGAGTCATAACTCGAAAGTTCCTGTCACCATACTCCTTCTACGCATAGAACCGCCGTAGTTGTTCTGCATTCCACGGGTTGCTCTCGTCTTTCCCTGTTTTCTTGTCTTGTAGTCGATAAGATTCTCCTGGTATTACTTCTATCAAGATGTAAGGTCCCACCCATAGGGACTCTAATTTGCCATGACCGTCCTGTTTGAGCCGTAAGACTAAATCTCCCACCACAAAAGAACATGGGCAAACTCGAGTACTATGGTAGTTTCGTAGACTTTGCTGGTATTGCGTAGCTATGGCTAGTGCCAGATCTCTTGCTTCGTCGAGGGCGTCAACATCGTCTTGAAGTTCTTCTGTAGAAGTTGTTTCGTCGTAAGCCGTGATTCTTGGGGCTTCGTGGGTGATTTTGACTGGAAGCACGGCCTCTGCACCATGGTCCAGGAAAAAGGGAGTTTCTTGGGTAGCCGCATTAGGCGTGGTTCTAAGACTCCAAAGTATGGAGGGCAGCTCATCTACCCAGGCGTGTTTGGCTTTTTCCAGGGGCGCTAATAGCCTCGTTTTTATCCCGTTACGTATTAAGCCATTGGCTTTCTCGACTTGTCCATTTGTCTTTGGATGTGCTACAGACGCGAATTTCAGTTTGATTCCCATACTCTCGCAGTAGCTCTTGAACTCTTTCAATGTGAAGTTTGTCCCATTGTCTGTGATGATACTGTGCGGTACTCCAAAGCAAAATACTATAGACTTGATGAAGTTGATTGCTGCTGTGGAATCTTGGGTTGTTACTGGGGCTGCCTCTACCCATTTAGTAAATTTGTCGACTGCCACCAACATGTAGACATGACCTCCTAGCCAGGATTTGTGTAATTTCCCTACCATGTCGAGACCCCACTATGCAAAAGGCCAGGATAATGGTATCGGCTGTAGTTCTGCTACTGGTGTGTGTGGTCGAGATGCAAACCATTGACAAGCCTCACACTTTCTGACTATATCTTTTGCGTCTTCAATGGCTGTTATCCAGTAGAACCCTGCACGAAAGGATTTAGCTGCAATAGCTCTGCTGCTAGCGTGATGCCCGCATACTCCTGCGTGGATATCTTTTAGTATTTCTTGTCCTTCTTCAGGAGTGACGCATCGCTGTAAAATGCCAGTTATACTTTTCTTGTGCAGCTTCCCTTGTAACACGACGAAAGCCATGGATCGTCGTATTATCCTTCTTGCTTCTACTGTGTCTTCGGGTAGCGCTTTGTTTATCATGTAAGCTAAGTATGGCTACATCCAGGTTTCTTCGATCATCATAACTTCCTCTGGTTCTGTTGTGCTTCCTACGCCAGGCTTGCCAACCCCTGAGCCTGTTGTTGGGTGCTGGCCTGGCTCTCCTGTAGTTGAAGTTTTGTTATGCTTTATTGATCTCTCTTTGATTTCTTCCTAAAAGACTCCTGGCGGTATAGGCAGGCATTGGGACCCGATGTTTGCTAAATTGTCGGCTTCCTCGTTGCTGGCCCTGCTAACGTGCAAAACTTCACATCCATCGAATGTTCCCTCTAGGTAGTAGTATAAATTTTTGTAAGCTGTCATGTTGTCACTGATGGCGTCACACCGGTTCATCACTTGCTGAACGACGAGATTCGAGTCCCCGAATATTTTTAGTCGAGTTGCTCCGCATGCTTTGGCCATTTTAATTCCGTGGAGCAGAGCCTTGTATTCGGCTTCATTATTGGAAGCTCGCGGAAAAATCATCCTTAGCACATACTTTAATTTGTCGCCTTGCGGTGATATTAGGACTACTCCTGCTCCTGCGCCTTGGACTCTTTTTGATCCGTCGAAGTACATTGTCCATACACTCGATAGATCTGGTGGTCCTGTGTTTTGTAGCTCTAGCCACTCTGCTGTGAAATCCGGTAACACTTGGGATTTGATTGCCTTTCATTTTTCGTACATGATGTCCAGGGGTGATAATTCGATTCCCCATAGGAAGACACGTCCTTTTGCTGCAGGGTTATTCAATATATTGGATAGTGGGGCTTCGTTAACCACTATGATTGGATGCACCACAAAATATTGCCGTAGCTTTCGTGCTGTTGTGAATATGCTGTATGCAAGCTTTTGATAGTGCGGGTATCTCTGCTTTGTTGGAGATGGTACTTCGCCGAGGAAATATACTAGCCTCTGTACTCCATGGGCTTTTCCTTCTTCGCTTCTTTCGACTACTAATACTGTGCTTACCACTTGATGTGTGGCTGCAATATACATTAGTAGCGGCTCTTTTTCAATTGGTGCGACCAACACCGGTGGTGTGGAGAGCACTTTTTCAGTTGTGCAAAAGCTGTATCTGCTTCTTCTAACCACTCGAATTTGTCGTCTGATTTTTTCATGAGTGCATAGAAAGGAAGCGCTTTTTCTCCCAATCGTGCGACGAATCGACTTAGTGCCGCGACACGCCCTGCAACTTTCTGTACGTCGTGCAGTTTTGCTGGTCTTCCCATTGTTAGTATTGCTTGGATCTTCTCTGGGTTTGCTTCTATGCCTCTTGCTGACACCAGAAATCCCAAAAGTTGCCCTGCTGACACGCCAAAGGAACATTTTGTCGGGTTAAGCTTGAGCTTGTACCTGTTTAGATTATCGAAGGTTTCTGTCAAATCACTGATTAAAGACTCTTCTTTTCTTATGGTGATGACCACGTCGTCGATATAGACTTCAATGTTGCGTCCTATTTGACTTCCGAGGCAGTTTTGCATCATCGGCTAGTAGGTTGCTGATGACCCACAAGTATAGGGGGTGTATCGTAGTACTTTCGATAAATAAGAGTGTCGAACCCAACGAGGAGCAGAAGGTGTTGATGAGCGGTTTTGATCAAGGATTCACTGCAAATACTAGCAAACAGGTTTTCAGGGGTATTTGGTAATACGAGTAAATAAAGTGCGAGTAAATAAAAGACAGTAGTAACAATTGCAGCAAGTGGCCCAATCCTTTCTTCAGCAAAGGCCAAGCCGGTTGTGTACTTATAATAACCAAACGTTCTCGAGGACACACGGGAGTTTCTGTCAAGAGCTTTCGCTTCATAAAGCCAATAGTATTTATTGGTTTGATAGGTGTTATGGTGGTGAACCTGTGCTAGCGCACTACCCTTACTAGGATAAATACACACTTGTGATTATACCCCTTGCAAGCATCCGCAAATACAAGAAAGTAATTAAGATAAATCTAACCACAACCTTAAACTCTAAGATCCTACGCTCCCTGGTGCAATGGTTTCCCAACAGAGGTTTAGGTTTCTGTCACTCCAGCAACCCCACAATTGGTAGCCAAATACACAATGCATCTCACTAGGCCCATAAATGGTGAAGTATCATGTAGTCGACGTTCACATGACACCACTAGTGAAATAGCACCACAACAATATCAAACCATTAAATACTTCTCAACAATAATTCACTACTAACATCTTGACTTCTCCCATGTCCTCAAGAACTAAACGAACTACTCACAAGACATCATATGGATCATGATCAGAGGTGAAATAATGGTAAATAACAATCTGAACATAAACCTTAACTCAACGGTTCCACTCAATAGCATCAACTACAAGAGTAATCAACACCGGGAAAGTTTCCCCTATGAATATAACAAGATCCAACTCAAGATGTTACAGCGGGATGGCGTGGTGATGGTGGAGATGAAGGTGCTGGTGATGGAGATGATGACGATGATGATCCCGATGAAGTCCGGTGTGATGGTGATGACGATGGCGATGATCTCCCCTCTCCGGGAAGGAATTTCCCCAACAGATTTCTCCCTGCCGGAGAGCTTTTCTCTCTCTGGTGTTCTCCGCCCCGCAGAGGCGGCTGTGTCTAACTCTGAGCCCCCCCTGACTTAGGTTTTCGGGGACGATGAAGTACGCAAAGGGGCGAGACCAGAAGTGGGCCAGGGCGGCCTCACACAGGGCTGGCGCGGCCAGGGGTCAGGCCGCGCCACCCTGGCGTGTGGGCCCCTCCTGGCTCCTCTCGACTCCTCCTTCTGGCTTCCTGAATCTTCTGGGAAAATATAATTTCCTGGTATTTTTCTGGAATTTTCCTGATCTTCAAAATATGGTCCCTTGATGGTCCTTTTTCCAGCAGAATCCTGACTCCGGCAGCAAATCCTCCGATGATCATTAAACATGTGGAAACAAAGGAAATAACATAAGTATCAACTCCAAATATGAAATATATCAATGAATAACAGTAAATTATGATACAAAATAGTGATGCAAAATGGATGTATCAACCCCCCAAGCTTAGACCTCGCTTATCCCCAAGCGAAAACTAAACTCGGTAAACATGACCACAGGTTTATGGAGTGAAGTGTCGATAATCAAAATACGGACAAGAAGCATCACATTCACCAAGGCACAAATTATAATAGACATCAACTTCTCTTTATAAGATATAGACTTGTAATAGGTAAAAGGGAATCACATGTAAAGATGCACAAGGTAAACTATAATTGGCAATGGCAAACCTTAGTTCTTGGTCAAAGAATGAAGAACAAGCTATTCTTTCTTTTGAACGGAGCCTTTTAAAACAGAGCTAATATAGCAAAGACTATATGCTCAACAAAACAAACTTTTGCATTCATAGAAAGCTTTCAAAGATATATTCCTTCAGACAAAAGCATTATACAAAACAAGGAAGATAGTAAACATGATTAAACGGATCAACATATGGTTAAATGAAACATAACAACTCAAATGCTTGCTTGAGACAGAGGGAGATAGGTTGACTCAACATAAAAGTAAAAGATAGGCCCTTCGCAGAGGGAAGCAGGGATTAAACATGTGCTAGATCTTTTCATTTGCAAAACAGAGGTAAAAAAGTTATGTTGAGAGGTGGTTGCTTTTGTCAACGACTAGCAACGGAGTTCTTGATATCTTCCATACTAAACAAGTGAGAGCGGTTCCGAGATGTTTGATTAATTGGCACTTTGGTGCTCTTTTATAGCTTTGCACTCCTCCCCACCTTTTTCCTTTCTCAAACCATGGCTAACCGATTCCATCGGGTGCCGACCAACTTTCACATACCATGGAGGAGTGCTTTTCTTTTTCTTTTCTTTTTGAGATTGTAATGGTCTGACCATCTCCCTTGCAAAATTAATGACGAGCAGATGAAGCTGCCTAGTCGAGGGGTACTTAATTTAGTATGGAAGATAACAAACCCATCCACTACGTCCTCATGAGCTAAAAACAGTGGCACAAAATGAGAAGTGTTTGAAGGTTTTTGAAAGGTAGCACATGAAAATTTACTTGGAATGGCTTGAAATACCATGCATAGGAATTTATAGTGGACTCTTTGGAAGTGACTTGGCTTTTGGGAATTTGGATGCACGAGAAGTATTTCCTCTCAGTACAGGTTTTTGGCTAGCAAGGCTGGGTAGAAAGCATAAGAATTGCATGAAACAAACAAACACACATATAATAAGAACAATCATGCAAACTCCCTTGAAGGTACAATGATTTTAACTTTGAGAATAACAATGCTTATAAGCCAAACATAAGGAAAACTGAAGTGATGTAACTACAAACACTTCTTTATTCTTTTCTACTCAAACCTCAAGGTAAAATTGCTACTGACCAAGCTAGGTTTGCCAAAACCAACTAAATTTACTCATGCTCCCAAAGTGATACCAATACCAATCAACAAGACTAGTCATACAAGAGAGATTGCAAACTAACATAAAGTGTGCGGAAAGTAAACGATAAAACTTCTCATTAATATTTTATTACCGCAACTCACACCAAGGGATACATAGATAACCAACTAAGGAGGATACTTCCAAACTGCAGACTATTCTATAAGATAACTTCTCTATTCATGATATGACACTACTTGAAAAGTAAATGAGCAAAAGGTAATGATGTGATACCGCGGCACTCCCCCAAGCTTGGAACAAGCCAAGGGGATGCCTATACCGATGACGAATTACTCCTTTGGCGGTGTTGGTAGCAGCCTTGGATTAATGAAATATTCCTGCATTCTGCGAAGCCTGAGATTCTCTTCTTGAAGCATCTCTACCTCCCTCTTCAAGGCTTGATATTGAGTGCAAAACTCAAAAGTGACCAGCATTCCGTGTTCTATCACAAGCATGGAGTTAAGATCCAAAACATGATATGTTGGTCCCTGCAGATCATGAGAAAAGATACGCCTAGCTTTCATTGGTCCTTCAAAAGCAGGGTTTTTCGGCCTTGCTCTTCCAGAACCTTGCTCCTCCTTCCACTTTTGGCCTAGGTGAACAAATTCCCAGGGTCTTTTGCCTTTGTCATCGTTTGAAGAGGCCATGGCTCCCCCAAGCTTAAGATCAACTCCTGACAGAAATAGCTCGAAACAAAACACGACGAGAAAACGATATACAGACCTCGGGGACTCCGGGGGTTAAATAGACGAAAATTATACATCGAAATGAAGTCACAGGAGGAAACCGGGACAGAAACGAGTTCCGGGGTGTTCTCACACCTAGGTGGCGCGGCCAGGGGTGGGCCCGCACCACCTACATGTGAGAAACACACGGACTCCTTTTCCTGCCCGTTTTCATCTCGTGATTTTTCATATTTAATAAAAACAGCAAAAATATTAAAGGAAGAGCTTTTTGCGAAACTTCTCTGACTAGAACTGTTACCTATTCGAAAACGAACTCTGCAGGTACCTGCAATTTGTCTTGGATGAATTCTTCCGGAGAAACTGTTTCAATAACATCAACATCTTCATTATAAGAATCTCCAGAAATATAATGTTTGAGTCTTTGCCCATTCACCACTTGTGTAGAGTCATCCTTTAATGAAGCAATCTTAATAGCACCTGAGCGGTACACTTCCACAATAACATATGGTCCTTCCCATTTTGAAAGTAATTTTCCTGCAAAAAATCTGAGACGAGACCTATACAATAGAACTTTCTCACCAACATGAAACTCTCTCTTAAGAATTCTCTTATCATGCCATTGCTTGACTTTCTCTTTGAAAAGTCTGGCATTCTCATACGCTTCGTTTCTCCACTCATCTAGAGAACTCAAATCTAACAACCTTTTCTTACCGGCTAGTTTAAAATCTCTATTAAGCTCTCTCACAGCCCAAAAAGCTTTGTGTTCTAATTCTAAGGGCAAGTGACACGCTTTTCCGTAAACCATCTTATAAGGAGACATACCCATGGGGTTCTTATAAGCAGTTCTATAAGCCCATAAAGCATCATTCAACTTACTAGCCCAGTTTTTCCTAGATCTAATGACAGTCTTCTGCAAGATAGACTTAATCTCCCTATTTGAAAGCTCTACCTACCCACTAGTTTGGGGATGGTAAGCAGAAGCAATTCTATGATTGACATCATATTTAGCAAGAGTTTTTCTAAAACCACCGTGAATAAAATGAGAACCTCCGCCAGTCATAGGATATCTAGGCACACCAAACCTAGGAAAAATAACATCCTTAAGCATTTTTAACGAGGTCTCACCATCGGCATTCTTTGTAGGTATGGCTTCTACCCATTTAGTAACATAATCAACAGCAACAAGTATATGGGTATAGCCTTTTGAAGGAGGAAAAGGACCCATAAAGTCAAATCCCCAACAATCAAATGGTTCAATAACAAGAGTGTAACTCATAGGCATTTCATTGCGTCTAGAAATATTACCAACTCTTTGACATTCATCGCAAGATAAAACATACCTTCTGGCATCTTTAAAGAGGGTTGGCCAATAAAAACCTGATTGAACCTTCTACGCGGTTCTATCTCTAGCATGATGCCCTCCATAAGCACTACTATGGCATTTTCTTAATATCTCTTGTTGCTCATATTCCGGTACGCATCTTCTCATAATACCATCAACTCCTTCTTTATATAAGTGTGGGTCATCCCAAAAATAATGCCTCAAATCATAGAAGAATTTTCTTCATTGCTGAGCTGTAAAGGTTGGAGGCAAATACTTGGAAATAATAAAGTTAGCATAATCAGCATACCAAGGAAGGTCTCGCGAAGTTACATTTATTGCAGCCAACTATTAATTTGGAAAACTATCATTAACAGGAATAGGATCAAAAGAAATGTTTTCCAATCTAGACAAGTTGTCAGCCACAGGATTTTCAGCACCTTTCCTATCTACGATATGCAAATCAAACTCTTGTAAAAGCAACACCCATCTAATAAGCCTAGGCTTAGCATCCTTCTTAGTCATAAGATATCTAATAGCAGCGTGATCAGTATGAATAGTAACTTTAGAATCAACAATGTAAGATCTAAACTTATCACATGCAAAAACAACAGTAAGAAACTCTTTCTCAGTAGTAGCAAAATTCTTCTGAGCAGCATCAAGAGTCTTACTAGCATAATGAATAACATTCAACTTATTATCTACACGCTGTCCAAGAACATCACCAACAGCAAAATCACAAGCATCACACATAATTTCAAAAGGTAAATTCCAATCAGGTGGTTGAACAGTAGGAGTAGTAGTTAAAGCCTTCTTAAGAGTTTCAAAAGCTTCCTTACAATCATCATCAAAGACAAATGGTACATCCTTTTGAAGAAGATTAGTAAGAGGCTTTGAAATCTTAGAGAAATCTTTAATAAACCTCCTATAGAAACCAGCATGACCAAGAATACTACGAATACCTTTAACATCTCTGGGACAGGGCATTTTCTCAATTGCCTCCCCTTTTGCTCTGTGAACTTCAATACCTCTTTCAGAAATTTTATGTCCAAGGACAATTCCTTTATTTACCATAAAGTGTCATTTCTCCCAATTAAGAATAAGGTTAGTTTCTTCGCACCTCTTCAAAACTTTATCAAGGTTGTGCAAACAATTATCAAAAGAAGTTCCATAGACGGAGAAATCGTCCATGAAGACCTCCACAATTTCTTCACAAAAGCCATGAAAAATAGCAGACATGCATCTTTGAAAAGTAGCAGGAGCATTGCATAAACCAAACGGCATACGTCTATAAGCATAAGTTCCATAAGGACAAGTAAAAGTGGTTTTCTCTTGATCATCCTTCTTAACAGCAATTTGAGAAAAACCAGAATAACCATCAAGGAAACAAAAATGAGTCTTCTTAGACAACCTTTCTAGCATCTGATCTATAAACGGTAAAGGATAATGATCTTTCTTAGTAACTTTGTTTACCTTCCTATAATCAATGCACATCCTATAACCAACAACTACCCTTTGAGGAATAAGCTCGTTATTCTCATTAGGCACAACAGTCATACCTCCTTTCTTAGGAACACAATGAACAGGACTAACCCATCTACTATCAGCAATAGGATAAATAATACCAGCATCAAGGAGTTTTAATACCTCATTTCTTACCACATCCTTCATCTTGGGAATTAGGCGGCGTTGATGCTCCACGACTGGCTTCGCGTCTTTCTCCATATTAATGGCATGCTGACATAAAGTGGGAGAAATCCCTTTTAAATCATCAAGAGTATATCCCATAGCTCCTCGGTGTTTCCTCAATATCTCCAATAATCTTTCTTCTTCCTTTCCTAAAAGTTTAGAGCTAATAATAGCAGGATATTTTTTTTATCATCTATATAAGCATATTTAAGATTATCAGGCAAAGGCTTTAATTCGAAAATAGGATCTTCCTTAGGCGACAAGGTGGTACCAAGATCCTCCACAGGTAGATTATGCTTGATTAATGGTGGTTGACGAAGAAGAATATCGTCAATCTCTTCTCTTTCCTTACTGAAAACATCACTTTCGTGATCTTCCATGAATTGCTGCAAGGCATTATTAGGAGCAAGAGCAATAGAAGCAAGCTGTTCAACTCGAAAATTTTCATTAGGCGTGTCATTCTCATAAGAAGTCTTAGCAAACTTGGAAAAATTAAACTCATAAGACTCTCCATTAAACTTAGTAAAAAAATTCTCCTTCTTACAATCTATCACGGCACCACAAGTGTTCAAAAATGGTCTACCAAAAATAATAGGACAAGTTTTACTAGCCTCCTTACCAAGTACTAGAAAATCAGTAGGGTATTTAGTCTTACCGCATAGAACTTCCACATCTCGAACAATACCAAGAGGCCAAACAGTCTCTCTGTTAGCAAGCTGAACAACCACATCAATATCTTTAAGTTCACAAGCGCCAATCTCATGTATAATTTCTTTGTAAAGCTCTAAAGGAATAGCACTTGCACTAGCACCAATATCACATAAACCATAATAGCAATGATCTCCAATCCTGACAGAAATAACAGGAACACTTGTTTTCCTATGCTTTTTAGGATGTGAGAGAATGTTAGAAGCATCTTCACAAAAAAGAATATATTCATCCCCTACATCTTTAGTAACAAGATCCTTCAATATAGCTACAGGAGACTTAATAGTAATTTGCTCATCAGGTTCTGCAGCTTTCTTAGTACTTTTATTAGACACACTTACCAAAGTAGAATACTTCTTTACCTTCGCAGGGAAAGGTGTCTTCTCAAAATAAGGTTCAGGCATAATGCTATCAACAGTACAAACTTCAGTAGCTGCAGCAGGTATATGACTAACAGAGTCTTTATAAGGCGCATGATATTTGTTCCAATCCTACTTTGGAACATCAATATAAGAGGCAAAAGCCTTAAGACAATTAGCAAGTATTTGTGAATCAAGACCATAAGCAGTGCTAACACTATGAAAGTCATCGGTCCCCATAAAAGATTTAATGCATTCATAATCATAGTTTATACCTGACTTCCTACCTTTGTCGTTTTCCCAACCTTCAGCATTCTCTTGTATACGGTCAAGAAGTTTCCACTTAGCATCTTCTTTCATATGGGTAAATGATCCAAAGCAAGAAGCATCCAAATAATCCTTATCAGGCAGAGTAAGCCGCGCATAAAAATTATCAATAACAATATTATTGGGGAGCTCATGAATGGGGCATTTGAGCATTAGTAACTTCAATCTCCCCCACGCTTGGGCAATACTTTCTCCATCATGAGGCCAAAAATTATATATCCGGTTACGGTCTTTATGAATTTCACTTGGAGGATAAAACTTGGAATAAAAGAGAGGCACACTATCCTCCCATGCCATAGATGGACCATCTTGAAGTAGTCGATACCACTCTTCAGCTCTACCTTTCAATGATAAAGAGAATAATTTCTTCTTGACCTGGCTTGGTGAAATACCTGCACATCTGAACAACTCGCATAATTCATGTATAAATAATAAGTGATCACCCGGATGGACAGTTCCATCTCCTGAATAGCAGTTATCCATAATACGCCCAACAAATTTCATAGGTATTTTAAAAGGATCAATTTCAGCAGGTGGTGGCGGTGGTGGTTCCTCCGCATGTGCAGCAGTAGTAGTAGATGTGTTTCCAAATAGGAAACCAAATGGAGAGTTCTCCATAGCAGAGTAAAACAAAAATAAAAGACAATATAAAAACAATACTCACAGCGACGGTTACCTTTACCAATTCCACTCTTCAATAGCGCTACACTCCCCGGCAACGGCGCCAGAAAATAGTCTTGATGAACCACAAGTATAGGGGGTGTATCGTAGTACTTTCGATAAATAAGAGTGTCAAACCCAACGAGGAGCAGAAGGTGTTGATGAGCGGTTTTGATCAAGGATTCACTTCAAATACTAGCAAACAGGTTTTCAGGGGTATTTGGTAATACGAGTAAATAAAGTGCGAGTAAATAAAAGATAGTAGTAACAATTGCAGCAAGTGGCCCAATCCTTTCTTCAGCAAAGGCCAAGCCGGTTGTGTACTTATAATAACCAAACGTTCTCGAGACACACGGGAGTTTCTGTCAAGAGCTTTCGCTTCATAAAGCCAATAGTATTTATTAGTTTGATAGGTGTTATGGGGGTTAACCTATGCTAGCGCACTACCCTTACTAGGATAAATACACACTTGTGATTATACCCCTTGCAAGCATCCGCAAATATAAGAAAGTAATTAAGATAAATCTAACCACAGCCTTAAACTCTAAGATCCTACGCTCCCTGGTGCAATGGTTTCCCAACGGAGGTTTAGGTTTCTGTCACTCCAGCAACCCCATAATTGGTAGCCAAATACACAATGCATCTCACTAGGCCCATAAATGGTGAAGTATCATGTAGTCGACGTTCACATGACACCACTAGTGAAATAGCACCACAACAATATCAAACCATTAAATATTTCTCAACAATAATTCACTACTAATATCTTGACTTCTCCCATGTCCTCAAGAACTAAACGAACTACTCACAAGACATCATATGGATTATGATCAGAGGTGAAATAATGGTAAATAACAATCTGAACATAAACCTTAACTCAACGGTTCCACTCAATAGCATCAACTACAAGAGTAATCAATACCGGGAAAGTTTCCCCTATGAATATAACAAGATCCAACTCAAGATGTTACAGCGGGATGGTATGGTGATGGTGGAGATGAAGGTACTGGTGATGGAGATGATGACGATGATGATCCCGATGAAGTCCGGTGCGATGGTGATGACGATGGCGACGATCTCCCCTCTCCAGGAAGGAATTTCCCCGGCAGATTTCTCCCTGCCGGAGAGCTTTTCTCTCTCTGGTGTTCTCCGCCCCGCAGAGGCGGCTGTGTCTAACTCTTAGCCCCCCTGACTTAGGTTTTCAGGGACGATGAAGTACGCGAAGGGGCGAGACCAGAAGTGGGCCAGGGCGGCCTCACACAGGGCTGGCGCGACCAGGGGTCAGGCCGCGCCACCCTGGCGTGTGGGCCCCTCCTGGCTCCTCTCGACTCCTCCTTCTGGCTTCCTGAATCTTCTGGGAAAATATAATTTCCTGGTATTTTTCTGGAATTTTCCTGATCTTCAAAATATGGTCCCTTGATAGTCCTTTTTCCAGCAGAATACTGACTCCGGCAGCAAATCCTCCGATGATCATTAAACATGTGGAAACAAAGGAAATAACATAAGTATCAACTCTAAATATGAAATATATCAATGAATAACAGTAAATTATGATACAAAATAGTGATGCAAAATGGACGTATCAGTTGCTCCCGCGTTTTTTAGGCCAAAAGGCATGACTTGATAGCAGAACACGCCGTATGGTGTAATAAAAGCTGTTTTTTCCTCATTTTCTTTCTTCAATTTGATCTGGTTGTAACCAGAATATGCGTCCAGGATGGAAAGCCTTGCGCACCCCGCCGTTGAGTCTATTATCTGATCAATGCGAGGTAGAGAAAAGAGATCCTTTGGACAGTGTTTGTTGAGAAATGTGTAGTCGACACACACTCTTTGTACGTCTGTATTTTACTTGGGGACGATGACTGGATTGGATACCCAAGTTGATGCTTTGATTTCTCGGATGAATCCTGCATTTTCTAGCCTATGTAGCTCGGATGCTATTGCTTTCCTTTTGGGTTCATCAAATCGTCACAACGGTTGCTTGACTGGCTTTGCTTTAGGATCCACATTTAGTGTGTTCGACGAGTTCCCTGGGAACCCCTGGCATGTCTGAAGGACACCAGGCAAAGATTTCCCAGCGCTCATAGAGGAACTCGATGAGCGCGCTTTCCTATGCAGGGTCCAGGTTTACCGCTATGGAGGTGGTTTTGTTCAGGTTCATAGGGTGGACTTGGATTTTCTTCGAGTATTGGGTTGCGTCAAAAGCCTGATCTGGCAGGGATCGTCCGACATCGGGTAGCACATTGTGGTCAGTTTCTCCCTTCAGCCTTGCGTATTCAGCTGTCATGCCAAAAGTTTGTGCCATCCTGTTGAATTCTTTGTCACAAGTGTTGGATACTTCGAAACTGCCTTGTACCATGATTGTCCCTTTAGGTCCTAGAATTTTGAGTGTTAGATATGCGTAATGAGGAACTGCCATAAATTTTGCAAATGCTGGGCGCCCTAGGATTGCATGATACTGTGAAGGCTAGTCAATGACTTCGAACTCTAACTTTTCTCTGCGATAATTGCTACTATTGCCAAAGCAAATGTCGAGTTCTATTTTCCCGAGGGGGTAGTTTGCGCCTCCTGGTACTATTCCGTGGAAAGAGCAATCTGTCGGTTTTAGACTTTCCAACGAGATGCACATTGCCTTCAGGGTTCTTGCGTATATTAAGTTTATACCGCTTCCTGCATCCATGAATACTCGCCCAATATCATATCCTCCTATCTACGCCTTCAACACTATTGGCGCGTGCCCTGGCCTGGGTACTTTCCTTGGGTGGTCTGCACTGCTGAATCTAACTGGTTGGTCGGACCATCTCAAGTACTCTGTCATAGCTGGTGGTGATGATATTGCTAGATTTACTTGTCTAGATATACTCTTCTATTCTTTCTTGGATTTTGGCACCGGTTGGATCATTGCAGATATATATACTTTTGATTCCAGATGTTTTGCGAGACGCTGCATTTGATATCCTTGACTTGTACTCTTTCCTCCCTGACGTGTTCCTTGGTTTGGGTCCAGAGCACTTTGCAACCTTAAGAATGTTCTGCAATCCTTCATCTGGTGATTAGAGACTCTCTTCCCATCTAAGTACGCATAGTGGATGCGACAGGGGCCATGGAGCATGTCCTCCACCGACAGGCCGGAGTGCTTTGGCTTTTCTTCTCCACGATTGCCTCTTCCTTGAAACTCCCTGCTTTCATAGCCTTCCTCGTCCCTTCTTTCATACCCTACGACTATCTGATTTCGCCTTGCGTGGCTATCTTCATTGCGGTACCTTCGCCTTTGCCTGCTTGCTCTGTCGACTTCTGGTGAACATCCCCTTTTATTGTTATACGCATCCTCTCCATCGGCAAATCTATTGGCTACTTCCATTAGTTCCGATACTGTCCTAGGCTTTGTTCTCCCTAACTCTTCCACAAGGTCCGAACGGCGAAGGCCGGCCGAAAAAGCATATACTGCCCGCTCGTCAGAGACGTCTTCTGCAGAGTTTTTGATTATACTCCACCGCTGTATGTAGGAGCGCAGATTTTCGTCTTTCCTCTGTACGCATGACTTGATTTCTTATAATGACGCTGGGCGTTTATATGTTGAACAAAAATTTCTTGTGAATTGGCTCTCTAGTTCTCCAACTCCCGATGGAATTGTTGGGTAGAGTATAACCAGGACCGCGCTGCGCCGGTGAGGTGTAACTGCAGACTTTGCATCGCCGTTGCTCTCGTTCCTCCGAGTATTTGCACTGCTTGCAGGTAGTCTGATAACCATAGTGTGGGTTCTTGTGATCCATCATACTTTTGCTGATCGTGTGGCAACTTGAATCCTTTGGGTACCCGCGTTCTGCGAACCCTTCGGGTAAAGAATAGCGCGCCCATCTCTTTTTCATCATCTTTATAATTTTCTTCTTTCCACGCGTAGCGCGCATTGTTTACTCTTGCTTGCGCTATGATATTCCTTGCATCCTCCCTCCGTGCCTTACGCTTTTCATCGTCTGATGACTCGCTTGTTAGGCTTTGCGAGGGTTGGCGCTTAAAACTTTCCTTTCGCTTCTCCTTGTGATATGTCGCATTTTTCTCTGGAGGATGTTTCCTTAGCCTGTCCACTACCAACCCGAGGCTTCTTATTGCGGCTTGATGCATGTGCTCCCGCGGATCTCCGGGCTCTGGTTGTGTAGTTAGTAGATACGCCTGTGCTGCTACTAATGCTGCCTCTGGTATTTCTTGCACAAAATCCTCCTCATCATCTGATGGATGTGCGCTTATACTTATGCGGATTTCTTCTGTTGCCCATGTTGTTGTCCTCCTGCTGTGTTTCGGGTCTCTGTGCCTTTCTCTGCTGGACTCTGATGCGTCACTGTATTCGTCCCAAAATGCTCCACTTGACACGCTGTTGTTTTCCTGACTGCTCCTGAACTCGTCTTTTTCCTCCCTCAATTTCTTTCTGTGTTGATGCAGTGCGTATTGATACCCCATCAGAACTTCTCTTCTTGAATTGGCGGGTACTTCCGTGCCGTGATTGATGGCTGACATGATGATTCTCGACTCCCCGGTAGAGACATGAATTTTTTCCTTCTCCTTCTTACCGTTGCTCCTTGATTTGTCGACTTGCGCGTTGACTTCTGCATTATCTGCGTGATCGTTCTCTTCTGCTGCTTTGGTGATAATGACGCATAATTGATGTATCCTTCTAGAGACGCCACTGCTTCCGGTGGAGAAGTCCCTTTGACTATCGTATGATTTGTCCACTGTTCCTTCTATGTCGGGTTCTTCCCGAGTTCCGTTGGATTCTTCAATTTTCTTTTGAGTATTTTCTATTGATGCGAAGCTGACCGGTGAGTTTACGTCGCTGTAAGAGCCCACAGATGATCCAGACATTGTGATTGTCTTGATTTGGCTTGCCGACGGACCCGATTTCGTTGGATCTGAAAGGCGAGTTGATACGTCTTAAACGTATCTATAATTTTTGATGCTCCATGCTTGTTTTTACACCATTTGCCTTGTGTTTCATTACACTTCGTGGTGCTTTTATGCGATTTCCGGAACTAACCTATTGACAAGATGCCACAGTGTCAGTTCCCTATTTTCTGCTATTTTTGTGTTTCAGAAAAGCTACACAGAAAATATTCTCGGAATTGGACGAAACAAGTTCCAGAAGTCTTATTTTTCCCAGAAGAGTATCGAAGACCGAACGAGAACCAGAGGGGGGCCAGGGGCCAGCCTCATCATGAGGGGGCGCGTCCCAGCCCCTGGCCGCGCCCCCCTGTGGTGAGACCCCCCTGGTCGCCTCCTGACGACGCCCCTTCACCTATAAAAAGCCTCAGGACGGAAAACCCTAAAAAAATCGGCGTTTTTCCCAGAACAGTTCCGCAACTCCGCCGCCGTCAAAGACAAATTTCGGGGGACAGAAGTCTCTGTTCCGGCACCCTGCCGGGATGGGGAAGTGCCCCCGGAGCCATCTCCATCGGTCTCCATCGCCGTCTCCGCCGTCTCCATCGACCTCACCGCCATCTCCATCAACCTTGCTGTCTCCTATGATAAGGAGGGAGTAGTTCTCCCCGGGGCCGAGGGCTCTACCGGTAGCTATGTGGTTCACCTCTCTCTCCCATGATATAATCTTTATATGATCGTGAGCTTTATATCTAGTTAAATTGGTAGATGTTATTATTCAGATATTATGCTACTCCCGTGCTTTATATTTGTAAACTCCAGAGATACCTTGTATCATGGTGTGACGGTGACAGTGTGCGCATCATGTGTGTCTTTTTGGTTAATGTCTCTATGAATTGTTGGTGTTTGTTGGAACCATCTAGTGCGTTCACGGTGACTGTGTGGGACAATCTAGTTTGGGTACATACGGACTTTGAGGAGTGCTTCGTAGCCCTACGCATGATTAGTGTTTGTTATCCATTGGAGAATTGTTTTGAGTTGCATATTGATGATAATATCTATTGGTTCAATTATGTTACTCTGTTGAGAGTGTCCACTAGTGAAAGTATGATCCCTAGGCCTTGTTTTCAAGCATTGCACACCGTTTACTTTCAGTTTTGTTACATGTTTACGCGTAGCGATACTTATTTCAGATTACATTTACTACTTATAATCATCACTACTACTTGTATTTCACTATCTCTTCGCCGAACTAGTACACCTATACATCTGACAAGTGTATTGGGTGTGTTGGGGACACAAGAGACTTTTTGTATCGTAATTGCAGGGTTGCTTGAGAGGGATAGCTTTGACCTCCTCCTCCCCGAGTTCGATAAACCTTGGGTGATCCACTTAAGGGAAACTTGCTGTTGCTCTACAAACCTCTGTACTTGGAGGCCCAACACTGTCTACAAGAACAGACGCGTGCGTAGACATCACGAGTCGAACCCGAAGGTCCGACGTAGAAGCTCAGACTTCCGATCGTCAACTCCGTCTTCTGATTTTCGTCGACTTCTGGACTGCTGTTGGCTAAAAACGAAAAAGCCGTCGAATTCATGATTCCGACACCCCTAGTCCCCACGGTCGGCGCCAATTGACGAGGGTTAACTCGACAAATGTCCTAGATGAAGGAATTAGGATCGAGGGAGTAGGGCGTCGGATGAACTCGAAGGTAAAATCAATCAAATAAGGTGTACATCGAAAGTAAACGTGGTGGTTAACTTGACTTGCTTTCAATCTGTCCCTCACCGTCCTCTCCTGGCCCCTATATATAGGTGGCAGGTCTCAAGGAATGGGAGGGGCCTGATACATATTACAACATCGGTGTACGACATAAACTCATATTTCGACTAGGATTACACTTGGGCCTAGCTTAATGGGCCTCAGGGGTACTCAAGTAACGGACTCTATTATCTATACCCTTGTCAGTATATTTCCCGCACATGTGATATTTTAGTTAGCATTACATTCATAATAGCTATAGATTTGTCTTATTTCATACCTCACATTGTCAATCTTTTGTTTAAAAGAAGGTTAACGCCAACCAAACATAGATATCCCTCAATAGTAAATTTAAGATCATTCATTCCAAATTTATTAAAAACGGTGCCCTCGCAATTGCGAGGGTCCCTGTGCTAGTTTTAAGAAAATCACTCTTCGAAGCATGGATGTATGGATAAAGGCCGACATAAGTCAGCTTAATTAGCACCTGATGTTGTTGTTGGTTGCTTCATTGCTCACCAGCACCTCCGGCCAAGGGAAAGAATCCGTCAGCAGCGGAGAAAATTGAGGCTCTCGATCGCAGCTAATCCCTTTCAGTTCAGTCCACATCATGCAATTGCTCTACACCTCAGCATCTCCCAGTTTCCCTCACTCCTCAGTGGTTTAGAATAGGCGCCAATATAATAGAGAAAGCATGAATGCATTGCCTTTTCCTTTTACCGTGGAATGCTTTGCTTTCTTGTTTCGAGAGGTAACTAGATATTTCAACAGTTCCATAAAATATCTAAATTAGGCACGACTGCAGCTGCAGTATGCTTGTAGCTCGGTGCTACTTGATGCATGTGAACAAAAGGGAGACGGGGGGAGGGAGGGAGGAAGAAGAAACCACTAACAGCCTTGCACTAGTAGCATTAGTTTAGCACATCGGCCAAATGGCCTTTCTTCACCCAGCCGAGACGAACAAGTGGGCGCGGAAGGGACAGCTAAGTTATCTTGTTTCCTCATCAGCCTTATCTGGAGCACAATCGGCAAAACCCAACAGCCAGATCACAGATAGAATCCGGCCGCCCATCCCTGCTAAAAAACAATTATAAAAGGATATTTGCTCTTCCGTGCACTCGTGCTGCTCGGTGCCCGTGCGTGCGCCAGGCCCCCCGTATTTGGCTTTGCCGGGCGCCCATTCTCCGGCGTCGTCGAGGGCTCTACCGGTGGAGGGTGTTGACCCCTCACCTCGATCGGCGCCTCCGGTGGTTGGTTCGTGATTGACCCCTCGCTTGCAGTTGCAGAGGTAGTGTGTGGTAGCCATCATCCCGCCATGGATCCATCGAGCTCGCTGCACCCACCGTTCACGAGCACGGACAGGGACAATGGGATTAGCTTTCGTCTAAAATTTAAAAAAAAACTGGCTCCCCGATGGCTGGATAAAGGCCAACAGAAGGCAGCTTAGCACCTGATGTTGTTGTCGGTTTCTAACCTACTCGTCGGCACTTCCGGCCAGAATGAATCCGTCAGCAGGGAAGAAAATTCAAGCGCTGGGCTCGCGGCTAATGATCCCTTTCAGTTCCGTCAAAATCATGCAATTGCTCTACAGTCTACACCTCAGCATCTCCCAGTTTCCCTCACTCCTCAGTGGTTAGAATAGGCGCCCAATATAATAGAGAAAGCATGAATGCATTGCCTTTTCCTTTTACCATGGAATCCTTTGCTTTCTTGTTTCGAGAGGTAACGAGATATTTCAACAGTTCCATAAAATATCTAAAATTAGGCACGACTGCAGCTGCAGTATGCTTGTAGCTCGGTGCTACTTGGTGCATGTGAACAAAAGGGAGACGGGGGGAGGGAGGGAGGAAGAAGAAACCACTAACAGCCTTGCACTAGTAACATTAGTTTAGCACATCGGCCAAATGGCCTTTCTTCACCCAGCCGAGACGAACAAGTGGGCGCGGAAGGGACAGCTAAGTTATCTTGTTTCCTCATCAGCCTTATCTGGAGCACAATCGGCAAAACCCAACAGCCAGATCACAGATAGAATCCGGCCGCCCATCCCTGCTAAAAAACAATTATAAAAGGATATTTGCTCTTCCGTGCACTCGTGCTGCTCGGTGCCCGTGCGTGCGCCAGGCCCCCCGTATTTGGCTTTGCCGGGCGCCCATTCTCCGGCGTCGTCGAGGGCTCTACCGGTGGAGGGTGTTGACCCCTCACCTCGATCGGCGCCTCCGGTGGTTGGTTCGTGATTGACCCCTCGCTTGCAGTTGCAGAGGTAGTGTGTGGTAGCCATCATCCCGCCATGGATCCATCGAGCTCGCTGCACCCACCGTTCACGAGCACGGACAGGGACAATGGGATTAGCTTTCGTCTAAAATTTAAAAAAAAACTGGCTCCCCGATGGCTGGATAAAGGCCAACAGAAGGCAGCTTAGCACCTGATGTTGTTGTCGGTTTCTAACCTACTCGTCGGCACTTCCGGCCAGAATGAATCCGTCAGCAGGGAAGAAAATTCAAGCGCTGGGCTCGCGGCTAATGATCCCTTTCAGTTCCGTCAAAATCATGCAATTGCTCTACAGTCTACACCTCAGCATCTCCCAGTTTCCCTCACTCCTCAGTGGTTAGAATAGGCGCCCAATATAATAGAGAAAGCATGAATGCATTGCCTTTTCCTTTTACCATGGAATCCTTTGCTTTCTTGTTTCGAGAGGTAACGAGATATTTCAACAGTTCCATAAAATATCTAAAATTAGGCACGACTGCAGCTGCAGTATGCTTGTAGCTCGGTGCTACTTGGTGCATGTGAACAAAAGGGAGACGGGGGGAGGGAGGGAGAAAGAAGAAACCACTAACAGCCTTGCACTAGTAACATTAGTTTAGCACATCGGCCAAATGGCCTTTCTTCACCCAGCCGAGACGAACAAGTGGGCGCGGAAGGGACAGCTAAGTTATCTTGTTTCCTCATCAGCCTTATCTGGAGCACAATCGGCAAAACCCAACAGCCAGATCACAGATAGAATCCGGCCGCCCATCCCTGCTAAAAAACAATGAGCACGCTCATCTCATCGGTCCTAAAAGACAACAAGCCCACGCGCGCGCCCCCTCCATTATTCGAGCTGTGAAGCAAGAAAATGAAATGGATAGATAGATATGCCCTAGAGGGAGAGGGAGATGGGGAGAGAGATGGAAACAACAAACAGCAGGGGATGGAAACGGATTGAAAGCAAAGCAGCGGCCAACAGCGACGCCAATGTCAGCGGTGAGCACGAGAGCGGCCAACAGCTGCAAATTGTTTCAGGGGGGAATGCACTTGGCAGTCTGTGGCTGGTCCACACTTCATGTGAACGCCACGCCCCTCCCTTGTCCACCTGCCCCTATGCAGGGCCCGCCGTCGAGCCCCATACCGGGGGCTGGCCTGGCCGCTCCGGCGCCAGCGCATGGCATAGTCTAAACTACATGCAAGTTGGCCCCGCCCGGCCGCCATTGTTGACACTGTTTGCAAATTATACCTTTTGTTGGTTTTGCTAAGGGAAATTAGCTTACTTGATTGAATCGTATGAATGATTTAAATTTGGGACCCTTCGCTGGGTTTTGCATGTGATGCATTCATGTTTGGAAGATAGGCAACAATATATGTGAGAGAGGGGCATGTTGAATTGCATGCACCTAATCGATCCATTAAACAACTTAATTGCCATAGGGCGGGTGCTTTTAGGGCCCTCTCAAACTCGAGGGCATCTTAAGGAGAGCAGTATTAAAATTACTTTTTTCTTATGCAAATACTTTTTTCCTTTCATTTACCATAATATTGCTAAAAATAATTCATAAAATTATTTTTTGCAGCCGTGTGCATCCCTTTGATGCAGAGGCTGGAGCGATGCTCCCATTTCTAAAAAAAATTATTATTTTTTCTTCTTTATATTCTATGTAACTTGCTTCCACAACAATGTGTTCAATTGTCAGGACACAAACCAAACTAATAGGTAATTTGCATGTACATAAGTTATCATGTGTTAGCTAGCATAGGTCTATAGCTCTATGCCCCTCCTCTTATTTTCTACATGGCTATCATGAGAAACATTGTATACATGTGCATGTTCTCTTGGCAAAGCTAAATATATATGTGGCTGAGAGCCTTCTAACACACTATTTCACACCCATATCTAGCTTTGAAACCTTTTTTCTTACTCCCCAACCAATGCGGATGTTGGTGCCTAATCACCCTTTAGCAGTTGTTATCGTGTCATCCCTCGTGAATTTTGTACATCGCAATAGTACTAAGTGTATATCAGTATATGGAGCATATGATGTTAAAAAAGTTCACACTCCCAATAGTTCTATTTAAGGGGCTCAATTGTATCTCTTCATTACATTAGATTACCACTGATCGGTGTCCTAAGGACTCATGTTGAACCAAGCCTATAGTACAACTTCTCATTTACATGTAGAATATCAATTGTTATCGTCATTAACATCGTCAGAGATCCTTCTAAATTTTTTTTGCAGGTAGAGATCCTTCTATATTTAACTCTAATGATCCATGAAAGCTTTGGATCCTAAGCTAGCCAATTTCAAAATATACTCCCTCTGCTTGGAAATATAAGATATTTTAGCTTTGTAAAGCTAATGTATCTAGACATCTTTTAGTGTATAGATTCGAACGAACCTATACACTAAAAGATATCTAGATATAGTTGCTTTACAAAGCTAAAACATCTTATATTTCTAAACGGAGTGAATATAACGCAGGAGAGTTGGAGCTCTACGTGGCTCCAGTTTTCTAATCACCTATCCAGATTACATGTACGCTAAACTCTATGCACAAAAAATCTACAGTACATAAATGTAGAGGAAAGGAACTTATCTGTACATGCATGTTTGAATCGTTACCGGCCGGACTTACACGTAAAGAAAAAGGACTTTCTACATGCATGTTTGAATCGTGGGCTCACGTGATCCCTTTGTGGAAATTTTCTCATTAATATTTTTTTTTTGCTTTCAAGTGTATGCGAGACCTAGAAAATATCTTATGTGTGTAACGTGACGTTACGTTATTTGGTTAAATCTTAACCGTATATTTTAGATCTAACTATCAAAAATAATTGTAATGATGTGGACTAACATGGTGTCTTAAAAACATAACACTTGTATTGTGCTTTTAGTATATAGTAGATAGATTAGCAGATTTGATTTGTGAATTATTATTTCTTTTACCCTTTTCTTGTTCTGAGAAAAAACTCTTAGACCGAACTCCTCTAGGAAATAAAAAATCCATATAAAAGATGTACACATCATGCATATATCATAAAGAGGAAGTACATAGCCGGTAGTAGGAATTGAACCTGCAACCCCAAGGTTATAAGCTGGTCGGCAGATATGTCGAAGATGGAGTCAACATGACATACACATGTAGGAAGTCATTTCAATATTCTACAACTTCCTTATATCTATGTGCTTGCATGTATATATCTTAACGGTTTTGCTGGAAAACAGGCGCCTAATCCCTATATGGAGAGCATTCACATATGTGAGCCGTCGGATGATGCGCGAATCTAAGCCTTCTCTTCTTCCACCACTAGATGTTGATGGTTTGACGACCTCGCCGGAGCCGGAGACGGCGCGGCTGGCCGCGGTGTCGCCGGCCGAGGCGAGGAATGGCCCTTAGGGTTTTAGGTGCTGCGGGCGGGGTTTCGGTGTGGGGGCTTGCCGGCGTTAGTTATTAGGGTTAGGGGTGCAGGGCTCGTGAGAGTTTTGGGAAGGTGGGCGAGTTTAGATCGAGGAAGGTCTAGGGCGGCGGAAGACCAGCGGTGGGCGGTGGATGGATGAGGGTGGTGCGACGAGGCATCACAGGAGCAGGGTCGGCCGGGTATGTCGGTAGCAGGCGATCCGGTCGGTGTTGGAGGCAGGGAAGGGGGAGGGGTCGATGAGAGGGAGTGCAAACGAAAGTTTTTGTGTGGAAGAAGAATGGTCTCTAGTTGAAGATCGGTCGCCCGAGCTACTCTCGCATATCTTAAATATGTGCTGATATTTTTTATTGATATATGTGCTGATATTTAGTCTTAAGGGTGATAAAGCTGTTGATATGTGAAAAATAGATGTGTACTTCTCTTTCTTTTTTGACGGGAATATTTCTACATTTCTTGAAGTGCAGCACACGGCACAATGTTGTCCGAGAGTAGACGATAACACACATCCACAAAAGTAGTGGGGTGTGAGAGCTTCACTCCAACGAAAGAAAAACGAAGTCAGTCAACCTTTACCCAATTGGTCAATACTACTATTCCCCATGTAGTTGTACTCCTAAGATATTTTTTCTCTAAGACAATGACCCGATCAATGGACTGAAGCTACTCATAGTCTGACAATTTTACGTGTTTACTTATCAGACAACCAATGAGGCTGGAAGAGCCCTTGTACGTGTACACACTAGGCAGGGAGCGATGTCCTCTACCCACAGTCTCCCCATTTTCTAGAGAAGCCGTCTCTGTCCGAAACTTGGCAACAAACACGCCATGCATCATCTCAGCTGTCGTTCCAGTAAAAGACGAGCACAGATGAGTTTTTTCTCAGCTGTCGTTCCCGTAAAAGACGAGCACAGATGAGATTTATCCGGTGAGACAATGCACACACCATATACACGTCGCCGCTTTTATTTTACCACAGTAGCTGTACTCAACTTCCTCTACGCGGCTTAGCTACAGGCCGTATGTTTCCAGCAGTCCAGTATATATGCATCTGGAATTTCCCGAGGCGCGACAAGTTGCAGGGAGACCGGCCGCTCCAAGTCGCCGTTGCAAATTTGCAATTGCTCTACTGTTTCCTACCCCCGACCACTTGCGCGACGAGCTCGGCCACAGCGAGTCAGCGACCACCGCTGGGTCTCGTAGCAAACAGATCTGACCAGATTTTATCGCCGCTGTAGTTTTCTCGAGTCCAGCCGAAGCACAGCGCACCAGTCGAAATTCTAAAGCCCCACTTGCCGGTCTAACGCTTTTGTGTGCGCCGACTTATCAACCACTGTTGAGCTAGTAGCACAAAACGTTATCTCCGACACTAGTTTTTATGATTAAACCAACACAGCCGGCGTGTAGTGCTAGGGGCCGGTGTCTACAAGGATCGATGTGGTAAGATCAGGATCAAGCCATGTCATGTACGGATAATTACCTAGGTGTTTCTTGTTTGTACCATTCCCCTCCCTGGATAAGAATTTTTCAGCTGATGAAGCTGTATTTTAGGTATTTATAACCTTGAGGTCAAAAATACTATCCTTCTAGATAAAGGGTTCTTTAAGTTTCTTACTGAAGAGGGAATTTGGCAGAACAACCTTGAACGAAAATATGTCGGTTCGAGAACGTTATCACGGGTTACGTGGAAATCTGGTGACTCACACTTCTGAACTGGGCTCATGGCGATAAAAAGTATTTCTTTAGCCTTAGGTACTTTTCAATTAAGGATGGATCTGACATTCGCTTTTGAAAGGATAAATAGTTAGGCAATACCACTCTAGAGCAATATCCAGACTTGTACGATATTATGCGTTATAAAAGCGATATAGTAGCCAAACATATGGAGTGATCCCCTCCAAACGCGACGTTCAGGATGAATTTGCTAGGTCCTAGGCTAATTTCTTAGAACGCCTTGATTTAACGCTTGGCCAAAGTCCAATTAATGCCTGGGAAAGTAGAATTTTGATGGAATTTGTATGAGACTGAAAAATTCTCAGTTGCTTCCATGTACAATGCTTTGATCCAATTAGACTTACCAGTAATTAATAATAAGAAAATATGAAAGATAAAGATACCACCCTAGAATGAATTTTTTGCTTGTTATCTGTGTCGAGGGGTTATTCTTACAAAAAGAAAATATTATTATGTGAAATTGACATGGGAATAAGGCATATGTTTTCTGCTCTAATGATGACAATTAAACACTTGTTTTTCGAATGTAATTTTGCTCTTTCTATATGGTCAGTAACCCAAGCAGCTTTGGGGTTATATCCACCTACTAGTGTAATTAATATTTTTAGGAACTGGGTAAATGGTATAAATCACAAGTACACAATTCTACTTAGGGTGGAACCGATTTCATTGTTTTGGTTATTTTGACTATGTAGAAATGATAAAATATTTAATGAAAAAATTCTTCTCTCTTGCAGATAATCTACACGTGCACAGGTACACTACGGCTATGGTCGGCTCTGCATAGAGCGGAGGTCTACAACCTCTTTACAGAGGTGTACGCGACTTGAAGATACAACGAGAGATTTGTTTTCCCGTCATGGATGGCAACATAGTCTATAGATTGGGCCTTCACCTGCTTAGGCGTTTTATATTTTTCATTATAATATGTAATTCTCCTATTTTACCTTTCAGAACTATCAAATTCTGGTTGGTCCGTGATTGTGTGCATCTTCGTTATCCAGAGTCCAAATATAATACTGCTTAAAACTCTTTAAATAATAAAAACCCCTTTATAAAAACAGATTTGATAAGTAACAGGCGCCAGAGAAATTCTTATTCCTCAGTCACCCTAAAAAATACGTATCAGTTGCACTTTTTCTTGTAAAAAAGTGTAATTGCACTTTTCTGTTAGAAAAGTGCAACTCGTTGCAGTTGCACTTTTCTTAGTGACTGAGAAATAATAATTTCTCAGACGACTGACACATAGACAAACCCTTATAAAAAAATTCTCACATTCTTAGAAAAGAAAAGGACGTTATATCTGACCAGTCTCCTCCGAAAGCTTCCAGAAATAGGCTCACTACTAGTCCATATCACATGCAGTCGGCATTGCGACAGGCCAGCACACAACATCCATCTATCTGAACACGCATAAACCCAACCCAATTACGTAAGCAACAATAATGTTTGCACAAACCTGAGTAGAAAATAAAACCAGAAAGGCGTGTGACATGGCAAACAGCTGCACCCATGGCTAGCCAGCTCACTTCATCACAAGAATTGCGTACTTTCTATCCATAATATTCTTCACCAATATAGATATATCTAGATATATTTTAATCCTATATATATCCATATTAGCGAAGAATAATATGGGTCACGGAGTATCTTTTCCGTCGGTAGACCATGGTACGATTTGATCTATCTATCCGTCCGTTGATGATTATCTAGCTAGGTAGCCCTTTGAGCCAACCCATGAGCTGACTGACCCACGCCATGACACTGGCCAGCCCACACTCTCGTCACGTATCTATGTCTCCATCCCACGGCGGTGACGTCAATATATCTATCTCTACAGGTCCAACACATTTTTATATGGTTGGCGTCACCGAAAAGCGCGAAAAATCCAACCTAAAAACACCAGAACAACAAACTAGTATTACGGCTAGCTGTCAAACTGGCCATGACGCGGCCACGCGGACAGTGGCATCGCCCATGCCATACACGACACCCACCCTGACCCTGCCGCTCGCTCGCTATATATCCCCAGCCTCAGCTGTCTACCTGCAACTCATATCTCTAGCATCATTTCGCCAACAGAAGACACATAGGTAGTACTCCTACTGAAATGGACAGCACCAGCTGCATCGCGGACGACGCCACCAGCGGCGGCGGCGCCTCCTACACGGACAAGCTCAAGGCTTTGGCCGCGGCGGCGGCGGAGGCGCCGCCGCTGGAGCGCATGGGCAGCGGCGCCAGCGCCGTGCTGGACGCGGCCGAGCCGGGCACCGAGGCGGACTCTGGCGCCCCCGCGGGCACCGTAGCTGCGAGCGCGGCCGTTGGCCCGGGAGGGAAGCTGCCGTCGTCCAAGTACAAGGGCGTGGTGCCGCAGCCCAACGGGCGGTGGGGCGCGCAGATCTACGAGCGGCACCAGCGCGTCTGGCTCGGCACCTTCGCCGGGGAGCACGACGCCGCGCGCGCCTACGACGTCGCCGCGCAGCGCTTCCGCGGCCGCGACGCCGTCACCAACTTCCGCCCGCTCGCGGAGGCCGACGCCGACGCCGCCGCCGAGCTCCGCTTCCTCGCCTCCCGCTCCAAGGCCGAGGTCGTCGACATGCTGCGGAAGCACACCTACTTCGACGAGCTTGCCCAGGGCAGGCGCGCCTTAGCCGCCGCCGCCTCCTCCATCGCCCCTGCCGTCTCGCGCGCCGACGGGCGCCCCTCCCTCCCCGCCCCCACCGCCGCCTCCGCCCCGCGCGAGCACCTGTTCGACAAGGCGGTCACCCCGAGCGACGTGGGCAAGCTGAACCGGCTGGTGATACCGAAGCAGCACGCCGAGAAGCACTTCCCGCTGCAGCCCCCGGCCGCGGGCAGCGAGACCAAAGGCCTGCTCCTCAACTTCGAGGACGCCGCCGCCAAGGTGTGGCGCTTCCGGTACTCCTACTGGAACAGCAGCCAGAGCTACGTCCTCACCAAGGGCTGGAGCCGCTTCGTCAAGGAGAAGGGCCTCAGCGCCGGAGACGTCGTCGGCTTCTACCGCTCCGCCGCCACCGCCGCCGGCCAAGACAGCAAGCTCTTCATCGACTGCAAGCTGCGGACCGACACCTGCAGCACCGGCCCCGCGGATCGTCAGTCGGCACCCCTGGCGAAGGCCGTGCGGCTGTTCGGCGTCGACCTTCTTAGGCCGCCGGCGTCCGCGCCGGGGATGGCCGGGTGCAAGAGGACCAGGGACTTCTTGGCGAAGCCGCCCCCAAAAGCGGCATTCAAGAAACAATGCGTAAAGCTGGCACTAGCTTAGCATCCGCTCGATCTCTCTAGTCTAGCTAGATTTGGCGGTTTTTGGTCGCACAATTCAAGTGGTAGAGCTAGTTTAGCTTTTAGTTCCTTCTTGGTACAATCTCACTTAGTTTGTTTATTTGTCATGTTCTTGCCGCATGCTCTCATGTAAATCTTTTCCTCCGAAAGACCTATAGTACTAATCAAGCAAAGCCCTAGAAGGCTAAATCTTAGACCGATCAACTTGCAAAGAAGAAGATCAAATACTACTACCATTTCTTGATGTTGCCTAGGTTGTTGGATTTTCATCTCAATTCTCAATTGCAGATGTTTTGGTAATTGGCTGTAGCATCTTGACCTGGCTTCTTCTCTGTCGCTACAACAGTAGGCTTGATGTGATTGTCGTGCTTGTGCAACTATACAGAAGGTGCATGCATGTACCATCAGACATGGGCTGCTGTAGATGACATGATAAACTTATCAGCAGCAACAGCTGCTTTTTACCGGGATATGATACGCTGCTGCTGGCCAGCAGAGAAGATGAAATAGATCTGAGGAGAAAACGAGGCCAATGCACTGTCCCTGTAGCGGCGTTCTGTTCCTCGCGCCGGACAGCAACACAACACAGGCGGTGGCCTGGTTCTTGTTTGGTAGGTGGTTGCCGCTAGGCGCTAGCTTATTTTAGGTAGCGCACAGAGCCAGTTGCATGGCCTACTTGTTGGTTGTTTATTCATGCGCATGCAAGGCGTGATGTCCTTTGAAGCACATGTGCAACTCGTTGCCGTCAGTTTAGCAGTAGCTTATGGTTTCGCCGCCAGCTGCTCGTGACCGGAGCCAGCCAGCCGCTCGTGACCGGAGCCAGCCAGCCGCCCCCAGCTCATCAGAGCTCAGGGCTCTGGCTGAGGTAGATTTGTTTCATGGGCACCGCGAGCTAGACGACGTGCAGCCCCTACACACCACACTCATCGTCATGCTAGTCTCTAGCGTGAGTGTGAGACCTAGCGGAGAGTTTTCGTTGGTTCCACGGCTTTGACCGGCCAAGGAAGAGAAGAAAATGGTAGGTCGCCTGTGGAATCTTCGTCCTAAAGCTAGAGGAATAGGAGGCCATGGCATGGAATGACACAAGCAACCTCGCCACTGGTGTTTCTTCCACAGCATGCATGGGTGTTTTGCATCTATCTAACCCCTACCACTTGCCATTTTTCCATAATACGGGTGCTAGCTTTCCTGCACGTCGCGATGCCGATGCCTCTGACTCGCTAGTTTACCGTCGGCATAGGATTGATTCGATTCGTCATCTACAAGACCAAGACCTACTGTTTGATAGGTAAGTTCTGTGCCGCGTGATGACTGATTCACATACGAACAAACAAGTGCTGCCAGTCGGTCAGATTCAACAGGTCTACCGAATAAGATTTTAGGAGTACATACACTCACATCTACCAAAATTAGCATACCTCTTTTCTTTCTGCAAGATATTTTTTGTGGGGAGCATGAAGCTAGTTGCAAAACTTGTGGTACTGGGGTGTTGGTGCAGACAAATAAATCTTGAGCCGTCAGCTAACGGATTTTGAATGAGATAACATTAACAATGAAGTAAGAAAACACAAATGTTTTTTTTAAATGTAAGATTTTATTTAGTCTCCTAGTGAATGAAACCCTTGGATGTAAAGATGTCCCATGAATTTTTAGGGTTAACTTACGATTCCACCTTTTTTGCAGAGGAATCAACAACAAGAGTACTTCATCCTACCACCAAAGTGGAAGCAGTGCACTGTACCGTTGCGAAGTCGACAATTTTGAAGTTGATTTATCTACAGTTGCAGAATCAAGAAGCAACGCATAAGATATTTAATCGTCAACTGAACTGATGTTGCCCAAGTAGTAATCCGCTGCGTGGCTCTTGGGCATCACGCAAAGGTATGTATGTGGCAAAACAGCAGGCCACATCCATGTGCTCGAGGAGGCTAGTTTTTACTGCTTGCAAAAACAAATGGAGACAGATAAACTTCCCAGCCACATGCATGGAGGGACATTGGTGGCCTTGGACACTAGTCAAACTTCATAGCCATAGCCACAGCCACAGGCGATACCGATCCGCCGACGATAGGAGCGTGCAGACGTGCATGCGTGTGTACATATGTTGCCTCTAATCATTGATTAACTAAAGTAACCAGCTTGCAGCGCATCAAAAGCACACTTGGGCAAGTGGTTACTTGTTAGGCTGCATCACGTATTATATTACAGCGTCAGTTTGATTCGGAAAGCTACCGGCCGCTGGCTTGATATCTCTAGGCAGAAAATAAATCAGTAGGTAGTTGCATCATGTAATTATGGTGCGCGAGCTGAAGTGATGCATGAATCAGTGAATCACCCGGTGGGCCTTCGCAGAGAGTAATACTAATATATCTATAGTACTAATCGGTGGTATATTGTATAATATATACCAGCATACACGTTTAGTAAGATACAGCCAGCGACGTATAGAGACCAATCGTTTTCTTATCATGCGAAAGTTTCATATGCAAATACAAGGTATACGCACGTCATGGAAACGTTTTGATTAACCAAATGTGTGCATCAATAGCAGTCAGAATATGTGTTGGTATTGTAGTTGTAGCACTCCGGTATAAGAATACGGAAAGCGACGTAGATAGTTTCTGTGCATGCACATCCCTTCTTCATTTCCAGTTAGAGAACTTTACACTTTGGGATGGAGCTGACAGTTGACGCAGCCATCCACTCATCTGCACGACTTTGAATTAGCAAGTAGTTATAACGTTCTAGTTAGCCAAGTATATACAAACACACACAGTTAGGTTTTCCGCAAAGAATATTATTTTCTCCAACTAAAATAAATGTCGATGATTTTATACTATTTAATATAAAGTTTATAGTAC
This sequence comes from Dactylis glomerata, assembly GCA_007115705.1. Lineage (NCBI taxonomy): Eukaryota > Viridiplantae > Streptophyta > Magnoliopsida > Poales > Poaceae > Dactylis > Dactylis glomerata. Next base: position 5,490,706 of record QXEO01001278.1, on the reverse strand, counting down.
ATCACCGTTACTTATTTTAGATCGGATGGACTACTAACTAGCAATGTGCTAAGCATCAACTCGTGAAATTTGCCATTCAAAAGTGAACCGATAAAGAAAACCACTGCTATATACTTCTTCCGTTCCTACGTATTCAAACAAAGCAAGCATGACAATGAATCTCCTCATGACGCCAGCATCGCCGAAGCAGGTGCAAGAGGACCAGGGATTTCTCGAAATCGCCTCCAAAAGCGGCATTCAAGAAGCAATGCATAAAGCTGGTACTAGTTCAGCACCAGCTCGATTTCTCTCTAGTCTAGCTAGATTGGCGGTTTTTGGACGAGAGCAGCTATTTGGAGCTCGGGCTCCATGGTGGCAAAATTTTAAACCTTTAAAATTTCGAATTTAGACTTCCCAAAAAAATTGAAAAAAATATCATGACGTTGATAATGTTGTATTCTATAAGTCTGCAAATTTACAGACCAAAATATATTACTCCCTCCGATCGGAAATAAGTGTCGGCAATTTTATACTAGGTTAGTATAAAGTTTGTACTATATCTCCGACAGTTATTTCCGATCGGAGGGAGTATAATTTAGGCTCAGTAAAAATAACAAATTAAGATTTTACAGTCCATGAAGTAATGAACAGTACACTGGAAACTTGATTTTGTCTTTTTGTGAGATTTTGTCTTTTTACTGAGCTTAAAATACAAGGTATTTTATTCCAAAAATTCACATAATATTAGAATGCAACAATGGCTATATCTAGGTATATTTTTCGAAATTTTTGAAAACTTCTAAATTTATTTATTTTAAGTTTCAAAGAAGAAAAACTCAAAACGGGCACACCGGTGCCCGAGCTCCATTTTAAATTTCCATTTTTGGTCGCACAATTAAGGTGGTTGAGCTAGTTTAGCTTAGTTGTCCCTTCTTGGTACAACCTCACTTAGGCCTCCTTTAATTTGGAGGAAATAACTCACAGGATAGGGAAATTTTCCTACGCTGCTACTATTCACCCCTTTGATTCATAGGAAAGGTGTAAAGGAAAAATAGAGGAACTTTTCCTTTGGATCTCACTTTCAAGGCAAAATGTACAGGAAATGAAACATTCACTCATACCTCATTCTTTCATTCCTATGCACAAGGAACGAGGAAAGGTTTGCACATGCCATCCTTTCCTATTCCTATCCCTTTCCTATTCCTTTGATCTTCATATCCTATGAATCAAAGAGGCCCTTAGTTTCTTTTATTTGTCATGTTCTTGCATGCTCTGATGTAAAAAAATCTTCGAAAGACCTATACTAATCAAGCAAAGCCCTATAAAAGCCCACTAAATCTAGAAACCAACCATTCAATCTAGTCATGGAGTCAAATCGATAGCATTTGCCACTCCACCTCCCATCACCGCGTCACCTCCTCCCCCTCCATGGCTCGATCTCGATGCTTCCAACTTGCTCACATGCACGCAATGGCGGTTGAAATATTGGTGCTTTGTTATTCCTATATAATCTCCATATAAATATTGTAGAAATGCTACAAAAATGTTGTTGTTATGCTTAAATATTACTATGATAATTGATGTCTACACACGCGTCTGTTCTTGTAGACAGTGTTGGGCCTCCAAGTGCAGAGGTTTGTAGAGCAGCAGCAAGTTTCCCTTAAGTGGATCACCCAAGGTTTATCGAACTCAGGGAGGAAGAGGTCAAAGCTACCCCTCTCAAACAACCCTGCAATTACAATACAGAAAGTCTCTTGTGTCCCCAACACACCCAATACACTTGTCAGATGTATAGGTGCACTAGTTCGGCGAAGAGATAGTGAAATACAAGTGGTATAGATGATTATAAGTAGTAAATACAATCTGGAATAAAAATCGCTGCGAGCAAACATGTAACAAAACAGCAAGTAAACGGTGTGCAATGCTTGAAAACAAGGCATAGGGATCATACTTTCACTAGTGGACACACTCCCAACAAATATAACATGATTGAACAAATAAACAACTTCTCTTCACTATGGTACTCTGAATTACTCTCCTATTGAACAACACTAATCATTGTGTAGTGGCTACAGAAGCACCCCTTAAAGTTCATCAAGTACTTGACAAACACCACTCATAGAGATATCCAAATCAAAGCACAACTCAAGATAGATATTATTGCAACTTAGACCAAGTACTAACACGGTGCACACACTGTCAACATTACACCATGAAAGGAGGAAAAGATCACTTCAATACTATCATAGCGATAATTATTCTCATAATCCATAAGAGATCACAATCATAGCCTAGACCAAGTACCACCATGATGCACGCACTGTCACCGTTACACCATGGCAGGAGGAATAGATTACTTTAATAACACCACTAGAGTACACATAATATCTGAATAATAACATCTACTTGTTCAACATGATACAAAGCTCACGATCACATAAAGATCACATCATGGGAGAGAGAGGTGAACCACATAGCTACCGGTAGAGCCCTTAGCCCCGGGGATGAACTACTCCCTCCTCATCATAGGAGACATCAAGGTTGATGGAGATGGCGGTGAGGTCGATGGAGACGGCGGAGACGGCGATGGAGACCGATAGAGATGGCTCCGGGGGCACTTCCCCGTCCCGGCAGGGTGCCGGAACAGAGACTTCTGTCCCCCGAAATTTGTCTTCGACGGCGGCGGAGTTGCGGAACTATTCTGGAAAAATCGTCGACCCTTTAGGGTTTTCCGTCCCGAGGCTTTATATAGGCGAAGGGGCGTCGTCAGGGGGCAGCCAGGGGCTCCTCACACCAGGGTGGCGCGGCCAGGGCCTGGGCCGCGCCACCTATGTGTGAGGGCGGCCTCTGGCCCCCCTCCGGCTCTCTTTCGGTCATCGGGAAGCTTCCGGGAAAAATAAGACTTCTGGCTTTTGTTTCGTCCAATTCCGAGAATATTTCCTGTGTAGCTTTTCTGAAACACAAAAACAGCAGAAAACAGGGAACTGGCACTGTGGCATCTTGTCAATAGGTTAGTTCCAGAAATCGCATAAAAACGCCACCAAGTGTAACAAAACACAAGGCAAATGGTGCAAAAACAAGCATGGAGCATCAAAAATTATAGATACGTTTGAGACGTATCAAGCATCCCCAAGCTTAACTCCTGCTCGTCCTCGAGTAGGTAAGTGATAACAAAAGAATAATTTTTGAGGTGACATGCACCTACACAATCTTGATCATATATGTAAGCATTTGTGAGCTGGGATCATAAGAACTTAAAACATGGGCATGAAGATATAATCTTGACAATAAGAAACTTAGCAACCATGTTGTAAACATGCAAATGAACACAAACAAAAGATCATGAAAATGAAACAATGAAAGTCAAACGTGTGTTCAAATCATAAGGAAAAACATACAAATGGTTTTCAGCTTGTCCTTCAAAGAGAGCAAAACATAAATGCATAGGACACCTTCAAGTTTAAGAGGGCGACTAGATACAAATAATTTAAGAACAAGTGAAACCAACAATATGAATCAATCAATGAACTTTGGGACAATGCATATCACACTAAGAATGACAACTATGCTCTCTTAATGGTGCATAAAGAAAGGTGGTGACTCAACATAAAAGTAGAAGAAAGGCCCTTCACAGAGGGAAGCAGTGATTGCAAGTTTTATAACCTTCAAAAATTATGGTACTTACCGGCTTTGAGCTCTCATTGCCCCATCATAAGCATCTTGAATGGTTAAAGTTAATGCGAGAACAATTATAATGCATATGCTTGACAAATCATAAGTTGAAAACCTCGTGCCCCGTGAATACGAGTACCCAAACCTCATGCTACTTTACTTAGAGTCCCAAGCAAGGCTCTTGTCATTGTAAGTATATGCATATCATTGAGAACCGCCAATGGGGTACCTCCGTGCCCGATGACATGGAACAAGCCCACACCAAAATGACAGGACAAGCAGACAATGAACACCTCGACATCTCTTTTATTTGCCTTTTGTTTAGCTTTTTATTGTGAGATGCGTCGTCGAATGTTCACCATGGGTATGCTGCAAATTTCCACCATGAATTATGCATGGCTTAGATTGGCGGCCCGGCGTTTCCCTAACACATACACTAGTAGAAAACGGGCCTTAGGCCTGGACCCTTTAGTCCCGGCCTCCATCTGGGCCGGGACTAAAGGCCCGGCCACGTCGCCCCAAATTCGCCAGCCGCCCGGGAGGCTTTGGTCCCGGCCCGTTACGAGCCTTTAGTCCCGGTTTGAGACACAAACCGGGACTAAAGGGCTATGCGCTGGGCGGCCCGCATGTGCGCCCCCTTTAGTCCCGGTTTGTGTCTCAAACCGGGACTAAAGTACTCTGCCTATATATATGGCCCCTGCAGCCCCTCTCTCCCCTCTTGCATTTTTTTGGATGAAAGTGTGTGAGTGTGTGCTAGCTCTCCTTTTTGCTTGGATGCACTAGAGGTGTTTGTTGAAATGTTTGTTAGAGCGATGCCGCTTCAGTTCACCGAACACAACTACGATATGAGGTGCCCGAGCCACGCTTAAGCCTCTTCCTCTTTATTTCCACTTATTCTAAAAGGTTAGCAACTATATTTCCTCGTTTAGACCGTGCGGTACTAATTTTTAGGATCGTGATTGTGTTTGATATACTGTTGCATGACGCAGATGAGCCATCCATGGATGTACGGTGATCGACGCACCGCCGCTTACAGAGAAGGCGTGCATTCTTTTCGAGATGCGGCCGATGCGAACAAGCATGGTGGTGGCTATATGTTTTGTCCATGTGTTGAATGTCGGAATGAGAAGGACTACACTTCCTCAAGAGTCATTCAGAGCCACCTGCTTCGGTCCGGTTTTATGTCGGGCTATAATGTTTGGACCAAGCACGGAGAAAGAGGGGTTATGATGGAAGACGACGATGAAGAAGAAGAGAACGATGATGACAACTACCGATCTATGTTCCCTGAGTATGCTGATACCGCAATGGAAGACAATGAAGAAGAAGATCAGGGTGCAGAACGGGAACCAGATGAGCCCGCTGATGATCTTGGCCGGGTCATTTCTGAAGCACGGCGAGGCTGCGACACAGAAAAGGAGAGGTTGCAGTTCGAGCAGATGTTACAGGACCACAACAAATTGTTGTACCCAACTTGTGAAGATGGCCAGAAGAAGCTGGGTAGCACACTGGAATTGCTGAAGTGGAAGGCAGAGACCGGTGTGACTGACTCGTCATTCGAAAAGTTGCTAGTACTGATGAAGAAGATGCTTCCAAGAAAGAACGAATTGCCCGCCAGCACGTACGAAGCAAAGAAGCTTGTCTGCCCTCTAGGATTAGACGTGCAGAAGATACATGCATGCCCTAATGACTGCATCCTCTACCGCGGTGAGAAGTATGAGAATATGGATAAATGCCCGGTATGCACTGCATTGCGGTATAAGATCAGAAAAGATGACCCTGGTGAGATTGAGGGCGAGCCACCCAGGAAGAGGGTTCCTGCCAAGGTGATGTGGTATGCTCCTATAATACCACGGTTGAAACGTCTGTTCAGAAATAAAGATCATGCGAAGTTGTTGCGATGGCACATGGAAGATCGTATGAAAGACGATAAGTTGAGGCACCCCGCCGATGGTCGGCAGTGGAGAAAAATCGAGAGAGAGTTCCCGAGATTTGCAGGTGACGCAAGGAACTTATGGTTTGGTCTGAGTACAGATGGCATGAATCCTTTTGGGGAGCAGAGTTGCAGTCACAGCACCTGGCCCGTTACTCTATGTATCTACAACCTTCCTCCTTGGTTGTGCATGAAGCGGAAGTTCATTATGATGCCAGTGCTTATCCAAGGTCCAAAGCAACCCGGCAACGACATTGATGTGTACCTAAGGCCATTAGTTGATGAACTTTTACAGCTGTGGGCCGAACCAGGTGTACATGTGTGGGACGAGCACAAACAAGAGGAATTTGACCTTCGAGCGTTGCTTTTCGTAACCATCAATGATTGGCCTGCTCTTAGTAACATTTCAGGACAGTCAAACAAGGGATACAATGCATGCACGCACTGTTTAGATCAGACAGAAAGTATATATCTGGACAAGTGTAGGAAGAATGTGTACCCGTACAATCGTCGTTTTCTTCCGCCCAAGCACCCCTTAAAGAAAAAAGGCAAGCATTTCAATGGCAAGGCAGAACCTCGGGGGAAGCCTGTCATCCGTACTGGTGCTGAAGTATTTGATATGGTCAAAGATTTAAAAGTAATCTTTGGAAAGGGTCCTGGCAGCCAACCTGTTCCTAACGGCCCTGATAAGCGCGTACCCATGTGGAAGAAGAAATCTATATTTTGGGAGCTACCCTATTGGGAAGTCCATGAGGTCCGCTCCGCAATCGACGTGATGCACCTGACGAAGAATCTCTGCGTGAATATTCTAGGCTTCTTGGGCTTGTATGGGAAGTCAAAAGATACACCGGAAGCACGGGAGGACCAGGAACGTCATAAAGGAAGAGATGGCATGCATCCAGGGCAGTTTCAAGGGCGTGCCAGCTACGCTCTTACTAAGGAAGAGAAGGAAATCTTCTTTGAAGTCCTTTTCAGTATCAAGGTCCCGACTGGCTTCTCGTCGAATATAAAGGGAATCGTAAATATGAAAGACAAAAAATTCCAAAACGTAAAGTCTCATGACTGCCACGTGCTTATGACGCAATTGCTTCCGGTTGCATTGAGGGGAATTCTACCGGAAAATGTTCGTCTGGCAATTGTGAAGGTATGTGCATTCCTCAATGCAATTTCTCAGAAGGTAATCGATCGAGAAAGTCTATCAGGGTTACAGATTGATGTGGTCCAATGTCTGGTCAGCTTTGAGTTGTTGTTCCCGCCATCCTTCTTCAATATAATGACACACCTCCTAGTTCACCTAGTCGAAGAGATTAGAATTCTTGGTCCTGTGTTTCTACACAATATGTTCCCCTTCGAGAGGTTCATGGGAGTCTTAAAGAAATATGTTCGTAACCGTGCTAGGCCAGAAGGAAGCATCTCCAAGGGCTATGGAACAGAGGAGGTCATTGAGTTTTGTGTGGACTTTCTTCCTGACCTTAAGCCGATTGGTGTTCCTGAATCTCGGTATGAGGGTAGGCTGACAGGAAAAGGCACACTAGGAAGGAAAGCAAAAGTATGTATGGACGGGCATTCTTTCTCTCAAGCACACTACACAGTTCTACACAATTCCACTGTGGTGGCTCCGTATATCGTGAGACACAAGAATATTCTACGCTCCGAAAACCCGGGGAAGGCTGACTCTTGGATTAAAGGGGAACACGAGAAGACTTTTGGTAGTTGGTTGCAGACACATCTCATGAATGACGACACCGTTGGAGATCAGCTGTACTGTTTGGCCAGGCCACCATCTTCGACTATATGTACTTTCCAAGGGTACGAGATAAATGGGAACACATTTTACACGGTTGCCCAAGATAAAAAGAGCACCAACCAAAATAGTGGTGTCCGCTTTGATGCAACAGACGAGAATGGGCACTGTTTGGAAACATATTACGGGTACATAGAGGAGATATGGGAACTTGACTATGGACCTACTTTTAAGATCCCTTTGTTTCGGTGCAAATGGGTGAAGCTGACAGGTGGCGGGGTAGTTGTAGACCAAAAGTACGGCATGACAACAGTGGATCTCAATAATCTTGCGTACATGGAGGAACCATTCGTCCTAGCCAACGATGTCGCTCAGGTTTTCTATGTGAAGGACATGTCTACAAAAACGAGAAAAAGAAATCAGCAAAAGAAGACATCGTCCGATGAGCCAAAGCGCCACATAGTTCTTTCAGGGAAAAGAAACATCGTGGGAGTAGATGACAAGACAGACATGTCAATAGATTATAATAAGTTTCATGAAATTCCGCCCTTCAAAGTGAAGACTGACCCAAGCATCCTACTGAATGATGAAGATTCTCCATGGCTACGACCCAGAAGAAAACAGAAATAATAGATAGGATTGTTGGTGCAATAATGTAATAATGTATTAAATCTTTTATGTAATGCATGATGTGAATAATTGTATGGATCGGTCATCACCGCTCTTTAGAAAAAAAGTCGGCTCACTAGTTCTTTCGTTCCTATGGCACTCCTCCCGGCGGGCTACTACCTCTCCCCTACCCCTGTCGCCGCTATACCCAGTCCTGATTTCTTCGCCTCGCAGTTCTTGTACCCACAGCCTCCACATAGAAAATTGTTTTGAATTACTTATTCAATTTTAAACACTTTTCATATTCATAGTTTTATCAGATTCTAAAATATACATAAAGAATATAAATCAATATAGTTTTAATTGAAAATGGCAAACTAGTTAATAGTTTGGATAGTTAAAATAATTAATTTTGAAAATAGAAAATAGTTTTGAATTATCTATTCAATTTCAAACACTTTTCATTTTTATAGTTTTGTCAAATACTCAAATATGCAAAAAGAATATTAATAAACATAGTTTTTAATTAAAAATGGCAAAATATTTAATAGTTAGGATAGTTAAAGTAATTAATTTTTAAAATAGAAAATAGTTTTGAATTATGTATTCAATTTCAAACACTTTTCATTTTTATAGTTTTGTTAAATTCTTAAATATGCAAACAGAATACTAAACAAATAAAAGAAAAAACAGAAAATAGGCCTTTAGTCCCGGTCCGTGCCACAGACCGGGACTAAAGGCCCTGGCCGCTGAAATCCCCACCCGAGGCCTTTAGTCCCGGGCGGTGGCACGGACCGGGACTAAAGGCCCCCCTTTAGTCCCGGTCCGTGCCACCGCCCGGGACTAAAGGTCCCGGGGTTTAAATGCTTCATCTTCTTCCCCGCGGCTCCACACTTTGCAGTTTTTCGCGCGCGAGGAGTTTCATCGACGCCGCCAGGCTGCCGCGCTCGCCGCCGTTCGCCGCCAGCCACCGCGCCCCCGCGCCACCGCGCCCCCGCGCCACGCAGCCACCGCGCCGCCGCGCAGCCACCGCGCCGCGCCACCGCGCCACCGCAGCCGCCGCGCACCCGCGCCGCCGCAGCCACCGCGCCGCGCCACCGCAGCCACCGCGCCACCCGCCACCTGCAAGGTTTTTTTGCAAAACTTTATTTTGTTTAGTGTTAGGGTTAGGGTTAATTAGTTAATTAGTTAGAATTTAGTTTATTTAGATATAGATATAGAATATATAGAGTTATAGAATTTAGTTTATTTAGATATAGAATATATAGAGTTAGATATAGAATTTAGTTTATTTAGATATAGAATTTAGTTTATTTAGATATAGATATAGAATATATAGAGTTAGATATAGAATTTAGTTTATTTAGATATAGAATATATAGAGTTAGATATAGATATAGAATTTAGTTTATTTAGATATAGATATAGAATTTAGTTTATTTAGATATAGATATAGAATATATAGAGTTAGATATAGAATTTAGTTTATTTAGATATAGATATAGAATTTAGTTTATTTAGATATAGAATTTAGTTAGAATTTATTTGCAAATAGAATATTATTTAGTTAGAATATTATTTAGTTAATCAAATGTCTGTTTTTTGCAGAACTATGGATCCACATAGCAGGAACCTCGAAGAGGAAGAACTTCTCAAGGATATAATCAAAGACGCCCCCGACGTTGAACCTGCAGAATCTCCGTCGTCATATCTAAACCCCTCCGGAGATGGAATGGAGGTTGATCCACACGAAGATGAAGCCGATGGGGCCGGAGATAGCTCCAATGACGGAGAAGGTGATAGCTCCACTGATGGAGAAGCCGGTGGAGAAGCCGGTGGAGAAATAATAAAGTCCGGCGAGGTATACATATGAAGTTCGACAATCACTTGTAATATGTGAAAAATATTGGAGATAGCTCTATATTATATACATATACATTCATTTGACGAATGTTTCTCCCTCTTAGGCCTCCACATCGAGCAAATCTACGAAACGAGGCCCGACTAAAAAGTTGGACGCACGGACGCATTACACCTTTGAGGTGATATTGCCTACGGGCGAACCAAAGCTTCCTAAGAATGCTGCTGACACATTCAAGAAGCAATGCGGAGTTCTCGTCAGGGATCACGTCCCGATCAGCGTTCGGGAGTGGAACAAGCGCAAAGGGGCAGCCGATAGTGACTATGTCGCCGAAAGGTACAAAGATAATCTTTGGAATGATATCATGTCACATTTCAACCTGCCAGAATGTGAGAATGAAGACGCCGCAAAAAAACTGAGGGCCAAAGTCAAGCAGTGGACTCTAAAGAAGATGGCCGAACTGTTCCGTAGCTGGAAGAAGAAGCTATGGAAAGACTATCTGAAGACAAAGAAAGTGCCAGTATTCGAGGGGTATCTAGCCAAGCAGGCGAATCACTGGAAGGCATTTCAGGAGTACAAGCAGTCAGAAGATGCCAAGGCATTATCAGAAAAGAACAAGAAAAATGCCGACAAGAAGAAATATCACCACACGCTGGGGCCAGGGGGCTATGAGACTGCCATCCCAAAGTGGGATAAGAAAGAGCAAGATCTGCTAGCTAAAGGCATCGTACCTGAACCCATCCGTGATGAGTGGGAAATGAGAGCAAGGAATTGGTTCCTTGCGCATGGTGGTTCGTACGACGAAGAAACAGGGGACCTCATCTGCAGTGGCGGTCTTAGGATACCCAGGGAGAATTGGAAAAAGATAGTGAAAGAAATTAAAGAGGGAAAAAGACAGTTCACTGCAGATAGAGAGAAAGATTTGCTCACACTGGTCCTCGGCAATGACGAACATGGAGGACGAACGCGAGGCTTCGGTCCTTCTTACCCGTGGTGGCTTGGGTTTGCCAGAGACCAAGACACTTACAGAAGCCGGGCGAGAGCAAAGAAGCGACATCAGGATGAGGAGAATGACAAGTTCAACCAGTTGCTTGCCAGGCTTAACGAGCAACAGAAGCAGATTGACGAGCTTAGAGGAGTAGCGCGCCAGGAAGATCCTGGACTCGATATTATCGGCGCCCCATCTAAGCGGAAAAGCAGCGTGGCTGAATCTGAGGCCCCGCCCGACGATGCACGAAGAATGATAGAGGGCGGTCCCGGCTACCCCGTGGATGGAATCAAGGAGTCAACATCATGTGAACTCCATCAGAAATTCAAGAACATATCCATGAAGGTGGCCGTCGGACAAGCTTTACCTTCTGGCCCTGATGCACGCTGGCATGGCCGTGAGATTCCAGCTGGCTTTGCTAAAGTCGGGGTGGATGAAATCATGGCGGGGTTTCATGATATGGAGCTCGACATGGCTGGACCCGAAGATGAGAGGACACTCGGAGAAGTACTGGGTGGAGTCATCCTATGGGACAAGAACTACATCAAGCTTCCAGGCTCGGCCCCAAGGACAACACCGCCTCCGAGTCGTCGCAGGTCACCTACACCTCCATCACCTCCAAGCCCTCCACATGACGACGGCCACCACAACACGAGTCCATCTCGATCACCGCCGCCGGACTTGGGTCGGCCGTCTCCGCCGCCGCCCGCTAAGGATACTAAGCGGAAGCGTGCCAGCAAGAACGCTCTGTCCATGAGTTCTAAGCGACGGAGCTCCCCAAAGCGCAAACTGTCGCCCCTCCCAAAGGTACCTCATGCTAATCTTCCTATCAGACCTTATGATCGTACCGACGAGGAAAACGCCAGGATAGCAAAGGAACATTATGAGGCGCAGATGAAAAAGAAGGAACCCGAGCCCCGCCCGGAATACACCGAGAAGCAAATAGCATATGCAAAATACTTCATGACCCTTCCATCACAGTATGACTTACACCATAAGCCTGACGACTATACACGCACATTGCAGAAGGAAGGGCAAAAGAGCAAGTCACGTGCAAGTGCAAGTGCAAGTGGGAGCAAATCAAGTTCAACTACAAGCAAAATAAGATCAGACGTTCCTCAGCTTGGACAACAGGCCAAACAGTCGATCCCACCCCTCAGGGTGTTACCCGAGAATGTTCCCTCTCTGGTGCAGGGGCAAGATTTGGGATTAGCAAAGAAGTGGGCGGATGAATGGGGTATCCCGGTTGAAGTCATTCTGGCTTCCCAAGACGACGTGGTACCCAAGGCTGTGGTAGCCCCTAAGCCACAGTTTGTCATGGGAGCGCCTTTGGTCAGCAAAGATAAGTTTGATGATCTCCCAACAAATATGCGTTACTTGCATACATGGTACTTAAGTGAATCAAAGAAAGGGAGAACGATGATCGTGGCGCTTGTCCCACGGGAGTACTACGGCCGTCCCGAAGACATCCATATCGACTTTGATGAACTCTTCCAGATGTACAATGCCGACGCCCTCGACAAATCGCTTATGAGTTGCTATTGTCTGTAAGTTTTTCAATTCGTTGTCTACATATAACTTGTTCAATTATTTCAATTCATTGTCTACATATAACTTGTTCAGTTATTTCAATTCATTTTCTACATATAACTTGTTCCGTTCTGACTTGTACTCTATTATGCAGAATGAAGATTCTGGAATGTAAAAGTAGGAACATCCTAAATATTGGGTTTATTGACCCAGATAAAATACATATAAAGACGCTAACTGATAACCCCAAGGAGACGGAGGAAAACCTTCTAAGGTTTCTAACAGATCAAAATTACTGTGACCACATACTGTTTCCATACAACTTCAAGTGAGGGTCTTACTCTGTTGTGTCCATTCACTTATGAGTGTAATTGATAAGTTACTGACACATATATATATACATGTGCAGCTACCACTGGATTCTGTTGGACATTCAAATTGATAAGGGAAGAGTTGATGCCTTCGACCCATTATCGAGACCCTTGGAACAGTTCCAAAGCCTGCAGGACATGCTCCAAGGGTAATTTCAATCATTCTTGCGCTCTATCGGTCTCTTTCGATGATTTTATGATATATCAATTAATGAAAAACTTAGCAAATCATTTTCCTTGTCGGGCAGGGTTTGGAAGCGGTTCAAGTGCGTGACTCCCGGTATCCGGCATGAGAAGCTGACCTTTAGAGCGGCTCAGGTAAGTAGTAGTATGATATACTTCTATTTTCAATACTTTTGTAATGCTAGATTATTATTTTGATTATATATATTCTATTCTCGTAAAGTGCGACCAGCAGCCACGGGGGACGCATCTATGTGGATACTATGTTTGCGAGACCATTCGCACGTTTACCTCTGAGCACAAGGATTACAGATACGATGTAAGCAATAAACATTCACACCTCTATTTTTACTCGTCATTCTTTGTTATCATGATTGATATTCATATTCATCTCCTCTTCTTATATAGTACACGGCCATGCGGGAGAAGTACCTACCAGAGCAACGCGCGATTGCTGTTGCAGAGGAGCTGGCGACCTTTCTGAGAATAGAAGCTATAGACGACAAAGGACGATTTAGTGTAGCTAGGGGCCATTACTAATGTTGGTCCATGTAATCGAATAGACGGGCTCTTGTCCCGATAATTTTGATCTCCATATAATTGTATATATATGCTCGCTTGTAAGATAAGTTAATCTTATATATATGCATAAACTAATTCCCGAACACCAAGGCACCAAACGAGGCATCACGTTAATCCCCCACCTAAAACCCTAAAACCCCTAAACCCTAAAACCCTACAGCAAAAAACAAAAATCTGCAGATGACCTTTAGTCCCGGTCTGTGTTACAAACCGGGACTAAAGGTCCTGGCCCTGATTCGCTCCGAGGTGCCCACGTGGACACCCTCCAGTCCCGGCTGGTAAGCGGGCCGGGACTAAAGGTTCAGCCTTTAGTCCTGCGGCTGGGGTCCCGGTTTGCAAACCGGGACTAAAGCCCCTTACGGGCCGGGACTGGAGGCCCCGTCCCCACTAGTGATATACAAACTCCATGATCCCCACAAGATTCCCAATTCATTTCACACCGCGGGCATCCATAAACAAAAGATCACGATATCAACTCAAATAAGAAGTGCAATGTTGAAAGCTTGCCCCATGACAGCATGGCTGGGATAGAATCCAACTTACAACTTGCAAGCATAACAACTCAACATAAGAGACCACAATGTTAAATTTTTAAGAACAGGAAAAAGTAAAGTGTGCCTTCCGGTTCGTGAGAGCTTTACTGACCGAATTTTGCATAACACTGGTAAGAGTTTAATTTGAAGAGAAAATAAAAGCAAGTCAAATTTACTTGGAATAGCAAATTGCTAGTAGGTATGTATGGTGGACACTTTGGAAAACTTTGGCTTTTAGGAGTTGGATGCACGAGTAGAGCTCATACTCAGTACAAGGCGAGGGCTAGCAAAAGACTGGGAGCGACCAACTAAGAGAGCAATAATGGCCATAATCATGCAAAGCGACAAAGCGACATTAAAAGAAGCATATGATGGCATCAAAAGTCAAAAACTAAATGATCATAGAGGCTATAGGCGACTTATTTTGTAGTCAACATGGTGTAAGCATGTGCCAAGTCAACCCAAATAAAGCATCAAAGGAGAAAACCAAATAAATGCTTCCAAACAATAAAAACAACGCATGATTTTTTCAAAGGCTCATTAAGCAATCTCAGTTATTTGAGACAAGTCATGCTATAGCAAAACCACTAAGCATACTATCAAAAAGACATCAAACATGACATGCAAAATCCTAGGCCGCAGTCTACACAAGCTCCTTCTTGTACCACTTTTTTGCATAAAGCTTTTTCTCTTTTCCAACACCATTCAAACTTTTTAAGGAAACTCTTTTGAGGAAAACCAACATAGACCAGAAGTCAAAATACACCTTGATGCAAAGATATAACAAGATTTGAACAAAAATCAAGGCGAAAAACAAAAGCTAAACGCTGTAGCAGAAAAAGAGAACACTCGTTGAAACGATAAGAGTGAAAACTAGAGTGTTCTTGGCAAATGAAAAGCGAGTTCATCTCCTCCAAAAGAAACATGATGTGATCTAACCATTTATTGCAGAAAACAAAACAAAATAAAACTAAAACAAAAACAACTGACGCTCCAGGAAAAACGCATAGTGCATGAAGCAATAAAAATATAATGTCTTGAAAGGTGACCTGATTTTTGCCGATGAAGAAGGGGTGCCTCGGGGGCATCCCCAAGCTTTGACGCTTGTACTTCTTGGATATTTCTTGGGGTGATGCATGGGCATCCCCAAGCTTGAGCTTTTGTCCATTCTTCAACTCATCTCATCATTCTCCAATCCCTACACTTGAAAACTTCCGTCATACAAAACTAAACACAATCTACTATATACTAAAAGCACAATACGGAGGGTCTAAAATAAAGACACTACGTTAATCCACATCATCTAAATTATTTAGACGGTTAGATCTATAATTAATGATTGAGATTTAAAGATAAAAGTGTTACGTACAACTTATTCGTGTACAAATGACCAAAGCTGACACGTGATAGCTGTCCTGGCCGTGTACATGATATACATCCGGCCACCGTACATGCAAAAAAAAAAAACTTAGTCAGACCCGGCCACCATACGTGCAAAAAAAATCTTAGTCAGCTATCCTTTGTGCTTTGAATCTGTGTGTAATAGCATGTTCTAATACTTATGGCTATCATATATATGTACATAAATAATTCTACTATTGTGTATAAATATTATTGGGCAAACATTAACACAAGTAGAGAAGGTGTAAACCAGATTTATACAAATCATTGAAATAGAAACAATTTTAGCAATGTTGTTTAAAAAAAATTAAAACTGAAAAATAATAAAAATCGACAATCTGATTTTCATTTAGTAAAAACTAACGAGATAGAGAAAAACAAAAAACCTATGACAAGAATAAATCTAAAATATACTTTAATGAATATGCGGGGTCTAACAGAGGGCTCCAGGTTGAGCCATATATATCATCTAAAATAATTCAACTCACATATCCTCATACGAGGAGATATAAGGATGACTAAGTGTTTAAAATGAAAGAAAACTTTGGTATACTGGACTCTCAAGTAAAGACATAAACACATATAGCAGCACGTGGACTCAACTATTCAAAACAATATCGCGTGCACATAAAAGTTATATCACATGACCCTTGGTATATGCACGTATGTCAATTTAAGAATCCGTGTGTTGTTACACCATGCATGTTGATATCTTAATCAGCTGATCGAGTCCTCTCTCATATATTCTCATATACACAAGTGTTAATTTTTAAAAAGAATTAAGAAATCATTTTGTAAGTACCTTGGAGGTACATCACATGCCGTACGAGTCTTCTTTTGCAAAAATTTCTTGCAGACATAATCATAAATTCATTATAATTGTATCTATGAAAAATAAATATATATTTTAGATATTATTCAGATGTTTCGCTCGCAAATGCGAGGGCCACCGTGCTAGTTCTATTAACAACATTAGTGTAGCACAACATATAATCAACCTATTTTTGCTTAAGGTTTCAACTCAAAACCACCACATATATAGCAAATACTACTGTAGTAACCTCCCCAAAAGTTCCATGATCAAAAGAACTCAAAAGAAAGCGATAAAGTGGCAAACACAAATATTGGCAGAAATCTGTCAAAACTGAACAGCTGACAAAGGTCGAATTTTTGAGGGGTTTTCTGTTGCTCAAATCAAAAAGTGTTCAACTAACGAAAGTTTGGATATAACCTGGGGCATATGCACAAGAAATCGCAGGTCCAAAAGATATACAGAGAATTTATACAAATTTTTACGGTGCAGCACCGAAAACTGTTTCAGGACAGCAACATCCCCAAATCTTACCTCACTCAAATTAGAGGCTTCTCTTGGCACAAAAATGAAGTAAAAAGGATAAGGAGCGGTTATTACAGTAGTAATAACTTCCAAAACTGAAATAAAAGAAAAAGTACTGAAAATAAAACAATGGGTTATCTCCCAAGAGTGCTTTTCTTTAACGCCTTTGAGCTAGGCGCTGTAATTTGCAAAGATGCTCATGTGGGCGCCATATAAGAGCTTGAGGCAAAGGTGCCATATAGGAACTTAAAGCAATAGAGAGCATCAAAAAGCAAATGTGAAAGACATTTATATCTGAACCACTTCCTATGCATAGGAATCTTGTAAGAAAATAAATCAACGAGGCACATAGTAGCAAGCATGGATAGATAAAACAAGTGCCACTTCAAGATTTGCAACATAAAGAGGGGAAACTTAATATTGTTGAGATCCATCAAACCATGTTTCCCTCTCTCATAATAACTTTCAGTAGCATCATGAATAGAACTAACAATATAACTATCACATAAAACATCCCTATCATGAGCCACATGCATAAAAGAATTAATACTCACCACATGAACAATAGTAGTAGGAGCAAATTCCATAGAATAATTATTCTCATCACCATAATAATCATAAATAGGAGGCATATTGTAATCATAACTAATTTTCTCCTCAAAAGTAGGTGAACTGAAAATATTATACTCATCATCATAGCCATCATAAACTAGAGGTTTAGTATCATCACAAGCTAAAGAACAGCTATTTCGCAAAGCATATTCTTCAAACATATCATCATAAGAAGGAACATCACATATGGGAGATAAAATATTATCAGAACAAACTTTCTCCACTAAAGCTGGGGAACTAAAAATATCATGCTTAACAAAACCAGCTTCCCCAAGCTTAGACTTTTCTATAGCATTAGTAATAACAGTGTTCGAAACATTCATACTAACAACACTATTAGCATGCAAATTAAGCTCCAAAGGTTTTTCAATTTTCTCTTCAAACACTTTATATCTAAACTCAGGAAAAAGACTACAGAACTCTTTGTTTTCCATCAAGCCTAACTAGTGAAAATAAAAACAAGAAACCAAAAGATGTAATTGCAGAATCTAAAGGAAATAACTCCGAGCACTCACCAGCAACTAAAAGACTTAGTAGCCAAAGAATGTGAGTACCTTTTACCTTACCTCCCCGGCAACGGCGCCAGAAAAGAGCTTGATGTCTACGCACGCGTCTGTTCTTGTAGACAGTGTTGGGCCTCCAAGTGCAGAGGTTTGTAGAGCAGCAGCAAGTTTCCCTTAAGTGGATCACCCAAGGTTTATCGAACTCAGGGAGGAAGAGGTCAAAGCTATCCCTCTCAAACAACCCTGCAATTACGATACAGAAAGTCTCTTGTGTCCCCAACACACCCAATACACTTGTCAGATATATAGGTGCACTAGTTCGGCGAAGAGATAGTGAAATACAAGTGGTATAGATGATTATAAGTAGTAAATACAATCTGGAATAAAAATCACTGCGAGCAAACATGTAACAAAACAGCAAGTAAACGGTGTGCAATGCTTGGAAACAAGGCCTAGGGATCATACTTTCACTAGTGGACACACTCCCAACAAATATAACATGATTGAACAAATAAACAACTTCTCTTCACTATGGTACTCTGAATTACTCTCCTATTGAACAACACTAATCATTGTGTAGTGGCTACAGAAGCACCCCTTAAAGTTCATCAAGTACTTGACAAACACCACTCATAGAGATATCCAAATCAAAGCACAACTCAAGATAGATATTATTGCAACTTAGACAAAGTACTAACACGGTGCACACACTGTCAACATTACATCATAAAAGGAGGAAAAGATCACTTCAATACTATCATAGCGATAATTATTCTCATAATCCATAAGAGATCACAATCGTAGCCTAGACCAAGTACCACCATGATGCACGCACTATCACCGTTACACCATGGCAGGAGGAATAGATTACTTTAATAACACCACTAGAGTACACATAATATCTGAATAATAACATCTACTTGTTCAACATGATACAAAGCTCACGATCACATAAAGATCACATCATGGGAGAGAGAGGTGAACCACATAGCTACCGGTAGAGCCCTTAGCCCCGGGGATGAACTACTCCCTCCTCATCATTGGAGACAGCAAGGTTGATGGAGATGGTGGTGAGGTCGATGGAGACGGCGGAGACGGCGATGGAGACCGATAGAGATGGCTCCGGGGGCACTTCCCCGTCCCGGCAGGGTGCCGGAACAGAGACTTCTGTCCCCCGAAATTTGTCTTCGACGGCAGCGGAGTTGCGGAACTATTCTGGAAAAATCGTCGACCCTTTAGGGTTTTCCGTCCCGAGGCTTTATATAGGCGAAGGGGCGTCGTCAGGGGGCAGCCAGGGGCTCCTCACACCAGGGTGGCGCGGCCTGGGCCTGGGTCGCGCCACCTATGTGTGAGGGCGGCCTCTGGCCCCCCTCCGGCTCTCTTTCGGTCATCGGGAAGCTTCCGGGAAAAATAAGACTTCTGGCTTTTGTTTCGTTCAATTCCGAGAATATTTCCTGTGTAGCTTTTTTGAAACACAAAAACAGCATAAAACAGGGAACTGGCACTGTGGCATCTTGTCAATAGGTTAGTTCCGGAAATCGCATAAAAACGCCACGAAGTGTAACAAAACACAAGGCAAATGGTGCAAAAACAAGCATGGAGCATAAAAAATTATAGATACGTTTGAGACGTATCAATAATTTACGTAGTGTGTAAATAAATGGATATCCATGGATATCAGGATATCAAACGGTTTCGATTTGGAGCGACATCCATGCCCATAAATACTTTCATGGGTGGGGCACGATGAGACTGATGGATATGAATTTGGATCTGGTTTTACAATATCCGTCCAAACCTACTCTATTCCCATCATTATTCTAGCCGCCTGGATCATACCCGACCCAAATAAACACTGCATATCCTCCAAATATTTTTTATCCACGGGTAGATTCAAATTATTTCAAATTAAATTGGACACCGAAATAAATCGGTCCCCATGAAGTTGCCATGGAGTTACCGTGACGCAAGCGACCTCGCTACTACTGGTGCTCCTCTATGTCCATTTGTAGAGGCTCTCCTAGTTCTCCCTGGAATAAAGAAGGTAGTTCTTGTCATTCTGTGTCTGCTCTGCAACGTTTTTTTATGCAGCTATCGCGCGTCCAAATCAACGGTACTACTGTGAGCCCAGCTCACACGCACGCTAATTATACTTAAAATATACACTGCTAGAAACGATGAAAGCATGGAGTGTGTGAGCTCATCCACCGGCAGGGTCTAGTCACCAACAGGCATACTCCTTTGGGTGCCACGTACGGATGGATAGACACAGACAGAGAGAGACGCGGCGTACACGGCTCTTGAGGAGATCAGGACTCCTGCTGCTGCTTGCCTGTTTGGACAACAACAATAATAATCTGCGTGCGGCGACATGCATGGGGACAAGCTGCTGATATAAAGGCCCTGCCTCCTCGGTCGCTTCGCCACCTATATTATATTTTTATTGACACATGAGCTCTTAGGAGCGCGTTTGGTAGCTGCGAAGTGTTGAACTAGGTAGGTCAATGAGAGTTAAGAGTTCGTTGATTGGATTTTTGGGTCCCTCATTTTTAAGGCCCGCATGTGCATTAAAGCAGTTTGTACATAGGCCGTGAGAAAATACCTCTGAATCGAGTATTTTCACAGGACCAGGCTCTCGAGGGCGCAACGCGAGGCTTCGCCTTCACGTCTACGGAAGGAACACGAGACGCCGCGTCGTTTCGTGGTACACGCCATAAATTCCCTCACCACCCAACCTCTCCTATCTCTCTCTCCTCTCAGTCTTCCTCTCCCAAACCGCCGGACAATTTCTCTTCCACCATCGACTGCATCGATGGAGGAGGCCCTGCTGCCTCGCCGCTTTCTCGCATTGTCGTCGCGGAGGCCGTGCCTCGCATCGAAGGGGGCACATCAACCGCTGCTTGTGTTCTTGTGTTGTTCGTCCTGATCTTGCTGATGTTCTTCGTGTTCTTCATGATGTTGCTATAGTATCCTCATCACTGGGAGGAAGAGGTTACCATAGCGCATCAAAGGTTGGCAACCAATCAACCGGTCGAGTTTCTCTCCCGGACCAACGCTGCCAACCAATCAACCGGTCAAATTTCTCTCCCGAACCTTGGAATTATCGTTGTTGGCTACCAAACGAAACAACCTAGTTGGTTTTTGCATCACATGATACGACCCAGTTCCCCCAGCGCCTGCTCCTAGGAAGCCAAAAAAAAAAACTGCAGGCTACCAATCGCGCTCTAGGTGATTCAGATCTCCAAGCAACGATTGAAGTGAGACCAAATCGACGGATGAGCAACCGGGACAACCGACACCTGAATTTCGTCGGATAATATTTTGAGAGGCCACCAGAGTCGCATCCGAACGTGCGTCACGGATACTTCGTGAGAGGAGAAACCACACACACCATGTGCTCTTTGTAACAAGTGCAGTGATCGGTGATATCGTGCCAATTTTTTATTACTGTACCACGTAATGCGAATGTCACGGTTTGCATGGTGTGGGCATTATACAACTCACCACTTGGCACTTCCGTATCGCAGCAGCAGGATTCCTGTGGCCGGCCTTTGTACGTTGTACTACTCCACAACAATCAGTACTATACACTTACTGCACTGTCTACTGGTAAGCTCTGAACGCGCGATCGGAGCTGTCAAAACAGCGGCCAGGCTTTTTTACCTCGCGGTCGCCGGTGTCCCCGGCTCCCCGCAGCCCCTTCTGCGAAGTTTCCTGCCGCGGAGAGGACACGCGTGCTTGGGGCCGCCGGAAAGGGGAGACGTGCTGGCTTGCAGAGGCTGTGCATGCATGCGTTGCCTTGGAGAACAGGCACCGACGACACGCGCAGGGCAGCACTGGGCATAGATAAGACAAATACGCAGGAACAAAACTTGGCAGGTGCACTCATGACTCTAGTGTAAAATCGAGTGATGTGATCCGTCGTCTAGAAGACCAAGACCTATGGTTAGCTTAGCTGGCTAGATTCTGCTAAGTGTGATGACAGCGCCATGTACGAACGAATAAGTGCTGCCGGTCAGTCAAAGTCAATAAGTCTACTGAAGATCATATCAGTACTCAGATCTATCAAAATTACTAGTACTATATCTGTTTTACTTTTGCAAGAAATATTTTTTTGTGGGGGGAGCATGAAGCTACGTTGCAAGACTAGAAGTGTGGGTATCAAAGTGCAGCAAAGGACTGTCTGTAATTCTTGAGTCGTCAGATAATGAATTTAGAATGAGATGAAATTAACAATGAAGTAAGTGGGAAGTATTTTTGGCTCCCGAGCTCCAGTGATCACTTCATTTTAATAGAAATTAAAACCATATTCATAAGTTACTAGAAAAGATGAAAATAAACTATGAATATTCAATGATGCAACATACAAGCATGCAAAATTTCAAGACAAAATTCTTTGTAGTTATGGGCTATATAAAAATGATAAAATTTGGAGTTATGAAAATATACATACTTCAATTGATTTACACGTTTGTCATTATTGTGTAACCCAAAAAATACAAGCTATTTTAATTTTTTTGTGAGATAAATAACTGCCTATGAATGGTATTTTTATAAAAAAAATTAAACTCATAAAAATAATTTTCGTATTTTTAAGAAACAAACAACAGGATCACTAGTATCCGGGAGCCAGAAATCTCCACTCGAAAGTAAGAAGACACAATTTTAAAAAAATTATAAAAAGAAAATGTTTTAATTTTAGTCTCTTAAGAGCGGAGGAGCCCGTAGATGTGAGATGTCTCGTGAATTTTTTCAGAATCGCACAACATATACTGTGCTATGATTGATTAGTTCAAAGCTTTAGGATTAAATTACGATTCTACTACCTTTTTACTGAGAGGAATCTACAAGAGTAGTCTACCGATGACCGTTGTGAAGTCGACAAATTTGCGCCTGACTCTTTCATCTACCCTTGCCGAATCTCAGAAGAGCTTTAAGCTCCCTATCGTGAGGCGTCGCTGGGCGTTCGGCCAATCGCTTTCGTAGGATCCACTGACAACCACTGTAGACGAGCAATGCTTTATTCCTCTGTTTCCGGTTTGTCCCTCGATGGGGCTACGTGGAGGTATTGTGGGCTGTTGTTGGGCTTATTGACGCGCGTCGCTGGAGGAGAGCGTCACGGAGTCGGTTCTCCACCGCTTTAACTCGGATTTTATCTAGCTATTTCTTCTTCTTCGCTGGGAAGCGGTCTCCCTCTCTGTCGTGTGGCGCCGATTTCTCCTAGCCGAGCGCTACTCGCCATCAGACCGCCATTGCTGCGCCTTGTTCGCGGGCGAGGTCGCGGCTCGCGCCTGCGCGCCATTACTCCCTGGTCCCTGCTCTCCCTGCTCTGGTTCGCCCTCCCTCTCATTTCTCTGCATTTTCTATTTTATGGTGGTCAAGGATTGGTTCCGCCTGTGCCGGCCGCTCGTGGTGGTTTTGCTGGACGTTTGGTTTCGTTTTCCTGGCCTCTTGCTGCGCGGTGTCACTTGTCGAGAAGCAACGCAGAAGATATTCACTCGCCAATTGGTGTTGCCCAAGTAGTAAGCGTGGCTCTTGGGGATCACGCAAAGTTATGTGGCAAAAAAGCAGGCCACATGTGCTCGAGGGTGCTAGTTTTTACTTCTAGCAGAAACAAATGTAGACAGATAAACTTCACAGTCTTCTCTCAAAAGATAAACTTCCCACCAGCCACATGCATGCATGGACATTGGCACTTGGCAGCTTTGTACACTAGTCAAACTTCACGGCGGTATCGATGGGTCGACGATAGGGGCGAGCTGACGTGCATCGTGTGTGTACATTTGCTGCCGCTAATCACTTGATTAAGTAAAGTAACCAGCTTGCAATGCATCAAAAGCACACTTGGGCAAGTGGTTAGGCTCCATCACGTACTACTATAATACAGCGTTAGTTTGATTTTGAAAGCTACCAGCCGCTATGGCTTCATATCTCTCCACGAGCGCTTCCTTTGACCGGAGGCAGAGAGAAACTCGAAATAAATCAGTAGTTGCATCATGTGCTAGAGCTGTAAGTGACGCACCGTCATGTTGGAGCAGTAATATCCATATTGTACTTCTGGGGTTAGTGGGTATTATAATACCAGCATGTACCCCTAGTAAGATACACGACGAGGCCAGGCCACAGTGACGTGTACAGAGCCCACTTCATGCGAAAGTTTCATGTGCAAATTAATACAAGGTGTACGAACGTTATGGAAACGTTTGATTAACCAAATGTGTGCATCAAAAGCAGTCAGAATGTGTTGGTATTGTTACACTGCGGTATAAAAATACGGAAAGCTACCTAGATAGTTGTGTGTATACACATCCTTCTTTATTTCCAGTTAACCAACTTTACACTTTGGGTGGAGCTGACAGTTGACGCACCGATCCACTCATCTGCACGACTTTGAATTAGAAGTAGTTACAACATTTAAGATTACAGGGAAAATTAGCATGACAATCCTTTGGAGCACATGTGCAACCGGATATCCATTTTGGCTCAGGAAGCAAATGAACCCATTGTTGAAAAACATATTTTAAAATATCAAAAAAATTCGCATGTAATACTATGTTCAGACATGATTTTTGGTAAAATGGAACATTTTATATGTCTCGTATAAAAATAACAAATTCGTGTATAAATATATGACTATTTACCGAACATATTTTGTTTTTTTTACCGGTGCCACATAAAATATTATCTTTTGTCAAAAACTTGTGTGAGAACATTGAATGTCCTGATCTACATGCCTAATTTATGTCCTGATCACTGTTTATTATACATTTTCTATAATAGATTCATATGGACCTTAGAGCCAAGACACCTCCTCCGCGTGCAACACATTTCCGTCAGTTTAGCAGTAGCTTAGGTCACTAGTAGAAAAAGGGTCTTTGGTCCAGCACCCAAATGTCATCTGTCCCGGTTCGGCTGGCCATTGGGGACCAATGACACTTATTGGTCCCGGTCCATGCCGCCTGGAGATTAGTCCCGGTTCATTTCGGGGTATCGGTCCCGGTTTGTGGCATTAACCGGGACCAAGGCCTCCCCAGCATGACACGTGCCTCTATGCGGGTCATTGGTCCCGGTTCATGGCATGAACCGGGATCAAAGACCCTCCCCTGGCTATAAATTGATACCCAGCCCTTTGCCCTTTGCCACAAAAATTTGCTGAATTGTGTGTGTGGTGTGGGTGCTAGCTTTTTTTTCCTTTGATTGCACACAAGGTGTTCGACGAAATGTCCATGCCACATTTAAGTTCGCACAACACGGTATCCTCCGCTGAGGTTAGCAACCTTATCTTCTTCATCTGTAACTGATATAAAAATCTTGCATATGTGTCCATGTGGGTGGTCATTTCACTATTCATGATGTTATTATAATAGTTAATTATTATAACGCAGATCGATGCGCGGATGCGATGGATGTACGGCGACCGACGCGATTCTGATTTTATTGCAGGCCTGCATAAATTTATCGATGTGGCTAAGGCAAACAAAGTGGATAATTTTATGCCTTGTCCCTGCATCGACTGTCGAAATTTGACGGAGCACTCTGCCCCGAGAATCCTTCAAAGCCATCTGCTTCGGAGAGGTTTCATGCCCGGATATTATTGTTGGGCCATGCACGGAGAAAGAGGGGTTAGGCTGGAAGAAAATGAAGAAGAGGATGATGACAGCTATCCTGAAGAATACGGTGATACTGCAATGGAAGACAATGAAGAAGAGGGAGGCGGCAATGAAGAAGAACAACGGGCATCGGATGAGCCCGGTGATGGTCTTGGTCGGGTCATTTCTGATGCAAAGCAACAATGCGATACAGAAAGGGAGAAGCTGAAGTTGGAGGCCATGCAAAACGATCACAAAAAGTTATTATACCCAAATTGCGAAGATGGCAGCACAAAGCTCGGTACCACACTTGAATTGCTGAAATGGAAGGCAGAGGCTGGTTTATCTGACAAGGGATTTGAGAAGTTACTGAAAATAATAAAGCCAAAGCTTCCAAAGGATAATGAGCTGCCCGAGACAACGTACGAAGCAAAGAAGACTATCTGCCCTCTAGGATTAGATGTGGAGAAGATACATGCATGCATTAATGACTGTATCTTATACCGTGGTGAGAAGTATGAGAATATGGATAAATGTCCGGTATGCACTGCATGTCGGTACAAGATCAGACAAGATGACCCTGGTGATGTTGAGGGTGATGACGAGCCCCCCAGGAAGAAGGTTCCTGCTAAGGTTATGTGGTATGCTCCTATAATACCACGGTTGAAACGTCTGTTCAGAAACAAAGAGCATGCTAGGTTGTTGCGATGGCACAAAGAAGAGCGTAAGAAAGACGGGAAACTGAGACACCCCGCCGATGGGTCGCAGTGGAGAAACATCGAGAGAAAGTACTCAAACTTTGCAGGTGATGCGAGGAACTTATGGTTTGGTCTAAGTACAGACGGCATGAATCCTTTTGGGGAGCAGAGCTGCAGTCACAGCACCTGGCCCGTGACTCTATGTATCTACAACCTTCCTCCTTGGTTGTGCATGAAGCGGAAGTTCATTATGATGCCAGTGCTCATCCAAGGACCGAAGCAATCCGGCAACGACATTGATGTGTATCTAAGGCCATTAGTCGATGAACTATTGCAGCTGTGGGCAGAACCAGGTGTAAAGGTGTGGGATGAGCACAAACAGGAGCCATTTGACCTACGAGCGTTGCTGTTCGTAACCATCAATGATTGGCCTGCTCTTAGTAATATTTCAGGACAGTCAAACAAGGGATACAATGCATGCACGCACTGTTTAGATAAGACTAAAGGTACATATTTGGATAAATGTAAGAAGGTTGTGTACCTGGAGTGTCGTAAATTTCTTCCGACCAATCATCAAGTAAGAAAAAAAGGCAAGCATTTCAACGGTGAGGCAGATCACCGGAAGAAGCCTAAGCTCCCTAAAGGTGCTGATGTATTTGGTATGGTGAAGGACCTAGAAGTAATATTTGGAAAGGGTTCTGGCGGTCAATCTGTTCCGAAAGACCCCATTACCGGACACACGGCCATGTGGAAGAAGAAATCTATATTTTGGGAGCTTGAGTATTGGAAAGACCTAGAGGTCCGTTCTTCAATCGATGTGATGCACGTGACGAAGAATCTTTGCGTGAACCTGCTAGGCTTCCTAGGCGTGTATGGGAAGACAAAAGATACACCAGAAGCACGGGAGGACCAACAACGTATCAAAGACCCATACAACAAGCATACTGATAAAGGCCGTCAATACTTAAGCAGCTACGCTCTTACCAAAGCAGAGAAGGAAATCTTTTTTGAATGCCTGAATAGTATCAAGGTCCCGGCTGGGTTCTCGTCTAATATAAAGGGAATAATAAATATGGCAGAGAAAAAATTCCAGAACCTGAAGTCTCATGATTGTCACGTGATTATGACGCAGTTGCTTCCGGTTGCATTGAGGGGGCTTCTACCGGAAAATGTTCGAGTACCCATTGTGAAGCTATGTGCATTCCTCAATGCAATATCTCAGAAGGTGATCGATCGAGAAAGTCTAGAAAGGCTGCAAAAGGATGTGGTCCAATGTCTTGTCAGTTTTGAGTTGGTGTTCCCCCGTCCTTCTTCAATATTATGACGCATCTCTTAGTTCACCTAGTTGATGAGATTTCCATTCTCGGTCCTGTATTTCTGCACAATATGTTCCCCTTCGAGAGGTTCATGGGAGTCTTAAAGAAATATGTTCGTAATCGTGCAAGGCCAGAAGGAAGCATCTCCAAGGGCTATGGAACAGAGGAGGTCATTGGGTTCTGTGTTGACTTTCTTCCTGACCTTAAGCCGATTGGTGTTCCTGAATCACGGTATGAGGGGAGACTAAGTGGAAAAGGCACGCTAGGAAAGAAAGCAATGATATTTAGGGACGGGCATTCTTTGAATCAAGCACACTACACAGTTTTACAAAGCTCTACCTTCGTGGCTCCGTATATCAAGGAACACATGAATGTTGTACGCTCTAAGTTCCCGGGGAAGGATGACTACTGGATTAAAGAAAATCACATGGAGACTTTTGGCACTTGGTTGCAATTACATCTCATAAATGACACCACTATTGGAGATCAGCTCTACTTGTTGGCCGCGACACCATCTGCGACTGTATTGACTTTCCAAGGGTACGAGATAAATGGGAATACATTTTACATGATCTCCCAAGATAAAAAGAGCACTAACCAAAATAGTGGTGTCCGCTTTGATGCAACATGTGACAATGGGAAAAAGGACACATACTATGGTTACATAGAGGAGATATGGGAACTTGACTATGGACCTACTTTTAAGGTCCCTTTGTTTCGGTGCAGTTGGGTCAACATGAATAGAGAAGGGGTAAAGGTGGACCAGCTGTACGGAATGACAACAGTGGATCTCAAGAATCTTGGTTACAGAGACGAACCATTCGTCCTAGCCAATGATGTGGCTCAGGTTTTCTATGTGAAGGACATGTCCTCCAGACCGAAAAAAAGGAAAAATAAGGAAACGAATACATCAGACGATGAGCCCAGGCGTCACATAGTTCTTTCAGGGAAAAGAAACATCGCGGGAGTCGAGGACAAGACAGACATGTCAGCAGATTATGATAAGTTTGAAGAAATTCCGCCCTTCACCGTGAAAACTGACCCTTGCATCCCGTTAAATAATGAAGATGCTCCATGGTTACGGCCTAAGAAGCGATCATAGGCAAGGGATCGACATACGCGACGAAGGAGAATTACCCTAAACCCTATGTAAATCTATGTAATGTATGAAAACTATGACATGTCATTTTGTGAATGATTTTTTATGATGTTTGCAATTATCCAAGTTCAATATTTTTCCATGCAGCTATGACACATAATATTGGAGTGATTCAGTCATAGTCATGCCTAGCCCTATAAACATCGCCACTGTAGTCGTCGTAGTCGTCGGAGTCGCGGTAGTCGAACCTCGGCGGGTGAGCACGCGTGGGCTGAGACTGAGGGTAGCACAGGCGGGGGCCACGGTAGGCCATGACGCTCTGGAGAGTCCGGCCGCGCCACCACAGCCGACGGCCGGCCTCGTTGAAGTTCGAACAAGGTGGGCCGTCCTCCTCGTGCCTGGCAAGCGCACTCTCACGCCGATTGATGAAGAAGGCGTCCCAAGTCGGGCTGTAGTCGGGATGCCACTGGGGATTCCTCCGCTGCTCTGGCGTGAGCTCGAAGTAGTAGTGGTTCGTGATGGCCATCTGACGCGCCACACCTAGAGGGACAGGAGGGACCGGTACGCCTCCGACGCTCAGCATCCAGCCGGTGGGGACGCGGTAGCCCGGCGGGCAGGGGTAGTTTGAGGCGCAAAGCGCCTCCGCCTCCTTGGGGGTTAGAGATACGATGGAGGCCATGGGAGAGAGTGATGAGGTTTGCAGATATGAGTCTAGATGTGATATGTAAATGGAGGCCAAGCCTACATATATATAGTGAAAAAATGGCGGGAAGACGGAGGCGGGAAAAGGTGGAAAGCGCGGGAAGAAAATAGGCGGGAACGCAGTGGCGCGGGAAACTATCTAACCTTTAGTCCCGGCTGGTGGGTACAACCGGGACTAAAGGTGGTTTTTGTGTCATCTAACTAAACTGTCGGTGGGATAAGGAAAACTTTCTCCTGCAACATCGTAAGCCATTCCAAGATGCACGTGTGCACAATATGGGCACATTATCATAAACTATGCCCTGATTCTAGCCATAACATTGGTGGTTTGACCTAAATGCCATGAAACCTCGAACATGATAGGTCATTTTGTGAAGGATTTTTTATGANGCGGCGTGGAGGAGACTGGCGGCGCCCAGACCGGCGCGACCCGCCGGCCTCGTGGTCGTGGCTGCCCTTGCCCTTCTTCCAGAACCCCATGGCTGCTGTGGTGGCCGGGATGTGGTGGCTCTGGCGGCTGTGCTGGCTATGGCGATGGAGGCTGGTGGCCGCGGCTCCGTTGGCCTCCTTTTAAAGGGGCCAGTGGCCGGGCGTCCAGCGGCCGCAATGAATGCCACCGAGCGGCAGCCCAATCGGCACGCCGGCGTTGATGCCGCGGCAGGCATTGAAGGTGACGGCGGGGCGCCCAAAGCACTGACGCGGCGGGACTCGAGGCGACGGGCACTGACGCGGGCGTCGCGTTGGAGAAGACGTACTGACGCACTGACGCGGGCCGACGCGGTGCTGTTTTTTTGGGCCTCTTTTGCCCGCTGGTGCTGTTTTTTCGGCCTCTTTTGCCCGCTGGGTGCTGTGGGCAATTCCTATTTGACGCGCACCCCCCACAGACGTTAAAATCTTAGTGGGCTGGCCCAATAGAAATAAAAATCTATTATTTTTGTCCGGTCAAGAACATGCCTTCAGGCGTCCACCCGTAACAGGCGCTTGAAGCGCCGAATAGGAATGCCCTTAGTACTTAGTTAGAAGTTAGTGTTAGTTTGTTAGTTAGAATTAGAATTAGTTAAAATTAGTTTTAGCGTGCATTTTGAATATATAGCGTGTATTCTAACTAACAAATGTCGGTATATTGCAGAAACTATGGATCCAGCACATAAAAAAAGTCAAGATGATGAATACTTCCTCCAAGGAATGATCCGAGAAAATGTAGATATTGATGTCACCAGGACATTTCTGAACGATTCCGGTGAGGGAGATGAATCTCTCAACCGAGGAGACGACTCCGGTGAGGTAGAAGCCTGGGACGGGGGAGAAGCCGGTGAGGGAGAAGCTGACAAGGGAGAAGGCGACGAGGGAGAAGCCGACGAGGGAGAAGACGACGGCTCCGGCCGAACCTTAAATCTCGGAAACTCCGGCGAGGTGTATATATGTTTTTTTGTAATGCCCGACTGTCTATATATATACATGCATATATTAACACTCTTTCTTATTTTAGCCCTCCGGATCGAGCACTTGTTCCGTCAGAACAAAACGAGGCCCAACCAAAAAGTTGGACAACAAAGTGAGTTATAGGATCGAAGTGGTCGGTGTAGACGGCCAACCGCTAGCTCCTGAAGATGTCGCAAAAAAATTTGTCAAGCAATGTGGAGTTCTTGTGAGGGACCACATCCCGATCATCGTTCAAGAATGGAATCGGCCAAGCAGCGGTGGAGTCCTGTTTGTCGGCGACGTCGCCAAAGATAAGCTTTTTGACAGGCTTATGCTTAATTTCCTCCTGCCGAGGCTAGATGTGAATCCAGATGAGGAGAAGGAAGCAAATAAGGAGCTACTTAAAAGAGTAAAGAAGTTTGCTCTGATCAAGATGGCCGAGGCATTCAAGAACTGGAAGAAGAAACTGTACCTTAAGTTTGTCAAGTTAGACAAGACTCCGGATTTTAATCAAGCCGGCTATGCTAAGTTAAGACACCAGTGGGCTGATTTTGTGAAGTACAAGACATCGGAGAAAGCTTTGGAAAGGTCGAGAATAAATCAAGAGAACGCTGCTAAGAAAGTGTACCACCATAATATGGGGTCTGCTGGCTACGCCGGTTGCATGCCTAAGTGGGATGCACTTGAGGTCAAGTATATTGCTGCCGGGATCAGACCAGAGCCCACAACATGGACACCACGGGCGAGAAACTGGTTTTACGGCCATGGGGGCACGTTGGACGAAGAAGGGAGGGCAATATATACCCAGAAACACAAAGATCATCCCCTACTGCCCATCGAAGATATTAGAAGTGCAGTACAAGATGTGGAAGCGGGACGGTTCGTTCCCGATAGAGAGAACGACGAGCTCACACGAGCCCTCAAAAATGATGAACACACCGGACGAGCACGAGGCACACCGGGCTCCAAGCCGTGGAAGGTTGCCTTCCCCGCGGAAATGAAGAGATATCCCGATAAAAGTCATCAGAGGAGAAAGGAAAGGGAGGCAGCTGAGAAAGCGGCAGCTGCAGACCGGCTGCGTAATGTAGAAGAAGCATTAAAGCGGCAGCAGGATCAACTCGACAGACTTAGCCAGCAAGGTATCAGCAGCCAATCTCAGCGGCACATGGTAGAAGCTGCATTCGATGGTATCGACGCCCTATCAAATAAGAAAAGCAGCGTCGCTTCCACCCAGCTCCACGATGGTGATGATGATGCACTGACGATGGCTCCTCCTAAACGCTACCCAGTGGATGATATCACGGAGAGCACAGCTTGTGAGCTAAAGGTGCAAGTTATGAACTTAAGGGTGACAGCGGCGGTCGGCATGGCCGTACCAACTGCGCCTAACGGAACTTGGCATTGCAGACCGATTCCAAAAGGGTACGCTGTCGTCACGGTGGATGATGTCAAGCAAGATTTTGAGGAGCTGAAGCTGGACCACCCTGCAGGGGAAGATAGGGACCTGACTGAACTAGGAGAAGCCAAAGGGGGGACTATTGTATGGCCAAAGGAGCACATCGTGCTTCCAAATTATGTCCCGCCAAGGCCACCCACTCCTCATAGCAGCAGTCCACCTTCGCCGCCACCTCACCATTCTCCAGCGCAACCGTCGCCTTCACCGCCTCACCACTCACCGCAGCTGTCTCCACCGCCGCCTCAGCCGTCTCCGCCGCCGCGTCAGCCGTCTCCGTCCCCTGAGCCTCAGAGACTAAAGCGGAAGTATACTAAGAGGGGCAGCACCACCAGCAGCAGCAAGAGCACGTTCCGATCACCGAAACGTAAGCTATCGCCCCTCCCAAGAGTACCTCATCAGAATATGAAGAAGCTTCCTTACGAGAAGACAGATGAGGAAATTGCTACGGCCGCAGATGCCCATTATCAACAGTGGAAGACTGACATGGCTAACAAGAAAAATCCAAAGCCGACGGAGCCATTGATCTTCCCGGTCACCGCAGAAGATAAAGCCAAAGCAGCCGCGCTTAAGATTCAGCTTCACCAACCCATAGCGCTCACACCTGACTATAATCGCTCTATTACCAAGTCAGCTGAGGCAAAAGAGCGGAGAGTCGGGAAAGAAGTTGCCCAGCTCGGACAACAGAAAAATCAATCGATCGAACCGCTCAAAGTGTACGATACCAATGAGTGGAGAGCCCAGGAGCGGCATGATCCGAACATTGATCCGGAGTTTATTCAACTCTACGGAGAAAAGGCCAAGTTATATGGACTGTCTATTGCTGAGTACATGAGCCGTCTAGATGAGTTCGAGGGGTACCAGCAAATAGCGTACAAATACCGGTACGGGGATCCTCTCATCAAACCCGAGTTAGTCAAAGATCTACCAACAAAAATGCGGAGATTGCATAACTGGTACATACAAGCCTGTGCTGAATCCACAAACTGGATCTATGCTGGATATAAACACCACCATTACGGTCATGGAGATGGCTTCTTACTGATGGAATTTCTAGAATTATTTCAGTTTTACCAACAAGACGCCCTCGACAAAACTATTGTCAGTGCCTATTGCCTGTAAGTATTATTAAGTCTTTCTAGCTCAGCTCATTCGTTGCTTGTATAATCTTACTCATCATTATACTAATTATATATGCAGAATGAAGATTCTCGAATGCGACCGAGGAGGAATCTTTGACCTTGGGTTCGTTGACTGCAATTTCGTTCATGAAGATACTCTAAAAAAAAACCCAAAGAGACAGAGGATAACTTGGTACAATCGTTGAAGTATTTCAGCAACAGAAGGGAAATACTATTTCCTTACAACTTCGAGTGAGTGTTACTGTCTTGTACACATTTTGTTTTCGCTTTACTCGATGTTAAGCTATTTGACTCATTATGTCTGTGCAGCTTCCACTTTATTCTGTTAATCATTAGTGTTGACGAAGGAGTAGTCAAAGTCATGGACTCAAAACGCACACCTTTAGGAAATTGGGTGAACATGCAGGAATGCCTCCAGAAGGCTTGGAAACGGTTCACCGCCAACACTAGGGGTGTTTGGAAGCCAGCGCTTACATTTAAACCATTGAATGTAAGTACTACTTGCTAGATCCACGTATCTCTTTGATTCTAGTTTCAATACAATTATCATGCTTGATTCTTATTTTGATTGAACTCCGTTCTCGTAAAGTGCTTGAGGCAAGAAGCTGGGAATAACTTATGTGGATACTATGTCTGCGAGTTCATTCGCCAGACGACCAAAGAGAAGGGTGCAGACCGAAACATCAAAAAACTTGAAGTACGATAAACAATAATCTCAACATTATTTTATTACCATCAACTGTGTTTAGTTTCATTCATATATATTGATCCCCTTCTTTAAATTAGATCGAACGGATGCGGGACGGTCTTCTACCACGGGAACGCGTGCAAGCAATTCAAGAGGAAATTGCCGGTTTCTTATTAGAACAAGTCATAGATCCGAAAGGAGAATACTATTACCCGGTTCATTTAGAAGGGTGAAGTGTAAAAAAGAAGATGTAAAATCAAATTTGTGTGAGTTACCGATTGTAATAGCGACCAAGCACGACGGATGAGACGGTGAATAATATATTCGTGACCATGATGTGTAATATATATATAGTGTGGTTGCTTCATTATTGATGTATATATATAATACCATTAAATTGAATACAAAACACACCAAATAAAACCCTGAACCCTAAATGGGAAAAAAACCCTGGATCAACGATCCCGGCTCGTCCTACGAACCGGGACCAATGACTCAGGCCCCCTCGCCCCGCAGCGCGTCCACGTGGAGACCTATCGGTCCCGGTTCGTGCTGGAACCGGGACCGGCATTGGTCCCGAGTAATGGATCCCGGTTCGGCAACCGGGACCAATGGCCCAAATGAACCGGGACCATAGGCCCTTTTTCCACCAGTGGGTTTTTGCCGCCAGCTGCTGGTGACCGAGCCAGCCGCCCCCGCAGCTCAGAGCTGAGGCTGAGGTAGATTATCTCATGGATCGGTACTGCGCTGCGAGCTACACGACGTACAACATCTACGCATTCGTCATGTGGTATCTGACGGCGACGGGACAGTGAGACGGAGCGGAGAGTTTTCGTTGGTTTCCACGGTTTTGACCGTCCGGCCAAGGAAGAGAATCAGACGGTATAGGTCGCCGGTGGAATCTTCGGCTAGAGGAACAGGAGGCCATGGCAATCGCGCTATAGTGGTGTGGTGTTTCTCTATGTCCATTGTAGGGGCTCTGCTAATTTTCCCTGTAATAGTGAATTAATGGTTGTTTTTGTTAGAGTAAACTAGCATGGTGGCCCTCGCAAATGCGAGGGCAACGCTCTTTATCTTTAGTTATTTAATCTTGTTCCTCTTTAATTATTTATAATCATGTATATTCATATCATGTTATTAAATATGATATGGTTATTAACACCTAAGATCCTATGCATGTAACTTTTTTCAAATGGTAAAGTAATCATTCACCCACAAATTAAAGATTATTAAAGTTCTTTGTAGACATGTGATATAGTATTTTATTTAGATTATCATTTATAGAGACTGTAATGTTATAATATCTATAACCACCTTTTATGAATATATCGAACCACAAATGTATTTACCTGAAACTCTTAGATGTTTCCCTCTCATTTGTCGCATTTGCGAGGGCCACCGTTCTAGTTGGATTAATTTTGAAGTTGGAAAGATATATTTGATATTGAATATTATGGGTTAAATTTAATTAAAATGCTACTTCCTACATGTTTTTTAGGGTTTTCATTACTTTCCTTATCCCATAAAAACTCCTCTACTTTCTCACGTCAATTAGCCAAGGTTAATTCCACCAAAAATTGGTGTGTTTTTTTGCTCCGTGTGCGTTCTTAATTAGCAAGAGTAAATTTTATTGTCATCTTGAACTTCACATATATATCGAGTTATATTCCTTTTTACCTAATTAGAGATCGAACTTCTAGTACTCCCTTTGTACCTACTTATTAGGCTGACATGTAGTTTAACAAAAAAACTGATCATAAATTTGATAAAATATCTGAATTGTAAGTCTTATACCATTGGATTCAAAACAAAAGACTTTTCCAATAGTATAATTTTATGACATATAGTTTTTATTTTATTGACTAAATTTATCATTAATTTTTTCTTAAAACATGTTTCGCCCTAATAAACCGGTACAGTGGTGGTAGTTCTACGAACTGCCTTACTCATAAATATTTTGATTTTACATATAATTTCTATAATTTATGTATATGCGTTGGTAGCCATATAATTTATCTTCACGAAAGGGTGTTATTTATCTATGATGTTAGACCTTTGACTGTAAAGTAGGCTTTTTTTTTAGAATCATAAAGTAGGCAAATTAATGGGTCTATATTTGCTTCCCTTATTCTTTGTACACAGGCCTATATTTATTTCCTTGGCCCATCTAGCCCAAGAAGATTTGATCGGTGATTTATTTTTTGATACGTGGGTTGTTCGCTAGTATTACGCCTGGACCGTTTTTTTTTTCTGTCTTTACGTGTCAGCGTGAACTTTTTGGCATGCATCGGATGTTACGTAACTTATTTTATCTTTTAATCTATACCGTAAAATTTAAAATCAATGGACTATATTTTTTCTATCATATGTGAATTAACGTGGTGCCTCTATTTTAGACCTCCGTATTGTGCTTTTAGTATATAGTAGATTCCATGTGAGGCCGAGGCCAGCTCACACACGTTAAATTTTTTGTCTTTCGATAAGGGGCAATGTATATTGACATGCAAGAAACGATGAAAGTATGGAGTGTGAGCTGATTTTCCTGCAGGGCCTAGTCACCGACAGGCAGACTCCGTTGGCCGCCACGTACGTACGGATAAACACAGACGGAGAGAGAGGCGGCGTACACGGCTCTTGAGGAGATCTGAGGGACTCCTGCTGCTGCATTGTTTCGACAACAACAAATAATAATCTGCGCGCTGCGATATGCATGGGACAAGCTGCTGATATAAAGACCCTGCCTCCTCGGTCGCTTCGCTGTCTACATGTTTTTTTTCTCCCGCATAATCTCGTAGCTAGCGCATTAGCGCTATCGATTGCGAAAGGGAGAGGGGGGAGCTACCACCTAGCACCAGCACCAGCACCAGGAGGATTCAGCACAAGTGTGATTCAGTTAAAATCTTGTGTCCGCTCCACTCGGCCCAAGCCTCCGGCGACGGGTCTCGCTTCGCTCGTCAGAAGTTGGCCTCTACTTTATAGAATTTGGATCAGAATATAACAAGTTATCCAAAGCAATTAAGCAAGGGGGGAGAACCGACACCCGCTTCCTGAATTTGGAATGCGGAGTTTCGTCGGATAATATGGCGAGAGCCCAGAGTCGTCGCATCCAAACGTGCGTCAAGGATGTTTGGTGAGAGGAGAAACGTGCTTCATCTTTGTAAGAAGTACAGGCAATTTTATACGCTTATTATTACTGCATGCATGGTCTAATACGAGTAGTACAGCCTCTGAACCCGCGATCGGAGCTGTCAAAACAGCCAGGCTTTGCCTCGCGGCTGTCCCTTCCCGGAGGTTTCCCGCCGTGGACACGCGTGTCTGGGACCGACGGAAAAGGGAGACGTGGTGGTAACCGGCGGCGCACAGCAGCATGCATGATGCACCCCACATGCAAAGGCTGTACATGTGCTGTGTTGCCTTGGAGAACACACACGCTGACGACACTCGCAGACGCAGGGGCGGCAGTGCAGACTGCAGAGACGAGACAGAAACGCAGGAACAAAATCTCGCAGAGGCAAGCTTTCTTAACTTTTGACTTTGAGGCCACGTAGTAGTACAACAGAGACTTTGATGGACGAGTCGGAACCTCGCCTTGCTGGTGAAGAAATACAGTGACGCTGCCTGCAGCGGAGCCGGTGGCAACTGGGATGACGGGAGATTAATTTGCGAGAAACACGAACAACTTGTGCTAGTACTAATTTATTGTGCTCCGGCATAGCCTAATTATTCAGGCGCCGTTGTTTGCGATCCCTACAATCTGCAGCGCATGTGGTCTGTGTGAGGGAGGGAGGGGACGACTACGGTGGCAATGCCAGGTCAACCCCTGCTCTTCCGCGAATGTCTATCCTGGCCGGGCTGACCTCGGCTCGGATCTCGAGGCATGCTTAGGTCGTTTTCTTCTTGGGTCTCTACCCAGCATAGCTGCTTTGCACGTAAACCCTCCTCGTTTGTCTAATACAGAAATAATACTGTAGCTTCTTGCCGATGCCTTTGCGAGTTTGGTTCAACTTTTGTTATTGCGACTGTGCAAATGTAACGGTCAGTACTAAAAAATCACACCTAACTATACCACCGGAGGCATCTTCTTTAAGAAATTCAATGACTTTGCATACTACATTTCGTAGACCTATACTGTATGGATTGTTATATGATGTGTGTCTGTTTATTGCGTAATAGAAGTAGTAATTAAGAACACCGCAAGTGATGTATATATTACTCTAGTGTAAAATCGGGTGATGTGATCGTCAAGACCAAGACCTACTGTTAGCTAGTTAGATTCTGTTCCGTGTAATGTCAGCGTCACGTACGAACAAATAACTGCTGCCACTCAGTCAAAGCCAACAAGTCCACCGAAGATTTTTCTCAATACTCAAAAATCTACCAAAATTAGTTTGTGCTTTCTTCCAGTGTAGAAGTTTTTTTTTTGGGAACCATGACGCTAGGTGGCAAGACTTGCCTTGCAGACTCTTGAGCGCTCGGCTAAAGGATTTGGAATGAGATGAAGATAAGAACTATCAGTATGAAAATACTACTGGTAAAGATGTGACTATAAATGGATATCAGATGCCTCGTGAATTTGTAAACGAATCGGGATTGCACAACATATACTTTGCTGAGATTAGATCAAAGCTTTAGGGTCAAATTACGATTCTAGGACCATACCTTTTTTTTTTTTGTGTGTGAGGAATCTAGCTACCACAAGACTACTTCAGCTTGCCAACAACTTGGGAGTAGTCTACTGCAGTGAAATCGACCAATTTGCGCCTGATTCTTTCCTCTACAGTTGCCGAATCAAGAAGCAAATCACAAGATATTTTAATTTCCAACTGGCGTTGCCCCAAGTAGTAATCCGCTCCGTGGCTCTTGGGTATCGCGTAAAGGTCTGTGACAAAACGGCATGCCACATGTGCTTGACGACGCTAGCTTTTACCACTCCTTCCTCTCACAAGATAAACTTCCCAGCCACATGCATGCATGCATGGACATTGGCAGCCTTGGACACTAGTCAAACTTCACGGCCACAGCACACAGCCCACAGCCACAGGCGATGTATCCGCCGACGATATATACTAGTAGGAGCGTGCAGACGTGCATGCGTGTGTACATATGCTGCCTCTGATCACTTGATTAATCAAAGTAACCAGCTTGCAGCG
Organism: Dactylis glomerata; assembly: GCA_007115705.1. Classification (NCBI taxonomy): domain Eukaryota; kingdom Viridiplantae; phylum Streptophyta; class Magnoliopsida; order Poales; family Poaceae; genus Dactylis; species Dactylis glomerata. The sequence continues at coordinate 5,451,610 of QXEO01001278.1, read as the reverse complement.
CATCAAAAGCACACTTGGGCAAGTGGTTAGGCTCCACAAATACACTTGGGACGTACTATATTACAGCGTCATTTGGATTTTGAAAGCTACACCGGTGGAAAAAGGGCCATTAATCCCGGTCTGTAACGGCCTTTAGTCCCGGTTTCCAAACCGAGACTAGCAAAGCGCGATTAAAGGTCCTCACCCTTTAGTCCCGGTTGCAAACGAACCGGGACTAAAGGCCGTCCACGTGGGCACGGCTGGGAGCGCCGTCTCGGGGACCTTTAGTCCCGGTTCATAATGAGAACCGGGACTAAAGTGTTCTGTTTTTGTTTTTATTTTTATTGCTGTTTCAGATTATAGGTTTAGGGTTTATGCTTAATTAGGGTTCATTTTAATTTCAAACGAGTTTCCGTACCTATATTCTACGACTAGTACATACACATTACACGTTGGTGCATGCATATATAATATTATACGATGTCTCGCGACTGTATATACTACAATTTCAAATAAGTATATGTACAACTATTTTTCAAACAAGTTTCAAAACAAACTAAGTTACATGGAGATCACTAAATTACAGACAGCGTTCTTCGTCCTCCACATAGTGTTCTCCTTTCTCATCGAGGACCTCCCTCATGATGAATCCTGCCAGCTCCTCTTGAATTGCTTTTAGGCGCTGGGTTGGTACGAGCTTCTCCCGCATCACATACAACTTTAAGAAAATCGATATGGATATATATAAGTTGGATGAAACTCAACACAATTGATTATAATAAAAGAAAACTGTGAATATTATTTACGTACATCAAAGTTCGTGGTACGTGCTCTCCGCTCACTGGTGTACCACCGGATGAACTCGTAGGCGTAGAATCCACAGAGATTGGTCCCCGGTGGTTGCTGCAAACCCTTTATCTTTTTAAAAGTTAGTTGTTCTTTGAATTCACCTCTTACCGACCTTCTGAAACGTGTCCAAACGCTACAGGACAAAGAAAATGAGCAAATGAGTTATTAAATACTTGATATCAGGAAATTAATGAAAGGAGCTGATATATATAGTTGGGTAATGATTAAAATTACTTTTGCAGCATTTCTTTCATGTCGCTAAACAGGACGTCGGGCTTATCCAATGAGTCCAAGATATGAACAGTTGATGTGTCCAATTGAATCTTTAGCAGAATCCAGTGGTAACTGCAGACACGCATGCATAACTCATCAATTACACTTAACATCGAGTAAGCAAAAAAGAATGTCTAGAAGATAGAAACACTCACTTGAAGTTGTAAGGAAATAGAAGTTCTCTTTTAAGACTTTGCTTGACAAAAAATCTGAAGAGGTCCTTCTCCACGTCTCTGGGGTGATCTTTTAACATCCTTTCATTAATGATATATGGGTCAATGAACCCAACGTCATGGATTCCCTTTTTTGCATTCAAACATCTTAAATCTGCATAATAGCATACAAAAATCATATAGTTAATTAAGATATATAGGCAATGAACGAGCTTAGCTAGATACTTGAATATAAATCACTTACAGACAATAGCAACTGATGGTAGACTTGTCGAGATCGCGTTGATTGAATATGTGAAACAATTCATCCATTGGAATATGTACCATGTATCTTTTGAAGTAATGCTCCTCTCTAACGTCCAAGAGGATAAAACGTTTGAAGTCCTTTTTTTGTATATGCACCTTGTACCAGCCGAGCAGATTTCGCATATGTGTTGATAGACCGCGTTCCTCCTCAGGCTTGATCAGAGGCCCCCCCATTACATATTGCTCTACTACCTCTCCCAGTGGCGCTTCTTCAAGGCCTAACATAACTAGAAGAGGCACATTCAAGACGTTCGCGTTCTCTTTTGCCTCCCTTATAGTTAAACACAATAGTTGTGCAGCTGCTACTACTCTGGGGTCCAATAACAATCGGTCCTCTTCCAAATCGGCTCTGAAAGACGTATCGATATCGGGGGGGGGGGGGGGGGCGACTATGAGCGGGGCGACCGATTGATTCTTCTGTTCTCCAAGCTGGGGAATTTGTTTCCCGCTTCTTTTTGCCTTGGCCAAGTCACTTTGCCTTTCAATTTCGCGTTTATAGTCTGATGGCAGATTCATCTTATATTGGGGCTCTGCAGTAAGCATACCATAAGCCCAGTCCTTTTGTTTCTCCGTGTATGTCGGCTTGGGCTTAGGCACTTTCGGTGCAAAAAATGCCTTCACTTCGGCGCGTACTATCGCCTCGTTTTCCTCGGGAGTCCGGTCATAAGCTCTCTTGGGAAGAGGCTTTAGCGATGGCTCTGGTATCTTCGTGGTCTTATGTACTACCTTATCAGTAGTACTAACCGTAGCGGACCTGCTCCGCTTTTTCCCCGTCTGAGTAGTATTGGGGGGCGGCTTCGCCTGACGCGCTGGAGGTGCACTGGGGGACGGCGTTGGCTGACACGCGGGAGGTGCACTGGGGGACGGCGTTGGCTGACGCGCGGGAGGTGCACTAGGGGGCGGCGTCGGCTGACGCGTCGCCCGAGGTGGACTCAGGGGTGGCGTCGGCTGACGCGTCGCCCGAGGTGGACTCGAGGGTGGCGTCAGCTGACGCGGCGCCCAAGGTGGACTCGGGGGCGGCGTAGGTGGACGACGTTCACCGGGGGAGGGTGGACTTGGATTCCTCGGAGTCGGTGGCCTTGGCGCTGATCCTGGAAACTTGATGTATTTCTTTTGCCATAAAACGATTTGGCGCTTGACATCTCCAAGTCTCCGATCCCCTTCAGGTGTAGCAAAATCAAGCTCTAGGTCCTCGAACAAGCTGACTATGTCAAGCACCGAGACACGAGCATAGCCAGCCGGTATCGGGTTCCCATGGTGGAGTGCTTCAGGTAGACAAGGTAAAGCGTCGCCGCTCGCCACCTTGATGGTCATGTTCTTCATTGGCTGATGTAGCTCACAATTTGTCATCTCCCTAACATCATCCACGGGGTAGCGAGACCCCGGTGCTTCATGCTCATCAGCTGGGACCTCCGTGGAAGCCACGCTGCTTCTCCGCTGACTATTAAGATCCAATGCTGGATCTTCCTGCAGCCGAGATCCGCCTCCCTGGCTAAGTTGATGTATCATACTCTTCATGTCGGCTAATTCACGTTCTACCTTGCCGATCCGATCTGCTTCCCGATCCTTCTTTCTCTTACGGCTTTTGTAACCATACGGATCTTCGTGCTGAGAAAACCCTTCCTTCCATGGAACACCGGCGCCTTTGCCTCTTGTTCGTCCGGTGTGTTCTGGATTCCCGAGGGCGTGTGTCAGCTCGTCGTTCTCTCGGTCGACACGGATCAATCCCGCTTGAGCATCCTCCATTGCCTTAACAAGTTTTACTGTGAGAGTAAAGGTCTGTTTCCGATGAACACACTCCCCTGTTGCCGGGTCTAACGATCCTCCATGTCCGTACCACCAGTGCTTGGCCCTTTCGGGCCATCCCTCTGTACCTGGAGTGATTCCTTTATTTCTCAATTCATTCTCCATAGATTCCCACTTGGGCACTGCTCTCACGTAGCCGCCTGGCCCCAAAACATGGTGATGTTCCTTCTTTTCAGCATTTTTCTTATTTTTTTCCGACATTTCCTTGGCTCTCTCAGATGCCTTGAATGCCACAAATTCAGGCCACTGTTGTCTCAACTTCTCGTATGCTCCTTCGAACACTGGAGTTTTATTTTTCGCGATATACTTCGCGTATAACATTTTCTTGAAGCCCCGGAATGCTTCAGCCATCTTCTTGAGAGCGTACTTTTTAACTCTCCTTCTCCTTTCACGTTCACCCGGAATTTCATTTCCATCATCATCCTTCTTGGAGTACTCCAGAGGTAGAATGAAATTTTCCATGAGCTTCCTCCAAAGGTCTTTCTTGGATCTTTTGTTCACAAAAGTAGCTCCAAGCACTAGTGGAAAAAGGCTTATAGATAGATGTTTTATTAGTGGAGCACATTATTCAATATGCTCCACTAGTATTTACTAGTGGTGCATTTGCAAATATGCTCCACTGATAATTTTCTTACTAATGGCGCATATTGTTCAAAATGCGCCACGCATAACTGGCGGGACCCACCAAAAAGGTCGTCGACAAAATATCTTGTCTTATGCGTGGCGCATTTTCCATATGCGCCACGCATATTTGTCCTATTAGTGGCGCATATTGCAATATGCGCCACTGATAGGTCAAATATGCGTGGCGCATATGGCAAATGCGCCACGCATAACTGGGGGATTTTTTTTCACCCGCCACCCCCCCCCGGTGGGTCGCCTTTTTAGTCTTTTAAAAAATAAAATAAAATGATAAAAGGTTTGAAAAAAATTCAAAAAATCAGATTTAGTTATGTTATGTGATCTAGTAAGTAATAAAAATAATAAAAATAAAATTTGATATTTTTTACAAAAAAACTTTATGTCTCGGTAAAACAGCCATAACTTTTGCATACGAAGTCAGATTAAAAAGTTTTTTATATGAAAAAGTATCAGAACGAAAAGTTTTTATTTTTAGAATAACGGTCGTTTCGACAAATTTTAGAATCTCAAAATTCAAAAGGGAAAATAGACTTTTTTGCACTTTTATATTTTCAAATTTTTATTTTTATTTTTATTTTTAGATCAAAATTTATATTGGATTAAACTTTTGGATTAATTAGTTATATACACACATATAGCACACATGCAGATATATACGTATACATATACGTATATACATACATATACACACATATATACGTATACATATACACACATATACGCACATATATGCGGACATACATACACATATACACACATATACACATATACACATATATGCACATATACACACATATACGCGGATATACATACACATATACACACACATATACACATATATACATATACATATATACACACATACACACACATATACACATATATATGCACATACACATATATATACACACAAGCACACATAGGCCTTAAGAGGATTGATATGATAGTAATATCAATAAGGACTTGGGTAGGTTAGGGACAACTCATGCAAATAGAATGAAGAAGTTAAGCGTGCTCAGCCCGGAGTAGTCTAGGGATGGGTGACCTACCGGGAAGTCAAGAAATTCGGTGTGATTTGAAAATGTTACACATGTGATAAAATCCTCAAAAAATTAAAATAGAATATTTTTTTCACATTATTTCGATTTTTATGATTTTCAAAAAAAAAATTGGTTTTTTTTCGATTTTTAATTTTTTTTTGAAATTTTTGAATTTTCAAAGGCTACTAGTGGCGCATATATCAATATGCGCCACGCATAGTCAAATTATGCGTGGCGCATATGGCAAATGCGCCACCAATAAACTGTTACTAGTGGCGTGGCATTGGTGGCGCATCCCATATGCGCCACGCATAAGCCAAAATGGTGCGCCACCAATAGCCCTTTTTCCACTAGTGAAGACGTGCATTCTTTGGCTCGTGCCATTCTTGAACCGTGATCGGGATCATGTCCCTAACAATCACTCTGCATTGATTTATAAATTTTGTTGCGTGTAGTGTTGGCTCCAACGGTTTGCCATCTGGAGATACTACATCGATGGTCAGCTTCTGATTCGCACTCAACTTTTGGCTCGGACCTCGTTTAGAATACGATTTGCTCGATCCGGAGGGCTGAAAAAAGAAAAAGTCGTTAATACAAATATGCATATTCCCTTCGTATCACCAAAAGCTAAATCTATATACCTCGCCATCGGCATTTGTTTGCAATTGTCGTTCGGCATTGGTGTTTGTTTGCCCTTCGTCGTCAAACATTTCTATCTCCATTCCGTCACCGGAAGGGTTAAGAAACGATGAAACATCATCTTCAAATTCAGCTTCTCCGGCACCTTCTCGGCCGACTCCTTCTCGGCCGGCTACTCTGGGGTCTTCTCGATCGGCACCTTCTTGAGGCACATATACATTCTCACGTATCATGCCAAATAAGAATTCTTTAGGGTGGCGTGGGTCATTTTCACCATCCATGTCTCTTCTAAAGACAGGTAAAACAAGTTAGTGACACATATTTGAGCAATAACCAAAAAAAGGGGGTGTTGGCCGAGCGCCGACGCGGTGGGGGGAAGACCCCCTCACCGCGTCGGCGCCCGGCCAACGCCCCCTTTTAGTACACATATTTGAGCAATAACCAAAAAAAAGGGGGCGTTGGCCGAGCGCCGACGCGGTGGGGGGAAGACCCCCTCACCGCGTCGGCGCCCGGCCAACGCCCCCTTTTAGTACACATATTTGAGCAATAACCAAAAAAAAAGGGGGCGTTGGCCGAGCGCCGACGCGGTGGGGGGAAGACCCCCTCACCGCGTCGACGCCCGGCCAACGCCCCCTTTTAGTACACATATTTGATCAATAACCAAAAAAAAGGGGGGCGTTGGTCGAGCGCCGACGCGGTGGGGGGAAGACCCCCTCACCGCGTCGGCGCCCGGCCAACGCCCCCTTTTAGTACACATATTTGATCAATAACCCAAAAAAAGGGGGCGTTGGCCGAGCGCCGACGCGGTGGGGGGAAGACCCCCTCACCGCGTCGGCGCCCGGCCAACGCCCCCTTTTAGTACTACATTCTAACATTTCTATTTTTTTACTAACATTTCAAATATTCTAACATTTCTATTTTTTACTAACACTAATTCTAACACAAATTCTAACTAGTAATATTATTAACTCTATTTTGTAAGTCTATTACTAACAATATTCCTATTTCTATCATTTCTAACTATTAACTATTTCTAATTATTTCTATTTCTAACATTTCTAACTATTAACTATTTCTAACATTTCTAACTATTCACTGTTTCTAACATAAAAAAGTTAGAAAATATATATACCTGCTGCAGGGGGTGGCCGGGCGGCGGCCGGCGCTGCAGGGGGTGGCGGCGGTGCTGCAGGGGGTGGTGGCGACGCTGCAGGGGGGTGGCCGCGCGCTGCAGGGGGTGGCTCGGGCGGCGCTGCAGGGGGTGGCCCGGGCGGCGGTGCTGCTGCAGGGGGTCGGCGGCGGCGGCGCTCGGCGATTCGGCGGCGGCGCTCGGTGATTCGGGCCGGCGACCGCAACGTTGGAGACGATCGACTCCTCCGCGCGCGCTGGAAAATGCTAAGTGCGGCGGCCGGGAAGAAGAAGGCGCGGCACGGCGGCTCGGGCGGCGCGGCGGTGGCGGCGTGGGGGCACGGGAGCGGGCGCGGCGGCGACGCGGACGTCCGGCGGCGGCGGCGGCCACGGGAACCGGCGACCGCAACGATCCAGATGAGGGCTCCTCCGCGCGACGAACTCGAAACTGCTAAGTGTCGTGGGGAAGAAGGAGGGGGCGGCGCGGGGCTTATATACCCCCCCCTTTAGTCCCGGTTGGTGGATTAACCGGGACTAAAGGGGGGTCTTTAGTCCCGGTTGAAATCACCAACCGGGACTAAAGGGTCTTTAATCCCGGTTGGTGGCTTCAACCGGGACTAAAGACTTTTCGGCGGTTCGCGCCCGATTCCCAGACCTTTAGTCCCGGTTGGTGGAACCAACAGGGACTAAAGGTATAATAAATGCGCGCTAAGGCCTTATATTTTTTCAGATTTCATTTGAATATGAAATTTGAATTTCAATTTGAATAACTTCTATATATTTTAGAATCTGACAAAACTTTGAATATGAAAAGTGTTTGAAATTTAATAACTAATTCAAAGCTATTTTGTATTTTCAAAATCAATTAATCTAACTATTTAAACAATTAACTATTTTGCCATTTTCAATTAAAACTATATTGATTAATATTCTTTTTGAATATTTTAGAATCTGACAAAACTTTGAATATGAAAAGTGTTTGAAATTTAATAACTAATTCAAAACTATTTTGTATTTTCAAAATCAATTAATCTAACTATTTAAACAATTAACTATTTTGCCATTTTCAATTAAAACTATATTGATTAATATTCTTTTTGAATATTTTAGAATCTGACAAAACTTCGAATATGAAAAGTGTTTGAAATTTAATAACTAATTCAAAACTATTTTGTATTTTCAAAATCAATTAATCTAACTATTTAAACAATTAACTATTTTGCCATTTTCAATTAAAACAATATTGATTAATATTCTTTTTGCATTTTTTAGAATCTGACAAAACTTTGAATATGAAAAGTGTTTGAAATTGAATAACTAATTCAAAACTTTTTTGCCATTTTCCAAGGCGGAGCTTCCAAAGATGCCGTAGGGCGTGAGCACCAATGACATCTTCGAGAAACTCCGTCATGGGAGATTTCCCAACCCTTTCCTCCATAACTGTTAGAGAAGATGGAGTCTTTCACGGGCTTGCAGGGAAATTTTTCCGAGGCGGAGCTTCCGAAGATGCCGTAGGGCGTGAGCACCAACGACATCTTCGAGAAACTCCGCCACGGGAGATTTTTCAACCCTTTCCTCCATAATTGTTAGAGTAGATGGAGTCTTTCACAGGCTTGCAGGGAAATTTTTCCGAGGCGGAGCTTCCGAAGATGCCGTATGGCTTGAGCACCAACGACATCTTCGAGAAACTCCGCCACGGGAGATTTCTCAACCCTTTCCTCCATAACTGTTAGAGTAGATGGAGTCTTTCACGGGCTTGCAGGGAAATTTTTCCGAGGCAGAGCTTCCAAAGATGCCGTAGGATGTGAGCACCAACGACATCTTCGAAAAGCTCTGCCACGGGAGATTTCCCAACTCTTTCCTCCATCCATGGGGATGAAACTCTCCCTGCCTTCGAGCTGTGCTTGCCATGGCGTATCGATGCTCCTTTTATAGGCACGGCGCCGCTTCTACTTTTGTCTTGTTCCTCCGACAGGGGCATCATGCGCTACATGCTTTATCTCATCGAGCAGTGCATCCACCCACGCATCCTTATCCTACCAACAGCTTTAGTCTCGGTTGCACCCACCAGCCGGGACTAAAGGTTACCCACACGTCCTTATCCCACCGACAGCTTTAGTCTCGATTGCACCCACCAGCCGGGACTAAAGGTTAGATGGTTTCCCGCGCCACTGCGTTCCCGCCTATTTTCTTCCCGCGCTTTCCACCGCTTCCCGCCTTCGTCTTCCCGCCATTTTTCACTATATATATGTAGGCTTGGCCTCCATTTACATATCACATCTAGACTCATATCTACAAACCTCATCACTCTCTTCCATGGCTTCCATCGTATCTCTAACCCCCCAGGAGGCGGAGGCGCTTTGCGCCTCAAACTACCCCTGCCCGCCGAGCTACCGCGTCCCCACCGCTGGATGCTGAGCGTCGGAGGCGTACCGGTCCCTCCTGTCCCTCTAGGTGTGGCGCGCCAGATGGCCATCACGAACCACTACTACTTCGAGCTCACACCAGAGCAGCGGAGGAATCCCCAGTGGCATCCGGACTACAGCCCGACTTGGGACGCCTTCTTCATCAATCGGCGTGAGAGTGCGCTTGCCAGGCACGAGGAGGACGGCCCGCCTCGTTCGAACTTCAACGAGGCCGTCCGTCGGCTGTGGTGGCGCGGCCGGACTCTCCAGAGCGTCATGGCCTACCGTGGCCCCCGCCTGCGCTACCCTCAGTCTCAGCCCACGCGTGCTCACCCGCCAAAGTTCGACTACCGCGACCCCGATGCCAGCGACGACGATGTCGGCGACTACGACGACTACAGTGGCGACGTTTATAGGGCTAGGCACGACTATGACTGAATCACTCCAACATTCGAAAACAAGTTCGGTCGATTGTGACTTAATCTGACCATGTACTTTAATTCCAGTTAAATCGTTTCCCCGCCTCTCGTGAGTGTTATTGTGATACATGCATGATTAGAACAATACATTACATAAAATGTTTAATACATGATTAGAACAATACATGATTACACATCATTTCTTCGCTAGTGTCCCTTGCTTACGATTGTGGCGTAACCATGGAGAATCTTCATTATTTAACTTGAGGCTTGTGTCAGTGTTCACTCTGAAGGGCGGAATTTCACCAAACTGATTATAATCTTGTGACATGTCTGTCTTGTCCTCCACTCCCACGATGGTTCTTTTCCCTGAAAGAACTATGTGGCGCTTTGGTTCATCACATGATGTATTCGATTTGGTTCTTTTTCTTGGTTTGCTACTCATGTCCTTCACATAGAAAACCTGAGCCACATCTTTGGCTAGGACGAATGGTTCATCAAGGTACCCTAGATTGTTGAGATCCACCGTTGTCATTCCGTACTGCTCGTCCAACTTTACCCCGCCTCCTGTCATCTTCACCCATTTGCACCGAAACAAAGGAACCTTAAAGTTAGGTCCATAATCAAGCTCCCATATCTCCTCTATGTAACCATAATATATGTCCGTTCGCCCTTTGCCAGTTACTGCATCAAAGCGGACACTACTATTTTGGTTGGTGCTTTTTTTATCTTGAGCGACCGTGTAAAATGTATTCGCATTTATCTCGTACCCTTGGAAAGTCAATATAGTCGAAGATGGTAATTTGGCCAGCAAGTACAACTGCTCTTCAACAACAGTGTCATTCATGAGACGTCTTTGCAACCAAACGCCGAAAGTCGCCATGTGGAGCTGTAAAACAAAGGACTCAGGCTCCCCTGGGTTTGCTTGGCGTACAATATTCTTGTATTCCTCACTGTACGGAGCCACCAAGAGGGAATTTTGTAGAACGGTGTAGTGTACGTGCTTGAGTCAACGAATGACCATCCCTACATATCATTGGTTTCTTTCCGATCGTGCCTTTTCCACTAAGTCTCCCCTCATGACGCGGTTGAGGAAGACCAATCGGCTTAAGGTCGGGAACAAAGTCAGCACAAAACTCAATGACCTCCTCTGTTCCATATCCCTTGACGATGCTTCCTTCTGGCCTAGCACGGTTACGAACATATTTCTTTAAAACTCCCATGAACCTCTCAAAGGGGAACATATTGTGTAGAAATATAGGGCCGAGAATGGAAATCTCTTTGACTAGGTGAACCAGGAGGTGCGTCATAATATTGAAGAACGATGGTGGGAACACCAGCTCGAAGCTGACAAGACATTGGGCCACATCATTTTGTAACCGTGGTAGATCTTCTGGATTGATTACCTTCTGAGATATTGCATTGAGGAATGCACATAGCTTCACAATTGCTAGTCGAACATTTTCCAGTAGAAGCCCCCTCAATGCAACTGGAAGCAATTGCGTCATAATCACGTGGCAGTCATGAGACTTTAGGTTCTGGAACTTTTTCTCTGCCATATTTATTATTCCCTTTATATTCGATGAGAATCCAGCCGGGACCTTGATACTGTTCAGGCATTCAAAAAAGGTGATCTTCTCTTCTTTAGTAAGAGCGTAGTTAGCGCGACCTTGAAACAGTTCCGGATGTCGGTCTTCTAGGTCTTTCACACGTTGCAGGTCCTGTCGAGCTTCCTTTGTATCGTTTGTCTTCCCATACACACCCAAGAAGCCTAGCAGGTTCACGCAAAGATTCTTTGTCACATGCATTACGTCGATTGCAGAGCGAACTTCTAGGAATTTCCAATACTCAAGCTCCCAAAATATAGATTTCTTCTTCCACATGGGTGCGTGTCCGTCTGCGTCATGCGGAACAGATTGTCCGCCAGGACCCTTTCCAAAGATTACTTCTATATCTTTGACCATATCGAATACATCATCACTAGTATTTTCCTTAGGTGGGTCCCGGTGATCTGCCTTACCGTTGAAATGCTTGCCTTTTTTTCTTACGGCATGAATTTTGCTAAGAAATCGACGGTGCGATATGTACACATTCTTCTTACAATTAGCTAAATATATACTTTCAGTCTCTTGTAAACAGTGTGTGCATGCCTTGTATCCCTTGTTTGTCTGTCCTGAAATGTTACTAAGAGCAGGCCAATCATTGATTGTAACGAACATCAACGCTCGTAAGTCAAATTCCTCTTGTTTGTGCTCATCCCACTCTGGTTTGGCCCACAGCTATAAAAGTTCAACAACTAATGGCCTTAGGTACACATCAATATCGTTGCCGGGTTGCTTCGGACCTTGGATGAGCACTGGCATCATAATGAACTTCCTCTTCATGCACAACCAAGGAGGAAGGTCATAGATGCATAGAGTCACAGGCCAGGTGCTATGACTGGAGCTCTGCTCCCCAAAAGGATTGAAGCCATCTGTACTTAGACCAAACCGTATGTTCCTTGCGTCACCTGCAAAATCTTTAAACTTATTGTCGATCTTTCTCCATTGTGACCCATCAGCAGGGTGTCTCAACATCCCGTCTGACAAACGGTCCTCTTTGTGCCATCATAATAACTTGGTATGCTCTTTGCACCAAAACAAACGTTTCAACCGTGGTACTATAGGAGCATACCACATCACCTTGGTAGGAACCCTCTTTCTGGGGGGCTCGCCCTCAACATCACCAGAGTCATCTCCTCTGATCTTATACCGCAATGCAGTGCATATCGGGCATTCAGTCAAATTCTCATAGTCACCACGATAGAGGATGCAGTCATTAGGACATGCATGTATCTTCTGAACCTCTAAACCTAGAGGGCAGACAATCTTCTTGGCTTCGTACGTACTGGTGGGCAATTCATTATCCTTTGGAAGCATATTCCTCATCATTTTCAGCAACTTTTCAAATCCGGAGTCAGATAGACCTTCCTCTGCCTTCCATTTCAGCAATTCAAGTGTGCTGCCCAGCTTTTTTAGACCATTTTGGCAGTTTGGGTATAAGGACTTTTTGTGATCCTCTAACATGCGATCCAACTTCTCCCTCTCCTTATTAGTTTCGCATTCTCTCCGTGCATCAGCAATGGTCCGACCGAGATCATCAGGGGCCTCATCATGTGTCTCTCCTTCAGCTTCCCCTTTAGCTCCCCCTTCAGCTTCTCCCATGAAAGTATCACCATATTCAGGGAATCCAGGATAGTTGTCATCATCCTCTTCTTCATTGTTTTCCATTGTAACACCTCTTTCTCCATGCTTGGTCCAACAATTATAGCTGGGCATGAAACCGTGCTGAAGCAGGTGCACGTGAAGGGTTCTTGATGAAGAGTAATTCTTCAGATTCTTACACGCACTACATGGACAGACAACAAAACCATTCCGCTTGTTCGCATCAGCCACACGAAGGAAATCCTGCAAGCCCTTAATGAACTCGCTTGAGACTCGGCTACCGTACATCCATTGCCGGTTCATCTGCATTATTATATAAGTATATAATAAACCAAATTAATACAAGTAATAAACTCATATTGCATATAAATCATATATACTCCCACATTACTCTCTAACGTTACAAAAATTATTGCAAATAAATCCTACTCAAAAATTATTATTGTAAATCACATAAGCTCATAATTACTACCACATTACTTTCTAACATTAATTACTCCACAAATCCCTCTATTTTATTGAGCATAAAAAGAGCTATATATGTGCATGACAAATTTCTACTTCATACTCATTTTGGTCAACATACAAGTACACCACCTCTACACATGTGCAAACTAAGTAATTAATTTAAGCTCAAATGCTATATAAATCAAATTAACTCCCATAATTACTCCCAAATTATAGCCACAAATCTCACCACATCTAGAGCATTATATGAGCTAAATTAGCAATTAAAGATGAGAGAGTAAAGTTGCTAACCTTTTGAACCAATTAGATAGATGAAATAACTCAAAATCTTGGATTATTTTGATAAAAAAATCGAGCATGACCTCTCCACTCAATCCAAGCTTCCGACCACCATTGGTGTACTGGCAGGCTCGGGGGAAGAGAAGCTAGATTTTGTAGGCGACGGTCTTTAGTCCCGGTCCATGTTAAAGGCCGGGATTAAAGGTCACCCTTTAGTCCTGGTCGTTAACACGGGCCGGGACTAAAGGCCACCGCCCGTGGGGTTCCCGCCCGCCAACCCTTTAGTCCCGGTCCGTGTTAACGACCGGGACTAAAGGTCCATTACGAACCGGGACTAGGTGCTGGCCGTGCCCCAGCGGCACGAACCGAGACTAATGCCCCCTTTAGTCCCGGCCCATATAGTTTGGGGACTAAAGGTGGCGGATAGAAGCCTCTTTTTCCACTAGTGCTACCAGCCGCTGGCTCGATATCTCTCCACGAGCGCTTCCTTTGACATGTTCACTCCTTTGACCGCAGCCAGGTAGACAGATCAGTTGCGTCATGTATTTGTGGTGCTCGAGCTATAAGTGACGCATGCATCACGACGGTGGGCATTCGCATAAACAATTTCTATATAGTACTAATCGCCTAATCGGTATTCCCTCCGATCGAAAATAACTGTCGGCAATTTGACCGACAGTTATTTTCGATCGGAGGGAGTAGTATAATACCAGCATGCAGTAATAAGATACACGAGTACCCGGCGAAGCCAGCGACATATAGAGACCTATCATTTTCGCACTTCATACGAATTTGATTAACCAAATGTGTGCATCAAAAGCAGTCAGAATGCGTTGATGTTGTAGCACTGCGGTATAAGAAACTAGATGATACCCCGTGCGTTGCTGCGGAACTTGTATAACAAAAAGCTGAAAGAACAACATACATCGTTTGAACAGAAAGGGAGAAATATGAGATCAAAGAAAGATATCAACCAATATAGAGATGATGAGTGTATACATGAATAGGTGGTGCAGAATTAGACTTGGTATTAACATATTGGTCGCCGGTCAGGCTAGCTTGTAAGAGCACTGAAACAATTGTAGCACATCAAAGGGCAACAGAATTAACTTGAACACAAATGTTGAATCGTTGAGTTAACTATGCTGAATTAATGAACAGAATAGGGTCATATGAATGTGAAAATTGCTTTCAGATCATGTGCTCTGGACGAAAGAAAATTCAAATCACAAAAAAAAAAATACTTGAAGAGTTCACACATGAAAATATTGGAAAATATACAATATTCAACTGTGCATTGTAATGATACCATATCTTTTGGGGTTTGACAGACAAATTGAAGTACTGGGTGTTTATATTTAAGCCAACTCTCCTTTTTCTTGTGCAGCTCGCAGATGAATACTCCCCCCGTTTCAAAATATAAGATGTTTTAGGTTTGTGAAGCAAATGCATCTAGACATGTTTTAGTGTGTATATTCAAATGAACCTACACACTAAAAAAATGTCTAAATACATTTGCTTCACAAAGCTAAAACATCTTATATTTTGAAACGGAGGGAGTACATACTAAAAGAAGAGACAATATTTCGTTTGGTTAGCAAGTGTACTGTACTGGCAGTACTCCATCATCAATAACAGACTGATAAGCTATGTACCTCTTAACATTCTCAAGGAAGCGTGATGCAAGGGATTATAGATGTAGGTTGTATCTTGCCTAATAAATCTGTCTTGCCCAACAAACTACTTGAAGGGGATTCTGGAGTGACAAAACCTTGATATTTCGAGAACTATGAATAAATGTTCCTGACAACTAAATTCACTATGAATAAATGTAGCTGACAACAAAATTCCACCATGAAAATTGGAAAAAGGAAGTTATTCCATTAAGAATTTTCTTAGGGGGCTCCATTAAGAATCTTATCAATCGATATACTTGTGAAAGAGAGAGATCATTCTTGCAGGAGACCAAAATTCATACTATTCAGTGTTTTGTTAGTTAAATAATAACAGGGAATAATTCTGCAAAGAAAAAAGATTTCCCCGTCTAAGCCAAACTGCACGCATAGATATCCACAAAGCTGACTGGTATTGTTGGTTAGTGGCAATGAACCATTGGCGATGTAAAAACACTCACTATTTTGAAGATTTAAACATTCAGACCATATAGTTGGCATCTGGGCCAGAACAAAACAAAAACTTTACATAATGAAGTTATACCCCTCGCCTCCGATGTCCTAGAGAACTGGCACCCGTATAAACCGTCGGACAGCGGTGACAGTCCGGAGCATCAGCTGCCTGCGGCCTGACCTAAAAAGAAGCAAGTACTGTTGTATTTCACGGAATATTCCATGGGAGCAAACCCCTTAAATCAGGGAGAATCCAGGGTAAAATACATGCGACCAGTAGGAGTAGGAAATTTGAAGATGTATGTGCGCTCATCCAATGTAAATTAAAAATTAAGAGTAGGAGATGAGAGCTTCTGTACCAATGAAAGCATCTACTGCTGTCCAGCGTCATTTGGACATGCACATGATCATAGCCGCTTCCTCCTAGCTCGCATAATCCAATCGAACCCCAATCAAATCAGAGAGGCTTGCGCAAGCAGCACATACAATCCAACCAAATCGGGTTGGGCAAAACATCGAGCAGCTTCCGATCCGGGCCGGAGGGCAACCTGAAAGATTGAGAAATATTAGTTGTGGGATTGAAAAAAAGAAAGGGGGACTGAAAATTGTGGGCGACCATCTACCAGAGTAGAGACTGGCGCCAGACATGGCGATGTGAGTATGCGGATGCGGTCGATGTAGATGGCACTATGGCAGCACGGGTGTAGTTTTCTAACCTGGAGGCGGCGGTGGCGGCTCAGTTGAAGCGAACAGTTTCTATTCGATTAATGCAGCAATTTCATTAGCATTAGTGGTGAGGAGGCCACAGGTCGCGGCCGCAGAGATGGTGTCTATGAGTACAGAGTCACCACCAGGAACGGAAACGATGATAGTAGCTTTTATTTTCTCTTGAGAACAAACGGCCATGAAGTCCATGTGACATGGCTTTGAGGCCCATGTTGATAAGGGTGCAGATTGCGGAGAGACGTGCCAGGAAGCGAGGAGTAACGCGCTGCGCTATAGCGCACGAGCGTGGTAGAAAAAGAGACGACGTGGAGACATGAGAGGGCAGGAAATTCAAATAGTGGGAAAAGCTACGTAGATAGTTGTGTGCATGCATGCACACATCCATCTTTATTTCTAGTTAGCTACTTCACACTCAGTGCTGTTCACACTTTGGATGGAGCTCACACTTGACGCAGCCATTCACTCATCTGCACGATTTTATATTGTCGAGTACTCTCTCCGTTTAAAAATATAAGATATATTAATTTTATAAAATTAATGTATTTAGACATCTTTTAGTGTATAGATTTGAGTAAATTTATATATTAAAAGATGTTTAGATACACTTACTTTATAAAACTAAAACATCTTATATGTCTAAATGGAGGAAATAGAGTAGAGTAAGACGTCAGTTAAAGCATCTCCAACAGGCCGACCCATTTTGGTGTCTAAATCGGTTCGATTCGATCTATTTGGGTCGGCCCGCGGACACCAAATCAGTGCATGTCCGTTTGGGTGTGGGGTGTATCCAACGGACTATTACCAAAAAAAAAGTAACAAAAAAAACACTTCTCTCTGGAAGGACACGGCCGGCTTCTCCACCGCAGTTCCTCACCGGTCGCCAGCAGCTCGGCCGAGGAGCCATCGAGGTCCTCCTCGCCGCGAGAAGCTCGCCCGCCAGGAGGGAAGGAGGAGCTCGGCCGGCGGGTGAAGGAGGAGATCCGCCGGGCGTCATAAGTCATCTGCCGCGATTGGTTGCCGACAATAGCAGGGAAGTCCATGCACTTCGGCTGCGACCCTCGTATGATACGGGACCATGGCACCTGCAGGAAGGATAGAGCTCCATGCTTTCAGTATCTGCAGTAGCGAAGAGGCTGAAGCTACAAGAAGATGAAATCGAGGGTCTGGTACCATCGGAACTAGTCAATTCGGTCGTGGCCATAATGGCGAACGCCCGAGGTCGTCCCGATGCCGCGCCGGAGGCCGCCCGAGGCTGCCGGAGACCGCGCCCGAGGCCTCGCAGGCTCGCCCGAGGCCGGCTCTACTCGCCCGTCTCCACCTCCCGCCGGATCTCGGGGCCTGTTTGGCTTGCGGTGGCCAGGGCTTGGGCGGCAGGGGCCGGGGATAGGGCGGCGGAGACTAGGGCTTGGGCGGTGGAGACCGAAGCTTGGAGCAGCGGCGGCCGGAGATCGGGGCGATGGCCGTAGCTCGGGATCGAGATGCGGAGAGAGGGGGGGAAAGAGAGAGTGAGGAGAGAGAGTGGGGGATGAATTTTGACTGATAGGTGAGCCAGACGGCGGGGGGGGGGGGGGGGGGGGGGCGCGTGTCCGCGCGAGCGACCCAAACTGGAACCAATTTTGTGGAGCAAATGGGTCGGGCACGGACCGATTGTCTGTTTGGATAGTCGTTTTTTTTTCATGTGGACACGTTCGGACCGCGAGTGGTCAAATAGGTAGCCCCGCTGGAGATGCCCTTAGCCAAGTTGTATACAGACATGGTTTGGCTTTCAGAAATAACAGTAACTAACAATGTGTGAATCGTCTACTCATGAAATTTTGTCGTACAAAGATAATCGATAAGGAAAAAAATTGCCCTCAGAAAGGAGAAGTAACTGAGGTGCAATGGTAAAAAGAGTGACGCCATTGCAAAGTTGCATGCAGATGCTTGATCTTCGGTTTCTCGGATTGTCGTCTCGGTTTGCCTCATTCTTTGACTATTGTGTCACCTTTTGCCTTTGGGATTTCTATTTTCGTGCCCTCGGATCCTTAGTTGTACTCAGTTTTCCCCAGCTCCTTAGTTTTTCCTCAGTTTTGTTCAAGCCCTTGTCTGAAACCCTCACAAGTGCTGGAATGGCCGGTTGCCCGACGGGTCAATAACTTTGACCATTATCTGATGACTAGTGGGGCCACGTATAGCCCGCAAAGACACGTCAGACCATCCATGTTTGTTTGACCGTAAGCATCGCCGTATCCCTGACCAAAACGCGGACGAGTAGGGCTTCGGTATATCGAATGACAAGTGGGGCCATGACGCTGATACAAGGGGCAATACACGGGTAGGATTAGATTTTTAAACGGAGCTCTACAGTGATGGTACGGAGGAGGTGGCCTGCGGGGTGCCGAGATGAGATCGACGTCCACAAAGAACTG
Organism: Dactylis glomerata; assembly: GCA_007115705.1. NCBI lineage: Eukaryota > Viridiplantae > Streptophyta > Magnoliopsida > Poales > Poaceae > Dactylis > Dactylis glomerata. Next base: position 5,432,741 of record QXEO01001278.1, on the reverse strand, counting down.
CATGAGGCAAGACCAGACACAGTAGATAGATATGAACTAGACACGTTTAACCATGCAAAGAAGAAAAGAAATTGTCGAGGATATCGACGACGACCTCAACACTTTGACTGACGGTGTCGGACACGAACGTGAGCAATGTAGAGAAAACTAGTGTCTCTCCTTTCTGACGTGTATAGATGGGTGCTAGGGGAGTGTGGTGGCGAAGGGAAAGACCTCGCGGTGGTCTGTGACGTTCAGCATAGTGGGGCGGCGTGGCCGTGCCCACAGCGGCGTGCATGTTTGGCATTGGCATCAGCATGTACGTTCGTCATTGGCCTCAGCGGTATCTCTAGTGTGTTAGTGATCGAATGAGGGGACAGGATTGAGGGTGCATCCCGACGGTGACCTAGCAGTGGCGGCGAGCATAGCCATTCTGACCATGCCGATATCGGCATCGGCATCATTTGGAGGCTGTGGTGCTCGAATCATGGTGGAAATTGCGATTCCCTATTATTTTTACATGCATAATATATAGAAAATAGCTAGATCTCTAAATCGATGCATATGAAGCTACATATATATGCTTGGTCATAATCTCCTTATCTAAAGGGGACGGATGCATGGCTTCATGTCGTCGTCGCTTTCATCGTCAGTATCTTCGTCGTCCGTGTAGTAGTACTTCCTGCACGTTGTTCTGTCGAACACCTTCACTGTGAGCACATTATCGCCTTCATATTTGAAGTGTAGGAAGCAGCCGAAATCCACACCGTGCGCGATGGCGAAATTCTCTCAGCCTTTGTCAAGGTACATCCGGCCTTGTCCCTTCAAATAGGACCTCCACGGTCCAGAGACGAGGACCGCAGTCAGCTGCTCACAGATACACCTTAGCGGGCTCCTAGCCGTCAAGATAGTCCGCAAATTTTTTTGGGAGTGCCTGCAAAGAGATCGAGCGCCGATCGTTTGAAATTAAAGATTTTTTAGAACATGCACATAATTAATCACATGCATCATATATGTGGGAACGCGTACGTACCTTCTTGGCCAAAGGGTCTTCATAGATGACGATGAAGAACTCCTCTATGATCAATGGCAGTGTTGATGGTGGTGGTGGCAATGATGATGATCCACCACCCCGGCCGCCCCTTCCCCTTCCCCTTCCCCTTCCGGTCGGCGTCCAAGACGTGTGATGTCTACGCACGCGTCTGTTCTTGTAGACAGTGTTGGGCCTCCAAGTGCAGATGTTTACAGAGCAGCAGTAAGTTTCCCTTAAGTGGATCACCCAAGGTTTATCGAACTCAGGGAGGAAGAGGTCAAAGCTATCCCTCTCAAACAACCCTACAATTACGATACAGAAAGTCTCTTGTGTCCCCAACACACCCAATACACTTGTCAGATATATAGGTGCACTAGTTCGGCGAAGAGATAGTGAAATACATGTGATATAGATGATTATAAGTAGCAAATGTGATTTGAAGTAAATATCGCTGCGAGCAAACATGTAATAAAACAGGAAGTAAACGGTGTGCAATGCTTGGAAACAAGGCCTAGGGATCATACTTTCACTAGTGGACACACTCCCAACAAATATAACATAATTGAACAAATAAACAACTTCTCTTCACTATGGTACTCTGCATTACTCTCCTATTGAACAACACTAATCATTGCGTAGTGGCTACAGAAGCACCCCTTAAAGTTTATCAAGTACTTGACAAACACCGCTCATAGAGATATCCAAATCAAAGCACAACTCAAGATAGATATTATTGCAACTTAGACTAAGTACTAACATGGTGCACACACTGTCAACATTACACCATGAAAGGAGGAATAGATCACTTCAATACTATCATAGTGATAATTATTCTCATAATCCATAAAAGATCACAATCGTAGCCTAGACCAAGTACCACCACGATACACGCACTGTCACTGTTACACCATAGCAGGAGGAATAGATTACTTTAATAACATCACTAGAGTACACATAATATTTGAATAACAACATCTACTTGTTCAACATGATACAAAGCTCACGATCACATAAAGATCACATCATGGGAGAGAGAGGTGAACCACATAGCTACCGGTAGAGCCCTCAGCCCCGAGATGAATTACTCCCTCCTCATCATAGGAGACAGCAAGGTTGATGGAGATGGCGGTGAGGTCGATGGAGACGGCAGAGACGGCGATGGCGACCGATGGAGATGGCTCTGGGGGCACTTCCCCGTCCCGGCAGGGTGCCGGAACAGAGACTTCTGTCCCCCAAAATTTGTCTTCGATGGCGGCGGAGCTGCGGAACTGTTCTGGAAAAAACGTCGACTCCCTTAGGGTTTTCCGTCCCGAGGCTTTATATAGGCGAAGGGGCATCATCAGAGGGCAGCCAGGGGCTCCTAACACCAGGGTGGCGCGGCCAGGGCCTGGGCCGCGCCACCTATGTGTGAGGGCGGCCTCTGGCCCCCCTCCGGCTCTCTTTCGGTCTTCGGGAAGCTTCCGGGAAAAATAAGACTTCTGGAACTTGTTTCATCCAATTCTGAGAATATTTCCTGTGTAGCTTTTCTGAAACACAAAAATAGCAGAAAACAGGGAACTGGCACTGTGGCATCTTGTCAATAGGTTAGTTCCGGAAATCGCATAAAAACGCCACGAAGTGTAACGAAACACAAGGCAAATGGTGTAAAAAGAAGCATGGAGCATCAAAAATTATAGATACATTTGAGACGTATCAGCATCCCCAAGCTTAACTCCTGCTCGTCCTCGAGTAGGTAAGTGATAACAAAAGAAATAATTTTTGAGGTGACATGCACCTACACAATCTTGATCGTAAAGGTAAAGCATTGAGTGCTGAGATCAAAGAACTTAAAGCATGGGCATGAAGATATAATCTTGACAATAAGAAACTTAGCAACCATGTTGTAAACATGAAAATGAACACAAACAAAAGATCATGAAAATGAAACAATAAAAGTTAAACGTCTGTTCAAATCATAAGGAAAAACATACAAATGGTTTTCAGCTTGTCCTTCATGGAGAGCAAAACATAAATGCATAGGACACCTTCAAGTTTAAGAGGGCGACTAGATACAAATAATTTGAGAACAAGTGAAACCAACAATATGAATCAATCAATGAAAACTTTGGGACAATGCACATTATACTCAGAATGGCAACTATGCTCTCTTAGATAGTGCATAAAGGTAGAAGGTGGTGACTCAACATAAAAGTAAAAAAAGGGCCCTTCGCGGAGGGAAGCAGTGATTAAACATGTGCTAGAGCTTTTCATTTGTAAAACAGAGAGATGAACCTTGAGTTTTGAGAGGTGGTTGTCTTTGTCAACGACTGGCAATGGGGTTCTTACTATCTTCCATACAAAAATGAAGCAAGTTTTTGAGAGAGAGATTGGCACTTTTGTGCTCTTTTATAAAGCTTGGCACTTCTCCCCACATTTTTTCCTTCTCAAACCATGGCTAACCGATTCCATCGGGTGCCCACCAACATTCACATACCATGGAGGAGTGCCTTTTTTTTGGAATAAGCAATATGGAAGATAGCAAATCCGACCACTACGTCCCCATGAGCTAAAAATAGTGGCACAAAACGAGAAGTAGTTGAAAGTTTTGAAAGGTAGCACATGAAAATTTACTTTGGAATGGCTTACAAATACCATGCATAGGAGTTTATAGTGGACACAATGGCAAACTTGATTTTTAGGAGTTGGATGCACGAGTAGAGCTCATACTCAGTACAAGGCGAGGGCTAGCAAAAGACTGGGAGCGACCAACTAAGAGAGCAATAACGGCCATAATCATGCAAAGCGACAAAGCAATATTAAAAGAAGTATAAGATGACATCAAAAGTCAAAAACTAAATGATCATAGAGGCTATTGGCGACTTTGTAAGAGTCTAACATGTGTGAGCATGCGCCAAGTCAACCCAAATAAAGCATCAAGGAGAAAACCAAAATAATGCTTCCAAACGATAAAAACAACGCATGATTTTTTTTCAAAGGCTCATTAAGCAATCTCAGTTATTTGAGACAAGTCATTCTACAGCAAAACCACTAAGCATACTATCAAAAAGACATCAAGCACGACATGCAAAAGCCTAGGCCGCAGTCTACACAAGCTCCTTCTTGTACCACTTTTTTGCATAAAGCTTTTTCTCTTTTCCAACACCATTCAAACCTTTTTGAGACAACTCTTTTGAGGAAAACCAACATATACCAGAGGTCCAAATACACCTTGATGCAAAGATATAAGAAGATCTGAACAAAAATCAAGGCGAAAAATGCAAGCCAAATGCAGTAGCAGAAAAAGAGAACACTCGTTGAACGATAAGAGTGAAAACTAGAGTGTTGTTGGCAATAAAAAATGAGTTCATCTCCTCCAAAACAATATGATGTGATCTAACCATTTATTGCAGCAAACAAAGCAAAAGAAAACTGAAAACAAAAACAACTGACGCTCCAAGAAAAACACATAGTGCATGAAGCAATAAAAATATAGTGTTTTGAAAGGTGACCTGATTTTTGCCGATGAAGAAGGGGTGCCTCGGGGGCATCCCCAAGCTTTGACGCTTGTACTTCTTGGGTGTTTCTTGGGGTGCTGGGCATCCCCAAGCTTGAGCTTTTGTCCATTCTTCATCTCATCTCATCACTCTCTGATCCCTACACTTGAAAACTTCCTTCATACAAAACTAAACACAAATCTATTAGCAACATTAGTGTAAGCATAGAATATAATCAACCTCTTTTGCTTCAGGTTTCAACCCAAAACCACCATATATAAAGTATATACTACTGTGGCAACTTCCCCAAAAGTTCCGTGATAAAAAAGAACTCAAAAGAAAGCGATAAAGCGGCAAATACAAATATTGGCAGAAATCTGTCAAAACAGAACAGCTGACAAATGTCGAATTTTTAGAGCATTTTCTATTGCTCAAATCAAAAAGTGTTCAACTAATTAAAGTTTGGATATAACCTGGGGCATATGAACAAGAAATCGCAGGTCCAAAAGATATACAGATAATTTGCACGAATTTTTACGGTGCAGCACCGAAAACAGTTTCAGGACAGCAACATCCCCAAATCTTTACCTCACTCAAATTAGAGGCTTCTCTTGGCACAAAAACGAAATAAAAAGGATAAGGAGTGGTCATTACAGTTGTAATGACTTCCAAGACTCAAATAAAAGAAAAAGTACTGAAAATAAAACAATGGGTTATCTCCCAAGAGTGCTTTTCTTTAACGCTTTTGAGCTAGGCGCAGTAATTTGCAAAGATGCTCATATGGGCGCCATATAAGAGCTTGAGGCAAAGGCGCCATATAGGAACTTAAAGCAATAGAGAGCATCAAAAAGCAAGTATGGAACACATTTAAATCTAAACCACTTCCTATGAAAAATAGTCTTGTAAAGAGACAAGTCATGAAAGCGCAAAGCAAAAAGCATAGGAAGGCAAAATAAGTACAACTTCAAGAATTGCAACATAAAGAGGGGAAACTCAATATTGTTGAGATCCATCAAACCATCTTTCCCTCTCTCATAATAACTTTCAGTAGCATCATGAATAGAACTAACAATATAACTATCACATAAAGCATCTCTATCATGAGCCACATGCATAAAAGAATTAATACTCCCCACATGAACAATCGTAGTAGGAGCACATTCAACGGAATAATTATTCTCATCACCATAATCATCAAAAAAAGGAGGCATATTGTAATCATAATTAATTTTATCCTCAAAAGTAGGTGAACTGAAAACATTATACTCATCATTGTAACCATCATAAACTAGAGAACTACTATGTCGCAAAGCATATTCATCAAATATATCATCATAAGAAGGAACATGGATAGTACTAATGGTACAACAATTATTAACCTTAGAATTGGTACCAAAAAGATTTTCAATATCAAAAGTAGAGTGCTTTTCCGAATCATGATCACTAACATAGGTAACAGGCATAGGAACATCATCCCAATCAGAATTATCATAATCTATAGCAGGATCATAACGCTTAGGGGAAGATACCGTGTCCTCTCGCCTTTTACTCCTCTTCTTCTTCTTCTTCTTCATACTCTTCTTACTCTATCCTTTAGGAGGGAGGGACTTGAAGGGCATCTTCTCCACATATTCTTTAGTAGGGAAATGCATCTTCTCCACATAATCTGATTTGCTGACAGAAACAACAGAAGAAACTTTGGAGGATTCCTCCTCTCTATTAATAAGATAAAAACATCTATCAGTCCTGTCATAGCTTGGCAAAATATCAAGTTTTATAAGATTTTGTATGTAAGTATTTGCAAGGCAATCTTTAGCACAATAGAGACGACAACCACGAAGGGTGCTATTAATATCAACATCATTCATATCTATCAAAGCAATCTTTCTAGATATCTCTTCACACGCCAAGAACAAAGCGAGCTCATCATGCTGATTGGGAGTAATCTTGTCATCACAATACATACTTAAGGTACTAGAAGAGTAACTATTAGGGCTTGAGCATTGGAAATTAAAATGACCTACGTCATCGCAATGTTTACAAAGAAAAGGATAAAGCTTACAAACCCTTTTACCGATCTCACCTATATCCTTGTACCACATTCGGGTTTCTTCATTTGCATGGTGGACACAATAATCTTCCTTGTTGTAACTCTGTTCACAAGGTCTATGTACTCCACAAAAATTAACATGCTTATAAGAAATAGTACTTTTAGAAATTTGAGCATGTTTATTGCAATCATCAACAACAATATCACTTTCTATGCAAGTGTCCTTAAAAGGTTCAGGATACACGTCCCCATTTCCTTTAGAAACATTCATATGAGAAGCAAAGGCTTTAAAGCAATCAACCATAATTTGAGGATCAAGACCATATTTAGCACTAAGCTCTTGAAAATTAGCAGTTTCAGTGAAAGACTTAATGCAATCAAACTCGTAATTCATACCTGATCCTTTACCTTTGTCGCTATCCCAACCTTCAATATTGTTTTAAATTATTTCAAGCAGATCCCACTTGGTGTCAACATCCTTGCTTGTGAAAGACCCATCAAAGCATGCATCTAGATAGTCCTTGTAATATCCTGAAAGCCTTGCATAAAAATTATTAATAACAATATTACGGGGAAGATCATGAATAGGACATTTATGCATTAGTAACTTCAATCTTTCCCAAGCTTGGGCAATGCTTTCTCCCTCATGCGGATGAAAATTATAAATGTAATTCCTATCTTTATAAACCTGACTAGAAGGATAGAATTTAGAATAAAAGAGAGGTTCAATTTCCTCCCAGTTAATAGATCGGCCATCCTTCAATGTTTTAAACCATTCCCCAGCTCTGCCTTTCAGTGATAAAGAGAATAGCTTCTTCTTAACTTGGTTCATCGAAATACCTGCACACTGGAACAACTCGCATAATTCATGTATAAAGAGCAAATGATCACCAGGATGGACAGTTCCATCTCCTAAATAGCAGTTATTCTTAACACATTCAACAATCTTTGTAGGTATTTTAAAAGGATGAGGAGCACAAGCATCATTAGAAACATTACATATGGAAGATAAAATATCATCAGAGCAAACGTTCTCCACTAAAGCTGGGGGACTAAAAATATCATACTTCACAAAACCAGCTTCCCCAAGCTTAGACTTTTCTATAGCATTAGCAATAACGGGATTCAAAGCATTCGTACTAATAACATTGCTATGTGAAATAAGCTCCAACGGTTTTTCAATTTTCTCATCAAATCTAAAATCAGGAAAAAGACTAAAGAACTCTTTATTTTCCATTAAGCCTAACTAGTGAAAATAAAAAAAAGAAACAAAAAGATAAAAATACAGAATCTAAAGGAAATAACTCCGAACACTCACACAGGAGGATGCGAGTACCTTTTACCTTACCTCCCCGGCAACGGCGCCAGAAAAGAGCTTGATGTCTACGCATGCGTCTGTTCTTGTAGACAGTGTTGGGCCTCCAAGTGCAGAGGTTTGTAGAGCAGCAGCAAGTTTCCCTTAAGTGGATCACCCAAGGTTTATCGAACTCAGAGAGGAAGAGGTCAAAGCTATCCTTCTCAAACAACCCTGCAATTATGATATAGAAAGTCTCTTGTGTCCCCAACACACCCAATACACTTGTCAGATGTATAGGTGCACTAGTTCGGCGAAGAGATAGTGAAATATAAGTGGTATAGATGATTATAAGTAGCAAATGTGATTTAAAGTAAATATCGCTGTGAGCAAACATGTAACAAAACAGGAAGTAAATGGTGTGCAATGCTTGGAAACAAGGCCTAGGGATCATACTTTCACTAGTGGACACACTCCCAACAAATATAACATAATTGAACAAATAAACAACTTCTCTTCACTATGGTACTCTGAATTACTCTCCTATTGAACAACACTAATCATTGCGTAGTGGCTACAGAAGCACCCCTTAAAGTTCATCAAGTACTTGACAAACACCGCTCATAGAGATATCCAAATCAAAGCACAACTCAAGATAGATATTATTGCAACTTAGACCAAGTACTAACACGGTGCACACACTGTCAACATTACACCATGAAAGGAGGAATAGATCACTTCAATACTATCATAGTGATAATTATTCTCATAATCTATAAAAGATCACAATCGTAGCCTAGACCAAGTACCACCATGATGCATGCACTGTCACCGTTACACCATGGCAGGAGGAATAGATTACTTTAATAACATCACTAGAGTACACATAATATCTGAATAATAACATCTACTTGTTCAACATGATACAAAGCTCATGATCACATAAAGATCACATCATGGGAGAGAGAGGTGAACCACATAGCTACCGGTAGAGCCCTCAGCCCCGGGGATGAATTACTCCCTCCTCATCATAGGAGATAGCAAGGTTGATGGAGATGGCGGTGAGGTCGATGGAGACGGCGGAGACGGCGATGGAGACCGATGGAGATGGCTCCGGGGGCACTTCCCCATCCCGGCAGGGTGCCGAAACAGAGACTTCTGTCCCCCGAAATTTGTCTTCGACGGCGGCGGAGCTGCGGAACTGTTCTGGGAAAAACGTCGACTCCCTTAGTGTTTTCCGTCCCGAGGCTTTATATAGGCGAAGGGGCGTCGTCAGAGGGCAGCCAAGGGCTTCTCACACCAGGGTGGTGCGGCCAGGGCCTGGGCCGCGCCACCTATGTGTGAGGGCGGCCTCTGGCCCCCCTCCGGCTCTCTTTCGGTCTTCGGGAAGCTTCCGGGAAAAATAAGACTTCTGGAACTTGTTTCGTCCAATTCCGAGAATATTTCCTGTGTAGCTTTTCTAAAACACAAAAATAGTAGAAAACGTGGAACTGGCACTGTGGCATCTTGTCAATAGGTTAGTTCCAGAAATTGCATAAAAACGCCATGAAGTGTAACGAAACACAAGACAAATGGTATAAAAACAAGCATGGAGCATCAAAAATTATACATACGTTTGAGACGTATCAACGTGAAAGCCATGCAAATGGATCAAGTGTATGTGAACGAAGAAGAGAGAGGCAGAACCTATTGACATGAGGGATGGCCGTTGTGGGGGTTTATAAGGGAGAGATGACCGTTGTGGGGTTTACACCATAAATTAAGGTAGAGATGACCGTTGTGGGGTTTACATAATAAATTAAGGAGGAGATGACCGTTGTGGGGGTTTATATCTCAACAAAAAAGTAATTCCTAAAAGAAATGGAAATTCGTGATAGTTTATCATTTTACAGTGAAAAGTAATGCCTAAAAGAAATGGAAATTCGTGATAGTTTATCATTTTACCGTGAAAAGTAATGCCTACAAGAAATGGAAATTCGTGATAGTTTATCATTTTACCATGAAAAGTAATGCCTACAAGAAATAGAAATTCGTGATAGTTTATCATTTTACCGTGAAAAGTAATGCCTAAAAGAAATGGAAATTCGTGATAGTTTATTATTTTACCGTGAAAAGTAATGTCTACAAGAAATGGAAATTCGTGATAGTTTATCATTTTACCGTAAAAAGTAATGCCTAAAAGAAATGGAAATTTGTGATAGTTTATGATTTTACCATGAAAAGTAATGCCTACAAGAAATTCGTGATTACCAAACTTGTTGAATCCGGTGGCAAACTCGTTATTTAGCATACATAGAGGGGTTGTAGTTTGCCACCGACAGATAAAGAGAGGGTGGCCATGATGAGAGAGAAAGAGGGGTTATCCTGCCCGTTAGATCATATGATCGACGGTAGGTGGGCACGATCCGTGTGACAACAGCTCGACCAATCAGACCAAGTTTAGGCTTCTGTGAGAAGGGAGAGGATAAAACTGAGTAGTATCAAGGATCCAAGGGCAAGTAAATAGTAAACAGGCTAAGGAATTCAAATAAGCGATTTAGAAAAAGAAAAACACATGTTTTGTACAATGAAACCCAGGTTGGCCTACCTCAGAGTATTAGCAATTCAAATATACATGAGTGTGAAAATTATGGCCTCATTCAGACAAACTATGTTTTGGGTATAGATGTTTTGAGAAGGGGTTTGAGTGGAAAGCCATGAACCTTCATAGCTACTAGTAATTTGAGAAGTGGCCATTTGTGTTAAAACTTGATTTATATATGATTGTTATGATTTCCTACGTGGCAGGTCGCGTAACAAGACTCCATGAGTAGGAGGCACTATGATTTTATTTTTTTGAATTTTTTTGCGCATGAAATGACTCAATTAGATAGCTTAATCCCATTTGTTGACTCTCTGTTGACCAGCCACTTGAGGGTAAAACTGAGTATATTGCACTAGCCAGTATTAGTACTCGAGGGGAAAACTGAGTACATATATTTTTCCAGTGTAAGACTCAAAGGTAGAACTGAGTACACGTAACGGTGCAGACGTGCAGTACCACGGAAGAGTGTTGAGACCAAACGTCCAGTTTTTTTGAGAAACTGCTGAGACAACCCGTCACATTGCCTGTACAGAGCCCCTCTCTCCCTCCCTCTACAAACAGTCTCATTCTCACTCACGCACGCAACCATGCCTCTCACGTCCCATCACCTTCTCCAAATCGAAGGAAAAAACCCCAACCGCCCTACGCGCACTCCCCTGCCGGCGATGGAGAAGAAGAATACACCGGCGGCCGTCGCCCCCGAGCCCGTCGCCTCTGAGCCCATTGCCTCTGAGCCCATCGCCTCTGAGCCCGTCACATCCAAGCCCGTCACCGCCGAGCCCGTCGCATCCGAGACCGTCACCGCCGAGCCCGTCGCCTCTGAGGGCGGCGCATCCAAGCGCGGCGCCTCCGTGAACTGGGCCTCTCTTAAGGGTGACGGACCACTTCACAAGATTGGCGACTGCTTATTGGCGAACGAGGAGTACGTGGACACCTACTCTGCTTTGAGGCAAGTTTATACAAATTGGCGCTCAGATTTACCTGAGCCCGACGTGCACCTACACAAATGGATCATGGTAGAACATGCCCTTCCACGCGCCGCTGAGTTCTCCTTCCTCCACCTCCGCACATCCTGCTACGTCACCATCGATCTAACGGAAGTTCATGCAAGGTTCAAATTCCTCCATATCTATAGAGTTAATCTATTTTTATTTTCAATCGTAAACATCTTAGTGCTGAATGTTATCTTCATCAATATATTTTAGATACTACTTTGTCGGCTTTTGCCGTGGTGTCATCGTGCTTGCCCAGAAGAACCAGCCGCACAAGATACGGCTTCTGAACCCACTCACAAAGACATTGAACACTATGTTTGAGGCGTAGATGCCATCTGTTATTCTGGAGTCAGTCGCTGTAATGAAGTCCCCGACTATGGTCTTCGTTTCCACAGGTTACCCCATGGAAATTGCTTGGGTCGATGAGAGCACTCCAACTAAGGGTATAGATGAAGATTGGGGAGAAGGAAGATTTTCGATCGAGCACCATTCTCTGCATTGTATTACCCTATTAAATTTTGAATTATATGCAATAGCTGTGAACAATTTTGAGTTCGGAAAATTAGTGTACACCAACAATATCCAGTTGGAGCAGCGCGCGAGCACTGTCAACATGGAGACACTATTTTCATTTCCAGAATTTGGAAATGATTCCAAGTTCTACCTTGTGAAGTCGGATGGTGATCTGCTGCTTGTGTTATTGGGCGGCAGCAGTGACAACAGGCATTTGGAGGAAGGTCAACCATTGGTGTACCGTGTGGACACTGAGTGCCGCTCTCTCCATGCCGTCAGTAACATTGGCAATCGTGCCTTCTTCGTCAATTATATCCGGTGTATCTCCGTCGACACCAGAGTGCACCCGACACTTCGACCTGGCTGCATCTACTACATGGCTTTGGGTTATATCAGAGAGTACTTTGATGATAGAATGGCCTAGGATGAGTGGCCACGGCGTGTGGATAGATTAGGATACCACGGTCTGAGAAATGAACAAAGGCCATACCGTTTGGAGGATGTATTGGCTGCACACTGCAGACGGAAGGAGTTCAATGAATATTTCCTTCATCTCATGGAATATAGCGACGACGAAATATATGATGAATGAAGAACAGATTCATTCGTTTTGGGGTATCCTAATCTTCATGTTGGCCATACATTGCATCTTGTATTATTTTCAGCGTAGTTTGTCATGAACATTAACATCGTTATTGGCTGTTGTATGCAGTTTATGTATTATACTTAGTTTTCTGAATTTATTATGCTGCTGTGAATTTATCCTATACTAGCTTCTAGATTTGCTACTAGATTTGTTACCATATTGGGCAAAAAACGAGGGCCAAAAGGCAATAATCATTGAAGAAAAACAGAAATAGAAGCTTCTCTAGATTTGATACTAATTTGGTGAAAAGAGAGAGAACTGTTATAGAGAGAGGGGGGAAAAAGGCGCTCTGAAAAATGCCAATTTAGGCTGAGAGAGACAGAACCGAGCTCTCACGTACAACCAAACACGGTCTCGTCCTGTCCCACGCGGTCCCTTTCCACCAGCCCCACGCGACGCGGTCTCGTATTGTCCCACGCGGTCCCTTTCTACCAGCCCCACGCGACGCGGCCCCACACAATGTGGCCCCACACGTCAGTACGGAACGGTCAACTAAACGGGAATCCTCCCGTCCGAGCTCCTTCTGAGGGTTTCAGACAAGGGCTTGGGGAAAACTGAGGAAAAACTAAGGAGCTGGGGAAAACTGAGTACAACTAAGGACCTGAGGGCACGAAAATAGAAATCCCTTTGCCTTTCATTGAGATGTTCTCATCAAAGGCTACATTGTGTTGTTCGACTGTCAAGGGTCGCGGTTAGGGTGTCCTGGGAGTGTTCGTCACGATTCCTATGCAGGCGTGGAGTTTTTCTTGCTTTGTGACTAATTCTCTTTGCTATATATGGTTGTATCAGTTTTCGATCATTATACTGTAAGTTAACTTGAAACTTTCTTCGTAATTAATTCCCCTAAGGCCTCGTTTGGTAAGAGAGTGTAGCCCGGTTTTCCAGTGTATATTCCCGGCCCAACTTAATACTGAAGGAAATATGCCCTAGAGGCAATAATAATATTGTTATTATCATATTTCTTGTTCATGATAATGTTTATACTCCATGCTATAATTGTATTAAGCGGAAACATTAATACTTGTGTGGTTTATGAACAACACTGTGTCCCTAGTACGCCTCTACTAGACTAGCTCATTGATTAATGATGGTTAAGGTTTCCTAACCATAGACATGAGTTGTCAATTAATAATGAGATCATGTCATTAGGAGAATGATGTGATGGACAGACCCAAATAAAGCACAGCAATTAGATCGTGTCATTGTGTTCATCTTTGCGAAGCTTTTCCTATGTCAAGTATTGTATTCCTTAGACCATGAAATAATACAACTCCCTGGTATCGGAAGAAAGCTTTGAGGTCATCAAACGTCATCCTATGTGAGGGTGATCATAAAGGTGTCTCTCAGGTGATCGGAAAGTACTTGTTGGGTTGTATGTATCGAGATGGAATTTGTCCCTCCCAAGTCGGAGAGATATACTTCGGGCCCACTCGGTAATCGATATCAACACCGCTTGCAAGCATGTGGTTAAGGAGTTAATCATGAAGTGATATCGGATTACGGAACGAGTAAAGTACTTGCTTTCAACGAGATTGAACTAGGTATGGCGATACCGACGATCAAATCTCGGGCGAGTAAAATATCGTGTGACGAAGGAAATACATATACGGGATTAATTGAATCCTGACATCGTGGTTCATCCGATATGATCATCGATGAATATGTGGGAGTCAATATGGGTTTCCAGATCCCGCTGTTGATTATTGATAGAAGATCATGTCTGCATATTCTCGAACCCGTAGGGTCACACACTTAACGTGCATCGACGCTAGGATAGAATGGATAATTGGTTTATGAGTTTTAGTTCGGAGTCTCGGATGAGATCCAGGACATCACGAGAGATTCCGGAATGGTCCGGAGAATAAGATTCATATAAAGGAAAGCAGTTTTTGGATTCCGGAATTGTTTCGGAGTTTATCGGTATTGTACCGGAAGGTTCTAGAAGGTTCCGGAGTGGGACCAACGTGGGCCCACTTGTCGGAGGCCTGCGTGGACCTAAGGGGAAGTGCCCTGGCCACTTTGGGCCAGGCGCACAAGGCCCCAAAGGCCTAGCCGGCCAGCCCTAGGGGAAACCCTAGGGGAACCTTCCAGAAGAGGGGGGGAAGACTTGCCCCCTACTCTTCCCCCTAGCCGCCGCCCTAGAGGCTTGGAGGAGGGGCCAAGGCAGCCGCCCAGACCCTTATATAAGGGGGGCAGGGGCGCAGCCCCCTCCCACTCCAACCCTAGCCACCGGCCAACTGCTGCCCCTGCACTTCTCTCTCTCGCGACTGTGCGTAGGCGAAGCCCTGCCGCAGAAACTCTCCACCATAAGCACCACACCGTCGTGCTGCAGATCCAATCTATCTCTCCACCATACTTGCTGGACCAAGGAAGGAGGAGACGTCGCTGCACCGTACGTGTGCATCTCTTGGAGGCGCCGCCACTTGCGGCGTAGGATCGGATCGGATCGCGAGGAGGAGACGGCGAGTACGACTACGTCAACCACGTTCTGTTGAACGTTTCCACTGTGCGATATCTTCAAGGGTATGAAGATCTCATCTACCTCTCTCGTTGATTACATCTCCTAGATTAGATCTTGGCTTTCTTGTTCGCTCCGTAGGTAATTTTTTGATTTACTATGCTGCGAAACCCTTCAGTGGTATCAGAGCTAGATCTATGCGTAGATGTGTTTCACGAGTAGAACGCAACATGCTTGTTGCGGGCGTTGATATTTTCTGTTGCAAACCTCTTGTTTTGTACTTCTTATGGCGCGGCATAGTGAGATCGAAGCGGTCCAGGCCAACTTTACGCGACCTCGTTCGCGAGACCGGCTCCGCACTTGACGTGTGGCTTGTTCCACACATGCGGCTGGTGGATGCCAGTTTCTCTCACTATAGTAGTCATGAGATTTACAACGGATGTTAGCAACCATAATATCACCGTTGTGGCTTTTCGTAGGTAAGAATCGTTCTTAGCTTGTTACTCCCTTAAGCCACGTAAAACATGCAACAACAAAGTAGAGGCGTCTAACTTGTTTTTGCAGGGAGTGTTTTGTGATATGGTATGGCCCAAGACATGATGTGTATGAATTGAGATGTATGCAATGATCATGTTTTGTAATCTTTCACGACTTGCATGTCGATGAGTTCACAACCGGCAGGAGCCATATGGTTGTCTTTATAATTGTGTATGACCTGCGTGTCAACTTCTTATACGCCATGTAATAGCTTTACTTTATCGCTAAGTAGTTAGCAATAGTTGTAGTTGCTATTCGTGGTGGAGGCAATCATGGTGGAGTGATGGAGATCATGCCGGCGCGCACAAGATGGAGATCATGGCGCGGAGATTGGCTATACCATGTCACATAAAATTATATGCATGTGATGTTTATCCTTTTATGTATCTTATTATGCTTAGATCGCGACGGTAGCATTATAAGATGATTCCTCACATAAAGATCAAGATAAAATTGTGTTCTCCCCATGTATGCACCATTGCGAAAGTTCGTCGTTTTGAAGCATCTCGTGATGATCGGGTGCTATAAACTCTACGTTCACATACAACGGGTGCAAGCCAGTTTTGCACACGCGGAAATACTTGGGTTTGACTTGACGAGCCTAGCATGTACAAACATGGCCTCGGAACACACGGACCGAAAGGTCAAGCATGAGTCATATGGATGATATGATCAACATGTTGATGTTCACCATTAAAGCTACATCATTCACGTGATGATCGGTCTCGGTGTAGTGAATTTGGATCATGCTTCACTAAACAACTTTGAGGGATGTTGAATTTAGTGGGAGTTCATTAGTAATTTGATTAACTTGAAACAATTATCTTGAACTAAATCTTGTTGTATTTGCATAAGTCGTTGTAGTCTTTGGCACCGTTTCCCACCGACACTTAGCTTATGAGTTAAAAGAACTATAGAATTCTGGATAATCACTTTTCGGTCTAGTACCGTTTAGTTAGAATATCAAGAGTAAGGATTTAGTCTTATTGCAAACTTTAGCAAACCTCACTTGCTCCATGCGATTTAATAAATTGTATTGATCTAAGAGCAACGATTTAAGTTTAGTATCTAAAGATCATATGTTTGCCTTCATGATAAATTGATTTTCAAAATTGTTTGAGAATCAAAGTGATCATTGAGCTGAAAGAATTGTTTCAGAAACAAACAAGAAGTGAAAGATATTTGATATCTAAAACTTTGATTGTTTGCAAAAATGATGAAGTATAATTTAGTAAAAGAACATATGCTCATATTGTATGACTATATGCGAAGATTGAAGATGCTAGGCGTCCCGATCACCCAAAAGGTTTGGGAACTAATATTATACTTGCATTCATCCTTAAGAGCTATAGTAGTTTCATCATGAAAGTTGTCATGATAAGATGAATGAAAGGGTATTGGCTAAATTGTTTTTGCTATAACAAAGATACTAAAAATGGAATCTAGAAGAATACCAATCATATGATGATGGCGATCCACTTCAAAGTGCAAAATCCAAGGCTATTAGTATTTGACTAAAAATCCTTTGGACTATGTGTCAAATGATTGACGACCACTGTTGATGTCGATAGATTCTTCTAAAAGGAGAGGAAACACTAAATAGGATCTGCAAAATTATTTGGTAGAAAAGGGAAAAGACTGGAATTGTCCAGCTCAGGTATATAAATGATATACATGTTATAGATGTATTCTTTGCCAAGTACATAATGTAATTCTTGGGTATTGGATACTAGATTGTTGGTATGAAATGTCATACAAAGCAACAATACAAGAACTACGATGGCCTAAGTAACTAGCAAAAGAATGTGGTAACAATGCATCAAGAAACAAATAAATGTGTTATTGTGTTTTTCCGTCGGCATAAAACCTAGCCTTCTAGATTTGTTAAGAACTTAATAATTGCTATTTTGTTCTGGTATTATGAGGGCAATGGTTGTTCAAATTATTACCGTCTTCCATAGTCGATGGATAGATTATTATAAATCTTGTTGGTGAAATAGACATTTATAACACTGATGCTAAAGGTCGCAAGACAAAAACGAATTTCACTTATATATGACACCACCGTTTAAGTCATATTGGAAACAAAACATGAAAGAAATTCTATATTGATAGATTTTCGAGTCAATTGATTTTGAATTGATTGACGCTTGTGAGACTTTTCCTAAAGATGATTAAACTTCGTTCATGGGTCATAGAAAGAACAAGCGACTGACTACATGGAGATTGTACATGTTGATGTATGTAGTTCATGTGTGAAGTCGAGCGTGGTGTATTTTCTATTTCATCAATGACTCGAATAGATGTACGGTATATCTACTTGATGAGATAGAAGTATGAAATTGTTCAATTTAGGAAGTGAAAATTGTTGTAACAAGAATATTCAAGTTGTATGATTAGATCATAAAGAAGAATATTTGAGTTACAAGTTTAGCAAACGTCTAAGAGTTAGAGGAATTGTTCCACAAACTTGCATCATGATAAACACCATAGGAGTATGGAGTTTTCGATGAATGTTATCAAACCTTGTTTGACATGGTTAGATTAATGATGAAATAAACTACCAATATAATTTGTGGATTATGCTTTAGAGACTACCGCTTTTCACTGAATAGAGTGCCATCATAATCTGCCGAAATGACACCATACAAGTTATAGTTGTCTTTTCTTGAATTTTGGTATGCAAGGCATATGTGTAAAATGTTTACAACCAAAATCGGATTAGTAAGTCTTTGTAGGTTATCCCAAAGAATGTCGATGGGTATTCCTTCTATTATGAACCCAAACACATAGTGATTGTCACTAAAAGAAGTGAATTTCTTATGAAGGAGTTTCTCGCGAAAGGTTTAAGTGGGAGGAAGATAGAACTTGATGAGGTTGTTGAATCTGAGCAAGATGATCAGAGTAGCGCAGCACCAGAAAATATTCTGGAAGCGGCAACTACATTCATAGCTCACGCGTCTACAATATGTTGTAGTCACGACATCGAAGTTCCTATTTAACCAAGTTGGTCGTGATCAAATAGTAAGATTTGAGGACGATATATTATTAGATAATAGTAACCAACAATATACAAAGAAGCGATGATGGGCCCTGACTTCGTCATATGAATTATTCTAGCAACAATTACATATTGAGATATGATAGTTGAATAAACGAAACAACGTTCCTCTACCGGAATGCACACCAAGGACGTGTAACTGACACGACCCAATGGGTTTTGTTGATTCAAGGGTTGCTAGATATGTATGCAAACTTCTATGGTAGAAGTAAGCATAGCGAAGTTGGAATCTTCAATGATGAAAATGTTAAAGTGTTAATTTCATCAAGATATTTGAAGATGCTTGTATTTACAAGAAAGTAAGTGGGAGCGCTAAGACATATTTCTAATGCTTTATGTAGATGACATATCGTTTATTGGAAATTATGTATTTTTCTTGATATTTGTTAAGTTTTTCATTAAAATTAGTTTTTGATGAAAGACTTAGGTAAAACCAGAATATTAAGCATCAATGTCTATGCAGATAGATTGAGGCACTAATATATTTTTGCCAGAGTACATAGA
Organism: Dactylis glomerata; assembly: GCA_007115705.1. NCBI lineage: Eukaryota > Viridiplantae > Streptophyta > Magnoliopsida > Poales > Poaceae > Dactylis > Dactylis glomerata. The sequence continues at coordinate 5,413,614 of QXEO01001278.1, read as the reverse complement.
TGAAATATTGAATTTGTTCAATATGGAAACAATAAGAACGGTTCTTGTTGCATGGAAGAGGTTGGAGCAAGAATCAATTGTTTTGACACTTGATGAGTGAAACCACAAGAATGATTTTATCAATTTTGTATACCATGATATGTAGATCCAGATGTGTCCAATGCTCTAAAGGTTATAGCATTCATATGATGATCGTTGGACAATAGTAAAGATATTCTTATGCACTTTCGAAGAAGTAAGAATATGTTCTGTATGCAGAAGTGACAAATGGTTCATTGCAATGAGTTACATTGGCTTTGTCACACATACAAGTAAAATTTTATCTCAATTTTAAGCTATTTGTTTTGAGTTAGAAGGTGGCGCAATAAGATGGAAGAAAGTTCCATGATGACTTGGATGAGTTCCAATGTTAACATTGTGGCGGACACTGCAATGAGGGCTAAGTATATAATCGCTTTAGAAGCGGCATAAAAGATGCAAAGTAGATAGTGATAATCCAACTTCTTTGTGGCACTGTCGTCCAGGTCATATTGGCGTAAAACGCATGAAGAAACTCCATTCTGATGGACTTTTGGAGTCTCTTGATTTTGAATCATTTGACACGTGCAAGCCATGCCTCATGGGCAAGATGATCAAAACCCCGTTCTCCGAAATAATGGAGCGAGCAACGGACTTATTGGAAATCATATATACCGATGTGTGCGGACCAATGAGTATTTCGACGCACGGTGGATACGCTATTTTTCTAAGTGTGCTAGTACTATGTAGTCCTATTGTATGACAATAGTGACAACATAGTCTCGGCCAAGAATCAAAGGTCTCACCAGAAGACCAAGTTTATACGATGCTATCTCATACAAGATGAGTAATGCGTGCTAACACAAAAGAATACACAAATACAAAAGGACCTGAAAGTGTCAGACCCGTAGATAAGGTTTACCACGTGCAACGCGTATGAGTAACACCGGAATGCCATAGGTGTTGAATGCGCAAGTATTGACTAGATTATTGACTCTAGTGCAAGTGGGAGACTGAAGGAAATATGCCCTAGAGGCAATAATAATATTGTTATTATCATATTTCTTGTTCATGATAATGTTTATACTCCATGCTATAATTGTATTAAGCGGAAACATTAATACTTGTGTGGTTTATGAACAACACCGTGTCCCTAGTACGCCTCTACTAGACTAGCTCATTGATTAATGATGGTTAAGGTTTCCTAACCATAGACATGAGTTGTCAATTAATAATGAAATCATGTCATTAGGAGAATGATGTGATGGACAGACCCAAATAAAGCACATCAATTAGATCGTGTCATTGTGTTCATCTTTGCGAAGCTTTTCCTATGTCAAGTATTGTATTCCTTAGACCATGAGATAATACAACTCCCTGGTATCAGAAGAAAGCTTTGAGGTCATCAAACGTCATCCTATGTGAGGGTGATCATAAAGGTGTCTCTTAGGTGATCGGAAAGTACTTGTTGGGTTGTATGTATCGAGATGGAATTTGTCCCTCCCAAGTCGGAGAGATATACTTCGGGCCCACTCGGTAATCGATATCAACACCGCTTGCAAGCATGTGGTTAAGGAGTTAATCATGAAGTGATATCGGATTACGGAACGAGTAAAGTACTTGCTTTGAATGAGATTGAACTAGGTATGGCGATACCGACGATCAAATCTCGGGCGAGTAAAATATCGTGTGACGAAGGGAATACATATACGGGATTAATTGAATCCTAACATCGTGGTTCATCCGATATGATCATCGATGAATATGTGGGAGTCAATATGGGTTTCCAGATCCCGCTGTTGATTATTGATAGAAGATCATGTCTGCATATTCTCGAACCCGTAGGGTCACACACTTAACGTGCATCGACGCTAGGATAGAATGGATAATTGGTTTATGAGTTTTAGTTCGGAGTCTCGGATGAGATCCAGGACATCACGAGAGGTTCCGGAATGGTCCGGAGAATAAGATTCATATAAAGGAAAGCAGTTTTTGGATTCCGGAATCGTTTCGGAGTTTATCGGTATTGTACCGGAAGGTTCTAGAAGGTTCCGGAGTGGGACCAACGTGGGCCCACTTGTCGGAGGCCTGCGTGGGCCTAAGGGGAAGTGCCCTGGCCACTTTGGGCCAGGCGCACAAGGCCCCAAAGGCCCAGCCGGCCAGCCCTAGGGGAAACCCTAGGGGAACCTTCCAGAAGAGGGGGGGAAGACTTGCCCCCTACTCTTCCCCCTAGCCGCCGCCCTAGAGGCTTGGAGGAGGGGCCAAGGCAGCCGCCCAGCCCCCCATATAAGGGGGGCAGGGGCGCAGCCCCCTCCCACTCCAACCCTAGCCACCGGCCAACTGCTGCCCCTCCACCTCTCTCTCTCGCGACTGTGCGTAGGCGAAGCCCTGCCGCAGAAACTTTCCACCATAAGCACCACGTCGTCGTGCTGCAGATCCAATCTATCTCTCCACCATACTTTCTGGACCAAGGAAGGAGGAGACGTCGCTGCACCGTACGTGTGCATCTCTCGGAGGCGACGCCACTTGCGGCGTAGGATCAGATCGGATCGCGAGGAGGAGACGGCGAGTACGACTACGTCAACCACGTTCTGTTGAACGTTTCCGCTGTGCGATATCTTCAAGGGTATGAAGATCTCATCTACCTCTCTCATTGATTACATCTCCTAGATAAGATCTTGGCTTTCTTGTTCGCTCCGTAGGAATTTTTTTGATTTACTATGCTGCGAAACCCTTCAAATACATCCGGATCTGTTAAATGGGTCGTTTGGCAAGAGGGTGTTGAATCGTGTAAGGCCGAGTTTTGGGCCCAAAACTCGTTGGATTCACGGGGGGATGGAGACACTAGGGGTACCTCGCGTTTTTTACACCCGTGCTAGCGAGGGGTATTCGGTGGCTGAAATATTTTCAGCCAATCCCCCAGTGTATAATACTCCAAAATACACCGAAATTCCCTGCTTCCAAACGATGCCTAAAAAGACAAGTTGCACATCAACCCTCGATCAGTTGGAACCGACCACAACAGGATGAAATCCCGCTCATTGCATGACAATGATGGTAGGCTCCGCGGTGACACTAGTTGCAAGATGGTGGGGAGGGCTCGACGGGGCGCCTGACGGAGAAGGCAGGAAGAACAGAGGAACCGGTGGCGGGACCTGGCGATATTGGTGGATGTGGCAAAGATGTTGAGAGAGGACGTGCTACGCGTGGGGATTTTCCCGATGTATGATGTTGCCTCTCTCGCGACGGATTTTTTTAGCGCTGCACAAATTAGGTTAGCCTCTAAGCCGCCGCCCCTAAGAAAGGTGCCGCCTCAACTGTAATATCCCAGCATTTAGGACAAAACGAAGGGTAGACTTAGGACTATTGTGCATTCATGCATCTTAAAACCTGAGTAAATTTTTCGCAAATTCCAAAAACTGGAGGGAGCAAAGCTTCTATCTAATCACCTTTAGTGTTAGAGGTTATTAGAGTGTTAAAGGCTTTGCAATGATCTCTTGATGAAATTGTTAAGTGAGATGTGATTTTAAAATGATTGTTAAATTATCTCAAATTTGAATATTTATTAATTAATAAAGAAATAATTCAATTATACATTAATTGAATAACAGAATTGAAATAGAATGTAAAACAAAGAGAATTATTACTTTATTGATATTGTACATCAATACAATGTTCTTACATAATCATAAATGAAAAGAAGATTACATATGTGATAAACTAAAAGAAACCTAGCTCTAAAACTATATCTAAAAGACTTCATGAAGTTCATCTTCTAGTCTTTACAACCTATAACCTGCAAAACAAAACAAGAATAAACAAAAGAAAAGAACTAAAGGATTAGTGTTAGATTACTCTCAGACTTTGGTAATTAAATTACCAATTGCATCACTGAGTTTTGGATCAAGTTTAGTATCTGTTCTTAAGAATCACTGGGGTACAAGTCCAATGTGCACATAGCAGATTCACAGCACGGCCAGGGGAGGATCAGACCAAGCTGAAGTGAAGCAAGCTAACACACTGCTGACATGCAGCTCACAAGGAGCTTAGTCACTGCATGCAAAGCTTGTGCTGGCAGCACCACAGCTGCCAGCAACACCAAGCAGTCGACCAGGTGAGCATCACCTGGAGCTGAACAAAGTGAAGCTGCTCACATTCGACACCACAAAGAACACCACTGTTCTTCCACAGCACCATCAAAACATCAGAAAACAAACAGCACACAACATGGAGTCCATCTGAAGCTCAAGACCAAGCCAGGAGGAGAAGGACCAGCAGCTCATCTCAGGAGGAGAAGGTCAAGTTGCAGCCAGGAGCAAGTCCAGGAGGTGAAGGACAAGCAAGCAGCCGAGCCAGGAGGAGAAGGCAAGCCAGAAGCAAGCCTGTACCAACAGCAAGCAACAAAAGTTGTACACAGCTCTAGCACTGCACAACTACAGGCATCAGGTAGAAACTTGCAAGCATATTATGGCAAGAGCATGATTCCAGCTTGTGCTGTCAATAGAAAAGCCCTCAGAGTTGGCAAAGAAGTGCTTTGCCAAGATCACCCTAGGGATTCATAAATAAAAGACCGGAGTAAGCCACAACTGTGTGCTAAGCCTCAGTTTACACTTCACTGGCACATTGATACGTCTCAAACGTATCTATAATTTTTGATGCTCCATGCTTGTTTTACACCATTTGCCTATTATTTCGTTACACTTAGTGGCATTTTTATGCATTTTCCGGAACTAACCTATTAACGAAGTGCCACAGTGCCAGTTTCTTGTTTTCTGCTGTTTTTGTGTTTCAGAGTGATACACAGGAAATATTCTCGGAATTGGACGAAACAAGTTCCTGAAGTCTTATTTTACCCGGAAGCTTCCAGAGATCCGAAGAAGTGTCGGAGGGGGGCCACCAGGGCCCCACACGCGTGGGTGGCGCGGCCAGCCCCCTGGCCGCGCCGGGCCCACGTGAGGGCGCCTGGCCCCTCCTCTGACGACGTCCCTTCGCCTATAAAGACCCCCCGACGAGAAAAACCTAAGGCCGGATCAGATTTCCAGAACACATCGCGATACGCCGCCGCCGTCGACCCGAAGATCGGGAGGGTCCAGAAGCTCTTCCCGGCACCCTGCCGGAGAGGGGAATCGCCACCGGAGGTCTTCTTCATCGCCATGCTTGCCTCCGGAGCGATGAGTGAGTAGTCTACCTTGGACTATGGGTCCATAGCAGTAGCTAGATGGTTGTCTTCTCCACTATGTGCTTCATGTTTAGATCTCATGAGCTGCCATACATGATTGAGATCACCGTTATGTAATTCTACATGTTGTGTTTGTTGGGATCCGATGAATATTGGTGTTTATGATTAAGTTGCTGTACTGAATTATATCTTTTGTTATCTCTATGTTGTTTATGATCTTGCATGCTCTCCGTTGTTAGTAGCTATCTTGGCCGAGTAGTTGCTAGTGACTCCAAGAGGGGGTATTTATGCTCGATAGTGGGTTCATGTCTCTATTTCACCTGGGGGAGTGACAGAAACCTCTAAGGTGGTAGATGTTCTGTTGCTACTAGGGAGAAAACAACATTCATATGCTCAAGGGCATATGCTTTGTTTACATTACACACTTTGCTTAATGCAATTATCTGTTGTTCGCAACTTAATACTTCTAGGGTGTTCGAATGATATCCCCGGGGGTGGATTATTAGTCATAGATGCAGTTGGATGGCGGTCTATGTATTTTGTTGTAATGCCCAGAGTAAATCTCATAGTGATCTTCTTGACATATCACGTTATCTCTATTCTATCAATTGCCCAACTGTAATTTGTTTACCCAGCATGTGCTATTTTATCTATGGAGAGACACCACTAGTGAACTGTGGACCCTGGTCCTATTTACATCATATTGCAATCACCTGTTTACTTTTCTCGTACTGTTTACTTTACTAGCATACTCTACTGTTTTCCACTCGATGCGCTCATAATCTTTGTTTCAAGCAAACCGGTGAGATTGACAACCTCATCGTAAGTTGGGAACAAAGTACTTGGTTGTGTGTGTGCAGGTTCCGCGTTGCTACTGGCCGAAGACGAGTCAACAAGTATCGTTAACGGCGCCCTTGTTGGAGTGTTACTAAGCCAGTCCGCATCACCTTCAGTCGTCACCGTCTCTCCTCTTCAAGATCGACATTAAACCTTGTTTTCTTAATTGAGGGAAAACTTGCCGCTACACTCATCATACCTTCCTCTTGGGGTTCCCAACGGGCTAGTGATCACCACGCACAAGGACTTACTGCTCCCACGTCAACTACACGCCATAGCTCTTTTCTGGCGTCATCACCGAGTAGCACACATCACAAAGATTAAATCAATCCAGTGAAACTTGTGCTGGGCACATGTCCTGTAGGACATGCACCTCAAGCACACAAGTCTTGCAACCATCATCAAATAGATAGCAGTGGGCACACAAGCAAGCTAAGCACCTCACTAACTAGTTCTAGCCTCAGACCAGCATCACTGGCTAGATATCAGGGGCAAGTTTCACCATAAGTTAGCCCTTACATGTTAGTTGCTGGGCACAAGATCAGAAGATCTTGCACCTCAACACAACTAACCAGATAGTGAACAGACAAGTCCATACACAGCAGTAAATCATCTTCCTAGTTATCTAGAACTAGGAATCATATCAACTTTGCTGAAGCTAATGTCACAGAGGACTGCAACACATCATAGCATCATATCACATGGTTATCATGGATAAGCAAGCAGCAGCAGCTCACACAACACATTTAGCACTGAACATGTAACAGCAGTTAACTGAATAACAAGCAATCAGTGGTCACCACAGTACAGAGATGCCAGTAATCACAAGTGAATCACCAAGCACACCTAGGATAGAGCTAGCTGTGAGAGAACAGTACTGTGAGAATATGCCAAGTGTTAACTGAATCTTGCAAGTTATGCAAAGTTCAGAAACAACACCTCTGTCAGCAAGTGTGCTGACAGAGGAGGAAGAGAAACGAGTAGATCATCACATCACATAATAATCACAGCTAACCAAGACAAGCATGCATTCCACAGCAGCAACACAGAGCAAGCTCTGTGAGCTTAGCTCACTGGTTTTGACATGAGGGTCAGAGACCATGGCCAGAGAAGAGAAGAGCAGAAGGTAGAGAGGGTAGGAGAAGCTCACCAGATGCCCAGGTGCTCGTCTAGGTGGCATGGCAGGGCAGTGCCTGCGCGGCCAGCCAGAGGCTGCCTGGGGACATCTTCACCAGGGTGCACCGGCGAGCTCACACCAAGCACAAGCACTGGAACCAACTCATCAAGCTCCAGATCGGTGAGGTACAGCAGCAGAAGTGCTCGGCGGCGACAGATCCTGGGGGGAAGGATCAATCCGATCTCCTCAGGTAGAGAGCCGTCGGCGAAACCACTTGGTGGAGCTGGTAGAGGAAGCAGCGGCGAGTGATTCGCCCAAGGGGGCGACGACGATGGCCACCGGAGATGGCCGGAGTGGCAAGGCGGCAGCGGCGATGCAGATCGCCAGAGGGACAACGAGTGAGAGAGAGGAGGCGACTGGGGCTGGGCTGGGTCGGTTTGACCGACCCAGACCCGAACCGGTTGGCTTAGCCAAGCCGGGTGGGCCGGTCAGGCCAGCAGGCCAGTTGGGCTAGCAGGCCAGGTGGGCCGAATTGGCTTTTGCCAATTGGATTTAATCCAAATTTAAATTTAAAATCAAATGCTAATTCCTTTATGAATTCAAACCAAATTCAAAGATTCAAATACCTTTAATAAAACACTCTCTTATTCTTTAATGAAATAAACATTTAAATAAATTCAAATTTCTGGATTATTCTTTTAAACATATTTCTAAAAAAAAGCTTTGGAGTTCTATTTTCAAAAACTTTAATTATTATTTATATTATCAAAATTGAATTTCTTCTTTAAAAATTAAACCTTTTTCTTTTCAAATAACTTAATTAAAGTTTTATAACTTAAACTTTAATTCAAAATCTTTATTAAAGTAACTTAGCACTCCAATGGGGTAAAACACACAAATATAACTTGTTTTCTTTTAGAAACTCTTTAAACCCTAGAAAGTGGGTAAAACACACAAATAAGAAAACCAAAATCATAATTCACAATGCATCGCATATCATTGTGCATAGCATCCAACTGTTTCTTGAAACATTGTCCTTATCGGACAATACTTGGATTTCTGTAGAACAAGGAGATCAGGAGCAACGCCAAGTATTTGACTCCATTACCTTTCAGTCACAAGGCAAGTTTATCTTGCTCATGTCTTTTGAATGCACTGGTTTTGAAACTTCTTGCAAAGTGATGACTTCAAACTCTAACATTTCAAAAGGGATGGAAAACTTATTTTCATAAGTAATATGACTAGTGGTTATCGACCAGTGGTGATAACCTAGGAGGGCTGGCAGGTGGAACCACGGTAAGATTGTGGTGGTGGAGGTTCCACTTGCACGGGAAAGCAAACCTAGGATTAACAACCAATGCCATAGTTATTCTAGCGCCGTAAAAACCGTGTCATCCAAGAGACTTGGAATGGGATGGGAAAGTCAGTTGTATCTTCTCTCATTCGCATGTCAACGGGCAGCCAGTTGCCGGTCGCAGTAGGTCTTGCGGGACTACTTGCATATGGGTGGGACACCTAAGTTCTCACGGCACTGGTGTCTATGATGGTCCGCCAGAGGCGCCTAGGTACTTCATCGTTGGGGGTGAATATCAGGGGCATAACCTGCTCGCGTGAATTGGGTGGGCATGCGTTGTGTGGAGAAGGCAGTGATTGGCTTGGATCAATGACTGGGCCCCACCTCAAGGAATTGTGGACGGGAATGTACGCCCGGTTGTGCAGCAAGGCTTTGATCTCTTTTGGAAGGACACACCTCTGCAGAGTGTAAAAGGATGTGACATGTTACCCCTTGTTCCGGGAAGGAGCTGCGATCGCCGCAGGAAAGGTGCTCTCAAGGCACTACACCTGTGTTGGCTGTTGGGCATAGTTTTCTAAAATAAAAGCAACCTTTCAAGAAAATATTATTAAAACTTGCATAGGCCTACGACTCTTTTAGGTCTGTGGCTGAAAATATTGCATATCACACACCTTCTTTCTAAAGAAACTTGCTGGGTAACGCTCGTTACTCACCCCAATCTCTTAAACCCTTGCTAGACTGTGAAGAACTCGATGAGGCCACCCTAAATGCAATTGAAGGCCAGCAGGACATCTTCTACGAGGAGCCAGATCTCTCACGAGGCGTTGAAGGCGTGGATTACTTCATCCGCTTCGGAGCATCCTCCGGCGAGGAGTCAGAGTGAAGGAATACTAACCAATAGGGTAGTACTGTAGCTGAGGAACCGAACAACTGTAGAATACGAATAAGTTGTTGAGTTCTTCTAGTGTTTAATTATTTGAGCTTTTCAGTTGCCGTAACACTAAGCACTTGAGGTGTTCTCTTTATTGAGAGCATTTCGGTATCATCACGCTTTGGTTTGTAATAAATGTGGATCAGTTTGTATTTGGGCCCGCAATGTTTCTGTTGTACCATTCTGAGGGATGTAATATTTGTGGAGGCTTGTTCCGCAAGTGTTATGTCAACGACTTGCATACTACAACATGCAGTGGTATGCTGGGTCACCGCAGCTGGTATCAGAGCAATTGCTTTGACCTTAGGTTGGAAACATAGTAAAGGGATAGAACCTGTAGGAGTCTATTAGCAACGGTAAAGAGTTCTCTAAATCTATGATGGTTATTCACTTGAGAATAACTTAGTCATATTTTTAGTGTTACAATTGTTTATTATGATGCATCATACTAATTCTGTACCTTATTCTTGTAACAGCTATTATGGCATCGAGAATTCCAGCACGTACCGTTTGGTCACAGAGGAAGACTCTGGAAGACTATGAGGGAACCTTGACTGAGCAGTTAGGGTCACTACTACGGGCTTTTGGACTCAGCACCGACATCCCTGTTAAGACTTATACTTACAAGGATGACGGGACTGTGGTTAAGTACCGTATTGTGATCATGCTACCAGATGGGTTAGTGTCTAGTACAGTTCAGCCTTCCGGAGAGGGAAGAGGTGAGACGGTAGCTTATCACGAGGCGGTAGTGAGAGCTATTGCAACTATTAGGGAGTACAGAGCGGTGGAGTTAGTTGGCACCACTTTTGCCGCTATTCCCCATGACGCACTGATGGATGAGCCGGTAATGGATCATGATGTTCTGGTGAAGAAGAAGCCGAAGTTTACAGCCAGACTTCTTGATAGGTACAGGAAGATGGTAGGTTCACTGTATAACACTCACCAGGTCATTGTGGAGGACAAGGCGGAGATGCTCGATGACCTCACAGACACTACTAGGAGGCAGGAGCGAGCACAGTTGACTAGGCAGGAGTCGGAGGGATCTCATTTCTCACCAGTTGGGGGAAAGCACAGCTACCCGACACAGCCTGGACCTTCCAGGTATTCAACCACTCCAGAGCCCATACATTATCCAGTTATCACTTCTAGTATGGAGGCGAAGCAGGGTCTCAAGGAGGTCTCGGAGTCCGAGCTTCCTATTGAGAACTCCGATGGGTGGAGGTTTGACTGGCTGGGAGACGGCCAACAGCATACTAGCTCATATGGAGGGACAGCTCATGTAGCAGGAAGTGGTGATACAGTAGTCACTCCTGTTGTATCTACTGAGGAGGAGGATCCGATGGAGGTTCAGTTTGAGAGTCAAGAGCCAGTGGAGGCACCTATGGAGCAGGAAGCACCGTTCGATCACACCTACTGTACGGAGAGTGTGTGTTACGGAGAGGCGGAGCCTTTTCCTACTATGCCTACTCACGAGACCAGTGTGTACTACGAGAGTTACCTTGGATGGAACGGACTCGTGATGAGTGATACTTCAGCTATGGACACTTCTGACTCGGACTATGTTCTGGGTGGTAGGCCATTTGTTCCCGAGACAGTGCGCCGGACTACACGCCATCATGGGTGGACTCCGGGTATGTATTATGAGCCGTGAAACCAGGACAAGATGTCAAGACCAAGACCGAAGCTTAGTTGTATCTGTGAATGCAGCTAGGGCTAGTAGTATGTTGTAATAATAAGAGAGACGGTAGTACTTTCCAGTCTCGATCTATGAGAGAGTGTTGTAATAAGAACCATGTATGATGACTTGTATGTGATGTATATATGTGCTTAATAATTTGGTTTTCTTGAGATCTTCCATTTGGATTTGGATTTCGGTTTTCCATTGTGTGACTAGTTCTGAGCATGAAGTGAAGCTCAGAAAACATGGGCATGGTGTAATTATGAGTTCTTCGCTTTATGTTACAGGACTAGAGGGGCTATGGATACGGGTTTAGCTGTCGAGGCCGAGGAGCAACGCTTGGCACAAGAGGCTCAAGCGAAGGCTATGAATGACCAGCAGGCAGAAATGGAAGCCAAAGCAAAGGCTGATCAAGAAAATCAAGCTCATTTACCACCACCACCGTTCAGGCCTTTGGCGGAGCAAAGTTTTATGCAATATATGCAGTTCATGCAAGAGACACAGAATAAATTCATGCAAGAACTCATGGGTCATGTTGGAGCCGGAAGGGTTCCGGAGGCAAGAGGGGTAAGTCTTTCTGACTTCCTCAATGCAAAACCACTTCCCTTTGCTTACGCAGTCGAACCAATGGATGCAGAAGATTGGCTTATGGATACTGAGCGGAAACTCAAGGCGGTGGGAGCCAATGATGAGGAGAAGGTTCGTTATGCTGTACACCTTCTATCAGGACCAGCCGCAGCATGGTGGGACAATGAAGTGACACTCGAACTTCCGGAGAAGGTATTCTCTTGGGAAGAGTTCAAAGAAAAATTCCGTACCTTCCATGTACCAGAAAGTGTGGTTGAGCTCAAGAGAAGGGAATTCGAAGACCTCAAGCAAGGGAGTGCATCAATGATGGCTTACATTAAGGAGTTCACAAGATTATCTCGTTATGCTAGTGACGAGGTGAGTACTGACAGTAAGAGGGTGAAAAGATTCCTCAGGGGACTGGATCCATATGCGGCGATGCAGATGAAATTGACTAAGCCGCGTAATTTCCAAGAACTTATGGATACAACCATTACTTGGGAGAATGACTACAAGTTGGTTCAGATGAGCCGACTGAAGAGGGCCAAGACGGAGGCCAAGAAAGTGCAACCAACCCGAAGTACTCCAAACCTGAGTTTCAAACCCAGGGTGAGGACAGTAGGAGCTCCACCCAATCGTAAGGTGTTTTCACCTAAAGGTCAGATCCTCTGCCACAAGTGTGGACTTCCAGGACATATTCAGAAAGATTGCAACAAGCCAAGGATTATCTGTTATGCTTGCGGGAAGGAAGGGCATATTCGTCCGGATTGTCCGAATAAACCAGCTGGAGGATGGCCGGATAACCGGGGAGGCAAGTCCGGAGGAGGTGGTAGGCCTGCATCTGGAGGTGGCAGTAGCAGCAAGAATGACAACGGAAAAAGAGGCCGAAACTTTGGGAGGCTGAATTGCACATCTCTGGAGGAGGCTAACAATTCAGAAACGGCGGTCATAGGTACGCTAAGCATCCTTACTCATCCCGGTAAAGTTCTATTTGATACCGGAGCCACTACATCATTCATTTCTAAAGATTTTGTTGAAAAGTATGGGTTAAGGTGTTGGGCGGTAGCACATCCTATGACTGTTGTGACGGCCGGGGGTAAACTTTTAGTATCCCAATGCATACCAGACCAGATCATTATGATCTGTGGCTGTCCTTACTCTGCCGATCTCTATGTTCTTCCAATCAAAAATATTGAAGTTGTGCTGGGAATGGATTGGATGTCCGATCATGGAGCACACATTGATTGCGAAGAGAAGACAGTGTCAATCCGAAAGTCTGGAGGTGGGAGAATTACATATCAAGCAGATAAGTATACCCATGTGGAGATTGGAATTCAACTCAATTCACTGAAAGAGGCCAAATTAGAAGATATTCCCGTGGTGAACGAGTTCATGGATGTATTTCCCCAAGAATTACCGGGAATGCCACCGGATCGGGAAATAGAATTCACTATTGATCTGAAGCCAGGCACAGCACCAATTTTTCAAGCACCCTATAAAATGGGTCCTAAAGAGTTAAAAGAACTGAAAGAGCAGTGAGATGAGTTGGAAAGTAAGGGATTCATCCAAGAAAGTATATCACCTTGGGGTTCGCCAGTCATATTCGTTGATAAAAGAGATGGAGGCAGAAGAATGTGTGGGGATTTCAGGAATCTGAACAATGTCACCATCAAAAACAAGTATCCTTTGCCAAGAATTCAAGATCTGTTTGATCAAGTTCATGGAGCTGGGGTTTTCTCAAAAATTGATCTGAGATCTGGGTATTATCAAATCAAGATAAAGCCTGAAGATGTACCAAAGACTGCATTTGTCTCAAGGTATGGCCATCACGAATATTTAGTTGTTCCTTTTGGTCTGACCAATGCTCCGGCAATTTTCATGAACTTGATGAACAAGATTTTCATGCCATATTTGGACAAGTTTGTGATAGTGTTTATCGATGACATTCTGATTTATTCCAAGAATAAAGAGGATCATGCCAAACATCTCAGAATGGCATTGCAAGTGTTAAGGGAACATCAGTTGTATGCTAAATTCAGCAAATGTGAATTTTGGCTGGATCAAGTAGAATTCCTTGGTCATGTCATTAGCAAGGAAGGGATTGCTGTGAATCCAAGCAAAGTTCAGTCAGTCTTGGATTGGCAAGCTCGAACCAATGTAAAGGAAATAAGAGGATTTCTAGGAATGGCCGGATACTATCGGAGATTCATTGAAGGATTCTCAAAGATAGCTGGACCGATGACCAAATTGTTAAGGAAAAACACTCCGTTTGAGTGGTCTGAGAAATGTGAAGAGAGTTTTCAAGAGCTGAAAAAGAAACTCACAACAGCACCTATCCTAGCAGTACCAGAATCTGGAAAGGATTATACAGTTTACTGTGATGCATCCAAGAATGGACTGGGTTGTGTTCTGATGCAAGACCGGAAGGTAATTGCTTATGGTTCAAGACAACTTAAACCTCATGAAGTCAATTACCCAACGCATGACCTTGAATTGGCAGCAGTGGTATTTGCTCTCAAGCAATGGAGGCAATTTCTTTATGGAGCCAAATGTGAGCTTTACACCGATCACAAAAGCCTGAAATACTTCTTCACTCAGAAGGAGCTGAACATGAGGCAGAAAAGATGGCTACAGTTGATCAAGGATTACGATCTTACTATCAATTACACCCCTGGAAAGGCTAATGTGGTAGCCGATGCATTAAGCCGGAAGAGTACTGTAACACAGCAAATGGATAGAGAACTTCCGGAGGAATTGCTTAAGGACCTGGAAAGACTGGAAATAGAATGTCTGGAGGTCCAATCTTTGGGAAGTATTCACACTATGAGAGTAATGGAGGAAAGACAAAGTGATTTGAAATACACTATATTCAGAAGACAAGATGAAGATCCGTTCATCGCCGAAGAAATCCGCAGGATTGAAGAGGGTAGACCATCTGAGTTCCGTTTGGGTGATTTCAATTCACTCTGGTTCCAAAACAGAATCTGTGTGCCAGATATACCAGAGATCAAGGGACTGATTCTCAAGGAGGCACACGAGACACCATACTCCATACATCCATGAAGTATAAAGATGTACATGGATCTCAAAGAGTTGTTCTGGTGGAATAACATGAAGCGGGACATAGCCAAGTATGTAGCCGAATGTCACACCTGTCAAAGAGTCAAGGCAGAACACCAAAGTCCAGCAGGGTTACTTCAACCTTTGGACATTCCGGAGTGGAAATGGGAGGAAATCGGGATGGATTTTATTACCGGTTTACCTCTAACCAAGAGGCACAAAGATATGATCTGGGTGATAGTCGATCGACTCACCAAAAGTGCACACTTCTTGCCTGTGAATCAGAAAGATAGTGCAGAAAAGTTGGTAGAGATTTGTGTGAAAGAAATAGTCAGTAAGCATGGAGTGCCCAAGAAAATCGTCTCGGATAGAGGGTCAGTGTTCACATCAACCTTCTGGAGAGATCTTCATACAGCACTGGGATCACAGTTGGATTTTAGTACTGCTTACCATCCTCAAACTGGAGGGCAAACAGAAAGAACAAATCAGATCTTGGAGGACATGCTGCATGCATGTGCTCTTGATTTTGGAGGATCATGGGATGAGCACTTACCATTAGCAGAATTTTCTTACAACAATAGCTATCAAAGCAGTTTGAAAGCAGCACCATTTGAGGTATTATATGGTCGTAAGTGCAGATCTCCAATATGTTGGTTTGAGACTGGAGGCAACCATGAATTCGAAACTGATTTCATCCAAGAAAAGCAAGGTATCATAGATATCATCCGAGATCGTTTGACGATAGCTCAAAGTCGAGAAAAGAGTTATGCAGATCAAAAGAGGCGGACATGAGAACCCAAAGTGGGGAATTTGGTCTATCTAAAGGTTAGTCCTATGAAAGGAGTCAAGAGGTTCGGTATGAAAGGGAAGTTGAGCCCAAGATACATTGGACCATTCAAGATACCCAGTCAGAACCGGAGTGTTGCTTTTGAATTAGAGCTTCCAGCAAAACTGAAACAAGTTCACAATGTCTTCCACGTTTCTCAACTTCGGAAGTGTTTGAAAGCACCAGAAGATTCTGTTACTCATGATGACCTAGATCTTCAAGCAGATTTGACATATGAGGAGAAGCCAATAAAGATCTTAGAAGAGAACTGGAAGAGGCTTCGAAACCGTGCAATCAAATTCTGTAAAGTACAATGGAATCATCACTCCGAAAGGGAAGCAACTTGGGAGAAAGAAGAGGATTTGAGACAAGCCTATCCAGAACTATTCAGGTACACAAAGTATTAACTTCGGGACAAAGTTCTGATAAGGGGGAAAGACTGTAATATCCCAGCATTTAGGACAAAACGAAGGGTAGACTTAGGACTATTGTGCATTCATGCATCTTAAAACCTGAGTAAATTTTTCGCAAATTCCAAAAACTGGAGGGAGCAAAGCTTCTATCTAGTCACCTTTAGTGTTAGAGGTTATTAGAGTGTTAAAGGCTTTGCAATGATCTCTTGATGAAATTGTTAAGTGAGATGTGATTTTAAAATGATTGTTAAATTATCTCAAATTTGAATATTTATTAATTAATAAATAAATAATTCAATTATACATTAATTGAATAACAGAATTGAAATAGAATGTAAAACAAAGAGAATTATTACTTTATTGATATTGTACATCAATACAATGTTCTTACATAATCATAAATGAAAAGAAGATTACATATGTGATAAACTAAAAGAAACCTAGCTCTAAAACTATATCTAAAAGACTTCATGAAGTTCATCTTCTAGTCTTTACAACCTATAACCTGCAAAACAAAACAAGAATAAACAAAAGAAAAGAAATAAAGGATTAGTGTTAGATTACTCTCAGACTTTGGTAATTAAATTACCAATTGCATCACTGAGTTTTGGATCAAGTTTAGTATCTGTTCTTAAGAATCACTGGGGTACAAGTCCAATGTGCACATAGCAGATTCACAGCACGGCCAGGGGAGGATCAGACCAAGCTGAAGTGAAGCAAGCTAACACACTGCTGACAAGCAGCTCACAAGGAGCTTAGTCACTGCATGCAAAGCTTGTGCTGGCAGCACCACAGCTGCCAGCAACACCAAGCAGTCGACCAGGTGAGCATCACCTGGAGCTGAACCAAGTGAAGCTGCTCACATTCGACACCACAAAGAACACCACTGTTCTTCCACAGCACCATCAAAACATCAGAAAACAAACAGCACACAACATGGAGTCCATCTGAAGCTCAAGACCAAGCCAGGAGGAGAAGGACCAGCAGCTCATCTCAGGAGGAGAAGGTCAAGTTGCAGCCAGGAGCAAGTCCAGGAGGTGAAGGACAAGCAAGCAGCCAAGCCAGGAGGAGAAGGCAAGCCAGAAGCAAGCCTGTACCAACAGCAAGCAACAAAAGCTGTACACAGCTCTAGCACTGCACAACTACAGGCATCAGGTAGAAACTTGCAAGCATATTATGGCTAGAGCATGATTCCAGCTTGTGCTGTCAATAGAAAAGCCCTCAGAGTTGGCAAAGAAGTGCTTTGCCAAGATCATCCTAGGGATTCATAAATAAAAGACCAGAGTAAGCCACAGCTGTGTGCTAAGCCTCAGTTTACACTTCACTGGCACATCACAAAGATTAAATCAATCCAGAGAAACTTGTGCTGGGCACATGTCCTGTAGGACATGCACCTCAAGCACACAAGTCTTGCAACCATCATCAAATAGATAGCAGTGGGCACACAAGCAAGCTAAGCACCTCACTAACTAGTTCTAGCCTCAGACCAGCATCACTGGCTAGATATCAGGGGCAAGGTTCACCATAAGTTAGCCCTTACATGTTAGTTGCTGGGCACAAGATCAGAAGATCTTGCACCTCAACACAACTAACCAGATAGTGAACAGACAAGTCCATACACAGCAGTAAATCATCTTCCTAGTTATCTAGAACCAGGAATCATATCAACTTTGCTGAAGCTAATGTCACAGAGGACTGCAACACAGCATAGCATCATATCACATGGTTATCATGGATAAGCAAGCAGCAGCAGCTCACACAACACATTTAGCACTGAACATGTAACAGCAGTTAACTGAATAACAAGCAATCAGTGGTCACCACAGTACAGAGATGCCAGTAATCACAAGTGAATCACCAAGCACATCTAGGATAGAGCTAGCTGTGAGAGAACAATACTGTGAGCATATGCCAAGTGTTAACTGAATCTTGCAAGTTATGCAAAGTTCAGAAACATCACCTCTGTCAGCAAGTGTGCTGACAGAGGAAGAAGAGAAACGAGTAGATCATCACATAGCATAACAATCACAGCTAACCAAGACAAGCATGCATTCCACAGCAGCAACACAGAGCAAGCTCTGTGAGCTTAGCTCACTGGTTTTGACCTGAGGGTCAGAGACCATGGCCAGAGAAGAGAAGAGCAGAAGGTAGAGAGGGTAGGAGAAGCTCACCAGACGCCTAGGTGCTCGTCTGGGTGGCATGGCAGGGCAGTGCCTGCGCGGCCAGCCAGAGGCTGCCTGGGGACGTCTTCACCAGGGTGCACCGGCGAGCTCACACCAAGCACAAGCACTGGAACCAACTCATCAAGCTCCAGATCGGTGAGGTACAGCAGCAGAAGTGCTCAGCGGCGACAGATCCCGGGGGGAAGGACCAATCCGATCTCCTCAGGTAGAGAGCGGCCGACGAAACCACTTGGTGGAGCTGGTAGAGGAAGCAGCGGCGAGTGATTCGCCCAAGGGGGCGACGGCGATGGCCGCCGGAGATGGCCGGAGTGGCAAGGCGGCGGCGGCGATGCAGATCGCCAGAGGGACGACGAGTGAGAGAGAGGAGGCGACTGGGGCTGGGCTGGGTCGGTTTGACCGACCCAGACCCGAACCGGTTGGCTTAGCCAAGCCGGGTGGGCCGGTCAGGCCAGCAGGCCAGTTGGGCTAGCAGGCCAGGTGGGCCAAATTGGCTTTTGCCGATTGGATTTAATCCAAATTTAAATTTAAAATCAAATGCTAATTCCTTTATGAATTCAAACCAAATTCAAAGATTCAAATACCTTTAATAAAACACTCTCTTATTCTTTAATGAAATAAACATTTAAATAAATTCAAATTTCTGGATTATTCTTTTAAACATATTTCTAAAAAAAGCTTTTGAGTTCTATTTTCAAAAACTTTAATTATTATTTATATTATCAAAATTGAATTTCTTCTTTAAAAATTAAACCTTTTTCTTTTCAAATAACTTAATTAAAGTTTTATAACTTAAACTTTAATTCAAAATCTTTATTAAAGTAACTTAGCACTCCAATGGGGTAAAACACACAAATATAACTTGTTTTCTTTTAGAAACTCTTTAAACCCTAGAAAGTGGGTAAAACACACAAATAAGAAAACCAAGATCATAATTCACAATGCATCGCATATCATTGTGCATAGCATCCAACTATTTCTTGAAACATTGTCCTTATCGGACAATACTTGGATTTCTGTAGAACAAGGAGATCAGGAGCAACGCCAAGTATTCGACTCCATTACCTTTCAGTCACAAGGCAAGTTTATCTTGCTCATATCTTTTGAATGCACTGGTTTTGAAACTTCTTGCAAAGTGATGACTTCAAACGCTAACATTTCAAAAGTGATGGAAAACTTATTTTCATAAGTAATATGACTAGTGGTTATCGACCAGTGGTGATAACCTAGGAGGGCTGGCAGGTGGAACCACGGTAAGATTGTGGTGGTGGAGGTTTCACTTGCACGGGAAAGCAAACCTAGGATTAACAACCAATGCCACAGTTATTCTAGCACTGTAAAAAACGTGTCATCCAAGAGACTTGGAATGGGACGGGAAAGTCAGCTGTATCTTCTCTCGTTCGCATGTCAACGGGCAGCCAGTTGCCGGTCGCAGTAGGTCTTGCGGGACTACTTGCATATGGGTGGGACACCTAAGTTCTCACGGCACTGGTGTCTATGATGGTCCGCCAGAGGCGCCTAGGTACTTCATCGTCGGGGGTGAATATCAGGGGCATAACCTGCTCGCGTGAATTGGGTGGGCATGCGTTGTGCGGAGAAGGCAGTGATTGGCTTGGATCAATGACTGGGCCCCACATCAAGGAATTGTGGACGGGAATGTACGCCCAGTTGTGCAGCAAGGCTTTGATCTCTTTTGGAAGGACACACCTCTGCAGAGTGTAAAAGGATGTGACATGTTACCCCTTGTTCCGGGAAGGAGCTGCGATCGCCGCAGGAAAGGTGCTCTCAAGGCACTACACCTGTGTTGGCTGTTGGGCATAGTTTTCTAAAATAAAAGCAACCTTTCAAGAAAACATTATTAAAACTTGCATAGGCCTACGACTCTTTTAGGTCTGTGGCTGAAAATATTGCATATCACACACCTTCTTTCTAAAGAAACTTGCTGGGTAACGCTCGTTACTCACCCCAATCTCTTAAACCCTTGCTAGACTGTGAAGAACTCGATGAGGCCACCCTAAATGCAATTGAAGTCCAGCAGGACATCTTCTACGAGGAGCCAGATCTCTCACGAGGCGTTGAAGGCGTGGATTACTTCATCCGCTTCGGAGTATCCTCCGGCGAGGAGTCAGAGTGAAGGAATACTAACCAATAGGGTAGTACTGTAGTTGAGGAACCGAACAACTGTAGAATATGAATAAGTTGTTGAGTGCTTCTAGTGTTTAATTATTTGAGCTTTTCAGTTGCTGTAACACTAAGCACTTGAGGTGTTCTCTTTATTGAGAGCATTTCGGTATCATCACGCTTTGGCTTGTAATAAATGTGGATCAGTTTGTATTTGGGCCTGCAATGTTTCTGTTGTACCATTCTGAGGGATGTAATATTTGTGGAGGCTTGTTCCGCAAGTGTTATGTCAACGACTTGCATACTACAACATGCAGTGGTATGCTGGGTCACCGCATCAACCTTCTATTCCATTGTAGATTGGTTCCCTCTCCTCCGACCGGCCTTGCCGGTATCAAGAGGGGTGGGGAACCTTATCTATTCATGTAGGTTTTCATAATAGTAGTGTTTTGCAATAGATTAGGTTAAGTTTTTGGATAGTCGTCTTCTTCGGTCCTCACATCAATAGAGATGACATCGTATCTAAAATAATCGCTCTTTGGCCCATCTTTCGACGATGAGATCTTTCTCTCGATGTCAATGATGGTGTTGGAAGATTAAAGTTGTCTAGTTATGGTCTTTCAGATCTTGCTTTGCAGAATCGATCTTGGATCTTTTCTCATGGTTGCCGTGGAGATGTTTGTCCTCGTAATATTTGTCCCGGCTATTACGTCCTCGACAATGGTGATTCATACTCACGGCTCTCCAACGACGTCGACCAAGCTGTTCGGTTGCTTTTTCTCAGGCATACTGGTGTTGGTACTCTTGCCGATGGTGATTGACTACTTCAATGCACTACTAGGAAAACATAGATTCTATGATGCATTTCCAATGCACAACTGTTGTCACGTCACTAAATTTTAATTTTGTGGCGTATTTCGATATGCTCCACAGAATTCCAAAATTTATGTGGCGCATATGGTCAAAGTGCGCCACCGAATATAATGCGCCACATAATCTTATATATATACGCCATAGAATTATGCTACATGTATTAAAAAAGGGTTTCATGGTATAAATATAGGTATATTACACAATTTATACATATATGTATACAACATTACAAACAACAATACGTTTCGCATGGTATATGAAAATAGAGATAACATAAACAAGTCTTTGTCATGACATTACCTACAACCCGAGATATACTTAGTATGCAGTGTCTAATTACAAAGTTGACCATCTCGCATAGTGACAAGTGTCAAAAATTGAAATCAGATATCATCCACAGAGATGTGGGTACCTCTAGTTGATGTAAAATGCTCACCAAATGGATGAAACAAGAACATGACTATATCATTTATCTTCAAGTTATTCCTTGCACCTATTGTTCCCCAATTGTTTAAGAGCATTCTTCCATCACTCCATGGGTTATAAGAACGTAGCACATCTTCTGTGTTGTCATCTGAGAGTACTAGAGTGCCAGAGAACTCCAACTGCATAGTGCTCACTATCTTATTTGGGATGCTCTGTCCATTTATAAAGAAGAGTGCATTTAGTAAGAGGGAAAACATGCAAATAAATGCAACAAATTATGAAATTTAAGAACTATTTTTAAGATGAAAATACAAAATGAAGAATTACAAGAGAGTTTTTCTTGATGTTTGTTTTTTGTAAGTTTTTGTATGAACAGTTGTCCAAACCCTTTATCTCTTCGGGTGATATTAGTGTGCCAGTTGATCAATCTCTGTTGTGACAACTCTATTTCTTTTAAAATGACAACAACATTGTGCATCTCATATACTATCACACAAAATAAATGAAAAGGGATAAACATGTAAGAAGACACAAACAAAAGAAGAAATTAATAGAAAATAACGAGACTCACTTTCTTCTAAATCCACTTCTTCTCTGGTGTGTTTTGTTTATGCCCAATTCATCATAAGCTGTTAAGGTAATGGAATATGCTGCATTGACACTGAAGTCAAACACAATCATGTCATTCTTGCCGATTCCGTAATCCTTATGGAATCTTTTCCAAGCAAGACATGTGATTATAGTTCTTGTTTCTTCCTTCATTATGTTAAATACATAAGTTTGACCGGTGATTGTGAATTTAGCCTGCATGATTTCTCTTTTGTTGTAGAAAATATTAAACACGTCTTTTACATAGCACTAGCTAAATACCCGTGCGTTGCTACGGGATAACAATCTCAGTTTAATTTGTGTGGTGCATAACTTGTAATATCTGCGCACCGCGTTACCGCCCTCTATCTTGTACTAGCGCATGACTCCGTCACGGCTCCTGGTCGCCGGCGCCACCATCCTCTAACTTTTTGTGTGCTCTCACGCGCTGCCCTCCTCTCCCTTTTTGGAATTCCCCTACGCATCTCCCATCCTAGGGATCTATCAACCTGCACCACGTGACACCCTCACTTGGTGAACCGGCTGCTTGACCCACCCTGCCGCTCCGTTCGGTTCCTAGTTTCGCATCAGGGTAGCCTCTAGCCCGATCTGTCGCTTGACGGAAAGAGGGCCGTTTGTCGCCATTTGATTTAAGAGCAAGGTAGCATGTAGGACCATCTCTATGAATGTAGGTCCTCAGAGTTGAAATAGATAGTTGATCAAACCAGTCGGCATCTCGGTTTGACAGTTCACCGCTCAGTGCGCTCACTTGTCATTCAGCTACTGGTTTTTATAAGCACCGTAGGATCCATAATTTGTAAAAAATGGTTATTGGCATTGCAGCATTAATAAATGGTGCTCAGCACTATTGAAAAATTTAAAATAAAATCGACCACACAAACATATACTTTTTCTCCTACAATAAAGCTGAATATCAATATCATGATAGCAAATAAACTTATGTGTAACTCCTATTGTTTTCCGTACTTAAAGGAAATGAATTAAAACTCTAGAACGAGGGCTTGCGACTTTTTTGGTCAGTAATGTCTTTTTTTGGACGAAATATGGTCTGTATGCGCATCGACCTAACATATGATTGAGCCCCGCCCGTCCTTGAATCGTTGGTATGCTCAATCGTAAGCTAGCTAGCTCTTATGTCTGTGTACGAGTGAATCTACCTATGAATGGTTCAAAAAAAAAACATGCATGTGGACATCATGTTTGGGCCAGTCATAGATGAGGAAACGAATTTGTTTTGAGTGCCGATCCTCCATAAGAGCAGAAATGTAGGTTCTAAAAGGAAGGACTTTTTTGGTCCCTTAAAATACCCATACCTGCTTCTCGTATCTCTTGATGACTGCGAATTAGGATCGGCCGGAAGAAGTTGCATGATGAATTGATGATTGGTCTGCGACATATGATGTCATTTGGTTGCATATATTTGGCTGTTACTATTAATAGCGCGTGATTTATTGGTTACAATTTGTAGAGAGACTAATTGCATGATTATTGCTCATTGTGGGCATCTCCTGATTGTCCAAATACCGGGATTGATTATTGTTTCCGTTATTAATTTTTTCATAGTTGTTGTTTTCCTTATTTAATTTCATATAGAGGGCGCATGTGATTGCAATGGGGTGTTTGTCAGGGATAAAATCGGAAATCAAATGATGTAGAGAAAGTGGCTTCACCATCACCAACTCCTATTTAATAGTAAAGATATAATAACCTACTTCAAATTAAAAAAATCACAAAAAATGAAATAAATAATAGAAAACACCAAATCTAACTTGATGTATACAAAGTAATAAGAAACCATACCAAATAGTCGGTAGAATCATTTGATAGCCTTCCAATGAAATTTGAGTAGTACTTTAATATCTTGTTCATGCATTGTCAATCAGTGCTATTGCACATTGGACACGTCATTCTTGACCCCGTGACACTAGGGAGAACTACTGATAATTAAAACTTGACTAAATCTTAGCTGTCATCTTAACTGAATCTTAACTATCATCTTACCAGAATCTGGTACTAACAGTGCTAGTTAACAGAGAGAGTGTAGAGGGGAGAAGCTTCTCATCGCGGGAAAGCTGTGTCTCTGGCGCGTGTGGGCGACGTCTCCGGTGGGCGTGGGGGCGACGACATTCTACGGCGGTGCCTCGGTCTCCGGAGCATGGTGTGTTGCAGGGGTTTGCGGGGATGATTCAATCGATTGGTATTAGATGGGGGCACGCGCGGGGAGAGATAAAGTAAGTGGTGGGTCACACTAGATTTCTGTGGCGCATATAGGCGTATGCGCCACAGAATATCGAGCACACTGACTTAATGGTGGGTCCCACTAGCTTTATGTGGCGCATGTTAAAATATGCGCCACAGAAACAATCATTTCTTTGGAGCATACAATACCATGGCGATTTTTTTTAATAATACGATTTTTTTAGTCATTTCTAGAAATAATATTGTAACTTAGCTTTTTTCAGATCTAGCGCGCCATCCCATCCGACGAATAGGATAGGGACTAATCCTATCCAGCGAACGGGATAGGGACTAATCCTATCGGGTGGATGGAATAAGTCCTTTTCCCCGCAGGGACACACCTTGTCGCGTCCGGCCGATGGAAAAGGTGCTAGTTGCGTCCGGCCGATGGAAAAGGTGCTAGTTGCGTCCGGCCGATGGAAAAGGTGCTAGTTGCGTCCGGCCGATGGAAAAGGCTAACACTATTAATTTTTTAATGGCTATTGATGTATTTAAATAGTTAAATAGTTAAAATTGACGTTGAATGTTACTTCAATGTTTCAAACATATTTGAAATATGAGTGCAACTTAGTAACATTCTACATATTTCAATAGTTTTCATCCACATCTCAATGTATTCTTGATTGTGAATTATTTTAAAAAAATTGATAAGTTTAGTTGAATTAAACTTCTAGGGATTAATTGTTGAAACTTGATGAGATTTCTTTTAGAGAACTACAATGGTGGCTGCGTTATTATTGCTTTAAAGAATTGTGCAATATTGTGGGTTCGATAGAAACAAATTTGCGGTAGGAAGTGTCATAGCAAGAAAAGGAATAACAAGAGAAACAAAATGAAGAAAATAATAAGTAAATAAAGCACTTTCCATAACCGTCCTACAAATTATTTATGTTCAGCAAAAATGCAGAAATAATTAGAAAATCTAATCCTGTCCGGACAGGGAGATGGTAGCGCACCTTTTCCATCGGCCGGATGCGACTAACACCTTTTCTATCGGCCGGACGCGACAAGGTGTGTCAGCATGCAGGGCCCCACGGGAAAAGGACTTATCCCATCCGCCGGATAGGATTAGTCCCCATCCCATTCGCCGGATAGGAAGCTGCCCTAGATCTGAAAAAAGCTAAGTTATAATATTATTTCTAAAAATGATTAAAAAAATCATATTATTAAAAAAAAGATCGCCAATACCATGCATCACAGAATGTCCATATTTCTATGATGCATATAGTCTGCATGCGCCACAGAAATAATTTTTCTGGCGCATGCACTATCATCTGCGCCACAGAGTGACTATCTGCGGATAGCTAGTTTCTTAGTAGTGATGGTTGCGCACATGCACATAGTCTTGACATTGCGGCTAAAATTAAAATTATGGGAAAACCTTCGCTGGCATTTTTAGGCCTATGGTTTTGTACCTATTTTCAAATGCCTTCAGAAAAGTACAAGATTGTGTCATGAAAGAAGAAAGAGTTGAAAGACCTCGAAGATTTTCAGACTTTATTTTGTAATAGTTGAAGTCAGCTTGTGTATCTCTACCATGTATTATTGTTACTATGAATATATGTGGTATTAATTGTCAAAAAAGCTTGTCTAATTTTTTTTGTCTTTGAGCCCACTCATAGCAATGCTTTTGGAGCATTTTTTTTGTCCTAGGTGCTAAAAAACAGTTTTTGAGGATTTAAGGCAAATATATGAATACTCTTGGAGATCCTCTAAGCATTCAATGGAAGCAAGAATTGCAGTCCATCAATCTCATGTCCCCCAAACTAAGCACACCTTTGTGAAAAGGATTCTTTTTGCTGCTATCAGTTAGGCAGTACAAACTAATCAGAGGATAATAAACAATGTGATTCAAACGTGTCGTTGAATTTAAGTTTTTTCATGGTTTCCTGTGATGGACCAACTAATGATAAGTACGGCTAAATGGTCCTGCCTCACTCGTCACATATCTAAATGTTTGGTAGTTGTCATATTAATTCAGGTCTACCGTGTGTCTTAGACCGAAGGACATAAGTAACTGCAATGACAAAGAAAGCTTTGTGTTTTTGTGGTCACTAAATTCCAAGGGTATGAGCTATACTAAATCTTAAAAAAGAAAACTCATTGTCATACAAGTTGCCCGCCACTTAATTCGATTGGAGTGAATTCCACTTTTTACCTCCTAATTATACATTTGCGACACTAATTACCTCGTCGAGTCAAAATTAGTCTAAAATACCCCTTTTAGAAGCTTTGGACCATCTCTTTTTTATGTGTGTCTGTTGTATAAGGCGTGAAGTGATGGCTGGGGTTAGAAAATAATCAAAATTATGGCAAGAAATTGAACAACTAGATATGAGAAGAATGGACATGATTGTCGATGGCGAGCTCCGACTGTTATACATTTTTTCGCACCACATTGACGTAACATGCCGGTCCTATCTAAGAAAAAAAGAAAAATACTAAACTGGGGTAAAACCGTGTTTAAAGTCTCCTATTTGAGACATTTAGGTAAAAGTTCCACTACATAGGGTAATATGTGTCACAAATGCACAACTACAGAGTAAAAAATGGAATTCACTCATTTGATTGCGTTGAAGGTTCTCAAGTACAGGGGCATAACTAAGCTATACGTTTGAAAATAGAGTTGTAATGCAAATGTTGGATATGTCCCAAGAGAACACAATAAAGCAGTCATCATTCATTAAGGAGTTCCAACAAGTGCAAGATGGTGTTTTAAAGAATATAAGCGCGAGTTGACAGTTCGTACATCCATGGTACAATCAACTAACTTTTGTTGCCTAATTTAGGTGAGTATTACTATGTGAAAAGAAAAGAGCCAGATTGAATTAGCAGAATTCTTCTTTTCAATCAAGCAACTAATATATGTTTAAATAAATATATCAGATCCAAAGTACTGGTCTGGCCGATATACAAATCATATTTTGAACAGCAATCGTATCCTCGTGATCTTTTGAGTATCGGAAAACTAGTCACTTGTCTCTGTGTGTCTGGTTCATGTTGCAACTTTTTCTTTGTACTCTTCCACAGTTCCAGGCTAACGAGGGTAGGTCCAATTTGGCCATGTTGTTCACACTAACTCTGCAGCCTGTCTCAACAGCCAAACAGCGGAAAGTACGTGATTTATCTGGGAAGACAGAGAGGTAGATCTCAGAAATGTAGTTTTAGCTAACTCCCTGTTTGCCTCCATATATTCATGGAAACGTTTCATCACCTGTATCACATGGCGGAGTGACAATTTTGATCACTCAGTCCGGAGAACAGACGCAAGAAGTGATGAATCGGAAACATGGGAGAGGCTGATCCAAGTGACCAGGATGCAAGAAACAAGTTTGGCCGATTCCGATTTAAAGATTTATGCAT
Organism: Dactylis glomerata; assembly: GCA_007115705.1. Lineage (NCBI taxonomy): Eukaryota > Viridiplantae > Streptophyta > Magnoliopsida > Poales > Poaceae > Dactylis > Dactylis glomerata. The sequence goes on along the minus strand of QXEO01001278.1, from coordinate 5,385,884 downwards.
GAAAACTCATTACAGGCCATGTAGAGTTCATGTTTTTTTTAAACGGTGGACAGGTGCAAAGCACCCGACAGGTACTGCTTATATTATCATTAGTGGAGGTACAATTACAAAGAGGCTCTCAGGATAGAGATAATTACAACAAGGCCCAGAAAATTGCAGGGAAGACCCCAGAGCAGAATGCAAAACGCAATCAGGTCCTCATCTTTGTCTTCCTCCTTCCTCCACAACGATGACCGGATACGAACAAGGCGCTACCCCATGATCAGGGACAAGCCACTTGGGGTGAAGAGCAGTGGCACGCTGTCGCTCGGAGCCGAAGCAACGGTGGAGTAGCTGCCCTACAATATTTGAGTCCAGCGAGATGACGGAACTTGCCGCCGATAAGCCGTCGAAGAAGAGCTCCCAACACGTACCTCCAGCCCAAAGAAGCAGAAGAGCCACCGCGGATACCTCTCCCCAACACCACGATCGGTCGGAGAGAAACACAGCGACGCCTTACGTCCACACAACACCGGAGGTTTCCAGACGCTTATTGAAGGAGGCACACCAGCAAGGAGAACACCATCGCCCTCCAACAACTTCTTCATATGATGACTGCTCGACATCACGCCACCGCGTTGGAGCGGAGAACCTCCTCTCCTTCCAGTCTTAGCCTCGAAATACTCCCACTCTGATCCCCCCGCTTCCACGGCCGACCGGAGAGAGAGAGAAGGGAGAAGAAGAGGAACATAGCAAGGAGGAGCACCACACCAGGACATTATTAACGGAGATCCCGGACCTAGAGCTGCACACTGCCACATCTGACCACCGGAGCTCGGCGCATATCCAACTCCACCACCAGATGTGTCGATCCCGGCCCATAGGCACCAACACCCTACTCCAATCTAACCGAGCACCCTAGATCTACACCTACAAACTACTCCGGCATGTCCCCTCCGCCATCTCAAACCGGCGGAGCCACCAGAAAGGCTCGGGTTGAGGTCGATCTTCTTTGATCAACGCACAAGCGAGAGGGAGGGGGGGGGGGGGGGGGTCGAGAGGGAAGGGATGGGGAGACTTTTTCAAATAGAGTCCATGTGAAACTCGTAGTGCTGTCACAAGCGATGTAAGTAACAATCTCATAGATAAAGCCCATAACCAAATATTGTTTGTGCGTCTATATACTTTTTTAACAATTCAGCACATTTTATTGATTCCAAACCGCAGTTGCATCGTTTATAAGCTTACGCCCTTCGTATACGAAAGAGTGTACTTTCAGCTCTCTTAAAAAGTCAAATTTCTTAGCGTTTAAACAAAAGGGCACCAAAAGTCATGCCACAAAATTAGTTTCATTAGATTCATGATAATATTTATTTTTAGCCTTTAGTTATGTTGTTTAATAAATATTATTAAATTTTTTATACACTTGGTCAAAGTTTGAGACAATTTAACTCTTCAACAAAGCTGATATAGTACTCAGACGGAATAAGTACCAAGTAAGAAGCTAGAGGGATCACAAATTAACAGTAAAATTCACCTACCTACGCCCTTACACAACGATTTGGTCTTGTGGATCCTCGGATACAGTTCTTGAACGCTGGAGATTGTAGAATCACCGAAACGTGCGGAGGAGCATTTTTCTAGCAGCTATTCGCGTAAATGGGCAGGGCTAGTTACCGAGCTTCTAAATTATGAGAGAACCTTCATTAGTATTTACATATTTATAATTTAATTTTATTCTGCTGCCTTTAGAAATATATATGATTATGTCATGGAAAAAGAAAGAGTAGAAGACCTAAAAAATTTGCTTATTTCTTTTAGATTTTATTTTATAATCAATGACAACAGTTTATATATTTCTACCATATACTATTTGTTTTAATAAATATATATAGTATTGATTGTCAAAAAAAAATTACCGGCTGCTACTCCACGGGTTTAATTGGGCGTCCCGTTGTTAACCGGGCCGACAAAGCAAGTATGGAAAGGAAGCCCGTGCGTGCAATCCATGCAGGCACTTCTCACCTCTCCATGCGGCGCTCGCACCTTTGCGCCGCCACGACGCAATCACCTCACCATCTCGGTATAGGAAGGAACCTGATCGCGCCGCTGGTTGATGCTGAATGGAGGTCTGAAGGGCAGGAGGCCGCTGGACTGAACCTAGCGCTCCGCCGAACGCTACTCGGGGAGGCAGCACCCACCTCAACGAGCTTGTCCAGCGGCGCGCCCACCACGACGAACCAGCTTGTCCTCCGGCCGCTCCAGCACTTCCATCATGTTTCCTCAACGATCTCGCTGAGTTTAAATGTATTTCTATGAAGCCTCCTAGCCATGATCGCTGGACGGAGCCAGGAAATAAAATTACTGGGGGCAAAGATGTCCTAAGTGAGGCAAATTTTGATGCTAAGTGGGGGCAAATTACTCTTTAGCTGGGCATATTACAAGGGAACAAAAATTTGAGTGGGGGCAGCCGCCCCCCCATGGCTAACACGCTGGTTCACCCCTTCGCTGCAGAGATTAGATGATCTTGTTATTCCTCTGTCCTCCCAAGTTCATATATTTTTCCCCTCAAAATCTTTTTTTTAAGGACTGATATCTTCAGGGAGGATGGCTTTGCTAAATTGTCATGCCGGTGCCTGATGGACATCTCGCAAGGATGTAAACAGAACAGTTATCGTACTGTTGGCTGGTTTCTTGACTTTGAAGCTCATTTCTGAAAGGTGAGCTCTCAATGACTGGCTTGTGTTATAAACAACTAAAAGGTTTACTTAATTTGGAAGATTGGGAAATTGCATGTCCATTTTCTTTGTTAAATTATTCCTTATAGAATATATCGTTTGACATTTAGCAACCACTGTCAGTTTTGTAAGTTAAGAGTTGAACTTTTTATTGTCTATTTGCTCAAATGCAAGTGTTGCATAAAAGATTATCATCCAGTTTTGTTTGGGTGTATGTCATGCTTCTGTACACTAAAAATCTTGACATATTTTAACAGCTAGGCCATGGACATAATAAGTGTAGATGCCGTTAACTAGGATGTTCAAGTCATTAGATGAGCTCGCTGTTGACAGCAAGGTTATGTTCTACTTACAAAGCCAATCTTCATGTATGTCCCTACATATGAAAATAAGAAATCTCTCCTTCTGATCTTCAACATGCTTTCGAGTTATAGACTAACCCTATGGTCGTGTGATGATTCATGTATGCTACCGTTCCATTATTTAATTATTATTTTGTTAGTAATTAAATATTTCAAGTAAGGAGGCGCCTCAGCCCCATCTTGGTAATACAAGTATACAACTCATCAAGTCAATGTTCGAAAAAGAACCTCTCATGTAGCTCGCCTTTACCTTTGGATTGTGCAACTATCTCCTTAATTCAAATTTTCATTGCCTCTGCTTTTGCCATCTATAAATATGCAGCCTTCCACGGTTCCACCTAATGGCAAAGCTTAACACCGTTTTTTGATTTATTTACTCTGTGCCAATGTATTTTAACCCATGTTGTTTGCAACATATCATCACGCTTAGCCTCATTTATTGTTGTTATATTTATTTGCGTTCTGTTCATTGCAGGCTAATATACGCATGCTTATGGCTAGCCAGAGAAAGAAACCTGTTTATATCATTTAGATGGAAGACAGTGGTAATTGTTAGCACGCCTCCATGTTTTTGTATAGTGTATTTCTATATATTTGTCTACCATTTAGACAATGGAAGAAGAGAATTATCCAGAATGGAAGTAATCACTGAAGGTTTGTAGTGCTTCTGTTATAGGTTTTTAGCAACACTTACAAGCTTTTTTGCCCTGCTTCCAAACAATTTACCTATACACATAAATGGTTAGTACTTGTGTAAGTACTCCCTTTTCAATATTGTAAATAACAACATTGTTATTTGTCCTGCCATTACCGAATGTGTTATTAGATGGTCATTCTTTACGTGGTGGTACGACCAATGTTGTTAATACAATATACGCTACACTCAGTTTTCACCGGTGGCCGAAGACATGTTCATAAATGAGATAGTCACTTATTCATTCTTTATGTTATACTCTTCTAGAGTTTAAGTTTCCCCATGCATCTTATTATTTGTACCATCAGTATTCTTATATACTTCTGTCCTTAATTCAAATATGGGCGGGCACAACAACGTGCGCTTCCATGGTCTAGTTACAACTATGCCTAGCCAGGTCAGGAGCTACCTCATTAGCTTCCGTATTAAAATGATCAAAGGTGACATCTCTATAACTAGTAGCAAGAATTCTAAAACCATCAAATATAGTTGCTGAAGAGGTAGCAACAAATCCAAATTCATTCATGGTATTAACTACATGAGAATTATCAGATTGGATAATGATTCAGTTGCATCGTAGAAACTGAGCCAGGCTCATTCCTTCTCGGAGAGCATACACTTCTAATTTTATATCTGATTAAATAATAATAAACAAAATGTAACTACTGAATCCATAAGATTTGATATATCATGAAGTGATCTAATATCATGAACTAACAGCCTATGGAGACCGAGATCCAAATTTATGTACATACAACACAAAATGTGTGAGTATATGTTGTGTATGTAAATATAATATCATACTCCCTCCTAACGGGAAAAGTGACGGTGGCTTTGTATAAAACTTTATTTTAAATTGTACTATATCATCCACACTTTTTTTCCAATCAAAAAGAGTAGCATATATACAGGCCCAGCCCGCCTCTTGAAAATGCGCAACAGATTAAGGCCCAGCATGGGGGGACGGAGGACTGGACTAGCCCATCCCATGCTTCCCATCCATGTTAGTGGGCTCTCACGTCATCTCTACCTGTACCTAAAAAAATCGTAATAGCAAATTCCCTTCCGCCATGGCCTCGAAGGATAGAACATCGGCCGCCCTCCAGCGTGGTCATTTGCTCACAATGCATAGAAACATGGAGTGCATCGGGCAACATGTGAAACTTTAAAAAGGCAGTTAGGGACAAATCGTTCTTTCATTAATCGATTGCACATATTTTGTGAGGCATCACACTTATTCACTTCCGGTTGCAACGCCATAGTTACAGAGTTGCCGGTCGCGCAGACTTAAGCGAACGGCCTCTGGCTGTAGCAGTCCAGGTTGTCCCCGTAGCTGACGCCGAGGAGGTCGCAGTAGCGCTTGTAGAACCCGATCCTGTCGGCGACGCGGCTGTCCTGCCCTTTGCCGCATTCGAGACCGCCGTTGATGATGTTGGTGATGACGCCGTACCCGGGCACCCTCCCCGCCGCCTGGTCTGCGCTGGAGGGGCTCCACCCACCGGTGATCACGTCGTGGCTCGACGGCTTGGGCGACTGAGCCGTCATCCAGAACCACAACGCCGTCTTGAAGGACACAGTCGGGTCAGAGGTTACCAGGTCCGGGTTAGCGAGCAGGTTGGCGCCGATGATCTGCCCCGCCGGCCCGTAGTTGTAGTTGTAGGAGATCTGGATGGGCCCGCGGCCGAAGTACTTCTTCCCCGGCGCGCACGGCCACTGCGAGCTCGGCGTGCAGTAGTCGGCGGTGGCGCCTATCTCCTGGTTGAAGCAGTAGCCCCACGCGTATGGACCGTCCGGCGCCGTCGGCCACCCGCCGGTGGTCTCGTGGGAGGTCTGGGCGAGGAAGGCGGCCACCTCGCGCTTCCTGACGTCGGTGCTGCCCGTGGCTGCGAAATCGGAGAAAAAGTTGGCTGCGGCGACGAAGGCGTCGTAGGTGTAGAAACCCTTGGCGAGGCACGCCGCTTCGTTGCGGTGCAGCAGCATCGTCTCGAAGAGCGACCGAGATACGATGGAGGCCACGGCGGCGCCGCCGGAGGGAGTCGGAGGGACCGGCGGTGTGCCGCCACCTCCACATGTGCCGTCGCACTGGCTCTGGCAGCTGGGGCCGCAGTAGTCAGGGGTGGAGCCGCAGAAGCCGAATTTGCTGCAGCAGAGGCAGTTGGGGCACAGTGCCCCGCCGGCGGCAGAGCCGCACTGCTGGGCGTGTGCAGACACGGCGAGGGCCGCGACCACCATGGCCACCACCACAAGTCCTCTCATCGTGGCAATGTTGCCGAACCCGCTCGAGGTAGAGTGGTGCTGTACTCCGTAGCTGGTGTCTCGTGTAGTTGTGTGTGCGTGTGCCAAAACCTGGTGCTCTGCAGGTCCTTATGTAGCTAGCTACTGATCAGACGTGTCTAACTTTGCCATGAGCCCACGATCATCGCACAAGCAACGAATTCGGCAGATCTCGTGAGCGATCTGTAGTAGATTCATGCATGCTAGGATCTCCGCAAATTGGAGGGGACCTAGCTAATAAGCTTGCTACTGATCAGTTCCCTCAAAAAAAGCTTGCTGCTGATCAGTGATCGCTTGTGCAAAACGTGGAATGCTGAGGCACATATGCCCTTTGCACGATTCATGGGGTACGGACGTTGATCGGGCTGGAAGTAAGCGTGGAAAAAATCATGGCAAGTCAAGCTCGGTTGCTCTGCTGGTCAGATTTTTCTCCTCGCTTCGTGAGGTCACCAGCTCAGCTTTGGCGTGCCATCAAGCTTTGTCTGAGCTTGTGGAATTTTCGCGGTTAGATGGCGCATGCAAGCAGCAGGCACAAATGGGATAGATAGGGATGTTGCTTTCGTACATGGAATTCCCTCCATTTTTAGTGTAGATGGACATGTTTGGAATTCCATTCTTTGTTTCTAACTTTGCACTTTTACCGTTCCTTGCTATAAGATGTATAGTTTTCTGTCAAAAATTTCGAAATATAAGGTGTATTGCGGAATTTGTGGGATTTGCCACGCTAATTTAGGTTTCAATCTAATTTGAAGAGAGAGAGAGAGAGGATTTGAAGATTTCTCTATTTTTTACTAGTCTCGGCCGATTAACTAGGGGGATTAACATCTATAAAAGAAGCGTAAATTTTCTTTTTAGCATATGCTTTAATATTCGTGCAAGAAAACTATACGCCTCATATCAAGAAACAGAGGGAGTATCTATTGTTAAGTTAATAAGCTCCAAAGTTCATGTTTCTGTTATCATCTCTATGTTTTCATATTATGTTAAGCTTTGAGATGTCGAAAGCACGTAAAATGCATCTATGAACTTGTAAATTATTAGGTCATTTTCTTTTATATTTTCATATTATCTAAGGTTCTAAACAAGTTTTTCAATGAGTTTAGGGATTCTCCTTTGAGGCCCCTTAATTTTGGTTTTAACTATGTAATTCCTGTTTTTGCATATTTTGAATTTCAAAAATATTCCCAATGTCAATGGGGCACCAACTTTTTGGAGGATTCTTTTTCACAAGGTAGAGCGACAAAGGAAGAAGTGGACCAAGCCCCATGTGGTCCGGCCAGGAGGGCCCATGACATGGCACACCTTCAAGGTCATGTTGTGGGGGCCCACCTTCCGCCTCGTGGCTCCTTTCGCATCAAACTTTGTGTCCGCCTTTGTGAAAGAGCATGTGCCCCCATGTGTGGTTTTGGTAATTAATGATAATCCCTATGGACTAATGTTTGCATTGAGTTATATTTGTAGGACTTGTCCATAGACAATGCTTGAGCCATTTGTTGGGTTCAAGGTTGTAAGAAGTTGAATATAAAGAAGATTATGTGATGATCAAGGTGTTATTCAAGGAGTGATCCGAAGTGTGTGTCTTGAGGAATAAGATGGAGTGAACTCTCATGTGCATTCTCAAGACATCATCATTATGAAAGAAGAAGATGAAGTGCAATGTTGATCAAGTCGAAGCGCAAGTTCAAGATAGCCTTCTAGAAGATATCATTTGCTTGAAGCTCAGTGTCCATTTGGTGGTAATGGATATGTGAAGATATTTCTCTAGTGTCTCTCCCATAGTGAAGTATGGGAGAGCAATCCGCAAGACTTCACCGAGCAAGCGCAATCAAGAAAGGTAGTCCATCTTGAGAAGATCAAGATCATCACCATCTAGCTCAAGTGGAATGCACAAGGCAAAGGTATGTTCATGATAGGGTTTCTTTATTACCGGTCTCATAGTGTGGGAGACCGGGTTTAGGATCGATAGCCGTACTATCAAGAGGGGCTCTCGAGTGAGTAACTTATTCGTATCGTTCGGAGAGAGCTCAAACCTTTGCATACTTGGCATTATCTTTCTTGGTTCTTATTTGGATTTTATCCATGTGAGGTTCTAGAGCTTGTGGTTATTTTCATGACAAGCTCTAGCTCATCAAAAATGGATTTCGTATGGAACTCTTATTGCGTTTTTGGTGTTTGGAGGTTTTACCGGTTCTTCTTTATAGCTAAGTCAAACTATTTATCATTTGGTTTCATCCTCCTTTATTGGACTATGATGTTTCTATGGATGAAGGTGTAGAGCTCGTTGTGGTGATTCCAACGAGCCCAAGTTCATCGAAAACGGAGTCCGGATGCAAAAGTTATGGCCGTTTTTGTGTTGATGTTTTTTTCTTGGCGGAAAGTTCGGCCCCAGGTCCGGCCGGGCCGGACTCTAGGCCAGGAAATCCGGCCCCAGACCGGAAAAATCCGGTGGCCCACCGAACTGCACTACTGGGGGGCTTTTTGGCGACCGCCGGACCGTCCGCCGGACCGTCCGCCGGACCGTCCGGCCTAAAGTCCGGCGGCGCCGGACTTACGGCCGAACTTTGGCGCGATTTACTTCCAACGGCCAGATTTTCCCCACCTATAAATACCCTTCTTATGCCTTGAACCAACTACATTTTTGGGCTTCTCTCTCCTCCATTGTTGACCTTCAAAGCTTGCCCTCCCTCCTCCATTCCCTCCATGTTTCTTGCATCTTTTTAAGGGAAAAGAGAGAGGAGATCTAGATCTACATTTCCACCAATCACTTTCTCCTCTAAGTAAGGGGAACCTATTGGATCTAGATCTTGGAGTTCTTTGTGGATTTACTCCTTGTTCTTCCTATCATATTCTCCATAGCATTTGTTGCTTTGGTAGGATTTGGGAGAGAAGGATTTGAGCACTTCGTGTGTTCTTGCTATTGCATTTGGTGCATCGGTTTGAGTTCTCCTCGGAGATTCGGTGGTGAAAGCAAGAAGCTTATTTCCTCTTGGGTTCTTGGAACCCTAGACGGCTCAGTGGATTTCTTGGGGACCTCCAATTAAGTTGTGGAGATCTTCCCAAGCTTTGTGGTGCCTCTGTGGCGATTATTGGGAGCCTCCAATTGAGTTGTGGAGTGTGCCCCAATCTCAGTGGCTTTGTGGATTTGGGAGCCTCCAATTAAGTTGTGGAGTAGCCCCAAGCTTTGTGCGGGTTCGGTGACCGCCCTCAAGGGTCCCATAGTAGATCGGGTCTTCCATCTTGGTGGGAGGGCTCGAGGAGATTATGGTGAGCCTCCGTGGCGTTTGGGGAGCCTTGTGCCTCCACACCGCTCCAACGGAGATTAGCACCCGCAAGGGTGTGAACTTCGGGATACATCGTTGTCTCCGCGTGCCTCGGTTATTTCTATACCCGAGCTCCTTTACTTATGCAATCTACTTTGTGATAGCCTTCGTGCTTGAAGTTATATATATCTTGCTATCACATAGTTACTTATCTTGTCTAGCATAAGTTGTTGGTGCTCATAGGTGAACCTAGCTTGTTTAGGTTTTGTATGCTTGGCAAATTAAACGTTAGTTTTATTCCGCATTTGTCAAGCCACTCATAAAAGTTTTAAATCGCCTATTCACCCCCCCCTCTAGGCGACATCCTTGTCCTTTCAATTGGTATCAGAGCAAGGTCTCTCATTTTAGGCTTCACCGCCTTGAGAGCAAAGATGTTGGCTAGGGGATTAGTGCACAATAACACTTTTATATTTGATGGCACTAATTATGATATATGGAAAACTTCCATGCTTAACCACTTTCGAGGTATGGACCCAAATATAGAGAGAATTTTAGATATGGGTTTCTCTCCTCCTAAGGATTCCCAAAGTCTATCTTTAGAGGAGAAGAGAAACTCTTATCTTAATTCTCAAGCTTCTAATGTGCTTGTTGATTTTGTGAGCAATGCAGTTATTCTTGCAATTATGCCTTTCCGTAGCGCTCATAAGTTTTGGACAAAGATTCAAGACAAATATGATATGTCCAACAAGATGGAGGATGATTGTATTCCCTCCACTTTCAATCGTGATGAACTCTCCTCCACTTCACCAAAGTGTAGCAAGACACAAGGTAACTCTATGGTGAGTGGTGATGGAAATTGCAATGTTGATAGTGAGCTTACTTGTGATGATCATTCATCTCTATCTTATTGTGATGCTTCATCTTTGGACTTAAACACTTCTAGCACCATAAATGCTTTACATGCTTGTGTTGATAGTCCTTGCATATCATGTGTATGCTCCTTGAACACATCTCATAATGATATGCTTACCTCATCTTGTTGCCATGATATAAATGCCTCTAGTTCCTCTAGTTGTTGTGTGTCTAACAATGTAGAGGAAACCGGAAATTCTATTGGCCAAGACACGATCTCACTTGGTGCTTCAAGTATTTATTCATCATCATCAATTGCTTCCCACATTTGCCTTATGGCTAGGGCTTCAAAGGTAACTCCTACTTTGGAACCCAATATATCTAGTGATGATGAGAATGAGGATAATGAAGAAGAAGATGATGATCTTGCTTCTTTATTTGAGAAGAGTGAAATGTTTTTTCATGCTATTCGTAAGAATAAAATTGCTTGCTCTTACTTCTATAAGATTTTGGCTATCGCCACCGAGAGCAATAAAATTATTGAGGAGCATGAGAATACCATTTTTAAAATGCAAGGTCATGCCCGTGATTATGCGGATGAGATCGCGGATCTAAAAGAAGCTCTAGAAGAAGAACAAACCACCAAGGAATCTCTTGAGGAGACCTTTACTTTAGAATTATCTAAAATAAAGAAATCCTATGATAGAACTCTTGTGGTGGCAAATGATTTTGAAACTAAATATGAAGAGCTTGTAGTTACTTATGCTAAACTCCTTGAGAATGTTGTGCTTCTTAAAAATGACTCTAGGGTCATTTCGAGTGAGCCCACCATTCTCACCGAGTCGCATGAGCAACTTAAAGCTTCAAATTCAAATGAGCTTACTAAATTGCCTTCTCCGCTTTCCATTAGTGATGATGCTTGTGCTACTAACTCTACTTCTTGTGAAGCATCCATCTTGAAGGAGAATGTTGAGCTAAGGGCTCAACTTGATTTGCTAACTAGCAATTATGGGAAATTGGAAGAAAATCATGGAAAGCTCTCTAGATCCCATGAGGATCTTCTAGCTTCCCATGATAGACTAAAATTAGCTCATGAGGCTATTATGTCAAAGGTAACATCTAGTGAGCCTCATGTGGACTCTTGCACTACTTCTCAAAATGCCGTATCGCCTTGTGCTAGTCCTAGTAATTCATCCACTCATAACATTGCTAAATCTTGTGATGAATTACTTTCATTTCCTTGTTGCTCTAACAATGAAGCTTCTATTTCCTCTAGTACTTGTGTTGTTACTAACCATGTAGAGGAAATCAAAGAGCTCAAGGCCCAAGTCACTTCCTTGAAGAAATACTTGGTAAAGAGTCATGAAGGGAAATCCAAACTCGACAATATGTTGAGTGTGCAAAAATCCCCCAATGACAAGAGTGGACTTGGGTTTATCTCAAACAACAAGAAGAAGTCCAAGATTGACAAGAAGGAAAAGGGCCAAGGACAAGTCAAAGATCCGGCCAAGATTGTTTGCTTCAAGTGTAAGATTGAAGGGCACCATGTTAGATCTTGCCCTTTGAAGAAGAAGGCACTAGTTGAGAAGCAACAAGGGAAGCAACCTCAAGTTCAAGGCCATGCTCAACCTCGAGTTGAAGAAAGGTCGCTTCCCAAGAAGAATCAAGCTAATGCTCCCATTGCGGAGAAATCAAGTGAGAAGAAGGTGAAGAAAAGAACTTCCTACATATGCCGTGAGAAGGGTCACCTTTCTTCTTCATGCACTATGGGTAACTCATCCAACCCTATCATAATTGATGATGCTTATTCCCTTTGCAAAGATAAGGTTGGCAATGTGTTTGCCAAATTTATTGACACTCAATGTGGTGTCAAGAAAAGAACCATTTGGGTGGCCAAGCCTATTGTGACTAACCTCTTAGGACCCAACTTGGTTGGGGACCAACACATCAAAACTTGATCAATAGGTGTTTGATGGAGGGCATTGGAGACTTGGCTATATCATGAAGAATTAAGGGATCTTCATCAATATATTGTCTCAAATCAAGTCAATTGGATTATCTTGTTTATATCATATATCTAATGTTCCTCTTTGCGGTAACATGTACTCAACTTATCTACATTGAAAGTTACTCGCCCCTTTTGCATGTGTTGGTTGTGTTCCATTACATGTGTTGGTATATGTTGTGCTACCTACTTGTTTTATTTTGATTAATCAAGTATGTACTTGTGGGTTTACACACTATGTATGTGTGTTTGTGTTTGAGCCTATTGCATCTTCTTTTATATTATTTGGCTCTTTTGAGAGACTAATGGACTATCCCATTTTGGGGGAGTGATATGCTTTGGCACTTCACAATCCTAAATATGTGTGCATATGAGGAATACCACTTAGTGTCGATATTTGAATTTATCTAGTCTCTATGTGGTATGTCATGTTCATGAGAAATTCAAATTCTATAATGTCCATTAATCTTCTCATATTGAATTTTATTTGCCTCTTGTGAAAATAAATGCTTTATCACATTATGGGGGAGTAACATGCTTTGTGCATACTACAAACCAATAAAATGTGTATATTTGAGGTTGTGTCTGCTGGCGCGTGGTTGACGTGGGAGAATGTAATTGATGTAGGAGCTTCTTATTCTTCAAGTCCTTGTCAACAGCACCAGAAGATTCCTTGTGCGAGGTGAATGACCAGCCCGTTGGGAACCCCAAGAGGAAGATATGATGAGTATAGCAGCTAGTTTTCCCTCAGTTAAGAAACCAAGGTTTATCGTTCTTGGAGAGGAGAGACAAATGACTGAAGGTGATGCGGACTCGCTTAGTAACACTCCAACAAGGGCGCCGTTTAACGATTCTTGTTGACTCATCTTTGGCCAGAAGCAACGTGGAACCTGCACACAACACAACCAAGTACTTCGTTCCCAACTTGCGATGAGGTTGTCAATCTCACCGGTTTGCTTGAAACAAAGGTTGTGAGCGTATCGAGTGGAAAACAATAGAGTATGCGAGTAAAGTAAATAGTGCGAGTAAAGTAAACAGGTGATAGCAATATGATGGAAATAGGACCGGGGTCCACAGTTCACTAGTGGTGTCTCTCCATAAGATAAATAACACATGCTGGGTAAACAAATTACAGTTGGGCAATTGATAGAATAAAGATAAACGTGATATGTCAAGAAGATCACTATGAGATTTACTCTGGGCATTACAACAAAATACATAGACCGCCATCCAACTGCATCTATGACTAATAATCCACTCACGGGGATATCGTCCGAACACCCCATGAGTATTAAGTTGCGAACAACGGATAATTGCATTAAGCAAAGTGTGTAATGTAAACAAAGCATATGCCCTTGAGCATATGAATGTTGTTTTCTCCCTAGTAGCAACAACACATCTACAACCTTAGAGGTTTATGTCACTCCCCCAGGTTAAATAGAGGCATGAACCCACTATCGAGCATAAATACCCCCTCTTGGAGTCACTAGCAACTACTCGGCCAAGATAGCTACTAACAACGGAGAGCATGCAAGATCATAAACAACATAGAGATAATAAAAAATAATATTCAGTACATCAACTCAATCATAATCACCAATATTTATCGGATTCCAACAAACCAAACATGTAGAATTACATAACGGTGATCTCAATCATGTAGGGCAGCTCATGAGATCTAAACATGAAGCACATGGTGGAGAAGACAACCATCTAGCTACTGCTATGGACCCATAGTCCAAGGTAGACTACTCACTCATCGCTCCGGAGGCAAGCATGGCGATGAAGAAGACCTCCGGTGGCGATTCCCCTCTCCGGTAGGGTGCCGGGAAGAGCTTCTGGACCCTCCCGATCTTCGGGTCGACGGCGGCGGCGGATCGCGATGTGTTCTGGAAAAGTGATCGGGTACTTAGGTTTTTTTCGTCAGGGGGTCTTTATAGGCGAAGGGGCGATGTCAAAGGAGGAGCCAGGCGCCCTCACGCCAGGGTGGCGTGACCCAGGCCCTGGCCGCGCCAGCCCTGTGTGTGGGGGCTCTCCTTCTGATCTCTGGAAGCTTTCGGGTAAAATAAGACTTTAGGAACTTGTTTCGTCCAATTCCGAGAATATTTCCTGTGTATCACTTCTCAAACACAAAAACAGCAGAAAACAGGGAACTGGCACTGTGGCAACTCGTTAATAGGTTAGTTCCGGAAAATGCATAAAAGTGCCACGAAGTGTAACGAAACAGTAGGCAAATGGTGTAAAAACAAGCATGGAGCATAAAAAATTATAGATACGTTGGAGACGTATCAAGCATCCCCAAGCTTAACTCCTGCTCGTCCTCGAGTAGGTAAGTGAATAATTTTTGAGGTGACATGCACCTACACAATCTTGATCATATATGTAAGCATTTGTGAGCTGGGATCATAAGAACTTAAAACATGGGCATGAAAGATATAATCTTGACAATAAGAACTTAGCAACCATGTTGTAAACATGCAAATGAACACAAACAAAAGATCATGAAAATGAAACAATGAAAGTCAAAACGTGTGTTCAAATCATAAGGAAAAACATACAAATGGTTTTCAGCTTGTCCTTCAAAGAGAGCAAAACATAAATGCATAGGACACCTTCAAGTTTAAAAGGGCGACTAGATACAAATAATTTCAGAACAAGTGAAACCAACAATATGAATCAATCAATGAACTTTGGGACAATGCATATTACACTAAGAATGACAACTATGCTCTCTTAATGGTGCATAAAGATAGAAGGTGGTGACTCAACATAAAAGTAGAAGAAAGGCCCTTCGCAGAGGGAAGCAGTGATTGCAAGTTTTATAACCTTCAAAAATTATGGTACTTACCGGCTTTGAGCTCTCATTGCCCCCCATCATAAGCATCTTGAATGGTTAAAGTTAATGCGAGAACAATTATGATGCATATGCTTGACAAATCATAAGTTGAAAACCTCGTGCCCCGTGAATATGAGTACCCAAACCTCATGCTACTTTACTTAGAGTCCCAAGCAAGGCTCTTGTCATTGTAAGTATATGCATATCATTGAGAACTGCCAATGGGGTACCTCCGTGCCCGATGACATGGAACAAGCCCACATCAAAATGACAGGACAAGCAGACAATGAACACCTCGACATCTCTTTTATTTGCCATTTGTTTAGCTTTTTATTGTGAGATGCGTCGTCGAATGTTCACCATGGGTATGCTGCAAATTTCCACCATGAATTATGCATGGCTTAGATTAGCGGCCCGGCATTTCCCTAACACATATACAAAATCCATGATCCCCACAAGATTCCCAATTCATTTCACACCGCGGGCATCCATAAACAAAAGATCACGATATCAACTCAAATAAGAAGTGCAATGTTGAAAGCTTGCCCATGACTGCATGGCTGGGCTAGTCTCCAACTTACAACTTGCAAGCATAACAACTCAACATAAGAGACCACAATGTCAAATTTTTAAGAACAGGAAAAAGTAAAGTGTGCCTTCCGGTTCGTGAGAGCTTTACTGACCGAATTTTGCATAACACTGGTAAGAGTTTAATTTGAAGAGAAAATAAAAGCAAGTCAAATTTACTTGGAATAGAAAATTGCTAGTAGGCATGTATGGTGGACACTTTGGAAAACTTTGGCTTTTAGGAGTTGGATGCACGAGTAGAGCTCATACTCAGTACAAGGCGAGGGCTAGCAAAAGACTGGGAGCGACCAACTAAGAGAGCAATAATGGCCATAATCATGCAAAGCGACAAAGCGACATTAAAAGAAGCATAAGATGGCATCAAAAGTCAAAAACTAAATGATCATAGAGGCTATTGGCAACTTTGTAAGAGTCTAACATGTGTGAGCATGCGCCAAGTCAACCCAAATAAAGCATCAAGGAGAAAACCAAAATAATGCTTCCATACAATAAAAAAGAACGCATGATTTTATTCAAAGGCTCATTAAGCAATCTCAGTTATTTGAGACAAGTCATGCTATAGCAAAACCACTAAGCATACTATCAAAAATACATCAAGCATGACATGAAAAAGCCTAAGCCGCAGTCTACACAAGCTCCTTCTTGTACCACTATTTTGCACAAAGCTTTTTCTCTTTTCCAACACCATTTGAAATTTTTATAAACACCTCTTTTGATGAAAACCAATAAAGATCAGAGGAAAAAATACACCTTGATGAAAAGATATGGCAAGGTCTGAACGCAAATCAAGACGAAAACGAAAACCAAAAGCATTAGCAGGAAAAGAAGAACACTCGATTTTTAATAAGAGTGAAAACTAGAGCGTTCTTGGCAAATGAAAAGCAAGGCAACTTCTCCAAAAGAAATTTGTTGGGGTCCAACCATTTACTGCAGCAAACAAACAAACTAAACCAACTAAGAAAACTAAAACAACTGACACTCCAAGAAAAACACATAGTGCATGAAGCAATAAAAATATAGTGTTTTGAAAGGTGACCTGATTTTTGCCGATGAAGATGGGGTGCCTCGGGGGCATCCCCAAGCTTTGACGCTTGTACTTCTTGGATATTTCTTGGGGTGATGCATGGGCATCCCCAAGATTGAGCTTTTGTCCATTCTTCAACTCATCTCATCATTCTCCAATCCCTACACTTGAAAACTTCCTTCATACAAAACTAAACACAATTCTATTAGCAACATTAGTGCAAGCATAACATATAAGCAACCTCTTTTTGCTTCAGGTTTCAACCCAAAACCACCAAATATATAGCAAATACTACTGTAGCAACTTCTCCAAAAGTTCCGTGATCAAAAGAACTCAAAAGAAAGCAATAAAGTGGCAAACACAAATATTGGCAGAAATCTGTCAAAACTGAATAGCTGACAAAGGTCGAATTTTTGAGGGGTTTTCTGCTGCTCAAATCAAAAAGTGTTCAACTAGCGAAAGTTTGGATATAACCTGGGGCATATTCACAAGAAATCGCAGGTCTAAAAGATATACAGAGAATTTATACGAATTTTTACGGTGCAGCACCGAAAACAGTTTCAGGACAGCAACATCCCCAAATCTTTACCTCACTCGAATTAGAGGCTTCTCTTGGCACAAAAACGAAATAAACAAGATAAGGAGCGGTCATTACAGTAGTAATGACTTCCAAGACTCAAATAAAATAAAAAGTACTGAAAATAAAAACATTGGGTTATCCCCCAAGAGTGCTTTTCTTTAACACCTTTGAGCTAGGCGCAGAAAATTGCGAAGATGCTCACATAAGAAATATGAATTGGAAGCAAAAGAGAGCATCAAGGAGCAAATATAAAACATATTTAAGTCTAACCCACTTCCTATGCATAGGAATCTTGTAAGAAAATAAATCAAAGAAACACATAGTAACAAGTATGGGTAGATAGAGCAACTTTAGAACTTTCAATATAAGGAGAGGTTTTTTAGTAACATGAGAATTCCAACAACCATATTTTCCTCTCTCATAATAATTTTCAGTAGCATCAAACTCAACAATATAAATATCACACTCACCCTCTTTTGTTAAGCATGGAAGGCGATCAATTAAGGTATTAGTTAGAGAGTTACTCTTATTGGGAGGTAGACATGGGTAACTCCATTCTTCCTCCTCTTGATCATCACTCTCCTCCTCTTTTTCATCTAATGAGCTTCTAGTTTCATCCATTTCTTCTTCCATAGGCTCCTTCAAGGCATTAGTCTCTTCCATTGGATAGCATCTATTAAGATATTTAAGAATATAGCCATTTCCTTCCTTGTAATTATCAAAGCAAAATGTGAGTATATCATAAACCTCATATTTATAAGGTGCATCATCAGTATTTTCAAGCAAATAAGCAAGTTCGAATGCACCCTTCCAAGCAATAAATTCTTCAATTTGTTCCACATCATAAAAGTCATAATTTCCATTAATATAAGAAGATATGGTAACATCATCATTATACTCACATTGAAAAGGGAGGTGTTTATACCTCCTACAGCAACAAGATTCATCAAAGCAATAAGTAACATTATAAGTAGAGCACACATTTCTAGCAATGATATATAATCTATTGATTTGTTCCCATAAGTGTTTCCCTTTTTGTGACAAGCGGTGTTCCTCATAATAATTTTGCTGTTCTTCCGTGAACCCACCTTGCCAAAAAGATTTAGTTTCAAAGAAACCAACCATTGATAGAAAGCATGATAAAGCAAGACAAGTAAAAACAACTACCAAGGATTCTAATTTTTTTGGGTTTTTGATATAAAATGGTGCAGGTAAAATAAATAAAGTAAAGCAAAACAATAACAAAGTAAAGGATGTGCGTGCGAAAACTCCCCTCGCAGAAGTCTTCTACTTCCTCCCTGGCAACGGCGCCAGAAAATTAGCTGCTGGTGCGTGGTTGACGTGGGAGAATGTAATTGATATAGGAGCTTCTTATTCTTCAAGTCCTTGTCAACAGCACCAGAAGATTCCTTGTGCGTGGTGAATGACCAGCCCGTTGGGAACCCCAAGAGGAAGGTATAATGAGTATAGCAGGTAGTTTTCCCTCGGTTAAGAAACCAAGGTTTATCGTTCTTGGAAAGGAGAGACAAACGACTGAAGGTGATGCGGACTGGCTTAGTAACACTCCAACAAGGGCAGCGTTTAACGATTCTTGTTGACTCATCTTCGGCCAGAAGCAACGTGGAACCTGCACACAACACAACCAAGTACTTCGTTCCCAACTTGCGATGAGGTTGTCAATCTCACCGGTTTGCTTGAAACAAAGGTTATGAGCGTATCGAGTGGAAAACAATAGAGTATGCGAGTAAAGTAAACAGGTGATAGCAATATGATGGAAATAGGACCGGGGTCCACAGTTCACTAGTGGTGTCTCTCCATAAGATAAATAACACATGCTGGGTAAACAAATTACAGTTGGGCAATTGATAGAATAAAGATAAATGTGATATGTCAAGAAGATCACTATGAGATTTACTCTGGGCATTACAACAAAATACATAGACCGCCATCCAACTGCATCTATGAGTAATAATCCACTCACGGGGATATCGTCTGAACACCCCATGAGTATTAAGTTGCGAACAACGGATAATTGCATTAAGCAAACAAAGCATATGCCCTTGAGCATATGAATGTTGTTTTCTCCCTAGTAGCAACAACACATCTACAACCTTAGAGGTTTTTGTCACTCCCCCAGGTTAAATAGAGGCATGAACCCACTATCGAGCATAAATACCCCCTCTTGGAGTCACTAGCAACTACTCATCCAAGATAGCTACTAACAACGGAGAGCATGCAAGATCATAAACAACATAGAGATAACAAAAGATAATATTCAGTACAGCAACTCAATCATAATCACCAATATTCATCGGATCCCAACAAACCAAACATGTAGAATTACATAACGGTGATCTCAATCATGTAGGGCAGCTCATGAGATCTAAACATGAAGCACATGGTGGAGAAGACAACCATCTAGCTACTGCTATGGACCCATAGTCCAAGGTAGACTACTCACTCATCGCTCCGGAGGCAAGCATGGCGATGAAGAAGACCTCCGGTGGCGATTCCCCTCTCCGGCAGGGTGCCGGGAAGAGCTTCTGGACCCTCCCGGTCTTCGGGTCGACGGCGGCGGCGGATCGCGATGTGTTCTGGAAAAGTGATCGGGTACTTAGGTTTTTTCCGTCGGGAGGTCTTTATAGGCGAAGGGGCGATGTCAGAGGAGGAGCCAGGCGCCCTCACGCCAGGGTGGCGCGACCCAGGCCCTGGCCGCACCAGCCCTGTGTGTGGGGCCCTGGTGGCCCCCTCCTACTCTCCTTCGGATCTCTGGAAGCTTCTGGGTAAAATAAGACTTTAGGAACTTGTTTCGTCCAATTCCGAGAATATTTCCTGTGTATCACTTCTGAAACACAAAAATAGCAGAAAGCAGGGAACTGGCACTGTGGCAACTCGTTAATAGGTTAGTTCTGGAAAATGCATAAAAGTGCCACGAAGTGTAACGAAACAGTAGGCAAATGGTGTAAAAACAAGCATGGAGCATAAAAAATTATAGATACGTTGGAGACGTATCAGTGTCACATAGTGTTGATATTGCAAATTATCTTTCTTCTATGTGGCATGTTTGCTCAAACAAGTTTCAATTTTCCAAATTGTTTTATTGCTCTTGCTTTGGATCTTGTTTGTGAGATACATTCTTGGTAGGGTTTTCCTAAAATGTGGAATTCTACATCAAAGTTGGAAAACCATTTGCTTCAAGTTATCCTAATCATTGCTTTGCGTGATTGTTTAACTATTTGAGTCTATCAAGAATATCTTCTTTAGCATGGTGTTTAATTCTTATCCTTTTCATATGCTTCTTGTTGTGAAGATGATCTTGGTTTTATGTGTAAAATACCACCGGGAAATTAATAACTCCAAATACCTCTTGTCCTTGAACAATTGGTACTTTGTCTTGTGGTATATATATATTGATCAACTTTACATTGGCTATTGCTTTTAATTACCTTATCTCTTGCCAAGAAATGTATTTGTTTTATTTCCCATGGTCTTCCTTGACTCTTGTGAATCCATTTGATTTTGTTGAACTTGTTTTGTGTTATTTTTAATGTAGGTAGAGATGATGATCCCATTTGTGTACATTTTGTATTCAAATGCAAAATCATAAATAATGCACTAATCTTGGGGGAGCTCTCCTATATTTTCTATAACATACTCTTGCGGCTTATTTCAATTAGTATTGGTTATTGTTGGAAGACAAATCTTTTTGTTTTTGGTACTTAGTATGCCATCATAAAAGAGTGGAGAATTTGGTTTGTTTGTTGGAACCTTGCTCTCTTTAGGAGAATGGCTATCTCTTTTCTTGATTTTTCTCTATATTCTTAAAATGAGATAAGTCATTGGGCATGTGTGTTTTAGTGATCCTTTATGCTCATTGGCGTTTGCTTTGTTCACTTGGTGGACTTTGGAGTCAATCTTGTGTTGAATTGATTCTTTGATATAATTTGGACAACTTTTGGGTTTTCACACATTTGTGTGACTCTTTGGTTTTCTTGGTGTTTCATCCAAATTGTATCTCCCTTTGGCTCTTGAAAGTTTTTAGCATGCATTTTTACTTACTACATATTTTATGGCATGCTTTGCTTTCTTTGATCCAATATATAGGGTAAACTCCAATAAATCCTAATTCGGCTAAGATGTGCATGATATTCGAGTTCATATATATATGCACATATCTTTGTGGAGCTTGTCATATATATTGTAGTGTCTCTAACTACTTCGGATCCAATGAGTTTGGGGACCATATTGTACTTGAATATGTTTTAGGTACATGGGAGATATGTTGGTGCTTGTCTCAATAATAAGGATGAAGCGGTGACTAGTTGATAATTTGTGGCAAGCTAGGATTATTGAAGAACTCCTATCTACTACATCCTTCCAATGATATCTCGGTAACAAGTATCTTATTCATGCATACTTTTATAGCATCTAACCTTGTGTGGGTCATTTCATGGCATGAAAATCTTTATTTGCAAAGATCTTAATGAAAACTCTTTATTGAAAATGTGAGTAATTTGAGATGAGTGCATTTTTTTGGGGAATATATAAAATCATGCTCATGATTCACCCTTCCCAAATATGTATATCTAGCAATTTTATTGCATATCAATTCCTCAAGTTCCTCACATGTGCAATATTGATGAAAGTGTAAATTTGGTTCTTCCTTTTGGTATACTTATTCATGATACTTGTTGCTTTTCTCAAAATATCCCAACTATCTTCTTTCCCTTGTTGATATTTGTGATGTCTTTGACATGTTTGTGGTTGAAGTTCTTCAATATGCAATAAGATAAATTGAGCCTTTGGCCATGCTTTAAAAGCAAAAATCTCATTGGTATATTGCACGAACTTGTTTAGATATCATGTTCTATTCTTTGTATCTATTTTATGTGTATATGTTTCTTTGTGATAATTATCTTTGTGATGTTGTCTACTTAGAAACTTATACATATGAGAGATGATATCTCCTTAATTGATATCTTATTTTTTCCTTGTGTGTTGGGATGGAATGCTAAGCAATATCATTCATTGAGGACTATGTGGATGCTCTTTGTGCATCCTTGTACTAGTCTTATAATATGCTTTGTCATTCCCATCACACATTCCTTTGGTTGAGCCATTTAATATGTCGGTTCCTTACTTGTTGCTCAACCATTTCTTTGATGCAAGTGTTGAGCTTAATGTCTTTTTTTATGATCTCCTTCTAATGGTTGCTTTTTAAATGGTATTGAGGGAGTAAGGATTCCATGTTGTGCAATTGTATTCAAATGCAAACGTTCTATCTTGTGCACGTACCTTGGGGAGCTTCCTCATTTCATTTTAAAACACTGTTTTGCGGTTATCATAGCATTTGATGTCACTTGGTATCATTTTATTTTGAATAATATCGAGGGAGTGATGATTCCATGTTTGTGCACCTTATACTTCAATTCAAATGGAATATGTTGTGTACAAACCTTGGGGAGCTTCTTCATATTATTTAGAGCATTATTTTGGTCTTATCATAATATCTTTATTTGATTCGCGTTTGGATCTTTTGATTGCTACCTTCATTTGTTGGAAGTGTTACCATCATGTCATCCTTTTTGTTTGCAATCTTTGATCATTAATATAGGTTGATTTCCTCCAAATTTTTGTCCTTGGATTTGTGCATGTGTTTTCGCTCTTTTGGGGCCATGCACACCTTGAGGAGGAACTCTCACTATATTGGCTTTCTAAGCCTTTCCGCCCATTTTGGCAATGGATGCCAATGGGGGAGAAGTTTCGAAGGTTTGAAGGGAATTGGGCTTCATGCTTTGGTTTTGTTCTTAAGCATTTGCCTTCCATGCTTTGCATGGGTGAGTATATATAGTGGAAACTCCACCAACAACATTGGTTGGCAATCTATGCAATGAAATTCAAGTTCATTCACACGTGCATAGATTGTGGGGGAGTTTACTCTATATATGATGGTTCTACTAGCATCACTTACTTTTGTAGTAACTAGCTGGGTGGCCCGCGCAAATTGCGCGGCTAGCAAGGAGATTATTTGAATGTTCATGTATAATCTATATATGTTCTTCTAGATACCATTTTGTAATATTTTAAGAGAGATGAGAAGTGAAAAAATTAAGTTAATTTCTGAGATACTCAATATATAGAGCTTCCCTACTACTTAGAAATTTATTGTATTAACCCGGTGAGATATAAATCAATAACATGCCATAGAAGTTGAGACCAGTCCACTAAGAAAGAACATTAGCATATTTATATTGCTATTGCTAATGAAACCATTACGATTTTTGTTATGAAACTAAAAATCCTATAATAGACATTTGCACCGCATATTTTTCTTTTGAATCCATCCCCTTCAGTATATTGTGATGCTAGCTTAAACTATACTTCATATGCTCCCGAAGAGAAACATAAGAATTGATCTCTCTGTCCCATACTATTTTCAAATCTAATGTCGAAATAGATATATATTTATGGAAAAGATTGTTAGAAAATAAAGAAATGAAAAGCTGTTGGATCATCACCCATGACAATCTCCAACTCACCCTACGCCTCAACAACAGCAAAACAAATGAGTAGAGTTTTATATAAATAATATTAAAGAGTTTTTGTGCAGATACTATTCTCCAAGACGTGGACTGCACATACCTGTAATCGAACTCCTTCCACAATGTTTTGGATCATTCTTGTTTTTGTGACATATATGCACATTGATTTATGTTCTAATATCCCTTTCTTTAAGTGAAAGATACTTACATCTCAATAAAACATGACCATGGCAAGCAATGTATGCATAACGCTCATTCTGCACGAAAAACACATATAGCATTCATTCTTTTGAGTGTGTTGTACTTTGAGAAAGAAAATTCTTTTAGAAGCATTTAGCTTTCCCTGTGAGAACAATTTAGAAACAATATATATTGTTTGCATTTCCTTCAGCGTTCATCAATGAAATTAGACTCGGCTGCTGCTTTTGATAACACAAAAAAAACCTTTCCAGCTAAAAGCATAAGATTAAACTGTTAATAACTGTAAGAGTTTTATTTTGATGACCCCAATTCAGATAACATTATGTTTTGCGAACTGGTTACATCAAAAACATAATTTAGTAGAAAGTGCTACACGTAATCAGAGAAACTTGTGTGCAGAACTGCCTATCCTAAACTATATGTAAGCATATATAACATAGTTATTTGGATTCAGTGCGGTGCATGAATCCTTGGGTTTTTATTCAATTATACATTGGTAAACGTCGAACAATACCTGGTCTGCAATGGATTCGAGACTTCCACCTGTGGTTCATAGCATATATGGACATGTTGTTGAACAACCAATTAACTTTGCTGATCTACTGTTTGTAGTACTCACATTGTGATCAGAGATTAATTAACTTGCCCTAGATCGACAAACTTTAACCAAACTGAAAAACCTGAAAGAAAGGGCAAATATGCATGGATATGCAGATTATATAAATACTAAGCAATCCACTTGATTGGCTTCATGTCCTTTTTCCTGCTGCTTTGTAAGCATCATAAAACCATTGTGTTTCACCTGCAAGAAAAAGAGGTCAAGAGGTCAACTGCTTGCACTCTCAATGAATCCTAGAAAAAAGAAAAGGCAATCTTCACAAATTCAAAGCCAACATACTCGGAGAACTCATGTTATTCAATTTGAATGAACTGACGCAGCTGATTCAAGGAAAGTTTAGGTTTATTTTCCTACTTAACAGGCTATCTGCACTCGTGGTTCTTAGCATTGTACAGAGGGCCATGAAGGGCCTGATGAGTGATCGTGGAATCAAGCCCGAGGTGGGCAGATTCTTAAGATGCATGGATGGAGACGGCGGCCGCTGGATGGCTATAGAGAGCACTCGTTTGGCCGACTGTGGTGTCTGCTAGAGGCAACGGCCATTGTATCACCCATCCGGCCGCCTGCCGTGTCCGCTAACTTGCGACTGCTATCGAAGGATTGCATGGCAAATTAAGATCAAATCTGCTACAGAGCATAGGCGCTAGCTACCCGTACCCAGCCCTTCCGGTGCACTATGATCCTACAGTGAAGAATCGTTAGTGTCTTTTAATCCTTCTAGTCAATTTTCACAGCACGCGTCTCCGGACGCCTCCCAGATCAGAAGTGCTTTTTTGGGGTCTCCCATAAATCTGATCCTTTGACTGTTTCTCCTCCCGTTGATCCGTCGATGTATGCAACCAATCAAGGTCGATTGATCCCAAGTCAGCTTCTTCTGTTTCTTGAACATCGCTGCGCCAGATTGATCGATGTGCATACATAGAGAGGTCGCTGATACCATAGGCGCTGCAGCTATTGGGTAAGGCGTGTTGTCGCTGCCGGCAAAGATGGATGAGTATGCACATTGCTTTAGATTGATGAATCCACAACTTTGGTTCACGCCATGCAAATCAATCAGGAGGTTTGGCCGTGTTTCTCTAGTTGCATGTGTGCGTCTTGGCGGAAAACAGTGGCCGTGTTTTGTAGATACAATCCATGTACATATGAACACCATTTATTACGGGTGTGTCCATCATGACCTTTCCTAACACGTCATGTAATTCAATCAGGATACGTGACCGGCTGTTTTTCTGCTGGCACACGCGCGTCTTGCCGGGAATCGATAGAAATTGTTATGCACATACACGATACCAACTTATACCGATACATACCAATACGTGGGATGCTGATGAATCGTAACCATTGATGTGTTTAAACATTTGCAATGTTTAATCTCCACCGTTGGTTGTTAGTTGTTTTAATAATATAATAGATTGATGTTAATATAACCATCTTAGTTCTTTAAATTCATTATATAAACCCTCTCAAAGAGATTGTCATCAATTACCAAAATGGGGGAGATTGAAAGAGCATGTGCCCCCATGTGTGGTTTTGGTAATTAATGACAATCCCTATGGACTAATGTTTGCATTGAGTTATATTTGTAGGACTTGTCCGTAGACAATGCTTGAGCCATTTGTTGGGTTCAAGGTTGTAAGAAGTTGAATATAAAGAAGATTATGTGATGATCAAGGTGTTATTCAAGGAGTGATCCGAAGTGTGTGTCTTGAGGAATAAGATGGAGTGAACTCTCATATGCATTCTCAAGACATCATCATTATGAAAGAAGAAGATGAAGTGCAATGTTGATCAAGTCAAAGCGCAAGTTCAAGATAGGCTTCTAGAAGATATCATTTTCTTGAAGCTCGGTGTCCATTTGGTGGTAATGGATATGTGAAGATATTTCTCTAGTGTCTCTCCCATAGTGAAGTATGGGGGAGCAATCCGCAAGACTTCACCGAGCAAGCACAATCAAGAAAGGTAGTCCATCTTGAGAAGATCAAGATCATCACCATCTAGCTCAAGTGGAATGCACAAGGCAAAGATATGTTCTTGATAGGGTTTCTTTCTTACCAGTCTCATAGTGTGGGAGACCGGGTTTAGGATCGATAGCCGTACTATCAAGAGGGGCTCTCGAGTGAGTAACTTATTCGTATCGTTCGGAGAGAGCTCAAACCTTTGCATACTTGCCATTATCTTTCTTGGTTCTTATTTGGATTTTATCCATGTGAGGTTCTAGAGCTTGTGGTTATTTCCATGACAAGCTCTAGCTCATCAAAAATGGATTTCGTATGGAACTCTTATTGCGTTTTTGGTGTTTGGAGGTTTTACCGGTTCTTCTTTATAGCTAAGTCAAACCTTTTATCATTTGGTTTCATCCTCCTTTATTGGACTATGATGTTTCTATGGATGAAGGTGTAGAGCTCGTTGTGGTGATTCCAACGAGCCCAAGTTCATCGAAAACGGAGTCTGAATGCAAAAGTTATGGCCGTTTTCGTGTTGATGTTTTTTTCTTGGCGGAAAGTTCGGCCCCAGGTCCGGCCGGGCCGGACTCTAGGCCGGGAAATCCGGCCCCAGACCGGAAAAATCCGGCGGCCCGCCGAACCGCACTACTGGGGGGCTTTTTGGCGACCGCCGGACTGTCCGCCGGACCGTCCGGCCTAAAGTCCGGTGGCGCCGGACTTACGGCCGAACTTTGGCGCGATTTGCTTCCAACGGCCAGATTTTCCCCACCTATAAATACCCTTCTTCTTCCTTGAACCAACTACGTTTTTGGGCTTCTCTCTCCTCCATTGTTGACCTTCAAAGCTTGCCCTCCCTCCTCCATTCCCTCCATGTTTCTTGCATCTTTTTAAGGGAAAAGAGAGAGGAGATCTAGATCTACATTTCCACCAATCACTTTCTCCTCTAAGTGAGGGGAACCTATTGGATCTAGATCTTGGAGTTCTTTGTGGATTTCCTCCTTGTTCTTCCTATCATATTCTCCATAGCATTTGTTGCTTTGGTAGGATTTGGGAGAGAAGGATTTGAGCAATTCGTGTGTTCTTGCTATTGCATTTGGTGCATCGGTTTGAGTTCTCCTCGGAGATTTGGTGGTGAAAGCAAGAAGCTTATTTCCTCTTGGGTTCTTGGAACCCTAGACGGCTCAGTGGATTTCTTGGGGACCTCCAATTAAGTTGTGGAGATCTTCCCAAGCTTTGTGGTGCCTCCGTGGCGATTATTGGGAGCCTCCAATTGAGTTGTGGAGTGTGCCCCAATCTCAGTGGCTTTGTGGATTTGGGAGCCTCCAATTAAGTTGTGGAGTAGCCCCAAGCTTTGTGCGGGTTCGGTGACCGCCCTCAAGGGTCCCATAGTGGATCGGGTCTTCCATCTTGGTGGGAGGGCTCGAGGAGATTATGGTGAGCCTCCATGGCGTTTGGGGAGCCTTGTGCCTCTACACCGCTCCAACGGAGATTAGCACCCGCAAGGGTGTGAACTTCGGGATACATCGTTGTCTCCGCGTGCCTCGGTTATTTCTATACCCGAGCTCCTTTACTTATGCAATCTACTTTGTGATAGGCTTCGTGCTTGAAGTTATATATATCTTGCTATCACATAGTTACTTATCTTGTCTAGCATAAGTTGTTGGTGCTCATAGGTGAACCTAGCTTGTTTAGGTTTTGTATGCTTGGCAAATTAAACGTTAGTTTTATTCCGCATTTGTCAAGCCACTCGTAAAAGTTTTAAATCGCCTATTCACCCCCCTCTAGGCGACATCCTTGTCCTTTCACTTTGTTTTGCCCAAAAACTGACTATATATATAACCCCTCGTCATAACAATTACCGTTTGCTTTAATTTTCATGCACTTTTAATTTCATTTCTTATAAACTCCAAAAGTACAAAAAAATTGCTTTCATTTATTTGATTCTTACTACAAGTTTTGTATATGTTACATGCATGGTGTGTTTGACAAGTTAACAGCTTAGTGTAGTTTGGAACACGGAATTGAATTCCTGTTGTTACACGTTGCTTGACAAGATAGAGCGGAAGAACCACTTTTCCCCTGAGAGTTTGATATATAGCCTTGAGTCACTCTTATGGGGAAATTACGCTTGCTACATCATTATGCGCTTAAAGTCCCAAAAAGTTGTTAATACATGTAGAATTTTTGTCATCAGGGCCCCATGTTCGCTGATTGGAAGATCAGGGCTCCGACAAGATGGATTCGGCTATGATTTACCGAGGTTGGCAAAGTTGGCCAGAATTTTTGGTGGTGGGCGATGGAGATGGTGGCGGAGGGGGTGAATGTCGATGCAGTTCTCGCATTTCACCACACGAATACCACAAATATAGGGGTCGTGAGGCGGGAGGGGGATTTATTTTTTACCAAAAAATTGTTTGTAGACCAGGCCTCGTTGCGGTGTATGTTGTGGCCATTTTTTGGCCAAAAACTCCATATTGATCCAAAATTTACGGTTAGGGCTGATATGCGGTATCCACTAGAGTTTCTAAGGACACACAAATGTTGCCATAACAACATCCGGCCAAAGACTAGATCCTAGGTTTTCACCTTGGGGAGCATGACTATGCAAATTCCATCCGGTGCCTTTAGCATAGTAATGATACGTCTCAAACGTATCTATAATTTTTGATGCTCCATGCTTGTTTTTACACCATTTGCCTATTGTTTCATTACACTTAGTGGCACTTTTATGCATTTTCCGGAACTAACCTATTAACAAGTGCCACAGTGCCAGTTTCCTGTTTTCTGCTGTTTTTGTGTTTCAGAAGTGATACACAGGAAATATTCTCGGAATTGGACGAAACAAAAGCCAGAAGTCTTATTTTTCCCGGAAGCTTCCAGAGATCTGAAGAAGTGTCGGAGGGGGGCCACCAGGGCCCCACACAAGGGGGCGGCGCAGCCTGGCCCCTGGCCGCGCCACCCCTGTGTGAGGAAGCCCTGGCAGCCCTCTGACATCGCCCCTTCGCCTATATAAAGCCTCGGGACGGAAAACCCTAGGGGATTCGGCAATTTTCCAGAAACAGTTCCGCAGCTCCGCCGCCACCACCGACGAATTTCGGGGGACAGAAGTCTCTGTTCCGGCACCCTGCCGGGACGGGGAAGTGCCCCCGGAGCCATCTCCATCGGTCTCCATCACCGTCTCCGCCGTCTCCATCGACCTCACCGCCATCTCCATCAACCTTGCTGTCTCCTATGATGAGGAGGGAGTAGTTCATCCCCGGGGCTGAGGGCTCTACCGGTAGCTATGTGGTTCACCTCTCTCTCCCATGATGTGATCTTTATGTGATCGTGAGCTTTGTATCATGTTGAACAAGTAGATGTTATTATTCAGATATTATGCTACTCCTATGCTTAATTATTATAGTGTACTCTAGTGGTGATTATTAAAGTAATCTATTCCTCCTGCCATGGTGTAACGGTGACAGTGCGTGCATCGTGGTGGTACTTGGTTTAGGCTATGATCGTGATCTCTTGTGGATTATGAGAGTAATTATTACTATGATAGTATTGAGTGATCTATTCCTCCTTTCATGGTGTAATGTTGACAGTGTGTGCACCGTGTTAGTACTTGGTCTAAGTTGCAATGATATCTATCTTGAATTGTGATCTGATTTGGGTATCTCTATGAGTGGTGTTTGTCAAGTACTTGATGAACTTTAAGGGGTGCTTCTGTAGCCACTACACAATGATTAGTGTTATTCAATAGGAGAGTAATTCAGAGTACCATAGGTGAGAGAAGTTGTTTATTTGTTCATTCATGTTATATTGTTGGGAGTGTGTCCACTAGTGAAAGTATGATCCCTAGGCCTTGTTTCCAAGCATTGCACACCGTTTACTTGCTATTTTGTTACTTGTTTGCTCGCAGCGATATTTATTTCACATCACGTTTGCTACTTATAATCATCCATACCACTTGTATTTCACTATCTCTTCGCCGAACTAGTGCACCTATACATCTGACAAGTGTATTGGGTGTGTTGGGGACACAAGAGACTTTCTGTATCGTAATTGCAGGGTTGCTTGAGAGGGATAGCTTTGACCTCTAACCTCCCTGAGTTCGATAAACCTTGGGTGATCCACTTAAGGGAAACTTGTTGTTGTTCTACAAACCTCTGCACTTGGAGGCCCAACAAGTGTCTACAAGAATAGAAGTGCGTAGACATCAAGCTCTTTTCTGGCGCCGTTGCCGGGGAGGTAAGGTAAAAGGTACTCGCATCCTCCTGTGTGAGTGCTCGGAGTTATTTCCTTTAGATTCTGCAATTACATCTTTTTGTTTCTTGTTTTTATTTTCACTAGTTAGGCTTAAATGGAAAACAATGAGTTCTGTAGTCTTTTTCCTGAGTTTAGATATGAAGTGTTTGAAGAGAAAATTGAAAAACCTTTGGAGCTTAATTTGCATGCTAATAGTGTTGTTAGTATGAATGCTTTGAACACCGTTGTTACTAATGCTATAGAAAAGTCTAAGCTTGGGGAAGCTAGTTTTGTTAAGCATGATATTTTTAGTTCCCCAGCTTTAGTGGAGAAAGTTTGTTCTGATAATATTTTATCTCCCATATGTGATGTTCTTTCTTATGATGATATGTTTGAAGAATATGCTTTGCGACATAGTAGTTCTTTAGCTTGTGATGATGAGTATAATATTTTCAGTTCACCTACTATTGAGGATAAAATTAGTTATGATTACAATATGCCTCCTATTTTTGATGATTATGGTGATGAGAATAATTAATCTATTGAATTTGCTCCTACTACTATTGTTCCTGTGGTGAGTATTAATTCTTTTATGCATGTGGCTCATGATAGGGATGCTTTATGTGATAGTTATATTGTTAGATATATTCATGATGCTACTGAAAGTTATTATGAGAGAGGGAAACATGGTTTGATGGATTTCAACAATATTAAGTTTCCCCTCTTTATGTTGCAAATCTTGAAGTGGCACTTGTTTTATCTATCCATGCTTGCTACTATGTGCCTCGTTGATTTATTTTCTTACAAGATTCCTATGCATAGGAAGTGGTTCAGATATAAATGTCTTTCACATTTGCTTTTTGATGCTCTCTATTGCTTCAAGTTCTTATATGGCGCCTTTGCCTCAAGCTTTTATATGGCGCCCACATGAGCATCTTTGCAAATTACTGCGCCTAGCTCAAAGGCGTTAAAGAAAAGCACTCTTGGGAGATAACCCAATGTTTTTACTTTCAGTACTTTTTCTTTTATTTGAGTCTTGGAAGTCATTACTACTGTAATGACCGCTCCTTATCTTGTTTATTTCGTTTTTGTGCCAAGAGAAGCCTCTAATTTGAGTGAGGTAAAGATTTGGGGATGTTGCTGTCCTGAAACTGTTTTCGGTGCTACACCGTAAAAATTCGTGAAAATTCTCTGTTTATCTTTTGGACCTGCGATTTCTTGTGCATATGCCCCAGGTTATATCCAAACTTTTCTTAGTTGAACACTTTTTGATTTGAGCAACAGAAAATCCCTCAAAAATTCGTCCTTTGTCAGCTGTTCAGTTTTGACAGATTTCTGTCAATATTTGTTTTTGCCACTTTATCTCTTTCTTTTGAGTTCTTTTTGATCATGGAACTCTTGTGGAAGTTGCTACAGTAGTATATACTTTATATGTGGTGGTTTTGGGTTGAAACCTGAAGCTAAAGGAGGTTGAATATATTTTATGCTTACACTAATGTTGCTAATAGAATTGTGTTTAGTTTTGTATGAAGGAAGTTTTCAAGTGTAGGGATTGGAGAATGATGAGATGAGTTGAAGAATGGACAAAAGCTCAAGCTTGGGGATGCCCATGCATCACCCCAAGAAATATTCAAGAAGTACAAGCGTCAAAGCTTGGGGATGCCCCCGAGGCACCCCTTCTTCATCGGCAAAAATCAGGTCACCTTTCAAAACACTATATTTTTATTGCTTCATGCACTATGTGTTTTTCTTGGAGCGTCTGTTGTTTTAGTTTTCTTAGTTAGTTTAGTTTTGTTTGCTGTAATAAATGGTTTGATCACATCATGTTGTTTTGGAGGGAGATGAACCCGTTTTCATTTGCCAAGAACACTCTGTTTTTCACTCTTATCGTTTCAATGAGTGTTCTCTTTTTCTGCTACTGCTTTGGTTTTCGTTTTCGCCTTGATTTGCGTTCAGATATTTTCATATCTTTTCTTCAAGGTGTATTTTGCCTCTGATCTTTATTGGTTTTCATCAAAAGAGGTGTTTATAAAAATTTCAAATGGTGTTGGAAAAGAGAAAAAGCTTTGTGCAAAATAGTGGTACAAGAAGGAGCTTGTGTAGACTGCGGCTTAGGCTTTTTCATGTCATGCTTGATGTATTTTTGATAGTATTCTTAGTGGTTTTGTTGTAGCATGACTTGTCTCAAATAACTGAGATTGCTTAATGAGCCTTTGAAAAAAAATCATGCGTTGTTTTTATTGTATGGAAGCATTATTTTGGTTTTCTCCTTGATGCTTTATTTGGGTTGACTTGGCGCATGCTCACACATGTTAGACTCTTACAAAGTCGCCTTAGCCTTCTTGATCATTTAGTTTTTGACTTTTGATGCCATCTTATGCTTCTTTTAATGTCGCTTTGTCGCTTTGCATGATTATGGCCATTATTGCTCTCTTAGTTGGTCGCTCCCAGTCTTTTGCTAGCCCTCGCCTTGTACTGAGTATGAGCTCTACTCGTGCATCCAACTCCTAAAAGCCAAAGTTTTCCAAAGTGTCCACCATACATACCTACTAGCAATTTGCTATTCCTAGTAAATTTGACTTGCTTTTATTTTCTCTTCAAATTAAACTCTTACCAGTGTTATGCGAAATTCGGTCAGTAAAGCTCTCACGAACCGGAAGGCACACTTTACTTTTTCCTGTTCTTAAAATTTTGACATTGTGGTCTTTTATGCTGAGTTGTTATGCTTGCAAGTTGTAAGTTGGATTCTAGCCCAGCCATGCTGTCATGGGGCAAGCTTTCAACATTGCACTTCTTTTTGAGTTGATATCGTGATCTTTTGTTTATGGATGCCCGCTGTGTGAAATGAATTGGGAATCTTGTGAGGATCATGGAGTTTTTATATGTGTTAGGGAAACGCCGGGCCGCCAATCTAAGCCATGCATAATTCATGGTGGAAATTTGTAGCATACCCATAGTGAACATTCGACGACGCATCTCACAATAAAAAGCTAAACAATATAGCAAATAAAAGAGATGTCGAGGTGTTCATTATCTGCTTGTCCTGTCATTTTGGTGTGGGCTTGTTCCATGTCATCGGGCACGGAGGTACCCCATTGGCGGTTCTCAATGATATGCATATACTTACAATGACAAGAGCCTTGCTTGGGACTCTAAGTAAATTAGCATGGTTTGGGTACTCGTATTCACGGGACACGAGGTTTTCAACTTATGATTTGTCAAGCATATGCATCATAATTGTTCTCGCATTAACTTTAACCATTCAAGATGCTTATGATGGGGGCAATGAGAGCTCAAAGCCGGTAAGTACCATAATTTTTGAAGGTTATAAAACTTGCAATCACTGCTTCCCTCCGCGAAGGGCCTTTCTTTTACTTTTATGTTGAGTCACCACCTTCTTTCTTTATGCACCATTAAGAGAGCATAGTTGTCATTCTTAGTGTGATATGCATTGTCCCAAAGTTCATTGATTGATTCATGATGATTGGTTTCACTTGTTCTTAAATTACTTGTATCTAGTCGCCCTCTTAAACTTGAAGGTGTCCTATGCATTTATGTTTTGCTCTCTTTGAAGGACAAGCTGAAAACCTTTTGTATGTCTTTCCTTATGATTTGAACACACGTTTGACTTTCATTGTTTCATTTTCATGATCTTTTGTTTGTGTTCATTTGCATGTTTACAACATGGTTGCTAAGTTCTTATTGTCATGATTATATCTTCATGCCCATGTTTTAAGTTCTATTGATCCCAGCTCACAAATGCTTACATATATGATCAAGATTGTGTAGGTGCATGTCACCTCAAAAATTATTCTTTGTTATCACTTACCTACTCGAGGACGAGCAGGAGTTAAGCTTGGGGATGCTTGATACGTCTCAAACGTATCTATAATTTTTGATGCTCCATGCTTGTTTTTACACCATTTGCCTATTGTTTCATTACACTTAGTGGCACTTTTATGCATTTTCCGGAACTAACCTATTAACAAGTGCCACAGTGCCAGTTTCCTGTTTTCTGCTGTTTTTGTGTTTCAGAAGTGATACACAGGAAATATTCTCGGAATTGGACGAAACAAAAGCCAGAAGTCTTATTTTTCCCGGAAGCTTCCAGAGATCCGAAGAAGTGTCGGAGGGGGGCCACCAGGGCCCCACACAAGGGGGCGGCGCGGCCTGGCCCCTGGCCGCGCCACCCCTGTGTGAGGAAGCCCTGGCAGCCCTCTGACATCGCCCCTTCGCCTATATAAAGCCTCGGGACGGAAAACCCTAGGGGATTCGGCAATTTTCCAGAAACAGTTCCGCAGCTCCGCCGCCACCACCGACG
The DNA here is from genome assembly GCA_007115705.1 of Dactylis glomerata. NCBI lineage: Eukaryota > Viridiplantae > Streptophyta > Magnoliopsida > Poales > Poaceae > Dactylis > Dactylis glomerata. The sequence continues at coordinate 5,350,836 of QXEO01001278.1, read as the reverse complement.
AATTTCGGGGGACAGAAGTCTCTGTTCCGGCACCCTGCCGGGACGGGGAAGTGCCCCCGGAGCCATCTCCATCGGTTTCCATCACCGTCTCCGCCGTCTCCATCGACCTCACCGCCATCTCCATCAACCTTGCTGTCTCCTATGATGAGGAGGGAGTAGTTCATCCCCGGGGCTGAGGGCTCTACCGGTAGCTATGTGGTTCACCTCTCTCTCCCATGATGTGATCTTTATGTGATCGTGAGCTTTGTATCATGTTGAACAAGTAGATGTTATTATTCAGATATTATGCTACTCCTATGCTTAATTATTATAGTGTACTCTAGTGGTGATTATTAAAGTAATCTATTCCTCCTGCCATGGTGTAACGGTGACAGCGCGTGCATCGTGGTGGTACTTGGTTTAGGCTATGATCGTGATCTCTTGTGGATTATGAGAGTAATTATTACTATGATAGTATTGAGTGATCTATTCCTCCTTTCATGGTGTAATGTTGACAGTGTGTGCACCGTGTTAGTACTTGGTCTAAGTTGCAATGATATCTATCTTGAATTGTGATCTGATTTGGGTATCTCTATGAGTGGTGTTTGTCAAGTACTTGATGAACTTTAAGGGGTGCTTCTGTAGCCACTACACAATGATTAGTGTTATTCAATAGGAGAGTAATTCAGAGTACCATAGGTGAGAGAAGTTGTTTATTTGTTCATTCATGTTATATTGTTGGGAGTGTGTCCACTAGTGAAAGTATGATCCCTAGGCCTTGTTTCCAAGCATTGCACACCGTTTACTTGCTATTTTGTTACTTGTTTGCTCGCAGCGATATTTATTTCACATCACGTTTGCTACTTATAATCATCCATACCACTTGTATTTCACTATCTCTTCGCCGAACTAGTGCACCTATACATCTGACAAGTGTATTGGGTGTGTTGGGGACACAAGAGACTTTCTGTATCGTAATTGCAGGGTTGCTTGAGAGGGATAGCTTTGACCTCTAACCTCCCTGAGTTCGATAAACCTTGGGTGATCCACTTAAGGGAAACTTGCTGCTGTTCTACAAACCTCTGCACTTGGAGGCCCAACAAGTGTCTACAAGAATAGAAGTGCGTAGACATCAAGTAACAATCCCAAAAATATTGCCATTGCTAGGTATGATGACGAATGTATAAACCCCGCACACGAGATCTTTGGAACATGACCTAGTAGAGCGTCTTAGCCTTAATGGTGGACCTTTCAACAACTACTCACATGCACAATTCTAACATGATAAACGCCATACGAATGAAAACTTTGTTCATATGTGCTTGCTAGCATGCCACGCCCAGATTGACAGGCACCACTCAAACACACACGTCAAGGGATCCTCCATTGCCATCCTCGTTGTCGGTAGATGGAGAACTTGGAAAAGGGGAATCCCCTTCAAATATCCCATCTATCATTTAGCCGCAACCGCTACTCGCGTCGACCCAATCTGCATGCTGGGAAGTCATGAAGTCGCAGTGTCTTGCCTCGGATTGGGACACAATGGTAATGCGAGTTACCATTGTCGCCATTGCTGACCACTTTACCTTCGATCTTATTTCCGCCATAGCGCACTTGTCGCAGCTGTCCAGATACATAGGCGGCCTCGTTGCCCTTAAAGCCATGTCACCAACAAAAAAAAAGAACACCAGCTTGATTTCAAAGCTCCGCCTAGCATGACGATTTCTAGGGACAAAACTCATGCTAGGCCAGAGATCCTTGCAGCGAGAGGGACGAGAGCCTGCCGCCGCCATTGGCCAAGGGGGCTTTACCCATCGACTTCTTGTGGCGGTAGCGACATGGATGAGCAAGAGGAAGAGAGGGGCGGTGGCTATGGTTTCACCCTAGTCGCACCCCTAAGTTTGCATCTCAGTTCGTCCTCTGATGGCACTACGTGATTTGAGGAAAAATCAACTTCAAGGCAGATATAACTCCATATGAAATAAATTAAAATATACATCAGATTATATCATTTACCACATCATGTAAAAATTTGCTTCTCGTTCTGAGACTAACACATTGTACTCAACAATTCATTTTAGCTCACAAGCTCCAGTAAAAAGGTCAAATGTAAGTAAAACATTCTTTGCCATAATTGTATTGGACCAAATTACAATGGTTACACCTTCACACTTAACTTTTCTTCCACAAATATATATGTCTTCATGTAAAAATGATTGATGAATGTAGTACATATGTGCCCATCGAAGTTTTAAGTTTAATACGACATTGAGGGTAAGTTATGTGTCTATATACAAAATGGTGAACTACCCTTATTACTATCTGAAGCATATTATTTATTTCAAAAGTACAAACGTGCACATGGTCCTAATCAAATACAATGTCAATTTGGTCGACCTTACTGATATTGTGTCGCAAATGATCGATTGCTTCATGATTTTAACTTCAGCTATGCGTATGTTATGGGCAGAGCTATTGCCATATGATTTCTTTTTGAGTGATCGAACTAATGGACCAGCAAGTCTCGAGATTCAATTTTATGTAAATACAACACGAATGTGTGTATATATTACATCTATAAATTATGTCATAACATATAATTATGCATGCCAAAAAAATTAATTTTAAATTTTCCTAGAGGCTTAGACCACGCTTCTGGAGGCCGTCACGGCTAAGTTTGCCCATCCATGATGGTGGACTCTCACGTCGTCGTCACAAAAAAAAATCATAGTACTCCCTTGAACTTGTATTACTTGTTGCTAATAATAATATATCTTGTTAAATTTAGTGTCTACATATATTCATTTTAGCGGGAAGTAATATGGGTTAGAGGGAGTAGCAAATTGCCTTCTGCCATAGCCTCGAGGGATAGAACATTGGCCGCCGTCCAGCGTGGCCATCTGCTCACAATGCATCAAAACATGGAGTTCATCCGGCGACACGTGAAACTGTAAATTGGCAGTTAGGCACAAATCGTTTAGTTCATTAATGGTTTGCATATCTTGTGAGGGATCACACTTTTATTCAGTCCTGCCATGGTTACTGTATTTAGAGAGCTTTTATTAACTCCATTGCCGGCCACGCAGAGTTAAGCGAACGGCCTCTGGTTGGCGCAGTCCAGGTTGTCTCCGTAGCTGACGCCGAGGAGGTCGCAGTAGCGCTTGTAGAACCCGATCCTGTCGGCGACGCGGCTATCCTGCCCTTTGCCGCACTCGAGGCCGCCGTTGATGATGTTGGTGATCACGCCGTACCCGGGCACCCTCCCCGCCGCCTTGTCCGCGCCGGAGGGGCTCCACCGGCCGGTGATCACGTCGTGGCTCGACGGCTTGGGCGACTGCGCCGTCATCCAGAACCACAGCGCCGTCTTGAACGACACTGTCGGGTCCGTGGCCACGAGGTCCGGGTTACCCAGCAGGTTGGCGCCGATGGCCTGCCCCGCCGGCCCGTAGTTGTAGTTGTAGGAGATCTGGATGGGCCCGCGGCCGTAGTACTTCTTCCCCGCCACGCACGGCCACTGCGAGCTCGGCGTGCAGTAGTCGGAGGTGGCGCCTTGTTCCTGCTTGAAGCAGTAGCCCCAAGAGTACGGGCCGTCCGGCGCCGTCGGCCACCCGCCGGTGGTCTCGTGGGAGGTCTGGGCGAGGAAGGCGGCCACCTCGCGCTTCCTGACGTCGGTGCTGCCTGTGGTCGCGAAGCCGGCGAAAGAGTTGGCGGCGGCGACGAAGGCGTTGTAGTTGTAGAACCCCTTGGCTTGGCACGCCGCGTCGTTGCGGTGCAGCAGCATCTTCTCGAAGAGCGCCTGAGATACGATGGAGGCCACGCCGCCGCCGCCGGTGGGGGTGGGGGGCACTGGCGTCGGTGTACCGCCGCAGCCGTTGCACTGGCTCTGACAGCCAGCGCCGCAGTAGGCGGGGGTGTTGCCGCAGAAGCCAAATTGGCTGCAGCAGAGGCAGTTGGCGCACGTCGCCCCTCCGGCCTGAGAGCCGCACTGCTGGGCGTGTGCAGACACGGCGAAGGCTGCGACCACCATGGCCACCACCACAAGTCCTCTCATCGTGACAATGTAGCAGATACCAGAAACTGCTGGAGTTACTAGCTAGTGTCACACTGCGTGTATAGTGGTGTGTGTGGCAGAAGCTGGTATGGTGCACGTCCTTATATAGCTAGCCATGGCCGTGACCTCATCAGACGTGTCCAACTTGCCATGAGCCCATGATCCTCCTACAAGCAACAATTCGGCAGATCTCGTGGGCGATCTTTAGAGCGTCTCTAGCAATGACCGCAAAAAGACTAAAACTATATAATAACCATCCGTTTATGGTTTTCAGCGAAAAACGGCGCCGATCGAAACCCGTATCCATGCCGAAACCATAAAAAAAAATTAGGCGCAGATAAATCTCTAGTTTTGCGCGTCGAACCGAGGCCTATCGCTTCCGGCTATTGGCGGGAGTGACATTTCAGCTTGTTCCCCTCCCGCGCCCGAGCTCCCATCACCGCCGCCGCCGATCTCCCTCTTCCCTTCGTCTACGGTGCTGCCCCCACCTGCAACGGCATGGACCTCCCCGACCTCCCGCCCGTCACTAGCATTGTCCCCGCACCACCTCAGTCGCCGGGCCCCGCGGCTCCTGCCGCTCGCCGCCACCATCGCCCACAAGACGGAAGCCACCGCGGTTAAGAAAAGGCGGCGCACGGGCACTCACCTCCTCCCCACAGGAACTGTCGCCGTCGTCACGACTCGCGCACTGCCTACGACTGCCAGGCCAAGGACCCGGGTGCCTAAATCGCGGCCCTGGGAGGCGCCGACGCCCGCCCTACTGCATCGTCCGACAATCCGCTGAAGAAGAAGCAGGTGATCAAGCGCAAAGCCTGGCCGCCGGTTGTGGGGACCCCAGATTACCCGTCCGAAATACCCGATATGCATACAATTCACGATCCCATGATCAGTGAGTCGTGAATCCACATATCTGAGTTGATAACAGAATTACATCATCCTTTACAATATCGAATAATATACTTACAATTGGTCACATGACCAAGCATGATATTGCCACGCAGGGCAAGTCTATAACTAAGCAGCGGATACCAAGCAGCGTTGATGACCCAAGCCATGCCTACTACCCTACAGGCAACTGACTGGGAGACGTTCCTAGTTCGCACCAGCGTCGTTGAACTCCTCACCATCATCCTCATAACCTTCTTCATAACCTGGCCAAGTTAATAGCCAGGGACAAAGCCGTGAGTACATTTTGGAATTGTACTCGCAAACCATCTAGGAGAAGATAAGCACATGCTATTTGGGCTGTAGCAAGGTTGGCTTGGTTGAAGGCAGCTTAATACTAGAATGTTCCTCTTGTTGATATAGCATGTCCTACGACATTTCTATATCCTTATTAAAGAAGATTTGTAGAAAGATTCTCGTGTCGATATAGCATGTCATACGACATCTCTATATCCTTATTAAAAAATATACTTACAAGAGAAGTCTTTGCAAAAGCTCTAGGAAAGGGGGAAACTCCTTTTCAAGAGAGAAGCCGGCGATCAATCAAACATGACCACCATCCTTATTTATTCCGGTCAATCACACATGACCACTTCCATCCCTTCGGCAGTACCCTGCAAGTACTCCGAACCATAACCGTGCCATGGCAGTACCCTTTGAGTACTCCGTCCGGCACCCTTCTCCATTTTCTCGAAAACATCTTTGTAAAACCAAAACTCGACACAGGTTAAGTATGGCCATCCCAACCGTCCATGACCGAGGACACGGCTATTCGAATAGATTACACTCTGCAGAGGTTGTACACTTTACCCACACCATTCGATAAATCCGCCGGGATACCACCACGGACCGTCATACACAAGTATGCGGTGTTCGGATAATCGATCGAAGCCCTCCATCTATCTACCTTAGTACGGGTGCCTACCCTATGGAGTTTACCTCCCCGACATGTCCCGGCAGTACCTCCTCCAGAGCGTAACTCCGGCGCCACGGCGGGAGAACCCAAGTGTCTTCCGGCGGCTCGGTATATGCCGTGATATGTGTTGACCTTCGTTTAGCATCAACCCGGATTCCGGGGTCCTGCAGACCCTTATATAGTTGTGAGGCTCCCCGCACTAAAGCAAATAAACTTCAAACTAAGCCCGTCCCATACCGGGTAATATGGTTGCACAGGAGTAATTGGTTTGGCGAACACTTATACACAATGCCCTTTTTCAGAAACTCCACCAACTCCTTCATCTCCCATTGTCCACTCCTTGTTTATGAAACCATTTTTAAAACGTCTCAATGAAGTAGCAACTTTTCGAAACCATTTTCGAAATGCTTCCCAAGAGTAACCCAATTTCCTAGAGTTTTGGCTCCACTACAAGTTTTCCAAAGATATTGATGCTAGCCATCAAGTCTCTAATAGAAGAGGTGTTGCATAGGTCACAATAGGTGTCATCTCAAAGGATGATATCAAGTTGACTTGTGGAGCTAAGTCACCAACTATTGCTATCTAGAGATTAATAGCAATATAGAATATAATGCATCAATAAGAGAGTAAGAGTAAGCAATACATAGAGTAACAATAGGATTCAGATATGCATCAAGTAGATGGCTTGCCTTGGTTGGCTTGTCCCAGACCACCTTCCTCCTGGTACTCAACATTTCTCCCTCCTCCGCACAGTCGTCGTTCGATTCTATCGCCGGAAAAAGAAACGAAGACACACACAATAAGAATTCATGCATACATGAAGTTCACTCAAACCACACCACACAACTCAAGCATTGAGTATCAGAAACAAACATGTTTAGATTATCAAACAAGAAACTATTCTACAAAGGAATTAATACTCTAATACTAGCACGGTACTTTCTAGTAGCAAATAAGTCCTATGCACAAGGCAACATCTTGCAGGCATCCATAAGAAACAAAGCATGGAAACCAGCATGTCACCAGGTAGCTAACAAGGTTACAAAACCAACCCAATTGGAATCATCCCAAAATAGGTTGGGGTTGATTTATAATGAATTTCCGAATCTCACTTAACACTAGAGAAGCAATTTAATTCCCTAAAACTTTCTGTAGATCCTAAAATTCTACCAGAGACCATATTAGAAAGCTAATACAATACAGAACACACCAGAGGTGGAATCACCTAAAAATAATAAACATACTAGGTACAATAAATAAAACCATGCAAATTTCTAATATCACCAAAATAATTACTGCAGGCAAAATAATGCTCCTAAAATAGCAAATCAAGTTCCTCAGGCACCACCATACAACAGAGCATTACTGAAAATTGGAATTGCTCAGTTTGAATAAACAAAACCCCAGATTTGGATTTATGAATGAGAAGTGACTAGATCTACCAATTTAAATTCAAGTAATTCTACAAGGATCAAAATGACAAGAAACCAGTACCACTGGATAGATATTGGAATAAGGAGCCCACCAAAATTTGAATCACTCAAATTGGGTACATGCTTAATTTTCTATAATTTTTACAAGTTTCGGATCTTTTGAAAATGGATTAACTCAGTTCCTAAAAAAAACATCTACGTGCTGCACCGGGCGGATCTGGGCCAAACAGGGCAGGCCAGGCCAATAAGCTAAGGACGGTGACCAGCTATTTGACTTTAAAAAAAATGGTTGCTTTAATTTTCGTGCTACAGGTGGTTCGACCATGCACGACGCCTGCTACTCGACGGACATCGACGGCGGCTCACCGTGGGGATGCAGGGGCGACGGAGGCGAAGCTGGGGGGGACGGTGAGGTAGAAGCGGGGGCTTGGCTTGGCGTCCAGATCATGCAGACGGCTGCCGTGTGGCGTAGTAGACGGAGACGAGCGCCGCGTCTCCGACTGCCTCGGCGGAGAGGCGAACGACGACGACGATGTCCAGGACTCTAGGCTATGGGTCCTAGAGGAAAAAGGGGCGGCGATTAGGCATAAAAAAAAATGGGGAGAGGGAGATACACGCAGAGAAGAGTGGGAGAAGAGGCAGGGCAGCCTCGGTGAGCTGCGGACCGACGGGCTCCGCTCGGTGTCTTCCTCGGCTCGAGAGGAAAACGAAGCAGAGCTCCTCCCATGGTGTCCATGAGATAGAGAGGAGAGTGAGTTGAGCAGAGATTAGGTGGGTGGGTGGATGAGTGAGGCGCTGCGTGGCGTTTTATCCAGGATACGGCCGGTGCCTTTGCGAGGACGTGGCACTCGCTGCTTGGCGGCGGCGGGCGGCGAGAGCATGCAGAAGGAACACGACAAGAGAAGGAGGCGGTTCTGCGCCAGAGGGTCTGCGAGGGTGGGACACGGTCTCTGGCGAGAGGGCAAGCGAGGAGGTGGTCGGTCGGCTTGGAGAGGAGACGACGAGTCGGTGCCTGCCAGCTGTTCGACACTTTGCCGAGCATCAGAGCACGGACACGAGAGGCCGATATGCATAATGGAAGAACCTGTCATGCTAGGGAAGGTTCAAGGATGACTAGGGGAGGCCAGTGGCGTGGTGGATTGAGCAGAGACACTGGTTTTTAAAACGAAGTATGCCACCGGCCATCTAGGGCAGCAGAGCGAGGGGCAGACGTGAAGATCGCCATGGAGGCTGAAACGTGAGGTAGGGGAGTGGTGTGGGTGCTGATACTTGCAGTAATATTGGTTGGATAGAGGAGAGGGGCTACACCAAAATCTGGGCAAGATTTGCATCGGTTTCTTGCCTCCTCTTTGTCCAAGCACAAACAGCCAAGAGTGGTGCTCTAGCCTCTGCATGGTCGACCAAGGAGGGGTTGGGATTCTGGAGTTAGCAAGCTGATCGTTTTAGGGTGTTGCAAAAAGGTTTGGAGAAATAGAGATGGAATTAGTAGATAATAGTGCATGCGTTGATTACAATACTAGGGCTTGCTGCAATTATCTCCAAGCAAGTGCATGCATTGATATATCATAGATGATTGGAAAGATGTGGTGTGGCATTTTCAAGTTTGAAAATCAATGATATTTATTTTTGGGAGTAAGTCCAAATTTGATGAAATTTGATTTCAACTAGAATTTTGAATATTTTTGAAAATAACTAGATAAGGTTTTGAGTTTAGAAGGCTCTACTTGCAAGAGGGTGCATGGTATAATTTTACCAAAAAGAAAACATTTGTGGAGCGAAAATGAAATAAATGGATGGTTTCATTCCCATGCATTTTGTAATAAAGAGAATTAGAATAAATAATTTTATGGAAATAGTATCTAATGGGAAATAGAGTGATATAAAAGATAGATCACATTTCTCTATTTTACGCAAATAATTTTAAAAAAAAAACATTTGCTAAAACCTTGAAATAGTTTGTAGAAAATAAGATAAAAAAAAGGATGCATGGTTTTAGAAACAATCGGAGGGAAAGCTCTAGTTGAATAATGAGGATACCTATTAGGCTTCGATATATTTTTAGGGATCTTAATTGGTCACTAACATAATAATCAACCAAGCGAAGATATTGGACTAAAATATTTTAAGAAGAGCAGAGATGAAATTATAAACTGAGTATGATCTTAGAAAGCTGATAGAAGTGGATAATAGGCCATTTGGTGCCTAGAGGCATATTCTTATTTATTTGAGAATTTCTTGATGAATTTGAGATGAGGTGTGGCGCATAGCCAAATAGGTGAGATCTGTAATTTAATTAACTTGCACTATAAAATTTGTTATAGCCATGTGGTTTTTTTTAAAGAGAATAGTCTCAAACACTTCTATAAACATTGGGTAATATTCCCATAATCTTTCAGAGATAGGATTAATACCAAAGAGGTATTCTTCCCATTTCTGCTATTTTTTAAAATAGGAAAAGTAGTTGTAAAAAATACTTTTTATAAAAGAATATTATGAAGTGAAATGAGTTCTCATATAAGAGTGAACCTCATTTCCAATCTTTTATAAACCTGTGTTTTGAAAATAAATACTCCTTCCATAAGGAAAAGAGTTGTAGGGTTTACAAAGATGGAAACATCAAAATATGTTTTATTCGGAAGGAAAAGACTAGAATAGTTTTATAAGAATACCCCCACTGGCCATGTTATAAAATTTATGGATTTTTGATAGGTTAGGTCACAGGTCTACCTAGGGATCATATCTACACTCAAGCAACTCATCGATGTCAAATAAAGTCACACAGAGTCAACTCACCACACATGGTCAATCATTGGCAGCTAATCTAGCATCACCAGAAACAATGATTGAACAAGTGCTCAATGATGATCATGCCTTGGTCAAGTAGAAAAGAGTTTCAAATAAAGTAGTAAAGCTTTTGTAGATTCTTCAGAAACTAGTGGAGACATAGCATCTCCTTTAGAAAGTTTTCTTAAAGGTGTTTAAAATCCTTTTATAAATACCAACAAAATGAAAGTTTGTGAAATAGTGGGACCACTCTTCTTTGTAGGCCCTGATAATTATGTAAATACTTAGTTTTGATAAAAGCTTTGTCTTAAAGATAAATCTTGGCACTTATTTTGGACAAATAAAATAATTTGAAAAAGGAGAGGTTGCCAAGATAATGTTTTTGGGAAAATACTAGAAGTATAAATAAAGGCATGATCACAAGGGCACAAAGATTGTGTAGGTTCACAATAGTGTTCAACAAGCAACTCAATCAGACATCATTATCATAACCACCAAGACAAACAAGCAAGAAATAGTACTCCCAGAGGTTTACTCAAAAAGTTTTTGTTGGCCCTCATTTTTTTTTGCTCACTAAACACTACTTAAACAGGGTTACAAAAAGTGGGGTGTTACAGCTCTTCCCCCCTTAAACAGAATCTCGTCCCGAGATTCCTAAGCGTAGATGTAAGAGGTATGCGAACTAATGTTAGAGTTAGGCTTCAAGGGGTTGCTCTTCTAACTTCTCAGTGACACTTTGAGTTGCGTCGAAGACTTTCTTTTATCGAAGATGTAGGTTGTCTTCATATGCTGCAGTTGAGAGCTAAAGAGTGGAGGTTGCCGAAGTATCCTGTCGAAACCTCGTTGGGACACTTTTAAGGTTAGCGGGGTTAGGCTACCTAGTATGTCCGAAAAGATCCTACAAGAGTTAGAAGGTTTTCAGCTCGCAATTGAGGTCTTGAAGTGTTCAAGGCTTCTCGGGTAGTTTTTGTTGACTTGGGGTCATCGCTTCCTTCGTGTAGATTGACGGCGTCTTCAATTCTTGGTGTTGCGCCTTGAAGCTTGAGGTTGGTGTAGACCTTTAATCTCGAGCTTGTAGTCCTCTAAGGATGGTAGGCAAGAGCATTTATGCTTCGGTCAAATCTATCGACTTAGTACTCTATGCTTCCTAGGTACCAAGGTGCAGGTTAGTCCTAGTAGAAACCATTCTTTTGGGTCATCTTGTGCTTGAGCTGAAAACACGTCAGGTGGCTGCACACCACCAATGGTGTGTCTTCCAGTAGTCAGTGGTCTATTTCTTCTTGCCTTCGGGTTGGTGGAGACCAGTGAAGATCTTCTTGCTTCTCCATCTTCTTTTAGCCTTGAGGATCCAGAGGTATATTGGGATACCTTGAGTTGACATCATCTTCCGAGAAATCTTCATGTGGATTTCCACCCATGGCATAAGTCAGTTTTGGTTTCAAACCCGTCAAAATTTGAACGAGTGAGCGAGTTAGTTAGAAAAGTCTTCACTTCTTCTCGTTGCTACCTCCATTGATATCTCTTAAATGCAGAGTGGACATTGATGGCTTGATCTTGGAGAGTCTTCATCCTTCTATTTGCTCAGTGGAGATTAAGCACGTGAATCTTTGGGCTTCAAGTGACGATAACAGGTTGATCTTCGAAAGTTAGGCTTGGCTTCGATACTTGCATGCCCCATGTCAGTTGGCTTGTTAGAAGATTAGCAAGTATTTGGGGTGTTGAGAGAGTATCATCAATGTTAGCGAAACTCTAGATTTAAGGTTAGGCGATCCGAGTTAGTGAAGTCCTTTTCTTGTAGAAGTCCTTTGTAGTCCAGGCGGGTCTATCTTTTGCTTTGCTGACGTTGTAGAGAGGTCTTGACAAAGCTTGATGCACGTGGCAAAAATTGTCATGACGGATCTTGGGGAGGTGTTGCGAGAGAGTTATAATCCACTCAAGGTTGGGGTTAGTGTTTTACTAATAAATTACCTATGCTACGCAAGCTGACAAAATAGATGAGAGAGAATCACACTTTAAACAGATTTTCTACTCGAGGTCTTACGCGATAGATGGTTTTTAAGGCCAAGAGGCCAAAACAAGCACAAGCACAAGGTAACAACATACATTCTAGAAACGCACGACACAATTGCAAACACTATCAAGAACTCACAAGGCAAACAACAAACAATTGCAGATATCACACTAGGTACTTCAAGTACCAACGATGCCTAACAACGCGCGATATTTGGGGTTAGTCGCATTCATCCTAGGGTCATGGTTGGCCAAAGTTGTTGATGTCTTCATTCTCCTTGACTCTCGCTTTAGCAGAATCTTGATGGCAGTTGGTGGTGAAGCTGCCGTGTGGTTGAATTGCCGATGTAGAGTTGGGGAAGTGCAGATTTTCAGGTCTTCTCATCTCGCATCACATTGAGGTGAGATCTTCAGAAGGGTCATTGAAGTTCTCCATATGTGGCAATGTCTCGTGACAGGCCTAAAAATTTCTAGTCAAGCAATTGAGTACTTGGTCCTTGGCGACTGCAAAAGTGCGAGTCCAGGGAGGAACAAGGTCAAGTTCTTGACAAGGCCATTGGTGTCATCCAAGGGCAAAATATTTTTCAGTATCTTTCTTCCTTTGCAGCTAGAGAGGTTTGAAGCTGTCCTTCTGAAGTTTGCTCCATATTGTGCTGCTAAGCACCAGGTCTATTTGGGGACATCGTCCAACAGGTAGTTTTGAAGAAGATGAGACAGATGGAGTAATAAACTTCAAAAATCTTTGAAAACTAGGGAGATAAGATTAGAAGTTTTGAAGAGGTGAGAGAGGTATAAGCCATACTATTGGCTACTTAGAAGAAATAACCTTTGCAAATAGTTTCAACAAAATATTACTTTCCTATCTAACGCCCATGCTAACTAAGGTCTCCGACAGTCAGGATGGCTCTGATACCAACTCTGTGGGGACCCCAGATTACCCGTCCGAAATACCCGATATGCATACAATTCACGATCCCATGATCAGTGAGTCGTGAATCCACATATCTGAGTTGATAACAGAATTACATCATCCTTTACAATATCGAATAATATACTTACAATTGGTCACATGACCAAGCATGATATTCCCACGCAGGGCAAGTCTATAACTAAGCAGCGGATACCAAGCAGCGTTGATGACCCAAGCCATGCCTACTACCCTACAGGCAACTGACTGGGAGACGTTCCTAGTTCGCACCAGCGTCGTTGAACTCCTCACCATCATCCTCATAACCTTCTTCATAACCTGGCCAAGTTAATAGCCAGGGACAAAGCCGTGAGTACATTTTGGAATTGTACTCGCAAACCATCTAGGAAAAGATAAGCACATGCTATTTGGGCTGTAGCAAGGTTGGCTTGGTTGAAGGCAGCTTAATACTAGAATGTTCCTCTTGTTGATATAGCATGTCCTACGACATTTCTATATCCTTATTAAAGAAGATTTGTAGAAAGATTCTCGTGTCGATATAGCATGTCATACGACATCTCTATATCCTTATTAAAAAAGATACTTACAAGAGAAGTCTTTGCAAAAGCTCTAGGAAAGGGGAAACTCCTTTTCAAGAGAGAAGCCGGCGATCAATCAAACATGACCACCATCCTTATTTATTCCGGTCAATCACACATGACCACTTCCATCCCTTCGGCAGTACCCTGCAAGTACTCCGAACCATAACCGTGCCATGGCAGTACCCTCTGAGTACTCCGTCCGGCACCCTTCTCCATTTTCTCGAAAACATCTTTGTAAAACCAAAACTCGACACAGGTTAAGTATGGCCATCCCAACCGTCCATGACCGAGGACACGGCTATTCGAATAGATTACACTCTGCAGAGGTTGTACACTTTACCCACACCATTCGATAAATCCGCCGGGATACCACCACGGACCGTCATACACAAGTATGCGGGGTTCGGATAATCGATCGAAGCCCTCCATCTATCTACCTTAGTACGGGTGCCTACCCTGTGGAGTTTACCTCCCCGGCACGTCCCGGCAGTACCTCCTCCAGAGCGTAACTCCGGCGCCACGGCGGGAGAACCCAAGTGTCTTCCGGCGGCTCGGTATATGCCGTGATATGTGTTGACCTTCGTTTAGCATCAACCCGGATTCCGGGGTCCTGCAGACCCTTATATAGTTGTGAGGCTCCCCGCACTAAAGCAAATAAACTTCAAACTAAGCCCGTCCCATACCGGGTAATGTGGTTGCACAGGAGTAATTGGTTTGGCGAACACTTATACACAATGCCCTTTTTCAGAAACTCCACCAACTCCTTCATCTCCCATTGTCCACTCCTTGTTTATGAAACCATTTTTAAAACGTCTCAATGAAGTAGCAACTTTTCGAAACCATTTTCGAAATGCTTCCCAAGAGTAACCCAATTTCCTAGAGTTTTGGCTCCACTACAAGTTTTCCAAAGATATTGATGCTAGCCATCAAGTCTCTAATAGAAGAGGTGTTGCATAGGTCACAATAGGTGTCATCTCAAAGGATGATATCAAGTTGACTTGTGGAGCTAAGTCACCAACTATTGCTATCTAGAGATTAATAGCAATATATAATATAATGCATCAATAAGAGAGTAAGAGTAAGCAATACATAGAGTAACAATAGGATTCAGATATGCATCAAGTAGATGGCTTGCCTTGGTTGGCTTGTCCCAGACCACCTTCCTCCTGGTACTCAACATTTCTCCCTCCTCCGCACAGTCGTCGTTCGATTCTATCGCCGGAAAAAGAAACGAAGACACACACAATAAGAATTCATGCATACATGAAGTTCACTCAAACCACACCACACAACTCAAGCATTGAGTATCAGAAACAAACATGTTTAGATTATCAAACAAGAAACTATTCTACAAAGGAATTAATACTCTAATACTAGCACGGTACTTTCTAGTAGCAAATAAGTCCTATGCACAAGGCAACATCTTGCAGGCATCCATAAGAAACAAAGCATGGAAACCAGCATGTCACCAGGTAGCTAACAAGGTTACAAAACCAACCCAATTGGAATCATCCCAAAATAGGTTGGGGTTGATTTATAATGAATTTCCGAATCTCACTTAACACTAGAGAAGCAATTTAATTCCCTAAAACTTTTTGTAGATCCTAAAATTCTACCAGAGACCATATTAGAAAGCTAATACAATACAGAACACACCAGAGGTGGAATCACCTAAAAATAATAAACATACTAGGTACAATAAATAAAACCATGCAAATTTCTAATATCACCAAAATAATTACTGCAGGCAAAATAATGCTCCTAAAATAGCAAATCAAGTTCCTCAGGCACCACCATACAACAGAGCATTACTGAAAATTGGAATTGCTCAGTTTGAATAAACAAAACCCCAGATTTGGATTTATGAATGAGAAGTGACTAGATCTACCAATTTAAATTCAAGTAATTCTACAAGGATCAAAATGACAAGAAACCAGTACCACTGGATAGATATTGGAATAAGGAGCCCACCAAAATTTGAATCACTCAAATTGGGTACATGCTTAATTTTCTATAATTTTTACAAGTTTCGGATCTTTTGAAAATGGATTAACTCAGTTCCTAAAAAAAACATCTACGTGCTGCACCGGGCGGATCTGGGCCAAACAGGGCAGGCCAGGCCAATAAGCTAAGGACGGTGACCAGCTATTTGACTTTAAAAAAAATGGTTGCTTTAATTTTCGTGCTACAGGTGGTTCGACCATGCACGACGCCTGCTACTCGACGGACATCGACGGCGGCTCACCGTGGGGATGCAGGGGCGACGGAGGCGAAGCTGGGGGGGACGGTGAGGTAGAAGCGGGGGCTTGGCTTGGCGTCCAGATCATGCAGACGGCTGCCGTGTGGCGTAGTAGACGGAGACGAGCGCCGCGTCTCCGACTGCCTCGGCGGAGAGGCGAACGACGACGACGATGTCCAGGACTCTAGGCTATGGGTCCTAGAGGAAAAAGGGGCGGCGATTAGGCATAAAAAAAAAATGGGGAGAGGGAGATACACGCAGAGAAGAGTGGGAGAAGAGGCAGGGCAGCCTCGGTGAGCTGCGGACCGACGGGCTCCGCTCGGTGTCTTCCTCGGCTCGAGAGGAAAACGAAGCAGAGCTCCTCCCATGGTGTCCATGAGATAGAGAGGAGAGTGAGTTGAGCAGAGATTAGGTGGGTGGGTGGATGAGTGAGGCGCTGCGTGGCGTTTTATCCAGGATACGGCCGGTGCCTTTGCGAGGACGTGGCACTCGCTGCTTGGCGGCGGCGGGCGGCGAGAGCATGCAGAAGGAACACGACAAGAGAAGGAGGCGGTTCTGCGCCAGAGGGTCTGCGAGGGTGGGACACGGTCTCTGGCGAGAGGGCAAGCGAGGAGGTGGTCGGTCGGCTTGGAGAGGAGACGACGAGTCGGTGCCTGCCAGCTGTTCGACACTTTGCCGAGCATCAGAGCACGGACACGAGAGGCCGATATGCATAATGGAAGAACCTGTCATGCTAGGGAAGGTTCAAGGATGACTAGGGGAGGCCAGTGGCGTGGTGGATTGAGCAGAGACACTGGTTTTTAAAACGAAGTATGCCACCGGCCATCTAGGGCAGCAGAGCGAGGGGCAGACGTGAAGATCGCCATGGAGGCTGAAACGTGAGGTAGGGGAGTGGTGTGGGTGCTGATACTTGCAGTAATATTGGTTGGATAGAGGAGAGGGGCTACACCAAAATCTGGGCAAGATTTGCATCGGTTTCTTGCCTCCTCTTTGTCCAAGCACAAACAGCCAAGAGTGGTGCTCTAGCCTCTGCATGGTCGACCAAGGAGGGGTTGGGATTCTGGAGTTAGCAAGCTGATCGTTTTAGGGTGTTGCAAAAAGGTTTGGAGAAATAGAGATGGAATTAGTAGATAATAGTGCATGCGTTGATTACAATACTAGGGCTTGCTGCAATTATCTCCAAGCAAGTGCATGCATTGATATATCATAGATGATTGGAAAGATGTGGTGTGGCATTTTCAAGTTTGAAAATCAATGATATTTATTTTTGGGAGTAAGTCCAAATTTGATGAAATTTGATTTCAACTAGAATTTTGAATATTTTTGAAAATAACTAGATAAGGTTTTGAGTTTAGAAGGCTCTACTTGCAAGAGGGTGCATGGTATAATTTTACCAAAAAGAAAACATTTGTGGAGCGAAAATGAAATAAATGGATGGTTTCATTCCCATGCATTTTGTAATAAAGAGAATTAGAATAAATAATTTTATGGAAATAGTATCTAATGGGAAATAGAGTGATATAAAAGATAGATCACATTTCTCTATTTTACGCAAATAATTTTAAAAAAAAACATTTGCTAAAACCTTGAAATAGTTTGTAGAAAATAAGATAAAAAAAAGGATGCATGGTTTTAGAAACAATCGGAGGGAAAGCTCTAGTTGAATAATGAGGATACCTATTAGGCTTCGATATATTTTTAGGGATCTTAATTGGTCACTAACATAATAATCAACCAAGCGAAGATATTGGACTAAAATATTTTAAGAAGAGCAGAGATGAAATTATAAACTGAGTATGATCTTAGAAAGCTGATAGAAGTGGATAATAGGCCATTTGGTGCCTAGAGGCATATTCTTATTTATTTGAGAATTTCTTGATGAATTTGAGATGAGGTGTGGCGCATAGCCAAATAGGTGAGATCTGTAATTTAATTAACTTGCACTATAAAATTTGTTATAGCCATGTGGTTTTTTTTAAAGAGAATAGTCTCAAACACTTCTATAAACATTGGGTAATATTCCCATAATCTTTCAGAGATAGGATTAATACCAAAGAGGTATTCTTCCCATTTCTGCTATTTTTTAAAATAGGAAAAGTAGTTGTAAAAAATACTTTTTATAAAAGAATATTATGAAGTGAAATGAGTTCTCATATAAGAGTGAACCTCATTTCCAATCTTTTATAAACCTGTGTTTTGAAAATAAATACTCCTTCCATAAGGAAAAGAGTTGTAGGGTTTACAAAGATGGAAACATCAAAATATGTTTTATTCGGAAGGAAAAGACTAGAATAGTTTTATAAGAATACCCCCACTGGCCATGTTATAAAATTTATGGATTTTTGATAGGTTAGGTCACAGGTCTACCTAGGGATCATATCTACACTCAAGCAACTCATCGATGTCAAATAAAGTCACACAGAGTCAACTCACCACACATGGTCAATCATTGGCAGCTAATCTAGCATCACCAGAAACAATGATTGAACAAGTGCTCAATGATGATCATGCCTTGGTCAAGTAGAAAAGAGTTTCAAATAAAGTAGTAAAGCTTTTGTAGATTCTTCAGAAACTAGTGGAGACATAGCATCTCCTTTAGAAAGTTTTCTTAAAGGTGTTTAAAATCCTTTTATAAATACCAACAAAATGAAAGTTTGTGAAATAGTGGGACCACTCTTCTTTGTAGGCCCTGATAATTATGTAAATACTTAGTTTTGATAAAAGCTTTGTCTTAAAGATAAATCTTGGCACTTATTTTGGACAAATAAAATAATTTGAAAAAGGAGAGGTTGCCAAGATAATGTTTTTGGGAAAATACTAGAAGTATAAATAAAGGCATGATCACAAGGGCACAAAGATTGTGTAGGTTCACAATAGTGTTCAACAAGCAACTCAATCAGACATCATTATCATAACCACCAAGACAAACAAGCAAGAAATAGTACTCCCAGAGGTTTACTCAAAAAGTTTTTGTTGGCCCTCATTTTTTTTTGCTCACTAAACACTACTTAAACAGGGTTACAAAAAGTGGGGTGTTACACCGGTAGCGCCTGAAACGACCACCGTCGACCCGCCGGCCGGTGACCACAATGTGTTTGACAATATGACCCAAAGATACAAAACCTAACTTTTATTTCTTCCTCTTCAATTAGGTTCGATCGATGTGGATAGATAAATTTGCGATGTAGCAACAATGCAAATGGACCTCCTCCCCCTTTCGTGGTTCTTCTCAATTCGAATGAGGTCGACATTTCTTCGGAGCCGCTTGATTCATACGGTGACGGTGAGGAGATGGAGGACGACGAAGAAGGAGAGGATGGTGAAGATGAATGTGAGGAGATTAAAGAGGAGGTGTTCGATTTATGTGAACCCAAAAGGAAGAGGACCGCCAACTACACTGAGATCAAGGTGCTCCAGTGGGTGGCTCTAGTGGTGACATCAACGGTGGCATTGTTTGATCTTCACGATTCATGGTCATGGTGTTTCTTTCTTATGTCAAATATGACAGGGATTTGTGAAACTATGCAAATTATATGTGACATTTTGTTGATCAAAAACCTAGTTAACAATATTCATTTGCCGGTTTACGGATTCGGTTTGTGTCACGGTGTAAATCAGTAACCTCAAACGAAATCATAAACTAGATCCAGTTTATGGTTTCGTTTGCGGTTACTGATCTGCGCCGCAACTTTCGAAACCATAAAACCCGAGTACGATGGACTGTACTCGCGTTTTTACCCAGTGAATATGCTAGAGATGCTCTTAGAGTGCCAATATCGGGAATTCAAAGTTCAGAGTTAGATTTAGCTCTTTTTTTTAGTACCACAGTTAGATTTAGCTAACCCCTATAAGTTCAGGGTTTATTTTGGACTCTTTCCGCTATGAGCCCATGATCCTCCTACAAGAAATTCGGCAGATCTCGTGGTCGATCTAGTAGATTCATGCATGCTCGGATCTCCGCAAATCGGAGTGGACCTTGCTAAGCTAGCTACTGATCAGTTACCACTTGTGGAAAGATGGATGCTGGGGCACATGCCGCGTTGCTGGATTCACGGGGTACGGACGTTGATCGGGCTGGAAGTAAGCATGGAAAGATGATGTTAAGTCAAGTTCGGTTGCTCCGTTGGTCAGATTTTTCTCCTCGCTTGCTGCACCAGCTCAGCTTTGGCGTGCGATCGCATCAATGGATGGACGGACGTGGAATTTCCGCGGATTGATGGCGCATGCGTGCACTGATGTATGGGATAGATATGGATGTAGCTTTCGTACGTGCATGGAATTCCATCCACATTCTTTATGTAGATGGGCATGCTTGGGATTCAATTCTTTGTACTCGTTTCTGTTAGAGTCGCCGTGCCAACCAGGCAAACTATGTTGGTACATGTGAATAGCCAGCAATAATTGGCCTATCAAAATTAAGGTGCCTGGCTCAAACTGGATCGACCCGACCAAAACAGATTTGTACCATCCGTTTCGAGTACAATCCCAATTTCATCTTTTAAATTTGTTCTTGTTAGCGGCACAATGTCTATCCACATTTCTTACTTCAAAACATTCAAGCACCCAAATACAGTTGCAAAGAATATATAGATGTCACAAATCGTCAGAAACTTAACACTCTACTACACTGAAGCTTTTTCCCATACCAAAAGTAATATTCTGAGGTAGCATCCTAAAAAAATTTCATCGTGGCGCAATATAAGATAGTTGCCATTCCATATCACGAGGAATAGTACGTATCCCAGGTTTTCAGATTCCTGAAAACGTCATCGGGTATTTAGCAATGGCTCCTGCCCGTGTTAGTAATCCACAGAACTGGGTTGTGGCGCTCATCTCCAATCCATCGGGACCTTCAAACGAAGTGTTCAGAACCGAGTTTTGGCGATCCATCGCCGTGAGTTACACTTGTGTGACCCCCTTCCAGGTTATGAATATGCCGGATGTATGTGTGAGGCCATATGCCTGTCATCCAACAATGTAAAATCATAAATAGTCTTGCCAAAGATGAGGACCATGATCGTAGCTTTTGATCAGAGCAAATTACAGTAGGACATGAGATAGCCCTGCTAACTCCATGTTGATAACTTCCTAATAGTTCCATTTTATTCTCCCACAATAAAACAGCATCAGCATAAGCATTTCTCACCATGTGAATGGCACATGATTAATACAAACTGCTTTGTGTGAAGGGCATTCTTTGTCAATTGCGGAAATAATAAATTAAGATTACTTTGAGCACTTGAGAGGGTATTCTCGAGGATCTATTAGCAATTATGTTATGACCTGGAAATTGGACCTAAAACCTGCATGATATTTAAGTATTTTTCTTCATAGATGCACAATCTCATCAATGGTGCGTAATGACCCAAGAATAATACAGTATACATAATGAAAATCTAAGTCCGATGATTTTGTACAAAATGAACTTATCTAGATCATAATTAAGAAGTGATGCACGAGACGGGTGCAAGCTTAAGGAGTTAGGAAGGATGGAAGAAAGATTTACAAGTGTAGACCTGGATGCCAATTTTCATTTTTGCAAATCATTTTTCAGTTGACATCACAGGTTCTTGAGCACTAACATCCCAAATTCGGTGGGGCTTTATGAGTTACTCTAAAAGAAGTGTGAAGCATACCACTTTCGTCACATGGCAGTGGAAAAAACTGCAGGTAGCACAAAGAAGCAACCGCCAGTCCTGCAGTGTTTCAATTCATACGTTAGCCTACAAGAATTACATGTATAACACTTCTAACTTATATAACTATATGTTTGGGACGCGATTTTTAATCGATAACCTGTTCAACCTACCTAAAATTCCACCAGTACAAACATCTTGCCAATGATGCCGATAGTCATCTACTCGAGAAACAGCCACTAAGGCTGCAGTAAGCAGAGGGAGAATAATAATGCAGAGTTTTGCAACATGGCCTCTTCTATCGAAAACTTTGATTTTACCAGCCAGATACCATGACAAGAATCCCAGACCAGCAAAGGACACTGAGAAACAGAAAACTTGTGAGTCGTCCGCCTCAAGAACCGGTAACATGTAACACCATGAGTTTTTGTATCACTGCGGTAATAGGGAACTGACGGATATGCTTTCACTTACAAGAAGTATGACCACTTGGAAAACTTTTGTGACCTTCTTTGATATCACTGGCTATACCATGGCATAGGACGCCAGTAGTTATGTTGTCATAGGCCTAAGTATCAAGTAAGATATAAGTTTCACAGGAAGGTCAGATAAAGTCACGCAAAGGGCTCCAATCGAATCAAATTGTGTAAAGTATCCAAGTTGGATAATCCAACTGAAGATGGGCACATTACAGGTACTCCGTCAGGAAAACAGCGCCAAAAGAAATCTGGACATGGTCGACCAACACCATCCTTGATCGCATCAGTTAAAACCGCGGTTATAACCATTGAAAATAGGAGACCTGCTAGAGCAAGCTAGATGTCATCATTAATTGTATAGGAATAGCATAAACCTACAAGAAAGCATATGGAGATACCTAGGATGGCATAATGCAAATCATAGACATTCCTCCTCCTGAAGTATATCCCGGTCATGATAATCATAGGTCCAATGATACCATATATCTGCATAAGCACGACAATTATAAGAAAATGTCATTAAGAAGTTCATGGAAATAAACAGGGTAGAACTAAGAGTTGGAAATATATACCGGCACCGCCCAAAATGGCACCGTGTTTTCTTTCATGGGATATCTGAGATCTGTCATCATGTCTGACCCAACAAATCGATGAAATGGTTCTATTTTATTTAGTAGTCCATCCACCACAACTAGAAGAACCAGCACAATCCAGTCATACATATGCAGCCTTGCAACTCTAGCTCCATGAGATGTTAAATAGGGTGGCGGAACACCGACACGAATAGGTGCTGAAGGAGATGGCATCGCTTCGCGAGTTGTGATCTGCCAATCCATCAACCGAATAAGTTTAAGAATCCACTAAATAAATTATTTGCAAGGTTATGAAATTTGACTATTTGTGAAACTAATTACACAGTTCAAGTAAGAATCTTGTCAGATAGTGGAAATTTAAACCGATTCCTCTTTGTTCTCTCGGTCAAAACAAATGCTCCCTATGGGCTATAGATTTTCAAGAAAGATAAGTGTGTTGGACTAAACGGGTATGCCATATCCAACGTAGTAGTCACGTGAATGCAAGGTAAAAGGTAATGAACTGATTACGCTGATTGCGGGCTGCCAGTTTTTGACAAAAGGTAGTAATATTAATATCAATAAGATATCAAGTACACACGGGCTCTCCAACAACTCAATATCACAAGCAATTCGCATAGCCAAATTTTTAAACGAAAAAAGGAAAGAAAAAAAAGGTCTAAAGCACACAATAACCAATAGCGACATAAGCCACTGCCCTGGCAACACACGGGCAGCGAGAAGGATTGCTGGATACCTGGATGTTCCACAGAAGCATTCCAAAAATGACAAGGTAACTAGAAAATCTTTCATAATCAGCACACTGCACACGACAAAAAGTACTAATGGATATAGTTATCCCTCATTTTTGCGAAGGGGGAATGGGGATCCTTGATTAGACTAAATATGATGGTGTGATAATTTACAAATGACGAGACATGATATTCATACTTGTTAGACAGTAGGAGTCCATAAAAAAAGCATGGGCCGGAGCAAAGATAATACTGACATAGCGCCGCAGCAGACAAGGGGAATGTCGCCAGCGAATTCCATATTACGATCACTATCATGCGATTATGCAGCAAACCGTTGCAGGTTCAATATCAAGTGGATGTTGCAAGAATTAAGGAAGAAAAGCAACTGCTTAATGCAATTAGGGCACTGAGCACGAAGGCATCTATTGGCGGCACAATTGAAGTGCGCACAATGTGCTCGATGTTTTGTCACACCCAGCCACCCAGGCCACGGCGTGCATATTGCGAAATAAATCACCGCATATACATCAGATCCGGGACAGGATCAAACCTTCAGCCAAGCTTCTCAGAAAAGCACCACCGTTCTGCCTGATTTGTGCCCTCTACCCTCTCGGCTTAACGGCTGTGAGAAGATAATAAGGTGAGAACCCACCATCCACAAGCAGGCATGCAGTTATGCAAAACGCAGAGAAGGGGTAGATACATCTTACCTGCGATACCCTCGATCTTTCGAGGTTCGTTTTCCTCTTCTGTAGCCTTTGGCATCAGGCGATGCGGCGGAGGAAAGAGCCCGTCCGTGCAGGCGCGCGGGGAATACTACGTCGTTGTCTGGCCATCTCCCTGTTTTCCATTGACGAATTCGACCAAGAACAAGTGGAGCAGCGGAGGGGAGGAGGAAGCCGCCAGGCGGCAGGCACCGAATGAAAGAAGGAGAAATTTGTGAGGTGCCGGCGGGGGCGGCAGTTGGAACTTGACCGGTATAGACGTCTCTGCCAGGTAGTTCGATTCGGGCGTCCGTCTATAGATCCCCATCCTATGTGCTAGGCGAGGGAGATTGGTCATGTGGCAAATACTCGGTCCGTTTTAAAATATTAAGAAATTTGGCCGTGCGTTGCTACGGCCGGATCATGACGTCAAAACTGTTAAAGCTATATCGTTAGACTTGAAGCGGGAGTCTTGAGGTAGTGCTGTAGACGTGTTGCGACGCCTATCTTTAACCTACTGACTGCCACATTGCTTCATACCCCCTACCCTCCTTAATGGTACTCTTCTTGTGTCGCCATGTCCACCATGCCATATAATTTATATTGTAAAATTAATATAATTTTGAAATATATGATAATTTTAAAATATATGATAATTAAATATATGATTTATATTGGCAAATACTTCATCCGTTTTAAAATACTAGGGAGATTGGTTATATGGAAAATACTCCGTCCATTTTAAAATATAAGATATTTTAACTTTTTTTTATCTATTTAGATATCTTTTATACGGAGTATGTATTTAGATATCTTTTATAATATATATATAGACTAGCACAATACCCGTGCGTTGCTACGGAAAATACATATACCATATACTCCCATCATTTTTATTTACCATGCATTTTTGGTTCAGTTAAAATTAAGTTTTATAAAGTTTGACCAGTTATGTAGCAAAAAGTATCAACATTTATAATATCAAATTTTCATATAATACAAAAATACATACTAAGCAGATTCTAGTAGTACTAATATTAAATTTTAGATATTGATACTTTATTCTACATATTTGGTCAAACTTAATAAAGTTTGATTTTAACTAAATCCAGAATGCAAAGTAAAAAAATAAAAGTAGTGTACAACATCTATATACCATCGCTGGGACTCCCCTTGCGTGTCTCTCGGTGCCCCGCCACCCTGCTAAGAAATTGAGCCGGGACACATAGAATCAAACAAATCATCCTCACCTCTGGCCGAACGCCGCCACCGTCGGTTCCCTTATCCTTGCGTTTCCCTGAGCCTTTACGCATCTCCCGAAATCCCAATGATAGGAAGCTCAAGAATAATCTCCATGAAAATTGGAATTGCCCTAGGTGACCACATGTTGATAATTTTCTCATATTATTATGTTTATTATTAATTCAAAAGTGTTTGATTTACATCTTCCCTGGAATCTAACCCAATCTATTTTATGGCTGAAATTCAGACTACTAAGACGTATTTTGTTGATTAACTGATCAACCTTGAGTATTTGACAAAAATAATAATTCACAAGCAATTTGATATCAGGATTAGTTAAATCAAGGACATATGTATTTCGCAAAAAAATAATCAAGGACATATCTACACATATGTGAAAAGTGCTCGCTTTCAGTATTGCAACGATGCAGCACACGTGAATATCCTCAAAACAATCAGCACCCGTCTCAAAAAAAAAAAAAAAAGCACCGAAGCCTATTTGCTAATTCGTGCAGCTGATGTGCAGTATCACCGTGTTTCCAGCTTGTTCGGCGGAAGTAAGCCAGAGGAGCCTCTTTGCTAATTCGTGTAGCTGATATGCAGTATCACTGTGTTTCCAGCTTGTTCGGCGTAAGTAAACCAGAGGAGAGCAGGTCTCGAGCCAGTTCGTTGGGGGAGCCGCGTCGGGGACGGATGCTGACTGCTGAGCCCTGGGACGGCCCAAATCTCGGTAGCGGCCAGCGCCCTGGCTATTTCTCCTGCATCCCATGTTGGCGGCGTCCGCCCGCCCCTTGCATCCCGCGGATTCGGCGGCCTGGTCCGCTTGGTGCAGCCCTAGTTCCGATGAGCCCTGATCTTAGCTTCTCTCGCAGATGCCGTCAATGAACCCAACGCTGGAGATGGTACTGCTTCATGCCCTGCGAGGCAACGAATCCCCTTCTCTTCCACCTCCCCCGGTGAGGCTCGCTCGCCGATGTGTATGCTTTGGCTTCCACGGCAACAGTATGTCCAGGCTAACAGCGGGATCTCGCGATGGCGGATACGACACGTGACCGGCGCTAGATCTTGGCATGCCGGCCGTCGAGGCATGGCCGTCGACGGGAGCTCGGGCTGGTCGCCGCATCGTGCGGCTGGCGGCGAGAGCTCAATTGGAGGCGTACGAGTCAGGCCGTTCGGTCTCTCTCAGAGCTCGATCCCCATCTACAAGTCCTGCTCCGCTCGTCAACCTTAGATGTTTCTTTTCTCCCGGTTGGGATGTACCAAGAAAAAGTTTCGGAATATTTCACAGGAAAAGCGTATTTCAGGTGGATTGAAAGCGTATTTGCGAGCCACGGACCATACCTGTAGCAATATTATTAGTAGAGATTAGAAGCAAAATAAGTGAATCTACGCAGTAAAAAGCATCTAAATACATGTCTGTTATAAAAAAGGCTAAAACATCTAAATAGCATCTAAATACATGTCTGTTAGAAAAAAGGCTAAAACATCTTATATTTTGGAATGAATACCTAAGTTTAGAATGAAGAGCACTCGATAAAAATAGTAAAATTATTTTATTCAAACTAATTTTAATATGATAAACAAAATCCTTACTGCTTAGAACTCTAAAAGTAACTAGACATATTGCAAAGTTACTTACAGCATCTCGGATGGTGCCCTCCAAAAAGGATTTGGATACTCTCATTTTTTGTTTGTTTAAAGGCTTTGGACACAACTTCCATGCGATGGGGGTGGGTGTCTCAACAACACCCCGACTTTGCCGATCCTCCTCTATTTTATCTATATTTTTTTCTATTGCATGGTTACTTTTAATACAAAAATTAATTAAATAACAATTTACATAAAAATATATCAGTTTAAAATTAAATTGAAATTTGAGAAGTCATGTAAAAAATAGATAGTTCGGTCTACTACAACACTGTCAATCTAACTATGGGTTTCCTTTGAACATCCACATATGCTCAACTAGACCACTTTTCATTGTCGCTGAACAAATTAGTCACGAATTTTTGGATGCATGGCGTGGTAGTCAGCGAACTCAGTTGGTGCATAATTTGGCTCCACAAAACGGTCCATGAAGTCTCACAACTTATCAAACACTCAATGATCATCATGCTCACTCTCCACAATCATATGTTGTGCATGATTAATACGTCTCCAACGTATCTATAATTTTTGATGCTTCATGCTTGTTTATACACCATTTGCCTACTGTTTTGTTATACTTCGTGGCATTTTTATGCATTTTCCGGAACCAACCTATTAACAAGTCGCCACAGTGCCAGTTCCCTGTTTTCTGCTATTTTTATGTTTCGGAAGTGATACACAGGAAATATTCTCGGAATTGGACGAAACAAGTTCCTGAAGTCTTATTTTTCCAGAAGCTTACAGAGATCCGAAGAGGAGATGGAGTGGGGCCACGAGGTGGCCACACACTAGGGCGGCGCGGCCCAGGCCCTGGCCGCGTCCCCTACATATGAGACCGCCTCGGTCCACTTCTGACGACCCCCCTTCGCCTATAAAGACCCCCCGACGGAAAAAAAAACCTAAGTACCCGATCAATTTTTCAGAACACATCATAATCCGCCGCCACCGTCGACCCGAAGATCGGGAGGGTCTAAAAGCTCTTTTCGGCACCCTGCCGGAGAGGAGAATCGCCACCGAAGGTCTTCTTCATCACCATGCTTGCCTCCGGAGCGATGAGTGAGTAGTCTACCTTGGACTATGGGTCCATAGCAGTAGCTAGATGGTTGTCTCCTCCACCATGTGCTTTGATACGTCTCCAACGTATCTATAATTTTTGATGCTCCATGCTTGTTTTTACACCATTTGCCTATTATTTCGTTACACTTAGTGGCACTTTTATGCATTTTCTGGAACTAACCTATTAACGAGTTGCCACAGTGCCAGTTTCCTGTTTTCTGCTGTTTTTGTGTTTCAGAGTGATACACAGGAAATATTCTCGGAATTGGACGAAACAAGTTCCTGAAGTCTTATTTTACCCGGAAGCTTCTAGAGATCCGAAGGAGAGTCGGAGGGGGCCACCAGGGCCCCACACGCAGGGGCGGCGCGGCCACGCCCCTGGCCGCGCAGGCCCCGCGTGAGGGCGCCTGGCTCCCCCTCTGACGACGCCCCTTCGCCTATAAAGACCCCCCAACGGAAAAAACCTAAGTACCCGATCAGATTTCCAGAACACATCGCGATCCGCCGCCACCGTCGACCCGAAGATCGGGAGAGTCCAGAAGCTCTTCCCGGCACTCTGCCGGAGAGGGGAATCGCCACCAGAGGTCTTCTTCATCGCCATGCTTGCCTCCGGAGCGATGAGTGAGTAGTCTACCTTGGACTATGGGTCCATAGCAGTAGCTAGATGGTTGTCTTCTCCACCATGTGCTTCATGTTTAGATCTCATGAGCTGCCCTACATGATTGAGATCACCGTTATGTAATTCTACATGTTTGGTTTGTTGGGATCCGATGAATATTGGTGTTTATGATTAAGTTGCTGTACTGAATATTATCTTTTGTTATCTCTATGTTGTTTATGATCTTGCATGCTCTCCGTTGTTAGTAGCTATCTTGGCCGAGTAGTTGCTAGTGACTCCAAGAGGGGGTATTTATGCTCGATAGTGGGTTCATGCCTCTATTTCACCTGGGGGAGTGACAGAAACCTCTAAGGTGGTAGATGTGATGTTGCTACTAGGGAGAAAACAACATTCATATGCTCAAGGGCATATGCTTTGTTTATATTACACACTTTGCTTAATGCAATTATCCATTGTTCGCAACTTAATACTACTGGGGTGTTCGGATTGGTATCCCCGGGAGTGGATTATTAGTCATAGATGCAGTTGGATGGCGGTCTATGTATTTTGTTGTAATGCCCAGAGTAAATCTCATAGTGATCTTCTTGACATATCACGTTTATCTTTATTCTATCAATTGCCCAACTGTAATTTGTTTACCCTGCATGTGTTATTTTATCTATGGAGAGACACCACTAGTGAACTGTGGACCCCGATCCTATTTCCATCATATTGCTATCACTGTTTACTTTACTCGCACTGTTTACTTTACTCGCACTGTTTACTTTACTCGCATACTATATTGTTGTCCATTCGATACGCTCGTAACCTTTGTTTCAAGCAAACCGGTGAGATTGACAACCTCATCGCAAGTTGGGAACAAAGTATTTGTTTGTGTGTATGCAGGTTCCGCGTTACTACTGACCGAAGACGAGTCAACAAGTATCGTTAACGGCGCCCTTGCTGGAGTGTTACTAAGCCAGTCCGCATCACCTTCAGTTGTCATTGTCTCTCCTCTCCTGACCGATATTAAACCTTGGTTTCTTAACTGAGGAAAAACTAGCTGCTATACTCATCATACCTTCCTCTTGGGGTGCACAAGGCTAGTCTGCTCCACATCAACTTGGCACCAGCAGCTAATTTTCTAGGCCCCATCAATAAGGGATCAGCTAATTTTCTGGCGCCGTTGCCGGGGAGGAAGAGAAGACTTCTGCGAGGGGAGTTTTTCGCACACACATCCTTTACTTTGTTATTGTTTTGCTTTACTTTATTTTATTTTACCTGCATTGCTTTTTATCAAAAACCTAAAAAAATTAGAATCCTTGGTAGTTGTTTTTACTTGTTTACTTTCGTTTTGCTGAAATGGCCAATCCTGAAAACACCAAGTTGTGTGACTTTACTAGCACAAACAATAGTGATTTTATCTACACTCCTATTAAGCCACCTGTTCCCGCTGCAAACTTTTATGAGATTAAGCCTGCTTTATTGAACCTTGTTATGAAAGAGCAATTTTCTGGTGCTAGTACTGAAGATGCTGCAGCTCATCTCAACAATTTTGTTGAGCTATGTGAGATGCAGAAATATAAGGATGTTGATAGTGATATTATTAAGCTCAAGTTGTTTCCTTTTTCTTTGAGAGGAAAAGCTAAAGATTGGTTGCTGTCTTTGACTAAGAATAGTATTGATTCATGGGCTAAGTGTAAGGATGCTTTTATTGGTAGATACTATCCTCCTGCTAAGATTATATCCTTGCGTAGCAATATTATGAAGTTTACTCAGTTTGATAATGAACATGTTGCTCAAGCTTGGGAAAGAATGAAATCTATGATAAAGAATTGCCCCACTCATGGACTGACTACTTGGATGATTATCCAAACTTTTTATGCATGACTGAATTTTTCTTCAAGGAACCTACTTGATTCAGCTGCTGGAGGCACTTTTATGTCCCTTACCTTGGGCGCCGCATCAAAGCTACTCGACAACATGATGGTAAATTATTCCGAATGGCACACCGAGAGAGCTCCACAAGGTAAGAAGGTAAATTATGTTGAGGAAACCTCTTCCTTGAATGATAAGATTGATACCATTATGGCTATGCTTGCTAATGATAGGACTCATGTTGATCCTAATAATGTTCCTTTGGCCTCTCTGGTTGCTCAAGAAGAGCATGTTGATGTGAATTTCATTAGAAACAATAATTTTAACAACAATGCTTATAGGAACAATTTTGCTAGTAATAATTATAGACCGTTTCCTTCTAATGGTGATAATAGCTATCTTGGTAGACCTAAAATGCCTAGTGAAGAAATAATTTTTGA
Source organism: Dactylis glomerata (assembly GCA_007115705.1). Lineage (NCBI taxonomy): Eukaryota > Viridiplantae > Streptophyta > Magnoliopsida > Poales > Poaceae > Dactylis > Dactylis glomerata. Next base: position 5,319,963 of record QXEO01001278.1, on the reverse strand, counting down.
ACTTGAAAAGGCTACCAAGAATTTTATGCAAATGTAATATGAGCAGAACAGGGTTTTCACCAAGACTATGGAGGAGCAATCAGCTCTGTTAAGGACTATTAGTCATCAACTAGAAAATTTAAACAAGGCTATTCCTGAATTGCAAGCTAAGGTTTCCAAAGCTGAAACCGATATTTCATTATTGTCTAATGTGCAATCTTCTTTGGTTAATAGAATGTCTGCTAAGCCTGATCCTTTTGCTGCTGCTAATGCTATCCAAGTTGGAATTGATGAAAATATTAGATTGTTAGTGGAATTGCATGCCAGGTGGGAAAGAGAAGATGAGATGGCTAAAGAGATGAAGGTATGTACTATTACTACCTCTAATGATGTTGCTCCTAATACTAGCAATCCTCTTACTTTGATTGGTGTAGAGAAAACTCCCACTCCTTGTGTTAAAAAGCCTAAAACTGCCAAAACTTTTTCTCAAAAGAGTGCTGAAATTTTTCAGAGTGTGGGAGATGAAAGCTCTATTTCTTTTAATGATTTTGATGTCGATGGATGCAATATATCTGAAGTAATTTTGTTCTTGCAAAAGCTTTCTTTGACTCCCAATGCTAGTTCTCTAAATATTGCTTTTACTAAACATATTACCAATGCTCTCATAAAGATTAGGGATGAAAAGTTGAAGCAAAAAGCCTCTGTTCCCAAGAAGTTAGAAGATGGTTGGGAACCCATCATTGATATGCATGTTAATGGTTATGATTGCCATGCTTTATGTGATCTAGGTGCTAGTATTTCTATCATGCCTAGAAAGATTTATGACATGCTTGATTTACCACCGCTTGAAAAGTGTTATTTTGATGTTCCTATTGCTGATGTTGCTAAGAAGAAACCTTTGGGAAGAATTAATGATGTTCTTATTATGGTTAACAATAACCTTGTTCCCATTGATTTTCTTGTTATGGACGTTGAATGCCATGCTTCATGTCCTATTATTTTGGGAAGACCCTTTCTTCGAACTGTAGGTGCCATCATTGATATGAGGGAAGGCACTATCAAATATCAATTCCCACTAAAGAAAGGTATGGAACACTTCCCTAGGAAAATAAAGAAATTTCTTTTTGATTCTATTCTTAGAGCAAATTATGAGCTTGATGCTTTATCACTTGATATTACTTGATTCGCAATTTTCTGCGCCTAGCTCAAAGGCGTTAAAGAAAAGCACTCTTGGGAGATAACCCAATGTTTTCTTTTTAGTACTTTTTCTTTTATTTGAGTCTCAGAAGTCATTACTACTGTAATGACCACTCCTTATCTTGTTTATTTCATTTTTGTGCCAAGAGAAGCCTCTAATTTGAGTGAGGTAAAGATTTGGGGATGTTGCTGTCCTGAAACTGTTTTCGGTGCTGCACCATAAAAATTCGTAACAATTCTCTGTTTATTTTTTGGACCTGCGATTTCTTGTGCATATGCCCCAGGTTATATCCAAACTTTTGTTAGTTGAACACTTTTTGATTTGAGCAACAGAAAATCCCTCAAAAATTTGACCTTTTCAGCTGTTCAGTTTTGACAGATTTCTGTCAATATTTGTGTTTGCCACTTTATCGCTTTCTTTTGAGTTCTTTTGATCACGGAACTTTTGGGGAGGTTGCTACAGTAGTATCTACTATATATGTGGTGGTTTTGAGTTGAAACCTGAAGCAAATAGAGGATTGATTATATGTTATGCTTGCACTAATGTTGCTAATAGAATTGTGTTTAGTTTTGTATGAAGGAAGTTTTCAAGTGTAGGGATTGGAGAATGATGAGATGAGTTGAAGAATGGACAAAAGCTCAAGCTTGGGGATGCCCATGCATCACCCCGAGAAATATCCAAGAAGTACAAGCGTCAAAGCTTGGGGATGCCCCCGAGGCACCCCTTCTTCATCGGCAAAAATCAGGTCACCTTTCAAAACACTATATTTTTATTGCTTCATGCACTATGTGTTTTTCTTGGAGCGTCAGTTGTTTTAGTTTTCTTAGTTAATTTAGTTTGTTTGTTTGTTTGCTGCAATAAATGGTTGGACCCCAACAAATTTTCTTTGAAGGAGTTGTACTCGTTTTCATTTGCCAAGAACGCTCTAGTTTTCACTCTTATTAAAAATCGAGTGTTCTTCTTTTTCTGCTACTGCTTTTGGTTTTCGTTTTTGCCTTGATTTGCGTTTAGACCTTGTCATATCTTTTCATCAAGGTGTATTTTTTGCCTCTGATCTTTATTGGTTTTCATCAAAAGAGTTGTTTATAAAAATTTCAAATGGTGTTGGAAAAGAGAAAAAGCTTTGTGGAAAATAGTGGTACAAGAAGGAGCTTGTGTAGACTGCGGCTTAGGCTTTTTCATGTCATGCTTGATGTCTTTTTGATAGTATGCTTAGTGGTTTTGCTGTAGCATGACTTGTCTCAAATAACTGAGATTGCTTAATGAGCCTTTGAAAAAATCATGCGTTGTTTTTATTGTATGGAAGCATTATTTTGGTTTTCTCATTGATGCTTTATTTGGGTTGACTTGGCGCATGCTCACACATGTTAGACTCTTACAAAGTCGCCAATAGCCTTCATGATTATTTAATTTTTGACTTTTGATGCCATCTTATGCTTCTTTTAATATCGCTTTGTCGCTTTGCATGATTATGGCCATTATTGCTCTCTTAGTTGGTCGCTCCCAGTCTTTTGCTAGCCCTCGCCTTGTACTGAGTATGAGCTCTACTCGTGTATCCAACTCCTAAAAGCCAAAGTTTTCCAAAGTGTCCACTATACATAACTACTAGCAATTTGCTATTCCAAGTAAATTTGACTTGCTTTTATTTTCTCTTCAAATTAAACTTTTACCAGTGTTATGCGAAATTCGGTTAGTAAAGCTCTCACGAACTGGAAGGCACACTTTACTTTTTCCTATTCTTAAAAATTTGACATTGTGGTCTCTTATGTTGAGTTGTTATGCTTGCAAGTTGTAAGTTGGATTCTAGCCCATCCATGCTGTCATGGGGCAAGCTTTCAACATTGCACTTCTTATTTGAGTTGATATCGTGATCTTTTGTCTATGGATGCCCACGGTGTGAAATGAATTGGGAATCTTGTGGGGATCATGGAGTTTGTATATGTGTTAGGGAAACACTGGGCCGCCAATCTAAGCCATGCATAATTCATGGTGGAAATTTGCAGCATACCCATGGTGAATATTCGACGATGCATCTCACAATAAAAAGCTAAACAAAAGGCAAATAAAAGAGATGTCGAGGTATTCATTGTCTGCTTGTCCTGTCATTTTGGTGTGGGCTTGTTCCATGTCATCGGGCACGGAGGTACCCCATTGGCGGTTCTCAATGATATGCATATACTTACAATGACAAGAGCCTTGCTTGGGACTAAGTAAAGTAGCATGAGGTTTGGGCACTCGTATTCACGGGGCACGAGGTCTTCAACTTATGATTTGTCAAGCATATGCATCATAATTGTTCTCGCATTAACTTTAACCATTCAAGATGCTTATGATGGGGGCAATGAGAGCTCAAAGCCGGTAAGTACCATAATTTTTGAAGGTTATAAAACTTGCAATCAGTGCTTCCCTCTGCGAAGGGCCGTTCTTTTACTTTTATGTTGAGTCACCACCTTCTTTCTTTATGCACCATTAAGAGAGCATAGTTGTCATTCTTAGTGTGATATGCATTGTCCCAAAGTTCATTGATTGATTCATATTGTTGGTTTCACTTGTTCTTAAATTATTTGTATCTAGTCGCCCTTTTAAACTTGAAGGTGTCCTATGCATTTATGTTTTGCTCTCTTTGAAGGACAAGCTGAAAACCATTTGTATGTTTTTCCTTATGATTTGAACACACGTTTGACTTTCATTGTTTCATTTTCATGATCTTTTGTTTGTGTTCATTTGCATGTTTACAACATGGTTGCTAAGTTCTTATTGTCATGATTATATCTTCATGCCCATGTTTTAAGTTCTTATGATCCCAGCTCACCAATGCTTACATATATGATCAAGATTGTGTAGGTGCATGTCACCTCAAAAATTATTCTTTGTTATCACTTACCTACTCGAGGACGAGCAGGAGTTAAGCTTGGGGATGCTTGATACGTCTCCAACGTATCTATAATTTTTGATGCTCCATGCTTGTTTTTACACCATTTGCCTATTGTTTCGTTACACTAAGTGGCACTTTTATGCATTTTCTGGAACTAACCTATTAACGAGTTGCCACAGTGCCAGTTTCCTGTTTTCTGCTGTTTTTGTGTTTCAGAGTGATACACAGGAAATATTCTTGGAATTAGATGAAACAAGTTCCTGAAGTCTTATTTTACCCGGAAGCTTCTAGAGATCCGAAGGAGAGTCGGAGGGGGGCCACCAGGGCCCCACACGCAGGGGCGGCGCGGCCAGGCCCCTGGCCATGCGGGCCCCGTGTGAGGGCGCCTGGCTCCCCCTCTGACGACGCCCCTTCACCTATAAAGACCCCCCGACAGAAAAAACCTAAGTACCCGATCAGATTTCCAGAACACATCGCGATCCGCCGCCACCGTCGACCCAAAGATTGGGAGGGTCCAGAAGCTCTTCCCGGCACTCTGCCGGAGAGGGGAATCGCCACCGGAGGTCTTCTTCATCGCCATGCTTGCCTCCGGAGCGATGAGTGAGTAGTCCACCTTGGACTATGGGTCCATAGCAGTAGCTAGATGGTTGTCTTCTCCACCATGTGCTTCATGTTTAGATCTCATGAGCTGCCCTACATGATTGAGATCACCGTTATGTAATTCAACATGTTTAGTTTGTTGGGATCCGATGAATATTGGTGTTTATGATTAAGTTGTTGTAGTGAATATTATCTTTTGTTATCTCTATGTTTTTTATGATCTTGCATGCTCTCCGTTGTTAGTAGCTATCTTGGCCGAGTAGTTGCTAGTGACTCCAAGAGGGGGTATTTATGCTCGATAGTGGGTTCATGCCTCTATTTCACCTGGGGGAGTGACAGAAACCTCTAAGGTGGTAGATGTGCTGTTGCTACTAGGGAGAAAACAACATTCATATGCTCAAGGGTATATGCTTTGTTTACATTACACAATTTGCTTAATGCAATTATCCGTTGTTCGCAACTTAATACTACTGGGGTGTTCGGATTGATATCCCCGGGAGTGGATTATTAGTCATAGATACAGTTGGATGGCGGTCTATGTATTTTGTTGTAATGCCCAGAGTAAACCTCATAGTGATCTTCTTGACATATCACGTTTATCTTTATTCTATCAATTGCCCAACTGTAATTTGTTTACCAGCATGTGTTATTTTATCTATGGAGAGACACCACTAGTGAGCTGTGGACCCTGGTCCTATTTCCATCATATTGCTATCACTGTTTACTTTACTCGCACTGTTTACTTTACTCGCACTGTTTACTTTACTCGCATACTATATTATTTTCTACTCGATACGCTCATAACCTTTGTTTCAAGCAAACCGGTGAGATTGACAACCTCATCGCAAGTTGGGAACAAAGTATTTGTTTGTGTGTATGCAGGTTCCGCGTTGCTACTGGCCGAAGACGAGTCAACAAGTATCGTTAACGGCGCCCTTGTTGGAGTGTTACTAAGCCAGTCCGCATCACCTTCAGTCGTCATTGTCTCTCCTCTCCTGACCGATATTAAACCTTGGTTTCTTAACTGAGGGAAAATTAGCTGCTATACTCATCATACCTTCCTCTTAGGGTTCCCAACGGGCTGGTTATTCACCACGCACAAGGACATGCTTCATGTTTAGATCTCATGAGCTGCCCTACATGATTGAGATCACCGTTATGTAATTCTACATGTTTGGTTTGTTGGGATCCGATGAATATTGGTGTTATGATTGAGTTGCTATACTAAAATATATCTTTTGTTATCTCTATGTTGTTTATGATCTTGCATGCTCTCCGTTGTTAGTAGCTATCTTGGCTGAGTAGTTGCTAGTGACTCCAAGAGGGGGTATTTATGCTCGATAGTGGGTTCATACATCTATTTAATCTGGGGGAGTGACAGAAACCTCTAAGGTTGTAGATGTGCTGTTGCTACTAGGGAGAAAACAACATTCATATGCTCAAGGGCATATGCTTTGTTTACATTACACACTTTGCTTAATGCAATTATCTGTTGTTCGCAACTTAATACTTGTGGAGTTCTCGGATTGATTCGCCACAAGTGGATTATTAGTCATTGACAAGGGTATAGCTAATAGAGCCCGTTAGTTGAGTACCCCTAAGGCCCATATAGCTAGGCCCAATTGTAATAATAGTCGAATACGAGTCTTGACCGTATGTCAATATTGTAATCTATATCGGACCCTACCTGATCCTCGAGACCTGGCCACCTATATATAGGGGCCAGGAGGGGACGGTGTGGGGCAGATTGAAAGCAAGCCAGGTTGAACACCCAAGTTTACTTTCGACACACACCTATTTTGACTAACTTTACCTTTGAGTTCATCCGACGCCCTATCTCCCCGATCCTAAGTCCTTCATCTAGGACATTTGTCGAGTTAACCCTCATCAATTGGCGCCGACCGTGGGGAACTGGGCGTCGGAATCATGAATTCGATGGCTTTTTCGCTTTTAGCCAATAGCAGTTCAGAACTCGACGGAAGTCAAGAGATGGAATTAACCATTGGAAGTTTGAGCATCATCGTTGGGCCATCGGGTTCATCCCGCCTCTCGGATTCGACAAAACCAGATCCGTCGGCAAACAAGCCCAAAATAGAGGAAACATTGGAATCATCAGAAGGCTCTTCCAGCGAAGTAAACTCGCCGGTCAGTTTTGACAAAACACCAATCGCAGAAGGCGACAAAATTCAAAAAAAAATTGACTCAGAAGAAAGAGCGTTCAGACGCACAACAACGCAAAGGACTTCGCCGTGGGAAGCAGCAGCGTCTCCAAGGTACATCAGTTATGCGTCATTATCACTGAAGCAGAAGAAGAAAACAATAGCGAAGGAAATGCGAATATCGACAGGCAAGTCGATAAAGTAAAAGATCACAACAAAAAGGAAAAGGAGAAAGTCCATGTCTCGGCTGGTGAATGGAGGATGATCAAGTCAGCTATCAACCATGGTACAGAAGTACCCGAAGGATCGAGAAGAGAAGTACTAATGGGATATCAGTATGCATTATACCAGCACAAGAAGAAACTAAGGGAGGAAAGAGACATGGTTTTTCAAGACAATAACAGTATATCAAGGGAGGAATACTGGGAAGACTACAGTGAAGATTCAGAATACAGCAGAGAAAGGCGTGGAGACCCAAAACACAACAGGGGGGCGACAGCATGCGGCAGAGAAGAGGGGTACTCAAGGAGCCCTACCCCACAGCTAGAAGAGGAGGAAGATGACTTCATACAAAAAACGCCAGAAGCAGCACTAGTAGCAGCACAAGCGTATTTACTAGCTACAAGACCAGAACCTGGGGACCCACGAGAAGATATGCACCGAGCCGCGATACGAAGCCTCAGAATAGTAGAAGGAAAGATCAGGGAACAAGGTCCAGAGACAAAGTTGACAAGATGCAAGGGAAATCGAAAGGAGAAGTTCAGATACAATTTCAAAGATAACGAGTATAGCGAGTCATCAGAAGAGAAAAAGCGACAGAAAAGGAAGGAGGACGCAAGAAGTATAATAGCACAAGCTCGAGTAAATAAATCGCGTCATGCTTGGAGGGAAGAGAATTACGAGGACGACTATAAAGATATGGGTGCGTTATGCTTTACCCGCAGGGTTCGCAAAACACGGGTACCCAAAGGATTCAAATTATCACACGACCAGCCTAAGTATGATGGGTCGCAAGAACCTACCCTATGGTTATCAGATTATCTGCAGGCAGTGCAGATATTGGGGGGAACAAAGGCGACTGCAATGCAAAGTTTGCAGCTGCACCTCACCGGCGCCACACGGTCCTGGTTGAATACCCTACCCAATGAATCCATCGGAAGTTGGGGGGAACTCGAAAGTCAATTCACAAGAAATTTTCGTTCCACCTACAAGTGCCCAGCGTCGCTAGAGGAAGTTAAAACATGTATGCAGAGGAAAGGCAAAATGCTACGTTCTTATATACAATGCTGGAGTATAATCAAAAACTCAGCAGAGGACGTCTCCGACGAACGAGCAATAGAAGCCTTTTCGGCCGGACTTCGTCGCTCAGATCTCATGGAAGAAATAGGAAGAACAAGACCTACAACAGTAGCCGAGCTAATGGAACAAGCCAATAAATTTACTGATGGAGAGTACGCGTATAACAATAAAAGAGAACATTCACCAGAAGTCGACAGAATAAGTAGACAGAGAAGACGACACCGCAGTAGGGATAACCAAGGAACGCGAAATCAGGTAGCCGTGGGTTACGTACTAGAAGAAGAGGAAGGATATGAAAGCAGGAGGTTTTAGGCAAAAGGAGTAGAAAAATCGAGATACTCCGGTCCTTTGGCCGAGGATATGCTATACGGACCTTGTTGAATCCACTACGCGTATCTCGACGGGAAAAGGGTCTCAAATCACCAGATGAAGGATTGCAGAACATTCCTAAGGTTGCAAAGCGCCATGGGCTCAAAACAAGAAGGGAGGCAAGGAGAAAGACACAGAAGTCAAGGATATCAAATGCAAAAGCTAGCAAGGCACTTAGAGTCAAAAGTGTACATATCAGCCATGATTCAACCGGTTCCCAAGTCAAAGAAAGAGCGAAAGAGCATATCCAGGCAAGTCAACCTAGCAATATCATCACCACCAGCTACCACAGAGTACCTACGGTGGTCAGAACAACCAGTCAAGTTCAGCAGAGTAGACCACCCGAGGAAAGTTCCCAGGCCAGGTCACTCGCCTATGGTTTTAAAGGCACAAATAGGAGGGTACGACATCGGAAGAGTGTTCATGGATGCAGGGAGTGGCATAAAATTAATATATGCCAGAACCCTAAAGGCAATGTGCATCTCGCTGACGAGTCTGAAGCCAATAGATTGCTCTTTCCACAGAATAGTAGCAGGAGCCGCAAACTACCCTTTGGGGAGAATAGTACTTGATGTCTGCTTTGGCAGTAGCGGAAACTGCCAAAAAGAGAAGCTGGAATTTGAAGTAATGGACTGACCGTCATAATATCATGCAATCCTGGGGCGCCCAGTATTTGCAAAATTCATGGCAGTACCACACTACGCGTATCTTACGTTAAAAATTCCAGGACCCAATGGAACAATCACAGTACAAGGGAGCTTTGAAGTAGCCAATACATGCGACAGGGAATTCAACAGGATGGCGCAAACCTTCGGCATGACAGCGGAGTACGAGAGGTTAAAAGGAGAAACGGATCACAATGTACTACCCGACGTTGGACGATCCCTGCCAGATCAGGCTTTTGACATGTCTCAGGACTCGAAGAAAATCTAGGTCCATCCTACAGATGCAAACAAGACGGCATCAATTGCGGTGAACTTGGATCTCACATAGGAAAGCGCGCTCGTCGAGTTCCTCCATGAGCGCTGGGAAATCTTTGCCTGGTGTCCGTCAGACATGCCAGGGGTTCCCAGGGAACTCGTCGAGCACGCATTAAACGTAGATCCCAAGGCAAAGCCAGTCAAGCAGCCATTGCGACGATTCGATGAACCTAAAAGGAAGGCGATAGCATCAGAGTTGCATAGGCTAGAAAATGCCGGATTTATCAGAGAAATCAAAACTTTGAGTTGGGTGTCGAACCCAGTCATAGTACCCAAGAAGAACACAGACATACAAAGAGTATGTGTCGACTACACATCTCTCAATAAGCATTGTCCAAAGGATCCCTTCCCTCTACCCCGCATTGATCAGAAAATCGATTCAACAACGGGATGCGTGAGGCTTTCATTTTTGGACGCATACTCTGGTTACAATCAGATCAAATTGAAGAAAGAAGACGAAGAAAAAATAGCCGTCATCACACCATATGGGGTGTTTTGCTACCAAGTAATGTCGTTCGGCCTAAAAAATGCAGGAGCAACTTATCAACGGATGATGCAAAGTTGCCTCGGAAGCCAAATAGGGCGCAACATACAAGTTTACATTGATGATGTAGTCATCACCACAAGAGAGGAGAAATCTCCAATCAGTGACTTGGCAGAAACCTTCGACAACCTGAGCAGGTACAAACTTAAGCTTAACCCAACAAAGTGCTCTTTCGGCATATCAGCAGGACAACTTTTAGGGTTCCTGGTATCAGCACGAGGAATAGAGGTAAACCCAGAGAAGATTCAAGCAATTTTGACAATGGAGAAACCCACGAAACTACATGACGTACAGAAACTTGCAGGACGCATCGCGGCACTAAGTCGCTTCGTTGCTCGACTAGGGGAGAAGGCGCTTCCTTTTTATGCACTTATGAAGAAGTCAGACGATAAATTCAAGTGGACAGAAGAAGCAGATGCAGCGTTTGCATAGTTGAAAAAAGTGCTTTCCACGCCACCAGTGCTAGTCGCACCAAAAGAAAAAGAACCACTGCTATTGTACATCGCTGCAACCCATCAGGTGGTGAGTACAGTATTTGTAGTCGAAAGAAGCGAAGAAGGAAAAGCCCATGGCGTCCAGAGGCCAGTATATTTCATCAGTGAAGTGTTGTCTCCAACAAAACAAAGGTACCCGCACTATCAGAAGTTGGCATACAGTGTCTTCACAACCGCACGAAAACTACGACAGTACTTTGCGGTGCACCCAATTATAGTGGTCAACGAGGCACCATTGTCGAACATATTGAATAATCCTTCAGCAACAGGACGTGTCTCTTTGTGGGGAATCGAGTTATCTCCCATGGACATCACGTACGAAAAAAGGAAGGCGATCAAGTCGCAAGTTTTGCCAGATTTTACGGCAGAGTGGCTAAAGCTGTAGAGCACAGGACCACCAGATTTATCTAGTGTTTGGACAATGTACTTCGACGGTTCTAAAAGAGTCCAAGGCGCAGGCGCAGGAGTAGTGTTGATATCACCTCATGGCGACAAATTGAAGTACATCTTAAGGATGAGTTTTCCACAGGCTTCTAACAATGAAGCAGAGTACGAGGCTTTGTTGCACGGAATGAAGATGGCTAAAGCATGTGGAGCAACTCGCCTAAAAATATTTGGAGATTCCAACCTTGTTGTCCAGCAAGTTATGAACAGATGTGACACAATCAATGATAACATGATGGCCTACAAAAATTTGTACCATTATCTAGAAGGAACGTTCGATGGATGCGAAGTCTCGCACGTAAGCAGGAATAGCAATGAAGAAGCTGACAATTTAGCAAATATCGGGTCACAGTGTTTACCTGTGCCATCCAGAGTATTTTGGGAGGAAATAGTGGAAAGATCAATAAAAAGTGGAAAAAGTTTGACTACTACAGCAGGCTCGGGGGCTACATCAGAACCAGAGGAGGTCACGATGATAGAAGAAACATGGATGCAGCCATATCTTGCATACATGATAAATAAAAAATTACCAGAAGATGCAGTGGAGGCCAAGAGGATAACTCAAAGATCGAAAGCGTTTGTCGTGTTGCAGGGGAATTTATACAAGAAAAGTATTACTGGTGTTTTGCAGCATTGTGTAACGCCCCAAGAAGGACAAACAATACTACAAGACATACACGGTGGAGTATGCAGCCATCATGCTAGCAGCAGAGCAATAGCAGCAAAAGCTTTCCGAGCAGGATTCTATTGGGTAACAGCCATCGAGGACGCAAAAGATATAGTTCAAAAGTGTGAAGCATATCAAAGGTTTGCATCTAGACCGCATGCACCAGCAGCGGAGCTACAAATAATACCATTATCTTGGCCTTTTGCACAATGGGGCCTCGATATGGTAGGAAAGTTGCACAAATCCTGGCCAGGAGGGCATGTCTACATGCTAGTGGCAGTCGATAAATTCACCAAATGGGTGGAAGCTGCCCCGGTGACAACTCAAGATTCTACAGCAGCAATCAACTTTATCAAGTCAATAGTTTTCCGTTTTGGTGTACCATACAGCATCATCATAGACAACAGGACAAATTTCACTTCAAAGGAATTCAAGAGTTACTGCGAAGGATTAGGGATCAAGCTAAAATTCGCATCTGTGGCGCACCCGAAGACAAATGGGCAAGTCGAAAAAGCCAATGGCCTGATATGTAGTGGGATAAAAAAGAGGCTCCTAGCACCTCTCGAGAAAGTCAAGAGTGCTTGGGTAGAAGAATTGTCCTCCGTTCTTTGGAGTCTAAGAACTATGCCTAATGCAGCAACTCAAGAAACTCCTTTCTTCCTGGTCCATGGCGCAGAAGCCGTGCTTCCAGTCGAGGTTACACACGAGGCTCCAAGAGTGACAGCATATGACGAGACAACATCAACAGAAGCATTGCAGGATGATGTCGATGCACTAGATGAAGCAAGAGATAAAGCATTAGAAAGGGCTACGCAGTATCCACAGAGTCTATGAAACTACCATAGTTGTCGAGTTCATCCACGATCCTTCGTGGTGTGAGACCTAGTTTTGCGACTGAGGCAAGATAGCCACGGTAAGTTGGAGTCCCCTTGGGTGGGACCTTACATCGTCACCAAAGTAATACCAGGAGGAGCATATCGACTACAAGACAAGAAGACTGGGAAGGATGAGAGCAACCCATAGAATGCAGAGCAGCTATGGCATTTTTACGCGTAGAATAAATATAGTGGTATTAATAAATTCGAGTTAACCTTTTGAACCCAGAACATGAGGCCACAGGTCAGGTTCTTTGGGTTGAACTCGACGAAATTGTACAATTATTACTTCTTCGCCTCGGGGGCTTCAACCCTCGGGTCATACGAAAGGAATTTTTATCGCGACTTGGAAGACTTTTTTCCACTGAAAGGTTGTGCAGACAACCCGATAAATATTCAAATAACTTGGTTCACAAAGGAACTCGATATTCTTGGTTCACAAAGAACCTGATAGATGGAAAGCGTATCTCAGAACAATGACTTGTTTTCCTGGTACTAGCAAAAACATCGACATAGAATACGAATATTCATTACAGAGAACATGGCAGCAAGGTCATTATCAAACGATATTACATAAAAAGCAAAATCCTAATGGAAGTGGACTTCAGCTTTATATTTCTTCTGGCAGAGGGTGCCGTCGTAGATCTTCACGTCGAACTTTGATGTGCCGATGTGGAAGTCAAAGGCCATGAAGAAGCCTTGATGGATGTCGTGGTCTTCTGCGAACTATGACCAGCCACCCTTAAAGTACTGCTCGCCATTGCCATCATACCACACCTCCACCTCGTATGGGATACCACTGCCAGACTGTTCGCGGAGAACCGCCTCTCGCAGTTCGCGCCCATCCATGAATTTGGTGAAATTTAGTGGCAGGCGCTGAATCTCGCGGCACTGCGCCATGGCAATGCAGAGGAAAGAAAAGATTCGGGGAGGCGCAGCAGGAGCAGCAGAAGTAGCAGGAGGAGGAGCGATTGGACCTGGAGCAGCGCCAGTCACCTTGGGCTTATTCTTACTACCAGGTGGGCGGCCGGGGCGACGCTTAGCTGGAGCGGCCGATGATGATCCTGCTACGGCCGGAGTGGTGTTGTTCTTGTTTTTCCTTCCACGAGGGCGACCTCGGCCTCGGGGCACCACCGGAGAGCCAAGATTCAGACAGGAGCCATCTGCATCAGCCATGTGGACAAAGGAAAAAGGAAAACCCTAGTTGGAGGGAGAAGATGATGCGGCGGAGGAAGAATTTGATTAGGGTTTTTACCCTTGCTAGAGGGTGCTTTATTTATAAGCACGTATTATCGGGCCCCCGTGCTAAAGCAAGGCCCGTCAACATATTTTATAATAGGAGTTAAATTCTGCACACAGCAGATGATAATACCAAAGAACAAGAAGAGAAGATTGTGGTCGCACGATATGAAAACCTCGACTTGGACTTGGGGGCTTGCAAATAGTAGGCGTTAACAGAAGGAAGAAGAAATGAATTTTGAGCCTATGCTTGACTACAAGTATCCAAACATCGTCTCGGGGGCTACTCCCATCGGGAGCGTTGAGCGCGCACCCGATAGAGGATGAGATAATTAATAATGGAGATGAAGAAGGGTTAGTATACAAACTTCGACTATATAGTCGACAAAAGTGCAGAGAGATTACTCCCATCAGGAGCGAAGAAAATTAATTTAAAATCCGAATCTCTTTGATTTTATCAGTCAAAAACTTGGCTGCGACATAAGATTCTCGAGTTACCTTATCGCAACGAAACTCGAATGCCGTGATTTATCACGAAGGTAAGACCCCAGGATCCGTCCTGTGTGGCCCGGTATATGTACATGGATGCGCTCTGCTGGCATGTATCTATGTCTATGACGCGAAGAAAATCCTGGTGGACGCACTGGGTACCCTGAGAATCACTGGGATTCATTCTTTGTAAGTCCTAAATGCGGCAAAAGAGTGGATTTGACCGGTATCCCGAATTCAAATCCAAGGGGATTGAATTTGAAGTAGGTGACAAGTATCTGTTCCGGCAGTTAACTGACCTCTTGATCCGTCAGAGTTGCCAGGCTTGTTCATCAAGACCCCTTGCAAACAAATTATCATAAATATAAGTCGAAAGACCAAGTCGAAGATTTGAAGATAAGAAGAAGTCGAAGAATTAATCAAGTCAAAGATGTGAAGATTAGAGATTCAACCCGAATCTACAATTCTGGTAGAATCTCAGGGGCTACTGACAAGGGTATAGCTAATAGAGCCCGTTAGTTGAATACCCCTAAGGCCTGTATAGCTAGGCCCAATTATAATAATAGTAGAATACGAGTCTTTACCGTATGTCGATATTGTAATCTGTATCGGACCCTACCCAATCCTCGAGACCTGGCCACCTATATATAGGGGCCAGGAGGGGATGGTGTGGGGCAGATTGAAAGCAAGCCAGGTTGAACACCCAAGTTTACTTTCGACACACACCTATTTCGACTAAATTTACCTTCGAGTTCATCCGACACCCTATCTCCCCGATCCTAAGTCCTTCATCTAGGACATTTGTCGAGTTAACCCTCGTCAGTCATAGATACAGTTGGATGGCGGTCTATGTATTTTGTTGTAATGCCTAGAGTAAATCTCATAGTGATCTTCTTGACATATCATGTTTATCTTTATTCTATCAATTGCCCAACTGTAATTTGTTTACCCAGCATGTGTTATTTATCTTATGGAGAGACACCACTAGTGAACTGTGGACCCCAGTCCTATTTCCATCATATTGCTATCACCTGTTTACTTTACTTGCACTATTTACTTTACTCGCATTCTTCTACTGTTTTCCACTCGATACGCTCACAACCTTTGTTTCAAGCAAACTGGTGAGATTGACAACCTCTTCGCAAGTTGGGAACAAAGTATTTGGTTGTGTTGTGTGCAGGTTCCGCGTTGCTACTGGCCGAAGACGAGTCAACAAGTATCGTTAAATGGTGCCCTTGTTGGAGTGTTACTAAGTCAGTCCGCATCACCTTCAGTCGCATTGTCTGCTCTTCTCCTGAATGATATTAAACCGTGGTTTCTTAACTGAGGGAAAACTAGCTGCTATACTCATCACACCTTCCTCTTGGGGTTCCCAATGGGCCGGTTATTTACTTCATCAACTTGGCACCATCAAGCAGTTTTCTGGCGCCGTTGCCAGGGAAGAGTGGAAGACCTCTGCAAGGGGAGTTTTTTGCACGCACATCTTTTACTTTATTATTGTTTTGCTTTACATTATTTATTTTACTTGCATCGTTTTATATCAAAAACCCAAAAAAAATTAGAATCCTTGGTAGTTGTTTATTATGTCTAGTTCAGTTGCTATTACTATGTCACCCGAGGACATGATTTTTACTTTTAAACAGAAGGATGAGGAAAGTTTTAAAGAAGCTTGGTCTAGAATTTATGATTGGCATGGAAAAACCGAACCTAAAATGACCTTGAGTTTGCTTCTTAGTAGCTTTTACTTTGGACTTGCTCTTCGTTATAGATATGCTTTGGATGCTACTGCAGAAGGAGATTTCCTTTATTGTGATGGAGATCAAGCCTTCAATATTATAAAAAAGTTGATTACAATTTATAGCATGCCAACCTATTTTGATTCCTCTCTTGTGTGCATTTTTAATAGACTTGACACTCTTGAGACTCGCACTGCTAGATTGAATTCTTGCTACAATACTTTGCGCCAGCATTTTGATTATCTGCCAACAAATTCTGAACCTTCGAGTTGGTATCCTACAGTAAAAAATCACCATTAGTGGTGAAACTTTTCATGCTCGTTGTGATATTATGTCTAAATTTTGTCTCATGCCAAAGGATATTTATGAATCTTTGAGCCTTTGGAAGCTTTCTGAGGTGGGAGAAGGAATTTCTCTTACTAACAATGCCACTATATTTCCCATTGGAATAGTTGAAGGAGTTTTTACAAAAGTCCTAGGAAGAATGATATCAACTGATTATCTTATTATTGAATGTGTAGGAAAAGGACAAATCACACTTGGAAGATCCCTCCTGAAGCTCCTGGGCGCCATCATTGATGTGGGAAAAGGCAATATAAGATTTATCTCCCCACCTTGCAATAGCCACATCTTTCCTAGAGTAAAGAGCAAAGGTAAGAAAGGAATACGTAAGGCACGTGCTGATCCTAGTGCTTCATCACTTGATGTTACTTGATTCGCAATTTTCTGCGCCTAGCTCAAATGCGTTAAAGAAAAGCATTCTTGGAAGATAACCCAATGTTTTATTTTTAGTACTTTTTCTTTTATTTGAGTCTTGGAAGTCATTACTACTGTAATGACTGCTCCTTATCCTTTTTATTTTATTGTTGTGCCAAGAGAAGCCTCTAATTCGAGTGAGGTAAAGATTTGGGGATGTTGCTGTCCTGAAACTGTTTTCGGTGCTGCACCGTAAAAATTCGTATAAATTCTCTGTATATCTTTTGGACCTGAGAATTCTTGTGCATATTCCCCAGGTTATATCCAAACTTTTGTTAGTTGAACACTTTTTGATTTGAGCAACAGAAAACCCCCAAAAAATTCGACCTTTGTCAGCTGTTCTGTTTTGACAGATTTCTGCCAATATTTGTGTCCGCTTTACCGCTTTCTTTTGAGTTCTTTTGATCACGGAACTTTTGGGGAAGTTGCTACAATAGTATATGCTATATATGTGGTGGTTTTGGGTTGAAAACTAAAGCAAAAAGAGGTTGATTATATGTTATGCTACACTAATGTTGCTAATAGATTTATGTTTAGTTTTGTATGAAGAAAGTTTTCAAGTGTAGGGATTGGAGAATGATGACATGAGTTGAAGAATGGACAAAAGCTCAAGCTTGGGGATGCCCATGCATCACCCCAAGAAATATCCAAGAAGTACAAGCGTCAAAGCTTGGGGATGCCCCCGAGGCACCCCTTCTTCATCAGCAAAAATCAGGTCACCTTTTAAGACACTATATTTTTATTGCTTCATGCACTATGTGTTTTTCTTGGAGCGTCAGTTGTTTTAGTTTTCTTAGTTAGTTTTGTTTTGTTTTCTGCAATAAATGGTTGGACCCCAACAAATTTCTTTTGGGAAAGATGTACTCATTTTTATTTGCCAAGAACACTCCATTTTTCATTCTTACAATTTCATCGAGTGTTCTTATTTTTCTGCTACTGCTTTTGGTTTTTGTTTTCACCTTGATTTGCGTTCAGACCTTATCATATCTTTTCATCAAGGTGTGTGTTGCCTCTGATCTTTATTGGTTTTCATCAAAAGAGGTGTCTCTAAAAATTTCAAATGGTGTTGGAAAAGAGAAAAAGCTTTATGCAAAATAGTGGTACAAGAAGGAGCTTGTGTAGACTGCGGCTTAGGCTTTTTTATGTCATGCTTGATGTTTTTTTGATAGTATTCTTATTGGTTTTTCTGTAGCATGACTTCTCTCAAATAACTGAGATTGCTTAATGAGCCTTTGAAAAAATCATGCGTTGTTTTTATTGTATGGAAGCATTATTTTGGTTTTCTCCTTGATGCTTTATTTGGGTTGACTTGGCGCATGCTCACACATGTTAGACTCATACAAAGTCACCAATAGCCTTTATGATTATTTAGTTTTTGACTTTTGATGCCATCTTATGCTTCTTTTAATGTTGCTTTGTCGCTTTGCATGATTATGGCCATTATTGCTCTCTTAGTTGGTCGCTCCCAGTCTTTTGCTAGCCCTCGCCTTGTACTGAGTATGAGCTCTACTCGTGCATCCAACTCCTAAAAGCCAAAGTTTTCCAAAGTGTCCACCATACATACCTACTAGCAATTTGCTATTCCAAGTAAATTTGACTTGCTTTTATTTTCTCTTCGATTAAACTCTTACCAGTGTTATGCGAAAATTGGTCAGTAAAGCTCTTACGAACCGGAAGGCACACTATTTTTTTCTGTTCTTAAAAATTTGACATTGTGGTCTTTTATGTTGAGTTGTTATGCTTGCAAGTTGTAAGTTGGATTCTAGCCCAACCATGCTGTCATGGGGCAAGCTTTCAACATTGCACTTCTTATTTGAGTTGATATCGTGATCTTTTGTTTATGGATGCCCGCGATGTGAAATAAGTTAGGAATCTTGTGGGGATCATGGAGTTTATATATGTGTTAGGGAAACGCCTGGGCCACGAATCTAAGCCATGCATAATTCATGGTGGAAATTTGCAGCATACCCATGGTGGACATTCGACGACGCATCTCACAATAAAAAGCTAAACAAATGGCAAATAAAAGAGATGTCGAGGTGTTCATTGTCTGCTTGTCCTGTCATTTTGATGTGGGCTTGTTCCATATCATCGGGCATGGAGGTAGCCCATTGGCGGTTCTCGATGATACATATATACTTACAATGACAAGGGCCTTGCTTGGGACTCTAACTTGAGTAGCATGAGGTTTGGGTACTCGTATTCATGGGACACGAGGTTTTCAACTTATGATTTGTCAAGCATATGCATCATAATTGTTCTCGCATTAACTTTAACCATTCAAGATGCTTATGGTGGGGGCAATGAGAGCTCAAAGCTGGTAAGTAACATAATTTTTGAAGGTTATAAAACTTGCAATCACTGCTTCCCTCTGCGAAGGGCCTTTCTTCTACTTTTATGTTGAGTCACCACCTTCTATCTTTATGCACCATTAAGAGAGCATAGTTGTCATTCTTAGTATAATGTGCATTGTCCCAAAGTTTTCATTGATTGATTCATATTGTTGGTTTCACTTGTTCTTAAATTACTTGTATCTAGTCGCTCTGTTAAACTTGAAGGTGTCCTATGCATTTATGTTTTGCTATTCCATGAGAGACAATCTGAAAACCATTTGTATGTTTTTCTTTATGATTTGAACACATGTTTGACTTTCATTGTTTCATTTTCATGATCTTTTGTTTGTGTTCATTTGCATGTTTATAACATGGTTGCTAAGTTCTTATTGTCAAGATTACATCTTCATGCCCATGTTTTAAGTTCTTATGATCCCAGCTCACAAATGCTTACATATATGATCAAGATTGTGTAGGTGCATGTCACCTCAAAAATTATTCTTTTGTTATCACTTACCTACTCGAGGACGAGCAGGAGTTAAGCTTGGGGATGCTTGATACGTCTCCAACGTATCTATAATTTTTGATGCTCCATGCTTGTTTATATACCATTTTCCTACTGTTTCATTATACTTCGTGGCACTTTTATGCATTTTTTGGAACTAACCTATTAACAAGTCGCCACAGTGCCAGTTCCCTATTTTCTGCTATTTTTGTGTTTCGGAAGTGATACATAGGAAATATTCTTGAAATTGGAAAAAACAAGTTCCTGAAGTCTTATTTTTCCTGGAAGCTTCCAGAGATCCAAAGAGGAGATGGAGTAGGGCCACGAGGTGGCCACACAATAGGGCAGCGCGGCCCAGGCCCTCGCCGCGCCCCCTATGTGTGAGACCGCCTCGGTCTACTTCTGATGATGCCCCTTCACCTATAAATACCCCCCAATAGAAAAAACCTAAGTACCCAATCAATTTTCCAGAACACATCGCGATCCACTGTCGCCGTCGACCCAAAGATTGGGAGGGTCCAGAAGCTCTTCCCGGCACCCTGCCGGAGAGGGGAATTGCCACCGGAGGTCTTCTTCATCGCCATGCTTGCCTCCGGAGCGATGAGTGAGTAGTCTACCTTGGACTATGGGTCCATAGCAGTAGCTAGATGGTTGTCTCCTCCACCATGTGCTTCATGTTTAGATCTCATGAGCTGCCCTACATGATTGAGATCACCGTTATAATTCTACATGTTTGGTTTGTTGGGATCCGATGAATATTGGTGTTATGATTGAGTTGCTATACTGAAATATATCTTTTGTTATCTCTATGTTGTTTATGATCTTGCATGCTCTCCGTTGTTAGTAGCTATCTTGGCCGAGTAGTTGCTAGTGACTCCAAGAGG
This sequence comes from Dactylis glomerata, assembly GCA_007115705.1. Taxonomy (NCBI): domain Eukaryota; kingdom Viridiplantae; phylum Streptophyta; class Magnoliopsida; order Poales; family Poaceae; genus Dactylis; species Dactylis glomerata. The sequence continues at coordinate 5,299,538 of QXEO01001278.1, read as the reverse complement.
GGGTATTTATGCTCGATAGTGGGTTCATGCCTCTATATAATCTGGGGGAGTGACAGAAACCTCTAAGGTTGTAGATGTGCTATTGCTACTAGGGAGAAAACAACATTCATATGCTCAAGGGCATATGCTTTGTTTACATTACACACTTTGCTTAATGCAATTATCTATTGTTCGCAACTTAATACTTGTGGAGTTCTCGGATTGATTCGCCACAAGTGAATTATTAGTCATATATGCAGTTGGATGGCGGTCTATGTATTTTGTTGTAATGCCCAGAGTAAATCTCATAGTGATCTTCTTGACATATCACGTTTATCTTTATTCTATCAATTGCCCAACTGTAATTTGTTTACCCAGCATGTGTTATTTATCTTATGGAGAGACACCACTAGTGAACTATGGACCCCGGTCCTATTTCCATCATATTGCTATCACCTGTTTACTTTACTCACACTGTTTACTTTACTCGCATTCTTCTACTGTTTTCCACTCGATACGCTCACAACCTTTGTTTCAAGCAAACCGGTGAGATTGACAACCTCATCGCAAGTTGGGAATAAAGTATTTGGTTGTGTTGTGTGCAGGTTCCGCGTTGCTACTGGCCGAAGATGAGTCAACAAGTATTGTTAAACGGCGCCCTTGTTGGAGTGTTACTAAGCCAGTCCGCATCACCTTCAGTCGTATTGTCTGCTCTTCTCCCGAACGATATTAAACCTTGGTTTCTTAACTGAGGGAAAACTAGCTGCTATAGTCATCACACCTTCCTCTTGGGTTCTCAACGGGCCGGTTATTTACTTCATCAACTTGGCACCATCAAGCAGTTTTCTAGCGCCGTTGCCGGGGAAGAGTGGAAGACCTCTGTAAGGGGAGTTTTTCGCACGCACATCCTTTACTTTGTTATTGTTTTGCTTTACTTTATTTATTTTACTTGCATCATTTTATATCAAAAACCCAAAAAAAATTAGAATCCTTGGTAGTTGTTTATTAAGTCTAGTTCAGTTGCTATTACTATGTCGCCCGAGGACATGATTTTTACTTTTAAACAGAAGGATGAGGAAAGTTTTAAAGAAGCTTGGTCTAGAATTTATGATTGGCATGGAAAAACTGAACCTAAAATGACCTTGAGTTTGCTTCTTAGTAGCTTTTACTTTGGACTTGCTCTTCGTTATAGATATGCTTTGGATGCTACTGCAGAAGGAGATTTCCTTCATTGTGATGGAGATCAGGCCTTCAATATTATAAAAAAGTTGATTACAATTTATAGCATGCCAACCTATTTTGATTCCTCTCTTGTGTGCATTTTTAATAGACTTGATACTCTTGAGACTCGCACTGCTAGTTTGAATTCTTGCTACAATACTTTGCGCCAGCATTTTGATTATGTGCCAACAAATTCTGAACCTTCGAGTTGGTATCCTACAGTAAAAATCACTATTAGTGGTGAAACTTTTCATGCTCATTGTGATATTATGTCTAAATTTTGTCTCATGCCAAAGGATTTTTATGAATCTTTGAGCCTTTGGAAGCTTTCTGAGGGGGGAGAAGGAATTTCTCTTACTAACAATGCCACTATATTTCCCGTTGGAATAGCTAAAGGAGTTTTTACAAAAGTCCTAGGAAGAATGATATCTACTAATTATCTTGTTATTGAATGTGTAGGAAAAGGACAAATCACACTTGGAAGATCCCTCCTGAAGCTCCTGGGCGCCGTCATTGATGTGGGAAAAGGTAATATAAGATTTATCTCCCCACCTTGCAATAGCCACATCTTTCCTAGAGTAAAGAGCAAAGGTAAGAAAGGAAGACATAAGGCACGCGATGATCCTAGTGCTTCATCACTTGATGTTACTTGATTTGCAATTTTCTGCGCCTAGCTCAAAGGCGTTAAAGAAAAGCACTCTTGGGAGATAACCCAATGTTTTATTTTCAGTACTTTTTCTTTTATTTGAGTCTTGAAAGTCATTACTACTGTAATGACCGCTTGATGTCTACGCACGCGTCTGTTCTTGTAGAGAGTGTTGGGCCTCCAAGTACAGAGGTTTGTAGAATAGCAGCAAATTTCCCTTAAGTGGATCACCCAAGGTTTATCGAACTCATGGAGGAAGAGGTCAAAGCTATCCCTCTCAAGCAACTCTGCAATTACGATACAGAAAGTCTCTTGTGTCCCCAACACACCCAATACACGTGTCAGATGTATAGGTGCACTAGTTCGGCGAAGAGATAGTGAAATACAAGTAGTAGTGATGATTATAAGTAGCAAACGTGATTTAAAATAAATATCGCTGCGAGCAAACATGTAACAAAACAGTAAGTAAACGGTATGCAATGCTTGGAAACAAGGCCTAGGGATCATACTTTCACTAGTGGACACACTCCCAATAAATATAACATAATTAAACAAATAAACAACTTCTCTTCACTATGGTACTCTGAATTACTCTCATATTGAACAATACTAATCATTGCGTAGTGGCTACGGAAGCACCCCTTAAAGTTCATCAAGTACTTGACAAACACCACTCATAGAGATATCCAAATCAAATCACAATTCAAGATAGATATTATTGCAACTTAGACCAAGTACAAACACGGTGCACACACTGTCAACATTACACCATGAAAGGAGGAATAGATCACTTCAATACTATCATAGTGATAATTATTCTCATAATCCATAAAAGATCACAATCGTAGCCTAGACCAAGTACCACCATGATGCACGCACTGTCACTGTTACACCATGGCAGGAGTAATAGATTACTTTAATAACATCACTAGAGTACACATAATATTTGAATAATAACATCTACTTGTTCAATATGATACAAAGCTCATGATCACATAAAGATCAGATCATGGGAGAGAGAGGTGAACCACATAGCTACCGGTAGAGCCCTTAGCCCCGGGGATGAACTACTCCCTTCTCATCATAGGAGACAGCAAGGTTGATGGAGATGGCGGTGAGGTCGATAGAGATGGCGGATACGGTGATGGAGACCGATGGAAATGGCTCCGGGGGCACTTCCCCGTCCTGGCAGGGTGCCAGAACAGAGACTTCTGTCCCCCAAAATTCATCGGTGGCGGCGGCAGAACTACAGAACTCTTTCTAGAAAATTACCGACTCCCCTAGGGTTTTCCATCCCAAGGCTTCTTATAGGCGAAGGGGCATCGTCAGGAGTGGCCCCAGGCCTCCTCACACCTAGGTGGCGCGGGCCAGGGGCAGGCCGCGCGAGCCTAGTGTGAGGGCGGCCTGTGGCCCCTCTCCTTCGCCGCTTCGGATCTCTGGAAGCTTCCGGGTAAAATAAGACTTCAGGAACTTATTTCGTCCAATTCCGAGAATATTTCCTGTGTAGCTTTTCTGAAACACAAAAACAGCAGAAAACAGGGAACTGGTACTGTGGCATCTTGTTAGTAGGTTAGTTCTAGAAATCGCATAAAAACGCCACAAAGTGTAACGAAACACAAGGCAAATGGTGTAAAAATAAGCATGGAGCATCAAAAATTATAGATACGTTTGAGACGTATCACCGCTCCTTATCCTTTTTATTTTATTGTTGTGCCAAGAGAAGCTTCTAATTCGAGTGAGGTAAAGATTCGGGGATGTTGCTGTCCTGAAACTATTTTTGATGCTGCACCGTAAAAATTCGTATAAATTCTCTGTATATCTTTTGGACCTGCAATTTCTTGTGCGTATGCCCCAGGTTATATCCAAGCTTTCACTATTGAACACTTTTTGATTTGAGCAACAGAAAACCCCTCAAAAATTCGACCTTTGTCAGCTGTTCTATTTTGACAGATTTCTGCCAATATTTGTGTTTGCCGCTTTATCGCTTTCTTTTGAGTTATTTTTATAACGGAACTTTTGGGGAAGTTGCTACAGTAGCATATGCTATATATGTGGTGGTTTTGGGTTGAAACCTGAAGCAAAAAGAGGTTGATTATAAGTTATGCTACACTAATGTTGCTAATAGATTTGTGTTTAGTTTTGTATGAAGGAAGTTTTCAAGTGTAGGGATTGGAGAATGATGAGATGAGTTGAAGAATGGACGAAAGCTCAAGCTTGGGGATGCCCATGCATCACCCCAAGAAATATCCAAGAAGTACAAGCGTCAAAGCTTGGGGATGCCCCGGAGGCACCCCTTCTTCATCGGCAAAAATCAGGTCACCTTTTAAGACACTATATATTTATTGCTTCATGCACTATGTGTTTTTCTTGGAGCATCAGTTGTTTTAGTTTTCTTAGTTAGTTTAGTTTTGTTTGCTGCAATAAATGGTTGGACCCCAACAAATTTCTTTTGGGGAAGATGTACTCGTTTTCATTTGCCAAGAACACTCCGTTTTTCATTCTTACAATTTCACCGAGTGTTCTTCTTTTTCTGCTACTGCTTTTGGTTTTCGTTTTCACCTTGATTTGCATTCAGACCTTGTCATATCTTTTCATCAAGGTATATTTTTGCCTCTGATCTTTATTGGTTTTCATCAAAAGAGGTGTCTCTAAATTTTTTAAATGGTGTTGGAAAACAGAAAAAGCTTTATGCAAAATAGTGGTACAAGAAGGAGCTTGTGTAGACTGCGGCTTAGGCTTTTTCATGTCATGCTTGATGTATTTTTTGATAGTATGCTTAGTGGTTTTCCTGTCGCATGACTTGTCTCAAATAACTGAGATTGCTTAATGAGCCTTTGAAAAAATCATGCGTTGTTTTTATTGTATGGAAGCATTATTTTGGTTTTCTCCTTGATGCTTTATTTGGGTTGACTTGGCGCATGCTCACACATGTTAGACTCATACAAAGTCGCCAATAGCCTTTATGATTATTTAGTTTTTGACTTTTGATGCCATCTTATGCTTCTTTTAATGTCGCTTTGTCGCTTTGCATGATTATGGCCATTATTGCTCTCTTAGTTGGTCGCTCCCAGTCTTTTGCTAGCCCTCGCCTTGTACTGAGTATGAGCTCTACTCATGCATCCAACTCCTAAAAGCCAAAGTTTTTCAAAGTGTCCACCATACATACCTACTAGCAATTTGCTATTCTAAGTAAATTTGACTTGCTTTTATTTTCTCTTCAATTAAACTCTTACCAGTGTTATGCGAAAATTGGTCAGTAAAGCTCTCACGAACCGGAAGGCACACTTTACTTTTTCCTGTTCTTAAAAATTTGACATTGTGGTCTTTTATGTTGAGTTGTTATGCTTGCAAGTTGTAAGTTGGATTCTAGCCCAACCATGCTGCCATGGGGCAAGCTTTCAACATTGCACTTCTTATTTAAGTTGATATCGTGATCTTTTGTTTATGGATGCCTGCGATATGAAATGAGTTGGGAATCTTGTGGGGATCATGGAGTTTGTATATGTGTTAGGGAAACACCTGGGCCGCCAATCTAAGCCATGCATAATTCATGGTGGAAATTTGCAGCATACCCATGGTGGACATTCGACGACGCATCTCATAATAAAAAGCTAAACAAATGGCAAATAAAAGAGATGTTGAGGTGTTCATTGTCTGCTTGTCCTGTCATTTTGATGTGGGCTTGTTCCATGTCATCGGGCACGGAGGTACCCCGTTGACGGTTCTCGATGATACATATATACTTACAATGACAAGAGCCTTGCTTGGGACTCTAAGTTGAGTAGCATGAGGTTTGGGTACTCGTATTCACGGGACACGAGGTTTTCAACTTATGATTTGTCAAACATATGCATCATAATTGTTCTCGTATTAACTTTAACCATTCAAGATGCTTATGATGGGGGCAATGAGAGCTCAAAGCCGGTAAGTAACATAATTTTTGAAGATTATAAAACTTGCAATCACTGCTTCCCTCTGCGAAGGGCCTTTCTTCTACTTTTATGTTGAGTCACCACCTTCTATCTTTATGCACCATTAAGAGAGCATAGTTGTCATTCTTAGTATAATGTGCATTGTCCCAAAGTTTTCATTGATTGATTCATATTGTTTGTTTCACTTGTTCTTAAATTACTTGTATCTAGTCGCCCTCTTAAACTTGAAGGTGTCCTATGCATTTATGTTTTGCTATTCTATGAGGGACAAGCTAAAAACTATTTGTATATTTTTCCTTATATATTTGAACACACGTTTGACTTTCATTATTTCATTTTTATGATCTTTTGTTTGTGTTCATTTGCATGTTTATAACATGGTTCCTAAGTTCTTATTGTCAAGCTTACATCTTCATGTCCATGTTTTAAGTTCTTATGATCCCAGCTCACAAATGCTTACATATATGATCAAGATTGTGTAGGTGCATGTCACCTCAAAAATTATTCTTTTGTTATCACTTATCTACTCGAGGACGAGCAGGAGTTAAGCTTGGGGATGCTTGATACGTCTCCAACGTATCTATAATTTTTGATGCTCCATGCTTGTTTATACACCATTTGCCTACTATTTTGTTATACTTCGTGGCACTTTTATGCATTTTCCGGAACTAACCTATTAACAAGTCGCCACAGTGCCAGTTCCCTATTTTCTGCTGTTTTTGTGTTTCAGAAGTGATACACAGGAAATATTCTCGGAATTGGATGAAACAAGTTCCTGAAGTCTTATTTTTCCCGAAAGCTTCCAGAGTTCCGAAGAGGAGACGAAGTGGGGCCACGAGGTGGCCACACACTAGGGTGGCGCGGTCCAGGCCCTGGCCGCGCCTCCTACATGTGAGACCGCCTCGGTCCACTTCTGACGATGCCCCTTCGCCTATCAAGACCCCCCGACAGAAAAAACCTACGTACCCGATCAATTTTCCAGAACACATCGCGATCCGCCACCGCCGTCAACTCAAAGATCGGGAGGGTCTAGAAGCTCTTCCCGGCACCCTGCCGGAGAGGGGAATCACCATCGAAGGTCTTCTTCATCGCCATGCTTGCCTCCGGAGCGATGAGTGAGTAGTCTACCTTGGACTATGGGTCCATAGCAGTAGTGTCATGGGAATTTAGAGACAGTAGCCATGGGGTGGCTTATCGGAGGGGCTCGACGTTGTTGACGATGGGTCCGGCTCGGGATTGTGCCAATAGAGACACCACGGTTTACCCAGGTTCAGGGCCCTTCCGGTTGGAGGTAAACCCCTACTTCCTGCCTGCTTCGTATTGATCGGGCAGTAGCGATTACAGTGCTCCTCAAGCTGTTCGGCTAGAGGAGGAAGAAGAAGATCGGATCCCTCCCTACGCTAAGGGTCCAGGCCCCCTTATATAGACGGGGGCCTGGTTACAGGTTTAGGTGGCGATTCGACCGGCTGCCGGCTCCCCGGCGGCAGTGTCCTTGGCGTGATCCTCTGACCCTGCTCTGGCAAAGACACTTTATAAAGTGTCTTTTCCCTGGACCGGCATCTGGAGGGCATATCCCCTCCCCTTTTCCTCGGATCCCGTCGTGGGGAAGGGTCTTCAATCTCTCATTGGTTGGACGCGGTCGTGGCGCTCGTCACTTCTGTCCTGCGCCCCTGAAGATCTTGTCAGGGCCGTTCCAATTTCGGCGAGACAGCCGTTGGGAAGTTTTGTCTCCATCGCCCGACTCCAGTCCTCCTCGGTGGAGTCGTTAGCCGGCTGCGGGCGCAGCCGACCCTTTGGTCGAAGTCGGTCTTCTCGTGCTGAAGTTGCGGAAACTCCTGGGATGCCAGCCGGCATACTGCCTGGCCCGTGATGCACCCCCTAAGTCATCCCCATGACACTAGCCCCCGAAACTGGCGAAGTCTCATGGGCTAGCATGGGGCTTCAGCGGGTTCTTCTTTTTGCCGAAGTCTTGCTCGTCCTCGTCGAAGTCCTAGGATCTCCGGTTCGGCTTGGTCGCTCTGGTTGCCGTGGCTGGGCCTCGCGGAGTTTCTCTGGCCGTCTCGGGACAGACCGGCTTCGGCGGTGGCACGGCCGGCGACCGCAAGCCGGCAGGCCCCTTCCTGGGAATTTGTTCCCTCGGGGGCTGGACCGAGGCATCACTTGTCCGCACGTCATCGCGCCACGTCCAATCGGCCCCGGCCCACGATCTTTTGCGACGACCACGGCGGTTACCCGATCTTTACGCGTTCGTGGTTCGTGACGAAAGGGGGTCAGTTGCCGGCCCGTCGTGGCCGAAATAAGCAACTGACCCGCCCCTTCACTTTTAAACCAGGGACCGTTCTGAAAACGGAGCATCGGTTGCCCACTTCTCTTCTTCCTTCTGCATTCGCTCCACTTAGAATCCCCTGCTCCCGAGCTTTACCTTCAAGGGATTAGGGTTCCTCGCTCGTTCCGCCGCCATTCCACTCATCCAGATCCACACCCGGATGGCTCCCAAAGCGCCCCGACCCAAAGGGAAAGGAACTGCGGCGGGTAAGGACGCCGCTCCGCCCGCCTTGCCAAAGGGATCCTGGGAAGGCTCTTGGGTGAAGGAGAAGCAGATCGAGCTACTGCGTCGGGGTCGAGTGCTTCCGCCCGCGGACCTTGTGAGCTGCCGTCCTGCCGGCGGCGAACTGGTTCCAGCTCCGGGGCCTGGGGAAACGGTGGTCTTCTATGACCATTTCCCCCGGGGCTTCGCGCTGCCCGCCAGCTGCTTCATGCGCCAATTCCTGGACAATTTTCGTTTACAACCGCATCACATCGGGGCGAATGCAATGATGGTATTGTCCGCATTTGCTACCCTTTGCGAGGTGTATTTGGGCATCTAGCCCAACGTCGAGCTGTTCTGCCGGCTGATCTTCTTCAAGACCCAGACGGCGGACACCGTTCCGGTGATATGCGGCACCGCCTCCTTCTACGCCCGTAAGTCCGCTAACTTCCTCGGTATAAAAGGGAAGGAATCTTGCAAGAAGTGACAGCGCTCCTTCTTCTATGTGAAGAACCTGAAGGAGGGCGAGGATCATATCAACTTGCCGCCCTTTGAGGCAGGCGGGCCCGAGCGGGAGAACTGGAGTGCCGCTCCTCCTCGCCCATCGCCGGATATGGAGAAGATTCTTCAGCGGATCTCCACACTGCAAGCGGAGGGTGGCCTGGAGCCGACCAACCTTCTCCTCGCCTTCCTGGTCGCCCGCGTGTCACCGCTTCAACGCCGCTTGCACAAGTTGTGCTTCCTGGGATCTGCTAAGGATCCTACTCGCCATTCCTCCAAGGCGCTGTCAGCGCTGGAGGTGGCTCGGAAGGTGAACCATATCGCCGACGCCAAGCTTCAAGCCTCGTGGACGTGGGGACTGGAGCCTCACGATCGGGACAACCCAATTGCTGAGGTAAGCTCATTGGACTTGGCTTCAGGCCTTTGCCTCCTTTGCGACTCTGGTCTGCTGACCTCTGCTCATTCGGTCCGGGTAGAACTTGTTTGCCTTGCAGGCGGCAGAGAATTTGGCTCAGCGTCAAGCTGGCTTTGCCGCTGACAGAGCCGAATCGGATGATAAAGTCGTCTGGGATGAAGCCGAGGAGGTAGAGGACGCCGGTTCTCAGGCCGCCGTCGAGAGCTCCAGCACCACTCAAGGTGATGAAGGAAACGATGAGCTCGAAGACTCGGGCGAACTCCTCGACCACTCCAGTAAGTTCCCCAGTCCCTTTCTCCTAAGAGATTGGTCCAAAGATGATGATGGCGATGCAGGATCAGCTACCACCCCCGGGGGCGTAGCTCTCCACGTAGCCGCTGCTGGAGCTCAGGCTCCCCCGATCGTGGATCTGCCAGAGTCTCCCGGGCGACACTCTGCCGCTCCAGAGCCGGCAGACCCTGAAGAGGCTGGAGATGATCTAGTCGGCACCAAGAGAAAGGCCCAGCCGGCCTTCTCTGAGCCGGCTGACAAACGCAAGAAACCGGAGCCGGCGGCGCGGGACTTGCACCGTCCCAAGGTGAAGAAGGTGGCCAAGCGGCGGGCTACTGCTGTCGATGGATTTCGTGTCGCAAGAACACGGGGTACCACGCGACGGACCCAAGGATTCGAACGCAGGGGGCTGAACGTGTGAGATCTTGGATCGCAACGAAACACGGTGACGGAAGCCTCGATTGTCGGACGCGCCACGCACTGCAGAGAGGGAGACCGAGCTTTACCCAGGTTCAGGGCCCTCGTGGTGAGGTAAAACCCCTACTTCCTGCCTTCTTGTATTGCGACGCGACACCTCGCGAGGAGTACAAGGCCTTGGTTACAAAGCTCTAGTTGGCCAGAGGTTGAAGAACCTGCGTGCCCAACTAGCAGCTTGAAGAAGATGAAGATTAGATCAGACCGGCCCTCCTCTAAGGGGTGGCCTCCCCCTCCTTTTATAGCACCAAGGTCCTCCTTCCCCTTATCTTCTTGGGGAAGGGGTTGCCACACGCGGCCAAGGAGGGAGGACAGCTGTCGACTAGGTTCCTCTGTAGACTTGGTCTTCGTAGGGTAGCGGCGCCGGTCCACAGGAGTGGGTGGAGGAGGCTGACGTCCTCCTCTGGCGCCCTGCACCGTCCATGCTATATTTAGGGGGGTGGCCAACTGCCACTGTGCCGCTTTGGGCAGGCACAGAGAAAGTTGGTCTCCTCCCTGTCGGGGGTAGCGTGGGCGGTACGCGGTCTTCTGCCCGTTGCCCTTCTTGCTCCGCACGAAAACGTGCGGAGTTGGCGTGGGCGTGCGTCATCTCCTCACCAGCAGGGGCTCGTGAGGAGGTCTTCTGGTCCTTAGTAGTTTCCGTCGTCGTTCTCCTCACGAGGCGCCTCCTCGTGAGGGTCTTCTCCGCACCGAAGATTATTGATTATCTCCTGGGCTGAAGATGGGCCGATGACGGGGCCCAGGAGCAGGTGGACCGGGATACCCCGGTATCCATTACACCGACAGTAGCCCCCGGGAGCCCGGCCCACAACGCGCCCTCTTGAGGGAGCGAAGGGTCGGGGGCCCCCGAAGCTGCTGGGCCCTCCAACGGCACGCGTCAACTGCGCGGTCAGAGGACCATGTGAAGAGGCGGAGATCGTGGGCACGTGGCGCGGCCGCAGCTGGCGAGACGAAACGGCGGGTGACACTACGGTCTCCGAGGCGTCAGCCAGCCGTAATGATGTTTCGCTTGACTGCAGAGCGCCACACCAACGCTTCGATTCCCGCGCAAGGATTTGACGCATCGACGCCTGACGCCCCCCTTAAATAGGTCCTCCTCGAGACCTCCGGCACTTCACCTCCTTCCTCCAGTGCCACCTCTGCTTCCTCGCCCCCAAGCTCATGGATCCCTCCAACTCCGCCGCCGCCGTGGGATCGAGCTCCGGGGCGAAGCGCCGCGGGCGCCCCGTGGGCAGCGGGAAGAAGGCGAAAGTCCCGGCCCAGTGGACGCCCGGCGCCGGCGGCCCCCTCCGCATTGGCGCACCGCGGCAGGGCGAGGCGAGCCGCACCGCCGCGGGGACCTCCGGCGCCCTGACCCTCAGGGGTCCTGCGCGTGGAGGCGCCCTGAACCTGCCGTCGCCGCTGGCGGCGGCGCCTGCTCCCCGTGCCTCGGGGAGCATCGACCGGGCCCTCCGGGAGGTGGAGGCCGCCATGGGCCCCCCTCCCCCTGCTGCAGATCCTCCGGCGTCGCCGATGAACGGAGTGGTCGCCACTCCGCGCCCCTTGGCGGCGGCGCTGCTGGGACCCCTCATCGCCCCGGGGTCCCGCTTCCTGGAGCTCCTCGTCGTCGTCGACGCCCCGGGCTTCAACTCCCTCCGGCTGCCCGACGCCATCCGGAGGGTGATTCACGCCCATGGCCCGGCCGCCGGGGAGATCGCCCTGGGGGAGCAAAGCAGGCCAGATCTCTTTTGGCCTGTGGACATCCTCTTCGGGGCGAACGGCAACGCCGTCCTCGCCGGCCGGTGGAGGCCCTTCGCCCTCGGCTGTCGCCTCCGCGTCGGCGACCGCCTCGTCTTCCGCTTCAAGCTGGGGACGCTGGAGGCCACGGTACGGATCTTCACCGCCGATGGCGTCCGCCGCACCTACCCCCTACTCCCGGCGCAGTGAAGAGGAGGCCCTGGCGGGGTAGTCTTCTGGGGAGGGGAGCTAGTCTCCTCCCCTTTTCGTCTCGTAGTCCTTGCCGATGGGGAATGCCCCGCCGTGCTTTGCTCTTTCCCCCACTGGGGGAAACTTAATGAAATCCCTTTGTTGAATCTTGCTGTCCTTCACTGTCCTGGCCATTCGCTTGCTCGAGAGCCCTGGTGAGCTGCAGGCATCGACGGGAAGCCTCCCTCCACCTCAGAGCTCGGGACGGGTTCGGCGTCGATGACACAGTGGACGATTCCTGAGACAAGAAGTTGAAGAAAAGGTTGGAAAACAAAAAACCCCAAATCCCCGAAAACGGAAAAACAAATCGATAAAACAAACGAAAAAAGAAGGCGAACAAGATGCCCCTGTGACCGGCACAGGGACCTTCTCCGTCGTGGAGGAGCGCGGCACTATCTGTGCCAGCAGCTAAGAGCAAATTGCCGCGCGTGGCGATTCACGGGGCCTTCCTCGTCGTTGAGGGAAGCTGGACCCTCACGGTCGTGAAAACGTCGACGCTTAAGAGAGCCCAGAGACCGTCGACACCTCACAAGGGTTGCTCATGAGGTGAAGGGCCTGGCGCGGACCTCCGGATCTGCGTCTCCTTCGCAAGATTTATCGGAGCGGCCTTGGTCTTCAATAATCCTGCCACGTTAGGCCTTCCTCGGGAGAGGGAATCTTCCTGCGGATGCTGATGCATCGACACGTCTTTGCTCCCTCGTGAGGGTTGCTCACGAGGGGTAGGTCCTTAGCGGGTGCCATGGGCACACCTTGGACTTTTCCTCGAAGATTTTTTATTTTCTGGAGCACTTCGCGAGGAACTAAGCACCATGGGCATCCAGAGGTGATCATTAATGGGGCCGTCGCCCCCGACCAGAGCTCGCTCCCTTCGGGTTTTTCGGGCTTGCTGTTTTCCGGGCGAAGGCCCCAGCATAGACACCGTGCCTAGCCCCCTTCCGCGAGGAGTACAACAGAAAATAAATGGACTTCATGCCATTTTGATGTCATGCCGAAGCAGAGGCGCTATATTGCGCTTTAACTTAATATCAGTGCTTAAGAGCAGATTGAGCTGATACAAGTGCCGTGCAAACGGTCTTTTTCTCCTCGTGAGGAACCTAAGGGTAGAACTTTCGCAGATGAGCTATGTTCCACGGGTTCCCCACTGGCACGCCTTCTGCGGTTTCCAGCCGCGCCGAGCCTGGCCTGGCGATGTGCGTCACCTTGAAGGGTCCTTCCCACATTGGAGATAGCTTGTGCAGGCCCTCGCGAGAGAGTATTCTCCTCAGCACCAGGTCGCCGACCTCCAGAGTTCTTGCTCGAACATGGCGGCTATGGTAGCGGCGTAGTCCTTGCTGGTACCTCGCGGCGCGGAGCACGGCTTGGCACCGAGCTTCTTCGAGCAGAAGGAGGCGGTCCTTGATGAGGTCCTCTTGGCGAATTTCGTCGAAGGCGAGCACTCTTGGCGACCCGAACTTGACGTCGGTGGGAAGAACAGCCTCCGCCCCGTAGACCAAGAAGAAAGGGGTTTCTCCGGTGGGCTTGGTGGCGGTAGTCCTGATGGACCACAAGATGGATTGGAGGTTGTCTAACCATTTTTTGCCGCAGGCTTCGAGCTTGGCATTGAAGCTTTTCGTCTTGAGTCCTTTGAGTACTTCAGCGTTGGCACGCTCGGCTTGGCCATTGCTCCGGGGGTAGGCGACGGAGGCGAAGCAGATTTTGATGCCGGTCGATGCGCAGTATTCCCGGAACAAGCCGCTGGTGAACTGGCTGCCGTTGTCGGTGATTATGCGGTTAGGCACACCAAAGCGACAGACTAGTCCACGGATGAACTTGACGGCGGACCTGGCCGGGATTGTGCACACCGGTTCCACCTCCACCCACTTGGTGAACTTGTCGATGGCGACGTAGAGGTAGCGATAGCCCCCTTGCGCTCTGGGAAATGGACCGAGGATGTCCAGCCCCCAAACTGCAAAGGGCCAAGTGAGTGGGATGGTGCGCAGCTCTTGCGCCGGCTGATGTATCTGCTTGGCGTGGAATTGGCACGCCTCGCACCTCTTGACCATCTCCGACGCATCTCCGAGCGCCGAAGGCCAGTAGAAGCCGCTTCGATATGCCTTCGCAGCTAGAGTCGCGGCTGAAGCGTGGTGTCCACATTCGCCGGCATGGATGTCCCTTAGAAGCTCTTTGGCCTTGGTGAGTAGATATGCACTTCAGAGCGACGCCATTTGGGCGACGCCGGTACAAGTCACCATCCTTGACGCAGTAGCCCAAAGCTTGCCGCACAATCCTCTCGGCCTCCTCTTCATCCTCAGGAAGCCTGCTGCTGGTGAGGTAGGCCTTGAGCTCGACGATCCAATCCACTCCCTCCTGCCGAGCCAGTGCCAGGAGGACGCGGTCACCCGAAGGAGGCCCGCAATCCGGAGCCCCCTGCTCCGGCGGTGGCGGCAAAGCAGAAGGAGGAGGTGGTTTGGATGTTGACGGAGAGGCGGACGGCTTGTAGAGACGCTCCTCAAAGACGCCGGCATGCTACGCCAGGCGATGAGAGGCGCGCTTGGCGATCTCGTCGGCTTCCACATTTTCTCCCCTCGGGATGTGCTTAAGCTCCAAGCCTTGGAAGCGTTTTTCCATCTTTCGATGTTCCTCGAGATAAGCCGCCATGTGCTCATCCCTTGGAGTGTAGCTCTTGTTCGAGAAGTTCACAACCAGCTGCGAATCTCCCTTGACGATGAGGCGCTTGATGCCCAAAGCGTTTGCTGCCCTTAGGCCAGCAAGTAGTCCTTCGTACTCCGCGATGTTGTTGGAGACCTTGTTCTCAGGCGCGAAGCGAAGCTGCACAACGTAGAAAAGCTTGTCTCCAGAGGGAGAGGTTAGGACAGCACCGGCTCCCGCGCCGGGGAGATTGAAGGCGCCGTCGAAGTGCATGACCCAGAGGCCTGGGGCCTCCTCTCCAGGGAGAGTCGACTCCACCTCTGGAGGCTCGTCTACGAACGGATCAGTCCATTCAGCAGTGAACTCGGCCAAAGCCTTGCTCTTGATTACCTTTGTAGTTTCGAAGGAGATCTCGAAAGGCTGAAGCTCCACAGCCCACTCAGCCACCCGCCCGGTGACATTGGGGTTGCGCAGGACGGTTTCTAGGGGCCGATCGGTTACCACCTTAATCGGGTGACCCTGGAAGTAGTGGCGTAGCTTCCGCGAGGCGATGAGCAAGGTGTAGAGCAGCTTTTGCTGCATTGTGTAGCGCTCCCGCGCGTCGCGCAGTACCGTGCTGACGAAGTACACAGGCTTTTGCACCTTGACGACACCCTCGGAAGGCTCCTCCTCAGGAGGTTTTTGAGCATTGCTCTGAGAGAGCGGCTCGGTCGGTGAAGATCCCTCGGGCGGCTCCTCTCGAGAGGCGGGAGGTGAAACAGCCTCTTCCTCGTGAGGAGCCCCCAAGCTTGGAGGAGCGCCCTCCTCCTTGGCGATTACCTTGACGTCCCGCTCCGCGACGAGTACGGCACTTGCAGTCCTTTTTAGCTCGGTGAAGGCCTTGTCGGCTTCCGGAGTCCACTCAAACTTGCCGGTGCGCTTCATGAGCTTGAAGAAGGGCAAAGCTTTTTCCCCACTCCTTGCGATGAAGCGCCCCAGGGCTGCCATGCACCCCGCGAGGCGTTGCATTTCCTTAAGATTGCGCGGAGGACGCATCTCTTCGATGGCCTTGACCTTGTCGGGGTTCGCCTCTATCCCGCGATTGGACACGAGGAACCCCAATAGCTTTCCCGACGGTACGCCAAAGGCGCACTTGGCGGGGTTGAGCTTGATGTTTACCTTCCTCAGGTTGACGAATATTTCCTCCAGGTCCTCGATGAAGGTGTGACCCTCGCGAGTCTTGACGACGATGTCGTCGACGTAGGCTTCCGCGTTCCTTCCCATCTGAGCCCCCAGGGCCTTACGCATGAGCCTTTGGAAGGTGGCTCCTGCGTTCTTCAGGCCGAAGGGCATGCAGACGTAGCAGTACACCCCACAGGGCATGATGAAGGCGGTCTTCTCCTCGTCCTCCTTTGCCATCTTGATCTGATGATAGCCGGAGAAGGCATCTAAGAAGCAAAGGAGGTCGCAGCCGGCGGTGGAGTCGACGATTTGATCTATCCTCGGGAGAGGATATGGATCCTTGGGACAGGCCTTGTTGAGACTCGTAAAGTCCACGCATAGGCGCCCACTGCCGTTAGCCTTTGGGATGACCACCGGATTAGCAATCCAGGTGGGGTGGGCCACCTCGCGTATCAACTTGGCCTTCTTCAGCTTCTCTATCTCCTTGATGATGAAGTCTTGCTTCTCTTGCGCTTGCTTCCTAGTCTTCTGCTTCACTGGGTGTGCCTGAGGGCACACGGCTAAGTGGTGCTCAATCACCTCCCTGGGAACACCGGGCATATCCGACGGAGTCCAAGCGAACATGTCAGAATTTGCCCGCAGGAAGGTGACGAGCGCGCTTTCCTATTTGGGGGAAAGCCCTGCCCCGATGGTGACGAAGTTTTCGCAGCCCCCAGCCTGTAGCGGGACCTTCTTAGTTGCCGAGCGCTCTTGGGTAAACTGGGGCCTCCTTCCTGAGGGTATCGCAGCTTCCCCAATGCTCAAGTCCATCATGGGATGGTCTAGGTCCTCGCTTGGAGTAGACGATGCAGAGGCGGCGAACTTCTTCCCTGTCGAGCCCAGAGGGAGAGGCTCGAGAGAGGCCTTCTTTGCTGCAGCCCGCTCTTGGGATACGAGCTGCTTCTTCCTCGCGAGGCCGCCAGAGTGTTCCAGTAGGTCTTCGTCGGCGGGGAACATGGCGGCGGCCTCGCGGTAAACATGCTCAACTGATCGTAGAGCATCCTTCTCGTTGCAGCGCACGGTGATTGTGCCGTTGGCGCCCGGAATCTTGAGGACGTTGAAGCCGTGGTGCGTTGCGGCCATGAACCTTGCCAAGGCTGGGTAGCCGAGGATGGCATTGTATGGCAGGGCGATGTAGGCAATATCGAAGCCGAGGCTTTCTGTCCTGTAGTTGTCCCGGGTGCCGAAGGTGACGGGCAGGCTTACCTGCCCGATTGGCATTGTAGATCCCTCGGTTACCCCGAAGAACGGCCGAGTTGGCATGAGCCGGTGGTACGGCACCTGCATCTCTTCGAAGATCTCGACAGAGATGATGTTGAGGCCCGCCCCTCCGTCGATGAGAGTGCGATTGACGGCGACGTTGTTGATGGTTGGCGTGCACAAGAGGGGGATTGTGCCCACGCCCCTTGTGGAAGTCGGATGATCCTCCTCGTCGAAGCCAATCTTGCACGTCGACCACTTCATCAGGCGATTGCCGAAGTTGGGCTGTGCCGCCGCGATCTCTCGCGACAGCTGCTTGAAGTGTCGATTTGACAGAGGAGCCTGAGCTCCACCCAGGAGGCAAGCGACGAAGTCTCGCGGCTCTTGATAGCCCCCCTGGTTCTCTTCCCGACGATCGTTTGCTGGTGGGGGAAGCGGCAGCGGCTCGGGATCGTCTCGAGACAGACCCCCACGGCGGCGACCTTCCTCGCGGTCGTCGTCGCGGCGATCGCCCCGGGATCCACTCTTGCCGTTGCTGCGGCCACCCCCACGACGCTTGGAGACACCGTTCTCCTCATGAAACTTCCGGACAATCCAACAATCCTCGGTATTGTGGGTGTCCTTCTTGTGGATGAGGCAGTAGCGGCGACGGCGACCTTTATCGCGATCGGAGCGGTCCCCGCGGCGTTGCTTATGATCTGGCTCCGCCGCGAGGGCAGCAGCCTCCTTTCGCTTGGGGTCCTTGGACTTCTGCTTTGGGGGAGGCGCCTCCGGCATATTGTGCACGAAGAGCCTCCCCTCTTCAGCCTTGGCGCAGCGGTCGGCGATCTCGAAGAGCCTGACGACGGAAGTCAACTCATCATTCACGGACAGCTTCTCCCGCATCTTGACGTCGGAGACGCCCGTGGAGAACGCGGAGATGACCTCCTCGTTGGAGATCCTGGGAATCTTGTTCCTCATCTGACTGAAGCGCTGGATGTACTGATGAAGCGTCTCGCCCTTGTACTGACGTACCGCCTTAAGGTCGTTCTTGGTAGCGGGGCGCTCGTACGTGGGCATGAAGTTGGCAACGAACTGACGACATAAATCCTTCCACGAAGTCACGGATTCGTGAGGAAGATTCATGAGCCAAGTCCGCGGAGCGTCCTTGAGGGCCATGGGGAACCAGTTGGCCATGGCGCGCTGATCTCCACGCGCAGCCTGGACGGCGACGACGTAGAGTTGGAGGAATTCGACAGGGTTTGTGGTCCCGTCGTAGTGCGTGGCGATGTCCGGCTTGAACTTATCAGGCCAGACAACGTAGCGCTGCTGGCGCGTGAGGGCAAGACACCCGGGGTTGTAGATCGGGACGCCGGGGGTCCTGACGTTCTTGCCAGCCTCGCCGATGTCATCGATGGCGCGATCATGATTTTCGCGGCGGCGCTCGAGGGAGACGCGTGCGTCTTCCGGAGCGCGCTGGACGATTTGGCAGCTGGGCTCCCCACGCGGCGAAGATGCGGCGCGGGAAACCACCTTTTTGGCCTTGTTGGCCATCCCATCTCCGGCGCCCGGGGCACGATGCCCCGCCGCCGGATCTGGATGCCCCGCGCCCTGGGCTCCTCCCAAGGCCGGGTCTTCGTTGGCGATGGCGACGAGCTCGGCGATTCGAGCGCGCCACCCCTCACGCCCGTCGTCGGTGGGTTGATAGCGCAACAGCTCCTGCGCCATGGCGAGCGCCTGCGCAGGAGATAGTTGACTCCCAGAACGAGCATGAGAAGTGGCGGTGGCGGTGAAGGAGAGCGAAGGCTCTGTCCGCCCGGACGGGAGGTAGGAGGACACCAGATCTTCCTCCTCTTCTTCCCCGGCCGAAGCTTCATGACGACGGAAGATGGGCTCGGTTTGCCCCCGAGCAGCGTTGCGACGGCGAAGACGCTCGAGCCTTGCGTTGGCGTCGGCCATGTCGAAGCAGATCTAGAAGAAAACACACCACAGCCCCCTACCTGGCGCGCCAAATGTCGATGGATTTCGTGTCGCAAGAACACGGGGTACCACGCAACGGACCCAAGGATTCGAACGCAGGGGGTTGAACGTGTGAGATCTTGGATCGCAACGAAACACGGTGACGGAAGCCTCGATTGTCGGACGCGCCACGCACTGCAGAGAGGGAGACCGAGCTTTACCCAGGTTCAGGGCCCTCGTGGTGAGGTAAAACCCCTACTTCCTGCCTTCTTGTATTGCGACGCGACACCTCGCGAGGAGTACAAGGCCTTGGTTACAAAGCTCTAGTTGGCCAGAGGTTGAAGAACCTGCGTGCCCAACTAGCAGCTTGAAGAAGATGAAGATTAGATCAGACCGGCCCTCCTCTAAGGGGTGGCCTCCCCCTCCTTTTATAGCACCAAGGTCCTCCTTCCCCTTATCTTCTTGGGGAAGGGGTTGCCACACGCGGCCAAGGAGGGAGGACAGCTGTCGACTAGGTTCCTCTGTAGACTTGGTCTTCGTAGGGTAGCGGCGCCGGTCCACAGGAGTGGGTGGAGGAGGCTGACGTCCTCCTCTGGCGCCCTGCACCGTCCATGCTATATTTAGGGGGGTGGCCAACTGCCACTGTGCCGCTTTGGGCAGGCACAGAGAAAGTTGGTCTCCTCCCTGTCGGGGGTAGCGTGGGCGGTACGCGGTCTTCTGCCCGTTGCCCTTCTTGCTCCGCACGAAAACGTGCGGAGTTGGCGTGGGCGTGCGTCATCTCCTCACCAGCAGGGGCTCGTGAGGAGGTCTTCTGGTCCTTAGTAGTTTCCGTCGTCGTTCTCCTCACGAGGCGCCTCCTCGTGAGGGTCTTCTCCGCACCGAAGATTATTGATTATCTCCTGGGCTGAAGATGGGCCGATGACGGGGCCCAGGAGCAGGTGGACCGGGATACCCCGGTATCCATTACACCGACAACTGCCATAGCCGGGTGAGTTTCCCGCTTCCTTGCTTCTCATCTTCATTTTACCATCGCGGTCCTGACTGACTCGATCGAGGGATGCTCTCTTTGCAGGTCGCCTCTTTCTATCGATCCGGCTGCCCGACCTCCTCCCGCCGTTGCTTCCGAGGAAATCATGACCCCGGCTCCCAAACCCTCCTGCCGCAAGAGGGCGCGCGGGGAAGAAATGGGCGGTGACTCGGGTCGCGCTGAGGATGTTCGCCGCTCCCCGCGATTGAAGCTTGTGGCAGGCGACACTGGGGCAGAGGATTCTGCGCGTCCGGAGGTGCTCGTGGATGCTGTTCCCCACCCAGTCGCCTCACCTGCGACTGGCTCCACGCCCGTCGAGGAAACCGCGCCAGTTGGGGCTGACCTGTCCCCACCTCCTGCTACCGACGACGCCACGGCGGGGAACGCCGCTGCTATCTGCACCTACCCCGACTTGCCCAGCCAGGGAAACGCACGTGAGGCCGCGGCGGGGGAAACGGAAAAGGCCCCAGTGCCGGCTGTCGAGGCTCTTTCCATTCTTGAGGTCGTGCCGAGCGTGCAAGCTATGGTGCCTGTGGCCGGGTCGAGGGCTGGCGCGATTGCTGATTCCCCACTCCTTGGGCTGCCCTCCAGCCCTGGCGAAGCTTCGCTAGGGCTCCTCGCCACTCGAGTGGCGAGGAGCGAATGTGGTGACGGCTCGCCAGCCCCTGAGGTGGTGACCAAAGGCGCCTCTAGTGGGAAGGCTCTTGTCGCCGCCGCTGAGTCCAACATTGGCAGTCTGAGCTCCGCCAGTCGCCTTCAGCAGGAGTGGGCGGACACCGCCTCGAGCGCTGATGTCGGAGAGAAGCTCAAGGTGTAGGGCAGCAAGCCAACTCTGGCGGAGTTGGATAAGCAGTTTACTGCTACCAAGGGATCGCTTCAAAACGCCGGCCTCCAACTCCTTGACGCTATACAGGCGACCAACGTGAGTGCTGCGCCTTTAGCCCCTGGTTCTTTCTGCTATACACCCTAGCCCCCGAGTTTCGAGGTAGCTGTAGAGACAGCTGGCTTGAAAATGGATTCTGCTAAGAGTTGTTGCCTTTCCATTTTTCGCAGGAACTGAACGCGCTTCGAGCTAATGTCTTTCAGAAGCTGCTGGCGAAGTACCATGCCGGCAAGATCCAATACCAGGACTTGAAGAAAAAACTGGAGAAACTATCAGGTGAGCTCGGGTCCCCTTATTTCGAAAACATTGCTGCTGTCCTTCCTGCTCTTATACTTCCGCTTCCAGACTCTGCCTCGCTCATAGCTTCGCTTGAGTCCCAGTTGGCCGACTCGGTGTCGGCCGCCAATGTTCAGTCGCTCAAGCGAAAGCACGCCGAGGAGCTTCAGGGTCTGCAAGCCCAGGCCGCCCGGGCTCAGGAGCTGGAAACTGAGCTGGCAAAAGCTCGAGAGGCGGGGTCGTCGCTGCAGCTGGAGTTTGATCATCGGCTGGCCGAAGAGAAGAGAATCCTCTCCGTGGAGTTTGACAGCAAGGTGAAAGAGCTTCACGCCACCTTGGGGAGCGAGGTCGAGAACCGCGGCGCCCAAATTGCCGAGCTGCAGACTCTCCGGGGGCTCGACAGCGAGCGTTATGACAAGGAGATTGGCGTTTGGCGCGCCCGCGACCGCAAGGTTCAATCCGGCCTGCTGGGACTGGAGGAAGCTCTTCGTGGTATACTTCCTTTCCTATTTCTCGGCTCTTGCCCTTTCATGCCGTCCCCTCACTCTCTGATTGCCCTTGCAGGAGCCTTCCCTGACTCCGATAAGACTGCCGCGGCGGCGCTGAAGAAGTTCAGGGCGGAACAGAAGATCGTCCGCAGCAGTGACCCCAAGGCCGAGCTTTCCTCAGGGGAGTTGGTAGCGTTGGCCAAAGGCCGACTCCATCCGGCTGCCAAGCTAAGCAAGGATCTGCACGGAGCCCTTGTCTCCGTCTTCGAAATCTTGTGGACGGGAAGGACGGTGCCTGGCGAGATCCAGGCCCTCCTCCAGTGGGTTCTTCTCGTGCCCAACCGGCTCGACATCTGGAAGGAGTCTGCGGCTTGGGCCGGTGCTCAACAGGCTCTGGAGTTCGTGCTCTCCTGGTATCCGGGTGTCAACCTAGACCAGCTGGAGAATCTTCGTGAAGGCGGATTAGCAGGTCTTGACAAAACCAAGCTCCGCCAGCGCGCCTATGCCATTGCTGAGTGTGCCGAGACCGATGCGCTTTTCGATGCTGGGGATAGTGACGAATCTTTGGATGGCGTGGACTTCGAAGAGCCCGACTCTGCGGAAGGACCTCAGAAAGTCTCTGAGGATCTCGCTGGTCACTCTATTCCGCCGTCCCCCAGCGGCGATGACTTCGTCTTGGCGTCTCGAGCTGGCGATACTACTTCACTGGAGCCGGCTGGCTCGCCAAGCACCCCCTGAGCGTGTCAGGATCTTCTTATTCATTTTATGTACGCAGAACTCATGTCGTGCCCAACAACATTTCGCTCGTTTGTACTGATGATGCTTCACCCCAAGTTCCTTACGTATTGATTTCTAACTGTTTATGGACCGGATTTGTCCTGATCCCTTTTGGCTTTTTCCTTTATCTCCCTATCCTTCAGCCCTTCTACCCCCAGCCGGCAGCCTGGTGCCGGCTGGTCTCCCTTGGACCGACAGCCGAATGTCGGTCTAGGGCGGGAGCGTGCCGCGGGATGAGGAGTAGTACTTCGGCGTATAAGAGGTCTGGCTTAGTCCGGTCCACGCACAGCTATTAACCAATGCACGCGGTTTTTTGGGTGAGCGTTCGTTAACGGCTCCGCGCTTTGTCCTCTTAGCGATTCCCAGTTCGAGTGACCTGCCGGCTCCATTGCCCTTGACTTGGGTTGGAGGTTTGGCTTGGGGTCTGGCTCGCACACGGTACTTATTCGTTTAACAAGGGATTCGATTCGTCGGGTCGCGGGCATCTCCTCTGAGCAACTTTCCTAAGTGGGTGACCTGCCGGCTCCATCCTACGCGATGTAGGGTAGAGGTTGGGCTTGGGGTCTGGTCCGCACACAGTACTCGCTCGGCTGACGAGAGGATCGTTTCATCGGGTTGGGGCTGCCGGCTCCCGTTCGGAGCCGGTTTCCAGCCCCCATGAATAACACTTAGAAAGGTAAAAGGTACTTCAGAGCACTTTTCCAGGGTTCAGCCGTATGCCGCCCAACTTTCTTTTATTCAATGACACTTGTTTGAGATACAAGGTTTTTGCCTTGGCTTAGCCAAAGGTCTTAAGCGATCTTGGACTTGTCTCAGGCGAAGCTGCGAAACGCTTCCCCCTACCTCGAGGAGGAGCCAGCCCCCGAGACAAGAGCTTTTGAGTCCTTGCCCGCTTCGGGCGGGACTTCCTTGGGCAGGCTTGCCGGCTGGAGGTGTGGAGCCAGCAGTCCCGACGCCGGGCGGTCTGGCTGGACTGCAGCCACCCTCCGCAGCAGTTGTCGCTTCTCTTCAGCAATGACCAAGGCCTCCGCCAGTTTGGAACTGGCTCTCGCGCACTCTATTGACTTCTTGTAGCATCCAGTGACAGTAATCACCCCGCGAGGGCCTAGGAGCTTCATTTTCAAGTAAGCGTAATGCGGGACTGCCATGAACTTGGCCAAGGCTGGTCGGCCAAGCAGCGCGTGGTAGGGGCTATTGAGGTCTACCACCTCGAACCAGATCGGCTCGCGACGATGATTGTCCTTCTCGCCAAACAGCACCTCCAACTCAATCCTTCCCATCGGCGTACACGAGTGCCCAGGCACAATCCCATGGAAGGTGAGCTTGGTTGGCTTCAGTTGGATCTCTGGGATTCCGAGCTTCTCCATCAAAGTACGGTAGAGAAGGTTGATGCTGCTGCCTCCATCAATGAGTACGCGCGAGAATTGGCAGGTATGCATCTCAGAGAACACGATTGGGTTCAAGACTAGCGTGTAGCCCCCGGGCCTCGGCATGAGCGGCGGGTGATCTTCACGCCCCCAGGTAATCGATGCGTCAGACCAATGCATGTACTGAGGCCCAACTTGCACGATTGCATTCACCTCGACACCAAACCACGGTTCATCCTTTGGCTCCTCTACCTGGGAAGTGAATACATGGTATTGCTCCACATTCGCTTCCTCGGGGTAGTCCCCTGCTGCCTTGGCCGGTTGCCGATTCTTGTTTCTATGTGCTTCAGCCGGCGGGCCCGGCGGTGGTCCGGGCAGTTGGTGATTTCCCTGCTCCAGATCCCTGGTGAAGCTGCATTGGCGAGTGGTATGCGCTGCCGGCTTGCCTGAAATGCTATGGAACTTGCAGGGTTGGTCTAGCATCACCTCGATGGTGTACTTGTCCTTGCTGAATTTGTCCCCTTTGCGCTTTTGGCTTCCACCCGTAGCCCCCGGGCTTCCTTGAACAACGACTACTTGCTGGGAGCCATACTTGTTGTCACGGCGTTCGTCTTTCCTCTTGCCATGTCGATCACGGTTGTGATGTCCTCCTTGGCCGGCTGTCGGCTGAGACTGGTTTCCAGCTGGCGCTGGCTCAACGCATTGCACTCTTGCTGTAGAATCGGTAGAAGCGTACTTGTTCGCTATCGCCATGAAGTCCGCCATTGACTTCAGCTCGGCTCTGTGGAGCTTGTGCTTCAGCAGGGTCCCTTCTCTGCATCCGTCCGTGAAGTAGCCGATGGCCTGCTCCTCGCCCACCCCTTCGCATGAGTTGCGCAGCTCGGACCATCTCATGAGGTAGTCACGGTCTGGCTCGTCAGGGCCTTGCTTGCAGAGGGCCAGCTGTCGTGGGCGGGGAGGTCGCTTGTAGGTTCCTGTGAAGTTCTTGATGAACGCCTCCTAGAAATCATGCCAGGAGTTGATCTGCAGGGCCGGCAGGCTGTTGAGCCACGTCCGGGCCGATCCTGTCAACATGAGTGGTGCGTAACGCACTGCTGTCCTCTTGTTGCCGCCCGCGATGTCGACGGCTGTGACGTAGTCCGATAGCCAGTCCTCCGGCTTCACCGCCCCAGTGTATTTGGGCATGTCTCGTGGGAGCGCGAACTTGGCCGGGAAAGGCTCGTTGTGGATGCGAGGGCCAAAACAGACGGGTCCTGCCGAGGATTCCTCCTCGTCGAACTTGGAGTCCGCCAGCAAATTGAGCCGATGGCGGGCATCATCCTTTGGCGGGTCGACGCGCTCCCCGATCCTCTGGCTCACGTGCGAGCGAGCTGGATGATGACCTTGAGCGCCCTGGCCGGCTCTCTGGGCCGGCTGGGCTGGCACCACGGACTTGCCGCGCGCCGGTTCCACCACGTCCACCCGAGGAGGGTGACGCGGCCTGCTGGTAACCGCGGCGAGATCTCGAGGCTGCCGGTTGTGGTGGCCAGAGTGCTGGGTACGGTGGTTTCCACCGCTTTTGCCTGGAGCTCGATTGCTCCGGCTGTGCTCCGCAGGGCCGTGGTTTGGCGACGAAGCTTCTCCATGCGACTTGCTCTGTCCAGCCACGATGATACGGTTCTCGCCTCGCGTGCCGCTCGCTTATCCGCGTGGCTCCATCGCCTGCTGCTGCAGATCGGCTGCGTCCAGGAGTTCTTGAATCTGGGCTTGCTTCTCCCGTAGGTCCTCGCCTTGCAGCCCATCCAATTTAGAGGTGATGTAGCGCGTGGCGCAAAGATTCTTCGTAGGCGTGCTGTAGATGGGCTTGTTGATGATCGGAGGTAGCTTCGCCGAAGGCGCCGCCTGGTTCAGCTCCGCGCCTAGCTCGTGGCCTCACTGACAAACTTGTCCCGCTCGGCTTGGGCCATCTCCAGCCGGGGTAAAGCCATGGGCGACATTGTATTCGTTGATCGTGGAGAGGACGCACCGATGGGTGTCGTCGACGTCGACCGCTTCCTTGAGGAGGTTGAGGCGCGTCCGCTCCAGATCCTCGGAGGCCTTGACCGGATCCGCAGAGATGTCGAGCGAAGCGTGCAGGTCCGTGATGGCTGCGTCCAGCACGTCCCGCTCTGGAGGTGGAAGATCTTGTTCCGGTGGAGGTGGGCGTTCGAGCGGCGGGCGCGCGGAGCGCCGTAGGCCACCACCACCATCCTCCTCCAGGGCCCGCACCTCGACCATGTTGCAAAAGTCGTTGCTTTCGCCATCGTCGGAGTCTGTGTCACAGAGTGGGTCAAGCACATCGGTTACCTCTTCCGGGAAGGGCTTGGCGACATAGAAACGGTGGCTGCCGACGTCGAGGAAGGAGCCGCTGTTGCCGAAGCCGTTCTTGAAGTGGGCCAAGTTGTCGTCGACGCAGTCGAAGGTGCCGAACCTCCAGACGAGGCCGGAGGCGACCTTCTCGCCGGAGGGTCCCGGCCGAAACTTGACTCCGCTCGCCACCGCGCTTTGCCCCACGGTGGGCACCAACTGTCGTGGGAATTTAGAGACAGTAGCCATGGGGTGGCTTATCGGAGGGGCTCGACGTTGGTGACGATGGGTCCGGCTCGGGATTGTGCCAACAGAGACACCACGGTTTACCCAGGTTCAGGGCCCTCCCGGTTGGAGGTAAACCCCTACTTCCTGCCTGCTTCGTATTGATCGGGCAGTAGCGATTACAGTGCTCCTCGAGCTGTTCGGCTAGAGGAGGAAGAAGAAGATCGGATCCCTCCCTACGCTAAGGGTCCAGGCCCCCTTATATAGACGGGGGCCTGGTTACAGGTTTAGGTGGCGATTCGATCGGCTGCCGGCTCCCCGGCGGCGGTGTCCTTGGCGTGATCCTCTGACCCTGCTCTGGCAAAGACACTTTATAAAGTGTCTTTTTTCCCTGGACCGGCATCTGGAGGGCATATCCCCTTCCCTTTGCCTCGGATCCCATCATGGGGAAGGGTCTTCGATCTCTCATTGGTTGGACGCGGTCGTGGCGCTCGTCACTTCTGTCCTGCACCCCTGACGATCTTGTCGGGGCCGTTCCGCTTTCGGCGAGACAGCCGTTGGGAAGTTTTGTCTCCATTGCCCGGCTCCAGTCCTCCTCGGTGGAGTCGTCAGCCGGCTGCGGGCGCAGCCAGCCCTTTGGTCGGAGCCGGTCTTCTTGTGCTGAAGTCGCGGGAACTCCTGGGACGCCAGCCGGCATACTTCCTGGCCCGTGATGCGCCCCCTAAGTCATCCCCACGACAAGTAGCTAGATGGTTGTCTCCTCCACCATGTGCTTCATGTTTAGATCTCATGAGCTGCCCTACATGATTGAGATCACCGTTATGTAATTCTACATGTTTGGTTTGTTGGGATCTGATGAATATTGGTGTTATGATTGAGTTGCTATACTGAAATATATCTTTTGTTATCTCTATGTTGTTTATGATCTTGCATGCTCTCCGTTGTTAGTAGCTATCTTGGCCGAGTAGTTGCTAGTGACTCCAAGAGGGGGTATTTATGCTCGATAGTGGGTTCATGCCTCTATTTAATCTGGGGGAGTGACAGAAACCTCTAAGGTTGTAGATGTGCTGTTGCTACTAGGGAGAAAACAACATTCATATGCTCAAGGGCATATGCTTTGTTTACATTACACACTTTGCTTAATGCAATTATCTGTTGTTCGCAACTTAATACTTGTGGAGTTCTCGGATTGGTTCGCCACAAGTGGATTATTAGTCATAGATGCAGTTGGATGGCGGTCTATGTATTTTATTATAATGTCCAGAGTAAATCTCATAGTGATCTTCTTGACATATCACATTTATCTTTATTCTATCAATTGCCCAAATGTAATTTGTTTACCCAGCATGTGTTATTTATCTTATGGAGAGACACCACTAGTGAACTGTGGACCCGGTCCTATTTCCATCATATTGCTATCACCTGTTTACTTTACTCGCACTGTTTACTTTACTCGCATTCTTCTACTGTTTTCCACTCGATACGCTCACAACCTTTGTTTCAAGCAAACCGGTGAGATTGACAACCTCATCGCAAGTTGAGAACAAAGTATTTGGTTGTGTTATGTGCAGGTTCCACGTTGCTACTGGCCGAAGACGAGTCAACAAGTATCGTTAAATGACGCCCTTGTTGGAGTGTTACTAAGCCAGTCCGCATCACCTTCAGTCGCATTGTCTGCTCTTCTCCTGAACGATATTAAACCTTGGTTTCTTAACTGAGGGAAAACTAGCTGCTATACTCATCACACCTTCCTCTTGGGGTTCCCAACGGGCCGGTTATTTACTTCATCAACTTGGCACCATCAATGATCATGCAAACAACCATGACCTTCCATATTTGATATATCAATCATATTTTATCAAGGAGACAAACAATAGCCTAACGAGATCAGAGCACATCAAATGCTTGTTTCCATAGCCTTCTTACAACCCTCTTGTTGTGTTGTCAAGATAGATCATTTGTTACCTTGTGGTTGGGGATTGTCTTAAAAAATGTTGCCCAACAAGGATAGATGATTCTATCGACTAGTAACTCCTTGGTATATTGGTGGTCATTGGTCTCACAGTTGCAATCTGGAGTGTTACCTTCACACAAGAGAGCATTGTAGCACCTTGATGTAATTATGAGATTCTGCCATATCGAAGAAAGAGTGCCAGATAAAAAAGTCATAATCTGCCATAGCTTCAAGTATGATAGTTGACACTCCAACATGACCTCTATATTGCCCTTGCCGATCAAATAGAGAATTATCCCATTTCCAATGCATGAAACCGACACATCCAAGCATATCAAGAAAGCCTCTAGCATCTCTAATGGCCATGAGACAAGTCAAGTATATATGCAACATTTGGTTCTCTTTCTGGTCCAAATGCCTTCACAACCGCTTAGAAAAAATACATGGTGTGAAGGTATGTTACTCATCCATGTGAAGGTACTCATCCACCAAATCTGTAGCAAGTCCATATGCAAGACACCGGATAGCAGCATTGCATATCTAAATATAAGAGAATCAAGGAAAACTTGTTTTTTCTTTCTTTAGTATGTAGTTATCATCATACTCCCTCATACCTACCACAAGATGAGTGAACACATACCTTGACATTTGGAAGGGTCGCCAAAAACTTGTTCGGGCCATAAGTTGGATGGTTGTGCTAGAAATAGTCATCGTATAGCATAACATAACATGTAAGATTTTTACGATAGACCAGCACACACACCCCCCGTGTCGAATATCGGTGGCGGAGCAATGCATTCTACTCCTCATCAAAGCATCATCGACTTCATCATAGGATGATGTATCCATATATTTAGTGTAGACGTATAGTCATGATCCATAATCTATGAATCATACAAATGCAACAATCAAACCATCAAACCATCCATTGAATTTTGTTGGAAGAAACATGGAACAAAAACTACCTACAAGCTTGTTCGGTGGAACTGAGGTGGAAAAAATTTGAATAACCGGACACCTTAAGTGTGCGTGGGACTGAGGTGGACACAAAACACCGTTGAAGAGCGGTGGTGGACGAAAAGGATGAGCTACAACTGGTGGAGAGGACAAGCAATTGACATCAAGAAGGGTGAGCTCAAACCGCATGCCCCAGTGTGTTAAGAAATGGTTAAATGCATTACGATCCTATCTTGTGTCCAAACGCGTTGAACACGTCACCACAAGCGGATGTATTGATGGGACATGGTGGTGGATGCGTTATCTAATTGGAGCAGTGACACTCATGGTTTGGTGCAGAGATAGAGGAGTTAGGGATGACAGAGAGGAGGGATGGAGGGAAATGAATTAGTGCATTCCTAGCGAGGCCTCCCTATCAAGTTATTGTTGGGAGACGTACCCGAGCATGTCTAGACATCCTAAGTTGGGAGATCTTCGTGGTGTCTAGACATTGTAGGCCCACAACTAGGCCAACGGAGAGGCCCGTTGGGGCATGAATTTTGTCTGGACCCCTGTTGGATGATGGGGTCCTTTTGCCCCCCCCTTAGAGATCCACTTAGAGATACTAATGTATAGATAACAATGGTGTGCCCATTTTAACCTTTAAATTAGGGATTTCTATTTTCGTGCCCTCGGGTCCTTAGTTGTACTCAGTTTTCCCCAGCTCCTTAGTTTTTCCTCAGTTTTGTCCAAGCCCTTGGCTGAAACCGTCACCGGTGTTGGAACGGCCGGTTGCCCGACGGTTGAACACCTTTGACCGTTAACTGCTGACTAGTGGGGCCACGTAGAGCCCGCAAAGACACGTCAGAGCATCCATCTTTGTTTGACCATAAGCATCGCCGTATCCCAGACCAAAACGCGGACGAGTGGGGCTTCGGTATATCGAATGACAAGTGGGGCCATGACGCTGATACAAGGTGCAATACACGGGTAGGAATAGATTTTTAAACGGAGCTCTACAGCGATGGCACGGAGGAGGTGGCCTGCGGGGTGCCGAGATGAGATCGACGTCCACAAAGAACTGCATGAGGCGAGACCAGACGCATTAGATAGATATGAACTAGACGCGTTTAACCATGCAAAGAAGAGAAGAAATGGTCGAGGACATCGACGACGACCTCAACACTTTGACTGACGGTGTCGGACACGAACGCGAGCAATATAGAGAAAACTAGTGTCTCTCCTTTCTGGCGTGTATAGATAGGTGCTAGGGGAGTGTGGTGGCGAAGGGAAAGAACTCGCGGTGGTCTGTGGCGTCCAGCATAGCGGGGCGACGTGGCCGTGCCCACAGCGGCGTGCATGTTCGGCATTGGCATCAGCATGTACGTTCGTCATTGGCCTCGGCGGTATCTCTGGTGTGTCAGTGATCGGATGAGGGGACGGGATTGAGGGTGCATCCCGACGGTGACCTAGCAGTGGCGGCGAGCATGCATAGCCGTTCTAACCATGCCGATATCGGCATCGGCATCGTTTGGAGGCTGTGGTGCTCGAATCATGGTGGAAATTGCGATTCCCTATTATTTTTACATGCATAATATATAGAAAATAGCTAGATCTATAAATCGATGCATATGAAGCTACATATATATTCTTGGTCATAATCCCCTTATCTAAAGGGGATGGATGCATGGCTTCACGTCGTCGTCGCTTTCATCGTCAGTATCTTCGTCGTCCGTGTAGTAGTACTTCCTGCACAATGTTACGTCGAACACCTTCACTGTGAGCACATCATCGCCTTCATATTTGAAGTGTAGGATGTAGCCGAAATCCACACCGTGCGCGATGGCGAAATTCTCCCAGCCCTTGTCGAGGTACATCCGGCCTTGTCCGTCAAATAGGACCTCCACGGTCCAGAGACGAGGACCGCAGTCAGCTGCTCGCAGATACACCTTTGCGGGCTCCTGGCCGTCAAGATAGTTCGCAAACTTCTGTGGGAGTGCCTGCAAAGAGATCGAGCGCCGATCGTTTGAAATTAAAGGCTTTTTGGAACATGCACATAATTAATCACATGCATCATATATGTGGGAACGCGTACGTACCTTCTTGGCCAAAGGGTCTTCATAGATGACGATTAAGAACTCCTCTATGATCAATGGCAGTGTTGACGGTGGTGGTGGCAATGATGATGATCCACCACCCAGGCCGCCCCTTCCCCTTCCCCTTCCCCTTCCCCTTCCCCTTCCCCTTCCCCTTCCCCTTCCCCTTCCGGTCGGCGTCCGAGACGTGGAAGCCATGGCAATGGATCAAGTGTATGTGAACGAAGAAGAGAGAGAGGCAGAAACGAAGAAGATAGAGGCAGAACCTATTGACATGAGGGATGGCCGAGGTGGGGGTTTATAAGGGCGAGATGACCGTTGTGGGGTTACATAATAAATTAAGGAGGAGATGACCGTTGTGGGTGTTTATATCTCAACAAAAAAGTAATGCCTAAAAGAAATGGAAATTCGTGATAGTTTATTATTTTACCGTGAAAAGTAATGCCTAAAGGAAATTCGTGATAGTTTATTATTTTACCGTGAAAAGTAATGCCTAAAGGAAATTCGTGATAGTTTATCATTTCACCGTGAAAAGTAATGCCTAAAGGAAATTCGTGAAAAGTAATGCCTAAAAGAAATGGAAATTCGTGATAGTTTATTATTTTACCTTGAAAAGTAATGCCTAAAGGAAATTCGTGATAGTTTATCATTTCACCGTGAAAAGTAATGCCTACAAGAAGTGGAAATTCGTGATTACCAAACTTGTTGAATCCGGTGGCCAACTCGTTATTTAGCATACATAGAGGGGTAGTAGTTTGCCACCGACAGATAGAGAGAGGGTGGCACGATCCTGCCCGTTAGATCATAGGATCGACGGTAGGTGGGCACGATCCGTGTGACAACAGCTCGACCAATCAGGCCAAGTTTGGGCTTCTGTGAGAAGGGAGAGGGTAAAACTGAGTAGTATCAAGGATACAAGGGCAAGTAAATAATAAACAGGCTAATGAATTCAAATAAGAGATTTAGAAAAAGAAAAACACATGTTTTGTACAATGAAACCCAGGTTGGCCTACCTCAAAGTATTAGCAATTCAAATACACATGAGTGTAAAAATTGTGGCCTGATTCAGACAAACTATGTTTTGGGTATAGATGTTTTGAGAAGAGGTTTGAGTGGAAAGCCATGAACCTTCATAGCTACTAGTGATTTCAGAAGTGGCCATTTGTGTGAAAACTTGATTTATATATGATTGTTATGATTTTATTTTGCGCATGAGTTGGAGGCACTATGATTTTATTTTTTTGAATTTTTTTGCGCATGAAATGACTCAATTAGATGGCTTAATCCCATCTGTTGACTCTCTGTTGACCAGCCACTTGAGGGTAAAACTGAGTATATTGCACTAGCCAGTATTAGTACTCGAGGGGAAAACTGAGTACAGATATTTTTCCAGTGTAAGACTCGAGGGTAGAACTGAGTACACGTAACGGTGCTGACGTGCAGTCCCACGGACGCGTGTCGCGGTGAGCAGCGGTTAGCCGCGCGGTGCGCGTGCTGAGACCAAAACGTCAACTGCCAGTACAGAGCCCCTCTCCCTCCCTCTGCACACAGTCTCATCATAACTCACGCACGCAACCACGCCTCTCACGTCCCATCACCTTCTCCAAAAAACCCCAGCCGCCCTACGCGCGCTCACCTGCCGGCGATGGAGAAGAAGAATGCGCCGGCGGCCGTCGCCCCCGAGCCCGTCGCCTCCGAGCCCATCGCCTCCGAGCCCGTCGCATCCGAGCCCATCGCCGCCGAGCCCGTCGCATCCGAGGGCGGCGCATCCAAGCGCGGCGCCTCCGTGAACTGGGCCTCTCTTAAGGGTGACGGACCACTTCACAAGATCGGCGACTGCTTACTGGCGAACGAGGAGTACGTGGACACCTACGCTGCTTTGAGGCAAGTTTGTACAAATTGGCGCTCAGATCTACCTGAGCCCGACGTGCACCTGCACGAATGGATCGTGGTAGAACACGCCCTTCCACGCGCCACTGAGTTCTCCTTCCTCAACCTCCGCACATCCCGCTACGTCACCATCGATCTAACGGAAGTTCATGCAAGGTTCAAATTCCTCCATATCTATAGAGTTAATCTATTTTTATTTTCAATCGTAAATATCTTAGTGCTGAATGTTATCTTCATCAACTCCCTTTTAGATACTACTTCGTCGGCTTTTACCGTGGCGTCATTGTGCTTGCCCAGAGGAACCAGCCGCACAAGATACGGCTTCTGAACCCACTCACAAAGACTTTGAACGCTATGTTTGAGGCGCAGATGCCATCTATGATTGTGCAGTCAGTCGCTGTAATGAAGTCCCCGACTATGGTCTTCATTTGCACAGGTTACCCCAATGAAATTGCTTGGGTCGATAAGAGCTCTCCAACTAAGGATATAGATGTACATGATTGGGGAGAAGGAAGATTTACGATCGAGGACCATTCTCTGCGTTGCATTACCCCGTTCAATGGTGAATTGTATGCAATAGCTGTGAATGAGTTCGGAAGAATAGTGTGCACCAACAATGTCCAGTTGGAGCAGCGCGCGAGCACTGTCAGCATGAAGACACTATTTTCATTTCCAGAACTTGGAAATGATTATGATTCCAAGTTCTACCTTGTGGAGTCGGATGGTGATCTTCTGCTTGTGTTGTTGGGCGGCAGCACTGACGACAACCGGCATTTGGAGGAAGGTCAACCATTGGTGTACCGTGTGGACACTGAGAGCCGCTCTCTCCATGCCGTCAGTAACATTGGCAGTCGTGCCCTCTTCGTCAATTTTAGCCGGTGTATCTCCGTCGACACCAGAGTGCACCCGACAGTTCGACCTGGCTGCATCTACTACGCGGATTTGGGTTATATCAGAGAGTATGATGATGATAGAAAGGCCTGGGATGAGTGGCCACGACGTGCGGATAGAATAGGATATGGTCCGAAAAATGAACAAAGGCCATACCGTTTGGAGGATGTATTTGCTGCACACTGCAGACGGAGGGAGTTTAGTGAATATTTCTTTCATCTCATGAATTGTAGCGACGACGAAATATATGATTCAGAATGAAGAACATTGTTATTGGCTGCTGTATACAGTTTATGTATTATATTTAGTTTTCTGGATTTATTATGCTGCTGTGAATTCATCCTATACTAGCTTCTAGATTTGTTACCATATTGGGCAAAAAACGAGGGCCAAAAGGCAACAATCATTGAAGAAAGATAGAAATAGAAGCTTCTCTAGATTTGGTACTAATTTGGTGAAAAGAGAGAGAACTGTTACAGAGAGAGAGGGAAAAAAGGCGCTCTGAAAAATGCCAATTTGGGCCGAGAGAGACAAAACCGAGCTCTCACGTACAACCAAACGCGGTCTCGTCCTGTCCCACACGGTCCCGTTCTACCAGCCCCACGCGACGCGGCCCCACACGACGCGGCCCCACACGTCAGCACAGAACGGTCAACTAAACGGCAACCCTCCCGTCCGAGCGTCTGCGAGGGGTTTCAAACTAGAGCGAGGGGAAAACTGAGGAAAAACTAAGCGGCTGGGGAAAACTGAGTACAACTAACGACCTGAGGGCACAAAAATAGAAATCCCTTTAAATTATGGGTGCTAGAGATGAAGATGCTTTCAACCTAATGTGGATGCAAGTTATCCTGGATCGCCAGATTGCATATTTGGCGGGGTCTCACTCAAGAGTAGGTCAAATAAACCTACTCTTCGCATAATAAATGATGAGATGTTCGGCAGGATATAAAGAGGATGGCATAGCAAGAAGAAAATGAAACCAAACGAGTGATTTTGATTATGGGTGCAAACCTGGTGACCTTAGGGTACCCTCCAGCTCTCTTTGGTTTGATCAAATGTACCCAACTTTCAAAATCACGTCATTTAAAAAATTAGTTGCATCATTAAATTTGATTGTAGGCAAAAAAATGACGTGGGAATAATTAAAGAGAAGATAGATAATTGAAGTAACATATTATGTTACCATCACACTGAGGCTGACATGATGATACAAAGGCACTTCTTGATTTCTCTTTTATTTAAATGGCTTATCCGTATTGAGACTTTATACGATCCGTGATTGTAATGAGGTGTAATAATATTTAAATAATCTTAATAAAAAGTCATATGCACCAATTGATGCGGAGGCTAGGGCAGCCCCATTTAAAAACCATTGATCTTTCCAATAAAAAGGAATCTACAAGTAAATAATGATATCACATTGTCACTTAGGAATCATACATATGCCACTTCCCATTGTGGAGGCAATATTTTAGACAAGAATTATTTTGGGAGAATTTAAATTAGATAATTATTTGTATTGTGTCCTCTGCTACGGGTTGTGGATGCTCGTACCAAGTTGACTGTAGGTTGAGTTGTAAGGCGGATTGCCCACCCAATGAACTACTCCCTCCATTATATATTAATTGTCGCTGATTTTGTACGATAACTTTGTACTAAATAAAATATAACTAATTAATATGGAAAAAAGAAATATAAAATATAAGGAAAAACTAAAAAGGAGGGGATTCGGCCAAGCACATTATCATGTTAACTTTGGGTCGCATTGCTAGTCGCCGACATGCCCAGTTTATTCACTCTACCCTTCTTGAGGTCACTATCACAAATCTCAATCACCGACAAATTGCCGAGTAGGGATTTCTCACTCCTGATCCCTAGCGATCTCTTGATTTTAAATTTAAAAGTCATATTACAAGTTTCGAAAAATTCTGAAAATAATAATACATATACTAAAAACGCAATGGTGTCCTACGAACATGTAAATTCAAAATTTAAAATACATTATATTCTAGGAAACCTCAAATGGAGCTCGAGCTCTAAGGAGACTTTTAAAAAAAAATGAAAATGGCACTTGCAAGTTTTAAAAAATCGGGACAAAAATCTTGATGCAGATCATTATGAGATCTACTAGTGTGCAAAACGTCAATCCGAATTCATTGTATTTTAGGCTCTGCAAAAAAGACAAATCTGCAAAAAAATCAAACTTTGAAACTATGCAGTGTTCACTATACTAGATCCATGCATTTGTCATTTTTTTTTCTAAGCCTAAAATACAAAGATTTTTGGATTGATTTTTTGCAGACTATTAGATCTCATAATTATCTACATTCAGATTTTTTGTTCTGATTTTTTTTGAAACTTTTAAGTACTATTTTCAATTTTGTCGAAAACCGGATTCTATGGAGCTCGAGCTCCATTTGTCCACTCTCTTATATTCTGACATATATAAAAAAGGTACGAATCTAAGTGATGAAAAAAGCATATTTTCAAACCTTTAAAATTTCTCAAGATTGTTCATTTCTATGTAGACCAAATAATAATAATAATAATAATAATAATAATAATAATAAGTGAGCATTTCAATTTTGCATGCTTGTAGGATACATCATTGATTATATATTTATAATTTTTAAACGATTTATGTGACTTGTAAATAGGGTTTTTTAAATAAAAATAATCAGTGGACCTCGGGTGCTAAAGGAAGTTTTCGCGAATTACCCTGTTGAACTAGAGAAACGTACTTTAAAAAAAAGTGAAATTGTGGCACAGACGGTCCACCTTGACATGCTGGAAGATTCTGGTCTCCAGTCAACGAGGGAAGAGGGGGTCTTCGCGTTGCCGCGTTCGACGTGCTCGATACGGTGTGTATTGCAGAGTGGCGGATGGAGACGGCACTGACTGAAGACTGAACCGAGTCATCCCCAATTCCCCATGTGCCGATGAAAGCAAAAGAGAGCGGATCGAGCCAACGGCGCTAGATCGCCGCCATGGCCTGCAGCTGCAAGCTTCTCCGCGCCTCCTCCCTGCTCTTTACAGTGTCCCTCCTCGCCATCGCCATCGCTATCGCCGCCGACGCAGCAGACCCTAATCCCGTCCGAATCGCCGTCTACTGGGGCCAGAACGGTAACGAGGGCACCCTTGCCGACGCCTGCAAGTCCGGCCTCTACGCGTACGTCGTGGTCTCCTTCCTCAGCACCTTCGGCAAGGGCCAGACCCCGGCACTCAACCTCGCCGGACACTGCGACCCATCCTCTCGCGGCTGCAAAGGCTTAAGCTCCGAGATCACGACGTGCCAGGCGGTTGGCGTCAAGGTGCTCCTCTCCCTCGGCGGCGGCGCCGGCAGTTACGGCCTGTCCTCCGCCGAGGACGCCCAGAGCGTGGCCACCTACCTGTGGGACAACTTCCTGGGCGGCAGCTCGTCGTCCCGCCCGCTCGGCGACGCCGTCCTGGACGGCGTCGACTTCGACATCGCGACCGGCGAGTCGGCGCACTACGACGAGCTGGCAACGTTCCTCTCCCGGTACAGCGCGCGGGGCCAGAAGAAGGTGTACCTGACGGCGGCGCCGCAGTGCCCGTACCCGGACGCGTCGCTGGGGCCGGCGCTCAAGACGGGGCTGTTCGACAACGTGTGGGTGCAGTTCTTCAACAACCCGCAGTGCGAGTACCCCGGCGGCGACCTGCAGGGCGCGTGGAGGACGTGGACGAGCAGCGTGAACGTGTCCGGGGGATTCTACCTCGGCGTGCCGGCCTCGACCGCCGCGGCCGGGAGCGGGTACGTTTCTCCCGCCGACCTGAAGTCCAAGGTGCTCCCCGGAGTGAAGACCGCTCGCAACTTCGGCGGGATCATGGTGTGGGATCGCTACAACGACCTGTCCAACGGATTCAGTTCTCAGTTGCAGGGCAAAACAAACGACAGCAGCATTGGTACATAACAATATCTTGCACTCTGTACCAGTAGTGCTCTGTACTGCAGATGTGATTAATGACACTAGTGACAATTTCTTCCCAATTTGCAGGGAGCGGGCCAAGCGGATCGCCACCACCGATAGTTACAGGAGGGGGCGGTCCAATCGGATCACCAGCACCAGTAGATGGAAGGGGAAATACTAGCTCATCGTCGAGAAAGATCAGAATATGTAGGCCGACTCTGACTATCTCTCTCTCTGACGTTTATTCAGCTAGCAGAGTCGCTCGTTAAATTTGGATTGTCTAAATTGGTTATGCTCACATAACATTTTCTAGTATTCTACACCATTGCAGTCTTGCCCCCATTAAATAAACGATGCAAGCCTCTTCTGATTCTTGAATTAAGTTGCGTTGTTATAATGCGGTTAGCCTCTTTTTAATTAAATAACTGGCAAGCTTATACTTCCTCTGATCCAAATTGTAGTTGTTATACTGAGATTGGCACAATCTTCAACTTTGTTGCAAATATTTCTCTTCACATAAAAAATTCATACATTATGGAAGATATATTTTGTGATAAATCTGGAGATATCATGTTTTTTGATACTTATAGATGGTCGAACTTCGAAATATATGACTAAGAAAATTGCTAAAAGGAGCTACATTTTGGATCCTAGGCAGTAACATGGACCTATCAAAAACAGGCAAAGCAATGTTATAACTTAGAAGACGGACCTATTAAAACATGCCGGCTGTGTGGATCATTTCTTTTCTTGGTTAATCTAAAATTTACAGATTTCGTATTGGAATGAATGGGCCCCATGTTGTTTATGGATGTATACAAAATTAAGTCCTTGAATCTGAAGGAAATCTACTTACCGAACCAACTTTGCAGACTTACAATGCAAACTTTAAATCGCATGTACTCATTTGGTTCCTGCTATCTTTTCAGATGTAATAGCTGGCACCTCAAGCCTGGTTGGGGTATGTTTATTTCTTCTCACATTCTTTCTGTGGTATAAGAAATACTACGGCAAGGGATCAAAGAACACACCAAGGATTGAATCCTTCCTGCAAAAGCAAGGAACTTCACACCCCAAAAGATATACTTACCCAGAAGTGAGAAGAATGACCAAGTCTTTTGCTCACAAGCTTGGCCAAGGTGGCTTTGGAGCTGTCTACAGAGGCAAACTCCCTGATGGTCGTGAGATAGCAGTGAAGATGCTCAAGGACACTCAGGGTGATGGGGAGGAATTCATGAATGAGGTGGGTAGCATTAGCAGAACCTCTCATGTCAACGTTGTCACCCTCTTAGGATTCTGCTTGCAAGGCTCAAAAAGAGCTCTCATCTACGAGTACATGACCAACGGCTCACTTGAGAGATACACTTTCGGTAATAGTTCTGCTCAAGATCCTAATGCCCTAAGCTGGGAAAGACTCTTTGACATTGTTCTCGGCATTGCTCGAGGGCTTGAGTACCTTCATCGAGGGTGCAACACTCGCATCATACATTTTGATATCAAGCCGCAGAACATTCTACTGGATGGAGACTTCTGCCCAAAGATAGCTGATTTTGGGTTAGCAAAATTGTGCAAGCAAAAGGACAGTAAAATCTCTATCGGTGGAGCAAGAGGAACTGTAGGGTACATAGCACCTGAACTGTTTTCAAGGCAGTACGGAGCGGTGAGCAGCAAGTCTGATGTGTACGGTTACGGGATGGTGGTTCTTGAGATGGTTGGGGCAAGGAAACAGGTCAGTGTTAGTACAGATAGCAGCACTAAATACTTTCCTCAGTGGATATATGACAACTTGGATGAGTTCTGTGGCACCGCCGGCGAGATTATTAGTGACGATGCCACGGTGCTGGTGAGGAAGATGACTCTAGTTGGGCTCTGGTGCATACAGTTAACACCCACGGATCGACCATCTATGAGCGAAGTCCTGGACATGTTGGAAAGCAACAGCGATGACTTGCAACTGCCACCAAAAGCAGGTTGATGCAAAAGAAATGTATTATTTTGAAACTTACGACGGCTTCAGACAGAAACAAGGATAGTGGTACGATGTGTTCATTTCACATGGTTAAAGCAGCATGTTGACAATTAGATTGTTTGCATTGGTAATTAAACAATTGCAAACCCAGTCTGTATGAGCAGATTTCACTAATATCATGCCCATCTTCGGATTCAGTATAAGATATTTTGCTATGATGAACAAGATATGGTATCTAATTTAGTAAACAAAAACAGCCGACGAGCTCCTCTGTAACAAGGGGAAGTTTGGGCAGCTTTTTTCACCTTCTTTCTATCTTTTCTGGACATCTGCTTCACTTGGACTAGTGTGTTCTTTGAGAACATTGTTATATTCTGATCCAAATTCTATAAAGTAGAGGCCAACTTCTGACGAGCGGAGCGAGGCCCGTCTAGGGTTCATCGCATCATAAGATAGCCCACGACGTTTGTAAACATACACCCGATATAGTGAAGTTTTGCTGGCTGGCGCCCGTGGTTTTTACCTCTCTTTGTTGGAGAGGGTTTTCCACGTTAAAATCTTGTGTCTCCGTGCTGTGATTTCTTTTCCGTTCTTCGTTATTGCCTATCGCTTTTATAACAAACATATCTAGTGGTACCAATCACTAAATGATACCATGATACCATTTAGCTAAATTTGAATTTTTAAGTTTCTAAAAATTTCAAAAAAATATGCTAGTGTTCACAACATGTATGTTGACAATATCTAGAATTTTCAGAAACAAATTCAAAATACATGCGGAGAAACTAAAAAGACAAATCAATATGTGAATAGTGTTATTTGTGCGTTCGTCTTTTTGTGATATTATTCATGTTAGATTTGTCTTTTTTACTTCTATGTGTATGTTTTGAATTTGGTTCTAAAACTTTTAGGGATTGGAAACCTACATATTATAAACACTAACATATTTTTTTACTATTTTATAAGTTTAAAAAATTGCATATTAATACATGATACACTAGATATTTTCCCTGTGTTCTTCGGTTTAAAAAATCAATCTATTTCGTGCGGCGTATATGACTTGTACATTTCTTTTTAAAGGGAAGGCTCTAAGAGCCCATCTTAGAATTAACAAAGCCAACACGACCATCAGTACGACGACACTTACAACGAGCTGCTGGGGATTCCAGCTTGAATGCAGCAAAGGAAAAAACAACAGAGAAAAAATAAACAGAGGAACAAGCTGCACTAACTAGAAAACTATGGAGCTAGCTTGATCCCGTCGATGTAGGCATAGACTTCTCGCGCCCTGGAACTGATCATCAACCAGATAGCCTCCGCTACACAAATCGAACAGAAGGAGAGGAATGGCACCTAAGAGAATTATCGTCTCCTGTACCGGCATTGGCCTTGCTGAGCTTTCGCCCGAGCCCAACCACCACCCCCAAAACACGACCTTGACACTCGCCTAACAATTGGACCCTTAGCACAAAGAAGAAATCATCGGTATCTCTTGTGGCATGACGCCGACCTAACCAACCACCCCTAGGTTTGTAGGTGGCCGCCCAAAACCAAGAAATTGACAGTATAAAAGTAGCCAGGGTAACAATGGCATCGACATGCTCAAAGAAGGTTAAGGAGTGAGCCTAAGTCATTGAGGAAAACCTTGCCCCAACCGGAGAGGCCTAATAGTTGTGCAGGAGATGGTGTCCAGCCACACAAGAAAGAAGGGACCTTGTGGTGATGCCTCCAAGAAGAAAAACAGCGTCAAAGACGTCGTCATCACCCGCGACGGCCAAAGCTTTGCAAGGATTTCACTGATGTCCCAACCAGAGCCCGAGGCTGGCCATCACCAGGAGACCGTAGGGAGGTAGTAGACGCAGACACCACCGGCAGCAGTCCACCAAGTTTTGCCGGCCTAGGGAGACGAGGTGACCAAGACCCTAGAACACATACACCGAAATCATCACCGACACCACCCACTGGTCTATCCATGTCGCTCCATATCAGCCAAGATAAGCGTGTAGACATCAAAACTGGATGGAAGACGAAGAAAGGACGTCGAAGGCACCTGCATACGTCCCCATCAGCAGAATTGATCAGCACCCTGCCAAGACATGATGAAGCAGCTGCGAGAGAGGGGTACCACCATCGACACACCACCGCGTCACCCGCGCAACCACGGCAAAAAGCCGGCAGGCACCTGCAAACGCCACCCGCCCGAGAGGTGGCGGCGCCACACTGCTCGAGGCCATCGCCCCGACATCCAAGGGCAGCGCCCCACATCAATACCTATCACCGCCGACCACTAGAGGAGAGAACTCGAGTGGAGGGAACTTGAGTGGCAAACACCCCCGCTTGGTCAGATCTAGTCGTGGAGAGCCATGACCATCCACCACCCCCAACTCTGGCAGCTTCATGACCGGGTGGCGGCGCGGAGCAAGCAGGCCAGTGCCACCCCTACAGGGCAGAATCCTCCCTGCTACCCCCGCATAGGGCCGAGCTGTGCGAGATCCCTGCTGCCCCCTTCACCTGCGTTGTGGACTTGTTCAGCCGCCACATCTGGGGGGCGAGAGGATGAGGAGGAAGGGAAGGGGGTCGGCGACGGGGAGCTAGGGTTTCTCCCCCGGTCACCTGGAGGGGGCGGCATGAGGGGAAAACCGTTTTTCCAATTCCATATGACATGTACATAAAATTATCTCCTTGGAACCCTTGTTTTTTACAGTTTTATGAAAACTAAGAAAGGTAGAGATTTCTACTCTATATTAATTTTGTTGTGTTCATGCCTTGGTGGGGAGGCTGAGACTCTATGTAATGGTGAGATTTTCACTGTCTATTTGTGCCCCAAGATTATGGATGAACCTTGGA
The DNA here is from genome assembly GCA_007115705.1 of Dactylis glomerata. Taxonomy (NCBI): domain Eukaryota; kingdom Viridiplantae; phylum Streptophyta; class Magnoliopsida; order Poales; family Poaceae; genus Dactylis; species Dactylis glomerata. Next base: position 5,256,762 of record QXEO01001278.1, on the reverse strand, counting down.
GCACGAGCAAAAAACTATATTTTTTGATAAAGGGCACTTTTTTAGACTCTTGCACCTTTTCACGAAGATGACATAATCTGAGACCCCAACTCGTCCTTACACTACAGCGGTGCACCAGCCACAAAGAAAGAAGGAAGGAAGAAAGAGAACTCAATAGGCAAATTACATGTTCATAAATGACAATGGAAAAAATCTACAGGTGGACCAATGTTGTTACCCATGTAGGATAAAAAATCCTTCGCCACATACTCACACCGCGAGCCAATATCAGAAAATAGGGTGCGTTATTCCGGTTCTAAAGAATAGACCACTACCAAGCGAGCTCACTCAAAAATAACCTGCATCGTTTGATTATAGCTCAATAGTGTCATTGTGCCCAAGCTTCTTGCCATGGTCGTCGACACCAGCATGCTACTGTCTGCCCACGCCTTGTGGATGCGACTCTCTAACATGAGTAAAGTCCAAAAAAAAACCTTGAAGTCGTAGAGGTTAGTCAATTTGGACCCCAAACTCTTAATCCCAGGAATCAGCACTCTGTATTTACAAATTACGGTCTATTTAGAACATTAATTGCTTTTAGCAATGAAAACACTGACCTGGATAGGATTATTGTCAGATGTGGGCCCACAAACAAATCCATTAAACCGCAGGGGCGGTGTTGAAGCGGTACGCGCGTGGAGAGAGAGAGAGAGAGAGAGAGAGAGAGAGAGAGAGAGAGAGAGAGAGAGAGAGAGGAGGGAGGGAGAGAGAGAGAGAGGAGATTGGGGAATTGGGGAAAGAAATTAGGGTTAGGGTTCTTACGCGTCAGGGCGATTTGGCAGAGGCGCTGCGGGAAGCAGGTCACAGCTGCGGTGACAGAGAATGTCGTGGTCTTCTGGTGGTTCATCCGCTCCTGGCTTTTGTGGAGCAGATGGAAGAAGGAGGGGAACAGAAGCTAGGTCTCCGGTGTGGTATCGCGAGAATCCAATGGCGTACGAGTCGGCGATCTATTGCGAGTATAATCAACCGATGAAGGTGCCTAGGTGGATCTCCTAGAGTGTGCAGAACCCCGGTTGGAGGTACTATGCGTGCGTCGATGCAATGGTAAGCTCAAATTTCTTCTGACTTTACTGCATTTCTCTTGTTGCCTTCTCTGATTCGTCTCTTGTTTTACATTTGATTCAGAATGGATCTGGATGTGGTTTTGTGGAATGGCATGATCCTCCGTTGCCAAAGTTTTGGACCGATTTGCTTGGTGATTTGAGAGATGAAGTTTGGAGACTACGGGCTGGAGGGGTACAGATAGGTTCATCTATGGAGCAAGGAGGAAATGAAGCCATTGTGCAGGCTCTGCAAGATTAGTTGAAAGAACAGAATGCACAGATAGGTGCTTTGAAGAGGAAATATGAGACTGTAGTTCTTCTTTTCATTGTATTTGCTGTTGGTTTAGTGGTAGGCAAGATGTGTATGCAGTGAAGTAGTTCGCTGATGTTTGAAGCAACATGTACCAAATGCTATGCACTAGTGTACTTGTGGCATTGCAATATAAGCTGAAGTGGTACTTACTATAATGTCTGAATTATCTGTCATTTTGAGCAATTCAGAATCAAATAAATTTAGAGTACATGTTTGCATAACAGGTTCATAGTAGTTTGCATCATAACAAGACCAACAAAAGATGTTACAACATAGAATTCATGTTTGCAACAATACCAACACTCACTCACACAGACTAGCGTGGAACTGGATCAGAGTCCAAATCCAAATAACAGCTGACCAATTAATGTCCAGTTTAAGGTGGCCCAATCCATGTCCAGTCGATGATTTAATTCTACAAGATCCAAATCCGTCCAATCCAACTGGTAATAACCACTGGATATCCAAGGTCCATTTGGACCTTTCCCGCGTCGGTGATTAGCCTAGTGCGTCGTGCATGTGCTCGGCTGATATATGTGTGGCCATGACGTCGCATGCAGCTGGAGGCCCAGACGTAGGCACATAGCATTTAATCGTGCATGCAGTTAGCTGAAGCCGAAACTAATTAACATTATTCCGGTGCATCATGCTGGAGCAAATTGTTAAATGGTAAAAACAAAAGGAGATCGATAGAGAGTTGGTCATTGTGTGCGCATCGCATTGAGGTCCAATGGACGTTGGCCTGTCCAGCTGGTTATGTCCATACATATCCATCGTTATTGGACCTGATGTCCATTTGAAGTCCAAGTCCATCTGAGTCTAGTCCAAATGGGTCCAATTTAATTCAGGTCCAAAGCCCATGGATTTTAGAAATCCAGTTCCAGATTTAGACACAGAGTTGAGCACTACATCCAAAAGGCATGACACAAAGTTTGTCATACTAATCAGAACAAAATTACATCTTAGACATTTCCACTTGAAGTGAAATAAGAGTAAGATGGAATTGAAGAAGCTGCTCTGCCCCTTTTCTTCCCTCTTCCTGTGATTGGCATAGCACTTGCAGATGCACTAGCTTGAGCAGCTTGAGATGCTCCAGGAATAGCTGCAGGTTTGGTTCTTGGTGCTTTAAACCTTTTTGGCTTTGGTGGACCTGTAATGGTAGATGTTTGTGCCCTTGCTGCTGGAGCTTGTAGCCTTTCTACTGGAGCTTGCACCCTTGCTGCTAGAGCTTCTGCCCTTGCTGATGGTTTCCTTGCTGCTGTAGATGCTGTAGGTGCTGTATTTGATGCTGGTGCACTTGATTGCTATGGCAAATGCAAATACAAAATGCAAGTTAGATAGGTCAAATTAAACTAGATGGTTGCAAGGTATATATTTCAGGTGAGTTACCTCTTTGCCCTTGCTTTTCTTTCTAAGATGCTGAAATTTCTGGTTCCCTCTTTCAGGATTTGCTTTGCAACCGGACTTGTTGTGTACAGTTGTGCCACAGAGGGAACAAACAATTATAGTCCCATGCTTGCTCATTTTCTTGCCCCTTGGTTTCTCACATTCTTTCCTTTTCCTTTCATTTTTCTTGGGCCTTTCTGGCATTCTAACATAACCAGGAGCTTGTGGCCTAGGCTTCTCAGAGATGGGCCACATTTCTTCACCTTCTACTGGTTGTAGGCAGTGCTCATATATCTGTTTGAAAACAGCAACAGAATAACAAGGTGCAATGAAATCTTCAACTAGTTTACCACACTTGTAGATTGCTGTTATGGCATGTGCACAATGTAGTCCATATAGCTGAACATAGCCACATGAGCATGTTTTGTTGTCCAGGCTTACAGTGTACTGCCTCCTTCCAGTTAGCAATTTAACTTCAAACCCATCTTTGCCATTCCATAGAACTTCATGAACTGTGTCCTTGCTATGGCAGCCTGCAACTTCTTGAATGTGCTTGGGCATATTTTCCCATGGAACTTCTCACCCTTTGCCCTCTGTTCCCGAATCCTAGTAAAGAACTTTTTCCAACAATATACAGAGTAGCAAACAATTAGTTATTATGTAGTAAAGATTGTTTCCTACAATATACAGAGTAGCAAACAATATACAAAGTAGCATGAGTGGGTACCTGATCTTTTCTTGCATGGATATTATTGGGTAGAATCTTGCATCAACAATAGCATGATTGAATGATTCACATAGATTATTATCAATTTATTCACACATGGAACCAACTGGAAGGAAAGCCCTAGCCCAATGTTGTGGCTCATTTTTCATAATGTCCTTAGCACCTTCTGGTGTTTCTTGTGCTAACTTAGCTTTGTAGTAACTGAAGTCCTGCTTGTTTGCTGCTTTGGCACAACCCAAAATTTCTTTTGCCACTCATGTGCCCTATGTTTCTTCCTCCAGTTGGCATAGATATGCCTGGCACACATCCTATGCTCTGCATTCCTTCATGACATTTATTAACCCCTTATGCTGGTCAAGAATGAACACCCAGCCAGCTCCATTGTTATTGATGTTTAATCTTTAATGAGCAATCCAATGAACCATTTCCAAGTTTCATTAGTTTGTTGTTCAACTACTGCCCAAGCCACTGGATACATTTGATTGTTAGCATCACTACCAATGGCACACAACAGTTCTCCCTCCACTGCTCCCTTGAAAAAGCATCCATCCAGTCATATAACCAGCCTGCAACCAGCCTTGAAACCCTCTTTCAGTGCATGAAAGCAAACTTAGAAGCTTTGGAAGATATTCTGGTCCATGTTTGTTGGATCCAAACAAACATAAACTATACTACCAGGATTACTTCTAAGCAGCTCTAGTTGATAATCAAACACTCTAGTGTATTCATTTTTCATGCCACACATTAATCTATCCATGACAAGCTTATTTGCATGTTTGCATTTAGATGGTGTCACATCAGCAAACATATCTTGCAAGACAGTACCTTTCATACTCTCTATCTTCCACATGGGATTTGCAAGAATGAAATGTTCATACCTTTCTCCAATCACCCTTGCAGTCACCAGCCTATTATCTCTGTTTGGCCAGTCACATTTCACTCTAACTCTGTCTACCTCTGAGTTCACAAATTTAAAACTCTTCTTTGTAACTAGTCCATACCTTTTCACTTCTTTCACCAACTGATTCTTACTCCTAAAGACCATTGTCAACATGAAGTGGGGAACTTCTATGTCAGTCTTGAATCTTGGGTACTTTCTCTTCCTCCTTACCACCTTTCCATCTGAATCTTCATCATAAGAATAGTCTTCTTCAGAAGAATCAAAGTTCCAGTATTTCTCTTCTTCCCCTAAAAGTTCCTCCATGTTTGCAACCAAATCAATTGGCACTGCAGTTCCAGAATCTCTGCCAATCCAACTCTTTGTGTCTCTCATCCTTTTCTTGAGTTTTCTTGCATGCTTCCTTAGCTCTAACACCTCTGAATCTTCACCACTGTCCTCACTATGTGCCACATATTCCAAGTCCTCCTCTGAATCCTTGACTTGGATCACATACCTGAGACATTGGAATCTGAGAATTCTCAACTTGATTTACTTCAATGTCAGTTGTTGTTGTTCTAGCACTTGTCCTCTTCACTCGACTGTTAATGATCTGTGTTATCATACATGTGCAATCAGGAACAAGTACTTGTTTCACTATGACAACTTCATCTTCTTCATTGTCAGCAGGTTCAGCACTGATAACTATATGTGATTGATATTCTTCATTGTCAGCAGGTTCAGTAGGTTCAACATTGATAATTGCATCTGGTTGATCTTCTTCAAAAGTTCAGTCAAGCATCTCATCCTCAAAATCACTACAACTGCTGCTATCTTGGCTGTCCTCTTCCCCATTGTATTCAACATACACCTCTACAATTCCTCCAACATGAGTGTGCTCTGCCATTTGCATACAACCACTGTCAATGTGCAAAAACACTAAGCCATCAGCAAGTTCCTTCCAAGGAAGCAAAAAATACATGTTCATTAAATCTTTCCAAGGCATATCATCCTTCAGGTGTCCTTTCAGCTCTGGCCGTGACAACTTGACCCTCTCGATCTCTGATATTTCCTCATCCCATGTAACATCCTAAGATTTTATCAAATTTTGGAGTGAAATTTTTGTTTTTGTTTTGTTGTGATGATTGAAATTTTAGAGGGATTTGAAACTTTTTAAGTTTATTTAAAAGCTTTATTATAAAACCATTTCAAACTTTTTATTATTTCTTGAAGAACCCCTTTGAGAAAACAAAATATCAAAATATTATTTTCTTTCTTTTATTCAAACCTATGCAAGCTTGCTTGTAAAGGAATGAATCACAAATGGGTCATATGCCTCAAAGGTTGCTTTTTCACAACTATGATTGAGAGTGAATTTCAAAATAATATTTTTATAAAGTATTTTCACTAAATTCTAAAAGAATTATTTCAAAAATCTATTCCTATTTTACCTTATGCATGATAGCCCTTTATGCAAAACCAATAAAGTTCTTGCAAGAAATGTTTTATCATCCTTTTACTGGTTTAAAACATTGCTTGGAATATTAGAGGAATTTAGAAAGTGGTTTGATTTGTTTTGAATCAAGTTTGCAAAAGTTATGAATTAAACCAGAAATCAGAAAAAGAAAAGGAGAAAGAACAAAAAATATTAAAAGAGGCCGCGGGGATACCAAACTGGCCCAAGCTAGTTTACGGCCCCGGCCCAACTACACCTTCGCCTGAATCGGTACGAGCTCCCCTTCCTCCCGACGCTGACAATCCTGGCCCACCAGTCATCCCCCTTCTCTCGCCACACTTTCTCTCCCGCACGAGATCAACCCGAGCCGTCGATCGCCTGCTCGAAACCCTAGCCTATTCTCTAAGAAATCCCGGCTATAAATAGCCTAGCCCCTCCTCCCTCGTCCCCTTTTGCTTTCCCCCAAAACCGTCGATAGACCGCTGCAAAATCGCTCATCAGAGCAACGCAGACCTGCAGACGCTCCCGCACCAATTCGGCGCCCCGGTGAGCCCAAGCTCCTTCCCTCTCTTCTATTCTCTCCTACTTGACCCGACGCATCTCCCTGACCTCTCTTCCTTGTTTTATTCATAGCAAATCGGGTGCTGCACCATCGGCCGAAGCACATTGGCACATGCGCCTTCTCTAGCCGCCCCTCCTCTCCGCTACGGAACACAAACAACGATGATGACCAAGCACCCGCGCTCGCCATGAACTGATGAGCGATGTCCACCCCTTTGTCTGCTCCGGGAGACATGGCATCGTCGCCAACGACCTCACTCGAGCCGCAGAGCCCCCGCCGGCGATCGGAACCCTAATTCACCATGGTGAGCTCCCTCCCGTTTCGTCTTGTCCGTTCGATCAAGATCCAAAAGCCCAGATCCAGTCACTTACCGAAGGGGTACCGATCAATCTGGACCATGCAGATCACTTTTAATCCAACGACCCACAATCATGATCTGAATGAACCGGTACCGATGAATCCTATGCCGCCACGTGTCAGCTTCTGTTTTAAAATAGAATTCAAATAAGAAATTTATTCAGATTTGTGCTAAATCTTTGAAAATCTATATCTTTCAAACCATGCATCCAAAAATTACAAATAATATGTGTTTGGAAAGCTAAGAAGATATAGAATCTAATAATGCAATAAAATTTCATAGTTTCAGTATTAAAATTGATTTCATTTTCAAATTGAATCAAACCTATCTGTTACTTCATTTATTTCATATCTTTTGTTCTAATCATCCAAAAATTACAAATTTGTAGTCTTTGGAATCCTCTAATCATGTAGAACATCATAGAATCAAGGAACATCAAAGTTGTTATATGCACAAACTTTGTGCATTCAAATCTATCTAAATCAATTTTGTCTAGCTCACACATATTCAAATTACAATTGTGTTATTTGAGTAAAGTGTGATACATCTCCATCTTATGTTCTACTCGTGTTGTTGTGGTATTGTTGTAATCTTTACCATAGCACTTGTTCTTACTTCATGTTGTTCATTGAATTTTGAGTCATAATCTCAAATATCATACAATCATACCAAAGCCTTTGCTCACTTAATCTTGTTCACTTGTATTGAACTATTCAATTTGCAAATGAGTTAATTGAGTAGTTCAATGCTTCATGAAACCTAGTCCAATGCCTAAGTGTATTATATGCTATTTACGAATAATTGTTATCACACTTATTCAATAGTATTGCTATTGCATTATTTGACACTTATGTGATCTAGTTCACATGAGTCATTTCAAGATTTTGTTCATGCTTTGGTAAGGCATAAAGACTACATCAATCATATCTTGCTTAGTCCAATTCTCACCAATCATTTTTTATCTTTCCCAACTAAACTCTCAAATACATATCTCACAATCCACAACTCTTTTGCCATATCTATCCTATCACAATATCTTAAGAAATCTAAATTGTTAAACAAACCCTTTTTAATTGTTTGTCTTATTTGATGGTGTATGTGTTGTATATTTATGTTGTGTTATTTCTGTGTTATAGTTTGTGCGAAGAGCTACATGCTTAGTTGAGAGAAGTGAAAAGATCGTGATCTTCAAAAGGCAAGTGACACACATATCTTTTACCTACTTTTTACTACTGCATTAGTGTTTTTCAGTAGTATGCATGATAGGTGGAATATTCAACTGTTTTACAAAATGCTACATCCTAGTAGTGAGTAGCTATCCCTGAACCCTATCTATTAGGATGTTAAATACTTTGAAAAATATTGATGCCATGCTTTTACCATCATGTTAAAGTTGTTTTGTGAACAAATTAACAACTTCAACTAAAATGAACTACCTGGGTGGATTAGTTTGATAAGAAGAGTGCGAGGTAGGTGGGTTCTGGGGCACATGCCTTGCGGAGGATGTGTACTCAGGATACCGCTCAGGATGGCCACTCAGGATTAAAGAGATTACTATGTCTTCTATGTTTAGAGTACTTACAGTGCAGCCTTATGACATTATGGGCTCTGTCTTGATTGAGTAGGATTAAGGGTTCAGCCATGGGTACTGACAGAGGGTGGTAGCAAAATATAGGGGGCACGGTCAGATCCGTTTGGTTGAATGCTTTTTCTGAAAGATCTTGTCTCATTTTATTTATGGGGTAAAATGAGTCTTAAGGTGAAAGTGCATGATACGTTGCAAACGTATCTATAATTTTTGATGATCCATGCTTGTTTTACACTAATTGCTATATGTTTTGTCTACACCTTGTGGCACTTTTATGATTTATTTGGACTAACCTATTAATAGTTGCAAAAGTGGACAATGTTCTTGTTTTACACTTTGATGTGTAGGAATTACCAAGAATACAAGTGGAAACCTTGTTGGAATCAAATTGGGACTTTTCAGAAATCTATGACAGAACTCTTTTCGAAGATGGTCACGTTACAAGTCAAATACAGCGTCAAACGGAAAACTCTTCAATTACAAAGTTGTAGGGAATTTCACGGCGAACGTTCTGGTCATAAAATTCACCTGATTTCGAGTCCGAATGGCTGAGATAAGCCCGCTCCATTGCGGCCCAAGATGGAGAGATGGGAATCCGAGAGACTATATAAAGGGGGAACCCTAGCTCGTCGGAGACACCTCCACCCACGAATTTGCAGCCACCAGAGCCACGTTTTTGCCTCCCCCATGGATCTCATCTCCATGGGGGAGGGCTCCCATGAAGCCATGAAGGAAGGGGTCTAAGGGGCGGCGCTCCCCCATGATGCCGGCGGCGGGGAAGGAGTCCCGGCGCCGTCGCCCGTGCCGCCGCCGCCGCCCGCACCCTCGCTGCTCCTCTCCACCATCCTCACTGCTATCTCCATCACATATGCAGTGGTTCATCCTCCCACACACCTCTGTACCGTCCTATGTAAACATGGTGTTTGATGCTATAATATTTATCCTATGATCTATGTAATGTTTCCATAGTTTATTTGTTCTTAGATTAATTTGTTGAATGTCTTTGGTTCATTAGAGTTGTATGTTGATATGGTACTGTCCTTTGGTGTCCATTATATTTGTGCGCGCATGGATTAAATATCTTAGGGTTAGTAGTATGTGCAAAAGGAAGGGGGTAGTTCTGCCGGAGTGACAGAAACCTGAGGACGCGAGCCGGAACGTTGCACGTATGGGAGTAAGAGGACCATTAACTTAAGGCTATGGTTGGGGAAACCTTAATGCATTGTTAGTATTTACGGATGCTTGCTAACAATCCAATCATATAGTACTTGTATTTCCAAGTAGTGAAGTGCTTGTATATTTAGCCTCTCCCACATAGAAAACTGCATCGAAGACAATGAACCCGATTTATTCACTAATTGAACTTAAACAAAGCCACCACTATTACCACCACTTTTCCACACTCATGGTACTGTTAGTTTATGGTTACTTAGTATATTTTATTGCTGCAGTACTAACAACTGCACTAACAATTACTTTCTTGTATTTATTATCTTGCAAAGCTATCTCTCATACCCGTATTGTTGCTCTAGTTTTATTTCCTAGATGATGCAAATGTTTGGTGTGCATAGAGTTGTATCAGCGGTTGATAGAACTTGAGAGAACATTTATCCTACCTTTAGCTCCTTGTTGAGTTTGACACTCTTACTTATCGAAAAGGCTACACATGATCCCCTATATTTGTGGGATATCAAGACCTTTTCTGGCGCCGTTGCCGGGGAGCTCTAGCGTGTGGGTGAATATTCTTGTGTGCACTTGTTTGCGTTATCTCTAAGTAGTTTTTACTTTCAGTTTTAAGTTGTTCTCTATCTTAGTATGGATAGGGAACGCGAATTACAAAAAAAATTAGTTGTACTTGTTACCTAAAAACATTTTCAAAAAGGAAAGTGATTGGAAAGATGAGTAATGGTTAAGTGGGGGTCGACCTTGAACACTTGTGTTCATGCCTATGAAACCGAAACAAATCTTTCCATGGAAGCTTTTTAGTTAAAAACTTGTACATATTGTGTATATTGTATATATTGTACATATTCCTCTGTACCATAAAAGTAAAGTGATAATTGTAGTTCCTAGTTACTTGGAAGTTGATAGTTTTGCTTTGCTGTCCAAAAACAGATTTTCTGTGCTTCACCGTATAAAATGTTTAAAATCACCAGAATGTGATATTGACCTAAAATTTCTTGAGTGCAAAGTAATGCTTATTATATTTCTTTCATTAGACTAACTTTTTCTGGTTTGAGTTATGTAGCTGTCTCAAAAAAATTTATTTTCACCGACTGTTCTGTTTAGACAGATTTTTGTGCTTCAATATAAAAAATCATGAAAAATCTCAGAATAGTGTTTTGATCTGAATTTTTTTTCCATAAACCTGAGATTATGATCTGTCTTTCTTTAGTTTGGAGTTTTTCGATTTGAGCTACATAAATATCTCATTGAGTGTCATCTTTACAGACTGTTCAGTTTTGACAGATTTCTTAGTTTATTCAATACTGTACTTGGTGTTATTAGTTTCATTAGTTTTTCGACAGACGACGGAAATCATGAATACCTTAGTATATATAGTGGCTAATGTTGAGTTTATATTATGAAACTTGTCAATGCTTGAACATGAGTGGATTTTACTTAATGAGTACTAACCCTACTAACGAGTTTTGTGAAGTTTTATATGGATGTAGCTTATAAGTTCTAATCAATATGGTGATATGAGATGAACAAGAAGACAGAAGAGCTCAAGCTTGGGGATGTTTAGGTGCATCCCAAGAACATTTCCAAGAAGATATAATCATCTAAGCTTGGGGATGCCCGAGTCATCCCCCTATTCATCAACTAACATGAGGTTGTCTCCTTCATACTCTATATTACCCATCCACATGATATGTATTATGTTAACTTGTATTATAGTTGCTTTTATATGTCTTGGTTTTATCTTCTTTACTTTTATTAGGCTCTTTATTTTGTTCTTATTGCTTCTTTACTTTCACTTATAATTTAAAAACAACAAAAATAGTTTCTTTTGTTTTGCTTCTTTGTTTGGTTCTCTATTTTGTGCCTAGCTGAAAGACGTTAAAGAAAAGCACTCTTGGGAGATAACCCATGTTTTCTTTCAGTACTTTTTCTTTTATTTGAGTCTTGGAAGTTATTGCTACTGTAATAACCGCTCCTTATCCATTTTATTTTGTTGTTGTGCCAAGAAGAACCTCTAATTTGAGTGAGGTAAGATTTGGGAAAGTTGTTGTCCTGAAACAGATTTCGGTGCTGCACTATAAAAATTCTTGAAAATTATCAGAATATCTTTTTGACCTGCGATTTCTTGTGCATATGCCCTAGGTTATATCCAAACTTTCATTAGTTTTGTACTTTTCTATTTGAGCAACAGAAGGTCCTCAAAAGAATCGACCTTTGTCAGCTGTTCTATTTTGACAGATTTCTGCCACTATTTGTGTTTGCCTCTCGATCGCTTTCTTTTTGAGTTCTTTTGATCACGGAACTTTTGAGGAAGTTTCTACAGTACTATATGCTTTATATGTGGTGATTTTGAGTTTGAAACTGAACCAAAAAGGGTTGATTTACTATTATGTTTATGCTAATGTTGCTAATAGAATTTTGTGAAGTTTTGTATGAAGGAAGTTTTCAAGTGTAGGGATTGGAGAATGATGAGATGAGATGAAGTATGGGCAAAAGCTCAAGCTTGGGGATGCCCATATCACCCCAAGAAATATCCAAGAGGTACAAGCGCCAAATCTTGGGGATGCCCCCGAGGCACCCCTTCTTCATCGGCAAAAATTAGGTCACCTTTCAACACACTATATTTTTATTGCTTTATATTCTATGCGTTTTTCTTAGAGCGTCTTTACTTTTGCTTTCAGTTTTATTTTATTTTGTTTGCTGCAATAAATAGTTGTACCCCAACAAATTTCTTTTGGAGGAGATATACTTTTTTTTATTGCCAAGAACACTCTAGTTTTCACTCTTATCGTTCAACGAGTGTTCTCTTTTTCTAGAACTGCGTTTGGCTGTTGTTTTTCGCCTTGATTTTTGTTCAGATCTTGTTTTATCTTTGTATCAAGGTGTATTTAGACCACTGGTCTATATTGTTTTTCATCAAAAGAGTTGTCTCAAAAAGGTTTGAATGGTGTTGGAAAAGAGAAAAAGTTTCATGCAAAAAAGTGGTACAAAAAGGAGCTTGTTTAGACTGCGGCTTAGAATTTTTCATGCCATGCTTGATGTTGTTTTGATAGTATGCTTAGTGATTTTTGCTGTAGCATGACTTGTCTCAAATGACTGAGATTTCTTAATGAGTCTTTGAAAAAATCATGCGTTGTTTTTATTATGTGGAAGCATTTATTTGGTTTTCTCCTTTGATGCTTTATTTGGGTTGACTTGGCGCATGCTTTCAACATGTTTGACTCTTATAAATTCACCATTAGCCTCTATGACCATTTGGTTTTTGACTTGTGATGCCATTTTATGCTTCTCTTAATGATGTTTTATCGCTATGCATGATTATGGCCGTTATTGCTCTCTTAGTTGGTCGCTCCCAGTCTTTTGCTGGCCCTCACTTTGTACTGAGTATGAGCTCTACTCGTGCATCCAACTCCCAAAAACTAAATTATTCCAATGTGTCCACTATAAATTCCTATGCATGGTATTTTCAAGCCATTCCAAGTAAATTTTCATGTGCTACCTTTCAAAAAACCTTCGAAACACTTCTCGTTTTGTGACACTGTTTTTAGCTCATGGGGACGTAGTGGTCGGATTTGCTATCTTCCATATTGCTAAATTCCAAAAAAAAAGAAAAAAAAGAAAAAAAAGGCACTCCTCCATGGTATGTGAATGTTGGTGGGCACCCGATGGAATCGGTTAGCCATGGTTTGTGAAAGGAAAAAAGGTGGGGAGGAGTGCCAAGCTTTATAAAAGAGCACTAAAGTGCCAGTCTCTCTCTCAAAAACTTGCTTCATTTTTGTATGGAAGATAGTAAGAACCCCATTGCTAGTCGTTGACAAAAACAACCACCTCTCAAAACCCAATTTTTATCTCTCTGTTTTACAAATGAAAAGCTCTAGCACATGTTCAATCACTGCTTCTCTCTGTGAAGGGTCTTTCTTTTACTTTTATGTTGAGTCTCCACCTTCTATCTTTATGCACCATCTAAGAGAGCATAGTTGCCATTCTGAGTATAATGTGCATAGTCCCAAAGTTTATCATTGATTGATTTATGATTATGGTTTCACTTGTTCTTAAATTACTTGTATCTAGTCGCCCTTTTAAACTTGAAGGTGTCCTATGCATTTATGTTTTGCTATTCCATGAAGGACAAGCTGAAAACTACTTGTTATGTTTTTCCATATGATTTGAACACACGTTTGACTTTCATTGTTTCATTATTCATGATCTTTCATTTGTGTTTCTTTTCATGTTATAACATGATTGCTAAGTTTTTATTGTCAAGATTATGTCTCTTATGCCCATGTTATAAGTTCTTTCATCCCAGCACTCAATGCTTTACTTAGATGATCAAGATTGTGATGGTGTATGTCACCTCAAAAATTATTCTTTTGTTATCACTTACCTACTCGAGGACGAGCAGGAGTTAAGCTTAGGGATGTTGATACGTTGCAAACTTATCTATAATTTTTGATGATCCATGCTTGTTTTACACCAATTGCTATATGTTTTGTCTACACTTTGTGGCACTTTTATGATTTATTTGGACTAACCTACTAATAGTTGCAAAAGTGCACAATGTTCTTGCTTTACACTTTGATGTGTAGGAATTACCAAGAATACAAGTGGAAACCTTGTTGGAGTCAAATTGGGACTTTCCAGAAATCTGTGACATAACTCTTTTCGAAGATGGTCACGTTACGGGTCGAAGACAGCGTCAAACGGAAACTCTTCAATTACAAAGTTGTAGGGAATTTCACAGCAAACATTCTGGACATAAAATTCACCTAATTCCGAGTTCGGACGGTAGAGATAAGCCCGCTCCATTGCGGCCCAAGATGGGGAGACGGGAATCCGAGAGACTATATAAAGGGGGAACCCTAGCTCGTGGGAGACACCTCCACCCACGAATTTGCAGCCACCAGAGCCACGTTTTCGCCTCCCCCATGGATCTCATCTCCATGGGGGAGGGCTCCCATGAAGCCATGAAGGAAGGGGGCTAAGGGGCGGCGCTCCCCCATGATACCAGCGGCGGGGAAGGAGTCCCCCGCGCCGTCGCCCGTGCCGCCGCCCGCGCCCTCGCTGCTCCTCTCCACCATCTTCACCACTATCTCTATCACATATGCAGTGGTTCATCCTCCTACACACCTCTGTACCATCCTATGTAAACATGGTGTTTGATGCTATAATATTTATACTATGATCTATGTCATGTTTCCATAGTTTATTTGTTCTTAGATTAATTTGTTGAATGTCTTTGGTTCATTAGAGTTGTATGTTGATATAGTACTGTCCTTTGGTGTCCATTATATTTGTGCGCGCATGGATTAAACATCTTAGGGTTAGTAGTATGTGCAAAAGGAAGGGGGTAGTTCTGTCGGAGTGACAGAAACCTGAGGACGCGAACCGGAACGTTGCACGTATGGGAGTAAGAGGACCATTAACTTAAGGCTATGGTTGGGGAAACCTTAATGCATTGTTAGTATTTGCAGATGCTTGCTAACAATCCAATCATATAGTACTTGTATTTCCATGTAGTGAAGTGCTTGTATATTTACCCTCTCCCACATAGAAAACTGCATCAAAGACAATGAACCTGATTTATTCACTAATTGAACTTAGACAAAGCCATCACTATTACCACCACTTTTCCACACTCATGGTATTGTTAGTTTATGGTTACTTAGTATATTTTATTGCTGTAGCACTAATAATTACTTTCTTGTATTTATTATCTTGCAAAGCTATCTCTCATACCCGTATTGTTGCTCTAGTTTTATTTCCTAGATGATGCAAACGTTTGGTGTGTGTAGAGTTGTATTAGCGGTTGATAGAACTTGAGAGAACATTTATCCTACCTTTAGCTCCTCGTTGGGTTCGACACTCTTACTTATCGAAAAGGCTACACACGATCCCCTATACTTGTGGGATATCAGTGCACAACCCCTGCAGGGTGTCAAAATCTAAGCGTTTAGCCGAGTCCTCGGTTATGGACAATTGAGTCTCTAGTCATGGAATGTTCGGAAGAATCTCATCACCATTTCTGAATGCTTTAAAACTTGACTAGAAACCCTTAGGCAGGAGCTCAGGGCCATACACTCCGAGGGGTGGTGGTTTCTATTGTTTCAACTTTGTTGAGTTGCGCCTAGAACTATATACCGGCCAGTATGTAATATATGGGGGTTATCTTGACCCTTATAAACTAAAATTTTGAAAGAAAGTTATTGAAAAGTATTATAGGATAAAATTGGCTTTATGCAAATTAGCCTTTGAGATCCACCAGCCAAATGTCATGTAGAATAGTCTTTTCATAAATGCCACCAAATATGTGTTATTTGCCAGTACGTTGTTGTACTGACCCCTTTGGGGCTGCATATTCAAACGTGCAGGTTTTATTCGGATGAGGAACGATTAGTAGGATCTCGAGTCTACATTCCAACATGTCTGCCTGTGGCACATGATGAAGATGGAGGCTCATTGCAACTATGCTTTATGTTGTGTACTCATAAGGTTGAAGACCTATGTATTTGGATTTCCGTTGTAATATATGATGCTATTGCAATGATTACTATATTTTGTACTGTGGTGCTATCTATTGATCCAGGGAATAGCACAGTAACACAGGAGTTCTACCTTTAGCAAAAGGTAGGGCGCTACATCCCCCAACATATTGCATTTCTTTTCCTAAGCGGATGAGCTCGCCTCTGATATGGAAGCGGACATTCATAATCTCTGTCAGATCCATGATTGCACTGAAAGAAAATCATAAATACACTCAGGTCTGTCCTAAACGCAATGAAATCCATGCAAAAACACTCCTGACCTCAACAAAAATCAATCTTTACCCTAACCGAAAACCCCCAAATTTTCCCGCTAAAAACCCTAACCTAATTCTGTAAACAACAGTCCAATCTACAAAGAACAGACGAGGAGAACGATGTGGAACATACCCGCACTGTCTCTTGTTGCTGCACAGTTCGAATCGTCGTTGTTCCCGTCGCCGCTCTGCCAATTACTCGCCGTCTGCCATTACCGTTGCAGGAGAAGAGTAGAATGCCATGGGATGCCTCAAACTCATTGGTCTGGGCTGCTCGAATGGGCCGGGCTTACTTCTACTAGACAAATCAACCATTTCCTCCCTTTCCCTCACCAATCCTAGCCACATCAACAATCCCCGTTTGGCAAGCGAGTGAGGGTTGTAAATAGATCGGTATTTGTAAATACAGAGTACTGATTACCGGGATTAAGAGTTTGGGGTCCAAATTGGCTAACCCCTATGACTTCAAGGTTTGTTTTGGACTTTACTCCTCCAACATCTACCACGACAACACAAACACCCGATCCTCCTAGCTCGAGCAAGAGTTCCACGGTATTCATCAAGGCTCCATAATCACGACTGATTACTACCATAAGCAGAAGGTTCTCACTGATGAGCTTAACATTGAGCACATCCATCAATGGCAAAAGACTTGTCCAGAACATGTTCTGTGGCCTCAGGTCATGACTTGTAGGCATTCATAAGCTAACCCTAAAACAATGCCCAATAATGTCATTCCTCGACTTGAGCTCCTCTCTTGTGCTCGAGGAGCTAATGCTAGAGCAGTATGAGTCATGATCGGCCCTGTCTTCCTTCATCGCTGGTGGAGCTCTCACGCCCCCACCACCACGTGGTCCTATAGACAACACAGGGCCTCTGCATCTCCCCGACATCTGCTACAACTTCCAGCATTTCGACAATAATCATTTGGTGCATGGTGCCACTTTCTCCACTCTGTGCCTTCCCAGCAGCATGGTTGTGTCACCTCCAACACAGCAAGGAAGGGCTTGCGGGCTTCCTGGACATCCATGCATAACCCCTGGGCGGGTCTATTCAGATGTGAGCTGGTCTACCACCACCCCCCGCTCCTTTGCCCACCTCAGGCCCAACATGCCATGATGTCGCCCTGCCTCCATGGCCCCATGGTGCTACCTCGCCCATGCCATGGCCACCGGGAACTCCATGCCTACCTTTTCATGGCCACCAGGAACGCGACGAAAGTCGATGATCACTGCACAGACATATACTTCTTCTCCTATGTCCTTCAACACCATGATTCTTATGCCACCATACCCAAAGGAGTGGTTCATTGATTTTAGCATGTTAGCTCACATGACCAGCAATTGGGGTAATCTCTTGCACATCCTACCCTCTTGCATCTCGAGCATGTTCAAGTGGTAGTAAACATGCGCCTAAAACCTTTCGAGGGAGGCTCTTCCCAAGATTCAATGGTAATAACTTTTTATGTTGACTACCTCAAAGGTTATTTTTTCCTTCGTGAGTTGTTTTTATCACCAAAGGTCACTCATAATTTTACCTGTCCAAGAGAACATGCAGTTGAATGAGGAATGACACCATGTAAGGTGGATGGTGCTACCTTTATTATTGAGTCATTGAGCTTCATTCTCTAGAACATGCTGTAGAAAAGGATGACTACAATGCTTCCTCCATCCACGAGTGATTTGCTTAGTTTGT
Source organism: Dactylis glomerata (assembly GCA_007115705.1). Taxonomy (NCBI): domain Eukaryota; kingdom Viridiplantae; phylum Streptophyta; class Magnoliopsida; order Poales; family Poaceae; genus Dactylis; species Dactylis glomerata. The sequence continues at coordinate 5,238,737 of QXEO01001278.1, read as the reverse complement.
GGCCTCTGATCCTTTGTCTGACCACCAATGGAATTCCTGCCTAATCGGCTTGTTGGGCTAGCTGCTCTTCTTCATACTCTTGAACAACTTGTTCTGAGAGTAGATACCATTGTGGTGAGTCAGGAGCTGGGACCATGGCTGCCTTGCCTTTATCATTGTTAACTTCTTCCCCTGCAAAAACTTGAAAGGAACCTTGTGCTCTTGATTGGTTGCGTCCTTCATTTTTTCACTGCTTTTGAAGCTTTTGGATTTCCCAAAATTGGTAACAGTTGCCGCCGATGTGAGAAGCCAGCCTTGAGCCCATACTATGAAGTATGCAAAGGCTATTGATTACCTCAGTTCGGGTGTGGTATTTGCATTGCAAGATTTCCTCCACTATTTCAGTGCTTTCACCCCTATCGACTCTTGTGTTGGCGACAAACCTTGCATTCTTAGCACCTTCATATTCTTCTTTCTCCGAAGTGCGGCCTGGGTTGGAGGAGACATCAGCAATACTAATGAGATCTGATACTTTCCTTATATACGGCAGCTACCACTGGACTTTGTTAGCCAAAAGCTCTAAACCGCAACATTCTTTGAAAAATCCAATCGCTAGTTTCATGCTGATTCCACTGGAAGAATTCCACATACCAACCCATCTCTGCAGCCATTGGCGATTCAATTTACCATTCCTTCGCATGCAGTGATGCAGGTCCTAGGTAGTGGCTGGAACTTGGGGCTTCACCTGGAAGTACTTGAGGAAGGCATTTCTCATCTGCCTCGATGAGTTGATGCTCCCTCTCAGAAAACTGTGGATCCAATGGAGCGTGGTTCCCTCCATCATAAGTGTCAGATAGCGAGTTGCCACGAGTGATGAGACGCCTATGTTTCCATGGCGTACTTGTATCATCCAGCCACGCCTGAGGGTCCATGTCATAGATATAGTACGACAGATCAACGAGCTCCTTGAAGTTTCTCGGATACCTCGTTGCAGTAATCACAGGTCTGAAGCACTTCAGACCAATCTATCCAAGGGAACTCGGCGCAATCTTCCTTGCTGGGATAGCTCTGCTCCATTGTGTGCATAGGCGAACGGCTCCCTCCTTTCAGTAGCCATAATTGTGCAACTTCCCTTTTGAGCCCTTGCTGGTGTTGTTGGCTATGCGAGTCCCTTGCGAGCTGGGTCCTCCATCGAAGGTTTCTCCATGAGTCATTGTTTCTCTAAGGAACTTGGAATGCCTAACAAGGTCAAAGACATGGGCGCACATGTCTGTCTACTTTCCCTTGATTTATTTGCAAATCAAACTGTTGGCCACGAGGAGGTTTTCCATTGGGTCTGGAAGAAACTTAGCGCTGGGCGTGTCTATCCTAGTGAGTGATCAGTTGTCGTACCTTGTGACCCCTCTATGGAAGTGCTTGGTGATGTCGCAGATTGCCCCTACCCTGCCTTGGAAAGGATCACGTGCCCGAGTCCCCTACCAGATCTATAGTTGGGTGCATCCCTTATGCATGGTTCCTCGTGGGACAATAACTCCGGAGCCTTCTCGAGCTCCCGCTGGATTGGACCCGGCTAGCCTATGGGGGTTAGCATGTGGGGAGGTCCTCCTGAGCAAGTAGGTGTAGCAGCTTCCTAAGGCGAGCGTGGCCACTGGGGAACTCCCTTAGGGTTTGTCACCTGTGGGACTACAAGGGAGGCGCTTGACATAGATCCGATAGGATTCACGCTGGGCGTGCCAAGGATCTTGGAGGCAGCTTGCGCCTGCCACTTGGCGACCGACATGAATTGACTCTGGGTGCAGTCAAAGGTAGCCGCGATTAGGGCATCCATGGTGTCCTCGAGGTCTGTAGTTGGGTCATCGCCGTTGATTATGACATGATCGTTACTGACAATGAAACAGGCAATAATGGCCATTGTTCCCTGCTCGGAGTTAAGCAACTCAACCAATCTATTGCATCTGTCGATGGTGACAAAGATTTGTATAGAAACTAGGCCGCTATTTGTCGTGGCGAGTGCAACCATCATATCAGTGCCAAAAATAGCCTCGGTATCGATATCTATCATGGGGGCGGTATTGATAATGTCCTTAGCGGCTGTCATGCCATGCCGGTTAGTAGCATGCTCTCCCATGCATGGCCTGGGGGCCAAGGTTTGAGATGTGGCAACGCCGGGTGGAGGATCTTGCTCCTCCATGACTAGGGACATGTCATTATTGGAGTTGGATTCAATTGAGTTGACATCGGGGCCCCCATCACTGTAGGGCATGAGTTCCTCATTTGCCTTCATCCCAGTGGTGGCGTGTGTGAACCTGACACAAGACACCAGCGTTTCTCGATGGTGTGAGATCATGCCCTAGCTTCCGATCATGAATGAGAAATAGTCCATGGTCGGCTGAAGAGATCCCACCAGGCACACAACTCTAAATGTTGTCGTAGGCCCCATGGTGGGTGCAAACTATCGTGGTTTTGTCGAGACAGATGCTACATGGGTAGCTTACATGAGGTGGTTGACGATGATGACATTGGAGCACCTGGACAAGATTGGTACACGACACGATGTAACCAGGTTTGGCCCCGCACAGTTGAGGTAAAAGGTGTACTTCCTGCTTGATTGTATATATGGCTATATGTTTAATAGGGTTGCCGGTAGCATAGCACATACAAATGGATCTATGACGGCTATGGAGGCTATGAGGATGAGTGGAGAGTATTCCCTATGCTCCCTAGGTCAAGCTTTGTATAAGCAACTTGACCTAGGATTTTACATTGTTGGTAAGATTCATCGCAAACCTAGTCAACTACCACTGTTGATCCTTAGATTGCTCCTCATGAAGGTCTGGAATGGATCAACTAGGCCTTCTTGTAATCTTGGGCTTTAGTCGACGAGTCCTTGTATGTGGCGACTATCTTGGGCCACCCTAGTGACCGACAATGACTCGCTTCCTTGGGCCTACCCGGTTTGGTATTCTCTCATCAAGGGAGTCAAGCCTTGTTGCCTTGGATTCGCAGCCGCTCAAGCGCGTGCACCTATGCATGGCTGATGGTAGGACCTTTATTCTTTAAAATGCCACTCATTGACTCCAAGTGCAGAGTGATGCGGCAAAATAGGTTTTCCCCACAAGGGTGACTCAAGGTAATTCTCGAACTCTCGGGGAAGCCTGAGGTTGGTTCCTTTTCCTTGCTCTCAAACAACCTGCAACAGTAAACAAATAATTTTGTGTCCCCAACTAACTATGGTGGTAGTCAGGCACCAACAGCTTGCAAGTTTAAAATTCCCTATATGACACTACTTCTAAATTTTGATTCCTTATATGACACTCAAATGTTTTTCCTTCGCTAGATGTCATTTGGTGTAATTTTTTTTGCCTTACATGACACTGCCGTTGAATTTGTTAAACCGTGCCATCTCCTTTTTCTTGTCTGGATGAAATTACCCCTAGGTTGGTACTGCCCGATTGAACCAGACCGACCGACCGAGCCCATCCTATCCCCGCTCCCGAGCCCGTCCCTGCTCGCAACCCTAGCGGTGGCAGCACGTGCCTGCTCGTAGCAGTGACGCGGGTGGCATGCTTGCTAGGAGAGGCGGTGGCGCGGTGCTCTGAGCGCCATGGAAGGCTTCTGTGCGGGTGGGCGGCCAGGCACGGCAGCGGGCCAAGGAGGGGCTCCAACCAATGAAGCAGGCGGGATGGAGGGCGACCAAGGTGGGGCTTCCGAGGATGGCCAAGTTGGGGCTTCTGAGGGCGGCCTAGGCTCGGCAGCCAGTGGGAAGGATGCGACACTAGAGCACCTGTTGAGGAGCTCGGCTCCAGGCTTGGGCCATGGCGCACAGGAGGGTTTGACCCCAAGTTTAAGGGCTTTCAATTCATGGAGAGAGCGTGGGATCTGGCGAATTCGATGGCGGTCAAACAAGGAAAAGGGCACACGAGAGTTTACCCAGGTTCGGCCCCCCGAAGGGTAAAGAGCTACATCCTACTTGTCTAACTTTGTATTATGGTGGTGCTTACAGCAAGGTATTATAATGGCGGCATAGATTGGAACTAGCCAGAGGTGGAGAAAACTCGAGATCACGAGCGCTCGGGTGGAGGCAAAAAAATGCAGTGAGGCAATCCTGGAGGTCCCTCCTAGCCTTTTATAATGGAAGGCTAGGTCTCGGGATCCTTGGATAGGTTGGTTACCAATCGCACGATTAGTGAAATCCTAGATTAGTTCGAATACGGGATCCCTATCCTCTTCGAGTCCTTGTAGTGCACGCCAAGTTTCGACTTCATGGGCTGCGCCATTAGGGAACCTTCATGGGCTTGATGCTTCTCCCGAATGGGCTTCTTCCTGGAACAGAACCATATAGGCCAAAGATGAGGAACCGATGGGTCATTCCTTCATCAGTAGCCCCCGAGTGCCTGGGGTAGTCGAAGACTAGGGCAGGGACTCTAATTCATTTGAGTCGAACCTTTCAACGATGTTGCCAAGCATCCGCTAGATAGCTGCAAAATCTTTATGCTATTGACAAGCATCCAAACGTTAGTCTAAGTGCTATTGATAAGCACTCGAATAATTTGTTAGCTCCAGAAAATCATCAGACTATTGTTACAGGGATTAGTATAACCTGCTTGAAACACTCGCCGGGTCCAATTAATTGCAAAGTAGCAAAAACAACAGTTAGCTTACTCAGATTTGAGTCCCCTGACTTGAACCCGCATGGACTTGCACAACTTGGACTCATGCCATGTTAGGCTTATCGAGTCGAAGCCTAGTAATTGAATGGCACCCGACATGCCCATTGGTGCATTCCTTTCTTAGCAGAGCGCACTTGCTGTGTATACCGGGCCAATCAGTATTGCTAACTGTGGGCTTATCTTCGTATTTGACATACAGCATTCGAACAGGTGTATGGATACCATATTTCAGGAATCTCTGAGGGGTAGGTTAGCATGAACTAGAAAGTATTAGATGCCGGTGTATAGCAAGAAATATTTCAAGGGGCAAACAACCCGCACTGGAAAGCATCATGTAGCATTGGAGACCAAGGCAACATTTTGAGGGACAATAATAGCCCGCACTAGAAGAATATGAACGGTGTTGAAGACCCGAAATAGCGCTTCGAGGGACAAGAAGGCCGCACTCGAAGAATATGAACGGTGTTGAAGACCAAGAGGAGTGCTTCGAGGGACAAGATAGCCCGTACTCAAAGAATATGAGCGGTGCTGAAGACCAAGAGGAGCGCTTCGAGGGACAAGATAGCCTGCACTCAAAGAATATGAGCGGTGCTGAAGACCCGAAAGAGCGCTTTGAGGGACAAGAAGCCTGCACTCAAAGAATATGGGCGGTGTTGAAGACCTGAAAGAGCGCTTCGAGGGACAAGAAGCCCACACTCGAAGAATAGGAGTGATGCTGAAGACCAAGGGGAGCACTTCGAGGGACAAGATAGCCCACACTTGATGAATATGAGCGGTTCTGAAGACCAAGAGGAGGACTTCAAGGGACAAGACAGCCCGCACTCGAAGAATATGAGCGGTGCTGATGACCCAAAAGAGCGCTTCGAGGGATAAGAAGCCCACACTCGAGGAATATGTGCGGTGCTGAAGACCCGAAATAGCGCTTCGAGGGACAAGAAGGCCGCATTCAAAGAATATGAAAGGTGCTGAAGACCAAGAGGAGCACTTCGAGGGACAAGATAGCCTGCACTCGAAGAATATGAGCGGTGCTGAAGACCAAGAGGAGCACTTTGAGGGACAAGATAGCACACACTCAAAGAATATGAGCGGTGTTGAAGACCCAAAAGAGCACTTTGAGGGACAATAATCCCACATTCGAAGAATATGAGCGGGTGCTGAAGACCCGAAAGAGCACTTCGAGGGATAAGAAGCCCGCACTTGAAGAATATGAGCGGTGCTGAAGACCAAGAGGAGCGCTTTGAGGGACAAGATAGCCTGCACTCGAAGGATATGAGCGGTACTGATGACCCAAAAGAAACTTTTTGAGGGACCATAGCCCACAACTTGAAAGATTTGGGCAACATTGAAGAATAATAGAAGTACTTTGAGGGTAGCAGGAAAATATTATAGTTATTAGCAAATATGTACCTTGGGGGTAAGAGACTCAATGTGACTTGAAAAGCATCCAGTCCAGTAAAAAGGCAGCTTGCTAGCCTTAACGTCATGGATGACATATTTGGTTCTCGAGTGTCTTCACAAAATGTCAAGACGAGGCCTTGACATTGATGGGACAAGTCATAAGTGGGGCCCACCATGCCGAGTGGCGCACGCCAACTGTATACCCTGTTTGACCGCACGCCCCGCGCAGTTAATGGGGAAACGTAGCCACGTCTCCTGATTCTCATGCGTAGTGGGGCCACATCACCCATAATGCTAACACGTGGACAGAAGGATGTGCGCCGCCGCTCCGGCTTCAGGATGGACGGCTGAGATGCCAAGACGGGTTTCACTGTATTAGATAAAAATGGGGGGAGTAAGGTTTCTTCTTCCCATTTCGCCACCATCATCTTCTTCCTCAAATCCGTCTTTCTCCATTGTTGCACCTCTGATCTTCGCCTTCCACGCGCATAAGCACCCACCCACACATTGCCATCATGGGAAAAAGGGGTTCCACCACTGCCGTCGTTCACGCCACCGCCAAGAAAACCAAGAAGGCCGCCACGCCATGCGATCCCGAATTCCTGATTCACCCACAACCGGGGATTGGGACTGTTCCAAGTTTGTGGAGAAGGACTTGTGCAAAGCCGCAAAGGAGGAGCTCCTGAAGGATGATGCAGAGGAGGTCCATGTGCCTGGACCAGAAACAACTTCAACTCCGCCCGCGGGATTCCGGGTAATGTTCATGGCATTCATCCTCCGCGGACTTTCTTTCCTACGCACAATTTCCTCCGAGGCCTTCTTTTTGCCTACAGAGTCCAGCTATATGACTTGAACCCCAACACCGTACTGCACATTGTGTGCTTCATCTTGTTGTGTGAGTGCTTCCTGGGTATCAAGCCCCGCTGGGCAATGTGGAAAAGGATATTCAGCATGCGGCGCCTAGCCCCTTATCAAGAAGGAGGCTTCCGCTACTTTGTTTGGCCGGACGTGAATTATATCAGCTTGAGGACTCTGAAGAACAACCCTGGTTGGCGAACAAAATGGTTTTATGCTAGAGATCAGCCGACCGCAGGCAGACACATAGGACTCAAAGAATTTCACGCTGCGAGCGATCTTCAAGTGAGACAGTCTTGGGAGAATGCCGTGTCGGCAGAAGAGATGGCCATTACTGAGCCACTGATGCAAAAGATTCTGGAGCTGTGCTCAACTCTAGGGAAAGAAGTCACCAGGTTTCAACTGATTCGTACTTTCATCGAGCTCCGGATCTAGCCCTTGGCCACGCGCACACATTGCATGTGGGAGTACTCAGGCCGCCGGGACTCTACTCGACTCTCGGTAGACGAGCTGAAGGAAGCCGAAGTCGACGAGAAAGTGTGCACACTTAATTCCCTACTGAAGAAACATGATGTGCCCATGGTTTTTGGGACTGAACCTTTCAGCAAGGCTCACCCCCACACAGAGGTATTGTATTTATCGAAACTCTTCGATTTGCTTTAATTGAACCTCTTTCTCATTGCTTCTTTCGACTGAACCTTTATTCTAGGAATAAACTTTTTTGCACAGTTTCCCAACCTAGTTCATTGCTATTTGCTGCAACTAGAGGATGGCGCCTTTCCTGGAAGGGAATTCATCAAGACAGCCGATGACTCGGCCTCAGCAGCCCCGACAGCATATTGCGCCAAATTAGTGAAACGCAAGAGGGCTATTGTTGCCGACCGAGTTGAGGATTTGGAGGAGATTGACTCTTCTGACTTCTCGACCGACAAAGATATCTAGGCGGTCTTTCCTGCAAAGTCCATAGATAGTCGTCCTCCTCCCAAACTCAAGAAGAGCAGATTTGACAATTATGGCCTTGGTGATTCGTAAGTCAATTTCTTTTTCATCCTTGACTTCTCTTAGTCACTGATTTGTTTTGTATCCTTATTCAATCTTCCTATCTACGTCTTTGAATGATGACCCATCCGAGAGCCTGGATGACCAACGTCGCTTTCATCTGCAGTCGCATGACAACGCCTTGGAAGCTACCGCTCAGTCGCAAGAGCAGGAAGTTGGGGGTGGAGAGCATGTAAAAGCTCCAAGCCCTTCTAAAGCACGAAACAAAGCTAACGCTGAGAAGGAGATCATCCACCTAACTTCTTTGGGTGGTCCTCCTCCCGAATCCAGTTGATATGTAAGTCTTTTTTTGAATATTTGAGTCATTCTTATCTGCTTCTCCCCTAGTATCCCCTGTGTGTGAGTCGAAGTGCTCGCACTTGGGCTTTCCCTCAAGAAATATCTTTTAATCTTCATTGCTTCATTTGGATGTAGCCTATTGTTCAGAGCCTATCCGAAATCTGCTAGACTTATCTGGAGATGGAAAAGGAGAACAATCGGTTGGCTGCAGTTTGGCCAAAACTCACAGCAATCTTCCGCTTGTGCATTTGTTGATGTTGTTGAGTGTCTGACTTTTATGATATTCATCATTTCATATAGAAGTTGCTTCTCAAGTTGTCGAGGACAAGTGAAGATGCATTCGGAGATAGACGACCTGACCGTTGAGGTTAGCACCCTCAATGATGAGTAGGCAAAACCTCGAGAACTGCAACGCTTGCATGATGAGCATCTGGCCAAGGTGGAGGAATGGGAAAAGGATCTCCAGTTGCATCTTCAAGAGGCAATCGGTACCTTGCATGGTACGTTACATGCCACATGTCATGTTTTCCATGGATGTCTGGCCCTTTTGAAGCTTATAGTCTGTCTTTCTCGGTTTAGTCGCCATCGATCTGGACGCTTGAAGCGGCACAGTGTCGGATGATCCCATCTTGGAGGTGAGCATCGAGGTGACCGAACATGTCTGCCTTGGTGTTTGGGACCTACTGGCCAAAGTGCAATCGATGCTCGGACGTGTGAGAGACATGGTTGTCCCCAGTTTGATGAGTGCCACCATCGCCGGCATAGTCGATGCTCTCACGCTGAAGGAGGATGGCGAGGACCCAATGAACATCATTGTGCGCAAAAAGGTAATGACTAGCTCAAAATCTATCTTTACCATGTTGCTGATGCATGGCATCGAGTGCGACCTTGAGAAGATCAAGACCACATACCCAAAGGGTAAGGACGGGCATGACAAGTCTTCGAAGGAGTTCATCGAGGATGCTCGAAAGATGGCCAACTGCCTCGCTCTCTTCCTGGTGGATAGGAACACAAAGAGGAAGATAGATCATGATGCCAAGAGGACCAAGAGAGGTGCTTCGTCAAGCAAAGCTACTGGCAACATTTCGTAGCCTCCTTTCTTTTCAATGTACTTTGTTAATCTGATCATGTAATGTATGGACTGAGCCTTCGGGCAAACCTTATTTTGGTCGTAATGAAGTGCCTGGCGGTGTGCTTGTTATTCATGTCGATTCTTACATGCTTTGCTGCTTTTCGCGAGTGTTTTTCTTTTGAGCTTCATGTACCTCTGTATCTTGTGCAGAGGCCGGCTGCACATGTTTTGATGCCTGGGTGCTATCATATCAGATGGTTGGTGGGTCTTCAACTCATACGTCGACTACCGGTGCACCCAAGAGGCATGTGTTGTCTGCTGGCGAGCTGTCCTTGATATGTGACTTGCGAGATCAACTGAAGAATGTGCGGCAGGAGCTGAAGGAAGTGACAGCCCTTGTCGCCATATCTTGCTCGAAAGCGTCGCAGGCCATGGTGGTGGAGTGGTACCTTCTAAGCGAAGTCGAAAGTATTGGCAAGTCATTGAAGTGTAAGTACCTTTCAAAGCCCTTAAGTTTTCTGAATCCCTGAATGTTTGCTGACTAATTTTTTGTGCGATTTCATCCAGACATTTGCCTTGATGAGCAAGCCAAAAGTCATCGAGTCACATCCCATCTGAATGCGGCTCAGGCACATGTGAGCGCTGTCACGGATACCATCTGGGTTTATCGATCCAATGCGCACATCTTGGCTTTGCTCCAGGACTGAGTAGCTCAGGCGGGAGTACTTGCCGAATCTTGTCGATCAGCCATGGTGGTGATTCACAAGGTCATGTTTCCTTTGAACGATCAGCCTGACGGCCTTCCCTCTTTGCTGGAAAGATTCAAGAAAGGAGAGGCCACATATCGGTTTGTTCGTCAGCACCTTCATTGTGGCGCACAGGTTGCATTGTCTTTCATCTGGGTTCATCATCCGGAAGTCGACATGGAGGTTGTCGGCACTTTGCCACCGACGCGAGGAGGACGCACTGATATATCGGTGCACTATGTTATCTGCCATCGTGCAACAAAAGCTATAGCGGAGCAGATTATCATGGAAAGTGACAAAGAGAGGGCTCCCTGCGATCCACAATAATAGTGTAATTTGGCATCTCTTTGTTGCTTGTAAATTGTGCCTGAATAAAACTTGTGGTCATGAAGTCTAGGGGTTGGAGCCCCCAAGCATAGATTGACTTTTATTTCCCGAGGCTAAGCCCCTGAGCGTGGGCCGAAGTATTTTTAAGGTGAAGCCCCCGAGCGTGGATTGAAATATTTTTAAGGCAAAGCCCCCGAGTGTGGGTCTCAAGATTTTTAAGGCAAAGCCCTCGAGCGTGGGTCAAAAGATTTTTTAAGGCAAAGCCCTCGAGTGTGGGGCAAAGTATTTTTAAGGCAAAGCCCCCGAGCGTGGGTCAAAATATTTTTAAGGCGAAGCCCCCAAGCGTGGGTCAGAAGATTTTTAAGGTGAATCCCCGGAGCGTGGGTCGAAAGATTTTTTTAAGGCAAAGCCCCCGCACGTGGGTCAAAAGATTTTTTAAGGCGAAGCCCCCAAGCGTGGGTTTGAAAGCCTTGTAAATATCGACTCAATGTGTGAGGAAATAGTTTGCTTTATTGATTGATGCCGAAGGCATAGTATGGTGTGTGGTCTGCTGCCGTCACCTTTTTTACATTAAAAGGGAATAAAAAATTCAGATTTCCTAGGGGTGGAAGCGGCGCAGATGTGCCGCGTTCCATGGGTTCTTTTTGTTGTTCCCTGACTTGATGTCACGTAGACGGTATGCTCTGCCAGGTATCACCTCCTTGATAAGGTACGGTGCTTCCCATGGCGGCTCTAGCTTCTTCGTGCTTGTTTTCTTGAGGCGGAGCATGAGGTCTCCTGGCTCGAAGGATCTTCCGTGCACTCGATGGTTGTGGTAGTTCCAGAGGCTTTGCTAATAGACTGCAGCACGGGCGAGAGTGACGTCTTGAGCCTCATCAAGTGGATCTCGAGTGAGATGTTTTCGGCCATATCGCAAAGGCTGAGCCATCGCGAAATGTACAAGCGTAGAGTTTCTCATGTCTTCTGTATGCATAGCTGAAGTTCCTCGAATGATGTGGGTTGCCTTGATGTGCCTCAAAAGTTGCCGATGAAGACTTGTCTGAACTCTTCCCATGAGCCGATAGATCCTGGGGCATGGTTATTGAGCCAAGCCAGTGCGGCGTCTCTGAGAGGCAGTTGCAATAGCTACAAAGCGTTGTCTCTCGAGACTCTGCTGACCTTGACTGCAGTCACGAAGTCATCTAGCCAAATTCTCGGGTCCTGCTACCCGTTAAACTTGACGATGCCTTCATTGATTTTGATTCCTTTTGACAGGGGTGTAGTTCAAATGTATAGGCTGAAGCACTCTGTGCCGCATAGTTCATCATCGTTGATGTCGAGAACTGGTTGTTCACCCTCGCCCCGGGTGTTGAATTGATGAGCCTCGCATTGCACGTGAGCTATATTGACTCTGTTTTGTGTCAGAGCATGCCTAAGTTTGCCATTGATAGGCTGCACGATGTGGGGGCCTGGGCACGACTGTAGGCGCTGCTGGATGATGTCTATGTTGCTGTGATGGACCAGTGTTCTTTCTTGGCATTGGGTTGTGGGGCGGTTCGTTTGCTGTTTGTAGTACCCGTACGCCTTTGAGTGCAAGAGCTCAAAGTTTCGACATGTGCTCATCATCATTGGGCATGTTGGCGGCGATATATGCGGTTGTAGCCATGATTGCCGCGCCTCACGTTTTGCGCAGTATGCAAGCTTCATTAAATTCTGCTTTGAGGTTCATTGCGAGGTGATGTCTGTTACTTCTAGGCGAATAACGTGACTACGACCGTTGTGTGCGCCAGATGAATAGTATGATGATAGATTGGCCCGCCAATGACTCAACGCGTCGGCTTCTTCCCTACACCGCTCTAGCACCCGCTTTTCGCTATCAAGCTGGGCCTTTTGCTCGTTAATGATGAAACAGAGTGCTGCCATCTCATCTTCCCCGGATTCGGGCTGAGAAGTATTTCGCCCATATACACTCGTCTTGCGGGCCAAATTTGGGCTTGTGTGATGACTCGACCACTGGCGGTTTGGCGATCGCGGCCTCCGTTGACTCTGCTTCCGCTTGATCGTCGTGCGATGCCATCATGCAATGTGTGCCTATGGGCAGTCTCGAGTCATCTTTGATCTCGCCGCGTGCGAGGGGGTAGATGTCATCATCATTGACGTACGAGCTTGTGTCGATGAGCATGTCCGCATCAGAATCGGAGTCGATGACATACCCGCTGCCAGTGAGGGTAGAGTCGTTTGAACTCGAGCTGCTGGATTCTTTGACCTTTCCCTTAGTTTTAGGGTAGAAATTGTCATCGGAGCAGGTGTAGTCTGAGTAAAGACCTTCGACATAGTTGGGGTCGTAAGGCGGCGACTGAAGGGTGAGGGCTTCGAGGGCCCTCTGGCACTTGGAGACTGTTGGGTAGATTGCAGCAGTGCCACCACGTGGGTCTCCACATCCAGAGATCTCATGTGAGAAGTCCCCGCTTCCCACAAAGTGGTAGGCATCATAGTAAACGCATATGCGGTGGTAGGGGATGGTGATGGATCGCAAAGGATGTTTGATCTGATGGAGGGAATCAATGATTCTGGCGCTTTGCCAGCACCAGGGAGTAGTGGTAGTGATACCGACATGGAGTCGGTCTCGAGCACTCGCTGGGTGTTGGCGAGCGATGGAGACGCATAGTCGATGGCGGGAGTGGTTGTTTTGACTGCGGGAAGCAGCCTACTGATGCAAGCATCATCGACATGGAAATTCAGCGTGCCGATTGTTAGGCTAAACCCTCCAGTGATTGCTGAAGTAGATCCCGTCAAACGCGGGTAGAAGTTGATGACTGCAGATGACGGCGAGACGATGGCGACTGGTAATAGCGTGTCAATGGCGATCAACGAAGGCGAGTCGATGGCGATCAGTGAAGGCGAGTCAATGGCGATTGACAAAGGCGAGTCGATGGCGATTGGTGATGGCGAATCGATGGCGATCGGTGGTTGATGGGGCCGAGTTGATGAAGTAAAAATGACCGGCAAGTTGGAAAACCCCAAGAGAAGGTTTTGATGAATATAGCAGCAAGTTTTCCCTCAGTTATGAAACCAAGGTTATCAATCCAGTAGGAGAGAGACAAACGACTGAAGGTGATGCCCACTAGTTGCATGATGCTCTAACAAGGGCGCTGTTAATGATAACTTGTTAGCACGTCTTCAACCAGTAGCAACATGGAACCTGCACACAACACAACCAAATACTTTGTTCCCAACTTATGATGAGGTTGTCAATCTCACCGGTTTGCTTGAAACAAAGGGTATGAGCGTATCGAGTGGAAAATAGTAATAGTATGCAAGTAAAGTAAACAGTGCAAGTAAAGTAAACAGGTGATAGTAATATAAAGGAAATAGGACCGGGGTCCACAGTTCACTAGTGGTGTCTCTCCATAAGATAAAATAATACATGCTGGGTGACAAGGGTATAGCTAATAGAGCCCGTTAGTTGAGTACCCTAAGGCCCGTATAGCTAGGCCCAATTGTAATGATAGTCGAATACGAGTCTTTACCGTATGTCGATATTGTAATCTGTATCGGACCCTACCCGATCCTCGAGACCTGGCCACCTATATATAGGGGCCAGGAGGGGACGGTGTAGGGCAGATTGAAAGCAAGCCAGGTTGAACACCTAAGTTTACTTTTGACACACACCTATTTTGACTAACTTTACCTTCGAGTTCATCCGACGCCCTATCTCCCCGATCCTAAGTCCTTCATTTAGGACATTTGTCGAGTTAACCCTCGTCAATTGGCGCCGACCGTGGGGAACTTGGGTGTTGGAATCATGAATTCGACGGCTTTTTCGCTTTTAGCCAATAGCAGTACAGAAATTGACGAAAATCAAGAGACGGAGTTGAGAATCGGAAGCTTAAACATCTTCATCGGACCGTCGGGTTCATCTCGCCTTTCAAGTCCGACGAAACAAGATCCGTCGGCAAGTGAGCCCAAAACAATAGCAATGATGGAATATTCCGAAGGCTCTTCCAGCGAGGTAAACTCGCCGGTCAGCCCAGAGGAAGTGCAAAAAGGAAAGATCGCAGAGGACAATGAAGAAAAGGAAAATTTTGACGTAGAAGTCCAACTCGAAGATCTCACGATCTGCCTCGACGATATTGCGGACAAGTCAACAGATACATGGAAGACATGATTAGAGCTTTCTGAGGATAGTAACTCGATCTTGTCAAGCTTCAAGGGTAACACCGGCAAACAATGCCAGGTGTTCGCCATTATAGGAGATAACTCAGAAGAATTCGATGAAAACGACAATCCAGTACTAAACCCAGCAAATATCGACATAGGAGCAAATCACCTAGCAGAAGGGCAAACACCAGAGTCCCTCGCAACCAGGGAAAAAATTCGACTATCAGTCGACGAATGGAGGATAATAAGAGAAGCCGTAGAACATGGCACGCCAATACCACCAAATTCTAGCAAAGACATGCTTTTGGGGTATCACTACGCCCTAAGGAAGCAGGCCAAGCAATTAGCAAAGGAGAAAATAGAGATACAAAAAAGAAAAGATTCAGCCATTGCAGCTAACGAAGCTGCTCGAAAAGCACAAAGCGACGCATCATACAACAACGCAAGGAAAAATCGTCGACACGGTTCAAGGTACGATAACCTCGAGTACTCCGACAGGCACAGTATTTCTAAAAACCTCGACTTGTCCTTCCTATCGGTCGACGAGCAGGGAAATATCCTACCAAA
Source organism: Dactylis glomerata (assembly GCA_007115705.1). Taxonomy (NCBI): domain Eukaryota; kingdom Viridiplantae; phylum Streptophyta; class Magnoliopsida; order Poales; family Poaceae; genus Dactylis; species Dactylis glomerata. The sequence goes on along the minus strand of QXEO01001278.1, from coordinate 5,223,645 downwards.
AACTCCTGAAGCAGCACTAGTGGCAGCACAAGCATATCTACTTACAACTCGACCAAGTCCAGGAGATCCTAGAGAACATATGCATAGAGCAGCACTGAACGGACTCAACATGGTGGGCCACAAGCTATCAGCAAAAGGAGAAGAAGCATATCATCACAAGGAAGTACACAAAGCAAGGTCACCTCGCCGTCACAATAGTCCTCGGCGCAGAAGCAGCAAGCACCAATCTCGATCGCCATCACCAAAGCAGTACGGTGGAACTCAAAGATCACGATCCCCAAATGAAAAACGTGACTATGAAGACAATGAAAAAGAGATGGGGGCATCATGCTTTACCCGCAGGGTTCGCACCACTCCAGTTCCCAAGGGATTCAAATTACCTCATGATCAGCAAAAATACGACGGATCACAGGAACCACAATCATGGCTCGCAGATTACTTACAAGCAGTTCAAATATTAGGAGGAACCAAGGAAACAGCAATGCAAAGTTTGCAACTACACCTCACCGGCGCAGCAAGGTCATGGTTGAGCAAACTAGAGAAAGAATCTATTGGAAGCTGGGAAGACCTCACAAAGCAATTTACAAGCAACTTCAGGTCGACATACAAATGACCAGCATCAATAGAAGAAGTCAAAGCATGTGTGCAACAACGCGACGAAACACTACGGGCATACATCCAAAGATGGAGCCTTATCAAAAATTCAGCAGTCGAAGTTTCAGACGAAAGAGCAATAGATGCGTTCATCATTGGATTAAGATGAAGAGACCTAGTCGAGGAGATGGGTAGAATCAAGCCAAAAACAGTGTCAGACCTCATGGACACAGCAAACAGATTCGCAGATGGAGAAGATGCGTGCAACAACAAGAGGACGCGATCTCCAGAAGACGATAGAAGAAATAGATATGGAAGTCAAAGGAGACGGTCCAGAAATTTCGACAACTATGGCCCTCATAGCCAAGTCGCCGCAGGATACAAAGACAACAGCTACCAAGGAAGTGATCGAAGAAGTTCAGGATATCAAAGTTACGGAAAAGAGGACTATAAAAAATTCCCCGTAAGAGAATCCAGAGAATACAACCCCTCGCCAGAAGACATGCTCAACGGACCTTGTCATATACACTCAGCGTTCGTCGATGGGAAGCGAGTATCGAGGCATGCAATGAAAGATTGCACAACATTCTTAAAACTTCAAGAGGCGGCACTAAACAAGCAAATCGAAGCAAGGCGACAAGGATTCAAAGGAAGCAACAACCCTCCGGCAAAGTAGCAAGGAAACAATGGAGCTCCTCAAGGACAAGACCAGCAAAACCAGGGACACGACGATGACGAAGGGTATATTCCATCAAAAGGACACATCACAGCAATGATACAACCTGTACCCAAGTCGAACAAAGAAGAGAAGAGCATAACTCGACAAGTCAACCTAGCAGTCATATCACCTCCAGCTACAACGGAGTATCTGCACTGGTCAGAGCAACCAATAGAGTTCAACAGAGAAGATCATCCTATAACAGTACCTCGGCCGGGAAACGCGCCTTTGGTACTCAAAGCTCAAATAGACGCGTATGATGTCGACAGAATATTCATGGATGTAGGGAGTGGAATTAACCTGATATACACAAAAACACTCTGAGCAATGCATATATCACTAGAGTTCCTAAAACCAACAGATTGTTCCTTCCATGGAATCGTGCCAGGAAGTGCCAATTACCCATTGGGTCGAATAGCAATCAACGTTTGCTTCGGCAATCGACAAAAGCTAGACTTTGAAGTCATGGACTGGCCATCTCAATATCACGCGATCCTCGGACGACCTGCGTTTTCGCGATTCATGGCAGTACCTCACTATACATATCTGGTACTTAAGATGCCAGGACCAAGAGGAATAATTACAGTGAAAGGAAGTTTTGAAGTTTCAGATCTCTGTGACAGGGAGTTCCACAAAATGGCGCAAAACTTCGGCATGATAGCCAACTACGCAGAGAAGGCGAAAAGCACGACTACAGAAGGCGTCAAACCACTCGAAGGACACGCTGCGGAGCCAGAGATGAAGAAACCACGAGTAGGAGCATCAGTAGAGGACAAAAATACAGGAGAGAAGGAGAAAGCTACGACAGCATAAGCATCAAAAGCACAATAGAGTAGAAGAATAAGGCTGTAAAAGCCACGAGTTATACCAGGGGCAATGCCCTCTAGATCCAGAATACGGGCCATAGGCCGGATCTTTTGGGTCACCTCATGTATCTTACATCGCAAATATAATGAAGACAAAACGTTCCTCATGTTCGAGTTTCCGAGTCTTTCAAAGAGAAAATGCGGCAAACGCACCGAGTCATACAATAACGCTCTGAGAACAAATTTTTGTCATAAAGTCGCGAAATAAAATACTCTCGCGTTACACACATACAAAAATATATTACAACATCGGGTTGTCAGAATCATCTACACCTAAAGGGTCTAAGTAGTGAAACTCGCAGAAAAACACGGAGTCTTCTTGCAACAACCTAGCTATAATTCGTCGGGCAGGCTGCAAGGTACTCTCTAAGTGTACTCGAAGGCTTGCCCCACCAGGAGGATAGCTCAGTGACATAGAACTATAATTGAGACTTGGCTGCCACTTGCGTATCCACCCAAGAGCAAAGTTGGCACCCGCTACTAGGTTCAGTTCTATCAACCGATGGACTCGCTGGCTAGATTTAAAAATATCAAGAAGTAATGGAAAAGTAGCAGGCAGAGGATTGCGAGGAAGCATCACCGAGTGTATGAGAGCTCTCCTACAGCCATCCACTGCCTCGCCAATATGCTGGGCATGGTCCTGAAGCAGTACAATAGCGCTTCGACGTCGAGGATCAGACCATAAATTTTCAACACCTGCGGACATCTTTTCTAGAGCCACACTTCGCTCGGTAACCCAACGATCTTCAACAGCGAAATCCAAGCAAGTGCCTATAAGGGCAAAGGATATCACAAAAGTAACAGTAGAAAGAGAAGAAAATAAGATGAGAGGAAGCTCACATCGCAACATTTCACAGGCGGATTCGATGATACCAAGAATGAAAGAATTGCATTCTTTGTGATGCAAAATCTTTGCCGTCAAGCTGGACACTTCATCACTAAGAATCGATACCTGCTTCATCAGGGCAGAAGTTTTGCTAGCCTTATCAAACGCCATCTGAGCTTGGCGTTTGGCTGAAGTCAAGCGAACCTCAAGGTCAGAAATCTTTGATGAATATTCTGCGCACTGATTGCATCGAATAGGAGTCGACGAAATCTGAGAACCGAACACACGGGTAGAAGGAGGAGCAGGACCGTGAGTCAAAGGATCATTGGCGCGCATCGACTGCAAGCCAAAGGGGAAAGAAAGGAGAAACATTTCACAGAGACAGCATAATACTTCAAACGCCAGAAATGTATTTACATAAGTGTAACACCCTTTGACTAAGGTTCTCGGGTTGCACCCAACTAAAGTTTTTGCATCCAAAAGGAGAAAACTAAAAGCTACAAAGAAAGCCGAGTCTATGTCACCTCAGCATTGTGTTCCGTGGCAGAAGAGGGCACGGCAACTTCCTTGCCAGAAGTCGACGGTGGCACTGGACCTTCCGTTGCTGGAGATGGTGCGGCAGGCACCGCAGAAGCTGCCGAAGGGGAAATAGTTGTCAACAACGCAGGTGCCAACTTCTTCGCCTTCTCAAAAAAAGCCTTCATCTCATCACGGGTGTGGCCATGAGGGGAGCTAACCCTCTCCCAGTCAAAATTTGTACCGTGCGCAAGAGAAAGTGCAATAGCACCCTCAGCGCCACGCTTAATTGAAAGTCCTTTCATCTGAAGAGTGGGGTCTTCAGTTGTATCGAAGGACTTGGCAAGATCACTCAAGTTGTCCTTCGGAACTGCTGCCCTTTTCTTCGGCCACAACCCGACAAAGAGTCGTGACAGAATGCGGCTAACTAACTCGAAAGTTTCCTGGAGAGATATCCAGTTTTCCTCGAGTAAGTTAACCGCAGTCATCAGAGGGTCACCGTCCGGTTGCAGGGCCAATGGAGATACCCCCGTAAAACCTGCACGACACAAAGAAGGTAGAAAAGAAAAGAAGGAGGAAGATATCAGCACATGCAACAGTGCAACAGAAGTCAAAAATAGGAGACAAGGCGAAAAACTTACTTTCAACAGCAGTGAACATTGTGTGGAGACGCTCTGCCATGGCTTGCTCTCACTGAGCATGCTCCTTGTTGGCATCAGCTAAAGCTTTTTCAGCTTTCTTTGCTTTGCCAAGCACAGATTTCTGTGACTTCTCAGCACTTGCTTTAGCAGCGGCCGCAACATCATAAGCCTTTCGCAAAGCATTGAGCTCTGCTTCCAACGACGCAATTCGAGCATTGGCTGTTGCTAAAGCAGCTACAAAAGAGGATGACAGGGAGTCAGATAAACAGCAAAGGATAAAGCACAGAAGAAAAGTAATGACTGGACGTCAAAATTGTACCTTCGGAAGCTTTCGCAACCTTTAGGTACTCAGCACATTCAATGCCCAGGGCGATGAATCTCTTCAATAATGCCTGAGAAAAGGAGTGCGTAAGAGCAGAAGTGTATGAAAGGAAAGCAAGTAAAAAAGAATTGCTCACATCGTTAGAAGAAACCATAGATGCATGGGCCTCCAGAGAAATGTCAGTTTCTTTGGCCTTTTTTGAGCGTTTGGGGTATCGGGCTTGAGGAACCTTCTTCACAGAAGACCTGATAGCCCTCGGCGCAACATCTGGCTCAATAGGCTCATCAGTGGCCGCAGGAGAAGTTGGGGGAGCAGTTGTCGCATATGTTGGTGGCTCTTCATCATCACTGCATAAAGAATATAAATTATGGAAACAAGGCAAGAACAATGCAATTGAAGAACTCGAATACAATACTTACGATGCTAGCACGTCGAAGTACTCCATATCTTCTGCAAGAGCGAGGGCTTTACCAGCTGCTGCAGAACTTGATGAAGCGATTTCGTCGACACGCTTCCTTTTCTTGTCAACACCAACATCTTCAGCAAGTGCAGGAGGAGGCGGTGTCGACGAGCTAGTTTCTGCTTCTGATTCTTCGACATCATCTCCGTCCTGACTTTTGTCAGCCTCGGGGGCTTCAGATGCAGGAGAGGCTAGATCAGCCGGTAAGGGCCCTGCCTCTAGAAGAGGAGGACGAGAAACAAGGAATTGGTGACCCTGCATATAAATAAGTCAGCAGAGTGCAAAGGCACAGAATAACACAAATCGAACCAAGCAAAGTTTGACAACAAGTGAACGCGAAGATACATATCTCAGGCAGAGGGTGCACAGAGTCGAAAAAATCAGCGGTTAAATCCGCAACTGCATGTTCTTTGGTGAGCTTGGTGAGATTCCTGACTCGCTTGTCGACATCTTCTTTCGATATCAAATCTTCAGATATGCGGGTAGGATCTTCCATGCCGGAGTAATTCCAAAGTTTGGTAAGGCGGTGTTGTAGGGGTTGAACTCGACGTTGAATAAAAAACGCCATGAGTTGCATACCCGACAGAGCACCTCCTTGACCTCCTTTTAAAGCCTTGATGCGGGAAAGAAGAGGAAGAATTTCTTCTACTTCTGCATCTGAGGGGAGCGTATCCCACGATGCCAATTTCTTTACCTCTTGGGAAGTGTCAAAGGGAGGAAGGCCGTATTCATCTTCAGGAGAGGATTTGCGGTCCTTGATATAGAACCACTTTGTCCTCCACCCTTGGACAGATGCGGCCATGGAAAATTCAAGGTATTGCACCTCAGGGCGCACAGAAACGATGGCTCCATCCAGTTCAGGTTTCCTAGCCAAAGCAACGTTGGGGCGGAGCCGAAAGATTGACCTCCAAAGAAGGAAGTGGGGCTCAATGCCCAAGAATGACTCGCAGAGGGTCACGAAACAGGCAATGTGCAGAAGGGAATTCGGTGTGAGTTGGTGGAGCTGCACACCATAGACAAATAGAAGCCCACGGAGAAACTCGTGGGCAGGAAGAGAGAAACCGCGGAGGAGGAAAGCAAGAAACATTACCCGATACCCGCTCAGGGGCTTCGGGATCCGCTCAGTACTGGGAAATTTGATGGAATCCTGGGCGGCGATGAGACCGTCCGCCCTGGCCTTCTCCACCTCCTTCTTTGTGATGGCGGAGCGCACACAGTTGGTGGCAGAAGTCTTGGCCATGGTGCTCCTGGTGGCCAGGTGTTTCACGTGCATCTTGTACGAAGTGCGCTCGGGGGCTATGCACGAGAGGAGGAGACAGAGGAGATCAGCAATGGAGGCGGCGGAGGGAACGAGCTAGTAAACAGTAAAAATCCCCCATTACGCCCCTTATATATCTTCTGGGAGAAGGATCGTGGGCTGAGACGTGGCGCAAAGAGTGGAAACGGCAGCCCACTAACGGTCAAAAAATAGAGAAATTTACAGTAATGCCCATGCAACGGTTCGCAATGGTACAGAGTGACGTGTTCCTTGACGTCATAAAGAATATGATATAAGAAAGAGGAAAAGATGGCGCCGACAAGTGCAAAATAGGTGCACAAGACTATATATGAAAGAGTTTCGATTATAGCCATGGGGGCTACTATTTTCAAAGCTGGTAAATACAACTTCTCTCTGAAGTGGTGGATTAGTATTCAATGACAGTATGTCCTTAGAGTATCTCGAAGTTGAAGTATCTCGAAGATGACGTATCTAGCAGTTAAAGTATCTCGAGTTGAAGTATGATGGACTACACTACATTTTGAGCCTATACTCGAAAAAAAGCCTTTTTCGATTATAGCCTCGGGGGCTACTCCCATCGGGAGCGCTGAGCGCGCACCCGACGATATTTCTTGGCAAAGCATTATAATTGGAGAAGTGCAGGAGTGTTACTCCCATCGGGAGCGAGTTTTATGGTTGAAGAAACCCGAATATTTTCAGTCGAAATTTGACTACGACATGAGATTCTCGAGTTGCGTTATTGCAACACAACTCAAATATCGTGACTTGTCACGAAGGTAAGACCCCAGGATCCATCCTGTGTGGCCTGGTATACGCACATGGATGCGCTCTGCTGGTATGTATCCGTGTCTACAACGCGAAGAAAATCCTGGTGGACGCACTGGGTACCCTGAGAACCACTGGGATTCATTCTTTGTAAGTCCTAAATGCGGCAAAAGAGTGGGTTTGACCGGTATCCCGAATTCAAGTCCAAGGGGATTGAATTTGAAGTAGGTGACAAGTATCTGTTCCGGCAGTTAACTGACCTCTTGATCCGTCAGAGTTGTCAGGCTTGTTCATCAAGACCCCTTGCAAACAAATTATCATAAATATAAGTCGAAAGACCAAGTCGAAGATTTGAAGATAAGAAGAAGTCAAAGAATTGATCAAGTCGAAGATTTGAAGATTAGAGATTCAACCCGAATCTACAATTCTAATAGAGCCCGTTAGTTGAGTACCCCTAAGGCCCGTATAGCTAGGCCCAATTGTAATGATAGTCGAATACGAGTCTTTACCGTATGTCGATATTGTAATCGGTATCGGACCCTACCCGATCCTCGAGACCTGGCCACCTATATATAGGGGCCAGGAGGGGACGGTGTAGGGCAGATTGAAAGCAAGCCAGGTTAAACACCTAAGTTTACTTTCGACACACACCTATTTCGACTAACTTTACCTTCGAGTTCATCCGACGCCCTATCTCCCCGATCCTAAGTCCTTCATTTAGGACATTTGTCGAGTTAACCCTCGTCACTGGGTAAACAAATTACAGTTGGGCAATTGATAGAATAAAGACAACGTGCATATGTCAAGAGGATCACTATGAGATTTACTCTGGGCATTACAACAAGATACATAGACCGCCATCTAACTGCATCTATGACTAATAATCCACTTGTGGCGAATCAATCCGAGAACTCCACAAGTATTAAGTTGCGAACAATAGATAATTGCATTAAGCAAAGTGTGTAATGTAAATAAAGCATATGCCCTCAAGCATATGAATGTTGTTTCCCCCTAGAAGCAACAGCACATCTACAACCTTAGAGGTTTATGTCACTCCCCCAGATTAAATAGAGGCATGAACCCACTATCGAGCATAAATACACCCTCTTGGAGTCACTAGCAACTACTCGGCCAAGATAGCTACTAACAACGGAGAGCATGCAAGATCATAAACAACATAGAGATAACATAAGATAAAATTCAGTACTTCAACTCAATCATAACACCAATATTCATCGGATCCCAACAAACCAAACATGTAGAATTACATAACGGTGCTCTCAATCATGTAAGGCAGCTCATGAGATGTAAACATGAAGCACATGGTGGAGAAGACAACCATCTAGCTACTGCTATGGACCCATAGTCCAAGGTAGACTACTCACTCATCGCTCCGGAGGCAAGCATGGCGATGAAGAAGACCTCTGAAGGCGATTCCCCTCTTTGACAGGGTGCCGAGAAGAGCTTCTGGACCCTCCCGATCTTCGGGTCGACGGCGGCGGCGGATCACGATGTGTTCTAGAAAAGTGATCGGGTCTTTAGGTTTTTCCCGTCGGGGGGTCTTTATAGGCGAAGGGGCATCGTTAGGAGTGGATCGAGGTGACCTCCCTATTGTGTGGGGCCCTCGTGGCCCCACTCCGTCTCCTCTTCGGTTCTCTGGAAGCTTCGGTGAAATTTTGGGCGACTGGCTTTGGTTTCGTCCAATTTCGAGAATATTTCCTATGTAACTTTTCTGAAACACAAAAATAGCAAAAAATAGGGAACTGGCACTGTGGCATCTCGTTAATAGGTTAGTTCCAGAAAATGCATAAAAATGCCACGAAGTGTAACAAAACACTAAGCAAATAGTATAAAAACAAGCATGGAGCATCAAAAATTATGGATACGTTGGAGACGTATCAGCATCCCCAAGCTTAACTCCTGCTCGTCCTCAAGTAGGTAAGTGATAACAAAAGAAATAATTTTTAGGTGACATGCACCTACACAATCTTGATCAAATATGTAAGCGTTGTGCGCTGGGATCAAAAGAACTTAAAACATGGGCATGAAAGACATAATCTTGATAGAAGAAACTTAGCAACCATGTTATAACATGAAAATGAACACAAACAAAAGATCATGAAAATGAAACAATGAAAGTCAAACGTGTGTTCAAATCATATGGAAAAACATACAAATGGTTTTCAGCTTGTCCTTCATGGAGAGCAAAACATAAATGCATAGGACACCTTCAAGTTTAAGAGGGCGACTAGATACAAATAATTTGAGAACAAGTGAAAACAACAATATGAATCAATCAATGAAAACTTTGGGATAATGCACATTATACTCAGAATGACAACTATTCTCTCTTAATAGTGCATAAAGATAGAAGGTGGTGACTCAACATAAAAGTAAAAGAAATGCCCTTCACGGAGGGAAGCAGTGATTGAAAGTTTTATAAACCTTCAAAAATTATAGTACTTACCGACTTTGAGCTCTCATTGCCCCCATCATAAGCATCTTGAATGGTTAAAATTAATGCGAGAACACTTATGCTGCATATGCTTGATAAATCATAAGTTGAAAACCTCGTGTCCCGTGAATACGAGTACCCAAACCTCATGCTACTTTACTTAGAGTCCCAAGCAAGCTCTTGTCATTGTAAGTATATACGTATCATCAAGAACCGCCAATGGGGTACCTCCGTGCCCGATGACATGGAACAAGCCCACATCAAAATGACAGGACAAGCAGACAATGAACACCTCGACATCTCTTTTATTTACCATTTGTATAGCTTTTTATTTTGAGATGCGTCGTCGAATGTCCACTATGGGCATGCTACAAATTTCCATCATGAATTATGCATGGCTTAGATTGGCGGCCCAGGCGTTTCTCTAACATATATACAAACTCCATGATCTCGCAAGATTCCCAATTCATTTCACACCGCGAGTATCCATAAACAAAAGATCATGATATCAACTCAAATAAGAAGTACAATGTTGAAAGCTTGCCCCATGACGGTATGGCTGGGCTAATTCCCAACTTACAACTTGCAAGCATAACAACTCAACATAAGAGACCAGAATGTCAAAATTTTAAAGCAAGAAAAGTAAAGTGTGCCATCCGGTTCATGAGAGCTTTACTGACCAATTTTCGCATAACACTGGTAAGAGTTTAATTTGAAGACTAGATAAAAGCAAGTCAAATGTACTTTGGAATAGCAAATTGCTAATAGGTATGTATGGTGGACACTTTGGCAAACTTGGTTTTTAGGAGTTGGATGCACGAGTAGAGCTCATACTGAGTACAAAATGAAGGCTAGCAAAAGACTGGGAGCGACCAACTAAGAGAGCAATAACGGCCATAATCATGCATAGCGACAAAGCGATATTAAAAGAAGCATAAGATGGCATCAAAAGTCAAAAACTAAATAATCATAGAGGCTATTGGCGACTTTGTAAGAGTCTAACATGTGTGAGCATGCACCAAGTCAACCCAAATAAAGCATCATGGAGAAAACCAAAATAATGCTTCCAAACGATAAAAACAACACATGATTTTTTTCAAAGACTCATTAAGCAATCTCAGTTATTTGAGACAAGTCACGCTATAGAAAAACCACTAAGCATACTATCAAAAAGATATCAAGCATGACATACAAAAGCCTAGGCCGCAGTCTACACATGCTCCTTCTTGTACCACTTTTTTGCATAAAGCTTTTTCTCTTTTCCAACACCATTCAAACTTTTTATAAACACCTATTTTTATTAAAACCAATATAGACCAGAGGAAAAAATACACCTTGATAAAAAGATATAACAAGATCTGAATACAAATCAAGGTGAAAATCAAAAACTAAACATAGTTCTAGAAAAAGAGAACACTCGTTGAAATTATAAGAATGAAAAACGGAGTGTTCTTAGCAAATGAAAAGCAAGGCAACTTCTTCAAAGAAATTTGTTGGGGTCCAACCATTTATTGCAACAAACAAAACTAAACTAAACTGAAAACTAAAAACAACTGACGCTCCAAGAAAAACGCATAATGCATGAAGCAATAAAAATATAGTGTGTTGAAAGGTGACCTAATTTTTGCCGATGAAGAAGGGGTGCCTCGTGGGCATCCCCAAGCTTTGACGCTTGTACTTCTTGGATATTTCTTGGGGTGATGCATGGGCATCCCCAAGCTTGAGCTTTTGTCCATTCTTCAACTCATCTCATCACTCTCTGATCCCTACACTTGAAAATTTCCTTCATACAAAACTAAACACAAATCTATTAGCAACATTAGTGTAAGCATAACATAGAATCAACCCTTTTTGCTTCAGGTTTCAACACAAAACCACCACATATAAAGTACATACTACTGTAGCAACTTCCCCAAAAAATTCCGTGATCAAAAGAACTAAAAAAGAAAGCGATAAAGCGGCAAACACAAATATTGGCAGAAATCTGTCAAAACAGAACAGCTAACAAAGCTCGAATTTTTTAGGGCTTTTCTGTTGCTCAAATCAAAAAGTGTTCAACTAATGGAAGTTTGGATATAACCTGGGGCATATGCACAAGAAATCATAGGTCCAAAAGATATACAGAGAATTTTCACTAATTTTTACGGTGCAGCACCGAAAACTATTTCAGGACAGCAACATCTCCAAATCTTACCTCGCTCAAATTAGAGGCTTCTCTTGGCACAACAATGAAATAAAAATGATAAGGAGAGGTCATTACAATAGTAATAACTTCCAAGACTCAAATAAAAGAAAAAGAACTGAATGTAAAAATATTGGGTTTTCTCCCAAGAGTGCTTTTCTTTAATGCCTTTGAGCTAGGCTCAGTAATTTGAGAAGATGCTCACATAAGAAATATGAATGGAAGCCCAAAAAGAGCATCAAGGAGCAAATATAAAACACATTTAAGTCTAACCCACTTCCTATGCATAGGAATCTTGTAAGAAAATAAATCAAAGAAGCACATAGTCACAAGTATGGGTAGATAAAACAAGAGCAACTTTGGAACTTTCAATATAAAGAGAGGTGTTTTAGTAACATGAGAATTCCAACAACCATATTTTCCTCTCTCATAATAATTTTTAGTAGCATCATGAACAAACTCAACAATATAAATATCACACTCACCCTCCTTTGTTAAGCATGGAGGGCGATCAAATAAGGTATTAGTTAAAGAGTTACTCTTATTGGGAGGTAGACATGGGTAGCTCCATTCTTCCTCCTCTTGATCATCACTCTCCTCCTCTTTTTCATCCAATGAGCTTCCAGTTTTAGCAATTTCTTCTTCCATAGGCTCATTCAAGGCATTAGTCTCTTCCGTTGGAGAGCATCTATTAAGATATTTAAGAATATAGCCATTTTCTTCCTTATAATTATCAAAGCAAAATGTAAATATATCATAAACCTCATATTTATAAGGTGCATCATCAGTATTTTCAAGAAAATAAGCAAGTTCGAATGCACCCTTGCAAGCAATAAATTATTCAATTTGTTCCACATCATAAAAGTCATAAATTCCATTAATATAAGAAGATATGGTAACATCATCATTATACTCACATTGAAAAGGGAGGTGTTTATACCTCCTACAGCAACAAGATCTATCAAAGCAATAAGTAACATTATAAGTAGAGCACACATTTCTAGCAATGATATACAATCTATTGATTTGTTCCCATAAGTGTTTCCCTTTTTGTGACAAGCGGTGTTCCTCATAATATTTGTGCTGTTCTTCCATGAACCCACCTTGCCAAAAAGATTTAGTTTCAAAGAAGCCAACCATTGATAGAAAGCATGATAAAGTAAGACAATAACAGCCCAACAAAAATAACAACTATAGAAGGAACTAACTTTTTTTGTATTTTTGAAAAAATGATGCAAGTAAAAATAAAGTAAAGCAAAACTTAAAACAAAGTAAAGGATGTGCGTGTGAAACTCCCCTTGCAAAAGTCTTCTTTTTTCTCCCGACAACGGCGCCAGAAAACTTGATGGGGCCGAGTTGATGAAGTAAAAATGACCGGCCAGTTGGAAAACCCCAAGAGAAGGTTTTGATGAATATAGAAGCAAGTTTTCCCTCAGTTATGAAACCAAGGTTATCAATCCAGTAGGAGAGAGACAAACGACTGAAGGTGATGCCCACTAGCTGCGTGATGCTCTAACAAGGGCGCCATTAACAATAACTTGTTAGCGCGTCTTCAACCAGTAGCAACGTGGAACCTGCACACAACACAACCAAATACTTTGTTCCCAACTTACGATGAGGTTGTCAATCTCACCGGTTTGCTTGAAACAAAGGGTATGAGCGTATCGAGTGGAAAATATTAATATTATGTGAGTAAAGTAAACAGTGCGAGTAAAGTAAACAGGTGATAGCAATATAAAGGAAATAGAACCGGGGTCCACAGTTCACTAGTGGTGTCTCTCCATAAGATAAAATAATACATGCTGGGTAAACAAATTACAGTTGGGCAATTTATAGAATAAAGACAACGTGCATATGTCGAGAGGATCACTATGAGATTTACTCTGGGCATTACAACAAGATACATAGACCGCCATCCAACTGCATCTATGACTAATAATCCACTTGTGGCAAATCAATCCGAGAACTCCATAAGTATTAAGTTGCGAACAACAGATAATTGCATTAAGCAAAGTGTGTAATGTAAACAAAGCATATGCCCTCGAGCAGATGAATGTTGCTTTCCTCCTAGTAGCAACAGCACATCTACAACCTTAAAGGTTTCTGTCACTCCCCCAGATTAAATAGAGGCATGAACCCACTATCGAGCATAAATACCCCCTCTTTGAGTCACTAGCAACTACTCGGCCAAGATAGCTACTAACAACGGAGAGCATGCAAGATCATAAACAACATAGAGATAACATAAGATAAAATTAAGTACTTCAACTCAATCATAACACCAATATTCATCAGATCCCAACAAACCAAACATGTAGAATTACATAACGGTGATCTCAATCATGTAAGGCAGCTCATGAGATCTAAACATGAAGCACATGGTGGAGAAGACAACCATCTAGCTACTGCTATGGACCCATAGTCCAAGGTAGACTACTCACTCATCGCTCCAGAGGCAAGCATGGCGATGAAGAAGACCTCCGGTGGCGATTCCCCTCTCTGGCAGGGTGCCGGGAAGAGCTTCTGGACCCTCCCGATCTTGGGTCGACGGCGGCGGCGGATCACGATGTGTTCTGGAAAAGTGATTGGGTCTTTAGGTTTTTCCTGTCGGGGGGTCTTTATAGGCGAAGGGGCATCGTCAGGAGTGGACCGATGCGACCTCACACATAGGGGGCACGGCCCTGCCCCTAGCCGCGCCACCCTATTGTGTGGGGCCCTCGTGGCCCCCCTCTGTCTCCTCTTCGGTTCTCTGGAAGCTTCGGTGAAATTATGGGCGACTAGCTTTGGTTTTGTCCAATTTCGAGAATATTTCCTGTGTAACTTTTCTGAAACACAAAAACAGCAGAAAACAGGGAACTGGCACTGTGGTGACTTGTTAATAGGTTAGTTTCGTAAAATGCATAAACGTGCCATGAAGTGTAACAAAACACTAAGCAAATGGTGTAAAAACAAGCATGGAGCATCCAAAATTATAGATACATTTGAGTCATATCAGTGTTAGAGCCGATGATCCCATAGATCTAGATCCCATCGTCCCCACAGTCAACGCCAATTGACGAGGTTCTACCCCGGCAATGCCCATGTTTAAGGGCTCATGGAGAGAGCATGGGAGCTAGCGAACTCGACGGCGGTCAAACAAGGACAAGGGTACACAAGAGTTTACCTAGGTTCGGCCCCCGGAGGGTAAAGACCTATGTCCTGCTTGTCCAACTTTGTATTATGGTGGTGCTTATAGCGAGGTATTATAATGGCGGCGTAGATTGGATATAGCCAGAGGTGGAGAACACTCGAGATTACGAGCGCTCGGGTGGAGGCAAAAAAGTGCAGAGAAGCGATCCTGGAGGTCCCTCCTAGCCTTTTATAATGGAAGTCTAGGTCTCGGGATCCTTGGACATGTCGATTACAAATCGTACGGTTGGTGAAACCCTAGATTAGTTGAAATACGGTAGCCCTATCCTCTTCGAGTCCTTGCAGTGCACGTCAAGTTTTGACTTCATGGGCTGCTCCATTAGGGAATCTTCATGGGCTTCATGCTCCACCTGAACGCGCTTCTTCCTGGAAAAGAACCATCTAGGCCAAAGATGAGGACTCGATGGGTCATTCCTTCATCAGTCGGTACTGCCCAATCAAAATAGACCGACCGACCGAGCCCGTCCTATCCCTGCTCCCGAGCCGGAACCTGCTTGGAACATTAGCGGTGGCAGTGCGTGCCTACTCGCAGCAGCGGCGCGGGTAGCGTGGTCGCTAGGAGAGGCGGCGGCGCGGTGATCTGAGTGCCATGGAAGGTCTCTGTGCGGGTGGGTGGCTAGGCGTGGCAGCGGGCCAAGGAGGGGCTCCATTCAGCGACGCAAGCGGGACAGAGGGCAGCCAAGATGGGGCTTCCGAGGGCAGCCTAGGCTCGGAGGCATGTGGGAAGGATGCGGCACTGGAGCTCCCGTCGAGGAGCTTGTCTCCAGGCTCGGGCCATGGCGCATAGGAGGGTTTGGCCCCAAGTTGGGGCATGGAAGGCTGAGTGCCTTTTCCAAATTACTCTGCAATTGCATTGCTGTGCATTCCAAATTGACACTGTTAGTTCTCAAAATGCACTAGAGTGTCATATAAGGCAAGTTTTTTACAACAAGTGTCATGTACAGAAGGAAAAAAATTTGAGTGTCATATAAGGAATCATATTTACAAGTAGTGTCATGTAGGGAATTTTCTCTTACAAAACAAAAGTAAACAAAGTAAGTAAGAAGGTTTTTGGTGCTTTTTAGGTTTAAGGAATTGAAAGTAAAATAGTGCAAAAGTAACTAGAGAATTTCTTATGGCTAAAAGCTGAACTAAGGATCATGGTTTCACCTGATATCCCTCTCTCATAAACATGGTTGTAATAAAGGCCAATAGACAAGTTAAGAGCATGTAAACACACAAGATGTCATTGATAAGCATACATATGGGCATCACGTACAAACATAGAATTGATATAAAATCAACTCCCTAATACTCCTTTGACAAGGGAGTCCACCTCAAGTCAAATTTAATACTTAACAGAGTATTGCATAAAGAACTGTAACATGATTTTTAAAACACATATGCATCCTTGCAAGCAAGGCATCCTTTGTGTCACTGGATGTTTATGCAAGGTAATCCTTTCTCCCTAGTGAGACAACCATAGGAAATTAAAAACCATAGCAGTTCAAATATTTCTGTCGCTTCCCCCATCCAACTACAAGATTGCTCCAACTAATGCACACACCCCCCACACACGCCCTATGCATACTAGTTTGATCAGAACAAGCACACAAGAACAAGGTAACATATACATCTACTCATACATCAAGAACGTAAACATCTTTGCATCTCATAAATCATCTCACAAACATAAGATCCACCATAGGGGTAATACAAATAGGGTCACAATCATGATAGTCAGCTCATGTGACTCTAATCTATGAAGCACAAGAGAGAGTTTGATAAAAGTTACTTACACAACCCCATAGTCCAGGGGTGAACTACTCTCTCTTTCTCATGTTGCTAAAGGAGATGGTGTCGATGGAGTAGAAGGGGGCAACCGAGATCGACTTCGGCAGTGTCTCCCCTCCTATCCTCATAGTCTTCAGATCAGTGTCATGTATTATGTGTTTCTCCACCTTCTCGTCATGAAATTGCCCGAGGGGTACTTTATATAGTCGTTTAGATCAAGACAAATCCGTGGGGATCAAGATTGCATTGAAAGGATGCACAAGGCCCAAGATGGCCCCCACCATGCGGCTAGGGTTGTGGCCTGCATGGTGGGACCTCATTTGCATCTCATTGCATTCCCCATTGAATTCTTCTTCTCATGGTCTTCTATTTGCCGAACAAATGATGTGGCAAAAAGTTTGGGTCCGTTTGATATCTGGAAGGTCCCTGAAAGTCAAAAAACTTGCAAAAACAAGAAAATGTGCTTCACAGTGTTAAAACCAAATGAAAGGGGATTGTTTAGAAAATTCCTAGAATCAATGAAAACCAAAGTTTGGGTCCTCATAAAACTATCATATAACTAGGAATATGATCTAATAAACTACAAATATTATGGATGCATTTTACATGCATCAACATCCTTAAGATTAACATATGCTCGTCCTCGAGCATGAATGTGATAAATAAGACATGAGCTTTGTAGCTTATTAACTCACAAATGAGTACAACACTTACAATTTATGATTTATGCTAGCTTCAAGGCATAAGAAGTCCATTGAAAGAGTATATAAAGCTGCACAAATAGTTGTCATCAAGTATAATTCATAATATTCAGCTTTAGACATAAGAACAATAATAAACCTCACACAAAAAAGGAGAGCATTAGACATAAGAGCAATAATAAACCTCTGATAATCCCCAAGAGCAGGAAATCACTGTAGCACAATTTGATAAGTATTGAGTATCAAACCCACGAGGAGCTGAACGTAAACTATCTATTCTCTAAAGCCCTGTAACCCACTTATATGGCCTTTTATGCAATGCAAAGAACTAAAAGGAGTAAGGAACTACAAAGTAGAACTACCTAGTGCTGAAAATAAATACGGAAAGTAAAATATCTAATGCAAGTAAAGTAAAGCAAGCAGAGTAGATGCAGTAAAGTGAAGAGAGGGTAACTCTTGGGAGCAAGTGCACTGGCAAATTGCTATTTCATTTGTTTTGGTTGGCACAATTAGTGAAGCACATTTTATAGCTAGATGCTGTCGTCGTGGTGAAACAACATATGCCATGGGTAGGCTTAAATGGGGGCCGAACTAGATGCTGGAGGATTCGGGAGAGGGGAACCAGCTGAAAAGCACGACAGAAAGGAACACAGATCTACCAAGGTTCGGGGCTCTCGTAAGGAGATAACACCCCTACTCCTGCTCTATTGGATATATATTTGGATCGATGGAGTATACAACAATGGTCCTTCCAAGCTCTCTGCTAGAGGAGGAAGATGAACTGCTAAGTGTAGGAACACTGAATGACCAACCCTCTACTAGGGCTCCCTGTGCCACCTTATATAGTGTTGGCCAGGGTTACAACAGTCACCTGAGACCAGGGGACACCAACTACACTCCAAATAGGGCAAGCTGACAAAGGCAGACGCCCTTGACTTTCTCCCTGATTGCTCTTGATGGGACTCACCCTTGCTGTACCTTGTACTTCCAGGACTGTGACCTTACCACTCTGAGGTAAGGGCTGTACTTGTGCACAGTGAGGGTAGGTAAACTGTCACTGTGCACCCTGTCAACACGATCTCCCTCCATACTGGGCAGAATCTCTCCCTGATTGTAGGGACATGACACCTTAGTTGACTTATATATCCCGGATATGACCGTTGGCCATATCCTGGACTTATATGCCGGACCAATGACCTATGAAGGACGAGTAATCCGGTCTCCATGCTCCTGCACATCATATCAAATAAGTTAGGCCGGCATATCTATGCATGTGCCGGCACTTCTCAATTAGTATCCCGGTTATTCCGGCATATCTAAACTGACGCCGGGATATACTTATATGCCGGTCTGGCCGACGCTCCTGTATTCCGGTCAGACCCCATCTAGGTCAACCGACATAAAGTCAACCTTACTCCTTGTAACTTTCTAGCCTCTTGACCCTACTGGGGGTCATCCCCCCGACATTAGTCCCCGAAGCTGTCGAGGTCCCCCAGTCTTGACTGAGGGGCCTTGGCAGGTTTAATATGATACCTCTTTTGCTATATCCCGGCTTATGATTTTACACATGTGATCACACTATATGCCGGCTCTTCTTTCCTTTCCACAAATTAGTCTGGCCGGTCCAGGGGTATTTCAGACGGAACCTATTCCCCGGGCAGTTATTCCGGCATATAGATGAGACTTCCTTGAGAAGCCAAGCCCGACAGTTTGCATCAAAACTTGCAACTGCCCTGCCACCACGAACGGTCATACTACATGATGATTCACAGTGCATTTACTGCGTGCTATCATTGCCTAGTGGCATGGTTACAGGAACCGCCACCCCACTCTGTGCCACCACGCGGCAACCTCCCGCAGAAACGGTCGGGGTAGTGGAACACTCGCCACGATCCCCACGACTCTGGTCCTGCGGTATAAATACGGGGGTGGGGGTAAACTTGCTCTTTTTACCCCCACAGTGTCTTCTTCTTCCTCTGCTCCTCTGCCCTTTGCGCTTCGCCGTCGGAACGAGGAACAAAGAAGGAACGCCGCCGCCGACCTGCTCCACGCCGGCGCCGATGCTCGACGACGTCCGACATCTTCGTCGACGATGCCGCCGCCGCTCCTCTCCACGACATTGCTGGGAGATTGGACCTTCCTCTGCATGCTCGCCGCCGTTCCTTCACCGCCGGCCAAGCTTCGGTAAGGTCTACTTCCGTCTCTATTCTTCCTCTTTCGTGTATCCTGCAGCCTTGGACCAGTAATCCTGCTTGCTTAGATCTGCGGCATTTCCTCTGCTCGATATTTCTCTGACCCGACTAGCATTGCTAGCAAAATCCTTTGGCAGCTCATAGATGTTCTTCCGTAGGGATTATTCTCATACTTGTTTCTGGTTTTAACTATGCTGGTAGATCTTCTTTTTCTGCTAACCTTGGTGAGAGTAGTATGCCGGAGAGACTAACCTCCCTCTTTTCCCTGATCTTGATAGGGTTAACATCATGGGACTCCGGCTCTCACGCCTTGTTCCGGCCATCAAGATGGCTTCCTCAAGCATGACGGGTACCTCGGCCTCAGAGGAAGATAACTCGGCCCAGCTTCAAGGATGCTCCGACTGGGAGGGGTCGGAGGTAACTCCGGCCGACATATCTTGGGTCACCACTACCAGGAGAATTCCGAATGGCGTTGCATGCCGGCTACCAGCGGGAGAAATAGTGCCGGCACCTGAACCCGGCGAACGCGTCGTGTTCATCGCCCACTCCGAGCGGGGCTTTGGTCTGCCAGCGTCAGATTTCTTCCGGGACTTCCTCGACACCTACGATCTGCAACCTCATCATATCCCGGCCAACGCGGTGATGATCCTCTCCGCCTTCGCTGCTTTTTACGAAGGCTTCGCCAGCATAGAGCCCTTCACCCAAGCCTAGGCGAAGTACTTCCAACTGCGGAAGCAAGTCGTCCAAGAACCGCCCTGGAGCAAGGATGACCCGCCGGATATGGCTCAAGAGAAGAAGGACCACCCCATGACCCTATGTGGTGCGGCCACCATCATGTCCCAGAAGGGCTCGGACTTCCCCAAGGTGGAAATGCTCGAGTCTTGCAAGAAGTGGCAAAAGAGCTTCTTCTACGTCAAGAACACCACCGATGTCGACCTGCTCAACTTGCCGCCATTTGTGGACGAGCCACCGCTGGTGATGAAGAACTGGACCTACAATCCAAAGAACTCTGTGATGCCGGTTAACGCCCTCCACCGGGTTAAGGGCGAGTTACAGGATGCCGGCCTCACCCCATAAGACCTAGTGGCATGCTTTATTAGCCGGCGCGTCTCTCCACTGTAGCGCCGGTCACATAAAATTTGCCAGATGAGCGGGCCTATGGACCCCACCTAGCATTCTACACACGAGCTAACTCCGGCCGACATTCTGCGGCAGATTGAGGACATCTGCAAGTGTTCCCAGGCCACTTTTACCTGGGGACTTGAACCGTACAGCCGGGATCGCCCCGCCCCAACGGTAAATCCTCCTGGCCGATACATAATCTCTTGCCCAGCATATAGATATCTAAGCCGACACATATCTATTTACCGACACATATCATGCTTGGCCCGAGATATTGTTATTTGCCGACATATTTCTTCGTTTGATCAATTGACCTTGCTCTTATGCAGAAATTCAGCTTTCAGAGTATGGAGAACTCCCGGATCCAGATCGCGGCAGACCGCACTGCTGCGGACGTTGAAGATCCGGATCATTGGGACAAGCTGCCCCAGAACACCCGTGCTGCCTCTGCCGCGGGTAAGGCCTCTTCATCCCGGCATTTCACTCAAGACTGGAGTGATGATGACTCCGATGAAGACTGCCAGATGTTTATCTGCCCGACACCTCTTGTTTATGCTCTTCCAGAAACACCTGTTGCTTATGCCTTTCCAATGCCATCCTCAGCAACCCCGGACGACATGGTTGTCGACGTCGCCCCTTTGAACCAGGGACCTCCTTCCACCGGCGGACGTGCCGGCCGGAAGTGAGGCGTGAAGCCCCAGCCCGACACACCCCAGCAACCGAAAAGGCAGAAGGTTGGCGTGCCTCAGCCCAAGAGGCAAAGACCCGTCGCCTCGGGGTGAGTTTATTTCTTTTGCTTCATTTCCGGCATACTTCTTTCTTTGATTACTAACTTGGTGTTTTCTCTCTTTCAGGGCTCCCCTTGCGCCAGAACATGCTTCCAGCTCAAGTGCCAGCCCCAATATTGAAAAGCCGGCGACCACTGCCACCCCCGACATTCCCTCTGCAAGCCACACTACCTCTCCGGCGCCGGCATCTTCGCCTGCGCCCATCAAAACCACTTCTCCGGCGAAGGACGATCCTCCACCAGAGCAAGACAACTCTGCCCCCAACGTCCACATGGACTCGGGGGCTCAACGGGATCCTTCGGCTCCTGATGCCCACATGGACACAGGAGCCCAACAAGATGTCCCAGACCTCGGCGTGCCCACCAGCGGCGCCGGGACTACTGAAGATGCCGACGCAAGCACCAAGAGCGCCAACATAGATAACAAAGGAAAGGGCCCTGCAGTACCAGAAGTCCGGGCTATCCTGGAACCTGCCTCTGCTGGACAAGCTGCACCTGCCGCGCTGGAACAACCAGCGCCCAAGACTCCAACAACCGAGAAGACTCCTGCCCTGGCCAAGCCTGCTGCCCCGGCCAAGACCTCTGTCCCGGACAAAACCTCTGCCCCGGTCAAGTCCGGCACCCTCAAGATCAAGCCGACCAAGTCCGGCACACAATCCGCCGCCACTGGTGCTGCCAGAGTAGCACCTCGGCCCAGCTCTGCCCTGGCCCTGCATTCTGGCAAGGCAGCATCCCAGCCCGGCTCCCGGCCCATATTCTTTGATACGCCGGAACTTGAGGGCCGCGTCTCCGTGCTGTCAAAAAGCGACAAGAGCCTTGGATCTCTTAAGGAGCACTGCATGAGGTGGAATGACGCCGACAATATGGACACTGCCAACTCCCGGAGCAAGAAGTTGGCCGAAGCTTCGGCCATAGGCAATCCAGCTGATATCCTGGCCACGAAGCCCGTTCCTATTGGCTGCGAGCTCCTCAGCCTCTAGCAAAGACTTCACCTCCTAGCCGACGCCACCAACGTAAGTCTTTTCTACACATATCCCCAGTCCCCGAAAATGTCTGCTGTCCGAGATTCGGGCAGCCGAGATTTTCCAATACCTTTTGCACTTAGCTTTTTTCAAATTAACTATCCGATACATAAGCTCGATCCGAGCTTCAAATCCTAGTCACCGAGGGCCGGGATAGGTGCGCAGCACCTGTGCCGGGTCTTCAACAAACTAACATCTTAAGCACTTTTCAAATCCTCTTGACCGAGATATAAGCTCAATTCGAGCTTCAAATCCTAGTCACCGAGGGTCGGGATAGGTGCGCAGCACCTGTGCCGGATCTTCAACAAACTAACATCTTAAGCACTTTTCAAATCCTCTTGACTGAGATATAAGCTCGATTCGAGCTTCAAATCCTAGTCACCGAGGGCCGGGATAGGTGCGCAGCACCTGTGCCGGATCTTCAACATCATGAACATTTTACATAATCTTCAACTGCGCTGATATGCTAGACTTCTCTTATATCCTTTCAAATCCTAACACTTTTGTAGCGCATGAATAACGCCCACGCCGACATGTACCATGATTTGGTGTGCGAGCACCGGAAGCTATCTGATGCGCATAGCAAGCTCCGACTGGAACTGCGCCAGAAAGGTAAACTCATCCGACATACCCCTATATGCCGGATGCCTTGCGCTCTTTTACTTCGGAATATTTCTCTTACCGACATCTAAACCTTTACCGACTTATTTCAGCTACTACTGAAGAGCAAGTCACCGCGCTTCTTCAGAGGGTGAAGGAGCTGACCGGTATGCCGGATTCTGCTGATCTCTTATTACTCAACCTGTACTTCAAATCCTTTAACTCTTGCCATTGCTACTTGTCTTCTCATTCTTTTAACTTCAAATCCTTGCAGATGAGAAAGCTGCACTGGAGGCACGCCACCAGGACTGTATTCCTTCAGTGGACGTGGCCAAGCAGTTGGACGACCGGGATGCCGCCCACAAAGTTGAGGTGGAGCAGCTGAAGGGCCGGGTTGCTGAGCTTCTGGAGGAGAAGGAACAGAGGGAGGGCCAACTTAAGAAGGCCCAGGAGCTGCTCGTCACTTCAGAAGCTGATGCATCCAATGCCCATGCAGAACTTAATGGCTAGAAGGAGTAGGCCACCAAGTGGGAAGTTGACATTGCCCGGCTCAACGTTGATCTCGCCAGTAAGTCTCAAATTCTCTACCACCCAACACATCATGTCCGATACATCTCTTCCGATACATCTCTTCCGGCATACTCTTATGCCGACCCACACTTCTTTTGCTAACCTACTTGCCATCTTTCAGACCTGTTTCCTGCTTCCATCGAAGATGTTGAGAGGGCTCTGCAGGTGGATCGAGTGAACCGAGGTGCCCCAGTCGACTCTCCCAACTGGACTATGTCGGAGTAGCTGCTCGCCCTGGAAGCCCGGAAGAACGCCATGACCTACTATACTGAAGATCTCTTCCTTGGCGCCCAGGAAGCATACTCCACCCTCTGGCCAGGACAAAGGATGCCCATTGACCCTGTTGATCTTGGCAATGATCTGCAGCTTTCCAAGATTTGCCTCCAAGAATGGCGGGACTCCGGCGCAAGAGTGGGAGCTGATGAAGCTCTCAGCTACTTCCTCTCTTGGTACGAAAAGGCGGACTTAGAGACTTTATGCACTATGCGCGAAGGATCTATCTGGACCACGGATCCAGAACATATCCAACGTCGGCAAGAGTTGGCCCACAGTTATGTGGACTATGCCGACACCGAAGCCTTTGTTCGAGATATCCGCGAGCCAGAGAAGAAGGAGGACGGCGCCAAGGATGCTACTGACGCTGAGGGCTCCGACTCCAGCCAAGATGAAGAAGAAACTGAAGAAGCCGACACCAACGTTCCGAAACAGGGATCTGTCCCGGCCGGAGGTGATGGCTCCATTCCATCTGCTGGGTCCAGCACTCCTGAAGCCGACATCTCCACTGCTACAGCCCCGCTAGCCGGCGGCTCTGCTTCGGCCCCTGCTCTTTGAACTTTGCACCACCAAACTTTAAGCTTTATTAGATCCCCGGTATGCCGGGTGCAGATGTAATATATACGTTTAATTTTCCTCTGGTTTGCTATCTGAACAAGTTTTAACTTGGTTTGCTTGTTTATCAATGCCGGATCATCTTTTGGCTAAGTCACCGAGTTTGTTTTCCTGTTTCCCTAACTCCACAACCTTAGCTACTTGTCTACCTCTTTTGGCTTTAGACTTGGTCTCAAGGTTGCTTCATTAAACATACAGTACTTCAACTTTGAAACTTAGACTTCAGATCACCCGACACTTCAAGTTTTATACTTAGCAATTTCATAAATGTCGGTTCGCTTGCTCTATATTTCCTTAGCCATTTTCCATGTGCAGACATTCTCCGGCATCTACTCTTGCTAGCCATGAAGCCGGGTTTTGGACAGCAGCTGAGTCGAAGAGTGGCCTTTGGTGCCGACACATTACTAGGCCGACAAAGGAAACATTCAAATCAAGCCAGCCGGCATATACACAAAAACTGAAAATAAACAACAATATATCTCGGAGACAGTGCCCAACCTCCTCGGGATGCCGACATTTTATTTATTAGTCTTGTGCCGACATAGAGCGCTGGCACACAAAGCAAAATATGGAAATACATACATTATGCTACTCAGGAGTAAAAGGGACGGAGTAGGGCTACGTTCCATGGTCTCTTGGTTTCTTCTCTGGACCTGTCCGCCTTGTCCTTCTTGGGGGCCTGCGCATCTATAAGATAATAGGCATCATTGTGCAGAGCTCTGCTCACAATGAATGGCCCCTCCCATGGAGGAGTTAACTTATGCCGGCCCTCTGTGCCTTGCCTTAGCTGGAGTACTAGATCTCCCTCTTGGAATCTCCTAGGATTCACCTTCTGCGCATGATAGCGTCTGAGGTTCTGCTGATATACTGCTGTTCTTGATAGTGTTATTTCTCTTGCTTCTTCCAGCAGATCAACATCATTTTACCTGGCTTCTTTAGCCTCTTCCTCAGTATATAGCACCACTCTTGGTGCATCATGTATTACATCTGTTGGAAGCACAGCTTCTGCTCCGTACACAAGGAAAAATGGTGTATAGCCTGTTGACCTATTCGGAGTTGTCCTTAAACTCCAAAGCACTGCTAGCAACTCATCTAGCCAACATCCCGATGTTTTCTCCAGTGGCTCTATCAGCCGGGGTTTTATGCCAGATAATACTAGTCCATTTGACCTTTCTACTTGGCCATTGGCACAAGGGTGAGCGACCGACGCAATGTCTAGCCGGATTCCCACCTCCTCACAAAATCTGGCAAATGGCCCTTGGGCAAAGTTCGACCCATTGTCAGTGATGATGCCATGGGGAACACCGTATCTCAAGATTATGTCTTTTAGGAATTTCACTGATGTGTGGCCATCACACTTGCTTATGGGCTTTACTTCAATCCACTTGGTGAATTTGTCCACCATGACCAGGATATGGGTCATCTTTCCCCTGGCCGGCCTAAAAGCCCCGACCATATCCAGGCCCCAAACAGCAAAGGGCTAGGTTATCGGGATAGTCTTCAATGCTGACGCCGGCTGATGAATCTGGTGAGCATATCTTTGACATCCGTTGCACTTCCGGACCAAGTCTTCTGCATCTTGCAGTGCCGTCGGCCAGTAAAACCCATGCCAGAATACCTTGGCCACCAATGCTCTGGATGAAGCGTGATGACCACACTCCCCCTGATGAATTTCCCGGAGCATCTCCAGGCCTTCCGCAGATTCGACACATCTCTGCAATACTCCGGTGACTCTTCTTTTGTATATTTCCTTGTTTATAATGGTATATCCTTTGGATATCCTCGCAACCCAGCGCACCTCGGTTTCATCCACCGGCACTTGACCATCTACCAGGAAATCCATGATAGGGCGTGCCCATGAGGGCACTTCCCTGACAGTGAACACTGCCTGATCTATTTCCATTATTTCGGCCGACACATAATCGACCTCCATGGGCTGCGAAGTCCCCGGGACTGAGGGATCAGTCCCCGGGTATGCCGGCGCAGTCCCTGGGTATACCGGCACAACCGCTTGGTACATCTTACCCTTGCCTTTGTTTCTGCTCTGGAATACTGCACTCACTGCATATGTCGGCCCAGTCCCCGGGACTGAGAGAACAGTCCTCGGGTTATCTGACCTGACTCTGGCATCTATCTCCATCAGAACTGCATCCTCCGGGCTTAGCGGGACATAAATGGAAGATGACTCTGGCGAGGGCTTGATTGACGGCTTCCTCAGATGCTCCAACGAAATGCCGAGCGGGATTGAATCTCTGGAAGATCCCAGTTTGGACAATGTATCGGCTGCTTCGTTCTGAGCCTGGGGAACATGCCGGAACTCACATCCCTCGAAGTAACCACTCAACTGCTGCACCAGGAAACGGTAGGATCCCATGTTTGCATCATGTGCATCCCATATGCCGGAACACTGCTAAATTACTAAGTCAGAATCACCGAAACACATAATCCAGCAAATTCCTATGTCCTTAGACACCTTCAGGCCATGCACAAGTGCCTCATATTCCGCCACATTATTTGATGCTGCAAAATGAATCTGCAGGACATATCTCAGTTGGTCATTCTTGGGTGAACTGAGAACTATGCCGGCACCCAGGCCGTGTATTGTCTTGGACCCATTGAAATGCATCCTCCAATAGTTTGCATCTGGCAATGGTGGCTCATACTGTATCTCGGCCCAATCAATAAAGAAATCAGCCAACACCTGGGACTTGATTGTATCCCTCTTATCGTACCGAGGTGTATATGGTGACAACTCTATTGCCCACTTTGCTATCCTGCCACTGGCATCTTTGTTGCCTATGGTCTCCGAAATAGGGGCCTCAGCCACTACCCGGATTGGGTGCTCCTGAAAGTAATGCTTAAGCTTCTTGGCCGCCATATAGACACCATATGTCATTTTCTGATAGTGGGGGTAGTTTTGCTTCGAGGTGGAAAGGACTTCACTCAAATAATATACCGGCCGCTGCACGGTTTTGCCTCCTTCCTCTCGCTCTACTACCACCACAGCACTAACAACTCTGTTAGTTGCCGCTATATAGAGTAGCATTGGCTCCCTGGGCATCAGAGATGCCAACACCGGCGCTGTTGACAACATCTGTTTCAGCTCTCTGAAAGCTGCATCTGCTTGCGTTGTCCAGACAAATGTGTCAGACTTCTTCATCAATTGATATAACGGCAAAGCTTTCTCCCCCAGCCAGCTTATGAAACGGCTCAGGGACTCTAGGCACCCAGTGAACTTCTGTACCTCCTTCAAATCCGTCGGTGGCTTCATTCTCTCTATGGCACGAATCTTGCCGGGATTCACCTCAATACCCCGGTTGGAGACCAGGAAACCGAGCAACTTGCCTGCCGGCACACCGAACGTGCACTTAGCCGGATTCAACTTCATCCGGAATCTCCTCAGGTTTGCAAAGGTTTCCCGGAGGTCATCTATGAGAGTCTTGCTCTCCTTGGTTTTTATGACGACATCATCGACATATACCTGCACATTTTTATCTATTTGGTCATGCAGACACTTTTGCATACATCTCTGGTAAGTTGCGCCGGCATTTCTCAATCCAAAAGGCATGGTGAGATAGCAATAAGCCCCGTACGGGGTAATAAAGGATGTCTTTATTTGATCCAGCTCATACAAAGGGATCTGGTGGAAACCAGAATAGGCATCTACAAATGATAACAATTCACATCCAGCTGTGGAATCAATCACTTGATCGATTCAAGGGAGTGGAAATGGATGTTTAGGACATGCCTTGTTCAAGTTTGTGTAATCTACACACATCCGCCATACCTTTACTACGGTGGGCTCATCCTTCTTCTTTTCCACCAAAACCGAATTAGACACCCAATCCGGATGTAGTACTTCCTTGATAAAGCCGGAGGCCAGGAGCCTGGCCACTTCCTCCCATATTGCCTTCCTCCTATCGTCCGCATTCCGCCGGAGCGGCTGCTTCACCGGCTTAGCATCCGGCCTTACATGTAGTGCGTGCTCAGCCAGCTCCCTCGGCACACCTTGCAGGTCTGAAGTAGACCATGCAAAGATATCCCGATTCTCACGAAGGAAGCTGGTGAGCTCGCTTTCCTATTTGGGGTCCCTACCTGCCCCGATGAGGGCATGGCGCTCCGGGAAAACTTCATCCAGAGGCGCCTTTTTGACTTCCTTGCCCACTTGAAAAGAAGCACTGCCACTTGGGCTTGTCATGCCCGGCATAGATTTGCCGGCCACGACTGTCTCAGCAATTTCCACTGCTCACTTCAGCCTCTTCTTTTTCTCTGCAATGATCAGAGTCTCGGCCAGGTTAGACCCGGCTGTTGCACACGCCATCGAACGCTTGTAATCACCGATGATAGTAATCGCCCCTCTAGGCCCTGACATCTTCATCTTCATGTATGCAACATGCGTAGAGGCCATGAACTTCGCCAGTGCCGGCCTTCCCAGCAAAGCATGGTAGGGGCTTTCCAGATCAACCACCTCGAACATGAGGTTTTCCACCCTGCAGTTATCCTGGTTGCCAAACATGACATCCATCCGGATCTTGCCCATCGGCGCACACGAAAGTCCCGGCACAATGCCGTAGAATGTGGTCTTGCTTGGCTCCAGCATATTCTCCTTGATACCTAGCTTCTGCATCGTATCCCGATACATGATGTTGATGCTGCTTCCATTGTCAATGAGGACCTTGCTGAACCTCACGTTATTAGCCGGCCCGACAAATGTCGGATCCATTACTAGCGCATATTCGCCGGGGTTTGGCATGATCCTGGGATGATCTGCCCTGTCCCAGCCAATGGCCTGGTCAGACCAGTGCATCAACTTCGGAACTGCCGACATAACGGCGTTTACCTCCAAACACCGCCGGCACAAGCTCTGCTTGTCTGTTCTTTCGGTCTCAAAGACCATGTAGCTCTGATCATGCTCCTTGAACTCATTTCGGCCAGCTCCTGGGCCTCTGGCACTATATTCCGGATTATAGCTCTGGTCTATTTGATTTACGCCGGCATTTCCGGCATTGCTCTGATTCCCTGGATTTACCGGCCTGGGCGGGATCGCAACTATATTTGCACCTATCAATGGCGATGGAGCTGCCGGGACAGGTGGTCTAGCCAGCCCAAAAGGACCTGCATGACCTGCCAATATGTCATCCAGCCACGAACAGTTTCTTGTCAAATGGTTTGCCGGCTTACCCGGCTGGAACGTGTGAAACACACAAGGTTTGTCCATGGCCAAACCTACCGTATACTTCGGCCACTGCTTCTTCTGACCATTGGCTCCGCCGGCATTCTTATTGATCTAGACATTCTTTTTCTGGAAGGGCCGCGCTTGCTGCTGCGGTCGTTGCTGCTGTTGCTGCTGAGGCTGCTGATAGCCCTCATATCTCGGACGCTGGCTACTGCCAGCGCCCCCTTGCTCTTCCTCCATGGCTGCTACTTGTGCCGTGCCATACCGATAATCCGGCCGCTCATCTCTCCTCTTATTCCGGTTATCCGGGCGATAAAACTGCCCCGGTCTCCCGGTGTTACTATTGTTCCGCTGGGTCTGCCCCTGTCCTTGTGAATCAAGGGCTGCATGGGATCTCCCAGAGCATAACTATCAGCAATCTTGATTGTCTTGGCCAACATGGCCGGCATTTCCATCTGCAGCTTTTGCCACAACATGGTGCCATGCCGGCACCCATGAGCAAACCACATGATGGCCTGCTGTTCCACAACTCCTTCGCAGGAATTGCGCAATGTGCACTACCTGGTCAGGTAGTCACGATCAGTCTCATATTCCCCCTGCCGGCAGCTAGCTAATTACTGCGGGCGGTTGGGTCTCTTGTAAGTACTGGTGAAGTTTGACACAAACTGCTCCTCGAAATCAACCCAGCCATTGATACTTCTGACCAGCAAATTATTCAGCCATATCCTGGCTGGCCCTTCAAGCATCTGTGGCATATATCGTACCACCCACCTGAGGTTTCCTCTGGCGATATTCACTGCAGTGGAGTAGTCCTCCAACCAATCTTCCGGCTTTGTACTGCCGTTGTATGTCCTCACGCCATGCGCGAGCTGAAAACAGTAAGGCACCGGCTCACCCATAATCCGGGGTCCAAAGCACATAGGACCCGGAGCTCCTTGTCTCTCCACCAACTCTGACTGGTGAATCCTGTCCAGCTTGAAGCGCACATCATTTGCCGCTAAGGACCGAGGTCCGAGCCGGGATGCAATTGGGCCCGTGATCATCTTTTGCTGCTGCTGTTCCGGCAGACACTGCTCATTCTGCTGGCCTTGCTGATACTGCTGGCCTTGCTAATATTGCTGCTGATATCCCGTCCTTGCCAGGGCAGAATTTCCATCATCTTCATGGTGTCTCGGCTGACCCGTGCCTTGCTGCTGCACCGCACGTCCGGCGCCCTACTGCTGACGCCGGGCTGCACTGTTACTCCGGCCCCCACCGGCCGAAGCTGCTCCTTGCCCGGCCGGCACATTGTGACCGGCATTCTTGCTGCCAACATTCTTGTCAGCATGGCTGGCACTTCTCTGCACCATCGCCTGCTTTTCAGCGATTGTCGGATCATACACCTGGATCTGCTTGTCCCGGCGGCCAGAGGTCATACTTCCGGCACGCCGGGCGCTTGGATGCGGGGATGAAGCTTGGCCCTTCGACCTCGCACTGGCACCTCTAGCCGACACGACATACTGGGATGCCCCTGCACCTGGGTTTGCCTTCTGGAAGGCCTCCTGCTGCTTAGTAGCTTCAGACAAAAGATGGTTAAGCCGGGCTTGCTGCTCACGCAGTGCTTCGCCGGATAAACTAGATAAGTCTTTAGCTACCTCTGCTGCTGCTCTAAGGTTCTTCACTAGGGAGCTATAAATTACTTTAGGTACAGTACTAGTTGCAGTATGACCCTTATCACTTGCACCTTTTTCTAGCTCAGTGTTAAGATCTCTACCTCTAGTTCTAATCTCATCTATCCGGCTAGGCCGGGTTACCACAGGAGTAAAACCATGGGCTGCCTCATACTCACGGAGTTGCCGGTTAAACCGTTCGCGCTCCTGATGCATGGCCAGGGCCTCGTCGACGAGGGCCTGGCAAGATCCCTCCAGGACCTCCCTTGTCTGCTCCGGATCATCGCCGGATTGCACCGGCTCAAGAAGCCGATCGATGATGGGAAGAAGCACCTGTCCCTTTGCCGGCACAATGGAAGTGCCGGCCAGGTTCTCAACATGCTCCAACGGAGGACGTGCTGACCTCTTGGCCTTCGGCGGCTCTGGGGGAGTATCCGCTGCTGCTGCTGCTGCTGCTGTCTTGCCGGCACCATCTGCCAGCGACACTGATGTGCCGGCCATCATCACCTCAGCCGACTCTACTGAGCGAGCGCTACGCCCAGCGTGAGCCAGCCGATGCAACGGAGGATCCACCGCCACCAGTACCTCTTCCCTGCAAACTCTCTCAGTCCCCACGTACACCTCGTGGGAACCGAAAGATATGATTCGGCCATCCCTAAGGAACGATCGGCCGCCGAGACATCCGGCGTTGTCACTGATGAAGCTGAGCGAGCCTAGCCTCTGGACGAGGCCAGAGACAACGCGCACTCCCGAAGCTGCTATCACAGACCCCGTCCGAATAAACACTCCGCCCAGCATATCGATCTGCCCCACGGTGGGCGCCAAATGTCGTCGTGGTGAAACAACATATGCCATGGGTAGGCTTAAATGGGGGCCGAACTAGATGCTAGAGGATTCGGGAGAGGGGAACGAGCTGAAAAGCACGACAGAAAGGAACACAGATCTACCCAGGTTCGGGGCTCTCATAAGGAGATAACACCCCTACTCCTACTCTACTGGATATATATTTGGATCGATGGAGTATACAACAATGGTCCTTCCAAGCTCTCTGCTAGAGGAGGAAGATGAACTGCTAAGTGTAGGAACACTGAATGACCAACCCTCTACTAGGGCTCCCTGTGCCACCTTATATAGTGTTGGCTAGGGTTACAACGGTCACCTGAGACCAGGGGACACCAACTACACTCCAAATAGGGCAAGCTGACAAAGGCAGACGCCCTTGACTTTCTCCCTGATTGTTCTCGATGGGACTCACCCTTGCTGTACCTTGTACTTCCAGGACTGTGACCTTACCACTCTGAGGTAAGGGCTGTACTTGTGCATAGTGAGGGTAGGTAAACCGTCACTGTGCACCCTGTCAACACGATCTCCCTCCATACTGGGCAGAATCTCTCCCTGATTGTAGGGACATGGCACCTTAGTTGACTTATATATCCCGGATATGACCGTTGGCCATATCCTGGACCTATATGCCAGACCAATGACCTATGAAGGACGAGTAATCCGGCCTCCATGCTCCTGCACATCATATCAAATAAGTTAGGCCGGCATATCTATGCATGTGCCGGCACTTCTCAATTAGTATCCCGGTTATTCCGGCATATCTAAACTGACACCGGGATATACTTATATGCCGGTCTGGCCGACGCTCCTGTATTCCGGTCAGACCCCATCTAGGTCAACCGACATAAAGTCAACCTTACTCCTTGTAACTTCCTAGCCTCTTGACCCTACCGGGGGTCATCCCCCTGACAGATGCATAAGTACTAAACACAATAAAGTATAAAGAACTCAATGATTAAAACTCTAAGGCAATAGAATCTAGAGCAACAATAGGATTAATTAAGGACATGTGTCTAGCAGGTGACACTCATAACCATCACATCTAACTTGTATAGATAAAGTCTATTGTTTCTTCTAGGTGGAGCCATAATTCAGAGTAGTCAAGTAAATAAACTACTACACACCCTAGTGATTTGTCCCTAGGCCAAGTGAATGTACTAACAAGGGATTCATTAAGACAAATATGTCCAACCACTGTATTCCCCGTTAATTAACCACGAATTAATATAGCATGCATATAAGACTTGGAATACAGAATCTGTTCAAATCCATCCATCCCTCCTCTTAACAGCATGCAACGGTGCCAACCTTATGCATCCCCCAACATATGTGTGCACTCATATATCAGTACATAAGACCATCATAGAACAAACAAACTTGTATGCAACCAATCAACAAAGTATTTCACAATTGCCAAGAACAAATCACTACTCAAACTTAGACATAGATATAACAGATCATGGGAAGACAATAGATTGTACCATATGTCATGTTTGACAGGAGATTATAGTAGGGATGATGAAGAGGTGTTGTAGATGATGATGGAGAGGTGCCTCCCCAAGGGGGAGAGGCAGCGGCCCGGGTGAAGAAGACACCAACGGAGGCGACGGTGAAGGGCAGTCGTGCCGCCGACAACATGGGGTGCCCTGGCGGCGGCCGACCCTAAGAGAGCACCGCTCCCTTGTCCTCCTTCTTCCTTGGACCTTATTCGTACTGTTGAGGAGCCCTTACCTTGGAGATGGCAGCCAAGGGGGAGGCAAATTCGCAGCTATGGGTTATACCTCCAAAAAATAGGGTTTCCGGTCAATATATAGTAGTTGAGGCTTCACCGGGGTCATCGAATCTAAACCCATGGATCCAAGGGCTCTTGAGCACCTCTAGAACCTTCCTTGACATTTCCTATGTCCCTTGGGATCTTATAAAATCGTGTCTTGACCAAAGCCATCATATATGGAAGGAGTTTGAGTCAATCACGTCACCGGTTTACGTAATCCCAAAACTGCTTCTGGATCCTTCAGATATATGGGCATAACTGGGGCATAAGAACTCTGATTGGGACGATCTTTGACTCTAAATCGTACGGCTTGAAATTCCTCACAACTTTAATGTTGATCACTTTTTTATTTAACGTAATCTTTGGTCCATTCTGAGTCAATCGTTTAAAAGTGTTCAACAGAACAGATTTCAGAAAACTCCAAATCTTGCCATCATGAGAGATTTTCTTCCATATTCATGTTTTCCTACACAACAAAGTGTAAAACAAGAACTTGTGCAGTTTTGCAACTATTAGTTGGTTAGTTCTAATAAATATAATAAACTAGCAAAATAATAAGAATCTTAGCATAATAAACTACAAAGTTCATGCATGCATTTTACATGCATCAACCTTGCACAAAGAAAAGGAGCTATGCTGATAAATAATGAAACAAACCTTATGCAAGTGTAGTGTAGGTGTGCTTCCTAAGTTGATGAAGAATAGAATTTGAAGCTTTTGCTTTCTTTTGAGATAGAGATAGAAGGATTTTCCTCTTTGAGGGAGCAGTGTTTAAACATGATACACAAGTCTAGAGGTTAGAGATTACTCTAGTGTGGGAACTCCATGTGCAAGTGGAAAACATCAAACTTGTAATTCTCCATGCTAAATCAAGTTACTTAAAAAGTGGTTCCCATATTTTTTTTCTTTTTATTTAGAACTTTGGCACCCTCCCAACCTTTTCTTTCTCATTCCATGGCTAACCAAATTTTTTGGGTGCCCACCAAACATTCACAACCTTGGAGGAGTGCTCTTTTTTTTTCTTTGGAGCTCTCTAGGACTAGGAATCCCTTGCAAGTTGCCTCTCACCACTAATATAAAAATTAAATAACAAGCACTAAATCATTGCTCACCAGAGTCTCAAGGTTTTAGCATGGAGAACTAAAACATTTAAGATTGACCACAAGAATAAAGCTGACACAAAGCTCTAGTAACTTAGAACCCAGAGTCAATAGCAGCATGCACACAAACTTAGGTAATAGTTAGGGTAATATAGTTGACACTCAATAAATACTTGGTTCAAAGGAGTTTGGCTGGCATAAGCACACACTTATGACTTTTAGAAAGGCTAGCATAGAAAGAAGTTTGACCACTAAAAAGCATGCAACCTTGTCCATCAGCATAGTTACTCTCCCAAGTGTAAAACTTATTAAAGAACTCTTGGCAAGAAGAATAGTATCAATAGTACCTGAATGGAAATTATTGCAAAGCTCAATGCCCCAATCAATGATAAACTTATAGCTTGAAAGTAGTTGCAATCATACCTTGCTTTCATGTAGCCATTTACTTCCTTTGCCAAAACTTTGGCAACCAACTATTTAATTTTCTCCTTTCTTTCAGTAGTTTCAAGATACTCTAATAAACTCATAACTGAAGGTGGTCTGGAAAAGATAGAGATGCTACTCCAAAAACAAAAGACTAGATGCTCCAAGCTTAACGAAGCTCGCATAGTGCTCAAAAGACAAAAGTTTGAAGATTTGCAAACTGAGATTTTTGTTGATATAGAGGGATTCTAGGGGCATCCCCAAGCTTATGGTTTTAACCATGCTTAGATTCTCCTTATTTAACTTGGCTTCATTCCAATGTGTAAAAACTTCACTACAAAAACTTCTCCCACTCTTTTTCTGCGAGGTTAGATTGTAAGTGCATAAAAAGATATAAATCTTGCCATCTTAAGAACACCCAAAAAATTTGGTTCCTCATAACCAGAGACTTGCCAAAGTGCATAACATCTTAGAAAACTCAAAATAACCCAAAAAAGAATCAAATTGAAACTCAAAAGAAGCACCCAACAAACAACGGCAGAATCTGCCCAGAAAATAGCTGCTACTTCAAAATACCTTCGTCCCTCTTAAAAAAATTCAAGAACTAATTTCCCTGCACAGCGTGACAGAGGGTGAAAATTTTAATCCATCCCAACAAGAATCACTCAATTCTGAGCTACAGATATTTTTCTCGTAAACAGCTACGCGCAGAAAATAGCAACTCGTGAAATGTTTTTCATCTTTTCCACCCAAGTGGGTAAAACATGGCACTTTATTTTCAGATCAAACCAAAGAAAAAACATAAACTAAAAATCTACATCAAACCAAAAGTAAATATAAAAACAAATGGGTTGCCTCCCTTAAAGTGCTTTCTTTATAGACATATAGCTAGGGTTCATACATTAAATTTTTAGGAAGTGCACATACCATGAGGGCAATTCTTTAGTCCCTCCTTCTTCCTTGTAAAGTTTTCCCTGCACTTATTATATGGGAATTTAAGCTTCACATTACCTTCTTTAGCATCAATGATAGCATCTGTATTTCTCAAAAAAGGTCTACCAAGAATTATAGGACTATGACTCTTACCTTCCATGTCCATAATAATAAAATCAACAGGCACAAAAGTCACATATAACTCAACAAGAACATTACTAACTCTACCATGAGCATTACTGATAGAGCAATCAACAAGTTTCAAGTCAATATCACACTTCTCAATATGTGGTAAATCATGATGATCACATAAAGATTTGGGAATAGCAGAAATACTAGACTAAAGATCAAGTACTGCAGGCCATGTGATTTTTCCTATAGTTACATAAATCCTTGGTTGCCATACATCCCCAAACATAGGCAGGACCATGGACTCCTTATGATACCTACTAATCATTTCTTTCATAATATAACATGATTAGCAATAGAAGAACCAAAACCTGCTTGGTTAGAATCAACAAGAGGATCACAAGCATAATTTTGCAGAACAATATATAATTATCAATGGTACAACTTTCAAGAGTGGCTTAAGGTATATCATCTAATATCTTAATCTCCTCTACTTGCCTACTCTCTACTTCTTCCTTCTTTTTCTTTATAAAAATCTCCAAACTCCCTAGCTTCCCAAGAGCATTGCACATAAAAGTTATCCTAGACTGAACATCTTTAATAGTACAATCCTTGGTTTTCACAAAGAGTTCAAAGGAGTATATTTTCTTCTTCAAAGCTTGAACCACTTCTACCATTTTCTTCACTTTTGTTGCATGTAGGTACAAGTTTTGTCCACAATGATATGGTTGGGACCTTCCATCACAACATTATCTAGATATTTTATCATAGTATGAAAGTACTCTTCTATCCTATTCCTATCTCTAAACTTTATAGTTCCACCTGGGTTTCCAGATTGAGCATGATAAAACTAGTGTGATCATGGAGGTTTTAAAGTCACCATAAGATAAACCATCTAGCAAAAGGTTAGACCAAGTGCCTAGCCCATCATTAAAACTTTCAATGGTATGAATTTGAGTGTGAGGATAAAAACCATTCTCTTTTAGATAAATCATTCTAGACAGAGCCTCTAACAAGGACTTATTAGTGTACTGCTTGAAGTTGCTAACATCATCATTAACCTTGCTAGTAGAAGCCATATCCTGGACAACAAAAGCAAGCACTGAGAGAAAAACTATTGCAAAGTCTAAATCAAAAGAAAATCTCACAAAGGTGGAGAACCTCCTAATGCTTCCCATGCAACAACGCCAGAAAACGTTCTTGATGGAAGCAACCCTATTCTTTAAAATGCCCCTCGTTGGGACTCCAAGCGCAGAATGATGCAACAAGATAAGTTTTCTCACAAGGGTGACTCAGGGTAATTATCGAGCTCTCGGGGAAGCATGAGTTTGGTTCCTTTTCATCGCTCTTCAAACAACCTGCACTAGTAAACAAACCTCTTTGCATCACTAGCTAACTGTGGTGGTTTTTGGGCACCAATAGCTCGCAAGTTTACAAAACCAAAGTAAACAAAGTAAGTAACAAGGTTTTTAGTGATTTTCAGGTATAAGGAACTGAAAGTAAAACAGTTCAAAAGCAACTAGACTTCTTATGGCTAAAAACTGGAATGAGGATCATGGTTTCACCTGATCTCCCTCTCTCATAAACATAGTGGTAATATAGCACAAACGACAGGTTAAGAGCATGCAAACACACAAGATGTCATTGATAAGCATAAATATGGGCATCACATCCAAACATAGAATTGATATAAAATCTACTCCCTAATATTCCTTTGACAAGGGAGTCCACCTCAAGTCAAATTTAAGACTTAACAAAGTATTGCATAAAGAATTGTAACATGAGTTCCACCATAGGGGTAATACAAATATGGTCACAATCTTGATAGGTAGATCATGTGACTCTAATCTATGAAGCACGAGAGAGAGTATGATACAAGTTACTTCCACAATCCCCATAATCCAGGGGTGAACTACTCTCTCTTCATCATGTTGCTGAAGGAGATGGCATCGATGGAGTCGAATGGGCAACCAACAGCGGCTCCGGTAGCATCTCCCCTCCTATCCTCATAGTCTTTAGATCGGCTTTTGTATTCTGTGTTTCTCTGCCGCCTCGTCGCAATCGCCCAAGGGGTCCTTCATATAGTCAATTTTTGGGTCAAGATGAAGCTGTGGGGATCAATATTAGGTTGAAAGGAAGCATGAGGCCCGAGATGGGCCCCACCACATGGCCAGGGTTGTGGCCCATGTGGTGGGCCCTCTTATGTGGGGATCAATATTGTGTTCCCCATTGAATTCTTCTCACGGTCTTCTATTTCTCAAAAAAAATGATGTGGCAAAAAGTTTAGGTCCGTTTGACGTCCAAAAGGTCCCTGAAAGTCAAAAACATGCAAAAACAAGAAAATCTGCTTTGTAGTGTTCAAACAAAATGAAAGGGGGTTGTTTAGAAAATTGCCGAAATCAATGGAAAACATGTCCAGGTCCTCATAAAACTATCAAATAACTAGGAATACGATCTAGTAAACTAAAAATATCATGGATGCATTTTACATGCATCAATGGCCTCTGCATGGGTTGGCACATTTTGAGGCATCACGTCGAGGAGTAACGGTATGGGATACCCACGCGTCATTTAGGGTGTAGCCCAGCACTCACGGCAGGAGCATTTCTCGGTCCCAGAGGGATAGCATTGATGGCCCACGCCTGGGGGCTACTATCAGCTCAATGGCTCCCGGGGACCCCCAATAAGTCATGGCGCATGATACGTCTCAAACGTATCTATAATTTTTTATGCTCCATGCTTGTTTTTTACGCCATTTGCCTTGTGTCCCATTACACTTTGTGCCGTTTTTATGCGATTTCCGGAACTAACCTATTAACAAGTCGCCACAGTGCCAGTTCCCTGTTTTCTGCTGTTTTGTGTTTTAGAAAAGTTACACAGAAAATATTCTCGGAATTGGACGAAACAAGTTCCAGAAGTCTTATTTTTCCCGGACGAAGGACGAGGACCAAACGAGAGCCGGAGGGGGGCCAGGGGCTGCCCACACACCAGGGCGGCGCGGCCCAGGCCCTGGCCACGCCCCCTATGTGTGAACCCACCCTGGCAGCCCCCTGACGACGCCCCTTCGCCTATATAAAGCCTCGGGACGGAAAACCCTAGGGGAGTCAGCGTTTTTTCCAGAACAGTTCCGCAGCGCCGCTGCCGTTGAAGACAAATTTCGAGGGACAGAATTCTCTATTTCGGCACCCTGCTGGGACGGGGAAGTGCCCCCGGAGCCATCTCCATCGGTCTCCATCACCGTCTCCGCCGTCTCCATTGACCTCACCGCCATCTCCATCAACCTTGCTGTCTCCTATGATGAGGAGGGAGTAGTTCTCCCCCGGGGCTGAGGGCTCTACCGGTAGCTATGTGGTTCACCTCTCTCTCCCATGATGTGATCTTTATGTGATCGTGAGCTTTGTATCTAGTTGAATTGGTAGATGTTATTATTCAGATATTATGCTACTCCTATGCTTTATTATTATACTCTCCGGAGATACCTCGTATCATGGTGTAAAGGTGACTAGTGTGTGCATCATGTGTATCTTTTTGGTTAATGTCTCTATGAAATGTTGGTGTTTGTTGGAACCATCTAGTGCGCTCATGGTGATAGTGTGGGACAATCTAGTTTGGGTACATACAGACTTTGAGGAGTGCTTCGTAGCCCTATGCATGATTAGTGTATATTTTCCATTGGAGAATTGTTTTGAGTTGCATACTGATGATAGTATCTATTGGTTCAATTATGTTATATTTGTTGGGAGTGTGTCCACTAGTGAAAGTATGATCCCTAGGCCTTATTTCCAAGCATTGCACACCGTTTACTTCCTGTTTTGTTACATGTTTGCTTGCAGCGATACTTATTCCATATTACATTTACTACTCATAATCATCACTACTACTTGTATTTCGCTATCTCTTCGCCGAACTAGTGCACCTATATATTTGACAAGTGTATTGGGTGTGTTGGGGTCATAAGAGACTTTTTGTATCGTAATTGCAGGGTTGCTTGAGAGGGATAGCTTTGACCTCTTCCTCCCTGAGTTCGATAAACCTTGGGTGATCCACTTAAGGGAAACTTGCTGCTACTCTACAAACCTCTGCACTTGGAGGCCCAACACTGTCTACAAGAACAGACGCGTGAATAGACATCAAGCTCTTTTCTGGCGCCGTTGCCGGGGTGGTAAGGTAAAAGGTACTCGCATCCTCCTGTTTGAGTGCTCGGAGTTATTTCCTTTAGATTCTGCAATTACATCTTTTTGTTTCTTGTTTTTATTTTCACTAGTTAGGCTTAATGGAAAATAAAGAGTTCTTTAGTCTTTTTTCTAAGTTTAGATTTGAAGAGAAAATTGAAAAACCTTTGGAGCTTATTTCGCATAGCAATGTGATGTCTACGCACGCGTCTGTTCTTAAAGACAGTGTTGGGCCTCCAAGTGCAGAGGTTTGTAGAACAGCAGGAAGTTTCCCTTAAGTGGATCACCCAGGTTTATTGAACTCAGGGAGGAAGAGGTAAAGCTATCCCTCTCAAACAACCCTGCAATTACGATACAGAAAGTCTCTTGTGTCCCCAACACACCCAATACACTTGTCAGATGTATAGGTGCACTAGTTCGGCAAAGAGATAATGAAATACAAGTGGTATGGATGATTACAAGTAGTAAATACAATCTGGAATAAAAATGGCAGCAAGCAAACAAGTAACAAAACAGCAAGTAAACGGTGTGCAAAGCTTGAAAACAAGGCCTAGGGATCATACTTTCACTAGTGGACACACTCCCAACAAATATAACATAATTGAACCAATAGATAACTTCTCTTCACTATGGTACTCTGAATTACTCTCCTATTGAATAACACTAATCATTGCATAGGGCTATGAAGCACT
This sequence comes from Dactylis glomerata, assembly GCA_007115705.1. Lineage (NCBI taxonomy): Eukaryota > Viridiplantae > Streptophyta > Magnoliopsida > Poales > Poaceae > Dactylis > Dactylis glomerata. The sequence continues at coordinate 5,182,286 of QXEO01001278.1, read as the reverse complement.
CCTCAAAGTTCATCAAGTACTTGACAAACACCACTCATAGAGATATCCAAATCAAATCACAACTCAAGATAGATATCATTGCAACTTAGACCAAGTACTAACACGGTGCATACACTGTCAACATTACACTGTGAAAGGAGGAATAGATCACTTCAATACTATCATAGTGATAATTATTCTCATAATCCATAAAAGATCACAATCGTAGCCTAGACCAAGTACCACCATGATGCACGCACTGTCACCGTTACACCATGGCAGGAGGAATATATTACTTTAATAATACACTAGAGTACACATAATAAAGAAGAGTAACATCTACTTATTCAACATGATACAAAGCTCACAATCACATAAAAATCACATCATGGGAGAGAGAGGTGAACCACATAGCTATCGGTAGAGCCCTCAGCCCCGGGGGAGAACTACTCCCTCCTCATCATAGGAGACAGCAAGGTTGATGGAGATGGCGGTGAAGTCGATGGAGATGGCGGAGACAGCGATGGAGACCGATGGAGATTGTGCATGGGAGGAAATTGTGCCTCTCTTTTATTCCAAGTTTTATCCTCCAAGATATTACAAGGATTATCTAGAAGCATGCTTTGATGGGTCTTTCATGAGCAAGGATATTGACACCAAGTGGGATCTGCTTGAAACAATTCAAAACAATATTGAAGGTTGGGATAGCGACAAAGGTAAAGGATCAGGTATGAATTATGAGTTTTATTGCATTAAGTCTTTCGCTGAAACTGCTAATTTTTAAGAGCTTAGTGCTAAATATGGTCTTGATCCTCAAATTATGGTTGATTGCTTTAAAGCCTTTGCTTCCCATATGAATGTTCCTAAAGGAAGTGGGGACATGTATCATGAACCTTTTAAAGACACTTGCATAGAAAGTGATATTGTTATTGATGATTGCAATAAACATGCTCAAACTTCTAAAAGTCCTATTTCTTATAAGCATGTTTATTTGTGTGGAATACATAGACCTTGTGAACAGAGTTACAAGAAGGAAGATTATTGCATCACCCACGCAAATGAAGAAACCAGTATGTGGCTCAAGGATCTAGATGTGCTTGGTAAAAGGGTTTGTGAGCTTTATCCTTTTCTTTGTGAACTTTGCGGTAAAAAGGGTCACTTTAATTTTCAATGCCCAATTAATCGAGTGAGTACCGCAGATTTGTATTGTGATGATAAGATTACTCTCAATCAATATGACGAGCTTACTTTGTTTTTGAATAGTGAAGAGATATCTAGAAAGATTTCTTTGGTTGATGTGAGAGATGTTGATATTAATAGCATCCTTCGTGGTTGTTGTCTCTATTGTGCCAAAGATTGCCTTGCAAATACTTACTTACAAGATCTTATAAAACATGATATTTTGCCAAGCTATGACAGGACTAATAGATGTTTCGATCTTATTAATAGAGAGGAGGAATCCTCCAAAGTTTCTTCTGTTGTTTCTATCAGCAAATCAGATTATGTGGAGAAGATGCCCTTCAAGTCTCTCCCTCCTAAAGGAGAGAGTAAGAAAAGTATGAAGAAGAAGAAGAGGAGTAAAAGGCGAGAGGACACGGTATCTTCCCCTAACCGTTATGATCCTGCTATAGATTATGATAATTCTGATTGGGATGACGTTCCTATGCCTGTTACCTATGTTAGTGATCATGATTGGGAAAAGCACTCTACTTTTGATATTGAAAATCTTTTTGGTACCAATTCTAAGGTTAATAATTGTTGTACCATTAGTACTAACCATGTTCCTTCTTATGATGATATGTTTGATGAATATGCTTTGCGACATAGTAGTTCTCTAGTTTATGATGGGTATAATATTTTCAGTTCACCTACTTTTGAGGAGAAAATTAGTTATGATTACAATATGCCTCCTGTTTTTGATGATTATGGTGATGAGAATAATTATTTTGTTGAATCTGCTCCTACTACAATTGTTCATATGGGGAGTATTAATTCTTTTATGCATGTGGCTCATGATAGGGAAGCTTTATGTGATAGTTGTATTGTTAATTCTATTCATGATGCTACTGAAAGTTATTATGAAAGAGTGAAACATGGTTTGATGGATCTCAACAATATTGAGTTTCTCCTCTTTATGTTGCAATTCTTGAAGTTGTACTTGTTTTGCCTTCCTATGCTTTTTGCTTTGCGCTTTCATGACTTGTCTCTCTACAAGACTATTTTTCATAGGAAGTGGTTTAGATTTAAATATGTTTCATACATGCTTTTTGATGCTCTCTATTGTTTCAAGTTATTATATGGCGCCTTTGCCTCAAGCTCTTATATGGTGCCCACATGAGCATCTTCGCAAATTACTGCGCCTAGCTCAAAGGTGTTAAAGAAAAGCACTCTTGGGAGATAACCCATTGTTTATTTTCAGTACTTTTTCTTTTATTTGAGTCTTGGAAGTTATTACTGCTGTAATAACTGCTCCTTATCCTTTTTATTTCATTGTTGTGCCAAGAGAAGCCTCTAATTTGAGCGAGGTAAGATTTGGGGATGTTGCTGTCCTGAAACAGTTTTCAGTGCTGCACCGTAAAAATTCGTAAAACTTCTCTGTATATCTTTTGGACCTGTGATTTCTTGTACATATGCCCCAGGTTATATCCAAACTTTCATTAGTTGAACACTTTTTGATTTGAGCAACAGAAAACACCTTAAAAATTCGGCCTTTGTCAGCTATTTTGTTTTGACAGATTTCTGCCATTATTTGTTTTTGCTGCTTTATCGCTTTCTTTTGAGTTCTTTTGATCACGGAACTTTTGGGGAAGTTTCTACAGTAGTATATACTTAATATGTGGTGGTTTTGGGTTGAAACCTAAAGCAAAAAGAGGTTGATTATATGTTATGCTACACTAATGTTGCTAATAGATTTGTGTTTAGATTTGTATGAAGGAAGTTTTCAAGTGTAGGGATTGGAGAATGATGAGATGAGTTGAAGAATGGACAAAAGCTCAAGCTTAGGGATGCCCATGCATCACCCCAAGAAATATCCAAGAAGTACAAGCATCAAAGCTTGGGGATGCCCCCGAGGCACCCCTTTTTCATCGGCAAAAATCAGGTCACCTTTCAAGACACTATATTTTTATGGCTTCATGAACTATGCATTTTTCTTGGAGCGTCAGTTGTTTTTGTTTTCAGTATTAGTTTAGTTTAGTTTTCTGCAATAAATGGTTAGATCACATCATGTTTCTTTTGGAGGAGATGAACTCGTTTTTCATTGCCAAGAACACTCTAGTTTTCACTCTTATCGTTCAACGAGTGTTCTCTTTTTCTGCTACTGCGTTTAGCTTGCATTTTTTACCTTGATTTTTATTAAGATCTTCTTTTATCTTTGTATCAAGGTGTATTTTGACCACTGGCCTATATTGGTTTTCATCAAAAGAGTTGGTTATAAAAAGTTTGAATGGTGTTGGAAGAGAGAAAAAGTTTCATGCAAAAAAGTGGTACAAGAAGGAGCTTGTGTAGACTGCGGCTTAGGCTTTTTCATGTCATGCTTGATGTCTTTTTGATAGTATGCTTAGTGGTTTTGCTGTAGCATGAATTGTCTCAAATGACTGAGATTGCTTAATGAGCCTTGAAAAAATCATGCGTTGTTTATATTATTTGGAAGCATTAATTTGGTTTTCTCCTTTGATGCTTTATTTGGGTTGACTTGGCGTATGCTTGCACCATGTTGGCTACAAAAATAAGTCACCTATAGCCTCTATGATCATTTAGTTTTTAAGTTTTGATGCCATCTTATGCTTCTTTTAATATTGCTTTGTCGCTTTGCATGATTATGGCCGTTATTGCTCTCTTAGTTGGTCGCTCCCAGTCTTTTGCTAGCCCTCATTTTGTACTGAGTATGAGCTCTACTCGTGCATCCAACTCCCAAAAACCAAGTTTGCCATTGTGTCCACTATTAATTCCTTTGCATGATATTTTCAAGCCATTCCAAGTAAATTTTCATGTGCTACCTTTCAAAAAACCTTCAAAATACTTCTCATTTTGTGACACTGTTTTCAGCTCATGGGGACGTAGTGGTCGGATTTGCTATCTTCCATATTGCTTATTCCAAAAAGAAAAAAAGAGAAAAAATAAAAGAAAAAAAGGCACTCCTCCATGGAATGTGAATGTTGGTGGGCACCCGATGGAATCGGTTAGCCATGGTTTGAGAAAGGAGAAAAGGTGGGGAGGAGTGCCAAGCTTTATAAAAGAGCACAAAAGTGCCAATCTCTCTCTCAAAAATTTGCTTCATTTTTATATGGAAGATAGTAAGAACCCCATTGCCAGTCGTTGACAAAAGCAACCACCTCTCAAAACCAATTTTTATCTCTCTATTTTACAAATGAAAAGCTCTAGCACATGTTTAATCACTGCTTCCCTCTGCGAAGGGCCTTTCTTTTACTTTTATGTTGAGTCACCACCTTCTATCTTTATGCACCATTAAGAGAGCATAGTTGTCATTCTTAGTATAATGTGCATTATCCCAAAGATTTCATTGATTGATTCATATTGTTGGTTTCACTTGTTCTCAAATTATTTGTATCTAGTCGCCCTCTTAAACTTGAAGGTGTCCTATGCATTTATGTTTTGCTCTCCATGAAGGACAAGCTGAAAACTATTTGTATGTTTTTCCTTATGATTTGAACACACGTTTGACTTTCCTTGTTTTATTTTCATGATCTTTTTTTGTGTTCATTTTCATGTTATAACATGGTTACTAAGTTTCTATTATCAAGATTATGTCTTTCATGCCCATGTTTTAAGTTCTTTGATCTCAGCACTCAATGCTTTACCTATATGATTAAGATTGTGATGGTGTATGTCACCTCAAAAATTATTTCTTTTGTTATCACTTACCTACTCGAGGACGAGCAAGAGTTAAGCTTGGGGATGCTGATACATCTCAAACGTATCTATAATTTTTGATGCTCCATGCTTGTTTTTACACCATTTGCCTTGTGTTTCGTTACACTTTGTGGCATTTTTATGCGATTTCCGGAACTAACCTATTAACAAGTCACCACAGTGCCAGTTCCTTGTTTTCTACTATTTTTGTGTTTCAGAAAAGTTACACAGGAAATATTCTCAGAATTGGACGAAACAAGTTCCAGAAGTCTTATTTTTCCCGGACGAAGGACGAGGACCAAACATGAGCCGGAGGGAGGCCAGGGGCTGCCCACACACTAGGGCGGCGCGGCCCAGGCCCTGGCCGTGCCCCCTATGTGTGAGGCCACCCTGGCAGCCCCTGACGATGCCCCTTCACCTATATAAAGCCTCGGGATGGAAAACCTTAGGGGAGTCGGTGTTTTTTCTAGAACAGTTCCGCAGCGCCGCCGCTGTCGAAGATAAATTTCGGGGGACAGAAGTCTCTATTCCGGCACCCTGCCGGGATGGGGAAGTGCCCCCGGAGCCATCTCCATCGGTCTCCATCGCTGTCTCCGCCGTCTCTATCGACCTCAGCGCCATCTCCATCAACCTTTCTGTCTCCTATGATGAGGAGGGAGTAGTTCTCCCCCAGGGCTGAGGGCTCTACCGGTAGCTATGTGGTTCACCTCTCTCTCCTATGATGTGATCTTTATGTGATCGTGAGCTTTGTATCTAGTTGAATTCGTAGATGTTATTATTCAGATATTATGCTACTCCTATGCTTTATTATTATACTCTCCGGAGATACCTCGTATCATGGTGTAAAGCTGACTAGTGTGTGCATCATGTGTATCTTTTTGGTTAATGTCTCTATGAAATGTTGGTGTTTGTTGGAACCATCTAGTGCATTCACGGTGATAGTGTGGGACAATCTAGTTTGGATACATATGAACTTTGAGGAGTGCTTCGTAGCGCTACGCATGATTAGTGTATGTTTTCCATTGGAGAATTGTTTTGAGTTGCATACTCATGATAGTATCTATTGGTTCAATTATGTTATATTTGTTGGGAGTGTGTCCACTAATGAAAGTATGATCCCTAGGCCTTGTTTCCAAGCATTGCACACCGTTTACTTCCTATTTTGTTACATATTTGCTTGCAGTGATACTTATTCCATATTACATTTACTACTCATAATCATCACTACTACTTGTATTTCACTATCTCTTCACCGAACTAGTGCACCTATACATCTGACAAGTGTATTGGGTGTGTTGGGGACACAAGAGACTTTCTGTATCGTAATTGCAGGGTTGCTTGAGAGGGATAGCTTTGACCTCTTCCTCCCTGAGTTTGATAAACCTTGGGTGATCCACTTAAGGGAAACTTGCTGCTGCTCTACAAACCTCTGCACTTGGAGGCCCAACACTGTCTATAAGAACAGACGTGTGCACAGACATTAGCGCATTGGGGGACACACTGTAAAATGTGCCAAAAGGAATGGCATGCACCTCAATGGGCAGGGATAATTCCATGAACAGGGTATGCCTTTCAAGGAGTTGATGGGTGATACGTCTCCAACGTATCCATAATTTTTGATGCTCCATGCTTGTTTTTACACCATTTGCTTAGTGTTTTGTTACACTTCATGGCATTTTTATGTATTTTCTAGAACTAACCTATTAACGAGATGCCGCAGTGCCAGTTCCCTGTTTTCTGCTGTTTTTGTGTTTCAGAAAAGTTACACAGGAAATATTCCCGAAATTGGACGAAACCAAAGCCAGACGTCCAGATATTTCACGGAGCTTCCAGAACACTGAAGAGAAGACAGAGCCGGACCAGAGGGTGGCCACACCACCAGGGGGCGCGGCCCACCCTTGGCCCACGCCGGCCTATGGTGTGGGCTCCCTGGTCCACTTCTGACGCCGCCCCCTTCACCTACAAAGACCCCCCGATAGGAAAAACCTAAATACCCGATCACTTTTCCAGAACACATCGCGATCCACCACCGCCGTCGACCCGAAGATTGGGAGGATCCAGAAGCTCTTCCCGGCACCCTGCTGGAGAGGGGAATCACCACCGGAGGTCTTCTTCATCGCCATGCTTGCCTCCGGTGCGATGAGTGAGTAGTCTACCTTGGACTATGGGTCCATAGCAGTAGCTAGATGGTTGTCTTCTCCACCATGTGCTTCATGTTTAGATCTCGTGAGCTGCCTTACATGATCGAGATCAATGTTATGTAATTCTACATGTTGTGTTTGTTGGGATCCGATGAATATTGGTGTTATGATTGAGTTGATGTGCTGAATATTATCTTATGTTATCTCTATGTTGTTTATGATCTTGCATACTCTCCGTTGTTAGTAGCTATCTTGGCCGAGTAGTTGCTAGTGACTCCAAGAGGGGGTATTTATGCTCGATAGTGGGTTCATGCCTCTATTTAATCTGGGGGAGTGACAGAAACCTCTAAGAGCATGTCTAACAGGCCCCGTATAACGTACGGCCCCCTTATAATTCCGGTGAGATACGGGGTAAGGTCGTTTTGGGCCGACTAGCAGGCCCCGTATTCGGCCCGGCCCGTATCGGCCGAATACGGGGTCCATCATTTCCACCCCGCCGCCCCCTACTTATACTGGGCGAGGGTGCGAGTGGGGGCCAATCCCTCACTCGCAACCCTAGCGCCGCCGTCACCACCTCCAACTCCGGCGAGGAATTTTGGTCAGATCCCCACCGCATTTCCACCACCGCCGCCATGAGTGGACAGCGCCGAGGTTCCGCGTCGCCCACCGCCAGATCGGAGCTAGAGGAGGCGTGGAAGCACGCGTGCAAGTACTCCGCCGTCGGATCTCGAAGGGCGGCGTGCAAGTACTCTACTGCCACCATGCCGCCGTCGCTCCGGGACTTCGCGGAGGGCGGCCCCTACTACAAGGCCAACCCACCACTGAAGCCGATGAGCGGCGTGGACTTCGAGAAGTGGCGGAGCCGGTGGGAGCAGGAGCAGGCGTGGAAGCACACGTGGGAGAAGAAGCATGCGTGGGAGGGGGAGGGAAGCTCCAGCGGTAGAGGAGGCGGCAACGAGGAAGAGGCGACGGAGGAGGGGGAGGACCCCCTCTTCTTGGAGGCGGTGGCCGCGTCCAAGAAGGAGGCCGCCGATAAGGCTCGGAAGGAGGAGGAGGCGGAGGCGGAGGAGGCAGCGGCCATCGCTGCCGTAAACAAGCTGATTGCTCAAGAGGCCGCCGCCACCACCCCCGTCATCAACATCGACGACTAGATTAGCAGTGTACAAGTCGCGATCCAGTAGGACCACGCTATTTTGTAAAAATCTATGTCTATGATCAATGAAGAAGTAGCTTCAAATTTTCCCAAGGTTTGGTTTTTTTAAATTTACGGGGTTAGATACGGGGTCTGCTAGACGGATCACCGATGAACTGTCTGGTCGCGACCTATTTTTCAGATATAGGGCCCTCTACTCACATTTTACGGGGCAGAAAAATAGGGGGTGTGTTAGAAATGCTCTAAGGTTGTAGATGTGTTGTTGCTACTAGGGGGAAAACAACATTCATATGCTCAAGGGCATATGCTTTGTTTACATTACAGACTTTGCTTAATGCAATTATCTATTATTCACAACTTAATACTTATGGAGTTCTCAGATTGATTCACCACAAGTGGATTATTAGTCATAGATGCAGTTGGATGGCGGTCTATGTATCTTGTTGTAATGCCCAGAGTAAATCTCATAGTGATCCTCTCGACATGCATGTTGTCTTTATTCTATCAATTGCCCAACTGTAATTTATTTACCCAGCATGTGTTATTTTATCTTATGGAGAGACACCACTAGTGAACTATGGACCCCGGTCCTATTTTCTTTATATTGCTATCACCTGTTTACTTTACTCACACTGTTTACTTTACTCGCATATTACTATTGCTTTCCACTCGATACGCTCATACCCTTTGTTTCAAGCAAACCGGTGAGATTGACAACCTCATCGTAACTTGGGAACAAAGTATTTGGTTGTGTTGTGTGCAGGTTCCACATTGCCGCTCGCAAAGCAAAGATTGGACGAGGCACCCTATAAATTGTCCGAAGCTGTTGCGAAGCTATCGGGCATCACCTTCAGTCATATTCATCCTCCTACTGGATTGGTAACCTTGGTTTCATAACTGAGGGAAAACTTGCTGCTATATTCATCAAACCTTCTCTTGGGGTTTTCCAACTGGCCGGTCATTTACTACATATTCCCACATCAACTTGGCATAGAAGTTTTCTGTCGTCGTTGCCGTATATTAAAGAAGAAGCTTTCACATCATCATCACCACGCCATCAACAAGTTTTTCGGCACCATTGTCGGGGAGGAAAGAAGACTTTTGCAAGGGAAGTTTCACACACACATCCTTTACTTTGTTTTAAGTTTTGCTTTTACTTTATTTTTACTTGCATCATTTTATCGAAAACCCAAAAAAAAATTAGTATCCTTTGTAGTTGCTTATTATGTCTAGTTCAGTTGCTACTACTATGTCGCCCAAGGATATGATTTTCACTTTCAAACAAAAGGATGAGGAAAGTTTTAAAGAAGCTTGGTCTAGAATTTATGATTGGCATGGAAAAATTGAACCGAAAATGACCTTGAGTTTGCTTCTTAATTGCTTTTACTTTGGACTTGCTCTTCGTTATAGATATGCTTTGGATGCTACTACAGAAGGGGATTTCCTTCATTGTGATGGAGATCAAGCCTTCAATATTATAAAAAAGTTGATTACAATTTATAGCATGCCAACCTATTTTGATTCCTCTCTTGTGTGCATTTTTAATAGACTTAATACTCTTGAGACTCGCACTGCTAGTTTGAATACTTGCTACAATACTTTGCGCTAGCATTTTGATTATGTGCCAGCAAATGCTGAACCTTCGAGTTGGTACCCTACGGTAAAAATCACCATTAATGGTGAAAATTTTCATGCTCGTTGTGATATTATGTCTGAATTTTGTCTCATGCCAAAGGATGTTTATGAATCTTTGAGTCTTTGGAAGCTTTCTGAGGGGGAAGAAGAAATTTCTCTTACTAATAATGCCACTATATTTCTCGTTGGAATAGCTAAAGGAGTTTTTACAAAAGTCCTAGGAATAATGATATCTACTGATTATCTTGTTATTGAATGTGTAGGAAAAGGACAAATCACACTTGGAAGATCCCTACTGAAGCTCCTGGGCGCCATTATAGATGTGGAAAAAGGCAATATAAGATTTATCTCTCCACCTTGTAATAGCCATGTCTTTCCTAGAGTCAAGAGCAAAGGTAAGAAAGAAAGACGTAAGGCACCCGCTGATCCTAGCACTTCATCACTTGATATTACTTGATTCGCACTTTCTGTGCCTAGCTCAAAGGCGTTAAAGAAAAGCACTCTTGGGAGATAACCCAATGTTTTTACATTCAGTTCTTTTTCTTTTATTTGAGTCTTGGAAGTTATTACTACTATAATGACCGCTCCTTATCCTTTTTATTTCGTTTTTGTGCCAAGAGAAACCTCTAGTTTGAGTGAGGTAAGATTTGGGGATGTTGCTGTCCTGAAACTGTTTTCGGTGCTGCACCGTAAAAATTCATGAAAATTCTCTGTATATCTTGACCTGCGATTTCTTGTGCATATGCCCCAGGTTATATCCAAACTTTCACTAGTTTAACACTTTTTGATTTGAGCCACAGAAAACCCTCAAAAAATTTGACCTTTGTCAGCTGTTCTATTTTGACAGATTTCTGCCAATATTTGTGTTTGCCGCTTTATCGCTCTCTTTTTTAGTTCTTTTGATCACGGAACTTTTGGGGAAGTTTCTACAGTAGTATATGCTTTATATGTGATGGTTTTGAGTTGAAACCTGAAGCAAAAAGGGTTGATTCAATGTTATGCTTACACTAATGTTGCTAATAGATTTGTGTTTAGTTTTGTATGAAGGAAGTTTTCAAGTGTAGGGATTAGAGAATGATGAGATGAGTTGAATAATGGACAAAAGCTCAAGCTTGGGGATGCCCATGTCACCCCAAGAAATATCCAAGAAGTACAAGCATCAAAGCTCGGGGATGCCCCCGAGGCACCCCTTCTTCATCGGCAAAAATCAGGTCACCTTTCAACACACTATATTTTTATTGCTTCATGCATTATGCATTTTCTTGGAGCATCAGTTGTTTTTAGTTTTCAGTTTAGTTTAGTTTTGTTTGCTGCAATAAATAGTTGGACCCCAACAAATTCCTTTTGGAGAAGTTGCCTTGCTTTTCATTTGCCAAGAACACTCCGTTTTTTATTCTTATAATTTCAACGAGTGTTCTCTTTTTTTAGAACCACATTTAGCTTTCAATTTTTGCCTTGATTTGTGTTCAGATCTTGTTATATCTTTTCATCAAGGTGTATTTTGACCTCTGGTCCATGTTGGTTTTCATCAAAAGAGTTGGTTATAAAAAGTTTGAATGGTGTTGGAAAAGAGAAAAAGCTTTATGCAAAAACGTGGTACAAGAAGGAGCTTGTGTAGACTGCGGCCTAGGCTTTTGCATGTCGTGCTTGATGTCTTTTTTTGATAGTATGCTTAGTGGTTATTCTGTAGCATGACTTGTCTCAAATGACTGAGATTTCTTAATGAGCCTTTGAAAAAATCATGCGTTGTTTTAATTATTTGGAAGCATTATTTTGGTTTTCTCCTTTGATGCTTTATTTGGGTTGACTTGGCGCATGCTCACACATGTTAGACTCATACAAAGTCACCATTGCCTCTATGATCATTTAGTTTTTGACTTTTGATGCTATCTTATGCTTCTTTTAATGTCGCTTTGTCGCTATGCATGATTATGGCCGTTATTGCTCTCTTAGTTGGTCGCTCCCAGTCTTTTGCTAGCCCTCATTTTGTACTGAGTATGAGCTCTACTCATGCATGCAACTCCTAAAAACCAAGTTATTCCAAAGTTTCCGCCATATATACCTATTAGCAATTTGCTATTCCAAAGTATATTTGACTTGCTTTTATCTATCCTTTAAATTAAACTCTTTTTGGTGTTATGCGAAAATTGGTCAGTAAAGCTCTCCCAAACTGGATGGCACACTTTACTTTTTTCGTGTTAAAATTTTGACATTGTGGCTCTCGTATGTTGAGTTGTTATGCTTGCAAGTTGTAAGTTGGGAATTAGCCCAGCCATGCCGTCATGGGGCAAGCTTTCAACATTGCACTATCTTTCATTTGAGTTGATATCGTGATCTTTTGTTTATGGATACTCGCGGTGCAAAATGAATTGGGAATCTTGCGGGATCATGGAGTTTGTATATGTGTTAGAGAAATGCCTGGGCCGCTAATATAAGCCATGCATCATTCATGGTGTAAATTTACAGCATGCCCATAGTGGACATTCGACGACGCATCTCAAAATAAAAAGCTATACCAATGGTAAATAAAAGAGATGTCGAGGTGTTCATTATCTGTTTGTCATGTCATTTTGATATGGGCTTGTTCCATGTCATCGGGCAGGAGGTACCCCATTGGCGGTTCTCGATGATACACATATAATTACAATGACAAGAGCTTGATTGGGACTCAAAGTCGAGTAGCATGAGGTTTGGGTATTCGTATTTTACGGGACACGAGGTTTTCAACTTATGATTTGTCAAGCATATGCAGCATAAGTGTATTCACATTAACTTTAACCATTCAAGATGCTTATGATGGGGGCAATGAGAGCTCAAAGCCGGTAAGTACCATAATTTTTAAAGGTTTATAAAACTTGCAATCACTGCTTCCCTCCGCGAAGGGCCTTTCTTTTACTTTTATGTTGAGTCACCACCTTCTACCTTTATGCACCATCTAAGAGAGCATAGTTGGCATTCTGAGTATAATGTGCATTGTCCCAAAGTTTTCATTGATTGATTCATATTGTTGGTTTCACTTGTTCTCAAATTACTTGTATCTAGTCGCCCTCTTAAACTTGAAGGTGTCCTATGCATTTATGTTTTGCTACTCCATGAGGGACAAGCTGAAAACCATTTGTATGTTTTTCCATATGATTTGAACACATGTTTGGCTTTCATTGTTTCATTTTCATGATCTTTTGTTTGTGTTCATTTTCATGTTATAACATGGTTGCTAAGTTTCTTCTATCAAGATTATATCTTTCATGCCCATGTTTTAAGTTCTTTTGATCCCAGCGCACAATGCTTACATATTTGATCAAGATTGTGTAGGTGCATGTCACCTCAAAAATTATTTATTTTGTTATCACTTACCTACTCGAGGACGAGCAGGAGTTAAGCTTGGGAATGCTGATACATCTCCAACGTATCCATAATTTTTGATGCTCCATGCTTGTTTTTACACCATTTGCATAGTGTTTCATTACACTTCGTGGCATTTTTATACATTTTCTAGAACTAACCTATTAACGAGATGCCACAATGCCAGTTTCCTGTTTTCTGTTGTTTTTGTGTTTCAGAAAAGTTACACAGGAAATATTCTCAGAATTGGACGAAACCAAAGCCAGACGTCCAGATATTTCACGGAGCTTCTAGAACACCAAAGAGGAGACGGAGCCAGACCAGAGGGTGGCCACACCACCAGGGGGCGCGGCCCACCCCTGGCCTACGCCGGCCTATGGTGTGGGCCCCCTGGTCCACTTCTGACGCCGCCCCTTCGCCTATAAAGACCCCCCGATGGGAAAACCAAAATACCCGATCACTTTTCCAGAAAAAATCGCGATCCGCCGCCGCCATCGACCCGAAGATCGGGAGGGTCCAAAAGCTCTTCCCGGCACCCTGTCGGAGAGGGGAATCGCCACCGGAAGTCTTCTTCATCGCCATGCTTGCCTCCGGTGTGATGATTGAGTAGTCTACCTTGGACTATGGGTCCATAGCAGTAGCTAGATGGTTGTCTTCTCCACCATGTGCTTCATGTTTAGATCTTGTGAGCTACCTTACATGATCGAGATCACCGTTATGTAATTCTACATGTTGTGTTTGTTAGGATCCGATGAATATTGGTGTTATGATTGAGTTGATGTGCTGAATATTATCTTATGTTATCTCTATGTTGTTTATGATCTTGCATGCTCTCCGTTGTTAGTAGCTATCTTGGCCGAGTAGTTGCTAGTGACTCCAAGAGGAGGTATTTATGCTCGATAGTGGGTTCATGCCTCTATTTAATCTGAGGGAGTGACAGAAACCTCTAAGGTTGTAGATGTGCTATTGCTACTAGGGCGAAAACAACATTCATATGCTCAAGGGCATATGCTTTGTTTACATTACACACTTTGCTTAATGCAATTATCTGTTGTTCGCAACTTAATACTTGTGGAGTTCTCGGATTGATTCGCCACAAGTGGATTATTAGTCATAGATGCAGTTGGATGGCAGTCTATATATCTTGTTGTAATGCCTAGAGTAAATCTCATAGTGATCCTCTCGATATGCACGTTGTCTTTATTCTATCAATTGCCCAACTGTAATTTGTTTACCCAGCATGTGTTATTTTATCTTATGGAGAGACACCACTAGTGAACTGTGGACCCCGGTCCTATTTCCTTAATATTGCTATCACCTGTTTACTTTACTCGCACTGTTTACTTTACTCGCATATTACTATTGCTTTCCACTCGATACGCTCATACCCTTTGTTTCAAGCAAACCGGTGAGATTGACAACCTCATCGTAAGTTGGGAACAAAGTATTTGGTTGTGTTGTGTGCAGGTTCCACATTGCCGCTCGCAAAGCAAAGCTTGGACAAGGCGCCCTATAAATTGTCCGAAGCTGTTGCAAAGCTAGCGGGCATCACCTTCAGTCATATTCATCCTCCTACTGGATTGATAACCTTGGCTTTATAACTAAGGGAAAACTTGCTACTATATTCATCAAACCTTTTCTTGGGGTTTTTCAACTGGCCGGTCATTTACTACATATTCCCATGTTAACTTGGCACAGAAGTTTTATGTCGCCGTTGACGTGTATTAAAGAAGAAGCTTTCACATCATCATCACCGCGCCATCAATGGGCTGCTCTCTGTTGCCTACAAATACCATTTCCTTAGTAGGGGAAGGCAAGAATATGACCAATAAGATCTACATATTTTGGAGGAAGGAGTCAAGGCAAACTATGCAGGGGACACTACTGACGGATCTTCTCGAAGATGTCCTACGAAGCTGCTCTATGACATATCAGAGGATCTTGTCATAAAAGTGCTCCCAGCTGCGCTCAGTCGCCCCCAGGAGGAGCGCCCGATGCCACCCATGCATCCCGCGCCACGTGGCGTATGGGCTGTAGCCCGGCAAGTGTACTAGGCACTCATACGCGCTAGCTCTTGCAGTATCCCCTTGCCCTATAATAGGAGGACCAGAGACAACTATCAAAAGAGGGTTTCGCTCTGCACATTCCTATTTTCACACCAAGATTTGTAGCTAGGCAGAGAGAAAAAAGGGAAACCTAAGGAGCGTAGGAGACATGCTCACCCGCTCCACGGCAAGTGAGTTCCTCGCTTGTATACGCATTCCCAGGAAGATCTGAGGAGAAGCAGGACATAGGGTTGTTAGCCTGAGGGCGGCCTGAACCTAGGTAAAACTTAGTTGTGTCTTTTCTGTGATTCTTCACTCTGTGGAGTTCGGAGGACCTCGCTATCGAACAGAAAGGGGGGGTGCTTTGCATCCCTGGTGTCAGCATTTCGACACGCAACCATTATCTGTTGTCCTGACGTGGTTGGCGTGTGACCACCACAAGTCCATCGACATCTTATAATGATGGTGTGGGCACCAGTGTCGGCAATGGAGGATGGGGGTCGTTGCACCATCACTAGCATGAGAGGACAAGAGTGAGACCAATCTCTACAATTCTATCTACCTCTACCCTCACTTCTAGGATTTAGTTTATACGCGGCATGTTGTGTCGACGCTCACAGCACAACGATCCGGGGATATTGCCGGTCGTGCCTAGGAATGGTCTAAGAGCATCTCCATCGGCGCCCCCAAATCCTTCCTCCCCCAATGGCCTTTTGGGGCAGGGAGGCCAAAATGGGCTCCCACCTGGGGGCAAATCATTGCCGGCATCGGGCCGCGCCCTAAACTCTATCCGGCAACCCCATGTCCGCACGAACCCATACTGGTCTATCTAGGGACGCCGACAAGGGTGGCCACATTGGATCCACGTGGCGGGACCGCCCTGATAGCGGTGGAAAACCAAATCCCCAATTCTTTGCTAGTACCAAAGCCCGTCACTCCATTCTTGCTGCGATGCCTCTAACAAAAGTCGGCGGCAACTTCCCGGCCAACCAAAGTAGCCAACGGCGGTGCAGCCCAACCAGTCTAAGGTGTCGTGCAAGAAACGATTGACCGAGAAGCCGACCGTTTGTTTTGAAGAGAAATGGGAGGTAGACTGTGAGCGGCGGCGGTTGTTGACGGGCGACTGGAATGGGCGGCGCGCTGCTGGAGCGCAGAAGAAAGCGGCAAAGGAGGTGTCCTTGGTGGATAAAGAGATCGATAAGATGATGGTTGTCACCTCCACAAACAACAAGGAGTGAAGGGCAAGGGAAGAAGTGAGGTGGAAGTCATGTTGGACAAGACCAAGCAGAAGCTCGAGCTCAAGAGGACGAAGGCCGAAGCCGCCAAGATTGAAGTTGATGCCACCATGATCAAGGCTTTGAATGAAGCCTCAGAACTTGCGGTGACCAAGATGGTGATGGGTGCGAAGATCTTGATGACCAACATGATGAACTTTGGTCCCAAAAGGCCAAGGCTTGGTATGTGATGAAGCGCCGCCATGTCATGCAAGAAATGGAGATGGCGAGCGGTCGTGGGCACGGTGACAATGGCAGCGGCATACACTTTGGCGCCAAACATGCCCACGGCCACGGCCACAACAGCAGTGCCACGCACTCCAGAATCTCTAGTGGCAGAGGTGGCAACACTGGCGATCACGGAGGAGCCGGCGACGGCAGGCACCGAGGATGTGCCGATCTCCATATGTTCACCGGCTGTTCGTCGCCATCAGCCTATCATGATGCAAGGGAAGCGCTGGAATTATATGACGAGTGTTGAACACCAGACATGACCTCTCTTTTGATTGTAAAAAACTATTTAAAATTTAAAATATTTGAACCGTACAAACCATTTAAATTATTAGCGTTTAAATATAAGAAAAAACCCCATAGACCGACTATTCAGGAAGACCTGGCCTCCAAAACGCCCTGTCCCACACCTCGGATAGAGTTTCGGGAGGGAGGGGTGGAGATGCTCTTAGGTCACAGACGAATTATTATTTTTAGATAAAAGGCACTCAAGTGCCCGACTTTGTATTAACAAAGCCGACAACGGCGAAAGGATACAAAGTGTTGAACCCAGCTTACAACACGAACCACACAACCACACGAACTACCAAAGAGGCTACAACCAGAAGCACGAACAGCAGGCTCGGCCATTACTAAGACTACGAGGAGTCGGAGCAGAGCTGGACAGCTACAGTGTCGGGTCGGAGCTCACCCAAGGGTGAACCAACGAACACGCGGGCCGTCGACAGAACCACTCCGTCGCAGAAATGCCACCAGAGGCCGACCACCACTGGGAACCGACCCATGCTACCCACAATCCAAAGAGCAGTCCCGAGGAAGCTCGATCAAGGGAGTAGGGGACGAAGCAAGCCTTGCCGAAGATCGCCTAACGAAGTGGCAGCGCAAGCACCACAACTCAGTCACACCACCATCGGAGAGCCGCACGCCGTGAACTCCAAGACGGTGCCTTCAAGAAGAGCACGACGACAGAACGTCGTCACCGCCCGATCCGAAGATCTTGGGTTTTCACCCAGAGCAAGTGTGTGATCTAGGAGGAGCCTCAATGGCGCCTTCAAGAAGGGTACGACGTCCGTGGATGCCGCCGCCGTGGCCCGGGAGAATCCTAGGCGAGGGTTTCCCCTCGGCATGTCCTCACCAACACCCACACCTGTCGGGGGATGCCACCAAGATGGCGACCACACCGCTACCACGACCTGCAGCTCGCCAAGCACCACGCCACCCACATGGCCGTGGACCTGACCAACACCAAAACCACGGGCTCACCCGCCAACCCAACTGGTTCCCACCTCCAGGGTCGCCACCCCGGCGTCCTTGATCTAGCACCTGAAGAACTCCAGCCTGCACCTTGACGAGTCATGGTTGAAACGCAGCGAGCCGGGACCTGCAGAAGCAGGGCAAATGCAGCAGCCACGACCCTCCGTGGTGCTGGCAGTGGCGCCTTGCAGAACCCCCGTGGTTCTGCCCAGGCAGTCACCGACGCAAAGGCAGCGGCCCGAGACTGCCCACCAGTCCCAGGCGCGGGCAAATAGCTAGCCCGCTAGAGCCCAGATCGGGCCCGCCTGGCCTAGATCTGGCCCGCACGACCAGCTCGTCCTGGATGCCTCGCCGTCCGTCTCTGCTCCCAGAGCGCCGCCAGGCTCGCGAAGTCCACGCCGAGACGCCGCCGCCGTGAAGACTGTCGCCGCCAGATGAGATCCCGCCGCCGGGAGCCACTGCCACGCAGGGCCCCGAGCGTGCGGATTGAGGGAGCACCTGAGCCACCGCCTCCGCCTCCCTCGGAGAGGCCGGCCGCGACGCGCCCTCACGCCGCCTCGAGAATGGGAGCTCCGCCGGCCCTGCGCGGGAGTCGTCGAGCTTCCGCGGGGATCCCCACCAGCAGCACCGCCCCGCCGCCGCCGGCACCGCCCGAGCTTTGCCCGGTGGCACACGCCAACGGCGGCAGCGGGGAAGGTGGGGAGGAGAGGGCTGGGAGGGGGCGGCTAGGGTTCGCCCGGAGCGCTCGCGGGGAGCGCTCGGGACGAAACGTTTTTCAGGTCACAGAGGAATTACCCAGTCGAACCGGTGGCGTAGAAGATGCACGCTTGATATGATGGAAGATTCTAGTCGTGTCCAGTCAATCCAGCGTACCGTCCCTTTGTCGCGTCCGGCGTGCACGACATGGCGCGACTGTGATCCGAGTAGCGGATGGAGACTCCAGTGAACCGAGTCGTCCCGGTTTGGCGACGAAACAGAGCGAGCAAATAAGCAGAAACTCGCACGGTGTGAAGAGATTTCACAGTAGCAAACTCTGCTATGGCCTGGCTTCTTCGAACCTCATCCCTGCTCTTTACAGTGTCCTTACTCTCCATCGCCACCGACGCAGCACACCCGAATCCCGTCCAAATCGCCGTCTACTGGGGCCAGAACGGTAACGAGGGCACACTTGCCGACGCCTGCAACTCCGGCCTCTATGTGTACGTCATGGTCTCCTTCCTCAGCACCTTCGGCAACGGCCAGACCCCGGGCATCAACCTCGCCGGACACTGCGACCCACCCTCCGGCGACTGCAGAGTCTTGAGCTCGGACATCACGACGTGCCAATCGTTCGGCGTTCGGGTGCTCCTCTCCATCGGCGGCTCCACCGGCAGTTATGGCCTGTCGTCCACCGACGACGCCCAGAGCGTCGCCACCTACCTGTGGCACAACTTCCTGGGTGGCAGCTCATCGTCCCGCCCGCTCGGCCCCGCCGTCCTGGACGGCATCGACTTCGACATCGAGACCGGCGACTCGGCGCACTACGACGAGCTGGCCACGTTCCTGTCCCAGTACAGCGCGCAGGGGAAGAAGGTGCACCTCACGGCGGCGCCGCAGTGCCCGTACCCGGACGCGTCGCTGGGGCCGGCGCTCAAGACGGGGTTGTTCCACCACGTGTGGGTGCAGTTCTACAACAACCCGCAGTACCAGTACGCGGCCGGAAACGCGAGCAGGCTTCAGAGCGCGTGGAACATGTGGACGGCGGCGCTGCCGACGGCGTCCGTGTTCGTTGGGCTGCCGGCTTCGCCCGATGCCGCGAGCGGCGGGTACATAGACGCGGACACACTCGCGTCGCGGGTGCTGCCGGTGGTGAGACGCGCGGCCAACTACGGCGGCGTCATGCTGTGGAGCCGCTACGACGACCTGGTCAACGGCGGATACAGTGCCAAGTTGCAGGGCATACAAAACGGGAGCAGCATCGGTACTTTTCGACAATATTTGCACTCTATAGAGCATTTCAGATGGGATTAATGATGCCAAACACCGGAACAATTCCTCGTAATTTCCTTCCCAATTTGCAGGAAACAGGTCAGCCGGATCGCCACCGGCATCAGTTGCAAGGGGGGCTGGTTCATGGTCGAAGAAGAGGATCAGAACATGTAGGAGACCTCTCTTTACCTATTGTCTTACATTTACTCAACTAGGAGAGTCGCTCGCTAAATATGGATTGGCTAAATTGGTTCGTCTGGGATCAAAACCCCGATCCCGGGTCCTCCTGCTAACACTTGTCTTTCTTTTTGCTAAATCCTCAGTTTTGCATCTATGTAGTGAAAAATATTTTCACTTTTACTTCTGCCTTGCAAAAAATGGTTTGATAAAAAACGCCGGAATGGACCTCGCAGAAGACATCGTATCAAAAAGTTTGTACTACTAAACTAGCAATATTGTAGAATGCTTGTATCAAAAAAGTTCAACCAAAAACAAAACAAAAACTCGTCGGACATGAAACTCGCCAGAGATGTCACTGGAGACCTCGGAGAATTTTTTTATACTATAATAGCAAAATCGCAAAATAATTGTAACAAAAAAATTGTACAACTATAGAATTGCTGCCGCATTTTTTCCAGCAAGACCCTTGCAGAGTTGCAGCATTGCTGCTTGTTCCTTGTAACGCTTGCTTGCCAACGGTAGTGACGTGGCCTAGTGTTTGTAGCAGCGTCGCCCAGCGCTTGCAGCATTTCACTATCCTCGCGTGAACTAGAACGTTTACATTTTTTATTTCTTAAAGTACTTTTTGGAGATGGCTCCGGATTGATAGCTTGTTGACTTTTCTCCCTCGTCTCGTCGCTCCCGCGGGTGACAGGCGAGGCCCCCCAAACCCTAGCCCCCAGCCCTCCCCGCTCCTCCTCTCTCCTCCGCCGCCGTCGGCGCGAGCCGCCGGGCAAGCCTGCGCGGTGCCGGCGGCGGCGGCCTTGACTCTCCCCGGGCGCTAGGAGGGGATTTGCGGGGCGTCCCCTGGGCGGCGGCGGTGCGTTTCGGCGGCGGTGGTCCGGCTCGGAGGCTAGGACGGCGAGCTCGGGTGGTCGGAGGCACGGCGGCGCTGCCGTTGGCAGCGGGGCGGAGCTGCAGCATCGGGCGTTCGGCGGCGCCGCTCGGCCCAGTTCTGGGCCCATCTGGGTCTCATCTGGGTTGGGGCGGGCCGCTGGCGAGGTGCAGCGGCGACGCGTCCCTGGAGGCGGGGATGGTGCGGCGGCACAGCGGCCGGCTTGCTGCAGCGCAGCGGCGGGGACTTCGCGGGCCAGTTTGGGCCTGCTATGTCCTCGTTGCTGCGTCCGGTCGGTTACCGCGAGACGCACGGTGGAGGCAGTTCCCTCCCGCACGGCTGCAGTGGTGCTGCTCCCGGCCCTGCTGCCCCATCATTCTGCTTCTAGGCCTTGTGCCGATGATCACAGTGCGACGACGGGGTTGACCCAAGATCGTGGTGGCGCATGCTCGTGGGCGGCAAGCTGGGTGGAGCTTGACGGATTGTGCGGGATGGTGGTTTTTTTGGGGGTCGGGAGAAATCCCTGTCGGCTTGTCCGGCACCGTGGCGGCGATGCCTGCGGGTATCACCCCTCCTTCTTGAAGGGCCTCGGTTGATCCCCTTTCCCACCCCCTCCGTATAACAGGGGAAACCCTAGGACTTGTCCGAGCAACAGCGGTGTCGTCGTCGCATTCCTTCTTGAAGGTGTTGCTTTGGTAGGCGGCGATCCGGAGTGCTAGACGTGTGGTGGGTAGTTTTCGGAGGGCGCAGCGGTTGAGGGCCAACTTCGTTTAGTCGCTCTGCCATTGTTGGCATTTATTTCTCTTGTTTTCTTCTTTGGGCTTGGTTGTGCTGCGGCCCCAGCATGCTTGTTGTATCGTGTGGTTCGTTGCTATATAATATATAGCGGGGCGAAAGCCTGTTTCGTCGTCACCACAACGCCTTTCTGCTTACATACTCCCCCAACAAGCACCAGCAGGGCCTGGTCCCCCTATGGCAGTCTGAAACATGAAGAAATTTTATTTAATCCTAATTTAAACCAAAATTTTAGAGGGATTTAGCTTAGTTGCCCCCCTAACTCATAATTATAAGGTTTGGCCCCCTCTAAACTTCAATCATGCCTCCGCCACTACTCAAGATTGTGTCAAGACTCTCATGCATGACACCTTGGTAGCACAACCCCTGACTGTAAGATGGCTCGCGTTAACGTATAACTTATCCATCACTATCTAGAGGATTTAAAGAGTGGACGTCAGGATCCCACCGGGCTTAACAAAACGTCTTATATAAAACATTGACAACAATGCACCCCCAAGGCCCTGCCCTTAGCAACAACCAACACCGCCTCCGTCTGTCATCTCGGGGACTTCACAAGAAAATAACAACGTGGCACCGCCGCTCCATGATTGCCAAGGTAAAACTTGGGTTTCACTAGGGGAAATTATGATTAGGGCCCTTACGACGCCTCAAAAGAGGGAACAGCACCCGCGGGCATCACCATCGTGACATACTTGGGGATTTCTCATGGCCCCACCATCAACCCCAAGGCCCACCGTATTGGGCAGACCAGAGCCACTAGCTATACACACCACTGCATGAAGGCCATCTCATGTCATCATAGAAGGAAGGAGGCACTATGCACAACAAGCTCCAGTGTGATCACCCATAGGCTGGTGGTCTAGACCATTCATCGTCATGTTGGGCCCTAGCAACCCCGCGATGCATACATTGATCAGATTCCGCCTCCACCACCACACCACCTGATTCCACACACCAGGTGCGTCGGTCCACCCTGGCACAGGTGATCGAGTAAATTACATTTTACTACCACAATTGGGGCTAGGGTAAAAGGTCGGTACCTCTTATGCAAAAATTGCAAATACCTACTAGTTTTGGGAAAAATTGTCGCGTATAGCATTGGTGGCCATCATTAGAGGTTTTGACACCATTTCTGATCGATGGCCCCATTTGTCAAAGATGAGTTGGCAACACATGTGGATGATATGATGAGTTGGCAACACATGTGGATGATATGCAGAGGTGGAAATGGCCCACCGGTCAACCCCACATCTTCCTTTTTCCTTTGTTCTTATTCTCCTCACCTGCTCTCCCTCATCGAAGTCCCCCCTCCATCCAATCTGCTCTTACAAGCACATTCCCTCCAGCATGCGGGCCACCCATCCGCTCCAGCCCACCTTTTTTCTTCACCCTCATCCCCTCCCTCGATCTATTTTCTCATGCTCATGTGTGCCTTCATCCCTGATGATTGGTTTCTCGCGCAACTGGTCGGGGTGCTCTCTTGCTAGTGTGATGCATTGCGAACTCAACGTGATAGAGCTTAGAGGAAAGAGAGGGTGGTGATGTGGTGGGACTCCATGACATTCACGTCTAGGGGATCGGAGGTTGGTAGGAGCAGGTCTTGTTCGACATCAGCATGGATCGGGTGGAGGCGTAGCGGTTCCTCCAGGCGATAGATGACTTGTGGCACGTGGCACCACATCCCTTGGCAACCCCCCGACCATCAACCTAGAGATCGACCTGTTGGCCAACCTCCAAGCTCAAGGACACGTGTGTGTGTATGATGCCTCCCCTAGGCCTGTCCGTTGTTCCTTTCGCATGGTCATGGTGTATGTGTCGTCTAGGACGCGTGCCACATGGACACTGTGGGTCTCGCTATTATGTCCTAGCGAGGGGGAAGGAGAGAATTGGGGAAGAAGATGAAGCTATCATGTGGATCTCATGCCACATCATTGTCTTATTCACATAGGCTACCAATTCATTACATACATGTGGGCCTAGCCTATCAAATCGGTTGTTAAAACATGGTCAACAAAAAATGTCGCTATATGTGACAACTCTCCCCAAAATTGGAAGTTTTTTTTTTTGCAAATGAGGTATTGATCCATCACCCTAGCCCCAATTGTGATAGTAAAATGTAATTTACTCTAGATTGTCCCATGGAGGATAACGCCAGCCTCATGCTACCAACCCCTCCATCAAGCGCACAACGCCGCAAGACCAACCTGCCACTGCTCCCATCACTACTAGCAATAGTTGCACAGCCAGATCCTCATGCACTACCATCGTCGCTACCGACCACACCACCCACCTCCACGCGAAATAGGGCAAGGCCCTATATGTCTCATGTTGGTTCTTCTACCGCCGCAAGAAGCTCTCTTCACCTCCCCATGGCCACCAATGGTAGATAGGATCATTGCCTGCCTGTTGTCGACAGCATGCCCACACCCATCCCAGGCCAAAGCCTAGTCTTCCCTATCTGCCATTGAACTACGAGAAACGACCTCACACCATCGGGGTCGCACGGGTTTTGCTCAACCGGAGCGAGGGGAGAGGGGGCGGGAGAGAAAAACCTCTAGGTGGTCGGATTTGGCCACCCCGGTGCGGCCTTCGGAGCCACACGGGAGCGCTTTTCCGTTTTGGTTTAGAAATATTTTAGTCTTGCCAAATTGCAATTTTGCCCCAATGGTATCGTCCTGTTCTTATATAGTCCATGCATTCCTTCTTACAAGGTGTATTAGTTTTGTGAAAGTTAAATGTGGCTATTATTAATTCAGCTTTTAGAAAAATGTTAGCATTTACATTACAAAATCAGTATCATTAGATTTGTCAGACAATGTATTTTTATATTTTATTTATTCACTATTTAGATCTTGATATTTTTTTAGCTTTGTTAGAATAGTCAGGTGTGACTTTTTAAAAACTGCTACACCTTTAACAAAGAAAAGGAGTGGCATTTTCTGCTATTCTACAACATTGCAATTTTGCCCCACTAATTAAACGTGTAAGACTCTTTTATTTCTAGAATTAAGCTACATTACCATAATACTATTAGGGTGGAGTAAGTGGTGTAAGGTCTTGCCTTTGCTTAAGTTAATACTTGGAAATATTATATTTCCTCCAATCCAAAATGTAGTAATTTTTAGGATATTGCCAGTCTTCAATTTTGTTACAAAAATATTGGCTTCACATGAGAAAATAATACATTATTGAAGATATATTTTGTGATAAATCAAGTGATGCATTGATGTTTTTTATGCAGAATTTTTCTCTCTCTCATATATCGTTGAACTTAAAAAGATCTACGTTTTGGCTCCCAGTAACATTGAAAGCAAGCTGTACGTGTTGAAATTTTCTTTTTTCCTCTCGGTTACAGCGAAAATTTATAGAGTTTTTAATAGAATTGGAAAGCCTATGCATCAGAACAAATGTGGTACTCCTACCTTAAATTCCCCCATGTTGTTTATGGATATACACATAATTAAGTCCATGAATCTGAAGGATGCATAAATATATATTCCTCGTGTACATGAATCTACTCACTGAGCTAACTGTGCTGCGTTACGATGCAAAACTAAAGCATATGTACTCATTTTGGTTCGTGCTATTTTTTCAGATGTAATAGCTGCCACCTCAAGCCTGGTTGGGGTATGTTTATTTCTCCTCACATTCGTTCTGTGGTATAAGAAATACTACGGCAAGGGGTCAAAGAACACACCAAGGATTGAATCCTTCCTGCAAAACCAAGGAACTTCACACCCCAAAAGATATACTTATCCAGAAGTGAGAAGAATGACCAACTCTTTGGCTCACAAGCTTGGCCAAGGTGGCTTTGGAGCTGTCTACAGAGGCAAACTCCCTGATGGCCGTGAGATCGCAGTGAAGATGCTCAAGGACACTCAAGGTGATGGGGAGGAATTCATGAATGAGGTGGCTAGCATTAGCAGAACCTCTCATGTCAATGTTGTCACCCTCTTAGGATTCTGCTTGCAAGGCTCAAAAAGAGCTCTCATCTACGAGTACATGACCAACGGCTCACTTGAGAGATACACTTTTGGCAACAGTTCTGCTCAAGATCCTAATGCCCTAAGTTGGGAAAGACTCTTTGACATTGTTCTTGGCATTGCTCGAGGACTTGAGTACCTTCATCGAGGGTGCAACACTCGCATCATACATTTTGATATCAAGCCGCAGAACATTCTACTAGATGGAGACTTCTGCCCAAAGATAGCTGATTTTGGGTTAGCAAAATTGTGCAAGCAAAATGACAGTAAAATCTCTGTCGGTGGAGCAAGAGGAACTGTAGGGTACATAGCACCTGAACTGTTTTCAAGGCAGTACGGAGCGGTGAGCAGCAAGTCTGATGTGTACGGTTACGGGATGGTGGTTCTTGAGATGGTTGGGGCAAGGAAACAGGTTAGTGTCGGTACAGATAGCAGCACTAAATACTTTCCTCAGTGGATATATGACAACTTGGATGAGTTCTGTGGCACCGCCAGCGAGATTGTTAGTGACGATGCCACGGTGCTGGTAAGGAAGATGACTCTAGTTGGGCTCTGGTGCATACAGTTAACACCCACGGATCGACCGTCTATGAGCGAAGTCCTGGACATGTTGGAAAGCAACAGCGATGACTTGCAACTGCCACCAAAATTGTAGTATTTCGTAACTCCTGATGGCTTCAAATGGAAAGAATGCCAGTGGTACAATGTGTTCATTTCACATGATCGAAGTAGCATGCTGGCAATTATATTGTTTGCAATGGTAATTGAACATTTGCAAGCTCCGTTTGACACCAAAACTTTATTCGTATAGCACGACATGAGAAGATTTCACTCTGCCATCATGTGCCTTTTCAAATTCAGTATTATTACTAGAGGATAATAATTGCTGGAAGAGTGCAGGGAAATCTAGGCTAGACATCTCACACTGAAACACGTAGTTGAAGTGGCATGTTGAAATGTTATATTGTTTGCTTGCAACTAGCACGGTGGCCCTCGCATTTGCGAGCGAAACATCTGAATAATATCTAAAATATATATTTATTTTTCATAGATACAATTATAATGAATTTATGATTATGTCTGCAAGAAATTTTTGCAAAAGAAGACTCGTACGGCATGTGATGTACCTCCAAGGTACTTACAAAATGATTTCTTAATTCTTTTTAAAAATTAACACTTGTGTATATGAGAATATATGAGAGAGGACTCGATCAGCTGATTAAGATATCAACATGCATGGTGTAACAACACATGGATTCTTAAATTGACATACGTGCATATACCAAGGGTCATGTGATATAACTTTTATGTGCACGCGATATTGTTTTGAATAGTTGAGTCCACGTGCTGCTATATGTGTTTATGTCTTTACTTGAGAGTCCAGTATACCAAAGTTTTCTTTCATTTTAAACACTTAGTCATCCTTATATCTCCTCGTATGAGGATATGTGAGTTGAATTATTTTAGATGATATATATGGCTCAACCTGGAGCCCTCTGTTAGACCCCGCATATTCATTAAAGTATATTTTAGATTTATTCTTGTCATAGGTTTTTTGTTTTTCTCTATCTCGTTAGTTTTTACTAAATGAAAATCAGATTGTCGATTTTTATTATTTTTCAGTTTTAATTTTTTTTAAACAACATTGCTAAAATTGTTTCTATTTCAATGATTTGTATAAATCTGGTTTACACCTTCTCTACTTGTGTTAATGTTTGCCCAATAATATTTATACACAATAGTAGAATTATTTATGTACATATATATGATAGCCATAAGTATTAGAACATGCTATTACACACAGATTCAAAGCACAAAGGATAGCTGACTAAGATTTTTTTTGCACGTATGGTGGCCGGGTCTGACTAAGTTTTTTTTTTTGCATGTACGGTGGCCGGATGTATATCATGTACACGGCCAGGACAGCTATCACGTGTCAGCTTTGGTCATTTGTACACGAATAAGTTGTACGTAACACTTTTATCTTCAAATCTCAATCATTAATTATAGATCTAACCGTCTAAATAATTTAGATGATGTGGATTAACGTAGTGTCTTTATTTTAGACCCTCCGTATTGTGCTTTTAGTATATAGTAGATGGTAAGTGAAAAATTGCAGACCGAGTCTGCAACTGTCCCAAAAAAATTATTCCTAAATAGGCTCCTCATATAAATACTCCCTCTGCTTTAATAAATAAGGCCTTATTTTTTGAAAAGTCAAGCAAAGTGAAGTTTGACCATACTTTTAGAAGAAATTATCAGCTATTATAATGTTATATACGGAGTAGATATCATATGATAATATGTTTCATGATGTATCAAACGGTATAGATTTGTAATGTGCATGTTAATAATTTATTCTAAATCTTGGTCAAACATTATATAGTTTGACTTTTCAAAAAAAAATATAGGCCTTATTCATTGGAATGGAGGTATCATATCATCTTCCAGACTTACAACTCCCATTCTCTTTACCACCTCACCTCCAACTCACACACGACAAGGCTAGCTGCCAGTATAGCATGGCCGCTACCACCGAGATCATCCCACGTCCCCTCTGCCCCTTCCTTGTGCTAACCCATATTGTGGAAGCACTCGTTGCCCTTCCTAGAGGAGTCACAATCGCGCCAACCTTTGTCCCCGACATCGTCCTTGCCATGGAATCCCACGGCCACCCCATGGCTGACAGTGACCATGATAAGGTCAGTGTTGGCCATAGGGAGGGGCACAGGGACGCTCGCCCTAGGCCCCAGAAGTTAGGGGCTCAGTCCAAGATTTGCTTGTTTGCTCGTATTAGAACACTTCTACCTTTGAGGCACAACAATTTAAAATAATTAGAGAAAATATGGATGGTGTAAGCTGCAGCCTACCATGTATGTACTAGGGCTCCTCTTACCCCTAATAAAATACTCCAACGTTTATATAAACATTTTTCCTGACATTTCTGGATATGCAGAACAACAATGACCCTCATTTAAGAATTTATTAAATGTGTGAACAACACCATGGATCTATGAAATCGTACGGATTATTTATCTTACTATTGCATTATAATAACATCTCTTTTGTGTAATAATAATATTTTTTTAAGTATTTTGTGTGTGACAAAGTGGCAGACCTTGACACAGATTGTTGTGGGGTCCAAGTACACCAATCATGTTTAAAATTTAAATAATATTTAAAAATTTAACACTAATATTAGAGATATATCTTTTAGTAATTTCTAAAAGTACAGGGGGTTATGGTCCCCATTTCCCTCGGAAAGCTCCGCCACTATGAACAAGGTTTCATGCGCCCTAGGGCTCACAAAATGTACGGACGGGCCCTGGATAAGGTGAGATGACATACAAATTTCTAAGGATAAATATTCAACTAGAATGGTAACACCACTGCGTGATCAAAACAAACCTTCACGTGAACATGTGCTTTCTTAGGGGCTAAACTTCCATTAGTCCATATTTCTAAAAAAGGTACATATCCTAACATGCATGAACATTTTTTCCAACTATATGAACATTTAGCCTACTATGCACGCATATTATTGTTGTTTTATTTGATTGTTATTCAACATTTTGTAAATATAAGTTATGATACATTAAGATTTTTATTTTAAATTGCATGAATATTTATTTCTCAGATACATGAACATTTGTTTACATCCACGTGGGAAATTATTTTTGCAAATAATTTCTCTTTTCTAGTTTTATATTTCGATATTTATAAACAAATTATAACATTTAATGAGTTGCACCAAATGTGGATCATAATTTAAGCCTTTGGAAGTCAGAGTTAGCTCATGCATATGTTTTCAGCAAAATAATTGTATATATATATAGTTTTTACATTGGCATTGGCATTGTTATGGTCCCAACACTACTAGAAAAACCCTTATCCATGGGCTCATTATCTGTGGAGCACTACGTTTCGGTGCTCCACAGATAAGTAGCCGTGGCGCACCTAAATGAATGCTCCACAAATATCTCCTTATGCGTGGCGCACCGAAGAAGGAGTGTGCCACTGATAAGTGGGCCCCAGCGAGCACCAGGGCCTGGGGTGTCAGGCCCCCATATCCGTGGCGCATAGATTTATGGTGCGCCACGCATATGGAAGATAACAGTGGCGCACCACTGTTCCATGCGCCACGGATATAAGTGGGCCCATCCTCTAGAAAAGGTGGCAAACATATCTGTGGCGCATGTCGCCTTGGTGCGCCACTGATATATATATCTGTGGAGCACCATATTGAGGTGCGCCACGGATATGTCGTACCTACCACCATAAAGGTGCCATCTCCCCCTACCTCCCACTCCAAACCCTCACTCCCATAGATCTAGCTCTAGCTCTAGTTCCTCTTCTCTCCACCCCTATTTTCTTCAATTATTTCTCTATTTTAGGTAGCTAGCCAAAACTTGGATTTGGATAGATATGTAAGGGTTGACTTACTCCTCCTCCCCTCCCACATATATCTAGCTCTATTCCTCCCACTAGCTAGCACATATCTTGTCTCCCTCAAGTTTGGCTCTCCGCTCACGGATTCGTCGGTAACTTGTCTAATAGGTGAGTATATGGTTGGATAAAAACATGTATGCTTGTTTCCTTGTGGCGGCCGACGCGCGGCACGTATGGCGGTGTGTTATGTGAGATATATATGGCATATGTGTTTTGTATGTGATCGAGGGAGGCATGGATGCTTGTGTATGGTTTGTGCAGGTACCGGCGTGTGGTGCATGGATGTTTGCCAAAATGTTGATTAATTTCTGTTTCAGCAAACTTTTGCACTATCCATATGTCCTATTTATAGGGAAGGTCATGCCGAATTTTTCTGACGATATGACCAAAAATTATTCTAAATATTCCCATTTGCTCCATACCGTGCAGGCAACGATGGTGCGCCACATGAGCGAAGGTATGGTGGCTAGATACAAGGAACGCGCAATGGCTGTCATGATTCGGAACAACATTTCCGAGATAAGATGTCCTTGTCATAGATGCAACCTCAGGGCCCTAATCAAGCCTGATTCCGGTACATTGGAGAAGTACTTGCTCATGAGTGGTTTCATGAAAGACTACATTGACGAGGACATCAACAACGGGCCCCCGCCGGTAGGAAATGGTGACGTGGGAGGCCAACGAGAAGGCGAAGAGTCACCCAGACATAATGAAGGAGATGCGGGACATGATCGTGATGATGACACCAGATCCGATGGTGTTGGAGAAGACGCAGACACGGAGACACCGCTAACTTCAGCCTTGCAGGGCCCTCATGTTCAAGAACTGCTCCTCAGAGAGACAAGCAACGCCAAAGCTGCTGCCCGTGAGAAAGACAAGCTGGAGCAAATGGAGAAAGACGGAAAAACTCCATTGTATCCTGGGTGCCGGCCCGGGGATACACGCCTGAACGTAACCCTCAAAGCTTTGGAGATGAAGGTGCAACACAAATGGACCGACGTTAGCTTCGACGATAACCTGGAATACTGGCACGAGAAGCTTCCCGAGGAGAACACATTGCCAAGGAGTACCGAGGAGGCCAAGAAAGTCGTGTGCCCTCTCGATCTACCGCACGTGAAGTACGACGCATGCATCAATGATTGTGCACTTTATCGGGATGAGTACAATGAACTAAGCACATGCCCGGTGTGCGGCCAATCACGATACAAGAGAGGGAACAGGAAAGTTCCTCGAAAAATGGTATGGTACTTTCCTATCACCCCCCGTCTGAAGCGGTATTTCGTAGACCCTAAGGAAGCGAAGCTCATGCAATGGCACACGGAAAGGGAGAAGCTCGGAGATGATCCGGAGAAGGGCACTATCCTGACACACCCTGCGGACGCTAGCCAGTGGCTCGCGTTGGACATGAAAGACGGTTTCGGGGACGATGCCAGGAACGTTAGGCTGGGTATGAGCACAGATGGACTCAATCCCTTCGGCAACCAGAGTAGCACGCATAGCACCTGGCCCGTCTTTGTATGGCCGTACAACCTTCCCTCCTGGCTGTGCACCAAGCAAAGATACATACACATGAGTATTTTTATTCAGGGGCCGAAACAACCGGGTATCAACATGCACCTGTATCTCGAGCTGTTGAAAGAGGAGTTAGCCATGTTGTGGGAGACGCCGGTACGTACGTAGGACACCTACAAAGGAGAGTATTTTGGTCTGAGAGCCACGTTGCTCACGATGGTGCAGGACTATCCTGGATACGCATATGTCTCTTGCCAGGTGGCCCACGGACACAATGCATGTGTCAGGTGCATGGATAAAATGTCGCATGTCCAGCTACCGAAGGACCCCGGTTCTTTGAAAACCGTGTTCCCTGGCATTCAAAAGTGGCTTCCCGCCGATCATCCTTGGAGAAAACGTGCAGATCTGTTCAATGATAGTGAGGATCTCGAAACATCCCCACATATTTATAATGGAGAGGATATCAATGATTTGCTAGAAGAATGAGAAGCGTGCCCCGCGTCGGGAAAGAAGCGTCCGAGGGTAAAGCCGCTGCAAGGTGTATGGAAAGCGAGGTCCGTTTTCTGGGACCTGACGTACTGGAAATACCTCTACACGCCTCATAGCCTTGATCTCATGCACATCACGAAGAACATGTGCGAGAGTCTAGTTGCCACTATCGTCAATATGCCGGAGAAAACCAAAGATGGGCCAAAGGCAAGAAACGACCTGATCAAGCTGGGCATCAGGAAAGAACTTCATGGAGGACGCCCCGATGATGCTGATGATGATGAGACGCAGGCGGATACTCAAGGTTATATGCGCAA
This sequence comes from Dactylis glomerata, assembly GCA_007115705.1. Taxonomy (NCBI): domain Eukaryota; kingdom Viridiplantae; phylum Streptophyta; class Magnoliopsida; order Poales; family Poaceae; genus Dactylis; species Dactylis glomerata. The sequence continues at coordinate 5,149,790 of QXEO01001278.1, read as the reverse complement.
AAAGGCTAAGAGAAATGACTACTACTGCCCACCTTCCTGCTTCACTCTTAGTGAGCCAGAGCTCCACCAGTTTTTTTAGCGTTCTCCTAGGAGTCAAGCTTCCTACTGGTTATGGAGGGAAGATATCACGATACCTGGACGAAATGAAGAAGAGGTTCTCCAGGATGAAATCTCATGACTGCCACATGCTGATGACGCACATACTTCCAGTAGTGCTCTGAGGGATCATGGACGAGCACGTACGTGAGACGCTGTTTGGCCTCTGCAACGTTTTTGACGTCCTCTCTAGGAAGTCGATCGGCATGAAGCAGCTCGAAAGGCTACAAGATGAGATCGTCATGATACAATTGCGAGCTCAAGATTTACTCCCCCTCCCCCCCCCCCGCGTTCCACGACATTATGGTGCATCTGCTCATCCATGTGGTGGATGATATCATCCACCTCGGGCCACCATTCCTCCACAACATGATGCCGTTCAAAAGGCTGAACGGTATTCTCAAAGGCTACGTTCGCAATAGGGCGCGTCCGGATGGAAGCATAGCCAAGGGCTTCCTATCCTATGAGTGCATATCGTTCTGCCAGAATTATCTACAAAACGAGGACGAGGACGTCCCTATTGGTCTGTCAATCAGGAGGCACCTCGGCAGGATCCATGGGTTTGGTCACCGCGATGGCTTCGTCCCCATGCACGTCGTCTTCCAAGCCCGACAACCAGACTTTGACAGGGCACACCGAGTCGCACTACAACACCTTGAATTGGTCGCACCTTGGGTGTTAGAGCACAAAAGCTTCATTGAGAAGAAGTTTAGTGACACAGGCAGGCAGAGGACGAAGGGAGACGTAACTAGAGAGCACAACTTCAGCTTTACGTGTTGGTTCAAGGAAAAGCTACTCCAGCTTCATCATGGTAACATGCCTTCCACAAAAGAGGAAAAACTCTTATTCGTCTTGTCACAGGGCTCCGTGATGAATGTGAGGACCTATCAGGCGTACGACATCAATGGTTACACATTCTACACCAAGAAAAAGGACCATAGCAGTGAACACCAGAACTCGGGGGTCACGATGCTATCCTACGCGGACGAGGAATCCACCGTCAATGAAAGGTTCTTCGGGAGGATCGAGGAGATCTGGGAACTCAACTACTGTGGAGAGAAGATGCCGATGTTTTGGGTCATATGGGCCAAGAACGCCGAAAAAGAAGGCCGGTACTTCACCACCATGGTCATACCCGAAGCCAAATCCAGCGCGAACGTCCAGGCGAAAAATGAGCCATGGGTACTGGCGAGCCAGGTTGATCAATGCTTCTTCATTACCGACCCGGTAAGGCCTAGCCGCGTTGTCGTTAGGAGGGGAAAAAGGAGCATCATCGGAATGGAGGGAGCGGCCACCGAGCAAGACTTTGACAAGTATGGTGATCCCAAGATAGAAGAGGAATTCGATAAGTACTTCGACAGGCCTAGTGATGCCGCTGGAAGAAGGAAGACTACCCTACCCGCTAAAGGATGCCCGTATACAAAAAGAAATCCTCATGTTTCTGGGCTCAATTATTCAAGCGCGACGAAGAAGGGCAAGAAGATCATGACGAGTTGACGATGGTAGCTCCTTCGGAATCGACATCGGCCAACATGTGTCATTTTTGGAGGAACAATCATATAAATGATTTTTGGTTTTTTGTAATAGTGATCATATATATGATTCATGGTTTTTTGTAACAACGATCATATACATGATGGATGGTTTTATTGTCTTATGAATTTCTTGCATTTTATTTGTAAATATCGGACTGGTACTATTTAAAAATTATTATTTTTAGAATAAGTAAATTTTATTTGTTTCAATATAATACTTTTAAACTTTCTGAAATATGGTTTTTGTAAAAACAAAAAAAAGTGGGAGGTCCAGGGTTCGAACCTGGCACCTCCCTATATCAAACAGCCAGCAGACGGACCACTGGGCTATGTGCATGTTGCTGTCAACATTGCACTGCGATTTCTTTTGAACTACACAAAGATATGCATGGCGCACCCCTATATGGTGCGCCACGGTTAGCTTATCCGTAGCGCACCCCTGTGGGATGCACCACGAAGCTGTGGGACTTAGGGGTAAAAAACGGTTTGGCCGGTCGGCCCCCTTTCTCTCCCACTTTCTTCTTCCCCGAGCCCTTCTCTTCCACAAACCCTAGCTCCATGCCGCTCTCACCTCGCCTCTGCTCGCCCCGCTCGCTCGCCACCTCTGCTCGTCACCGCACTGCTCTCACCTCGCTCTCTTGCCGCGCTCGATCTGCTGCCAGGAGGAGGAGCGCCTCCGCTCGCCGCCGCCCCGAGCCCTTCTTCCCAGAGCCCGAGCCCTTCTTCCCCGAGGACCTCACCATCAACCGCCCTAGCCGCCGCCCCTCTTCTTCCTGGAGGTTGCAGAGAAGGTCCCGCCGTGCAGATCTTCAACGACGATGGCCGCGCCTTCCCCGCCCTAGCTATCCTCCAGCACACCTTCCCCTACCGCGTTGTCTTCTTCCCGAAGGTCCTCGCCGTCTTCTCCCCAGAGGTCATTGACGTCTTCGTCTCTTCACTGATGACCCCAGGGTAAGCGCCTCCTGCTTCCTCTTCCCCATTCCTCTATTCTTGCTTTGATTGGTGTTTGCTGGTGAGATTCCAATTGTTAAAACTTTATATTTACAGTAGTTTGCTGCTTCTAAACTTGTTAAGCCTCTCTACGGCAGCTTCAAGCTCTTTCACATCACAGCCCATCACTAGCATAGTCCTCTTCACAACCTCCTGGCCTTCGAAATCTGTTTTAACTACCTTCACATATGAAAGTAAGATTTAGTAAAGGAAAAAAATCAGTGTTTGTAATCTGATTCATCAAGACAGAGGAAAAGTGACAGAAAATATCATTAGTTTAGGTCTGCTAATTGCAACTTACCACGGAGTGTACATTGAGAATGATAGCACCGAGGAGCTTGGCGCGCTGTTCTTCCTCCAAAAGCTAAATAATACATAAAAATCTATACATCAGTAGCTGAGAAAAGGGCATAAATGACTTTTTTCACAACAATATTAGTTGGATTTAACTTAATTGAAATGCATACCGCATTTACAAACTTTGTTTTATTGAGAAGCGTATTGGGGTGAATTTGCAATAGGGCATTATTTCAGTTAGCAGACTGATCTAAACAAATAGTGTAGCAGTTTCCCTTATTTAACACACAATCCCTTTGCTCTGCATTTTATAGATGAATTGTTGTGACTCTAACTCATTTTTACTGGTAAATCTGCATAACAATGGACAATTGTAAGGTTCTGTGGTATCACAAATTGACCATAACTATCAAAAATGGCAAAAGGAAATCAGAGAGTTGCTTCAATAAGATGTTGTATGTAGAATACTGTCCTCACCTTACCCGTAGTGCATCTTGTTTGCTTTGAATAGATGCCTGGTGACGAGGGTTAAACTCGACAAATGTCCTAGATAAAGGACTTGGGATCGGGGAGGTAGGACGTCGGATGAACTCGAAGGTAAAGTTAGTCGAAATAGGTGTGTATCGAAAGTAAACTTGGGTGTTCAACCTGGCTTGCTTTCAATCTGCCCTCCACCGTCCCCTCCTGGCCCCTATATATAGGTGGCCAGGTCTCGAGGATCGCGTAGGGTACGATACAGATTACAATATCGACATACGGTAAGAACTCGTATTCGACTATCATTACAATTGGGCCTAGCTTAATGGGCCTCAGGGGTACTCAACTAACGGGCTCTATTAACTATACCCTTGTCAGTAGCCCCTGAGATTCTACCAGAATTGTAGATTCAGGTTGAATCTCTAATCTTCAAATCTTCAACTTGATCAATTTTTCGACTTCTTCACATCTTCAAATCTTTGACTTGGTCTTTTTGACTTATTTCGCAAGGGGTTTTGATGAACAAGCCTGACAACTCTGACGAATCAAGAGGTCAGTTAACTGCCGGAACAGATACTTGCCACCTACTTCAAATTCAATCCCCTTGGACTTGAATTCGGGATACCAGTCAAACCCACTCTTTTGCCGCATTTAGGACTTACAAAGAATGAATCCCAGTGATTCTCAGGGTACCCAGTGCGTCCACCAGGATTTTCTTCGCGTCGTAGACACGGATACATACCAGCAGAGCGCATCCATGTGCATATACCAGGCCACACAGGACGGATCCCGGGGTCTTACCTTCGTGACAAGTCACGGCATTCGAGTCGTGTTGCGATAACACAACTTGAGAATTTTATGTCGCAGCCAAATTTTGACTGAAAGTATTCGGGTTTCTACAACCATAAAACTCGCTCCCGATGGGAGTAACACTCCTATACTTCTCCAATCTCTAATGCTTAATCAACAAATATAGTCGGGTGTGCGCTCAGTGCTCCCGATGGGAGTAGCCCCCGAGGCTATAGTCGAAAAAAGGGTTTTTCGAGTATAGGCTCAAGAGATAATGTAGCTCGTCATACTTCAACTCGAAACACTTCAACTCCGAAGTTCTTCAATTCGAGATGCTTTCAAGAACACCTTGTCGTCGAGTTCGAGTTCACTACTTCAATGAAGAGCTCCATTCGATATTTTTGAAAGTAACAGCCCCCAAGGTTATAACCAAAAATCCTTCATATATGATATTTTTCTCTTTTTTTATAAGCTTGGCATTTGTCGGCGCCATCCTTTTACCTTTATATATATTCGATGATGTCAACGAAGACGTGGCTTTTCATCAGTGCAAACCGTTTTATGGGTAGCACCGTAACTTTCACAATTTTTTGACCGTTAGTGGGCTGCACGATTTTTGACCGTTAGTGGGCTGGCGTTTCCGATCTTTGCGCCACGTCTCAGCCCACGATCCTTCTCCCAGAAGGTATATAAATGGCGTAGTGGGGAATCGTACTATTTACCAGCTCGTTCCCTCCGCCGCCTCCATTGCTGATCTCCTCTATCTCTTCCTCTCTTGCGAAACCCCCAAGCGTGCTTTGTGTTGGATGCGCGTGAAACATCTGGGCGTTAAGAGCACCATGGCCAAGACATCTGCCACCAAGTGGGTGCGCTCCACCATCACCAAGAAGGAGGTGGAGAAGGCCAGGGCGGACGGTCTCATCTCCGCCCAGGATTCCATCCAATTCCCAAGTACTGAACGGATCCCGAAGCCCCCGAGCGGTTATCGGGTAATGTTCCTTGCTTTTCTCCTCCGCGGTTTGTCCCTTCCTGCCCACGAGTTTCTCCGTGGGCTGCTGTTTGTCTATGGTGTGCAGTTTTATCAGCTCACACCAAATTCCCTTCTTCACATTGCTTGCTTCGTGACTCTCTGTGAGTCATCCTTGGGCATTGAGCCCCAGTTCCTTCTCTGGAGATCAATCTTTCGACTCCGTCCCAATGTTTCTCTGGCAAGGAAACCCAAACTGGGTGGAGCCGTTGTTTCTGTGCGTCCTGAAGCACAATATTTTGAATTTTCCATGGCCGCGTCTGTCCAAGGGTGGAGGACGAAGTGGTTCTATATCAAGGACCGCAAATCCTCGCCTGAAGACGAATTCGGCTTGCCTTCTTTTGATGCTTCCCAGGAGGTAAAGAAATTGGCATCGTGGGACACACTCCCCTCAGATGCAGAAGCACAAGAAATTCTTCCTCTTCTTTCCCGTATCAAATCTTTAAAAGGAGGTCAAGGGGGTGCTCTATCGGGTATGCAACTCATGGCGTTCTTTATTCAACGTCGAGTTCAACCCCTACAACACCACCTTACCAAACTTTGGAGTTTCTCTGGCTTGGAAGATCCTACTCGCATATCTGAAGACCTGATATCGAAAGAAGATGTCGACAAGCGAGTCCGGAATCTCACCAAGCTCACAAAGGAACATGCAGTTGCGGATTTAGCCGCTGATTTTTTTGACTCTGTGCACCCTCTTCCTAAGGTATGTATTTTTGCGTCCACTTTTTGTCAAACTTTGCTTGTTTCGACTTGCATTATTACCTGACTTTGCACTCTGCTTACTTATTTATATGCAGGGTCACCAATTCCTTGTTTCTCGTCCTCCTCTTCCAGAGGAAGGGCCCCTTCCGGCTGATCTAGCCTCTCCTACATCTGAAGCCCCCGAGGCTGACGAAAGCTAGGACGGAGATGATGTCGAAGATTCATAAGATGAAACCAGCTCATCGACATCGACTCCTCCTGTATTTGCTGAAGATGTTGGTGTCAACAAGAAAAGAAAACATGTCGACGAAATTGCTTCATCGAGTTCTGCAGCGGCTGGAAAAACCCCCGCTCTTGCAGAAGATATGGAGTACTTCGACATGCTTGCATCGTAAGTATTGTAGTCGAACTTTTCAATTGCCTTGTTCTTGCCTTTTATCTATAACTTATACTTTCCATGCAGTGATGATGAAGAACCACCAACATATGCGACGGCTGTTCCACCACCTTCTCCTGTAGCGGTTGATGAGCCTGTCGAACCAGATGTTGTGCCGAGGGCTACCAGATCCGGTGTGAAGAAGGTTCCTCAGACTCGTCACTCGAAACGCTCAAAGAAGGCCAAAGAAGCCAAAGTTTCTCTGGAAGCTCACGCATCTACAGTTTCTTCTGATGATGTAAGTAATTCTTCTTTCCCTTGTTTCCTTTCATGTACTTTTACTCTTACACACTTCTTTTTCTCAGGCTTTAGTGAAGAGATTTATTGCTCTGGGCACAGAGTGTGCGGGGTACCAAAAGGTTGCAAAAGCTTCCGAAGGTATAATTTTGTCGTCCAATCACCACTTGTCTTCTGCACTTTATCCTTTGTGACCTATCTGATTCCCTGTCGACTTCTTATGCAGCTGCTTTAGCAGCCGCCAATGCTCGAATTGCTTCGCTGGAAGCAGAGCTCAAAGCTTCGCAAAAAGCTTATGACGTTGCGATCGCTGCTAAGGCCAGTGCTGAGAAGTCACAGAAATCTGCGCTTGCCAAGGCGAAGAAAGCGGAAAAGGCTTTAGCTGATACCAATAAGGAAAATGCTCAGCGAGAGCAGGCCGTGGCAGAGCGTCTTCACACCATGTCTACTGCTGCTGAAAGTAAGTTCTTCGACTTGTCTTCTGTTTTCGTCTCCTGTTACACTGGTGTATTTGTTGACACTTGTCTCTTCTTTTCTTTTCTATTTCTTAGAATTCACAGGGGTATCTCCGTCGTCCCTGCAAACGGATGATGATCCTCTTATGGATGCGGTTAACCTACTCGAAGAAAACTGGATATCTATCCAGGAAACTTTTGAGTTGGTTGGCCGCGTTCTGTCACGGCTATTTGCCGGGTTGTGGCCGAAGAAAAGGATGGCAATCCCGAAGGACAACCTGACTGAACTCGCCAAGACTTTTGACAGAGATGAAGACCCTACTCTCCAGCTGAAGGGGCTGTCCATTAAGCGCGGCGCCGAAGGTGCCATTGCACTTTCTCTTGCGCATGGTACGGACTTTGACTGGGAGAAAATTAACTCCCCCCATGGCCACACCCGTGACAAGATGAAGGTGTTTTTTGAGAAGGCGAAGAAGTTGGCACCTGCACTGCTGACAACGATTTCTCCTTCGGCGGCCTCTGCTGTGCCTGCTGCACCACCTCCAGCGCCGAAAGCACCAGTGCCACCGTCGACTTCTAGCGAGGAACTGGCCGCGCCCCCTTCTTCCATGGAGCACAATGCTGAGGTGGCGTAGACTCAGCTTCTATGTAGTATTTTTTTGTAGTTTTCTCCTTTTGAATGTAAAGAGTTCAATTAAGTGCAACCCGAGAACCTTAGCCATAGGGTTGTGCTCTTATGTAAATATATCCTCTTCGTATGAAGTTTTATGCTGCCTCTCTGAAATTGTTTCTTCTTTCTTTTCCTTTTGGCTTGCAGTCGACGCGCGTCAATGATCCTTTGACTCATGCTACTGCTCCTTCCTCTGCTTGTGGATTCGATCCTCAGATTTTGTCGACTCCTAGTCGATGCAGTCAATGCTCGAAATACTCTTCCAGGATATCAGACCTTGAAACTCGCCTATCCTTGGCCAAATGCCAAGCACAGATGGCTATTAAAAAGGCTTGCCTAGCCAGTGGCTATATGAAGAGAATCTCTTCCCTTGAAGAAAAGGTCTCCAGCTTGACGGCGAAGGTTGTTCATAATGAAGAGTGCGAATCTTTCATTCTTGGCATTGTCGAATCTGCTTGCGAGCTGTTGCGATGTGGGTTTTCTTTCGACTCCTTCTTTCCCTGTTTTCGCACTGCTGCTTTTGTGACATCTTTGCCGTTGTAGGTACTTGTTTGGATTTTGCTGCTGAAGAACGTCGAGTTGCTGAGCGAAATGCTGCTTTGGAAAAAATGTCGACTGGCTGCGAGACTTTGTGGTCTGATCCTCGACGTCGGAGCGCCATTGTATTGCTTCAAGACCATGCCCAGCATATTGGCGAGTCAATTGATGGTTGCCGGCGAGCTCTTACAACTATGCACTCCATTATGCTTCCTCGTAATCCTTTGCCTGCAACTTTCCCACTTCTTCTTGATACTTTCAGATCCAGCCATCGTATTCATAGGTTAATAGAACTGAACTTAGTGACTGGTGCCAATTTTGCTCTTGGGTGGATACGCAAGTGGCACCCCAGATTGAATTATAGCACGATGTCCCTGAGTTTGGCTCCAGGTGGAGCTAGTCTTCGGGTTCATATGGAGAACACGCTTCAACCTGCTCGAAGACTCGTAGCTAGACTTCTAGAGGCGGATGCTGCATTTTTCCGCGAGTATCATTATCTAGATCCTTTAGGCGTAGATAATTCTGACAACCCAATGTTGTAAGGTGTGTGTGTGGAACGCGAGAGTTTATTTATTTCGTGACTTATATGTCTGAAATTTATTCTCAAGGCGTATTTGTATTGTTCGTGCGTTTGCCGCATCTTCTCTTTGCAAGACTCCTAAACTCGAATATGAGGAACGCTTTGTCTTTATTTATGCTTTTAATGTAAGATACATGGGGTGACCCAAGAGATCCGGCCTGTGACCTATGTTCTGGATCTAGAGGGCATTGCTCCTGGTATAACTCGTGGCTTTTACAGCCTTTATTGTTCTACTCTATTGTCTTTATGATGCTTATGTCGTCGTGGCTTTCCCTTTTTCCTCTGTGCCTGTGCCTTCTCCTGATGTTCCTATTCGTGGCTTCTTCATTTCGGGCTCCGCGACGCATCCTTCGAGTAGCTTGACGCCTTCTGTAGTCGCGTTCTTTGCCTTTTCTGCATGGTTGGCTATTACGCCAAAATTTTGCACCATCTTGTGGAATTCCCTGTCGCAGAGATCTGAAACTTCAAAACTTCCTTTCACTGTGATTATTCCTTTTGGTCCTGGCATTTTAAGTACCAAATATGTGTAGTGAGGCACTGCCATGAATCGCGAAAACGCGGGTCGTCCGAGGATCGCGTGATATTGCGATGGCCAGTCCATGACTTCGAAGTCTAGCTTTTCTCTTCTGTAGTTTTGTCGGTTGCCGAAGCAAACATTGAGTGCTATTCGACCCAACGGGTAATTGGCACTTCCTGGTACGATTCCATGGAAGGAACAATCCGTTGGCTTCAGGAACTCTAGTGATATATGCATTGCTCAGAGTGTTTTCGCGTATATCAAGTTAATTCTACTCCCTGCATCCATGAATATTCTGTCGACATCATACGCGCCGATTTGAGCTTTAAGTACCAAAGGCGTGTTTCCCGGCCGAGGTACTGTTATAGGGTGATCTTCTCTGTTGAACTCTATTGGTTGCTCTGACCAGTGCAAATACTCCGTTGCAGCTGGAGGTGATGTTACTGCTAGGTTGACTTGTCGAGTTATGCTCTTCTCTTCTTTGTTCGACTTGGGCACAGGTTGTATTATTGATATGATGTGTCCTTTTGATGGTACATACCCTTCGTCGTTGTCCTGTCCCTGGTTTTGCTGGTCTGGTCCTTGAGGCGCTCCATTGTTTCCTTGCTGCTTTGTCGAAGGATTGTTACTTCCTTTGAATCCTTGTCGCCTTGCTTCGGTTTGCTTATTTATTGCTGCTTCTTGCAGTTTTAAGAATGTTGTGCAGTCTTTCATTGCGTGCCTTGATACTCGTTTCCCGTCGACGAACGCTGAGTGTAGATGACAGGGCCCGTTGAGCATATCTTCTGGTGATGGGTTGTACTCTCTGGATTCCCTTATAGGGAACTTCTTGTAGTCTTCCCTTCCGTAGCTTCTGTATCCCGAACTTTTGTGATCATTTCCTTGATAGCTGTTGTCTTTATATCCTGCGGCGACTTGGCTATGCGAACCGTAGGTGTCATAGTTTCGAGATCGTCTCCTTTGACTTCCATATCTGTTTCTTCTGTCGTCCTCTGGAGATCGCGTCCGCTTGTTGTTGCACGCATCTTCTCCGTCTGCGAACCTGTTTGCTGTGTCCATGAGGTCTGACACTGTTTTCGGCTTGATTCTGCCCATCTCTTCGACTAGGTCTCTTCGCCTTAATCCGATGATGAACGCGTCTATTGCTCTTTCATCTAAAACTTCGACTGCTGAGTTTTTGATAATGCTCCACCTTTGAATGTATGCTCGCAATGTCTCGTCGCGTTGTTGCACACATGCTTTGACTTCTTCTATTGATGCTGGTCGTTTGTATGTCGACCTGAAGTTGCTTGTAAATTGTTTTGTGAGGTCTTCCCAGTTTCCAATAGATTCTTTTTCTAGCTTGCTTAACCATGACCTTGCTGCGCCGGTGAGGTGTTATTGCAAGCTTTGCATAGCTGTTTCCTTAGTTCCTCCTAATATTTGAACTGCTTGTAAATAATCTGCGAGCCATGATTGTGGTTCTTGTGATCCGTCGTATTTTTGCTGATCATGAGGTAGTTTGAATCCTTTGGGAACCAGAGTTATGCGAACCCTGCGGGTAAATCATGATGCCCCCATCTCTTTTTCGTCGTCTTCATGGTCGCGTTTTTTATTTGGGGATCGTGATCTTCGGGTTCCTCCATACTGCTTTGGTGATGGTGATCGAGATCGATGTTTGCTGCTTCTACGCCGAGGACTATTGTGACGGCGAGGTGATCTTGCTTTGTGCACTTCCTTATGGTGATGTGCTTCTTCTCCTTTTGTTGATAGCTTGTGGCTCACCATGTTGAGTCCGTTCAATGCTGCTCTATGCATATGTTCTCTAGGATCTCCTGGACTTGATCGAGTTGTAAGTAGGTATGCTTGTGCTGCCACTAGTGCTGCTTCAGGAGTTTTTGGCAGGATGTTTCCCTGCTCGTCGACCGATAAGAAGGACGAGTCGAGGTTTTTGGAGATACTTTGCCTGTCAGAATACTCAAGATTATCGTACCTTGAACCGTGTCGACGATTTTTCCTTGCGTTGCTGTGTGATGCGTCGCTCCGTGCTTTTCGAGCAGCCTCGCTAGCTGCAATGGCTGAATCTTTTCTTCTTTGTATCTGTGCTTTCTCCTTTGCTAATTGCTTGGCCTGCTGCCTTAGGGCGTAGTGATACCCCAAAAGCATGTTTTTGCTAGAATTTGATGGTATTGGCGTGCCGTGTTCTACGGCTTCTCTTATTATCCTCCATTCGTCGACTGATAGTCGAATTTTTTCCCTGCTTGCGAGGGATTCTGGCGTTTGCCCTTCTGCTAGGTGATTTGCTCCTCTGTCGATATTTGCTGGATTTAATACTGGATTGTCGTTTTCGTCGAATTCTTCTGAATTATCTCCTATAATGGCGAGCACCTAGCATTGTTTGCCGATGTTACCCTTGAAGCTTGAGAAAATCGAGTCACTGTCTTCAGAAAGCTCTAATCCTGTCTTCCATGTATCTGTTGACTTATCGTCGAGGCAGATCGCGAGATCTTTGAGTTGGACTTCTACGTCAAAATTTTCCTTTTCTTCGTTGTCTTCTGTGATCTTTTCTTTTTGCACTTCCTCTGGGCTGACCGGCGAGTTTACTTCGCTGGAAGAGCCTTCAGAATATTCCATTATTGCTGTTGTTTCGGGCTCTTTTGCCGACGGATCTTGATCTTGTTTCGTCGGATCCAAAAGGCGAGATGAACCCGATGGCCCGATGAGGATGCTCAAACTTCCGATTGTTAGTTCCACCTCTTGACTTCCGTCGACTTCTGAACTGCTGTTGGCTAAAAGCGAAAAAGCCGTCGAATTCATGACTCCAACGCCCAAAGTCCCCACGGTCGGCGCTAATTGACGAGGGTTAAACTCGACAAATGTCCTAGATAAAGGACTTGGGATCGGGGAGATAGGGCGTCGGATGAACTCGAAGGTAAAGTTAGTCGAAATAGGTGTGTATCGAAAGTAAACTTGGGTGTTCAACCTGGCTTGCTTTCAATCTGCCCTCCACCGTCCCCTCCTGGCCCCTATATATAGGTGGCCAGGTCTCGAGGATCGGGTAGGATACGATACAGATTATAATATCGACATACGGTAAGAACTCGTATTCGACTATCATTACAATTGGGCCTAGCTTAACGGGCCTCAGGGGTACTCAACTAACGGGCTCTATTAACTATACCCTTGTCACCTAGAGTTTGGTGTTTCTGTTACAGATACCATTAAGATTAAATTGCTCCTATTGGTCCTTCACAAGTTGTGTATGTGCACCATCTAAAAAACTAGCAAATAAATTCCTTAAAAACACTAGGAAAAATAAATCTAGCAAAATGAGATCAATTATAGTCTCCATCATCTATAAATAGTTACAGATAGATAGGGCGACTGTTGTACCATGTGAGCTTGTTTCGATGATGCTTGTCAAATAAAACCTTCCTTTTTCTGCCGAGTTTGTTAACGTGATCACTACAACAAATCCGGTCTATTGCCACGAACAAAATCGTTGAAACAAGTGCCAAATCATCGCAATTGGTACCTGTTGCATCCAAAAGTCGTTCGTTGGGCAGCGTTGCGAGTAAACGCGTGGAGTTAGGCTAGTTCCATGGAATGATTTTCGTGGCTACAAAATTTGCCATTTGCAACCATTTATTCGAGCAATTGCCACTCGTTTTTCCGTTGCGGCACTCACTTAACGCAACCTATATTTTTGATGGGTATAACTCTAGGGAAACACATACCGAACCGTGGCGAGTGACCAATGTGGCAACGGCAAGTGTTTGGTTGCGCATGCTCTTTCGTTGGAATAGTCCGGTTTATTTGCCACGTTCAATTTTGTCGCAAGAAACTATGGCAACAGACCTTACACGCGTGGAAAAAACGATTTGCCACAAACAATTCAATCGTGGTAACACGAGTTATCTGGTTATCGCCACGTCCAATTATTCCGTGGCGATCCTCTATTTCAACACAAATAATTTTGGTGGCGCCAAATACTAGTCGCTACGTGCAAGCTTTTCGTGGCGATGTTTTATTCCAACAAATTTTATTTGTGTGGCGATATGCAGTAATCGCAACGGCCTAAATATTAGTAGCTATAAACAAGTGCGACGATTTAAACTATTCGTGGCGATGGTTTATTCCAACAAATTTTATTTGTGTGGCGACATGTAGTAATCGCAACGTCCTAAATAATAGTAGGTACAAACAAGTGCGACAATTTAAACTATTCGTGGCGCCATTCTATTTCAACAAATTTTAGTTTGGTGGCGACAAGTACAAGTTGCAACGTCCAAATTGTTAGTTGCGAGAAACTAGTGCGACAATTAAAAGTTTTCGTGGCGATTCTCTATTTCAACAAAATTAGGTTTGGTGGCACGAAATAGGTAAAGCAACGTCCAAATTGTTTGTGGAGAAAAGGTACTGCCACGATCTCCACTGTTGGTGGCGAAAGTATATTTCAACAAAACTTTTATTGGTGGCGCCAAGCAGTTATCACAACAGGTAGTCGTGGCGACTGAGCCTTAAAGCAACAATACATTTGCCGTGCTAATTACCTATTGCCACGTTAAAGGGGAAAAAAAGAAAAAAAAAACGTCAAACAAAAATACGGGCATTGAATTAAAATATTCAAAACCGTACGTACAATATGTAAATTCATACAAATCATAATTCTCACAGCCATTTATAATTCATACAAATAATAATTCCCATACAATATGGATCTGTTTGAAACTCAAAAATATCGAAGGTATCCTAATGTACTTGATGTAGAATCCATTGCATCTAATTTTTTCCGTTATCATTTGCATTTCCATCCTGCAATCAAAAATAAAAAAAAGTTTAGTTCATGTCCATTTGCATCCTAGATACATGGTGAAACATAAGAAGCAGGTCGAGCAAGGCTATAGTGTGGGTTTAGAAAAAACATACTTGTAAGACAACGAAGAAACAACACATATTGAAACATAAGAAGGTGGTGCAGCAAGGCTAAAGTGTGGGTGAAGCAAAAATAGTAGGTACTAGTACCGTTTTGTAAAAGTTTGTGACTTACCATTGCTTTAAGGATTCTGTGCGGAGGGGTATAAAAATTCTTAGCAGGGCTCCGTGAAAGTGTTGTTTGCAGGTTTGGACTAACATTTTCTTTCTGGCTTGTCTTCCTATTAAGCATCTGAAAGAACGACATGCACTGTTAGCAATGCAAGTAAACATCTAAATCTTACGAGTTTGCAAGCGTATGACTATCATCACCTGACGTGTTTGCATCTTCTGTATTTCCATCTGTTGGGAGAACTCTTGAAACTTTGACTGAAACTGTGAGTTAAACTGTGACATCAAGTTTGTCTCAAATTCCTGTCTTGAGGTTCTCTCTAATTCCATCATTTTTTCCCTTTCAGCACGTTCTTCCTGTAACCTCTCCTCAAGGTTTTTCCCTCTCAGCACGCTCGACATCAAACTTCTGTTGTAATTCAGTGAGGTGCTGGCTGAGCTTAGAGTTCTCTTTTTGGGTCTCTATCGTAGCACGAGCTTGCTCTTCAACCTGGATTTTAATCCTTTCAGAATTAGTTGGCAGTTTGGCCATGTATCCCAACCCACGAGGCTGCGCTGACTTGCAAGGTACGAATTCTTTATAAGCCTTCTGGAAAATATCGATTCTTTGTTCAACTGAAATTGGAACATCAGATTCCTTTAATCTGTTTTCAATGTCTTTACTTGCTTTGTCCTGATTACGAAAAGAACACTCCCATCAGATGAAAAAACATCCAAGATGAACAACAGTAAATATGTTTTGAGAATAGCTTCTAAGTCAGTATACTCACGTAAACTTTTTTGGACTCTGGGGTAGTCCATTCTCCATTGTTGTTGTGGGCGATTTCCCAGAGAGCAATACAGTCTGGCTCTTCTCCAGTTTCCGGATTTCTCTGCAAGTAGTACAACAATTAGATGCTACAAACATTAAATCACAGTGAGCAATGAAGCATGCATAGTGAGTAGGCACATACATTCTCAAAAATCAGTTGAGAAAACGATTTTGATCCACCTCTGTGTTTTATGATGAGTTTCTTACGGTTATCCGAGTTCTTTTTGCTGAGTTGCTACACATTCAGTGATAAAAAAAAAGAACGAGTCAGACAAGCCATTTCATGATAGTACAAAAATCACAAACTGTAAGCATAGAAATAACCCGGAATTTCTCATCAGTGCCATAGTAGTTAATCAGCCATTCCCACTCTTCCGGTTGTAAATCTTCCGGTACATTTGACATTCTAGCATCATCTGTTTTGTATGCCTTGTAAGTGCAGCTTAGAGCTGCTCGCCAGCCTCTGTACCGCTCTTGCGCAATTTTTAGAATTGCTTTTTCAGTTTTTAGTGTATCCTCCAAATCATATCTGTCCTGTAATGCGTAACAAACGGATACACTTTATTAGTTCATTATGGTCGAAAAAATAAGACAACCAAGGTGAGAAATGTTGTACTCACCAACAAATCTGCAACTATGAGACGATGGATGTCAGCGTGAATGTCTGACCACCTCCTCACTCCAATAATGGGTAACCTTTTTTCATTATGATAACCAAGTCATCTTTGAATGAACGGTTGTTCATTCCTACTACACCACCCAATTTATCAGAGAATGCAATATTTAGCTTTGCAGATCCATTGGCATGACGCTTCTTAGATGCTTTTACACCTTTTACTACACCTCGCCCTTTCTTCTTGGGTCCGTCAGCGCCTAGAGCCCAGAACATACACAAAGAAGCAATTTACTGTCTAGTACATTGTAAGAAATGAGGACATAAATGTAAAAAAAAGAAGCTAGTACCGTCCTCTAGCTGCGGGTGGTGGTGGCGAGCATGGGAAGGCCATTCGTCAAGGGCAGACATGTCATTTTCAGACACTATAGTGTTAGATCGGTCTACAGTTTCTGTATCAGGGTTAACATTTGTACTGAATCAGCAATGAAGGTTTTACTGCATTACATAGCAAATGTTAGAGAAAGCTTAAATGTCAGAAATAACTTACCAGATCTACGTTTTCCAAGTTTTCTTTTGTAAGCTTGTAACATTTCAACCCTTGTCATGTTAACAGATCCTTTTTTTACTGAACATGTAAACAATAAATGGACAAAGCATTAGCAATATGCAAAATTCAGAAACCTGATCAATAATTACTGTACTTGTGTACCATTGGTAAGTGAAAAATCTGGTTCTTCTGTTTCGTTTGAATCTTGATCCTCAGCTCTTGCATCCCTAACTGCATGTTCATCCAAATCATTTATTAGTTAAAGCATGCATTAAAATGTGACCGGGAAAATATGTATTAAAGTCTGTATTGAAGGTGTTGTGCGTTCGAGATTTTGGATGAAAGGATACCTGAGACAGTTTTTTGCTTGTTTCTGGAGGATCCACTTTCAACATCAAGATGAGACCCTGGTGTTTCAATATCAACACTGGGCTTCTCCCTAAACACACACAGGTTGATCTTCTTCTCATTACTGTGCATGGATACCAATGTCTCCACTTCCGGTGCATGCTCGATGGGAAAAAGTTTTCCTCTGCCATCAGCATTTTTTACCCTGCAGTAGAGGTAATGACGCCCGCCACAGAATCCAACACTTTCAATCAAACCGATCAATTCCAGATAGCAGATGTCACTCCTCTCGATTGTTGCTTCCATAACTTTCTGTTTTTTATCCTCATCTTCGTAGTACAGATTAATTTTCCAAATGTCCTCATGCGTCTACATTGACATAGAAGTAAAAAAAGAGCACCAAAATAATTATTCAATTCATAGTTCTAAAATAAAAGAATATATCACATAGCTATGTAAATTTTATGAATAGTTTGTAGAACGAATTATTCATTTATCATTAAATTCTCAGTTCGATACACGATAAGAAAAACATGTTGGCAAAAGATCAATAGAGGAACAACATTATGAAATCAACGAATTAGTTCAGTTCTTGAAAGTCCACAAATCAATACAATCGGAGACACTGAGATTTGATCATATTTTAACATAAACTACCTAGATCGGAGGGGAGTACTACTAGTACTAAAATATGATATATTGAACAAATAAAACTTGCAAAAGAGTGGATTAACACAGAACATGTGTTATAACATATAAACCTAGCAAATCATTGGCCGAACCTATGCAGCCACCAATGCAAAATCAATCGGTAGATAATGTACTGGCAGTTCCTCGTAAACCCTAGTGCACATTGGCTAGGTGCTCCTGGACTCGGCCGTGTCTGCCTGGACTCCTGCTCCTAGGGATCGCGATGAACAGTGATCACATGCCGGCGGGAGCTCAGGGTGTAGCTAGATCCGACCGCTGGAGGAGCGGGGCGGAGGCGTGCTGAATCGGCCGGGCGGCGGTGTATCATATGCGGATCGCATCGGCCTGGTGGGCATCACGGGGTAGAGAAGATGGCTGCTACATCCCGGGCGAAGCAGCTGCGGCGACGCCTAACGTGTGGCAAGGATCGCCGACGGCAGCATGTAAATCTAGGGTAACCTGAGAGAATTGGCGTACCGTTGACTCCGGCGACGACGTCGTCATGTCGGCGTGTGGACGATGAGGGAGCTCAGATCCGATGGCGAACAAACTCGCCGAGGTGATTGCGTTTAGATTGGATCGTGGGGGTCGTGGGTATCTAAATATGAAGAGAGTTTAGCGGGAAGGTTTTGGTGGGAACAAAAAGTTTCGCACAGACTCTACGCACGGGCCTTTTAGCGGTAGGTTTTTCAATTTTTGGCCAAAACTACATTGGTGGGAACGTAATTATTTGTTTACTGGTTTTTTTAATTAATAAAAAACAAATTAGTTCGAAAAAAAGTTATATTACTGTCCTCACATGGTTTTTTTGTTCCATGGTACCTACACCTTCTTTATTAGTTGATATGGTTAGTAGATGACATTATAAGACTATGAGACCTGGTTTCATATTTTTTTGAATTTTTTAGAATTGTCTATCCACCTTTCAAATTTAGTCAACCCTAGGTTTGACCATGATTCAAACATTGTTCAGAACATAAAAGTTGGAACACTAAGGTTGGATCCTTATTATTTACTCCAATATGAAGCTATTAGACCAAACTGTTTGGTCCATTTCATGATTCACAGTTCATAGCAAACGGCTTGGATCCTTGGATTTCATGCGGCGGTGTCTGAGATATGAGAGTCCTCACATGGTTTTGTTTGTTCCATGGTACCTACACCTTCTTTATTAGTTCATATGGTTAGTAGATGATATTATAATACTATGAGACCTGGTTTCATATTTTTTTAGAATTGTCTATCCACCTTTCAAATTTAGTCAACCCTAGGTTTGACCATGATTCAAACATTGTTCAGAACATGAAAGTTGGAACACTAAGGTTGGATCCTTCTTATTTACTCCAATATGAAGCTATTAGACCAAACTGTTTGGTCCATTTCATGATTCACATTTCATAGCAAACGGCTTGGATCCTTGGATTTCATGCGGCGGTGTCTGAGATATGAGAGTCCTCACATGGTTTTGTTTGTTCCATGGTACCTACACCTTCTTTATTAGTTCATATGGTTAGTAGATGACATTATAAGACTATGAGACCTGGTTTCATATTTTTTTAGAATTGTCTATCCACCTTTCAAATTTAGTCAACCCTAGGTTTGACCATGATTCAAACATTGTTCAGAACATGAAAGTTGGAACACTAAGGTTGGATCCTTATTATTTACTCCAATATGAAGCTATTAGACCAAACTGTTTGGTCCATTTCATGATTCACAGTTCATAGCAAACGGCTTGGATCCTTGGATTTCATGCGGCGGTGTCTGAGATATGAGAGTCCTCACATGGTTTTGTTTGTTCCATGGTACCTACACCTTCTTTATTAGTTCATATGGTTAGTAGATGACATTATAAGACTATGAGACCTGGTTTCATATTTTTTTAGAATTGTCTATCCACCTTTCAAATTTAGTCAACCCTAGGTTTGACCAGGATTCAAACATTGTTCAGAACATGAAAGTTGGAACACTAAGGTTGGATCCTTCTTATTTACTCCAATATGAAGCTATTAGACCAAACTGTTTGGTCCATTTCATGATTCACATTTCATAGCAAACGGCTTGGATCCTTGGATTTCATGCGGCGGTGTCTGAGATATGAGAGTCCTCACATGGTTTTGTTTGTTCCATGGTACCTACACCTTCTTTATTAGTTCATATGGTTAGTAGATGACATTATAAGACTATGAGACCTGGTTTCATATTTTTTTAGAATTGTCTATCCACCTTTCAAATTTAGTCAACCCTAGGTTTGACCATGATTCAAACATTGTTCAGAACATGAAAGTTGGAACACTAAGGTTGGATCCTTATTATTTACTCCAATATGAAGCTATTAGACCAAACTGTTTGGTCCATTTCATGATTCACAGTTCATAGCAAACGGCTTGGATCCTTGGATTTCATGCGGCGGTGTCTGAGATATGAGAGTCCTCACATGGTTTTGTTTGTTCCATGGTACCTACACCTTCTTTATTAGTTCATATGGTTAGTAGATGACATTATAAGACTATGAGACCTGGTTTCATATTTTTTAGAATTGTCTATCCACCTTTCAAATTTAGTCAACCCTAGGTTTGACCATGATTCAAACATTGTTAGGAACATGAAATTTGGAACACTAAGCTTAGATCCTTCTTATTTACTCCAATATGAAGCTATTAGACCAAACTGTTTGGTCCATTTCATGATTCACATTTCATAGCAAACGGCTTGGATCCTTGGATTTCATGCGGCGGTGTCTGAGATATGAGAGTCCTCACATGGTTTTGTTTGTTCCATGGTACCTACACCTTCTTTATTAGTTCATATGGTTAGTAGATGACATTATAAGACTATGAGACCTGGTTTCATATTTTTTTGAATTGTCTATCCACCTTTCAAATTTAGTCAACCCTAGGTTTGACCATGATTCAAACATTGTTCAGAACATGAAAGTTGGAACACTAAGGTTGGATCCTTCTTATTTACTCCAATATGAAGCTATTAGACCAAACTGTTTGGTCCATTTCATGATTCACATTTCATAGCAAACGGCTTGGATCCTTGGATTTCATGCGGCGGTGTCTGAGATATGAGAGTCCTCACATGGTTTTGTTTGTTCCATGGTACCTACACCTTCTTTATTAGTTCATATGGTTAGTAGATGACATTATAAGACTATGAGACCTGGTTTCATATTTTTTTAGAATTGTCTATCCACCTTTCAAATTTAGTCAACCCTAGGTTTGACCATGATTCAAACATTGTTCAGAACATGAAAGTTGGAACACTAAGGTTGGATCCTTCTTATTTACTCCAATATGAAGCTATTAGACCAAACTGTTTGGTCCATTTCATGATTCACATTTCATAGCAAACGGCTTGGATCCTTGGATTTCATGCGGCGGTGTCTGAGATATGAGAGTCCTCACATGGTTTTGTTTGTTCCATGGTACCTACACCTTCTTTATTAGTTCATATGGTTAGTAGATGACATTATAAGACTATGAGACCTGGTTTCATATTTTTTTAGAATTGTCTATCCACCTTTCAAATTTAGTCAACCCTAGGTTTGACCATGATTCAAACATTGTTCAGAACATGAAAGTTGGAACACTAAGGTTGGATCCTTCTTATTTACTCCAATATGAAGCTATTAGACCAAACTGTTTGGTCCATTTCATGATTCACATTTCATAGCAAACGGCTTGGATCCTTGGATTTCATGCGGCGGTGTCTGAGATATGAGAGTCCTCACATGGTTTTGTTTGTTCCATGGTACCTACACCTTCTTTATTAGTTCATATGGTTAGTAGATGACATTATAAGACTATGAGACCTGGTTTCATATTTTTTTAGAATTGTCTATCCACCTTTCAAATTTAGTCAACCCTAGGTTTGACCATGATTCAAACATTGTTCAGAACATGAAAGTTGGAACACTAAGGTTGGATCCTTCTTATTTACTCCAATATGAAGCTATTAGACCAAACTGTTTGGTCCATTTCATGATTCACATTTCATAGCAAACGGCTTGGATCCTTGGATTTCATGCGGCGGTGTCTGAGATATGAGAGTCCTCACATGGTTTTGTTTGTTCCATGGTACCTACACCTTCTTTATTAGTTCATATGGTTAGTAGATGACATTATAAGACTATGAGACCTGGTTTCATATTTTTTTAGAATTGTCTATCCACCTTTCAAATTTAGTCAACCGTAGGTTTGACCATGATTCAAACATTGTTCAGAACATGAAAGTTGGAACACTAAGGTTGGATCCTTCTTATTTACTCCAATATGAAGCTATTAGACCAAACTGTTTGGTCCATTTCATGATTCACATTTCATAGCAAACGGCTTGGATCCTTGGATTTCATGCGGCGGTGTCTGAGATATGAGAGTCCTCACATGGTTTTGTTTGTTCCATGGTACCTACACCTTCTTTATTAGTTCATATGGTTAGTAGATGACATTATAAGACTATGAGACCTGGTTTCATATTTTCTTAGAATTGTCTATCCACCTTTCAAATTTAGTGAACCCTAGGTTTGACCATGATTCAAACATTGTTCAGAACATGAAAGTTGGAACACTAAGGTTGGATCCTTCTTATTTACTCCAATATGAAGTTATTAGACCAAACTGTTTGGTCCATTTCATGATTCACAGTTCATTGTTGACTGTTCAGCAAACGAGTACACAGCACTACTGTTGAGGAAATCACGCAGAATTCGGTGGAAACAACAAAGAATGATCCAGTGAACAATGTGAATCAAACAGAAGGACAGAAAACAGCAATACATGAGTTACTATACTTTAACTCGCTTATCACATGATTGCAAACATGTGGCACCTCTGTCCTCTGATAAAAGGATTAAGAAAATGGTCTTCTGGCATTCTGATAATACTTTAGCCTAGGTTTGACCATGATTCAAATTTAGTCAACCCTAGGTTTTTTACAATCAGTTTTTGCATCCATTTCCTGTATCCTGCATTTCCTACACAGACCTCCCCTAAGCCCATCGGCCCTCTTGCAACCGGGGCAAAACACGAGGTACCGGAGGAAGAACTGTATATTGACGTACAGCTGGTAGGTCACGTATGCATCTTTAGCACCATACTCCAGGTTTATTTCAGACAAAGGCACCTCTTCCCAGTAATCACGCCTTATACTAGGGAATTTACTCTTCATCTCGCCGTAATACTCGTCGATGATGCGAGATGCAAGATCAGCCATTCCATCCTTTCTATTCCGTCCTTTGATCTTGACAAGAGACTGAATATCGATCCAGTTTTCTTCAGGAATTGTAATACCCTCGTACATCAACTTGTAAAAATCTTGTGTTTTGTCAACGGTGCAGAAGACAATCCCTTTGTGTTGAAGGAATGAGCGGAGCGCTGGACAGGTCTTGTCGGTCCTGAAAGCATATTTAGTTTGTTTGTCAAAGAATGCATGACCAACACTTGCATGAAATGTGTAACTGAAATTGTTTAGTCATTGAAATATCATTTTGCATCATATAATTTGAAACTAAGAAAAGTTTATTAAATGCAAGAACAAGGCTCTGAAAATTTGCTTGTGATAATTAATTAGGTATAATGAAATTCAGTACACATGCTAGATGAGCATATGGATAGATTCAATTTGATAACTTGAATAAAATTTGAAACTACATTGGTTTATTATAATGAAATTCAGTATAATGAAATTCAGTCTAGAATATCATAACTAGAATAAAATCTCATAATGAAATTCATTTGGTACTGAGAAAATTGCACAAACAAGTAACTCTTGGTGCTGTTTTTGCACAAACCAAGTAACTTAAAACTTGTGCACTCACTTGAGATGAAATATCATACGGCAGTGTATAACAAACGGCACAAATTAAACATAACATGGAACTAATCATTGAAAATAAGTACAGAGGATTCAGAAATTCACACCACAACATCAGTAAAGTTCAGTCGCAAATTAAAAAGGCACTACAACATCAGTAAATTTTCACAAGTGAGTATAGAAATTTATACGCGGAGAAGTGGTAGACGAGGACGCGGTTCTTCATGCAGAGTTGAAGGACGGCGAGGTAGTTCTCGTAGATGGGGTCCTCCTTGGTGTACTCGAGGTCCAATCCAACAAATTTATTCTCCTTTTCCTGCTCATACCACTCCTCGAAGAGCTGGAGGTTTTTCATCACCGTCTCCTCCTCATTGGTGTATACAACCTCTATTTCCTTGTCGCCATGGACACGGAAGGTCTCGGTTCTAGTAAAACCGATATTTCCCGGATCCGCGCTAGCAGAGGATGATGTAGCCATGGCGGAGGAGGCAGTAGAGAGAGAAATGAAGGAGGATAACGGGCGGACGGCGGAGAATGGCGGGCGGACGGCGGCGGCGGAAGAAGAAGCGTCAATGGCCGGCGGAGGAGGCGAGAATGGGGTTTTTTGGGGGAAGAACAGAGGAGGCAGAAGCAGAAGCGTCCGGGTGTGAATGCGCGGTTGCAGAGATTAAAACAATTGCGGTTGCGGTTCAAAACTAAAATAATGGAACTGCTCTCTTTCTCCAACATTTTACCCCAGAAAACCCTAATCAACATAAAATTACCAGAAGTGTCCCCTGTCAGTGGGTGGTACTGCTAAACGGCCCCACACGTCAGTGGGTGTCATTTTGTACGTGTACGAGGAATAATTGTACATGCATGTGTGTACCATAAAGTACTTGGAATAAATCTAGCCTTTGTACGTATGCATACAAAAAGGAGTGCAGAGGACAGGGAGTGCGAAGCGGCAGAGATATAAAAGGATCTCCCACCCACCCGCCGATTTCTTCCCCAATCGGAGCAAGTGGAGAAACCCTAGCCATCCCATCCCACCTCGTCCCCGCTGGTGCACCTCGCGGCCGGTAAAAGCGATGTCGAGTCGCTCGAGCGCAGATGTGTCCGCCACGGTAGGTGCGGCGGATGTGGAGGGGACCGAGCTCACGGCGGAAGGCGTCAAGGCCACCTTGGTCGCGGCCGTGGCTGTTGCGGAGGAGACGGTAGAGGCCGCGGCTGGTGCGGCCGATTTGGGCGATGCGGAGACCGCAGCCGACCTCACGGCGGAGAGCGGTGCGGCCACGGTCACGGCGGCTCTGGTGGAAGCGGTGGAGGAGGATCCGACCGGAGGTGGGGGAGGCGATGGCGGTGAAGAAGCCGTCCCAGATGCTAGTAGATTTTCCTAGTGCTCTACTTTTCTTGTTTTAATGACAGATGCTCCAGCAGTACATTTCCTGGTTTGCTCTCTATTCTGAACCTAAACACTTCTGCTGCTTGTGCAAATTAAATGTCAATCTGAACCTAAACATCTCATCTTAGTTGTAATGTGTAACAGTTTCATAGTTCGCAAAATGTTGCAATTTTATCATCATTAATTGCTCACTAATTGTTTAGTTCTTATCATTGCTCATTGTTTATCTATAATCGGTGCTATTTATCTATCATCTAATTTGTTCACTGCTTATTATTAGGTTGACACCATGTACCGCCATGAAGTTGCCATCTTGGTCCCATCCAAGAAAACCGTCGAGACCATCGACATTAGCTCATCCTCCGAAGGTGATGGTGCTGCAGCTAGGGCTCAAGTTAAGCACGAGGAAGCTGATGATGCTGCAGCAAAGGATTGTGCAGGTGAGCGTGAGGAATATGATGCTCCTGCTCCTGCTAATGTCCAGCTGACTCGTCGAGGTAAAATATACTATGGAGCATATTAATTATTATAGTTGCAGGATATATATATGTCTCAAATGCTTAGTCTCCGTTTGGCATAATAGTCAATTTGTAAGTATACAGGGAATACTTTAGTTTCTATAAATACTGCGGGTTTGATATACTTCAATTTTGGGAAAACTTTAATAAACTAGGCCTTATTCCTTGATTTTCTTATATGTAGGTCCCAAGATAAAGGGATGTAAGAAATGGGACAGGTTTTGCGTGTATCCCAACCTAGTGGAAATGTACCCTCGACAACTTGAGACCCTGAAATATCTTGTTGACCAAAATAGCCCCACAATTCCTTTCTATGTGTGCACTATAAAGAATTCAAGTACCCTGGATGGCAAATCCAGAATGGTAAATAATTACTGCATCCTCAAGGATATGTTTTTTCATATTTATTTATTGACAATAATGACTTCATCTGAGCAAAGTTTTGCATTTTATAATCTGCAGTACTTCACAAGGAGGTTTACCCTGAAGTACATCTTGAGGAATATGAACCTTCCAGACGATCATTTGGTTGTCTCTTGCAATGGGCAATCTTGTGAGAATGTGAGGATTATCATGGGCAAAGGGAGGGATTCAGGTGCCATGATCACAACCAACTGGAGAGCTGTGGTGCAGAAGAGCAACATGAAGGACCAGGATATCTTTGTGTTTTGGTTCCGCATTCGCTCCAGGCCTAGTGGCGGTCTCAAGTTGTATGTCTGGAACCTCGAGAAATGAGCAGGCTGTTGCGTTTCCTTAGCCCGTTGTGGGTTTATGTTAAAACTTATGTTATTCGTGTGTTAGCCGTCCCATTGGCTTGGTGATGTAAAACTATATGCTGCCTGGCAGCGGTTATGTACTCTGGCTGTGTGGCTTTATTAAGTTAAAGCAGGGCATAATGCCTACGTTCTAAAAACATGAAGAGGTTGCATGCTTTTGAGAGGTGGCTGCTTTTGGGAAGTGTTTTTATTGGGATGTAGTAGCTGCTTTTGTGATGTGCTCTAAGACTTGAAATGTTTAGTACTTCTTGTGCAAGTTCTTGTGCCGTTGTTTGGTTTAACCCATATCCCATTTGGCAGAAGAGCAACATGTTTTGAAATGTATAGTACTTCTTGAAAATGTTTCCTTTTGGTACTATGTTGTTGAGCTCAAGGCTGGCACTATATATGTTTAATGTGCTTTTGGTGCTCTATGCTGGAGTATATATATAGATAGTTTGCTAGCTGTAATTAATTATTAGTCATATATTAGCATTGTTTTTGGTTTAGGTTTTTAAATTTCCGGTCGGACCGCTGAAAAAGCCAACGGGGACATTCGGTTGATGCGATACGGTGCGGGCACCAGGGGACATTCACTTCATTTGTACTTAAATTCCCCCATTTAATTTTCTGAAAATAATATGGAAAAACAACCACAAAAAGAAAACCCTAGATTCAGATGTCACGGAACTATATAAATAGACGGCCTGACGCCAATCCACGTCCTTCCTTCCTCAGTCTCCGCAAATATCCAAACCCTAGACGGTTCCACGCCCCTACGACCCAGCCGCCATGACGACATCAAGGGAATCCTTTGACGCCGAGGCAGATCAGAAGGCGGCGCCCGTCGTCGGCGAGTCGTCTGATGCTACTCTTGGACCGATGGCGCCAAGCAAATCCGTGCCTACTCCACGCCTCACTTTTTCTCTTGATAAGCAATGATCGTGATTATCAGATCTAGATGTGATGACTTTTTTTTTTTGCAGTGTCCAGTTTGTTTTGACAAACTCGGGATGTGTGGCAGTGTGTCAAAGACCATGACACATGATTACTGCGTGATAACCCTTGTAGAGGGATTTGAGGAGAAGACGGTAATGCATCTAACATACTCAACTACACATGGGCCTGATTTGATTTATTTGTGGTTATTCACATGTAATATACGTATCAGATCTAACAGTGTTAGTACTCATTGTGTCATGTGTTAATCATTCATGTAATATACGTAGCAGATCTAGCTATCAAAAAGGTTGTGAGTGTGATCTGTATTAGTCATGCACGTGTGTTTTTTTTCCAGTACCAACATGTAATTTTGATACTTCAAGGTACCTATCTGAAACTATGAGTGCATGTTCAGGTCTTTTGCAGTAAAGGCCAGTTGCTTCAGTGTCCAATTATAGGAATAAGTACAAACAGTTATAAATTGCATACTCTTCTAGCTAGGATATATATGTATCTACTTCTAGTAAGTCAAATTTTGTACTGGCTCATAATGTAATAAATTGCATACTCTTCATCAGGTGATCCCTTGCTACATGAGAAAATATTTCCTAGACATGCATGCTGTTCTGCCATTCGAGAACACAAGTATTCAAACTACTCTGAAAACCAAGGAAGATTTTTCATTCCATGTTGAGCTTACCAGTATTGATGGGATAACCTATGTGAATGGAGAATCTTGGAAAGAATTAAGCAGAGTTTACCAATTTAAGGTTGGTATGGAGCTAATATTCAAGACTGACACACGTACCAAGCAAACTGAGGTCATAACTGGAAATGACCCAATCATCCATCCATGTAAGTTTCATACTTAATTCAACAAATTTATGTTGTGCACATAACCATGACTATATTACTTGGTTGCGACATGTGTACTCCACTAATTTCAGCTGTATTAAATTTATACACAGCATACTACCTGATGTCCCCTGAGAGGCGTCCCATTGTTGACTCACTCTCTAGCACTGATGGGACCATGATTAATTGGAGGATGATGGAGACGGTGATCAACAAAGTTGAAAACTTGGATTACCTTGTTCTGTTCCACAGAGCTGGAGAGTATGAGGAGGGAGAATTGGTTTTCGGTGTGCTGCATACTCTAAACTGGACAAACAGCGTGAACTTCAATAAACATGTGGTAATCATTAAGAACACATCTTCTCTTATGCACAAAGTACTATGTGAGGCCATATATATATATTGTACACTAATTCTATTTTCCTGTATTTTAACATGTTTATTTTCCGCTAGATGTTCTCTTGACTTTAAATCTTTGCATGCAACAGAAAATCTCAAGCCGTTTGATTCCTGAAACAATGGAAAAATCTGGTACCATCACAATTTGTTGTCACCCGAAAACAGAGGTGACATCTACATATACAATTTCTGAGCTTGATGGTCGTATGTGTGTCAGCGGATGGAAAGAGTTCATGACGAAGGAAAATCATCTCAAGATTGGTGACAAGATGTTGTTCTTGCTCTACCTGGGGAATGAAGGGCTTTACTTGTTTGCTACCCATGTGCCTGAAATTGGTCTGAACTAGGAAGCCAGTGATGATGGTTTCTCTGTCCAACTATGGATGCAGCCCCGTTGCTACAATTAAAAAACGTGTTAAGACTCTATATTAGATTGTCGAATTCCCTGATATTGTCGTGCTGCTAGCTGTAATTCTTCGAACATAGAAGCTGCGATGTTGTTCATCTCGCGTTGCTTAACAAATTCCACAATGAACAAATAGCTGTCGAATGCCCTGAAATTCCGTGTCTAATACGGATAATATTGAAAAAATATTGAATCCATTACAAGCAAAGACCAGGCCCATCTAACTACTCTGAAGAAACGGACACCTCAACCTGACGAGATTCAGACTGTTGTCGAAAACCAGTCTGAACAGCTACAGTACACTGAAACTAACTGAAACTGAAAAGTGCAATGACAGGGTTTATGCTAACATTCGCCCCCTAATCCCTGTCATGCTTACATTATTTTAGTAAGCTCCAGTGGTGGCTGCAATGTATTCTGCTTCACAGGTTGAGAGCGCCACCACCTTCTGTTTCTAGGACTGCCAGCTGATGGGGTTGTTGCCGAGGAAGAACAGTACTCCAGTGGTGCTCTTGCGTGAGTCCACGTCGCTGGCCATGTCGCTGTCACTGCAACCGATCAGCTTCCCTCTTTCTCCCCCATAGCTGCAGCCAAACTCGAGTGTTCCTGCAACATACCGCAGGATGTTATTAAGTTAATCATAACATTAAAGATAAATTAAACCTTAAAAATTTGCAATATTAAACTTACTTGACCATTCATGAATTCATCATCTGTGACGACGACTCTGAAGCTATTGTTCTGACGACCACCAGGTTGGCATATGTTGCTTGGTTGTTGGCATGTATCACAAACTTGAGGCAAATTAGATTTATTTAAAAAATAACAAAAGAAACCGGAAAAAAAATTGCCCGCCAAATCACTGGAGTATGTGAGGGACCCCAGGATTGGACCCATAGGGCAGAACGGCCAGCGTATATGGTATCAGTTGAGAGGAGCTCGATGGCTTACTCTCAGCCGGGTATATAAGCTGGTCGATCTACCAGTCAGTTAGCGAGGTGGGACTAATCTCCACGTCCACATCGCCTGCTATGCGCGCGCCACCATATTTGGGCCCAATCTTGGGGTGGGCCATGGGCCGAGCGAAAGGCCTACGTAGCTCCGCCAGGTCTCCGCCGAAACTGCCCTGCCCCCACACGACGCCGCCGCCCTATCCGCCCTGCCCCTAGACGACGTCGCCGCCGTATCGGCAATGCGTGACCGACCAATCCGCCACCGCGACCTCGCCGCCATCCGAATTGGATCAGCGTAAGCGGTTGCCCTGCCGACTTGTACTCAACCTATCTCTGCTCCCTCCGCCGCTCGTCAGACAAAATTACAAGGTTTGCACCAATACAGATGTACTACCTCTGTTCCCCTTTAATTGACGACAGCACCAGCCAAATTGCTCACGTGCTCTGCGTTAGCTCGCGTCGATTAAAACTGGACGTATAGATTAGTCAATGGCGATTGCTATTGCTGTCAGATAGTCTAGCTGCTTAGGTTCACATATGAGTGTCGCTCTCATGTATCTGTTGTTTAGAAATACTTACTTGTAAACTAATGCTGCTGCTATTTTATTCTTAACAAGACCGGCTGCAAGGAGATAAGGAATAATGTCACGAGACAAGAGCTGGATGAAAAAGGATAGAGAGTCTCTGGAGTGGCAAAGTGGCATCAAGAGTTTCTTGGAATTTTGTTTCGATGGTGCTCACCCAGACTCAAGAATCCCTTGCCCATGTATGAAATGTCTGAATAATGCTCAGAGAAAGAGAAAGGATGTCCATATGCACTTGCTTCGGAATGGGATGGATCCGACCTACACTAACTGGATATACCATGGTGAACAACCCGATGAGGACAACATGGCTGAAGATTCAGATGATGAAAACGCTGCAGATGATGGTGCTGGGATATGTGACATGCTCCAAACTCTCGTAAGGGGCACAAAAGTGGGAAATAATGCAGGAGACACCGGTGGTGATGGAAATAAACAGGAGCCAAATGCATCAGCCAAGGCGTTCTACCAACTATTGGAAGAGGGAAAAACAGGGTTGTACCCAGGTTGTGAGGAGGTCACAAAGATATCTTTCATTGTGAAGCTTTACCAAATCAAGTGCGTGTCTGGGATGACCAATAGAGCATGTGACTTAATGCTCCAGCTGTTCAAGGAGTTGATGCCAAAGGGTCACTGCATCCCTAAAAATCTTGCAGAAGTAAGGAAGGTCATCCGAGAGCTTGGTCTGGATTACAAGAAGATACACGCGTGTGAAAATGATTGTGTGCTATTCCGTAATGAACATGCTGATGCCCAAGAATGCCCTGTCTGTCATACGTCTCGATGGAAACCTAGTCGAACCGTAGACAAAGACGATTCATCGAGCGGTAAATCAAAGAATCCAGTGCCACGGAAAGTTCTATGGTATTTCCCACTCATTAAAAGACTGCAAAGGCTGTACATGACAAAAGATATGTCAACTGATATGAAATGGCATAAGGAGAAACGTACCGATGATGGCGTAATGAGGCATCCTGCAGATTCGAAGGCCTGGAAACACCTTGATGAAAAATATAGTGAAAAAGAATTCGCAAAAGATGCTCGCAGTGTTCGGCTTGGCCTTGCTTCGGATGGATTCAACCCCTTTGGGCTCATGAGTATATCACACACTACATGGCCAGTCATTCTGATCCCATATAACTTGCCACCCTGGATGTGTATGAAACAACAGAACTGGATAATGTCGATGATTATTCCAGGACCAAAGTCAGCAGGAAATAACATTGATGTGTACTTGCAGCCTTTGATTGATGAACTGTTTGTTCTATGGGAGGATGGTGCTGAAGCATATGATGCTGCAACTGAGGAAAATTTCACGTTGTATGCATGCGTGTTGTGGACCATCAATGACTACCCGGCTTACGCAATGCTGAGTGGTTGGAGCACAAAAGGCAAGCTAGCATGCCCTTACTGCCACAAGCATACAGATTACTTATGGCTCAACTATGGTAGAAAGCATTGCTACATGGGACACCGACGTTTTCTAAATAAATACCACAAATGGCGTCGAAACAAGTGTATGTTCAACAACAACACAGATACTAGAGATTCCCCGGTGCCACT
Organism: Dactylis glomerata; assembly: GCA_007115705.1. NCBI lineage: Eukaryota > Viridiplantae > Streptophyta > Magnoliopsida > Poales > Poaceae > Dactylis > Dactylis glomerata. Next base: position 5,118,229 of record QXEO01001278.1, on the reverse strand, counting down.
TACGGGCATAGAAGTTCTACAGGAGCTAGATAGCATTCAGCACGCACCATTAGGGCGGTCAAATAAGAGAAAGCGACCGGAAACTAATCCCTGGCACAATTGGCGGAAGAAAAGTGTGTTTTTCCAGCTGCCGTATTGGAGGCACTTGCTCGTGAGGCACAATTTGGATGTTATGCACATCGAGAAGAACATTTGTGACAGCATTCTGGGGACATTGCTTGACATGGATGGGAAATCAAAGGATGGTGCGAAGGCTCGTCTTGATTTGGAGGACTTGAAAATTAGGGTGGATCAGCATGCAATGCCCACCGGTAAGGGTAAGTACAATTTTAAGAAAGCCGTGTATGCTTTAAAAAAGGAAGAGAAGATGATGCTCCTCAGGTTTCTGCAGAGCATACGGATGCCTGATGGCTATGCTTCACACATTAAGCGATGTGTGGTCCTCGAGCAGTGCAAGTTTATTGGACTCAAAACTCATGACTGCCATGTTATATTACAGAAACTTCTTCCTATTGCGTTGCGCAAGCTTCTGCCAGAGAATGTCCTTATCCCATTGCTTCAGCTTAGTAAATTCTTTTCTGATTTATGCTCCAAGGAGTTAAGGGATGAAGATTTGGAGAATTTGGACAAGCAAATCGCAGAAATTCTATGTCAGCTAGAGATGATATTTCCACCAGCTTTCTTTGATATTATGATGCATCTCCCAATTCATCTAGCTAAAGAAGCAAAGTTGGGAGGGCCTGTACAGTACAGATGGATGTATCCGGTTGAGCGATACCTGCGTACACTGAAGGGATATGTGCGTAACAAGGCTCACCCAGAAGGTTCGATTGCAGAGGGGTACATACTTGAAGAGTGCATGACGTTCTGCAGTCGATTCGTTCAAGGCATGCCTACAAAACTAAGTCAGTCCGAACGCCATGCTGATGGAGGTACAGATGAACCACCAACAGGGATTACCATAATGGGTACAGTTGATTACTCCAAGAAAGGTTTTTCCCGTGAATTAGTCTCTTTGGAAGGTATTAATCAAATGAGGCACTACATCATAACAAACTGCTTGGAAACCGAGCCATGGATTGAGTAAGGATACTTATGTTTTTTTGTTTCATTTCATGACATGCATTAATACTTTGGTGATGAAGTAACCATCATTATTTTTTGAAGGAAACATATTGAGGAGCTCAAAAGGAACAATTGTCCTAATCCTAAAAAGAAACACAAGGAAGAATTTGTTGGCTGGTTCGAGAGACGGGTAACTTACTTTCACATTTTGGTTTAAACCTACCTCTCCTTCATGTTCATAACTTCAGATAGCACGGGGGAATTACTAGTAAAAAAATTTGTCTACATTACGCTCACACACATTCTATTCCATGAAACAGATCACACAACTCCATAAAGATGGGAAGGTCAACAAACTGTTGTATGCACTAGCTAAAGGGCCTGATCAAATTGCTCGTGTGTACAACCGTACAGTACTGAATGGATATTACTTTCGAAATGCCTATATAGAGCAGGATTTGAGTACCCAGAATAGTGGCGTCGTAGTCAATGTGCAAGAAGGCAATGGCAGTACTGATCACTATGGGGTGATAAAGAAAATCATATTTCTTGACTTTCCTCCTGATAAGGAGGTTGTTCTATTGCAGTGTGACTGGTTCGACGTGCCTACTGCCAATAGAAATCAGAGTAAGGGATATAAGAAGGACAGATATGGAATTATTGACCTTGACACTACTATACACCGATTCAAGGAAGACCCTTACATTCTAGGCATCCAAGCTGAACAGGTTTTCTACGTGAGAGATGTGAAGAACCCTAATTGGGCAAGTGCTATTAAAATGAACCCACGCAATTTGTTTGCTCCTTCTGTTTTAAATGGTGCAAACGTTGATGATGCTGCAGAAGGAAGTGAACGTGCTGAAGCAGATGTACAGGATGTCGTCGATGCAGGAATTACAATTCCAGAATTTAATCTACCTGACGAGATGACTAGTTGGTGCAGAAATGATGATGAAGGAACCAGCGTTGATGTTTCAGTCATACAAAGTATAAGGCCTGCTGAGTTTGACGAAGATCAAGTGGAATATGATGCTGATACGGATGATGATGAGGCTTAAGTAAATGATGGCCATGTTGCTTCTTTGGTACAAGATGAATCCGATGATGACCTAGGATTCATTTAGTAGGCTGTCTGTGCACTATTTGGCTTAAAGGTTTTGCCATGATCATGGACACATTTATGTGCTTGAAAGATCGTGTAATAATATAATTTGAGTTTAAAAGGTCCAGAGTTTCAGTGTCAAGTAATTATGAATTACGATGCTAAATGTTCAAGTGAAATTTGCGTCTTACATGAGTTCTTGATTAATTATTCAGTACTGTCACTTTTTGCAACACAAGTAAATGCTAAGTGCTTTAGAATTACAGTTGTTCGGAACTACAAAGGTTCAGCTGGTTGATATAGTAAATAACTCTGAAAGTTTTACGTGAATTTTATGTCAAAAAAAGGTGACAAAAATGAAGATATATACTGGACCATACATGAACACGTATCCTAAATAAATTTCAATTAGGCTCGGGTGCCAAGGCCCAGGAGGTCTGTTTAAGGTAAACTTGGAAAAAATATCGGCTCACCGAATATTGGTGATACTGGACCATAAATGAATTGTTGTCCTAAGAAAATTGCAATATTAATCAAGGGCCACGGCCCAGGAGGCCCGTTAGCTATGCTATGAACTTTCTCGTTCCAAAAAACTTGTTCGTTTTCATAGCAGCTGGTGATTGTTGCATTATGGTCAACCTATTACCATACGGCCCAAATTGTCGCAGTAAACAATAGTTATTGCCGCAGGATAAATTTGAGGCGAAAAACATATGACATTTACCACGCATACTTATTACGTTGGAAGAACTAGCCTCTAAGGCAACAAAAATTGCTACCTCGCGCAACGGAGCTTATTTGTCGCTAAAACGCGATTGTATTCCAACGTGATGCAGATCGTTGCAATAGGCGGCCTCTACCGCAACAAATTTGACAATGTATCGCGACCAAGAATAGTCGTGGAAATATGAGCGGCCTATCACCACGACCGGAGAATTTGTGGTAATTTTGTACTACATCGCAACGAAAAAAAACCATAGCGATAGATTATGTCGCAATAGACCGGTTTTCTTGTAGTGGATACACTTAAGGTTCAACTAATAATTAACGTAATATGAGACTAACTCAAGCCGAGCTTCGTCACCATCCTGTTGCACAAGCACATGATTTGGACAGTAACAGTAAGTAGAACAGGACATCATATCATACTACTTTGATCTAACCACAACTAGCATCAATCATCAGGCCACCATTTCCTTGTGGTTTTTCGATGGAATCCTGTCAATTACGCTTCTTTGCTGGTAAGAAATATGACATTGTATTTATAACAAATAAAACTACAAGGCCAGAGTTCTGTTCATATATAACAAAAGCAAAGTGATGTAAAATTATAATTTTCACATTAAATTATTAACTTTTCAAATATAATTTTGGATAGTAGTGTCCTACATTGACAATTCTACCATGTTGATTCAGAAGGCTTTAAATATAAATTGCTGCTGGTGCTAGGATTGTAGCATCTGAAAGCTACTGTTTTGCTGCTGGAACTCATTTTAACAGGATGCATACCATGCTAGAGTTTTGCTGCTGGAACTCATTTTAACAGTATGCATACCATGCTATTTGGGTAATGTCCTAGTACTGCTGTAGCATCTGAAAGTTTGTTGCTGTAGCATCTGAAAGCTACTATGTAATACACCATGTATTGTAGCATCTGGAAGATACTGTGTTCATCTTATACAATTACATATACCATGTAATATGGAAGCTACTACTTAATATAACAGTTTTTGCTCACTGTTAAATTAGTATGCATCTAAATTAGTATCATCTTATACACTTTTGCTCAGTTTTTGCTCAGTTTATTACTGTTTATTACTGTGAGCTTATGTCAATAGTTGGAGATCATCACTGTTTATTACTGTTGGGAAGTACTGTGAGCTAAGTTATACTGTGAGCATGTATGATGGAGGTTAAATATTCTGTGATGATATACTGTGATGGTATACTGTGAGCATGTGTTGTCGACAAATCTGTGTTGGAAAGGCATATTTTGTGCTTTTTTTGTGTGAATTGTTGCAGGTACTTGAAAATGAGTGCCTGTTACTCCCGAAATGTTGATTGATTTCTGTTTCGGTGAGAAATAGGCACTCCTAGGTAGCCATTTATAGGGGAGGTGCTGTCGAATTTTCTGATCGATTTTTTGTTGTACTAAACATTTTTCTCTTTTTGTTTAGTGCAAACATGTCGACCGGACACGTCAACGACGGTGCTGGCCCTTCTAACCAAATGAGTGTCGAAGAACTAGCCCAGGCGGCCAACTTACCATTTTGGATGCAATCCCAGAGGGCGGCTGAGGAGAAGGAAATAGACGTCATGGACGGAGACGGAGGTGGAGATGATCAGGGTGGCGACGAAGACTCTGAGGGTGGAGACAGAGACTCCGAGGGTGGAGAAGGAGACTCTGGTGATGATGACACCACCGATGCTGGCGACGAGCGTACCGATGGCGCCGAGGATGACACCACCGATGCTGGCAAACAGGCAGATGGTGGATCTGCCTCGGCCGCTAAGAAGAAGGCCATCAGGAAGGATCGGAACCCGCGGACGCTTGGCACAAAACGCAAGGATTTCACCCAAGTGAATGAAAACGGCGTACCCGTGGAGCCTAAAGCCCTTGCTGCAGGATACGGGACACAGATCGGTTGCATCATCTGGGAGACCATGACGATCAACATGAGGAATCTCCGAGATCCCGACAATGCGCATCTTGTGCAGCTCCTACTACAGAAGCTTCACGAGCGATACGATTTCCCGGAGGAGTACAAGAACCTAAACCTCAAAGACAACAAGGTGAACCAGCAGGCCCTTACGAAGATGAGCATGGCCCTGGCTAGCTGGAGAACCCGGGTGAAGAAGCGGATTGACAAGAAGGAAAGCTGGGAAGAGATCAAGAAGCATGAGCCACTTCTACAACACGACGACTATGTTCTTTTCAAGGAGGAGTTGGAGACTGATACCTTCAAAGCTCTGTCGGCATTGGGAAAGAAGATGTATGAATAGAACTTAGGTCACCACCGTCTTGGGAGTGGCGGTTATAGAGGAATCCAGGAAGTGTGAGACAAGGAGGACGCCGAGCGTATTCGTCTTGGCAAGCTCAATATGTTTGACAAATTCACGGACCCGCAGGTCTGGAACTTTGTGCGGGCCCGCTACTACCTGTGCCCCAAGACAAAGGAATTCAAAACCTCAGCGAAGGCTATGCAAGAGTTTGAGAAACTCGTGGTAAGCAACTTACCGCAGATCTCAAGTCGATTTGCAATCAATAATGAACCGATGATTCTAATTGGGTTCGTGAATCCTTTTGTAGGAAGCTGAAATAGCGGTCGAGGCAGCTTGCTCCACCCAAGGGCTATCGGAGCCTTGGGACACTCCTTTCAACAGGGCGATGAATATTATGAAGAAGAGGCCCAAGCACAAGAAGATGACGTCCGCTGGACGTGTTTTCGGCTTTGGGCTGACCACAAAAGTCGGTGTCCACTTCAAAGAGGAATCAAAGACTAGAAAGGAGAGAAGAAGCAAGGTGGAGGAGGCGCAGAGGCGGGAGATTGCAGATCTCAAGGCGCAAGTGGCCGCGCTGCCGGCACAGATGGAGGAGAAGTTCGAAGCAAGGTTGCACCAGGTCATTCCTCCTCAACTGTGGGAGGGTCTAGCGGCGTGGAATGCCGCTGATGGAGTTGGGCCGATACCGGTGCCCAGCATGTCCGGCAGCAACTCGGCCCAACACATGTCGCCGAACATGGTGACCCCACCCTCCTACCCATCGGTAGACCCGTTCGCGGGGCTGAGCCCGCTGGCCGCCGACACCAACAACGCGCAGCCGGCGCCGGTGCCCAACACCAACACGCGGCCGCCTCCTCCGCCGCAGCCCAACACCAACACGTGGCCGCCGCCTCCGCCGCAGCCCAACACCAACATGCAGCCGCCGCCCAGCACCAATGTGCAGCCGCCGCCTCCACCGCAGCCCACGCAGCCTTGCGTGTCCACCTTAGCCGACCTCGATGCCCTTACCAAGGTAACTAATCGTAGGCTCGACTTCATACTCTACAGTCCTTTTTGATGAGTACCATATGATAATAATGCCCAACATGTTCTCCCGCGGGACACTAGTTGCACCTTGCTGCACTATGTGAACGGCGTGCTGAAGGATGTAGGCAAGGGTACCATATGCCAACCGAAGAACCCCCTGATGCACAACTTGCCCATCCCTGCTGGCATGTTCAAGGTCACCCTGGTGCATCCTTTGAAGGGTTGCGAAGGCCTCCCATGCAACCTAATGGAGCCGATGAGCATTACTCTCTCGGAGGTTGCGTTGGCTGGCCCTTGCTATGGCCGAAGTCACAGATTCGCCTTGCAAAGGATGATCAGCGCCCCACGGCTGCCCCCGCTAAAAAGACATGGCCACCAGTGTTCATCCCCGCCACTAAGAGGCATCAGTAGCTAGCCGCGCACACGGTGTCGCCTCCACCCAAGCACATGGACGCTGCATCTAACTGCGGCGATGATCAGGGTGATAAAATTGACGGCTTCCTCGACACCGGAGCCAACAAAGGAATCTACATGCCTCCTCTTGGAGATCCAGCCTCTCGTGGTCAACAAGCCGGTCGTCCCTTGTCATGCACGCAACGTCTGCGGTTCGGCGATGGTTCTCAGGAGACGCCTCCGGAAGCCGCAGCCACACAACCCAATTCGGCCAATGTTATCAGCCCCACCACACTCCACAAGGCGATCAACGAGCAGTTAAAATTCGCTACTCCCGTGCCGGATAAGTTGCAATCCACAGCTCCTACCGAGGAGAAGAAGAAGGGCCTGAAGCATAGCCGGAGCAAGAAGGCTTCAAGCCAGCCGTCTTCGAGGAAGATACTCCAGGCTGAGGACGGCATGCAAGAAGAGCCCCGTGATTTCCCCATGCACATAGCGGGTCAGCCGATGCTGACAAAGGAGATGCTCGCCAACGCGGGTGGAGCGATCGTGAATTTACACGACAGCATCCAGTATCTCGATGAGCGCCTTCTCCAAGAAAAGAATCCCGGGTACCCGGTCTACACAATCAAGGTGTCGGAGGGCCATGGCTTCATTGATACATCACCCGCTAAAATCTTCTTTGTGCGGTACGAGGACATCTACAATCTGCTGCATTCCAACCGCCTGGACTATAACTTGGTCCATCTATACACGCTTCATATGGCGTTGAAGGTAAAGAGGGAGAAGACCAAGGGCATCGTGATAGTAGACCCCTACTTCATGCGTGACGTTGCCTTGGTGAACGAGGCAGACCGGGCAACGGTGAAGGAGTACCTTGGGAATATCTTTGTGGAGAACCCGACCATCGACTCCATTCTTCTGCCTTGCTTTCCTGAGTAAGTGAACACCGCCGTAAAAACTTCTTTCTTAGATTCTCCGGTTGGTCCTCTTACAACAATTTATTTTTCAATTGTGCTACGCAGAGGCTTATACTGCTCACTCATATCCATTTGCCCAAGGTGGTCGCAAGCGACGTACTTTGACTCATCGAGTGACATGAAGCCGATGAAGAACTATGGCCGAATCAAGAGTGTGCTCGATGATGCTCTACAATTCTACGCCGACAAGGGAGGCAAATTCACCAATGGTGGCGAGAGAGTCAAGAATGGCAAGAATATCTTCATGCACCACAGAAAGTTTCCATGCATCAAGCAGCCACCTGGCAGTGTGAAGGAGGCCTTCTACACCCTCCATCACCTGAAGGGGATCATCCGGGATTCGCGGATCAGGGCGCTATCAGCTAATCTTCGACCATGGGCCAAAAAGTTTGCGGCAATCGATGATGCGGACCTTATGGAAGATTTCTGGCGCATCCAGACTCCGATCGCGCAAGTCCTTCATGAAGATGTCAACTCAACCGGCGGGGTCATGCATTGTAGCATAGCGTTGACTAACCGCGAGATCGAAGGACGCCTCGACAAGCAGCGCGACACAAGGACATTCATAACGAGAGAGGGGGTGTGCCCGTTCTCGGCGAGGACTACATGATGTCTGTGGCTAGCTAGCGGTGTTGGGTCGATGTATCGTAAACTTTACTATCCTAGTGTTGTTTTCGAACTATTGTTGAACATGTGTGTGTAAACTTTAACTTTCTGAGGCTTGTAATGCCTTGACGATCGATGTTAGACTTGCTTATATATGATTGATCGTCATCCATGCTATGTTTTATTCCAGGCTTATGAATCCTTGCCATAGTATTTGTGATCATGCAAGCATGTTTGCACTTTGTCATTCCTTTCGTTACATAACATATATACTACATGTCTATAGAGAGATGGCGAAATGGTACGTGGTGTACAGTGTTCGGGTTCCAGAAGTCTACGAGGAGTGGGAGGACTGCCAGGCACAGGTGACCAACTTCAGCGGCAACTGCTACAAAGGGTACAAGACAAGAGAGCTCGCGGTCTCCAAGTGGAGGAGACACGTGTGGAAGAAGAATCGGATGAAGTTCTTGATCATGGTCTCGATCTTGCTTATCGTCGTCGCCGATGTGATCTATTCGTTCATATAGTAGTCTAGTTGATATGTAACTCCATATATAATATGTAATGATCAAAGTTGTACTTAACTTGTCTAATAATTCGACACTTGACTTCATATTGATATATTTCGACACTTGACTTCATATTAATGTCTTTCGACACTTGACTTCATATTGATATATTTCGGTGAATTCCTGTGTTACTGATGTATATATCTTTGCATTTTTGTTGTATACTATATATTTTTTACTGTATAATGTATATTTCTGCTATATTCTCAAAAAAAATACAAATATAAAATATATCAGTGGAGCACTATTTTTAATATCAGTGGCGCACCGTATCCGTGGCGCACCTAAATAGGGTGCAGGTGCGCCGCAAATATTATGTGTGACGCACGCATTAGGGTGCGCCACAGGTACCACACATAGCCGTGACGTATATAGGCGTGCGCCAAATATACCAGTGACTTGATATGCGTGGCGCATCACAGGTGCGCCACTAAGCCTTAAAATGATGCTCCAGAGATAAGGTTTCTCCTAGCAGTACAAGTTTCTAACTGGAATACAATGTGAACATTCATGCGGAAATGCGAGCATCACCACCCGTCCTTCGATCCAGCGCGGTATGTGTTGTTTGTCGTGCGGCTTCGCTAGCGTGCCACCCATCAAACGGCTAGCGACAATGTTGCGCTAGAAGATAACATTGTACGCGTTGTGTATTTACAGAAGTTCAATCGAGTGCAATCCTAGAACGGCCAGATTAATTTCGTTGAGAGAGCACAAGTAAATTCTAGCTATGGCAACCAACTAAATTTCCTAAACAACATAAGAACCAAAATCGTCAATAATGTATATCCTTAATAAATGCCCAAATTCTTACCAGCGCACGCGCGACAAAACGACGTCCTCGTCGCACACTTCACAGCCGCACAATCCCGCTCCAGAAAAACAGTCCGACCCTGTCATCCCCTACCTCTCTCGACACAACTTCCTACAGAGAAAATTATGACGCCGCCGTGGTTCTCGCGCCGCTGGCCACTGGCTGTGTCCTGTTGCCCTCGCTGAAGCCCGACCCATTACCCCTGCCGCCGGCCGCGCCCCGTTCTACCCGCCGCCGGCCGTGCCCCGTTCCTCCGCTGCTGACCGTGCCCTGTTCCCCTCTCTCTTGTCTACCTCGGTCTGAGATTTTTCCCCTTCCCTAGCACGAGCTCTGCCACTGGATCCCCTTATATTTGCCTATTACGCGCTCGGACGGCGGCGGATCACTGCCCTGGTGCTCCGGCGACATCTCACTTCCACGAATGGAGCTTGGTCCAGCGTCGATGTCCTGGCGATAAAAGATGGCTAAGGCCGCAAGACCGGATGGAGAGTCAGAGGTGCCCGTCGGCGGTGGCGGTGTGACCAGACCCAGCTGCAACATGATCCAGCTCGCCAGGACATCCAGGGTACTGTGGCGGCCGACTCTGGCTGCAACGCCATCATGGTCACCCACGACCTCCAGAGCCGCACCAAGATCCGGTCCTTTTTTCAAGTCTAACGCAACCATGCTCAACGCCCTGGACCTTGGTGCTAGTGTCTTATGAATAGATTGATTGATATGAACTCATCCTAGCTGTGATATTGTGCTTATTTGCGTGTGGGTAAAGTGCACTATAAACTTCGTTCTCTTTATTCTAAAAAAAACTTCGTTCTCTTTTGTATGTGAATTTTTCTTGCAACACCAAAGAATCCGTGTATTCAAATTTTCAACAAGATCTTTATAGTTTGATACTTTTACGAGATTTGTCTAACCACTGTTGAAAAAAAATATACTGTTTTGAAAAGTTGTCTAGGGTTGTTGTAAAATTGCCCACTGTAGTTGTGAAGTTGTCTAGTTGTTTTTTATTATTGCTAATATTTCTATCGATATTGTGAAGTTGCCTACGTGAAGTTGCCTTCTCGGTGTGTCACCCGTGTATCAACACTTATGAATTAACCTAACAATTAATAGTGTGAAGTTGCCTACAGATATTGTTAACTTGCTTTCCATTAAAATAAAGTTCCTACTGATATTGTTAACTTGTCTTTCATTGATAAGAAATTTCCTAGTCCTATCGTGAAGTTGCTTAGGGCATCTCCAGCGGGCCGATGCAAATAGTCCGCGTGCGTTCAAACTGGTCCGACGGGACGAGGGCGTTAATTACGCCCTTTTTAGCGGTGCGACCCATCGGTAGACCAAATTTAGGCAACTTAGTAACGATAAAAAGCAACTAGTACAATAATGTTGTGTGACTGATTGGATCGGCGTGGATTGGAATGTTTGATCACATGTGCTACACGACAAACGAATAGTGCTGAGTCGCCCTGCGTCCTTCCCTTCGACACCGAGTTGACCGCTCCTCCCGACATCGAGTTGACTGCTCTCCCTGATGCGCTACACGACTGATGCGAAGTTACCTGCCGCTGCAATGAAGTTGCCTACAACTGCACTAAAGTTACCTAGTGCTTTTGCGATGTTGCCTACCCTCAAGAAACCTAGCGACGTTCCTAATATTTTCTTGAAGTCGGTATGTTGCATTTAGTTGTTTGTGAAATTGCCTATCACTACAGCGAAGTCTTCTACTGATTTTGAGAAGTTGCCTACCCTCCATCACGGTGTTCCACTCCACCGGATTTGAGGCCCTCCCACCACAGGCTGTGTGTCGTCCACATCTCGTCTGTCCCTCTCCATCACTATTAAGTTGTTTTTATTTGTTATGAAGTTGCCTAAATCTATTATGATTTTAGGCAACATACTAGTTTTTTAGCAACTATTATGTGCTTTTAGGCAATAAATTGGCACCTATATGTGATTTTTAGGCAACTACAACTAGACAATAAACCAACATTTTGTGGCAACTAGTATATGATGGATTTCCAGTGCATCTCCCCCGATGAACTGAAGAGTTCACCTCGAGTATCAGCACCCCTTTGGACTTTTCTGAGGGCCCTCGAGCGCCTCTTCGGACTTTCCCAAGGGCCGATCTTGACTTCTCTTGAAACATCGACCGTCCTCGATGCGAATGGCGATGCACACTTGACAACATCCATAGGCAATTTCATAGCGTCCGCACGCAACTTTAGAATTTGATAATTACGCTAAAGCTAGGGCAAATTACAATCACAATAACTTTTTTGGCCAACAGTTATTATATGATTTTAGGCAACAAACTAGCTTTTTTATAGCAACTATTATGTGATTTTAGGCAACAAAATGGTATATATATATATGTGATTTTTAGGCAACTACAATTAAACAACAAACCAGCATTTTTAGCAACTACTATTATAGGATTTTAGGCAACTAAAAAAATCCTCCCGTCAATGCTCCCCGCCACTAATTCTGGCTGATTCTTTCTGGTCCCAGCCGCCTGGAGCATCCGTGCACAATGGAGACGGCCACCTCGTAGGTGTCGCCATGGTCGGTACTCCGGCCGTACTCCACCTCGCCCCAGCTCTCTCCCGTCCCCAGTACCTGTATTTTCTCTCTTATCAGTGGTTGATATGCCAGTGAGTCAGCGACCAAGACTAGCGGGCGTGCAGCCTCAAATTTTTGGCCAGCGCATGCTGGATGTGGGAGTCCGAGGGCGTGCGTGCAGGAGGGAAGGCCGGCGGCGGGTGCTCGCGCTGGAGGGAAATCATACGGTGGGGGAACGCGTGCTGGAGAGGGCGCCGGTAGAGCGCCCAGGCGGAAAGGAGCATGGGAACCGGGAGGTGGCGGGCGCTTTCTAGTGTTGGTGGGGAGGGAACTCCTGGCGGCCATGGCAAAAAATGATGGATGCTCCCCACGAGATGAGGAAGGCAGCTTCGGCGGTAGGGATTCATGGGGCGGAGCTCGTGAGTGGGAGACGGGATCGGCGGCCTTCGCGCGCTCGAGGGAAGCTAACGGCGGGGGGCGTCTAGATGGGAGGTCGGCAGCGGGAGCTCGCGTCTGGAGGGGAGGCCGGTGGCGGGAGCGCGCTCTAGAGAGGAGGACAGCGGCGGGCAGCATGGTTGGCCGGGGCGACGAATGGGGAAGAAGAGACCGGGCCCACTTTTTCTATCCCGACCAAAACCTTTCTATTTTGGGTGTGCGATGGAGGATGCAGGCTATTGCACGCGCGATACCTAGACGCATCCTAATAAATAACGTTTTTGATAATCCTAAATCAACAGAGATTTTTTATGTGTAACTCTCATATAAAAAGTGAAACTCTAGTTTTGTGAAAGGTGGATTCAAAAAGTGCAACTTGGTAAAGAAAATGGAAGTTGCAATTTTTGGTAAAAAAGTTACACTTTTTGAATCAACTTAAATATAAGAAAATTCAGACGGTCTCATGAATAAATAAACAAATTATCAACAAAGATATCTCGGTGATACTAGTTTACTTGCATGAAGACACTGCAGTGGACGCATACATGTTCAGAGCAAGAAAATAATTTAATTCTTTTGGGCAAAATTCATAAATAATAAAATCACAACGATCCAAGCTAACAATAACTTAAATCAAGGGAAACTTTTCTTTCCTCGTCATCCCTAGAAATTACCGGACGGACACACACAACAACAGCACGTCGATCTGCGCCGCCGGCAGCGGGAGATCAGGCGTGCAGGAAGCCATTGCCGTTGGCGGGGACAGTATCATCGAAGGGCCCATGCGGGTCGAGCTGCTTGCACATCTCCAGGTAGGCGTAGTAGAGGACCCGGTTCTTGGCGCCGGTGCGGTGGCGGCCGGTGTTCTTGCAGAAGTACTTGAGCTGCTCCAGCGTGCAGCAGCCCAGCATCTGTCCCAGCAGGAGGAAGAGCCAGTTGATGCCGTCCTTGTCGGCGGGGATCGCCGGCCACATGCAGCGCGCCTGGCCGCACGCCTCGCAGTCGGGGAGCACGGAGCTCATCCACGCCTCCGGGGCGCGGTCGTTGAAGGCGTGCCGGTTGGCGGCCACGTATTCGCGCACCTCCCGGAACCTGGCCTCCAGGTCGAACGCCACGGTGGCCCTGCGGTTGCAGCGCTTGCACCGGGCCTCGCCCTCCACGGAGGTGATGCCACGCCGCAGCAGGGTCTCCAGGGTGTCGTGGTGGGCGGGCACCGCCGTCGCCCACGGGAACGGCGGCGGCGTCGGCGGCGTCCCGTCCGCCGCGAGGAGGAGGAGAGAGGTGTCGACGGGCCGCGGCTCGCTGCTTGGACGGCGCGCGGTGGAGTCGTCGGGGCGCGGCTCGCTGCTTCGGCGGCGCGGGGTGGGGGCGGAGTTGTTGAGGCGGCGGCGGGTGGCGCGCGTGGGCGGGGAAGGAGGAGGAGTTGGAGAAGGACGTGGCGGCTTCGGCGGCGGGGTGGGAGCGCCGGCGTAGATGGATCCGAGGGTCAGGGCGAGGGGGTCGTGGTCGCCGTCGACGACGTCGACGGCGACGTCGCGGATCACCGGGGCTTGCCCTTCCTTTCCCACCGAATCGCTTCCCTCCGCCGCCACCATTGCTGATCTCCTCCTCCTACTACTACAAGTCTACAACAACTCTCTGCTTGGTGCCGCGACAAGGGCGAGGGGGTTTATGGCTTTATGCAGGCAGGAGGGAGCGTTGGATCCCGACTCGCGAGGTGCTTCTTCTAACAACCAGTCGAATCTTTTGGACATGCATGATACGATTGTTTTCCGACCATTTCTCTCGCTTATCTCCCCTTTAATTCGATCTTTCTCTAACAAAAAAGGCATGATCGTTTTATCTCGACACAGGAAGAACGCGGTCAGTTTTACTTACCGCGTTTCCTCCCTCAGTTCACGGAGGGCCGTCGTCTCTGTGTGGCTGTATACTGGGCCCGAGAACTCGCTGGCCCCGCTCGTCAGTCAGAAATGGGTATGACGCAGCGTAGGCTAGGATTCTCACCCCTTGTCGTCACGTCCCGGATGGTGCAATGTCTCGTTGATTATTCCGTGGATCTCTGCCTGCCATTCTGTTGCCGGCTGCTGTGGTGATGCTGAAAATTTGAGATATCCTTCTTACAACAGACTCGTTAAGACGTGCCATGCTTTGCGTTGAGTTTAGCTCGCACCAATTATACCGCACCAACACGCTTGTCACGGCAATGTCAATGCCGCGTCAACGTTTTGGTAGCAAACAGACCTCTATATGCACTCATTGTTCATATTCAAATATTAGGACGCAATTTGCATGCATTGAACTATATAAGCATTGCCAACATTCAAAATTGCATGGAAACAAAACCAATTCTTTTAAGGACCCTATAGGCAAACTTATTGGTAATACCCAAAATTTGGACCTGAGTCAAATGAGCAAACTTATAAAGCATTGTCAAAATAAAAATGTCGGTAAAATTCAAAAAAGTCCAACCACCCCCTATGTCAGTGCCAGCTATATTCACCTTTTCCCAACGGTCACCCAGGTGCACTGGCGGATCCAGCTCAACACGCCAAGGTGGTCCAGGAGTGTATTTTTCATATCAATACATTTATTTTTAATTTCCTTCTATTATATATAGGCTACATGGAAAACCGAGTGGACCAGACTGTCCACCCTCTGGATCCGCTGCCACCCAGGTGTCGTGAGAACAGTGGCTCTGGTATTATGAGGACAGGTCATGTCTGATATTGGCTTACCACATTTCACTCTAGTTGCCAATTCTTTTTTAGAAAGAAAAGCATTACGCAATGCATAAGAATACTATTGGTAATCTGCATTTTGTACCTATACCAAGTGCGACAAACTTATAAATCATGCCAAAAGAAAATAAGTGGCTAGAAATCAAATAAGTCCAGCCACACTTAGCCTTTTCCTAACGGTCACTAAGATGACGTGTGAACACCCACTTTGAGATTAACTGGACAATTTGGATTCAAAATTGGTTAGCACGTTTTATTCTTGTCACCATTTTCTTTTGATGAACCTAGTTATGAAATTCATTTCTAACGATTTTCGAGATGTATCGATCTACCATGCCACCTCAAGATTTATCCTAGACCTTTTATCAAGGTTAGATCCTTGACCGAAGAAATTTTTGTTCGATTTTTTTTTGTTGCAATTATATCATTATTCTAGTTTGAATTATGACAATTTTATTTTTGAGGGAAGAATCTTTTTTAGCAACGAATCATTTTTTTAGTTAGTACTAGTATCTACTCTCCTAGCTTGCTTTGGGCCTATATTGGGCATTGGGCTAGGCCATGCCCTTCCTGCAGAATTGAGGCCCACTTCTTATATGCCTAGAGATGGGGTTTGGGACAACGGACATCAATGAATTTCATCAGAGAATTATCATGTCACCCTCCAAGTCTTTGTTAAATGACTAATGCGAGTATGGCGGTGCATAGTTCTTGTGATCCATGTTTGTACTGCCTAAACAGATCTCTCTAAAATAAGTAATTTGGTACTCCCTTCGATCCATATTACTTTTCACAAATACGGATGTAACTAGCACTAAATTATATCTAAATACATCTATATTAGTGAAGAATATTATGGATCGGAGGGAGTAATAGTATTGGGGCACATACCCTCTCTACGGTTTCTCCAAGCCGAGCCCCACCGCTTGTCTTGGGCCGCATCCTCCAAACAAGCTCCCGCACGGCGGGCCGCGCGGTATGCGTTCCGTTCCTGAAGAGACGAGGGCGTTCCGCTCAAAAACAAAAAAAACGAGGGCGGCAGTGCGACACGCCGAACCAAAGCAGCGGAGCGGCGTACGCGTCGGCGCAGGGTGGGTACGTGTCATCGAGCCGTGCCCATGCGCCTGCCTTCCGGTTTACGGCTGTCAGCGGCACGCACCGGTTGCTGGAACAAACTGGCCAGTGGCCACGCCATATGCGGACAAAACGAACTCCCCCAGCCTTTTTCTTCCTCCTTCCAAGGCACTCCTGCGAATTTCGTTCCGTAATTACTTTTTTCTTTTGCGAATTCGTTCTGTAATTACATAGCTGCACGATCTAAAACAAACCAAAATACAGAACTGCACAAAACGCAGCTGCATACTACTATCATTTTGAGAACGCGGGCTACGGCAACTGGCAAGGACTAAACGGGGTCCTTGAGCAGCCATTTGGAACTCGGGCTCCATCGAGGCCGAATTCCAAACCTTAGAAATTCTGAATTTAAATGTTTCAAAAAATCGAAAATAATACATGATGTAGACAATGTTGCATTCTGCAAGTATGTAAATTTTTAGATTAAAGTGCATTTTACTTTGGGATCATAAAAAATAACAAATTAAGATTTTAGAGTATATGTATGAACCGTCAACAAAAAACTCTGTTTTGACTTTTTATGACGCTTTGTTAGTTTTGTTGAGCCCAAAATATAATATTTTTTTTTTCTTTGAACGGGATGGGCACGAAGGCCCTGGAAGCATTCATTTCACGCAACGGTGATACAAGTTACAAGGAGGCCCCTTCGAAAAGGGGGAATTCATATCTAAGTCATGCACTTTTATAGAAAAGGCCCTAGGGAAAATGAAGAAAACGCGATCTAGTCCCTGGGCACCTTCACCGCATCTGCTAGACCAAGCAGCTGGGGATCGATGCCGCCGCCGGGGAGCAAGCCACTTGGGGCAGTGCCGACCTTGAATCCCTTGCAGTGGTCGAGGTAGATCCTCCAAATTGGCTCGCCGGCCTCGAGGAAGAAGCTCGGGCTTCGACAGCTTCTAAGAATGGAGTGGCTCCATGCGCCAAGTGTAGCGGTGGCGGATCTCGTCGGGCACCGCTGTGAGACTCGAAGAACCAAAGCTTCCGGGGCCATGCTCACCGTCGGCTCTCTTGCCGACGAGGTGACATCTCTTAGGAACAGCGAGCGCATGACCCCACCCATAGCCGCTCCTGCCGCGTTGTTGGAGAAGACGCCAGATCTCGACCCCCTGCCACCACGACCAACCGGAAGAGAAGAAGTGACTCCCGTCGAAGAAGCCAGAAGCAGAGGAGATCCGGCCCAAAACCCTTGATACAGATCTAGGGTTTGACCGAAAGCAAGCTTATTCAGGGACAGCGCGGCGGCCGAGCAGCTGCTAGAGGCGTCATGGCTCTCTGTCTGGCGGCGTAGTGCCAAACCCCTCGAAGGGAAAACCTAAAGCTAAACTACTACTACTAGGATCTAGTCATGCGCCTCCCTTCCGTCGTCTTCGGCCGGCATCGTCGCTGGAGATGGCTCGGGATCGGCCCAGCCGCCCCTCAGGGACTCTCAAAACACTCTAGAGGGAGAGACGGGGGAAGGGGAGAAATGAGCGCCGGTTATATTATACTCCCTTCGTTCCTTGATATAAGGTGTATAGTTCTTGCACGAATATTAACACACATGCTAAAATGGTAAATTTTGACACTTTTAGACGTTAATACAGGTAGGTGATCGATGTGAGAAGATATGAAAAATAGGCAAATCTTGATATCTTATCTCTCCTAATCAGGTTGAGTCCTAAATTGTGTAAAAAAAATCCCACAATCTCACAATACATCATATATTCTGAAATTTTTAACAGAAAACTATGCACCTTATAAATAAGGAATATAGGGAGTATTTTGTTATGTAAATTTACACAATAGTAAAGTACAACATTAACTATGTCTAGGTATTTTTGGAATTTTCTGAAGCGTTTAAATTTAAATTTTAAAACTCCAATAAAAAAACTCAAAACGAGCTACCTAAAGCCCTGGCTCTATTTTGAGTTTCCATGCTTTTGTAGCACTACTCGACCCGCAGGATGACTGCAACTCCTTTTCAATCCAATGTCTAGTCTTCCTTCGCCGTGAAAAAAGGCACTTATAAGATTTTTAGAACCTATAGTACCTGAAAGTGTCTTTGGCTCCCTGACACTAGTGACCCCGCTGATTTAAAAACTTTGAAAATTATACTAAAAGTTTTAAAAATATGAAAATAAATTTGTACATAGTTAATGGTGTGACCCTACAACAATGTAAAATTTTAGTATGAAATTCTTTTATATTATAACCTACTCAAAAATGACAAAATCTGATACATTTTGTAGATTTAAAAAAATATTATTCAGATCTGCACATTTGTCATTTTTGTGTAGCCAAAATTATAAAGTATCTGGACATAATTTTTTTGCACATTTCCAGAATAAATAGTGGGCTACATTTAAAGAAGATCTTATGAAACTCATAAAGATGATTTTTGAAAAATTTAAAACAGTGGGATCACTAGTACCCGGTATCCAAAAATCCCTTACGGTACCTCTAACTATGGGCTCGTTTGGAATCCAACCGCTCCGCTCAACTCCTGCTCGACTGGGAGACTTCGTGAAGCTCAGATTGTCCAACTCTGCAAATATTAACCGTAACTTCGTCCGCTTCGGAAGCGCTGTTGTGGAGCGGAGGAGTCCCGAACGGACCCTCTAACCATTAAGCGGTAAATCTCGATCGAACAGATACCGAAAACAATATATTTGACAACTCACCACCGAGCCGGCTCAAAAAATGTTCCATGTCATTGTCGAAAAAGAAAAAAGTTATATCTGAAATCTATGATGCAACTGCACTTTGGACACTCACAAAATGTCTCGACGTCAAATAAGTAAGGAGCTGGAGATGCAACACTTAATCATGCTGCATCATTCGGGCAAGGGCGCAGCCACACACTGCATCATAAACCTGTGTCGTAGCTCATCAAGACCTCAATCCATGCTCACTCATTCCGTTTCCACCCTTGTTTTCGTTTAGAACTTTTTCTTCTTCTTTCTCCCCATGTCTCGTGGGAAAAAGCAGGCTAAGGAAATTCCTTGTTCGGCCGTTGGAGAAAAGCATGTCCATATGCCAAGCAGGCTGCCTCGTTGATGCGTTTGACTGAAGCTTTTCTGTACTTCAGAACCTGCGTGGTTGTTCATCTTTTCCGACAGAAGCGTACATACGTACTTCAATTCAAACTGCTCACGGGAATACTGTAGCCGTATCCGTTGCCGACGCATGCCTCTTGTCAAGTGTCATCTCCTAATAAACTGTGCGTGATTGCAACTTATCTTGTCACTGTCAAGGACTCGAGAGAAGATACTACTGTGCAGGAATATCTTCAGTCCAACAAGGCAACATGATGATTAACCTGACGGTGTACTATGCCAGCCCGTCATCATTTGAATCCTGTGTGGATCGTAACAACACACAGTTCTGATTCTGAACATCTGAGAATCGAATCATCACATGCCACCAACACAAGATTAAGTGAGAATCTTGAACTGTAGCTACTATACAGGATCGTGACATCGCCATTAACTGCAGCAGTATACACGTAGGCCAGATTAGAGTAGAACCACGATTGCTTTCTCCCTCGTTCACCTTCAGCGGGATGACTGGATGAGATTCCCGTCAGAGAGATATAGACCGCCGCCAATGGAGCCCATTTTTAATTAGCGGATTCTGCCCTCTCGCGACGTCCAGCTTCTCGTGCCCGTGCCTTTCGGTTGGTCGCCGATCGAAATGGAGGGATCCGGGATGGAAAGCTCAACCGCAGCTACCGGTCTGCCTCTCTCTTTGCTCTCGCCTTCCTCCTTATCCAGGAGAAAACTACCTTGGACGAGTCTGATGGTTTCTCGCAATGTCACCTGTATCTTAAGCGATTTCCCCTTGGTATAACACCATTTATTTGCATGATGGATATTCTAGTACTTATTAATATTAGTGTAGGAATTTGTGGCTTCAATATATATTTAATATGTTACTACATTGTTATACTCCCAGAATCAAATACTCCATGCGGAAATATTCATGGAAATAACAGGGAATTATTGATGCAGAATTGTACTTAAGAAAATATACTTAAGAAAGCCGGTACGGCTATACTGAAATATAGTGTATATGAATATACTGGAATTATACCCGGGAACAGTATAGAGTGGAATGCCAGTTTGATTTTGAATTCAAACTCGGTGCATGACTCACACATGCGTGCTGGGACCTAATTGATTAACAGTATTAGGCTCGGTAACTGGCTGTTAATGATAGTGGTTGGTTTAACAAGTCACGAGTCTTAACTGGAAACAGATGGAAGCATCTGAAATTTGGAGTCTATATAAAGGTCCCACTCAATGCGGCATTCAATTTGCGGTCACCAAGTTCCTTGTCACAGGCTCACAGTTGCATTTTTTCGCTGCAATCATTCTGCGGGTCCAAAAGCCCTTATCAAATAGCTCAGAGGGTCTTTTTTGGGTCAAATTTGTTTGAGCCCAAATCCTAGTGTTTGAATTGGAGAGAAAACGTTTGAACTCATAATTCCCGTTCCGCTGCCGCTTGCTGAGCCCACCTTGTCAGGTTTACCCGTTATTCTAATAGAACTTGACTTTGTCAGTGCGTTAGAGTTCCGTTGCCACCGTCTTCTTCCCTGTTCCGTCGTCCTCCCCTGTTCTGTCCGCCCGCCCAACTCGCCGTCGACCCCTCGCCGTCGCTACGCCGGAATCGAACTCGTCGTCGCTTCGCCGGAATTGAGCTCGCTGTCGCTGACACCACCCTGGTGTTAGGATCTCCCACATAGTAGCAAGGGCTCCCCAGGTCGCAGTTCCGGCTCCTCTCACCCCCACAGATCTGAGCTCTCCAGATAGGAGATCACCAAAACGAGCTCAGCGTTGATGTCCTGTCGTCAAGCCATCTAGAATCGCACATGCTACTAACACCAGATTAAGCGACAATCTTGAACTGCGGCTATATACAGGATCGTGCATGGATGGCCGCATAGCTTGCGGATTGGTGCTTCTAGCTAGGCGATATTACAATTGCTCAACATGATATGTAATTTTGTCTTCATATTTTTCAGTTGATACTTGTTTTTGGGCTGTGTGCATCCTAGTTATACAGAGACCGGGTGTAAGCTTAATGATTATTAAGTAATAAAGCGCTCTTTATCGAAAAAAAATATACCGGATCGTGACATCGCCGTTAACTGCATCAGTACATGCGTTGGGCCAGATTAGAGTAGAACAGCGTTGCTTTCACTACCGTCAGAGATATAAACCGCTGTGCTAGCTGCCGCAGTGGAGCCTATTTTCTGCCGTCTCGCAACGTCCAGCTTCTCGTGCCTTTCGGTTGGTCGCCGATCGAAAACGGAGGGATGCGAGTTGGAAAGCTCAATCGCAGCTACCGGTCTGCCTCTCTTTGCTCTAATCCTCTTCCTTGTCCAGGAGAAACTACCTTGGACGAGTCTCATGTTTCTGGTTATGTCACCTGTATCTTCAAGGGATTTTTCCTCAGGACAGCTGATTACAGCATTAGCATATATGATATGTTAACAAAAAAAAATACATGCATGATGATACTATAATCTATGACTATGACCATGTAAGAAAACAGAGACATATATTAGATTTATCACAATACATAGTATCATATATTAGTAACACATGTCATGCTCATACGTGTGCTTGGAAAAAAATTCAAATTCCTCGGCAAGCCATCAAGCAAAAGCATAACAAAGATAACAAAAACATCGGCCTCGGCAGGAAGGGAGAAAGCTGGAATCTGTCCGTTTTAGAGCACTTGTTTGCGACATGTGGCCATGCTTTTCGGGTTATCTTGCTGGTCACAACTCCCCATCGATCCACCATTAGACAGACGGTCTATCTTTTGGACGGTCTAATTGCGGCTTTATTTTACCCGACGGCACACTTGACAGCCGAACAGAGGAGCGGCAGGAGCAGGTTTTGGAAGCATCTGAAGACGATGCTTTACCTCCGTTCCTTCCTCCGTCGTGTGGCCTCTCCGGCCCACCACCACCACCGTCGGAAAGCGGCGGAGGAGAGCTCCGTTGGCCCGTCCAGCGGAGCAAAAGCAAAGAATATTTCTCTCCTCCTGGAGACGAGCGCCGCCTTGGCTCGAGTGGACTTTCTGCTACCACAGCCGGCGACGCCGGTGATTCCAGTCCAGAGAATATAGCTTTGAGGTGACGCCTCCTGAGCCATGACTTTTTCTGCCTCGACGGACAAGCGCAAAGCAACAAAATTTGAACGGGAAGCAGACGGATCGCTGACGGATCAGCGTTGTTTAAGCGTGAGCTTTGATCGGGAAGCGTAGAGATGTCATTAGGAAAACGGAGACTGGGAAAGATGGAGCTACTCGAGCATGATGAAGAAGAGGATGCCAGCGAAGACCATTGACCCGGTATTATACTACACTCTGCACTGCAGCCTGCAGAGTGTCATCGGCACTTGGCAGGGATCCGACGGGAACGACAAGACAATACCTTGCGGGATGCCCATGCGTCGTCGCGTCCTGCTTGCGACTGCGAAGCACTGCATACTGGCTGCTGCCGCCGCTGCACGACCCTTGGCAGCTTGCTTGGACCGTGGTCTCCGTATGGATGGAAATGGCTTGGATTTTTTTCCTGAACGAACACGTGAAAACAGTTCACCTGTGAGTTAATTGCTCGTACTCGTCGCGTGTACGTGCAGCGCTGCTGGTACAGCCGTATACGTAGTGAGATAAGGCTGGTACCAGTGCATCACCCACTCTCACCCCACTATAGCCTCGCCACGTCAGCTTTTACCCTCACTCTCACTCCACTCTCACCCCCACGGTGCCAGTGCACGGGCTATAGTGCCAGCTCTCACTTCTCTCTCCTCCACATCAGCTTTTCTCTCTCCTCTCTTTTACAACATTCAAAATAATGCAAGAAAATTATTTTATTCAACTAAAATTGTTACCGATTACATAATAATTAATAAAATTGCATAATAAATTTTAAAAATTACATAATAAATAAAAAATAAATTCTAATCCTCTTCCTCCTCCTCATTCTCCTCGTCGTCATCATCTTCCAGACCAAGCTCTTTTTCCACCATCTTGATGGCCTTCACATGTTTGCGCTTTTCTGCTGCGTCCATGTCGGCGGTTGATCGGTCTTTCATTTTGTTCCATTGCTTGAGTAGCTTAGCCTTCACTAAACCATTCCACATGTTCTTCATCGCGAAGGATTTACTTGCTACCTCACTGCTTGAGGATTCCTTCCCCTTCCTCCTATCCTTACGTGCCGCGGCCTTGGCCCTATCGCGGCCTATTGGACGACGCTCCTCCTCCGTCGTCGCCTCGCTAGAGCTGTACTCACCAGAAATTCCTAGACGGCTTCTCTTGCTAGTGGAATCGGTTCCACTACCAGGACCATGTTGTCCTTTCCACTTCGCTTCATTGCGAACAGCTTCCCACCAGTGGTGCCGTCTGAACGGCTGAGTCACTCTCGAGTCATTCGCGTACCTGTCCATTGCCGCCTTCATGACCATTGCATCGTCTGCTCCACTCTGACGTAACGCTTCTTCTTGGATGTAGAATGCATTGAACAGGGTCACCTCCTTGTTGTAGGAGTTCCAATGATCCTTCAGTTGCTTCGAGGTCCGATGACGGGCAGGATCCGAGGTAGAGTTGAAGGTTGCAGCTATCTGACCCAAAAAACTAGTGCCGGTCTTGCAATTACCGGCGACAGAGTCCTTGGAGTTAAAAATCCAAGCATGAACCTACCCCGAAATAGATATTGTTAGTGAAAAATCCAAGCAAGAACCAACCCCGAAATATGTGATGGGTAAGTAAAGTACCAGTTTTTCCTCCTCCTCTTTTGTCCAGTCAAGCCTCTTTGGACGCTTTGGTACGATTGTTTCCGCGGCATCGGACTCCCCGCTTGGAGCACTGGCTTCAGGAGGTGGTGGGGGGTACGGACCATATGGCGCGTATGGATACGGACCATATGGCGCGTATGAACCGTACGAAGGTGGAGGTACAGTCCCACTCCCGCTACCTGTAGGTGGAGCATGTGGAGGTGGTGGGGGGTATGGAAACGGAGGCGGAGGGTATGAACCATATGGCCCCGGAGGTGGAGGGTATGAACCATATGGCGCCGGAGGTGGAGGGTCTGAACCATATGGCGCCGGAGGTGGAGGGTATGAACCATATGGCCCCGGAGGTGGTGTGCCGGAGGAGTATAAAACTCGGGGATGCGGCAAAGAACCGACATTGGAGCGACGATGTGTCGGAGAGACATCACCTAGGTCTACTGGTGACCCGTTGGCGTCCAAGAGATCCGTGAACGAGGTCATATCTGGATTCCAACTAGACATGGTGGAGAAGATTTGAGAGAGTGAAGGAGATGAATGAGATGAAATGGGTGTGGAGTGAGTGAAACCATATGGGGGGTATTTATAGGGGGTGGGGATGAAATTTTAGGGTTTTTTGGCCTTTTTTCGAAATTTTTGAACCAGCAACGGCTACCCCAACGGCTAGCTGACGTGGACGAATCAGATCGCGCCACGTCAGCTAGCCGTTACACTATCGCCCGCCTATCGCCCCGCCTCCCGCCCCGCTATCGCCCGCCTATCGCCCCGCCTCTCGCCCGCTACCGCCCAGCCAACGCACCGCCCGCCTCTCGCCCCCTCTCGCCCCGCTAGCGCGGGCGCCGGCCGGGCGGTATCGCCCGCTACCGCCGGGCGACGGGGCCGGCGACTGCCGCTCCGCTATCGCCCGCCTCTCGCCTCCCGCCGGGCGGTACCGCCCCCGCTACCGCCCGCGTTGGCACCAGCCTAAACCGCAATCAGTGCCACGGTCTATATTCATTTTTCACCATTCTTTCAGATTTAGAATTCGGTACGAGTTGACGTGGTCCACCGGAGCAACGATCGGCCACACTATACTACACGGGTCCTTCGTAAATCCTAAATGTGGCCATACTGTACGTCATGTACGGCCGTAATAAAACATTGTACCGACACGCCCCTACAGCGATCCTCCTTGATCACAGCAGCAAACGTTAACTTCTTAACTCACCATAGTCGTCGTGTTGGCAAATACCAAGGCTATTTTCTTCACTGTACTGCAGCTACATGTGACTTCATATGACTCTTTTCTAGGGAATATATGAAGGTTTTCGCGAGAGTGGACAAATGCAGCAGAGGCTACAAGTAGTCCTTTTCTTTCAAAATGACATTTTACATTTCCAAAGTTTCTGAAACTAAATTTTAGATGTTCATACTGATGTATTCTGCCAGCATGCAAGACTTTAACATAAAACACTTCGTATTTTTGGGCCAAGCAAAAAATGACAAAATATAATATTTTTTGAGGTTTCAAAGTTTGCACCATTCACTACTTCAGATTTCCACTTTTGTTATTTTTGCAGCGTCTAGAATATAAAGTATTTCGAGCTAAAATGTTGCATGTTTACAGAATAAGAATACATCATTGCATATATCTAGGACTTTTCTATAATTTTTGTGAAAATTTAAAATATGATATTCAATTTTTCAAAAGAACGATCTACATATAGCTCGCCCTACAAAATGCAGCACTTGGTTTTCCCCAGAGTGGACAAATGAAGCTCGGGCTTCGGGGAGCACTAAATGTAAAATTTCCACCAAAATTATTTTTCCTGACAGATGGTCTTTGTTGGCGGCCATTAAGGCCCTCTTTGATTAAAAGAATAGGAAAATCAAAGGATTATGAAAGGCATAAGAATAGGAAAGGATGGCAGGTGCAAACCTTTCCTCGTTCCTTATGCATAGGAATCAAAGAATGAGGTATGAGTGAATTTTTCTTTCCTGTACGTTTTGCCTTGAGAGTGAGATCCAAAGGAAAAATTCCTCTAATTTTCCCTTACACATTTCCTATGAATCAAATGAGTGAACGGTAGCATCTAGGGAAGATTTCCTAACCCTGTGAGTATTCTTTGTTTTTCCTTCAAATCAAAGGAGCCCTAAGGGAGTGGATATTTGTGGACCGTGACTACAAATCGGCATATAATATTGTCATGGTATGTCACATACAAGGGCAACACTTCTTAATGTCGTGCTCGATCGTCGGGGCATTATCTATATGCGTCGTTCATTCTATGCGGTGTTAAAATTGCGCCTAATGCCAGAGAGCGGCCAAACACGTCATGTTAAATGGTCAGCAATGTCTCGCTTACTAGCGTAGCCCACCAATACCGAGCCGAGAAACCCTATGTGCAAATATGGCCCACATAGTTGGGCGAATTTGTTCTAGGGCCCTAAAACAACCTTAACCCCCACTTCCTAGTCGTGTTTCCTATATAATACAGGGAAACCCTAGATCTCACCAACTCTAATCCATTTCTACTAACCACTCGTCCTACTCCTTCCTTCGTTCCATCTCAACAAGGCAACTCCAGATCTCGCCAACTCCAATCCCCTAATGGCCGCTCTCTCCACGCCTTCGTCGTCCGATCCCCACTCTTGAGATGCTCGGAAGAAGACATGCATGATTGGTTCTAACCAGCACTTCATCGTTGGTGTACACGCGTCGGAGTCCTCCATTGTCGCTGAAGACCCATCGAAGTCCTCCTTCATCGGTCAAGCCGCGCCGAAGTCCTCCATCGTCGCTGAAGACGATGCGCCAGAGTCCCCCATAATTGTTCATGAGAGGTATGTTCTCCATCTCATCAACATCCAGATGTCTCTTTTAGATTCGGGCCAAATGTTTATTTTGGTTATTTCTTTAATCAATCTGACGTCTATTTCAAATCAAGCGGTGTGGAGGATGGCGAGATGTGTGCGGAGTGCACCCGCATGGTGCTGAAGATTGGAGGATACGTCAAGCGTCAAGCGATGTGTGCGTGCAAGGACTCAGGACGTGAAAGCAGGAGAAGAGCTTCCAAATAAGAATATGAAGCTAGAGAAGACAGCTCCCAAAGATCAATAACCGTGCGTGCAAGGACTCAGGACGTGAAAGCGGGAGAAGAGCTTCCAAGCAAGAAGATGAAGCTAGAGAAGACAGCTCCCAAAGATCAATAACCATGCGTGCAAGGACACATGACTAGAATGTAATAAAATGTAACTTTATATCTTAATAAAATTGATTTTTTTATGTCAAATGAAGATGATTATTTCATTATAAATTAATATCATGGTTCATTTAGGTGTCATAAAACATCTAATGATTGCACCTACCAGTATCACAAATGGTAAATTTTGTGTGGTCTGTTAATGTACCAAGACATTTCAATCCTGGTGCAGCGTATGGGAGGGTGCGGCGTTTTCGAATTGTCACGAAAAAATACTGGCTCTGCAGTTTCCCGACGCAGTTATTCCTTACAAACTGTAAGTGTCAAGTCAACACAAACTTGGCAATTAGGCACGAGCGTCGGTTTTTTGCCCTGGACCACCTGAGCCTTAAATAAATCAAAAACAACATTTCAAAGTTTAAAAAAATCTAAGAAAAAATCCTAAATGTAAAAATATTTTATTTTACCAACGTGTAAAATGTCAACTTGAACATCATATATTTGCTACACAAATACGAAAAAATCTGAAATTTTGAGTTATCAATAGTGCAAAATTTTAAAGCTCCAAAATATGTCAGATTTTCTTTTTTTGTAGCCTAGGATATGACTTATTTTGAATTGAGATTGTGCATGTTTGTAGAGTACATGACTCTCTATAGGCATGATTATTTTCTTTTTTAGAACTTATTGTTTAAAAAAAAAACAGCTTCATGTAGCTCGTGTGTTATTTGTGGTTTCGGATTTTCACGAGACGTTTGGCAGGAGAATATCTAGTGATACCACACCTCACGATACCATGATAACACACCTCAAAATTAAAATTTATAAGTGCCAAATGAATTTGGAACAAGTTTATGAGTGTTCACAAGATATGTGTTTACATTTCCTAAAATTTCTAGAACCAAATGTGAAATTTAAAATAGAAAAAGACAAATTGCTTTGTGAATAGTGTCATTTTATGTTTTGTCTTTTTTGACACTGTTCATGTTGGGTATGTATTTTTTGTTTATCCAAGTGTATTTTAATTTGGTTCTGAAAATTCTAGAAATTGTAAACACATATCTTCAGCTCCACATGTTCATTTCAGATTTTTTTTAACCTTACAAATTCGAATTTTTAAATAGTGGTATCACGTTAACACATTTAAAGACTGGTATCACTATTATATTCGACGTTTGGCACCCCATTTGGTGGCAAGGAAACATGTTTTATGCAAAAATTTGTTTAATCAGCCCTACGCCCATGTGTAGGCGTTTTATTTGACCGTGATGGAGCTCGGAACTCACCAAACCGGAGAGGGAAGTCAAGAACATCCGTCCCCTTAAATCCAGGGCCGCACCGAATCCAGGACAAGAATTTACCACCACCTCTCCTTTCCTTTCCTTTCCCTCCTCCCCCTCGCGCCTCGCCACCCTCCACTTCTCTCTAGCAGTAGTCCTCCACGCGCTACACAACAAACCATCGCGAAACCGCAAGCGCACAGGCAGTCAGACGCATCCCTCTGCCCGTCGCTCAGTCACAGGCGCTGCCCCGTGCCATTACTGCCCCCACCTGTCTCTCTCTCACGCGGGTTCCCCATGGCCGGTGACCGCCGCCGCGGCTCCTCGCCCACGGCGGAGCGCCGGCGGGGGATCCGGCGCCTGCTCCTGCCCCGCGGGGAGGCGACCTCCTCTTCACCCTCCCCGCCGCTGCCCGCACCGGAGCCCGGGCGGAGGAAGGGGTTCGCGACCGCGGCGCTGCTGCGCGGGCTGGGCTGCTCGTCGGCCGCGGCCTCGCAGGCGTACGCGCCGGCGGCGGGCTCCGCGGCCGCGGCGGCCGTAAGGTCCTCTGCAGACTGGCACGGGCGGCGGCGGAAAGGGAAGGACGGTAGGAGGAAGGAGAGGGGAGGCGGGGGAGGGGGTCTCGTGGCCGGTGGGATCGGCGCCGACGTGTGGTGCGCCCCCGGCATACCGTTCGCCGCGGAGGCGTCCTCCGTGGACTGCGTCGTGGCGCGGCACCAGATGCTCGGCAGGGGCCGCGGCGGCGAGGCCGACAGGCCGCACAGAGAGGTGCGTCCATGGCTTCTTCTCCATTCAATTCTCGCTGCTTCTTCGCTTGTTTGGATCTGTTTCGTGCTCGCCGTTTGTTCATCTCGAAGGATTGCTTGTTCATGGTGGGTGGTTAATTTCAGTTTGTGTTCATTTGTTTTTTCTTTTCAATTTTCCTTATGCGTGGCTCTTTTTTTCTGTGCTTTTTGTCCGTTGTTTAAAAGAAACCGTGTTATTATTTGGAACTATTCATATTTTCGGCTAGCTGCTTTGCTCTGAAATTCCTCGGCTTTACATTTGCGCTATTTACAATTTGTTCATCGCCATTATTTCACACTTAAGAGCGGTCTTCAATGCATTGTTCCGCCACTCATAATTGGCTCTCGTTCTCTAAGCATTTGAAACAGTGATCCACTGTATACTACACGTTTGATGTTATCTATTGGAGGCATAATGAATCCACCGTATGCAAGTGGGATCTTCTGCAACCATGTTCTGCCAGCCAAACGGGCAGATGACGAGCTTTCAGCTGACCCCATGATTCTCACATCCATTGCAGAGGCCGTGCTTGTCTCGGAGGGCGACCATGCAGGACCAGATATCTTCGTCGTTCATGGAGTCGCCGCCGCCGCCGCTGCCGCACCTCGACGGCCCCTTCTTCGGCTCCGACCTCCTCCCCTCCGCCCGCCTCCGCCGGATGCGCGGGTACCGCCCCACCCCCGGGGGCCTCGAAGAAGAGGTACAGTACCCCAGCATAGTAAACACACTGCATCAGTACATCGCATTGCGTTTGCTTGCGCACTTCACCCGCATCTATGCCTTTCCCCCCTCTCCGTCCAGTGGCGAAACCGGTTGGTGCGCGATTACGTTGCCATAAGATTCCCGTGCGTATGATGCTACTAGTTTAATCGATCGTGTGATCTGACGGTGCTTGTGCGTAGTATGTTCTTCTCGGTAGTGCCCCTCGCCCCCCTGGGCGTTGGAAGTGGTTGACTTGCTTCTTTCGTGCACCAGACGTGACGTGAGATCGTTGCGTCTTCGAAGTTAACTAACCGATGCTACTAATTGAGTGGCTCCTCTGCCCAGAGTGTGTGGTACTATTCCCTAGCGGGCGCTTGTTCTCATCTCGGATGATGCTTGAGAGGTATGGAGGGAATGAGGCCTATATGGAAAGAGACCTTTCAACCATTGATTATCGAGCATGCGGTTTGCTCCGGGATGATTCCAAAGTGGATCACTCGGCCATGCTGCCGATGAGACGGTCAAATGTTGTTCAAACTGTGCTATTCTGGAGCGGGGGAAAGGTGTGGTGGAACACCTGAGCATGACGAGCAATAACTTGACTCTATTTGTTCTCCTTTTGGCATACTGTTCTAGTGGATCGTACAGTAGGTAGGGATGGGCATTCCGGTGTGGTGCGTGAATGATGGCTTTCAGAAGCCCATTCACTGATGGGTGCCCAGCTGGTCTGCCTGACTGAAGTGGTCTTTTGGTGTTTAGGAGGGACCCTTATGATTTCCCTGTTGCTTCAGCCATAATCAGATCTGGTCTTGTACTCATTCCTTGGTCACCTAGCCCATGCCCCTAATTTTATAATTGGACATGAAGAACCACGAGCAACATCATTTTTTCTCCACCTAATAGGAGGTGCGGCCGTTTACCATGCTTAGGAAACCTGTTTCCTCGTGCGACTAACCATGGTCCATGTGTCCAGTATTGCTATTCTACCCAAGAGGAACAAGAACTTAAGTGTATTCCTGTTTCTTTGCGTGTGATCACTTTGTTTACCTACCTCGGTTTTCTCAAGTATGGTTATTTATTTTATTTTCGAGCCAGCCAACTGAAAAATTGATTTAGAAAAATTCTCCCAGCAATTGTAAAGGACGAGATATGGTTGAAGTATAAACTCTTGTATACAATCTAGAAAGGAAATCATATAAAATTATAAACTATTGTATTCATGGTACAAATAAATATATGAAATAATCAACTTGTTTTCTCTGGACCTGAAAGTGACTAACATGTGCACACCATATCATGCAAACCGCTTCTTTATTCTTTCATACTTGGTTACTTAGGTTCATATTTAATCAAAACATCTGCACCATCTGAGGTGTTTTTTTTATAAAGATCTGAGATAATGCATGGAGGCTTAATGATTTCGATGTAAAGAAATGCAAGCAGTCTTATGCTCTCGAATACTCAATTAAACTGTTTTTATATGGCAGATCATGATGTTTCAGACAAGAGTGTTGTTGGGCGGAATGAGTATGTATGATCGGTACCAGGATTGGCGCCTTGATGTTGATAACATGACTTATGAGGTCTGTCTGTTCCCTCCCTCCCATGTAACAGCACTTTGCATCGCCATCGTCCTGAACCAGTTTTGTGCAACAGGAGTTGCTTGAGCTTGGAGAAAGAATCGGACATGTCAACACAGGGTTACGTGAGGATGAGATAATTCGCAACCTTAGGAAGGTCAAGCACCCAGCCTTTGATTCCTCATTCCGGTTTCCAACAGAAATAGAAAAGAAGTGCAGTATCTGTCAAGTATGCCCTTTAAGCTCTCCTCTTTAGATCAGTATCCTGGGTCTGGTATTTAAACCAAGTCTATTCTGGTGTATGTTGCAGGAGGAGTTTGAAGCAAATGACGAGATGGGGAGGCTGCACTGTGGCCACAGCTACCATGTCTTCTGCATCAAGCAGTGGCTTTCTCAGAAGAACGTTTGCCCAGTTTGCAAGACCGCTGTCACCAAGACTTGAAGAAGTCTCAGGAACTCAGGAAACGCATGTTGTGTACCTGGGTGCAAGCTGAGCAGTATGCTTGTTGTGTCTTGTACATCCCGTCACATATATTATTGTGTAAACACAACATCCATTCTTTTGCATTTCCAGATAGAAATGCCATATTGCAGGCCGTCTTTTATCAAATATATGGGCTCTGGTATACTCCTCTGGAAGGGTGATGTCGACAAGGTTTTGCAGAAATGGCTTAATCACTTGAGATAAATCAATTTTCTTGTCTATGGGTTAGGTGCACCTTCCATCTGAGATTCGACTCACAGTTTGAGATGGTATAACAACCATTTGGGGGAAAACGAAGTTGGCTTTGATCATATGAGCTAGTACAACCGGAAAATGCTACTCTATTAGCTCCCGGATTAACTGGAGCCTGGTTTTTTAAACTTACAAGCTATAGAGCGATGGGAAAAAGGGTGAGCGTCTCGTGCAATTTGGAATATACCACGAAAATCATAGCCCTGAAAGGATTTGATATTTGATCTTAGCCTTGCCCAATCTCAGTCATATCGAAGAGTAGCATTAAACGCAAAGGGAGTGATGAAAGTGTTCTATAAAGATCTTTATAAAGAAGAAAACTACAATGTTCTTTCAGTCACATAACCACACAAGCATATTCCAAAGGCGTAATGTATCTTTCCTACCAGTACCGTCCATCCATCCAAGATACCGGGTTGCTCCGCTGCTCGTCGTGTAAGTGCTCTCACCAGTACAAAGATGATCGCCATATAGCAGTAAGCCAGTAATGTACCTTTTTGCGAGCAAATTATCAGTAGCAGGATAGACATGAAGCAAACCTAGTGAATCCTCTTTGATTCCTCCTTTTGGTAATGTACACGGGCATTTACATGTGACACGCTACTACGATTATCAACTGTTGTGAAGAGATAAACTAGGAAGCTTGGCCTGTGGAAATTGGAAAATACTTCTGCTACTCACCACTCCGTTGTCACATCTAATGATTACACAGTATCATCCAATTCAAAATATGGGATGACTATCAAGCAATGGTGGCGCAGTCGGCAGTTCTGATGTATACGGATGGTAAGGAGTTCAAGAAGTCACTTCATCGTGTTGAGAGAGGAACTCTATTATACAAGGGTACACTTCATGGACAGCCTGCACGATAGCATCGATCACTGTAAGAATCAAATACTGAACTTCATCCCTTAAAATACCAGATATGCGCATATACCTTCCGCCCTCCAACCAGGTCATAATGTGCATAGTGAGGTCCTTCAGGTTTACCAAAAACCTTATAGGTGACTAGATGCTCAGGAATTAGCTTCACAGTTTCTGCAAATACAACGAAACATCACTAAAAGTGTAAGTAGAAGACCCCCAACGAAATTCAGTAGGAAGTCACAATCAAACAATGATAGTGTCATGGGCATTAGGTGAAGGCCCAAAGGCAAATGACCTTCTGTCCCCACGAATCACTATTCAAAAGAGTAGTTTTTCTTACCGTACGAGACAAGTATAGTGGTTTATTTAGTTAATAAGCTTAAAAAGATAACGATACAATTTGTTACAAAAGGTAGGATTGTATTCTTAGGCATGATGTTCCACAGATGATCCAGGAATGAGAATAAGCTAAGCAAAGATCTAATCCCCATCCTCATCCTCCTCTCCCTCTGTCATGTCATTATGATTGGTACCAGTTCTAAGAGAGATGAATGTTACACTCCTCCTTCAGGAGTGATGGTTTTCTGGCCCTTGCCATGGTGCAACGTAGTATGTTCTGAGCACACCCTGGAGCCGGCTACAAGGCTCCTAGCTTGTGAGCTCAGCCCGAGTTAAACAATAAGAGCTCGTTTGGCTCCCATCAGTTGGGGCTCGAATTAGAGAATTCATTTGTGATTCCAGGAATTACTTGTTTGGCTGCCATGGAATTGGTTACGGAATTCATTTGGAATTCCATGATTTTCATCCCATGCTTAACCTTAATTCCTTTTTGGTACGCTGTCATTTCTGATTTGCCAAATGAAATGATATCATCATGTCATTTCATTTCATTCATTCTACCAAATGAAATGAAATGATGGGTGCCAAACAAGCCCTTAAGATCTAATGACTATGATATTGACATTTTCAGAGTTCTTGAACATTGCGAAGCGACAAATTTAAAATGAAACTCGTTGCCATACCGAGAACAGCTTCTGGAGGACAAATCAAATCCTCGTCTCCAGCAAGGGCAAGCACCGGAACTTTGATTTTCCGCAAATGCTCTTTGAAGAAAAAGGTGCCAGCCCTGTTTCGCAGTCCACCTTCACGGAAAGCAGTCGCCAGCTGTAATAACACTTTTGCTGGTACTGTGCCTGAACATTGCATCATCAAGTTGTCACAAAAATTGTGAGTTTTCGTAGTAAAATGCATTATACAAAGATGAATTATCATGGTCAATACTCATGTCAAGTTTGGTAAAACTCGCTTCAAGTCTGCAGCTGAACTTATCTTCTTTAAAAGACCGATCTTATAACAAGTCACACCTTACTGTTTAGTGCACAACTGCATAATCGTACAAAGTCTAATAATCAAATGGACCTGCTACTCTTAATGGAAATATATGCAAAGAGTTTGCATGCTCCTGCAAATGGCAGCATGATTTTGATCGGAAAAAAATGGTAGCATGAACTTTAAATTGAAGAATAGCACTATAAAACAATATGGATAGCATCTAACACCTTAAAATTATCACCTTACACTAGATCGAACTGTTTAAGAGATAACACACTGGCTTCATGCAGGCATTGCTAGATAACAAACTGACTTATTGTGTATAAGTTATGTGAGTACTCGTCTTATCTGACCATATCATAGGTTCATAATATACTTGTATGTATGGTAAGTCGACGGCTTCTATAGAGAAGAGCAGAAGACAATATAGGTCTTGACTTACAAAAGTTATTCAAGATGAGCTTCGAAAGCAGTTCAGCGTCCATCATGTCCTTGGCTGAAATTTGAGAGCGCAGCAGTGACAGAATGTATGGCGCCCGAGATGATATAGGATACGTGGTTGACAGTAACGTTCCCAGTGGGATAGCAGGAACACGCAACATCTCAGCTGGATCTGCCTAATAAACAATAATGTAGATTAAGGTTCCTGTCTATGTATTAAGTCTGCCAACCTGCTTGATGGTCAACTTACAAGAGGCACTAGCAACTTGAGCGAGGAGTTGGATGTTGTGTAGTCAACTGATGAGGCCAGAGTAACAATTGCTGCCAGCTCTGGATCAGCCCCTTCAAATGCTTGTGAAGCAGGAAAAAAAAGTTAGTAACTCACAAGTCTTGGTAATAATATCCAATCTTCTGATACAAAAGCAAAGCTTTGGAGAATAAAGACACAAGACCACAATGTTACAAATCACAGGGGCATCTGTAATGGAAGCTGTATACTATATAAAATAATATTCTATGCAGAACTTGTAGATCAGCTGGTCGGAAATAATGCAGTTGTACTGGAAGCACGTCCTGAGAAGAGACCAATGTTACAGGATAGGCAATAGAGAAGAAACTAAAACAGATAACTGACAGAGACAGCTTTCAAGGAGACGAGATGTGAAAATTGCTGCAACAGACCTTTTCAACTGAAGACAAAAGCTTTGTCTAATTTTATTGAATATAAAGCAGGGGTTCATTAAATTGAAAAGGAAATAATGAACAAAAGCCTATTTTCCCACGTAAGAGCTCCTGCAAACTTAGCAGTGGGCATGTGCCAATGACTAGCTTCATTCCTAAAGTTGCCCGCACAGTTGGAAGGTGCTCAAGGTTTGAAAAACCCTGGGAATGTGTTCTTTCCAAATCTACCATGAGCCAAGCAAGAGGCCAAGACAAGGGTTGCCATGGGGTTTGTTTGGTACTGTCGATCGTCGGCCACCATTCATGGACCCAGCGGCCCGCTGCGCTATCAACAAGTTTGGTTGCACATATTTCAAACCTAGCCAAGATTCGAGCATTGTTCAGATGCACACTGAATACCTGGAACGCAATAAAAGATATGCTGATGTAGTGATGTCTCTGTCACCCATCACAGAGAGAAATGCTTATTCATAGACTATGACGTGCCTAGTTTACTAGCAAGATGTATGATACACTTGATGATGCAAAAAGAGCAGGCAGAAGCAAATTTCACAGATAGGGAAGGAGGAGCCGTTCCAATGATTGCTTGATGGATACAACAAACAAACTGTGCTCTCGAGCTAAACTTATACATGATCAGACATGCAAGCTTAATACAAATGCCTGATGGCAGTCTGTTCAATTTTACCAGATATCCAGGAAGATCTACTTAAAAGGAAGTGCCAGTGGAAACAAGACGCCTGGATACAGCAGACAAGACAGGGTTCTGTAGTTTCTTAATACTGTGGTGGGGACTTAGTACTTTGTCTCTGCTTTACTACTTAATCGCCTGATACAAGGGATAGTACCTGAGACTTCCAGAGACCCATGCCAAAGAATCAAATAAAGTTTAAAAGCCTCCGTGGATGCTTATGCAAATAATTTCAGTTACCAATGGTAGTGTGATGTTGGTATGCTATAATTCAGCTTTCCTAGCAACACTACTAGTTGAACATGTGAAATCTCCCATTGCTAAATAAAAATATTGCTTGCCCAGCTTTAAGAAAGATAAACAGGAAAAAGGACAGGTTGATGAAGCATACCACACTTTGAAACCATTGCATACAGCAAGATTCCTCCCATAGAATGACCAATAGCAAGTAATTTTCCATCCTTGGTTACAGTCTGCCTTTTTATGTAATCTATCTGCAGAAAAAAATACCATAGTTCTTAGTTCTTACAAAGGCAACTAATGTACCTCAATATCTCTTAACAAGTTAACAGTAAAGAGTATGTCTACAAACCGCTGCAGGTACATCCTCCTCCAGGTAATGGTCAAAGTCCCAATCATAGCTAATAATCAACTCCAACTGCTTCTGGAGATCTTCTATGGTTGCAGAGAGGCGTTCTTGCCAGCCAAATAACCGAGGGGAAACATTCTGTTGACCTTCCCCAAGAATCTTCACTAGGCGCTGGCTTAATTGGCTAATTTGATCAGATATAGCTGATGTCTGTGGAAATTCCATCAACCCTAGAACTTTATCCGCAACCTCCTCGATACTAGCAGTTAATGAGTCATCAGGGTGAAGTTCTGCCACTCGATCAAAAAAACTGTCAGCAATATTTCTCAGTCGGCTATCATTCACATAACCTGAAAATGTTGCACTTAATCGTGCCAAAGCATCTGTTAACTTTGTCACGAGCTGTGGTTCTTCTGATGTGTTTGTTTCTACCATATTCTTGTCTGTTAGTACTGGGACTTCAAAACTTTGAGGTTCATTAGTTGACATATCCTTGGCAGGAGGAACAACATTTTCTTTCTTTGTCAAAATTTCATCCACACCTGAATTAGGGGACAAGTCAGACTTGGTGCTAGCCGCAGCTAATTCAGATCCACGTGTGCTGAGGCCTGCACCACGCACCTCAACAATCCATGTATCAAACCCTTGCATAGACATATGACGGGCAAAGGAAGCCTGACATCAATTCATACGTATCAATGGAAATTTTTATTGTAAATAGAAAGCCATAAAAGAACTTCATATAAACATGAACAACAGTAACAGGGAAGAGAGTGGATGTATAACTCTTTCTTTATTCAGTGTAACATACATTAAAATATAATACAAAACAAGACAGGGAACAATCCACGAACTAAAATTTCTAAATGAATACAAAAATTGTTCTAAAGGCAGAAGTACATTTTTGAAACAGTTATAGTTTGACAGTTCGACTCAAGTGATACAAGCACAGCAGCAACTACATCTTCCATTTGACTCTTCATTCAAGAACGGAAAATCATATTTTTAACTGCAAACTTCACAAGTTTTAGACATTCTCCTATGTACTTGTACAAGAAGCCAACATCGGCGAACAATCGCTGGGCCATTTAGGAGAAATTTAGAAGTATGAACTTGTGTGTTCACTTAACGGTCTTCATTACAGTCTAGCTGCATCCTAACTCCAGCAACATCAGTTATGCAAGTAAACACAACTCCAGCACCGTCAGTTATGCAAGTAAACACATGTTACTGTGCTAATAAGATTCATATTAGCAACATATGACGTCATAACTAAAATTGCAAGTGGGATGGGATTTCCCACTATTCCCGCCTCCCATCCCACCCTAAATATTCACTTATCCCTTTAATAATTTACACTAATCCCGTACAGACTGAATGGGATGCGCCCACCTAAGCCCAAAGACAGCCCATGTCTTCCGTTCGGAGTTCCTCCGCCTGCGCGCTCTAGTCGAGCAGGCCACGTAGTCATTGCATCACGTACGTGCACGCTGGCCAGCCTCGCCCTGTGCGCCGCCCTTCGCTCATATGTGATGCGATGCTGATCAAACTGGAGCGCGCGGAGGATGAGTCCATCGACGCTATTGGTAGTGAGACATCCCATAAAAGACCACTTAAATTTCCTATTGGTGGGATTAGATGATTATGGACACTGGGATAAGTGGATGACTCCGCCTGGTGGGAGGTGGACGTCCCGAACCCATCCCACCTGACATATTAGTCATAACCATCAGCAATGCAATTAGATGCTAATTTTTGTTCACACCCAATTTCACATGATTAAAACTACAATATTTTGATTTTCTGATAGTGTAAGGTCTGCTGATAGCTCTATTCCATCTAACATGTGTTTTACTGAAATAGCAATTAACAATAAATATGTCAATAAATATGATACAGACTTCTTTGCAAGATAAATTTTGCGTTGGTACGTTCATAGCATTGAATTTACTGCATGAAACGTTCAATTTTTTTCTTTCTGAAATTTTGACACTGAGCTGTGACATTTTTAATGTCACTCTAACTTAAGCTACTCCCTCCATACCGGATTACAGGGCAATTACGCACTTCGAGACAAACTTTGACCTTTAATTTTATTCAGGAATAAGATATAGATTATATAAAAATTATACCATTGGATTCATATTCAAAAGAACTTTTCAATGGTATAATTTTTATTTTAAATATCTCATATATTCTTGACTAAAATTAATGGTTAAAGTTTGTCTTAAAATACATAATTGCCCGATAATCCGGTATGGAGGGAGTACTCCCGATGATATGTGTCAAAGCTAAAAGATAGTATCAGTTTGCATTTGCAACTATTGAAGTGTAAATGTGGATTGCCAAGATTTCTCCACCAGTTCGGACTTTTGATTGTGTTGGCAAACATATCACTACAATTTTCTTCTAACCGAAATGCAACTTTTACTTTCCAGTTTCCACTATAAAAGCATCAGTGGGTGGTATAGATGACTCACCCCAGGTGACAGGTCGAATCCCATCGCATTGGTCGCCACTCCCGACAGCAGCATCAGCGGGTGGTTCCTCTTGGGCGCCTGCACAAACCAAATTAACACGAGATATGAAACGGAACAGAAGCAGCCCTAACGAAGCTGCGTCCACCAGGAGCAAGCACGCACCTCGGGCGGCGGGCGGTACCTCCAGAGCGCGATCCGCCACTCGGTGCCGGGCACGGGCGCGTAGTGCAGCTCGTCGGCCGTGCAGATCGCGGGCTTCGCCCCCGGCTCGCAGTCGCAGGCGGCGCCGGCAGGGGCGAGGACCCGCGAAGTCGAGGGCGAGGAGGGGGCCGGGGGCGGCGGAGTCTCCGAGGCGCTGTAGGAGGCGAAGGAGCGGAGCCGCAGCGGCGCGGGAGGCGCACACGGGGAGGCGCGGGCGACGGGAGAGGACGAGAGGTGCGCGAAGGCGGCGCCGGCGAGGAGGATACGGAGGTTGGCGCCGAGGGGCGGCATGGCGTTGGGCGGTCGGAGTCCTCGCTTCGCTTCTGGCGTCTTCTTCGTTTCGCTTCGTCTCCGATATGGTTTTTACCACCCCGTCTGACCGACCGGTATGTGTGGGCAGCGGTGGTTCCATGTTGCGCCGGTTAATCCCGGCGGCCACGCTGCGTTTGGCTCGGTGAGTGTAATGTTGCCGCTAACGAAACCTGGCTAAATTGGACGTCATCATATTTGTTATTTTTTTCAATAAGTAATTTCCTTACTTGATTAATTATTCACATTATTAAGTTGATACGACCAGCAATTTTTCACATCTCACGCTATACGTAACAAAATTCACATATCGGTTCCACAATATAAGCCATTTTGGCAAACTAAATTAGTTTACCAAAACTGCTTATATTATGGAAGAAGGGAGTAGCTCACAAGCAATATTTGTTACAAACAAATGATGAAAGAGAGCGGTTTTGAAAATCAGCGCAAGACCATGAAGAAACAACTGGAAGACTATACACTCATCTGTTTCTTTATCCAAAAAAAAATACACTCATCTGTGGCCTAAGTACATCCTTTGTTCCACCCAAATATATTTCCATCATAAATAGTGTTCTGCTCAGCAGAGCAAAGTACATATACGAAACCGGTGATTACATGGTACTCCCTCCAACCCATAATACTCTTCGCTAATGTAGATATATCTAGACACATTTTAGTGGTAGATACATCCGTATTAGCGAAGAGTAATATGGATCGGAGAGAGTATATAATCTGTAATGCGAAAGAGCTCTTATCTGACCACGTCATTTCAATGTAGGGATTTCTATTTTCGTGCCCTCAGGTCGTTAGTTGTACTCAGTTTTCCCCAGCTCGTTAGTTTTTTCTCGGTTTCCCCCAAGCCGTTGTCTGAAACCCTCAGAAGGAGCTCGGACGGGAAGATTCCCGTTTAGTTGACCGTTTCTGTGCTGACGTGTGGGGCCGCGTCGTGTGGGGCCGCTTCGCGTGGGGCTGGTAGAAAGGGACCGCGTGGGACAGGACGAGACCGCGTTTGGTTGTACGTGAGAGCTCGGTTCTGTTTCTCTCGGGCCAAATTGGCATTGCCTTTTCAGAGCGCCTTTTTCTCCTCTCTCTGTAACAGTTCTCTCTCTTTTCACCAAAGTAGTATTAAATCTAGAGAAGCTTCTATTTCTGTCTTTCTTCAATGATTGTTGCCTTTTGGTCCTCGTTTTTTGCCCAATATGGTAACCAATCTATTAGCAAATCTAGAAGCTAGTATAGGATAAATTCACAGCAGCATAATAAATCTAGAAAACTAAGTATAATACAATACATAAACTGCATACAACAGCCAAAAGCAGCCAATAACGATGTTAATGTTCACGACAAACTAAGCTGAAAATAATACAAGACGCAATGTATGCCCAACATGAAGATTAGGATACCCCAAGATGAATGAATCTGTTCTTCATTCATCATATATATCTTCGTCGCTCCCTATTCTGGTCTGAAAGAAATATTCATTGAACTCCTTCCGTCTGCAGTGTGCAGCCAATACATCCTCCAAACGGTATGGCCTTTGTTCATCTTTCAGACCGTACCTTCCTAATCTATCCACACGTAGTGGCCACTCATCCCAGGTGTTCATATCATCAAAGTACTCTCTGATATAACCAAAATCCGTGTAGTAGATGCAGCCAGGTCGAAGTGTCGGGTGCACTCTGGTGTCGACGGAGATACACCAGACATGATGGACGAAGAAGGAACGACTGCCAATGTTATTGACGACATGGAGAGAGCGGCTCTCAGTGTCCACACGGTACACCAATGTTTGACCTTCATCCAAACGACCGCCCAACAACACAAGCAGCAGATCACCATCCGACTTCACAAGGTAGAACTTGTCATTTCCAAGTTCTGGAAATGAAAAAAGTGTCTCCATGTTGACATTGCTCGCGCCCTGCTCCAACTGGACATTGTTGGTGCACACTAATGTTCCGAACTCCAAATTGTGGTAATGACAAGGTAGAGCTAGTGCATAGAATTCACCATTGAATGTGGTAATGCAACGCATAGAATGGTGCTCGATTGTAAATCTTCCTTCTCCCCAATCTTCATCTATACCCTTAGTTAGAGTGCTCTCATCGACCCAAGCAATTTTCGCCGGGTAATATGTGGAAACAAAGAGCATAGTCGGGGACTTCATTACAGTGACTGATTCCAGAATAACAGATGGCATCTGCGCCTCAAATATAGTGTTCGATGTCTTTGTGAGTGGGTTCAGAAGCCGTATCTTGTGCGGCTGGTCCTTCTGGGCAAGCACGATGATGCCACGGCAAAAGCTGACAAAGTAGTATCTAAAATATATGGGATTGATGAAGATAATATTCAGCACTAAGATGTTTACGATTGAAAATAAAAGGATTAACTCTATAGATATGGAGGAATTTGAACCTTGCATGAACTTCCGTTAGATCGATGGTGACGTAGCGGGATGTGCGGAGGTGGAGGAAGGAGAACTCAGCGGCGCGTGGAAGGGCGTGCTCTACCATGATCCATTCGTGCAGGTGCACGTCGGGCTCAGGTAAATATGAGCGCCAATTAGTACAAACTTGCCTCAAAGCAGAGTAGGTGTCCACGTACTCCTCGTTCGCCAGTAAGCAGACGCCGATCTTGTGAAGTGGTCCGTCAGCCCTGAGAGAGGCCCAGTTCACGGAGGCGCCACGCCTGGATGCGCCGCCCTCGGAGGCGACGGGCTCGGCGGCGACGGCCTCGAATGCGACGGGCTCGGATGCGACGGGCTCGGAGGCGATGGGCTCGGGGGCGACGGCCGCCGGTGCATTCTTCTTCTCCATCGCCGGCAGGGGAGCGCGCATAGGGCGGCTGGGGTTTTTTGGAGAAGGTGATGGGACGCGAGAGGCGTGGTTGCGTGCGTGAGTTATAATGAGACTGTGTGTAGAGGGAGGGAGAGAGGGGCTCTGTACTGGCAAAGTGACGGTTCGTCTCAACAGTTGACGTTTGGTCTCAACACGCGCAACGCGCGGCTAACCGCTGCTCACCGCGACACGCGTCCGTGGGACTGCATGTCAGCACCGTTACGTGTACTCAGTTCTACCCTCTAGTCTTACACTGGAAAAATATCTGTACTCAGTTTTCCCCTCGTGTACTAATACTGGCTAGTGCAATATACTCAGTTTTACCCTCAAGTGGCTGGTCAACAGAGAGTCAACAGATGAGATTAAGCTATCTAATTGAGTTATTTCATGCGCAAAAAAATTCAAAAAAATAAAATCATAGTGCCTCCTACTCATGGAGTCTTGTTACGCGACCTGCCACGTAGGAAATCATATATAAATCAAGTTTTCACACAAATGGCCACTTCTAAAATCACTAGTAGCTATGAAGGTTCATGGCTTTCCACTCAAACCCCTTCTCAAAACATCTATACCCAAAACATAGTTTGTCTGAATGAGGCCATAATTTTTACACTCATATATATTTG
This sequence comes from Dactylis glomerata, assembly GCA_007115705.1. Lineage (NCBI taxonomy): Eukaryota > Viridiplantae > Streptophyta > Magnoliopsida > Poales > Poaceae > Dactylis > Dactylis glomerata. Next base: position 5,074,713 of record QXEO01001278.1, on the reverse strand, counting down.
AATTGCTAATACTTTGAGGTAGGCCAACCTGGGTTTCATTGTACAAAACATGTGTTTTTCTTTTTCTAAATCTCTTATTTGAATTCCTTAGCCTGTTTACTATTTACTTGCCCTTGTATCCTTGATACTACTCAATTTTACCCTCTCCCTTCTCACAGAAGCCCAAACTTGGCCTGATTGGTCGAGCTGTTGTCACACGGATCGTGCCCACCTACCGTCGATCCTATGATCTAACGGGCAGGATCGTGCCACCCTCTCTGTATCTGTCGGTGGCAAACTACTACCCCTCTATGTATGCTAAATAACGAGTTGGCCACCGAATTCAACAAGTTTGGTAATCACGAATTTTCACTTCTTGTAGGCATTACTTTTCACGGTAAAATGATAAACTATCACGAATTTCCATTTAGGCATTACTTTTCATGGTAAAATAATAAACTATCACGAATTTCCATTTAGGCATTATTTTTCACGGTAAAATAATAAACTATCACGAATTTCCATTTAGGCATTACTTTTCACGGTAAAATAATAAACTATCACGAATTTCCTTTAGACATTACTTTTCACGGTGAAATGATAAACTATCACGAATTTCCTTTAGGCATTACTTTTCACGGTAAAATAATAAACTATCACGAATTTTCATTTCTTTTAGGCATTACTTTTTTGTTGAGATATAAACACCCACAACGGTCGTCTCCTCCTTAATTTATTGTGTAAACCCCACAACGGTCATCTCTCCCTTATAAACCCCCACATTAGCCATCCCTCATGTTAATAGGTTCTGCCTCTCTCTTCTTCGTTCACATACACTTGATCCATTGCCATGGCTTCCACGTCTCGGACGCCGACCGAAAGGGGAAGGGGAAGGGGAAGGGGCGGCCTGGGTGGTGGATCATCATCATTGCCACCTCCACCGTCAACACTGTCATTGATCATAGAGGAGTTCTTAATCGTCATCTATGAAGACCCTTTGGCCAAGAAGGTACGTACGCGTTCCCACATATATGATGCATGCGATTAATTATGTGCATGTTCCAAAAAGCCTTTAATTTCAAACGATCGGCGCTCAATCTCTTTGCATGCACTCCTACAAAAGTTTGCGGACTATCTTGATGGCCAGGAGCCCGCAAAGGTATATCTGCGAGCAGCTGACTGCGGTCCTCGTCTCTGGACCGTGGAGGTCCTATTTGACGGACAAGGCCGGATGTACCTCGACAAGGGCTGGGAGAATTTCGCCATCGCACACGGTGTGGATTTCGGCTACATCCTACACTTCAAATATGAAGGCAATGATGTGCTCACAGTGAAGGTGTTCGACGTAACATTGTGCAGGAAGTACTACTACACGGACGACGAAGATACTGACGATGAAAGCGACGACGACGTGAAGCCATGCATCCATCCCCTTTAGATAAGGGGATTATAACCAAGAATATATATGTAGCTTCATATGCATTGATTTAGAGATCTAACTATTTTCTATATATTATGCATGTAAAAATAATAGGGAATCGCAATTTCTACCATGATTCGAGCACCACAGCCTCCAAACGATGCCGATGCCGATATCGGCATGGTCAGAACGGCTATGCATGCTCGCCGCCACTGCTAGGTCACCGTCGGGATGCACCCTCAATCCCGTCCCCTCATTCGATCACTGACACATCAGAGATATCGCCGAGGCCAATGACGAACGTACATGCTGATGCCAATGCCGAACATGCACGCCGCTGTGGGCACGGCCACGCCGCCCCGCTATGCTGGACGCCACAGACCACCGCGAGGTCTTTCCCTTCGCCACCACACTCTCCTAGCACCCATCTATACACGCCAGAAAGGAGAGACAATAGTTTTCTCTACATTGCTCGCGTTCGTGTCTGACACCGTCAGTCAAAGTGTTGAGGTCGTCGTCGATGTCCTCGACCATTTCTTCTCTTCTTTGCATGGTTAAACGCGTCTAGTTCATATCTATCTAATGCGTCTGGTCTCGCCTCATGCAGTTCTTTGTGGACGTCGATCTCATCTCGGCACCCCGCAGGCCACCTCCTCCGTGCCATCGCTGTAGAACTCCATTTAAAAATCTAATCCTACCCGTGTATTGCCCCTTGTATCAGCGTCATGGCCCCACTTGTCATTCGATATACCGAAGCCCCACTCGTCCGCGTTTTGGTCAGAGATACGGCGATGCTTACGGTCAAACAAAGATGAATGCTCTGACGTGTCTTTGCGGGCTCTACGTGGCCCCACTAGTCAGCAGTTAACGGTCAAAGGTGTTCAACCGTCGGGCAACCGGCCGTTACAGCACTTGTGACGGTTTCAGACAAGGGCTTGGACAAAACTGAGGAAAAACTAAGGAGCTGGGGAAAACTGAGTACAACTAAGGACCCGAGGGCACGAAAATAGAAATCCCTTCAATGTAACCACCCCAACAAAAAAAAACATAGTGCGTCGTCCTATCCAAGATTAGGCTTCATACTTCTATACCAACTAGATGATACCCCTCACCTTGCTATGGGAGTGCTGCTAAATTTATAGAAAAAACACAATGGTGAATAACAGAAGATTGGACTCACATGTTAAAAATATGGCCTGCTACTCATTGTCAGGTTTGATCTGAAAGAAACAAATCAACCACACCATAGCGTGAAACGCCAAAGGAATAAATCCCTAGTCGACCGGAGATAAGAGCATCTCCAGCCGTCTCCCCGACGAGGTCTCCGACAGCCCTTTTTTCATCCGGACAGCAAAAAATGGTTCAGTCACGCCCCTGGTTCCTCGTTTTCGCCCGGATTTGGGCTTTCATCCATCCGGCGAGCCCATGTCATCCCCGGTCCCACGGGGCGCGCTCGGGAAGTCCAGAGGAAACAAAAGCGCGGGAAACGTTGAGAAAAGTTACCGTGCGCCTGGTGGCCCCGACTTGTCAGCGAGAAAGGCCGGTCGTCGTCCTGATCACATCGTCTTCCGCGCGCTGTAAAAGCCTGCCGCCGCCGGACGCGTAGCTTCCACGCGGCGAGAGTCGAGTTAATGCGCGGCTCTATTTATCGCGGACTAGGAGAGGGAGGAGGCGGAGCAGCTGCGGCGGCTGCTGGACCTGGCGGCCGCGCGGCGCCGCGCCGCCGCCGCCGCACAACCCGCCGCACCCGCCAGAGGAGCGCCGCTCATCAAGCTAGAGGACTCCAGCGAGGACGACTGGTACCGGCCGACGCCGCCACGCATCGGCGACGCTGGATAGGGGTCCAGCCGTTGGGCCCCCGGCTAGAGCAGCAAGCAGGCGCCGCCACCGCAGGACGGCGGCGACTCCAGCGACGATGGCGACTACACGACGTTCTACCGCCATTTGGGCATGTAGAACGCCGTGTTTTAAGTTTAGTTTATGTTTGCCTCTGGCCGAATTCAAATATATTACGAATTCGGTCTATATATGTAAGAACTCGCCTATATATATTAAATATCTCTAAATTTCGCCTGAGTTTGAACGTTTTTCGCCTATTCATGTTTGAATTCACTTTTTTCCTGGACTCGCCGCTGAGAAAATGGGCCTCCCCAAACCGAATTTTACATCCATCCAGCGCTAAAATAGCGCCGAATTTCGATCCGAGAAACCCAAACGACTAAAGATGTTCTAACAGCTAGCTATAGAAGCACCGCATGCCCGTAGGCAAAAGGAAGCACTGGACGCATAGGGTGTTGAATCGACGGCTTTGTTGGTGTCTGTGCATTCGCCGAAAAAGCGATAACCATAGCTTGGTATCACATATTTTTCAGTTAGCTCCTTCTGCAATCCAATCAGGCATTTCACAATGCATAGTTTCTTAGCACGTTTTCATAGGAGTAATTAAAACTTAAGATATAACTTCTCCAATGCATTGTTTCTTAAGGGTTGTCTCTTAATTAATGATTTTGGTCTCATGCATGCATATGATTGGACTAGAAACAATTTTTGCCTACGAACTCGTGCAAGTGTTGTATCTTAGCTAAGCTATAACATCCCTCTCTTTCCTCATTTAATATAGTGGCACATAAGCAAAGCACCTATGATACCACGCTAAGAAACTCCCATTGTGAAAGGCCTCAGATCATAAATTAGGAAACGAAAAACGATTCGTCAAGACAACTTGTTTGCCCGAAAGTAGTAGTATATACGTGCGTACCTTGCGCCTCTCACTCACTCTTTTGTATCATTATCCCTATGCATAATTCAAACCTGAAAGGAGAAGCAGCCAGGGTTTCACATTTCGTTTTGACTTTTTCTTTCGCCCTTTATTGAGATTCACAAATTTTGCGAAATTTACGAAATTTTAAAAGAAAAATTCAAAAATGTCGGTCAGATTCAAATTCTGGCATTTAAATTTATTTAGCAAAATTAAATGAGAAATGGGGAATCGAACTAAAAAAGTTCAGTAAAACAACCTAGGTACTCTGCCACCACGCTAATGTGAAATTACTGACATATGTTTGGTTTTAGTACCTTAGAACCATTGCAAATTTAAAATTTTCAAATTCAGATGAAATTTTCGAACGAAATTAAGTTTTCTCGTCCCTCACCGAAATCCGTTAATTTCGTCCAAAATTTCATCCAAAATTTTGACGAATTTTTTTCCCTGGAAGCAGCGCCCTGATGCAGCGGCTAAAAATTACTGTCCACGCAAGCCACCAGCCAAAATATGAGAAGAAAAGCTCAAATTAAGAAGGATTGACAGGCAACCCCATCCATCTCTCGATGGTAACACTGTATGATGCACTACCAAGCAGGGCCGGCTCTGACCCTAGGCGACCTAGGGCGATGGCCAAGGGCCCATGGCTTGGAGGGGCCCATCTGCGCCTCCTCCTCTATAGTGTATACCCCTGCAGTATTCTTCTATTTGGCTGGAAAAAAGGCCCAGCCGCATGCCACAAGGCCCTATCTAGCGATCAGATCAAGGAGAGGAAACATCATTGAACCGATCGCAGCTCTCGAGTCGACCGCCTCGCATAGAGTCTGGAGAAGTGGAGATCGAAAGAGGCAGAGCGGATCGTGGCTGCCCACTGCCCAGGCCCTGTAGACTCGACCTCCTCGTTCGGTACTTGTCCTTCCTGACCCGTGCTATGTGATGATGGCCTTCAATATTTGTTCCTTTGACTATTTAGAGAAAACATTAGGCATGTTATATCTTAAATTATACCTTTATGTATGATGTATTTTTTTCACAATTTTAGGTGTTACCATGCCGAAACACGTGTCTGGTTGTGCGAAAAGGAATAAAGGAAAATAAGAGAATAAACTTATTGAATAACAAAAAACTATGTTATAAGACAGATTGAATGGCTTGACTACATGCTTTATTGAGAAGGATATCTTTGTCCCTAATGATTTTGCATCTAGAAATGCCCGGAGCAGCTTTTTCTGTGAAGCACTACATTATTGTCGATGAACTCATTGGAATTTTGTTTTTATTTGAGGTAATCAAACTACAAGGGAATACTAATTGTTATATTTTGCTACTCCCTCCGATCTAAATATGGATATATCTAGACACATTTTAATAATAAATACATTCGTATTTGTGAAAGGTAATATCTGTTGGAGGAAGTACTATTTTAGTCTTTCTATCATAATATAAATTTATTTATAGACATCTCAGCCTAGAATGTGTGGTTGGATGTTAAATATTTATATTTTGCAATAAAAGTAGACACATAAATGTTTGTATATCTCAATATGCTTATATATATAAGCGGTAGGGGCTCATGTTAAAACTTCACCCTAGGGCCCCGCAAAATATAGAGCCGGCCCTGCTACCAAGAGGCCATATGGGTGCAGATCTTCTAGGAAGAGGTACCGCAAGCCAGTGTGTTTTAGAGATGGATGGTGCCCATGGTGATGACCTGGTTGGGAAGAGGAAATATAAGGAGAGAAGGATGCTAGCAAAGTGGGAATTATTAAAGAGGAGAAGGGGAGAGGAAGGGATGAGAGTTAAGACCATAAAGAGGAATAATTAGGTGGCCATTACGGGCACACACAATTCTCCTTGAGCCGGCTGGCCAGCGACGGTTTCCGTAAAGCTAATTTAAAAACTTTGAGGTGGCCACAACATCACAACTTACGGCTGCAACGGTTCAAGGCTTTAATCCAACGGGCTTAGAAATTCACATGATGTGGCTATCTTGCATGGGCTAGAAAATCAAGTAATTGGGCTCTTCTATTTAGATATAGAAGATACCAAATATATTGGAAACACAATGTGGCAATATAAAATAGAACAAAACCTTGACGATCTGCCATACATAAACACATGAAATGACATTCAAATAAAATATGCTGTGTTGCTTCATCTTTAGAAAATAAGAAAACAATTTAAATCTATGCCAACGCCGTAAGATTAGTGTTTGTTAATATCACACATACACAAAAAACGATGTAAATTTTTAATTATTAGAGGGATCTTATAGTTTTCATCTTGTTTGTTGTTAATCAATGCCTCCAATATTTGAGTGCAAGATATACATGAATAGTGCCCTTTTTGCCCAAAATTCATCGAAACTCACCATATCCTTCTAACAATGCGGCATTGGTTAATCGAAGAAGCAAGGCTTCCCATATCGCTAACCTTAACCTGATTAGGTCCTAACAAAAATACCTTTGTGATAGGGATACTCTAGACTTCCGCAATAATCTACGGTATTGGTTATGAAGAGGAGCGATACAATTTCATGAATCCTCTCAAGATCTAATATAGGACCCTTCCGTGATATTGAAAGTTACAAAACAAAAGAAAAATTCTTAGCTTTCATCAATTTGGCGTATGCGTGCATATCTCTGGGTTTCCACCGAACTTGTGAAAATGAGTTACTCCCACCGTTCTAAAATATGTTGCGTATAAGTTCTTATTAAAGTCAAATTTTATATAGTTTGACCAAGTATATAGCAAAACAAAATAACATCCACAATACCAAGATGTTTATAATATGATTTATGATGGTTCTATTAACATTGATTTGGTATTGTAAAAGTTGATATATTTTACAATATATTTCAGTAAACTTAATAAAATTTAACTTTAACTAAAAAAATTATAAGCAACATAATTTGGGACGGAGAGAGTAGTTCTTAGCACACATATTTATTGCATAGAAGATTCTGCCATTTGCCATCCATGGCCAGAGCTTGAATATCCTTTTGAAGAGGAGCCTAGTGTTTTATAGAACCCCTGAACCTCATGATTCTTCAGAAGACCACACATATTAGCAAGTAAAACTCATTTTTTCCTGTAAAAAAGAAAAAAAATCATTTTTTGTCTATCACTTTATCAAAACAAAAAATCTGAATCTAAAGCAATTAAGCATTTGCAATATTCTTTTGAGATTTTGAAGAGGACCTCATGTAGAAAAACTATTTTTTTTCTAAGAAGTGAGTCTATAGGACTAGATATTCATGAAAGGGCAACTCCCTTTCTTTCCAACCGTTGAATGTTTCTCTTCAAAATGTTCCCATTATGTTTTTCCGTGCTCATAATAGTGAACTGATCTATAAGTATTGGACCGGGAACTGGCCTATCTGGAAACTAGAAAGCTCAAAATGTTGGTCTACAACATCTTAAAAGTAAAATAGTGTTGGACGAACTAATACATGCCGGCACTGATGTTTTACGGTGATTGGCACGGAACATTTGTTCCGTTCAGTTCCGTTAAGTTAAAATTATTTGTAACCATTGGATTAAATCTTTGATAAGCTATATGAAATAACTACAACGATTCTGATCGGAAAATATGTTACGAGCGATTGATCGACTAAAACTGGCCCTATCAATTAGGATCGAAAAAGAGTTTAAAAAAATGAGATCGAAAAAAGTCAACGAAAAATTGGCTGGCTCATATCGCGCAGGGTTGGACTAAAATTTCCCCCATCACCGCCACCTTGGTCTGCACTCCCCATCACCGCCACCTTGGTCTGCACTCCTCAACGCCGGCCGCCGCGGCTGCACTCCTCTACGCCGGCCGCCGCGGCTGCACTCCTCTACGCCGGCCGCCGCGGCTGCAGTTCCAATAATATTTAACACTAGCAATCAATATCCATGGACCTGGATATAACCGAATTACAACAATATTTAAGTAGCTTTATTAGAATTCAGATACGGGAGAGGCTCACCTGGGGCATAGAAGCTGAGCATCCTGTTGGCATGGTACCTGCAGCAGATACACAGGAAACCATGAACAGCCTAACAGGCATTACACTTCGACAGTTCTCCAGTTCAGGTTACGATCAGTGAGTGGTAGGTCGGCCAGAATTTCGCCAGTATCTCTCTACGGCGCTTTGCGCATTTACTAGATCTCGAGGCAAACAACACTGCACAGCAATCAGGGAGAGAGAGGGAGAGTACCAGGGGACGACGGGGTCAGAGGCGGAGGCACAGCGTGAAGCGGGAATGACGATGGTGACCGGGACACGCTTATTGAGGTCGCAGAGGATCTGGACGAGCGGGCGCGTGATCCCCGACGGCGCAGCGTCCACCAGGACCATGTAGTATCCCATCCACCCCGCGGCGGCTGCCAACAACGGCCTCCTCGGCGCCGCTTCGGCCACCACACGCACCCTGGTACGGCGGAGGGAGGCCATGGCGGGGGAACGACGAGGGGGTGGGCCGGGACGAGAGGAATGTAGAGGCCATGGCTTCCATGGCCATGGCGGATGAGGCAGGGACCTCAAGAAGCGCCGCTGCATATCCGGCCACCGGAGGATGAGGAAAAATCCCGCTTTCAGCTCGAGGAGGAAGGGACGGCGCGCGAGAGGAAGGAAGCGGCGAAGAAGTGAGAGAGGAAGAGGATGCGGCAGCGCGGAGTGGGGAATAAAGGCGGCGGCAGCTGCGTGGGACGAGGGGGAGGGAGGAGGAAGGCGGCGGTCGGGCGGCGTTGAGCGGCTAAGCGAGCGAGGAGAGCAGTTCGTTGGTCGGGAAGGAGTTCTACGCTTGTCGGGAACGTCTCAAGGACGTTTTTGAAAAATAACCTCTATGTCAGTTAATTCCGTACGGAGGGAAGTATTTTACTGAATATATTGAATTAATATTTTTGGGCCCACGTTTTTCAGTTCCGGTCCCACGATTTGTAGCAGCGTTCAGTTCCATTCATTTTGTTCCGTTCAGTTCCATTAATTTTAGAACCGTTAGATCGGCTCGATCAACGGCTCTTAAAAATGACAATCACCGTAAAACTTGTACTGAAATAAACGTGAATATTGTGGGAGCTTACAATTTCTTTTTTTTTGCGAATTACAATTTCATTTTAAAGTCATGGACTAAGGGCATCTCCAATGGCTCGACGCAAACGGACCGCGGCCGTCTAATTCGGTCCGATTTTGACTGGGCTGGGAAAAAGGCCCCCAGTGGCCCAACACATTTTGACCGCGGCGTCCGCAGCGACACAAACGCGGCCCAGATTTGGGCGCAGTTTGCGTCACCACGGACTGACAGTGCAGTCCACGGATGTCCTCCTTAATCGACACCGACCCCAGTTGTCATCCATACATTTTTTGATTAAGTAGTTCCATTAATAATTAAACATAGTTAGCCCATTTTTACACCCCAAATTGCGCCGACAGCCGTATTTACTCACCGTCGCGCGCCCTACCACTATGGGGGCTACTCGCAGTCACTCGCACTACTGCCCGCCGGAGGTACTGGCGCCGCCGCCACCGCCGAAAGGACCAGCGCCGCCTCTGCGCCGAGGAGGCCCCCAGAAGTCGTTTCGACGGAGGTTGGCCAGGCGGCGCCGCTCGCGCAGCGTCAGCTCAAGCTGCCACGCCTCCGCCCGCTGCGCCGCCCTCTGGCTGTGGAGCTCCTCCGCCGCACGCCGTGCCTTCCTCTCTGCCAGGGCGTTCGCCCAGTGCGCCCGCTGTGCCGCCTCCGCCTGCGCCTGCGCGGCACGTGCATGGGCAGCCTCCGCGGCGGCATCGGCAAGGGCATCCGCCTCCGCCCTAGTTGCGGCTGCTTCGCGAAGAGCTACCGCCTCCCGCGCCTCCTCCTGGTGCCGCGCGCGCACAGTTCCCATCGTCAACCGGGCCATGAGGTTCATGTCCTCGCCGGCGACGTGGTGGCACACTGCCACATGTCCCTGGCCTCTTGGTGAGCCTGGCGCTCCGTGGCCATGAACTCATGCAGAGCTCGGTCGCGGCGGGCAGTCTTGAACGAGGCCATCAGGGCCCGCTGCTCGTCGGCGGGGTCCAGCATGTCCTCTTCGTCATCGAAATCGGCGAAGTCAGCGTCGAACTCCTCGGGCACCTCGCCGTTGGACGCGTGGAGGGCCTCCGCGTTCGCCTCCCGCGCAACCTCTCTGGCAGACCGTCCGGCGGCGGCGGAGTCGAGCTCGACGCAGAGCTGTGCCGCTCCGCGAGCAGCTTCGAGGACGACATGTTGCTCGTCCTCCGTGTCCTGGGCGGCGGCGTACGCCACGGTCTCCTCCGCGTCGTATGTTTCCTGCGCGAACGCCTGCGCTGCAGGCTCGTCGCCGGGGAACCGGGCGCGCGCCATCTCGATGATCCTTGCCCAGGTGTCGGGGTGGTCTGCCATTGCTGTGTGCCCTGAGCACCACCGCCAGCGCCTATATGAAGGCCGCGGTGGGCGGGAAATGAAAGGCCGACGCGCGGGAACGGCCTACTCCTCACGCGCGGGAAGCGGTGGGCGGGAAACGACATCGGGGGTGCGCCAACGCGGGAAACGGCGGGAGCCGCCGCGGCGGGACGTGCCGGCGCTAATTCTACCGTTGCCATTGACACCGGCCTAATTTGCGTCGGGCCGCTATGTGCCCTCCCGGCGCAAACGGACAGCGGACAGAAAACAGCCGATTTTCTGTCCGCGGCCCGATTACACAAATGGACCAAAACGGACGCGATTTAGACCCAAAATACATCGGCAGTTGGAGATACCCTAAGTGGCTCAGACATAATACAACCTAGCAAATATACCTCGACACTGAGGACATTCTTTTAAGTGCGACTGTTCTTCTAGCATTTCTCTCCAAAAGTTCTACTCCCTCCGGCACGGAAAGGATGACGCATGGGTCATCTTGCAGAAAATCACGTAGACAATTCCCGACCAAGTTTCTCGTCCTTGTCTTCCTCTCTTCCTCGCGTCGCTCACCGATCTCTCTTCCTAAGTGCTCCCCGACGCCGCCCAGCGCTCTCCTTCCCTGACGCCGCCTCCCTCCCGCCACACGTTGCCGCAGCCGCCACACGCTTCCCCAGCGATGCGGAGAGCACCATATTTCTCTCGTGCCTCGTCCTCTTCCACACGAGCTGAAGCTTCGATTTTTTCCCCTCTGGTGGCGGAGATGCAGGGGCGCTGCTAGATCTTCAGTGGTGGTGACCGGATGGAGCTCTGGATTTCTGCTGGCAGCCACCGCTCCGGATTTCTGCTGGTAGCCACCGCTCCGGATTTCTGCTGGCAGCCACCGCTCCTGCTTAGGCCGTGCGCACCGGCGCCGTCGCCGACGAGCTGCTGTTGCTGCCGGAGCAAAGGAGGCGTCTTCCCCGAGCTGAATCCTCCAGGAAACACTCCGGCCTGCTGATGTTGCTGCTGCTACTTTCGGCTGCCATCCAAGAGAATCTGCAAGGCCGTCTCTGTCTGAAACTCTCTCATCTCTGAATGTTCGTTACCTGGATTCGGCCGGGTTCATGGCGGGATTCCTCGTCGACCTGTTGCTGCTGGCGCCCGTTCCCCTACAAGAAGAAGGTGAGCTCTGTTATGCTGTAGCTCTCGCTTGTTGATTCGGCTAGTTCATGCTAGTAGTATGTCTGTTGCGGTCTGTTCTTGGCTGTGAACCTATGAAGATGAAAGCACAAGATGCTCTGACCAGTTACTGTATTAGTCTATATTCCAATTTTCATAGTAATTTCGAGCTATTTTACGATGATTGGCACGGAACATAGGCTCCGTCCGGTTCCGTTGAGTTAGATTTTTTTTGTGACCGTTGATTAAAATAACTGTAATAACCATCCGAGCGGTCGATCAACCTTCGTCTCCTAAATTCCCGTAAATTTTTTTTGCTTCCCCGGTCAAAACAAGAAACAGAGAAACACCATGTTCCTTCCATGTCCGATGAGAGACGACGCGCCGCCGCTGCAGCCGCCACCATCAACCTTCAAATGGAGCAGCGCCGCCGTGTGCTCCTCCCCTTCGAACGCCCGCCGCCCGAAGACCACCCCACGCCAGCTCTGCCACCGCAGTCCTCCGATCCCCTCCTCCTCTCCGGGATCCAGTTCGCCGCCTAACCTGAGACCTCCTCCTCCGTGACAAGTCCGCTGGAACGCCGCCGCTGTACTCACTGGCGGGATCGGATCCGCCAGACTAGAGGGATCGGAGTCGGCGGCCACGGCCCTCCTCGTCCGGGACGCTACTGTCTCAAGGTGAGTCTAGTGTCTGAACCTTGTACGTCCGTCAGTAAGGCAATTTACTTTATAATAAAGTTACTGTCTGGTACCAATGCATCACCCCACTATAGCCTTGCCACGATCAGCTTTTACCCCACTCTCACCCCACGGTGCCAGTGCACGGGCTATAGTGCGAGCTCTCACTTCTCTCTCCTCCACATCAGCTTTTCTCTCTCCTCTCTTTTACAACATTCAAAATAATGCAAGCAAATTATTTTATTCAACTAAAATTGTTACCGATTACATAATAATTAATAAAATTGCATAATAAATTTTGGGGTTTTTTGGCTTTTTTTTCGAAATTTTTGAACCAGCAACGGCTACCCAACGGCTAGCTGACGTGGACGAATCAGATCGCGCCACATCAGCTAGCCGTTACCCCTCTCGTCTCGCTCCCGCCCCGCTCTCGCCCCCCCTCTCGCCCGCTCCCGCCCCGCCTGCGCGTCGCCCCGCTCTCGCCCCCCTCTCGCCTCCCCTCGCCCCGTCAGCACGGGCGCCGGCCGGGCGGTATCGCCCGCTCCCGCCGGGCGACGGAGCCGGCGCCCGCCGCTGCCCTCTCGCCTCCCTCTCGCCTCCCTCTCGCCTCCCGCCGGGCGCTACCGCCCCCACTCCAGCCCGCGTTGGCACCAGCCTAATTAGCTTGATGATTTGCTCCACCCGACCAGATCCATGCTAGCAATGCAGATCAGCACCGTGTCTTGCTATGTAGTTCGATCATATGTTAAATGGAACAATTATCAGATAATAGATGTACGTAATGTTAAATTATTTCCAAGGAAAGGAAATAGTTGTCTGCTATACAACTCTCAGGTTGTAAATGAGTAGCTACTTTCTACAAATGTGATTAATCCTTTGATCCTTGATAGCCATATTGCTACGGTATATGAAGGATAGTGCAAACAAGCTGTAAACATAATCATGTGGTCTCTGTTTATTCAATGGAACATGGTGAAACGACACTGAAAACACATATAAATGTGTCTAGTCTACTGCTGCTCTAGGAGCCTTTGGAGGTTAAAATGTTTCAAAATTCTTACTGCAAATGCATATTCAATGCAAGAGTTTTTTAGTAACCTAGTGCTGGAAATCAGTTTTCCACAGATGCCTCTCTACCCAGTGATGGGGCATAACTAGAACTTGTATCGAGTGCTTTTAATTTTTTGGAGGGAGTAGATATATATTTTATTTTTGACAAGAAAAATCATACTATTACTAGAGTAAGTATTCTAATTTTCTTTTGCTGTTTTAGTTAACCCAAAGGCTTTCTCTCATCTAGAATTTGACTCAGTAATTCATAAGGAGGCTCCTTTTTCTGTAATCAACTCGTCGGGTGTAGCTACTGTAATGTCTAGCTTACTATTAATTGGTGTTGTGTAGTGTAGTATCCAATTCCTGAAAATTTTGTGTAACTCCCAAGGCAATATGTTTTCCTGATTGGAGCCAATTGTCTTGTGTTTAACGACAGAGCAAGTTGTTAATGTTTCCTCAGTTTGATCTTTGTTCTTCATGTGGCTATCTGGGGTATTGATAGTATTCATAGCAGTGGATCTTGGTTAAGTTTGATTTGAGGTGTAGATGTTCAAGTTAAAACCGGCTTTTACTTCTTGTTTATACCCAATCTATCATCGCCCAAGTATTTTTCTCTGCTTGTTTGCTGATCCATTCATGTATACCTACATAATACTTGTGCCAAAGTTATCTAAGTGGATGTTCATGACATTTTCTGATTGTGTGAACTTTTATCCATTTATTTCCCAGGTAATCAAAGAACATACCTAACACCGCCATATGTGAAAGCTCAGTTGCCCGCCAATGGTCCAGCATAGCGGAGAATGGGAAGTACTCAAATCAGGAAAAGGCACAAATTCAGACCTGGCAAGGACCTCCAGCTGATTGGGTTCAGATCAAATACTGATGGGGCTTATGTCTCTAAACTTGTAAAGGGGGCTAGGGAGCTGTTGGTAGAGACAACGATGGAGACCTGATGTTCACTGCTGCTGGCGGTGTCAGCCTAGGGAGTTATAGATTTGTCAAAGCATCTCGCACCGACCGCATGCTTCTCCATGCTTATTTGTACAGGTTGATGTCAATCTTGAAGGAGAGCTACCTCTACAAGATGCCAGCACCTAATCAGTGAATGGTGATGGGCCTTCTTGAACTGTCCAGCCGGTGGACAGAATGGAAGTCGATTAGTTGCAAAACGACATGTTCTAGTTTATATTGTTGTAACTCTACCTCCAGACCAATCTCTTTTAAGTTGTCAAATTTCATGCATCATTTTTGCAAGGTTACTACCGTCCGTGGTGTAGTGTTGCTCGCCAGGTTTTAACTTGAATCCATGTTTGTGGTGTATTGTTCCTGCACACGGTAGTTTGTTTTGATGATTTTGCAATGCTAGTATCTTCATCGCTTATAGGCCCTGGCAGCTGGCTTATGCATCCATTGGAACTCTTCACTCATGAGTAGAGATGCTCTAGAAATTTTCCCATCTACCACCAGCACCATTGGACACACATTAAGACAGTATACAAGCATCACATTAACTCAAAAGCTGCGTAATGAGAACTAAAGCAAATTAAACCGGCCATCGTTCAATCCAATTTGGGACCTAAACATGAAGTAAATGTCACTAAGCAAGCCAGTTCGTCATGAACCCGAGAAACACAAGACTAAAACTCACCCTACTGAATAACCACTCAACAACATATTGTTCTTAAGTTCTGTCTACATGTGGATTCATTAATTCATTCTTGACAATGACCTATCTTCGTCGAAGCACCTCAGGGCAACATCGCAGTAATCCCGCCATTCTCCGAAGGCAGAACAGGTTGTATAAACTAGGATCTTGCATCTGACTGTCAGCATCAATATAAGGAGATTGAGTTCCTTCAGAAGGCTTCAACAAGGCAACATCAACTGCTGCAGCGAGCTGAGCTCTAGCAAACACAAGACGTGCAACAATCCCTTCTGAAAAGAATGCTATCACATTGTGAACAGGAGCAGTCTCAACTTCCATCAGTTCCACAATGTTGGTATGAGCGTCTTGCTCCACAGAGATCTTGCAAGAAGTGAGCTCCCCTGTTCTTTTACAGGAGATGACGCTGCAGTAGTTCACAGGATGCAGTTAAACATGCAACGGGGTATATCCTCTTCTTCGCCTCCTCCTTGCTGCACCAGTGAACAACAGCACAACCAAAATTAGTCTCATTCATCGAAGCACAGTTGTTTAGGAGGGGAGCAATTCAGCCAAACGTGCACGAATTACCTCCCCACGACCTTCGCGAGGGTCTCGATGATAGCAATCGACCATCTGCTGCTTGGTGGGGCTATCGCTGCCGGGCTTGTCCATGTCGATGAGCCGGGCTAGTAGTCGCAGCCGAGGAAGCGGCGCCATCTCTGTGAACGAGTACGACGCGTCGAGCCGCCGCGCCATGCATCGGACGGCGTAGCCAACACCTTGGCCGCCACAAGCCCGTGTCACGCAGGCGGAGGAGCATGGTACGTTCCTGGACAGGAGCACCGGGCGCGCAGGCAGGCGTCGGCAACCGCGCACGCTGTCGTGGCCATAGCTGGCATCGGGCGTGCGGATGAGCATGGCGCAGCCAACGCCTTGGCCGTCAAGCGAGCGGAGGAGCACGTTATCATCTACCACTGACCCTGGTGAACGCCGTCGGGTGCAACCCGAGTACTGCCGGTGATGGCAGGCGGAGTGGTGCCTTTTTTTGAGCAGTTGCGGCTGGATGGGCAGGAAAAGAAGGCCGGCGCGCAGTTGCGGCTGTTGGACGCCGTCCTGCGCGACGCCAAGTCCCGGCTGGTGGCCGTCGTGGCTGCCGACAAGATGGCCGGCGAGATCCTCTCGGACCTGAAAGCGGCGCTGCGGCGGGTGGACGGGGAGACCGAGGTGGCGGAGAAGGAGAAGGCGCTGACGGAGCAGGAAAATGTGTGCGCCGTAGCTGACGTGAGCCGGCAGCCATCGCCGCGACCTCCCACTCCGCTCCACCGCGCGGCCTCCGAGCCAGCCAACACCGCTCTCCAGGAGAAGACCATGAGGCAGGATCCGCATCCGCCGCCGGGAGAAGCTATGGGGGGAGCTCCGGCGCCTACTCCAACTGTCGATTCCCCGCCGCCGCCGGTAGAGCCAGAGCTCCAACTGCCGATTCCCCGCCGCCGTCGGTACAGCCAGAGTGTGAAGAAGAGGAGAGAAAAAGAGTGATGTGTACCTAGTGAGGGGGAAAAAAGTACACCGTACAAATTACAGAAAATAGCCTGCTAAATAGCATTTTACTAAATAGATTAAATTAATGATATTTTTATTTTTGGGCCCACTTTTTTAGTTCCGGTCCCACAAGTTCTAGCAGCGTTCAGTTCCGTTCAATTTGTTCCGTTCAGTTCCATTATTTTTAGCACCGTTAGATCGGCTCGATCAACGGTTTCTAAAAATGCCAATCATCATAAAACTTGTAATTTCCATAATCTCAGCCATGCATTTCTGTCATTTAAAAATTCTACTCCAAGTGTTTGCTAAAATTATAAACTTCTGAAACTAGTGTTCTTGTTTCAGAAACAAATGAGTAGTACAGGTTCTGTAGAAATTCATTTGTAGCTACTGTCCACTTGTAAATTATAATGGTGAAGGGATTTTGTTATTCCCATCTGTAGAACTAGTGTTCTTGTTTCGCTGTTATTGTTAACATCCTTGAAAGGTACTGCAATCACCTTCATCTTGTTAGATGTATATATTTGTATATTGTAGTTTCTCCATATGTTAGGGGGCTTCCTGCATATTTACACCTGTACCTGTACTATATATTGTGGCCTTTGGCCCCCAGATAATACAAGTTGCATATTCATGACATGGTATCAGAGCCCAGATTAGGGTTCCCGCACGCTGCAACTCGTGCCTCTTTTTTTTTCCGTCGGTCCTCTGTCCCGGCTCCCGATCTCTACCCCGTCTAGCTCCCATCGCTACTCAAGCTCGTCTTGGAGCTGCTCGGATCAGCCGCCGCTTGGTACTCCCGCCCGGATCTCCCGCTGCCGCCTGGATCCTCCCGCTCCCCGTCCCCTGGACTGCCGCCGACTACACCAGCGCCGACAGCGGCAGGCGGCTGAAGCAGCCTCGTGGAGGAGGCGAGCGCCCTCCAGATCGAGGTCGCCCTCCAGATCGCTGCTCGCGTTGACCGCTCCTGGCGCTAGCGCTGTTGCTGGGCTGCTGTTGGGCTAGTGCTTTTGCTGCTTGGGCTGCTCGGCCGAATCTGTTCCTCCGCTGCTAAAAAAGGCCAACGTTTGCTGTTCTTGTTGTCGGGCTCTCACCCGATGACGCCTTCCGCTGCTCCCATCTTGCACTCAGGCCTTTCTTCGGTCCTTGGTGCTTGTCTGTCGACACCGTCTATGTCGGCCTGCCGCTCTACTTCGACTTTCGCGGCCTCTTCACGCGGTTATGGCCGCCTTCCGCCGACTTCGTCTATGTCGGCTCGCCGCTCTTCGTCGACCTTCGCGGCCTCTTCCCGCGGTTATGGCCGCCCTTCGCCGCCTCCGTCTATGTCGGCCCGCCGCTCTACATCGCCTCTCGCGGCTTCTTCACGCTGTAATGTCCGCGTTTCGCCGACTTCATCTACGTCGGCTCATCGCTCTACACCGACATGGCGCTCTACATCGACACCTTTGGCGGCCTCTGTGTGTGTGGGTGACTGCTCCTCGTCGGCACCTGGTTGTACCTCGACCTTTCCAGCTGTGCCCCTCTCTGCGCATGAGATAGCGCAGCTTCAATGCCTGCTTGATGCTTGGGATTCTTCACCGACAGGTTCTGCTGGTTCTGCGACTGAGTTTTCTGGCATTGAGCGACCACCTCCTCCTTCTCCAGGTACATCCCCATGGCTTCTTGATACTGGAGCTTCTTTTCATATGACTCCTGATTCTTCCTTGTTGCATTCTGTTCGACCTGTCGACCCTCCTGTTTGTGTTCTTACTGCTGATGGTACCCCCCTCCCAGTCATTAGTCGAGGCATTCTTAGTACTTCCTCGTTTCATGTTCCTTCTGTTGCGCATGTTCCTCAACTTAACATGCAACTCTTTTCTGGTAGTCAGATCGTCGACTCTCGTTGTAGCATCAATCTCGACTTTGATTCCTGTTCCGTTCAGGATCGTCGCACCGGCACAATGCTTGGTGTTGGCCCCCGCCGCCATGATGGCCTCTGGGAGCTTCACTGGCTTCGTCTTCCTTCTGATGCCACTGTCGCCAGTTCCTCGGCATCTGTAGCCGTCGCTACTAGCTCTTTTTAGCAGTGGCATCATTGTCTTGGACATCTATGTGGTTCTCGACTCTCGTCTTTAGTTCATCGTGGTGTTCTGGGGTCTGTCTCCGGAAACGCTTCTTTGGATTGTCAGGGCTATCGGCTTGGTAAGCAGATTCAGCTACCGTATCCTCACAGTGAGTCTGTGTCCGAGCGTCCTTTTGATCTTGTTCACTCCGATGTTTGGGGTCCAGCTCCCTTCCCGTCGAAAGGGGGTCATCGCTACTATGTTCTCTTTATAGATGATTTTTCTCGTCACACTTGGATATATTTCATGTCTTCTCGTAGTGAGGTCTTGTCTATCTATAAGAAATTTGCTGCCATGGTTCGTACCCAGTTCTCCACTCCTATTCGTGTGTTTCGTGCAGATTCTGCTGGCGAGTATATCTCTCATTCACTGCGCGCTTTCCTTGCTGAGGAGGGTACTCTTGCTCAGTTTTCTTGTCCTGGTGCTCATGCTCAGAATGGTGTGGCTAAGCGCAAGCATCGTCACCTTCTTGAGATGACTCGTGCGTTGATGATTGCCGCTTCTCTTCCGCCTCACTTTTGGGCTGAGGCTGTTTCCACTGCCATCTATCTCGTCAATATTCAACCCTCTGCTGCTCTCCAGGGTGGTATTCCTCTAGAGAGCCTCTCTGGTCATCCTCCTGATTACTCGGCGCTTCGTTTGTTTGGTTGCGTTTGTTATATTCTTCTTGCCCCTCGTGAACGCACCAAACTGACCGCTCAGTCTGTTGAGTGTGTTTTTCTTGGATACAGTGATGAGCATAAGGGCTATCGGTGTTGGGACCACGTTGGTCGTCGGATGCGCATCTCTCGTGATGTCACGTTTGATGAGACGCGTCCTTTCTACCCCCGCCCCACCTCCTTGACCTATCCGATGGCGGATATATCCTTTCTACTTTTTCTTGACACACCTCCCTCTGTTCCTATTGATCCTCCTTCGGGACCTATTATTGCTGATGTCTCACCTTCGACCCCGTTGTCCTCCTCCCCACCTAGTTCTCCTCCTTCTTCTCCTGATCCTCCACCCACCTCACCGTTGTCTCCTTTTCCCTTCCATTATTCACGTCGCTCTCATGTTCCGGATCCTCCTCCTGATGTCCCTTCTTCTTCTTCCGATATGTCTTCTTCTTCTGACGAGCTTCCCTCTCCTCTTCCGGCGACTCGTCTTTGTCGTCCACCTGATCGTTACTCTCCTAGTCAGTATGGTCTCTCTGTTGCCCTCGAGCCGACTTCTTATCGGGATGCTGAGCGTCATCCCGAATGGCAGCTTGCCATGGCTGAGGAGATTGCTGCACTTGAGCGCACTGGCACCTGGGATCTTGTCTCTCCCCCTCCCGGTGTTCGTCCCATCACATGCAAGTGGGTCTATAAAATTAAGACCCGCTCTGATGGATCTCTTGAGCGCTATAAAGTGTGTCTTGTGGCTTGTGGCTTTCAGCAGGAGCACGGCCGTGACTATGATGAGACTTTTGCCCCTGTGGCTCATATGACCACTGTGCGCACTCTTCTTGCTGTCGCTTCTGTTTGACACTGGTCTGTGTCTCAGCTTGATGTTCAGAACGCTTTCCTCAATGGAGAATTGAGTGAGGAGGTTTACATGCAGCCTCCTCCTGGGTATTCTGTTCCAGATGGGATGGTTTGTCGTCTTCGGCATTCTCTTTATGGCCTGAAATAGGCCCCTCGTGCCTGGTTTGAGCGCTTTGCCTCTGTGGTGACTGCTGCTGGTTTCTCTCCCAGCGCTCATGATCCAGCGTTGTTCGTTCACACTTCTCCTCGTGGACGTACTCTTCTCCTTCTCTATGTTGATGATATGATCATTACTGGTGATGATCCTGAGTATATTGCCTTTGTTAAGGCTCGTCTTTGTGATCAGTTTCTTATGACTGATCTTGGTCCTCTCCGCTACTTTCTTGGGATTGAGGTCTCCTCCACTTCTGATGGCTTTTCTATCTCTCAGGAAAAGTATATTCAGGATCTTCTTGCTCGTGCTGCTCTTGGGGATGAGCGCACTGTTGAGACTCCTATGGAGCTTAATGTTAAGCTTCGTCCTACTGATGGTGATCCTCTTCCTGACCCGATGCGTTATCGCCATCTTGTTGGGAGTCTTGTTATCTTGCTGTCACTCGTCCTGACATATCTTATCCTGTTCATATTCTGAGTCAGTTTGTCTCAGCTCCTACCACTGTTCACTATAGTCATCTCCTCCGTGTTCTTCGCTATCTTCGTGGCACGGTCACTCGTTGCCTTTTCTTTCCTTGTTCCAGCTCCCTCCAGCTTCAGTGCTACTCAGATGCTACGTGGGCGAGTGATCCTACGGATCGTCGTTCACTGTCTGCTTACTGTGTGTTTCTTGGTGGTTCGCTCATTGCTTGGAAGACAAAGAAATAGACAGCGGTTTCCCGTTCGAGTGTTGAGGCTGAGTTGCGAGCTATGGCCTTGTTGACTGCTGAGGTGACTTGGTTACGGTGGTTGCTTACGGATTTTGGGGTCTCTGTTACGACACCCACTCCATTTTTGTCTGACAGTACAGGTGCTATCAGTATTGCACGTGATCCAGTAAAGCATGAGCTTACCAAGCATATTGGTGTTGATGCTTTTTATACACGTGCTCAGGTGCAGGCTCAGGTTATTGCGCTTCAGTATGTGCCTTCAGAGTTACAGTTGGCGGATTTCTTTACAAAGGCACAGACTAGAGCACAACATGATTTCTTTCTCTCCAAACTCAGTGTTGTGAATCCACCATGAGTTTGAGGGGGGGGGGTGTTAGATGTATATATTTGTATATTGTAGTTTCCCCATATGTTAGGGGGCTTCCTGCATATTTACACCTGTACCTGTACTATATATTGTGGCCTTTGGCCCCCAGATAATACAAGTTGCATATTCATGACACATCTGTTGTCTATTTGACCATTGGTACACACCTAACACATTCTTCTGTTGATTAGTTATTGACTTGCTCTTAATAGTTGTCTGAAGTTTGTAGCAGTAGTATACACTAGTATCCATGCTTGTTATGCTGCTGATCAGGTGCCATTTCCGTAGGTGGTATCTATGGGAAGAAAGAAATTTAGTGCAGATTTCCAGCTTATGTTCTGGCTCCTCAAATTTTTCTTGTTCACTGGATCTGTTGGAACACTGGCCATTCTTTTCACCCTTCTCCTTCTTACAATTGGTGACATATTCGCCAGCTTCCTTGCCTTTGCACCCACAGGATGGGCCATTCTGCAGGTACTTCATAAGCTACCATAATTTCCCTTTTGTTTTATTTTATGGCTTTACTCCTAGATTATCATGACTCATGAGAGTATGTGACTTGTGTATATCTTGATGATTGATCTTCTTTGGTGATCATTCTTGTTTGGTGATCATTCTACTGTCATCTACATGCTAGTTTGTAAAGCTTCAGATTTGTTTAGCTTTGGTGCAAAGCTTCAGATTTGAAGCATGATTTATTACATACAGAATGTAGCATCTGAAGCACCACATGCAGCCTCATAAGCCACACCACAAAGTACCTCCGAGTATTTGAAATTTGGAGTACAATTAACTTTTATAAGCCAAGCATTTTAAAAAAATTGTCAATGGAAGAGTGATCTTTCAACATATACATAGTTTTTTCTTGTTATTAATTTTATTCATCCATCTGTGCATTTAGTAACACTACGAACTCATCGATTTTGGGGCATTTCTTTTTCTCTTGTACTTCCATCATTTTCTATGATCCTATGAGCCAAGCATAACTTTATCAGTATATCAAAATGAGAAGTATAAGAAAAATGAGAAGTATAACTGGTGCAGCTAAGATACTGATTGGAACCATCATGGTCTTGAGCGGTGGTTTTATTCTGAAATTACATACTCCAGCTTGCTCTAGCTTATTTATTTTTTCTGAAATGATATGAAAACAGTAGGACAATATTACTGTAAAATCAATTCTTGATTTTTGTATTAGTGTTTGTGTAGTGATGTCAACATAAAATCTTCTTGTTATTATCTGAAGGATTTTGTCTCAGTTCACTGCCTATGGTAAAATTGGTCTATTAGTCTGAGCATTACTAAATACATCTGCTGAATAAAACTAGAGAGAATGTTCCTGATAAGAAAGTGTCATCCAGATAAGAAAGTATCATCCTCATGTTCTTGCATAGAAGGCATGTTGACATTTTTCTGAAAAAAAACTAGAGAGAATGTTTCAGTATATGACTTGGTACAAAAGGTTGCTGCTAAAGGTTCCTTGTATAGAAGGCATGTTCCAGTATTTTTCTTGTATTTGAGAAACTAGATGGGAAGTCCGGATGGTCGTTTCTTGGTATGGTCCACACGTTTGAAGGTTGCTGCTAAAGGTCTAGCTTTCCTAAACTGAATGCTTGCATCTATTCTTTCATGCAGAGCTAACTGAATGCTGATACAAGCATGTTGCTTCTATGCAGGAATCCCTGGAATCCCTTCCTATCTTTTTTGTAAAGGCAGTAACAATGTTGTTAATTCCATGTCTATCAGTAATTTGCATGCTACTCATACTAGTATGCCAACCTGCTACCAGAACTAGTATGCCAACCTGCTACCGTCCCATTGTTGCACTCCTTTACCTATAACCTGAACACTAGCAGATGCTATCAGTGCTTAGAATATACTGCATTTGCTTTGCTTCAGTGCTTAGATTCAGTTGATTTTACATGCTGCATGCTGCATACATAGTACGGTCATGGACAAATGTGCAACATCTGATGTAGGAGTCTAGGAGATGCATGCCTTCATCTTCCCTGTACCTTATAAATGAATGAATGATCCTATCTGAATTTTCTGAACAATTTCTAACTGCATTTTCAGAGTAATTGCAAACTGAATTTTCAGAGCAATTTCTAACAGAGCAATTGCAAACTGAATTTTCAGAGAAATTGCAAACTAAATTTCTCTGTACCTTATTGTTTTCAGAGAAGAACTCAAGAACTGAGTGTTGGCTACAATTGGGTGGGGCTCCGCCAATTTTTGGTCACCGGAGTTGCATGTGGAATTGGCAGCACGGACTTGGCCGTGGAGGAGCTCGAGCTTGAAGCCGGCGGCGCGAGGGTGAGGACGGGGCCGGCAGGAGCTCGAGCGTGAGGACGGGGCCGGCAGGAGCTCGAGTGTGAGGCCGGGAGGCCGGCAGGAAGTCGAGTGCGAGGCCGATGGCGCAAGGGCTTCGAGGTCGGTGGTGGAGGGCGCAAGCTCGAGGGCGGGAGGCTGGAAGGAGCTCGAGGGAGGGAGGCTGGCAAGGCGAGATCGACGGCGGGAGACCTTCGGGAGCTCAAGGGGAAGGCCGGCGGGAGGTCTGCTTGCTTGTCTCCGATGCGAGCGGGAGGTCGGCGGTAGCTCGAGAGGGAGGCCGGAGGGAGGGCAACGGCGTGAGGGACGGCGGCGGGCGGCCGGGGAGGGCCGGCGGGAGCTCGAGCTCGAGCACGGCCGGCCTCCCTCTCGATGGAGAGGAGTTGAATTTTCTTTTCAGATTCAGGGACCTCAAATGTGAAGAATCAAAATGTGGAGGGGGTTTTGCAAAAATGCATTTGTTCTGACAGCACGTCATCTAATTCGCGCCGGAGGGAGTACCATAGTGATGTCCTCATGAGCTTGTTGCCCTTCAGCCTTCACCCAGGGCGGTCACATGCAACTAAAAAGGAGGCAGCACGCAATGGCCGGCAAAGGATCATTAGCCAACCAACTGTTTTTAATTCCCTAAAACAAACTGTTTTTAATTATTTTTCTTATATTATCGTCTTCTAGTTTTCCTTTTATCGTTTCTAAAAGTACTCATTTCTATTTTTCTCTACATCGAAAAGTCCGTGCTATCTCCACTCCTAATTGTAAAGGCATGCAGATCGGTGTAGCTGAAGAACATGACCGTTTTGATGATCACAGGGTAAGAGTATCTCCAGCTCCCTAGGCCGAAATCAGACGCTATTTAGTGCCGGATGGATGTAAAAATCAGCTTGGAGAGGCCCATTTTCCCAGTGGCGAGCCTAGGGGAAAAGTCGAATTCAAACATCAATAGACGAAAAACGTTCAAATTTAGGTGAAATTTAGAGATATTTAATATATATAGGTGAGTTCTTACATATATAGGCCGAATTCGTAATATATTTGAATTTGGCCAGAGGCAAACATAAACTAAACTAAAAACACGGCATTCTACATGCCCAAATAGCGGTAGAACGCCGTGTAGTCGCCGCCGTTGTCGTCGTTGGAGTCGCCGCCGTCCTGCGGTGGCGGCGCCTGCTGGCTGCTCTGGCCGGGGGCCCAACGGCTGGACCCCTGTCCAGCATCGCCGACATGTGGCGGCGTCGGCCGGTACCAGTCGTCGTCGCTGGAGTCCTCCAGCATGACCGGTGCGCCTCTGGCGGGTTGTGCAGCGGCGGCGACGCGGTGCCGCGCGGCCGCTAGGTCCAGCAGCCGCCGCTGCTGCTCCGCCTCATCCCTCTCCCAGTCCTGTCTAGACCAGGCGAGCGCCGCGTCCATCGGCATGGAGTTGTTGGCGGGGACGAGGTCTTCGAGGGACCTCGCGATCGTCTCGCGGAGCGTCGCGTCCTCGGCCCGCGCAGCCTCCGCGGCGGCGAGGTCAGACGCAGCTGCGGCCGCTGCGTCCTCCTTCCTCGGCTTCCGCTTGCGGCCGCGCGCCGGTGGCGACGAGGTGCGCGCCCCCTCGCGGATGCCGATGAGCGGGATGCCGACCTCGACGCCGACCCGGATGACGTTGACCCGGACAAGCGGGATGCCATCCGCCGTGGCATTGATACGTCTCAAACGTATCTATAATTTTTGATGCTCCATGCTAGTTCTTACACCATTTGCTTAATGTTTTATTACACTTCGTGGCATTTTTATGCATTTTTTGAAACTAACCTATTAACAAGATGCCACAGTGCCAGTTCCCTGTTTTCTGCTATTTTTGTGTTTCAGAAAAGTTACACAGGAAATATTCTCGAAATTGGACGAAACAAAAGCCGAACATCCAGATATTTAACGAAGCTTCCAGAAGTCCGAAGAGGAGACGGAGGGGGCCACGGGGTGGCCACACCACCAGGGGGCGCGCCCTACCCCTGGCCCGCGCCGCCCTGTGGTGAGGGCCCCCTGGCCCACCTCTGGCGCCGTCCCTTCGCCTATAAAGACCCCCCGACGGAAAAAACCTAAATACCCGATCAATTTTCCAGAAACACATCGCGATCCGCCGTCGTCGTCGACCCAAGATCGGGAGGGTCCAGAAGCTCTTCCCGGTACCCTGCCGGAGAGGAGAATTGCCACCGGAGGTCTTCTTCATCGCCATGCTTGCCTCTGGCGTGATGAGTGAGTAGTCTACCATGGACTATGGGTCCATAGCAGTAGCTAGATGGTTGTCTTCTCCACCATATGCTTCGTGTTTAGATCTTGTGAGCTGCCTTACATGATCGAGATCATCTTTGTGTAATTCTACATGTTGTGTTTGTTGGGATCCGATGAATATTGGTGTTATGTTAAGTTGCTGTGCTAAATATTATCTTATGTTATCTCTATGATGTTTATGATCTTGCATGCTCTCCGTTGTTAGTAACTATCTTGGCCAAGTAGATACTAGTGACTCTAAGAGGGGGTATTTATGCTCGATAGTTGGGTTCATGCCTCTATTTAATCTGGGGGAGTAACAGAAACCTCTAAGGTTGTAGATGTGCTGTTGCCACTAGGGAGAAAACAACATTCTTGTGTCCAAGGATATTCGTTTTGTTTACATTACACACTTTGCTTAATGCAGTTATCTGTTGTTCGTAACTTAATATTTTCGGGTTCCTCGGATGATTCCCCGCGAGTGGATTATTAGTCATAGATGTAGTTGGATGGCGGTCTATGTATTTTGTTGTAATGCCCAGAGTAAATCTCATAGTGATCCTCGTGACATATGCACGTTATCTTTATTCTATCAATTGCCCAACTGTAATTTGTTAACCCAGCATGTTGTTATTTATTTTATGGAGAGACACCACTAGTGAACTGTGGACCCCGGTCCAATTTCCTTTACATTGTTACACCATTTTACTATTACTCGCACTGTTTACTTTCTCGCATACTACTACTATTTTCCACTCGATACGCTCATACCTTTGTTTACAGCAAACCGGTGAGATTGACAACCTCATCGTAAGTTGGGAGCAAAGTAATTGATTGTGTTGTGTGCAGGTTCCGCATTGCTACTGGTTGAAGACGCACCAACAAGTGTCGTAAACGGCGCCCTTGCTGGAGTATCACAAAGCTAGCAAGCATCACCTTCTGATGTTTGGCTTTTTCCTACTGGATCGACAAATCTCGGTTTCTTACAGAGGGAAAACTTGCTACTGTGCTCATCATACCTTCCTCTTGGGGTTCCCAACTGGGTGGTTATCCTGCCCACATCAAGCTAATTTTCTGGCGCCGTTGCCGGGGAAAAAGAAGACTTCTGCAAGGGAAGTTTCGCACGCACATCCTTTACTTTGTTTTAGTTTTGCTTTACTTTATTTTTGCTTGCATCATTTTTATCAAAAACACAAAAAATTAGTTTCCTTTATAGTTGTTTTTACTTGTCTGCTTTTAGCTTTGCTAGAATGGGTACTCATGAGAACACCAAGTTGTGTGATTTTACTAGCACTAATAATAGTGATTTTATCTGCACTCCTATTGCGCCACGTGTTCCTGCTGCAAATTTTTATGAGATTAAGCCTGCTTTATTGAACCTTGTTATGAAAGAGCAATTTTCTGGTGCTAGTACTGATGATGCTGCAGCTCATCTCAACAATTTTGTTGAGCTATGTGAGATGCAGAAATATAAGGATGTAGAAGGTGATATTATTAAGCTTAAGTTGTTTCCTTTTTCTTTGAGAGGAAAAGCTAAGGATTGGTTGCTATCTTTGCCTAGAAATAGTATTGATTCTTGGGCTAAGTGTAAGGAGGCTTTTATTGGAAGATACTATCCTCCTGCTAAGATTATAGCTTTGCATAGTGATATCATAAAATTTAGATAGTTTGATAATGAACATGTTGCTCAAGCTTGGGAAAGAATGAAATCTATGATAAAGAATTGCCCTACTCATGGACTGACTACTTGGATGATTGTCCAAACTTTTTATGCAGGACTGAATTTTTCTTCAAGAAATCTATTGGATTCAGCTGCTGGAGGCACTTTTATGTCTCTTACCTTGGGCGCCGCAACCAAGCTCCTTGACAACATGATGGTAAATTATTCTGAATGGCACACCGAGAGAGCTCCACAAGGTAAGAAGGTAAATTATGTTGAGGAAACCTCTTCCTTAAGTGATAAAATTGATGCTATTATGCTTATGCTTTCTAATGATAGGACTCATGTAGATCCTAATAATATTCCTTTGGCCTCTTTGGTTGCTCAAGAAGAGCATGTTGATGTAAACTTCATTAGAAATAATAATTTTAACAATAATGCTTATAGGAACAATTTTGCTAGTAACAATTATAGGCCATATCCTTCTACCAATGGTAATGGTTATGGTAACTCTTATGGTAATTTCTCCAACAACACTAGGGCCGCGCCCTCTGAGCTTGAGGTAATGCTCAAGGACTTTATCGGTAAGCAAACTGCTTTTAATAAGTCTGTTGAGGAAAAGTTAGGCAAAATTGACATTCTTGCTTCTAAAGTTGATAGCCTTGCTCTTGATGTTGAACTTCTGAAACTAAAAGTGTTCCCTAATAAGATGAAAGAGAACAATACTTTTGCCACTGCTAATGCTATCCAAGTTAGAATTGATGAAAATGTTAGGATGTTAGCAGAATTGCATGCCAGGTGGGAAAGAGAAGATGAGATGGCTAGAAAGATGAAGGTATGTACCATTACTACCTCAGTACCTCTAATGATGTTGTTCCAAATGCTAGCAATCCTCTTACTTTGATTGGTGTAGAGAAAGCTCCCACTCCTTGTGTTAAAAAGCCCAAAACAGGAAAAACTTTTTCTCAAAAGAGTGATGAAATTTTTCAGAGTGTAGGAGATGATAGCTCTATTTCTTTCAATGATTTTGATGTTGATGGCTGCAATATATCTGAAGTTATTTTGTTCTTGCAAAAGCTTGCTTTGACTCCTAATGCTAGTCCTATAAATATTGCTTTTACTAAGCATATTACCAATACTCTCATGAAAATTAGGGATGAAAAGTTGAAGCAAAAAACTTCTATTCCCAAGAAATTAGAAGATGGTTGGAAACCCATCATTGATATGCATGTTAATGGTTTTGATTGCCTTGCTTTATGTGATCTAGGTGCTAGTATTTCTATTATGCCTAGAAAAATTTATGACATGCTTGATTTACCATCGCTTGAAAAGTGTTATTATGATGTTCCTATTGCTGATGTTGCTAAGAAGAAACCTTTGGGAAGGATTAATGATGTTCTTATTATGGTTAACAATAACCTTGTTTCCGTTGATTTTCTTGTTATGGATGTTGAATGCAATGCTTCATGTCCTATTATTTTGGGAAGACCCTTTCTTTGAACTGTTGGTGCCATCATTGATAAGAAGGAAGGCACCGTCAAATATCATTTTCCACTCAAGAAAGGTATGGAACACTTCCCTAGGAAGAGGAAGAAATTACTTTTTGACTCTATTCTAAGAGCAAATTATGAATATGATGCTTCATCACTTGATATTACTTGATTTCCAACTTTCTGCGCCTAGCTCAAAGGCGTTAAAGAAAAGCACTCTTGGGAGATAACCCATTATTTTCTTTTTAGTTCTTTTTCTTTTATTTGAGTCTTGGAAGTTATTACTACTGTAATAACCACTCCTTATCCTTTTTATTTTGTTTTTGTGCCAAGAAGAACCTCTAATTTGAGAGAGGTAAGCTTTGGGGAAATTGCTGTCCTGAAACAGATTTCGGTGCTGCACCGTAAAAATTCGTGAAAATTCTCAGAATATCTTTTTTACCTGTGATTTCTTTTGCATATGCCCCAGGTTATATCCAAACTTTCATTATTTATACACTTTTTTATTTGAGCAACAAAAAACCCTCGAAAAAATCGACCTTTGTCAGCTGTTCTGTTTTGACAGATTTCTGCTACTATTTGTGTTTGCCTCTCGATCGCTTTCTTTTTGAGTTCTTTTGATCACGGAACTTGTGGGGAAGTTGCTACAGTAGTATATGCTTTATATGTGGTGGTTTTGAGTTGAAATATGAAGCAAAAAGGGGTTGATTCATTATTATGCATACACTATGTTGCTAATAGAATTGTGTTTAGTTTTGTATGAAGGAAGTTTTCAAGTGTAGGGATTGGAGAATAATGAGATTAGTTGAAGAATGGACAAAAGATCAAGCTTGGGGATGCCCAAGCACCCCAAGAAATATCCAGGAGGTACAAGCGTCAAAGCTTGGGGATGCCCCCGAGGCACCCCTACTTCATCGGCAAAAATCAGGTCACCTTTCAACACACTATATTTTTATTGCTTCATGCACTATGCGTTTTTCTTGGAGCGTCTTGTCTTTAGTTTTTAGTTTTGTTTAGTTTTGTTTGCTGCAATAAATGGTTGGACCCCGACAAATTTCTTTTGGAGAAGTTGCCTTGCTTTTCATTTGCCAAGAACACTCCGTTTTTCACTCTTATCGTTCAACGAGTGTTCTCTTTTCTAGAACTGCGTTTAGCTTTCATTTTTCGACTTGATTTTTGTTCAGATCTTGTTATATCTTTATATCAAGGTGTATTTTGACCTCTGGTCCATGTTGGTTTTCATCAAAAGATTTGTTTCAAAAAAGGTTCGAATGGTGTTGGAAAAGAGAAAAAAAATATGCAAAAAAGTGGTACAAAAAGAGCTTGTTTAGGCTGCGGCTTAGACTTTTGCATGTCGTGCTTGATGTCATTTTGATAGTATGCTTAGTGATTTTTGCTGTAGCATGACTTGTCTCAAATGATTGAGATTGCTTAATGAGCCTTTGAAAAAATCATGCGTTGTTTTTATTATTTGTAAGCATTAATTTGGTTTTCTCCTTGATGCTTTATTTGGGTTGACTTGGCGCATGCTTACAACATGTTTGACTCATATAAAGTCACCATAAGCCTCTATGATTATTTAGTTTTTGACTTTTGATGCCATCTTATGCTTCTCTTAATGATGTTTTGTCTCTATGCATGATTATGGCCGTTATTGCTCTTTTAGTTGGTCGCTCCCAGTCTTTTGCTAACCCTCATTTTGTACTGAGTATGAGCTCTACTCGTGCATCCAACTCCCAAAAACCAAGTTGTGCCATTGTGTCCACTATAAATTCCTATGCATGGTATTTGTAAGCCATTCCAAGTAAATTTTCATGTGCTACCTTTCAAAAAAACCCTTCAAAATACTTCTCGCTTTGTGACACTGTTTTCAGCTCATGGGGACGTAGTGGTCGGATTTGCTATATTCCATATTGTTTATTCCAAAAAGAAAAAAGAAAAAAGAAAAGAAAATAAAAAAGGTACTCCTCCATGGTATGTGAATGTTGGTGGGCACCCGATGGAATCAGTTAGCCATGGTTTGAGAAAGGAAAAAGGTGGGGAGGAGTGCCAAGCTTTATAAAAGAGCACAAAACTGCCAATCTCTCTCTCAAAAACTTGCTTCATTTTTGTATAGAAGATAGTAAGAACCCCATTGCTAGTCGTTGACAAAAACAACCACCTCTCAAAACCCAATTTTTATCTCTCTGTTTTACAAATGAAAAGCTCTAGCACATGTTTAATCACTGCTTCCCTCTGCGAAGGGCCTTTCTTTCACTTTTATGTTGAGTCACCACCTTCTATCTTTATGCACCGCCTAAGAGAGCATAGTTGTCATTCTAAGTTTAATGTGCATAGTCCCAAAGTTTATCATTGATTGATTCATGATTTTGTTTTCACTTGTTCTTAAATTATTTGTATCTAGTCGCCCTCTTAAACTTGAAGGTGTCCTATGCATTTATGTTTTGCTCTCTCAAAGGACAAGCTGAAAACCATTTGCTATGTTTTTTCATATGATTTGAACACACGTTTGACTTTCATTGTTTCATTTTCATGATCTTTTATTTGTGTCTTTTTCATGTTATAACATGGTTGCTAAGTTTCTTCTATCACGATTATGTCTTTCATGCCCATGTTTTAAGTTCTTTTGATCCCAGCACTCAATGCTTTACTTAGATGATCAAGATTGTGTTGGTGCATGTCACCTCAAAAATTATTCTTTTGTTATCACTTACCTACTCGAGGACGAGCAGGAGTTAAGCTTGGGGATGCTGATACGTCTCAAATGTATCTATAATTTTTGATGCTCCATGCTTGTTCTTACACCATTTGCTTAATGTTTTGTTACACTTCGTGGCATTTTTATGCATTTTCCGGAACTAACCTATTAACAAGATGCCACAGTGCCAGTTCCCTATTTTCTGCTGTTTTTGTGTTTCAGAAAAGTTACACAGGAAATATTCTCGGAATTGGACGAAACAAAAGCCGAACATCCAGATATTTAACGAAGCTTCCAGAAATCCGAAGAAGAGATGGAGGGGGGCCACGGGGTGGCCACACCACCAGCGGGCACGGCCTACCCCTAGCCCGCGCCGCCCTGTGGTGAGGGCCCCCTGGCCCACCTCAGGCGCCGCCCCTTCGCCTATAAAGACCCCCCGACGGGAAAAACCTAAATACCCGATCAATTTTCTAGAAACACATCGCGATCCGCCATCGTCGTCGACATGAGATCGAGAGAGTCCAGAAGCTCTTCCCGGCACCCTGCCGGAGAGGGGAATCGCCACCGAAGGTCTTCTTCATCGCCATGCTTGCCTCCGGCACGATGAGTGAGTAGTCTACCTTGGACTATGGGTGCATAGCAGTAGCTAGATGGTTGTCTTCTCCACCATGTACTTCGTGTTTAGATCTCGTGAGCTGCCTTACATGATCGAGATCATCTTTGTGTAATTCCACATGTTGTGTTTGTTGGGATCCGATGAATATTGGTGTTATGTTAAGTTGATGTGCTGAATATTATCTTATGTTATCTCTATGTTGTTTATGATCTTGCATGCTCTCCGTTGTTTGTAGCTATCTTGGCCAAGTAGATACTAGTGACTCTAAGAGGGGGTATTTATGCTCGATAGTTGGGTTCATGCCTCTATTTAATCTGGGGGAGTAACAGAAACCTCTAAGGTTGTAGATGTGCTATTGCCACTAGGGAGAAAACAACATTCTTGTGTCCAAGGACATTCATTTTGTTTACATTACACACTTTGCTTAATGCAGTTATCTGTTGTTCGCAACTTAATACTTTTGGGGTCCTCGGATGATTCCCCGTGAGTGGATTATTAGTCATAGATGCTGTTGGATGGCGGTCTATGTATTTTGTTGTAATGCCCAGAGTAAATCTCATAGTGATCCTCGTGACATATGCACGTTATCTTTATTCTATCAATTTCCCAACTGTAATTTGTTTACCCAGCATGTTGTTATTTATTTTATGGAGAGACACCACTAGTGAACTGTGGACTCCGGTCCAATTTCCTTTACATTGTTACACCGTTTTACTATTACTCGCACTGTTTACTTTCTCGCATACTACTACTGTTTTCCACTCGATGCGCTCATACCTTTGTTTACAGCAAACCGGTGAGATTGACAACCTCATCGTAAGTTGGGAGCAAAGTACTTGGTTGTGTTGTGTGCAGGTTCCGCGTTGCTACTGGTTGAAGACGCACCAACAAGTGTCGTAAACGGCGCCCTTGCTGGAGTGTCACGAAGCTAGCAAGCATCACCTTCTGACGTTTGGCTTTTTCCTACTGGATCGACAAACCTCAGTTTCTTACTGAGGGAAAACTTGCTACTGTGCTCATCATACCTTCCTCTTGGGGTTACCAACTGGGTGGTTATCCTGCCCGCATCAGGCATCCACGAGCTCCCGCGGCGGTGCGACAGGGAAGGCGACAGCGGCATCCCCAGGACGGGGTAGTTGCCACCCTCGATGTGCGAGAGCACATTTTCGAGGGTGCGGCCCGGCGCGCTCCACCAGCGGCGGTGGCCGGCAGCGTTGTTGCACGCGGGAGGAGGGGGGCATCGTAGGCAGCGAGCTCCCGTTCGTACCTAAGCCGGAAGAACGCGTTCCACACCGGGTAGTTGTCGGGGAAGAAGCACGGCTCCGCGCTGTAAGGGTATTTTACCCTTAACCTTTATTTTGATTAACAGTGACAAACGAGCTAGTGACGATCTAATGTGTCTTGCTAGCCTTATTTGCAGGTTTTAGTTCGTCATGTGTGATGGAAGGAGTTGTGAGACCCCCCATTTGTTTCGAAGAGATGGTAGTTCCTTTGTTAATTTATTTACCTTTTTTAGTATAGGAACTCCGCACTATTAAGAGGGGTAATCTCGATGAACTTAGTGGGAAGGTGGCCTATTTTCTTTTTCATATCCTACCACCCATAATTGCCAAACACTTCGCCAAAAGTTTGCGGGAAGAAAGGATTTTTTTGAGACAGTTTTTCCTGTGCTGGCATTAGTGGCCGGCAGCGCCGGGCTTTGAGCGGCCAGTCCGGTACAGCCACCGGACCCTTACCGAAATCATGTTCTGGTAGGGTGTTCGGTTGGCGTCCGGCGTAAAAGTCGGCCGGTCCGGCGTGGGAGCCGGTGTGCCGGGCGCTGTACCGGCCCGCCCGATACAGCCACCGGTCCACTACCGGTTGACTATTCTGGTGGGGTGTTCGGTTCTGGCCCGGCGTAAAAGCCGACCCACCCGGCATACTCCCCGGCACATCCTTCCCCTTCGCTAGCTTGCCCGGTGTAGAGCCGGTGTCGTCGGCTTGTGCGCCGGCCTGTCCGGTGCAGGTCCGGCTTCGCTGGGCTGTGTGCCGGCTGGTCCGGCTCAGCGGCCGGCGCCGCCGACTTTGCACCGGCTGGGCGCAGGAACTCTGCTTCAAACGGCTCTTTCTCCCCCCGGACTATAAATACCCCTTCACCTACCTTGGAGAGGATAAGGTTACCATTCAAATCATATCCTTGCCTTCTCTCTCTCTCTCTCTCCTCCATTAAAGAGCATTCAAAGCTTGAGGATCTCCCATTCTACCCACTCAAATCCAAATCCCTTTGGTAGAAAGATTGAGGAGACCCCGATCTATGATTCCACCAAGCCAAATTTCATTCCCCCTTGTGTTCATCGAGTATTGCTTGTTACTCTTGGGTTTGTGGGAAACCCTAGGCGGCTAGGGTCGCCCGGAGGCATTCGACTTGTGATTCGCCCCGTGGAAAGTTTGTGAGGGTTCGGAGACCACCCTAAGGTCTACCACAAGTGATTGGGCTCCTACTTCGTGGAGAAGGCTCAAGGAGAAGAAGGTGAGCCTTCGTGGCGCTTGAGTACCCTTCGTGGGAATTCACACCTCTCCAACAGTGACTAGCTCTCTCCCAAGAGAGTGAACATCGAGATACATCTTCGTCTCCGCGTGCCTCGGTTATTTCTATCCGAGCCCCTTTACTTGTGTTTTACCTTTGTGATAGCCTTCGTGCTTGAAGTACTTTGCATTGCATCATATAGGTTGCTCACTTAGTTGTTAGACTCACACTTATATTCCGCAAAGCCTAAAACTAGTGAAAAGAGAAGTAAAATTTGTAGAAACCTATTCACCCCCCCTCTAGGTTAGACCATCCACACTTTCAATTGGTATCAGAGCTAAGGGCTCTTTCTAAGGGCTTAACCGCCTTAAGAGTAAGATGGTCTCACCTACGGATGAGGGTGAAGGCAAAGTCTTCACGGCCGTTGAGGTCCAAGCGTTGCTTGATAAGCAACGCAACGAACTCAACGAACGTTTTGCCGCGTTGGAAGCGAGATTCTCGACTTTGGATGCAAAGAGTGCCCTTCCCGAGGTTGTCGAGGTTGCTCCGAAGGAGAGCCCAAACTCGGATAAGGCAAAGGTGGATATTCCACCTAAGCCCGATGGACCCTCTTCTCATGCAAAGCCATATGAATATCCCCTCGAATGCGTGCCTATGCCTCACATGAATCCTTCTTCTGGTGCACCCCCCATGCTTGATGAATTTAACTATTCCTATTGGAAGTCTTGCATGCGTTCCCATCTCAGGTGTGTTTGTGTGGAGCTTTGGGGCGTTGTCGATAATGGGTTCACTCCCGTTGATGAGAAGCACATGACGCCCAAGGAGAGGATTGATTGTCAACTCAACTCCACCGTCCTTGACAAGATTCGCCAAAGCTTGAAGCATAAAGTGTATGATCAAGTCTCAAGCATTGAGTCCGCCAAGGAACTTTGGGAGAAGCTCTCGGTCAAGTTTGATGGGACATCGGCAATGCAAAAGACCAAGTATGAAGCCGCCAAACAAGACATGAACTTGTTTTGCATGAATGATGGAGAGTCGGTCTCAAGTGCCTACTCAAGACTCCAAGCTCTCAAGGAGAAGATCATTCTTCTTGGAGGAAACACCATTGATGATGGCTTTCACATGAATGATAGCTTTGTGAAGAACAAGTTCATCGAGATTGTGTCTTGTGAATACAAGGAGTTGGCTTTCAATGTCACCTTCTTGGAACCTTGCCGCAAGATGACCGCGGATGAGCTTGTTGGATACTTTGTTGCTCATGATGACATGATTGCCAAGGCAAATAGGACCAAGGAGATTGTCCGAGCCATGAACAAGAACCCATCTCTTGCTTTGAAGGCCAATGTCACTCACTCAAAGGCACGTGAAGCAAGCAAGGAAGAGAGTGTTGAAGATCTTGAAGAAGAAGAAGAGATGACTTCAACAAGTGAGTTAGATACCGATCTAGCATTCTTCGCCAAGAAGTACGGGAAGCATTCCATGAAGAGAGGAAGCTTTGTTCCCAAGGAGAAGAGAAGATCTTGCTATAATTGTGATGATCCGGGGCACTTCGCTGACACTTGCCCCTATGAGAAGAGACAAGACAAGCCAAAGTACATAAAGGGTGCCAAGCCAAAGTTGAAGCCTAATCCAATCAACTTGAGGAACAAGAACAAGTTCAAGGACGTCAAGGCGCTTGTGGGTGTTGAATACACCTTCGATGTTGATGAAGAAGATAGTGACGAGGAGGACATTGTTGGAGTGGCCGGCTTGGCTCTTGCCAAGCCCGGGTCACTGTTCAAGTACGACTACACCAAGGACTACGAGACCTCCACCAAGAACACTCCTCATAAATGCCTTATGGCAAAGGAGGCTAAGGTGATATCTTCTTCCCAACCTTCGTGTCCCATTAATGATGATATGGATGAGGAGACTATTCTTGCTACTCTTTACAAGACTATGTGTTCTCTTCGTGGTGACGCTCGTGATCATTTCGAATACTTGATGGACACTATTGCTCAACGCAATGAGTCCCTTGAGGAAGCGAGATCCCATGTTGAAGATGGGGAACGGAGATTCAATCTCCTTGTTCAAGAGCTAATTGAGGAGAAGAACACTAGGTTGCTTCTTTCTCATCAGATTGAAACATATCAACTTGATAAAACTAAGGACTTAGATACTATGGATAAAACCTTGCTAATGGCACAAGAACTTGATGCTTCCAAAAAGGAACTTGAAGTTGCTCATGCTTCTCTTACTAAGGATCTTGAGCACCTTGAAAGGGCTAACAAGCTAGTCAAGGATGAGCTCAATAGACTTAGCAAGAAATATGAGGAACTTCAAGCTCTTCATAATGAAGTTCAAGGTTCATCAAGTGTGCCTATAATTGTTGAGAATGTTGCTTGTGCTACTAACTCTTTTCTAGATCAAGCAATCCTCATTGAGGAGAATGCTAAGTTGAAGGCTCAACTTGAGAAAGAGCGTCTCTCATCTCAACAACTTGGGAAACCCCCTCATGAGCTCTTTGCTCAACAAAAGGAGAGGCCTCGTGGTCAAGGCCTTGGTTATATCCCAAGGAACAATAACAAAAACTATGTTCCTCCACCCAAGAAGATCAACTTTGTGAAGGAAGGGTACAATGGGAATGGTAATGGTAAGAACGTGCCTATGGGAAGGAATGCCAATAGGGGCAATCCTAACCATAGCTTTGCCGGAAAGACCAACCCATCGTATGTGTTGTGTAAGGACACAAATGGGAATGTATGTGCTAGATATGTTGGTCCTCGTGATGGTTATGCTTATAGATGGTACTCTATTTGGGTACCTAAATCTCTTCTTGCTAATGCTAGGGGTCCCATTTCACAATGGGCTCCTAAACCCAAGAATTGATTTTGTAGGGCTATTCCTCCGGTGGGCCAAAATGGTTGTTTGATAGTGGGTGCACTACTCATATGACCGGAGGAAGAGAGGTGCTTGAGCAATTCATTGAAGATGTTAACTCAACTCAATGCATCCTCTTTGGAGACAACTCAAAAGGAAAGGTATTGGGTCGAGGCAAGTTGGAAATCTCAAAGGACTTGTCTCTTGAGAATGTCATGCTTGTCGACACCCTTGGCTATAATCTTCTTTCAATACGTCATCTTGCAAGCATTGGTTATGATTGCTATTTTACCTATAATCATGTGAAAGTCTTTAGGAGTGATAATCTCAAATTGGTTTGTGTTGGACATGTTGAGGACAACCTTTACGTTGTTGATTTCTCGAAAGAGAGCATTTCCTCCTCAACATGCCTCATTGCCAAGGTTGACGAGGGTTGGCTATGGCATCGCCGGCTAGGCCACGTCAACATGAGAAATCTCAAACAACTCCTAAAGGGTGAACATGTTGTTGGACTAACCAATGTAACTTTTGAAAAAGATCATGTGTGTAGTGCTTGTGTTGCCGGAAAGCAACTTGGGAAGAATCATCCGGCCAAGAGCGTGATCTCAACGACAAGGCCTTTGGAGCTCCTTCATTTGGATCTCTTTGGGCCATCCACCTATGACACTCTTGGAGGTAGAAGATATGGTCTTGTCATTGTGGATGATTACTCAAGATATACATGGGTGTTCCTCCTTAAGTCTAAGGATGAGACCCACAAGTTCTTCACCAAGTTTGCCAAGCAAGCGGAATGAACATTTGAAGAAGTGATCAAGACCATAATGACCGACAATGGGTCGGAATTCAAGAACTACGCCATGGAAGACTTCATGGGTGAAGAAGGGATCAAGCATGAATTCTTCGCTCCGTACACCCCTCAACAAAATGGCGTGGTGGAGAGGAAGAACCGAACGATCATTGAGATGGCAAGAACCATGTTGGATGAGTTCAAGTCTCCCCATAACTTTTGGGGAGAAGCTATTGCCACCGCGGTTCATGTCTCCAACCGCCTCTTCCTCCGCCCGGTGTACAACAAGACGCCTTATGAGCTCCTCACCGGGAACAAGCCCAATGTCTCCTACTTCCGCATCTTCGGATGCAAGTGCTTTGTCAAGAACAAAAAGGAAAGACTTGGTAAATTCGAAACTAGAACAATTGAGGGTATTTTCGTTGGCTATGCGGATGATTCCCATGCCTATAGATACTACAACATATCCTCTGGATGTGTTGAAGTATCTTGTGACATGGTATTCGAGGAATTTAATGGCTCCCAAGTGGAGCAAGTTGTTCCAAGTGATGTAGGTTATGAAGAATCTTCTCAAGTCATCAAGTCTATGGGAGTTAGTCACATCTTGCCTAGTGAAGATCAAGTTCTTCCAAATCTAGACCTTCCTCATAAAGAAGATTCAAGGTCAACTCAAGTGGAGCCTAGCTCAACTCAAGTAGAACCTTCATCACCATCTCAAGTGGAACAAGATCCTCAAGAGGAGACGCAAGCCCAAGAACATCTACCAAGCCCTCAACCTCATGAGCAAGATCAAGGAGATGATCAAGATCCCCACTCCTCTCAAGATCAAGCTCAAGAAGATGGTCATGACCAAGACAAGCCACAAGAAGAATTTGTTGGTCATGATGGGTTGAAAAGACGCATCAAGGCCGCCACCAAGGCTAGTGATCTTCAAGTCGACAAGATACTTGGTGATATTTCTAAGGGAGTTTCAACTCGTAGACAACTTGCTTTACTTGCCACCTTTTGTGGCCATCATGCTTTTGTGTCTAGTTTTGAACCTCAAAAGGTACATGAAGCCTTGGGAGATCCGGATTGGGTGAATGCCATGCAAGAAGAGTTGGAGTGCTTCACCCGCAACAAGGTGTGGTCTCTCGTTGAGAGGCCCAAGGACCATAGGATCAATGCGATTGGCACCAAGTGGGTGTTCAAAAACAAGAAAGACGAGAATGGAGTCGTCACTCGGAACAAGGGAAGGTTAGTGGCGCAAGGGTTTGCTCAAATAGAAGGTATGGATTATGAGGACACCTTTGCGCCCGTTGCTTGCCTTGAGGCTATTCGTCTATTGCTTGCTTATGCTTCTTTCCATGATTTCAAGCTTTATCAAATGGATGTTAAAAGTGCTTTTCTTAATGGCCCCTTGAGAGAGGAGGCATATGTTGCTCAACCCCCGGGTTTCAAAAATCCCAATTTCCCAAATCGTGTGTACAAACTCCATAAGGTGCTCTACGATCTCAAGCAAGCTCCACGTGCTTGGTACGAGCATCTTAGGGATTTTCTACTCACGGACAGTTTTGAAATTAGGAAGGTAGATTCCACCCTTTTCACCAAGCGGGTTAAAGGGGGTGGGTTGTTCATATGCCAAATCTATGTTGATGATATTATCTTTGGTGGGGCTAACAAAAAACATAACAAAGCTTTTGAGAAGTTGATGACACAGAGATTCGAGATGTCCATGATGGGGGAGTTGAAGTTCTTCCTAGGCTTTCAAGTAAGGCAACTTGAGCGAGGAACTTTCATCTCTCAAGAGAAGTACATGAAGGACATGCTCGCACGTTTCGAGATGATCAAGGCCAAGAGTGCAAGAACCCCCATGTCAACCAAGATGCAACTTGACCTTGGTGAAGGTGAGAAACCGGTGGATCAAAAGGTATATCGCTCCATGATTGGATCCCTTCTCTACCTTTGTGCTTCTAGGCCGGACATAATGCTAAGTGTTGGGTTGTGTGCTCATTTTCAATCCGCTCCTAAGGAGTGTCACTTTGTGGCAGTCAAACAGATTTTAAGATACCTTGTTCATACTCCTACTCTCAGGATTTGGTATCCAAAGGGGTCAACCTTTGATCTTGTGGGCTACTCGGATTCTGATTGGGCCGGTGACAAGGTTGACCGGAAGTCGACCTCTGGGGCTTGCCAATTTATTGGCCAGTCATTGGTGAGTTGGTCATCCAAGAAACAAAACTCCATCTCCCTATCCACCGCCGAAGCCGAATACATTTCCGCGGCATCTTGTTGCACTCAATTGTTGTGGATGAAGCAAACCTTGAAAGACTATGGTGTGTCTCTTGGTACGGTGCTTCTTCTATGCGACAATGAGAGTGCAATAAAGATCGCCAACAACCCCGTCCAACACTCCCGCACCAAACATATCGACATTCGCCACCACTTCCTA
Organism: Dactylis glomerata; assembly: GCA_007115705.1. Taxonomy (NCBI): domain Eukaryota; kingdom Viridiplantae; phylum Streptophyta; class Magnoliopsida; order Poales; family Poaceae; genus Dactylis; species Dactylis glomerata. Next base: position 5,033,632 of record QXEO01001278.1, on the reverse strand, counting down.
CGTGACCATGTCGCAAGGGGTGATATTGCTCTCTCTCATGTGAGCACCAATCACCAATTAGCGGATATTTTCATGAAACCTTTGGATGAAGCACGGTTTGTTGAGTTAAGAAATGAACTTGGTATTCTTGATCCTAAAAACTTGGATTGATTTACTTGCTTATAATCTTTCATTTATCTTGTGTCTAGCTTAGAAACACCGCACACATAGGCCGAAGCCATTTTGTCATGTCTTGACATAATGTATACCTATGCGTGCTACATTAATTAGACCCAATGTCATGATATGGACCCAAGCATCTATCTTTGCGGTGCCATGCCATTTGCGCTTAAACATAGGGGGAGTAATCCTCCGCAATTATCTTACCTCCTATTTGAACTTGTACATCCCTTGAGGTTTTTGATCATGTGTTTCTTGAGTTGACTATTTATTTGGTTTTGATTCACGATCAATTTGATTTTCGTTGAATATCCTTTGAGTTTGTTTTTGCATTTCTTGAGTTCTTTGTTACCCTGCACAAGTCCTTGAAACCGGCGCACGATCTCTTCATAGTTTAGTGTCATCGAGGAGGGGTCTTGAACTGTTTTCCTGGAGATACCCAGCGCCGCCGGCCTGTGAACTGGCCAGCCCGGCGCTTGTACCGGGGCTGCACCGGAACCCTGGCCAGAACAGGATTCCGGTACAGACCCGGCGTGCACCGGCTGCCTCACCGGGCAGCTCGGCACAGCGCCCGACGCAACCGGCTGCTAACCGGATGGCCGGCTCACAGCCCGGCGCCGCCGGCTTTCCACTGGGATTCCAGATCTGGTATAAAAAGGCGAGGACGAGGGGAACCCTAGCCAGTTCAGTTTCTTCCTCCAACCCCTCCCTCTCCTCCATGGCCGCCTCCCCCATGTGCTCCTCCTAATCCCAGTAGATTCCACCAAAATCTTCGCTCCAAACTCGGCTCGTTGATAGATCGGGCCTCTCGGAAGTCTTCTACCAAAGGGTTCGTCGAATCTTGCTCGTTTCTTGGAGATCTTGGGAATCTACCCACCAAGAGACCTCCATAGTAGTTCCTCTCCGCCAAGATAGGGCAAGAGGAGCGATGGCTTCGGGTAATTTGTCTATCCCCCTCTCAAATCCCTTCTTTTCCTCGTTCATTTTTGTGGATTTGAGAATTTGTCCTAGATCCTTTGCTATCGGAGGCCACTCTTTGTTCTTTATGGTCTCCATGTCTATTATAACTAGTTGGTACACAAGTTAGCATGAGCAGCATAGTCGATTTTAGTGAAAGATTTTGCAAAAATTATGCATGCACTTGATCGCCGGCGTAACCTGTCCTGTACCGGGCCTGGAACCGGCTTGTCCGGCGCACAGCCCGGCTGCGCCGGGCTCTCATCGGCTGCCCGACGTGCTGCCCGGTTTCACCGGACTCATACCGGCCACCCGGTGCCAGCGCCGGTACAGGTCCGGTTACACCGGCCATCAAGTCTCTGTCTAATTTTTCGTTCTTTCCCTTTGTCTACTTTATTCACTTGTATGCTGTGCTAGTTCAATCTTGGCCTCATGTCTAATTTGTGCATTTGTTTCATTGTTTCTCTTTGCATTCGATGTGTTTTTACAGATGATGAGTATGAGGTTGGAGATGAGACGCTCGGCCAGAGGCCCCATACAGAGAGGCCAGAAGGGACTCGCACAAGTGGAAGGACTGTTATTCCCAGGAGGTCTGATAACCCTCCTGTGATCAAGAAGTCATCTGCATCCAAGTGTCGTCGTGGTGAAACAACATATGCCATAGGATGGCTTAAATGGGGGCCGAACTAGATGCTGGAGGATTCGGGAGAGGGGAACGAGCTAAAAAGCACGACAGAAAGAGACACTGATCTACCCAGGTTCGGGGCTCTCGTAAGGAGATAACACCCCTACTCCTGCTCTACTGATTGTATATATGGGTCGATGTAGTACACAACAATGGTGCTTCCAAGCTCTCTGCTAGAGAAGGAAGATGAACTGCTAAGTGTAGAAACCTTCAACCTTCTTCCAGTGACCAACCCTTTGCTAGGACTCCCTGTGCCACCTTATATAGTGGTGGCCAGGGTTACAATGGTCATAGAAGACAAGGAGACACCAACTACACTCCAAACAGGACTTGCTGTCGAGGGCAGACGCCCACGACTTTCTCCCTGATTGCTCTCGATGGGACTCCCCTTGCTGTACCTTGTACCTCTTGAACTGTGACCTTACCATTCTGAGGTAAGCTTGTACTTGTGCACAGTGAGGGTAGGTAACCTCCACTGTGCACCCTGCCATCTTACTCTGCTACCATGCTTGGATGTTTTCTTCCTTGATTGTAGGGATGTGACACCTTAGTTGACTTAAGTATCCCGGATATGACCGTTGGCCATACCCAGGACATATATGCCGGACCAACGACCTACGAGGGCCGGGTAATCCGGCCTCCCCTGCTCCTGCACAACACACCAAATGGTTAGGCCGGCATATCTAAGTATATGCCGGTACGCTTTTATAAGTATTCCGGCTATGCCGGCATATCCAAGTATCAGCCGGGATACACATTATATGCCGGCCTGGCCGATGCTCTTATATTCCGGCCAGGCCCTTTCTTGATAACCCGACATAAAGTCAATCATAGACCTTGTGTCTTTCTACTCTCTTGACCCTACCGGGGGTCATCCCCCCGACACTAGTCCCCGAAGCTGCCGAGGTTCCCCAGTCATAACTGTGGAGCCTTGACAGGTTCAACATACCTTTCTTCATTATGCCCCGGCGATCAGATTATATGCCGGCACATCTGCACATATCCCGGCCTCTGTTCCTGTTCCAAAACTTATTCCGGCCGGTCCCTAGGGTATTCCGGACGGAACATATACATCGGGCAGTTAATCCGACATATAGACGAGTCTTCCTCGAGAAGCCATGTCTGACAGCTTTGCCTCGAAACTTGTAACTGCCCTGCCACCTCGAACAGTCACCCACGATGTGACGGTTCACAGTGCAGCAGTTACTTCTCGCCATCATAGCGTCATGGCACGGTTACAGGAACCGCCGCCCCACTCGGTGCCGCCACGTGGCGCCTCGCCGCAGAAACGGTCGGGGGAGTGGAACACTCCCACGATCCCCACGACCCCCACGACCGGCCTCCTCGGTATAAATACGGGGTGGGGGTAACTTATTCTTTTTACCCCCACCATCGTCTTCCTCGCCTGCTCCTTTGCCTCCTGCGCTCCGCCGCCGGACCAAGAAACCGAGAAGGGAAGCTGCCGCCGTCGTCCACCTGCACGCCGGCGCCTCCGCTTGCCGACGTCAGGCGTCATTGTCGACGACGCCACCGCCGCCTATTCTCCCCGCAGCCTTGCAGGGAGATTGGATCTTCCTCTGCACACTTGCCGCCGCCGCTCCATCGTCGCCGGCCAAGCTCCGGTGAGACCTCCCTCTGTTCTTCCTCCTTCACGCTTCTTCATAGCTTCTCATTGGTAGCCACGCTTGCATAGATCCGCTTCAGTTCCTCTGCTTGTTATTCTTTGGATTCGATTAGCATTGCTAACAGCGCTCACCGGTGTTCTTCCTTAGAATATATATCCCTGATTATTTCCGATTTTAACTGCCTCGGTAGATCTTCTATTCCTGCTAACATCTGTGAGAGTGGTATGCCGGAGAGACTAACCTCCCTCTTTTCTCCGGCCTTGATAGGAATAACATCACGGGACTCCGGCTCTCACGCCTTATCCCGGCCACTAAGATGGCATCTTCAAGCATGACGGCTACCTCGGCCTCTGAGGAAGATACCTCGGCCCGAGCTCAAGGACGCTCCGGCTGGGAGGGGTCGGAGGTTACTCCGGCCGAGATATCCTGGGTCACCTCCACCAGGAGAGTCCCGGAGGGCGTAGCATGCCGGCTACCAGCAGGAGAAACTGTGCCAGCACCTGAACCCGGCGAACGCGTCGTCTTCATCGCCCACTTCGAGCGGGGCTTCGGTCTGCCGGCATCGGACTTCTTCCGGGACTTCCTCAACACCTACGAGCTACAACCTCATCATATCCCGGCCAATGCCGTGATGATCCTCTCCGCCTTCGCTGCTTTTTGCGAGGGCTATGCCGGCATAGAGGCCCTTACTCAAGGCTGGGCGAAGTACTTCCAACTGCGGAAGCAAGTCATCCAAGAGCCGCCCCGGAGCAAGGACGACCCGCCGGAGACGGCCCAGGAAAAGAAGGACCGCCCCATGACCCTCTGCGGCGCGGCCACCATCATGTCCCGAAAGGGCTCGGACTTCCCCAAGGTGGAACTCCTGGAATCTTGCAAGAAGTGGCAGAAAAGCTTCTTCTACGTCAAGAACACCACCGACGAGGATCTGCTCAACCTGCCGCCATTTGTGGAGGAGCCACCCTTGGCTATGACGAACTGGACCTACAACCCGAAGAACTCGGTGATGCCGGTGAATGCGCTTCACCGGGTTAAGGGCGAGTTCCTGGATGCCGGTCTTACTCCTCAAGACCTGGTGGCCTGCTATATAAGCCGGCGCGTCTCCCCTCTGCAGCGCCGGTCGCACAAGATCTGCCAGATGAGCGGGCCAATGGACCCCACCCGGCACTCCACACACGAGCTGACTCCGGCCGACATTCTGCGCCGGATTAAGGATGTCTGCAAGTCCTCTCAGGCCACTTTTGCCTGGGGGCTAGAACCATACAGCCGGGATAGGCCCGCCCCAACGGTAAACCATCTTATCCGATACATAAAGTCCATGTCCGGCACATAGATACTTAAGCCGACACATGCCTGTTTGCCGACACATATCATATTGATCCGACATACCTCTTCCACCGGCATATTTCCTTGTCTGAATACTTGACTTTGCTGCTTATACAGAAATTCAGCTTCCAAACCATGGAGAACTCCCGGATCAAGATCGCGGCGGACCGCACCGCTGCGGATGTTGAAGATCCGGATCATTGGGATAAGCTTCCCAGGAGCACCCGTGCTGCAGCTGCCATGGGTAAGGGCTCTTCATCCCGGCATTATACTCAAGACCGGAGTGAGATTGATTCTGACGAGGAGATCCTGCTGTACTATGACCCGACGCCACTTGCGTACGCCTTTCCAGAAACACCTATTGCTCACGAGTTTCCAATGCCGTCCTCAGCTATCCCGGACGATATCGTTATCGACGCCGCCCCTCTGAACCAGGGACCTCCTTCCACCGGCGGACGTGCCGGCCGGAAGCGAGGTGTGAAGCCCCCGTGCGACATACCTCAGAGGTCGAAAAGGCAGAAGGTCTGCGTGCCCAAACAGAAGAAACAGAGGCCTGTTGCCTCGGGGTAAATTTCCTTTTCTTTGCATTTCCTCCGACATATCTCTTGTTTGTATTACTGACTTGGTGTTTTCTCTCTTTCAGTGCTCCTCTTGAGCCGGAACAAGCTTCTGGCTTGAGCGGCGACCCGAAGGTTACCAAGCCCGCTGCCACTTCTACCTCCGACATTCCCTCTGCTAGTCACACGACCTCACCGGCGCCGGCATCTTCGCCTGCGCCGGACAAGACCTCCTCCCCGGCGAAGGACGTTCCTCCGCCGGAACAAGACACCTCTGCCCCCGACGTCCACATGGACTCGGGGGCTCAACAGGAACCTCCGGCTCCTGATGTCCACATGGACACAGGAGCCCACCAAGAAGCCCCAGACTCCGGCGCGCCCACCAGCGACGCCGGCACGACTGACGACGCCGGCGCAAGCGACAAGAGCGCCGGCACAGACATCAAGGGCAAAGGCCCTTTAGTGCCGGAAGTCCGGACTTTTCCGGATCCTGCTCCCGCTGGCCAAGAAGCACCGGCCGCGCCGGAACAGCCCGCACCCGAGACTCCTTCAGCTGACAAGACCCCAGCACCGGCCAAGACCACTGCACCGGCCAAGTCCACTGCACCGGCCAAGTCCACTGCCCCGGCCAAGTCCACTGCCCCGGCCAAGACCAGCACGTTGAAGATTCAGCCGGCCAAGTCCAGCACACCATCTGCCGCAACTGCTCCTCCTAAGGCAGCGTCCGGGACCAGCTCTGCTCTGGCCCTGCATCTTGGCAGGGCAGCAGCCCGGCCGGGGTACCGGAAAAGCTTCTTCGACACCCCAGAACTCGAGGGCCTCGTCCCTCTTGCGACGAAAAGTGATGAGAGCCTCGGCTCTCTTAAGGAGCAGTGCATCAAGTGGAACGACGCCAGCAACATGGACACTGCGGACTCAAGGAGCAAGAAGCTGGCCGAAGCCAAGACCAGTGGCGACCCAAGCGACTTCCTGGCAGCGAAGCCCATACCGATCGCCAGCGAGCTCCTCAGCATCCAGCAAAGACTTCACAAGTTGGCCTCTGCCACCAACGTAAGTCCTCTCTATTTACACACATATCCCCAGTCCCCGAAAATGTCGGCTGTCCGGGATATGGACATCCGGGATTTTCTCATAGTCCTTTAGCTAGCTTCTTTTGAATTAACTGCCGACATATGAGCTCGATCCGAGCTTCAAATCCTAGTCACCGAGGGCCGGGATAGGTGCGCAGCACCTGTGCCGGGTCTTCAACAATTTCACATCTCTATTATCTTTCAAATCCTCTTGACCGGGATATAAGCTCGATTCGAGCTTCAAATCCTAGTCACCGAGGGCCGGGATAGGTGCGCAGCACCTGTGCCGGGTCTTTAACAGAATGATCACTTGATAAAATCTTCACTTTAATTATCATGTCAAATTTCTCTGCTGACATTTCAAATCCTGGCATTTTTGCAGCGCATGAACAACACCCGGGCCGACATGTTCCATGAGTTGGTGTGCGAGCACCGGAAGCTATCTGACGCACACAGCAAGCTTCAGCAGGAGCTGTCCCTGAAAGGTAATCTTTGCCGACATACCGCTATATGCCGGATATCTTTCCTCTCTTTACTTTGCAATACTTCTTCTTACCGACACATAACCTTGTGCCGACATTCTGCAGCTGGCACTGAAAAACAAGTCGCCGCGCTTCTTACGAGGGTGAAAGAGCTTACTGGTATGTCGGATCCTTTACTCTTTGTCACTGTTTTCTTTCTTCAAATCCTTTTAACTTGAAATCTTTGCAGATGAGAAGGCTACACTGGAGGCACGCCACCAGGATTGTGTGTCCTCGGTGGATGTGGCCAAGCAACTGGACGACCGGGATGCCGGTCACAAGGCCGAGGTTGAGCAGTTGAAGGGCCGGATCACCGAGCTGCTGGACGAAAAGGAACAGAGGGAGGGCCTACTGAAGAAAACCCATACCCTGCTTGTTACCTCCGAGACTGATGCCGCCAACGCCCATGCTGAACTGGATAGCCTGAAGGAGCAGGCCACCAAATGGGAGGTTACAGTTGCACAGCTGAATGCCGACCTTGCCCGTAAGCTTCAAATCCTTTCCCCTTTTATCCTTCCCGACATAGTGTAATCTTTTTCGGCATAGCATCTATGCCGACATATTTTCCTTTTGCTAACATTGTTTCTATTCTGCAGGCATGTTTCCCGCTTCCGTCGCTGACGTTGAGAGGGCTTTGCAGTTGGACCGAGAAAACCGGGGTGTTCCGGTTGACTCGCCCAACTGGGACATGTCGGAGCAGCTGCTGGCCCTACAGTCCCGGAAGGAGGCCATGACCCTTTACACTGAAGAGCTCTTCTACGGCGCCCAGGAGGCATTCTCTGCCCTCTGGCCGGGACAAAGGACTCCCACTGACCCGGTTGACCTCGGCAACGACCTGCAGCTTGCCAAGGTTCGCCTCTGGGAGTGGCGAGATTCCGGCGCGAGGGTTGGAGCTGACGAAGCCCTCAGCTACTTCTTGTCTTGGTACGAAAAGGCAGACTTGGAGACTTTGCGCACCGTGCGCGAAGGATCCATCTGGACCACGGATCCGGATCATATCCGTCGCCGCAAGGAGTTGGCCCATAGTTATGTGGACTATGCCGACACCGACAAATTCGTCCGGGACATCCGCGAGCCGGAGAAGAACGACGATGCCGGGACATCTGCCGCTGCTGAGGGTTCCGACTCCAGCCAAGATGAAGATGAAGCTGAGGAAGCCGACACTGAAGCTCCGGAACAGGCATCTGCCCCGGGCGGAGGCGACGGCTCCATTCCATCTGCTGGGTCCGGCACACCTGAGGCCGACATCTCGACTGCTACTGCTCCACCTGCTGGCGGCCCCGCGTCTGCCCCTTGAATCTTTGCACCAAAAACACTTTAAGCTTTATCAGATCCCCGGTATGCCGGGTGCAGTTGTAATATACACGTTTAATTTCCTTTGGTTTGCTACCTGAACAAGTTTTATCTTGGTTTGCTTGTTACTAATGCCGGATCATCTTTTGGCTAAGTCACCGAGTTGTTTTCCTGTTTCCTCAATTTCACAACCTTGGCTACTTGTCTACCTTAATTGGCTTTCGACGTATGAGTCTCAAGGTTGCTTCCTCGAACATACAGTACTTTAACTTTGAGACTTAGACTTCAAATCATCCGACACTTTAAATTTTAACTTTAGCTTTAACGAAAATGTCGGTTCGCTTGCTTTGTATTTCCTTAGCCGTTTTCCATGTGTAGACAATCTCCGACATCTACTCTTGCTAGCCATGAAGCCGGGTTTCGGACAGCAGCTGAGTCGAAGAGTGGCCTTTGGTGCCGACACATTACTAGGCCGACATAGGAAACATTCAAATAAAGCCAGCCGGCATATAACAAAAAACTGTAAATAAACAACAAATATACCTCAGAGCTAGTTACCCGGCTTCTTCGGGATGCCGGTATTTCATTCATTAGTCTTGTGCCGGCACAACACGCCGGCATACAAAGGAAAATATGGAAATACATACATTGTGTTGCTCAGGAGTAAAAGGGGCGCAGTAGAGCTATGTTCCATGGCCTCTTGGTTTCTTCTCCGGACCTGTCCGCCTTATTCTTCTTGGGGTCCTGCGCATCTATAAGATAATAGGCATCATTGTGCAGAGCTCTGCTCACAATGAATGGCCCCTCCCATGGAGGAGTTAACTTATGCCGGCCTTCTGTTCCTTGCTTTAGCCGGAGTACTAGATCTCCCTCTTGAAATCTCCTTGGATTTACCTTCTGCGCATGATAGCGTCTGAGGTTCTGCTGATATACTGCTGTTCTTGACAGAGTTATTTCCCTTGCTTCCTCTAGCAGATCAACATCATTTTCTCTGGCTTCTTTAGCCTCTTCCTCAGTATATAGCACTATTCTTGGTGCATCATGTATTACATCTGTTGGAAGCACAGCTTCTGCTCCATACACCAGGAAAAATGGTGTGTAGCCTGTTGATCTATTCGGAGTTGTTCTTAAACTCCACAGTACTGCTGGCAGCTCATCTAGCCAACATCCCGGAGTTTTCTCCAGGGGCTCTATCAGCCGGGGTTTTATGCCGGATAATACTAGCCCATTCGATCTCTCTACTTGGCCATTGGCACAAGGGTGGGCAACCGACGCAACGTCCAGCCGGATTCCCACTTCCTCACAAAATCTGGCAAATGGCCCTTGGGCAAAGTTTGACCCATTGTCAGTGATGATGCTATGAGGAACACCATATCTCAAGATTATATCCTTTAAGAATTTCACTGCTGTGTGACCATCACACTTGCTTATGGGCTTCACTTCAATCCACTTGGTGAACTTGTCCACCATGACCAGGATATGGGTCATTTTCCCTCTGGCCGGCTTAAAAGCCCCGACCATATCCAGGCCCCAAACAGCAAAGGGCCAGGTTATTGGGATAGTTTTTAGGGCAGATGCCGGCTGATGGATCTGGTGGGCATATCTTTGACACCCATTACATTTCCGGACCAAGTTTTCTGCCTCTTGCAGTGCCGTTGGCCAATAGAAGCCATGCCGGAATACCTTTGCCACCAATGCCCTGGACGAAGCATGGTGACCACACTCCCCCTGGTGAATTTCCCGGAGCATCTCCAGACCCTCCGCAGATTCGACACATCTCTGCAATACTCCGGTGGTACTTCTCTTGTATATTTCTTTGTTGATGATGGTATACGCTTTGGATCTCCTTATAACCCGGCGGGCCTCGGTTTCATCCGCCGGCACTTGACCATCCACCATGAAGTTCATGATAGGACGTGCCCATGAGGGCACTTCCCTGACAGTGAACACTGCCTGATCTATTTCCATCATTTCGACCGACACATAATCGATCTCCATGGGCTGCGAAGTCCCCGGGACTGAAGAATCAGTCCCCGGGTATGCCGGAGCAGTCCCCGGGTATACCGGCACAACCTCTTGGCACATTTTACCCTTGCCTTTAGTTTTGCTCCGGAATACTGTACTAACAGCAGATGCCGGCCCAGTCCCCGGGACTGAGGAAACAGTCCCCGGGTTATCCGACCTGGCTCCGGCATCTATGTCCATTGGAACTGCTTCGTCCGGACCTGGCGGGACATAAATGGAGGATGACTCTGGCGAGGGTTTGATCGATGGCTTCCTCAGATGCTCCAGCGAAATGCCGGGCGGGATTGAATCTCGGGAAGACCCCAGCTTGGATAATGCATCGGCTGCATCGTTCTGAGCCCGGAGAACGTGCCGGAACTCACAACCTTCAAAGTAACCACTTAACTGCTGCACTAGGAAACGGTATGATGCCATGTTAGCATCATGCGCGTCCCATATGCCGGAACACTGCTGAATCACTAAGTCAGAATCCCCGAAGCACATAATCCGGTGGATTCCTATGTCCTTAGACACCTTCAGGCCATGCACAAGTGCCTCATATTCCGCCACATTATTTGATGCTGCAAAGTGAATCTGCAGGACGTATCTCAGCTGGTCATTCTTTGGTGAACTGAGAACTATGCCGGCACCCAAGCCATGGATTGTCTTGGACCCATCGAAATGCATCCTCCAATAATTGGCATCTGGCAATGGTGGCTCATACTGTATCTCGGCCCAGTCAATAAAGAAATCAGCCAAGACCTGGGACTTGATTGTATCCCTCTTATCGTACTGCGGTGTATATGGTGAAAGCTCTATTGCCCACTTTGCTATCCGGCCGCTGGCATCTTTGTTGCCTATAATTTCTGAGATAGGGGCCTCGGCCACTACCCGGATTGGATGCTCTTGGAAGTAATGCTTGAGCTTCTTGGCCGCCATATAGACACCATAGGTCATCTTCTGATAGTGGGGGTAGTTTTGCTTTGAGGTGGAGAGGACTTCACTCAGATAATATACCGGCCGCTGCACGGTTTTGCCTCCTTCCTCTCGCTCTACTACCACCACAGCACTGACAACTCGGTTGGTTGCCGCTATATAGAGCAACATTGGCTCCCGGGGCATCGGAGACGCTAATACCGGCGCTGTTGACAACAACTGTTTCAATTCCTTGAAAGCTGCATCTGCTTGCGTTGTCCAGACAAATGTGTCGGACTTTTTCATCAACTGATATAACGGCAGAGCTTTCTCTCCCAGCCGGCTTATGAAGCGGCTCAGGGATGCGAGGCACCCAGTGAACTTCTGTACTTCCCTCAAATCTGTCGGCGGCTTCATCCTTTCTATGGCACGAATCTTGCCGGGATTCACCTCAATACCCCGGCTGGAAACAAGGAAACCGAGCAACTTGCCCGCCGGCACACCAAAGGTGCACTTAGCCGGATTCAACTTCATCCGGAATCTCCTCAGGTTCCCAAAGGTTTCCCGGAGATCATCTATGAGAGTCTTGCTCTCCTTGGTTTTTATGACGATATCATCGACATATACCTGCACATTTTTATCTATCTGATCGTGCAAACACTTTTGCATACACCTTTGGTAAGTTGCGCCGGCATTTCTTAAACCGAACGGCATAGTGAGATAGCAATAAGCCCCGTACGGGGTAATAAAGGATGTCTTTATTTGATCAGGCTCATACAAGGGGATCTGGTGGAAACCAGAATAGACATCCACAAATGATAACAGTTCACATCCGGCTGTGGAATCAATCACTTGATCGATCCGAGGCAGCGGGAATGGATCTTTAGGACATGCCTTGTTCAAGTTGGTGTAATCAACACACATCCGCCATACTTTCACTATGGCGGGCTCGTCTTTCTTCTTTTCCACCAAAACCGGATTAGACACCCAATCCGGATGAAGTACTTCCTTGATAAAGCCAGAGGCTAAGAGCCTGGCCACTTCCTCCCATATGGCTTTCCTTCTATCGCCGGCATTCCGCCGGAGCGGCTGCTTCACTGGCTTAGCATCGGGTCTCACGTGCAATGCGTGCTCAGCCAGCTCCCTCGGCACACCTTGCAAGTCTGAAGTAGACCATGCAAAGATATCCCGATTCTCACGGAGGAAGCTGATGAGCTCGCTTTCCTATTTGGGATCCAGACTTGCCCCAACGAGGGCATGGCGCTCCGGGAAAGCTTCATCCAGCGGCACCTTTCTGACTTCCTTGCCTACTTGAAAAGAAGCACTGCCGCCGGGATTTGTCATGCCCGGCATATATTTGCCGGCCACGACTGTCTCAGCAATCTCCACTGCTCGCTTGAGCCTCTTCCTCTCCTCTGCAATGATCAGAGTCTCGGCCAGATTGGATCCGGCGGTGGCACATGCCATCGAACGCTTGTAATCACCAATGATGGTGATCACTCCTTTGGGTCCCGGCATCTTCATCTTCAGATACGCCACATGCGTAGAGGCCATGAATTTTGCCAGTGCCGGTCTACCCAGCAAAGCATGGTAGGGGCTCTCCAGATCAACCACCTCGAACATGAGGTTTTCCACCCTGCAGTTATCCCGGCTGCCAAACATGACATCCATCCGGATCTTGCCCATCGGCGCACACGAAAGTCCCGGCACAATGCCGTGGAACGTGGTCTTGCTTGGTTCCAGCATATTTTCCTTGATTCCCAGCTTCTCCATCGTATCCCGATACATGATGTTGATGCTGCTTCCATTATCAATGAGGACCTTGCTGAATCTTACGTTATTAGCCGGCCCGACGAATGTCGGATCCATCACCAGAGCATATCCACCGGGATTTGGCATGATCCGGGAATGATCTGCCCTGTCCCAACCAACAGCCTGGTCAGACCAGTACATCAGCTTTGGCACAGCCGACATAACGGCATTCACCTCCAGACTCCGCCGGTACAAGCTCTGCTTGTCTGTTCTCTCGGTCTCAAAGACCATATAGCTCTGATCATACTCCTTGTACTCATTCCGGCCCGCTCCTGGGCCTCCGGCGTTATATTCCGGATTATAGCTCTGGTCAACTTGATTTACGCCGGCATTTCCGGCGTTGCTCTGATTCCCAGGATTACCCGGCCTAGGTGGGACTGCAATTGTATTGGCACCTGTCAACGGCGATGGAGCTGCCGGGACAGAGGGTCTAGCCGGTCCCCAGGGACCTGCACGACCTGCTAATATGTCGCCCAGCCACGAACAGTTCCTTGTCAAATGGTTTGCCGGCTTTCCCGGCTGGAATGTGTGAAACACACAAGGCTTGTCCATGGCAAGACCCACAGTATACTTCGGCCACTGCTTCTTCTGGCCGGCGGCTCCGCCGGCATTCTTGTTGGTCCAGACATTCTTCTTCTGGAACGGCTGTGCTTGCTGCTGCGGCTGCAGCTGAGGCTGCTGATAGTTCTCATATCTCGGACGCTGGCTACTGCCGGCGCCCCCTTGCTCTTCCTCCACAGCTGCAACTTGTGCTGCTCCGTACCGATAATCCGGCCGCTCATCTCTCCTCTTATTCCGGTTATCCGAGCGATAAAACTGCCCCGGTCTACCGGCATTGCTGGTGTTCCCCTGGGTTTGCCCCTGTCCTTGTGAATCGAGACTGGGCTGCTTGGGATCTCCCAGAGCATAACTATCAGCGATCTTGATTGTTTCGGCCAGCGTGGCCGGCATTTGCCTCTGAAGCTTTTGCCACAGCATGGTGCCATGTTGGCACCCATGAGCGAACCACATGATGGCCTGCTGCTCATTGATTCCTTCGCAGGAATTGCGCAACGTGCACCACCTGGTCAGATAGTCACGGTCAGTCTCATGCACTCCTTGCCGGCAGTTAGCCAGCTGCTGCAGACGGTTGGGCCTCTTGTATGTACTGGTAAAGTTCGACACAAACTGCTCTTCGAAATCAATCCAGCCGTTGATACTTCCGGCCGGCAAATTATTCAGCCATATCCTGGCTGGACCTTCCAACATCTGCGGTACATACCGTACCGCCCATCTGAGGTTTCCTCCAGCGATGTTCACCGCTGTGGAGTAATCCTCCAACCAATCTTCCGGCTTCGTACTGCCATTATATGTCCTCGCGCCACGCGCGAGCTGGAAGTAGTAAGGCACCGGCTCTCCCATAATCCGGGGTCCGAAACACATAGGGCCCGGAGCTCCTTGTCTCTCCACCAACTCTGATTGGTGGAGCTTGTCCAGCTTGAAATGTGCATCATTGGCTTCCAAGGACCGAGGTCCAAGCCGGGATGCTATTGGGCCTGCGATCATCTGCTGCTGCTGCTCCGGCTGATGCTGCTCACTATGCCGGCCTTGCTGATGCTGCTGCTGATATCCCGCCCTGGCAAGGGCGGAATTGCCGTCATCCTTTCGATGTCCCGGATGGCCTGCACCCTGCTGCTGCGCTGCACCTCCGGCGCCCTGTTGCTGACGCCGGGCTGCACTGTTACTCCGGCCACCAACGGCCGCTGCTGCTTCATGCCCGGCCGGCACACTCTGGCCGGGCTTCTTGCTGCCGACATATTTGTCAGCTTGGCCGACATCCTTCTGTACCATCGCCTGCTTTCCGGCGGCAGCCGGATCGTACACCTGGATCTGCTTGTCCCGGCGGCCAGAGGTCACACTTCCGGCACGCCGGGCGCTAGGATGCGGGGACGAGGCTTGGCCCCTCGACCTCGCACCGGCACCTCCCGCCGACACAATGTACTGGGATGCCCCGGCACCTGGGTTTGCCTTCTTAAAGGCCTCCTGCTGCTTTGTAGCTTCAGACAAAAGTTGGTTAAGCCGGGCTTGCTGCTCACGCAGTGCTTCGCCGGATAAACAAGATAAATCCTTAGCTACCTCGGCCGCCGCTCTAAGGTTCTTTACTGGCGAACTATAGACTACCTTAGGCACAGTACTAGTTGCAGTATGACTCTTATCTCTAGCATCTTTTCCTATCTCAGCATTAAGATTTCTGCCTCTAGCTCTAACCTCTTCTATCCGGCTAGGCCGGATTACTACAGGAGTAAAACCATGGGCTGCTTCATACTCACGGAGTTGCCGGTTAAACCGTTCGCGCTCCTGGTTCATGGCCAGGGCCTCGTCGACGAGGGCCTGACGAGATCCCTCCAGGACCTCCCTTGTCTGCTCCGGATCAACGCCGGATCGCACCGGCTCGAGAAGCCGGTCGATGATGGGAAGAAGAACCTCGCCCCTAGCCGGCACACCGGAAGTGCCGGCCAGGTTCTCCACACGCTCCAACGGAGGACGCGCCGACCTCTTGACCTTCGGCGGCTCCGGAGGAGAAGCTCCGGCCGCTGCTGCTTTGCCGGCATCTTCCGCCGGCGGCACGGATGTGCCGGCCATCATCACCTCAGCCGACTCTACTGAGCGAGCGCTACGCCCAGCGTGAGCCAGCCGATGTGACGGAGGATCCGATGCCACCAGCACCTCCTTCCTGCAAATTCTCTCAGTCCCCACGTACACCTCGTGGGAACCGAAAGACATAATCCGGCCATCCCTGGGGAACGGCCGGCCACCGAGACAACCAGCGTTGTCACTGACGAAACTGAGCGAGCCTAGCCTCTGGACGAGGCCAGAGACCACGCGCACTCCCGAAGCTGCTATCACAGACCCCGTCCGAATGAACACTCCGCCCAGCATATCGATCTGCCCCACGGTGGGCGCCAAATGTCGTCGTGGTGAAACAACATATGCCATAGGATGGCTTAAATGGGGGCCGAACTAGATGCTGGAGGATTCGGGAGAGGGGAACGAGCTAAAAAGCACGACAGAAAGAGACACTGATCTACCCAGGTTCGGGGCTCTCGTAAGGAGATAACACCCCTACTCCTGCTCTACTGATTGTATATATGGGTCGATGTAGTACACAACAATGGTGCTTCCAAGCTCTCTGCTAGAGAAGGAAGATGAACTGCTAAGTGTAGAAACCTTCAACCTTCTTCCAGTGACCAACCCTTTGCTAGGACTCCCTGTGCCACCTTATATAGTGGTGGCCAGGGTTACAATGGTCATAGAAGACAAGGAGACACCAACTACACTCCAAACAGGACTTGCTGTCGAGGGCAGACGCCCACGACTTTCTCCCTGATTGCTCTCGATGGGACTCCCCTTGCTGTACCTTGTACCTCTTGAACTGTGACCTTACCATTCTGAGGTAAGCTTGTACTTGTGCACAGTGAGGGTAGGTAACCTCCACTGTGCACCCTGCCATCTTACTCTGCTACCATGCTTGGATGTTTTCTTCCTTGATTGTAGGGATGTGACACCTTAGTTGACTTAAGTATCCCGGATATGACCGTTGGCCATACCCAGGACATATATGCCGGACCAACGACCTACGAGGGCCGGGTAATCCGGCCTCCCCTGCTCCTGCACAACACACCAAATGGTTAGGCCGGCATATCTAAGTATATGCCGGTACGCTTTTATAAGTATTCCGGCTATGCCGGCATATCCAAGTATCAGCCGGGATACACATTATATGCCGGCCTGGCCGATGCTCTTATATTCCGGCCAGGCCCTTTCTTGATAACCCGGCATAAAGTCAATCATAGACCTTGTGTCTTTCTACTCTCTTGACCCTACCGGCATTGGAAACTCGTGAGCAATAGGTGTTTCTGGAAAGGCGTACGCAAGTGGCGTCGGGTCATAGTACAGCAGGATCTCCTCGTTAGAATCAATCTCACTCCGGTCTTGAGTATAATGCCGGGATGAAGAGCCCTTACCCATGGCAGCTGCAGCACGGGTGCTCCTGGGAAGCTTATCCCAATGATCCGGATCTTCAACATCCGCAACGGTGCGGTCCGCCGCGATCTTGATCCGGGAGTTCTCCATGGTTTGGAAGCTGAACTTCTGTATAAACAGCAAAGTCAAGTATTCAGACAAGGAAATATGCCGGTGGAAGAGGTATGTCGGATCAATATGATATGTGTCGGCAAATAGACATGTGTCGACTTAAGTATCTATGTGCCGGACATGGACTTTATGTATCGGATAAGATGGTTTACCGTTGGGGCGGGCCTATCCCGGCTGTATGGTTCTAGCCCCCAGGCAAAAGTGGCCTGAGAGGACTTGCAGACATCCTTAATCCGGCGCAGAATGTCGGCCGGAGTCAGCTCGTGTGTGGAGTGCCGGGTGGGGTCCATTGGCCCGCTCATCTGGCAGATCTTGTGCGGCCGGCGCTGCAGAGGGGAGACGCGCCGGCTTATATAGCAGGCCACCAGGTCTTGAGGAGTAAGACCGGCATCCAGGAGCTCGCCCTTAACCCGGTGAAGCACATTCACCGGCATCACCGAGTTCTTCGGGTTATAGGTCCAGTTCGTCATGGCCAAGGGTGGCTCGTCCACAAATGGCGACAGGTTGAGCAGATCCTCGTCGGTGGTGTTCTTGACGTAGAAGAAGCTTTTCTGCCACTTCTTGCAAGATTCCAGGAGTTCCACCTTGGGGAAGTCCGAGCCCTTTCGGGACATGATGGTGGCCGCGTCGCAGAGGGTCATGGGGCGGTCCTTCTTTTCCTGGGCCGTCTCCGGCGGGTCGTCCTTGCTCCGGGGCGGCTCTTGGACGACTTGCTTCCGCAGTTGGAAGTACTTCGCCCAGCCTTGAGTAAGGGCCTCTATGCCGGCATAGCCCTCGCAAAAAGCAGCGAAGGCGGAGAGGATCATCACGGCATTGGCCGGGATATGATGAGGTTGTAGGTCGTAGGTGTTGAGGAAGTCCCGGAAGAAGTCCGATGCCGGCAGACCGAAGCCCCGCTCGAAGTGGGCGATGAAGACGACGCGTTCGCCGGGTTCAGGTGCCGGCACAGTTTCTCCTGCCGGTAGTCGGCATGCTACGCCCTCCGGGACTCTCCTGGTGGAGATGACCCAGGATATCTCGGCCGGAGTAACCTCCGACCCCTCCCAGCCGGAGCGTCCTTGAGCTCGGGCCGAGGTATCTTCCTCAGAGGCCGAGGTAGCCGTCATGCTTGAAGATGCCATCTTAGTGGCCGGGATAAGGCGTGAGAGCCGGAGTCCCGTGATGTTATTCCTATCAAGGCCGGAGAAAAGAGGGAGGTTAGTCTCTCCGGCATACCACTCTCACAGTTGTTAGCAGGAATAGAAGATCTACCAAGGCAGTTAAAATCGGAAATAATCAGGGATATAATTTCTGCGGAAGAACACCTGTGAGCTGTTACGAAACACTGCTAACAATGCTAATCGAAGCAACGAAATATCCGGCAAAGGAACTACCATGGATGCAAACCAGTGAGGCTACCGCAGCCTAGTTGCAGAAGAGCAGGGAAAGGAAGAACAGAGGGAGGTCTCACCGGAGCTTGGCCGGCGACGATGGAGCGGCGGCGAGCGTGCAGGAAGATCCAATCTCCCCGCAATGCTGCAGAGGGAAGAGGCGGCGGCGGCGGCGTCGTCGATGATGATGCCGTGCGTCGTCGGGCGTCGGCCTCGGCGGGGAGCAGGTCGGCTACGGCGGCGATGCTGCTCTTCGGGCCGGCGGTGAAGCGCAGGAGGCAAAGGAGGAAGGCGAGGAAGACGATGGTGGGGGGTAAAAAGATAGGTTTACCCCCGCCGCCCTATTTATACCGAGGAGGCCGGTCGTGGGGGTCGTGGGGATCGTGGGAGTGTTCCACTCCCCCGACCGTTTCTGCGGCGAGGCGCCACGTGGCGGCACAGAGTGGGGCGGCGGTTCCTGTAACCGTGCCATGACGCAATGATGTCAAGAGGTAACTGCTGCACTGTGAACCGTCACATCGTGGGTGACTGTTCGAGGTGGCAGGGCAGTTACAAGTTTCGATGCAAAGCTGTCGGACATGGCTTCTCGAGGAAGGCTCGTCTATATGTCGGATTAATTACCCGATGAATATGTTCCGTCCGGAATACCCTAGGGACCGGCCGGAATAAGTTTTGGAATAGGAACAGAGGCCGGGATATGTGCAGATGTGCCGGCATATAAATCTGATCGCCGGGGCATAATGAAGAAAGGTATGTTGAACCTGTCAAGGCTCCACAGTTATGACTGGGGAACCTCGGCAGCTTCGGGGACTAGTGTCGGGGGGATGACCCCCGGTAGGGTCAAGAGAGTAGAAAGACACAAGGCCTAGGGTTGACTTTTATGCCGGTTGACCAAGAAAGGGCCTGGCCGGAATATAAGAGCATCGGCCAGGCCGGCATATAATGTGTATCCCGGCTGATACTTGGATATGCCGGCATAGCCGGAATACTTATAAAAGTGTGCCGGCATATACTTAGATATGCCGGCCTAACCATTTTGTGTGTTGTGCAGGAGCAGGGGAGGCCGGATTACCCGACCTTCGTAGGTCGTTGGTCCGGCATATAAGTCCTGGGTATGGCCAACGGTCATATCCGGGATACTTAAGTCAACTAAGGTGTCACATCCCTACAATCAAGGAAGAAAACATCCAAGCATGGTAGCAGAGTAAGATGGCAGGGTGCACAGTGGAGGTTACCTACCCTCACTGTGCACAAGTACAAGCTTACCTCAGAATGGTAAGGTCACAGTTCAAGAGGTACAAGGTACAGCAAGGGGAGTCCCATCGAGAGCAATCAGGGAGAAAGTCGTGGGCGTCTGCCCTCGACAGCAAGTCCTGTTTGGAGTGTAGTTGGTGTCTCCTGGTCTTCTATGATCGTTGTAACCCTGGCCACCACTATATAAGGTGGCACAGGGAGTCTTAGCAAAGGGTTGGACGTTGGCTGGTAGTGGAAGGTTGGTCACTGGAAGAAGGTTAGAAGGTAAAAGGTTTCTACACTTAGCAGTTCATCTTCCTTCTCTAGCAGAGAGCTTGGAAGCACCATTGTTGTGTACTACATCGACCCATATATATACAATCAGTAGAGCAGGAGTAGGGGTGTTATCTCCTTACGAGAGCCCCGAACCTGGGTAGATCAGTGTCTCTTTCTGTCGTGCTTTTTAGCTCGTTCCCCTCTCCCGAATCCTCCAGCATCTAGTTCGGCCCCCATTTAAGCCATCCTATGGCATATGTTGTTTCACCACGACGACAAGTTCCACTGCATAGTTTACTTCGATGATGATCGTAACATGACCTGGATGACTGGCTCTGAGCAGTGCTATGGCACCTATGCTGATTTCTGTGAGGCTCTTGGTTATGATTCAGCAGATGAGTCTGGGTACAAAGTTCACTCTGAGTCAGCCAAGTTGGTGAGCGCCATCTCTTTCTACTATCCTACTTCAGACCGTGTGGCTGAGCCTCCCGCTCTTTCTGGCATGTACTACTCGTTCAACGCTTTGGCCAAGTTTTTCTGTGAGAATCTGGTTTGCAAGAAGGGAGATGCTTCTGACATTCGTGGCCATCATATCAACCTTCTCTACTGGTGCAAGCCTGGTCATCAGAGGAAGATTGATGTTTGTGATTTCATCTTCTATGAGCTGAAGAGGTCGGTGCTTTCCCGCATGACTCCGGGGTTTTGCCCTTTCGTTCAGAAGTTCATTGACTCCAGGGTGAATGGCAAGTTTACACATTCCGGTGAGCGTACCAAGCATGCCCTTTTCACTCTTGGGCTTAGTGAAGGCTGGTTGGAGCATCCTCAAATTCATCGTCCCTCGGCCCCTCTCTTTGGGTCTCCAGGGCCTTCTAGCTCTCGCCATTCTCCTGCTCCTCGCAAGAAAAGTGGAGCTGCCAAGTTCTTCAAGAATCTATGGGATATGTGCAAGAACACCAATGATGTGGCACATCAAGGTTTAGTGATGTCTCAGGACACAAGGATTCGCCAGAATGAGTTCTTTGCTTCCAAGAACTACCCTTTTCCTCCTCTCGGTCCGGAGTTGAACCCTGTGCCCGTGGTGAACTATGTGATGCCTCCGCTTGATGATGAGATGTTCCAGGGGTACCCAATGGCTTTCCCTAGTTCTCGTCCCTCACGGACTAGGACTTTTGTTGAAGATGAGATCCAGGAAGATGAAGATGCAGATGAAGGTGAAGATGAAGGCCAGGAAGAAGAAGATGCTGAGGATGCCGAGTCTCCACCTCATCCATTTGCCTAGTTGCTTTCATTTGCCACTCTCTTGCTCCTCCCTTTTTGGTGTTCCAATGCCAAGGGGGAGAAGTGAGTAGAGTTCTCTTTCTCTTTGCACAAGCCATTGTTCCTTGATGCTTTCCTCTTGGCTTGTGTTTGCGTTTAGTTGGTTTTAGTTGGTTTTACGAACATTTGGTCTTAGTCTTTGGTGTGGATTTTAAGTGGTGAACTATGTGAAAGTCCCATATGTCTGGGCAAGTGTGCTTAATTATTGTATGCGACTATGTTATCTATGCGTCTTATCTATCTTGTTTAACCTTATGCATGGATAGTTTAGCCATTTTGATTCACTTGTCATACTATCTTATTGTTCCTATTTACATTAGAGAAGCTTCCCATACTCTACAAATATTATGGGGGCGAGGACATATAATGGCAGTACGAAGCCGGAAGATTGGTTGGAGGATTACTCCACAGCGGTGAACATCGCCGGAGGAAACCTCAGATGGGCGGTACGATATGTGCCGCAGATGTTGGAAGGTCCAGCCAGGATATGGCTGAATAATTTGCCGGCCGGGAGTATCAACGGCTGGATTGATTTCGAAGAGCAGTTTGTGTCGAACTTTACCAGTACATACAAGAGGCCCAACCGTCCGCAGCAGCTGGCTAACTGCCGGCAAGGAGTGAATGAGACTGACCGTGACTATCTGACCAGGTGGTGCACGTTGCGCAATTCCTGCGAAGGAATCAATGAGCAGCAGGCCATCATGTGGTTCGCTCATGGGTGCCAACATGGCACCATGCTGTGGCAAAAGCTTCAGAGGCAAATGCCGGCCACGCTGGCCGAAACAATCAAGATCGCTGATAGTTATGCTCTGGGAGATCCCAAGCAGCCCAGTCTCGATGCACAAGGACAGGGGCAAACCCAGGGGAACACCAGCAATGCCGGGAGATCAGGGCAGTTCTATCGCCCGGATAACCGGAATAAGAGGAGAGATGAGCGGCCGGATTACCGGTACGGAGCAGCACAAGTTGCAGCTGTGGAGGAAGAGCAAGGGGGCGCCGGCAGTAGCCAGCGTCCGAGATATGAGAACTATCAGCAGCCTCAGCAGCAGCCGCAGCAGCAAGCACAGCCGTTCCAGAAGAAGAATGTCTAGACCAACAAGAATGCCGGCGGAGCCGCCGGCCAGAAGAAGCAGTGGCCGAAGTATACTGTGGGTCTTGCCATGGACAAGCCTTGTGTGTTTCACACATTCCAGCCGGGAAAGCCGGCAAACCATTTGACAAGGAACTGTTCGTGGCTGGACGACATATTAGCAGGTCGTGCAGGTCCCTGGGGACCGGCTAGACCCTCTGTCCCGGCAGCTCCATCGCCGTTGATAGGTGCCAATACAATTGCAGTCCCACCTAGGCCGGGTAATCCTGGGAATCAGAGCAACGCCGGAAATGCCGGCGTAAATCAAGTGGACCAGAGCTATAATCCGGAATATAACGCCGGAGGCCCAGGAGCGGGCCGGAATGAGTACAAGGAGTATGATCAGAGCTATATGGTCTTTGAGACCGAGAGAACAGACAAGCAGAGCTTGTACCGGCGGAGTCTGGAGGTGAATGCCGTTATGTCGGCTGTGCCAAAGCTGATGTACTGGTCTGACCAGGCTGTTGGTTGGGACAGGGCAGATCATCCCCAGATCATGCCAAATCCCGGCGGATATGCTCTGGTGATGGATCCGACATTCGTCGGGCCGGCTAATAACGTGAGATTCAGCAAGGTCCTCATTGATAATGGAAGCAGCATCAACATCATGTATCGAGATACGATGGAGAAGCTGGGAATCAAGGAAAATATGCTGGAGCCGAGCAAGACCACGTTCCACGGCATTGTGCCGGGACTTTCGTGTGCGCCGATGGGCAAGATCCGGATGGATGTCATGTTTGGCAGCCGGGATAACTGCAGGGTGGAAAACCTCATGTTCAAGGTGGTTGATCTGGAGAGCCCCTACCATGCTTTGCTGGGTAGACCGGCACTGGCAAAATTCATGGCCTCTACGCATGTGGCGTATCTGAAGATGAAGATGCCGGGACCCAAAGGAGTGATCACCATCATTGGTGATTACAAGCGTTCGATGGCATGTGCCACCGCCGGATCCAATCTGGCCGAGACTCTGATCATTGCAGAGGAGAGGAAGAGGCTCAAGCGAGCAGTGGAGATTGCTGAGACGGTCGTGGCCGGCAAATATATGCCGGGCATGACAAATCCCGGCGGCAGTGCTTCTTTTCAAGTAGGCAAGGAAGTCAAAAAGGTGCCGCTGGATGAAGCTTTCCCGGAGCGCCATGCCCTCGTTGGGGCAAGTTTGGATCCCAAATAGGAAAGCGAGCTCATCAGCTTCCTCCGTGAGAATCGGGATATCTTTGCATGGTCTACTTCGGACCTGCAAGGTGTGCCGAGGGAGCTGGCTGAGCACGCATTGCACGTGAGACCCGATGCTAAGCCTGTAAAGCAGCCGCTCCGGCGGAATGCCGGCGATAGAGGAAAGCCATATGGGAGGAAGTTGCAGGCTCTTAGCCTCTGGCTTTATCAAGGAATACTTCATCCGGATTGGGTTCTAATCCGGTTTGGTGGAAAAGAAGAAAGACGAGCCCGCCATAGTGAAAGTATGCGGATGTGTGTTGATTACACCAACTTGAACAAGGCATGTCCTAAGATCCATTCCCGCTGCCTCGGATCGATCAAGTGATTGATTCCACAGCCGGATGTGAACGTTATCATTGTAGATGCCTATTCTGGTTTCCACCAGATCCCCTTGTTTGAGCCAGATCAAATAAAGACATCCTTTATTACCCCGTACGGGGCTTATTGCTATCTCACTATGCCGTTCGGTTTAAGAAATGCCGGCGCAACTTACCAAAGGTGTATGCAAAAGTGTTTGCACGATCAGATAGATAAAAATGTGCAGGTATATGTCGATGATATCGTCATAAAAACCAAGGAGAGCAAGACTCTCATAGATGATCTCCGGGAAACCTTTGGGAACCTGAGGAGATTCCGGATGAAGTTGAATCCGGCTAAGTGCACCTTTGGTGTGCCGGCGGGCAAGTTGCTCGGTTTCCTTGTTTCCAGCCGGGGTATTGAGGTGAATCCCGGCAAGATTCGTGCCATAGAAAGGATGAAGCCGCCGACAGATTTGAGGGAAGTACAGAAGTTCACTGGGTGCCTCGCATCCCTGAGCCGCTTCATAAGCCGGCTGGGAGAGAAAGCTCTGCCGTTATATCAGTTGATGAAAAAGTCCGACACATTTGTCTGGACAACGCAAGCAGATGCAGCTTTCAAGGAATTGAAACAGTTGTTGTCAACAGCGCCGGTATTAGCGTCTCCGATGCCCCGGGAGCCAATGTTGCTCTATATAGCGGCAACCAACCGAGTTGTCAGTGCTGTGGTGGTAGTAGAGCGAGAGGAAGGAGGCAAAACCGTGCAGCGGCCGGTATATTATCTGAGTGAAGTCCTCTCCACCTCAAAGCAAAATTACCCCCACTATCAGAAGATGACCTATGGTGTCTATATGGCGGCCAAGAAGCTCAAGCATTACTTCCAAGAGCATCCAATCCGGGTAGTGGCCGAGGCCCCTATCTCGGAAATTATAGGCAACAAAGATGCCAGCGGCCGGATAGCAAAGTGGGCAATAGAGCTTTCACCATATACACCGCAGTACGATAAGAGGGATACAATCAAGTCCCAGGTCTTGGCTGATTTCTTTATTGACTGGGCCGAGATACAGTATGAGCCACCATTGCCAGATGCCAATTATTGGAGGATGCATTTCGATGGGTCCAAGACAATCCATGGCTTGGGTGCCGGCATAGTTCTCAGTTCACCAAAGAATGACCAGCTGAGATACGTCCTGCAGATTCACTTTGCAGCATCAAATAATGTGGCGGAATATGAGGCACTTGTGCATGGCCTGAAGGTGTCTAAGGACATAGGAATTCGCCGGATTATGTGCTTCGGGGATTCTGACTTAGTGATTCAGCAGTGTTCCGGCATATGGGACGCGCATGATGCTAACATGGCATCATACCGTTTCCTAGTGCAGCAGTTAAGTGGTTACTTTGAAGGTTGTGAGTTCCGGCACGTTCTCCGGGCTCAGAACGATGCAGCCGATGCATTATCCAAGCTGGGGTCTTCCCGAGATTCAATCCCCCCGGCATTTCGCTGGAGCATCTGAGGAAGCCATCGATCAAACCCTCGCCGGAGTCATCCTCCATTTATGTCCCGCCAGGTCCAGACGAAGCAGTTCCAATGGAGATAGATGCCGGAGCCAGGACGGATAACCCGGGGACTGTTTCCTCAGTCCCGGGGACTGGGCCGGCATATGCTGTTAGTACAGTATTCCGGAGCAAAACTAAAGGCAAGGGTAAAATGTGCCAAGAGGTTGTGCGTTCCGGGTGTCGGATACCCGGGGACTGATTCTTCAGTCCCGGGGACTTCGCAGCCCATGGAGATCGATTATGTGTCGGTCGAAATGATGGAAATAGATCAGGCAGTGTTCACTGTCAGGGAAGTGCCCTCATGGGCACGTCCTATCATGAACTTCATGGTGGATGGTCAAGTGCCGGCGGATGAAACCGAGGCCCGCCGGGTTATAAGGAGATCCAAAGCGTATACCATCATCAACAAAGAAATATACAAGAGAAGTACCACCGGAGTATTGCAGAGATGTGTCGAATCTGCGGAGGGTCTGGAGATGCTCCGGGAAATTCACCAGGGGGAGTGTGGTCACCATGCTTCGTCCAGGGCATTGGTGGCAAAGGTATTCCGGCATGGCTTTATTGGCCAACGGCACTGCAAGAGGCAGAAAACTTGGTCCGGAAATGTAATGGGTGTCAAAGATATGCCCACCAGATTCATCAGCCGGCATCTGCCCTGAAAACTATCCCAATAACCTGGCCCTTTGCTGTTTGGGGCCTGGATATGGTCGGGGCTTTTAAGCCGGCCAGAGGGAAAATGACCCATATCCTGGTCATGGTGGACAAGTTCACCAAGTGGATTGAAGTGAAGCCCATAAGCAAGTGTGATGGTCACACAGCAGTGAAATTCTTAAAGGATATAATCTTGAGATATGGTGTTCCTCATAGCATCATCACTGACAATGGGTCAAACTTTGCCCAAGGGCCATTTGCCAGATTTTGTGAGGAGGTGGGAATCCGGCTGGACGTTGCGTCGGTTGCCCACCCTTGTGCCAATGGCCAAGTAGAGAGATCGAATGGGCTAGTATTATCCGGCATAAAACCCCGGCTGATAGAGCCCCTGGAGAAAACTCCGGGATGTTGGCTAGATGAGCTGCCAGCAGTGCTGTGGAGTTTAAGAACAACTCCGAATAGATCAACAGGCTACACACCATTTTTCCTGGTGTATGGAGCAGAAGCTGTGCTTCCAACAGATGTAATACATGATGCACCAAGAATAGTGCTATATACTGAGGAAGAGGCTAAAGAAGCCAGAGAAAATGATGTTGATCTGCTAGAGGAAGCAAGGGAAATAACTCTGTCAAGAACAGCAGTATATCAGCAGAACCTCAGACGCTATCATGCGCAGAAGGTAAATCCAAGGAGATTTCAAGAGGGAGATCTAGTACTCCGGCTAAAGCAAGGAACAGAAGGCCGGCATAAGTTAACTCCTCCATGGGAGGGGCCATTCATTGTGAGCAGAGCTCTGCACAATGATGCCTATTATCTTATAGATGCGCAGGACCCCAAGAAGAATAAGGCGGACAGGTCCGGAGAAGAAACCAAGAGGCCATGGAACATAGCTCTACTGCGCCCCTTTTACTCCTGAGCAACACAATGTATGTATTTCCATATTTTCCTTTGTATGCCGGCGTGTTGTGCCGGCACAAGACTAATGAATGAAATACCGGCATCCCGAAGAAGCCGGGTAACTAGCTCCGAGGTATATTTGTTGTTTATTTACAGTTTTTTGTTATATGCCGGCTGGCTTTATTTGAATGTTTCCTATGTCGGCCTAGTAATGTGTCGGCACCAAAGGCCACTCTTCGACTCAGCTGCTGTCCGAAACCCGGCTTCATGGCTAGCAAGAGTAGATGCCGGAGATTGTCTACACATGGAAAACGGCTAAGGAAATACAAAGCAAGCGAACCGACATTTTCGTTAAAGCTAAAGTTAAAATTTAAAGTGTCGGATGATTTGAAGTCTAAGTCTCAAAGTTAAAGTACTGTATGTTCGAGGAAGCAACCTTGAGACTCATACGTCGAAAGCCAATAAGGTAGACAAGTAGCCAAGGTTGTGAAATTGAGGAAACAGGAAAACAACTCGGTGACTTAGCCAAAAGATGATCCGGCATTAGTAACAAGCAAACCAAGATAAAACTTGTTCAGGTAGCAAACCAAAGGAAATTAAACGTGTATATTACAACTGCACCCGGCATACCGGGGATCTGATAAAGCTTAAAGTGTTTTTGGTGCAAAGATTCAAGGGGCAGACGCGGGGCCGCCAGCAGGTGGAGCAGTAGCAGTCGAGATGTCGGCCTCAGGTGTGCCGGACCCAGCAGATGGAATGGAGCCGTCGCCTCCGCCCGGGGCAGATGCCTGTTCCGGAGCTTCAGTGTCGGCTTCCTCAGCTTCATCTTCATCTTGGCTGGAGTCGGAACCCTCAGCAGCGGCAGATGTCCCGGCATCGTCATTCTTCTCCGGCTCGCGGATGTCCCGGACGAATTTGTCGGTGTCGGCATAGTCCACATAACTATGGGCCAACTCCTTGCGGCGACGGATATGATCCGGATCCGTGGTCCAGATGGATCCTTCGCGCACGGTGCGCAAAGTCTCCAAGTCTGCCTTTTCATACCAAGACAAGAAGTAGCTGAGGGCTTCGTCAGCTCCAACCCTCGCGCCGGAATCTCGCCACTCCCGGAGGCGAACCTTGGCAAGCTGCAGGTCGTTGCCGAGGTCAACCGGGTCAGTGGGAGTCCTTTGTCCCGGCCAGAGGGCAGAGAATGCCTCCTGGGCGCCGTAGAAGAGCTCTTCAGTGTAAAGGGTCATGGCCTCCTTCCGGGACTGCAGGGCCAGCAGCTGCTCCGACATGTCCCAGTTGGGCGAGTCAACCGGAACACCCCGGTTTTCTCGGTCCAACTGCAAAGCCCTCTCAACGTCAGCGACGGAAGCGGGAAACATGCCTGCAGAATAGAAACAATGTTAGCAAAAGGAAAATATGTCGGCATAGATGCTATGCCGAAAAAGATTACACTATGTCGGAAAGGATAAAAGGGGAAAGGATTTGAAGCTTACGGGCAAGGTCGGCATTCAGCTGTGCAACTGTAACCTCCCATTTGGTGGCCTGCTCCTTCAGGCTATCCAGTTCAGCGTGGGCGTTGGAGGCATCAGTCTCGGAGGTAACAAGCAGGGTTGGGTTTTCTTCAGTAGGCCCTCCCTCTGTTCCTTTTCGTCCAGCAGCTCGGTGATCCGGCCCTTCAACTGCTCAACCTCGGCCTTGTGACCGGCATCCCGGTCGTCCAGTTGCTTGGCCACATCCACCGAGGACACACAATCCTGGTGGCGTGCCTCCAGTGCAGCCTTCTCATCTGCAAAGATTTCAAGTTAAAAGGATTTGAAGAAAGAAAACAGTGACAAAGAGTAAAGGATTTGAAGTATAAAGTAGCTATCCGGGTAACAGCAGGATCCGGCATACCAGTAAGCTCTTTCACCCTCTGTAGAAGCCGGGACTTGGTTCGGCACCAGCTGAAGAATGTCGGCACAAGGTTAGTGTCGGCAGAAGTAAGATTGCAAAGTAAAGAGAGGAAAGATATCCGGCATAAGCGTATGTCGGCAAAGATTACCTTTCGGGACAGCTCCTGCTGAAGCTTGCTGTGTGCGTCAGATAGCTTCCGGTGCTCGCACACCAACTCATGGAACATGTCGGCCCGGGTGTTGTTCATGGCTGCAAAAATGCCGGGATTTGAAATGTCAGCAGAGAAATTTGACATGATAATTAAAGTGAAGATTTTATCAAGTGATCATTCTTTTAAAGACCCGGCACAGGTGCTGCGCACCTATCCCGGCCTCGGTGACTAGGATTTGAAGCTCGAATCGAGCTTATATCCCGGTCAAGAGGATTTGAAAGATAATAGAGATGTGAAATTGTTAAAGACCCGGCACAGGTGCTGCGCACCTATCCCGGCCCTCGGTGACTAGGATTTGAAGCTCGGATCGAGCTCATATGTCGGCAGTTAATTCAAAAGAAGCTAGCTAAAGGACTATGAGAAAATCCCGGATGTCCATATCCCGGACAGCCGACATTTTCGGGGACTGGGGATATGTGTGTAAATAGAGAGGACTTACGTTGGTGGCAGAGGCCAACTTGTGAAGTCTTTGCTGGATGCTGAGGAGCTCGCTGGCGATCGGTATGGGCTTCGCTGCCAGGAAGTCGCTTGGGTCGCCACTGGTCTTGGCTTCGGCCAGCTTCTTGCTCCTTGAGTCCGCAGTGTCCATGTTGCTGGCGTCGTTCCACTTGATGCACTGCTCCTTAAGAGAGCCGAGGCCTCATCACTTTTCGTCGCAAGAGGGACGAGGCCCTCGAGTTCTGGGGTGTCGAAGAAGCTTTTCCGGTACCCCGGCCGGGCTGCTGCCCTGCCAAGATGCAGGGCCAGAGCAGAGCTGGTCCGGACGCTGCCTTAGGAGGAGCAGTTGCGGCAGATGGTGTGCCGGACTTGGCCGGCTGAATCTTCAACGTGCCGGTCGGGCCGGGCAGTGGTCTTGGCCGGGCGTACTGGCCGGTGCGTGGACTTGGCCGGTGCAGTGGTCTTGGCCGGTGCTGGGGTCTTGTCAGCTGAAGGAGTCTCGGGTGCGGGCTGTTCCGGCGCGGCCGGTGCTCTTGGCCAGCGGAGCAGGATCCGGAAAGTCCGGACTTCCGGCACTAAAGGGCCTTTGCCCTTGATGTCTGTGGGCCTGTCGCTTGCGCCGGCGTCGTCAGTTGTGCCGGCGTCGCGGTGGGCGCGCCGGAGTCTGGTGCTTCTTGGTGGGCTCCTGTGTCCATGTGGACATCAGGAGCCGGAGGTTCCTGTTGAGCCCCCGAGTCCATGTGGACGTCGGGGGCAGAGGTGTCTTGTTCCGGCGGAGGAACGTCCTTCGCCGGGGAGGAGGTCTTGTCGGGCGCAGGCGAGAGATGCCGGCGCCGCCGGGAGGTCGTGTGACTGGCAGAGGGAATGTCGGAGGTAGCAGGGGCAGCGGGCTTGGTAACCTTCGGGTCGCCGCTCAAGCCAGAAGCTTGTTCCGGCTCAAGAGGAGCACTGAAAGAGAGAAAACACCAAGTCAGTAATACAAACAAGAGATATGTCGGAGGAAATGCAAAGAAAAGGAAATTTACCCCGAGGCAACAGGCCTCTGTTTCTTCTGTTTGGGCACGCAGACCTTCTGCCTTTTCGACCTCTGAGGTATGTCGGACGGGGGCTTCACACCTCGCTTCCGGCCGGCACGTCCGCCGGTGGAAGGAGGTCCCTGGTTCAGAGGGGCGGCGTCGATAACGATATCGTCCGGGATAGCTGAGGACGGCATTGGAAACTCGTGAGCAATAGGTGTTTCTGGAAAGGCGTACGCAAGTGGCTCGGGTCATAGTACAGCAGGATCTCCTCGTCAGAATCAATCTCACTCCGGTCTTGAGTATAATGCCGGGATGAAGAGCCCTTACCCATGGCAGCTGCAGCACGGGTGCTCCTGGGAAGCTTATCCCAATGATCCGGATCTTCAACATCCGCAACGGTGCGGTCCGCCGCGATCTTGATCCGGGAGTTCTCCATGGTTTGGAAGCTGAATTTCTGTATAAACAGCAAAGTCAAGTATTCAGACAAGGAAATATGCCGGTGGAAGAGGTATGTCGGATCAATATGATATGTGTCGGCAAAAGCATGTGTCGGCTTAAGTATCTATGTGCCGGACATGGACTTTATGTATCGGATAAGATGGTTTACCGTTGGGGCGGGCCTATCCCGGCTGTATGGTTCTAGCCCCCAGGCAAAAGTGGCCTGAGAGGACTTGCAGACATCCTTAATCCGGCGCAGAATGTCGGCCGGAGTCAGCTCGTGTGTGGAGTGCCGGGTGGGGTCCATTGGCCCGCTCATCTGGCAGATCTTGTGCGACCGGCGCTGCAGAGGGGAGACGCGCCGGCTTATATAGCAGGCCACCAGGTCTTGAGGAGTAAGACCGGCATCCAGGAACTCGCCCTTAACCCGGTGAAGCGCATTCACCGGCATCACCGAGTTCTTCGGGTTTAGGTCCAGTTCGTCATGCCAAGGGTGGCGCCTCCACAAATGGCGGCAGGTTGAGCAGATCCTCGTCGGTGGTGTTCTTGACGTAGAAGAAGCTTTTCTGCCACTTCTTGCAAGATTCCAGGAGTTCCACCTTGGGGAAGTCCGAGCCCTTTCGGGACATGATGGTGGCCGCGCCGCAGAGGGTCATGGGGCGGTCCTTCTTTTCCTGGGCCGTCTCCGGCGGGTCGTCCTTGCTCCGGGGCGGCTCTTGGACGACTTGCTTCCGCAGTTGGAAGTACTTCGCCCAGCCTTGAGTAAGGGCCTCTATGCCGGCATAGCCCTCGCAAAAAGCAGCGAAGGCGGAGAGGATCATCACGGCATTGGCCGGGATATGATGAGGTTGTAGTCGTAGGTGTTGAGGAAGTCCCGGAAGAAGTCCGATGCCGGCAGACCGAAGCCCCGCTCGAAGTGGGCGATGAAGACGACGCGTTCGCCGGGTTCAGGTGCGGCACAGTTTCTCCTGCTGGTAGCCGGCATGCTACGCCCTCCGGGACTCTCCTGGTGGAGGTGACCCAGGATATCTCGGCCGGAGTAACCTCCGACCCCTCCCAGCCGGAGCGTCCTTGAGCTCGGGCCGAGGTATCTTCCTCAGAGGCCGAGGTAGCCGTCATGCTTGAAGATGCCATCTTAGTGGCCGGGATAAGGCGTGAGAGCCGGAGTCCCGTGATGTTATTCCTATCAAGGCCGGAGAAAAGAGGGAGGTTAGTCTCTCCGGCATACCACTCTCACAGATGTTAGCAGGAATAGAAGATCTACCGAGGCAGTTAAAATCGGAAATAATCAGGGATATATATTCTCGGAAGAACACCTGAGTGTTACGAACACTGCTTACAATGCTAATCGAACAAAAATACACAGCAAAGGAACTACCATGGATGCTAAACAGTGAGGCTACGCACCTAGTTAGCATGAAGACAGGGAAAGGAAGAACAGAGGGAGGTCTCACCGGAGCTTGGCCGGCGACGATGGAGCGGCGGCGAGCGTGCAGGAAGATCCAATCTCCCGCAAGCTGCGGGGAGGAAAGGCGGCGGGGCGTCGTCGAAGATGAGCCGTGCGTCGGGCGTCGGGGCGGGGGCAGGTCGGCACGGCGGCGATGCTTCTCTCGTTCGGCCGGCGGGAAGCGCAGGAGGCAAAGGAGAGGCGAGGAAGACGATGGGTGGGGGTAAAAAGAATAAGTTTACCCCCCCCCTATTTATACCGAGGAGGCCGGTCGTGGGGGTCGTGGGGATCGTGGGAGTGTTCCACTCCCCCGACCGTTTCTGCGGCGAGGCGCCACGTGGCGGCCACGAGTGGGGCGGCGGNTCATCAGAGGAAGATTGATGTTTGTGATTTCATCTTCTATGAGCTGAAGAGGTCGGTGCTTTCCCGCATGACTCCGGGGTTTTGCCCTTTCGTTCAGAAGTTCATTGACTCCAGGGTGAATGGCAAGTTTACACATTCCGGTGAGCGTACCAAGCATGCCCTTTTCACTCTTGGGCTTAGTGAAGGCTGGTTGGAGCATCCTCAAATTCATCGTCCCTCGGCCCCTCTCTTTGGGTCTCCAGGGCCTTCTAGCTCTCGCCATTCTCCTGCTCCTCGCAAGAAAAGTGGAGCTGCCAAGTTCTTCAAGAATCTATGGGATATGTGCAAGAACACCAATGATGTGGCACATCAAGGTTTAGTGATGTCTCAGGACACAAGGATTCGCCAGAATGAGTTCTTTGCTTCCAAGAACTACCCTTTTCCTCCTCTCGGTCCGGAGTTGAACCCTGTGCCCGTGGTGAACTATGTGATGCCTCCGCTTGATGATGAGATGTTCCAGGGGTACCCAATGGCTTTCCCTAGTTCTCGTCCCTCACGGACTAGGACTTTTGTTGAAGATGAGATCCAGGAAGATGAAGATGCAGATGAAGGTGAAGATGAAGGCCAGGAAGAAGAAGATGCTGAGGATGCCGAGTCTCCACCTCATCCATTTGCCTAGTTGCTTTCATTTGCCACTCTCTTGCTCCTCCCTTTTTGGTGTTCCAATGCCAAGGGGGAGAAGTGAGTAGAGTTCTCTTTCTCTTTGCACAAGCCATTGTTCCTTGATGCTTTCCTCTTGGCTTGTGTTTGCGTTTAGTTGGTTTTAGTTGGTTTTACGAACATTTGGTCTTAGTCTTTGGTGTGGATTTTAAGTGGTGAACTATGTGAAAGTCCCATATGTCTGGGCAAGTGTGCTTAATTATTGTATGCGACTATGTTATCTATGCGTCTTATCTATCTTGTTTAACCTTATGCATGGATAGTTTAGCCATTTTGATTCACTTGTCATACTATCTTATTGTTCCTATTTACATTAGAGAAGCTTCCCATACTCTACATATATGTTGTACATTGCATTCCAACACAACTTAATCATGTGCAAATATTATGGGGGAGCCGCTCTAATGTATGTAGAAACTTGTGCTTACATGCTTATTACTTTTTATGAACTCTAGCTCGGTTTGTCATCGTTAACCAAAAAGGGGGAGATTGTAAGGGTATTTTACCCTTAACCTTTATTTTGATTAACAATGACAAACGAGCTAGTGACGATCTAATGTGTCTTGCTAGCCTTATTTGCAGGTTTTAGTTCGTCATGTGTGATGGAAGGAGTTGTGAGACCCCCCGTTTGTTTCGAAGAGATGGTAGTTCCTTTGTTAATTTATTTACCTTTTTGAGTATAGGAACTCCGCACTATTAAGAGGGGTAATCTCGATGAACTCAGTGGGAAGGTGGCCTATTTTGTTTTTCATATCCTACCACCCATAATTGCCAAACACTTCGCCAAAAGTTCGCGGGAAGAAAGGATTTTTTTTGAGATAGTTTTTCCTGTGCTGGCATTAGTGGCCGGCGGCGCCGGGCTCTGAGCGGCCAGTCCGGTACGGCCACCAGACCCTTACCGGAATCATGTTCTGGTAGGGTGTTCGGTTGGCATCCGGCGTAAAAGCCGGCCGGTCCGGCGTGGGAGCCGGTGTGTCGGGCGCTGTACCGGCCCGCCCGGTACAGCCACCGGTCCACTACCGGTTGACTGTTCTGGTGGGGTGTTCGGCTCTGGCCCAGCGTAAAAGCTGACCCACCCGGCATACTCCCCGACATGTCCTTCCCCTTCGCCAGCTTGCCCGGTGTAGAGCCGGTGTCGCCGGCCTGTGCGCCGGCCTGTCCGGTGCAGGTCCGGCTTCGCCGAGCTGTGTGCCGGCTGGTCCGGCTCAGCGGCCGGCGCTGCCAACTTTGCACCGGCTGGGCGCAGGAACTCTGCTTCAAATGGCTCTTTCTCCCCCCAGACTATAAATACCCCTTCACCTACCTTGGAGAGGATAAGGTTGCCATTCAAATCATATCCTTGCCTTCTCTCTCTCTCTCCTCCATTAAAGAGTATTCAAAGCTTGAGGATTTCCCATTCTACCCACTCAAATCCAAATCCCTTTGGTAGAAAGATTGAGGAGACCCCGATCTACGATTCCACCAAGCCAAATTTCATTCCCCCTTGTGTTCATCGAGTATTGCTTGTTACTCTTGGGTTTGTGGGAAACCCTAGGCGGCTAGGGTCGCCCGGAGGCATTCGGCTTGTGATTCGCCCCGTGGAAAGTTTGTGAGGGTTCGGAGACCACCCTAAGGTCTACCACAAGTGATTGGGCTCCTACTTCGTGGAGGAGGCTCAAGTAGAAGAAGATGAGCCTTCGTGGCGCTTGAGTACCCTTCGTGGGAATTCACACCTCTCCAACGGTGACTAGCTCTCTCCCAAGAGAGTGAACATCGGGATACATCTTCGTCTCTGCGTGCAGCTTAACTCCTGCTCGTCCTCGAGTAGGTAAGTGATAACAAAATAAATAATTTTTGAGGTGACATGCACCTACACAATCTTGATCAAATATGTAAGCATTTGTGAGCTGGGATCATAAGAACTTAAAACATGGGCATGAAGATATAATCATGACAATAAGAACTTAGCAACCATGTTGTAAACATGCAAATGAACACAAACAAAAGATCATGAAAATGAAACAATGAAAGTCAAACGTGTGTTCAAATCATAAGGAAAAACATGCAAATGGTTTTCAGCTTGTCCTTCAAAGAGAGCAAAACATAAATGCATAGGACACCTTCAAGTTTAAGAGGGCGACTAGATACAAATAATTTAAGAATAAGTGAAACCAATCAATATGAGTCAATCAATGAACTTTGGGACAATGCATATCACACTAAGAATGACAACTATGCTCTCTTAATGGTGCATAAAGAAAGAAGGTGGTGACTCAACATAAAAGTAGAAGAAAGGCCCTTCGCAGAGGGAAGCAGTGATTGCAAGTTTTATAACCTTCAAAAATTATGGTACTTACCGGTTTTGAGCTCTCATTGCCCCCATCATAAGCATCTTGAATGGTTAAAGTTAATGCGAGAACAATTATGATGCATATGCTTGACAAATCATAAGTTGAAAACCTCGTGCCCCGTGAATACGAGTACCCAAATCTCATGCTACTTTACTTAGAGTCCCAAGCAAGGCTCTTGTCATTGTAAGTATATGCATATCATTGAAAACCGCCAATGGGGTACCTCCATGCCCGATGACATGGAACAAGCCCACACCAAAATGACAGGACAAGCAGACAATGAACACCTCGACATCTCTTTTATTTGCCTTTTGTTTAGCTTTTTATTGTGAGATGCGTCGTCGAATGTTCACCATGGGTATGCTGCAAATTTCCACCATGAATTATGCATGGCTTAGATTGGCGGCCCGGCGTTTCCCTAACACATATACAAACTCCATGATCCCCACAAGATTCCCAATTCATTTCACACCGCGGGCATCCATAAACAAAAGATCACGATATCAACTCAAATAAGATGTGCAATGTTGAAAGCTTGCCCATGACAGCATGGCTGGGCTAGAATCCAACTTACAACTTGCAAGCATAACAACTCAACATAAGAGACCACAATGTCAAAATTTTAAGAACATGAAAAAGTAAAGTGTGCCTTCCGGTTCGTGAGAGCTTTACTGACCGAATTTCGCATAACACTGGTAAGAGTTTAATTTGAAGAGAAAATAAAAGCAAGTCAAATTTACTTGGAATAGCAAATTGCTAGTAGGTATGTATGGTGGACACTTTGGAAAACTTTGGCTTTTAGGAGTTGGATGCACGAGTAGAGCTCATACTCAGTAATAGATGAGGGCTAGCAAAAGACTGGGAGCGACCAACTAAGAGAGCAATAATGGCCATAATCATGCAAAGCGACAAAGCGACATTAAAAGAAGCATACGATGGCATCAAAAGTCAAAAACTAAATGATCATGAAGGCTATTGGCGACTTTGTAAGAGTCTAACATGTGTGAGCATGCGCCAAGTCAACCCAAATAAAGCATCAAGGAGAAAACCAAAATAATGCTTCCATACAATAAAAACAACGCATGATTTTTTCAAAGGCTCATTAAGCAATCTCAGTTATTTGAGACAAGTCATGCTACAGCAAAACCACTAAGCATACTATCAAAAAGACATCAAGCATGACATGAAAAAGCCTAAGCCACAGTCTACACAAGCTCCTTCTTGTACCACTATTTTGCACAAAGCTTTTTCTCTTTTCCAACACCATTTGAAATTTTTATAAACACCTCTTTTGATGAAAACCAATAAAGATCAGAGGCAAAAATACACCTTGATGAAAAGATATGACAAGATCTGAATGCAAATCAAGGCGAAAACGAAAACCAAAAGCAGTAGCAGAAAAAGTAGAACGCTCGATGAACGATAAGAGTGAAAAACTGAGCGTTCTTTGCAAATGAAAATGAGTACATCTCCTCCAAAGGAAATTTGTTGGGGTCCAACCATTTATTGCAGCAAGCAAACTAACTAAACCAACTAAGAAAACTAAAACAACTGACGCTCCAAGAAAAACACATAGTGCATGAAGCAATAAAAATATAGTGTCTTGAAAGGTGACCTGATTTTTGCCGATGAAGAAGGGGTGCCTCGGGGGCATCCCCAAGCTTTGACGCTTGTATTTCTTGGATATTTCTTGGGGTGATGCATGGGCATCCCCAAGCTTGAGCTTTTGTCCATTCTTCAACTCATCTCATCATTCTCCAATCCCTACACTTGAAACCTTCCTTCATACAAAACTAAACACAATTCTATTAGCAACATTAGTGTAAGCATAACATATAATCAATCCTCTATTCGCTTCAGGTTTCAACTCAAAACCACCACATATATAGCAAATACTACTGTAGCAACCTTCCCAAAAGTTCCGTGATCAAAAGAACTCAAAAGAAAGCGATAAAGTGGCAAACACAAATATTGGCAGAAATCTGTCAAAACTGAAGAGCTGACAAAGGTCGAATTTTTGAGGGATTTTCTGTTGCTCAAATCAAAAAGTGTTCAACTAAGAAAAGTTTGGATATAACCTGGGGCATATGCACAAGAAATCGCAGGTCCAAAAGATAAACAGAGAATTTTCACGAATTTTTACGGTGCAGCACCGAAAACAGTTTCAGGACAGCAACATCCCCAAATCTTTACCTCACTCAAATTAGAGGCTTCTCTTCGGCACAAAAACGAAATAAACAAAATAAGGAGCGGTCATTACAGTAGTAATGACTTCCAAGACTCAAATAAAAGAAAAAGTACTGAAAAGAAAATATTGGGTTATCTCCCAAGAGTGCTTTTATTTAACGCCTTTGAGCTAGGCGCAGAAAATTGCGAATCAAGTAATATCAAGTGATGAAGTATCAAGATCAACAGCAGAGGTCTTGTCAATAAGGCATTGTGTTTCATCCACATAAGTTTTTGAAGACCCTTTGTGATCATGCTTTGGTACACTATTCTCATCAAAAAGATTTTCAGGACAAATCCAGTCAAAATTATTTTTGAAAGCTTCATTCAATCCCAAAAGCTTGCAAGGTATAGGTATCTCGGCCTCCTCATCATTTGTACTGATAACCGTTATAGGTGAACCGAGTTTATTAAAATGTTTAAGAACCTTCCTAGCTTCAATAACAACATCCTTAAATTCTAGGTGCAAGGTTTCCAAGATAAAAGCTTTCTTTTCGGGATCCTCAATTTCATGAAGCTTAAGGAACATATATTGCATAAAAGGATTAAGACTAGCAAACCTAGTTTCCAACATGTCAATTAAATAAACAGAAGCAACTTCAATACTAGGAGCAAGCTCAACCCAAGACTTTTCCTCATCTTCCTCATGCATACTAATGTGATTAAAGAACTCCTCAATATTACTTTTGCCAATAATCGAACCACTACCTACTGAGAGGTCCTCCCGAACGTACTTAGGGATCAACATGATAAACTAAAGTAAAGTAAAAACAACTACCAAGGATTCTAATTTTTTTGGGTTTTTGATATAAAAACGATGTAGGTAAAATAAATAAAGTAAAGCAAAACAATAACAAAGTAAAGGATGTGTGTGCGAAAACCTCCCCTCGCAGAAGTCTTCTCTTCCTCCCCGGCAACGGCGCCAGAAAAATAGCTGCTAGTGCCAAGTTGACGTGGGAGCAGACAGTCCTTGTGCGTGGTGATGACCAGCCCGTTGGGAACCCCAAGAGGAAGGTATGATGAGTGTAGCGGCTAGTTTTCCCTCAGTTAAGATACCAAGGTTTATCGATCAGGAGAGGAGAGACAATGACGACTGAAGGTGATGCGGACTGGCTTAGTAACACTCCAACAAGGGCGCCGTTTAATGATACTTGTTGACTCGTTTTCAGCCAGTAGCAACGCGGAACCTGCACACAACACAAACAAATACTTTGTTCCCAACTTGCGATGAGGTTGTCAATCTCACCGGTTTGCTTGAAACAAAGGTTATGAGCGTATCGAGTGGAAAACAATATAGTATGCAAGTAAAGTAAACAGTATGAGTAAAGTAAACAGTGCGAGTAAAGTAAACAGGTGATAGCAATATGATGTAAATAGGACCAGGGTCCACAGTTCACTAGTGGTGTCTCTCCATAGATAAAATAGCACATGCTGGGTAAACAAATTACAGTTGGGCAATTGATAGAATAAATATAACGTGATATGTCAAGAAGATCACTATGAGATTTACTCTGGGCATTACAACAAAATACATAGACCGCCATCCAACTGCATCTATGACTAATAATCCACTCCCGGGGATATCAATCCGAACACCCCAGTAGTATTAAGTTGCGAACAACAGATAATTGCATTAAGCAAAGTGTGTAATGTAAACAAAGCATATGCCCTTGAGCATATGAATGTTGTTTTCTCCCTAGTAGCAATAGCACATCTACCACCTTAGAGGTTTCTGTCACTCCCCCAGGTGAAATAGAGGCATGAACCCACTATCGAGCATAAATACCCCCTCTTGGAGTCACTAGCAACTACTCGGTCAAGATAGCTACTAACAACGGAGAGCATGCAAGATCATAAACAACATAGAGATAACAAAAGATATAATTCAGTACAGCAACTTAATCATAAACACCAATATTCATCGGATCCCAACAAACCAAACATGTAGAATTACATAACGATGATCTCAATCATGTAGGGCAGCTCATGAGATCTAAACATGAAGCACATGGTGGAGAAGACAACCATCTAGCTACTGCTATGGACCCATAGTCCAAGGTAGACTACTCACTCATCGCTCCGGAGGCAAGCATGGCGATGAAGAAGACCTCCGGTGGCGATTCCCCTCTCCGGCAGGGTGCCGGGAAGAGCTTCTGGACCCTCCCGATCTTCGGGTCGACGGTGGAGGCGGATCGCGATGTGTTCTGGAAATCTGATCGGGTACTTAGGTTTTTTCCGTCGGGGGGTCTTTATAGGCGAAGGGGCGATGTCAGAGGAGGGGCCAGGCGGCCACACACGGGGGTGGCGCGGGCCAGGGGCTGGCCGCGCCACCTATGCGTGTGGGCCCCTGGTCCCTCGCCTCCTACTCTCCTTCAGATCTCTGGAAGCTTCCGGGTAAAATAAGACTTCAGGAACTTGTTTCGTCCAATTCCGAGAATATTTCCTGTGTATCACTTCTGAAACACAAAAACAGCAGAAAATAGGAAACTGGCACTGTGGCACTTCGTTAATAGGTTAGTTCCGGAAAATGCATAAAAGTGCCACTAAGTGTAACGAAACAATAGGCAAATGGTGTAAAAACAAGCATGGAGCATCAAAAATTATAGACACATTTGAGACGTATCACGTGCCTCGGTTATTGCTATCCGAGCCCCTTTACTTGTGTTTTACCTTTGTGATAGCCTTCGTGCTTGAAGTACTTTGCATTGCATCATATAGGTTGCTCACTTAGTTGTTAGGCTCACACTTATATTCCGCAAAGCCTAAAACTAGTGAAAAGAGAATTAAAATTTGTAGAAACCTATTCACCCCCCCTCTAGGTTAGACCATCCACACTTTCACGCGCGCTGCTCGTCGCTCATGGTTTCGAGCACCTCGTCGATGGCGGCGTCGAGGACGGTGCCCACTGGCGGCAGAGGGATCGGGACGCCCCCCGCGCTCAGGCGCCAGTCTTCGGGTGCGCAGAAGTCCAGCGGGGCCAGGTAGCCTGCCATGTACAGCAACCGACCCTCCCACTGGTGCAGAGAGCGCCGGTCGAAGCCATTGTTCACCGTGCCGTCCTCGTCGCCGTAGCCCGCCATTGCTCGAGGTTTTGTGGAGAGTAGACTAGGGAGAAGGTAAGGGTGAATGCAGCCAGACACGCGGTAGGCTGCGATAAATAGACGGCCGCGCATTAACTCGCCTTGCCACGTTGCTACACGTCCGTCGGCGGCAGGCTTTTATAGCGCGCGGAAGACAATGCGATGAGGACGACGACCGGCCTTTCTCGCCGACAAGTCAGGGCCACCAGGCGCGCGTGAACTTTCCTCGGCGTTTCCCGCGCATTTGTTTCCTCCGAACTCCCCGAGCGCGCCCCGGGGGGCCGGGGATGGCCTGGGCTGACCGGATGGATGAAAGGCCAAATCCGGATGAAAACGAGGAACCGGGGCCACGACTGAACTGTTTTTCGCCATCCGGATAAAAAAAGGGCTGCCGAGGCCTCGTCGAGGCAACGGCTGGAGATGCTCTAACATGAACTTCCCCGACCATGGTGAATAAAGATCTTGTCCGGCAGGGGCGTTTCTTGAGCTCGTTTCTAGAATGAAGGCAACCTTGCCCAGCTTTAAATTAATAAAGCTCACGGCCACAGTGACAGCTGCTGGCGAACCAGACTTATAAGGTTTTACATAGGGTAGCCCTTAAGCACAAATACGAATAAGTTCAACAACCAGGGAGAGCCATACACTATGGAACTCCTGCTAGAAACAACTACTAGGAGGCCTTGCTGTAGATATCTTTAAGCTTGGCGACCGCCTCATCCAGCATTGAGTGCACCTTTTCCTTTGCCAGAGGTCTCCACAGCTGCAAAAAAATCGTAGTTTTAAAAACAACATTAGCCGGGTGCTTGGGGAACTTGGCTTCGATCGAGAACTTGTTCCTAGTGGTCCAGAGCGCCCAGCTCTGGGCCGCAAACAACATCCACAAAAAACGTTTGGAAACCCCAGTAAAACGCTGGAAAATGGCGAATAAATCCGCAAAAGAGGAAGGCTTCCAGTCAACTTGGAGAAGTTCTCTACAGCAGCTACATGCAAATTGGGCAAGAAGGCAGTTAAAGAAGATATGAGCTGCATCTTCAGGGACATGATAGAGGGCACAATTGCCATCAGTATTCCCATGACGCTGCTTATTTTGCGAGTTCGAAGGCAGTCTGTCTCTGGCCAATTGCCAGATGAGAATTCTCACTTTAAGAGGGCACGCTGCCTTCCAAACATCCTTAGCATGAGCCACCGAGGCACCTTGGATCATTCTCTGATACATTGATTTTGTTGAGAAAGTCCCCGAAGGCTCTAAAATCCATGATACACTATCATCGGAATCAGAGATGTGAACCTCTCCTGGTTCAGCCAACAGATCAGCCCAGTGATACTTCTCCAACGTATCTATAATTTTTGATGCTCCATGCTTGTTTTTACACCATTTGCCTACTGTTTCGTTACACTTCGTGGCACTTTTATGCATTTTCTGGAACTAACCTATTAACAAGTCGCCACAGTGCCAGTTCCATGTTTTCTGCTGTTTTTGTGTTTTAGAAGTGATACACAGGAAATATTCTCGGAATTGGACGAAATAAGTTCCTGAAGTCTTATTTTTCCCGGAAGCTTCCAGAGATCCGAAGAGGAGATGGAGTGGGGCCACGAGGTGGCCACACACCAGGGCGGCGCGGCCTTGGCCCTGGCCGCGCCCCCTACGTGTGAGACCGCCTCGGTCCACTCCTGACGATGCCCCTTCGCCTATAAAGACCCCCCGATGGAAAAAACCTAAGTACCCGATCAATTTTCCAGAACACATCGCGATCCACCGCCGCCATCGACCCGAAGATCGGGAGGGTCCAGAAGCTCTTCCCGGCACCCTGCCGGAGAGGGGAATCGCCACCGGAGGTCTTCTTCATCGCCATGCTTGCCTCTGGAGTGATGAGTGAGTAGTCTACCTTGGACTATGGGTCCATAGCAGTAGCTAGATGGTTGTCTCCTCCACCATGTGCTTCATGTTTAGATCTCATGAGCTGCCCTACATGATTGATATCACCGTTATGTAATTCTACATGTTTGGTTTGTTGGGATCCAATGAATATTGGTGTTATAATTGAGTTGCTATACTGAAATATATCTTTTGTTATCTCTATGTTGTTTATGATCTTGCATGCTCTCCGTTGTTAGTAGCTATCTTGGCCGAGTAGTTGCTAGTGACTCCAAGAGGGGGTATTTATGCTCGATAGTGGGTTCATGCCTCTATTTAATCTGGGGGAGTGACAGAAACCTCTAAGGTTGTAGATGTGCTGTTGCTACTAGGGGGAAAACAACATTCATATGCTCAAGGGCATATGTTTGTTTACATTACACACTTTGCTTAATGCAATTATCTGTTGTTCGCAACTTAATACTTGTGGAGTTCTCGGATTGATTCGCCACAAGTGGATTATTAGTCATAGATGCAGTTGGATGGCGGTCTATGTATTTTGTTGTAATGCCCAGAGTAAATCGCATAGTGATCTTCTCGACATATCACGTTTATCTT
Source organism: Dactylis glomerata (assembly GCA_007115705.1). Lineage (NCBI taxonomy): Eukaryota > Viridiplantae > Streptophyta > Magnoliopsida > Poales > Poaceae > Dactylis > Dactylis glomerata. Next base: position 4,990,028 of record QXEO01001278.1, on the reverse strand, counting down.
TATTCTATCAATTGCCCAACTGTAATTTGTTTACCCAGCATGTGCTATTTATCTTATGGAGAGACACCACTAGTGAACTGTGGACCCCAGTCCTATTTCCATCATATTGCTATCACCTGTTTACTTTACTCGCATACTTCTACTGTTTTCCACTCGATACGCTCATAACCTTTGTTTTAAGCAAACCGGTGAGATTGACAACCTCATCGCAAGTTGGGAGCAAAGTATTTGGTTGTGTTGTGTGCAGGTTCCGCGTTGCAGTTAGCAAGCAAAGCTTGGACGAGGCGCCATATATAAATTGTCCGAAGCTATCGCAAGCTAGCAAGCATCACCTTCAGTCGTATTGCCCGCTCTTCTCCTGATCGATAAAACCTTGGTTTCTTAACTGATGGAAAACTAGCTGCTATACTCATCACACCTTCCTCTTGGGGTTCCCAACGGGCTGGTCATTCACCACGCATCAAGCTAATTTTCTGGCGCCATTGCCGGTGAAGAGTGGAAGACCTCAGCAAGGGGAGTTTTTCGCACGCACATCCTTTACTTTGTTTTAAGTTTTGCTTTACTTTATTTTTACTTGCAACGTTTTATATCAAAAACCCAAAAAAACTAGTATCCTTTGTAGTTGTTTTTACTTGTCTTGCTTTATCATGCTTCCTATCAATGGTTGGTTTCTTTGAAACTAAATCTTTTTGGCAAGGTGGGTTCACGGAAGAGCAGCAAAATTATTATGAGGAACACCGCTTATCACAAAAAGGGAAACACTTATGGGAACAAATCAATAGATTGTATATCATTGCTAGAAATGTGTGCTCTACTTATAATGTTACTTATTGCTTTGATAGATCTTGTTGCTGTAGGAGGTATAAACACCTCCATTTTCAATGTGAGTATAATAATGATGTTACCATATCTTCTTATATTAATGGGAATTATGACTTTTACGATGTGGAACAAATTGAAGAATTTATTGCTTGGAAGGGTGCATTCGAACTTGCTTATTTGCTTGAAAATATTGATGATGCACCTTATAAATATGAGGTTTATGATATACTTACATTTTGCTTTGATAATTACAAGGAAGGAAATGGCTATATTCTTAAATATCTTAATAGATGCTCTCCAACGGAAGAGACTAATGCCTTGAAGGAGCCTATGGAAGAAGAAATTGCTGAAACTGGAAGCTCATTGGATGAAAAAGATGAGGAGAGTGATGATCAAGAGGAGGAAGAATGGAGTTACCCATGTCTACCTCCCAATAAGAGTAACTCTTTAACTAATACCTTATTTGATAGCCCTCCATGATTAACAAAGGAGGATAAGGGTGATATTTATATTGTTGAGTTTGTTCATGATGCTACTGAAAATTATTATGAGAGAGGAAAATATGGTTGTTGGAATTCTCATGTTACTAAAACACCTCTCTTTATATTGAAAATTCTGAAGTTGCTCTTATTTTATCTACCCATGCTTGTTACTATGTGCTTCTTTGATTTATTTTCTTACAAGATTCCTATGCATAGGAAGTGGGTTAGACTTAAATGTGTTTTATATTTGCTCCTTGATGCTCTTTTTGGCTTCCATTCATATTTCTTATGTGAGCATCTTCTCAACTTTCTGCGCCTAGCTCAAAGGCGTTAAAGAAAAACACTCTTGGGAGATAACCCAATGTTTTATTTTCAGTACTTTTTCTTTTATTTGAGTCTTGGAAGTCATTACTACTGTAATGACCGCTCCTTATCCTTTTTATTTTATTTTTGTGCCAAGAGAAGCCTCTAATTTGAGTGAGGTAAAGATTTAGGGATGTTGCTGTCCTGAAACTGTTTTCGGTGCTGCACCGTAAACATTCGTATAAATTCTCTGTATATCTTTTGGACCTGCGATTTCTTGTGCATATGCCCCAGGTTATATCCAAACTTTCGTTAGTTGAACACTTTTTGATTTGAGCAACAGAAAACCCCTCAAAAATTCGGCCTTTGTCAACTGTTCTGTTTTGACAGATTTCTGCCAATATTTGTGTTTGCCGCTTTATCGCTTTCTTTTTGAGTTCTTTTGATCACGGAACTTTTGGGGAAGTTGCTACAGTAGTATATACTTTATATGTGGTGGTTTTGGGTTGAAACCTGAAGCAAAAGAGGTTGATTATATGTTATGCTTACACTAATGTTGCTAATAGATTTGTGTTTAGTTTTGTATGAAGGAAGTTTTCAAGTGTAGGGATTGGAGAATGATGAGATGAGTTGAAGAATGGACAAAAGCTTAAGCTTGGGGATGCCCATGTATCACCCTAAGAAATATCCAAGAAGTACAAGCGTCAAAGCTTGGGAATGCCCCCGAGGCACCCCTTCTTCATCGGCAAAAATCTGGTCACCTTTCAAAACACTATATTTTTATTGCTTCATGCACTATGTGTTTTTCTTGGAGCGTCTGTTGTTTTAGTTTTCTTAGGTAGTTTAGTTTTGTTTGCTGCAGTAAATGGTTGGACCCCAACAAATTTCTTTTGTAGGAGATGTACTCATTTTCATTTGCCAAGAACACTCAGTTTTCACTCTTATTGTTCAACGAGTGTTCTTCTTTTTCCGCTACTGCTTTTGCTTTTCGTTTTCGCCTTGATTTGCATTCAGACCTTGTCATATCTCTTCATCAAGGTGTATTTTTGCCTCTGATATGTATTGGTTTTCATCAAAAGAGGTGTCTTAAAAAATTTCAAATGGTGTTGGAAAAGAGAAAAAGCTTTGTGCAAAATAGTGGTACAAGAAGGAGCTTGTGTAGACTGCGACTTAGGCTTTTTCATGTCATGCTTGATGTCTTTCTGATAGTATGCTTAGTGGTTTTGCTATAGCATGACTTGTCTCAAATAACTGAGATTGCTTAATGAGCCTTTGAAAAAATCATGCGTTGTTTTTATTGTATGGAAGCATTATTTTGGTTTTCTCCTTGATGAATTATTTGGGTTGACTTGGCGCATGCTCACACATGTTAGACTCTTATAAAGTCGCCAATAGCCTTCATGATCATTTAGTTTTTGACTTTTGATGCCATCTTATGCTTCTTTTAATGTCGCTTTGTCGCTTTGCATGATTATGGCCATTATTGCTCTCTTAGTTGGTCGCTCCCAGTCTTTTGCTAGCCCTCGCCTTGTACTGAGTATGAGCTCTACTCATGCATCCAACTCCTAAAAGCCAAAGTTTTCCAAAGTGTCCACCATACATACCTACTAGCAATTTGCTATTCCAAGTAAATTTGACTTGCTTTTATCTTCTCTTCAAATTAAACTCTTACCAGTGTTATGCAAAAATTGGTCAGTAAAGCTCTCACGAACCGGAAGGCACACTTTACTTTTTCCTGTTCTTAAAAATTTGACATTGTGGTCTTTTATGTTGAGTTGTTATGCTTGCAAGTTGTAAGTTGGATTCTAGCCCATCCATGCTGTCATGGGGCAAGCTTTCAACATTGCACTTCTTATTTGAGTTGATATCGTGATCTTTTGTTTATGGATGCCCGCGGTGTGAAATGAATTGGGAATCTTGTGGGGATCATGGAGTTTGTATATGTGTTAGGAAAACGCCTGGGCCGCCAATCTAATCCATGCATAATTCATGGTGGAAATTTGCAGCATACCCATGGTGGACATTCGACGACGCATCTCACAATAAAAAGCTAAACAAATGGCAAATAAAAGAGATGTCGAGGTGTTCATTGTCTACTTGTCCTGTCATTTTGATGTGGGCTTGTTCCATGTCATCGGGCACGTAGGTACCCCGTTGGTGGTTTTTGATGATACATATATACTTATAATGATAAGAGCCTTGCTTGGGACTCTAAGTTGAGTGGCATGAGGTTTGGGTACTCGTATTCACGGGGCACAAGGTTTTCGACTTATAATTTGTCAAACATATGCATCATAATTGTTCTCGCATTAACTCTAACCATTCAAGATGCTTATGATGGGGGCAATGAGAGCTCAAAGCCAGTAAGTAACATAATTTTTGAAGGTCTATAAAACTTGCAATCACTGCTTCCCTCTGCGAAGGGCCTTTCTTTTACTTTTATGTTGAGTCACCACCTTCTTTCTTTATGCACCATAAGACAGCAAAGTTGTCATTCTTAGTATAATGTGCATTATCCCAAAGTTTTCATTGATTGATTCATATTGTTGGTTTCACTTGTTCTCAAATTATTTGTATCTAGTCGCCCTCTTAAACTTGAAGGTGTCCTATGCATTTATGTTTTGCTCTCCATGAAGGACAAGCTGAAAAACATATTCCTTATAATTTGAACACACGTTTGAGTTTCATTGTTTCATTTTCATGATCTTTTGTTTGTGTTCATTTGCATGTTTACAACATGGTTGCTAAGTTCTTATTGTCAAGATTATATCTTCATGCCCATGTTTTAACTTCTTATGATCCCAGCTCACAAATGCTTACATATATGATCAAGATTGTCTAGGTGCATGTCACCTAAAAAATTATTCTTTTGTTATCACTTACCTACTCGAGGACGAGCAGGAGTTAAGCTTGGGGATGCTTGATACGTCTCCAACATATCTATAATTTTTGATGCGCCATGCTTGTTTTTACACCATTTGCCTACTGTTTTGTTACACTTCGTGGCACTTTTATGCATTTTCCGGAACTAACCTATTAACAAGTCGCCATAGTGCCAGTTCCCTGTTTTCTGTTGTTTTTGTGTTTTAGAAGTGATACACAGGAAATATTCTCAGAATTGGACGAAACAAGTTCCTGAAGTCTTATTTTTCCCGAAAGCTTCCAGAGATCCGAAGAGGAGACGGAGTGGGGCCACGAGGTGGCCACACACCAGGGCGGCGCGGCCCAGGCCCTGGCCGCGCCCCCTACGTGTGAGACCGCCTCGGTCCACTCCTAACGATGCCCCTTCGCCTATAAAGACCCCCCGACGGAAAAGATCTAAGTACCCGATCAATTTTCTAGAACACATTGCGATCCGCCGCCGCCGTCGACCCAAAGATCGGGAGGGTCCAGAAGCTCTTCCCGGCACCCTGCTGGAGAGGGGAATCGCCACCGGAGGTCTTCTTCATCGCCATGCTTGCCTCCGAAGCGATGAGTGAGTAGTCTACCTTGGACTATGGGTCCATAGCAGTAGCTAGATGGTTGTCTCCTCCACCATGTGCTTCATGTTTAGATCTCATGAGCTGCCCTACATGATTGAGATCACCGTTATGTAATTCTACATGTTTGGTTTGTTGGGATCCGATGAATATTGGTGTTATGATTGAGTTGCTATACTAAAATATATCTTTTGTTATCTCTATGTTGTTTATGATCTTGCATGCTCTCCGTTGTTAGTAGCTATCTTGGCCGAGTAGTTGCTAGTGACTCCAAGAGGGGGTATTTATGCTCGATAGTGGGTTCATGCCTCTATTTAATCTGGGGAAGTGACAGAAACCTCTAAGGTTATAGATGTGCTGTTGCTACTAGGGGGAAAACAACATTCATATGCTCAAGGGCATATGCTTTGTTTACATTACACACTTTGCTTAATGCAATTATCTGTTGTTCGCAACTTAATACTTGTGGAGTTCTCGGATTGATTCGCCACAAGTGGATCATTAGTCATAGATGCAGTTGGATGGCGGTCTATGTATTTTCTTGTAATGCCCAGAGTAAATCGCATAGTGATCTTCTCGACATATCACGTTTATCTTTATTCTATCAATTGCCCAACTGTAATTTGTTTACCCAACATGTGCTATTTATCTTATGGAGAGACACCACTAGTGAACTGTGGACCCCGGTCCTATTTCCATCATATTGCTATCACCTGTTTACTTTACTCGCACTGTTTACTTTACTCGCATACTTCTACTGTTTTCCACTCGATACGCTCATAACCTTTGTTTCAAGCAAACCGGTGAGATTGACAACCTCATCGCAAGTTGGGAGCAAAGTATTTGGTTGTGTTGTGTGCAGGTTCCGCGTTGCAGTTAGCAAGCAAAGCTTGGACGAGGCGCCATATATAAATTGTCCGAAGCTGTCGCAAGCTAGCAAGCATCACCTTCAGTCGTATTGCCCGCTCTTCTCCTGATCGATAAAACCTTGGTTTCTTAACTAAGGGAAAACTAGCTGCTATACTCATCACACCTTCCTCTTGGGGTTCCCAACGGGCTGGTCATTCACCACACATCACCCAGCTGTCCTGCTCCTCAACACCAAAGGATCTCCTGAACCTTATATTCCATGTGCCATCCCTATAAAACTGGGAAACGAAGCCCTGAGGATCAGCTGAGATCTGAAAGAGCCTAACAAACCTAGAGCTTAGTGGGGCATCTCCAATCCAAAGATTCGTCCAGAATCTAATTTTAGTGCTGTTTCCAATTGAATACTTAGCCCCCAGTTTGAAGTAATGCTTAATCTTATGTAGACTGCGCCAGAATGGGGAACCCCCCTGCGCATTCAAGGCAAAAATGTCCGCTGCCCCTGGATACTTAGCGCTGATAATGCGATGCCAAAGAGTTTCCCGCGAATCATCCGTAAACAACCTCCAAATCCACTTGACAAGGAGTGCAATGTTCATGATCCTGGTATTGGTGATGCCCAGGCCACCCTGGTCCTTAGGCTGGCAAACCTCCTGCCAATTCACCCAATGCTGCTTACGTTTTTCCCCGGTACCCTCCCAGAAGAACCTGCATCTGTGTTTGTCAAAACCAGCATGAGTCCCATCAGGCAACAGGAAGAGGCTCATAGTGTGTAGCGGCATGCTTGAGAGACAAGTGTCAGTCAAAATTAGCCGTGCTGCCAATGACATAAACCTGCCTTGCCAGGGATCCACCCTAGATCCCACAGTCGCCACAATTGGCTCAAGCTCAGCAATAGTAAGCTTTTTGTCACTAATAGGGAAGCCCAGATACCTAAAGGGGAATTCCCCTTCCTTGTAGTTGAGCAGGTTAGCCACCCTTGTTTGTTCTTGACTTGAAACCCCCATGACTATGACCTCACTTTTGTGATAACTGATCTTAAGGCCAGAGAGAAGTTCAAAGCAGATGAGGAGGAACTTCAAGTTATTGATACTAGTGTCATCATTTTCAATCAAGATCATGGTATCATCTGCATACTACAGATGAGTTACCCCTCCAGGTAACAAATGCGAGATCACACCTTTGATGTGCCTGGCCACACTGGCCTTTTTTAATATTACGGCTAGGGCATCTACCACCAGATCAAACAACAAGGGAGAGAGGGGGTCACCCTGACGCACACCTCTTTTATTTCTGAAATATGGGCCAACCACCCCATTGATAGCAATTGCTGTCTGCCCTCCAGTGACCAATTGCATGATTCTATGAACAAAGCCACTCTCAAAACCCTTTCTAATCAGAACTTCCCTGAGAAACTGCCAGCTAACTCTGTCATATGCTTTTTCAAAGTCTAGTTTGAATAGAATGGCCTTAGATTTTCTGGATCTTAGCTCATGGATGATCTCATGCAAGGAAAGAGCACCATCCAGGATGAGCCGCCCCTTGATGAAAGCTGTCTGAGTGGGGGCAATTATCTTATGTGCCACTGGAGACAACCTGTTAGCTACAACCTTTGCAATGAACTTGAAGATTACATTGATCAGAGCAATTGGCCTGAATTGCTTAATAGACTCAGCTCCCACCACCTTGGGGAGAAGAGACAAGATTCCAAAATTAAGGCGTGACACGTCCATTGTGCCTAAGGCAAACCCATTAAGGATCTGAAAGACCATGTCTTTGAGCAGGTCCTAGTTCTTTTTGAAGAATGCCACCAGAAACCCATCTGGTCCTGGGGCCGTCATAGTCTTGGTTCCCTTAAGGACCTCTTCAAGTTCCTCTCTTGTAAAAGACATAGCCAGAGCATCACTGTCCCCGACAGAAACCACCTCATTCCCTAGCCAACAGTTAGCATGTAAAGCAATGAATTTTGGCTCATCAGTTCCCATTAGCCCCATGTAGAACTGGTAGATATGTTCCTGGATGCGCTCCTGGTCTGAAATCTCCCCTTCATCTGTCATCGGAGAGCGAATCGCACACTTGCGACGCCTCCCATTGGCAATGGCATGGAAATACGCCGTATTGGCATCACCTTGAAGCAACCAGTTTTGGCGTCCTCTCTGGCGCCAATATTCCTCTTCCCCACTCAAGATTTGCATCAAAACATCTTCCAGGTGGTATCTAAGGGCCCATTCATCCTCATCTAGACCAACTGCATTAGCTTGGGCATCAAGAGCTTGAATCCGCGAAAGAATATTTGCTTTGGTCTCCCTTTCCAATTTCCCTCTGTTGGCCCCCCAGCCCTTGAGATACTGTCTAAGCCCTGCACTCTGAATGTGCCAACTGTCAATAGTGTCTCTTCTCCTACCTGGAGAGATCAACAACTTGTTTCAGATCCCATGCAACACCTCTTTAAATTGAGGCAAAGCTAACCAGCTGGTTTCAAAGAAGAAACGATTTGAACGCCTCAGGAGGCCTTCTCCGGAATCAAGGATGAGAGGAGTGTGATCAGATCCAATCCTTGTCTCAGTAGACAGAGTAAGAGCATCTCCAGCCGTCCCCCCGACTTGGCCCCCGGCGGTCGTTTTTTACATCCGGACGGCGGTATTCGGCCCAGTCGCGCCCCCGGTTCCTTGTTTTCCCCCAGATTTGGGCCTTAATCCATCCGGCGAGCCCAGGCCATCCCCGGTCCCCCGGGGCGCGCTCGGGGACTCCGGACAAGTGAAAAGCGGGAATGGGCTCGCTCTGTCGGCGAGAGAACACGCAAACCCTATAATCTGGACGCAAATCCCCCTCTCCCTCCCATCGTTGCTCTGTTGCCGCCGGCACCACCCCTCGCCAATCCGCCGGCCGGTTGCCTGAACTTTGCCGTCCCTCCTCCCACCTGCCCCCACCAGCCTATATTCTACCGTCCGGCGTGCCGTTTGGCCATATTCCGCCGTCGGGGAACTCCTACCGTTGCACCTCATCGACACGCCCGGCAGGTGTTCGTCCATTTGCCTGGCTGGAAATGGACTCCGACGACGAGGAAGAGCAGATGTTCACCGAGATGTTTGAAGAAGAGATGGCATCCGCCGCCCAAGACGAGGAGCATATGCTTATTCTAGCTTGCTTATCGGGCTTGTACGCGGAGGCGGCCATTGGTCGCCGTGGTGGGTCGGCACCAGGTCGCAAGAAGTGCAAGCCGAGGCAGCGAATGGAGGGCTACTGTATACTCTACGCCGACTACTTCGCCGACAATCCATTGCACGGTGAGGCTATTTTTAGGCGTCGTTTCAAGATGAGCCGGAAGCTTTTCCTGAAAATTGTCTATGCCCTTCGAGACTACGACTCCTATTTCAGATGCAAGTTAGATTGCACCGGCATGGCAGGGTTTTCCGCCCTCCAAAAATGCACGGTGGCTATGCGGATGCTGGCATACGGAGCTCCTGGTGATACTACCGATGACTATCTTCGGATGGCGGAGTCCACCACCTTTGATTATTTCTACCGGTTCTGCAGGGCGGTGATAGCAGTGTTTGGGGACACCTACTTGAGATCACCCACTGTCCAAGACACTGCTCGGATCCTCGCTTTCAATGAAGCTCGAGGATTTCCGGGGATGCTTGGAAGCATTGACTGCATGCACTGGAAATGGAAGAACTGTCCGTTCTCCTGGCAGGGAATGTACAAGGGTCACAAAAAAGGCTGCACTGTGATACTTGAGGCAGTGGCTACCCATGATCTCTGGATTTGGCACTCCTTCTTTGGTATGCCGGGATCCAACAATGACATCAATGTCTTGCAGTGCTCGCCGATCTTCTCCAAGCTTGTTGAGGGTCATGCTCCCCCGGTTGACTTTGTGATCAATGGCCGACACTACAACAAGGGATACTATCTTGCAGATGGTATCTATCCAAAGTGGGCAACATTTGTGAAGACTATCTCGAGTCCCATCCTCCCGAAGGAGATGGAGTTTGTGAAGGCACAAGAAGGTTGTCAAAAGGATGTCGAGCGTGCGTTTGGTGTCCTCCAGCAGAGATTTGCTGTAGTCCGGTTCCCCGCTATGAGTTGGTCCAAAGATCAAATATGGGAGGTGATGAACTATTGTGTGTGCTTACACAACATGATTGTTGAGGATGAGCGGAAGCATCCGATCCCGGCGAGCGAACAAGCTCTACCATATGAGAGAGAGGGTCCTCTTGCACAGCCTAATCACCAGGTGCCGGCATCGTGGGATGCGTTCATCGCTATGCGTCAGGAGATTCGAGACTCCACTATGCATCAACTACTGCAGGATGATCTGGTGGAGCACATATGGAGGTTTCGAGGCAACACCCACTAGTTTCCATTTGATTTGTTTGAAAACTTATCAATTTATTTGCTTGTTTTGTAAAACTGTATGAGATTCGCCGAACTGTAATGTTTATTTGAGCCAAATGTTGGCAAACTGTATGAAATTTGCCGAACTGGAACGTATATTTGTAAAAATAAGCCAAAAATGCTGATTTCCGGGAGTCTAGCTGGGGTGCCAGCTGGAAGTTCGGCGCTCCCCATGCCTGATTTTCGTCCAATCCGGTGCGATTTATCGCCGGATTTGGCCATGGGGGGCGCAAACGGCTGGAGATGCTCTAACCATAGGGAAGTGAGTTTCCCACTCTGGGGAGATGAACACCCTATCCAGCACACTGCGGACATGGTTCACCTGTATATTGGACCAGGTAAACCTGGCACCACTACGTTTGAGTTCCCTCAGAGCCAACCTGGCAATATAGTCATTAAACAGATGAATTCTGGGCCAGTTGATGATGCTATTATTCTTGTCCTCAGTACCTCTGATAAGATTAAAGTCACCACCCACCACCACTGGGTGTTGGCACCTTGTGATCTTGTCCTCAAGTTCTTCAAGAAATTCCTGAGCTCTAGAATGATCAGCTGGGCCATAAACCCCAATAAATTCGAAGATTACTTTGGAGCTCCTGTGTAGCACTACTACACTGATAAATAATTTGCCCTGGTCAATCGAACCAACCTCAAACACACTATCTCTGAACCCAAGGAGCAACCCCCCTGAATGTCCTGAAGCTGACACCCAGCTCCAGTGAAAAGTTTCCCCTGGTTCAATGCTTTTAAGCTCCAGATCAGTGAAAGATTGTTTGATTGTTTCTTGCAGGCAGATTACATCAATACTCTCCTTCCTGAGATAATCTCTCAGCTGGGTTCGCCGGCCACGCCGGCCAAAACTCCTAATATTCCAACCCATAATCCTCATTGCGACACTTGACTAGAAGCCCATGCTTGGCGAGCTGGAGTGTTGCGCAGATTGAGCCTTGGACCCAACACTTGGGCCACAGCTTTCCTTTTCTTTCCTTTAGAACTCTCCATCTTCTGACACACTTCCCATTGAGCAAGAGGAACCGAGTCACTGAGGCTGGGCTCCGGCTCACCGTCACTCTATACGGTAGCCGACGGAACAGCTGGTGGGAATGGCGTTTCTGGAACAACCTGGGCCTGTTGGGAAGCACTTGCCTTAACAATGGCCTCAGCGAGAAGGGCCTGGGCAATTTCCTTCGCGCGCACTAGAGAAATCACTTGCTTTGGAGAGCCAAAAGAAGAATCGAAGACAAGCGAACTATCTGATGCAACTCCCAGAAAATGCTCATCCGAGAAAGCAGGAAATGAAACAAAGGCTTCGCTTGGAGTCATACCTGGAGCATTTTTCAGAACAGTGGCACGGATGGCCTTCTGGAGCACTGGTTCAGCGTCCGAGCCCATGATGCGATGGCTGCGACGAGAACCAGAGACCGGAGTGGACGCCTTAGAGGGAGCAGCACGAGAAGATGGAGATGTCATGGCCTGGGCCAGCGAGACTGCCGGGTTCTCCACTTCGCCGTCCCTCTTCTTCTTGAGCTTGGCAAGCCGAGCAGCAATGGTTTCATTGTCATAGTCCCAGCCCGGAGGGCTCTCCCAACCTATCTCAGTGTGCTCTACTGGAGTCATCTTCTGAAGCTTGTCCACATCAGGCTGCGGAGGGGGAGAATCGTCTTTAGAGAGAAGAATGGGAGTGTCACATTCACCGGCCTCGACGTTGCAGTTAGCCTTGGGGGGAGCACGGTCAGTATCCTCTTCAAAAGCTTCAGACCGGGGGATGTTGGAACCATACTGGTTGAACGGAATAGGCTGCACCTTGGATTTGGCCGGAGCGGACGCAGGCTTGGTAACAGATGAGTCCACAGCAGAGGGAAGAGAGACGCTACTACTGCCCACCGATTGTTTCTGACGTAGCTTCCCAGCAGACACCTTGTAGTAGCCCTTCTTGTAAGTGTAGATGGAAGTAGTCTGTGGCTGGTCTTGGGGAATAGCATCATGGAGTTGTTGGGCACGGTTTTGGTTGGCAGGTGGCTCATGCTTCTGACTAGCTTCACCTTGGGCAACATTGCCAGGGTTATCGCCATCCTTTCCTTTAGGTGGAAGCCTCTTCCAGTGCGTCTCCGATCTGCTCATGTCGTCAGTTTCCTCATCATCCTCTGCTAGATCTCGGGCAGATTGTGAAGGAGCAGTCTCTTTGTCCTTGGCCAGCTCCACCTTAACCCCAATCTTGTAGCCCTGAAGGTTGGCAAAGAGCATGATCGCATTCGGGAGCCCATTAGGGTTGGGGGAGTGAAACAGCATGCGAACAGGGCCATGGCCAACCAGAGAGGCGTCATCAACCATCCTTGGACGCCCCAGCATCTTGGTAGCTTCCATGAGCAGATCAGAATGGCGCAGGACCTCCGGCACCCCTGACAGCAATAGCCACACCTTGGCAAGAGAGACAGAGGCCCCTGAATCCAACCTAGGTTCCACGAACAGCATGGAGACCTTGCTGATGGGGAGTGTGAGACCTCCCGTATTCTTGTAGAGGTTGAGGCTCGCCGAATTTGGGAATACCACCGAGAAATCAGAGTCACTGGTCCTCTTCACCTGCCAATCCCAGTTTGCATCAACCAACTTTTTCAGATCATCAGTGAGGAGCTGCTCAGAAAGCTTCGATCTTGGATCCACGTCGTTGATGATGACAGTGGCAGCATTCTCCTGCTCCGCCACACTGGCCGCGAGCACTGCCTCGTCCATCTCTAAACAGTGAAACCCTCCTCCCTCAGCAGCACAGCCGTACCACTGCAGGACCGCTGGCTTCTGAGGCACCGGGCACATGGCGGTCGTGTGGCCGTCCTCGTCGCAGCGGCTACAATGGGCAGGGAACTGGCAGCCAGACTGGTAATGGCCGTCACGGCTACACTTAAAGCACTTGATATTCGCCTTCTTAGCAGCAGATCCAGGAGGAGGAGCATCAGGGTTGGAGGAGAGGGCTATTGAGGGAATAGGGGCTGATTGAACCTGATCCGCCGACGCTTGCTTGCGCCTCTTGGAGATGACGGTCTTGTAGTGGGTGTGGCGACGCGGAGGCTCGTCCCGAGCGCCACGAGGGGCACTGGCACCGGCATCAGGGCACTGGTATTCGTCATGGGAGAGTGGATCGCCGCGTCGCCACTGCGGGGAACGCGGCCGCTCGCGTTCCCTGCGGCGACGGTCTTCGATGTCGAGCGCCCTGCGGCAGACCGAGAGCTCGTACTCTCGATCGGCCTCGGAGACCTCGGCGAAGGAGCGCTTCCCTGAGTAGCGTTGGTCCCTTTCACGGTCCATGGCCGGCGGCGAGGAGAAAGGCGAAGCGGAGTGGGTGAGCGGCGATTTAGATCTGGATCTGGGGCGGCGCTGTATGTCGGAGAGAGTGGCTGGAAACCCTAGCGAAGCAAGTGGGGAGCCGACAGGCTTCCACACCCATATATACCGGTCGCCTCTGGGCCGGTATCGGGCTTTTTTTGGCCGGCCCAGCAACGGGGGGAGCCCGGTATGTGGCATGGGCAGGGGGCCCACTGGTCAGCGACACTCGCGGACCAGAGGGAGCGGGGGCCACCATGGGGGAGGGCTCTGGATCCAGATCCGGTGCCGCCGCCAGAGCTAGCGAGGACGGCGGCAAAGACGAGACGAGCGCAGGCCCGCAGACCGACGAACACACCGGCGCCACCGAGCCAGCGGCCTTGGCCGGAGAAACACCGGAGCGGAGCGAGGGAGGAGAGGGCTGGCGGCGGCTCTCGCCGGTAGCAGGACGGGAAAGCCACCGGGGACCTCGGCCTCCCGGGGCGAACGCGGATCTCTTGCATCGGTGAACCCCCACGGATCCAGCCGACGGATTGGCAAACGCCGCACTAAGGAAGTCGCCGACGGTTACTTGAGAGGGGCGCGGAGGGGAGCTTTGCGGGCTTCGGCCGGGAGCTGCGTCATCATCGTCCTCCGAGGAATCATCCGCGAGGGCCCAGAAACGTGAGCCGTGCCAGGCCGCCGCACACTGCAGGGGCGGAGGGCAGGGGAGAGACAGACCGGCGCCACACCGGCCGCCGTCGCCGCGTCGCCCCGCGCGACGCCCTTGTCGCCAGAGCGCGAGGAGAGATTAACGGTCATATTAGCCTCCGCACTAGCGTCCTCGCATCCGGCCTTTCTTGAGCTCGTTTATAGTGGACCCCAAATGAATCCGCTACTAAGACCAGTATCATCAAAGTACAGCATTACCTCTGTTCTGAAAAGATTTCTCAACTTCGCCTTCATTCGCATCACTGAAATTCGTCTAGATAAATGTGAATCTAGATAAAGCTGAGATATCTTTATAGGGATTGAGGGAGCATACGTTTTTTTTCCGATAAAGACATGTACTGTATAATGTACTTACATTGTACATATGTACAACATGAAAATTATGATGCAGACACGCTAAACACGCTGTCATCATCCAGGGAAGCAAAACAGTCTTGATTTTCATGTAGAGAAGGTACAGCTCAGTTGTTGCTCTTGTCGCTGCCGCCTCTCTTCTCCTTGATGAGCTTCAGGAGGCTGGGCATCACCTTCTTCTTCCTTTTGATGGTGAACGACGGCGACTTTGGGTTCCAGTTTGCTGCTGACACTGACGACCGCCGCGCCTTCGACCTCCTCGACGTCATCGAGACCCTGCTCGACCTCCGCCGCGGGTAGGCGCACTGCAGGCCCACGCTCTCCGCCGTCGCGTTCAGGTCGTACAGCTCCTGCTCCAGCGCCTTCTGCTCGCCCGTAGTCTTCTCCGCCTCCGACGCCGCCTCCGCCTCCCTGGGGCCCATTTCTCTGATCTCCCGCTCTGCCGCCTCTGCCCGCATTGTGGCCTCCTTCTCGCCGGCCTTCAGCGCCTGCACCCACGCCTGCGCCGCGGCCACCTTCTTGTCGGCCACCACCCGGACAAGCGCCGCGCGCCCACTTAGGTACTCGTACTCGAAACGGGACACGGTCACCGTCCCCTGCCTCCGCGACGCCCTTGCCTGCATGGTGTTCTCCGCGGCGCCCTTGAGCTTCTTCATCGCCGACGCCTCGGACGCCTTCGCCGCCTCCAGCTCCTTTACCGCCTGCCTGATCCGCTCCTCGGCCGTGGCCATCTCCCTGGTGACGTTCTCGGCCTCCGCTATCACGCACCGCTTCTCCAGCATGGTCAGCTCCTCCTCCTTGCTCGCCGCCTCGGTCTCGGCATGCAGCTGCTGCATCGCCGCCGTGAGGTTCGACACGATTGCCTTGGACCTCTCGTCGGCGGCCGTGACGGCCTCCAACTGCGCCCTCGACTTGAGGAGCTTCGCGTTGAGCTGCTGCACCTGCGCGTCCGCGTTCTTCTCCTGCGCCCTGAGTCGGTCGATCTCCTGGACGACGCGCATGAGCTCGGTGCGGGTGCGGTCCATGGAGGTCATGAATTGGAATCCTCCGGCCTTGATGCTCTCCAGCTCTTCCTTCGCCGCACCTAGCTCCGCTTCCGTGGCCTGCAGAACCGCCCTGTCCTGCGCATCTTCTTTCTTCTGTCTCGCGGTAGCCTCCGCCGCCCCATCGTCGACGTCCGTGACGTGATTCGTCTCCATGGCGCGCACCAGCTGCATCTCGCCCTGCAGGACCTCCACGTCGGCCTTCGTCGCTTCCAGCTTCGCCTCCAGCTCCCTCACGCGGCTCACCTCCCTGCGCGCCGCCTTCACCTTCGCCCTCACGGCCTCGATCTCCTTGCCGAACCGCTCGGCCTCGGCGACGCGCTGGGCGTCCATCTCGCGGCGCTCCCGCTCGGCCTCGATGCGAGCAAGCTCGACCAGGACGTGCTCCTCGTTCGCCTCGTCCACGCGCCGCTTCATTTCGTCGGCGGCCTGCAGATTGGACTGGATCTTGCACACCGTCGTCACGACGTCGCTCTCGGCCTTGGCCTTGGCCTCCGCCGCCGACTTCACCTCCAGCCTCAGCTTGCGGAGCTCCCTCTTGACGCGGTCCAGCTCTTGGGCCACCTCCTCGTCCGGTGCCTCCTCGGCTTCATTCTTCGGCGTCCTGCTCGCCCGCATTGCTTGCAGCTCCGACCTCTGGGACGTCGTTTTGGCCTTGGTCTGGTCGATTTGGCGCTCCAGCTCCTTCGCCATTGCTCGTGCTCTCGATAGCTCCGACTCGACGCCGGCTCGCTCGTTATCCACGGATGCCTTGCGTTCATTCAGCTTGTCCATGCTGGATTTCGCAATTTGTTTCATTTCAGAAGATAGGTTCTGCAGATAGCAATACAGATATGAAGGGAATGAAAAAGAAAGTGCAATTAAACAGTAGTACCTACTTGCTCCCAGAAACATGAATTCAGAAATTGAGAGAGTACCTCTTGAGTTAGAGCATGCCCTCTGTTCTTCTCTGCCTTTCTCCCACTGATACTCTCACCAAATATGCTCATTGTAGCTCTCACAGATCCACTATCCATGGCAGCCTCCATTTTGCTCAAAATGAACGCAACCTAACTATACGTATACACAAGCTAGCTACTGCATCCTTACCAGGCAAATTTGCAGGTTCACTAAGACACACACCATTGGATATCTATTGGTAGTGCTTATTTGGTTGGGAGGGAAAGAGGCAAAGAAACAGAGGGGAGTTTATGTGCTGGTAAACGAGGACAAGTGTTCCAGCCTCAGCTCTATCCTTCTTGGCAGGATTCAGAGGGGGCTCACTCCTACCACACAACACAACAGCTCCCATTTTATCCACGTTGTTCCTGTCACAGCCTCCTGTCACGCTTTGCTAATTGTCTCTAGCAAATACTCCCTCCGTTTTAAAATATAAGATGTTTTAGCTTTGTGAAGCAAATGTATTTAGACATCTTTTAATGTTTAGGTTCACTCGAATATACACACTAAAACATGTCTAGATACATTTGCTTCACAAACTTAAAACATCTTATATTTTGAAACCGAGGGAGTAACTGATAGCCCCCCCTCAATTTAGCTTGCCATTTCGTTTGTAGCATTTCTTCTTAATTTGGACTTTGGTGTAGCACGGAGTGGGATCTTTCGTGATCTTTTCTAGCCACATAAATTGCAAGTGGCTCGTGTTCCGTTACGTTGATGGCGCAGCAGCTGTATTACGAAGTGTTAAGAAAAGAACAATATACTACTCAAAGAGAAAAAAAATGATGATATTAGCTACGCTTGGTCACTGTAACAACAATCAAGAGTTACTCAAGAATTAAATACACTTATAACTAAATTATTATAAAGGCAAAATGAAAACAATGCAAGGATGATCCACGTCGATCAGCATCACATGCATTACCAACACATGCATGGCAAGAATGTTTCTCCAAAAGCAATACCTCTAAGAAGAAAGGGAGCAACGAGCAAACCTGCAGTCATCGAATTAAGGTCAGATCACAGGTATTCACAATGAGAATCAAGTCCAAGCAAACTCCAAATAATGCATTTAATAACGGAATAATATGGGACCATTACCATTGTTGGTATAACCAATCGACACTAGATCCAGGATTTTCATCTTGCTCAATACCGGGTACTAGAGAAAGTACCACCAAAACAAAGTTGCATGTGTTGCCGCCACTACAGGAACGAATCAAGGGGCCGACGGCCGCTAGCTGTGCCGACGGCAAAATGTCGGGGCCGTCGGCACAGCAGGAGGCTCGGGGAGGCGGAGAAGGGAGCCGTCGGCACAGAAAAGCCGTCGGCAAAGCCCCATCTGTGCCGACGGCTACCGTCGGCCTAGACGCGACCCTCGGCACAAGCAAACTGTGGCCGTCGGCACACCCTCGCCGTCGGCACAAGGTCCTGCCAGGTGGGCCCAACCGTTACAGCCGTTAACGGAGCCAAGCAGTGCCGACGGCCAGGCCGTCGGCTCAGATGGATGAGCTATGCCGACGGCTAGGCCGTCGACACAGCTATTTTTTTTCTTAATTTGTTTATTGTTTTCAAGAATTTAAATTTGTTTATTTATGTATTACTCTCAAGTATTTATACATGTGAAGCAAATATTTGATATGCATAGCCAAAGGTTTGCCCATGCATAGCTCCCGAAGCTCGGTCTACGGCGAAACCCTAGCCCGCTGCACCCGTGCGGTCTACCCCCCTAGCTTTCTTCGGACGACGCCAAGATGGGAGGCTAATGTGTTCCATCTGCCTTGGTTAGGTCATATGTACATGAGGAACAAAGGTTTGCCCATGCATAGCTCCCGAAGCCCGGTGTACGGTGAAACCCTAGCCCGCTGCACCCGTGCGGTCTACCCCCTAGCTTTCTTCGGACGACGCCAAGATGGGAGGCTAATGTGTTCCATCTGCTTTGGTTAGGTCATATGTACATGAGAAGCAAAGGTTTGCCCATGCATAGCTCCCGAAGCCCGGTCTACGGCGAAACCCTAGCCCGCTGCACCCGTGCGGTCTACCCCCCCAGCTTTCTTCGGACGATGCCAAGATGGGAGGCTAATGTGTTCCATCTGCTTTGGTTAGGTCATATGTACATGAGAAGCAAAGGTTTGCCCATGCATAGCTCCCGAAGCCCGGTCTACGGCGAAACCCTACCCCGCTGCACCCGTGCGGTCTACCCCCCTAGCTTTCTTCGGACGACGCCAAGATGGGAGGCTAATGTGTTCCATCTGCTTTGGTTAGGTCATATGTACATGAGAAGCAAAGGTTTGCCCATGCATAGCTCCCAAAGCCCGTTCTACGGCGAAACCCTAGCCCGCTGCACCCGTGCGGTCTACCCCCCTAGCTTTCTTCGGACGACGCCAAGATGGGAGGCTAATGTGTTCCATCTGCTTTGGTTAGGTCATATGTACATGAGAAGCAAAGGTTTGCCCATGCATAGCTCCCGAAGCCCGGTCTACGGCGAAACCCTAGCCCGCTGCACCCATGCGGTCTACCCCCTAGCTTTCTTCGGACGACGCCAAGATGGGAGGCTAATGTGTTCCATCTGCTTTGGTTAGGTCATATGTACATGAGAAGCAAAGGTTTGCCCATGCATAGCTCCCGAATCCCGGTCTACGGCGAAACCCTAGCCCGCTGCACCCGTGCGGTCTACCCCCTAGCTTTCTTCGGACGACACCAAGATGGGAGGCTAATGTGTTCCATCTGCTTTGGTTAGGTCATATGTACATGAGAAGCAAAGGTTTGCCCATGCATAGCTCACGAAGCCCGGTCTACGGCGAAACCCTAGCCCGCTGCACCCGTGCGGTCTACCCCCCTAGCTTTCTTCGGACGACGCCAAGATGGGAGGCTAATGTGTTCCATCTGCTTTGGTTAGGTCATATGTACATGAGAAGCAAAGGTTTGCCCATGCATAGCTCCCGAAGCTCGGTCTACGGCGAAACCCTAGCCCGCTGCACCCGTGCGGTCTACCCCCTAGCTTTCTTCGGACGACGCCAAGATGGGAGGCTAATGTGTTCCATCTGCTTTGGTTAGGTCATATGTACATGAGAAGCAAAGGTAAGCCCACGCATAGCTCCCGAACCCCGGTCTACGGCGAAACCCTAGCCCGCTGCACCCGTGCGGTCTACCCCCTAGCTTTCTTCGGACGACGCCAAGATGGGAGGCTAATGTGTTCCATCTGCTTTGGTTAGGTCATATGTACATGAGAAGCAAAGGTTTGCCCATGCATAGCTCCCGAAGCCCGGTCTACGGCGAAACCCTAGCCCGCTGCACCCGTGCGGTCTACCCCCCTAGCTTTCTTCGGACGACGCCAAGATGGGAGGCTAATGTGTTCCATCTGCTTTGGTTAGGTCATATGTACATGAGAAGCAAAGGTTTGCCCATGCATAGCTCCCGAAGCCCGGTCTACGGCGAAACCCTAGCCCGCTGCACCCGTGCGGTCTACCCCTAGCTTTCTTCGGACGATGCCAAGATGGGAGGCTAATGTGTTCCATCTGCTTTGGTTAGGTCATATGTACATGAGAAGCAAAGGTTTGCCCATGCATAGCTCCCGAAGCCCAGTCTACGGCGAAACCCTAGCCCGCTGCACCTGTGCGGTCTACCCCCTAGCTTTCTTCGGACGACGCCAAGATGGGAGGCTAATGTGTTCCATCTGCTTTGGTTAGGTCATATGTACATGAGAAGCAAAGGTTTGCCCATGCATAGGTCCCGAAGCCCGGTCTACGGCGAAACCCTAGCCCGCTGCACCCGTGCGGTCTACCCCCCTAGCTTTCTTCGGACGACGCCAAGATGGGAGGCTAATGTGTTCCATCTGCTTTGGTTAGGTCATATGTACATGAGAATCAAAGGTTTGCCCATGCATAGCTCCCGAAGCCCGGTCTACGGTGAAACCCTAGCCCGCTGCACCCGTGCGGTCTACCCCCCTAGCTTTCTTCGGACGACGCCAAGATGGGAGGCTAATGTGTTCCATCTGCTTTGGTTAGGTCATATGTACATGAGAAGCAAAGGTTTGCCCATGCATAGCTCCCGAAGCCCGGTCTACGGCGAAACCCTAGCCCGCTGCACCCGTGCGGTCTACCCCCCTAGCTTTCTTCGGACGACGCCAAGATGGGAGGCTAATGTGTTCCATCTGCTTTGGTTAGGTCATATGTACATGAGAAGCAAAGGTTTGCCCATGCATAGCTCCCGAAGCCCGGTCTATGGCGAAACCCTAGCCCGCTGCACCCGTGCGGTCTACCCCCCCTAGCTTTCTTCGGACGACGCCAAGATGGGAGGCTAATGTGTTCCATCTGCTTTGGTTAGGTCATATGTACATGAGAAGCAAAGGTTTGCCCATGCATAGCTCCCGAAGCCCGGTCTACGACGAAACCCTAGCCCACTGCACCCGTGCGGTCTACCCCCTAGCTTTCTTCGGACGACGCCAAGATGGGAGGCTAATGTGTTCCATCTGCTTTGGTTAGGTCATATGTACATGAGAAGCAAAGGTTTGCCCATGCATAGCTCCCGAAGCCCGGTCTACGGCGAAACCCTAGCCCGCTGCACCCGTGCGGTCTACCCCATAGCTTTCTTCGGACGACGCCAAGATGGGAGGCTAATGTGTTCCATCTGCTTTGGTTAGGTCATATGTACATGAGAAGCAAAGATTTGCCCATGCATAGCTCCCGAAGCCCGGCCTACGGCGAAACCCTAGCCCGCTGCACCCGTGCGGTCTACCCCCCTAGATTTCTCCGAAAGAGGGGTAGACCCAGCGGAGGTGGCACGTATATGACCATTGCATCTCTGAACACACTTGGACACTCATACTAAAGAATTGTAATAAGCGAAAAAAATAGAAAAAAAAATGTAAAAAACAAGGGTTGCTATGCCGACGGCATATTCCCTGGCCGTCGGCATAGCCCTCGGCCGTCGGCACAGCCGCCTAGATAAGGTATCCACGCGCTGGCCCGGCCCGACTCGCCCGTTCTTCTCTCCCCTGCATGGATAAGCCGCCGCCGACCACCCCCCGCGCCGCCGCCGACCATACCCCGCGTGCCGCCGCCGACCACCCCCCGCGCCGCCGCCGACCACACCCCCCCGCGAGCCCGCGCGCCGCCGCCGACCACCCCCCGCGCCGCCGCCGACCCCCCCCCCCCAGCGAGCCCGCGCGCCGCCGCCGCCCCCTGCTGCGAGCGCGCCGCCGCCCCACGCGCCGCCCCCTGCTGCGAGCGCGCCGCCGCCCCGCGCGCCGCCCCCTGCTGCGAGCGCGCCGCCGCCGACCCCCCCCAGCGAGCCCGCGCGCCGCCCCCTGCGAGCGCGCCGCCGCCCCGTGCGAGCCCGGGCCGCCACCCCCTGCGAGGCCGCCGCCGCCCCCTGCAAGCCCGGGCACCGCCGCCCCCTGCGAGCCCGGGCACCGCCGCCCCCTGCGAGCCCCTTGCACCGTCGCCCCTGCAGGCCCCACGCGCCGCCGCCCCCTGCAGGCCCCGCGCGCCGCCCCCAGCCGCCTCTCTGCCGTCTCCCTCGTGCACAACGCCGGCCGAGCCCCCTTCCCGCCCTCGGAGGTCGCCATCTCGGAGTCGGCGTCTCGGAGTCGCCGTCTCGGAGGTCGTCGTCTCGGAGGTCGCCGTCTCGGAGGTCGCCGTCCCGGAGGCCGCCATCTCGGAGGACGACCTCGACACCCCGTTGTTCGACTACTTCCTCTACAGCCAAGGGTGAGCTAACATTCCACCTCCTCTCCCGTCACTAGATTCAACTTTTCGTCAAGTCGCGAAACCTAGGTGTCACTTCCCGTCCGCAAGTGTTACGCGGTTAAATATGCATTAGTGGTCGACATATTTGCAAACGTAACACTTGCGGCATTTACGGGACAGTCGGCGGATGCGTAGTTGACTACATTCTCCGTGCTCTACCCCGGTCCGAGTCAGGAATTTGGCAGCGCCTCTCCGTTGTTCTCCGGATGCACATCCTCTCGGTAATTTGCCGAGACGTGTATCGGGAGAGCAGCGGGGAGGTGCTGCCGAAATTCTGCCTCGGACCGGGGTAGAGCATGGAGAATGTACTCAATCTACGGATCCGGCGGCTGCTAGAAGCCCACCTATTAGATATGTAGGTTGATGCATGCGTTTTGCCCGGTAGAAAAATAAAAATATGAGATACATTTAATTTCATGCTATTATTTGTTGTTTGTTTCCGAATAAAGTAGACGATGGCTGATAATGGATGGATGTATAGTGGCCGTCATAGTGGGACTGAAATGACAGAAGAGTGGGTATGGAAGACTAATTGCTTAGTGAAGGAGTTAGCGCGTAGTTCAAAGTCAGGCGTTCGTCCAGCTTGTCCTTGCGCTCGTTGCAAGAGGCGTCATCGTCAGGGAAAGGATGACATGACTAAACACCTATGGTTGCATGGGTATATGCCTGACTTTGTCACGTGGGTCGACTTTTCCCAGTACGAACGTGACAGAGGTGAGGTGATGCGACAGCGGATTGATGGCAATGAGGATGATGGGATTAGATATTTGCTAGATGATCTTCGCGATGCCGACATGCCAGATTCGCCACCGGGATAGGAGGAACATCCAGAACCAGAGGAACCGGAGGAACCGCTAGAACCAGAGGAACCGGAGCCAACCGCGAAGGCCTTCTTTGATATGATGGCCTCGGCTAAGAGGCCTCTATACGAGGGTGCAAAAATTTCTCAGCTCGATGCCGTAGCGCAAGTATTAGCCAACAAGGCCCAGTTCGACAACACCCGAGCATGCATTGAAGCTCATCTGACAACATTTGGTAACATGCTGCCTGAAGGACATTGTCTGCCTAAAACCATGTACGAAGCAAAGAAAATCTTAAAAGCGCTCAACATGGATTATGTAAAGTATGATTGCTGTCCGAAAGGTTGCCTTCTGTTTTGGAAGGAGTTTGCGGATGACAAGTACTGTAGCAAGTGTGGGGCCTCTAGGTATCATGAGGTAGAGGGACCCAATGGTCAGAAGACGCAGACAAAAGTTGCTGTGAAGATTCTTCGTTATCTCCCATTCATTAAAAGAATCCAACGGCTTTATATGTCTGAGGATTCTGCCAAACAGATGACATGGCATAAGAAGGGTAAGAGATACGAGGACGAGAACGGACGGATAAACATGGGACATCCATCTGATGGTAAGGCATGGAAGAACTTTGATAGAAAATACCCTGATCAGGCAAGTGATGCTCGAAATGTCAGAATTGTGATAGCAACCGATGGATTCAATCCATATGGTATGTCGACTGCCTCGTACAGCTGCTGGCCTGTGTTTGTTATTCCACTCAATCTCCCTCCCGGAGTCGTAATGCAAAGGAAGACCATATTTCTGTCCTTGATCATTCCAGGGCCTGAATACCCGGGGAAGAATTTGAGTGTCTTCATGCAGCCGCTTGTGGATGACTTGCACCACTCTTGGCACCACGGAACATTGACATACGACCGAGCATCGAAGAGAAACTTTGTCATGAAAGTTTGGTACCAGTATTCAATGCACGACCTACCCGGCTATGCTCTATTCTGCGGGCATTCAACAGCTGGTAAGTTTCCATGCCCAGTGTGTAGGCACCGACTTGAGTTCCTTTATCTAAAGGCGGGTCGCAAATATTCTGCCTTTGACACACATCGAAAGTTCCTCAAAAGAGACCATCGATTTAGGGGAGACAAAAAGAACTTCACGAAGGGCAAAGTTGTGCATGAAGAAAAAATGATACCATCGTTCGATGGTGTGGCTGTTGATGCTGAGCTACGTGCTCTCAAGCCTAGTGCTGAACCCGGCCCACAATTTCAGGGATATGGTAAGACGCACAACTGGACTCATGTGACAGGCTTAACGCAGCTCGAGTATTACAAGGACCTCGAACTTCCCCATAACATCGATGTGATGCACACCGAAAAGAATGTCGTGGAGTCCGTGGTGGAGGTGGAGGACGAGGACGAGGTGGAGGAGGAGGACGTGGACGAGGTGGAGGAGGTGCACCTTTCCTTTTGGAGGAGGAGATACCCTCTGCTTCTGGCGACGTGGCTTCCCAGTCCGCTAGGTCGGAGTCTCCTGATGCGGAGGTGGAGATGGAGGACACTATGGACGAGGAGACTAAGCGGGCGATGGCTCCGAAGAAGATGCGGACTCGTGGGGAAGCCCGTGTCCCTGATGTGGCCGCGGAGCCTACTACTGAGGAGGGGAAAGCCCTCCTCAAACCGGGCAAGAAAGAGTAAGTTTATTTTTTTACATGTAATTTCATTTTGGTCATAACTAACGTTTGAATATTTTGCAGCAATTGGACATATGCTAAGGGAATTCGCCAGCCCGCGAGCTTGATTGGAGCTTTGATCCGGAAGTTTTGGCCGGGCTATTACACTCCAGTTGCCGGCGGCGATAGGAAGCTAGCCTACACTTGGGCAGACTTTGAGGCTGCGCCTTCCCCGGGCTTTGCTAGCGCTGCTGATGCCGTGATCACTAAGTTCTGGGTAAAGCATACTTCTCGAGTTTCGTTCATAGTTCATGACCACACTGTGCTAACTCATACCTCTCACAATTTTATAGGATGCATAATTGCAGGCCCATTATAGGGTGGAGGAGGAGGTGATGGGTTTCACAGCATAGTAAATCAAAAAATTTCCTACGGATGCGAACAAGAAAGCCAAGATCTAATCTAGGAGATGTAATCAACGAGAGAGGTAGATGAGATCTTCATACCCTTGAAGATATCGCACAGCGGAAAAGTTCAACAGAACGTGGTTGACGTAGTCGTACTCGCCGTCTCCTCCCCGCGATCCGATCCGATCCTACACCGCAAGTGGCGGCGCCTCCGAGAGATGCACACGTACGGTGCAGCGACGTCTCCTCCTTCCTTGGTCCAGCAAGTATGGTGGAGAGATAGATTGGATCTGCAGCACGACGGCGTGTTGCTTATGGTGGAGAGTTTCTGCGGCAGGGCTTCGCCTACGCACAGTCGCGAGAGAGAGAGAGGTGGAGGGCAGCAGTTTAGCCGGCGGCTAGGGTTGGGTGAAGGGGAGGCTGCGCCCCTGCCCCCCCCTTATATGGGGGGCTGGCCGGCCAACTTGGCCCCTCCTCCAAGCCCTAGGGCCGGCGGCCAAGGGGTGGAGTGGGGGGCAAGTCTTCCCCCTTCCCTCTAGAATGTTCCCCTAGGGTTTCCCCTAGGGCTGGCCGGCTGGGCCTTTGGGGCCTTGTGCGCCTGGCCCAAAGTGGCCAGGGCACTTCCCCTTAGGCCCACGCAGGCCTCCGACAAGTGGGCCCACGTTGGTCCCACTCCGGAACCTTCTAGAACCTTCCGGTACAATACCGATAAACTCCGAAACTTTTCCGGAATCCAAAAACTGCTTTCCTTTATATGAATCTTAT
The DNA here is from genome assembly GCA_007115705.1 of Dactylis glomerata. Taxonomy (NCBI): domain Eukaryota; kingdom Viridiplantae; phylum Streptophyta; class Magnoliopsida; order Poales; family Poaceae; genus Dactylis; species Dactylis glomerata. The sequence goes on along the minus strand of QXEO01001278.1, from coordinate 4,963,933 downwards.
TCTCCGGACCATTCCGGAACCTCTCGTGATGTCCTGGATCTCATCCGAGACTCCGAACTAAAACTCATAAACCAATTATCCATTCTATCCTAGCATCGATGCATGTTAAGTGTGTGACCCTACGGGTTCGAGAATATGCAGACATGATCTTCTATCAATAATCAACAGCGGGATCTGGAAACCCATATTGACGCCCACATATTCATCGATGATCATATCGGATGAACCACGATGTCAGGATTCAATTAATCCCGTATATGTATTCCCTTTGTCACACGATATTTTACTCGCCCGAGATTCGATCGTCGGTATCACCATACCTAGTTCAATCTCGTTCACATCAAGTACTTTACTCGTTCCGTAATCCGATATCACTTTGTGATTAACTCCTTAATCACATGCTTGCAAGCGGTGTTGATATCAATTACCGAGTGGGCCCGAAGTATATCTCTCCGACTTGGGAGGGACAAATTCCATCTCGATACATACAACCCAACAAGTACTTTCCGATCACCTGAGAGACACCTTTATTATCACCCTCACATAGGATGACGTTTGATGACCTCAAAGCTTTCTTCCGATACCAGGGAGTTGTATTATCTCATGGTCTAAGGAATACAATACATGACATAAGAAAAGCTTCGCAAAGATGAACACGAAGACACGATCTAATTGCTTTGCTTTATTTGGGTCTGTCCATCACATCATTCTCCTAATGATATGATCTCATTATTAATTGACAACTCATGTCTATGGTTAGGAAACCTTAACCATCATTAATCAATGAGCTAGTCCATAGAGGCGTACTAGGGACACGGTGTTGTTCATAAACCACACAAGTATTAAAGTTTCCGCTTAATACAATTCTAGCATGGAATATAAACATTATCATGAACAAGAATTATAATAATAACATCTTTATTATTGCCTCTAGGGCATAATTCCAACAGGAGGATCGGGCCACGGCGGATGGGGTCCTCCTTAGGGCTTGTCGGAGGTTGACACGGCAGCAGTGGTACAATCAGAAGCATACTTGCATCGCTCACTACATGGCTGAGCAAGGCAAGAGGGTCAAGAAGCGTGATAATATCGCGGAGCCACCTGAGATGATGCTGGATGCTTACAGGAGTGTAAGTACATTGTCAATGAGATTCTATGTTTTTGCTAAGTTGCAATTGCATTATCTATTCTTCAAATGAGTATTGATGTTTCAGGTTATGCCTGAGTGGTGTCGCAATAAAGATGAGGCATTTGAGGCGTTGGCTAGGAGGTGGCTCGGCATGGACGAAGAGTTCACGGCCGTGAGCGAGCGGAACAGGGACAACCGCGGCTCCGAGGGAACACACAGTGCGGGAAGCCGCAGCACCGATCACTACAGAGAGGAGTTGGTACATATGAATGGCATTAAGGTGCTGATCATGTTTTGCTCGTGGAAGAGGTTTAGTCAACGGATCTGCGACATTCAGATCCGTATGTACTTTGCTAATCTTCAGATCTCCATCTGATATATAATCTCGAATTATATGGAAACGGCGGTTGATGTGCTTGGTCTTTGGATGATATCTTGGTTCCTTAGCCAGTGTTATGGCGCCAGTGTTGTCGCACAATATCTCCAGTGGGTCCAAGGCATTTGGAACCACACCAAGCTCAGTGATGAAGTTTCTGATCCAAACTCCTTCACTTGATTCTTCCGAAGTAGCCATGTATTCCGCTTCTGTTGTAGATCCCGCGATCACGCTTTGCTTGCAACTTCTCCAGCTCACAGCTCCACCATTCAAAATATAAATGTATCCTGACTGAGATTTAGAATCATCCGGGTCGGTGTCGAAGCTTGCGTCGACGTAACCTTTTACGACGAGCTCCTCATCACCTCCATAGACTAAGAACATTTCTTTAGTCCTATTTAAATACTTTAGGATGTTCTTTACGGCTGTCCAGTGTTCCACTCCTGGATCACTTTGGTATCTGCTCGTCAAACTAAGAGCATTGGACACATCCGGTCTAGTACACAGCATGGCATACATGATAGAACCTATGGCCGAGGCATATGGCACTTTGCTCATAGTATCTCTATCTTTTACCGTAGCTGGACACTGAGCCTTGCTCAATATCTTACCTGACAACATGGGCAATGAACCTTTCTTTGCTTTATCCATTCTGAACCTTTTCAGAACTTTGTCTAGGTATGTACTTTGGCTTAAAGCTATTAGGCGTCTTTCTCTATCTCTATAGATTTTGATGCCTAATATATAAGCAGCTTCCCCTAGGTCTTTCATTGAAAAACATTTATTCAAATAACTCTTCACATCGTTAAGCATGCCGATGTCATTTCCAATAATCAATATGTCATCCACATATAGTACTAGAAATGTCACTGAGCTCCCACTCACTTTCTTGTAGATACAAGCTTCGTAGCAATTTGGAACAAATCCAAAACTCTTGATCACTTGATCAAAACGAAGGTTCCAACTCCGAGATGCTTGCTTCAGCCCATAAATGGAACGCTGAAGTTTGCACACCTTATTAGCATCCTTAGGATCGACAAAACCTTCGGGCTGCATCATATACAACTCTTCATCAATGTTGCCATTGAGGAACACAGTCTTGATATCCATCTGCCATATTTCATAATCATGAAACGCAGCAATTGCTAATAAAATCCGAATGGACTTAAACATCGCTACAGGAGAGAAAGTCTCATCGTAGTCAACACCTTGAACTTGCCGAAAAACTTTTGCGACAAGCCGAGCTTTATAGACAGTAACATTACCATCCGCGTCCGTTTTCTTCTTGAAAATCCATTTGCACTCAACGGCCTTACAGTCGCTAGGAGGGTCCACCAAAGTCCACACTTGGTTTTCGTTCATGGATCCCAATTCGGATTTCATGGCCTCTAGCCATTTCTCAGAGTCTGGGCTCATCATCGCTTCCTCATAGTTCGCAGGTTCACTGTTGTCTAACAACAAGACGGTTAAGACAGGGTTGCCGTACCATTCAGGAGTGGCACGTGACCTTGTCGACCTGCGAAGTTCAGTAGTAGCATCGTTCGAAGTTTCATGATCTTTATCATTAACTTCCTCTCTTGTTGGTGCAGACGGCACCGGAACAACTTCAGGTGCTGCGCTACTTTCCAACTCAAGAGAAGGTTCAATAACCTCGTCTAGCTCTACCTTCCTCCCACTCACTTCTTTCGAGAGAAACTCCTTCTCAAGAAAGGATCCGTTCTTTGCAACAAACACTTTGCCTTCGGATCTGTGGTAGAAGGTATACCCAATCGTTTCCTTAGGGTATCCTATGAAGACGCATTTCTCCGCTTTGGGTTCGAGCTTGTCCGGCATCAACTTCTTGACGTAAGCTTCGCATCCCCAAACTTTAAGAAACGACAGCTTAGGTTTAGCACCAAACCATAGTTCATACGGTGTCGTCTCAACGGATTTAGATGGTGCCCTATTTAAAGTGAATGCAGCAGTTTCTAATGCATAACCCCAAAATGATAACAGCAAATCTGTAAGAGACATCATTGATCGCACCATATCTAATAGAGTTCGATTCCGGCGTTCAGACACACCATTGCGCTGTGGTGTTCCGGGTGGCGTGAGTTGCGAAACAATTCCGCTTGCTTTAAGATGCGTGAGAAAATCATAACTCAAATACTCACCTCCACGATTGGATCGCAGAAATTTAATTTTCCTGTTACGATGGTTTTCCACTTCGTTCTGAAATTCTTTGAACTTTTCAAATGTTTCAGATTTATGTTTCATTAAATAGATATACCCATATCTACTTAAGTCATCAGTAAAAGTGAGAAAATAGCGATATCCACCGCGCATCGAAACACTCATTGGTCCGCACACATCGGTATGTATGATTTCCAATAAGTCCGTTGCTCGCTCCATTATTCCGGAGAACGGGGTTTTGATCATCTTGCCCATGAGGCACGGTTCGCACGTGTCAAATGATTCAAAATCAAGAGACTCCAAAAGTCCATCAGAATGGAGTTTCTTCATGCGTTTTACACCAATATGACCTAGACGGCAGTGCCACAAATAAGTTGGATTATCACTATCTACTTTGCATCTTTTAGCCTCAATGCTATGGATGTGCGTTTCATTGCTTTCGAGATTCAGAAGAAATAAACCATTCACAACAGGTGCATGACCATAAAAGATGTTATTCATATAAATAGAACAACCATTATTCTCAGATTTAAATGAATAACCGTCTTGCAATAAACACGATCCAGATATAATGTTCATGCTCAACGCAGGCACATAATAACACTTATTAAGATTTAAAACTAATCCCGAAGGTAAAACTAAGGAGAGCGTGCCGACGGCCATCACATCAACTTTTGATCCATTGCCAACGCGCATCGTCACCTCATCCCTTGCTAGCCGCCGTCTATTCCGTAGCTCCTGTTTCGAGTTACAAATATTAGCAACTGAACTAGTATCATATACCCAGGCACTACAACGAGCGCTAGTAAGGTAGACATCAATAACATGTATATCAAATATACCTTTGATGGTGCCAGCCTTCTTGTCCGCTAAGTACTTTGGACAGTTGCGCTTCCAGTGACCCTTGACCTTGCAATAGAAGCACTCAGTGTCTGGCTTAGGTCCAGACTTGAGCTTCTTCTCAGCAGGGGCAACGCGCTTGCCGCTGCCTTTCTTGAAGGATCCCTTTGCACCCTTAGCTTTCTTAAAGCTAGTGGTCTTGTTGACCATCAACACATGATTGTCTTTCTTGATATCCACCTCCGCAGCTTTAAGCTTTGCAAAGAGCTCAGTGATCGTATCAGTGGAACCAATTTGATTGTGAGTAACTACAAAACCTTTGTAGCTAGGAGGGAGTGATTGCAGAACTCTGTCAATCTTGAGCTCCTCTGGAATCTTGCAGTCCAGTTGCTCAAGGCGTTGAGTGTAGCCCGACATCTTAATGGCGTGCTCACTAACGGAACTCCCTTCCTCCATCTTGCAGTTAAAGAACTTCTCAGAGATCTCATATCTCTCAGAACGGGCCTGAGTCTGAAACATGGTTTTCAGTTCCTCAAGAATCTCATAAGGCCCACGGTACTTCTCAAAACGATTTTGAAGTTCCGGTTCCATAGAAAACAGCATGGTACTCATAATCGCATCACAATCATCTCTGCGAGCATTGAAGTCAGCAAGTTCTTCAGTTTTCGCAGTTGCAGCAGGGGTATCACCTAACGCTTTCTCAAGTACATAGGCTTTTTGTCCGCCAGCGAGAATGATTCTCAGATTGCGGAACCAGTTGGTGAAGTTAGACCCATTGTTCTTAAGCTTTTCTTTCTCAGCAAACACGTTGAAGTTGAAGTTGGACTTAGCCATTTGATCTACAACATTGCAAGTACAATTTAGACTATGTTCATGATAACTAGTTCAACTTAATCAAATTACTAGAAGAACTCCCACTAAATTCAACATCCCTCAAGTTGTTTAGTGAACACGATCCAAATTCACCACACCTAATCCGATCTTCACGAGAAGAGATGTGGTTTCAATGGTGGACAACTAAGTGTCGATCATATCATTCATATGACTCGTGTTTAACCTTTCGGTTCGTGTGTTCCGAGGCCATGTCTGTACATGCTAGGCTCGTCAAGTCAAACCCAAGTATATCCGCGTGTGCAAAACTGGCTTGCACCCGTTGTATGTGAACGTAGAGTTTATAGCACCCGATCATCACGAGGTGCTTGAAAACGACGAACTTTCGCAACGGCGCATACGAGGGGAGAACACAATTTTATCTTGATCTTTAAGTGAGGAATCATCTTATAATGCTACCGTCGCGATCTAAGCATAATAAGATACATAAAAGGATAAACATCACATGCATATAATTTTATGTGACATGGTATAGCCAATCTTCGCGCCATGATCTCCATCTTGTGCGCACCGGCATGATCTCCATCACTCCACCATGATTGCCTCCACCACAAATAGCAACTACAACTATTGCTAACTACTTAGCGATAAAGTAAAGCTATTACATGGCGTATAAGAAGTTGACACGCAGGTCATACACAATTATAAAGACAACCATATGGCTCCTGCCGGTTGTGAACTCATCGACATGCAAGTCGTGAAAGATTACAAAACATGATCATTGCATACATCTCAATTCATACACATCATGTCTTGGGCCATACCATATCACAAAACACTCCCTGCAAAAACAAGTTAGACGCCTCTACTTTGTTGTTGCATGTTTTACGTGGCTTATGGGAGTAACAAGCTAAGAACGATTCTTACCTACGAAAAGCCACAACGGTGATATTATGGTTGCTAACATCCGTTGTAAATCTCATGACTACTATAGTGAGAGAAACTGGCATCCACCAGCCGCATGTGTGGAACAAGCCACACGTCAAGTGCGGAGCCGGTCTCGCGAACGAGGTCGCGTAAAGTTGGCCTGGACCGCTTCGATCTCACTATGCCGCGCCATAAGAAGTACAAAACAAGAGGTTTGCAACAGAAAACATCAACGCCCGCAACAAGCATGTTGCGTTCTACTCGTGAAACACATCTACGCATAGATCTAGCTCTGATACCACTGATGGGTTTCGCAGCATAGTAAATCAAAAAATTTCCTATGGATGCGAACAAGAAAGCCAAGATCTAATCTAGGAGATGTAATCAACGAGAGAGGTAGATGAGATCTTCATACCCTTGAAGATATCGCACAGCGGAAACGTTCAACAGAACGTGGTTGACGTAGTTGTACTCGCCGTCTCCTCCCCGCGATCCGATCCGATCCTACGCCGCAAGTGGCGGCGCCTCCGAGAGATGCACACATACGGTGCAGAGACGTCTCCTCCTTCCTTGGTCCAGCAAGTATGGTGGAGAGATAGATTGGATCTGCAGCACGACGGCGTGGTGCTTATGGTGGAGAGTTTCTGCGGCAGGGCTTCGCCTACGCACAGTCGCGAGAGAGAGAGAGGTGGAGGGCAGCAGTTCAGCCGGCGGCTAGGGTTGGGTGAAGGGGAGGCTGCACCCCTGCCCCCCTTATATGGGGGGCTGGCCGGCCAGCTTGGCCCCTCCTCCAAGCCCTAGGGCCGGCGGCCAAGGGGTGGAGTGGGGGGCAAGTCTTCCCCCTTCCCTCTAGAATGTTCCCCTAGGGTTTCCCCTAGGGCTGGCCGGCTGGGCCTTTGGGGCCTTGTGCGCCTGGCCCAAAGTGGCCAGGGCACTTCCCCTTAGGCCCACGTAGGCCTCCGACAAGTGGGCCCACGTTGGTCCCACTCCGGAACCTTCTAGAACCTTCCGGTACAATACCGATAAACTCCGAAACTTTTCCGGAATCCAAAAACTGCTTTCCTTTATATGAATCTTATTCTCCGGACCATTCCGGAACCTCTCGTGATGTCCTGGATCTCATCCGAGACTCCGAACTAAAACTCATAAACCAATTATCCATTCTATCCTAGCGTCGATGCACGTTAAGTGTGTGACCCTACGGGTTCGAGAATATGCAGACATGATCTTCTATCAATAATCAATAGCGGGATATGGAAACCCATATTGACGCCCACATATTCATCGATGATCATATCGGATGAACCACGATGTCAGGATTCAATTAATCCCGTATATGTATTCCCTTCGTCACACGATATTTTACTCGCCCGAGATTCGATCGTCGGTATCACCATACCTAGTTCAATCTCGTTCACAACAAGTACTTTACTCGTTCCGTAATCCGATATCACTTTGTGATTAACTCCTTAATCACATGCTTGCAAGCGGTGTTGATATCAATTACCGAGTGGGCCCGAAGTATATCTCTCCGACTTGGGAGGGACAAATTCCATCTCGATACATACAACCCAAAAAGTACTTTCCGATCACCTGAGAGACACCTTTATTATCACCCTCACATAGGATGACGTTTGATGACCTCAAAGCTTTCTTCCGATACCAGGGAGTTGTATTATCTCATGGTCTAAGGAATACAATACATGACATAAGAAAAGCTTCGCAAAGATGAACACGAAGACACGATCTAATTGCTTTGCTTTATTTGGGTCTGTCCATCACATCATTCTCCTAATGATATGATCTCATTATTAATTGACAACTCATGTCTATGGTTAGGAAACCTTAACCATCATTAATCAATGAGCTAGTCCATAGAGGCGTACTAGGGACACGGTGTTGTTCATAAACCACACAAGTATTAAAGTTTCCGCTTAATACAATTCTAGCATGGAATATAAACATTATCATGAACAAGAATTATAATAATAACATCTTTATTATTGCCTCTAGGGCATAATTCCAACAGGAGGATCGGGCCACGGCGGATGGGGTCCTCCTTAGGGCTTGTCGGAGGTTGACACGGCAGCAGTGGTACAATCAGAAGCATACTTGCATCGCTCACTACATGGCTGAGCAAGGCAAGAGGGTCAAGAAGCGTGATAATATCGCGGAGCCACCTGAGATGACGCTGGATGCTTACAGGAGTGTAAGTACATTGTCAATGAGATTCTATGTTTTTGCTAAGTTGCAATTGCATTATCTATTCTTCAAATGAGTATTGATGTTTCAGGTTATGCCTGAGTGGTGTCGCAATAAAGATGAGGCATTTGAGGCGTTGGCTAGGAGGTGGCTCGGCATGGACGAAGAGTTCACGGCCGTGAGCGAGCGGAACAGGGACAACCGCGGCTCCGAGGGAACACACAGTGCGGGAAGCCGCAGCACCGATCACTACAGAGAGGAGTTGGTACATATGAATGGAACAACCTGCATTTATTTCCCCTCATGTTCCTTCTTCATAGACATAACATTTCTTTGGCGATGCAGGAGAAAAAACTCGGGAGGCCTGTTACTGAGACGTATGCGTGGCAGCATATGAAGCTGAAGACTCCTGATCTGAGCGAGCCGCAGCCCTCGCTTCCCGAGTACTTCGGCGAGGCCGGCGAGAAGTTGGACAAGTACTGCACGGTGTTCAAGGGTTTCCATCCGGAGGTGGATGACCCACTTGAGGAGGAGACCGACGAGGTGGCGGTGATGGTGGCGGGGCATGGCATGGAGCATGGCCGTACGAAGATTCTTAGCTCGGTGATATGCCCTACGAGGACCCTCTCGCAGATCAAGTCTACCCTCACCGCCGACCACCCCCCTATCGCGCCTCCGTCACAGCCTCGTCGCGATGTAAGTCTTTTCATTAACGTCCTCTTTTCGACATTCGTTCATGAATATGGCTAAGTTCACCACAATGATTATGTATGATATTGTAGCGTGCTTTCGATGCGGCCTATGATGCCATGTATGCAGATTATTTGAGGGAGTATGAGGCGTACAAGGCTCAGAAAAATGCCTACCACCAGTACATGCTGGCGTCGGATGATGTAAGTTTCATCTTTATAGTTGCAAAACATGACAAGTCCCACTTCCTCTTTTTGAACTTCTATTTATGCAATGCCTAACATCTAACCTATCTTGTAGGCGCTGCAACACTTCTTACGCACTGGAGAGAGGATCCCCGTGAGCATGGAGCGACCACCTCTTCCGGAGGAGGTGCCCTTGTGCCCATCGAGGGAAGATTTTGCTCGCACCTACTACGCAAGCACCCCGGTATGTTCTGTGTCAGCCCACTTGTTACAGTTTCCTGTTACACGGCTAAGTAACTAACTATTGCTCAAACATGTAGGGAACGAGAGGTTCGGGGAACCGATACTTTGGTCGTGCTTCCCCGAGTGTGTCGCGCGACATCACACCGGTTCACCCTAGCCGCCGTTCACCTGCTTCTGGTGGTGATTCTACTTCCGTTGGCCAGGCCGGCCATCGGGAGCCTGATTTGACGCACGACGAATTCGATTTCCCGTAGTAGGTCTCCTCTTGTCGACGATGATGCTATCTTGCTACTTTGTGTATGGATATGATGCTACTGCTACATTGTCTATGTGCTCATACTCTTCATGTGCTACATTGTGTTATGTAACGATGATGATGATGCTATTTGTGTGATGATGATGCTATTTGTGTGATGATGATGTGATGCTATATGTGTTGTAAATTGCTATCAATATATACTGTAATTTGTTCTAATGATCATGTGCTATTTATGTCCAGAAGCAGAAAAAAGAAACTGGGCACCTCCTGTGCCGACGGCATTGCCGTCGGCATAGCCCTGGCGTGTGCCATATGGCAGGGGCTGTGCCGACGGCAATGCCGTCGGCACAGGTGGGTCCCAGGTTTTGGGCGCGAACAAGAAGGAAAGGGCCGGCTGGAAATTTTGCGCGCGAAAAATTTGAACCGAGCTGTGCCGACGGCATTGCCGTCGGCATAGCTACCGCCGTCCGTTAGTCCAAATGGGTCCCACTGCTGTCTGTGCCGACGGCCGTCCGTGCCGACGGCGAGTCCTTGCCGTCGCCCCGAAGGCTATGCCGACGGCTGCGGTTGTGCCGACGGCCAGTTGGCCTCGCCCGACGCCCGCGTAGCCCGACGGCCTTGTGCCGACGGCGGCCGTCGGCACAGCCTGTGCCGACGGCTTCTACGGCTGTGCCGACGGCTCGGGGCCGTCGGCCCCTAGTCTGTGTGCTGTAGTGCGCCACAACTTGTTAACCAATGAAGAAAATGCTGACACATACATTGCAACACGAGCTGATAACCATGCCTCCACAAGCAAATAGCCCATGGACACCTCGCTTCACACATGCGACATAGATCACATATTGTCTAATGAGAGGAAGGTAACCGACACTATAAAAATCCCACATTACGGACACTCCGATTGTCCTGCACCTATGTTGCAAGTGATAGCTAGCAGTAGGCTCTCTGTAATAGGGGCAACACCCTACTCGTGGGAGTTCTTTGTGTCATGTTGAAATGTTATTAATTTATGCATTTCCCATGTAGAAAAAACTTACAGAAGTTCTCCAAAAAAACCTTATAGAAGTGGAAGTAACATGTTTTGGCACTAAACCATGAGAGCGGTTTTGTAACATCCCAAAAGAATAGGACACGGGAGGGTAGATGTGGAATATACGCATATTAGCATCTCATGATCTGAAACTATGAAAAAATTTCAAGCAATTGTTTTTAGAAGACAAATAGATGGAAGTTCATATCTAGTGATGAATAGAGCTAGGTCATCACCAGAGTTGATTTCCAAATTGAACATGACATTTGTGTATTCTCAAAATTTGGGGATTCCAATTTGAAATAATAAAATAATGAGTCTTTGACTCATAAATATTTGCACATGATAATTGGTTCTACTTTACTAAAGAATCATATTCAAACATTTGAATTCAAAACAAAGGTTTGAATTAGTCAAACTTGAGTTCAATTGGAAAAATTCATGATAAATGTAATAAACACTAGAAAAATATAATAAAAAATATCACAATGTTCACAATTATATTCCCAATTACATTACAAGATTTATTGTAAAAGGATAGGAAAGATAAAATTACAAGAAGATAAATCTAATACAAACTACTACTAATCCTAAACCATTTTCTATTCGTATCGTCATATTCTTCTCATCTTATTCTTGAACCTGCAAAACAAACAACACCAGCATGAAACCATTTTATGGTTAAAATCTTGGAACCACCAAGTGGTTATTGCCAAAAGAAATGATTCTAGGAACAAGTCCTGAAACCCTAGATTAAACCTTGAGGGGAGAATCAAACTAAAAACTAGGAAATGATATTTGAACTTGATCTTATACTCAAACCAACAGATCAAGGAAATTCACATTTAAATCAGAGACCAAGTGTTGCAACAACGACCGATTGCTATAGCTAGCAGTAAGGTACAAAGACTAGCGCAAGACCAATGAGCCTAATAACAAAAGAGTGATTTACTGAAACTAAACTTACAGTGGACCCGAAACTGATTTAGAAAGTAACATGGAATAGAACAAGTTTCAGGACATGAACCACTAAAGAACAACATGCCAAATCTCAAGATTATTTTGATTTTTAGTAAAAGCAAGTATGATCTATATTAACATAAATGAGTTAATCAGATCATGTGCATAAAATACAAAGTAATAAAACAATTCAGGTGTCAAAGGCAAACAATCTCAAAAGAGCAGTGAAGTTATCCTAGAACAATTCCTAAATATGCAGTAATACAACCTTAAATAAAATAAAATAAACATAAATTGAAAAGCCACATGTGACTATCCAAAACTAAAACCACGATAAGATTTGATCTTAACCAACATGCCATATATTGAAAAATATACTAAATTTAAGAAGTTAATCAATTGGCCACAAAAAATTGACATCCTGTGCATAAATTCAAGATAGATAGGCGGTTCGTACACAAGAGCAAGCAGGTTACTCACCAATGCATGTAGTGAGGTGTCAACACCAGAGATCCCTAGTGACACTATAAATAGTTGGGGATCCCACACCCCAGAGCTCACAACTCACAAGTCAAGCTCAAAGTGAAAACACACGTTAGAGAGATATCTGAGAGCAAGAGGACACCATAAGTAGAAGCAAGAACAGGAGAAGGGCAAGAACAACAATGATTTTATCATCCACAAGAACTCTAGGATTAGCTTGCTACAAAGGTTGTTAGTTAAACCCTAGAAATAGTAAGATTTAAAGAGAGAGAGAGAGAGAGAGAGTATAGGCATTGATCCATAGGATCAACACCCATTCTTAGGTACCATTAGAACATGATCAAGCATGTTCATATTGCTGGGAAGCAAGTAGTGGTAGAAAATCATGTTAATATTTTGTGCACACTCTTCTAAGAGGCTCCACAAAAGTATTACAACATGATTAAGCACCTAATGCACAATCAATATAAGAAACTAAATCAAAGAATCATTCTTGAAGAACCTTATTAAACACCATCTCACTTCTCCACCTAATCTGGATAAGCAGGAACAAAAGAAAGACAGTGGCTAATTAAATCATCATACATGAACACATAAGCCACTGGATAATCAACATTAGAAAGAATGAAGCTAAACTAAACAACAATCACTAAATCATTTGTGAACTAATCTAACATAGAAGCATTTGTAGCAATTGAACCATGAAAGCCATCATATAGACTAGATTAACAAGTAAAACTTGAACCACTAAAGCAAAAGCTTCAATACTATCTTTAACTGAACCCATACTGAATTAGAATTAATAGTGAACTCTGACCAAACTGAATAACAGATTTAGTTAACTCAAAGATAGAAGAACAACAAGCACATAAACTATAAATCAATAGCAGAACCTATTATAACCATAACTAATACCCTAGAACACTAAGCAATAATATCATACTCAACTACGAAGAACATTAATAGTAGAGTAGCAGTAGAACCCTAAAATAGAAGGGATTTGAGGAACAAAGATCTTAAGCAGTCGTAGAGAGGGGTTAGAGAAGGAATATCAGGTTAGTGAGCCGTGGCAGGAGCTTTAGCTCAACCACACGACCTGAGTTGAGGGAGACCACGACAGGAGCGACAACAGCACATGGAGCACCTTGGCAATGGTAACTCAACCTGCACCAGCCACACCAGCCGCACGGAGATGCCAAGGCGCTCTCTAACACAAGAGCAAGACCGGGAGAACCACCGGATCTCGGTACCGCATGGCCAAAATCCTAATTAGGGTTAGGGTTAGGCATGACTAAGCAAGAGCACGAGGGACAAATCGAATTGGATAGGATTTTAAAGCAGAGCAAGGCGATTCGATTGCGACTAAGCGTGGTGGCAGAGGCAGCCAGTGCCAGCCGAGATGGCCAGACAACTCCTATGGCGATTCGGTCGCGGGAGCTCAAGCGCGTGAGCGAGTAGAAGAGATAGGTTTTGAATGCGGGCTGGTTCCATTGAACCGAACAGTCTAGGCCTAGTTAGACTAGGTTTAGTCCGACTCGTGGCACTAGGGGCATTTGAGTCATTTAACCTGTAAAATGTATTATGTCCACATACAATTTTTGAAAATAAAAATACATATGCATGGGAAATTGTGCGTACAATCTGGAACTCAATTGTTTAAAATGCTTTTTCTTGGATAAATATTCAAGATAATTAAAATACTCATTGGAATGAATTAATATTCCAACTCAATTGTTTGAACATAATAAAATTCACAAATATTATTTTAATAATTTTTGAAATAATATTCTTCAATTATAAGAAGTATTAAAATACTAAAGATTTCTGAAAGTGATAACATATTAAAAAATGCACCAAAAGCCAAAAATGGTAATTTGGTAAGTAAACATAAAACATGTATAATTCAAAATTCAAGTGGGGAATAAACCATATCAATACTTGCATTTCATATGTATGTAACATAAATTTGGTTATTTAAACATTCTCCTTACCTCAGGATAATGCTATTTTCAGAACCTAAGGTCTAGTGTTATGTAGAAACTTCGAACTACACTATCTCACAGTTACAAGGCAAGTTCAATCTTGCATGCTGTTGAAATATTTTTACAAGATACTTTTAAAAACTATAATATCATCACCTCAGTTCAAAAGCAAATTACCATTTTATAAATGAAATGTAATGAGTGGTTGGTACTGAAACTATGGTTGGAATACATATTGGGAAATAGTTGTGGTGGAGGTTGCACTGTACTGGAAAATTGTATATAGGACTAACAACAAAGGTAGTCAGTCAGCTTTGACTACAAATCTTGTTATGGGCCAAGCGAAATAGAAGGAACTTCTTCCTTTCGTATGTCATCAGATGCTAAGTCGAGGTGCAATCCAGATAGGAGTGCAGCGGGTGGAAGCCCGCCATCTTGTGCTATAGGGTGACGACTTAAGTTTCTTAGAAAGGATGGTAATTGAGCATAGGTCTCACATCAAAACTCATTACAACGGAATGACATCAGGGTGGTGGAGGAGGACTACAAAAGGATTCAAATAAACTGGGTACTGGCCTCAGATTACTTCGGGGTGGTGGAGGAGGACTCTACATGATTCAGATATACTTGGTACTGGCCTCATACCATGGAAGTGTGACTATATTTGTGGAAAAATTAGCGCACCTCTGCAGAGTGTATGAATGTGACTGTCACTCCCTGTTCGAGAATTGAACTATGATTGTAGCGGGAAAGAGACTCCATGTAGACCTTATAACCCGTGAAGACTAACGAACATATATTTATAATAAAATTGACATTTTCAAGAAATTGATTTTGAAAACTTGCATAGGCCTAGGATACTTTATCCACGGCTATAGATAGAGCAAAATACAGCCACTATACAAGATTTGTTGAGTACACTTGTACTTAACTGTACCTTTTTTTTAGATTATGAGAAGATTAGAGAGGGAACTTTAGACGAACCTGGAGACGGCGATATATATTACAAGGAACCAAATCTTTCTGGAGATATAGAAGGAGAGAACTACGGAATAGTATTTGGAGCAGAAGACGAAGATGGAGAGGCATAGAAAATAGAATAGGTAGATGGGACGAGCAGCGTAGAAACTTTTGTAAATAAGTTGCAGAGCTCTAATGGTACCAAACTTAGTGGTTCCATTGATAATAAAATATGTGAAACTAAGTTTAAATCAAATGAGCATCTCATTGGACCGAGAATTACCTTGAATCAATTGTACACTTTTGCATTGTAATAATGAATATGTGAAATAAGGACGCACAATGTTTCTATTGTACCCTCCAAGCGATGTAATATTTATAAAATAGTGCTTTCATAAGTGTTATATCAATGACTTGCACACTATATATACAACAGTGTACTGGATCACCACAGGCTTCTCGCCTAATGTTCTTGGCATGTGATCTAAGTAAATATATATACTCCCATTCAATTTGACATGAGACTTTTCACAATGCATTGTATCATTGTATTTAAGAGACAATTTGATATGTATTGCAACATTGCTTATGTATTACCTCTCAGATGCCCCAGCAACATCTCGCCCATTGCCTTGGTGAAAACGTAGGTATTTGGCCACCCAAACTGCCTGGCCCTTGATTCATGTGTAACAGACGAGTCAGGTTCGTAGTGTTGCTACTACTTGCAAAATATTTTAGACATTGCTATTTTATTGTTCTTTCCGGAAAAAACTGACCTCTTGAGGCCAAGTTCCTTCATGGTTCTCACGTCGGCCTTTTCTGACGAAGAGTTAATGTTCAGTTTTATCAGGGTATCTTTGATCAGATTTAGCTCGAAATTGATGTCTAAGTGAGTGCCTCCTCTTAATGTCTCGCCCATCATGAATGGTTTCTCTGGTATCAATCCCTCTTGTTCACCAGCTACATAAGCTGTTCAAGGAAAAAAAAAACTTCTCACAATTCAGAATAATGTTTAATAAACGGTCAGAAATAATGCACAGAACATATATGGTTTCGCACCAGTTGAAACATGAAGCATCATCTTTAGTTTAGCACACTTTTTTGCAAATGCGCATACATGCTTTGCTCCAAAGACATTCGTGTCGAAAGCCACGTCATATCTGCAAGCCATCACACTTTGACCAAAAATTCGACAGAAAAATCAGCAATATATTATTCAAGAACCCCCAAAACCTTTCGTAGAAATTTGTAGTAGCAGCTCCATTGACGATGATGTCTATGTCGTTTGACAATTCTTTCAGCTTGACATTGTGTAGCCCAAAATTCTCATACATTATGTCTCCTGCCAAAGGGCATAGCTTTTCTTCCATGAAATGTTCAAACTTATTACCATGCTTTTCTTTCAGAACTTTAAAGATCTCCTTCCCTGTCACCTGAAGATACCAAAAAAGTGTTTGCTCTTTCTGGTGAGGATTACCACAAGATGAATCCAATTTGATTTATATAAACTTTTCCATGTTTGGCTTTACACTTTTAAGAAATGTACTGTTACTATAAATAAGAAATGTACTGTTACTATAAATGTTTGTAATTTACTTTTCCTTGTCTGGCTCACATTTTGAGCCGTCAGACATGTTTGTAAATTACTTTCACAAGAGAACTACTTCCTCAATAGATGCTGAACAGGAGATTGGCAGTTTCAAAAATAATAGGAGACTTAGTGAATGCTCAAAATCTGCAGAGTTGACAACAGGGTTATTTCCGGTTCATATTTTGAGTTTGACTTGTCAAAAAACATGGATGCATCTCAGGACCTATCCAGGAGTGGTAATATAAACTGCTGTGGAAGGAAAAAACGTTTGGCAACAGGAATACTTTACCTCAGTCTGGATCCGACGCTTTGCAGATCCATCATCGGTGGCTCGAACCAAGAGAAAGATCTTCTTCACACCAGGCTGAACCCTCAGTATCTTTTCCACAAGCGCTGTACAGAGATCAAACACCAACGAGTATCACACACCACTAGCACAAAGCTATACCACTCTGCACTGACTTTATAGATCGATATTCAATACTTATACCTTTTCCTAGAAAACCAGTTGAACCTGTGATCAGGATATTCTTGTCCCTGAAGTATCCTACGACACTACCTTCCATTTCTCCCATCATTTCCGAATGTGTGTCATCCAGAGGAGGTGTCCATGTATTTATTAGGGAAGAAAGAAGAACGTTTTGTTTCAAACAGCAAATTGAAAAAGACAGCAATAGCGGACGTACGTTCTCGTTAGATCATAATAGCGCACGCACAACGAATATCACATTCAACTTCCAATGAAAGCAATGACTCAACTACAATATAAGAGCCTTCTAAAACGACTATCTGTATTCATGAGCGATAGACTGTACTAGGCTTTTTCTTTAGCAAGCTTCATCTGAAAAACGTTGAGGGTTTTCTTCTGAGTCCTTCTACAGTGCATGAGATCATTTTGGGACGTTTATTCATTGCGATCCAACGGCCTGGGTACGAAGTACTACACCAGAAATTGTGTACTTCCCTGAGGGGTGTTTTCTGTAGTTCACTCTTTTCTGTAGTTCACTGTTAGTAATACTGCAGATGAATTTAGAGAAAATGCCATCACATATGGCGAACCCAACCCCCTAGCCTCAATTTCGGCCAAACGGACGAGATGGGGGATGCAGTGCCGCTGGCCCATCTGCCCCAACTGCCTCTGTCCATCTCCTCCCACACATCCCTCGAGCGCCACCTCCTCCCCGCTTCGACAAGGAGGCTAAGCTCTACCCGACAACCGACGAGGAGGACGACAGGCGCCGGCCCATCTGCCGCATCTCCATCGCTGGGTATCGTCTGCCGCCATCCTTCTCCTCCCCCATCGCCTCCACCACCAGCAACCCGTCCTCCTCTGATCCTCTTGTCCGAGTGAAAAACCAATTCCACCTAGGGTATAGACGTCTCGGGCTTATCCTGTGGTCCAATCCAGCATTCAGATCCGTGCTACTCACATTAGGCTATGTCCACTTCAAGTTACTGAGCCTCTCATCTTTTACATCACATACCCCATACTTTTTCATATTACACGGCAAGTTAATCAGAAAACATATTTTCTTACCAACTCTCCAGGGTCGCTCTCGCGCGGGCCGACTCCGGAGGACACCCGAACCCTAGGAACCAACCCACCGGAGTCCAGCTCCCCTGGCCGCTGCCGCCGCCGGCGCCGACGGCGGTGGCGGCGCACGGATGCCAAATGGCAGAGGGCGAGGAGAGAGCGTCCCCTACGGCCCCTCTACGCGTCGGAGAGGTGGCGGTTCTGTGGATGGCGTGGCGCGGCGATGTGGAGGTGCCCGTCGGCCGGCGCGACAATGCAGGTCCCAGGCGGGCGCTAGGACGGGGGAAGGCTAGGCGGTGGAGCTGGGTAGCGTGGCGCGGCGGGGATCTAGGATCGATCTGGGCCCATCCAAGGCTCGATCTGGGCTGCGACCAGTTCGTGTTGGCCATGCTCGGGGCTCGACTCAGAGGAGGTGAAGCGGGGGAGGGAGGTCCTGGTTGTGCTATTGGCTGCTGTGGCGTGGGCACGATGGAGGCTCTTGTCCTATCTAGGCCATCAGGGCAGCCATAGAGGTCCCTTCTACTTGCTCCGATCTGCAATTTGCGGGAGACGAACGGCACCGCTACAGGGTGTTGCATCCTCCCATCGGGCGCAGGGATGAGGAGGAAGAAGGGTCGGTTGTGTGTCTGCAAGTTGCGGGAGAGGAATGGCACTGTTGCGGGGTGTTGCATCCTCCCGGCGAGTGCATGGAAGAGGAGGTGGAACGGCTGGCACCGCACCGAGATTGTTGGGAGGTGGCATTGGGCGGCTGTGGTGGCAGGGGCACCTCGACGTTGCATCCTCTCATCTTTTATGGGAGATGAATGGCGTCGAGATGTCCATGGAGGTGTGGTCGGCCGTGGAGGCAGGGCAGCGGAGCGGATATGGTGGCTGACCGGATTTCCGGGTTTGGCGGGTGAGACTGACGGTGAAAGCCTCGACGGCGGCGCCTACGAGCGTCGTGCCCTTGTTGGAGGCATCGATGGTGCAGTCTTTACCTACCTTCCCGCATCCTCTAGGGGAAACCCTAGATCTGGCCTTCTGGATCAGCGATGGCAGCGCTACGGTGTCGTGTTCCCTCTTGGGGGCTTCACGTTTGAGGTGGAACTGGCTAGAGAGACATGTGGTCTGTGGAGGTCGGCGGCGTTGGGCAGCAGTTGGAGCACTCTCCACATGCAAGGAGCGGCGGATGAGCCACTTCGGTCATTCTTGTGCGCTTGGGGAAGCACTTGCCCTCCTCTTTCGGGCATGTCGTTCCTCCTCGGTGTTGTCTAGGTCAGGGAAGAGGCTCATGGCAGATCAAGTCGATGCGACGGTTTTCGGTGAGCACTGCGAGTGGTGTCATTCGAGTAGCCCAGTTGTGTGCCTCGTATGTTCCGCTTTTTGGCATGTTGTATGTGTTGTGGTGCTTAGGTGTGGCTTTGCCGTTGTTCAGGATTTTGCCTAGTTTTCCTACAAACCAAGCAGTGTGCTTTCTTATCAATGAATTTAGAAGCTAACATTAAAAAAACCAATTCCACCTAGGTATAGACGTCTCGGCTTATCATGTGGTCCAATCCAGCATTCAGATCCGTGCTACTCACATTAGGCTATGTCCACTTCAAGTTACTAAGCTTCTCATCTTTTACATCATATACCCCTTATTTTTTTATTACAGAAATTTAATTCCTCGACCATCTCTCTAATAAAAGTGAATAACATCCAGTTTTACCAAAATTTTATGTTACTTTTGCTTCTCATTTTTTCTATGCTTTTCCATCTCGTGCAACAACAAAATTTTATGTTCACATTTTTATTTTATTTTCCATCTCATGCCACAACAAATTTTTCTATGCACTACACTTTTGGTGGACCATAAACAAATATGGGAGCAAAAAAAAATTAGGAACTACTCCCTCCATTCCAAAATATAAGATGTTTTATCCTTTTTCTGGCACTATGTATCTAGACATCTTTAATGTGTATGTTGGAAGCAAAATAAGTAAACCTACACTGTAAAAGACATCTAGATACATGTATGTCAAAAAAAGCTAAAACATCTTATATTTTGGAATGGATGGAATACTCATTAAGACAGACAAAAAATCTAGTGCACGAAAAAATTATGGACCAAATATGTCGTGCCGACGCTCTGCACAATTCATCCACATATCTTCTCCCTATCATAAACATCAGAGGAACATTAATCTAGCCAGGAACATGCTACTTGATTGGATTTGGAACAACCTGATTGGGAAAAATGAAGCAAGTTTGATTAGAAAAAAGTGGAGTTTGATTAGAGTGATGCGGCACCGAAGAAACTAGGCCATGCCGTCGGTGTTACCGCTGCCGCCGCTCCATCTCCAACATCCTCCACCTCCTCATCTCCCGCTCTTATTTTGTCAGCTCACATCATCGTCAGCACCTTCCATTAGAAAAAAGTATCCATCTACCTCGATCGGAAATCGTGATAGAATGGTCATTTTCACGGTTAGAAATAATTGTTCTTGATGTATTAATATATGTATTTATTATCATGTTTATATATGCTTTTTCTAATAAAACTAGTGTGCTAGGACATGTGTGGGAATGTGTGCATTATGCGGAGTAATTTGATGGTATACATAGGAAAGTCATAAATTCTAGGTGTTGCTATGATTTTTTATCTTCCCATTGATTGCCTCACTAGGGATAAATGAATGATTGTGCTTTATGTCGTCCAGTGATAGAAGGAATGCTCTTGTTTACTTAAAGGTAGCACAACTATGTTCGACATCATGTTATAGATCTTAAGGCAATACTCTGTTATTTATTAAAATAGACCGAGAAAGTTTTCTCTTATTGTAGGAGTATTAGGAGTTGTGTTGCATCAACTCTATGCTTGGACCTGATGTCTATATTTATGCGTATTCAATGACTTCATATTTCTTTGCATGCTCATAAATTGTTGGTTGTTCCTTATCACCACCACCATGTTTGAGAGAGAGGGAGAGAGAGAGAGAGATCAAGTGAAATTATATCCCGGTTCACTTTTAGCTATAAGAAAAAGCCTTCTACACTAGTTTGTTTGCTATTTTCTTTCTAGTTATTATTAAAATCAAAAATATAAAAATATCTCTAGTTGTTACCTTTACTTATTAAGTTAAGTTTTGTATTTCTTACACATCGTGAGTGCCTGATAAACACACTAGTGAGTTGTGGACACAAAGCTGTTTGGTTGCTATGTTGTTTACTTGAAGAGGGCAAGGAGGAAGAACCACCAATTTTCCAAGAGTTCGATATAAACCCTCGAGTCACCCTAACGTTCGCATAAACTGTCGAGTGCCCACTGTTGGTATATGAGGTGCAGCCCAACTGAGTGCCCACATGATGGTAGCAAAAGGGCACAAAGCCCAGGAAAGATTGGCGGTTTGCAAAGCCCTCGAAGCACGTTTAACCCTGATGTATGGTGCAAGAACTAGGGAATTACGGCTTATCGCTACCTAGTGACCGAATCGGACACGTTACTTGAGACCTGGCCTCCTCTATATAAAGGTTGGGATGGGACGTCGGGAAGGAAAATCTATAATCTCACGCACAAGCACCACCATAGCCATCAAGGCACCCTTGAATCATCATCATCAATCGAGATCGGATAGGCAGGGATAGGTCTTTACCTCCTACAGAGGAGCCGAACTTAGGTAAATCTTTGCCTCCTTCTTATATGTTCTGTTCGCCGTTAAATTTGTCAACACACTCTTTCCCCAAACCCTAGTCCTCAATCTATGGACATTCCCTTGTGAGGAAAACGATACTTGCTGCATCACTCTACACTTGGAGTCTCAAATACTGAGGCAAATTAAAGAGTAGAAGTGTTTCCATCAAGAATCAGTAGATTAGTGGGGTGCCCCCTTAAACTTTCTGGTAGAACTAGAAACAGTCTTGTCGTGATATTCCACTATCGCTCGGTGGGGTTGATTGTACTTGTGGGTACATTTGTGCATCGATACATGGTATACATGGAAATTTTGAACTTAATCATGGACCAACTTGCACTAATTAATAACTTGCTTAGTAAGTAGTTATATTTCAACAATAATCTATAAAATTGACCATTGTGTGTGTGCCTTTGGTATTGCTACTTCCTAGGGACAAGGGGGCACCAGAGTGATCCTGCGAGATGATGAAGGTTGTATCCTCTTTGCTGCTTGTAGATCCTTACAGTCTTGCGACAGTACCCTTGAAGCGGAAATTCTAGCCTGTAGTGAAGAAGGTCTAGCCATAGCCTTGGAGAACACCAACAATCCAATCATCTTGGAGAGTGATTGTGTGGAGGCGACTTCCATGATAAATGATGCCAACCGGAACCGTTTTCATGTTGCATCTTTACTCAATGAAGTCAATAAGCTTTGGGAGTCTAGAGTTAATCATATTAGTAGAAATCTAAATAATGTGAGTCACATTTTAGATAAATGGGGTTTAAGTACTCCTGTACTATGGTTTGGATCCGACATGAATCACGACGACATCCTATGCCTTGAATAATAGAATTACCATTCGCCAAAAAAACAATGGATGATGCATTGGATGTGTTACATTTGGTGTTAGTAGCTAGCTGGTTCCTTATGATCTCTCTTACCTTCTCTAATAGATGGAAGTTGTAACGTGTCTCTATAGGTTCTTTAGTGCTTGCTTGCTATTCCTTAACCCCACCATACAGCCTGACGTTCATTTTCGTATTCAAAGTCCGTCTATGTACCACATGTACAACTGCATCTTGTTGATGAAGCTTTTACATCTTTGAAGTTGCAAAGTACAAAGTACTTACTGCTGCTCATCTTGGATTTTTTGCCATAGGAGGTATGAAGATAGGTACGTTGAAGGACGAAGTTAGCAAGATTACCCTTTTGGCTTGGCCTGGGTAGGGTTATAGATACCATCGATTATCTTCAAACCTTTTAGGACCATTTGTACTTTTCTTCGTACTCGAATGCTATTTTGCTTTCTTTGGGAATTGGATCTTTGTAAGGTATATATGATCCATTGTTGTATATATGTTCTTTTATGTGTTCCATCGTGAGATTGGTATAATGTCACTACTGATTCCACCTGCATTGCGTGTATATTTCTACATGCACAAGGTGCTTGGTGGGAATTCTAGATCGCCATCATGTACGCGTCGAAATCAGCAAGGTGCTGATTTTGGGATGTCACACCTCTCTTGTTGGATACTTCTAGATGCTCTCAAACTTCTCGTGCTAGGTATGTGGGTCGTTGTCCATGGAGAATGCCTAGATGTGGGCTCTTGTGAACTCGTTCCATGCTCTGATGGATCTCGAACCTTATTCTGGAGCCACTTCAACACATTTTCCTTTAGGAAAGTCGAGAGAAGGATTGTGGTCAGAATCCCCTCCCATAACGTTGCATACCATTTTACTCGTAATTATTGGCTCACGCAGCCCACCGGACCTCTACGGCCGTGAGGTCTTAGAGAGCGCTCGGCAGCCGCTGATGATCCTCGATCACCATATAGTCGTCTTTGGAATATTTCGACGCGAAAGATGCCTTTCCAGGTGCCTATCGCGTCGGTTGAGCCTCTGATCATGGTGGCAGACATTGTCCTCGCGATCGCGTATGTGGCCTTGGTTCTCATGACGTCCGTCGCGGTTTTTTTCATGGTCGTCGGGATGTGGGTCATTCACGTTGTGAGACATCCATTTGCATATGGTTGTTTGATTTCCTCATAAGCACAGACCGGAGAAGGTTGGAGCTGCCTGGGCGACCTACCCCTCTAGATCATCGGGTATTGCAAGGTTGACCGACCAGGTTATCGTTTCCTTTGGTGTTGCCGAGCTAGCTGCACTCTTGACTAGAGCTAACATTTGAGGTCGTGTCTCTGTGGGAATGGTTCTGGTTGTTAAGGACAGACAGTGGAGTCCTCCCTGCCGTTTCCTTGATGTGTTTCTTCAAAGCTCACGGTGGCGACACTTTAGACGCGATACGTCTCCCTGAGCCCCCTCAAACTGGTCAATTTGCGCTTGTTATTGCGCTAACTCATAAGTCGGAGCATCTGATTGCTCCGTCGATGCCCTGGCGAAGCACTCATAGGTAATGGTTCCCAAGCACCTTGGGGGATGTACGGTGAAGCGTCTACCCAGGCACAACTCGAGGTTGCTCTCGCGTCTCCCCCAGAGAGGCGGCGGCGATCTCATCTCCCTCTCTAGATCTTAGCCGGGGAGAGCGCTGGTTCCCTCTCCCTCCGCTTGCCGCTCCGGTGGCAGGAGGGGGGGACCTCGTTCCTCCACCTAGTACTTAGGGTTAGGGTCTATTTGCATATGGTCGTCGGGATGTGGGTCATTCACATTGTGAGACATCCATTTGCATATGGTTGTTCGATTTCCTCATCAGCACAAACCAGAGAAGGTTGGAGCTGCCTGGGCGACCTACCCCTCTAGTTCGGGTATTGCGAGGTTGACCGACCAGGTTATCGTTTCCTTTGGTGTTGCAGAGCTGGCTGCACTCCCGACTAGAGTCAGAGCTAATACTCGAGGTCGTGTCTCTGTGGGAATGGTTCCGCTTGTTAAGGACAAACAGTGGTTAGTGGAGTCCTCCCTGTCGTTTCCTTGATGTGTTTCTTCAAAGCTCACAGTGGCAACGCTTTAGACGCGATACGCCTCCCCGAGCCCTCTCAAACTGGTCAATTTGCACTTGTTGTTGCGCTAACTCGTAAGTCGGAGCATCTGACTGCTTCGCCAATGCCCCGGTGAAGCACTCATAGGTACTGGTTCCCAAGCTCCTTGGGGGTTGTATGGTGAAGCGTCTACCCAGGAACAACTCGAGATCGCTGAGATCCCACAATAAACAGGAACCATGTTGTAAAAGAGGTATCATGCACAATAACTCGGTGTCAGGCTGGTAACATATATAGTAACCCGGTAAGGTGGTATACCGTAGAGACATAACCTGAGTATCCAGCAGGTGCTGGATTTGGTTGTAGTCCTAGACAACCCCGTACATGACTCCTTGCTGGATGTAGTCGTACGGGGCGACCATATACCTAGGAAATCCTAGATCAGTGTGGGCTAAGGGGTTGTAGTTCTCGAGCTGTTGTTGGTAGGCAGCCCTAAAGATTCTCCCGACATAGTCCAATTAGTCCTTGTTGTTCTTATCGCGACTAAGCTAATGGTGAAAACGGATTTTCATTCGGGTTAGTGGTCTGAGTCTCCATTGAATGATTTTGGGGACATTCGTGTATTGGATTGAGCTAGCAATGTATTTTGCCTATAACTTCGTGCATTGGAATACTATTTTTCCTCATTTAATTGGATTGGAGTAAGATACAAGATTATATTTTTCTCATTTGGTACTGTGCCACATTAGCAAAATAAAAAGTAAAATTTTTAATAAAAAATTAATATGAAGAAGATATCAAGTACACCCGACCTCTCCAACTCAATATCAAGAGCAGTCTATACATATTTGAACTTTTATACTTTCAACCGTGATACAAATGTAACATTGCAAAGTAATAAGTACATCTTTAAACATTTACACTTGTAACGTGGACAATTATTTATTGTAAGCGTACCCAGGTGTTGTGTAATAACTATCGCAGTCTTTATTTTCGATGGCAGGCGCATGAGAGTTGTGTAACAAAATCGCAGTCTTATTCTCGAAGCCAGGCGCTTGCGCTGGAAATTTAGCTGGTTGGATGAAACTCAGACGTCACGCCAGATACTTGAGCACCCCGGGAATGTGAACCTTGTAGAAATAGTCGTCCCAGTCGATTGTCTTGGGATCGAAATCAAAGTAGTATTCTCCATTGGTATTTTGCTCCATTGTCATCCTCAGCCTCTCAAGGTTCATGTTATCAAAGCTACGCAACATCGAAAAATTCAGCTCTGAAAGAAGAGGCAAAACATTTCATCTTGTTATTCTGCCCAGAAAGAAGATGCTTACCGCCCTTTGTATAAGGTGAAAGGCGCGTAGAACTCGATCAGTTTCACGGCCAATCGGTATTTTCCGTTGAGTTCGTTGTAGCTCCGCGAGAAAACACCACAGAGCACAATGCTCACCAGGTGAAGGATCTGTCCAAATCCAACCATAACAGAAACTTAAGCTCATTCTCGTCTACGAAATCAATGTTTTCATGCAAGCTGAAACTTAAGCTCATTCTCGTCTACAGATCAGTACAGTCGAACCTCGAGAGGGAGCTTGTACTTGATGATCATGTACGCGCTGAGCCGGGGTACCGTGCTGAAGAAGCGCATCTTTTTCAGCCGGATGGGCTCGCCGTTCTTCCCCCGCGGCGGGTTGTCGATGAAGTAGCGGTGGAAAGTCTCCTGGAGAACCGTGTAGGACGCCGGGTTGTGCAGCGACGATGTCACGTGATAGATGGTCTGCGCTTGTTCCTCTGAGTGCGCTACCATGGCCACCATCATAGCGTTCACTACCATGTCTCCCGGAATCTGTCCAAACTCCGAACTTTGGTAATGAAGTATGTAAAATTGGATCAAGATTTTGTTTCATGTTTTGGAACTCACCACGTCCATTATGCTATCCGGGTCTACTAGAAAGAAATTTAAGTCCTGCTTGGCGTAACCCATCAAAACCGAGTCGAGTGTTCTGAAGATGATGAAAAATTCAGGGATCGCCTCCAGAAAACAAGAAACGGAAATTTGAGTTTAGTCACCTGATTCCTTCCATCCATCCAGGCAATGGCTCCTTCAGGAGGCTGGTTATGATGCTAGGACGGACGATGACGACCGGAAGTTCGCCTCTCAGGTGCCCGAGCAGCATCTCGCCCATTGCCTTGGTGAAAACGTAGGTATTTGGCCACCCAAACTGCCTAGCCCTTAATTCAGAAGTGTCAGGTTCGTAGTGTTACTACTGGTTGCAGAAAGGTTTAGACATGTACATTTAATTGCTATTTCATTCTTTTTTGTATCTGACCTCTTGAGGCCAAGTTCCTTCATGGTTGTCCTCTCAGCCTTTTCTGAAGAAGACTTGGTCTTCAGTTCTACTCGGGTATCTTTAATCAGATTTAGCTCAGAATCGATGTCTAAGTGTGTGCCTTCTCTTAGTGTCTCACCCATCAGGAATGGTTTCTCTGCTACCAATCCCTTTTGTTCACCAGTTACATAAGCTGTTAAAGTCATTACTTCTTAGAATCAGAATACGAACAATGTTTAATACTACTAAACAAAATCAGAATAACGCACAGAACATTATTATATAAATATATAATCGTATTGCTTCGCACCAGTTGAAATATGAAGCAGCATCTTCAGTTTAGCGCACTTTTTTGCAAATGCGCATATATGCTTTGCTCCCAAGGCATTCGTGTTGAAAGCCACATCATATCTGCAAGCCGATCACACTTTGAAAAATTATTTCTACAGCATAAATGTAACTCAGGAATCTATGATTCAAGAACCCCGAAACCTTTCATAGAAATTTGTAGTGGCAGCTCCATTGACGATGATGTCTATATCGTTTGACAATTCTTTCAGCTTGACACTGTGTAGCCCAAAATTCTCATACATTATGTCTCCCGCCAAAGGGCATAGCTTTTGTTCGATGAAATGTTCAAACATATCACCATGCTTCTCTTTCAGAACTTCAAAAATCTCCTTCCCTATCACCTGAAAAATAGCAACAAAATGTTTGAAGTTTCTGGTGAAGATCACTACAAGAAGAATCCAATGTGAGTTATACAGACTTTTTCATGTCTGGTTTACTTACTGAATTGTCAGACATCAGACTTAAGACATGTTGTCTTCATTACTATTACAGGGGAGTAAGTAGGCCAAGTTTGGTGAATGCTCAAAGTATGCAGAGTTGGAACTAGCGTAATTTCCATTTTGACTTGTCAAAAACATTAGATGCGCCTCAGGACCTATTCGGGAGTGTGCATCAGTGATGTGGGAGAAAATTTTGACGAAAGAAATACTTTACCTCAGTATGCATCCGACGTTTTGCAGATTCGTGATCAGTGGCTCGAACCAAGAGGAAGAGCTTCTTGACACCAGGCTGAACCCTCAGTATCTTTTCCACAAGCACTGAGATCAACAAACACCGACGAGTCACGAGTATCACACACCACAAGCACCAAGCACAACCTACAGTGATATTCTATACCTACCTTTTCCTAGGAACCCAGTTGAACCAGTGATCAGAATAGTCTTGCCCCTGAAGTATCCTACGACACTATCTGCATCCATTTCGCTGATAGTTTCCAAATATGTGTTCTTCAGAGGAATTGTCCATGTATTTATTAGGGAAGAAAGAAGGATGTGTTAACAGAACCTCCGCCTTGTTTCAGAGGGCAAGCGGAAGAAGGCAGCAATAGTGGAAGCACGTTTTCTTTAGATCTTGATAGAGGACGTACACCGGGAGTTACATCCAACTTCCAACTTCCAATTTCCAACGAGCAACTGCAATATAAGAGCCTTCTACATGATCGACAAACAGTGCTAGGATTTGTCTTTAGCAAGCTTATCTGGAAAAACGTTAAGGTTCCATTTACAGTAACGTTTAAGGATCTTACTACAGAAGTGGATAAATTGAATTGTTGGAGAAGTTTCAGGACACAAGCGGCGCGCGTAGTACTACTGCACTAACCCTTATTAAATAGTCCTGTACGACGCTAGGGGTAGAAGTAGAAGCGCGGACTACAGTAATCAAATTATTTCTTTCGTCTCGCAAAAAAAAGAATTATTTATTTCCAGTATCTGTGTGAAGGAAATTCTACAATATTTGATTATTTTCCCCACTAACAAAGGATTTTAAGGCACTAGAAGCAGCCAAATTACTATAACTAGTCGTAAACCCGTGCTCCTGCACGGGCTAGTACTCTGTTATTAGGAACTAAAACTATGTAGTGATAATGATACATCACATCTTAGTTGTTATTATGATTTTTAAATATTTCAAGTCCTTCAACATTGTGGAAGATCATTAGGTAAAAATTCATAGTAAACTTCACCTTACACCTCTGCGAAAGATGATTAAAATCTTGAGCAAAGGGAAACAACCGGAGAATGATATATGCTTCAAACTGAGAGATTTTTTTTTAATATTGCACTTTTTCTGAGCATTTTCAAAACTAGCATTTATTTACAGATAATTTCAAAAGTAGGACACTGTCGTATCCGCCAAACGCGATAAGTTCTAATCGCGCTGGCCGAACACGAGAGGTGTGTTGGTTGATGGGCCACTTTTGATGTGACGTACGTCGTGGCTGGCGGATGCGATATGTCCAAATCCCATCCGGCCGACGCGATTGCTCGTGCCCCTGCTCAGCGCTAGATGCTAAGCCTGGACTAGTGCTGGCTGAAGAAACCATGCTCATGTGATTAACGCTGCGCATGTCTTAGACATGTATGCATGGGCTAGTTTGGGTTTCGTCCCCATGTGATTAACGCTGCCCATAACATACATGCATTGGCTAGTTTGGGTTCCTCCCTGCCCATATGATTAACACTGCGCTCTGCGCATATGACATGCATGCATGCATGAGCTGATTCACCATGCTTTGATCCTTGTCGAGTCCGGCCAATGCGACAAGTTTAAATTCTATCTGGCCGACGCGATTGCCTAAGACTCGAGGCCGCCCGACACGACTAGGCCTGCCAGCATGCAGGTGGCCCACCCACTGCACACCTCTCGCGTCCAGTCTGCACGATTAGGGCTTATCGCAACTGGCGGATACGACAGTGTCCTATTTTTTAAATTATCTGCAAATGAATGCTAGTTTTGGAAATGCTCAGAAAAAGTGCAATATCAAAAAAAAAATCGCTCAAACTGACATACTGTATGACATGGTGGTGCAAAAAGAATTAGAATGTTGATATTTAATAATTAAAATTGTGATTGCCTGTAAAAAAAGATTCTACCCTCAGCTGAGAAGGACACTTAGCAGGCTGATATTCGAATTCTTTTTACTGATCACCACATGCTATAATTATCCAATCTTCACCAACTGAAAAATAATTGGCTTAACATGTTCATATAGACATGTTCTAACCACATTGATATGCCAGCGTTAGGCTTATTTCCCTCTTGATCGCAAAAAAAAAGGCTTATTTCCCTCTACATACCTAAAATATTCACGTGTATTATTTATTGGTAAAACCTAAAAGGATGCATCCATGTATTCGTATTTGCATATATCCACTATTTCCATTCAGCATTATGCTTAATTTTGCTTCGATCTACTCTGCATATTCACGTGTATGATTGGTCAAACATGAAAGCATCCATCTGTGTATCCACAATTTGGTGCATCATCATGTGACACATGGGATTAAATTCTAGAAGATCAAAATTGCGTCTGTATTGGTCTAAGTAATACCATCTTGCCGTAGGTTCGTGGTGTAGAGGAGCCCTGAAGGCGGAATATTATCATCACAGCTTATGACTCGCCCACAGGCAAAAGGGCGCGGCTAAGGGATCTCTGCACGCAGATGGTTAGGAGATGTCTTGACAGACCACGACACGACCAAAGACAACATATCAAGGAGATATTTTCTTTTTTGACTGGCTCGGGCGCAACCATATGATTAACACTGCGCTCTGCGCATATGACATGCATGCATGCATGAGCTGATTCACCATGCTTTGATCCTTGTCGAGTCCGGCCAATGCGACAAGTTTAAATTCTATCTGGCCGACGCGATTGCCTAAGACTCGAGGCCGCCCGACACGACTAGGCCTGCCAGCATGCAGGTGGCCCACCCACTGCACACCTCTCGCGTCCAGTCTGCACGATTAGGGCTTATCGCAACTGGCGGATACGACAGTGTCCTATTTTTTAAATTATCTGCAAATGAATGCTAGTTTTGGAAATGCTCAGAAAAAGTGCAATATCAAAAAAAAAATCGCTCAAACTGACATACTGTATGACATGGTGGTGCAAAAAGAATTAGAATGTTGATATTTAATAATTAAAATTGTGATTGCCTGTAAAAAAAGATTCTACCCTCAGCTGAGAAGGACACTTAGCAGGCTGATATTCGAATTCTTTTTACTGATCACCACATGCTATAATTATCCAATCTTCACCAACTGAAAAATAATTGGCTTAACATGTTCATATAGACATATTCTAACCACATTGATATGCCAGCGTTAGGCTTATTTCCCTCTTGATCGCAAAAAAAAAGGCTTATTTCCCTCTACATACCTAAAATATTCACGTGTATTATTTATTGGTAAAACCTAAAAGGATGCATCCATGTATTCGTATTTGCATATATCCACTATTTCCATTCAGCATTATGCTTAATTTTGCTTCGATCTACTCTGCATATTCACGTGTATGATTGGTCAAACATGAAAGCATCCATCTGTGTATCCACAATTTGGTGCATCATCATGTGACACATGGGATTAAATTCTAGAAGATCAAAATTGCGTCTGTATTGGTCTAAGTAATACCATCTTGCCGTAGGTTCGTGGTGTAGAGGAGCCCTGAAGGCGGAATATTATCATCACAGCTTATGACTCGCCCACAGGCAAAAGGGCGCGGCTAAGGGATCTCTGCACGCAGATGGTTAGGAGATGTCTTGACAGACCACGACACGACCAAAGACAACATACCAAGGAGATATTTTCTTTTTTGACTGGCTCGGGCGCAACCATATGATTAACACTGCGCTCTGCGCATATGACATGCATGCATGCATGAGCTGATTCACCATGCTTTGATCCTTGTCGAGTCCGGCCAATGCGACAAGTTTAAATTCTATCTGGCCGACGCGATTGCCTAAGACTCGAGGCCGCCCGACACGACTAGGCCTGCCAGCATGCAGGTGGCCCACCCACTGCACACCTCTCGCGTCCAGTCTGCACGATTAGGGCTTATCGCAACTGGCGGATACGACAGTGTCCTATTTTTTAAATTATCTGCAAATGAATGCTAGTTTTGGAAATGCTCAGAAAAAGTGCAATATCAAAAAAAAAATCGCTCAAACTGACATACTGTATGACATGGTGGTGCAAAAAGAATTAGAATGTTGATATTTAATAATTAAAATTGTGATTGCCTGTAAAAAAAGATTCTACCCTCAGCTGAGAAGGACACTTAGCAGGCTGATATTCGAATTCTTTTTACTGATCACCACATGCTATAATTATCCAATCTTCACCAACTGAAAAATAATTGGCTTAACATGTTCATATAGACATGTTCTAACCACATTGATATGCCAGCGTTAGGCTTATTTCCCTCTTGATCGCAAAAAAAAAGGCTTATTTCCCTCTACATACCTAAAATATTCACGTGTATTATTTATTGGTAAAACCTAAAAGGATGCATCCATGTATTCGTATTTGCATATATCCACTATTTCCATTCAGCATTATGCTTAATTTTGCTTCGATCTACTCTGCATATTCACGTGTATGATTGGTCAAACATGAAAGCATCCATCTGTGTATCCACAATTTGGTGCATCATCATGTGACACATGGGATTAAATTCTAGAAGATCAAAATTGCGTCTGTATTGGTCTAAGTAATACCATCTTGCCGTAGGTTCGTGGTGTAGAGGAGCCCTGAAGGCGGAATATTATCATCACAGCTTATGACTCGCCCACAGGCAAAAGGGCGCGGCTAAGGGATCTCTGCACGCAGATGGTTAGGAGATGTCTTGACAGACCACGACACGACCAAAGACAACATACCAAGGAGATATTTTCTTTTTTGACTGGCTCGGGCGCAAAGGCACTTCGTGTCCTTTATCTACACGACGCCCAATCGGTATTAGCTGTTTATGCTGTAATCTAAACCGTACGTATTAATCTGTCGTAAAATCAGACGGACCAAAACTATTTTCATCTAGGATTAACGTGGTGGTTTCTTTGGTGCCTCCAATTAGTAAATATAAGATAAGATGGCCATGGTACAAATGAATCCAAATTTCAAAACACCTAAAAAATCGTATTTCAAAGTTTAATAAAATCTGAAATAAATCACGCATGTACATATTCCTTAATACTTACTCATGCAAATTTTCAAGAAAATTTTATCTTACATGGCCTACACAAAAAAATACAAGATTGAATTTTGTCTTTTTTGCACGTTCTTTGGACATTTTATATTTTTAACATACATATTATTGTACTTTAGTTTTGAACTTGATATGCACATGTCTACATACATTATCTACACATAGTATTTATGTATTTTTATTTTATTTAAAATTATTCTAATTTTACTATTTATTAGTAATCACGTGTACCCATGCCCACCAAATCTGTCGTCGCTGAAGCAGCTACTTTCCATAATAGAATCTCCATGACTTGCTAGGTACATTTAGAGCATCTCCACCGGCGCCCCCAAAAATGTGGCCGACAGGGTGCTAGATGGGCCGTTTTGGGAGCGTCGGCAGATCCTCCCAAAATTTTGGGCTCGGTGTCCCACACCGGCACGCTCAATGGCCCGGCCTCAAATTTATGCAAAATTGACCAAATATCGTAAAACCCGCCGATTTCATTGTATTATAGCAAATTTGAGCGGATTTTATAGGGATTTGGAAAAACTAAACTAATAGCCGATGCCGCCACCACCGTCGTAGCGCCGGCGTCCGCCTCCCCATCGACCGCCTCCGCTGCTGCTGCCGCCGCCACCTCCCTCCTTCTTTACCGCCGGCTTGACGTCCTCATCGTCGTCACTGACGAGGTCGACCACCGGCTGCTCGGCGCCTGCAGCTTCCGGTGCTCCACCCACCACGGTCAGCAAGTGCGCCACCACCAACGTCTGGCCCGGCGCATCTGCCGGATCGTCGGGGTGGCGGGAGAGCGCCGCCTGCAGCTCCCGGTGCTCCACCCACCATGGCCGCGTCTCCTCGAGCAACTCTGGTGGGATCTGCTCCCACTCCTCCTCTGGCTCCTCCTTCTTCTCGCAACGGTGCGGCACCGAAGAAGATCCCGCGGCGTCCCGGATGATGATCCCGGCGGGTCATTGCGCCGGTAGCGGGTATGGCGCGGAGCGCGCCGCAGAGCGCCCGTTCGACGACGAGCTCCGCAACCTCGTCTGGGTCGACCACCGGCTGCTCGGTGCCTGCAGCTTCCGGTGCTCTACCCACCACTCGCATCGAGTGCACCACTACCAACGTCTAGCCCGGCGCGTTTGCCGGATCGTCGGGGTGGTGGGAGAGCGCCGCCTACATCTCCCGGTGCTCCACCCACCACGGCCGTGTCTCCTCGAGCAGCTCCAACGGGATCTGCTCCCACTTCTCCTCCGGCTCCTTCTTCTCGCGGCGGGGCGGTGCTGAAGAAGATCCCGCGGTGTCCCGGATGACGATCCCGGTGGGTCGTCGCACCGGTAGCGGGTACGGTGCGGAGCGCGCCGTGGAGCGCCCGTCCAACGACGAGCTCCGCAACCTCGTCTGGGTCGGCGCTGAATGAGCTCATGGAGTGGGACGGCGCGACAAGGGTGGCACGTAGCCATGCTCCCGGAGCACGTCGTCAATGTTGCGGTTCTGACACAAGGCGCATCGGCCGACGACATTGTAGCGGCCCGTGTAAGGCCCGACAAACTCGCTGAGCTCCTCCTGCCGCTCCCGCTACAGCCGTGGCACCCAGATACTACGGCGTGGCGCGTTCTCCGGCAGGTCTCGCTCAGGCTGCAGGAGCATCTGCACCTCCGGCCGATGAGGTCGTCCAGCTCGGCGCCCTCCGGAATAGGCGGGATGGCGTACCCTGCCGCTGAGACGTGCCACCCGTGGGGCAGGTGCCACGCCGGCGGGACAAAGATCTCATTCCCCATAGCACCCTCGCCTTGGCCTCGGTGAAGTTGGCCGGCCGAGAGAAGCCACCGCTTCTGCTTTCGCCGGTGTGGGCCATCGTGAGGAGAGCTCGGGAGTGGTGGGCGACGGAAGGAAGAAGAAGAGAGCTCGGGAGTGGTGGGCGGCAGGGAGAGGCCACACCTTTTAAAGGCGGAGGCACCGGCGCACATTGATGGCTGGCACAAAATGCCGGGCGTCGCCGCGTGCCAAGGTCGCGTGGCCGTCGGGCTCCGCGCGACGCCTCGGAAACTTGCGGCGCAATGAAGACGACGGCATACAACTGTCACGTCGTCATTAATAAAGCTGACCTCTGCCGCACTCACTTACAGGCGGGGCCGAGGCGTCAGGACCAGGTTGGCGCGAGCTGCCGGCGTCCCCGATAGGATCCTGCCGCGCAGGGGCGGTGTGGGGGCGTCGGCTAATTTTTTAAACTCGAGGGCGCGCCATGTGGTGACCCAACATACCACTACATGTGTAGTATGCAAGTCATTGACATAACACCAATGAAACACTGTCTCACTAGTATTACATCGATCAGAGTGGTACAACAGAAACATCGGAGGGCCAAGGTATGTCTATAGGATTACAATTTTCAGCATACAGAAGATCATCAGAACCTCCTCAACAGGTAGAGGTTTAGTTCTGGCAATTACAATCGATAGAGAACAACTAGAAGACTAAACTAAAGCTACAACTAATGCTGTTGGCTTGCTACAGAATTACCCTAACTACTTAGGTTCTAGGATTAGGGAATTGGGTCCCTTCTATTCCTATTCTAGTTTTCCACCAAGCTTGACGTAGTCATTGACTTCATTGCTAATTCTAACATTGGTCGAGGGCTTCATCTTCATCTTTAGTGTCTCGAGGTTGCCTCCTGTGTTGCCTCCAATCTAAGCAACGGTTAAGACGGAGTGGGGTGAGTAACGAGCGTTACCCAGCAAGTTCATACAAGGAATAAGGTGTTTTATGCACTAGCTACAACCTTAGAATCAAGAGTCATTTGGCAATGCAAGTTTTCGTAAACATTTCTTCAAGAGGTTGCTTTTATTCTGAAGAACTATGTCCGTCAGCCTTCACAGGTTGATTAGAGCTTTGATGGGCTCCTTTCCTGCCACGTTCGCAGCTCCTTCCCGGAACAGGGAGTATCTTGATAGTTTTTAACACTCTGCAGAGGTGGTCACTTGTACCCATAAGAGATCAAAGCCTTGTTGCTTGATACGTCCAAAACATATCTACTTTCCCGAACACTTTTGCTATTGTTTCTCCTCTAATTTATGTATTTTGAATACAACTAACACGGACTAACGCTGTTTTCAGCAGAATTGCCCTGGTGTCTTGTTTTTGTGCAGAAATCCAACTTTCGGGAAATATCCCAAAAAAACTGCAAAATTCCTATTTTACCAGAAGACCCACGGAGCCAGAAGATGAGACGGAGAGGGGCTGGGAGGCAGGCTCACCACCTGGTGGCGCGGCCCAGTCCTAGCCGCGCCAGGGGTGGTGAGGCCACCCCAGCCGCCTCCTCGAGCCCTCCTTTCGCCTACATATACCTCCAGACCTGAAACTATTGGGGGTTCAGCGTTTTTCCCAGATAGACTTCCGCTGCGCCGCCACCATCAGAAATCGCAATTCAGAACCAGAAACTCCGTTCTGGCACCCTGCCGGGACGGGGATTTGGAGGAGATCTTCATCACCATCATCACCGATGTCTCTCCATCAACCATCCATGACTCCCCCATCCATGTGTGAGTAATTCCCGCTATAGACGAAGGGGGTGGTAGGGATTGGATGAGATCATTCGTGTAATTCGCTATGAGATTGTTAGGGCATGGTGCCTAGTATCTATTATTAGTGCTTATGACATTGTTGCAACTTGTTGTGCTTAATGCTTGTCACTTTGGGCCCGAGTGCTATGATCTCAGATCTGGACTTGTTATTGTTTTATGATGATACTTGTTGTTTATGATCTTACCTGCAAGTTGTATACACATATCGTTGTCCGGAACCCGAGGCCCCAAAGTGACAGCAATTGGGATAACCGGAGGAGATGGCTATGATGTGAGGATCACATGTGTTCACCGAGTGTTAATGCTTTGCTCCGGTACTTTATTAAAATGAGTACCTTAATTACTAGTAGATTCCATTGAGGCCCTGCTGCAAATAGGCTGGTAGGACAGAAGATATCGTGCAAGTTTCTCATTGTGAGCACGTACGACTATATACGGAGCACATGGCTATGGTTGTTTAGTACTAGGATGCTTTATCATTATTTATCTACAATTGCCCATGTCTCGCTGATTTTATGAATTATCTTATCCATGCAACGCCCGTTCATCTATCCCTATGCCTACAGTATTTAATCCTACTGTTTACTATTGCTACTATTACCGTCTTTACTTTACTACTGTTGCTACTATTTTACTACTGTCACCACTATAAAACTATTGCTACAGATAAACTGCAGCGAGCAAGTCTGTTTCCAGGTGCAGCTGAATTGACAACTCATCTGTTAAGGCTTATAAATATTCTTTGGCTCCCCTTGTGTCGAATCAATAAATTTGGGTTTTACTTCCCTCGAAGACTATTGCGATCCCCTATACTTGTGGGTCATCAAGACTATTTTCTGGCGTCGTTGCCGGGGAGCATAGCTTTATTTGTAAGTTTACTTGGAATTCATATTGTTCGCTACAATCCATTCATCGTGGGTAAACCTCGTGATGGCAAGTTTCCTATATTGCCATCCACTACAAGAAGAGGTACGACTCTGAACACCTCTGTTGCTCTTGATTCACCATCTGTTATGAGTAAGTTGCTTACACCACCGCATGCACATGCTACTTCTTCTACTGAATTTGAAAATGCTACTGATAGTTTTGATGATGCTTCTACTATGCTTGATGAGAGTGGTTCGTTAGGTTCCTTTTTAGATGCTACAATTGCTAGGACTAAGCAAATGGGGAACACTACTATTACGCCTGCTAGTTCACCTGAGTCTAGGGAATGCCCTAGTGATGATCTTGATGATGCTTATATTGAGTTAGATGACGATTTTATTTATGAATCTGATACTACTAGTGATGCTGATGCTATTAGAAATTTTCTTGCAAGACGTGCTGTTAGCTACAAGTTATCTCCTGATGCTAAGTTTGCTGCTTCTCCCATACATATTAGTGATAAGGACTATGATTTCTCTTTGGATTTATCTTACATATCTATTGTTGAGAAAGAACCTTTTTGTGGTACTGAAAGTAAGAGTGCTATTGACAAGGGTATAGATAATAGAGCCCGTTAGTTGAGTACCCCTGAGGCCCGTTAAGCTAGGTCCAAGTGTAATCCTAGTCTAAATACGAGTTCATGTCGTATATCGATATTGTAATCTGTGTCGGACCCCTCCCGTACCTTGAGACCTGGCCACCTATATATAGGGGCCAGGGGAGGACGGTGAGGGACAGATTGAGAGTAAGCCAAATTCATCACACATTTACTTTCGTCACGCACCTTGTTTGACTGAGTTTACCTTCGAGTTCATCCGACGCCCTATTCCCCCGATCCTAAGTCCTTCATACTGGACATTTGTCGAGTTAACCCTCATCAATTGGCACCGACCGTGGGGACTCTGGGCGTTGGAAACATGAATTTCGACAGTTTTTTTGCTTTTAGCCAACAATAATTCAGAAGTCGACGGAAACCAGATATCGTTCGGAACCATCGATTTTCAGCCTCACCCGCCAAATTTCACTCCAATATTCGAGAGCATGAATCAAGACATGGACCTTACAATCGGAAGCCTAAACTTTCGCGTCGGATCTTTAGGTTCGATTCACCTTTCAGATCCGGTCTCAACAGATCCATCGGCAAGCGAAGTCAAGACAATTGCAGTGTTAGAATCATCAGTGGGCTCTTCCAACGAAGCAAATTCGTCGGTCAGCTTCGTAGCAACGGAGGCCATAGAGGGAAAAATCGCAGAAGTCGACGAAAACATGGAAATTTTTGACTTAGGAGATCAACTCGAAGACCTCATGATCTGCCATGGTGATACTTCAGACAAGTCAACAGACACCTGGGAAACAGGACTAGAGCTTCATGAGGATGGCGATTCAATCTTCTCAAGCTTCAACATCAAGTTCGACAATCGGTATCAAGTACTCGCCATTGTAGGAGATAACTCAGAGGAACTCGATGAAAACAACAACCCAGTGCTCAACCCAGCAAATATAAATAGAGGAGCAAATCATTTAGTAGAAGGAGAAATCGCAGACTCCCTGGCAAGCAAAGAGAAAATTCGACTATCAGTCCAAGAGTGGGGGATAATCAAAACAGTCGTAGAACATGGCACGCCAAAACCAGGAGATGCAAACAAAAATATGTTGTTAGGGTATCACTATGCCTTAAGACAGCAGCCAAAGTAGTTAGCAAAGGAGAGAATTCAAATACAGAAGAGGAAAGATTCAGCCATCGCAGTAAGCATAGCTTACCATAAAGCACGCAGTGATGCACCATATACAAATAGCAAAAAGCATCGTCGACATG
This sequence comes from Dactylis glomerata, assembly GCA_007115705.1. Taxonomy (NCBI): domain Eukaryota; kingdom Viridiplantae; phylum Streptophyta; class Magnoliopsida; order Poales; family Poaceae; genus Dactylis; species Dactylis glomerata. The sequence goes on along the minus strand of QXEO01001278.1, from coordinate 4,924,283 downwards.
GATCAAGGTTTGAAAACCTCGAACATTCCGAAAGGCAAAGCCTCTCCAAAAATCTCAACTCGTCCTTCCTATCGATCGACGAGCAAGGTAACATCATACCAAAAACACCAGAAGCAGCGCTCGTGGCAGCACAAACATATCTATACACAATGCGGCCAAGTCCAGGAGACCCAAGAGAGCATATGCATCGAGCTGCACTGCAAGGCCTAAGGATGGTAGGCAATAAATTGACAGCAAAAGAAGAGGAGGCACATTGCAACAAAGGAGCACATAAATCAAGGTCACCATGCCATCACAACATTCCTCGGCACAGAAGTGGCAACCGATGGTCTAGGACACCATCACCTAGGCGACACAAAAGCCCGAAGCATGGAGGAACCTGAAAATCCAGGACCCCCACCAAAGCATATGACTACGAAGACAATGAAAAGGAGATGGGGGTGTCGTGCTTTACTCACAGGGTTCGCACCACGCCAGTACCCAAGGGTTTCAAGTTACCTCATGATCAACAAAAGTACGATGGATCTCACGAACCGCAATCATGGCTCTCGGATTACTTACAAGCCGTGAAAATATTAGGAGGAACAAAGGAAACAGCAATGCAAAGCTTGCAACTACACCTCACCAGCGCAGCAAGGTCATGGTTGAGCAAACTAGAAAAAGGAACAATTGGAAGCTAGGAGGAACTCACAAAATAGTTTACGAGCAACTTCAAGTCTACATACAAGCGGCCAGCATCAATAGAAGAAGTAAAAGCCAGCGTACAGCAGCATAACGAGACACTAAGGTCGTATATCCAAAGGTGGAGTATTATCAAAAATTCCGCAGTCGAAGTTTCGGACGAAAGAGCAATAGACGCTTTCACACTCGGGTTGCAGCGAGGAGACCTAGTCGAAGAGATGGGCAGAATCAAGCCAAAGACAGTGTCCGATCTAATGGACATAGCAAATAGATTTGCAGATGGCGAAGATGCGTGCAACAACAAGTGAACACGATCACCAGAAGACGACAGAGGAAACAGGTACAGCGGTCAAAGGAGGAGATCTCGCAACTACAACAACCATGGCTCCCACAGCCAAGTAGCTGCAGGATACAAAGACAATACTTATCAAGGAAGTGACCGCAGAAATTCGGGATACCGCAGCAGTGATTGCTATTGATGGCGCGGTAAATGACCGGCTAGTTGGGAAACCCCAAGAGAAGGTGTGATGAATATAGCAGCAAGTTTTTCCCTCAGTAAGAAACCAAGGTTTATCGAACCAGTAGGAAAAAGCCAAACTTGAGAAGGTGAAGCTTGCTAGCTTAGTGACACTCTAACAAGGGCGCCGTTAACAATATCTTGTTAGCGCGTCTTCAACTAGTAGCAATGTGGAACCTGCACACAACACAACCAAATACTTTGTTCCCAACTTACGATGAGGTTGTCAATCTCACCGGTTTGCTTGAAACAAAGGGTATGAGCGTATCGAGTGGAAAGCAATAGTAGTATGCGAGTAAAGTAAACAGTGCGAGTAAAGTAAACATGTGATAGCAATATAATGGAAATAGGACCGGGGTCCATAGTTCACTAGTGGTGTCTCTCTAAAAGATAAAATAACACATGTTGGGTAAACAAATTACAGTTGGGAAATTGGTAGAATAAAGACAATGTGATATGTCGAGAGGATCACTATGAGATTTACTCTGCGCATTACAACAAGATACATAGACCGCCATCCAACTGCATCTATGACTAATAATCCACTTGTGGCGAATCAATCCGAGAACTCCACAAGTATTAAGTTGCGAACAACAGATAACTGCATTAAGCAAAGTGTGTAATGTAAACAAAGCATATGCCCTTGAGCATATGAATGTTGTTTTCACCCTAGTGGCAACAACACATCTACAACCTTAGAGGTTTCTGTCACTCCCCCAGATTAAATAGAGGCATGAACCCAACTATCGAGCATAAATACCCCCTCTTGGAGTCACTAGTATCTACTCGGCCAAGATAGCTACTAACAACGGAGAGCATGCAAGATCATAAAAACCATAGAGATAACATAAGATAATATTCAGCACATCAACTCAATCATAACACCAATATTCATCGGATCCCAACAAACACAACATGTAGAATTACATAACGGTGATCTTGATCATGTAAGGCAGCTCACGAGATCTAAACATGAAGCACATGGTGGAGAAGACAACCAACTAGCTACTGCTATGGACCCATAGTCCAAGGTAGACTACTTACTCATCGCGCCGGAGGCAAGCATGGCGATGAAGAAGACCTCCGGTGGCGATTCCCCTCTCCGGCAGGGTGCCGGGAAGAGCTTCTGGACCCTCCCGATCTCGGGTCGACGACGGCGGCGGATCGCGATGTATTCTGGAAAAGTGATCGGGTTGTTTAGGTTTTTCCTGTCGGGGGGTCTTTATAGGCAAAGGGGCATCGTCAGAAGTGGACCGAGGCGGCCACACACATAGGGGGCGTGGCCTAGCCCTGGGCCACACCGCCCTGTTGTGTGGGCCCCTTGTGGCACCACTCCGTCTCCTCTTCAGTTCTCTGGAAGCTTCGGTGAATTTCTGGATGTTTGGCTTTTGTTTCGTCCAATTCCGAGAATACTTCTTGTGTAACTTTTCTGAAACACAAAAACAGCAAAAAACAGGGAACTGGCACTGTGGCATCTCGTTAATAGGTTAGTTTCAGAAAATGCATAAAAATGCCACGAAGTGTAACGAAACACTAAGCAAATGGTGTAAATACAAGCATGGAGCATCAAAAATTATAGATACGTTAGAGATGTATCAGCATCCCCAAGCTTAACTCCTGCTCGTCCTCGAGTAGGTAAGTGATAACGAAAGAAATAATTTTTGAGGTGACATGCACCTACACAATCTTGATCATCTATGTAAGCGTTGTGAGCTGGGATCAAAAGAACTTAAAACATGGGCATGAAAGATATAATCTTGATAGAAGAAACTTACCAACCATGTTATAACATGAAAAAGAACACAAATGAAAGATCATGAAAATGAAACAATGAAAGTCAAACGTGTGTTCAAATCATATGGAAAAACATAGAAATAGTTTTCAGCTTGTCCTTCATGAGAGAGCAAAACATAAATGCATAGGACACCTTCAAGTTTAAGAGGGCGACTAGATACAAGTAATTTAAGAACAAGTGAAACCAACATCATGAATCAATCAATGAAAACTTTGGGACAATGCACATTATACTCAGAATGACAACTATGCTCTCTTAGACGGTGCATAAAGATAGAAGGTGGTGACTCACCAAAAAGGTAAAAGAAAGGCCCTTCGCGGAGGGAAGCAGTGATTAAACATGTGCTAGAGCTTTTCATTTGTAAAACAGAGATAAAAATTGGGTTTTGAGAGGTGGTTGTTTAATGTCAACGACTAGCAATGGGGTCTTACTATCTTCCATAATAAACAAGTGAGAGCGGTTCCGAGTTCTTTGAAAATTTGGCACATTCGTGCTCTTTTATAAAGCTTTGGCACTCCTTCCCACCTTTTTTCCTTTCTCAAACCATGGCTAACCGATTCCATCGGGTGCCCACCAACATTCACATACCATGGAGGAGTGCCTTTTTTTTCTTTTTTAGAATTAGATTGCAATGGTCTGACCAGCTCTCTTGCAAAATTAATGACGAGCAGATGAAGCTGCCTAGTCGAGGGGTACTTAATTTAATATGGAAGATAGCAATTCCGACCACTACGTCCCCATGAGCTAAAAACAGTGGCACAAAATGAGAAGTAGTTGAAAGTTTTGAAAGGTAGCACATGAAAATTTACTTGGAATGGCTTACAAATACCATGCATAGGAATTTATAGTAGACACAATGGCAAGCTTGGTTTTTAGGAGTTGGATGCACGAGTAGAGCTCATACTCAGTACAAAATGACGGCTAGCAAAAGACTGGGAGCGACCAACTAAGAGAGCAATAACGGCCATAATCATGCATAGCGACAAAGCAACATTAAAAGAAGCATACGATGACATCAAAAGTCAAAAACTAAATGATCATAGAGGCTTATGGCGACTTTGTATGAGTCAAACATGTGTGAGCATGCGCCAAGTCAACCCAAATAAAGCATCAAAGGAGAAAACCAAAATAATGCTTCCAAATAATTAAAACAACGCATGATTTTTTCTAAGGCTCATTAAGCAATCTCAGTCATTTGAGACAAGTCATGCTATAGCAAAACCACTAAGCATACTATCAAAAAGACATCAAGCACGACATGCAAAAGCCTAGGCCGCAGTCTACACAAGCTCCTTTTTGTACCACTTTTTTGCATAAAGCTTTTTCTCTTTTCCAACACCATTCAAACTTTTTGAAACAACTCTTTTGATGAAAACCAACATGGACCAGAGGCCAAAATACACCTTGATAAAAAGATATAACAATATCTGAACACAAATCAAGGCGAAAAACAAAAGCTAATAGCAGTTCTAGAAAAAGAGAACACTCGTTGAAACGATAAGAGTGAAAAATGGAGTGTTCTTGGCAAATGAAAAGCAAGGCAACTTCTCCAAAAGGAATTTGTTGGGGTCCAACCATTTATTGCAGCAAACAAAACTAAACAAACTGAAAACTAAAAACAACTGACGCTCCAAAAAAATGCATAATGCATGAAGCAATAAAAATATAGTGTGTTGAAAGGTGACCTGATTTTTGCCGATGAAGAAGGGGTGCCTCGGGGGTATCCCCAAGCTTTGAAGATTGTACTTCTTGGATATTTCTTGGGGTGACATGGGCATCCCCAAGCTTGAGCTTTTGTCCATTCTTCAACTCATCTCATCATTCTCCAATCCCTACACTTGAAAACTTCCTTCATACAAAACTAAACACAATTCTATTAGCAACATTAGTGTAAGCATAACATTGAATCAACCCTTTTTGCTTCAGGTTTCAACTCAAAACCAGCACATATAAAGAATATACTACTGTAGCAACTTCCCCAAATGTTCCGTGATCAAAAGAACTAAAAAAGAAGGCGATAAAGCGGCAAACACAAATAATGGCAGAAATCTGTCAAAACAGAACAGCTGACAAAGGTAGAATTTTTAGAGGGTTTTCTGTTGCTCAAATCGAAAAGTGTATAACTAATGAAAGTTTGGATATAACCTGGGGCATATGCACAAGAAATCGCAGGTCCAAAAGATATTCTGAGAATTTTCACAAATGTTTACGGTGCAGCACCGAAAACTGTTTCAGGATAGCAACATCCCCAAATCTTACCCCACTCAAATTAGAGGCTTCTCTTGGCACAACAACGAAATAAAAAGGATAAGAAGAGGTTATTACAGTAGTAATAACTTCCAAGACTCAAATAAAATAAAAATAACTGAAAGTAAAAACATTGGGTTATCTCCCAAGAGTGCTTTTCTTTAACGTCTTTGAGCTAGGCGCAGAAAGTGCTAATCAGGTAATATCGAGAGAGGCATTAAGATCAATCGTAGAAGTCTTTTCAATAAGGCATTGTATTTCATCCACATAAGTTTTTGAAGACCCTTTGTGATCACGCTTTGGTTCACTCAAATCACTAAAAAGATTTTCAGGACAGATCCAATCAAAATTATTTTCAAAAGCTTCATACAATCCCAAGAGTTTGCTGGGTATTGATATTTCGGTTCCTTCATTGTTTGTACTAACAACCTTTATATGTGAGCCAAGCTTATTAAATTTCTTAAAAACTTTCCTAGCTTCAATGGCAACATCTCTAAATTATATGCGCAAAGTTTCCAAGATAAAAGCTTTCTTTTCGGGGTCCTCAATATCATGAAGCTTAAGAAACATGTGTTGCATAAAAGGATTAAGGCTAGCAAACCTAGCTTCTAACATGTGAACTAAATAAGCAGAAGCAACTTCATAACTAGGAGCAAGCTCAGCCAAAGATTTTTCCCAAACATCTTTATGCATACTAATATGATTAAAAAACTCCTCGATGTTACTTTTCCCAATAATAGAACCACTACCAACTGAGGGGTCCTCTAAAACGTACTTAGGGAACAACATAATGAACTAAAAGTAAAGAAATAACAACTATAAAGGACACTAATTTTTTTTGTATTTTTGATAAAATGATGCAAGTAGAAATAAAGTAAAGCAAAACTTAAAACAAAGTAAAGGATGTGCGTGCGAAACTCCCCTTGTAGAAGTCTTCTTATTCCCCGGCAACGGCGCCAGAAAATGTCTTGATTGCTATTGATGGCGCGGTAAATGACCGACCAGTTGGAAAACCCCAAGAGAAGGTGTGATGAATATAGCAGCAAGTTTTTCCCTCAGTAAGAAACCAAGGTTTATCGAACCAGTAGGAAAAAGCCAAACTTGAGAAGGTGATGCTTGCTAGCTTAGTGACACTCTAACAAGGGCGCCGTTAACAATATCTTGTTAGCGCGTCTTTGATGCGGTACGGTGTTGATAGCTTTTCACCGTCCAGTTGGGAACCCCAAGAGGAAGGTATGATGAATATAGCAGCAAGGTTTTCTCTCAGTTAAGAAACCAAGGTATGTCGATCAGGAGAGGAAGGAGCCAATACGACTGAAGGTGATGCCCGCTAGCTTGCGACAGCTCTGGACAATTTATAGGGTGCCTCGTCCCAGCTTTGCTTTGCGAGCGGCAACGTGGAACCTGCACACAATACAACCAAATACTTTGTTCCCAACTTACGATGAGGTTGTCAATCTCACCGGTTTGCTGTAAACAAAGAAATAAGCGTATCGAGTGGAAAATAGTAATAGTATGCGAGTAAAGTAAACAGTGCAAGTAAAGTAAACAGGTGATAGCAATATAAAGGAAATAGGACCGGGGTCCACATTTCACTAGTGGTGTCTCTCCATAAGATAAAATAATACATGCTGGGTAAACAAATTACAGTTGGGAAATTGATAGAATAAAGACAACGTGCATATGTCGAGAGGATCACTATGAGATTTACTCTGGGTATTACAACAAAATACATAGACCGCAATCCAACTACATCTATGACTAATAATCCACTTGTGGCGAATCAATCCGAGAACTCCACAAGTATTAAGTTGCGAACAACAGATAATTGCATTAAGCAAAGTGTGTAATGTAAACAAAGCATATGCCCTTGAGCATATGAATGTTGTTTTCCCCCTAGTAGCAACAACACATCTACAACCTTAGAGGTTTCTGTCACTCCCCCAGATTAAATAGAGGCATGAACCCACTATCGAGCATAAATACCCCCTCTTGGAGTCACTAGCAACTACTCGGCCAAGATAGCTACTAACAACGGAGAGCATGCAAGATCATAAACAACATAGAGATAACATAAGATAAAATTCAGTACATCAACTCAATCATAACACCAATATTCATCGGATCCCAACAAACACAACATGTAGAATTACATAACGGTGATCTCGATCATGTAAGGCAGCTCACGAGATCTAAACATGAAGCACATGGTGGAGAAGACAACCAACTAGCTACTGCTATGGACCCATAGTCCAAGGTAGACTACTCACTCATCGCGCCGGAGGCAAGCATGGCGATGAAGAAGACCTCCGGTGGCGATTCCCCTCTCTAGCAGGGTGCCGGGAAGAGCTTCTGGACCCTCCCGATCTTCGGGTCGACGGCGGCGGCGGATCGCGACGTGTTCTGGAAAATTGATCGGGTACTTAGGTTTTTCCCGTCGGGGGGTCTTTATAGGCGAAGGGGCAACGTCAGGAGTGGGCCGAGGCGCCATCACACATAGGAGGCGCTGCCAGGGGCCAGGCCGCGCCGCCCTGTTGTGTGGGGCCCTCGTGTCCCCACTCCGTCTCCTCTTCGGTTCTCTGGAAGCTTCGGTGAATTTCTGGACGTTCGGCTTTTGTATTGTCCAATTCCGAGAATATTTCCTGTGTAGCTATTCTGAAACACAAAAACAGTAGAAAATAGGGAACTGGCACTGTGGCGACTTGTTAATAGGTTAGTTCCGGAAAATGCATAAAAGTGCCACGAAGTGTAACGAAACACTAAGCAAATGGTGTAAAAACAAGCATGGAGCATCAAAAATTATAGATACGTTTGAGATGTATCAGCATCCCCAAGCTTAACTCCTACTCGTCCTCGAGTAGGTAAGTGATAACAAAAGAAATAATTTTTGAGGTGACATGCACCTACACAATCTTGATCATCTATGTAAGCGTTGTACGCTGGGATCCAAAGAACTTAAAACATGGGCATAAAAGATATAATATTGATAGAAGAAACTTAGCAACCATGTTATAACATGAAATAGAACACAAACAAAAGATCATGAAAATGAAACAATGAAAGTCAAACGTGTGTTCAAATCATAAGGAAAAACATACAAATGGTTTTCAGCTTGTCCCTCATAGAGAGCAAAACATAAATGCATAGGACACCTTCAAGTTTAAGAGGGCGACTAGATACAAGTAATTTAAGAATAAGTGAAACCAACAATATGAATCAATCAATGAAAACTTTGGGACAATGCACATTATACTCGGAATGACAACTATGCTCTCTTAATGGTGCATAAAGGTAGAAGGTGGTGACTCAACATAAAAGTTAAAAGAAAGGCCCTTCGCAGAAGGAAGTAGTGATTGCAAGTTTTATAAACCTTCAAAAATTATGGTACTTACCGGCTTTGAGCTCTCATTGCCCCCATCATAAGCATCTTGAATGATTAAAGTTAATGCGAGAACACTTATGCTGCATATGCTTGACAAATCATAAGTTGAAAACCTCGTGTCCCGTGAATACGAGTACCCAAACCTCATGCTACTTTACTTAGAGTCCCAAGCAAGCTCTTGTCATTGTAAGTATACACGTATCATCAAGAACCGCCAACGGGGTACCTCCGTGCCCGATGACATGGAACAAGCCCACATCAAAATGATAGGACAAACAGACAATGAACACCTCGGCATCTCTTTTATTTACCATTGGTATAGCTTTTTATTGCGAGATGCATCGTCGAATGTTCACTATGGGCATGCTGTAAATTTCCACCATGAATTATGCATGGCTTAGATTAGCGGCCCAGGCGTTTCTCTAACACATATACAAACTCCATGATCCCGCATGATTCCCAATTCATTTCACACCGTGAGTATCCATAAACAAAAGATCACGATATCAACTCAAATAAGAAGTGCAATGTTGAAAGCTTGCCCCATGACGGCATGGCTGGGCTAATTCCCAACTTACAACTTGCAAGCATAACAACTCAACATAAGAGACCACAATGTCAAAATTTTAAAGCGAGAAAAGTAAAGTGTGCCATCCGGTTCGTGAGAGTTTTACTGACCAACTTTCGCATAACACCAAAAAGAGTTTAATTTGAAGGATAGATAAAAGCAAGACAAATGTACTTTGGAATAGCAAATTGCTAATAGGTATGTATGGTGGACACTTTGGCAAAACTTGGTTTTTAGGAGTTGGATGCACGAGTAGAGCTCATACTCAGTACAAAACGAAGGCTAGCAAAAGACTAGAAGTGACCAACTAAGAGAGCAATAACGGTCATAATCATGCATAGCGACAAAGCAACATTAAAAGAAGCATAAGATGGCATCAAAAGTCAAAAACTAAATGATCATAGAGGCTATGGAGACTTTGTATGAGTCTAAGATGTGTGAGCATGCGCCAAGTCAACCCAAATAAAGCATCAAAGGAAAAAAAAACCAAAATAATGCTTCCAAATAATTAAAACAACGCATGATTTTTTCAAAGGCTCATTAAGCAATCTCAGTTATTTGAGACAAGTCATGCTACAGAAAAACCACTAAGCATACTATCAAAAAGACATCAAGCACGACATGCAAAAGCCTAGGCCGCAGTCTACACAAGCTCCTTCTTGTACCACTTTTTTGCATAAAGCTTTTTCTCTTTTCCAACACCATTCAAACTTTTTATAGCCAACTCTTTTGATGAAAACCAACATGGACCAGAGGCAAAAATACACCTTGATGACAAGATATAAGAAGATCTAAACACAAATCAAGGCGAAAACAAAAACTAAACGCAGTTCTAGAAAAAGAGAACACTCGTTGAAACGAATAGAGTGAAAAACGGAGTGTTCTTGGCAAATGAAAAGCAAGGCAACTTCTCCAAAAGGAATTTGTTGGGGTCCAACCATTTATTGCAGAAAACTAAACTAAACTAATATTGAAAACTAAAAACAACTGACACTCCAAGAAAAACGCATAATGCATGAAGCAATAAAAATATAGTGTCTTGAAAGGTGACCTGATTTTTGCCGATGAAGAAGGGTTGCCTCGGGGGCATCCCCAAGCTTTGACGCTTGTACTTCTTGGATATTTCTTGGGGTGCTGGGCATCCCAAAGCTTGAGCTTTTGTCCATTCTTCAACTCATCTCATCATTCTCCAATCCCTACACTTGAAAACTTCATTCATACAAAACTAAACACAAATCTATTAGCAACATTAGTGTAAGCATAACATTGAATCAACCCTTTTTTTGCTTCAGATTTCAACTCAAAACCAGCACATATAAAGTATATACTGCTGTAGCAACTTTCCCAAAAGTTCCATGATCAAAAGAACTCAAAAAGAAAGCGATAAAGCGGCAAACACAAATATTGGCAGAAATCTGTCAAAACAGAACAGCTGACAAAGGTCGAATTTTTATAGGGTTTTCTATTGCTCAAATAAAAAAGTGTTAAACTAATAAAAGTTTGGATATAACCTGGGGCATATGCACAAGAAATCGCAGGTCCAAAAGATATACAGAGAATTTTCACAAATTTTTATGGTGCAGCACCGAAAACTGTTTCAGGACAGCAACATCCCCAAATCTTACCTCACTCAAATTAGAGGCTTCTCTTGGCACAAAAACGAAATAAAAAGGATAAGGAGAGGTCATTATAGTAGTAATGACTTCCAAGACTTAAATAAAAGAAAGAAAACTGAAAAGAAAACATTGGGTTAGCTCCCAAGAGTGCTTTTCTTTAACGCCTTTGAGCTAGGCGCAGAAATTGCGAATCAAGTAATATCAAGTGATGAAGCATCAAGCTCATAATTTGCTCTAAGAATAGAGTCAAAAAGCAATTTCTTTCTCTTTCTAGGGAAGTGTTCCATACCTTTCTTGAGTGGAAATTGATATTTGATGGTGCCTTCCCTCATATCAATGATGGCACCTACAGTTCTAAGAAAGGGTCTTCCCAAAATAATAGGACATGAAGCATTGCATTCAACATCCATGACAAGAAAATCAACGGGAACAAGGTTATTGTTAACCATAATAAGAACATCATTAATCCTTCCCAAAGGTTTCTTCTTAGCAACATCAGCAATAGGAACATCATAATAACATTTTTCAAGCGGTGGTAAATCAAGCATATCCTAAATTTTTCTAGGCATGATAGAAATACTAGCACCTAGATCACATAAAGCATGGCAATCAAAACCATTAACATGCATATCAATGATGGGTTCCCAACCATCTTCTAACTTCTTGGGAACAGAAGCTTTTTGCTTCAACTTTTCATCCCTAATTTTTATGAGAGCATTGGTAATATGCTTAGTAAAAGCAACATTTAAAGAACTAGCATTAGGAGTCAAAGCAAGCTTTTGCAAGAACAAAATAACTTCAGATATATTGCAGCCATCAACATCAAAATCACTAAAGGAAATAGAGCTATCATCTCCTACACTCCGAAAAATTTCAGCACTCTTTTGAGAAAAAGTTTTAGCAGTTTTAGGCTTTTTAACACAAGGAGTGGGAGTCTTCTCTACACCAATCAAAGTAAGAGGATTGCTAGCATTAGGAGCAACATCATTAGAGGTAGTAATGGTACATACCTTCATCTCTCTAGCCATCTCATCTTCTCTTTCCCACCTGGCATGCAATTCTGCTAGCATCCTAACATTTTCATCAATTCTAACTTGGATAGCATTAGCAGTAGCAAAAGGATTATTCTCTTTCACATCATTAGGAAATACTTTTAATTTCAGAAGTTCAACATCATGAGCAAGGCTATCAACTTTAGAAGCAATAATTTCAATTTTTCCTAACTTTTCCTCAACAGACTTGTTAAAAGCATTTTGCTTACCAATGAAGTCCTTGAGCATTAACTCAAGCTCGGAGGGCGCGGCCCTAGTGTTGTTGGAGGAATTACCATAAGAGTTACCATAACCATTACCATTGGTACAAGGATACGGCCTATAATTTTTACTAGCAAAATTGTTCCTATAAGCATTGTTGTTGAAATTATTATTTCTAATGAAGTTTACATCAACATGCTCTTCTTGAGCAACCAAAGAGGCCAAAGGAACATTATTAGGATCTACATGAGTCCTATCATTAGAAAGCATAAGCATAATAGCATCAATCTTATCACTCAAGGAAGATGTTTCCTCAACAGAATTTACCTTCTTACCTTGTGGAGCTCTCTCGGTGTGCCATTCAGAGTAATTTACCATCATATTGTCGAGAAGCTTCGTTGCGGCGCCCAAGGTAAGGGACATAAAAGTGCCTCAAGCAGCTGAATCAAGTAGGTTCCTTGAAGAAAAATTCATTCCTGCATAAAAAGTTTGAACAATCATCCAAGTAGTCAGTCCATGAGTGGGACAATTCTTTATCATAGCTTTCATTCTTTCACAAGCTTGAGCAACATGTTCATTATCAAACTGACTAAACTTCATAATATTGCTACGCAAAGCTATAATCTTAGCATGAGGATAGTATCTACCAATAAAAGCATCCTTACACTTAGCCCATGAATCAATACTATTCTTAGTCAAAGACAGCAACCAATCCTTAGCTTTTCCTCTCAAAGAAAAAGGAAACAACTTGAGCTTAATAATATCACTTTCTACATCCTTATATTTCTGCATCTCACATAGCTCAATAAAATTGTTGAGATGAGCTGCAGCATCTTCAGTACTAGCACCAGAAAATTGCTCTTTCATAACAAGGTTCAACAAAGCAGGCTTAATCTCATAAAAATTTGCAGCAGGAGTAGGTGGCGCAATAGGAGTGTGATGACCCACAAGTATAGGGGATCGCAACAGTCTTCGAGGGAAGTATTACCCAAATTTATTGATTCGACACAAGGGGAGCCAAAGAATATATGTAAGCCTTAACAGATGAGTTGTCAATTCAGCTGCACCTGGAAATAGTCTTGCTCGCAGCGGTTTATCAGTAACAGCAGTTTTATAGCAGTGACAGCAGTGAAACAGTAACATCAGTAGTAAAATAGCAGCGGTAATAGTAACAGTTGTAAACAGTAGGAACAAATACTATAGGCATAGGGATGGATTACGGGCGTTGCATGGATAAGATAATTCATGAAATCAATGAGATATGGGCATTGCAGATAAATAATGATAAAGCATCCTAGTACAAACAATCATAGGCATGTGTTCCGTATATAGTCGTACGTGCTCGCAAGGAGAAACTTGCATGACATCTTTTGTCCTACCAGCCTGTTGCAGCAGGGCCTCAAGGGAAACTACTGGTAATTAAGGTACTCCTTTTAATAGAGTACCGGAGCAAAGCATTAGCACTCGGTGAACACATGTGATCCTTACATCATAGCCATCCCCTCCGGTTATCCCAATTTCTGTCACTTTGGGGCCTCGGGTTCTGGACAACAATATGTGTATACAACTTGTAGGTAAGACCATAAACAACAAGTATCATCATAGAAATAATAACATGTTCAGATCTGAAATCATGGCACTCGGGCCCAAAGTGACAAGCATTAAGCACAACAAGTTGCAACAATGTCATAGGCACTAAATAAAGATACTAGGCACTATGCCCTATCAATCTCATATCAAATTACATGAACAATCTCATCCAATCCCTACCATCCCCTCACCTACAGCGGGGGAATTACTCACACATGGATGGGGGAGTCATGGATGGTCGATGGAGGAGCGTCGGTGGTGATGGTGATGAAGATCTCCTCCGATTCCCCGTCCCGGCAGGGTGCCAGAACGGAGTTTCTGGTTCCGAATCACGGTTTCTGATGGCGGCGGCGCAGCGGAAGTCTATCTGGGAAAAACGCCGTCTCCCTGATATTATATCGTCCGGGGGTATATGTACGCGAGAGGGGAGGTCGAGAGGGGACCTGGGTCTCCCTCACGCAGGGGTGGCGCGGCCAGGGCTGGGCCGCGCCACCACTGTGTGACGGCCCCTCGAGCCCCTTCTCCCTTCTGTCTTCTGGCTCCGTGGGTCTTCTGGTGAAATAGGATTTTTCATGATTTTTCCCGAATTTTTACTGGAAGTTGAATTTCTGCACAAAAACGAGACACCAGAGCAATTCTGCTGAAAACAGCGTCAGTCCGTGTTAGTTGTATTCAAAACACACAAATTAGAGGAGAAACAATAGCAAAAGTGTTCGGGAAAGTAGATACGTTTTGGACGTATCAACTCCCCCAAGCTTAGCTATTTGCTTGTCCTCAAGCAATTCAGTTAACAACTGAGAGCGATAAAAGAAACTTTCACGAACACATTTGCTCATATGATGTATATATACTAACTATGTGATCAAGTACCCAGACAATTCATAATAAGAAATATGCAACTAATGTCACCTCATAGTCAAGCAAGCTATGAAAGAGTGCCAATGCACTAATAACAAGTAACATGTGCATGAGAAGCTACAAGATTGTAATATGCATAAATGATATGAAAGAATGGTATCCCACTTGCCTTTATTTGTAGAGCAAAACATAAATGTTGAGGCACCTCTGAAGTCCAAGGGAAGACTAGAAGTAGAAATATCAAAGATACAAGCATCAAAGTTATACCACAATCAACCGTGTTCTGGGACAAGCACATTACACTAAGAATAACAGCTTTGCTCTCAAGAAGTGCTTAAAAGTTAGAAGGTGATGACTCAACATAAAAGTAAATGAATGGCCCTTCGCAGAGGGAAGCAGTGATTTAACATGTGCTAGAGCTTTTCATTTGTAAAATAGAGATAAAAGGTTCTTTTGAGAGGTGGTTGTTCTATGTCAACGACTAGCAATGGGGACTTACTATCTTCCATAATAAACAAGTGAGAGCGGTTCCGAGTTCTTTGAAATTTGGCACATTGGTGCTCTTTTATAAAGCTTTGGCACTCCTCCCCACCTTTTTCCTTTCTCAAACCATGGCTAACCGATTCCATCGGGTGCCCACCAACTTTCACATTCCTTTGGAGGAGTGCCCTTTTTTTCTAGAATTAAGATTATAATGGTCTGACCAGCTCCCTTGCAAAATTAATGACGAGCAGATGAAGCTGCCTAGTCGAGGGGTACTTAATTTAATATGGAAGATAGCAATTCCGACCACTACGTCCCCATGAGCTAAAAACAGTGGCACAAAATGAGAAGTAGTTGAAAGTTTTGAAAGGTAGCACATGAAAATTTACTTGGAATGGCTTACAAATACCATGCATAGGAATTTATAGTGGACTCTTTGGAAGACTTGGTTTTTGGTAATTGGATGCACGAGTAGAGCTCATACTCAGAACAAGTGAAGGCTAGCAAAAGACTGGGAAGCGACAATCGAGAGAGCAATAACTATCATAATCATGCTTGCGACAAAACAAAATTAATATAGGCATAAAAATGATACAAGAACTCTGAGGCAATTTAGATCATCGAGGCTTAATTGACTTTTTGTTCAGTCATATGCATGCTTGAGCATGTGCCAAGTCGATTCAAATGAAGCTTTCAGAGGTGGATACCATAATATCATACCATACTATGAATAAAACAATGCATGCAAGCATCTACATGACATGCTACAGGCTAATAGTAGATTGAAACTAATCATATGAGAGCAAGAACTACAAAGCATCCATTAGATGACATATACCTTACATGAACTGACTAAGCATGTCCACATAGATGAGTATATGTACAAAAATGAAAACAAATAGAGTTCATACCAGCCTCTTACCACATCTCGGATTGTCATATGTCGTCATTATTGCTCTTCACTTGTGAGGCTTGAATAATATAAAGTGAATACCAAGCTCCAATGGAGTAACGGGAGACTGAACTCTGCAACAAACTTTACAAAACCGAAGAAGAACAACAAATATTTTTGGGGTTTTCGATTTTTTTGAAGCAAAAGCGGAAGGAAATAGCAACAAAGCAAAATATTTTTGGGTTTTTCAAGTAGCAAACCGAAAATAGCAAATAAAGCAAACCAAAGGTAGAAAACTAAAGAACCAAATAGAGAGAAACAACGGAAATATTTTTGGTCTTTTTGTGTTTTGGAAGAAATGAAAACAAGAACGAGAACAGTAAAGAAAGCGAAACATGAATATACAAAGGACCGACAAAATATGATATGTAGATGAGTGAACCGTCGGCGTACCTCCCCCAAGCTTAGGCTTTTGGCCTAAGTGGAGATCAATTTCAACTCGGCCAACTCGGCCATGAGGTGGCGCCTCCATAGTGTGACGAAGAAGCACCATCGTCCTGATATGAGTTCGAGGATTCCCCGGAGTGGTACGTGGTGAAGTGATAGGGCGTCTCCTCCTCTTCCTCCTGGAGCACCATGCCATGTTGGATATTGAAACCGAGCAGCCTAAGCTGATCGTCCAACTCCACCTTCGTGCGCGACCATGGCTTCAAGTGGACGCTGAACAAGTTAGGCTGAGGCAAGGGAATTTCCCTTTCCTCTCCATCAATGAATAACATCCTGTAAACTAATTTCCCTGCACAAGAGTTAGCAGTAACAAAGTGATGGAGTTTCATAGCAGCAAGATCAAGCCTCTGTGGAGCCAACAATACATCATTAGGAGCGATAGAAAGTCCTAGCTCAGCAACAATGCGCGCGGCAATAATACCTCCATAAATAGGTCCCCTAGCGGCTAGGCGACGAGCAATAATAGCACCAAGGTTATACTTCCTACCAACATCAAGAGCGGTAGCTAGAAAAGCTAAATGATAGTTGGAGATATTGCTAGTGTTTTCTCTACCAAGTACACTAGTTGCAAGATAGTAAGTAAAATATCTAATAGCTGGGAGCTGAATATTTCTTATCTTGCCACGCTGTGCGTTACGGTCATCATCATTGGTCACCCCTCGGTAAAGCTCCAACAAATCAGCGTGGTGATTTTGTATCTTCTTGGCCGTTCCAAACATGGGAATACCTAAAATAGAATAAAACCTCCCCAAAGACATGGTGATAGACTTATCATAAATCTTAAATGCAACGGAAGGGTTGTAATGAGAGTTAATAAATTTAAAACTTTCAACGAAAGTATTTGTAAGCAAAGCATATTGGTATCTTTCATCTGCCACGTAATCAGTCAATCCAACCCTGTTAATAAGAAGCAAGAAATCATCAAGAATCCCTGCATCACTCAAGAAGTTAAAACAAGGGAAGGAGGATGGATGTGCATCTCCATCATCCCCTTCAGGGTTTGGTGACATGAGATCCTCATTATAAGATATCCTATATTGAGCAGTGGATCTTGAGGGCCTTGATGACCTTGGTGCATCACTTTCAAACACTTCTCCATACGTGAAGTTTGCCATCTCCCTTCTCTGAAATTTTTCAACAAACTCATAAAAAATGATTTAAAGACAAGCAAGTGTAGGAAACTACTATGGTGAGTTACTAGAGAGCTATCATGCATCAAAATATCAATTCTAAACAAGAGAACAAGCATGCATACTCATTTATACTGTCACCTACAATGCTAAAATACTCAAGATATACTTCACCAAAAGAAAATCTACTTGGACAAGTGGAGGAGTCACATACCGGAGAGCAAATGATCCAAATTTCAGCAGAAATGTTGGGCTGAGCAAGGAGATCGAAAAATTTAGGTGAAGAACAGCAAGAACTCGAGTTTGAGCAAATGGGACGGTGTTTTTCGGGAGAGAGAAAGAGCAGGGGAAGAAGAGATGAGTGAGGGGCCTGGTGGGGCCCCTTCACACCTGGGTGGCGCGGCCAGGGCTGGGCCGCGCCACCTGTGTGTGAGGTGGCGTGGCTGCCCCACCTGGTGCCTCCCAGGTGTCTCTCTGGCCCATTTTTGATATAAAAATTTATAAGGAATTTTCTGGAATTTTTCGAGAAACTTTATTTTTGAGGATTTTTCAGAAATTGGCATATCGATAAAACTCAGGAAAAACGAGGATGAAAAGATTTCAAGCAAATCAAACTAAGCATGCGGCAGCTCTGAGATACTCTTAATCAAGCAACTTAACTGTAGGAATAAAATTTGATGAAAGTAAATACAAGTGAGGTGGAGTGGATGCGGTGAAAACGAAGTTTCGTTCATATAAATTCACTTTGCTAACAAGGTTGATCAAGTCTTGTTACCAAACTAACTTTATATGAGGCGAAACTTTGCACTTCACTTAATGCTTATGTTACCTCAACTTTGATAGGTATAGCCCCAACCATAACAATTTGATATTCTTCCTTGGGCTTTTGCTCCGAACAAATAATTTGGCCAACTTTGATGGTCTCAACATGCTTGATTGAATTTAGAGCATTCTTCCTATCAATCTTCTTGGGAAAATATACCGTATATTCTTTATCATTAACATTAAAAGTGACTTTTCCTTGATTGCAATTGATAACAGCTCCTGCAGTGTTTAGAAAAGGTCTCCCAAGAATAATAGACATATTACCATCTTCAGGCATTTCCAACACAACAAAATCAGTTAATATTAAACAACTGTTAGCAACTTGAACAGGAACATTCTCACATATACCAATAGGAATAGTAGTAGACTTATCAGCCATCTGCAAAGATATATCAGTTGATACCAATTTTTCTAAATCAAGTCTCTTATAAAGGGAAAAAGGCATGACACTAACTCCAGCTCCCAAATCACATAAAGCAGTTCTAACATAGTTATTTTTAATGGAGCAAGGAATAGTTGGTATACCTGGATCTCCAAGCTTCTCTGGAACTTTACCATCAAAAGAATAGTTAGCAAGTAGAGTGGAAATTTCCTCACTAGGAATTTTCCTTTTGTTAGTGACAATATCTTTCATATATTTTGCATAAGGTGGCATTCTAATAGCATCAGTCAAAGGAATTTGCAAAAATAAAGGTCTCATCCATTCACAAAACCTGTTGTAGTGTTCTTCTTCCTTGGACTTGTGTTTCTTACTAGGAAAAGGCATTGGCTTCTGTACCCAAGGTTCCCTCTCCTTACCATGCTTGTTGGCAATGAAGTCTTCTTTGGTGTACTTTGCATTTTTATCACTCTTTTCCGGTTCTTCTTCAACTTCTTCTTTATCTTCTTGTTTGTCGGAAGCATCTCCTGGTTCAGTTTCAGCATCAGAAAGAGAAACACTGTTAGGATCTTTACCTGCATCAGAGGACTCTGCATTTGTTTTATGCTTCTTCTTCTTCTTGGAAGGAATATCATCACTTGAAGTGCGTTGAGAATCTTGCTCAACCCTCTTAGGATGTCCTTCAGGATATAATGGGTCTTGAGTAGCAGCACCACTTCTTGTGCGTATTTCACATGCTTGCTTCTCTCTTGCAGCATTAACTAGCAGGTCTTTCTGCACCTTGGTAAGCTGATCAATTTGTGTTTGAACCATTTGAAAATGTTTAGCAAGTATCTTCACATCATTGGCGGTTCTCTCCACAATATCCTGCAACTTGTTAATAACTCTAGAATTCTCCAACAGATGATTATGCACCATTCTATTAAAATTTTCTTGCTTAACAATAAAATTATCAAACTCATCTAAGCATTGATCAGGAGGTTTAGTATAAGGAATATCTCTTTCATCAAAGCGTTGGAGAGAGTGCACCTCAATAGTAGATGAGCGAGGGATTGGCTTACATAATTCTTCTATAGGAGGTAAATTCTTCACATCTTCGGCCTTAATACCTTTCTCCTTAAGAGATTTCTTAGCTTCCTTCATAACTTCATCATTTAATTCAATCATCCCTCTCTTCTTCGGCGTAGGCTCTATAGATGGCGCAGGAGTTGATGCTGGTGTTGGCTCAACTAAAGTCCAATCATCATGATTCCGGCTTATTTTAGCCATTAATTCTTCAGCTTCAGCCGGAGTTCTTTCCCTGAAAACACAACCAGCACAACTATCCAAATATGACTTAGATTCATCCGTTAGTCCATTATAAAATATATCAAGGAGTTCATTTTTAGGCAATGGTTCTTTAGGCAAAGCTCTAATTAAAGAACAAAACCTTGTCCAAGATTCAGGCAGTATCTCTCCTTTTTCCTGTTCAAAATCAAAGATTTTCTGCACAGCAGCATGTTGAGCACTAGCGGGAAAATATTTCTGAAAGAAAGCATTAACCAAAGCAATAGGACTAGTAAGAGATCCAGGAGACAAGCTATTAAACCAAGTTTTAGCAGCATCTTTCAACGAGAAAGGAAAAATCTTAGCAACAAAGTAAGTGCGGAGCTTAATATCATCAGAAAACAAATTACTCAAAGTAGAAAGCTCATTCATGTGCTCCATAGCACTCTCATCTTTAGTACCACAAAAAGGAGTTTTCTCAACAATAGATATGTAAGATAAATCCAAAGAGAAATCATAATCCTTGTCTCTAATATTTATAGGAGAAGCAGCAAACTTAGGATCAGGAGACAAATTGTATCTAACAGAACGTCTGGCAAGAAGTTCTTTAACATTACCTGCATTACGAGCAGCACGTGCTTCTGCAATAAAATCATCATTAAGCTCAATGTAAGCATCATCATCATAATCATCACTAGGACATTCCCTAGACTCAGGTGAACTAACAGGTGTAACAGTGGTGTTTCCCAACTTAGCTCTAGCAATAGTAGCATCTAAAAAGGAACCTAGTGAACCTCTCTCATCAAGCACGGTAGAAGCATCATCTAAATTATCAGTGGCACTTTCAATCTCAGCAGAAGTAGTAGCAGTAGCGTGTGGGTGTGGTGGTGTAAGCAACTTACTCATAACAGATGGCGAATCAAGAGCAACAGAGGTGTTGAGAGTCGTACCTCTTCTTGTAGTGGATGGCAATATAGGAACTTTTCCATCACGAGGTTTACCCATGATGAAAGGATTGCAGCGAACAATATGAATACCAAGTGAACTTACAAATAAAGCTATGCTCCCCGGCAACGGCGCCAGAAAATAGTCTTGATGACCCACAAGTATAGGGGATCGCAACAGTCTTCGAGGGAAAGTATTACCAAAATTTATTGATTCGACACAAGGGGAGCCAAAGAATATATGTAAGCCTTAACAGATGAGTTGTCAATTCAGCTGCACCTGGAAATAGTCTTACTCGCAGCGGTTTATCAGTAACAGCAGTTTTATAGCAGTGACAGCAGTGAAACAGTAACAGCAGTAGTAAAATAGCAGCGGTAATAGTAACAGTTGTAAACAGTAGGAACAAATACTGTAGGCATAGGGATGGATTACGTGCGTTGCATGGATAAGATAATTCATGAAATCAATGAGATATGGGCATTGCAGATAAATAATGATAAAGCATCCTAGTACAAACAATCATAGGCATGTGTTCCGTATATAGTCGTACGTGCTCGCAAGGAGAAACTTGCACGACATCTTTTGTCCTACCAGCCTGTTGCAGCAGGGCCTCAAGGGAAACTACTGGTAATTAAGGTACTCCTTTTAATAGAGTACCGGAGCAAAGCATTAGCACTCGGTGAACACATGTGATCCTCACATCATAGCCATCCCCTCCGGTTATCCCAATTTCTGTCACTTTGGGGCCTCGGGTTCCGGACAACAATATGTGTATACAACTTGTAGGTAAGACCATAAACAGCAAGTATCATCATAGAAATAATAACATGTTCAGATCTGAAATCATGGCACTCGGGCCCAAAGTGACAAGCATTAAGCACAACAAGTTGCAACAATGTCATAGGCACTAAATAAAGATACTAGGCACTATGCCCTATCAATCTCATATCAAATTACATGAACAATCTCATCCAATCCCTACCATCCCCTCACCTACAGCGGGGGAATTACTCACACATGGATGGGGGAGTCATGGATGGTCGATGGAGGAGCGTCGGTGGTGATGGTGATGAAGATCTCCTCCGATTCCCCGTCCCGGCAGGGTGCCAGAACGGAGTTTCTGGTTCCGAATCGCGGTTTCTGATAGCGGCGGCGCAGCGGAAGTCTATCTGGGAAAAACGCCGTCTCCCTGATATTATATCGTCCGGGGGTATATGTACGCGAGAGGGGAGGTCGAGAGGGGACCTGGGTCTCCCTCACGCAGGGGTGGCGCGACCAGGGCTGGGCCGCGCCACCACTGTGTGACGGCCCCTCGAGCCCCTTCTCCCTTCTGTCTTCTGGCTCCGTGGGTCTTCTGGTGAAATAGGATGTTTCATGATTTTTCCCGAATTTTTACTGGAAGTTGAATTTCTGCACAAAAACGAGACACCAGAGCAATTCTGCTGAAAATAGCGTCAGTCCGTGTTAGTTGTATTCAAAACACACAAATTAGAGGAGAAACAATAGCAAAAGTGTTCGGGAAAGTAGATACGTTTTGGACGTATCAGAGTGCAGATAAAATCACTATTATTCATGCTAGTAAAGTCACACAAGTTGGTGTTTTCAGGAGTAGCCATTCTAGCAAACTAAAAGCAGACAAGTAAAAACAACTACAAAGGATTCTAATTTTTTTGGGTTTTTGATAAAATGATGCAAGTAAAAATAAAGTAAAGCAAAACTTTAAACAAAGTAAAGGATGTGCGTGCGAAAACTCCCCTTGCAGAAGTCTTCTTCTTCCTCCCCGACAACGGCGCCAGAAAAGAGCTTGATGCGGTACGGTGTTGATAGCTTTTCACCGTCCAGTTGGGAACCACAAGAGGAAGGTATGATGAATATAGCAGCAAGGTTTTCCCTCAGTTAAGAAACCAAGGTATGTCGATCAGGAGAGGAAGGAGCCAATGCGACTGAAGGTGATGCCCGCTAGCTTGCAACAGCTCCGGACAATTTATAGGGCGCCTCGTCCGAGCTTTGCTTTGCGAGCGGCAACGTGGAACCTGCACACAACACAACCAAATACTTTGTTCCCAACTTACGATGAGGTTGTCAATCTCACCGGTTTGCTGTAAACAAAGGAATGAGCGTATCGAGTGGAAAATAGTAATAGTATGCGAGTAAAGTAAATAGTGCAAGTAAAGTAAACAGGTGATAGCAATATAAAGGAAATAGGACCGGGGTCCACAGTTCACTAGTGGTGTCTCTCCATAAGATAAAATAATACATGCTGGGTAAACAAATTACAGTTGGGCAATTGATAGAATAAAGACAACGTGCATATGTCGAGAGGATCACTATGAGATTTACTCTGGGCATTACAACAAAATACATAGACCGCCATCCAACTGCATCTATGACTAATAATCCACTTGTGGCGAATCAATCCGAGAACTCCACAAGTATTAAGTTGCGAACAACAGATAATTGCATTAAGCAAAGTGTGTAATGTAAACAAAGCATATGCCCTTGAGCATATGAATGTTGTTTTCCCCCTAGTAGCAACAACACATCTACAACCTTAGAGGTTTCTGTCACTCCCCCAGATTAAATAGAGGCATGAACCCACTATCGAGCATAAATACCCCCTCTTGGAGTCACTAGCAACTACTCGGCCAAGATAGCTACTAACAACGGAGAGCATGCAAGATCATAAACAACATAGAGATCACATAAGATAAAATTCAGTACATCAACTCAATCATAACACCAATATTCATCGGATCCCAACAAACACAACATGTAGAATTACATAACGGTGATCTCGATCATGTAAGGTAGCTCACGAGATCTAAACATGAAGCACATGGTGGAGAAGACAACCAACTAGCTACTGCTATGGACCCATAGTCCAAGGTAGACTACTCACTCATCGCGCCGGAGGCAAGCATGGCGATGAAGAAGACCTCCGGTGGCGATTCCCCTCTCCGGCAGGGTGCCGGAAAGAGCTTCTGGACCCTCCCGATCTTTGGGTCGACGGCGGCAGCAGATCACGATGTGTTCTGGAAAAGTGATCGGGTTGTTTAGGCTTTTCCCATCGGGGGGTCTTTATAGGCAAAGGGGCAACGTCAGGAGTGGGCCGAGGCGCCGTCATACATAGGGGGCGCGGCCAGGGGCCAGGCCGCGCCGCCCTGTTGTGTGGGGCCCTCGTGGCCCCACTCCGTCTCCTCTTCGGTTCTCTGGAAGCTTCGGTGAATTTCTGGACGTTCGGCTTTTGTTTCGTCCAATTCCGAGAATATTTCCTGTGTACCTTTTCTGAAACACAAAAACAGCAGAAAACAGGGAACTGGCACTGTGGCGACTTGTTAATAGGTTAGTTCCGGAAAATGCATAAAAGTGCCACGAAGTGTAACGAAACACT
This sequence comes from Dactylis glomerata, assembly GCA_007115705.1. Lineage (NCBI taxonomy): Eukaryota > Viridiplantae > Streptophyta > Magnoliopsida > Poales > Poaceae > Dactylis > Dactylis glomerata. Next base: position 4,899,958 of record QXEO01001278.1, on the reverse strand, counting down.
AAGCAAATGGTGTAAAAACAAGCATGGAGCATCAAAAATTATAGATACGTTTGAGACGTATCAGTCTTCAACTAGTAGCAACGTGGAACCTGCACACAACACAACCAAATACTTTGTTCTCAACTTATGATGAGGTTGTCAATCTCACCGGTTTGCTTGAAACAAAGGGTATGAGCGTATTGAGTGGAAAGCAATAGTAGTATGCGAGTAAAGTAAACAGTGCGAGTAAAGTAAACAGGTGATAGCAATATAATGGAAATAGGACCGGGGTCCATAGTTCACTAGTGGTGTCTCTCCAAAAGATAAAATAACACATGGTGGGTAAACAAATTACAGTTGGGCAATTAATAGAATAAAGACAATGTGATATGTCGAGAGGATCACTATGAGATTTACTCTGGGCATTACAACAAGATACATAGACCGCCGTCCAACTGCATCTATGACTAATAATCCACTTGTGGCGAATCAATCCGAGAACTCCACAAGTATTAAGTTGCGAACAACAGATAACTGCATTAAGCAAAGTGTGTAATGTAAACAAAGCATATGCCCTTGAGCATATGAATGTTGTTTTCTCCCTAGTGGCAACAGCACATCTACAACCTTAGAGGTTTCTGTCACTCCCCCAGATTAAATAGAGGCATGAACCCAACTATCGAGCATAAATACCCCCTCTTGGAGTCACTAGTATCTACTCGGCCAAGATAGCTACTAACAACGGAGAGCATGCAAGATCATAAACAACATAGAGATAATTGTAACATCCCAAGATTTTATCAAATTTTGGGGGAAATTTTTTGCTTTTGTTTGGAGTGCATTGATTGAAATTTCACAAAGATTTAAAACTTTTTGAGTCTATTTGAAAGCTTTACTTGAAAACTATTTTAAACTTTCTATTATTTTCTCGAAGAACTTCTTTGAGAAAGGTCAAGTATCAAAATACTATTTTGTGTTTATTCAAACCTATGCAAGCTATCTTGCAAAGGGATATTTACAAAATGATTTATAAAGTTTTCTATGCCAAAGGAATGTTTGAAGAATATATTTCAAAAAACTATTTTTGTAAAGTTTATCCTCTTATTTTAAAAGGATTATTTAAAATCCTATTTCTACCTTGGTTTATGCAAATAAGCCCATTGTTTAAATTATAGAGTTTTATTTGGAAAATTGTTTTAATTATAAAAACGTGTTTGCTACTGTCTTGGAATGTTAAATTGAATTTTAGAAAAATTTGCATTTTGGTTTGAATCAATTTGAATCAAATTTGAAGAGGATATGAAGATTTAAAGAAAACAGAAAAAGGAAAAAGAAGAAAGAAAGAAAAATAAATAAAAAGGCCGGGGGCGCCATTCCGGCCCAGCACCAGAGGCGGCCCGCGGCCCACCCGGCCAAAAATCCCGAAAGGGTACTCTCTCCTTCCTCTTCCACGAATGACAGGTGGGACCCACCTGTCGGCTCGTTCATCTCCGACGGTTTCTCCTCCCTCCCCAGTAACGTCACCGGAGTTACTCCCGCGCCTTCACCGCGACCTAATTATCCATCAAGACCCATCTATAAAAGGCCCCGACACCCCCTCCCTCGTCTCTCTTTTCCTCTTCACACGAGACGCAGCAAGGACGGCGCAATTGCTCATCGGAGCTCCGCCCACCTGCAGGCATCTCCGGTCGATTCCGACCTTGCCAGTGAACCCCGCGCCTCCTCCTCTCCCCTATCTCCTTCCCCTCTCTCCGGCGCCCGCTCTGACATTTTTCATTTGATTTAACTCGCAGAAAATCGAGCTCCTGGCCATCACCCGACGCGCCCACGTCTCCGGCCACACCTCCACGTCGACCAAGGACGCGAGCGACTGCGCCGTGGTCACCATCGGGGTCCTCTCGTCGCGGGGAACGTCGTCATCGACTTCTTCTCCTCGGGGCACCACCGGAGCGTCGCCGGAGTCACCTACCTGGCCGCCTCACCGGAAACCTAGCCCCCCCCACGGTGAGCCTCTCCCAGATCTGTTTTCGTCCATTAGATCTTGATCTCACGATCCTCCACAGTTCACTTACTCGAACCGGTATTCCCAGATCTGGTCCATCCATACCACATAAGATCCAACGGCTGTAAAACGTGATCCACCCGAAAGGGTATCGACTTATCAGAACGTGCCACGTGGCCTTGTCTGAATTAAATCGAATTTGAATTAGAAATTCAAACCAGATTTAAGCCCAATCTTGTAAAATCCATATCTTTTGATTCCTGTGTCCAAAAATAGCAAATGATATACCGTTGGAATCCTTAGAACCTCTAGAATCCAGTAGTACAATAATATCTTATATTTTATGGGTTCAATTTGAAACTATTTTCAAATTGGAATCAAACCTTCTGTTAGCTTGTTAAATTCATATCTTTTGTTCTGTTAATCCAAAAATTACAAATTTGTAGTCTTTGGAATCCTCAGAACTTGTAGAACATCATAGAATCAAGAAAATTCAAATTTGATACGTGCACACACTTTGTGCATTCAAATTTGTCCAAATCACTATTCTGATCACAATTTGAATTCTATGACATATTTTAGAATGATTCCAATTGCAGTAGCTTCGTTATACTGCAATCTATCCAGTAGCATCACTCCCATAATTTCCTGAACCATGTCACAATTATTCAAATTCTAATATGAGAATTTGAGTATTCCTATATAGATTAATTCTATTTCTGTTTCAATCAATGTTTCCTTCTACCATAGCAAATCCTATATTCATACCTAGTCATCACTGTTATTTAAACAACATCTTGATCAAGATCATATTCACTTAGACCTATCTTGCATAGTACCCACTTATTCAAATTACAAATGTGTCATTTGAGTAAAGTGTGATACTTTCAATCTTAGTTTCTACCTTTGCTACTATGGTATTGATCAAATCAACATCATAGTACTTAACCCAATCCCAATTACTCATTAGGAACCTTAAGCCATGTTTTCAAACATCATCTATACATATCCATTACCTATAGCCATTTATTCATGTCTACTCAATCTTAGCCTTGCATTGAACTATTCAATTTGCATTTGAGTTAATTGAGTACTTCAATGTTATAAGAATCCTAGCCTAAGCTTAAGTGTAATATATACTATTTAAGAATAATTGTTGTCACACTTATTCAATAGTATTGCTATTGCACTATTTTGTCTCTTATGTGATTTACCCACATGAGATATTCCAAGATTTAATATGCTTTGATAAAGCATAAAGATCTCACTCATCATATTTTGTCTAATTCATATGTACTCAAATTGCAATTGTGCTACTTGAGTAGAATATGAATTCATCCCAAACTTAGGTTCTATTAATGTGGAGTTGTTATAACCCGTACCATAGTATGTGTTATACACCATGTTGATCAATGAACCATTTGAGCCATGTCCTCCAATATCAATCTTTCTCCAATCACTTGACCATCCCAATCCAATGCCTACTTAATCTTGTCTCATGTATTGAACTATTCAATTTGCAAATGAGTTGATTGAGTAACTCAATACTTCATGAATCTTTACCCAATGTCTAAGTGTTATGCATACTATTTAAGAGTAATTGTTGTCACATTTACCCAATAGTGTTGTTGTTACACAAATCGACTCTTGTGTAAATTATTTCACATGAGCATTTCCTAAAACTCTTATATGCTCTAATAAAGCATAAGGACTTCATCATTTATATTATGCCTAGTCCAATTCTCTCTCAAATCATATTGATCTTCCCCAGCTAAGCTCTCAAATTCATATCTCACAAATCATGATCCTTGCCATATCTTTCTTGTCATAACATCTCAATAAATCTAAATTGTTAAACAAACACTTTTTGATTATTTGATTTGTTTGATTGTGTTTGTATGGTGTGTTTATGTCATGCTATTTCTGTGCTATAGCTTGTGCGAAGAGCTACGTGCTTAGTTGAGAGAAGCGAAACGTCGTGATCTTCAAAAAGGCAAGTGACACACATGTCCCTTACCCATTTTACTTATGCATTAGTGTATTCACCTCTTGTAGTATGCATGATAGGTGATTTATTCAACTGTTTTATCAAATGCTTAGATCCTAGTAGAGTGTAGCTATCCCTCAAAACCCCACCTGTTAGGATGCTAAATACTTTGAAAAATATTGATGCAATGCTGAGATCACTTGAAAAGTGTTTTGTGAACAAATTAAGAACTTCAACTAAAATGAAACACCTGGGTGGATTGGTTTGATGATGGAGGCGATGTTGAGTGGCGACCTGGGGCTACACTTTGTGCAGTTGCTGCCTGGGCGTTCACTTGTGGTTTGCCACCCAGGAACAAAGAGATGGCTATGTCTTCCATGCTTAGTGTACTTCCAGTGCAGCCTTATGACATTATGGGCTCTGTCTTGACTGATTAGATGTGGGAGTGCAACTTGTGTGCAAGAAGATGGTGGTAGCTGAATTATAGGTTGGGAACGGATCTTGCTAGTTAGTTGTTCTCTCCTCTAAAAGGTCTCGTTTCATTTTATGTATGGGCATAAAATGAATCGTAAGGTGAAAGTGCACAACCCTTGCAAGGTGTCAAAACTAATCGATTAGCCGTGTCCTCGGTTATGGACAATTGAGTCTCTAGACATGGAATGTACGGAAGAATCTCATCACCGATTCTGAATTATTAAAATTTGTCTAGAAACCCCTAGGTAGAAACTAAGGACCACACACTCCGAGGGGTGGTGGTGCCTGAGGTTCCAAACTTTGTTGAGTTTCGCCCAGAACTACATACCGGCCAGTATGTAATGTATGGGGGATGTCTTGACCCTTGAAAATTAAAATTTTGTAAGAAAGTATTAAAATGGATTATAGGATAAAATTGGCTTTATGCAAATCAGCCTATGAGATCCACCAGCCAAATGTCATGTAGTATAGTCTTTCCACAAAAATGCCACCAAACATGTGTCATTTGCCAGTACATCATTGTACTGACCCCTCTGGGGCTGCATATTCAAACGTGCAGGTTTTATTTCGAGTAAGGAACCAGGAGTAGGATCTCGAGACTACATTCCAACATGTCTGCCTGTGGCACGTGATGAAGAATGGAGGCTCACTGCAACTATGCTTTATGCTGTGTACTCGTAAGGTTGAAGACCTATGTAACTGGATTTACGCTATAATATTGATGCTATCGCAATGATTACTTATTTTGTACTGTGGTGCTATCTACTGATCCAGGGAATGGCACAGATACACAAAAGTTCTGCCTTAGCAAAAGGCGGGGCGCTACAGAATGGTATCAGAGCATAGTGTTGCCTGTAGGATCGAGACCCTAGGTTTGGAATTAGAAATAGGAAGACCCTAGGATAAAAATCTCTATCTCATCTTGCTTCCTTTAAAAAAAAATTAAAGATTGTTTACCTCTTGAAAACTCCTTGTATTTCTCCCCTACTTCATTTCAAATGATTTCCCTAGATGACCCACTCATCGAATCCATCAAGAAAGGACAAAGGATGATCATACCCCTTCAACAAATATCATCTTGAGATCAATTGGATTCGATGTCAACTACTAAAAGCCCAGTGATGATCATGACCCTGAAGAGTGAGACTGAGTTTCCCAAAGCATTGAAGAACCTCATGTTAAGTATGGGAATGCAAGGAGAAGCTGTTTACAAAGGATTTCCCGTGATTTATAAGGTCAAGAATATAGATGGAGTTGCACCCATAAAAGGATGAGACCTTGGATGTTCGTCTATATAAGAACAAAAGATGAGACTTTGGAAGCTTCATTTATACAAGAATAAAGAAGATGATCACAAGAAGATGGGACTTTGGATGTTCACCAACTCCGAGATGTATCCATCATTTCTAGATTCAGCGAGATGTGCTGCTTGGTCAGCTATAAAGGAACTTGGAGAAAGACTCAAGTGGAGACTACATAATACTCAGCAAGACCTCAAAGAAGAAAAGGAAGACACTACTACATTGAAGGAAACCATAAACCAACTTCAAGGTGACATGGAAAAGTTGGTATCTGAACTTAGTGATCAAGGAGACCTCATCAAAACCAAGGATGAGCAGATTGCCAATCTACTGAAGCAGCTGGACCAGAACAATGGATCTGCTTAGAAGAGTACCAAGAAACCTTAGTTGGACCTCCATTTAGGAAATTTTAATGAGCAACGACGTGTAATAAACGTTATGGTCATACCGACTTGTGGATGATCGTACCTTCCCGTTTGTTCGAAAAATAGTTTGCTTGTTATGATGAATGTTTGTTAGATATTGCTTGTAGGATAAATTGTTTTGATCTGTTATTTTGGGTAGGAATTTATCTTCTTTAGACCTCTTCTATCTAATTCTCATCTATGATAAGACCCAAACTTGTCCCAAAACCCAAACCAAAGTTTTCTCAACGACAGAACAACTACAAAGACCCTCAGTTAGAGATAAGGATACAGAGTACAACAATAAGAGGTAGTGTTTCAAGTACAAGAGACTAGAACATTACGCAAGAGGTTGCACAAAGGATGATACCCCAAGACTCTAATAAGCTAGGATGACTGAAGGATACCACGCAAACAATAAGAAGACACCCCAAGGTGTAGCTAATGTGGAAGTAATACTATTCAACCACCTCATACAAGAAAGGTGGAAAGAGCAAACGGAACAATGGAAAGGATTTTATTCCCTCTTAAATGGCAAACCAAAGGATCTACAACTTAAGGATTATTGCCATGAGCTTTGTTGAAAACCTCTAGCTAGGAACGATAGATTTTGTTTTCAAAATCCAAAATAGAATTTAGGAACTTGGTTCCAATTTCAACAACAAAAAATTGTTTAAAAAGCTAGTGAGGTTGACCAAGAGTTAGAATGCGAGATGCACCAAACCAAATACAAGGTAATGATTGGGTGCGACATGGATTGGCCCCCATGATGACTACTCATATTGTTCGCTCTTGTTATGAGGAATGGTTAATCTAGAGAGACATACCTACTTGTGAGACGACGTTGTTAAACCATAACCTTAGGAAGATAATATGTTACACCCCTTATAGTGAGCCAGTGTGGCCAAAACATAGGAATACGGTGAGAACTTGGACTTTTGAACAACTACACGAATCAGAAACATTTTGCTCAGTGGGCTTTGAATACGAAGACTGTTCAGTTTTGGCTGCTGCCTGTTCGATTTACCTCCCCGACTCTTTGTTTCGACTCCCCACGTGGCCTATTCGGCTACCTCCCTGAGCCTATATAAGAGAGGTCACTCCTCTCCAGAGAGACACAACAAAGACAGCCACCACTACCTATGAGATTTCCTCCTGATTCCAAAGCTTTACGCCGCCGAAGTCTACCCCATCCCGATCTGCGATATTATGAGGCAACTCTCCAAATCCATGGAACTATTTTCCTGCCCATGAGAGCTTCGTTAGATCCCTACTCCCTGAGAGAGAGTTCATCTTCGAGATATGATCAAGTTGTTCAGCGCCTTTCAACAACTATGAAGACGGTTGCTAAAGGAATTCTTAAGGACCATCTGGTACCTGTGGCAAGTAGCACGACTTGCTCCGGTAACTTGAATGGGTTCAACAATGCTGGTTATAAGGTGACCTTCCGTCCCTTAAAGGTGCAAGTACCTCTTACAGAGTCCACCTTGTTTACCCCTATGAAATGCATGAGAAGACTGCAGAGAAATGCCATCCTAATTCATTGGGATGTGTGGTCTCATCATGTTCATGGGACAAGCATGCAGTACTGGGCACTGAGTTATCTTTTGAGATTCTATAACGAAAATCAGCTAAAAAGCAACAAGGAGTATGGTGATAGCCTGTATGCAATCTTGGCCTTGGTGAGGACCAACCAAGAAAAGGCTAGATACACATTCTCGGAAGATGTACAACAACCAGGAAGGTTACCAGAACAGAATGGTATCGCGGAAAATCGAAGAGCAGAATGGTATAACGAAGCAACCATAAGATGAAGAACCTCTAAGGATGATGATAAGAAAGTTGAGATGATGAGAGGATACCCTCTTAGCTTGGTCTTCTGAATGACCCAAAGAGGAGACAACTCAGCTTGGTCCTCTGATTGAACCAAAGAGTGACTCCTCAGTGTCCAAAGTAGTTCAACAACTACCCCGTGGGATAGAAAGCTCTACAATAGAGTAAGGTTACCTCAAGCAACCCCATAAGGAAGGTTGGTGCCCGGATTTGTGAATAGACACCCACCTATTGTAAATGAAGATGTGGACTACCTTGTTGATGACAACGCGATGGATGATATCTGCTTATCACCAGAATTGGGTGGAACCCTTGGTATGCCCACTTTTGAACATAGTTATGAACGTCAAAATTCTCTAGAAGCTTCGGTGAATTTCTGGATGTTTGGCTTTTGTTTCGTCCAATTCCAAGAATATTTCTTGTGTAACTTTTCTGAAACACAAAAACAGCAGAAAATAGGGAACTGGCACTATGGCATCTCGTTAATAGGTTAGTTCCGGAAAATGAATAAAAATGCCACAAAGTGTAACGAAACACTAAGCAAATGGTATAAAAACAAGCATGGAGCATCAAAAATTATAGATACGTTAGAGACGTATCAAGAAGCGGGAGAGAAGATTACAACAAAAGGTTTCAGACAAGAGAACCTAGAGAATACAACCCATCACCGGAGGATATGTTAAACGGACCATGCCATATACACTCTGCGTTCATCGATGGAAAACGAGTCTCCAGACACGCAATGAAAGATTGCACAACGTTCTTGAAACTCTAGGAGGCAGCCATAAACAAACAAGCCGAAGCAAAGAGACAAGGATACGACGGGAAAACCAACAATGCGCCTACAAAAGATTAGCAAGTAAATAATGGAGCCTCTTAAGGTCAGGAACAGACAAATCAAGGACACGACACTGAGGGAGGATATGTCCCATCCAAAGGGCACATCACAGCAATGATACAACCAGTACCAAAATCGAACAAAGAGGAAAAGAGCATAACCCGCCAAGTTAACTTAGCAGTAACATCGCCTCCAGCAACAACGGAATATCTGCACTGGTCGGAGCAACCCATAGAATTCAACAGGGTCGACCACCCCATAACAGTGCCTCGGCCGGGAAACGCGCCTCTGGTACTCAAAGCTCAAATTGGGACATACGACGTTGACAGAGTATTCATGGATGCAGGAAGTGGAATAAATCTTATATACGCAAAAACTCACGGAGCAATGCACATATTATTAGAGTTCCTGAAACCAACAGACTATTCCTTCCACGGAATCGTCCCAGGAAGTGCTAACTATCCACTAGGTCGAATAGCACTCAACGTTTGCTTCGGGAATCGGCAAAACTACAGAAGAGAAAAGCTCAACTTCGAAGTCATGGACTGGCCATCACAATATCACGCGATCCTCGGGCGACCCGCTTTTTCGCGATTCATGGCAGTTCCTCACTACGCATATCTGGTACTCAAAATGCCAGGACCCAACGGAATCATCACGGTGAAAGGAAGCTTCGAATTATCGGATCTATGCGACAAGGAATTCCACAAGATGGCCCGAAATTTCAGCATGATGGCCAACTATGGAGAACCCAAAGACAAGGTAAAAAGCGTGACTACAAGAATCGCACAACAACTTGAAGGACATCCAATAGAGCCAGAAGTGAAGACACTGCGGGTGCAACCATCAGATCCAGGAGAAGCAGCAGAAGACAAGGGAAAAACTTTGGCAACATAGGCGGCAAGTGCACAAAAGTAGAGTAGAAAAATAAGGCTATCAAGAGCCACAAGCTATCCTAGGGCAATGCCCTCTAGATCCAGAACACTGGTCACTGGCCGGATCTCTTGGGACACCCCATGTATCTTACATTACAAGTATAAATAAAGACAAAGTTCCTCCTATTCGAGTTTACGTGTCTTCAAACAAAATTGCGGTAAACGCACCAAACACAGAACGTAAGCGCCTTGAGAATAAAAGAAAATTTCTGACAAAAGAATTCAGAAACAGAAAATCTCGCATTCTACATACAAAGTATATATACAATACAAGCATCACAACATTGGCTGATCAGAATCATCTACTCCTAGGGAATTTAAGTAATGGTGCTCGGGGAAAAACGCGGCATCCTCTTGAAGCAATCTAGCTATGATCCTCCTTGCTGGTTGAAGTGTAGCATCCATATGGACTCGTAGCCTAACTCCCCATTGAGGAAAAACTAGTGACATGGAGCTATAATTAAGCCTTGGATGCCACTTACGTATCCATCCAAGAGCAAAATTGGGACCAGCCACCAGGTTGAGCTCTATCAGCCGATGAATTCGCTGACTAGATCTAAAAACATTGAGTAGCTGTGTAAAGCTTCCCGGCAGAGGATTGCGGGGAAGCATGACAGAGTACATGGTCGTCAAGGATTTTCGACAACCATCCACAGCCTCACCAATGTGTTGAGCACGATCCTGCAGGAGTACAACAGCATTATGGCGCCTCGGGTCAGCCCACAAAGAAGACGCATCTTTTGAGACCTTCTCCAAAGCTGCGATTCGCTCGGCAACTCGATGATTTTCATCAGCAGGATGTAAGCAAGTACCTGGAAGGTGCCAATTTATCAAAATACAATAACAAGAAAAGCAGCAGGAATTTCAAGAAGGCCTACGGGAAACTTACACTTCAACTGTTCACAAGCTGATTCTATGAACTCAACAAGGAAAGATTCGCACTCCTTTAGATGGATAACCTGGGCAACCGAACCCGGCAATTTATCTTCAAGAACAGACACCTACTTCATCAGGCCATAAGATTTACTGGCCTGGGCCATAGCAGTCTTCGCCTGACGCTTCATAAAAGATAAACGACCTTCAAGGTCCGCAATCCTCGACAAGTACTCAGCGCACTGGCGGCAAGAACGAGAAGCAAAAGGAGTCGCAGTATGAAGCACATCAATAGGAGGCGACCCACGACCACGATCCATCGATCCACCAATACATTCATGCTGGAAGGAAAGAAAAAGACAAAAGGAAACAACTCAGAAACCCAATCAAGCATGACATTTCATAAAGACAAAGTATTTACAAAGAAGCACAAGTTCCCTGACTGGTCTTCGGGCAAAATACGAACGAGTTCATTACAAAAGGAAAAAAGACTACAGGGGAAGTCTAAGTCTACGCCACCTCAGCAGCAGGCTCCACGGTGGAAGAAGGTGCGAGAGAAGTAGCACCAGCGCTTGGCAGGGGCATCGATGCACTTGTCGTAGGAGTTGAAGAAGCCGGAGTGGAAGTCGAAGAAGCCACCAAAGGAGTGATAATTGACACGATGCCTGGCGCATACTTCTTCGCCTTCTCAAAGAAACCTCGTAGCTCTGAAAGAGGTCGACCACGGGAAGAGCTAACCTTCTCCCAGTCAACCTCCTCGCCATGTGCATAAGCAAGCGCAATGGCTCCTTCAGCGCCTCGCTTCACCGAGCGGCTCTTCATCAGCAGGATAGGATCTTCGGCAGTGTCAAAAGCCGCGACAAGTTTCTTCAGGTCAGTGATGACCCACAAGTATAGGGGATCGCAACAGTCTTCGAGGAAAGTAAAACCCAAATTTATTGATTCGACACAAGGGGAGCCAAAGAATATTTATAAGCCTTAACAGATGAGTTGTCAATTCAGCTGCACCTGGAAACAGACTTGCTCGCAGCGGTTTATCAGTAGCAATAGTTTTATAGTGGTGATAGTAGCAAAACAGTAACAGCAATAGTAAAATAAAAGCAGTAATAGTAGCAATAGTAAATAGTAGGATAAAAGACTGTAGGCATGGGGATGGATGTACGGGCGTTGCCTGGATAAGATAATTCATGAAATCAGTGAGACATGGGCATTGCAGATAAATAATGATAAAGCATCCTAGTACTAAACAATCATAGGCATGTGTTCCGTATATAGTCGTACGTGCTCGCAATGAGAAACTTGCACGACATCTTTTGTCCTACCAGCCTGTTGCAGCAGGGCCTCAAGGGAAACTACTGGTAATTAAGGTACTCCTTTTAATAAAGTACCGGAGCAAAGCATTAACACTCGGTGAACACATGTGATCCTCACATCATAGCCATCCCCTCCGGTTATCCCAATTTATGTCACTTTGGGGCCTCGGATTCCGGACAACGATATGTGTAAACAACTTGCAGGTAAGATCATAAATAACAAGTATCATCATAAAACAATATCAAGTTCAGATCTGAGATCATGGCACTTGGGCCCAAAGTGACAAGCATTAAGCACAACAAGTTGCAACAATGTCATAAGCACTAACAGTAGATACTAGGCACTATGCCCTAACAATCTCATAGAAAATTACATGAATGATCTCATCCAATCCCTACCATCCCCTTCGCCTACAGCTGGAATTACTCACACATGGATGGGGGAGTCATGGATGGTTGATGGAGAGACGTCGGTGATGATGGTGATGAAGATCTCCTCCAAATCCCCATCCCGGCAGGGTGCCAGAACGGAGTTTCTGGTTCCGAATCGTAGTTTTTGATGGTGGTGGTGCAGCGGAAGTCTATCTAGGAAAAACGTCGAACCCCTGCTCCTTTCAGGTCAGAGGGTATATGTAGGCGGAAGGAGGGGTCAAGGCGACGGCCGAGGCGGCCTCACCACAAGTGGGCGCGTGATACGTCTCAAACGTATCTATAATTTTTGATACTCCATGCTTGTTTTTACACCATTTGCCTTGTGTTTCATTACACTTCGTGGCGTTTTTATGCGATTTCCGGAACTAACCTATTGACAAGATGCCACAGTGCTAGTTCCCTGTTTTCTGCAGTTTTTGTGTTTCAGAAAAGCTACATAGGAAATATTCTCAGAATTGGACGAAACAAGTTCGGAAACTCCTATTTTTCCCGGACGGAGGACGAGGACCAAACGGGAGCTAGAGAGGGGCCAGAGGGTGCCCACACCATGAGAGGGCGCGGCCCAGGCCTTGGCCACGCCCACCTGTGGTAAGGAGCCCCTGGTCGCCTCCTGGCGATGCCCTTTCGCCTATAAAAAGCCTCCCGACGGAAAACCCGAGAGGAGTCGGCAATTTTCCAGAAAGAGTTCTGCAGCACCGCCGCCGTCGAAGACAAATTTCGGGGGACAGAAGTCTCTGTTCTGGCACCCTAACGAGACGGGGAAGTGCCCCCGGAGCCATCTCCATCGGTCTCCATCGCCGTCTCTGCCGTCTCCATCGACCTCACCGCCATCTCCATCAACCTTGCTGTCTCCTATGATGAGGAGGGAGTAGTTCTCCCCCGGGGCTGAGGGCTCTACCGGTAGCTATGTGGTTCACCTCTCTCTCCCATGATGTGATCTTTATGTGATCGTGAGCTTTGTATCTAGTTGAATTGATAGATGTTATTATTCAGATATTATGCTACTCCCGTGCTTATTATATGTAATCTCCGGAGATACCTTGTATCATGGTGTGAAGGTGACTAGTGTGCGCATCATGTGTATCTTTTTGGTTAATATCTCTATGAATTGTTGGTGTTTGTTGGAACCATCTAGTGCGTTCACGGTGATAGTGTGGGACAATCTAGTTTGGGTACATACGGAATTTGAGGAGTGCTTCGTAGCCCTACGCATAATTAGTGTTTGTTTTCCATTGGAGAATTGTTTTGAGTTGCATATTGATGATAGTATCTATTGGTTCAATTATGTTATATTTGTTGGGAGTGTGTGCACTAGTGAAAGTATGATCCCTAGGCCTTGTTTCCAAGCATTGCACACCGTTTCCTTTCAGTTTTGTTACATGTTTGCTTGCAGTGATACTTATTTCATATTACATTTACTACTCATAATCATCACTACTACTTGTATTTCACTATCTCTTCGCCGAACTAGTGCACCTATACATCTGACAAGTGTATTGGGTGTGTTGGGGACATAAGAGACTTTCTGTATCGTAATTGCAGGGTTGTTTGAGAGGGATAGCTTTGACCTCTTCCTCCCTGAGTTCGATAAACCTTGGGTGATCCACTTAAGGGAAACTTGCTGCTGTTCTACAAACCTCTGCACTTGGAGGCCCAACACTGTCTACAAGAACAGACGCGTGCATAGACATCAAGCTCTTTTCTGGCGCCGTTGCTGGGGAGGTAAGGTAAAAGGTACTCGCATCCTCCTGTGTGAGTGCTCGGGGTTATTTCCTTTAGATTCTGCAATTATATCTTTTTGTTTCTTGTTTTTATTTTCACTAGTTAGGCTTAATGGAAAGTAAAGAGTTCTTTAATCTTTTTCCTGAGTTTAGATTTGAAGAGAAATTTGAAAAACCTTTGGAGCTTATTTCGCATAGCAATGTTATTAGTACGAATGCTTTGAATACCATTATTGCTAATGCTATAGAAAAGTCTAAGCTTGGGGAAGCTGGTTTTGTTAAGCATGATATTTTTAGTTCCCCAGCTTTAGTGGAGAAAGTTTGCTCTGATGATATTTTATCTTCCATATGTGATGTTTCTAATGATGCTTGTGCTCCTCATCCTTTTAAAATACCTATGAAGATTGTTGAACGTGCTATGGATAACTGCTATTTAGGAGATGGAACTGTCCATCCTGGTGATCATTTGCTTTTTATACATGAATTATGCGAGTTGTTCAAGTGTGCAGGTATTTCGATGAATCGAGTTAAGAAGAAGCTATTCTCTTTATCACTGAAAGGCAGAGCTGAAGAATGGTATAAAACACTGAAGGATGGTCGATCTATTGACTGGGAGGAAATTGTACCTCTCTTTTATTCTAAATTCTATCCTTCTAGTGAGGTTTATAAAGATAGGAATTACATTTATAATTTTCATCAGCATGAGGGAGAAAGCATTGCCCAAGTGTGGGGAAGATTGAAGTTACTAATGCACAAATGTCCTATTCATGATCTTCCTCGTAATATTGTTATTAATAATTTTTATGCAAGGCTTTCAGGATATTACAAGGACTATCTAGATGCATGCTTTGATGGGTCTTTCACAAGCAAGGATGTTGACACCATGTGGGAACTTGTTGAAACAATTCAAAACAATATTGAAGGCTGGGATAGCGACAAAGGTAAAGGATCAGGTATGAATTACGAGTTTGATTGCATTAAGCCTTTCGTTGAAACTGCTGATTTTCAAGAGCTTAGTGCTAAGTATGGTCTTGATCCTCAAATTATGATTGATTGTTTTAAAGCCTTTGCTTCTCATATTAATGTTCCTAAAGGAAATGGGGATGTGTATCATGAACCTTTTAAGGACACTTGCATAGAAAGTAATATTGTTATTGATGATTGCAATAAACATGCTCAAACTTCTAAAAGTCCTATTTCTTATAAGCATGTTAATTTTTGTGGAGTACATAGACCTTGTAAACAGAGCTACAACAAGGAAGATTATTGTATCCACCACGCAAATGAAGAAACCCGGATGTGGCTCAGGGCTCTAGATGAGCTTGGTGAAAAGGTTTGTGAGCTTTATCCTTTTCTTTGTGAACTTTGCGATAACATGGGTCACTTTAATTTTCGATGCCCATTTAATCGAATGAGTACGGTAATTTTGTATTGTGATGACAAGATTACTCTCAATTAGCATGATGAGCTTACTTTGTTTTTGGAGTGTGAAGAGATATCTAGAAAGATTTCTTTGGTTGATATGAGAGATGTTGATATTAATAGCACCCTTCGTGGTTGTCGTCTCTATTGTGCTAAAGATTGCCTCGCAAATACTTACATACAAAATCTTATAAAACATGATGTTTTTCCAAGCTATGACAGGACTAACAGATGTTTTTATCTTATTAATAGAGAGGAGGAATCCTCCAAAGTTTCTTCTGTTGTTTCTGTCAGTAAGCCAGATTATGTGGAGAAGATGCCTTTCCCTCCTAAAGGATATGTGGAGAAGAAGCCCTTCAAGTCTCTCCCTCCTAAAGGAGAGAGTAAGAAGAGTATGAAGAATAAGAAGAGGAGTAAAAGGTGAGAGGACACGGTATCTTCCCCTAAGCATTATGATCCCGCTATAGATTATGATAATTCTGATTGGGATGATGTTCCCATGCCTGTTACCTATGTTAGTGATCATGATTGGGAAAAGCACTCTACTTTTGATATTGAAAATCTTTTTGGTACCAATTCTAAGGTTAAAAATTGTTGTACCATTAGTACTATCCATGTTCCTTCTTATGATGATATGTTTGATGAATATGCTTTGCGAAATAGCTGTTCTCTAGCTTGTGATGATACTAAACCTCTAGTTTATGATGGTTATGATGATGGGTATAATATTTTTAGTTCACCTACATTTGAGGAGAAAATTAGTTATGATTACAATATGCCTCCTATTTTTGATGATTATGGTGATGAGAATAATTATTCTGTTGAATCTGCTCCTACTACGATTGTTCACGTGGGGAGTATTAATTCTTTTACGCATGTGGCTCATGATAGGGATGCTTTATGTGATAGTTATATTATTAGTTCTATTCATGATGCTACTGAAAGTTACTATGAGAGAGGGAAACATGGTTTGATGGATCTCAACAATATTGAGTTTCCCCTCTTTATGTTGCAATTCTTGAAGTTGTACTTGTTTTGCCTTCCTATGCTTTTTGCTTTGCGCTTTCATGACTTGTCTCTCTACAAGACTATTTTTCATAGGAAGTGGTTTAGATTTAAATGTGTTTCATATATGATTTTTGATGCTCTCTCTTGCTTCAAGTTCTTATATAGCGCCTTTGCCTTAAGCTCTTTTATGGCGCCTACATGAGCATCTTTACAAATTACTGCGCCTAGCTCAAAGGCGTTAAAGAAAAGCACTTTTGGGAGATAACCCAATGTGTTACTTTCAGTACTTTTTCTTTTATTTGAGTCTTGGAAGTTATTACTACTGTAATAACTGCTCCTTATCATTTTTATTTCGTTTTTGTGCCAAGAGAAGCCTCTAATTTGAGTGAGGTAAGATTTGGGGATGTTGCTGTCCTGAAACAGTTTTTGGTGCTGCACCGTAAAAATTCGTGAAAATTCTCTGTATATATTTTGGACCTGCAATTTCTTGAGCATATGCCCCAGGTTAAACTTTCATTAGTTGAACACTTTTTTATTTGAGCAACAGATAACCCTCTAAAAAATCGACCTTTGTCAGCTGTTCTGTTTTGACAGATTTCTGCCACTATTTGTGTTTGCCTCTCGATCGCTTTCTTTTTGAGTTCTTTTGATCCGGGAACTTTTTGAGGAATTTGCTACGGTAGTAAATGCTTTAATATGTGGTGGGCTTGAGTTGAAACCTGAACCAAAAGGGTTGATTTACTATCATGCTTATGCTAACATTGCTAATAGAATTGTGTTGAGTTTTGTATGAAGGAAGTTTTTTTTAGATAAAAGGCAGACTTGCCCGACTTTAAATTAATAAAGCCCTGCAACAGGTTCAGAAACAACCAGGTACTTAAACCATTACAACAACAGCCCACATAGGAGCACAACTGCAGAAGGCAGCACTTGCGAAATGCAAAACGAAAAGATAAGAGATCAACAAGCTAGCTAGTTCGACATCGGAAGGGTAGTGGAGGACGGCGACGAGGCGGCTCTGGAGTGGAGGTACAAAGCACGCAGAAGCTCCAACATGATGTCCATCTTATCCGAGAGCTTGTTCTTCAGAAGTGGCCTCCAAAGCTGAAGAAAAAGAGATGTTTTGAAGATACAGTCAGCGGGATGGGAAGGCAGCTTATGCTCAATAGTTATCTTATTCCTAATGTTCCAAAGAGCCCAACTCTGGGCGGCGAACAAAAGCCAAATAGCCTGCTTAAAACCAGGAGCCAGATTGCACACGATCGCAAAGAAATCCTGGAAGGTTCTAGGGTTCCACTGCACCCCAAAAGCTTCCCTAATGCCACTCCAAGCAAAAGCAGCTAAGTCACGGGTAAAGAAAATATGGTCTACAGACTCAATCCGGCCACACAAAGCACATCTACCATTTGACGCCCCATGTCTTCTATTGATCTGCTCGTTAGAAGGTAACCTACCTTTGGCCATCTGCCAAAGGAAGATCTTAATTTTAAGAGGAAGCTTAGCACTCCAAAGAATCGCTTCATGAGGCAAGCTGGGGCCTTGGTTGATTTTCCGGTACAAGGACGAAACCGAAAACCTGCCATTCGGCTCTAAATCCCAACGAACAGAGTCCTCCGTGCTGGAAAGCTCCACACTGGAGGTTTCCTGCACCAGGGCCGCCCAAAGATCAAGCTCCACAGGACCAAAAGAACGACGGAAATATAGCGAGGTCGCCGAGACCGGAAGGGCGTCAGCCACCAGAATCTCCTTGGGAGTACAAATATCAAAGAGTCTTGTGAATCTGACAGCTAATGGGGACTCTCCCAACCAGCGATCAGTCCAGAAGAAAGTTTTCCTACCATTTCCCACCACAAAACTGGAGCCAAGTTTGAAGAAATGTTTGATTTTATTAAGGCTGCGCCAGAACTGGGAGCCACCTTGAGTGGCAGTGGCAAAAATATTGCCAGAGTTGACATACTTAGCTTGCAAAAGTTTATGCCAAAGGTTATCCTACTCAGAAGAATCAAATAATCTCCAAATCCACTTACATAAGAGGGCAATGTTCATAAATCTAGAATTGATAACCCCCAAACCTCCTTGGTCTTTTGGCCGGCACACTGCTGGCCAGTTAACCCAATGGAATTTTCTCTTATCACTAATCCCTTCCCAGAAAAATCTAGCAAGGTGTTTATCAAAACCTGCATGAGTACCTTCTGCCAACAAAAACAAACCCATCGCAAAAGTAGTAAGGCTCGAGAGAGAGGAATTAATCAAGGTTAAACGAGCCGCAGACGACATAAATCTACCCTGTCAAGGGTCCACTCTGTGACCCACAGAACCAACCAGTCCCTCCCAATCAGCAATCGATAAGCACTTATCCGACATGGGAAAACCAAGGTACGTGAAAGGGAATTTGCCCTCCTTGCAATTGAGAGCCTGCGCCACTCTGGCTTGCTCAGAAGGAAGAGCACCCATTACAATCACCTCGCTCTTGAGGAAATTGATCTTAAGGCTTGAAAGAACTTCAAAAGCAATCAAGATAAATTTTAGATTAGCAATGGACCTATCATCCAGATCTAACAACAAAATAGTGTCATCAGCATATTGAAGGTGAGTCACACCACCTTGAATCAGATGGGGCACCACCCCTTTAATGTGACCCGCACGAGTCGCCGCGTCCAGCAAAGCAGAGAGCGCATCCGCCATAAAATCAAACAAAAGAGGAGAGATGGGATCCCCTTGGTGCACCCCACGCTTATTCCTAAAGAAGGGTCCCACTTCCCCGTTGATACTGATGGCAGTTTGACCACCGGTAACAAGCTGCATCAATCTATGAACAACCCCAGCCTCAAAGCCTTTGCGCAGCAGCACCGTTCTCAAGAAACCCCAGCTAACCCTATCATAGGCCTTCTCAAAATCCAGCTTGAGAATGATAGCTTTATGGTTTGACACCTTAAGCTCATCAATAATCTCATGGAGGGCTAGCGCCCCATCAAGGAGGCATCTCCCCTTGATGAAGGCAGTCTGAGCCATGGAGATAGTTCGGTGCGCAATCGGCGCCAAGTGAATAGCAAAAGCCTTAGAGATAAATTTGAAAATGACATTGATTAGCGCTATAGGGCGAAAAAGCTTGATAGAGTCAGCTCCAGGAACCTTTGGAAGGAGCGAGAGAACACCAAAGTTCAGACGAGAGATATCCACTCTGCCCAACGTGAAGTCATTTAAAATCCCCAAGATCAAAGGCCGGACAAGGTTCCAGAAAGATTTGAAAAAAGCTACCGGCAGACCATCTGGACCAGGAGCAGTCTCTGTCTTGGTCTGAGCCAGGACCTCGTCTAGGTCCCGGTCAGTAAAGGTAATAGCCATCCTACAGTTTTCTTCTAGCGACACACATTGACTCGCGTCCCACAGGCCATGAACCAACGTCAAAACCTGAGGATCCTCTGTCCCCATAAGTTCTCTATAAAAGTTATAGATATGAGCTTGGATTGCACCCTTCTCCGAGATAGGACCAGAAGGTGTTTGAAGAGAGAGGATCGCACACTTGCGACGTCTCCCATTAGCAACCGCGTGAAAATACGCAGTGTTAGCGTCACCTTGCATAGTCCATTTAACTCTACTCCTTTGGCGCCAATACTCCTCTTCCCTCTGGTAGAGAAGTACCAGCATGTCTTCTAAGTGATACCTCCAGCCCCATTCATCTTCAGACAGGCCCACCCCATCTGCTAACTCGTCCAACGCTTTAATCTGATTAATCAGGCTATCCTTCTCAGCCCTAGCTTCCTTCTTAAGATTAGCACCCCAGCCCTTGAGAAAGCTTCTCAATTTGCTCGATTGAAGCTGCCAGAGATCAAGCAAATCAAAACATCGACTCTGATCTCTAGCAAAATCACCCCACTTAGTAGAGATGAGCGTGGAGAAGTTAGGAGTCGCAAGCCAGCTCTTCTAAAAAAAGAAACGATTGGATCTAGGAGGGGTCTCTTCCCCAGTAGAGAAAAGTAACGGTGAATGATCCGACCCAATATTGGATTCCGCCAGAAGAGACATCAGGGGAAATGACATTTCCCAAATGGGAGAAACCAAGACCCTGTCAAGCACACATCTCACGGGATTACGTTGCTTATTTGACCAAGTATATCTAGCCCCTGACCTCACCACTTCACGAAGCTGTAAACGCGCAATACAGTCATTGAATAGATTGACGCGCTGCCAATCTATATTAGAGTTGTTTTTGTCAGCTCTCCCCCGAATAAGATTGAAGTCCCCTGCGACAAACACCGGAAACAAAGATCGAGAGATAGTGGAATCCAACTCAAGCACAAACGCTGGGGATCGGCCGTGATCCGCAGGTCCATACACTCCCACAAACTCAAAGCGGAAGCGAGTAGCCTTCACAGAGATTTGCACCGACAGCAGGAACTCTCCTTTGTGCACTGACCCAACATCAAACACACTGTCCCTAAACCCCGCTAACACCCCACCAGAGTGGCCATTAGCCGGCAGCCAAGACCAAAAGAACTTATCTCCAATTTCCAGACTATCAAGCTCCCCCAGCGTAAAATCTTGTCTAATCGTTTCTTGCAGAAAGATAATATCAACTTTATTAATTCTGAGGTAATCTCTCAATTGGTTCCGGCGAACTCTCCGCCCAAAACCTCTAATGTTCCAAATAAGCACTCTCATTTGGACACCCTGGGAGAAACCCGTGCTTGGCGGGCTGGAGTTTTTCTTAGGGTTCGAGCGCACACCGGTTTGACCGCGGGAACTCTCTTGTTCCGCTTAGGTCGAGCAGCCGGCACACTAGGAACAGACCCAGCTAGACACTTCCGGCTGGGAATCAAGGGGATAAACGGAGGAGAAGTGATCCCAGGCGACGAAAGGTTCGCTGCCGACGAAACATCCGCTGCTGCTTCGGAGGCAGCCTTTTCACTGGCAAACTTCACCTGAGCCTGAGCAAGCGCCGCTTGGGCGATCTCTTTAGCACGAACCAGAGACAAAAGTTTAGAAGACGAACCCACCCCAGGTAACAAAGCCAACCCCGAATCCGATGCAAGCTCAAGAAGATGATCATCCGGAATAGACGATAGCAAGACAAAGGCAGGGTTGGGCAAGGACGTACCTGGGGAATCTTTGCTTTCCTGGACGCGCATGGCCTTCTCCAGCACCGTCTCCTTGTCCTGATCCTTCTTCCTCTCGCTGCGCCGGACGCTGGACGTTGGAGTGGCAGACGTGATTGTTGAGGCCACGGAGCCGGACTTGGAGAACTTGGATGGAGTGGAAATCTCTTTTAAAGGAGAGTTGTGTGCCGCCACTGCCACCGAGCGCTTCCCTTTCGACATGGAAAGCCCCACCGAAGCCTCAGAGGCCAAGTCCAGCTTCTTTGCCACCCCATCAAAGCCACGACCCACCTTAAGTTTCTTGCACTTCTGCGCGAGGGTTTCCTTCTCAGAGTCTTCCGCATCAGGGCTTACCCAGCCAATTTCCTCCCGCTCAGCAGCAGAAAGACTGCGAGCCTTCCCCTCATGCACATAGGGAAGATCCTCATCAGAGGAAATAGGGAGCGGGGAATCAGGTGGCGCGGGAGAAACAGCCTCAGCCAGCTTCTTGGCAAAAGATTTGCCTGCGCTCAGGTTTGAGCCATACTGACAAATGCGAGGGGCAGGGGCAGACGAGGGAGAGGGCAGCTGCCGCACTGGCGCCACCGTGACCGGAGCACTGGTCGTTCCCTTCTTCTTGGTTGGCTTGACCCCAGCCTTCTTGGGCCGCGCAGAGATCGCCACCACAGGAGCAGGAGCAGCTTGCTTAGAAGGGGGTTTCGCTTTGGGTTCAACAACGGGGACTGGATCAGCAGCCTTGGTCTTCCTTCTCTTCCAATGGCTATCAGAATCGTTGTGGTCAGTTGCCTCATTGTCTTCCTCATCGTCTTTGTCCTTGTCCTTATCATCTCGGGGAGGCTGGGGAGGTTGATCGGGTTTCCAACCATCCCGAGCGCCGCCCTGAGACGCTCTGTCTCAAGAAGGCAAGGAGGCAGACCATGAATGCGGGCCCAGACCTCTGTCAAGGGAGCCGGAGCACCTGGGGGGGTACAGATAGAGTCTAGGACAATGATGCGGATCTTGCTGCCGGGAAGAGCAAGATCAGCAGCATTCTTGCACAACTGCAAGCTAGCAACATTGGGAAAAACCACCGAATAATCCGTTTCACTCAAACGCTGAACACACCAGTCCCACTCTTCACAAACCAGTTTCTTGAGACCCAGCTCCAGCACCTCCACACTGGCCCTGGGGTCATCAACCAGAACATACGCTAAGTTCTCAGGTTGAACCAGAGGAAGAGGGGGAACGTTGTCCATGGAGTAGAAGCCCTTCCCATCAATCGCAAATCCAAACCATTTGAGCTCTGGAGCTTTGTTTGCCGCCGGGCACATGCCAGTCGTGTGCCCATCGATCTCACAGATGCCGCAGTGAGGAGGTCCCAAGCAATTGGACTGGTAGTGACCTGGCTTGGAACAGTTGAAACAAGTGATTACTGGTTTGGAACCCACTGGTTCCACTTCCAGAACATCGGACTGCGACGAACCACCTGTGGACGGAACCTGAGAAGAAGACGCCGGCGTCTCAACCTGCGGCCGGTATTTTGGCTTGCTGGAAACCACTTTCCTTCTAGGCTGACGAGAGGGCGCACCGCCGTCCCCAGCCCTTGGGTAAGCGCCGCCTTGCTGGAAGCGCGAGCCTTCCCCCTCGAAGCGCCCTGCTTCGAGGAGTCTGGGAGGAGGAGAGCGGTCGCCCTGCCTGGCCCGACACTCGAGCAGCAGGCGAAGCTCACTCTCCGAGAGCGTATCCACACGACGCTCTTCCAGCGGAAGGGTTTCCTCAAAGGAACGCTTGGGAGCTGGGCGGGCCTCCCAGTTGTCCCGGCCATCGCGGCGGTTGCGGTCCATTGGCAGCGGAGGCGAACGCCGGAGGATGCGCGGAGCAGATGCGGTCAGGTGGAGAAGGGAGGCGCGAGTGAGATCTGAAATGGAAGTAGGGATGAGCAGAGTGAGATCTAGGGTTCCCACCGGCCGCCACGCCCACTTATAAGGGAGGGGGTTAGACGGGCCGGACCGCGCGCAAAGCCCCACTTGCGGGCCATGGGCTGGCCCAGGATGAGAGTCGGCAGAAACAGACACAGAGCGAGCCACACACTGACTGGGCGGGTCCACTACCCCCAGCGAAACGCTAGGCAGAGAAGAAGCCACGTCACCCGCGTCCCCAACCCTAGGACCCGAAGACGCACTCCGCGCCGCCGGTGAGGGACACGACGCCACCGGCGGGGATCCCTGCAGAGGCACAGATAGGGAGCCGACGAGCACCTGGGTTGAGGTCGCAGCGCCGGCCAGAACCACCGGACGAGGCAACGGCGGGAAGTCCCCGACCGACCAAGAGACTGGATCTCGCAACTCCGGCGAGCTCTCCAGACATGGAAGATGGCTAGATCTCTCGCCGGCCTGGGCCACTGCCGAAACCAGAGAAGAGACCTCACCAGATCTCCGACAACCTGCCGAAGCAACCCCACTCCACTCCTCGCCCAAGAAATCCGCCAGCGTCCGCTGCGCTGGCTTGGATCTGGAGGGAAAAGAAGCCTCGGACGCAACAGAACCCACCTCGAGCTCGGCGGCAACCTGCTCCTCCTCGTCAGAAAACTCGTCCGCCAACGCCCAGAAGCGCGAGCCCAGCAGACCGAGAAGCTTAGACCGGGGGGAAAGAGACGAGCACCCGCCGGCGGCCCCTCTGGCGCGCCCGGCGGTCGGCCGATTCCCCGCGTCGCCCTCTGCGTCGCGGGAGCACAGCGAAACGGTCATCTTTTGGGGTTGAAGGAAGTTTTCAAGTGTAGGGATTGGAAAATGATGAGATGAGATGAAGAATGGACAAAAGCTCAAGCTTGGGGATGCCCATGTCACCCCAAGAAATATCCAAGAGGTTCAAGCATCAAAGCTTGGGGATGCCCCCGAGGCACCCCTTCTTCATCGACAAAAATCAGGTCACCTTTCAAGACACTATATTTTTATTGCTTCATGCATTATGTGTTTTTCTTGGAGCGTCAGTTGTTTTTGCTTTCAGTTTTCTTTTGATTTGATTGCTGCAATAAACGGTTTGATCACATCATGTTGGTTTGGAGGGAGACATACTTTGCTTTTCATTTGCCAAAAACACTCAGTTTTTCACTCTTATCGTTCAACGAGTGTTTCTCTTTTTCTAGAACTCCGTTTAGCTTTTGTTTTTCGCCTTGATTTGTGTTCAGATCTTGATATATCTTTATATCAAGGTGTATTTTGACCTCTGGTCCATGTTGGTTTTCATCAAAAGAATTGTTTCAAAAAAAAGTTCGAATGGTGTTGGAAAAGAGAAAAAGCTTTATGCAAAAAAGTGGTACAAGAAGGAGCTTGTGTAGACTGCGGCCTAGGCTTTTGCACTTCATGCTTGATGTCTTTTTGATAGTTTGCTTAGTGGTTTTTCTGTAGCATGACTTGTCTCAAATGACTGAGATTGCTTAATGAGCCTTTGAAAAAAATCATGCGTTGTTTTAATTATTTGGAAGCATTATTTTGGTTTTCTCCTTTGATGCTTTATTTGGGTTGACTTGGCGCATGCTCACACATGTTAGACTCATACAAAGTCGCCATTGCCTCTATGATCATTTAGTTTTTGACTTTTGATGCCATCCTATGCTTCTTTTAATGTCGCTTTGTCGCTATGCATGATTATGGCCATTATTGCTCTCTTAGTTGGTCGCTCCCAGTCTTTTGCTAGCCCTCGTTTTGTACTGAGTACGAGCTCTACTCGTGCATCCAACTCCTAAAAACCAAGTTGTTCCAATGCGTCCACCATACATACCTATTAGCAATTTGCTATTCCAAATACATTTGACTTGCTTTTATCTATCCTTCAAATTAAACTCTTTTTGGTGTTATGCGAAAATTGGTCAGTAAAGCTCTCATGAACCTGATGGCACACTTTACTTTTCTCGTTCTTAAAAATTTGACACTGTGGCTCTCTTATGTTGAGTTGTTATGCTTGCAAGTTGTAAGTTGGAAATTAGCCCAGCCATGCCGTCATGGGGCAAGCTTTCAACATTGCACTATCTTTCATTTGAGTTGATATCGTGATCTTTTGTTTATGGATACTCGCGATGTGAAATAAGTTGGGAATCTTGCGGGATCATGGATTTTTTATATGTGTTAGAGAAATGCCTGGGCCGCTAATCTAAGTCATGCATCATTCATGGTGGAAATTTACAGCATGCCCATAGTGGACACTCGACGATGCATCTCACAATAAAAAGCTATACCAATGGTAAATAAAAGAGATGTCGAGGTATTCATTGTCTGTTTTTCCTGTCATTTTGATGTGGGCTTGTTCCATGTCATCGGGCAGGAGGTACCCCGTTGGCGGTTCTCGATGATACACATATATTTACAATGACAAGAGCTTGCTTGGGACTCTAAGTCGAGTAGCATGAGGTTTGGGTATTCGTATTTCACGGGACACAAGGTTTTCAACTTATGATTTGTTAAGCATATGCAGCATAATTGTATTCGCATTAACTTTAACCATTCAAGATGCCTATGATGGGGGCAATGAGAGCTCAAAGCCGGTAAGTACCATAATTTTTGAAGGTTTATAAAACTTGCAATCACTGCTTCCCTCCGCGAAGGGCCTTTCTTTTACTTTTATGTTGAGTCACCACCTTCTACCTTTATGCACCGTCTAAGAGAGCATAGTTGTCATTCTGAGTACAATGTGCATTGTCCCAAAGTTTTCATTGTTTGATTCATGATTATGGTTTCACTTGTTCTTAAATTATTTGTATCTAGTCGCCCTCTTAAACTTGAAGGTGTCATATGCATTTATGTTTGGCTACTCCATGAGGGACAGGCTAAAAAGCATTTGTTATGTTTTCCATATGGTTGATACACACACGTGACTTTCATTGTTTCATTTTCATGATCTTTCCTTTGTGTTTCTTTTCATGCTATAACATGGTTGTTAAGTTTCTATTATCAAGATTATGTCTTTCATGCCCATGTTTTAAGTTCTTTGATCTCAGCACTCAATGCTCTATCTCGTTGATCAAATTATGATGGTGCATGTCAGCTCAAAACTTATTATTTTGTTATCACTTACCTACTCGAGGACGAGCAAGAGTTAAGCTTGGGGATGCTGATACGTCTCAAACGTATCTATAATTTTTGATGCTCCATGCTTGTTTTTACACCATTTGCCTTGTGTTTCGTTACACTTCGTGGCGTTTTTATGCGATTTCCAGAACTAACCTATTGACAAGATGCCACAATGCCAGTTCCCTGTTTTCTGCTGTTTTTGTGTTTCAGAAAAGCTACACAGGAAATATTCTCGGAATTGGACGAAACAAGTTCAGAAACTCCTATTTTTCCCGGACGGAGGACGAGGACCAAACGGGAGCTGGAGAGGGGCCAGAGGGTGCCCACACCATGAGGGGGCGCGGCCCAAGCCCTGGCCCACCCACCTGTGGTGAGGAGACCCTAGTCGCCTCCTGACGATGCCCTTTCGCCTATAAAAAGCCTCCCGACAGAAAACCCTAGAGGAATCGACAATTTTCTAGAAAGAGTTCCGCAGCGCCGCCGCCGTCGAAGACAAATTTTGGGGACAGAAGTCTCTGTTCTGGCACCCTGCCGGGATGGGGAAGTGCCCCCAGAGCCATCTCCATCGGTCTCCATCGCCGTCTCCGCCGTCTCCATCGACCTCACCGCCATCTCCATCAACCTTGCTGTCTCCTATGATGAGGAGGGAGTAGTTCTCCCCCGGGGCTGAGGGCTCTACCGGTAGCTATGTGGTTCACCTCTCTCTCCCATGATGTGATCTTTATGTGATCGTGAGCTTTGTATCTAGTTGAATTGATAGATGTTATTATTCAGATATTATGCTACTCCCGTGCTTATTATATGTAATCTCCAGATATACCTTGTATCATGGTGTGAAGGTGACTAGTGTGCGCATCATGTGTATCTTTTTGGTTAATGTCTCTATGAATTGTTGGTGTTTGTTGGAACCATCTAGTGCGTTCACAGTGATAGTGTGGGACAATCTAGTTTGGGTACATACGGATTTTGAGGAGTGCTTCGTAGCCGTACGCATGATTAGTGTTCATTTTCCATTGGAGAATTGTTTTGAGTTGCATATTGATGATAGTATTTATTGGTTCAATTATGTTATATTTGTTGGGAGTGTGTCCACTAGTGAAAGTATGATCCCTAGGCCTTGTTTCCAAGCATTGCACACCGTTTCCTTTCAGTTTTGTTACATGTTTACTTGCAGCGATACTTATTTTATATTACATTTCCTACTCATAATCATCACTACTACTTGTATTTCACTATCTCTTCGCCGAACTAGTGCACCTATACATCTGACAAGTATATTGGGTGTGTTGGGGACACAAGAGACTTTCTGTATCGTAATTGCAGGGTTGTTTGAGAGGGATAGCTTTGACCTCTTCCTCCCTGAGTTCGATAAACCTTGGGTGATCCACTTAAGGGAAACTTGCTGCTGTTCTACAAACCTCTGCACTTGGAGGCCCAACACTGTCTACAAGAATAGACGCGTGCGTAGACATCAGCGCGGCCAGGCCTGGGCCGCGCCCCTTGGTGGTGAGCCCAGGCCACTGCCTCCCTTCGTCTCTCCTTCTGGCTTCGTGGGTCTTCTGGCAAAATAGAATTTTTGCAATATTTTCCGGGATTTTTTCTAAAAGTTGGATTTCTGCAAAAAAACAAGACACCAGAGCAATTCTGCTGAAAACAGCGTGAGTCCGTGTTAGTTGTATTCAAAACACACAAATTAGAGAAGACACAATAGCAAAAGTGTTCGGGAAAGTAGATACGTTTTGGACGTATCAACTCCCCCCAAGCTTAGCTATTTGCTTGTCCTCAAGCAATTCAGTTAACAACTGAGAGCGATAAAAGAAACTTTCACGAACACATTTGCTTCATATGATGTATATATACTCACTATATGATCAAGTACTCAGGCAATTCATAATAAGAAATATGCTACTAATGTTACCTCATAGTCAAGCAAGCTATGAAAGAGTGCCAATGCACTAATAACAAGCAAAATGAACATAAGAAGCTACAAGATTGCAATGTTCATAATAAGATATGGAAGAGTGGTATCCCGCTTGCCTTTATTTGTGGAGCAAAACATAAATGCTGAGGCACCTCTGAAGTCCAAGGGAAGACTAGAATTAAAATATCAAAGATACAAGCATCAAAGTTATACCACAATTAATCGTGTTCTGGGACAAGCACATTACACTAAGAACAACAGCTATGCTCTCAAGAAGGTGCTTTAAGTTAGAAGATGAAGACTCATCATAAAAGTAAAAGAAAGGCCCTTCGCAGAGGGAAGCAGTGATTTAACATGTGCTAGAGCTTTTCATTTGTAAAACAGAGATAAAGATTTATTTTGAGAGGTGGTTGTTTCATGTCAACGACTGGCAATGGGGACTTGCTATCTTCCATAGTAAACAAGTGAGAGCGGTTCCGAGTTCTTTGAAAATTTGGCACATTGGTGCTCTTTTATAAATCTTTGGCACTCCTCCCCACCTTTTTTACCTTTTTTCCTTTCTCAAACCATGGCTAACCGATTCCATCGGGTGCCCACTGATACGTCTCAAACGTATCTATAATTTTTGATGCTCCATGCTTGTTTTTACACCATTTGCCTTGTGTTTCGTTACACTTCGTGGCACTTTTATGCATTTTCCGAAACTAACCTATTAACAAGTTGCCACAGTGCCAGTTCCCTGTTTTCTGCTGTTTTTGTGTTTCAGAAGTGATACACAGGAAATATTCTCGGAATTGGACGAAACAAGTTCCTGAAGTCTTATTTTACCCGGAAGCTTCCAGTGATCTGAAGGAGAGTAGGAGAGGGGCCACCAGGCCTCCTCACACGTGGCTCGCGCGGCCAGGGGTCTGGCCGCGCCGCCATGGCGTGAGGGCCCTTGGCCCCACTTCTGACATCGCCCCTTCGCCTATAATAAGCCTCGGGATGGAAAACCCTAAGGGAGTCGGCGAAATTTCCAGAACAGTTCCGCAGCGCCGCCGCCGTCGAAGCCAAATTTTGGGGGACAGAAGTCTCTGTTCCGGCACCCTGCCGGGACGGGGAAGTGCCCCCAGAGCCATCTGCATCGGTCTCCATCGCCGTCTTCGCCGTCTCCATCAACCTCACCGCCATCTCCATCAACCTTGCTGTCTCCTATGATGAGGAGGGAGTAGTTCACCCCCGGGGCTGAGGGCTCTACCGGTAGCTATGTGGTTCACCTCTCTCTCCCATGATGTGATCTTTATGTGATTGTGAGCTTTGTATCATGTTGAACAAGTAGATGTTATTATTCAGATATTATGTGCACTCTAGTGATGTTATTAAAGTAATCTATTCCTCCTGCCATGGTGTAACGGTGACAGTGCGTGCATCATGGTGGTACTTGGTCTAGGCTACGATTGTGATCTTTTATGGATTATGAGAATAATTATTACTATGATAGTATTGAAGTGATCTATTCCTCCTTTCATGGTGTAATGTTGACAGTGTGTGCACCGTGTTAGTACTTGGTCTAAGTTGCAATAATATCTATCTTGAATTGTGATCTGATTTGGATATCTCTATGAGTGGTGTTTGTCAAGTACTTGATGAACTTTAAGGGGTGCTTCTGTAGCCACTACGCAATGATTAGTGTTGTTCAATAGGAGAGTAATTCAGAGTACCATAGTGAAGAGAAGTTGTTTATTTGTTCAATCATGTTATATTTGTTGGGAGTATGTCCACTAGTGAAAGTATGATCCCTAGGCCTTGTTTCCAAGCATTGCACACCGTTTATTTGCTGTTTTGTTACATGTTTGCTCGCAGCGATACTTATTTCATATTACAGTTACTACTTATAATCATCTATACCACTTGTATTTCACTATCTCTTTGCCGAACTAGTGCACCTATACATCTGACAAGTGTATTGGGTGTGTTGGGGACACAAGAGACTTTCTGTATCGTAATTGCAGGGTTGCTTGAGAGGGATAGCTTTGACCTCTTCCTCCCTGAGTTTGATAAACCTTGGGTGATCCACTTAAGGGAAACTTGCTGCTGCTCTACAAACCTCTGCACTTGGAGGCCCAATACTGTCTACAAGAACAGAAGCGTGTGTAGACATCACGCTCTTTTCTGGCGCCGTTGCCGGGGAGGTATGGTAAAAGGTACTCGCATCCTCCTGTGTGAGTGCTCGGAGTTATTTCCTTTAGATTCTGCAATTACATCTTTTTGTTTCTTGTTTTTATTTTCACTAGTTAGGCTTAATGGAAAACAAAGAGTTCTCTAGTCTTTTTCCTGAGTTTAGATATGAAGTGTTTGAAGAGAAAATTGAAAAACCTTTGGAGCTTAATTTGCATGCTAATAGTGTTGTTAGTATGAATGCTTTGAACACCGTTGTTGCTAATGCTATAGAAAAGTCTAAGCTTGGGGAAGCTGGTTTTGTTAAGCATGATATTTTTAGTTCCCCAGCTTTAGTGGAGAAAATTTGCTCTGATGATATTTTATCTCCCATATGTGATGTTCCTTCTTATGATGATATGTTTGATGAATATGCTTTACGACATAGTAGTTCTCTATCTTGTGATGATACTAAGCCTCTAGTTTATGATGATGATTATAATGTTTTCAATTCACCTACTTTTGGGGAGAAAAATAGTTATGATTACAATATGCCTCCTGTTTTGATGATTATGGTGATGAGAATAATTATTCTGTTGAATCTGCTCGTACTACTATTGTTCATGTGGGGAGTATTAATCCTTTTATGCATGTGGCTCATGATAGGGATGCTTTACGTGATAGTTATATTGTTAATTCTATTCATGATGCTACTGAAAGTTATTATGAGAGAGGGAAACATGGTTTGATGGATCTCAACAATATTGAGTTTCCCCTCTTTATGTTGCAATTCTTGAAGTTGTACTTGTTTTGCTTTCCTATGCTTTTTGCTTTGCGCTTTTATGACTTGTCTCTTTACAAGACTATTTTTCATAGGAAGTGGTTTAGATTTAAATGTGTTCCATACTTGCTTTTTGATGCTCTCTATTGCTTTAAGTTCCTATATGGCGCCTTTGCCTCAAGCTCTTATATGGCGCCCACATGAGCATCTTTGCAAATTTCTGCGCCTAGCTCAAAGGCGTTAAAGAAAAGCACTCTTGGGAGATAACCCATTGTTTATTTTCAGTACGTTTTCTTTTATTTTAGTCTTGGAAGTCATTACTACTGTAATGACCGCTCCTTATCTTGTTTATTTCGTTTTTGTGCCAAGAGAAGCCTCTAATTCGAGTGAGGTAAAGATTTGGGGATGTTGCTGTCCTGAAACTATTTTCGGTGCTGCACCGTAAAAATTCGTATAAATTCTCTATATATCTTTTGGACCTGCGATTTCTTGTGCATATGCCCCAGGTTATATTCAAACTTTTGTTAGTTGAACACTTTTTGATTTGAGCAACAGAAAATCCCTCAAAAATTCGACCTTTGTCAGCTGTTCTGTTTTGACAGATTTCTGCCACTATTCGTTTTTGCCGCTTTATCGCTTTCTTTTGAGTTCTTTTGATCATAGAACTTTTGGGGAAGTTGCTACAGTAGTATATGCTATATATGTGGTGGTTTTGGGTTGAAACCTGAAGCAAAAAAAGGTTGATTATATGTTATGCTACACTAATGTTGCTAATAGATTTGTGTTTAGTTTTGTATGAAGGAAGTTTTCAAGTGTAGGGATTGGAGAATGATGAGATGAGTTGAAGAATGGACAAAAGCTCAAGCTTGGGGATGCCCATGCATCACCCCAAGAAATATCCAAGAAGTACAAGCGTCAAAGCTTGGGGATGCCCCCGAGGCACCCCTTCTTCATCGGCAAAAATCAGGTCACCTTTCAAAACACTATATTTTTATTGCTTCATGCACTATGCGTTTTTCTTGGAGCGTCTTTACTTTTGCTTTTAGTTTTCTTTTGTTTTGTTTGCTGCAATAAATGGTTAGATCACATCATGTTTCTTTTGGAGGAGATGAACTCGCTTTTCATTTGCCAAAAACGCTCTAGTTTTCACTCTTATCGTTCAACGAGTGTTCTCTTTTTCTGCTACTGCTTTTGGTTTTCATTTTCGCCTTGATTTGCATTCAGATCTTCTTATATCTATTTATCAAGGTGTATTTTTGCCTCTGGACCACGTTGGTTTTCCTCAAAAGAGTTGGATTAAAAAAGGTTTGAATGGTGTTGGAAAAGAGAAAAAGCTTTATGCAAAAAAAGTGGTACAAGAAGGAGCTTGTGTAGACTGCGGCTTAGGCTTTTTCATGTCATGCTTGATGTTTTTTTGATAGTATGCTTAGTGGTTTTGCTGTAGCATGACTTGTCTCAAATAACTGAGATTGCTTAATGAGCCTTTGAAAAAATTATGCGTTGTTTTTATTATATGGAAGCATTTATTTGGTTTTCTCCTTGATGCTTTATTTGGGTTGACTTGGCGCATGCTTACACCATGTTGACTACAAAATAAGTCGCCTATAGCCTCTATGATCATTTAGTTTTTGACTTTTGATGCCATCTTATGCTTCTTTTAATGTTGCTTTGTCACTTTGCATGATTATGGCCATTATTTCTCTCTTAGTTGGTCGCTCCCAGTCTTTTGCTAGCCCTCATTTTGTACTGAGTATGAGCTCTACTCGTGCATCCAACTCCTAAAAACCAAGTTTGCCATTATGTCCACTATAAACTCCTATGCATGGTATTTGTAAGCCATTCCAAAGTAAATTTTCATGTGCTACCTTTCAAAACTTTCAACTACTTCTTGTTTTGTGCCACTGTTTTTAGCTCATGGGGACATAGTGGTCGGATTTGCTATCTTCCATATTGCTTATTCCAAAAAGAAAAAAAGGGAAAAAAAGAAAAGAAAAAAGGCACTCCTCCATGGAATGTGAATGTTGGTGGGCACCCGATGGAATCGGTTAGCCATGGTTTGAGAAAGGAAAAAAGGTGGGGAGGAGTGCCAAGCTTTATAAAAGAGCACAAAAGTGCCAATCTCTCTCAAAAACTTGCTTCATTTTTGTATGGAAGATAGTAAGAACCCCATTGCCAGTCGTTGACAAAGACAACCACCTCTCAAAACCCAATTTTTATCTCTCTGTTTTACAAATGAAAAGCTCTAGCACATGTTTAATCACTGCTTCCCTCTGCGAAGGGCCTTTCTTTTACTTTTATGTTGAGTCACCACCTTCTATCTTTATGCACCATTAAGAGAGCATAGTTGTCATTCTGAGTATAATGTGCATTGTCCCAAAGTTTTCATTGATTGATTCATGATCATGGTTTCACTTGTTCTCAAATTATTTGTATCTAGTCGCCCTCTTAAACTTGAAGGTGTCCTATGCATTTATGTTTTGCTCTCTCATTAAGGACAAGCTGAAAACCATTTGTTATGTTTTTCCATATGATTTGAACACACGTTTGACTTTCATTGTTTCATTTTCATGATCTTTTGTTTGTGTTCATTTTCATGTTATAACATGGTTGCTAAGTTTTTATTATCAAGATTATGTCTTTCATGCCCATGTTTTAAGTTCTTTGATCTCAGCTCACAACGCTTACATATATGATCAAGATTGTGTAGGTGCATGTCACCTCAAAAATTATTTCTTTTGTTATCACTTACCTACTCGAGGACGAGCAGGAGTTAAGCTTGGGGATGCTGATACGTCTCAAACGTATCTATAATTTTTGATGCTCCATGCTTGTTTTTGCACCATTTGCCTTGTGTTTCGTTACACTTCGTGGAACTTTTATGCATTTTCCGGAACTAACCTATTAACAAGTTGCCACAGTGTCAGTTCCCTGTTTTCTGCTGTTTTTGTGTTTCAGAAGTGATACACAGGAAATATTCTCGGAATTGGACGAAACAAGTTCCTGAAGTCTTATTTTACCTGGAAGCTTCCAGTGATCCAAAGGAGAGTAGGAGAGGGGCCACCAGGCCCCCTCACACGTGGCTCGCGCGGCCAGGGGTCTGGCCGCGCCGCCATGGCGTGAGGGCCCTTGGCCCCACTTCTGACATCGCCCCGTCGCCTATAATAAGCCTCGGGATGGAAAACCCTAAGGGAGTCGGCGAAATTTCCAGAACAGTTCCGCAGTGCCGCCGCCGTCGAAGCCAAATTTCGGGGGACAGAAGTCTCTGTTCCGGCACCCTGCCGGGACGGGGAAGTGCCCCCGGAGCCATCTCCATCGGTCTCCATCGCCGTCTCCGCCGTCTCCATCAACCTCACCGCCATCTCCATCAACCTTGCTGTCTCCTATGATGAGGAGGGAGTAGTTCATCCCCGGGGCTGAGGGCTCTACCGGTAGCTATGTGGTTCACCTCTCTCTCCCATGATGTGATATTTATGTGATTGTGAGCTTTGTACCATGTTGAAGAAGTAGATGTTATTATTCAGATATTATGTGTACTGTAGTGATGTTATTAAAGTAATCTATTCCTCCTGCCATGGTGTAACGGTGACAGTGCGTGCATCATGGTGGTACTTGGTCTAGGCTACGATTGTGATCTTTTATGGATTATGAGAATAATTATTACTATGATAGTATTGAAGTGATCTATTCCTCCTTTCATGGTGTAATGTTGACAGTGTGTGCACCGTGTTAGTACTTGGTCTAAGTTGCAATAATATCTATCTTGAATTGTGATCTGATTTGGATATCTCTATGAGTGGTGTTTGTCAAGTACTTGATGAACTTTAAGGGGTGCTTCTGTAGCCACTACGCAATGATTAGTGTTGTTCAATAGGAGAGTAATTCAGAGTACCATAGTGAAGAGAAGTTGTTTATTTGTTCAATCATGTTATATTTGTTGGGAGTATGTCCACTAGTGAAAGTATGATCCCTAGGCCTTGTTTCCAAGCATTGCACACCGTTTATTTGCTGTTTTGTTACATGTTTGCTCGCAGCGATACTTATTTCATATTATAGTTACTACTTATAATCATCTATACCACTTGTATTTCACTATCTCTTTGCCGAACTAGTGCACCTATACATCTGACAAGTGTATTGGGTGTGTTGGGGACACAAGAGACTTTCTGTATCGTAATTGCAGGGTTGCTTGAGAGGGATAGCTTTGACCTCTTCCTCCCTGAGTTTGATAAACCTTGGGTGATCCACTTAAGGGAAACTTGCTGCTCTACAAACCTCTGCACTTGGAGGCCCAACACTGTCTACAAGAACAGAAGCGTGTGTAGACATCACCCACCAACTTTCACATACCATGGAGGAGTGCCTTTTTTCTTTTCTTTTTTTAGATTTAGATTACAATGGTCTGACCAGCTCCCTTGCAAAATTAATGATGGGCAGATGAAGCTGCCTAGTCGAGGGGTACTTAATTTAATATGGAAGATAGCAATTCCAACCACTATGTCCTCATGAGCTAAAAACAGTGGCACAAAATGAGAAGTATTTGAAATTTTGAAAGGTAGCACATGAAAATTTACTTGGAATGGCTTTGAAATACCATGCATAGGAATTTATAGTGGACTCTTTGGTAGACTTGGTTTTTGGTGATTGGATGCACGAGAAGTATTCCCTCTCAGTACAAGTGAAGGCTAGCACAAGACTGGGAAGCGACAATCGAGAGAGCAATAGCTGTCATAATCATGCTTGCGACAAAACAAAATTAATATAGGCATAAAAATGATACAAGAACTCTGAGGCAAAGTAAATCATCGAGGCTTAGTTGACTTTTTGTTCAGTCATATGCATGCTTGAGCATGTGCCAAGTCGATTCAAATGAAACTTTCAGAGGAGGATACCACAATAACATACCATATTACGAATAAAACAATGCAAGCAAGCGTCTACATGACATGCTACAAACTATTAGTAAATTGGAACTAATCATATAAGAGCAAGAACTATGAAGCATCCATTAGATAACATATACCTTACATGAACCGACTAAGCATGTCCACATAGATGAGTATATGTACAAAAATGAAAAAAATAGAGTTCATACCAGCCTCTTACCACATCTCGGATTGTCATATGTCATCATTATTGCCTTTCACTTGTGTGGCTTGAATAATATGAAGTGAATACCAAGCTCCAATGGAGTCACAGCAAACTGAACTCTGCAACAAACTTTACAAAACCAAAGAAGAAGAACAAATATTTTTGGGTTTTCAATTTTCGAAACAAGAACAGAAGGAAATAGCAACCGAAGCAAAATATTTTTGGATTTTTCAAATATCAAACCGAAAATATCAAGTAAAACAAACCAAAGCTAGCAAACTAAAAAGGGCAAACAAAGAGAAACAACGGAAATATTTTTGGTCTTTTTGTGTTTCAGAATAGTAAACAATAGAACAAGAACAATAAAGAAAATAAAGCGAACCATGGATATACAAAGTAACGACAAAATATGATATGTAGATGAGTGAATCGTCGGCGTACCTCCCCCAAGCTTAGGCTTTTGGCCTAAGTGGAGATCAATCCCAGCTCGGCCATGTAGTGGCGTCCCTAAAATATGACGAAGAAGCACCTTCGTCCTGATATGAGCTCGAGGGCGCCCCGGTGTGGTATGTGGTGTAGTGATAGGCCGGCGCCTCCTCTTCCTCCTGGTCCACGACGCCATGCTGTACATTGAAGTCGAGCAACCTAAGCTGCTCGTCCAACTCCTCCTTCGAGCGTGACCATGGCCTACTGTGAATACTGAACAAACTAGGCTGTGGCAAGGGCACTTCCCTTTCCTCTCCATCTGTAAATAACATTCTATAAACTAATTTCCCTGCACATGAGTTAGCAGTAACAAAGTGATGGAGCTTCATGGCAGCAAGATCAAGCCTCTGTGGAGTCAATAATATATCATGAGGAGCAATAGGAAGTCCAAGAGCAGCAACAATGCGCGCAGCAATAATGCCTCCATAAATAGGTCCCCTAGCGGCTAGGCGACGAGCAATAAGAGCACTGAGGTTATACTTCTTGCTAACACCAAGAGCGGTGGCTAGAAAAGCTAAATGATAGTTGGAAATATTGCTAGTGTTCCCTCTACCAAGAATACTAGTGGCAAGATAGTAAGTAAAATATCTAATGGCTGGGAGTTGAATGTTTCTTATCTTGCCACGCTGTGCTGTGCGGTCATCATCGTTAGTCACTCCTTGGTAGAGCTCCAGCAAATCAGTGGGCTGCCGTAGCATCTTCTTTGCCGTCCCAAACATGGGAATACCTAAAATATCACAAAACTTCTCCAAAGACATGGTGATAGACTTATCATAAATCTTAAATGCAATGGAAGGCTTGAAATGAGAGTTAGTGAATTTAAAGCTTTCAATGAAAATATTTGTGAGAATAGCATATTGATTACTCTCATCCGTCATGTATGCAATCAATCCAACCCTGTTAATAAGGAGTAAGAAATCCTCAAGAATCCCTGCATCACTCAAAAAGTTAGCACAAGGGAAGGTGGATGGATGCGCATCTCCATCGTCTCCCTCAAGGTTCGGTGACATAAGATCTTCATTGTAGGATATCCTATATTGAGCAGTGGATCTTGAAGGCCTTGATGACCTTGGTGCTTCTCTTTCAAAGACTTCTTCATATGTGTAGTTGTCCATTTCCCTTTTCTGAAATTTTTAACAAACCTCATAAAAAATGATTTTGAGACAAACAAATGTAGGGAACTACTATAGGGAGTTACTAGAGGACTAACATGCATCAAAATAACATTTCTAATCCATAGAACAAGCATGCAAACTCATTTCACCTGCAACCTATAGAGCTAAAATACTCAAGAAATACTTCACTAAACAAAATTCTACTTGGACAATCAAAGGAGTCACATACCGGAGAACAAATGCTCCAAATCTCAGCAACAATGATGGGCTGAGCAAGGAGATCAAAAAATCGAGATGGAGAGCAGCAAGAACATGAGTTTGAGCTAGTGTGTCATGATTTTTCGAGAGAGAGAAAGAGCTGGGGATGAAGAGATAAGTGAGAGGCCAGGGGGCCCCCTCACCATAGGTGGGCGCGACCAGGCTTGGGCCATGCCCCCTGGTGGTGAGGTGGAATGGTGGGTCCCCCTGAGGTCTCCCAGGTGCCTCTCTGCCCCATTTTTGACATAAAAATTTAAAAAGATTTTTCTGGAATTTTTCGAGAAACTTTATTTTCGAGGATTTTTCAGAAAAATGATAAGAGAGTAAAACTTAGGAAAACGACGGTGGAGCGATAGAAAGCAAATCAAAACCAAGTATGCAGCAGCTCTAAGATATTCTAATATGAAACTAAATAGAGGGAACAAAAATGAACAAGTAAATATAAGTGAGGTAAAGTAAATGCAGTGAAAATGAAGTTTCGTTCATATAAAATCACTTTGTTAACAAGGTTGATCAAGTCTTATTACCAAACTAACTTTATATGAGGCAAAACTTTGCATTTCACTATATGCTTATATTACCTCGACCTTGATAGGCATAGTCCCAATCATGACAATTTTATATTTTTCCTTGGGCTTTCGCTCTGAACAAATAATTTGACCAACTCGAATGGTCTCAACATTCTTGATTGAATTTAGAGCGTTCTTTCTATCAATCTTCTTGGGAAAATAAACCGTGTACTCTTTGTCATTGACATTGGAAGTTACTTTTCCTTGATTGCAATTAATAACCGCACCTGCAGTGTTTAGAAAAGGTCTTCCAAGAATAATAGACATATTATCATCTTCAGGCATTTCCAACACAACAAAGTCAGTTAATATCAAACAACTGTTAGCAACTTGAATAGGAACATTTTCACATATACCAATAGGAATAGTAGTAGACTTATCAGCCATTTGCAAAGATACCAATTTTTCTAGATCAAGTCTCTTATAAAGAGAAAAAGGCATGACACTAACTCCGGCTCCCAAATCACATAAAACAGTTCTAACATAGTTATTTTTAATGGAGCAAGGGATAGTTGGTATACCTGGATCTCCAAGCTCCTCCGGAACTTTACCATCAAAAGAATAATTAGCAAGTAAAGTGGAAATTTCCTCATTAGGAATCTTCCTTTTGTTAGTAACAATATCTTTCATATACTTTGCATAAGGAGGCATTTTAATAGCTTCAGTCAAAGGAATTTGCAGAAATAAAGGTCTCATCCATTCACAAAACCTGTTGTAGTGTTCTTCTTCTTTAGACTTGTGTTTCTTACCAGGAAAAGGCATTGGTTTCTGCACCCAAGGTTCTCTCTCATTACCATGCTTATTGGCAATGAAGTCCTCCTTAGTGTACTTTGCATTTTTAGCAAGCTTTTCTGGTTCCTCTTCAACCTCTTCTTTATCGAAGGCATTACCTGGTTCAGTTTCAGCATCAGAAATAGAAACATTGTTAGGATCTTTTCCTGTTTCAGAAGATTCTGCAACTATTTTATGCTTCTTCTTCTTCTTCTTGGAAGGAATATCATCTCTTGAAGTGCGTTGAGAATCTTGCTCGATCCTCTTAGGATGTCCTTCAGGATATAAGGGGTCTTGAGTAGTAGCACCTCCTCTTGTGCGTATTTCACATGCTTGTTTTTCTCTTGCGGCATTAACTAGCAAGTCTTTTTGCACCTTGGTAAGCTGATCAATTTGAGTCTGAACCATTTGAAAATGTTTAACAAGTATCTTCACATCATTGGAGGTTCTCTCCATAATATCCTGCAACTTGTTAATAGCTCTAGAATTTTCCAACAAATGATTCTGCACCATTCTATTAAAATTATCTTGCTTAACAATAAAATTATCTAACTCATCTAAGCATTGATCAGGAGGTTTAGAGTAAGGAATATCTCTATCATCGAAGCGTTGGAGAGAGTGTACCTCAATAGTAGATGAGTGAGGGATTGGCTTACATAATTCTTCTATAGAGGTAAATTCTTCACATCTTCGGATTTAATACCTTTCTCCTTAAGAGATTTCTTGGCTTCCCTCATAACTTTATCATTTAATTCAATCATTCCTCTCTTCTTTGGTGTTGGCTCTGGAGTTGGCGCTGGTGTTGGTGTTGGTGTTGACTCAACTAGAGTCCAATCATCATGATTCTGGCTTATTTTAACCATTAGTTCCTCAGCTTCAGCCGGAGTTCTTTCTCTGAAAACACAACCAGCACAATTATCCAAATATGTCTTAGATTCATCAGTTAGTCCATTATAAAATATATCAAGGAGTTCATTTTTAGGCAATGGCTCCTTAGGCAACGCTCTAATTAAAGAGCAAAACCTTGCCCATGATTCAGGCAATATCTCTCATTTTCCCTGTTCAAAGTCAAAGATTTTCTGCACAGCAGCATGTTGAGAACTAGCAGGAAAATATTTCTGAAAGAAAGCATTAACCAAAGCAATAGGACTATTAAGAGATCTAGGAGACAAATTATTAAACCAAGTCTTAGCTGCACCTTTCAATGAAAAAGGGAAAATCTTAGCAACAAAGTAAGTGCGTAGCTTAATATCATCAGAAAACAAATTACTCAAAGTAGAGAGCTCATTCATATGGGCCATAGCACTTTCACCTTCAGTACCGCAAAAAAGGTCTTTTTCAACAATAGATATGAAAGATAAATCTAAAGAGAAATCATAATACTTATCTCTAATATTTATGGGAGAAGCAGCAAACTTAGCATCAGGAGATAAGTTATATCTAACAGCACGTCTTGCTAGAAATTTCTTAACATCATTAGCATCACGAGTAGCATGAGCTTCGGCAATAAAATCATCATCAAGCTCAATATAAGTGTTATCAAGATCATCACTAGGGCATTCCCTAGACTCAGGTGAACTAACAGGTGTAACAGTGGTGTTTCCCATCTTAGCTCTAGCAATTGTAGCATCTAAAAAGGAACCTAGTGAACCACTCTCATCAAGCACAGTAGAAGCATCATCTAAATTATCAGTGGCATTTTCAAACTCAGCAAAAGAAGTAGCAGTAGCGTGTGCATGTGGTGGTGTAAGCAACTTACTCATAACAGATGGCGAATCAAGAGCAACGGAGCTGTTCAGAGTTGTACCTCTTCTTGTAGTGGATGGCAATATAGGAACTTTTCCATCACGAGGTTTACCCATGATGAAAGGATTGCAGCGAACAATATGAATTCCAAGTGAACTTACAAATAAAGCTATGCTCCCTGGCAACGACGCCAGAAAATAGTCTTGATGACCCACAAGTATAGGGGATCGCAATAGTCTTTGAGGGAAGTGATGTTTTGCTGGCGCTTAGTTGACGTGGGAGCTTCTTCTTCTTCTTCGTTCCCCGGCAACGATGCCAGAAAAACTTGTTGATGGCGCGGTGATGGTGTGTGAAATTAATGAAGTAAATGACCGGCGAGTTGGAAAACCCCAAGAGCAAGGTGTGATGAATATAGCAGCAAGTTTTTCCCTCAGTAAGAAACCAAGGTTATCAATCCAGTAGGAGGCAGACAAACAACTGAAGGTGATGCCCGCTAGCTTGCGACAGCTCCGGACAATTTATAGGGCGCCTCGTCCGAGCTTTGCTTTGCGAGCGGCAACGTGGAACCTGCACACAACACAACCAAATACTTTGTTCCCAACTTACGATGAGGTTGTCAATCTCACCGGTTTGCTTGAAACAAAGGGTATGAGCGTGTCGAGTGGAAAGTAATAGTAGTATGCGAGTAAAGTAAACAGTACGAGTACAGTAAACAGGTGATAGCAATATAAAGAAAATAGGACCGGGGTCCATAGTTCACTAGTGGTGTCTCTCCATAAGATAAAATAATACATGCTGGGTAAACAAATTACAGTTGGGCAATTGATAGAATAAAGACAACGTGCATATGATGAGAGGATCACTATGAGATTTACTCTGGGCATTACAACAAGATACATAGACCGCCATCCAACAGCATCTATGACTAATAATCCACTCACGGGGATATCGTCTGAACACCCCATGAGTATTAAGTTGCGAACAACAGATAATTGCATTAAGCAAAGTGTGTAATGTAAACAAAGCATATGCCCTCAAGCATATGAATGTTGTTTTCCCCCTAGTAGCAACAGCACATCTACAACCTTAGAGGTTTCTGTCACTCCCCCAGATTAAATAGAGGCATGAACCCACTATCGAGCATAAATACCCCCTCTTGGAGTCACTAGCAACTACTCGGACAAGATAGCTACTAACAACGGAGAGCATGCAACATCATAAACAACATAGAGATAACATAAGATAAATTTCAGTACATCAACTCAAGCATAACACCAATATTCATCGGATCCCAACAAAACCAAACATGTAGAATTACATAACGGTGATCTCAATCATGTAGGGCAGCTCATGAGATCTAAACATGAAGCACGTGGTGGAGAAGACAACCATCTAGCTACTGCTATGGACCCATAGTCCAAGGTAGACTACTCACTCATCGCTCCGGAGGCAAGCATGGTGATGAAGAAGACCTCCGGTGGTGATTCCCCTCTCCGGCAGGGTGCAGGGAAGAGCTTCTGGACCCTCCCGATCTTCGGGTCGACGATGGCGGCGGATCGCGATGTGTTCTGGAAAACTGATCGGGCTCTTAGGTTTTTCTCGTCGAGGGGTCTTTATAGGCGAAGGGGCATCGTCAGGAGTGGACCGAGGCGGTCTCACACATAGGGGGCGCGGACCAGCCCCTGGCCGCG
This sequence comes from Dactylis glomerata, assembly GCA_007115705.1. Taxonomy (NCBI): domain Eukaryota; kingdom Viridiplantae; phylum Streptophyta; class Magnoliopsida; order Poales; family Poaceae; genus Dactylis; species Dactylis glomerata. Next base: position 4,856,733 of record QXEO01001278.1, on the reverse strand, counting down.
CCGCCCTGGTGTTAGGGCCCCTCGTGGCCCCACTCCGTTTCCTCTTCGGTTCTCTGGAAGCTTCGGTAAAATTCTGGGCGACTGGCTTTGGTTTCATCCAATTCCGAGAATATTTCCTGTGTAACTTTTCTGAAACACAAAAACAGCAGAAAACAGGGAACTGGCACTATGGCGACTTGTTAATAGGTTAGTTCCGGAAAATGCATAAAAGTGCCACAAAGTGTAACGAAACACTAAGCAAATGGTGTAAAAACAAGCATGGAGCATCAAAAATTATGGATACGTTGGAGACGTATCAGCATCCCCAAGCTTAACTCCTGCTCGTCCTTGAGTAGGTAAGTGATAACAAAAGAAATAATTTTTGAGGTGACATGCACCTACACAATCTTGATCATCTATGTAAGCATTGTGTGCTGGGATCAAAAGAACTTAAAACATGGGCATGAAAGATATGATCTTGATAGAAGAAACTTAGCAACCATGTTATAACATGAAAATGAACACAAACAAAAGATCATGAAAATGAAACAATGAAAGTCAAACGTGTGTTCAAATCATAAGGAAAAACATACAAATGGTTTTCAGCTTGTCCTTCATGGAGAGCAAAACATAAATGCATAGGACACCTTCAAGTTTAAGAGGGCGACTAGATACAAATAATTTAAGAACAAGTGAAACCAACAATATGAATCAATCAATGAAAACTTTGGGACAATGCACATTATACTAAGAATGACAACTATGCTCTCTTAATGGTGCATAAAGATAGAAGGTGGTGACTCAACATAATAGTAAAAGAAAGGCCCTTCACAGAGGGAAGCAGTGATTGCAAGTTTTACAGACCTTCAAAAATTATGGTACTTACCGGCTTTGAGCTCTCATTGCCCCCATCATAAGCATCTTGAATGGTTAAAGTTAATGTGAGAACACTTACGCTGCATATGCTTGACAAATCATAAGTTGAAAACCTCGTGTCCCATGAATACGAGTACCCAAACCTCATGCTACTTTACTTAGAGTCCCAAGCAAGGCTCTTGTCATTGTAAGCATATACGTATCATCGAGAACCGCCAACGGGGTACCTCCGTGCCCGATGACATGGAACAAGCCCACATCAAAATGACAGGACAAGCAGACAATGAACACCTCGACATCTCTTTTATTTACTATTTGTATAGCTTTTTATTTTAAGATGCGTCGTCGAATGTCTACTATGGGCATGCTGCAAATTTCCACCATGAATTATGCATGGCTTAGATTGGCGGCCCAGACGTTTCTCTAATACATATACAAACTCCATGATCCCGCAAGATTCCCAATTCATTTCACACCGCGAGTATCCATAAACAAAATATCATGATATCAACTTAAATAAGAAGTGCAATGTTGAAAGCTTGCCCCATGACGGCATGGTTGGGCTAATCTCCAACTTACTACTTGCAAGCATAACAACTCAATATAAGAGACCACAATGTCAAAATTTTAAGAACGAGAAAAATAAAGTGTGCCATCCGGTTCGTGAGAGCTTTACTGACCAATTTTTGCATAACACTGGTAAGAGTTTAATTTGAAGAGTAGATAAAAGCAAGTCAAATGTACTTTGGAATAGCAAATTGCTAATAGGTATGTATGGTGGACACAATGGCAAACTTGGTTTTTAGGAGTTGGATGCACGAGTAGAGCTCATACTCAGTACAAGGCGAGGGCTAGCAAAAGACTGGGAGCGACCAACTAAGAGAGCAATAACGGCCATAATCATGCAAAGCGACAAAGCGACATTAAAAGAAGCATAAGATGGCATCAAAAGTCAAAAACTAAATGATCATAGAGGCTATTGGCGATGTTGTAAGAGTCTAACATGTGTGAGCATGAGCCAAGTCAACCCAAATAAAGCATCAAGGAGAAAACCAAAATAATGCTTCCAAACGATAAAAACAATGCATGATTTTTTCAAAGGCTCATTAAGCAATCTCAGTTATTTGAGACAAGTCATGCTACAGCAAAACCACTAAGCATACTATCAAAAAGACATCAAGCATGACATGCAAAATCCTAAGCCGCAGTCTACACAAGCTCCTTCTTGTACCACTTTTTTGCATAAAGCTTTTTCTCTTTTCCAACACCATTAAAACTTTTTATAAACACCTCTTTTGATGAAAACCAATAAAGATCAGAGGAAAAAATACACCTTGATGAAAATATATAACAAGATCTGAACGCAAATCAAGGCGAAAACAAAAACTAAACGCAGTTCTAGAAAAAGAAGAACACTCGTTGAAATTATAAGAATGAAAAACGGAGTGTTCTTGGCAAATGAAAAGCAAGGCAACTTCTACAAAAGAAATTTGTTGGGGTCCAACCATTTATTGCAGCAAACAAAACAAAACTAAACTGAAAAATAAAACAACTGACGCTCCAAGAAAAACGCATAATGCATGAAGCAATAAAAATATAGTGTCTTGAAAGGTGACCTGATTTTTACCGATGAAGAAGGGGTGCCTCGGGGGCATCCCCAAGCTTTGACGCTTGTACTTCTTGGATATTTCTTGGGGTGATGCATGGGCATCCCCAAGCTTGAGCTTTTGTCCATTCTTCAACTCATCTCATCACTCTCCGATTCCTACACTTGAAAACTTCCTTCATACAAAACTAAACACAAATCTATTAGCAACATTAGTGTAAGCATAGCATAGAATCAACCTCTTTTGCTTCAGGTTTCAACCTAAAACCACCACATATTAATCATATACTACTGTATCAACTTCCCCAAAAGTTCCGTGATCAAAAGAACTCAAAAAGAAAGTGATAAAGCGGCAAACACAAATATTGGCAGAAATCTGTCAAAACAGAACAGCTGACAAAGGTCGAATTTTTGAGGCATTTTCTGTTGCTCAAATCAAAAAGTGTTCAACTAATGAAAGTCTGGATATAACCTGGGGCATATGCACAAGAAATCTCAGGTCCAAAAGATATACAAAGAATTTTCACGAATTTTATGGTGCAGCACCGAAAACTGTTTTAGGACAGCAACATCCCCAAATCTTACCTCACTCAAATTAGAGGCTTCTCTTGGCACAAAAACGAAATAAAAAGGATAAGGAGTGGTTATTACAGTAGTAATAACTTCCAAGACTCAAATAAAATAAAAAATAACTGAATGTAACAACATTGGGTTATCTCCCAAGAGTGCTTTTCTTTAACGCCTTTGAGCTAGGCGCAGAAAATTGCGAATCAAGTAACATCAAGAGATGAAGCATCAAGCTCATAATTTGCTCTAAGAATAGAGTCAAACACTAATTTCTTTCTCTTTCTAGGGAAGTGTTCCATACCTTTCTTGAGTGTAAATTGATATTTGATGGTGCCTTCCCTCATATCAATGATGTCACCTACAGTTCGAAGAAAGGGTCTTCCCAAAATAATAGGACATGAAGCATTGCATTCAACATCCATGACAAGAAAATCAACGGGAACAAGGTTATTGTTAACCACAATAAGAACATCATTAATCCTTCCCAAAGGTTTCTTCTTAGCAACATCAGCAATAGGAACATCATAATAACACTTTTCAAGCGGTGGTAAATCAAGCATGCCATAAATCTTTCTAGGCATAATAGAAATACTAGCACCTAGATCACATAAAGCATGGCAATCAAAACCATTAACATGCATATCAATGATGGGTTCCCAACCATCTTCTAACTTCTTGGGAACAGAAGCTTTTTGCTTCATCTTTTCATCCCTAATTTTCATAAGAGCATTGGTAATATGCCTAGTAAAAGCAACATTTAAAGAACTAGCATTGGGAGTCAAAGCAAGCTTTTGCAAGAACAAAATAACTTTAGATATATTGCAGCCATCAACATCAAAATCATCAAAGGAAATAGAGCTATCATCTCCTACACTCCGAAAAATTTCAGCACTCTTTTGAGAAAAAGTTTTAGCAGTTTTAGGCTTTTTGACACAAGGAGTGGGAGTTTTCTCTACACCAATCAAAGTAAGAGGATTGCTAGCATTAGGAGCAACATCATTAGAGGTAGTAATGGTACATACCTTCATCTCTCTAGCCATCTCATCTTCTCTTTCCCACCTGGCATGCAATTCTGCTAGCATCCTAACATTTTCATCAATTCTAACTTGGATAGCATTAGCAGTAGCAAAAACATTGTTCTCTTTAACCTCATTAGGCAACACTTTTAATTTCAGAAGTTCAACATCATAAGCAAGGCTATCAACTTTAGAAGCTAGAATATCAATTTTGCCTAACTTTTTCCTCAACAGACTTGTTAAAAGCATTTTGCTTACCGATGAAGTCCTTGAGCATTACCTCAAGCTCGGAGGGCGCAGCCCTAGTGTTGTTGGAGGAATTACCATAAGAGTTACCATAACCATTACCATTGGTAGAAGGATACGGCCTATAATTGTTACTAGCAAAATTGTTCCTATAAGCATTGTTGTTAAAATTATTATTTCTAATGAAGTTTACATCAACATGCTCTTCTTGAGCAACCAAAGAGGCCAAAGGAACATTATTAGGATCTACATGAGTCCTATCATTAGAAAGCATAAGCATAATAGCATCAATCTTATCACTCTAGGAAGAGGTTTCCTCAATAGAATTTACCTTCTTACCTTGTGGAGCTCTCTCGGTATGCCATTCAGAGTAATTTACCATCATATTGTCGAGAAGCTTCATTGCGGTGCCCAAGGTAAGGGACATAAAAGTGCCTCCAGCAGCTGAATCAAGTAGGTTCCTCGAAGAAAAATTCAGTCCTGCATAAAAAGTTTGAACAATCATCCAAGTAGTCAGTCCGTGAGTGGGACAATTCTTTATCATAGATTTCATTCTTTCCCAAGCTTGAGCAACATGTTCATTATCAAACTGACTAAACTTCATAATATTGCTATGTAAAGCTATAATCTTAGCAGGAGGATAGTATCTACCAATAAAAGCATCCTTACACTTAGCCCATGAATCAATACTATTTTTAGGCAAAGACAGCAACCAATCCTTAGCTTTTCCTCTCAAAGAAAAAGGAAACAACTTAAGCTTAATAATATCACTTTCAACATCCTTATATTTCTGCATCTCACATAGCTCAACAAAATTGTTGAGATGAGCTGCAGCATCATCAGTACTAGCACCAGAAAATTGCTCTTTCATAACAAGGTTCAACAAAGCAGGCTTAATCTCATAAAAATTTGCAGCAGGAGCAGGTGGCGCAATAGGAGTGCAGATAAAATCACTATTGTTCATGCTAGTAAAGTCACACAACTTGGTGTTTTCAGGAGTAGCCATTCTAGCAAACTAAAAGCAGACAAGTAAAAACAACTACAAAGGATTCTAAATTTTTTGGGTTTTTGATAAAACGATGCAAGTAAAAATAAAGTAAAGCAAAACAATAAACAAAGTAAAGGATGTGCGTGCGAAAACTCTCCTCGCAGAAGTCTTCTTCCGCCCCGGCAACGGCGCCAGAAAAACTTGTGATGTTTTGCTGGCGCTTAGTTGACGTGGGAGCTTCTTCTCCTTCGTTCCCCGGCAACGGTGCCAGAAAAACTTGTTGATGGCACGGTGATGGTGTGTGAAATTAATGAAGTAAATGACCGGCCAGTTGGAAAACCCCAAGAGCAAGGTGTGATGAATATGGCAGCAAGTTTTTCCCTCAGTAAGAAACCAAGGTTATCAATCCAGTAGGAGGCAGACAAACGACTGAAGGTGATGCCCGCTAGCTTGCGACAGCTCCAGACAATTTATAGGGCGCCTCGCCCGAGCTTTGCTTTGCGAGTGGCAACGTGGAACCTGCACACAAGACAACCAAATACTTTGTTCCCAACTTACGATGAGGTTGTCAATCTCACCGGTTTGCTTGAAACAAAGGGTATGAGCGTATCGAGTGGAAAGTAATAGTAGTATGCGAGTAAAGTAAACAGTACGAGTACAGTAAATAGGTGATAGCAATATAAAGGAAATAGGACCGGGGTCCACAGTTCACTAGCGGAGTCTCTCCATAAGATAAAATAATACATGCTGGGTAAACAAATTATAGTTGGGCAATTGATAGAATAAAGACAACGTGCATATGATGAGAGGATCACTATGAGATTTACTCTGGGCATTACAACAAGATACATAGACCGCCATCCAGCTGCATCTATGACTAATAATCTACTCATGGGGACATCGTCCGAACACCCCATGAGTATTAAGTTGCGAACAACAGATAATTGCATTAAGCAAAGTGTGTAATGTAAACAAACCATATGCCCTCGAGCATATGAATGTTGTTTTCCCCTAGTAGCAACAGCACATCTACAATCTTAGAGGTTTCTGTCACTCCCCCAGATTAAATAGAGGCATGAACCCACTATCGAGCATAAATACCCCCTCTTGGAGTCACTAGCAACTACTCGGCCAAGATAGCTACTTACAACGGAGAGCATGCAAGATCATAAACAACATAGAGATAACATAAGATAAATTTCAGTACATCAACTCAAGCATAACACCAATATTCATCGGATCCCAACAAACCAAACATGTAGAATTATATAACGGTGATCTCAATCATGTAGGGCAGCTCATGAGATCTAAACATGAAGCACATGGTGGAGAAGACAACCATCTAGCTACTGCTATGGACCCATAGTCCAAGGTAGACTACTCACTCATCGCTCTGGAGGCAAGCATGGCGATGAAGAAGACCTCCGGTGGCGATTCCCCTCTCCGGCAGGGTGCCGGGAAGAGCTTCTGGACCCTCCCGATCTTCGGGTCGACGGCGGTGGCGGATCGCGATGTGTTCTGGAAAACTGATCGGGCTCTTAGGTTTTTCTCGTCGGGGGGTCTTTATAGGCGAAGGGGCATCGTCAGGAGTGGACCGAGGCGGTCTCACACATAGGGGGCGCGGCCCAGCCCCTGGCCGCGCCGCCCTGGTGTGAGGGCCCCTCATGGCCCCACTCCATTTCCTCTTCGGTTCTCTGGAAGCTTCGGTAAAATTCTGGGCGACTGGCTTTGGTTTCGTCCAATTCCGAGAATATTTCCTGTGTAACTTTTCTGAAACACAAAAACAGCAGAAAACAGAGAACTGGCACTGTGGCGACTTGTTAATAGGTTAGTTCCGGAAAAGCATAAAAGTGCCACAAAGTGTAACGAAACACTAAGCAAATGGTGTAAAAACAAGCATGGAGCATCAAAAATTATGGATACGTTGGAGACGTATTAGAAAGTAAAACCCAAATTTATTGATTCGACACAAGGGGAGCCAAAGAATATTTATAAGCCTTAACAGATGAGTTGTCAATTCAGCTGCACCTGGAAACAGACTTGCTTGCAGCGGTTTATCAGTAGCAACAGTTTTATAGTGGTGATAGTAGCAAAACAGTAACAGCAATAGTAAAATAAAAGCAGTAATAGTAGCAATAGTAAATAGTAGGATAAAAGACTGTAGGCATGGGGATGGATGTATGGGCGTTGCATGGATAAGATAATTCATGAAATCAGTGAGACATGGGCATTGCAGATAAATAATGATAAAGCATCCTAGTACTAAACAATCATAGGCATGTGTTCCGTATATAGTCCTACATGCTCGCAATGAGAAACTTGCACGACATCTTTTGTCCTACCAGCCTGTTGCAGCAGGGCCTCAAGGGAAACTACTGGTAATTAAGGTACTCCTTTTAATAAAGTACCGGAGCAAAGCATTAACACTCGGTGAACACATATGATCCTCACATCATAGCCATCCCCTCCGGTTATCCCAATTTCTGTCACTTTGGGGCCTCGGGTTCTGGACAACGATATGTGTAAACAACTTGCAGGTAAGATCATAAATAACAAGTATCATCATAAAACAATAACAATTTCAGATCTGAGATCATGGCACTCGGGCCCAAAGTGACAAGCATTAAGCACAACAAGTTGCAACAATGTCATAAGCACTAATAGTAGATACTAGGCACTATGCCCTAACAATCTCATAGAAAATTACATGAATGATCTCATCCAATCCCTACCATCCCCTTCGCCTACAGCGGGAATTACTCACACATGGATGGGGGAGTCATGGATGGTTGATGGAGAGACGTCGGTGATGATGGTGATGAAGATCTCCTCCAAATCCCCATCCCGGCAGGGTGCCAGAATGGAGTTTCTGGTTCCGAATCATGGTTTTTGATGGTGGCGGCGCAGCGGAAGTCTATCTAGGAAAAACACCGAACCCCCGCTCCTTTCAGGTCAGAGGGTATATGTAGGCGGAAGGAGGGGTCGAGGCGACGGCCGAGGCGGCCTCACCACAGGTGGGCGCGGCCAGGCCTGGGCCGCGCCCCCTGGTGGTGAGCCCAGACCACTGCCTCCCTTCGTCTCTCCTTCTAGCTCCGTGGGTCTTCTGGCAAAATAGAATTTTTGTAATATTTTCCGGGATTTTTCCTGAAAGTTGGATTTATGCACAAAAACAAGGCACCAGGGCAATTCTGCTGAAAACAGCATGAGTCCGTGTTAGTTGTATTCAAAACACACAAATTAGAGGAGAAACAATAGCAAAAGTGTTCGGGAAAGTAGATACATTTTAGACGTATCAGTCAGCAGTTGGCACATCCGCCTTTTTCTTCGGCCACAACCCGACAAAAATCCGTGTTAGCACGCGGCGAGCCAGCTCGAGGATTTCCTGGATTGATATCCAGTTCGACTCCAGCAGATTCACCGCAGCCATCAGAGGATCCTCGTCGTCTGGCTGCAAAGGCATCAAAGATACCCCAGTATTGTTTAAGGCATCAGTAAGTAGAAGAATGAGCAAGTCAGCCAAGAAGGGAAAAGCATGGTACTTACCTCGAGCAAGAGCCGAAATTTGATTAAGGCATTTAGTTATGGCTTGCTCCCTTTGAACACGCTCCCGATCAGCATCGGCAAGTGCCTTTTCCACTTTCTTCGCCTTAGCCACTGCTGATTTAGTAGACTTCTTAGCAGCGGTCTTGGCAGCAGCGGTGGCAACATCCCAGGCTTTTCTGGAAGCTTCAAGTTCAGCTTCCAGGGACGATATGCGAGCATTGGCCGCCGACAAGGCATCTGCAACACAAAAAGGGGAAAGAAAGATGAATAAAGAACCATGGAGACGCAAATAAGACAGATAAAAGACACAGCTTAGCAAAAAGCTTACCCTGAGAAGCCCGAGCAGCTTTCAAAAACTCGACACACTCATTGCCCAAAGAGACGAACTTTTTCATCAATGTCTGTCAAAAGTAAGACATGAGAAGAACAGTTCAAAGCAGTAAAAAGAGTAAGCCGCAAAAAAGTAGTACTTACATCATCAGCAGAGCTCATCGGTCGATGGGTGTCAAGGGAAGTACTCGCCACCGGCGCTTTCTTCAGGCATTTGGAAGCACGAGAAGCGGCATTTTTAACAGCGGCCTCTGGCGACTTAGTTACCACAGCTGCCTCTTGAGAGGGCGGCTCGTCGATAGCAGGAGCATCGACAAGGGGAGCAGTGGCAACATCTTCTTTCGGGTTCTCGTTATCGCTAAAAAGGAACAAAAGAGTAGACACTTTGCATGAGTCGAAAGAAAGAAAAGTAAATAAGTACTCAAGTCAGCAAAGGCTCACGAGTCCAAGAGGTTGAAAATTTCCACTTCATCTTCAACAGCAGATGCCTCCCCGACCACATTCTTGGTAGCAGAGGTACTCGAAGAGAAGAATTCTTCGATGCGTTTCCTCTTCTTATCAAGACCAAGCTCTTCTGAGTGTGTAGGAGGAGGCGACGTAGTCGAGCTGGTTCCTTCCAGTGAATCATCGGCATCATCTCCGTTCTGGCTTTCCTCAGCCTCGGGGGCTTCGGACGCAGCAGAAACTGGATCAGCCTGAATAGGTCCTCCCTCTGGAAGAGGAGGACGAGAAACAAAGGACTAGTGACCCTGCGGAAGAGTAAATCGAAAAGCTATAAGCAAAGCAGCGACAAAATACAAGAAGGCAAATAAATAAGAAGTTGGTAAAGAAAAAGAGCATGTACCACAGGAAAGGGATGCTTGGAGTCAAAGAAATCAGTAGCTAACACTGGGATCTCATCATCCTTTGTGAGAGTAGTCAGTGCTCTCACTCGTTTGTCGATATCCTTCTTGTCTATGTCCTTTGCGGACACTCGAGAAGAATCCTCCAATCCAGAATATGACCAAAGTTTGGCAACACGATGCTAAAGAGGTTGAATTCGACGTTGCAGAAAGAACGCCATGAGCTGTGTACCCGACAACGCACCTCCACTTGCATCCTTCAGACTTTGGATGCGGGCCAGCAAAGGCTTGATCTCGTCCATCTCAGCTTCCGTGGGAGGAGAATCCCATGATGCTAGCTTCTGCAGCCGCTGATTGGCATCAAAAGGAGCAACCCCATAGTGATCAGAGGAGGCGATGTTTCGGTCCTTGATATAGAACCACTTTTTTCGCCAACCTTGGACTGATGCAGCCATGCTAAACTCTAAATAATGCGCTTCAGTGTGCACAGAAACAGCAGCTCCGCCCAATTCCGGGTTTTTCGACAAAGATACACTAGGGCGGAGGCGGAAAAGGAATCTCCAGAGAGTCCAATGGGGATCGATCCCAAGGAAAGATTCACAAAGGGTGATATAGTAGGCAATGTGCAAGATCGATTTAGGTTTGAGCTGATGGAGCTGCACGCCGTAAACAAAAATAAGCCCGCAGAGGAATTCATGGGCAGGAAGGGAGAGTCCGCGCAAGAGGAAAGCAAGGAAAATCACCCTATAGCCGCTCAAGGGCTTGGGGATACGCTCGGTGTTGGGGAAGATTACCTGGTCCCCTTTGACGATGAACCCATCCTTCTAGGCCTTGGTGAGATCGGTTTGCCCAAATTCTGAAGGCACCTAGCTGGTCGGTGCATTGGTGCTCTTCTTCTTCCCCATCTGGTTTTTGTGGGCAAGGCTTTTCACGCGCATCTACAACAGTTGCGACAAGGGGGCTGCAAAGGAGCTCGGAGGCGCAAAGGAGAAGCAGCAATGGTGACGGCGGAAGGATAATGAACTGGTAAATAGTAACAGCCCCACTATCCCCCTTATAAAGCTTCCTGATGAAGGAACGTGGGCTGCGATGTGGCGCAAGAAGCGGAAGCGGTAAACCCACTAACGGGCAGGAAAATTGTAAAATTACTGCGCTGCCCACGAGCAACGGTCAGCGCCTAGTCAAAATCAAGCACAGAGTGATTCTACTAATGACATCATAAAGCATTGGAGTAATGGAAAAATAAAAAACATCAAGATACAATGTGGCAAGTTATGAATACTCGTGAAAATTCAGCAAAAAGTTTAGCATGCTATTTTGACCTATTGGTGCCGATGAAGGAATCCGACGAAATCTGTTACGCAAGGTACAGAGCTATCAGAGAAGGCAACTCATCTTTTGAGTCTATACCCGAAAAATATTCGATTATAGCCTCGGGGGCTACTACCATCGGAAGCGCTGGGCGCGCACCCGACGATATTATCAGAATAAGCTATTATATGATGATTCAAGGAAGGACAATTTATTTGAGCCTATACTCGAAAATACGTTTTTCGACTATAGCCTCGGGGGCTACTCCCATCAGGAGTGCTGGCTGCGCACCCGACGAAATTCTTAAGTGCATCAAGAAAGTAGAGGAGGCGAACGAAGACTTGGATAACAAAAATCACTACCATCGGGAGGGAGTTTATATTATTCAAGGTTAGACAACCCAAAGATTTTCAGAGCTGAAACAGTCAAACAAGGCTGCGATATATGATTCTCGAGTTGCGTCATCGCGACAAAACTTGAATGCCATGATTGAAAAATATCATGAAGGTAAGACCCCAGGATCTGTCCTGTGTGGCCTGGTATACGCACATGGATGCGCTCTGCTAGTAGTTATCTGTGTCTACGACGCAAATAAAATCCTGGTGGACGCACTGGGTACCCTGAGAACCACTGGAACTCGTTCTTTGTAAGTCCTAAATGCGGCAAAAGAATGGGTTTGACCAGTTTTCCAGATTCAAGTCCAGGGGGATTGAATTTGAAGTAGGTGACAAGTATCTGTTCTAGTAGTTAACTGACCTCTTGATCCGTCAGAGTTGTCAGGCTTGTTCATCAAAAACCCCTTGCGAGATAATATAATGAAAGTTGTTTATTTTTTAGTACAGGAAGAATAAGATGTCGAAAGATTGATCAAGTCGAAGATTTGAAGATTTTAAGATTTAAGATTCAACCCGAATCTGCAATTTTGGTAGAATCTTGGGGGCTACTGACAAGGGTATAGATAATAGAGCCCGTTAGTTAAGTACCCCTGAGGCCCGTTAAGCTAGGTCCAAGTGTAATCCTAGTTGAAATATGAGTTCATGTCGTATATCAAATATTGTAATCTGTGTCGGACCCCTCCCGTACCTTGAGACCTGGCCACCTATATATAGGGGCCAAGAGAGAACGGTGAGGGACAGACTGAGAGTAAGCCAAAGTTCATCACACGTTTACTTTCGTCACGCACCTTGTTTGACTGAGTTTACCTTCGAGTTCATCCAATGCCCTATTCCCCCGATCCTAAGTCCTTCATACTGGATATTTGTCGAGTTAACCCTTGTCAGCTATGGAGCACATGAATGAGCTTTCTTCTTTGAGTAATTTGTTTTCTAATGATACTAAGCTGCGTATGTACTTTGTTGCTAAGATTTTACCTTTTTCATTGAAAGGTGCAGCTAAAGCTTGGTTTAATAATTTGTCTCCTGGATCTATTGATAGTCCTATTGCTTTGGTTAACACTTTCTTTTAGAAATATTTTCCTGCTAGTGCTCAACATGCTGCTTTGCAGAAAATCTTTGACTTTGAGCAGGTAAAAAGAGAGAAACTACCGGAATCATGGGGAAGGTTTTGCTCTTTAATTAGAGTACTGCCTGGAGAGCCATTGCCTAAGAATGAACTCCTTGATATCTTTTATAATGGACTAACTGTTGAATCTAAGACATACTTGGATAGTTGTGCTGGTGGTGTTTTCAGGAAAAAGACTCCAGCTGAAGCTGAAGAATTAATGGCTAAAATAAGCCAGAATTATGATGATTGGACTATGGTTGAGTCAACACCAGCTCCAACACCAACACCAACACCAGCACCAATGCCAGCGCCGACACCAAAGAAGAGAGGGATGATTGAATTAAATGATGAAGTGATGAGAGAAGCCAAGAAATCTCTTAAGGAGAAGGGTATTAAATCTGAAGACGTGAAGAACCTACCACCTATAGAAGAACTATGTAAGCCAATCCCTCGCTCATCTACTATTGAGGTACACTCTGTCCAATGCTTTGATAATAGAGATATTCCTTACTCTAAACCTCTTGATCAATGCTTAGATGAGTTTGATAATTTCATTATTAAGCAAGATAATTTTAATAAGATAGTGCAGAATCATTTGTTGGAAAATTCTAGAGCTATTAAAAAGTTGAAGGATATTGTGGAGAGAACCTCCAATGATGTGAAGATGCCTGTTAAACATTTTCAAATGGTTCAGACTCAAATTGATCAGCTTACCAAGGTGCAAAAAGATTTGCTAGTTAATGCTGCAAGAGAAAAACAAGCGTGTGAAATACGCACTAGAGGTGGTGCTAGTACTCAAGATCCCTTATATCCTGAAGGACATCCTAAGAGGATCAAGCAAGATTCTCAATGTGCTACAAGTGATGGTAATCCTTCCAAGAAGAAGAAGAAGAAGCACAAAGCAGTTGCGGAATCTTCTGAAACAGGTAAGCATCCTAATAGTGTTTCTATTTCTGATGCTGAAACTGAAAGTGGTAATGCTTCTGATAAAGAAGAAGTTGAAGAGGAACTAGAAAAGCTTGCTAAGAATGCAAAGTACACTAAGGAAGACTTCATTGCCAACAATCATGGTAATGAGAGAGAACCTTGGGTGCAAAAACCAATGCCTTTTCCTGGTAAGAAACACAAATCTAAGGAAGAAGAACATTACAACAGGTTTTGTGAATGGATGAGACCTTTATTTTTGCAAATTCCTTTGACTGATGCTATTAAAATGCCTCCTTATTCAAAGTATATGAAGGATATTGTTACTAACAAAAGGAAGATTCCTAGTGAGGAAATTTCCACTTTACTTGCTAATTACTCTTTTGATGGTAAAGTTCCAGAGAAGCTTGGAGATCCAGGTATACCGACTATTCCTTGCTCTATTAAAAATAATTATGTTAGAACTGCTTTATGTGATTTGGGAGCCGGAGTTAGTGTCATGCCTTTTACTCTCTACAAGAGACTTGATCTAGAAAAGTTGATATCGACGGATATATCTTTGCAAACGGCTGATAAGTCTACTACTATTCCTATTGGTATATGTGAGAATGTTCCTGTTCAAGTTGCTAATAATTGTTTGATATTAACTGACTTTGTTGTGTTGGAAATGCCTGAAGATGACAATATGTCTATTATTCTTGGGAGACCTTTTCTAAACACTGCAGGTGCTGTTATTGATTACAACCAAGGGAAAGTAACTTTTAATTTTAATGATAAAGAGCACACGGTCTATTTTTCCAAGAAGATTGATAGAAAATATGCTCTAAATTCAATCAAGAATATTGAGACCATCAGAGTTGGTCAAATTATTTGTTCAAGGCCAAAGCCCAAAGAATAATTTCAAATTGTTATGGTTGGGACTATTCCTATCAAGGTCGAGGTAACATAATCATTTAGTGAAATGCATAGTTTTGATTTATAGAAAAATGGTTTGGTGACAAGACTTGATCAACCTTGTTAACAAAGCAGTTTTCAAATGAACAAAACTATGTTTTCACTGCATTTACTTTTGTTTCTACCTTGTTCATTTTTCTTTCCGCTATTTAGTTTCTTATTAGAATATCTTAGAGCTATTGTAAGCTTGGTTTGGATTTGCTTTCTATCATTCCATCTTCGTTTTCCCGAGTTTTATTCTCTTATCAATTTCTGAAAAATCCTCGAAAATAAAGTTTCTTGAAAAATTCCAGAAAATTCTTTTTAAATTTTTATGTCAAAAATGGGGCTAAGAGGCACCTAGGAGACCTCAGGGGGACCCACCATGCCACCTCACCACATGGTGGCGTGGCCCAAGCTTGGCCACGCCGTGGCATGGTGAGGGGCCCCCTAGCCCTCCACTTACCTCTCAACCCTCACTTCATTCTCTCTCCCGAAATATCTCCACACCTCAGCTCAAACCTGTGTTCTTGCTATTCTTCCTTGCGATTTTTCGATCTCCTTGCTCAGCCCATCTTTGCTGCTGAGATTTGGAGCATCTGTTCTCCGGTATGTGACTCCTTCGATTGTCCAAGTAGAATTTTGTTTAGTGGAGTATTTCTTGAGTATTTTAGCTCTATAGGTGACAAGTGAAATGAGTTTGCATGCTTGTTTTATTGCTTAGAAATGTTATTTTGATGCATGTTAGCCCTCTTGTAACTCCCTATAGTAGTTTCCTACATTTGTTTGTCTCAAAATCATTTTTTAGGAGGTTTGTTAATTTTTTTAGAAAAGGGAAATGGACAACTACACCTATGGAGAAGTCTTTGAAAGAGAAGCACCAAGGTCATCAAGGCCTTCAAGATCCACTACTCAATATAGGACATCCTACAATGAAGATCTTATGTCACCGAACATTGGCGATGAGGGGGATGCTGGAGATGCACATCCATCCACCTTCCCTTGTGCTAACTTTTTGAGTGATGCAGGGATTCTTGAGGATTTCTTACTCCTTGTTAACAGGGTTGGATTGACTACATACATGATGGATGAGAGTAATCAATATGCTTTGCTCACAAAGATTTTCATCGAAAGCTTTAAATTCACTAACTCTCATTTCAAGCCTTCCATTGCATTCAAGATTTATGATAAGTCTATCACCATGTCTTTGGAGAAGTTTTGTGGTATTCTAGGTATTCCCATGTTTGGGACAGCAAAGAAGATTCAGCACCAACCCACTAATTTGTTGGAGCTCTACCGAGGAGTAACTAACGATGATGACCGCATAGCACAGCGTAGCAAGATAAGAAACATTCAACTCCCAGCTATTAGATAGTTTACTTACTATCTTGCCACTAGTATACTTGGTAGGGGGAACACTAGCAATATCTCTAACTATCATTTAGCTTTTCTAGCTACTGCACTTGATGTTAGCAAAAAGTATAACCTCGGAGCTCTTATTGCTCGTCGCCTAGCCGCTAGGGGACCTATTTATGGAGGCATTATTGCTGCACGCATTGTTGTCGCTCTAGGACTTTCTATTGCTCCTAATGATACATTGTTGGTCCCACAGAGGCTTGATCTTGCTGCCGTGAAGCTCCATCACTTTGTTACTGCTAACTCATGTGCAGGGAAATTAGTTTATAGGATGTTGCTCACTGATGGAGAGGAAAGGGAAGTTCCCTTGCCGCAACCCAGTTTGTTCAGTATTCACAGGAGGCCATGGTCGCGCTCGAAGGAGGAGTTGGACGAGCAGCTTGGGTTGCTCGGCTTCCACGTACCGCATGGCATTGTGGACCAGGAGGAGGAGGAGGCGCTAGCCGATCACTACGCCGTGTACCACACCGGGGCGCCCTCGAGCTCATATCAGGACCAAGGTGCTTCTTTGTCATATTTTGGGGACGCCACTTCATGGCCGAGCTAGGATTGATCTCCACTTAGGCCAAAAGCCTAAACTTGGGGGAAGGTACACCGATGATACACTCATCTATATATCATATGTTGTCGGTACTTTGTATATCCATGTTTTGCTTTCTTTTCGTTATTGTTTTTGTTCTTATTTCTGCTTTCCAAAACACAAAAAGACCAAAAATATTTCCGTTGTTTCTCTTTGTTTGCCTCTTTAGTTTTCTAGCTTTGGTTTGCTTTGTTCTCCATTTTCGGTTTGATATTTGAAAAATCCAAAAATATTTTGCTTTGTTTGTTGTTTCCTTCTATTCTTGTTTCAAAATTCGAAAACCCAAAAATATTTGTTGTTCTTCTTCGGTTTTGTAAAATTTGTTGCAGAGTTCAGTCTTCCGTGACTCCATTGAAGCTTGGTATTCACTTCATATTATTCAAGCCACACAAGTGAAAGGCAATAATGACGACATACGATAATTTGAGATGTGGTAAGAGGCTGGTATGAACTCTATTTGTTTTCATTTTTGTACATATACTCATCTATGTGGACATGCTTAGTCTGTTCATGTAAGGTATATGTTATCTAATGGATGCTTTGTAGTTATTGCTCTCATATGATTAGTTCCAATTTACTAATAGTTTGTAGCATGTCATGTAGATGCTTGCTTGCATTATTTTATTCATAATATGGTATGACATTGTGGTATCCTCCTCTGCAAGTTTCATTTGAATCGACCTGGCACATGGTCAAGCATGCATATGACTGAATAAAAAGTCAATTAAGCCTCGATGATTTACTTTGCCTCAGAGTTTTTGTATCATTTTTATGCCTATATTAATTTTATTTTGTCGCAAGCATGATTATGACAGTTATTGCTCTCCCGATTGTCGCTTCCCAGTCTTTTGCTAGCCTTCACTTGTACTGAGAGGGAATACTTCTCGTGCATCCAACTCTTGAAAACCAAGTAACCCCAAAGAGTCCACTATAAATTCCTATGCATGGTATTTGCAAGCCATTCCAAGTAAATTTTCATGTGCTACCTTTCAAAACTTTCAAATACTTCTCATTTTGTGCCACTGTTTTTAGCTCATGAGGACGTAGTGGTCGGAATTGCTATCTTCCATATTAAATTAAGTACCCCTCGACTTGCATGCTTCATCTGCTCATCATTAATTTTGCAAGGGAGCTAGTCAGACCATTGTAATCTAAATCTAAAAAAAGAGAAAAAAGGCACTCCTCCATGGTATGTGAAAGTTGGTGGGCACCCGATGGAATCGGCTAACCATGGTTTGAGAAAGGAAAAGGTGGGGAGGAGTGCTAAAGCTTTATAAAAGAGCACCAATGTGCCAAATTTTCAAAGAACTCGGAACCGCTCTCACTTGTTTAGTATGGAAGATAGCAAGTACCCATTGCCAGTCGTTGACATGAAACAACCACCTCTCAAAATAATTTTTTATCTCTGTTTTACAAATGAAAAGCTCTAGCACATGCTAAATCACTGCTTCCCTCTGTGAAGGGCCTTTCTTTTACTTTTATGTTGAGTCTTCATCTTCTAACTTTAAGCACTTTCTTGAGAGCATAGCTGTTATTCTTAGTGTAATGTGCTTGTCCGAGAACACGGTTAATTGTTGTATAACTTTGATGCTTGTATCTTTGATATTTTTACTTCTAATCTTCCCTTGGACTTCAGAGGTGCCTCAGCATTTATGTTTTGCTGCACAAATAAAGGCAAGCGGGATACCACTCTTCCATATCATATTATGAACATTACAATCTTGTAGCTTCTTATGTTCATGTTGCTTGTTATTAGTGCATTGGCACTCTTTCATAGCTTGCTTGACTATGAGGTAACATTAGTTGCACATTTCTTATTATGAATTGCCTGAGTACTTGATCATATAGTGAGAATATATACATCTTATGAAGCAAATGTGTTCGTGAAAGTTTCTTCTATCGCTCTCAGTTGTTAACTGAATTGCTGGAGGACAAACAAATAGCTAAGCTTGGGGGGAGTTGATAAGTCCAAAACGTATCTACTTTCCTGAACACTTTTGCTATTGTTTCTCCTCTAATTTGTGTGTTTTGAATACAACTAACACGGACTAACGCTATTTTCAGCAGAATTGCCCTCGTGTCTTATTTTTGTGCAGAAATCCAACTTTCAGGAAAAGTCCTGTAAAATACTGCAAAATTCCTATTTTACCAAAAGACCCACGGAGCCAGAAGACGAGACGGAGAGGGGCTAGGAGGCAGGCTCACCACCTGGTGGCGCGGCCCAGGCCTGGCCACGCCAGGGGGTGGTGAGGACACCCCAGCCGCCTCCTCGAGCCGTCCTTTCGCCTACATATACCTCCAGACCTGAAACTATCGGGGGTTCGGCGTTTTTCCTAGATAGACTTCCACTGCGCTGCCACCATCAGAAACTGCAATTCGGAACCATAAACTCCGTTCTGGCACACTGCCGGGACAGGGATTTGGAGGAGATCTTCATCACCATCATCACCGGCGTCTCTCCATCAACCATCCATGAGTCCCCCATCCATGTGTGAGTAATTCCCGCTGTAGGCGAAGGGGATGGTAGGGATTGGATGAGATCATTCATGTAATTTGCTATGAGATTGTTAGGGCATGGTGCCTAGTATCTATTGTTAGTGCTTATGACATTGTTGCAACTTGTTGTGCTTAATGCTTGTCACTTTGGGCCCGAGTGCCATGATCTCAGATCTGAATTTGTTATTGTTTTATGATGATACTTGTTGTTTATGATCTTACCTGCAAGTTGTCTACACATATCGTTGTCCGGAACCCGAGGCCCCAAAGTGACAGCAATTGGGATAACCGGAGGGGATGGCTATGATGTGAGGATCATATGTGTTCACCGAGTGTTAATGCTTTGCTCCGGTACTCTATTAAAAGGAGTACCTTAGTTACCAGTAGATTCCCTTGAGGCCCTGCTGCAAACAGGCTGGTAGAACAGAAGATGTCGTGCAAGTTTCTCATTGCGAGCATGTACGACTATATACGGAGCACATGCCTATGGTTGTTTAGTACTAGGATGCTTTATCATTATTTATCTGCAATTGCCCATGTCTCGCTGATTTCATGAATTATCTTATCCATGCAACGCCCATTCATCTATCCTTATGCCTACAGTATTTAATCTTACTGTTTACTATTGCTACTATTACCGTCTTTACTTTACTACTGTTGCTACTATTTTACTACTGTCACCACTATAAAACTGTTGCTACTGATAAACCGCTGCGAGCAAGTCTGTTTCCAGGTGAGCTGAATTGACAACTCATCTGTTAAGGCTTATAAATATTCTTTGGCTCCCCTTGTGTCGAATCAATAAATTTTGGTTTTACTTCCCTCGAAGACTGTTGTGATCCCCTATACTTGTGGGTCATCATTGCTCAACCGGGCAATCGTTCCCATCCACACTTCCGTGGTGTGGGGCCCAGTCGATGATCCAAGCCAATCACTGTCCTCCTCCGCGACCCTGCATACCCACCCGTAATGTAATTACCGGTAAGAGCCTTTTCCCAAGTTTATGGGCCTTTTCTCCTTACCAGCCCTGGCCTTAGGACTTATTCTCCCATTTTTGGGTTTTTACCATTACCAGCTTAATTACAATCCATCATAGACCAATTAGCAAGTCTATCCCCCTCTATATCCATAGATAGACCGGTAGGAATCCCACATCCCCCTTTACTCTATAGATAGACCAGGCTGGACAACCCTCTACTACCGATCCGTTGATATGCGAGAGAAGTCGGTACAACTGACTTCTCTGTCCCATTCCAGATCTTATGGATAGATTTTGTTTTTTCTAAACAATTTGATATATTGTTTGTATTTTTCTGAGTTAAAATGAATTAGATATGAATTTTCTAAGTTTCTATTATTTTCTAAAATTTTAATTAACAGGAAAACCTTTGGTACCGTTACAGACTCTAGCCCGAGACAATGACTGGTGGGGTCGGTTGCCAGGTCACCGGCCACAAGGGCATGACCAAGTCAAAATCGCTGACTAGGCAGGGAGGTGACGTCATCATCACAGGAGCTCACAGATTAATTCTTGAATTCGATGATTCATCGCGAATTAGCTGATGCGGCTAGCTGTACTAGGTTTAGATGAGCTGGGCGAGTAAGATGGTGCAAGCGCCGCAACTATTTGGTCACCGGAGCTTGCTTCGGTGAGCTTGACTGCGGCGGAGCATAGCGGCTGATACGTCTCAAACATATCTATAATTTTTGATGCTCCATGCTTGTTTATACACCATTTGCTTTGTGTTTTGATACACTTCGTGGCGTTTTTATGCATTTTCCAGAACTAACATATTAACGAGATGCCACAGTGCCAGTTCCCTATTTTTGTGTTTCAAAAAATCTACACAGGAAATATTCTCGGAATTAGACGAAACAAAAGCTGAGGTTCCTATTTTTCCCGAAGCGTGACAGAGTCCAAAGCAGAGACGGAGGGGGGCCAGAGGGCAGCCGCACCATGCCATGGCGTGGGCCACCCCCTAGCCGCGCCGGGCTATGGTGTGGACCCCTAGTCCACCTCCTGACGCCGCTCTTCCGCCTATATATTCCCCTCGATGGGAAAACCCTAAGGACCCGATTAATTTTCCACGAAACATATTGTAAGCTGCCGCCGTCGTCGATGCGAGATCGGAAGGGTCCAGAAGCTCTTCCTGGCACCCTGCCGTAGAGGGGAATCACCGCCGGAGGCCTTCTTCATCACCATGCCTGCCTTCAGAGTGATGTGCGAGTAGTCTACCTTGGACTATGGGTCCATAGCAGTAGCTAGATGGTTGTCATCTCCTCCATGTGCTTCATGTTTAGATCTTGTGAGCTGCCTATCATGATCAAGATCATCATTGTGTAATTCTACATGTTGTGCTTGTTGGATCCGATGAATATTGGTACTTTGTCAAGTTGATCTATTGATTTATCATCTTTATGTTATCTCTATGTTGTTTATGATCTTGCATGCTCTCCGTTGCTAGTATATATCTTGGCCGAGTAGATGCTAGTGACTCCAAGAGGGAGTATTTATGCTCGATAGTGGGTTCATGCCTCTAGTAACTTGGGGGAGTGACAGAAACCTCTAAAGTTATAGATGTGCTGTTGCTACTAGGGAGAAAACAACAATCTTGTGTTCAAGGACATTTGTATTGTTTACATTACACACTTTGCTTAAGGCGATAATCTATTGCTTGCAACTTAATACCCAATGGTTGCTCGGACGACATCCGGCGGGTGGATTATTAGTCATATATGCAGTTGGATTACGGTCTATGTATTATGTTGTAATGCCCATGTGAATCTCGTAGTGATCGTCAGGACATTTGTATGCTTTCTTTATTCTATCAATTGCTCAACTGTAATTTGTTTACCCAGCATGTTATTTATCTTATGGAGAGACACCACTAGTGAACTGTGGACCTCGATCCATTCTTTTACATTGTTACTACCGTTTACCATTTACTCGCTTTATTTACATTCTTGCAAACTACTATCTTTTACCACTCGATACGCTTAATCCTTTGTTTACAGCAAACCGGTGAGATTGACAACCTCACTATAAGTTGGGGCAAAGTACTTGGTTGTGTTGTGTGCAGGTTCCACATTGCTGCTGGTGCAAAGCTACGCCCTGGACGAGGCGCCATATATAAATTGTCCGGAGCTGTCGTGAAGCTAGCGAGCATCAACCTTCGGAAGTTGGTTCTTTCTCCTACTAGTTTGATAAACCTTGGTTTCATACTGAGGGAAGACTTGCTGCTGTGCTCATCATACCTTCCTCTTGGGGTTCCCAACTGGGCGGTCATCTACACGCCATCAAGCAATTTTCTGGCGTTGGCGAGCTATGAGGGTCCATATGATGCAATAGAGGGCTCCAGAGATGCGCAAGCTCACCATGGAGCTGATGGACTGCTCGGAGGTGTCGATTGTTGATGGAGACGAGCACAGTTTCGCCGATTCTGGCGAGGTGCTGCGGGAGGAAATGGCGGATTCCACGCGATTGAGACCTCCCCTCCTCGATTCCTCCCTCCAAGAGGTCCTAGGCTTCGAGGCGGAGCTCTGGGCATCATAGAGGGACCTCGGGCAGCCTCTAACGACGGCGAGACACTCGACTGGAAGCTAGGGTTTGCGGGGTGCTTGCAGAGAAGAGCGAGAGAGAGAAAGGAGGTGGTTCCTAGGGTTTTCCGATGGCGGCAGGGACCTTCTTATAGACATTGGAGGGCGGCGGCCTTCATCCTGCGCGTCGAATCGCCGGCGGTGAATCGAGCGCCTCGCAGAGCTCCACCGAGCTGCTTCGGCTCGAGGTAGAAGACGACTCGAAGCGGTATTCGGGCCGGGTTCTGGTGGGCTGGTCTGATGGGCTGCGACCTGGTAAGCTCCTCCCTCTATTTTTTCCTGTTTAAGTTTCTTTTCTATTTTCTGTTTTCAATACTATAATTCTAATTGGAATTCAAATCTGTTTTTGCAGAATTTGGAATTTGGAATCTTTTTATAAAGTTCCCCAAGTATTCTATATAGGATAATATGATGTACTAAGATAATGTTTAGGTGCATTAGCACATGATACTATTAGATTAGTTAGGATTTTATTAAGAGTCTCATTAGAGATGATTTTAAACATTCCATTTTAGGGTTCCATTTATTTTTCTAAGAACTTAAATAACTTTCTTAAGAGTATATAGACACTATGTTTGTATTAGAATGAAAGGAAAACTATTATTTATAATAATTGCTAGCATTGGATTTCCTAGTTAGGTATATGTATCTATGGACATGATGCTTTTAATTTTATATCAAGATTCATGCACATATTAATATGTACAAGTTGATCACTGAATAAACAATATGATTGATATCAAAAGAATTAGGGTTTGGGTAGACTTATAGGATTTAGAGATGAGATATGATTCTAGGGTTTACCCAAGATCACAAAGTGATGCATAATTGAAATATGAATAGTAGGAGAGGTTCCCAGGGGACAAATAAAAAGATATTGGGTTGGATGATATTGTGCATCCCTTAGTAGAAAATAATGAGCACACCCTAGATAGAAGTAGGGTTATATAGGATCCACCTAAATAGAAGTTAGGGTGTAGATTTGTGGTCCCACCAACCTATACCAAGTTTCTTCTTACTAATGCTAAACTTGCATCTAAACCAAAGTTTTACATGTAGCTTCCATAAGAATGCTTCCCCCTTAACAAAAAAATAGGTTTTCTAAACTCTCCTACCCTCACCTAATGATCGATGATATCTGCTTATCAAACTAGGTCTCATAGATAACCTAACTACCTTCCTCCAACAAGAATAACATGGATTAGACATGATCATCTATTTCCTTCATCAACTCTCATAATGAATCTATTTTATTTCCTTCATCAACTTCTCCTCCTAAATCCATGTTCCGAGCTTGACACTAAAGCTCTTACCTAATCTTATTAGAGATAAAATTCATATCTTTAAATACTCCTCATGGGCACATTATCCAGAGGTTTGTTCAACTCAACTTCCTTAGGGTTCTCCATTACACTTCCATCATACTCCTTCTCAAGGTTTATGATCAAGATCATCATCAATACCAGCCCTTGAGATCTAGTTAATTCAATCAATGCATTACCCTAGATGTTGACTTCTAGGGCTAGGATAATATACTACACATAATCCATACTCCACCTTGTGGTTAGTTCTCAACTTAATCCACTCCTCCTCTCCAGGTATCACTACTAAATTGTACCTACCTTCAGAGATTAAAAATATAATCTCCACCATTGTGGTATTCCCATATAGGATCTATCTCCCACCGCATAAATACTACTTCTCTTGTATCAACCTTCTATATATCATAATCTGGTTAGCTTTGATCCAATGACTTCACATATGTCACTCTCCCACTTCATGTGACATGGTAATGATCATTTTGATCCATTGATCATATAGCTTAGGTTTCTATTGGGTTAATCATGTATTCCACACTTAATTTGATATCAAGATGATCATTACAATCCTTTGATCATATGGCTTGGTTTCCATTTGGCTAATCAAAGTCCATGGTTAACTTGTACTAGGCTATTCTCTTAGAATACCATTTAGCTAAGAGAACTTCATATATTTTTAACTCCAAGATACTACACATTTGATATCTACCTAGCAATGGTTCTAATCTTCTTGTGGTATACACCACACCTATAGTTGGGTTATTTACTCTTCAACTTGGTATTAGGTTAGTCTCCCTTACTTCTGAATTCCTGGATCATATCCTAAGGTTCTATCTCAAAAGATAAGAATAATACTAGCAAGGCTATGGACTCTCTCTCTCTCTCTCTCTTCATGTTTTAGAGATGAATGGATTTAGATGTGAAAGATGATGATAGATCAAGATTCAAGGGTAAGACTTATGTTGTCTTCCTTAATGCTAGATATGGTTTCAATGATTTAGGTTTATGAAATACCATGATAATCATGGTAGGACTGAATATAAGGTCCTAAAGTGGTGTGTTAACATATTAATTCTACCTCACATTCATCTCTTTTAATTGTTGTTATAATCTCTACCCAAAACATGGTTGTTAACAAAGGTCATGTTAGAGTTTCTCGCACTTCAATTGATGAGCTACCTCTGTTCCACCAACTTAAGGGAAACTTCAATCACTTTGACAAGTTTTATTTAAAAGCGCGAAAATTTTCTAGATTTTCTATGCATAAATGCAATGCACACTTCTGTTTTCTCTCTATTTCTAGCCTCACATCCTGGGATGTTACACGCCAGCACATTTTTGAAACCCCAGGTGCGATCCGTTTTTAGCCCCGAGCCCACCCTTGTGGCGACTGAGCCCCCCCGTGGCTGCGGGGAGTTGCTATGTCCCGCTCTTTGCGGGAGCGAAAAGCGCTCCGCAACATGGTTTTTAGTAATGGGCTCGGTCCATTTAATCCTTCACGTGTAGCCCGCGATTCCCTATCTGGGTTTTTTTTCCTTCCATACGATCACAGGTTCCTCAGCTGCTCAGCATGTTTAGTTCGTTTCGTTCGCACCCCTGCTTTTTTCCGTACAATTTGTTGAACTGTTTCCTAATTTTAAGTTGGAACAAATTTAGAAATTGCACAAATATCGAATTCGATTTTTTTAAAAAAAATTGAACAAATTTCGAAAATTGGAATAAATTTCAAAATTGGAACAAATTTCAAATTCGGATCAAATTTCGAATTTGGAACAAATTTCGAATTTGGAACAAATTTCGAATTTGGAACAGATTTCAAGTTTGGAACAAATTTCGAATCTCTACTAATAATATTGCTAGAGGTATGGTCCGTGGCTCGCAAGTACGTTTTCAATCCACCTAAAGTACGCTCATCCCACCAAGCCCGAAACATTTTTGTCCGTCGGCCTTCGTTCGTCGCTTGTCCTTCAATCGATCTCGTGCAGGATGCAAATACTAATCCTTATCGATTTTAGCGTCTCACCCATATATAGCGAGGGAGCAAACCAGGCCAGGCCGCCTCCTCTGGAATCTCGAAATCAGATCAAATCAAGCTTCATCGAAAGTTCAAAACGCGTAGGAAGGAGAAGGTTAAACACAGGGAGGACCTGGACCACCGGGACGTTGTCAGGATCCTCGACGTGCTAGATCAAGGGCTTGCAAAACTGTTTCATGGAGAGGCAAGGCTCGAAGACGACATGCACGAAACCATCCCCGTTGCCTCGTGGCTGACCGGCATGCTGCCTGTGAAATCTGGGCTCGCCCCGGTCGACGTTGACCTCGACGGTGACCACTACCGCGAGCGAGGCTGCCTCGGAAAAATTCTTCCATAAAGTTAAATCGTCGGAGCCGATCGAGTTCAGAACAGAGAACCTGGACCACCGGGACGTTGTCAGGATCCTCGACGTGCTAGATCAAGGGCTTGCAAAAACTGTTTCATGGAGAGGCAAGCCTCGGAGACGACATGCACGAAACCATCCCCGTTGCCTCGTGGCTGACCGGCATGCTGCCTGTGAAATCTGGGCTCGCCCCGGTCGACGTCGACCTCGACGGTGACCACTACCACGAGTGAGGCTGCCTCAAAAAAATTCTTCCATAAAGTTAAATCGTCGGAGCCGATCGAGTTCAGAACGGTGGCTATATAGCTGGACGGAGAAGATCCAGTGGAGACACAGAGCACGGAGCCGGCCGGCCACAATCTGTGGACGCTTTTCGTGATCCAATCTCCAACGATCCGAAACACAACGCGGTGCCATGCTAGCTAGCTAAGTATCAATAATCGATCATCCTGGCCATGTAGGATTGTGTCGTCGTCATCGAGTTCGACCTCTGCCGCCAACAGCCTCAACCGCAGGTACCTGAAATTGGTGACTACTTCATGTGAAGTAAAATCGTGCAGTCCCAAGGAGAAAGAGAACTATTCGGCGGCCTACTTCATCCGCGGTGTGCACCCTAACTCCGAGAAGCGGACGACCTGTCGTACACACTCCGCGCGGCGGCAAAGCATGGCTACCACTGAATGAGCAGAACAAAACTGTATCAGAACTTCCACTACTACTACGACGTGGGTGCTAACTTGCTTTGAGCCTTGAGAGGTACGCTGGTGTATTACAACAAAGTCATACTGATATCAGCAATTGACCTATTCAAACCTGAATTAGATTTGTTTGATGTTGGCATCTCATCATTTTCACTTGAGCTGCTCGATCTAACCATATTTTGTAGCACTTCTGAATAAGATTCCTAACACACAAGGTTACACTAAGTGGTAACAAATTTATATTACTACAGCAATGTATTGAAAGCACGTTTATAATATTTTTTAAGAGTATGCCTACAAAAGGGAGGTAAGGATAAATATCAACAGATCATGCATAAAATATGTTACTCCCTCCAACCACTATTAGATGTTGTAATACGGGTGTATCTAGACACTAAAATATGTCTAGATACATCCGTATAAATATAGGTAATAGTGGTCGGAGGGAGTAGCATTTATAAGGTTATACATGTATTGACACATCGTTTCAAGATAAAAGTGGTGTACACAAGTGTGTAGATAAATATCTCTAAAAAGTAGAGATTATGGGTCAAGCATATTTATACAAAATAAATACATTTGTTGGCGACAGTGGGAGCAATTTTAGATATCTCCTTTTCTCCGCTTATTCCGTTAGGACACACTCGAACATTGTAACCCCACCGGCCGATACAAGGCAGCCCCATCAACAGTACTTAGAGGTTAGGGTTGCATATGTGTTCACTAAAACCGGAAGGTGGGCAAGCTAGAGGTGCCCCTACGGTGCTCGCAAGATTGTAAAAGGTTTCGAACGGAGATTTCGTTTTGACAGTCCAAAATGGTAGCCTATGTTTAAAGTCCCTAGCTAACTGATGCCGACCTTGCAACACACATGTCACGGTCGATGAGTTGGTAGCTCGGCTGTTTGCAAAGGTGTTGGGCTTGGTGGAAGCATACCAAAAGAGCTTAGTAATCATCCTTTGGTCAAATTGGTGGTTCCAAAGTTTGAGAGAACAGCTTCAATGTTGAATTGCCAACATTAGCCCATGTCTCCCGGAACCATCCCAACGCAGGTCGCACCGCAACACGTTAATTTGTTACACGCGGTCTCCACACCACCTCGTCAGCGACCTAGGGTCGCCCAGCATTGTCATACCCTCGGTTTAATTAACAAGAGCTTATATAATCTAAAAACCTCAAATATTGGGACCAACAAAACTATTTGTGTTGTTGAGGTGTTTATTTGGTTTATATTTGGCATTTTAGGATTTGTGAATTTTATAAACAAACCCAAGTGAACTCAAGCTTACAAATTTGGCAAACCTGATCAATGTCATATACTGTACCATATCTGGCAAGAAAAACCCAAAAATTGTAAAAAAAAATGCACGGAAGTATCGTTTCTCATGATTGCTGGAGGTTTGTTATTATGCTATTTTTCTCTTTATATTTCGAACATACTTAATGAGGAACTATCAGAATGTTTTATTCTTCGTGGCAACACACGAGCATCTTTCCTATATGTAAAGCAATTTTTAGGTTCAATTTTTCATGTGCCTAATAATTTATAAACATCAATCAGTACGTTGTATTATGAAATTGATGTCACGTGAGAGTCATCCTGTGATTTCCACTAACGCATGTCTAAAATTGATTTTCTATGATTTTCACAATATTTGGATTCGATTGACATATGAATTTATGACTACACCAAGGTTGTTCATCTGATTTAGTGCGACGCCGTAGCAACGCACGGGCTGTTTGCTAGTCTACACAAAATTTGAATCCGAACAAATTTTGAATTTTTACAAAATCATAATGTGAACCAATTAAATATGAACGAAATTCGAAAATCAAAACAATGCCAGAATGAACAAATGGGCCGGGGCCATATACCAAACCGCGTTAGCGTAGTGCTTTCGCTCCCACTACGAGCGAGAGTTAGGAAATCCTGCGGCTGCCGGAAACGACTCGGTAGCGCGTGCACGCTACCGAGGTACTGTTTCGCTTAAGGTGTGCGTTCGTGGGCTCGGCCCGTTAAGATTTCTAACGACTGGTTTGGTCGCGCTACTTTACCTTTGGTTTCTGTACGCGCATAGGTGGATGTTGCTTTTCCTTCCTTCCTGTACGCGCATGTGTGTACACACAAGAACATCCTGAATTCCCGATGACTCAGGTGAGTTGTGTTTCATTTTTTTCTATTTACTGATTTCTTTTCATATTTCCATGTAGTGGTATACCGTGTATCCGCATGGAATATGAGGTTCATTCTGTTTTTTTATTTTCCTTATTTTCCTGATTTCTTTTCCTTTTCCCGTTTAGTTTGTATTTCCTTGTCTTTTTTTTGTTATTTTTCTATTTTTGTTTCTTTTTTCTTGGTTTAATTTGTTCTAATTCTAGTTTACGTCTACTTTTATTTCATTATTTTTAAATGTTCATAAAATTCTATTTTTGTGTTTTTCTTATAGTGCGATGTGCTCCACCAGCCTCAATTTTTATTTTGCTTCTATCATTGTGAATTTTTCCATTTTTTAGTTTGTGTATTTTTTTCCTTTTGCAGTCGTGAGTTATTCTATACGTGGACTAAACTAACGCTAAATTGTTGTTTCCCTTTTGTTGTGATTTGTTCCGCAAACTAATTTTTTTGTTCCCTTATAATAATTATTTGTTTCATTGATGCTACATTTTTGTTCCCCATGTAGTCATGATTTTATCGCCGACTAAAATTATGTTTCTTTTATAGTATTGATTTGTTTCGTCATCTAAATTTATGTTTTCTCTATAGTCGTGGTTTGTTTGATAAACTAAATTTGTGTTCCCCTTGACGCTACATTTTTGTTCTATTTTTGTAGTTGTGATTTTTTCTGCCGACTAAATGTGTGTTCTTCATGTTGTATGATTTGTTCCGCGGCCAAAATTGTTGTTCCTTCTATAGTTGTGATTTTGTTTGCATACACTAAATTATATTCCTTTTATAGTTTTAGTTTGTTCTGTGGACTAAACTTGTGTTCCCTCTGTACTCATGTTTTGTTCCTCAGATGCTAGTTTTCTGTTCCTTCTTTGTAGTTCTCATTTATTCCGCGGACAAAAATTTGGTTCTCCTCGTAGTCTTTATTCGTTCTGTAGCCCAAATTTTCGTTCTCCCTATAGTTGTGATTTTTAAAACTGGCGCTAAATTTTTACTCCTTTATAGTCGTGGTTTGTTCCACAAACAATTTTTTGGTTTTAGTCTTGATTTGTTCCACATGACACCACTAGTGAAATAGCACCACAACAAATAAATATCAAACCATTAAATATTACTTAACATAATTCCACTACTAACATCTTGACTTCTCCCATGTCCTCAAGAACTAAATGAACTACTCACAAGACATCATATGGATCATGATCAGAGGTGAAATAATGGTAAATAACAATCTGAACATAAACCTTAATTCAACGGTTCCACTCAATAGCATCAAACACAAGAGTAATCAACACCGGGAAAGTTTTCCCTAAGAATTTGACAAGATTCAACTCAAGATGTTACAGCGGGATGGTGTGGTGATGGTGGAGATGAAGGTGCTGGTGATGAGGATGATGGTGATGATGATCCTGATGAAGTCCGGTGCGATGATGATGATGACGATGGCGACGATCTCCCCTCTTTGGGAAGGAATTTTCCCGGCAGATTTCTACCTGCCGGAGAGCTTTTCTCTCTCTGGTGTTTTTCGCCCCGCAGAGGCGGCGGTGTCTATCTCTGAGCCCCCCTGACTTAGGTTTTTGGGGACGATGATATACGCGAAGGGGCGATGGCAGTAGTGGGCCAGGGTGGCCACACCACAGGCCGGCGCGGTCAGGGGTGGGGCCGCACCCCCTGGTGGTGAGCCCACCCTATGGCCCCTCTCGCCTCCTCCTTCTGGCTCCTTCAGTCTTTTGGCGAAATATAATTTTCTGGTATTTTTCTGGAATTTCCTGATCTTCCGAAACATGGTGTCTTGACGGTCCTTTTTCCAGCAGAATCCTGACTCCGGCAGCAAATCCTCCAATGATCATCAAACATGTAAGAACAGAGAAACAACATAAGTATCGTCTCTAAATGTGAAATATATCAATGGATAACAGTAAATTATGATACAAAATAGTGATGCAAAATGGATGTATCAACCCCCCAAGCTTAGACCTCGCTTGTCCCCAAGCGAAAACTGAACTCGGTAAACAAGACCACATGTTTATGGAGTGAAGTGTCGATAATCAAAATATGGACAAGAAGCATCACATTCACCAAGGCACAAAGTATAATAGACAGCAACTTCCCTTCATATAATATAGACTTGCAATAAGTAAAAGGGAATCACAAATAAAGATGCACAAGGTAAATTATAACTGATGATGGAAAACCTTAGTTCTTGGTCAGAGAACAATGAACAAACTATACTTACTTTTAAACGGAGCCTTTTATAATAGAGCAAAAACCATATGCTCAACGAAACAAACTCTTTGCAATCATAGAAAGCTTTCAAAGATATATTCCTTCAGATAAAAGCATTGTACTAAACAAAGGAAGATAATAAACATGATCGAACGGATCAACATATGGATGAGTGAAACATAGCAACTCAAATGCTTGCTTGAGATAGAAGGGAATAGGTTGACTCAACATAGAAGCAAAAGACAGGCCCTTCGCAGAGGGAAGCAGGGATTAAACATGTGCTAGAGCTTTTCATTTGTAAAACAGAGGTAAAAGTTATTTTGAGAGGTGGTTGCTTTTGTCAATGACTAGCAACGGAGTTCTTGATATCTTCCATACTAAACAAGTGAGAGCGGTTCCGAGATGTCGATTAATTGGCACAATTGTGCTCTTTTATAGCTTGGCACTCCTTCCCACCCTTTCCTTTCTCAAATCATGGCTAACCGATTCCATCGGGTGCCCACCAACTTTCACATACCATGGAGGAGTGTCTTTTTCTTTTCTTTCTCTTTTTAGATTACAATGGTCTGACCAGCTCCCTTGCAAAATTAATGATGAGCAGATGAAGCTGCCTAGTCGAGGGGTACTTAATTTAGTATGGAAGATAACAAACCCAACCACTACGTCCTCATGAGCTAAAAACAGTGGCACAAAATGAGAAGTATTTGAAGGTTTTTGAAAGGTAGCACATGAAAATTTACTTGGAATGGCTTGAAATACCATGCATAGGGATTTATAGTGGACTCTTTGGAAGTAACTTGGTTTTTGGGAATTGGATGCACGAGAAGTATTCCCTCTCAGTACAGGTTTTTGGCTAGCAAGGCTGGGTAACAAGCATAAGAGTTGCATGAAACAAACAAACATACATATAATAGGAACAATCATGCAAACTTCCTTGAAAGTACAAAAGATTTTAACTTGAGAATACTATTGCTTATGAGCCAAACATGAAGGAAAACTGAAATGATGTAACTACCAACACTTCTTTCTTCTTCTACTCAAACCTCAAGGTAATGTTGCTACTGACCAAGCTAAGTTTGCCAAAACCAACTAAATTTACTCATGCTCCCAAAGTGATACCGATACTAATCAACAAGACTAGTCATATAAGAAAAATTGCAAACTAAAATAAAGTGTGCGGAAAGTAAATGATAAAACTTCTCATTAATATTTCATTACCGCAACTCACACCAAGGGATACATAGATAACCAACTAGGGAGGATACTTCCACACTGCAAACTATTCTATAAGATAACTTCTCTATTCATGATATGACTCTACTTGAAAAGTAAATGAGTAAAAGATAATTATGTGATACCGCGGCACTCCCCCAAGCTTGGAACAAGCCAAGGGGATGCCTATACCAATGACGAATTACTCCTTCGGCGGTGGTGGTGTGATTATCCTTGGACCAAGGAAAAGTTCCAGCATCCTGCGAAGCCTGAGATTCTCTTCTTGAAGTATCTGTATCTCCCTCTCCAAAACCCGGTACTGGGCACAAAGCTCGTCAGTGACCAGAAGACCCTCTTTTATTACTGACATGAAGTTTAGATCCAAGACTGGTAGCGTTGGTCCCTGCATATTATGAGAAAAGGCACGTCCAGTGTTCATTGATCCTACAAAAGTAGGGTCTCTTGCCCTTGATCCTCCAGCCACATGTTCTTCCTTTAGCTTGAGGTCTTGGTGGTCCTCTTCCATAGGCTTTTTGCCCTTGTCGTCGCTTGAAGGAGCCATGGTGCTCCCAAAACTGAAAATAACTCCTGACAGAAACAGCTCGAAACAAAAACATGACGAGAAAATGATATATAGACCTCGGGCAATCCGGGGGGTTATATAGGTGAAAATTAAACATCGAGACGAAATCACAGGAGGAAACCGGGACGGAAACGAGCTCCGGGGTGCTCTCACCACAGGGCGGCGCGGCCTAGAGTGGGCCCGTGCCCCCTGGGGGTGAGGAGCCACCGGACTCCGTCTCCTGCCCGTTTTCGTCTCGTGATTTTTCATATTTAATAAAAACAATAAAAATATTAATGGAAAAGTTTAACGCGAACCTTTCCTGAATAGAACTATTACCTATTCGAAAACAAACTCTGCAGGTTCCTGCATATTGTCCTATATGAATTCTTCCGGAGTCACCGTTTGAATAACATCAACATCTTCATTATAAGAATCTCCAGCAATATAATGTTTGAGTCTTTGCCCATTCACCACTTGTGTAGTGTTGTCTTTTAATGAAGCAATCTTTATCGCACCTGAGCGGTACATGATGTCTACGCACGCGTCTGTTCTTGTAGACAGTGTTGGGCCTCCAAGTGCAGAGGTTTGTAGAACAGCAGCAAGTTTCCCTTAAGTGGATCACCCAAGGTTTATCGAACTCAGGGAGGAAGAGGTCAAAGCTATCCCTCTCAAACAACCCTGCAATTACGA
Source organism: Dactylis glomerata (assembly GCA_007115705.1). Classification (NCBI taxonomy): domain Eukaryota; kingdom Viridiplantae; phylum Streptophyta; class Magnoliopsida; order Poales; family Poaceae; genus Dactylis; species Dactylis glomerata. Next base: position 4,822,722 of record QXEO01001278.1, on the reverse strand, counting down.
TACAGAAAGTCTCTTGTGTCCCCAACACACCCAATACACTTGTCAGATGTATAGGTGCACTAGTTTGGCGAAGAGATAGTGAAATACAAGTAGTAGTGATGATTATAAGTAGTAAATGTAATCTAAAATAAATATCGCTGCGAGCAAACATGTAACAAAACTGAAAGGAAACGGTGTGCAAAGCTTGGAAACAAGGCCTAGGGATCATACTTTCACTAGTGGACACACTCTCAACAAATATAACATAATTGAACCAATAGATACTATCATCAATATGCAACTCAAAACAATTCTCCAATGGAAAACGAACACTAATCATGCGTAGGGCTACGAAGCACTCCTCAAAGTCTGTATGTACCCAAACTAGATTGTCCAACACTATCACCGTGAAGGCACTAGATGGTTCCAACAAACACCAACAATTCATAGAGACATCAACCAAAAAGATACACATGATGCGCACACTAGTCACCTTCACACCATGATACAAGGTATCTCCGGAGTTTACAAATATAAAGCACGGGAGTAGCATAATATCTGAATAATAACATCTACCAATTCAACTAGATACAAAGCTCACGATCACATAAAGAACACATCATGGGAGAGAGAGGTGAACCACATAGCTACCGGTAGAGCCCTCAGCCCCGGGGAGAACTACTCCCTTCTCATCATAAGAGACAGCAAGATTGATAGAGATGGCGGTGAGGTCGATGGAGACGGCGGAGACGGCGATGGAGACCGATGGAGATGGCTCCGGGGGCACTTCCCCGTCCCGGCAGGGTGCCGGAACAGAGACTTCTGTCCCCCAAAATTCGTCGGCGTGGAGCTGCGGAACTCTTTCTGGAAATTTGCCGATTCTCCTAGGGTTTTCCATCGGGAGGCTTCTTATAGGCGAAGGGGCATCGTCAGGAGGCGGCCAGGGTGGTCACATAATAGGTGGGCGCGACCAGGGGCTGGGCCGCGCCCCCTGTTGTGTGGGCAGCCCCTGGCCCCCCCTCCGGCTCTCGTTCGGTCTTCGGTCATCGTCCGGAAAAAATAGGAGTTCTGGAACTTGTTTCGTCTAATTCTGAGAATATTTCCTGTGTAGCATTTTTGAAACACAAAAACAGCAGAAAATAGGGAACTGGCACTATGGCATCTTGTTAGTAGGTTAGTTCCGGAAATCGCATAAAAATGATATGAAGTGTAACGAAACACAAGGCAAATGGTGTAAAAACAAGCATGGAGCATCAAAAATTATAGATATATTTGAGACGTATCAGCATCCCCAAGCTTAACTCCTGCTCATCCTCGAGTAGGTAACTGATAACAAAAGAATAATTTTTGAGGTGACATGCACCATCACAATTTGATCAACGAGGTAGAGCATTGAGTGCTGAGATCAAAGAACTTAAACATGGGCATGAAAGACATAATCTTGATAATAGAAACTTAGCAACCATGTTATAGCATGAAAAGAAACACAAAGGAAAGATCATGAAAATGAAACAATGAAAGTCACGTGTGTGTTTCAACCATATGGAAAAACATACAAATGGTTTTCAGCTTGTCCTTCATGAGAGAGCAAAACATAAATGCATAGGACACCTTCAAGTTTAAGAGGGCGACTAAATACAAGTAATTTAAGAAACAAGTGAAACCATAATCATGAATCAATCAATGATAACTTTGGGACAATGCACATTATACTCAGAATGGCAACTGTGCTCTCTTTGACGGTGCATAAAGATAGAAGGTGGTGACTCAACATAAAAGTAAAAGAAAGGCCCTTCGCAGTGGGAAGTAGTGATTGCATGTTTTATAAACCTTCAAAAATTATGGTACTTACTAGCTTTGAGCTCTCATTGCCCCCATCATAGGCATCTTGAATGGTTAAAGTTAATGCGAATACACTTATGCTGCATATGCTTGACAAATCATAAGTTGAAAACCTCGTGTCCCATGAAATACGAATACCCAAACCTCATGCTACTCGACTTAGAGTCCCAAGCAAGCTCTTGTCATTGTAAATATATGTGTATCATTGAGAACTGCCAACGGGGTACCTCCGTGCCCGATGACATGGAACAAGCCCACACCAAAATGACAGGACAAACAGACAATGAACACCTCGGCATCTCTTTTATTTACCATTGGTATAGCTTTTTACTGTGAGATGCGTCGTCGAATGTTCACTATAGGCATGCTGTAAATTTCCACCATGAATTATGCATGGCTTAGATTAGCGGCCTAGGCGTTTCTCTAACACATATACAAACTCCATGATCCCGCAAGATTCCCAACTTATTTCACATCGCGAGTATCCATAAACAAAAGATCACGATATCAACTCAAATGAAAAAAAGTGCAATGTTGAAAGCTTGCCCCATGACGGCATGGCTGGGCTAATTTCCAACTTACAACTTGCAAGCATAACAACTCAACATAAGAGAGCCACAATGTCAAATTTTAAAATGAGAAAAGTAAAGTGTGCCATCGGGTTCGTGAGAGCTTTACTGACCAATTTTCGCATAACACCAAAAGAGTTTAATTTGAAGGATAGATAAAAGCAAGTCAAATGTACTTTGGAATAGCAAATTGCTAATAGGTATGTATGGTGGACACAAAGTCAAACTTGGTTTTTAGGAGTTGGATGCACGAGTAGAGCTCATACTCAGTACAAAATGAGGGCTAGCAAAAGACTGGGAGCGACCAACTAAGAGAGCAATAACGGCCATAATCATACATAGCGACAAAGCAACATTAAAAGAAGCATAAGATGGCATCAAAAGTCAAAAACTAAATGATCATAGAGGCAATGGCGACTTTGTATGAGTCAAACATGTGTTAGCATGTGCCAAGTCAACCCAAATAAAGCATCAAAGGAGAAAACCAAATTAATGCTTCCAAATAATTAAAACAACGCATGATTTTTTCAAAGGCTCATTAAGCAATCTCAGTCATTTGAGACAAGTCATGCTACAGCAAAACCACTAAGCATGCTATCAAAAAAGACATCAAGCATGACATGCAAAAGCCTAGGCCGCAGTCTACACAAGCTCCTTTTTGTACCACTTTTTTGCATAAAGCTTTTTCTCTTTTCCAACACCATTCGAACTTTTTTGAAACAAGTCTTTTGATGAAAACCCACATGGACCAGTGGTGTAAATACACCTTGATGCAAAGATAAAACAAGATCTAAACAAAATTCAAGGCGAAAAACGAAAGCTAAACACAGTAGCAGAAAAAGAGAACACTCGTTGAATGATAAGAGTGAAAACTAGAGTGTTCTTGGCAATGAAAAATGGAGCATAGCTCTCTCCAAAACAAACATGATGTGATCCAACCATTTATTGCAGCAAACAAAACAAAAGAAAACTGAAAGCAAAAACAACTGACGCTCCAAGAAAAACGCATAGTGCATGAAGCAATAAAAATATAGTGTCTTGAAAGGTGACCTGATTTTTGCCGATGAAGAAGGGGTGCCTCGGGGGCATCCCCAAGCTTTGACGCTTGAACCTCTTGGCCTTGGAGTGCGTGGTCATCCCCAAGCTTGAGCTTTTGTCCATTCATCATCTCATCTCATCATTCTCCAATCCCCACACTTGAAAACTTCCTTCATACAAAACTTAACACAATTCTATTAGCAACGTTAGCATAAGCATGATAGTAAACCAACCCTTTTGGTTCAGGTTCCAACTCAAGCCCACCACATATTAAAGCATCTACTACTGTGGCAACTTCCTCAAAAAGTTCCCGGATCAAAAGAACTCAAAAAGAAAGCGATCGAGAGGCAAACACAAATAGTGGCAGAAATTTGTCAAAACAGAACAGCTGACAAAGGTTGAATTTTTAGAGGGTTTTCTGTTGCTCAAATCAAAAAGTGTTAACTAATAAAAGTTTGGAAATAACCTAGGGCATATGCTCAAGAAATCGCAGGTCCAAAAATTGTTCTGAGAATTTTCACAAATTTTTACGGTGCAGCACCGAAATCTGTTTCAGGACAGCAACATCCCCAAATCTTACCTCACTCAAATTAGAGGTTTCTCTTGGCACAACAACGAAATAAAAAGAATAAGGAGCGGTTATTACAGTAGTAATAACTTCCAAGACTCAAATAAAAGAAAAAGTACTGAAAGTAAAACAATGGGTTATCTCCGAAGAGTGCATTTCTTTAACGCCTTTGAGCTAGGCACAGTAATTTGCAAAGATGCTCATGTAGGCGCCATAAAAGAGCTTAAGGCAAAGGCGCTATATAAGAACTTGAATCAATAGAGAGCATCAAAAAGCAAATGTGAAAGACATTTAAATCTGAACCACTTCCTATGAAAAATAATCTTGTAAAGAGACAAGTCATGAAAGTGCAAAGCAAAAAGCATAGGAAGGTAAAACAAGTACAACTTCAAGAGTTGCAACATAAAGAGGGGAAACTCAATATTGTTGATATCCATCAAACCATGTTTCCCTCTCTCATAATAACTTTCAGTAGCATCATGAATAGAACTAACAATATAACTATCACATAAAGCATCCCTATCATGAGCCACATGCATAAAAGAATTAATACTCCCCACATGAACAATTGTAGTACGAGTAGATTCAACAGAATAATTATCCTCATCACCACAAACATCGAAAATAGGAGGCATATTGTAATCATAACTAATTTTATCCTCAAAAGTAGGTGAACTGAAAATATTATACTCATCATTATAACCATCATAAACTAGAGGTTTAGTATCATCACAAGCTAGAGAACAGCTATTTTGCAAAGCATACTCATCAAACATATCATGATAAGAAGGAACATGGATAGTACTAATGGTACAACAATTATTAACCTTAGAATTGGTACCAAAAAGATTTTCAATATCAAAAGTAGAGTGCTTTTCCCAATCATGATCACTAACATAGGTAACAGGCATAGGAACATCATCCCAATCAGAATTATCATAATCTATAAGAGGATCAAAATGCTTAGGGAAAGATACTATTTCCTCTTGCCTTTCACTCCTCTTGTTCTTCTTCTTCTTAGTCTTCTTACTCTCCTTACTCTCTCCTTTAGGAGGGAAAGGCATCTTCTCCACATATCCTTTAGGAGGGAAATGCATCTTCTCCACATAATCTGGTTTACTGACAGGAACAACAGAAGAAACTTCGGAGGATTCCTCCTCTCTATTAATAAGATAGAAATATATGTCAGTCCTGTCATAGCATGGCAAAACATCATGTTTTATAAGATTTTGTATGTAAGTATTTGCGAGGCAATCTTTAGCACAATAGAGACGACAACCACGAAGGGTGCTATTAATATCAACATCATTCATGTCTACCAAAGAAATCTTTCTAGATATCTCTTCACACGCCAAGAACAAAGTGAGCTCATCATGCTGATTGAGAGTAATCTTGTCATCACAATACAAACTTCCGGTACTAGAAGAGTAACTATTAGGGCTTGAGCATTGGAAATTAAAATGACCTATGTCATCGCAATGTTTACAAAGAAAAGGATAAAGCTCACAAACCTTTTCACCAAACTCGCCTATAGCCTTGTGCCACATTCGGGTTTCTTCATTTGCGTGGTTGACACAATAATCTTCCTTGTTGTGACTCTGTTCACAAGGTCTATGTACTCCACAAAAATTAACATGCTTATAGGAAATAGGACTTTTAGAGGTTCGAGCATGTTTATTGCAATCATCAACAACAATATCACTTTCTATGCAAGTGTCCTTAAAAGGTTCATGATACACGTCCCCATTTCCTTTAGGAACATTAATATGAGAAGCAAAGGCTTTAAAACAATCAATCATAATTTGAGGATCAAGACCATACTTAGCACTAAGCTCTTGAAAATCAGCAGTTTCAGCGAAAGACTTAACGCAATCAAACTCGTAATTCATACCTGATCCTTTACCTTTGTCGCTATCCCAACCTTCAATATTGTTTTGAATTGTTTCAAGCAGATCCCACTTGGTGTCAACATCCTTGCTTGTGAAAGACCCATCAAAGCATGCATCTAGATAGTCCTTGTAATATCCTGAAAGCCTTGCATAAAAATTATTAATAACAATATTACGGGGAAGATCATGAATAGGACATTTGTGCATTAGTAACTTAAATCTTCCCCACGCTTGGGCAATGCTTTCTCCCTCATGCGGATGAAAATTATAAATATAATTCCTATCTTTATAAACCTCACTAGAAGGATAGCATTTAGAATAAAAGAGAGGTACAATTTCCTCCCAATCAATAGGTCGGCCATCCTTTAGCGTCTTATACCATTCTGCAGCTCTGCCCTTCAATGATAAAGAGAATAGCTTCTTCTTAACTCGGTTCATTGAAATACCTGCACACTGGAACCACTCGCATAATTCATGTATAAAGAGCAAATGATCACCAGGATGGACAGTTCCATCCCCTAAATAGCAGTTATCCATAGCACGTTCAACAATTTTCATAGGTATTTTAAAAGGATGAGGAGCACAAGCATCATTAGAAATATCACATATGGGAGATAAAATATCATCAGAGCAAACTTTCTCCACTAAAGCTGGGGAACTAAAAATATCATGCTTAACAAAACCAACTTCCCCAAGCTTAGACTTTTCTAAAACGGTGTTCAAAGCATTCATACTAACAACACTATTAGCATGCAAATTAAGCTCCAAAGGTTTTTCAATTTTCTCTTCAAATCTAAACTCGGGAAAAAGACTAAAGAACTCTTTACTTTCCATTAAGCCTAACTAGTGAAAATAAAAACAAGAAACAAAAAGATATAATAGCAGAATCTAAAGGAAATAACTTTGAGCACTCACCAGCAACTAAAAGACTTAGTAACCAAAAGATGTGAGTACCTTTTACCTTACCTCCCCGGCAACGGCGCCAGAAAAGAGCTTGATGTCTACGCACGCGTCTATTCTTGTAGATGGTGTTGGGCCTCTAAGTGCAGAGGTTTGTAGAACAGCAGCAAGTTTCCCTTAAGTGGATCACCCAAGGTTTATCGAACTCAGGGAGGAAGAGGTCAAAGCTATCCCTCTCAAACAACCCTGCAATTATGATACAGAAAGTCTCTTGTGTCCCCAACACACCCAATACACTTGTCAGATGTATAGGTGCACTAGTTCGGCGAAGAGATAGTAAAATACAAGTAGTAGTGATGATTATAAGTAGTAAATGTAATCTAAAATAAATATCGCTGCGAGCAAACATGTAACAAAACTGAAAGGAAACGGTGTGCAAAGCTTGGAAACAAGGCCTAGGGATCATACTTTCACTAGTGGACACACTCTCAACAAATATAACATAATTGAACCAATAGATACTATCATCAATATGCAACTCAAAACAATTCTCCAATGGAAAATGAACACTAATCATGCATAGGGCTATGAAGCACTCCTCAAAGTCCGTATGTACCCAAACTAGATTGTCCCACACTATCACCGTAAATGCACTAGATGGTTCCAACAAACACCAATAATTCATAGAGACATTAACCAAAAAGATACACATGATGTGCACACTAGTCAACTTCACCCCATGATACAAGGTATCTCCGGAGTTTACAAATATAAAGCACGGGAGTAGCATAATATTTGAATAATAACATCTACCAATTCAACTAGATACAAAGCTCATGATCACATAAAGATCACATCATGGGAGAGAGAGGTGAACCACATAGTTACCGGTAGAGCCCTCAGCCCCGGGGGAGAACTACTCCCTCCTCATCATAGGAGACAGCAAGGTTGATGGAGATGGCGGTGAGGTCGATGGAGACGGCGGAGACGGTGATGGAGACCGATGGAGATGGCTCCGGGGGCACTTCCCCGTCCCGGCAGGGTGCCGGAACAGAGACTTCGGAAATTTGCCGATTCTCCTAGGGTTTTCCGTCGGGAGGCTTCTTATAGGCAAAGGGGCATCATCAGGAGGCGACCAGGGTGGTCACACAATTGGTGGGCGCGGCCAAGGGCTGGGCCGCGCGCCCCTGTTGTGTGGGCAGCCCCTGGCCCCCCTCCGGCTCTCGTTCGGTCTTCGGTCCTCTTCCGGGAAAAATAGGAGTTCTGGAACTTGTTTCATCCAATTCTGAGAATATTTCCTGTGTAGCATTTCTGAAATACAAAAACAGCAGAAAACAGGGAACTGGCACTGTGGCATCTTGTTAGTAGGTTAGTTCCAGAAATCGCATAAAAATGCCACGAAGTGTAACGAAACACAAGGCAAATGGTGTAAAAACAAGCATGGAGCATCAAAAATTATAGATACGTTTGAGACGAATCAGTACACTAACATAGGGTCCTTCCCATTTTGAGAGTTATTTTCCTGCAAAAAATCTGAGATTTGAGAGCTATACAATAGAACTTTCTCACCAACATGAAACTCTCTCTTAAGAATTCTCTTATCATGCCATTGCTTGACTTTATCTTTGAAAAGCCTGGCATTCTAGTAAGCTTCGTTTCTCCACTCATCTAAAGAACTCAAATCAAGCAACCTTTTCTTACCGGCGAGTTTAAAATCCCTATTAAGCTCTTTCACTATCCAAAAAGCTTTGTGTTCTAATTCTAAGGGCAAGTGACACGCTTTTCCATAAACCATCTTGTAAGGAGACATGCCCATGGGGTTCTTATAAGCAGTTCTATAAGCCCATAAAGCATCGTTTAACTTGCTAGCCCAGTTTTTCCTAGATCTATTTACAGTCTTCTGCAAGATAGACTTGATCTCTCTATTCGAAAGCTCTACCTGCCCACTAGTTTGGGGATGATAAGCAGAAGCAATTCTATGATTAACGTCATATCTGGCAAGAGTTTTTCTAAAACCTCCATGAATAAAATGAGAACCTCCGTCTGTCATAAGATATCTAGGTACACCAAACCTAGGAAAAATAACATCCTTAAGCATTTTTAACGAGGTCTCTCCATCGGCACTCTTTGTAGGTATGGCTTCTACCCACTTGGTAACATAATCAACAGCAACAAGTATATGAGTATAACCTTCTGAAGGAGGAAAAGGATCCATAAAGTCAAATCCCCAACAATCAAATGGTTCAATAACAAGAGTATATAATTTATAGGCATTTCATTACGTCTAGAAATATTACCCACTCTTTGACATTCATCACAAGATAAAACATACTTTCTAGCATCTTTAAAAAGGGTTGGCCAATAAAAACCTGATTGTAGAACCTTTTGTGCAGTTCTATCTCCAGCATGATGTCCTCCATAAGCACTACCATGGCATTTCCTCAATATTTCTTGTTGCTCATATTCTGGAACACATCTTCGCATAATACCATCAACTCCTTCTTTATATAAGTGTGGGTCATCCCAAAAATAATGCCTCATATCATAAAAGAATTTCCTTCTTTGTTGAGCTGTAAAGGTTGGAGGCAAATACTTGGAAACAATAAACTTAGCATAATCAGCATACCAAGGAAGGTCTCGCGAAGTTACATTTATTGAAGCCAACTGTTCATTTGGAAAACTATCATTAACAGGAATAGGATCAAAAGAAACGTTTTCCAATCTAGACAAATTGTCGGCAACAGGATTTTCAGCACCTTTCCTATCTACAATATGCAAATCAAATTCTTGTAAAAGCAACACCCATCTAATAAGCCTAGGTTTAGCATCCTTCTTCGCCATAAGATATCTAATAGCAGCGTGATCAATATGAATAGTAACTTTAGAATCAACAATGTAAGGTCTAAACTTATCACATGCAAAAACAACAGCAAGAAACTCCTTCTCAGTAGTAGCATAATTCTTCTAAGCAGCATCAAGAGTCTTACTAGCATAATGAATAATATTCAACTTCTTATCTACGCGCTGTCCAAGAACAGCACCAACAACAAAATCACTAGCATCATACATAATTTCAAAGGGTAAATTCCAGTCAGGTGGTTGAACAATGAGAGCAGTAGTTAAAGCCTTCTTAAGAGTTTCAAAAGCTTCCTTATAATCATCATAAAAAACAAATGGTACATCTTTCTGAAGAAGATTAGTAAGAGGCTTTGAAATCTTAGAGAAATCTTTAATAAACCTCCTATAGAAACCAGCATGACCAAGAATACTACGAATACCTTTAACATCCCTGGGACAGGGCATTTTCTCAATTGCTTCAACCTTTGCTCTATCAACTTCGATACCTCTTTTGGAGATTTTATGTCCAAGAACAATTCCTTCATTCACCATAAAGTGGCATTTCTCCCAATTTAGAACAAGATTAGTTTCTTCACACCTCTGCAAAACTTTATCAAGATTGTGCAAACAATTATCAAAAGAAGTTCCATAGACGGAGAAATTATCCATGAAAACCTCCACAATTTCTTCACAAAATCCATAAAAAATAGCAGACATGCATCTTTTAAAAGTAGCAGGAGCATTGCACAAACCAAACGGCATGCGTCTATAAGCATAAGTTCCATAAGGACAAGTAAAACTGGTTTTCTCTTGATCTTGCTTTTTAACAGCAATCTGAGAGAAACCAAAATAACCATCAAGAAAACAAAAATGAGTTTTCTTAGATAACCTCTCTAGCATTTGATCTATAAATGGTAAAGGGTAATGATCATTTTTAGTAACTTTGTTAACCTTTCTAAAATCAATGCACATCCTATAACCAACTACTACCCTTTGAGGAATAAGCTCGTTATTCTCATTAGGCACAATAGTGATACCTCCTTTCTTAGGAACACAATGAACAGGACTAACCCATCTACTATCAGCAATAGGATAAATAATACCAGCATCTAGGAGCTTCAATACCTCATTTCTTACCACTTCCTTCATCTTGGGAATTAGGCGGCGTTGATGTTCAACAACTGGCTTTGCATCTGGCTCCATGTTAATAGCATGCTGACATATCATAGGAGAAATCCCTTTTAAATCATCAAGAGTATAGCCCATAGCTCCTCGGTGTTTCCTCAATATTTCCAATAACCTTTCTTCTTCCTTTCCTGGAAGCTTAGAACTGATAATAACAGGATATATTTTCCTATCATCTATATAAGCATACTTAAGATCATCAGGTAAAGGTTTTAATTCAAAAACGGGATCTTCCTTAGGTGGCAAAGTGGTACCAAGATCCTCCACAAGTAAATTGTGCTTAATCAACGGTGGTTGACGAAGAAGAATATCGTCAATCTCTTCTCTTTCCTTCCTGAAGACATCGCTTTCATGGTCCTCCATAAATTGCTGCAAAGCATTATTAGGAGCAAGAGCAATAGAGGCAAGCTGTTCAACTCGAAAATTTTCATTAGGCAATTCATTTTCATAAGGAGCTTTAGCGAACTTAGAAAAATTAAACTCATAAGACTCACCGTCGAACTTAGTCACAACTTTCTCCTTCTTACAATCTATCACAACACTACAAGTATTCAAAAAGGGTCTACCAAAAATAATAGGACAAGTTTCACTAACTTCAGTACCAAGTATAAGAAAATCAGTAGGGTATTTAGTCTTACCACATAAAACTTCCACATCTCGAACAATACCAAGTGGAGAGATAGTTCGTCTGTTAGCAAGCTGAATAACCACATCAATCTCCTCCAATTCACAAGGGGAAATTTCATGCATAATTTCTCTGTAAAGCTCTAACAGCTCATTTGGATGTTTGCATTGGACCTGGGTATTGGACATTCGGTAGAATTGGGGACCGAATATCAAAATTCTCGTTGTTTGGCAGGTCAAGACATTCGGGCTGGGTATTCTGGCTCAATATCTAGGAGGTTGGCCGGAAGGCAAAAAATGAAGGCACGCGATGTCGAGGTGTAAGGCTGGAGATTGCTGCGTATTCGCTCGCTTCCCACGATCGCATCGCTCAGCTGGCTGATGGATGGATTGCAAAATAGCTCAGCTGGCTGCAACCCAACTGTTTGTCTGTCTGTCTGTGCATATGCTAATGGCTAGTACTCGATCGATTGCAAAGAGCTTTTTTTGCGGGGTCGATTGCAAACAGCTTGCTCCATCTATCCTGCGCCATACTATACTAAATACAGATTTAGCTATCCAAAATATAGACGCCAGCGCTCCGTTGCATGGCCACGCCCAGGATAAGTGACGCCAGGACATGGACGTCGACGCGACTATGCCGCTACCGTGCCTGCTGTTGGTACATTGTATTCTCAATATATCAATATATTATGTAGACAAAATATTGAAGAATATTTACTGTTGGTACGTAGCGTTCCCAATATTTTTTTTGCTTGTTTCGCGAGTACAAAAATATTGTGGTTGTTGCGTACATTTTTTACAGTCTATAACACAGTATAATGATGAAAGTCTCGTTCAACTCCAATTTAGCATTTTTATCATCCATTTGGCATTTAACTTCAATATCTAGTCCGGGTTCTGAATATCTAACACATCCAAACAAAAATATTGGCATTCGCTCCCAATATCATTATCCTAGATATTGGACATTCAGTCCAATGCAATATCTAGCCCCTCAATGCAAACATCCAAACAAAGCATAAAGGAATAGCACTTGAACTTGCACCGATGTCACATAAACCATAATAGCAATGATCGCCAATCCTGACAGAAATAACAGGAACACTTGCTTTCCTAGGCCTACTAGGATGTGAAACAATGTTAGAAGCATCTTCACAAAAGACAATATGTTCATCTCCTACATTTTTAGTAACAAGGTCCTACACTATAGCCACAGGAGACTTAATAGTAATTTGCTCATCAGGTTCTACAGCTTTCTTGGTACTTTTATTAAGCACACTTATCAAAGTGGAATGCTCCTTTACCTTAGCAGGGAAAGGCATTTTCTCAAAATAAGGTTCAGGCAAAATGCAATCAACAGTACAAACTTCTGTAGTTTTAGCAGAAATATGACTAACAGAATCTTTATAAGGCGCATGATACTTGTTCCAATCTTTCTTTGGAACATCAAGATAAGAGGCAAAGGCCTTTAAACAGTTAGCAAGTATCTGAGAATCAAGACCATAAACAATTCTAACATTATGAAAGTCATCAGTTCCCATAAAAGCTTTAATACATTCATAATCATAATTTATACCTGACCTCCTACCTTTGTCGTTCTCCCATCCTTTAGCATTTTCTTGAATACGGTCAAGAAGATCACATTTAGCTTCTCCTTTCATATGGGTAAATGATCCAAAACAGGAAGCATCCAAATAATCTTTGTCATGAAGAGCGAGCCTCGCATAAAAGTTATCAATAACAATATTACTGGGGAGCTCATGAATGGGACATTTGAGCATTAGTAACTTCAATCTCCCCCACGCTTGAGCAATACTCTCTCCATTATGAGGCCAAAAGTTATATATTCGATTACGATCTTTATGAATTTCACTTGGAGGATAAAATTTGGAATAAAAGAGAGGTACAATTTCCTCCCAAGCAATAGATGGACCATCCTTTAGTAGCCGATACCACTCCTCAGCTCTGCCTTTCAGTGATAAAGAGAATAGCTTCCTCTTAACCTGGCTTGATGAAATACCTACATACTTGAACAACTCGTATAATTCATGTATAAAGATTAAATGATCACCCGGATGGACAGTTCTATCTCCTGAATAGCAGTTATTCATAACACATTCAACAATTTTCATAGGTATTTTAAAAGGATCTAATTGAACAGGTGGTGGTGGTTCATCCACATCCGCAACAGTGGTAGTAGTGTTCCCAAATAGGAAACCAAATGGAGAACTCTCCATAGCAAAATAAAATAAAAATAAAAGACAGAAATAAAAACAATACTCACAGCGACGGTTACCTTTACCAATTCCACTCTTCAATAGCGCTTCACTCCCCGGCAACGGCGCCAGAAAATAGTCTTGATGACCCACAAGTATAGGGGGTGTATCGTAGTACTTTTGATAAATAAGAGTGTCGAACCCAACGAGGAGCAGAAGGTGTTGACAAGTGGTTTTGATCAAGGATTCACTATAAATACTAGCAAACTGGTTTTCAGGGGTATTTGGTAATGCAAGTAAATAAAGTACGAGTAAATAAAATACAATAATAGTAATTGCTGCAAGTGGCCCAATCCTTTCTAGAGCAAAGGACAAGCCGGTTGTGTAACTTATGATGACCAAACGTTCTCGAGGACACACAGGAGTTTCTGTCAAGTGCTTTCGCTTCATGCCGCTAAATAATCTTTATTGGTTTGATAAGTGTTATGGGGGTGAACCTGTGCTAGCGCACTACCCTTACTAGGATAAATACACACTTGTGATTATACCCCTTGCAAGCATCCGCAACTACAAGAAAGTAATTAAGATAAATCTAACCACGGCCTTAAACTCTAAGATCCTATGCTCCCTAGTGCAATGGTTTCCCACCGGAGGTTTAGGTTTCTGTCACTCCAGCAACCCCACAATTGGTAGCCAAATACACAATGCATTCCACTAGGCCCATAAATGGTCAAGTATCATGTAGTCGACGTTCACATGACACCACTAGTGAAATAGCACCACAACAAATAAATATCAAACCATTAAATATTACTTAACATAATTCCACTACTAACATCTTGACTTCTCCCATGTCCTCAAGAACTAAACGAACTACTCATAAGACATCATATGGATCATGATCAGAGGTGAAATAATGGTAAATAACAATCTGAACATAAACCTTAATTCAACGGTTCCACTCAATAGCATCAACCACAAGAGTAATCAACACCGGGAAAGTTTCCCCTAAGAATTTGACAAGATTCAACTCAAGATGTTACAGCGGGATGGCGTGGTGATGGTGGAGATGAAGGTGCTGGTAATGAGAATGATGGTGATGATGATCCCGATGAAGTCCGGCGCAATGATGATGACAATGGCGATGATCTCCCCTCTCCGGGAAGGAATTTTCCCGACAGATTTCTGCCTGCCGGAGAGCTTTATTCTCTCTGGTGTTTTCCGCCCCGCAGAGGCGGCGATGTCTATCTCTGAGCCCCCCTGACTTAGGTTTTCGGGGACGATGATATACGCGAAGGGGCGATGGCAGTAGTGGGCCAGGGTGGCCACACCACAAGCCGGCGCGGCCAGGGGTGGGGCCGCGCCCCTTGGTGGTGAGCCCACCCTGTGGCCCCTCTCGCCTCCTCCTTCTGGCTCCTTCAGTCTTCTGGCGAAATATAATTTTCTGGTATTTTTCTGGAATTTCCTGATCTTCTGAAACATGGTGTCTTGACGGTCCTTTTTCCAGCAGAATCCTGACTCCGGCAGCAAATCCTCCAATGATCATCAAACATGTAAAAACAGAGGAAACAACATAAGTATCATCTCTAAATATGAAATATATCAATGGATAACAGTAAATTATGATACAAAATAGTGATGCAAAATGGACGTATCAGCCTCCATCGTCGTGGTTTATTCCACAGACAATTTTTGTTTTAGTCTTGATTTGTTCCATGGCCTAATTTATTGTTCCCTTTATTATTGTCGTGATTTTTGTTCCACAGACACTAAATATCTGTTCCACAAAATGAGTTTTTTTGTTTCCCGATGTAGTCTTGATTAGTTCCGCGGCCTAAAATTTTGTTCCCTCCATCGTCGTGGTTTGTTCCACAGACAATTTTTTTAGTATTGATTTGTTCCACGGCCTAATTTATTGTTCCATTTATTGTTGTCGTGATTTTTGTTCCATAGACACCAAAAATCTGTTCCACAAAATCAGTTTTTTTGTTCCCGATGTAGTCTTGATTAGTTCCACGGCTTTAATTTTTTTCCCTCCATCGTCGTGGTTTCTTCCACAGACAATTTTTTTTGTTTTAGTCTTGATTTTTTTTTTGACACTATCTACTGTGAGGCAAAAGCCCCACAGCTCCCCCCTTTTATTAGAATTAAAGAATGTACAAACTATTTACATCTAAGACTAAAGAGAAAAAAGGGAAAACCTTTACAAAGCTGATATTTACAAGTCAAGGTAACTGCGAAATCCACTCTAACAGCTTGTTCTTATGGTCATCTTTCATCCTATGAGCATGCAAGGAGATGTCATGCACAAATTGCCCCTTCCAAGCTGAGAATCTGGGACGAACTTGATCAAATATCATGGCATTTCGAACCATCCAAATGCTGTGGCAAGATAGTAAAAAGACCTCTGCAAAGAAAGGTTGGTTGAAATCTCTTCTGGCCTCTCTGCAGATAGCCACCATATCATTACCCTCGTTCTAGACAATCTGAAGGTAATTCCACACCCTCATGCTGAATTGACAGTTAAAAAATAGGTGGTCTCTAGTCTCACGAAGCTGACCAGAGCATAGAACACAATCATATGTTTCAGTAACTTGCCAATGCCTGCGTTGAAGCATATCCCTTGTGTTCAAAGGGTCACTAAGAAGCAGCCAGGCAAACATCTTCACCCGCATAATGCACTTACTCTTCCAAATCCATTTGAACAATGGACAGACAACCACATTTTCATACAAATGATTGTAATATTTTGCCGCAGTGTAATTCCCCCAAATGCAATTCCAAGCATCAAGTTGAGTAGTGGACAAATGGACACTATCCATCCAGGAATTAATTAACTGCCATTCCTCATGGGCTCTTTTTGATAAAGGGAGATGCAGCTCTACAGCCCTATCCTGCAAGAGGATCATATCTCTGACTGAAATTTTATCATCCTTGACATAAGAGAAGATTCTAGAGAATCTGATGCGTAGTGGGACTCTGGAATCCCCAATCTCCCATTCATCTAGCCAAAACAAAATAGAGTCTCCTTGATGAACATCTGGCCTTGAGACCCCTCTGTATTTATCCATTAACTTGGAGATATCTCTCCACCAGTATGAGCCACATGATTTAGCTGCATGGGGCACCTCTTCATGGTAGTAAGTATCCCATATCAACTTGACCCAGGGAATTTCCATTTGCTTGTTATAAAACTTGTGGAGAAATTTCATGAGCAAAGCCTCATTTTTGTTCTGAAAATCCACAATTCCCAGACCACCCTTCATTTTAGGCTTGCAAATCAAATCCCAAGCTGCAAGGGATTGCTTAGGAGTATCAATGTTGTCCCTCCACAGACATTGTCTGATGATTCTGTTAAATTGCTTCAAAATTCCAGGTGGAATATGAATTGTGCACAAAAGATGCAAAGGCATTGAGGAGATAGCCGACAAAATGAGCTGTAACCTGGCTCCTTGAGAAAGAAAACTGGACGTAGCAGTGAGCCTTCTCTCCAATCTATGGACCACAAGAGTTAAATCTTGAATAGAGGGCCTGGAAGTACCCACCGAGAGACCAAGATAGGTGAAGGGTAATGTCCCAATCTGACATCCAAAACCTTCAGCCAGCTCCCTTAGAGTAGTGTCATCAACATTAATCGGCATCATGGAAGATTTGTGATAATTAATGCTGAGTCCTGTGGACTGAGAGAAGACTTCCAGTACCTGCTTAAGGGCCATGATCTGACTCATATCAGCAGGTAAAATGAGCAATGTATCGTCTGCATACTGAATTATAGGGAACTCAGGGTCTCCTGTATGAATTGGGAGCTGGAGTCCTCCTTCCCTTAACAAATTGTTGACAGCAGATTGTAACAAATCCCCTCCCAGAACATAGAGCAAAGGTGAGAGAGGATCTCCCTGCCTCACCCCCCTTTTACAATGAAATTGTTTGCCAGGCACACCATTAAGAAGGACAGAAGATACTCCCGAAGAAAGAAAATCTTTAGTCCATCTGATCCATGTCTCATTAAAACCCTTCTGCCTCATAATCTGAAACAAAGCCTCATGCTCAATGGAATCAAAAGCCTTCTCAAAGTCTAATTTGAGGATAATAATAGGTTTCTTGGAAGCATGGCATTGAAATAGATATTCCAAAGACCAGGCAAGACAATCCTGGATAGTTCTTGATCTGATGAATCCATATTGATTTTTATGAACACATGCCAGAATCTTGTCCTGCAACCTATTAGCAGCCAGTTTTGTGATAAACTTGAGACATACATTAGTCAATGAAATAGGCCTATAATCATTGACAGAAGCAGGAGAATTAACTTTTGGCGCCAGAGTGATGAAAGAGGAATTAATGTTGGCCAAAGAGACATCCCCCTTATGAAAATCTCTAGCTAGGGCATAGAAATCCTCAGAAATAATGTGCCAGCATTTCTTTAAAAAGAGGCCATTAAATCCATCTGGCCCTGGTGCCTTATCAGAAGGTATATGTTTGACCACCAGGTCCATTTCCTCCTTAGAGAATGGTCTTGTTAACTCATCAAGGCCATCAACAGGCTGAAGCAGATTGCCAAGATCAAAACCCATAGAAATGCCTCTAGACTGTCCCATTCTTTCCTTGTACTTTTGATAAATAACTCCACCCATCTGCTCATGATCTGAAACAACATCTCCATTGTCCAATTTCAGGTTTGATATTGTGTTTCTCCTGAATCTCTGGCTAGCCATAGCATGAAAAAACTTGGTATTATCTTCCCCTACCTTTATCCATCTTATGGAGCACCTCTTTCTCCAATATTGGCATTGGGCTTTCAGCAGCTTTTCCAAATGCAGTTTGACAATTCTCCTGAAGTTAAATTCAGGTTTATATAAATGCCTGGATTCCTCAAGATTGTCCAACAGAAGGATGACCTTGTTGCAATTCTCAATCATGACCTTTATTGTAGACAGACTAGTTTGCCATTTTTTTAAATCATATCTGAGGCATTTCAACTTATGAGCTAAAATGGCAGAACTATTGGACTTATGAGAAGGCTTGCTCCAAGATTTAAGAACACAATCCAAAAAACTAGGATGGTCTACCCAGTAATTTTCAAACCTGAAAATTCTTGCTTTAGGAATTATAGTGTCAATAGTCACCATACAAGGGACATGATCAGAAGATGACTTGGCCATAGGAAGCACTAGAGTGTTTGGAAAGTGAGTTGTCCAAGAAGGGGAGGTAAAAAACCAGTCTAGCTGTTCCAAAAGAGGCTCATTCTGCATGTTGGACCAAGTGTACATTCTTCCTTTAATGGGCAGCTCAATCAGTCCAAGATGGCCAATGATTTCATTGAAGATAAACATATCATGAACATCCCCTCCAGGCTTGTTCCTATTTTCAGATGATCTGATGAAATTAAAGTCTCCCAAGAGGAGCCACAAAGACTCCACTGGGATATGCAGGTTATATAACCACGAAATGAAAATATCTCTTTCCTCTCCCTGACAAGGCCCATAAACAGACACCATGTTCCAACTGGAATTATTATGCATAGAGGTGAAATTAATCACCACTGCAAATCTCTGAATTTCAATTAGCTCCCACTTAAACACAGCAGAATTCCAGAGTACAATTATCCCACCAGATGCCCCCACAGAAGGGGAGTAAGCAAAATTATCAAACCGCTTAGGACAAAACTTCCTAATAATGCGATGATCAAAATAGTCCATTTTGGTTTCTTGTAGGCAAATAATTGAGCAATTACTCTCATCAATTTTAGCACGAACATCCAGTTGCCTTTCTTCAGAATTTAAACCCCTGACATTTAAATCCAGCACACACCATTTTCTAGTAGATTGATTATCCATTACAAACCATAGTGACAGCAAAAAGAGTTCTAGTAACCAGACTAGACTCAACAGAATACCACATATTCCACTGGAATAAGTTCAGACATGAACTAAATAAAACATCACCCCAAAGGGACACCAACTGATGAGAATAAATAGCAAAAGACACTGCCTGTCTGTAAAGCCAGGCAGGAACAACACTCCACTTGATCGTCTTATTCATCATCAAACTTGTCTTCAGCAGCCTTGTTCTTTGGATCAGCCATAAGCTTCTCCCTGGTGAGTTCATCAGCATCTATTCCAAGAGCCATGCCCACCTTCTGAATTATCACAATTGGGGTTGCAGGAATGGTGCAATTCTCCTGAGCTTTTGCTGAATTGTCGGCAACCTTCTCTGGGTGTGTTTTACTGGCCTCCAGCTCCTCCACTGTTCTGAGCACCCTCCTCTTCTTCTTGGCTCGAACTCCTGTGTCTGGGAGGGAAACATGACGGTGACCATCCTTGGCAGCAGAGCTACGAGTGCTGCGCCGAAGTCCACGATCGGACAGAGGCACATGCTGCACTTTCTTTCCCCTTGGCCTCTTTTTCAGAATTGCAGGTGGCTTGGCAGCAAACACCTGTGACAATTCAGGCATGTCAGGAACCTCTTCCAATCGAACAATAGGCCGAGGAGTAGGTGCAGAGCTGCCAACCACAATGACAGCTGAAGGAACTGAATGCGAAGTAGCAGAAGATTCTGAAACTGTCAGAGAGGCCTTGTTCAGAAGCAGATCCTGCTTCATAGTAAGCAATCCTGGCAGAACCAACTGAGAGGCACGTTTTAGAAGTTCAGAGGCTGGCAAAATGGGCCCAGTTGTCAGAGTAGGAGCAGATTGCCCCCCCTTTTGATAATCATCCAGAATCTTGGAAAGCAAGTGTAGTCTGATCGAAGCTTGGCACCAATGTGAGACCGCATCTTCATTAACCATGAAATTCACCACAAGGTTCTCATCGCCCTGAGCATGTCCAGCATTAACCGAGCCCCCTGAGCTATCAGAATCATAATTAACAATGGAGCTGTGAACAGGCTCCTCCACAGGTGCATCTTGAACCACCTCCTCCTGTATCTGCTGATGCGCAGGCTCTGGCTGGAAGAAATTAGCATTATTCACATCAGGGTGGTGAAAAACCTCATTCCAGCCCAGCTTAGGGAATTGTGGCGCAGTAAAGTTGTTCATGTCAAGGGGAAGATGACCTGGTAGAGGGTGAGGGTTGCCGTCAGGTGGCATCTGATCCTCATCAGCCGGGAGCACGTCCACGAACTCTGCAGTCAAGATGTAACAGGCAGAAGTCCAAGTTTTTTTCACTGCCCCTGGATGAGCATAATGTCCAAACACAACATCACGAGGCACAAGAGCAGGAGAAGTGAATGAAGCATAGACCATGGTCCTTTCCAGAACATCATCATCCTGATGCCAGTGATGAAACTTGCCAAAGGTTCCAATTGCGTTAGCAATGTCGTACTCATTGCGATAATCCAAAGGTATCCCCAGAAACATAAGCCACCCTCTACGGAACCCCTGAACTGACCGGTGATTATCACGATCATCATGAGCCACAAATCGAACGTGAACACCATGCTGCAATTGGAATGGGCCATGATCTAGGAGCGCAGCGCGTGCAGCCGGACTTCTCAGTCGCAGAAACCCCAGCCCAAATAGACAGGGTTGAAAATCATCAACCGCCCGATGAAGGTTATGAACCACAAAGTTATGGACCTGTTCACGCCAAAACTCTTCATGCTGCGGCGGCTGGGGCAGAATGAGAACCGCCGTGCAGATCGTGTCATTGCGGCGAGGAGGCAGAGTAGATGGGTTGTAGAACGTACGCGGGAGACGAGTAGGCCCTCCATCGATGATCTGATGCCCTTCTGGCACCCAGCGCGCAGGGTCGAGCTCGAAGTTCGCCATTGGAGGCGAGGGCGGCGGCGATGGAGCAGGGTTTGGAGTCGGCGGCGGCGTCGCAGAGTGTTGGGGGACAGAGATCAAAACAGAGGAGATGCTCTGATTGGTGTTGGCCTTGTCAGAAGAGGGAATGGCACCCTTGTCCAAAAGGGGACTGGCGCGAGAATCGAGGCGGTGACCATGTAATTTTCCTTTTTTTGGCACCCAAATTTGCACCGTTTTGTCATTAAGACATTCCTTTTCAATATGTCCGGAGCGGAAACATCTCCTGCATCTGATTCTATTCGAGCACGATTGTCTCTTATGGCCCATTGACAGACAATGCCCACATTCCCAGAAACGATACGCAATATCGTTGATAACGTCTTCTAGACCCGACTGTCCATCTGACGGCCCATGATCAGCGGAAGGCGGCCCATTTTGCTGAGTGATCTCCACAGAAGACGGCCCACTCTCGCCGATATTTGAAATCGAGGATGGCGCTCCAACCTGAAGCGGCGGCGCTCTAACCGGCTGATCAAAAGATCCAAAGGGAATAATCGGCAAAATCTGAGAGGAGGGCTCAGAAGAAGGTTCTTCACGAGTAGCATATCCAGCACAAGCATCATATGACAAATTGGATGCAAAAGAAATAGATCGTTTGACTTTGCTGGCAACCTTTTGCTTCTGAATGATCGGACGCGCAGGTTGTGAACGGAGAGCACGCATTGCAGCATCAGTGGGTTTCTTATTAGGACTGACCAGGGTCCATTCAGCATTGGACTCTTTCTGCCACAGCCTGGATTCCCTTATCCAATTCGGGCCCCCATTTCCCCAGAGATGAAAGTAACACTTGAATTGTTCACATGAGAAAGACCGAATGGAGTTGATCATGAAGCCAACAAACCTAGAAGACACTGAAAATCTGAAAACGCGATCAGACAGCTGTACAACCGTCAGATCATCACATAAACCACCAATGCAAGATTCCAGAGCCAGACCAACTGTATCAATCCCCAGCTTAAATTTGGCACGACCAAAAGAGCATGCCAGCAGGAAGTGATTAGATTTCCCAATGGGATGAACTGTTGAGCCAAATTTCCTCTTGATCTCCTTGCGAAACTTCATCCCAGGTGAGAAATCGAGGTTCATACTGATGGATTCAAAGACAGCAAGATGACGGTCATAAGCTTCACCATCAGAGGAAGCCGAATCCGAATCCGAGACAACCTCCAAAGCAGAATTTTCAGAAGCGGGAGGTGTTGCCCCTTGCAGGTCTGGGGAAATCAGACAGGTGCCAACAGATACTGAATGTTCAGGGAAGAGCACTTTACTGCCGACATGAATTTCCTCATCAGATCCAAGAAATCTGCCGACAATCGGATCGCCTTTAGCATTTTTCAAAACAAGCCATCCTTGCGTCTCCCAAATATGAAGGGAACCATCATAGAACTTAAAATGCCCATGATCCAAGTCCTTTGACGTGGAATAGGAGATCTTCCACATCCATGTTGAAGAAGATGTGGGTAACTTAACCGGGGGTGGAGATTGACATACCTTAGGGCGAAGAATACATCTAGTAACCAGCGCTTGGAAGCCCGGCAATGTGATCTGGGATCCAAGATCTACAACCTCTCCATCCGAGAGATATTTGCCAATGAGGGGCCTCCCTTTGTCATTGAAAAGAGCGATCCATCCCTTGGCGATCCAAAGATGGAGTTCTCCATCCATCATGGTGGGAGAACCAGAGGTAGCAGTAGGGTCAACGTTGTACCTTACCGACCATTTCCACGCCGGAGGGGCCATGACTGCCCCCAAGAAGGGTATCCCCGTGAAGGGGTGAGAGAGCCGGAGAAGATGATCGGGACAGATGCGGTGGATCACCGGAGATCAGGGAGATTGCCGGCGTTAGGGTTTAGGGGTGGGTGGGAGGTGGTGTCGCCATCCCTCCATAGGTGTGGTTCCGCGATGCCGGTGATTGAGTCTAGACCGGCTTAATTACTTCCTCGTCCCACGACCAAATTTATTGTTCCTTTTATTATTGTCGTGATTTTTGTTCCACATAGACTAAAAATCTGTTCCACAAAATGAGTTTTTTTGTTCCCGATGTAGTCTTGATTAGTTCTGCGGCCTAAAATTTTGTTCCCTCCATTGTCGTGGTTTGTTCCACAGACAATTTTTTTGTTTTAGTCTTGATTTGTTCCATGGCCTAATTTATTGTTCCCTTTATTGTTGTCGTGATTTTTGTTCCACAGACACTAAAAATCTGTTCCACAAAATGAGTTTTTTTGTTCCCGATGTAGTCTTGATTAGTTCGGTAAAATTTTGTCCCCTCCATCATCGTGGTTTGTTGCACAAACAATTTTTTGTTTTAGTCTTGATTTGTTCCACGCCCTAATTTATTGTTCCCTTTATTGTTGTCGTGATTTTTGTTACACACACACTAAAAATTTGTTCCACAAAATGAGTTTTTTTGTTCCCGAGTAGTCTTGATTAGCTCCGCGGCCTAAAATTTTGTTCCCTCCATCGTCGTGGTTTGTTCCAGGGATGCAAATTTTTTAGTTCCATCTTTGTAGTCACGATTTATTTGCCGAACTAAATTTTGGTTTCCTTTATAGTCTTGATTTGTTCCGCGGATGCTAAATATTTTCCTTCTTTTCAGTTTTGTCATAATTTTTTCTCTGGACTACATTTTTGTTCCCATGTAGTTTTGATTATTTCCGTGGTCCGAATTTGTAGTCATGATTGATTATGTAGCCCAAAATTTTGTTCTCATTGTAATCGTGATTTTTCTGTGGACAGTAAATTTTGTTTTGTAGTCAAGAGTTGTTCCGCTGACCAATTTTTTTTTCCTCATGTTGTCTTGATATTTTACGGGACCTAAATATTTTGTTCCCTTTAGTCGTGGTTTTCTAATTATTCCATGGACCAAATTTTTGTTCCGTGTTTTTAGTCATGATTTCTTCCGCGGACTAATTTTTTATTTCTCATGTAGTCTTTATTTTTTCCAGGGCCTAAATCATTTGTTCCCTTAAGTTGTGATTTGCTCCATGGGCGCTAAATTTTTGCTACTTCTTTGTACTCATGATTGTTCCGTGAACTAATTTTTTGTTCAATTATTAAAATAGCACCGATGAGTACTTTTTTGGTTCCTTGGATATTCAGTAGTGGTAAATACATTTTTCTGTTAGTAATTAGTGGCTACGTAATAATAATTTATCCGGATGTGGTGGGCTTGGTTCCAACCAGAAGAAAGAACTCTAGACTCGCTGCTGATGCTTTAGTTCAGAACAGATGGCTGTTGGATGTGAGAGGAACTTGGAGCCCAATTATGTATGAGCAATGTGTGCGACTTTGGGTGGCGATAAGGAGCACCCCAAGGAACGAAGCTGAACCTGACGTGTTCGGATGGAAGGGGACAAAATCGGGAGGCTACTCGGCAAAGGGGACCTATAAAATGTTGTGCATGGGTAGATGCATTTTCACCATGTACAAGCCGGTGTGGAGATCATATGCACCCCTGAAGTGCAAAATATTCAGCTGGCTAGCCTTGAAGCATCGACATTGGACATCTGATAGGAGAGCCCGGCATGGACAACAAGACCATCCTAGTGCTTGTTTCACATGCCTCCAGGAGGAAGATACTATGGACCACATCCTTGTGCAGTGTGCCTTTGCGCGGCAGGTCTGGTTTTACTGCTTGCAAGCGGTAAACCTCCAGATTCAGTTACCACAGACCACCAGTACATGGGAGTCCTGGTGGTTGATGGCTAGGAGCAGTGACGATTCGATACTCTGGTAATTTTGGTGGCATGGACCCTTTGGAAGCAAAGAAACGCGCGAGCTTTTGACAATGTCTCGAGGCAGCTTAACGTGGCACAGGTTGTTGAGGCGATTAAGGGGGAGTTTAGACTTTGGGAGTCGGCGATCATCGGAGGTAGGAGACGCACTCCGCGAGAGTAGGCGTAGGTGTTGGAGTGGTGTGGGTGTGTTTGGAGGTGTTGATCACCGCAATTGTTAGCAATTGTCGGTTGATCTTTCTTGTAATTGGTTGTTGCTCTCTTCTATAAAGATATGGTACGCTCTTGGCGTGCTCTCTAAAAAAAATTTAATTTATCCGCTGGGCTTCAGTTGATAGGAGTATAATTGATCGATCCTTGGAGTACAAACACGTAAATTTCTTATTTTATTATTTTTTTCAAAATATGTGTACACGAGACCAGCTTAGCCAAACTAGCTAGGTATCATGTGCGGCCAAGCGTGTATCTTCATCTGTGTGTAGAACTCGAATGTACATGTGTGTATCATGCATAACTGCACTGGAGATGCACAAACGATCAGTGCGCATGCACAACCTGTCAAATCACGATCCTGCCATACACGTACAAGATACAACTCCGCAGAGTGCTAGCATGCATGCAATACTACGGCAGCCATCGATTGACATAGCGGATAGCCGCGTTTGTGCGTCCCGTCCAACTAAATTTTAGTCCCACCTCGCCAAGTTACTAAGAGAAACAGCTGTTTAAATACCAGTCTTCGACCGTATGAACATACAAGTTGCGCGAGCTACGTGCCTACGTTTGCTGTGCGGAAAACGCATAGAAGTGAAAGACCTGCGCCATTTCTAGATGGGCCGGCCCGATTCTTCAGCGAAACGAAAACATGGTAGCGCCTGCGCGCCAGTGGCGGCGCCAGATTCTTGTTGGTAGGTATTCATTTTAATTTTTTTTGCCTCTATACAATATAAATTAAAAGGTTTGCATGATGAAAATTAGATCTACTACTGCTAGTCTAGTGAACAGAGCTAATCTGCTGTGCGCATGCGGCGTAAGCGTAAGAAGTAAAAAGTACATGGCCGGTGTGGGTTGCCGTCGGCCGTCGCCTGTGACCTGCACTCGTGCAGCCTACTCCTTAGCTCTGCTGGCCGCTGCTCCCCTTCCCTTCATGTCCGTCGTCGTCACCTGCAGCCTGCTCCGCCTCCGCTGCTCCGCTTGCCGCCGGTCGCCGCCGGCCCGTCGCAATGGCTAGTGGCTATGGCTCCGCGCTCCGTGCCGCTCTGCGTGCGTCAGGCCGCGCGTGCGTTGGTCGAGACTCGAGAGGCAGTTCTGGGCGAGCGAGCAGATGTCGTGTGCGGCTGTGGGCTAGCGTTTTGGACTGTATGGCGCTATGGCCGGACAAAAACATGGAGTATATAATTTTTTCTCAAAATCTTGGGTATTCACCTGCATACAGAAAATTTGAACATTTTCTGAAAATTTGAACATTTTCTGTTTCTATTTTTGTTTTATTTTTTCTGTTTCTATTTTGCTTCAAATTTTAAACAGAAAATTTAAATTTGAACAAAATTCGAAATTCGGACAAAATTTTGAAAAAAAATCGAAAATTATTTTTAAAAAATGAACAAATTTTTACATATGAACATTTTCAAAAAATGAACTTTTTATAAAATTGAACATTTATAAATTTGAACTTTTTTAAAATCTGAACTTTTTTAAAAAACTGAACATTTTAAAAAAATTGAACATTTTCCGAAAATTTGAACATTTTTTAAAATCTGAACATTTTTCACATTTGAACTTTTTTAACTTTGAATATTTTTCACATTTAAACATACTTTTACATATGAATATTTTTAAAAAAATTGAACTTTTTTAATTCTGAACAATTATCAGGTTTGAATAAAAAAGTAAAAAAGAAACAAAACAACAAAAAGAAACAAAAAAGAAAAATAAACAGAAACGAAAAACAGAAAACATGCGAAAATGGGCCGGCCCAACGTGGCGACAGGGTGTGTGGCACAAGGCCCCCGCGCCGCATTGAGCGGCATAAAGGATTTGCCGAGAAGCACCCGGCTTCCTAGGGAGTTCCTTTTCAGCACTCGTTGCGTAGGTTTTCGAGCTGACGCGTACCTCTGCGCGTGTCCGGGAGTTTGGCGGGCCGGGCCCAATTCCTTTACTCTACTGGTTCGGTCGTTCGTTTCTCGTGAGTTTTTTTTTGGATCGCTGTTTTCGTAACCTATTTGACGTACAGATTTTAAAAAATCGTTCAAATTTGAAAAATCATTCAAAACTGAAAATGTTCAAATTTAAGATTGTTCAAAATCGAAAATGTTCAAAATTAAAATTATTCAAATTCAAAAATGTTCAAATCTAAAATTGTTCTGATTCGAAAATGTTCAAATCCAAAATTGTTCAAATTCGAAAATGTTCAAATTTAAATTTGTTCAATTTTAAATTTGTTCAAATTTAAAAATGTTCAAAATTCAAAATCTGTTCAATTTTTGAAAATAGTTCAATTTCAAAAATCTGTTCAAATTCGAAAAACAAAAAAATAAACTAAAACAGAAACGAAAACCAGAAAACTAAGGAAAACCGGCCCAGAAACAAAAAACCAGTTAGAACAAGTAAAAACCGGACCACTGATGATTCAGTTTGAGTCGTGCCGAGGATCAGGCTTTATATTGCTTTGCTAGATCAACTAACCCCTGATCCGTCTCCAGGACGAATTAAGTTGCTATGTAACTCAGTTATACATTTAGTTTGAACCCGTTTCGACCTAGCGCTTGAGGGCGACTAGGGTTTGCGTCCTCCGCTGCCGGTACCCTACCGGCCGGAGTCCTGTAGTAGCCCGGATCGGTCTCCTGCTCTCGGTTGGGATAGGGAGAGGAGCTCGGTGGTTCTTTTTCAAGGAGTTTGCAAGCTTTTGGAAGAGCCCTCAGGTGTTGGATCGGGACTGGTTTTCCGATCGGAATTGCGTGCTCAGGTTTGGTGGCCTGTGGTTTCACCATGGGATCAAGATCAGAAAGCTCTGCGACTGGCCATGGAGAAGGATCTGGTAGTAAAAAAGGTGAGGCGATTGACGATCTGCTTCAGAGGCTCGGGATAGAGGACGACGAGATCGATGATCTGATATTTGAGGAGGAGGAAACTGCGCCCAAGGAAGGGATCAAGTGGCTAGCATTGGCGCGGGTGCATACCGCAAATTACTTCAGTCCATTAACGTTCGAGCAGCATATGAGAACGGCATGGAGCCCTGCTAAAGAGGTGATTTTCCAAGCACTCAAAGAGAATCTATTCACAATTCAGTGTCATTGTCTTGGCGACTGGCTAAAAATCGAGCAAGGCGGACCGTGGTTATTTAGACAGAACGCCGTAATAATTGAACCATATGATGGCTTAGCAGCTCCAGATTCTGTCGAGCTAAATCAAGTTGCGGTTTGGCTTCAGATACATAAGCTTCCGACTGGATACAGGGACAAGGCTCTGATTAAAAACTTGGTTCAAAAGAAGGTTGGGCCAGTTAGTACTGTTGAAACTCAAATTCCTGGTATCAATAATTTTGTTCGCGTCCGAGTAAAACTAGATGTCTGCAAGCCTCTAGCTCGGTTTGTTTCTGTTGTGAGAGGAGGACAAAGGGAATTTTATCAAATCAAATTCGAAAAGATTCCGAGGTTTTGTGGAGCCTGTGGATTTCTTGGACATACTCATCTGGAGTGTGGCACTGGAGAGCATGATGAAAGTAAACTAAAGTGGGGTGACTTTCTGAAGGCTGACTGGGAAACATGGCACGGCTGATCTATGGGAGGTTTCCGCGGAAGTGCTCGTGGTAATCAAGGTAGAGACGGAGGAGGTCGTGGTGGCAAAGAGTTCAAAGGCAGAGGTCGACAACAGCCGGCTAGCTGGCGACACAATGCCCTTGCTTATGTGGATGGGAAAGTTTTAGCTGATGATCCCCTAGCCGATACAGCCTCAAGCCCATCCAAAATGATGGATATTGAAAAGGATGAGAGGGATTCCACTGATTCTGGTGTGAAGCGTCGCTTACAATTGGAGAACGGGAAATTTTCTGAAGAAGAGAGCTCGGATATTGGAGATGGGTCAACACTTCCTATGATAACGGATGGACTGAAATCCGTGGAGGAGGATACTTTTGATGATGACATGATGGATAGGAGTAAACGTACAAAGAAGGCTGGAGCTTCCTCCCCTTCACTCGGATCGGCGGGCTCCCGCGAGGAGTCCGTCCGGTCGCAATGAAACTCTTAAGTCTGAACTATCAGGGTTTGGGGAACGACCCGACAGTTCGATCGCTTTTGAATGTTCGAATGCGTTATGATCCCGATGTGATGTTTTTGTCGGAGACTCACTTAGACGATTATCCGGCTGACTGTTTGCGTAGGAGACTTCGGATGGATTTTAAAATTGTTAACCCCAGTAATGGTAGAAGTGGTGGCGTGATTCTGTTCTGGAAAAAAGAGGTTGTTATTCAGCAGCTTTTCTCGGCTCCAAAATATATTGATGTTCAGATTGTTGAAAATCCAGGGAAGATTTGGAGACTGACGGGTATCTATGGAGAACCCCGTTGGGAGGACAAATATAAAACTTGGGACAAACTTAGAGAATTGAAAGGTAACACTGACATGCCATGGATGGTTTTTGGTGATTTCAATGAAATCTTGTATTCTCATGAGAAGGAAGGGGGAATCAGCGACCCCAGTATTGCATGCAGGCTTTCCGTGACGCTCTTTCAGATTGCAAGCTAGAGGACCTTGGATACTCTGGTAATATTTTCACGTGGAAGCGAGGTCGGATTAGAGAACGGCTTGATCGAGCCGTAGCTAATGAGGCTTGGAACACTATGCATCCGGGGGCGGTAGTCCAGAATTTGGATTATGCTCGCTCAGACCATAGACCAATTATGGTTGATACAGACTTCCAATCTCCCCCTAGTATTCACAGCTCTAAGCCAAAACGTTTTGAGGCGAAATGGTTCCTTGAGAAGGATTTTGCTGATGTTGTTAACCGTGCATGGGAGGCGGCAACCGTTGCAAGTCCGGAGGGTGGCGTGTTGGGCAAGCTAGGTCACATGCACAGGTCGCTTCATGCATGGGACTCTGCTTTCTTACAGAAACCTAAACAGAGATTAAAAAAGGTCCAACGAGAGCTAGAAAATGCGGTGATTGGCCCTATGACAGACGAAAATGAGATCATTGCTAAAGAAAAAGCGGCTCTTATTGAACTTCTCCTGGAACAGGAAGAAGTCCATTGGCAGCAAAGATCAAGGGTTAATTGGTTGCAATATGGTGACAGGAATACAAGCTTTTTTTACAGCTTTGCATCTGCTAGGCGCAAGAAGAATTTCATTAAAAAGCTCCGTGGGGAGGATGGTGACTGGGTGGAAGGTACTGATCAGCTCAAACCTCTTGTTTTTCAGTATTTTGCTAACCTGTTTTCGTCTGAAGTTACCAATGTGGATCCGGTCATGATGGAGAAGATTAATCCAAAAGTTTCTAATTTAATGAATGACAAACTACTCTCCCCTTTCTCGGCTGAGGAGGTCAGGAAGGCCATGTCTAGTATTGGTGACTATAAAGCGCCGGGTCCAGATGGTCTCCATGCAATATTTTACAAGAAATTTTGGAATATCTGTGGGGATGAGATTACTCAAGAAATTCTGCAAGCACTCAATACAGGGATTATTCCGGAGGGGTGGAACGATACCACCATTGTTCTGATCCCAAAGATCGATAGTCCAGAATTGGTGACTCAATATAGACCTATCAGTTTATGCAATGTTATATACAAAATCATATCAAAGATGCTTGCGAGTAGACTGAAGATAATTCTTCCAGAAGTGATTTCTCCAATGCAGAGTGCCTTTGTCCCAGGACGGCTGATTACTGACAATGTTCTGCTGGCTTATGAATGTATCCATTCTATCAAGAATAAAAGGAAAGGAAGGGTGGGCTCTTGTGCGGTAAAACTTGACATGCATAAGGCCTATGACAGAGTGGAATGGCTCTTCTTGGAAAGTATGATGTGTAGGTTGGGATTCGCTGAAAGGTGGATTTCTCTCATGATGGCGTGTGTTCGTTCTGTCCGGTATCAAGTTTGGTTTAACTCTGAAGAGACAGATATGTTTGTTCCTACTAGGGGTCTGCGGCAGGGAGATCCCCTTTCTCCTTATTTGTTCCTCCTTTGTGCGGAGGGTTTATCCAGTCTTTTGCTGCATGAAGAAGAAGTTGGTGGCATCGATGGGGTAAGGGTGTGCAGAAATGCACCATCAGTCTCACATCTACTTTTTGCTGATGATTCCCTAATTCTCATGAAAGCTGATATGACTAATGCAACTTCCTTGCAACAAGTGTTGGATACCTATTGTGCAAATTCGGGACAATTGGTGAGTTTATCGAAGTCAAGTGTGTTCTTTTCTCCATGTACTAATAGTCTGATGAGAGCAGAAATCTGTGAAGCTCTCCATATTGACACTGAAGCTCTCTCTGATAAATATCTTGGCCTCCCTGCTCTGGTGGGAGCGGATAGGAGTGATTGCTTCCAACACTTTATTGAGAGGATTATACAACGCATCAATGGTTGGAAAGAAAAACAGCTTTCTATTGGCGGCAAGGAGATCCTCCTGAAGATGGTTGCCCAAGCAATACCGGTGTATGCAATGTCTGTTTTCTTAATTCCGAAGGGGGTGTGCAAGGCAATGATGGATGCGATTGCTAAATTTTGGTGGGGAGATGATGAGAATAGCAATAAGATGCATTGGTACGCTTGGTGGAAGCTCTGTTATCCAAAAAATGATGGAGGCATGGGTTTTCGTGATTTCCATTCCTTTAACCTTGCTCTGTTAGCGAAACAAGTCTGGAGACTAATTAATGACCCGGCATCCCTCTGTGCCCAAGTCTTGCGAGCTAAATATTATCCTCATCGTGACATTCTGAAAGCAGGACCTAAGGCGGGGTCTTCATTCACTTGGCAAAGTATTACTGCCGGTCTCTCAACAGTGAAAAGAGGACATATTTGGAGGGTTGGCAATGGAGATTCAATTAATACCTGGCAAGACCCTTGGATCCCTAGCAGCCCCTCACGGATGGTCATCACTCCAAGAGGCAACGCGGTGATCACAAAAGTTTCAGAATTAATAGACCCTTATACTGGAAGTTGGGATGTCGCTTTGCTAAATAATTTACTCCTTCCAGTGGATGTCGGCCGAATTCTTCAAATACCTATTAATCACCAAGCTTTTGATGATTTTCTGGCCTGGAGTTTCACCAAGCATGGCCGCTACACAGTTCGTTCTGGGTATCATGTCCAATGGAAGCACCAATTTGGAGCCTCGGCGGGTCAGCTGGCCCTTCCGGGCGGGTCAGCCAATAACCCAGTGTGGAAAACAATGTGGAAACTGAAAATCCCTAGTAAGGTGAAAATATTTATATGGCGAGCTCTCCATGGAATTTTGCCTTTGAAGTGCATTTTGGCAAATCGCCATATTGGTACTTCTGGGGGGTGTCCGATATGTACTCAAGGTCCTGAAGATATTCGTCATCTTTTGTTCCAATGCCAGCCAGCGATTGAACTATGGAGCTCGCTTGGTCTTCAATCAGTGATACAGGAAGCATCAATCGTCGATTTGGCAGGGTCTGGCATGCTTGAACATATTCTTCGCCGGCAAGACAATTCTCTTCCCGGGTTCTCTGATATTGGGCTGAAGGAGACAGTATCTGTGGCGTGCTGGTATTTGTGGTGGCTTAGGAGAAGGAAAACACACAATGAACAAGTCCCCCCGATATATAGATGTAAGTTCTCAATTCTTTCAATTACTACTAACGCTGCAAAAGCTATTCGGCCTGCGTTGGCTGTTAATACAGAGAAGTGGAGTCGTCCTGAGCCTAGGCACGTCAAACTTAATGTGGATGCATCTTTCTTCTCCGATACTCGCGAAGGGGCAACGGGTGCTATCTTGCGTGATTACAAAGGCAGGTTCATTGCGGCCTGCACAACGTATCTGCCCCATATTGCTTCGGCTACCATGGCGGAGGCAATGGCGATGAAGGAGGGACTGGCACTCGCTCTTCGGCTAGGGTGCAACTCGGTCCATGCTGAGTCCGATTCTTCTGAAACAATTGCTGCTTGCAATGGATCGGAATCTTGGTGGAGTGAGCCAGCTGCATTTTATGATGATTGCATTGATCTGAGCACTAGTATTGGTAGTGTGATCTTCAGCCACATTTCGAGGGAAGCGAACAAGGTTGCCCATGAACTTGCTAGGGTTGGTTTCATAGATAAAACAAATTGTAATTGGGACGATGAGCCCCCTGATAGCATTCTTAGTAGCCTGCTAAACGATGTAATTGAATTTTGATGGAGGCAGCAAGTTTTAGACGCACTCTTTTCCTTACCAGGGTACCTAAGGGGACTGGAAGGTTTTTAATGAGGCGGCTTGCTTGCCTAATATATTGATCTTTTTCCTCAAAAAAAAAAGTAAAAACCGGAACAGAATGTTCTAAAAGGTTCCCGAAACCGGAAAAAACTAGAAACATGCAATTTTTATTGGGCCAGCCTATTAGATCGAAGGGGTGCGCGTCAAGTCAAAAATTAACACAACGAGCGGGGGTCCTCCTCGCCCGCGCTCTATGCTTCGTAGCGCTTAAGAGTAGTTTGGTTGGGCCGGCCCATTTCCGCCTTCTGTTTTAACTGGCTCCGCGTGAGATTGCTTCTTTTATGCTTTAGACGTTTGCGCGAATTCCTCGTTGCTGGTCTGTCAGCGCGTTCTTTTTAAACCGGTCGAAATCTCGCTAAGGTTTCGATGTGGGACTATTCCGGATGTCCTCTTCGCGTCAGGGAACGGTGCTGATTAATGCTGCTAATTAAACATGCATGTCGACAGTACATGGACGAGTAGGGCGCGTCACGCGTGACGTGAGTATAGACCGTGCGAGTGGTCTGCGCATGCATGCATGCCTAGAAGAGGACACTGATGTCAGCATGAAGCTTTTTTTAGAACTCGCATGCATGCAGCCAGCTAGAAGAATAATTAAGCTTTTTAAAAAAATTGGATGCATGTTGCCTTGCTAATTGTAGGTGAAACCGGCGTGAGATATATAGATATTAGCTAACATGACATGACTTATAGTGGAAAATAAATCATTGACCCGATAGAAAATTAGTGTCCAAGTAACACATTACATATGCAAGTGGAATCAAAATTAGGACCATGATTCTTCAGAAGTGGAAACACTATTTTAGATAGAGTGAAATCGAATTTTAAAAATAAGGAAAATATCATGAGAACTAAAAGGAACACAAAACTTGCATTATGAAACAAAACTTTTTGAACGGAGGACCAAATAACTATACATTAGAGAACACATATTTACGCATTGGGGAACAAAATTGTTAGTGGAGCTAATTTTATAGAGTAACTTTCTTAATGAAGGAACAAATAAGTACACATGAAAGAATAAAATATTTAAACACATGAGCACAAATATTTTAGTGGAACTAATTTTGTGGAATAAGAGGAACAAAACTTTCTAAATGATGTAACAAATAATTATACACTGGGAAACAAATATTTACACACTAGAGAACAAAT
This sequence comes from Dactylis glomerata, assembly GCA_007115705.1. Lineage (NCBI taxonomy): Eukaryota > Viridiplantae > Streptophyta > Magnoliopsida > Poales > Poaceae > Dactylis > Dactylis glomerata. The sequence continues at coordinate 4,787,944 of QXEO01001278.1, read as the reverse complement.
ATTTTATGGAACTACTTTTGTAAAATAAAAGGAACAAAACATTAGCGTCCGCGGAACAAGTCGGAACAAACAAGGCTACATGAGGAACAAAACTTTAGCGTCCGCGAAACAAGTCAGAACAAAAAAAGGCTACATGAGGAACAAAACATTAGCGTCCACGGAACAAGTCGGAATAAAAAAAAGGCTACATGAGGAACAAAACTTTAGTGTCCGCAAAACAAGTCGGAACAAAAAAAGGCTACACGAGGAACAAAACATTAGCGTCCACGGAACAAGTCGGAATAAAAAAAGGCTACATGAGGAACAAAACTTTAGCGTCCGCGAAACAAGTCGGAACAAAAAAAGGCTACATGAGGAACAAAACATTAGCGTCCACGGAACAAGTCAGAACAAAAAAAGGCTACATAAGGAACAAAACTTTAGCATCCGCGAAACAAGTTAGAACGAAAAAAAGGCTACATGAGAAACAAAACTTTAGCTTCCGTGGAACAAGTAGGAACAAAAAACAGGCTACATGAGGAACAAAACTTTAGCATTCGCGGAACAAGTCAGAATAAAAAAGGCTATATGAGGAACAAAATTTTAGCGTCCGCGAAACAAGTCGGAAAAAAAGGCTACATGAGGAACAAAACTTTAGCTTCCGTGGAACAAGTAGGAACAAAAAACAGGCTACATGAGGAACAAAACTTTAGCATTCGCGGAACAAGTCGGAATAAAAATGGCTATATGAGGAACAAACACAAATTTAACATATAGAAAACAAATATCAACTAGAAAGGGAACAAAACTTAGGTCACGGAGCAAATTAAGACAATATGAGGAACAAACAATTAGTCTGTGGAACAAATCAAGACTATATGAGGAACAAATAATTAGTCTGTGGAACAAATCAAGACTATATGAGGAACAAATAATTAGTCTGTGGAATGAATCAAGACTATATGAGGAACAAACAATTAGTCTGTGGAACAAATTAAGACTATATGAGGAACAAATAATTAGTCTATGGAACAAATGAAGACTATATGAGGAACAAATAATTAGTTTGTGGAACAAATCAAGACTATATGAGGAATAAATAATTAGTCTATGGAACAAATCAAGAATATATGAGGAACAAATAATTAGTCTGTGGAACAAATCAAAACTATATGAGGAACAAATAATTAGTCTGTGGAACAAATAATTAGTCTGTGAAACAAATAAAGACTATATGAGGAACAAATTTTTTAATAAAGGAACAAATAGTTATGCAGTGGGGAACAAATAATTACACATTAGGGAACAAAAAAATAAAATCTAGGAACAACGAAATGTGTGGAACTAGTATTCTAAAAATAAGAGGAACAAATTTTCTTAATAAACGAACATATAGTTATGCAGTGGGGAACAAATAATTATACATTAGGGAACAAAAACTAAAATCTAGGAACAAAAAATGCGTGGAACTAATATTCTGAAATAAGAGGAACAAATCTTTCTTAATGAAAGAACGAATAGTTATGCAGTGGGGAACAAATAATTATACAGTAAGGAACAAAAAAAGAAAATCTAGGAACAAAAAATGTGTGGAACTAATATTCTAAAATAAGAGGAACAAATCTTTCTTAATGAAAGAACAAATAGTTATGCAGTGGGGAACAAATAAATACACATTGGGGAACAAAAAATGGAAAATCTAGGAACAAAAAATGTGTGGAACTAATATTCTAAGATAAGAGGAACAAATCTTTCTTAATGAAGGAACAAATAGTTATGCAGTGGGGAACAAATAATTATATATTAGGGAACAAAAAATAAAATCTAGGAACAAAAAATGTGTGGAACTAATATTCTGAAATAAGAGGAACAAATCTTTCTGAATAAAGGAATAATAATCATACACCGATATTAAAAAGAGAACATCAGAGGAACAATAAAGTTGTGGAACAGAAATAAATGGAACAAACCATTCTGTGTGGAGGAACTGATAATGACATACTAGGGAACAAAATAAGAAAATTATTAAAATTCTATATGAGGAACAAGAAAAGTGCAACACATAGAAAAAGGTACTTCCAACTAAAGAAACATATTTAAAAGGAGATAATAAAGTTAATACACTTTTTAGATTTAAAAGAAGATTTTAAAAAATCATGCATAAAACTGGAAACATTACTTGAAAAGAAACATAAAAATAAAGAAAAAAACTATTATATCCTGGTTCTTAGACTATATGGAAGGAAACATTAAATTTCATGAAAAAAGAAAATGTAACTTGAAATAGAACCAGTAATAGAAACCAAACTAACAAAAATATAATAAAATGGAGGATAAAAGAAATAAAATATAAATAATATTAAACTAACTAAGGATGAGGAAAAGGAAAAAAATGAAAGAATGAAAAAAAAGGCTACATGAGGAACAAAACTTTAATGTCCACAAAACAAGTCGGAACAAAAAAAGCTACATGAGGAACAAAACTTTAGCATCCATGAAACAAGTCGGAATGAAAAAGCTACATGTGGAACAAAACTTTAGCTTCCATGGAACAAGACGGAACAAAAAACAGGCTATATGAGGAACAACTTTAGCGTCCACGAAACAATTTGGAACAAAAAAAAGCTACATAAGGAACAAAACTATAGAATCCAAAGAACAGGTCGGAACAAAAAAAACCCTAAAAAGAAGAAAACCAAAAAACACAAGAATAAAAGAATAAAAAACAAAGAAAGAACAAAGTAGAAGGAAAAACGTACCAGCGTAGAAACAAAAAAAAGGAAACAGGACCTACGCGGCTACGCCTCTAACTATGACGTAGGAGCTGGCAGGACTCGAACTAACGAACAACAGTCAAAGTCTCAAAGACCGAGTATGCGCCGGGATGCATCCAGCTGGGAAGGAATCAAATAGATGAAAATGGGCCGAGCCCACGAAGACGATCCTTTAGTGAAACGCTACCGAGTCGTTTCCCCGAGCGGAGACTAGGGTTCACCGGCTTCCTAGGATACGTTTCGCTAAAGATTTCGTACATGGGCCCTGGCCCGTTTATCTATCCGTGCACATATCACTGGTTCATTCGTTCTGTATGTGGACCGGCCGGCACATGCGCTGTGTCTTCAAAAAAATGCATTGTGTCTTCAGTCCTCCACCCATCGTGGACAAGTACACGTCCATGCGTTTCTTATTTCATTTGTTTCTTTTCCCTTATTTTTTATTTCTTTATTTTCTCTTCTAAGTATATTTTTTGTTTCCTTTCTATTTTCTTTTTTGTTTTTTCTCTTTGGTATCTTTTTTGATTTCGTTTTCCTTTCTACTATTTCATCCTAGTATATATCTATTCGTTTTTTGTTCATTCATTTCTATTCCTGTTAGCCTAAATAATTGTTTGTCGCATACTTGTTTTTTGTTCCATGGTCCCTAAATTAAGTTTGTTCTCGTGTAGATGGATTCATTCCTCGAATGCTACTATTCTTTGTTTCATTTAGCGAAAAATATTGTTTCATATGTATGTGAATTTTGTTCCTCACACCCTAAATTTATTTCTCTCGCGTAGAAATGATTTTTTGTTCCATGGCTGCTAAAGTTTGTTCCTTGGCTGCTTAAGTTTGTTCCTCGGCTGCTAAAGTTTGTTCCCAGTGAAGTCGTGATTTGTTCCATGGGTGCTAAAGTTTTGTTCCTTTTGAAGTCATGATTATTATCAGATGCTAATTATTTTCCCCCTTATAGTCATGATTTGTTCCCCACACACAAAACTTTTGTTCCCATTGTAGACGTGATTCATTCTGCGGGCCCTAATTTTTCTCCTTTTAGTTGTGATTTGTTCCGTGGAGGCAAAACTTTTTGTGTTTCCTTATAGTCATGATTTGTTCCACGGATGGTAAAATGTTGTTTCCTTATAGTCATGATTATTTCGACTGATGCAGAGATTTTGTTCCCTTTTGTGGTCATGATTTTTTCATGGGTGCTAAAATTGTATTCCACTTGAAATCATGATTTGTTTTAGAAACGATAATTATTTGTTCCATAGTAGTCATGACTTGTTCAGCGGACACAAATTTTTTGTTCCCTAACAATAATTATTTGTTCCCTTGTAATCATGATTTGTTTCAAAAATGATAATTATTTGTATTCCTCAGACGCAATATTTTTTGTTCCCTAACTAGACGAGATTTGTTCCTCGGATGCAATATTCTTGTTCCCCTATTAGTCAAAATTTGTTCCTTAAAAGCTATATTTTTGTTCCCTGTATAGATGATATTTGTTCCACGCATGCTATGTTTTTGTTCCTTTGTGTGACAAGAGTTATTCCTCGGACACAATATTCTTGTTCCCTTAGTGGACGAGATTTGTACCTCGGACACTATATTTTGGTTTCCAGTATAGATGATATTTGTCCCACGCATGCTACTTTTTTTCCTTGTGTGTGATAAGAGTTGTTCCTCAGATACAATATTCTTATTTCCTACGTAAACGAGATGTGTTCCTTGGAGCAATAGTTTTGTTCCCTAGGTGCACGAGGTGTATTGCTCGGACGCTTGATTTTGTATTCCCCGATTAAATGACATTTCTTCCTCTGACACAATATTCTTATTTCCAGAGTAGACGAGATATGTTCCTCCAAAACAATATTCTTTTCCATGTTACTATATATTTTTGTTATGCTTTTAGTCATGTTTTTGTTCAATTGTTTGCTTCCTACTACCTTTGTTCTAAAATATAAACATTTTGTGAAGCCAAAACAGTCTACCAAAATGTATTATATTTTGTAATTCTATGATTACTCTAAAATATTTTGTACTTCATTCTTTTATTTCATAAGTTTTTGTAAGTTTTTTTATTCGATTATATGTGTATATAGCTAGCTTAATTTGCAACCAGCTAGCTCGATGTATACACATTAGCATTATAAAGTGCTGTACAGACACTCTTTGCAGTACAAACTGGAATCAACGGTGAACCTTTTTTGAACACTTCCAGTGTCATAAAGTACCGTAGGCACACCCTGTGCAAGTTCAGAGACTCGAACGTGGGGTGGGGCCATGTATATGCACGCGACAGTACTCTGAAAAGTACTTGCACAGGGTGTGCCTGCGGTACTTTACTTCCTGCCTGAATGTTTTTTCTAAGTATTGTCGCGTGCATATACATGGCCCCACCCCACGTTCGAGTCTCTGAACTTGCACAGTGTGTGCCTATGGTACTTTATGACACTGAAAGCTCTTAGAAAAGGTTCACCGTTGATAATTTGTATTGCGAAGAGTGCCGTAGGCACACCCTGTGCAAGTTCAGGGATGCAGCTTTGGCAAGCTGGCGCATCGCGGGCCTGGTCAGGGCCAAGATGGGCTTCACTTTGAGCCGCTGTAGGATGACAAGCTCTGGTGGAACACCAGCAAGAATCGATGGATATGGCCTTATGGGGTCCTGGAGGCCCCCAGACTACTCCGTCCCAACCTCCGGCGAGAAGTCCATTAGAAGAGATTGAAGACTGTTCTGTTCATGATGGAGGAAGGCATTGCATTGGCCATGTCATGTGCTATATCTTAGCTCATGGGAACGACCCTAATGGATATGCAAAGTGTGTTGTAAACGCCTCCAATGTCGCCTCAGTTCGCGGGCCTGCTTTTGACTGCTGCTCATTGATACGTCTCCAACGTATCCATAATTTTTGATGCTCCATGCTTGTTTTTACACCATTTGTTTAGTGTTTCGTTACACTTCGTGGCATTTTTATGCATTTTCTGGAACTAACCTATTAACGAGATGCCACAGTGCCAGTTCTCTATTTTCTGCTATTCTTGTGTTTCAGAAAAGTTACATAGGAAATATTCTCGGAATTGGACGAAACCAAAGCCAGTCATCCAGATATTTCACGGAGCTTCCAGAACACCGAAGAGGAGACGGAGCCGGACCAGAGGGTGGCCACACCACCAGGGGGCGCGGCCCACCCCTAGCCCGCGCCGGCCTGTGGTGTGGGCCCCCTGGTCCACTTCTGATGATGCCCCTTCGCCTATAAAGACCCCCCGACGGGAAAAACCTAAATATCCGATCACTTTTCCAGAATACATCGCGATCCACCGCCGCCGTCGACCCGAAGATTGGGAGGGTCCAGAAGCTCTTCCCAGCACCCTGCCAAAGAGGGGAATCGCCACCGGAGGTCTTCTTCATCGCCATGCTTGCCTTCGGAGCGATGAGTGAGTAATCTAGCTTGGACTATGGGTCCATAGCAGTAGCTAGATGGTTGTCTTCTCCACCATGTGCTTCATGTTTAGATCTCGTGAGCTGCCTTACATGATCGAGATCACCGTTATGTAATTCTACATGTTGTGTTTGTTGGGATCCGATGAATATTGGTGTTATGATTGAGTTGATATACTGAATTTTATCTTATGTTATCTCTATGGTGTTTATGATCTTGCATGCTCTCCGTTGTTAGTAGCTATCTTGGCCAAGTAGTTGCTAGTGACTTCAAGAGGGGGTATTTATGCTCGATAGTGGGTTCATGCCTCTATTTAATCTGGGGGAGTGACAGAAACCTCTAAGGTTGTAGATGTGATGTTGCTACTAGGGGGAAAACAACATTCATATGCTCGAGGGCATATGCTTTGTTTACATTACACACTTTGCTTAATGTAATTATCTGTTGTTCGCAACTTAATACTTGTGGAATTCTCGGATTGATTCGCCATAAGTGGATTATTAGTCATAGATACAGTTGGATGGCGGCCTATGTATCTTGTTGTAATACCCAGAGTAAATCTCATAGTGATCCTCTCGACATGCACGTTGTCTTTATTCTATCAATTGCCCAACTGTAATTTGTTTACCCAGCATGTATTATTTTATCTTATGGAGAGACACCGCTAGTGAACTATGGACCCCGGTCCTATTTCCTTTATATTGCTATCACCTGTTTACTTTACTCGCACTGTTTACTTTACTCACATATTACTATCACTTTCCACTCAATACGCTCATACCCTTTGTTTCAAGCAAACCGGTGAGATTGACAACCTCATCGTAAGTTGGGAACAAAGTATTTGGTTGTGTTGTGTGCAGGTTCCACATTGCTACTGGTTGAAGACGCGCTAACAAGTTATCGTTAACGGCGCCCTTGTTAGAGTATCACGCAGCTAGTGGGCATCACCTTCAGTCATATTGTCTCCCTCCTACTGGATTGACTATCTTGGTTTCATAACTGAGGGAAAACTTGCTGCTATATTCATCAAACCTTCTCTTGGGGTTTCCAACTGGCCGGTCATTTACTACACACAATCAAGTTTTCTGGCATCATCATCACCGCGCCATCAACAAGTTTTCTGGCGCCGTTGCCGAGGAGGAAGAAGACTTCTGCAAGGGGAGTTTTAGTACGCACATCCTTTACTTTGTTTTAAGTTTTGCTTTACTTTATTTTTACTTGCATCGTTTTATCAAAAACCCAAAAAAAATAGAATCCTTGATAGTTGTTTTTACTTGTCTGCTTTTAGTTTTGCTAGAATGGCTACTCCTGAAAACACCAAGTTGTGTGACTTTACTAGCACTAATAATAGCGATTTTATCTGCACTCCTATTGCGCCACCTGCTCCTGCTGCAAATTTTTATGAGATTAAGCCTGCTTTGTTGAACCTTGTTATGAAAGAGAAATTTTCTGGTGCTAGTACTGATGATGCTGCAGCTCATCTCAACAATTTTGTTGAGCTATGTGAGATGCAGAAATATAAGGATGTTGAAAGTGATATTATTAAGCTTAAGCTGTTTCCTTTTTCTTTGAGAGGAAAAGCTAAGGATTGGTTGCTGTCTTTGCCTAAAAATAGTATTGATTCATAGGCTAAGTGTAAGGATGCTTTTATTGGTAGATACTATCCTCCTGCTAAGATTATAGCTTTGCGTAGCAATATTATGAAGTTTAGTCAGTTTGATAATGAACATGTTGCTCAAGCTTGGGAAAGAATGAAATCTATGAAAAAGAATTGTCCCACTCATAGACTGACTACTTGGATGATTATTCAAACTTTTTATGCAGGACTGAATTTTTCTTCAAGGAACCTACTTGATTCAGCTTCTGGAGGCACTTTTATGTCCCTTACTTTGGGCGCCGCAACAAAGCTTCTCGACAATATGATGGTAAATTACTCTGAATGGCACACCGAGAGAGCTCCACAAGGTAAGAAGGTAAATTCTGTTGAGGAAACCTCTTCCTTGAGTGATAAGATTGATGCTATTATGCTTGTGCTTTCAAATGATAGGACTCATGTAGATCCTAATAATGTTCCTTTGGCCACTTTGGTTGCTCAAGAAGAGCATGTTGATGTAAACTTCATTAGAAATAATAATTTTAACAACAATGCTTATAGGAACAATTTTGCTAGTAACAATTATAGGCCGTATCCTTCTACCAATGGTAATGGTTATGGTAACTCTTATGGTAATTCCTCCAACAACACTAGGGCCGCGCCCTCTGAGCTTGAGGTAATGCTCAAGGACTTCATCGGTAAGCAAAATGCTTTTAACAAGTCTGTTGAGGAAAAGTTAGGCAAAATTGATATTCTTGCTTCTAAAGTTGATAGCCTTGCTCATGATGTTGAACTTCTGAAATTAAAAGTGTTGCCTAATGATGTGAAAGAGAACAATGTTTTCGCCACTGCTAATGCTATCCAAGTTAGAATTGATGAAAATGTTAGGATGCTAGCAGAATTGCATGCCAGGTGGGAAAGAGAAGATGAGATGGCTAGAAAGATGAAGATATATACCATTACTACCTCTAATGATGTTATTCCTAATGCTAGCAATCCTCTTACTTTGATTGGTGTAGAGAAAACTCCCACTCCTTGTGTTAAAAAAGCCTAAAACTGCCAAAACTTTTTTCTCAAAAGAGTGCTGAAATTTTTCGGAGTGTAGGAGATGATAGCTCTATTTCCTTTAATGATTTTGATGTTGATGGCTGCAATATATCTGAAGTTATTTTGTTCTTGCAAAAGCTTTCTTTGACTCCCAATGCCAGTTCTTTAAATGTTGCTTTTACTAAGCACATTACCAATGCTATTATGAAAATTAGGGATGAAAAGTTGAAGCAAAAAGCTTCTGTTCCTAAGAAGTTAGAAGATGGTTGGTAACCCATCATTGATATGCATGTTAATGGTTTTGATTGCCCTGCTTTATGTGATCTAGGTGCTAGTATTTCTATCATGCCTAGAAAGATTTATGATATGCTTGATTTACCACCGCTTGAAAAGTGTTATTATGATGTTCCTATTGCTGATGTTGCTAAGAAGAAACCTTTGGGAAGAATTAATGATATTCTTATTATGGTTAACAATAACCTTGTTCCCGTTGATTTTCTTGTCATGGATGTTGAATGCAATGCTTCATGTCCTATTATTTTGGGAAGACCCTTTCTTCAAACTGTAGGTGCCATCATTGATATGCGGGAAGGCACTATCAAATATCAATTTCCACTCAAGAAAGGTATGGAACACTTTCCTAGAAAGAGAAAGAAATTGCTTTTTGACTCTACTCTTAGAGCAAATTATGAGCTTGATGCTTCATCACTTGATGTTACTTGATTCGCATTTTCTGCGCCTAGCTCAAAGGCGTTAAAGAAAAGCACTCTTGGGAGATAACCCAATGTTTTTACATTCAGTTTTTTTTCTTTTATTTGAGTCTTGGAAGTTATTACTACTGTAATGACCTATCCTTATCCTTTTTATTTCGTTTTTGTGCCAAGAGAAGCCTCTAATTTGAGTGAGGTAAGATTTGGGGATGTTGCTGTCCTAAAACTGTTTTTGGTGCTGCACCGTAAAAATTCGTGAAAATTCTCTGTATATCTTTTGGACCTGCGATTTCTTGTGCATATTCCCCAGGTTATATCCAAACTTTCATTAGTTGAACACTTTTTGATTTGAGCAACAAAAAACCCGTTAAAAATTCGACCTTTGTCAGCTGTTCTGATTTGACAGATTTCTGCCAATATTTGTGTTTGCCGCTTTATCGCTTTCTTTTTGAGTTCTTTTGATCACGGAACTTTTGGGGAAGTTGCTACAGTAGTATATACTTTATATTAGGTGGTTTTGAGTAGAAACCTGAAGCAAAAAGGGTTGATTCAATGTTATGCTTACACTAATGTTGCTAATAGATTTGTGTTTAGTTTTGTATGAAGGAAGTTTTCAAGTGTAGGGATTGGAGAATGATGAGATGAGTTGAAGAATGGACAAAAGCTTAAGCTTGGGGATTCTCAGCACCCCAAGAAATATCCAAGAAGTACAAGCGTCAAAGCTTGGGGATTCCCCCGAGGCATCCCTTCTTCATCGGCAAAAATCAGGTCACCTTTTAAAACACTATATTTTTATTGCTTCATGCATTATGCGTTTTTCTTGGAGCATCAGTTGTTTTTAGTTTTCAGTTTAGTTTTGTTTTGTTTGCTGCAATAAATGGTTGGACCCCAACAAATTCCTTTTCGAGAAGTTGCCTTGCTTTTCATTTGCCAAGAACACTCCGTTTTTCATTCTTACTATTTCAACGGGTGTTCTCTTTTTCTAGAACTGCGTTTAGCTTTCGATTTTTGCCTTGATTTGTGTTCAGATCTTGTTATATCTTTTCATCAAGGTGTATTTTTGCCTCTGGTCCATATTGGTTTTCATCAAAAGAGTTGTTTATAAAAAGTTCAAATGGTGTTGGAAAAGAGAAAAAGCTTTATGCAAAAAAGTGGTACAAGAAGGAGCATGTGTAGACTGCGGCCTAGGCTTTTGCATGTCGTGCTTGATGTCTTTTTGATAGTATGCTTAGTGATTTTGCTGTAGCATGACTTGTCTCAAATAACTGAGATTGCTTAATGAGCCTTTGAAAAAATCATGCGTTGTTTTAATTATTTGGAAGCATTAATTTGGTTTTCTCCTTTGATGCTTTATTTGGGTTGACTTGGCGCATGCTCACACATGTTAGACTCATACAAAGTCACCATTGCCTCTATGATCATTTAGTTTTTTGACTTTTGATGCCATCTTATGCTTCTTTTAATGTCGCGTTGTCGCTATGCATGATTATGGCCGTTATTGCTCTCTTAGTTGGTCGCTCCCAGTCTTTTGCTAGCCTTCGTTTTGTACTGAGTATGAGCTCTACTCGTGCATCCAACTCCTAAAAACCAAGTTGTTCCAAAGTGTCCACCATACATACCTATTAGCAATTTGCTATTCCAACGTACATTTGACTTGCTTTTATCTATCCTTCAAATTAAACTCTTTTGGTGTTATGCGAAAATTGGTCAGTAAAGCTCCCACGAACCGGATGGCACACTTTACTTTTCTCGCTTTAAAATTTTGACATTGTGGTCTCTTATGTTGAGTTGTTATGCTTGCAAGTTGTAAGTTGGGAATTAGCCCAGCCATGCCGTCATGGGGCAAGCTTTCAACATTGCACTATCTTTCATTTGAGTTGATATCGTGATCTTTTGTTTATGGATACTCGCGGTGTGAAATGAATTGGGAATCTTGCGGGATCATGGAGTTTGTATACATGTTAGAGAAACACCGGGGCCGCTAATCTAAGCCATGCATAATTCATGGTGGAAATTTACAGCATGCCCATAGTAAACATTCGACGACGCATCTCGCAATAAAAAGCTATACCAATGGTAAATAAAAGAGATGTCGAGGTGTTCATTGTCTGTTTGTCCTGTCATTTTGATGTAGGCTTGTTCCATGTCATCGGGCATGGAGGTACCCCGTTGGCGGTTCTCGATGATACGTGTATACTTACAATGACAAGAGCTTGCTTGGGACTCTAAGTAAAGTAGCATGAGGTTTGGGTATTCATATTTCACAGGACACGAGGTTTTCAACTTATGATTTGTCAAGCATATGCAGCATAAGTGTTCTCGCATTAACTTAACCATTCAGGATGCTTATGATGGGGGCAATGAGAGCTCAAAGCCGGTAAGTACCATAATTTTTGAAGGTTTATAAAACTTGCAATCACTGCTTCCCTCCGCGAAGGGCCTTTCTTTTACTTTTATGTTGAGTCACCACCTTCTACCTTTATGCACCATTAAGAGAGCATAGTTGTCATTCTGAGTATAATGTGCATTGTCCCAAAGTTTTCATTGATTGATTCATGATGTTGGTTTCACTTGTTCTTAAATTACTTGTATCTACTCGCCCTCTTAAACTTGAAGGTGTCCTATGCATTTATGTTTTGCTCTCTCATGAGGGACAAGCTGAAAACCATTTGCTATGCTTTTCCTTATGATTTGAACACACGTTTGACTTTCATTGTTTCATTTTCATGATCTTTCATTTGTGTTCATTTTCATGTTATAACATGGTTGCTAAGTTGCTTCTATCAAGATTATATATTTCATGCCCATGTTTTAAGTTCTTTTGATCTCAGCGCACAACGCTTACATATTTGATCAAGATTGTGTAGGTGCATGTCACCTCAAAAATTATTTCTTTTGTTATCACTTACCTACTCGAGGACTAGCAGAAGTTAAGCTTGTGGATGCTGATACGTCTCCAACGTATCCACAATTTTTGATGCTCCATGCTTGTTTTTACACCATTTGTTTAGTGTTTCGTTACACTTCGTGGCATTTTTATGCATTTTCCGGAACTAACCTATTAACGAGATGCCACAGTGCCAGTTCCCCGTTTTCTACTGTTTTTGTGTTTCAGAAAAGTTACACAGGAAATATTCTCGAAATTGGACGAAACCAAAGTCAGTCGTCCAGATATTTCACGGAGCTTCCAGAACACCGAAGAGGAGACAGAGCCAGACCAGAGGGTGGCCACACCACCAAGGGGCGTGGCCCACCCCTGGCCCGCGCCGGCCTGTGGTGTGTGCCCCCTGGTCCACTTCTGATGACGCCCCTTTGCCTATAAAGACCCCTCGACGGGAAAAACCTAAATACCCGATCACTTTTCCATAATACATCGTGATCCGCTGCCGCCGTCGACCCAAAGATCGGGAGGGTCCAGAAGCTCTTCCCGGCACCCTGCCGGAGAGGGGAATCGCCACCGGAGGTCTTCTTCATTGCCATGCTTGCCTTTGGAGCGATGAGTGAGTAGTCTACCTTGGACTATGGGTCCATAGCAGTAGCTAGATGGTTGTCTTCTCCACCATGTGCTTCATGTTTAGATCTCGTGAGCTGCCTTACATGATCGAGATCACCGTTATGTAATTCTGCATGTTGTGTTTGTTGGGATCCGATGAATATTGGTGTTATGATTGAGTTGATATACTGAATTTTATCTTATGTTATCTCTATGTTGTTTATGATCTTGCATGCTCTCCATTGTTAGTAGCTATCTTGGCCAAGTAGTTGCTAGTGACTCCAAGAGGGGGTATTTATGCTCGATAGTGGGTTCATGCCTCTAGTTAATCTGGGGGGTGACAGAAACCTCTAAGGTTGTAGATGTGTTGTTGCCACTAGGGGGAAAACAACATTCATATGCTCGAGGGCATATGCTTTGTTTACATTACACACTTTGCTTAATGTAATTATCTGTTGTTCGCAACTTAATACTTGTGGAGTTCTCGGATTGATCGCCACAAGTGGATTATTAGTCATAGATGCAGTTGGATGGCGGTCTATGTATCTTGTTGTAATGCCCAGAGTAAATCTCATAGTGATCCTCTCGACATGCACGTTGTCTTTATTCTATCAATTGCCCAACTGTAATTTGTTTACCCAGCATGTATTATTTTATCTTATGGAGAGACACCGCTAGTGAACTATGGACCCCGGTCCTATTTCCTTTATATTGCTATCACCTGTTTACTTTACTCGCACTGTTTACTTTACTTGCATATTACTATCACTTTCCACTCGATACGCTCATACCCTTTGTTTCAAGCAAACCGGTGAGATTGACAACCTCATCGTAAGTTGGGAACAAAGTATTTGGTTGTGTTGTGTGCAGGTCCCACGTTGCTACTGGTTGAAGACGCGCTAACAAGTTATTGTTAACGGCGCCCTTGTTAGAGCATCACGCAGCTAGTGGGCATCACCTTCAGTCGTATTGTCTCCCTCCTACTAGATTGACTACCTTGGTTTCATAACTGAGGGAAAACTTGCTGCTATATTCATCAAACCTTCTCTTGGGGTTTCCAACTGGCCGGTCATTTACTACACACAATTAAGTTTTCTGGCATCATCATCACCGCGCCATCACTCATTCCAAAGTGTTCATATCGCTGCAATGATGACAATTACTGGAGGTGGTTTAGTTTACTCCGTCCCGAAGATGGTAATCTCTCTGACCCCTGCTTTACTTCTCAAGTGCATATACCTGAGGTTGAGTTTGCTGCTGGTTCCCTGCACATGACCAAGGGGGTTTCTACCCCTATTGTTCGTTGTTCTGCTCGTTCCGAGGGTTTTGTATGTGATGTGTTCTGGGCCGATGCTGATGGACATGGTTTGGATGTGAAGCTAGATGATGTTGAGTGGCTTTTGCTAGTTTTCTTTGATAAGAACCTGCAAGCTAACTCCAATCTGAAGAATTACTCTATGTGTTGTGCGAACGGTTGGACCCATGTCAGCATTCACATACACTTGTTAAGAATCAGCGGTATTCTACTATGGAAGATTTCAAATTTATGCTTCCAGTCTATGATTTTTGCTGCTCATGGTTTGCTATGTCAGATATGGAATAATATTCTTAGTGTGAGCTTATGGAGCCAAGCCTTGAAGCATCAGTTATGCTCACACACAATAGAAGAGATTTATGGACATCAAAGATCTTGGAGTTGCCTCAATACTTGCAAGTCTATCAAAAGTGGCAAGGTGCGGAATAGTTCCTTCATGATTTCAGCAGGCATATTGTTTTACTTGTCAGATGATTACCTTGTAGAATATGTTGTCCTTCCGCCGTTCGGGCTGTGTCACCAGAGATGGACGACAACATCTCTGTCGCTAATCCCCAGACTTAACGGCAAGGACCCTTTGATATTGAGCTCGGTGATGGTTCCTCAAAATCTTCAGCTCAATCCTCCTCAGCCTCGAGTGCATACGCCGGATTGACCGTCGGGAGAACCACCCATCAACTGGTATGGTATGGAGCATGATGGAGGCCCTTGAAGATTGCAGATACAATCGAGTTTGTGTTGTCGATGGACAAACGATCGCTGTTTGGCTTCATAGGCAATCTTTGGTATCAACTGCAAGTGTTTAGATCATCGTTCTTTCATATTTTGCGTTTAGGCACCTTTGATCCCTTCTCGACGTTTTGTCGACGAGATATCTTGTACTATGAGCTAAAATGATAATATATTTCCTGTTCAAAAAAAAAATAAGGATAACGATGAGCAAGTTATAGTGTGGCTAGAGTAATCCCATACCTATACCATATTGCTTATTGGTACAATTTTTTACTCGTATCCTTACCACATTTATAAAATTCAATCCGTACATATACCCTATGGTAGAGTAATCCTTACGCATGTACCCTACTTACCCACACCTGTTAGGCAGATCGTACACTTATGCATGTGCATATTCCTTGACACTTACTCGTGCAAAATTTTATCTTATGCCGTACAAAAAAAGATGGAATTTTGTCTTTTTGCATAATTATTTAGACATTTTATCATTTTCACATTACTCTAAGTTGTACGTCGGACTAGCTGCGAGCCCTAAAGCCATCTACCGCGTCGCGGGCTCATAGACACATCGCATAATGTTTGTCTTCTTTTCTCTCTCTCTCGTTTCTCCTAGACCATCCTCACGAGAGTACACATTATTGTATTTTGGTTTCAAACTTGTCATGCACATGTCTACATATATTATCTACACGTGTGATTTATGTGAATTTTTTATTTTATTTAGAATTACTCTAATGTTACTGTTTATTAGTATTCACATGTACCCATCTCCACCAAATCCGCATCGTTGAATCAGCTACTGTCCATATTAGAATCTCCACGGCTTGCTAGGTACAATTCGAGAATTCATTATGAGTAAGAATATCAATGAGAAAGTTTGTATGGGTAGAGTAATCCCATACATATACGATATCGATGGAGTCGCGGATGCGAACATTTATGAAGGCAAGGGATGTCGTGTCATGGGCTTTCCAATTTTCCATGTGACACAACCATGATGGAGTCACGGCTCTGAATATTGATAAGTTAAGCAAGTGGGCAACATGACATGGATTTTCCATGCGGCTCTACCGATGGAGTTATGGCTCTGAGGCCTCAATGATGCCAATCAGCGTTGCGGCTTTTCTTGACCGAATTTGCATCCTCGACATCCTTGCCTTTACTCACCTTTGGGTGCTTACCTTAGTCTTCATAATTTATGATGATGCAATATTTGTTTTAATGATATTTGGCTATCTTCTTTCCTCAAGTGAGGGATGTATTCACTAGTAGAAAACGGGCCTTTGGCCTGGACCCTTTAGTCCCGGCCTCCATCTGGGCCGGGACTAAAGGCACGGCCACGTCGCCCCAAAATCGCAATGCCGCCCACGAGGCTTTGGTCCCGGCCCGTAACGAGCCTTTAGTCCCGGTTTGAGACACAAACCGGGACTAAAGGGCTATGCGGTGTGCAGCCCGCATGTGCGCCTCCTTTAGTCCCGGTTTGTGTCTCAAACCGGGACTAAAGTCCTCTGCCTATATATATTGGCCACAGCCCCCCTCTCCCCTCTTCCTTGCATTTTTCTTTGATGGAAGAGTGTGGGTGTGTGCTAGCTCTCTATTTTTCTTGGATGCACTAGAGGTGTTTGTTGAAATGTGTGTTAGAGCGATGCCGCTTCAGTTCACCGAACACAACTACGATATGAGATGCCCGAGCCACGCTTAAACCTCTTCCTCTTTATTTCCACTTATTCTAAAAGGTTAGCAACTATATTTCCTCGTTTAGACCGTGCGGTGCTAATTTTTAGGATCATGATTGTGTTTGATATACTGTCGTATAACGCGGATGAGCCATCCATGGATGTACGGTGATCGACGCACAGCCGCTTACAGAGAAGGCGTGCATTCTTTTCGAGATGTGGCCGATGCGAACAAGCATGGTGGTGGCTATATGTTTTGTCCATGTGTTGAATGTCGGAATGAGAAGGATTACACTTCCTCAAGAGTCATTCAGAGCCACCTGCTTCGGTCCGGTTTTATGTCAGGCTATAATGTTTGGACCAAGCACGGAGAAAGAGGGGTTATGATGGAAGACGACGATGAAGAAGAAGAGAACGATGATGACAACTACCGATCTATGTTCCCTGAGTATGCTGATACCGCAATGGAAGACAATGAAGAAGAAGATCAGGGTGAAGAACGGGAACCAGATGAGCCCGCTGATGATCTTGGCCGGGTCATTTCTGATGCACGGCGAGGCTGCGACACAGAAAAGGAGAGGTTGCAGTTCGAGCAGATGTTACAGGACCACAACAAATTGTTGTACCCAACTTGTGAAGATGGCCAGAAGAAGCTGGGTAGCACACTGGAATTGCTGAAGTGGAAGGCAGAGACCGGTGTGACTGACTCGTCATTCGAAAAGTTGCTGGTACTGATGAAGAAGATGCTTCCAAGAAAGAACGAATTGCCCGCCAGCACGTACGAAGCAAAGAAGCTTGTCTGCCCTCTAGGATTAGACGTGCAGAAGATACATGCATGCCCTAATGACTGCATCCTCTACCGCGGTGAGAAGTACGAGAATATGGATAAATGTCCGGTATGCACTGCATTGCGGTATAAGATCAGAAAAGATGACCCTGGTGATATTGAGGGCGAGCCACCCAGGAAGAGGGTTCCTGCCAAGGTGATGTGGTATGCTCCTATAATACCACGGTTGAAACGTCTGTTCAGAAATAAAGATCATGCGAAGTTGTTGCGATGGCACATGGAAGATCGTATGAAAGACGATAAGTTGAGGCACCCCGCTGATGGTCGGCAGTGGAGAAAAATCAAGAGAGAGTTCCCGAGATTTGCAGATGACGCAAGGAACTTATGGTTTGGTTTGAGTACAGATGGCATGAATCCTTTTGGGGAGCAGAGTTGCAGTCACAGCACCTGGCCCGTTACTCTATGTATCTACAACCTTCCTCCTTGGTTGTGCATGAAGCGGAAGTTCATTATGATGCTAGTGCTTATCCAAGGTCCAAAGCAACCCGGCAACGACATTGATGTGTACCTAAGGCCATTAGTTGATGAACTTTTATAGCTGTGGGCCGAACCAGGTGTACGTGTGTGGGACGAGCACAAACAAGAGGAATTTGACCTTCGAGCGTTGCTTTTCGTAACCATCAATGATTGGCCTGCTCTTAGTAACATTTCAGGACAGTCAAACAAGGGATACAATGCATGCACGCACTGTTTGGATCAGACAGAAAGTATATATCTGGACAAATGTAGGAAGAATGTGTACCCATACAATCGTCGTTTTCTTCCGCCCAAGCATCCCTTAAAGAAAAAAGGCAAGCATTTCAATGGCAAGGCAGAACCCCGGGGGAAGCCTGTCATCCGTACTGGTGCTGAAGTATTTGATATGGTCAAAGATTTAAAAGTAATCTTTGGAAAGGGTCCTGGCAGCCAACCTGTTCCTAACGGCCCTGATAAGCGCGTACCCATGTGGAAGAAGAAATCTATATTTTGGGAGCTACCCTATTGGGAAGTCCATGAGGTCCGCTCCGCAATCGACGTGATGCACCTGACGAAGAATCTCTGCGTGAATATTCTAGGCTTCCTGGGCTTGTATGGGAAGTCAAAAGATACACCGGAAGCACGGGAGGATCAGGAACGTCATAAAGGAAGAGATGGCATGCATCCAGGGCAGTTTCAAGGGCGTGCCAGCTATGCTCTTACCAAGGAAGAGAAGGAAATCTTCTTTGAAGTCCTTTTCAGTATCAAGGTCCCGACTGGCTTCTCGTCGAATATAAAGGGAATCGTAAATATGAAAGACAAAAAATTCCAAAACCTAAAGTCTCATGACTGCCACATGCTTATGACGCAATTATTTCCGGTTGCATTGAGGGGAATTCTACCAGAAAATGTTCGCCTGGCAATTGTGAAGGTATGTGCATTCCTCAATGCAATTTCTCACAAGGTAATCGATCGATAAAGTCTATCAGGGTTACAGATTGATGTGGTCCAATGTCTGGTCAGCTTCGAGTTGTTGTTCCCGCCATCCTTTTTCAATATAATGACACACCTCCTAGTTCACCTAGTCGAAGAGATTAGAATTCTCAGTCCTGTGTTTCTACATAATATGTTCCCCTTCGAGAGGTTCATGGGAGTCTTAAAGAAATATGTTCGTAACCGTGCTAGGCCAGAAGGAAGCATCTCCAAGGGCTATGGAACAGAGGAGGTCATTGAGTTTTGTGTGGACTTTCTTCCTGACCTTAAGCCGATTGGTGTTCCTGAATATCGGTATGAGGGTAGGCTGACAGGAAAAGGCACACTAGGAAGGAAAGCAAAAGTATGTATGGACGGGTATTCTTTCTCTCAAGCACACTACACAGTTCTACACAATTCCACCGTGGTGGCTCCGTATATCGTGAGACACAAGAATATTCTACGCTCCGAAAACCCGGGGAAGACTGACTCTTAGATTAAAGGGGAACACGAGAAGACTTTCGGCAGTTGGTTGCAGACACATCTCATGAATGACGACACCGTTGGAGATCAGCTGTACTGTTTGGCCAGGCCACCATCTTCGACTATATGTACTTTCCAAGGGTACGATATAAATGGGAATACATTTTACACGGTTGCCCAAGATAAAAAAGAGCACCAACCAAAACAGTGGTGTCCGCTTTGATGCAACAGACGAGAATGGGCACTGTTTGGAAACATATTACGGGTACATAGAGGAGATATGGGAACTTGACTATGGACCTACTTTTAAGATCCCTTTGTTTCGGTGCAAATGGGTGAAGCTGACAGGAGGCGGGGTAGTTGTAGACCAAAAGTACGTCATGACAACAGTGGATCTCAACAATCTTGCGTACATGGACGAACCATTCGTCCTAGCCAACGATGTCGCTCAGGTTTTCTATGTGAAGGACATGTCTACAAAAACGAGAAAAAGAAATCAGCAAAAGAAGACATCGTCCGATGAGCCAAAGCGCCACATAGTTCTTTCAGGGAAAAGAAACATCGTGTGAGTAGATGACAAGACAGACATATCAGTAGATTATAATAAGTTTCATGAAATTCCGCCCTTCAAAGTGAAAACTGACCCAAGCATCCTACTGAATGATGAAGATTCTCCATGGCTACGACCCAGAAGAAAACAGAAATAATAGATAGGAATGTTGGTGCAATAATGTAATAATATATTAAACCTTTTATGTAATGCATGATGAAGATTCTCCATGGCTCACTAGTTCTTTTCCCGTCCTGCTCTTTATACACACCGTGCTGCGTCTTCCTAAAGCGCCTCCCCTCAATGCCAAAACGAATATTAATCAATATTGAAAGTTTTATCAGATTCTAAAATATACAAAAAGAATATTAATCAATATAGTTTTAATTGAAAATAGCAAAATAGTTAATAGTTTGGATAGTTAAAATAATTAATTTTGAAAATAGAAATTGGTTTGAAATTAGTTAATCAATTTCAAACACTTTTCATTTTGAAAGTTTTATCAGATTCTAAAATATACAGAAGTTATTCAATTCAAAATTACAAATTCATATTTGAAATGAAAAACTGAAAAAAATTCAGTATTGCCGCGCATTTAATGCACCTTTAGTCCCGGTTGGATCCACCAACCGGGACTAAAGGGGGGGGGGCTCGGGAGGCTCGGGCGGTTACCGCCCCCACCACCCTTTAGTCCCGGCTGGGGGTTCAAACCGGGACTAAAGACCCCCTTTAGTCCCGGTTTGAACCCCCAGCCGGGACTAAAGGGGGAGGGTATATAAGCCCGCCCCGCCCCCTGCTCTTCTTCTTCTTCCACACTTAGCCATTTGCGACGCGCGCGAGGAGGTTGCCGAGGCCGATCGTTGCGGCCAGCCAGAAACTCGGGCCTCCCGCCGCCGCGCCGCCACCGAACCCCGCCGCGCCGCCACCGAGCGCCGCCACCGAACCCCGCCGCGCCGCCACCGAGCGCCGCCATGAACCCCGTCGCGCCGGCCACCGCCGTCACCGAGCCCCGCCGGCCTCCCACCGGCCACCGCCATCACCGAGCCCCGCCGGCCTCCCGCCACCGCACCGCCACCGGCCGTGCTTCCTCTCGGTGAGACACCGAGGCCGCACGCCGCCGCCCCTTTTTTTTAAATTTATTATTTGTTAGGTTAGGTTAGGTTAAAATTTGTTAGGTTTAGTTTTTTTAAAATTTTGTTATTTGTTAGATAGAATTTTGATATTTGTAATTAGTGTAATTTGTTATATATAATTATTATTTGTTACATAGAATTTTGTTATTTGTAATTAGTGTAATTTGTTATATATAATTATTATTTGTTAGATATAATTGTTATTTGTTATTTGTTAGATAGAATTTATTATTTGTTAGATAAAATTGTTAGGAATCTTATTTGTTACATAGAATTGTGAAATAGAAATAGCAAAATAATTGTTAGCAAATAATTGTTAGTAAATAGGTTAGCAAAATAATTGTTAGCAAATAATTGTTAGCAAAATATTATTAGTAATAGAAATGCTATATAGATTGTTAGTAAATAGGTTAGCAAAATATTTGTTAAGTAGTAATAATTATTAGCAAATATTTGTTAAGTAGTAATAATTGTTAGCAAATATTTGTTAAGTAGTAATAATTGTTAGCAAATATTTGTTAAGTAGTAATAATTGTTAGCAAAATAATTGTTAGATATAATAGAAATAGAAATTGTTAGATAGAATAGAAAATTGTTAGAAAAAATAGAAATAGAAAATTGTTAGATACAATAGAAAATTGTTAGATAGAATAGAAAATTGTTAGGGTTAGTAGTTAGAAAATTGTTAGGGTTAGTAGTTAATTTGTTTTGTTATTAGTTAGGGTTAGTAGTTAGATAATAAGTAAGATTATTTTGTTAGTTATTATTCCATATAGCATTCATAATTGAAATATAAATGTCGGTTTTTTGCAGAAACTATGGATCCACATAGCAGGAACCTCGAAGAGGAAGAACTTCTCGAAGATATAATCAAAGACGCCCCCGATGTTGAACCAGCTGAATCTCCGTCGTCGTTTCTGAACCCCTCCGGAGATGGAATGGAGGTCGACCGACACGAAGATGAAGCCGACGGGGCAGGAGATAGCTCCAATGACGGAGAAGGGGATAGCTCCACTGATGGAGAAGCCGGTGGAGAAGCCGGTGGAGAAATAACAAAGTCCGGCGAGGTATTCATATGAAATTCGGCAATCACTTGTAATATGTGAAAAATATTGGAGATAGCTCTATATTGTATACATATACATTAATTTGACGAATGTTTCTCCCTCTTAGGCCTCCACATCGAGCAAAGCTACGAAACGAGGCCCGACTAAAAAGTTGGATGCACGGACGCATTACACCTTTGAGGTGATATTGCCTACGGGGGAACCAAAGCTTCCTAAGAATGCTGCTGACACATTCAAGAAGCAATGCGGAGTTCTCGTTAGGGATCACGTCCCGATCAGCGTTCGGGAGTGGAACAAGCGCAAAGGGGCAGCCGATAGTGACTATGTCGCCGAAAGGTACAAAGATAATCTTTGGAATGATCTCATGTCACATTTCAACCTGCCAGAATGTGAGAATGAAGACGCCGCAAAAAAACTGAGGGCCAAAGTCAAGCAGTAGACTCTAAAGAAGATGGCCGAACTGTTCCGTAGCTGGAAGAAGAAGCTATGGAAAAACTATCTGAAGACAAAGAAAATGCCAGTATTCGAGGGCTATCTAGCCAAGCAGGCGAATCACTGGAAGGCATTTCAGGAGTACAAGCAGTCAGAAGATGCCAAGGCATTATCAGAAAAGAACAAGAAAAATGCCGATAAGAAGAAATATCACCACACGCTGGGGCCAGGGGGCTATGAGACTGCCATCCCAAAGTGGGATAAGAAAGAGCAAGATCTGCTAGCTAAAGGCATCATACCTGAACCCATTCGTGATGAGTGGGAATTGAGAGCAAGAAATTGGTTCCTTGCGCATGGTGGTTCGTACGACTAAGAAACAGGGGACCTCATCTGCAGTGACGGTCTTAGGATACCCAGGGAGAATTGGAAAAAGATAGTGAAAGAAATTAAAGAGGGAAAAAGACAGTTCACTGCAGATAGAGAGAAAGATTTGCTCACACTGGTCCTCGGCAATGACGAACATGGAGGACGAACGCGAGGCTTCGGTCCTTGTTACCCGTGGTGGCTTGGGTTTGCCAGAGACCAAGACACTTACAGAAGCCGAGCGAGAGCAAAGAAGCGGCAGCAGGATGAGGAGAATGACAAGTTCAACCAGTTGCTTGCCAGGCTTAACGAGCAACAGAAGCAGATTGACGAGCTTAGAGGAGTAGCGCGCTAGGAAGATCCTGCACTCGATATTACCGGCGCCCCATCTAAGCGGAAAAGCAGCGTGGCTGAATCTGAGGCCCCGCCCGACGATGCACGAAGAATGATAGAGGGTGGTCCCGGCTACCCCGTGGATGGAATCAAGGAGTCAACATCATGTGAACTCCATCAGAGATTCAAGAACATATCCATGAAGGTGGCCGTCGGACAAGCTTTACCTTCTGGCCCTGATGTACGCTCGCATGGCCGTGAGATTCCAGCTGGCTTTGCTAAAGTCGGGGTGGATGAAATCGTGGCGGGGTTTCATGATATGGAGCTCGACATAGCTGGACCCGAAGATGAGAGGACACTCGGAGAAGTACTGGGTGGAGTCATCCTATGGGACAAGAACTACATCAAGCTTCCAGGCTCGGCCCCAAGGACAACACCGCCTCCGAGTCGTCGCAGGTCACCTACACCTCCATCACCTCCAAGCCCTCCACATGACGATGGCCACCACAACACGAGTCCATCTCGATCACCGCCGCCGGACTTGGGTCGGCCGTCTCCGCCGCCGCCCGCTAAGGATACTAAGCGGAAGCGTGCCAGCAAGAACGCTCCATCGATGAGTTCTAAGCGACGGAGCTCCCCAAAGCGCAAACTGTCGCCCCTCCCAAAGGTACCTCATGCTAATCTTCCTATCAGACCTTATGATCGTACCGACGAAGAAAACGCCAGGATAGCAAAGGAACATTATGATGCGCAGATGAAAAAGAAGGAACCCGAGCCCCGCCCGGAATACACCGAGAAGCAAATAGCATATGCAAAATACTTCACGACCCTTCCATCACAGTATGACTTACACCATAAGCCTGACGATTATACACGCACATTGCAGAAGGAAGGGAAAAAGAGCATATCACGTGCAAGTGCAAG
This sequence comes from Dactylis glomerata, assembly GCA_007115705.1. NCBI lineage: Eukaryota > Viridiplantae > Streptophyta > Magnoliopsida > Poales > Poaceae > Dactylis > Dactylis glomerata. Next base: position 4,763,636 of record QXEO01001278.1, on the reverse strand, counting down.
TGGGAGCAAATCAAGTTCAACTACAAGCAAAAAAAGATCAGACGTTCCTCAGCTTGGACAACAGGCCAAACAGTCGATCCCACCCCTCAGGGTGTTACCCGAGAATGTTCCCTCTCTGGTGCAGGGGCAAGATTTGGAATTAGCAAAGAAGTGGGCGGATGAATGGGGTATCCCGGTTGAAGACGTTCTGGCTTCCCAAGACGACAGGTTACCCAAGGCTGTGGTAGCCCCTAAGCCACAGTTTGTCATGGGAGCGCCTTTGGTCAGCAAAGATAAGTTTGATGATCTCCCAACAAATATGCGTTACTTGCATACATGGTACTTAAGTGAATCAAAGAATGGGAGAACGATGATCGTGGCGCGTGTCCCATGGGAGTACTACGGCCGTCCCGAAGACATTCATATCGACTTTGATGAACTCTTCCAGATGTACAATGGCGATGCCCTCGACAAATCGCTTATGAGTTGCTATTGTCTGTAAGTTTTTCAATTTGTTGTCTACATATAACTTGTTCAGTTATTTCAATTCATTGTCTACATATAAATTGTTCCGTTCTGACTTGTACTCTATTATGCAGAATGAAGATTCTGGAATGTAAAAGTAGGAACATCCTAAATATTGGGTTTATTGACCCAGATAAAATACATACAACGACGCTAACTGATAACCCCAAGGAGACGGAGGAAAACCTTCTAAGGTTTCTAACAGATCAAAATTTCTGTGACCACATACTGTTTCCATACAACTTCAGGTGAGGGTCTTACTCTGTTGTGTCCATTCACTTATAAGTGTAATTGATAAGTTACTGACATATATATATATATACATGTGCAGCTACCACTGGATTCGGTTGGATATTCAAATTGATAAGGGAAGAGTTGATGCCTTCGACCCATTATCGAGACCCTTGGAACAGTTTCAAAGCCTGCAGGACATGCTCCAAGGGTAATTTCAATCATTCTTGCGCTCTATCGGTCTCTTTCGATGATTTTCTGATATATCAATTAATGAAAAACTTAGCAAATCATTTTCCTTGTCGGGCAGGGTTTGGAAGCGGTTCAAGTGCGTGACTGACGGTATCCAGCATGAGAAGCTGACCTTTAGAGCGGCTCAGGTAAGTAGTAGTATGATATACTTCCATTTTCAATACATTTGTGATGCTAGATTATTATTTTGATTATATATATTCTATTCTCGTAAAGTGCGACCAGCAGCCACGGGGGACGCATCTATGTGGATACTACGTTTGTGAGACCATTCGCACGTTTACCTCTGAGCACAAGGATTACAGATACGACGTAAGCAATAAACATTCACACCTCTATTTTTACCCGTCATTCTTTGTTATCATGATTGATATTCATATTCATCTCCTCTTCTTATATAGTACACGGCCATGCGGGAGAAGTACCTACCAGAGCAACGCGCGATTGCTGTTGCAGAGGAGCTAGCGACCTTTCTGAGGACAGAAGCTATAGACGACAAAGGACGATTTAGTGTAGCTAGGGGCCATTACTGATGTTGGTCCATGTAATCGAATAGACGGGCTCTAGTCCCGATAATTCTGATCTCCATATAATTGTATATATATGCTCGCTTGTAAGATAAGTTAATCTTATATATATGCATAAACTAATTCCCGAACACCAAACAAGGCACCAAACGAGGCATCACGTTAATCCCCCGAACACCTAAAACCCTAAAACCCCTAAACCCTAAAACCCTAAAGCAAAAAACAAAATCTGTAGATGCCCTTTAGTCCCGGTCTGTGTTACAAACCGGGACTAAGGGTCCTGGCCCTGGATGCGCTCGGAGCCGCCCACGTGGACACCCTCCAGTCCCGGCTGGTAACCGGGCCGGGACTAAAGGTTTAGCCTTTAGTCCCGCGGCTGGGGTCCCGGTTTGCAAACCGGGACTAAAGGCCCTTACGGGCCGGGACTGGAGGCCCTGTCCCCACTAGTGATTGCTTCGTGTGGCACGACCTCGCTAGAAACGACTTGCTTCGGAGGTGGAGTCATATTACCTTGGTGTGAGCAAGTAGCTTCTATGTCACGGTGTCGTTCCCACGGATAGCGCCATTGTCAAAATCAAACAACGAGATATTAGGAGGTGTCTCAGCCTCTGAGGTGATGTGGATATAGAGCGAGTGTTCAATGGAGAATGGAAAATTCTTAGTAGCTTCCTTGTACAATGTCTTGTCCTTATCTGTCTTACCAGTCTTAGATAATAAGAAAATCTGGAAGATGAAAATACCGCTGAAAAATAAAGTCTTTTGTTGGTATCTTCATCGGGGGGGTTATCCTTACTAAGGACAATCTTATTAAGCGGAATTGGCATGGGAGTAAGACGTGTATTTTTTATACTCATGATGAGACAATAAAATACTTGTTTTTCCAATGCAACTTTGCACGTTCTATATGGTCAGTCATCCAAGCAGCTTCAGGCTTGTATCCACCTACTAGTATTGCCAATGTCTTTGGGAATTGGGTACATGATATTGATTACAAGTACAGAATTCTTCTTAGGGTGGGAGTGATTGCACTTATTTGGTCGCTTTGGCTATGTAGGAATGACAAAGTTTTTGATAATAAAAATTGTACTCTCTGGCAGGTTATCTACAGATGTACGGGCACTCTACGTCTATGGTCCCAGCTTCACCGCATGGAGGACCACGACCTATTTTCGGAGGTGTGCACGCGCCTGGAGGATACGGTGAGATTCCTATTTTCGGAGCATGGATGGCAGCATAATCTTCGGATCGCCCCTCCTTCATCCTAGGCGGCTTACAATTTCTCATCCTGATATGTAATTCGCCTATGTTTTATTTTCTCAGACTCTTGGCTCTCGGTTGGTGTGGCTGTATGCATCTAGTTATACAGAGGCCGGGTGTGATGTTACTTGACTTTTAAGTAATAAAATCCCTTTTTCGAAAAAGAGCGAGTGTTCAATAGTGAGTACGAGTGCGTATACCGGCCTTATGCAAAGTTTGCCATACACTACGGAAGAGTTGATACACTAATATTATTTTAGTGAGTTGGGTTTGCCTAGTTGGAGCATGGTTGAATCCTACTTTAGGAGAACATGAAGGGTGTTGCACATGGAGCGGGGCCCGTTGGAGACTTTCCACGGGTCAAGCCAAAATACGACACAACGCAGGTCCGAGCTATCGAAGATTTCACATATTTGAAACTAGAGTACTTGTTGGAAATTTAATTGGTGCTCTAGGCCTCTCACATTCTTGTATTTGCATGAGGAGTGAATGAACCCTCCATCCACTAGGGGTGGGGTGTTACATAGGGAAGAGTTCCTTGAAAAATGACCAAAGCACTTTCATGGTGATAAGCGTGAGTTTATGAGAGAAATGGAAAGAGATGAGATGTGTCATGGTCAAAGATGGATATGTCTTGTCTTATCATTAATTTTTTGACAATGCATGTCATGATCACCCTAGACTATTTTTGACTTGACTAGTCTTGGCTTGATTATGTTCAACTTTCGTCCTTAGCTTAGAGCATCTCTAGCAAACCTTTTATATCGGCCTGACTATAAAATTCTGTTGTAATAAGGTTTTGGGCTGATTTTATCCCTAGAGAGACACAGTAAAACTCCATGGGCCCGTAATTTTTTTAAAGGGTACACCAGTTCCACTCGCTCGACTGATATATGTACCTGTTAGAGACGCATTTGCAGGTTGAGAGCCATCACTTTCCCCACCCTCCTCTGCTTCTTCGCGGTCGGCCACCACTGGAACCCCATCATCGTTAATTAAATCCGCCACCGTAACCACTAGATTTGACATCGCAACCACCAGATGGGGCTGGGAAAGATGAAGCCGATTGCACGGACGCGGGGAGCTCACCGACAAGAAGCTCCGTTGGCTTGTCTTCTCAAAGGCCACGAGGAAGCTTAGAACCCGCCACTAGATGAAATATGGGTGGATTCTTGCACCGGCTTTCCGAGTCAGCGGACACGATGCGGAAGCATGCAACTCGAGCTTGTGCAACGTCCTGATACCTTCGATCCAGAATACCGGATGTAGTATATATTCCTTTTCCCTACTAGACATAGGTTTATATTGAATCCTTGGGAAGCAAATGTTTTGGTGATTTACTCAAGTAAGACCTTGGTAACCAATAGTATCTTCATTTCATCAGACCTTCGCGTTTACCTTGGGGTTGTGTATCGATGATTAGGCTAGGGCTAAGGATTTACCTGCAGCTATGCATACAAAATGTGATGGATGATAATAAATAAGCTCAAATTTGTTAATTCAATATAGATAAGATTCGTGTGTGCTATGCGTCCTAATACAGGTATAGCTTCTGCAAGCCACATGTGACTATGGTACTTTTGGTCCAACCAGGGCACTCTAGTCGAGCTGGTTATGCCACAGTTATTAAGTAGCGTGTGCACAGACCAAAGCCTTAAGATTAATGATGTCACCATTTACCCCCTAGTGGATCTTGAGTCGAGTACTGTACTCCCCCACTGGGTTTCACTTGAAGAAGATATTCTCCACTAATCTCACCTTACTACTGATTCGATTATTGTGGTCTTAGTTGCCTGAAAAGTCCTAGATCGAGGTAGGAGACAAGGATACAATCATAAAAAACACATATGATACATTAAACACAATACCCATACAAGAATATGCATAGAGCTGCGAGGCTAAACCTCATCCCTCATCCCTGAGGACTAGCACACATGATTAGTTCAACAATCATAAACATTGTATTGATCAATATCAAATAGTCTTACAATACCGCTAATCGCGATGAGATCAAGATTACAAGTAGTAGTTGTGGTGATGGAGAGGGAGAGGTATGGAGATGATGATGGATATGGCAGCGGTGGAGCAACGGTTCCCCTCTCCTTAGATGAAATGGATCTCAGATCTGTGTGTGACTCTTTTGATGGTGTCTCTCTGTTTACGGCGGCTCTGTTGCAAATTATATACTGATGTCTTCACGAAAGTTGCTTGGGTTGACATGACGGAGGTGGTGGCGGGTGGTATGGCCACACGGTCCAGGCGGGCTCTGCCTGTACCAATGCTCGCCAAAGCTTCTTATGCTTGGCTCCGAGACCTCTTGGACTTGAGAGTATTAGAAACTCATAAATCTTCATTAATTAGCCTTAATTTCGCCTAGAAAGTGTCGAAATCTGCAAGGAAAATAAAAGAAAGGATTTATATATCTTTGCAATAATGAGTCATTAGTAGCAAGGTGAGAGAGATATTTCATCACTTACTTGACTTATATCAGGTTTTGAACATGGATAAATATGGTTGTTTTTCATAGCCATCACGTCCCCCACCTGCCTTCATGTCCCCCCATGTTGTCATCCTTGACGGACACATGGTCCATCTCGTTGGACCTGCAGTCCACCGATGAGGAATCAGGGAGCGACATTGACCCAGAAGACTTCGTGCGCTCCAGATCCTACGAGGAGAAGGCAATGGCACGGCTGTTGCGGCGGTCTCGCCGCATGACACCTACCAAAGCAATGAGGTAGCGCAAGGCCACGGAGATTGACAACCTTCTCCTCTAGGAGTGTATTGCGAGGGAGAAGGTATTCCTCTCTGACCATGAGTGCAAGCGGCAGAAGGCGGAGCTCCAGAACTTGAAGCTCGCTTCTTCCGATGATAAGTGAGCCATCGATGACCGCATCGCCGTCACTACTCTAGGCTCCGATGAGGATTCCCGGAATCGCATTTTGGTAGATTAGGGTTGCGGTGATGAATTTTTGTGTCCACCGTGTTGCAATCATCCATTTATGCATGTTAAATCATGAGTGTATGAACTATTATCACTGCCAATGTTCACAATTCCCCTACAAAGTCAATTTTTAAATTTACAGTTTCAAGTACGGTTTTTGTTCCTCACAAGGAATCTTGAGACCGCAAAATGGATTTTTAGTGACATATATACATCTTTAAAAGGGCACCGATTTAAGAGATCTGCTAGAGATGCTATCAGGAGAACCCTTTGGATAGGCAATATCCATTTTCATACACCAAATATTTTGTACATATGATGACTAAATGTTGCTCTGTGAGCAAACCGATTAATTTGCAACTAATGGGCCCAAATCACAGCCCACTATCTACTAGGCTACAAAGTGAAAGTGTCCAAAAATAAAATATCAATAAACACCGATCCACCCCCTAAAAAAAGGTTCAAAACAGACTCATAGGATTAAATGCATATATTATAAAAAATATATTTTTAATGTATTCCAAAATTTAAAAAATTGAACAAAAATTTTGGGTATACATCTGAACAAGCTTTGTTCATCCGCAACGTTTTGCCGAGAAAAGACATTGTTTGTGGACTGTATAAAAAGATAAAAATATCACATAAATGGCATTTTTGGAGCACATAAATTTATCTTTTTAGATAGGCCATAGAAATTGTATTTTTCTCGCAAAACTTTGTGAGTGAACATAAAATATCTGGATGCACACAGAGATATTTTCTCAGATATTTTAGACATTTAAAATGTGTTTATTTATGTAGTGGGTGCTTCTCCACCCATGAGCCAAAGTGGATTTCCGGGTTTAAAACCATGCTCTGTTCGTGAGGTGCCAAATGGCAAAATATGTTTTTGTTTCATGAACTTTCAACACACTAAGGGCTTGTAAAGGGTAAATAAGTGATTTTTCCCAAAAATATGTTCTCCTACCGAGTACCTGCTTGATGTCCAAGGCTCTAATTAACACCCCTCCACAAACAAACACTCTACCACCTACCGCCTCCTTTCTCGAGCACACGACAGCACTGACGGGTGACTGAATCGTGCCGCTTCTTTCAAACAATCAAACAAACGACACAGAGTCAAATCCGACTCACTGATTCCAAGTTGGCTAGCTAAACAAATCCATTAGTCAAACTAAGCAGCCGAATCACCACATAAGCACAGAGTCGAACAAGAAAACACGACACAACTCCGAACTCTGGAAGCTCTGCAATGGCGGGAGGAGAGGGGGCAGGCGAGCTGCAGCTGCTGGGCGCGTGGATGAGCCCCTATGTGATCCGCGTCAAAGTGGCGCTGCAGATGAAGGGCCTGAGCTACGAGTACATCGAGCAGGACCTCCAGCACAAGAGCGACCTCCTGCTCAGGTCCAACCCGGTGCACAAGAAGGTGCCGGTGCTGATCCACGGCGGCAGGCCGGTGTGCGAGTCGCTCGTCGTCCTCGAGTACGTCGACGAGGCCTGGCCCGGGACCGGGCCGCCTCTCCTCCCCGCGGACCCCTACGACCGCGCCACCGCACGCTTCTGGGCCACCTACGTCAACGACACCGTATGATTCACAGTCTCTGCTACTGTATGTTTCTTCTCAAAGCGTTTGGTGAATCTTCTTGGTTTCCCGCAGTTTTTCCAGTCATGGAGGACGCTGTTCAGGTCGACGACGGCGGAGCAGAGAGCGGAGGCGTTCAAGAACGTGGTCCCGAAGGTGGAGACGCTGGAGCGGGCGTTCAGGGAGTGCTCCAAGGGGAAGGACTTCTTCGGCGGCGATGACGTCGGCATCGTGGACCTCGCGCTCGGGAGCTTCCTGGTGTGGATCAGGGCGGTGGACGAGGTGTCCGGCACCAACCTCCTAGACGAGGCCCAATTTCCGGGGCTGGCGGCGTGGGCGGAGCGGTTCTTGGCCTTGGACGCCGTCGCGGATGTGATGCCCGAAGCAGGGAGGATCATGGAGCACTACAAGGGGTTTCTGGCTAAACTGGCTGCACCGGCTGGTTCTAGCTAATTTACGATGATCGCGCACTTTTTCAGTGTGACTGCACTGTGAGAAATAATCTCTGCTGAGAGATGTTCGTGTTGAATAAAGGGACCAAAATGTTAGGCATTGTCAGTGTGTTCAGATTTAATTTTGTTCAATAAAGAATTTCAAATGATCAAATGTTTTCAGTGGAATAACACACTAATGACATAATTTGCCCACCTGCAATTTTAGAGTAACGGAGTCTATATCGAGCAACGTTTTTTTTTTTTGGTGTGTGTGTGTGGTGGGGGGCAGAAAGAGCAAACCTTGATATGTGCTGGGCAGGGCGTAGTAAACTGGCCCACTACATCTGAATGGAGTATGTCATAGCCCAATAAAATGTAATCTAGGCGAGAGTCATTTCTTGGGGCACGGCCTAGAACAACGCCGTGGGAACGTTTGTATTAAGTGGTCTGCATGTTACGCGGCCCATTCAAAGCGAATAGAGAGAGTGTACATGAGATAAATGACATTCTGCAATTATATTGCAGTGCTTCGGGCCAGCAGGTGAACCTTGATAAATCTTCGATTCACTTTGCTAAAGGTTGTCAGCAGTCGTTGAGGCAGGAAATTATGAATTGTCTCAACATCCATAATGTCACTCTTAGTGAGAAGTACTTGGGGATGCCATCCGATGTAGGTACTTCTGTCAATGGTGCCTTCAAATATCTCAAAGATCGAGTGTGGAAGAGAGTACAAGGATGGCTTGAGTTGTTGTTGTCGGCTGCAGGGAAAGAAGTGTTAATTAAAGCTGTGGCGCAAGCAATACCCACCTATTCCATGGCATGTTTCAGATTGCCCAGGGGACTTTGTCACCATATAAATAGTTTGTTGCAGAATTTCTGGTGGGGAAGCAAGGAGGGCAAACGCCGGACCTGTTGGGTCGCCTGGGATGAGATGACTATGCCGAAACACCTTGGAGGTATGGGTTTTTAGGACATAGAACTTTTTAACCTAGCGTTACTTGCAAAGCAAGCGTGGAGATTGGTACAGGAACCGGACTCGCTGAGTGCACGGATCTTAAAGGCCGTGTATTACCCCGATGGAGAGTTCCTGGAGGCTGAGTTGGGGACGTCGCCCTCTAAAATATGGACATCCATTCTTGATGGCCGCAATGTGGTGAAACTGGGAATGATTAAAAGAATTGGAACCGGGGAAGCGACTCCGATTTGGAATACAAATTGGATTCCAAGGGATGGTTTACTTCGCCCAGTGACATGCATGATGGATGCAAATACACAGGTGCCGCCTCAGCAGGTATGTGATCTCATTGATCAAACCACTAATTCATGGAACCGGGAGCTTCTTCATGCAGCGTTCTTGCCCATGGACTACGAGGTTATTGAGAATATCCCGTTGAGTACCCGGCGCCAGGAGGACTTTTGGGCATGGCATTACGATCGTAAAGGTATCTTTACTATACGATCGGCTTACAAGTTGCTGGTGCAAACAAGGGAGAAGAGGTCTGCGTGGGTGGACGGTATCGCAGCCACTTCGAACACCAGGGAAGAAGAGAAGAGCTGGACTGTTTTGTGGAAGACTAAAGTACCTTCAAAGTTGAGGGTTTTCCTGTGGAGATTGGCAAGGCAGTCTTTGCCAACAGCGGATGTTCTCAATCATCGCAATATGTCTACACATAGCTCCTGTATTGTTTGCGGAGAACAAGACTCATGGCGCCATTCCTTGGTGGAGTGTCATCAAGCAAGGAGTGTGTGGGCCTTGGCACCGGAGGAAATTAGTGGCTATGTCGAAAACCTCCAAGAACCCCATGCACGGGCTTGGCTGGCATCGGTGCTCAAGGATCTTTCTACTCATGAATCGACTCGGGTGATTGTTACTCTATGGGCGCTATGGTATGCACGGAGGAAGATCATCCATGAGGGGGAATATCAGAGTCCTCTATCTACACATATCTTTGTGGGGAGGTTTCTGAATGACTTGGAGGTTCTGGAACCTAAGCCAGCGGTGGCCGGAGCGAGGCTGGTTGGTGGTCCGATGTGGATCCCGCCCCCGGTAGGCTTGGCCAAGATAAATGTTGATGCGGCGCTCTCCAAGAACACAAGTAAAGGTGCTCTGGCAGCGGTTGCTCGTTCGGTAGATGGGACCTTCTTGGGCGCTTCAGTCGTGGTTGTGGAGGGATTCACTGACCCTGAGGTTTTGGAGGCGATGGCATGCAGAGAGGGTTTATCCCTTGCAGCGGACCTTCTGCTGGCAAGGTTTAGAGTGGCTTCTGATTGTCTTAATGTGATCAAAAGCTTGGAAGGAGAAGGATGGGGCGTTTATGGCCATATCGTCAAGGAAGTCAAGGCAAGAGCGGGTGATTTTCATAACGTTCAGTTCGTCCATGAAGGAAGATCGTCGAATGGCGACGCACATCGGCTGGCTAGAGGCTCTATTTCAAGGGATATTGGGCGCCATGTGTGGTTCCAAACTCCACCCGAGGGTGTTTGTACAAACTTTATTTTAATTCAATAAAGGGGGTGTGTGTTCTCAAAAAAAATTATTTATTGGACCTGATTTTTATTTTCTATATCTCTTGTACAAAAATAAATATATTATTATTTTCATTTATAGGTATTAATATTCATATATTACATTTTGGAAAATACTGACAAAATGTTGAGGAAAGTTCGTATGGTTCAAAAATAATTCTTCACGAGGTTTAAAGAATGTTCCTATAAGAACAAAATTTCTGCACAATTCAAAATAATTGTTTGGGAGTTCAAAAGTATATTCATATGAGGGGAAACTATGTTCATATAATACAAAACAAATTTTCACGACTTTCAAAGTATGTTCACCTAGTACATAAAAATCATATCATTTTTAAAAAGGTACAAAAGAACACGGCACACCAGAAAATAAAATAAAGCTACGTGGATCAGCCCACAACACATGACACTTAGGGCATTAGTACACTCATGGGGGCAATACACCCCTTTTTTTCCTTGTCGGGTGGGGTAAATATGTCTTAGCTCAACACCGGTGATTGAGTAGTTTTGACGATCTATAAGTGCCTAGCCTAGGTGAACACACTTGGTTTGGATTTTTTTTCTCAAAAATGCACTTTGTCTTAGTATGTAAGTTGGTGTCTAGCGAAAGAAGCAGGAACAGTCATGAAATAAATTTTGACCTATGTCGGGTTCCCTCGACTTCGATAGCCGATTAGGGGGGTGAAAATTTTTGGTAGCCCACATCCCTGTATTCAACGATTTTGAATACTCTCCTATTAGGGTGGGCGGTTTATGCAGCTCTTCAAAACCTACGAGGTTAGTCCTGCCGGTGCATTTCTAGTCATAATATCATATGCATTTTTTATCACTAGCTAGATACATTTACTTCGAAGAACTTGATACAACTTCTGGTTTTAAAAAAAATCTTTATATGCGCTTTTGTTTATTCATACATTCTACTCTCTCCAGTGAATCCGTAAAATCAATTGGTTCTTATCATTGCTCACATCTCTCTAAACCGCTCCTTGGTGATTTCAAGAGCCGACTTTTGCATCAACCACCTTAGTATCTTACTATGCGTTGTCGAAACCTTTGTTTACCCATTCGCCTCCAATTGCCATTCCACCGATTTAGGGAGGTGGTTGAACCTCTCATTTCTTTGTTTGGTGTGTTTTTTTTTCTTTGTACCAATGTCATATGGTGTGTACTTGGATAACGTACGAACGATGAAGGCATTGTCTCGATATTGTAGGCATGTTTGTACTTTCTAGCCGCCTCGATGAGATTTAGGTTTGTGCGGGTTTTCTGGGAAAAAATAATACAAAGGTTATCATCTCTTCTATGATGCTTGATTGTCTGTACTATCTCTGTCTTTGAACATTATCTTTCTAAATAAAATGCATGTGGATATTATCAGTCAGATGTTTTGGAGGGTTTGTCGAGACTCCCATAAGGGATTACTCTCTCTGATCGAAAAAAGTAATCAGATAAGTTAGTATAACGTAATACAAAGTTGTACTAGCTCATTGATAACTTTTTTTCAATCGAATGAACTAGTATAACATTAAGACAGCTGATACTCCCTCCATCCCGGTGTATAGGTCTTGCGCGTATTTCTATGTCACCATTTTGATCAACGTAATATATGACATATATTACGTTGTATATATCACTAAAAACTTCGGATTATGTACTTTCTAATGATATAATTTTTATGTTATAAAAATTATATTATTTTTGTCAAAATAATGACCTAGGGATACGTGCAAGACCTATACACCGGGACGGAGAGAGTAGATAAGATGCGTTTAAGAAAAACATCCAATGATGGAGCTTTATTGTCCATCAAGCTTTGGGGTCCGTGGTGAGCTACCTCTTGTTGTTAGGTTGGTCATAGTGGGGAGTAATCTTCAACGGCGTGTCATTTTTTGTCATAGCACGATGAAGTTCGCTGAAATAATTTGATATTTTCATTTTGAACGGGAAATAATTTGATGTTAGGTTCTTCTTCAGCCAGTAGTGTAGTACGTACATTTCAGTAAATGTGCAATTGGTGACAGGTCGTAACCTCGTTTCGCCTTTTGTGGTCGTTGTGAGTTGTGTCAGGGTGTATTTATTTACGTCTTATCTGAGAGCGAGTTGCTTATTTGATAGAATATCTACATATACCAAATAAACAAACTTTTCACTGTTTTGAAATTTCTAAAGTTGTATTGACAATAAAACATCTACAAACTTACTCAAATCAATGGTTCGTTGCACATTTGGTTCTACATGTTGCTGGCTAGGAGGGTACTCATCGGCGTTCTCGAAGTTAGGGTTGTAACCAATGCCACGATAGCCGCCGTTCGAGCCATTGTTGCCCCCACCCAAGCCCTCACCATCTGTACAATAGGGACAACACAATTATCTTCACAATTTTACATGCATGTCTATTTTGTTCCATACCAGAATATGATTTCTAAATATAACCAGAATATCAATCTAAACATGCTAAACCTAGTTCACAATTTTACATGCATGTCTATTTTGTTCCATACCAGAATATGATTTCTAAATATAACCAGAATATCAATCTAAACATGCTGAAGCAATCCAAAACGTAACTTGAATCTTGTCATGCAAAAGATTTAAAGGTGCTTACTCAGATCGATTCCACTGCTGCCGCCCTGCCTACTGCTCTCTCCTTGCGTGAATGTCGACCTGCCGGTGCTGTTCGTGGGGACGCTGTTGAAAAAGGGAGACCGGAGATCGACGCTGAAGCCGGCGCCAAGCTGCAAGTTTGGAAAGGAAGTACCCTTTGAAGTTGACTGACGACGACGGCTTAGTCCCACACGGCGCGAACGCTGCGTTGGCTCGGTGCCGGGGACGAAACCGCCGCCATTGCCGCTGCCGCTCCGTGTCCCGGCCATGCTGCCTCCTGACCCGATGTTGATGCCGCTCCCGCTTCCAGTCCCGGAGACGTTGCCGCTCCCGCCGAAGACGCTGCCGCTCCCGCCGACGACGCTGCCACTCCCGCGCTCTATCCCGAAGACGCTGCTGCTCCCGCCGACGACGCTGCCGCTCCCGCGCTCTATCCCGAAGACGCTGCCGCTCCCGCCGACGAGGGAGGAACCGTGCGGCCTCATAAGGCCGACACGCCACACAGGCACAGCCGGGGGAACGACAGAGCGCGCCTGCAGATTCCTCTCCTCGACCCGTGGCTCGAACGGCGTAGCCCGTATCCCACGTAAACCTAGCGGATTAGGGCGGCGAGGACCGATTTGTTGGCCGGACGCCATTGCTCGACAGAGGGGAAGACGAGGAGAGTTGGAATCGTCTGCAAATTGGCATGGAGTACTTATAGAGGGATTAGCGGAGAGGTTAGCGCGCTGTTTTGGAAATCAAACGAAAAATTGGAAACGATCCCCGCGCGCTAATTTCGCTCATAAGTTTCGCGCGGTTTTTGGAAGGTTTGGAGAGAAAGAGGAGGGCGATCCGGGGAGAGATCAAATCGACCAATGCATGGCGCAATTCTCGCCACAGATTGGCTCAGGATTTCCTCTCGCTGCGGGCATGCAAAACAAAGCCGAGGATGTTTCGCATGACCTAATTACTGCTCGAGAGAAAATCGCTGCTGATTGGAGGAAAGGAGATCGGCCGAGCGATTGTTTTCGTCCAATCTACGTCCGCCTTGGTCGCGCTGCTTAGTGAAGGGAGCCTAATACACCGGGACGGAGGGAGTACTACTTCAGTGTATGAATCATACTCAATCCATAGTGCTGGCTAGGGTTTCGCCCCAGATCGGGCTTCGGGGGCCCGCATGCAACCCAGAGCATGCATGCGGACCTAACATGTGTGTGCATGTGTGTTGGTGGGTTGATGGGATTCAATAGCTATAGCTCCCCAGCCGCTCTCACGTGCCTCCCACGTACATATCGCTCCCGACTCATGACTTAGAGGTGTAAACTCCCACGTCGGTTCCACCGAGGGAAATCTTGTCCTAGGAATGGCTAAACCTATGCTTACCATGTTCATATGTTCTAACCAAAGCTAAAGGAACACACTACCCCAACTTAGTGCCGCCCTCCGAAGAAATCTAGGGGGTAGACCGCGCGGGTGCTGCTGGCTAGGGTTTCGCCCCAGAACGGGCTTCGGGGGCCTAGAAAACAAAAATGCCTAAAAAATATAATTATATTATAATAATACAAAAATAATCAGTTAAAATATACATATTAATAAATGATTTTTGGAAAAAAAAATCACAGGCTGAGCCAACGGCATGCCGTCGGGTCAGGGCCCTGCAGGATAACGCCGTTGAGCGGGCCGAACGGCTGGCTCACGGCGAGTGGCTGAACCGACGGCCCGGCCTGTACCGACGGCATGCCGTCGGGCCTGCTCGGGCTACGCCGACGGCAATCCTGGCCCGACGGCCCATTTGCCAGGCGTCCGTGGTGACGGGCTACGCCGACGGCCCTGATATTTGGCCGTCGGCGTAGCATCTGGCCGTCGGCACAAAGCTTCTTTCCTGTAGTGATTTGCTACGTCCCGGGAGCAATCCGTAGTGTTTGGTTGGGCGTACCTTTCCTGCAGACAACTTATATCAGAAGATTACCTGCACTGTTATCAAATCATGGATTACTTCAAAATTGCTGCTAGGAAACTATGTGTACGATGAGGTATTTAGGTATCCTAATTCATTATTAGAGATTAACAAATGTTGAATGAAAGATTGTGGAGGAAAGACTACAGCTACGCATAAGTAATTGGAAAGGCAATCTGTTGTTTGTAGGAGAAAGACTGATACTAATAAATTCAGTTATATCTAACATGGTAGTGTATATGTTATCGTTCTTCCCTTTATAAAAAGGTCTCTTCAATAGACCGGATTTTTTCCGATCAAGATTCTTTTGATAGGGTGACAGTAAAAAGAAAAAAAAAGTATATACTAGCCAAGTGAAGTGTTGTATGTTGCCCAAAAGACCAAGAGCGGTTAGGAATTCATGACCTTGACGTCAAAAATACAACTCTTTTCTGGGAAACGGCTCTTCAAATGAGGATGAGATTTGGCAAACTTCTTAGACGGAAATATGTTGGCTCGAAAGCGTTATCACATGTTTTCTAAAAACCTGGTGATTCACATTTTTGGGCCGGATTCATGGCGACGAAGAAGCATTTCTTCGGCTATGAAACATTTTTTATTAAGGACGGATCTCAGATACGTTTCTGGAGAGATAAGTGGCTAGGTAACGCTACACTTCGGGAACAATATCCGGCATTGTATGCAATTGTGCGTCATAACGGTGATATACTTGCCCATGTTTTGGAGTCCAATATACCCTCCAAATGTGGCGTCCATGATGAATTTATTTGATCCTAGGCTTGTTTCTTGAGAGGCCTTGCTTCAGTGCTTTGCTAATTTTCAATTAACAAATGGGAAAGATAAATTCTGTTGCAACTTTTATGAGAATGGTAATTCTTAGTTGTTTCATGTACAATGCGTTGATCTCATCAGACTTAGAAAATCTGGAAGATAAAGATACCTCTTAAAAAAATTGTGTGGTATCTATGTCGGGTTATTCTTACTAAAGATAATATTATTAAATGAAATTGGCATGGAAGTTTGACATGGGTCTTCTTTCCACAAGATGAGACAATAAAACACGTGTTCTTCCAATGCAACTTTGCATGTTCTATATGGTCAATCATCCAAGTAGCTTCAGGCTTGTATACAGCAATTAGTATTGCCAATATATTTGGTAACCGACTTCATGGTAATGATTACCAAGTCCATAGTGCTCAATAATTATTTGCTACGGTCCGGGAGCAATCCATAGTGTTCGATTTTGTGTAGCTTTCCTGCAGATAACTTGTCTCTCTTGCATGTTATCTATCAGTGTACATGGACACTCCATATATTGTCACAACTTTATCGCACGGAGGATCAAGACCTCTTTACGGAGGTGTGTACGTGTCTCGAGAATACAACGAGGGACCTTTTTTCTCACCACGGATGGCAACATAATCTATGGACTGACCCTCCACCACCGCGTCTTACAGTTCCTCATTTTGATACTTAATTCGTCTTTCTTTTGGATTCATAGACTATGTATGGTTCGGCTGCGTACATCTTGTTATGCAGAGACCGGATGTAATAAATTTTTAAGTAATAAAAGGTCCATTGTCGAAGAAAAAAACTTTGTGTTGTGATCATAATGATTTTCGTGTCGTGATTACCTTGGCCATTAATTGCTACAGCCGACGCTCGTGTTTTCAGTTTCAGCAAGCAGTGCGGACCCAGGCTAGCCTTGGTTGCAGACAAGAAGAGAAAAGGTAGGGCCCTGAGCATGAGGTACTCCGTTACAATTACAATGACAAGCGAGCGCCGTGCACCGGCAACGTCGACAGGATGCCGGTGGCCAGCCGAACAGCCTCATGTTGCTCCCGTGTACTGCCCGGCGCCCACCGTGTCCAGTCCCACAAGTACAATCGCTAAATAAGTAATTGTCAATTCGGCTGTACACCTGGACCCGTTTAAAAAGTGACGGCGTCTTGACCAAGCTTCTTAACGGCTGACGTCTTACCAAATTGGCCGAGTAACGTATGCTGTCGGTTCTAGTTGGATTGCGAGAGGAGATCTTTCGAGCCAACAGCTGTCCTATTTGAACGAGCTTAAAAGATTTTTAAAAATCTTCTAAAAGATTTTTAAAATCTTTTAATCCCGTAGTGGCTACCTAAGGTCCTTTTGAAATATTTTTATCTCCCTAAACTAACAGGAACGGGGGAAAGAGACAGGACACTGCTTACACCAGACGCGTTCGCGATTTAAATGCGAGGTTTCTTCGTCCAAAGGGAGAATCGAGAGAGAGAGGTCCTCCTCGCACGACCTGACCCCCCACCCCACGCCTCCCTCCGATTCGAATCATCAGTTCATCACACAAGGAAAGCAGCGGCCGCCGAAAGGGGATGGACGCCGGTGCCGCGAAGGAGGCGGCCGCCGGGGCGCCGCGCGACAAGCCGCCGGCGAAGAAGAAGCGGTGGGCCGACGAGGACAAGGGCGCGCGGGGCCCGTCGCCGGCGGCGCCGCGGGAGGACGCCGGGAAGGGCGCGGCGCTGGCGGAGTGCGCCGTCTCCTGCTGCCTCTTCTGCGCGTGCCTCCCCTTCGCCGTGCTCTGCTGCGTCGCGCGCGCCCCGGCCCGCGCCGCGCGGCGGTGCTGGGGGCTCAGGAGCAGGAGCCGGCGGGGCCCCGCGCGGCGGCTCGCGCCCGGCGGGTCGTCGTCCTTCTCCGACGCCGAGCTCGGGGACTTCCGGCAGGGACGGAGGCGGGCAATGGCGGACGAGAAGGACGACCGTGGCAGATCGCCGTCGCCGCGTAGTGACCGGACGGCCCCCACGCCGGCGCATCCTCCGCAGCAACCGCCCCATCAGGATCGGGGGAGATCGTGATAGCCAGTGAGTTAGTTAGGGATTTTTCGATTTTTCCTCTCCAGTTTTGCCGTAGGCTGCCAAGTAAGATTGAGCCGTTTCGCCCTGTTCCA
Source organism: Dactylis glomerata (assembly GCA_007115705.1). NCBI lineage: Eukaryota > Viridiplantae > Streptophyta > Magnoliopsida > Poales > Poaceae > Dactylis > Dactylis glomerata. The sequence continues at coordinate 4,745,901 of QXEO01001278.1, read as the reverse complement.
GCGTCTTTCTTTTTCTTTTCTTTTTTCTCCTTCGGTTAGTGGTTGCTAGATCATGCCGATGATGACGAGCCAGAGATTTCGGCAAAGAAGCCAGGTTTGCTTGCTGTTGCTGCTAGGAGTACACGGCAGCACATTGTCTTTTCCATGATTGGATCGTTGCAGCAAAATAAAGCTACATTATCGTGCTTCCCGTCGGTGCATCACCATCCTGCGCCGAAAACATCGTTGCGCCAGGCGTGTTTCTGTTGGAGAAAAATGACCCGTTACGGCTCGTCCGTTACCAGTCAAACATGGGTGCACTCATTAAACAAGCACTTAATTCACTCCTTGAATGAGGGGCCACTGGGCACCGTGAGTTAAAAAACATGCGTACTACTACTGTAATTAATTTTCTATTGGCATGACACTACTAGCTTTGGCCAGCATAAGGCATCTTTAGCGGCTTCACGCCTTTCGGTTTCAAATCGTCCAATTTGAACCATTTACGTTGGGCCGCGGATATAAAAAAATCAGTATCCTCCCTCCTTGTCTGTTAGGGTCGGGAGTGTCCCCGCGAGTCGATGCATTTTTTGTTAGATTTTCATTGATTTAAAAACAAATTACATAATATGGGTAAATTAAAAGCATGGAAATAAAACCCTAAGACTAGGGTCTTGTGCGCCGGTGGTGGCCGTCTGCTCGTCGTCGTCGTCCTCGGTGAGGTCGATGTGCGGCGGCGGATCCCAAGGGACCATCGGCACCCCCGGAGGCGTCGGAGATGGAGCCTATGGCGATGGTTGCAACGGTGTCTGCGGCTCCTTAGAGCATCTCCAGCAGTAGCGCTATATCTGCGCGCTGTAAAACGCCGAACCAGCGCGCCGTATCCGCATGCAGCGCGCGGAGCCCGCGGGCCCTTCGCCGGAAGCTCCAAAACGGCGCTGGACAATGCAGCGCGCAAGCAGCACTTCACCTGGCGCTGCATATTAGCGCGCGCTCGACCAGCGCAAACAACAATCCAACATATGCATACATCCAACTAGATCAAACAAACACCGAAAATTGAACAAAAAATGTCTAAAAAAAATTATTACACAAAGTTTTACATCAACAATAACATAGATAGTTTTACAACACACCAATAAATAGTTTTACAACAATACAATAAAACCGTTCACCAACAAATACAACAAATAGTTTCACAATAATACAACAAACGTAAATATGACACTAGCGGCTTCCAAACCAGTTCCACCACTCCTCGATGAGATCTTGTTGAAGCTCATCATGTGTTTCATTGTCCCGGATTGCATGATAAGAGGCCATGAACCGTACCATCCTATGTTCTGCTCGTCGAGGTTGCACGGGCACACCCATCAAATCATAGTGGTGGGTTTGAACTATATCTTTCCCACGGTCATCCTCCATAATCATGTTATGCATGATGACACAAGCATTCATAATATACCATAGACACTCTTGGTCCCAAAATCTAGCAGGCCCCCTAACAATGGCAAATTGGGCTTGCAAAATCCCAAATGCTCTCTCTACATCTTTCCTAGCCGCCGCTTGTGCATTATGAAAACTACATTGTTTCTTACCTTTGGGCTTCCTAATCGGCTTCACAAATGTTTGCCACCTTGGGTAGATGTCGTCGGCAAGGTAGTACCCGTAGTTGTATTTGTGGCCATTTGCTTCAAACTCCACTAATGGACCTTCACGCAATGCAATCCTTGTCATAAGCAGAGACCTCTGAAGAACATTGATATCATTGCAAGACCCGGGCATACCAAAAAAAAGCATGCCAAATCCAAGTCTCATAGTCGGCCACCGCTTCAAGGATGATAGTGGAATCCTTTTTCTGCCCTTTGAACTGTCCATGCCATGCCGCCGGACAATTCTTCCAACTCCAATGCATGCAATCTATGGAGCCAAGCATTCCGGGAAATCCCCGAGCCGCGTTCTCCTCCAAGAGCCTAGCCGTGTCCTCGGCATTGGGGGCTCTCAAATATGTGGCGCCATAGACTTGCACAATGGCCACAACAAACCTCTTGACACACTTGATAGCGGTGCTCTCACCCATGGCCAAGTGGTCATCAATCAGATCCGCTGGTATACCATATGCCAACATCCTCAGAGCGGCGGTCACCTTCTGATAGGTGCTATGCCCGAGCTCTCCAGCGGCATTCCTCCTCTGCACAAAATATCTATCATACCTGGCCACCTCCTCCGCGATGCGCTTGAACAAACCGGTGCTCATCCGAAAACGGCGACGAAAGTAGCTCTCGGGAAATGTTGCATCGTCATTGAAATACATCCGCATCAACTTGTTGTGGCCTTCGATCCGTTCCCTCCATAGTTTCTGCCTACCAAAAACTGAGCCACCTATCTTGGGCGTCTTGTTGGCTCGCCAAGCCAATACCATGGCAATAGCCTCATCTTCCTCCATATCAAACTCATCATCGGAATCATCATAGGATGAGGATGAACTAATCTACATATGTACAAAAATAATTAAAACATCTTCTACCTAAACAAGAAATGGGCGCGGGCGCGGCGGAGCAAACCTTTTGGGGATTTTGACGAACACCTTGTGTGCGCCAAGTTCGCTCCCGGCTTGAAGAAGACATCGGCGCCGGCGAGGGTCAGCGCTGCGCCACGGAGGCACGCCTTCAACGAATCGACTGAGCGCGGCGCCGCGGCGGCACGACTTCAACGAATCGACCGAGCGCGGCGGGCGCGGCGGCCAAGGGGGGCGTGGGCGGGGCGGAGACGGGATAGGTGAGCGCGGCGTCGACGGGCGCTGAGCGGGGGCGGCCGCCGGTGAAGCAAAGCGCGGCGTCGACGATTTGTTTGGTGGCGGCGGCGGAAGGAGCGCGGAAGGGGAAAAGAGGCGCGGGAGAGCTGTCGGCGCGGGAGGGAAATTTCACGGCGGTTGCGCGTCTCCAGCGAAAGCGCGCGCGAGAAGAAGCCCCAAAACTCCCGCGCCGGATTGCGCAGAATGCAGCGCCGCGGTATTTGTTTCCAGCGCGCGGAACTATGCAGCCTCTGCTGGAGGAGGATACAGCGCGCGCGCGCGGCAAAAAATCAGTTATTTTAGCGCTGCGCTATTTTAGCGCCACTGCTGGAGATGCTCTTATAGCCCCATCCTCCCTATACGTGGAGCTAGACCGAAGGAACGCGCAACCGGGATTCGCAGATCGCGTGGCCCTAGACTACTTGAGGCTCAGGCGGTGGTGGTGGTGGCGTGATGTGGTCGCTGGTGGCCGAGGCATGCAACTACACGCAGAGGCCCTCCCACTGGCCGAGCTCGTTCTGCTCCATTGTCAGTCGGATGGCCTCCTCCTCCGACAATCCCCGTGGCATGTACTCCTCCACCAGTATCTCCTCTTGCGGCGACGGCGGGGGTGGCCATGACACGTGTTGCAACGCGTCGGCCGGGACGTCGTAGTCGTACTCCTCATCGCCGAGGAGACCCGAGCGTCGCCTCAAACACGGCTCGTACGCCGGCCGATCCCACCGCTCGGAGTCCATGCCGAAGGCCGGGTCCTACCGCAGATCTTACAAAAGGATGGTTGGGGCAGTGGAAAATCCACCGTTACCAGAGCCTCGGGTGACGTATCTCATCGTCGCGCCGCTCCCTCCCACGCCGCGGCACCGGAGGAACCTGCACCCTCCTCGTGTTGAGGAGCGTGGTCAGACACGATGAACAGTCGTTAATCTTGTACTCTCACCTCCACCTGATCGGTCAGGGGGGCTCCGGTGATTAAAAACACAAACACACTGCCGAAAGGTGCCTCCCGGAATCTAACGATCTACTGTCATGGTAACTTTGGACAGTATAACGGGACGCTGGCACGCATCATGCACGCGGTGGCGGTGCAGTCTTTTCTTTTACTTAACATAACAGTCAATCACGTGACGACGATCCGAGGGCGCGAGCTAGCTTGACGCGCCGTCCAAACGGCCAATGGAAAAGGAGCAGCGAATCGCTCGCTCGGGGACAATAATTGCGGCAGTCCGACACGCACACGCAGATGCCGTCGCTTTCGGCTCTGCTACGTGTATCGCGCGATGACACTGGCCGCGGTGCCGACCCAGCGACAGCCCAGCTCGACGCCCATTCGTGCGTGCAAGATGAGGAGATTCCTTGGTTCGTTTGGGTGGGCGAGGACCAAGACGGTGGATACCTTCTCCTTCTCCCACCGATGGAAACAGCGTCGTCTTCTTCCTCCTAGTGCGGGCAGCCCTGCCGCGGAGGCAAATCTATTCCTTGTCGCCGACGTGGGTGGCCTCGGAGATCGGCTGTAATGCACACGCTGCAAAATTGTCGATGGGACCGGCACGCGTGCCACGTTGGATTTAGACAGTGGGGCCGCCCTGGCACTGACCGATGTTAATTTAGACAAAAACTTTCTATTCCTTGATGATTGCTTGGTATTATTGATAGTAGCCGCTGCGGACGATGAAAAGGTAATGGTCCTTGCTTAACTCGGGGTGGAGATTCTAGGCCTAGGATGCAACAGACGGCGGGCGCTTTGATGCTTGAGGCTCTCTATTTTGGCAAACACCATACACATACGGTCCAAGGACTTTCGGTATTTAGGATGGACAAAAAGTCCTTCATGTGCAAACAGGACTGCACTGGATTAGAAATGCATGGCTACATACATTGAAGCGTCTTGCTTATGGAGCTCCCTCGATTTACAACATAACTATCTACGCATGTCTAAGCCCACATGCTTTGATAGTGTATACAAGTTATACCAAGCGGCAGTCGCAGTGTACCTTATTAGGTACTCACAAATGTCTACAGATTTAATGAGTGATCTCCGGTGTTTGCTAGGCTTAATGAAGGCCATGCTCTGAGGCAAACTATGAGAACAATGACAACACAATCAAATTGGTACTACCTAGCCGATGAAATCTATCTAAAATGGTTGACGTTTGTGAAGTCAAATCTCGGCCCATATATTGAGAAACATTCTTGGTTTTCCACATGCAAAGAAGCTTGTAGGAAAGATGTTGAGCGGGTATTTGGTGTGCTTCAAGCTCGTTTGCTAATATTAGGTACTCTGCTCTAAATCTCGCCCTATTAGCAACTCTAGCAGACCTCCCAAATCGCCCCAACCCGCAAAATAACCACCAGTTTGCGGGTTGGGGGAAAAAAACTGCACGGAACAGAGCCCTCATCCGTCCCCGACCCGCAAAAAAATTTGGGGGCGCCGCCATCCGCGCGGCCCTGACCCGCACATCTGGGGGTTGAAAGGGCAAACCGAGCCCGACCCCCAACTCATGCGAGGCGTTGGCGGGAGGGAAAATTCAGTGCGCCATCCACCCGATTCCGCGCCGCCTCCGCTGCCCGATTTCCTCTCCCCGACCGGTGCCGACCGATTCCGCCGTCGCGGAAGCACCGATGGCCTCCCCGCATCAACCGACGGTCGCCCAGCGCACCGCGGCCGCTGATTCAGCCCCTCCCGCCACCGCCGCATCTAGGTTTGACGGTGGTGCCGCGGCCGCGGGCGGAGGCACCAACGCCGGCGCCGCCGCAGGTTCGAAACGGAAGAGAATGGGCACTCACATCGTCGGGCATGGGCAGCCGGCTGCGGCAGGGCAGGTTGGACCGGCCGCCGACGCGCCGTCCACTCCGCCGGTCCGCCGTTGCCAAGACCCCCCCCCCCATCCCCAAGCAACGTCCGAAGAAACCGGCGGCATAGCCTCCGGTGGTGAAGAAAGCCCCGACGAAAAAGGCCTCGCTCGCGGCAATCAATGCGGCCGCCGCAGCCACGCCCGTGGCCGGCAGTGGACACACCCGCGAGGTGTTCGATGAAATGCCGGAGAGGTGTGTTTCTATTTTCTTCTCGATAAAGTCAGCTTGTTAGCGGTGAATTTGATTGTTTGCTTGTTTTGCGGTGCAGCCAATGGGTGGATTCCTTTGTTGGCATGCTCAACGATGCATACATCGACATTGACGAAGAGCCTCTTGGTGACTATGAGAATGGGCACATTGGGATTGATGATGCCAAGGATGTGGAGGAGAAGGGAGGTGATGATGACTTGGAAGAGGTGGACGCCGGCACATATGAAGATACCAAAACGGTTGCATATAATTGTGTTAATTCATTTGTCTTGTATCATTACAATCTTTACGGTTCTAGGTTTGCAAGCCGAAACCGCGCGGGATAGAACATTCAGCCCGCAAACTGCCGATGCATGCCGGACTGAACTCGCAGATGGGGTTTCAAATATGAGAGATCTGCCAGAGTTGCTCTTACCTGGTTGACATTTCAGATACGAGAGACCACAAACGCCTATCTAACCATGCACAATATAATCATTGAGAGTGAGCAAGCTGTTCCATTAATTGATGATTAACCGTTTGAGTGTTAGGGCTCTCTCGCCAAAGTTGATCACCAGGTACCAACAACGTTTGCTGATTTCTTCGTCATGCATCAAAAAAATCTGTGACAGACAGGTTTATCACAGACTCCAGGAAGATGTAGTAGAGCATTCGTGAGCGCTCGAAGAGAAATGCCTGAAAGTCTAGTTAAACTTCTCGGATTTTAATTTATCTAAATTATTGTATAAATTATTTGATTTCATTATTTGAATTATTGTAAGCACAATACAGTATGGTTATGTGGTAAGAAAATGTTTAACCTATATTCTAAGGGCATCGCCCATATTAGGAACATACTAGGAATTTTGAAGCGGCGGCACGCCGCGCCCCTTGTCTTAATCTTCTAGCATTAGTAGTTAGTGGTAACTATCTTCTTTTATATCTTCTGAAAATTTGCGGAGTGGTACATTTTATGTGGTACGGTCCGATGGAGCGAAGTGTGGCGTGCCTTCAAGACTTTCTCGAATAAGTGAAAAAGCAAAGAAGAGAGAGAACGCTAGCGCATCTCGAATAAGTGGAGAAGCAAAGAAGAGAGAGGTGGGGCAAAATGACCATGTCGTTCTAGATGATAATCTTGTGGACCGCTTCGGACCGCTTTGTCTATAGAGACGAATATCGAAGTCTATAAGTTAATTGTGAAAATAACTATTTATGCACCGGTGAAAAATTAACGCGAGGGAGTTACACATGGTCGAAGAATTATTGGAGGGTAATTACTGTGGAAGAATTGTCGTAGAGATTTATTACCGGGAAACCACTGCTTGGAAATAACCGTTAGCGGTCAAAACTTTTGGTCATTGCTGAAAATGACTATTCGTGCACCGATGAGAAATTACCGCTGGAGAGTTTAAGGTTAACTAACATCGAAGAATTGTCGCAGAGATTTACTACCGGGAAACCATTCTTTGGAAATAACCGTTAGCGGTGAAAACTTCTGCTAAAAATTACTATTCGTGAATCGGTGAGAAATTACCGTTGGAGAGTTACGTATAATCATTGAAGAAATAACGTAAGATATCTACTGCAGGAGAATTGCCGCATCGATTTACTACTGAGAAGTTACAACTGACAAATTACCGTTGCGTCACGGGTAGAAACGACTTGTTCGTGCATAAGTGAGAAATTACCGTTGGAGAGTTACGTATCATCGTCACGGCTAGAAGCGACTTGCCATACACTGGAATAAATTATCATTGAAAAGTTACGCAATATTAAAAATTATCTAAAATAATTACCACCAGAAAATTACCTAAAATAATTACCACCAGAAAAAATAAAAAAATTTGGAAAAAAAATAAAAAAGCGGGCCCAAAAAATTTTTGGGAAAAAATAAAAAAGCGGTACACTGTTTATACGTACACGGAAACACTGTTCATATGTACACTTGAACACTGTTCATATACTAAACGTGTCGCGCACCGATTGGTCGCGATGAACAGTAGCAGAGCACCTCACAGCTCAAAAAAGCCCATCATCTTTATATATCTATCTATATAGGGACACACGGCTACAATAAACTAACCATGGTTTGCACATTTAGGGCACTGCTAGAGATGCTTTCACAGGATCGGGATAAGGCGGATAAGAATGTTCTCATCGAGTTGCACAACCGGAACATACGAATAAAAACATGCCTTCAGTCCATCAGAATAAGCATGGTCTTTTCGACAGAACATATACCTGTTTTACTTTTCAGGGAAAGTAGAGTGGTCCGTCACTTAAATGTTTCATAGAACATATACCTCATCACCAAGTCAAGTAAACATATACCTATACTTTTGTATATCTCTACAAAGGCATGATTTCCACAGAAAGAATCTTGGCACGAAAGCAATAAACAAATATTCTGAAGGCACACATATAACAGAAACAAACGTGTTTGGGTTTCAGAATGCATCTATCGTTTAGGATAACAAATAGATAGCACACATCACAAATAATAAGAAACAAAACTTGACAATGTCACGGAAGGAATACAGGAGCAATGATACTCCCAAATGATCTATTGTACATGTGGTTAAAAGAACAGAGAAATAAAAACACCATCAGATTGGACTATGATCTGAACCACCTACAACAATAAACACCTGATTTCATCTTTAACCCTTACACAGCTTAAAACAGCGAGTTGACTTCTAATATTGTACAACTGAAGTCAGAGAAAATATGGGACAGCGGTCCTTGGACCACGCATCTGGTTGTTCTCCTCTGTCTCGGTGAAGAACTTAACCTCTCTTTCCTGGGAATTGTGCAAACGAATCGAGAAGATCAGAATCAGAATCAGAATCAGCTGCTCATAACTGTAAAACAAGACTTGTGCAATTATAACGCAAATATCAGAGAACAGATCAAATCTCAGAAAATTCATGATTAAGTCTTCTGTGCTACATGCTGATGAAGTCAAGTGGCTTACTTCGTTTAGTAATCACAAGCGGCTTACTTAGAATCGTAAATTCTGTACCCAACTCGAGCAAAGATACAATGGGGCAACTGGCACATGCTGAGTTGCTGCCAATGAACTCAGAAGGTTGGCAAACACGGATAGGCAACTTAAGTGAATCTTCTGGTCTCCTTCGCAGTTTCAACTGAACCTTTCTTCCTGTTAGTAGCCACTAGTTTTGTTCTTTGTTTAAGGTCTGACCGAAGTGATCCTGGCATCACTACCAAGCAGTGGCGGAGCTTGAGCTGAAACTCTTGGGGTGGGGATGGGGGGTCAACGGGCTGGGTGGGCGACCAAATAGTGCACTGGGCCGATTTTGCATGATAGATGGGCCATTTACCAAAGGATATTTAGAGATTTTCTCCTGGGCTGGGGGTCAACATCCCAGGTGCCTAATCTCCGTCTCTGCTAATCAAGTAGACTAAGATCCAGTTGGGCAGTATGATACCAGAACTTCGACAAACACAACACTATCTAGAAATATTGACCACAACGCTGCTTTCCTAGTACAGAGTTTCATCCTCATGTTGCAGAATCGATGCATCAACCAACAAAATAACACACCATCCAAGCACTATAATAATAATATTATACCATGCTCCAGAGATGCACTAACATACCATGTTGTCACTGAAGCTTAGTATAGAAGCAACATTGCCACATCTGTAGCAATAATTAGGTGCAGACCACACCTGCAAAAATAAATGGACAAGGCACATGAGCATAGTTAAGATGGCTTTACTAATTAAATATATAAATTGCTAGATAAAGATGCTATGGTTATCTGGACTGATAGTGCATATGTGAACAGAAACTCACAGTTACAAGACCCTTGTCCTGAAACATGTACTTCAAGCCTTCCTGGACCAGCTGGTGAGCCCGACAGACTAGATCAAGATTGTTGACATGGTTGAACTGCATAGGAATAAAACAAAAACATTTGTTAAAGGGACAGTGAAATTGTGATCCAGGATGAAAAGATCCGATGCACACCTCTGTTGTCACTCGTGATCCGAAAAGCCAACCAGCTCCACGCGGACTAACAGCCCATGTCTCTATCTCTTCAGGGTCACTCCACATCAGATCACAGAAAGGACCTTCGTGGGGAATTTCACAATTCCTATCAATTGTCCGTATCTGGTGACAAAATTATATTTCATCAGGTTATTGCTTCCATTGTATTGCCTGGCCACACCTCTTAATAAATCTTACATCAGAGCAGCAGTAAACACATAGGCACAAATCAACAATAGATCATGTATCTTTCAGAATATGAGCTTAACCCTGTAAATGCCATGGACCAACTAATGTCCAATACTAATGGTAAAAGAAAGGGAAGTATAACAAAATACAACTAAAAAGTGGGAGGAAAAAACAAAAATCACTGAAAGGACGGTATGATAAGGGTCAAAAAGTTTCTGAAATGCTCAACATTAAGCACCAGACAGCAATCTGCCCCCACCCGTGCCAAGGTGAACATTCAGATTATCTGCTAATATCGATTGAAGATATATCCACAGCTAACAGCAAGAAACTTCAGCTGGAATCAGGCGACAGAATTGTTGTAGAAACCAGGTGTAGTATCTCTATATGAATCAAGCCACTAATTATTCTGTAAACCAGGTGCAATATATTTCTACATTGTACATTCGTTGCACAAAAAAAAACAAATGGTGTCGAATGACACTGTAGCAAAGTTCCATAAGTATCATCTTGGCTGAATGATGCTAAGAGAAAGTTAAGAAAAGAAGTCCAACTTACCTGGTCAATAGTACGGACATCAGGAGAAAGACCACCGTGAACACAGAGGACCTGAATTTTCATTATATTGTTTAGGTACGATTGAGGACAAAGTATGCAATCATCATCTAGAAAATGTCTACTAGGAGGAACTTACTGTGCCATTAATGATTGCTGAAAGAGTAAGGTAATCAAAAACATCGGTGCAATACCGCCATGCATTGGCATTCCCGTACTTTCTCTGGCACTCATCATAGAAACCATATACCTACAGAATAGTAACATTACATTAGTATGCCTACATGATAAGTACTGAATCACGCATATTGACCTAATTGTGGTACTGGTACACAACACTAGACACATTCAAGTCGTACTTATATACAGAAGTTCTATACAGTCCTAACCACACAATAAAGCCATTTAAAAGAGAGAATGTTCAATTGGCCAAAGAAACATTAGCATGACAACGTAGGTTTTTTATCATACAACACTATTTGTGATCCATATGATTACTTCCCCCATTTGCCCTTTCAAATGAAAAAGAACAATTCTATAGATAAATGCCGTGTATGTTAGTATTTTTATTCACTGATGTAGAACATGAAACATTAGATAAGGTGTTCTACCTGGATCAGTTTCAATATAACGAAGGTGTTCTAATTTTATCCAGATTCCAGAATCAATCAACATGCACTGTTTTCAATGAATGATGCATCATACAGATTATGTGAACGGAAAAATGTGTGTCGCATGCGTGAGCAGGTCAGACAAGCAGCAGCAGTATCTCAAATTCCAAATGATCAGGTGGATAACGAATATACTGTTCTCCATACCAGCACATACCTGTGTCAGCTGCCTACTTTCATGATTCCCGCGCAGAAGGGTTATGTGGGCAGGATACCTAATATAAGTAGAAATATACATTGACAAGAGTTAGCCATATATGGTGACACTTCAGAAAAAATGTGAGCACAAATTTCTTAGGGAAGCAACCAACACTTAACAACAATAACAAAATAGTTATGCTCATTGTTTCACTAATTAAGAGAGGCAAGCTCATCAGAAAAAAAAATGTGAGACAAATTTTATTTTCAAACTTCCAGTTGGTAAGAAACATGAAAGAGTTTCAACTTCAAAATCCAGCCAGCATGGATCATGTTAGTATAGGGAGGCCCGGTGCCCTATCTCCAAGCCATAGTTAGATATCACAGTGCATGGTCATCCCAGTCTTACTCAGCTGAACTCATGTCCTTGGTATGATACAATCAGTTAACAGAATCACTGGGAGAAGCTTCAACTCCTGTCAATATTGATCGGCCTGGATCGGGGTTCGAAATATTGCAGACCGGACAAAGTTCACAGGGCGAATCACAATCTCAAATGAACCCAAAAATTGAACTCACCATGTGGCAAGTAACACCAAAAAAAATATCCAATAGCTAAGCTAGATCTCCCCAGGTGGTCAGGAACTTCTGCGTGAGAACAGCGATGTTGGGGGGACATGGCGGAGGAAGCATTGCTTCACAAAACAGCAGCTCCTCCTGCGCAGCGCGGATGCAGGAGTGCACAGCAGGCTTGCATGAGCAGGAGGGGGCGCGGGGCGAAAGCAAATTTAGAGGCGGCAGCGCCTTATAACAGAGCAAACTTGAACCCAACAATAGCTACCATCGACCCCACAATCTATTATCCCATTGGTGCTGTGCATTAGGATCTTCTGTGCTATTTGTTCCATGTTTGAAACATTAAGGCCATCTACACTGCAGCTACATAAAAATGATAAGTCTATTTCACGAATCCAACCTTCAATTCACTGGCCGCAGATGTATACCCCTTAACGAATCCGATTCACTGCGAACAGGTACCACAATCCTAACAAATCGCGAATTTGCTAAATCACCCCATCAGCCCCATGGGTTTCTCAAGGTACTATCCAGCAAGGATAAGGGGAAAGAGCATTTAAGAGAACAACAAAATTTGAAGTACAATCAAGCAGCAGTCAAGCATTATCCTTCAAGAGCTTAATTACATCCAAGGAATTCCTGCTTACTTATGTATCATTATCATATGTTGTTATACATACGGCGATATGATAATGAAGTCTATAGTCACAAAACAGTGAAGAAGATGCAGGTGCCATAAAGTTCAAAGCTTTTGAAGCAGACAGATAGAAAATTCACGGTCCACGAACAGAAAACTGACCAAATACCTTGCTTTCAGCAGCAAAAGGATGGTGAAAACCTCCAGACTGTTGAAGCCACGGTCCACGAAATCACCCTACAAGCCAATCACAGCTGAGTTCAGCAACACAAGAAGACCAGAGACTGGCTTAACCAATCATAGCAGGTCACAATATAAGAGTTTGGGGGAGCCACACCATGAAAATATAGTTGGTGTCAGGCACATGTCCTCCGGTGGCAAAGAGCTTCATAAGGTCATGGAACTGGCCGTGGATGTCGCCGCACACCGTCACCGGGCTGTTGACCGGCTGCACGTTGGACTCCTCGATGAGTATCTCCTTGACCTGGAGGCATGATCAGCGAGATACACCGCGGTTAGACACTGGCGATACAATCACATCCACGGGTATACAGACACACGGTTTACTTCGAGCCCTGAGTGGGCAGCAAAGACGACTAATTTTCCGACCATCTGCCTGCTGCTACTGCTAAGAACCCTAACACGGCTGCAACGCCCGTAGCGCGGAGGGGCGCGCGGGCCGAACGCGTCACCGAACAAAACCCTAGCGGTAGTAAGAGGGCGCAAAGGAAGCTCACGTATTCGCAGAGGGTCTGGAGCTCGTGCTCGGCGAGGTGCTGGCCCTCCTTGACCTTGGAGATCCACAGATCCAAATCCATCGGGAGCTAGAGAAGCGGCGGTGGCGGCGGCGGTGGAGGGCGGCGTCACGGATTGTAGCGAGGGTGGGGAGGAGGAGGTCGATCCCCTCTTGGTTCCTGGTATGTGATATTGGTTTCGCCTCCTCGATCGCGGCTGGGGAGGCGAGGCGAGAGGAAAAAATAAGGTTGTGATTTGCGCCGGGCTTTGGGCGCTGGAGTAGGGAAGAAATCGCTGCCTCACAGGTCACAGCCTCGCAAGGACGAGACGATACCGGGTATGCACGGGCGGCTCAGATTGGTAGGTGTAGCTGCGGCGTGCGTGTGCGGGTTTCTATCATTTCGAATTTGGAATTTAAATTTCGGTTTTTTTCTATATGACACCCAATTTTATTTATTTTTAATTTAAAACATGAGGGGGTAAATTGGTGTTTTCGTCCTCCTAGTTATTTTGTCTCACTCCCCCAATCCTTCTCCTGTCGACCTTCCAATCTCTCTCCTTTGTTCACAATTTAAATCCAACTATGACTTCGATTTGAACCACAGACTTATTCAATCTAGAGCAAACCATGACATCATAGGTTACCAAGACCTCGTCTCAATTCGCCTTTGCAAAACTGTGGCTCCTCGTCCTTTGCACATAACCAATAATTTATAATTTACTAGTACAACTGCCCGTGCTTCGCCACGGAACCATAATAGTAACGCTACAAAACTAATTTAATATATACCTCTTTGAAATTATTGCCATGATTTCTTAGATCGTTTGGATATGTGACATCATGTATTGTTAGGTTGTTGTCCTTACAAGCTTCGCACGCTAAGTGATATCATGTATTCTTTATTTCCTTTTCATTGCTTGGAGATTCGGTTAGCGCAAGCAAGGGCAATCAATCTACTATAGAAATTTTGCCTCTGTGTTGTTACGGGTTAACGTATTTTAGCTTTTACTATAAAAATAAAGTATTTTACTTATAATCTGCAACATCCTTTTCATCATTCTATTCCTATGCCTATGCCATTCAAAGGGTTGAACCAGCTAGCGATGGGAGAGAATTTTATCCGCAGCAAAGTGTCATATAAACCTCACCGTGTCCATGATGCGCTCCATGGTCAGTGCCAACCTAAAAAACTAAAAAACATTTTTCATGTTCATCCATTATGCCCCGCCCAATATAAAAATCCACATGCCCGTACTGCTAACTATATCCACTCAAGGAGTCTCCCTTCTTCTCTTCTTCCTCTGCGGTGTTCACACTGTTTCCATCTGCCCTCTTTGCTCTCGGCAAAACGAATGACTTTAAAAAAAGGCAAACAACCTAAAAAACTAAAAAGTATTTTCATATATTCATCCAATATGCCTCACCCAATAAAGAAAATCCACACGTCCGTCCTGCTAACTCTATCCACCCAAGGAGTCTCGCTTCTTCTCTTCTTCCTTTGCGTTGTTCACACTATTCCCATCGGCCCTCTTGGCTCTCGGCAAAACAAAGGGCTTTAAAAAAGGCAAACAAATTAGAATTCCATGACCAACCACAGTAGATAGTATCAGTTGGCATACACCGTGAAAAACAAATATGCACACCAATTCATAAATTCGGAAAAAAATCCAGCTACTACCGCTGCACACCAATAGATACTACTATTGCATACAGATTGCAGTACCAAAGAAACGTGCTTTTGTAAATCAGAAAAAAGAAAGGACGTCGCAAACAAGAAGTGGCCAACAGTGTATAGTATATTATATCTACAGATGTGTAAACCAAAAACATATGCAACCAATGGTCTACTAAAGAATATTTCAGATCTTGTAGTAGCAAATACAGATACGTGAGCCTCCAATGAACTGAAGAAGTGATAACTGTGTCTCGCGAGCCCCCATCAAGGTCGGCCGGATCGAACAACACCACCCCTTTGAGCTCGTGTCCATCAGCACCAGGCCCGACCGCCGTTTCTCTATCTCCCCTCTGCTCCGGCCGTTTCTCTGGCCCCCTTCTTTTCAGCTTATTTTCCAGATTCTCCCATAAGCTACCCTCCACCAGCTTCTCCCAGAATCTCGTTTCTAAAATTTTCACAACAATCTAGATTAGTCTTCCCAATACTTATCTAGATTGTTGTGCCAATTTTAGAAACGAGATTCTGGGAGAAGCTGGTGGAGGGTAGCTTCTGGGAGAATCTGGAAAATAAGCTGAAAAGAAGGGGGCCTCTATCTCCCCTGTGCTCCGGCCACCTCTGCCCCTCCCCTTCCAAGAAGCAACACCGGCCGATCTGCCCCGACCTCCTCCTCCTGGGCACTGATGCGAGCCGAGCAAATGTACCAAATCAGCTAACGGAGTAACGGTCATGACTCATGAGGCAAAGATCCTAGAGGCGCGTCTTGGTGGTGAGGAACAGTCCCACATGATCAGCAAAGTTGTGAACCTGGGCCATGAAGATTATGTCCTCGACCCATCTGTGGTAATCTGCCTACCCCGACGCGGCGACGCCGGAGCACGTCGCTGGAAATCGAGCGCACATTACAATAGTGATCGCGCACAACTTCGAGGGCGCCTTGAAGAATCTGTCGGCTTGTACCTTGTCCTCGCCCGCCTCCTAGAGGACGCTCACCAGGCTGAGCAGGTCAATGTCGTTCTGGTATGCGAGCAGAGCGCGATCAAAGAAACCCTCGATGCCCTGCGGTGCGGCGCGATGGTGAAGGCGAGGACGCCTCCTCATCCGCGCATCCACCTTGCTGACACCCAGCCGCATCCTTGGCCGTGCAGCGGTTGGGACTTGGCGCACCGCACGGGCTCTGGCCATCAAGTATTAGCAGGTGGAGGGCAGTGGCTCCCATGGCCAGAGATCAAGGGGTGGCCGCGGTAACTCAACGTGATATTTTTTGATATCGATCAATCTATATCTATATATCTATATTCTATATATCTATATTTCTATATTTATATATACTACTTATAAAGGCACAAACTTGTTGGAATACAATCAATCTGAGCCGTCAAATGGTGATAATCAAAGGGTCTACATTGCTCCAATGTTAAGCTCAACTCAACACAACCATCAATATGTATCATCTGCTAAAACGATTCAGAACTAATTGCTGTTTGCGGAATAGGCGCCCGTGATTGGTCTCCTTCCCTGTTTATGGCACTGGGTCATATATTGAAAGAAAAACACAACGGGATATCGATCCCATAATATTAGGAACATAATTATTTCCAAGCGCTAATTGAGGAGAAGATAAGGAGGTGGGCACTGCGATACACAACGCCATCATGGAGGTACGTGCAACATCGTTTTATGTTGGCTGATTGCATCTTCATCACGCCTTTGCTCGGTGCGCGCATTGGAGACACCGCGTTTTGGGAGTCGGGCACGAGAGCGCCATACGGATGCAAGACGACGACCACGGCTGGAGGAGTGGAGGCTGCAGGTCCTTGATAGGACGCAGCGTCGCGCTGCAAGCCCCGAGCTGGCTGCTGGTACGTACGATGCCAGTGCCAACTCCTCAAGCTGTGCCCGCAGCCGCTGTCAGCGTCGCACATGAGGAGCAGGCGCGGGAGCACGTGGTGGTGTCCGAGATGGCGGCGAGCAGGGCGGAGCATGCCTTGCAGTGTTGAAATAAATTGCCTAGCCTTTTCTATCAGTTCGGACTTTTAGTTCAACTGGCTAGTGCATGCAATTCAATATGGTATCAGAGCAGGAGGTCCTAGGATCAAATCCCGACCAACGCAAAATTTAAAAAGAAATATATTGCGACTCCCCAAAACACGTCACAATAGGCCAAAGGGCAAAGACGTAAGGTGAGTGTTGAAATAAATTGCCTAGCCCTTTCCATCAGTTCGAACTTTTGGTTCAACTAGCTAGTGCATGCAATTCAATATGCAGGACTCTCGCGTGACGTTGAAGTACTCTGGGCAGGAAAGCCTCCACGTGGCATCAGCCATGGCACCACCACCGTCAGCGTTCGAGCGCTCGACCGCCTCCATGCTCTGCTCTAGCAAGAAGTCGTCAAGGAGGTGTCGGAGTCTCGGAGAGACGGAGCAGGATTTCTTATCCATGGCGCCGCGCGCCGAGGACAGCTTGAATGTGTGCCTAGCTACGGCTATGGTGAGCACGGGACCAGATGTCGGGGAACGACTTGGACTTGAAGGCCCGACGTACTCCTCATCAACGTCAAGCGGGCTTCACTGCCGTGGTTTGATCTGTTGTTTAGTCACTGTTTTGTTAAATCATATGTACAGGAACGAGATGAGCGACTGGTATATTCATGGTGCAATTCATTGTTATAATCGTGGATAGGGAACTCGCCTTGGCAGCTCTGATCCTAATGTTTCACTAACTTTTTCTACTAAAGTTTTAGCATGTTGCCTTCACTATATATGCCGCAAATGATGTGTATTTGAAACTACAAATGCTTTCCATTTTCTTGGAATACATACACATTCTATTTTTTAGCTTTCTTATTTTGCTGAAATTTTCAACAACTCTGTGTTGTAGCTGAATCAAGTAGGTGCACAATGTAAGCAAAAGAGTCAGCGAGCATTATTATGTAATTTATAAAGGAGATAGAATTGTGCAACATAAAAAGTTTTTGTTTGTTGCTCTTAACAGATGGTGTCCTTAACTATTTGGAGGAAGTAGAGACCTAGCTTTGATGATGCCTTGATGCTAACGTGGATAATGGACCATATGGTACTTCTATATATGGAGGTGCAAATTTAATCCTTGAGCTGTGTATATGAAACTATAGAAGATTGCAAAAGGAGATTTTTTTTTATATATATGCAAGTACTTGCATTTTTCATTAAATTCATGTTATTCGCTATGATTATTTCAAAATAAAATCTATATTTGAATAAGATCACATAGTAGAGGACCTACAGTTCTGTTTCTATCTAATAGGATTATAACTGCATTTCTATGGTATTGTCATAAAATTTGTGCATTTGTAATACGTGTGTTGCACGTGCAACACTACTAATTGATGGAAGAAAAAAAAACTTTTCAAGCTAACAAGAAAATGTTTCGGGCTAAATGAAAGAAAAGCGTATTTTAGGTGGATTGAAAGCGTACTTGCGACTGTCACAGACCATACCTGTAGCAATATTATTAGTAGAGATAAAGGAAACGATAAAAGTGAACTGAATTCAATATTTCCTCCATTCACTATTACAAGATCTTTTAGATATTTCAATGTGGACTAGGTACGGATTGTATGTCTACTTGAAAATGTAAACCTTATAATTCCCCCAAGATGTTTACAGATTGTGAGTCTGCTTTAAAATGGCAGGAAACGACGTATTCACCGTACAAGGCTTTGCAATGCGGATTCTTAGTATGTCATATACAGGTGTTGCACTTGCACAAATATTTACAATTTCATGGAAGACAAATGTCCTCGTTCTCCTCCTTCTCATAAGCTTCGGTACTCTTTTAGGACATGTGAACAGATACAGAAGCAAAAAAGCATGGCCGAAATTGACATGAGGAACTGAAGACATTCAGAACGATGCAGCAGAAGATGCCCAAAATTGCTTCTCGCCTTAAGAAACTGGAGGCAACTTCCCGGTAAGAACTCTCATGGAGTGAGATTACCATGTAATCTAGCTGATGCGCAAACAGTGAGACACACATTATGCGAAATAAAAATGTCCTCATTAACCACACCATGTTCCAGAAAAGCAAAATAACGATCTACAGGTTCAGATGCCATACAACATAACCCTTAGGTGTAGCGTTTCTTGAACAGCGTATGCCTCTTGGCTGGGTCCTTCTTCTTCGCTCCTTTTCCCTTCCCAGTGCTGGAAGAAAAGACAAGAGCTCGCAGGTAAGCATTCAGCAAACAATCCACAATGAAATCAGAGCATAGAGACGAAAATGAAATGGAAGTGGAGCGAGGCAGCACTTGTACTCCATGTAGACCATTCCACCCGCTCCGGAAAAGGCGCTCATTAATCCAGCAGAGCGCCGAGCCTTCAGGAGAGCCTTCCCATCAGAATCCTCTTCCAAGTGCTCAACACCAATCATGTCATCCCCTGCGTTCAAAACCTGTTTGAAGTAGGGCAGACAGAAATTGCAGTCAGAAACTGACAGCAAGAAATTGTCAAATGATGGGTAGAGAAAACACCCACTTTGCCTAACAGGTCAAGCTGTTCATCAAGCGTGTGAAAGCTCAGGTTAGGTCCTTCTTCAGGTGGCGGCAAGCTGGTAATCACCTGGAAAATATAACTTTTCATCACTAAAATGCAGAGTGCAAAAAAGATTTTTAATATATCTACAAAAAATGCTTAAGAAAAAACCTTGAAGCTATATCCTTGGTCGATAAGGAATTGTTGCCTTTTTGTTGAGTAGTACATTTCCTGCATCAGTCCAAAAAAAGTCATGCTAAAGTTAATCAACATTCTCATTGCTAGTGGTTCTCCCAAAGGGGGATAATGCCAAATGCAAAACAGACACAATAAACATTAGTGAGACACACCTGTGTGTCAGTTGATACAAGAGAGTAGAAAAAGGCATTGTATTCTTCTTTTCCACCTGCCATCCTATCTTGATGCTTACCCTACAGTCACAGTAGTTGACAGCAAATTTAGTGGCAATGAAACAGAAAACACTTGTTTGAAATATGATTACTGTAGTTCGAGATTTAAAATATATATCACAAACTATATGTAGATCAGATATAACTATCCAGACTATATACGTAATGCCTTATCAAGAACATAAAAATCACGTTAAATTTTGAATATCAAGAGAAGCGACACAGCAATTGAGACAAGTTTGTCTATGCAGCAACCACAGGCTTCAATACCTTTGCCCTGAGAATACGTCCCAACCGTTGAGCTTCTTGACGCCGGGAACCAGCATGAGATGATATTTGTATGATAACATTTGCTTCTGGGATATCAATTGAGTTATCACCCACCTACGAATTAACAGCTCAGATGCCATTAATATTGCCAATGTTTGTGGCTTTGAAGCAAATAAGTAGGATCACAAATTATAATAATCACACCTTAGAGAGGAAAACAGTGTTGACTTCTGGGCTGTTCTTGAATTGATAGAGAATTCTGGTCCTCTCAGCATGGCTAAAACATGCAAAGCTAGGATAAGTATATAACTTGTGGCCTATAATTGAAGTCGTATAAAATGAGAGGTTACCTTGTGGCACCATAAATCATTGGTTTACGGAGCTTCATTGCATATGCAGTTAGTGCAAATAAATTATCAGCAAACACAATTATCTTATCCCCGCGTTGTTGCTCATGGAATCGAATTAGAAACTCACAAGCCCTGAACTTGTTTGGATTCATCACATAGAGAACCTGGTAGAGTCAATATAATGCAGTCGTCAATATAATGCAGTCGTCAATATAAGAGAACAAATATGATGACTACAAATCTAAAAATGGAGTTCAGAAACCGATAAAATATTCATAAGTTCAATATGACTTGAAGCCAAGAAGAAGAATATATTTCTCTGAATATTCCCAAAAAAAAATGGATTTCACAGAAGGGATGGAAAAGAAAATTTTCATGTCAGAATTAAGATGAAAAACTTAACAAAAATTAATACTCCTACATTGATAAATTAAATTGGTCATTGCATAAAATCAAACATAAATAAGGTAGCACCAAAAGCAATATTGGGAACTAGAACATGTGTGCTCTATCTTTCGAAAATAAGATTCGGGAGTTGAACAAAAGCTCTGCACGGACAGACGAGAAACCTCAATGAAGATTCACCTGCTTCTTTTTTGAATTTTCCTTTTTCAAATACTCAGCAAAAAACTCTTTGGTCATGGGACACCATACTTCTGCACATTGAACATTTGCAATATATCCACCTTTCACTAAATCCAACCAGTTTGCTTCATACAGCTTTGGTCCAATTAGAAAATTTAGATCTGTAATACGTTCATCCTCTCTCACAAGTGTAGCTGCAATCATAAAAAATGAAGTTACTTAGTAATATGAAAGTGAACAGTGAAATCATAACTGGAATATATGATGAAAACAGACCAGTAAGACCAAGCTTGCAGTGAGACTTGGTAATGCTGATGACCTTTCTGAACATATGTGCAGGCACAACATGAACCTGAAAAAAGAATTAAGCAAAGAAAATGGGCATGTACGCTACGATGATTTGTAACGTGAAAATGGAACTTGCAAGCCTAAATTATCAGAGAATGGAGATCCCACCTCATCCATAAGGAGCAAACCCCACTCCCTGCTCCGAATTTCTTCTATGATCTTTTCCGAGTCTTCAGATCGTTTGCCCCCAAATGCCACCATGTTATACGTGGTGACAACGACACTAGCCATCCCACGAAATTTCTCCTTGTTATCTGACGTAAAACGGCTGATATGTTCATCTCTTATAGTTGACCAAAGCTTGAACTGGAACGCCCATTGATCAACAGAGACAGCATTTGTGGCCAAGCATAGACAGCTCTTCTTGATACGACATGCTGCAGATACGCCGACCAACGACTTTCCAGCACCACAAGGTAGCACAATAATGCCTGACCTTGCTCTGCCTGTAAAATCATGGCAGAAATTATTCTGCGAAGTAGAAGCACTTACTCTGTAGATATCCTGAGTTCAAAGTGCAATCAAATATTAACAAATAAACCCAGGGATACCTTTTTCTAGCTAAGAACCAAAGCAAGGTGAAGAAAGACTGCCTAACATTCCTAGTTTCCTTTCTTACTTCTTAGTAACATAGGTGTCCCAAAAATTCCTAGTTTCCTTTCTCAGAAACACAGGTTTCCATGAGTTCCTATGCTTAAAACACATCTCAGAAAACAGAAGATGAATCTTTTTTTTCCTTAAAATCAGATCAAGTCGACATGGACGGGATGTGCTGCCCATGAACCGGTCTACTGTAGCCATATTAAAAGATCATGCGACACATTAGGCAACTTATAGATCTGTTTAAATCTGGCGGCAAATCAGCACAAGTGTCATCTGATAAGCAACAATATGCTTGGTTTGAAAACTTGTCATGTGATAAGCAACAATATGCTTGGTTTTAAGACTCGGTTACTTAAAAGAAACCATGTCCAAACTCCTCAAATATCAGTTAAGAACTTTGCATGATGGCAAGGACGTCCCCAGTTATTCTTTATTGATTGACCTCACCAGTGAAGCATGGCTACGTATAGGACTGACTCGACTCTTGCCATGAGACTCAAAATCTTTCCAACAATCGAGTTTAAGCACACCAACTACTAGAGATTAGATCCTGATTCTAGCTCAAATGATCAAGATCACTGGTAAGCTAAGCAAACTATTAACAAGTATTATATGTATCTGCTATGGTGCCACACCATGACACTCTGTAGCTCTTTACCAAGTTTAAGATGCAGTTATTCACACGTATACAGCATCCTGAACTTACCATTCCCAAACATCTTACTGAGGCTCTTTTCTTGATATGGCCTTGGCCGTGCTTGAGGTTTTAACTCCATATCCAAATCTGGGTTTACCTATAATTAAATGAAATGTCAATTGCAACAGTAAATCGTGCAGCAAACGGTTGATCATATGTCATGCTAGAAAGCAGCTGAGAAACCATACAGAAAACTGTAGGTTGACTATTCCTGTGGCAAGTAAAATGGGTTGAGAATACCATGGGTCTCAAGTCTCGATATGAAATACTAGCACACAGTAATGTCTATACATAGTTTTTTGAGCTAGAGATAAGACTCAGCGGAAATCCAAATAGAATTGTTTTTCTTCTCCATGAATTTAAACAAACATCATATATGTATTATGAGGGTTCCCACTTGATGTACTGAAAGATCATCATTCTGAATGAAATAAGGAATAAAGTTAATTTCCCATGGTATGTGTGCTACTATGTTGTGTTTGGACTTCAGCGTGCTTATGAGAAAGAGCCCCCTGTATCATAACTTGTCATAATTTAATGGTTTTTAACCTTCAGCTGTGTATATGTTGAGAATGAAATAACTAAATGTTCTTAAAATATTTCAAAATATGAGATGTGCGATTATATATACTTATCACTTTTGATTTATACATGTATATCTGAATCAAGTTATATTAATATGGTAAATTCACATTACAATGTTCTGAGATGATATTGTGCACTACTGAAGCTCTCCTATTACCGTCACATTGGTTATTAACCCTCATTAAGCCAATATTTAACTATCTACCTAGTTCAGTTGGCATGTCTGAATTAACAGAGATAGTTGCTATTAGCTCAGCAAACTACCAGGTAAAAAATTGCTTCTGAAAATTCTCACATCATAAGGTCAAACTGGCTCAGACCAGTTCAACATGACCATCTTGCATCAAAACTAGCTAGCTGAATCTAGTTTATCCTGTTTTAACATGGGTTCAATGCATGAAAAAATCTCAGTCGGCTGATGCACTGAGGATCAAACCCAGTTTTTCCTGGTCAGATCTACATTCTAGATCTGATAAATATATTGGTTGTTCTTCATATGATAAGTACTTACTGTGTCATTTCTAAAATCATACTCCTCAAGCATGGGAAAGTTCAGTGCATTTGGTAAGCACCGCTGCTTGACGTTCTCAACCTGTATAAGATGACACAAAGTATTAACCACATGTCTCCACAACTGACGCTCTACAAAAGTTTTTGCTTGAAGCGACACGGTACATGGGCGGGATTAATTTCGAAAGAATGTGTTTCTTTTTCTTCAGCTGCAGCAGCTAATTCCATTCCATCTAACAATTCATCATGTCCAGTAGATATTTCCCCGGCTGTTTTGCTAACAGTGAATGAAGGTGCTCCTAGGCAGTCCTGCAGGAACATTGAAATACATTCAGATACAGCAGTTACATGATGGTTGATACAGACACCATAGAAGCAGAAGATGGTGGGTAGGAAGTCATGAACATTTGGTACAGACAAGATTGTAGCAGAAGATAGTGGGTGGTAAGTTAATATTTTTTCATATACGAGACACAATTCAAAATGGCCAATGCGAAGACCTGTACCAGTAGTGCAATTAATAATGTAGGTAACATTTACTAAACTCAGATGAAATGTGCAATTATTAGAGAAAGAGATAATAGCACACTTATGGTACGGATAAGCACTTCTATATGATGCAAAGTTCTCTTCTATCTAACACTAGTTGTGTTCAATGAAAATTGTATTCAAGTGAACAGAGCAAAAAACTAACCTCGGGATCTTGTCGTGATTTTGAGATTACATCATCATTCAATAGGGTCTTCAAAACCTGGACATAAGTGTGAAAGCTCGAATAAATAACGAGTGACAGAGTAATCAGAATTCTTTAGCTACAGGAAGAATGATACAACCTCAGGGAATGGGGACTCCACAAAATATCGATTCTTCTTCAGAACAAGCTTCACTTTGCCATAATTGGCAGTCGACCCATGGATGAAATCAATTATTTCCCGAGGTAATTTAGTCTTGGATAGCTTACTCAAGACACTAATGATAGTAGTCGTCTCGAGTCCAACCGAGACCGCGGCGTACAACGAGTGCGGCGTTAGATTGTATTCATGCATAGATTCTGGCCTGCACAACCAAAGTGAGATTTAAGTTTCTGATGAAAAATCTCTTGCGTTTGATTATATTCCAGACATTAACCCGGACTTTGGATGTTTAGGGAATATAAAAGTTGATGATCCATTTGACTACAACATCCATTATGGAGTACCAGCATCATTCTTAGGTCAGGTTCAATTGCATTTTAAGGTTATTAACTTAGATCCACTGCTGTTCCGTACCCCTCCATGCTAACCTTCTGGGAAAAAGTAGTATAAATCGGGCTAAGCTCCACTCATTTGATACAACAGTGGCTAGTCCAAAACATACGGTTGGTTGGGATCGGGAAGTGGGGGTGACTGAAGTAGACCTGCATACAGGTTCGGCGATGGCGATGAGGAAATCGTACGCCTGCTTGTAAAGAGGCGAGAAGGTCTCGAGGAAGATGCGGCCGTCTGCGCACGCCCACAGCGGCCGGTTCAGGTGGTCCGGCTTCAGCTCCAGCTTGGTGAAGTCCCTCTTCTTCACCTCGTTATCCCCTGCAACGGACGGATCACCCCCAAAATCCCCAATCAGTTATAAGCGGCAGGCAGAAACCACGCCGATTCGCGAAAGGGACGGCGGATTCAGGAGGGATCGCGAGTGCGCGGGGTACCGTCGCGGGCGTCGTCGTCGAAGTCGTCGGCGTAGTTCATCTCGGCGGTCTCGTCGACCAGGGCCGCCTTCGATGGCGCCGAGGACTTGTGACGCTTCGGCGCGCGGGCGCGATCGCCTGTAGAGGAGAGAGGGGAACGGCGTCATAGAGTGTGAGAGGGAGGATGTTGGTCTCAGATTTAGGGTTTGCGGCTCACCGTCGCCGCCTGCCATGGCTGGGAGCGAGGAGGTCGGTGCAGGGATGGGACGAGTCGAGTCGAGGAAGACGGCGAGAGTCGGATGCTATGTTGTGCGAAACAGGTCTGGGTTGGGCTGTGGGGCTTGGACAAATATAGGACAAGTTGGGGGCCTGGCCCAACCTTTGTCGAATCTCGTCCGTTTACTCGGATGATTCGGAACCGTCGGACGGAATAGTGGGGCTGCTTCTATGCGGGGCGGCACGGCCAGAGGGAGTGAGAGGCGGCCGCGGCGAGAGCTTGTCGAAGCAGCTGCGCCGGTTGTGGTGAGAGTCCGCCACCGCTATGTTGGGGGGCGAGCAGGCGCAGGCCGACGCGTACCAGCTAGCGGTGGCGAGGAATGATGGGGAGGCGGCGGCGCATGGTGGAGAGGCGGTGGGGGATGGGGGTCGGCCGGCGGGGCATGAGGGTCTGGGCGTCTGGCTGCGGCGCGGCGGCGCGGCGGCGCCGGCCTTTGGGGATGGAGCTCTCCGCGGGGACGAGATAGGTTTGAGAGGGAAGCTGTTACAGTACTTTTTTCCTTGTCCTCACATGAACTGAAGTCAAGGGCATTTTTGGTATGTTGTATAAAATTGACGGGCTGTCATGTGTTGACTAACAGAATATGTTTTGTGCTATTTTTTGGCATCAAAAAACCAATATGGGGTGGTATTTCGGCAATTCAGTTTTCACAAGTGGTATTTTGGCACTTTTGTTTTAAATTTTGGCTATTGTCTCGTAGGAATACAAAGGCGGCAGCGACCTCATCGGCGGCGTGGGATCGATCAGTCACTGCTTCTTCCTCGCTCCCCTGGTTTGAGGCTGCGTCGCTGGGACTGCTTCACGGGGTTGGCTTGCCCAACTACCCGGTCTCTACGAGTGATCTCGGTGTGGGGTTAAGACTTGAGAGAGGAAGGAGATGGTGGAGACTTCGGCCACTGCTGAGGCAAGATCTCACAAGAAACCGGAAGCGGTAGAAGGTTTAGAAGCTCTACTGAAAAGGTTGAATCTGAAAAGGTTGAATCTGCAGGGGGCTTGATTGGAGTAATATTGCAAGCGATAGGATGGACGATCTAAAGGAGGAAGTGAAGTGGTTAGTACTAGGTAGGGTTCACACATTGGAAGACCTTTCTTTTAGAAAAACTGACGGTAAAAGAATTTTTTTTTACTTTTTATAAATTTTCCAAATAATATGTAAAAAAATCAATTTCAAAAATATTGCTCTATGGAGTCCCTTGCCATCGAGCATGAGCTCATGAAAGCTCCGTGCCCTTCCTCCCACCGATGGCGATGACACTGGCGACGCCTTTTGGATTCCTGGTCGGGACTGTCCCAATTGATCGACCACCGCAGCCAGGTTGAGTGTATAGAGTTGAGGTAGACTGTGTCCCATAATTGTGTAGGGATTTCTATTTTCGTGCCCTCAGGTCGTTAGTTGTACTCAGTTTTCCCCAGCCGCTTAGTTTTTCCTCAGTTTTCCCCTCGCTCTAGTTTGAAACCCCTCGCAAACGCTCGGACGGGAGGGTTGCGGTCTGGTCAGAGGCCTTAGACCGTTACCGGTGACGGCTAGGGAGCCGCGGTGGTTGTGAATGGACCGTTTGCTTTTGAATTGTGTTGACTGTTGACCCAATGAGACACGTCGGACTGGCGGTCTGTCACTCACCCAAAGCTTTCCCCTCCGCCCGAGACTGAAAGAGCTCACACACCGCCCCTCCGCCGCCACACCGTCCTGCCCTCCTACCTTATGGCGTCGTCCGCCACCGAGCCGCCCCCGCCCCCACCACCACCCCCGGGAGGCAGAGAGGGCTCCGCCTCCACTAGATCTAGATCTACCCCTATGGCGGTAGAGTTTGTATATCCGTCTAATGTGCCGATTATGCCCCTCAACAGCGGAGAAGATTGGGAATCGGAGGGATCTAACGCATGGATTCCATCTGGGTAAGCATCGTCTGCCTATGTGAATTAAGAGTACGCAGTTTTTTCGCGCGAATCGCTGTTGCTCAACTAACTGTGTTGCTTTTCGAATAGGATTGATCCAGCGCTGGCTTTTCGGCTGGTGGTTAGGCTGGATACTAGCTTTTTGCGTGATTCTGAACGCAATGTGACCGGATTTTACATCCCAGCGGTGGTTGCAACTACCATCTCGTTGAGGGATTTAAAAGATAATATCTGCGCTCGGTACCCCTGGGGCGCTGGCGATTCAATTGATTTCCAATATTTCAACAGCACGGAGGGAAGATTTCTTCCACTAATTTCCGACGACGATCTGAGAATTCTTTTTGCTTTAAATGATTCTTGCCGTGTCGGTAAAATTCGAATCCATGTGGACAGGGTGCAGGCATCATCTGGTGTTGGGGCATCATCAGGTGGTCGGGCATCATGTCTCTCTAGTGTTGCTGCCTCTGCTAATCGTGTGCGCCGCCCCACTCCTTGTAGGTCCACAGCAGCACCATCTGTCCCCAGTGCTAGTGGTAGCCAGATTGTTCATGCGGTCGATGTGGAGGACGATGCAGAGATTGAGGATCCGTCTCCTCAAGATGATGAGGATGAGTTGATGTTTCCTGAATTGGTAGATCGATGCAGTAAGCAGGCAATGGAGGATCAATACATGGAAGATATTGCACAAGGTGCCAGATTTGATGACACTGATGATGAAGAGAAGGATGAGAACAATGACAGCCTTGTTTTAGCCGATTACGAAGACGATGACTTGCCAACAATTGAGTGGAACAGGGAGGATCCTCAGCTTGCAGAAGGCACCGTATTTCAAACGATGATGGAGTGCCATAATGCAATTACTACATATTGCATTATCACCAAGAATGATTATGAGGTTATTAAAAGTGAGCCAGGTAGGTTCACAGTTAAGTGCCCATACAAGAGGTGTAGGTGGAGGCTGCATGCATCCACAATGCTCAGAAGCACCGTGGTTCAGGTACTACGCCAACCAGTTGTGTATTTTAGATCACGGTGTGAAATTTGTTAACTGTTACTGACATCCCTTATAATTATGTTTTAGATAAAGAAGAACTCGATCGACCATACTTGTCCACCTTGAGCGGGAGCGCTAGAGGAGAAATCAAAGCTAGCGAAGACTAGGTGGTTGGCAGATGCAATCATAGATTGGCTGAGAGAAACTCCAACACTTGGTCCAACAGCACTCATAAAATTGATATCTGATAAGTTTACTATAAACATACCTTACATGAGGATGTTCTATGCAAAGGAAATGGCTCTTGACAGGATAAATGGTCCATAGAATGAAAGCTTTCAGTTGCTTTACACTTTCAAAGCTGAAGTGGAGATGGCTAGTCCAGGCAGTGTTGTAGCGATAGACAAGCATACAGTTCCCTACAAATTGAAAAGCGGGAGGATGATGCAGAAGGAATGTTTTAGAAGGGCTTTTGTTTGTTTCAAAGCTTGCTGGAAAGGCTTTCTGGACGGTTGCAGGCCTTATTTGGCCGTGGATGCAACAGCTCTTCATGGCAGGTTTAAAGGACAGCTAGTTACTGCTACTGCAATTGATGGACACAATTGGATGTTCCCTGTTGCTTATGGAGTTTTGGAGGTTGAGTCGGAGGAAAGTTGGACTTGGTTTCTGCAGAATTTGTGCGACCTTATAGGTCATCCACCAGGACTTACTATCCACACAGACGCTTGCAAAGGTTTGGAGAGTGCAGTAGAAGCAGTATTCCCTGGAGTGGAGCATAGGGAATGTATGCGACACTTGGTACAGAATTTTATAAAGAAATTCAAGGGTAAAGTTTATACTGACAACCTATGGCCAGCTGCATACACATGCAGCATTAGGAAGCATCTGTTTCATTTGGAAGTGTTGTATAAACAAAAAACTGGGGTGAAGGAGTATTTGGATGAACATCATGGTAGGGTGTGGTCAAGAAGCCAATTCAATGAAATTTGCAAGGTAGACCATGTAACAAGTAACCTTGCGGAGAGTTTTAATGCAAAGGTCAAGTCATTGAAAGGGCTTATGCTGTGGCAAATATTTGATAAGATTAGGCAGATGATCATGATAAAAATCGATCTGCGTCAAAGAATTGCAGCCACAAAATATGTTGGCCATCTCATGCTCCCATCTTTGATTAAGTCTTTGCATGCCAGGGCAAAACAATTGAAGATGAAATGCATCAGAAAAGGAATGGAGGCTGAGGTAACCTACACTGACAGTAAAAACAGGCAGTGGAGGTATCCAGTGAGTTTGGTTGATAGGACATGCCATTGTAGGCGATGGCAGATCCGTAGGATACCCTGCATACACGCATTGTTTTTCATGAGTGTTATAGCGGGTGCAGAAGGTGAAGTTGATCAGTATGTGTCAGAGTATTTCTCTATTGCCAAATTTAGGGCTGCATATGCTATGAATGTTCCTACCTTGTTGGGAAAAGACCAATGGATGAAAGTCGATCCAGGCTTCAAACTGTACTCTCCAGTTTTGACTAGACCGGCAGGTAGGCCGAGGAAGAATAGGATCAGAGCTAGTGCAGAGGGTGGTCCACCGATTCGACGACGTAAGTGCAAACGTTGTGGAATCCCTGGACACATTGCTAGGCTTTATAAAAATCCAGTTGACCCAGCTTTTGAAATGGAAGATCAGGCGGGAGCAGCAAATGCAGAGGAGAATGAAGAAGCAATTCAACATGAGGAGATTGAAGCAATGGATCATGAGGAGATTGAAGCAATGGATCATGAGCTGCTTGAACCGATGGATCCAGAGCAGATTGAACCGATGGATCGAGAGCTGCTTGAACCGATGGATCAAGAGCTGCTTGAACTGATGGATCGAGAGCAGAGGGAACAGATAGATCAAGAGCTGCTTGAACCAATGGATCGAGAGCAGAGGGAACAGATGGATCGAGAGCTGCTTGAACCGATGGATCGAGAGCAGAGGGAACAGATAGATCGAGAGGCCTTGGAAGCAATGGATCGACAGCTGCTTGAAGCATTTGAAGAAAATGCATTAGAAGAAAGAGCACAAGCTTCGTATGATATGGTTGTCTCTGTCTTGGCACAACCCGAAGAGAAGAAGAAGAAGAAGAAGAAGAAGAACAAGAAAGATGGCAAAAGGAAGGTAGACACCGGTAATATCCCTGGTAGGGTTACCCGGAGTAAGGTGGTGGACCCAGCGAGTCACACCAGGAGCAAGAGAAAGATTTTATTTTGAACAATTAATTTGAATTTGTATGAACAATTTGTGTTGGGGATCCCTTTGTATTGAATTCGAACTAGTGTGACGTTCCCAAGTTTGTATGTTGAATAATCACAATAATGTAGGGAATATATGTGTTATTTGCTTGAATAAGTTCCTAGTCCATGAGCTACTAGCTATAGTTCATCGCTTGAGGTTTCCTCACTTTTCCCCCTCTTAGTGACTAAACTCAAAAAATATAGTTTTGGGTTTATTTTAATTCATAATAATTCAAAACATGGTGGAACCTTCCCATGGAGTCTTGTTATGTTACCTACAACCTAGAGAAATAATAATGGAAAAAGATATATAGAGATATGAAGTTTCCCTTTCCCAAAACCACTTCCTAGTCCATGAGCTACTAGCTATGAAGATGCAGGGCTTTCTACTCAACACACCTCCCAAATGCCCACAATGCTTACAAACTTTGTCCAAATGAGTCCAAATTCGTCACACTTGTGTATCTTTGAATTGCAAACAATATCACGTCGGCCAAATGTACTATATTGTTCAAATAACACAATCTAACAATTTTTATGCCAAAAGCTTCAATTTCCCTTACTCCCTTTATTATTTGGGTGCCCCTGTTTTACTTAGTTTTACTCTGTTTTCCCCCTCCGGGTCCACTTGTTTTATTCAGTCCTACTCAGTTTTGCCCTTCCGATAAACATTTCCTCACTTTTCCCCCTCTTAGTTCTACTCAGTTTTCCTCCCTTGTACTCACTGGCTGATCTCTGATTGGTCGAGATGTATTTCACACGAATCTTGGTTGGTTGATAGCTCAACGCACGCTTGCACCGTTGGATCATTTATGATCGGACGGCCTGTCAACCCTGGCGGTCGCGGCGGCGCGGATCTGCAGAGCACATACCTACCAACCCTGGCAGTCGCATATTCCAGTCGCATCTTCCTCTCTTACTCTGGCGGTCGCGGCAGCGCGGATCTGCAGCGTGCGTGCGTGGGGCGGCGCGGATCTAACCGTGCGTGCGGCGGCGCGGATCTAACCGTGCGTGCGGCGGCGCGGATCTAACCGTGCGGCGGCGTGGATCTAAGAGTGCCGGCGTGGATCTAAGAGTGCCGGCGCGGATCTAACCGTGCGTGCGGCGGCGCGGATCTAACCGTGCGGCGGCGTGGATCTAAGAGTGCCGGTGAGGATCTAACCCTCAGAAATAGTTGAAATGTCTCTCTCTGTCTCACTTTCATTTATCTTCTCAGGTCTGTTGATGATGAAGAACACCAAGACGGTGGCCGTGTCGACAGTGCTCAGCGATCGTCTTGAAGCCATCGCCTACAACATCGCTGGGACCTACAACATCGCTGCGATGGCGCAGATCCAGCCTTCAATGTCGGAGCCTGCAGATATCTCACTTCCGTTACCCTCGTCAGATCTGTTGCTGATGGACACCAAGACGGCGGCCATGTCCACAGTGCTCAGCGATCGTCTTGAAGCCATCGCCTACAACATCGCTGCGACCTACAACATCGCTGCGACGGTGCAGATCCAGCCTTCAATGTCGGAGCCTGCCGATGTCTCACTTCCGTTGCCCTCCTCAAATCTGTTGCTGATGGACACCAAGACGGCGGCCGTGTCGACTGTGGTCATCGATGACAAGACGTTTGAAGCCATCATCCACAACATCACCGACGGCGCAGATCCAGCCCTCCTCCATGTCCGAGTTGAGGGGGCTGGATCTACCTGAGGATGGCGCAGATCCAGCCCCCTCAGCCGTGTTCGACATCGCAAATTGGGATAAATTATGATAAATTTGTATTTTTTAATTTCAATTTGGGATAAAATGTTCGAACTACTACCTCCGTGTCAAAAAAAGCTTCTCCACTTTCTCAATGTGTCCCTGTACATCTGAATGTATGATTTGAATTCTATCCCAACTTGATTGGGAAGATTGATATGTATTTGATCCGAGAGGCTGGTACATGCTTTCACTTTTGGGATCCCTTCACTTTTATAAGATGTTCATGCATGAAAATTATCGCGCGCATTACTTAGCACAACTAGGAAATTGTACGACAAAATACAGTGGTTAGAGCCACACCAAAATACAGTGGTTAGAGCCATCTACTGAATAACAATTCTATACTATCTAAATCATCTACCACAACCACATAACTGCTAGGACAGGGATGACACCTAATAAAACTGCCCAGATGAATCTACTTTTTGCCTCTCCCATCACTTGAAGTTCATGTTCTAGATTTTCTACCACTTGATCAAATACGGCAAGATCTGTCTCAAGTATCAACTTCTCCTTGCGAATAAGCTCTGAATTCTTCTTTTCTTCCTTCACAGTACGCTTCAGCTCGAATATCATTAGGTTTTTACGGGCCAATTCATCACCTAAATTGGCCACCTTCTCCTCCAAATCCATCCTCTGGCTACACCACTGGGTTGATTCATCTTGGTATGCAATGTACCATGGATCATCGGCTTGCCTGGCGAACTGTAACAATAATGGAAAAAAGAACAACTGAAATCACTCCAACAGGCCATGGCGGCACTTCAAATTCAATGGTAGTACAGAGCAGAAGCTAGATACCTGCACTTCCGACGAGGTAGGAGAAGTAGAACGTGGCCACGACATGATCGAATCCCCACCCTCGTCGGTGTACCCGCTACGACCAGACATTGAGGACTATTTCGCACCTGCAAACTCCTAATAAATTACGGGAACCGAATCGATTAGGGGGCGCGGGAGGCGGAAGCGGAGGTCGTCGTGGGCGGCGGATCTGCTTGCGGTGGAGCAAATCCCGGTCGTCGTGGGCGGCGGATCTGCTTGCAGCGGACTTTCCTGCGGTGGGTACAATGCGTGCGGACGAAACAAGTCCTGGAGCCGTGGTTGACGTGCAGCGCCGCAGTCCGTCCGACACCGCCGGGGAACAGAGCCGGCGGCGCGACGAGGCGCCGGCGATGGCTGCTCCGTCCGAGGGTGGGGAACGAGCTGCCAGCGGTTCTCCGATGACTAATGAGATGCGCAACACTAGGTTCCAGCCATGTTTAGCACAAGATTCACTTTAGATTAAGCTGTGAAAATAGTCACCTGCTGGGTCTAGCTTAAGAAAAATTAATTAGCAAACTTGTTGCTTCTCTCTAAATAAAAGCAGGGATATATGCCTTTTCACTAAGGCCGACCCCAGCGGTCATTGGCTGAGGCAGCCCCACAAAGCGGCTCTATATGATTTTCTCTAAATAAATAGACGACCCCAGCGATCATTGGCTGTGGAGGCCCCACAGAGCGGCAATATATGATTTTCTCTAAATAAATTGATGACCCACTGGTCATTGGCTGCGGCAGCCCCACAGATCGGCAATATATGTCTTTTCCTAAAAATTACATGACCCCACTGGTCATTGGCTGCGGCAGCCCTATAGAGCGGCCCCATTTGTCATTGGCAGCACCGCGTATACAATCAGGAAATAAAACGGCCCACACGTCAGCAATAGATGGATGGCTGCTCCGACGTGTCTCCTGACCCTACCCGTCAGCACCATTCAGAAGCATCGGTCAATTCACAACCACTGCGGCTCCCTAGCCATCACCGCTAACAGTCAAGGCCTCTGACCAGACCGCAACCCTCCCGTCCGAGCGTCTGCGAGGGGTTTCAAACTAGAGCGAGGGGAAAACTAAGGAAAAACTAAGCGGCTGGGGAAAACTGAGTACAACTAACGATCTGAGGGCACGAAAATAGAAATCCCAATTGTGTATGTCTTCATGTCAATCTGGATGTCACGAAGCCATTGATTCGCTTTGTTGCATTGGAGGTGGAAGGAAATGCTAATTTGCGAGGCGGGTACTCTCCAACCATGCTTTGTGTGGTCGAAACTCAACTACATACGAAACATGTGGAGAATTTAGATTGTACTTTAGGGCTTGAAAAGAGTTTTGTTGTCAGTAGTTCTGGCCATAATGGTGGTTTTGAATTTGTTATGAAATAATAAGATTGAGATTGAGATTTTACCATATTCTCAGTTTCATCTGGATTTAATGGTGACAAGAGCAAGGGATGAATTCTTAGCGCCTTACTGTGGTGTATCGTGAGGCCCAGGTTAATGGCACCATAGCACATGTGGTATGATCTTCAAATGATATTCCATGGCTTGTATTACAACATACTGATTCACATATTGGTTGTAATAACATCTTTTATACGAGACTAAGAAAGCACAGTTTAAGAAATGACAAAGAAAAATATGAAAATTAAAGATGTCGTGTTCTCATTGGCCATTTGTGTATATTGTTTTTGCAATTGTTAATTTTGTAAAACTATTAGCCCTCTAAATCATATGTTTTTACCACATAAATCTCAACCCATTGTGACTCGCTTCGAGAAGTGTTTGTTTTGGTTAAAATGAATTAGGTTTAGTTGAACCTATAGTAGAGGGTCAATTTTTGTGTCACGCTTTTGTAGAAGAAGTTTGTATGCTACAATTCTAACTAAGATGACCTACACATGCTCAAATAGAAGTCTAAAACAATTCTGAAGTTTGGCAGGATAGGTGTTGGGGTTAACCTAAGTTTCGGGTCGGGTTTTTCAAATTTGACACATGATAATTTTGAATAAATATAAACTATTTACAATTTAGATCCCTGTAATTTTTTCTGATTTTTTGAATAGTGATAAAGCTGCTCGAAAAAACTGAGGAATAGGTCACTGACGGCCGGCGCGGTGGCGGCCAAGCCTGGTTTTTTTGTGTGTGCAGAGTCTGAACATACATTGTGGTTGGGGTGTCAATGGGATCCCACCTATCTTTTACTTATAGTTCATTTTATCATTTCTAGTGTAAATTGACAAAATGAACTATAAGGCTGTGTACAACACTGAGCTTTTAGATAGACGCTTAAGCAAAGATTGAATTGGAAAATTAACCATAGCGTTGTCAACGTAAGAGTATACAACTCCAACAAATGCATCAAATTCACATGCGCTTGTTTCATAGCTAACATAATCAGAGTATTCTGCTGAAGGCAAAAAAAAAGCACCTGACGCACAATTTGCGTCGAGTCTTGTAGATTACCGCCCATCGGCCAGGATTGCTTGTTACAACTCCCGATCATCCAAGATCAAAATCCTGACGCCCTGATACGTCTCCAACGTGTCTATAATTTTTGATGTTACATGCTTGTTTTTACACCATTTGCCTATTGTTTCGTTACACTTCATGGCACTTTTATGCATTTTCCGGAACTAACCTATTAACGAGTTGCCACAGAGTCAGTTCCCTGTTTTCTGCTATTTTTGTGTTTCAGAAGTGATACACAGGAAATATTTTCGGAATTGGACGAAATAAGTTCCTGAAGTCTTATTTTACCCGGAAGCTTCCAGAGATCCGAAGGAGAGAAGGATAGGGGCCACCAGGGCCCCACACGCAGGGGTGGCGCGGCCAGGCCCCTGGCCGCGCGAGCCTGGCGTGAGGGCGCCTGGGACCTCCTCTGACATCGCCCCTTCGCCTATAAAGACCCCCCGACGGAAAAAACCTAAGTACCCGATCACTTTTCCAGAACACATCGCGATCCGCCGCCGCCGTCGACCCGAAGATCGGGAGGGTCCAGAAGCTCTTCCCGGCACCCTGCCGGAGAGGGAAATCGCCACCAAAGGTCTTCTTCATCGCCATGCTTGCCTCCGGAGCGATGAGTGAGTAGTCTACCTTGGACTATGGGTCCATAGCAGTAGCTAGATGGTTGTCTTCTCCACCATGTGCTTCATGTTTAGATCTCATGAGCTGCCCTACATGATTGAGATCACCGTTATGTAATTCTACATGTTTGGTTTGTTGGGATCCGATAAATATTGGTGTTTATGATTAAGTTGCTGTACTGAATATTATCTTTTGTTATCTCTATGTTGTTTATGATCTTGCATGCTCTCCATTGTTAGTAGCTATCTTGGCCGAGTAGTTGCTAGTGACTCTAAGAGGGGGTATTTATGCTCGATAGTGGGTTCATGCCTCTATTTAACCTGGGGGAGTGACATAAACCTCTAAGGTTGTAGATGTGTTGTTGCTACTAGGGAGAAAACAACATTCATATGCTCAAGGGCATATGCTTTGTTTACATTACACACTTTGCTTAATGCAATTATCTGTTGTTCGCAACTTAATACTCATGGGGTGTTCGGATTGATATCCCCGGGAGTGGATTATTAGTTATAGATGCAGTTGGATGGCGGTTGACAAGGGTATAGTTAATAGAGCCCGTTAGTTGAGTACCCCTGAGGCCCGTATAGCTAGGCCCAATTGTAATGATAGTCGAATACGATTTCCTACCGTATGTCGATATTGTAATCTGTATCGGACCCTACCCGATCCTCGAGACCTGGCCATCTATATATAGGGGCCAGGAGGGGACGGTGTAGGCGAGATTGAAAGCAAGCCAGGTTGAACACCCAAGTTTACTTTCGACATATACCTATTCCGACTAACTTTACCTTCGAGTTCATCCGATGCCCTATCTCCCCGATCCTAAGTCCTTCATCTAGGACATTTGTCGAGTTAACCCTCGTCAATTGGCGCCGACCGTGGGGACTTGGGCGTTGGAATCATGAATTCGACAGCTTTTTCACTTTTAGCCAACAGCAGCACAGAAGTCGACGAAAATTAAGAGATGGAGTTGACAATTAGAAGTTTCAGCATCCTCATCGGGCCATCGGGTTCATCTCGCCTTTCAGATCCGACGAAACAAGATCCGTCGGCAAGTGAGCCTGAAACAGTAGCAATGATGGAGTATTCCGACGGTTCATCCAGCGAGGTAAACTCGCTGGTCAGCCTAGACGAAGAGCTAAAAGAAATCGAAGAAGACAACAAAGCAAAACAAAAACTCGACGAAGGAGTCCAACTCAATGATCTCATGATCTGCCTCGACAATATCTCAGACAAGTCAACAGACACATGGAAGACAGGGTTAGAGCTTTCTGAAGATGGTGACTCGATCTTCTCAAGCTTCAATAGTAACATCGGCAAACAATGCCAGGTGCTCGCCATTGTGGGAGACAATGATATGTCTCAAACGTATCTATAATTTTTGATGCTCCATGCTTGTTTTTACACCATTTGCCTATTGTTTCGTTACACTTCGTGGCACTTTTATGCATTTTCCGGAACTAACCTATTAACAAGTGCCACAGTGCCAGTTTCCTATTTTCTGCTGTTTTTGTGTTTCAGAAGTGACACACAGGAAATATTCTCGGAATTGGACGAAACAAGTTCCTGAAGTCTTATTTTTCCCGGAAGCTTCCAGAGATCCGAAGAGAAGTAGGAGGGGGGCCACCAGGGCCCCACACATAGGGCCGGCGCGGCCAGCCCCCTGGCCGCGCCACCCATGTGTGAGGGAGCCTGGCTCCTCCTCTGACATCGACCCTTCGCCTATAAAGACCCCCCAACGGAAAAAACCTAAGTACCCGATCAGATTTCCAGAACACATCGCGATCCGCCGCCACCGTCGACCCGAAGATCGGGAGGGTCCAGAAGCTCTTCCCGGCACCCTGCCGGAGAGGGGAATCGCCACCGGAGGTCTTCTTCATCGCCATGCTTGCCTCCGGAGCGATGAGTGAGTAGTCTACCTTGGACTATGGGTCCATAGCAGTAGCTAGATGGTTGTCTTCTCCACCATGTGCTTCATGTTTAGATCTCATGAGCTGCCCTACATGATTGAGATCACCGTTATGTAATTCTACATGTTTGGTTTGTTGGGATCCGATGAATATTGGTGTTTATGATTAAGTTGCTGTACTGAATTATATCTTTTGTTATCTCTATGTTGTTTATGATCTTGCATGCTCTCCGTTGTTAGTAGCTATCTTGGCCGAGTAGTTGCTAGTGACTCCAAGAGGGGGTATTTATGCTCGATAGTGGGTTCATGCCTCTATTTCACCTGGGGGAGTGACAGAAACCTCTAAGGTGGTAGATGTGCTGTTGCTACTAGGGAGAAAACAACATTCATATGCTCAAGGGCATATGCTTTGTTTACATTACACACTTTGCTTAATGCAATTATCTATTATTCGCAACTTAATACTACTGGGGTGTTCGGATTGATATCCCCGGGAGTGGATTATTAGTCATAGATACAGTTGGATGGCGGTCTATGTATTTTGTTGTAATGCCCAGAGTAAATCTCATAGTGATCTTCTTGACATATCACGTTATCTTTATTCTATCAATTGCCCAACTGTAATTTGTTTACCCAGCATGTGCTATTTTATCTATGGAGAGACACCACTAGTGAACTGTGGACCCCGGTCCTATTTACATCATATTGCTATCGCACTGTTTACTTTACTCGCATACTATATTGTTTTCCACTCGATACACTCATAATCTTTGTTTCAAGCAAACCGGTGAGATTGACAACCTCATCGCAAGTTGGGAACAAAGTACTTGGTTGTGTGTGTGCAGGTTCCACATCACCTTCAGTCGTCGCCGTCTTTCCTCTCCTGATCGATAAACCTTGGTTTCTTAACTGAGGGAAAACTAGCCGCTACACTCATCATACCTTCCTCTTGGGGTTCCCAACGGGTTGGTTATCCACCACGCACAAGGACTAACTGCTCCCACGTCAACTACACGCCAGCAGCCTCTTTTCTGGCGCCATCACCAAGTAGCAGCTTCTTTTCTGGCGCCGTTGCCGGGGAGGAAGAGAAGACTTCTGCGAGGGGAGTTTTTCGCACACACATCCTTTACTTTGTTATTGTTTTGCTTTACTTTATTTCATTTTACCTGCATCGTTTTTTTTTAATCAAAAACCCAAAAAAATTAGAATCCTTGGTAGTTGTTTTTACTTTAATTTAGTTTATCATGCTGTTCCCTGAGTTCGTTCTGGAGGACCTCTCAGTAGGTAGTGGTTCGATTATTGGCAAAAGTAACATTGAGGAGTTCTTTAATCACATTAGTATGCATGAGGAAGTTGAGGAAAAGTCTTGGGTTGAGCTTGCTCCTAGTATTGAAGTTGCTTCTATTTATTTAATTGAGATGTTGGAAACTAGGTTTGCTAGTCTTAATCCTTTTATGCAATACATGTTCCTTAAGCTTCATGAAATTGAGGATCCCGAAAAGAAGGCTTTTATCTTGGAAACTTTGCGTTTAGAATTTAAGGATGTCGTTATTGAAGCTAGGAAGGTTCTTAAACGTTTTAATAAACTCGGTTCACCTATAACGGTTATTAATACAAATGACGAGGAGGCCGAGATACCTATACCTTGCAAGCTTTTGGGATTGAGTGAAGCTTTCGAAAATAATTTTGACTGGATTTGTCCTGAAAATCTTTTTGATGAGAATAGTGTACCAAAGCATGATCACAAATGGTCTTCAAAAACTTATGTGGAAGAAATACAATGCCTTATTGACAAGACCTCTACTGTTGATCTTAATGCTTCTGCGGATGTTACTTGATTCGCAATTTTCTGCGCCTAGCTCAAAGGCGTTAAAGAAAAGCACTCTTGGGAGATAACCCAATGTTTTCTTTTCAGTACTTTTTCTTTTATTTGAGTCTTGGAAGTCATTACTACTGTAATGACCGCTCCTTATCTTGTTTATTTCGTTTTTGTGCCAAGAGGAGCCTCTAATTTGAGTGAGGTAAAGATTTGGGGATGTTGCTGTCCTGAAACTGTTTTCGGTGCTGCACCGTAAAAATTCGTATAAATTCTCTGTTTATCTTTTGGACCTGCGATTTCTTGTGCATATGCCCCAGGTTATATCCAAACTTTTCTTAGTTGAACACTTTTTGATTTGAGCAATATAAAATCCCTCAAAAATTCGACCTTTGTCAGCTGTTCAGTTTTGACAGATTTCTGCCAATATTTGTGTTTGCCACTTTATCGCTTTCTTTTGAGTTCTTTTGATCATGGAACTTTTTGGGGAGGTTGCTATAGTAGTATTTGCTATATATGTGGTGGTTTTAAGTTGAAACCTGAAGCAAATAGAGGATTGATTATATGTTATGCTTGCACTAATGTTGCTAATAGAATTATGTTTAGTTTTGTATGTAGGAAGTTTTCAAGTGTAGGGATTGGAGAATGATGAGATGAGTTGAAGAATGGACAAAAGCTCAAGCTTGGGGATGCCCATGCATCACCCCAAGAAATATCCAAGAAGTACAAGCGTCAAAGCTTGGGGATGCCCCCGAGGCACCCCTTCTTCATCGGCAAAAATCAGGTCACCTTTCAAGACACTATATTTTTATTGCTTCATGCACTATGTGTTTTTCTTGGAGCGTCAGTTGTTTTAGTTTTCTTAGTTTGTTAGTTTGTTTTGTTTGCTGCAATAAATGGTTGGACCCCAACAAACTTCCTTTGGAGGAGATGTACTCGTTTTCATTTGCAAAGAACGCTCTAGTTTTCACTCTTATCGTTCATCGAGCGTTCTACTTTTTTTGCTACTGCTTTTGATTTTCGTTTTCGCCTTGATTTGCATTCAGATCTTGTCATATATTTTCATCAAGGTGTATTTTTTGCCTCTGATCTTTATTGGTTTTCATCAAAAGAGGTGTTTATAAAAATTTCAAATGGTGTTGGAAAAGAGAAAAAGCTTTGTGCAAAATAGTGGTACAAGAAGGAGCTTGTGTAGACTGCGGCTTAGGCTTTTTCATGTCATGCTTGATGTCTTTTTGATAGTATGCTTAGTGGTTTTGCTGTAGCATGACTTGTCTCAAATAACTGAGATTGCTTAATGAGCCTTTGAAAAAAATCATGCGTTGTTTTTATTGTATGGAAGCATTATTTTGGTTTTCTCCTTGATGCTTTATTTGGGTTGACTTGGCGCATGCTCACACATGTTAGACTCTTACAAAGTTGCCAATAGCCTTCATGATCATTTAGTTTTTGACTTTTGATGCCATCTTATGCTTCTTTTAATGTCGCTTTGTCGCTTTGCATGATTATGGCCATTATTGCTCTCTTAGTTGGTCGCTCCCAGTCTTTTGCTAGCCCCCACCTTGTACTGAGTATGAGCTCTACTCGTGCATCCAACTCCTAAAAGCCAAAGTTTTCCAAAGTGTCCACCATACATACCTACTAGCAATTTGCTATTTCAAGTAAATTTGACTTGCTTTTATTTTCTCTTCAAATTAAACTCTTACCAGTGTTATGCGAAATTCGGTCGGTAAAGCTCTCACGAACCGGAAGGCACACTTTACTTTTTCATGTTCTTAAAAATTTGACATTGTGGTCTCTTATGTTGAGTTGTTATGCTTGCAAGTTGTAAGTTGGATTCTAGCCCAGCCATGCTGTCATGGGGCAAGCTTTCAACATTGCACTTCTTAATTGAGTTGATATCGTGATCTTTTGTTTATGGATGCCCGCGGTGTGAAATGAATTGGGAATCTTGTAGGGATCATGGAGTTTGTATATGTGTTAGGGAAACGCCGGGCCGCCAATCTAAGCCATGCATAATTCATGGTGGAAATTTGCAGCATACCCATGGTGAACATTCGACGACGCATCTCATAATAAAAAGCTAAACAAAAGGCAAATAAAAGAGATGTCGAGGTGTTCATTGTCTGCTTGTCCTGTCATTTTGGTGTGGGCTTGTTCCATGTCATCGGGCACGGAGGTACCCCATTGGTGGTTCTCAATGATATGCATGTACTTACAATGACAAGAGCCTTGCTTGGGACTCTAAGTAAAGTAGCATGAGGTTTGGGTACTCGTATTCACGGGGCACGAGGTTTTCAACTTATGATTTGTCAAGCATATGCATCATAATTGTTCTCGCATTAACTTTAACCATTCAAGATGCTTATGATGGGGGCAATGAGAGCTCAAAGCCGGTAAGTACCATAATTTTTGAAGGTTATAAAACTTGCAATCACTGCTTCCCTCTGCGAAGGGCCTTTCTTTTACTTTTATGTTGAGTCACCACCTTCTATCTTTATGCACCATTAAGAGAGCATAGTTGTCATTCTTAGTGTGATATGCATTGTCCCAAAGTTCATTGATTGATTCATATTGTTGGTTTCACTTGTTCTCAAATTATTTGTATCTAGTCGCCCTCTTAAACTTGAAGGTGTCCTATGCATTTATGTTTTACTCTCTTTGAATGACAAGCTGAAAACCATTTGTATGTTTTTTCCTTATGATTTGAACACACGTTTGACTTTCATTGTTTTATTTTCATGATCTTTTGTTTGTGTTCATTTGCATGTTTACAACATGGTTGCTAAGTTCTTATTGTCAAGATTATATTTTCATGCCCATGTTTAAGTTCTTATGATCCCAGCTCACAAATGCTTACATACATGATCAAGATTGTGTAGGTGCATGTCACCTCAAAAATTATTCTTTTGTTATCACTTACCTACTCGAGGACGAGCAGGAGTTAAGCTTGGGGATGCTTGATACGTCTCCAACGTATCTATAATTTTTGATGCTCCATGCTTGTTTTTACATCATTTGCCTATTGTTTCGTTACACTTCGTGACACTTTTATGCATTTTCCGGAACTAACCTATTAACGAGTTGCCACAGTGCCAGTTCCCTGTTTTCTGCTATTTTTGTGTTTCAGAAGTGATACACAGAAAATATTCTTGGAATTGGACGAAACAAGTTCCTGAAGTCTTATTTTACCCGGAAGCTTCCAGAGATCCGAAGGAGAGGGGCCACCAGGGCCCCACACGCAGGGGTGGCGCGGCCAGGCCCCTGGCCGCGCGAGCCTAGCGTGAGGGCGCCTGGGACCTCCTTTGGCATCGCCCCTTCGCCTATAAAGACCCCCCGACAGAGAAAACCTAAGTACCCGATCACTTTTCCAGAACACATCGCGATCCGCCGCCGTCGTCGACCCGAAGATCGAGAGGGCCCAGAAGCTCTTCTCGGCACCCTGCCGGAGAGGGGAATCACCACCGGAGGTCTTCTTCATCGCCATGCTTGCCTCCGGAGCGATGAGTGAGTAGTCTACCTTGGACTATGGGTCCATAGCAGTAACTAGATGGTTGTCTTCTCCACCATGTGCTTCATGTTTAGATCTCATGAGCTGCCCTACATGATTGAGATCACCGTTATGTAATTCTACATGTTTGGTTTGTTGGGATCTGATGAATATTGGTGTTTATGATTAAGTTGCTGTACTGAATTATATCTTTTGTTATCTCTATGTTGTTTATGATCTTGCATGCTCTCCGTTATTAGTAGCTATCTTGGCCGAGTAGTTGCTAGTGACTCCAAGAGGGGGTATTTATGCTCGATAGTGGGTTCATGCCTCTATTTCACCTGGGGAGTGACAGAAACCTC
The DNA here is from genome assembly GCA_007115705.1 of Dactylis glomerata. NCBI lineage: Eukaryota > Viridiplantae > Streptophyta > Magnoliopsida > Poales > Poaceae > Dactylis > Dactylis glomerata. The sequence goes on along the minus strand of QXEO01001278.1, from coordinate 4,701,697 downwards.
TAAGGTGGTAGATGTGCTGTTGCTACTAGGGAGAAAACAACATTCATATGCTCAAGGGCATATGCTTTGTTTACATTACACACTTTGCTTAATGCAATTATCTATTGTTCGCAACTTAATACTACTGGGGTGTTCGGATTGATATCCCCGGGAGTGGATTATTAGTCATAGATGCAGTTGGATGGCGGTCTATGTATTTTGTTGTAATGCCCAGAGTAAATCTCATAGTGATCTTCTTGACATATCACGTTATCTTTATTCTATCAATTGCCCAACTGTAATTTGTTTACCCAGCATGTGCTATTTTATCTATGGAGAGACACCACTAGTGAATTGTGGACCCCGGTCCTATTTACATCATATTGCTATCGCACTGTTTACTTTACTCACATACTATATTGTTTTCCACTCGATACACTCATAATCTTTGTTTCAAGCAAACCGGTGAGATTGACAACCTCATCGCAAGTTGGAAACAAAGTACTTGGTTGTGTGTGTGCAGGTTCCACATCACCTTCAGTCGTCGCCGTCTTTCCTCTCCTGATCGATAAACCTTGGTTTCTTAACTGAGGAAAAACTAGCCGCTACACTGATCATACCTTCCTCTTGGGGTTTCCAACGGGCTGGTTATCCACCACGCACAAGGACTAACTGCTCCCACATCAACTACACGCCAGCAGCCTCTTTTCTGGCGCCATCACCAAGTAGCAGACAACTCAGAAGAATTCGATGAAAATGACAACCCAGTGCTAAACCCAGCAAATATAGACAGAGGAGAAAATCACCTAGCAGAAGGGCAAACAGCAGAATCTCTCACAGCCAGGGAAAAAATTCGACTATCAGTCGACGAGTGGAGGGTAATAAGAGAAGCCGTAGAACACGGCACGCCAATACCATTAAATTCCAGCAAAGACATGCTTTTGGGATATCATTACGCCCTAAGGCAGCAGGCAAAGCAATTAGCAAAGGAGAAAATAGAGATACAAAGAAGAAAAGATTCAGCCATTGCAGCTAGCGAAGCTGCTCGTAAAGCACGAAGCGACGCATCATACAGCAACGCAAGGAAAAATCGTCGACACGGTTCAAGGTACGACAACCTCGAGTACTCCGACAGGCAAAGTATTTCTAAAAACCTCGACTCGTCCTTCCTATCGGTCGACGAGCAGGGAAACATCTTACCGAAAACCCCTGAAGCAGCACTAGTGGCAGCGCAAGCATATCTACTTACAACTCGACAAATTCCAGGAGATCCTAGAGAACATATGCATAGAGCAGCATTGAACGGACTCAACATGGTGGGCCACAAGCTATCAGCAAAAGGAGAAGAAGCATATCACCACAAGGAAGTGCACAAAGCAAGGTCACCTCGCTGTCACAACAGTCCTCGGCGCAGAAGCAGCAAGCACCGATCTCGATCGCCATCACCAAAACAGCACGGTGGAACTCGAAGATCGCGATCCCCAAATGAAAAACGCGACTATGAAGACAACGAAAAAGAGATGGGGGCATCGTGCTTTACCCGCAGGGTTCGTACCACTCCAGTTCCCAAGGGATTCAAACTACCTCATGATCAGCAAAAGTACGATGGATCACAAGAACCACAATCATGGCTCGCAGATTACTTACAAGCAGTTCAGATATTAGGAGGAACTAAAGAAACAGCAATGCAAAGTTTGCAACTACACCTCACCGGCGCAGCAAGGTCATGGTTGAGCAAACTAGAGAAAGAATCTATTGGAAGCTGGGAAGACCTCACAAAGCAATTTACAAGCAACTTCAGGTCGACATACAAACCACCAGCATCAATAGAAGAAGTCAAAGCATGTGTGCAACAACGCGACGAAACACTGCGGGCATACATCCAAAGATGGAGCCTTATCAAAAATTCAGCAGTCGAAGTTTCAGATGAAAGAGCAATAGATGCGTTCATCATTGGATTAAGGCGAAGAGACCTAGTCGAGGAGATGGGTAGAATCAAGCCGAAAACAGTGTCAGACCTCATGGACACAGCAAACAGATTTGCAGATGGAGAAGACGCGTGCAACAACAAGCAGACGCGATCTCCAGAGGACGACAAAAGAAACAGATATGGAAGTCAAAGGAGACGACCCCGAAATTACGACACCTACGGCTCCCATAGCCAAGTCACCGTAGGTTACAAAGACAACAGCTATCAAGGAAGTGATCGCAGAAGCTCGGGATATCGAAGCTACGGAAGGAGGACTATAAAAAGTTCCCTACAAGAGAATCCAGAGAGTACAACCCATCGACAGAAGATATGCTCAACGGGCCTTGTCATATACACTCAGCATTCGTCGATGGGAAGCGAGTATCAAGGCACGCAATGAAAGACTGCACAACATTCTTAAAACTACAAGAGGCAGCGCTAAACAAGCAAATCGAAGCAAGGCGACAAGGATTTGAAGGAAGCAACAATCCTCCGGCAAAACAACAAGGAAACAACGGAGCTCCTCAAGGACAAGACCAGCAAAACCAGGGGCATGACGATGACGAAGGGTATGTCCCATTGAAAGGACACATCACAGCAATGATACAATCTGTGCCCAAGTCGAACAAAGAAGAGAAGAGTATAACTCGACAAGTCAATCTAGCAGTCATCTCACCTCCAGCCGCAATGGAGTATCTGCACTGGTCAGAACAACCAATCGAGTTCAACAGAGAAGACCACCCTATAACAGTACCCCGGCCGGGAAACGCGCCTTTGGTACTGAAAGCTCAAATTGGTACGTATGATGTCGACAGAATATTCATGGACGCAGGGAGTGGAATTAACCTGATATATGCGAAAACGCTCCGAGCAATGCATATATCACTAGAGTTCCAGAAACCAACGGATTGTTCCTTCCACGGGATCGTGCCAGGAAGTGCCAATTACCCGTTGGGTCGAATAGCACTCAATGTTTGCTTCGGCAACCGACAGAACTACAGAAGAAAAAAGCTAGACTTTGAAGTCATGGACTGGCCATCTCAATATCACGCGATCCTCGGACGACCCGCCTTTTCGCGATTCATGGCAGTTCCTCACTATACATATTTGGTACTTAAAATGCCAGGACCAAGAGGAATAATTACAGTAAAAGAGAGTTTCGAAATCTCAGATCTCTACGACAGGGAGTTCCACAAGATGGCGCAAAATTTTGGCGTAATAGCCAACCATGCAGAAAAGGCAAAAAGCGCGACTATAGAGGGCGTCAAGCCACTCGAAGGACGCGTCGCGGAGCCCGACACGAAGAAACCATGAGTAGGAGCATCAGGAGAAGACACAAACGCAGAGGAAAAAGGGAAAGCCATGGCGGCATAAGTATCAAAAGACAATAGAGTAGAGTAGAACAATACGGCTGTAAAAGCCACGAGTTATACCAGGGGCAATGCCCTCTAGATCCAGAACACAGGTCACAGGCCGGATCTCTTGGGTCACCCCATGTATCTTACATTACAAGTATAATAAAGAAGAAACGTTCCTCATATTCGAGTTTACGAGTCTTTCAAAGAGAAAGTGCGGCAAACGCACGAATCATACAATAACGCCTTGAGAATAAGTTTCAGACATATAGTCGCGAAATAAATAAACTCTCACGTTCCACATACACCTTACAACATCGGGTTGTCAGAATCATCTACACCTAAAGGGTGTAAGTAGTGAAACTCGCGGAAAAATGCGGAGTCTTCTTGCAACAACCTGGCTATAATTCGTCGGGCAGGCTGCAAGGTACTCTCTAAGTGTACTCGAAGGCTTGCCCCACCAGAAGGATAGCTCAGCGACATAGAATTATAATTGAGTCTTGGCTGCCACTTGCATATCCACCCAAGAGCAAAATTGGCACCTGCTACTAGGTTCAGTTCTATCAACCGATGGACTCGCTGGCTGGATCTAAAAACATCAAGAAGCAATGGAAAAGTAGCAGGCAGAGGATTGCGAGGAAGCATGAGTGTAACAACTCAGAAATTTGTAATCCACTTCCTATTAAGTAAAGTACCAAATTTTGGACCAAGATAAAACTTTTTATCTATTATTGCATGTATGCATGTATTTTCTATTATATGTCTTTTATGATTTCATGTGTGTTATTATTGGTTGTGCAATAGTTAGCTAATTCTAACTTAACCAACAGAAGCAATTGAGAAGAATTCTAGGAACCAACGAAACGAGAAATAAAAATAATAAAGAAAAAGAGAAGAATAAGTTGATCTAGAAATTATTATTGACTACCCTACTTTGAACACTTAGAATAAGAAATTTGTAACTCAAGCCATAGTGTGGTCAGTTAGTTGAGCTTGACCAAGTTGCCTACTAACTCAACCAAGAAGTCTCAAACCAAGATTCAAAGTGTAACTCAACTCAAACATCAGCCAAAGATTGAATCTGAAACAGTGACAATACCCAAAATTTGAAATTTGATTTCTGCAAAACTCAACCTTTCTTTGTAACAAAAATATCCCTGGAACCCTTGTCCAATATGTTGAAGACCCATAGTGGCCGTTTTCAAAAATTTGAAATTCAAATTCTTGCGGGCATTTGACCGAACACCTGACAGGCAAAAATCGGAGAAAATCGAGTTTACTGTGAGCATCACTATCGCCGTTCATCTCGACCCTGTAGCCATGCTCGTGGAGACCTCCGCGGTCGAGCCCAGCTCCCTCTACCCCAACCCAAGCCGTGCGACATGGGAGGAAATGGAGGACACCGCCCGGACCCCCCCTCTCTTCTCCTTCTCCCTCTCTGCAAGCTCCCGACCACCGTGACCTCGCCAGCACCGACCCATAGCACTCCGCGGCCGAGACAACACCCCTTTGATGTCTACGCACTTCTATTCTTGTAGACACTTGTTGGGCCTCCAAGTGCAGAGGTTTGTAGAACAGCAGCAAGTTTCCCTTAAGTGGATCACCCAAGGTTTATCGAACTCAGGGAGGAAGAGGTCAAAGCTATCCCTCTCAAGCAACCCTGCAATTACGATACAGAAAGTCTCTTGTGTCCCCAACACACCCAATACACTTGTCAGATGTATAGGTGCACTATTTCGGCGAAAAGATAGTGAAATACAAGTGGTATAGATGATTATAAGTAGCAAACGTGATGTGAAATAAATATCGCTGCGAGCAAACAAGTAGCAAAATAGCAAGTAAACGGTGTGCAAAGCTTGGAAACAAGGCCTAGGGATCATACTTTCACTAGTGGACACACTCCCAACAATATAACATGATTGAACAAATAAACAATTTCTCTCCACTATGATACTCTGAATTACTCTCCTATTGAATAACACTAATCATTGTGTAGTGGCTACAGAAGCACCCCTTAAAGTTCATCAAGTACTTGACAAACACCACTCATAGAGATATCCAAATCAGATCACAACTCAAGATAGAAATCATTGCAACTTAGACCAAGTACTAACACGGTGCACACACTGTCAACATTACACCATGAAAGGAGGAATAGATCACTCAATACTATCATAGTAATAATTACTCTCATAATCCACAAGAGATCACAATCATAGCCTAAACCAAGTACCACCATGATGCACGCACTGTCACCGTTACACCATAGCAGGAGGAATAGATTACTTTAATAATCACCACTAGAGTACACATAACATCTGAATAATAACATCTACTTGTTCAACATGATACAAAGCTCACGATCACATAAAGATCACATCATGGGAGAGAGAGGTGAACCACATAGCTACCGGTAGAGCCCTCAGCCCCGGGGATGAACTACTCCCTCCTCATCATAGGAGACAACAAGGTTGATGGAGATGGCGGTGAGGTCGATGGAGACGGTGGAGACAGTGATGGAGACCGATGGAGATGGCTCCTGGGCACTTCCCCATCCCGGTAGGGTGCCGGAACAGAGACTTCTGTCCCCCGAAATTCGTCGACGGTGGCGGCGGAGCTGCGGAACTCTTTCTGGAAAATTGCCGAATCCCCTAGGGTTTTCCGTCCCGATGCTTCCTATAGGCGAAGGGGCGTCGCGAGAGGGCAGCCAGGGGCTCCTCACACATGGGTGACGCGGCCAGGGCCTGGGCCGCGCCACCCTAGTGTGAGGGCAGGCCCTGGCCCCTCTCCGGCTCTCTTTCGGATGTCTGGATGCTCCCGGGAATAATAAGACTTCTAGCTTTGGTTTCGTCCAATTCCGAGAATATTTCCTGTGTATCACTTCTGAAACACAAAACAGCAGAAAATAGGGAACTGGCACTGTGGCATCTTGTCAATAGGTTAGTTCCGGAAAATGCATAAAAGTGCCACGAAGTGTAACGAAACACAAGGCAAATGGTGTAAAAACAAGCATGGAGCATCAAAAATTATAGATACGTTTGAGACGTATCAAGCATCCCCAAGCTTAACTCCTGCTCGTCCTCGAGTAGGTAAGTGATAACAAAAGAATAATTTTTGAGGTGACATGCACCTACACAATCTTGATCAAGTATGTAAGCATTTGTGAGCTGGGATCATAAGAACTTAAAACATGGGCATGAAGATATAATCTTGACAATAAGAAACTTAGCAACCATGTTGTAAACATGCAAATGAACACAAACAAGAGATCATGAAAATGAAACAATGAAAGTCAAACGTGTGTTCAAATCATAAGGAAAACATACAAATGGTTTTCAGCTTGTCCTTCATGGAGAGCAAAACATAAATGCATAGGACACCTTCAAGTTTAAGAGGGTGACTAGATACAAATAATTTAAGAACAAGTGAAACCAATCATCATGAGTCAATCAATGAACTTTGGGACAATGCATATCACACTAAGAATGACAACTATGCTCTCTTAATGGTGCATAAAGAAAGAAGGTGGTGACTCAACATAAAAGTAAAAGAAAGGCCCTTCGCAGAGGGAAGCAGTGATTGAGCATGTGCTAGAGCTTTTCATTTGTAAAATAGAGAGATAAAAAATTGGTTTTGAGAGGTGGTTGTCTTTGTCAACAACTGGCAATGGGGTTCTTACTATCTTCCATACAAAAATAAAGCAAATTTTTGAGAGAGAGATTGGCACATTAGTGCTCTTTTATAAAGCTTGGCACTCCTCCCCACCTTTTTTTCCTTTCACAAACCATGGCTAACCGATTCCATCGGGTGCCCACCAACATTCACATTCCATGGAGGAGTGCCTTTTTTTCTTTTTTTTTTTCTTTTTTTTTGGAATAAGCAATATGGAAGATAGCAAATCCGACCACTACGTCCCCATGAGCTAAAAACAGTGGCACAAAACAAGAAGTAGTTGAAAGTTTTTGAAAGGTAGCACATGAAAATTTACTTTGGAATGGCTTACAAATACCATGCATAGGAGTTTATAGTGGACACAATGGCAAACTTGGTTTTTGGGAGTTGGATGCACGAGTAGAGCTCATACTCAGTACAGGGCGAGGGCTAGCAAAAGACTGGGAGCGACCAACTAAGAGAGCAATAACGGCCATAATCATGCAAAGCGACAAAGCAACATTAAAAGAAGCATAAGATGGCATCAAAAGTCAAAAACTAAATGATCATAGAGGCTATAGGCGACTTATTTTGTAGTCAACATGTGTAAGCATGTGCCAAGTCAACCCAAATAAAGCATCAAAGGAGAAAACCAAATAAATGCTTCCAAATAATAAAAACAACGCATGATTTTTTCAAAGGCTCATTAAGCAATCTCAGTTATTTGAGACAAGTCATGCTACAGCAAAACCACTAAGCATACTATCAAAAAGACATCAAGCATGACATGAAAAAGCCTAAGCCGCAGTCTACACAAGCTCCTTCTTGTACCACTATTTTGCACAAAGCTTTTTCTCTTTTCCAACACCATTTGAAATTTTTATAACACCTCTTTTGATGAAAACCAATAAAGATCAGAGGCAAAAATACACCTTGATGAAAAGATATGACAAGATCTGAATGCAAATCAAGGCGAAAACGAAAACCAAAAGCAGCAGCAGAAAAAGTAGAACGCTCGATGAACGATAAGAGTGAAAACTAGAGCGTTCTTTGCAAATGAAAAGCGAGTTCATCTCCTCCAAAAGAAACATGATGTGATCTAACCATTTATTGCAGCAAAAAAAACAAAAGAAAACTAAAACAAAAACAACTGACGCTCTAAGAAAAACACATAGTGCATGAAGCAATAAAAATATAGTGTCTTGAAAGGTGACCTGATTTTTGCCGATGAAGAAAGGGGTGCCTCGGGGGCATCCCCAAGCTTTGACGCTTGTACTTCTTGGATATTTCTTGGGGTGATGCATGGGCATCCCCAAGCTTGAGCTTTTGTCCATTCTTCAACTCATCTCATCATTCTCCAATCCCTACACTTGAAAACTTCCTTCATACAAAACTAAACACAATTCTATTAGCAACATTAGTGTAAGCATAACATATAATTAACCTCTTTTCAGTTCAGATTTCAACACAAAACCACCACATATATAACATATACTACTGTAGCAACTTCCCCAAAAGTTCCATGATCAAAAGAACCCAAAAAGAAAGCGATAAAGCAGCAAAAACGAATAGTGACAGAAATCTGTCAAAACAAAACAGCTGACAAAGGTCGAATTTTTGAGGGGTTTTCTGTTGCTCAAATCAGAAAGTGTTCAACTAACGAAAGTTTGGATATAACCTGGGGAATATGCACAAGAAATCGCAGGTCCAAAAGATATACAGAGAATTTTCACGAATTTTTACGGTGCATCCCCGAAAAATGTTTCAGGACAGCAATATCCCCAAATCTTACCTCACTCAGATTAGAGGCTTCTCTTGGCACAAAAACGAAATAAAAAGGATAATGAGCGGTCATTATAGTAGTAATGACTTCCAAGACTCAAATAAAAGAAAAAGTACTGAAAAGAAAACAATGGGTTATCTCCCAAGAGTGCTTTTCTTTAACGCCTTTGAGCTAGGCGCAGTAATTTGGAAAGATGCTCATGTGGGCGCCATATAAGAACTTGAGGCAAAGGCGCCATATAAGAACTTGAAGCAATAGAGAGCATCAAAAATCATGTATGAAACACATTTAAATCTAAACCACTTCCTATGAAAAATAGTCTTGTAAAGAGACAAGTCATAAAAGCGCAAAGCAAAAAGCATAGGAAGGCAAAACAAGTACAACTTCAAGAATTGCAACATAAAGAGGGAAAACTCAATATTGTTGAGATCCATCAAACCATGTTTCCCTCTCTCATAATAACTTTCAGTAGCATCATGAATAGAACTAACAATATAACTATCACATAAAGCATCCCTATCATGAGCCACATGCATAAAAGAATGAATACTCCCCACATGAACAATCGTAGTAGGAGCAGATTCAATAGAATAATTATTCTCATCACCATAATCATCAAAAATAGGAGGCATATTGTAATCATAACTATTTTCCCCCTCAACAGTAGGTGAACTGAAAATATTATACCCATCATCATAGCCATCATAAACTAGAGGTTTAGTATCATCGCAAGCTAAAGAACAGCTATTTCGCAAAGCATATTCTTCAAACATATCATCATAAGAAGGAACATGGATAGCACTAATGGTACAACAATTATTAACCTTAGAATTGGTACCAAAAAGATTTTCAATATCAAAAGTAGAGTGCTTTTCCCAATCATGATCACTAACATAGGTAACAGGCATAGGAACATCATCCCAATCAGAATTATCATAATCTATAGCAGGATCATAATGCTTAGGGGAAGATACCGTGTCCTCTCGCCTCTTACTCCTCTTCTTCTTCTTCTTACTCTTCTTCTTACTCTTCTTACTCTCTCCTTTAGGAGGGAGAGACTTGAAGGGCATCTTCTCCACATATTCTTTAGGAGGAAAAGGCATCTTCTCCACATAATTTGGCTTGCTGCAAGAAGCAACAGAAGAAACTTTGGAGGATTCCTCCTCTCTATTAATAAGATCGAAACATCTATTAGTCCTATCATAGCTTGGCAAAACATCTTGTTTAATAAGATCTTGTAAGTAAGTATTTGCGAGGCAATCTTTAGCACAATAGAGATGACAACCACGAAGGGTGCTATTAAGATCAACATCATTCATGTCTACCAAAGCAATCTTTCTAGATATCTCTTCACAATTCAAAAACAAAGTAAGCTCATCATACTGATTGAAAGTAATCTTATCATCACAATACAAATCTGTAGTACTTGTTCGATTAATTGGGCATTGAAAATTAAAGTGCCCCTTTTCACCGCAAAATTCACAAAGAAAAGGATAAAGCTCACAAACCCATTCACCAAGCACATCTAGATCCTTCAGCCACATACTAGTTTCTTCATTTGCGTGGGTGATGCAATAATCTTCCTTATTGTAACTTTGTTCACAAGGTCTATGTATTCCACAAAAATTAATATGCTTATAAGAAATAGTACTTTTAGAAGTTTGAGCATGTTTATTGCAATCATCAACAACAATATCACTTTCTATGCAAGTATCCTTAAAAGGTTCATGATACACGTCCCCATTTCCTTTAGGAACGTTCATATGGGAAGCAAAGGCTTTAAAGCAATCAACCATAATTTGAGGATCAAGACCATATTTAGCACTAAGCTCTTGAAAATTAGCAGTTTCAGCGAAAGACTTAATGCAATCAAACTCGTAATTCATACCTGGTCCTTTACCTTTGTCGCTATCCCAACCTTCAATATTGTTTTGAATTGTTTCAAGTAGACCCCACTTGGTGTCGACATCCTTGCTTGTGAAAGACCCATCAAAGCATGCATCTAGATAGTCCTTGTAATATCCTGAAAGCCTTGCGTAAAAATTATTAATAACAATATTACGGGGAAGATCATGAATAGGACATTTATGCATTAGTAACTTCAATCTTCCCCACGCTTGGGCAATGCTTTCTCCCTCATGAGGCCAAAAATTATATATCTGATTACGATCTTTATGAATCTCACTTGGAGGATAGAATTTAGAATAAAAGAGGGGTACAATTTCCTCCCAGCCAACAGATGGACCATCTTTAAGCAGCTGATACCATTCCTCGGCTCTGCCTTTCAGTGATAAAGAAAATAGCTTCTTCTTAACTTGGTTCATCGAAATACCTGCACACTGGAACAACTTGCATAATTCATGTATAAAGAGCAGATGATCACCAGGATGGACAGTTCCATCTCCTAAATAGCAGTTATCCCTAATACGTTCAACAATCTTCGTAGGTATTTTAAAAGGATGGGGAGCACAAGCATCACTAGAAACATCACATATGGGAGATAAAATATTATCATAACAGACCTTCTCCACTAAAGCTGGGGGACTAAAAATATCATACTCAACAAAACTAGCTTCCCCAAGCTTAGACTTTTCTATAGCATTAGCATTAACAGTATTCAAAGCATTCGTACTAATAACATTGCTATGCGAAATAAGCTCCAAAGGATTTTCAATTTTGTCTTCAAATCTAAAATCAGGAAAAAGACTAAAGAACTCTTTGTTTTCCATTAAGCCTAACTAGTGAAAATAAAAACAAGAAACAAAAAGATGTAATTGCAGAATCTAAAGGAAATAACTCCGAGCACTCACACAGGAGGATGTGAATACCTTTTACCTTACCTCCCCGGCAATGGCGCCAGAAAAGAGCTTGATGTCTATGCACTTCTATTCTTGTAGACACTTGTTGGGCCTCCAAGTGCAGAGGTTTGTAGAACAGCAGCAAGTTTCCCTTAAGTGGATCACCCAAGGTTTATCGAACTCAGGGAGGAAGAGGTCAAAGCTATCCCTCTCAAGCAACCCTGCAATTACGATACAGAAAGTCTCTTGTGTCCCCAACACACCCAATACACTTGTCAGATATATAGGTGCACTAGTTCGGTGAAAAGATAGTGAAATACAAGTGGTATAGATGATTATAAGTAGCAAACGTGATGTGAAATAAATATCGCTGTGAGCAAACAAGTAGCAAAATAGCAAGTAAACGGTGTGCAAAGCTTGGAAACAAGGCCTAGGGATCATACTTTCACTAGTGGACACACTCCCAACAATATAACATGATTGAACAAATAAACAACTTCTCTCCACTATGGTACTCTGAATTACTCTCCTATTGAATAACACTAATCATTGTGTAGTGGCTACAGAAGCACCCCTTAAAGTTCATCAAGTACTTGACAAACACCACTCATAGAGATATCCAAATCAGATCACAACTCAAGATAGAAATCATTGCAACTTAGACCAAGTACTAACACGGTGCACACACTATCAACATTACACCATGAAAGGAGGAATAGATCACTCAATACTATCATAGTAATAATTACTCTCATAATCCACAAGAGATCACAATCATAGCCTAAACCAAGTACCACCATGATGCACGCACTGTCACCGTTACACCATAGCAGGAGGAATAGATTACTTTAATAATCACCACTAGAGTACACATAACATCTGAATAATAACATCTACTTGTTCAACATGATACAAAGCTCACGATCACATAAAGATCACATCATGGGAGAGAGAGGTGAACCACATAGCTACCGGTAGAGCCCTCAGCCCCGGGGATGAACTACTCCCTCCTCATCATAGGAGACAGCAAGGTTGATGGAGATGGCGGTGAGGTCGATGGAGACGGCGGAGACGGCGATGGAGACCGATGGAGATGGCTCCGGGGGCACTTCCCCGTCCCGGCAGGGTGCCGGAACAGAGACTTCTGTCCCCCGAAATTCATCAACGGTGGCGGCGGAGCTGCGGAACTCTTTCTGGAAAATTGCCGAATCCCCTAGGGTTTTACGTCCCGAGGCTTCTTATAGGCGAAGGGGCGTCGCGAGAGGGCAGCCAGGGGCTCCTCACACATGGGTGGCGCGGCCAGGGCCTGGGCCGTGCCACCCTAGTGTGAGGGCAGGCCCTGGCCCCTCTCCGGCTCTCTTTCGGATGTCTGGATGCTCCTGGGAAAAATAAGACTTCTAGCTTTGGTTTCGTCCAATTCCGAGAATATTTCCTGTGTATCACTTCTGAAACACAAAACAGCAGAAAACAGGGAACTGGCACTGTGGCATCTTGTCAATAGGTTAGTTCCGGAAAATGCATAAAAGTGCCATGAAGTGTAACGAAACACAAGGCAAATGGTGTAAAAACAAGCATGGAGCATCAAAAATTATAGATACGTTTGAGACGTATCACCCTTCAGCACGCGAGCAAGGCCGTCGAGGCCGGTGTCGCCCGTGCACGTCGCCAGCACAACCTGCGCCGGCCACCCACTGGGCGCCCCTGTCCCCGCCGCTCTGGCCTATAAAAACCCCCGTCGATCAAACTAGCGAACTCACCCCGCTCCCAGCTACCTCCCAGACACCCTCACTTCACCCCGCTCGCTCTCTTTTGATGACGCCTGCACCGCCGGCGAGGTACTGGACGCGGAGGGAGCCACCGCATTCGACCTCCGTTGAGCAAGCCGACGCCGGGAATTGGAGGAGGAGCACCGCCGGAGCCTTTTTCGCCCGTCGCCGTCAAGCTCTGCTTCCTCTATGCTCGCCGCCGTCGCCGTCGTATTCTTCACTGCACGCAGGTGAGCTCCACCCTCGCCGTCGAACACGACGCACCAGAGCCGTTGGATTAGAATCCGTCGGTAGCGTACCGATTCGGTGCGGTTAAGTTATATGACAAGTAGGCCCCACCTGTCAGCCCCGTTTTAAACCTTTCCCGCCCGGAGCAAAGTGTTATCTGGGCCGGCCCGTTCGGGTTCTGTAGAAAATAGGCCCAGTTCGTTCAGTTTCGGTCCGATTCGATTTTATTTATTTCCCGCCTATTTCGAATTAATTCAAATATGTTTCAGATATGATTTTCAAACTTTAATTCCAAGAGATTTACAAATCCATTTCTAGCAAATGAATATGCGTTGGAAAGCTTAGGAAATGCTCTAGCCTGTGAAACTGGTTAGAATCCAAATTAAGTTAGGGATTAAAATAAATAAGAATACCTTGACCATAGCTTTATTAATCATAGGAAAATTCTAGAAAATTATTTAAACCTCCTAAAATTTTGAAACTTGATTTGTGAACTCACTAATTAACTCCCCTACTGATTAGTTCAACCTTAATCAACTCAAACCTTGTTAATGGTACCAATTAGACCCTAATCCAATACTAGTTAGTAGCATAAAATGATGGATCTCTACTCTACACTTAGATTAAATTATCCCTCAATACCCATGTACTTAATTAGTCAATCTCCACTTGAACTAGCCCTAATAACCATAGTTACTTACCCATACTCCAAAAAGCAAACAACACATGACACATAGTAGAAAATCTAACTTGCACACTTAATGAAAACTTGGAAGAAAAACTTGCAATCCAAATCAATAAAATACAACATGAATGCTATTGTTTGAGAACAAGTATGTGTGCTTGGTGTGTTGTTAGCATGGTGTAGTGATTGTGTGTATTGTGTTTATTTCGTTATTAGACGCTAGTGTTGCTGAGGAGGATATTGAGGGGGAATATTATCAAGAAGAAGAAGACTACCCCGGACACTTTGCCAACCAAGGCAAGCCATCTTTTGAATCATACTCCAAATGCCTAGTTTTACTATTGCATCTACTTGTTTTAAGTAAATTGCATGATTGAATTGCTAGAGTAGAATGATAGGAGTATAGTGATATCTTGCTTAGCAAGAGCATCAAGCTGAGTTTATCCAACCATAGCTTAGTGGTATCATCACTCAATATAGTTGCTTAGTCGCTAATAAAATTGAGGCCATCTCTAAGTGGAACCCCATTTGAACTTGGTGACTTGAACTTGAAAACTTGAAATGGAGATTCTCCTACATGATGGTCTTAGGAAGGAAAATAATATTGACTAAGAACTATGGAATGTATTTGCTAAATGATAATAAGTGATGTACCATGTGAGCCAACCATTACCGTACGACCACATTACCCCTAAATGGGAAGGGGCTTAGTCCGTAGCTTGTTCACCCTAGTATGGGAGGCCTTGTATCATCCTTTATAGAAGTGCACCGTGCGCGGGTACTTCTGAACCGAGTGGAAATCCCATTCATCCGGCACTCCGGAGCGGGCAAAACTAGAGACGCCGGAACGGAGATGTCCGTGTCTCGGGCTCTAGGGAAGGATCCTATACTAGAGTGAGCAAGTGAAAGAGTTTGTTTGATTATCTGAACCCCGCATACTTGGTGTATGACGATCCGTGGATTTCTCCCGGCAGATGTATCGAATCTTGTGGGTAAAGTGTACCCCTCTGCAGAGGTTTCAAACTATTCGAATAGCCGCGTCCTCGGTTATGGACAGTTGGCAAGCTGTACTTGACTTTTGTCAAGAATGATAATAACTTATTGACGAAGGAATGACAAACGGGCCCCCGATATTCGCCTACCTGGTTTTCGGTCCGGGAAGGATGTCTCACGAAAGGCTTTCGAGGCCTATCAAGACAGTGGCCTGGCGCGGCCCAGGAGCAATACTTGGTGCACAAGCAAGATTTCGAGGAGTCCAAGTTAGACTAGACCTCGGTTGATCCGATCTGTACTTGGCTTGAGAGACACTCCTGAGACCTAGCCTTGACTTATAAAAGGCTGGGAGGGAGGTCTCGAAACCCTAGACGCTTTTCCACCCACCTCACGCCGGAGCGCTTGACAACTTCGAGCTCTCTGATTTCGGCTAGATCCAATCTACGCCGCCATTGTAACACCATCATCACAACCACACCATCAATACAAAGTCAGACAAGCAGGACGTAGGCCTTTTACCTTTCGAGGGGGCTGAACCTGGGTAAACCCTCGTGTCTCTCTGCTTTCGTCTGATCGCCGTCGAGTTCGCCAGGTCCCCAATACGCTTCCTAGATCGAAAGCCCTTCGACATGGGCATTGCCGGGGATAAACCTCGTCAATTGACGCCGACCGTGGGGACGACGGGATCTGGATCTACGGATTCGCCGGCTCCATCACCAACCCTCACCAAGATCGGCATCGACACTACCGTCGGCATCGCTGCGCCGACCAACGTCGACACCCCCACCAAGATCGACACTACCGTCGGCATCGCTGCGCCGACCGACGACGACACCACCTCCAAGATCGGCATCGACACCCTCACCGGCATCGCTGTGCCGGCCATCGTCCACGCCAGCCCGATGGAGCCTGAGACCGGCGCCGTTGATTCGACTATCGTCGACGGCGTCTCGCCAAGCACCATCAACCTCACCCCGACGACGAGCGTCATCGACCCTGTCCCAAGCACGGCGCAGAAGCAGCAAGCACCGATCTCGATCGCCATCACCAAAACAGCACGGTGGAACTCGAAGATCGCGATCCCCAAATGAAAAACGCGACTATGAAGACAACGAAAAAGAGATGGGGGCATCGTGCTTTACCCGCAGGGTTCGTACCACTCCAGTTCCCAAGGGATTCAAACTACCTCATGATCAGCAAAAGTACGACGGATCACAAGAACCACAATCATGGCTCGCAGATTACTTACAAGCAGTTCAGATATTAGGAGGAACTAAAGAAACAGCAATGCAAAGTTTGCAACTACACCTCACCGGCGCAGCAAGGTCATGGTTGAGCAAACTAGAGAAAGAATCTATTGGAAGCTGGGAAGACCTCACAAAGCAATTTACAAGCAACTTCAGGTCGACATACAAACCACCAGCATCAATAGAAGAAGTCAAAGCATGTGTGCAACAACGCGACGAAACACTGCGGGCATACATCCAAAGATGGAGCCTTATCAAAAATTCAGCAGTCGAAGTTTCAGACGAAAGAGCAATAGATGCGTTCATCATTGGATTAAGGCGAAGAGACCTAGTCGAGGAGATGGGTAGAATCAAGCCGAAAACAGTGTCAAACCTCATGGACACAACAAACAGATTTGCAGATGGAGAAGACGCGTGCAACAACAAGCGGACGCGATCTCCAGAGGACGACAAAAGAAACAGATATGGAAGTCAAAGGAGACGACCCCGAAATTACGACACCTACGGCTCCCATAGCCAAGTCACCGTAGGTTACAAAGACAACAGCTATCAAGGAAGTGATCGCAGAAGCTCGGGATATCGAAGCTACGGAAAGGAGGACTATAAAAAGTTCCCTACAAGAGAATCCAGAGATTACAACCCATCGACAGAAGATATGCTCAACGGGCCTTATCATATACACTCAGCGTTCGTCGATGGGAAGCGAGTATCAAGGCACGCAATGAAAGACTGCACAACATTCTTAAAACTACAAGAGGCAGCGCTAAACAAGCAAATCGAAGCAAGGCGACAAGGATTTGAAGGAAGCAACAATCCTCCGGCAAAACAACAAGGAAACAACGGAGCTCCTCAAGGACAAGACCAGCAAAACCAGGGGCATGACGATGACGAAGGGTATGTCCCATTGAAAGGACACATCACAGCAATGATACAATCTGTGCCCAAGTCGAACAAAGAAGAGAAGAGTATAACTCGACAAGTCAATCTAGCAGTCATCTCACCTCCAGCCGCAACGGAGTATCTGCACTGGTCAGAACAACCAATCGAGTTCAACAGAGAAGACCACCCTATAACAGTACCCCGGCCGGGAAACGCGCCTTTGGTACTCAAAGCTCAAATTGGTACGTATGATGTCGACAGAATATTCATGGACGCAGGGAGTGGAATTAACCTGATATATGCGAAAACGCTCCGAGCAATGCATATATCACTAGAGTTCCTGAAACCAACGGATTGTTCCTTCCACGGGATCGTGCCAGGAAGTGCCAATTACCCGTTGGGTCGAATAGCACTCAATGTTTGCTTCGGCAACCGACAGAACTACAGAAGAAAAAAGCTAGACTTTGAAGTCATGGACTGGCCATCTCAATATCACGCGATCCTCGGACGACCCGCCTTTTCGCGATTCATGGCAGTTCCTCACTATACATATTTGGTACTTAAAATGCCAGGACCAAGAGGAATAATTACAGTAAAAGAGAGTTTCGAAATCTCAGATCTCTACGACAGGGAGTTCCACAAGATGGCGCAAAATTTTGGCGTAATAGCCAACCATGCAGAAAAGGTAAAAAGCGCGACTATAGAGGGTGTCAAGCCACTCGAAGGACGCGTCGCGAAGCCCGACACGAAGAAACCACGAGTAGGAGCATCAGGAGAAGACACAAACGCAGAGGAAAAAGGGAAAGCCATGGCGGCATAAGTATCAAAAGACAATAGAGTAGAGTAGAACAATACGGCTGTAAAAGCCACGAGTTATACCAGGGGCAATGCCCTCTAGATCCAGAACACAGGTCACAGGCCGGATCTCTTGGGTCACCCCATGTATCTTACATTACAAGTATAATAAAGAAGAAACGTTCCTCATATTCGAGTTTACGAGTCTTTCAAAGAGAAAGTGCGGCAAACGCACGAATCATACAATAACGCCTTGAGAATAAGTTTCAGACATATAGTCGCGAAATAAATAAACTCTCGCGTTCCACATACACCTTACAACATCGGGTTGTCAGAATCATCTACACCTAAAGGGTGTAAGTAGTGAAACTCGCGGAAAAATGCGGAGTCTTCTTGCAACAACCTGGCTATAATTCATCGGGCAGGCTGCAAGGTACTCTCTAAGTGTACTCGAAGGCTTGCCCCACCAGAAGGATAGCTCAGCGACATAGAACTATAATTGAGTCTTGGCTGCCACTTGTGTATCCACCCAAGAGCAAAATTGGCACCTGCTACTAGGTCAGTTCTATCAACCGATGGACTCGCTGGCTGGATCTAAAAACATCAAGAAGCAATGGAAAAGTAGCAGGCAGAGGATTGCGAGGAAGCATGAGTGTAACAACTCAGAAATTTGTAATCCACTTCCTATTAAGTAAAGTACCAAATTTTGGACCAAGATAAAACTTTTTATCTATTATTGCATGTATGCATGTATTTTCTATTATATGTCTTTTATGATTTCATGTGTGTTATTATTGGTTGTGCAATAGTTAGCTAATTCTAACTTAACCACAGAAGCAATTGAGAGAATTCTAGGAACCAACGAACGAGAAATAAAAATAATAAAGAAAAAGAGAAGAATAAGTTGATCTAGAAATTATTATTGACTAACCCTACTTTGAACACTTAGAATAAGAAATTTGTAACTCAAGCCATAGTGTGGTCAGTTAGTTGAGCTTGACCAAGTTGCCTACTAACTCACCAAGAAGTCTCAAACCAAAATTCAAAGTGTAACTCAACTCAAACATCAGCCAAAGATTGAATCTGAAACAGTGACAATACCAAAATTTGAAATTGATTTCTGCAAAACTCAACCCTTTCTTTGTAACAAAAATATCCCTGGAACCTTGTCCAATATGTTGAAGACCCATAGTGGCCGTTTTCAAAATTTGAAATTCAATTCTGCGGGCATTTGACCGAACACCTGGCAGGCAAAATCGGAGAAAATCGAGTTTACTGTGAGCATCACTGTCGCCGTTCATCTCGACCCTGTAGCCATGCTCGTGGCGACCTCCGCGGTCGAGCCCAGCTCCCTCTGCCCCAACCCAAGCCGTGCGACATGGGAGGAAATGAGGACACCGCCCGGACCCCCCCTCTCTTCTCTTCTCCCTCTCTGCAAGCTCCCGACCACCGTGACCTCGCCAGCACCGACCACAGCACTCCGCGGCCGAGACAAACACCCCCCTTTGATGTCTACGCACTTCTATTCTTGTAGACACTTGTTGGGCCTCCAAGTGCAGAGGTTTGTAGAACAGCAGCAAGTTTCCCTTAAGTGGATCACCCAAGGTTTATCGAACTTAGGGAGAAAGAGGTCAAAGCTATCCCTCTCAAGCAACCCTGCAATTACGATACAGAAAGTCTCCTTGTGTCCCCAACACACCCAATACACTTGTCAGATGTATAGGTGCACTATTTCGGCGCGAAAAGATAGTGAAATACAAGTGGTATAGATGATTATAAGTAGCAAACGTGATGTGAAATAAATATCGCTGCGAGCAAAACAAGTAGCAAAATAGCAAGTAAACGGTTGTGCAAAGCTTGGAAACACGGCCTAGGGATCATACTTTCACTAGTGGACACACTCCCAACTATAACATGATTGAACAAATAAACAATTTCTCTCCACTATGGTACTCTGAATTACTCTCCTATTGAATAACACTAATCATTGTGTAGTGGCTACAGAAGCACCCCTTAAAGTTCACGTACTGACAAACACCACTCATAGAGATATCCAAATCAGATCACAACTCAAGATAGAAATCATTGCAACTTAGACCAAGTACTAACACGGCGCACACACTGTCAACATTACACCATGAAAGGAGGAATAGATCACTCAATACTATCATAGTAATAATTACTCTCATAATCCACAAGAGATCACAATCATAGCCTAAACCAAGTACCACCATGATGCACGCACTGTCACCGTTACACCATAGCAGGAGGAATAGATTACTTTAATAATCACCACTAGAGTACACATACATCTGAATAATAACATCTACTTGTTCAACATGATACAAAGCTCCGATCACATAAAGATCACATCATGGGAGAGAGAGGTGAACCACATAGCTACCGGTAGAGCCCTCAGCCCCGGGGATGAACTACTCCCTCCTCATCATAGGAGACAACAAGGTTGATGGAGATGGGGTGAGGTCGATGGAGACGGTGGAGACAGTGATGGAGACCGATGGAGATGGCTCTGGGGGCACTTCCCCGTCCCGGCAGGGTGCCGGAACAGAGACTTCTGTCCCCCGAAATTCGTCGACGGTGGCGGCGGAGCTGCGGAACTCTTTCTGGAAAATTGCCGAATCCCTAGGGTTTTCCGTCCCGAGGCTTCTTATAGGCGAAGGGGCGTCGCGAGAGGGCAGCCAGGGGCTCCTCACACATGGGTGGCGCGGCCAGGGCCTGGGCCGCGCCACCCTAGTGTGAGGGCAGGCCCTGGCCCCTCTCCGGCTCTCTTCAGATGTCTGGATGCTCCTGGGAAAAATAAGACTTCTAGCTTTGGTTTCGTCCAATTCCGAGAATATTTCCTGTGTATCACTTCTGAAACACAAAACAGCAGAAAACAGGGAACTGGCACTGTGGACTCTTGTCAATAGGTTTAGTTCCGGAAAATGCATAAAAGTGCACGAAGTGTAACGAAACACAAGGCAAATGGTGTAAAAACCAAGCTGGAGCATCAAAAATTATAGATACGTTTGAGAGTATCAAGCATCCCAAGCTTAACCTACTCCTGCTCGTCCTCGAGTAGGTAAGTGATAACAAAAGAATAATTTTGAGGTGACATGCACCTACACAATCTGATCAAGTATGTAAGCATTTGTGAGCTGGGATCATAAGAACTTAAAACATGGGCATGAGATATAATCTTGACAATAAGAAACTTAGCAACCATGTTGTAAACATGCAAATGAACACAAACAAAGATCATGAAAATGAAACAATGAAAGTCAAACGTGTGTTCAATCATAAGGAAAACATACAAATGGTTTTCAGCTTGTCCTTCATGGAGAGCAAAACATAAATGCATAGGACACCTTCAAGTTTAGAGGGTGACTAGATACAAATTTAAGAACAAGTGAAACCAATCATCATGAGTCAATCAATGAACTTTGGGACAATGCATATCACACTAAGAATGACAACTATGCTCTCTTAATGGTGCATAAAGAAAGAAGTGGTGACTCAACATAAAGTAAAAGAAAGGCCCTTCGCAGAGGGAAGCAGTGATTGAGCATGTGCTAGAGCTTTTCATTTGTAAAACGAGAGATAAAAAAAATTGGTTTTGAGAGGTGGTTGTCTTTGTCAACGACTGGCAATGGGGTTCTTACTATCTTCCATACAAAATAAAGCAAATTTTTGGAGAGAGATTGGCACTTTAGTGCTCTTTTATAAGCTTGGCACTCCTCCCCACCTTTTTTTTCCTTTCACAAACCATGGCTAACCGATTCCTCGGGTGCCCACCAACATTCCATTCCTGGAGGAGTGCCTTTTTTCTTTTTTTCTCTTTTTTTTGGAATAAGCAATATGGAAGATAGCAAATCCGACCACTACGTCCCCATGAGCTAAAAACAGTGGCACAAAACAAGAAGTAGTTGAAAGTTTTTGAAAGGTAGCACATGAAAATTTACTTTGGAATGGCTTACAAATACCATGCATAGGAGTTTATAGTGGACACAATGGCAAACTTGGTTTTTGGGAGTTGGATGCACGAGTAGAGCTCATACTCAGTACAGGGCGAGGGCTAGCAAAAGACTGGGAGCGACCAACTAAGAGAGCAATAACGGCCATAATCATGCAAAGAGACAAAGCAACATTAAAAGAAGCATAAGATGGCATCAAAAGTCAAAAACTAAATGATCATAGAGGCTATAGGCGACTTATTTTGTAGTCAACATGTGTAAGCATGTGCCAAGTCAACCCAAATAAAGCATCAAAGGAGAAACCCAAATAAATGCTTCCAAATAATAAAAACAACGCATGATTTTTTCAAAGGCTCATTAAGCAATCTCAGTTATTTGAGACAAGTCATGCTACAGCAAAACCACTAAGCATACTATCAAAAAGACATCAAGCATGACTGAAAAAGCCTAAGCCGCAGTCTACACAAGCTCCTTCTTGTACCACTATTTTGCACAAAGCTTTTTCTCTTTTCCAACACCATTTGAAATTTTTATAACACCTCTTTTGATGAAAACCAATAAAGATCAGAGGCAAAAATACACCTTGATGAAAGATATGACAAGATCTGAATGCAAATCAAGGCGAAAACGAAAACCAAAAGCAGCAGCAGAAAAAGTAGAACGCTCGATGAACGATAAGAGTGAAAACTAGAGCGTTCTTTGCAAATGAAAAGCGAGTTCATCTCCTCCAAAAGAAACATGATGTGATCTAACCATTTATTGCAGCAAAAAAAAACAAAAGAAAACTAAAACAAAAACAACTGACGCTCCAAGAAAAACACATAGTGCATGAAGCAATAAAAATATAGTGTCTTGAAAGGTGACCTGATTTTTGCCGATGAAGAAAGGGGTGCCTCGGGGGCATCCCCAAGCTTTGACGCTTGTACTTCTTGGATATTTCTTGGGGTGATGCATGGGCATCCCCAAGCTTGAGCTTTTGTCCATTCTTCAACTCATCTCATCATTCTCCAATCCCTACACTTGAAAACTTCCTTCATACAAAACTAAACACAATTCTATTAGCAACATTAGTGTAAGCATAACATATAATTAACCTCTTTTCAGTTCAGATTTCAACACAAAACCACCACATATATAACATATACTACTGTAGCAACTTCCCCAAAAGTTCCATGATCAAAAGAACCCAAAAAGAAAGCGATAAAGCAGCAAAAACGAATAGTGACAGAAATCTGTCAAAACAAAACAGCTGACAAAGGTCGAATTTTTGAGGGGTTTTCTGTTGCTTAAATAAAAAGTGTTCAACTAACGAAAGTTTGGATATAACCTGGGGAATATGCACAAGAAATCACAGGTCCAAAAGATATACAGAGAATTTTCACGATTTTTACGGTGCATCACCGAAAAATGTTTCAGGACAGCAATATCCCCAAATCTTACCTCACTCAGATTAGAGGTTTCTCTTGGCACAAAAACGAAATAAAAAGGATAAGGAGCGGTCATTACAGTAGTAATGACTTCCAAGACTCAAATAAAAGAAAAAGTACTGAAAAGAAAACAATGGGTTATCTCCCAAGAGTGCTTTTCTTTAACGCCTTTGAGCTAGGCGCAGTAATTTGGAAAGATGCTCATGTGGGCGCCATATAAGACTTGAGGCAAAGGCGCCATATAAGAACTTGAAGCAATAGAGAGCATCAAAAAGCATGTATGAAACACATTTAAATCTAAACCACTTCCTATGAAAATAGTCTTGTAAAGAGACAAGTCATAAAAGCGCAAAGCAAAAAGCATAGGAAGGCAAAACAAGTACAACTTCAAGAATTGCAACATAAAGAGGGAAAACTCAATATTGTTGAGATCCATCAAACCACAAACCATGTTTCCCTCTCTCATAATAACTTTCAGTAGCATCATGAATAGAACTAACAATATAACTATCACATAAAGCATCCCTATCATGAGCCACATGCATAAAAGAATGAATACTCCCCACATGAACAATCCTAGTAGGAGCAGATTCAATAGAATAATTATTCTCATCACCATAATCATCAAAATAGGAGGCATATTGTAATCATAACTATTTTCCCCCTCAACAGTAGGTGAACTGAAATATTATACCCATCATCATAGCCATCATAAACTAGAGGTTTAGTATCATCGCAAGCTAAAGAACAGCTATTTCGCAAAGCATTCTTCAAACATATCATCATAAGAAGGAACATGGATAGCACTGGTACAACAATTATTAACCTTAGAATTGGTACCAAAAAGATTTTCAATATCAAAGTAGAGTGCTTTTCCCAATCATGATCACTAACATAGGTAACAGGCATAGGAACATCATCCCAATCAGAATTATCATAATCTATAGCAGGATCATAATGCTTAGGGGAAGATACCGTGTCCTCTCGCCTCTTACTCCTCTTCTTCTTCTTCTTCTTACTCTTCTTCTTACTCTTCTTACTCTCTCCTTTAGGAGGAGAGACTTGAAGGGCATCTTCTCCACATATTCTTTAGGAGGAAAAGGCATCTTCTCCACATAATCTGGCTTGCTGACAGAAACAACAGAAGAAACTTTGGAGGATTCCTCCTCTCTATTAATAAGATCGAAACATCTATTAGTCCTATCATAGCTTGGCAAAACATCTTGTTTAATAAGATCTTGTAAGTAAGTATTTTGCGAGGCAATCTTTAGCACAATAGAGATGACAACCACGAAGGGTGCTATTAAGATCAACATCATTCATGTCTACCAAAGCAATCTTTCTAGATATCTCTTCACAATTCAAAAACAAAGTAAGCTCATCATACTGATTGAAAGTAATCTTATCATCACAATACAAATCTGTAGTACTCGTTCGATTAATTGGGCATTGAAAATTAAAGTGCCCCTTTTCACCGCAAAATTCACAAAGAAAAGGATAAAGCTCACAAACCCATTCACCAAGCACATCTAGATCCTTGAGCCACATACTAGTTTCTTCATTTGCGTGGGTGATGCAATAATCTTCCTTATTGTAACTTTGTTCACAAGGTCTATGTATTCCACAAAAATTAACATGCTTATAAGAAATAGTACTTTTAGAAGTTTGAGCTTTTATTGCAATCATCAACAATAATATCACTTTCTATGCAAGTATCCTTAAAAGGTTCATGATACACGTCCCCATTTCCTTTAGGAACGTTCATGGGAAGCAAAGGCTTTAAAGCAATCAACCATAATTTGAGGATCAAGACCATATTTAGCACTAAGCTCTTGAAATTAGCAGTTTCAGCGAAAGACTTAATGCAATCAAACTCATAATTCATACCTGGTCCTTTACCTTTGTCGCTATCCCAACCTTCAATATTGTTTTGAATTGTTTCAAGCAGACCCCATTGGTGTCGACATCCTTGCTTGTGAAAGACCCATCAAAGCATGCATCTAGATAGTCCTTGTAATATCCTGAAAGCCTTGCGTAAAAATTAATAACAATATTACGGGGAAGATCATGAATAGGACATTTATGCATTAGTAACTTCAATCTTCCCCACGCTTGGGCAATGCTTTCTCCCTCATGAGGCCAAAAATTATATATCTGATTACGATCTTTATGAATCTCACTTGGAGGATAGAATTTAGATAAAAGAGGGGTACAATTTCCCCCAGCCAACAGATGGACCATCTTTAAGCAGCCGATACCTTCCTCGGCTCTGCCTTTCAGTGATAAAGAAAATAGCTTCTTCTTAACTTGGTTCATCGAAATACCTGCACACTGGAACAACTTGCATAATTCATGTATAAAGAGCAGATGATCACCAGGATGGACAGTTCCATCTCCTAAATAGCAGTTATCCCTAATACGTTCAACAATCTTCGTAGGTATTTTAAAAGGATGGGGAGCACAAGCATCACTAGAAACATCACATATGGGAGATAAAATATTATCAGAACAGACCTTCTCCACTAAAGCTGGGGGACTAAAAATATCATACTCAACAAAACTAGCTTCCCCAAGCTTAGACTTTTCTATAGCATTAGCATTAACAGTATTCAAAGCATTCGTACTAACATGCTATGCGAAATAAGCTCCAAAGGATTTCAATTTTCTCTTCAAATCTAAAATCAGGAAAAAGACTAAAGAACTCTTTGTTTTCCATTAAGCCTAACTAGTGAAATAAAAACAAGAAACAAAAAGATGTAATTACAGAATCTAAAGGAAATAACTCCGAGCACTCACACAGGAGGATGTGAGTACCTTTTACCTTACCTCCCCGGCAATGGCGCCAGAAAAGAGCTGATGTTTACGCACTTCTATTCTTGTAGACACTTGTTGGGCCTCCAAGTGCAGAGGTTTGTAGAACAGCAGCAAGTTTCCCTTAAGTGGATCACCCAAGGTTTATCGAACTCAGGGAGGAAGAGGTCAAAGCTATCCCCCTCTCAAGCAACCCTGCAATTACGATACAGAAAGTCTCTTGTGTCCCCAACACACCCAATACACTTGTCAGATATATAGGTGCACTAGTTCGGCGAAAAGATAGTGAAATACAAGTGGTATAGATGATTATAAGTAGCAAACGTGATGTGAAATAAATATCGCTGTGAGCAAACAAGTAGCAAAATAGCAAGTAAACGGTGTGCAAAGCTTGGAAACAAGGCCTAGGATCATACTTTCACTAGTGGACACACTCCCAACAATATAACATGATTGAACAAATAAACAACTTCTCTCCACTATGGTACTCTGAATTACTCTCCTATTGAATAACACTAATCATTGTGTAGTGGCTACAGAAGCACCCCTTAAAGTTCATCAAGTACTTGACAAACACCACTCATAGAGATATCCAAATCAGATCACAACTCAAGATAGAAATCATTGCAACTTAGACCAAGTACTAACACGGTGCACACACTGTCAACATTACACCATTGAAAGGAGGAATAGATCACTCAATACTATCATAGTAATAATTACTCTCATAATCCACAAGAGATCACAATCATAGCCTAAACCAAGTACCACCATGATGCACGCACTGTCACCGTTACACCATAGCAGGAGGAATAGATTACTTTAATAATCACCACTAGAGTACACATAACATCTGAATAATAACATCTACTTGTTCAACATGATACAAAGCTCACGATCACATAAAGATCACATCATGGGAGAGAGAGGTGAACCACATAGCTACCGGTAGAGCCCTCAGCCCCGGGGATGAACTACTCCCTCCTCATCATAGGAGACAGCAAGGTTGATGGAGATGGCGGTGAGGTCGATGGAGACGGCGGAGACGGCGATGGAGACCGATGGAGATGGCTCCGGGGGCACTTCCCCGTCCCGGCAGGGTGCCGGAACAGAGACTTCTGTCCCCCGAAATTCATCAACGGTGGCGGCGGAGCTGCGGAACTCTTTCTGGAAAATTGCCGAATCCCCTAGGGTTTTCCGTCCCGAGGCTTCTTATAGGCGAAGGGGCGTCGCGAGAGGGCAGACAGGGGCTCCTCACACATGGGTGGCGCGGCCAGGGCCTGGGCCGTGCCACCCTAGTGTGAGGGCAGGCCCTGGCCCCTCTCCGGCTCTCTTTCGGATGTCTGGATGCTCCTGGGAAAAATAAGACTTCTAGCTTTGGTTTCGTCCAATTCCGAGAATATTTCCTGTGTATCACTTCTGAAACACAAACAGCAGAAAACAGGGAACTGGCACTGTGGCATCTGTCAATAGGTTAGTTCCGGAAAATGCATAAAAGTGCCATGAAGTGTAACGAAACACAAGGCAAATGGTGTAAAAACAAGCATGGAGCATCAAAAATTATAGATACGTTTGAGACGTATCACCCTTCAGCACGCGAGCAAGGCCGTCGAGGCCGGTGTCGCCCGTGCACGTCGCCAGCACAACCTGCGCCGGCCACCCACTGGGCGCCCCTGTCCCCGCCGCTCTGGCCTATAAAAACCCCCGTCGATCAAACTAGCGAACTCACCCCGCTCCCAGCTACCTCCCAGACACCCTCACTTCACCCCGCTCGCTCTCTTTTGATGACGCCTGCACCGCCGGCGAGGTACTGGACGCGGAGGGAGCCACCGCATTCGACCTCCGTTGAGCAAGCCGACGCCGGGAATTGGAGGAGGAGCACCGCCGGAGCCTTTTTCGCCCGTCGCGTCAAGCTCTGCTTCCTCTATGCTCGCCGCCGTCGCCGTCGTATTCTTCACTGCACGCAGGTGAGCTTCCACCCTCGCCGTCGAACACGACGCACCAGAGCCGTTGGATTAGAATCCGTCGGTAGCGTACCGATTCGGTGCGGTTAAGTTATATGACAAGTAGGCCCCACCTGTCAGCCCCGTTTTAAACCTTTCCCGCCCGGAGCAAAGTGTTATCTGGGCCGGCCCGTTCGGGTTCTGTAGAAAATAGGCCCAGTTCGTTCAGTTTCGGTCCGATTCGATTTTATTTATTTCCCGCCTATTTCGAATTAATTCAAATATGTTTCAGATATGATTTTCAAACTTTAATTCCAAGAGATTTACAAATCCATTTCTAGCAAATGAATATGCGTTGGAAAGCTTAGGAAATGCTCTAGCCTGTGAAACTGGTTAGAATCCAAATTAAGTTAGGGATTAAAATAAATAAGAATACCTTGACCATAGCTTTATTAATCATAGGAAAATTCTAGAAAATTATTTAAACCTCCTAAAATTTTGAAACTTGATTTGTGAACTCACTAATTAACTCCCCTACTGATTAGTTCAACCTTAATCAACTCAAACCTTGTTAATGGTACCAATTAGACCCTAATCCAATACTAGTTAGTAGCATAAAATGATGGATCTCTACTCTACACTTAGATTAAATTATCCCTCAATACCCATGTACTTAATTAGTCAATCTCCACTTGAACTAGCCCTAATAACCATAGTTACTTACCCATACTCCAAAAAGCAAACAACACATGACACATAGTAGAAAATCTAACTTGCACACTTAATGAAAACTTGGAAGAAAAACTTGCAATCCAAATCAATAAAATACAACATGAATGCTATTGTTTGAGAACAAGTATGTGTGCTTGGTGTGTTGTTAGCATGGTGTAGTGATTGTGTGTATTGTGTTTATTTCGTTATTAGACGCTAGTGTTGCTGAGGAGGATATTGAGGGGGAATATTATCAAGAAGAAGAAGACTACCCCGGACACTTTGCCAACCAAGGCAAGCCATCTTTTGAATCATACTCCAAATGCCTAGTTTTACTATTGCATCTACTTGTTTTAAGTAAATTGCATGATTGAATTGCTAGAGTAGAATGATAGGAGTATAGTGATATCTTGCTTAGCAAGAGCATCAAGCTGAGTTTATCCAACCATAGCTTAGTGGTATCATCACTCAATATAGTTGCTTAGTCGCTAATAAAATTGAGGCCATCTCTAAGTGGAACCCCATTTGAACTTGGTGACTTGAACTTGAAAACTTGAAATGGAGATTCTCCTACATGATGGTCTTAGGAAGGAAAATAATATTGACTAAGAACTATGGAATGTATTTGCTAAATGATAATAAGTGATGTACCATGTGAGCCAACCATTACCGTACGACCACATTACCCCTAAATGGGAAGGGGCTTAGTCCGTAGCTTGTTCACCCTAGTATGGGAGGCCTTGTATCATCCTTTATAGAAGTGCACCGTGCGCGGGTACTTCTGAACCGAGTGGAAATCCCATTCATCCGGCACTCCGGAGCGGGCAAAACTAGAGACGCCGGAACGGAGATGTCCGTGTCTCGGGCTCTAGGGAAGGATCCTATACTAGAGTGAGCAAGTGAAAGAGTTTGTTTGATTATCTGAACCCCGCATACTTGGTGTATGACGATCCGTGGATTTCTCCCGGCAGATGTATCGAATCTTGTGGGTAAAGTGTACCCCTCTGCAGAGGTTTCAAACTATTCGAATAGCCGCGTCCTCGGTTATGGACAGTTGGCAAGCTGTACTTGACTTTTGTCAAGAATGATAATAACTTATTGACGAAGGAATGACAAACGGGCCCCCGATATTCGCCTACCTGGTTTTCGGTCCGGGAAGGATGTCTCACGAAAGGCTTTCGAGGCCTATCAAGACAGTGGCCTGGCGCGGCCCAGGAGCAATACTTGGTGCACAAGCAAGATTTCGAGGAGTCCAAGTTAGACTAGACCTCGGTTGATCCGATCTGTACTTGGCTTGAGAGACACTCCTGAGACCTAGCCTTGACTTATAAAAGGCTGGGAGGGAGGTCTCGAAACCCTAGACGCTTTTCCACCCACCTCACGCCGGAGCGCTTGACAACTTCGAGCTCTCTGATTTCGGCTAGATCCAATCTACGCCGCCATTGTAACACCATCATCACAACCACACCATCAATACAAAGTCAGACAAGCAGGACGTAGGCCTTTTACCTTTCGAGGGGGCTGAACCTGGGTAAACCCTCGTGTCTCTCTGCTTTCGTCTGATCGCCGTCGAGTTCGCCAGGTCCCCAATACGCTTCCTAGATCGAAAGCCCTTCGACATGGGCATTGCCGGGGATAAACCTCGTCAATTGACGCCGACCGTGGGGACGACGGGATCTGGATCTACGGATTCGCCGGCTCCATCACCAACCCTCACCAAGATCGGCATCGACACTACCGTCGGCATCGCTGCGCCGACCAACGTCGACACCCCCACCAAGATCGACACTACCGTCGGCATCGCTGCGCCGACCGACGACGACACCACCTCCAAGATCGGCATCGACACCCTCACCGGCATCGCTGTGCCGGCCATCGTCCACGCCAGCCCGATGGAGCCTGAGACCGGCGCCGTTGATTCGACTATCGTCGACGGCGTCTCGCCAAGCACCATCAACCTCACCCCGACGACGAGCGTCATCGACCCTGTCCCAAGCACGGCGCAGAAGCAGCAAGCACCGATCTCGATCGCCATCACCAAAACAGCACGGTGGAACTCGAAGATCGCGATCCCCAAATGAAAAACGCGACTATGAAGACAACGAAAAAGAGATGGGGGCATCGTGCTTTACCCGCAGGGTTCGTACCACTCCAGTTCCCAAGGGATTCAAACTACCTCATGATCAGCAAAAGTACGACGGATCACAAGAACCACAATCATGGCTCGCAGATTACTTACAAGCAGTTCAGATATTAGGAGGAACTAAAGAAACAGCAATGCAAAGTTTGCAACTACACCTCACCGGCGCAGCAAGGTCATGGTTGAGCAAACTAGAGAAAGAATCTATTGGAAGCTGGGAAGACCTCACAAAGCAATTTACAAGCAACTTCAGGTCGACATACAAACCACCAGCATCAATAGAAGAAGTCAAAGCATGTGTGCAACAACGCGACGAAACACTGCGGGCATACATCCAAAGATGGAGCCTTATCAAAAATTCAGCAGTCGAAGTTTCAGACGAAAGAGCAATAGATGCGTTCATCATTGGATTAAGGCGAAGAGACCTAGTCGAGGAGATGGGTAGAATCAAGCCGAAAACAGTGTCAAACCTCATGGACACAACAAACAGATTTGCAGATGGAGAAGACGCGTGCAACAACAAGCGGACGCGATCTCCAGAGGACGACAAAAGAAACAGATATGGAAGTCAAAGGAGACGACCCCGAAATTACGACACCTACGGCTCCCATAGCCAAGTCACCGTAGGTTACAAAGACAACAGCTATCAAGGAAGTGATCGCAGAAGCTCGGGATATCGAAGCTACGGAAAGGAGGACTATAAAAAGTTCCCTACAAGAGAATCCAGAGATTACAACCCATCGACAGAAGATATGCTCAACGGGCCTTATCATATACACTCAGCGTTCGTCGATGGGAAGCGAGTATCAAGGCACGCAATGAAAGACTGCACAACATTCTTAAAACTACAAGAGGCAGCGCTAAACAAGCAAATCGAAGCAAGGCGACAAGGATTTGAAGGAAGCAACAATCCTCCGGCAAAACAACAAGGAAACAACGGAGCTCCTCAAGGACAAGACCAGCAAAACCAGGGGCATGACGATGACGAAGGGTATGTCCCATTGAAAGGACACATCACAGCAATGATACAATCTGTGCCCAAGTCGAACAAAGAAGAGAAGAGTATAACTCGACAAGTCAATCTAGCAGTCATCTCACCTCCAGCCGCAACGGAGTATCTGCACTGGTCAGAACAACCAATCGAGTTCAACAGAGAAGACCACCCTATAACAGTACCCCGGCCGGGAAACGCGCCTTTGGTACTCAAAGCTCAAATTGGTACGTATGATGTCGACAGAATATTCATGGACGCAGGGAGTGGAATTAACCTGATATATGCGAAAACGCTCCGAGCAATGCATATATCACTAGAGTTCCTGAAACCAACGGATTGTTCCTTCCACGGGATCGTGCCAGGAAGTGCCAATTACCCGTTGGGTCGAATAGCACTCAATGTTTGCTTCGGCAACCGACAGAACTACAGAAGAAAAAAGCTAGACTTTGAAGTCATGGACTGGCCATCTCAATATCACGCGATCCTCGGACGACCCGCCTTTTCGCGATTCATGGCAGTTCCTCACTATACATATTTGGTACTTAAAATGCCAGGACCAAGAGGAATAATTACAGTAAAAGAGAGTTTCGAAATCTCAGATCTCTACGACAGGGAGTTCCACAAGATGGCGCAAAATTTTGGCGTAATAGCCAACCATGCAGAAAAGGTAAAAAGCGCGACTATAGAGGGTGTCAAGCCACTCGAAGGACGCGTCGCGAAGCCCGACACGAAGAAACCACGAGTAGGAGCATCAGGAGAAGACACAAACGCAGAGGAAAAAGGGAAAGCCATGGCGGCATAAGTATCAAAAGACAATAGAGTAGAGTAGAACAATACGGCTGTAAAAGCCACGAGTTATACCAGGGGCAATGCCCTCTAGATCCAGAACACAGGTCACAGGCCGGATCTCTTGGGTCACCCCATGTATCTTACATTACAAGTATAATAAAGAAGAAACGTTCCTCATATTCGAGTTTACGAGTCTTTCAAAGAGAAAGTGCGGCAAACGCACGAATCATACAATAACGCCTTGAGAATAAGTTTCAGACATATAGTCGCGAAATAAATAAACTCTCGCGTTCCACATACACCTTACAACATCGGGTTGTCAGAATCATCTACACCTAAAGGGTGTAAGTAGTGAAACTCGCGGAAAAATGCGGAGTCTTCTTGCAACAACCTGGCTATAATTCATCGGGCAGGCTGCAAGGTACTCTCTAAGTGTACTCGAAGGCTTGCCCCACCAGAAGGATAGCTCAGCGACATAGAACTATAATTGAGTCTTGGCTGCCACTTGTGTATCCACCCAAGAGCAAAATTGGCACCTGCTACTAGGTTCAGTTCTATCAACCGATGGACTCGCTGGCTGGATCTAAAAACATCAAGAAGCAATGGAAAAGTAGCAGGCAGAGGATTGCGAGGAAGCATGAGTGTAACAACTCAGAAATTTGTAATCCACTTCCTATTAAGTAAAGTACCAAATTTTGGACCAAGATAAAACTTTTTATCTATTATTGCATGTATGCATGTATTTTCTATTATATGTCTTTTATGATTTCATGTGTGTTATTATTGGTTGTGCAATAGTTAGCTAATTCTAACTTAACCAACAGAAGCAATTGAGAAGAATTCTAGGAACCAACGAAACGAGAAATAAAAATAATAAAGAAAAAGAGAAGAATAAGTTGATCTAGAAATTATTATTGACTACCCTACTTTGAACACTTAGAATAAGAAATTTGTAACTCAAGCCATAGTGTGGTCAGTTAGTTGAGCTTGACCAAGTTGCCTACTAACTCAACCAAGAAGTCTCAAACCAAAATTCAAAGTGTAACTCAACTCAAACATCAGCCAAAGATTGAATCTGAAACAGTGACAATACCCAAAATTTGAAATTTGATTTCTGCAAAACTCAACCTTTCTTTGTAACAAAAATATCCCTGGAACCCTTGTCCAATATGTTGAAGACCCATAGTGGCCGTTTTCAAAAATTTGAAATTCAAATTCTTGCGGGCATTTGACCGAACACCTGGCAGGCAAAAATCGGAGAAAATCGAGTTTACTGTGAGCATCACTGTCGCCGTTCATCTCGACCCTGTAGCCATGCTCGTGGAGACCTCCGCGGTCGAGCCCAGCTCCCTCTGCCCCAACCCAAGCCGTGCGACATGGGAGGAAATGGAGGACACCGCCCGGACCCCCCCTCTCTTCTCCTTCTCCCTCTCTGCAAGCTCCCGACCACCGTGACCTCGCCAGCACCGACCCACAGCACTCCGCGGCCGAGACAACACCCCTTTGATGTCTACGCACTTCTATTCTTGTAGACACTTGTTGGGCCTCCAAGTGCAGAGGTTTGTAGAACAGCAGCAAGTTTCCCTTAAGTGGATCACCCAAGGTTTATCGAACTTAGGGAGGAAGAGGTCAAAGCTATCCCTCTCAAGCAACCCTGCAATTACGATACAGAAAGTCTCTTGTGTCCCCAACACACCCAATACACTTGTCAGATGTATAGGTGCACTATTTCGGCGAAAAGATAGTGAAATACAAGTGGTATAGATGATTATAAGTAGCAAACGTGATGTGAAATAAATATCGCTGCGAGCAAACAAGTAGCAAAATAGCAAGTAAACGGTGTGCAAAGCTTGGAAACACGGCCTAGGGATCATACTTTCACTAGTGGACACACTCCCAACAATATAACATGATTGAACAAATAAACAATTTCTCTCCACTATGGTACTCTGAATTACTCTCCTATTGAATAACACTAATCATTGTGTAGTGGCTACAGAAGCACCCCTTAAAGTTCATCAAGTACTTGACAAACACCACTCATAGAGATATCCAAATCAGATCACAACTCAAGATAGAAATCATTGCAACTTAGACCAAGTACTAACACGGCGCACACACTGTCAACATTACACCATGAAAGGAGGAATAGATCACTCAATACTATCATAGTAATAATTACTCTCATAATCCACAAGAGATCACAATCATAGCCTAAACCAAGTACCACCATGATGCACGCACTGTCACCGTTACACCATAGCAGGAGGAATAGATTACTTTAATAATCACCACTAGAGTACACATAACATCTGAATAATAACATCTACTTGTTCAACATGATACAAAGCTCACGATCACATAAAGATCACATCATGGGAGAGAGAGGTGAACCACATAGCTACCGGTAGAGCCCTCAGCCCCGGGGATGAACTACTCCCTCCTCATCATAGGAGACAACAAGGTTGATGGAGATGGCGGTGAGGTCGATGGAGACGGTGGAGACAGTGATGGAGACCGATGGAGATGGCTCTGGGGGCACTTCCCCGTCCCGGCAGGGTGCCGGAACAGAGACTTCTGTCCCCCGAAATTCGTCGACGGTGGCGGCGGAGCTGCGGAACTCTTTCTGGAAAATTGCCGAATCCCCTAGGGTTTTCCGTCCCGAGGCTTCTTATAGGCGAAGGGGCGTCGCGAGAGGGCAGCCAGGGGCTCCTCACACATGGGTGGCGCGGCCAGGGCCTGGGCCGCGCCACCCTAGTGTGAGGGCAGGCCCTGGCCCCTCTCCGGCTCTCTTTCAGATGTCTGGATGCTCCTGGGAAAAATAAGACTTCTAGCTTTGGTTTCGTCCAATTCCGAGAATATTTCCTGTGTATCACTTCTGAAACACAAAACAGCAGAAAACAGGGAACTGGCACTGTGGCATCTTGTCAATAGGTTAGTTCCGGAAAATGCATAAAAGTGCCACGAAGTGTAACGAAACACAAGGCAAATGGTGTAAAAACAAGCATGGAGCATCAAAAATTATAGATACGTTTGAGACGTATCAAGCATCCCCAAGCTTAACTCCTGCTCGTCCTCGAGTAGGTAAGTGATAACAAAAGAATAATTTTTGAGGTGACATGCACCTACACAATCTTGATCAAGTATGTAAGCATTTGTGAGCTGGGATCATAAGAACTTAAAACATGGGCATGAAGATATAATCTTGACAATAAGAAACTTAGCAACCATGTTGTAAACATGCAAATGAACACAAACAAAAGATCATGAAAATGAAACAATGAAAGTCAAACGTGTGTTCAAATCATAAGGAAAACATACAAATGGTTTTCAGCTTGTCCTTCATGGAGAGCAAAACATAAATGCATAGGACACCTTCAAGTTTAAGAGGGTGACTAGATACAAATAATTTAAGAACAAGTGAAACCAATCATCATGAGTCAATCAATGAACTTTGGGACAATGCATATCACACTAAGAATGACAACTATGCTCTCTTAATGGTGCATAAAGAAAGAAGGTGGTGACTCAACATAAAAGTAAAAGAAAGGCCCTTCGCAGAGGGAAGCAGTGATTGAGCATGTGCTAGAGCTTTTCATTTGTAAAACAGAGAGATAAAAAATTGGTTTTGAGAGGTGGTTGTCTTTGTCAACGACTGGCAATGGGGTTCTTACTATCTTCCATACAAAAATAAAGCAAATTTTTGAGAGAGAGATTGGCACTTTAGTGCTCTTTTATAAAGCTTGGCACTCCTCCCCACCTTTTTTTTCCTTTCACAAACCATGGCTAACCGATTCCATCGGGTGCCCACCAACATTCACATTCCATGGAGGAGTGCCTTTTTTTCTTTTTTTTCTCTTTTTTTTTGGAATAAGCAATATGGAAGATAGCAAATCCGACCACTACGTCCCCATGAGCTAAAAACAGTGGCACAAAACAAGAAGTAGTTGAAAGTTTTTGAAAGGTAGCACATGAAAATTTACTTTGGAATGGCTTACAAATACCATGCATAGGAGTTTATAGTGGACACAATGGCAAACTTGGTTTTTGGGAGTTGGATGCACGAGTAGAGCTCATACTCAGTACAGGGCGAGGGCTAGCAAAAGACTGGGAGCGACCAACTAAGAGAGCAATAACGGCCATAATCATGCAAAGAGACAAAGCAACATTAAAAGAAGCATAAGATGGCATCAAAAGTCAAAAACTAAATGATCATAGAGGCTATAGGCGACTTATTTTGTAGTCAACATGTGTAAGCATGTGCCAAGTCAACCCAAATAAAGCATCAAAGGAGAAACCCAAATAAATGCTTCCAAATAATAAAAACAACGCATGATTTTTTCAAAGGCTCATTAAGCAATCTCAGTTATTTGAGACAAGTCATGCTACAGCAAAACCACTAAGCATACTATCAAAAAGACATCAAGCATGACATGAAAAAGCCTAAGCCGCAGTCTACACAAGCTCCTTCTTGTACCACTATTTTGCACAAAGCTTTTTCTCTTTTCCAACACCATTTGAAATTTTTATAACACCTCTTTTGATGAAAACCAATAAAGATCAGAGGCAAAAATACACCTTGATGGAAAGATATGACAAGATCTGAATGCAAATCAAGGCGAAAACGAAAACCAAAAGCAGCAGCAGAAAAAGTAGAACGCTCGATGAACGATAAGAGTGAAAACTAGAGCGTTCTTTGCAAATGAAAAGCGAGTTCATCTCCTCCAAAAGAAACATGATGTGATCTAACCATTTATTGCAGCAAAAAAAAACAAAAGAAAACTAAAACAAAAACAACTGACGCTCCAAGAAAAACACATAGTGCATGAAGCAATAAAAATATAGTGTCTTGAAAGGTGACCTGATTTTTGCCGATGAAGAAAGGGGTGCCTCGGGGGCATCCCCAAGCTTTGACGCTTGTACTTCTTGGATATTTCTTGGGGTGATGCATGGGCATCCCCAAGCTTGAGCTTTTGTCCATTCTTCAACTCATCTCATCATTCTCCAATCCCTACACTTGAAAACTTCCTTCATACAAAACTAAACACAATTCTATTAGCAACATTAGTGTAAGCATAACATATAATTAACCTCTTTTCAGTTCAGATTTCAACACAAAACCACCACATATATAACATATACTACTGTAGCAACTTCCCCAAAAGTTCCATGATCAAAAGAACCCAAAAAGAAAGCGATAAAGCAGCAAAAACGAATAGTGACAGAAATCTGTCAAAACAAAACAGCTGACAAAGGTCGAATTTTTGAGGGGTTTTCTGTTGCTTAAATTAAAAAGTGTTCAACTAACGAAAGTTTGGATATAACCTGGGGAATATGCACAAGAAATCACAGGTCCAAAAGATATACAGAGAATTTTCACGATTTTTTACGGTGCATCACCGAAAAATGTTTCAGGACAGCAATATCCCCAAATCTTACCTCACTCAGATTAGAGGTTTCTCTTGGCACAAAAACGAAATAAAAAGGATAAGGAGCGGTCATTACAGTAGTAATGACTTCCAAGACTCAAATAAAAGAAAAAGTACTGAAAAGAAAACAATGGGTTATCTCCCAAGAGTGCTTTTCTTTAACGCCTTTGAGCTAGGCGCAGTAATTTGGAAAGATGCTCATGTGGGCGCCATATAAGAGCTTGAGGCAAAGGCGCCATATAAGAACTTGAAGCAATAGAGAGCATCAAAAAGCATGTATGAAACACATTTAAATCTAAACCACTTCCTATGAAAAATAGTCTTGTAAAGAGACAAGTCATAAAAGCGCAAAGCAAAAAGCATAGGAAGGCAAAACAAGTACAACTTCAAGAATTGCAACATAAAGAGGGAAAACTCAATATTGTTGAGATCCATCAAACCATGTTTCCCTCTCTCATAATAACTTTCAGTAGCATCATGAATAGAACTAACAATATAACTATCACATAAAGCATCCCTATCATGAGCCACATGCATAAAAGAATGAATACTCCCCACATGAACAATCCTAGTAGGAGCAGATTCAATAGAATAATTATTCTCATCACCATAATCATCAAAAATAGGAGGCATATTGTAATCATAACTATTTTCCCCCTCAACAGTAGGTGAACTGAAAATATTATACCCATCATCATAGCCATCATAAACTAGAGGTTTAGTATCATCGCAAGCTAAAGAACAGCTATTTCGCAAAGCATATTCTTCAAACATATCATCATAAGAAGGAACATGGATAGCACTAATGGTACAACAATTATTAACCTTAGAATTGGTACCAAAAAGATTTTCAATATCAAAAGTAGAGTGCTTTTCCCAATCATGATCACTAACATAGGTAACAGGCATAGGAACATCATCCCAATCAGAATTATCATAATCTATAGCAGGATCATAATGCTTAGGGGAAGATACCGTGTCCTCTCGCCTCTTACTCCTCTTCTTCTTCTTCTTCTTACTCTTCTTCTTACTCTTCTTACTCTCTCCTTTAGGAGGGAGAGACTTGAAGGGCATCTTCTCCACATATTCTTTAGGAGGAAAAGGCATCTTCTCCACATAATCTGGCTTGCTGACAGAAACAACAGAAGAAACTTTGGAGGATTCCTCCTCTCTATTAATAAGATCGAAACATCTATTAGTCCTATCATAGCTTGGCAAAACATCTTGTTTAATAAGATCTTGTAAGTAAGTATTTGCGAGGCAATCTTTAGCACAATAGAGATGACAACCACGAAGGGTGCTATTAAGATCAACATCATTCATGTCTACCAAAGCAATCTTTCTAGATATCTCTTCACAATTCAAAAACAAAGTAAGCTCATCATACTGATTGAAAGTAATCTTATCATCACAATACAAATCTGTAGTACTCGTTCGATTAATTGGGCATTGAAAATTAAAGTGCCCCTTTTCACCGCAAAATTCACAAAGAAAAGGATAAAGCTCACAAACCCATTCACCAAGCACATCTAGATCCTTGAGCCACATACTAGTTTCTTCATTTGCGTGGGTGATGCAATAATCTTCCTTATTGTAACTTTGTTCACAAGGTCTATGTATTCCACAAAAATTAACATGCTTATAAGAAATAGTACTTTTAGAAGTTTGAGCATGTTTATTGCAATCATCAACAATAATATCACTTTCTATGCAAGTATCCTTAAAAGGTTCATGATACACGTCCCCATTTCCTTTAGGAACGTTCATATGGGAAGCAAAGGCTTTAAAGCAATCAACCATAATTTGAGGATCAAGACCATATTTAGCACTAAGCTCTTGAAAATTAGCAGTTTCAGCGAAAGACTTAATGCAATCAAACTCATAATTCATACCTGGTCCTTTACCTTTGTCGCTATCCCA
The DNA here is from genome assembly GCA_007115705.1 of Dactylis glomerata. NCBI lineage: Eukaryota > Viridiplantae > Streptophyta > Magnoliopsida > Poales > Poaceae > Dactylis > Dactylis glomerata. The sequence goes on along the minus strand of QXEO01001278.1, from coordinate 4,661,431 downwards.
ACCTTCAATATTGTTTTGAATTGTTTCAAGCAGACCCCACTTGGTGTCGACATCCTTGCTTGTGAAAGACCCATCAAAGCATGCATCTAGATAGTCCTTGTAATATCCTGAAAGCCTTGCGTAAAAATTATTAATAACAATATTACGGGGAAGATCATGAATAGGACATTTATGCATTAGTAACTTCAATCTTCCCCACGCTTGGGCAATGCTTTCTCCCTCATGAGGCCAAAAATTATATATCTGATTACGATCTTTATGAATCTCACTTGGAGGATAGAATTTAGAATAAAAGAGGGGTACAATTTCCTCCCAGCCAACAGATGGACCATCTTTAAGCAGCCGATACCATTCCTCGGCTCTGCCTTTCAGTGATAAAGAAAATAGCTTCTTCTTAACTTGGTTCATCGAAATACCTGCACACTGGAACAACTTGCATAATTCATGTATAAAGAGCAGATGATCACCAGGATGGACAGTTCCATCTCCTAAATAGCAGTTATCCCTAATACGTTCAACAATCTTCGTAGGTATTTTAAAAGGATGGGGAGCACAAGCATCACTAGAAACATCACATATGGGAGATAAAATATTATCAGAACAGACCTTCTCCACTAAAGCTGGGGGACTAAAAATATCATACTCAACAAAACTAGCTTCCCCAAGCTTAGACTTTTCTATAGCATTAGCATTAACAGTATTCAAAGCATTCGTACTAATAACATTGCTATGCGAAATAAGCTCCAAAGGATTTTCAATTTTCTCTTCAAATCTAAAATCAGGAAAAAGACTAAAGAACTCTTTGTTTTCCATTAAGCCTAACTAGTGAAAATAAAAACAAGAAACAAAAAGATGTAATTACAGAATCTAAAGGAAATAACTCCGAGCACTCACACAGGAGGATGTGAGTACCTTTTACCTTACCTCCCCGGCAATGGCGCCAGAAAAGAGCTTGATGTTTACGCACTTCTATTCTTGTAGACACTTGTTGGGCCTCCAAGTGCAGAGGTTTGTAGAACAGCAGCAAGTTTCCCTTAAGTGGATCACCCAAGGTTTATCGAACTCAGGGAGGAAGAGGTCAAAGCTATCCCTCTCAAGCAACCCTGCAATTACGATACAGAAAGTCTCTTGTGTCCCCAACACACCCAATACACTTGTCAGATATATAGGTGCACTAGTTCGGCGAAAAGATAGTGAAATACAAGTGGTATAGATGATTATAAGTAGCAAACGTGATGTGAAATAAATATCGCTGTGAGCAAACAAGTAGCAAAATAGCAAGTAAACGGTGTGCAAAGCTTGGAAACAAGGCCTAGGGATCATACTTTCACTAGTGGACACACTCCCAACAATATAACATGATTGAACAAATAAACAACTTCTCTCCACTATGGTACTCTGAATTACTCTCCTATTGAATAACACTAATCATTGTGTAGTGGCTACAGAAGCACCCCTTAAAGTTCATCAAGTACTTGACAAACACCACTCATAGAGATATCCAAATCAGATCACAACTCAAGATAGAAATCATTGCAACTTAGACCAAGTACTAACACGGTGCACACACTGTCAACATTACACCATGAAAGGAGGAATAGATCACTCAATACTATCATAGTAATAATTACTCTCATAATCCACAAGAGATCACAATCATAGCCTAAACCAAGTACCACCATGATGCACGCACTGTCACCGTTACACCATAGCAGGAGGAATAGATTACTTTAATAATCACCACTAGAGTACACATAACATCTGAATAATAACATCTACTTGTTCAACATGATACAAAGCTCACGATCACATAAAGATCACATCATGGGAGAGAGAGGTGAACCACATAGCTACCGGTAGAGCCCTCAGCCCCGGGGATGAACTACTCCCTCCTCATCATAGGAGACAGCAAGGTTGATGGAGATGGCGGTGAGGTCGATGGAGACGGCGGAGACGGCGATGGAGACCGATGGAGATGGCTCCGGGGGCACTTCCCCGTCCCGGCAGGGTGCCGGAACAGAGACTTCTGTCCCCCGAAATTCATCAACGGTGGCGGCGGAGCTGCGGAACTCTTTCTGGAAAATTGCCGAATCCCCTAGGGTTTTCCGTCCCGAGGCTTCTTATAGGCGAAGGGGCGTCGCGAGAGGGCAGACAGGGGCTCCTCACACATGGGTGGCGCGGCCAGGGCCTGGGCCGTGCCACCCTAGTGTGAGGGCAGGCCCTGGCCCCTCTCCGGCTCTCTTTCGGATGTCTGGATGCTCCTGGGAAAAATAAGACTTCTAGCTTTGGTTTCGTCCAATTCCGAGAATATTTCCTGTGTATCACTTCTGAAACACAAAACAGCAGAAAACAGGGAACTGGCACTGTGGCATCTTGTCAATAGGTTAGTTCCGGAAAATGCATAAAAGTGCCATGAAGTGTAACGAAACACAAGGCGAATGGTGTAAAAACAAGCATGGAGCATCAAAAATTATAGATACGTTTGAGACGTATCACCCTTCAGCACGCGAGCAAGGCCGTCGAGGCCGGTGTCGCCCGTGCACGTCGCCAGCACAACCTGCGCCGGCCACCCACTGGGCGCCCCTGTCCCCGCCGCTCTGGCCTATAAAAACCCCCGTCGATCAAACTAGCGAACTCACCCCGCTCCCAGCTACCTCCCAGACACCCTCACTTCACCCCGCTCGCTCTCTTTTGATGACGCCTGCACCGCCGGCGAGGTACTGGACGCGGAGGGAGCCACCGCATTCGACCTCCGTTGAGCAAGCCGACGCCGGGAATTGGAGGAGGAGCACCGCCGGAGCCTTTTTCGCCCATCGCCGTCAAGCTCTGCTTCCTCTATGCTCGCCGCCGTCGCCGTCGTATTCTTCACTGCACGCAGGTGAGCTCCACCCTCGCCGTCGAACACGACGCACCAGAGCCGTTGGATTAGAATCCGTCGGTAGCGTACCGATTCGGTGCGGTTAAGTTATATGACAAGTAGGCCCCACCTGTCAGCCCCGTTTTAAACCTTTCCCGCCCGGAGCGAAGTGTTATCTGGGCCGGCCCGTTCGGGTTCTGTAGAAAATAGGCCCAGTTCGTTCAGTTTCGGTCCGATTCGATTTTATTTATTTCCCGCCTATTTCGAATTAATTCAAATATGTTTCAGATATGATTTTCAAACTTTAATTCCAAGGGATTTACAAATCCATTTCTAGCAAATGAATATGCGTTGGAAAGCTTAGGAAATGCTCTAGCCTGTGAAACTGGTTAGAATCCAAATTAAGTTAGGGATTTAAATAAATAAGAATACCTTGACCATAGCTTTATTAATCATAGGAAAATTCTAGAAAATTATTTAAACCTCCTAAAATTTTGAAGCTTGATTTGTGAACTCACTAATTAACTCCCCTACTGATTAGTTCAACCTTAATCAACTCAAACCTTGTTAATGGTACCAATTAGACCCTAATCCAATACTAGTTAGTAGCATAAAATGATGGATCTCTACTCTACACTTAGATTAAATTATCCCTCAATACCCATGTACTTAATTAGTCAATCTCCACTTGAACTAGCCCTAATAACCATAGTTACTTACCCATACTCCAAAAAGCAAACAACACATGACACATAGTAGAAAATCTAACTTGCACACTTAATGAAAACTTGGAAGAAAAACTTGCAATCCAAATCAATAAAATACAACATGAATGCTATTGTTTGAGAACAAGTATGTGTGCTTGGTGTGTTGTTAGCATGGTGTAGTGATTGTGTGTATTGTGTTTATTTCGTTATTAGACGCTAGTGTTGCTGAGGAGGATATTGAGGGGGAATATTATCAAGAAGAAGAAGACTACCCCGGACACTTTGCCAACCAAGGCAAGCCATCTTTTGAATCATACTCCAAATGCCTAGTTTTACTATTGCATCTACTTGTTTTAAGTAAATTGCATGATTGAATTGCTAGAGTAGAATGATAGGAGTATAGTGATATCTTGCTTAGCAAGAGCATCAAGCTGAGTTTATCCAACCATAGCTTAGTGGTATCATCACTCAATATAGTTGCTTAGTCGCTAATAAAATTGAGGCCATCTCTAAGTGGAACCCCATTTGAACTTGGTGACTTGAACTTGAAAACTTGAAATGGAGATTCTCCTACATGATGGTCTTAGGAAGGAAAATAATATTGACTAAGAACTATGGAATGTATTTGCTAAATGATAATAAGTGATGTACCATGTGAGCCAACCATTACCGTACGACCACATTACCCCTAAATGGGAAGGGGCTTAGTCCGTAGCTTGTTCACCCTAGTATGGGAGGCCTTGTATCATCCTTTATAGAAGTGCACCGTGCGCGGGTACTTCTGAACCGAGTGGAAATCCCATTCATCCGGCACTCCGGAGCGGGCAAAACTAGAGACGCCGGAACGGAGATGTCCGTGTCTCGGGCTCTAGGGAAGGATCCTATACTAGAGTGAGCAAGTGAAAGAGTTTGTTTGATTATCTGAACCCCGCATACTTGGTGTATGACGATCCGTGGATTTCTCCCGGCAGATGTATCGAATCTTGTGGGTAAAGTGTACCCCTCTGCAGAGGTTTCAAACTATTCGAATAGCCGCGTCCTCGGTTATGGACAGTTGGCAAGCTGTACTTGACTTTTGTCAAGAATGATAATAACTTATTGACGAAGGAATGACAAACGGGCCCCCGATATTCGCCTACCTGGTTTTCGGTCCGGGAAGGATGTCTCACGAAAGGCTTTCGAGGCCTATCAAGACAGTGGCCTGGCGCGGCCCAGGAGCAATACTTGGTGCACAAGCAAGATTTCGAGGAGTCCAAGTTAGACTAGACCTCGGTTGATCCGATCTGTACTTGGCTTGAGAGACACTCCTGAGACCTAGCCTTGACTTATAAAAGGCTGGGAGGGAGGTCTCGAAACCCTAGACGCTTTTCCACCCACCTCACGCCGGAGCGCTTGACAACTTCGAGCTCTCTGATTTCGGCTAGATCCAATCTACGCCGCCATTGTAACACCATCATCACAACCACACCATCAATACAAAGTCAGACAAGCAGGACGTAGGCCTTTTACCTTTCGAGGGGGCTGAACCTGGGTAAACCCTCGTGTCTCTCTGCTTTCGTCTGATCGCCGTCGAGTTCGCCAGGTCCCCAATACGCTTCCTAGATCGAAAGCCCTTCGACATGGGCATTGCCGGGGATAAACCTCGTCAATTGACGCCGACCGTGGGGACGACGGGATCTGGATCTACGGATTCGCCGGCTCCATCACCAACCCTCACCAAGATCGGCATCGACACTACCGTCGGCATCGCTGCGCCGACCAACGTCGACACCCCCACCAAGATCGACACTACCGTCGGCATCGCTGCGCCGACCGACGACGACACCACCTCCAAGATCGGCATCGACACCCTCGCCGGCATCGCTGTGCCGGCCATCGTCCACGCCAGCCCGATGGAGCCCGAGACCGGCGCCGTTGATTCGACTGTCGTCGACGGCGTCTTGCCAAGCACCATCAACCTCACCCCGACGACGAGCGTCATCGACCCCGTCCCAAGCACGGCAGGAGTAGCGCCCGAAGGCTATGACATGGCTTTCGGACTGTTCAACTTCCATGTGGACAGCAATGGAGCGATGGAACTGCTCTCCATCGGCGAATCGGCTCTGCTCGTGGCCGAAGCGACGACACCACCAGCCGTCGGGGGCAAACCCTCGGCAAGCGCGCTACTAGCACCATCGGAGGAGGAACCGAGGCTGAAGATTTCGACCCCATCAGTAGGGTCGAACGATTTCGAAGATCCGCCTCCATCCCCGACCACCGCATACTGCGTCGACTGTGACGCATACCACTACGTGGGCGCCGGAGATTTCTCATTCCATGAGATCGCCGACTGCGAAGATCCGCGGGGAGGTACAACAGCCATCTACCCAACGATATCTGAGTGCGATCGGGCTCTCAACGCCCTCACGCTTCGCACCGCACCGTATGACCCCGACTACGTCAAAGAGTTATACTCTGATTACACATGCTCAGACGACGATGACGACGTCTACCCCGAAGCTAAGGGGAAAATCGGCAATTCGGCAAGCTCCGCCTCACTATGCGAATCTAACGCATCCAGTGATGGCTATGTGGCTGATTACGACTCTGACTTCATTATCGAAGTCGGGCCCTACGTCGAAAATGATGACGTCTATCCTCCAGCGCTGGGTGAAATCAGCGACGATTCGACCCCGTGGCCCGGGGGCCACTGCATGATGGCATCGCACGGCGAAGGAAACGAAAATAGAGACAATGATGGCCGAAATCGGGCAGATAGTGGTCGCCAAGTGGTCACGCATGACCAGATCCGATTCGCAAGGAGGATTTATGCGGGCGAGGTGAACTTCGGTCCCAACCCAAGCCCAAGTGATCTGGCTGCACTCCGTTTTGTCGTCCAGGAGCAGAAGGACCAGATCAGTGCTGACAGACGAGTGCTGGAACGCCGAAGAGAGGAGGCCGATGCATCCAGCAGAAGACGGGCCGAAAGATCGTCTCACTACTCATCAAGCGTTCAGCACAGGTCAAGATCACGCACCCAGCCAGGGCCTGATATGCACAACATCACGAGAAACCTGGAAGCAGAGTTCAACGAGGCCGAATTGATGCCCAAGACCAAGGAGGCGGCGATCATGGCCGCGGCGGCATACATTGCTGCGAACGCATCCAATGGCGACGAACATATGCGACACCTGAGGAATCTGGCACTCGAAGGAGTAAGGGTGCTCCAAAGCACACCCGATTCGGGATAGGACGCGACGGCAAGGAGGACCGCCCCACCGCCGGAGCAAGCCAGGCACCCAGCACCGGCGCCACCCGCGGCGCCTCGGACGCAAGCAGTCGAACCTCTCAACGGAGAGCTTCGTCATGGTCTGGCCCAGAACAGGGTCGATCAAGCGCGAGCACGGCGCGAAGCACGCCGCTTCGAAGGAGATCGCGAGGCGGAGACATTCGGCGGCACCAGCGACGGACTGTGCGGGGCAGATTGCTTTAGCTTGTTGATCCGCTCCGCACCGCTGCCGAAGGGAATCAAGCTAAGCGATGGCATAGTCAAGTTCAATGGGCAGCAGGACCCCCGAATTTGGCTTGATGATTTTATAACCGCTGTCAAGATCAGCGGCGGATCTAGAGACAACGCCCTCCAGTTACTGTCGCTGCATCTAAAGGATAACGCAAGGGCATGGCTGAACAATCTCGCTCCAGATAGCATCCGCTCCTGGGAAGAATTTCGGCAAGCGTTCATCGCCAACTTCCGAGGCACTTCGCGACGACCTACGTCGTTCGAGGAGCTACGCCTATGCGTGCAGAGAACCGGAGAAAATCTGAGATCATACATCTCACGGTGGATCAGCCTCAGAAACACGACGGAGAATATCTCGCCCGAAAGGGCTATCGACGCATTCCGTGACGGCCTCTTCCGACGCGATTTCAAGGAGGAGCTCGGACGCTGCAAGCCAAGGACCGTCGACCACCTCATGAGCTTGGCGAATGAGTGGGCCAATGGCGAAGACTCTATCGCGGCTCCCAGAAGTCACCGTCGGTCAGCAGAACGCGATGTCGACACAAAAGACCAGTTCCACTCTGGGTCCCGAAAGAAGGGTCGTCGAAATCGCTACGACAACACGGAGAATACGGACATGGTAGCAGCAGGCTACATACATGAAGATCGTGAGGACAATCGGGACTTACCGCGGCAAGGAAACAATTACCATGGTAGCAGCAGCAGAAGTGTCTCGAAGCCAAGCAAAGAATGGCGTCGACGGCAGCCACAGTTGTCGGCAGAAGAGATGCTTGATAGCGGATGCCCAAGACATACTTACCTCGACAAGGACGGAGTACGAAGACCTGCACATCTCCTCATCGAATGCAGGGAATTCCTTCGTCTCAACCGGGCACTTCAGGAAAGGATGCACACCGAGCAACCAGTGGCAGGGGCGATAGCCTACAACGCTCCACCACCACCGCCGAACCCACCAGCAAACGTCGTACAGCAAAACCACCAGGCCGCCACGATCCAGCAAGTCGAGCAGCGACAGCCGGCCAACGAGGAGGAAGAGTTCCCGCCGCCAAGAGGTTTCGTGCCCATGATCCAGAGGGGGCGCCCGACGAATAAAGTGCAGCGGAAATGCGCAAGGGAAGTGTTCCACGCCGAGCACGCACCACCGGCCACTCCCGAATACCTGAATTGGTCCGAACATCCGATCGGTTTCGACCGATCAGATCATCCACCGAAGATCCCACGCCCAGGACACCACGCTTTGGTTCTTGAGGCGCAAATAGGGGGCTTCACCTCGAAAAAGGTGTTCATGGACGGAGGCAGCAGCTTGAACCTCATCTACGCAGACACACTGCGAAAGATCAAGATCCCGCTAAATAATCTCCTACCAACGGAGACTTCCTTTCATGGAATTGTCCCAGGGAAGCCGACGTATCCATTGGGAGTGATACATCTCGATGTCATCTTCGGCACTCCAGCGAACTTCAGAAAGGAGAAGATCGAATTCGAGGTGGTCGACTGGCCCTCGCAGTACCACGCTATCCTCGGGCGACCAGCGTTCGCTCGATTCATGGCGGTACCCCACTACGCCTACCTCAAGCTGCGGATGCCCGCAAACAGAGGACCACTAACAATCAGCGGCAGTTTCGCACGTTCAGAAAACTGCGACAAGGACTTCAACAGCATGTCCCAGACCTTTGGGGTGCATGAAGAACTGCACCACATTCGGGAGGCCACCGTCATGGACATCGATCCACCGGCGCAGCAGAACGCCCCAGAGCTGTCTTTCGATGCCACAAAAGACACTCGAGAGCACCAGATCCACCCGACTGACCCAACTAAGACGGCGCGGGTGTCGAACTTTCTCTCTCCCGCATAGGAAAGCGCGCTCGTCGAGTTCCTCTATGAGCACTGGAGGATGTTCGCCTGGTGCCCAGCTGACATGCCAGGCATCCCCAGGGAACTCGCCGAGCACGAGCTTAAGATATTCCCAAACGCGAAACCGGTCAAGCAGTCTATGCGACGGTACAATCCCGAGAAGACCAGGTCGATGGGCGAAGAAATCAATCGCCTCCTCGAAGCCAAGTTCATCAGAGAGATCAAGGAAGCCACGTGGCTCTCGCCACCGGTCATGGTGGAGAAGAAGGACACGAAGATCTACAGGATGTGCATCGATTTCACAGCCTTAAACAAACACTGCCCGAAGGATTACTTCCCCCTGCCCCGAATCGACCAGATCATCGATTCCACGGCAGGATGCGAACGCCTCTCGTTCCTCGATGCGTACTCAGGATATAACCAGATACGACTGAAAGCGGAAGACGAAGACAAGACGGCGTTCATCACCCCGCACGGGGTATACTGCTACATGACGATGCCCTTCGGACTCAAGAACGCCGGAGCCACCTATCAACGGTGTATGCAGGCGTGCCTGGAGGAACAAATCGGCCGCAACATCGAAGTTTATGTCGACGACATTGTCATCAAGACCGCGAAAGCAGACAGCCTGCTCGACGACCTTCGAGAAACCTTCGCCAACCTCGACAAATATAGCATCAAGCTTAACCCGAAGAAGTGCTCTTTCGGAGTACCCACTGGCCAGGTGCTGGGATATCTAATCTCCGAGAGAGGGATCGAAGGCAACCCAGAAAAGATACAGGCCATCATCAACATGCAGCCTCCAAAGACGCTTCGACACGTCCAGCAGCTGACAGGTCGACTCGCAGCGCTTAGCCGCTTCATCAGCAAGCTTGGCGAAAAAGCGCTCCCTTTTTATCGGCTGCTCCGGAAAACAGACAACTTCACGTGGACCGAAGAGGCGCAATACGCGTTCGAAGATCTCAAGCGCCGTTTATCGACCTCCCCAGTTCTCGTCACACCTCGAGAGAAGGAGCCCATGTTGCTATACATTGCGGCTATAAATCATGTCGTCAGTTCAGTGCTTGTGGTCAAACGCGCAGAAGAGGGCAAAGAGCACGGCGTACAGAGACCCGTGTACTACCTGAGCGAAGTTTTATCGCCGACCAAGCAAAGATACCCCCATTATCAGAAGTTGGCATACGCCATATACATGACGGGGAAGAAACTGCCGTACTATTTCGAGTGCCACTCCATCATAGTGGTGGCCTCGAATCCAGTCTCCAGCATCCTCAATAACCCAGACGCCACAGGGCGTGTGTCGCTATGGGGAATCACGCTAGGACCCTGGGAAATCACGTACCAGCGCCAATCCGCGATCAAGTCACAGGTCCTACCGGATTTCATAGCCGAGTGGACAGAAGCCCAGATGCCCGAGCTCCCAGACCTGTCGAACAGCTGGACCATCTTCGTCGACGGGTCCAAGCGGGTTTCGGGGGCAGGGGCAGGAGTGGTCCTGGTGTCACCGCAAGGGGACAGGATGCGCTACATCCTCCGCATGCGCTTCCCGAATCCCTCCAACAACGAGGCGGAGTACGAAGCCGTCCTTCACGGTATGCGCATGGCGAAGGCCTGCGGGGCCACCCGCATCAAGATTCATGGGGACTCGAACCTCATCGCCCAGCAAGTCATGAAGGAGTACGACGCAACCTGCGCGAACATGATCGCATATCGCGCCATGTACGACAAGCTCGAAGGCGAATTCGAGGGCTGCGAAGTAACGCACATCAGCAGGGAAAGCAACGAGGAGGCAGACAACCTGGCCAACATCGGCTCAAGGTGCCTCCCAATACCGCCCGGAGTCTTCTTCGAAGAGATATTCGAACGCTCCGTCAAGATCAAGCCAGCAACTGACCCAGCGTTAGCAACACGCCCGGGGGCTCGATCGGTCAATACCGAACCGGCGACAGGAGCAGCAGACCTCCCGAAGGATGCAGCCGCGGTCATGCTCGTCGAAGCAACATGGACAAAACCATACTTGGCATACCTAACACGGGGCGAGCTCCCGGAAGATCCCATCCATCGCCGACAAGTCATGCGGCGCTCCAAGGCCTTCACGATAATCAACGGGGAACTCTACAAGCGCAGCACCACAGGAGTGCTCCAACGATGCATAGCGCAGGAAGATGGGATTGCTCTCCTTCGGGAAATCCACGAAGGAACCTGTGGACACCACGCTTGCAGTCGAACCCTCGTGGCCAAGGCTTTTCGATCCGGATTCTACTGGCTATCCGCCCTTTACGATGCCAGGAACATCGTCCAACACTGCGAAGCATGTCAGTTCTTTGCCACCAAGCCGCACGCACCGGCATCCGAACTGCACACCATCCCTGTGGCCTGGCCCTTCGCACAATGGGGGCTCGATCAAGTGGGGCCTCTCCCCAAGTCATCCAGAGGAGGTCATACCTACCTTCTAGTCACAGTGGACAAGTTTTCCAAGTGGATAGAGGCTGTTCCGGTCACCAATCAAGAGGCGACCACGGCAGTCAAATTCTTCGAGTCCATCGTCTACCGATACGGCGTCCCGCACAGCATTATCACCGACAACGGCACCAACTTCACTTCGGGCGAATTCCAGGACTTCGCCAAAAACCTTGGCATCAAGCTCAAGTACGCTTCGGTGGCGCACCCCAAGTCTAATGGACAAGTTGAAAAGGCCAACGGACTTGTATGCGGAGGCCTGAAGAAGCGACTGCTTCGACCCCTCAAGCGCGCATCAGGCGCCTGGGTCGAGGAACTGCCGTCGGTGCTATGGAGCCTGCGAACAACGCCCAACTCCTCGACAGGCTACACACCCTTCTTCTTGCTTTTCGGAGCAGAAGCAGTGCTGCCCACGGACGTACGCTACAGCGCGCCCCGCGTCGCCGCCTACGTCGAGGAAGATGCGGACAAGGCGTTAGCAGATGCCCAAGACCTGTTGGACGAAGCTCGAGACGTTGCCCTCGTTCGATCGGCGGTCTACCAGCAGAGCCTCCGCAACTACCACAGCAGACGGGTACGCGGACGCTCTTTCGAGCCGGGCGACCTTGTGCTCCGACTCAAGCAGACAAGCACATCGAAGCTGGAACCACCTTGGGAAGGCCCGTATCTTGTCCACGAGGTCATCCCGGGAGGAGCATATCGTCTACGCAACCCGAAGTCGGGGAAAGACGTAGAGAACCCATGGAACGCCGCGCAATTGCGCCGCTTCTATCCTTAGCTTGCAAAGCTGTCTCCTCTATCCCCTCTAATATGTAATCAAGTGTCAGCAGCAGTCCGCACCCAACATTGTGCCTTCGGCACCAAGCAATAAAGTTCAAGTTCCTCACTTCATGAGTCAACATATTTGCATACCCACGCTCGGAGGCTCAGCCTTTCGACCCACGCTCGGGGGCTTCGACCCACGCTCGGGGGCTCAGCCTTTCGACCTACGCTCGGGGACTACGACCCACGCTCGGGGGCTCAGCCTTTCGACCTACGCTCGGGGGCTTCGACCCACGCTCGGGGGCTCAGCCTTTCGACCCACGCTCGGGGGCTTCAACCCACGCTCGGGGGCTCAGCCTTTCGACCTACGCTCGGGGACTTCGACCCACGCTCGGGGGCTCAGCCTTTCGACCTACGCTCGGGGGCTTCGACCCACGCTAGGGGGCTCAGCCTTTCGACCCAGGCTCGGGGGCTTCGACCCACGCTCGGGGGCTCAGCCTTTCGACCCACGCTCGGGGGCTCAGCCTTTCGACCTACGCTCGGGGGCTTCGACCCACGCTCGGGAACTTCGCTCACGCTCGGGGGCTGCGCTCTCTCGACCTATGTTCGAGGGCTGCGTTCTCTCGACATATGTGTGGGGATTTCTCGCCCTCCCAGCCTACGCTCGAGATCTCCGCCCTTTCGCCATAGACGAATATGACGCGTGTACACAATACATACACAGAGTAAAGATACAAGCACAGCTACAGGACTAGTTCATGGTGCCACGGCACCCTGGCTTGCTCTCTGCCGATCACTTTCGACGATAATCTGTCGAGCGATGCAGTCGCCAGTGCTTCTACAAGTAGCGTAGTGGTGCTCCATGTCATAGCGGCCACTGAGCGACAGAGGAAGAGTCTTCAGAAGCTCCAGGTCGATCTCAGGGTAGTGAGCACGCACGAAGGCAAGCGCGACCACAGCCCCGGAGCGCAAGTGCTCCCGGACGAAGGAATACACAGCATTCCCATTCTCGAATCGATCGAGCAATGCCGGCAGGCCTTCGGGCTGATTGTTCAACGGGAACATCGCCTGATGCACCAGCGCGAGTGCGCTCCGGCTCGTCTCAGACATCGCACCAGCTTGAGCAATCCTATCCTGAAGGAGTGTCAGCTTCATTGCTTTCGACCGATCAGCCCAGAAGTTGTCAGCAACAGAGTTGGCATGTGTCTGAGCAGCAACAAGATGCGCGTTCACGCGCCGGGCTTCAGCAGCACTATTGAGGCACACATCTGCGAAAAGGGCCCGAAGATCAAATTTTGCACACCCAAGGCACAATACAGAGCGAAAGAGGTCTAGAGACTCACACTTCAGAGATTTTCCAAGGTTATCGACCTCGTCAAGAAGAAATTTCTCGCCGTCCGCAGCACGCGACGCCTTCGACAGAGCGACGTCGACCTTGGCAGTAACCACCTTCAGTTGACGCTGCGTATTTTGGAGTTGGTCGCGCAATGATCGAATTAGCGACAGTTCGCCTGAGGAAGGAGTCCTTCTCTCAGCGGCACCAGAAGTACTGCTAACCGTCTCGTACGAAACAGGCCAAGTACCAGAAACCAGCGAAGGATCCTGCACGAGGAGTCGAACATCACATACAAGCATTCGGCAACCAAACGACAAGCAAATAAACATAGCAAAGGAGCAATTTTTACACCAGAAAGAAGTCCTAGTCAGGATCATTGCCCTCGGCATAAGACCACGAAAGCTAATTACAAGTGGGCGAGAAGCATTGCTCGCACTACGCTGAACTACCAGCCTTGCTAGACGGTGCGTCGGATGCGCCACGCCTCCGAGCCCTCGCTGCTGCACGCTTCTCGTTCCTCTCAGCCAGAAAACTCGTCATTTGGGCAGCCAGTTCACGAGCACGGGCAACATAAGTCTTGGCGGACTTGTCGCGTCCGTCCTTGTCTTTCGGGTACGTGCTCGTGACCTTGTCAGCGTCGAACTCCACGTCGTGCATCATCATCATGGAGAAGACAGACTCGGAGCCAATAGTTACCTGTCGGCGTACCGCGGCAAGTAAAGGGTCTTCGCCGTCCGCCTTCACTGCCAGAGCTTCGAGGATCCCCGCCATAGTGTCACTGGTCGAGTCGGGTACAGACGTATCCCGAACGCGAACAAGTGTCGACCGCACACGCGCTAGGAGGTTGGCAACCTCTCGACTCAGGCGTTCGACGACGCCGACACTGGATTCGAGTCCAGCGGGCTCCTTCATAGCTCCGGCATCTAATTCGGCAGCAGCTACAAGTGAGAGCAGACCACCAGGTCAACAATGGGACTGTTCGGTATGAAAAATAATCCAGACAAAGCTCGAGAACTCACCACGCAAGGCACCAAGCGAAGTTTGCAGGCGCTGGTGTAGCTCTCCTTCTCTCGTTTCAGCGTCCAGGCGGCTTTTCTTCGCGCGCTCTTGAGCTTCAGACGATTCGACCTTCAGGCGGGCGATTTCGTCGTTCAGCTCAGTGACTTTAGCCTTCAAACCCGAATTCTCAGTGGCAAGGTGATCCAGCTGAGATTTCAGGGAAGTCTTGTCAGCAGCAGCCTGAGCTCCGATCCCTAAGCATTAACAGGGTGTCGTCAGAAAAAGAAACGTCATACACAAAGCGACATTTTACAAGTAAGGTGGCAGTACTCACGACGAGTTTCGTTGAGCTGATCGGACAGCTTTCGGTTCTCTTCCTCTAAGGCGAAGAAGCTCCTACAAACCTTCGACAGGTCCCTAACAACAGGCTAAAGAAGGCAAGGCAGAAGATTAACCATCGAGTCATAGTTTGGAGGGCAAGCCTAAGTGTAAACACTTAGACTCACCCTCGGGGGCTACTAATGGTCAAACACGCGAAGCGCAAGCGGAAAATCTTCGAACTCACATGATTGCTAGGACCAGAAGGTCCGTCAGACGAGGAGACAAGCACGAACTCATGTTCCGACGCCTTCTTCTTGGAGGAGGTCGAAGGCTTCGTCAGAGCGGCTTCGGGGGCGGCAACGTCGGCAGCCCTCTCCTGAGAGTCTGCAGTTTGTTCGAGGGCGTCGTCGTGGGGTCGGACCTGGTATTGGTCTTGATCCCCCGGACAGGTTGACGTTTCCTCGGTAGAAGATCTGAAACAAGCATCAATGTCAGAATTGGACAATCAAGATTGAAACGAGACCACATGATGTGCGAAGGAAAACTTACGATGCGTCGATCCCAAACTTTGGAAGGGTTTTCCTCTCTGTTCGAGGAGGAGGACGACGGCTCAAAGGCGAAGCGGGGATCGCACTGTTGCCGTCATCACCCGAAGTGAAACGGGTGTCATCAGGGTCTTCCGAATCTTCAACAACGTCCGCAATTCGTTGTCTCTTTGGGGCCCTCGGTGGCGACGGAGCAGCAGAGGTTGACTCCTCCAACGCTTCGGTGAAATCGCGCCCCGGATATTCGCCCATCTCGGGCTGGGGCGGATAGCATCGAGCTATGTCAATCACCTGCACAGGGATGCTGACTGCATTCGACACTGATCGATTCGGCTAAGAAACAGTGAAGGCATTCGATTAAGATCAAAATCATACCTCGGTGCGGGGAAAGGCCTTGCTGAAGGCTACTGCGCCGAAGATCTTCGGCACATGATCCTTCTTCTTGATGTTCGTAACGGCGCGTACGCACTCATCGATCTCAGCCTCGTGCAGCTCGTCCTGGGAGACGTGGGTTGAATCCCGACGATCGCTGTAGTCCCACAAGCAGTGAGCTCGAGCGGCGAGCGGCTGGATTCGATGTTCGATGAAGGTCCGGATGAGCTGGATCCCTGAAAGCTCCTTCTTCGGAGTAGCTCGAAGCTGTTGGATCTTCTCCATCAGTGGCTCCGTAGTCTTCAGCTCCTCGTCCGAAAGGTCGTGCCTCCAGGAGACACGAGGTCGAAGAATGCCGGTGGGATGGAATTCCTCGAGTCTGAAGTTTTCGCCGTCGGAGGATTTGTCCTTGGCGTAATACCACTTCGTCCTCCACCCGGGGTTGTTTTCGGGCGTTTGGAGGTTGAAATATTCGACGTCCGGGCGCACTTGGACGCCGAAACCACCAGTCTGATATGGCAGAGGGTGCCGAATCACGAAGATTCGGCGCCACAGTGCCCAGTGGGGTTCGATCCCCAGGAAGCACTCAAAGAGCGTGATAAAGCACGCAATGTGGAGAATGGAATTGGGATTCAGGTCGTGGAGCTGAATCCCGTAAGCGAAAAGAAGACCGCGGAGGAAAGGATGCGGGGGAAAAGACAAACCCCGCACCAAGAAGGCAATGAAGATTACCCGGAATCCGAGGGGTGGCCGGGGAATGATCTCTGGACCGGCGGCGAGCGATTCCGCCGGCGCGTTCTTCAGCAGGCCCATCTTCTCGGCCTGGGACAACTCCTTGTTCCCGACCTTGGACTGGACCCAACGACCAACGGCGGAGCCTTCGGCGTCGGCCGTCTTGGCCTTCTTGGCGGCAGCGGCGGCACCGGCGGCGGTGGAGCTCCTCTTACCCATAGCCTCAGGGCGCAGCGAAGGTTGCGGAAATGGAGGAGAGAAAGTGGAGCGACAGGAGCAATGCGCGAGGAAGAAGACGGTGGCGGCGGAGTAGGACGGACTGTTGCCCTGCCACCGTTATTTATTTCACCTCTGGGATTCGGCGTCAGATCTCAACCGTCCACGGCGGAGTGGAAGCAATTGGGCTGATCCAGCCGTCCACGTGTCAGCACGAGGGCACTGCGGCGTCCACTACGCACGGTAATCAAGAAAACCGCGCCGGTTATTTCTCACCCACACGCGGGACGTGCGGTCAAATTCTGTCAACGGCCGAGACACGCGGCCGGGGGGCCCACCATACGTCTAGTCCTGGCAGGGCCAGGTCACTCCTGCAGAAGATGATGTGACAACTCGACGAGGCATATCGTCAGCGATGACGCGTTTCTTCGGGTAGGTTGATTCCTTTCAACTCAAAGGGCGAGGATTGGCGAAAGTTCTTTCGAGTCTCGAAGGTATGCGCCTTTTGCACTCTGACGGCCTTTTAATTGGGTTTTCTTTGAGGTCTTCTGTGCTCTTCCCTTCTGTGCCATCCGAATATACACCGAGTTTTCGACGACTCTGCCTTTTGTTCCTTCGAGGGAATTTTTCGGTCCCCCGAATCATTTTTTCGGGCCAGCAGCGCCTTCGAGATATTCGAGGTAGGACTTTGGTCCCTCGAATTGCTTCTTTCGGGCCAGCAGCGCCTTTGAGAAATTCGAGGTAGGGCTTCAGCCCCTTGAGTTATCTCTTTCGGGCCAGCAGCGCCTTCAAGATATTCGAGGTAGGACTTTGGTCCCTCGAATTGCTTCTTTCGGGCCAGCAGCGCCTTCGAGAAATTCGAGGTAGGGCTTCAGCCCCTTGAGTTATCTCTTTCGGGCCAGCAGCGCCTTCAATATATTCGAGGTAGGACTTTGGTCCCTCGAATTGCTTCTTTCGGGCCAGCAGCGCCTTCGAGAAATTCGAGGTAGGGCTTCAGCCCCTTGAGTTATCTCTTTCGGGCCAGCAGCGCCTTCAAGATATTCGAGGTAGAACTTTGGTCCCTCGAATTGCTTCTTTCAGGCCAGTGGCGCCTTCGAGCTATTCGAGATCGCTGAATCATCTTCTTCGAACCTTTCTTTCGGGCTATCAACGCTCCTCAATCAACATGCCCGAATCTTGGTGGCAATATACCAGTTCGGATGCCGTATGTCAAATACGAAGGTAAGTCCACGGTTTGCAACACCGGATGGCCCGGTATTCGTATCAAACGCGCTCTACCGGAAATTTTCCATACCTACGGTATGAAGCTTGCACCGATGGACGCATCGGGTGCCTCACAAATGAACTGGGCTCCGACTTGGTGAGTCCAACACGGCTCAGGTCGGGGTAGCACCAGCCCACGCGGGTTCGAGTCGGGGGACTCGAATCTGAGTAAGCTAACCGAGTGTCTTTGCAGCAATGCAATTAACTGAGACCCGGTGTGAGTCTCAGGCCAGTTATGCGCATCCCTCTACAAACCCAACTTAGCACTTTTGAGGCTCTAAATAAGAGTGGCTCGAGAATCTCGTATCAAAACAAGCATACTACTCAAATGACCTCTGTACATGTGCAGCTTTACAGGCTAAGTGCTCATATCGAGGGCGGCTGGGAAGACTTTCGGGGGGAGTCCCTGCCATAGTCTTCGGCTATCCCAGGCACTCGGGGGCTACTGACGAAGGAATGACAAACGGGCCCCCGATATTCGCCTACCTGGTTTTCGGTCCGGGAAGGATGTCTCACGAAAGGCTTTCGAGGCCTATCAAGACAGTGGCCTGGCGCGGCCCAGGAGCAATACTTGGTGCACAAGCAAGATTTTGAGGAGTCCAAGTTAGACTAGACCTCGGTTGATCCGATCTGTACTTGGCTTGAGAGACACTCCTGAGACCTAGCCTTGACTTATAAAAGGCTGGGAGGGAGGTCTCGAAACCCTAGATGCTTTTCCACCCACCTCACGCCGGAGCGCTTGACAACTTCGAGCTCTCTGATTTCGGCTAGATCCAATCTACGCCGCCATTATAACACCATCATCACAACCACACCATCAATACAAAGTCAGACAAGCAGGACGTAGGCCTTTTACCTTTCGAGGGGGCTGAACCTGGGTAAACCCTCGTGTCTCTCTGCTTTCGTCTGATCGCCGTCGAGTTCGCCAGGTCCCCAATACGCTTCCTAGATCGAAAGCCCTTCGACATGGGCATTGCCGGGGATAAACCTCGTCACTTATGGTGAACTTGGTGAATGACATGACTTGACTTGACATTGATATTGACACACTTGAAGCTCCTCTTTAGATTGAATTTAGAGAACTAAACCTCTTTTCTACCAATGAACATTCTTGGGAAATAAAATTAGCTTTTGCAAATAAACTTAGTGCCTAGTCCACCATATCAACCTTGCATTTCTACTTCATCATTTCCTGTATAAGATGGTTTGCGAGTGCATCCAATGTACTCATGGCTGTGTCCCTGGCTATCAACTTGGCCAGACTATGGGGAAGAGTATTCGGAGGAAGGTTATGAAGAAGAGTATCAGAACTAAGATCGTCTCCATGAGTCGCCCTTGCCTGTAGGGTGAAGGCATGGACCCGAAGACGTTATTTCCGCTGCTATATTGTGTTGTAATATGAACTTGGTCACTATGACCAATTGTATTTGAACTATCATATTGTAATGGCTATGGAACTGGTTACCAACTACGTTATGTGTATCACAACAATGATTCTAGGATTGTGGTGGAACACGTAACGGGCACTTCGAATTGGTGATAAATTCGAGGGTGTTACAAGTTGGTATCAGAGCCTAGGCTGACCATAGGAGACCTTAGTTAGAATGGGCGTTAAATGAAACCTTTATAAAAGCAAAGAGATAAGTAATGGTTTAAAATTGCTTAGTCTCTTCCTCTCTATTTACAATGCTTTGTACATGATTCAGTTTTTGCTCACTTAAAATTTTGCCCACCTGAGTTGATCACTAACTTAATCTAATCTAAAATTTTGTAGATGGCCCCGGTATTCACTGAGCAGTACCAGTTGGGCCATGGAGGCAGCCTTTGTTTCGAGCATGACCTCACCACCCTGACCTTGTTCCTGGATCGTCTGTATCCGGAGTTCAAGGGCGCCGTGCTCAATGAGCACCCGGATGGAGAGCTACGGTGGCTTATCAGGGCTAGTTGCCGTGGCAAGAAGGGAGATGGGAGTTCTCCAAGGATCAAGTTCGAGCTTGTGGAGAACACTTGGGCCGATGGTTTGGTCTGAGGTATGCAGGAGATGCACGCCCGCTTGTGCGGACTGCATGTTGAGGAGGTCCAGGGGGAGCGCTTTAGGAACTTTGCTCGGCGTGATGCGGATGGGCGTCCCGCAAACATGCCAGGGCAAAATGAGCCGAGTACCTACATCGATCACATGGACTTCTTGCTGTACTCCACTCAGCAGGAGGCAGACCGTGCTCGTACCAAGGCCAACCTTGAGCACTTCGCACTTGTGGAGGCGAGGAGCACTATCAGGATGCTTGCTAAGGATCGCAAGAGCCTTCGTCGCCAGCGCGATGAGAGGGATCTGATCATTGAGGAGTTGAAGGCCAATGTGGCTGAGCTGACTGAGTACATTGAGAGTCTAGAGGACCATCTTGGTGAGGAGGAAGGCATTGATCTCCGCAAGGAGGATAATGCCCTCATCAGTGATGAGGATGACTTCATGGAGGACCTTGATGATCATGAGGATGAGAAGGATAATGGATTCATCGAGGATGACGAGGAGGAAGACCCCGAGGAGCCTGATGTTTAGATTGGAGATCCAAGTGTTATCTAGTTATGAGTTTACTTTAAGTCACTTCGTGTAGGTGTGAGTTGTATCCCCCTCTCTAGTTGACGAGTCGCAATGGTTTGATGTAAACCATTTGTAATGTGTGAACTCGTATGTGTGGTGTGTGATGTTTGATGAATGAAATATGAATTTGGCCCCTAAGGCCTTAGTAAGACAAAATTGCATCATCCATGTTACATTAAATCTTAGCCATTAGTTTTTCCCTCTTGTCTTACACACCTTATCTTCAGATGCCGCGAGCACCCCTACCCCCGAACCCGGAAATGGCAGAACTGCTAAGGTTGATCATGGAAGACCGGGAAGCAGCCCGAGCTGAGCACCAAGCTAACTTGGCCACTCTTCAGCAACTAACCCAGATGGCAATGAACCACAACAATGGCAATGGAAATGGCCATGGTGAAGGAGAGAACAATGGCAATGGTGATCACCGATCCAAGTTAAGGAGTTTCCAAAACACCAACCCACCTATGTTCACTAAGTCTGAAGAACCCTTAGATGCTGATGACTGGCTTCGCACTATGGAGAACAATTTGGCAGTCGCTGAAGTTGGTGAAAATGAGAAGGTCTTGTACACCACCCACTATCTTGCTGGGGCCGCAAGAGCATGGTGGGACAGCACCTGTGCAATGCAAGCCCAAGGATATGTGATGCCTTGGGAGGAGTTCAAGAGCAAGTTTAGCAAAGCCCATGTTCCTTTGGGATTGGTTAAAAGGATGAGAGATGAGTTTAGAAATCTGAAGCAAGGTTCCCTATCTGTGGTTGACTACCGTGTTAAGTTCCTTACCTTGTCTAGGTATGCCCCAGATGACACCAACACCACTGAGAAGAAGCAAGAAAGGTTTCTGGATGGACTTCATGATGAGATGCAATGTGTCTTGGTCAGCATTCACTTTGCAGACCTGGAGTCATTGGTTGACTCTGCCATTCAAATGGAAGGCAAACTCAAGCAAGCTGCAGAGAACTGCAAGCGTCGTATGATGTATCAAGGCAACTCAAGCAACTCGCAGAAGCCAAAGGGAAATCCACCTATGGGTTTCGCCCCTAGACCTATGAGGCCATCTGCACCTGCTCCACGTCCCAACTATCCCAACCGTCCGACCGGCAACAACTTCAACCGTGCACCTCCAAGACCTAGTGGCAACAACTTCAACACCAATACTCCAAGGCCAAATGGCGCCCCTGTGCTGCCCAAGTCTGGTGTCACCTGTTTTGAGTGCGGACTAAAAGGGCACTACTCCAATGAGTGCCCCAAGAAGCTGAATGATGCATCCAAGACCACTGCTCCTGCTCAGCAGCAGCGCCGTGTTGGAAATGGCAAGAATTATCCACCAAGGAACCAGCCTCACCCTCGAGGCCGTCTGAACCACATGAATGTTGGAGAAGCTCAGGAGGCAACCGACGTTGTGCTTGGTATGTTCCCTGTTAATTCAGTTCCTGCAAGAGTTTTGTTTGATTCTGGAGCTTCGCATTCATTTGTTACTCAGTTATTCGTTGATAAAAGTGGACTTCAACCAACCCCCATGAAACATGCCATGTTAGTACAAATACCTGGGTCAACAACAAGGGCTGAGTGGAACTGTTTGGCAGTTCCCATAGAAATTCATGGAATAGCTTTCTTAGCCAATTTGATAGTCTTGGGAAATAAAGGTTTGGAAGTAGTTCTTGGTATGAATTGGATGTCTTCCCATCAAGGAGTGATAAATTGTGCCAAGAAGACCATCACCATGAAGAGTAGCACTGGAATTGTAGTAAAGCATGTGTCCGTAAAACCACCCCAGACCACCAGATGTCATAAGAGTATCTCAGGACCAACTATAGAGGAAGTTCCCATCGTCTGTGAATACCCGGATGTTTTTCCCGATGAGCTACCCGGAATGCCACCGGATCGGGACATTGAGTTTATCATTGAGCTTATCCCCAGAACTGGATCCATAGCCCAACGACCCTATCGTATGAACCCAGCTGAATTAGTGGAGTTAAAGAAGCAATTGGATGACCTTTTGAGTAAGGGATTGATTCAGCCAAGTTCTTCTGCTTGGAGATCACCCGTCTTGTTTGTGGATAAAAGTGACGGTTCCAGCCGACTGTGCACTGATTACCGCAAGCTAAATGATGTTACCATAAAAAATAAGTATCCTCTTCCAAAGATTGATGATCTGTTTGACCAACTGACCAGAGCCCGAGTCTTCTCAAAGATAGACCTTAGAACTGGATACCATCAACTGAAGATCCGTGCAACAGATATACCCAAAACAGCCTTCACTACCCGATACGGATTGTATGAGTACACCGTAATGTCCTTTGGATTAACCAATGCCCCTGCTTATTTCATGAATCTCATGAATAAGGTTTTCATGGAGTTTTTGGATAAGTTTGTTGTTGTCTTCATTGAGGACATTCTTATCTACTCCAAGTCCGAAGAGGAGCATGCAACCCATTTGAGATTAATCTTAGAAACTCTGAGAGGGCATCAGCTGTATGCCAAGTTCAGCAAATGTGAGTTCTGGTTGAAGGAAGTTGGATTCTTAGGCCATGTATTATCAGCTGGAGGAGTGTCTGTGGACCCAAAGAAGATCACATCAGTCATGGAATGGGAAGCCCCTACCACTCAAACTGAAGTTAGAGGTTTCCTCGGATTAGCGGGATATTACCGCAAGTTTGTTGAAGGATTTTCAAGCATTGCCAGACCCATGACCCAATTGTTGAAAAAGGACAAGAAGTTTGAATGGACCCCTAAGTGTGAAGAGAGTTTTCAAGAGCTCAAGAAGCGATTGGTGACCGCCCCCGTCCTAACCATGCCCGATATCACCAAGAACTTTGATGTCTATTGCGATGCTTCCAAACTTGGACTTGGTTGTGTGTTAATGCAAGAAGGCAAGGTCATAGCATACCTCTCCCGGCAGCTTAGACCTCATGAAGAAAACTATCCAACCCATGATCTAGAGTTAGCAGCTGTAGTTCTCGCTCTGAAGACTTGGAGGCATTATCTTATGGGCAACCGTTGCGAGATCTACACTGATCACAAGAGTTTAAAGTATATTTTTACCCAGAAGGAGTTGAACATGAGGCAACGAAGATGGATAGAACTGATCAAGGATTATGATCTGGAAATTCATTATCACCCCGGTAAGGCCAACGTAGTGGCCGATGCATTGAGTAGGAAGCCATGCTCATTGAATATGATGATCAAAGAGGAGCAACCTATGTTGCACCAAGAGTTTGAAAAATTTGGATTGGAACTAGTCAGTCAAGGATTCTTAGCCAACCTTGAGTTTCAACCCACCTTGATGAGCCAAATCAAAGAAGCCCAGAAGGGAAATGAGAGTATTGACGGAATCAAGCATAGAATTAATTCCAGCAAGGTGCCAGGATTTGAAGAAGATGATCAAGGAGTTCTTTGGTATAAAGGACGTATTTGTGTGCCTGCGGACTCAGAATTGAAGGAAGTTATTATGAGAGAAGCCCATGAGACACCTTACTCCATCCACCCCGGTGGAACCAAGATGTATCAAGATTTGAAGGAGAAATTTTGGTGGCATGGGATGAAGCGTGAGATTGCATCGTTCATATCTAAGTGTGATATTTGTCAAAGAGTCAAGGCTGAGCATCAACGTCCTGCGGGACTGCTGCAACCTTTGCAAGTTCCGGAATGGAAGTAGGAATCTGTTGGAATGGATTTCATCACTGGATTTCCAAGGTCTAGCCGCGGAAATGACTCTATCTGGGTCATTGTGGATAGACTGACCAAAGTTGCCCACTTTATTCCTGTCAAGACCACTTATACCTCAGGACAGCTGGCAGATCTTTATCTATCCAGAATTGTTAGTTTGCATGGAGTCCCTAAAACCATAGTTTCTGATCGAGGAACCCAATTCACCTCGAGATTTTGGAGAAGTTTGCATCAAGCCTTGGGAACCAAATTAGCCTTTAGCACAGCTTACCACCCTCAGACTGATGGACAAACCGAAAGAGTAAATCAAATACTAGAAGATATGTTGAGAGCCCGTGTTCTAGCCTATGGAGCTAAGTGGGAAGATTGTCTGCCTTTCGCGGAGTTTTCCTACAACAACAGTTATCAAGCCAGTTTGCAAATGGCCCCATTTGAAGCTTTATATGGAAGAAAGTGTCGTACCCCTTTGAATTGGTTAGAAACCGGAGACAGTCAGATATTTGGACCTGACATTCTGCAAGAAGCTGAAGAGAAGGTTCGCATGATTCGTGATTACCTCAAGGCAGCCCAGTCTAGACAGAAGAGTTATGCCGACAAGAGACGTAGAGAACTGACCTTCCAGACTGGAGAGTTTGTATATCTTAGAGTATCACCTCTCAAGGGAATGCAGAGATTCCAAGTAAAAGGAAAGCTTGCACCAAGATATATTGGACCCTTCAAGATACTAGGCCGCAGAGGAGAAGTGTCTTATCAGTTAGAAATGCCCCCTGAATTGTCTGAGGTACATGATGTCTTTCACGTGTCCTTACTCCGGAAATGTCTTGAAGTTCCGGAGAAGCCAGAAGTCTTCAAGAATATTGATCACCGTTCGGTGGACATCAACAAGGATTTGACCTATCGTGAAGTGCCTATTCGTATCCTCGAGGAAGCATATCGAACCACTCGAACCCGAAGCATCAAGTTTCTGAAAGTTCAGTGGAGTAATCATACAGAAGATGAAGCCACTTGGGAACGAGAAGATTACCTTCAGAAAGAGTTTCCCAATCTTTTCAGTTCTTAAGTAGTGAATCTCGGGGATGAGATTCTTTTTAAGGGGGGAAGATTATAACAACTCAGAAATTTGTAATCCACTTCCTATTAAGTAAAGTACCAAATTTTGGACCAAGATAAAACTTTTTATCTATTATTGCATGTATGCATGTATTTTCTATTATATGTCTTTTATGATTTCATGTGTGTTATTATTGGTTGTGCAATAGTTAGCTAATTCTAACTTAACCAACAGAAGCAATTGAGAAGAATTATAGGGCTAGAAAAAGAGAAGAATAAGTTGATCTAGAAATTATTATTGACTACCCTACTTTGAACACTTAGAATAAGAAATCTGTAACTCAAGCCATAGTGTGGTCAGTTAGTTGAGCTTGACCAAGTTGCCTACTAACTCAACCAAGAAGTCTCAAACCAAAATTCAAAGTGTAAGTCAACTCAAACATCAGCCAAAGATTGAATCTGAAACAGTGACAATACCCAAAATTTGAAATTTGATTTCTGCAAAACTCAACCTTTCTTTGTAACAAAAATATCCCTGGAACCCTTGTCCAATATGTTGAAGACCCACAGTGGCCGTTTTCAAAAATTTGAAATTCAAATTCTTGCGGGCATTTGACCGAACACCTGGCAGGCAAAAATCGGAGAAAATCGAGTTTACTGTGAGCATCACTGTCGCCGTTCGTCTCGACCCTGTAGCCATGCTCGTGGAGACCTCCGCGGTCGAGCCCAGCTCCCTCTGCCCCGACCCAAGCCGTGCGACATGGGAGGAAATGGAGGACACCGCCCGGACCCCCCCTCTCTTCTCCTTCTCCCTCTCTGCAAGCTCCCGACCATCGTGACCTCGCCAGCACCGACCCACAGCACTCCGCGGCCGAGACAACACCCCTTCAGCACGCGAGCAAGGCCGTCGAGGCCGGTGTCGCCCGTGCACGTCGCCAGCACAACCTGCACCGGCCACCCACTGGGCGCCCCTGTCCCCGCCGCTCTGGCCTATAAAAACCCCCGTCGATCAAACTAGCGAACTCACCCCGCTCCCAGCTACCTCCCAGACACCCTCACTTCACCCCGCTCGCTCTCTTTCGACGACGCCTGCACCGCCGGCGAGGTACTGGACGCGGAGGGAGCCGCCGCGTTCGACCTCCGTTGAGCAAGCTGACGCCGGGAATTGGAGGAGGAGCACCGCCGGAGCCTTTTTCGCCCGTCGCCGTCAAGCTCTGCTTCCTCTACGCTCGCCGCCGTCGCCGTCGTCTTCTTCGCTACACGCAGGTGACTCCACCCTCGCCGTCGAACACGACGCACCAGAGCCGTTGGATTAGAATCCGTCGGTAGCGTACCGATTCGGTGCGGTTATATGACAAGTAGGCCCCACCTGTCAGCCCCGTTTTAAACCTTTCCCGCCCGGAGCGAAGCGTTATCTGGGCCGGCCCGTTCGGGTTCTGTAGAAAATAGGCCCAGTTCGTTCAGTTTCGGTCCGATTCGATTTTATTTATTTCCCGCCTATTTCAAATTAATTCAAATATGTTTCAGATATGATTTTCAAACTTTAATTCCAAGAGATTTACAAATCCATTTCTAGCAAATGAATATGCATTGGAAAGCTTAGGAAATGCTCTAGCCTGTGAAACTGGTTAGAATCCAAATTAAGTTAGGGATTTAAATAAATAAGAATACCTTGACCATAGCTTTATTAATCATAGGAAAATTCTAGAAAATTATTTAAACCTCCTAAAATTTTGAAACTTGATTTGAGAACTCACTAATTAACTCCCCTACTGATTAGTTCAACCTTAATCAACTCAAACCTTGTTAATGGTACCAATTAGACCCTAATCCAATACTAGTTAGTAGCATAAAATGATGGATCTCTACTCTACACTTAGATTAAATTATCCCTCAATACCCATGTACTTAATTAGTCAATCTCCACTTGAACTAGCCCTAATAACCATAGTTACTTACCCATACTCCAAAAAGCAAACAACACATGACACATAGTAGAAAACTAACTTGCACACTTAATGAAAACTTGGAAGAAAAACTTGCAATCCAAATCAATAAAATACAACA
Organism: Dactylis glomerata; assembly: GCA_007115705.1. NCBI lineage: Eukaryota > Viridiplantae > Streptophyta > Magnoliopsida > Poales > Poaceae > Dactylis > Dactylis glomerata. The sequence goes on along the minus strand of QXEO01001278.1, from coordinate 4,634,125 downwards.
TGAATGCTATTGTTTGAGAACAAGTATGTGTGCTTGGTGTGTTGTTAGCATGGTGTAGTGATTGTGTGTATTGTGTTTATTTCGTTATTAGACGCTAGTGTTGCTGAGAAGGATATTGAGGGGGAATATTATCAAGAAGAAGAAGACTACCCCGGACACTTTGCCAACCAAGGCAAGCCATCTTTTGAATCATACTCCAAATGCCTAGTTTTACTATTGCATCTACTTGTTTTAAGTAAATTGCATGATTGAATTGCTAGAGTAGAATGATAGGAGTATAGTGATATCTTGCTTAGCAAGAGCATCAAGCTGAGTTTATCCAACCATAGCTTAGTGGTATCATCACTCAATATAGTTGCTTAGTCGCTAATAAAATTGAGGCCATCTCTAAGTGGAACCCCATTTGAACTTGGTGACTTGAACTTGAAAACTTGAAATGGAGATTCTCCTACATGATGGTCTTAGGAAGGAAAATAATATTGACTAAGAACTATGGAATGTATTTGCTAAATGATAATAAGTGATGTACCATGTGAGCCAACCATTACCGTACGACCACATTACCCCTAAATGGGAAGGGTCTTAGTCCATAGCTTGTACACCCTAGTATGGGAGGCCTTGTATCATCCTTTATAGAAGTGCACCGTGCGTGGGTACTTCTGAACCGAGTGGAAATCCCATTCATCCGGCACTCCGGAGTGGGCAAAACTAGAGACGCCGGAACGGAGATGTCCGTGTCTCGGGCTCTAGGGAAGGATCCTATACTAGAGTGAGCAAGTGAAAGAGTTTGTTTGATTATTTGAACCCCGCATACTTGGTGTATGACGATCCGTGGATTTCTCCCGGCAGATGTATCGTATCTTGTGGGTAAAGTGTACCCCTCTGCAGAGGTTTCAAACTATTCGAATAGCCGCGTCCTCGGTTATGGACAGTTGGCAAGCTGTACTTGACTTTTGTCAAGAATGATAATAACTTATGGTGAACTTGGTGAATGACATGACTTGACTTGACATTGATATTGACACACTTGAAGCTCCTCTTTAGATTGAATTTAGAGAACTAAACCTCTTTTCTGCCAATGAACATTCTTGGAAAATAAAACTAGCTTTTGCAAATAAACTTAGTGCCTAGTCCACCATATCAACCTTGCATTTCTACTTCATCATATCCTGTATAAGATGGTTTGCGAGTGCATCCAATGTACTCATGGCTGTGTCCCTGGCTATCAACTTGGCCAGACTATGGGGAAGAGTATTCGGAGGAAGGTTATGAAGAAGAGTATCAGAACTAAGATCGTCTCCATGAGTCGCCCTTGCCTGTAGGGTGAAGGCATGGAACCGAAGACGTTATTTCCACTGCTATATTGTGTTGTAATATGAACTTGGTCACTATGACCAATTGTATTTGAACTATCGTATTGTAATGGCTATGGAACTGGTTACCAACTACGTTATGTGTATCACAACAATGATTCTGGGATTGTGGTGGAACACGTAACGGGCACTTCGAATTGGTGATAAATTCGAGGGTGTTACAATGACTGAGTGCATAGTTACGAGAGCTCTCCTACAGCCATCCACTGCCTCACCAATATGTTGGGCACGGTCCTGAAGTAATACAATAGCGCTTCGGCGTCGAGGATCAGACCATAAATTTTCAACACCCGCGGACATCTTTTCCAGAGCCGCACTTCGCTCGGTAACCCGACGATCTTCAGCAGCAAAATCCAAGCAAGTGCCTATAAAGGCAAAGGATATCATAAAAATAACAGTAGAGCAAAAAGCGAAGAAAATAAGTCGAGAGGAAACTCACATCGCAGCATTTCACAGGCGGATTCGACGATACCAAGAATAAAAGAATTGCATTCTTCATGATGCAAAATCTTTGCCGTCAAGCTGGACACTTCATCACCAAGAATCAATATCTGCTTCGTCAGGGCAGAAGTTTTGCTAGATTTATCAAACGCCATCTGAGCTTGGCGTTTGGCTGAAGTCAAGCGAACCTCAAGGTCACAAATCCTTGAAGAATATTCTGCGCATTGATCGCATCAACTAGGAGGCGACGAAATCCTCGAATTCAACGTATTGGCAGAGAAAGGAGCAGGCCCACAAGTCAAAGGGTCATCGACATGCGTCAACTAAAAGCGAAAGAAAAGGAAGAAGAAACATTTCAGAAAGGCAGCACAGGACTTCATAAGAAAGATATATTTACACGAGATCACAACCCTATGACTAAAGTTCTCGGGTTGCACGCAACTAAAAGTTTTTACATTCAAAAAGGAGAAACTTGAAATTACAAAAGAGCCGAGTCTACGCCACCTCAGCATTTTGCTCCGTGGCAGAAGAGGGCACGGCCGATTCCTCGCCAGAAGTCGACGGCGGCACTGGATCTTCCACAGCTGGAGATGGTGCAGCAGATGCCGCAGAGGATGCCGAAGGGGAAATAAGTGTCACCAATGCAGGTGCCAACTTCTTCGCCTTCTCGAAAAAAGCCTTCATCTCATCGCGGGTGCGGCCATGGGGAGTGCTCACCCTCTCCCAGTCGAAGTCCGTACCATGCGCAAGGGACAGTGCAATAGCACCCTCGGCGCCACGCTTGATAGAAAGCCCTTTCAATTGGAGGGTGGGGTCTTCAGTGGTATCGAAGGACTTGGCTAGAGTACTCAAGTTGTCCTTCGGAACTGCTGCCCTTTTCTTTGGCCACAACCCAACAAACAATCGTGATAAAACGCGGTTAACTAACTCGACAGTTTCCTGGATAGATATCCAGTTTTCCTCAAGTAGGTTAACCGCAGTCATCAGAGGATCATCGTCCGGTGGCAGGGACGACAGAGATACCCCGGTAAATCCTGCACGACACAAAGCAGATAGAAGAGAAAAAGAAGAGAAAAATGTCAGCGAGTACAACAGTGCAACAGAAGTCGAAAATAGGAGACAAGGCGAAACACTTACTTTCAGCAGCAGTGGACATTGTGTGGAGACGCTCCGCCACGGCTTGCTCTCGCTGGGCATGATCCTTGTTGGCATCAGCTAAAGCTTTTTCAGCTTTCTTCGCCTTACCAAGCGCAGATTTCTGCGACTTCTCAGCGTTTGCCTTGGCAGTGGCCGCAGCATCGTAAGCTTTCTGAGAAGCACGGAGCTCCGCCTCCAGCGACGCAATCCGAGCGTTAGCCGTCGCCAGAGCAACTACAGAAGAAGAGGCAAGTGGGTCAGATAAGAGCAAAGTATAAGTACAAGGGAAAAGTTGCGACTGGACGTCAAAAGTGCACCTTCGGACGCTTTCGCAACCCTCAGGTATCCAGCACATTCCGTGCCTAAGGTGACAAATCTCTTCAATAATGCCTAAGAAAAAGGACGTGTAAGAGCACAAGTATATGCAAAGGAAAGACAAGAAAAGGAAAAGCAAGAGGAATCGCTCACATCATCGGGAGAACCCGTCGATGCATGGGCCTCAAGAGAAACGTCAGGTTCCTTGGCCTTCTTTGAGCGTTTGTTGCTTCGAGTTTCCGGAATCTTCTTGACAAAAGCCCTGGTGACCCTCGGTGCGACAACTGGCTCATGGGGCTCAGCAGCGGTCATTGGCGACATCAAAGGAGCAGTTGAATCATTTTTTGGCGGCTCTTCATCATCTCTATAAAGAAGAAAGTACGTTATATGCCATACTACAGAAACAAGACAAGGATAATGCAAATGAAGAACTCAAATAAAAAGACTTACGACGCCAGGAGGTCGAAGAGATCCATATCTTCTGTTAAGATAGGAGATTTCTCCGCAACTGATTATTGCAAAGAGGAACTCGAAGAAGCAAATTCGTCGACTCGTTTCCTCTTCTTGTCCAAGCCAGTGTCTTCAGGCCGTACAGGAGGAAGCGATGTCGACGAACTAGTATCCTCTTCTGGTTCTTCGGCATCATCTCCGTCCTGATTGTCATCAGCCTCGGGGGCTTCAGATACAGACCTGGCCAGATCAGCCGGAAGGGGCCCTGCCTCTGGAAGAGGGGGGCGCGAGAGGAGAAATTGGTGTCCCTGCACGCGAATGCGTTATTAGAGTAAGTAAGGAAAAAGAAAACATAGTTTGAGAAACACGAAATTCGACAACAAGAAGCCAAGAAGTAAACAGATATATATCTTAGGAAGAGGGTGCACGGAGTCAAAGAAATCAGCGGTCAAATCAGCAACTGCATGTTCTTTGGTGAGCTTGGTGAGATTCCTGACTCGCTTGTCGACATCTTCTTTTGATATAAGATCTTCAGAGACGCGGGTAGGATCTTCCAAGTCAGAGTAACTCCAAAGTTTGGTAAGGCGGTGTTGAAGGGGTTGAACTCGACGTTGAATGAAAAACGCCATGAGTTGAATACCCGATAAAGCGCCTCCTTGACCTCCTTTTAAAGCTTTGATGCGAGAAAGAAGAGGAAGAATTTGTTCGACTTCCGCATCTGAGGGGAGCGTATCCCACGACGCTAATTTCTTTACCTCCTGGGAAGCATCAAAAGGAGGTAGGCCGTATTCATCTTCAGGAGAGGATTTGCGGTCCTTGATATAGAACCACTTGGTCCTCCACCCTTGGACAGATGCGGCCATAGAAAATTCAAGGTATTGTGCTTCAGGGCGCACAGAAACGACGGCCCCGCCCAGTTCAGGTTTTCTAGCCAACGCAACATTGGGGCGGAGCCGAAAAATTGACCTCCAGAGAAGAAAGTGGGGCTCAATGCCCAAGAACGACTCGCAAAGAGTCACGAAACACGCAATGTGCAGAAGAGAGTTAGGTGTGAGCTGGTGAAGCTGCACACCGTAAACAAAGAGAAGCCCACGAAGGAACTCGTGGGCAGGAAGAGACAGATCACGGAGGAGGAAAGCGAGGAACATTACCCGATAACCACTCGGGGGCTTCGGGATACGCTCCGTGCTTGGAAACTTGATCGAATCTTGGGCGGAGATGAGGCCGTCCGTCCGGGCCTTCTCCACCTCCTTCTCCATGATGGCAGAGGTCACCCAGCTGGTCGCAGCGTTCGATTTTCCCTTGGCCATGGCGTTCTTGCTCGCTAGGTGCTTCACGCGCATCTATCAGATCTGTGCCTGGGGGCTATGCGCGAAAGGAGAAGGAAGCAAGAACGGCAATGGCGGCGGTGGCAGAGAGAAAGAGCTGGTAAACAGTAAGATTCTTCACGATCCCCCTTATATATCTTCTGGGAGAAGGATCGTGGGCTGAGACGTGGCGCAAAGATAGGAAACGGTAAGCCCACTAACGGTCAAAAGTTAAGAAATTTACAGTACTGCCCATGCAACGGTTCGCAATGGTACAGAGTGACATACTCATTGATGTCATAAAGAAGATAATATAAGAAAGAGGAAAAGATGGCACCGACAAGTGCAAAATAGGTGCACAAGACTGTATACGAAGGAGTTTCGATTATAGCCATGGGGGCTACTATTTTCAAGAATGGTGAATACAACTTCTCTCTAAGGTGGTGGATTAGTATTCGACGACAAGATGTTCTTAAAAGTATCTCGAAGTTGAAGTATCTCGAGTTGAAGTATGATGGACTACGCTATATTTTGAGCCTATACTCAAAAAAAGTCTTTTTCAACTATAGCCTCGGGGGCTACTCCCATCGGGAGCGCTGAGCGCGCACCCGACGATATTTCTCGGTAAAGCATTAGAGTTGGAGAAGTGTAGGAGTGTTACTCCCATCGGGAGCGAGTTTTATGGTTGAAAGAAACCCGAATATTTTTAGTCAAAATTTGACTGCGACATGAGATTCTCGAGTTGCGTTATCGCAACGCAACTCGAATGCCGTGATTTGTCACGAAGGTAAGACCCCGGGATCCGTCCTGTGTGGCCTGGTATACGCACATGGATGCGCTCTGCTGGTATATATCCGTGTCTACGACGCGAAGAAAATCCTGGTGGACGTACTGGGTACCCTGAGAACCACTGGGATTCATTCTTTGTAAGTCCTAAATGCGGCAAAAGAGTGGGTTTGACCGGTATTCCGAATTCAAGTCCAAGGGGATTGAATTTGAAGTAGGTGACAAGTATCTGTTCCGGCAGTTAACTGATCTCTTGATCCGTCAGAGTTATCAGGCTTGTTCATCAAAACCCCTTGCGAAAGAATATCATGAAAATAAGTCGAAAGACCAAGTCGAAGATTTGAAGATAAGAAGAAGTTGAAGAATTGATCTAGGCGAAGATTAGAGATTCAACCCAAATCTGCAATTCTGGTAGAATCTCAGGGGCTACTGACAAGGGTATAGTTAATAGAGCCCGTTAGTTGAGTACCCCCGAGGCCCGTATAGCTAGGCCCAATTGTAATGATAGTCGAATACGAGTTCCTACCGTATGTCGATATTGTAATCTGTATTGGACCCTACCCGATCCTCGAGACCTGGCCATCTATATATAGGGGCCAGGAGGGGACGGTGTATGCGAGATTGAAAGCAAGCCAGGTTAAACACCCAAGTTTACTTTCGACATATACCTATTCCGACTAACTTTACCTTTGAGTTCATCCGACGCCCTATCTCCCCGATCCTAAGTCCTTCATCTAGGACATTTATTGAGTTAACCCTCATCAGCGGTCTATGTATTTTGTTGTAATGCCCAGAGTAAATCTCATAGTGATCTTCTTGACATATCACGTTTATCTTTATTCTATCAATTGCCCAACTGTAATTTGTTTACCCAGCATGTGTTATTTATCTATGGAGAGACACCACTAGTGAACTGTGGACCCCGGTCCTTTTTCCATCATATTGCTATCACCTGTTTACTTTACTCGTACTGTTTACTTTACTCGCATACTCTACTGTTTTCCACTCGATACGCTCGTAACCTTTGTTTCAAGCAAACCGGTGAGATTGACAACCTCATCGTAAGTTGGGAACAAAGTACTTGGTTGTGTGTGTGCAGGTTCCATGTTACAGCTAGCCAACAAAGCTTTGACGAGGCGCCATATATAAATTGTCCGAAGCCGTCACAAACTACCAAGCATCACCTTCAGTCATTTGTCTCTCCTCTCCAAGAACGATAAACCTTGGTTTCTTAGCTGAGGGAAAACCAGCTGCTATACTCATCACACCTTCCTCTTGGGGTTCCCAACGGGCTGGTCATTCACCACGCACAAGGACTGTTGCTGGGGGACGAAGAAGAATAATCTCCCTCGTCAACTAGCCACCAGCTGTTTTTTTGGCGTCGTTGCCGGGGAGGAAGTAGAAGACTTCTGCGAGGGGAGTTTTCGCACGCACATCCTTTACTTTGTTATTGTTTTGTTTTACTTTATTTATTTTACCTGCATCGTTTTATATCAAAAACCCCAAAAAATTAGAATCCTTGGTAGTTGTTATTTCTTTACTTTAGTTTATCATGTTGATCCCTAAGTACGTTATGGAGGACCTCTCAGTAGGTAGTGGTTCGATTATTGGCAAAAGTAACATTGAGGAGTTCTTTAATCACATTAGTATGCATAAGGAAGTTGAGAAAAAGTCTTTGGTTGAGTTAGCTCCTAGTTATGAAGTTGCTTCTGCTCATTTAGTTCACATGTTAGAATCTAGGTTTGCTAGTATTAATCCTTTTATGCAATACATGTTTCTTAAGCTTCATGAAATTGAGGATCCTGAAAAGAAAGCTTTTATCTTGGAAACTTTGCGCATAGAATTTAGAGATGTTGCAATTGAGGCTAGAAAAGTTTTTAAGAAATTTAATAAGCTTGGCTCGCCTGTTGAAATTGTTGGTACACCCAATGAAGAATCTAGATTGCCAATACTTTGTAAGCTTGTAGGAATTCATAATGCCTTGGTAGCTAATACTAGTTGGATTTGTCCTGAAAATCTTTTTGATGAAAATAGTGTACCAAAGCGTGACTACAAGGGATATTCAAAACCTCAATTGGATAGTATTCATTTCTTTATTCCTATAGTGGATCCTGATCCCCCTTTCATTATTACTTGATTCGCAATTTTCTGCGCCTAGCTCAAAGGCGTTAAAGAAAAGCACTCTTGGGAGATATCCCAATGTTTTCTTTTCAGTACCTTTTCTTTTATTTGAGTCTTGGAAGTCATTACTACTGTAATGACCGCTCCTTATCTTGTTTGTTTTGTTTTTGTGCCAAGAGAAGCCTCTAATTTGAGTGAGGTAAAGATTTGGGGATGTTGCTGTCCTGAAACTGTTTTTGGTGCTGCACCGTAAAAATTTGTATAAATTCTCTGTATATCTTTTGGACCTGCGATTTCTTGTGCATATGCCCCAGGTTATATCCAAACTTTTGTTAGTTGAACACTTTTTGATTTGAGCAACAGAAAACCCCTCAAAAATTCGACGTTTGTCAGCTGTTCAGTTTTGACAGATTTCTGCCAATATTTGTGTTTGCCACTTTATCGCTTTCTTTTAAGTTCTTTTGATCACGGAACTTTTGGAAAGGTTGCTATAGTAGTATTTACTATATATGTGGTGGTTTTGAGTTGAAACCTGAAGCAAAAAAGAGGTTAATTATATGTTATGCTTACACTAATGTTGCTAATAGAATTGTGTTTAGTTTTGTATGAAGGAAGTTTTCAAGTGTAGGGATTGGAGAATGATGAGATGAGTTGAAGAATGGACAAAAGCTCAAGCTTGGGGATGCCCATGCATCACCCCAAGAAATATCCAAGAAGTACAAGCGTCAAAGCTTGGGGATGCCCCCGAGGCACCCCTTCTTCATCGGCAAAAATCAGGTCACCTTTCAAAACACTATATTTTTATTGCTTCATGCACTATGTGTTTTTCTTGGAGCGTCAGTTGTTTTAGTTTTCTTAGTTGGTTTGTTTTGTTTGCTGCAATAAATGGTTGGACCCCAACAATTTTTTTTGGAGAAGTTGCCTTGCTTTTCATTTGCCAAGAACGCTCTAGTTTTCACTCTTATTAAAAATTGAGTGTTCCTCTTTTTCTGCTACTGCTTTTGGTTTTTGTTTTCGCCTTGATTTGCGTTCAGACCTTGTCATATCTTTTCATCAAGGTGTATTTTTTCCTCTGATCTTTATTGGTTTTCATTAAAAGAGGTGTTTATAAAAATTTCAAATGGTGTTGGAAAAGAGAAAAAGCTTTGTGCAAAATAGTGGTACAAGAAGGAGCTTGTGTAGACTGTGGCTTAGGCTTTTTCATGTCATGCTTGATGTCTTTTTGATAGTATGCTTAGTGGTTTTGCTGTAGCATGACTTGTCTCAAATAACTAAGATTGCTTAATGAGCCTTTGAAAAAATCATGCGTTGTTTTTATTGTATGGAAGCATTATTTTGGTTTTCTCCTTGACGCTTTATTTGGGTTGACTTGGCGCATGCTCACACATGTTAGACTCTTACAAAGTCGCCAATAGCCTTCATGATCATTTAGTTTTTGATTTTTCATGCCATCTTATGCTTTTTTTAATGTCGCTTTGTCGCTTTGCATGATTATGGCCATTATTGCTCTCTTAGTTGGTCGCTCCCAGTCTTTTGCTAGCCCTCGCCTTGTACTGAGTATGAGCTCTACTCGTGCATCCAACTCCTAAAAGCCAAAGTTTTCCAAAGTGTCCACCATACATACCTATTAGCAATTTGCTATTCCAAGTAAATTTGACTTGCTTTTATTTTCTCTTCAAATTAAACTCTTACCAGTGTTATGCGAAATTCGGCCAGTAAAGCTCTCACGAACCGGAAGGCACACTTTACTTTTTCCTGTTCTAAAAATTTGACATTCTGGTCTCTTATGTTGAGTTGTTATGCTTGCAAGTTGTAAGTTGGATTCTAGCCCATCAATGCTGTCATGGGGCAAGCTTTCAACATTGCACTTCTATTTGAGTTGATATCGTGATCTTTTGTTTATGGATGCCCGCGGTGTGAAATGAATTGGGAATCTTGTGGGGATCATGGAGTTTGTATATGTGTTAGGGAAACGCCGGGCCGCCAATCTAAGCCATGCATAATTCATGGTGGAAATTTGCAGCATACCCATGGTGAACATACGACGATGCATCTCACAATAAAAAGCTAAACAAAAGGCAAATAAAAGAGATGTCGAGATATTCATTGTCTGCTTGTCCTATCATTTTGGTGTGGGCTTGTTCCATGTCATCAGGCACGGAGGTACCCCATTGGCGGTTCTCAATGATATGCATATACTTACAATGACAAGAGCCTTGCTTGGGACTCTAAGTAAAGTAGCATGAGGTTTGGGTACTCGTATTCACGGAGCACGAGGTTTTCAACTTATGATTTGTCAAGCATATGCATCATAATTGTTCTCGCATTAACTTTAACCATTCAAGATGCTTATGATGGGGGCAATGAGAGCTCAAAGCCGGTAAGTACCATAATTTTTGAAGGTTATAAAACTTGCAATCACTGCTTCCCTCTGCGAAGGGCCTTTCTTTTACTTTTATGTTGAGTCACCACCTTCTATCTTTATGCACCATTAAGAGAGCATAGTTGTCATTCTTAGTGTGATATGCATTGTCCCAAAGTTCATTGATTGATTCATATTGTTGGTTTCACTTGTTCTCAAATTATTTGTATCTAGTCGCCCTCTTAAACTTGAAGGTGTCCTATGCATTTATGTTTTACTCTCTTTGAATGACAAGCTGAAAACCATTTGTATGTTTTTTCCTTATGATTTGAACACACGTTTGACTTTCATTGTTTTATTTTCATGATCTTTTGTTTGTGTTCATTTGCATGTTTACAACATGGTTGCTAAGTTCTTATTGTCAAGATTATATTTTCATGCCCATGTTTAAGTTCTTATGATCCCAGCTCACAAATGCTTACATACATGATCAAGATTGTGTAGGTGCATGTCACCTCAAAAATTATTCTTTTGTTATCACTTACCTACTCGAGGACGAGCAGGAGTTAAGCTTGGGGATGCTTGATACGTCTCCAACGTATCTATAATTTTTGATGCTCCATGCTTGTTTTTACATCATTTGCCTATTGTTTCGTTACACTTCGTGGCACTTTTATGCATTTTCCGGAACTAACCTATTAACGAGTTGCCACAGTGCCAGTTCCCTGTTTTCTGCTATTTTTGTGTTTCAGAAGTGATACACAGAAAATATTCTTGGAATTGGACGAAACAAGTTCCTGAAGTCTTATTTTACCCGGAAGCTTCCAGAGATCCGAAGGAGAGAAGGAGAGGGGCCACCAGGGCCCCACACGCAGGGGTGGCGCGGCCAGGCCCCTGGCCGCGCGAGCCTAGCGTGAGGGCGCCTGGGACCTCCTTTGGCATCGCCCCTTCGCCTATAAAGACCCCCCGACGGAGAAAACCTAAGTACCCGATCACTTTTCCAGAACACATCGCGATCCGCCGTCGTCGTCGACCCGAAGATCGAGAGGGCCCAGAAGCTCTTCCCGGCACCCTGCCGGAGAGGGGAGTCACCACCGGAGGTCTTCTTCATCGCCATGCTTTCCTCCGGAGCGATGAGTGAGTAGTCTACCTTGGACTATGGGTCCATAGCAGTAGCTAGATGGTTGTCTTCTCCACCATGTGCTTCATGTTTAGATCTCATGAGCTGCCCTACATGATTGAGATCACCGTTATGTAATTCTACATGTTTGGTTTGTTGGGATCCGATGAATATTTGTGTTTATGATTGAGTTGCTGTACTGAATATTATCTTTTGTTATCTCTATATTGTTTATGATCTTGCATGCTCTCCGTTGTTAGTAGCTATCTTGGCCGAGTAGTTGCTAGTGACTTCAAGAGGGGGTATTTATGCTCGATAGTGGGTTCATGCCTCTATTTAACCTGGGGGAGTGACAGAAACCTCTAAGGTTGTAGATGTGCTGTTGCTACTAGGGAGAAAACAACATTTATATGCTCAAGGGCATATGCTTTATTTACATTACACACTTTGCTTAATGCAATTATCTGTTGTTCGCAACTTAATACTCATGGGGTGTTCGGATTGATATCCCCGGGAGTGGATTATTAGTCATAGATGCAGTTGGATGGCGGTCTATGTATTTTGTTGTAATGCCCAGAGTAAATCTCATAGTGATCTTCTTGACATATCACGTTTATCTTTATTCTATCAATTGCCCAACTGTAATTTGTTTACCCAGCATGTGTTATTTATCTATGGAGAGACACCACTAGTGAACTGTGGACCCCGGTCCTTTTTCCATCATATTGCTATCACCTGTTTACTTTACTCGTACTGTTTACTTTACTCGCATACTCTACTTTTTTCCACTCGATATGCTCGTAACCTTTGTTTCAAGCAAACCGGTGAGATTGACAACCTTATCGTAAGTTGGGAACAAAGTACTTGGTTGTGTGTGTTCAGGTTCCACGTTGCAGCTAGCCAGCAAAGCTTGGACGGGGCGCCATATATAAATTGTCCGAAGCCGTCACAAACTAGCAAGCATCACCTTCAGTCGTTTGTCTCTCCTCTCCAAGAACGATAAACCTTGGTTTCTTAACTGAGGGAAAACCAGCTGCTATACTCATCACACCTTCCTCTTGGGGTTTTCAACGGGCTGGTCATTCACCACGCACAAGGACTATTGTTGGGGGACGAAGAAGAATAATCTCCCTCGTTAACTAGCCACCACGCCCCAAATTAAACATCTGAATTATACATGTCGTAAGTAAAATTTAGATGGAATCCCACTTGACAGCTCAAGTCACATAGGCACAGTTCAAACAAAAATCGCTCAAGCGTAGCTCAAAAAGATCACACAAGCGCACACACACGTGTATATGTCTTAGGTCTCTTTCCAGTGGGTCTGTGGATGGACCACACTGAAATTTGACGTGTCAACTGCCTCCGTCGGCACAGGTCCACGCCGAGAGACGCCCCTGGAAGGCTGGAGCCAAGCGCAGTCCCCACCGGTAAAGCTAACCTGTGCGCAAACATGCTCGCTGACCGTGTGGCCCAGCGTCATGCGGCCCCAATTGCCATACGCTATACCCGAAATATTCGCGAGTAAAATTGGCGGGTCTCTGTCCCACGAGTTCTTTCCATCACCTCTCTCCCACACTGGTTTTCTCCACTCCCCCAACCTCCGTTTCATTTCCATTCTTGACCAAAAATCCATCCCCTTCTTAATTTACTTCTTGAGACATCGGAGATGGCATTCAAGCAGGTCTTCTACGCCCTGCGGGAGGTTTTCCCACAGGTATTGGATTGGCTGGATCCTCAAGATTTATGCGCAGCGCAGCTGATTTTGTTTGTTATAATACCGCCGCCAAATTCTTCTATGATTCGAAGAAAAAAACTTCTGGGATCAATTCCTCTAGGGCACATGCGAAGATTTTATTAGAGATATTTATTTGTTCTCCTTTTCACTTTAAATTTTTCATTTTTTTCCAACCGGGCTAACCCCCTACCGTAGGCTCTAGCTCCTAGAAGCAATGACACTACCGTAGGCTGCCACCAAATTGTTTAAGGCTTCGATGGAACTTGCAGGATATATATCTATTATTAATATAATAGACTCCCAAGAGTATTTCAGTTTTTTCTTTAGGAGAGGTAAATATCTGGTTTAGTTTAGGCCAAATAAAGTATAACTACTATTAAGAGATAATATTCTATTCAGAGAAGGAGCTAGCATTACTAGATACTGCAAACAATATATTCCATTGTATCAGAAGGAGCATCAGTAGTAGGTATGTATCAGCCCAGCTTCATTAGTGTTTTCCTTGCCAAATAAGCTTTATTTATCTTTGAAGACTGAATTCATTCAGTACATGAACCACCCCAAATATTTTGTACTGTATTCATGCAAGCAACTCACCTGAATCAGACATTGAGATAACTAAAACATGACATGTTTAATATATTATTTTTTCTTTTCATTTGTGTTATAGGTTGATCTTCGAATATTGAAGGCCGTAGCCAGTCAATATTCCTCTGATGTCGATGCAGCTGTTGGATTTGTTTTTTCGGATGTCCTTCCAGCAGTAAGCGAACCTACTGAAACACATTATACACTCCAAGATATTGATTATGACAAACACGATCATACTGATTGTAAGTAATTTAGTGCACTGTGTCTTGCACCTAAATCAATTTTTTGTGCATTGCTATATAAGTTTGATTTCACCCAATAAGTGGAAAATGCTTGTAATGATCAAATAGGTTCATCTGCTAGTTGTTTATTCAGCGGGTCTTTAGTCTCATGCTTATTTGTTTCAAAATATTAGCCAGGAAGCCTAACTTACACTCTGGAAGGGTCTCATTGGTGGATCTAGGAGCTATAGAGGATGCTAGTGTCCTATGTGGTGCGTCAGCTGAGAACAGCGGCACAGTTGACGAATATAATCCATTTTCAGAGTATGATGGACCATTCTGCAGTAACAACAAAATAGAAAATTGTTCCCAGATTGAGGATAAGGTGGTTATAAATGAAATAAGAATTCCTACCACCGCAATAAACAGCCTTCTTCAGGAGCATTATTTTCAGGTTGGATCGTCACAGACATCTGCAATGGAGCCACACATGATAGAGTATGTGCAGTCTGCTTCAGGAGGATGTAATGATCATTGTGCATCCGAAAAGGATATAGTAACTCCAGAGACTGAAAATATAGGCAACTCCAAGCAGTATAACAATGATTTTGAGCTCTCAGATTTGTTTGCCTCTTCTGGGAGTATGTTGCCATTATTTATGGGGAGCTCTTCAGGTTGTGCAGTAAAACATGAAGGGCAAGTGCCTCTGAAACCTTCTAATGCCGTAAGTGAACATGATATCGCCAGTTCAGAAGATAACTGTTACTTGGAAACCTTGTTTGTGAATTTTCACTCGAGGGAAGACAGACAGACATCAAAGAACTTGCTGGACGCTCCAACTGTCCATACACTATCCAAATCAAAGGACAATTATGAATTACAAGTTTTGTCTGAAAATATCAATAATGCTGGAAAAGAGTTGGGTGTGCTCCGTACTGCAGAAAATCCCCCAGAACTCAACAAGTTGGCAAACGATGGTAGCTTCCACAATTTATTTGCCGAACTATGCACAGTTGAACAGACAACACAAAAACCTTCGAATTCTCCTGGGAAGGGTGTCTCAGATAGAGTTCATGAGGAAGAGGTAACTTTGATACGTTCCAATAATTGTGGAACTTTTACTAATACATGCAATTTCAACGATGATAGACACGTTGTATGCCCGAATGTTGAGCTTGATTCATTTCGGCCTAATGAAGAATGGAAGATGCCTGGTGCACATAAAAGTGAGGGAATTCTCGATATCTCTACTCAATCGTATCATATCACTGATTTAAACAGGAATATTTCCGATACCACTAAAAGCAAGGTAATTGTTGTATGAGTAGAATTTCTACTTAGTAACAGTTTAGGGTTGTGGGCCTTTAGAGCTTAAGGGCCTAAAACCTTATGTGTACAAGTTGTAGGATAATAAATCCTAAAAGAAGTAAAATGAAACATCTACTTGCTGACAAACCATTTAAAAGCTCTTAATCAGTAGTTTCAAATCTTTCATGCTTATTAGTCAAAAATCCAGAAAAACCAAGTCGATGGAATTACTCTTGATGCAATCAATATTCTTAATTACCATCATTTTCATATCAATCCTTATGTAAACAATAAATTTCACTATTTCAGTTCTACAGTTTAATTCTATTTCAGTAATTTACATGCAAGCAGACTGAAATTTCTCTTCTTTTCTCACTTGAAAGCATTAAGACGATAAATTAAAGCAAATTGAGGAACCTGTAGGGCCTGCTTGGTTTGGTGCCAAAAAATTCCTAGCCAACGTTTGTCAAATTTTTCAGAGACCGAATTTGTTTCCAGAATAATAATTGGTAAACCAACATTTGGCATGCCAAAATTCGACAATTTTTGGGACCAAGGTTTCAAATAAATTTGATTATTCTGTAATATATAGTAAAATACAATAATTTGATCATGAACTTTGTGGACAATTCACATAAAGCTCATTGCAGGAATTATTGACTTCTTTGTATGAATCAACAATCATGAAGATGAAGGAGGTGGAGCTTCAGGAAGAAAATTCTGGACTAGCAAAACAAAATGCTTACAAGACACATCAAAATTATCTTGCTATGGTAGAGCACTTTAATAAGCTCATTGAGAATTCCAAAGAGTCAAATGATAAGGTAGTTCTGTTCTTAATGTTCTGGCATCTTCATATGTATTGAAAATGAGGCTTACATATTCGTTCCCAAATAGCAAGCTCAAGTAGTTGCCGAAGAAAAATGTTTGTTGGTGGATCTAAGTCAGGATCTTCAGTCTCGACTTACCAAATTGTCTGCTCAAAGAGATGAAGCGCTTACAACTGTTCAGGAGGTAACAATAGCTTAACTTAATTAAGAACGAAGTGTCCAACTTAATAACATTGAACAAGGATGCTGTCAGTTTGCGATGTAGAAATTTATAGCAATTTTTTTAATTTTCATACTCAACCACACAGATTAAATATGAACTAGATGCACGTCTAGCAACTTCGATGGAAGAAGAAGCTACAGCCCTGGAGCACATTATGCAAAATGAGGAAGTAACTCTATTGGTGCGTAAAGAGAAGGAAGCTACAATGGGGAGCATAATGGAGGAGTCAAGAAAGCTCCAAAAGGAAGCTGAAGAAAACAATTTGGTAATGGCAGAAGATACAAGACAAATTTTGTCTGTAGATTTTACTGTTTCTTCCACACACATACGATCATTGCTCTTCTTGCATCCTCTGTATTAACGACTTCACTTTTCTCGTTGCAGTTGAGAAAACTATTGTTGAACCAGGGTCGCCTCATTGATAATGTGCAGTATGTTACTCTCTCCCAGAAATATATAGTCCTGCTACCCATTCATACACACATTTATTTGACCAGTGCTGATGTGTATAATTTACAAAGGAGGCTCTCCCATACTATTTTGCTTACGTCCGTTTGTTTTTTAGAGTATCTCAGTTGGTGGGAGGTCTTCACCCAAAGCATGGATGTTTGCGTCTTAAGAAAAATCTAGTTCTTTTTAGTATTTTTTTTGGTGAGATGGTGCATTGAATTTGTACTGATGATGTAGTGCATCCTTCAATAGTTGCTTTGTCTAAACAATTGAAATCACGCAAGCGCCACCCTTATAATTTCAGTACAACTTCTTAATATGAATGCCCTTGTTTCAATTTTGTAGAGGAGAAATGTCAAGCATCCATGCAAATGTTGTAGCAATGAAAGAGAGAACCCGTGGAAGCAAGCTCAAATCAGCCTCGGAGTTAACTAGCAGCTCAGCTAATTCTTACCACAAGGATGATTGCAAGAGTGCATCTGTTGACACTGACTGGTCTATGGGGAACAATGATAACAGAAATGATCTGCCTCAGGAGGAGATTACAAGGATCCTTGCTAAGGACCACACTAAGTCTTCGGATGATGACGAAGGATGGGAGGTGCTGGAGACAAATAATGCCTAGAGTGGTTCAGTTCAATGTTTGATCACATTCTTGTCAATAAGATGGCAGTGTCTTGGCTTACCCAAAATTTTGTGCCAAGCAGCAGAATGTACGTCCCCACTAGTGCATAGGCAGATTCATGCACCCAACTGCTACTGTTGGAAGATTGAACCTCCAAACTAGGCAGGTGTTTGGTTCTTGTGCCTTGTATATAGACAAAATATACACATATCAGTGTTTACTGTTACAACTAAACTTGGTTGTAATCTGATCATGTAAAAGTATATAGAACTATATGATTATGTTTGTACAGAACCCAGTGTACATATCATACATCTTGGCAAAGATTGTGTTTCCAGTGTCTACATGTACCTTTAATTTCAGAACAGTTCGTCATGTTTTTTTTGCTGTTTATTTATTTGTTTCTGATTTGGTGACTCCTGCGCTTTCATCCTTGGAGTTAGCTGTTTGCAAGTGAGGTCAGATTTCAAATGCCGGAACTTGGTACCAAGATAACTCATACATGACTCATATATGGAAGTAAATCATGAATATCTTAACTTTTGGAAACCTAAAGCTCTCAAAGTTCTAGTCTTTACAAATATCATTGAAGATTCGACCGTCTCGACAAGCAATGGTGCGCAATACAATTGTACTGCCCAAACCAAAATCAATAGATCCATCACAAAATGTCATTTTCAGCACAGTAGATGGTCAGATTGTTTTTATAAAATTGGTCAAATGCGGAAGTTAATAATCAGGTTTGAGCGTTTCTGGGAGAATTTGGAGGGGTTTGAGGATGCTATCCAGGAGGGCTGGAAATGCGATGCAAGCATTGTTGATCCCTTTCAACGCCTGAACGAGCTGCTGCGTAACACGGCATCGCACCTGCAAGCATGGAGTCAGCGCGCGGTTGGCAATGTCAAGTTGAAAATTGCAATTGCCAACCTGGTCATTCACAAGCTGGATATTGCCCTTGACCGGCGTGCTTTGTCCCTGGAGGAGAGATGGTTACGGCGAACTCTGAAACTACTCCTCCTCAGCCTTTGTTCTCTTGAACGGACAATCGCAAGACAGCGCTCCCGCATGCGCTGGCTGAGAGATGGTGATGCAAACTCCAGGCTCTTTCACTCGGTTGCGAATGGCAGAAAGGCGAGAAACTTCATACCTGCCGTTCGGGTTGACAACATCTTGATCACGGATCAGCAAGGGAAGGAAGAGGTCTTTTTCAATGCTTACAAAAACCTGCTGGGCACCATCGAGAACAGGGATTTTGATTTTGATCTGCATGCTCTAGGATTGAGGCAGGATGTGCTGCCTGATCTCGACGCCTTATTCACAGATGACGAGGTCTGGGCAGTTATCAAGGAGCTTCCGAAGGACCGAGCGCCTGGACCTGACGGTTTCATTGGCTCTTTCTATCAGAAGGCCTGGACCTGGATCAAGAGGGACGTCATGGCTGCGCTGCATAAACTGCATGTTGGCGACGGGAGGGGGTTTTCCAGACTGAACAGAGCACTGATCACGCTCATTCCTAAAAAACAGGATGCCATTGAAATTGGAGACTACAGGCCCATCAGTCTAATACATAGCTTCGCGAAGCTCTTCGCTAAAATCTTGGCTGTCCGGCTCAGGCCACAAATGGGTGCCCTAATCAGCGAAAATCAGTCTGCCTTCATCCGCGGAAGAAATCTACATGATAACTTCATGTTAGTACGGCAGTTAGCTAGAAAGATCAACTCTGGCAGAGAGGCAGGGGTGATGCTTAAACTTGACATATCAAGGGCCTTCGACTCTATTTCCTGGACATTCCTCTTTCAGGTTCTGAAACACTTGGGCTTCAGTGATATGTGGTTGCGATGGCTTGCCATTCTTTTTCGCACTGCCACCACCGAGGTGTTGGTTAATGGAGTTCCTGGGAGAAGAATTCATCATGTGCGAGGGCTTCGGCAGGGTGACCCCCTCTCACCTATACTCTTTGTCTGTGGAATGGAAGTGTTGTCAGCCGCAATTGTTAGACTCTCGGAACTGAATTTGCTGGAGAATATCAGAGGATGCAGGCACATTCAGCGAATTTCTTTGTATGCTGACGACGTTGTGCTTTTCCTCAAGCCAAAGATTGGGGACCTGGTTGCTGTTCGGGAGATGCTGCTAGTGTTTGGTGGTGCTTCAGGCCTGCGTGTTAACTACGCAAAATCTTCTGCCACTATAATCCATGGTGACTCGCAAGACGCTGAACTTGTGGCTGCGATCCTACACTGTCAGATAAAAGACTTTCCGATAAAATATCTCGGAATGCAGCTTGCTCTTCGGCCTCTGACCAAAGACGAATGGCAACCTGCCCTTGACAAAATCCTGGCTTGCCTTCCTTCTTGGCAAAGTGGCTTGATCTCACGGGAGGGTAGACTTCTTCTCATTTGGGCTGTGATTATGGCAAGACCGACACATCTTCTCTTGATTGCCGAAGCACCACCGTGGTTTCTGGAGGGAGTTAATAAGTGGGCTCGTGCGTTCTTCTGGGCTGGCAGCAGGACTACCCATGGTGGCCAATGCCTTGTCGCCTGGAGCAAAGTCTGCAAACCGAAGCGGTTCGGCGGCCTCGGTGTTAAGGATCTCGCCCTTCAGGGTCTGGCTTTGCGTGTTCGTTGGGAATGGCTTCGCCGTACAGACACTTCTCGACCTTGGCAAGGGCTACCGGCGCTTAAAGATGATCTGGCATCAGGGGTATTTGACAGTCTAGTCCAGATTCACACCGGCAGGGGAGATAGGGTGTTCTTTTGGAAGGACCGTTGGCTCGATGGTAGATCTATAAGAGACATTGCTCCGAATGTGCTTCGCCAAGTCAGTACTCGTCGCTACAACTCTCGGACGGTTCAGGTTGCTTTAATCCACCACAAATGGGTCGAGGACATTGTCGGCACTATGACGGCCGACACGGCTGCTGAATGTGTTCGGTTGTGGATTTGCATTACGGAGCTGGATAGCCATAGAAATGCCGAGGAGGATGATGTGTTCAGATGGCCTTGCTCCCGGTCTGGCGTCTACTCAGCCAAGGCGACGTACCAAAGGCTGCAGCTAGGTTCGATAGATTTTGCACCTGCGAGTGCTATCTGGAAGAATGGAGCACCCCTCAAATGCAAGCTCTTCATGTGGCTGGCAATCCAGGACAGGCAATGGACCTCAGCCAGACGCCACCGCCGCGGGCTTCAAGATCAGTCGGTGCCCTGCTATGTTTGCCTGCAGGATGAGGACGCCATGGAACACCTGCTTGCCCAATGCGTCCATGCTCGTCAGGTTTGGTTAATCTGTTTCACGGACATGGACATTGCTGCTGCGCCCCCCACTGCCACCTGCAAGCTAGAAGACTGGTGGTTACGAGAGCGACGCAAATTCTCGTCTAAAACACGGAAGAACTTTGATGCGCTGGTCATACTTGGGTGCTGGCATCTGTGGAAAAATAGGAACGCCTGGGTGTTTGCGGACCAAGATCGGCAGTTCTCGGTTGTGGAACTGGCCAGGAACGTGAGGGATGAATTCTCAGCCTGGACGCTAGGTAGGAGAGGAGTAGCAGGAGTCTTCGACCCTTTTTGAGATTGTAGCCTTTTTTTTTCTAGCTGGTAGTTAGCGTTGCTTTCGCTTCGTTGGATCTATCTGTCAGTTTTGTTTGTATCACTGACAGTTTCTTGTAAACTTTTTCTCTCTTCTATAAAAGTAAGGTACGCCTAGGCGTACTCTCAAAAAAAATAATTTGTGAATCTGTGATCAAATTTATATGCCCTAACTTTTTTGTTTGGAATGGAATGGAGAGAGTACCAGCATCCATCTCCATCTCCATCTCCACTACTTATAAAAGAGCAAACTTGGCAGGAAAATCACATCTCACCCGTCCATCTGGCTCGATCAAACGGATAGGAACGAGTCCTTCTCCCCCTCGCCACCCTCGGTGTTCACGCACTTGCCCAAAAAGTCGGCCCGCATGGGCCCACCGCACAACCCTCCCTCTCTTCCCATTGCTCTAGGCCCTAGCAACGCCGACGCCCGACTGGGACGATGACGCCGCCACCACCGTCGCTGAAGCGGCCCCCGATGCCACCCACGCCCAGGTCTTGCCTTAGACTGCCAGCGAGATCACCGTGGATGCGCTAACCTGCGGCGGCGGCGCGGCCAGGAAGAAGGACCTCGCCGAGATCCCTACCGATCTGGACAAGTACTTCTTCAAGGTAGTCGCCGCCAATTCTGCTTGAGGCCCCGGTCTACAAGCTCCGTGGAGGGAGAAGGCATGGACAACCTTCGCGCGCCCTAATCGCCAGCAACATGTGACACCTTGCGTGCATCCTCTCAAGCCAATAGGCAGATCGAGCTGAGAATCGATGCGGTCCCTGCCCCTGGCTAGGAGATACGAGCCACTGCCTCCGCCATGCCGCTACGGCCTACAGAGGACACGATGCCGGATATTTCGTCGCCGATGAGGTGCTCGACTTAATACGAGATGCCATGCCTCTATAGTCTATCCCGTTCACCCATCCGCTGCAGAGTGAACCACGTCAATCATCTACATCTCAAGTACTAGGCAAAAGATGGGCAGATCAGAGCACACGGCGGCCGACCAAGCAGCGTGCAGGCATCTATGGAGATTATTCGAGTAAGACTTGCCCGCCCAGTAGTTTTCTTCTTCTCTAACTTCTCTATTGGAAAGGTATCAATGTTTTAAAAAAAGATCCATTCTATTTGCTTTTTCTTTCAGTTCGGGGAGTAGATCGAGCTGACTTATTTGTTGGAATCCATGGTGTACCTTTTTCAATGGCCCTGTAGTTATCAAGGAGCACACATCGTTTGGTTAGCTTTGAATCAAGCCATCAGTACTGCATTTGTTCTTAGCATTTTGTGCAGGGGTCTGAATGATCGATTGGTGCCGTGACATTCTCACTGACATAACGAGTGACAAAATTCTAACATGCAGGGGTCTGAATGATCGATTAGGGGTACTGTCCTACATGTCAGCTGATGCACCATTGTATAATTTGCTGGCTAAATGAACGTAATACGGTACTTGTGTAGTTTCATCTGCTAGGATTTATAAGGTAGTATAAGCCTTGGATGAACGTAATCCTGCAAATGATCTGATTAGTTCACTGTACATATAGTTTTTTATCCCCCGAAAAAAAAAATATAGTTCTTGATGTCCGACATGTACGCATGGGATTCTAGATGAATTATGATGGTATAGTGATCTCCATTTCACAAGGTATTCCGAAAGGGCTTCATTCTGATCATGATCCTAATTGTTGATTTGTTAAATTTACATGTGTGCTGCATGTATTTACGATCGTGAGTCTGGAAAACTATCTCTTGTGATTCTATCATAAATTTCAGTGAAGTGGTACCTAGAACAAAACTACTGATTCTAAATTATTCATTTGTAATCTTTTGTACAGCTATTATATTCTGAAATTTGTGTGGCTTATCATTTATCATTAACAGATATTTACTCTGAAATTAATGTGGCTTATCATTCATCTGAATATGACTGGTCCCAGCAGCGTTTAGGAAGTACTTTACCTTCTCCAGGTGGCTGCAGTTCAAAACCTACTGTTCGTACTGGGAGCTCCAAAGATAAAGTAAGAACAAGGTAAGGTAAGAACTTGACTTTGTCTGAATGAATGTTCTATGGGGATATGATTGTCAATACCATTATTTATGTTTTTTCTATAATGAAAATTCCGGCTTGATATGTGTTGATTGTTGTGAATTGATGTACTGACTGCGTTTTTTTTGCATCTGAAGATTTGTATCAGTGAAGGAGTAGTATCCAGAGCTAGCAACAAGAATCCTGGTACCTAGAACGCTACATTTTCCAGTACCCAAGGTTAGTAAAAAAGCACTATGTTCATTTATACACACTTTGCACGTCATTTTTGTATAACATTGTTTATATAATGTATATGTAGGATGGTTTTCAACGGAGGATTTGGGTACATATTTTGAATGTACGAAGGGAATAAAGCTTTAAGCAATATCCCAGCGATGGAACAAAGCATTATAGATCACATAAAAGGTGGACCTTCAAGAAATAGCCACCATTAACGAATTAATACTACGTAATATTGCTTAGTTGTTATTTTTTAGTATTTGTAACTAATTATAGTACATTTAATATGATCGCAAATTTTATGTGATGATATGTGTATCGATCATGTATTATACACCCTCCTCAATATTGTTGGACATACGACACATTTAAGTTGGAGAAAATTCCTTATATGACACTACTTGTAAATTATGATTCCTTATATGACACTCAAAACTTTTGCATTCCCTAGATGACACTCGGTGTAATTTTTTTGTCTTATACGACACTCTAGTGCATTATATGACTTACAAAGACGCTATTGCCCCTAGTACAATATATGCAAAAATTAAAGAAATACTGTTATATTATGTGGAATATTGGATGGTGCTTTCTTTTCTTTCTCTCGCAGGGGCTACTTCGATCTGTCTTGCACATGCAAATGCATACGTGAACTAATTAAGGTGCGAATTTGGACCAAACTCATTTGTATTAAGCTCGATGGATCTCGTTGCGAAGCAGTAGCGGCGCCAGATTCTACTTGCTTGGTATTCATTTAATTTTTTTTTGTCTCAATGCGATATATGAGCCATTCGGAAAAATGTCTGGTGCAACTACAAAGGTGTGTCGTGCATCTTTGATGCAGCAGCGACGGAAGTAAAACACACATGGCCGGCTGGACGCTGCGTTCTGTGCAAGTGATGTGGCCGTCGGCCGTCGCAGTCGCCTGCTCTGCTGTTCCGCTTGCCGCCGGTAGCCTACTCCGTTATTCCGTTTGCCGCCGGTCGTCTGCTCCGCTGTTTCGTTTGCCGCCGGTCGTCTGCTCCGCTGTTTCGTTTGCCGCCGGTAGCCTGCTCCGTTGAGGCGCTGGACGCTGCTCCATTTCCCGCCGCCTGCCCTTGTGTCCGCCGGCGCCGCTCGCGCGCCGTTCGGGTTTGGTTGAGGTATGATTTAGTTATGAGACCATTCATAGATATAGCGTCTCCATGAGGCCGCGAGTGCATCTATCGAGGAAGTTTTGTCTAGAGGGTGCGACTTGCGAGTAAGCATACCACATATGGGGCAGTTGGAAACAGCAGAGCAAGCATAGCTGTATTTCTTTGATTTTTGCAACATATTGTACTAAGGGCAATAGCGTCTTTATAAGGCATATAATGCACTAGAGTGTCACATAAGGCAAAAAAATTACACCGAGTGTCATCTAGGGAATGCAAAAGTTTTGAGTGTCATATAAGGAATCATATTTACAAGTAGTGTCATATAAGAAATTTTCTCTTTAAGTTGTAAGTACAAGAAAACTCGCTAAAATAGTAGTAAGATTTAAAATATTTTATTATATATTATAAGAGTGCGTTGCACGTGCAATAGTACAGTTTGGGAGCCGAACGAAGTTCTCCCGTCGTCTGGTAGAACGGCGTCCCCCTGCCCCGGGAGAACAAGACCGAATCGTGATGGAGACCTGGGTCCGCGCCGTCGTGGAGGCCATCCACTCGTCTCGCGCGCAAGCCGTCATCTACCTCGCCGGCGGAGCCTCCCAGGTACGGGCCACCGCCTCGCCCCCTTCTCCTGCTCCCTCGCGACATCTCCGCAGTAATCTCAACTACCTCGACCGCCGCAGGCGCTCGGCTGGCTCCTCTCCGTGCCCGGCGCGTCCGGCAGCATCCTCGAGGTCGTCGTGCCCTACTCCAGGGTCTCCATGGTCCAGCTGCTCGGCAAGGTAAAGCGCACCAGCACCCCGAATCGGCCGAATCCCCCTGCTAGGCCACTCGCAGATTCGTTCTTGTCTTGTCTGGACTGACCATGCTTTGATGTCCAGTTGCCCTTGCAGTTCACGAGCAAGCAGGCCGCAGAGGACATGGCGCTGGCCGCGTTCAACCGTGCCCTCAAGCTTTCTGGACCAGGTCTGTTGGTGCCTTCTCAAACCTCATGATGCTGGATCATTCTGCAGAACGAGGATGCTGCCTGCACTTAAAATTGTCTGTGGTATCTGAAAATGTGAGTAATTGGGTCACAATACTGGCAGGTCTACAAGTAATGGGTGTTGGCTTTACTGGGTCACTCGCTAGCGCGCGTCCAAAACAGGGTGACCACAGGTATATACCTCTCGCTCCCTTTACACCTTAACTAACTAAGAACAGCTAGAGGAAATGGGAATTATAAAAGCTTATATTTAGTTATTCCTTGACTGATCTCTGTATCGTTCCAATTTTATAGGATGTCCCCGAAGGGACTGTTCGTTGACTTTACACAAAACGTATCAGTTATTAGAGTTAAATAAGTGAGTATTACGTATCAGTTATTAGAATTAATTAATTGAGTAACAGCTTACAACATCAAATGTTCATCCAATCGGGTTAGTGATTATACTACCATGTGATATGATCATACATAAGCTGACATCTTATTGAGATGAATGAACCACTTGCTTCCATAGAATTTAGTGTGCCTGTGATATTTAGAGCTTTGTTGCTCTAGCTTCTAAGGCATAGGATCCTGAACACATGATGTATCACACACAATTTCCAGCTTGTAGGGTGGCATTGGACCTTTCTCTTCTTTATGATAATAACATCTATATGTTTGTTAAGCCTACGTCTTTATTGTGCTTTGTATAATATTGGGACTCATTCAAATAGGTTCTATGTGTCAACGCGGACACAAAATTGCCTCAGGACATCACATGTAACATTGTCTAAGGTACTACAATACTCTATTCTTAACAAAGCTTTTCTCTGGTAGTCAATGTCATGTGTATGCTGTGGTTCTGGGTAATCTTCGCATCCTGGTACACTGCACAGTGCATTATCATTTAGAGCCTTTTTATGTAGGGTTTACGGAGCAGAGAGGAAGAAGACAAAGTTTCAAGCTATTTTGTGCTCAAGGTTTGTTATATATAGTTCTCACTAGTACATCAGTTGAGTTGGGCGTCATAGTTAGTGAATATGAACAAGCAATTCTGAGCAGGTGATCATTATGTCAGGACTAACAGTACATTTTGTTAAATGACATTCGTAGTTTGCTCGCCCTTATAGCAATTTAATGTGATGCAGGCAATCGCAGACGCATGCAGAGTTTCTGCAACCATTCAGACAGATGTTCAAGAACCTGAATTTCCAAAAGAAAGTGTGGAACAGTTTGATGAAGACCAAGAGCTCCAGCAAGTTATTGATGGTCAAGTCTGCATGAAAGTATATCACTTTGCTGGTATATTCTGGTGCTCGAAGTTGCTATGTTTTTCATGCTAGAATTCTTTCATCTTCATTACTAAATCATATTGTTATCTGTCAATTGTAGATCCAATGGAAAAGAATTTCGACAGGAAATTAATTCTACCTGGTTCATTCAACCCCTTGCATGATGGCCACCTTAGGTTATTAGAAGTTGCATCAAGGTGAGATATGATCAAATGTACAAGTAGATTTTGTCAACCTAAAAACTAGCAAGTTGAAATATATATATATAATTTGTAGAAAATAATGCTTGTACAAAAATGTACTATGTTCTGAAGGTTGAGATAGTCAAATCAAAGATTTGTTCATTTGGGTTTTGTCATCCTAAAAAGTAAACAAGGTGAGAATATATTAAAATGGCTACGAAGTAATGCGGTGTAAAAGATACTTTGTTGAGCTGGAAATGATTTTTTTTTACAAAAGTGACTTACAATGTAAACTGGTAGTGCAGTATCATTTCTATAGCTGTTTGTGTAGCGAATACTTACATGATTCCATTAAAACTTTTCTTTTGTTGAAGCCCCAAAAGAGTAATTGACCTCTTCATTTAAGAATCTGCTTATTACAGCATGTGTGATGATGGACTTCCGTGCTTTGAGATATCAGCAATCAATGCGGACAAACCCCCACTATCTATCGCAGAAATTAAGCGCCGTGTTGAACAATTCAGAAAAGCAGGTATGAGTATGACCTACTGCTATAGTGCTACATCCTAAGGTCATACTTCATATTTGTTTTCAATTATTTGTCATGTGACATGCCTTCCATTTTGCTTTGTTCCTAGAGCTATTATTAATTGCTATGCCAGTCTTTTAAATGTTCTTTAGTTCGAGGTTACAGAGAACTATAAATTATCGTTCCACCAACTCATGCAGTCATCTTGGCTGATATATCATTATAGAAATTTTCTGCGATGATGTGTCCAGACTGTAGTTGTATACTTGTATTGACTATGAAATAATTGTTGGCAGCTTAAACACCACACCCTTTTAGATTTACTGAAAGTCATGGTCAGCTTCTTGCAAATCACCATGTACTACTAATGGTTCCTTAGCTTTGTTTAGCAAGCTAAAACTGTATTTATCTGTAGGGGGAAACTCATCCAATTGATCCGTGAATTTACTGTTCTTTCTGTTGCAGGGAAGAATGTGATCATATCTAACCAACCATACTTTTACAAGAAAGCAGAACTTTTCCCAGGCAGTGCTTTTATAATTGGTGCAGACACTGCAGCAAGGCTTGTCAATGTAAGTTTATTGGAGCTCAATGTTTGTTTACCGAGCAGTTTATTTGCTCTCTGAGAGTTTGTGTTAGCTTAATGCAAGTGTTTTATTTTTCATTAGATAATGATCAATAATGGAAAACTCTGTAGCATTTCCCTGTCCCTACCTTCTTTTAGCTTCGTACCAGTTTATGCGTTGAATATGAACTGTGATATTGCCTTTACTTATATGAAAGAAATCAGACCATTTAATGGCATGGTTAGTGAAAAGAATCAACTGCTCAAGTCAACATTTACATCATTGAGCTATGTTGAGTCCAGACAACATTTCTGCATTGCTCTTCAAATGACACCCATTCCAAACATGTCAGAACAATGAGATATGCAATTCCAAAAGGAAGCCTTTTTCTTCAAAAAAAGAAGGCTTTTCTTATGCAAATCAATCGAAGTTAGGCACCTACCATCAATGCAGCATTTAGTTTAACCGTAACAAGTGATTTTCACATGCAGCTGATTTATTATCCAATAATCCATTATTTTTAGTAAAAACATAAATGATTTGTTATAATTCTCAAGTTCAGCTACTGGAATTTATCTTAAAGCGAATGCTCGACAGTTGAGTATCTCATTTTCCAAAAACTAATGAAGTTTACTTATGTCAGCCCAAGTATTATGGAGGTGACTACAACAGAATGCTGGAGATTCTTCTTGAATGTAAAAACATGGGCACTACATTTCTTGTTGGTGGTCGGGAGATCGAAGGAGTTTTCAAGGTAGGACTGTACCTTGATGTTTTGTTTTACATGCATTGAAATTCTTTGTCTGATCACGTACTTCACTATTTGTTTTGAAGGTTCTTGAAGATTTAGACATTCCAAGAGAGTTGAAGGACATGTTTATCTCTATACCAGAGGAGAAGTTCCGCATGGACATTTCATCTACTGAATTAAGAAAAAGCCAAGGGCACTGATGTGTCATAGACGTGGTCCTATTCTACAACAGATACAAGATGTTTTTTCTTGGGCGACTATTTGCAAATAGCCATGGCAGTGTTTGATGTTGTAGTTTTGCTATGCATATTAAGTATTTTTAATGTGTATATTAGTAAACCTGAAACACATACAATTAATATTACAGATCAGAAGGCAATGAATGCCCTGTTTTTTTTCTTAGAAATCCCTGTAATTCTTTGGGTGTGCCTTTTTGGGTGTGCTGTTATTGGACACTTTCATGCGTCATACATGCATAGACTCGTCAGTTTCGCAGTTGAAGAAGAACACATTGAATTCTTGATGGCGACATATTTTGTTAAGATTATAGCATAAGAGCCCTTCTCATATTGATTTGCTTAGCTGATGAAAATAAGCTCGTATACATTAACAGGTACCATACATCTGGATGCTAGCAGTCTGGTCTAAACTCTCAACTGGAGTTTCATCTGCTTCGCTTATCTGGTACTGGGTTCATGCAATCATTTTGTTATCTGAGCAGATTCTTCTCGAAATCTACTCCAGTAGGGCAGTGACTGGGGAGTGATTGTTAATATGTGCAGACAGCTCCGTGCAGTATATTTTATCTGTATTTTGTCTTGACAGGACCTCTTGGTATTTTGCTGAGCAAATTGGAATCAATCTTCTCATAAAACTTTTTGATGTCTTCGCCACCCCTTGCAACGAGATGGTCCACTTCTGGCTCGTATCTTTGGTACAACACTGGCAAAGTGTGGGCGCACAAGAATCCTGTGGAAGTAAGAAAGACACACTTGTTACAATATTTGGAGATTTCAGTTTTATATTGCCTCATGAGACTAGATTGATTAATGTGTTCTCCCAGCATCCTTTCTATAGTTCTTAGTTAGTTCTACCTTGTTGTATTTCGTTTTGCTGAAAATTACTATTTTCCATTCTACTTACCAAGATAGAGTAGGCTTGTGAAACTGCAAGAACCTCCAATCACTGACAATACCAGCAGGGATCCTACTACCTGAAAAATACAATAAAACCGAATGCTAGTACCAGTTTAAGTTGAACAATGATAGCAAATTGATGGTGTCAATTGTTTGCTAAACGTCGTGTCAAGTAGTGTGTCATGTCTAATGTGGTTGATTTTAAGATCTCTTAACGGGTTTCATATTTATCCATATAGGCGATAGAGCTGTAACTGTCACACGATTTGTCGTATCAACAAAAAACAGCAAAGAAGCGGATTCTGTACCAAGAGGAATTTCTTCAGATCCTTCCCACATGCGATATCATAAAGAAGAGATGCAACATTTGCCAATTTGTAACGGATGGTCAAGGCTATCTCTCTGAAGGCATGTTCTGAGATGACAACCTGTGGAATCCTTGGTGGATCACTGCAAGTTGAAATTGGTTAATTGAGTTCCACTCCCTCGCGAAGTTATGATTTGAAACCCTGTTAAGCTAGATTCACCAATACTCTCCTCTCCAGGGGAAAAGGAAGGCATACCTGTCGAAGAGTGGTGCAGCATTTGATGCAATGAAGATCACAAGCATAGCGAAGATGGCTATCTGGCAAAGGAACGGAACTATATTGTATTCAACCACGTCGAATAGGAACCATATCAACGTGGCCCCAGCAAGAACTCCAGCAGTTAAGTTCCTGTTCTTCCACAGCAGAACGTCGGCAGCTGCAAAGCCCCAACAATGCAATCCATAACTACATCGGCTAAGAGAGAAAATATGGCAGTGCAGATAATGTAGGATAACTGCCTAGAAACAAAGCAAGAACACCGTACCTTTCCCTCCACCCAGAAGCCGGTGGATCGACTTGTGCCTGTGGTATGGCTTTGCCACATGTGGTCCGTGGTCAGGATTGCTGGGGAAATGAGGAGGCATGGCTTCACGATTGTTTGGGATGTTGACCTGATTGATTTTGTGTCTGATTTGGGAAGTTACCGAAATTGCATCTTTATAGGCACCTGGAATGCTAGTATGATCTCTAAGGGAGCCTATGTTGACAAGGAAAGGATAGCTTGGCCTGTAGGAGGTTAAGCAATAGAGGGGAATAAACGTATGCAGGGCAAGAGTTGCTTCAGCTAGATGTTTTCTTGGTTGGAGGCTAGAAGCAAGTTTAGTTGTTTTTTTTTTTTTGGATTTTCAATATCTATTGATGAAGGTAGAGAAAAACTCTACCTTATGGTTACAGCAAGAAGGAAGATAAAAAAGAAAGTATAAAAAAGACTATACATGGTATTTACAATTTCGGTAGGTGGTTAGCCCTGTAACTCTAGTGCCCACTTTCTGAGCTCCTGGCTTATGTCCCCTGATCTGTAAGCCCAAAGGTTGAGAAGATCTGCTGCTTGTGCCAGAAGCCGCCTTCTATTAGGCATTTTGTCGTTAAAAATCCTGTCGTTCCTCATCTTCCAAAGGCTATGCATAGCTGCAGCAAAACACACCGGCCAAGCTTGTGCTGCCCTTCCATTCTTTGAGCGCTTAGTTTGTTGTACAAACTCGGTGATCGTGTTAGCTCTCAACGCTTCGCCATGCAGATTCCATCTTTCCCAAATCCAACCGGAGTGCCTGCAGTGCATTGTTATGTGATCGATGGATTCGACCGCTGGACAGAGATCACAGCCTGCGTCGTGGCACCACTTCTTCCTTGCCATGTTATCCTTGGTGTTCAACCTGCCGTGGTAGGCTAACCACAGGAAGAATTTCTGGCTTAGTGGTATAGCTCTGATCCAGACCCAGTCATGCGGTAGCCAGCGAACTTCCCGGTCACATAGCAGCCTGTAGTAATCCCTGGTAGTGGGCGTTTTCCCAGTTGTGACTAGCGCCCGCGAGTCGGGATCGGAATTCAAAGTTGGGTGCTTGTCGTATAAGTATGTCTGTAGCGTGAGGAGTTGTTCGTGGGCTGTATGGGAGAGTCTGTCGTGCAGTTCGAGGTTCCATCCGTTGGCATTTTTCTGTGATGCAACGGTGCATGTGATGTCCTTTGCAAATGTGTATAGAACATGGAAAACATCCTTTAGCTTCCCAAGTTCAGTCCATTGATCATTCCAGAAAGAGACCGAGGTCCCCGAGTTGACGGTGCACTTTGTAGTCTCCTGTACCGTGTTGATGTGTTTGATCATGATTTTCCAGAACGGGGTATCACTCGTTGTTGGCCTATCTGGAATCAAGCGCTGTAGGTACCACCTTGTTAGCCATCCAAAGAAAGGCCCGACCCCCCCAGTGAGCAACTTGGTCGTGAGATTGGATAACAGAGCCTGGTTGTGTTTCTGTAGGTTCCTGATTCCTAGTCCCCCTTGTTCCTTTGGCATGGTGACCACCTCCCAGGCCAGTAAGCAGTGCCCTCCGTTTATCTCCTTCTTGTTCTTCCATAAGAAACTCCGAGTAAGCTTGTCAATGGCATCGGTGGCAGTTTTGTCCCACTGGATGCATGCCATAAAGAAATTTGGGATGGCCGAAATGACAGAGTTTATCAACTGTATTCTGCTTCCTGCGCCAAGCATCCTTGGCATCCAACCTGGCAATCTGTTGTCGATCCTTTGAATGACTGGTTGTAGGTGAGATCTTGAATTTTTTTTTCATGGACAGTGGCAGCCCGAGGTAGGTGCATGGCAGAGTCGAAATTGAGCATCCCAGGATTGCTGCTACTGTATCAGAATCTTGCTGCGTCATATGTAGTGGCACGAAGGTGCTTTTCTGAAAGTTTATCTTTAGGCCGCTGAACAGGGCAAAGGCATCCAGAATTTCCTTCACATATGTTGCTTGCTGAACCGAGCCATGCATAATGAGCAGTGTGTCATCAGCGTACTGCAGAACTGGTAGAGGAGCACCGTTTTCAATAGGGTGAATGAGCATTCCACTGGCATACGCCTTTCTGATCATCTGTTGCAAAACATCAGCTACTAAAATATATAGGTAAGGAGATATGGGGTCCCCCTGTCTGACACCCTTTTCAATCTTAAATTTTTTCCCGGTCTGTCCGTTCACTAAGATCTGCCCCATTGATGTCTGCAGAAGGTGTTTAATCCACCAGATCCATCTATATGGGAATCCTCTAGCCGCAAGTGTTTGTAGTATTGCATCCCAGTGTACACTGTCAAAAGCCTTCTGGAAATCAAGCTTTAGCACAATGATTGGTTTTCTGAGTCTATTACCGCATTGGATCATTTCGATGGCTGTAGCAAAGTTCTCCACTATCGATCTTCCCTTCAGAAAGCCCGACTGCATTTCATCCACCAGCTCCATCTATATGGGAATCCTCTAGCCGCAAGTTTAGTTGTTAAACCATTAGTTTTATGCCAGAAGCTTGCCGCAATACAATATCAGTGGGATTCTGTCCGTGAACCAGCAACGCATCCAAGTCCCACACTCAATGTGTCATGTGAGCCACAGAACCCCAACGTAGTTGCTATAATCTCCAAATTCTTCTTTACTGCGTCGTTCCCAAAATGGAATAAGGATTGTGTAGGGAAGAATCCAACCAAGGGCTTTGAGACTGGTGTGGATGTGCAGTCTAAATCAAGCTACACGAACTCCGGAGCAGGACTGGAGTCCCAGGAACTCGTGCGAACGACCGTGCTCTACCGTTCACGCAACCGTGCAATTCTAAATTCTGCATTCTGTCGGCACCCGGCACGATCACAGTTCACAGAGCAGGCTACGGGTGCGCCATTCTCTTCACACCTCCTTGCTACAAATACCACCCTCTCTCCAGCTCCCAGAGGCCAGAACCACTCCTCCACGGTCTACCACTACCATCCGTGAGAAGCCATGAAGCAATGCGTCGTGCTGTTTCTCGTGGCCATCCTCGCCGTGTCCGGCACCGTGCGCGCGGCGTCCAGAGCAGCGCGTGCGGAGTGCGACCTGCTGGCTCTGCGCCCGTGCGTCCCGGCGATCCTCTTGGATGCACCCCCGTCCAGGGAGTGCTGCGCCAAGCTCCGGAAGCAGAGGCGGTGCCTGTGCAAGTACGCCGAGAACCCCTATGTGGGCAGATACATCAACTCCGAGAACAGCAAGAAGGTTGTGGCCGCATGCCGCGTGCGAGTTCCTCGGTGCTAAAGCTCTATGCACGCTGAGTGAAAGCAGTATGCACGTATGCCAGTAGTTCCTATGCTCAGTTGATTTGGGTTCGTGTTGGCCGTCTCCATTTCTGATTGCAGCGTAGTGTGGCCTCAGAGAACAATTGTAATGAGGGGACGACCTTGCTAGTAGTACTAGTTTTCCGCGCTTTGTGTTCCAGTGCCATCACATACGTGTGTATGTGTTTGGTGATAGTGTCTTCTGTTTGTTCGCTGCCTTGCAATGTTGCAGTGGGTCAATTTGAGAGTTGTTCTCCGTCTTCATGATTATTTCAGGAGTTCTTAAGAAATGATGTCTAGTTCACGTGGTTAGATCTGAAACAGTTGCTTGTGTTGTGTAGAAGTTAAAGATGTGTAGCGATCACCTCGCAGAAGATGGAATGGGCGCATCATGTGAAGTACTGTAGTTCCTTGCACAACATGTGATTGCAACAGTAAGTAATCATAAACCCACCCGTTCAGCTAATAACGAACTGCGGTGCTTATGTTCTCTCTGCTCTCTGGAAAACCAACACTATGCAGATCCAAAGGCAGGTACAGTTTTCACTCCTGGACAACATATACTGGCACTACTTCACATTATATGCACAATGCTTGCAACATGTCTTTTACGCTTCAGATATCCTTCTTCTTGGCAAGTCCAGGTCCTCGCTGCTACTTTCCAGCATCTCGACAACTCTGCTCATCGACGGCCGATTCGCGGCCGCCGTCTGCGTGCACCACAGTCCAACTATGATCATCTTCCTCACGAGCTCCCTCGTGTCACCGCCAATGTCAGAGATGCTGTTACAGAACTGATCCAGGTGATCGTAGAGCCACTGGGCGAAGTACTTGCTGGTAGTGTCAGGGCCAACCTTGACGTGCCTTTTTGCCCTCACCATCTCAAGGACCATCACACCGTAGCTGTACACATCGGACTTGCTAGTGACTGGTCCGAATTTCCTGGACACTACCTCAGGTGCATCATAGACATCTCTGTTCTTTACAATGTGAGTAGATGCCTTACTCTCTTTCAACAGACATAGATTTGCCACACCAACATCAGAGATCTTTGGGCATAGCTCCTGATCCAGCAGGATATTCCGGGGCTTGATACTGATGTGCATAACGTTGACAGTGATATCTTCGTGGAGATAATCGAGCCCTCGCGCAACGCCCAACGCAATGTCAAACAGCTTCTCCCAGTACAGCCATAGCGAGTAGTTATCGTCTACGGAATCATCACTGTTGAGAGCATAGCTTTCAAGCGAGCCATTGGGCATGTACTCGTATATCAGAGCTCTTGTTGGCCCTTGCAAGCAGAACCCCAGAAGAGGAGCCACGTTGGCATGAGAAATTCCACCGATTCTCGCCACCTCGCTCACGAAATCCTTGTCACTGCCTTTGAAGTTCTTCAGAACCTTCACGGTGATCTGGCGCGCGTCGCGCAGGTTGCCTCTGTAAACATCGCCATGGCTGCCTTGGCCCAGCCTGTGAGCAAAGGTTTTGGTCATCCTTTCGACTTCTAAATAAGTGTATCTTTTTGGACGATGAACTCCCAGTTTTGGCGGAGATGTTTCTGTGTTTGGAGGGGTCGTTGATCCCTCTTCAGAAGGTGACAAGCCTGCACGGTACTTCTTATGGCACAGGAAACAAGTGGTAAGAAGCAGGAGCAGCAGGATTACGCCAGCGACGACTCCTACTATTGTATCTGCATGAAGTTAACAAATACAGTAAGGAGTTAAAAATCCTCGAAATGAAATGTGAAGGAAATCACAACTCTTGAAATTTCTTGAGTTGGGTTCTTTATGTACTGTCACTGTAAGGTAAGATAGAAGGCTGGCTGAAAAAATACAAATATATTTGCAATGAATGGACAAATAGGAACCACTCACAGATTCTCTTTTTGTAATGCGTGGATGCGCCGTTCCCTGTAATTTGTGAAGGAAAACATTAGCTTGTTAAAAGATGTGACGTATACCGATTAAATTACAAAAACGATGGCGATAAAAGCCCGCAATTAGCAAATTTCGTATGAGATGGTATTACCTCCGTTCCTGTTTCGCAAGTTGGTCTGCAGTTTCACGCTGAAGCCAGCGTCCTTGTCGTAGGAGCGGCTCCACAGCATGACGCCGCCGTAGTTGGGCGCGCCTTCCACCAGCGGCAGCACCTGCGACACCAGCGTGTCCGCGTCGACGTATTCGCTTCCCGCAGCCTCACTACCGGAAAATCTGCCTCTTCCGTGCGTTTCCCCTAAGCCGTGAGCAGACGCACGGCAAAGAATCTTTTGCCGTGAGCAGACTTTGCCAGCCCACGGCAAACCTCGACGACACGGCACAGCTCATCACAGCACACGGCGAAGCAAAAGCCCACGGCAGACTGCAGCGGAGGCTCACGGCAAAACAAGGCACACGGTGAAATACGCTGAAAGCGCACGGCAAACCCTAGCCCACGGCAAACTGTGGGTTTTGACGGGGCGATCTAACGGACGCCATTTGCCGTGAGCTTTCCAGGAAGGCACACGGCATAGGAAAACCTTTGCCGTGTGCTTTGGTCGAGGCACACGGCAAAACCTTTATTTTCTGGTTTTCTTATTTTGTTCTGCATATTTATTGAGTATCTTTGTTCTTTCTTCACATTTATTGCACCGAGTATCCATGTACACGTATATTTCACCCATATATATATCGTAGGTTCCCAAGCAAGTTTTTGAGGGATTCCGGAGGCATACATTCCCCCCCCCTCCTTTGAAACACTGGTCTGCTAATTTTCTTCCGCCCACTAGCCGACAACTTTCCACCGCTTCCCTTGGGATATCGAGGAACGCCACGAAGGTTGATTCTCGTTTTGTCTCACGAAAATATGCCTTTTTCATTTTTGGAGTGCCGAAAAAGGGTTTTTTGTGAAGCAGCTACCGAAACGCGAAATCGAAAGGTGGGAACAACACCCCACATTAATAGTAGACCATCTGGGATACGCATATCAGCTCTCGTTTTGTTGCGGTAGCCTTTGGAGGTATATTCTGATTTTTGCGGAAGTTCCCGCCGATTTCGCTGGAAGCGGGGTGGTTTTGCACTTTAGAGGTAAAAAGTAAACCTCCTGATTTTTTGCAAAAATCATTTCTGGATCCGCAACATGTTATTTCTTCACTAAAAAGTAGGTGAAGAAAGGGGGCTGCGCACCGTCTGGCCGCGAGCGGGAGTTTTCGTGCACCGTCATTTTATGCGGGTCCCGAATCGGACATAACTAATTTTATAAAAATCAAAAAAATGCGAAACCTTCGCGTGGCGTCATTTTATGTGACCTAGATGTGGGAAGAACATGCAAACCTTAAGAAAACATGTTTACCAGAAAGTTCCTTCACATAAATGACCTACCACGTTCGAGGTTGCATGCCTTTTAGGTTAAATGAGCTAGATTCGGCCATGAGCATGTCATAGTTTGTCGGAACGAGGCCATATCGGACACGCGCGTGGCCCTTGGGATGTTGAGGAACACCACGAAGGTTGATTCTCGTTTTGTCTCACGAAAATATGCCTTTTTCATTTTTGGAGTGCCGAAAAAGGGTTTTTTGTGAAGCAGCTACCGAAACGCGAAATTGAAAGGTGGGAACAACACCCCACATTAATAGTAGACCATCTGGGATACGCATATCAGCTCTCGTTTTGTTGCGGTAGCCTTTGGAGGTATATTCTGATTTTTGCGGAAGTTCCCGCCGATTTCGCTGGAAGCGGGGTGGTTTTGCACTTTAGAGGTAAAAAGTAAACCTCCTGATTTTTTGCAAAAATCATTTCTGGATCCGCAACATGTTATTTCTTCACTAAAAAGTAGGTGAAGAAAGGGGGCTGCGCACCGTCTGGCCGCGAGCGGGAGTTTTCGTGCACCGTCATTTCATGCGGGTCCCGAATCGGACATAACTAATTTTATAAAAATCAAAAAAATGCGAAACCTTCGCGTGGCGTCATTTTATGTGACCTAGATGTGGGAAGAACATGCAAACCTTGAGAAAACATGTTTACCAGAAAGTTCCTTCACATAAATGACCTACCACGTTCGAGGTTGCATGCCTTTTAGGTTAAATGAGCTAGATTCGGCCATGAGCATGTCATAGTTTGTCGGAACGAGGCCATATCGGACACGCGCGTGGCCCTTGGGATGTCGAGGAATGCTACGAAGGTTGATTCTCGTTTTGTCTCACGAAAATATGCCTTTTTCATTTTTGGAGTGCCGAAAAAGGGTTTTTTGTGAAGCAGCTACCGAAACGCGAAATTGAAAGGTGGGAACAACACCCCACATTAATAGTAGACCATCTGGGATACGCATATCAGCTCTCGTTTTGTTGCGGTAGCCTTTGGAGGTATATTCTGATTTTTGCGGAAGTTCCCGCCGATTTCGCTGGAAGCGGGGTGGTTTTGCACTTTAGAGGTAAAAAGTAAACCTCCTGATTTTTTTGCAAAAATCATTTCTGGATCCGTAACATGTTATTTCTTCATTAAAAAGTAGGTGAAGAAAGGGGGCTGCGCACCGTCTGGCCGCGAGCGGGAGTTTTCGTGCACCGTCATTTCATGCGGGTCCTGAATCGGACATAAGTAATTTAAAAAAAATCAAAAAAATGCGAAACCTTCACGTGGCATCATTTTATGTGACCTAGATGTGGGAAGAAATCAAACCTTGGCGTGGCGTCATTTTATGTGACATAGAATATGAAAAAAAATAAATACTTCACATGTTGGTGTCTTTGCCGTGTGCTGCAGTACTAACACACGGCAAAGTGCCAATTTTGTGCACACAGCCGTGTGCCAGCACACGGCAAAGAACTTTGCCGTGTGCACTTTTCCAGCACACGGCAAAGAACTAATTAGAACATGAAATTATATCAAAAGACAACATAAAACTTGCACGGGCTGTAACTTGCCATAGAGAGCTTATGTTGTGCCACATTCTTTACGAGAGCTTATGTGTACCTGCGCGTTGCTTAAAAGTTGGGACGCTTGCTTCTCACAGGAAGCGGAGGCTGATGGCAATACTGGACAAGCACTGCGCCGAGGAGAACAAGATTCGATGTCTCCCCGGTGGCGGCGGCGCCGGCGAGGAGGGCGTGAGGTCGGAGTTCGACTTCCTCTACGTCCCAATCGACTTCGGGTAGAACATTTCCCCACCTTTGTACAAAGTGCAACGAAGGCATTTGCTTTGTCTGAGCTCAGCCAGCTGACCACGAGAACCTGTTTGTGTTTGCGCCGGGCAGGACAAAGTGCAACAAAGGCTACGCGTTCGTCAACATGACGACGCCGACAGCGGCGCGCCGGCTGCACGCGTTCCTCCATGGCCGCCGCTGGCCGTGCTCCGGCAAGGTCTGCGAGATCGTGCACGCGCACATCCAGGTACCCATCTTCTCCTCCGGCATGAACGCCTGCCTTGTTTAGGAGTACTAGTCCTTCCTCCGGTACCTTGACATGCTAATGAAGCAAGCTGTTTGGATGCTCCGTTCGGAATTTGTATTGTAGGGCGTGGACGCGTTGGCGGCGCACTTCTCCCACTCGATGTTCCCCTGCGGCGGCAACATGGAGTTCTTGCCCGTGCGCTTTGGCCCGCCGCGGGACGGCCTCCGGCCAACGGGGAGGGAAATATTCCAGTGGATCGTCGACTGCTTGTTCTTCCCTGATGGGTATGCAGCTAACTGGATGAGAGGAGCAAACCTGGAGACGTTGCGAGTGCATGGGCTCAAGAGTCATGACTATCACGTGTGGCTTGAGCGGATAATGCCCATCATGATTCGAGGCTATGTCGACGAGCAGACTTGGCTAGTGCTCGCAGAGTTGAGCTATTTCTTCCGCCAGCTTTGTGCTAAGGAGTTGGACCGTGAAGTGGTCAAGAAGCTAGATAAACAGGCACCCGAGCTGCTTTGCAAGCTAGAGATGCTCCTTCCGCCAGGGTTCTTTAATCCGATGCAACATATGATCTTGCATCTCCCGAAGGAGGCGTTACTGGGGTCCACTGTGCAGACCCGTTGGCAGTATGGCCCTGAGAGAGAAACAAAGAAGCTTCGTGAGCAAACAGGCAACAAATGCAAGATCGAGCCATGCATAGCCGAGGCAACACTTAACAAGGAGGTGTCAAACTTCACGACAAAGTACTATGATGAAAACATTCCCACTCAGCACAATCCAATCCTTCGTTACAATGCCGCCAACCCTGATGATGTACCCAAGCTTGGCATCTTCATAGGGCTAGGTGGCACATCTAGAGGCTCGAAGAGGCGCAAGATAACGAATCCCGAATGGGGCTTAATCCACTCGTATGTCTTGAAAAGCATGGAAGAAGTGAAGCCGTACTACAAGTAAGTGCTCAGTACTTAGTTTTTCACACACATTCACTCGTTAGTCCGTGGCTAACACTTCCTCTTTTTCATTGCCATAGACAATTCACCCAGAAATATTGGAAGCTAAGGAGGGATCCAACGGAAGAAGAAGATAATGATCTTTTTGTAAACGGTGGTGGTTACGGTTTCATTAGCTGGTTCTCAACATTGGTACCTTTCTATATAACTTTCTCGTAGTGCTTACATTACTCGACCACTCCTCCTACTAAACTTTCCCTGCTGAACATGTAGGCAAAAAATGACCAAGAGATGAGACTCGAGTTGAGACAAATTGCCAGGGGCTTTACCTCACCCGTCAATGCATTTGATGCTTATGACGTCAATGGGTATCGCTTTCATACCCATGAGTACACAGAACGCCGGGCCAACCGGAAGACAACAAATAGCGGGGTTTTGTGTGAAGGCTCGGATGGGCTCCATTACTATGGTAGAGTCGAGGGTATATACGAGTTGAATTATGGTTTCGGCAAAGGGCTTAACCCCGTTGTATTCAAGTGTCAGTGGTTGGACCCACGGCGGGTGAAACGGAAACCTGAAATTGGCTTGGTCGAAGTTGAGCGAAGCTCCGTTTATGAGGGAGATGATGTATATATTTTGGCTACCCAGGCCTTCCAAGTATTCTATCTCTCGTACCCGTGCAAGAACCCCAAAAAACGACTTCAGGGTTGGGATGTCGTGATCACGGTGCCGACGCACAATAGGCCGCCTAAGCCAGACCAAGACGATTACCGTCGCCTTGACCCCTCGACATATGATGGCGAGTTCTTTCAGGAGGAAGGGCTTCCAGGGAAATTCACTATCAACTTGGCGACTGATGATGACATGGTAGTAGACGGTGAAGAACATGACGAGGTTGAGGCAGAAGACATTGTGGATGATGTAGTTGAGGAGGTTCAGAACGCACAAGACTTGACTTTGCTTGAACGGTTCCATGCAGGCCTTGACGAAGATGAGCCAACGATACCACCTCCAGATTTCTTGCCTGATTATTGGTGGGGGGTGATAGCGATGACGAAGCAAGTGGCCCGTCGGTTGTTCCCGCTGATCTCGAAACGGGCTTCTGAAGTTCTTAGCGACCTTATGTAATAGTGATTTGTAAAAGTAGCCTATTATTTGTGAGAACTCTTTGTAATAATAATGATTGTAAGAACTCTATTTGTGTGTTAATTATTTGCATTCAATGGTTTTGTAAGAAATCTATGCCATGTTGTATTTTTAATTATGTGCTTTACTTATTTTCTCCTTTATCTATATCATTTGATTTACTCATGTGTACTAATGAAGATACTATTTTTGTGAATGCAGGTGTTTCCAACATGCCAGGAGGGGGGCGCAAAGGAGGAGGGGGACTACTAAAGAAGGCCGTGAAGAAAGTTAGGGGCTTGACGACTATTCTTGCGCAGTCTGGCCCGACGGGCTCCACTTCACCCCCACGGGCAGCTAGTCCTCCAGCCCCTTCGAGGCATCGGAGGGGTAGACGGGCACCTAGTCCCCCCCAGTCGAGGAGGTGGTGGAGGACATGGACGTTGACGAGGACGAGGAGGAGGAGGACGAGGAACAGGTGGAGGAGGAGGACGTTGACGAGGACGAGGAGGAGGAGGAGCTGGTAGAGGAGGAGGAGGAGGAGGAGGACGCCGACAGGATCTGGGAGCCACCGGAGGTGTACGTTGAGACGGTGGAGGGGATGCCTTCTGAGCCTGGGACACGTGCTCCTTACCAGCGTGGGGTCTCCGAGCTGCCTACCTTGGACGAGTGGAGGGCAGCCAGCGGGGTTGTTACGCTTACCCCGAGAGGGGAGAGGTACCTACTTTCACAATCATATGTTTTCACAACTTATCATCACTATTTGCTCATATCGTTTTGGGTTGTTCATTGTGCAGGTCCTTCGTGTACAAGGAAGGCTACAAACTGCGTACCTACTCGAGCATCCTTGGATGCCTTGTTAGGAAGCACTGGCCTGGGTTTGTGACCATGCCTAATGGTCGCACCGAGATAGCTTGGACTTGGGACCACTTCGCTTACGCACCTGATCCGGATGGCGAATACGGGAGGAGGCTCAGGAACTGTGGATCTAGGGTGCTTCGTGATTTCTGGGTAAGTTAACTTTACTTCTCGTCATTCTGTAATTCTACTTCAAGAGCCTACATTTTGTCACTTTCTTGCACTAATGCCTTTTTTCTCACTTTTTTGTATCCTTGTAGGCCTACTTTCGTATGGATCCTGATATTGACAGGGAAGACTGCATTCAGCTGGCCGGCAGGATAGCGCGGAAGAAAGTGACCGATATGCACTACGAGGGGCGTATTTTGTCCATCCGCAATTGGTACGCCGAGAAACGCAAGCTCCCGATGAAGAAGGAGCAAGCCCGAGAGATCGTAGACTTCCAGCCATGGCAGTACTTGCAGGTACTTCCATTTCCTGTATTATGGAATTGGTGACCGCCGGATGTTTTTCATTAATATGTGTATTTTGTGCATATGCAGTCCCCTCCTCCGTACGTAGGTCACACCAGACCTCAAGTTTGGCGCGCGATGGTTCGTCACTACACAAGCGCCGCATACAAGAGGAAGCACGCAGAACAAAAGCTGAGGAGAGCCGAGATGAAAGGTGGATCACACACGCAAGGCAGTGTCGCCCTTGGCATCGTCCAGGACAAGAAGGTGAGAAAATGCATAGCCTTAACCTTGATCATCATGTTCTTCCTTATTCCGGAAATGCGTTCATGTATCTTTGTGTTATCTTTTGCAGGACAAGGAGATAGGCTCGACTGCATCGCTGTTCAAGATATGGGGCGACAACCGCAAGAAGAAGGACAAGAAAGACGGGACGATGAAGTGGGTGAGCGAGATCGCCGAAGCCAAGGACAAGGCGTACCGGGCCAAGTATGCGCAGATTCACGGCCCCGAGGCGAACCCCGACATCGAGCCATTTGACCCCGAGGTTGCCATGCATGCGGGAGAAGGCAAGAAGCATGGCCGCTTGTTTGTCTGTGATGGGGCGGTAGATCCTAAGACCATCCCGTCGTTGAGACAGATCAACCGTGGCAAGACAAGCTCCTCGCCTGCCGTAGAGCCCCGCCCGACGCCGTCGTCTATAGCCATTGACGGGATACGGGTATGTTCTCCTTCCTTAGTCATCTATACTTCATTCCATGTTTTACATTGCAATTTCCATGACCTTCGGATGACACAACGTAGGCTCAATT
Organism: Dactylis glomerata; assembly: GCA_007115705.1. Taxonomy (NCBI): domain Eukaryota; kingdom Viridiplantae; phylum Streptophyta; class Magnoliopsida; order Poales; family Poaceae; genus Dactylis; species Dactylis glomerata. Next base: position 4,590,614 of record QXEO01001278.1, on the reverse strand, counting down.
GGAGGCTGAGAAGGCACAGAGGGAACAGGCCCAAGCCCTCCTTGCTCATCAGCAGCAGATGATGATGCAGCAGCAGCAGATGATGATGTGGATGAACCAGAGGCTCAGTGCCCACGATGCCCACTTAGCGGTGAGTTCTCGCTCATACAACGTTAGATGAATCATAATTCCATATACCTTACCCACGCATGCTTGATTTGCAGGCCTCTCTACCGGCTGGCACCACTCTTCCTACATTTGATCCACCTCCTTCGACTTCAACACATGGGTAAGTTCTCGCTTGTATTATGTGCCAATCTCAAAATACCACATGTCTAGTGCATATTGACTTAGGCTCACAATTTTCTATCTTGTAGCTACATGCCTCGGGTGGATCCAACAACGCGGAGGTCGGTGGGTCATCGGGTCAGAATGAAAATGACATGATGACGCCTCCTACGGGAGGACTGGCTAGCTTCAACAACCCGCACGTCGTCCGCCGGCTTTGACTCCCGGTTAGATCTTAAATTCTACTTAGTTGTCAAATTTCTACACTTAGCGCAATCTTCCCTTAGTTGTCATATTTCTACACTTACTGTTATCTTCTCTTAGTTGCCGTGTTGGTTTAGTGACTTGTAGTTTCAATTCTTACATATTACTTGTCAAAAATACTTGCTAAGGGTAGAGATACAACACTTGTAATTTCCATGTGCATTGTTGCAAACACTTGTAGTTGCTATGTCTATTTAGTAACTTGTAGTTTTCATGTGCATTATTACAACACTTGTCAAAAGTACTTCATATGTATACTATGTCATATGATCTTCCGGTGTTGGATTCACATGGAGCTTGTACTTCATACTCATGTTTTTGCTTTCAAACTTGTAGGATGTGCATGAAGGATGAACTCGTAGATCTTCCGGTGTTGGATTCACATGGAGCTTGTATTATGCACATATTTGTGATGTTTGAACTTATTATGCACTATTTGTGATGTTTGTGGTCTTGGAGCTTGTATTATGCACTATTTGTGATGTTTGTGGTCTTGAAGCTTGTATTATGCACTATTTGTGGTCTTGTAGCTTGTATTATGCACTATTATGCCCATATGTGGTATTATGGAGGTTATATTATCGTCTGCTATTGTTTGCAACTGTTATATTGTTATCTATATTTGAATTGCAGGGATTCAAGGAAATGCAGAACAAAATGGGAAAAAACTGGGCCTTTGCCGTGTGTTAGCACACGGCAAAGAAACCATATGTCCTATGTCGTGTGCTTGCACACGGCAAACATGCCACGCGTCCACCACCTGTGCTCTCTGGCTGCTGACCTGCTGCCAACCTGGGAAGTGTGACACACGGCATAGATAAGCACACGGCAAACTGCGAAGAAGGCAAACTGCTAAGAGAAGGCACACGGCAATCTGCTAAGAGAAGGCACACGGCGTAGCAAAGCACACGGCAAACTGTGAAGAGAAGGCACACGGGAAACCCTAAACCCACGGCAAACTGCACTCCTACCCCACCCGGGCCTCCGTCGACGTTGGGTAGCTGTTAGGTGCTTTACTTTCCCGTGTGTGCAGCAGCAGCACACGGCAAATGTTTTGCCGTGGGTTTTGGTTGATGCACACGGCATAGGAATTTCGCCGTGGCCTTCGTTGCCGTGTGTTGTTTGCCGAGAGCAAACACACGGCGAAATATTTGTCGTGGGCTTTTCGTAGTTCGCCGTGTGTCGCAGGCACACGGCATAGGAATGATTTCCGGTAGTGCCTCCAGCGACGCCGGCAGGCCGAGGTACACGGTCGCCGACGGCAAGGCCGCCGTCCACTGCTGCCACGCGCTCCGCAGCGCGCTCGCGTCGCTGGGCGCGAACTGGCACGGCGGGCCGAGCGCACCACCAAGGGACGCGTCCGGGAACGGGCACTGCGGCGCCGCGGTGAGCATGTACTTCTTCTCGCTGTTGGCGGAGCCGGTGTAGAGCGAGGTCAGGTTCCTGGCGAGGTCGTCGTAGTACCTGGACGGGGCCTCCATGTCGAAGTCGATACCGTCGAGCACGGCGTTGCCGAGCGGGCGGGGCATGGCGCCGCCGGTGCCGCGCCGAGGAAGTTGTCCCAGAGGTAGGTGGCCACGTGCTGCGCGTCGGAAGGCGAGGACAGGTTGTACCCGAGAGCGCCGCCGCCCATGCTGAGGAGCACCTTGACGCTGGCGGACTGGCAGGACGTGATGTCGGCGGCGAGGGTCGCGCACGAACCCGAGGGGGCGTCGCAGTGGCCGGAGAGGTCGAGGACCGGAGCCCGGTGCCGCACGTCTCGCCGAGCGTGCCCTCGTTGGCGTTCTGGCCCCAGTAGATGGCTATGCTGACGGAGTCATCCGCCGCCGTGGCGAGGAGGGACACTGTGAAGAACAAGGTCGTGAGGATGCCGAGCTTGACGGGCATTGTGAGAGATGGCGGCATCGCCGGCATTGCTGGCTCTTCGAGTCTTTCTCGCAGTGTGGCTTGTATATGTATTTATATCTTCATTTGTGAGAAGGAATGGCGAGGTTTCGAGGATAAAGAACTGGGATGCACTGCAAATGACGAGGTTGTCATCTTGTCTCTTGTGCATGGAGTAATCAGGAGGCACATGGAAGCTACTGTGTTTGTCTCTATCGCAATTCTCGAGCACATATTTCACATTTGGACATTGCAAAGCAGGTGACTGCAGGATGCTAATTTCAAGTCTATATAAAAGTCTGTTGTAAAGTCCAAATTTCAAAATGTGATGACTTATAAACCGCGTGTATCTATATATGAACCCTTTTGCTACTTTTAGATTGACCGAGAAGTTAGTTTTCTAGGTTGACTCAAATATAGTTATATTCACATCATGATTCGTGCACATGGTGCGCAATTTCACATGTGTATGTAATTACACATCTTTTTTCCATCTGCACATGAATCATATATGAAGCTGAGTGACATCATGTGAAAAAAGTACATTCTGCAAAAGAAACATGAGAAGGGTGGGCGAGTGGGCGACAAAGAACCAAAATAGGGTTACCGAGAGTAATGGAAATCACAATGCATAGATATGCTTCACAGCCAGTGATGAACTTTGAGGATTACTTAAAAAACACATTACATTAAAAAAAACCATCATGTAGAAAATTTCCTCAAGAAGACGAGTAAAAACAAACGGTTGTTGATGTACCACTGCAAGAATGTTGTGTAATTAACTTTCTATACACTTTAAATATGGGTCTCTCTAATGCGCAGTCGACTAAGAACTATGTTAGTTCTCAGTCGATGGCTTTCTTCCCCACCTCCGGCGAGCGCTGCCCCGCTCCCCCGCCTACCACCGCCCGGCCAAACCGCCATCCACCCCGCCCGCGGCCGGTGCGCTGCCGCGCATCTCGCCGCCCCGTCCTGCGCCAAGCTCTTCCTCCGCCGGTTCGGCACCGCCCCCGCCATCCCTCTAACTCCGGCGAGCGCTATATCTCCTCCGGCGCCGGAACGCCTGCACCCCCTACCCTAAGTTCCTTTGCTCCCCTCCACCGCCTTCGCCGCGGCCAACCGCGCCGTCGGCGACGCCGGGTCGCACGTTCCCAGGAAGAAGAGAGAGTGGTTGGTAGGGATAAGGTTAGCACGAATCTTGACGCACAGATCTGACGGTGTAAGAAGTGACTAGGCCCTAAGATAATTCTCAGTTAGCTGAGAATTAGCAAAACCGTTTAAATATATACAATACACTTAAGTACATTGCCAACAAACAACAACACATTCACATAAGAACTAGATGTACCACATTTTTTGTACATTCGCTTATCATTAATCAAGATGTTGTTCTCAAACCAGTAACCCAACCGCACGAAAGTTGGTAGACAAAAAGACATGTGAGTTACTAACATACATACCAAAGTTTACCTTTATCGAACTTAGAGTTGAATTCTCAACTCTGTTGACGGTTATCGCCTTATCGGACTTTGCTCAATGCGTTGACTTAGTGTTGTAGTTTCGTTGGCAAAAATTCTTGCATGGGGAATCGCCCCCTTCCGATACAAGTTCAAAAAGTATATTACACTTAAAAATAATAATTTTCATTGTAAGAAAATACTACTAGTTGTCTTTGTTTGTATAAAAAGAGGTTGTATGGGACACCAAAACACAAGTTTGATCACTAATTAATTTTTGTTGTACAAAACACATAATGTGACTGTATTTCAATGACAAATTAATGCATATGATTTTTAAGTATGTCTAATATCTTTTTGTAGAAACATGGAAGCATCTTATCCATTTAAGGGACATGCCCTTTCCCTCGCGGATGAGATGGGCTGTCGCACCCAGGCAGTATCTAGGGCTGGAGTAAAGAGCAACTCGTCTAGTTAAGACTCGGCTCGTTAACCTCATTAACTTTAATGAGCTAAACATGAACCTTGACTTGATTCGTCATATGCTCGTGAGCTGCACGATAAGCACGTTAAAAAGTTTGACGTGAATAAGAACACTAGGTGTTGTCTATCTTCGAGAACTTGACGACACGAGTAATTTCTCTCTCATTCAATCGCTCCTATACCCCGTTTGGCTGGTTATAGTGGGTAGTATTATATTATAGTATCATATAGTGGATAATATCAATATTGTAATATCATAGCGTAGTTTTATATATGATACTACACTATGATACTATCTCTATAATTGATGATATAGAAATGCTATTTAACTCTTAGTTTGTAGAATAGTTATTTTGCACTCAACATAATTTTATGTTGTTATAATTAATAGTTTTATGTTTACATACTAATAATTATGTTTGTATTAACTCACAACAAAAATATTAACATAAAAAATATAGTGTATGAGTGATTACAGTGTAAAATAACACAAAATATGTATTTTATATCGTATTTTTGTATGTCACATAAATAATTTTTTACATCATTTATATATTTTATTATGTTCTTCTTAACTTCCGAAGTAAGTCATAGTTTACGCGATGTAAAAATCATTTACTATTGTAAAGATAGAAGATGGGTGTAGAATAAGCTATTCTGCACTCTGAGATTGTCAAATAGTGTGACTCATAGATAATATTTTTTATAGTATCGTAGTTTTAATATATTTATTGATTTGTAAAATCTCAATGTAAATTTGTGTATAAGATCTATTTAATATTATTTTTTCTCGTACTATGCGTTGTGATACGGTATCTATCTATGATAGTCTAATTTGCTCTCTCTTTATTAATAGATTTTTTTAAGACAATCTTGAATATATATCTTGAGTAATAGCTACCACATCAGTATTTTTATGATATACTAGCACTGTGGCTCTTTGGTAGTCTCGGTTCGGCTTGATCCAGATTGGTATTTTGATCATCTCAATCTTACCAAGCAGCTTGGGAACTCGGGAGCTTGCTCGTTTCTGTTGTTAACGTAAACGAGCAAAAGTGTAAATCGTTTCGGTTTGTTTATAAAACGGGCTGAGCAAATCGATTCAAGCAAACAAGTGTTTGTTAAGCTGTCTTCACCGTCCAGCGCAAAAAGAAGAAAGGCAGATCCGTATCGACGCTTCGTCGTCACGCCGCGGTCGCCGCATGCCCGCATCCGGGTGTTCCCTACCTTGCCGGCGCACTAGGCGCCTACCGGCGCAACGCAATATGCGCGATCTTGGCGGCTGGATACGCCGCGTTCGGGCGCGGCGCACACGCCAGGCCTCGATTCAGGGGGAACCGCTACGGCCATGGCTTAGGGTGGCGGCCTGCTCACATCCAAAATCTGCAACATGACCTGATTACTCGGCAATTGGCTAAATTAGGTACTCTCTGAACCTGAAACCCCAAATTTTAATTCCGAATCCAAGTATTCTTCTGGTATAGATTAGTGGAGTGGTAAGCAAAATAACCTTACCCAATACTACTGACTCTCTAATGTACAAACGAGGTATATGGGTCACCCTCGGTCAATAATTTCTAGACAAAAGGCAACCAAGTGCACAACTTGGAAGCTGCACACATTTGACAAGTCTTAAAATTTTCAGTTGCTTACAATGGTGCGGTACTGGAGCAAGTGCTCACTGTATATATTAACATATTGAGTGATGATGATTATTCAACTGAACAACACCTTTGGTGGCAATTCAAGGACACTTGTGCTCCCTTCCAGCATCTCGACGACTGTAGTCATTGTTGGGCGATCAGTAGCACTTACTTGTATGCACCACAGCCCAACCACTATCATCTTCCTTACAATCTCTGTGATCTCTCCATCAATATCAGAAGCACTGACACAATGTTCATCTAAATGTTCATAAATCCACTGTGGGAAATATTGGCTGCTAGATTCACTATTTGCACTGATATTATCCCTTGCACCAACCATCTCAAGAACCATCATTCCGTAACTGTACACATCAGATTTGCTACTTACTGGTCCAAATTGTTTTGAATAAACCTCGGGGGCAATATAGCCAATTGTTCCTCTTGCGCCACCAATGGAAATTGCACTTTCCGTATTGAGGCACAGCTTGGCCAGTCCAAAATCAGAGATCTTTGGACAGAACTTTTGGTCCAGTAGAATGTTGTGGGGTTTGATATCAAAATGCACAATGCGAGTATTGCATCCTCGGTGGAGATACTCAAGTCCTCGAGCAATGCCCACTGCTATATCAAACAATTTTTCCCAACCTAAAGTATTTCCATTTCCAGAGTTATGTTTGAAAGCATATTTTTCAAGTGAACCATTTGGCATATAGTCATAAATTAGTGCCCTTTTGGAACCTTCCAAGCAAAATCCTATAAGAGTAACGACATTGACATGAGAAGTTCTCCTAATGCTAGCCACCTCATTGATGAAATCCCCCCATCAGTCTTGTAGTCCTTTAGCATCTTCACTGCTATCTGACGACCATCAGAGAAGCTGCCTCTGTAAACAGCACCAAATCCACCTTGACCTAGCTTTTCAGCAAAAGATCTCGTCATTCTTTTCACTTGTGCATATGTGTATCTTTTTGGATGTATGGCTCCATCCTTTTGTAGGAAGGACTCAATTCTTGCTGTTTCATTTGATTTCCTTTTGCATCCGTACTTCTTGTAGCCCAACCAAAATGCAAACAAAAGCAGGCATAACATAAGTATGCTCGAGCTACCTGCTATTATATCTGCATAGACAATTTGGAGGGGAAATAAGGCATCAAAAGGGAAATCAAGCTATACTATCTTCTAGTAATTTGGTTTCTCCGCCTTTTTTCAACTACAACATAAGAACAAGAGTCACAAATGAGTGCAAATATGGAAACAACACAATTTCTAGTGTCACGCAATAGAAATCAATGAATCTCGAGTTACTGAAGATCCTTGTTGACAAACCGACTGTATTTTGTATTCTAGAAGACTAGATATAATTTAGAGGATATTCTACTTTTTACCCTTTAATTGTTACTTTGTGACAACTTTTACCCTGTTAAAGAATGTTTCCATATTTAAACCTTTAGCTGTGAACATGTGACGATGTTTACCTCATTCTGTTATTTCCCACATCAACTGACACGACATGTCAACATATCAGCAGGACGTGGCAGCTAACTGGACGGACAACTCAGACACAAATATGTTAGGAATACTTAACATAATCTATATGAAAACAACAAATACACGTCTGAGTTGTCTGCCTGTCAGCTGCCACATCATCTTAACATGTAGGTCCAACTTCTCAAATTGGAAAAAATGGTAAAATGGGGGTAAAATATGTCACACAGTCACAACTAGGGATAGATATATGACAATGTTTTTAATGGATAAAAATCATAATGTCGCATAAGTGCAATATATTACACAGTTACCAAATACATACAATTGAAGCAAAGAGTTTGTTAAACATGGAAGATGCAACATAATTTCTAATGTTGTTGAGAGATATTTCTTACATCACCATCACAAAGTCACATAAAAGTGCAATATAGTACACAGTTACTAAATACATTTGGTTAAAGCAAAGAGTTTAGAAAAGATGGAAGATGCAAAAATATTATAATGTGGTTGAGAGATATTTCTTACATTTGATTCTTCTGGCCTTCACCCCTACAAAAATTGCAAATAAGTTCTCATAAGTAGACTAAAGAGGCATTTATTCACAAAATATAATGTTTCTACTGCATGGTTAGTATCACCGTTCATTTACCATACCTATTGAAATTTGAAACAGAGGTAACTTAATTGTTATTCATCTACGGGTCCCAACACATTAGTATTTTGTTTTACAGTAACAACTAGTGTTCATCTCAAAAGAATAAAAACAACCATCATGTTCTATGTTTAAACAAATTTCTCACGTTTTTAATTAATTGAAGAGCAATTCCAATTTGTACCATGTATATGTAAATGGGTAACAGGTTGCAACAGATTTTTAGTTTTCTTAGCACTTTCAACCAGATTTTAGAAAGCTAATTCCACTTTGACCACATTTAGAGATTTGGATGGGACTGACATGTGGGTCCACATATTTTGTGAACTGGGCAGGACATGTTCGACGCTTAATACCCTTGTTGTGCCTGACGGTGCCAGCCACTGCTCATCTTGCTGTAGGAGACGCGTTTTCGCGTGCGCTACCATGTTAGACCCCATCATGCATCGAAGGCCTTTTCGGGAACAGGCAAGATAATTATGTATCTTTTGTATTAAGGAAGAAAGGACGGTTCGTACAAGAAAAGCTATGCGGACCCGCAACATCCATTCACAAAAGAGAAAGAAAAGATCCAAGTTACATGTCTCAGTTTCCCACACAGTTTAGCAATTCTTTTAGAGCAACCGGCAGGAGCACTGCCTATTCATTAAGAGAGGGAAAGACTGTACAGAGGGGGCTATGTTTTTTATTTACTGGGGAGCATTCCGAGGAAAGACTGTACAGAGGGGGCTGGCTCGTGTGCAGCGTTGCCATAGGCCAAAGCCCTTTGCCGAATATCCTTGTGAGCAATGTGTGTGACTTTGACATAGGTGAGTGAGACGCGTGCCATTGAAGATCCTTCTATTCCTCTCCTTTCAGACAATCCAAATAATGTAGAGAAGCCTTCCACTCGGCATGCGTTTGACTTTCGTGTCCGCCCCCTTGATCATGGCCTCCCACCAATCATTAAAGGAAGAATGAGACTACCTACAGTTTAGCAAATTTTGCTCGAAATCCACTCTGATAATCATTGGAAACCTGTTGAATATGTGGCTGTTCCGTTCAAGCCATATCGAGTGATCCTTCATGCGTAGTCGTCGCTGTGCTGACCCCCGACCACCACTCGATGGCAGAAGGATGAAGTACCAAACATCGCGAGAAAACGAGCACTTCTGTAACAGGTGGCTGATGTTGTCCGATGCTTGGAAGCAGAGGGCAAGGTGGAGGATAGTGAAGCCTTGTCTAGCTAGCCGGCCCATGGTCCACATCCTGGAGAGTGAGCCAGACCATGGTCCACATCCTGGAGAGTGAGCCAGAAATCGAAGGCCTGCAGCTACATCAGGCGATTGAACATCCACATGTTTGGTTATGGAAAATTCGCAAGTAGCAAGTACAAGGACATCATCTCTGGCTCAAGATCTCACGGACGCTCCACGGCAGCGACGTCGGGTCCACCGGGTGCCAAACTGCCAGCTAGCCATGCAAGAAGGTGCTTCTAAATGCTAAGGGACGCCCAGTTGGCTAGCCGTCACTTAATCTCCAATAATGTTTCCAAAATTTGGTGCAATGTGGTACAAAGATGAAATCTGGTGGAACCTGACCTCTTTATGTATACAAGGTGCAAACTATAATTCACTCTCATTTTAAGTTGACCTTACTATCTGACCTTGAAATCTTGAGCTATGTGAAGTTTCTTATTAGTTTTAGGATGACTTGTGATGGATATCGTTTGAAACCAGAATGGTGTAATCATTCAGGTGTCATCTGTATTTCAGGCCAAAATGCTCAATATCAATGTGTAAGCCAATACTATCAAGTGACCATCACATAAGAAGGTGGCGATGATGCACCTCTGAATTGGTCTCACTGCTAAACAGATGCTATCATCATCCAAAGATGAATTGGTCTTAAGATCGCAATGCTAAGCAGTTTGACACACCTCAATTCATATTGGGCGAATAGCTCAGCGACGACGTTTTACCTCGCTATTCGCTGCAAAACGACGTTTTTCGATAAAATAGCTCAGATGCGACATATGGAACGGCCCAAATAGCCACGGCCCGATACGGCTCTTTTACTCACTTAAACCGAATGCTGGCCGTTAACGTAGTTGGATTAGGCTGAACGCGGGACCCACCAGTCGACCGTTGCTATGCGGGACCCACTGCGCGCCACCTCAGACTGGGACCCAGCACTTATCCAGGTCAGCCTTATCTATTTAGAAAGAAACAGACTCAGCCCCCGCTCCCGTGGCCCCGACATCGCCGTTCCCCTGTTCTTCCTCTGTTCTTCCCGTTCTTCCCCGCGCACCTTGTTCTTCCTCATCTCCGGCAACGGTCCGCGGCGGCGGCGGCGAGGGATGTCCAGCTCCGCTTCTGGCTCCGTGAAGTCCTGGCCGCGTTATGGAGAAGTCCCGATGACTAGATGCCCGGAGTGCCCTCGCCTCGATCCACTGAAGCGGTTGACATGTGTGCGGTCGGCAAGGGGCAACGTCGGCCGGGAATTCGTCAAGTGCGAGAGCAAGCCACGTCAAGGGAAGGATGGGAAGGTAGTATCTGTCCTGATTTGTCTTGATTTGTCTTGATTTTGATTTTGCACTTTGGATTTGGGAATTAGGGTTTGCGTTCCCCTTTTTAGGATTTGGAAGAATGTGGCCATTTTGAGTGGATGGATAAGTACATTCGGGATCGAGGGCTTATAGTTGAAGTGCTGCCCCCAATCCAGGCTCCCATCTCATCTGCTGGGGCATCTGCTGTGGAGGAGGAGATCTCAAACAGAGGCATTGGGCCATTGGAGGTGAATGGGGAGTTGCAGAAATTGAACAAGCTGTTGAGCCAGATTGTGGAATTGAAGAAGCAGTCAAACATGATTGCAGGAGCATTTTATGTGTGCATCATTGCCATATATTTGATGTTTCTATGGCGTTCGAATTAGCCATTTCAATTTAGGAGTTGTGGATTGCTCGAGCTTCCGAAGTAGGATATTGTTTGTAACAGGGCGTGGCCTTTGTAAGATGAACTATGTTATGAATTTGAATTAATTATCTCCGAATGCTTCCAGTCGAAATCGAGAACGTATGAATTCGGTGGAAGACGAACTCGATGAGGTTCAGTTAACACCTCGAACAGTTTCAGTTGGGCGTTTCAGAAAAAACTAAAATCGACCAGTTCATGGGCCGATTGTTGGGCCTGTTGCTGGGCCAATCAGTGAGTACTGCTTTCATAAATGAGTAAGGAAAAAAAAGGTTCGTGTTGGCAAATAAGACGTGAAGTGTTCACTTTGTGGATGAAAGATTTTGACACATTATTGTCGGCTAAAACAATATTAGACGTGTTGGAATGTTGTGTAAATGTTATTTTCGACCAAGAAAATGGGTGTTTGGCTCAAATATCGTTTTGTTTGGCTCAAATTTGTTGTGTTTGCTCAAATTTTGATCGTGTTGGCTAAATGAAATATTATTGTGTAGTTTTGGCTAAGAATTTTTTAGCTCAAATTTTGGTTGTGTTGGCTCAATGCTTGTTGTATTGGCTTAAACTTTGTTGTGTTGGCTCAAATTTTGTCGGATGAAAAAGAAATGTACTGGTAGGTGTAGTGCTCACAAAAAATGATGTGTCAAGTTAAAATAAACGTTTGTACTTAGCTCAAAGTGTAGGATGTGAGTATGTGTCAAGTTTTGGTGATGTGCCCGTACTAAAAGAAATATGTTTTTTTTCCCATTTATTCTAGTTTGGATTGAAACATTTTTTAGATATTGCCAAAGTAATAAAGTGATATATTTTTATTGATGGTTGTGGAAGATATTGGCAAAGAAATATGTTTTTTTGCCATAGCATTCACTAGACGAATACATTTTTTGATAAAGACTCAAACATTGCATAGCATAAATAGCATACATAGGGCATAGCATTACATAGGGCGGGCATAGCATTACATAGGACATAACACTACATAAGGCATAGACTACCTGACTCGACGAATAACGACTCGATCGATGACATAGATTAAACTAAAAACATGTAGTAAGCTACTGAAGATGCAACATGCAACATGAAATTGGCTAGCCGTGCCCTACCCCTTCACTCCTCGAGCTCTTCAAGATGCAACCTGAAATCTAGGGCTCGAGCTGCAGATCCCCTTCACTCCTCGTCGTCGTCGGGGAAGATGTAGGGGAGGCAGTGCATGTGGTTGGCGGTTGGGAAGATGCAGTCCCACTGGGTGAAGATGTTGCACATGGTGAAGCAGATGAACTCACAGCCGCACCAAAAGGCTTTGCCGAGGAGATGGTAGGCGTCGTAGGGGTTGGTGAAGGTGACCTGGATCCCGCTGCCTCCCATACGGACCTCCTGGAGGTAGAACATGGGCGGGGTTCCCGCGGGAAGGTGCGCGAAGCAGGACCTGAGGAAGAACTTGGCGAAATCGGCAGGCCCCCTCCACCTAGAGATGGCCCAGCACCTCAAGGTGTTCTCCACCATCCTGCCCGGTGGATAGCGTAGCTCCTCGCTGATGGCAGGACGGCGGAAGGTAGGACCAGTGAACTGCATGGTGGATGGTGGAGGGTTACAGCGGTAGAGGGGCGGGCTTTGGAGAGGAGAATGGGATGCACTGCGGGGTGGAGATGGAGATGGGGGTGCCCGTGCTTTTTATAGCGGTGTCGGCGTAGTGAAGCACGCGTAGCTACTTCAATGTGAGGACGGGGACGGACGGCGTAGTGAAGCACGCGTATCCACTTCAATGTGACGGCGGCGACGGACTAGCTTCTACCACGCCAAAAGTCAGAGCTTTGAAATAGCCATCGGGCTACGTTGGGAGCGGCGTGGGCTTCGGCGGCCGTGCTTTTGTGTCCTTCCCATTCGTTTTATGTATCCCGTGAACGCACGCGCATCTGTGCATATAATGGCTTAGCTGCGACGTCTGCATGCGGTGCCTGCTTTTGCTCTGCATCGAGCGTCGCTGCGCGCGTGCATGCATGGGGGAGGGCGGTCATAGCTGGTGAGCGCCGTCGCATGCATGCGTACGTCCACGACGGCTTAAACCAACGGTCCGATGAGTGCACGGGGTACCAGCCAACGAGGCAGCTTAGCCAGCTCTCCCACGGATCGGTTCCCAGCCAGTGAGGTCACCTTCTAGAAGACGAGATCGGACGGCCAGCGTTTAGCCACGTAGCACAGATGAATGGGCGCCGTTGCAAACGAAAGGATCCCACGGATCGGTTCCCAGTCAGTGAGCTCACCTTCTAGAAGAACAGATCGCACGGACCAGGTTGCGCCACGCTGTTAGAGGAACGGTCGAGGTTGGTCAACAGGGTTAGCGCGTTTTGAAATGTAGTCAACGTTATATTTCAAAATTTGAAATCTTCAGTAGCTTCATATTTTAGTGAGGCACAAGGATCCGGGCTTAGTTATTCATTTCACTTTGCCAAAAATGTTTAAACGTTGGTCAAATGTTAGGTTTGACCAAATTCAAAATAATCATAACAAATTCAAAAAAAATCCAAAAAATGAAAAACCTGCGCGCATAGTCTTATTATGTCATATACTAACGATTACAGTTGATAGATGAGGTATAGATATATTGAAACGCAAATTTGATGTATCTAAGGTGATATCTCGAACTCTGTCGTACGAAGTCAAGGGTGAAGAGGAGTGGTTATGGGTTTGTAACATGAAAATTTCAAAAACCTCCCCAAAGCTTCATTTTGATGTGACTAAGAAGGATCCAGGCTTAGTTTTTCATTTTTATGTTTTAAATGTGTTTAAATGTTGGTCAAACCTAGGGTTTGACCAAAATACAAATATGCACAAAAAAATCAAACAAAATTCAAAAAATAAAAAACCGGTGCACATAGTCTTCTTATATCATATACTAACGGTTTAAGTGGATAAACAAGGTCTAAGTATATTGGAACAAAAAATGCATTTATATAATGTGATATCGCAATATATCGTATGAAGTCAAGTGTGAAGAGACCTAGGGTTCAACTATAGTTTTATGAAATGACTCCATATTGGTCAAGGGCACTATATTAGTGCACTAGATGTTAACCCTCGAGTTTGAGGTCATTTGGAGAAGGTCGAAAAAATGGTTGGATTAGAAATGAGGCTGTTTGGGCTACCTTTGGGGCTCTTTTTTAGCTCATTTTGGAGAACCAATTGCATGTTGGAGATGTTTACCCTACCAAAAGGGTTAGGATTGTTCACAAAATGAGCATAGCAACAGAGAAATGACTTGGACGTCACGGTTAAGCCAAAATCCGATCAAAATATTTCAAATATTTAGAGAAATTCATAATTTGGTTGAAATTTGGAGAAATTCAAAATTTGGGAACAAAGAGCGAACTTATAGTAAACATAGTGCATTCATGTTTACAATTATTACACAAGTTTCATGCCTCGAAATACAAATATTACACATGTTTACAATTATTACACAAGTTTCATACAAGAATTCACTTTGCACTCGATTTTCTCATCTTCTTACCACTTGATTGTGCCGGCACACCACACAAAACCCTCATGCTCTTCCTTTTCTTTGCGTCAGTAGCACTAGGACGCCGCACATGACGACCTAGAGCTAATTCTTGATCTTGTTTAGTTGACACCGCAACAGATGACAGATTCAGTTCAGTTAGCATGACAGATTCAGTTTTAGTTTGCACTACATCATCCAAAATGGATTTAGTTTGCACCACTTCATCCAAAATGGATTCAGTTTGCACAACATCATCCAAAATGGATTCAGTTTGCACAACATCATCCAAAATGGATTCAGTTTGCACCTGAACATCCATAACTGAATCTGATGGCACAACAGCATCCACAACTGAATCTGTTTGCACCACAATATCCTGCACACGTCTCTGTCTTCTATGACCATTTTGTCTCGGCCTTTTTGTAGGCCAGCAGTTATCAACAACAAGGGGTTCAAAAACAGAGGGCTCACTTGCACTCTTTGTTCTGAAAGAATAAAGCAAAGTATTTTTGTTCAAACAGAGTTGCAGAATTTAAATAAAGGATCAAAATCTTGCACTTACTTTGGCTCCGGTTCTGGAGTGTATCGGCATTTGCGAGATCCAGCTCGATGACCAAGTTCTTCACACAACTTGCATCTATTTTTGTTCCCTTTTTGAGGCCGTTTTGGTTTCTCATCTTTTTTCCCCCTCTTACTACTCCTACCTTTCTCAAACCAGGCCTTGAATCTGCTAACTCTAGGCCTTCCAGCCTTTCTTTTGGCAAGGGGGGGACACATAGAGAATTCAAAATCCACTTCAGGCCACTGAGACTGATATGTAAGTGCTGGTATGGGAGTTGCATAGGCAGCCTTGAATCTTGCTACTGAATAATATTCATGCAGATAAGGGTGCATGTTTACCTTTGGTTTGGAAGCTAAGAAGAGTATGGCATGCTCACATGGTTTTCCAGTGTGTTGCCACTCCAGACAAGTGCATTCATGCATTTCAGTGTTAACCACATGCCTCCTTCCAGTCTTGGTATCTCTCACTTCAGCTCCCCACAATGAAGATTTCTCAACTGCCAAGTGTGTAAGATTTCTGCTCCTGTTAACCACTTGTTGTACCACTGCTGGAAGCTTATCCCCTTGCAAAGCATCACCTATTCTTCTCCTCAATTCCCACAACCTCATGATCATGATCCTGATTTGGTCAACCATGTCATGCACAGGCAAGTCTTTCAAATCCTTCACCTTGTTGTTAAAACTTTCTGCCAGATTGTTGTTGATATGATCACACTTAATGGCAGTGTTAAACCCAGACCTATACCACAAAAGGGAATGGTATGCTTTCAGCCAGTGCTCAAAGTCAGGATCTGATGCAATAACCTTGGCAAGGTGATAAGCATGTGTCTGCTTAGAGTAAGATCTTGCAGCTGGCCACAGTCTCCCAAAATCTTCTCCTCTATGTTTCTTGATCACATTCATCCACATATGGCCAAAGCACTCCCTCTGCTCAGCATGTGGAAATACAGTCTTGACTGCATTTTCTAGCCCTTTGCAAGCATCTGTGTGTATAGACAAAGGAGAAATTGGCCCAATGCATCTTTTCAACTGCATCATGAACCATGTCCATGAAGCCTCTGTCTCTGATTGAAACATGCCAATAGCAACTGGAAACATCCAGTTGTGTCCATCTAGAGCATTGCATGCTGCCAATTGGCCATTCCACTTCCCAGTCAAAAAAGATGAGTCTATACTCAAATATGGCCTACACCCAGCTTTGAAGCCATCAATGCAAGGCTTGAAAGCCATAAAAAATTTGGAGAAAAATACCTTGCCATCAGGTGCAACCTCAGTATCAATTTCTACAACACTGCCAGGTGATCTCTTCTCCACCTCTGCCTTGAAACTATACAGCATCCTGAAGGTATTTGCCCAATCACCATATAATTCTTTCATTGCCTTCTGTTTTGCCTTCCACACTGTGGTATAATTCAGCTTAATAGGGTACTGCTTTTCCATGTCTATTTTCAGTTTCTTTGCAGTAGTGTTTGGTGTTTTGGCTAAAATTGGAGTGATCTTTTGTGCAACCCAGGCCTGTGAGGTCATGGTTGATACATTCTGTGAACTAGTAATACAAGTATGTTGATTTGGGATTTGATTAACCCTGACTGTACTTCCATCAAGTTGGCGTCTAGCAGAAATATACCACTTGCAAGGCTTGGCACCCCCATCATAGCCTCTGCACTTTGCATAAAATTTCTTTGTATCTGTCCACAGAGTCTTGGTGTCAAACTCCCTTTTCACTGCATATGTCTTGAAACACATCCTAAACTCAGCCATGGTTGGAAAAAACTTTCCTACTTCTATTACAGGGTTGTCTCTGTCATATACATTTACCATCTCATCACCATTTTCATCATCTACATCATCAGCAGCTTCCTTCATCAACTCTGGATCCACATCTTCAGAACCAGCAGCCTCATCCCTCTCCTGCTCCTTCTCCTTGTCCTTCTCCTTGTCCTTCTCCTTGTCCTTATCATGTACTGGAATTCCAAAAAAATTTGCCATCTCTGTGTCAGCTATTGGTGCAATGACCAAGTCAGTACGCTCTTGCAGATCTACTAAATTCCAGTCCACAACAGCCACATTTGCAGTACCATCACAGCTTTCTTGTGCGTCATCAGCTAACACTGTCACTTCGGTTACAATGGGCATTATCTGTCTACTTGCAGCCCAGTCATCATCTGCAATCTGCATAGCCAACTTTGATGGCACATATCCTACAACTGAATCAGATTTCAGTTCAACCAGCTCGGCAAGAAATGTAGCACGTTTGCTTGTCCAGCCGTCTTGCCGATCGATTTCATCAACAAGCGCTTCGCCATCCTCCATTCTCACATACTCACCCTTCCATTCTTCGAACCGTAGCAATGACACTTCTTGCTCTGGACCCCAAGCTACACTCTCTCCTAGTTTCTCCACAATATTCCTCACCGCTTTCTCTTCTTGGTTCACTAGTTCTTGTGGATCGATCTCTGCAAATTCAACCTCCCAACTAACTACTCTGTCGTGCTCTATAGTCCTCAAGCTACCATCAGCTAGCTTCGCCTTAGATAGAAAAAATTTGACTGATATTTCGAAGCTACGCCGGTCACCTCCCCTGTTTCGACAATGGTGCGGAAATGTGACGAATTGGAAGCGAACGAGCTCTAATCGACAGAAACATCAGCACGAGAGTGATGAAATACCTCGAGTTTGACTCTGCCGCCTCCATCTATTTCAGGGCGACACTCACTCTGCTCGGTTGCTGCCGCCGCTCGCCCGCCAAAATCTTGCTGCAAATCATGGGCGATTCGATCAGATTCGGGGCTGAATTCGGACGGGAATGCGATTGGGTTTCGATTTCACTCACCACAGACGCCACAGAGCACGAATGCGCCGCCCAGGAGTACGATAGCTCCGCCGCCGGTGAGGGATCTGAGGGGCGCACTGTCGAGCTCGGACAGGGTCGGTCTGCTCGGTCGGTCGGTCGGGCAGGCTAGTTTGACTCAGCCGGGACGATGTGTGTGGGTCCCACCACCACTTAACCTGCCCTAATACCGTTTCGTCGACGACGGTGTGCCCTGGCTATTTTGGTGTCCAATGCCGTCATATCCTAGCTATTTCTGTCAAATATGTCGCACCACAGCCAATAGCGAGGTAAAACGTCGTCGCTGAGCTATAAGCCCATTCATATTACGACCAGGGTTGGAGCCAGGGGCCCCGGTACGTGAAGATGTTCTACTGGGAAGTGGTCAGCTCATATTGCCGACGGTCTACGGTGGCGTGCTTAAGCGGGGGTTCGAGTTGGAATGGAACCAGAGCACAGATCAGCCATGCTACCCTGCGAGCAATGTGGCGGATGGTGCGAAATACCTGGCTTCGCCCCTGGTCGCAATGATAAGCTGTTTGATACCACCTTTATTATTTGGATAGGTCGTGCCTATAGTGGTTACACCATAAGCTGGTTGTTATATGTTCCGTATCCTGGCAAAAAGGGTTTAAGTCAACCTAGACAAGAGTTCGCAAGAGAAAATATATTCAAACTATAGTTCTTTCAGATCCGGTCTTTGTTAAAGATCTATCTGTATGTCTCATGATAATAGCACTCATGTCATTTACCTGCACTCAACAGCTGGAACCAGCAACTTTTGCAATGAAGAAAAAATTAATTCATATCTGAAGAGCTTAATTTTTTTTAATTCATATCTGAAGAGCTTACTGGTCCGACATGAAATTACCGGTGCTGGCACCGACGACTTTTATGGAGCATGCGATCATAGTGAGTGAATGGACTCGCGTCCCGCCGCGACGCCGCCGCACATACTCTGCGCCTTCGTCTCCGACGACGGCTAGCCGGGGTAGGGGATTCAAATCGCCGAAATCCTTGATGTGGATCAAGAAGACCCAGGCCAGGCCCACCCATGGCCCGCAAGTCGCTGAGCAGCCCAGCCTGATTGGTTCGATCGCTTCCACGCCCAGGCGATCGGGTTTGCATCGTATCCTAGGTTTTCACTGGCGCAGCCAGAGAGGAGTAGCCCCTGTTTCTCGTGGCATCGACGCCGCCATGACCGGCCGTCCAGATCCTGCCGGCAAATCGGGTCTTTTCGGCGCAATGCGCCAAGGAAGTGGAGGAAACTCCATCGCCGGTCCGAGTTTCGGCGGAGGTGGCAATGGCGCTGCCTTCCCGCTACGTGGGAACAATGAAAGCCCCGCCCCTGGTGGCTTCTCCTCCAACGCCGGGTTCGGTTTCAATGCCGGCCCCCAGGGCAACCAGTTCCAGCAGCTTCAAGGAGGAAATGGCAACAACATCTTCCCTCAGCCCTCCCAGGGCGGGTTAGGGTTTGCCCAGACCCAGAGCAACTTCGCCTCTGGAGGGGGCTTCTTCGAGAGCGGCACTCGTCGCGGTGGACAAGGTAATGGAAATCAAAGACAGTTCAGAAATTCCAATAATCGAGGCGGGCGCAATTCATACAAACCGCGTTCAAACTCCAATAGAGGAGCTGATTTTGGGGACTCCGCAGGCACCGCTGGTCTAGCCCATAAAAAAACTAACCAGGGTGAGAGCTCCTACGCGAACACGCCGGGTGGTTCGACAGAATCTCAGGCCGAAGGCAAGAAGAAGGCAAAGAAAGAATCGTGTTAATGTTGTGGCAGCAATGGGCACCTCTTCTTTGAATGCACGGCTACCCTGTGCGAGTACTGCGAGCAGGTTGGGCACAAGCCAGATGATTGCCACCTTCTCTCTGCTCCTAAACCCCAGCTGATTCTACATGGAATCTCGGACGAGAAGCTGATGTTCTTCGAGTGTCCAATCACGAAGTCATATAGACCAAAGCTGGAGAGCACACACCTCGGGCTCCTCTCAGTTACTGGCGGGGAACTCTCCACCCCCGGAATTATTGCTCAGCTTCAAAGGCTTGTTCCAGTTGAGAATTTCACGTGGGAATGCCGTCAGGTCGGCCACAACGTCTTCAAGGTTACCTTCCCGGACAAAGACGATATTGACAGGCTTGCGAGGTTTGGAACCTTCCATGTCCCCAATAGCAGCATCAAGCTAGATTTCCAGCAGTGCGTCTCCTCCATGGAACCCACTAGTAAGCTCCCGGAGATTTGGATTCTCATGTCTGGCATCCCCCAAAGAAGAATTGGTGATTTCCTAGCAATGTGGTCTTTGGGAACACTATTTGGTAAAACTCTCAAAGTAGACATGAAATACACCAGGGAGAAGGGTATTCTCCGGATCCTTGTGGGCTGTCTTGACTATAGAAGAATCCCTGCAAAGGAGAGAATCTACATTGCTGATGGTTTCTATGACATCTCCTTCGTAGTAGAGGCTAAAAGAGATATCGTGATGACCTCAGTTGATATCCCCGAGGATGATCCCTCTGATCATAATGATCATGGCAACAACGATGACAACAGTTCTGAAAACCAAAAAACCCCCGATGTCATGGAGACCGACGCTGCTCATGGCCAGCTCGATCTGAATGGGGCGAAAAATGCAGCTTCCAATGGCCCCGACATCAACAAACTTGCCGGTGATTTCTCCTCAGGTGTCAAATTCTCACCTCGAGTTAAGCTTATGATGGAACATTCGAAGATTGAAATTGTTGCTTTCATAGCATCTCTGTCTCCCGCTGCTGCCGCGGCAGAGGCTATGCCGAATATTGCTGCCGCGCCAGCAGAGTCCTTCGGCGCTGGGTCCGTTTCCGCTGCGGACACACGCGCTGCCGCGGCAGAAAACCGGGCTGCTTCTGCTGCCGCGACAGTCGACTTGGCGGACACCGCTGGCAAAGGTGTTTCGCCCCGCTCGGAGAATGCTGCCGGGGCAGAAAAATGTGCGCCTTTGCTGCAGCCTGCCGGGGCGAAAATTCCCGCGCCCGTCGGCGACGACGTGACTGAAGCCCCTGTCGTGGCAAGGGTTCCTACCGTGGCAAGAGACCCTGCCGCCGTGGAGACGCAGGTGTCTTCACTCTCCATGCGCGCTGCCGGGGCAGCGTCCACTGTCGCAACTTATGAGTCCAGAGCGGAAGCGGCCAGGTCCTTTCGTTCCTCTTCGGATCTCTCGGGAGCGTTTCTACAGGGACAGAAGACGCCATCTTCTCCTCTCAGCGCTGCAAAGGAGACCGGTCCCTTTTCTCCTAGCACGCGAGACGATGGGTTCTGCAGTCCGAAGCTTGCAGCGTCTTCACTTGCTGGACAGAAGAAGGGGACGCCGATCGTCTCAGGGGCACCGTGGATAGCCACGACACCCCTCTCATCTCCGGTTCCGTCCTCCAAGCCAAGAAAGACCGAAGATGTTATTGCTTTCGGGGGCATTAGCGAGAAGATTGGCTCGCCGGTGCGATCTAGCCAGAGGGTGAGGATGCAACACAACGGCGACGCCACGCAAATGGAACGTGCGACCCAGTTGGCTGAACGTCGCATGCACGCCATCACTCCAGGTACCAAATCGAACCTATCTTTTTCCAAGTTTTCATATTCTGAAATAGAAACTAGGGCCACTACACTTGGGGTCTCACTAGGATCAAATGCTTCAGAAACCAAACGCTCAATTTGTGCACTAAAACTGCTTGAGGAAGATCGTAGAATCACTTACCTCACAAATAATCTTTACGAAAACTTAGGAGAGGAAACGGATTGTGACATAATTGGTACTGCAAATCATCTCAGTTCAGATTTGGCGATTGAGGATAGAGATGGACCCGTGGGGGATTCCTCTGACCCTATCCTTGATATGCCCATTAAGATGCTTAGAAAGAGAAATAAGAAGAAGGTTCCAACCGTTGGGGTGTCGGTTAGGAGGAGCACTAGGATCAACAAGAAAAGTTTAAAATGAAAGGTTTCATTTGGAACAGTGATGGGTTTAGAGACCCGGCCAAACACTCTCTAATTAAAGAAACAGTGAGAACTCATAAACTAGATTTCATCACCATCTCGGAAACCGGTAGAGATAGCTTCTCGGCGCCCTTCCTTAGCAACCTAGCTGCAGGTATGGACTACAGCTGGTATTGCCTACCACCTAGAGGTAGGTCGGGAGGGATTCTCACTGGAATCAACAATGATTCGTTAATAGTAACGAAGGTGATCTCTGGAGACTCCTGCGTCAAATTCCACCTTAAGATCAAAAAAGATAATTTTGAATGGGCACTTGTGGCTGTCTATGGCGCAGCCCAAGATAGACAGAAACCAGCTTTCTTAGCCGAGCTGGTAAGGATCTGCGAAAACGAAACGCTTCCCCTAATGGTAGGGGGCGATTTCAACAGCATAAGGAGAAAAGAAGAGAAGAACAACGATAACTTCTATGCTAGATGGCCATTTATTTTCAATGCCATCATTGAGAGTCTAGACCTGAGAGAGATAGCTCTCTCTGGGAGACAATTTACATGGGCTAATAGACGCACCATTCCCACATACGAGAAGCTTGATCGTATTCTTGCAAGAGTAGATGGAACAAAAATTTCCACTGCTAAGTGTTCATGCCCTCACTAGATCGGGGTCGGACCATACACCTCTATTGTTGGACTTTGGGAGTCCGGCGCACGGAGGAAAAAACTTGTCCTTCTCTTTCGAACTATCTTGGCTCAAGCATGAGGGATTCATAGATATGGTAAAGAACGAATGGTGTTCTGTCCAGAACGAATCCTCACCAATTGAATCATGGCAGAAAAAGATTCGCCATCTGAGGCAATTTCTCCGTGGATGGGCTCGTAACATCAGCGGAGAGTATAAGAAAGAAAAGGATCGCCTGCTTAATATCATCGATAGCCTTGATATTAAAGCAGAAACCTTTCCCCTTAGTGAACCCGAAAGATCCTTAAAAAGGGCGTCAGAAGAGCGTCTGGCCAAATTAAGAAGAGATGAAGAGACCAAATGGGCTCAGAGAGCTAAAGTAAAACACATTCAGGAAGGGGGGGAAAATACTAAATATTTCCACCTCATTGCCAATGGCAAGCATAGAAAGAAAAAAATCATCCAACTCGAGCAAGATGAGGGTACGGTCATTGGTGCTGAAAACCTTAAAGTATTCATTAGCGAATACTACAAGGGGCTATTTGGGGCGCCTCCTCAAAATAATTTCAGCCTTCATGAGGATAGGATCGAGGATATCCCTCAACTATCCCTCGAAGAAAAGAATGCACTCTCTGCAGACTTCACCGATTCAGAGGTGAAGGAGGCGGTGATGCAAATGAAGAAGAATAAAGCTCCTGGCCCCGACGGCTTCCCGGCTGAATTTTACCAAGTGTTTTGGGACACAATAAAAGAGGACATGATGGCCATGTTCTATCAGCTGCAGGATGGCGACCTGCCCCTATTCAGACTGAACTTTGGCATCATCACCCTTCTTCCCAAAAAAGAAGATGCAAGCCGGATAGAACAATATAGACCTATTTGCCTCCTCAACGTGAGCTTCAATTTTTTTACTAAAGTAGGTGCTAACCGCATCACTGGGATAGCCCAGAAAATCATCAATCCTACCCAAACTGCGTTCATCCCAGGCAGAAATATTTTGGAAGGTGTGGTCGTTTTGCATGAGACCCTTCATGAACTCCACACTAAAAAGCTGGATGGAGTTCTGTTCAAAATTGATTTTGAGAAGGCCTACGACAAGGTCAAATGGCCCTTCCTCCAGCAAGTGCTGCGAATGAAAGGTTTTCCCATCAAATGGTGTGATTGGATAACCAAATTCACTCAGGGGGGTAGCGTGGGAATAAAAGTAAATGACGAAGTCGGCCACTATTTCCAAACTCTCAAAGGGCTTCGGCAGGGGGACCCCCTATCCCCCATGCTTTTTAACATTATAGCCGACATGCTTGCCATCATCATCAATAGAACCAAAGAAGATGGCCAAGTCGGAGGGCTGATACCTCACCTTGTAGAAGGAGGGGTATCGATACTCCAATATGCGGATGACACTATCCTATTCATGGAACACAATATCGACAAAGCAATAAATATGAAGCTTATTCTTTGCATATTTGAACAACTCTCCGGCCTCAAGATAAACTTTCACAAAAGTGAACTTTTTTGCTTCGGAAAAGCAAAAAACCACCAAAACGATTACAAGGAAATCTTCGGATGCGCAATAGGCGCCCTACCTTTCAAATACCTTGGTATCCCCATCCATTTCAGAAAATTACTCATTAAAGAATGGAAGGTAATCGAAGATAGATTCGAGAAGAAACTTGCATCTTGGATAGGCAAGATCCTTTCCTATGGTGATAGGCTAATTCTCATAAACTTGGTTCTAACTAGCCTGCCAATGTTCCTTCTATCCTTCTTTGAGATACCCGTAGGGGTAAGAAAGAGGTTAGACTTTTACCGCTCCCGCTTCTTTTGGCAATGCGACCAGAACAAAAAGAAATACATGCTGTCAAAGTGGAATATGATATGCCGACCAAAAGACCAAGGCGGGCTGGGTATTGAAGTTCTGGACATCAAAAACAGTTGCCTTTTGAGCAAATGGCTGTTCAAAATTATTAATGAGGAAGGGATGTGGCAAGAGTTGATTTGTAACAAATACCTCAAAAACAAAAACCTAGCTGAGGTACAAGCCAAACCAATGGATTCCCCTTTTTGGAAAGGGCTAATGAACCAGAAAGATACCTTTTTCAAATATGGTTCATTCTGTGTCGGTGACGGTGAAGGAACTCGCTTTTGGGAAGACACCTGGCTTGGCGACGCTCCATTGGCGAACCAATTTCCTAATCTATATGCCATCGTGAACCATAAAAATGTCACCGTGGCGAGCTCTTTCACCGAGAACGGCCTGAACATCTCTTTTAGAAGAAATCTTCACGGCGATAAATGGCTATCATGGCTCGACCTTGTAGAGAGGCTCATGGATATTCAGCTCACAGATGAAAAAGACACTTTCATCTGGAAGCTGACGGAATCCGGCCAGTTTTCGGTTAGATCTCTATATGCGGAATTGCTTAACGGGAATGCAAGATTTCTTAGGAAATACTTGTGGAAAATTAAGGTACCACTAAAGATTAGAATCTTCATGTGGTTCCTAAATAGAAAAGAGATCTTAACCAAGGACAACCTGACCAAAAGAAACTGGAATGGTTGCAAAAAATGCGCTTTTTGTGATGAGGAAGAAACCATAGAGCACCTCTTTCTCAAATGCAAATTCGCATCCCTCATATGGAGAGTTGTTCACTTCACCTTCAATATGCCTCCCCCTAGCAATATAAAGAATATGTTTGGTAACTGGCTAAACGGGATTAGCAAATCTGTCAAGGCGCGGATAAGAATTGGTGTCTGTGCCTTGGTCTGGGCAATCTGGAATTGTCGAAATGATATTATATTTAACAATGCAAATGTCTCTCCCTTTATGCAGGTTATCAACAGAACTTCGCATTGGATCACCACTTGGGCATTACTACTTCCAGAAGACCAGCGGGGATATATGGATTCTGGATGCACACGACTGATGGCGGTCGTTCGGGCTATCTTCAGCCAGGGTGGTTGGCGGCATGCTAATAGAATTGAAGATGCCTAGCTATATTATGTATTCCATTTTCAGATGGCTTGTAGCTATGTCGTCATTAGGCGATGGCTAGCTTTGCTTGATACTTGATACTTGTAAACGCTTGAAACTTTGCAATAAAACGGCTGTGTGCATCGATTGATGCAGAGGCCGGGGACACCCCATTTCTAAATTAAAAAAAAAAATCTGAAGAGCTTACCATTGCTGTGATCAGCGTTTGGGTGCAAGCAACTGACAAATCCTCCTGTTTGGTTGTAGGCGCACCGTCCATTTGATTCTTCGCACTGCTTACACGGGCTGGGTGTACTGTCCCACGACACCTGGAAGCCCTGACGAAGAACCTTGCCGTATCCAGTGCTTCTCCATGTATAATTTTGTGGGTCGACCGGGTCATATTTGATCACAGGAACTATGACATGGATGCACTCCTGAGACCAGTTCCCGGCGGGCACTGAACCATTAGGAAGGACGAACGACATCCTTCCAGGATAGTTGGCAAATGTTGTGCAGGTTATCGGGTCGATGTCCGGTTGGAAGAGGCCAGGCCCGAAGTTGCAGCCGAGGAAGAAGAAGACGTAATCAACCACGTTGGCAGGGAACTCCAGCCATGCGTTCGGTGCAAAGGAAACGTTGTGATCGACTCTTGGGCAGGGGTTGTCGACGACCTCCGTATCGGCTAGAGTCGCCATCGAGCCGGCGATGCTCTTAACTGTGTAGTTGTCGGCGCCGTTGAGCTGCAGGATGGGCCTGTCGTCATCGCAGACGATCCCCAGACCAGGATAGCCGCAGAAGGAATTCTGGTAGCCGTTGAGCTCTTTTCTCTCGCTAGAGAGATAGAACGGGTAGCTGAAGCTCACGCCTCCGCATGTGTAAGCTTCAGACAAGCACATGGAGGAGTCGTAAGTAGCACCGGATGAAACGCCATGGGAGGCGGCAGCGACAACCAAGAGGAGAAGCAGTAGCATCTGCTGCTGGTGGTGGTGGTGGCTCTGCAAGAGAGGCATGGCTGCTTGGCTAGCTAAGTCAGCAGTTCTATTCTCCGCTTTGATCTTTAAACAGTGGTTTGCAGGCTGCCCGCCTGTTTTTGTTGACATGCTGCGAGGGCTCATGTTCTTGGATACAGGAAGTTTCGGAGAAGAAAGGGCGACTGACCGGACGTATGGTATATGATAGTTGGCGGGGTCTTACCAGTCATCAGTATCTCGGCGCCAGAGTAGCCAGTCGTCTGCTGTCTCTGTCCTCTAGTTTTTCTCGTTGACTGTATAAATTAGGTTGATCTACATGAGCAGAACGATACCGAAATTCATTTTCACATGAAGATTTGTTATTTTGAAATCGTCAAATCTATACCTAATAATAAAGTACGCAAGGTTTCCGTCGTCAACCATTTTTTTAAAACCGTTTTGCCCTCTCACAAATATACATATAATACATATAACCCCTGTGCCACCGGTTAGTTATTAGGCAAAAAAAAAAGTCCACGTACTACTCCTAATTAAATTAAAAAACGGTTCGCGTGAGTGTTTTCATAATTGCATTGCTTTTGTTCTTCCTAGGCGTCTCTTTCCTAGAGCTATGTACTACTCGGTTCAGGAACCAAAACAAATTTGGTATGAACACGACTCCTAATTCCTGATTCCTGAACCGAATCGAGAAAATCCACATATCTATACCTCTCGTCCGCAAGTTCTTCCCTCAATTACCGACAAAATCCATCACATGAACTCGCCGTCGCTGGGTTCGAGTTCCCAAGTTTTACTAGATCGGGGAGTACTCCAATCTGATCCGGCGGCTGCTCCTACGTGACCGTCGAAAGCTGGACCTGCATACGATCCGCTTCGAAATCTCCGATGGGCCATCACCGTGTGCTCGACACGTTTCAACGAGGAGGGCGTGACGGACTTGCTGGTTGTAGAGCTGTTCATCGGCCTCTCGCATACCATAGGTCTCGGCACCGACATCTACGTCTAGATCCTCAACAAAACCAGCGAGGCACAGTCTTATGCAACGAGAGTAGCCGGAGCATGTACGCGCACAAGTCCGGGTGCATGATGCTGGGCGTGTGAATGAGCGAGTTGGAGGAGCCCATGTGCGCGTATATGTCCGCCGCGACGCCTTCTCCGCCAGCTGCACTTTCAGGCCGCAGTGATGCCTACTCGGAA
This sequence comes from Dactylis glomerata, assembly GCA_007115705.1. Taxonomy (NCBI): domain Eukaryota; kingdom Viridiplantae; phylum Streptophyta; class Magnoliopsida; order Poales; family Poaceae; genus Dactylis; species Dactylis glomerata. The sequence goes on along the minus strand of QXEO01001278.1, from coordinate 4,562,844 downwards.
ACTGACTGTCATTCAAATCAGAGGTCTTGCGGAGTTCGACATGGCCATAAAATATACCCTCGCTCGTCAGCAGCATGTCTGGTCTGAAGGCGGCGCTGCTACGCGGAGAGTGGGCCGTTCTGGCTCACCTCCCACCCAGCCTAAAATTGTTTACTCCTACTTTTTCAGTTTTTCTTCAAAATATGTTTGCTTATGATGCGTGGTGCTAGCAGATGTTAATGGTAGCTCGGCTGCTTCCCTACCTTATGGGTATAACTGGTTTTGCTCTCTTTCCTCCCATATTTCAACATGCAAAATACATCAATATCACTGAAGCAATGTCCACGAGTACCACCTGGTATGTGTCCTGTCTGCACCATGTACGCTACATGTAATTTCAAGTAGTACGTGATTGCTTCTTCATTGCAAGTTTTGTAGAAAGTATGTAATTTCAAGTACGTGATTGCTTTGTTAAATATCTTTCAGACTTAGCAGTGACATGAGATTTATACTCTCCAAGCCATAGAGTTCTCATACATAACTGTATTAGCCTGTCAGGATTTCAGTGGAGTGATTCAGAACTGAAAGGCTGAAGTACTGAGATCCAAAAGTAATCTCAAAGCTGAAGTTTGTAGACCCTTGATTGATACAAAAACTGAATCCACATTTCTACTCTGCCATCTGAACCAGGATAGATATTTTCTCTCTCAGATTTTGTCTTATAGCTACACACACTGTCCGCAGGTCCACTGAATTGAATTTTGACTGTGAGATCGTCGATTTGAACAAGCTCTACGCTTCCAATTCTTGTGAAAGAGGTAAAATCGTAGCCTTTGTTGGCTTAAGGAAGATGATATTTGCATTTGCTCATAGAGATCTTTAACACTACTTAACTATGATCCTCTTTCAGCAAGTACAAATGCTATGACATGTCGGTTTGCCAGCAAGTGACTCTCATTACAAGTAATTAGACGGCCACATCGCACCGAAAAACTTTGGGAGCTGTGGCAACGCAGGTGCATATTTGCTATGAAAAGAACATCAAGACATACGTGACCATCTGGGTATTGCTTATGAAGAAGTTGCCAAATTACTGGCCGTCATGTATTATAATGTTTTTCGAGCTTGGACCGGACTACACATCTTCCATCAATTAGTTTGTTACATACAATCAGTAGATCAATCGGGCCAAATCAATTAGGACAGACAGCGAGGACATGGCGACAACAGCGGAGAAGACATCGCCAATGCACGGGACAGTAACCAGCCGCAGTACGCACAAGCAGTCACCAACTATATAGCTTCATCTTCACTTCCATGGATATCACCTCAAGGTGTATCTGAACGGTCTCGACAAGCACTAGATGAACTTTCATCGGATGGCCGTCCGACAACCCGTACAATAACGTCCTTAGCTTCATGTTACAGAGGCAAGGTCCCTCGTGTGTCACTTCAGGGTCACCAACTATATAGCTTCATCTTGACTTCCATGGCTATCACCTCAAGGTGTATCTGGACGGTCTCGACAAGGAATAGACGAACTTTCATCAGATGGCCGTACGCACGGGCACTTTTACTAGTGTATATATAAGCGGCAAAACTTAGTACCTATACTGACGAGATAGCCATAACTTTGTATCACATAGTCGACTACAAGTGGCCTACTTTCTCACAGTTTTTGACCCTCAGTGGCTGATAAAGAAAATTGATAAAATCAGACGAAGCTTCCTTTGGTGTGGGGAAGAAGAGGCCTCCGGGGCTAAATGCCTGGTCAATTGGAAGGTGGTTTGGTCCCCTAAAGCTTTTGGAGGCCTTGGTGTCAAAGACCTGAATTTATTCAGCAGAGAGTGGCTAAATTGGACTGACGTTGACCGGCCTTGGCATGGACTCCCATTGCCTCTAAAGAAGGAAGATCTTGTTCTCTTCCATGCTTGCACTGCAATCTCTCTTGGCAACTGGGACAAGGCCTTGTTCTGGAAAGACCCTTAGCATAATGGAATGACGCTGCAGCTTGCCTTTCTAGAGCTTTTTCGGCTTGCAAGAAGAAATAATTTAACTGTCAAAGATGCCATGCAAAATGGACGTTGGATGAAAGGATTACAAAGGATGGACTCCCCTGCTCAAATTGATCAGTTCGCGGAGCTCTGAAATTTGATTCAGTTATGATGATGTCATTTCCTGGACCAAGTCCTCTGATTCCTCCTACTCGGCATCTACTGCTTATCTTGCCAGTTTCAGCAGCTCTACTCCACAACCTTTACTTGCTGCCGTTTGGGACACAAAGGTGGAGGGCAAGTTAAGGTTCTTTCTTTGGCTCATCCTGCAAAACCGGCTCTGGACAGGACAGAGACTTCAGGAGAGGGGTTGGCCTCATAATGATAAATGTGCTCTTTGCAACCTGCACTTGGAAAATGCAAATCATCTAGTGCTGGCCTGCCCCTATGCGCTGGAGGTTTGGCAGGGTTTTGCGACCACCCACAACACGGTGACCAGCATAGCACAAAGATCTACTACCCTCTCTGGGTGCTGGAAGAAGATTGCCAGATTTAGGAAGAACAAGGCTAAAAAAGTGCTGACTTCCATTGCTGTCTATTTTTTTTCGATAAAGAATATATATTAATATCAAGATGATACCAATTACACCCAGCCTCTGCAACAACGCAATACCCTAATGGTAATACGGATGCACACAGCCTAGAAATAAGAGAACAAAAACTAAAGAAAAAAAGACCCGCTACGGTGTTCCAGCTCTAGCAGCAACAATACAACCACCACCAATACAACACTTGAACTCCAGACTCTTCAAAAGCGACGCCTCGAAAAAGGAAACAGTGCACAAGCGCTGTCGTCGCCCGATCAACGATCTTAGGTTTTCACCTTGAAGATAATCCCCGCTTTCAAAACAATGCCTTTAATAAGGCCATTGCCAGGCACAACCAGTTAAGGCCAGACCTTGGATTTTCACCCCGAAAAGTAAGACTCTGAACTTCACCTGTGATGCCGCCCCCACTTTCATACTACTGCTGCGAAATCCAAAACACCAAGAAAGTTCCTCAACAGTACAGAGACTCAAATCACCATAGCTAGTCCTTCAATCTGGCCTTTATGATATTCTCCATCTTTGACTTCACAATGGACTAAAAATCACTTGATGGCAACAAAGAATGGAGCTTCGCGCCGCTCCCTCCAGAACCAAACGGTAGGAATAAAAGCATGGGTGTGCACGACCGAATACCACCCGATCCAGCAAACTCCAGGCATAGGTGCACTGTCACATTCGCCAGCGGAGCCTTCCGGAACTCCCCACTCCGGCCAGATCAAAAAGAACCGACATTGGAAAGATCTCCATCTTCGTACAAAAGAAACTCTAGGTCAGCCACTTTATTAGGCAGATCGGTAGATCCATGCCTCCGCCCGGTCGATCTCATCAGCGGCTACAGTCCAGGACCGAGCTCGGACAGATCACACGGTACCGCTAGGCAAGCACATGGCACTGGCAGCCTAACCGAGCATAGATCTTCATGGTGCCATCAAAATCTGAATCTTTGCTGACCATGCGTGTGTGTGGCTGTGCAATCTGGCCATGCATGGACCTAGCGCGCACAGCTCCAGCCAGTACCACGCCACGCATGAGCTGCATGGGATGCGCAGCCGCCGGCACACCGCGGGACGAGCGCGGCGCATGCCTTCCGATCGACGCCGACAGCCGCGGCAAGATGCGCATGCCGACAGCATCCAGAAGCGGATGGGACGAGCGAAGCGCGTGCCTTCCGATAGACGCCGACGTACGGCGAGCTCTCTGGATACGGCAAACCAGCATCCAGATCAGACCAAGATCAGATCAGATCGAACTAGATCAAACCTTACACCTGTGGCGGAAAAGACTAGGGGCTAAAAAAGAGGGGGCACCCCACCGCCGCCGTCCGCCGATGGCCTCCTCCGGCGGCGGCAGGGTGAGCAGAGCGTTGAGGAGGTGGTTTTGTTGGTGGCGGCGGGGTGGCCTCCGGAGTCGCCAAAGAGACGACCCGGGAGGCAGAGCAACAAGGAGCCCTCCATTGCTGTCTATACCATTTGGTATCTGTGGAAGGAGAGAAATAGAAGAATCTTTGAAGATTGTAGCTGTTCTCCTGCCAGGTTATTAGCTCAGATTAGAGCGGATGTACAGAGTGTTAATCTAGCTTTCAGATCTTAGTGCTCAGTTTTCTGTAAAACTCTCCCGGGCTAGGCCCTTGTACTGTTTTTCCCTCTATATTAATGCAAAAGGAGAGCCCCTCCTCGTTCCGTCATAGTCGACTACAAGTTTTCTAAAGCACCAAGTTAAGTAGTTTACAGGAGTTGCGTGATATAGATAGTGTTTGTTTTCCGACGGGATTAAAATTGAACGATCAGTTCTCAAGAATTTACTTGATGAGGGGTCTGCATAAGCAGTGGTGGCGCCGCTGCCGTTGCAATCCTGAACTTCCACCTTCCCACCGGAGCACAAGCAACCAAGGAATTCTTTGTTCTCGCTGTAGGAGCATCGTCCGCCAGATTGCTCGCACAGGTGGCACCATGGCTGCGCTGTGCTCTGGTTCCATTCCAACTCGAAACCCCGCTTAAGCACGGCGCCGTACTGGCTCGGCAACGCGAGCGGATTGCTTCTCTTCAGAGCATCTTCGTGGACCGGCACCACGAAACTCTTGTTGCAGTGGTCACTCATTTGGTACTCCTGAGAAACCTCGACATCCTCGGAGGCGAACACGTAGGAAACACCGTCTCCACTGCCTGAAGGCGGACATTTTATCTGGTAATTTTTTAGATCAGTAGGCGGCTGATGGCCTTCAGAGGCGGGGTAGCAGTCGAAGAAGAAGGCAAGGCTGTCCAAGGAGTCGGTGTAGTCCAGCCAGTCGTGCCCGAACGACACGTTGTGGCTGACTCTGGGGCAGATGTTGCCGCGGAGCACCTCTGTGTCCGCGAGAATGATGGTGCTGTTGTGGTAGAAGATGTTCAGGATGGTGTAGCTCTCTCCTTCGAGTTCAAGGATCGGGGCCATGGCTTTCCCCTCGCCTTGGCAGAAGATCTTCAGGTCGGTGTATCCGCACGAGTAGTTGGATGTGTAATCGGGGGTTGCTTGTGTCGCGTTTGACAGATAGAATGGATAGGCGATGTCAACGCCGCCGCACCTGAACGACTCCGAGCACATGGAGTCGTCGTAGGCAGCGAGCGGAAGAGGAGAGCCATGGGAAACATGGACGCCGAGGAAGAGGAGGATGAGCAAACGGAGCAGGTGAGCCATGGGGACTGGCGAGAGGAGGCAGACGAATTTGGCTAATTCTCGCTCTAGTTCTACACGCCACTAGTTTCGACGACCTCTATGTAAACAGTGTGGACTTTGACCAGGTTTAGTAGAAAGTTTGGTTGCTCGTTGGCAGTCCCGAAGGTGAGGCGGACTCCCTGCATTACCCAGTGAGAGCGGTCTGCCTGCAAGACTGGTTTGTCTCGGTAAACGCCCGTCGGTTTAAGCCAAATATGTCGGTCAGACTTCTTGCATTGCTCCATGCACCGGCGCCACCACCGCCGCCTCGCACCCGTACTCGTACGCTTCATCACCCGTGTACAGTGGCGGACCCAGAAATATTTGTAAGTGGGGGCAAATCAAATGACTCAGGGCATTCCTTGTATAAACTTGCAAAATATGGAGAAATTTCTTTCAAATATGAAGAAATATCACAAGATTTTGATATTTTGAGGGCCCCCACTCAGCTACACTTGGGTCCGCCCCTGCCCGTGTAGCCATCGCCAGTGAACACGTATGAACTCTTATTGTATTGGTTTGGATGATCCTTCTGCTTCCCGTTTCTATGAACAGTAAAACCGTTTGACAGAATCAAATCCATCAGGCAATTAGTAAGTTGCTACTTCTGAACATTGTTCTGCTTGCCGATAAAACTACGCGAATGTTCAGGTCAGTTTATCCAAAAACATTCTCGACAAATTCATTCTAGCATCAAACCAAAACAAGAACAGTGCACTAACGACATTGGCAACAAATGAAGTAGCTCGTGTACTGAAATCAGAAGCAAGAAAAGGCATTTCAACGAGATGTAATGAGCGAGCAGAGAAGGCATACGTACCGCACTGATCCGTGCTCGGGCCGCGATCGCAGAAGCAGGTGAACCCCAACGATTGATTCGTCTGGTTGTGCCGGTAGTTTGAAAAAGAGGTTTAGGGTTTTGTGCGTGGGTAAACAACCCCGCACGATCTCCACTTTATATATAGACGTGATCATACAATTACAATCGTATACGATATGTATATGTTACATGACAGGTAAGAGTTAGAGTCTAATTACAATTCTAACACTCCCCCTCAATCTAAACCGTGACAAGGTTGAGATTGGACTTAAATCTATCTATCATCTGTCGGGTGGCTGGTTTAGTAAGTACATCAGCCAATTGATCACGTGTGGAGATGAATCTGACATCCAAGTCACCGGCGGCTACTCGTTCTCGCACAAAATGAAAGTCTATCTCAATGTGCTTTGTTCGAGCATGAAACACTGGATTTGCCGTCAGGTAAGTCGCCCCAAGATTATCACACCACAATATGGGGGTACGCTGCCGGATCACGCCAAGCTCTCTAAGAAGAGAATCTACCCATATAGCTTCAGCAGCACCATTAGCCAATGCTTTGTATTCTGCCTCTGTACTTGACCTCGAGACTGTTGGTTGTTTTTTAGAACTCCAAGAAATAAGATTTGCTCCAACAAACACTGCAAACCCGCTGGTGGAACGCCGGTCATCCACACAACCGGCCCAATCGGCGTCAGTAAAGATACTGATGACTGTCGAAGATGACTTGTGAATATGCAACCCAGTCGTCAACGTCCCTTTGATATAACGCAAAATACGTTTCACAGACTCCCAATGAACATCAGTCGGCTGTGATAGAAACTGGCAAACCTTGTTCACCGCAAAGGAGATATCTGGCCGAGTGAGTGTTAGATACTGCAGTCCTCCAACAACACTGCGGTACCTGTGAGAGTCATCAGAATTCAGCAATGTGCCAGAGCTCCTAGACAAGGTCTCTGACACTGCAAGAGGAGTGGTGGCAGGATTACAATTCTCCATATTTACTCGATGCAGAAGGTCAAGAGCATACTTCTTCTGAGTCAAGATCATCCCCCCTGAATTGTAAGCGGCCTCCAATCCAAGAAAATACTCCAACCGGCCCAAGTCCTTAATAGGAAAAGTAGCAGCGAGGGAACGAACCAGAACATCCACAGCATCCGGCGTAGACCCAGCGATGACAATATCATCCACATATACTAACATAAAAATCTGCACACCTTGATGCGAGTAGATGAAGAGCGATGTGTTAGCTTTGGAAGAGACAAACCCAAGCCGATACAAACGCTGACTCAGGCGTGCATACCATGCACGTGGTGACTGCTTCAAACCATAGATCGACCGCTGGAGTTTGCAGACATGAGAGGGATACTGAGCGTCCTCAAAACCAGGGGGTTGCTGCATATATACTGTTTCAGCCAAGAATCCATGCAAGAAAGCATTGCTGACATCAATTTGTCGAAGCGTCCACCCTCGAGATAATGCAAGAGACAGAACAAGACGCACCGTGGCCGGCTTCACAACTGGACTAAACGTGTCTCCATAATCAATCCCGTGCTGCTGAGTAAAACCACGAGCTACCAACCTCGCCTTATGTTTGTCAATAGTGCCATCTGGACGATGCTTTGTCTTGAAAATCCACTTGCAGCCGACTATATTAACGCCAGGTGGCCGCGGAACCAAGGTCCACGTGCCTGTTTTCCTTAGCGTTGTGAACTCATCGGCCATGGCTGAATGCCATGCCGGCTCAAGAAGTGCCTCCCGATGCGAGGATGGAGCAGCAAAGAATGCACGTCGGCGAGGATCATATCGAACCGTACCATCAGTGTACGTCTTTTCCCGTCGAGTCTGATCACGATGGCGCGTGATCATCTGATGTTGCGGTGCAGCAACAGGTGAATCAGCCGAAGACGTCGCGGCCGGCGATGCGGCGAGAGGCGACGCGGGCTGACTCGGAGAGGGCATCGCCAGAGGCCCATGGGCTGTCGCTGGAGGGGGCTGGCCAGCCGAAGGCTCGGGTGCAGCGCCAGAGGAAGGCGCGTGCATGGCCGCACCATGCACGTCGATCGGAAGGACGTCGACCGCCTGCTCGGGAGACCGACCAGGAGGAGCACCGGATACCTGTGGAGAAACAACATCACCTGGAACAGGTGGATCAGTAGCCAAGTATGACAGGTCATAATTTCGCATAGGCACACTAGTAACCGGTTCATCAGAAGGAAAACGAATAGCATGTTCAATGGTAGATACATCAATCGACACACCTGGAGTAGCAAAAGGAAACACAGACTCATCAAAAACTACATCACGAGAGATGTAAATACGCCCGGTGGATCTATCCAAACACTTGTAGCCTTTATGCATAGGGCTATACCCTAGGAAGACACACATCTTAGAGCGGAACTCTAATTTGTGAGAGTTATATTTACGAAGACTAGGCCAACAAGCGCATCCAAAGATACGGAGAAACGAATAATTGGGCTGAATATGCATGAGTCGAAAGAGAGGTGTTTCTTTGTTGATGACAGGAGTAGGCATCCGGTTAATGAGATAGCATGCCGTAAGAAAAGCCTCATCCCAAAAACGTAGGGGAAGCTGTGAATGAGCAAGGAGGGCAAGCCCCGTCTCAACCAAGTGTCGGTGTTTGCGCTCAGCAATCCCGTTTTGCTGAGAAGTGTGTGGGCACGAGACACGATGAATTATACCGGTGTGCTCAAAATACTTATGCAAACGATGATATTCCCCACCCCAATCAGACTGAACTGCCTTGATCTTGGCGTTCAACAGACGCTCAACATGGGTCTGAAAAGTGTAAAACACTTGCTCAACATCGGATTTATGTTTGAGGAGATAGATCCAGCAAAAACGAGAGTAGTCATCCACAAAACTAACGTAGTACTTGTACCCTCCTGAGGAGACACTAGCTGGCCCCCAAACGTCGGAGTGAATCAATTCAAGAGGTACAGTAGAAACACGAGAAGACAAGGAATATGGCAATTGATGACTTTTAGCACGTTGACAAGCATCACACACTAAAGAATTATTGTCTGAAGGGGAACACGAAAGCTCATTGGTCCTAACAATGTTTTGAACTACATTATTGGATGGATGACCGAGACGTTGATGCCACCGTTGAGAGGTAGCACCGGCCGACACATGCGATGATGAAGACGCTTTTCCAAAGGGGACGGGGTACAGGCCGCCATGACTCCTACCGAGAAGAAGGACCTTCCTCGTGGTTTTGTCCTTTACACAGAAAAAGTCACGATGAAACTCGACAAACACATGATTATCACCACATATGCGATAAACGGAAAGGAGATTTAGACTAGCATCGGGTACATGAAGGATATTTTTAAGATGAATAGATGAACCGGGTAAAAGTGAATGACCAATATGCGAAATTGACAAACCTGCACCATTGGCCACCTGCACCTGATCTTTTCCAGCGTAGCGCTCATAGGCCTGAAGACGGGCGAGCTCGTTAGTCAGGTGATCGGTAGACCCTGAGTCCATGATATAGGGATTGTTGTTGTAGTTTGTCGTGGCAGCGTTGCCTCCGCGCTGCTGCGGCGGCTGAAAGTTGGAGTCAAAGCGGTTGCGGCAGTCCTTGGCGTAGTGTCCCCAGTTGCCACAAAGCTGACAGCGTGGCCGCCAGCGACGCTGCCCGCCGTTCCCACCGCCATTGCGGTTGTTGTTGTTGCGGCTGTCGTTCCAGCCACCACCATTGCCGCCACCAGTGCGGCCGTCATTGCGGCCACCAAAGCCGCCACCATCATTACGGCCGTAGCCGCCACCACCATCGTTGCGGCCGTAGCCGCCACCATCATTGCGGCCGTAGCCGCCGTTCCCGCCACCGCCGTTGCGGGGCTGCCCCTGCTGGCCATCATTGCCGTAAGAACGGGTAGAGGATCCACCGCCTTGATAGGCAGGGTTAGGGCGCGTGACCGCATGGACAGAGGAGGTCCAACCTTCGGCGTGCGCCTGCTGCGCTTGGAGGGACTCGAAGGAGAGCACATTCGAGTAGAAGGTGGCGTAGGAGATCGCCTCGGTGCTGTTGCCGAGGGAGAGCGGGGCGGTGACGGTGTTGTAGGCGGATCCGAGCCCAATGACAATGTAGTCGACGAGCTCGTCATCGGTGATGGGAACACCGGCTGCCGCCATGGCATCGGCTAATGCCTTCATCTTCTGCATATAGACGGCGGCGGAGAGATCTTCCTTGCGCGTCGACACCAGTTGGCGACGGATGTGGCGAACATTGGCGCGACTCTGCGCACCGTACAGATCATGGACGCTTTTCCAGACCGAGGCAGCGGTTGCGCGCCCGATGAGCTGGTTAGCAATGTCGGGCTCCATGGAGCCGAGAAGAAGCCCGATGACACGCTGGTCCTGAATCCACCAGCGCTCGTACTCGGGGTTAGCCACCGTTGTGGCCTTGTCACCTTCCCCCGTGGTGATGGTCTTCTCTGGCGCCGCGATGGTTGCGTCAAGGTGACGATGAAGGCCGGCGCCTGCGAGATTGGGAAGGAGGATGCCCTTCCAGAGGTTGAAGTTCCCGGCCTCCAACCGGACCGTGGTCGTGGGAGTGACTCCCGCGGGTACAGAGGCGGACGAAGACGAGGCCATGGCCCCGACTGCAGTGGAGAGCTGGAGGGAGGACGACATCGCGGCGGCGGCGGAGAGGACTCGCGGCGGCGGCGGATCGGATCTTGCAGCGGCGGCGGAGGAGGCTCGCGGCGGCTGCAGCTCTGATACCAAGTTTGAAAAAGAGGTTTAGGGTTTTGTGCGTGGGTAAACAACCCCGCACGATCTCCACTTTATATATAGACGTGATCATACAATTACAATCGTATACGATACGTATACGTTACATGACAGGTAAGAGTTAGAGTCTAATTACAATTCTAACACCGGTAGCCGCACCACCCGCCGGAACGCTCGCAGACGCCGCACTGCTCGGTGTGCGAGCTGTAGTTCAGTTCGAACCCGCCCATCAGCACCTCAGCATATCTTCTCTCCCCCATGCCCTCCTTATGGACATCCAGCACCGGCGCCACCACCGCCGCCTCGCACCCGTACTCGGCCGCTTCACCACTGTAGCTATCGCCGGTGAACACGTACGAGCTCTTGTTGTATTCGTCACAGCCATCTAATTCCACAGCGGAGGGCCAGGAGGCGTTCTTCTTGCAGTTGTAGAAGAAGTTGATGTTGGAGTGCGAGGGCGTGAGGTGCAGCGGGGAGCCGGTGTCGATGGTGAGGTTGTGGAGGAGCGGGCAGCCGGTCCAGTTGAAGGCGTCGCCGTCGGCGAGGAGGATCTCGTGCGCGGCGTAGTCTATGCTCAAGACTCTGTACCGATCGTGGGACTGAGCGAGGAGAATCAGAGTGGTGTTGTCCTCGCAGGCAAGGCCGAGGCCGGGGTAGCCGCAGCTGGAGGCCGAAGAGGAGTTGAGCCAGAACGGGTAGGCGATGGTCAGGTGGCCGCAGGTGGCGTTGCTGCAGATGGATGGGTAGCCGTGGGCGGTGGCGAAGAGGAGCAGAACGGGGAGGATGAACAGGGGAGGCATCGTGGTGTGGAACTGTGGACTCGAGGAGGAGACTGGGTAGAGTGCCAATTTTTTCGGTGAGATTCTTCCCGACAGTCCATAATCAAGAGGGTTGAGGGCAACGGGTGCTTGTGGAAATTTTGCGCCACATGACCAGGACTGGACGCGGCTGCTGGTCCATCCACGCCATTTCCTCCTTGCCTCTGCACTCTGCACTGAAGCAAAAGTCTTGTAATTAACTGGTCAATGGAAGCATATCTGACTTCATTAGACAAACACAGTACATAAGATCAAACAAAATTTAAAAAAACACGCGCAAGAACCTGTTACAAAACAAAAGTTATATTAAGGTCTTCTCAGTTAGATTTGTACCAAGACTCTCTCTTTCATGTCAAACAAAAGTAACATTAAGGTCTTCTCAATTAGATTGGTCTCGAGGCTCTCTCTTTCATAGATGGCGTCAGTGAGTCGTAATGTTCACCTAGCGATCCGTTGATCATATCTTGTCTTGATTTACAGGTGTTTTGGCCTAACCTTAGGGTTGTAGGGTTGCAAATCTACTCTTTCTATCAATGCATCCAAACGCGAACTTTGCCTTTCCGTGTAAAAAGTCTAGCTATAGGGAACTCCTTTTTTCAAAAAATCTGGTTGGAGCAGCAACATATGATTGGCTTTGTATAAATGATTTGTTAACTATTCATGTATATATGCACGCCGTGCTTTTTATCGAGCAATTTTTTATGGAGGCATATACACAAGTAGAGTGGGCGGTCAATAAGATTTTAATCCAACGTGAATGGTGACATACTTACCCATCAGGCCTCCTGCACATTAGGTTGTTTCATCTATTTTTTTCACCCATTTTTTGTGTGTGAAACTTTAGCTTTCCTGGTTGGGTTACATACATCTTTTGTTATGCAGTGTCCGGGTGTAAACTCTTCTGCCTGCATCATCTTGATGAGAAATTTGAGTTAATAGAATTACACCGTTTATGGAGAAAAATCTACCTCAGTTTCCTCCCCATCACCCTTGGAGTCGTTTTGTATCTTGAATGACAGATATTCGTATGGGCGGGCCTGTCTCAAGTCAAGCAAATATCTTTGCAAAATGCTGGTATGCTAATGTTTCTCTGATGTATGCACTAAAATTAAACTGTCATATAATGAAACAAATTAACAAAGGATGGAGTGGCTCAACTGGTTCGGAACAATCTATTGAAACTTTTGGATTAGGGTTTGAACCCCATAGCTGGATTTTTTTCTTATTATAAATAAACATTTACTCCCTATACTATTATTTGAACAAATTTTGAATACATGTTCTCACGAGTCGCCCTGGCTATTCGGCATCCACGAGAGAGATTTATTTTATAAACAACATCAAATAAACCTTGAGCTAGCTACACAAATAAAAGATTTATTTATTATTTTCGATTATGCATACTTGTATATATCTTCTTGTGTGCAGGTTCCGTTCTTTGTAATAAAGACTCAGTCTTGAGATTGTTTTGTTCTTGTTTTGTAGGAAGAGATTAATTGTGTTACCATTGATATAGTTTTGGATTCATATTCATAATAATTTTTCTAGAGAGCTCTGCCTTTTCATTAAGTAGAAACAAAGTTGCCCCTGTAATTTAGGAAAAACAATGCCAAAACACGAGCCCACCGGCCGACAAGCAGCTGGCCAGATGACATATGCTCCACAACACAAGAACACAAAAAGGTGTCAAAGCCTACAAGCTAAATTGTTATCGAAGAAGATCCCCACTGTGTCGTGGCAACCCTGCATCCTCTTTGGATGAGCCAGATCCATCATGAGCAGCCAAGAGGCTCAAGGAAACCTCAACAGGATCCATAGAGGAGCATGAAAGACGACTTGCTGAAAATGAAGCACAATATTTCTTATAGACCAATAAACATGCAAAGGATAGTAGACATATCAAAACCACGCTCGAGGTGCTTGTTATTTTATCTGCAAATTGGAGGGAAAAGAATTAAGAGAGCTTGCAATCATTTGCTATAGCACATTCGTCAAAACGGAATAACTTTGAATGATAGAACCATATTAAGTAGTTAACATTGTTCATAACTTTAATATTTGTAAAAGGGTGTGCCTAGTCAAAATTAGACTAAAATTGGTAGGCACTCCGCCTATTTTCCAAGATAGGAAAACATACAAGAGTGCATGCACACTATATCTCACAAAGAGAGCTATAGCTCATCTGGTAAGATACTGCTTCATATTTAAACTCCAAATTGAATTTGCAAGGAACTTGTTCTGCCATTCAAATGGTCGATGCTGACATTTTTAGTGCACATGGTGGGATCAATCATTTTTCAGATATCCAACCCTTATATCAATTAATTTTTTCCACAATAAGTCTATTTTGGCCCTTTCGTAGTGAGAAAGTAGCTTGCTTGATAATAATATATGAAAACATATGAAGAAACAAAAGTCGAACTCGAGAATAAGAGCACATACATAGGGTTTGTCTCTTCAAGTGTAAAGAGCGTGCATCCCCTGAAATATTTGAAAGCAAATGCTCATAAGTTGATGAATATAAATACTCTAAAATTATGAAATTGATATACTGATGTACCGTAGCTTATCACTGTCATCATATTAATCCTGCGAAAGGTAAGATGGAATTGTGAAGTAATTTTTAGATCTCTAGCTCCTACTTTTGTTCCTTCCAAAATATTGTTCATTTTGCAAACTTTTGCCTCTAGCATAACTTGAGAATCGACTCAAAAGTGTGTTGCCCCAATGATTTCATTTTTTGTAACCAACCGTTGAAAAATGTTGTGCCGATTGGAGAAGATGTTTCATGTTTTTGAATACTTTTGCGGCCAGTTGCCCCATCCTTCTAGGTTATCATTCTTATCATGTTGCAGCGGATGTATCTTTATGGCTCATGATGAAGGATATGGTAATAGATTGACATTAACGTGAAGGATCTCGGAGTGACCAGGATGATTTGTTTGTGGTACGAAATTCTGGGGCCACAACAAAATCTAGGCCCCTGTGCCAAATATTGAAAGTGAACCCATATTTATATAAAATAGAACTATTTTATAAGAAATAAATCTGCTAATGACACACCAACGAAAGCTAGATTAGAAGGCTAGCACAGCTTATCTTTTGTGGAGCTCAAAGGGGATGACCCTAGTTCAAAACCTGGGGTAGGCTATTTAATTTTTATGCTTCTGACCAAGAGGTGGTCATGTTTGTTGGTGTGCTGAGCCGTGGAGGACTCGGGTACGCGGCCTGCATGTTTGGGCAATGGCGGAATTAATGGGTGTGCCGCCTAACGAGATGAATTAAAGCTACTAGTTGGTTAAAATTTAGAGGAAATGAATCACTCGGCTGCCTGGTGGGGTCTGGAAAAGAGTGGTAGGGTAAAGCCTGAAGGTGGGGAGATGGCGGTATGTAAATTGATGTCTTTGTTATGTTATGTCTACTAGTAAAAGTAACCGACTAAGATATCTTTTTTTCATATGTATTGCACATTTAAGTTGTATGCCTTGACAAATTGTTGGAGGAGATGGAGCAGGTCATGTGTTGGTGTGCTAGAGTCGTGCCTACATGTTCAAGCGGGTTGCGGAATTAATGGACATGCCGTTTGGTGAGTTGAACTAAGGCTAGTTGCTTCAAATGGGGGAGATATCAATGAGCATGCCGCTTGACGGGCTGAACTAAGTCTCATTGCTTCAAATTTTGGGCCCTTGGATTTGGGGGGCTCTCTTTCATCGCATCGGGCCTGGGGCCCAGGCTTGTGAAGGTTATCGCTGAATCTGGAAAAAGCTGCTAGCGCTAAAGTTGAAGTCTGAATCAAAGTCTTTGTTATGTGCATGATGTGGGGTTCACTACCTAGTAAAAATTAAAGATTTGTTGCCCACATGGATAGCTAGCTACACACCCATGTGTTGTATGATGATTCAAGCCATATAAATCCGTTTTTGCTAGTTTTCCTAATAGAACACATATTGTGCAAAAGTCGTTTCAAAGTTTTAGGTTGAATTGTTTTGGGTCAAAGTCAACACAGAAATAAGAAGTCAACGTAAAATCTATTTGTGAGTTGACTTTGATGAAAAAATTCAAATCATAATTCTAAAGTCACTTTTGTACACCAGAATTCTTTGTTCTACTAGAAAAATAAGCTAAAATTGGTTCATACATCTTAAATCAAAAGTTAATGGTAGAGGGGGTGTAGGTGTCCTTGTGTGCAACAAATTGTCTCTCCTAGTTAAAATAACAAACTGCGACGACGTATTTCTTCCATGTGTGTTGCGTTTTCGAACACAATAGGTTTGATCTCGAACACATATTGAAATGTACATTGTGTACATATTAACTTGGATAAAATTTTTGGGCTCAAGCAGTCGTGACATGGTTGTCTGAAAAAGGTCACTTATTCCAGTTTTCCCATATGTTTCGTCGGCTAACTTATCTATCTACATTTAGATTTTGCTTGCTAGTTTCAATTTTATGTAAGTAACCTAAAATATTATACCCCTACTTAGAGCATCTCTAGCAGATCCCATAAGCATGGCCCTTATAAATCAGGGCGATTTAAGGTTTTGCTTTCATTTTTGGGGGTCCAAAAAGAGACTGTAAAAATCCTCGAGCATTAAATTTTTTAAAGGGCAACCTTAAATCGGCCATGCAAACGATATATGTATGCGATTCGCGGGGCCAAATTACCAACCAAATCCCCACCGCCTCCTTTGCTTCTCCACATCTCCGACACTGAAACCAGCCAAATCTAGCCACCGGCGACCACCTTCGGCCACCGCTGACACTAGATTTAGTTATTTTTACGCAGACCACATTATAACGTATTTTGAGTTGAAATTTTGCATGTTTGTAGATCTCAACATGCTCTATAACTAGATTTAATTTCAGAATTTTTTAAAACATAAAAATGCTATTTTTTTAATTTTTTTTAATTTTTAAAAATTCAGCTACATGTAGCTCGAATTACATTTGTAGATGCTCTTAGCAATCTGGAATTGACAAAATGAAACGAAATATCGGCCCGTATATATCGACCTCGAAGATGCAACCGTAGCGTGGCACTGACAGGGAAGTCCCTATAGAGCTGATGGGGTGTTACTATCCTATGTGCCGTCGTGTACTGGCCGTTTGACCTGGTAAGCCATGCCTAAATGCAAAATTTAGAAGTTACATATGCCAGTTCTATTTTTTCTTTGAATGTACTACTATTTGAATTGGTCTATCTTAACCGGAGATTTCTACTAGTACAAACATATGGGTCGTAATCAAACGTGCCGGTCTACCAATGACCTCTTCCGCAGGTCAAGGCAGGCTACCAGCACGAAAGACTTGGACTCACCACAAGCAAGCGCGCGGAAGAGGTATTGCACGATCAGCTGTCACCACGGCGATGACGCAAAAAGCTCTTATGCTTTCTCGAAAAAACATACTTCCTCCTTTAATTAGGATGCATATTAGTTTTAGTTAAAGTTAAACTTTATAAACTTTTAACAAATGTCTAGCAAATAATACGAACATGTACAACATCAACTTAATGTTATTATAATCATCATAAATATATTTTCATATTATATGTATTTGATATTATAAAATTTAGTATATTTTTACATATAGTTGGTCAAATTTTATAAATATTGACTTTGATAAAAATTAATATGCATCCTAATTTAGTCTGTCTTAACGGGAGATTTCTGGCCGGTCTACCAATGGCAGCTCTCCTGGCCAGAGGGCCCACTATAGGTCAAGGCAGGCTACCAGCAATCAAGACTTGGACTCGCGGTACCCGCAAAAAAAAAAAAGACTTTGGACGCAACCGCGTTGACGCGCGCGTGGTTCGCCAAGCAAATTCTAGATCGATCACAAAAGCTATGTGCAGTAGGAGTACGAAGGATCAAATCAAGAGGAGCGCCCGCATACATACCGCAGTGGCGCTCGTTAGCGCCATCGTCGCAGACGCAGGCGAATTCCGTCCCGCCGTGCTCCTCGATGCGTCCGTATCTGCACCGCCCGCCGGACTGCTCGCACGCGCCGCACTGCTCGGTTCTGGCGTCGTAGCGCATCTGGAACCCGTCGGCCAGCACCTCGCCGAGCGATGGGTTGGCCAGACGACGCGAGCGCAGCAGCACCGGCGTGGTCACCGCCTCCTCGCACCCGTACCCGTCCGCTTTGCCGGCGACCCCGTCGTCGGGGAGCAGGTACCAGGTCGTGTTCTGCCCCGGGCACCCGGCGAGTCTCACGGCGGAGGGCCGGGGTACGCTGGCCTTGCAGTTGTAGAGCAAGGTGAGGTTGGAGTTCGAGGGCGTGAGCTGCAGCCAGGAGTTGGGGTCGGGGGAGAGGTTGAAGCTGAGCCGCGGGCAGGTCGTGTTCCACGCGTCGGCGTCGGCGAGGGAGACCGTGCGATCGGCGTAGTCGATGCGCAGAACTCTGTACTGGTGGAACTGGTGGTCGAGGATCGGAGTGTCCTCCCTGCAAGATATGCCGAGGCCAGGGTAGCCGCAGTTGGGGCCTGAGTTGGCGAGCCAGAACGGGTAGCTGATGGTCTGCCCGCCGCAGGTGGCGTTGCTGCAGGAAGCAGAGTAGGCATCGGCTGTGGCGAAGAGGAGGAAGACGGTCGAGAGGAGAAGATGATGCATGGTAAGCTGGACTATGGAGGGACGGGGAAGAAGTGAGCAAAAGGGAAGAGGAATGCCAGTTTATGCACGGGGTCGATGAGAAGATGTGCCATGGCAGACGAGCGAGCGAGTAATAAGGCAGTCGTCCTGCGAGGAATTCGATCGGTGGTTCCGATTGGATGTGGAAATTTGGTGCGATACGACCACGAGTCAACGAAGCTGCTAATCCATTCCACGACCTTTCCTCGTTCCATTCCATGATACCAAAATTCACAGGTACCTGTCGCCTTGTGCTGGATGGCCACTTGTTGTCATGAGTTCACGATCCGACTTATTATATCAGAGTTATGGAAATGAGAAGATTTTAGGAACATGGTAGGTAAGTGTTATCGAGATGAGTGTAGTCTATTTGCTCGTGTTTCTCTCCCTCCCCCTCTCTCTCTTACGTCAAAAATAAAAAAGGTAAAGCTAATACACTATTGGAAAATCATTTTTTCTGAGTATATGCCTCTTTGCCCAGTGGTTTTAGTTCGGAACTCGGTAAATAGTCTGTTTGCCAAGTGTCAAATGATGAAAGACTTTTAAACGGAATACAGAATACATTGGACAAAAATAAATAAAACACACTCGGTAAACACACGTAGTTGGCAAAACCCCTAAAATATACTCTCCGCACAGCCTATACTTAGCCTATTTGAGTCTTATGTAACGGCGTTGTGAGGAAGGTAGGGGGCATAGCCCAGTGAAACACGCGGCAATAGGTTCTTTGCCAAGTGCAACAATTGGCAAAGCCTCCTTTTTTTCTTCCTTTTCGCTATCTTTAGTGTATGACTCATTATAAAATGCCTAAAATTGCCACAGAGGTGAATCTCGCCATTTCAAATAATATTGCCAAATAGAATTTTCAATTATATTTATAAAATAATTTTTCATTTTGTAAGTGCTAAAACGCATGTCTTTTTGTGAATCAAGTATAAAAAATACGGTGCGAAAAGAAACCACTCCTATGTTAATAAATACTATACCACATTTTATGGACAATTCATGTAGCTTTTGCATGTAAAAGATTCTTGGATATTTCTCACATTGTATACAGCGTACTGTCAGGAAGAGCGCCAATTTGAACTACATGTCATCTTTCGCCTGTTTCTGTTTTTTGCAAAAATAATTTTTGAATAAAGGGGGTTTGTCTCACCCCCACCCCCCCACCCCCCTTAAAATCTGCCAGGAGAGCCCAAAGAAACATTTGAACCGTCACCTCAAAGATTGAACTCGGTCGATGAAAACAGCTCACCATGCGGTAAGGTTTGTGGTTACCAAGGCGTCATCATCAACCTTTGCCAGTAACAAACCAAGGCACATGCCTTCAAATGTTGGATCCCATCTGAGGCACGCTAACAGAGATGAACATCTGGCAAGTGGGATTAGTGGGAAAAACCGCTCAGGTCGAAATAATACCCGACAAAGGCAATCCCAACACGCTTCGTCAAGAGAAATAGACACAAACCAAAGCAAGGGAAATGGCTATATAAGGTCCTCCCTTCACAAAGAGAGGGGACAAGCAATCTTGAAGCCTCAGGCCACCACACACTTCACCAAGCACACAAGAACTCCCGAAAAGCTTTTGTGCCTTCACCAATAGAATTTAGGCTCTTAGAGGTAGAGCATATCCACCATTTCCATCTATTACACCTACCTTAGGAAAGGAGGCGCGCAAGACAGACTTTGTTTTCTAGCTACTCGTCACCAATTTTGTGAGACTTGAGCACCTATTTACCGTCGATTATACACTACCACCAGGACGTAGGGGTGTTACTGTGATATTTTCTAGGGCCTGAACATGTATTGCGGGTTCTAGATTGTTAGCTCATCGAATCGTGACCACAAGCCCCGCCTGCATAAAAATATATAGCCGGGAATCCAAACCCCGACACAGTCAAAATTCATTTAAATGGGCAAAAGTAGATATGAGAATATTCTTTAGTACTTGGAATTGGCCATCCAATATGGTCTAATTTATGTGAAAATTGAAGGATGCCATTCTGCACCATATTCTTTGCATTTACTTCATGAAAATTTCCTTTTGGCACAAATATTGAAAATCATTTCTTTCAAAAAGTTGGAAACTAATTTTGCTTCAATTGAAAATTGAAAATTCAAAGTTTGCACTGTATTACATAGAGGTACTCCACGGTAATTTTGGGCATGCCGTTCCATCAGCCCCACAATACCCATGGCGCACATTTTTTAACGGTGCTCCACAGGTAATAATATAGGCGTGGCGCACCATTTGTCATGCGGCACTAGTGGTGCGCCACGGATAATTTTTTACCTATAGCTGTTTTCCTAGTAATGAGACCAGCGAGGTGCTGCTGCTATGCAAGGTGCTCCACCCGCAACCTCATCTCCCTCCTGGGCTGCTGCGCCTCCTCAGCCGCCGGAGGCGGGCCTCCGCTGGACGCAAGAATCTCGTTTACCCGTACTTCCCCAATGACACCCTCGAACACTTCCTCTTTGGTGTGTGAGTCCTTTCTGCCAATTCTTTATGTTGAACAGTCCAAAATATCGGTGACACCTAAACTCATGCTAGATTCGAGCAGAGTTTCATTAATTTTGAAGTTCAGATTACCCAAAAAACTTTATTGAAATCCGACATAACCAATAGTTGTTTCAGTGGTGCCGTGAACACAGTGAACTCAAAATCTGAATCACTCTGGGTTACATACTTTACTGAAAGCAGACCTAGGTTTCCTGGTTTGTTAGTTTTGCTTGTCAGTTCCTGATTAGGATTTCTTCTTACCAGTCCAGTAGTAGTCAGATGCATCTTTGTATTTTTAGGCATACTCTATCTGGTGTTTGACTTGGCTCCAAGGGATTAGGTGGTGAGAGTAGCTTGCCCGGTGGGAGATGTCTGAATGTTTGATCATCACCATGGCAATAGATTTTCGTGGTTTTATTCATTAAACAGTATTATCTTTCTGGTAGCTAGGTCAGTTAGTATTCTGCTCTTGCAATATGTTGTGACCTTGCAATGTTTACTTGGAGTAGTACTTGTTGTGCTGTAAATGGAGTATGAACTTGGAAGAAAC
This sequence comes from Dactylis glomerata, assembly GCA_007115705.1. Taxonomy (NCBI): domain Eukaryota; kingdom Viridiplantae; phylum Streptophyta; class Magnoliopsida; order Poales; family Poaceae; genus Dactylis; species Dactylis glomerata. Next base: position 4,541,497 of record QXEO01001278.1, on the reverse strand, counting down.
CTTCTATCTGTAGCCTATTGCCATGAATATTCAGCGTACTTGCAAAAAAAAAATTCAGACTTATCTATGAAACCTTCTATCTGAAGTTATGATGGATTATCCATAGACATCTATGAGTCTAAGATGATGATCAGTATACATCAAGCACTACCATCTGATCTCTACTTTATAAAGCTATAATGATACTCTTAACTTATTTATCAAACTGGTTCCATCTGCCTAGAAAGACAACGCGCATAGCTAGGTTTCTTCCGCATCTTCTGATTAAAGCGAAGAGTTCAGAATTGAGCTAAGCCATACTACTTTGAGAGCAGAGAGCATGAAGCTGTAGCTTCAGTTTTTCAACTAGAGGAATGGGTGCTTCTTGTAAATAAATGCCAGGATTGTAGGCTGTTTTGGTTCAAATTGTTGAGTTCAAATTAAGATGCCCCTTTCTTACCTGCTGACAGGGATGCCAAGTTCAAATTGATGTGTTCGCTGCTGACAGGGATGTGAAACTGAAGATTCTAAAGGTGAAGATCAAGGATATCACAAAAAGGATGCCAAGTTCTACATCAGTATGCTTTTTAAGATGACCAACTGATTAATCAGCTGTTACTGTTCTGAAAATGTTTGGCAATTTCAGTGTTTCTCACTGTGAGTTTGCTCTTCATAACATTTTTCTATGTCCATTAGATTCTCCATAGTCTACATATTTCAATTGGTTGATTGTTCTTGGCATAATTGGCCTGTACACAGTACATACTTGCGTACAGATTGGTCTGTGGCAGCTCTGGCACTGGCGGTGGCTAAGCGGTCGCCTTCTTATCTTGGGCGAGCTAGCTTGTGGAAATCAAAGTGAGACATGTCTGGTTCAATCCCCCCAGAGCTAACGAAGTGCACGTTAAGGGCCAGGGGTCTTTCTTCAGGGAATTATCAAAAAAAATTCAAGTAACTTTCTGGTAATACATGGAAGACTGCATAAAATTGAACTTGGTCTTCCAGTCGTAGAGTCTTGTGGCAGCATCATGTAATGCTGCTGAAAAACTACCAATATGTCCTTTCACATGGATCCTTTCTCCAGGAGTATATTACTATTTGCTAAACTAGATTCCATTACCTAACAGAGTGTTTCTAAGCAATAAATCAATCATATTAAGTGCAGTCATGATAAACATATTATGTGCAGGACTACCAGTTGAGCAATAAATTATTGACCTCTCCATGTCACCAAAATGTCCAACTAAGCATTGACTTTTCCTTTCCTGAAATATTATCACCAACTGATCAAGTTTGAAATTAACTCCTGATGGAGTGCTCACCTATGGTGCAGGTTGCTACTACTGCTCTACTCCATATACTAGCTGCATATTTCTTTTTTTGACCTGCTAGCTGCATTTTTCTGTTAGTACTGAATGTGTTGGGCAAAACAAGAAAAAAAAATGACGAGCAGGAGCACGGCGGTCGGCAATGCGCTCGGCAGCAGGAGCACCGCGGCAACGCGCTCGGCAAGCAGGATCACGAAGTCCGGCAAGCATGACCACGGCCTCCGGCGACAAGCTCGGCAAGCAGAAGCACGGCGTCCGGCACCTCGCTCGGCAAGCAGGAGCACGGCGTCAGGCGACGCGCTTGGCAAACTGGAGCATGGCGGCCGGCGACACGCTCGATGGCGAAAAGGAGCACGGTGGCCGGCGACGCTCTGGGTGGTGAAAAGGAGCACGGCGTCCGGCGACGCACTCAGCGAGCAGGAGCATGCCGGTCACCGATGTGCTTGACGAGCGGCTGCTGCTGGGGCGGCGAAGTTGATGTCGTAGGGCGAGTTTGTTTGTCGGTCCGTTGCGAGAAGTAGTAGTGTGTTTTCCCTTCTATTCGTTCGGAGTCCGATCGAGTCGTCACATAACAACCAGAGTCTACCTAGGTAACAAAATAGAGAGATAGCCGAGGACGTCGAGGCGTCCGTCTCGGAACGGACCTAATACACAAGCCAGATCCACGTACCATATATACGCAGAGTACTCGATCGCGGCGTCGACTATACAGTATACACAAGTCATCACCTACCTACGCGATCCAGAGCTGCACCGATCTATGGCGTCGTCTGTTCCTCCGTGGTCTGAAAATTCCCCATGACGTGCTGGATCTCGTCATCGACCGCCTCGTTTCGTCCACTGATGATCGGAGCCTCCTCTCCAGGGCGTGGTCTAGGCTACGACGGCTCCTCCCCTCCTCCGCCGGCTTCCAGGCGGTGCGCCGTGCTCGGCACTCGGTTTCTGCTGACCGCGCTCGCTTCCGCGCCGTGTGTCGTTCGTGGCATTTGGCTATGCGCTAGCACGTTCCGGCTCCACGGTGGATTCCCTGGATTGTCATGTCGGATGGCTCCTTCTCGACACCTTCGGACATTGTTGGAACCTCACCCTCGCGCATCCCCTCATTGCCCAGGAACGCCAGATGCGTTGCCTCCGCTGATAGTTGGCTCCTCCTGGACTGCAAGGACGACGCCAGGAAAATGCATAGCTACTCCTTGCACAATCCCTTTGACAACACGACTGTGCCGCTCCCTGAGCTCGACGCTGTGATCGGAGATGTTTCTAATCTTTTCGAGGTCCGGAAGTTGCGTATGCGGACGACCCCTTACGACATCATCGCTGTCATGACCAATAATTGGAACTATCCTGTCATCTTAATCCGGCCAGGGAAGGGTTTGTGGTTGCCTAAGCCACAAACTGCTCCCTTCATCTACATCGTGGACATTGCATTTCTTGGAGACAAACTATATGGAATCACAAAAGCTGAGGATCTTGTCTCTTTTGATATATATTTTGATAGCAATGGCATGCCCACCATTACAGCTATCGAGCGCCTCATTAGGCACCCACCTCGCAACTATCGGTTCGGAGTGTGGTGCGATGGCGACGACAATTGTGACTCTGCGAACAGAGATCGGGTCCATATGGATGTGGTCGCCTATAATGAGAAACCAAGCATAGAGGAACTCCGGAAGAAAACCGGCGACGACATGGTTCTCCAAGGCGTTATTGCTTGGAATAATTACGAGGTGCCATACGAACCCGCGGATTTCGTCACTGCCCACTGGTACTTAGTTGAGTCATGTGGAAAATTGTTAATGGTGATACGACAAATTCGATGGCCTTCTTATGATATCAGCTTCACACCCAAGGTAGAGGTTTATGAGGCGGATGTTAACAAAAGTGTGCACTGTTGGGTGCCGATTTCAGGTGGGCTAGGTAGCCAGACGCTTTACATCAGCAGATTCTTCTGCAAGTCCATTTCTACTTGTGATGAGGCAGACCAAGATACTATCCATTTTATCGACACGGGGGAGAAATACGACATGACATCCCAAACTATGAGCAAGACATGGAGGGAGATTGGTTTCTTTAAGTCAATGTGGATCTTTTCTACAGAGCTAGTAGTTTAATAGTATTTGTAACGACTTAGAAAAATTATCATTATGTAACAATATGCCATTTGTTAGATATAAGTACCCACGGTATATTTGTCCAGTTGTGCCCTTGCGCCAAGTCGCCCTGTTGGTTTCGGTGCATTAGGATTGCAGACAATCTCAGAACAAGGCACCACAATATTTCTCTTTTGTTTTGAAAGAGACTACAGGAAAGCAACAAACACTACTCCTGTCCAAGTCCCTCATGACAGTGATATGGAAGAACTCTCCATGTCAGATGCTCTCCCATCCCATCTTGAGAAAGCTCGAGAGAACATCTTGTCATGGCTGGGTTCAGACATACCTGATGAAGAAAAATGCTACAACCTGCTAAGAGAGATGGAAGTGGTAAATGAAGACGGTCACTTTGCTTATGATACAATGGAGGACGACTATGTATGTGAGCAACAAAATGAGGAGCCGCTGTCCATGACTCTTGAAGCAAATCCTAAACAGAAAGAGAAGATCTGGGGGCCAATCACTGGTACTAGGCAGTGTTCGAGACTCCAGAAAAATGCAGGCATTCCAATTCTGGATCTGGCCAAAGACATCAAAAAGAAGAGGAATATGGACATCCCTGCTACATCCAAAAACAAAGGTACCTCCTCAAACCCTTTTAATGTTTTCCGAGACAATTCTTTAATTACTATGGCACATAGTTTTGGAGTTGACATTGAAAATGTTTTAGTTTCTAGTTTGGAATCTGTTGATTTTCACATATCTTCGAAACTAGATGAAGTAAAATTAATTTCTGTTAATAATGCTACTGAGGGTAGCCTTACACCTATTCCTGCTAAGTATGAATTTATTCCGACAGTAAGTGCGGATGAGGGACTGTCTGTTGGACATTCTCCCTCAGTAACACCTACTGCCACTTCTTTCTGTTCAGAATCGCCAAAAACTCCAAACCATGATAATAAATATGACTTGGAACTTGACAGTGGGCAGCTCTGGACAAAAATTTGTAGACGTAGACGGGGCAAGCACCCTAGGAAAATTGTTTACTGTGAATAGCCTTACTTGGAATATTAGGGGTATAGATGCATTAGGAAGAAAAAAGTGCATTCATGATAATCTTGCAAAAACTTGCCCTTCTATTGTTGCTTTTCAGGAAACTAAGAAAGAGTCGTTTTCTAACTCTTACTTAGATTCCATTAGTCTAGGAAGGAATTTTATTTGGAATCACCTTCCTTCTACAGGCTCTGCTGGAGGCATCCTTGTTGGGGTGGATTCTGACATTTGTGAGGTTTTATCTTGGGAGATAAAATCCTTTTCAGTTTCTTGTTTCCTTAGGAATAGAATTAATAATGTAGTTTGAAGACATATCTCTGTTTATGGCTCTCCTTATGAGGAGGGTAAAGAGGAATTTCTCTCTGAATTACAAAGTTTATTCATAGATAATAGTTATCCCACCCTCATCAGTGGGGATTTCAACTTAGTTAGATATCAAAAGGACAAAAGCAATGGAAATGCCAACCAGAAACGGTGTGACAAATTCAATGCTTGGATTGAATTATGGGGCCTCCTGGAAGTTAAGCTGGGTAACAGAAAATTTACCTGGGGAAACAATCAGGAAAACCTAATCATGTCCACCATAGATAGGGTTTTTTGTAACACTGAGTTAGATGCTATTTTTCCTTTAGCCACTACTCAAGCTTTGGCCAGGTTAGGGAGTGATCACACTCCTTTGTTCTGGGACTCTGGTCTGAATCACACACCGAAAACAACCAGCTATAAGTTTGAGAAGTGGTGGCTCCTTAGAGAGGATTTCAGGGATTTAGTTGAAAAAACCTGGAATGCTCCTACTAAAGGAAAAACTGCTATAGACAAGTGGCAGGAAAAAGTTAGGAGGTTTCAAAAAACCACAAAAGGGTGGAGTAGAAACATTGAAGCTGACCTTAGACGCCTCAAAAAAGATTTGATGGAGGAATATGATTCCCTTGATATCAAAGCTGAAAATGAAGCGCTCTCAAAGTCAGAATTAGAGAGAATGAAAAATATTCACCTAGAAATGCAAAAGCTCTGGCTCAAGGAGGAGATCAAAGCTAAGCAACGTTCTAGGGATAGAGATATTAAAGAAGGAGATAAAAACACAACTTATTTTCACGCTGTTGCAAATCAGAGAAAGGGGAAAACTTTGATTCATTCTCTGGATGGACCAAATGGACCAACCTCTGATTTGGGAGAGATGTTGAAAATTGCTACTTCCTTTTATAAAAATCTCTTCCAAGCAGAAGATAGGGTAGGTATTGCCCTTACTGAAGATTTCTTCTCTCAGGAAGAAAAAGTTTCAGATCAGGATAATGAGATGTTAGATGCACCTTTCTCTGAAGAGGAAATAAAAACTGCTGTCTTCAGCTCTTATTCTGATGGGGCTCCAGGCCCTGATGGGTCTCATTTATGTTCTACCAAAAAATTTGGGATTTAGTTAAAAAGGACATTTTTGCTCTTTTCTCTGACCTGCAAGAAGGGAAGCTTGACCTTTACAGGCTGAATTTTGCGGTGTTGTCTCTAATTCCTAAGGAGCCTGACGCCTCCACTATGAAAAAGTTCAGGCCAATCAGTCTCTTAAATTGCATCTTTAAAATTTTCACTAAAGTAGTGACCAATAGGCTTGCAAAACTTATGAACTTGCTCACTTCCCCAAATCAAACTGCCTTCATAAAAGGCAGATTCATTTTGGAAAGTGTAGTTTCGGCTCATGAAGTTATACATGCTGTAAGTCATGACAAATCAAAAGGGGCGGTTCTTAAATTGGATTACGAAAAAGCTTTTGACAAAGTAAGTCTAGACTTTCTAGATGAACTTCTTGCAAAAAGAAATTTCAGTCCTATTTTCCGGAATTTGATAAGACTCATAACCAGAGGTGGTTCGGTAGCTGTTAAAGTTAATGGAGTGGAAGGTAACTCTTTTGTTGCAGGGAAAGGGCTTCGTCAAGGAGACCCTTTGTCGCCACTCCTTTTCAACTTTGTCGTAGATGTTTTTACTCGTATGTTGAACAAAGCCGCCTCTCACAACTTAATTAGGGGGCTTTGCTCAAATCACATTCCTGGGGGTGTAATCAGCCTCCAATATGCTGACGACACCATTTTATTCATTGAAAATGACTTGGAAATGGCAAAGAACCTCAAATGGGTTTTAACCTGTTTCGAGCAAGTCTCGGGTATGAAAGTAAATTATAATAAAAGTGAATTGGTGCCTATCAATCTAGATGAAAATGAGATAGCAGGTTTCAAAGAGGTTTTTGATTGTGTGGTAGGTTCTTTTCCAATCAAGTATCTTGGTGTGCCTCTACATCATGAGAAATTGAGAAGGGAAGATCTTCAACCAATTATTGACAAAATTCTTAAGCGTATTGCGGGATGGAGAGGCAAGCTTCTTTCTCATGCTGCTAGGGTCCTTCTAGTCAAAGCTTGTCTTGCTAGTATCCCTATTTACCTTTTGTCCTTCTTTAAATTCCCAAAGTGGGCGTTGAATCTTATCAACACTCAAATGGCAAATTGTCTTTGGAACGACACTAAGGACAAAAGGAAATTGCATTTAGCTAACTGGCATATAGTTTGCATGCCCAAGTCTCAAGGAGGACTGGGTATCCCCTATCTGAGAGATGTTAATATCTGTCTGCTTGCATCCTGGTTGAAAAGATACATCAATGGGGATGGCAAGTTATGGAAGGAACTAGTAGATAACAAATATAACACCAAAAACCCCAACATTTTTGCATGCACAGATACAAACTCTTCCAAATTCTGGAAAGGTTTTATTTGGGCATTAAATGCTGTCAAGCTGGGGTATAGATGGAAAGTAGGAGATGGGAAACAAATCAGGTTTTGGGAAGACACCTGGTTTGGCACTTCTCCCTTATCTGTTCAGTTTTGGGATATGTACTGTATTTGTAATGAAAAAAATGGCTACTATATCTCAAATCTGGGACAGTGTTAATGTCAAACTTACTTTTAGGAGAAATTTCAATACAGGAATGATGGAAAACTGGTTTGAACTTGTGGAAATCTGCAAAAGTATTGATTTCTCTCCTGACTGTGATGCTTTGATCTGGGCCTACAACTCTGATGGGCAATACTCTACTAGCTCCCTTTATAACATAATAAGTTACCGTGGGATTACACCCATTTTTGTACCTGCTGTGTGGTCGCTAGTAGTTCCTCCCAGGGTCCATATTTTCTTGTGGTTACTGTCCAATAATAAACTCATGACTAGAGATAACCTGGAAAAAAGACTCCTGGGAAAGCCCATTTCCTGTGAATTCTGTTCTGAACCAGAAACCATTTCTCACTTGTTTTTTGACTGCATTGTTGCAAGGAGAATTTGGTCCTCTGTCTCTAATTTTTTGAATCTTCAATTAGGATCAGACTTTGAGTCCGTAGCCAGATTTTGGTTGGCAAATAAAAAGCATTCGGTTACTAACTCCATTTGTGCTGCAGTCCTGTGGAGCATTTGGAAAACTAGAAATGCTATGATTTTTGACGGTCAAATGTGGCTATGCTCAAAACAGGTCTGGTGGCTAGTCTTGAAGACTCTCAAGAAATGGAAGCTGATCTGGAAGGAGGATATGTCAGAGAGGATGGATCTGTTCGCTCAGCATCTCTCTGGTATACTCCGAGCGCCAGAAGCACTAACTTGGCGATGATGCTTGCTCCTCACACTCCACCCATTGCTCATGCGCCAAGGCCCAAGGTGCCCTTCTCGGCTTCCTCACCGACAGGATCTCAAGGTGATCATCCCTGGCTGTGCAGCTGGGCACAGCTCCCTCACCAGAAGGAAGGGTTGCTGTCCGTGGAAGACACGAAGGCAAAGCTGCACCAAATCTGTGGCAACTCGGAGATGGTCTAGCTGTTACTTTAGCTTTGGGATGTTGTCGCTGTGAAATCTTGTCTCGTTCCTTTTAGTTTTTAGGCTGAACTTTATGAGAGTTCCTTGCTATTTATTTTCAGACCTTTTGTTGACTTACCCCCTGGTTTCATTAATAAAATGGGACCGGGGCTCCCCTGGGGGCCCTTTTGTTCTAAAAAAAAAAATTGAATTGTAAGAAAAATAACTTTATGCAAAGTTGAACTGTAAAAACCAAACGAGGTTACGCAGAGTTGTAGACCACCAAGTGGTCATGTAAAAAAAAAGTTTACCATGTGTCATAAAAAAGAAAGAGAAGAGCGAGAACGATGCATGCATCAACATCATTGTTTTCATTATGCAGAATCATTGTTTTCATCATTAGTACAAAATACAAAACTCCAGTTAAAGTGGCGAGTACCATATATTCTGCAGTTACACACTCTGTAAGACAGAACAAGAGGCAACAACAAATAGGGCAGGTTTAGCTACCCAAGTGAGCAAAATACTACTAATTCTAGACTGCTTCGTCGCGAAAATCTTTGGTCTGAAAGAAGAAAAAAAAACCTCAGCACATTTGATTACAAGAGATCAAGAAAAACCCTATTGTCTGAATGGCAATAATACTGCCCATGCCCACACGAGTGAGCACCATATAAATATAGAGCATTAGTGTGCATTTTACAGATCGACAGCTACTATCCGTTCGTGCATGCATGGAGCAATCATCATCATCATTTTCAAAGCTAGATTCTGCTCTTCTGAAAGCATGTACCTGAGTTGATTATGACCAAAGGACCTCCCGAAGAAAGAACCGTAGGTTTCCATCCTCACAAGTGTTTGTCAATAACCGGCTGTAAAAGTGTCCAAGGCAAGTTACCTGATGTTGGCAATCAAGAAAGCTTCATAAGTGAATATATAAATCAAAGAAAAGTGAGCTAATCCAACAAATCTTGAGTAATCTCTTAACCATCGCGTTGCCCCGCAATAGTGTGATATGTTTCGAGTGCCAATAAAAAGTAATCCATCTATTGGTGTAGAAAATAAAGAACGTGAGACCCAAATGAATTGAAAGATTCATGTTTGGTCATAAAAGTTGTAAACTTATTAGCAAGATAATCTAGTTTTGCTAAAAGATTTATTAGATAATCATAAATAGAGGATCTTGAGTACTATTGGAAATTCAGAAGAATTAGGTTGAGGGACCATTGAGCAACTCAAAAAAGCTTGGAGTCAACATAGAAAGTAGAACTAATAGGGGATGAGTATCGAATGAATGGGTACTCAGAGATAGAACAAGAAAAAACAAATTTGATACTCCCTCCGTTTAGAAATATAAGATGTTTTAGCTTTGTGAAGTGAGTGTATCTAGACATCTTTTAGTGTATAGATTCGAGCGAATCTATACACTAAAAGATGTCTAGATACACTCACTTCACAAAGCTAAAACATCTTATATTTCCAAACGGAGGGAGTATTTCCGTTAGTTTGGAACAATTAGAGAAGTCTAAAAATGAAAACCTTTAATTTTTGAAAACAAACGACAATGAATACAGACCAATTACACCTTATTTCTACAACAAGAAGCCAAGAACTAGTTGAGACATCAAAACTGCATATAGCCAAAAAAATAAGCTAAAAAAACATGGCACCTGCCAAAGTGATCAACGACTCGCACATCGACAGAGACAGACTGTTGTCCACAGCATTAGCCGCATGTGGGCCATGCCGCCACACCTCCTCGCTGCAGGTTTGCATGGCGCCAAAGCCAAGCAAGCTAGCTACGGTTTATATAAGGCCTTTCACAATGGGGGTTTCTTAGCACGGTATTATAGGCAAAATAATTATGTGGCACCCTACTTAATGAGGAAATAGAGTGGTGTTGTATCTTAGCTAAGCTACAACCCTTGCACGGTATCATAGGCAAAATGTATTGCTAATCCAATCATATACCTGCATGTATCCAAAATCATTAAATGTAGATACAACACTTAAGAAACAATGCATTGTGATGGTTGTCTCTTCTACCTAGGATAAAACGCTAAGATACAATGCATTGTGAAAGGCCTAAGGATGCACTCGTGAACTGATTTTAATGACGATGATCCTCTAGGCTATTAATTAGGAGCACTGGGGCCGGCGGCGGCAGGTCCCTGCCGCCTAAAGCGGTGGTGGTATGTGGTCTTTTTTGACAAATTTATTTATAGGTGGTCTTTTTTAGCATTTTATTAGAGTAGATGGTCTTTTTTTTTATCAAAATTCAATATTTCTCGGGTCAGACTAAAGCCCCACGGGTCATAAATAGAAAAAAATCCTAGCCTAGCACGGGAAGTCCAAGAGACTGACCAAGGCGTCAAGGGCACCGCTGATTAGCCAAGGCCCATCTCGGATGAAGTCAACGTCTTCCACCTTCCCAACTTCGTCCTTGTCTTCCACCTACCGCACGACAGCGACACCCCCGCCGCCACCGTCGGCCGGAGCTGCATGCTCCCGCCACCCATGGCCGCCTACGCTCCCGCGCCGCCTTGCCGCACCGCCCTGCTCGACTCATCGCCTCTGCGGGTTCGCCTCCCTCAAAACCTCCCCCTTCTCCAACTTTGGCGAGGCTCCCGGACCAGCACCGCACCCAAACACTAAGACCTCAATGTCGTCGAGTTCCCCGCACCCACCCGTACCCTAACCCTATGGTTTTCTTACTCGCCTCCACCGGGGATCTCGAGGCCAGCCGCCTCGTCCCCGTCTTTGGCGAGATTCAATCCTTACCTCCGCCGATGACGCCACAACAAGCCACATCGTCAGCGAGGATTGCGCGGTCTTCTTCCTTCCTTCTTCTCCAACTCTGATCACCTCCTTCCTCCCCGACCAACACTAACGGGATCGGCACACACTCGCGCAAGGGGTGTGCTATGCGGGGTAGGGGCCAACCCTTGTGGAGTATAAGATCTGCCCCCAGTGTGGGCTTGAGCTGGCCCACCCTGAAATTCCCATGCCAGGCCTAAATTCATGTCGGGCTCTTTTTCTAGCCTCTGCCTAATGCAAAAAAGCCCGGCCCAATAGCCAACATGATACATACTCGCAGGGCCTAGTGACCAATGAAGGACAAACCTAAGATTTTCACCTCGATATCGATACTCAGTACTCAAAGAGTACCAACAAAAATGAAGACACCATGGGTTGCCACCCCTACTTGCGGAAAATACTACTACAAAGCGTCGATCACTAGGCTCAATCGACACACACATGCTTTTGACATGGACATCACCACACAAACTAAATCACATTCCCACGATGTGTCGTGAAGTATCATCTTCCCTCATCCATTGCTTCACCTAGAGACAGTTGATGGCCCGGTCCTAACGTGAACATCACCATGCTGACCAAACAACATGCCTAGGCAAGCACCTTGGCCTATTTAGGCCGGGCTGCCAGTTATGACTCAAAAAAAAACAAAAAAATTAGGAAAAGAAGGCCCATTGTCCCCGCCTGGCCCACAAACAATGAGACGAGTAGAGTATCCCACTCCCGCCTGCATTGTTCAAATTTCAAATTGGGACGCTCCACATGGGTTTTTCTGTGTCGTGCCCAGCCTTTCCAAGTCGGCTTATCGCAATATTTCCCGAGTCGGGCTCAAGCCCGACGGGTCACAAATAGAAAAAAAGCCCAGCCTAGCACGAGAAGTCCAAGAGAATGACCTAGGCGTCAAGGGCACCACTGTTGAGCCAAGGCCCATCTCGGGTGAAGTCAACGTCTTCCACCTCCCAACTTAGTGTGTGTCTTCCACCTCCCGCATGACAGCGACACCCTTGCCGCCGCCACTGCCGGATCCGCCTGCTCCCGCCACCCGTGGCCGCCTACGCTCCCGCACCGCCTTGCCACACCGCCCTGCTCGAGTCATCGCCTCCACGGGTTTGCCTCCCTCAAAACCCCCCTTCTCCAACTCTGACGAGGCTCCCGGACCAGCACCGCACCCAAACACTAAGACCTCATCGCCGGCGAGTTCCCCGCACCCACCCGTACCCTAACCCTACGGTTTTCTTACTCGCCTCCACTAGGGACCCCGAGGCCAGCCGCCTTGTCCCCATCTTTGGCGAGATCCAATCCTTACCTCCGCCGGTGATGCCACGACTAGCCATGTCATCGACAAGGATTGCATGGTCTTCTTCCTTCCTTCTTCTTCAACTCCGATCACCTCCTTCCTCCCCGACCACCACTAACGGGACCGGTACACACTCGTGCAAGGGGTGTGCTATGCGGGGTTGGGGCCAACCCTTGCGGAGTATAGGATCTGCCCCCAGCGTGGGCTTGTGCTGGCCCGCCCGGAAATTCCCATGCCAGGCCTAAATTCACGTCGGGCGCTTTTTCTGCCTGCACCAGTGCAAAAAAAACCCAGCCGGATGGCCAACAGGAGCCCACATGTGCCTTTTTTTCGTGCCTCCGGCTAGCTCAAACGCACTCTGCACTGCACCGGCACCGCCCTTCCATCCTCGCCTCCCAAGGAAATTGCACATAACACCACTTGTTGGTGTCGTTTTTGCACAGAACACAGTCTGGGATTCTTTTTGCACGAAACACCAAGTTTTACCGTAAACTGTTACGCAAAACATTAATCTCGTCATTTAAAGGGTAGACACCCAATTAGGTACGTAGGCCCTACTGGCAGTGCTAACATGGCCTCCAACTTAATTTTGCCTGCACCAAACTTAACGAAACTGGCCATGCCCTAGAGTTGAATTGTTGGACAAACTGTTTTTTGCGCCTAGCTCGGCCCCCAACGCATTTTGGATTCGACGCGGCTAGTTAGGCCAGCCCTGTCATACAACCAACGGCCGGTCAGCTTTAATTAACAGCGATGGTCAACTTTAATTAAGGCAGCGTTGGTTTCCCAGGCAGCGGCAGTGAAGCGCCCCGTCATCTGTGTGGCTTCCGCACGTGGTGCATTGCTGGGCCTTAGGATCGGCGTCCCGTTGTTCGACGTCTAAAGCCAGCAACTTTGTCATCCTGACGGCAGACGACGGTGCGGGCACGAGCCAGGGAATAGGCAAAGCAAGCTCTAGCGACGGCGGCCCTAGCCGCGTCATCAAGGAAGAGGAGGAGGAGGAGGAGGAGGAGGAGGAGGAGGAGTAGGACGACCACAAGTACGCCAAGTGGATGTATCGTGCGCGCCATGGCGATGACCTCGATTATATTAGATAGTTTAGTTTAGATTTTAACTAAATTTTATTCAAATTTATGACATATAGCAAATCTTAAATGAAAATTTAAATTTTCTTTGACTTTGAGTTATCTATATTGGGGCTATAGCTAGGCATGGGCAGCCGGGCCCGGCCCGGCCTAAAAATGGCCTGGCCGTCAGGCTAAAGCATGTTGTTGGGTCGGGCCTGGACTGGAATTTTTGGCCCGATAGGAGTAACGGACCGGCCTGGGTTGGAAAAAAACAAGGATTTACTAAAGGCCCGACCCGACGGCCCGATGAATTTTTAGCCTAACGGGCTGGGCCTGGGCTAGAAAATGCGGCCCAACAGTTGGGCTGGGCCGGGCCTAGGCCACTGAATATTGAGTCAGGCTTTTCTTGGCCCGGCCCGAAATAATGTCCAGGTATAATTGGGGCCGTGCCTCAGAAGAGACGACCCCGAAACGCGACCGTTTGCACGGGGCGACCCTGAAACAACCAATCTAGCACGTATATGGAAGCCGTTTCGACTAAGATGTTCTGTGAAATTAGAAGAAGGAAACCTACACTTATCTGCCTTTTTTTGCGTGCCGTGGGGAAACTGGAGTGAGACCAGCAGCTACGGTGGAGGCACCAAATGGGTCCTATATGATTAATTTGGTATTTATCCTGTTAATTATTTGGTCAGTGTTTTGTGCAATAGTTTACAATAAAACTTAGTATTTTGTGCAAAAATAATCCTAAATTGTGTTCTGTAAAAGAGAGCACCAAAAAGTGGTGTTATGTGATGATTCCTCTCGCCTCCCCTTTCCCCTCTCGCAAGAAGAACGATAGAGAGAGAGACGCACAGAGAGAGACAGCGAGCGAGAGAGATGGACATGGACGTGGTTCGAGTTGGATCGGTCGCCACCAAGCCCAAGCACACCATCGCCGCCGCCACCGCACCAGGATTGGGGGGCGGGAAGGAGCTCCTTGTGTTCGCCGTCGGCGCCGTCGCCCTCTACCTCCTCGTCGGCCCATGGGTCCACCGCCTCCAGCGCCGCTACTCAAGGTTCGTCCTCTTCTCATGGCCCTCGACCCCAGGTCGTGAGGGCTAGGGTAGGGAGAGAGAAGGGGGAGGGAGAGGAGTTTTCTAAGAGCCGTTGGGGACGAGGCAGTTGTAGCCCGGCGTGGGGACGGCGGAGCATAGCGGCGTGGGGCGAGGGGGAGGAGGGAGCAAAGTGACGTGAGCGGCATCGGAGACCATCGAGGTGAGCGAGGGCGAGGAAGAGAAGATCGAATGAACAGGGCTATTGGAATGTTGTGCAGAGTTCAGGACATGCGCCTATCACCTCACACGATACTTTATAATGCTATACTGCTTGGTCTTCGTAAAAATTGGAGAATAGATCTTGCTATGGATTTTTTTGCTTATATAGTGTCCAATGGTGGGCATGCCTGATGAATCAACCTACATCATTCTCATTGAAGGCCATCATTGTGAGGGCTTTTCGGATGAGTCAAAAGAACTGCTAGAAAGTTTGTACTGTAGGGGTGTCTTAAATAAGGTTTTGATTGAGAAATAAAATATTTTGTCTTAGATTGATTATGCAAGTATTTGCAAGTACTGAATTTTTCGATGTGCGCCCTTGATCATTACTGTACTTACTAAATCGTGATGACCATACTTCTATGCAGTTGGAATGTTTTTTGTTCACTTCTGTTCTGTGCCATTGGTAGGTTAGGCTTAGGATTAACTCAAGTAGTAGTAGGCTTAGGATTGACTGCCACAGTAGTTTACGACAGGCTGCACTGCTTGTGAATGATTCTTCAAGCGATAACTAACATAGTGTTAATTTAATTATTTCTCTTTAGTAGTTTTGTGTGTAATTGAAATTTTACCAGCAAGACTTTGCTTACAATGTTTACTTCAGTCAGAAGGGTGAGAAATGCTCAAGTGTGTGTCCTGTAGCCAATTTATCTATGGTACTCTATGCAAATAACCTTGGGTCTTAAACTGATTATACTCCAACCTACTCATCTCTTTTATCCTAGTCTCAAGTGGTTCAGGTCATTGGCTTAATTAGGAGTGTTTTATAGTTTTGCTACTGCTGCTTAAGTTTCTCTGGAAAGGAGTAGATAGGTTATTCTCAGCATTGGACACGTGTCCGCCGACGCTCGATCTGCTCTTCCACGGCATGGTTGCTGTGCCTCGTCCACCTGCCCGTGCTCTGGGGCATCGTTGTGGCCGAGAAAAGCAGGACTGGAGGTGTTTCCTAATTCACTTTACTTTACAGTTAGTCATACTTGTAGCACCATGTACAAAACAACAATAGTATTGGATTACTTTACTTGTTCATCATGGGTCCTTGTTCATCATGGAGTAAAAACCAACAACAATCAGGATCCCACACGGGTCCAGCGCCGTCGTCCAGCTTCCCACGCTGGCTGGTGCATGGAAGATGGAGCTACGCCGAGGTTTGCTTGGGTCTTCAGACTTGCTTGGGTCTCCAGACCCACCTTGGCGTCTCATCCCAGCTCATGCGGGATATCCTATCCCCTAGTGGATGTGGCTCATCCCAGTTGGAGAAGGAGCCCTTGTTAGCAGAACTCTCCAACACAGAGGTTTGCTTGGATCTCCAGACCCTCTCAAACCTCGACGGCTCATCCCAGCTCCTGTTGGAACTCCCACCCCCTAGCGGCTGCGGCTTTTCCCAGTTGGAGTAGGAGCTCTTGTTAGCAGATCTACGGTTCCTCCTGTCCTTCCACTTTGAGACCAGAGGCACATTGTGTGCATTCTTCGAAGCTACAGGCGGCTCATCATCATCATCAGACTAGGTCTTCTTTCAGTTACCCCCGCTCGACTCTCCGTCCGTCAATGGCGCTGGTACCTTGTCTCTGAGGTGTGTCGTTCTCAATGTGTATAGTCTGAGGCGAGCGTAGATGTTGTAGCTCAAATACCCATCTATTGCTGCATAATTGAGGCTACCCTCTCGAAGCGGCTTCCACTCCCAATGCCAGTGATCTTCTCCCCCAAATCTGCTCTTCATGTTTAGGTAGGAGATATCAATAACTTCAGCTGCTATGGAAGCCATTCCATCCCTTGCAATTTCCCCATTCCACGTTATTGTACCTTTCTTCCACTCATCTTGAATATCAATGTGGTTACCGTCAGAAATTTTGATTTTAGCCCGAGCAAGCACTTTTGTGTCACCCCTGATGTCAACTGTACTGAACTTGATGTCCTTGTTCACAAGGAAATCGACCAGCGCTGGAACAGGACACATGTCACACCTGCAGTAATACATGCATCCTGTTCCAGCGCTGGTCGATTTCCTTTTAAACAAGGACATCAAGTTCAGTACAGTTGACATCAGGGGTGACACAAAAGTGCTTGCTCGGGCTAAAATCAAAATTCCTGACGGTAACCACATTGATATTCAAGATGAGTGGAAGAAAGGTACAATAACGTGGAATGGGGAAATTGCAAGGGATAGAATGGCTTCCATAGCAGCTGAAGTTATTGATATCTCCTACCTAAACATGAAGAGCAGATTTGGGGGAGAAGATCACTGGCATTGGGAGTGGAAGCCGCTTCGAGAGGGTAGCCTCAATTATGCAGCAATAGATGGGTATTTGAGCTACAACATCTACGCTCGCCTCAGACTATACACATTGAGAACGGCACACCTCAGAGACAAGGTACCAGCGCCATTGACGGACGGAGAGTCGAGCGGGGGTAACTGGAAGAAGACGCCGCCTGTAGCTTGGAAGAATGCACACAATGTGCCTCTGGTCTCGAAGTGGAAGGACATGGTCTCGAAGTGGAAGGACAGGAGGAACCGTAGATCTGCTAACAATAGCTCCTACTCCAACTGGGAAAAGCCGCAGCCGCTAGGGGATGGGAGTTCCAACAGGAGCTGGGATGAGCCGTCGAGGTTTGATAGGGTCTGGAGATCCAAGCAAACCTCTGCGTTGGAGAGTTCTGCTAACAAGGGCTCCTTCTCCAACTGGGATGAGCCACATCCACAAGGGGATAGGAGATCCCGCATGAGCTGGGATAAGACGCCAAGGTGGGTCTGGAGACCCAAGCAAGTCTGAAGACCCAAGCAAACCTCGGCGTAGCTCCATCTTCCATGCACCAGCCAGCGTGGGAAGCTGGACGACGGCGCTGGACCTGCGTGGGATCCTGATTGTTGTTGGTTTTTACTTTGTTGTTGGTTTTTACTCCATGATGAACAAGGACCCATGATGAACAAGTAAAGTAATCTAATACTATTGTTGTTTTGTACATGGTGCTACAAGTATGATTAACTATAAAGTAAAGTGAATTAGGAAACACCTCCAGTCCTGCTTTTCTCGGCCACAACGACGCCCCAGAGCACGGGCAGGTGGACGAGGCACAGCAACCATGCCGTGGAAGAGCAGATCGAGCGTCGGCGGACACGTGTCCAACGCTGAGAATAACCTATCTACTTAAGCAGCAGTAGGAAAACTGTAAAACACTCCTAATTAAGCCAATGACCTGAACCACTTGAGACTAGGATAATAGAGATGAGTAGGTTGGAGTATAATCAGTTTAAGACCCAAGGTTATTTGCATAGAGTACCATGGATAAATTGGCTACAGGACACACACTTGAGCATATTTACTTGCAGGAAAATGACTTCATGTGGCTGCTATCGATGCATAATGCCTGTGTTGTTGTTTGTTCCTTGTTTCCAAGCCAGCAAACTGACAGTTCAAAATAAAGGTAGTTTTGGTTTGGAAATACAGAATATTCTTAGTCCACTAGATACAGATAGAAGCCTTGCTGTATTTCCAAGTCAAGTGGAAGTGTTATGATTGATTTGGAAATGTAAGTGTTGAAATAAAGCTAGTTTTGGTCCAATGGGGCCATGGAGATACTTACCCAACGAAAATTCTGGTTGCATAACTCCTATTTTCACTTTCGATAAAACCTTTGATGAGTCTGGATGTAATTGAGAACTATTACTGCACGTATGCCTCTACGATGCTCATGTGCCTACTCTTTTTTGTTTTTGACAAATTGTTGATGGTAACCTGTGACTTTCGATCCATCTCTAAACACTTCCCTACTGCACTTGTTTCCTGTTCTGTTCTGAACCATAATGAACTGCATCAAGTTGTGACTTCTAACACCAAATGAAAAAGGAGAAGTTGTTGATTCAGTTTACAGTGTTGATGCCATCTATGCTAAACTCTGAATATGTTCTTGGTCAGTTTACAATGCTGAGCTGTGAATATGTTCTTGATTCAGTTTACAATGCCATCTATTCTCAACTCTAAATATGCTCTTGATTCGGTTTACGATGCCATCTATGCTGAACTCTGAATCTATGTTCTTGATTCAGTTTATAATGCCATCTAAGCTAAAATCTGAATGCGTTCTCGATCAGTTTACAACGCCATCTATGCTCAGCTCTGAATATGTTCTTGATCGGTTTACATTGTCATCTATGCTGAACTCTAAATATGCTCCTGATTGGGTTTACGATGCCATCTATGCTGAACACTAAATATGCTGTTGATTTGGTTTTACGATGCAATCTATGTTGAACTCTAAATATGCTCTTGATTTGGTTTTATGATGCAATCTATGCTGAACTCTGAATCTGTTCTTGATTTAGTTTATAATGCTATCTATGCTAAAATTTGTATGTGTTTATAATCAGTTTACAATGTCATCTATGCTGAACGATGATCTTTTCAAAATGGCAGGAGATAAGGATATTACTTTAGTTGGTTGTGTATTGTTGTTATTTTAGTTGTAATCCTGAGCCAGATATTGGTTGCTTGCATGCTTTGGGTTTAGCAATTTTATGCGCGAAGTGCTTACTGTGTGCTGGAGATGCGTTGTTGCCTGTACATGTTTGTGAATTTAAGACTAACATAATTGCTGCACTATATTTCTTGAAAGATTTTTTGTTCCTAATGAAATATGTAAAGCTGGTAATGCATATTGGGAGGTTTCCGTGATAGTAGGCATGTTACCTTTGAAATACTTCATTTGTCAGTCTTATATATAGCTATTATATGTTGCCTTAAATGTTTAATGCAAATGCACGGGTTGATCTTTACATTGTTGCTTCTGCTGTCTTCGTGAAGGAAGAAAGCTCTTAGGGCCAAGGTCAAGGAAGCACAGGCAGCAGCACGTGCAGCCTTCGGAGGGAGACACGAGGGGCCTGCCTGCCAATGAAAGCAGGTAACTTGCCGATTTTGCTCACACGTGCCGTTAGTTGCAATGTGTCGAGCGCTGGAAAAATTTTCATAACTGTGTCTGGTGCGGTGTAGTTCCATTCTTTTGAGCAGTTGAGCTATTTGCATTGCAACAATCATTAGAGGATACTCTGTTCGATCAGAAGTATCGGTGATTTTGTACTTAATACAAAGTTTATATTAAGTCACCAACACTTATTTTCGATTGGAGGGATTAGCATATGTATCATGTTTAACAGCTTAACTCAAACATGTGTTCCAACTACTTTTAGATTGTGTGCGATGTATTCTGCTTTTTTGCGATAGACTCGGAACGAATAATACTAAATACATAATATATGAATTACTTATGGTGGCTAGTTTTTAGTGGGTAGGACCATCCATATTATTTGCTTTCAACTCTCAGCTTACCACGGTCTGCTGTATTTAAGCATGAAAAGTTTGATGCAAATCACTTCTTCATTTAAGCCTTTAGATGATATTATTGTTTATTGTTTATATGGCCGAAGCTCTTTATTTACTTGGTCTTTTTTTTTCAGGTCAGCGTGTAGAGAGAAGTAACATACTTTGGGTTGTGCGGACCACCGCTATGGACACTTGTTTTGGCAGGATGAGAAAAGATCAAGTAACTCTATTTTTGTTACGGTTGTCTTCGATTTTGTTCGATTCAGAAGGTTGTAGATAACTTGGTCAACTAAGGTTCCGTGTGAATCTACTGTTAGCACATACTACCTCGGTTCCATTTTAATCTACGCGCGCAAGAATACCAACTAGGCATAGTCTGCGTTGATTAAGATAAGATGGTAGTGAGGGAGTATATGTTACTTTGATGGATATTATATCAGTTCTTCGTCTGCTTAAGCAGAATAATCAGCTGTTTTACACTACTAGAAAAATGGGCAACGGTCTACACCTTTAGTACCGGTTCCCGTATGAACCGGTACTAAAGGGTACATTAGTACCGGTTTATTCGCCGACTATGAAGTGCAAGTTCAGTACCGGTTCGATGGGGTCCTTTTGTACCGGTTCATACTAGGAACCGGTACTAAAGGTTTTTAGTGGGCCAGAGCTGAACCTTTAGTACCGGTTCCTAGTATGAACCGGTACTAAAGGGCCCCTGCCCTATTTCTAGCACCCGATCATCCCTGCATCCATTTTCCCTTCTTCTCTCTCACATTTCCAAACATTTTGCACCTCTCACACTTCAATAAATCTTCATTTTTATCCACCATTTTATCAAGATTGACGGCACCCATCTATCTAAGGGTTAGCAATATCATCCTTTCTTCCGGCGTTCCTAATTTAGCTCATTTCTTTGCTAGTTTAACTCGTATTATTTTTCTAGTGCTAGCAAGGTGTTTGATGAAATGCCTAAGTTAGGGATTTCATTCTTTTTGTATGCAATTGAGCTCAAATTAAAGTATGATTTGTAGGTTTTAGTATCGTCCCCGTCCTCACCGCCGTCGATCGCCAGCGTCTTCCCCTAGCCGGCACTGTACCACCTCGGTGAGCCTCTTTTTTTTAATAAAAAAAACTTAGTTTTATGTGATGAACTTGAATATTAATTAAGTTGGTCACTCATATATCCATGATGTTGTGTAATTAATGATTTTTGATATACTTATATAATGCAGATGAATCGACAATGGATGTACGGTGACCGATGCCATCCCGACTTCATTACTGGCATGCATTATTTTCTCAACGTGGCGGAGGCAAACAGGCGGTCGAATGGTTTCATTTATTGTCCATGTAGTTCCTGTAGAAATACGAAGGATTACTCTACCTCAAAGACCCTTCACTTCCACCTGCTTGAGAATGGTTTCATGCCCGGCTATAATTGTTGGACCAAGCACGGAGAAAGAGGGGTTATAATGGAAGGCAACGAAGAAGAAGAGGATAGTGACAACTATCCTATATTCACTGAAGACGGTGATAGTAGTATGGGGGAAGACGAAGCTGAAGAAGAGCCCATTTTTGATGAGCCCATTTTTGATGACCCCGATGACGATTTGGGTCGGGCCATTCTTGATGCGAAGATAAACTGCGGAAGTGAAAAGGAGAGGTTAAAGTTGGAGAAAATGTTAGAGGATCACAACAAACTGTTGTACCCAAATTGCGAAGATGGCCAGAAAAAATTGGGTACCACACTGGAATTGTTGCAATGGAAGGCAGAGAATGGTACTTCTGACAAGGGATTTGAAAAGTTGCTGAAAATAATAAAGAAGATGCTTCCAGGGGAGAACGTATTGCCCTCTAGTACGTACGAAGCAAAGAAGGTTGTCTGCCCTCTAGGATTAGAGGTGCAGAAGATACATGCATGCATCAATGACTGCATCCTCTACCGCGGGGAGTACGAGAATTTGAATGCATGCCCGGTATGTGGTGCATTGAGGTATAAGATCAGGCGAGATGACCCTGGCGATGTTGAGGGCGAGTCCACCCACAGGAAGAAGGTTCCTGCGAAGGTGATGTGGTATGCTCCTATAATACCACGGTTGAAACGTTTGTTCCAAAACAAAGAGCATGCCAAGTTATTGCGATGGCACAAAGAGGACCGTAAGAAAGATGTGATGCTGAGACACCCCGCTGACGGATCGCAGTGGAGAAAAATCGATAGAAAGTACAAGTCATTTTCAGATGACGCAAGGAACTTAAGATTTGGTCTAAGTACAGATGGCTTTAATCCTTTCGGGGAGCAGAGCTCCAGTCATAGCACCTGGCCAGTGACTCTATGTATCTATAACCTTCCTCCTTGGTTGTGCATGAAGCGGAAGTTTATTATGATGCCAGTGCTCATCCAAGGCCCGAGGCAACCCGGCAACGACATTGATGTGTACCTGAGGCCATTGGTTGAAGAACTTTTACAGTTGTGGCGTGAAGAAGGTGTACCTATTTGGGATGAGCACGAACAAAAGGAATTTAACCTACGAGCATTGTTGTTTGTAACCATCAATGATTGGCCTGCTCTTAGTAATATTTCAGGACAGTCAAACAAGGGATACAATGCATGCACACACTGTTTAGGTGAGACTGACAGTATATATTTGAGAAACAAGAATGTGTACATGGGGCATCGTCGATTTCTTCCAAAACAACATCAAGTAAGAAAGAGAGGAAAGCATTTCAGAGGTGAGGCAGAAGACCAAATGAATCCTACCCGCCCTACTGGGGATGTTATATATGATATGGTCAAGGATTTAAAAGTGATCTTTGGAAAGGGTCCTGGCGGACAATCTGTTCCGCATGATGTTGACGGACATGTACCCATGTGGAAGAAGATGTCCATATTTTGGGAGCTACCCTACTGGAAAATCCTAGAGGTTCACTCTGCAATCGACGTGATGCACGTGACGAAAAATCTTTGCGTGAACCTGCTAAACTTCTTGGGCGTGTATGGGAAGACAAAAGATACACCGGATGCACGGCACGACCAACAATGTATCCACGAAGGAAACAACCTGAATCCAGAGAAGTATCAAGGTACTGCCAGCTACGCTCTTACCAAAGAAGAGAAGGAGATCTTTTTTGAAGTCCTGAGTAGCATCAAGGTCCCGTCTGGCTTCTCATCGAATATAAAGGGAATAATAAACATGTCAGAGAAAAAGTTTCAAAACCTAAAGTCTCATGACTGCCACGTGATTATGACACAAGTACTTCCGGTTGCATTGAGGGGGCTTCTATCAGAAAATGTTCGAGTACCCATTGTGAAGCTATGTGCGTTCCTCAATGCAATTTCTCAGAAGGTGATCAATCCACTAACTCTACAAAATTTACAGAAGGATGTGGTGCAATGTCTAGTCAGCTTCGAGTTGGTGTTCCCACCATCCTTCTTCAATATTATGACGCATCTCCTCGTTCACCTGGTCGAAGAGATTAGTGTTCTCGGTCCTGTATTTCTACACAACATGTTCCCCTTTGAGAGATTCATGGGAGTCTTAAAGAAATACGTTCATAACCGTGCTAGGCCAGAAGGAAGCATCTCCAAGGGCTATGGAACAGAGGAGGTCATTGAGTTTTGTGTTGACTTTATTCCTGACCTTAAGCCGATCGGTGTTCCTGAATCGCGCTATGAGGGGAGACTGCGTGGAAAAGGCACGCTAGGAAAGAAAGCAACAATGTGTATGGACGGACATTCTTTCACTCAAGCACACTACACAATTCTACATAATTCCAGCTTGGTGGCTCCGTACAAAGTGGAACACAAGAATATTTTACGCTCTGAATACCCGGAGCAACGTGAAGATTGGATTGATGGAGAACACATGAAGACTTTCGGCGGTTGGTTGCAAACACGGCTCATGAATGTAACTGATGAAGAACAGCTATACTTGTTGGCCAAGAAACCATCTTCGACTATATCGACATTTCAAGGGTACGAGATAAATGGGAATACATTTTACACATTCGCCCAAGATAAAAAGAGCACCAACCAAAACAGTGGTGTCCGCTTTGATGCAGCAGAGGACAATGGGAAGAAGGTCACATATTATGGGTACATAGAGGAGATATGGGAACTTGACTATGGACCTAATTTCAAGGTCCCTTTGTTCCGGTGCAAATGGTTCAACCTGAAAAATGGGGTACAGGTAGACCCGCAGTACGGAATGACTACAGTGGATCTCAAGAATCTAGGGTACGACACCGAACCATTCGTCCTAGCCAGTGAAGTGGCTCAGGTTTTTTATGTGAAGGACATGTCTACCAAACCGAAAAAAAGAAAAGAAAGGCAAGAGGACACATCATACGATGAGCCAAAGCGCCACATAGTTCTTTCAGGAAAAAGAAACATCGTGGGAGTAGAGGACAAGACAGACATGTCAGAAGATTATAATAAGTTTGATGATATTCCACCCTTCAAGGTGAAAACTGACCCAAGCATCATTTTAAATAATGAAGATTGTCCATGGCTGCATCGCAATCAGAAGAAAGGGAAACACAAGAAGAAAACTCAGAAGACTAGATAGGGATCATAACTTGTGTATCTCAATATGGAAATCACTTTCCCATTTATTTTTGTGTAATGATGTTATTGTATGAGGGAAATTTTTCCGAGACGGAGCTTCCGAAGATGCCGTAGGGCGTGAGCACCAATGACATCTTCGAGAAACTCCGCCGCGGGAGATTTCCCAACCCTTTACCCAAAACTGTTAGAGGAGATAGAGTCTTTCACGGGCTTGCAGGGAAATTTTTCCGAGGCGGAGCTTCCAAAGATGCCGTAGGGCGTGAGCACCAACGACATCTTTAGTCTCGGTTGCACCCACCAACCGAGCGTCCTTATCTCATCGAGCAGTGCATCCACCCACGCGTCCTTATCCTGCCGACATCTTTAGTCTCGGTTGCACCCACCAACCGGGACTAAAGGTTACCCACACGTTCTTATCCCACCGACAGTTTTGTTAGATGACACAAAAACCACCTTTAGTCCCGGTTGTACCCACCAACCAGGACTAAAGGTTAGATGGTTCCCCGCGCCACTGCGTTCCCGCCTATTTTCTTCCCGCGCTTTCCACCGCTTCTACTTTGTCTTGTTCCTCCGACAGGGGCATCGTGCGTCCACCCACGCGTCCTTATCTCATCGAGCAGTGCATCCACCCACGCGTCCATATCCTGCCGACATCTTTAGTCTCGGTTGCACCCACCAACCGGGACTAAAGGTTACCCACACGTCCTTATCCCACCGACAGTTTTGTTAGATGACACAAAAACCACCTTTAGTCCCGGTTGTACCCACCAACCGGGACTAAAGGTTAGATGGTTCCCCCCGCCACTGCGTTCCCGCCTATTTTCTTCCCGCGCTTTCAACCGCTTCCCGCCTCCGTCTTCCTGCCATTTTTCACTATATATATGTAGGTTTGGCCTCCATTCACATATCACATCTAGACTCATATCTGCAAACCTCATCACTCTCTTCCATGGCTTCCATCGTATCTCTAACCCCCCAGGAGGCGGAGGCGCTTTGCGCCTCAAACTACCCTTGCCCGCCGGGCTACCGCGTCCCCCCCGGCTGGATGCTGAGCGTCGGAGGCGTACCAGTCCCTCCTGTCCCTGTAGGTGTGGCACGCCAGATGGCCATCACGAACCACTACTACTTCGAGCTCACGCCAGAGCTGCGGAGGAATCCTCAGTGGCATCCCGACTATAGCCCGACTTGGGACGCCTTCTTCATCAATCGGCGTGAGAGTGCGCTTGCCAGGCACGAGGAGGACAGCTCGCCTCGTTCGAACTTCAACGAGGCCGGCCGTCGGCTATGGTGGCGCGGCCGGACTCTCCAGAGCGTCATGGCCTACCATGGCCCCCGCCTGCGCTACCCTCAGTCTCAGCCCACGCGTGCTCACCAGTCGAGGTTCGACTACCGCGACCCCGATGCCAGCGACGATGACACCGGCGACTACGACGACTACAGTGGCGACGTTTATAGGGCTAGGCACGACTATGACTGAATCACTCCAACATTCGAAAACAAGCTCGGCCGATTAATTGTGACTTAATCTGGCCATGTATCTTAATTTTCAGTTGAGATATATGTACTTCTTTTCTTGTTCAATCGTTGAAATAAAATCAAATGAAAATCAAAAGAAAAAGAAAAAAGAAAATCAAAAGAAACTGCAAAAGAAACTGCAAAAGAAAATCAAATGAAAATCAAATGAAAAAGAAAAAAAGAAAAATCAAATGAAAATCAAATGAAAATCAAAAGAAACTGCAAAAGAAAAATCAAATGAAAATCAAAAGAAAAAGAAAAAAAGAAAAATCAAAAGAAACTGCAAATGAAAATCAAAAGAAACTGCAAAAGAAAATCAAATGAAAATCAAAAAAGAAAATCAAAAGAAACTACACAAGAAAATCAAATGAAAATCAAAAGAAACTGCAAAAGAAAAATAAAAAAGAAAATCAAAAGAAACTGCTAAAGAAAATCAAATGAAAATCAAAAGAAACTGCAAAAGAAAAATCAAATGAAAATCAAAAGAAAAAGAAAAAAAGAAAAATCAAAAGAAACTGCAAATGAAAATCAAAAGAAACTGCAAAAGAAAATCAAATGAAAATCAAAAGAAACTGCACAAGAAAACCAAATGAAAATCAAAAGAAACTGCAAAAGAAAAATCAAATGAAAAAGAAAAAAACCTTTGGTACCGGTTGGTGCAAACAACCGGTACGAAAGGTTAAAAGAAAAATCAAAAGCGCGGAAGAATTCCGAAAATACCTTTGGTACCGGTTGTTGTTACGAACCGGTACTAAAGTACCTTTAGTACCGGTTCGTAACAACAACCGGTACCAAAGGTGCTTTAGGTCGTTTCCTTCTTCCCCCCAACGAAGGACACAGCAAAAGCCGCACTCATATCAGCAGATCCCGCGCCGTCGCCGTCGCCTAGGAGCCCCGCACCGTCGCTGTCGCCCGCATCTTGCCTCGCCTCGCCTCCGCTCCACCGCGCCGCTCGCCTCGCCTCGCCTCCGCTCCCGCTCGCCTAGGAGCCCCGCGCCGTCGCTGTCGTCCTCGGCGGCGCACCAGAACGCGGCCGCGGCGGCTCCCGCTGACGAGGAGGAGGCCGGGGAGCAAGGGCCTTTCCCCATCGAGCAGCTCCAGGTGCGGTTCGGTGCACACCCATCTCTCTCCTCCCTTCTTTCTCTCTCAATCGACCCGCTCCTCCTTCCCTGCGGACGGCGTCAAGAACAGGGATTTCGTGAACGACCCGCTCTTTCTCTTGTCGTAGAATAGGGGATGCGACTGAATGCTGCAACTGCTCAAGCCCCTATTTTCCTCATATGTTTGATTTCCCCTGGGTTCTTGCCATCGGAACCGCGTGAATTCGAGGATTTAGTCGGCATTGAGGTGGGTAATCCCTAGTATTTGGGAGTCCCCTTTCTGGTAGAGTTATCGACCCTGAGCCCCCGAATTCCTGATTGTTGTTTCCTCGGGAATTTCACATGTATGAAATGGATGGAGATGCTCTCGTCTGATTTTGCGTATGGCCAGAAGCTTCATTCAGTGAAATTGGTTATCAGTTTATCACTCCTGAGATGTCTGCTGTCACCCTTTCTTTAAAGATGCGTGTTCTTTCTTGTTTTTCACAGATCAGGAGTAACTTGGATTGTATATTTGTCTGCCGAATCTTGGAGTCTGAAAAATCTGAAGATACACTGGTTTCTAGTTGTGCACAAATATGAGGATCTGTATTTTATTGTTGAACCTTTGTGATTCCTGGCAACTAAAGTTATTGATTACAGATTAACATATGCACACATTTTTTCTGGAAGTAATGCTTATAGTATCATTCAAGTGTTTGTTGTACCAATGCTGTCAAGTATCATGGAAAATAAAACCAATAAACATTTCTGAAAGTAATTCATCTACTTCCTGAGGCACCACGGGCAGTAGCCAATCAGCCATAGCTTGTGGAATTGTATGCCATTTATTTTGTCATCTTTGCTAGTTTTATATTCCTAGCTCTAGAGTTATTTCTCTATACTAGGTATTCGCAGTTTATTTAATCATTTAGCCATATGGCGCATGGTTACCCTTCCTTTGCAGAATGCTCTTGTTTAGGCTGCTGAGGATGTGATCTGCTTTCTAGTACCCTTGTACTCAGGTGTTACTTTTGTTGCAGGTGAATTTGACCCTGAGTTGGGTGAGTTTGGTCCAGAAAACGACCCGTGAGTTTGGGGTTGATCCGGTTGGTTGCACGGTGGGTGTGACGCCAACCTAATCTTGGTTGTTTCAGTATCTTAAGGCCCTTGTGTTTCAGCTAGTTTGAAGTGGTTTTATTTGTCCGGTTGGCAAGTTTGTAAATTAACAAAGTTATGTAATGACCACTCTACGTCTAAAACTAAGGTCCGTGGTGGTACTGTTATGCTATCAAGGTTGGCTGAATGTGTGTAGTGCCTATCGTGTGCATGGTCCTGGAAAGGAATTACACATGTTTTGAGAGTTTCCGAAATGTAATTCAAGTTTATAAATGTCCGGTGTGATGCATTGACATGATCAACCGCCAACCACATCATGTTGCTTAAGTGAACTTGTGTTGCATTCCGGAGGACCTCACAGCTTATCCACACACTTTTCAACACATCACTGGAATAATCATACTATTTTGGTGATGTAACTTGCTATGGATCGTGAAAAGGATGTCTCAAATGAACTGAAAATAATTTGAAACGTGGTTGATGGAAACTAGGAATATATATCCGAATGATAAATTAGATGTAACTTGTTATGGATGGAATAATCATACTATTTGTCAACTAGAAATATATATCCGAATGATAAATTAGATGTAACTTGTTATGGATGGATAAAATAGATACAAAAAGTTATTGGGTCAATACTTGAACATATATCTTATTTTGATTTTGATTTGCCAACATATATCTCGCGTTCTGACCCCGGTGCAAAAAGTCTTGTGCCCTATTTTTAATTCCAGAAAAATTGTTGCAAGTGTTTGAAATTTATGATAACTTAAAATGACATGATTAATCAAATAATTGCACTTAATTTTGTAGTGACATTGAGCTATGGAGGACAACACCTTCATCCGAGATGAGGAGCGAGAAGAAATGGTGCAGAAAATGATATTTGAGAGTGCCCGTGGACCGGAACCCAATGGAGAACCCG
The DNA here is from genome assembly GCA_007115705.1 of Dactylis glomerata. NCBI lineage: Eukaryota > Viridiplantae > Streptophyta > Magnoliopsida > Poales > Poaceae > Dactylis > Dactylis glomerata. The sequence goes on along the minus strand of QXEO01001278.1, from coordinate 4,512,211 downwards.
ATGGAGATGACGATGATTTCGGCTCGCAATTTTTAAATGATGTCGGTGAGGGACTTGAGTCTGATGAAAGAAGAGACAACGAAGTGTCCTTAATAAACTTCGGCGAGGTGTATATCAAGGCTATATGTTCATCACTTGATGCATTGATTTATTTGTATTACACTTATTAACGAATGATTTTTCTTTTAGCCTTCTGGATCATCGAGGAAATCTGTTAAAAAGCAACGAGGCCCGACGCAACGTCTAAAGGGCGAGGGTAGGTTAGCCCTCACCGCATTTAAGGCTAGTGGTCAACCGGTGGAGCCCAAAGAGCACTACCGTAAATTCATAAACCAGGCTGGAGTTCTTGTTAGGGACCATGTACCGATCAGCATTGTAGAGTGGCATAAGCCGAAGAACGCGGGGGCTGAAGCTAGTTATGTCAATGATACTCTAAGGCCTAGTTTGGCAGTAAAGTTTTTCTAAAACTAAAGTATTACAATACCAAAGTATTATGATGCCTGGCTAACAAATACTTCAGTATTAGAGAATACTTCATTTTAGAAAAAAAGAGGTCCAGCCTAAAGTTTGCAGTAAGGCAAAAAAATGAAGTTTTGGGGGATACTTCAGTTTCTAAAACCAAAGTATTTGCTAGACCCAAACACCTTAAAGTATTTGATACTTTAGTATTCTTAGAAACTGAAGTATTCACAGAATACTTCAAAATTACTCTAATACCAAACGGAGCCTAAAGCTTTTTCTTTGGGACAGTCTACTGACACACTTCAGCCTACCGGAAGACATGACGGAAGGCCAGAAGAAGAAAGTCAAGGAATGGACTCTTAAGAGGATGGCCACACAATTCCAGACCTGGAAGAAAAATTTATGGGCCAGATATGCAGATAAAGATCCAGTATTCACTGGAAGTCTAGTGAAGATAAAAGATCACTGGCCCGCATTTAAGAGCTATAAGAAATCTTCTACTGCTGTGTCCCGATCAGTCACAAATACGAAAAATGCTTCAAAGAAGGAACATTTCCATCATTTGGGGTCAGGTGGCTACAAGACTGCCATTCCGAAGTGGAGAGCATTTAAAGCTAAACTGATGGAGGCAGGAATCACTCCACAGACATGGGACTGGCCCGACCGGTCCAAGTTCTGGTTGTTCGCGCATGGGGCAGGGTTGGACCCAAAGACAGGGCAGATCGTTGCAAAGGGAAAATGGAAGGATAAAGTTAATGCAATCACGACGCTGCTTATAGATGCAATTGAAAAAGTTAGAAAGGGAGAGTACATTCCCGATAGAGAGAATGACGAGCTGACACTCGCTCTTGGGAATGCGGAACACGTTGGACGGATACGAGCCCTCCCAGGTGTCACCATGAAGGAAGCATGGCCGGAGTGCGCTGACACTTATAGAAGCCGTTCGAGAAAGAAGAAGCAGGACTTAGACAGGTTAGCGGAATTGATAAATAGGGTGGAGGTGCTTGAGCAAAATCAGAGGGCAGCTGATCAGCCGCTGTTTATACAAGATCCTCAACCCGATGCCGCCCCATCTCAGCGAAGAAGCAGTGTGGGTTCCTCGCATCTTGAATGTGCAGGAAGCTACCCCGTGGATTATATCACGGAGAAGACAGATTGCGAGCTACATGTGCAAATGAGGAACGTGTCCGTTAAGGTCGCGGTCGGCTATGTTTACCCAAACGAAGATGGAGCAACGCACCATCATATGCCCATTCCAAGTGGCTGTGTTCGTGTCGGAGTGGATGACGTTGTTCCAGGTTTTGAAACAATGGACCTTGATTTTCCTGGAGGTGACGAAGAGAAGACACTGGCCGATGTCAAGCGCGGTTTCGCCATATGGTCCAAGAAATACATCGTCCTTTTGCCAAGGCCACCGACTCCTCCTCGTAGCACTCCACATGAGCAGCAAATTCCACATGAGCAGCAAATTCCACATGAGCAACAATGGCCATCGACTCCGCCTGGTAGCAGTCCACATGAGCAGCAAAGTCCACACCTACCGGAGAGGGACCCCAGCGCGAGTCCACCATCTCGAGATCCTCCGCGTAAGACTGCGTTTTTTAAGCGGAATGGTACGCCGCCTAGGAAGAGACCTAGAATGGAGAAACCACTGCCGCCTATCGAGAAGTTACCTTGGGAAAGAACTATCGAGGAATGCAGTGAAATCTCTAAGTCCGAGGTGGCCAAACATTTTGCTAAGAAAGTGCCAGAGATACCTTTTGAGAAGACTCTAGATCCAGTGAAAGTTATTCGTACCATTGAGAATCTATATGACCCTCCACCATCGCCGCCATCTGACTATAGGCGTTCTATTGAAAAGTCGTATGACGCTATGGTGGAGGTGAAAAAACCCGATCAATCGGTGGTCTCGGCGAAAACGAGGAAACAAGTGTACCAGCTCGGAGAACAACCCGTTCAATCGGTCCCCCCTCTCAAGGTGTTTGACGAGAAGGCCGTTGAAAGTTCTCGACAAAACACAATTGATTACCCCATCACTGAAGTAGTATATCAATTTGTTCAAGGGAAAGATCTGGTCGAGAATATCAGGTCGCTACCAACATGTATGCGTAATTTGAATGCGTGGTACACTAATGCCACAAAGAGAGGGATTGATTGTATCATGGTGCGAGTTAAGGATGAACACTACTTCCAAGAATACTCTGTCAGCGTTGACTTCCTCGAACTTTTCCAGTTATACAATCTCCGGGCCATCGACAAATCTATCATCAGTTGCTATTGTCTGTAAGTGATTTATTAATATAATTTGAGAAGTCTTTAGCTCAGCTCATTCTTTGTCTGCAAATTATCCTCAATTTAATCTTTTGTGCGCTATATTATGCAGATCGAAGAAGCTCGAATGCAAAAGGGATGAAATCACGGACATTGGGTTCATTGTCCCAGATACAATGCATGAAAAAACCATAGAAGATCCCATCTTTAACAAGGATACACCAGAGACTTTGCTAAGGTTTTTGAAGCGACAACGTGACAAAAAGATAATACTTTGGCCTTACAACTTCAAGTAAGTGTAACTGTCTTATAACACATTCTATTTTGCTCACCATACGTTAAAATTTTAACTGATGACTTATATCTATGACACTGCATATTTAAACGTGCGCAGGTTCCACTTTATTCTTATCGTCATTAAAATGTACGATGGAGAGGTTGAAGTCTATGACTCACTAACCAAAGAGCCTATACTATACAAGTCGGCTTTTGATATGCTCAAAAGGTAATTTTAATTCTTATCGGTTTTTTCGTTAATTTCCTGATATCAACAAATTAATAACTCTTTTATGCATTTTCTTTTGTCGGGCAGCGTATGGCAAACGTTCATCCAGGAAGATCCGGCCGGTGGATGGAAACCGAAGCTGATATGGCGTGCGAACAAAGTAAGTAGTACTACCTAGGTCCACACACCTTTATCATACTTGATTATTATTTGATTGAATTATATTCTTGTACAGAAATGCTCGAAACAACCTGAGGGGACTAATCTATGTGGATACTATGTTTGCGAGAACATCCATAAGATTGTCAGCGAGAGAACGAATAATCAAAGGAATAGAGAGGTACGAAAACAATATTCACAAATTTATTTTGTTACCATAACTTGTGCTAAGTTTCAGTCATAATTGTTTGATTGTGATTTGATATATATATATATATATACATAGCTCATGTATTCATTTGAATCTCATTCTTTTACAGTTGGCAAGAAAGCGTGACAGGCTCCCAATCGAGCACCGCTTCAAAGCAATTGGCGAGGAATTGGCGGGATTTTTCCTTCGGGACGTCATACCTAACTTCGGAGAGTACCACTATGAATGAAGATCTACATGTAATATATAGTTTGACTCGGAGAGTACCACTATGCTACATGTAATAGATAGTATGCCTCGGAGAGTACCACTATGCATGAAGATCGATCTTCATGCATGTACTACTTAATTTGCGATCTTATGCAATTACATGTGTTATATTATATGCACCAAGTTGATATGCATTACCTTGATCTTCATGTACTCCTAAATCGAAACACGTTTCTGGTGCATCGACGCGATCCTCGTACGATGAAATGGTCCGATACCCCTAAAAACCCCTCCTAATTAAAACCCTAAACCCTAAATTCCTTTGGTACCGGTTCGTGTTACAAACCGGTACCAAAGGTCCCTAGCCTGCACTCCCCTGGGAGCCAACGTGGAGGCCCCTTTAATACCGGTTTGTAATGAACCGGTACTAAAGAGGGGGGGCCTTTTGTCCCGAATCTTTAGTACCGGTTTGTTTTCCGGTACAAAAGGGCCTCTAGAACCGGTACTAAAGCCCTTTTTCCTACCAGTGTTACCTGTCTATTACTTTTGATGAATGTTTGTGTCAATTCTTTGTCTAAGTGGCTAACCTCGCCCCATTTTCCGTCTACCCACGTGTGCCTATGCTCCGAGCAAAGAACACCTCTTCATGCATGCTTTGGATATTTCGACCCCTAGAACTACTTCGTGTGGATTTGGACTGTACAATGTACACTCCATTTATTTAAATTTTCATGAGATGTAGCCAAATACTATCATTGGATGAAAGGTGAGTAATACTAGAAAATACAACTAAATTAGGAATTAAAAAGGGAAAAGTGAGGTTGGCAGGCAGGTTTCAGGGATTATAGCAGTTCTAGCAGACCTCTTAGAAAGCCGAACAAATGCCCATTTATGATTTTGGAAAAAAAAGGGGGGCGGGGGGATGAATAGGCGTGGTATACCCGCGCGACCGGATTTTTTTTAAGGTAACGTGATGCCAACCTGCACAAAAAGGGTTACACGGCCGGCCTGAGGGTGCCTTGCATACCCACAAGCCATTTGGCGGGAGGGAAAATTCGGCGTGGAATTTCCCCGCCACCGTTGTCGCCTCCGCCATAGATCTACTCATCCCCCTCTCCCCTTCGGCCTCACCGTGACCCCTAGCGCCGCTATGGACTCCTTCCAACCACCGCTCGTAACCTCATGATGGTCCAATTGACCCCACCCCCCTCCCCACAGCTCATGTGGCTCCTCTCGCCGTCGGCGTGGCCGTGCTTGTTTCCGACCCTCCTCCGGCGCTGTGAAGCGCAAGTGGCAACCACGTAGTCTAGGGCGCCATTTCCGTAGCCGATGCGCTTTTTGGGGCCCGGCCAGAAGTTGCGACCTTGGCCCCTCCCGTGCCGTCAATAAAGAAGAACGTTGTGGCGCCGTTGGGAGAAGCAAGCCAAGGCAAATGGTGTGAAAGACAGCCGAAAGGCCGGCTGTCACTCCTAAGGCCACGGCGGCTGCTCCAGCCACCAACCTCATCGATGCCCGCTAAGTGTGTGGAAACACATGAGAGGTATGAAATTTTGAGCCCTCCCGATGGTTTCACAATTCTGTATTGTAGCTCCAATTTGACCGTTGCGCGTCGGAAACTCGCAATTCCGTTTTGTAGCTCCAATTTGCATGAGGTTCCAAGCTTGTTTTCAACTTTTTGAATGAAAATGCGGTTGACCTTGATCAAACGCCACTCGAAGATTTTGAAACCGGCACAGATGAGAGCAATGGCAAGGAGGCTGACGTTGAGGAGGTGGAGGAGATAGAGGATGGGTTTCTTAATTCCCCACAACCTACCCAACACAAGAGAACCATGAACTCTAAAAAACGTATTATTGGCGATCGTTTCGTTATAAATAAAAATCGTTTGGGGGTCTGGGGCTCATCTGTAGGGTTGGTTGAGGAACCCGCCCCCCAAAAAATTACTATTAGCGACTAGGCTATTGAGTCGGATGGGAAAACCGCGTCCTGCCTATATGGTGGAGAACCGCCTCTAAAGGTCGGTTATGTGCTAGTGACTACACCGATATGGAAGATGTTAGCTTGGTGCGGGCATGGGAGAGTGTTTCACTCGATGCAATGTCTGACATCGACTGGACTGGGAAGAGGGTATTGGCAACAGATGCATGCTCGGCTTGCCTCCCCACACCGCCACACATCTATAGAGCAACTCCAAGATCGTTGGGACACGACCGAATCAAATTTTAGTTGTTGGATTGGATGCTTGGAGCAAATGAGGAATGCTCCTCCAAGTGGTGTCACCATTGATGACTACGTAAGTTTCTCTTGCATTGCTTCATTTATTTGTGAGTGTTCATTTGAAATACTTGTGCTAGTGTTGCATTCTAATACTTATGCTAGTGTTGCATTTGAAATACTTTTGAATTGTTACATATGTAGGAGAAATTGCAACAAAAAGGTACAAGAAATCACTCTCTTCAAACAACAAGCCGTTCATGCTACACCATTGTTGGAAATTGCTAGAGCATAGTGAGAAATGGAAGTTGATGGATCAAGAATATCCACTGAAAAAAGGAGCAATGATCATATTGGATGATGATGGTAGTGATGTTGAGGGAAAAAGAAACAAAGGCAAGCCTCATCAAAATAAGAAGGCAAAGGAAAAGATAAGAAAGCAAGCCGAGGCATCAAGTTTGGGGGAACAACGTTGATGACCTCGTGAAATCCAAGGAAAAGTTGGTGCAAAAAAACATTTGATACAAAGCTTCTCATTGCCGAGAAGAAGATTCAAGAGAAGTAAATGAGGTGGCAAGTAATACGCGAAGATGACATGCGCAAGGCCGCCGTAATGGAAAAGAGGGCCATGGCAGAGCTCATTGCCAAGGAGAACGAGACAATGATGATGGATCCAACTACCATGGACGCCTTCACTAGAGAGTGGTGGAATTTAGCAAGGATGGGGATCTTGGTGCGAAGAAGGCAAGCCGAAAATGGTGGTGGTGGTGCTCTGACGTGTGGTGCTGGTGGTGCTCCGGAAAGTTGTGTTGGTGATGATCCGATGGGTGGTGGTAATGACTCTGCTGTGCTTGGCGGTGATGCTTGTTCGTCCAACATTTGCATTTCGTGGATCTTTTTTTGCTTGCTTGATCTTGTTTGGTCCTGAATCGTCCTTGGCAGCTGGGATACCCTAGCGGTGGTGATGGCTTCGACGTCTTCAGAGGTTTAAAACTTTGTCACTTATTGTCAAATTGTTTGATAAAACTTGGCATTTATGGTCCCTATTCGGATTTTAAGTTTTTGTTGCGGTGTCGATTGCGCCGCGCTGAAAACAGCCCATGTGGCACCGCAAAACATCGTCCATGGTCTTTATCTGCGGTTTTAAAGGTCTAGACTTGCTCTTAAAGCTATGTGAGTTCGTTGGTTTGAAGAGCAACACATGGAGGGCGAGGTGTGTCGCTGGGAGCCTCCAACCCAAGGCCATGGACCTGTTCCTATTTTGACTTGGGGCAGCACAACTTTGGAATGCATTAATTTCGCATCCTATACCTATATTCTTGTTCTGAAGGCTCTATAAAGAGCGGAACCTCAAAATAATAGCGGTTTTGATCCAAAAAAATGTCTCATGTCTCATGTAAACACCGCAAAACTCACTGACCCATAAAACCTTTTGTGGTAGACCACAAACGCCTATATATATGTGGTTCTAGCCGCTTCATCTATGGTACCCGCATAGTGCAGCGGTTGGCAGGAGGGAATTTTCAGTTTTCCTCCCTCTCACACCGATGTCGCCTCCGTAGATCTTATGCTGCCACCTTAGACTCCCGCGCCATAGCCCTAGATCTCCGCATCGCCGCCATTGATCTCCACGGTTCTGATGACGTGGCAAGTCTGTCAGCACCGTCCACCGAAGTTCATCTCATCCGCTCTCGCTCCGGCCATGGCTTCCGTGGTGGATGTCCATCCCGTGACCGTGCGGCCGTGGCTTTGGCGGCCGCACCCGCGACCGTGAGGCCATGGCTTCGGCGGCCGCACCCGCGACCGTGAGGCCATGGCTTCGACGGCCGCACCCGCGCCCGCCGTGGTGTCCCTGGAGCAGAATCTCAATCGCATGTGCATCGTATTTTCCTTGATGGTTTTCAGTAAATTTGGCCTTTAAATGTAGGTTCAATACATACGATATGGTTGACTATCATGAAGTTCAAAAGTTCAAGACATCTAGAATTGAGCGCCGGTTCAAGAGGTCAGAAAACATCTTTAATCTATAAGGATCCGTAATATTGAAAGCAAAATTATGTTCATGGATCCTACTAGAATGGACGTGGAAACTAAAGCATTTTGGAACGAAAAAAGGGATGAGATATTGAGTTCGATGAGGAAGAACAGTGGTGATGAACAAGGGGCTTCATCATCTGGCGATGCCAGTGCTAGCTGAGAAGATCAATGTAGAATTCGAGTATATTTCATTGTATCCAGAATCTTTGTCACTGAGAAGAACTATATCAAATTTGAATATTTATTATTTTTGGTATAAAAAAATGCAAAAGACAAGGAGCAGATCCTGCAAACCCGTACCGCAAAATTGAATAGTTGTTTTTGCGGTAGAGGATGCGTTGCTACTGCTCTGCACTGCAGCAGATTTCACACCGCAAAACACGTTTTGCGGTTCCGCGATTTACCGTATTGTGTTAGAGATGCTTTAAGCTGAAGTGCGACACGTTCTCATGAAGGAGCAACCACAGTTGGATGCACCCGTTGCACCAGCAGCCTCGGGGCACCAGATATGTTCTCGTGATTGACGCAAACAAATATGAGAACATATCTAGTGATACCATACCTTATATTGATACCATGATACCACACTCTAAAATTTGAATGTGCAAGTTACAAAAAAATTGAACAATAAATTATGATGTTCACAAGATATATGTGTTTACAATCCCTAGAAGTTTAAGAAAGCAAAATAGAAATACACTTGGAGAAACAAAAAAGACAAACACAACTTGAATAGTGTCACAAAAAGACAAAATGAGAAAATGACACTATTCACATAGCAATTTATCTTTTTTGTTTCTCTTGGTGCATTTCGAGTTTGGTCCCGAAAATTCTAGGGAATGTATATACATATCTTGTGAACACCCACAAATTTGTTCCAAATTTTTTTGACACTTATAAATCTAAATTTTGAGACATGGTATCATAGTATCATATAAGGTGTGATATCACTAGATATTTTCCAAAACAAACATATACATAACCAATACTAGTAGAAGCGGGTAAATATCCCATGATCCCACACTTCATATAATACCATGCTATCATTTCTCAAAATTCGAATTTAGTAGTTTTTCAAAATTCTAAAATAAATTGTTAGCATTGACAATATATGTTTCAACAATCTCTATAATTTATAGAACTAAATTTAACATATACATAGAGAAACTAACAAAGACAAATCCAACATAAACATTACCACAAAAAATATAGACAAATGCCACTATTCACATGTTAATTTGTCTTTTTTGTTTTCCTTGTGTATTTCATATTTGCTTTTCAAAATTATGGAGATCGCAGACACAAATCATGTGAACACACACATTTATTTTTGATTTTTTTTAAAACTTTGAAAATTGAATTTTCAGATATAGTAGCATGATAGCATGTGATATTTTCCCAAGTAGAAGCCATCCGCCGAGATTAAAATCGAGCAATATATTGCAACGAGCAGGTTGGAACTATAGCCAAATAAGAAATCAGTCAAGGATTCGTGACAAATTAAGTTCATGCATGACTATGAAAAATTGGGACTAGCTTGTTCATGAAGAATCAGAGAGGAGGAAATTCATAGACATCATTATACAGAAACCTGAAAAGGAATTCATACAAACCTTGGTGGACTATCACTTGGAGTAATTTATAAAATGGGGCGAAAGCCTTTTTTCCAGGAATACTGCCTTGAGTAATTGTTGCACTTCACCGCCTAGACTGGGAAAAATCTGCAGAAGTTGAAAGAGGAATTAGGAATATTATGAAGAGCCGCGCAAAGCACCGCCGCTTGCACCCACTATGGATCCGCAGGCGTACGAGAGGATATCACGGCTTGGTTATTACTTCATTCATGAGATTCTGCATCGATCTGAAAGTCCCAATGGAGTGACGCAGAAGACAGGAGAAGGTGGGAGATGAGTTTATAGCATAAAAACCACCAGTTTGCCATTCAAATTCACCAAATAATACACAAATCCATCACGTTTTGTGAAGTATTTTGCAAAAGAACCTAAAAGTAGACTGAACACAAATTGACACCAAATCTTGCGAGGGGACCCACCTGTCGGGGCCAATTGGCTGATGTGATATGGGTCCAACTTGTTACACCAATTAAAATGAAATGCACATCTTAAAAAAGAAGATAAATAAATGGGAGAGGTTTGTCTCCATGTGGCACCACCGTCGCCTCTGGTGACCTCATCCCCCATCGGCCCACCCCCATTGCCGCTGCATTCCTAAGAGCCATGTTGCCCGCCTCCCCCCTCCCTTCTTATCCCGCCACCCGCCCCTCTATGTAGATGCTCTCTATTCAGCGATGGCGAGCAGAACAACCCACACATCAGCACCTGCGCTCCTTCCACACCACGTCGTACCTTAAGACGACTAGGAGCATCAGGTCGTGCGACACCATGCGACGCACCAGCCCCACCGTTGCCACCAAGAAGGTCATCCCCGTCGGCCACAGGTCGGACTCGCCCCGAAGGAACCAGCTCCCGAGAACTGGTGATGCTCTGATGCGCTGGAGGCTGTCCCAGCGGTAGTCAACCACAGCGGTAGTCAACCAGGACAAAGGGTGGGGAGGGTGGGATTCAAGGGGGGGCTCCCGGCAGCAAAGTCGCTTCTTCCCCTTAACCGGTCACCTATCTCTGCCTCCTCTAGTCCTCCACATTTCAAGCACCTGCGGACCACCAACCCGTGATTTTGGATAGCTCCCCGACCTCACCCCTCTCTCCATGTGTTCCCATGTGCTTTGTTCCCCCTAGTTCCCCAAAATCGGGGGCGGTCCTAAAGGTCAGAGCAGCGGCGCGACGGTGTTGGAGGGCTGGGGAACCATCATGGGTGAGGTGGAAGGTGACAGCCTCTAGGCAGGCGAGTCCCGCATCGGCGGTGTAGCTTAGGTGGAGGGGACGTTGCACATGAGGAAGGACAACACCCCACGTTATTAATTTTTAAGGGATATTTTGATATATTTTTGTTACTATGGGTTGTGCCACGACATGTCAGATTCAGCGTCGAGTCAAATTCAATCTAATTTTAGCTTCTTTTGTAAGAAATTTAGGAAAAAATGATGGATTTTCGTTCAAAGATAAACTGGTACCACTCGGTAAAACTGATGAGTAGTTTGCGGTTCAAATTTACCGAATAATTTACGTTCTCTCTCCACGTGCTCCTTGTGCTATGTTGCGCCCAGTTATTTGAAATCGGAGCGTTGGTGGGCAAAATCTGCGACGGTACTCGAGGGCTGGGGAACCAGCGCGGGGTGAGGTGGACGGGTAACTGCACATGAGGAAGGAGAAGACCCCTCGTTGTTAGTTTTTTACTTTTATGGGATATTTTGATTCTTTTTATTTAGTATGGGTTGTGCCATGTCACTCTGACAGGAACACGTGGGTCCCCCTATCATTCGATGCCAATTCGTGTTCAATCAAATTTTAAGAAATTTAGGAAAAAAGTGGTGGTTTTTTGGTTAAATTGGTCCAGCGGATGGTAGAGGTAGCGATGCAGGCGGACGTCCGCCAGGACCTCTAGGCGGACAAATAATTTTAGGCGTATTTTCTAACCACTTAATTATTTGCTAATTAAATTCGTTTTTTAGCTGATAAGTTGACTCCGGCGGCTGTCCGCTTGGTCCGCCGGACGGTCCACTTGCATGCCTAGGTAGAGGCTGCACAAGGGCCCGGCTCTCTCGCGCGCGGCGCGCCCATGCGGTCAGTGATCATAGGGGTACAAGTTGGTTCACCTCCGTTCAAAAATAAAAGTTGGTTCACCTCAGAAATCAGTACTCGTTCTGACCAACGAGCGATCTGAGATCTCAGCCATTATTTACCGGAGCGGAAAGTAAAATAAGAGGCTCCCGCAATCTTAGAGCATAGTTTAATAGAAGAGGCCACAACTTGCTATAAGATAGTGTCATATCATCTATAGCCGATCTAATAACTAATATGTATAATTTAAGTATAAACATGTATTATTTATGAATAGCTGACCCATATCATATTCATAAAGTACCTAGGAGCATATGTTGTAGCTGACTCTCTTATCCTACAGCTGGCAACTTTTTTCTCCCCTTTCCTCTCTCATCTAACTCAGCACAAATATAATATAGCCCGCTTACGAGCCATAGTAATGGCCAGTAGTAATGAAAGGTTTTAGGTTTGGCGGGTCAAAATTTGCGTCAAATCTGGTTCGGGGTCACGAGAATCATTAAAGCATGTGCAATGGGGTGATATCAGCTTTTTTTAGATGTTATGTAGAATTTGCTTGTTGAATATGAGAAATAAGAAAAAGAAGATTTCCTCTTAGCTAAGACATAATCTCTTAGTAAGTAAGAGAAAATTATTACATATTTTTACTTGGAAAAATAATTTTTTACTACAAATTAATTAAATTATATTAATTGCTAGGGGTGACAATAAGAGATAATCATTGTAAGTTATACTCAGTATTTTCTTTAGATGATATGGAGAGCTAAAAGAACATATAACTTCTATACTATTGCACATGCTGTCATCACATTCCACAATATATATTTCAGTTAAGATGCCAACGAGGCTCATTCTAATATGAATTCATTTTCTCTCTCTATAAATTTAAATACTTCCTCCGATCCATATTACCTTTCACAAATATGGATGTATTTAGATATATTTTAGTGCTAGATACATCCGTATTTGCGAAAGATAATATGGATCAGAGGGAGTATTTACATCACTAATTTATATATTAAACTAAAAATCTTGATCTATTTTCTTAAAATATAGCATACCATGTTGTATATATTTTGTTGCGTGTGTTTGCACGGTGCATGCCACGAGTAAGGGCATAAATACAGTCGGGCTCTATTTTCCGGGAAAGTATATGATGCAAAACCTTATTATTTTTTTAGTGAAAATACGAAACAACTCATAGATACGGTATGTATTTACTACAACCTGGATTTGACTACAAAAAATGTTTCCAAAGTCTGTAACAACTCAAACAATACTTAGCATTTGCACCAAAGTTAGGACCTGATTTTAACTTTTTTTTCTTTAAACAAGGCAAAAGATTTTTTATTTTTATTGATTAAAAAAAAGTTTAAGAGGTCTTATATACCAAAACTTGACAAAAATCAAATCTCCATAACAACAGATGTCTAATCTTGTGGCATTACATTACTTTAAGTCTTAGCCCGAGAAGACTCCAAAGCACGACTTTCTCTTTGATTTTAGCTATGACCATCATCGTGGTGGAAGCCTTGTTCCGGAAAACTCTAGCATGTGATTCAGCTTACATATCTAAGAAGAAAGATGGATGACAAATGTAATCCCTCGCTGAGATAATGAGCTAAATTAGTAACCCAAGTTATCAAAAATTATGTTGTTTTATCTCTTCGTAGGTATTAGAATTTAATTATTAAAAATAAATGATTCATGTTATATATAATATTCTCGGAATTTCTCAGAAAACATTCGTGATAAAGTTAGATCCACCACAAGCCTTGCCTTGGTACACCAGATATGTTGTCGCGATTGATGCAAACAAGCATGTCGATATAACCAATAAAAGCCGGTCGAAAGATTTGAAACGCGCGAAATACATGTATTTTCAAGAGGAAGAATTCCTTGGCAGCGGTGGTCTTTGGCCGAATTACGTTAGAGGCGACACTCGCCGGTGCATGCTAAGAGTTTGGGTTATTTTATTCCGGAAGATTAATTAGGCTTTCGCCGGGCATAAGACTTAAACTTTCTGCTCCTTATAATCTTATTATTCAATGAATTAAAGCAAATATTTTGCCTTAAAAGAAGCCATCGATCCCACTAGATTAAAATCTCGAGACATATTGCGGCGACCAGCGAGCGAGCAGGTCGGATCTATAGCCGAACAAGAAATCAGTTGAGGATTCACGCAATTTTTTCAACATATAGAAACGAGAAAAAGGAATTCATATAAACCAACCTTGATATATGGTCCATGGTCTTGGAGCCATCGCAGCCCCTGCCGCGCGGACGGAGAGGAATCTGCACAAGTTGAAAGAGAAATTAGGAACAACATCAAGAGCCTGCCGTGCGAAGCTTCGGAGAAATCTGCTGGGTCGAGCGAGGTTCTTGCCTTGCCTTGGCGGCCTGGCCCTGGCCATCGGGTAGCTAGCTAGCTAGGTTCGTTCATGGGATTCTGCATCGATCTGGAATTCTGGATGGAGCCAGGCAGAAGATAGGAGAGGACGGGGAAAGATAGACACGAATAAACAACTGTTCGCGTGAGCGCGACGTCGATCGAACGGAAAGCTGGAGGCTGCACGCGGGCCCGGCTTTCTCGTGGGCTCATGCGGTCAGTGGTAACGGGCGTACGCACGTCGGTTCACCTGGGAAGTCGGAACTCGTTCCGACCAAGGAGCGATCTGAGATCTGACGCACTATTTACCGGAACGGAAAGTAGAAACGAGAGGCTGACGCAACCCTACCTACGACTACGAGTACTACTATACCACGGGTCGGCGGCGGTGGCAGGCAGCCAGGCACAGTAGCAAATCAGGTCCAATCTGTGGCGATTTTTTTCGTGCCAGTCAGTGTCGGAGCACGCGTTTCGTTTGTGTTTGGTGTGTACGAGCACCACGCGTTTCGTTTCGCAAGGATAAAACCACTTTGACAGCAAGAGAACCCCTAAGTTTACACTTTGAAGCAAATAGTGTAGCTTATACTTTAGCTAAAGAGTGCTTTTTTTATGTAAGAACAATAGGTTTTGGGTTGATGAACCCCCCCTAGTTTTCAGCTTAATACTCTCTTAAACAATGTAATTTGTGTTAATAATTAATAAAGCTCGCATCAGGATGGAGTTCTCATGCTTCCCACAAAAAAATTACTCTTTACTGTTGTCTAGCTATCGTTTGTCCATCGTTTCCTCCAAAGCTTCTTGTACATCATCTCCATCCCTCCTTGTCTGCTCGACTTCTGGAAGCAAAGATACCAGATGAGTGGGTTAAATGATCCGGACCGTCGAACCACTCTCTTTGAAACAATATCTGTCACACTGTTGTCTTCAGGAGACAAGCTCGAGCATGTTAACTCGTGCATCGCTGCTTCGATCAGAGGATTCCATTTCCGTGGCTTTGTCGTGTGAGAGAATTGACTAGACATTGGGCCTTTCCATTGCTTGTCTATTTATACAAGAATTAAAATCCTATTTATAAATGGGAGATCACAACAATAAGGACTTTCCATGATTTAGAGGATGAGTGAGTTATGTCACGTATCGTGACAGATTTCTAACATTATGTCACATATCATGACATATCTCTAACACTCCTGCGCAGTCACAACGGGAGGAGGAATGACGAGGGTTAACTCGACAAATGTCCAAGATGAAGGACTTAGGATCGGAGGAATAGGGCGTTGGATGAACTCGAAGGTAAAGATCAGTCAAACAAGGCATGTATCGAGAATAAACGTGGTGATCAACTTGGCTTACTCTCAATCTGTCCCTGACCGGCGTCTCCTGGCCCCTATATATAGGTGGTCAGGTCCCAAGGAACCGGTCGGGTCCGATACATATTACAATGTCAGTATACGACATGGACTCGTACTTTGACTATGATTATCCTTGGGCCTAGCTTAACGGGCCTCAGGGGTACACAAGTAACGGGCTCTATTAGCTATACCATTGTTAGTAGCCCCCGAGATTCTACCAGAATTGTAGAGTCGGGTTGAATCTCAATTCTTCATATCTTCAACTTGATCAATCTTCGACTTCTTCTTTTCCCTGTACTCAATAAAACAGCTTTCATTATATTATTTCGCAAGGGGTTTTTGGTTAACAAGCCTGGCAGCTCTGATGGATCAAGAGGCCAGTTAACTGCCGGAGCAGATACTTGTCACCTACTTCACACTCAATCCCCTTAGACTTGAGTCTGGGACCTGGTCTAACCCATTCTTTTGCTGCATTTAGGATTTATAAAGAAAGAGTTTCAGTAGTTCTCAGGGTACCTAGTGCGCCCACCAGGATTTTCTTCGCATCGTAGACACGGAAAGTTACTAGCAGAGCGCATTCAGGTGCGTATACTAGGCCACACAGGATGGATCCTGGGGTCTTACCTTCGTGACCTTTTATGACCACGGCATTCAAGCTTTGTCGCGATGACTTAGCCTGAGAATTATTAACTTCCTTTGCGAGCCTTGTTTGACTGTTGAAATGTGCAAAATCTTCGAGTTGTTCTTCCTTCAAATAATCGCGAATAGCTCCCGTTGGGAGTAATCGATGTTAATTTGTCGATAATATAGTCAAAGATCATTGTCGACAAGGTAGTCGATGATATTTTTGATCATTACTCAACGTTATCCTTTGTCATCGGGTGCACGACCAGTGCTCCTGATGGGAGTAGCCCCCGAGGCAATAGCCAAAATTTTGGGGGTATAGGCTCAAATATATTGTCATCCCATCTTCCAGTTATGGTATTCTTGCGTTGATTCATCGGGTAACACGTCAAGCGCTCCCAATGGTAGTAGCCCCCGGGGCGACAAGGAGGGGTGTGTTGCAACTTTTTATAGACTCAAATATTTTTCTTCTACATCACCTTTTATCTTTGGAGGTTTGCACGTATCTTCTTTTCTTCCTTTGTATATGTTTTCCACTGTGCCTTTCTTAGCTTTGAACGAAATGTCCAAGCCCGTAACTTTAGTTGGACCTGTAATTCATAAAGGCCCACAAAAGATTACTTATAAATAAAGTAAGCCAGCTTGCTAGGGAAAACCCTAATCCCTTCATTGTGAGCTTTCTCCGCCGCATCGTCTTCTTCCTCCAAATCTCATCTAGGGTTTTTGCGTTCCACCAAGCACAACTTCCCAATGGCGGATGCCGGTGCTACCAACCTAGACACCGGTGTGCTGATGGAGAAGCGGGGACGCGGCCGTCCTTGCGGCAGTAAAAACAAACCGAAGGACGCCTCCCTGGTGGCTTCATCGTCTACATCTGCGAAGCGGCACCCTGGCCACCCCTTGGGTAGTAAGAACAAGTCCAAGGCATCTGCCGCTGTTGCTCCAGGTGCCAGCGCTGCTCCTCGCAACGCCTCTCCTCCTCCTGTCAAGATTTATTTTTTCTTCTGTATCGCTGGTATTGGCTGTAGTTCTGCTGCTGGTGCATGTGGTCTGGATGCGAATTGTTGGCATGCATCACACCTTCAGACTATATCTTTTGCATCCTCAATGGCCATTAACCAGTAGAATCCTGCACGAAAAGCTTTGGCTACTATAGCTCTGCTGCTAGCATGATGCCCGCAAACTCCTCCATGGATGTCCTTTAATATATCTTGTCCTTCTTGAGGGGTGACGCATCGCTATAAGTGATACGTCTAAAACGTATCTATAATTTTTGATGCTCCATACTTGTTTATACACTATTTGCTTTGTGTTTTGTTACACTTCATGGCATTTTTATGCATTTTCTGGAACTAACCTACTAACGAGATGCCACAGTGCCAGTTCCCTATTTTCTGCTGTTTTTGTGTTTCAGAAAAGCTACACAAGAAATATTCTCGAAATTAGACGAAACAAAAGCCGAACCTCCTATTTTTCATGAAGCGTCGTGAAGTTCGAAGATGAGACAGAGGGAGGCCAGGACCCGGCCGCACCCTAGGGCGGCGCGGCCTAGGCCCTAGCTGCGCCACTAGGGGTGAGGCTCCCTGGTCCACCTCCTGACACCGCCCTTCCGCCTATATATTCCCTTCGACGGGAAAAACCTAGAGGACGGATCGCTTTTCCTCGAAAGATACTGCAAGCCACGACCGTCGTAGACGCGAGATCGGGAGGATCCAGGAGCACTTCCCGGCACCCTGCCGAAGAGGGGAATCCCTGCCGGAGGCCTTCTCCACCACCATGGTCGCCTCCGGAGTGATGTGTGAGTAGTCTACCTTGGACAGCGGGTCCATAGCAGTAGCTAGATGGTCGTCTCCTCCACCATGTGCTTCATGTTTAGATCTTGTGAGCTGCCTATCATGATCAAGATTATCTATGTGTAATTCTACATGTTGTGTTTGTTGGGATCCAATGAGTATTGGTACTATGTCAAGTTGATATGCTAAATTATTATCTTTATGTTATCTCTATATTGTTTATGATCTTGCATGCTCTCCGTTGCTAGTAGATATCTTGGCCGAGTAGATGCTAGTGACTCCAAGAGGGAGTATTTATGCTCGATAGTTGGGTTCATGCCTCTAGTAATCTGGGGGAGTGACAGAAACCTCTAAGGTTGTAGATGTGTTGTTGCCACTAGGGAGAAAACAACATTCTTGTGTCCAAGGACATTTGCTTTGTTTACTTTACGCACTTTGCTTAATGCAGTTATCCGTTGTTCGCAACTTAATACTCGATGGTTGCTCGGACGACATCTGAAGGGTGGATTATTAGTCATAGATGCAGTTGGATTACGGTGTATGTATTTTGTCTTAATGCCCAGAGTGAATCTCATAGTGATCCTCATGACATATATACGTTATCTTTATTCTATCAATTGCCCAACTATAATTTGTTTACCCAGCATGTTGTTATTTATCTTATGGAGAGACACCACTAGTGAACTATGGACCCTGATACGTCTCAAACGTATCTATAATTTTTGATGCTCCATGCTTGTTCTTATACCATTTTCTTTGAGTTTTGTTACACTTTGTGGCGTTTTTATGCATTTTCCGGAACTAACCTATTAACAAGATGACATAGTGCTAGTTCCCTATTTTCTGTTGTTTTTGTGTTTCAGAAAAGTTACACAGGAAATATTCTCAGAATTGGACAAAACAAAAGCCAAACCTCCTATTTTTACCGAAGCTTCGCGAAGACCGAAAATGAGACGGAGGGGGCCAGGGGCCAGCCTCACCACCAGGGGGCGCGGCCCAGCCCCTGGCCGCGCCCACCTGTGGTGAGACCCCCTGGTCCACCTCCTCATGCTGCCCCTTCGCCTATAAAGTCCCCTCGATGGGAAAAACCTAAGGGACATATCGCTTTTCCTCGAAACATACTGCAAGCCACCTCCGTCGTCGAAACAAGATCGGGAGGATCCAGGAGCTCTTCCCGGCATCCTGCCGGAGGCCTTCTCCACCACCATGGTCGCCTCCGGAGTGATATGTGAGTAGTCTACCTTGGACTACGGGTCCATAGCAGTAGCTAGATGGTTGTCTTCTCCACCATGTGCTTCATGTTTATATCTTGTGAGCTGCCCTACATGATCAAGATCATCTTTATGTAATCATACATGTTGTGTTTGTTGGGATCTGATGAGTGTTGGTACTATGTCAAGTTGATGTGCTGAATTATTTATCTTATGTTATCTCTATGTTGTTTATGATCTTGCATGCTTTCCATTGCTAGTAGCTATCTTGGCCGAGTAGATGCTAGTAACTCCAAGAGGGAGTATTTTATGCTCGATAGTTGGGTTCATGCCTCTATTTAATCTGGGGGAGTGACAGATACCTCTAAGGTTGTAGATGTGTTGTTGCCACTAGGGAGAAAACAACATTCTTGTGTCCAAGGACATTTGCTTTGTT
This sequence comes from Dactylis glomerata, assembly GCA_007115705.1. Classification (NCBI taxonomy): domain Eukaryota; kingdom Viridiplantae; phylum Streptophyta; class Magnoliopsida; order Poales; family Poaceae; genus Dactylis; species Dactylis glomerata. Next base: position 4,492,639 of record QXEO01001278.1, on the reverse strand, counting down.
TACATTACGCACTTTGCTTAATGCAATTATCTGTTGTTCGCAACTTAATACTCAAGGGGTCCTCGGACGATTCCCCGTGAGTAGATTTTTAGTCATAGATGCAGTTGGATTACGGTCTATGTATTTTGTCGTAATGCCCAGAGTAAGCCTCATAGTGATCCTCGTGATGTATGTACATTATCTTTACTCTATCAATTGCCCAACTGTAATTTGTTTACCCAGCATGTTATTATTTATTTTATGGAGAGACGCCACTAGTGAACTGTGGACCCCGGTCCAATTTCCTTTACATAGCTTTACCGTTTTACTATTACTCGCTCTGTTTACTTTCTTGCATTACTATTATCCTTTTACCACTCGATACACTCAATCCTTTGTTTACAGCAAACCGGTGAGATTGACAACCTCATCGTAAGTTGGGAGCAAAGTTCTTGGTTGTGTTGTGTGCAGTTTTCATGTTGCTGCTGGGTGAAGACACGCCGACAAGCAGTTTATCAGGCGCCCTTGTCCGGAGTGTCACGAAGCTAGCAAGCATCACCTTCTGAAGTTTGGCTTTCTCCTACTAGTTTGATTCAACCTTGGTTTCACAACTGAGGGAAGACTTGCTACTGTGCTCATCATACCTTCCTCTTGGGGTTCCCAGCGGGCTGTACTTACACGCCATCAAGCAAGTTTTCTGGCGTCATTGCCGGGGACCGAAGAAGAATAATCTCCCTTGTCAACTGGGCGCCGTCAACAAGTTTTTATGGCGCCGTTGCCGGGGAGAAAGAAGATTTCTGCAAGGGGAGTCTCTCACGCACAATCTTTTACTTTGTTATTGTTTTGCTTTATTTTATTTTTGCTTGCATCGTTTTATCAAAAATACAAAAAAAATTAGTTCCTACTATAGTTGTTATTTTTTTTTGGTCTATTATTGTCTTGCTTTATCATGCTTTCTATCAATGGTTGGTTTCTTTGAAACTAAATCTTTTTTGGCAAGGTGGGTTCATAGAAGAGCAAAAAAATATTATGAGGAACACCGCTTGTCACAAAAAGGGAAACACTTATGGGAACAAATTGATAAATTGTATATCATTGCTAGAAATGTGTGCTCTACTTATAATGTTACTTATTGCTTTGATAAATCTTGTTGATGTAGGAGGTATAAACACCTCCCTTTTCAATGTGAGTATAATGATGATGTTACCATATCTTCTTATATTAATGGAAATTATGACTTTTATGATGTGGAACAAATTGAAGAATTTATTGCTTCGAAGGGTGGATTCGAACTTGCTTATTTGCTTGAAAATACTGATGATGCAACTTATAAATATGAGGTTTATGATATACTTAAATTTTGCTTTGATAATTACAAGGAATAAAATGGCTATATTCTTAAATATCTTAATAGATGCTCTCCAAGGGAAGAGATTAATGCCTTGAAGGAGCCTATGGAAGAAGAAATTGCAGAAATTGGAAGCTCGTTAGATGAAAAAGAGGAGGAGAGTGATGATCAAGAGGAGGAAGAATGGAGCTACCCATGTCTACCCCCCAATAAGAGTAACTCTTTAACTAATACCTTATTTGATTGCCCTCCATGCTTAACAAAGAAGGATGAGTGTGATATTTATATTGTTGAGTTTGTTCATGATGCTACTGAAAATTATTATGAGAGAGGAAAATATGGTTGTTGGAATTCTCATTTTACTAAAACACCTCTCTTTATATTGAAAGTTCCGAAGTTGCTCTTGTTTTATCTACCCATACTTGTTACTATGTGCTTCTTTGATTTATTTTCTTACAAGATTCCTATGCATAGGAAGTGGGTTAGACTTAAATGTGTTTTATATTTGCTCCTTGATGCTCTCTTTTGCTTCAATTCATATTTCTTATGTGAGCATCTTCTCAAATTGCTGAGCCTAGCTCAAAGGCGTTAAAGAAAAGCACTCTTGGGAGATAACCCAATATTTTCTTTTCAGTACTTTTTCTTTTACTTGAGTCTTGGAAGTTACTACTACTGTAATGACCTCTCCTTATCTTTTTATTTTGTTGTTGTGCCAAGAAGAACCTCTAATTTGAGGGAGGTAAGATTTGGGGAAGTTGCTGTCCTGAAACAGATTTCGGTGCTGCACCGTAAAAATTCGTGAAAATTCTCAGAATAGCTTTTTGACCTGTGATTTCTTGTGCATATGCCCCATGTTATATCCAAACTTTCATTAGTTTTGCACTTTTTGATTTGAGCAACAGAAGGTCCTCGAAAAAATCGACCTTTTTTTCAGCTGTTCTATTTTGACAGATTTCTGCCACTATTTGTGTTTGCCTCTTGATCGCTTTCTTTTTGAGTTCTTTTGATCACGGAACTTTTGGAGAAGTTGCTACAGTATTATATGCTTTATATGTGGTGTTTTTGAGTTGAAACCTGAACCAAAGAGGGTTGGTCTACTATTATATTTATGCTAACGTTGCTAATAGAATTGAGTGAAGTTTTGTATGAAGGAAGTTTTCAAGTGTAGGGATTGGAGAATGATGAGATGAGGTGAAGAATGGACAAAATCTCAAGCTTGGGGATGCCCATGTCACCCCAAGAAATATCCAAGAGGTACAAGCGTCAAAGCTTGGGGATGCCCCCGAGGCACCCCTTCTTCATCGGCAAAAATCAGGTCACCTTTCAACACACTATATTTTTATTGCTTCATGCACTATGCATTTTTCTTGGAGCGTCTTTACTTTTGCTTTCAGTTTTCTTTTGTTTTGTTTGCTGCAATAAATGGTTGGACCCCAACAAATTTCTTTTGGAGGAGATGTACTCGCTTTTCATTTGCCAAGAACACTCTATTTTTCACTCTTATCATTCAACGAGTGTTCTCTTTTTCTAGAACTGTGTTTAGCTTTCGTTTCGCCTTGATTTTTGTTCAGATCTTGTTATATCTTTGCATCAAGGTGTATTTGGATCTCTCGTCTATATTGGTTTTCATCAAAAGAGTTGTTTCAAAAAGGTTTGAATGGTTTTGGAAAAGAGAAAAAGTTTCATGCAAAAAAGTGGTACAAAAAGGAGCTTGTTTAGACTGCGACTTAGAATTTTGCATGCCATCCTTGATGTTGTTTTGATAGTATGCTTAGTGATTTTTGCTGTAGCATGACTTGTCTCAAATGACTGAGATTGCTTAATGAGCCTTTGAAAAATCATGCGTTGTTTTTATTATTTGGAAGCATTTATTTGGTTTTCTCCTTGATGCTTTATTTGGGTTGACTTGGCGCATGCTTACAACATGTTTGACTCATACAAAGTCGCCATAAGCCTTTATGATCATTTGGTTTTTGACTTTTGATGCCATTTTATGCTTCTCTTAATGATGTTTTGTCGCTATGCATGATTATGGCCGTTATTGCTCTCTTAGTTGGTCGCTCCCAGTCTTTTGCTAGCCCTCATTTTGTACTGAGTATGAGCTCTACTCGTGCATCCAACTCCCAAAAACCAAGTTTTTCCAATGTGTCCACCATACATACCTATTAGCAATTTGCTATTCCAAAGTACATTTGACTTGCTTTTATCTATCCTTCGAATTAAACACTTTTGGTGTTATGAAAAAATTAGTCAGTAAAGCTCTACGAACCTGATGGCACACTTTACTTTTCTCGCTTTTAAAAATTTGACATTGTGGCTCTTTTATGTTGACGTTATGCTTGCAAGTTGTAAGTTGGAAATTAGCCACACTATGCCATTATGGGGTAAGCTTTCAACATTGCACTTCTCTTATTTGAGTTGATATCATGATCTTTTGTTTATGGATACTCGCGATGTGAAATAAGTTGGGAATCTTGCGGGATCATGGAGTTTGTATATGTGTTAGAGAAATGCCTGGGTCGCTAATATAAGCCATGCATCATTCATGGTGGAAATTTACAGCATCCCATAGTGGACATTCGACGACGCATTGATGGCGCGGTGATGATGGTGCCAGAAAACTTGTTGGCTTGTAGTAAATGACCGGCCAGTTGGAAAACCCCAAGAGAAGGTTTTGATGAATATAGCAGCAAGTTTTCCCTCAGTTAAGAAACCAAGGTATGTCGATCAGGAGAAGAGCAGACAATGCAACTGAAGGTGATGCGGACTGGCTTAGCGACAGCTTCGGATAATTTATATATGGCGCCTCGTCCAAGCTTTGCTTTGCTAGCTGCAACGTGGAACCTGCACACACACACAACCAAGTACTTTGTTCCCAACTTGCGATGAGGTTGTCAATCTCACCGGTTTGCTTGAAACAAAGGTTATGAGCGTATCGAGTGGAAAAAAGTAGAAGTATGCGAGTAAAGTAAACAGTGCGAGTAAAGTAAACATGAGATAGCAATATGATGGAAATAGGACTGGGGTCCACAGTTCACTAGTGGTGTCTCTCCATAAGATAAATAACACATGCTGGATAAACAAATTATAGTTGGGAAATTGATAGAATAAAGATAAATGTGATATGTCAAGAAGATCACTATGCGATTTACTCTGGGCATTACAACAAAATACATAGACCGCCATCCAACTGCATCTATGACTAATAATCCACTTGTGGCGAATCAATCCGAGAACTCCACAAGTATTAAGTTGCGAACAATAGATAATTGCATTAAGCAAAGTGTGTAATGTAAACAAAGCATATGCCCTTGAGCATATGAATGTTGTTTTCTCCCTAGTAGAAACAGCACATCTACAACCTTAGAGGTTTCTGTCACTCCCCCAGGTTAAATAGAGGCATGAACCCACTATCGAGCATAAATACCCCCTCTTGGAGTCACTAGCAACTACTCGGCCAAGATAGCTACTAACAACGAAGAGCATGCAAGATCATAAACAACATAGAGATAACATAAGATATATTTCAGTATAGCAACTCAATCATAACACTAATATTCATCGGATCCCAACAAACCAAACATGTAGAATTACATAACGGTGATCTCAATCATGTAGGGCAGCTCATGAGATCTAAACATGAAGCACATGGTGGAGGAGACAACCATCTAGCTACTGCTATGGACCCATAGTCCAAGGTAGACTACTCACTCATCGCTCTGGGGGCAAGCATGGCGATGAAGAAGACCTCCGATGGTGATTCCCCTCTCTGGCAGGGTGCCGGGAAGAGCTTCTGGACCCTCCCGATCTTCGGGTCGACGGCGGCGGCGGATCGCGATGTGTTCTGGAAAAGTGATCGGGTACTTAGGTTTTTCCATCGGGGGGTCTTTATAGGCGAAGGGGCATCGTCAGAGGTGGCCCGAGGCGACCTCACACATAGGGGGCACGGCGAGGGCCTGGGCCGCGCCGCCCTGGTGTGTGGGGCCCTCGTGGCCCCCCTCCAACTTCTCTTTGGATCTCTGGAAGCTTTCGGGAAAAATAAGACTTCAGGAACTTGTTTCGTCCAATTCCGAGAATATTTCCTATGTATCACTTCTGAAACACAAAAACAGCAGAAAACAGGGAACTGGCACTGTGGCGACTTGTTAATAGGTTAGTTCCGGAAAATGCATAAAAGTGCCACGAAGTGTAACGAAACAGTAGGCAAATGGTGTAAAAACAAGCATGGAGCATCAAAAATTATAGATACATTGGAGACGTATCAAGCATCCCCAAGCTTAACTCCTGCTCGTCCTCGAGTAGGTAAGTGATAACAAAAGAATAATTTTTGAGGTGACATGCACCTACACAATCTTGATCATATATGTAAGCATTTGTGAGCTGGGATCATAAGAACTTAAAATATGGGCATGAAAGATATAATCTTGACAATAAGAACTTAGCAACCATGTTGTAAACATGAAAATGAACACAAACAAAAGATCATGAGAATGAAACAATGAAAGTCAAACGTGTGTTCAAATCATAAAGAAAAACATACAAATGGTTTTCAGCTTGTCCTTCAAAGAGAGCAAAACATAAATGCATAGGACATCTTCAAGTTTAAGAGGGCGACTAGATACAAATAATTTTAGAACAAGTGAAACCAACAATATGAATCAATCAATGAAAACTTTGGGACAATGCACATTATACTAAGAATGACAACTTTGCTCTCTTATGGTGCATAAAGAAAGAAAGTGGTGGCTCAACATAAAAGTAGAAGAAAGGCCCTTCGCAGAGGGAAGCAGTGATTGCAAGTTTTATAGACCTTCAAAAATTATGGTACTTACCGGCTTTGAGCTCTCATTGCCCCCATCATAAGCATCTTGAATAGTTAGAGTTAATGCGAGAACAATTATGATGCATATGCTTGACAATTCATAAGTCGAAAACCTCGTGTCCCGTGAATACGAGTACCCAAACCTCATGCTACTCAACTTAGAGTCCCAAGCAAGGCTCCTGTCATTGTAAATATATATGTATCATCGAAACGGGGTACCTCCGTGCCCGATGACATGGAACAAGCCCACATCAAAATGACAGGACAAGCAGACAATGAACACCTCGACATCTCTTTTATTTGCCATTTGTTTAGCTTTTTATTGTGAGATGCGTCGTCGAATGTCCACCATGGGTATGCTGCAAATTTCCAGCATGAATTATGCATGGCTTAGATTGGCGGCCCAGGCGTTTCCCTAACACATATACAAACTGCATGATCCCCACAAGATTCCCAACTCATTTCACACCGTGGGCATCCATAAACAAAAGATCACGATATCAACTCAAATAAGAAGTGCAATGTTGAAAGCTTGCCCCATGACGGCATGGCTGGGCTAGAATCCAACTTACAACTTGCAAGCATAACAACTCAACATAAGAGACCACAATGTCAAATTTTTAAGAATAGGAAAAAGTAAAGTGTGCCTTCCGGTTCGTGAGAGCTTTACTGACCAATTTTCGCATAACACTGGTAAGAGTTTAATTTGAAGAGAAGATAAAAGCAAGTCAAATTTACTTGGAATAGCAAATTGCTAGTAGGTATGTATGGTGGACACAATGGAAAAACTTTTGCTTTTAGGAGTTGGATGCACGAGTAGAGCTCATACTCAGTACAAGGCGAGGGCTAGCAAAAGACTGGGAGCGACCAACTAAGAGAGCAATAATGACCATAATCATGCAAAGCGACAAAGCGACATTAAAAGAAGCATAAGATGGCATCAAAAGTCAAAAACTAAATGATCATAGAGGCTATTGGCGACTTTGTAAGAGTCTAACATGTGTGAGCATGCGCCAAGTCAACCCAAATAAAGCATCAAGGAGAAAACCAAAATAATGCTTCCATACAATAAAACAACGCATGCTTTTTTTCAAAGGCTCATTAAGCAATCTCAGTTATTTGAGACAAGTCATGCTACAGCAAAACCACTAAGCATACTATCAAAAAGACATCAAGCATGACATGAAAAAGCCTAAGCCGCAGTCTACACAAGCTCCTTCTTGTACCACTATTTTGCATAAAGCTTTTTCTCTTTTCCAACACCATTTGAAATTTTTAAAGACACCTCTTTTGATGAAAACCAATAAAGATCAGAGGCAAAAATACACCTTGATGAAAAGATATGACAAGGTCTGAACGCAAATCAAGGCAAAAACGAAAACCAAAAGCAGTAGCGGAAAAAGAAGAACACTCGGTGAACGATAAGAGTGAAAAACTGAGTGTTCTTGGCAAATGAAAACGAGTACATCTCCTCTAAAGGAAATTTGTTGGGGTCCAACCATTTATTGCAGCAAACAAACTAAACTAACTAAGAAAACTAAAACAACTGACGCTCCAAGAAAAACACATAGTGCATGAAGCAATAAAAATATAGTGTCTTGAAAGGTGACCTGATTTTTGCCGATGAAGAAGGGGTGCCTCGGGGGCATCCCCAAGCTTTGACGCTTATATTTCTTAGATATTTCTTGGGGTGATGCATGGGCATCCCCAAGCTTGAGCTTTTGTCCATTCTTCAACTCATCTCATCATTCTCCAATCCCTACACTTGAAAACTTCCTTCATACAAAACTAAACACAATTCTATTAGCAACATTAGTGTAAGCATATCATATAACCAACCTCTTTTTGCTTCAGGTTTCAACCCAAAACCACCACATATATAGCATATACTACTGTAGCAACTTCCCCAAAAGTTCCGTGATCAAAAGAACTCAAAAGAAAGTGATAAAGCGGCAAAAACGAATAGTGGCAGAAATCTGTCAAAACAGAACAGCTGACAAAGGTCGAATTTTTGAGGGGTTTTCTGTTGCTCAAATCAAAAAGTGTTCAACTAACGAAAGTTTGGATATAACCTGGGGCATATGCAAAATAAATCGCAGGTCCAAAAGATATACAGAGAATTTATACGAATTTTTACGGTGCAGCACCGAAAACAGTTTCAGGACAGCAACATCCCCAAATCTTTACCTCACTCGAATTAGAGGCTTATCTTGGCACAACAATGAAATAAACAAGATAAGGAGTGGTCATTACAGTAGTAATGACTTCCAAGACTTAAATAAAATAAAATTACTGGAAATAAAACATTGGGTTATCTCCCAAGAGTGCTTTTCTTTAACGCCTTTGAGCTAGGCGCAGAAAATTGCGAATCAAGTAATATCAAGTGATGAAGCATCAAGCTCATAATTTGCTCTAAGAATAGAGTCAAAAAGTAATTTCTTTCTTTTCCTAGGGAAGTGTTCCATACCTTTCTTTAGTGGGAATTGATATTTGATAGTGCCTTCCCTCATATCAATGATGGCACCTACAGTTCGAAGAAAGGGTCTTCCCAAAATAATAGGACATGAAGCATGGCATTCAACATCCATAACGAGAAAATCAATGAGAACAAGTTTATTGTTAACCACAATAAGAACATCATTAATCCTTCCCAAAGGTTTCTTCTTAGCAACATCAGCAATAGGAACATCATAATAACACTTTTCAAGCGGTGGTAAGTCAAGCATGTCATAAATCTTTCTAGGCATGATAGAAATACTAGCACCTAGATCACATAAAGCATGGCAATCAAAACCACTAACATGCATATCAATGATGGGTTCCCAACCATCTTCTAACTTCTTGGGAACAGAGGCTTTTTGCTGCAACTTTTCATCCCTAATTTTCATGCGAGCATTGGTAATATGCTTAGTAAAAGCAATATTTAAAGAACTAGCATTGGGAGTCAAAGCTAGCTTTTGCAAGAACAAAATAACTTCAGATATATTGCAGCCATCAACATCAAAATCATTAAAGGAAATAGAGCTATCATCTCCTACACTCCGAAAAATTTCAGCACTCTTTTGAGAAAAAGTTTTGGCAGTTTTAGGCTTTTTAACACAAGGAGTGGGAGTTTTCTCTACACCAATCAAAGTAAGAGGATTGCTAGCATTAGGAGAAACATAATTAGAGGTAGTAATGGTACATACCTTCATCTCTCTAGCCATCTCATCTTCTCTTTCCCACCTGGCATGCAATTCCGCTAATAATCTAATATTTTTATCAATTCCAACTTGAATAGCATTAGCAGTAGCAAAAAGATCAGGCTTAGCGGACATTCTATTAACTAAAGAGGATTGCATATTAGACAAAGATGAAATATCGGTTTCGGCTTTGGAAACCTTAGCTTGCAACTCAGGAATAGCCGTGTTTAAATTTTCAAGTTGATGACTAATAGTCCTCAACAGAGCTGATTGCTCCTCCATAGTCTTAGTAAACAACTTAGTTTTCTCATATTGCATTTGCATAAAATTCTTGGTAGCCTTTTCAAGTTCTAAAAACCTCTCTTCACTAGGCATTTTAGGTCTACCAAGATAGCCATTTTCACCATTAGAGGGAAACGGCCTATAATTGTTACTAGCAAAATTGTTCCTATAAGCATTGTTGTTTCTAATGAAATTCACATCAACATGCTCTTCTTGAGCAACCAAAGAGGCTAAAGGAACATTATTAGGATCAATATGAGTCCTATCATTAGCAAGCATAGCCATAATGGTATCAATCTTATCACTTAGGGAAGAGGTTTCCTCAACAGAATTTACCTTCTTACCTTGTGGAGCTCTCTCGGTGTGCCATTCAGAATAATTTACCATCATGTTGTCGAGTAGCTTTGTTGCAGCGCCCAAGGTAAGGGACATAAAAGTGCCTCCAGCAGCTGAATCAAGTAGGTTCCTCGAAGAAAAATTCAGTCCTGCATAAAAAGTTTGGACAATCATCCAAGTAGTCAGCCCATGAGTGGGACAATTCTTTATCATAGATTTCATTCTTTCCCAAGCTTGAGCAACATGTTCATTATCAAACTGAGTAAACTTCATAATATTGCTACACAGAGATATAATCTTAGCAAGAGGATAATATCTACCAATAAAAGCATCCTTACACTTAGCCCATGAATCAATACTATTCTTAGTCAAAGACGGCAACCAATCCTTAGCTTTTCCTCTCAAGGAAAAAGGAAACAACTTGAGCTTAATAATATCACTTTCTACATCCTTATATTTCTGCATCTCTCATAGCTCAACAAAATTGTTGAGATGAGCTGCAACATCTTCAGTACTAGCACCAGAAAATTGCTCTTTCATAACAAGGTTCAATAAAGCAGGCTTAATCTCATAAAAGTTTGCAGCAGGAGCAGGTGGTGCAATAGGAGTGCAGATAAAATCACTATTGTTCGTGCTAGTAAAGTCACACAACTTGGTGTTTTCAGGATTAGCCATTTCAGCAAAACTAAAAGTAGATAAGTAAAACAACTACCAAGGATTCTAATTTTTTTTGGGTTTTTGATATAAAACGATGCAAGTAAAAATAAAGTAAAGCAAAACAATAAAACAAAGTAAAGGATGTGTGTGCGAAAAACTCCCCTTGCAGAGGTCTTCCACTCTTCCCCGGCAACGGCGCCAGAAAACTTGTTGATGGCGCGGTGATGATGGTGCCAGAAAACTTGTTGGCTTGTAGTAAATGACCGGCCAGTTGAAAAACCCCAAGAGAAGGTTTTTATGAATATAGCAGCAAGTTTTCCCTCAGTTAAGAAACCAAGGTATGTCAATCAGGAGAAGAGCAGACAATGCGACTGAAGGTGATGCAGACTGGCTTAGCGACAGCTTCAGACAATTTATATATGGCGCCTTGTCCAAGCTTTGCTTTGCTAGCTGCAACGTGGAACCTGCACACACACAACCAAGTACTTTGTTCCCAACTTGCGATGAGGTTGTCAATCTCACCGGTTTGCTTGAAACAAAGGTTATGAGCGTATCGAGTGAAAAACAGTAGAAATATGCGAGTAAAGTAAATAGTGCGAGTAAAGTAAACAGGTGATAGCAATATGATGGAAATAGGACCGGGGTCCACAGTTCACTAGTGGTGTCTCTCCATAAGATAAATAACACATGCTGGGTAAACAAATTGCAGTTGGGCAATTGATAGAATAAATATAAACGTGATATGTCAAGAAGATCACTATGCAATTTACTCTGGGCATTACAACAAAATACATAGACCGCCATCCAACTGCATCTATGACTAATAATCCACTTGTGGCGAATCAATCCGAGAACTCCACAAGTATTAAGTTGTGAACAATAGATAATTGCATTAAGCAAAGTGTGTAATGTAAACAAAGCATATGCCCTTGAGCATATGAATGTTGTTTTCTCCCTAGTAGCAACAGCACATCTACAACCTTAGAGGTTTCTGTCACTCCCCCAGGTTAAATAGAGGCATGAACCCACTATCGAGCATAAATACCCCCTCTTGGAGTCACTAGCAACTACTCGGCCAAGATAGCTACTAACAACGGAGAGCATGCAAGATCATAAACAACATAGAGATAACATAAGATATATTTCAGTATAGCAACTCAATCATAACACCAATATTCATCGGATCCCAACAAACCAAACATGTAGAATTACATAACGGTGATCTCAATCATGTAGGGCAGCTCATGAGATCTAAACATGAAGCACATGGTGGAGGAGACAACCATCTAGCTACTGCTATGGACCCATAGTCCAAGGTAGACTACTCACTCATCGCTCCGGAGGTAAGCATGGCGATGAAGAAGACCTCCGGTGGCGATTCCCCTCTCCGGCAGGGTGTCGGGAAGAGCTTCTGGACCCTCCCGATCTTCGGGTCGACGGTGGTGGCGGATCGCGATGTGTTCTGGAAAAGTGATCGGGTACTTAGGTTTTTTTCCGTTGGGGGGTCTTTATAGGCGAAGGGGCATTGTTAGAGGTGGCCCGAGGCAACCTCACACATAGGGGGCGTGGCCAGGGCCTAGGCCGCGCCGCCCTGGTGTGTGGGGCCCTCGTGGCCCCCCTCCAACTTCTCTTTGGATCTATGGAAGCTTCCGGGAAAAATAAGACTTTAGGAACTTGTTTCATCCAATTCCGAGAATATATCCTGTGTATCTCTTCTAAAACACAAAAACAGCAGAAAACAGGGAACTGGCACTGTGGCAACTTGTTAATAGGTTAGTTCTGGAAAATGCATAAAAGTGCCACGAAGTGTAACGAAACAGTAGGCAAATGATGTAAAAACAAGCATGGAGCATCAAAAATTATAGATACATTGGAGACGTATCACGCATCTCAAAATAAAAAGCTATACCAATTGTAAATAAAAGAGATGCCTAGGTGTTCATTGTCTGTTTGTCCTGTCATTTTGATGTGGGCTTGTTCCATGTCATCGGGCAAGGAGGTACCCCGTTGGCGGTTCTTGATGATATGTGTATACTTACAATGACAAGAGCTTGTTTGGGACCCTAAGTTGAGTAACATGAGGTTTGGGTATTCGTACTTCACGGGACACGAGGTTTTCAACTTATGATTTGTCAAGCATATGCTCATAAACGTTCTTGCATTAACTTTAACCATTCAAGATGCCTATGATGGGGGCAATGAGAGCTCAAAGCTAGTTAGTACCATAATTTTTGAAGGTTTATAAAACTTGCAATCACTGCTTCCCTCTGCGAAGGGCCTTTCTTTTACTTTTATGTTGAGTCACCACCTCCTACCTTTATGCACCGTCTAAGAGAGCATAGTTGCCATTCTGAGTTTTATGTGCATAGTCCCAAAGTTATCATTGATTGATTCATGATTATGGTTTCATTAGTTCTTAAATTATTTGTATCTAGTCGCCCTCTTAAACTTGAAGGTGTCCTATGCATTTATGTTTTGCTATTCCATGAAGGACAAGCTGAAAACCATTTGCTATGTTTTTCCATATGATTTGAACACATGTTTGACTTTTATTGTTTCATTATTCATGATCTTTCGTATGTGTTTATTTTCATGTCATAACATGGTTGCTAAGTTCTTATTGTCAAGATTATGTCTTTTATGCCCACGTTTTAAGTTCTTTGATCCCAGTACTCAATGCTTACTTAGATGATCAAGATTATGATGGTGCATGTCACCTCAAAAATTATTCTTTTGTTATCACTTACCTACTCGAGGACAAGCAGGAGTTAAGCTTGGGGATGCTTGATACATCTAAAACGTATCTATAATATTTGATGCTCCATGCTTGTTATTACACCATTTGCTTTGAGTTTTGTTACACTTTGTGGCGTTTTATGCATTTTCCGGAACTAACCTATTAACAAGATGCCACAGTGCTAGTTCCCTGTTTTCTGCTGTTTTTGTGTTTCAGAAAAGTTACACAGGAAATATTCACGGAATTGGATGAAACAAAAGCCGAACCTCCTATTTTTACCGAAGCTTTGCGAAGATAGAAGATGAGACGGAGGGGGCCAGGGGCCAGCCTCACCACCAGGGGGCGCAACCCAGCCCCTGGCCGCGCCCACCTATGGTGAGACCCCCTGGTCCACCTCCTGACGCTGCCCCTTCGCCTATAAAGTCCCCTCGACGGGAAAAACCTAAGGGATGGATCGCTTTTCCTCTAAACATACTGCAAGCCGCGGCTGTCATCGAAACTAGATCGGGAGGATCCAGGAGCTCTTCCTGGCACCCTGCCGGAGGCCTTCTCCACCACCATGGTCGCCTCCAGAGTGATGTGTGAGTAGTCTACCTTGGACTACGGGTCCATAGCAGTAGCTAGATCGTTGTCTTCTCCACCATGTGCTTCATGTTTAGATCTTGTGAGCTGCCCTACATGATCAAGATCATCTTTATGTAATCATACATGTTGTGTTTGTTGGGACCCGATGAGTATTGGTACTATGTCAAGTAGATGTGCTGAATTATTTATCTTATGTTATCTCTATGTTGTTTATGATCTTGCATGCTTTCTGTTGCTAGTAGCTATCTTGGCCGAGTAGATGCTAGTAACTCCAAGAGGGAGTATTTATGCTCGATAGTTGGGTTCATGCCTCTATTTAATCTGGGGGAGTAACAGATACCTCTGAGGTTTTAGATGTGCTGTTGCCACTAGGGAGAAAACAACATTCTTGTGTCCAAGGACATTTGCTTTGTTTACATTATGCACTTTGCTTAATGCAATTATCTATTGTTCGCAACTTAATACTCAAGGGGTCCTCGGATGATTCCCCGTGAGTGGATTTTTAGTCATAGATACAGTTGGATTACGGTCTATGCATTTTATCGTAATGCCCAGAGTAAGCCTCATAGTGATCCTCGTGATGTATGTATGTTATCTTTACTCTATTAATTGCCCAACTGTAATTTGTTTACCGAGCATGTTATTATTTATTTTATGGAGAGACGCCACTAGTGAACTATGGACCCCGGTCCAATTTCCTTTACATAGCTTTACCGTTTTACTATTACTCGCTCTGTTTACTTTCTTGCATTACTATTATCCTTTTACCACTCGATACGCTCAATCCTTTGTTTACAGCAAACCGGTGAGATTGACAACCTCATCGTAAGTTGGGAGCAAAGTTCTTGGTTGTGTTGTGTGTAGGTTTCACGTTGTTGCTGGGTGAAGACACGCCGACAAGCAGTTTATCTGGCGCCCTTGTCCGAACTGTCATGAAGCTAGCAAGCATCACCTTCTGAAGTTTGGCTTTCTCCTACTGGTTTGATTCAACCTTGGTTTCACAACTGAGGGAAGACTTGCTACTGTGCTCATCATACCTTCCTCTTGGGGTTCCCAACGGGCTGTACTTACACACCATCGGACCCCGGGTCCAATTTCCTTTACATTGCTATTACCGTTTTACTTTTACTCGCATTATTTACTTTCTGGCATACTATTACCTTTTACCACTCGATACGCTTAATTCTTTGTTTACAGCAAACCGGTGAGATTGACAACCTCATCGTAAGTTGGGACAAAGTACTTGGTTGTGTTGTGTGCAGGTTCCACATTACTCCTAGGTGAAGAAGCTCCTACGTTAACTACGCACCAGCATTTTGTGGTGCCATTGTCCGAAGTGTCACGAAGCTAGCAAGCATCACCTTCTGAAGTTTGGCTTTCTCCTACTGGTTCGATAAACCTTGGTTTCACAACTGAGGGAAACTTGCTACTATGCTCCTCATACCTTCCTCTTGGGGTTCCCAACTGGGTGCTTACTACGCACCATCAAGCATTTTTCTGGCGTCGTTGCTGGGGAGAAAGAAGATTTCTGCAAGGGGAGTCTCTCACGCTCAATCTTTTACTTTGTTATTGTTTTGCTTTATTTTATTTTTACTTGCATCGTTTTATCAAAAATACAAAAAAATTAGTTCCTTTGATAGTTTGCATTCCGTTACTTTTACCTTTAGTTCATTATGTTGTTCCCTAAGTATGCTTTAGAGGACCTCTCAGTAGGTAGTGGTTCTATCATTGGGAAAGGTAACATTGAGTAGTTCTTTAATCATGTTAGTATGCATAAAGATGTTGAGGATAGATCTTTGGCTAAGCTCGCTCCTAGTTATGAAGTTTCTACTTCTTATTTAGTTCACATGTTGGAGGCTAGGTTTGTTAACCTTAATCCTTTTATGCAACAAATGTTTCTTAAGCTTCATGATATCAAAGACTCCGAAAAGAAAGACTTTATTTTGGAGACTTTGCGTAGAGAATTTAGAGATGTTGTTATTGAAGCTAGGAAAGTTTTTGAGCTTTTTAATATGCTTGGCTTATGTGTAGAGGTTGTTGGTACAAATAAGGAAGAAATCAAAGTACCAATACCTTGCAAACTTGTAGGATTGCATGAAGCTTTGGAAAAGAATTTTGATTGGATTTGTCCTGAAAACCCTTTCGATGAAAGTAGTGAACCAAAGAGTGTTCATAAGGGATCTTCAAAAAATCATTTGGATACAATTAAATGCCTTGTTGAAAAGACTTTCTGCAATTGATCTTGATGCTTCATCGCTTGATATTACTTGATTTCCACCTTTCTGCGCCTAGCTCAAAGGCGTTAAAGAAAAGCACTCTTGGGAGATAATCCAATGTTTTCTTTTCAGTACTTTTTCTTTTATTTGAGTCTTGGAAGTTATTACTACTGTAATGACCTCTCCTTATCATTTTTATTTCGTTGTTGTGCCAAGAAGAACCTCTAATTTGAGGGAGGTAAGATTTTGGGGAAGTTGCTGACCTTAAACAGATTTCTGCGCTGCACCGTAAAAATTTGTGAAAATTATCAGAATATCTTTTTGATCTGCCATTTCTTTTCAATATGCCCCAGGTTATATCCAAACTTTCATTTGTTTTGCACTTTTCGATTTGAGCAACAGAAGGTCCTCGAAAAAATTGACCTGTGTCAGCTGTTCTGTTTTGACAGATTTCTGCCACTATTTGTGTTTGCCTCTCGATCGCTTTCTTTTTGAGTTCTTTTGATCACAGAACTTTTGAGGAAGTTTCTACAGTAGTATATACTTTATATGTGGTGTTTTTGAGTTTGAAACTGAACCAAAAGGGTTGATTTACTATTATGCTTATGCTAACGTTGCTAATAGAATTGTGTGAAGTTTTGTATGAAGGAAGTTTCAAGTGTAGGGAATCGAGAGTGATGAGATGAGATGGAGTATGGACAAAAGCTCAAGATTGGGGATACCCATGTCACCCCAAGAAATATCCAATAGGTATAAGTGTCAAAGCTTGGGGATGCCCCGAGGCACCCCTTCTTCATCGACAAAAATTAGGTCACTTTTCAACACACTATATTTTTATTGCTTCATATTCTATGCATTTTTCTTGGAGCGTCTTTACTTTTGCTTTCAGTTTTCTTTTGTTTTGTTTGCTACAATAAATGGTTGGACCCCAAAAAATTTCTTTTGGAGAAGATGCACTCCGTTTTTCATTTGCCAAGAACACTCTATTTTTCACTCTTATCGTTCAATGAGTGTTCTCTTTTTCTAGAACTGCATTTAGCTTTCGTTTTTTGTCTTGATTTTTGTTCAGATCTTGTTATATCTTTGTATCAAGGTGTATTTATACCACTGGTCTATGTTGGTTTTCATCAAAAGAGTTGTCTCAAAAAGGTTTGAATGGTGTTGGAAAAGAGGAAAAAGTTTCATGCAAAAAGTGGTACAAAAAGGAGCTTGTTTAGACTGCGGCTTAGACTTTTGCATGCCATACTTGATGTCGTTTTGATAGTATGCTTAGTAGTTTTTGCTGTAGCATGACTTGTCTCAAATGACTGAGATTGCTTAATGAGCCTTTGAAAAAAATCATGCATTGTTTTTATTATATGGAAGCATTTATTTGGGTTTCTCCTTGATGCTTTATTTGGGTTGACTTGGCGCATGCTTACAACATGTTTGACTCTTACAAAGTCGCCATAAGCCCCTATGATCATTTGGTTTTTTACTTGTGATGCCATTTTATGCTTCTCTTAATGAAGTTTTGTTGCTATGCATGATTATGACCGTTATTGCTCTCTTAGTTGGTCGCTCCCAGTCTTTTGCTAGCCTTCGTTGTGTACTGAGTATGAGCTCTACTCATGCATCCAACTCCGAAAAACCAAGTTATTCCAATGTGTCCACCATACATACCTATTAGCAATTTGCTATTCCAAGTACATTTGACTTGCTTTTATCTATCCTTCAAATTAAACTCTTTTTGGTGTTATGTGAAAATTAGTTAGTAAAGCTCTCACGAACCTGACAGCACACTTTACTTGTCTCGCTTTTAAAATTTTGACATTGTGGCTCTCTTATGATGATTTTATGCTTGCAAGTTGTAAGTTGGAAATTAGCCCAACGATGTCGTCATGGGGCAAGCTTTCAACATTGCACTTTCTCTTATTTGAGTTGATATCGTGATCTTTTGTTTATGGATACTCGCGATGTGAAATAAGTTGGGACCTTGCGAGATCATGGATTTTGTATATGTGTTAGAGAAACGCCTGGGCCGCTAATCTAAGTCATGCATCATTCATGGTGGAAATTTACAGCATGCCCATAGTGGACATTCAACGACGCATCTCACAATAAAAAGCTATACCAATGGTAAATAAAAGAGATGTCGAGGTGTTCATTGTCTGTTTGTCTTGTCATTTTGATGTGGGCTTATTCCATGTCATCGGATAGGAGGTACCCCATTGGCGGTTCTCGATGATACGTGTATGCTTACAATGACAAGAGCTTGCATGGGACCTAAGTCGAGTAGCATGAGGTTTGGGTATTCGTACTTCACATGACACGGGGTTTTCAACTTATGATTTGTTAAGCATATGCTTCGTAATTGTACTCGCATTAACTTTAACCATTCAAGATGCCTATGATTGGGGCAATGAGAGCTCAAAGCTAGTAAGTACCATAATTTTTGAAGGTTTATAAAACTTGCAATCCCTGCTTCCCTCTGCAAAGGGCCTTTATTTTACTTTTATGTTGAGTCTCCTCCTTCTACCTTTATGCACCATCTAAGAGAGCATAGTTGCCATTCTGAGTTTAATGTGCATAGTCCCAAAGTTTATCATTGATTGATTCATGATTATGGTTTTACTTGTTCTTAAATTATTTGTATCTAGTCGCCCTCTTAAACTTGAAGGTGTCCTATGCATTTATGTTTTGCTATTCCATGAAGGACAAGCTGAAAACCACTTTGATATGTTTTTCCATATGATTTGAACACACGTTTGACTTTCAATGTTTTATTACTCATGATCTTTTGTTTGTGTTTCTTTTCATGTTATAACATGGTTGCTAAGTTTTATTGTCAAGATTATGTCTCTTATGCCCCTGTTTTAAGTTCTTTGATCCTAGCACTCAATGCTTTACTTCGTTGATCAAGATTGTGATGGTGAATGTCACCTCAAAAATTATTCTTTTGTTATCACTTACCTACTCGAGGACGAGCAGGAGTTAAGCTTGGGGATGCTTGATACATCTAAAACGTATCTATAATTTTTGATGCTCCATGCTTGTTTATACACTATTTGCTTTGTGTTTTGTTACACTTTGTGGCATTTTTATGCATTTTCCGGAGCTAACCTACTAACGAGACGCCACAGTGCCAGTTCCCTATTTTCTGTAGTTTTTGTGTTTTAGAAAAGCTACATAGGAAATATTCTAGGAATTAGACGAAACAAAAGCCGAACCTCCTATTTTTCCCAAAGCGTTGTGAAGTCCGAAGATGAGACGGAGGGGGCCAGGACCCGGCCACACCCTAGGGCGGCGCAGCCCAGGCCCTGGCCGTGCCACCAGGGGGTGAGGCCGCCTAGTCCACCTCCTAATGCCGCCCTTCCGCCTATATATTCCCCTCGACGGGAAAAACCTAGAGGACGGATCTCTTTTCCTCGAACCATACTGCAAGCCGCCGCCGCCGTCATCGATGTGAGCTCGGGAGGATCCAGGAGCTCTTCCCGGCACCCTGCCGGAGGCCTTCTCCACCACCATGGTCACCTCATGAGTGATGTGTGAGTAGTCTACCTTGAACTACGGGTCCATATCAGTAGCTAGATGGTTGTCTCCTCCACCATGTGCTTCATGTTTAGATCTTGTAAGCTGCCTATCATGATCAAGATTATCTATGTGTAATTCTACATGTTGTGTTTGTTGGGATCCGATGAGTATTGGTACTATGTCAAGTTGATATGCTGAATTATTATCTTTATGTTATCTCTATGTGGTTTATGATCTTGCATGCTCTCTGTTGCTAGTAGATATCTTGGCCGAGCAGATGCTAGTGACTTCAAGAGGGAGTATTTATGCTCGATAGTTGGGTTCATGCATCTAGTAATCTGGGGGAGTGACAGAAACCTCTAAGGTTGTGGATGTGCTATTGCCACTAGAGATAAAACAACATTCTTGAGTCCAAGGACATTTGCTTTGTTTACTTTACGCACTTTGCTTAATGCATTTATCCGTTGTTCACAACTTAATACCCGATGTTTGCTCGGATGACATCCGGAGGGTGGATTATTAGTCATAGATGCAGTTGGATTACGGTCTATGTATTTTGTCGTAATGCCCAGAGTGAATCTCATAGTGATCCTAATGACATATGTATGTTATCTTTATTCTATCAATTGCCCAACTGTAATTTGTTTACCCAACATGTTGTTATTTATCTTATGGAGAGACACCACTAGTGAACTGTAGACCCCGGTCCAATTTCCTTTACATTGCTATTACTGTTTTACTTTTACTCGCATTATTTACTTTCTTGCATACTATTACCTTTTACCACTCGATACACTTAATCCTTTGTTTACACAAACCGGTGAGATTGACAACCTCATCGTAAGTTGGGGCAAATTACTTGGTTGTTTTGTGTGCAGGTTCCACGTTGCTGCTAGGTGAAGAAGCTCCTACGTCAACTACGCACCCGCATTTTCTAGCGCCATTCTCCGGAGTGTCGTGAAGCTAGCAAGCATCACCTTCTGAAGTTTGGCTTTCTCCTACTGGTTCGATAAACCTTAGTTTCACAACTGAGGGAAACTTGCTACTGTGCTCCTCATACCTTCCTCTTGGAGTTCCCAACTGGGTGCCTACTACGCACCATCAGTAAGACGCCAGTTATGCTTTTCTTGTACAACTTCCCCTGTAATACGACAAAAGCTTTGAATCATCGTATTATCCTTCTTGCTTCGACTGTATCCTCTCGTAGTGTCTTGTTTATCATACACGCCAAGTATGGCTGCATCCAAGTTTCTTCGACCATCATGACTTCCTCCGGTTCTGCTGTGCTTCTTGTCCCTGGCTTGCCAGCACCCGAGCCTGTCGTTGGATGCTGGCTTGGTTCCCCTGGAGTCAAACTCTTGCTACTGTTTATTGACCTCTCTACGATTTCCTCCCAAAAGACTCCTGGTGGTATAGGCAGGCATTGGGACCCGATGTTTGCTAGATTGTCGGCTTCCTCGTTGCTGGCTCTGCTGACGTGTGATACTTCACACCCGTCGAAAGTTCCTTCTAGGTAGTAATATAAGTTTCTTTACGCCGTCATGTTGTGGCTAATGGCATCGCACCGATTCATCACTTGCTGGACGACGAGATTCGAGTCCCCAAATATTTTTGGTCGGGTTGCTCCACATGCTTTGGCCATTTTCATTCCATGAAGCAAGGCCTCGTACTCGGCTTCATTGTTGGAAGCTTTTGGAAAACTCATCCTTAACACATACTTTAGTTTGTCCCCCCTGTGGTGATATTAAGACTACACCTGCTCCTGAGCCTTGGACCCTTTTTGACCTGTCGAAGTACATTGTCCATACACTCGATAGGTCAAGTGGTCCTGTGTTTTGTAGTTCAAGCCACTCTGCTGTGAAATCTAGTAACACCTGAGATTTGATTGCTTTCCGTTTCTCGTATGTGATGTCCAGGGGAGATAGTTCGATTCCCCATAAGGAGACACGTCCTATTGCTGCAGTTTTTTTAATATATTTGATAGTGGGGCTTCGTTAACCACTATGATTGGGTGCACCGCGAAATATTGTCGTAATTTTCGTGCTGTTGTGAACACGCTGTATGCAAGCTTCTAGTACTGCAGGTACCTCTGCTTTGTTGGTGATAGGACTTTGCTAAGGAAATATACTGGCCGCTGGACTCCGTACGCCTTTCCTTCTTCACTTCGCTCGACTACTAGTACCGTGCTTACCACTTGATGCGTGGCTGCGATATATAGTAGTTGTGGTTCTTTTTCTTTCGGTGCGACCAACACTGGTGGTGTGGAAAGCACTTTTTTCAGCTGCGCGAAAGCTGTATCTGCCTCTTATGTCCACTCGAACTTAATGAGTGCGTAGAAGGGGAGAGCTTTTTCTCCTAGTCGTGTGACAAATCGACTTAATGCCGCCACGCGTCCTACGAGTTTCTGTACGTCGTGTAGTTTTTCTGGTTTCCCCATCGTTAGTATTGCTTGGATTTTCTCTGGGTTTGCCTCTATGCCTCTTGCTGACACCAGGAATCCCAGGAGTTGCCCTGCTGACACGCCAAACGAGCATTTTGTCGGGTTGAGTTTGAGCTTGTACCTATTTAGGTTGTCGAAAGTTTCCTGCAGGTCGCTGATTAAAGACTCCTCCTTTCTTGTTGTGATGACTACGTCATCGATGTAGACTTGGATAGTGCGGGCTATTTGATTTCTGAGACAATTTTGCATCATCCGTTGATAAGTTGCTCGTGCATTTTTAAGACCGAAAGGCATGACTTGATAGCAAAAAACGCCATATGGTGTGATAAAAGTTGTTTTCTCTTCATCTTTTTTCTTCAGCTTGATCTGATTGTAGCCGGAATACGCGTCCCGAAATGAAAGCCTTGCACACCCCGTTGTTGAGTCGATTATTTGATCAATGTGCGGTAACGGAAAGGGATCCTTGGGGCAGTGTTTATTGAGAGACGTGTAGTCGATACATACTCTTTGTATGTCCGTATTTTTCTTTGGGACGATAAATGGGTTGGATACCCAAGTTGATGCTTTGATTTCTCTTATAAAGCATGCGTTTTCTAGTCTGTGTAGCTTAGCTGCTATTCCTTTTCTTTTGGGTTCATCAAACCGCCGTAGAGGTTGCTTGACTGGCCTTGCTTTTGGATCCACATTTAGTGCATGCTCGACGAGTTCCCTGGGAACCCCTGGCATGTCTGAAGGACACCAGGTGAAGATTTTCTAGCGCTCATGAAGGAACTCGAGGAGCGCGCTTTCCTATGCGGGGTCCAAGAGTTTACCGCTATTGAAGTAGTTTTGTTCGGGTCCGTAGGGTGAACCTGGATTTTCTTGGAGTCTTGTGTTGCGTCGAAGGCCTGGTCTGGCAGGGATCGACCGACGTTGGGTAACACGTTGTGATCAGTTTCGCCCTTGACTCTTGCATATTCAGCTGTCATGCCGAAGGTTTGAGCCATCTTGTTGAATTCTTTGTCGCAGGTGTTGGATACTTTGAAGCTGCCTTGTACTGTGATGGTCCCCTTAGGTCCTGGAATTTTGAATGTTAGGTATGCGTAATGAGGGATTGCCATGAACTTTGCAAATGCTGGTCGCCCCAGGATTGCATGGTACTGTGAGGGCCAGTCCATCACTTCGAACTCCAACTTCTCTCTGCGGTAGTTGCCCGCCGAAATAAACGTCGAGTTCGATTTTTTCGTGGGGGTAATTTGCGCTCCCTGGTACTATTCCGTGGAAAGAGCAATCTATCAGCTTCAAGCATTCCAGCGAGATGCTCATTGCTTTTAGGGTCCTGGAGTATATCAGATTTATTCCACTGCCTACGTCCATAAATACTCGCCCAATGTCATACCCTCCTATTTGAGCCTTTAACACCATTGGCGCGTGCCCTGGCCTGTGTACTTTCCTTGGGTGGTCTGCTCTGCTGAACCTGATTGGCTGGTCGGACCACCTTAGGTATTCTATAGTAGCTGGTGGTGATGATATTGCTAGGTTCACTTGCCTTGATATACTCTTCTGCTCTTTTTTTAGACTTCAGGATAGGTTGAATCATTGCGGATATGTATACTTTTGACTCTAGATGTCTTCCGTTATGTTGGACTTGATATTCTTGACTTGTGTTCCTACCTCCTCGATGTGCTACTTGGTATAACTCCAGAGCACCTTGCAACCTTAGGAATGTTCTGCAGTCTTTCATCTAATGATTGGAAACTCTCTTCCCATCTAAGTACGTGTAGTGGATACGACAGGGCTCATGGAGCATGTCCTCTGCCGATGGGCCAGAATACTTCGGCTTTTCTCTTTCCCAACTGTTCTTTTCTCGGTACTCTATGCTTCTGTTGCCTTCCTTGTTCCTCCTTTCATATCCTGCCGCTATTTGGTTGCGTCTTGTGCGGCTATCCTCGTTGCGAGACCTGCGCCTTTGCCTGCTTGCTCTGTTGACTTCTGGTGAACGTGCTCTTTTGTCGTTCTAAGCGTCTTCTCCATCAGCGAATTTGTTTGCTATCTCCATTAATTCTGACACTGTTTTGGGCCTTGTTCTCCCTAATTCTTCCACATGATCCGAACGGCGAAGGCCAGCTGAGAAAGCATCTATTGCCCGCTCGTCGAAGACATCTTCTGTGGAATTTTTTATTATGCTCCACCCCTGTATGTATGAACATAGGGTTTCGCCCTTGCTCTGCGTGCAGGATTTGACTTCTTCTAGGGACGCTGGACGCTGTATGTCGAACGAAAATTTCTTGCGAATCGACTCTCTAGTTCTCCCCAACTTCCAATGGAATCGTTGGGTAAGGTGCTTAACCAAGACCGTGCTGCACCGGTGAGGTGTAACTGCAAACTTTGCATCACCGTTGCTCTTGTTCCTCAGAGTTTTTGTACTGCTTGAAGGTAGTCTGATAACCACAGTTTAGGTTCTTGTGACCCATCGTACTTTTGCTGATCGTGCAGTAATTTAAATCCTTTGGGTACTCGCGTTCTGCGAACCCTTCGGGTAAAGCATAGCGCGCCCATCTCTTTTTTGTCGTCCTCATAATTTTCTTCCTTCCACGCATAGCGTGCATTGTTTACTCTTGTTTGTGCTATGATATTCTTTTCATCCTCCCTTCGTGCCCTGCGCTTTTCATCGCCTGATGAGTCGCTTGTTTGGCTTTGTGAGGATTGGTACTTTATGTTTTCCTTTCCCTTGTCCTCATAACGTGTTGCCTTTTTCTCTAGAGAATGTTTCCTTAGTCTGTCTTCTACTAAACCGAGGCTTCTTATTGCGGCTTGATGCATGTGCTCCCGTGGATCTCCGGGTTCTAGTTGCGTAGTTAGTAGGTACGCCTGCACGAACGTTGTCGATGAAGACAACCGAAGCCGACCTCAAGGCCGTGTAGTCATACTAGTCGAAGAAGACCAGTACCGCACGAGCGGAACCTCCTAGGGATTACACACGTATGGTGTATAGATGTCCTCCGGGCTCTGATCTAGCAAAGCAGCGGAAGAAGATGGATTTAGACTAGAAATCTGGTAGCACGACAGCGTTCGAAACGAGGGGTTTCCTTCAACTCGCTGATAGAGCTCCAAACGTGGGAGCCAAGTCAGGAAGAAGAATAGGATGTGGAGGGGGTAGGTGGTTGATGGTCCCTAGGGGAAACCCTAGGGCGCCACCACCCCCACCAAGCCGCCACCGTTACCCTAGGGTTTCCCTAGGGCGCCCGGCCCTGGTGGCCTAGGCCGGCCTGGCCGGCCTTCCAATGGGCCAAGCCCACTTTACCTTTTTCCATTTTTATTTCTTTATTAATTAATTAATTCACTTTTAATATTTAATTACTTTAATTAAATACTAAACCCATTAATTAATCAACACCTTGGCATAATTCTTTCACCGAAACATTTTCGATAAAGTCCGGATGACTTCTGATGTCTCCGGAACCTTTCCAATGTTACTCAAACATTTCCGGTTAACCCTTTGTGATTTTTGATAATTCTAAATCAATCCCTAAGCGTCGTATACCCTTAAGTGTGACACCCTACAGGCCGAGGAACACTCCAGACATGATCAAGACCCCTCTCCGATCAATGATCAACAATTAGTTCTCGAAAACCATGCTGATCCATGTGCATTCCACAAAACTCCTCGTTGATCCGTAAAGATTGTATCACATTACTTTTCTCACACGATACTAGATCTTGTCCAAGGTTAAATCACTGATATCCATGTATCGTGTTCACCCTCGTCCGACAAGTCTTTTAACTCGTCCATGACATTGCATCCTCCATGACCTAGTCACACCCTTCAAGCTTCGTAGATGCAACTGTCATCGAGTGGGCCTAGAGTATCTATCCGTCACGTGGATGGACAAGTTCCGCTCTTGGTGCACACGCCTCAACCTACCCCATTGGCATACCCAAGAGACATCTTTTTTAGTCAATCTTTTTATGGTAAAGACAGTTGATGCAATCAAAGTAGCGTCCAAATGTAGTGATTAGATGTGACCTCACGATCTTAGGATTAGGTTACTTTGTTTCTTAGTTAATTGCAATGTTGACCTTGTGACTGATCTAATTGCAATAACGGTGCTTGGGTGTGTGTCCATCATGTCAAACATGACCTCAATGTTCATTGCATATTTGCCCATGATCAGGAAACCTTGATCATCAGATGACACATGAGCTGGTTAACTAGAGATAACCAGTGACCTATTTACTTATATGCCACACATGTACTAATGTTTCAGCTTAATATAGTTATAGCATGACATATAATATTATGAATAGATGAGATATGACAACAAAAATACACTTTATTATTTGCCTCTAGGGCATATCTCCTTCACCAATAAAGGCACAATACAAATATCAAGTTATTCAGGCCCTAGTAACATGCATTAAGCATTGAAAAGGTACAATAACAATGATAGACAAGTATCTTCAAACCTATAGTACTAGGGAAACAACTATAGGTAGAATAGACATCTATGGCGTACGCTATTTTCTATATGGCACGACTACATAGCCGAGACATATATAAATACTATAGGCCACAGCTGTGGCTGTAGCCATGGCATACAAAAAGTTGCACACCACTGTCCTATGGTAGGAAGGTGTGCGCTGGTCGAGCCATAGCATCTGAGCCATACAGATATGCTATACGCCACGGTAATTACACAGCCGTGGCATACAACATTTCGGTACGCCACAGGTGCTGTCGTGGGGATGGTCCCTGGTAGGCTCATGGCGGCAAGATATGCCGGCTGGAGTCTCAGGGACCAAGCTCAAAGGCCGGCTACCAGAAGCCGGCTCGAGACTAAGGGCCGATTGAACGTTTAGCCGGCTCGAAGGCCTAGCACTACCAGCACAGGCTAGCATGCGTAAAGGTGGTCTCCGCACTTTATAAAGCTCGACAAATCAGACCAGAGCAGGTGTCAAGGACAGCTGTGGGGGAAGGTTAGCCACGATGCAGGAGGCATCGTCCAACGATAAAGCACCCCCAATGGGAAGATGCCGAGAGAGATCCTCCCCGCTTACGTATGTGGGGGAGAGAAGACAGATTTATTCATGTGGGTGGACGGCGCAGGCGGTGGCATCACCAGCGCTCCCCGGAGTGACGCCAGCCCAAAGGAGCCGACAACCGGCCTCCCGAATGTTATCTTGTAACTAGGCCCATACCTATATAAGGGCCTAGACTCTTAGTATAGGGTAGATTGAATGATATCATCTCCCCCAGGAGAAACACAGCTTAGGTGTGCCTTCACATGCATGATCCGTGCGAATAGCATTTGACGGCCATTAAGCGCATCTTGCGCTACATGAAGGTCATGATGTCTCATAGACTCCAGCTTCATTCGACTTTGCTAGATTACATGGTCACCTACACCTACGCCGACTGGGCCAGCTGCCCTGACACTCGATGTTCCATGTTGGGTTTCTCCATCTACCTCGAAGACAACCTCGTCTCATGGTCTCAAAGTGGCAACACACGGTCTCCTGTTCTAGCACTGAGGCTGAGCACCGTGTTGTGGCTAATGCCATTGCCGAGGGTAGTTTGGATTCGCCAACTCCTCCATGAGCTTCATCGACCATCTCCTCCTGCTACGATTGTATTTTGCGACAATGTTAGCACCACTAACATGTCCACAAACCCCGTCCAGCATCAGCGCACCAAACACATCGAGATGGATCTTCACTTTGTTTGCGATCGTGTCGCCATGGGCTAGGTTCGTGTGTGAATCTTCTCTCGTCTCGACAGTGTGCCGACATCTTGACGAAGGGTCTTCCATCACCGTTATTTCTGGATTTGTTGTCCAGCTCAACGGTCGTCCTTGACAAGGGTATAGCTAATAGAGCCCGTTACTTGTGTACCCCTGAGGCCCATTAAGCTAGACCCAAGGATAATCGTAGTCAAAGTACGAGTCCATGTCGTATACAGACATTGTAATATGTATCGGACCCGACCGGTTCCTTGGGACCTGACCACCTATATATAGGGGCCAGGAGAGGCCGGTCAGGGACAGATTGAGAGTAAGCCAAGTTGATCACCACGTTTATTCTCGATACACGCCTTGTTTGACTGATCTTTACCTTCGAGTTCATCTGACGCCCTATTCCCCCGATCCTAAGTCCTTCATCTTGGACATTTGTCGAGTTAACCCTTGTCAATTGGTGCCGAACGTGGGGACGCGAGGCGTTGGAGTCATGAATTCGATGGCTTTTTCGCTTTTAGCCAACAGTAATCCAGAAGTCGACGGAAACCAAGAGATGGAGCTGACGATCGGAAGCATGAACTTTCTAGTCGGATCTTCGGGTTTGACTCACCTCTCAGATCTAGCAAAACTGCATCCATCGGCAAGCAAAATCAAGACAATCGCAATGTCAGGATCATCGGTGGGCTCCTCAGCGAGGTAAACTCGCCGGTCAGCCTTGTAATAGCAAAAAATACAGGAGAAAAAGTTGAAGAACTCGACGAAACCATGGAAAAACTCAACATAGGAGAACAAGTGGATCAGTCATATCCTAGCCAAAAGGACTTCATCACCCGAAGCGGTGGCATTTCTGGCAATATACACCAACTATGCGTCATCATCACAGAAGCAGCTGTCGGGGATATAACCCCGGGTATACCAAAGTACCCCTTTGTTATGACTAATATATATTGTATATGTTGTATTATGTGTGCAGGATATTAAAAAGCATTTAACAGCAGCCTGGGCCGGATTAACCAAGCCCAGGCCGGAATAAACTGCTCCCGGGCCGGAATAGCTAAGCCGAGGCCGACATATATTAAAGCTGGGCCGGCATGGTAATTCTCAGCTGGGCCGGCATAGTAGTAAGCCGGCTGGCCGGTCTGGTGGTTTCCCCGCCTGGGCCGGATCTTCTCCCCGCCATGGGCCGGAGCCAGTAGACCCCGGCTGGGCCGGCTAGAGCCTTCTCCGCTCCGTCTCCCGCCCGGCTGGGCCGTCCGCCCTCGCCCCCGGCTGGGCCGGCCGGTAGCGCGACCCCGGCTGGGCCGGCTCCTCCGTCTCCCGCCCAGGCCGGCCTCTCCCAGCACGCCCGGCTCGGCCTCTTCGCCAGCGCCCCCAGCTGGGCCTCCTGGCCAGCTTCCCCCGTGGGCCGGCGTCCCGCTCCACCTCTTTCCCGGCTGGGCCGACGCCCCGGCTGGGCTGGCGCCCCGGCTGGGCTCCCAGCTCCTTCTTCCTGGCCGGGATTCCTCTCCTTCGGGCCTCTGTCTGCGCAATATCCCGGCTGGGCCAGGCCGGGATGCCCCTGGCCCAGGCCGGGATTCCTCTTGGCAGGCCGGGATTCTCCTGGGTAGGCCGGATTACTACCTTGCAGGCCGGATTATTACTCCCCAAGGCTGGGATTTACCCCCTCCGGCATACTTTGTTCATCCGGCATCGACTCCACTGCTTGGTGCCAGTCCTGGGACGCCTCTGGGCTCGGACTGGCACATCCTTCATCATCATATGCTGGTCTTGGGACGCTCCTTAGCTCAGACTAGCATATCCCTCCTCTCCTAGTCAGTCTTATCCTCAGGAGGAGGATAAGACTGATGACATGGTGATCCTGAAGACAGACGCTAGAAGACGAAGACCAAGGACTCCAAGTACAGACATCGATGGGACTAGCCCACGACCATGACGCAGCGCACAGTACCGAGGACGGTACCGTGCTGATGCAGGCTACAGTGTGACAAGACCCCAGTAGTCAGCTCAACTACAGTATATGCATAGTATCGTGTGGGGCATCTCTTGTCCCCTGGGCTCCCTATATAAGGGGCACTAGGGGGATCGTTCTCCCCAGCCTCCGGAGGAGGCTCATTCTCTCTCGCTCCATGGGAGCTCTCTAGTACTAGCTCTCCAGCTCCTGTCCAGTGCAGCCTTAGATAGGCAAGATACACAGCTCAAGGAGCACCATTGTAGCTCTCATGTGAAGCTCATATAGATCAGACATGCAGGAGTAGGGGTGTTACCTCCTCACGAGGGCCCCGAACCTGGGTAGCTCGATGTGTTAGCAGTGAGTTCTGTGCCCGGTCTCTACCGAGCTTCCCCTCTCCCGGATCCGCCAGTGTACAGTCGGCCCCCATTTAAGCCATCCTATGGCATATGTTGTTTCACCACGACGACATTTGGCGCCCACCGTGGGGCAGATCAAGGCGCTGGTAGGAGTACATCCGGACGGGATCTTCTTCATCTGCTCGGGGGCTCGACATCAGCAACGCCTCCGAGCACAGCAGGTCTTCTTCAACTCCCGGGCTGACCTCAACTCGCCCGGGCCAGCATACGGCATTCCCGGATCTACATCGGCATCTCCGGGCTGGCGCTCGGCTTCCTCTGGCCAGCATATCCTGTGTCCCGGCCAGCATATCCTGAGTCCCGGCCAGCATATCCTGTGTTCTGGCCAGCATATCCTGTGTTCCGGCCAGCATATCCTGTGTCCCGGCCAGCATATCCTGAGTCCCGGCCAGCATATCATGCGTTCTGGCCAGCATATCCTGAGTCCCGGCCAGCATATCCTGAGTCCCGGCCAGCATATCCTGTGTTCTGGCCAGCATATCCTGTGTTCCGGCCAGCATATCCTGCGTCCCGGCCAGCATATCCTGAGTCCTGGCCAGCATATCCTGTGTCCCGGCCAGCATATCCTGTGTCCCGGCCAGCATATCCTGTGTCCCGGCCAGCATATCCTGAGTCCCGGCCAGCATATCCTGTGTTCTGGCCAGCATATCCTGTGTTCCGGCCAGCATATCCTGCGTCCCGGCCAGCATATCCTGTGTCCTGGCCAGCATATCCTGTGTCCCGGTCAGCATATCCTGTGTCCCGGCCAGCATATCCTGTGTTCCGGCCAGCATATCCTGTGTCCCGGCCAGCATATCCTGTGTCCCGGCCAGCATATCATGCGTTCTGGCCAGCATATCCTGTGTTCCGGCCAGCATATCCTGCGTCCCGGCCAGCATATCCTGTGTCCTGGCCAGCATATTTTATGTCCTGGCCGGCATATTTTATATCCTGGCCAGCATATCTTATGTCCCGGCCGGCATATTTTATGGTCATCGTGCCAAGGATCGTTCTGCCTCGAGCATCTGCAGGTACTTCAAACTTCCTCAACGGTGCATGCAAGTAAGTATTTATGCTGGTTTACTCCATATCCTGGTCAGCTTATCTGAAAGTTAATGTCCCCGTAATAGAAAAAATAGCTCGGGGGCTAGGCTAAAGCCCAGCAAGTTGCTTCTCAAGTACTGTACCAGTATATATTAGTTTGCATGCTAGCATATCAGCTTCTTAGTTTCCTCCTGTATGTCTGTTTATATGCCAAATCACTACATATGCCTGCTACAGATAGTATCCTTAGTATCAGTTTGTATGTCTACAGTCTTCTGCAAAGTTTCATCTGGGCATGTTATATGCCGGCTTATATGCCAAACATCTATTATGCCAGATCCTATGTCTTTGCATGTGTCAACCAGTATATCTGCAACAGTGCTAGATTCAGTATGCCAGTTAACATGTCAAGTTCAGTATCTACTTATATGCCAAATGCTTTATCTCATATGCTATGTGTTATATGCCGGCTGTCGTATGCCAAGGCTCGTATGCCAGTTTTTTATATGTTGAATGCCATGTGCTAGCTGTTGCAAGTTTACACTCAAATCAGCTTATATGCCTATCTCAGTACCAGTTTCTGCATGCTCTATGCTAGATCTCGTATGCCAGTTGCAGTATGTCTACATTTATATGCCGGCACATGAGTGCCTAGTCTTTTTTATGAGTTGCCAAGTTAGCTTATATGTCAAAATTGCTATATCTCAGTCTGTATGTCAAGTGCTATATGCCAAGTACTATGGGCTATATGCCAAACTCCATATGCTAGATTGCAAATATGCCAAATGCTATGACCATTGCTATGTCTTTTTAGTATAACTACAGAACAGGTTGGATAATTCGTTATATATGTCTATTACTCGGCTATGACTCTCCATATTGCCGTTACAGAGAAGAAATTACTATTATACCACCAGGACGTCAGTTTATATCTCAGATCTCAGGTATTTCAGTATACCGGCATATGTTATATTTTTGTATCCTGGCCGGCATATTTTATGTCCCAGCCAGCATATCTTTACATCCTGGCCAGCATATCTCAAAGTCTCAGGTCTCAGCTATTTCAGTTTGTTAGCACATCAGGTTATTAAGTGATATCTTGAGTCACATGTATTTCGGTATGCTGGCATATCATGACAAAAGTAAGATTTCAGTATGCCGGCATATCATGGCAAAAGTAAGATTTCGGTATGCTGGCATATCATGGCATGAGCAAAGTTTCAGTTTGCCAGCATATCATGGCATAAGAAAAGTTTCGGTATGCCGGCATATCATAGCAAGAGTAAGATTTTAGTATGCCGGCATATCATAGCAAGAGTAAGATTTCAGTATGCCAGCATATCATGGCATGAGCAAAGTTTCAGTATGCCGGCATATCATGGCAAAAGTAAGATTTCGGTATGCCAGCATATCATAGCAAGAGTAAGATTTCAGTATGCCAGCATATCATGGCATCGATCAAAATCCCCAATCACCGTTTATTTCGGTTCGCCATCATATCAAGGCATCTATCAATAACTCATATCGTCGTTTATTTCGGCATGCCAGCATATCACGACATTCTATAATCCTTTCAGTTATCGCCAATTCTGGCACAGTAATATATCGAGACATCGATCTCAAAGCTAACAAGCATCATATCCCTTATCATATCCGGTTTCACAGAGTATCCGGTTTAGCATATTAACATGTCTTATCATTTTTGCATACTAATAAGTGCCCAGCGATGGCACAGCCCAAGAGGCATATCAGTATACCGGCATTGTCAAAGCAGACAATGTCGATGAGACATAGCCTGAGAGGCTAAGTGTCGATATAAAGCCCAAAGAGGCAAATAGCTCAAAAGGCAAAAGCAGCCTAAGAGGCATATCAGTATACCGGCATTGTCAAAGCAGACAATGTCGATGAGACATGGCCCAAGTGGCAACATGTTGAAATAGCACAAGAGGCATATCAGTATACCGGCATTGTCAAAGCAGACAATGTCGATGAGACATAGCCTGAGAGGCTAAGTGTCGATATATAGCCCAAGAGGCAAAGTAGCCCAAAAGGCATATCAGTATACCGGCATTGTCAAAGCAGACAATGTCGATGAGACATGGCCCAAGTGGCAACATGTTGAAATAGCACGAGAGGCATATCAGTATACCAGCATTGTCAAAGCAGACAATGTCAATGAGACATAGCCTGAAAGGCAAAGTATCGATATAGATCCCAAGAGGCAAAAGTAGCCTAAGAGGCAAAAGTAGCCCAAGAGGCAAATAGCCTGAAAGGCAAAGTATCGATATAGATCCCAAGAGGCAAAAGTAGCCTAAGAGGCAAAAGTAGCCCAAGAGGCAAATAGCTCAAGAGGTAAAGTATCGATATGGCCAAAGAAGGCAAAGCAGTATTCCGGCATCGTCGAAGCAGACGATGTCGATGAGACATAGCGTAAGAGGCAAAGTGTCGATATAGCCAAAGAGGGCAGAATAGTATTTTGAGATAACCCACGAAGGCTAGCATATCACGTATATGTGTATATGTCAAACAGGACATTGCCTATGATGGCATAAGATATAATTTGGCCAGTGCAGGCCAGCATATCAGCTTCATGAGTATGAGTTTGGGACTTTGGTATATTTTGTTGAAGCCTGTGCGCGACTCTGCGAGTCCCCCACAGCCTCGGGGGCTAATGTCGGGGATATAACCCTAGGTATACCAAAGTACCCCTTTGTTATGACTAATATATATTGTATATGTTGTATTATGTGTGCAGGATATTAAAAAGCATTTAACAGCAGCCTGGGCCGGATTAACCAAGCCCAGGCCGGAATAAACTGCTCCCGGGCCGGAATAGCTAAGCCCAGGCCGACATATATTAAAGCTGGGCCGGCATGGTAATTCTCAGCTGGGCCGGCATAGTAGTAAGCCGGCTGGCCGGTCTGGTGGTTTCCCCGCCTGGGCCGGATCTTCTCCCCGCCATGGGCCGGAGCCAGCAGACCCCGGCTGGGCCGGCTAGAGCCTTCTCCGCTCCGTCTCCCGCCCGGCTGGGCCGTCCGCCCTCGCCCCCGGCTGGGCCGGCCGGTAGCGCGACCCCGGCTGGGCCGGCTCCTCCGTCTCCCGCCCAGGCCGGCCTCTCCCAGCACGCCCGGCTCGGCCTCTTCGCCAGCGCCCCCACCTGGGCCTCCTGGCCAGCTTCCCCCGTGGGCCGGCGTCCCGCTCCACCTCTTTCCCGGCTGGGCCGACGCCCCGGCTGGGCTGGCGCCCCGGCTGGGCTCCCAGCTCCTTCTTCCTGGCCGGGATTCCTCTCCTTCGGGCCTCTGTCTGCGCAATATCCCGGCTGGGCCAGGCCGGGATGCCCCTGGCCCAGGCTGGGATTCCTCTTGGCAGGCCGGGATTCTCCTGGGTAGGCCGGATTACTACCTTGCAGGCCGGATTATTACTCCCCAAGGCTGGGATTTACCCCCTCCGGCATACTTTGTTCATCCGGCATCGACTCCACTGCTTGGTGCCAGTCCTGGGACGCCTCTGGGCTCGGACTGGCACATCCTTCATCATCATATGCTGGTCTTGGGACGCTCCTTAGCTCAGACCAGCATATCCCTCCTCTCCTAGTCAGTCTTATCCTCAGGAGGAGGATAAGACTGATGACATGGTGATCCTAAAGACAGACGCTAGAAGACGAAGACCAAGGACTCCAAGTACAGACATCGATGGGACTAGCCCACGACCATGACGCAGCGCACAGTACCGAGGACGGTACCGTGCTGATGCAGGCTACAGTGTGACAAGACCCCAGTAGTCAGCTCAACTACAGTATATGCATAGTATCGTGTGGGGCATCTCTTGTCCCCTGGGCTCCCTATATAAGGGGCACCAGGGGGATCGTTCTCCCCAGCCTCCGGAGGAGGCTCATTCTCTCTCGCTCCATGGGAGCTCTCTAGTACTAGCTCTCCAGCTCCTGTCCAGTGCAGCCTTAGATAGGCAAGATACACAGCTCAAGGAGCACCATTGTAGCTCTCATGTGAAGCTCATATAGATCAGACATGCAGGAGTAGGGGTGTTACCTCCTCACGAGGGCCCCGAACCTGGGTAGCTCGATGTGTTAGCAGTGAGTTCTGTGCCCGGTCTCTACCGAGCTTCCCCTCTCCCGGATCCGCCAGTGTACAGTCGGCCCCCATTTAAGCCATCCTATGGCATATGTTGTTTCACCACGACGACAACAGCAGAAGACAATGACCCTGCAGATAATGCAGCAACCCACGTACAAGTCTACAAATCAAGGAGTAACAGCAAAAAAGGAAAAGGAGAAAATTCACGTCTCCAGCGGAGAGTGGAGAATCATCATGTCAACCATCAACCACGGCATAGAGGTACCCGCCAATTCAAGAAAGGAAGTCTTGATGGGGTACCAGTATACCCTGCATTAGCACAAAAAGAAACTACGGGAGGAAAAAGACAATATCAGGAGAAGTCAAGAAAATAATAGTGTATCAAGTGGAGCATACTGGGATGAATAAAGCGAAGCATTAGAATCCAGCAGAGAGAGACATAGGGAGCGAAAGCACAATAGGAGGACAATAGCGCGGGAAAGGGAAGAGAACCACGCAAGAAGGATAAGCACACGTCCATCGGACGATGAGGAAGATTTTGTGCAACAAATACCAAAAGCAGCACTAGTAGCAGCACAAGCCGGTTCCCTGGCCAACGTCGGGTCAAAGTGCCTACCTATCCCGCCAGGAGTGTTCTTCGAGGAAATCATCGAGCGATCTGTCAAAATCAAGCCAGCGGTCAGTGAACCGGCATTAGCAACACGCCCAGTTGCTGAACAAACTATAGACTCAGCAGCAGTCAAAAAGCAGATAGAACCCGACAAAGGAGCATCAATTGAGCATGCCTCACAGTATCATCACTGACAACGGCACAAACTTCACCTCCGGCGAGTTAAAGGAGTTTGCCAAGAAATTGGGGATCCAGATCACCTACGCATCAGTAGCGCACCCCCAAACCAATGGCCAGGTCGAAAAAGCAAACAGACTCATCTATAGCAGCCTGCAGAAATGACTTCTCCGACCACTAAAGCACGCAACAGGTGTCTGGGTCGAAGAATTACAATTGGTCCTATGGAGTCTATGTACAACACCCAACGCATGCACAGGCTACACA
Source organism: Dactylis glomerata (assembly GCA_007115705.1). Classification (NCBI taxonomy): domain Eukaryota; kingdom Viridiplantae; phylum Streptophyta; class Magnoliopsida; order Poales; family Poaceae; genus Dactylis; species Dactylis glomerata. The sequence goes on along the minus strand of QXEO01001278.1, from coordinate 4,456,293 downwards.
CCGTTCTTCCTACTATTCGGAGCAGAGGCCGTCCTGCCCTCTGACGTCTGTTACAGTGCCCCGCGCGTCACAGCATACATAGAGGAAAAAAGCGACGAAGGCACTCAAAGACGCACAAGCTCTGCTTGATGAGGCTCAAGACATCGCTCTCGCCTGAGCAGCAATCTATCAACAAAGTCTTAGGAACTACCATAGCCATCGAGTGCGTGGCAGATCCTTTGAGCCGGGAGATCTTGTGCTTCGGCTCAAGCAAGCAAGCACCAAGAAACTGGAGCTACCATGGGAAGGACCATACCTTATCAAAGAGGTCATCCCAGGTGGAGCATATCGACTCCGCATCATCAAAGCAGGAACGGACAAGAAGAACCCGTGCAACGCAGCACATCTGCGACGCTTTTTCCCCTAGGAACTATTTGTCTTTTATTCCCTTTTTTGTAAAAAGGTGATGACAACAGACCGCACACTATACTATGCCTTCGGCATCTATCAATAAAGCTAAGTGTTCCTCATATACTGAGTCAATATCCTCACTGCTTAAAACCCACACTCGGGGGGCTTCACCTTAAAAATAATTCGACCCACGCTTGGGGGCTTCGCCTTAAAAATAATTCGACCCACGCTCGGGGGCTTTGCCTTAAAAATAATTTGACCCATGCTCAGGGGCTTTTCCTTAAAAATAATCCGACCCACGCTTGGGGGCTTCGCCTTAAAAATAATTCGACCCACGCTCGAGGGCTTTGCCTTAAAATTACTTTGACCTACGCCTAGGGGCTCGGACCCTCAAACCACAAATAGAACATGATTCAGCCCGGTCACAAGCAAGTAACCTAGACTTCGCGATTGTACATCATGTTTGGTCAAGTCTTTCAACAACAACAAAACATCGAGTACACCCCCAAATTACTGCTGCTCACAGGCGGCCCACTCCTTATCACTCTCCATGATGATCTGCTCCGCTATAGCCTTCGCCGCATGATGGCAGGCAGCATAGTGCACCGTCATATCAGTGCACCCTCCCGACATCAGTGGCAAGGTGCCCACAACCTCCATGTCAACCTCTGGGTGGCGAACCCGGACAAAGGATAGCGCAACATGTGCACCACAATGGAGGTGTTGGCGAATAAACCGATAAGTGGCCTTCCCATTCTCAAATTGCTCCATCAAGGAAGGAAGGAAGGCCATCAGGCTGATCGTTCAACAAAAACATAACCTTGTGGATCACCGCAAGGGCCGACCGACAAGATTTGGAACATACTCCCGCTTGAGCTGTCTTGAAGCAAAGCCAACACATGCGCTATGGATCGATCAGCCCAGATGGTATCTGCAGTGGCTTTCACATGTACCTGATCCACATTCAGGTGAGCCGTGACACGATGATCTTCAGCCCGCGCATCAAGACAAACATCTAGAAAAAATCACACAGTTATCGGTCAGCAAAACATTCAATACTCTAGAAATCTCAAGAACATCGAAAGGTACTTACACTTCATCGACTTGCCAATATTCTCGACTTCGTTAAGAAGGTACCGCTCTGCCGCCATAGCTTGCGACGCTTTGGAGCGAGACACGGCGACTAGGGCAGTGACCTCCTTCAACTCCTGCCGTACATTCTTCAGCTGGTCCTGCAAGCTGCGTATCACATACAACTCACCCACGGACAGAACATGTCTCTCTTGTGTACTAGCAGTCAATGAACTAGACAAGGACCCACCGATCAGGCCTATATGATGGCACCTAGGCAATATAACCTGTACATCTGGCCTACGCACGAAAGACAGAAACAGTCAAACTAAACAGCCTCCGATCAAGGCAAGCACATGAGGACTAAAGGAAAACACTTGCGGCAGACGACAAAAGATACAAGCGTTGACACAAAAACAAGTGCAGCGACAGGCACTTCACACACAACAAAATAAGGTTTGCCCGAAGGCCCAATCCACATATTACTGATATGTTGCAAATGTATCTATAATTTTTGATGCTCCATGCTTGTTTTACACCAATTACTTTATGTTTTGTTTACACTTCGCGGCATTTTTATGTATTTTCTGGAACTAACCTATTAACAAGATGCCACAATGCTAGTTCCTATTTTCTGCTATTTTTGTGTTTCAGAAAAGTTACACAGGAAATATTCTCGAAATTGGACGAAACAAAAGCCAAACCTCCTATTTTTCCCGACATGAAGATGGAGTCCAAAGCAGAGACGAAGGAGGGCCAGGGGCTGGCCACACCATAGGGTGGCGCGGGTCACCCCTGGCCGCACCACCAGGTGGTGTGGGCCCCCTGGGTGCCCTCTGACATCGCCCTTCTGCCTATAAATTCCCTCCATCACGAAAACCCTAAAAGAATCGGCAACCATCCACGAAAAGTTCCACAGTGCTGCCGCCATCGAAGACCAATTTCGAGGGACAGAAGTCTCTGTTCCGGCACCCTACCGGGATGGGGAATTGCCCCCGGAGCCATCTCCATCGACTCCACCGCCATCTCCATCGTTGTTGTTGTCTCCCATGATGAGGAGGCAGTAGTTCTCCCCCGAGGCTAAGGGCTCTACCGGTAGCTATGTGTTCATCTCTCTCTCCCATGGTGATGAGGTTCAACCCCGACAATGCCCATGCTTGAGGGCTTTCGAGACATGAAGAGCTTGTGGGATCCGGCGGACTCGACGGTGATCAGACGACACACGGAAACACAGGTTTTACCCAGGTTCGGCCCCCTTGTTGGGTAAAGACCTATGTCCTGCTTGTCTGACTTTATTGATGGGGTGGCTACAATGGTCGAGTACAATGGTTGCGTAGATGCGATCTAGCCGAAAAGTGGAGAGCTCTCGAGATTATGAGCGCTCAGGTGGATGGTGGAAAAAAGTAGCTAGAGAGGTTCTTGGATCTCCCTCCCAACCTTTTATATGCAAAGGTTAGGTCTCAGGATTGTTCTCCAAGCCAATTACACATAGAGTCGGTTCGAACAAACCCTAGACAAGTCCTAATTCGACTAGATCTTGTCCTTCGAATCTTGCAGTGCACGCCAAGTCTAGCTTCTGGGCCGTGCCAGACGATTGACTTCATGGGCCTTGCTATCCCTTCGACGGATGTCCCTCCTGGACCGAAAACCAGGTAGGCGAATATCGAGGGCCCATTCGGCATTCCTTCGTCAGTAGCCCCTGAGTGCCTGGGATAGTCGAAGACTATGGCAGGGACTCTAATTCGAGACTTTTATTCTTCGCCCTACCTATAAACACAAAGGCATAGCAGGCATACAAATGATTTGTTTATTAGGAGCAGTTAATTCAAGTAACACTCATTCCGAGCCTCGAAAAAGCATAGTTTGGTTGATAGGGGATAGGCATAACTAGTCTGAGACTCACGTCGGGTCTAGTTAATTGCATAGTCGCAAAAACATTGGTTAGCTTACTCAGATTCGAGTCCCCCGACTTGAACCCGCGTGGGTTGGCGCTACCTCGACCCAAGCCATGTGTGGACTTATCAGGTCGAAGCCCAGTAATGTGTAAGGCACTCGATGCGTCCATCGATGCAAGACTTCATACCGTAGGTATGGAAATTTTCTCGGTAGAGCGCGCTTGATACGAATACCGAGCCATCTAGTGTTGCTAACTGTGGACTTACCTTCGTATTTGACATACGGCATCCGAATTGGTATATTGCCACCAAAATTCGGGCATTAAGAGCGAGCGTAAGTATAAGGATGGAATTAGATTCCAAGGAACTGAAATTTACTCCTGAGTCAAAATTGAGGCACTGCCGGCCCTGAATTAGAGATAACCTGGGGACTGAAGCCCATGGTTGGGTGCAATAACAGCACCGATGGCTCGAACAAAAGAATCCCTTATTCGGGTGAATTCGCGGCACTGCCGGCCGAAAAAAGAGAGGATCAAAGGATTGAAAGCCGTGACTCAAATGGTAAGTGGGCGTTGCCAGCTAGGGAACAATTTGAGGGACTAGAATCCACAACTCGAAGAGCAAGACTATGTGGCCCACCCAAATGTGGCAAACCAGGGAATCGAGACCCATTGCTCGTGAAGAATGAAGGCACTGCTGGCCCGTAATAAATAATTCGAGGGATAAGAATCCACAACTCGAATGCCAAGACGATGTCAATTAGAGCAAAGAGATCCTTTCGTGTGAATTTGCAGAAAACCCAACTCGGAAAGTTCTCGAGAAACTCATATTAAAATTTCGAGCAAAGGGCAAGACCGCTCAAAAGGCGATACTTGCATCCGAATAGCATAAAGAGGGCGAAAAACTTCATGAAACACCCAGCACCAAAGAAGTGTGGATTTTAATAGTACATACCTCGAAAACATGAGGACCCAAAATTGAGCTTCTCCCTTGGGTTGAAAGGAAATAGCTTCACAGAAAATGACATCAGTGATGACGCTTGGTTCCTTCGAGCTGTCACGCCATCCTCTTCAAGGATAACCTGACTTTGACAAGACTGGACGTCCCGTGGGCCCAGCAGCCGCGCGCCCCAGCTGTTGACCGCATTTGACCGCACGTCCCGCACATGAGTGAAAAAAGTCCGCCATATCTCCTCAATCACCGTGCGTAGTGGAGACCGCAGCGCGCCTGGTGCTGACACGTGGACGGCCAGATGCTGTGGCGGTGTGGTAGTGTAAATCACCATCTAGTTGGGAACCCCAAGAGGAAGGTTTGATGAGTACAGCAGCGAGTTTTCCCTCAATAAGAAACCAAGGTATGTCGAATCCAGGAAAAAGCCAAACTCAAGAAGGTTATGCTTACTAGCCTAGCGACACTCCAACAAGGGCGCCATTAACGATAACGTGTTAGCGCGTCTTCAACTAGTAGTAACGTGAAACCTGCACACAAAACAACCAAATACTTTGCTCCCAACTTACGATGAGGTTATCAATATGCAAGTAAAGTAAACAGTGCGAGTAAAGTAAACAGGTGATAGCAATATAAATGAAATAGGACCGGGGTCCACAGTTCACTAGTGGTGTCTCTCCATAAGATAAAATAACACATGCTGGGTAAACAAATTACAGTTGGGCAATTGATAGAATAAAGACAACGTGCATATGTCGAGAGGATCATTATGAGATTTACTCTGGGCATTACAACAAGATACATAGACCGTCATCCAACTGCATCTATGACTAATAATCCACTTGTGGTGAATCAGTCCGAGAACTCCACAAGTATTAAGTTGCGAACAACAGATAACTGCATTAAGCAAAGTGTGTAATGTAAACAAAGCATATGCCCTTGAGCATATGAATGTTGTTTTGTCCCTAATGGCAACATCACATCTACAACCTTAGAGGTTTCTGTCACTCCCCCAGATTAAATAGAGGCATGAACCCACTATCGAGCATAAATACCCCCTCTTGGAGTCACTAGCAACTACTCGGCCAAGATAGCTACTAACAACGGAGAGCATGCAAGATCATAAACAACATAGAGATAACATAAGATAAAATTTAGTACATCAACTCAATCATAACACCAATATTCATCGGATCCCAACAAACACAACATGTAGAATTACATAAAGGTAGTCTCGATCATTTAGGGCAGCTCACGAGATCTAAACATGAAGCACATGGTGGAGAAGACAACCAACTAGCTACTGCTATGGACCCATAGTCCAAGGTAGACTACTCACTCATCGTGCCGGAGGCAAGCATGGCGATGAAGAAGACCTCCGGTAGCGATTCCCCTCTCCGGCAGGGTGCCGGGAAGAGCTTCTGGACCCTCCCGATCTCGGGTCGACGACGGCGGCGAATCGCGATGTATTCTGGAAAAGTGATCGGGGGTTTAGGTTTTTCCCATTGGGGGGTCTTTATAGGCGAAGGGCAGCATCAGAAGTGGACCAGGGGGCCCACACCACAGGCCGGCGCGGGCCAGGGGCAGGCTGTGCCCCCTGGTGGTGTGGCCACCCTGTGGCTCCTTTCCGTCTCCTCTTCGGTTCTCTGGAAGCTCCGGTAAATTTCTGGATGTTCGGCTTTTGTTTCGTCCAATTCCAAGAATATTTCCTGTGTAACTTTTTGAAACACAAAAACAGCTGAAAACAGGGAACTGGCACTGTGGCATGTCGTTAATAGGTTAGTTCTGGAAAATGCATAAAAATGCCACAAAGTGTACCAAAACACTAAGCAAATGGTGTAAAAACAAGCATGGAGCATCAAAAATTATAGATACGTTTGAGACGTATCAGCATCCCCAAGCTTAACTCCTGCTCGTCCTCGAGTAGGTAAGTGATAACAAAAGAAATAATTTCTGAGGTGACATGCACCTACACAATCTTGATCATCTATGTAAGCGTTGTGCGCTGGGATCAAAAGAACTTAAAACATGGGCATGAAAGATATAATCTTGATAGAAGCAACTTAGCAACCATGTTATAACATGAAAACACAAATGAAAGATCATGAAAATGAAACAATGAAAGTCAAACGTGTGTTCTAATCATATGGAAAAACATAGCAAATGGTTTTCAGCTTGTCCTTCGTGAGAGAGCAAAACATAAATGCATAGGACACCTTCAAGTTTAAGAGGGCGACTAGATACAAATAATTTAAGAACAAGCGAAACCAACATCATAAATCAATCAATGAAAACTTTGGGACAATGCACATTATACTCAGAATGACAACTATGCTCTCTTAGACGGTGCATAAAGGTAGAAGGTGGTGACTCAACATAAAAGTAAAAGAAAGGCCCTTCGCAGAGGGAAGTAGTGATTAAACATGTGCTAGAGCTTTTCATCTGTAAAACAGAGATAAAAATTGGGTTTTGAGAGGTGGTTGTTTCAAGTCAACGACTGGCAATGGGGTCTTACTATCTTCCATAATAAACAAGTGAGAGCGGTTTGGAGTTCTTTGAAAATTTGGCACATTGGTGCTCTTTTATAAATCTTTGGCACTCCTTCCCACCTTTTTTCCTTTCTCAAACCATGGCTAACCGATTCCATCGGGTGCCCACCAACATTCACATACCATGGAGGAGTGCCTTTTTTTAGAATTAGATTGCAATGGTCTGACCAGCTCTCTTGCAAAATTAATGACGAGTAGATGAAGATGCCTAGTCGAGGGGTACTTAATTTAATATGGAAGATAGCAATTCCGACCACTACGTCCCCATGAGCTAAAAACAGTGGCACAAAACGAGAAGTAGTTGAAAGTTTTGAAAGGTAGCACATAAAAATTTACTTGGAATGGCTTACAAATACCATGCATAGGAATTTATAGTTGACACAATGGCAAACTTGGTTTTTAGGAGTTGGATGCATGAGTAGAGCTCATACTCAGTACAAGATGAGGGCTAGCAAAAGACTGGGAACGACCAACTAAGAGAGCAATAACGGCCATAATCATGCAAAGCGACAAAGCGACATTCAAAAAAGCATAAGATGGCATCAAAAGTCAAAAACTAAATGATCATAGAGGCAATGGCGACTTTGCATGAGTCAAACATGTGTGAGCATGCGCCAAGTCAACCCAAATAAAGCATCAAAGGAGAAAACCAAAATAATGCTTCCAAATAATTAAAACAACGCATGATTTTTTTCAAAGGCTCATTAAGCAATCTCAGTCATTTGAGACAAGTCATGCTACAGCAAAACCACTAAGAATACTATCAAAAAGACATCAAGCACGACATGCAAAAGCCTAGGCCGCAGTCTACACAAGCTCCTTCTTGAACCACTTTTTTGCATAAAGCTTTTTCTCTTTTCCAACACCATTCGAACTTTTTATAAACAACTCTTTTGATGAAAACAAACATGGACCAGAGGTCAAAATACACCTTGATGCAAATATATAACAAGATCTGAACACAAATCAAGGAAAAAAATGAAAGCTAAACGCAGTTCTAGAAAAATAGAACACTCGTTGAAACGATAAGAATGTAAAACGGAGTGTTCTTGGCAAATGAAAAGCAAGGCAACTTCTCCAAAAGGAATTTGTTGGGGTCCAATCATTTATTGCAGAAAATAAAACTAAACAAAACTGAAAACTAAAAACAACTGACGCTTCAAGAAAAACGCATAATGCATGAAGCAATAAAAATATAGTGTGTTGAAAGGTGACCTGATTTTTGCCGATGAAGAAGGGGTGCCTCGGGGGCATCCCCAAGCTTTGACGCTTGTACTTCTTGGATATTTCTTGGGGTGACATGGGCATCCCCAAGCTTGAGATTTTGTCCATTCTTCAACTCATCTCATCATTCTCCAATCCCTACACTTGAAAACTTCCTTCATACAAAACTAAACACAATTCTATTAGCAACATTAGTGTAAGCATAACATTGAATCAACCCTTTTTGCTTCAGGTTTCAACTCAAAACCACCACATATAAAGCATATACTACTGTAGCAACTTCCCCAAAAGTTCCGTGATCAAAAGAAGTCAAAAAGAAAGCGATAAAGCGGCAAACACAAATATTGGCAGAAATCTGTCAAAACAGAACAGCTGACAAAGGTCGAATTTTTAGAGGGTTTTATGTTGCTAAAATCAAAAAGTGTTCAACTACTGAAAGTTTGGATATAACCTGGGGCATATGCACAAGAAATCGCAGGTCCAAAAGATATACAGAGAATTTTCACGAATTTTTACGGTGCAGCACCGAAAACAGTTTCAGGACAGCAATATCCCCAAATCTTACCTCACTCAAATTAGAGGCTTCTCTTGGCACAAAAACGAAATAAAAAGGATAAGGAGAGGTTATTACAGTAGTAATAACTTCCAAGACTCAAATAAAAGAAAAATAACTGAAAGTAAAAACATTGGGTTATCTCCCAAGAGTCCTTTTCTTTAACGCCTTTGAGCTAGGCGCAGAAAGTGCGAATCAAGTATTTTCGAAAGAAGCATTAAGATCAACTATTTCCTTAAGATCACCATTTACCACACTAGGCACTTTAGAGGTTCCCGAAGATGATTCAACCTGCAAGTCACTCTTAGTTGAACTAAAAGTCTTGCCAATCTTAAAAACATGCTGCGGTTTAGGCACAGATACCTTGGGAACATACATAAATTTTTGCTCTTTTCCACCAAAACCTTTCTATTTCTTAAACTTAAGGGAAGAGAAAATTGAACTTATAGTTTTCATGGACTCCTCAAGTTTCCCAATCCTAAGGTTTTGACTATCAAGAGTAGTGCTAGCCTCTAAAATGGTGATTCTCTCACCAATACTTTCTATCAATTCATTAACACGGCTAGCATTATCGAGGATATTTGGCAAACTTTTTTCTAAAGAGCTAAGCTTTTCAAGAACTTCCTCCAAAGTGACCTCGGTTTTAACAACATGAATAGGTGGTACTCCCACTAAACATTCAATTAAAGTGCATTCTTCAAGAGCGGGAGTACCCAGAAAATTACCTCCTGCGAGAGTATCAAGAACGTACATATACCAACTAGTTATACCAACATAAAAATTTCTAAGGAGGATCATGGTAGAATGCTTCTTTATACACCTATGATGAGAATTGCTAATATGGTACCAAGCATCTTTCAAACTCTCTCCCCCTTGTTCTTTAAAAGTACGAACTTGAACTTCAGGATTACTCATTCTAACAAAACTAAAAGCAAGCAAGTAAAAACAACTATAAAGGATACTAATTTTTTGTGTGTTTTTGATAAACCGATGCAAGTAAAAATAAAGTAAAGCAAAACTTAAAACAAAGTAAAAGATATGCGTGCGAAACTCCCCTTGCAGAAGTCTTCTTTTTCCCCGGCAACGGCGCCAGAAAAATCTTTGCTGTGGTGGTGTGTGATAGTGTAAATCACCGTCCAGTTGGGAACCCCGAGAGGAAGGTTTGATGAGTACAGCAACGAGTTTTCCCTCAGTAAGAAACCAAGGTATGTCGAATCCAGGAAAAAGCCAAACTCAAGAAGGTGATGCTTGCTAGCCTAGTGACACTCCAACAAAGGTGCCGTTAACGATAACATGTTAGTGCGTCTTCACCTAGTAGCAACGTGGAACCTGCACACAACACAACCAAATACTTTGCTCCCAACTTACGATGAGGTTGTCAATCTCACCGGTTTGCTTGAAACAAAGGGTATGAGCATATCGAGTGGAAAGCAATAGTAATATGTAAGTAAAAGTAAACAGTGCGAGTAAAGTAAACAGGTGATAGCAATATAAATAAAATAGGACCGGGGTCCACAGTTCACTAGTGTAAGATAAAATAACACATGCTGGGTAAACAAATTACAGTTGGGCAATTGATAGAATAAAGACAACATGCATATGTCGAGAGTATCACTATGAGATGTACTCTGGGCATTACAACAAGATACATAGAACGCCATCCAACTGCATCTATGACTAATAATCCACTTGTGGCAAATCAATCCGAGAAATCCACAAGTATTAAGTTGCGAACAACAGATAACTGCATTAAGCAAAGTGTGTAATGTAAACAAAGCATATGCCCTGAGCATATGAATGTTGTTTTCTCCCTAATGGCAATAGCACATCTACAACCTTAGAGGTTTCTGTCACTCCCCAGATTAAATAGAGGCATGAACCCACTATCGAGCATAAATACCCCCTCTTGGAGTCACTAGCAACTACTCGGCCAAGATAGCTACTAACAACGGAGAGCATGCAAGATCATAAACAACATAGAGATAACATAAGATAAAATTCAGTACATCAACTCAATCATAACACCAATATTCATTGGATCCCAACAAACACAACATGTAGAATTACGTAAAGGTAGTCTCGATCATGTAGGGCAGCTCACGCGATCTAAACATGAAGCACATGGTGGAGAAAACAACCAACTAGCTACTGCTATGGACCCATAGTCCAAGGTAGACTACTCACTCATCGCGCCGGAGGCAAGCATGGCGATGAAGAAGACCTCCGGTGGCGATTCCCCTCTCCGGCAGGGTGTAGGAAGAGCTTCTGGACCCTCCCGATCTCGGGTCGACGGCGGTGGCAGATCGCGATGTATTCTGTAAAAGTGATCGAGGGTTTAGGTTTTTCCCGTCGGGGGGTCTTTATAGGCGAAGGGGCTGTCGTAGGAATTTGGAGACAGTAGCCATGGGGAGGCTTATTGAAGGGGCTCGACGGTGGTGACGAGGGGCCTGGCTCGGGATTATGCCTACTGAGACACCACGGTTTACCCAGGTCCAGGGCCCTCCCGGGTGGAGGTAAAGCCCCTACTTCCTGCCTGCTTCGTATTATGTGGACAGTATCGATTACAATGCTCCTCGAGCTGTTCGGGCTAGCGGAGAAAGAAGAAGATCGGATCCCCAGACTAAGGGTCCAGGCCCCCTTATATAGGCGGGGGGCCTGGTTACAGGTTAGGTAGCGGTTCGGCCGGCTGCCGGCTCCTCGGTGGCGGCGTCCTTAGCGTGATCCTCTGGCTTGGCTCTGACGATCACGCTTTATAAAGCGCCTTTCCCCTGGGACTGGCAACTGGGAGGCATATGCCCTCCCTTTTGCCTCGGATCCCATCGTGGGGGAAGGGTCCTCGATCGCTGATTGGCTAGGGCCGGTCGTGGCGCTCGTCACTTCCGTCCTTGGCCTCTGTCGCTCTTGTCGAGGTCAGCCCACTTTCGGCAAAACAGCCGTTGGTGGGCTTTTGTCTTCATCGCCCGGCTCCGGCTCTCCTCGGTGGAGGCGCCAGCCGGCCACCGGTGCAGCCGGCCGCCGGTGCAGCCGGCCCTTCGGGTGGAGCCGGTCTTCTCGTCTTAGAGCCATGAGGACTCCTGGGACGCCAGCCGGCATTTAGCTCGGCCCGTGGCATGCCCCATTAGTCATCCCCACGACACTAGCCCCCGAAACTGGTGAAGTCTCATGGGTTAGCAGGGGGCTTCGGCGGGTTCTCTTTCTCGCCGAAGTCTTGCTCGTCTTCGTCGAAGTCCTAGGATTCTTGGTCTAGCTCGAAAGCCATTGGCCTCGAGGTCAAGTCCCGCGGAACGTTGCCAGCTGTCTCCGGGCGGGCCGGCCCCGAGACCGATCTGGCTGGCGACCGCCGCGCGATTGCCTGCCATTGCCCGGCTCCTTGGGACTTGCTCCCTCGGGGACTGGACCGAGGCTCCACTTGTCCGCGCGCCGTCGCGTCACGTTCGATTGGCCTTGGCCCCACGATCTTTTACGGCAACCATGGCGGTTGCCCGATCTTTATGCGGTTGTGGCTCGTGACGTAAGGGCTCAGTTGCCGGCCCATCATGGGCGAAATACGCAACTGACCCGCCCCCTCACTTTTAAACCAGGGGCCGCTCCTGAAACAGAGCATCGGTCTCCCGCTTCTCTTCTTCCTTCGGCATTCGCTCCACCTGAAATCCTCTGTTCTCAAGCTTCGTCCCAAAGGGATTAGGGTTTTCTGCTCGCTCCACCACCATTCCATTCATCCAAATCCGCACCCGGATGGCTCCCAAAGCATCCCGGTCCAAGGGGAAGGGCGCGGCCTCGAACAAGGATGCCGCTCCACCCGCCTTGCCAAAGGGATCCTGGGAAGGCTCCTGGGTGAGGGAGAAACAGATCGAGCTGCTATGTCGAGGTCGAGTGCTCCCACCCGTGGATCTCGTGGGTTGCCGTCCCGCCGGCGACGAGCGAATCCCCGCTCCTGGGCCGGGGGAGATAGTGGTCTTCTATGACCATTTCCCTCGGGGCTTCGCGCTTCCCGTTAGCAGCTTCCTGCGCCGATTCCTGGATCATTTTTACCTGCAGCCACACCACCTCGGAGCGAACGCGATGATGATGCTGGCAGCGTTTGCGACCCTTTGCGAGGCGTACTTGGACATCTGGCCCAACATTGAGCTGTTCCGCCGGCTGATTTACTTCAAGACCCAAACAGTGGAGACGGTCCCGGTGATATGTGGTACGGCCTCCTTCTACGCGCGCAAGACCGCGGACTTCCCGGGCATAAAGGGGAAAGAGTCTTGCAAGAAGTGGCAGCGCTCCTTCTTCTATGTGAAGAATCTAAAGGAGGGTGCAGACCACATCAATCTGCCGCCCTTTGACGCGAACGGGCCTAAGCGGGACAGCTGGAGTGCTTCCCTAGCTCGTCCCGCGCCAGAGATGGAGAAGATTCTCCAGCAGATCTCCACTCTGTAGACGGAGGGCGGCCTACAGCCACCCGACCTTCTGCTTGCCTTTCTGGTTGCCCGCGTATTGCCCCTCCAGCGCCGCTCGCACAAGATGTGCTTCCTGGGGTCGGCCAGGGATCCTACCCATCATTCCTCCAAGACACTGTCAGCGTTGGAGGTGGCACGGAAGGCGAACCGCATTGCTGATGTCAAGCTTCAGGCCTCGTGGACATGGGGTCTGGAACCTCACGACCGAGACAACCCAATTGCTGAGGTGAGCTTGCCGGGTTTGGCCTCTGTCTCTCCCCCTTGCGATTCTGATCATCTAATCTTGGTTTATTTGGCCCGGGCAGAGCTTGTTTGCTTTGCAGACCGCGGAGAATTTGGCCCAGCACCGAGCCGGCTTTGACGCTGACAGAATGGAATCAGACGATGAGGTCGCTTGGGACGAAGCTGAGGAAGAGGAAGACGCTGGCTCCCAGGCCGCCGTCGATAGCTCAAGCGCCGATCATGGCGATGAAGGAAGTGAGGAGCTCGCAGACTCGGGTGAGCCCCTCAGCCACTCCAGTAAGTTTCCATGTCCCTCCTTCTTAAGAGACTAGTCCGAAGATGATGATGATGACACAGGATCGATTGCCACCCTCGGGGGCGCAGCCCTTCATGTAGAAGCTGCTGCCGCCGCCGGGGCCCAAGTTCCCCCGACCGTGGATTTGCCAGAGTCTCCAGAGCGGCATCCTGTTGCTTCAGAGCCGGCAGACCATGAAGAGGCTGGGGGCAGGCCGGCTGGCGCCAAGCAAAGGGCCCAGCCGGCTCCGAACGAGCCAGCCGAGAAGCGTAGGAAACCAGAGCCGGCTACGAAGGACCCGCCCCGTCCGAAGATGAAGAAAGTGACCAAACGGCGAGCTACCGCCGTGGCCGGGCACGCTTCCTGCCTCAGTGCCTCTTATCATTGCTGGCCACCGTGGCTCTGATTGACTCAATCGTGGGGCGCCTTCTTTTGTAGGTCTCCCCTTTCCATTGATCTGGTTACACAGCCTCCCCCCGCTCCCGCTTCCGGGGAAACCATGATCTCGGCTCCTGACCTCTCATGCAACAAGAGGGTGCGCAAGGAGGACACTGGCAGCGACTCGGGTCGCGTCGAAGAAGACCGCCACTCCCCGCGGGTGGAGCCTGCGGCGAGCGAAGCTGGGGCAGAGGAATCTGCCCGCCCGGAGGCGCCCGCGGATGCTGTTTCCAGCCTAGCTGCCGCAACGGAGGCTAACCCTACGCCGGCCGAGGGAATCACCCTGGCGGGGGCTACTATGCCTCCTCCTCCTGCTGCCGAAGATGCCACGGCGGGGAATGACGCCGCTGCCTACGCGTCCTCTGACCCGCCCTGCCAAGAAGGCACGCGCGAGGCCGTAGCGGAAACAACGGAAGAGACCTCGGTGCGCGCGGGGTCATTGGAGCCCCCAGAGCCGGTTGCCCAGGCCCCCCCAGCCCCAGGCTCGAGCCGAGCATGCAGGCTGCGGTGCCTGCACTTGGGACAGGGGCTGGCGTGACCGCTGGTCCCCTTCTCTTCGGGCTGGCCTCCAATTCTGGCGAAGCTTTCCAAGGACCCCTCACCACTCGGGTGGCAAGGAGTGAGCACGGTGAAACTTCTCCAGCTCCTGAGGTTGCGACCAAGGCTGCCTCAGGGGGAAAGGCTCCTGCTACTGCGGCTGGGTCCGGCGTTGAGAGCTTGAGCTCTGACAGCCAACTTCAGCAAGAATGGGCGGACACTGCCTTGAGCGTCGATGCTGGAGGAAAACTCAAGGTTCAGGGTAGTAAGCCGACCCTGGCAGATCTGAACAAACAGTTCTCTACCGTCAAGGAGTCGCTACAGAACGTCGGCCTCCAGTTCCTCGATGCTATGCGGATGACCAATGTAAGTATCGTGCCTTTAGCCTCTGATTTCTTCTGCTAACTAAAAGACGAAGTCCGCAGCTCCGTAGCCCATTTTGCCATACGCCCTAGCCCCCGAGTTTCGAGGTAGCTGTAGAGGCAGCTGACTCGAAAATGAATTTCGCTGAGAATCATTGCTTTTCTATCTTCCACAGGATCTGAACGCACTTCGAGCCAACGTCTTCCAGAAGCTGCTGGCGAAGTATCATGCCAGCAAGGCTCAGTATCAGGATCTAAAAAGGGAGCTGGAGAAGCTGCCAGGTAAGCTTGGAACCCTTCGCTTCGAAGTGCTGCTACCGCCCTTTCCGCTCTCACACTTCCATTCTCAGATGCTGCCTCGCTCATCGCTTCGCTTGAGTCCCAGTTGGCCAACATGGTGTCGGCCGACGCCGTTGAGTCGCTCAAACAAAAGCATGCAGAGGAGCTTCAGGACCTGCGAGCTCAGGCTGCTCGGGTTCAAGAGTTGGAAACTGAGCCGAGGCGTGGAGTCGTCGCTGCGGCTAGAGTTTGATCGCCAGTTGGCCGAGGAGAAACAAATTCTCTCTGCGAGGTACGACAACGAGGTAAGCGAGCTTCGCACAACTCTGGAGAGCGAAATCAAGAACCGCGATGCCCAGATCAACGAGCTGGGGACTCTCCGGAAGCTTGACAGTGAGCGTCATGACAAGGAGATCGGCGTCTGGCGCGCCCGCGACCGCAAGGTCCAATCCGGCTTGCTGGGAGTGGAAGAGGCTCTTCATGGTATATTTTCCTTCCTGCTTCTTAGTTCTTGCTCTTTCACGTCGCCTCCTCATTCTCTGATTGCCTCTGCAGGAGCCCTCCCTGATTCCAACGGGACCACCGCGGCGGCGCTGAAGGAGTACAGGACAGAGCATAATATCGTCCCTAGCAGTGACCCCACGGCTCAGCTTTCCTCAGGAGAACTGGTTGCGTTGATTAAGGGCCGGCTTCATCCAGTCGCTAAACTGGGCGGGGAGCTCCGCCAAGCCATTGTTTCTGTCTTTCAAACCTTGTGGCCGGGACGAGTGGTGCCTGACGAGATCCAGGCGCTTCTCAAGTGGATCCCTCTCGCGTCCAACCGAATTGACGTCTGGAAAGAATCCGCAGCTCGAGCCAGCTCTGAACAGGCTCTGCAGTTCGTGCTCCCGTGGTATCCAGGCGTCAGCCTGGACCAACTGGAGAATCTTCGTGAAGGCGGATTAGTAGGCGTCGACGAAGTCAAGCTCCGCCAATGCGCTTGTGCCGTCGCTGAGTGCGCTGAGACTGACGTGCTCTTCGATGCTGGGGATAGTGACGAATCCTTGGATGGCATGGACTTTGAAGAGCCCAGCTCTGCGGAGGAACCTCAGAAAGCCCTCGAAGATCCTGCTGACAATCCCATTCCTCCGTCCCCCAGCGGCGATGACTTCGTCTTGGCGTCTCGAACTGGCGACGCTGCTCTGCTGGAGCCGGCTAGCTCGCCAAGCGCCCCCTGACCATGTCAGGACCTCCTTATTCATTTTTATGTACGTTTGAACTTATGTCGTGCCCAGCAACATTTTGTTCGTGTGTACCGATGACATTTCACCCTAAATTCCTTACGTATTGGTTTCTAGTTGTTTATGAACCGGATTTAACCTGACCCCTTTCGACTTTTTTCCTTTATCTCCCCATCCTTCGGCCCTTCTACCCCCAGCCGGCAGCCTGGTGCCGGCTGGTCTCCCTTGGACCGGCAGCTAAATGCCGGTCTAGGGTGGGAGCGTGCCGCGGGATGAGGGGTAGTACTTCAGTGTATAAGAGATCCGGCTTGGTCCAGTCCACGCACAACTATTAACCAACGCGCGTGGTTTTTGGGTGAACGCTCATTAACGGTTTCGCGCTCTGTCCTCTTAGCGATTTTCCAATGTGGGTAACTGCTGACACGTGGGTGACGGCACCAGAAGATTCCTTGTGCGTGGTGAATGACCAGCCAGTTGGGAACCCCAAGAGGAAGGTATGATGAGTATAGCAGCTAGTTTTCCCTCAGTTAAGAAACCAAGGTTTATCATTCTTGGAGAGGAGAGACAAATGACTGAAGGTGATGCTTGCTGGCCTACGACAGCTTCAGACAATTTATATATGGCGCCTCGTCCAAGCTTTGCTTGCTAGCTGCAACGCGGAACCTGTACACAACACAACCAAGTACTTCGTTCCCAACTTGCGATGAGGTTGTCAATCTCACCGGTTTGCTTGACACAAAGGTTATGAGCGTATCGAGTGGAAAACAATAGAGTATGCGAGTAAATTAAACAGGTGATAGCAATATGATGGAAATAGGACCGGGGTCCACAGTTCACTAGTGGTGTCTCTCCATAAGATAATTAACACATGTTGGTTAAATAAATTACAGTTGGGCAATTGATAGAATAAAGATAACGTGATATGTCAAGAAGATCACTATGAGATTTACTATGGGCATTACAACAAAATACATAGACCGCCATCCAACTGCATCTATGACTAATAATCCACTTGTGGTTAATCAATCCGAGAACTCCACAAGTATTAAATTGCGAACAACAGATAATTGCATTAAGCGAAGTGTGTAATGTAAACAAAGCATATGCCCTTGAGCATATGAATGTTGTTTTCTCCCTAGTAGCAACAACACATCTACAACCTTAGAGGTTTCTGTCACTCCCCCAGGTTAAATAGAGGCATGAACCCACTATCGAGCATAAATACCCCCTCTTGGAGTCACTAGCAACTACTCGGCCAAGATAGCTACTAACAACGGAGAGCATGCAAGATCATAAACAACATAGAGATAACAAAAGATAATATTCAGTATAGCAACTTAATCATAAACACCAATATTCATCGGATCCCAACAAACCAAACATGTAGAATTACATAACGGTGATCTCAATCATGTAGGGCAGCTCATGAGATCTAAACATGAAGCATATGGTGGAGGAGACAACCATCTAGCTACTGCTATGGACCCATAGTCCAAGGTAGACTACTCACTCATCGCTCCGGAGGCAAGCATGGCGATGAAGAAGACCTCCGGTGGCGATTCCCCTCTTCGGCAGGGTGTCGGGAAGAGCTTCTGGACCCTCCCGATCTTCGGGTCGACAGCGGCGGCGGATCGCGATGTGTTCTGGAAAAGTGATCGGGTACTTAGGTTTTTTCCGTCGGGGGGTCTTTATAGGCGAAGGGGCGATGTCAGAGGAGGGACCAGTCGGCCTCACGCCAGGCTCGCGCGGCCAGGGGCCTGGCCGCGCTGCCCTGGCGTGTGGGCCCCTGGTGGCCCCTCTCCTTCTCTCCTTCGGATCTCTGGAAGCTTTCGGGTAAAATAAGACTTCAGGAACTTGTTTCGTCCAATTCCGAGAATATTTCCTGTGTATCACTTCTGAAACACAAAAACAGCAGAAAACAGGGAACTGGCACTGTGGCAACTCATTAATAGGTTGGTTCCGGAAAATACATAAAAGTGCCACGAAGTGTAACGAAACATTAGGCAAATGGTGTAAAAACAAGCATGGAGCATCAAAAATTATAGATACGTTGGAGACGTATCAAGCATCCCCAAGCTTAACTCCTGCTCGTCCTCGAGTAGGTAAGTGATAACAAAAGAATAATTTTGAGGTGACATGCACCTACACAATCTTGATCATATATGTAAGAATTTGTGAGCTGGGATCATAAGAACTTAAAACATGGGCATGAAGATATAATCTTGACAATAAGAACTTAGCAACCATGTTGTAAACATGCAAATGAACACAAACAAAAGATCATGAAAATGAAACAATGAAAGTCAAACGTGTGTTCAAATCATAAGGAAAAACATACAAATGGTTTTCAGCTTGTCCTTCAAAGAGAGCAAAACATAAATGTGTAGGACACCTTCAAGTTTAAGAGGGCGACTAGATACAAATAATTTGAGAACAAGTGAAACCAACAATATGAATCAATCAATGAACTTTGGGACAATGCATATCACACTAAGAATGACCACTATGCTCTCTTAATGGTGCATAAAGATAGAAGGTGGTGACTCAACATAAAAGTAAAAGAAAGGCATGTGACATCCTGGCCAGGGCTTAATAGGATTGATAGGATACTCATATCAACAAGGTATACCTTCTTTTCCGGAAGCTCATCTGAAAAGAACTCTAGGTTAAGCGTGCTTGGCCTGGAGCGATCTGAGGATGGGTGACCGACCGGGAAGTTGTTCCCGGGTGCGCATGAGTGAGGACAAAGTGCGCAGAAAAGACTAGTGTTGGTCTGTGGGGCTAGTCTAGAGATCCTAGAGAGCTGCCAGGGGTAACAGGCCTGAGCCACGGGGTGGTCGGGGGTGTTACATTTGGTATCAGAGCCGACCCTCGAGGTAACACAGGCGTGTGCGGGTTAGGTGCGCGAACATGTGGCCCGTCGTGGCACATGGGTCGGCACTGGACGCATGGACGTGTCCAAGAGGGGAAGTTCCTGGCCTGGGGCTGACCGACGAGGACGTCGGTCTTCTAAGGGGGTGAGTGTGTGACATCCTGGCCAGGGCTTAATAGGATTGATAGGATACTCATATCAACAAGGTATACCTTCTTTTCCGGAAGCTCATCTGAAAAGAACTCTAAGTTAAGTGTGCTTGGCCTGGAGCGATCTGAGGATGGGTGACCGACCAGGAAGTTGTTCCCGGGTGCGCATGAGTGAGGACAAAGTGCGCAGAAAAGACTAGTGTTGGTCTGTGGGGCTAGTCTAGAGATCCTAGAGAGCTGCCAGGGGTAACAGGCCCGAGCCACGGGGTGGTCGGGGTGTTACAAGGCCATTCGCAGAGGGAAGCAGTGATTGCAAGTTTTATAACCTTCAAAAATTATGGTACTTACCGGCTTTGAGCTCTCATTGCCCCCATCATAAGCATCTTGAATGGTTAAAGTTAATACGAGAACAATTATGATGCATATGCTTGACAAATCATAAGTTGAAAACCTCGTGCCCCGTGAATACGAGTACCCAAACCTCATGCTACTTTACTTTGAGTCCCAAGCAAGGCTCTTGTCATTGTAAGTATATGCATATCATTGAGAACCGCCAATGGGGTACCTCCGTGCCCGATGACATGGAACAAGCCCACACCAAAATGACAGGACAAGCAGACAATGAACACCTCGACATCTCTTTTATTTGCCTTTTGTTTAGCTTTTTATTGTGAGATGCGTCGTCGAATTTTCACCATGGGTATGCTGCAAATTTCCACCATGAATTATGCATGGCTTAGATTAGCGGCCCGGCGTTTCCCTAACACATATACAAACTCCATGATCCCCACAAGATTCCCAATTCATTTCACACCGCGGGCATCCATAAACAAAAGATCACGATATCAACTCAAATAAGAAGTGCAATGTTGAAAGCTTGCCCCATGACAGCATGGCTGGGATAGAATCCAACTTACAACTTGCAAGCATAACAACTCAACATAAGAGACCACAATGTCAAATTTTAAGAACAGGAAAAAGTAAAGTGTGCCTTCCGGTTCGTGAGAGCTTTACTGACCGAATTTCGCATAACACTGGTAAGAGTTTAATTTGAAGAGAAAATAAAAGCAAGTCAAATTTACTTGGAATAGCAAATTGCTAGTAGGTATGTATGGTGGACACTTTGGAAAACTTTGGCTTTTAGGAGTTGGATGCACGAGTAGAGCTCATACTCAGTACAAGGTGAGGGCTAGCAAAAGACTGGGAGCGACCAACTAAGAGAGCAATAATGGCCATAATCATGCAAAGCAATAAAGCGACATTAAAAGAAGCATAAGATGGCATCAAAAGTCAAAAACTAAATGATCATGAAGGATATTGGCGACTTTGTAAGAGTCTAACATGTGTGAGCATGCGCCAAGTCAACCCAAATAAAGCATCAAGGAGAAAACCAAAATAATGCTTCCATACAATGAAAACAACGCATGATTTTTTCAAAGGCTCATTAAGCAATCTCAGTTATTTGAGACAAGTCATGCTACAGCAAAACCACTAAGCATACTATCAAAAAGACATCAAGCATGACATGAAAAAGCCTAAGCCGCAGTCTACACAAGCTCCTTCTTGTACCACTATTTTGCACAAAGCTTTTTCTCTTTTCCAACACCATTTGAAAATTTTATAAACACCTCTTTTGATGAAACTAATAAAGATCAGAGGCAAAAATACACCTTGATGAAAAGATACGACAAGGTCTGAACGCCCCATGAGTATTAAGTTGCGAACAACAGATAATTGCATTAAGCAAAGCGTGTAATGTAAACAAAGCATATGCCCTTGAGCATATGAATGTTGTTTTCTCCCTAGTAGCAACAGCACATCTACAACCTTAGAGGTTTCTGTCACTCCCCCAGGTTAAATAGAGGCATGAACCCACTATCGAGCATAAATACCCCCTCTTGGAGTCACTAGCAACTACTCGGCCAAGATAGCTACTAACAACGGAGAGCATGCAAGATCATAAACAACATAGAGATAACAAAAGATAATATTTAGTACAACAACTTAATCATAAACACCAATATTCATCGGATCCCAACAAACCAAACATGTAGAATTACATAACGGTGATCTCAATCATGTAGGGCAGCTCATGAGATCTAAACATGAAGCACATGGTGGAGGAGACAACCATCTAGCTACTGCTATGGACCCATCGTCCAAGGTAGACTACTCACTCATCGCTCCGGAGGCAAGCATGGCGATGAAGAAGACCTCCGGTGGCGATTCCCCTCTCCGGTAGGGTGCCGGGAAGAGCTTCTGGACCCTCCCGATCTTTGGGTCGACGGCGGCGGCGGATCACGATGTGTTCTGCAAAAGTGATCGGGTACTTAGGTTTTTTCCGTCGGGGGGTCTTTACAGGCGAAGGGGCGATGTCAGAGGAGGGACCAGGCGGCCTCACGCCAGGCTCACACGGCCAGGGGCCTGGCCGCGCCGCCCTGGCGTGTGGGCCCCTGGTGGCCCCTCTCCTTCCCTCCTTCGGATCTCTAGAAGCTTCCGGGTAAAATAAGACTTCAGGAACTTGTTTCGTCCAATTCCGAGAATATTTCCTGTGTATCACTTCTGAAACACAAAAACAGCAGAAAACAGGGAACTGGCACTGTGGCAACTCATTAATAGGTTAGTTCCGGAAAATGCATAAAAGTGCCACGAAGTGTAACGAAACATTAGGCAAATGGTGTAAAAACAAGCATGGAGCAGCAAAAATTATAGATACGTTGGAGACGTATCAGTAACCTGCCAGCTCCGTCGCCCGCGGCTCGGGGTGGAGGCTGGGCGCAGGGTCCGATCCGCACATTGTACTCGTTCGTTTGACAAGGGACTCGATTCGTCGGATCGTGGGCGTTTCCTCTTAGCGATTTTCCTAGGTGGGTGACCTGCCGGCTCCATCCCACATGGCGCGGGGTGGAGGTAGGGCTTAGGGTCCGGTCCGCACACAGTACTCGTTCGTCTGACAGGAGAATCGATTCGTCGGGTTGGGGCTGCCGGCTCCCGTTTGAAGCCGGTCGTCAGCCCCCGTGAATAATGCTTTAGAAAGGTAAAAGGCACTTTAGAGCACTCTTTCCGGGGATCGGCCGTATGCCACCCAACTTTCTTTTATTCAACGACACTTGTTCAGGATACAAGGTTTTTGCCTTGGCTTAGCCGAAGGTCTTAAGCGATCTTGACTTGTCTTAGGCGAAGCTGTGAAGTGCTCCCTCCTACCTCGAGGAAGGGCCAGCCCCCGAGACAAGAGCTTCTGCCACCTTGCCCGCTTCGGGCGGGACTTCCTTGGCGCCGCTTGCCGGCTTGAGGTGGGGATTCGGCAGGCTCGACGCCGGGCGGCCCGGTTGGACTGCCGCCACCCACTGCAGCAACTGCCGCTTCTCCTCAGCAATGACCAAGGCCTCCGCCAGCTTGGAGCTAGCTCTTGCGCACTCTATTGACTTCTTGTAGCATCCAGTGACAGTGATCACCCCACGGGGGCCTAGGAGCTTCATCTTCAAGTAGGCATAGTGCGGAACTGCCATGAACTTGGCCAAGGCTGGTCGGCCAAGCAGCGCATGGTAGGGGCTGTTGAGGTCTACCACCTTGAACCAGATCGGCTCGCGATGGTGATTGTCCTTCCCGCCGAACAGCACTTCCAATTCGATCCTTCCCATTGGCATGCAGGAGT
Organism: Dactylis glomerata; assembly: GCA_007115705.1. Taxonomy (NCBI): domain Eukaryota; kingdom Viridiplantae; phylum Streptophyta; class Magnoliopsida; order Poales; family Poaceae; genus Dactylis; species Dactylis glomerata. The sequence goes on along the minus strand of QXEO01001278.1, from coordinate 4,433,189 downwards.
GTCCCGGCACAATCCCATGGAAGGTGAGCTTGGTTGGCTTCAGCTGGATCTCTGGGATCCCGAGCTTCTCCATCGAAGTGCGATAGAGCAGGTTGATGCTGCTGCCCCCATCGATGAGCACACATGAGAATCGGCAGGTATGCGTCTCCGAAAACACAATTGGGTCCAAGACCAGTGCATAGCCCCCGGGCCTCGTCATGAGTGGCGGGTGGTCCTCGCGCCCCCAGGTGATCGACGCATCAGACCAATGCATGTACTGCGGCCCAACTTGTATGACTGCATTTACCTCGACACCAAACCATGGCTCATCCTTTGGCTCATCCGTCTGGGAAGTGAACACGTGATATTGTTCCACGTTTGCTTCCTCGGGGTAATCCCCCACTGCCTTAGCCGGCTGCCGATTCTTGTTTCCTTGTGCTTCAGCTGGCAGGCCTGGTGGAGGGCCAGGTAACTGGTGGTTTCCCTGCTCTAGGTCTTTGGTGAAACTGCACTAGCGAGTGGTATGCACTGCCGGCTTGCCTGAGATGCTATGGAATTTGCAGGGCTGATCTAGCATCACCTCGATGGTGTACTTGTCCTTGCTGAACTTATCCCCTTTGCGCTTCTGGCTGCCACCCGTAGCCCCCGAGCTTCCTTGAACAGCGGCCACTTGCTGGGAGCCGTACTTGTTGTCACGGCGCTCCTCTTTCCTCTTGCCGTGCCGATCACGGTTGTGATGTCCTCCTTGTCCTGCTGCCGGCTGGGATTGGCCCCCGGCTGGCGCTGGCTCAACGCATTGCACTCTTGCAGTGGAGTCAGCAGAAGCGTACTTGTCCGCTATCGCCATGAAATCCGCCATTGACTTCGGCTTGGCCCTGTGAAGCTTATGCTTCAGTATGGTTCCTTCTCTGCATCTGTCCGTGAAGTAGCCAATGGCCTGCTCCTCACCCACTCCTTCGCATGAGTTGCGCAGCTCGGACCATCTCGTGAGGTAGTCACGGTCCGACTCATCCGGGCCTTGCTTGCAGAGGGCCAGTTGTCGCGGGCGGGGCGGTCGCTTGTAGGTTCCCGTGATGTTCTTGATGAATGCTTCTTGGAAATCATGCCAGGAGTTGATCTGCAGAGCCGGCAGGCTGTTGAGCCACGTCCGAGCAGATCCTATCAGCATGAGCAGTGCGTAGCGCACCGCTGTCCTCTTGTTGCCGCCCGCGATGTCGACGGCGGTGACGTAGTCCGATAGCCAGCCTTCCGGCTTCACCGTCCCAGTGTACTTGGGCATGTCGCAAGGGAGCACAAACTTGGCCGGGAAGGGCTCGTTGCGGATGCGAGGGCCGAAACAGACCGGCCCCGCTGAAGATTCCTCCTCGTCGAACTTGGAATCCGCCAGCTGGTTGAGCCGATGGCGGGCGTCGTCCCTTGGTGGGTCGACGCATTCCCCGATCCTCTGGCTCACGTGCGAGCGAGCTGGCTGATGACCTTGAGCGCCTTGGCCGGCTCCCTAGACCGGCGGGGCCTGCGCCGTAGACTTGCCGCGTGTCGGCTCCACCGCATCCGCCCGAGGAGGGTGACACGGCTTAATGGTAACCGCGGCGGGATCTCGAGGCTGCCAGTTGTGGTGACCGGTGTGCTGGGTACGATGGTTTCCACCGCTTCTGCCAGGAGCTCGGTTGCTCCGGCTGTGCTCCGCTGGGCCGTGGTTGGGCGATGAAGCTTGTCCCTGCGACTTGTTCTGGCCTGCCATGATGATGCGGTTCTCGTATCGTGTTCCACTCGCTTCTCCGCGCGGCTCCATCGCCTGCTGCTGTAGATCAGCTGCGTCCAGGAGTTCTTGGATCCGGGCTTGCTTCTCCCACAAGTCCTCGCCTTGCAGTCCCTCTAGTTCAGAGGTGATGTAGCGCGCGGCACGGAGGTTCTTCATGGGCGTGCTGTAGGTGGGCTTGTTGATGATCGGAGGCAGCTTCGCCGAGGGCGCTGCCTGGTTCAGCTCCGCGCCCAACTCGCGGCCTCATTGACGGACTTGTCCCGCCCGGCTAGGGCCGTCTCCAGTCGGGGTGAAACCGTGGGCGACGTTGTACTCATTGATCGTGGAGAGGACGCGCCGATGAGTGTCATCGACATCGACCGCTTCCTTGAGAAGGTTACGGCGCGTCCGCTCCAGATCTTCGGAGATCTTGACTGGATCTGCGGTGAGGTTGAGTGGAGTGCGCAGGTCCGTGATGGCTGCGTCCAACACGTCCCGCTCTGGAGGTGGAAGATCTTGTTCCGGTGGAAGTGGGCGTTCAAGTGGCGGGCGCGCGGAGCGCGGTAGGTCGCCGCGACCATCCTCCTCCAGGGCCAGCACTTCAACCATGTTGCAAAAGTCACTGCTTTCACCGTCGTCAAAGCCTGCGTCACAGAGGGGGTCAAGCACATCGGTTACCTCCTCCGGGAAGGGCTTGGCGACGTAGAAGCAGTGGCTGCCGATGTCGAGGAAGGAGCCGCTACCGAATCCATCTCCGAAGCAGTCCAAGTTGTCGCTGACGCAGTCGAGGGTGCCGAACCTCCAGACGAGGCCAGAGGCGACCCTCTCGCTGGGGGTCGATGGGGATCCCGGCCGGAACTTGACTCCGCTCGCCGCCGCGCTTTGCCCCATGGTGGGCGCCAACTGTCGTAGGAATTTGGAGACAGTAGCCATGGGGAGGCTTATCGAAGGGGCTCGTCGGTGGTGACGAGGGGCCCGGCTCGGGATTATTCCTACTGAGACACCACGGTTTACCCAGGTTCAGGGCCCTCCCGGGTGGAGGTAAAGCCCCTACTTCCTGCCTGCTTCGTATGTGGACAGTATTGATTACAATGCTCCTCGAGCTATTCGGGCTAGAGGAGGAAGAAGAAGATCGGATCCCCAGATTAAGGGTCCAGGCCCCCTTATATAGGTGGGGGGCCTGGTTACAGGTTAGGTAGCGGTTCGGCCGGCTGCCGGCTACTCGGCGGCGGCGTCCTTGGCGTGATCCTCTGGCTTGGCTCTGACGATCACGCTTTATAAAGCGCCTTTCCCCTAGGACCGGCATCTGGGAGGCATATGCCCTCCCTTTTGCTCGGATCCCATCGTGGGGAAGGGTCCTCGATCGCTGATTGGCTGGGGCCAGTCATGGCGCTCGTCACTTCCGTCCTTGGCCTCTGTCGCTCTTGTCGGGGTCAGCCCGCTTTCGGCGAAACAGCCGTTGGTGGGCTTTTGTCTTCATCGACCGGCTCTGGCTCTCCTCGGTGGAAGTGCCAGCTGGCCGCCGGCGCAGCCGGCCCTTCGGGTGGAGCCAGTCTTCTCGTCCTAGAGCCGTGAGGACTCCTGGGACGCCAGCCGGCATTTAGCTCGGCCCGTGGCACGCCCCATTAGTCAGCCCCACGACAGGGGCAGCGTCAGAAGTGGTCCAGGGGGCCCACACCACAGGCCGCGCCCCCTGGTGGTGTGGCCGCCCTGTGGCTTCTTTCCGTCGCCTCTTCGGTTCTCTGGAAGCTCCGGTAAATTTCGGGACGTTCGGTTTTTATTTCATCCAATTCCGAGAATATTTCCTGTGTAACTTTTTGAAACACAAAAACAGCAGAAAACAGGGAACTGGCACTGTGGCATCTCGTTAATAGGTTAGTTCCAGAAAATGCATAAAAATGCCACGAAGTGTAATGAAACACTAAGCAAATAGTGTAAAAACAAGCATGGAGCATCAAAAATTATAGATACGTTTGAGACGTATCACCAGATCCACCCCGTCGTTCCCCTTTGCAACGTGCGGCTAGGATGGACGAGCGATTTCCCGTGGTGAGATAAAAATGGCACAGGAGGAGTCACTGTTTACCCCACTCCGTCGCCGTCATCTTCTTCCTTGCGCTATGCTCCTGGGACGCATCTCTCCTACCTCTCGTTCCCGTGAAGTTCTTGTTGAGCGCCATTGTCATGGGCAAGAGAAACTCGACCGCGGCCGGTGCCGCCGGCGGCGCCAGCGTGAAGAAGGCCAAGACCGCCGATGCCGACCCGCCCGTTGTTGGGAACTGGGTCCAGACCAAGACCGGAGAAAAGGAGCTGGTGAGCGCAGAGAAGATCGGCCTCCTGAAGAACGATCCGGCGGAAGTTCTCGTCGTTGGTCCGGAAATCATACCCCGGCCACCTGCGGGCTTCCGGGTAATTTTCCTCGCATTCCTCCTCCAAGGACTCTCATTTCCCCCTCATCCTTTCCTTTGCGGTCTTCTGTTTGCATATGGCATTCAGCTTCATGACCTGAATCCCAACACCATTCTTCACATTGCGTGCTTCGTCACGCTTTGTGAATGTTTCCTGGGGATTGAGCCCCACTAGGCGCTATGGCGTCGAATTTTCATCATCAGGCACCCCCTGCACTACCAGACTGGCGGTTTCAGCTGCTAGGTGCGCCAAGACGTTGATTATTTCAACCTCCAGGCTCCGGAAAACAATCCTGGGTGGAGGACGAAGTGGTTTTATGCCAGGGACAAGCCCTCTGCTGGCCAAAACTTCGGGCTTGAAGAGTTTCAGCCAACCACCATCATTCAGCCTCGGGCATCGTGGGTGCACGAGCTGTCCGAGGAAGAGATGAAGATCACGTAGCCTATGATGGAGAAGATCCAGCAGCTTCAGGCTACGCCTAAGAAGGAGTTGTCACGCATCCAACTCATCCGCACCTTCATCGAGCGCCAGGTCCAGCCGCTAGCCGCTCGGGTCCACTGCATGTGGGATTACACCGATCGCCGAGACCCAACGCGTGTTTCGCGCCATCACCAACTTCAAGAAGAAATCGATTGGGTCGAAGATTTTCGGCGCAGTAGCCTTTAGCAAGTCACACCCCCGAACCGAGGTACGCCTCCTATGTCTTTTGACTGAATGTCTCTGATTTGTGATGAGTTTCTTGTGGCGCATTGAGAATTGATCGAAAGTGCTCTGTCCAGATTCTCAACGTAGCCCGATGCTATACGCCCCAGCCCGAAGATGGAGAATATCCCGGGCATGATTTCATCGAGGTTCCAGAAGAATCAGGATCCGCCGCACCCATGACATCACGTGCTTCGACGAGGCTCGCAAATGTCGACCGGGTTGAAGATTCAGAGGAGCTTGGTGTCCACTCTCCTTCCTCGGGCGATGATGATGCCGCGATGATTCCTGCCAAATCTCTGGACGTCCGCCCTCCTCCGCAAGCAGGGAAGAGGGCTCTTCCAAACTTCGGCCTTGATACGTTGTAAGATTTTACTGTTGAACTTCTTTCCTGGATGACTTCGTCCCGTTTTGATTACGTTGCATACTCCAGATCTTCGACCGAGGAAACTTTGGTGAGCTTGGGTGATCGTGATCGATTCTAGTTTCGACCCCACGATTCCACCCTCGAGCAGACCGCTGACTCGCAAGAGAAGGACGTTGGGGACACCGCACTGGAAGACCTCCCAAAGTCGTCGCCCCCTTCGAAGAAGAATACGGTCAAGCCTGATCCTATTCTGGTTTCTTCCTCTGGCGAACCTTCTGGTTCCAAACGCCATGTAAGTCTGAAAATCTTAGCTTTATGAATCTAATATTTACCCATCAGTAGCCCCCGAGGGTGAGTCTAAGTGTTTACACTTGGGCTCGCCCTCTAAAACAGAACCTCTCGAGACTCATCCTTGTCTTCACTGGTTTAGCCTGTCTTTCGGGATCTATCGAGGATATGCAAGAACTATCTTGCATTGGAAGAAGAGAACCAGCGTCTGTCTGCCCAGCTGGAGGACCTGCGCTGTAAGTGATTTATTTTTCTTCTGGCCCTTCTGAATTCTTGTATCGACATCTTTTCTTTCATGCTTACTCCATTGTCCATCGGGTGATTAGGAATTGCTGCTCAAGCTGCCGCCGATAAGACCTCGTTGAAGGCTCAAATAGATGATCTTGCGGCCAAAAATTCTTCACTGAATGCAAAAGCTGATGGTCTGGCCGATGAGGTCACGCAGCTCAAAACTGATTCGGCAAAGGCTCAAGAGCTTGTCAATCAGCGGCGAGTGGAGGCTGAGTCGAAGGAGAAAAACCTGCAACAACGTCTGTAGGCCGCCCTCGACTCCTTGCACGGTAAGTCTTATTCTTTGTTTAGTATAAGATTCTTGAGGATCACTTCTATTTGCTGACTAAAGTCTTGCTTGATTATGAAGTTGCTGCCGAATTTGGTGCTGCGGCGATGAAGGAGCCCGCTGGACTCGAGTCCAGCGTTGGTAATGCCGAACTCCTTTGTCGGGAGGTGCGTGATCTTCTGGCGAAGGTGCGGTCGACACTTGACCGTGTTCGTGATATTTCTGCTCCGGAATCGACAAGCAGCACCATGGCCGGCATCCTTGAAGCCTTGGCGGTGAAGGAGAACGGCGAGGACCCTTTAGTTGCTGCGGTCACCGATAGGTAACCATCGGCTATGAGTCCGACTTCTCTATGCTGATGATGCACGGGATCGAATTTGACGCCGACAAGGTCACGAGCACATACCCGAAGGACAAAGATGGGCGCGGCGTTGCACCCAAGTCATACCTTGAGCGTGCCCAAGATTTGTCTGCCCGGATGACGAGCTTCTTAGTGGATAGGAATGCCAAGAGGGCGGCTGCGAAGGCTCGAAAATGTAGTGCGTCAGGTGCTCCGTCCAGCAGAGCCGCCGGTAGTTCGACGTAGTCTGGCCGATGAAATGGGCACTTTTGTAATGAATGATGCGTTGCCACTTTTGTGTTTGTGGCCAACTTCTAAATATTGCCTGTTGTGAAACTGCCTTCGGCTATTGCTACCTTCTTTCGATGCATTTTATGCTTGGTAGCGTCTTATTTATAGGTGACTATTTGTGACTGGGAGCCTCATTTGCAGGGCTCATCCGTAGGTTCTGATGCCTGGCTTGTTTCGTACGAAACAGTTGGTAGTTCTTCCTCCACCATTGAAAGGCGAGCGCCTTCCACGAGCGAACTTTCCTTAATCCGTTCCCTACGCGACCAACATAAGAGTACTCAGCAGGAGTTGAAGGTAGTCACCGCAAAGGTCGACGTTGCTCTCTCCAAGGCTTCGCGGGCCACGAACGCAGAAAAGTTCCTTCTTGAAGAGATCAAAAATCTAGGGAAGGCTATGAAATGTAAGTCTTTCGAGCTCTTGATATGTTCTTTTCCTGGTTGACAGTGTGTGATTTTCCTCCTTTTCTGTAGATGTATGTCTTGACAGTGAGGCTGAGGCTCGACGCATAAATGCGCATCTTCGTGCAGCTCAGACTCATGCGAATTTGATTGTGGATAATTTCTGGGCTGACTGATCGAAGGCGATGAAGCTGACTATACTCTAGGATCGAATCGCCCAAGCTGGAGTCTTAGCTGAAACAAGCCGTGCCGCACTCGCGCTTGTGCATGAGGCGATGTTTCCCTTGAACGATCAGCCCGATGGTCTCCCTGTGTTGCTTGGTCGCAACGAAAATGGTGACGCCATCTATCGCTTCATCCGTGAGCATTTGCGCTGCGGGGCTCTGGTCGCCCTCTCCTTCGTGTGAGCTCATTATCCTGAGGTCGACATGGAACTGGTGAAGATGCTGCCTCTGACTCCCAGTGGTCGTGTTGACATGGACGCACATTATGCTGCTTGCAGGCAAACTGCCGATTGTATTGCAAGACAGATCATCACCGAGAGTGATCGTCAGAGGGCGAATCGACATGCTGTAGTGCACTGACTTGGTCGTATGTGTAAATATGTGTGTGTTTCTTATATGCGCTTCTGCGAAGTTCATCGATGTATTGTCCTCTGCAGATGGTGTATAGGCTTGTGTGTCTTTGTTGAATTGCGCGTTCAAAAGGAGGAGCCCCTGAGCGTAGATGGAAAGGCGGAGCCCCCGAGCATAGGTGGAAGGGCGGAGCCCCCGAGCGTAGGTGGAAGGGCGGAGCCCCCGAGCATAGGTCGAAGGTCAGAGCCCCCGAGCGTGGATCAAATAACTTTTAAGGCGAAGCCCCCGAGTGTGGGTCAAATAACTTTTAGGGCGAAGCCCCAAGTGTGGGTCGAATAATTTTTAAGGCGAAGCCCCCGAGTGTGGGTCGAATAATTTTTAAGGCGAAGCCCCCGAGTGTGGGTCGAATAATGATATGAGGAATCACACTTTTATTGCTTGGCGCCGAAGGCGCAATGGTTGAGCGTGGTCTGCTGCCAATGCTTAGTTACAGAGAGAGAGAGGGAAGGGGGAATATATCCGCTCTAGGGATAGAATCGGCGCAGCTGCGCGGCGTTCCATGGGTTTTCGACATCCACCCCTGTTTTGGGGTCGCGTAGTCGATATGCCCCTCCTGGGATTGCTTCATGGACAAGATATGGGCCTTCTCATGGTAATTCCAGCTTCGATGTGCTTGTCTGTTTGAGACGAAGCACAAGGTTGCCAGGCTCGAAGAACCGTCCGCGTACCCGTCTGCTGTGGTAGTTGCGGAGGCTTTGCTGGTAAACTGCCAATCGGGCGAGGGCTACGTCTCGCGCTTCATCCAGCAGATCGCGGGCATCTTCTAGCGCTGTTTGCACATCTTCTTCGACATAGGCCTCTACACGGGGTGCGCAATACCGCACATCCGTAGGAAGCACCGCTTCTATACAGAATAGCAGGAAGAACGGTGTGTAGCCGGTTGTCGAGTTGGGCGTTGTACGCAGAATCTAGAGGACTGAAGGTAGTTTCTCGACCCAAGTGCCTGCTGCGTGTTTGAGGGGTCGAAGGAGTCACTTCTTGAGGCCGCCGCAGACGAGCCCGTTGGCCTTTTCGACCTGGCCATTGGACTTGGGATGTGCCACCGATGCGTACTTGATCTTGATGCCGAACTCTTTGGCAAATTCTTGAAATTCGCCCGAGGTGAAATTGGTACCATTGTTGGTGATGATGCTGTTTGGTATGCCGTATCGATAGACGATGGACTCGAAGAACTTGACCGCCGTAGTCGCTTCTTGATTGGTGACTGGGACGGCTTCGATCCACTTGGAGAATTTGTCGACTGCGACCAGCAGGTAAGTGTGGCTTCCTCGAGATGATTTGGGCAGAGGCCCTACTTGATCGAGCCCCCATTGCGCGAAGGGCCACGCAATAGGTATGGTGCGCAGTTCCGATGCAGGCGCATGAGGCTTCGTGGCGAATCGCTGACATGCGTCGCAACGCTGGACGATGTTCTTGGCGTCGTGGAGGGCCGAAAACTAGGAGAACCCCGATCGAAAAGCCTTGGCAATGAGGGTTCGGCTGCTGGCATGATGCCCACAGGTTCTTTCATGAATATCTCGAAGAAGGGCGATTCTATCCTCGGGTGCTATGCACCGTTGGAGAACTCCTCTGGTGCTGCGCTTGTAGAGTTCTCCATTGATTATCGTGAAGGCCTTGGAACGCCGCATGATCTGTCAACGATGGATGGTATCTTCTGGGAGTTCGCCTCGTATCAGGTAGGCCAAGTATGGCTTCGTCCAAACCGCCTCGATGAGCATGACTGTGGCCGTTTCCTTGGATAGGTCTTCTGTTCCCGCTGCTGGGGTAGGACTTGGTTGGTTAGCCCCAGGCGTGTTGCTAACGCTGGGTCGATGGTTGGCTTGATTTTGACGGAGCGCTCGAATATCTCCTCGAAGAAAACTCCTGGCGGGATTGGTAGACATTTAGACCCAATATTGGCCAAGTTGTCTGCCTCTTCATTGCTTTCCCTGCCGATGTGGGTCACCTCGCACCCCTTGAAGTTGCCTTCGAGCTGTCGTACATTGCACGATACGCGATCATGTTTGGGCAGGTCGCATCGCACTCCTTCATGATTTGCTGGGCGATGAGGTTCGAGTCCCCGTGGATCTTGATGCGAGTGGCGCCACAGGCTTTCGCCATACGCATACCATGCAGAACGGCTTCGTACTCCGCTTCATTGTTCGAGGGGTTCACGAAGCGCATACGTAGGACGTAGCGCACCTCCTATGGTGACACGAGGACCACTCCTGCTCCTGCTCCCGAAACTCGCTTGGACCCATCGACATATATAGTCCAGCAATTTGACAAGTCTGGGAGTTCGGGCATCTGCGCTTCGGTCCATTCGGCTATGAAATCTGGCAGGACTTGCGACTTGATCACCGACTGCCGCTGGTATGTAATCTCCCAGGGCCCCAAAGTAATTCCCCAGAGCGAAACGCGCCCCGTGGCGTCGGGGTTGTTGAGTATGTTGGATAGTGGAGTCGAGGCCACTACTATGATGGAGTGGCACTCGAAGTAGGGCGGCTGCTTCTTCCCTGTCATGTAGATGGCGTATGCTAGCTTCTAGTAATGGGGGTACCTTTGCTTGGTTGGAGACGGAACCTCGCTGAGATAGTATACCGGTGTTTGCACTCCGTGCTCCGTGCCGTCTTCTGCGTGTTCGACCACCAGGGCGGAACTGACCACTTGATTCATTGCGGCTATGTATAGCAATATCGGCTCTTTTTCTCGAGGTGTGACCAGGACCGGGGACGTCGAGAGGCGACGCTTAAGGTCGTCGAACGCGGCCTGCGCCTCTTCCGTCCAAGTGAAGTTGTCCATCTTCCGGAGGAGCCGATAAAAGGGGAGAGCCTTTTCGCCAAGCTTACTTATAAAGCGACTAAGCGCTGCTAGTTGACCTGTCAGCTGCTGGACATGTCGAAGCGTCTTCGGTGGCTGCATGTTGATGATGGCTTGAATCTTCTCCGAATTGCCCTCGATCCCTCTCTCAGAGATGAGGTATCCCAGCAGCTGGCCTGTAGGTACTCCGAAGGAGCACTTCTTCGGGTTGAGCTTGATGCTGTATCAATCGAGGCTGGTGAAAGTTTCTCGTAGATCGTCGAGCAAACTGTCTACCTTTGTGGACTTGATGATGATGTCGTCGACGTAGACCTCGATGTTGCGTCCGATCTGCTCCTTCAAGCACGCCTGCATACACCATTGATAGGTGGCTCCGGCGTTCTTGAGCCCGAAGGGCATCGTCATGTAGCAATATACCCCATGCGGGCTGATGAACGCCATCTTGTCCTTGTCTTCGACCTTTAATCTTATCTGTTTGTACCCGGAATACGCGTAGAGAAACGGGAGACGCTCGCAGCCAGCGGTGGAATCGATGATCTGGTCGATTCGGGGAAGAGGAAAGTAGTCCTTCGGGCAATGCTTATTTAGCGCCGTGAAGTCGATGCACATTCTGTAGATCTTGGTGTCCTTCTTTTCCACCATGACCGGTGGTGAAAGCCATGTGGCCTCCTTTATCTCTCTGATGAACTTCGCCTCGAGGAGATGATTTATTTCTTCGCCCATTGATCGGGCCTTTTCTGGGTTGTAGAGGCACATCGACTGTTTGATCGGCTTTGCGTTAGGAAAAATCTTCAATTCGTACTCGGCGAGTTCCCTGGGGATGCCTGGCATATCTGCTGGACACCAGGCAAACATCCTCCAGTGCTCACGGAGGAACTCAACGAGCGTGCTTTCCTATGCGGGAGAGAGAGAATTCGACACCCGCACGGTTTTGGTTGGGTCCGTCAGGTGGATCTGGTGCTCTCGAGTGTCTTTGGTGGCGTCGAATGATAGCTCTAGGGCGTTCTGCTGCGCCGGTGGATCGACATCCATGTTGGTACTCTCCCTGATGTGGTCGAGCACTTCGTGCACCCCAAACGTCTGGGACATGCTATTGAAGTCCTTGTCACAGTTTTCAGAGCGGGCAAAACTTCCGCTAATCGTCAGTGGTCCTCTGTTTGCGGGCATCCGCAGCTTGAGATAAGCATAGTGTGGCACCGCCATGAATCGAGCAAACGTCGGTCGCCTGAGAATGGCGTGGTACTGCGAGGGCCAATCAACGACATCGAACTCGATCTTCTCCTTCCTGAAGTTTGCAGGAGTACCGAAAATGACGTCTAGGTGTATCGGTCCCAGAGGGTATGTCAGCTTCCCTGGGACGATACCGTGGAAGGATGTTTCCATCGGCAGGAGTTTGTCCATCGGAATCTTGATCTTGCGTAGCATGTCTGCGTAGATGAGGTTTAGGTTGCTCCCTCCATCCACGAACACTTTCTTAGAGGTAAAACCTCCGATCTGCGCTTCGAGGACCAAAGCGTGGTGTCTAGGGCGCAGGATCTTTGGTGGGTGATCTGACCGGTCAAAGCCGATTGGATGCTCTGACCAGTTCAAATATTTGGGCGCCGCCGGTGGCGCATGCTCGGCGTGAAAGACCTCTCTGCCACGCTTCCTCTGAACCCGATTTGTCAGGCGTCCTCTCTGGATCATAGGCACGAAACCTCATGGCAGCGGAAATGTTTCTTCTTCGATGGCTGGCTCTCGCGGCTCGACATGCTAAATCGTGGCTGCTTGGTGGCCTTGTTGCACCACGTTCGCTGGTGGGTTAGGAGGTGGCGGCGGCGCATTGTAGGCCATGCTACCTGTGACCGGTTGCTCAGTCCGCATCTTGTCCTGAAGAGCTTGACTGAGCCGAAGGAACTCCCTGCACTCGATAAGAAGATGCGTGGGTTTTTGCCTCTCGTCATTGTCCATGTAGGTGTGCCTGGTACACCCTCCGTTGAGCATCTCCTCCGCCAAAAGTGGCGGTGCATCACGACGCCGACGCCACTCCGTTCTTGGCCTCGAGTCGCGGCCGACGCTTCTACTGCTGCTTCCATAGTAGTTGTTCCCCTGCCTTGGTCCATCATGGTTGTCATCGCGGTCGTTGTTTATGTAGCCTGCTACTACCATATCCGCCGTATCCGCATCCTCGTAGCGGCTTCGGCGTCCTTTTTTCCGCGAGCTGGAGTGGAATTGATCCTTCAGGTCGACGTCGCGGTCTGCTGATCGACGACGGCTTCTAGGGACTGCGATAGAGTCTTCTCCGTCGGCCCACTCGTTTGCCAGGATCATGAGGTGGCCGATAGTCTTGGGCTTGCATCGTCCCAACTCTTCTCTGAAGTCGCGCCGGATGAGACCGTCCCGAAAAGCATCAATGGCCCTCTCTGGTGAGATGTTCTCCGATGTATTGCGCAGGCTGAGCCATCGGGATATATATGACCTCAAGTTTTCTCCGGTCTTCTGCACGCACAGACGTAGTTCTTCGAACAACCTAGGCCGTCGTGAGGTGCCTCAAAAATTTGCAATGAATGCTTGTCAAAATTCTTCCCAAGAATGGATGTTGTCTGGGGTAAGGTTGTTGAGCCAAGCCCTTGCGTTGTCCTTCAGATGCAGAGATAGTAGCTGCAGGGCGTTGTCTCTGGATTCGCCGCTGATCGTGACGGCGGTGATGAAGTCGTCGAGCCAAATTCGAGGGTCCTGCTGCCCGTTGAACTTGACTACACCGTCGCTGAGCTTTATCCCCTTTGGCAGTGGTGTGGAGCGAATCAATAAACTGAAACACTCCGCGTCACATAGTCCGTGACAACTGTTCCCGAATGCCTCCAATTCTACCTCCTCCTCAAAACGATGCGCAACTCATCGCGCATGTGCGGAATCGACTCTATTTTGAGCCAAACCATGCCGAAGCTCACCGTTTATAGGCTCCACCACCTGAGTCTTGGGCGCTACTGCTGGCACTGCTGCTTGGTGCCTAGATGGCTCGACTGGAGGGATGTTTCTCCTTGGCGTTGCCTCATGGTCTTGTTCGTTGGTGCATTGAAGCACCCTAACTCCTTCGAGTGCCAGATTCCGCAGGTGCCGCATATGCTCATCGTCGTTGGAAGCATTGGCAGCGATATATGTTGTTGTCGCCATGATGGCAGCCTCTTTGGTTCTGGGCAGCAATTCGACCTCATTGAATTCTGCCTCCAAGTTTCTCATGATGTTGCGCGCTTCTACCCCGAGCGGGATGTGCGACCGCGTCCTATGCTGGACGCTCGATGAATAGTATGACGATCGTTCGGCCCATCTTCTGCTGGACGCATCGGCTTCGTCTCTGTGTCGTTCCAGGATTCGCTTATCAGAGTTAATCTGGTCCTTCTGCTCCTGGATGATGAATCGAAGCACGGCCAACTCTTTGGGTCTTGATTTAGGACCCAAAGGCGCCTCGCCCGAATAGACCTTCCTTGCGTGCCGGATCTGGTCTTGAGTGATGAATCGAGCAGTATTTGGCCGGTCTTGATTATTGTTGGCTCTGTGCTCATTACCATCTCCGTGCGAAGCCGTCATGCAGTGCCCTCTGAACGGTGGGATAGAGTCATTACTGATTTTGCCCAGCGCGAGAGGGTAGACGGCGTCGTATCCTATGCACGATCCAACCTCGAACATGGTGTCAGAGTCGTAATCGATCACGTACCCACCGTTAGACGTAGCAGATTTGTTCGAATATGAGCTAGCCGAATTGCCGATTTTCCCCTTGGCCTCGGGGTAGACGTCGTCGTCTGAGCATGTGTAGTCCGAGTAGAGCCCTTCGACATAATCAGGGTCGTAAGGCGTAGGACGGAGCGTGAGGGCATTGAGAGCCCGTTCGCACTCGGATATTGTCGGGTAGATAGCAGCAATGCCTCCCCGAGGGTCTTCACAGCCGGCGATCTCGTGGGACGAGAAGTATCTGGTACCCACGAAGTGGCAAGCGTCGCACTCGACGCAGTAGGCGGTGGTTGGGGATGGAGGTGGATCTTGAAAGTCGTTCGACCCAACTGATGGGTTCGAAGTTTCCAGCCTTGGTTCTTCCTCCGATGGCGCCAGCGGTGCTATTGTCGAGGAAGCGTCCCCGATGGCTGGAGACGTACTTGTATCCGCCGCGGGCGGGGTCGAATCGCTGACAAAAATCAGCTCGGCAACTCCGTCGTCGTCGACGCGAAAATTGAACAGCCCGAAGGCCATATCGAAGCCTCCGGTCCTCGCCGAAACTGCTCCTGCCGGGCTTGAGGCGGGGTTGATGGAGGCCGTGGCCAGAGTGAGATCGGTGATGCTTGGCGATGCGGTGTCGATGATGGTTGATCTGGCGATGTCGACCTCGGTTTCTGGTGAAGGGGTGTCGATGATGGTCGGCACAACGATGCCAACGTTGATGGTCGATGGAGTGTCGATGTCGATGCCGGCGTTGGTGTTGAAGTTCATGGTGAGTGATACGTCTCCAACATATCCATAATTTTTGATGCTCCATGCTTGTTTTTACACCATTTTCTTAGTGTTTCGTTACACTTCATGGCATTTTTATGCATTTTCCAGAACTAACCTACTAACGAGATGGCACAGTGCCAGTTCCCTGTTTTCTGTTGTTTTTGTGTTTCAGAAAAGTTACATAGGAAATATTCTCGGAATTGGATGAAACCAAAGCCAGACATACAGATATTTCACGGAGCTTCTAGAAGACTGAAGAGGAGCCGGAGAAGAGCCACTGGTGCGCCACACCACCAGGGGGCGCGGCCTGGGGCTGGCCCGCACCCCCCTATGGTGAGCCCCACCTGGGCCACTTCTGACGCCGCCCCTTCGCCTATAAAGACCCCCTGACGGGAAAAACCTAAATACCCGATGACCTTTCCAAAACACATCGCGATCCGCCGCCGCCGTCGACCCGAAGATCGGGAGGGTCCAGAAGCTCTTCCCGGCACCCTGCCGGAGAGGGGAATCGCCACCGGAGGTCTTCTTCATCACCATGCTTGCCTCCGGCGCGATGAGTGAGTAGTCTACCTTGGACTATGGGTCCATAGCAGTAGCTAGATGGTTGTCTTCTCCACCATGTGCTTCATGTTTAGATCTCGTGAGCTGCCTTGCATGATCGAGATCACCGTTATGTAATTCTACATGTTGTGTTTGTTGGGATCCGATGAATATTGGTGTTATGATTGAGTTGATGTACTGAATATTATCTTATGTTATCTCTATGTTGTTTATGATCTTGCATGCTCTCCGTTGTTAGTAGCTATCTTGGCCGAGTAGTTGCTAGTGACTCCAAGAGGGGGTATTTATGCTCGATAGTGGGTTCATGCCTCTATTTAATCTGGGGGAGTGACAGAAACCTCTAAGGTTGTAGATGTGCTGTTGCTACTAGGGGGAAAACAACATTCATATGCTCGAGGGCATATGCTTTGTTTACATTACACACTTTGCTTAATGCAATTATCTGTTGTTCGCAACTTAATACTTGTGGAGTTCTCGGATTGATTCGCCACAAGTGGATTATTAGTCATAGATGCAGTTGGATGGCGGTCTATGTATCTTGTTGTAATGCCCAGAGTAAATCTCATAGTGATCCTCTCGACATGCACGTTGTCTTTATTCTATAAATTGCCCAACTGTAATTTGTTTACCCAGCATGTGTTATTTTATCTTATGGAGAGACACCGCTAGTGAACTGTGGACCCCAGTCCTATTTCCTTTATATTGCTATCACCTGTTTACTTTACTCGCACTGTTTACTTTACTCGTATACTATCATCACTTTCCACTCGATACGCTCACACCCTTTGTTTCAAGCAAACCGGTGAGATTGACAACCTCATCGTAAGTTGGGAACAAAGTATTTGGTTGTGTTGTGTGCAGGTTCCACGTTGCCGCTCGCAAAGCAAAGCTTGGACGAGGCGCCCTATAAATTGTCCAGAGCTGTCGCGAAGCTAGCGGGCATCACCTTTAGTCGTATTCATCCTCCTATGATGGCGCGGTGATGATGGTGCCAGAAAACTTGTTGGCGTTTGTTGATGAAGAAGAAATGACCGGCCAGTTGGAAACCCCAAGAGAAGGTTTGATGAATATAGCAGCAAGTTTTCCCTCAGTTATGAAACCAAGGTTATCAATCCAGTAGGAGGAAGACAAACGACCGAAGGTGATGCCCACTAGCTTCGCGATAGCTCCGGACAATTTATAGGGCGCCTCGTCCAAGCTTTGCTTTGCGAGCAGCAACGTGGAACCTGCACACAACACAACCAAATACTTTGTTCCCAACTTACGATGAGGTTGTCAATCTCACCGGTTTGCTTGAACAAAGGGTATAAGCGTATCGAGTGGAAAGTGATAATAGTATGCGAGTAAAGTAAACAGTGCGAGTAAAGTAAACAGGTGATAGCAATATAAAGGAAATAGGACCAGGGTCCACAGTTCACTAGTGGTGTCTCTCCCAAAGATAAAATAATACATGCTGGATAAACAAATTATAGTTGGGCAATTGATAGAATAAAGATAACGTGCATATGTCGAGAGGATCAGTATGAGATTTACTCTGGGCATTACAACAAGATACATAGACCGCCATCCAACTGCATCTATGACTAATAATCCACTTGTGGCGAATCAGTCCGAGAACTCCACAAGTATTAAGTTGCGAACAACAGATAACTGCATGAAGCAAAGTGTGTAATGTAAACAAAGCATATGCCTTTGTGCATATGAATGTTGTTTTTCCCCTAGTAGCAACAGCACATCTACAACCTTAGAGGTATCTGTCACCCCCCTAGATTAAATAGAGGCATGGACCCACTATCGAGCATAAATACCCCCTCTTGGAGTCACTAGCAACTACTCGGCCAAGATAGCTACTAACAACGGAGAGCATGCAAGATCATAAACAACATAGAGATAACATAAGATAATATTCAGTACATCAACTCAATCATAACACTAATATTCATCGGATCCCAGCAAACACAACATGTAGAATTACATAACGGTGATCTCGATCATGTAAAGCAGCTCACGAGATCTAAACATGACGCACATGGTGGAGAAGACAACCATCTAGCTACTGCTATGGACCCATAGTCCAAGGTGGACTACTCACTCATCGCGCCGGAGGCAAGCATGGCGATGAAGAAGACCTCTGGTGGCGATTCCCCTCTCCGGCGGGGTGCCGAGAAGAGCTTCTGGACCCTCCCAATCTTCGGGTCGACGGCAGCGGTGAATCGCGATGTGTTCCAGAAAAGTGATTGGGTATTTAGGTTTTTCCCGTCGGGGGGTCTTTATAGGCGAAGATGCGGCGTCTAAAGTGGACCAGGGGGCCCACACCACAGGCCGGCGCGGGCCAAGGGTGGGCCGCGCCCCTGGTGGTGTGGCCACCCTCTGGTCCGGCTCCGTCTCCTCTTCGGTGTTCTGGAAGCTCCGTGAAATATCTGGACGTCTGGCTTTGGTTTCGTCCAATTCTGAGAATATTTCCTGTGTAACTTTTCTGAAACACAAAAACAGCAGAAAACAGGGAACTAGCACTGTGGCATCTCGTTAATAGGTTAGTTCCTGAAAATGCATAAAAATGCCACGAAGTGTAACGAAACACTAAGCAAATGGTGTAAAAACAAGCATGGAGCATCAAAAATTATGGATACGTTGGAGACGTATCAGCATCCCCAAGCTTAACTCCTGCTCGTCCTCGAGTAGGTAAGTGATAACAAAAGAAATAATTTTTGAGGTGACATGCACCTACACAATCTTGATCAAATATGTAAGCATTGTGCGCTGGGATCAAAAGAACTTAAAACATGGGCATGAAAGATATAATCTTGATAGAAGAAACTTAGCAACCATGTTATAACATGAAAATGAACACAAACAAAAGATCATGAAAATAAAACAATGAAAGTCAAATGTGTGTTCAAATCATATGGAAAAACATACAAATAGTTTTCAGCTTGTCCCTCATGGAGTAGCAAAACATAAATGCATAGGACACCTTCAAGTTTAAGAGGGCGACTAGATACAAATAATTTGAGAACAAGTGAAACCAACATCATGAATCAATCAATGAAAACTTTTTGACAATGCACATTATACTCAGAATGAAAACTATGCTCTCTTAATGGTGCATAAAGATAGAAGGTGGTGACTCAACATAAAAGTAAAAGAAAGGCCCTTCGCAAAGGGAAGCAGTGATTAAACATGTGCTAGAGCTTTTTATTTGTAAAACAGAGATAAAATTGGGTTTTGAGAGGTGGTTGTTTTATGTCAACGACTGGCAATGGGGTCTTACTATCTTCCATAATAATCAAGTGAGAGCGGTTCCGAGTTCTTTGAAAATTTGGCACATTGGTGCTCTTTTATAAAGCTTTGGCACTCCTCCCCACCTTTTTTTCCTTTCTCAAACCATGGCTAACCGATTCCATCGGGTGCCCACCAACATTCACATACCATGGAGGAGTGCCTTTTTTCTTTTAAAATTAGATTACAATAGTCTGACCAGCTCTAATGCAAAATTAATGATGAGCAGATGAAGCTACCTAGTCGAGGGGTACTTAATTTAATATGGAAGATAGCAATTCCGACCACTACGTCCCCATGAGCTAAAAACAGTGGCACAAAACGAAAAGTAGTTGAAAGTTTTTGAAAGGTACCACATGAAAATTTACTTGGAATGGCTTACAAATACCATGCATAGGAATTTATAGTGGACACAATGGCAAACTTGGTTTTTAGGAGTTGATGCACGAGTAGAGCTCATACTCAGTACAAAATGAGGGCTGGCAAAAGACTGGGAGCGACCAACTAAGAGAGCAATAACGGCCATAATCATGCATAGCGACAAAGCGACATTAAAAGAAGCATAAGATGGTATCAAAAGTCAAAAACTAAATGATCATAGAGGCAATGGCGGCTTTGTATGAGTCTAACATGTGTGAGCATGCGACAAGTCAACCCAAATAAAGCATCAAAGGAAAAAACCAAAATAATGCTTCCAAATAATTAAAACAACGCATGATTTTTTCAAAGGCTCATTAAGCAATCTCAGTTATTTGAGACAAGTCATGCTACAGCAAAACCACTAAGCATACTATCAAAAAGACATCAAGCACGACATGCAAAAGCCTAGGCCGCAGTCTACACAAGCTCCCTCTTGTACCACTTTTTTGCATAAAGCTTTTTCTCTTTTCCAACACCATTCAAACTTTTTATAGCCAACTCTTTTGATGAAAACAAACATGGACCAGAGGTCAAAAATACACCTTGATGAAAATATATAACAAGATCTGAACACAAATCAAGGCGAAAATCGAAAGCTAAACGCAGTTCTAGAAAAAGAGAATACTCGTTGAAACGAATAGAGTGAAAAACGGAGTGTTCTTGGCAAATGAAAAGCAAGGCAACTTCTCCAAAAGGAATTTGTTGGGGTCCAACCATTTATTGCAGCAAAAAAAACTAAACAAGACTGAAAACTAAAACAACTGACGCTTCAAGAAAAATGCATAATGCATGAAGCAATAAAAATATAGTGCGTTGAAAGCTGACCTGATTTTTGCCGATGAAGAAGGGGTGCCTCGGGGGCATCCCCAAGCTTTGACGCTTTTACTTCTTGGATATTTCTTGGGGTGACATGGGAATCCCCAAGCTTGAGCTTTTGTCTATTCTTCAACTCATCTCATCATTCTCCAATCCCTACACTTAAAAACTTCCTTCATACAAAACTAAACACAAATCTATTAGCAACATTAGTGTAAGCATAACATTGAATCAACCCTTTTTGCTTCAGGTTTCAACTCAAAACCACCACATATAAAGCATATACTACTTTAGCAACTTCCCCAAAAGTTCTGTGATCAAAAGAACTCAAAAAGAAAGCGATAAAACGGCAAACACAAATATTGGCAGAAATCTATCAAAACAGAACAGCTGACAAAGGTTGAATTTTTAGAGGGTTTTCTGTTGCTCAAATCAAAAAGTGTTCAACTAATGAAAGTTTGGATATAACCTGGGGAATATTCTCAAGAAATCGCAGGTCCAAAAGATATACAGAGAATTTTCACAAATTTTTACGGTGCAGCACCGAAAACTGTTTCAGGACAGCAACATCCCCAAATCTTACCTCACTCAAATTAGAGGCTTCTCTTGGCACAAAAACAAAATAAAAAGGATAAGGAGAGGTTATTACAGTAGTAATAACTTCCAAGACTCAAATAAAAGAAAAAGAACTGAAAGTAAAAACATTGGGTTATCTCCCAAGAGTGCTTTTCTTTAACGCCTTTGAGCTAGGCGCAGAAAATGCGAAGCAAGTAATATCGAAAGAAGCATTAAGACCCATTGAAGAGGTCTTCTCAATAAGGCATTGTATTTCATCCACATAAGTTTTTGAAGACCCTTTGTGATCATGCTTTGGTTCACTCAAATCACTAAAAAGATTTTTGGGACAGATCCAATCAAAATTATTTTCAAAAGCTTCATACAATCCCAAGAGTTTGCTAGGTATAGGTATTTCGGTTCCCTTGTTGTTTGTACTAACAGCCTTTATAGGTGAATAAGCTTATTAAAACGCTTAAGAACTTTCCTAGCTTCAATGGCAATATCCCTAAATTCTATGCACAGAGCTTCAAGGATAAAAGCTTTCTTTTCGGGATCCTCAATATCATGAAGCTTAAGAAACATGTATTGCATACAAGGATTAAGGCTAGCAAACCTAGCTTCTAACATGTGAATCAAATAAGCAGAAGCAACTTCATAACTAGGAGCAAGCTCAGCTAAAGACTTTTCCTCAACATCTTTATGCATACTAATATGATTAAAGAACTCCTTGATGTTACTTTTTCCAATAATTGAACCACTACCTACTGAGAGGTCCTCCAAAACGTACTTAGGGAACAACATAATGAACTAGATGTAAAGAAATAACAACTATCAAGGATACTGATTTTTTTTTGGGTTTTTGATAAAATGATGCAAGTAAAAATAAAGTAAAGCAAAACTTAAAACAAAGTAAAGGATGTGCGTGCGAAAACTCCCCTTGCAGAAGTCTTCTTCCTCCCTGGCAACGGCGCTAGAAAACTTGTTGATGGCGCGGTGATGATGGTGCCAGAAAACTTGTTGGCGTTTGTTGATGAAGAAGAAATGACTGGCTAGTTGGAAACCCCAAGAGAAGGTTTGATGAATATAGCAGCAAGTTTTCCCTCAGTTATGAAACCAAGGTTATCAATCCAGTAGGAGGGAGACAAACGACCGAAGGTGATGCCCATTAGCTTCGCGATAGCTCTGGACAATTTATAGGACGCCTTGTCCAAGCTTTGCTTTGCGAGCGGCAACATGGAACCTGCACACAACATAACCAAATACTTTGTTCCCAACTTACGATGAGGTTGTCAATCTCACCGGTTTGCTTGAACAAAGGGTATGAGCGTATCGAGTGGAAAGTGATAATAGTATGCGAGTAAAGTAAACAGTGCGAGTAAAGTAAACAGGTGATAGCAATATAATGGAAATAGGACCAGGGTCCACAGTTCACTAGTGGTGTCTCTCCAAAAGATAAAAATAATACATGCTGGGTAAACAAATTATAGTTGGGCAATTGATAGAATAAAGATAACGTGCATATGTCGAGAGGATCACTATGAGATTTAATCTGGGCATTACAACAAGATACATAGACCGCCATCCAACTGCATCTATGACTAATAATCCACTTGTGGTGAATCAATCCGAGAACTCCACAAGTATTAAGTTGCGAACAACAGATAACTGCATTAAGCAAAGTGTATAATGTAAACAAAGCATCTGCCCTTGAGCATATGAATGTTGTTTTCCCCCTATTAGCAACAGCACATCTACAACCTTAGAGGTTTCTGTCACTCCCCCAGATTAAATAGAGGCATGAACCCACTATCGAGCATAAATACCCCCTCTTTGAGTCACTAGCAACTACTCGGCCAAGATAGCTACTAACAACGGAGAGCATGCAAGATCATAAACAACATAGAGATAACATAAGATAATATTCAGCACATCAACTCAATCATAACACCAATATTCATCGGATCCCAACAAACACAACATGTAGAATTACATAACGGTGATCTCGATCATGTAAAGCAGCTCACGAGATCTAAACATGAAGCACATGGTGGAGAAGACAACCATCTAGCTACTGCTATGGACCCATAGTCCAAGGTGGACTAGTCACTCATCGCGCCGGAGGCAAGCATGACGATGAAGAAGACCTCCGGTGGTGATTCCCCTCTCTGGCGGGGTGCCGGGAAGAGCTTCTGGACCGTCCCGATCTTCGGGTCGACGGCGGCGGCGGATCGCGATGTGTTCTGGAAAAGTGATCGGGTATTTAGGTTTTTCCCGTCGGGAGGTCTTTATAGGCGAAGAGGCGGCGTCTGAAGTGGACCAGGGGGCCCACACCACAGGCCGGCGCGGGCCAGGGGTGGGCCGCGCCCCCTGGTGGTGTGGCCACCCTCTGGTCCGGCTCCGTCTCCTCTTCGGTGTTCTGGAAGCTCCGTGAAATATCTGGACGTCTAGCTTTAGTTTCGTCCAATTCCGAGAATATTTCCTATGTAACTTTTCTGAAACACAAAAATAGCAGAAAACAGGGAACTAGCACTGTGGCATCTCGTTAATAGGTTAGTTCCGGAAAATGCATAAAAATGCCACGAAGTGTAACGAAACACTAAGCAAATGGTGTAAAAACAACCATGAAGCATCAAAAATTATGGATACGTTGGAGACGTATCAGCATCCCCAAGCTTAACTCCTGCTCGTCCTCGAGTAGGTAAGTGATAACAAAAGAAATAATTTTTGAGGTGACATGCACCTACACAATCTTGATCAAATATGTAAGCGTTGTGCGCTGGGATCAAAAGAACTTAAAACATGGGCATGAAAGATAAAATCTTGATAGAAGAAACTTAGCAACCATGTTATAACATGAAAATGAACACAAACAAAAGATCATGGAAATAAAACAATGAAAGTCAAACGTGTGTTCAAATCATATGGAAAAACATACAAATGGTTTTCAGTTTGTCCCTCATGGAGTAGCAAAACATAAATGCATAGGACACCTTCAAGTTTAAGAGGGCGACTAGGTACAAATAATTTGAGAACAAGTGAAACCAACATCATGAATCAATCAATGAAAACTTTGGGACAATGCACATTATACTCAGAATGACAACTATGCTCTCTTAATGGTGCATAAAGATAGAAGGTGGTGACTCAACATAAAAGTAAAAGAAAGGCCCTTCGCGAAGGGAAGTAGTGATTAAACATGTGCTAGAGCTTTTCATTTGTAAAACAGAGATAAAAATTGGATTTTGAGAGGTGGTTGTTTCATGTCAACGACTGGAAATGGGGTCTTACTATCTTCCATAATAAACAAGTGAGAGCGGTTCCGAGTTCTTTGAAAATTTGGCACATTGGTGCTCTTTTATAAAGCTTTGGCACTCCTCCCCACCTTTTTTCCTTTCTCAAACCATGGCTAACCGATTCCATCGGGTGCCCACCAACATTCACATACCATGGAGGAGTGCCTTTTTTTCTTTTAAAATTAGATTGCAATGGTCTGACCAGCTCTCATGCAAAATTAATGACGAGCAGATGAAGCTGCCTAGTCGAGGGGTACTTAATTTAATATGAAAGATAGCAATTCCGACCACTACGTCCCCATGAGCTAAAAACAGTGGCACAAAACGAGAAGTAGTTGAAAGTTTTTGAAAGGTACCACATGAAAATTTACTTGGAATGGCTTACAAATACCATGCATAGGAATTTATAGTGGACACAATGGCAAACTTGGTTTTTAGGAGTTGGATGTACGAGTAGAGCTCATACTCAGTACAAAATGAGGGCTAGCAAAAGACTGGGAGCGACCAACTAAGAGATCAATAACGGCCATAATCATGCATAGCGACAAAGCGACATTAAAAGAAGCATAAGATGGCTTCAAAAGTCAAAAACTAAATGATCATAGAGGCAATGGCGACTTTGTATGAGTCTAACATGTGTGAGCATGCGTCAAGTCAACCCAACTAAAGCATCAAAGGAGAAAACCAAAATAATGCTTCCAAATAATTAAAACAACGCATGATTTTTTTCAAAGGCTCATTAAGCAATCTCAGTTATTTGAGACAAGTCATGCTACAGCAAAACCACTAAGCATACTATCAAAAAGACATCAAGCACGACATGCAAAAGCCTAGGCTGCAGTCTACACAAGCTCCTTCATGTACCACTTTTTTGCATAAAGCTTTTTCTCTTTTCCAACACCATTCAAACTTTTTATAGCCAACTATTTTGATGAAAACAAACATGGAACAGAGGTCAAAAATACACCTTGATGAAAAGATATCACAAGATCTGAACACAAATCAAGGTGAAAATTGAAAGCTAAACGCAGTTCTAGAAAAAGAGAACACTCGTTGAAACGAATAGAGTGAAAAACGGAGTGTTCTTGGCAAATGAAAAGCGCCAAACATATGCGGATCAAATCACGTCTTATAATAAGAAGAAATATTTCTCGGTATCAATCCCCTTGCCCCTCATTCTTTGAGAATAAGAAGGATCCTTTTCGAGTTTCCATTTCTTCATTTGGAATCTGGGCTCTTCTATCTTCGACTTATTTTTTTTTTTGTTTTATTCTTTATTGATTTCATTTCGATTTTTCGCAACTTCTCCAAAAGGAATTTGTTGGGGTCCAACCATTTATTGCAGAAAACAAAACTAAACAAGACTGAAAACTAAAACAACTGACGCTCCAAGAAAAACGCATAATGCATGAAGCAATAAAAATATAGTGCGTTGAAAGGTGACCTGATTTTTGCCGATGAAGAAGGGGTGCCTCGGGGTAACATGGGCATCCCCAATCTTGAGCTTTTATGCTTTGATGCTTTTAGTTCTTGGATATTTCTTGGGGTAACATGGGCATCCCCAATCTTGAGCTTTTGTCCATTCTTCAACTCATCTCATCATTCTCCAATCCCTACACTTGAAAACTTCCTTCATACAAAACTAAACACAAATCTATTAACAACATTAGTGTAAGCATAACATTGAATCAACCCTTTTTGCTTCAGGTTTCAACTCAAAATCACCACAAATAAAGCATATACTACTGTAGCAACTTCTCCAAAAGTTCCGTGATCAAAAGAACTCAAAAAGAAAGCGATAAAGCGGCAAATATTGGCAGAAATCTGTCAAAACAGAACAGCTGACAAAGGTCGAATTGTTAGAGGGTTTTCTGTTGCTCAAATCAAAAAGTTTTCAACTAATGAAAGTTTGGATATAACCTGGGGCATATGCTCTAGAAATCGGAGGTCCAAAAGATATACAGAGAAATTTCACGAATTTTTACAGTGCAGCACCGAAAACTGTTTCAGGACAGCAACATCCCCAAATCTTACCTCACTCAAATTAGAGGCTTCTCTTGGCACAAAAACAAAATAAAAAGGATAAGGAGAGGTTATTACAGTATTAATAACTTCCAAGACTCAAATAAAAGAAAAAGAACTGAAAGTAAAAAATATTGGGTTATCTCCCAAGAGTGCTTTTCTTTAACGCCTTTGAGCTAGGCGCAGAAAATGCGAATCAAGTAATATCGAAAGAAGCATTAAGACCCATTGAAGAGGTATTCTCAATAAGGCATTGTATTTCATCCACATAAGTTTTTGAAGATCCTTTATGCTCACGCTCCAAGATAACGTGCATATGTCGAGAGGATCACTATGAGATTTAATCTGGGCATTACAACAAGATACATAGACCGCCATCCAACTGCATCTATGACTAATAATCCACTTGTGGCGAATCAATCCGAGAACTCCACAAGTATTAAGTTGCGAACAACAGATAACTGCATTAAGCAAAGTGTGTAATGTAAACAAAGCATATGCCCTTGAGCATATGAATGTTGTTTTCCCCCTAGTAGCAACAGCATATCTACAACCTTAGAGGTTTCTGTCACTCCCCCAGATTAAATAGAGGCATGAACCCACTATCGAGCATAAATACCCCCTCTTGGAGTCACCAGCAACTACTCGGCCAAGATAGCTACTAACAACGGAGAGCATGCAAGATCATAAACAACATAGAGATAACATAAGATAATATTCAGCACATCAACTCAATCATAACACCAATATTCATCGGATCCCAACAAACACAACATGTAGAATTACATAACGGTGATCTCGATCATGTAAAGCAGCTCACGAGCTCTAAACATGAAGCACATGGTGGAGAAGACAACCATCTAGCTACTGCTATGGACCCATAGTCCAAGGTGGACTACTCACTCATCGTGCCGGAGGCAAGCATGGCGATGAAGAAGACCTCCGGTGGCGATTCCTCTCTCCGGCGGGGTGCCGAGAAGAGCTTCTGGACCCTCCCGATCTTCGGGTCGATGGCGGCAATGGATCGCGATGTGTTCTGGAAAAGTGATCGGATATTTAGGTTTTTCCCGTCGGGGGGTCTTTGTGGTGACCCAGCATACCACTGCATGTTGTAGTATGCAAGTCGTTGACATAACACTCGTGAAGTACCATTTCACAAATATTACATCCCTCAGAGTGGTACAACAGAAACATAGCGGTCTTTATTCAAGCACTTAATATTACAAGCCATAATCTTACAAAGGATTCCAGTTCCTCCTCGGTCCAAAGAGGAACACTAGTAGGTGCTACTTTGATGTTATAAACCTTAACTACGACAGATAGAAGTAGTCCAAACATGATAACTGGCTTAAGTCACTTTATTCTATAAGGTTCCTGTGACTTAAACTACTACCCTATACTATTAGTTGTCGGCCTCCTCCTCGGCTCCTTCGTTGTTCCCGTAGACAATTGTGTAATCCACGCCTTCGACTCCACCGGAATGGTCTGGTTCTTCATAGCAGACTTCCTCGTAGTCCTCCGATGCTCCTTCAGTTTCCTCGTTCTGGCCCTCCAAGTCTAAGCAAGGGTTAAGAGGGAATGGGGTGAGTAAAGAGTGTTACCCAACAAGTTCATTTAACAGGATAGAGGTGTTTGATGCACTAGCTACGACCACCGACTCGAAAGTCTTAGGTCAAATGCAGTTTTATAATCCTTTCTTCAAAGATTGCTTTTATTTAAAAGAACTATGTCCGCCAGTCTTCACAGGTTGATTAGAGCTTCGATGGGCTCCTTTCCTGCCGCGTTCGCAGCTCCTTCCCGGAACAGGGAGTATCTTTATACTTTTTATACACTCTGCAGAGGTGGTCACTTGTACCCATGAGAGATCAACACTTTGCTGCACAACCGGGCGTACTTTCCCATCCATACTTCTTTTTGTATGGGGCCCAGTTGATGATCCAAGCCAATCACCGTTCTTCTCCGTGACCCCGCAGACCCACCCATTTGTAAGTCCATCAATTTCCTATACCACATATGCAGACCGATTGGCGCACTGGTCCTTCCCCTTTACACTATGGACAACCCCATAGGCAGACCAGCCCGGACCCCGGTGCCCGCTCCTATGCAATATGGGTAGACCGACCCGGATGACTCTTACAATCCATCATAGATCAATTAGCCAGCTTGTCCCCCCTATACTGTAGGCAGCCCAGCAGGAAACGCATTTCCCCCACTATGCACTATAGTAGCCCGCGTAAGACAACACTCGACTAGTGATCCGTTGGCATGCGAGAGGGAAAAGATATAGCTGACTTCTCCGTCCCATTCCAGATCTCATGGTTGACCGTAATTTACGGCGCTAGAATCACTGGCGACATTGGTTGTTAAGTCCTAGGGTTCACTTTCCCGAACAAATGGAACCTCCACCACAACAATCATACCATGGTTCCATTTGCCAGCCATCCTAGGTTACCACCACTCGGGTCGATAACCAGCTAATCATGTTAATTATGAAAAGAGAACCTTTTGCTTTTCAATGCAGTAATAATCATACCACTGGTATATTTGCAAGTAATTTGCTAAAAGTAATCAAGAGATATGAGCAAGAGTGAACTTGCCTGCAAACTGCAAGGTAGTGCAGTTGGATTTGTTGAAGTGACCCGGGACCTCGGGTTCAGGAAAACAGCATCATTGTCCAATAAGGGCAATGTTTAAAGATTCAAAAATGCATGCTTTATGGTGTGTTGGAATTATCCCCCCCCAGAAATGGTTTATTTACTTATTAAACTTGATATATTCTTTTTATGATTTTAAAGAATATATATTAAGGGTAATTTCATTCAAGGATATTTATCAAATATTCTTGAATGGAATTTTATTAAGAATTGCCAAATTTGCTTAATTGCATAATTTTTATTATTTTCAGGCCAAAACAATTACTCCTTTTTCTTTTGTGTAATTGACTCATGAGATTATTTTATTCACTTAATGGATTCAAACTTATAAAAAGAGCTAAAAAATAATTGCTTGTTATTTTTAGTTCATTTTTGGTATTTTTCTGGATTTATTTTTAAACAGATTAGGGTTTTTCTTAAGGGTTTTTGGCTCAAAACAAATTAAATCAAAAATAAAAGGTTGGGCTGACAGCCTGGGCCCACCGGTCAGTCCACCCAGGTGGGTTTGACCAAACCAGCTCGGCCCAGCCCAGCCGCCCCCTCACTCTCTCCCCTCTCGGTCGAACCCTAACCCTAACTCTTCTTTGGCGATTCATGAATCGCCGATGAGCTCCTCGCCCGGCTCCAGCGAGCTCCGGCGAGATCCGTCGCCGCCCTCTGGCACATCTGCTTCGCCTCGTTGCGCTCTTCCTCCTGACCGTGGGGTTTCGTCACCCCCGCCTCCAATCGCCGCCATCGTCGTCGAGCTCCACCCCAGTAGATCTTGCCCATGCGGCTTGATCTACTCCAGCGAGCTTTGCTGGAGCTCCTGTCCCCACTCTACGGTGCTTGGGGTGCTCTCCTTGTCGCCACGTCGGTTGGAAGGCTGCTGCAACCCCGACATCGCCGCCGTGCTGTGCTTGACCGCTCGGCCGTGAGCACGATGCCGCCTCCTCGCCGGTGCAGCTTCTGGATGGTGGCCTTGCTGCCACAACTGAGTCTGCACCGTCGTGTCGCCGCCCTGGTCTTCTACCTTGCTTCTCTGGGAGCACTCCTGTGAGTTTCTTCTTCTCCTCCTAGCTTCTGTGTTCTTACTTTGGTGGCCTGGCCAGTGAGCCAGGCATGCTTGCCTATGCTATTGCTGTGCCATGCTGTTGTTGCTTCTCTACTCAAACTTGTGCTGCTACTGCTGTTGTTGTTCTGCTCGAGCTTGTGCTGTTAGGCTCTGTATGCTGCTACTGTGAACTTCTAGTGCAAATGTCAGTGCAAGATTCAGTTAAGAATTTCTTAGCTGATCTTTGTATGTTTAACTGGGAATTTTCCCTAGTGATGTTAGTTTGCTCATATGCTATGTAATTGTGGCTACTGTTAGCATGACATTCAGTTAAGAGCTTCTTAACTAAATTCTGTGTTGCTTACTTGGAATGCTTACTCTGTGATGCTAGATTGGCTCTCTAGTGATGTGATTATCAACCAATTGTCTAATTGATGCCCTCTGGCTTGCAGTGCAAACTGCTGCCAGTTAATTTCATATGATTGTCTTCATGATGATATAAACATGCTGAGCTTGAGCTTGTTATAATTATGTTGTTTTTTATGAACTGAAATCTTGTTTCAGTAATGATTGCTTCTATCAAGCAATTAATGCTTGATTTGTATTCTGCTGAAGGTTTTGTTGCTTTCTATACCATGTTATTCATAGACAGCATGTAACT
The DNA here is from genome assembly GCA_007115705.1 of Dactylis glomerata. NCBI lineage: Eukaryota > Viridiplantae > Streptophyta > Magnoliopsida > Poales > Poaceae > Dactylis > Dactylis glomerata. The sequence goes on along the minus strand of QXEO01001278.1, from coordinate 4,402,920 downwards.
GTTATTATTGGGTGTTGATTGTGCTTCCTCCATGTGAGGTTCACAATCCTTGCTTGATAATTAAACTAGATGGCTGCTGTTAGTGATGCTAAACATGCTTGGTGGTTTCTATGAGTGGCTAAATCATCATATTGGGCAATTAATTTACTGATAAGAACAGATCCTCATGATGATCTTAGTCTCAGCCTAGGATGCATGGTCTGAGGCTTTTACTCTTGCTGGTGCTTGTTGATTTGCTTCCTACTGGCTAAATCTTTCTATGAAGATTTTACAGAGCACTTCTCTGTAAGTCTGAGGAGAAAAACCTCCCCAAACCACCTAAGTGTTCTGCTTAGCAGAAGGATTTGGTGGTGAGGGTTTCATTGCTGTTGTTTTCTTGTGTATGCAAGAACTTGGATGTTTGCAAGATTTTACTCATGGCTATGCAAGTCCTAGTTATACATTGGTCTTGTGTTGGCTTTGATGAGTGGCTGTGGTGATGTTGATGATGCTTTTTGGTTGAGCTTGATCACTGGCTCCTGCACTTGCCCTGCTCCTCCCAGTGGCTTGCCCTGCACCTCTTTGTGCTTGGCTGCCCACCTTGCCTGCCCTGCACCTCCCAAGTGCTTGGCCTGCTCCTTGCTGCTTCTGATCTTGATTAAGTAACCATGTTGCTTTGGCTTTGGCTATGGGTTTTGATTGGTGAGGTGAATTCCCTCTTGATGCTCAACTCATGAGTAGAGAGAACTTGTGTTGTGTGCTGTGGTGCTGGTGCTATGTGTTGGTGCTGTGGTGCTGGTGCTGTGTGCTGGTGCTGGTGCTGTGTGCTGGTGCTGTGTGCTGGTGCTGTGTGCTAATCGACTAGGGTTTCTTGTCGACCAGTTTTGCACTTACATCACTATTTTATATTACCCCTGGGTTCTGAAGGCTTGACACCTCTCTAACATGCATCTGGTGACCATCTGCTTGCTTGGTTGGTGGCTTGGCCAGCCAGATTGGTCTTGGCAGATATTTGTGTGTGAGTCATGTTGATAAGATCATCCTTTTGATGATTATCAACAGTGATTCCTTTAAATTAGACTGCCACTTGTATTACCATAGTGGCTCTTCTCTTTGTATTCTCCTTTGTGTGCAGGTGATAAGATGAATGAAGAAGAAAAGAAGAAAGATTTGATGATCAAGATAGTTTAGGATTTAGTTAAAACTTGTATTTATTTTCCTTTCTTCTTTATTTTCTTTTTAGCTTCAGATTGTAACATTCTATGAATGCCCATTGTTGTAATATTCTGTTATTCATAGACATTGTAAAGACAATGTATATTGTGTTGGTAATTAATAAAGTCCAAGTTTTCCTTATTTGAAATATTTATCCTTTCTAAATGTGCCTTTTGAATTTAAGTTAAGTTTAAATTCAAATTCAAGTTTTGATTTCAATTTTTTAATAAGCTTTAGTCATTCAACTTAATTGTTTCCCACAAGCAATTGATCAAAAGAGGTCATGTCCAAATCTTTAGCACTTCGAGAGTTCACCATTCCCCCTTGAAGAGAGATTCGATCACTCTTAGGTTTTAGCAACAAAAGCGCGAAAAAATCCCGTAGTTTCAGATGAAATGCACAAAACCCCTCTATTCTACCCCGGAGTTGTCCTACGTGCTGGGACATTACAGACTTCCCCCCTTAACAAAAACTTCATCCCGAAGTTTGGGGTAAGGTGTACCTGAAGAATTCGGGATAGGCTGTTTCTTAGATATTCTTCCTTCTCCCAGGTAGCTTCTCTTTCCGAGTGATGTTTCCATTGCACCTTGCAATATTTGATGGCTCTGTTTCGAAGTTGCTTCCAGTTTTCTGCTAAAATCTTTGACGGTTCCTCAACATAGGTCAAATCTGCTTGCAATTCCACGTCTTCATAGGATACAGTTTCCTCTGGTATCTTCATACACTTTCGAAGTTGTGAAGAATGAAACACATTATGAACCTTTGATAGCTGTGTTGGTAGCTCCAATTCAAAAGCTACTCCTCGCTTTTGACTTAGAATCTTGAAAGGTCCAGTGTATCTTGGACTCGGTTTTCCCTTGACTCCAAAACGATGTACCCCTTTCATTGGGCTAACCCGAAGATAAACCATGTCCCCAACCTGAGGTTCCCATGTTCTCCTCTTTGAATCAGCATAACTCTTATGCCTACTCTGAGCAATCTTTAATCGATCACGGATGATGTCAACGGCATGTTGTCTTTCCTTCACATAGTCCGGATGAAATTCCTTACCGGCTCTCACTTCATACCAGCAGATGGGTGATCGGCACTTCCTTCCATAGAGTGCTTCAAATGGTGCCAGTTGGATGCTACTTTGGTAACTGTTGTTGTATGAAAATTCTGCCAGTGCTAGATGTTCTTCCCATGATCCTCCAAAATCCAACGCACATGCTCTAAGCATATCCTCCAAAATCTGATTGGTTCTTTCAGTTTGTCCCCCTGTCTGTGGGTGATAAGCAGTGCTAAAGTCTAACCTGGATCCTAGAGCTTCATGCAATTGATTCCAGAAAGCTGAAGTGAATACGGACCCTCGGTCCGATACTATTGTCTTCGGTACTCCATGCTTGCTCACGATTTCCTGAACATATAAGTTTACTAACTTCTCTCCAGAATCCTTTTGATTAACGGCTAAGAAATGTGCACTTTTTGTTAACCTGTCTACGATAACCCAAATCATGTCCTTCTTCTTTGGTGTCAACGGTAATTCGGTGATAAAATCCATTCCAATATCTTCCCATTTCCACTCGGGTATATCCAATGGTTGCATGAGTCCATCAGGACTTTGATGTTCCGCCTTCACTCTTTGACAAGTATGGCATTCAGACACAAACTTGGCTATTTCTCACTTCATGTTGTTCCACCAAAACAGTTCCTTAAGATCCATGTACATCTTAGTACTTCCTGGATGTATTGAATATGGAGTTTCATGTGCTTCTTTGAGTATCAACTGTTTGATTTTGGGTATGTCTGGCACATATATCCTATTATGAAACCAGAGCGAATTGAAATCGCCTAAACGAAACTCAGACGGTCTTCCCTCTTCAATCCTTCGGATCTCTTCCTCAATGAATGGATCTTCACTTTGCCAGCGGAAGATTGTATACTTTAGATCATTTTGCCTTTCCTCCATTACCTTCATAGTAGACAAGCTGCCCAAAGATTTCACTTCTAAGCATTGAATTTCTAACCTTTCCAGATCCATAAGCAACTCTTTAGGTAGTTCCCGGCTCATTGGCTGAGTATCCGTACTTTTTCTACTCAACGCATCGGCTACAACATTAGCCCTCCCTGGAGTATAATTGATGGTCAAATCATAGTCCTTGATCAATTCTAACCATCGCTGTTGTCTCATATTCAGCTCCTTCTGAGTAAAGAAGTACTTGAGACTCTTATGGTCTGTATAGAGTTCACGCTTAGCTCCATATAGAAAATGCCTCCATCCTTTCAAAGCAAACACCACGGCTGCTAATTCCAGATCATGTGTTGGGTAGATAACTTCATGTGGTCTTAATTGCCTAGACCCATAAGCAATAACCTTTCTATCTTGCATCAACACACATCCAAGTCCATTCTTGGACGCATCACAATATACCGTGTAATCTTTGCCAGTTTCTGGTACGGCTAACACGGGTGCTGTGGTCAACTTGTCTTTAAGTGTCTGGAAACTGATCTCACAATCTTCCGACCAAACAAATGGTGTATTCTTTCGAAGTAACTTTGTCATTGGTCCTGCAATCTTGGAAAATCCTTCTATGAACCTCCTGTAGTAGCCTGCCATTCCTAGGAATCCTCTAATCTGCTTGACATTCCTTGGTGCTTCCCATTCTAAAACAGACGCTACTTTACTGGGATTTACTGCTATGCCCTCCTTGCTGATCACATGCCCGAGAAATTCTACTTGGTCCAACCAAAATTCACACTTACTAAACTTGGCATATAACTGATGTTCTCTGAGAATCTGTAGGGCAATCCTCAAATGTTTGGCATGCTCTTCCTTGTCCTTTGAATAAATGAAGATGTCATCGATGAAGACTATCACAAACTTGTCCAAGTAAGGCATAAAGATCTTGTTCATGAGATTCATGAAAATGGCTGGTGCATTTGTCAATCCAAAAGGTACGACCAAATACTCATGATGTCCGTACCTGGACACAAAAGCTGTCTTTGGAACGTCTTCCTTCTTGATCTTAATCTGATGGTATCCGGATCGAAGATCTATCTTGGAAAATACTCCGGCTCCCCGGACTTGATCAAATAAATCCTGGATTCTGGGTAGTGGATACTTGTTCTTGATAGTAACATTATTGAGGTTTTTGTAATCTCCACACATTCGGTGTCCTCCATCCCGCTTATCCACAAATATCACGGGTGTACCCCAAGGTGAAATGCTTTCTTGTATGAATCCTTTCTGTTCTAACTCATCCAATTGTTCCTTTAACTCAACTAACTCCTTAGGCCCCATCTTATATGGTGCCTGAGCTATAGGTGTTGTTCCAGGAATCAAATCAATAGTGAACTCAATTTCCCTGTCTGGTGGCATACCTGGTAATTTCTTGGGAAATACATCTCGGAATTCATTGACTACTGGAATGTCTTCAAGTTTAGCTTCCATCAAAGTATTGAGCTGTAGTTGAACTTCAATATGTGCATGACGGTCACCTTGATAAACTATCCTTCCTCCTCCTGGACATCTAAGTGACACAGTTTTCTCCTTGCAATCTATCTGGGCTCCATTCTCTTCTAACCAATCCATTCCAAGGATCACAGCCATATCCTTCATAAGGATAAGAAAAAGATCGGCTAGGTAGACGCAATCGCTAATCATAATGACCTGCTCTTGCTTGAGGTGTGTGACTAGAATCGTTCCCCCCGCAGATAAAACAGTGATGGGGTATTCTAACTTATTGCAAGTGAGTCCATAAAGATCGACAAACTCTTGCGAAATGAATGAAGTAGTTGCACCAGTATCGAAAAGTACTTTGCCAGGGTGGGATAGGATTTGAAGCGTACCTATCACGGTTTTCTCCGATTCATTCACTTCCTCCAAGTTGGTGCAATTCAATTTCCCATAAGGTCAAGATCTCTTGCCTGCACCATTTCCTCCTGGATTACCTCCACGGTTAAAACCTCCTCCGGTTGGCTTCTTACCCCATGCAGCTCTATTGGGACAATTTTTCTTCATGTGTCCCTCTTGGTTACAGCCATAACAGATTACCTTGGGCCTTGGGCAATCCCTTGCCAGATGTCCTCTAGCTCCGCACTCATGACAGGTAATTATTACCTTAGGACTTCCTCCTCTGCCTCCCCGAGGTAAAGTTCCCCGACCTGGCTGTCGTGGTTTGAAAGTAAGATCTGCAGTTGGTTTATTGACTGGATATCTTCTTGGTTCCATCTTGGCCTTCTTACGGCGTTCCTCCTGAACTTGCTTGAAATCATCTTCCATGGTAATAGCTGCATCAACAAGTTCTTGGAAATCTGCTGCCTTTAGCATTCTGAGTTGCATCTTGGCCATTGGGTGCAAACCCCTCATAAATCGCTTCTTCCTCTTCTCATCCGTGTTTACTGCGTCCGTAGCATAACGTGATAAAAGAGTGAATTCCTTAACATACCTCATGATAGTCTTGTCCTTCTGTTCTAAGTTGTCAAACTCTCTCCTCTTTAACTCCATGATACTTTCTGGTACATTTGCCTCTCTGAACTTCCTTTTGAATTCATCCCAGGTGAATATCCTTCCTGGAGGATGTATTGCCACAATATTGTCCCACCAGGCTGCTGCGGGTCCACACAACAGATGAGTGGCATACCTAAGCTTCTCGCTATCGCTGCAATTCACAGTGTTGAGCTTCCTCTCGGTATCCAACAACCAATCCTCGGCGTCCATTGGTTCCGGCGCTGATGCAAATGGAAGTGGTCTTGTATTCAAAAAGTCTGCTAGTGAGACTCCATGTACACCATCATTCCGTCCTTCACGATTGTGATCCATCACATCTTGCATCATCTTGGTCTGGCACTCAATAAGAATATGTTGCCTTTCATCTGCCATCCTCATATATTGGGCAAAATCTTGCTGTGTGAGAAATGGTGGTGGTGGTGGTGGTGGTAATGGTTCCCTTACCACTGCTTCGGCTGCCTCCTTGGCCTTGGCTTCGGTCTCCATCCTCTGTTGCTCAGACTCTTCACCAACTACCGTCGCCATTTTATCCCCCTAACCCTGTTACATCAAGCGAAACTCATAGTTACACCATGCCCATGCTTTCTGAGCTCAACTTTATGCACAGTGTTAGTCACACAATAAAATCCAAATAAAACATGGCCAAATCACACCAAACATATACCATGTATATACATGGGTAAAAGAAACATAGTGTTACAAATTGCACCGTGAGTAGCTACACTCACTTATTCCCATTTGCGAAAGCAAATACTACATAATACACATATGGTACATATGTTACAACATATCACCTCCTTATCGATGGTAGTCTTCTACAGGTAGTCAAACTCCCGATACATCCCCGGTGTCCATCCTGTCGCTCGGGATGTCCTCCTGACTGAAGCAGGGGTATAAGATGACTCTGCTGGCATGTAGTCAAGATCGGGTGTAGGGCCTAAGTTGAAGTCAGTCATTGATACGTCTCCAACGTATCTATAATTTTTGATGCTCCATGCTTGTTTTTACACCATTTGCCTATTGTTTCATTACACTTCGTGGCACTTTTATACATTTTCCAGAACTAACCTATTAACGAGTTGCCACAGTGCCAGTTCCCTGTTTTCTGCTGTTTTTGTGTTTCAGAGTGATACACAGGAAATATTCTCGGAATTGGACGAAACAAGTTCCTGAAGTCTTATTTTACCCGGAAGCTTCCAGAGATCCGAAGGAGAGTAGGAGGGGGGCCACCAGGGCCCCACACACAGGGGTGGCCGGCCAGGGGCCTGGCCGCGTGAGCCTGGCGTGAGGGCCCCTGGCTCCTCCTCTGACATCGCCCCTTCGCCTATAAAGACCCCCCGACGGAAAAAACCTAAGTACCCGATCACTTTTCCAGAACACATCGCGATCCGCCGCCGCCGTCGACCCGAAGATCGGGAGGGTCCAGAAGCTCTTCCCGGCACCCTGCCGGAGAGGGGAATCTCCACCGGAGGTCTTCTTCATCGCCATGCTTGCCTCCGGAGCGATGAGTGAGTAGTCTACCTTGGACTATGGGTCCATAGCAGTAGCTAGATGGTTGTCTTCTCCACCATGTGCTTCATGTTTAGATCTCATGAGCTGCCCTACATGATTGAGATCACCGTTATGTAATTCTACATGTTTGGTTTGTTGGGATCCAATGAATATTGGTGTTTATGATTAAGTTGTTGTACTAAATATTATCTTTTGTTATCTCTATGTTGTTTATGATCTTGCATGCTCTCCGTTGTTAGTAGCTATCTTGGCCGAGTAGTTGCTAGTGACTCCAAGAGGGGGTATTTATGCTCGATAGTGGGTTCATGCCTCTATTTAACCTGGGGGAGTGACAGAAACCTCTAAGGTTGTAGATGTGCTGTTGCTACTAGGTAGAAAACAACATTCATATGCTCAAGGGCATATGCTTTGTTTACATTACACACTTTGCTTAATGCAATTATCTATTGTTCGCAACTTCATACTTGTGGAGTTCTCGGATTGATTCGCCACAAGTGGATTATTAGTCATAGATGCAGTTGGATGGCGGTCTATGTATTTTGTTGTAATGCCCAGAGTAAATCTCATAGTGATCTTCTTGACATATCACGTTTATCTTTATTCTATCAATTGCCCAACTGTAATTTGTTTACCCAGCATGTGTTATTTATCTTATGGAGAGACACCACTAGTGAACTGTGGACCCCGGTCCTATTTCCATTATATTTCTATCACCTGTTTACTTTACTCGCACTGTTTACTTTATTCGCATACTCTACTGTTTTCCACTCGATACACTCATAACCTTTGTTTCAAGCAAACCGGTGAGATTGACAACCTCATCGCAAGTTGGGAGCAAAGTACTTGGTTGTGTTGTGTGCAGGTTCCGCGTTGCTACTGGCCGAAGACGAGTCAACAAGTGCGCCCTTGTTGGAGTGCTATTAAGTAAGTCTGCATCACCTTCAGTCGTTGCTGTCTGCTTTTCTCCTGAACGATATTAAACCTTGGTTTCTTAACTGAGGGAAAACTAGCTGCTATACTCATCACACCTTCCTCTTGGGGTTCCCAACGGGCTGGTCATTCACCACGCATCAAGCTAATTTTCTGGCGCCGTTGCCTGGGAGAAAAGTGGAAGACTTCTGCGAGGGGAGTTTTTTCACACACACATCCTTTACTTTGTTTTATTGTTTTGCTTTACTTTATTTATTTTATTTTACCTGCATCGTTTTATATCAAAAACCCAAAAAAATTAGAATCCTTGGTAGTTGCTATTTCTTTACTTTAGTTTATTATGTCTAGTTCAGTTGCTACTACTATGTCTCCCGAGGACATGATTTTCACTTTTAAACAAAAGGTTGAGGAAAGTTTTAAAGAAGCTTGGTCTAGAATTTATGATTGGCATGGAAAAACAGAACCTAAAATGACTTTGAGTTTGCTTCTTAGTAGTTTTTACTTTGGACTTTCTCTTCATTATAGATATGCTTTGGATGCTACTACAGAAGGAGATTTCCTTCATTGTGATGGAGATCAAGCCTTCAATATTATAAAAAATTTGATTACAATTTACAGCATGCCAACCTATTTTGATTCCTCTCTTGTGTGCATTTTTAATAGACTTGATACTCTTGAGACTCGCACTGCTAGTTTGAATTCTTGCTACAATACTTTGCGCCAGCATTTTGATTATGTGCCAACAAATACTGAACCTTCGAGTTGGTATCCTACGATAAAAATCACCATTAGTGGTGAAACTTTTTATGCTCGTTGTGATATTATGTCTGAATTTTGTCTCATGCCAAAGGATGTTTATGAATCTTTGAGCCTTTGGAAGCTTTCTGAGGGGGGAGAAGGAATTTCTCTTACTAACAATGCCACTATATTTCCCCTTGGAATAGCTTAAGGAGTTTTTACAAAAGTCCTAGGAAGAATGATATCTACTGATTATCTTGGTATTGAATGTGTAGGGAAAGGACAAATCACACTTGGAAGATCCCTCTTGAAACTCCTGGGTGCCATCATTGATATGAGGGAAGGCATTATCAAATATCAATTCCCACTAAAGAAAGGTATGGAACACTTCCCTAGGAAAATAAAGAAATTACTTTTTGACTCTATTCTTAGAGCAAATTATGAGCTTGATGCTTCATCTCTTGATATTACTTGATTCGCAATTTTCTGCGCCTAGCTCAAAGGCGTTAAAGAAAAGCACTCTTGGGAGATAACCCAATGTTTTCTTTTCAGTACTTTTTCTTTTATTTGAGTCTTGGAAGTCATTACTACTGTAATGACCGCTCCTTATCCTTTTTATTTTGTTTTTGTGCCAAGAGAAGCCTCTAATTTGAGTGAGGTAAAGATTTGGGGATGTTGCTGTCCTGAAACTGTTTTTGGTGCTGCACCGTAAAAATTCGTATAAATTCTCTATTTATCTTTTGGACCTGTGATTTCTTGTGCATATGCCCCAGGTTATATCCAAACTTTTTTTAGTTGAACACTTTTTGATTTGAGCAACAGAAAATCCCTCAAAAATTCGACCTTTGTCAGCTATTCAGTTTTGACAGATTTCTGCCAATATTTGTGTTTGCCACTTTATCGCTTTCTTTTGAGTTCTTTTGATCACGGAACTTTTGGGGAGGTTGCTACAGTAGTATTTGCTATATATGTGGTGGTTTTGAGTTGAAACCTGAAGCAAAAATAGGATTGATTATATGTTATGCTTGCACTAATGTTGCAAATAGAATTGTGTTTAGTTTTGTATGAAGGAAGTTTTCAAGTGTAGGGATTGGAGAATGATGAGATGAGTTGAAGAATGGACAAAAGCTCAAGCTTGGGGATGCCCATGCATCACCCCAATAAATATCCAAGAAGTACAAGCGTCAAAGCTTGGGGATGCCCCCGAGGCACCCCTTCTTCATCGGCAAAAATCAGGTCACCTTTCAAAACACTATATTTTTATTGCTTCATGCACTATGTGTTTTTCTTGGAGCGTTAGTTGTTTTAGTTTTCTTAGTTGGTTTAGTTTGTTTGTTTGCTGCAATAAATGGTTGGACCCCAACAAATTTCTTTTGGAGGAGATGTACTCGTTTTCATTTGCCAAGAACACTCAGTTTTTCACTCTTATCGTTCATCGAGTGTTCTTCTTTTTCTGCTACTGCTTTTGGTTTTCGTTTTCGCCTTGATTTGCGTTCAGACCTTGTCATATCTTTTCATCAAGGTGTATTTTTGCCTCTGATATTTATTGGTTTTCATCAAAAGAGGTGTCTTTAAAAATTTCAAATGGTGTTGGAAAAGAGAAAAAGCTTTGTGCAAAATAGTGGTACAAGAAGAAGCTTGTGTAGACTGCGGCTTAGGCTTTTTCATGTCATGCTTGATGTCTTTTTGATAGTATGCTTAGTGGTTTAGCTGTAGCATGACTTGTCTCAAATAACTGAGATTGCTTAATGAGCCTTTGAAAAAATCATGCGTTGTTTTTATTGTATGGAAGCATTATTTTGGTTTTCTCCTTGATGCTTTATTTGGGTTAACTTGGCGCATGCTCACACATGTTGGACTCTTACAAAAGTCGCCAATAGCCTTCATGATCATTTAGTTTTTGACTTTTGATGCCATCTTATGCTTCTTTTAATGTCGCTTTGTCGCTTTGCATGATTATGGCCATTATTGCTCTCTTAGTTGGTCGCTCCCAGTCTTTTGCTAGCCCTCGCCTTGTACTGAGTATGAGCTCTACTCGTGCATCCAACTCCTAAAAGCCAAAGTTTTCCAAAGTGTCCACCATACATACCTACTAGTAATTTGCTATTCCAAGTAAATTTGACTTGCTTTTATTTTCTCTTCAAATTAAACTCTTACCGGTGTTATGCGAAATTCGGTCAGTAAAGCTCTCACGAACCGGAAGGCACACTTTACTTTTTCCTGTTCTTAAAAATTTGACATCGTGGTCTCTTATGTTGAGTTGTTATATTTGCAAGTTGTAAGTTGGATTCTAGCCCAGCCATGTTGTCATGGGGCAAGCTTTCAACATTGCACTTCTTATTTGAGTTGATATCGTGATCTTTTGTTTATGGATGCCCGCGGTGTGAAATGAATTGGGAATCTTGTGGGGATCATGGAGTTTGTATATGTGTTAGGGAAACGCCGGGCCGCCAATCTAAGCCATGCATATTTCATGGTGGAAATTTGCAGCATACCCATGGTGAACATACGATGACGCATCTCACAATAAAAAGCTAAACAAAAGGCAAATAAAAGAGATGTCGAGGTGTTCATTGTCTGCTTGTCCTATCATTTTGGTGTGGGCTTGTTCCATGTCATCGGGCACGGAGGTACCCCATTGGCGGTTCTCAATGATATGCATATACTTACAATGACAAGAGCCTTGCTTGGGACTCTAAGTAAAGTAGCATGAGGTTTGGGTACTCCGTATTCACGGGGCACAAGGTTTTCAACTTATGATTTGTCAAGCATATGCATCATAATTGTTCTCGCATTAACTTTAACCATTCAAGATGCTTATGATGGGGGCAATCAGAGCTCAAAGCCAGTAAGTACCATAATTTTTGAAGGTTATAAAACTTGCAATCACTGCTTCCCTCTGCGAAGGGCCTTTCTTTTACTTTTATGTTGAGTCACCACCTTCTTTCTTTATGCACCATTAAGAGAGCATAGTTGTCATTCTTAGTGTGATATGTATTGTCCCAAAGTTCATTGATTGATTCATATTGTTGGTTTCACTTGTTCTTAAATTATTTGTATCTAGTCGCCCTCTTAAACTTGAAGGTGTCCTATGCATTTATGTTTTGCTCTCTTTGAAGGACAAGCTGAAAACCATTTGTATGTTTTTCCTTATGATTTGAACACACGTTTGACTTTCATTGTTTCATTTTCATGATCTTTTATTTGTGTTCATTTGCATGTTTACAACATGGTTGCTAAGTTCTTATTGTCAAAATTATATCTTCATGCCCATGTTTTAAGTTCTTATGATCCCAGCTCACCAATGCTTACATATATGATCAAGATTGTGTAGGTGCATGTCACCTCAAAAATTATTCTTTGTTATCACTTACCTACTCGAGGACGAGCAGGAGTTAAGCTTGGGGATGCTTGATACGTCTCCAACGTATCTATAATTTTTGATGCTCCATGCTTGTTTTTACACCATTTGCCTATTGTTTCGTTACACTTCGTGGCACTTTTATGCATTTTCCGGAACTAACCTATTAACGAGTTGCCATAGTGCCAGTTCCCTGTTTTCTGCTGTTTTTGTGTTTCAGAGTGATACACAGGAAATATTCTCGGAATTGGACGAAACAAGTTCCTGAAGTCTTATTTTACCCGGAAGCTTCCAGAGATCCGAAGGAGAGTAGGACGGGGGCCACCAGGGCCCCACACGCAGGGGTGGCGCGGCCAGGGGGCTTGGCCGCGCGAGCCTGGCGTGAGGGCCCCTAGCTCCTCCTCTGACATCGCCCCTTCGCCTATAAAGACCCCCCGACGGAAAAAACCTAAGTACCCGATCACTTTTCCAGAACACATCGCGATCCGCCGCCGCCGTCGACCCGAAGATTGGGAGGGTCCAGAAGCTCTTCCCGGCACCCTGCCGGAGAGGGGAATCGCCACCGGAGGTCTTCTTCATCACCATGCTTGCCTCCGGAGCGATGAGTGAGTAGTCTACCTTAGACTACGGGTCCATAGCAGTAGCTAGATGGTTGTCTTCTCCACCATGTGCTTCATGTTTAGATCTCATGAGCTGCCCTACATGATTGAGATCACCGTTATGTAATTCTACATGTTTGGTTTGTTGGGATCCGATGAATATTGGTGTTTATGATTAAATTGCTATACTGAATATTATCTTTTGTTATCTCTATGTTGTTTATGATCTTGCATGCTCTCCGTTGTTAGTAGCTATCTTGGCCGAGTAGTTGCTAGTGACTCCAAGAGGGGGTATTTATGCTCGATAGTGGGTTCATGCCTCTATTTAACCTGGGGGAGTGACAGAAACCTCTAAGGTTGTAGATGTGCTGTTGCTACTAGGGAGAAAACAACATTCATATGCTCAAGGGCATATGCTTTGTTTACATTACACACTTTGCTTAATGCAATTATCTGTTGTTCGCAACTTAATACTTGTGGAGTTCTCGGATTGCTTCGCCACAAGTGGATTATTAGTCATAGATGCAGTTGGATGGCGGTCTATGTATTTTGTTGTAATGCCCAGAGTAAATCTCATAGTGATCTTCTTGACATATCACGTTTATCTTTATTCTATCAATTGCCCAACTGTAATTTGTTTACCCAGCATGTGTTATTTATCTTATGGAGAGACACCACTAGTGAACTGTGGACCCCGGTCCTATTTCCATTATATTTCTATCACCTGTTTACTTTACTCGCACTGTTTACTTTATTCGCATACTCTACTGTTTTCCACTCGATACGCTCATAACCTTTGTTTCAAGCAAACCGGTGAGATTGACAACCTCATCGCAAGTTGGGAGCAAAGTACTTGGTTGTGTTGTGTGCAGGTTCCGCGTTGCTACTGGCCGAAGACGAGTCAACAAGTGCGCCCTTGTTGGAGTGCTATTAAGCCAGTCTGCATCACCTTCAGTCGTTGCTGTCTGCTTTTCTCCTGAACGATATTAAACCTTGGTTTCTTAACTAAGGGAAAACTAGCTGCTATACTCATCACACCTTCCTCTTGGGGTTCCCAACAGGCTGGTCATTCACCACGCATCAGTCATCCCCAGATAACCGCTCAACAATGGGTATACAACCTCAGTGGCACTTCTCTCCATCTTGGGCCTCGAGCACTCTCCTCGCTCCATATAGCTCGATAACTTTCCCTTGTCATCCGACTCAATCTCTATAGGCCTCCCCGCCACGTCTCCGGTGCGGTGAGCAACCCTAAACTGACTCGTGACCTCGTGCTCCGAGTCACACGGAATCGGATCTCCGGCCGTTCCCATGTACTCACCAAAACGCCAGCCCATGGAGTTTCCCCCAAAACTGTCATTATGTGGCATTCCCCACGACTCCAAGCCTGCCTCATATCTGGCTCCAGTCGAGCCGTGTGCAAAGTGTGCTGGTGGCATCTCCGGTTCGGCCTCAGGCTCGAACTCCCGCTCCTCGGGATCGTCCTCCTCATCTAGATTAATAAAGTCTCTAGCGGGGAAAGCTGGAGTAGGTGCTCGTGGTGGTCCGAAAGTCTCCCTCGTATGCCACGGAGTATGTACTCGTGGTGGTCCGGAAGTTTCTCCCGTATGTGTCAGCTCGGTGATCTCGTCCACTAGACTCTGTATCTCACCAACTAAAGCTCTGTGAACGTGATAGAACACACTAAGCAGATGCTTACACCTGTCCATGTGCTCTGCTGCGGCATGTGGGTGTCTCTTCGCAAATTTGTAGCTATCCCGACAAGGATCTTCTCCTTCCTCATCGTGTGGGATGTGCGTGAACTTAGTACCTAACAACTTCTCTATTTTGTGTTCACGAATGTCAGTGATGGCTTTCATGACAGCTATTTTATATGCAGTACTAACCGTGCGTGCTTCTCCAGCTGGCATGACCACGCTCATGCCCAATTTGGCAGGAAGCATGATTCCTACCTTGTACTTCTGAAAGATTCTACCCTCATAGAATGCATACTTCTTGACAGGGATACGGGTTTCACACCCGCACTCCTGGAGGATGCCCCGTAATAGATCGGATAGGTTCCCATCATACTCATCCAACGTCACATCTCGAACTTGCACGGTCCTTGACGGATTGGTGTGTGCCATCCTGGCAGTCTATATAAAAGATAAAGAAAATTAGTACATGATGCATCATCATAGTAACAATAAAGAATTGTAACACTAAAAAGTATGACTTTGTTATTCTCAAGTGAATAACGTCATGACCATTTTAGAGAACTCTTTACTATTCCTATTTGACTCATATAGGTCATTCCCATTAACTAGGCGTCCAACCTAAGGTCAAAGCTTTTGCTTTGGTACCAACTGTGGTGACCCAGCATACCACTGCATGTTGTAGTATGCAAGTCGTTGACATAACACTCGTGAAGTACCATTTCACAAATATTACATCCCTCAGAGTGGTACAACAGAAACATAGCGGTCTTTATTCAAGCACTTAATATTACAAGCCATAATCTTACAAAGGATTCCAGTTCCTCCTCGGTCCAAAGAGGAACACTAGTAGGTTCTACTTTGATGTTATAAACCTTAACTACGATAGATAGAAGTAGTCCAAACATGATAACTGGCTTAAGTCACTTTACTCTATAAGGTTCCTGTGACTTAAACTACTACCCTATACTATTAGTTGTCGGCCTCCTCCTCGGCTCCTTCGTTGTTCCCGTAGACAATTGTGTAATCCACGCCTTTGACTCCACCGGAAAGGTCTGGTTCTTCATAGCAGACTTCCTCGTAGTCCTCCGATGCTCCTTCAGTTTCCTCGTTCTGGCCCTCCAAGTCTAAGCAAGGGTTAAGAGGGAATGGGGTGAGTAACGAGCGTTACCCAACAAGTTCATTCAACAGGATAGAGGTGTTTGATGCACTAGCTATGACCACCGACTCGAAAGTTTTAGGTCAAATGCAGTTTTATAATCCTTTCTTCAAAGATTGCTTTTATTTAAAAGAACTATGTCCGTCAGTCTTCACAGGTTGATTAGAGCTTCGATGGGCTCCTTTCCTGCCGCGTTCGCAGCTCCTTCCCGGAACAGGGAGTATCTTGATACTTTTTATACACTCTGCAGAGGTGGTCACTTGCACCCATGAGAGATCAACACTTTGCTGCACAACTGGGCGTACTTTCCCGTCCATACTTCTTTTTGTATGGGGCCCAGTTGATGATCCAAGCCAATCACCGTTCTTCTCCATGACCCTCCAGACCCACCCATTTGTAAGTCCATCCATTTCCTATACCACATATGCAGACCGATTGGCGCACTGGTCCTTCCCCTTTACACTATGGACAACCCCATAGGCAGACCAGCCCGGACCCCGGTGCCCGCTCCTATGCAATATGGGTAGACCGACCCGGATGACTCTTACAATCCATCATAGATCAATTAGCCAGCTTGTCCCCCCTATACTATAGGCAGCCCGGCAGGAAACGCATTTCCCCCACTATACACTATAGTAGCCCGCGTAAGACAACACTCGACTAGTGATCCATTGGCATGCGAGAGGGAAAAGATACAGCTGACTTCTCCGTCCCATTCCAGATCTCATGGTTGACCATAATTTACGGCGCTAGAATCACTGGCGACATTGGTTGTTAAGTCCTAGGGTTCACTTTCCCAAACAAATGGAACCTCCACCACAACAATCATACCATGGTTCCATTTGCCAGCCATCCTAGGTTACCACCACTCGGGTCGATAACCAACTAATCATGTTAATTATGAAATGAGAACCTTTTGCTTTTCAATGCAGTAATAATCATACCACTGGTATATTTGCAAGTAATTTGCTAAAAGTAATCAAGAGATATGAGCAAGAGTGAACTTGCCTGCAAACTGCAAGGTAGTGCAGTTGGATTTGTTGAAGTGACCCGGGACCTCGGGTTCAGGAAAACAGCATCATTGTCCAATAAGGGCAATGTTTAAAGATTCAAAAATGCATGCTTTATGGTGTGTTGGAATTATTCCCCCCCAGAAATGGTTTATTTACTTATTAAACTTGATATATTCTTTTTATGATTTTAAAGAATATATATTAAGGGTAATTTCATTCAAGGATATTTATCAAATATTCTTGAATGGAATTTTATTAAGAATTGCCAAATTTGCTTAATTGCATAATTTTTATTATTTTCAGGCCAAAACAATTACTCCTTTTTCTTTTGTGTAATTGAGTCATGAGATTATTTTATTCACTTAATGGATTCAAACTTATAAAAAGAGCTAAAAAATAATTGCTTGTTATTTTTAGTTCATTTTTGGTATTTTTCTGGATTTATTTTGAAACAGATTAGGGTTTTTCTTAAGGGTTTTTGGCTCAAAACAAATTAAATCAAAAATAAAAGGTTGGGCTGACAGCCTGGGCCCACCGATCAGTCCACCCAGGTGGGTTTGACCGAACCGGCTCGGCCCAGCCCAGCCGCCCCCTCACTCTCTCCCCTCTCGGTCAAACCCTAACCCTAACTCTTCTCTAGCGATTCGCGAATCGCCGACGAGCTCCTCGCCCAGCTCTGGTGAGCTCCGGCGAGATCCGAAGCTGCCCTCTGGCACATCTGCTTCGCCTCGTTGCGCTCTTCCTCCTGACCGTGAGGTTTCGTCACCCCCGCCTCCAATCGCCGCCATCGCCGTCGAGCTCCGCCCCAGTAGATCTTGCCCATGCGGCTTGATCTACTCTGGCGAGCTTTGATGGAGCTCCTGTCCCCGCTCTACGGTGCTTGCGGTGCTCTCCTTGTCGCCGCGTCGGTTGGAAGGCTGCTGCAACCCCGACGTCGCCGCCGTGTTGTGCTTGACCGCTCGGCCGTGAGCACAATGCCGCCTCCTCGCTGGTGCAGCTTCTGGATGGTGGCCTTGCTGCCACAACCGAGGCTGCGCCGTCGTGTCGCCGCCCTGGTCTTCTACCTTGCTCCTCTGGGAGCACTCGTGTGAGTTTCTTCTTCTCCTCCTAGCTTCTGTGTTCTTACTTTGGTGGCCTGGCCAGCGAGCCAGGCATGCTTGCCTATGCTATTGCTGCGCCATGTTGTTGTTGCTTCTCTGCTCAAACTTGTGCTGCTACTGTTGTTGTTGTTCTGCTCGAGCTTGTGCTGTTAGGCTTTGTATGCTGCTACTGTGAACTTCTAGTGCAAGTGTCAGTGCAAGATTCAGTTAAGAATTTCTTAGCTGATCTTGGTATGTTTAACTGGGGATTTTCCCCAGTGCTGTTAGTTTGATCATATGCTATGTAATTGTGGCTACTATTAGCATGACATTCAGTTAAGAGCTTCTTAACTGAATTCTGTGTTGCTTACTTGGAATGCTTACTCTGTGATGCTAGATTGGCTCTCTAGTGATGTGATTATCAACCAATTGTCTAATTGATGCCCTCTGGCTTGCAGTGCAAACTGCTGCCAGTTAATTTCATATGATTGTCTTCATGATGATATAAACATGCTGAGCTTGAGCTTGTTATAGTTCTGTTGTTTTTTATGAACTGAAATCTTGTTTCAGTAATGATTGCTTCTATCAAGCAATTAATGCTTGATTTGTATTCTGCTGAAGGTTTTGTTGCTTTCTATACCATGTTATTCATTGACAGCATGTAACTGTTATTATTGGGTGTTGATTGTGCTTCCTCCATGTGAGGTTCACAATCCTTGCTTGATAATTAAACTGGATGGCTGCTGTTAGTGATGCTAAACATGCTTGGTGGTTTCTATGAGTGGCTAAATCATCATATTGGGCAATTAATTTACTGATAAGAACAGATCCTCATGATGATCTTAGTCTCAGCCTAGGATGCATGGTCTGAGGCTTTTACTCTTGCTGGTGCTTGTTGATTTGCTTCCTACTGGCTAAATCTTCCTATGAAGATTTTACAGAGCACTTCTCTGTAAGTCTGAGGAGAAAAACCTCCCCAAACCACCTAAGTGTTCTGCTTAGCAGAAGGATTTGGTGGTGAGGGTTTCATTGCTGTTGTTTTCTTGTGTATGCAAGAATTTGGATGCTTGCAAGATTTTACTCATGGCTATGCAAGTCCTAGTTATACCTTGGTCTTGTGTTGGCTTTGATGAGTGGCTGTGGTGATGTTGATGATGCTTTTTGGTTGAGCTTGATCACTGGCTCCTGCACTTGCCCTGCTCCTCCCAGTGGCTTGCCCTGCACCTCTTTGTGCTTGGCTCCCCACCTTGCCTGCCCTGCACCTCCCAGGTGCTTGGCCTGCTCCTTGCTGCTTCTGATCTTGATTAAGTAACCATGTTGCTTTGGCTTTGGCTATGGGTTTTGATTGGTGAGGTGAATTCCCTCTTGATGCTCAACTCATGAGCAGAGAGAACTTGTGCTGTGTGCTGTGGTGCTGGTGCTGTGTGCTGGTGCTGTGGTGCTGGTGCTGTGTGCTGGTGCTGTGTGCTGGTGCTGTGTGCTGGTCGACTAGGGTTTCTTGTCGACCAGTTTTGCTCTTATAGCACTGTTTTATAGTACCCCCTGGGTTCTGAAGGCTTGACACCTCTCTAACATGCATCTGGTGACCAGCTGCTTGCTTGCTTGGTGGCTTGGCCGGCCAGATTGGTCTTGGCAGATATTTGTGTGTGAGTCATGTTGATAAGATCATCCTCTTGATGATTATCAACAGTGATTCCTTTAAATTAGACTGCCACTTGTATTACCATAGTGGCTCTTCTCTTTGTATTCTCCTTTGTGTGCAGGTGATAAGATGAATGAAGAAGAAAAGAAGAAAGATTTAATGATCAAGATAGTTTAGGATTTAGTTAAAAGTTGTATTTATTTTCCTTTCTTCTTTATTTTCTTTTTAGCTTCAGATTGTAACATTCTATGAATGCCCATTGTTGTAATATTCTTTTATTCATAGACATTGTAAAGACAATGTATATTGTGTTGGTAATTAATAAAGTCCAAGTTTTCCTTATTTGAAATATTTATCCTTTCTAAATATGCCTTTTGAATTTAAGTTAAGTTTAAATTCAAATTCAAGTTTTGATTTCAATTGTTTAATAAGCTTTAGTCATTCAACTTAGTTGTTTCCCACAAGGAATTGATCAAAAGAGGTCATGTCCAAATCTTTAGCACTTCGAGAGTTCACCATTCCCCCTCGAAGAGAGATTCGATCACTCTTAGGTTTTAGCAACAAAAGCGTGAAAAAATCCCGTAGTTTCAGATGAAATGCACAAAACCCCTCTATTCTACCCCGGAGTTGTCCTATGTGCTGGGACATTACAGTCTTTATAGGCGAAGAGGCGGCATCTGAAGTGGACCAGGGGGCCCACACCACAGGCCGGCGCGGGCCAGGGGTGGGCCGCGCCCCCTAGTGGTGTGGCCACCCTCTGGTCCGGCTCCATCTCCTCTTCGGTGTTCTGGAAGCTCCGTGAAATATCTGTATGTCTGGCTTTGGTTTCGTCCAATTCCGAGAATATTTCCTGTGTAACTTTTCTGAAACACAAAAATAGCAGAAAACAGGGAACTGGCACTATGGCATCTCGTTAATAGGTTAGTTCTGGAAAATGCATGCCACGAAGTGTAACGAAACACTAAGCAAATGGTGTAAAAACAAGCATGGAGCATCAAAAATTATGGATACGTTGGAGATGTATCATCCTACTGGATTGATAACCTTGGTTTCATAACTGAGGGAAAACTTGCTGCTATATTCATCAAAACCTTCTCTTGGGGTTTTCCAACTAGCCGGTCATTTACTACACATTCCCACGTCAACTTGGCTCCAGAAGTTTTCAGTCGTCGTTGCCGTGTATTAAAGAAGAAGCTTTCACACCATCATCACCGCGCCATCAACAAGTGTTCTGGCGCCGTTGCCGGGGAGGAAAAGAAGACTTCTGCAAGGGGAGTTTCGCACGCACATCCTTTACTTTGTTTTAAGTTTAGCTTTTACTTTATTTTTACTTGCATCGTTTTATCAAAAACACAAAAAAATTAGTATCCTTTATAGTTATTATTTCTTTACTTTAGTTTATTATGTTGTTCCCTAAGTACGTTTTGGAGGACCTCTCAGTGGGTAGTGGTTCAATTATTGGTAAAAGTAACATTGTGGAGTTTTTTAATCATATTAGTATGCATAAAGATGTTGAGAAAAAGTCTTTGGCTGAGCTTGCTCCTAGTTATGAAGTTTCTTCTGCTTATTTAATTCACATGTTAGAAGCTAGGTTTGCTAGCCTTAATCCTTTTATGCAATACATGTTCCTTAAGCTTCATGATATTGAGGATCCTGAAAAGAAAGCTTTTATCTTGGAAACTTTGTGCATAGAATTTAGAGATGTTGCTATTGAGGCTAGGGAAGTTTTTAAGAAATTTAATAAGCTTGGCTCGCCTGTTGAAGTTGTTGGTACACCCAATAAATATTTTAGAGTGCCAATACCTTGTAAACTTGTAGGAATTCATGATGCTTTGGAAAAGAATTTTAGTTGGATTTGTCCTGAAAACTTTTTTGATGAAAGTAGTGTACCAAAGAGTGATCATAAAGGGTCTTCAAAAACTCATTTGGACACAATTCAATTCATTTTTTAAAAGACTTCTATAGTGGATCTTAATGCTTCTTTCGATATTACTTGATTCGCATTTTCTGCGCCTAGCTCAAAGGCGTTAAAGAAAAGCACTCTTGGGAGATAACCCAATGTTTTTAATTTCAGTACTTTTTCTTTTATTTGAGTCTTGGAAGTTATTAATACTATAATAACCTCTCCTTATCCTTTTTATTTCGTTGTTGTGCCAAGAGAAGCCTCTAATTTGAGTGAGGTAAGATTTGGGGATGTTGCTGTCCTGAAACAGTTTTCGGTGCTGCACCGTAAAAATTCGTGAAAATTCTATGTATATCTTTTGGACCTGCGATTTCTTGTGCGTATGCCCCAGGTTATATCCAAACTTTCATTAGTTCAACACTTTTTGATTTGAGAAACAGAAAACCCTCTGAAAATTCGACCTTTGTTAGCTGTTCTGTTTTGACAGATTTCTGCCTATATTTGTGTTTGCCGCTTTATCGCTTTCTTTTTTAGTTCTTTTGATCACGGAACTTTTGGGGAAGTTGCTACAGTAGTATATGCTTTAAATGTGGTGGTTATGAATTGAAACCTGAAGTAAAAAGGGTTGATTCAATGTTATGCTTACACTAATGTTGCTAATAGATTTGTGTTTAGTTTTGTATAAAGGAAGTTTTCAAGTGTAGGGATTGGAGAATGATGAGATGAGTTGAAGAATGGACAAAAGCTCAAGCTTGGGGATGCCCATGTCACCCCCAAGAAATATCCAAGAGGTACAACCGTCAAAGCTTGGGGATGCCCCCGAGGCACCCCTTCTTCATCGGCAAAAATCAGGTCACCTTTCAACGCACTATATTTTTATTGCTTCATGCATTATGCATTTTTCTTGGAGCGTCAGTTGTTTTTAGTTTTCAGTTTTGTTTAGTTTTGTTTTCTGCAATAAATGGTTGTACCCCAACAAATTCATTTGGAGAAGTGCCTTGCTTTTCATTGGCCAGGAACACTCCGTTTTTCATTCTTACCGTTTCAACGAGTGTTCTCTTTTTCTAGAACTGCGTTTATCTTTCGATTTTCGCCTTGATTTGTGTTCAGATATTGTTATATCTTTTCATCAAGGTGTATTTTGACCTCTGGTCCATATTGGTTTTCATCAAAAGAGTTGGTTATAAAAAGTTCGAATGATGTTGGAAAAGAGAAAAAGCTTTATACAAAAAAGTGGTACAAGAAGGAGCTTGTGTAGACTGCGGCCTAGGCTTTTGCATGTCATGCTTGATGTCTTTTTGATAGTATGCTTAGTGGTTTTGCTGTAGCATGACTTGTCTCAAATGACTGAGATTGCTTAATGAGACTTTGAAAAAATCATGCGTTGTTTTAATTATTTGGAAGCATTATTTTGGTTTTCTCCTGTGATGCTTTATTTGGGTTGACTTGGCGCATGCTCACATATGTTAGACTCATACAAAGTCGCCATTGCCTCTATGATCATTTAGTTTTTGACTTTTGATGCCATCTTATGCTTTTTTTAATGTCGCTTTGTCGCTATGCATGATTATGGCCGTTATTACTCTCTTAGTTGGCCGCTCCTAGTCTTTTGCTAGCCCTCTTTTTTGTACTGAGTATGAGCTCTACTCGTGCATCCAACTCCTAAAAACCAAGTTGCCATTGTGTCCACTATAAATTCCTATGCATGGTATTCGTAAGCCATTCCAAAGTAAATTTTCATGTGCTACCTTTCAAAACTTTCAACTACTTCTCGTTTTGTGCCACTGCTTTAGCTCATGGGGACGTAGTGGTCGGAATTGCTATCTTCCATATTAAATTAAGTACCCCTCGACTAGGCAGCTTCATCTGCTCGTCATTAATTTTGCATGAGAGCTGGTCAGACCATTGCAATCTAATTTTAAAAGAAAAAGAAAAAAAGGCACTCCTCCATGGTATGTGAATATTGGTGGACACCTGATGGAATCGGTTAGCCATGGTTTGAGAAAGGAAAAAAGGTGGGGAGGAGTGCCAAAGCTTTATAAAAGAGCACCAATGTGCCAAATTTTCAAAAAACTCGGAACCGCTCTCACTTGTTTATTATGTAAGATAGTAAGACCCCATTGCCAGTCGTTGACATGAAACAACCACCTCTCAAAACCCAATTTTTATCTCTGTTTTACAAATGAAAAGCTCTAGCACATGTTTAATCACTGCTTCTCTCCGTGAAGGGCCTTTCTTTTACTTTTATGTTGAGTCACCACCTTCTACCTTTATGCATCGTTAAGAGAGCATAGTTGTCATTCTGAGTATAATGTGCATTGTCCCAAAGTTTTCATTGATTGATTCATATTGTTGGTTTCACTTGTTCTTAAATTACTTGTATCTAGTCGCCCTCTTAAACTTGAAGGTGTCCTATGCATATATGTTTTTCTCCTCATGAAGGACAAGCTGAAAACCATTTGTATGTTTTTCCTTACGATTTTGAACACACGTTTGACTTTCATTGTTTCATTTTCATGATCTTTTATTTGTGTTCATTTTCATGTTATAACCTGGTTGCTAAGTTTCTTCTATCAAGATTATATCTTTCATGCCCATGTTTTAAGTTCTTTTGATCTCAGCGCACAACGCTTACATAGATGATCAAGATTGTGTAGGTGCCTGTCACCTCAAAAATTATTTCTTTTGTTATCACTTACCTACTCGAGGACGAGCAGGAGTTAAGCTTGGGGATGCTGATACGTCTCCAACGTATCCATAATTTTTGATGCTCCATGCTTGTTTTTACACCATTTTCTTAGTGTTTCGTTACACTTTGTGGCATTTTTATGCATTTTCCGGAACTAACCTATTAACGAGATGCCACAGTGCCAGTTCCCTGTTTTCTACTATTTTTGTGTTTCAGAAAAGTTACACAGGAAATATTCTCGGAATTGGACGAAACCAAAGCCAGACGTCCAGATATTTCACGGAGCTTCCAGAAGACCGAAGAGGAGCCGGAGAAGAGCCACTGGTGGGCCACACCACCAGGGGGCGCGGCCTAGGGCTGGCCCACGCCCCCCTATGGTGAGCCCCACCAGGGCCACTTCTGACGCCGCCCCTTCGCCTATAAAGACCCCCGACGGGAAAAACCTAAATACCCGATCACTTTTTTAGAACACATCACGATCCTCCGCCGCCGTCGACCCGAAGATCGGGAGGGTCCAGAAGCTCTTCTCGGCACCCTGCCGGAGAGGGGAATCACCACCGGAGGTCTTCTTCATTGCCATGCTTGCCTCCGGCGCGATGAGTGAGTAGTCTACCTTGGACTATGGGTCCATAGCAGTAGCTAGATGGTTGTCTTCTCCACCATGTGCTTCATGTTTAGATCTCGTGAGCTGCCTTACATGATCGAGATCACCATTATGTAATTCAACATATTGTGTTTGTTGGGATCCAATGAATATTGGTGTTATGATTGAGTTGATGTGTTGAATATTATCTTATGATATCTCTATGTTGTTTATGATCTTGCATGCTCTTCGTTGTTAGTAGCTATCTTGGCCGAGTAGTTGCTAGTGACTCCAAGAGGGGGTATTTATGCTCGATAGTAGGTTCATGCCTCTATTTAATCTGGGGGAGTGACAGAAACCTCTAAGGTTGTAGATGTGTTGTTGCTACTAGGGGGAAAACAACATTCATATGCTCGAGGGCATATGCTTTGTTTACATTACACACTTTGCTTAATGCAATTATCTGTTGTTCACAACTTAATACTTGTGGAGTTCTCAGATTGATTCGCCACAAGTGGATTATTAGTCATAGATGCAGTTGGATGGCGGTCTATGTATCTTGTTGTAATGCCCAGAGTAAATCTCATAGTGATCCTCTCGACATGCACGTTGTCTTTATTCTATCAATTGCCCAACTGTAATTTGTTTACCCAGTATGTATTATTTTATCTTATGGAGAGACACCGCTAGTGAACTGTGGACCCCGGTCCTATTTCCTTTATATTGCTATCACATGTTTACTTTACTCGCACTGTTTACTTTACTCGCATACTATCATCACTTTCCACTCGATACGCTCATACCCTTTGTTTCAAGCAAACCAGTGAGATTGACAACCTCATCGTAAGTTGGGAACAAAGTATTTGGTTGTGTTGTGTGCAGGTTCCACGTTGCCGCTCGCAAAGCAAAGCTTGGGCGAGGCGCCCTATAAATTGTCCGGAGCTGTCGCGAAGCTAGCGGGCATCACCTTCAGTCGTATTCATCCTCCTACTGGATTGATAACCTTGGTTTCATAACTGAGGGAAAACTTGCTGCTATATTCATCAAAATCTTCTCTTGGGGTTTTCCAACTGGCCGGTCATTTACTACACATTCCCACGTCAACTTGGCTCCAGAAGTTTTCTGTCGCCGTTGTCGTGTATTAAAGAAGAAGCTTTCACACCATCATCACCGCGCCATCAGTGAGCGGGTCGATGTTGATGTCGATCGGTGACGCAGAGTCGACGGCCATAGCTGATGACGACCTGTCAAACCTTGTCTGTGTGGAGAGGTCGGTGATGGTTGGTGAAGGCGCCGGCGAATCCATAGATCCAGATCCCGTCGTCCCCATGGTCGGTGCCAATTGACGAGGTTCAACCCCGGAAATGCCCATGCTTGAGGGCTTTCGAGACATGAAGAGCTTGTGGGATCCAGCGGACTCGACGACGATCAGGCGACACAGGGAAACACAGGTTTTACCCACATTCGGCCCCCTTGTTGGGTGAAGACCTACCTCCTACTTGTCTAACTTTATTGATGGGGTGGCTACAATGGTCGAGTACAATGGTGGCGTAGATGTGATCTAGCCGAAAAGTGGAGAGCTCTCAAGATTACGAGCGCTCAGGTGGATGGTGGCAAAAAGTAGCTAGAGAGATTCTTGGATCTCCATCCCAACTTTTTATATGCGAAGGTTAGGTCTCAGGATTGTTCTCCAAGCCAATTACAGATAGATTCGGTTCGAACAAACCCTAGACAAGTCCTAATTCGACTAGGTCTTGTCCTTTGAATCTTGCAGTGCACGCCGAGTCTAGCTCATGGGCCGCGCCAGACAACTGACTTCATGGGCCTTGCTATCTCTTTGACGGATGTCCCTCTTGGACCGAAAACCAGGTAGGCAAATATCGAGGGCCCATTCGGCATTCCTTTGTCACATGCTGTGATCTTTATGTGATCATGAGCTTTGTAATCTAGTTGAATAAGTAGATGTTACTCTTCATCTATTATGCTACTCAAGTGCTTTTATTAACGTAATCTCTAGAGACACCTTGTCTCATGATGTGAAGGTGACAGTGTGCGCATTATGTGTGTCTCTTAGGCTAAAGTTTACAGTAATACTTATCATGAGTTATGATTTGAGTTGGATATCTCTATAAAATTGTGGTGTTTGTCTGGAACCGTCTAGTGCACTCAAGGTGACAGTGTGGGGTAATCTAGATTGGGGAATGCAAACTTTAAGGAGAGCTTTCATAGCCCTACGCATGATTAGTGTTCGTTATCCAACCAGAGAGTAGTTCAGGGTAGCATAGTGAAGAAAGATATTTATGTGTTCAATTATGTTATCATTGTTGAGAGTGTCCACTAGTGAAAGTATGATCCCTAGGCCTTGTTTCGAAGCATTGAAACACCATTTACAACCAGTTCTGCTACATGTTTGCTTGCATCGATTTTTATTTCAGATTGCAATTACCATTTATAATCATCCATATTACTTGTATTTCACTATCTCTTCGCCGAACTAGTGCACCTATACACCTGACAAGTGTATTGGGTTTGTTGGGGACACAAGAGACTTCTTGTATCTTAATTGCAGGGTTGCTTGAGAAGGATATCTTTGTCCTCTTCCTCCCTGAGTTCGATAAACCTTGGGTGATCCACTTAAGGGAAACTTGCTGCTATTCTACAAACCTCTGCACTTGGAAGCCCAACACTGTCTACAAGAATAGAAGCGTGCGTAGACATCAATTACAAGCTTAACTAACAGAGTACATTGAAAGAGAGGAAGCTACAAAACGCTGCCCATAGCCTTGCTCGACAAAGGGCCCCTCCCAGTTTGCTTGGTGTCACGGGCTGCCCTTTTCTTCACATTCCTCTCCGCTAGGAATAGGGCGAGACGATTTGTCAGCTTCCGGGGCGTCCTTGATGAACTCCTTCGAAGACATATCATGCCCATCCTTACCCTTCGGGTATCTGGTCGCAATCTTTTGAAGATTGCACTTGATGCCATGCATCACTATGGTAAAGACAGATTCAGATCTTGTCATTACCTGCTTATGCACGGTGGTATTCATTGGGTCCTCGCCGTCCCCCTTTGGTGCAAGGGCATCGACTATGCCCACGATGGTGGCACTGGTCGAATCCGGCACAACCATGTCTCGCACGCACCCTAGCATCGACTGCACCTTTGCTAGCAGCTCTCGCACACTCAAGCAGACGCGCTTGGTTTCCCTAATGCTCGACTCCAAGCCAGCAACTGCCAACACGTCGTCACCACTGGCATCCAGATTGGTCACGACTAAGCTAGGAAAGACAGACAATAAGCTTCAACAGCATGAGGTATCTACCAAAAACACAGCGAGCAACATTCGACTTACCCCGCAATGTATCAATCGCATCATGAAGATGCTGTTGGAGTTCCTTCTCCCGCTCCTCTATGTTTGCCAAATGCACGCAATGAAGATGCTGCATTTCTTGCGATTTAGCATGTTCCTTTTTGAGGGTGCCAATGTCAGTAGACATAGCGTCTATCTCTGATTGCAGCTTCACTTTGTCGTCAGCAGCTAGAACAGCAACCTCTGCGTGTCACAAAGAAATGGCACAAATGTTAGACAGTCAAAGAAATCGACAAGACAAGAGCAGTAAACTAAACTTACAGCGAGTTTTCGCTAACTCCGTAGCAAGATAAGTTTGGCAGATTTCAGACAAGCCTTGGACGACGGGCTACATTCAAAGGACACAACAGAGATTACAACCTATTTATTGAGGGAATGCCTAAGTGCGAGCACTTCCTTCCTGGGAGTAGAGCATAGCCCCTGAATCTTCCACATCAAAGGCTCTGTAATTGCCATCTCCTCTACCAGCAAGGAATTCTCCCATGATTGCCTCGCTCGAAGGTCACTAGCAGCACGAAATTCCTCGAGTCCAATTTCCCTGTCAGCGGTTGGCCGATCCTTGACGTATAGCCATTTTAACCACCAGTTAGGATTCTTTTCTGGTGTCCTCAGATTGAAGTACTTCACTTCGGTTCGCACAAAGCAGCCAAAGCCCCCTGTCTGATAGGGAGCCTGGGGTTTCATGCCAAAGATTCACTTCCACTGCGCCCAGTGGAGCTTGACCCCCAGGAAACACTCGCACAGCATAATGAAACACGCGATGTGCAGTACGGTGTTGGGGGTCAAGTCATGCAGCTGAACTCCTTAGGCAAAGAGAAGGCCTCGAAGGAAATCGTGCACGGGGAATGAAAGTCCACAGATGATAAATGCTAGAAATATTACCCAAAATCCCGCAAGTGGTGTCGGGGTCGTTTTTGGCCCGAGTACTCGGACCTCCTCCTCGTCATCCTTCAGAAGCTCTTCCTTGCGCAGCCTTGCGCAGATCCTTGTCCAAGAACTTGGAGCAGTCCCATTCCCCCCATCGGGGCTTCTGGATCGCGCGTTGTGGCAGTTTCTTCGCCATCTTGGCAGCATCTGCGGTGGCAGCGGCAGAGCCTCTCTTGCCCATAATAGCGTTGTGTGGGTGAACGCCATATGCGCAGAGCAGCAGAGCTTCGGCGTACGGCAATGGAGAAGGGCAAAGAAAGAGATGAGCAGAGGAGGAAGATAACAATGGCGGAATGGGAGAAAAGTTTTTCACTCCCCACGTTTATCTAATAAGGTAAAATTTGCCTTACCATCTCAACCGTTCATCTTCAAGCCAGAACGACGGTGCACATCCATTCGCACACATGTCAGCAATCTAGGGGATGTGGCCCCACACCGCGTGAGAATCCAGGAGGTACGGTTACTGCTCCCCATTAACTGCACGGGATGTGCGGTCAAATAAAGTCAGCAGCTAGCGTGCGCTGCTCTGCATGGTGGGCCCTTTTGTGTCCCATCCCATCAAATTCAGAGCGTTGTTTTGATGTTTTTTGAAGATACTCGAGTACTGAATACGTCATCCATGACGTCAAGACTGGCGAGCCTTCTTTTGACCAAACTGATTGCTTTTCAAATCAGGTTGAGTTCATTTTCCCTGAGGTATGGCTTTGATTACTTCCTTTAGCATATTACTATAGCACTCA
This sequence comes from Dactylis glomerata, assembly GCA_007115705.1. NCBI lineage: Eukaryota > Viridiplantae > Streptophyta > Magnoliopsida > Poales > Poaceae > Dactylis > Dactylis glomerata. The sequence goes on along the minus strand of QXEO01001278.1, from coordinate 4,373,300 downwards.
AAGTATTCTCTCGGTTTTCAGCACCGCCTATTTCCTTCAAGTGCGGGATATTTCTGTCCCTCAAAGAGTTTCTTTTGGTCTTCAGCACCGCATATTTCCTTCGAGTGTGGGCCTTTTCTGTCCCTCGAAGAGTCTCCTTCGGTCTTAAGTACCGCTGATATTGCTTTCGAGTGCGGGCCTTTTCTGTCCCTCCAAGAGTCTCCTTCGGTCTTCAGTACCACGGATATTGCTTTCGAGTGCGGGCCTTTTCTGTCCCTCCAAGAGTCTCCTTCGGTCTTCAGTACCGCTGATATTGCTTTCGAGCGTGGGCTCTTTCTGTCCCTTGAAGAGTCTCCTTCGGTCTTTAGCACCGCATATTTCCTTCAAATGCGGACTCAATCTGTCCCTCGAGGAGTATCCTTCGGTCTTCAGTACCACTGATATTACTTTCAAGTGTGAGATCTTTCTGTCCCTCGAAGAGTCTCCTTCGGTCTTCAGCACCGCATATTTCCTTCGAATGCGGAATCTTTCTATCCCTCGAAGAGTCTCCTTCGGTCTTTAGTACCGCTGATATTACTTTCGAGTGCGGGCTTTTTCTATCCCTCGAGAGTCTCCTTTGGTCTTCAGCACCGCATATTTCCTTCAAGTGCGGGCTCTTTCTGTCCCTCGAAGAGTCTCCTTTGGTCTACAACACCACATATTTCCTTCGAGTGTGAGCTACTTGTCCCTTAGAATGTTGCTTCAGTCTTTAATACCGCATACTGCTTTCGAGTGCGGGTTGCTTGTTCGTCGAAACATCTCTCGCAATCCATCATCATTTACACTTTTCAGTACATATTAACTTATCCTTTAGAGATTCCCAAGCCATGGTAGCCATAAACCTATTCGGATGCCGTATGTCAAATACGAAGATAAGTCCACAGTTATCAACACTGATTAACCCGGTACTCGCAGCAAACGCGCTCTGCCGAGAATATTTCTATGCTTATAGCATGAAGATATACGCCGATGGACACGTCGAGTGTTATGCATTTACTAAGCTTTGACTCGATAATTCCAACGTGACATGAGTCCAAGTCGCATCAGTCCACGTGGGTTCGAGTCCAGGGACTTGAACCTGAGTAAGCTAACATCGTTTTTGCTGATGTGCAATTAACTGGACCCGACGAGTGTTCCAGGCATGTTATGCCAATCCCCATGATCATTAACGGATGTACTTCTAGGTTTCGTAATTATTAATGGAATGCTTATCAACAGTGTAGAGATGGGCAAATATCTTGCTTCATGCATTCACTGCTTGTCTCCACAAACATCACCCGATGCACTTCCGGGTCTTGCAATTATCACTCAAATTCTTAGCCATAGCTCAGAGTTGAATGACTCAAAGGAATTAGAGTCCCTGCCCTAGTCTTCGACTACCCCATGCACTCGGGGGATACTAATGAGGGCATGACCTTTGGGTCCTTGTCCTTGGCCTATCTGGTTTTGGCCCAGGGAGAAGACCATTCGGGAGGAGCATGAAGCGCATGAAGGTTCCTGGATGGCGCAGCCCACGAAGCCGAAGCTTGGCGTGCACTGCAAGGATTCGAAGAGGGTAGAGTTTCCAGGCTTAAATCAATCCAGGGTTTCACCTACCGTATGATCTGTAACCGACCTAATCAAGGATCCTGAGACCTAGCCTTTCATTATAGGGATTTCTATTTTCGTGCCCTCAGGTCCTTAGTTGTACTCAGTTTTCCCCAGCTCCTTAGTTTTTCCTCAGTTTTCCCCATGCCCTTGTCTGAAACCCTCAGAAGGAGCTCGGATGGGAGGATTCCCGTTTAGTTGACCATTCCGTGCTGATATGTGGGGCCACGTCGTGTGGGGCTGGTAGAAAGGGACCGCGTGGGACAGGACAAGACCACGTCGCGTGGGGCTGGTAGAAAGGGACCACGTGGGACAGGACGAGACCGTGTTTGGTTGTACGTGAGAGCTCGGTTCTGTCTCTCTCGGCCCAAATTGGCATTTTTCAGAGCGCCTTTTTTCCCTCTCTCTCTGTAACAGTTCTCTCTCTTTTCACCAAATTAGTATCAAATCTAGAGAAGCTTCTATTTATGTCTTTCTTCAATGATTGTTGCCTTTTGGCCCTCTTTTTTGCCCAATATGGTAACAAATCTAGTAGCAAATCTAGAAGCTAGTATAGCATAAATTCACAGCAGCATAATAAATCTAGAAAACTAAGTATAATACATAAACTGCATACAGCAGCCAAAAGCAGTCAATAATGATGTTAATGTTCACGACAAACTAAGCTGAAAATAATACAAGACGCAATGTATGGCCAACATAAATATTAGGATACCCTAGGATGAATGAATCTGTTCTTCATTCATCATATATTTCGTCGTCGCTCCATTCTCTGATCTGAAAGAAATATTTATTGAACTCCTTCCGTCTGCAGTGTGCAGCCAATACATCCTCCAAACGGTATGGCCTTTGTTCATTTCTCAGACCGTACTTTCCTAATCTATCCACACGTAGTGGCCACTCATCCCAGGCCTTTATATCATCAAAGTACTCTCTTATTAAACCCAAATCCGCGTAGTAGATGCAGCCAGGTCGAAGTGTCGGGTGCACTCTAGTGTCGACGGAGATACACCGGATATGATGGACGAAGAAGGCACGACTGCCAGTATTACTGACGGCGTGGAGAGAGTGGCTCTCCACACGGTACACCAATGGTTGTCCTTCCTCCAAACGACCGCCCAACAACACAAGCAGCAGATCACCATCCGACTTCACAAGGTAGAACTTGTCATTTCCAAGTTCTGGAAATGAAAATAGTGTCTCCATGTTGACAGTGCTCGCGCGCTGCTCCAACTGGACATTGTTGGTGCACACTAAATTTCTGAACTTAAAATTGTTCACAGCTATTGCATACAATTCACCATTGAACGGGGTAATGCAACGCATAGAATGGTGCTCGATCGAAAATCTTCCTTCTCCCCAATCTTCATCTATACCCTTAGTTGGAGTGCTCTCATCGACCCAAGCAATTTCCGCCAGGTAATATGTGAAAACGAAGACCATAGTCGGGGACTTCATTACGGCGACTGACTCCAGAATAACAGATGGCATCTGCGCCTCAAAAATAGTGTGCAATGTCTTTGTGAGTAGGTTCAGAAGCCGTATCTTGTACGGCTGGTTCTTCTGGGCAAGCACGATGACGCCACGGCAAAAGCCGACGAAGTAGTATCTAAAATATATTGATGAAGATAACATTCACCACTAAGATGTTTATGATTGAAAATAAAAATAGATTAACTCTATAGATATGGAGGAATTTGAACCTTGCATGAACTTCCGTTAGATCGATGGTGACGTAGCGGGATGTGCGGAGGTGGAGGAAGCTGAACTCAGCGGCGTGTGGAAGTGCGTGTTCTACCATGATCCATCGTGCAGGTGCACGTCGGGCTCAGGTAAATCTGAGCGCCAATTTCTATAAACTTGCCTCAAAGCAGAGTAGGTGTCCACGTACTCCTCATTCGCCAGTAAGTAGTCGTCGATCTTGTGAAGTGGTCCGTCACCCTTAAGAGAGGCCCAGTTCACGGAGGCGCCACGCTTGGATGCGCCGCCCTCGGAGGCGACGGGCTCGGCGACGACGGCCTCGGATGCGACGGGCTCGGCGGCGACGGGCTCAGATGCGACGGGCTCGGAGGCGATGGGCTCAGAGGCGACGGGCTCGGGGGCGACGGCCGCCGGCGCATTCTTCTTCTCCATCGCCGGTAGGGGAGCGCGCGTAGGGAGGTTGGGGTTTTTTCCTTTGATTTGGAGAAGGTGATGGGACGTGAGAGGCGTGGTTGCGTGTGTGAGTGAGAATGAGACTGTGTGCAGAGGGAGGGAGAGAGGGGCTCTGTACAGGCAAAGTGACGGTTGGTCTCAGCAGTTTCTCAAAAAAACTAGACGTTTGGTCTCAACACGCGTCTGTGGTACTGCACGTCTGCACCGTTACGTATACTCAGTTCTACCCTCGAGTCTTACACTGGAAAAATATATGTACTCAGTTTCCCCCTCGAGTGGCTGGTCAACAGAGAGTCAACAAATGGGATTAAGCTATCTAATTGAGTCATTTCATGCGCAAAAAGATTCAAAAAAATAAAATCATAGTGCCTCCTACTCATGGAGTCTTGTTACGCGACCTGCCACGTAGGAAATCATAACAATCATATATAAATCAAGTTTTAACACAAATGACCACTTCTCAAATCACTAGTCTATTATATTATTAAAACAACTAACAATGGATGGTCTAGATTAATCAAAGATTGTGCTGTAGAAACGGATGCATCAGATTTAAAAAAAATACGCCGCAGGTTAACCAAGGAAGTTCAAAGTGGTTTGGAATACAACCGGTTAAGTGGAATCGTACGCGCGTACAACATCCTTTACCTTTTGAAGTTCCAGAAAACTACTACTCCACGCATACAACATGGTTTAGAAGGAGGACAATAAATTCTCCACGTCTCCACCTCTACTATTAAACAACAGCGAGTCGTGCTTAGCCTGAACAATTGGCAGAGATGCCCGGTATTTCCGCTGTCCTGTTTGTGGATCATGGACGAATCACGCATGGTACCGGCCGTCTTGAGCTCGACGACGGTTTGATCGGCGGAGCATCACAGCAACACCAGAATCATGCGTGGTATCGGCCGTCCTGCGCTCGAGGACGAAGGTGAGAGTTTCTCACGATGTCGCGATGGGAAAGCTCGAGGTATACGGCCACGCAGACACATCTACTGCAAGCTCGATAGCGATCGGGAGGCACTGTAATTCAGAATAGCTAGCATCCGATGGTTACGATCGATGTCAACAATATGATGAGCAACCAAACCGCAACAGCAGTATATATTTGGTCGAACGGCAGCGCCACCTTGCTTTGCATCAATTCGATCGGATTCTGCTAAGTTTCCAATCACGGTTGTGTGGCCTACGGTTGTCCCAGTTCATGAACTAGATGTTTAGACGGACTGCCAATCCATCAAGTCGACTAAAACAAGGTTTGGTTATTTTCTTAAGCTAACATGCGGCACATGCACTCATAAAAATATATATACTACCATAGGCTTATTATGATTTATGAAAAAGAGAGGAACCATCTCTATCTGGAGAGCGGACTTTTGGAGCTCGAGCTCCATGAAGCCCAAAATTTGAAGCTCCAAAATTCGATTTCAAACTTTTCAAAAAATTCTAAAAAAATACCATGGTGTAGACAATGTCGTATTCTACCAGTGTGTAATTTTTCAGATCAAAATATGTTGTATTTTGATTTCAGCAAAAAAGACAAATTGAAATTTTGTCCTCGGTGAACAGTGATGATGCATATAGAACTTTATTTTGTCTTTCTCTGCGATTTTGTTATTTTTTACTTAGCCCAAAATACAACGTATTTCGTTGTAAAAATTTACAGAATGATAGAGTGCAACATTGTCTACATCATGGTATTTTTTTTGGATTTTCTAAAAATGTTTGTGTTATAATTTTGTACACTTCAAATAAGAAGAAAAAGAAACGGACACCCTGGTGCCCGAGCTCCATTTAGAGTTTTTATCTCTATCTGCTCAATCTATAAAGTCGACTTAGACAGGTTCTGCCTTTTCAGATCTTCTTGAGCTAACATGCGGTGCATTGTGCATCGAGACAATCTGATGAATGAATGTACAAAAACTGTATACAAAAGGCTTATTATAAAATATGTTTTATATGATTTTAAGTTCAATTCAAAATACAACTCTATTTTATATAATCAAGTCGAGATAGGAAACACAGGAAATTTTGCAATTCTGTTTATTTGTACATAGTCCATATAAAAAGCATTTTATATGAAAAAAATAAGCTAAATAGACATAAGAGAGAAGTGCCAAAGAGATGATATAAATGGGTGTATGATAAAAATTATCGAGAGAGAGAGAGAGAGAGAATGAGATTATTTCAAATTGTTTGGTGAATATACATGGAGGATGAATTTCTTTGGATAGTTTGGAAGCATAGGTAAAATAAGCATGCACAAAATAATCTAGAAGAACAAGACAGCCAAAAAAATTAACTGACTTATGGCTAACGATGAGGCTAACAACAGGCTTATCTAAAAGACACCGTATTTCAATTTAATTCTTATTGGATTTTTTTTCTTTTAATACACATCAAGAATCGAGAAGCATGGAAGATGAAGGCACAAATTATTCTAAAAGCCAATGATTTTTCGCGGCAGCCGCAGGTCAAAGTACTTCAATAGTACATTGTGCCACATCAAATTTCTTACCACTATCCTAACTATGTTTCATAGATTTTGTAACCAAAATCCAAAAGTTTAGGGCATAATGTAATTGAACATCATTTCTCATTAGGCAAATAACCATCAAAGAAAACAATACCAAATCTAGCTGCGCAAATGCGCGGGTGACCTTGCTAGTAGCTATGAAGGTTCATGACTTTCCACTTAAACCCCTTCTCAAAACATCTATACTTAAAACATAGTTTGTCTGAATGAGGCCATAATTTTCACACTCATGTATATTTGAATTGCTAATACTTTGAGGTAGGCCAACCTGGGTTTCATTGTACAAAACATGTGTTTTTATTTTTCTAAATCTCTTATTTGAATTCCTTAGCCTGTTTACTATTTACTTGCCCTTGGATCCTTGGTACTACTCAGTTTTACCCTCTCCCTTCTCACAGAAGCCCAAACTTGGCCTGATTGGTCAAGCTGTTGTCACACGGATCGTGCCCACCTACCGTCGATCCTATGATCTAACGGGCAGGATAACCCCTCTTTCTCTCTCATCATGGCCACCCACTCTCTATCTGTCGGTGGCAAAATATTACCCCTCTATGTATGCTAAATAACGAGTTTGCCACCGAATTCAACAAGTTTGGTAATCATGAATTTCTTGTAGGCATTACTTTTCATGGTAAAATGGTAAACTATCACGAATTTCCATTTCTTTTAGGCATTACTTTTCACGGTAAAATGATAAACTATCACGAATTTCCATTTCTGTCAAGATAGTTTGCATTACTTTTTTGTTGAGATATAAACCCCCACAACGGTCATCTCCTCCTTAATTTATTGTGTAAACCCTACAACGGTCATCTCTACCTTAATTTATGGTGTAAATCCCACAACGGTCATCTCTCCCTTATAAACCACCACAACGGCCATCCCTCATGTCAATAGGTTCTGCCTCTCTCTTCTTCGTTCACATACACTTGATCCATTGCCATGGCTTCCACGTCTCGGACACCGACTGGAAGGGGAAGGGGAAGGGGAAGGGGCGGCCGGGGTGGTGGATCATCATCATTGCCACCACCACCGTCAACACTGCCATTGATCATAGAGGAGTTCTTCATTGTCATCTATGAAGACCCTTTGGCCAAGAAGGTACGTACGCGTTCGCACATATATGATGCATGTGATTAATTATGTGCATGTTCTAAAAAACCTTTAATTTCAAACAATTGGTGCTCGATCTCTTTGCAGGCACTCCCAAAAAAGTTTGCGGACTATCTTGACGGCCAGGAGCCCGCTAAGGTGTCTCTGCGAGCAGCTGACTGCGGTCCTCGTCTCTGGACTGTGGAGGTCCTATTTGACGGACAAGGTCGGATGTACCTCTACAAGGGCTGGGAGAATTTCGCCATCGCGCATGGTGTGGATTTCGGCTGCTTCCTACACTTCAAATATGAAGGCGATGATGTGCTCACAGTGAAGGTGTTCGATGGAACAACGTGCAGGAAGTACTACTACACGGACGACGAAGATACTGACAATGAAAGCGACAACAACGTGAAGCCATGCATCCATCCCCTTTAGATAAGGGGATTATGACCAAGAATATATATGTATTGGAGATCTAGCTATTTTCTATATATTATGCATGTAAAAATAATAGGGAATCACAATTTTCACCATAATTCGAGCACCACAGCCTCCAAACGATGCCGATGCCGATATCGGCATGGTCAGAACGGTTATGCTCGCCGCCACTGCCAGGACACCATCGGGATCACTACAACAAATGTGTTGACTAGTGACCTTTTCTTCATGACCCTAGAGAAAAGTGTCATAAAATAGTGACGATTTTGTATCAGATCGTCATGGGCTAATTGGAGAGGCCAACAGCCCTAAAAATTACGACGATTTAAATAAGAAATGTCATAATCTAGTGGACACCAAATCGTCATAACCTATCCCATGCAGCTTCGGACCTTATCCGGAGCCGCTTACGACGAATTTAGATCGTCATAACAGCGCCATCATCATATCTTTTTAATAGAATAGGATGACTAGACTACCACCTCAACCATTCATCTACGTGTCATGTCTAAGTGGCTATCTACATGGACATTTAAATTTGCTTTCAGCCTGACAATTAGGTCCCACCAACCGACCTAAAAACGGGTCCCACTGGCGGGTCCAATGGACCTGACAGGCGAGTCCCATTAGCTGATGGGCGGGTCCCAGAACCAACCCTGACAACATGTCCTACACGACCTGACGGGCGGGTCCCATGAGCGGACTGACAACTAGACCTCCACAACGTGTGCCACATGACCTGACCTAACAGCCGAGTCCCAGAAATGGACCTCCCACCGGCGAAGCATAGTGGCAAATAAATACAAATCGCGCGCGGTGGCCAGGGTTCGAACCAAGGACCTCCACCCGAGCGCTCCCTTAACCACCGGGGTACAGCAACCCTTTTGATTGTATCACCCACTACATCCTTTTAATATAAGCTTTCGGTTACTTGGGCCTGGGCCGCAGCAGTGGATAAGACATGGGCCGCTGGGCAGAAAGGCGTTCAGTGATGTTTTTTTCCTCTTTGTCTTTTCCATTTCCTTTAAGATTTTAACACAAAAGATTTAAAGAAGATTCAAAACAAGGCCGATTGAATTCAAACAAAGTTTGTAAATTATGTTTATTACATATGTAATAACATTAAATCTTTTCTATGAAAAATAAATTTAGAAAACAAAATTTAATTACTAGAATGCCATTATGGTGTATTTAAAATGCGACCAAAACATCCAACATGGCCCTTCTTAGCTAGGTGTTGAATCTTGCTAAACTCTTACTAGATCAACGATAAAATAGCTAATTTTGTATCTTAAAAGTATTTTTTTCAAAATTTTATGAGCAAACTATGAAGTACCTGTAGTTCAAATTTGGACCGCTTTCAACTGAATCGGCAGATATTTGTCAATTTCTTGAGGGATGGCTATAAAAAAATTTCCATGAAAACAACTGGTTAATTATATATAAAATATGTTCTAATATTTTCAAAAATTATCTAGGCCCATTTTTGCAACTCATTTTTGGTAGGTGCTTAAAAAAAGGCAATTTTTTGTGCTAAGAAAATGAAAAATGAACTTTTTATGTCAAGAAAAGGAAAATACCCAAATAAACATTGTTTGCCATCCAAAGATGCACACATGTGTAGAATATGAGGTCATTTGAACAAACTATGCCTTGGTTATGGCCATACCTAGCTCATATGGCTTAAAACCCATGAAACTTCATACAAGATTGCTCTTTTTTGTGAACACTTTTTTAAAATATTTGCAATATTCTAAGTCTATTATTTTTATTGGCAATTAGGTTACATAACATGACACAATGCGAAGATTTTGTATTTTTTTGATTTTGTTTGAATTTCTTATGCCGATTTTAAAATACGGCCAAAACGGTGGGCGTGACCGCTCCTAGGTCGAGATAGAATCTTGCAAAAGTCTTTATAAATCTCTGATGAAATAGATACTTGTGAACCTACGAATGATTTTTTCAAAATTTTATGAGCAAACTTTGAAGTACCTGTAATTCAAATTTGGACCGCTTCCAGCTGAATCGGTAGATATTTGTCAATTTCTTGAGGGGTGGCTATAAAACTTTTTCCATGCAAACAACTGGTTAATTGTGCATAAAATATGTTCTCATATTTTCAAAAATTATCTAGGTCCATTTTTGCAACTCATTTTTGGTAGGTGCTTCAAAAAAAAGGCCTTTTTTGGCGCTAAGAAAATGAAAAATGAACTTTTTATGCCAAGAAAAGGAAAATACCCAAATCAACATTGTTTGCCATCCAAAGATGCACACATGTGTAGAATATGAGGTCATTTGAACAAACTATGCCTTGGTTATGGCCATACCTAGCTCATATGGCTTGAAGTCCATGAAACTTCATACAAGATTGCTCTTTTTTGTGAACACTTTTTCAAAATGTTTGCAATATTCTAAGTCTATTATTTTTATTGGCAATTAGGTTACATAACATGACACAACGCGAAGATTTTGTATTTTTTTGATTTTGTTTGAATTTCTTATGAGCCTGATTTATATTAGAGCTTTTTAGTTAAAAACGCAACGAGTGCAAGAATTTAGAAGTAATTAGGATTCATGCAAATCAAATGATATAGAGTTGCTTCCTTTGATTCTTGTGTTTTATAAATATGCTTGCAATGTGTGCGGATAATAATTTGGTAGCATCTGACTGAACTATGTGAAGTAGGTTGACTGAACCATTTGATAACTGCCATGAATATAACCATAGTGTTCATGCTATCCTCATTGTGGATGGATATATGAAATATTCATGCTTCTAGCTAGAGAACTTGTAGTATCTTTGTTTTTGTTTCTCATAATTTTACAGACAGAGCAACTTGATGTTCCAGTTAGTTATTGCACTTGCTTTACCAATTGGCTTACCTTGTCTATTGATTAAGAATTAATCTGTGCTCAATAATATATGTCCTTTGTCATTGTACTCCATTGCATTCAGGTCAGGTCAGGTCATTAAAGCTAGTGTAGTATGGTTATATCGACCAATTTGCTAGGATAAGCGCACCTATTTCAGTAAGGCTGTATTTCTTGTGAAACTAAGATCATGTTGTATCATCTTTATAGTTTTTTTTGCTGTGATGGAACAATCCTGGCAAGAATAGTTGTAGAAACTTTAGCTCTAGCTGTTATTTATTGAGAGGCCATACATACTATATAGCTAGTACTGGTACATCCACACCATGTTCATATGTCAACCTTAGTTTCGGCATCCCTTTTGGCTCCGTGCATTTCACCACATGTTTTGCCTATGTTGAACATGTTTGTGTAGCCATCTATTCTAAATTAGGGCACTTAACAGTGATTTGGCAATTAATATAGACTATGCTAAATAATTATTTTGCTCTATCATTGCCCTGTACAATGTAATCAAACTTCTGTAATACATCTTTATAGTTGAGCTAATCAAACTTACATGTCCCTGAATTTATGCAAAATGCACTTGCTAGTCGGAGTTTTATTGCAAACTTTCAGATTTTGTAACCTGATAGAACTTGCAGTGGTTGATATTGTTTGCTAGATTAATATAGTTGAGCTAAGCAAATATTGTTTCACTGAATTTTGGTAACACTAAATATTGCAGCTGGTGATGAAGAGCGGCAAGTACACGCTCGATTACAAGACCGTCCTCAAGACGCTTAGGAGCTCCAAGGGTATGGATCGCCCCTCTGTTATATGCCTTTTATTTATGCTGGTTTGATCCGCTGTGGTGGATGGTTGGTTAGTTCAGTTATGTTCTCTATGCTTCATGGATGTCTAATATTGTTTCTAGCTGCATGACTTACTCTGGAATGCTTCTTCCTAGTTCCAGCGTGGTGTTAATTTAGAATATAGTGTGTTCAGTTTGTGAAAACTCCAATTGGTGCAGGCCTGTTCTATTTAACAGCTTCTTCCCGTCAATCAAATTCTTCAGTTTAGTTTCCGGTTCGCGTTCTTCTTGCTGTCTTGCACAGCTCGTTCAATCCTTACCCTGCATTTTGTAGCAGAGGGAGTTATTTATTCATTTTCTATCCTACAATATCGAATTGATGTACTAGGCTCTACAAAAAAGAAACACATGACATTTTTTGCGCTGCATGAAGAAACCTGCTATACTTTTTCATGATGGCACAATTAATTCGTGCTACGCATTTATACTATGTATAGGGAGGTCTTGCATAGGAAATCTCAAACATGACGTGGGTAATACTAACATTCTCTGAATAATCTACCATCTGCCATGCTGCAATTTTTTAGCAACAAAAACCATACATCATTGATAATCTAGCATCTGCCATGCTGCAATTTTATTTCTACTGCTAACATTGCATTTTAATGTCGTAGTCTTATTGAATTACTTGAGAGGAAATCATTTACCACTACCAACAATAGCTAATTAGGATAGAGTTCAGCCAGAGACAGTGACCACCCTATGTTATTTTACATGGATGCTTAGAATAATGTACTACGTTGATTCAGGTATCATAGAATGTACTTTGCGGTGGTGGCATCTGAAAAATTGATGTTTCATAACACCTCTATTTATATCATATAGTTTGCTCATGCAAGAGCTTTTTGGGATGAAAAGTGTTTGAGTTCTGTAATGGTTCTGCCTGGGTGTCTCGGCTTGCTCCTGTTTGGGCACTTATATCTACAGTTTTAATTGGTCTAAAAATGATTTCTGTGCTAGGTTTGTTACTTTTAAATTACAGCTGGTTTGTCGTAAACTGTTACTTCTATCATTCAAGTTTTTTCAATACTACCAACCTTCTTCGTCCATTTCACAACAACCCTACAGGTCAATGATTTCATTTAGGTATTGCATTACAACCTCATGCTTGTGTGTGCTTTGCAGGTCAATGATTTCATTCACACAGCAGATATTCTCGTACTCCTGGCAACAGATTCTCATCATGTTGTGGTTCGCCAAGGTCGCTGGTAGCAACATCATTTAGGTAAAGGTTTTGGGATTGGTGGTTGCGAGATGGTACATGGATGTATTTTGCTCATTGATGGAGATACTTTGTTGGGAGATACTAGTCTGTAATGTTATAATGTGTGGCACCTACTAACCTTGCTGTTATGTCCCACTATGTAATACTGTTGCGAGATTGTAAGCTATGTGAATGATGGAAGTTTAATATCTTGTTTTGTGCTGTTATTAAAATGTTGTGATCCTACTGTTATTTTATTTGGGCTTGATTGTTATTGGTTTTCACTATACTGAAAATAAAGAGGCCAGGGCCCAAACCATTGAAAGGCCATGATACAAATATTAGGAAAAAAGTGTGCAAATTAGAAAATAATAAATTGGCTGAAAGAAAAGCCCAAAAGTAATGAACTCTAAAAGGCCAAGGCCCAAAATCGAAAAAGATGGTAAAAAGGCCCAGGCCCAAACAAGAATTGTATAAAAAAATATAAACATTTTAAAAAAGGCTGAGTTATTGGGCTTGGCCCATATAGATCACTGAAATGGACCGGGCTGATTTCGATTTACATGTCTGCCACGTGTATGCCATGTCAGATTGCCGATGTGGCCTCCTGCCACGCGTATGCCACGTCGGATTGCTGATGTGGCCTCCTCAAATTGCCCATGATGATACTAAATCGTCATAAGCGTCATGACGGTCCAATATCGTCATAGACGGTTATGACGATTCTAGTGGATTCGTCATGTTCGATCATCAACGACGCCCCATTTTTTACGATCATTTTTTCGTCATAAAATCGTCATAGATCAACCATTATGACGATTTAGTGATGAAATTAAAGGGTCGCTAGTCAACACATTTCTTGTAGTGGATGCACCCTCAATCCCGTCCCCTCATTTGATCACTGACACACCAGAGATACCACCGAGGCCAATGACGAACATACATGCTGATGCCAATGCCGAACATGCACGCCGCTGTGGGCACGGCCACGCCGCCCCGCTATGCTGGACGCCACAGACCACCGCGAGGTCTTTCCCTTCGCCACCACACTCCCCTAGCACCCATCTATACACGCCAGAAAGGAGAGATACTAGTTTTCTCTACATTGCTCGCGTTCATGTCCGACATCGTCAGTCAAAGTGTTGAGGCCGTCGTCGATATCCTCGACCATTTCCTCTCTTCTTTGCATGGTTAAACGCGTCTAGTTCATATCTATCTAATGCGTCTGGTCTCGCCTCACGCAGTTCTTTGTGGACGTCGATCTCATCTCGGCACCCCGCAGGCCACCTCCTCCGTGCCATCGCTATAGAGCTCCGTTTAAAAATCTAATCCTACCCGTGTATTGCCCCTTATATCAGCGTCATGGCCCCACTTGTCATTCGATATACCGAAGCCCCACTCGTTCGCGTTTTGGTCAGGGATACGGCGATGCTTACGGTCAAACAAAGATGGATGGTCTGACGTGTCTTTGCGGGCTCTACGTGGCCCCACTAGTCAGCAGATAACGGTCAAAGTTGTTGACCCATCGGGCAACCGGCCGTTCCAGCACTTGTGAGGGTTTCAGACAAGGGCTTGGACAAAACTGAGGAAAAACTAAGGAGCTGGGGGAAACTGAGTACAACTAAGGACCCGAGGGCACGAAAATAGAAATCCCTTCATTATAAAAGGCTAGGAGGGACCTCCAGGATCCTGGCTCCGCACCCTTTTATTTGCCTCCACCCGAGCGCTTGTAGTCTCAAGTGCTCTCCACCTCCGGCTAGATCCAATCTACGCCACTATTGTAACACCTCGCTGTAAACACCACATCAATACAAAGTCAGATAAGCAGGACGTAATCTTTACCCTCTGGGGACCAAACCTGGGTAAACTCTCGTGTGCCCTTGTCCTTGTGTGACCGCCGTCGAGTTCACCAGATCCCACACTCTCTCCATGAATCGAAAGCCCTCAAGCATGGGCATTGCCGAGTTAGAACCTCGTCACCAGTCAATGGCATTGTCTTTTGCACTAGTGCCATAGTACTCGCACATACTCTCGGGTATGATAGATAGTATCTAGATTGTATGAAACACATCTGAGTGTAACTACACCCAGGAGTAGTATAAGTATGTTCCTCGATATGTTCCCAATTGTGTGCAAAAATTCATTGTGTCGCAATCTTATCGTCCTAGATAGGGCTGTAGAAAAGTCCCACATCATCATAATAACAACTAGTTCAAAATCTAAAAACTCTATAAATCCATAGGTGAAAGGATGTTTCTTTAGCGGGAAGCCTAAAGGATCTTATGAAGAGGCTCGGTTGCTAAGTTGAACAGTATTGGTGGACAATTGATCGTATTGTGTTAGACCGTGGTGGTGGAAGAAAAGAGTTCAGAGGCAAGACATTCAATAGATTCGGCAAAGAGATGTTTCTAGGAGGAGCGAGATTAGGTCTTTCCCAATTTTGATAGTTCCATCATAGAAAACCTAGCCGTCGCCTACCTCCAGAAAACCTAGCAACACCATCTTCGTCTCCTCTATCCATCAGTTCCCCATCCTTTGGCAGGCCTAGCTAGCATCGGGAGAGGCGGTGAACATGATCTATGGTGGATTTTTTCTTAGCAGATTAGTCTCAGTTTTGGTGGTTGTCTACTTTTGGACCTTCGTGTCGATGGAGATGACAACTTCTTCAATAAGTTTCCTCGGTCCTTTGTTTGACGACGAGAGTTCCTTCCCGACATCAATGATGGTGTTAGAAGATCAAAAAAATTTAGGTATGGAATTTTGGACCTTGCTTCATAGAATCTATTTTGGATGGTTTCTGATGGTCATGTCGAGGAGGTCTATCCTCCTAATATATGTCCCGGCTATTACGTACTCGACAATGATGATTCATACCCTCGGATCTCCTGTGACCTCGATCAGGCTGTTCGGTTGGTCTTCCCTAGAATATTGGTGTTGATACTCTTGCCGATGTTGTTAGATTACTCTAATGATTGCACGCGTGCACGTAGCCTTGACATTGTGCCTCAAATTAAAATTATGGGAGAATCAATGTTGGTATTTACAGATCTATGAATAGAACTATGTGCCATTTTTCTTGGCATTGCGGTTCAAATTAAAATTATGAAATAACCATCGTTGGTATTTACAGGTTTGAAATTTTTTATCGTTTTTCTGCGGCTGCTTTCCGAAAAGTACAAGGTTGTGTCATGGAAGAAAAAAAGGTTCCTCAATGATCTGCTAACTTTTTTAGACTTTATTTTATAACTTCTTAAAACAGTTCATATATCAGCTACTATAAATATATCATGGTATTATTTGTCAAAAAAAAGAGGTCATTTCCAACTTTGACCGAGTTCAAAACCCGAGAGTACTTCAATCAAATAGATAGTCCTAGTGGATGGTGAATTGGTGAGGTACCCTACATGATTGCTTCATTCCAAGTCAAAATTGGCACTGCCCACAAAGGAACGGTAAGAATTACTCCACGGAGTCTGAACAGTGATAGTAGTAACTAAACAAAGCGCATTTATATCGTCCTGTAAAATGCATTCCGGCCCGTGACCATTCACCATGACCGGCGCGCGTTAAGCTCCGTCGTCGTCCCCACTGAATAGGCGCGTGATGCAAGCCCCGGGCGTCCAGCAACCGCGAGCTGCCCCGTGCTCAGGTCGAGGACTGAAATTTCCACATTCAGTCGAAGCTGTCGCGCTCAGCGCAACACCCTCACTTGACTCTGACGCGCCGCAACCTCGCCGACTTAATCGGCACTCCTCCCCCAGTCCCCCCTCCACAGCTCCACTTCCTCGTCCACACCACGATGCCTCCCCTGCTCCTCCTCCCCGTTCTGCTCCTCTTCGCCACCGCCCACGGCTACCCATCCATCTGCAGCAACGCCACCTGCGGCGACCTGACCATCACCTACCCGTTCTGGCTCAACTCCTCTTCGGCCTCCAGCTGCGGCTACCCCGGCCTCGGCCTTGCCTGCGAGGACAACACTACTCTGATTCTCCTCGCTCAGTCCCACGATCGGTACAGAGTCTCCGATATCGACTACTCCACGCACACGATCTTCCTCGCCGACGGCGATGTCTTCAACTCCACCAGCTGCCCGCTCCTCCACAACCTCACCATCGACACCGGCTACCCGTTACATCTCACGCCCTTGGACTCCAACATCACCTTCTTCTACAACTGCAAGAAGAACGCCTCATGGCCCTCTGCCGTGGAATTAAATGGCTGTGCCGAATACAACAAGAGCTCGTACGTGTTCACCGGCGACGGCTACACGGGCGACGAAGCGGCCGAGTACGGGTGCGAGGCGGCGGTGGTGGCGCCGGTGCTGGATGTCCATAAGGAGGGCATGGGGGAGAGGAGATATGCTGATGTGCTGATGGCCGGGTTCGAACTGAACTACAGCCCGCACACCGAGCAGTGCGGCGTCTGCGAGCGTTCCGGCGGATGGTGCGGCTACCGGCGCAACCAGACGAATGGATCGTTGGGGTTCACCTGCTTCTGCGATCGCGGCCCGACCTCGGATCAGTGCGGTACGTATGCCTTCTCTGCTCGCTCATTGCATCTCGTTGAATTGCTTGCTTGTTTCTGAACTCAGAACACGAGCTGCCAATGTCGTTAATACACTATTCATGTTTTGGTTTTTTCTTCGGTGCACCCCTACCACCAAACTCAAATTTGATGCTCCCATGAGCAGGGGGGGAGCAAATGCTAGAATGAATTTGTCTAGATTTTTTTTGGATAAACTGATGATTTTATCGGCAAGCAGAACAACGTTCAGAAGTAGCAACTTACTAATTGCCTGATGGATTTGATTCTGTCAAACGGTTTTACTGTTCATAGAAACGGGAAGCAGCAGGATCATCCAAACCACTTCAGTAACGCCCGGCAATCTAATTAAGCCGTTCTTTTATGAGCTTCCTGGGTAGGTCTTTCTCAGTACGGTCCACTAGAACAGCGACGGAGGCAAGATTGGGTTCGCGACTTCAGGGTATTGCCGGAGAGAGGCTCTTTGTTCACGGATCGACAACGATAGCTCAGTGCTGGTGAATCGATTGATCGCCGGTAGCTTCTTACGCTATGTAGTTCTCAGAACAACTGCAACTCTCAGACACTCAGACAACCGGACTCCATTGGACTAAGTTGCGTGGGACGGCGGGTCTCCGTCTTCTCCATCTTTTCTAGGTTTGGGATTTGGAAAGTTCAGCAATGCAAGGGACAGGAGAAGATTTAGGTTTTAGTTGGTACCGACCCCCCGCGAGAATTTCTTCCGTTCATACTGAATATCGCGTGCCCCGCCAGTGACCGGTGCCGCGTGCCGGCCAGTGCGCTAGCACTAGGGTTGTGGAGCGGCGTCCCGCAAAACTCATTTCTAGCGTTAAGTTTTACCCCTCAAAAGAAAAACTTTGAATCCTAAGTCATTAAGAGCTGGTTTGCATAGTACTAACCCTGTAGAAAAAGTTCTTTGCGGGCTCTAGCAGGACCCGCGTTTGCATCCCTAGCTAGCACTGTGCAATTGTACACACGTACTTTGGGTAACGACCACACATCAACAAACTACAGACATCAGCGTCTCATACCTAATGGGCTACTACAGCAGGAGTACCAGTTAGGTTTCATGCAGCTATCAACGAATTAACGTTTGCAACTTCCGTCATGCAAGACCATATAGGTCTCTCGCCGAGTCTAGATTTTCGCCCTTAGAAGGTTGTCCACCGAATCCATCTCCCTATTCAACTTTTGATTTCGACATGTGTGCACTGTTTCATTGTGCTTGGGCTTGTACCTTTTTTTAAGGGATACATCATGACTCCGTCCTGGTGCGAGCTTTATTGATGAGCAACACAAATTACGTCGTTAAGAGATTGTCAAGCAAGAACCTAGAAGATTCATCGACCCAAAAAACTACTATACTTAATTAAAAAAAGCACTTCTTAGCTAGACTATGAGCTACACTATTTGCTTCCCTCAAGCGATGATTAAAAAACACACTACCAATAACCAAAGCTTTGTCGATGCAGTCCGGGAAAATCACTGAAGATTCATTGTGCCAAACCTGGTCTCCTTTGCGAGTGTCGATAGTCTCAGAAGAATCATACTCCGCAATGACCCTATTGCACCCAATTTGAATAGCCAGTTCCAATCCTTCCTTCACAGCCAGCGCTTTAGCAATTGCCGATGATGAAACATGAGGTAGGTATTTTGTTTCGGCAGCTATGAAATTCTCCTGATAGTCTCGAAGGATTGCACATACCGCACCATTACAAGTTTCTTGATAGAAGGTTTTGCTACAGCTGCTGCATTTGAAACTATAGAAAGGATTGAAAATTTACACTTATGAATAGGAGGAACGTCTTAATTATGGGTTCTTTGAAGCCAAGTCCACCATAAATACTAACAACACACCGAGACAACCTCCTTCAAATTCAATGACTGAATTCCTGGCATTGCATTCTCACCACGATGCAAAATATATTCTAGAACTGCTGACCCCGACCTGTCCAACCGAGCAGCATCATTGATTATATCTTCAAGACCTAGATCTACCCACATTGCCACAGTTGCTGGGCATCAAAAGAGGAGATGTAGAACATCCTCTGCGCCTTGATCGCAAACTGGACATGATCCACTATCACTAATATGCCTATTTGCCAAGATCGATTTAGCGGAATGATGTCATGTAGTGCTCTCCATATTAAAAAAAATCATATTGCTCGGAATTTTTAGTTTCCACAAGATTTTCCATATCGGATTCATTGCCGAGGATCCTAGTAATGCAAGCACGCCTGCCGAAGGCCCATAGCGATGCTTCCACTGGAGATAATATGCAGACTTGACTGTATAACGGGCATGAGCAGTAGCTCCCCCCCCCCCCCCACACACACACACACACGCGCGCAATGAAGTTCTCAAAAGTTTGATTATTACTCAGAATTTTGAGGACTCTTTGGACATCACGTGGTTGAATAATCCTCCTAGAAGATTAACATCCCAAGATCCCGTTAGCGGGCTAATAAGCTCACTTACTTTGGTGTATACCGCACCCCCACGCAACGATGTCACCTTGTAACCAATGCTTGACTGAATCCATGGATTGGTCCATATGTTTACTTTTTCTCCATTCACAACTCTCCATATATAACATCTTTTAAATGTGGACACCCCGGCGAGAATACCCTTCCAAGTGAATGAACACCCTGACTTTGGTCCTGCTTTCAAGATATCACCATCTGGATAATATTTGGCTCTCAGGACCCGAGAACAAAGGGAGTTAGGGTCATTAATTAGTCTCCATACTTGTTTGGCTAACATTGCCAAATTGAAAGATTCAAAGTCTCGGTACCCCATACATCCTTCATTCTTAAGATAATAGATGACAAGGGTATAGATAATAGAGCCCGTCAGTTGAGTACCCCTGAGGCCCATTAAGCTAGGCCCAATTGTAATACTAGTCGAAATACGAGTTCTTACCGTATGTCGATATTGTAATCTGTATCGGACCCTACCCGATCCTCGAGACCTGGCCACCTATATATAGGGGCCAGGAGAGGACGGTGGAGGCCAGATTGAAAGCAAGCCAGGTTTTACACCCACGTTTACTTTCATAGCCACCTTGTTTGACTGAGTTTACCTTCGAGTTCATCCGACGCCCTATCTCCCCGATCCTAAGTCCTTCATCTAGGACATTTGTCGAGTTAACCCCTCGTCAATAGAGCTTCCACCAAGCTAGCAAATGCATTCTATTGCTATTTTCACTATCGCCCCACAAAAATTGTGAGATAGCATCCATCATCCTTTTACGCACATCTTTCAGAATATGAAACACTGACTTGGCATAGACCGTTATAGCCTGAGCAATAGCTTTCGATATAATTTTTTTCCCTCCAATGGATAATAGATTTTACTTCCACCCATTTATTCTTTGGATTATTCTTTAAACAAAGTGAAGAAAGCAATCACTTCTGTTCGCACCAACAATTGCAGGAAAACCAAGATACTTGTCCAAAAGAGCTTCTATGTCAATATGTAACACATCGCAAATTTTGGCCCTAATAAAAGTATTTGTATTAGGAAAAAAAGATGCTTTCTTTTCCAAGACTCACCAATTTTCCTGAGTTTGCACAATAAGTATCCAAAACATGTTGAAAGCAAGTTACATTAAGCATATCCACCTTCATGAGAAATAAGAGAATTATCAGAAAATAATAGATGTGAAACTGATGGTGCATTTCTGCACACTCTTACCACATCGATGCCACCAACTTCTTCTTCATACAACAACATACTAGATAACCCCTCTGCACACAACAGGAACAAATAAGGAGAGGGAGGGTCTCCCTGGCAAAGGCCCCTTGTTGGAGTAAAAACATTTGTCTCCTCCGAATTAAACCTTACTTGGTACCGAACCGATCTAACATAAGCCATAATTAACTAAGTCCACCTCTCATCAACGCCCATCCTTCTCATTATTCTCCAAGAACACCCATTCCACTCTTTCGTAGGCTTTATGCATGTCAAGTTTAACTGCACAAGCCCTATTCCCTCCTGATCTATTGTTCTTGATAGTATGCACACACTCATAAGCCACCAAGACATTATCTATAATAAGACTTTCCTGGTACAAAGTAGAAATATTAACATCCGAAAAAATACCTTTCAGTCTTCTATCAAGAATCTTTGGTATGATTTTCTAAACCACATTGCATCAATTGATTGGAGGAAATTGAGTGATAGATTCAGGATCATCAAATTTCAGAATAAAAACCAAGTAGTATCATTCCAAACCTTTGGGATCACTCCAGTATTGAAAGCTTGCAAAACTTCTTGGGTAAACTCAACTCCACAAAGGTCCCAATATTTTTTTGTAAAAGATCGCATGTATACCATCAGGACCTAGGGCTTTTAAGTCTCCGATGCTAAATACCGCATTTTTTAACTTCCTTCATCGTAAAAGGGGCCAACAATTTTTCATTCATTGCATCATTAATATCTAGGAGTGATTTTTTTTTAATAGTCGGATCTATTCCAAACACCTCTGAAGTAAAAATGTTAGTAAAATAATAAAGTACTAAAGGTTTCAGGGCATCGGTACCTTCAAACCAATAATTTTCATGATTCTTTAGATTTTGAATAAATTTGTTTTACGTCAAGCCGAAGCAAAGTTGTGGAAGAACGAGGTGTTCCTATCACCCTGTTGAAGCCAAGTAGCTCGAGAGCATTGAGCCAGTGTAGTTCCTCATGTTCCAGAAGCAGCTCCACCAGGTTTGCCATATCTTTCGCCTTAGCTTTGCTCTCATCCGTCATCGCTCCATTCATCATGTGTACGAGTTCACGCTGACCCTTCCTCAGCCGGCGTTTCGGCTTCTGCAGGATCTGGTCATCTCATGCATGCATGGCCGAGTGCATGCGGCCCAAGGCCTAGAACCCCACCTCCATCCTCATTCCCGACCGTAGCCCAGGCAAGTTGGACCGCCGGCAGAACTCACTCTCCCTAAGCCACCTAGCTTCAAATCGTTTTGGCACAGCATGACTCATCACTACTACTTCCATAAAATTAGTGACGAGGGTTAACTCGGCAAATGTCCTAGATGAAGGACTTAAGATCGGGGAGATAGGGCGTCGGATGAACTCGAAGGTAAAGCTAGTCGAAATAAGTGTATATCGAAAGTAAACTTGGGTATTCAACCTGGCTTGCTTTCAATCTGCCCTACCCCGTCCCCTCCTGGCCCCTATATATAGGTGGCCAGGTCTCGAGGATCGGGTCGGGTTTGATACAGATTACAAATATCGACATACGGTAATAACTCGTATTCGACTATCATTACAGTTGGGTCTAGCTTAACGGGCCTCAGGGGTACTCAACTAACGGGCTCTAGTAATTATACCCTTGTCAGTAGCCCCTGAGATTCTACCAGAATTGCAGATTCAGGTTGAATCTCTAATCTTGAAATCTTCGACTTGGATAATTCTTCATCTTCTTCAAATCTTCGACTTGGTCTTTCGACTTATGATAATGATACTTTGCTCGCAAGGGGTCTCGATGAACAAGCCTGACAACTCTGACGGATCAAGAGGTCAGTTAACTGCCGGAACAGATACTTGTCACCTACTTCAAATTCAATCCCCTTGGACTTGAATTCGGGATACCGGTCAAACTCACTCTTTTGCCTCATTTAGGACTTACAAAAAATGAGTCCCAGTGGTTCTCAGGGTACCCAGTGCGTCCACCAGGATTTTCTTCGTGTCGTAGACACGGATACATACCAGCAGAGCGCATCCATGTGCGTATACTAGGCCACACAGGACGGATCCCGGGGTCTTACCTTCGTGATAAATCACGGCATTCGAGTTTCGTTGCGATAACGCAACTCGAGAATCTTATGTCGCAGTCAGAGTTTGACTGAAAATATTCGGGTTTCTACAACCATAAAACTCTCTCCCGATGGGAGTAATTTCTCTTCAATTTGTCGACTACGTAGTCGAAGTTTTGTATGCTTATCCTTCTTCAATTTCAATATTGACTATTTCATCTCTATCGGGTGCGCGCTCAGCGCTCCCGATGGGAGTAGCCCCCGAGGCTATGTTTGGCAACTTGTAGCCAAGCATAGGCTCAAAGTTCAGCTCTTCCTCCTTCTGTGGACCTTTCACTATTTGACGAGCCCCCGAGTCCAAGTCGAGGTTTCCATATCGCACGATCATAGTCTCCTGTCTTGTTTTTCTTTATTGATATTACCGTCTGCTGTACGCAGAATTTAACTCCTGCTTAAAATTTGTTTGTGGGCTGCGCTACAGCGCGGGGGCCCAATAATACGCGCTTATAAATAAAGCACCATCTCTTAAGGATAAAAACCCTAATCAGATCCTTTCCTCCGCCGCATCATCTTCTCTCCTCCATCTAGGGTTTTTCTGAGGTTTCTCTCTCGTACTCATGGCAGATGCTTCAGGCTCCCGTCTGAACCTTGGTTCCCCGGCAGCACCACGAGGTCGAGGTCGCCCTCGCGGCAGCAAGAATAAGAACACCGCGCCGGCCGCCGCAGGGACTTCGTCAGATGCTCCGGCGAAGCGCCGTCCCGGCCGCCCACCTGGTAGCAAGAACAAACCCAAAGTGACTAACATCACTCCAGGTCCAATCGCTCCTCCGTCTGTTGCTTCAGCTGCTCCTGCTGCATTTCCCCGTATCTTTTCTTTCCTTTGCATTGCCATGGCGCAGTGCCGTGAGATTCAGCGCTTGCCGCTAGATTTCACGAAGTTTATGGATGGCCGCGAACTGCGAGAGGCGGTTCTTCGTGAACAGTCTGGCGGTGGCATCCCCTATGAGGTGGAGGTGTGGTATGATGGCGACGGCGAGCAGTACTTCAGAGGTGGCTGGTCGCAATTTGCTGAGGACCACGACATCCATCAAGGCTTCATCATGGCCTTCGATTTCCACATCGGTACGTCGAAGTTTGACGTGAAGATCTACAATGGCACTCTTTGCCAGAAGAAGTATGAAGCTTGAAGCCCTCTTTTATTAGGATCTGTTATCCATGTAATTTCGTTTGACAATGTCCTTCCTGCAATGATATTTGCAATAAATATTCGTACTTTATGTTGATATCGTTTACTAATACCATGAGAACAAGTCATGTTCTGAGATATGCTTTCCATATGTCGGGTTCTTTGCGAACCAATAAATGTAAGGATGATCTCGGGTTCTTTTTATGAACCAAATTCTCTCTATATTTATCGGGTTGTGTAAACAACCTTAAAGGAAAACCCCTTCAACTTGTCATAACGATTTTTCCATACGACCCAGGGGTTGAAGCCCCCGAGCGGAGAAGTAACACGAGAATCGTACAATTTTGTCGAGTACAACCCAAAGAACCCGACCTGTGGCCTCATGTTCTGGGTCCAGAAGGTTAACTCGAATATATTGATATCTCTATACTTAGTCTACGCGTAAAAACGTCGTAGCTGTTCTGCATTTCACGGGTTGCTTTCGTCCTTCCCGGTCTTCTTGTCTTGTAGTCGATATGCTCCTCCTGGTATTACTTCCGTGACGATGTAAGGTCCCACCCAAGGGGACTCCAATTTGCCATGGCTGTCTTGCCTAAGTCGCAAAACAAGATCTCCCACCATGAAGGATCGTGGACGAACTCGACTACTATGGTAGTTTCGTAGACTTTGTTGATATTGCGTAGCCCTTTCTAATGCTTTGTCTCTTGCTTCATCTAGCGCATCGACGTCGTCTTGTAATGCTTCTGTTGATGTCGCTTCGTCATATGTTGTCACTCTTGGAGCTTCGTGTGTAACTTCGACTGGAAGCACGGCTTCTGCGCCATGGACCAGGAAGAAAGGAGTTTCTTGAGTTGCTGCATTGGGCGTAGTTCTTAAGCTCCAAAGAACGGAGGGCAATTCTTCTACCCAAGCGCTCTTGGCTTTCTCGAGAGGTGCTAAAAGCCTCTTTTTTATTCCACTACTTATCAGGCCATTAGCTTTTTCGACTTGCCCGTTTGTCTTCGGGTGCGCCACAGATGCGAATTTAAGCTTGATTCCCAATCCTTCGCAATAACTTCTGAATTCTTTTGAAGTAAAATTTGTCCCGTTGTCTGTGATGATGCTATGTGGTACACCAAAACGAAAAACTATCGACTTGATGAAACTGATTGCTGCTGTAGAGTCTTGAGTTGTTACTGGGGCCGCTTCCACCCATTTGGTGAATTTGTCGACTGCCACCAGCATATAGACATGCCCTCCTGGCCAAGATTTGTGCAACTTTCCCACCATGTCGAGTCCCCATTGTGCAAAGGGCCAAGATAATGGTATTGTTTGCAGCTCCGCTGCTGGTGCATGTGGTCTGGATGCAAACCTTTGACATGCTTCACACTTTCGAACTATATCTTTCGCGTCTTCGATGGCTGTTAGCCAATAGAATCCCGCTCGAAAAGCTTTTGCCGCTATTGCTCTGCTGCTGGCGTGATGGCCACATACTCCGCCGTGTATGTCTTTTAATATTGTTTGCCCTTCCTGGGGTGTGACACAACGTTGTAAAACGCCTGTAATACTTCTCTTGTATAGTTTTCCTTCAATCACGACAAACGCTTTCGCTCTTCGAGTTATCCTCTTAGCCTCCACTGCATCTTCTGGTAGCTTTTTATTTATCACGTACGCAATATATGGCTGCATCCATGTTTCTTCTATCATCATGACCTCCTCTGGCTCTGTCATAGCCCCCGAGCCTGTCGTGGTAGTCGAACTTTTAGCACTTTTTATTGACCTTTCCGCTATTTCTTCCCAAAATACTCCAGATGGCACAGGTAAGCATTGCGATCCAATATTTGCTAAAGTGTCGGCTTCCTCATTGCTGTTCCTGCTGACGTGAGAGACTTCGCATCCATCGAACGTTCCTTCTAGATAATGGTACAAATTCTTGTAGGCCATCATGTTGTCATTGATTGTGTCACACCTGTTCATAACTTGCTGGACAACAAGGTTAGAGTCTCCAAATATCTTTAGGCGAGTTGCTCCACAAGCTTTAGCCATCTTCATTCCGTGCAACAAAGCCTCGTACTCCGCCTCATTGTTAGAAGCCTGCGGGAAGCTCATCCGTAAGACATACTTTAGTTTGTCGCCGTGAGGCGATATTAATACTACTCCTGCGCCTGCTCCTTGGACTCGCTTTGAACCATCGAAGTACATTGTCCAAGTACTCGATAAATCTGGTGGTCCCGTGCTTTGCAACTCGAGCCACTCTGCTGTAAAATCTGGCAAAATTTGCGACTTGATCGCCTTCCTTTTTTCGTACGTGATGTCCATGGGAGATAACTCGATTCCCCACAAAGAGACACGGCCTGTTGCTAAAGGGTTGTTCAATATGTTTGATAGTGGCGCTTCATTTACCACTATAATTGGGTGCACAGTAAAATACTGTCGTAATTTTCGTGCAGTGGTGAAGACACTGTACGCCAGTTTCTGATAATGCGGGTACCTCTGTTTGGTTGGAGATAACACTTCACTGATGAAATATACCGGTCTCTGGACGCCATGAGCTTTGCCTTCTTCACTTCTTTCGACTACTAGAACTGTACTTACCACCTGATGGGTTGCGGCGATGTACAGTAGTAGTGGCTCTTTTTCTTTAGGTGCGACCAGCACTGGCGGCGTGGAGAGCACTTTTTTCAATTGCGCAAACGCTGCGTCTGCTTCTTCTGTCCACTCAAATTTGTCGTCTGACTTCTTCATAAGTGCATAAAAAGGAAGCGCCTTCTCCCCTAGTCGAGCAACGAAACGACTTAATGCCGCGACTCGTCCTGCTAATTTCTGCACATCATGGAGTTTCGTGGGTTTCCCCATTGTTAGAATTGCTTGAATTTTCTCTGGATTTGCCTCTATTCCTCGCGCTGATACCAAGAATCCCAAAAGTTGCCCTGCTGAAACTCCGAAGGAACACTTTGTCGGGTTCAACTTGAGCTTGAACTTGTTCAGGTTGTCGAAGGTTTCTGCCAAGTCGCTGATTAAAGATTTCTCCTCTCTTGTGGTGATGACTACATCGTCAATGTAGACTTGTATGTTGCGCCCTATTTGGCTTCCAAGACAACTTTGCATCATCCTTTGATAAGTCGCCCCTGCATTTTTTAGGCCGAATGGCATCACTTGATAGCAAAACACCCCATATGGTGTGATGAAAGCCGTTTTTTCCTCGTCTTCTTTCTTCAGCTTGATCTGGTTGTAGCCAGAATATGCATCCAAAAAGGAAAGCCTTGCACAGCCCGCTGTTGAATCGATTATTTGATCGATGCGGGGTAAAGGGAAGGGATCCTTTAGACAATGCTTATTGAGAGATGTGTAGTCGACACATACTCTTTGTACGTCTGTGTTCTTCTTGGGTACTATTACTGGGTTCGACACCCAACTCGAAGTTTTGATTTCTCTGATAAATCCAGCATTTTCTAATCTGTGCAATTCTGATGCTATTGCCTTCCTCTTGGGTTCATCGAATCGTCGCAGTGGTTGCTTGACTGGTTTCGCCTTGGAATCTACGTTTAGTGCGTGCTCGACGAGTTCCCTGGGGACCCCTGGCATGTCCGATGGACACCAGGCGAATATTTCCCAGCGCTCACGGAGGAACTCGACGAGCGCGCCTTCCTATGCGGGATCCAAGTTCACCGCAATTGATGTCGTCTTGCTTGGGTCCGTAGGATGGACCTGTATTTTCTTTGAATCCTGCGTTGTGTCGAAAGCCTTATCTGGCAGGGATCGTCCAACGTCGGGTAGCACATTATGATCTATTTCTCCTTTTAACCTCTCGTATTCTGCTGTCATGCCAAAGGTTTGTGCCATCTTGTTGAATTCTCTGTCGCATGTGTTGGCTACTTCAAAGCTCCCTTGTACTGTGATTGTTCCTTTGGGCCCTGGAATTTTTAACGTGAGATACGCGTAGTGCGGTACTGCCATGAATTTTGCAAATGCTGGGCGCCCCAGGATTGCATGATATTGTGACGGCCAATCCATAACTTCGAACTCCAGTTTCTCTCTTCTATAATTTTCGCTGCTACCAAAGCAGACATCGAGTTCTATTCTTCCCAAATGGTAGTTTGCTGCTCCTGGTACTATCCCGTGGAAAGAGCAATCTGTTGGCTTCAGACTCGTCGGTGATATGCACATAGCCTTTAGTGTTCTAGCATATATTAAGTTTATGCCGCTCCCTGCATCCATGAACACTCTTCCGATGTCGTACCCTCCTATTTGCGCTTTTAGAACCATGGGCGAGTGGCCCGGTCTAGGAACTTTCCGTGGGTGATCCGCTCTACTAAACTTGACTGGTTGCTCTGACCATCGTAGGTACTCTGTGGTAGCTGGTGGTGATGATATTGCTAGGTTCACTTGCCTGGATATGCTCTTTCGCTCTTTTTTCGACTTGGGCACCGGTTGAATCATGGCTGACATGTACACTTTTGACTCTAGATGCTTTGATAACCTTTGAGTTTGATACCCTTGACTTCTACGTTTTTCTCCTTGCCTTCCTTCTTGACTCGAGCCCATGGCACCTTGCAACCTTAGGAATGTTCTGCAATCCTTCATCTGGTGATTTGAGACCCTTTTCCCGTCGAGATACGCGTAGTGGATTCGACAAGGTCCGTATAGCATATCCTCAGCCGAAGGACCAGAGTATCTTGACTTTTCTGTTCCCTTTGCCTGAAACCTCTTACTTTCGTATCCTTCCTCTTCTTCTAGTATATAACCTGCGGCTATCTGATTTCGCCTTCCTTGGTTACCCCCGCTTCGGTATCGTCTCCTTTGTCGACTTGTTCTGTCGACTTCTGGCGAGCGCCCTCTTTTATTGTTATACGCGTCTTCTCCATCAGCGAATTTGTTGGCTTGTTCCATTAGCTCAGCTACTGTCGTAGGTCTTGTTCTTCCTATTTCTTCCACAAGATCTGAGCGACGAAGTCCTTCCGAAAAAGCATCTATTGCTCGTTCGTCGGAGACGTCTTCTGCTGAATTTTTAATTATACTCCAGCGTTGTATATAAGATCGTAGCGTTTCGCCTTTCTTCTGCACACATGCTTTAACTTCTTCCAGTGATGCTGGGCGCTTGTAGGTGGAACGAAAATTTCTTGCGAATTGACTTTCGAGTTCTCCCCAACTTCCAATGGATTCGTCGGGTAGGGTGTTCAACCAGGACCGGGCGGCGCCGGTGAGGTGCAACTGCAAACTTTGCATTGCGGTCGCCTTTGTTCCTCCTAATATCTGCACTGCCTGCAGATAATCTGATAGCCATAGGGTGGGTTCCTGCGACCCGTCGTACTTGTTCTGATCATGGGGTAGTTTAAATCCTTTGGGTACTCGCGTTTTGCGAACCCTGCGGGTAAAGCATAATGCACCCATATCTTTATCATCGTCTTCGTAATTTTCTTCCCTCCAAGCATGCCGTGATTTATCTACTCGAGCTTGTGCTATTATACTCCTTGCATCCTCCTTCCTTTTCTGTTGCTTTTTCTCTTCTGATGATTCACTATAGTCATCGTTTGAGTGCTTGTACCTGAACTTCTCTTTGCCACTTCTCTTGTAGCTTGTCGACTTCATCTCTGGGGCTTGCTCCCTGATTTTACCTTCTACTATTCCGAGGCTTCGTATCGCGGCTCGGTGCATATCTTCTCGTGGGTCCCCATGCTCTGGTCTTGTGGCTAGTAAATACGCTTGTGCTGCTGCTAATGCCGCCCCTGGCGTTTTTTGTATCGGGTCATCTTCCTCCTCTTCTAACTGTGGGGTGGAGCTCCTCGAGTACCCCTCTTCTCTGTTGCGTGCTGTTGCCCCCCTTCTGTGTTTTGGATCTCCACGCATCTCTCTACTATATTCTGAGTCTTCACTATAGTCTTCCCAGTATTCTTCCCTTGATATGCTGTTGTTGTCTTGAAACATCATGTCTCTTTCCTCCCTTAGTTTCTTCTTGTGTTGGTATAGTGCATACTGATATCCCATTAGAACTTCTCTTCGCGATCCTTCGGGTACTTCTGTACCATGATTAATGGCTGATGTAATCATTCTCCATTCACCAGCCGAGATGTGGACTTTCTCTTTTTCCTTTTTGTTGTGATTTTTCACTTTGTCGACTTGCATGTCAAGCCTTTTACTCTCTTCGCTATTGTTTCCTTCCTCTGCTTCAGTGATAATAACGCATAGCTGATGTACTTTGGATACGCCGCTGCTTCCTACGGCGAAGTCCTTTGCGTTGTTGTGCATCTGACACGCTTTTTCTTCTGAGTCGAATTTTTCCTGAATTTCGTCGCTTTCTACGATTAATGCTTTTTCTAAGCTGACCGGCGAGTTTCCCTCGCTGGAGGAGCCTTCTGATGATTCCAATGCTTCCTTTGTTTCGGGTTCTTGTGCCGATGGATCTTGATCTTGTTTCGTCGGATCCGAAAGGCGAGAGGAACCCGACGGCCCAATGAAGATGCTCAAACTTCCAATTGTTAGTTCTACCTCTTGACTCCCGTCGACTTCTGGACTGCTGTTGGCTAAAAGCGGAAAAGCCGTCGAATTCATGATTCCAACGCCCAGAGTCCCCACGGTCGGCGCCAATTGACGAGAGTTAACTCGGCAAATGTCCTAGATGAAGGACTTAAGATCGGGGAGATAGGGCGTCGGATGAACTCAAAGGTAAAGCTAGTCGAAATAAGTGTATATCGAAAGTAAACTTGGGTATTCAACCTGGCTTGCTTTCAATCTGCCCTACCCCGTCCCCTCCTAGCCCCTATATATAGGTGGCCAGGTCTCGAGGATCGGGTCGGGTTTGATACAGATTACAAATATCGACATACGGTAATAACTCGTATTCGACTATCATTACAGTTGGGCCTAGCTTAACGGGCCTCAGGGGTACTCAACTAACGGGCTCTAGTAATTATACCCTTGTCAATTAGTATCAAGTAGAATCGGTCTATGATCAGACTGGGTATATTGCAAGTGTTGAAGAACTTCCCCAGGATGCATTGTTACCCAATCACCATTAGAAATTTCTATATCCAACTTTTCTCTTATTCTACCTCTTTTCCACGTAAAAAGTTCACCAGTAAAGCCCAAGTCCTCTAGATTATGGTCCATCAATGTTTCCTAGAATGCCTCCATATAAACGCGTGGTCGAGGATTCCCTCCTTTCTTCTCATGTGAATACAAGATTTCATTCAAATCCCCCATAATCACCCATGCGAGAGCTAAGTTATCTTTCAGTTCTCGCAATTCGTCCCAAGTTTTGCATCTATCCTCCCATCGAGATACATCTTCTATACCGGTAAACCTCCAAACTTTAGTTGCTAGGATTAACAATTTTACAATCCATCTTTAGTCTTCGCCTCAAACACTCAGCCAAGAAATTGTCAAGGTGTATTTCAGACAAATACATCCCCTTGGGATTACATCGCTTCTGGACATCTTGAAAAGCATGGACTGTCGGGGTGTTACCCAGGCCCTAACAGTTCAGTCCTAATATACTCATTGCGACCGGACAAGATCCTCGAAGGAACCCGCCGATTCATGTGAAGGGGAGACATATGCATGCTTCTTCGACCATTTATTCTGGTCAACTTTAGCACCCTCTTTAAACACGTCTACTAGGGGTTGACTACCATCAGTGATCATCAGAATTCGCCCATTCCTAGCCTCATCCTCAAGCATCGGATTAGTGTATCCAAGTGATAGTCTCCTTTTCACACTAGAATCAAAACTTTCCCGATAATCCATTGCCAAGTCGAGTTTCTTCACTAGTACCAGTTTCCTCATCTTCACCGGGGTGTAGCATTGAATCTCTAGCTTTTTAAATGCCCTTCACCTTGGCCTCCTCCATCATTACCTCGACCAAAACCAGAATCTTGTCCACATGCACCTCGAGCTTTGCGCCACCCTGACATGCACGACAACCACCACGAGACCCTCCAAAGCCATGATCATGCCATGTGTCCCAATCTGCTTTCAACCAGTCACCCCACTTCAGTTTATCTTCTTCAAATTCCACTATTCCACACTCTACATGTGAATGAACAATTTTCCCACAAACTACATGGAAACATGGCACCTTCTCATATTTAATTTGGTAAACTTCCCTCTGATCACCACAAGACATAGACACAAAGCCAGGTAGAGGTTTACGAACATCAAGTCTCACCTGAGCCCGCACAAAATTCCCAGCACCTTGCACATCTGTTCAAACCTCTGTCACCTTCCCAACTTTCTTTTATGTCATGTTTGTGATCAGTGCTTAGTTTCTGTACCCTACCGGTAACTTGTGAATTTGTATCCACGCAGAGAAAAAATTCAGATCAATGGATTTAGGAGCTGCTAGACCATCACTCCTCTATGCAAATAGCCACTGGCGAAACATCCAAGGCCCTCCTTTCTCAACCTCCAACTAGTCTCCAAGACGGAAACATTGGACCGAGAATAAGTTACCTTCGAGGTGCTGAAATTTCACCTCACGTTCAGGAATCTAGGCCAATTTTAAATGTTGTTCAAACATTTGAGGGCTAAAGAAATTTGACATATGAACCCTTGCTAAAGCCATCCATTTCAACCCCTATTCCGGCGCTCCTTCCTCATCCTCGAACACAAGGTAATCAAATTCATCCTCTTTGATCCCAAGACACTGCAACATATCATCAAGGCTTTCAGGCTTCTTGGTCCTTGATCCGCTCGGATTGTTTCAAGAAATTGATCCCCCTGCTGCCATGGTGAAGAACTTGTTGGGGATCTAGGATAAAAACAAAAAACTAGCTACGCAAAACCTGAATGCCCAAGATCTATCTATTAGTAATGTTTTAACGATTAACTGGGATTCGGTGACATACCCTTGTAGATCAAACACGGGATTACACTTCCGTACAAGCATTGATGATGAAGCCGACGAAGCCGACCTCAAGGTCGTGTAGAACTTGATGTTGCGAAAACTCCGGCGCAACAACTTAGTGCCACAAAGGGCAGCACCTCGTAGTACTTGTACACATACAGTGAACAATGATGACCTCCGGATCTCTGATCTAGCCGAGTGACAAGGGTATAGTTAATAGATCCCGTTAGTTGAGTACCCCTGAGGCCCGTTAAGCTAGGCCCAATTGTAATGATAGTCGAATATGAGTTCTTACCGTATATCGATATTGTAATCTGTATCGGACCCTACCCGATCCTCGAGACCTGGCCACCTATATATAGGAGCCAGGAGGGGACGGGGTAGGGCAGATTGAAAGCAAGCCAGGTTGAACACCCAAGTTTACTTTCGATATACACTTATTTCGACTAACCTTTACCTTCGAGTTCATCTGACGCCCTATTCCCCTGATCCTAAGTCCTTCATCTAGGACATTTGTCGAGTTAACCCCTCGTCAATTGGCGCCGACCGTGGGGACCTGGGCGTTGGAATCATGAATTCGACAGCTTTTTCGCTTTTAGCCAACAGCAGTTCAGAACTCGACGGAAGTCAAGAGATGGAGTTAACAATTGGAAGTTTGAGCATCTTCGTCGGGCCATCGGGTTCATCCCGCCTCTCGGATTCGACGAAACGAGATCCGTCGGCGAGCAAGCCCGAAACAGAGGTAATGTTGGAATCATCAGAAGGCTCTTCCAACGAGGTAAACTCGCCGGTCAGCTTGGAAAAAGCACCAATCGTAGAAGGCGACAAAATTCGGGAAAATTTCGACTCAGAAGAAAGGGTTTGTCAAACACACAACAGCGCAAGGGACTTCACCGTGGGAAGCAATGGCGTCTCCAAAGTACATCAGCTATGCATCATTATCACTGAGGTAGAAGAAGAGAACAACAACGAAGGAAGTAAAAAGGTCGACAGGCAAGTCGACAAAATAAAAGAACACAACAAAAAGGATAAAGAAAAAGTCCACGTTTCGGCTGGCGAATGGAGAATGATCAAGTCAGCTATCAATCATGGTACAGAAGTACCCGAAGGATCGAGAAGAGAAGTTCTAATGGGATATCAGTATGCATTATACCAACATAGGAAGAAACTAAGGGAGGAAAGAGACATGGTTCTTCAAAACAATAACAGTGTATCAAGGGAGGAATACTGGGATGACTATAGTGAGGATTCCGAGTACAACAGAGAAAGGCACGGAGACCCAAAACACAACAGGGGGGCAACAACACGCAGCAGAGAGGAAAGGTACTCGAAGAGCCCTACCCCATAGCTAGAAGAGGAGAAAGATGACTTCATGCAAGAAACGCCAGAAGCAGCGTTGATAGCAGCACAGGCGTATTTACTAACTACAAGGCCAGAACCCGGGGATCCGTGAGAAGATATGCACCGAGCCGCGATACGAAGCCTCGGAATAGTGGAGAGCAAAATCAGGGAAAAAGATCCAGACACAAAGTCGACAAGCTACAAGGAGAAGCAAAAGGAGAAGCTCAGATACAACTTTGCAGATAACGAGTATAGTGAGTCATCAGAAGAGGAAAGGCGACAAAAGAGGAAGGAGGACGCAAGAAATATAATAGCGCAAGCTCGAGTAAATAAATCATGCCACGCCTGGAGGGAAGAAAATTATGAAGACGACGATAAAGAGATGGGCGCATTATGCTTTACCCGCAGGGTTCGCAAAACACGGGTACCCAAAGGATTCAAATTACCACACGATCAACATAAATATGACGGGTCGCAAGAACCTACCCTGTGGTTATCAGACTATTTGCAGGCAGTGCAGATATTAGGGGGAACAAAAGCGACTGCAATGCAAAGTTTGCAGCTACACCTCACCGGCGCAGCACGGTCCTGGTTGAATACCCTACCCAACGAATCCATTGGAAGTTGGGGAGAACTCGAAAGCCAATTCGCAAGAAATTTTCATTCAACATACAAGCGCCCAACATCACTGGAGGAAGTTAAGGCGTGTGTGCAAAGGAAAGGCAAAACTCTACGTTCTTATATACAACGATGGAGTGTAATCAAAAACTCAACAGAGGACGTCT
Organism: Dactylis glomerata; assembly: GCA_007115705.1. Classification (NCBI taxonomy): domain Eukaryota; kingdom Viridiplantae; phylum Streptophyta; class Magnoliopsida; order Poales; family Poaceae; genus Dactylis; species Dactylis glomerata. The sequence continues at coordinate 4,338,104 of QXEO01001278.1, read as the reverse complement.
CCGACGAACGAGCAATAGACGCTTTTTCGGCCGGACTTCGTCGCTCAGATCTCGTGGAGGAAATAGGAAGAACAAGACCTACGACAGTAGCCGAGCTAATGGAAGAAGCCAACAAATTTGTTGATGGAGAGGACGCATATAATAACAAAAGAGGATGTTCACCAGAAGTCGACAGAATAAGCAGACAGAGGAGACGACACCGCAGCAGGGATAACCGAGGAAGGCGAAATCAGGTAGCTGCGGGCTATGCAACAGAAGAAGAGGAAGGATATGAAAACAGGAGGTCTCAGGCAAAAGGAGTAGGAAAATCGAGATATTCCGGTCCTTCGGCCGAGGATATGTTATACGGACCTTGTCGAATCCACTACGCATATCTTGATGGGAAAAGAGTCTCAAATCACCAGATGAAGGATTGCAGAACGTTCCTAAGGCTACAAAGCGCCATGGGTTCAAACCAAGGAGGATGGCAAGAAGAGAAGCACACAAGTCAAGGATATCAAATGCAAAGGCTAGCAAGGCACCTAGAGTCAAAAGTTTACATATCAGCTATGATTCAACCGGTGCCTAAGTCGAAGAAAGAGCGAAAGAGCATATCTAGGCAAGTAAACCTAGCAATATCGTCACCACCAGCTACTACAGAGTACTTGCGGTGGTCAGATCAACCAGTTAAGTTCAGTAGAGCAGACCACACAAGGAAAGTTCCCAGGCCAGGCCACTCGCCTATGGTTTTAAAGGCACAAATAGGAGGGTACGACATCGGAAGAGTATTTATGGATGCAGGGAGTGGCATCAACCTGATATATGCTAGAACCCTGAAGGCAATGTGTATCTCGCTGTCGAGTTTGAAGCCAACAGACTGCTTCTTCCATGGAATAGTACCAGGAGCCGCAAACTACCCTTTGGGAAGAATAGAACTCGACGTCTGCTTTGGCAGTAGCAGCAACTACCGCAGAGAGAAGCTGGAATTTGAAGTTATGGACTGGCCGTCACAATACCATGCAATCCTGGGGCGCCCAACGTTTGCAAAATTCATGGCAGTGCCTCATTACGCGTATCTTACGCTAAAAATCCCAGGACCCAAAGGAATAATTACAGTGCAAGGGAGCTTTGAAGTAGCCAACACATGTGACAGAGAATTCAATAGGATGGCGCAAACCTTCGGCATGACAGCAGAATATGAGAGGCTAAAAGGAGAAACAGATCATAATGTGCTACCCGACGTTGGACGATCCCTGCCAGATCAGGCTTTCGACACAACTCGGGACTCGAAGAAGATCTAGGTCCACCCTACAGATCCAAACAAGACGACATCAATTGCGGTGAACTTGGATCCCGCATAGGAAAGCGTGCTCGTCGAGTTCCTCCGTGAGCGCTGGGAAATCTTCGCCTGGTGTCCATCAGACATGCCAGGGGTTCCCAGGGAACTCGTCGAGCACGCATTAAATGTAGATCCCAAGGCAAAGCCAGTCAAGTAACCATTACGACGATTTGATGAACCTAAAAGGAAGGCGATAGCATCAGAACTGTACAGGCTAGAAAATGCCGGATTTATCAGAGAAATCAAAACTTCGAGTTGGGTATCGAACCCTGTTATCGTACCCAAGAAGAACACAGACGTACAAAGAGTATGTGTCGACTACACATCTCTCAATAAACATTGTCCAAAGGATCCCTTCCCTCTACCCCGCATCGATTAGATAATTGATTCAACAGCGGGATGCGCGAGGCTTTCCTTTCTGGACGCATATTCTGGTTACAATCAGATCAAATTGAAGAAGGAAGACGAAGAAAAGACGGCCTTCATCACACCGTACGGAGTGTTTTGCTACCAAGTAATGCCGTTCGGCCTAAAAAATGCAGGAGCAACTTATCAACGGATGATGCAAAACTGCCTCAAGAGCCAAATAGGACGCAACATTCAAGTCTACATTGATGATGTAGTCATCACCACAAGAGAGGAGAAATCTTTAATCAGCGACTTGGCAGAAACCTTCGACAACCTGAGCAGGTACAAGCTTAAGCTTAACCCGACAAAGTGTTCCTTCGGCGTATCGGCAGGAAAACTTTTGGGGTTCCTAGTATCAGCACGAGGAATAGAGGCGAACCCTGAGAAGATTCAAGAAATTTTAACAATGGGGAAACCCACGAAACTACACGACGTCCAGAAACTTGCAGGACGCGTCGCGGCATTAAGTCGTTTCGTTGCTCGATTCGGAGAAAAGGCGCTTCCTTTCTATGCACTTATGAAGAAATCAGATGATAATTTTGAATGGACAGAAGAAGTAGACACAGCTTTTGCACAGCTTTTGCACAGCTAAAAAAAGTGCTTTCCACGCCGCCAGTGCTGGTCGCACCAAAAGAAAAAGAACCACTACTACTCTACATCGCCGCAACCCATCAGGTGGTGAGCACAGTATTAGTAGTCGAAAGAAGTGAAGAAGGAAAAGCCCACGGCGTCCAGAGGCCGGTATATTTCATCAGTGAAGTATTATCTCTGACAAAACAGAGGTACCCGCATTATCAGAAACTTGCATATAGTGTTTTCACAACTACACGAAAACTGCGACAGTACTTTGCGGTACACCCAATTATAGTGGTCAATGAAGCGCCACTATCGAACATATTGAACAATCCTTCAGCAACAGGACGTGTCTCTTTGTGGGGAATCGAATTATCTCCCATGGACATCACATATGAAAAAAGGAAGGCAATCAAGTCACAAATCTTGCCAGATTTCACAGCAGAATGGCTGGAGCTGCAGAGCACGGGACCGCCAGATTTATCGAGTGTCTGGACAATGTACTTCAATGGTTCTAAGAGAGTACAAGGCGCAGGCGCAGGAGTAATCTTGATATCGCCGCATGGCGACAAGCTGAAGTACGTCTTAAGGATGAGTTTTCCGCAGGCTTCTAACAATGAAGCAGAATACGAGGCTCTGCTACATGGAATGAAGATGGCCAAAGCATGTGGAGCAACTCGACTAAAAATATTTGGGGATTCAAACCTTGTCGTCCAACAAGTTATGAACAGATGCGACACAATCAATGACAACATGATGGCCTAGAAGAACTTATATCACTATCTCGAAGTAACATTTGATGGATGCGAAGTCTCGCACATCAGCAGAAACAGCAATGAAGAAGCCGACAACTTAGCAAATATCGGGTCCCAGTGTTTACCCATGCCATCTGGAGTATTCTGGGAGGAAATAGTGGAAAGGTCAATAAAAAGTGTCAAAAGTTCGACTACTGCAGCAGGCTCGGGGGCTACGCCGGAACCCGAGGAAGTCATGATGATAGAAGAAACCTGGATGCAGCCATATCTCGCATACATGATAAATAAACAATTACCAGAAGATGCAGTGGAAGCCAAGAGGATAACTCGACGATCGAAAGTGTTTGTCGTGTTGCAGGGGAAATTATACAAGAAGAGTATTACCGGCGTTTTGCAGCGTTGTGTAACACCTCAGGAAGGACAAGTAATACTAAAGGATATACATGGCGGAGTGTGCGGCCATCATGCAAGCAGCAGGGCAGTAGCGGCAAAAGCATTCCGTGCAGGATTCTATTGGTTAACAGCCATCGAAGACGCGAAAGATATAGTCCGGAAGTGTGAAGCATGTCAAAGATTCGCATCTCGGCCGCATGCACCAGCAGCAGAGCTACAGCCAATACCATTGTCCTGGCCCTTTGCACAATGGGGCCTCGATATGGTGGGAAAGTTGCACAAATCCTGGCCAGGAGGACATGTTTACATGCTAGTGGCAGTCGATAAATTTACCAAGTGGGTGGAAGCAGCCCCGGTAACAACTCAAGATTTGACAGCAGCGATCAACTTCATCAAGTCAATAGTGTTTCGTTTCGGCGTACCATATAGCATCATCACGGACAATGGGACAAACTTCACTTCAAAGGAATTCAAGAGTTACTGCGAAGGACTAGGAATCAAACTCAAATTTGCATCTGTGGCACACCCGAAGACAAATGGGCAAGTCGAAAAAGCCAATGGCCTGATCTGTAGTGGGATAAAAAAGAGGCTCTTAGCACCTCTCGAGAAAGCCAAGAGCACTTGGGTAGATGAATTTCCCTCTGTTCTTTGGAGTCTAAGAACCACGCCCAACGCAGCAACTCAAGAAACTCCTTTCTTCCTGGTTCATGGCGCAGAAGCCGTGCTTCCAGTAGAAGTTACACATGAGGCTCCAAGAGTGACGACATACGACGAAACAACATCAACAGAAGCATTGCAAGACGATGTCGATGAAGCAAGAGATAAAGCATTAGAAAGAGCCACGCAGTATCAACAGAGCCTGCGAAACTACCACAGTAGTCGAGTTCGTCCACGATCCTTCGTGGTGGGAGATCTAGTTTTGCGACTCAGGCAAGACAGCCACGGCAAATTGGAGTCCCCTTGGGTGGGACCTTACATCGTCACAGAAGTGATACCAGGAGGAGCATATCGATTACAAGATAAGAAGACGGGAAAAGACGAGGGCAACCCGTGGAATGCGGAGAAGCTACGACGTTTTTACGCGTAGAGTAATTCTAGTGGTATCAGTAAAATTTGAGCTAACCTTCTGAACCCAGAACATGAGGCCATAGGCCGGGTTCTTTGGGTTGAACTCGACGAAATTGTATAAAATATTTCTACTTCTCCACTCGGGGGCTTAAACCCTCGGGTCGTACGAAAGAAACTTTTATCACGACATGGAGATCTTTTTTCACTATAAGGTTGTGCAGACAACCCGATATCCTTCAAAGCAATTGGTTCACAAAGAACCTGATATATATAAAGCATACCTCAACACAATGACTTGTTTTCATGGTACTAATAAAAGCGTCAAAGCAAAGTACGAATATTCATTACATATAGCACGGCAGCAAGGACATTATGAAAAGAAATTACATATAAAGAAGATCCTAATGAAAGTGGACTTCAGCTTCATACTCCTTCTGGCACTGAGTGCCGTCATAGATCTTCACGTCGAACTTTGACGTGCCGATATGGAAGTCGAAGGTCATGAAGAAGCCTTGATGGATGTCGTGGTCTTCTGCAAACTGTGACCAGCCACCCTTAAAGTACTGCTCGCCGTTGCCATCATACCAAACCTCCACTTCGTATGGAGTCCCACTGCCAGATTGTTCACGGAGAACCGCTTCTCGCAGTTCTCGCCCATCCATGAACTTGGTGAAATTCAGCGGCAGACGCTGAATCTCGTGGCACTGCGCCATGGCAATGCAGAAGAAAGAAAAGATTCTGGGAGGAGTAGCAGGAGCAGCGGGAGCAGCAGGAGGAGGAACGCTTGGACCTGGGGCAGCGCCAGTCACCTTGGGCTTGTTTTTGCTACCAGGTGGGCGGCCGGGACGACGCTTAATTGGAGCGGCCGATGACGATCCTGGGGCGGCCGGAGTTGTGTTGTTTTTGCTTCCACGAGGGCGGCCCCGACCTCGCGGCGCCACCGGAGAGCCAAGGTTCAAACGAGAACCATCTGCGTCAGCCATGTGGAAAAGGGAGAAGGCTAGAAACCCTAGATGAAGGGAGAAGATGATGCGGCGGAGGAGGAATCTGATTAGGATTTTTACCCTTGCCAAAAGATGCTTTATTTATAAGCACGTATTATCGGGCCCCCGTGATAAGCAAGGCCCATAAACGTATTTTACAAAGGAGTTAAATTCTGCACATAGCAGACGATAAATACCAAAGGAGAAAAAATAAGAAGGGAAGAGTGTGGTTGCACGATATGAAAAACCTCGCCTTGGGCTCGGGGGCTTATAAACAGGAGAAATTAAAAGAAAGAAGACGAAGTGAATTTTGAGCCTATGCTTGACTACAAGTATTCAAACATAGCCTCGGGGGCTACTCCCATCGGGAGCGCTGAGCGCGCACCCGATAGAGGATGAGATAGTCCATATCGAAGATAAAGAAAGTATATCATACAAACTTCGACTATATAGTCGACAAAATGCAAAGAGACTACTCCCATCGGGAGGGAATTGGAAGAAGTTAATTTAAGTTCGAATTTCTTTGATTTTATCAGTCAAAACTTGGCTGCGATATAAGATTCTCGAGTTGCGTTATCGCAATGAAACTTGAATGCCGTGATTTATCACGAAGGTAAGACCCCGGGATCCGTCTTGTGTGGCCTGATATACGCACATGGATGCGCTCTGCTGGTATGTATCCGTGTCTACGACGCGAAGAAAATCCTGGTGGACGCACTGGGTACCCTGAGAATCACTGGGATTCATTCTTTGTAAGTCCTAAATGCGGCAAAAGAGTGGGTTTGACCGGTATCCCAAATTCAAATCCAAGGGGATTGAATTTGAAGTAGGTGACAAGCATCTGTTCCGGCAGTTAACTGGCCTCTTGATCCGTCAGAGTTGTCAGACTTGTTCATCAAAACCCCTTGCGAAATATTATCATGAAAATAAGTCGAAAGACCGAGTCGAAGATTTGAAGATAAGAAGAAGTCGAAGAATTAATCAAGTCGAAGATTTAAAGATTAGAGATTCAACCCGAATCTGCAATTCTGGTAGAATCTCAGGGGCTACTGACAAGGGTATAGTTAATAGATCCCGTTAGTTGAGTACCCCTGAGGCCCGTTAAGCTAGGCCCAATTGTAATGATAGTCGAATACGAGTTCTTACCGTATGTCGATATTGTAATCTGTATCAGACCCTACCCGATCCTCGAGACCTGGCCACCTATATATAGGAGCCAGGAGGGGACGGGGTAGGGCAGATTGAAAGCAAGCCAGGTTGAACACCCAAGTTTACTTTCGATATACACTTATTTTGACTAACCTTTACCTTCGAGTTCATCCGACGCCCTATTCCCCCGATCCTAAGTCCTTCATCTAGGACATTTGTCGAGTTAACCCCTCGTCACCGAGATTGTGGAAGTAGATCAGTTTGGATTAGGTCTAGAATTCCCGCAACACGACAGCGTGTAGTGGTGGAGTAGTCCTCGCTCCTACGCAGCCCTTCGGGAGCCACACGGAAGGAGAGACGTGGGCCAGAGAGGTGGGGCGCATGGAGGAGAGGAGAGATCCCAACTCATGGGATTGTGTGTTCTCCTCCTCCCTTTGGGCCTCTTTATATAGGAGGGAGGGGGCAGGCTTGCCCCCCCCCACCAAGGCACCTAGGGGCGGCTAAGGTGGGGCCATGGAAGCCAGTGGCCAGCCCTAGAGTGCCCCACCAACCCCCAAAACCCTAGGATGCCCCCACCAGGCCTTATCCAATAAGGTGGGCACCTAGGGCCTTAATGGGCTTCCCTTCGGAAGGGGCCCATTAAGGTGGGCTGATATTTATTAATTAAATAAATACACGTATTTAACATTAATTCAACTAATTAATATTAGTTACTTATTATTTCATCCCCGTTGCTCTGAAACTCCTTCCAGAACCCTCTGAACAACTTTTGGATCACCGCGGAACTTTTCTGTCTCTCTTTTGTCAATACTCTGATAATTCTAAATATACCAAAACCATCTTACACATTATAGAGCCCTTAAGCGTATTACCCTACAGTTCGGGAATACTCTAGACATTACCGAGACACCTCTCCAATGAATGATCATTAGCAGGACCGGGATGTCCATAATGACCCCTGTGTATTCATGAAGATCTTTTGTCGTTGAATCATAAACATTGATGTCCTATTCCCTTTTGTTTCTGTGGTACTAGAAATATCCGATATCTGATCGTTGGTATCATCATACCTAGTACAATCTCATTACTAACATCGTCGTTTACTTGTTCCCGTGATATTCCATCCCTGTGACCTAGTCACATGTTGCAACATTGGATGTAATCTCACCGAGTGGGCCTAGAGTATCTTTCCATCACGCGGAAGAACAAATATCTCTATTGATGCATACGCCTCAACCTACTCCATTGGAATACCCGAAGACACCTTTTCAGTCACCCTTTCACGGAATGACGGTTGATGCAATCAAGGCAGCCTCCGGAAGTAGTGATTAGATATGATCTCGCGGTCGTGACACGATCGTGTTACAATACTAATATTAGGTATGTTCATCATGGAATTTACCCAGTGGCATGATCTCACTGTCAATTGAACATAAATGTTCCATGATCGGGAAACCTCGATCAGCAGTTGACCAATGAGCTAGTATTAGAAGTTTACTGGGAACTATGGATGTTCAATAACATGTGTGTATCAATGTTTCCAATTGACATGGTTATAGCACAGTATTAAACTTATTATAAACTAATGATATATGAAACTAAACCCTTTATTATTTTCCTCCAAAGCATATATCCTTTAGAACTTTCCCCAGAACGCAAAACCCTAGAGCACTAGGGCAAAAAATCTAGGGATCTTGAAGGAAACCCCCGATCAGCACTCCAAGCCTAGAATAGGGAACTCGAATCGGGGGCAAACGGACTCCATACCGGCGGTGTTCTGGTTGCAAAGTATTGAAACCCTAGTCGCCCTGGAGGCGCTAGGTCTTTTCGTGGCTTGGGAATGTACCTTGCATTGCGTGGTCTTGCATTTCTAGAAAATATATATTTTGGCAGTGGTCTTGTATTTTTTCAAGGATACATCATCACTGTAAGAAATCAGTCTCAACTTAAAGATATGCCATCCATGCTACGTCGTGCCACCACCAACCTATTTCATAGCGGCACCTCGGGTTTACTTTAAATCAAGTGCTCCAATGTTGATTTTAAATATTTCTGATGATTTCAATAATTAATTTGGGATGACAAGAGAGAATAAACTCATATTTACTAAATTTTGTAAAGAGCAAAAAATAAATGTATTTTATGCATCTTAAGAATTCGATATTGTCCAAACATTATGCTTAATATATTCAAGGAAGTTTAGATTTTCTTGAGGTTTGTTTTTGTAAGCTCCTAGCCTTTTATCATGGATTATTTTTAATTTTTTTCTTTCATACTACTATAATTCTAGAAAATCCATACGTGGAATATCGAAAACCATCAGTATCACCACAACATCAAGTCTCATACTCCAGTTGCGCCCAAGCAGTGACATGTTGAACCTGAAATATCAGCACCAGATACATTATGTCAATCTGTGGCTCGAAAAAGCCAAATAATTTTAGTCCCAAGTTTTATTTCATGAAGTACAAATTGTGGCAGAGGCGGATTGAGAGATATGGGGGAGGGGGCCAGCCCCCCTACCCCCAAGTTTGGCCCTCCACAACAATATTTAGCAAGGGAAAATTGTCTCCTAAAGTATAATGACAATGCACACTTCACAAAAAAACACATGCACCAAATTGCAATGTCTAATGCAAGAAAAATAAGTAACTAAACATCCAAGGAGAGCTTACAACTTCAAATGGTTCGAGGCTACACCTTAACCTGCAAATTGGACAATTGCCCTTCAATTGTAGTGCCTTTTGAGTGCACTGTGTGTGGAAAGAGTACTCACATGGGAGTTGCTTCAGTGTGTCCCCCTCTATGTACTCCTCAAGGCATATCTCGCACTCTGTCATCCCTTGCTCTTTTGGGGGTGCCATGTACGCTATTGTCTTCATTGATCTTATCGTGGCTTCATTGGTGCCTGAAAGTGGAGTACTCGTAGGAGTGCTCGCTACCACCTCGCGACGCAGGGTGTAGAAGAGCATAGAGCAACGACGATAGATGCGGCTACGCCTTCCCCCAACGTACATCATCTCACCCTTTGACACCCCTCCACCTGTCTACTGGGGCAAGGGTGTGTGGGATGGTAGTCTCTCGTGGCTTCATACAGATAAAATAGTATTTAACTTGAAATTCTACCTCCCTGTAAAAATCGACCTCACCATAAAAACGATCCCCCCCCCCCCCCCCCCCCCCCCCCGCCGCCACCACCATGGAGAGTCGTATTGGTTTCAAGAAGAAAAGCGAAGAGGTCAGTTAATTACAACGTGTTATGGCGTAACCGCCACGAAACGCTACCTACACCGTTGCAAGGCAGCACACACACACACACACACACACACACACACACACACACACACACACACACACACCTAGGAGACTACTCAGGCATCCTCCACATGTCCACCTATTTTTTTTCCTATTTTTGTCGCTATTTTTTCAAAATATATGACCACAACTGTAGGTGCAACTTCTATAAAAACCTCAATTTTGGAATGCCTATACCCTGAACACCGCCGATCTATCACCGGAGTTGCATTTGTTTCCATCCTAAACATCACTTAAGTATGAATCTCTAGAAAAACGTCTCTAACAGATGAACGAACTCGACCCATATTTTGTAGTTGCGTTGTGAACGGAAGGCGAGCCCTCCAACTCGTATTTTCACCTCTCGGTTTTACCCATTCGATACTTAAAATGAAATTTGTGGCATATTAAAACATCATGGTAAAACTTTACTGGAGTAGATTATACTACCACCGTTCCATAATTCTTGACGTGGTTATAATTCAAATTTGACACGTCAAGAATTACTAAACCGAGACAGTACTAATCATTGTGGAAGTCGTACTAATTTGTGTTTGTACGCAAGACCCGCATAGTCATGTTTTGGTACCAAAATTAGGTGGTTTGTTCATTGTGGCAAACTCATGCTCGCACGGTACCAAGCACCGTACTTATACTCCCAGTGTGCATAATAAGATCACTGTGTATCTTATCTTAGAGGTAGAGAGCAACTAATGCACGCGTTTTCAGTTGATAGCAAAGTTGTCTTCTTCAGAAAGGCACATTTAAGTATGAGTAGGCTTAAAGTATCGGTCTAATTAGTACTCCTTTGCAGCCCACGATGGTACGAGTAGGAGCAGCTAGCATGATTTGTACTGATCGACATGGAGGTCAAGTCAACAACTAAAACCTTGGCATGACGGAACAGGCAGCCCACGATAGATTCATTCAGTTTGGCCTAGCACAACGCAAGCTGCCAAGACGCAGAGACCAACTTGCTCCGGTCTTCCGATGAGCTCACCCCGTGTTCCCCACGTCCGGCACACCAACCAACAATTTTTTCCACCGGACCCAGTCGCGCCCTAGACTTAAATACGGCGGCGCTCGGCGAAACCAGCGGCGTGTAGGAGTACGACTAGAGAAGAAAAACAGCCACATTCGTCTTCCTCCTCTGGCCACTCCCCATGGCTCACCTACCACGCTTGATCGTCCTCCTCTTCCTCGCCGTCCATGTCTCCCATGGCTCCCCTCTTCCTCTCACTACCTACGACGATTCCATGTGCTTGGTGGAGTCGTTCAGGTGCGGCGGCGTTGACATCACCTATCCATTCTATCTGTCAAACGGGATTCGAGCAATCCCAGATTACGCATCCAACTACTCTTGCGGCTACACCGACCTGAAGATCTTCTGCCTAGGAGAGGGGAAAACCATGGCCCCGATACTTGAACTCAACGGAGAGAGCTACACCATTCGGGACATCTTCTACCACAACAGCACCATCATTCTCGCGGACACAGAGGTGCTCCGCAGCAACAGCTGTCCGAGAGTCAGCCACAACGTGTCATTCGACCAAGAGTGGCTGAACTACTCCGACTCCGTCGACAGTCTGAGATTCTTCTTCGACTGCTACTCCGCCCCTGAAGACGATGAGTCGCCTCATGACTTGGAAACTTACAAGATAACCTGCAGAGGGTTCAACTCCAACCGGCCTCCAGGCAGTGGAGATGGGGTTTCCTTCGTGTTCACCTCTGATTCTGAGGAACGCAAGCTTTATCAAGAGTACAAATTGGCTGACCACTGCAAAGAAAATTTCGTGGTGCCGGTACATGAAGATGTTCTACAGGGAAGTGGTCAGCTCGTATTGCCGATGGCGTACGGTGGCGTGCTTAAGCGGGGGTTCGAGTTGGAATGGAACCAGAGCACAGCGCAGCCATCGTGCCACCTGTGCGAGCAATCTGGCGGACGGTGCGCCTACAGCGAGAACAAGGAATTCCTTGGTTGCTTGTGCTCCGATAGGAAGGCGGGCGTTCACGATTGCAACGGCAGCGGCGCCACCCCTGCTTCCGCAGACCCTTCACCAAGTAAGTTCTTCAACCCTGAGAACTTAAATCCCCTCTGAATCAACTGCCCGATAGTATCTCTCGCTTGCCAATAGCCATTTCGACGGACGATAAACCCAATTTGTGTGAACTCAATCATGATGATCGATATTCAGTACTGAATACTTACCGCAGAAGTAGTAATTTGAATCGTAGCCTCCTGCGGCCCTGCCGCTCTCCCGCTATGCGCGCGCGCGTTTCCCCTGTTGCTTGCCCATTGCAAAGTCAACCTGCTTGAATCCGAAAATCAGCGGCGCTCACCCAAAAACCCAATAGCGCGTGGATAGGCAGAAGCAGAAATATTCGTTCGTGATTTCGTCAGTCCACAAGGATAGTTCATGACCATTTCCACGCCCCTTGCTCCTGTTTTGTGTTGGGAGGGAATTTTTGGAACCGGGGTTATGCCAGCGGGAAGGCGGGAGGTGGGCCCTATAAAAAAGGTCAACATATTTTGGAAATATATTTTTTAGTTTAAAAAATTCCGAAAAATATTCGCACATATATAATGGAAATGTTGGTATGCGCATGAAATATGAAACTTAAATACGGAGTATGTGTATTTGTAACCTATATAAAAAAGAGAAAAAATGCGTAGACTATACACCAATAAGTTACAATATGTATTAATATATGCCAAATTGCCAATAGATTTCTAGGTCACTGCCGAGGTCGGTCCCTATACATTTTTCGCTGCCCAATCTCGCCGTCGCCGGTAGCGATGCCCCTAATTCTAGCCGGAATGTAACCGGAAGGTTCTTCCGCAACTCGGCGACCATCGCCGGTGCAATCTCGCCGGCGGCAAGGAAGCTCACTTAGAAAATTGTAGTTGCCTTCACCAACAACCACCTTGGAGACGGCGGCGAGCTCTAGTGATGGTGACCTGCAGTGGAGGCGTGCGTGCACGTGCAAGAAATGGCACGGAAGGAGGTCTGGATGAGATCGTCCGTGGCGACAGCAGCTTTAGGCACGTGCGGTGGTCGGAGGAGGTCACGAATTTGCTGGCGACGTGCAGCGGCCAGCGGAGATTGCGAAGTCGCCAACAACATGCGGCGGTCGGAGGAGATCGTCACGGACCGAGCTTCCTCTTCCAGCGCTGCAGGCGCATAGACATTGATGCATTAATTCATGCAGAGGCTAAGGTTGTTCCCCTTATTGAAAAAAAAAAGTGAGATCAATTCATTTGAGAAGTTAAATTTGAGAGATCAGCTATAGACACACTATAATTAGAGTAAAATTTTACTTCTCTAGGTTTACTCCTCCATTTACTCCTCTCAATTGTAGGGCATCGGCTAGAGATGCTCTTACCGAGTTCTTGTTCCTCGCTCCTTAACTTGGACACATTTATACACCACTAACACCAATTGACTGATTATAAAATAACAAAGCTTAGCAGTTCCTAAATAAAAAACTTCCGGTGGAAGAAAAAGAATCGGCAATTAGAACTCTAGAAGCCTTTCTTCCACGCGCCTCGGCCAATGAAACACCACCCAAGTCGCCGCGGAACAGCGACTGCAAGTACTAGCAGCCGACTTGCGTGGCGCACTTGCGTTATGCGCCATAGTCGACCGGTCAAAGGTCTTCATATCTAGATGGGCATTTCCCGGCATGTCCCTCTCATCAGCCTGCCAGTCTCCGGCGAATACCGGCAAGTCCTTGGCGACATATAAGCGAAGGGGATCGAGCTGCGGCAGGGAACAAAGAAACTTTCTCCTGAATTCATTAGCCAACAGCTATGCCTCTGCTGACATGCCACCGGCTGCTGCTGGTCCTCCTCCTCTCGGCGGCCGCCTCCCATGGCGATGATTCCGGCGAAACCTACGACCCCTCCATCTGCCTGTCCGAACCTTACACCTGCGGAAGCATAAGCTTCAGGTACCCCTTCTATCTCTCTACCAAGAGACAAGAGCTCAACGGCTACCAGAATTCCTCCTGCGGCTACCCTGGCCTGGGGATCGTCTGCGACGACGACAAGCCCATCCTGCAGCTCGACGGCGCCCACAACTACACGGTCAAGAGCATCGACGGCTCGACGGCGACTCTAGCCGATACGGAGGCCGTCGACAACCCCTGCCCAAGAGTCGATCACAACGTGACCTTCGCACCGGACGCATGGCTGGACTTCCCTGCCAGCACCGATTACGTCTTCTTCTTCCTCGGCTGCAACTTCGGGCCTGGCCTCGTCCAACCGTCTACGATCGACCCGATAACCTGCTTAAACGTTGTCACCTATTATCCTGGACGGATGTCGTTCGTGATTCCAGACGATAGAGTGCCTGGAGGGAACTGGTCGCAGGAGTGCATCCAGGTCATACGATTTCCTGTGCTCAAATATGACCCGGTCGACCCGAAGAATTATACATGGAGAAGCACTGGATACGGCGAGGTTCTTCGTCAGGGATTCCAGGTGTCGTGGGACACTACACCCAGCCCGTGTAAGCAGTGCGAGGAATCAAATGGAAAGTGCGCCTACAACCAAACCGGAGAATTACTGGGTTGCTTGTGTACCAACGGCCAAATCAACGATCAGAACTGCACTTCAGTGGCGAACAATTCAACAAGTAAGCACTTTTCAATCAAGCACCCAATTTTCTAAAAAGCAAGGGAATTAAATTTTTTTGTGAGACATATGAACAGATTTTGAAGAACTAACCCATACATGTGTCCATCTCGATAGACTTAAACTGAACCCTTTTAAAAAAAATTAAGGCTTTCCACTGTTTTATTTTCTGAAAATGTTCGTCAATTTGCACATCGCCGCTCCCTCCGTTTCCTTCCCATGCCTCGGACTCGGAGTGCCTGCCGCTCGCTAAGGCTTTGCATCTTCTCTCAGATTTCTCACCAATTAGAGGCGCAAGTGCAAATCCTGAACGTTTTTTATGGATCTAAACCAAGCCTGTCAGATCCCTATAACTCTGAATCTTCAGTTTCGTTAGGTTTCTTCAGGCGCTCGTGCAACACGACCGTAACTTGAAAATAGTAGTTCAGGTTTAGCTGTTAAATTGTCGAGCTACTTGGGCCCCGACTTTGTGGGCAAAGACCGATCTTGCCCCGATTTGGACGTGATTGTTTCCTTCAAGTAAAATGTTTTTGTTAGTGAGATATGATTGTGCAGATATTTTCCACAGCTGTCGTCAAAAAGAGTGGGACGCCATTGTACATACATGTGAGCCGTTTTAGTTTGGAGGTGTGGTGATTTTTCAAAAGCATATAGTTTACATTTTCAGTAAACATATTTTTCTCGATGGTTTATGAAGGCCTCTTGTGTCTACTCCCGAGTCTTGGCTAGTGGATAAAGCCTAAAGTCTCGGCTTTCGCAATTTATCCTAAAATTGAGCTATACCCCTAAGTCACCGGACCATGTACAAGGCCTCTTGTGTCTACTCCTGAGTCTCTATACGTGTTGACTTGTGTTCTCCGTCACACGTGAATGTGGATGTTAAAGTGTATAAGTGGATTATACGAAGCCACCTTCTCTATTGTTCTCTGCCTTATCTTTACTAAAGCAGAAATGTTCGTTCCCGATTTCGCCTATATGTACACATTCAAAAAAAAACTATCAATCGACAAGGATGATTACTCACCCAGTTTGGAGTTTGGACATCACTAACACCAAGTGATGTAGTATTAAGTAACAAAGCTTACTCAATATAAACTTAAACACATCAAAGGCTAAGATTGCTTTATACCTTTTTATTATAACTTATGTAATTACGAAAGGGTACCGAACCATCTCATCTCTTGATACATTTGAGTTTGAAGGGAGGGTGCATTGAAGCAAAAGTGCCTAAATAAAATAAAATAAAAACTTCGGGTGGAAGATAAAAGAATTCGGCAACTAGAAGCCTTTCTACCACGCGCATCGGATAATAAGAAAACCACGCAAGTCTCCGCAGGACAGCGACGGGAGGTACTAGCAGCCGACTTGCGTGGCACACTTGCGTTATGCGCGAGACCCGACCGGTCAAAGGTTGAGGAAGAGGAGCATTCCCGGCATCTCCCTCTCACCCGCCTGCCACTTATAAACGGAGGCGATCCAACTGCGGGCTGCGGCAGGGGCCAGGGAGCAACGAAACTTCTCCTAAATTCAATTCATCAGCCAACAGCCATGGCGCCTCTCTCGATATGCCACCGGCTGCTGCTGCTTCTTCTCCTCTCCGCAGCCGCCTTCCATGGCGATTCATCTGGTGCTACTTACGACTCCTCCCTGTGTCTGAATCAAACCTACACATGCGGAGAGCTTAGTATCAGCTACCCCTTCTATCTCTCTGAAGAGACAAAGGATCTCAACGGCTACAGCAACTCCTACTGCGGCTACCCTGGCCTGGGGATCCTGTGCGACGACGACAAGCCCATCCTGCGAACCGACAGCGGCAAGAACTGCAGGGTTACGAGCTTCCAGGGCACGAGCGCGAACCTGTCTCTGGCCGATCCGGAGGTCGTCGACGGCAGCTGCCCAAGGGTCGATCACAACGTGACCTTCGGGCCGGGCTCGTGGCTGGACTTCCCTGACGACACCGTCGACTACCTCGTCTTCTTCCTCGGCTGCACCTTCAATCTTAGCCTCATCCAACCACCCACCATCCGCCCGATCACCTGCCAAAGCCTTGTCGGCTATTATCCTGGCCAGTTGTCGTTCGTGCTTCCGGATGATGGCGTGCCTGAAGGGAACTGGCCGCAGGCATGCGAGAGAGTCATAGAAGCTCCTGTGCGTAAACATGGCCCGGTCGACGCAGCAAACACTGCATGGAGGGACACCGGATACGGCGATGTTCTTCGTCAGGGCTTCCAGGTGTCCTGGGAGGACAACAAACCCAGCGCGTGTAAGAAGTGCGAGAAATCCCATGGACAGTGCACCTACAGGGAGACCGGAGAGTTCCTGGGTTGCTTCTGCACCAACGGCCAAATCAACGCTAAGAACTGCGGTACGTTCAATTCAACTCGTAAGCAATTCTCAGTCAAGCACCCAATTTTCTAAATAGGATGGGGATCTTTTTTTTTTTTGTGAGACATATGAAGTTATGAACAGATTTGAATAGCTAATTAACCCATACAGAACTCCATCTAGAATTCTTGATAGACTTAAACTTCTGAAAATTGTTCGGCAATTTGCATCTCGCACCCTCCTTTTCTTTCCTTCCTTTCCTTTCCCACCAATCAGAGGCTCAAGTGCAACGCTTGAACGTTTCTGATGGCTGTAAACGAAGCCTGTCAGATCCCGCACTACTCTGAATCTTCAGTTTCGTCAGGTTTCTTCAGGCGCGCGTGCAACGCGTGTAACTTGAATATAGTAGTTCAGGTTTAGTTGTTAAATCGAAACCCAGCTCGGACTACTTGGTCCGGACTTAGTTGGCAAGACCAATATTCCCCCGATTTGGACGCGATTGTTTCCTTCAAGTAAAACGCTTTTGTTAGTGAAATATGATTGTCCGGATATTTTCCACAGCTGTCGTCAGAAAGAGTAGGACGCCATCTTTGACCACTCTACATACATGTGAATATGTGATTCCTTTTCTTTGGTGACAGCATCTGGCTTTTGCTCTGTTTGAAGGTGTGGCGATTTTTCAAAAGCATATAATTTTGCATTTTCAATAAGGCGTTCTGATGGTTTATGAGTCTTTCTTTCACTCCATGTTTGCTTCAATTTTGTCTTAAAGCACCGCTTCCAGCGATTGATACTTTGCGCCCTGTGTCCCTCTCTAGGAGCTACCGAGCTCGGATTAGGGTTTGACATGCAGTCAATGGCAAAGCTATGTGCATGTCAGTGGGCCGCTCACTCCTAAACCCTAAATCTATGCATCTTGCTATGCACCAGTGTGCGGCGTGACATCATGAGCATTAGGATTTGAGCTTAGATGGGTAAAAGTCATGGCTCAACGACTAGTATCATTTGGATTGGCGTAGTTCCTCTTTTATATATTGGAAGTCTCCACGAATCAATTTAAAATTTTAGCAAAACAAACATTTTCGAATTGTATTTTTTTTAGAACCATCTGGAGTTCTTTTAGCTGGGGAAGTCTTTCGTAAGTTTCCGAATCATTTCATTATTGTATTTTTGTGTTCGGGAAGGAAAATTGGAAGATTCAGCCGAGGACTGGCTAGATATCCACGTGGCGAATAGGAGTGTGCGAAACCAAGGATTTGGTTACCAAGTGAAATACCACGGGACCGGAATTCTCAGGCCCCCTCCAGTAAATTAGTTTAGCAGGCAAAAAATCTCGGTTCATTTGAAATCGTCTAAATTTTGGCTAGTTCGTTAGTCCAACCTAAACCCGCTATGTTCCCCTTTCAATGGTATCACATGCCTCAATTCATTTGTCCCAAACTTTTCACTCATCCTCTACAAATTATATTCAAAATCTTTAGAAATTAGCGAGTTTGAAATTCAAAAGTTGTTTGAGAAGCTTGTTCCTGTAACTACGGTTACCGGAAATCTGGCCCCCTTCGAGATTTTTATCTTACCGGTACCCAAAACCTTGTGCGAAACAACATTCATGGACTTGCAGAATCATTCCAAAAGACAAGCAAATCTTCTAGAGGAAATAAAATGCCAAATTAAATGATAGATATACACCACGAGTATCTTTGCTTTGACACCAACCGAAAAGAAAACTACCTTCAAGTCGCGTCGGGCCCAAGGACATGGAGACCGGAGAGGCAACAAGGCGACTTGCATAGCTGGCGCGTGGCAACTGCAATAATGCTAGAGCTACGGAATATTTGTTACGGAATTGATCTACGGAATTAGGTGGAAGCAGCCCATTGGTGTGAATTCGGATGTGAATTACCCCACCTCCCGTGATTTCAGCCCCGTAATTACCCCACCTTTGGCCACGTTAGTCCGTAACCTCAATTCCGTAAGAAAGGGTCCGTAACTGTAGCATTACTCGTGGCAACTGCCCCAGGCGTCCTATCAGCTGTGATGTTCCTGCACTGCCCACCCAACCGGCCAACCCCTTCACCCAACACAAACCCCGCCAAGCTACGCTCCACGCACGGCTTATAATCTGGAGGCAGGCACCATCCGCACCAACTGCGTAGAATCCGGCGTCGACCCAGACAGCGAAGAAATCAGCCATGTCTCAGTCTCTCCTCTGCCGCCACATACTTGCCCTGCTTATCGTCCTCCTCTTGGCCGCCGCTTCCGATGGCGATCCGGCCGGTGACACCTACAAGTGCCAATCCGAGCCTTCCACCTGCGGCCATCTCAGCGTCCGGTACCCGTTCCATGTCTACAACGGAGCAGAGGATGCGCCGACGGAGTACGGCGAGCCGCGCTCCTACTGTGGCTACCCCGGCCTGGCCATCCACTGCGACGACGACGGCGAGAACCCCATCCTCCGACTCGGCGGCGACGACTACGCGGTCTCGAACATCGACTACACAACCCTCACCGTCTCCCTCGCCGACGCCGACGTCGCCGGCGACTGCCCCACGGTCAGCCACAACGTCACCGTCCCAAACCCCTTCCACCTGCCCACCTCCGCCGTCGCCTACCTCTTCTTCCTCACCGACTGCACCTTCGCCCCGGACGCCGAGTTCGCTCCCAAGCCGCCCCGCAAGCCGCCGGGCATCAAGCCGATCACCTGCGGGCAGAGCTCCGAAGCGGAGCCCGCCACCAGCACTACCATGTCCTTCGTCCTCCCGGAGCGCGACGTCCCTCCCAAGGGGGAGTGGTGGCGGGCGTGCCGGTCGGTGCACAGCGCGCCCGTGCTCAGGGACGCCGTCCCGGCGGACGCGCAGAGCGCCGCGTGGAGGGACGGCGGTTACGCGAGGGCTCTCCGCGGCGGGTTCCTGGTGAGCTGGGACCGGATGATCGGCTCCGGCCCGTGCGGGCGGTGCGAGCAGTCCGGCGGCAGGTGCGGCTACAACGGCACCGACGGGTTCTCGGGTTGCCTCTGCGCCAATGGCGCCCTGGCGGGCACCGACGGCTGCAGCAAGATGTCTGACTCCGCCGCGCCAATGTCCGGTAAGCCGTTCCGACCGAACCACCGTGGTACTCTTCCCTTTTCCCGTACGTGGTCCGTCGTTCCCAACTGAATGTCCGGACAGTGTGGATCACTTCGCTTCGCGATTTCCTTGCACGCCAAATGAAGGCATAGGCTCGAGAGCTAGCTTAATCCATGCTCATAATCTGACAGTGACAGATGGGGCCAGCCGGCCAGCTCGAGAATTATCAGCGTATATTTTTTCAAAAAAAAGGAGAAATATCTGAGTGTGAAAAGAACCGAAGCTTAAATCACATCAGTGCAGTTCGCCCTCTCGACCCTTCCTTCCATCTGACAAAGATCTTCGAGCAACTCCATCTGACAGAGATGTCTCTGAATTTCCTTCCAATGGCCCCATCGTCATTGAGTTTAGTGTTTCTGGAACCCAGCAGGGCAGGGTCTTGGCCACATCGGTCACGTCGGCTTCAGTACGACCACACGGAAGAGGAAAATTAAGCAACAGCAATCGCACTGCACAGCGACGCAAGTCCTCCGTTCCATGGACTGGTTCAGAATTTAGAAAACCATCAATTAGGACGCGTCGATCGACCAGTCTCTGAATCATTCTACTTTCCAAGTTTCCATGCCATGTCTACTATCTTAGCTACTGCACCTTCGCGGCAAGAGCTAAGCAGCCAATTGATGGTTAGGTGATCAACAGCAAAGTTGATGTGCACCAGGCATTGCCCTGTTTATTAATTTTGATGGGTCGACATCTTTTCACACTTTATAATCGAAGCGAGGAGAAATCATTCGGCTGCTGGTCGTTGTTGCCCTGCATCGCTGGTGTTCACATCGCGTTAGCCCCATAGGACAGATGCAGCAACTTGAGATCTGGTTCACCTGTAAAATACGATATGACATTCTATCGTACTACCTTAGTACCGATTTAATCGACGCTGGACACTGCCTACTGCCATGCCCGCGTCCCACCACTCTGCGTAGATTAAAACGGTACGGATGGTGTATGACTACAAAAGCACTGCTTTGGACCATCAACGTCTAGCTTAAACTTTGAACCAGCTGTGGTATTATTCAGCCTTTTATCTTTTAACCTAACCTTGACAAGTTCAGATGGCGTGAGTTGGTGGCTCAAATTCTGCTCCCTCTTTTATAGGGAATAAACCGATCTTTAATTGCGAAAACATTGCAGTTCATTGTTAGGCATAGATTCTAAGACTTGCTGACCATTAGTCTTTGATTTTGAATGCTTTTTAAAAGCTCTGATGTCATGCTGAGATCTTTCTTTCTATTATTTGAACTGTCTTCAGCATATGTGTTTTTGCCTGCCTTTATGACTTCTTCAGCTTTCATTACTGATGCCGATGCCCTACCTATCGTTGTGTCCTTCATGTTTCTCGACAAAAGTATCTGCCGTGTCATGTCTATATGTTAGCTTGACTTTAAGGGCTAAATCCGTCACAAAATGTTAATGTGTACACTTTGCTACAACTTTACAGAAGTCATAGTATTTTCCTCTTAATTGTCATCATGCATCATTTCTTCACACCAAATGTTAATTCTTCAACAAAACTAAGAGAAAGATCAATGCAAAGATCCCGCGTCTGCTTGGCTGTTGGTACAAGATTTGGATTTTTAAAGTTCATCGATACTGAGAAGCGATAAATCCAACCGAGTATGTGACAGCTTTGTTAGGAAGTAAAGCACCTTGGTCAAGTTCCCCAATGCTGCTTCTTTGTATCACATAGGCAGCAGAGGCAAAAGCGTCTCTTAGACTACTTAGGTTCCAAAACATTATGTAAATTACTGACAGAAAATAGCCAATTAGATGTCTGATTATCCTAGTAAATCTTCACAAACATTATTGCTGACTTGTTTGTGTGCTTGTTAATTGATATGCAGGATCAAAGAATAAGCAAACAACAATTATAGCAGGTACTGCACATTCATATTTCCTGTGTCACTTACAAATACTCATGCAGTTAATTTCTTGCTTTGCTAATGTTTGGATGCCGCTCAACACGAGTTAGAGAATTTTTATCAGCTATGGTTAATAAGAAATAATATTCCTTTCAACACTTAATGTTCATACTAGAAGAAGTTTGAGAGATGAAAAACAAATTCAGACAATGATATTTGGCATGTTGGTTTGCAACCTGCAGTTAACCTATTCTGTGCATTTTTCTAGGTTCTACAACTGACTGCAGCGATGCTCGTCATTAAGGCTGGTCAGAGTGGGCAGTATCAAATAGTAGTATTATGCATATGATACAAATCTTTGTTATGGATGATATCATGTAGTATTATAGGTTTAATATATATTTATTGATTTTTAGGATCTCAATGCAAATTTGTGTACAAGATCTAATTGACACTATTTTCTCGTAACATGCGCTATGATACAAGATTATCTATGCTAGTACTCTAATTTTCTCTCTCTTCATTAATTAGCTGTCACATTACTATTTTCATGGGCCTAAGATGTATGATACTTGCACTATGGCTAGTCTAACACGCTTGATCTTCATTTGCTATTTCAGGTGTGGTGGGCGGTGCCGCCGGTGTCTTGCTTGTTGCTGGCTTGATAGCCTTTCTCTACATTCGCAAGAGAAAGCAGAGGAAGGTCGTGAACTCCTCTTCAAAGCTCCTCAAGTATAGCGGCTCTGGCGGGACTCCGACACGTTCCAGGGACACCTTTGACATGGAGTCCGGCACCGGCAGCACCCAGGACATGGGCAGCCGGTTCAGCTACGAGGAGCTCGAGGAGGCCACGGATTCCTTCAACGAAAACAGAGAGCTGGGTGATGGCGGCTTTGGCACCGTATACAAAGGTACGCATGACACGCTCTGAAGACACACTCTGCAACATTCTGAGGTAGCTTAATGGTGTGAGCTCATGGGTTTTTGATTGATCCAGGATATCTCGTGGACGGGCGAGTGGTGGCGGTGAAGCGGCTATACAACAACAGCTACAGGCGAGTGGAGCAGTTCGTGAACGAGGCGGCCATCCTGGCACGGCTGCGCCACCCGAACCTGGTCATGTTCTACGGCTGCACGTCCAAGGAGAGCCGCGAGCTCCTCCTCGTCTACGAGTTCGTCCAGAACGGCACGGTTGCCGACCACCTGCATGGGCACCGCGCGCAGGAGCATGCCCTACCGTGGCCGCTTCGCCTCAACATCGCCATCGAGTCCGCCGCCGCGCTCACCTATTTGCACGCCATCGAGCCACCCATCATCCACCGCGATGTCAAGACCTGCAACATCCTCCTTGATACTGACTTCCATGTCAAGGTCGCCGACTTTGGCCTCTCCCGCCTCTTCCCGCTCGATGTCACACACGTCTCAACTGCTCCACAAGGCACCCCAGGGTATGTCAGTCTGTCTGATTATTATTGAGCAAATACAGGAGACAAACTAGCCATCTCCTCGTATTTTGGCATTTAATCAATTCCTTGTGATTTTTGTGCATGTCAGGTATGTGGATCCAGAGTACCACCAGTGCTACCAGCTCACCGACAAGAGCGACGTCTACAGCTTCGGCGTCGTCCTGGTGGAGCTCATCTCGTCGAAGCCTGCTGTCGACATCACCCGGCAGCGCAACGAGATCAACCTGGCCGGCATGGCCATCAACAGGATCCAGAAGTGCCAGCTCGAGGAGCTGGTAGACCTCGAGCTCGGCTACGAGTCCGACCCAGCAACGAGGAAGATGATGACCATGGTGGCCGAGCTGGCGTTCAGGTGCCTGCAGCAGAACGGTGAGATGCGCCCACCGATCAAGGAGGTACACGATGTCCTCAGGGCCATAAAGGAGGGAAACATGGTGGAGAACAACGCAGGTGGCAAAGACAAGGACCTTGTCGCGCCCTTCTCCCCTGACACGGTGCACGCTCCATGGGACAGCAGGAGCACGACTCCTAACACTAGCCAGTAGATTAGATCAGGTGTTTGCAGCAGAGTAATATTCATGTCTGTAGTATGCTTACGACCGAGAGTTGCTTGACATTGCCGTGTATGAGCGACATTTACTCTCCTTTTTCCCATCCAGTTGATGTAAATATGTGTTTGTTGGCTACCAGAGAAGAGGCAGTGTACATATATAAGAGTGGTGTGTTGAACTGGTTATGTTACATACTATGGCTACTTTTTTTCGAAATGTGGCTTCCCGGCCTCTGCATCGCACACAGCCGCTTTATTAAACAAATCCGTCCACAAAGTTCTTAAGTACTTAGGAGGCTCCATGTCTACTTTGGCACCCGCCCCTAACCTAACCCAACCCTAGCCGCCGCCCCTAATCTTCTCGCCGCCGCCGGAGGGGCGACGGGCAAAGCCCGGCCGCCTCAAGGAAGGTGGCGGCGGGGATCTTCCTCCCCTCGCTGGCGGTGCGGAGGGGGCCCGTGGCCGTCGGGAGTGCGGCGTGCCGTGGTCGCGGCAGCTGTAGGCGGGGTCGGTGGTGGGCGTCACGGTGATGCTCCCGGTGGCCCTCGGCGCCAGCGGTTTTCGACCTGGGCGGCCCGGGCTGCCTGCTTCTCCGCCAGTCTTGCTGGTGGGGGGAATCGGGCGGCCTGATCTGTTGGATCAGCGGCATGAGGAAGGCGGCTCACCACCGTTGTGGCGAGCTCGCATGGATGGCTGGGCCGCCAGACTCGGCTGCGTGATCTGCCGGCGGGTGGTGTGGGGGCTGCCCTGCTCGGCTTCAATAAAGGAGGTGGTCCTAGGTACCTTCCCGCGTCAAGATGAGATCGACCGGATGCTTGCCCCCTTTGATCTGGCCGGACGGTCGTGTTCCGGAGGTCTCCGCCAGCGAACTCCACTGGACGATCCATGTCTGGAGATTGATGGATCGGGTGATCCTCGATCGTGCGCACCCATGTTTTTTTTTGACCGTTTGGGTTCAGAGGGAGCGTTTCGAAGCTCTGCAGACTGTTAATACCATGGAGCACACTTTCTCGTTCCATGGTGCTAGCGAAGAATGTCATTGTAGGCAAGATCTGTGGGCTAGCAATGGTGGTTTCTGTCTTTGTGGCGATGAGGAACTGGCCAGGTGTTCCATGACTTCGAGCAGCGATATGCAAGTGGGGGCGACTGCACAGGAGAAGTCTAAAGTCTTATCTTTCAGGATGAAAATCCATGGTCTGGCCTTAATTGATTGTGCCTGGCAATGGCCTTGTTGAAGGCGTTGTTTTGAGAGCGACGACTTTCTTCAGGGTGAAAACCCGAGATCTATGATCGAACGACGAGAGCGCTTGTGCACTGTTCCCTTCTTGAAGGCGTCATTTTTTAGAGAAGCTGGACTTCTGGTGCTGTCTTGGTGGTGTTAGTACTGCTGTTCTAAGAAATAGATCACTTTGTCAGGACTTTTCTTGTTGTAATTCTTCTTTCTTTTTTGGTTGTGTGCATCCACAGTGCCGCTAGGGCAATGTGTTGTTGCAGAGGCTGGATGTATGGTATCTTCACGATATTAATATCTACTCTATCTAAAAAAAAAGTACTTAGGTTTTACCATTTGATTTGGGATTAGTCCGATCTTGTATTTTCCTATTTAGCAGTTCCAGCAGTCAGATTCCATGTATAATAATAAACACAAGAAGTATAAAACCAGACAACCGGAGGAATGCTCCTTTTAAGTCACATAACATATGAACACTATATTGGCATATCCAGACTAGAATATGTTGCTTCTGATGGCACCAAGACTTTAGACTGCACAAAGTGGCAGCAAATTGTTCTATCTTTGTCCCTTGTGATTACAGACAATAATGGTACACTTTTACATGATGGAAATCCTACTTCATGCGACTGGTGTGGCAAAACAGGTTAATTGCACACATGTTAACTAAGCGAGAAAGCTACCATGTTCAGACGTACCTCTTTGATAAATGACACTTTATTCAGCAGCCTCCTGATTCTTTTTCTCATATTAAAACAGCCGTTGTCCCTCCACTGCGGGAACTGCTGGTGTCTCTCCTTGCTATACAATGTGACACAGTTGCTTGATTCTCATGTCATGGTATTCAGAAACTACTCCATGAATTATGCCGAAAGTCATATTGTAGATCACCAAACCAAGCATCTTCTCCTTCTAAACTTGTCAACATCATCTGAGCTCATTCGTGGCTTTTCGGGAACATCTACTGTTTTGGATTTCCCAACTCTACTATCCAAGCTCTTCCGTGAGACCTGTCGGCACTTTGCTGCTTCTTGGGTTTTGTTCGTGGATGCAGGCTCTGCATCTTTTCGAGAAGTCTCATCTGTTGCTGTTACCTCTTTCAGTTCAGGTTTTGTTGATTTTTTGCCAAGGCCCGACACAAACTTCTTCAAATGCCTGATGTAGTCAGGATACAGCTCAAGATTGCAGTGCCCACCGCCACTTAGCCACAAGGGTGAGTGTTTCACCTTGCAAAGCTCCCAAAGCTGTTTTCCATGAGACCAATCAACTACGTCGTCTGATGTGCCCTGGTATAAGAATTATGCAAATTGTTTCAGTTATGACAATTGAAGCACCAAAATTCTATGGCAGAAATAGTGGTAACAGATATTGTTTGACCTCAGTAACTTCACATCTCTTTGTAAATTTGATTCATTTATGTTTAACTATACATACTTGGCTTGGTGAGCATTTACAAATAAATCATTTATTTTCAGCTTCTCAATGTAATGGTATAAAAATACCAAACAAATCCTATTATAACCACAGCAGGCCCAATGTAAGAACTAGACACCACTGAAAAGGAAATAAATAAGCATAAAATAAAAGAAACTTACATGAATGACAAGAACTGGACAATTTACAAGGCTGATTTTGTCGACATTCTACAAAATAGTGGAAACATATATCAGCCATTTATCAACCGCAATTCTATGAGAGAAGGGAGTAAGTCAGATTTACCTTGTAAATGTCAAACCAAAATGTTTTCTTTACTGGATAAAGTACTCTGAGTCCAGATAAAATGGGACTGTGCAGAACCACAGCTCGCAAGTTTGGTAATCGTGAAGCAAGATCGATGGTTGGACCACTTCCAACGGATTGGCCATACAAAATTATATCCTCATCTGGCACACTATATTTTTCCTTGAGGCAGTTATATGCTGCTTCAATGTCTGCATATGTATTATACTCAGAGGGCTGTTCAATGGAAGAATAAAATGTCCATTAAGATATGCTTGCATAGAAGATTAGCATTGGTGATTTTAAGATGTAGCAGCAAACGCAATACCTTCCCTGTAGACCTCCCATAACCAGCATAATCATACCTGCAACATATATAGGGTATGTTAAGATGGATGTCAGGGAGGAAACACATCCTTATGCAAGCACGACTGCACGAGCATAAACAGAAACCTATTTAGAATTCGAGGGCTGTTCAAAATTGCTCTAATTCGACTGCGCGCCGTGATGCGGCCATCCGGCGTCCTCGTGCTGGTGGCAACCTGGCGTCGACTCCCTGCCTGCAGGGCAGCGGAGTTGCCTCGTTGGTGCAGGCGGCAGGCCAGATCTGGCCTGTGGTGGTCGACGATGTTGTTCTCCGCCAGGGCCAGTGGTGGCCGGAGTTGCGGCTCCGGTAGCAGCAGCGGGCCTTCCCCTCTCAGATCCGGCCATCTTGGTCCCCGATCTGTAGAGTAGGGGTGGTTGCTACGGTGGTGGTTGGTGATCAACGCTCCTCCAACGACGACGAGGTGCCTTCTGCGATGGTGGTTCAAGCCTGCGACCTGTCTCCTCGTCCACCCGTCTCCGGTTTGCTGGGGTCTTGGTCTTAGGCCGGGGTGAAAACCTTGCTTGGGGGCTTCCAATGCTGACCACGGCAACGCCTGCGGGTGCCGTTTCCTCCTTGGAGGCGTGGTCTTGGGCCTGACCATTCCTTCCCCTCGGCACAGGGGAAACCCTAGGTTCGGTTTGCCGGACCGGGCAGCAGTGGCGCCACGGCGTCATTCCCTTCTTGGAGGTGCTGCCTAGGCTGCTAGGGGAGTCTCCCGGTGTGGCATTTGGAGATGGTGGCTTTGCCGGTGTCTGCCGGCGAGGATTTGTGGGAATAGGTCGCAAGTGGTGGCTACTTCTCAAGGTGCGAGCCTCCGGGGTGCAATGTACATCATCGCCGACACTTGCTAGTCGACATCTTCTTCAAGTCTGGCCGGACCCTGCCTTCGCTTGCCGACTCTCTAGGCACAGAAGTGGGGGTACGTTGGTCCGTGCTGCCTCGAAGTTGTGGTAGTGCTATGGTGGTGTTTGGCTTTGGTCGTGACGCGGTCTTGAGGCTTGGTGTCAAGCCTCCCCGCCATTCCTGGCTGTAGTTGGACAAGGCAAGCTTTGTCGTCTTGGAGTTGTAGGTTTTGTGTTGTAAGCCAGTGTCTTGGGTGTGTGTGTGGTGTTGTAGCCCGTGTGGTTTTCTCTTGTCAGCTTAATACAAAGACGCGCAGTTCTCTAGCGGGTTCTCAAAAAAAATTGCTCTAATTAATATAATGTGTGAATGAGTTGTGTGTACGAGGGGGTGGAGGTCCCTTGGGATCCAAGACATGACGCACATCTGTCTGCATAAAATTCCAATCATTAGGTACACTGGTGATCCACCAGACAGACCCACCAGTTATGCCTCGAAATAAAACATACCATCTCCTCACTATCGAAAAAGTTTCTTCTGTCAGATCCAAGCTACCTCCACAAAATACATTATCTAGTTTCACACCCACAATGTCGAGTACAGTAGAACTATTCTAAAGTTGCAAATTTCCGCAGTATGCAAGCATATATAGCACACCTCTTAAGGAACTGCCCGTGTAATCTGCAGACCATCTAATCTTTGAAGCTAGTTAATCGAGTTTCCCAAACTAATGGACTGATACGGTGCTCCTTTAAGATCAAAAGTAAGAACCAAGTAGGTGTCGAGCAGCAAGACAAGGATGGTCACTTTCAGAGGCTAGATAAATTAGTATAGTGCTAATACTTCGTTACTGACGGGAAAGGGGGAGAGACGTGGCAGCTTAGCTACCAGTAAAATACAGCTGAATTTCGTCCGCAGCTAGTACTAGCAATTAGATTGTTTTTCAGCGACTAAGAATAAAAGTCGCACAAATTGAAGTAGAGCACATAAGATGAGCATTTTGTGTGTGATTCATAGTAACTCTCTAGCCAATTTATGTGCTACGAGACAGAATTATAAAAAACAGCCTCCATTTGCAAAATTGCAGCAACAAATCAGGAAACAGGCACACCGAATCTTCTTACAATAAATGCACGCCACATATCCAAACACCTTTGGAAGTAGTACGCATCTTTCCCAAAGGTATCGCGGAAGTTTCCACCGAAGGAAACAAATCCAGCTTAGAAGCAGTCCACTAAATCAACAAGCAAGGGAGAGCATTATTACCCGAAGATGTTGACGCGTAGGCGTCTGCTGAGCTCGACGAAGAGTCCGTACATCTGGCCGAGGTCGGCGGCGTTGCCGTGGGAGTAGAGGAGGGTGGCGGAGGCCCTGGCGTGGCGCACGTGGACCCCCACGATCTCGTTCCCGCGGCGCGTGCGGAGCCGCACCACCTCCGTGCCGTCCTCGTCCTCGGCGGCAGCAGAGGTGGAGGAGTCCGCGGCGCCGTCCCTCCTACGGCGGCGCGCGGGCGGGCGCGAGATCTCGGGGATGAGGAGGCGGCCGGTGGCGGCGTCGGCGACGACGACGGTGTAGGAGGGCGGCGTGGGCGGGAAGAAGGCGAAGCGCGCGGCGATGGTGGACGTCACCCCGCCCATGTCGACGGACGGGGCTGGCTGTCAGCGGCGGCGGGCACGCGCCGGCATGCGGGGGTTTGGATCGGAGGGTTTGGTGGTGGTGGAGCAGAGGGGGGAGGGAGGAGGTGGGAGCTCACTACCGCTGCGAACTTTTCCTCGGCAGCCAGCCCAGCCAGCGTGTTTAATTCGCGTGCTTGATGATTTAGCCGTGGTTTAGATTTAGCGAAAGGGGCCATGCGGTTGGACTCGCCCGTACGGCGGAATGTGGCGGATCGGCTGAGGCCGCCAGCTGCCGTGGCCAATTCTGCGGTCGTGGTAGGGTGTCAAGATTGGCGTATTGCTCGGATTGTACTATATGACAAGTACAGTAGTACTGAAAGGTTTGTCCATATACGGTATGTGGTTGGAGCCTTCACCAATCACTATTTTTTTGATAAATCTAGCCCTCTAGCAAAACTAATGCTTATCTAAACCCTCGATGATACTATTTTAAATCTGACTCCTAGGTTCGGCGTTAGCGAGAAGTGAGCCGAAATTATGTTGATCGATGCCGCCAAGGATGGTCGACGCTGCAGCGACATCAGCGCCAAACTCACTTGGCTATTTTCTGCTATTTTTTAGCTGAAATTCGTTAGCGTCGACCTGCACAACTTTGGCTCTAGTCTCATTGACGTCGAACGGGTCGAATTTTCTAAATGGTTTCGCCGAGTGGTCAGAGCTGACAGTAGTTTTGCCAGAGGGTCAGATTTGTCAAGCAATACACCATTTTCTTGCTCTTTTATAGTAACCTTAGCGAAAATTGGCTTGCTTGCAACGGTATGAGAAATAGAGTACTCCTAGTGAAAATTAGAACAGATGGACACGGATGTTTGGCAAAAACAACTAGGACTCGAGCTAGTTTAGAAGAGAGAAGCATGATCTGGTTGGCTCCCTTTAGAGACGTGAGTTGTAAAGGAGTGACGACTGCAAAGTAGGAGTACTAGTACATGACAAGTTGTGTGGTTTCTTTTCTAAAGAACTCGTCGATGTATTCCCCTTTGGCTGCGGATCATCGGTGCGGGCACATGCTACTCAAACTTGGAGTGTTGCCTACACTTAATCAGGACACCTCAAAGACCTATATATAGTACTGAATCGAAATGACGATCCAGAGCAACCAAAGTTTTCACGCTACGGACAATCTGAATTTGTGAAGAATGGCCACGGGACGCACCACACGGCAGCCCACGCGCACCGGATGCGCGAATCCATATGAGCCGAGCCAGCTGCGTCCGCGACAATCTTTTCCGTTCCTCCTGCAGGTTGGATAGGAATCGTTGGGGAGAGAGGAGCCCCATCGTCCGCATCCTCCGTCGTTCGCTTTTGATCGATCAGGCGCGGAGGCAGCAAACAGGAGATTTGGCGTAGCGTCACGTCGAGGAGTGATGGGCGTAGGAGACCAGGTCACGAGGATAACTCCTTTGACCGACGAGTTTGTTTGGCCGGGGGTGCCTGTCTTATCCGACGGTGTATGTTGTTCCATGATTCGTGCTAGGTTCTTTTGCACTTACATCCTGTACAAAGGACATCTTCACACTCCTATGGCAGCCAAAGTGTACATGTCCACTTCGTGCAACCTGCATCCATCTCTCTCTCTTCCCCATTTTCTCTAGTGTTTCTCCGGCAGGTGGCGTAGCCGGCGTGACGGCACAGCAGGCGGCTGTGGCTTCGACCATTCTCGCAGCACACCTCCATGCTCGTGCTCGGCCTCCGCTCCGGCGACCGTAGTCTATCTCGACGAAAAGGAGGGCCGCGGCGGCCGACGTCCATCCCCACGGTGGTCTCCCGACCTGGATCCATGGCCGTGTGGAGCACATGCTAGCTCCATCCCCTTCCCCTCCGTCCTTCTACGACTTCATTGACGAGGAGCCTGCCTCGCGAGGGAGGTCGTCCACCAATCCCGATCTGGATTTACTTTCTTTTTTGGAGATTTCTTTCCTGTTCAGTTTGGTTCTTTTTTCTTCTCAATCTGGCAGGCTGCTCATCTCTCGTCTTCTCCACAGCAGCGACAGCACCATGTGCCACTTCGTCTCTTTCCTCCCACAGATCTTACTTTTTTCCGAATTGCTTTCATGGATTGGTCATGGATTTCTCCCTGTATGAAGCCTTTTTATTTGTTCATGCTACAGATTCATCTCAACCTGGGCATCAATATCCCTGTGTGCTTTCATTTTAATGTTCTTAATTTTTTTATGAACAAAATTGCTTCCATACATGATTTGTATTCTCTAGATGTGGTGTACAGCCCCTACATTTGAATCGTGTGAAGGTTCCTGGATCTTTTCGGTTCCGTCTCCAGATTTGAAGTGAAAAACCATGGATACATGGTCAAAATCAAATTAAATTTGGTGTTTATCCTTAATTTTTGGATCTAATTCCACTGACTCTGGTGGTACAGGATGAAATATTGCATGATGTAGTGGTTATTGTACGAACGAAATTAATCTCTAACCTGGAACATATTTGTCAAATCTCTTCCAATATAATCAGAAACCTGGAACCTGTTACAATGGTGACTCGGTTGGTGGATGTTGTGATAAAGTAGGATCATAGGTTATATCTTGCAAAAAAATATGGACCGACACATTAGAAATCACAGTAATTTAAGGGGTTTTTTGCAATGTCCAACAGAGAATGCACAGATCTTAAAGCACTGTTGGACGGTACCAGATAAGACCAAAGGGTCCATAGCTATGTGGTTTTGCTTTTTCGGGAAAGCAGGCACCCGTCAATGAATCTACCGACCTATCTATCCCCTATCGCACATGTCCCGTGTCACATAGCACCGATCCTTCGTCGCTGATGTGATGGTGTCTATGTGACTGACTCTACTTTTACTCTAGCTTGTACTCCGTATTTGAGTAGTAGTAGAACTTGGTTCAAAGTTCGACAAAATCTTTGAAATTCAAGTAATTTTTGTGGGTTCCGTTCTGCAATACATTTGTCTACAAAAATTTGAACTAGAATCAGAAAAAATTGACAAAATTTCATTCGAATTTGACAAAATTTTGACAAAAACAAAATTGGTTTTTAAAATTTCCGAGGTTCACGGAGTTTTCGGGTATTTTAAGCGGGTCTTGAAATTTTTTTCAAACTGCAATTAACAGTCTACAGATGATGGCACATCTTTGCTAATCTTCTTCGCCGATGTGTGTGTATAGTTGTTGCGATCCAACAATGAGACACTAGGGGTTCCTCAAGCAAGTAGTAATTGGTAGGCTTGTGCTGCGAGTAAGGCTTGAGATCGGCTCATGCCTAGATGGCACGAGGTTGAGTCATGCCTTGGTAACATGAGATTGTGTTGTGCCTCGGTGGCATGATATGAGTTGAACGATGTTTGTACTTCGCTTATTGGTTGGGACATGAAAATGTTTGTATATGAAACTTTCTATTCTTCAAATGTGCCCTTTCTTTCTCCTAATTGTACCCTTAATTATCCTTGCAGAAGTAGTCTTATGTCTTGTTTCGTTTTGTAGGCTATCTTGGTAGGGCAGGACTCAATAGATGGAAGAAAATATTGAATGGCCTTCTGGTAGAACCCTCCCACGAGCGACCGGGGGGGGGGGGGCCTAGCCGCCTGTCTCATGCCCCCACCTCCCTCCCTCTCCTCATTGTCGCTAGGGCGCGCTAGCGGGCGAAGCCCGTCAACGTTGATACGTCGCAAACGTATCTACTCCCTCTGACCCATATTACTCTT
This sequence comes from Dactylis glomerata, assembly GCA_007115705.1. NCBI lineage: Eukaryota > Viridiplantae > Streptophyta > Magnoliopsida > Poales > Poaceae > Dactylis > Dactylis glomerata. Next base: position 4,304,693 of record QXEO01001278.1, on the reverse strand, counting down.
CGCTAATATAGATGTATCTAGACACATTTTAGTGGTAAATACATCCATATTAGGGAAGTGTAATATGGGTCGGAGGGAGTATAATTTTTTATGCTCCAAGCTTGTTTTACACCAATTGCTTTGTGTTTTGTTTATACTTCGCGGCATTTTTATGCATTTTCTAGAACTAACCTATTAACGAGATGCCACAGTGCCAGTTCCTATTTTCTGTTATTTTTGTGTTTTAGAATAGTTACATAGGAAATATTCTCAGCATTGGATGAAACGAAAGCCGAAGTTCCTATTTACCTGAAGGGAAGACGGAGTCCAAAGGAGAGACGGAGCTGGACCAGGAGGCGGCCACACCATAGGGTGGCGCGGGTCACCCCCTGGTCGCACCACCAGGTGGTGTGGGCCTCTGGTCCACCCCCTGATATCGCCCTTCCGCCTATAAATTCCCTTTGATGGGAAAACCCTAAAGAGACGAACACTTTTCCATGAAACATACTGCCAGCCGCCACCATCGTCGTCCCGATATCGGGAGGGTCCAGAAGCTCTTCCTGGCACCCTGCCGGAGAGGGGAATCATCACCGAAGGCCTTCTTCATCATCATGCCAGCCTCTGGAGTGATGCGTGAGTAGTCTACCTTAGACTATGGGTCCATAACAGTAGCTAGATGGTTGTCTTCTCCTCCATGTGCTTCATGTCTAGATCTTGTGAGCTGCCTATCATGATCAAGATCATTGTTATATAATTCTACATGTTGTATTTGTTGGGATCCGATAAATATTGAGTACTATGTCAAGTTGATTGTTGATTTATCATGTCTATGTTTATTTATGATCTTGTATGCTCTCTGTTGCTAGTAGATATCTTGGCCGAGTAGATGCTAGTGACTCCAAAAGGGAGTATTTATGCTCGATAGTGGGTTCATGCCTCTAGTAATCTGGGAGAGTGACAATAACTTCTAAGGTTGTAGATGTGTTGTTGCTACTAGGGAGAAAACAACAACCTTTTGTTCAAGGACATTTGTATTGTTTACATTACACACTTTAATTAAGACGATAATCTGTTGCTTGCAACTTAATACCCAAGGGTTGTTCGGATGATATCCTGTGGGTGGATTATTAGTCATAGATGTAGTTGGATTACGATCTATGTATTATGTTGTAATGCCCAAGTGAATCTCATAGTGATCTTTATGACATGTACATGCATTGCTATGCATTCTTTATTCTGTCAATTGCCCAACTGTAATTTGTTTACCCAGCATGTTATTTATCTTTATGGAGAGACACCTCTAGTGAACTGTGGACCCCGGTCTATTCTTTTACATATATTACCTTCTACTGCAAGCACCGTTTACTTTCTGCAAGCATTATTTATTTACTTACTGCAAACAAATATCTTTTTCACATGATACGTTTAATCCTTTGTTTTCAGCAAACCAGTGAGATTGACAACCTCACTGCAAGTTGGGGCAAAGTATCTTTTTTTTGAAAGGAAATGCGATAGGGGAAGCCCCTACAGCGATTTTGTTTTTTGAAAATAAGAACCCAAATTCGTGTCTGTGGGGACTTGAACCTGGGTGGCTGGGTTGTACATCCACTTCCCTAGCCAAGTGAGCTAGGCTCACTTCTTTTGGGCAAAGTATCTTGGTTGTGTTATGTGCAGGTTCCACGTTGCTGCTAGTGTCGGTAGTTCGTCCTGCCAAAAGCTAGTTCGCAACAACCTTTAAAAGTGGTTTCTTTCTCCTACTGGTCGATTTAACTTTGGTTTCATAACTGAGAGAAAACTTACTGTTGTGCTCATCCACGTTGCTGCTAGTGTCGGTAGTTCGTCCTGCCAAAAGCTAGTTCGCAACAACCTTTAAAAGTGGTTTCTTTCTCCTACTGGTCGATTAAACTTTGGTTTCATAACTGAGAGAAAACTTACTGTTGTGCTCATCACACCTTACTGGGTGGCTGGGTTGTACATCCACTTCCCTAGCCAAGTGAGCTAGGCTCACTTCTTTTGGGCAAAGTATCTTGGTTGTGTTATGTGCAGGTTCCACGTTGCTGCTAGTGTCGGTAGTTCGTCCTGCCAAAAGCTAGTTCGCAACAACCTTTAAAAGTGGTTTCTTTCTCCTACTGGTCAATTAAACTTTGGTTTCATAACCTTTAAAAGTTTTCTCAACACAGAGAGGAAGTCCCCTCGAAATTGGATTTGTTATTGTAAGGGTATTTTGGAGTATTTATCTAAAGGAAGGAACAAATGAGGATAAGATAAAATTATTTTTAATTTATTTTGTCCAAGTGAGATATATCCCGTACTATTCTTCCATTTTCATCCGAAAGGTCTTTTTTTTATTCTATTTCACTATTCCACTCTAAGAAAGAACCCAATGAAATTCCACTAATATACAAAAAAGAAGAGAAGAATAGATACAGGGTATCAAACCTTGCTATAGAGTTTTTGCTTCAAAGAAAAAGACATATCATATAGAGTCAGGGAATGAAATAGAGTCAGCGAATGAAGCGGGTTCATTAACAACTCAATTTACAGATCAAAAATGAAAAAAAAGAAAGCATTGCCTTCTTTACTATATCTTGTATTTATCGTACTTTTGCCCTGGGGGGTTTCTTTCTCATTTAACAAATGTCTGGAAGCAGGTGGAACCACGGTAAGATTGTGGTGGTGGAGGTTCCACTTGCACGAAAAAGTAAACCTAGGACTAACTACCAATGCCACAGTTATTCTTGTGCCGTAAAAACCGTGTCATCCAAGAGACTTGGAATGGGACGGAAAAGTCAGCTATATCTTCTCTCGTTCACATGTCAATGGGTAGCCAGTTGTCGGTCGTGGTAGGTCTTGCGAGACTACTTGCATATGGGTGGGACACCTAAGTTCTCACGGCACTGGTGTCTATGATGGTCCGCAAGAGGCGCATAGATACTTCATCGTTGGGGGTGAATATCAGGGGCATAACCTGCTATGCGTGAATTGGGTGGGCATGCATTATGCGGAGAAGGCAGTGATTGGCTTGGATCAATGACTGGGCCCCACACCAAGAAAGTGTGGAGGAGCATGCAACTCGGTTGTGCAACAAGGCTTTGATATCTTTTGGAAGGACACACCTCTGCAGAGTGTAAAAGGATGTGACATGTTACCCCTTGTTCCGGGAAGGAGCTGCGAACATGGCAGGAAAGGTGCTCTCAAGGCACTAATACCCTGTGTTGGCTGTTGGGCATAGTTTTCATAAGTAAAAGTAATCTTTCAAGAAACTTTGATAAAACCTTGCATTGGCCTATGACTCTTTTGGGTCCATGGCTTTAGTTAGTGCATATCACACAACTTCTTTCTAAAGAAACTTGCTAGGTAACACTCGTTACTCACCCCAATCTCTTAAACCCTTGCTAGACTATGAAGAATTAGATTGAAGGCAACCCAAGGAGACAACCTCAAGACATTGAAGATGAAGATGAAGCATTCTACCAACGTCATGATTATCAGCGGAGCCTACAATTGTTTGAAGCTTGGTGGAAAACCAGAATAGGTTAGTAAGGAACTAGTTTCCTAATCCTAGAACCTAAGTAGCTAGGATGTTTCTTTAGCTAGCCAATTGCATTAGTTATAGTTTAGTTTAGTCTTCCTTGTTTCTTTCTCGATTGTAGTCACCAGGACTAAACCTCTACCTATTGAGGATGTTCTGAAGATCTTCTGTATGATGAAATTGTAATCCTATAGACATATTGTGGACCTGCGATGTTTCTGTTGTACCACTCTGATGGATGTAATACTGTGAGACGTTGTTTTTATTAGTGTTATGTCAACGACTTGCATACTACACATGCAGTGGTATGCTGGGTCACCATAGCTGGTATCAGAGCAAACACTTTGACCCTAGGATTAAAGCCCTTTAATAGGAGACCTGTAGGTTTGGTAGTGACTATAGGAAGCCATCTTATCTAAACCAACTCTTCTTATGACTTAGGATGGATATTCAACAAAAGAATAATCCTAACACACTTGAGTCAAAATTCTTACCTGTTTTTCCTAAGTGAAGTTAGACATCTTGTTCCATACCTAGTTGTATGACATCATTAGAGCCTTACAAAAAGAATGGAAGTGGATTATATTTGGTATACAATACATGGTAGTCCAAAGAGAGGATACAATCAGAATGGGAACTATCCTATTGGAAGGAGTATACCAAGGGCAATTTGTTAAACTTAAGTCATCTGAAATTGTAGTAGGATGATGCTAAGTGATGAAGTGAGACTATAGGAGGTATTAGGCCTCAGGTTTTAGTCTTGTATGTGGATACTCAAGAATGCCATATACAAGTACGATGTTCTGATAGTTTAAACACTTTAATCATGTCAGATTCACCTGAGAATCTTTGCATGATGGAGTAGAACTTTGTAGTAAACCAGCAATTTCAAGTTGTGGAGGAAGATGCTTAAGTAGAATGGTGAATGAAGTGTTCCAACCCATGGCAACTAGGCTAAGTATGACAGGACCATAGTCTTTAGTCGGAGAAGTTTGACCAAAGCACAATGAAGAAGCCCTATAAAAGTTATGGAGTTATGGGAACCATGTTTAGTAAAGTATGTATGAGGTATAGGAATGCCAGAAGTTTTGAGTGATCAAGTGAGACTCAACTTCAATAGGATGAGTTTTGAGTGATCAAGTGAGACTCAACTTCAATAGGATGGAAGGTAAGCTAGAAGTGGCAATCCTAAAGGAATATGAAACCGTTAGAATGATTCCCAAAAACTTTGCTCAAATTTATTCGATTGCAAATGGGCAATTGGAGTAAATATTGAGACAAAGAGTAGTAGTCCACCACTATGTGCATATAGCACGATATAAACCCATATTATTTGGTGCTATAAGGTACACATCTAAGCCTGAATTCTAGAGATGTTTTACTCACGGGCTTATGATGATGTATGTTGCCAGCACAATTTTGGATTTTCTTGGATTTTATTGTGTGACTAGGCCTATGCATGAAGTTTGACTTTGATATGCAAGTGCATGTTGCATTATCAAGTCCTTACTTGATGTTATAGTTCTAGATGGTTAAGGGATTCGTGTGAGAGAGAGACAAATTCCTAAGGCAATCAAGTCAGAAGATGAAGGATCACCACATAAAGGAAGCCAAAAGAAGGAAGCTTCAGTGATACTTCGAAGGAATATTAGAAGGATCCACAACTAGTTTAGTAAAACAATAGAAAAGTTGGAATGTAGTAGCACTCTAGTTCTTAAAACACTAGAGGTAAACCTAGATTATTGAGTAGAACCACTAATTAGGTAACCGCAATTGAGATTAAGGTATTTGAGCTCGTTGTTATGCAGCCTTGGTTATGCTTAGTACACCACGGGTTGATTGAGGTGTTGTGATACCGATGATCCATTCTGGTATTACATGCTGCTTTTTCCAGCCTGGGAGTGGTAACCCTTGTTGCTAGCGTGACTAAGACACATAACATGTCTGTATAACATTGATCCCTAGTCCCGAAACCTTGAATTGTTGATTGGTGGTTAAGACGTTAGCAATATCTTTCCTTATCTGAGAGTTGTAGTCTTTGTCTACAGACTAAAACTTGTGAGGATTCGTGCCAACAATGATCCGTTGAGACCATTGGTTTGTTTATGGCTCTGTTACTTCATATTTCGTTCAACTTATACAATTGCCTGTCGTGGATGTCCTCCGATACAAGAGAAACTCTGCCGGATTTCTCTCATGGCTTTGTATCTAACCTACCGATGGAATAAGGATAGATAGCGATGGGAAAACCCAATTCTCATCAACTGTTTGAACTTTTGGGTAAAAACATATATCCAAAAGTGGAATAGAACACCCCACCTAAAGGCTTTATCGAAGAATTTGTACCAGATATCCACAATTGTGTGGGTAAACCGCAGACTTCTTTGAGAAACCATTAGAAAGACGAAGTAGAAAGACCGACCAAGATTTATAGTTTAACCATGGACTTCAAACGGTTAGAAGATACTATGTTCAAAGGCCATTACAAAAGTCTAAGGGGAAAGTCCAGGAAACTTAAAAATGTTGAAAGTTGGATGAAGTATGTCAGAAGTAAATTCTTTCCAAGTTTTGTCGTAACCTTATGGAGTTCGGCAAACGAGTGGGATGATTTTGACCATAATCACACCAAGTATGAGCCGCAGCTGGTTTATGAGCCACAGCTGGTATATCATGAACCGCAGCTGGAGAAGTTTGAGATTAGAGTTAACCATGAACCTAGAAGACCAAATAAGACCTATAGAGATGGATCAGAAAACCTGAATGGACACACTACATGTGTTTAATCCATTCTTAGGTGGTAAAACCAAGAGCCACTTAGGAAGATATATAGGAACAACTAGTAGGACCCTATAAGCCATAGAAAGTATTGCAAACTTGGTCAACCCAAGAGAATGAATAAGAAGAGACCAAGATGTATGAGACTCAAGTGACTAGTGTTCGGAGTGAGACAACAGAAGATTCGAGGATCACTCTGGACAAAGGAAACCATCTATATCCCAATTAGTTGGTGAAGTAACATCAAGATATATGATACCAACAACAAGATCGTCCAACAACGTATGAGAGCGAAAACTTCAGGACGAAGTTTAGTTTAAGGAGGGGAGACTGTAATATCCCAGGATTAGAGGTTATAAAATAGAGGCAACAGATGTGTGCATTGCATTTCATGCATAGAAAATCCAGGTAATTTTTGCGCATTTAAATAAAGCATATCAAGGTGATTGGAGTTTCACTTGAGTTGATGGAATTGAAGTAGCTCATCAATTAGAGTGCGATAAACTTCAATAAGACCTTTGTTAAAATCCTTGTTTTGGGTAGTGATAGTTACAACAACTAAAAGAGCTAAGTGAGGTAAAACTAAAATGCTTGACACACCATTTTAGAACCAAATATATATTCACACCTAGCGCATCATGGTATTCTTTAAACCCTACTTCTTTCATGCTAAAGAAGTCAACACAAGTCTGATTCTTAAATCATGATCTATTCTATATTCTTATGTTCTAATCTACTGAGTCCAAATGTGAGAAGTGGAAAGGTTAACTCAATGCCAATTTGGTTATTAGATTTACCTTAATTTTAGGTGAGATAACTTAAGAGCATTAGAGCCATTCCTAGAAAGGTCAGCTAGGAGACTTTAGTTAGGACTTAAATTCTAATTAGGTTAAGTCATTTGATATAGGGGGTGATCACATCATAAACCCTAATTCTGGTTTAGACTAGAATCATACTTAGGAAGTAACCATTACCTAGACTTATGGAGTTATGTAGTGGAGTATCCAATATGAGTTACACAAAGGGGAGATTATATCTTTAATCTTAGAAGGTTGGTACTATCAAGAATAAATCCTTGATAGAGGGATTTGTTGAAGGAAATAATATGATCATGTCAAGTACATGATTATGTTTGTTAATGAAGATAAATAGGTTAATTGTGAAACCTTGTCTGATAAGCAGATATCATCCTAAAACCAAGTATGGAGTAGGAGTCCAACTTAAACACATCTCAATTAGGAGATATCCATCTTATTAAATTATAGGAGATACCTTGATCTGTGTACAAGTTTCTATTGAGTGAATCATCTGGATATAGGTTGTGCAGATCCTAAGCCTTGACCTAGAAACTTAGTTAATCTATAGATCCTTTTGTTGCACTGAGCACATTTCAGAGAGAACACTATTTCCTTGATGAGTGTAATAACATTCTATCAAATTCCATGTCTTTTTGTCCATTCATTTAGAAACCAATCCAAAGTATCATTCCAACTTATGCATCACTTTGTGATCATGATTAAAGCCCTAGAATTATGTCCACACCATAATCATTTTGTCATCAACCAAATTAATTATCTAGTGATCAACTGGTACATATCAAGATATACCTGAATCTTAACATCAAATAAAGAGAACTATGTTCATAGGTACATATATACCTAACTAGGGAATCCCATGCTAGCAACTATTATAAATAATAGTTTTCCTTTCATTCAAATACAAATCATGTGTCTTATATACTCTTAATAAAAATTCTTCAAGTGTTTAATAAAATAAATTGAACATTAAAGAAAGACCTTCAAGACCATCACTATTAAGACTCTTAATTTAACCCTAGTAAATATTTAATTGTTACCTGTTCAAATACAAATAAAAATGTCACAAGTGCAATAAGAGGAATTAATAAGTATCTAGAAATGCAATCTGGAATGAGTTCCAAGTTTAAACCTACAAACTAAATTTAAATCAATTCGAAGAACTGAAAACAATAGAAAAGAAGTTAAAGCAGAAAAAAGGGGAAATGGCCACATGGGCCGTAGCCCAACAAGTCAGCCCAGCGACCAGCCAAGCCGCCAGGCCTTGATACTGTTTCGGTATCAGCCTGATGTGCGGAGCCTGATACGTCTCAAACGTATCTATAATTTTTGATGCTCCATGCTTGTTTTTACACCATTTGCCTATTGTTTCGTTACACTTAGTGGCACTTTTATGCATTTTCCGGAACTAACCTATTAACAAGTGCCACAGTGCCAGTTTCCTGTTTTCTGCTATTTTTGTGTTTCAGAAGTGATACACAGGAAATATTCTCGGAATTGGACGAAACAAAAGCCAGAAGTCTTATTTTTCCCGGGAGCATCCAGACATCCGAAGAGAGGAAGGAGAGGGGCCACAGGCCTCCCTCACACAGGGCTAGCGCGGCCCAGGCCCTGGCCGCGCCACCCCTATGTGAGGAGCCCCTGGCTGCCCTCTCGCGACGCCCCTTCGCCTATAAGAAGCCTCGGGACGGAAAACCCTAGAGGATTCGGCAATTTTCCAGAAACAGTTCTGCAGCTCCGCCGCCATCGCCGACGAATTTCGGGGGACAGAAGTCTCTGTTCCGGCACCCTGCCGGGACGGGGAAGTGCCCCCGGAGCCATCTCCATCGATCTCCATCACCGTCTTCGCCGTCTCCATCGACCTCACCGCCATCTCCATCAACCTTGCTGTCTCCTATGATGAGGAGGGAGTAGTTCATCCCCGGGGCTAAGGGCTCTACCGGTAGCTATGTGGTTCACCTCTCTCTCTCCCATGATGTGATCTTTATGTGATCGTGAGCTTTGTATCATGTTGAACAAGTACATGTTATTATTCAGATATTTTGTGTACTCTAGCAATGTTATTAAAGTAATCTATTCCTCCTGCTATGGTGTAACGGTGACAGTACGTGCATCATGGTGGTACTTGGTTTAGGCTATGATTGTGATCTCTTGTGGATTATGAGAGTAATTATTGCTATGATAGTTTGAGTGATCTATTCCTCCTCTCATGGTGTAATGTTGACAGTGTGTGCACCGTGTTAGTACTTGGTTTAAGTTGCAATGATTTCTATCTTGAATTGTGATCTGATTTGGATATCTCTATGAGTGGTGTTTGTCAAGTACTTGATGAACTTTAAGGGGTGCTTCTGTAGCCACTACACAATGATTAGTGTTATTCAATAGGAGAGTAATTCAGAGTGCCTTAGCAAAGAGAAGTTATTTGTTCAGTCATGTTATATTGTTGGGAGTGTGTCCACTAGTGAAAGTATGATCCCTAGGCCTTGTTTCCAAGCTTTGCATACCGTTTACTTGCTATTTTGTTACTTGTTTGCTCGCAGCGATATTTATTTCACACCACGTTTGCTACTTATAATCATCTATACCACTTGTATTTCACTATCTCTTCGTCGAACTAGTGCACCTATATATCTGACAAGTGTATTGGGTGTGTTGGGGACACAAGAGACTTTCTGTATCGTAATTGCAGGGTTGCTTGAGAGGGATAGCTTTGACCTCTTCCTCCCTGAGTTCGATAAACCTTGGGTGATCCACTTAAGGGAAACTTGCTGCTGTTCTACAAACCTCTGCATTTGGAGGCCCAACAAGTGTCTACAAGAATAGAAGTGCGTAGACATCAAGCTCTTTTCTGGCGCCGTTGCCGGGGAGGTAAGGTAAAAGGTACTCGCACCCTCCTGTGTGAGTGCTCGGAGTTATTTCCTTTAGATTCTGCAATTACATCTTTTTGTTTCTTGTTTTTATTTTCACTAGTTAGGCTTAATGGAAAACAATGAGTTCTTTAGTCTTTTTCCTGAGTTTAGATATGAAGTGTTTGAAGAGAAAGTTGAAAAACCTTTGGAGCTTAATTTGCATGCTAATAGTGATGGTAGTATGATTGCTTTGAACACTGTTATTGCTAATGCTATAGAAAAGTCTAAGCTTGGGGAAGCTGGTTTTGTTAAGCATGATATTTTTAGTTCCCCAGCTTTAGTGGAGAAAGTTTGCTCTGATGATATTTTATCTCCCCTATATGATGTTCCTTCTTATGATGATATGTTTGAAGAATATGCTTTGCGACATAGTAGTTCTCCAGTTTATGATGATGAGTATAATATTTTCAGTTCACCTTCTATTGAGGATAAAATTAGTTATGATTACAATATGCCTCCTATTTTTGATAATTATGGTGATGAGAATAATTATTCTATTGAATCTGCTCCTACTACTATTGTTCCTGTGGTGAGTATTAATTCTTTTATGCATGTGGCTCATGATAGGGATGCTTTATGTGATAGTTATATTGTTAATTATATTCATGATGCTACTGAAAGTTATTATGAGAGAGGGAAACATGGTTTGATGAATCTCAACAATATTGAGTTTCCCCTCTTTATGTTGCAATTCTTGAAGTTGAACTTGTTTTGCCTTCCTATGCTTTTTGCTTTGCGCTTTCATGACTTGTCTCTTTACAAGAAAAATTTTCATAGGAAGTGGTTTAGATTTAAATGTGTTCCATACTTGCTTTTTGATGCTCTCTATTGCTTCAAGTTCTTATATGGCGTCTTTGCCTCAAGCTCTTATATGGCGCCCACATGAGCATCTTTGCAAATTACTGCGCCTAGCTAAAAGGCGTTAAAGAAAAGCACTCTTGGGAGATAACCCAATGTTTTATTTCTAGTACTTTTTTCTTTTATTTGAGTCTTGGAAGTTATTACTACTGTAATGACCGCTCCTTATCTTGTTTATTTCGTTTTTGTGCCAAGAGAAGCCTCTAATTTAAGTGAGGTAAAGATTTGGGGATGTTGCTGTCCTGAAACAGTTTTCGGTGCTGCACCGTAAAAATTCGTATAAATTCTCTGTATATCTTTTGGACCTGTGATTTCTTGTACATATGCCCCAGGTTATATCCAAACTTTTCTTAGTTGAACACTTTTTGATTTGAGCAACAGAAAATCCCTCAAAAATTCGACCTTTGTCAGCTCTTCAGTTTTGACAGATTTCTGACAATATTTATTTTTGCCACTTTATCGCTTTCTTTTGAGTTCTTTTTGATCATGGAACTCTTGTGGAAGTTGCTACAGTAGTATATACTTTATATGTGGTGGTTTTGGGATGAAACCTGAAGCTAAAAGAGGTTGAATATATTTTATGCTTACACTAATGTTGCTAATAGAATTGTGTTTAGTTTTGTATGAAGGAAGTTTTCAAGTGTAGGGATTGGAGAATGATGAGATGAGTTGAAGAATGGACAAAAGCTCAAGCTTGGGGATGCCCATGCATCACCCCAAGAAATATCCAAGAAGTACAAGCGTCAAAGCTTGGGGATGCCCCCGAGGCACCCCTTCTTCATCGGCAAAAATCAGGTCACCTTTCAAAACACTATATTTTTATTGCTTCATGCACTATGTGTTTTTCTTGGAGCGTCAGTTGTTTTAGTTTTCAGTATTAGTTTAGATTAGTTTGCTGCAATAAACGGTTTGATCACATCATGTTGTTTTCGAGAGAGACTTATTCCGCTTTTTATTTGCCAAGAACACTCCGTTTTTCACTCTTATCGTTTCAACGAGTGTTCTCTTTTTCTGCTACTGCGTTTTGCTTGCAGTTTTCGCCTTGATTTGCATTCAGATCTTGTTATATCTTTTCATCAAGGTGTATTTTTGCCTCTGATCTTTATTGGTTTTCATCAAAAGAGGTGTTTATAAAAATTTCAAATGGTGTTGGAAAAGAGAAAAAGCTTTGTGCAAAATAGTGGTACAAGAAGGAGCTTGTGTAGACTGCGGCTTAGGCTTTTTCATGTCATGCTTGATGTCTTTTTGATAGTATGCTTAGTGGTTTTTCTGTAGCATGATTTGTCTCAAATAACTGAGATTGCTTAATGAGCCTTTGAAAAAATCATGCGTTGTTTTTATTGTATGGAAGCATTATTTTGGTTTTCTCCTTGATGCTTTATTTGGGTTGACTTGGCGCATGCTCACGCATGTTAGACTCTTACAAAGTCGCCATTAGCCTTCATGATCATTTAGTTTTTGACTTTTGATGCTATCGTATGCTTCTTTTAATGTCGCTTTGTCGCTTTGCATGATTATGGCCATTATTGCTCTCTTAGTTGGTCGCTCCCAGTCTTTTGCTAGCCCTCGCCTTGTACTGAGTATGAGCTCTACTCGTGCATCCAACTCCTAAAAGCCAAAGTTTTCCAAAGTGTCCACTATAAATTCCTATGCATGGTATTTGTAAGCCATTCCAAAGTAAAATTTTCGTGTGCTACCTTTCAAAAACCTTCAAAATACTTCTCGTTTTGTGACACTGTTTTCAGCTCATGGGGACGTAGTGGTCGGATTTGCTATCTTCCATATTGCTTATTCCAAAAAGAAAAAAAAAAGAAAAAAGAAAGAAAAAAAGGCACTCCTCCAATGAATGTGAATGTTGGTGGGCACCCGATGGAATCGGTTAGCCATGGTATGTGAAAGGAAAAGGTGGGGAGGAGTGCCAAGTTTTATAAAAAGAGCACAAGAATGCCAATCTCTCTCTCAAAAACTTGCTTTATTTTTGTATGGAAGATAGTAAGAACCCCATTGCCAGTCGTTGACAAAGACAACCACCTCTCAAAATCAAGTTTTATCTCTCTGTTTTACAAATGAAAAGCTCTAGCACATGTTTAAATCACTGCTTCCCTCTGCGAAGGGCCTTTCTTTTACTTTTATGTTGAGTCACCACCTTCTTTCTTTATGCACCATTAAGAGAGCATAGTTGTCATTCTTAGTGTGATATGCATTGTCCCAAAGTTCATTGATTGACTCATGATGATTGGTTTCACTTGTTCTTAAATTATTTGTATCTAGTCGCCCTCTTAAACTTTGAGGTGTCCTATGCATTTATGTTTTGCTCTCTTTGAAGGACAAGCTGAAAACCTTTTGTATGTTTTTCCTTATGATTTGAACACACATTTGACTTTCATTGTTTCATTATCATGATCTTTTGTTTGTGTTCATTTGCATGTTTACAACATGGTTGCTAAGTTCTTATTGTCATGATTATATCTTTCATGCCCATGTTTTAAGTTCTATTGATCCCAGCTCACCAATGCTTGCATATATGATCAAGATTGTGTAGGTGCATGTCACCTCAAAAATTATTCTTTTGTTATCACTTACCTACTCGAGGACGAGCAGGAGTTAAGCTTGGGGATGCTTGATACGTCTCAAACGTATCTATAATTTTTGATGCTCCATGCTTGTTTTTACACCATTTGCCTATTGTTTCGTTACACTTAGTGGCACTTTTATGCATTTTCCGGAACTAACCTATTAACAAGTGCCACAGTGCCAGTTTCCTGTTTTCTGCTGTTTTTGTGTTTCAGAAGTGATACACAGGAAATATTCTCGGAATTGGACGAAACAAAAGCCAGAAGTCTTATTTTTCCCGGGAGCATCCAGACATCCGAAGAGAGGAAGGAGAGGGGCCACAGGCCTCCCTCACACAGGGCTGGCGTGGCCCAGGCCCTGGCCGCGCCACCCCTATGTGAGGAGCCCCTGGCTGCCCTCTCGCGACGCCCCTTCGCCTATAAGAAGCCTCGGGACGGAAAACCCTAGAGGATTCGACAATTTTCCAGAAACAGTTCTGCAGCTCCGCCGCCATCGCCGACGAATTTCGGGGGACAGAAGTCTCTGTTCCGGCACCCTGCCGGGACGGGGAAGTGCCCCCGGAGCCATCTCCATCGATCTCCATCACCGTCTTCGCCGTCTCCATCGACCTCACCGCCATCTCCATCAACCTTGCTGTCTCCTATGATGAGGAGGGAGTAGTTCATCCCCGGGGCTAAGGGCTCTACCGGTAGCTATGTGGTTCACCTCTCTCTCCCATGATGTGATCTTTATGTGATCGTGAGCTTTGTATCATGTTGAACAAGTACATGTTATTATTCAGATATTTTGTGTACTCTAGCAATGTTATTAAAGTAATCTATTCCTCCTGCTATGGTGTAACGGTGACAGTACGTGCATCATGGTGGTACTTGGTTTAGGCTATGATTGTGATCTCTTGTGGATTATGAGAGTAATTATTGCTATGATAGTTTGAGTGATCTATTCCTCCTCTCATGGTGTAATGTTGACAGTGTGTGCACCGTGTTAGTACTTGGTTTAAGTTGCAATGATTTCTATCTTGAATTGTGATCTGATTTGGATATCTCTATGAGTGGTGTTTGTCAAGTACTTGATGAACTTTAAGGGGTGCTTCTGTAGCCACTACACAATGATTAGTGTTATTCAATAGGAGAGTAATTCAGAGTGCCTTAGCAAAGAGAAGTTATTTGTTCAGTCATGTTATATTGTTGGGAGTGTGTCCACTAGTGAAAGTATGATCCCTAGGCCTTGTTTCCAAGCTTTGCATACCGTTTACTTGCTATTTTGTTACTTGTTTGCTCGCAGCGATATTTATTTCACACCACGTTTGCTACTTATAATCATCTATACCACTTGTATTTCACTATCTCTTCGCCGAACTAGTGCACCTATATATCTGACAAGTGTATTGGGTGTGTTGGGGACACAAGAGACTTTCTGTATCGTAATTGCAGGGTTGCTTGAGAGGGATAGCTTTGACCTCTTCCTCCCTGAGTTCGATAAACCTTGGGTGATCCACTTAAGGGAAACTTGCTGCTGTTCTACAAACCTCTGCACTTGGAGGCCCAACAAGTGTCTACAAGAATAGAAGTGCGTAGACATCAGAGCCCACCAAGTAGGAAGACCGGAGTCTTCTTCTTCCTCTATCCGCTCGACAGCGGGACAACGATGGCCACGTCGCCGAGCCGCCTTCACTGACCACCGCCATGACTTCGTCGACCGACAGATTAGCGTCCTCATCCGTGAATGCCTACTGGCAAGCTCAGCGCCACGATTCACACCCGAAACCCTAACTCAAATTGCCGCCACATCCAGGCCATTGCCGCTGGTGAGCGGACGAACTCGTCCTCATCTTGAGCTATAAAAACTTAGGGAGCATTGTCTGAACCCTAGTTACCCCTGCAGATACCCCTCTATCTTTCACTCTCTCCCTATCACGCATAGTCACCGAAGATTGCCGTTGAAGCTTCTCCGGCTAGCCGCCGTTTGAGGTCACCCCGAGCTCAAGAGAGTGGTCAGGGAGGAGCGCCTCTTCACTTTGATCTTCTGGGAGGAGTATTACATAGAGGGGAAGCCAGAGTATCTCCAATTTCGCTGTT
Source organism: Dactylis glomerata (assembly GCA_007115705.1). Lineage (NCBI taxonomy): Eukaryota > Viridiplantae > Streptophyta > Magnoliopsida > Poales > Poaceae > Dactylis > Dactylis glomerata. Next base: position 4,289,173 of record QXEO01001278.1, on the reverse strand, counting down.
CCCTTTCGCAGCTGATCATCGGAATTCATGGCAGTGAGCTCATCTCCAATCGTAATCATCCACTTCGAGCCTCCTGGAAGCCCCGCGGTGAGCATACACACCTTTGGAAACCCTAATTGCATCTTCTAGTAGTTCGTAGCATGATTCCGAAGATCACCGGCGTGCTCCGCCGCAGGAGACAGTCGCCCGAGTCTCTCCGGTGGCCATCTGGTCACGCCGCCGCCACCATATGGATCCCCGTAGCCCCCTGCTTTGACCGCACGTTTTGTAGAGCCTCCAGAAGCCAGGAGCGCCACCGCCGTAGTCCACCACCTCACCGGCGGCGAGCTTGGTCAGTCAACAAAGTTTGACTTGGGCGTTGCCGACATGGTGGTTGACTAAGCATGGACCCCACTGGTCAGTATCTGTGGGTAAACTTAACCTGGGTACAACTAGCGTCTGCCTGTTATTTCAGAAAATAGCTAAAACTTAGAAAAATCATATCTTATTCATTCTAATTCATAAAAATACAAATAATATATCAAAATGACCCTAAAAATAAGATCTATCTGTTTCTATTATAACATTTCATACTTGTGTATAATAATTTTGAGTGAAACTTTAGAACATGATTAAGTACTATTTTCAAAATAGGAATTTGAACCAAATTTGAAACCTAATAAGTTTTAAAATAGCAAACAAATGTTTCTATGTTCAAACAACCAATTGCAAATGCTTTTCCATGAATTTAGAATCTTAACTTGAACCTTGCTATTAGCACCTTAGGACTCTGGAACAATTTTTCCTCATAATTTTAAAGTGCTAAAACCTAGGAAATGTAAATAAATACTAATCCATATTCATATTGATTCCTAACTTTAAACTATTGTTTAACAATTAGGTACTTTAGAATTATATCTAATCATATGGGAGTCTAGTCACTTGTGAGTAGAAGTCAAATCCTAATAAATAATAGTAAGTTAGAATCATGCTTTACTAGTTAATATAAAGTTTCTAAAGATAAAAGTTGACAACTTCAACAAATTTTATTTCAATTAATATTCCATTATTTCAAAAATGTAAAACATATACTTTACTATTAGGATTTCAAACCCTAAAATGATTTTCCTAAAAACAAATTTAAAATTGTAAATTTGGGAAAAACCATAAAATTGAATAAGAAGTATTTCCTAACTCTAATATTGCTATTTCAGCAATTGTTTCATTAAGAGAAAATCTAAACCATTTTAAAATCTTTAATCAATTAAAAAATTAGATTCCAACCCTGAAAATCTAGGAACCTAAATAACCAAGCTTTCCTACTTATTTCTGAACAAAACTTATAACCTAAAATGAGGTTCTAATACTAAAACTTATTAGGGTATATGTTCTTCAAAAGTTATTCTTTTGAAGTACATATAACTTAATCACCTACCATTACTCCTTAGTACTAAAACCATTAACTACCCTAGTGTGCTATTCTTTTGAAGAACATATACCTTAATCACCTACCATTACTCCTTAGTACTAAAACCATTAACTACCCTAGTGTGCTAGTTAGCCATACTTCCTAATTCAACTTTGGGTGGTTAGTTTGATACTCCATTTCAACATAGAATACTTTAGTCAACTAACTATTTGCAACACCTTTGTTGCAACTTAAAAGCTGTTACCTTCCTGACATCAATTAATAATCATTCCTTTAAGTAATAAAAATAACCATTAAGGTATTTGTGTTCTTCAACAGTAATTCTTTTAAGAACATACCAGATAAGCATCACACCAATTTCTATACCCTAACTCTAGCAATGACCTATGTATGTTAAGAATATCAACAACTCTAGAATCAACTATGATTTGTTTCCTTCAACACTACTTATTCATGACTTACTAATTGAGTGTGAACCATAAACATGCTTCACTAAAACTCTTCCAATGTTGAATAAACTTTAACTTGTTTCTTTATTATGCTCCACCTAATAACTACCCTTTGGTTATAATAGAATCATGCTAACCCCTAGAACACTAAACCCTAGGTGTAGTGCTTCTAATCAATAAGAAATATGTTCTTCAAATGTTATTCTTTTTAGAAACATTGAAAGTAAGTAACAAACCATTTCATTAAGCTTGAACATATATAACTCTATTTGTGTCTTAAGATTGTTGTCAACCCTAAGACTAACTGTGTATTCCTATCAAATAAGAATTATTTCAGCTTTGCTTGTCCATAACCAACTACTTGATTGCTAATAACAAGTTACCACTTAAAAGTGTTACTTTCAAGTCTTCACCTATTACTATACTTATCTTTTACAATAACTCTTGTTTTAAGCTTTATTCTATTACTTTGAAAGTTAGTTAGTCAATCAAAAATCCTTAACAACCTTGTTGTGGAGTGAATCTAAAAGTGCAACTCATTACAAAGAAATCATCACAACCTTATATACTAAACCATCTGGGTTAGGTTACACTTAGAATGGTGCATAACACATATGATGCATATCATGCTGCAGTTCTTTTAACATCATCTTTACCAGATGATGGAGCTATTTCAGAATTTGGATTTCCTATGTATCGAAGACCTTGACTTGCATAATCTTGCAGTCAAAAAGGCAAGTTTATCTTGCTCATATCTCTTGATTGCACTGGTTTTGAAACTTCTTGCAAAGTGTTGACTTCAAACTGTAACATTTCAAAAGGGATAGAAAACCTATTTTCATAAGTAATATGACTAGTGGTTATCGACCAGTGGTGATAACCTAGGAGGGCTGGCAGGTGGAACCACGGTAAGATTGTGGTGGTGGAGGTTCCACTTGCACGGAAAAGTAAACCTAGGACTAACTACCAATGCCATAGTTATTCTTGTGCCGTAAAAACCGTGTCATCCAAGAGACTTGGAATGGGACGGAAGAGTCAGCTGTATCTTCTCTCGTTCGCATGTCAACGCGCAGCCAGTTGTCAGTCGCGGTAGGTCTTGCGAGACTACTTGCATATGGGTGGGACACCTAAGTTCTCACGGCATTGGTGTCTATGATGGTCCGCAAGAGGCGCCTAGGTACTTCATCGTTGGGGGTGAATATCAGGGGCATAACCTGCTATGCGTGAATTGGGTGGGCATGCGTTGTGCGGAGAAGGCATTGATTGGCTTGGATCAATGACTGGGCGCCACACCAAGGAAGTGTGGATGAGCATGCAACTCGGTTGTGCAACAAGGCTTTGATCTCTTTTGGAAGGACACACCTCTGCAGAGTGTAAAAGGATGTGACATGTTACCCCTTGTTCCAGGAAGGAGCTGCGAACACGGCAGGAAAGGTGCTCTCTAGACACTAATACCCTGTGTTGGCTGTTGGGCATAGTTTTCATAAGTAAAAGCAATCTTTCAAGAAACTTTGATAAAACCTTGCATTGGCCTACAACTCTTTTGGGTCCATGGCTTTAGTTAGTGCTTATCACACAACTTCTTTCTAAAGAAACTTGCTGGGTAACGCTCGTTACTCACCCCAATCTCTTAAGCCCTTGCTAGACTATGAAGAATTAGATTGAAGGCAACCCAAGGAGACAACCTCAAGACATTGAAGATGAAGATGAAGATGAAGCATTCTACCAATGTCATGATTATCAGCAGAGCCTACAATTGTTTGAAGCTTGGTGCAAAACTAGAATAGGTTAGTAAGGAACTAGTTTCCTAATCCTAGAACCTAAGTAGCTAGGATGTTTCTATAGCTAGCCAATTGCATTAGTTATAGTTTAGTTTAGTCTTCCTTGTTTCTTTCTCGATTGTAGTTGCCAGGACTAAACCTCTACCTGTTGAGGAGGTTCTGAAGATCTTCTGTATGATGAAATTGTAATCCTATAGACATACTGTGGACCTGCGATATTTCTGTTGTACCACTCTGATGGATGTAATACTAGTGAGACGGTGTTTTCATTAGTGTTATGTCAACGACTTGCATACTACACATGCAGTGGTATGCTGGGTCACCACAGGACACCTTCAAGTTTAAGAGGGCGACTAGATACAAATAATTTAAGAACAAGCAAAACCATAATCATGAATCAATCAATAATAAATTTTGGGACTATGCACATTATACTCAAAATGAAAACTATGCTCTCTTAGACGGTGCATAAAGGTAGAAGGTGGAGACTCAACATAAAAATAAAAGAAAGGCCCTTCGCAGAGGGAAGCAATGATTGCAAGTTTTATAAACCTTCAAAAATTATGATACTTACTAGCTTTGAGCTCTCATTGCCCCCATCATAGGCATCTTGAATGGTTAAGGTTAATGCGAGTATAATTACGAAGCATATGCTTAACAAATCATAAGTTGAAAATCTCATGTCCCGTGAATTACGAATACCCAAACCTCATGCTACTCGACTTAGGTCCCAAGCAAGTTCTTGTCATTGTAAGCATACATGTATCATCAAGAACGCCAACGGGGTACCTCTTGCCCGATGACATGGAACAAGCCCACATCAAAATGACAAGACAAATAGACAATGAACACCTCGGCATCTCTTTTATTTACCATGGGTATAGCTTTTTATTTTGAGATGTGTCATCGAATGTCCACTATGGGCATGCTATAAATTTCCACCATGAATGATGCATGGCTTAGATTAGTGGCCCAGGCGTTTCTCTAACACATATACAAACTCCATGAGCTCGCAAGTTTCCAACTTATTTCACATCGCAGGTATCCATAAACAAAAGACCATGATATCAACTAAATGAGAGAAAGTGCAATATTGAAAGCTTGCCCCATGATGGCATGGCTGGGCTAACCTCTAACTTACAACTTGCAAGAATAACGTCAACATAAGAGAGCCACAATGGTAAAATTTATTAAAAGCAACAAAAAGTAAATGTGTCATCAGGTTCGTGAGATCTTTACTGACTAATTTTCACATAACATAAAAAGTTTAATTTGAAGGATAGACAAAAGCAAGACGAATTGTGCTTGGAATAGAAAATTGCTAATAGGTAGATATGGTGGACGCATTGGAAAACTTTGGTTTTTTGGGAGTTGGATGCATGAGAAGTATTCCCTCTCAGTACAAAATGAAGGCTAGCAAAAGACTGGGAGTGACCAACTAAGAGAGCAATAACGGCCATAATCATGCATAGCGACAAAACATTATTAACCGAAGCATAAAGTGGTATCCAAGTCAAAAACCAAATGATCATAGAGGCTTATGGCAACTTAGTAAAGTCAAACATGTGATGACCCACAAGTATAGGGGGTTGATGCTACCGAGTTGATGAAGTAAAATAATTGGCCCATTGAGAACCCCAAGAGGAAGGTGTGATGAATATAGCAGCAAGATTTTCCCTCAATTAAGAAACCAAGGTTTAATTGTTCTTGGAGAGGAGAGACAAATGACTGAAGGTGATGCTTGCTATTTTGCGACAGCTTCGGACAATTTATATATGGCACCTCGTCCAAGCTTTGCTTGCTAGCTGCAACGCGGAACCTACACACAACACAACCAAGTACTTTGCTCCCAACTTACGATGAGGTTGTCAATCTCACCGGTTTGCTTGAAACAAAGGTTATGAGCGTATCGAGTGGAAAGCAGTAGAGTATGTGAGTAAAGTAAACAGTGCGAGTAAAGTAAATAGGTGATAGCAATATGATGGAAATAGGACCGGGGTCCACAGTTCACTAGTGGTGTCTCTCCACAAAATAAATAACACATGCTGGGTAAACAAATTCAGTTGGGCAATTGATAGAATAAAGATAAATGTGATATGTCAAGAAGATCACTATGAGATTTACTCTGGGCATTACAACAAAATACATAGACCGCCATCCAACTGCATCTATGACTAATAATCCACTTGTGGCGAATCAATCCGAGAACTCCACAAGTATTAAGTTGCGAACAACAGATAATTGCATTAAGCAAAGTGTGTAATGTAAACAAAGCATATGCCCTTGAGCATATGAATGTTGTTTTCTCCCTAGTAGCAATAGCACATCTACAACCTTAGAGGTTTCTGTCACTCCCCCAGGTTAAATAGAGGCATGAACCCACTATCGAGCATAAATACCCCCTCTTGGAGTCACTAGCAACTACTCGGCCAAGATAGCTACTAACAACAGAGAGCATGCAAGATCATAAACAACATAGAGATAACATAAGATATATTTCAGTATAGCAACTCAATCATAACACCAATATTCATCGGATCCCAACAAACCAAACATGTAGAATTACATAACGGTGATCTCAATCCTGTAGGGCAGCTCATGAGATCTAAACATAAAGCACATGGTGGAGAAGACAACCATCTAGCTACTGCTATGGACCCATAGTCCAAGGTAGACTACTCACTCATCGCTCCGGAGGCAAGCATGGTGATGAAGAAGACCTCCGGTGGTGATTTCCCTCTCCGACAGGGTGCCAGGAAGAGCTTATGGACCCTCCCAATCTTCGGGTCGACGACGGCGGCGGATCGCGATATGTTCTAGAAAAGTGATCGGGTACTTAGGTTTTTTCCATTGGGGGGTCTTTATAGGCGAAGGGGCGATGTCAGAGGTGGGGCCAGGTTCCCTCACACCATGGCGGCGTGGCCCAGGCCCTGGCTGCACCGGCCTAGTGAGTGGGGCCCCTGTGGCCCTCCTCCTACTCCTCTTCGGATCTCTGGAAGCTTCCGGGTAAAATAAGACTTCAGGAACTTGTTTCGTCCAATTCTGAGAATATTTCCTGTGTATCACTTCTGAAACACAAAAATAGCAGAAAACAGGGAACTGGCACTATGGCAACTTGTTAGTGGGTTAGTTCTAAAAAATGCATAAAAGTGCCACAAAGTTTAACGAAACATTAGGCAAATGGTGTAAAAACAAGCATGGAGCATTAAAAATTATAGATACGTTGGAGACGTATCAAGCATCCCCAAGCTTAACTCCTGCTCGTCCTCGAGTAGGTAAGTGATAACAAAAGAATAATTTTTGAGGTGACATGCACCTACACAATCTTGATCATATATGTAAGCATTTGTGAGCTGGGATCATAAGAACTTAAAACATGGGCATGAAGATATAATCTTGATAATAAGAACTTAGCAACCATGTTGTAAACATGAAAATGAACACAAACAAAAGGTCATGAAAATGAAACAATGAAAGTCAAACGTGTGTTCAAATCATAAGGAAAAACATACAAATAGTTTTCAGCTTGTCTTTCAAAGAGAGCAAAACATAAATGCATAGGACACCTTCAAGTTTAAGAGGGCCACTAGATACAAATAATTTAAGAACAAGTGAAACCAATCAATATGAATCAATCAATGAAAAATTTGGGACAATGCACATTATACTAAGAATGACAACTATGCTCTCTTACGGTGCATAAAGATAGAAGGTGGTGACTCAACATAAAAGTAAAAGAAAGGCCCTTCGTAGAGGGAAGCAGGGATTGCAAGTTTTATAACCTTCAAAAATTATGGTACTTACCGGCTTTGAGCTCTCATTGCCCCCATCATAAGCATCTTGAATGGTTAAAGTTAATGCGAGGACAATTATGATGCATATGCTTGACAAATCATAAGTTGAAACCTCGTGCCCCGTGAATACGAGTACCCAAACCTCATGCTACTTTACTTAGAGTCCCAAGCAAGGCTCTTGTCATTGTAAGTATATGCATATCATTGAGAACCGCCAATGGGGTACCTCTGTGCCCGATGACATGGAACAAGCCCACACCAAAATGACAGGACATGCAGACAATGAACACCTCAATATCTCTTTTATTTGCCATTTGTTTAGCTTTTTATTGTGAGATGCGTCGTCGAATGTTCACCATGGGTATGCTACAAATTTCCACCATGAATTATGCATGGCTTAGATTAGCGGCCCAGCGTTTCCCTAACACATATACAAACTCCATGATCCCCATAAGATTCCCAATTCATTTCACACCGCGGGCATCCATAAAAAAAAGATCACGATATCAACTCAAATAAGAAGTGCAATGTTGAAAGCTTGCCCATGACTGCATGGCTGGGCTAGTCTCCAACTTACAACTTGCAAGCATAACAACTCAACATAAGAGACCACAATGTCAAATTTATAAGAACAGGAAAAAGTAAAGTGTGCCTTCCTGTTTGTGAGAGCTTTACTGACTGAATTTTGCATAACACTGGTAAGAGTTTAATTTGAAGAGAAAATAAAAGCAAGTCAAATTTACTTGGAATAGCAAATTGCTAGTAGGTATGTATGGTGGACACTTTGGAAAACTTTGGCTTTTAGGAGTTGGATGCATGAGTAGAGCTCATACTCAGTACAAGGCGAGGGCTAGCAAAAGACTGGGAGCGACCAACTAAGAGAGCAATAATGGCCATAATCATGCAAAGCGACATTAAAAGAAGTATAAGATGGCATCAAAAGTCAAAAACTAAATGATCATAGAGGCTATTGGCGACTTTGTAACAGTCTAACATGTGTGAGCATGCGCCAAGTCAACCCAAATAAAGCATCAAGGAGAAAACCAAAATAATGCTTCCAAACGATAAAAACAACGCATGATTTTTTCAAAGGCTCATTAAGCAATCTCAGTTATTTGAGACAAGTCATGCTATAGCAAAACCACTAAGCATACTATCAAAAATACATCAAGCATGACATGAAAAAGCCTAAGCCGCGGTCTACACAAGCTCCTTGTACCACTTTTTTGCATAAAGCTTTTTCTCTTTTCCAACACCATTTGAAATTTTTTTAGACACCTCTTTTGATGAAAACCAATAAAGATCAGAGGCAAAAATACACCTTGATGAAAAGATATGACAAAGTCTGAATGCAAATCAAGGCAAAACTGAAAACCAAAAGCAGTAGCAGAAAAAGAAGAATACTCGATGAACGATAAGAGTGAAAAATAGAGCGTTCTTAGCAAATGAAAAGCAAGGCAACTTCTCCAAAAGAAATTTGTTGGGGTCCAACCATTTATTGTAGCAAACAAACTAACTAAACTAACTAAGAAAACTAAAACAGCTGACGCTCCAAGAAAAACACATAGTGCATGAAGCAATAAAAATATAGTGTCTTGAAAGGTGACCTAATTTTTTGCCGATGAAGAAGGGGTGCCTCGGGGGCATCCCCAAGCTTTGACGCTTGTACTTCTTGGATATTTCTTGGGGTGATGCATGGGCATCCCCAAGATTGAGCTTTTCTCCATTCTTCAACTCATCTCATCATTCTCCAATCCCTACACTTGAAAACTTCCTTCATACAAAACTAAACACAATTCTATTAGCAACATTAGTGCAAGCATAACATATAATCAACCTCTTTTTGCTTCAGGTTTCAACTCAAAACCACCACATATAAAGCATATACTACTGTAGCAACTTCTCCAAAAGTTCCGTGATCAAAAGAACTCAAAAGAAAGCGATAAAGTGGCAAACACAAATATTGGCAGAAATCTATCAAAACTGAACAGCTGAAAAAGGTTGAATTTTTGAGGGGTTTTCTGTTGCTCAAATTAAAAAGTGTTCAACTAACGAAAGTTTGGATATAACCTGGGGCATATGCACAAGAAATCGCAGGTCCAAAAGATATACAGAGAATTTATACAAATTTTTATGGTGCAGCACCAAAAACAGTTTCAGGACAGCAACATCCCCAAATCTTTACCTCACTCGAATTAGAGGCTTCTCTTGGCATAAAAACAAAATAAACAAGATAAGGAGTGGTCATTACAGTAGTAATGACTTCCAAGACTCAAATAAAAGAAAAAGGTACTGAAAATAAAACATTGGGTTATCTCCCAAGAGTGCTTTTTTTTAACGCCTTTGAGCTAGGCGCAGAAAATTGTGAATCAAGTAACATCAAGTGATGAAGGATCAAGCTCATAATTTGCTCTAAGAATAGAGTCAAAAAGTAATTTCTTTCTTTTCCTAGGGAAGTGTTCCATACCTTTCTTGAGTGGAAATTGATATTTGATAGTGCCTTCCCTCATATCAATGATGGCACCTACAGTTCGAAGAAAGGGTCTTCCCAAAATAATAGGACATGAAGCATGGCATTCAATGTCCATAACAAGAAAATCAACGGGAACAAGGTTATTATTAACTGTTAAGAAACTAGGCAATTTTCCGATTAACTTAATCCAAGAATAAACCATGAGCATGATGTGGACATACTAATATTTGATCATATAACTATGCAATACTAGGCAAATCATAGAAATACCTATAGAAATCGCTAGTACTATGCACATGGAGATAAGCAAGAGAGGGATAAGCATATAGTACCCTCCAATAGGCCAGTTGGCCGAGGTAGCAGCAGTAGCAGCGGCAGTAGCCTCTGAAGCAGCAGCAGCGGTAGCCTCATCGGCCACCCTCTTGGCAGCAGCAGCCTGTTCAGCTTCAGTAGACATGGTGATGATGAGGACGACACGGAAGAAGAGGAAGCAGACGATCGAAGTTGAGTAGTCGCGTGCAAGATGCTCCCCAAAAACCTAATCGCCCCTCTCCCGTACAGGATCTTGAGAGGGCAGGGTTTCGGAGGCCTACTCTCCTACCAACCGTGTACGCGGTGGACGGGATGGGATCACCGGAGGCAGCAACAGTGAAGGAAACGACTAGGTAGAGGCGCAGAGAGTTGTGTTTTTGTGTCTCTCAGAGAGGATCGATCCCTCCAATATATAGGTATGGACACAAGGGCGGATGCAAAAGAAATGCCCGTAATGAAGGCCATAATCGCCCGCAATGAAGGACTGGAAATGCCCGTACTTAAGAGCACTTAATATAGACATTTCAGCTCGTATTCATTCTCATTAACGGCCCATAATTAGCGTTTCAGTTTCAATCGTTTGTGTCTATTTCTGCGCGATAAAAAGAAACTCGGCTCGGCGAGATTCCCGCAACCCACGGCGCGCGCGCGCGTCGTGACGAGGCGAGGCGAGGCATGGCATGGCATGGCGAGGCGGGCATGCATGCGTCAAAGGAGGAGCGCGTGTGTGGAGCTCCTCTTCCTTCTCACACTTCCACATACTAGTGGTGGGAGAGCTCACCTTATATGTTGGTGCTCATCTCTCCCAACTAGCAATGTGGGACTATTGCTTATACAAGCTTTGGAACACATTAAGACAAAATTCATCCTGCCATACAGTTTCCGAGAGTACTGCATCTCCAACGGAGTGGGTTAGTAAACTACTCTCCTCTGTTTACCACTAGCTTGTTTTCCCAGGTCCTACTTCACGGGATCTCCGATCATATAGGTTGGGTTACTGCCATGGCAACTCATGTGGGTCTCATACCCATCTCCCTCGATGCATTTTCTATCACAACACGTGATAGCCCTTTGGTAAAGGGATCTGCCAGATTCTTAGCCGACTGGATATAATCCAACGCTATCACTCCAGAGTTTCTTAAATATCTAACAGCTTTTAATCTCATTCTTATGAATTTGTTGGACTGCTTGTTGTTCTTTGAACTCTTTATCTTGACAATTACAGTTTGATTGTCACAGTTCATAAGAATAGCCGATACTGGCTTTTCAACCACCGGCAAGTCCATCAAAAGATCTCGAAGCCATCCTGCTTCAACACTAGATGTGTCTAATGCTGTTAATTCTGCTTCCATTGTCGATCTCGTTAGGATCATTTGCTTGCAAGACTTCCAGGAAATAGCACCACCTCCAAGGGTAAACACATAACCCGTTGTGGCTTTCATCTCATTAGCATCAGAGATCCAAGTTGCATCACAATACCCTTCAAGTATTGACGGTTGTCCGGTATAGTGAAGTCCATAGTTCACAGTATCTTTCAAGTAGCGCATAATCCTCTCCACAGCATGCCAATGCTCATCATCTGGGTTAGAAACAAACCTGCTCAGTTTGCACACAGCAAACATAATGTCAGGTCTTGTAGCGCTAGCTAGGTACATGAGTGAACCAATGATTTGAGAATATCTCAGCTGATCCTTAGCTGTGCCTTCATTCTTTTGAATCCGCACACTAGGATCATATGGGGTTGGAGAAATTTTGCAGTCCGAATATCCAAAATGACTCGAAATTTTCTCAACATAATGGGATTGCAGAAGCGTAATCCCATCCTCGTTATCTCTCAGTAGCTTGATGTTCAAGATAACATCCGCCACACCAAGATCCTTCATCTCAAAGTTCTGAGATAGAAATGACTTAATCTCCTCGATGACTTTGAGGTTAGTTCCAAGTATCATTATGTCATCAACATACAAGCACAGTATAACTCCTTCGCCCCCACCATAGCGATAGTATACACATTTGTCAGCTTCATTGACAACAAAGCCAGCAGATGTTAAAGTTGTATTGAACTTCTCATGCCACTGCTTAGGCGCCTGTTTCAGGCCATATAAAGATTTCAGTAACTTACACACCTTTCCTTCCTGACCATCTATCACAAAGCCATCGGGCTGTTGCATATAGATTTCCTCGTCTAGCTCTCCATTCAGAAAAGCCATCTTAACATCCATTTGATGGACAAGAAGACCATGCGAGGCTGCCAACGAGAGTAACACTCGAATGGTCGTCAGTCTGGCCATAGGCGAATAAGTATCAAAGAAATCTTCCTCTTCTTTCTGGGAATAGCCCTTGGCCACCAGTCTAGCCTTGTACTTTTCAATAGTACCATCGGGCCTAAGCTTCTTTTTAAACACCCACTTACATTCCAATGGTTTACAGCCATAGGGACATTTAGTAATTTCCCATGTCCCGTTAGCCATGATGGAATCCATCTCGCTACGGACCGCTTCTTTCCAGTAGTCAGCATCTGAAGATGCATAGGCTTCTGAAATAGAAGTGGGAGTATCATCCATGAGGTATACGAGGAAATCATCACCAAAATACTTTGCAGTCCTCTGTCTCTTACTCCTTCCAAGGGTTTCCTCGTCATCCTCCTCAGGATTTTCATCAGGTGTTTGTTCATAATATTCCATAGGAATGGTAGGCTCAGGAATCTCCTCTGATTCCTGTCTAGAAGTGCTTGGCATATCTCTCATAGTAAAAATACCCTCAAAGAATGTAGCATCTTTAGACTCTATAATTGTATCGACCATCATATCAGGTACCTCAGATTTCACTACTAGAAATCTATAGCCAACGCTATTCTTAGTGTAGCCCAAATTAACGCAATCCACAGTCTTTGGTCTTTTTGGGGATCGGCACATTGACTTTTGCCAAATAGCCCCATGTACGTAAGTATGAGAGCGTTGTTCTTCTCTTCTCCCACTGTGATGACCCACAAGTATAGGGGGTGTATCGTAGTACTTTCGATAAATAAGAGTGTCGAACCCAACGAGGAGCAGAAGGTGTTGATGAGCAGTTTTGATCAAGGAATCACTGTAAATACTAGCAAACAGGTTTTCAGGAGTATTTGGTAATACGAGTAAATAAAGTGCGAGTAAATAAAAGACAGTAGTAACAATTGCAGCAAGTGGCCCAATCCTTTATTCAGCAAAGGACAAGCCGGTTGTGTTCTTATAATAACCAAACGTTCTCGAGGACACACGGGATGTTTCTGTCAAGAGCTTTCGCTTCATAGAGCCAATAGTATTTATTGGTTTGGTAAGTGTTATGGGGGTGAACCTGTGCTAGCGCACTACCCTTACTAGGATAAATACACACTTGTGATTATACCCCTTGCAAGCATCCGCAAATACAAGTAAGTAATTAAGATAAATCTAACCACAACCTTAAACTCTAGGATCCTACGCTCCCTGGTGCAATGGTTTCCCAACGGAGGTTTAGGTTTCTGTCACTCCAGCAACCCCACAATCGGTAGCCAAATACACAATGCATCTCACTAGGCCCATAAATGGTGAAGTATCATGTAGTCGACGTTCACATGACACCACTAGTGAAATAGCACCACAACAATATCAAACCATTAAATATTTCTCAACAATAATTCACTACTAACATCTTGACTTCTCCCATGTCCTCAAGAACTAAACGAACTACTCACAAGACATCATATGGATCATGATCAGAGGTGAAATAATGGTAAATAACAATCTGGACATAAACCTTAATTCAACGGTTCCACTCAATAGCATCAACTACAAGAGTAATCAACACCGGGAAAGGTTCCCCTATGAATATAACAAGATCCAACTCAAGATGTTACAGCGGGATGGCGAGGTGATGGTGGAGATGAAGGTGCTGGTGTTGATGATGATGATGATGATGATCCCGATGAAGTCCGGTGCGATGATGATGACGATGGCGACGATCTCCCCTCTCCGGGAAGGAATTTCCCCGGCAGATTTCTCTCTGCCGGAGAGCTTTCTCTCTCTGGTGTTCTCCGCCCCGCAGAGGCGGCTGTGTCTAACTCTGAACCCCCCCTTGACTTAGGTTTTCGGGGACGATGATGTACACGAAGGGGCGAGACCAGAGGTGGGCCAGGGCCCCCTCACACAGGGCTGGCACGGCCAGGGGGGTGACCGCGCCGCCCTAGCGTGTGGGCCAGCCCTGGCCCCTCTCGACTCCTCCTTCTGGCTCCGTGAGTCTTCTGGGAAATTATAATTTCTGGGTATTTTTCTGGAATTTTCCTGATCTTCAAAATATGGTCTCCTGATGGTCCTTTTTCCAGCAGGTTCCTGACTCCGGCAGCAGCTCCTCCGATGATCATCAAACATGTGAAAACAAAGGAAATAACATAAGTATCATATCTAAATATGAAATATATCAATGAATAACAGTAAATTATGATACAAAATAGTGATGCAAATTGGACGTATCAACCCCCCCAAGCTTAGACCTCGCCTGTCCCCAAGCGAAAACTAAACTCGGTAAACATGACCACAGGTTTATGGAGTGAAATGTCGATAATCGAAATACGAACAAGAAGCATCACATTCACTAAGGTACAAATTATAATAGACAGCAACTCCCCTTTATAAGATGTAAACTTGCAATAGGTAAAAGGGAATCACATATAAGAATGCACGAGGTAAATTATAATTGGCAATGGCAAACCTTAGTTCTTGGTCAAAGAATGGAGAACAAACAATTCTCTCTTTTTAAACGGAGTCTTTTAGAACAGAGCTAATATAGCAAAGACTATATGCTCAACAAGGTAAACTTTTGCATTCAAAGAAAGCTTTCAAAGATATATTCCTTCAGACAAAAGCATTATACAAAACAACGAAGGTAATAAACATGATTAAACGGATCAACATATGGATGAGTGAAACATAACAACTCAAATGCTTGCTTGAGATAGAGGGAAATAGGTTGACTCAACATAAAAGTAAAAGATAGGCCCTTCGCAGAGGGAAGCAGGGATTAAACATGTGCTAGAGCTTTTTATTTGTAAAACAGAGGTAAAAATTGTTTTGAGAGGTGGTTGCTTTTGTCAACGACTAGCAACAGAGTTCTTGATATCTTCCATACTAAACAAGTGAGAGCGGTTCCGAGATGTTTGATTAATTGGCACTTTAGTGCTCTTTTATAGCTTGGCACTCCTCCCCACCTTTTTCATTTCTCAAACCATGGCTAACCGATTCCATCGGGTGCCGACCAACTTTCACAATCCATTGGAGGAGTGCCTTTTTCTTTCTTTTTAGATTATAATGGTCTGACCAGCTCCCTTGCAAAATTAATGACGAGCAGATGAAGCTGCCTAGTCGAGGGGTACTTAATTTAGTATGGAAGATAACAAACCCATCCACTACGTCCTCATGAGCTAAAAACAGTGGCACAAAATGAGAAGTGTTTGAAAGTTTTTGAAAGGTAGCACATAAAAATTTACTTGGAATGGCTTAAAATACCATGTATAGGAATTTATAGTGGACTCTTTGGAAGTGACTTGGCTTTTGGGAATTGGATGCACGAGAAGTATTTCCTCTCAGTATAGGTTTTTGGCTAGCAAGGTTGGGTAGCAAGCATAAGAGTTGCATGAAACAAACAAACATACATATAATAAGAACAATCATGCAGACTCCCTTGAAAGTACAACGATTTTAACTTTAAGAATAACAATGCTTATAAGCCAAACATAAGGAAAACTGAAGTGATGTAACTACAAGCACTTCTTTATTCTTTTCTACTCAAACTTCAAGGTAAAGTTGCTACTGACCAAGCTAGGTTTGCCAAAACCAACTGAATCTACTCATGCTCCCAATGTGATACCAATACCAATCAACAAGACTAGTCACATAAGAGAGATTGCAGACTAACATAGAGTGTGCGAAAAGTAAACGATAAAACTTCTCATTAATATTTCATTACCGCAACTCACACCAAAGGATACAAAGATAACTAACTAAGGAGGATACTTCCAACTGCAAACTATTCTATATGATAACTTCTCTATTCATGATAAGACTCTACTTGAAAAGTAAATAAACAGAAGGTAATGATGTGATACCGCGGCACTCCCCCAAGCTTGGAACAAGCCAAGGGGATGCCTATACCGATGACGAATTACTCCTTTGACAGTGGTGGCGCAATCATGATTGGGGTGAGAAAATTCTCTAACATCCTGCGAAGCCTATTGTTCTCCTCTCGAAGTATCTCCACCTCCATCCTAAGAGCTCGATATTTATCACACAACTCATTGGTGACCCGAAGGGCTTCCACTGATGCAGGGTAGGAGATGAGGTCAAGAACTGGTGGTATTGGTCCCTGCAAATTATGAGAAAAAGCGCGTCTAGTGTTAGTCGATCCTACAAAAGTAGGTTCTCTTGTCCTTGATCCAGCGGTAATCTGTCCCTCCTTCGGCTTGGGATTTTGGTGATCATCCTCCGGAGGTGTCTTCTCCTTGTCCCCGCTTGAAGAGGCCATGACTTCTCAAAGCTTAAGATCAACTCCTGACAGAAACAGCTCGAAACAAAACACGACGAGAAAACGATATACAGACCTCGGGGACTCCGGGGGGTTAAATAGACGAAAATTATACATCGAAACAAAGTCACAGGAGGAAACTGGGACGGAAAAGAGTTTCGAGGCGTTCTCACACGGGGGTGGCGCGGCCAGGGGTGGGCCCGCGCCACCCGTGTGTGAGATGCACACGGACTTCTTTTTCTCCTCGTTTCCGTCTCGTAATTTTTCATATTTATTAAAAACAGCAAAAATATTAAAGGAAGAACTTTTCGCGAAACTTTTCTGACTAGAACTGTTACCTATTCGAAAACGAACTCTGCAGGTTCCTGCAGTTTGTCTTGGATGTAATCTTTCGGAGAAACTATTTCAATAACATCAACATCTTCATTATAAGAATCTCCAGAAATATAATGTTTGAGTCTTTGCCCATTCACCACTTGTGTAGAATCATCTTTCAATGAAGCAATCTTAATAGCACCTGAGCGGTACACTTCCACAATAACATATGGTCCTTCCCATTTAGAAAGTAATTTTCCTGCAAAAAATCTGAGACGAGACCTGTACAATAGAACTTTCTCACCAACATGAAATTCTCTCTTAAGAATTCTCTTATCATGCCATTGCTTGACTTTCTCTTTGAAAAGTCTGGCATTCTCATACGCTTCATTTCTCCACTCATCTAGAGAACTCAAATCTAACAACCTCTTCTTACCGGCTAGTTTAAAATCTCTATTAAGCTCTCTCACTGCCCAAAAAGCTTTGTGTTCTAATTCTAAGGGCAAGTGACACGCTTTTCCATAAACCATCTTATAAGGAGACATACCCATGGGGTTCTTATAAGCAGTTCTATAAGCCCATAAAGCGTCATTTAACTTACTAGCCCAGTTTTTCCTAGATCTACTAACAGTCTTCTGCAAGATAGACTTGATCTCTCTATTTGAAAGCTCTACCTGCCCACTAGTTTGGGGATGATAAGCAGAAGCAATCCTATGATTGACATCATACTTAGCAAGAGTCTTTCTAAAGCTACCGTGAATAAAATGAGAACCTCCGTCAGTCATAAGATATCTAGGCACTCCGAACCTAGGAAAAATAACATCCTTAAGCATTTTTAACGAAGTCTCACCATCGACACTCTTTGTAGGTATGGCTTCTACCCATTTAGTAACATAATCAACAGCAACAAGTATATGGGTATAGCCTTTTGAAGGAGGAAAAGGACCCATAAAGTCAAATCCCCAACAATCAAACGGTTCAATAACTAGAGTGTAATTCATAGGCATTTCATTGCGTCTAGAAATATTTCCAACTCTTTGGCATTCATCACATGATAAAACATACCTTCTAGCATCCTTAAAGAGCGTTGGCCAATAAAAACTTGATTGTAGAACCTTCTGTGCGGTCCTATCTCCAGCATGATGCCCTCCATAAGCACTGCTATGGCATTTTCTTAATATCTCTTGTTGCTCATATTCCGGTATGCATCTTCTCATAATACCATCAACTCCTTCTTTATATAAATGTGGGTCATCCCAAAAATAATGCCTCAAATCATAGAAGAATTTTCTTCTTTGCTGAGCTGTAAAGGTCGGAGGCAAATACTTGGAAACAATAAAGTTAGCATAATCAACATACCAAGGAAAGTCCCATGAAGTTGTATTAATTGCAGCCAACTGTTCATTTGGAAAACTATCATTAACAGGAATAGGATCAAAAGAAATATTTTCCAATCTAGACAAGTTGTTAGCCACAGGATTTTCAGCACCTTTCCTATCTACGATATGCAAATCAAACTCTTGTAAAAGCAACACCCATCTAATAAGCCTAGGCTTAGCATCCTTCTTAGTCATAAGATATCTAATAGCAGCGTGATCAGTATGAATAGTGACTTTAGAATCAACAATGTAAGATCTAAACTTATCACATGCAAAAACAACAGCAAGAAACTCTTTCTCAGTAGTAGCATAATTTTTCTGAGCAGCATCAAGAGTCTTACTAGCATAATGAATAACATTCAACTTATTATCTACGCGCTGTCCAAGGACAGCACCAACAGCAAAATCACTAGCATCACACATAATTTCAAAAGGTAAATTCCAATCAGGTGGTTGAACAATAGGAGCAGTAGTTAAAGCCTTCTTAAGAGTTTCAAAAGCTTCCTTACAATCATCATCAAAGACAAATGGTACATCCTTTTGAAGAAGATTGGTAAGAGGCTTTGAAATCTTAGAGAAATCTTTAATAAACCTCCTATAAAAACCAGCATGACCAAGAATACTACGAATACCTTTAACATCTCTTGGACATTGCATTTTCTCAATTGCCTCCACTTTTGCTCTGTCAACTTCAATACCTCTTTCAGAGATTTTATGTCCAAGGACAATTCCTTCATTCACCATAAAGTGGCATTTCTCCCAATTAAGAACAAGGTTAGTTTCTTCGCATCTCTGCAAAACTTTATCAAGGTTGTGCAAACAATTATCAAAAGAAGTTCCATAGACGGAGAAATCGTCCATGAAGACCTCCACAATTTCTTCACAAAAACCATGAAAAATAGCAGACATACATCTTTGAAAAGTAGCAGGAGCATTGCATAAACCAAACGGCATGCGTCTATAAGCATAAGTTCCATAAGGACAAGTAAAAGTGGTTTTCTCTTGATCATCCTTCTTAACAGCAATTTGAGAAAAACCAGAATAACCATCAAGGAAACAAAAATGAGTCTTCTTAGACAACCTTTCTAGCATTTGATCTATAAACGGTAAAGGGTAATGATCTTTCTTAGTAACTTTGTTTACCTTCCTATAATCAATGCACATTCTATAACCAACAACTACCCTTTGAGGAATAAGCTCGTTATTCTCATTAGGCACAACAGTCATACCTCCTTTCTTAGGGACACAATGAACATGACTAACCCATCTACTATTAGCAATAGGATAAATAATACCAGCATCAAGGAGTTTTAATACCTCATTTCTTACCACATCCTTCATCTTAGGAATTAAGCGACGTTGATGCTCTACAACTGGCTTCGCATCTTTCTCCATATTAATGGCATGCTGACATAAAGTAGGAGAAATCCCTTTTAAATCATCAAGAGTATATCCCATAGCTCCTCGATGTTTCCTCAATATCTCCAATAATCTTTCTTCTTCCTTTCCTGAAAGTTTAGAACTAATAATAACAGGATATATTTTCTTATCATCAATATAAGCATATTTGAGGTCATTAGGTAAAGGTTTTAATTCAAACACAGGATCTTCTCTAGGCGGCAAAGTGGTACCAAGATCCTCCATAGGTAGATTATGCTTGAGTAATGGTGGTTGACGAAGAAGAATATCGTCAATCTCTTCTCTTTCCTTGCTAAAAACATCACTTTCGTGATCTTCCATGAATTGCTGCAAGGCATTATTAGGGGCAAGAGCAATAGAAGCAAGTTGCTCAACTCGAAAATTTTCATTAGGCGTGTCATTTTCATAAGAAGTCTTAGCAAACTTGGAAAAATTAAACTCATAAGACTCTCCATTAAACTTAGTAAAAATTTTCTCTTTCTTACAATCTATTATGGCGCCACAAGTGTTCAAAAAGGGTCTACCAAAAATAATAGGACAAGTTTTACTAGCCTCCTTACCAAGTACTAGAAAATCAGTAGGGTACTTAGTCTTACCGCATAGAACTTCCACATCTCGAACAATACCAAGAGGCCAAACAGTCTCTCGGTTAGCAAGCTGAACAACCACATCAATATCTTCAAGTTCACAAGCGCCAATCTCGTGCATAATTTCTTTATAAAGCTCTAAGGGAATAGCACTTGCACTAGCACCAATATCACATAAACCATGATAGCAATGATCTCCAATCCTGACAGAAATAACAGGAACACTTGCTTTCCTATGCTTTTTAGGATGCGAGAGAATGCTAGAAGCATCTTCACAAAAAAGAATATATTCATCTCCTACATCTTTAGTAACAAGATCTTTCAATATAGCAACAGGAGACTTAATAGTAATTTGCTCATCAGGCTCTGCAGCTTTCTTAGTACTTTTATTAGACACACTTACCAAAGTAGAATACTTTTTTACCTTAGCAGGGAAAGGTGTCTTCTCAATATAAGATTCAGGAATGATGCTATCAACCGTGCAAACTTCTGTAGCTGCAGCAGGTATATGACTAATAGAATCTTTATAAGGCGCATGATATTTGTTCCAATCTTTCTTTGGAACATCAATATAAGAGGCAAAGGCCTTAAGACAATTAGCAAGTATTTGAGAATCAAGACCATAAACAGCGCTAACACTATGAAAGTCATCGGTTCCCATAAAAGATTTAATGCATTCATAATCATAGTTTATACCTGACTTCCTACCTTTGTCGTTTTCCCAACCTTCAGCATTCTCTTTTATACGGTCAAGAAGTTTCCACTTGGCCTCTCCTTTCATATGAGTAAATGATCCAAAACAAGAAGCATCCAAATAATCCTTATCAGGAAGAGTAAGCCGCGCATAAAAATTATCAATAACAATATTATTGGGGAGCTCATGAATGGGGCATTTGAGCATTAGTAACTTCAATCTCCCCCACGCTTGGGCAATACTCTCTCCATCATGAGGCCAAAAATTATATATCTTGTTACGGTCTTTATGAATTTCACTTGGAGGATAAAACTTGGAATAAAAGAGAGGCACAATATCCTCCCATGCCATAGATGGACCATCTTGGAGTAGTCGATACCACTCTTCAGCTCTGCCTTTCAATGATATAGAGAATAATTTCTTCTTGACCTGGCTTGGTGAAATACCTGCACACCTGAACAACTCGCATAATTCATGTATAAACAATAAGTGATCACCCGGATAGACAGTTCCATCTCCTGAATAGCAGTTATCCATAATACGCCCAACAATTTTCATAGGTATTTTAAAAGGATCAATTTCAGCAGGCGGTGGCGGTGGTGGTTCCTCCGCATGTGCAGCAGCAGCAGTAGTAGTAGATGTGTTTCCAAATAGGAAACCAAATGGAGAGTTCTCCATAGCAGAATAAAAATAAAATACAAAATAAAACAATACTCACAGTGACGGTTACCTTTTCCAATTCCACTCTTCAATAGCGCTACACTCCCCGGCAACGGCGCCAGAAAATAGTCTTGATGACCCACAAGTATAGGGGGTGTATCGTAGTACTTTCGATAAATAAGAGTGTCGAACCCAACGAGGAGCAGAAGGTGTTGATGAGCAGTTTTGATCAAGGAATCACTGTAAATACTAGCAAACAGGTTTTCAGGAGTATTTGGTAATACGAGTAAATAAAGTGCGAGTAAATAAAAGATAGTAGTAACAATTGCAGCAAGTGGCCCAATCCTTTATTCAGCAAAGGACAAGCCGGTTGTGTTCTTATAATAACCAAACGTTCTCGAGGACACACGGGAGGTTTCTGTCAAGAGCTTTCGCTTCATAGAGCCAATAGTATTTATTGGTTTGGTAAGTGTTATGGGGGTGAACCTGTGCTAGCGCACTACCCTTACTAAGATAAATACACACTTGTGATTATACCCCTTGCAAGCATCCGCAAATACAAGTAAGTAATTAAGATAAATCTAACCACAGCCTTAAACTCTAGGATCCTACGCTCCCTGGTGCAATGGTTTCCCAATGGAGGTTTAGGTTTCTGTCACTCCAGCAACCCCACAATCGGTAGCCAAATACACAATGCATCTCACTAGGCCCATAAATGGTGAAGTATCTGATGGGTTCGTAGCATAGAAAACAAAAAATTTCCTACGCATGAACGCATAAACTGGCCAAGATACTCTACGAGATGGCAGCAACGGATACTCACCCTCGACGACCGTGAGCGGGGATTACGTTCCCGCACAAACGTTGACGATGGAGAGTTGGTGAAGACGCACGTAGTCGACGTAGTTGTTCACTTGATGTAGTCGACGTCGTGGTTCACTTGACGATCACAAGATCGTGTAGCCGGCGCCACAAGTGGCAGCGCCCCCGTACTCGCACACACGTGCAGCTCGACGTCGACTCCTCCACGCCCTCGGTCCAGCGGGGCAGCGGAAGAAGGGATCCGCCGGACACTCATCCACACACTTCTCCAAGTGTGTGAACTACGAACTACTATTCCGGCAGAGCTTCGCTAAGCCAAGACGGAAAGTGGGCAGCAACTATGTAAAGGAGGGAGGATCAAGAAGTGTGTGACCAAGGGAGAGAGGGGGGGTTTATATAGAGGAGGAGGGCAGCCAAGGGGCTGGCCGGCCAAGGGCCTCCCCTCCTCTTCATTTCCCCTCTTTATTCCCTTTATGGAGATTAATCCCTCATCAACATGAGGTAACCCCCATTTTAATGCATGACATTCATGCCAATTAAAATTCACACTTATTGATTTAATAAAACATTTTTATTTCTTTAATATTTGTTAATTCATTCAATTAACAAACATTAACAAATACACCCTTGAGTTATTTCGATATCCCGAAACAGTTTCGGTGCTTTTCTGAAACAACCCTTATGTTGTCCTGTAATTCGATCGGAGTATCGTATCCACTCAAAAACGACGACGAGCCTTAAGTGTGTCACCCTACGGTTCGTGAATAACGTGGACATGATCGAGACTCCTCTCCGATCAATAATCAACAGCGGGATCTGGAAATCCATGATGACTCCCACTTACTCAACGATGAACTAGTGATCATGTGAACCGGTAACGAACATAGTTAATTCCTTTTGTCTCGCGATATTATTACTTGTCCGAGATCCGATCATTTGGTATCAACCATACCTAGTTCGATCTCGTTCCCGACAAGTCTCTTTACTCGTTCCGTGATAATGCATTCCTGTGACCTAGTCACATGCTTGCAAGCGATTCCAATGCAATATCACCGAGAAGGGCCCAGAGAATATCTTTCCGTCATCCGGATGGACAAATCCCACTCTTGATCCATGAGCCTCAACTAATACTTTCAAAGTACCCAAATCAACCTTTATAATCACCCTATTACGGTGTGACATTTGATATCATCAAAGTACCCTTCCGGTATCAGTGATTAACATGATCTCATGGTCTAAGGATTAGAACTACTTCGCATGAGTCTGATATAGCAATGAACTTGATGACTTGATCGTATTGCTATTCATACTATGGGTGTGAGTGTTCATCACATCATTCTTCTAATGATATGACCTCGTTATTAACAACATCCAATGTTCATGATCAGGAAACCTTGATCATCAGTTAATCAACGAGCTAGTATAAAAGAGAGGCTTTACTAGGAACCTTTTAGTTTATTAATCACACATGTATTAATGTTTCCGATTAATACAATTCTAGCATGAGAAATAAACATTTATCATAAACATGGAATATGATAATAACCACTTTATTATTGCCTCTCGGGCATATTCCCTTCAGTCTCCCACTTGCACTAGAGTCAATAATCTAGTTGATACTTGCGTATATAACACTTATGGCTTTCACGTGTTATCCGTACGCGTTGCAGTGGTTAATCTGATCTCCAGATCTGACACTTTCAGTTCTGTGTGTATTTGCATGTCTTTGCGTCTCTACGCATCACTCATTCTCAAATGAGACAGTTGGGTATAAATTTGGTCCTTAGGTGAGACCTTAGTTCCTTTAGCTAAAATCATGTTGTCACTATTGTCGCACAATAGATCTTCACAGTAATAGCCAGCTTGGAACTACACCTAGTTTGATAACAAACTTCTTGACACAAATGCCCTCTTTTGCTACTTCTAAAGCAGCTATATACTCAACATTTGTTGTAGAATCCATCACAATGTCTTAACTTTGGAACTCATCCAAATCCATCATGGAACTTCTTTCCATTACATTGTGCCACCTAACGTATAGCTAAAATTGAGATAAACTTAATTTGTATCTTGTGACAAACTTAGTATCAATGTAACACTTTACAATGAATTATGTGTCACTTTGTCATACATAATATATATCCTTAGTCCTTCCAAAGCACATAAGGATATCTCTACTATTGTCCAGTGATCATCTTATGACTTTTATCACTCTGGTATATGCTCATAACATTTAGAGCATAGGACATATCTGGATATGTACATATCACGGTATACATGATCGATCAAATCATTCATGTGGCTTCACTCATCAAGTGTCAAAAACACCTGAATCTTGTTTCAACCTCTTCCATGCGGCAAGAACTTTTCTCGTCGTTTCCATATTGAACTTCATTCAATATTTCATCTATGTACTTTATCACAACCATATTGGCACCTTGATCTATCTACATAGACATCGAGACCCAATATTTTAGTTTTGCCTAAGTCTTTCATTGAAATCTAATTTTAATGAAATTCTTAACCTATGTCAATAAAAGATACATCATTTCCAATTAACAATATGTCTTCTACATAATGTACTGAAAATATGTCTCAGCGCTCCCACTTAATTTCTTGCAAATGCAAGCATATTCATCGTATCTGATGAAACTAAACCTTTTAATTATTTCATCACGGTGAATATTCCAACTCCGTGATGCTTACTTCAACCATTGAAGTTTGCATGCCTTTTTAGCATCCTTTGAATTTACAAAACCCATTGGACCATGTCATGTACATGTCCTAGGTAACCATTCTATTAGAAGAATGTTTTCTTGTTTGTTCAACAAACATATACCAACCTTGGCATATGTAGGGGTTGCTACAGTAATCCGTCCAGACAAAATATCGCTATGAAAGATCAAATCTTGTCATAGTCAACTCATTGAACACAATCGTAAACTCTTTTAACAATGTGTCGACTATTTCAAAGATGTTAAACATCCATGTCTGTCTTTATAGATCCAAATACGTTCATTAGGCTTCATGCCTTTTGAGGGTCTTCCAAGTTCAGAAACTCGGTTTCTCGTATATGGAACTATCACGGATTCTATGGCTTCTAGCCATTTGACGGAGTCAGGGCCCATCATCGCTTCTTTGCATGCAGTCGGTTCATCATTGTCAAACAATAATGATTCATTCTCAAATCTATCTATTTGATTGTTACCCGACTCACGCGGTTCAATAGGAACTTTGATCTATGTAACCACAACCTTTGAGGTACGACAGCCATGCGCATTGTGGCCGCCTCCGGGACACTTCCCAGCGCTGCGCTACTCAGCACATATAGCTTAGGTTCAATAACCCAATCAAAGTTCTATTGTCCTCCCACTTGACTTTTGCGAAAAATTCCTTCTCAAGAAACTTGACGTTTTCAGCGACAAACACTTTTGTCTTCAGTGTTCTGGAGGAATACCCAATATTTACTTTGGGATAACCTACAAAGACGTATTTATCCGACTTTGGTTGTAAACATTTTACATATGCATAGCATACCAAAAATTTAGAAAAGACAATTTGGGTTTTATCCCATGCCATAACTCATATGGTGTCATTTCAACGGATCATGATGTCGCTCTTTTCAGTGTAAAAGCGGTAGTCTCTAAAGCTTTATCCTTAAAATATAATGGCAATTTTATAGACGACACCTTTGATCCAACGATGTCAAACAAAGTTTGATTTCATCTCTCGAACACTCCATACTCCTATGGTGTTTCGAGAAATACAAGTCTATGGAACGATTCCTCAACTTTTAGGTGTTTGCTAAACTTGTAACTCAAATATATTCCTTTATGATCAAATCATAAATTCTTTATTCTCTTGTTACAATGATTTTCAACTTCAACTAGAAATACTTTGAACAATATTCAAATATTTCATGCTTCTTCCTTATCAAGTAAATATACACATATATCTACTCAAATCATCGGTTAAAGTAAATGAAGTTCAAGAATTCACCACACACGGCCACACATAATGGAATATATACATCAACATGTATAATATCCAATAAGTTAGTCGTCCGTTCTTCTTTGGCCTACAAACGGAGTTTTAATCATCTCTAGGAAATTTTCACAAGCGTCAATTGATTCAAAATCAAAAGACTCCAAAATTCCATCAACATGGAGTTTCTTCATGTTTACTTTCCAATATGATTTAAATGGTGGTGTCACTCATAAGTGATCTTCTAATCATTTGTCTTAAGACATTTTTAGCATCAGTGTTATGGATGTGATTTCTCCAACAAGATAAGCGTTCATTCATCTTTTATGAATGCGGTAATAATTTGAACAACCATTGTTCTCATAATACCAGAACAAAATAACAATTATTCAAATAAATCTTGAAGGCTAGGTTTAATTCCAACGAAACACAATAACACTTTATTTGTTTTCGATGAGAATCATCCGATATTCATTTGCTAGTTAATTAGGCCATTGTAGTTCTTGTATTGCGTTGTATGACAGTTCATACCAACCAATTTAGTATCAAATACCCAAGAACCACATTGTTTTAACAAGCAACGAATACAACCATAACATGTATATCTTCTATATACCTGAGCTGGACATTTCCAGTCTTTTCTTTTCCGCCAGAATAAATTTCGGATTCTCTTTTAGCAATTCTTTTCATCTAGAAGAATCTATCAACATCAATAGTGGCGCCATACACATGGCACATAGTTCAAGGCATGATTAGTCAAACACTAATACCCTTGGACTCACACTTTGAAGTAGATCACCATAATCAAATATTTGGCGTTCTTCCAAATTCCATTCTTTAGTAATCTTTTAGTGTAGTAAACATTTTACCTACATCTTCCATTCATCCTATCATGACAACTTTCATGATCAAGCTACTATAGCTCATGAGGACGAATTTTTGAGTATAATGTTAGTTCCTAAAACCTTTTTAGGAGATCTAGACGCCTAGCGTCTCCAATCTTCACAAATTCTCATACAATATGAGAACATGTGTCTTACGAAATTATACTCTATCACATTGCAACCAAACATTGTTTCAGATATCACAATATCTTCCACACATGATAGTTTATGAAACAATTCTTTCAACTCCTAGATAACCTTGATACTAAAAACAACTTTTGAATATCAAGGATCATGGAGGCAAGTGTGATACTTAGATACTAACACTGGAATTGTTACTCTTGATTTAATACTAATTAAATTTTATCGAGTAACCAAGGTTTGCTAAAAGTTTGCAATAGGACTTTAAACTTTAGATTGACATTCAAACAATACGATACCAGTTCGTAAAGTTAACATCCAGAATTCTATAGTTCTATTATCTCAATTATAGCTAATCGCATGGTAGTAAACGGATGCCAATAACTACAACAAACTATGCAAATTCACTTTGATTTAGTTCATGATAAATTGAGTTCTATAATTCAAAATTACTAAATGAACTCCCACTTAAAAACAACATCCCTCTTAGTTTTCTTAAGTGATTACACGAACCAAATTCACTATACCGCAACCGATCATCACGTGCAACGGCATAGTTTCAAAGGCGAACATCACCATGTTCATCATATCAACCATATGACTCATGCTTAACCTTTCGGTTCGTGTTCCGAGGCCATGTCTGTACATGCTAGGCTCGTCAAGTAGAACCATAGCACTCGCGTGTGTAAAACTGTCTTACACCCGTCGTATGTGAACGTAGAGTCTGTCACACCCGATCATCACGTGGTGTCTCGAAACGACGAACTTTCTTGACGGTGCATGCTATGGAAGAACACATTTTTATCTTGATATTTATGTGAGAGGGATCATCTTATAATGCTACCGTGCGATCAAATCTAAGCAGAATAAGATGCATAAAAGGATAAACATCACATGCATATATAATGTGATATGATATGGTCCTTCACGCATTCGATCTCCATCTTGTGCGTCATGGAATAATCTCCATCATTCCACCGGCGTAGCACCAAGGTCCATGGCGCGCCACCTTGGTTGTCTTCCTCCATTACAATATATCACTTGGATATATATACGGCACGCAGGCCATTTAAATGTAAAGACAACCATATGGCTCCTGCCGGTTGTTTATATCTTACAAAAAGGATCATCGTATACAATTTGTAACATAAACAACTTGACCATATCACATCACATGCCCCTGCAAAAACAAGTTAGACGTTTCTAATTTGTCTTGCATATTTTACGTGGTTTGGGGCTTTCTAGGAAGAACCGTTCTTACCTACGAACAAGAACCACAACGGTGATAAAAATATTATTAACAACTCTTTGTAAAATAGATCATAACTATAGTGGGAGAAACGTGCACCCGCAAAGCCACATATGCCGAAGCATGTCAAGTGTGGGACAAGTCTCGTGAACGCGGTCACGTAAGGTTAGTCTCGGGCAGCTTCAATCCCACTATGCCACTATGATCCAAAATACCAAAAGGTTGCAATAACATGATCATCAACGCCCACATCCACATGTGTTCTAACCGTGCATACCAACTACGCATAGAGATGGCTCTGATACCACTGATGGGTTCGTAGCATAGAAAACAAAAAATTTCCTACGCATGAACGCATAAACTGGCCAAGATACTCTACGAGATGGCAGCAACGGATACTCACCCTCGACGACCGTGAGCGGGGATTACGTTCCCGCACAAACGTTGACGATGGAGAGTTGGTGAAGACGCACGTAGTCGACGTAGTTGTTCACTTGATGTAGTCGACGTCGTGGTTCACTTGACGATCACAAGATCGTGTAGCCGGCGCCACAAGTGGCAGCGCCCCCGTACTCGCACACACGTGCAGCTCGACGTCGACTCCTCCACGCCCTCGGTCCAGCGGGGCAGCGGAAGAAGGGATCCGCCGGACACTCATCCACACACTTCTCCAAGTGTGTGAACTACGAACTACTATTCCGGCAGAGCTTCGCTAAGCCAAGACGGAAAGTGGGCAGCAACTATGTAAAGGAGGGAGGATCAAGAAGTGTGTGACCAAGGGAGAGAGGGGGGGTTTATATAGAGGAGGAGGGCAGCCAAGGGGCTGGCCGGCCAAGGGCCTCCCCTCCTCTTCATTTCCCCTCTTTATTCCCTTTATGGAGATTAATCCCTCATCAACATGAGGTAACCCCCATTTTAATGCATGACATTCATGCCAATTAAAATTCACACTTATTGATTTAATAAAACATTTTTATTTCTTTAATATTTGTTAATTCATTCAATTAACAAACATTAACAAATACACCCTTGAGTTATTTCGATATCCCGAAACAGTTTCGGTGCTTTTCTGAAACAACCCTTATGCTGTCCTGTAATTCGATCGGAGTATCGTATCCACTCAAAAACGACGACGAGCCTTAAGTGTGTCACCCTACGGTTCGTGAATAACGTGGACATGATCGAGACTCCTCTCCGATCAATAATCAACAGCGGGATCTGGAAATCCATGATGACTCCCACTTACTCAACGATGAACTAGTGATCGTGTGAACCGGTAACGAACATAGTTAATTCCTTTTGTCTCGCGATATTATTACTTGTCCGAGATCCGATCATTTGGTATCAACCATACCTAGTTCGATCTCGTTCCCGACAAGTCTCTTTACTCGTTCCGTGATAATGCATTCCTGTGACCTAGTCACATGCTTGCAAGCGATTCCAATGCAATATCACCGAGAAGGGCCCAGAGAATATCTTTCCGTCATCCGGATGGACAAATCCCACTCTTGATCCATGAGCCTCAACTAATACTTTCAGAGTACCCAAATCAACCTTTATAATCACCCTATTACGGTGTGACATTTGATATCATCAAAGTACCCTTCCGGTATCAGTGATTAACATGATCTCATGGTCTAAGGATTAGAACTACTTCGCATGAGTCTGATATAGCAATGAACTTGATGACTTGATCGTATTGCTATTCATACTATGGGTGTGAGTGTTCATCACATCATTCTTCTAATGATATGACCTCGTTATTAACAACATCCAATGTTCATGATCAGGAAACCTTGATCATCAGTTAATCAACGAGCTAGTATAAAAGAGAGGCTTTACTAGGAACCTTTTAGTTTATTAATCACACATGTATTAATGTTTCCGATTAATACAATTCTAGCATGAGAAATAAACATTTATCATAAACATGGAATATGATAATAACCACTTTATTATTGCCTCTCGGGCATATTCCCTTCAGTATCATGTAGTCAACGTTCACATGACACCACTAGTGAAATAGCACCACAACAATATCAAACCATTAAATATTTCTCAACAATAATTCACTACTAACATCTTGACTTCTCCCATGTCCTCAAGAACTAAACGAACTACTCACAAGACATCATATGGATCATGATCAGAGGTGAAATAATGGTAAATAACAATCTAGACATAAACCTTAATTCAACGGTTCCACTCAATAGCATCAACTACAAGAGTAATCAACACCGGGAAAGGTTCCCCTATGAATATAACAAGATCCAACTCAAGATGTTACAGCGGGATGGCGAGGTGATGGTGGAGATGAAGGTGCTGGTGATGATGATGATGATGATGATGATCCCGATGAAGTCCGGTGCGATGATGATGATGATGGCGACGATCTCCCCTCTCCGGGAAGGAATTTCCCCGACAGATTTCTCTCTGCCGGAGAGCTTTCTCTCTCTGGTGTTCTCCGCCCCGCAGAGGCGGCTGTGTCTAACTCTGAACCCCCCTTGACTTAGGTTTTCGGGGACGATGATGTACGCGAAGGGGCGAGACCAGAGGTGGGCCAGGGCCCCCTCACATAGGGCTGGCGCGGCCAGGGGGGTGGCCGCGCCGCCCTAGCGTGTGGGCCAGCCCTGGCCCCTCTCGACTCCTCCTTCTGGCTCCGTGAGTCTTCTGGGAAATTATAATTTCTGGGTATTTTTCTGGAATTTTCCTGATCTTCAAAATATGGTCTCCTGATGGTCCTTTTTCCAGCAGGTTCCTGACTCCGGCAGCAGCTCCTCCGATGATCATCAAACGTGTGAAAACAAAGGAAATAACATAAGTATCATATCTAAATATGAAATATATCAATGAATAACAGTAAATTATGATACAAAATAGTGATGCAAATTGGACGTATCACACTGCTCATAAGGAGTGATCTCATTGTCTTTTGTCAAAACTTTATTCAGGACATGACATGATGTCAATATCGCCTCCCCCCACCATGCCTTGGATAAACCCGCTGTATCTAACATGGCGTTAACCAAGTCTAATAGAGTACGGTTTTTCTGTTCAGCAACCCCGTTTGAGTATGGTGAATAGGGAGGCGTCCTCTCATGAATAATATCATGTTCCGCACAAAAAGAATCAAACTCATTAGAGAAATACTCTCCACCACGATCTGACCAGATTCTTTTAATCTTCTTTTCAAGTTGGTTCTCAACTTCTGCTTTATAGATTTTAAAGTAGTGTAGAGCCTCACTTTTAGTGTTTAACAGATATACATAGCAAAATCTAGTGGAATCATCTATTAGCGTCATGAAGTATCTTTTTCCACCTTTAGTCAACACACCATTCATCTCACACAGATCAGAATGTATGAGTTCTAATGGTGCCAAGTGTCTCTCCTCCGCGGCTTTATGGGGCTTGCGAGGTTGCTTTGCTTGCACACATGAATGGCACTTGGAACCTTTGGCTAAAGTGAAAATTGGGATTAAATTCAGTTTTGCTAACCGCGTCATGAAACTGAAACCAATGTGACAAAGACGTGAATGCCATACTTTTGTTTCATTAACATTCGAATGAATATTGTTCACGACTTTATTACAGAAATCAGCAAGGGAAAAGCGGAACAGGCCTCCGCATTCATAACCTTTTCCAACAAACAGTCCATATTTCATAACAACTACTTTATTAGACTCAAAGACCAACTTAAATCCTTCTCTGCAGAGAAGGGAGCCACTAACTACGTTCTTCTTGATTGCGGGGACATGCTGCACATTCTTGAGCTGCATGATCCTTCCCGAAGTAAACTTCAGATCGACCATGCCAACACCATGAACAGAAGCACTCACGTCATTCCCCATCAGTATGGATCCTTTCCTTGTGGCCTGATAAGAAGAAAACAATGATATGTTAGCACACACATGAATATTTGCACCCGTGTCAATCCACCAATCAGTAGATTGACTTACTGAAAATACTGTAAATAGATTACCGTACCCTGATGCCCCACTTTCATTGTTGCTCACAATCATGTTGACAGTCTTGGAGTCCTGCCCTGGCTTCTTAAACTTGTTTGGGCACTTGTTAGCCCAATGTTCCTCCGAACCACAAGTGAAACAGCCACTCTTCTTCTTATCTTTCTTGAAGGTCTTGTTGCCCTTCTTCTTGAAGTCAGTATTTTGTTGGACACCCATATTCCCTTTGGACTTGTGGGAGTTGAAGTTCTTCTATACCACATTGGCAACTGAAGTCCCTTCTCCTTTTTCATGCGAGTCCTTTGCTCTCGAATTCTGCTCAACACTCAGATGACCGATGACATCCTCTACTGAGAATTCACGCCTCTGATGTTTCAGAGTGGTGGCAAAGTTCCTCCAGGAATTTGGCAGCTTAGCGATTATGCATTCCACGACAAATTTGCCCGGTAATTCACACTTCAGGAGCTCAAGCTCCTTGGCGATGCATTGTATTTCATGAGCCTGTTCCAAAACAGAATGGTTTTCTACCATTCTGTAATCGTGGAACTGCTCAATGATATACATCTCGCTTCCAGCATCAGTTGCACCGAATTTAGATTCGAGTGCTTCCCACAAATCCTTGGCAACCCGCACATGTAAATATGCATCGACCAACTTATCTCCAATCACGCTCAGAACTGCTCCAACAAAGATGATAGTGGCCTCCCTGAACGCCTTCTCCTGATCAGGAGCAATCATTCCAGTGGGAGTGACACTGGCAACCAAGAACACGTTCATCGCCGTGAGCCATAAGGTGGTTTTGGTCTGCCAACGCTTAAAGTACGTCCCCGTAAATGGGGCAGGTTTCAGTGTAGCAGCAAAACCTTGAATCGAAAATTGCCTACACACATTAGGTTTTTGGATTGTTAAGAAACTTGGCAATTTTCTGATTAACTTAATCCAAGAATAAACCATGAGCATGATGTGGACATACTGATATTTGATCATATAACTATGCAATACTAGGCAAATCGTAGAGACACCTATAGAAATTGCTAGTACTATGCACATGGAGATAAGCAAGAGAGGGATAAGCATATAGTACCCTCCAGTAGGCCAGTTGGCCGAAGCAGCAGCAGTAGCGGCGGCAGCAGCCTCTGAAGCAGCAGTGGCGGCAGCCTCATCGGCCACCCTCTTGGCAGCAGCAGCCTGTTCAGCTTCAGTAGACATGGTGATGATGAGGACGACGTGGAAGAAGAGGAAGCAGACGATCGAAGTTGAGCAGTCGCGTGCAAGACGCTCCCCAAAAACCTAATCGCCCCTCTCCCGTATAGGATCTCGAGAGGGCGGGGTTTCGGAGGCCTGCTCTCCCACCAACCGTGTACGCGGTGGACGGGATGGGATCACCGGAGGCAGCAACAGTGAAGGAAACGACTAGGCAGAGGCGCAGAGAGTTGTGTTTTTGTGTCTCTCAGAGAGGATCGATCCCTCCAATATATAGGTATGGACACAGGGGCGGATGCAAAAGAAACGCCCATAATGAAGGCCATAATCGCCCGCAATGAAGGACTGGAAACACCCATACTTAAGGGCACTTAATATAGACGTTTTAGCTCATATTCATTCTCATTAACGGCCTGTAATTAGTGTTTCAGTTGCAACCATTTGTGTCTGTTTCTGCGAGACAAAAAGAAACTCAGCTGAGCGAGATTCCCGCAACCCGCGGCACGCGCGTGCGTCATGACGAGGCGAGGCAAGGCGTGGCATGGCATGGCGAGGCAGGCGTGCGTGCGTCGGAGGAGGAGCACGCGTGTGGAGCTCCTCTTCCTTCTCACACTTCCACATACTAGTGGTGGGAGAGCTCATCTTATATGGTTGTGCTCATCTCCCCCAACTAGCAATATGGGACTAAACTCCCACCACTTCCCTTGCCAAGCATGAATGGGCCCTTAGGGATTTTCTGAAATTGTTAAGTGGGCCTAAAGCCCAAGGCGGGCGTGCATGCGTCGGAGGAGGAGCGCGCGTGTGGAGCTCCTCTTCCTTCTCACACTTCCACATACTAGTGGTGGGAGAGCTCACCTTATATGTTGGTGCTCATCTCTCCCAACTAGCAATGTGGGACTAAACTTCCACCACTTCCCTTGCCAAGCATGAATGGGCCCTTAGGGATTTTCTGAAATTGTTAAGTGGGCCTAAAGCCCACCCTATATTTCAACATTAACCACAATAAGAACATCATTAATCCTTCCCAAAGGTTTCTTCTTAGCAACATCAGCAATAGAAACATCAAAATAACAATTTTCAAGCGGTGGTAAATCAAGCATGTCATAAATCTTTCTAGGCATGATAGAAATACTAGCACCTAGATCACATAAAGCATGGCAATCATAACCAGTAACATGCATATCAATGATGGGTTCCCAACCATCTTCTAACTTCTTGGGAACAGAAGCTTTTTCCTTCAACTTTTTATCCCTAATTTTCATGAGAGCATTGGTAATATGCTTAGTAAAAGAAATATTTAAAGAACTAGCATTGGGAGTCAAAGCAAGCTTTTGCAAGAACAAAATTACTTTAGATATATTTCAGCCATCAACATCAAAATCATTAAAAGAAGTAGAGCTATCATCTCCCACACTCCGAAAATTTTTAGCACTCTTTTGAGAAAAAGTTTTGGCAGTTTTAGGCTTTTTAACACAAGGAGTGGGAGTTTTATCTATACCAATCAAAGTAAGAGGATTGCTAGCATTAGGAGCAACATCATTAGAGGTAGTAATAGTACATACCTTCATCTCTCTAGCCATCTTATCTTCTCTTTCCCACCTGGCATGCAATTCCGCTAACAATCTAATATTTTCATCAATTCCAACTTGAATAGCATTAGTGGTAGCAAAAACATTGTTCTCTTTCACATCATTAGGCAACACTTTTAATTTTAGAAGTTTCACATCATGAGCAAGGCTATCAACTTTAGAAGCAAGAATATCAATTTTGCCTAACTTTTCCTCAACAGACTTGTTAAAAGCAGATTGTTTTACCATGAAGTCTTTGAGCACGACTTCAAGTTCAGAGGGCGCGGCCCTAGTGTTGTTGTGGGAATTACCATAACCATTACCATTGGTAGAAGGATACGGCCTATAATTGTTACTAGCAAAATTGTTCCTATAAGCATTGTTGTTAAAATTATTGTTTCTAATGAAATTCACATCAACATGCTCTTCTTGAGCAACCAGAGAGGCCAAAGGAACATTATTAGGATCAACATGAGTCCTATCATTAGCAAGCATAGCCATAATGGTATCAATCTTATCACTCAAGGAAGAGGTTTCCTCAATAGAATTTACCTTCTTACCTTGTGGAGCTCTCTCGGTGTGCCATTCGGAATAATTTACCATCATGTTGTCAAGTAGCTTTGTTGCGGCGTCCAAGGTAAGGGACATAAAAGTGCCTCTAGCAGCTGAATCAAGTAGGTTCCTCGAAGAAAAATTCAGTCCTGCATAAAAAGTTTGGACAATCATCCAAGTAGTCAGTCCATGAGTGGGGCAATTCTTTATCATAGATTTCATTCTTTCCCAAGCTTGAGCAACATGTTCATTATCAAACTGAGTAAACTTCATAATATTGCTACGCAAGGATATAATCTTAGCAGGAGGATAGTATCTACCAATAAAAGCATCCTTACACTTAGCCCATGAATCAATACTATTCTTAGTCAAAGACATCAACCAATCTTTAGCTTTTCCTCTCAAAGAAAAAGGAAACAACTTGAGCTTAATAATATCACTTTCTACATCCTTATATTTCTGCATCTCACATAGCTCAACAAAATTGTTGAGATGAGCTGTAGCATCTTCAGTACTAGCACCAGAAAATTGCTCTTTCATAACAAGGTTCAACAAAGCAGGCTTAATCTCATAAAAGTTTGCTGCAGTAGCAGGTTGTGCAATAGGAGTGCAGATAAAATCACTATTGTTTGTGCTAGTAAAGTCACACAACTTGGTGTTTTCAGGATTGGCCATTTCAGCAAAACTAAAAGCAGATAAGTAAAAACAACTACCAAGGATTCTAATTTTTTAGGATTTTTGATATAAAACGATGCAGGTAAAATAAATAAAGGAAAGCAAAACAATAAAACAAAGTAAAGGATGTGCGTGCGAGAACTCCCCTCGCAGAAGTCTTCTACTTCCTCCCCGGCAACGGCGCCAGAAAAGAGCTTGATGCTACCGAGTTGATGAAGTAAAACAACGGGCCCGTTGGGAACCCCAAGAGGAAGGTGTGATGAATATAGCAGCAAGATTTTCCCTCAATTAAGAAACCAAGGTTTAATCGTTCTTGGAGAGGATAGACAAACGACTGAAAGTGATGCTTGCTAGTTTGTGACAGCTTCGGACAATTTATATATGGCGCCTCATCCAAGCTTTGCTTGCTAGCTGCAACACGGAACGTGCACACAACACAACCAAGTACTTGCTCCCAACTTGCGATGAGGTTGTCAATCTCACCGGTTTGCTTGAAATAAAGGTTATGAGCGTATCGAGTGGAAAGCAGTAGAGTATGCGAGTAAAGTAAACAGTGCAAGTAAAGTAAACATGTGATAGCAATATGATGGAAATAGGACCGGGGTCCACAGTTCACTAGTGGTGTCTCTCCATAAAATAAATAACACATGCTGGGTAAACAAATTATAGTTGGGCAATTGATAGAATAAAGATAAATGTGATATGTCAAGAAGATCACTATGAGATTTACTCTGGGCATTACAACAAAATACATAGACCGCCATCCAACTGCATCTATGACTAATAATCCACTTGTGGCGAATCAATCCGAGAACTCCACAAGTATTAAGTTGCGAACAACAGATAATTGCATTAAGCAAAGTGTGTAATGTAAACAAAGCATATGCCCTTAAGCATATGAATGTTGTTTTCTACCTAGTAGCAACAGCACATCTACAACCTTAGAGGTTTCTGTCACTCCCCCAGGTTAAATAGAGGCATGAACCCACTATCGAGCATAAATACCCCCTCTAGGAGTCACTAGCAACTACTCGGCCAAGATAGCTACTAACAACAGAGAGCATGCAAGATCATAAACAACATAGAGA
Organism: Dactylis glomerata; assembly: GCA_007115705.1. Lineage (NCBI taxonomy): Eukaryota > Viridiplantae > Streptophyta > Magnoliopsida > Poales > Poaceae > Dactylis > Dactylis glomerata. The sequence goes on along the minus strand of QXEO01001278.1, from coordinate 4,251,240 downwards.
TAACATAAGATATATTTCAGTATAGCAACTCAATCATAACACCAATATTCATCGGATCCCAACAAACCAAACATGTAGAATTACATAAAGGTGATCTCAATCATGTAGGGCAGCTCATGAGATCTAAACATAAAGCACATGGTGGAGAAGACAACCATCTAGCTACTGCTATGGACCCATAGTCCAAGGTAGACTACTCACTCATCGCTCTGGAGGCAAGCATGGCGATGAAGAAGACCTTCGGTGGCGATTCCCCTCTCCGACAGGGTGCCGGGAAGAGCTTCTGGACCCTCCCGATCTTCGGGTCAATGGCAGCGGCGGATCGCGATGTGTTCTGGAAAAGTAATCGGGTACTTATGTTTTTTTCCATCGGGGGGTCTTTATAGGTGAAGGGGCGATGTCAGAGGTAGGGCCAGGTGCCCTCACACCATGGCAGCGCGGCCCAGGCCCTGGCCACGCCAGCCTGGTGTGTGGGGCCCCTGTGGCCCCCCTCCTACTCTTCTTCGGATCTCTAGAAGCTTCCAGGTAAAATAAGACTTTAGGAACTTGTTTCGTCTAATTCTGAGAATATTTCCTGTGTATCACTTCTGAAACACAAAAATAGCAGAAAACAGGGAACTGGCACTGTGGCAACTTGTTAGTGGGTTAGTTCCAGAAAATGCATAACAGTGCCACGAAGTGTAACGAAACATTAGGCAAATGGTGTAAAAACAAGCATCGAGCATCAAAACTTATAGATACGTTGGAGACGTATCAGGGGTGTATCATAGTACTTTTGATAAATAAGAGTGTCGAACCCAACAAGGAGCAGAAGGTGTTGACAAGTGGTTTTGATCAGGGATTCACTGTAAATACTAGCAAACAGGTTTTCAGGGGTATTTGATAATGCAAATAAATAAAGTGCGAGTAAATAAAAGATAGTAGCAACAATTGCAGCAAGTGGCCCAATCCTTTCTTCAGCAAAGGACAAGCCGGTTGTGTAACTTATGATAACCAAACATTCTCGAGAACACACGGGAGTTTCTGTTAAGAGCTTTCGCTTCATATCGCTAAATAGTCTTTATTGGTTTGATAGGTGTTATGGGGGTGAACCTGTGCTAGCACACTACCCTAACTAGGATAAATACACACTTGTGATTATACCCCCTGCAAGCATCCGCAAATACAAGAAAGTAATTAAGATAAATCTAACCACAGCCTTAAACTCTAAGATCCTACGCTCCCTGGTGCAATGGTTTTCCAATGGAGGTTTAGGTTTCTGTCACTCTAGCAACCCCACAATTGGTAGCCAAATACAGTGCGAGTAAATAAAGTGCGAGTAAATAAAAGACAGTAGTAACAATTGCAGCAAGTGGCCCAATCCTTTATTCAGCAAAGGACAAGCCGGTTGTGTTCTTATAATAACCAAACGTTCTCGAGGACACACGGGAGGTTTCTGTCAAGAGCTTTCGCTTCATAGAGCCAATAGTATTTATTGGTTTGGTAAGTGTTATGGGGGTGAACCTGTGCTAGCGCACTACCCTTACTATGATAAATACACACTTGTGATTATACCCCTTGCAAGCATCCGCAAATACAAGTAAGTAATTAAGATAAATCTAACCACAGCCTTAAACTCTAGGATCCTACGCTCCCTGGTGCAATGGTTTCCCAATGGAGGTTTAGGTTTCTGTCACTCCAGCAACCCCACAATCGGTAGCCAAATACACAATGCATCTCACTAGGCCCATAAATGGTGAAGTATCATGTAGTCGACGTTCACATGACACCACTAGTGAAATAGCACCACAACAATATCAAACCATTAAATATTTCTCAACAATAATTCACTACTAACATCTTGACTTCTCCCATGTCCTCAAGAACTAAACGAACTACTCACAAGACATCATATGGATCATGATCAGAGGTGAAATAATGGTAAATAACAATCTGAACATAAACCTTAATTCAACGGTTCCACTCAATAGCATCAACTACAAGAGTAATCAACACCGGGAAAGTTTCCCCTAAGAATATAACAAGATCCAACTCAAGATGTTACAGCGGTATGGCATGGTGATGGTGGAGATGAAGGTGCTGGTGATAGAGATGATGATGATGATCCCGATGAAGTCCGGTGCGATGGCGATGACGATGGCGATTATCTCCCCTCTCTGGGAAGGAATTTCCCCGGCAGATTTCTGCCTGCCAGAGAGCTTTTCTCTCTCTGGTCTTTTTCGCCCCGCAGAGGCGGCTGTGTCTATCTCTGAGCTCCCCCTTGACTTAGGTTTTTAGGGACGATGAAGTACGCAAAGGGGCGAGACCAGAAGTGGGCCAGGGCGCCCTCACACAGGGCCGGCGCGGCCAGGGGCTAGGCCACGCCCCCTATGTGTGAGGCTGCCCTCTGGCTCCTCTCAACTCCTCCTTCTGGCTTTCGGAGTCTTTTGGTAAAATATAATTTTCTGGTATTTTTCTGGAATTTTCCTGATCTTCCGAAATATGGTGTCTTGACGGTCCTTTTCCAGCAGAATCTTGACTCCGGCAGCAAATCCTCCAATGATCATCAAACATGTAAAAATAGAGGAAACAATATAAGTATCATCTCTAAATATGAAATATATCAATGAATAACAGCAAATTATGATACACAATAGTGATGCAAAATGGACGTATCAACCCTCCCAAGCTTAGACCTTGCTCGTCCCCAAGCGAAAACTGAACTCGGTAAACATGACCACAGGTTTATGGAGTGAAGTGTCGATAATCAAAATACGGACAAGAAGCATCACGTTCACCAAAGGCACAAGTTATAATAGATAGCAACTTCCCTTTATATAATATAGACTTGCAATAAGTAAAAGGGAATCACATATAAAGATGCACAAAGTAAACTATAATTGGTGATGGCAAACCTTAGTTCTTGGTCAAAGAATAATGAACAAACTATTCTTTCTTTTGAATGGAGCCTTTTAAAACAGAGCTAATATAGGAAAGAGTATATGCTCAACAAAACAAAAATTTTGCATTCATAGAAAGCTTTCAAAGATATATTCCTTTAGACAAAAGCATTGTACAAAACAAAAAAGATAGTAAACATGATTAAACGGATCAACATATGAATGAGTGAAACATAACAAATCAAATGCTTGCTTGAGATAGAGGGAAATAGGTTGACTCAACATAAAAGTAAAAGACAGGCCCTTCGCAGAGGGAAGCAGGGATTAAACATGTGCTAGAGCTTTTCATTTGCAAAACAGAGGTAAAAAGTTATTTTGAGAGGTGGTTGCTTTTATCAACGACTAGCAACGGAGTTCTTAATATCTTCCATACTAAACAAGTGAGAGCGGTTCCGAGATGTTTGATTAATTGGCACATTGGTGCTCTTTTATAGCTTGGCACTCCTCCCCACCTTTTTCCTTTCTCAAACCATGGCTAACCGATTCCATCGGGTGCCGACCAACTTTCACATACCATGGAGGAGTGCTTCTTTTTTTCTCTTTTTGAGATTATAATGGTCTGACCAGCTCCCTTGCAAAATTAATGACAAGCAGATGAAGCTGCCTAGTCGAGGGGTACTTAATTTAGTATGGAAGATAACAAACCCATCCACTACGTCCTCATGAGCTAAAAACAGTGGCACAAAATGAGAAATATTTGAAGGGTTTTGAAAGGTAGCATATGAAAATTTACTTGGAATGGCCTAAAATACCATGCATAGGAATTTATAGTGGACTCTTTAGAAGTGACTTGGCTTTTGGGATTTGGATGCACAAGAAGTATTCCCTCTCAGTACAGGTCTTTGGCTAGCAAGGCTGGGTAGCAAGCATAAGAGTTGCATGAAACAAACATACATACATATAATAAGAACAATCATGCAAACTCCCTTGAAGGTACAACGATTTTAACTTTGAGAATAATATTGCTTATAAGCCAAACATGAAGGGTAAACTAAAGTGATGTAGCTACAAACACTTCTTTATTCTTTTCTACTCAAACCCCAAGGTAATGTTACTACTGACCAAGCTAAGTTTGCCAAAACCAACTAAATTTACTCATGCTCCCAAAGTGATACCAGTACTAATCAACAAGACTAGTCGTATAAGAGAGATTGCAACCTAAAATAAAGTGTGCAGAAAGTAAACGATAAAACTTCTCATTAATATTTCATTACCGCAACTCACACCAAGGGATACATAGATAACCAACTAAGGAGGATACTTCCACACTACAAACTATTCTATAGGATAATTTCTATATTCATGATATGACTCTACTTGAAAAGTAAATGAGTAAGAGGTAATGATGTGATACCGTGGCACTCCCCCAAGCTTGGAACAAGCCAAGGGGATGCCTATACCAATGACAAATTACTCCTTTAGTGGTGGCGGTGAGTCTTTAATGAGCTTCTCAATCAGATCTTTCAAGTCATCGATCTTGTGACTGAGGTTACGAATCATCTCTGAATTATGCTCAATACAGTTCATGAACCTGTCAGCCAGAGAACCCCAGCTCTTGGAGTTATTTCCCCATCCTTCTTCACTCTTGGAACTTCCTTTCCCTACACTGTTAGAATGATCTATATCCCAACCTGTAACAACCCAAGTTTTTGGGAAATAGAAGTAAATGAAATTTATCAAAATACCAAATTTTGGAGCCAACAAAAACTTTTATTTTGAATACAAGATTAATTTCTTGCCTTTTTGAAACTTCTGAGTTTGAGCAATTGCTCCCATGCTTCAAATAAAACGAAAGAATATGAGAAGGGTTTTTAAAACCAATCCTTTGAGCCCAAATTGTTAATCTTTTAGAAAGGAAATATTTGGAATAGAGGTAAAACCTTTATTTTCAAGAAACCTATCTTTGTTTTAAAAAGAGGAGAATAAAAATATCCCATTTCAAAAATTACTATTTCTTATTTCTCAAGTTGACATTTCCAAAAATGTTGGAATCAACCTTTCGAAAACTTATTTTCAAAACTTTGAAAAACTCCCAAATGTTTTCTTTAGCCATTGATACGTCTCAAATGTATCTATAATTTTTGATGCTCCATGCTTGTTTTTACACCATTTGCCTATTGTTTCGTTACACTTAGTGGTACTTTTATGCATTTTCCGGAACTAACCTATTAACAAAGTGCCACAGTGCCAGTTTCCTGTTTTCTGCTATTTTTGTGTTTCAGAAGTGATACACAGGAAATATTCTCGGAATTGGATGAAACAAGTTCCTGAAGTCATATTTTACCCGGAAGCTTCCAGAGATCTGAAGGAGAGAAGGAGTAGGGCCACCAGGGCCCCACACATAGGGGTGGCGTGGCCCAGCCCCTGGTCGCGCCGACCCCGTGTGAGGGCACCTGGGACCCCCTCTGACATCGCCCCTTCGCCTATAAGTACCCCCTGACGGGAAAAACCTAAGGGCCGATCAGATTTCCAGAATACATCGCGATACGCCGCCGCCGTCGACCCGAAGATCGGGAGGGTCCAGAAGCTCTTCCCGGCACCCTGCCGAAGAGGGGAATCGCCACCGGAGGTCTTCTTCATCGCCATGCTTGCCTCCGGAGCGATGAGTGAGTAGTCTACCTTGGACTATGGGTCCATAGCAGTAGCTAGATGGTTGTCTCCTCCACCATGTGCTTCATGTTTAGATCTCATGAGCTGCCATACATGATTGAGATCACCATTATGTAATTCTACATGTTTGGTTTGTTGGGATCCGATGAATATTGGTGTTTATGATTAAGTTGTTGTACTGAATTATATCTTTTGTTATCTCTATGTTGTTTATGATCTTGCATGCTCTCCGTTGTTAGTAGCTATCTTGGCCAAGTAGTTGCTAGTGGCTCCAAGAGGGGGTATTTATGCTCGATAGTGGGTTCATGTCTCTATTTCACCTGGGGGAGTGACAGAAATCTCTAAGGTGGTAGATGTGCTGTTGCTACTAGGGAGAAAACAACATTCATATGCTCAAGGGCATATGCTTTGTTTACATTACACACTTTGCTTAATGCAATTATCTGTTGTTCGCAACTTAATACTTCTAGGGTGTTCAGATTGATATCCCCGGGAGTGGATTATTAGTCATAGATGCAGTTGGATGGCGGTCTATGTATTTTGTTGTAATGCCCAGAGTAAATCTCATAGTGATCTTCTTGACATATCATGTTATCTTTATTCTATCAATTGCCCAACTGTAATTTGTTTACCCAGCATGTGCTATTTTATCTATGGAGAGACACCACTAGTGAACTGTGGACCCCGGTCCTATTTACATCATATTGCTATCACCTGTTTACTTTTCTCGTACTGTTTACTTTACTCGCATATTATTACTGTTTTTCACTCGATACACTCATAACCTTTGTTTCAAGCAAATCGGTGAGATTGACAACCTCATCGCAAGTTGGGAACAAAGTATTTGTTTGTGTGTGTGCAGGCTCCACAACACCTTCAGTCGTCACCGTCTCTCTTCTTCAAGATCGACATTAAACCTTGGTTTCTTAACTGATGGAAAACTTGCTGCTACACTCATCATACCTTCCTCTTGGGGTTCCCAACGGGCTGGTCATCACCACGCACAAGGACTTACTGCTCCCACGTCACCACACGAGTAGCAGCCACTTTTCTGGCGCCGTTGCCGGGGAAGAGAGAAGACTTCTGCGAGGGGAGTTCTTCGCTCACACATTCTTTACTTTGTTATTTGTTTTGCTTTACTTTATTTTATTTTACCTGCATTGTTTTTTATATCAAAAACCCAAAAAAATTAGAATCCTTGGTAGTTGTTATTTCTTTACTTTAGTTTATCATGCTGTTCCCTAAGTTCGTTCTGGAGGACCTCTCAGTAGGTAGTGGTTCGATTATTGGCAAAAGTAACATTGAGGAGTTCTTTAATCACATTAGTATGCATGAGGAAGATGAGGAAAAGTCGTGGGTTGAGCTTGCTCCCAGTATTGAAGTTGCTTCTGTTATATTAATTGACATGTTGGAAACTAGGTTTGCTAGTCTTAATCCTTTTATGCAATATATGTTCCTTAAGCTTCATGAAATTGAGGATCCCGAAAAGAAAGCTTTCATCTTGGAAACTTTGCGCCTAGAATTTAAGGAGGTCGTTGTTGAAGCTAGGAAAGTTCTTAAACGTTTTAATAAACTCGGTTCACCTATAAAGGTTATTGATACTATTGATGACGGGACCGAGATACCTATACCTTGCAAGCTTTTGGGATTGAGTGAAGCCTTCGAAAATAATTTTGCCTAGATTTGTCCTGAAAATCTTTTTGATGAGAATAGTGTACCAAAGCATGATCACAAAGGGTCTTCAAAAACTTATGTGGATGAAATACAATGCCTTATTGATAAGACCTCTTCTGTTGATCTTAATGCTTCTGTTGATATTACTTGATTCGCAATTTTCTGCGCCTAGCTCAAAGGCGTTAAAGAAAAGCACTCTTGGGAGATAACCCAATGTTTTCTTTTCAGTACTTTTTCTTTTATTTGAGTCTTGGAAGTCATTACTACTGTAATGACCGCTCCTTATCTTGTTTATTTCGTTTTTGTGCCAAGAGAAGCCTCTAATTTGAGTGAGGTAAAGATTTGGGGATGTTGCTGTCCTGAAACTGTTTTTGGTGCTGCACCGTAAAAATTCGTGAAAATTCTCTGTTTATCTTTTGGACCTGAAATTTCTTGTGCATATGCCCCAGGTTATATCCAAACTTTTCTTAGTTGAACACTTTTTGATTTGAGCAACAGAAAATCCCTCAAAAATTGACCTTTGTCAGCTGTTCAGTTTTGACAGATTTCTACCAATATTTGTGTTTGCCACTTTATCGCTTTCTTTTGAGTTCTTTTATCATGTAACTTTTGGGGAGGTTGCTACAGTAGTATATGCTATATATGTGGTGGTTTTGAGTTGAAACCTGAAGCAAATAGAGGATTGATTATATGTTATGCTTGCACTAATGTTGCTAATAGAATTGTGTTTAGTTTTGTATGAAGGAAGTTTTCAAGTGTAGGGATTGGAGAATGATGAGATGAGTTGAAGAATGGACAAAAGCTCAAGCTTGGGGATGACCATGAATCACCCCAAGAAATATCCAAGAAGTACAAGCGTCAAAGCTTGGGGATGCCCCCGAGGCACCCCTTCTTCATCGGCAAAAATCAGGTCACCTTTCAAAACACTATATTTTTATTGCTTCATGCACTATGTGTTTTTCTTGGAGCGTCAGTTGTTTTAGTTTTCTTAGGTTGTTTAGTTTGTTTGTTTTCTGCAATAAATGGTTGGACCCCAACAAATTTCCTTTGGAGAAATTAACTCGTTTTCATTTGCAAGAACGCTCTAGTTTTCACTCTTATTAAAAATCGAGTGTTCTACTTTTTCTGCTACTGCTTTTGGTTTTCGTTTTCGCCTTGATTTGCATTCAGTTCTTGTCATATCTTTTCATCAAGGTGTATTTTTGCCTCTGATATTTATTGGTTTTCATCAAAAGAGGTGTTTATAAAAATTTCAAATGGTGTTGGAAAAGAGAAAAAGCTTTGTGCAAAATAGTGGTACAAGAAGGAGCTTGTGTAGACTGCGGCTTAGGCTTTTTCATGTCATGCTTGATGTCTTTTTGATAGTATGCTTAGTGGTTTTGCTGTGGCATGACTTGTCTCAAATAACTGAGATTGCTTAATGAGCCTTTGAAAAAATCATGCCTTGTTTTTATTGTATGGAAGCATTATTTTGGTTTCCTCCTTGATGCTTTATTTGGGTTGACTTGGCGCATGCTCACACATGTTAGACTCTTACAAAGTCGCCAATAGCCTTCATGATCATTTAGTTTTTGACTTTTGATGCCATCATATGCTTCTTTTAATGTTGCTTTGTCGCTTTGCATGATTATGGCCATTATTGCTCTCTTAGTTGGTCGCTCCCAGTCTTTTGCTAGCCCTCGCCTTGTACTGAGTATGAGCTCTACTCGTGCATCCAACTCCTAAAAGCCAAAGTTTTCCATTGTGTCCACTATAAATTCCTATGCATGGTATTTGTAAGCCATTCCAAAGTAAAATTTGCATGTGCTACCTTTCAAAAACCTTCAAAACACTTCTCGTTTTGTGACACTGTTTTCAGCTCATGGGGACGTAGTGGTCGGATTTGCTATCTTCCATATTGCTTATTCCAAAAAGAAAAAAAAGAGAGAAAAAGAAAGAAAAAGGCACTCCTCCAAAGAATGTGAATGTTGGTGGGCACCCGATGGAATCGGTTAGCCATGGTATGTGAAAGTAAAAGGTGGGGAGGAGTGCCAAGTTTTATAAAAAGAGCACAAAAGTGCCAATCTCTCTCTCAAAAACTTGCTTCATTTTTGTATGGAAGATAGTAAGAACCCCATTGCCAGTCGTTGACAAAGACAACCACCTCTCAAAATCAAGTTTTATCTCTCTGTTTTACAAATGAAAAGCTCTAGCACATGTTTAAATCACTGCTTCCCTCTGCGAAGGGCCTTTCTTTTACTTTTATGTTGAGTCACCACCTTCTTTCTTTATGCACCATTAAGAGAGCATAGTTGTCATTCTTAGTGTGATATGCATTGTCCCAAAGTTCATTGATTGATTCATATTGTTGGTTTCACTTGTTCTTAAATTATTTGTATCTAGTCGCCCTCTTAAACTTGAAGGTGTCCTATGCATTTATGTTTTGCTCTCTTTGAAGGACAAGCTGAAAACCTTTTGTATGTTTTTCCTTATGATTTGAACACACGTTTGACTTTCATTGTTTCATTTTCATGATCTTTTGTTTGTGTTCATTTGCATGTTTACAACATGGTTGCTAAGTTCTTATTGTCATGATTATATCTTCATGCCCATGTTTTAAGTTCTATTGATCCCAGCTCACCAATGCTTACATATATGATCAAGATTGTGTAGGTGCATGTCACCTCAAAAATTATTCTTTTGTTATCACTTACCTACTCGAGGACGAGCAGGAGTTAAGCTTTTGGATGCTTGATACGTCTCAAACGTATCTATAATTTTTGATGCTCCATGCTTGTTTTTACACCATTTGCCTATTGTTTCGTTACACTTAGTGGTACTTTTATGCATTTTCCGGAACTAACCTATTAACAAAGTGCCACAGTGCCAGTTTCCTGTTTTCTGCTATTTTTGTGTTTCAGAAGTGATACACAGGAAATATTCTCGGAATTGGACGAAACAAGTTCCTGAAGTCATATTTTACCCGGAAGCTTCCAGAGATCCGAAGGAGAGAAGGAGTAGGGCCACCAGGGCCCCACACATAGGGGTGGCGCGGCCCAGCCCCTGGCCGCGCCGACCCTGTGTGAGGGCGCCTGGGACCCCCTCTGACATCGCCCCTTCGCCTATAAGTACCCCCCGACGGGAAAAACCTAAGGGCCGATCAGATTTCTAGAATACATCGCGATACGCCGCCGCCGTCGACCCAAAGATCGGGAGGGTCCAGAAGCTCTTCCCGGCACCCTGCCGGAGAGGGGAATCGCCACCGGAGGTCTTCTTCATCGCCATGCTTGCCTCCGGAGCAATGAGTGAGTAGTCTACCTTGGACTATGGGTCCATAGCAGTAGCTAGATGGTTGTCTCCTCCACCATGTGCTTCATGTTTAGATCTCATGAGCTGCCATACATGATTGAGATCACCGTTATGTAATTCTACATGTTTGGTTTGTTGGGATCCGATGAATATTGGTGTTTATGATTAAGTTGCTGTACTGAATTATATCTTTTGTTATCTCTATGTTGTTTATGATCTTGCATGCTCTCCGTTGTTAGTAGCTATCTTGGCCGAGTAGTTGCTAGTGACTCCAAGAGGGGGTATTTATGCTCGATAGTGGGTTCATGTCTCTATTTCACCTGGGGGAGTGACAGAAACCTCTAAGGTGGTAGATGTGCTGTTGCTACTAGGGAGAAAACAACATTCATATGCTCAAGGGCATATGCTTTGTTTACATTACATACTTTGCTTAATGCAATTATCTGTTGTTCGCAACTTAATACTTCTAGGGTGTTCGGATTGATATCCCCGGGAGTGGATTATTAGTCATAGATGCAGCTGGATGGCGGTCTATGTATTTTGTTGTAATGCCCAGAGTAAATCTCATAGTGATCTTCTTGACATATCACGTTATCTTTATTCTATCAATTGCCCAACTGTAATTTGTTTACCCAGCATGTGCTATTTTATCTATGGATAGACACCACTAGTGAACTGTGGACCCCGGTCCTATTTACATCATATTGCTATCACCTGTTTACTTTTCTCGTACTGTTTACTTTACTCGCATATTATTACTATTTTCCACTCGATACACTCATAACCTTTGTTTCAAGCAAACCGGTGAGATTGACAACCTCATCGCAAGTTGGGAACAAAGTATTTGTTTGTGTGTGTGCAGGCTCCACAACACCTTCAGTCGTCACCGTCTCTCTTCTTCAAGATCGACATTAAACCTTGGTTTATTAACTGAGGGAAAACTTGCTGCTACACTCATCATACCTTCCTCTTGGGGTTCCCAACGGGCTGGTCATCACCACGCACAAGGACTTACTGCTCCCACGTCACCACACGAGTAGCAGCCATGTTTCGGAAAACAAATAATTATACCTGTAAAATGTTTTTGTTAAATTAAAATAGTTTTCTAACTATTAAATTTTGTGCATGGTTACATGCTAAACCCATTTGGGTCAATTGCCAAACCAAAATTAAGTCAAGCAATCACAAACAAATAGAAAAGAATCAAGAAAATAAACCGCAACACAAAAACCTAAGTAAGAAAAGAGGAAGTAGTGATCTTAACAAAATTACTGATCCCACTACTTTGCCCCTATATATTAAGCAATATTTGAACTATACCATCATGCATCTCTCCACCACAACCAATAACAAGTTACAAAGAATCAAATACAATAAAGTTTGAAACAAAAATCAACTTGGAACCCTATTCAAATTTCTACCAAAGTTTGAATTCAAATAATAGGTCATTCCCAACTCCATGTCATCCCTCAAGAAAACCAACACCTTTGGACCAAGATAAAACTTTTGCACTTCATATTGCATGCATGCATAGTATTTTAAATACATGTTGTTCTATGATTTCATGTATCTTTCAAATAGTTGTGAGATGATTAGTTAATTCAAACTTAACCAACAGAAGCATTAGAGAGTAACTATAAGAGCTAAAGAAGCCAAAAACAAAAGAAAGAAAGAAAGAAAAAGAGAAGAAAAGTTTGATCTAGGAAATATTATTGACTACCCTACTTTGGACACTTAGAATAAGAAATCTGTAACTCAAGTAAGAGTGTGGTCAGTTAGTTGAGCTTGACCAGATCACATACTAACTCAACCAAAGGATTTCCAACAAAAACCCAAACCAGAAACCCACGCAAACATCTGACAAAGTTTGAATCTGAAACATATGACAACCCCAAATTAAAAATAGCCCTGAAACAAAACACCACCTCTTGACCTAACAAAAATTGTTTTAGAATCCCTATCCAATATAATGACTAACCCAATTTGAAAATTTTGAAAATTCAAATTTTGACTTCTTGCGGACTTTGTGTCGAACACCTAGTGGGCAGGATTCAGCAATAGTGCAAGCACTGTTTGCAAGCAGTGGAGAGACACCTCTGATGTGCCCATGCCCTTCCCACAGTGTCCCCTGTCGCCTTGCTGTCGATCCCCAGTCACCCCTGCCCAGGCCCCGGCCGTGAGACATGGAGGAGAAGAGGAAGAACACACCGGACCCCTCCCATGTCCCCCTCTGAACCAGACCACCCCTCCGCCCGCAAGCACGCCAGAGAGCTTCTGCAACACACCGTAACCCGCCGCTCATGCCAGAACCATGCCTTGCCCCTCCCACAGCCAACACGCACGGTGTGCTGGCCGCCACTGGACACCGCCGGTGCTTCCTCTCCCGCCTATAAAAAGCCATCCTTCTTCCCTGAAAAGATTCACACCACCTCACTCTACCTCCTAGACAACCTCTCCCTCTCTGTCATGCCCTAGGTCGAGCTCAGCGACCCCGACCGCTCCACAGACCCTCGCCCGTTCCCGGTGCCCCCGAGCCTCTCTCGACTCAGATCTTGTGGGAGGTGGCCGAGAGGAGCCCCCGCCACCGCCTGAACAACCTCACCGCCGCCGCCATCCTCCCAGGTGAGCTCCCCACCACTGCCGCCTCCCCAGCGACCTCCCTCGCTCCCGTCTGTGTTGAGGCGGAGAAGACGGCCCCAGGCCTTCGGATCCTGTCCTGATCGGACAGCTCACGTTAGCCCGTACCCCTTCGGGTTATAAGACCCCTGACCAGCGGACCCCGCCAGTCAGCCCTTTTATTTTTTTCTGCACGCCTGGGAAATGTTAGCTGGGCCGGCCCGACTTCGTCTCCCCGGCCCGTATAAATTCCAGGCCGTTAATTTTTTTTTTTGAGAAACCTTTTTGTATTTGTTTAATTACTGCAACTTCAAACTAAAATTCCTAGAGTTGTACAAAGTCAAATTTTGCAAATAATATGCCGTTGGAAAGCTTAGAACATGCTCTATCCAGTGGTGGTGTTTTCAAACCATTTAGACTTATATTTTTAATTGGGTCAAAATAACAAACTTGCAGTTATGCAACCTTGCAAAATTCATAACAAATCAAATAAAATTCCTAAAAATATAAATCCAACTTTAGAAATTCACAATTAGTGATACCCATCTGCCTATAGCATTAGATCTCTTTTTTGAACCTTTTAAAGTGAATGCTATTTACCTATATGGTTATATAAGCATTTGCCATATATGATTTTATTAAACTAAAACCTATAATCAAAATTTTTATGGATCCTTTATTGTTAAACCATATCTCCAAATACCTATCTATAGTTATGGATCTTAGTCCATGTGAGCTTGTAGGAAGTTTTTGGAAATTAAATACTACATAGTAGTAACCAGAAACTCAAACTTGCACACGAATCTCAAATTATGGAAATGATATAAAACCAATTATAATCAAACACATTTCTAAATATTAATCCATAACCCCTAATACAAGTCAACTAGGATTAATAAATTGTAATTATAGATTCAAACTTGATTACTAAATACTTGCAAACTAGAAATGGCTTCAATAAAAGAAAAATACTCCAAATCCTATGAAGCCTCTTTAGTTGAACCATAATCTTGAATATATACTAGTAGTATATGAACTATGGTCAATAAGGACTTGCAAGAGATATTTCATATTTCAAAGTAAATTAAATCCTCGCTTAAGTCAAGAAAGTGATAATCCCATCTATATGAACTCAATTAAGTTGAAGCCACTCTCAATAGCATTCTTAGATAACTTCCTTACCCAAGTATCCTTGATTGTTGAATGTGTGGTTTGTGAATTGTTTGGTGATTATGTGTTTATTTATTTCTCGATGATTAGACGATAAAGAGAGTAAGAAGAATGGATTCCGAAGTTCACCAAGAAATGGAGATGGAGATCAATCAATCAAAGATGAAGATGAAGACCATTTTGACTTTGCCAAGCCAGGCAAGCCATCTTTTGAATCATACTCCAAATGCCTAGTTTTACTATTGCATTCTACTTGTTTTAAGTAAATTGCATGATTGAATTGCTAGAGTAGAATGATAGAAGTATAGTGATATCTTGCTTAGCAAGAGCATCAAGCTAAGTTTATCCAACTATAGCTTAGTGGTATCATCACTCAATATAGTTGCTTAGTCGCTAATAAAATTGAGGCAATCTCTAAGTGGAACCCCATTTGAACTTGGTGACTTGAACTTGAAAGCTTAAAATGGAGATCCCTCCCACATGATGGTTTTATGAAGAAAATTAATCTTGACTAAGGACTATGGAATGTATTTGCCAAATGATACTAAGTGATGTACTATGTGAGCCAACCATACCGTACGACCACATTACCCCTAAATGGGAAGGGGCTTAGTCCGTAGCTTGTTCACCCTAGTATGGGAGGTCTTGTATCATCCTTTATAGAAGTGCACCGTTGATGACCCACAAGTATAGGGGATCGCAACAGTCTTCGAGGGAAGTATTACCCAAATTTATTGATTCGACACAAGGGAAGCCAAAGAATATATGAAAGCCTTAACAGATGAGTTGTCAATTCACCTGCACCTGGAAACAGTCTCACTCGCAGCGGTTTATCAGTAGCAACAGTTTTATAGCAGTGACAGTAGGAAAACAGTAACAGCAGTAGTAAAATAACATCAGTAGAAGTAACGGTTGTAAACAGTAGGGACAAATACTGTAGGCATAGGGATGGATAACGGGCGTTGCATGGATAAGATAATTCATGAAATCAATGAGATACGGGCATTGCAGATAAATAATGATAAAGCATCCTAGTACAAACAATCATAGGCATGTGTTCCGTATATAGTCGTACGTGCTCACAAGGAGAAACTTGCACGACATCTTTTGTCCTACCAGCCTGTTGCAGCAGGGCCTCAAGGGAAACTACTGGTAATTAAGGTACTCCTTTTAATAAAGTACCGGAGCAAAGCATTAGCACTCGGTGAACACATGTGATCCTCACATCATAGCCATCCCCTCCGGTTATCCCAATTTCTGTCACTTTGGGGCCTCGGGTTCCGGACAACAATATGTGTATACAACTTGTAGGTAAGACCATAAACAACAAGTATCATCATAGAAATAATAACATGTTCAGATCTGAAATCATGGCACTCGGGCCCAAAGTGACAAGCATTAAGCACAACAAGTTGCAACAATGTCATAGGCACTAAATAAAGATACTAGGCACTATGCCCTATCAATCTCATATCAAATTACATGAACAATCTCATCCAATCCCTACCATCCCCTCACCTACAGCGGGGGAATTACTCACACATGGATGGGGGAGTCATGGATGGTCGATGGAGGAGCGTCGGTGGTGATGGTGATGAAGATCTCCTCCGAATCCCCGTCCCGGCAGGGTGCCAGAACGGAGTTTCTGGTTCCGAATCGCGGTTTCTGATGGCGGCGGCGCATCGGAAGTCTATATGGGAAAAACGCCGTCTCTCCGATCTTAAGTCGTCAGGGGGTATATGTACGCGAGAGAGGGGGTCGAGAGGCGGCCTGGAGCCACCTCACACAGGGGTGGCGCGGCCAGGGCTGGGCCGCGCCGCCCATGTGTGACGGCTCCTCGAGCCACTTCTCCCTCCGGTCTTCTGGCTCCGTGGGTCTTCTGGTGAAATATGATTTTTGGTGATTTTTCCCGAATTTTTGCTGGAAGTTGAATTTCTGCACAAAAACGAGACACCAGAGCAATTCTGCTGAAAACAGCGTCAGTCCGTGTTAGTTGTATTCAAAACGCACAAATTAGAGGAGAAACAATAGCAAAAGTGTTCGGGAAAATAGATACGTTTTGGACGTATCAACTCCCCCCAAGCTTAGCTATTTGCTTGTCCTCAAGCAATTCAGTTAACAACTGAGAGCGATAAAAGAAACTTTCATGAACACATTTGCTCATATGATGTATATATACTAACTATGTGATCAAATACTCAGGCAATTCATAATAAGAAATATGCAACTAATGTCACCTTATAGTCAAGCAAGCTATGAAAGAGTGCCAATGCACTAATAACAAGTAACATGTGCATGAGAAGCTACAAGATTGTAATATGCATAAATGATATGAGAGAATGGTATCCCACTTGCCTTTATTTGTAGAGCAAAACATAAATGCTTAGGCACCTCTGAAGTCCAAGGGAAGACTAGAAGTAGAAATATCAAAGATACAAGCATCAAAGTTATACCACAATTAACCGTGTTCTGGGACAAGCACATTACACTAAGAATAACAGCTATGCTCTCAAGAAGTGCTTAAAGTTAGAAGATGGTGACTCAACATAAAAGTAAACGAATGACCCTTCGCAGAGGGAAGCAGTGATTTAACATGTGCTAGAGCTTTTCATTTGTAAAACAGAGATAAAAGGTTCTTTTGAGAGGTGGTTGTTCTATGTCAACGACTAGCAATGGGGACTTACTATCTTCCATAATAAACAAGTGAGAGCGGTTCCGAGTTCTT
Organism: Dactylis glomerata; assembly: GCA_007115705.1. Lineage (NCBI taxonomy): Eukaryota > Viridiplantae > Streptophyta > Magnoliopsida > Poales > Poaceae > Dactylis > Dactylis glomerata. Next base: position 4,234,218 of record QXEO01001278.1, on the reverse strand, counting down.
TGAAAAATTGGCACATTGGTGCTCTTTTATAAAGCTTTGGCACTCCTCCCCACCTTTTTCCTTTCTCAAACCATGGCTAACCGATTCCATCGGGTGCCTACCAACTTTCACAATCCATTGGAGGAGTGCCTTTTTTTTCTTTCTTTTAGAATTGAGATTATAATGGTCTGACCAGCTCTCTTGCAAAATTAATGACGAGCAGATGAAGCTGCCTAGTCGAGGGGTACTCAATTTAATATGGAAGATAGCAATTCCGACCACTACGTCCTCATGAGCTAAAAACAGTGGCACAAAATGAGAAGTAGTTGAAAGTTTTGAAAGGTAGCACATGAAAATTTACTTGGAATGGCTTACAAATACCATGCATAGGAATTTATAGTGGACTCTTTGGAAGACTTGGTTTTGGTAATTGGATGCACGAGTAGAGCTCATACTCAGTACAAGTGAAGGCTAGCAAAAGACTGGGAAGCGACAATCGAGAGAGCAATAACTATCATAATCATGCTTGCGACAAAACAAAATTAATATAGGCATAAAAATGATACAAGAACTCTGAGGCAAATTAGATCATCGAGGCTTAATGGACTTTTTGTTCAGTCATATGCATGCATGAGCATGTGCCAAGTCGATTCAAATGGAGCTTTCAGAGGTGGATACCACAATATCATATCATACTATGAATAAAACAATGCATGCAAGCGTCTACATGACATGCTACAGGCTAATAGTAGATTGAAACTAATCATATGAAAGCAAGAACTACAAAGCATCCATTAGATGACATATACCTTACATGAACTGACTAAGCATGTCCACATAGATGAATATATGTACAAAAATGAAAACAAATAGAGTTCATACCAGCCTCTTACCACATCTCGGATTGTCATATGTCGTCATTACCGCTCTTCACTTGTGTGGCTTGAATAATATAAAGTGAATACCAAGCTCCAATGGAGTAACGGGAGACTGAACTCTGCAACAAACTTTACAAAACCGAAGAAGAACAACAAATATTTTTGGGGTTTTCAATTTTTGAAAGCAAAAGCGGAAGGAAATAGCAACAAAGCAAAATATTTTTGGATTTTTCAAATAGCAAACTGAAAATAGCAAGTAAAGCAAACCAAAGGTAGAAAACTAAAGAACCAAATAGAGAGAAACAACGGAAATATTTTTGGTCTTTTTGTGTTTTGGAAGCAATGAAAACAAGAACGAGAATAGCAAAGAAAGCAAAACATGAATATACAAAGGTCTGACAGAATATGATATGTAGATGAGTGAATTGTCGGCGTACCTCCCCCCAAGCTTAGGCTTTTGGCCTAAGTGGAGATCAATCCCAACTCGGCCACCCCTGCCATGAGGTGGCGCCCTCGTGGTGTGACGAAGAAGCTCCATCGTCCTGATAAGAGTTTGAGGATGCCCCGGAGTGGTACGTGGTGAAGTGATAGGGCGGCTCCTCCTCCTCCTCCTGAACCACCACGTCGTGTTGGATATTGAAACCAAGCAGCCTAAGCTGATCGTCCAACTCCACCTTCGTGCGCGACCATGGCTTCTTATGAATGCTGAACAAGTTAGGCTGAGGAAAGGGAATTTCCCTTTCCTCTCCATCAATGAATAACATCCTGTAAACTAATTTCCCTGCACAAGAGTTAGCAGTAACAAAGTGATGGAGCTTCATAGCAGCGAGATCAAGCCTCTGTGGAGCCAACAATACATCATTAGGAGCAATATAAAGTCCTAGCTCAGCAACAATGCGTGCAGCAATAATACCTCCATAAATAGGTCCCCTAGCAGCTAGGCGACGAGCAATAACAGCACCAAGGTTATACTCCCTACCAACATCAAGAGCAGTGGCTAGAAAAGCTAAATGATAGTTGGAGATATTGCTAGTGTTTTCTCTACCAAGTACACTAGTTGCAAGATAGTAAGTAAAATATCTAATAGCTGGGAGTTGAATATTTCTTATCTTGCCACGCTGTGCGTTGCGGTCATCATCATTGGTCACCCCTCGGTAAAGCTCCAACAAATCAGCGGGGTGATTTTGTATCTTCCTAGCCGTTCCAAACATGGGAATACCTAAAACAAAACAAAACCTCTCCAAAGACATGGTGATGAGCTGATCATAAATCTTAAATGCAACAGACGGATTGTACTGAGAGTTAATAAATTTAAAACTTTCAACGAAAGTCTTTGTAAGCAAAGCATATTGGTGTCTTTCATCCGCCACATAATCTGTCAACCCAACCCTATTAATAAGGAGCAAGAAATCATCAAGAATCCCTGCATCACTCAAGAAGTTAAAACAAGGGAAGGCAGATGGATGTGCATCTCCATCATCCCCTTCTGGGTTCGGTGACATGAGATCCTCATTATAGGATACCCTATATTGGGCAGTGGATCTTGAGGGCCTTGATGCCCTTGGTGCATCACTTTCAAACACTTCTCCATATGTGAAGTTGGCCATCTTCTTCTCTGAAATTTTCAACAAACTCATAAAAAGTGATTTAAAAACAAGCAAATGTAGGAAACTACTATAGTGAGTCACTAGAGAGCTATCATGCATCAAAATAATCTTTCTAAACAATAGAACAAGCATGCATACTCATTCATACTGTCACCTACAATGCTAAAATACTCAAGAAATACTCTACCAAAAGAAAATCTACTTGGACAAGTGGAGGAGTCACATACCGGAGAGCAAATGATCCAAGTTTCAGCAAAAATGTTGGGCTGAACAAGGAGATCGAGAAATCCAGGTGAAGAACAGCAAGAACTCAAGTTTGGGCAAATGGGTCGGTGTTTTTCGGGAGAGAGAAAGAGCATGGGAAGAAGAGATGAGTGAGTGGTCTGGTGGGGCCCCCTCACACATGGGTGGCGCGGCCAGGGCTGGGCCGCGCCACCTGTGTGTGAGGTGGCGTGGCTGCCCCACCTGGTGCCTCCCAGGTGTCTCTCTGCCCCATTTTTGACATAAAAATTTATAAAGAATTTTCTGGAATTTTTCGAGAAACTTTATTTTCGAGGATTTTTCAGAAATTGGCATAACGATAAAACTCAGGAAAACCGAGGATGAAAAGATTTCAAGCAATTCAAAACTAAGCATGCAGCAGCTCTGAGATACTCTTAATCATGCAACTAAACTGAAGGAATAAAATTTGATGAAAGTAAATACAAGTGAGGTGGAGTGGATGCGGTGAAAACGAAGTTTCTTTCATATAAAATCACTTTGTTAACAAGGTTGATCAAGTCTTGTTACCAAACTAACTTTTTATGAGGAGAAACTTTGCATATCACTTAATGCTTAAGTTACCTCAACTTTGATAGGTATAGTCCCAACCATAACAATTTGACATTCTTCCTTGGGCTTCCGCTCTGAACAAATAATTTGACCAACTTTGATGGTCTCAACATGCTTGATTGAATTTAGAGCATTCCTCCTATCAATCTTCTTGGGAAAATAAACAGTGTATTCTTTGTCATTAACATTAAAAGTGACTTTTCCTTGATTGCAATTAATAACAGCACCTGCAGTGTTTAGAAAAGGTCTCCCAAGAATAATAGACATATTATCATCTTCAGGCATTTCTAACACAACAAAATCAGTTAATATTAAACAGCTGTTAGCAACTTGAACAGGAACATTCTCACATATACCAATAGGAATAGTAGTAGACTTATCAGCCATCTGCAAGGATATATCAGTTGAAACCAATTTTTCTAAATCAAGTCTCTTATAAAGAGAAAAAGGCATGACACTAACTCCAGCTCCCAAATCACATAAGGCAGTTCTAACATAGTTATTTTTAATGGAGCACGGAATAGTTGGTATACCTGGATCTCCAAGCTTCTCTGGAACTTTACCATCAAAAGAATAATTAGCAAGTAGTGTGGAAATTTCCTCACTAGGAATTTTCCTTTTGTTTGTGACAATATCTTTCATATACTTTACATAAGGAGGCGTTCTAATAGCATCAGTCAAAGGAATTTGCAAAAATAAAGGTCTCATCCATTCACAAAACCTGTTGTAGTGTTCTTCTTCCTTGGACTTATGTTTCTTACTAGGAAAAGGCATTGGCTTCTGTACCCAAGGTTCCCTCTCCTTACCATGCTTGTTGGCAATGAAGTCTTCTTTGGTGTACTTTGCATTTTTATTACTCTTTTCCGGTTCTTCTTCAACTTCTTCTTTATCTTCTTCTTTATCATTTCCTGGTTCTGTTTCAGCATCAGAAATAGAAACACTGTTAGGATCTTTACCTGCATCAGAGGATTCTGCAGTTGTTTTATGCTTCTTCTTCTTCTTGGGAGGAATATCATCACTTGAAGTGCGTTGAGAATCTTGCTCAACCCTCTTAGGATGTCCTTCAGGATATAATGGGTCTTGAGTAGCAGCTCCACTTCTTGTGCGTATTTCACATGCTTGCTTCTCTCTTGCAGCATTAACTAGCAGGTCTTGCTGCACTTTGGTAAGCTGATCAATTTGTGTTTGAATCACTTGAAAATGTTTAGCAAGTATCTTCACATCATTGGCGGTTCTCTCCACAATATCCTGCATCTTGTTAATAACTCTAGAATTCTCCAACAGATGATTATGCACCATTCTATTAAAATTTTCTTGCTTAACAATAAAATTATCAAACTCATCTAAGCATTGATCAGGAGGTTTAGTGTAAGGAATATCTCTTTCATCAAAGCGTTGGAGAGAGTGTACCTCAATAGTAGATGAGCGAGGGATTGGTTTACATAATTCTTCAATATGAGGTAAATTCTTCACATCTTTGGCCTTAATACCTTTCTCCTTAAGAGCTTTCTTAGCCTCCTTCATAACTTCATCATTTAATTCAATCATCCCTCTCTTCTTCGGTGTGGGCTCTATAGATGGCGCAGGAGTTGGTGCTGGTACTGGCTCAACTAAAGTCCAATCATCATGATTCCGGCTTATTTTAGCCATTAACTCCTCTGCTTCAGCCAGAGTTCTTTCCCTGAAAACACAACCAGCACAACTATCCAAATATGACTTAGATTCATCCGTTAGTCCATTATAAAATATATCAAGGAGTTCATTTTTAGGCAATGGTTCTTTAGGCAAAGCTCTAATTAAAGAACAAAACCTTGTCCAAGATTCAGGCAATTTCTCTCCTTTTCCCTGTTCAAAATCAAAGATTTTCTGCACAGCAGCATGTTGAGCACTAGCGGGAAAATATTTCTGAAAGAAAGCATTAACCAAAGCAATAGGACTAGTAAGGGATCCAGGAGACAAGCTATTAAACCAAATTTTAGCAGCATCTTTCAACGAGAAAGGAAAAATCTTAGCAACAAAATAAGTGCGGAGCTTAATATCATCAGAAAACAGATTACTCAAAGTAGAAAGCTCATTCATGTGCTCCATAGCACTCTCATCTTTGGTACCACAAAAGGGAGTTTTCTCAACAATAGATATGTAAGATAAATCCAAAGAGAAATCATAATCCTTGTCTCTAATATTGATAGGAGAAGCAGCAAACTTAGGATCAGGAGACAAATTATATCTAACAGAACGTTTAGCAAGAAGCTCTTTAATATTACCTGCATCACGAGCAGCACGTGCTTCTGCAATAAAATCATCATTAAGCTCAATATAAGCATCATCATCATAATCATCACTAGGACATTCCCTAGACTCAGGTGAACTAACAAGTGTAACAGTGGTGTTTCCCAACTTAGCTCTAGCAATAGTAGCCTCTAAAAAGGAACCTAGTGAACCTCTCTCATCAAGCACAGTAGAAGCATCATCTAAATTATCAGTGGCACTTTCAGTCTCAGCAGAAGTAGTAGCAGTAACGTGTGGGTGTGGTGGTGTAAGCAACTTACTCATAACAGAAGGTGAATCAAGAGCAACAGAGGTGTTGAGAGTCGTACCTCTTCTTGTAGTGGATGGCAATATAGGAACTTTTCCATCACGAGGTTTACCCATGATGAAAGGATTGCAGCGAACAATATGAATACCAAGTGAACTTACAGAGAAAGCTATGCTCCCCGGCAACGGCGCCAGAAAATAGTCTTGATGACCCACAAGTATAGGGGATCGCAACAGTCTTCGAGGGAAGTATTACCCAAATTTATTGATTCGACACAAGGGGAGCCAAAGAATATATGAAAGCCTTAACAGATGAGTTGTCAATTCACCTACACCTGGAAACAGTCTCACTCGCAGCGGTTTATCAGTAGCAACAGTTTTATAGCAGTGACAGTAGGAAAACAGTAACAGCAGTAGTAAAATAGCAGCAGTAGAAGTAACGGTTGTAAACAGTAGGGACAAATACTGTAGGCATAGGGATGGATAACGGGCGTTGCATGGATAAGATAATTCATGAAATCAATGAGATACGGGCATTGCAGATAAATAATGATAAAGCATCCTAGTACAAACAATCATAGGCATGTGTTCCGTATATAGTCGTACGTGCTCACAAGGAGAAACTTGCACGACATCTTTTGTCCTACCAGCCTGTTGCAGCAGGGCCTCAAGGGAAACTACTGGTAATTAAGGTACTCCTTTTAATAAAGTACCGGAGCAAAGCATTAGCACTCGGTGAACACATGTGATCCTCACATCATAGCCATCCCCTCCGGTTATCCCAATTTCTGTCACTTTGGGGCATCGGGTTCCGGACAACAATATGTGTATACAACTTGTAGGTAAGACCATAAACAACAAGTATCATCATAGAAATAATAACATGTTCAGATCTGAAATCATGGCACTCGGGCCCAAAGTGACAAGCATTAAGCACAACAAGTTGCAACAATGTCATAGGCACTAAATAAAGATACTAGGCACTATGCCCTATCAATCTCATATCAAATTACATGAACAATCTCATCCAATCCCTACCATCCCCTCACCTACAGCGGGGGAATTACTCACACATGGATGGGGGAGTCATGGATGGTCGATGGAGGAGCGTCGGTGGTGATGGTGATGAAGATCTCCTCCGAATCCCCGTCCCGGCAGGGTGCCAGAACGGAGTTTCTGGTTCCGAATCGCGGTTTCTGATGGCGGCGGCGCAGCGGAAGTCTATATGGGAAAAACGCCGTCTCTCCGATCTTAAGTCGTCAGGGGGTATATGTACACGAGAGAGGGCGTCGAGAGGCGGCCTGGAGCCACCTCACACAGGGGTGGCGCGGCCAGGGCTGGGCCGCGCCGCCCATGTGTGACGGCTCCTCGAGCCACTTCTCCCTCCGGTCTTCTGGCTCCGTGGGTCTTCTGGTGAAATATGATTTTTGGTGATTTTTCCCAAATTTTTGCTGGAAGTTGAATTTCTGCACAAAAACGAGACACCAGAGCAATTCTGCTGAAAACAGCGTCAGTCCGTGTTAGTTGTATTCAAAACGCACAAATTAGAGGAGAAACAATAGCAAAAGTGTTCGGGAAAATAGATACGTTTTGGACGTATCAACCGTGCGCGGGTACTTCTGAACCGAGTGGAAATTCCATTCATCCGGCATCCCGGAGCGGTCAAAACTAGAGGCGCCGGAACGGGGATTTCCGTATCCCGGGCTCTAGGGAAGGATCCTATACTAGAGTAAGCAAGTGGAAGAGTTTGTTTGATTATCTGAACCTCGCATACTTTGTGTATGACAAACCGTGGATTTCTCCCGGCAGATGTATCGAATCTTGTGGGTAAAGTGTACCCCTCTGCAGAGGTTTCAAACTATTCGAATAGCCGCGTCCTCGGTTATGGACAGTTGGCAAGCTGTACTTGACTTTTGTCAAGAATGTTAACAACTGAAGTTGAACATGGTGAATGACTTGACTTGACATTGATGTTGACCATCACTTGAAGTTCCTCTTTAGATTTAACTTAGAGAATTAAATCTTCTTCTCTACTAATGAAGATTCTTGGGAAACAAAACTAGATTTTTGCAAACAAACTTAGTGCTTAGTCTACCATATCAACCATGCATATCTCTCTCATCACTTTGTTTATAAGATGGTTTGCGAGTGCATCCAATGTACTCATGGCTGTGTCCCTGGCTATTAACTTGGCCAGACTTGAAGGAGCAAGATCAAGAAGGAAGGACTCATTAACGGCTTTGCAAATTAGGCTCGTTTCCTACTGTCTGCTTTGCCTGTGCGGTTGAAGCTTGACAATATGGACCCAAAGTGTTATTCCGCTGCATGTTGATGTAATGTAAGGTTTGGTCTGTGCGACCACCTATGTAATCCCCTTTAGTTACTATTAAATGCTATGACTGTGATATCAACTATGTTATGTAAATCACAACAATGATTCTGGGATTGTGATGGATCACATAATGGGCACTTCGAATTTGTGATAAATTTGGGGGTGTTACACAACCAGAGGGCAATCGTGATCTAGGCACCTTTTGAAACTGATGTTCATATATTAGAGTATGGAAAGGATTGTTGCCTGACGGAGATGTCCGCGGAGCCAAGGTGTGACGCGGCACACCCCCTCCGGTTCTTATACGTGCACTCTTCTTGAACTTGTCATGACTTGTCACCACCCCAATGCTTGCAATCATGGTGCTCGGGCGTGAACTTTGATCTTCTTCCTCGTCCTCACTTTTAGCATCTTTGTCGTGGTTTCGTCAACAGATCTGCCATTGGGGTAGGTGTATGGCGGTTTGTGGAAGGGGGTGAACACGGAGGAGCGATCCAGGACCAGTGGTAGCACGAGTTTACCCAGCTTCAGATCCCGCAACGGTGGCGAGACCCTACGTGCTGCTATAATTCACTATAAGGCAACAAGTGCTCGGTTACAATGATGAGGTTGGCTGTTTCGCTATGCGATTGGCCGTAAGCTTGGTCTGATGCCTCAAGGGCTGCTCCACGCCGGGCTTATAAAGGCGCCTGGCGTGGGCTACACGTTGGTACCGGAGCGGATACAACTTGGAGTCCTAGACTAAGTCCTACACGTGCGCTACAAGGTCACCCGCCATGGGCCGTCTTTCGGATCCGCCATAAGCTTCCCGCTTGTAGCCCGCCATGGACCAATCTCCGGATCCGCCTTAAGCGCCTGCGTCTGGTACCGCCATGCCAACTTCAGCAACTGGGCCGCCCGGTATGGCGAATCCGCCATACCACCCCTGATGGGCCACCCTGGCTTGCTGATTTAGGACTACGTCGCTGGTATACCTATTTGGTATATCCCCAACAGTAGCCCCCAGGGAACTTCAAGATCACCATCTTCATCCGCCATGCTTGTCCTTGATAGGTCGTTTCTGCCATAGCTCATCTTCACTGGGATGGCAGTTATCTTGAGGTTCCTTTTCCATCTATCAATCCGCCGTAAATAACGGATCAAGCGACGTAGTTATCTTGGCGAGATTTTCGGGATCCGATGGATCATACCATTGAAATCCGCCGTAAATTTTGGCATACAGTTCCTTCTAGGGTAAGATTCAACAAGTTACTTTTTTACCCTTGGACACGTGTCGCCAGATTAGGGTTTCTGCGATCGGGACGAGCGGTGGTGATGGCGGGCACGAATCTCGAGGCCCGGGGTCTATATATACCCCGGCCTCTCACCCCCGGCCGGTCACCCCTTCATTCGCCCCCGTCGCCTCTCTCTCTTCAGCGCCGCCACGAGAGCTTTGCCATCTCCGGCGAGCCACCGCGAAACACCTCGCCGCCGGCAGCACTTTCCGCCACAAGATGGCCTCGTCTTCCTTGTCCTCGCTTGAAGTTTTAGAAATCATTACCGCCACGCCACTGGCCGCCATGGAGCCTGAATCTCCTCGCCAAACTTCAAGGTCTGAAGCTGCTGAGGGCTCTGTGCGATCCTCTGACATAGAGTCCGCCATGCCCGAAACCTCAGGAGGGGATTGGGACCCCTGCAGTCTAAGCGAGGAAATTCTATCCTCCTTGGAGCAGGAAGGCCGCATAGTCGCCAAGGAAACCTCCAAATGGCGGGTTGTGCCTGGTGAAGCGGTGCCAACTCCTTCAGATGAGGAGGTCGTCATGCTGAAGTCTCACATTGATCGTGGCCTCAGCCTTCCGCCATCCTACTTCCTGAGGGAAGTTCTCCGTCATTACAGGTTACAGCTGCACCACATTGCTCCAAATAGCTTCACTGCCTTAGCAGGCTTCGTTGCGCTATGCGAAGGGTATCTAGGCATCAGCCCCCGTGGAGACTTATTCCGTTTATACTTTAATATCCGCCATAACCGGGATGCAAACGGGAATCCTCGCAATTGCGGGTCAATCTCCTTTGTTCCTCGGCACGGGAAATCCTACCGCTACATTGTCCCTCATGACTCTGCTAAGGGATGGCGGGGTTCCTTCTTCTATCAGGCTAACCAGGCCCCTCCTGAAAGGAAGTTCGGCCTGCGGTCTTTTACTGATGGCCCCGCCAAGGAGCAGGATAGCTGGGGTGTCATGGATGACTTCACAATGGATGACGAATGTCAATTATGCTCACGGCGGATTTTGAAACTTGTCTTCTCTGGACTGACAGGTGCTGACACTATCTACTGCTGGATCTCACGGCGGATTCAGCCTCTTCAATATCGCCCAAGCCTGATGTGCGAATATAGCGGAATAGACGATTCCCAGCGCTATTCCAAGGAGGAACTGTCCGCTGAAGAGATCGAGCTTCGGATCCGCAACATCATTAAGGTGGGGCGAGATGAGCCTCTGAAGCTAAGAATCCCTATGTATGAGAATGGTAGTTGTCCAAAGGTAAGTGCTTCTCCATATTCCGCCATAACAGATAATTTTCCTTGAATAACTTCACATTTCTCCGCAGCTCTCTTCTCTGCCACCCTCTGAGCTGAGCGGTCTCGTCCGCTATCCTCGGACGAAGGATCTTACTGACGATGAGGACGAGACTTCCTCATCTCCCAAAGGACAAAAAGTGGCGGAAGAAGAGGTAGTGGCGGATGAGCCTGTAGTGGCGGTTCCTCGTGGCATTCGTGGTGCTGGCGGGCGCATTCGTGGAATGGGCAAAAGAGTGATCTCTCGCCATTCTGTCCCCTGCCCTTCGCGGCCATCTGGACACCGTGCCAGAAACACTCCGCCACTATAAATCTACCAGAGCGGAAGTAAGTTCAATCACAATTCGCCTTCATACCATGCATAACTTTTCTAATCTGTCTCTTTTGCACACAGAAGAAGAAAGGTTTCTGGCCCGAAACCTCCACTAGCCAAACCATCTCCTGCTGCCATTCCGCCTACACCAGATGTCCTGCTCGCCCAACTGGGCCTTCCACCTCTTCTCATCATACCAGCAAGGTGGCGGATGCTCCAGGAAAAAGTGCTGGACCATCAGATCGCCCCGCTAAGGGTGCTAAGAAGGTGAGTTTTAGCGGAAAAACAATCCAGATGGATACAGGAGCTGAGGAAGCTTCAAAGTGGAAGAAGAAAGCAACTGCTCTTTTCCGCCTTGACAATATGCAAGAGGAGGCCAGTAACCATGTGTCATCTGCAATGGCGGCGTTCGTTCAGAGAACCAGTATTGTTAAAGAGGTATGTACTCCCAGTAGCCCCCGAGCGCCATGGCGGATTTGCAATTTTAATCCGCTATGGTGCTTCAAAATTGACTTCTGTAAGTTTTTTTAATAGCTTAGCCCTCGAGCGCTGGTAGTTCACACAGTGCTCTATAGAGAACTTTAAATTTCCATACTGAGTAGCCCCCGAGCGTGATGGCGGATAAGCATCCGGCATAAAGCTCTTAGAAGAAAAAATCAGCATAAGTAGCCCCCGAGCATCATGGCGGATTCCATTCATCGTGATGCTCTAAGAGTAGCTAAAAAAATTAACATGAGTAGCCCCCGAGCGTCATGGCGGATTCTATCCATCATGATGCTCTAAGAGTGACTAACACTTCAAATTTTGCCAGAACTATAAAAAGGTGGTGGAGGACCTGGTCCAGGTCGTGAGCTCGCAGGAGAAGGAGCTGGCGGCCAAAGGCGCTCTTGTGGCGGATTTGCGGCAGCAGCTTGAGAATAGCGGTACTCAACCGTAATGTACTTTATGTTATTCAATCAAATGCTGAGCTGACAAAATTCCGCCATGCAGACGCTGCAAGCTCAAATCCACAATTGAGGGGATGGAGCAGGGCCATGCCATTGCGATGGACGGGCTGAATCAACAGCTCTGAAAATCACTGGCCGAAAACGCCACCCTCGAGAGGCAGCTGAAGGACCAGGAGAACCAGGGCAAGAAGAAGGACAAGGAGATAGCGGATCTCCGCAAAGCCGCCGCTGACTTTGAGAAGCGGCGTGAAGGCTTTAACGAGCTCCTCCATCACTTCCAAGACAACTTGCTAGGTACCGTTTCTTCTTATAGCGTAAATTTATTTCAATTTCTGCTTGCAGTTCGTGATGCATCTTCTTGTTTCCGCCATGCAGCTTCCTTGGGGCAAAGCGAGGTGGACACCGCCGAGGGCTTGCGCATGGCCACCGACGCAGCGAGGAAGGAGCTTGATGGCCTTCTCAGCGCTGGTCGCCAAGCGTGCGGGAGCCTGCAGATAGCGGGTTCTTCCAACCTTTCCGCCATCGCGCTCACGCAGAAGCTGCTGCTGGTGCCAGGGCTGGTGGCGGATTGGAAGCTGTCCTCTGCTCGGGGTGGTGCCAGAACAGCGCTGACATTGGCGAAGGCCCACTACCCCGACATGGACCTGGACCAGCTCACCTCCGGCATCCCTGAGAGCGGCGAGGATGGCGCACGGTGGACGAGGCCGCCATCCGGCAGAGCGTGCTTGGGTACGATCAACTGTGTGCCCTTGGCACTCAGTTGAACGTATACTATGAAGCATACGAGCTGCCAGGGTCGCCAAGCCAAGCTTCGGCATCCGCCTCCGCGGCTACAGCGGTGGTGATGGCGGGGATGAGGTGTCCTCCAAGGTTCCGCCATCTTCTTGAGATGTGCCCTGCAGTATGGCAGGAAAAAATACTTTGCATCAATTCGGCCCCTGAGTGGGTCTGTAATTTAAACTTAAACTGCGTGTGATGTGTCTGCACTGTGACTGATCTGCTAGTGGCGGATCAGTGGAATGCTTGTGAACTTTTGCAGTTTGTTTTTTATGAAGTGGTTTAATTGCGCGAAGAAACTGCCAGGCCTAGTTTTATGCAACTTGCAGTTTTTGCCATGCCCAAAAAACAACACTTAAAATTTTTCACGCGTAGGATTATGCGATCCGCCATCCGGCTCTCTGTGCTTGACTTTTCGTGAGATGGCGAAATCTTCGCACGAACAATCCGCTAGGGCGACGATACTTAATAGCAACCGTCCAGAACCCTGAGCAGATGGCGGCTAGGATCGTCAAAAAGTCACTACTCTGGAATCCACACAGAGAACATCGAATGAAGATCAAAACATAAAAAAGCTACGCGGACCGCTTATGGCGGATTTAAAAGAGACGCAAGTGCAGAGCACAATTGCGCAAAAGGTTCTATACGATCTAAATGAACAATAAAGGAGGTAAAAGACTCAGAAAAAATCAAGAGTGAACCAAATGCTTTATTTCATTGATCATATAGAGGTGCCTATTACATAGCTAAAAAGGTGCTAAGTGTAGAAAGGACGTAGCTGTGCGATGTTCCATGGACGATCTGTCTCGTCGTAGATATCGTCAGGGTCTCTTCGTTTGCGCTTCTTACTTGGTCGCTTATCTAGCTCGCGAATATCAACGAGGTAGTAGGATCCATTCAGTAGAGCTTTGCTGATGACGAAGGGTCCTTCCCAAGGCGGGGATAGCTTGTGGGACTTCTGCTGTTGAGGCGTAGCACCAGGTCGCCCTCTTTGAACGAGCGTTGGCGAACTCGCCTGCTGTGATAGCGGCGGAGATTCTGCTGGTAGATGGCGGATCTCTGGGCTGCTAGGTCGCGCTCTTCTTCCAGCAGGTCCACAGATAGTTGTCTGGACGCTTCTGCATCTTCTTCCTTGTAGGCCTCGACTCTTGGAGAATCGTACTGAACATCACTTGGCAAGATTGCCTCTGCTCCGTAGACTAAGAAGAAAGGGGTAAGGCCGGTTGATCTGTTTGGCGTGGTCCGTAGACTCCACAGTACAGATGGCAACTCCTCTGCCCAGGCTCCAGCTGCTCTATGTAGCGGTGCTTCTAGGCGTGGCTTGATCCCTGACATGATTAGTCCGTTGGTCCGCTCAACTTGGCCATTAGACTGTGGATGTGCCACAGATGCTAGGTCAAGGCGGATTCCGTTGTGATGGCAGTATTCTTCAACTTCTCCCTGAGACAAGTTTGTGCCATTATCGGTGATGATGCTGTGTGGGATGCCGAATCTGACCACAATGTCCTTGACAAACTTTAGGGCGGTTTTGCCATCAAGTTTTCTGATGGGCTTAGCTTCCACCCACTTCGTGAATTTGTCTACCGCTACCAAAAGGTGCGTAAATCCCGAAGGTGCTGTTTTTAGCGGACCCACCATGTCCAGCCCCCAGACTGCAAAAGGCCAAGTTATAGGGATCGTATGCAGTGCTGTGGCGGGCATATGGGTCTGCTTGGAGTACATCTGGCAACCATGGCAGAGCTCCACAATGCGGTCTGCATCTGCCTTGGCTGTTGGCCAGTAGAACCCATGGCGGAACGCTTTTGCTACTAGGGATCTGGCGGCGGCGTGATGCCCACATTCGCCTTCATGGATCTCTCTTAGTATTTCGATTCCATCCACTGGGATATGCACTTCATGAAAACTCCCGAGGTGCTTCGTTTGTAGAGTTGGCCATCTATGATGGTGTACGCTTTGACTCTACGCTCGATTTGTCTTTTCTGGACTTCGTCTTCGGGAAGCTTCTTGTTCGTCAGATACTCCAGGAAGGGCTCTGCCCATGGCGGATTGCTAGGCAAAACCGCCATAACAGGGGAGCTCGCTATCTCCGGATTTTCTGGATCCACCATCTTAACTGATGGTATGCGCAGATGCTCGAGGAATACGCCTGGCGGAACTGCCTTACGGCTGGATCCCAGTTTGGACAAGGTATCGGCCGCCATGTTATCTTCTCGCCGTACGTGCTTTATGTCGTAGCCGAGGAAACTTTTGGCCATCTCGTCCACTTCATCTCTGTATGCCGCCATGACTTCGTTCCGAGCTTTATATGTGCCAGCCACCTGCTGAGCCACAAGGTCAGAGTCTCCACAACACATGATGTGTTGTACGCCGATCTCCTTTGCGACACGTAGCCCGTGTAGTAGCGCTTCATATTCCGATGTTGTTTGGTGGTGGGGAAGTGAATCTGGAGAACGTAGCTGAGCTCATCTCCCTTAGGAGATTTGAGCGTCACTCCAGCCCCCGAGCCGTGTAGCAACTTTGAGCCATCAAAGTGCATCACCCAATGCTCTGGTTCTGGGACGGCGTAGTTCCTGCGCTTCCTTCCAATCCGCCATAAACTCCGCCAAAGCCTGAGACTTGATGGCGGTGCGAGGCTTGTAGTCGATGTCGAAAGAGGCCAATTCAATGCCCCACTTCGCAACTCGTCCTGTTGCGTCGCTGTTGTTGATGATGTCCTTCAGTGGGGCTTTGCTCACCACTGTGATCTTATGGTCATAGAAGTAATGCCTTAACTTACGAGAAGCTAGGAAAACTCCGTATGCCAATTTTTGGTAGTGAGGGTAGCGCTGCTTGGATTCCGTCAGGACCTCGCTGACATAGTAGACTGGTCGTGTACGCCATACTCCTGCGCTTCTTCCTTACGTTCTACCACCATGACGATGCTGACCACCCTATTGGTTGCCGCCATGTATAGTAACATGGGTTCCTGGTCTTCGGGTGCCGCTAGGACTGGTGCAGTGGATAACACTCTCTTCAGATCCTTAAGTGCAGCGTCTGCCTCGTCGGTCCAGACGAATTCGTCTGATTTCTTCATCAGCTTGTAGAGTGGCAAAGCCTTCTCGCCAAGACGACTGATGAATCTGCTCACTGCTGCCACGCAGCCTGTGAGTCTGCACGTCTTTTAGGTCGATGGGCCGGGAGATGTCGAGGATTGCCTTGATCTTCTCCGGGTTAACCTCAATTCCGCGGTGGGAGACGATGAATCCTAGGAGTTGTCCAGCTGGGACCCCGAAGACGCACTTCGTTGGGTTAAGCATCATGTTGTACTTCCTGAGATTGTCAAAGGTCTCTTGCAAATCCGCTATAAGGCCATCTTGCTTCTTGGACATGACTGCGATGTCGTCCACGTATGCGTGGATGTTTCGTCCGATTTGATCCGCCAGGCACTTTTGCATAGTGCGCTGATACGTTGCTCCTGCGTTTTTCAGACCGAATGGCATTGTGACATAGCAATATGTGCCATAAGGTGTTACGAACGACGTAGCGAGCTGATCGGACTTTTTCATCTTGATCTGGTGGTATCCGGAGTAGGCATCTAAGAAACACAGTAGCTCCGATCCCGCCGTCGAGTCAATGACTTGGTCAATGCGAGGCAAGGGAAAAGGGTCTTTTGGACATGCTTTGTTCAGGCCAGTGTAATCTACACACATGCGCAGAACTTTTGTGTTTTTCTTAGGAACTAGTACCGGATTTGCCACCCACTTGGTATGTATCACTTCCTTGATGAAGCCTGCTTTCAACAGCTTGGAAATTTCCTTTGCTATGGCGCGGCGCTTTTCATCTCCGAAGCGTCTCATGGCTTGTCTTACTGGCTTTGAGCCAGGAATTATCTGCAGAGCGTGCTCGGCGAGTTCCCTGGGTACACCCGTCATGTCAGATGGCTGCCATGCGAAGATGTCCCGGTTCTCACGGAGGAACTCGACGAGCGCGCTTTCCTATGCGGGGGACAAATTTGTCCCAATGGCGGTAGTCTTGGCGGCATCGCCAGCGACAAGTTCCACCTGTTTTGTATCGACTGTAGGCTTGAAGGTGGGCGGGGTGGCGGAAACCTCCTGCTTGGATGCCGGCATCTCCGCGGGTCCGTAGCGGCGTGGATTTCTTGAACTCCTCGCCGAAGAACACTGCTTCCGCGAAGGCGGCTTCTCCTTCCTCGCACTCCTTTGCCTTTCTGAAACTGCCATAAACGGTGATTATGCCATCCGGTCCTGGCATCTTCAGCTGATTGTAGATGTAGCATGGCCTTGCATGAAAGCTGTGGAAGGCTGGGCGCCCGAAGATCACGTGGTAAGTGCTTTTGAACGGGACCACCTCAAGGTTATGGGCTCTTCTCTGTAGTTATCCTCACTACCGAAGGCAACCTTGAGCGTGATGGACCCGAGGGACTTGGCCTGGCGACCAGGAACCACCCCATAAAAGGTGACCGCGCTATGGCGGAGTTGGGTCTTGGTGAGGCCGAGCTTTGTCAGTGTTTCCACGTACATGATGTTCAGGCTGCTCCCGCCATCCATTAAGCATTTGGAGAACTCGTAGCCATGGATTACAGGGCATACCACCATGGCGTAATAGCCATCTGGGATGTGCTCTGGATGATCATCGCGGCTCCAGTGCACCGGTACTTCGGACCATCGGACGTACTGGCGGATTTTTGGCACGGTGGCATTAAGGGAGCGCATAGCAGCTCTCTGAGCCTTAGCCGTGGGGGGTCCAAGGAATGTGTGAAAGGCACCTTTTTTGTCCTTGATTGGGTTACCCTTGCCGCACCACCCTCTGCCTTTTCGGCGGGTTTGGGCGCGGGTCTTCATCCATATCACTGCCATCCCTAGACTCCTTGTCTTTATCCGCTTTTCCTTTGCCACGAGGCCTTGTCGCCGGCTGCGTTTGAAGCCAGCTTCTTGATCCGCCTTGAGGTCGTTGACAAACTTGCAGTTCCGGTTGGTGTGTTGCACTTTCCCGAGGCGTCACGATGGGCAAAACATGGCATGTCGCGGTATTCGTCGTAAGACACGGGGGCGGATGGCGCCGAAGCGGGAGTTGCAGAACTCCGCGGCTGGCCACCGCCACCTCCGCGTCCCCTGCCGCGCTGGCTGCTTTGACCCTTGTCAGCGAAGGTTGTGGCCACCATGTCCGGAGCCTGGTTCTTCTGGCGGATTCTTCCGTTTGTTGCTGCTATTCCGCTTTCCAGTGTTCTGGATGGCGGAAGCCTTCAGAGATTCGCGGGCGTCGTCGTCGGCCGCCGCGTAGTTGCTTGCGATGGTGATCATGGAATTTAGGGTCAGTTTCCCTTCGTTCCTTTCCCGCAACAGGCGATGGCGGAGCAGTTGGCCTCTCTCCAAACTTCAATAAACGCGAGGATGGCGGATTCGTCAGTAACCCCCTCACAGGAGTTCTTCATATCCAGCCATCGGCGAGGAAAGTTCGGGAGGTCTCGTCGTCGGCTCGTCGGCACCGTTGGAGGTCACCAATGTTGTGGGGTCTCTTTAAGTCCCCTCGAATTTTCCGTGAACGCAGTTTGCATATCGAACCAGGTTTGGATGGAGTTTTCCGCTAGGTCATTGATCCACTGCCTCGCAGTGCCGGATAGCATCAGGGGCAAATAGCGGACAGCGACTTGGGAGATCCCCCGGCGAATTGTACTGCGTTGAAGTAGTCTTGTAGCCAGGTCAAAGGCCTATCGACTCCATTGTACTGGCGGATATTTTTCTCGATTTTGAACCCATACGGGATGGGCTCGTCACGAATCCGGGGCCCAAAGCACTTTGGGCCAGGAAAAGGCCGTTTGAGACTTGGCAATCTCATTTAGATGGGTACGGGCATCGTAGGGCTTCTGGTCCGGGGATCTTTGCGGGAGTTGGCGACCTTGCTGGCCCGCCGCCACCACCACCGCCCCATGGGGGCTCCCTGGTGGGGATGGCGAGGGTCGCGTCTGCGCTTACTCTCGCCGTCCTGCGACTGTTCTCTGCAGCTACGACTTCCATCCGTTCTTCGTGATGGGTCATCGTATGGCGGCGGGAGCCTTGCCCTTTGTCATCGTGGCGGCGAGTGGAGCGATGCTTATCCTTGTCACCGTTACGATGCGCGCCGTCGTCATGGCGAGATCGGTCCCTTCTCTTGGATCCGCCATCCCTGCTGTTTTCCCGTCGTGGCGGATCGTCTCTGCGTCCAGCGTCACGGCTTCTCCTCGTTTGCCATCATTGTCGATTATGACGATTCCTCCCTTAGGGACTTCGAACGTCCTGTGCTTTGGGGGTGGCATGTTGGTCTTATGGCGAGGAGCAGCAGTGGTTTGTTGGTATCCGTAAGCCGGGTAATTCTTGCGGGGTGGCGATGGATTTCTCTGTGGGCCTTTGCCATGCGGTTTGTCGTCATCGGAGGATATTGGGATGGCGTGTCTCCGATTGCGAGCTTCTCTTCTTCGGATCTCCGAGGATCCGGTATGAGACTCGTTGTCAGGACGACCACCATTATTGCCAGCTCCCTGAGCTTTAGACGCAGTACTGGACCTGCATAGCGCAGGATCAGATTCGAGCCGTCGTGATGACGTAGCCTTTTCCTGCTGCACTAATGCTTTGGTCATCAGTTTAACCGCTGTCTCCAGAGCTGCTGGACTCTTGTTATGCTCCAATAGCTCCTTTGCGGCCACGATGTTCTCGATGGGCGTAGCCCTAACTTCATCGTGGTTTTTGTCCACGTATGGCGGATTCTTGATGTACATCCTGGCCAGAGTTTCCGCTGTTGGTACGGTGAACTCAAGGTTTCGTACCAGCTGCGGGTCGCCTCCCTCGTTGATCTGGTTCTGGACGAGAGTAACATACTTCTCCTCCATCTTCCTTGCGCGTTTCAGCGTGTCTTGAGCTTTAGCAATGTCGTCATCAACCTGCTGGCCCATCTTCTCGACTCGCTTTGCTTCCTTGAGGAGTGCTCGCCTCTTCTTCTCGAGATCGTTCACATCTCTGACATAGTCAGGGGTGATTGGATCTGCCAGAGTTCCGTAGACGACTTTATCCAGCGGGGTCGTGAAGTCTTCTTGGTGCTGGTCCTCGGGGATGGCGGGTAACGGTCTGGGTCCGCCATGAATCTCGGGAAGTTGTTCCGTGGCGGGATCGGCGGCTGGTGGCGGGTTACCCTGCTCATTGCCGGCATCTCCGTCGTGGACTGCCTGAGATGGCGGATCACCGGTTGTCTGCCCAGCATCATCTCCCTTGTTAGTGACAAACACCTGCTTGGCCGCTGCGCGTTGCTCTTCAAGTGTCTGTTGCGCCAATTCCGCCTCGAGTTTCCTCATGGCGGCATCGTAATGGTCAGAATCATAGCCTTTGCTATCCCAGTCATCCGATTCACCACTTTCGTTAAGTGCCTCTAGGATGGATTCACCTGGGCTATCTTCTCCATTGGAGGTAGATCCCGAAGTGATACCTGCGAACGCAACAAGGCAGTACCGCGGTGTCTCTAACGCCAGATTGCTCATGGCGGATTCACTGTGGTCTTCCACCACTTCCTCTACCTCTGGGGCGGGCTGGGTGGGATTATTTTTTGGATCCGATCTGGGCATCATGGGAACTTCCAGATCAGATGAGTCCTCCTCCGTATCCAGCTCGAAAGCGGTCCGTTTGGGGATTTCAGCCATACCAATCCGCCGGAAATTGGTTTCCGTAGCGGGGGTAGGGTTTGTCTCTCCAATGAAGATATGGATATCTCCAATCGGGATGACGGTGAATCGAGCAGGGTTTTCTCTAGCCGGAACCCAGAGGTTATCCGCTGGGACGATGGGGATGCCGGAATCGTAGAGGACGCGCCCGATGGCGACGGTGTCGCCGATGCCTGCGAAGGCGGATCCCGCCTGGATCCACGCTCCAGACGCGCTTTGCCCCACGGTGGGCGCCAACTGTCGTGGTTTCGTCAACAGATCTGCCATAGGGGTAGGTGTATGGCGGTTTGTGGAAGGGGGTGAACACGGAGGAGCGATCCAGGACGGTGGTAGCACGAGTTTACCCAGCTTCAGATCCCGCAACGGTGGCGAGACCCTACGTGCTGCTATAATTCACTATAAGGCAACAAGTGCTCGGTTACAATGATGAGGTTGGCTGTTTCGCTATGCGATTGGCCGTAAGCTTGGTCTGATGCCTCAAGGGCTGCTCCACACCGGGCTTATAAAGGCGCCTGGCGTGGGCTACACGTTGGTACCGGAGCGGATACAACTTGGAGTCCTAGACTAAGTCCTACACGTGCGCTACAAGGTCACCCGCCATGGGCCGTCTTTCGGATCCGCCATAAGCTTCCCGCTTGTAGCCCGCCATGGACCAATCTCCGGATCCGCCATAAGCGCCTGCGTCTGGTACCGCCGTGCCAACTTCAGCAACTGGGCCGCCCGGTATGGCGAATCCGCCATACCACCCCTGATGGGCCACCCTGGCTTGCTGATTTAGGACTACGTCGCTGGTATACCTATTTGGTATATCCCCAACAATCTTCCTTCGGCTGGAGGTCTTGGTGGTCATCTTCCGGAGGTGCCTTCTCCTTGTCACCGCTCGAGGAAGCCATGGTGCTCTCAAAACTAAGATCAACTCTTGACAGAAACAGCTTGAAACAAAACACAACGAGAAAATGATATACATACCTCGGGTACTCCGGGGGGTTAAATAAGTGAAAATTATACATCAAAACAAAATCACAGGAGGAAACCAGGACATAAACAAGATCCGGGGTGCTCTCACACCAGGGCGGCGTGGCCAGAGGTGGGCCCATGCCCCCTGTGTGTGAGGAGCACACGGACTCCTTTTCCTGCCCTTTTTGTCTCGTAATTTTTCATATTTAGTAAAAACCGCAAAAATAATAAAGGAAGAGTTTTTCGTGAAACTTCTCTGACTAGAACTGTTACCTATTCAAAAATGAACTCTGCAGGTACCTGCAATTTGTCTTGGATGAATTCTTCTGGAGAAACTGTTTCAATTACGTCAACATCTTCATTATAAGAATCTCCAGTAATATAATGTTTGAGTCTTTGCCCATTCACCACTTGTGTAGAGTCATCTTTCAATGAATCAATCTTAATAGCACCTGAGCGGTATACTTCTACAATAACATATGGTCCTTCCCATTTAGAGAGTAGTTTCCCTGCAAAAAATCTGAGACGAGACCTATACAATAGAACTTTCTCACCAACATGAAACTCTCTCTTAAGAATTCTCTTATCATGCCATTGCTTGACTTTCTCTTTGAAAAGTCTAGCATTCATATATGCTTCGTTTCTCCACTCATCTAGAGAACTCAAATCTAACAACCTTTTCTTACCGGCGAGTTTAAAATCCCTATTAAGCTCTCTCACTGCCCAAAAAGCTCTGTGTTCTAATTCTAAAGGCAAGTGACACGCTTTTCTGTAAATCATCTTATAAGGAGACATGCCCATGGGGTTCTTATAAGCAGTTCTATAAGCTCATAAAGCGTCATTTAACTTACTAGCCTAGTTTTTTCTAGATCTATTGACAGTCTTCTGCAAAATAGACTTGATCTCTCTATTTGAAAGCACTACCTGCCCACTAGTTTGGGGATGATAAACAGAAGCAATTCTATGATTAACATCATATTTAGCAAGAGTTTTTCTAAAACTGCCATGAATAAAATGAGAACCTCCATCAGTCATAAGATATCTAGGCACACCAAACCTAGGAAAAATAACATCTTTAAGCATTTTTAATGAGGTCTCACCATCAGCACTCTTTGTAGGTATGGCTTCTACCCATTTAGTAACATAATCAACAGCAACAAGTATGTGGGTATAGCCTTTTGAAGGAGGAAAAGGACCCATAAAGTCAAATCCCCAACAATCAAATGGTTCAATAACAAGAGTATAATTCATAGGCATTTCATTGCGTCTAGAAATATTACCAATTCTTTGACATTCATCACAAGATAAAACATACCTTCTAGCATCTTTAAAGAGGACTGGCCAATAAAAACCTGATTGTAGAACCTTCTATGCAGTTCTGTCTCCAGCATGATGCCCTCCATAAGCACTGCCATGGCATTTTTTTAATATCACTTGTTTCTCATATTCCGGTACACATCTTCGCATAATACCATCAACTCTCTCTTTATATAAGTGTGGGTCATCCCAAAAGTAATGCCTCAAATCATAAAAGAATTTTCTTCTTTGCTGAGCTGTAAAAGTTGGAGGCAAATACTTGGAAACAATAAAGTTAGCATAATCAGCATACCAAGGAAGGTCTCGCAAAGTCACATTTACAGCAGCAAACTGTTCATTTGGAAAACTATCATTAACAGGAATAGGATCAAAAGAAATGTTTTCCAATCTAGACAAGTTGTCAGCCACAGGATTTTCAGCACCTTTTCTATCTACGATATGCAAATCAAATTCTTGTAAAAGCAACACCCATCTAATAAGCCTAGGCTTAGCATCCTTCTTAGTCATAAGATATCTAATAGCAGCGTGATCGGTATGAATAGTAACTTTAGAATCAACAATGTACGATCTAAACTTATCACATGCAAAAACAACAGCAAGAAACTCTTTCTCAGTGGTAGCATAATTTTTCTGAGCAGCATCAAGAGTCTTACTAGCATAATGAATAACATTCAACTTATTATCTATGCGCTGTCCAAGAACAGTACCAACAGCAAAATCACTAGCATCACACATGATTTCAAAAGGTAAATTCCAATCAGGGGGGTTGAACAATAGGAGCAGTAGTTAAAGCCTTCTTAAGAGTTTCAAAAGCTTCCTTACAATCATCATCAAAGACAAATGGTACATCTTTTTGAAGAAGATTAGTAAGAGGCTTTGAAATCTTAGAGAAATCTTTAATAAACCTCCTATAGAAACCAACATGACCAAGGACACTATGAATACCTTTAACATCTCTAGGACAGGGCATTTTCTCAATTGCTTCCACTATGAATACCTTTTGCTCTACCAACTTCAATACCTCTTTCAGAAATTTTATGTCCAAGGACAATTCCTTCATTCACCATAAAGTAGCATTTCTCCCAATTAAGAACAAGGTTAGTTTCTTCGTACCTCTGCAAAACTTTATCAAGGTTGTGCAAACAGTTATCAAAGGAAGTTCCATAGACGAAAAAATCATCCATGAAGACCTCCACAATTTCCTCACAAAAACCATGAAAAATAGCAGACATGCATCTTTGAAAAGTAGCAGGAGCATTGCATAAACCAAATGGCATATGTCTATAAGCATAAGTTCCATAAGGACAAGTAACAGTGGTTTTCTCTTGATCTTCCTTTTTAACAGCAATTTGAGAAAAGCCAGAATAACCATCAAGGAAACAAAAATGAGTTTTCTTAGATAACCTTTCTAACATCTGACCTATAAACAATAAAGGATAATGATCTTTCTTAGTAACTTTGTTTACCTTCCTATAATCAATGCACATCCTATAACCAACTACTACCCTTTGAGGAATAAGCTCGTTATTCTCATTAGGCACAACAGTCATTCCTCCTTTCTTAGGAACACAATGAACATGACTAACCCATCTACTATCAGCAATAGGATAAATAATACCAGCATCAAGGAGTTTTAATACCTCATTTCTTACCACATCCTTCATCTTGGGAATTAAGCGGCGTTGATGTTCCACAACTGGCTTCGCGTCTTTCTCTATATTAATGGCATGCTGACATAAAGTAGGGTAAATTCCTTCTAAATCATCAAGAGTATATCTCATATCTCCTCGGTGTTTCTTTAATATCTCCAATAATCTTTCTTCTTCCTTTCCTGAAAGTTTAGAACTAATAATAACAGGATATATTTTCTTTTCATCAATATAAGCATATTTAAGATTATCAGGCAAAGGTTTTAATTCAAAAACAGGATCTTCCTTAGGTGGCAAAGTGGTACCAAGATCCCCCACTGGTAAATTGTGCTTGATTAATGGTTGTTGATGAAGGAAAATATCATCAATCTCTTCTCTTTCCTTACTAAAAACATCGCTCTCATGATCTTCCATGAATTGCTGCAAAGCATTGTTAGGAGCAAGAGCAATAGAAGCAAGCTGTTCAACTCGAAAATTTTCATTAGGCGTGTCATTTTCATAAGAAGTCTTAGCAAACTTAGAAAAAATAAACTCATAAGACTCTCCATTAAACTTAGTGAAAATTTTCTCCTTCTTACAGTCTATCACAGCGCCACAAGTATTCAAAAAGGGTCTACCAAAAATAATGGGACAAGTTTTACTAGCCTCTTTACCAAGTACTAGAAAATCAGTGGGGTATTTAGTCTTACCACAAAGAACTTGCACATCTCGAACAATACTAAGAGGCCAAACAGTCTCTCTGTTAGCAAGCTGAACAACCACATCAATATCTTCAAGTTCACAAGCGCCAATCTCATGCATAATTTCTTTGTAAAGCTCTAAAAGAATAGCACTTGCACTAGCACCAATATCACATAAACCATAATAGCAATGATCTCCGATCCTGACAGAAATAACAGGAACACTTGTTTTCCTATGCTTTTTAGGATGTGAGAGAATGTTAGAAGCATCTTCACAAAAGAGAATATATTCATCCGCTACATCTTTAGTAACAAGATCCTTCAATATAGCTACAGGAGACTTAATAGTAATTTGCTCATCAGGTTCTATAGCTTTCTTAGTACTTTTATTAGACACACTTACCAAAGTAGAATACTTCTTTACCTTAGCAGGGAAAGATATCTTCTCAAAATAAGGTTCAGGCACAATGCTATCAACAGTACAAACTTCAGTAGCTGCAGTAGGAATATGACTAATAAAATCTTTATAAGGCGCATGATATTTGTTCCAATCTTTCTTTGGAACATCAAGATAAGAGGCAAAGGCCTTAAGACAATTAGCAAGTATTTGAGAATCAAGACCATAAGCAGTGCTAACACTATGAAATTCATCGGTTCCCATAAAAGTTTTAATACATTCATAATCATAGTTTATACCTGACTTCCTACCTTTATCGTTTTCCCATCCTTCAGCATTCTCTTGTATACGGTCAAGAAGTTTCCACTTAGCATCTTCTTTCATATGAGTAAATGATCCAAAGCGAGAAGCATCCAAATAATCCTTATCAGGAAGAGTAAGCCTTGCATAAAAATTACAATAACAATATTATGGGGGAGCTCATGAATGGGGCATTTGAGCATTAGTAACTTCAATCTCCCCCACGCTTGGGAAATACTTTCTCCATCATGAGGCCAAAAATTATATATCCAATTATGATCTTTATGGATTTCACTTGGAGGATAAAACTTGGAATAAAAGAGAGGTACAATGTCCTCCGATGCCATAGATGGACCATCTTGGAGCAGTCGATACCACTCCTCAGCTCTGCCTTTCAATGATAAAGAGAATAGCTTCTTCTTGACCTGGCTAGGTGAAATATCTGCACACCTAAATAACTCGCATAATTCATGTATAAATAGTAAATGATCACCCGGATGGACAGTTCCATCTCCTGAATAGCAGTTATCCATGACACGCCCAATAATTTTCATAGGTATTTTAAAAGGATCTAATTCAGCAGGTGGTGGTGGTGGTTCATCCATATGTGCAGTAGTGGTAGAAGTGTTCCCAAATAGGAAACCAAATGGAGAATTATCCATAGCAGAATAAAATAAAAATAAAAGACAAAAACAAAAACAATACTCACAGCGATGGTTACCTTTAACAAATCCACTCTTCAATAGCGCTACACTCCCCGGCAACGGCACCAGAAAATAGTCTTGATGATCCACAAGTATAGGGGGTGTATCGTAGTACTTTCGATAAATAAGAGTGTCAAACCCAACGAGGAGCAGAAGGTGTTGACAAGTGGTTTTGATCAAGGATTCACTGTAAATACTAGCAAACGGGTTTTCATGGGTATTTGATAATGCAAATAAATAAAGTGCGAGTAAATAAAAGACAGTAGCAACAATTGCAGCAAGTGGCCCAATCCTTTCTTCAGCAAAGGACAAGCCGGTGGTGTAACTTATGATAACCAAACGTTCTCGAGGACACACGGGAGTTTCTGTTAAGAGCTTTCGCTTCATATCGCTAAATAGTCTTTATTGGTTTGATAGGTGTTATGGGGGTGAACCTGTGCTAGCGCACTACCCTAACTAGGATAAATACACACTTGTGATTATACCCCCTGCAAGCATCCGCAGATACAAGAAAGTAATTAAGATAAATCTAACCACAGCCTTAAACTCTAAGATCCTACGCTCCCTGGTGCAATGATTTCCCAACGGAGGTTTAGGTTTCTGTCACTCCAGCAACCCCACAATTGGTAGCCAAATACACAATGCATCTCACTAGGCCCATAAATGGTGAAGTATCATGTAGTCGACGTTCACATGACACCACTAGTGAAATAGCACCACAACAATATCAAACCATTAAAGATGTCTCAACAACAATTCACTACTAACATCTTGACTTCTCCCATGTCCTCAAGAACTAAATGAACTGCTCACAAGACATCATATGGATCATGATCAGAGGTAAAATAATGGTAAATAACAATCTGAATATAAACCTTAATTCAACGGTTCCACTCAATAGCATCAACTACAAGAGTAATCAACACCGGGAAAGTTTCTCCTAAGAATACAACAAGATCCAACTCAAGATGTTACAGCGGTATAGCGTGGTGATGGTGGAGATGAAGGTGCTGGTGATGGAGATGATGATGATGATCCCGATGAAGTCCGGTGCGATGGTGATGACGATGGCGATGATCTCCCCTCTCCGGGAAGGAATTTCCCTGGCAGATTTTTGCCTACCGGAGAGCTTTTCTCTCTCTGGTCTTTTTCGCCCCGCAGAGGCGGCTGTGTCTATCTCTGAGCCCCCCTTGACTTAGGTTTTCAGGGATGATGAAGTACGCGAAGGGGCGAGACCAGAAGTGGGCCAGGGCACCCTCACACAGGGCTGGCGCGGCCAGGGGCCAGGCCGCGCCCCCTATGTGTGAGGCTGCCCTCTGGCTCCTCTCGACTCCTCCTTCTGGCTTCCGGAGTCTTTTGGTAAAATATAATTTTCTGGTATTTTTCTAGAATTTTTCTGATCTTCCGAAATATGGTGTCTTGACGGTCCTTTTCCAGCAGAATCCTAACTCCGGCAGCAAATCCTCCAATGATCATCAAACATGTAAAAGGAGAGGAAACAACATAAGTATCATCTCTAAATATGAAATATATCAATGAATAATAGCAAATTATGATACACAATAGTGATGCAAAATGGATGTATCAACATGTTGTAAGCATGCGCCAAGTCAACCCAAATAAAGCATCAAAGGAGAAAACCACAATAATATGCTCCCATATAATAAAAACAATGCATGATTCTTTCAAAGGCACATTAAGCAATCTCAGTCATTTGAGACAAGTCATGCTATAGCAAAAACTACTAAGCATACTATCAAAATAATATCAAGCATAACATGCAAAAGTCTAAGCCACAGTCTAAACAAGCTCCCATTTGTACCACTATAGGCATGAAACATTTTTTCTCTTTTCCAACACCATTCAATCTTTTTATAACCACTCTTTGAGATGAAAACCAACATAGACCAGTGGTCTAAATACACCTTGATACAAAGATATAACAAGATTTGAACAAAAATCAAGGCAAAAAATGAAAGCTAAACACAATACAAGAAAATGAGAACACTCATTGAACGATAAGAGTGAAAACTAGAGTGTTCTTGGCAATAAAAAACGGAGTGTGTCTTCTCAAAAAGAAATATGTTAGGGTCCAACCATTTATTGCAGCAAACAAAACAAAAGAAAACTAAAAGTGAAAGTAAAGATGCTCCAAGAAAAATGCATAGTATACAAAGCAATAAAAATATAGTGTCTTGAAAGGTGACCTGATTTTTGCCGATGAAGAAGGGGTGCCTCGGGGCATCCGCAAGCTTTGGCACTTGTACCTCTTGGATATTTCTTGGGGTCACAGGGGCATCCCCAAGCTTGAGCTTTTGTCCATACTTCATCTCATCTCATCACTCTCCTTTCCCTACACTTGAAAACTTCCTTCATACAAAACTTCACACAATTCTATTAGCAACATTAGTGTAAGCATGATAGTAAATCTACTCTTTTGGTTCAGTTTTAAAATCAAGTATAACACCCATTAAAGCATAAGATACTGTAGCAACTTCCTCAAAAGTTCCGTGATCGAAAGAACTCAAAAAGAAAGCGATCGAGAGGCAAACACAAATAGTGGCAGAAATCTGTCAAAACAGAACAGCTGACAAAGATCGATTTTTCTGAGGACCTTCTGTTGCTCAAATTGAAAAGTGCAAAACTAATGAAAGTTTGGAAATAACCTGGGGCATGTGCACAAGAAATCACAGATCAAAAAAACATTCTGAGAATTTTCACAAATTTTTATGGTGCAGCGCAGAAATCTATTTTAGGACAACAACTTCCCCAAATCTTACCTTCCTCCAATTAGAGGTTCTTCTTGGCACAAAAATGAAATAAAAATGATAAGGAGAGGTCATTACAGTAGTAATAACTTCCAAGACTCAACAAAAATAAAAAGTACTAAAAAGAAACATTGGGTTATCTCCCAAGAGTGCTTTTCTTTAACGCCTTTGAGCTAGGCGCAAAAAGTGGAAATCAAGTATTTTCAAATGAAGGAGCATTAAGCTAAACACAGTACTAGAAAAAGAGAACACTCGTTGAATGATAAGAGTGAAAACTAGAGTGTTCTTGGCAATGAAAAACAGAGTGTGTCTTCTCCAAAAGAAATATGTTGGGGTCCAACCATTTATTGCAGCAAACAAAACAAAAGAAAACTGAAAGCAAAAAATAAAGACGCTCCAAGAAAAATGCATAGCATATGAAGCAATAAAAATATAGTGTCTTGAAAGATGACCTGATATTTTATTGATGAAGAAGGGGTGCTTCGGGGCATCCCCAAGCTTTGACGCTTGTACTTATTGGATATTTCTTAGGGTGACATGGGCATCCCCAAGCTTGAGCTTTTGTCCATACTCCATCTCATCTCATCATTCTCCTTTTCCTACACTTGAAAACTTCCTTCATACAAAACTTCACACAATTCTTATTAGCAACATTAGTGCATGCAAGATAGTAAATCCACACTTTGGTTCAGTTTCAACTCAAGTATAATACCCATTAAAGCATAAGCTACTATAGCAACTTCCTCAAAAGTTCCGTGATCAAAAGAACTAAAAAGAAAGAGAACAAGGGGCAAACACAAATAGTGGCAGAAATCTGTCAAAATAGAACAGCTGGTAAAGATCGATTTTTTTAAAAATCTTCTGTTGCTGAAATCGAAAAGTGCAAAACTAATGAAAGTTAGACAATAACCTAGGGCATGTGCACAAGAAATCGCAGATAAAAAAGATGTTTTGAGAATTTTCACAAATTTTTACGGTACATGGCATAAATCTGTTTTAGGACAACAACTTCCCCAAATCTTACCTTCCTCCAATTAGAGGTTCTTCTTGGCACAAAAACGAAATAAAAATGATAAGGAGAGGTCATTACAGTAGTAATAACTTCCAAGACTCAACAAAAATAAAAAGTACTAAAAAAAATATTGGGTTATCTCCCAAGAGTGCTTTTCTTTAACGCCTTTGAGCTAGGCGCAAAAAGTGGAAATCAAGTATTTTCAAATGAAGGAGCATTAAGATCAATCGTTTCCTCGAAAACACCACTTGTAACAATAGGCACTTTAGGCGCCCCTGAAGATGATTCAACCTGCAAATCACTCTTAG
Organism: Dactylis glomerata; assembly: GCA_007115705.1. NCBI lineage: Eukaryota > Viridiplantae > Streptophyta > Magnoliopsida > Poales > Poaceae > Dactylis > Dactylis glomerata. The sequence continues at coordinate 4,203,689 of QXEO01001278.1, read as the reverse complement.
TTGAACTAAAAGTTTTACCAATCTTAAAAATACCCTGGGAACATACATAAATTTTTGCTCTTTTCCAACAAAAGCTTTCTCCTTCTTAAATTTAAGAGAAGAGAAAATTGAACTTAAAGTTTCCATAGACTCCTCTAATTTACCAATCCTAAGGTTTTGACTATCATGGATAGTGCTAACCTCTAGAGCAGTGGTTCTTTTACCAATACTTTCTATCGATTCATTAACCTAGCTAGCGTTATCAAGGAGATTTGGCAAACTTTTCTCTAAAGAGCTCAGTTTTTCTATAACTTCCTACAAAGTGATATCAGTTTTAACAACATTAATAGGTGGTACTCCCACTAAACTTTCAATTAAAGTGCATGCTTCCAAAGCAGGAGTACCCAGAAAATTACCCCCTGTGAGAGTATCAAGAACATACCTATTCCAACTAGATATACCAACATAAAAATTCCTAAGAAGGATCATGGTAGAATGATTTTTTGTACATCTATGATGGGCATTACTAATTCTGTACCAAGCATCTTTCAAACTTTCTCCCCCTTGTTGCTTAAAAGTGCGAACCTCAACTTCAGGATTACTCATTCTAGCAAGACTAAAAGCAGACAACCAAAAATAACAACTATAAAGGAACTATTTTTTTGTATTTTTGATAAAAAAGATGCAAGCAAAAATAAAGTAAAGAAAGTAAGCAAAAAAATAACAAAGTAAAAGATTGGAAGCAAGAGACTCCCCTTACAGAAATCCTCTTTCTCCCCGACAACGGCGCCAGAAAAATGCTTTGATGGCGCGTGGTTGACGTGGGAGCTTCTTCTTCTTCAATCCCCGGCAACGGTGCGAGAAAAATTCTTGATTGGTGGTGCTAGCCACCCAGTTGGGAACCCCAAGAGGAAGGTATGATGAGCACAGTGGCAAGTTTCCCTTAGTATGAAACCAAGGTTTAATCGAACCAGTAGGAGAAAGAACCAACTTCTGAAGGTTGATGCTAGTTGGCTTGGCGACAGCTCCCGACAATTTATATATGGCGCCTTATCTGGGGCGTAGCTTTACACCATCAGCAATGTGGAACCTGCACACAACACAACCAAAGTACTTTGCCCCAACTAGCAGTGAGGTTGTCAATCTCACCGATTTGATGTAAACAAAGGATTAAACGTATTGTGTGGTAAAAGATATTTGTTTGCAAGAAAGTAAATAATGCTTATAGAAAGTAAATGGTAATATGATTGTAAAAGAATGGACCAGGGTCCACATTTCACTAGAGGTGTCTCACCATAAAGATAAATAACATGCTGGGTGAACAAATTACAGTTGGGCAATTGACAGAATAAAGCATGCAAGCAATGCATGTACATGTCATGAGGATCACTATGAGATTCACGTGGGCATTCCAACATAATACATAGACCATGCCACCGACCGGATATCATCCGAATAATCATTGGGTATTAAGTTGCAAGCAACAGATTATTGCCTTAAGCAAAGGGTGTAATGTAAACAATACAAATGTCCTTGAGCGCAAGATCGTTGTTTTCTCCCTAGTAGCAACAACACATCTACAACCTTAGAAGTTGTTGTCACTCTCCCAGATTACTATAGGCATGAACCCACTATCGAGCATAAATACTCCCTCTTGGAGTCACTAGCATCTACTCGGCCAAGATATCTACTAGCAACGGAGAGCATGCAAGATCATAAACAACATAGAGATGATAAATCACAAATCAACTAGACATAGTACTCAATATTCATCGGATCCCAACAAACACAACATGTAGAATTACATAATGATGATCTTGATCATAATAGGTAGCTCACAAGATCTAAACATGAAGCACATGGAGAAGAAGACATTCATCTAGCTACTGTTATGGACCCGTAGTCCAAGGTAGACTACTCACACATCACTTCGAAGGTAGGCATGATGATGAAGAAGGCCTCCAGTGGTGATTCCCCTCTCTGGCAGGGTGCCAAGAAGAGCTTCTAGACCCTCCCAATCTCGCATCGACAATGACAGTGGCTTGCAGTATGTTTTCTAGAAAAGAGTCCAGGCCTTAGGGTTTTCCCATCGAGGAGAATATATAGGCGGAAGGGCGATGTCAGGGGGTGGACCAAGCGGTCACCCCCTGGTGGCGCGGCCTGGCCCTGGCCCGCGCCACCATAGGGTGTGGCTGGCCTCTGGTCCGCCTCCTCCTCTCCTTTGGACTCCGTCTCATGTCGGGAAAAATAGAAACTTTGGCTTTTGTTTCATCCAATTCTGAGAATATTTCCTGTGTAACTTTTCTGAAACACAAAAACAGAAGAAAACAGGGAACTGGCACTGTGGCATCTCATTAATAGGTTAATTCTAGATAATTCATTAAAACACCACAAAGTGTAAACAAAATACAAAGCAAATGGTTCATAAAAATTTAGATATGTTTGAGACATATTAGTAAGCATGAAGATATTGAGGATAGATCCTTAGCAAAACTTGCTCCTAGTTATGAAATTGCTACTGCTTATTTAGTTCACATGCTGGAGGCTAGGTTTGTTAACCTTAACCCCATAATGCAGCAAATGTTTCTTAAGCTTCATGATATCGAAGACTCTGAAAAGAGAGATTTTATTTTAGAAACTCTGCGTAAAGAATTTAGAGATGTTATTATAGAAGCTAGGAAAGTCTTTGATCGTTTCAATATGCTTGGCTCATGTGTAGATGTTATTGGTACAAGTAGTGAGGAAATCAAAATACCAATACCTTTTAAACTCGTAGGAATGCATGAAGCCTTGGAAAAGAATTTTTATTGGATTGTTCCTGAAAACCCTTTTGATGAACCCAAGAGTGTTGAGAAAGGCTCTTCTAAAACTTGTATGTATAAAATAAAATTCCTTGTTGAAAAGACTTCTGGTATTGATCTTAATGCTTCATCATTTGAAAATACTTGATTCTCACTTTTTGCACCCAGCTCAAAGGCGTTAAAGAAAAGCACTCTTGGGAGATAACCCAATGTTTTCTTTTTAGTATTTTTTCTTTTTGTTGAGTCTTGGAAGTTGTTACTACTATAATGATATCTCCTTATCATTTTTATTTTGTTTTTGTGCCAAGAGTAACCTCTAATTGGAAGAAGGTAAGATTTGGGGAAGTTGCTGTCCTGAAACAGCGCTTCACCGTAAAAATTCGTGAAAATTCCCAGAATGTCATTTTGATTTGTGACTTCTTGTGCACATGCCCCAGGTTATTATATAACTTTCACTAGTTTTGCACTTTGATTTGAGAAACAGAATATTTTAAAAAAATGATCTTTACCAGCTGTTCTATTTTGACAGATTTCCATCACTATTTGCATTTTCCTCTTGATCTCTTTCTTTTTGACTTCTTTTGATCATGAAACTTTTGAGAGAAGTTGCTACAGTAGCTTATGTTTTAATATGTGTTGTACTTGAGTTGAAACTAAACCAAAAGTGGATTTACTATCTTGCATAAACTAATGTTGCTAATGAGAATTGTGTGAAGTTTTGTATGAAGGAAGTTTTCAAGTGTAGGGAAAGGATAATGAAGAGATGAGATGAAGTATGGACAAAATCTCAAGCTTGGGGATGCCTATGTCACCCCAAGAAATATCCAAGAAGTACAAGCATCAAAGCTTGGGGATACCCCATGGCACCCCTTCTTCATCAACAAATATATCAGGTCATCTTTCAAGACACATACTGCAAGTCGCCGCCACCGTAAGCGAGATCGGGAGGATCTAGGAGCTCTTCCTGGCACCCTGCCGGAGAGGGGAATCCCTGCCGGAGGCCTTCTCCACCACCATGGTCGCCTTCGGAGTGATGTGTGAGTAGTCTACCTTGGACTATGTGTCCATAGCAGTAGCTAGCTGGTTGTCTCCCCCACCATGTGCTTCATGTTCAGATCTTGTGAGCTGCCCTACATGATCAAGATCATCTTTGTGTAATTCTACATGTTGTGTTTGTTGGGATCCGATGAGTATTGGTACTATGTCAAGTTGATGTGCTGAATTATATATCTTTATGTTATCTCTATGTTGTTTATGATCTTGAATGCTCTCCGTTGCTAGTAGATATCTTGGCCGGGTAGATGCTAGTGACTCCAAGAGGGAGTATTTATGCTCGATAGTTGGGTTCATGCCTCTAGTAATCTGGGGGAGGGACAGAAACCTCTAAGGTTGTAGATGTGTTGTTGCCACTAGGGAGAAAACAACATTCTTGAGTCCAAGGACATTTGCTTTGTTTACTTTACGCACTTTGCTTAATGCAGTTATCCGTTATTCGCAACTTAATACCCGATGGTTGCTCGGACGACATCGGAGGGTGGATTATTAGTTATAAATGCAGTTGGATTACGCTCTATGTATTTTGTCGTAATGCCCAGAGTGAATCTCATAGTGAACCTCATGACATAAGTACATTATCTTTATTTTATCAATTGCCCAACTGTAATTTGTTTACCCAGCATGTTGCTATTTATCTTATGGAGAGACACCACTAGTGAACTGTGGACCCCGGTCCAATTTCCTTTACATTGCTATACCGTTTACTTTTACTTGCACTGTTTACTTTTACTCGCATGCTATTACCTTTTACCACTCAATACGCTTAATCCTTTGTTTACAGCAAACCGGTGAGATTGACAACCTCATCGTAAGTTGGGGCAAAGTACTTGATTGTGTTGTGTGCAGGTTCCACATTGCCGCTAGTGAAAAGCCACGCACCAGCATTTTCTGGTGCCATTGTCTGGAGCGTTGATATGTCTCCAACGTATCTATAATTTTTGATGCTCCATGCTTGTTTTTACACCATTTGCCTACTGTTTCGTTACACTTCGTGGCACTTTTATGCATTTTCCGGAACTAACCTATTAACGAGTTGCCACAGTGCCAGTTCCCTGTTTTCTGCTGTTTTTGTGTTTCAGAAGTGATACACAGGAAATATTCTCGGAATTGGACAAAACAAGTTCTTGAAGTCTTATTTTACCCGGAAGCTTCCAGAGATCCGAAGGAGAGTAGGAGGGGGGCCACCAGGGCCCCACACATAGGGCTGGCGCGGCCAGGGCCTGGGCCGCACCACCCTGGCGTGAGGGCGCCTGGCCCCTCCTCTGACATCGCCCCTTCGCCTATAAACACCCCCCGACGGAAAAAACCTAAGTACCCGATCACTTTTCCAGAACACATCGCGATCCACCGCCGCCGTCGACCCAAAGATCGGGAGGGTCCAAAAGCTCTTCCCGGCACCCTGCCGGACAGGGGAATCGCCACCGGAGGTCTTCTTCATCGCCATGCTTGCCTCCGGAGCGATGAGTGAGTAGTCTACCTTGGACTATGGGTCCATAGCAGTAGCTAGATGGTTATCTTCTCCACCATGTGCTTCATGTTTAGATCTCATGAGCTGCCCTACATGATTGAGATCACCGTTATGTAATTCTACATGGTTGGTTTGTTGGGATCTGATGAATATTGGTGTTTATGATTGAGTTGCTTTACTAAATATTATTTTTTGTTATCTCTATGTTGTTTATGATCTTGCATGCTCTCCGTTGTTAGTAGCTATCTTGGCCGAGTAGTTGCTAGTGACTCCAAGAGGGGGGTATTTATGCTCGATAGTGGGTTCATGCCTCTATTTAACCTGGGGGAGTGACAGAAACCTCTAAGGTTGTAGATGTGCTGTTGCTACTAGGGAGAAAACAATATTCATATGCTCAAGGGCATATGCTTTGTTTACATTACACACTTTGCTTAATGCAATTATTAGTTGTTCGCAACTTAATACTTGTGGAGTTCTCGGATTGATTCGCCACAAGTGGATTATTAGTCATAGATGCAGTTGGATGGCGGTCTATGTATTTTGTTGTAATGCCCAGAGTAAATCTCATAGTGATCTTCTTGATATATCACGTTTATGTTTATTCTATCAATTGCCCAACTGTAATTTATTTACCCAGCATGTGTTATTTATCTTATGGAGAGACACCACTAGTGAACTGTGGACCCCGGTCCTATTTCCATCATATTGCTATCACCTGTTTACTTTGCTCGCACTGTTTAATTTATTCGCATACTCTATTGTTTTCCACTCGATACGCTCATAACCTTTGTTTCAAGCAAACCGGTGAGATTGACAACCTCATCGCAAGTTGAGAACTAAGTACTTGGTTGTGTTGTGTGCAGGTTCCGCGTTACAGTTAGCAAGCAAAGCTTGGACGAGGTGCCATATATAAATTGTCCGTAGCTGTCGCAAGCTAGCAAGCATCACCTTCAGTCGTTTGTCTCTCCTCTCCAAGAACGATAAACCTTGGTTTCTTAACTGAGAGAAAACTAGCTGCTATACTCATCAAACCTTCCTCTTGGGGTTTCCAACGGGCTGGTCATTCACCACGCACAAGGACCGTCTGCTACGCATCAACTTGGCACCAGCAGCTTCTTTTCTGGCGCCGTTGCCGGAGAACGCAGAAGAATAATCTCCCTCGTCAAGTGGGTGCCATCAAATGCAGCAGCTTCTTTTCTGGCACCATTGCCGGGGAGGAAGTAGAAGACTTCTGCGAGGGGAGTTTTCGCACGCACATCCTTTACTTTGTTATTGTTTTGCTTTACTTTATTTATTTTACCTGCATTGTTTTATATCAAAAACCCAAAAAAAAATTAGAATCCTTGGTAGTTGTTATTTTTTTACTTTTAGTTTATCATGTTGATCCCTAAGTACGTTCTGGAGGACCTCTCAGTAGGTAGTGGTTCGATTATTGGCAAAAGTAACATTGAGGAGTTCTTTAATCACATTAGTATGCATGAGGAAGTTGAGGAGAAATCTTTGGTTGAGCTAGCTCCTAGTATTAAAGTTGCTTCTGCTTATTTGATTCACATGTTGGAAACTAGGTTTGCCAGTCTTAATCCTTTTATGCAATACATGTTCCTTAAGCTTCATAAAATTGAGGATCCTGAAAAGAAAGCTTTTATTTTAGAAGCTTTGCGCCTAGAATTTAAAGATGTCGTTATTGAAGCTAGAAAAGTTCTTAAACATTTTAATAAACTCGGTTCACCAATAAAGGTTATTAGTACAAACGATGAAGGAGCCGAAATACCTATACCTAGCAAGCTCTTGGGATTGTGTGAAGCTTTCGAAAATAATTTTGACTGGATCTGTTATTTGATAAATCAATAGCATAGACAAACACTGATAAATGATGTGGAGAGAAACGACAGAGGAAGGGAGATATTGTTAGACATGAACTTTCTTTCTTTGGTAGAGAAATCATGCTGCTAAGACCACTTTGAACATACATACTATCTGCATTTCGTCGATGATATATGGACTAAAGGCATCTCTAAATGCCAGACGGCACGAGGCAGAATATGCTGCCGGTGCATGATGTTGCACAAAAGATTGTGACGGTGGATATAAGGCGCAATGGTCAGCCGACGAGAACATGGGAATACACAATTAAAATTATAATCTAAGGAGATTGTACATCGCCGAAAGATATTACTTGAAACTGCCGGCTTCATGATACCTGCGAAGTTTTAACAAGAGAATTCTTAGGTTGTTGTTTTATGCGCATATGATACTAAGTTATAGGTCTTATTGAATTACATTTTCATATAAATAATTTTGAAATATTATATGGCTATTTTGATGCGGATTTTCGTCTAACTTTTGTCGTATTATTTCTACATACATGCTAATAAAATATTAAATTGGTCGTAGCAACGCACGTGCATTCAGCTAGTTTTTCGTTAATCAAGCAACTAATTTCCTTTCACCCTTTCAATTGCCAATGGATTAATGCAATCGGTGAATGGTGCCCTCTTTGATATACGGCCCCCGTTTGATGCCCATTCTGGAGAAGGACAGCTACCGGCGCGATGCTCAGCGCGAGCTCTTTTCTCAGAGTGAGGATCTTCTGCGGCTTCATAGCGGCATCTAGGCCCCCCGCTCAGCCAAGTGGTCTCGTCCCCGGCTAGGATTGGGGCGGCGCCGCCGTGAATCTGCAAGCCGTCGGCGGTGTTCAAGGATCTGATTGCTTGTGTGCAATCTTTGTCAGAGTGGTTTCTGTAAAAGTGTGTGGTAATGTTGTATTTTCTTTTTCTTATGGGCCTCTTTGTAAAATCACCAACCGCTGAATGAATCTCCGGGTCCTTCTAGACCTTATCCGTTCAAAAAAAAAAAACAGGTACCGGCGCTTTCTCAGCTTATTCCAAAGCCATGGGCAGGGCATGGGATGGGGCTACGACATTACCGTACCCCAGCAACTCTCGACCACATTATCATGCAGAATGCACTGCGATGTGCCAAAGTTGCCTTGAAGGGCCAGGCACCTGAGCTCAATGGGTTCCGGGCCAATCCCAACTACATGACCCAATATGGGTACTTTCCCCTCCACCGAGTTGCGGAAATGTTCTCCGTCGACATGATAGAGTTGCTCTTACGCCATGGCGCGTCGGCCAATCTACCTACAGCCGGCCCTGTAGTCACTGAGGGTATACTCCCTCTCCATGTTGCAGTTGAGAACACTTGTCTGCACAAGTATCTGGAGGACAGTCTACTTATTGACCAAAATCACCAGGATTGTAGCCTGGCAAACTTTGTCTACAAGCTCATCCATCTTCTGTGCCTCCCTGAACTGAAGATCTTCATGGATACTGTCAGGCTTCTTGCAAAACACACAGATAATTTACCTGACCAGCTCTGGAATTACATAAAAGATGGAAAGCTTGCCCAGTCAGCTGTTTTGCTGCTGGCAGCTCAAGAGCAGATCCGCATGGGAACTTCCCACAAAAGAAAGGTCAATAGTGGGCTGGATGGGTTTGTTACTCTCACTTTCGCATTGCGAAAGACATTTCTTCAGGATTTAGCGCAGGTGAAAACATAATGGATCAGACGAATACCAATGGTGTGGCATTGTTGCTTGTAAATATGTATCGAGCTGGTGAAGCTCTTGATTCATACATCCAGGCACACCCAGAGGTGCCCTATGTCATGCAGGTGCCCCATTCAGAAGTCACTGGACGCGTTGAATTGTTTCTGAAGGAACATGGTTTTTGTCGTACCATAGGACGTATAGACATTGGAAACCTCTGTCCGTACGAAAATGTGTTGCAAGATCTACCTCCGGCACTTTGGGAGTTTGTTGCAACCAAGTCAGCAACAGAAGTGGGTTATCATGCTGCGAAGAAAGGGGGTCCAAAAAAGAAAATCGCTAGAGGTTGGGAGCTCAAATATGCAAGGAGAAGTTTCTTTCCATACTGGAGATCAGTGTTGGATCCCCAGCCTTCATCGGCTTTCATAAAACCGATGCTCACTGTCGAACAGATCAATCATGATAGAGCTTTGAGTGAATCAATCGGCACAAGATCTACTTTTGGTCGACCACAGCCAGTAGCTAATGATCAACCCAGAAGGCTGTCTGGTACAGCGGCATTAACACTCTTGAAAGTGTTAAAGAATGCATGAGTAGAAAGGTTCTGCTGGTGAAGTTGCGATATACTAACATTGTACTGCAATAAACCTGGTCATCCTGTGCTTGTTCTGGCGGCTGTTTTGCTTAGAGCACATGGCATAAAATTATTCAGACAATGAACTTATGGGCAAAAGATGTGCCATTCCTGACAATGTATGCGTTCGCATATGTGTGATACTGTAATGTCTACATTTCTGCACGCATCAAGAGCAACTTGTATGCCACTATGCCTATGTCCATAATAATTGTGATCTCAGTGTACAATCCCGTACTGTTCAGTTTGGCTAATAGATTCAGCAATGGGAAATTACTTTTTTTTTAGGAAAGCATTGGGAAATTACTTGAACTAGTCAGCTTCACGTGTTTTGCAAAAACAAAAAACGAGTTTCCAAGTTCTTGGGCCATGGCCAGACCTGCCGCCAGGAGTTTTCACAACTTTGGGCTATGTTCATACCGGACCAAGCCCAGCCCATCCGCCCTCTGTTCCCTTCCCTTCGACCTTCGGGGGTCGGCCAGGAAGCAACAAGCATACACGAGATTTGTCTCAGAAAAAAAAACGCAAACAAGAGATGGGGAATGGAGGAGGCGTAGGGGAAGCTGATGGAGGCGACGAGGCGAGTGGAAAGGAGGAGGCGCTCGCATCCAGTAGGCTCCTCGACCCGGAATTCAAGCCCTCCAAGCTATCCCAAGATCGGCTCGACAAGTTTAAGGTCTTCTTCTTTACTCGGATTTCTGAATCTTTTGTACGAATCGCCTGCTGTTACTCATCCACAGACCCTGGGAGGTGGGGTTGGAGTGGGCTTGGGAATGATCCTTGTGATTCTGATTCTAGTCCGCGCAGTTTTTAGATAAAGACTAGTCCGCGCAGTTACATAGGAAACCCAATTCAAGTTGGTGTATTATTATGGAAACCTACACTAGGGCAGCATAAATTTGGTCCCTCCCTCAATAACTGGTGATGGTCATACCGTAGGCTTTGAACTGTTGCCAATGTCATACAGAATCGCGAGGGCAGTCACCTTAGTCCAGCACTGAACTGTAGGATTTCTGTGCCATCCTCGAGCGTCGTCGCTAGGTTGTTAGGTTATAGGAATAATTTGGCTTTTTCAAGAGAAAAAATTGTCTGATGAGGTCTGGACTTTGCCTGTAGGCATAAGCTCAGCTTCTGAATTCTGATTGTTGGAGTGTTGGATACTAAACATTTAATTCATATGACCATAAATGACCATGTTCCACTATAATTCGATAATGGGACAGAACAGCATCCAAAATCCCAGAGGTTCGTTACTGAGCTAATATTTGCCATTAACCTTGTAAAAATATAAACTGCCCAGATACAGTGCATTTTCTTTGTGCCAAGCAAATGCTGCAGTTGAATGGGGCAGAAGTACTTTAAAAAGTTCAGGTAAAAACATATAGATCACTAATTTTATAACTCTTAGTTGCTTTGTGGGGATACATAGAAAGACGGTAATACTTATTATGCTCCGGTTAGCAAACCTGCGTACTCTACTGTCCTAGCACATTAATGAATGTAATAAATGGAAATAGGGCCACACTAAGAGAAGAAAAATGTTACTCGTACTATTACTTCTGTGAAAAGTTGATTGGCAACCTATTTACTACCAGATTTTGGGTTGGGGTATAGAAAAACTATATCCTTAACTGATCTTGAAAGTGCTACCCCTATCTGCATCCTGTCAGTTAAACTGGATGTCTTATTTTGATTTGAGTTTATTTTCTGTCTTTTCTCATTACGGAGATTGTTATGGATGCTGTTATCAATACTTCACTAAGAGAAATTCAAGTTGTAATGCAGAATTTCCCATTTTCAAGAATCTCAACCCTGTATCAATCGGCATTTTTTCAGAAATTTGTAGTGTTTTTCTAGGGCATCTGGAGATGATGTCTATACTTTATTTGTTAGTTACAAACTCGAGTGTGTTTTTTCTTGCAAGAATCACCAAGTTCTATTATTTGAACTTTCATGTTGCAGGAATTACACAAGAAATGGTTACAGATAAACGACAAATCAATATACAAAGGAAAATCTAGAGGTACCTATCTCTCTTATGTGTGTGAAATTACTCGGCAAACAGGCTTCTAAGCAATTTATACGTAATACTTGGAATTTGTAGGAAGTACTAGCAGGAATCCTAAAGTATCCAATGATTCGAAATTCAGTAATAAGGATAAACCCGTTGATAACACTGCAATAGATGTACATCATATAGCATCAACTACAGGTACCCAAGAGGTATGTCTGGTCATACTTCAGATATTTAGTGGCTGTCTTCTTTTCACCTAAATTCATGAATAATATTGCTTTTGCTTGAACCTTTATTCATAGGACAGAAATTTGGTAAGCAAAAATGCATATCTGTACAAATGTATATTGATTACTACAGAGTATCTTGGTTTATTAATCCAAGTAGCATCTTCCAATTGATCTTTAGGTATTGAAATTTGCTCAAATGATGAAACACATTGTTTTATGTCGATTTTAACACTTGTTGTAACAATATGTATATATTTTTAATATGTACCGTGAGCTGAGTAATAAAGTATTTCTGCCAAGAAAAGAACTAAATCTTAGACGATCTTAGAATCTTAGTGCTTTCTGATTCAGTTCGGTTTCAGGTAAAAGTATCTGTTAGCATCAAAGGATACTTAGTGTGTATTTCTTACATAGTGTTCAGGATAAAGATGAATAATGCAATATTATAGAATAATTTTTGTCATCAACAGTTACCCAATGTTTTGTTCTGTCAGATGTATGTCTCGGTAGAATCAAAAGTTCATGAGTTATTTTGTTTGCATTGGTTCCCAGTTGAGTTGAGTCTGTTGTTAGCTACATTTTACATCTTTAAGACATTTATTAGACTTCATATCTTCTAGATCATTGATCTTATTTTGATGTTATCAGACCATTGGTTACTTAATTGAGTCCGCAAATATGATTTTATATATATACCTTGGTGATTTTTATCCCCATATATTTGCAGAATCATACAACTTCCCTGCCCATAAGGAACAAAAGGAAGTTACATTGGGGGTAATATTTAATTGTTGTATTCTATCATCTAACTTGTGTTTTCTACTCTATCTTACTCTTATGTTACTTTCTATGTAATTATTTAGTTTTCACGCAGTTAACGTTCTTTTTTCATCTGAAAACTTTATTAGCATGCCTTGCGTTCTTCAAAACATTCATCATATACATGTACAGCTCCCTGAATCTGGCAAGAGACGGTTTGACTTGTAAACTTCTGTATGTGGAGTTGTGGAAAAAAATAGGATAGGAATGATGCAAGCTGCAATTTAGTAATAGGATAACTCTAGCTTATTTCGAGATTTTTATGACACATGAAATAAGTGTTTATCAGAAAACAATAGAAATATGATTCGAAAATTGAGATATCTTCTTGAAGCAGAATCACTATAATTCTGATGGAGATTTTGCAGGCGAATGGTGCGGCATTTTTGTATGACCACAGTGCACAAATTCTAATATGCCAGTTTGCCACCCGATTTCTTGTGAAAAGAATGATTCACTTGACTCTCGTTCTTATAACCTGTTTGACATATTTTCAGGCTTGATGTTAAGGAGCGGTGGGAGAGAAAAGCGAACATGTGAGTTCCTGAAGATGAGCTGTGTTCCCAGAGCAAAGTTAATGGAAACAGAAATCCGGCCCGGTATATCTTCTTCAGGACATAGTTGGATGGATCCATCTTGCTGCTAGCAGGCAGAATAGCTGAGCAGCAAGCTGCCTGATGATTTTGTGGCTAGACATCCCTTTGCTCCTTCTAGTATTATTGTTTGTACTTCAGGCCCGCATAGGTTGTACTCCTAGAATAGCTCGCTACAATCTTAATGAGACAGGGAATGTATTGAATATCCTGTCTCAGATGTTGTCTCACAAATATGACATACTGATGGTTGCTTGTAAATCATTTAGGTCGATAGAATCATACTGTAAAGGTATCGATTGGTTGCATTACCTCCCCTCTTAAGCCGTTGTGCGTCAATTACTTGTGTTCCGTTGGGGATTGGTGTTTGTGAATTGTAATGGCTATCTGTTCTTCTGTTCACGCTATGTTCTCGGGTCCGTGGCAGTAAGCTGCCTACAGATGCAAACTTGCACACAAACTTGTTCTTGAAGACAAAACAGTTGTAACCTCCGTTTATCTCATATATGTTTTACGAAAATGAAAATTCGTATAGATCCGAAACTGAAATTTGCCGTGCACGATAGATGAGTGCGTTTCTCATGTCACTTGCTCGGGAAAGGGGAAAGGGCGTGAGTAAACAAGTGAATAAACGGAAGAAGCGACATCTGATGTGGATTGAATCAGATCGAAACAAGTCAAAAGGTTTAACCAAAGTGCAAATGCTGTGGGCTCTCCGCCGCTGGTGTAGTCGGTGCAAATTATCACTTAAGCTAGCTTAAACAATTAGGAGAAGAGAAGTCCAACATTTGCATTTCCTAGGGAAAAAAGTTGAGTATTAAGAAACAACATTTCTTCACAATTTTGTGAGTTGAGCATGTCTTGCAATGCTACTCAAAATGAGAATGCTCTATATAATGAACAGATAGAGTAGCTCAGTGTATAGGGGAGTCGTTACGGTGGTTCGTCTTGGCCATCTTTTCATGCGAAAGGCCATCGAAGTAGGTGATGAACTAACGCTCGTGATGGACTCGTGCACTGAACCTATGTGACACAGAGGGGAGGAGAGGACTGAGGAGGATGCGTCCGAGTTGTGCGTTCACTTCAGATTGAACTGACTACCGGCCCGATAAATCAATCCTGGAGTTGTTCATCTCGAGGAGTGAAGAGGCCAAATACGCTGCTGCTAACTGTCAGCCCAGCTGATATGTTGAAAGAAATCTGCCGGCGGACACAATGCTGTGATCAACTTTTCTACCTCCCATATGCATGTCCTCTCGAGAGCGCTTCTGTATCCGAAGTTGTTAAATTCGACCTTGATCGATGACACCCCATGCTTGACTGACTGACTGACTTTACAGATGGTGATATCATCATGTGCCACGAGCGTGAACCTCCAGCTGTTCGCAGGGTTCAGTAGCACACGCATGCGTTGCGTGCTTCTGCATTCCCCTCTCCATGTATCTGTCACTCTAACATCTCGCTTCAGTGCTACCTCAAAAAAAAACATCTCGCTTCAGTGCCATAAGATTCAGAACACAGAGAAATGTAGCGCTCTCAGTTACGGAGATATCAACTCGCCAGCCATACCTGTACGAAACCAAACTGCTCCCCCTGATCACGTGCAGCCATTAAGTAAATCGGATGGTTCCCGTGCTTTAACGAATTGGTCTCATGGCTGAGAAAGCCTGAGGATTAAGTCAGCTGATGGTAATCTAATAGGTGGTTGTGCTTAATTTCGTTCATGTGGTGTCCACATGAACGGCTGAACCCGTGGCTCTGATTCAGTCGGCATTGCAATAGTATATACTAGTTCATGTCTACGATTTGATTTGTCACAATTAGGAATTAGCAGTTGAATAGTCTTGTGGCGGTTTCAACCTCCGTATGCTGGGCCTGGCGATTTGCCGAACACGTTAATAGACTAGGACTATCTCTTTGCCATTTCCTTGATGTTCGCTCTCTTTTGTTAATTAGAAGAACTTACGGTGGATCGAAGTGTGATGGTCGCATGATTGCATCATTTGTTCGGAAACTGAGTTTGCAGCATTTTAGTGTTGAACTGAAGTGTTTGACTTCATTATAAGCATTCGACGTACAGCAACGCGGACTAGTGGGCAACAGGCCAACACTAGTAAGGGCAGGGGCGGTCTATTTTTATTTATTTTTGGCTCTAGGGCGACACTAAGAGCTTTCTTAGGGCAAGCGGGGCCATGGCCTCCCTTATTTAAGAATATTACTTGAAATATCTCTAACTTTTATGTTTAATCTTCAAATATTATTCAAAATCTAATCATGATTGGTGTTTCTAAACCCTCAACAATCTATGTCAAGCTCGCCACTTTGTCACAGACAAAAGACTTAAACACATTAGTATTTCACAAGAGAAAGGGCGTGACTAAACGGAATAAGCGGCATCTGACGTGGATTGAATTGAAGCGAAACAACAGTGTCAGACAAAATGTTTAGCCAAAGTGCAAATGTTACGGGCTCTCTGCCGGGGGTGTTGGTGTAGTCGGCGCAAATTCTCACTTAAGCTAACCTAAACTAATAGGAGAAGAGAAGTCCATTTTCTAGGGAATAGATTGAATTTACGGAAATAACACTTGTTCACAATTTTGTTAGCTGAACTCTTAGCATGTCTTCCGGTGCTACCTAAAATGAGAATCCTCTATGCAATGAATTAGATAGAATAGCTTCCCTAAAACAAACTAGGTAGAGTAACTAAGAGAGGATGATGATGTGCTGGATACCCATCCCCATCGTTTTGGATGAAGTATCGTGTTTCGGAAGGATTCGCTGGCGGACTCCACTAGGTGCTTCATGCCTGGAGATCGCTGGATCGGATGGTGACGAGGGTTAAACTCGACAAATGTCCTAGATGAAGGACTTAGGATCGGGGAGACAGGGCGTCGGATGAACTCGAAGGTAAACTCAGTCAAACAAGGTGACTATGAAAGTAAACGTGGGTGTAGAACCTGGCTTGCTTTCAATCTGGCCTACACCGTTCCCTCCTGGCCCCTATATATAGGTGGCCAGGTCTCGAGGATCGGGTAGGGTCCGATACAGTTTACAATATCGATAGACGGTAAGAACTCGTATTTCGACTAGTATTACAATTGGGTATAGCTTAACGGGCCTCAGGGGTACTCAACTGATGGACTCTATTATCTATACCCTTGTCAGTAGCCCCCGAGATTCTACCAAAATTGCAGATTCAGGTTGAATCTCTAATCTTTTAAATCTTTGACTTGATCATCTTTTTGACTTCTTCATATCTTCAAATCTTTGACTTGGTCTTGCGACTTATTTTTATTATAATACATCGCAAGGGGTTTTGATGAGCAAGCCTGACAACTCTGATGGATCAAGAGGCCAGTTAACTGCCGGAACAGATACTTGTCACCTACTTCAAATTCAATCCCCTTGGATTTGAATTAGGGAAACCGGTCAAATCCAATCTTTTGCCGCATTTAGGACTTACAAAGAATGAATCCCAGTGGTTCTCAAGGTACCAAGTGCGTCCACTAGGATTTTCTTCGCGTCGTAGACACGGGTACATACCAGCAGAGCGCATTCATGTGCGTATACCGGGCCACACAGGACGGATCCTGGGGTCTTACCTTCATGATAAATCATAGAATTCGAGTTTTAGTCGCGATGACGCAACTCGAGGATCATATGTCGCAGCCTTGTTTGACTGTTTTAGAGTATAAAATACTCGAGTTACTTAAATTGATAGAAAAGGTCGCTCCCGATGGGAGTAATAGAACTTTCTGATCGTTCTTTCACCTATTTTGCTTCAGTACTCATGAATAAATATCATCGGGTGCGCGTCCAGCGCTCTCGATGGGAGTAGCCCCCGAGGCTATGGCCGAAATTTTCGGGTATAGGCTCAAGAAAATAGATAAGTATACTTTTTGTACTTCTTCGTGCGTCAATTGTCGACTTCTTTCACTTACGCAATGTATTCCTTTTCTTCGAATGTCATAAGCCCCCGAGTCGAAAACGGGGTAAACTTATGCTTCTTTGACAGATATTTTTTGTACTCCCTGCTTCTTTATTTTCCTCTCTTCCTTCATACTCCTTTTTCTCTTCTTCTTCTCTCTTTTTTATGCCTCCTTTTCCTGGATACGTTGACCTGTCTATTATCGTCTGCTCTGGGCAGCATATAAGAGCCCGCGATTATGTTTTGGCCCTTGTAAAGGCCCATTATACGTGCTTATAAATAAAGCACATCTGACGATAGGTAAAAACCCTAATCCAGTATTTATCTTTTCCGCCGCACCATCTTTCTCCTCTCAAACTCATCTAGGGTTTCTTTTCCCAACTCCTGCCTCCAT
Source organism: Dactylis glomerata (assembly GCA_007115705.1). Classification (NCBI taxonomy): domain Eukaryota; kingdom Viridiplantae; phylum Streptophyta; class Magnoliopsida; order Poales; family Poaceae; genus Dactylis; species Dactylis glomerata. Next base: position 4,186,226 of record QXEO01001278.1, on the reverse strand, counting down.
GGCTGATGCCAGTGGGTCCCGTTTTAACCTTGGCGCCCCGGTGGAGAAGTGGGGACGCGGCCGCCCTCACGGCAGCAAGAACAAGGCTTCAATTGATGCTCTGGTGGCTTCGTCGTCCGCTCTGGTAAAGCGGTGCCCCGGCCGTCCGGCTGGGAGCAAAAACAAACCCATGGTGCCCTTAGCTGCACTTGGCCCAAGTACTCCGTTTGCTAGCGCATCTCCTCCTTCGCCCAGACTCTTCTCGTTCTTCTGCATCGCCGGCCCGCAATGCCGTGAGATTCAATGCCTGCCATCGAAATTCACAAATTTCATGGATGGGCAGGAACTGCGTGAAGCAGTTCTCCGCGAACACTCTGGTGGTGGAACTCCATAAGAAGTGGAGGTGTGGTACGACGGCACCGGCGAACAGTTCTTCAAGGGCGGCTGGTCGCGATTTGCGGAGGACCATGACCTCCATCAGGGGTTCTTTATGACCTTTGAGTATCATGTTGGCACGTCGAAGTTCGACGTGAGAATCTATTACTGCACCCAGTGCCAGAAGGAGTATGAAACCGACGCGTAGTTTCACTAGATTTCTTTGCTATGTAATCCAGCTGTCATGCTTACTTCTGACAAACAATCGTATCTGGATTATGTGTCTTACCATGGGAACAAATCATGGTTCCGAGGTATGCATTTAATATTTTATCGGGTTCCTTTGAACCGTTTATTGTGCTGTCGAAAATATCGGGTTGCGATCAACCGTAGAGTATGTCGTAGATAATTACAAAACTTGTTTAATATTATTTCGTACGACTCGAGGGTCCTAGCTGATACGTCTCAAACGTATCTATAATTTTTGATGCTCCATGCTTGTTTTTACTCCATTTGCCTATTGTTTCGTTACACTTAGTGGCACTTTTATGCATTTTCCGAAACTAACCTATTAACAAGTTGCCACAGTGCCAGTTTCCTGTTTTCTGCTATTTTTGTGTTTCAGAAGTGATACACAGGAAATATTCTCGGAATTAGATGAAACAAGTTCCTGAAGTCTTATTTTACCTGGAAGCTTCCGGAGATCCGAAGAGGAGTAGGAGGTGGGCCACCAGGGGCCCACACACAGGGGTGGCGCGGCCAGCCCCTGGCCCGCGCCACCACCATGTGAGGGAGCCTGGCTCCACCTCTGACATCGCCCCTTCGCCTATAAAGACCCCCCGACGGAAAAAACCTAAGGACCCGATCAGATTTTCAGAACACATTGCGATCCGCCGCTACCGTCGACCCGAAGATCGGGAGGGTCCAGAAGCTCTTCCCGGCACCCTGCCGGAGAGGAGAATCGCCACCGAAGGTCTTCTTCATCGCCATGCTTGCCTCCGGAGCGATGAGTGAGTAGTCTATCTTGGACTATGGGTCCATAGCAGTAGCTAGATGGTTGTCTTCTCCACCATGTGCTTCATATTTAGATCTCATGAGCTGCCCTACATGATTAAGATCACCGTTATGTAATTCTACATGTTTGGTTTGTTGGGATCCGATGAATATTGGTGTTTATGATTAAGTTGCTATACTGAATTATATCTTTTGTTATCTCTATATTGTTTATGATCTTGCATGCTCTCCGTTGTTAGTAGCTATCTTGGCCGAGTAGTTGCTAGTGACTCCAAGAGGGGGTATTTATGCTCGATAGTGGGTTCATGCCTCTATTTCACCTGGGGGAGTGACAGAAACCTCTACGGTGGTAGATGTGTTGTTGCTACTAGGGAGAAAACAACATTCATATGCTCAAGGGCATATGCTTTGTTTACATTACACACTTTGCTTAATGCAATTATCTGTTGTTCGCAACTTAATACTTCTAGGGTGTTCGGATTGATATCCCCGGGAGTGGATTATTAGTCATATATGCAGTTGGATGGCAGTCTATGTATTTTGTTGTAATGCCCAGAGTAAATCTCATAGTGATCTTCTTGACATATCATGTTATCTTTATTCTATCAATTGCCCAACTGTAATTTGTTTACCCAGCATATGTTATTTTATCTATGGAGAGACACCACTAGTGAACTGTGGACCCCGGTCCTATTTACATCATATTGCTATCACCTGTTTACTTTTCTTGCACTGTTTACTTTACTCGCATACTATATTGTTTTCCACTCGATACGCTCATAACCTTTGTTTCAAGCAAACCGGTGAGATTGACAACCTCATCGCAAGTTGGGAACAAAGTACTTGGTTGTGTGTGTGCAGATTCTGCATCACCTTCAGTCGTCGCTGTCTCTCCTCTCCTGATCGATAAACCTTGGTTTCTTAACTGAGGGAAAACAAGCTGCTATACTCATCACACCTTCCTCTTGGGGTTCCCAACGGGCTGGTCATTCACCACGCACAAGGATTGCTGCTGGGGGACGAAGAAGAATAATCTCCTTCATCAACTAGCCATCAGCTGTTTTTCTGGCGCCGTTGCCGGGGAGGAAGAGAAGACTTCTGTGAGGGGAGTTTTTTGCACACACATCCTTTACTTTGTTATTATTTTGCTTTACTTTATTTATTTTACCTGCATCGTTTTTTATCAAAAACCCAAAAAAATTAGAATCCGTGGTAGTTGTTTTTACTTGTTTACTTTTGTTTTGTTGAAATGGCCAATCCTGAAAACACCAAGTTGTGTGACTTTACTAGCACAAACAATGGTGATTTTATCTGCACTCCTATTGCACCACCTGCTACTGCTGCAAATTTTTATGAGATTAAGCCTGCTTTATTGAACCTTGTTATGAAAGAGCAATTTTCTGGTGCTAGTACTGAAGATGCTGCAGCTCATCTCAACAATTTTGTTGAGCTATGTGAGATGCAGAAATATAAGGATGTTGATAGTGATATTATTAAGCTCAAGTTGTTTCCTTTTTCTTTGAGAGGAAAAGCTAAAGATTGGTTGCTGTCTTTGACTAAGAATAGTATTGATTCATGGGCTAAGTGTAAGGATGCTTTTATTGGTAGATACTATCCTCCTGCTAAGATTATAGCTTTGCATAGCAATATTATGAAGTTTACTCAGTTTGATAATGAACATGTTGCTCAAGCTTGGGAAAGAATGAAATCTATGATAAAGAATTGCCCCACTCATGGACTGACTACTTGGATGATTATCCAAACTTTTTATGCAGGACTAAATTTTTCTTCAAGGAACCTACTTGATTCAGCTGCTGGAGGCACTTTTATGTCCCTTACCTTGGACGCCGCATCAAAGCTACTCGACAACATGGTGGTAAATTATTCTGAATGGCACACCGAGAGAGCTCCACAAGGTAAGAAGGTAAATTCTGTTGAGGAAACCTCTTCCTTGAATGATAAGATTGATACCATTATGGCTATGCTTGCTAATGATAGGACTCATGTTGATCCTAATAATGTTCCTTTGGCCTCTCTGGTTGCTCAAGAAGAGCAAGTTGATGTGAATTTCATTAGAAACAATAATTTTAACAACAATGCTTATAGGAATAATTTTGCTAGTAACAATTATAGGCCGTATCCTTCTACCAATGGTAATGGTTATGATAACTCTTATGGTAATTCCTACAACAACACTAGGGCCATGCCCTCTGAGCTTGAGGTAATGCTCAAGGACTTCATCGGTAAGCAAACTGCTTTTAACAAGTCTGTTGAGGAAAAGTTAGGCAAAATTGATATTCTTGCTTCTAAAGTTGATAGCCTTGCTCATGATGTTGAAATTCTGAAATTAAAAGTGTTTCCTAATAATGTGAAAGAGAGCAATGTTGTTGCTGCCGCTAATGCTATCCAAGTTGGAATTGATGAAAATATTAGATTGTTAGCGGAATTGCATGCCAGGTGGGAAAAGAGAAGATGAGATGGCTAGAGAGATGAAGGTATGTACTATTACTACCTCTAATGATGTTGCTCCTACTGGTAGCAATCCTCTTACTTTGATTGGTGTAGAGAAAACTCCCACTCCTTGTGTTAAAAAGCCTAAAACTGCCAAAACTTTTTCTCAAAAGGGTGCTGAAATTTTTTGGAGTGTGGGAGATGATAGCTCTACTTCTTTTAATGATTTTGATGTTGATGGCTGCAATATATCTGAAGTAATTTTGTTCTTGCAAAAGCTTGCTTTGACTCCCAATGCTAGTTCTTTAAATATTGCTTTTACTAAGCATATTACCAATGCTCTCATAAAGATTAGGTATGAAAAGTTGAAGCAAAAAGCTTCTGTTCCCAAGAAGTTAGAAGATGGTTGGGAACCCATCATTGATATGTATGTTAATGGTTATGATTGCCATGCTTTATGTGATCTAGGTGCTAGTATTTCTATCATGCCTAGAAAGATTTATGACATGCTTGATTTACCACTGCTTGAAAAGTGTTATTTTGATGTTCCTATTGCTGATGTTGCTAAGAAGAAACCTTTGGGAAGGATTAATGATATTCTTATTGTGGTTAATAATAACCTTGTTCCCGTTGATTTTCTTGTTATGGACGTTGAATGCCATGCTTCATGTCCTATTATTTTGGGAAGACCCTTTCTTCGAACTGTAGGTGCTATCATTGATATGAGGGAAGGCACTATCAAGTATCAATTCCCACTAAAGAAAGGTATGGAACACTTCCCTAGGAAAAGAAAGAAATTACTTTTTGACTCTATTCATAGAGCAAATTATGAGCTTGATGCTTCATCACTTGATAATACTTGATTCGCAATTTTCTGCGCCTAGCTCAAAGGCGTTAAAGAAAAGCACTCTTGGGAGATAACCCAATGTTTTCTTTTCAGTATCTTTTCTTTTATTTGAGTCTTCGAAGTCATTACTATTGTAATGATCGCTCCTTATCTTGTTTATTTCGTTTTTGTGCCAAGAGAAGCCTCTAATTTGATTGAGGTAAAGATTTGGGGATGTTGCTGTCCTAAAACTGTTTTTGGTGCTGCACTATAAAAATTCGTGAAAATTTTCTGTTTATATTTTGGACCTGCGATTTCTTGTGCATATGCCCCAGGTTATATCCAAACTTTTCTTAGCTGAACACTTTTTGATTTGAGCAACATAAAATCCGTCAAAAATTCGACCTTTGTCAGCTGTTCAGTTTTGACAGATTTCTGCCAATATTTGTGTTTGCCAATTTATCACTTTCTTTTGAGTTCTTTTGATCATGGAACTTTTGGGGAGGTTGCTACAGTAGTATATGCTATATATGTGGTGGTTTTGATTTGAAACCTGAAGCAAATAGAGGATTGATTATATGTTATGCTTGCACTAATGTTGCTAATAGAATTGTGTTTAGTTTTGTATGAAGGAAGTTTTCAAGTGTAGGGATTGGAGAATGATGAGATGAGTTGAAGAATGGACAAAAGCTCAAGCTTGGGGATGCCCATGCATCACCCCAAGAAATATCCAAGAAGTACAAGCGTCAAAGCTTGGGGATGCCCCCGAGGCACCCCTTCTTCATCGGCAAAAATCAGGTCACCTTTCAAAACACTATATTTTTATTGCTTCATGCACTATTTGTTTTTCTTGGAGCGTCAGTTGTTTTAGTTTTCTTAGTTGGTTTAGTTTGTTTGTTTGCTGCAATAAATGGTTGGACCCCAACAAATTTCTTTTGGAGGAGATGTACTCATTTTCATTTGCCAAGAACACTCAGTTTTTCACTCTTAGCGTTTATCGTGTGTTCTTCTTTTTCTGCTACTGCTTTTGGTTTTCGTTTTCGCCTTGATTTGCATTCAAATCTTGTCATATCTTTTCATCAAGGTGTATTTTTGCCTCTGATATTTATTGGTTTTCATCAAAAGAGGTGTTTATAAAAATTTCAAATGGTGTTGGAAAAGAGAAAAAGCTTTGTGCAAAATAGTGGTACAAGAAGGGGCTTGTGTAGACTACGGCTTAGGCTTTTTCATGTCATGCTTAATGTCTTTTTGATAGTATGCTTAGTGGTTTTTCTGTAGCATGACTTGTCTTAAATAACTGTGATTGCTTAATGAGCCTTTGAAAAAATCATGCATTGTTTTTATTGTATGGAAGCATTATTTTGGTTTTCTCCTTGATGCTTTATTTGGGTTGACTTGGCGCATGCTCACACATGTTAGACTCTTACAAAGTCGCCAATAGCCTTCATGATCATTTAGTTTTTGACTTTTGATGCCATCTTATGCTTCTTTTAATGTCGCTTTGTCGCTTTGCATGATTATGGCCATTATTGCTCTCTTAGTTGGTTGCTCCCAGTCTTTTGCTAGCCCTCGCCTTGTACTGAGTATGAGCTCTACTCGTGCATCCAACTCCTAAAAGCCAAAGTTTTCCAAAGTGTCCACCATACATACCTACTAGCAATTTGCTATTCCAAGTAAATTTGACTTGCTTTTATTTTCTCTTCAAATTAAACTCTTACCAGTGTTATGCGAAACTCGGTCAGTAAAGCTCTCATGAACCGGAAGGCACACTTTACTTTTTCCTATTCTTAAAAATTTGACATTGTGGTCTCTTATGTTGAGTTGTTATGCTTGCAAGTTGTAAGTTGGATTCTAGCCCAGCCATGCTGTCATGGGTAAGCTTTCAACATTGCACTTCTTATTTGAGTTGATATCGTGATCTTTTATTTATGGATGCCCGCGGTGTGAAATGAATTGAGAATCTTGTGGGGATCATGGAGTTTGTATATGTGTTAGGGAAACGCCGGGCCGCCAATCTAAGCCATGCATAATTCATGGTGGAAATTTGCAGCATACCCATGGTAAACATTCGACGACGCATCTCACAATAAAAAGCTAAACAAAAGGCAAATAAAAGAGATGTCGAGGTGTTTATTGTCTGCTTGTCCTGTCATTTTGGTGTGGGCTTGTTCCATGTCATCGGGCACGGAGGTACCCCATTGGCGGTTCTCAATGATATGCATATACTTACAATGACAAGAGCCTTGCTTGGGACTCTAAGTAAAGTAGCATGAGGTTTGGGTATTCGTATTCACGGGGCACGAGGTTTTCAACTTATGATTTGTCAAGCATATGCATCATAATTGTTCTCGCATTAACTTTAACCATTCAAGATGCTTATGATGGGGGCAATGAGAGCTCAAAGCCGGTAAGTACCATAATTTTTGAAGGTTATAAAACTTGCAATCACTGCTTCCCTCTGCGAAGGGCCTTTCTTTTACTTTTATGCTGAGTCACCACCTTCTTTCTTTATGCACCATTAAGAGAGCATAGTTGTCATTCTTAGTGTGATATGCATTGTCCCAAAGTTCATTGATTGATTCATATTGTTGGTTTCACTTGTTCTTAAATTATTTGTATCTAGTCGCCCTCTTAAACTTGAAGGTGTCCTATGCATTTATGTTTTGCTCTCTTTGAAGGACAAGCTGAAAACCATTTGTATGTTTTTCCTTATGATGTGAACACACGTTTGACTTTCATTATTTCATTATGATGATAATTTGTTTGTGTTCATTTACATGTTTACAACATGGTTGCTAAGTTCCTATTGTCATGATTATATCTTCATGCCCATGTTTTAAGTTCTTATGATCCCAGCTCACCAATGCTTACATATATGATCAAGATTGTGTAGGTGCATGTCACCTCAAAAATTATTCTTTTGTTATCACTTACCTACTCGAGGACAAGCAGGAGTTAAGCTTGGGGATGCTTGATACGTCTCAAACGTATCTATAATTTTTGATGCTCCATGCTTGTTTTTACACTATTTGCCTATTGTTTCGTTACACTTTGTGGCACTTTTATGCATTTTTCGGAACTAACCTATTAACAAGTTGCCATAGTGCCAGTTTCCTGTTTTCTGCTGTTTTTGTGTTTCAGAAGTGATACACAGGAAATATTCTCAGAATTGGACAAAACAAGTTCCTGAAGTCTTATTTTACCCGGAAACTTCCAGAGATCCGAAGAGGAGTAGGAGGTGGGCCACCAGGGGCCCACACACAGGGGTGGCGCGGCCAGCCCCTGGCCCGCGCCACCACCATGTGAGGGAGCCTGGCTCCACCTCTGACATCGCCCCTTCGCCTATAAAGACCCCCCGACGGAAAAAACCTAAGGACCCGATCAGATTTCCAGAACACATCGTGATCCGCCGCCACCATCGACCCGAAGATTGGGAGGGTCCAGAAGCTCTTCCCGGCACCCTGCCGGAGAGGGGAATCGCCACCAAAGGTCTTCTTCATCACCATGCTTGCCTCCGGAGCGATGAGTGAGTAGTCTACCTTGGACTATGGGTCCATAGCAGTAGCTAGATGGTTGTCTTCTCCACCATGTGCTTCATGTTTAGATCTCATGAGCTGCCCTACATGATTGAGATCACCGTTATGTAATTCTACATGTTTGGTTTGTTGAAATCCGATGAATATTGGTGTTTATGATTAAGTTGCTGTACTGAATTATATCTTTTGTTATCTCTATGTTGTTTATGATCTTGCACGCTCTCCGTTGTTAGTAGCTATCTTGGCCGAGTAGTTGCTAGTGACTCCAAGAGGGGGTATTTATGCTCGATAGTGGGTTCATGCCTCTATTTCACCTGGGGGAGTGATAGAAACCTCTAAGGTGGTAGATGTGTTGTTGCTACTAGGGAGAAAACAACATTCATATGCTCAAGGGCATATGCTTTGTTTATATTACACACTTTGCTTAATGCAATTATCTGTTGTTCGCAACTTAATAATTCTAGGGTGTTCGGATTGATATCCCCGGGAGTGGATTATTAGTCATAGATGCAGTTGGATGGCGGTCTATGTATTTTGTTGTAATGCCCAGAGTAAATCTCATAGTGATCTTCTTGACATATCACATTATCTTTATTCTATCAATTGCCCAACTGTAATTTGTTTACCCAGCATGTGTTATTTTATCTATGGAGAGACACCACTAGTGAACTATGGACCCCGGTCCTATTTACATCATATTGCTATCACCTGTTTACTTTTCTCGCACTGTTTACTTTACTCGCATACTATATTGTTTTCCACTCGATACGCTCATAACCTTTGTTTCAAGCAAACCGGTGAGATTGACAACCTCATCGCAAGTTGGGAACAAAGTACTTGGTTGTGTGTGTGCAGGTTCCGCATCACCTTCTGTCATCGTTGTCTCTCCTCTCCTGATCGATAAACCTTGGTTTCTTAACTGAGGGAAAACCAGCTGCTATACTCATCACACCTTCCTCTTGGGGTTCCCAACGGGCTGGTCATTCACCACGCACAAGGATTGCTGCTGGGGGACGAAGAAGAATAATCTCCTTCATCAACTAGCCATCACTAGCCCCCAGTGTTAAGTAAGATATTTACACATATTGTCGATTTGACCCAATGAACCCAACCTATGGCCTCATGTTCTGGATTCAGAGGGTCATAACTCAAAAAAATTCTTAGTCGCCTTATTTCACCTATGCGTAGAACCGTCGCAGCTGCTCTGCATTCCACGGGTTACTCTCGTGTTGCCCATTTTCTTGTCTTGTAGTCGATGAGCTCCTCCCGGTATCACTTCTATCATGATGTAAGGTCTCAGCCACGGGGACTCGTGTTTTTCATGGCCATCTTGTTTGAGTCATAAAACTAGATCTACTACCATGAAAGATTGTGGACGAACTCGACTACTGTGGTAATTTTGGAAGTTTTGCTGACACTGAGTAGCTCTGGCGAGCGCTACATCTCTTGCCTCATCGAGTGCATCGACATCATCCTGCAGTGCTTCTGTGGAAGTTGCCTCATCGTATGATGCGATCCTTGGAGCTTCATGAGTTATTTTAACTGGAAGCACAGCTTCTGCGCCATGGACCAGGAAAAAGGGTGTTTCTTGAGTAGCTGCGTTGGGTGTAGTTCGTAAACTCCAGAGTACGGAGGGTAGCTCATCTACCCAAGCGTGCTTGGTCTTTTCAAGGGGTGCTAACAGCCGCTTCTTTATCCCATTGCATATTAAGCCATTGGCTTTTTTGACTTGTCCGTTTGTCTTCAGATGTGCTACAGATACAAACTTCAGTTTGATTCCCAGTCCTTTGCAATAGTCCTTGAACTCCTTTGACGTGAAGTTCGTACCATTGTCTGTGATTATGCTGTGTGGTACTCCGAAGAGAAAAACTATAGATTTGATGAAATTTATTGCGGCTTTAGAATCTTGGATTGTCACTTGGGCTGCTTCTACCCACTTGGTGAATTTGTCGACTGCCACCAGCATATAAATGTGCACTCCTGGCCAAGACTTGTGCAATTTTCCTATCATGTAGAGACCCCACTGTGCAAAGGGCCATGATAATGGTATTGGTTGTAACTCTGCTGCTGGCGCATGTGGCTGAGATGCGAACCTTTGGCATGCTTTACACTTTCAAACTATATCTTTTGTGTATTCGATGGCTGTTAACCAATAGAATCCTGCTCGAAAGGCCTTGGCTGCGATAGCTCTGCTACTCGTGTGATGTCCACGTACTCCTGCATGAATATCCTTTAAGATTTCTTGTCCTTCTTGAGGAGTGGCGCATCGTTGCAGGACACCCGATATACTTTTTCTATATAATTTTTCCTGTAACACAATGAAAGCCTTGGATCATCGTATTATCCTTTTGGCTTCTACCGTGTCTTTGAGTAGTATTTTGTTTATCATGTATGCCAGATATGGCTGCATTCAAGTTTCTTCTATCATCATGACTTCTTCTGGTTCTGCTACATTTGTTTTTCCAGCCCCCGAGCCTGTCGGTTGCCCCTTCGTAGTCGAGGTTTTGCTGTTCTTTATTGATCGCTCTATGATTTCCTCCTAGAAGGCTCCTTGTGGTATGGGTAAGCATTGGGACCCGATGTTTGCTAAATTGTCGGCTTCCTTGTTGCTGGCTCTGCTGATATGTGAAACTTTGCATCCATCGAATGTTCCTTCGAGATAGTAGTATAAGTTTCTGTATGCTGTCATGTTGTCACTGATGGCGTCGCATTTGTTCATGGGATTTCTATTTTCGTGCCCTCGGGTCCTTAGTTGTACTCAGTTTTCCCCAGCTCCTTAGTTTTTCCTCAGTTTTGTCCAAGCCCTTGGCTGAAACCGTCACCAGTGCTGGAACGGCCGGTTGCCCGACAGTTGAACACCTTTTACCGTTAATTGCTGACTAGTGGGGCCACGTAGAGCCCGCAAAGACATGTCAGAGCATCCATCTTTGTTTGACCGTAAGCATCGCCGTATCCCTGACCAAAACACGGACGAGTGGGGCTTCGGTATATCGAATGACAAGTGGGGCCATGATGCTGATACAAGGTGCAATACACGGGTAGGATTAGATTTTTAAACGGAGCTCTACAGCGATGGCACGGAGGAGGTGGCCTGCGGGGTGCCGAGATGAGATCGACGTCCACAAAGAACTGCATGAGGCGAGACCAGACGCATTAGATAGATATGAACTAGACGCGTTTAACCATGCAAAGAAGAGAAGAAATGGTCGAGGACATCGACGACGACCTCAACACTTTGACTGACGGTGTCGGACACGAACGCGAGCAATGTAGAGAAAACTAGTGTCTCTCCTTTCTGGCGTGTATAGATAGGTGATAGGGGAGTGTGGTGGCGAAGGGAAAGAACTCGCGGTGGTCTGTGGCGTCCAGCATATCAGGGCGACGTGGCCGTGCCCACAGCGGCATGCATGTTCGGCATTGGCATCAGCATGTACGTTCGTCATTGGCCTCGGCGGTATCTCTGGTGTGTCAGTGATCGAATGAGGGGACGGGGTTGAGGGTGCATCCCGACGGTGACCTAGCAGTGGCAGCGAGCATGCATAGCCGTTCTGACCATGCCGATATCGGCATCGGCATCGTTTGGAGGCTGTGGTGCTCGAATCATGGTGGAAATTGCGATTCCCTATTATTTTTTACATGCATAATATATAGAAAATAGCTAGATCTCTAAATCGATGCATATGAAGCTACATATATATTCTTGGTCATAATCCCCTTATCTAAAGGGGATGGATGCATGGCTTCACGTCGTCGTCGCTTTTATTGTCAGTATCTTCGTCGTCCGTGTAGTAGTACTTCCTGCACAATGTTACGTCGAACACCTTCACTGTGAGCACATCATCGCCTTTATATTTGAAGTGTAGGATGTAGCCGAAATCCACACCGTGCGTGATGGCGAAATTCTCCCAGCCCTTGTCGAGGTACATCCGGCCTTGTCCGTCAAATAGGACCTCCACGGTCCAGAGACGAGGACCGCAGTCAGCTGCTCGCAGATACACCTTTGCGGGCTCCTGGCCATCAAGATAGTCCGCAAACTTTTGTGGGAGTGCCTGCAAAGAGATCGAGCGCCGATCGTTTGAAATTAAAGGCTTTTTAGAACATGCATATAATTAATCACATGCATCATATATGTGGGAACGCGTACGTACCTTCTTGGCCAAAGGGTCTTTATACATAACGATTAAGAACTCCTCTATGATCAATGGCTGTGTTGACGGTGGTGGTGGCAATGATGATGATCCACCACCTAGGCCGCCCCTTCCCCTTCCCCTTCCCCTTCTGGTCGGCGTCCGAGACGTGGAAGCCATGGCAATGGATCAAGTGTATGTGAACGAAGAAGATAGAGGCAGAAACGAAGAAGAGAGAGGCAGAACCTATTGACATGAGGGATGGCCGTTGTGGGGGTTTATAAGGGCGAGATGACCATTATGGTGTTTGCATAATAAATTAAGGAGGAGATGACCGTTGTGGGTGTTTATATCTCAACAAAAAAGTAATGCCTAAAAGAAATGGAAATTCGTGATAGTTTATTATTTTACCGTGAAAAGTAATGCCTAAAGGAAATTCGTGATAGTTTATCATTTCACCGTGAAAAGTAATGCCTAAAGGAAATTCGTGAAAAGTAATGCCTAAATGGAAATTCGTGATAGTTTATTATTTTACTGTGAAAAGTAATGCCTAAAGGAAATTCGTGATAGTTTATCATTTCACCGTGAAAAGTAATGCCTAAAGGAAATTCGTGATAGTTTATTATTTTACCGTGAAAAGTAATGCCTAAATGGAAATTTGTGATAGTTTATCATTTTACCGTGAAAAGTAATGCCTACAAGAAGTGGAAATTTGTGATTACCAAACTTGTTGAATCCGGTGGCCAACTCGTTATTTAGCATACATAGAGGGGTAGTAGTTTGCCACCGACAGATAGAGAGAGGATGGCACGATCCTGCCCGTTAGATCATAGGATCGACGGTAGGTGGACACGATCCGTGTGACAACAGCTCGACCAATCAGGCCAAGTTTGGGCTTCTGTGAGAAGGGAGAGGGTAAAACTGAGTAGTATCAAGGATACAAGGGTAAGTAAATAGTAAACAGGCTAAGGAATTCAAATAAGAGATTTAGAAAAAGAAAAACACATGTTTTGTACAATGAAACCCAGGTTGGCCTACCTCAAAGTATTAGCAATTCAAATATACATTAGTGTAAAAATTATGGCCTCATTCAGACAAACTATGTTTTGGGTATAGATGTTTTGAGAAGGGGTTTTAGTGGAAAGCCATGAACCTTCATAGCTACTAGTGATTTCAGAAGTGGCCATTTGTGTGAAAATTTGATTTATATATGATTGTTATTATTTTTATTTTGCGCATGAGTAGGAGGCACAATAATTTTATCTTTTTGAATTTTTTTGCGCATGAAATGACTCAATTAGATAGCTTAATCCCATCTGTTGACTCTCTGTTGACCAGCCACTTGAGGGTAGAACTGAGTATATTGCACTAGCCAGTATTAGTACTCGAGGGGAAAACTGAGTACATATATTTTTCCAGTGTAAGACTCGAGGGTAGAACTGAGTACACGTAACGGTGCTGACGTGCAGTCCCATGGACGCGTGTCGCGGTGAGCAGCGGTTAGCCGCGCGGTGCGTGTGTTGAGACCAAAATGTCAACTACTGAGATAAACCGTCACTTTGCCAGTACAGAGCCCCTCTCTCCCTCCCTCTGACACACACGCAACCACGCCTCTCACGTCCCGTCACCTTCTCCAAAAAAACCTCAGCCGCCCTACGCGCGCTCCCCTGCCGGCGATGGAGAAGAAGAATGCGCCGGCGGCCTACGCCCCCGAGCCCGTCGCATCCTAGCCCGTCGCATCCGAGCACGTCGCCTCCGAGGGCGGCGCATCCAGACGCAGCGCCTCCGTGAACTGGGCCTCTCTCAGGGATGACGGACCACTTCACAAGATCGGCACCTGCTTACTGGCGAACGAGGAGTACGTGGACACCTACGCTGCTTTGAGGCAAGTTTATACAAATTGGCGCTCAGATCTACCTGAGCCCGACGTGCACCTGCACGAATGGATCATGGTAGAACACGCCCTTCCACGCGCCGCTGAGTTCTCCTTCCTCAACCTTCGCACATCCCGCTACGTCACCATCGATCTAACGGAAGTTCATGCAAGGTTCAAATTCCTTCATATCTATAGAGTTAATCTATTTTTATTTTCAATCGTAAACATCTTAGTGCTGAATGTTATCTTTATCAACTCCCTTTTAGATACTACTTCATCGGCTTTTACCGTGGCGTCATCGTGCTTGGTCAGAGGAACCAGCCGCACAAGATGCGGCTTCTGAACCCACTCACAAAGACATTGAACGCTACGTTTGAGGCGCAGATGCCATCTATGATTGTGCAGTCAATCGCTGTAATGAAGTCCCCGGCTATGCTCTTCGTTTCCACATATTACCCGGCGGAAATTGCTTGGGTCGATGAGAGCACTCCAACTAAGGGTATAGATGAAGATTGGGGAGAAGGAAGATTTACGATCGAGCACCATTCTATGCGTTGCATTACCACGTTCAATGGTGAATTCTATGCACTAGCTCTACCTTGTCATTACCACAATTTGGAGTTCGGAACATTAGTGTGCACCAACAATGTCCAGTTGGAGCAGGGCGCGAGCAATGTCAACATGGAGACACTTTTTTCATTTCCAGAACTTGGAAATGACAGGTTCTACCTTGTGGAGTCGGATGGTGATCTGCTGCTTGTGTTATTGGGCGGTCATTTGGATGAAGGTCAAACATTGATGTACCGTGTGGACACTGAGAGCCGCTCTCTCCATGCCATCAATAACATTGGCAGTCGTGCCTTCTTCGTCCATGATGTCCAGTGTATCTCCGTCGACACTAGAGTGCACCCGACACTTCGACCTGGCTGCATCTACTACGCGGATATGAGTTATATCAAAGAGTACTTTGATGATATGAACGCCTGGGATGAGTGGCCACTACGTGTGGATAGATTAGGAAGGTACGGTCTGAAAGATGAACAAAGGCCATACCGTTTGGAGGATGTATTGGCTGCACACTGCAGACGGAAGGAGTTCAATAAATATTTCATTCAGACCAGAATAGGGAGCGACGAAGATATATATGATGAATGAAGAACAGATTCATTCATCCTGGGGTATACTAATCTTCATGTTGGGCATACATTGCGTCTTGTATTATTTTTAGCTTAGTTTGTCGTGAACATTAATATCGTTATTGGCTGCTTTTGGCTGCTGTATGCAGTTTATATATTATACTTAGTTTTCTAGATTTATTATGCTGCTGTGAATTTATCCTATACTTGCTTCTAGATTTGCTACTAGATTTGTTACCATATTGGGCAAAAAACGAGGGCCAAAAGGCAACAATCATTGAAGAAAGATAGAAATAGAAGCTTCTCTAGATTTGATACTAATTTGGTGAAAAGAGAGAACTATTACAGAGAGAGAGAGGGGAAAAAGGCGCTCTGAAAAATGCCAATTTGGGCCGAGAGAGACAAAACCGAGCTCTCACGTACAACCAAACGCGGTCTCGTCCTGTCCCACGCGGTCCCATTCTACCAGCCCCACGCAACGCGGTCCCACACGACGCGGCCCCACACATCAGCACGGAACGGTCAACTAAACGGCAACCCTCCCGTCCGACCGTCTGCGAGGGGTTTCAAACTAGAGCGAGGGGAAAACTGAGGAAAAGTTAAGCGGCTGGGAAAAACTGAGTACAACTAACGACCCGAGGGCACGAAAATAGAAAACCCTTTGTTCATTACTTGTTGAACAACGAGGTTCGAGTCTCCAAATATTTCAAGTCG
This sequence comes from Dactylis glomerata, assembly GCA_007115705.1. Lineage (NCBI taxonomy): Eukaryota > Viridiplantae > Streptophyta > Magnoliopsida > Poales > Poaceae > Dactylis > Dactylis glomerata. Next base: position 4,170,192 of record QXEO01001278.1, on the reverse strand, counting down.
AGTTGCTCCACAAGCTTTTACCATTTTCATTCCATGGAGCAACGCCTCGTATTCGGCTTCATTGTTAGAAGCTTGGGGAAAACTCATCCGTAACACATATTTCAGTTTGTCGCCTTGTGGTGAAATCAGGACTACGCCTGCTCCTGCGCCTTAGATTCTTTTTGAGCCATCGAAATACATCATCCAAACACTCGATAAATCTGGAGGACCTATACTTTGTAACTCTAGCCACTCTACTGTAAAATCTGGCAAAATTTGTGACTTGATTGCTTTCCGCTTTTCGTACGTGATGTCCAGGGGTGATAATTCAATTTCCTATAAAGAGACATGTCCTGTTGCCAAAGGGTTGTTCAATATATTGGAGAGTGGTGCTTCATTGACCACTATAATTGGGTACACCGTGAAGTATTGTCGTAGTTTTTGAGCTATTGTGAAAACACTGTATGTGAGCTTTTGGTAGTGCGGGTACCTTTACTTTGTTGGAGAGAGTACTTCACTGATGAAATACACTGGCCTCTGAACGCCATGAGCTTTTCCTTCTTCACTTCTTTCGACTACTAGTGATGTACTTACCACTTGATGTGTTGCTGCAATGTATAATAGTAGTGGTTCTTTTTCCTTTGGTGCGACCAACACCGGAGGTGTGGAGAGCACTTTTTTCAACTGCATGAAGGCCACGTCCGCTTCTTTTGTCCACTTGAATTTATCATCTAATTTTTTCATGAGCGCGTAGAAAGGAAGTGCTTTCTCTCCTAGTCGAGCCACAAATTGACTTAGCGCCGCGACGCGCCCTGCGAGTTTCTGTACGTCGTGTAGCTTTGTTGGTTTTCTCATTGTTAATATTGCTTGGATCTTTTCTGAGTTTGCCTCTATTCCTCTTGCTGATACTAGGAACCCCAAAAGTTTCCCTGCTGATACACCGAAGGAGCATTTTGTTGGGTTGAGCTTGAGCTTATACTTGTTCAGGTTGTCGAAGGTTTCCGCCAGGTCGCTGATAAGAGATTCTTCCTTTCTCGTGGTGATGACCATGTCATCGATGTAAACTTGGATGTTTCACCCTATTTGACTTCCAAGGCAGTTTTGTATCATCCTCTGATAGGTTGCTCCTGCATTTTTTAGGCCGAAAGGCATGACTTGGTAGCAGAACACGCCATAAGGTGTTATGAAAGCTATGTTTTCCTCGTCTTCTTTCTTTAAATTGATTTGGTTGTAGCCGGAATATGCATCCAGGAAGGAAAGCCTTTCGCACCCTGCTGTTGAGTCAATTATTTGGTCAATGCGAGGCAGGGGAAGGGATCCTTTGGACAGTGCTTGTTGAGATATGTGTAGTCGACACATACTCTTTGTATGTCTGTATTCTTCTTGGGGACTATAACTAGATTAGATACCCAAGTCGACATTTTGATTTCTTGGATGAACCCTGCGTTTTCTAGCCTATGTAGCTCTGATGCTATTGCTTTCCTCTTGGGTTCATCAAATCGTCGTAGTGGTTTCTTGACCGGCTTTGCTTTAGGATCCACGTTTAGTGCGTGCTCGACGAGTTCCCTGGGAACACCTGGCATATCTGAGGGACACCAGGCGAAGATTTCCCAGCGCTCACGGAGGAACTCGATGAGCGCGCTTTCCTATGCGGGGTCCAAGTTTACCGCTATAGAAGTGGCCTTGTTTGGGTCCGTCGGATGGACCTGTATTTTCTTCGAGTCTTGAGTTGCATCAAAAGCCTGATCTGGCAGGGATCTCCCGACGTCGGGTAGCACGTTGTGGTCGGTTTCGCCTTTTAGCCTTGCGTACTCTGCTGTCATGCTGAAGGTTTGTGCCAACCTGTTAAATTCTTTGTCACAGGTGTTGGATACTTCGAAGCTTCCTTGTACCGTGATCGTTCCTTTAGATCCTGGTATCTTGAGTGTAAGATATGCATAATGAGGTACTGCCATGAATTTTGCAAATGTTGGGCGTCCCAGGATTGCGTGATATTGTGAGGGCCAGTCCATGACATCAAACTCCAGCTTTTCTCTGCGATAATTGCTGATGTCGCCAAAACAGATGTCAAGTTCTATTTTGCCCAAAGGATAGTTTGCGGCTCCTGGTACTATTCCGTGGAAAGAACAATCTGTTGGCTTTAGATTTTCCAATGATATGCACATTTCTCTCAACGTTCTGGCGTATATTAGGTTTATACCGCTTCCTGCATCCATGAATACTCTTCTGACATCATATCCTCCTATCTGGGCTTTGAGCACCATTGGCGAGTGGCCTGGTCTGGGGACTTTCCTCGGATGGTCTGCTCTGCTAAACCTAACTGGTTGATCGGACCACTTTAGATACTCCGTGGTAGCTGGTGATGATGTTATTGCTAGGTTGACCTGTCTTGATATGCTCTTCCTTTCTTTCTTCGACTTTGGTACTGGTTGGATCATTGCTGATATATATACTTTTGAATCCAGCTGTTTTGCGAGTCGCGGCATTTGATATCCTTGATTTGTGTTTTTTCCTCCCTGTCGTGCCCCTTGGCTTGAATCCATGGCGTTTTGCAACCTTAGGAAGGTTCTGCAATCCTTCATCTGGTGGTTGGACACTCTCTTCCCGTCTAGGTAAGCATAATGGATGCGACAAGGACCATATAACATATCTTCCGCCAAAGGACCAGAGTACCTTGGCTTCTCCTTTCTCCTGCTGTCTCTCATAGGAAATTCGATATTTTCATAGCCTTCTTTGTTTCTTTCGTCATATCCTGTGGCTATCTGATTTCTCCTTCCGTGGTTGTCGCCATTGCGGTATCTTCGCCTTTGCCTGCTTGTTTTGTCGACTTCCGGTGATCGACCCCTTTTGTTATTGTACGCGTCTTCTCCATCGACAAATCTGTTGGCTATTTCCATTAGCTCTGATACTGTTTTGGCCTTGCTCTTCCTATCTCTTCCACTAGGTCTGTACGACGAAGGCCGCTCAAAAAAGCATCTATCGCTCTTTCGTCAGAGATGTCTTCTGCTGAGTTTTTGATTACACTCCAGCATTGTATATAAGAACATAGTGTTTCGCATTTCTGCTACACGCATGACTTGATTTCTTCTAGCGATACTGGGCGCTTATATGTTGAGCGAAAGTTTCTCGCGAATTGACTCTCTAATTCTCCCCAACTTCCAATGGAATCATTGGGTAGGGTATTTAACCAGGACCGTGCTGCGCCAGTGAGGTGTAACTGCAAGCTTTGCATGGCTGTTGCTCTTGTTTCTCCTAGTATCTGTACTGCTTGCAGGTAATCTGACAACCATAGGGTTGGCTTTTGCGATCCGTCATACTTCTCTTGGTCATGCGGCAACTTAAAACCTTTGGGTACCCGCGTTTTGCGAACCCTTCGGGTAAAGCATAGCACGCCCATCTCTTTTTCATCGTCCTCGTAGTTTTCTTCCCTCCATGCATAACGTGAGTTATTTACCCTTGCTTGTGCGATTACGTTCCTTGCATCCTCCTTCCTTTTTTGAGGTTTCTCGTCTTCTGAGGACTCGCTAGTTTCGTTTCACGAAGATTTGCGCTTGACCTCTTCTTTTTCCCTTGCACTCCGGTGAGTCAAATTTTTCTCTGGAATATTTCCTTTTAGCTTCTCTTCTACTAACCCGAGGCTCCGTATCGCGGCTTGATGCATTTGTTCCCGTGGGTCACCAGGTTTTGGCTGCGTAGTTAGTAGGTATGCTTGTGCTGCTATCAATGCTGTCTCTGGTGTTTCTTGTACGAATTCTTCCTCCTCTTCTGGTTGGTTCGGGCTTGTGCTTCTCGTATAGCTTTCTTCTACTACACGTGCTGTTGTCCTTCTACTATGCTTCGGGTCTTTGTGTCTCTCCATGCTGGATTCTGATGAGTTGGTATATTCGCTCCAATATCCTTCACTTTGTGTGTTGTTATAATCTGGACTTCTCATAATCATATCTCTTTCCTGCCTTAGCTTTTTCCTATGCTGGTGCAGCGCGTATTGGTACCCCATTAAAACTTCTCTTCTTGAATCTGCAGGTACATCAGTCCCGTGGTTGACAGCTGTCATGATCATTCTCCATTCTTCAGCCGAAACATGTACTTTCTCCTTCTCTTTCTTGCTATTGCTCCTTATTTTGTCGACTTGCATGTCGACCTTCTTGTTGCCGGAGTGATTGTTTTTTTCTTCTGCTGCTTCAGTGATGATTACGCATAACTGATGTATGCTCCTGGAGGCGCTGCTGCTTCTGCTGGCGGTATCCCCTGATTTGTCCACTGTTTCTTCCACAATGATCTTTTGCCTGATTTCTTCGGGTTCCTCTAATTTTCCCAGCAAATTTTCTGTTACTGCTAAGCTGACTAGCGAGTTTACGTCGCTAGAAGAGCCTACAGATGATCCCGATACTGTCGTCCTCTCTGCTTTGCCCGCCCACGGAATTGGTTTCGTCGGATCCGAAAGGCGGGTTGAACCCGAAGGTCCGATGTAGAAGCTTAGACTTACGGACATTAATTCCTTTTTTTGACTTTCGTCGACTTCTTGGTTGCTATTGGATAAAAGCAAAAAAGCCGTCGAATTCATGATTCCAACGCCCAGAGTCCCCACGGTCGGCGCCAATTGACGAGGGTTAAACTCGACAAATATCCTAGATGAAGGACTTAGGATCGGGGAGACAGGGTGTCAGATGAACTCGAAGGTAAACTCAGTCAAACAAGGTGACTATGAAAGTAAACGTGGGTGTAGAACCTGGCTTGCTTTCAATCTGGCCTACACCGTCCCCTCCTGGCCCCTATATATAGGTGGCCAGGTCTCAAGGATCGGGTAGGGTCCGATACAGTTTACAATATCGACATACGGTAAGAACTCGTATTTTGACTAGTATTACAATTGGGCCTAGCTTAACGGGCCTCAGGGGTACTCAACTGACGGGCTCTATTATCTATACCCTTGTCAGATGGGATTCAGTCGTCTGCTCCTATGTTTTTTATCTGACCGTTTGGTTTCAGAGGGAGCGATGCGAAGCTCTGCTGGCTGTTGCCATCATGTGACACGATTCTCGTTCCATGGTGAAGTCAGCTAGCAGAGAATGTCATGGAAGTCAAAATCTGAAGACCGGCAATGGTGGTTCAAGTCTTTGTGGTGAGGTGGAATTGGCTTGGTGATTCATGACATGGAGCAGCGGCATCAAAAGTGGGGGTGACAGCACAGGAGAAGTCCAAAGTTCTATCTTGCAGGGTGAAAATCTAAGGTCTGGCCTTTTGTGAGCAAGGACTTTCTCTAGGGTGAAAACCTAAGATCATGATCGGGGGTGACGACAATGTTTGTGCATTGTTTTCTTTGGAGGCATCTCTTTTGGAGAAGCTGAAATTCTAATGTTGTCTTGGCGGTGTTAGTGCTGCTGCTCCAGGGAATTAATCGCTAAAGCAGGACTTTTCTTTTTATAATTCTTTTTCTATTTTTAGCTATGTGTATCCGTATTGCCACTAGGGCACTATATTATTCCAGTGGCCGGGTGTAATTGGTATATTTTCATATTAATATATACTCTTTATCGAAAAACTAAGAGAGGACGTGTAACCCAGCTAGGGTTTGTTTGGTTCTAGAGTTTTATTGAAGATTAGTAGGAATAATCCTCTAGAGGATTGGGTGAAGGTACTGATTCACCCAATCCCCACTAATCCTCTATCCCTATCCACTAAGTAGGGGTATAGTATTGAATATTGGCAAAAATCCCCGCCGACCTCGACGCCCCCCGCTATTGAGGAGCTGCTAGCGGTTGCCGACCGCGTGGAGGGACTCACCGTGACTGCAGGAGTTGTTGATGTCTTCAAGTGGAATTGGGGGGCCAAGGAGACTTACTCCGTGAGCTCCTGCTACCTTGGCATGTTTCATGGGAGCATCGCTATGGCTGGTCTGGAAATCCAGAGCCCTAGCCAAAAGTCGTTTCTTCATGTGGCTTGCGCTGCGTAACAGATGTTGGACGGCGGACAAGCTTGAAAAGTGAGGCCTGTCGCGATCTCAGGCGTGCCCCTTCTGTGACCAAGCTCAGGAATCCATTTCCCACCTCCTGATTGGTTGCGTGTTGGCGAATACAGTGTGGGATGCTTGTCTTTGGTGGTGGGACAGAGAGACTCAGATGCCGATGCAAGAGACCTTGCTCGCCGACTGGCTGCAATCTTGGCTTGGTAGTTCTGGAGATCTGCGAGATTTCTGGACGGCTATAGCTCTTGTCTGCTAGTGCCTATGGAGACACCGGAATGACATTGTGTTTGAAGGCGCCGCCTCCTCGCCTATTGCAGTGGTACGCTTGATTTGCGGGGAGGTTGAGCTGTGGAAGGTTGTCGGTCTCTTCAAGAGCCAGCTTGCTCATGTAGATAGGTGGAGGCTTGGCGAGTAGTCCGTGTGTTTTTCTTTGCTGCCTTGGCGGTGTGGATGTTGCGTACTCGGCGTCTATATCGACCGTGTTGTACTTTGGCCGCTTGGCCCTTCTTCTATGAAATCGATACATCTTTCCATGACGTATTCTTGAAAAAAATATTGGCAAAAATATATAAAATTTTGGGAAAAATTAGGGATTAAATTGACCCAATACAGTAGTGCAAATTTAAAGATTTAGTGGAGATAATCCCTACAAACCCTGAAAATACTCAGTATCAAACAAGGCCCTAGGGGAGTTGTTGCGGGCGATCTTATGGTGTGAAATGCCATCAAAGTAGGCTGAACTGACGCTCGTGATGGACTCGTGTACTGACCTAGCTATGTGACAGAGGACTCAGGATGCGTCCGAGTTGTGCGTACGTTCACCTCAAACTGAAATAGACTGCTAGTCCGATAAACCAACCATGGCGTTGTTCATCTCAAGGAGTGGAGTGGAGAGGAAAATACGCTGCTGCTAACTGTCAGCCCAGCTGATATGTTAAAGAAATCTGCCGGCGGAAACAATGCTGTGATCAACTTTTCTACCCCCATATGCATGTCCTCTCGAGAACGCTTCTGAATCCGAAAGTGTTAAATTCGACCTTGATCGATGACACCATGCGTGACTGAATTTACAGATGGTGATATCGAGCGTGAAGTTCCAGCTGTTCGCAGGGTTCAGTAGCACACGCATGTGTTGCGCCCTGCTGCATTTCCCTCTCTACAGGTGATCTGCAGGAATGCATGATCGATGCCACATTGCCACTCAACATCTCGCTTCAGTGCCATAAGATTCAGAATACAGAGCAGCGCTCTCAGTTATGGAGAAAGCAACTTGGCAGCCATGCTTGTACGAAACCAAACTGCTCCCGCAAATCACGTGCAACCATGAAGTAAAACGGATGGTTCCCGTGCTTTAACGAACCGTTCTAGTGGCTGAGAATGCCTGAGGATTCAGTCAATTGATGGTAATCTAATTAGGGGCTGTGCTTAATTTGGTTCATGTGGCCGAGCTTACCTTAACGGCTGAACTTGTGGCTCTAATTCAGTCGGCAGTGAAATATACTACAGTCCATGTCTACGGCTTGATTTGTCACGATTAGCAGTTGAATAGTCTTGTGGCGATTTCAACCTCCGTATGCTGGGCCTGGCTATTTGGCGAACATGTTAATATACTAGGACTACCTCTTGCCATTTCCTTGATGTTCGCTAGCTCTCTTTGTTAAGTAGCAGAACTACGGTGGATCGAAGTGTGATGGTCGCATGATTGCGTCATTTGTTCCGAACCGGAGGTTGCAACATTTATAGTTTTGTATTGAAGTGCTTGACTCCATTACAAGCTGCATCACTAACGAAATAAAAGAACTGAAAACACAAGCTTACCTCGAGAAACCCTAGCCGCCGCAACTTTGTCTCCTCTATCCATCGGTTCCTCCTCCTCTAGCCGGCTCAGCCAGCATCGAAAGGGGAGGAGTACCGGATCTATGGGTGGAGAGTTTTAAATAAATTTAGTTCTTCCACCATATTAGTTTTAGTTTTGATCGTTGTGGCCTTTCAACGACGAGAGTTCTTTCCAACGTCAATGATGGTGTTAGGAGATCAAATTTTCCTAGGTATAGTCTTTCAGATATTGCTTCACCGGATCAATTTTGGATGGATTATGATGGTTGACCCGAGGAGGTTTGTCCTTGTAATATTTTCCCGGCTGATACTTCCTCGACAATGGGCGAGTCGTACTCGTGGTTAGTTTCTTAGCATGATAAGATTGTGTCATGGAAGAAAAAAGGGTTTGAAAACCTCGATGATTTGCTAGTTCCTTTTTGACTTTATTATATAAAAATGCCAAAGATAGCTCCTCTACCTTTACCGTGTAATATTCCCTACTGTAACTTTATCATGCTAATAATTGTCAAAAAAAAAACTGCAAAACAAAGACTGAGAGTGGGAGGTGATAATTTGGCTCCCATGTGCATATAAACCTATTACGAAAAATTGCATAAGAAACATATTTCAAAATGTTAAAAAGTTCTTCAAAAATAGTGTGCATTTAGATATTTTATGTTTGCATTCAAGTTTTTGAAAATAAGGAATATTTTATGTGGCATGTGTAAAAAAGACAAAAAAAAAATGTTTTGTAAATAGTCATATTAGAGTATCAGAATTTGTCTTTTCTACATGGGGCACAAAAAATATTCTTGTTTTCTAGAATTTTCTGTGGAAACATGGAATGTGCGGATGTGCATAAAATATATATTTTTTGACTCTTTTTACATTTAAAAATATGTTTTTGAGAGTGGATGAACTATATATCCACTTTGGCTCATCTTCATCATCTTTCCGTGTGACAATTGGAGGTGGCTTGCTGTGAGTTGTTGCCTACTCAAGATGGGGCGGTTGACTGGTGTTGAGGACAGCACGAGAGGACCCCGATTTGTATTGTATCGCTGGAATCGTAGACTGGACATATATAACTTCGAAAACGAAAAGGCATCCGCCGTTGGGGTCACCCCATTCCCATTTGGTAGTTGGAAAGCTTGGCAGCAGTTTATTGGATGGGTCGCGGTCTGAGATCCCAGCGGGTCCACGGGTTTGTCTGTGAAGGTCGCGTGGTCTGCCATACCGGGGCTACCAGCTGGCCCGTGGTCGGCTCGTGCCAGGCCCATACCGCCACGCGCCTGGCACCTTCGTAGCTCCCATTTCCTTGGGCAAAAACAATTATGCCACGGACAGGCACATGCCTGTACACAGAAAATAGGCCTTGACCATGGTGATGTGGATATTAGAGATTGCTTATGTGGCATGCATTCAGGTGGCTGGCCGCCGAGTTTGACCCCTTTAAAAAATACAGTTGTACGGTGTTTCTCAAAGTACAGCCTTACTTCGTTTGACCCCTAAAGAAATATTAGGACACAGCCTTGTATCATCGCCATGAGGACAGGCATAAAAGATTTTATTTCTCCTGCAATGAAGTGGTAATACTCATCTGTTTGTCAGCTAGCAGGCACGCGTGAGTCACCATGAAATGGACATTCCTGATAAACGTTCTGCAGTGAAATGCTCCCCCACATACACGCGACAAAATTTTGGACGTATGTATATAATACTTCCACAGACTTGTCAACTTTGATTAATATTCCGGATACTACGTGCGAGTATTATATATTAATTATGACCTAGATGTATTTCTTCCAGATCCTAAAGGTCACCAGTGATCGAGCACGTGTTTTATCTTCCAAAAACCAAAGCGAGAGAAAAGTATCGTTATGCCCGGTGTTGGGCCGTTGACACGCATGAAATTCTCACTGCAAACTCTTTCCTGTTTCCCACATACAGTATCATATAATTTGTGCTAGTTTGGACTTGGGACTTACTCCCTAATTCCTATGATTAGGCGTTCAGAGTATCTCTACCCTGCTTTCGTCAAAAGTCACCAACTCCAGTTAACTTCCAATCAGAGGAGATCCCGCAAAAGGCCCGACTCTAAATAATAATCAAAGATTTGTGGTTTTTAGCCAACAAAAAGACCTAAATAGATATTGCATGTGGCTCGATCCACTTTTTTCAAAAAACTTCAAACGAACACCAAAAACCGCATGTGGTACGAATGGCTAGATTTCCGGTTTCTGGCAAAGTCCACTCGAGCTTGGCAAGATGAACATGTCAGCCCATGCTTTTTTGCTCCATTGGTGTTTGTTGACGCTGATCTCCTTGCCCCCACATCGCCCATCCTCCCCGCACCATCCAGTCGTGGTCATGGAGCTCACATCCATACATGTGAAATGATTTCATGAACTTTGTAATTTATTATGTCATATCCCAATATATTTGTATCTTGTTAGGATTTATTACTTTTGTTTTCTAATGATTTTGTGGCTTTTACAAAGTTTATCTTCTTTTGGTTTTAACTCTATGGAATAGGAAAACTCTGTTTTGTGTATTTTGGACTTTCAGGATCCTTCTAAAAATCAAATGGAGCTAGGATATTTACCACGTAACTTTTTTGCCAAAAAAATTATGTGTGAAGGGGAGGAGAAAAATGTCCCCCCCCCCTCCATCATCTGTTTGCCCTCAATCTTTCACGTGCAGGCGTGTTTTGGTCTAAACCATCTATATATATACCCCATAATATTTTATTTTGCAACGAAACAAAACAAAGAAAAGAGAATTTGCACTCTTTGATCAAATAGCTTTTGTGGTACCGAGATATGCTAGAGATGCTCTAGTTTGGGGAAAGCTTCATAAGAAATTATTGTGCCTTGTCTCTAGAGTTGATATTGCTTCCTCTCTATCCACTCTCAATCGCACTAAAATCTTTCGGGATGAGATTGCGAACAATAACTGCTGCCACCTGTCCCATCAAGGCCCCTTATTTGTTCTTAGAGCCAGTCGTCATGACCTCAAGCCTTTCCCGCTGACCCTATCCTCATGTCTCCTCGTCAGCCCCTCTGATCTTCCTCCTTCACTATCTATCCTGATGCTTCTTACGCAACCGCCTTGCCCATACTTCACCGCCACCATCACACCCAATTCTTCATGCTCTACTTTCTATTCATTGTGGCCTCGCTTGACTCCCCCACTGTATATGTCACGATGGATGCAATTGTCAAAGTGTTGTGTCCCATGTCGGTGATAGCTATATGACACCCCGAGATGCCACAAGAAACATTGGGCCTTCAATGTGCTCAACATCAAGCAATATCACCCGCGAGGTCTTCCCAAATCAGTCCATGAAGGGCTGGCATAAGGGAAATTTTGGATAATTTTGGGTACCCCACTTTTCATTGTGCGTAGGAAGGTTTGGGGGGGTTAAACTATAAGGTACTATGTAATTTCCATCCTCCTAAACCTCTAAAATTATTGGTACTATTTAGGAAGATGATATAGTGACTTAAATTTTAGGGGAAGGGCTAGAGATGTTATAAGATTTTGCTATAATACTAACACATGTTTTCCATTTTTTTAAACATGTATTTATATTGGCACATCTCACCCACCCATATTTGAGCACTCGGAAACTTCCTATCTACACTGAAGAACATTAATGTTCACTTTCAAAAATGTGCTAAAAACTCATGGAGAGCGCGGTCTTGTGGACAACGGTTTTATAGGTACATGCATGAATCTGTCAAATAAGGTTAAAATGTCTCTGATTCCACACATGCACCGATGAAGACCAGGGAGGCACCCCCTAGGTTTTGGACTAAGTTCTAGAGTTTTTTTGTTGTGGGGGTAGGGCTTAAATGTTTTTGTATTATATATGCCCCTAACACCCCCAAATACTCATAATCAATCCTCGTCAAGCTCTGCCGCTACCTATGAATTTCAGAAAAGGTCTTTAGCTATTTCAAGGTTTGCTTCCAATGTCTCTTGCCTATAATTAATGAAACTAGATAGTTAAGCCGTCTCTTATCTTACATATGGTTTGTATGGAATGTGCATATGCCATTAAATCATACATTAAGTACCACCCAGTTAGTTTAGACTCACACAACTTTAAAATAATTGGACAAATGATGATAATTATCAAGCATAAATAACATGCAATGCATTGGGATAACTAGGAAAAAAAATGGTATTTCAGTCACCATGTCGTAGCCAATTGGCTCTACCCCGTTGGAGCCATGCTAGTTCTTGTTCAAACCTACTCTCGGGCGCAACAATACCATTTAGTTCCCCTTGCTTGAGCATAATGCCTCCCCTGGTATGGTGGAAAAAGCCTCGTTTTCTATTCCATTTAAAGCTTCCTTTTTTTACTTGATCAAAAGTATTTTTTTTCAGATTTTCCCTGTAAGCGGAATTTATTAAATCCAAATTCGGTCTAAAAAATTATCATATTCTAGCAGAACTTGCTAAGAGACATGCATTGAAAGCCGCTCAGGCATGTTGCAAAGGTACATAAGAATTGGCCATCTTAATTCGGACATGGCGTTTTGGCTCTCGGGTGTATATGATCCCTTTGTTTAAATTTATTTTCAACCCATTTGAAATTTTTAATAAAAAATCTAGAGAAAAATGTTGCGTGTACAACTTCACATTCTACGTGCTCGTGAAGTTGTTTCAAGAAAAATCAACTTTATGTGCGGACAATATAAAAAGACAATTTGGTGCTAAATAAGCTTTTTTTTTGTCTTTTTTGCACTAGGCACAGGAAATATCAGTTTTTCATGAATTTTGAGTAAAGGGATGATATACACATGGGATCAAAGTGCATTTACGTTCTCACGTATTTAAAGAAGAAGAATAGTTAGACGTCAATGATTACTCCTCCCTCCCTCCATGTGTATAGGACATACGCGTATCCCTAGATCATCAATTTGACCAACGTAGTAATACAAGTTATATATTAGAAAACATACATTATTAGAAACTTTAGAATTTATACTTTCTAATGGTATAATTTTTATGTTATATAATTTATATTTTATTTTTCAGATTAATAACCTAGGGACACGCGCAAGACCTATACACCTAGACAGAGGTAATAGCTCTTTTGTTATCTTGATTTCTGAAGCCATTATTTTTTCGCAATTTAAGATGATCCTTTTTTATATACTATATATTTCGTAGGGACGACCACAAATTTATTTTGCAGTTGCTCATGTCTCACGAGCTCGTGCGACTAGTGAACTGTCATGTGCAATGCCTACCCTGTGATGAGCAAATTAGTTGGTTATTTGCTCAATGATTGCAATCATGATAATAAGTAATCACTTGCTTGAAGCTTTCCATCTCTCTAAGAAAAAAGTAACAATATCTCCTTCGATCTACTCTAGAGGAAAAGAAGCATGAAGATAGGATCACATGAGTGGCAGATAGAAAGAAAAGTTAATGTTATCTGTGTAACCATGCACATATAATGGATCGGTTGATGGCGATCACTTCCGTTTGACCAGAGAGTAGCATTTTGCCTCCCACCACCCTGCCAGGATCGATGCAGAGGTACACTCAGATCCTACTAGCCTCTGTCGTGCCAAGGTGCGATGTGTGCGTGCTGATCAATCATCTAGAACGAAGAGTGTGCAGCTCACCGTTGTTGCATACGTGAACTAGTTGGTGTGCGTGCTGCTTAACATCCAATGTACTACTCCCTCCGTTTAGAAATATAAGATGTTTTAGCTTTGTGAAGTGAGTGTATCTAGATATCTTTTAGTGTATAGATTTAAACGAACCTATACACTAAAACATATCTAAATACACTCACTTCACAAAGCTAAAACATTTTATATTTCTAAACGGAGGGAGTACAATGTTGTATTCCCGCCTTCCCTGATATAACATGTTTTGGGGCAGTGAAGTGGACAAAATAGCTTGGGAGCTCCAGAGAACAAGTTTTTTGAAAAAAATATATTGAAAGGCTATTTGATTTTTTTAAATCAAAATAAAATCCTAAATGTAGATAATGATGAAATGTAGTGTCCAACAAAATCAATCTAAATATCGTTCAATTTTAGGCTGAGCAAAAAATGACAAATCTGTTGATCTTGGTGTGGTGAGCGGTGCTCATTTTAATTTTTTTTTCCAGATTAGTTGTTTCTGTGTAGCACAAAATTACACCAAATTTTGAATTGCGACTTTTCATGATAGTAGAGTTCAACATTATCAACACCTAGGATTTTTGTTCTGATTTTTTTGAAACTTATCCGATTTCAATTTTCTTAATAATAAAAAGGCTACCATGGAGCTCTGACTCCGTTTGTGGTTTCCGATTTTGGCAGACTAATTCACCTGGCCAAAACATTTTAGATCAGAAACAGTGTAACATATATAAATGCTGAAAACTGCCCCATCAACAATGTGGCTCGTTTCAGCGAAGAGGCAAAGTGTGGCATGTTATATTAGACGCACGAGCTTGACGCCAAGCACTCTAATCACCACACGAATTATATTGTACTCACCATACGAGTATAAAGTATCCAAAGATGCCGGCGAAACTAAAATCAGCCCTGATTTCTCAGGTTCACCACACGCACGCACGCATGCAACGCGCTGCTCGGCACCGAAAGCGGCAAGGCTTGGGCACGTCCGTTCTTCGAGCCAATAAACTACTCCACGACCGCAAAAACTCGGGCCAGATTTGGGGCGGCATCAACCACCGATCTACATCATCGTGTACCCTGCCCGCATCCCGCTGACCAGCTAGCTCTCCCGACGCGCCTTTCCAGAGGTGGAAGAAGCAGCCCTGCATTCCATAAAAAAATACACACTCTGGTCTCCTGATCTGATCTTGCTTCCTTTCCTTCTTGGCAGCTCCACACATACCCATCGTGGCCTTGCTTTTCCCCTTTCCAAGTGTCCATCCCAAAAATGACCGGTGAAGTTGAAGATAAGGTTATAGTTGGAGAGGGGGAGGTTGGCGATGAGGTTAACTAAACTTGTACTGATAGGGACCCTACAGAAAACGCAATTAGGTTGCCTTTTGTGTTCCTGAATTCAGCTATGGTTAATTCGTTCATCTCCCCTGCTTCTGTTCGGTCCAAGAGTTCTCCAACTGATGTACACCTTGCTCCTCATAATAGGAAAATCGCATGGCTGGAAATTCGAGTGCTCTGAAAAACAATCGAGTGCATGTTAGCAGAATTATCCGCTTCTTTGAAAGTCCGGAGGGGTTGAGCGCACGTGTACCGCATTTGAGTGGCTGAATGCTCCAACATGTAAACAATTTGGCGTGTGCATGACATGATTATCACACGCATCACGTAGGGATGAAAACGGAGTGCCACATTTATTTTTATATTTATTTATTCTGCGGGAGCAAAAACGATATATGGAAATCCGGAAATAAAATACGAAAACAGGAAATATATATGGACCGAATACGACATGGACACCGACGAAAAGCGGATGATCACCGGAACCAAGAAACCTCTTGAATCATGTAGAGGAACTCAAGCAATTCAAGCAACTCAGATAAACCGACAAACTTCTTGTGAGGCGTTTTCGCTTAGAAAACGTTGTTCCGTTTCCCTTTGCGCTTCCGCCAAAAAAAAATATGTTTCCATTTTTCCATATTTTCTGTTTACGTTTTTCCGCTCCATTTTGATCACTACACGCATGGTCATACGAGCTTATTGTGAGGCGTTGTGTCGAAGAAAGTGGATAGCAACGAAGGAGGCACATCTTTATAATTTTTCTACCATGCATGTTGTTACAGATGTTACTACTGGATGTCATTTTACTATCAGCAGACATATGCATCAACCAAGATAATAAATTAAATTATTGCAAAGGTAGGCGATGTAGCCTTTCGTCAATAGGCAGACACACATGTGATGATTTAATCATTTTTCATGTTTGTTATCTAGTCTTCTGTATGTGGTGCTCAAATAGTATGTTCATGTGTGTTTCTTTTAGACTTTTACAGATGTTTTTTGAGTTTTCCCAGTTTGAACAATTAAGGGGATATATATCCGTGATAAAAGGAAAGGGCGAAAAGCTATACTATGTTCAATCCACCACGCAGATGCATGCAACATGTAACCTGATACACGAACACAATAACCATAGGTCGGACTCTTAACATATATCTTCTACAAAAAGAGTGTTGTTTCCTATGGTTTTTTGCAAAAAAAAACTTTGATATCAAAGCTTGTTATATCCATTGAATGTAGCGATGTTTTTAGGGTCATACATGATCATGTTATCTGATACATCATCTATGTGCTATAATACAATAAACAATTCATTGTCACTAGTTTTTTCAACTTTTAGTCAATAGTTATGCTCATTTCTTAAAGCTAATTCACATCTAGGGGAAATGGGTTTTGGTATAGTCAACCCCCTCTTAAATAGACCTTTTTAGTTCGAAATATGTACCTGCAACATACTTTAGCATCATCAACCACATATATCATGTAAGATTTGACAAACTTTTTGAGAATAAATAAATTTTGTTACACCAGTGTTGTCACATTGTAGATCAAGCTATACCAACATTTTAATGTAAACTCCATTGAGAGTACATACCATATAATTATTCCTCTATGTAATTGTGGTAGGGCAGGGGCGTGTTGCCTCATGTTCATCACCTAGCCTCCCGGGAGAGGCAAACCCTAGGCATGCCTCTAGCCTCCTCCCACCTCACCGAGATATGAGAAATTCATCGGGAAATCCCGTGTCGCCATCAAGGAAGGCGGTGACAAGACCTCTCATCCTGGTGGTATCCATGCAGGGGAGATGGAACAACGACCATCAATAATCTTGCAAGGGAGATGGAAAAGCCATTGGGGTGGTGCTAACGGTTGTGTATGTGGTGTGGCGGTTCAACTCCAAATCATATAATCAATCAACGATACCAGTCCCTAGCAAAGGATCCAGGCCGGCCACCCTTTAGGTGTGACCCTGCTAGCTATAGGTAGGCTAGTCGAGCAACACTGATGGGTGTGGGGGTAGTTGCCCTTCTTGGTGGTGCAACTTATAGTAGGCTTAGAGCGGGTAGCGACGAAAAGTCAATTGCCCCTTTTTCACGTGGATTTGGATAGGATTAGTTGAATTAAGGTCACGACCCATCGTATTCTTGGTATTTTCTAGAGTGGAAACCCATGATCTTACCTCATAGCTAGATCAAGTAGTGCGTCGATGTATGCGCATCATGACTTGTTGGAAGTGTTGGCTCTAAACTTTGTTTTGCTGATGATAAATCCATATTTGTCTTATTTGGTTTGACTCGACAAAAGGCACACCATGTTTTTTTGTTTGACCCATGTTATTTCATTTGTGGAATTTATTCCCGACAAAATGGTTAGCGATAGATGATGGAGAATATGTCTTCCATGAGGCAATCTAAAGTAGATGTCCTGTATATGTTTTAAGCTCACACGTTTAGTCTTGGCCCGGTGCTACACCGTTGGACATAAGTTGACACATGTTTAATAAAATTAGGGTTATGTGCATCCAAAAAGAGAGTTTTCCTTCCCTTTTTTGAAGCAAAAGAATTCCATTGAAAACATAAATGCATTGATGTGAAATCATGGCTTATTGATCTCATCATACATATATTGTTTTAAACCAATTTTGAATCCAACAACTAATTGTTAGTTCATGAAATCTCTATCAGATATATGAAATATACATTACTAAATTGAATAGTTTTGCACAATCTTACACAATTCATTTTTAACACTTACCTCTCCACATGTGGTGTTCGATCATGCGGAGAAGTGAACAACTCAAGTTGCTCCGAAGCTCGCTCAGTTATCTAGGTATTCGTATGGCCTATATGTTGATAAATGGCGTTAATAAGTAATAACACACGTATTTTTCTTGATCGCATAAAATTATTTTTCCATCAAAATGTGTATAAGTCTACATCATACTTGATAAGTCATTTCCCCTAGGACAAAGGGCAATCTATAACTAGTCCCCATTCAAGCGGGTTCATTAAATTTCTGCCGTTCTGGTTCTTTTGCTGCTTGAGTCTATAAATTAGTTTTGGATTTTGTTATTTTAGAAGTCCAGTTCATACTTAATCAGCCATAACATGTGTTTTCAGGTGCTCATCCCCCTATGACAAAGGGCAATCCATGTCAATAGTCCCTTTCAAGCGGGATCATTCAATTTGTGGGGTTCTGGTTCTTTCCTGCTTGAATCTATAAATTAGTTCTGGATTTAGTTTGCTTATTTTTTAATCTTAGATTAGAAGACCTAACCAAACGCTGAAAATATTCAAAAACAATCAACTACAGTACAACAAACAGCAGCGTCTCCTCAAACCTAGTCTTCTCCTCGGCAGAAAACTAAGCAGATAGAGAGGACAAGAAGAGGGAAAAGAAAATATTTCAGCACGGCGAAGCGAAAGAGACCCTGAAAAAAGCCAACGCGACGCCAAATCCATTCCTCTTCCCTCTCCTCTCCACAGGCTGAGACGAGGCGAAGCCAAGCCGAGCGAAGCGACCACGAACACCCTAGGCTACGCCGCGCGCAGCGCAGTGCCGTGGCGGAGTCGCCGGCCTCGCCGTAGGCAAGCGGGATGGCGACGCCCACGCCCATGGCGGGCGAGGGGACGCTCGCCGCGGTGATGCCGCGGTCGCCGCCCCCGCCGGCGGCGGCGGCGGCGACGGCGGAGGCGGCCGCGGGGTCGGCGGCCGAGGCGCCCGTGCTCATATTCCTCTACTTCCACAAGGCGATCCGCGCCGAGCTCGAGGGGCTGCACGGCGCCGCCGTGCGCCTCGCCACGGAGCGCGCCGGCGACGTGGAGGCGCTGGCCCGGCGCTGCCGCTCCTTCGTCAGCATCTACAAGCACCACTGCGACGCCGAGGACGCGGTACGGCCGCTGCCCCCTGCAGCAGAGCTCCCGTATTATTCGAGCCATTTCGTTTTCCTCTTGTTTTTTCCTCCTTTAGCTGCTGCGAATTTGGGTGTGGGGATGCCTGGGCGGACGAGTACAAAGTTCGTTGGGTTTAGGGTTGCGGAATTGTTCGTTCCCTTTGGTTTGGACGAGCTGGGCGGGATTGGGATTGAATCGTTGGAACACTGTTAGGATCTGAATCCGGTGGACTCCATACCACGGTGTTGAATCTCCTTATGGGTTAGCTTTTGTATGCAACAGTGTACAGTATAAGATTGTTTGGCTGAATTAGCCATGGCTCATATGAACAATTGGTAGCACTTTTTTTGTCCTTCTGGCTTCTGATGTTGACATAAGGAGGTGATGCCCGAATTGTACAAGTCGTGATACAAACGCCTCTGTTAAATTGAAACCATAATGGAAATTTTGATATTGATATCAGCCTGTGAGTCCTGCTCTGTCTTTCTTCTAGAGTGATGCTTTGTCACTTTGATTAGAGCACACAGCAAGTTTCACATGAATCAGTGCATATTGGATCGAGTCGGTTAGAGCTTTCTTAGTTTTCAAACTGTTAGTCAGGGGCTAATGGAGGCAGAAACTTTCTGAAAGTATTATTTTAAATCTTATTACCCTGCAGAGTGAGAAGCTCTTGTTTTAGTGGCCGAGTCTAACGACAAGTAAATGCACCTTGGTCTTCTATTTTCCCTTAATCGCTGCCAATATAGAGGTTCTGTGTTGAAGCACACACGTGTCACTGTTGTAAACTTGTTTAATTTGCTTGACTAGTTTCTTCAAGTTCCGTGGTTGTTGCTTGTTTAAAGCTGTCTTGACAATCTATTTTTATAATGCTTTCTTGTTATGTAGCAATTGCGCAAAATAGTTTCGAGTTCTTCTTCATGTAGTTTTATGTTAAAAACACGCTCATATGTATTGTTTTGGCAATTACAGGTCATCTTTCCAGCACTTGATATTCGAGTCAAGAATGTTGCAGGGACCTATTCTCTAGAGCATAAAGGGGAACATGACCTCTTTTCCCAGCTGCTTGCTTTATTGCAACTCAATATACACAATGATGATGCCCTTCTGAGGGAACTTGCATCCTGTACAGGAGCCATACAAACGTGCCTCACCCAGCACATGTCCAAGGAAGAAGAGCAGGTCGGTACCAATAACCATCTTCCCCTTTTAAAATGGTCTCTTATCATATTAATCAATTCATATCTTACTAGATAAGGAAAACAGTAAGCTGCTCAGTCTCTTATGTTTGAACTGATTTTAATTTCTAGAACAAGTGGATTTTTATGACAATATTATCACCATTGAAAAGTTCTTAATGTGTGCCATGCTCTTATTAGTAGTTTTATTAAGGTATTATGCAGTTGTACTGTTGTAGTTGTTTTGAGAAATCCTTAGCAAGAACACTTTATTACTAGGTTGTCCAATTTTGTTGCCCCTCTTACAACATTTGAATGCTCACAATCTCCTTTACTAGAGTGCTAACTGTTATAGTATAGCAGACCAAGCTGGCAAACATATACTTAGTATTTTGAGAAATTTTATGATATACTTTCCTGTTATACTCTTAATGTTAATAACACTAGGTGGAAACATAGAAGCAATGGTAGTGGGACAGCTGTGGTCTTCTAGTTGCTGCTCTATTGTCATTGTTTGTCATTACCAAGGGTTAGCATTGTACCAGTTTTTGTATTCGGGTTAAACGGTCACACAGTTCTCATTGTCATGCAGGCATTTTAGACTGTGTACTCGTCTTCTGCATTTTTTAACTCTGCAATGCATGTTTTTATTAGAAGTATTTACCCCTTATGTACGAATCCTCTTTTTTAAAAACTAGTCATGAACCCATGCACCCACGCTTGCTGCATATATATCTTACACAATACTTTATAAATCTAACGTAAAGAGGATTTTGTAAGGACATTGATGCGTAAGATGTGCAAATGGGTAATTAGACATGTACATTTATTATCTGGTTATGCTTTACACATTTCCCTTGCAGAATTTTCCTTTTTCCTATTACAACTATTGATTCATTACATGGATATTCGTCATCTAGTGATATGAAATCTTTCTGTATACATATGTATGATGTGAGTTACTCACAAATCGACACAATATTTCCTCTCATCAATTAGTGAGAGAGTTTTTAGTTCATTTTAATTTGATGTGAGGGGAAGCATCTTATTAGTAAATCTTAGATAATACTTAGATATTTCGAATAAATTATATTATTATCAGAAATTAACGGCAGTTGTGCACTCATGTACATTTTAATGCTGATCCTAATATGTAAACTTGAATTTAATCATATGGTTATGAATGGCATTAATTACTCATTTGGTCTTGCATGGTCACATATATGCCTTTTTAATGAGTGACTGATATTCCCGACTTATTCTTGATTAGGAGTGTTGTGGTATATTGCGAGAAAGTTATTTCTAGATTTTTTATCGCCATGCCTCTACTGAGACTTTTTACTTCTTTGATTTGCACTAGAGAGTACATATATACATCTCTATCAATCTCCCTCTTCTCTGTCCTTTTTAGGTGGACATCGTCTAACTTTCTCCTTTTCTGTTGCTTTCTAGTTGTATATACTAAGGTCTAAAAAAAGATGTATATAGTAACATACATTTGGCATACCTCGTTCGATGTGCATGTAATTGGTGTAATACCTGTATGCTTGTTCATACTAAACTCAAACTATTAGAATATTGGTCACTGAAACTCTTATTACAAAGGAGGTATAAACATGTACAAATTTATATGGTCCACATTATGTATGCACCGTTCTGTTTTTCCAACTGTTTGATCATCCAGCTCGCTAATCTCCATGACATATACATTTGTTTATTCTTTTTCACTTGCTGAACATCAACCTGGGAAGTAATAAAAGGAAGTAAAGTAGTACCAACTGTTTGGATTTATTGAGTTGGAGTTGGACCTGCTGATACCAATGAGACCCAAGATCTTTTAGTTTTATTCAATCATCTTCATAATTTTGAGAGTAAAGTGCACATTGCACCAGGTAGGTTGCAACTCGTGTCACTTTGCAATTGGTTTCCTAGAAAACATGTTTGCTAAAATCTGAAAAAGAACTAATACATGCGTATTATGAGACAAAATTTACACTAAATATGTTTTGGTTAAAAAATCATACATATCTGGAAAGCACGACACTTTTTTTTGCACGGGTGGCAGATAGTCATATGCCAAAATCTATCCCATAATACACATTTACAAATTTTTACAGATTCTTCCAATTAGTAAACAGGAATTGGGTGTCAGTTCTTTTATCCGTTGCTGCTATTCTCTAAAGAGGCCTCGCATTATCAGTGAGAAGCTTTGACTTTAGTTTGGTGAGTAGCCCAGACAGAGAAGTGGGTTGCAATATTAACTTGCATGAAGCAGAACCTATCTCTGAGAGTTCAGAAAGCGTGTTAGATTTTTAGTCGCATTCTGTGCTTCGCATAGTCATGTATCTGCTGTGGTGTGGTGTCTGCACTCTAAGATCATATCAGATGTTTTACTCAAAATAGATAGTAATAGTGGCTGATCATATTCCATACCTATTGGTGTCTGACCATCTGAATTTTGTAGGTCTTCCCATTGCTTACCAAGAAATTTTCATATGGAGAGCAGGCTGATTTAGTATGGCAGTTCTTATGCAACTTTCCTGTAAACATGCTGGCGGAGTTCCTTCCATGGCTTTCCACTTCTGTTTCATCTGATGAACATGAAGATATTCGTAACTGCTTTTGTAAAATAGTACCTGAAGAGAAACTTCTTCAGCAGGTCTTCACAATTGCGACTCTTTACAATTTCAGGCAATAATTTGCTTGGTGTCCTGTTAAATTTGAGTTCTAAATTTTGTGAAGGTTGTATTTACTTGGATCGAAGGGAAATCAACAAGAGAAGTGGTGCAGAGTATCTTCAGTGACAATTTGGAAAGAAGTCATAGCTGCAAGGATGCCTCTATTGTTGATCAAGCTGATGGTCAGGCTGACAGGTATCCCATTGATGAGATCTTATATTGGCATAATGCTATCCGTAAGGAAATGAGTGATATAGCAGAGGAGACAAGAAGGATGCAGCAATCTGGAGATTTTGCTGATATATCAGCTTTCAACGTGAGACTTCAGTTCATTGCAGATGTGTGCATCTTCCACAGGTATGCATCATTGAAACTTAACTCATTCACATATTTTTGTAAGATCCCATGGTGCAACTGTGGTAAATACAGTCCACTCTAATTTCAATGCTGCTTTTTATGCAAGTTGACATCTAATAGTATGGCATTTGTTTGTCAATGTTTAACCTACCTGTACTCACATTTATTGTGTACCTACATATTCTGCCTGTTGCATGGACATTTGGTGGCTTATTGCACTGTTTGAGATTGTAATTGACTGGTGGCATCCAGGTTGCAATTTTTATATTAACTATATGTTAGCTTCTAAGGACTGCAACTTTGTGAAGTGGGTACTATAATTGGTAGGAATTACGAATTATCTTAAATAACCAGATCCCCGTGTTTTGCAGAACACTACAGCAATGACAAACTGATTCATAGTCACCATAGCTAGCATATGATTGCACAACTTCAAAATAACTAAAGAACACCTGAATATGATGTTTATCATTGCATGATTTTGTACAAACTTATTCCTTGAGTACATCATCCTCAAATCAATGCACTTTTCTCCTACTCCCATGATTTTTTTTCCATCCTAAGTAATGTGAGATGACAAACACTTCGGCAAGTAGTAACCTATAATGTGCTAATCCCCCTCAAATTAGGAACACTTAAACTGAGAGGAGTTCTGTACATATGTATTATGGTTTTATTGTATATATAGGAATTTGTTGTGTGCATGTACTGGTGGCATGCTAGCCATACCTCATTGTGTATTAGAATTGCAACCTGGTTTTGCCTGGTTCATCTTTGACAGTTTTTAGTGGAAACGTGGACCACATACCTTCTTTAATTTCACCCCTTGCATTTTTCTTACTCTTTACAGTATTGCCGAGGATCAGGTTGTATTTCCTGCAGTCAATAGCGAATTGTCCTTTGTGCTGGAGCATGCTGAAGAAGAACGGCGATTTAATAATTTTAGGCGCTTAATTCAGCAAATCCAAATGGCAGGAGCAAAATCAACTGCAGCAGAGTTTTACTCCGAATTGTGTTCACATGCTGATCAGATAATGGAGGCAATTGAGAAACACTTCTGTAATGAAGAAACCAAGGTGAGTACTTAGTAGTGATGTTGCTTGATTGCTGGAACTATCGTTTGGCTGGTCAAAATATCATATCTGGTTTCATTACCTAGGTGCTTCCCCAAGCTAGGGTTCTTTTCTCTCCTGAGAAGCAAAGGGAACTTCTATACAGAAGTCTGTGTGTCATGCCGCTGAAGCTATTGGAACGTGTTTTACCATGGTTGGTGTCAAAACTGAGCGATGAGGAGGCATCTTCTTTTCTTCAGAATATGCGCTTGGCAGGTCATCTCTTTACTCTGATTGTTTCGTGCTATTGTCTTTATACATTATATTATATTTAGCTTTGAAGTTTTCTTTGGGAATTTGCTAAAAGATTCTCATAACACAGCACCATCGTCTGAAACCGCACTTGTTACTCTTTTCTCTGGTTGGGCATGCAAAGCTCGCTCAGAGGACAAATCCAATTCTGGAGAATACATATGCTTAACTACAGGGGCAGCAAGATGCTTGTTGGACGATGTGGATGAGCTGAAAAAATGTCAATCATTTTGTCCATGTGCTTCACGTAGCAGTGCAGATGCTGCTCTGCGTCTGGAAGACGAAAATGGCTCTAGGCCAGGCAAGAGAGGAAAAGATGCAGAATCTGCTCTTGGTACTAATGGAAATCACTGTTCTCAGATTGCTGACACTGAAGCACGCCCATGTAGCAAAAAACCTTGTTGCATTCCTGGGTTGAGAGTAGATACCAGTAACCTTGGTATTGGTTCACTGGCTTCTGCAAAGTCGTATCTCTCTCTGTCATACAATTCGTCTGCGCCTTCATTATATTCGAGCCTTTTTTCATGGGATACAGACGCCGCATTGTCTTGTTCTGATGGCATCTCAAGGCCAATTGATACCATATTCAAATTCCACAAGGCGATTCGCAAGGATTTAGAGTACTTAGATGTTGAATCTGGAAAGCTTATTGATGGTGATGAGTCCTGCCTTCGCCAATTCATTGGAAGATTTCGTTTATTATGGGGTCTTTACAGGGCACACAGCAATGCTGAGGATGAGATTGTGTTTCCTGCTTTAGAATCAAGAGAGTCACTGCACAATGTGAGCCATTCGTACACTCTTGACCACAAGCAGGAAGAGCAATTATTTGAAGATATTTCTGATGTTCTTTCTGGGCTTTCACAGCTACATGAGAATTTGAACCAGCCTGATACTGAAGGAACAGAGAAAAACTATTTGAAATCATCTAATGGGATAGATTTGACTAGAAAGTACAATGAGCTTGCTACAAAGCTTCAAGGGATGTGCAAGTCTATACGGGCCGCATTGTCTAATCATGTCCACAGAGAAGAACTTGAGTTGTGGCCATTGTTTGACAAACATTTTTCTGTGGAGGAACAGGATAAGCTTGTAGGTCGTATAATTGGTACAACAGGTGCCGAGGTCCTCCAATCAATGTTACCTTGGGTTACATCAGCACTTAATCAAGAGGAACAGAACAAGATGCTGGATACATGGAAGCAAGCAACCAAGAATACGATGTTTGGCGAGTGGCTAAATGAGTGGTGGAAGGGAGTTCCATCTGATTCTTCGGCAGAGACATCCTCTGTTCCAGAAGGTTTGTGCAGTTAGTTTCTTATGGCCTTGCCCTGTACCACTAGCAATGTTTTCAACTTGCATTGTGCCCCACTTCTTAATACCATGTCTGTCAGAATAAATCATAAATGTTACACATTGTGTTGCATATGGACATATTGGAAACAAGTAAACCAGTAAAATCATCGACTTGTGATCGTTCTACCTTGGTCTAGTGGATTGTAGGTTCAGTGTTGGGCTAATTTTTGGTAAAGAAACAAGATCTATCAATTGTTAATAATACCTTGAAATGTGCAAGCTATGAAGATTTATCAAAGAGCATATCTTGGATGTTTCATAGAGAACAAACAGGCCATGAATTCTTAAAGTTATGGGGGTGGGTTGAACTGAGTTAGGCTAGAATGAATTCATAAACATTGATTAATTTAGTTCTGTTTGCTTGGTTTGTTGAAGTTGTTTTGGTTTTCATTTGCTATCTTGTAAGTTTGGTGCCTTTTCGCCATCTGGCGCTCTTCTAATACAAAATGGCAAGAATTCTGATGCGTGTTCGAGATCTTTTGGTATCTAATGCTTGTTTAATCTGGAAGTAGCTCTATGAGTGGTTCCCTTTCTTCTATGCTGACAACTATTATTTACAATTTACAGATATTCATTCGCAAGACAAGCTTGACCAGAATGACCCCGCGTTCAAGCCTGGTTGGAAGGACATCTTTCGAATGAACCAGAGTGAACTTGAGGCAGAGGTTCGAAAGGTTTCACGAGATCCTACACTTGATCCAAGGCGAAAGGCGTATCTAATCCAAAATCTCATGACCAGGTTTGCTGTCTCCATATTTTAGTAAATAAATCGTCAAGAATTATATTAGGAAAAACATATATTGATACATGTGCATCCCAGCCGCTGGATAGCTGCTCAGCAAAAGCTACCAGATCAAAGATTAGAAGAGTGCAGGGAAGGTGCTGGTATACCTGGATGTGTTTCTTCGTACCGTGACCAGGAGAAGCAAATATTTGGTTGTGAGCACTACAAAAGGAATTGTAAGCTTGTTGCTGCTTGCTGTAACAAGCTGTTCACGTGCAGATTCTGCCATGATAAAGTTAGCGACCATACAATGGAAAGGTGAATTCTATATTCTGCAAAAACACTTGACCGGTTTTGCATGTTGTTACTGCTACTTCTACTGTCTGCTCATGCTACAGTGTTTTGATCCTTTTTCTGTAAACCCAAGCATCTAGTAAAAAACGAAGATACTTAGAGAACTGAGAGAAACCTGTAGTTTTTTTCATGAAAAATATTAATTTTGCACATTTTCTTGAGTAGTTTTTCTATTTATTTCTGAATTGATATTATCCCTTTTCTCGCAGACTTCATTTATATAGTTGCAGTTGCTTGTACATATGTGATTGTATTGCTCTATAAGTTCGATCTGAGCTGAAATGTTTCTGTTCCTTGACCTTTGTATTCATTTCTATTACCGTTCAGCGTGCTCCTGTGGTGCTTTACCTAGCAATTATATATAGGATGTAACTAATGAGTATAATATCTGGTGTTCTCAGGATTGTTTTCCCCTAGTTTACGTTCTTTTCTCCAAACCATTGCAATCATATCAAAACGTTAAATGTACTAACTTTACTTGCTACCTGTAGGAAAGCAACACAGGAGATGATGTGCATGGTATGTCTGAAGGTTCAACCTGTTGGTCCAAATTGCCAAACTCCATCCTGCAATGAGCTATCCATGGCGAAGTATTACTGTAATATCTGCAAATTTTTCGATGACGAAAGGTAACATTTGCCAACATCATTCAAAGATCATCTCTGGTGTTGCGACATTGAACAACTGAAATATTTTTTCACTCTTGTGTATAGACCAATATATTGTTTCGGTGTTAGTTTCTATGTATTTTCGCGACATGTAGCACCTCCAGATCCAAATTCGAACCCAATTTCAGATGGGATTGCATCAAAGTTTGTCATTGATATTATTTATAGCTGAAACATACTGAAGATATATAGCAACTAAACTCGCATGTACCTGTAGTCAGTAACAATCTAATCAACACGAAAAAGTCCAAGGACCTGCTCTAATAGAGCATGCATAACTAGTATTGATGCCATCAGTTTCGTTAGATATATATGCCAGGGAATATATAGTGCAGACCTGATCTGTTCACCTATGAAATTATCAGAGAAACAAAACTGAAAAGTCTTTGATAAACAAAAGTATGTTGAATGTACTACCTTTTGAATTCTAGCCAAAACTTCATATTGTTAGGAGAAATGAATGTAGTGAGGGATTTGATGTCCATAATTACCTTTATCTTCCACTTTTCTCTTTAAGTTTTCCAGAGAACGAGATTTTATCTCTCTCTTATAATCTACCTGCACCATGTTATTGGCTATCCTAGCTATTGGTTTCCAATAGTTATACTCCTGGTATGTATTCGTTGGCTCCATCATGAAAAGGCATTAGCAGACCCTTAAGAAGACACAACGTGTTGCTGGATTCTTAAATATTTGGATTTCACCATGGGTTAATTTGCCAATGGGTGTGCTTAGTTGTCCAAATGCAATAATGCAAATTAGAACCTGTTGGTTTGCCAAGTACACGTGTTGTATCATAGGCAACATACTTTGGGGATTGAAATCTGGGTAGCATTTGTTTTCATGGTAAGCAATAGGTCTGTGCTGATGCTGGGATGTTTTACAGGACTGTGTACCATTGTCCGTTTTGTAATCTGTGTCGTCTTGGGAAAGGTCTTGGTGTTGATTTCTTTCATTGCATGAAGTGCAATTGCTGCCTTGGAATGAAACTAACAGAACACAAATGTCGGGAGAAAGGGCTGGAGACAAACTGTCCAATCTGCTGTGACTTCCTATTTACATCAAGTGCGGCGGTTAGAGCTCTTCCTTGTGGCCACTTCATGCATTCAGCTTGCTTTCAGGTACTAGCATCTAGTAACATAATCATGCAATTCTCCATATATCCTCTGGCTGTCAAACATGCTTCTGACTATTTTCAATCTCAGGCATACACTTGTAGTCACTACACTTGTCCAATCTGCTGCAAATCCTTGGGAGATATGGCGGTAAGTTACATCTTCATCTTGAGTCCCATTGTTTCAATAGTAAACGATTGTTTCTCCTTTTTGCCCTTCATCTAGAGGGCATTCCACAAAGCTCATAAGTTGTTCCGTCAAAGCAGAAACTTTTAACATTTTCCATTACTTTGAAACTGGAAGCATGTACCTCCATTCCAGGGTAACAAAATCAAATGTTCTATCTCTTCAGTTGTATTTTATGATTATTATCTACAGAGACCTCTTATCCTGATTCCTGACGCCTGAGGGTGACTTTAACTGTGATCTTGTAAATTAAATTCGTTCCCAAGATACCTAAAAAGACTGTTTTGGTCTTTGGAATACACAGACTGTTTTGGTCTTTGGAATACACAATCAGATTTTTTGCTCCGCCGAGTGATGAATGATTCCCTTCCCCAGTTCATGAACGTTTTCTTGTACGTAGATAAATCTGAGTGTTATCTGAAAAGGGAAATAGGAAGTGTTATATTGTGCTGCCATTATGTGAGAAGCCAACTGAAAACCACCAACTTGTAGCTTGTTTGAGATCTAGCTGCCGATCAGTTAGCTTCCGTAACACTATTTTGTCCAATACATGTATGATTACCACACTACTCTCGGAAGAGTTATGATTACCATATGTGTATGATTACCATACCAATCTCGGAATCCTATAGAAATCCTAATGTCCTCCAATGATTCTGGTAATTCGCTGAACTTAATCTTGTGCAGACTGCATGCTGTAGAAGTAAACAAATTATCGGCATCGCTTACGACATCGACACTAATGATTATTGTTTTGAGCTGATTGTCTAAACTTTGAAAGCAGGTTCATGAATCTTACTGAACTTCTTTCTCCATTTGTCTATGTACAGGTGTACTTTGGCATGCTTGATGCATTGTTGGCTGCTGAAGAGCTTCCAGAGGAATACCGCGATAGGTGTCAGGTATTTAAGTTCTTCTGTTCTTGTTTTTCATTATTTTTATCCGCTGCACAGCTTCAGTATTTATATTTTGTTGCATTCATCCAGGATATTCTTTGTAATGACTGTGAAAGAAAAGGGAGATCTCAATTTCATTGGCTGTACCACAAATGCGGCTCCTGTGGTTCTTACAATACCAGAGTCATTAAGACTGATACGGCAGATTGTTCTACACCAAACTAGTGAGGGGAATATTCTTTCTTTTGTTTAGTTTGTATCTCTGTAAATAGTCTTACAGAAGCTTTTGTAGCATAGCTACTATATTTTTTCATCCCATAGCCAGTCATTTTTGTCAAGCATAGCGTGCAATTTACTAGGTGTAGTGCTACTAGTTGTAAAAATGGACATCGGACTGACCTCTATCCTGTCAGGTATATCCTGCCCCAAAGGCCTCAGTGTCCTCGACAAAGTATACAGTATACACTATACAGAACACACAAGTGCGGACACTATCACATGATTCTTCTATTGGGTGTGTGGTTCCAGTCGTTCAAACCATCATTTTTACGCATTATTCTTGTGTTCCTCACATACGTACATATTTGAAATGTTATTAGAGTACCTAAACTTGACACACTTTCTTGATACGGTTACTGACCTTAGGAATATGTGACTGACGGTAATTTAATAAGAGTAGTACCAGACATGTCACCGGTTGTACCGCCCCATCTAGGGAGCATTTTCTTGGCCCAATGTCAAACAGGGAAGAAAAGTTTTCATACCCAAATAGGAATTGAAACTCTAAGTAGTGTTAAATAAGAAATTCTCTATAGTTTCCCTAGTGGCACTTGGATGGTGCAGTTGTACCCAGTGGCGGACGCAGGAAAAAACTTGTGGGTGGGCACAAAAAAAAAATCGTAGCCCATATGCAACAGGAATTTGCTAAATCAATAATATAGATACTAGTCGACTAAAAATATTATAGGTCAATGGATGATTTCAATACAATGAAATGTAGGATAAAAATTGAATTTTCCATTACTGGGAGGCAGCTGATTGCCGGCGAGGGATGCAGCTAGGCCAGGGAAAGCCGGTGAGAGAGGTCGGTGCTTTTCATAGTGGGAGAAGTTGAATGTGGAATTTGGGAGCAAGTGGAGCATGGATTTAGCTATAAATATTTTCTAGAAAATATTAAGCGGCACTACTTGTAGTACCGCCCTGGGTTTTAACATGCTGAAATCGACGGTTGGTGCCAAGAGTGGTAGTACCGCTCTCCCTACCAGGGTAGTATTGTAAATTTGTACCAATGGAAAACTGTCCGGATTCAAGGCCACTTCAAATTGAGCCTCTCCTTTCCCAAGAATAGAGACCTATTTTAGCTCACGGCATTAATGAAATAAAATAGGACTTTGTGTTCTGTTACAGTACCTATGTCGAATCGTGTCTATCTGAAGTGTATATGATACTGACTGAAATGTGTCTCTTTGTAATGTTGAGCGAAATAATCAAATGGTTCTCTAATAAATCTTCGGTCATCGGGTCGAATGTTTTGGATCTGTACATCAAACACTCAAGTCATATATGGGTACAAGTAGGAAAATGCAAAAGATACTTAGCAAAATATTATTTCTTGGGTCATATATTGCACTCAATACCATTTTCATTACGATATTTATCTACATATATACTTACACATTTCCGCATACGTGCGAGGGGCATCATCTAGTTTTCTTAGATATGGTATCCTACAACCACAAGGGTGGTGGCAGGACCAAATTTCAATGGAAAAATGTACACTTAAGGTAAGGATCGCGTGACTCACATCCTCTATCGTGTCCGCATGACGCGAGTCCCCATGGACCCCACCTCTAGAGACAACCCAAGCATGCCACACATCACCCCTCGCTTCTCCTTTTCTCACAATGTCCCTCCCTCTTCCTATAGTCCTCCCACACAAGCTTCGAAACCTAGCCATGGCCGCCGCCTAATGCTGCTGTTGTGGATCGCTCAACAACCATGAGAGCATGCATGAGTCGTCTCTAAAGCCCCGTGCCTCCCCATAGATCAAAAATCAAGCTCACTGTCTCTGTCTTCCCTTTCACCGGCTAAAGCTCCGCTGCATTGATCCGCCATGTTCGACCACCACCGCCTCCACCAAGCACTCGTGCGTGTTAAGGGTAAGTTAATCGACCTCCCCGTCCACTCACATTGTTCTAGCCGAGCTTTGCAGCACCCATGCCCGTAGGTGCCGCCATCGCTCTCGTCTCGCCGACTGCTGCCGACCGCCAGAGGGATTGTCCACCTGCCCATGCGCTTTCAATCTCCTCTCCTCTCTTTGCCGTTGTTGCCTTGGGGTGGGGGGAGGGGGCTCGCTTCCACCTGCAATGTCCATCGGCTCCTAATCCACACACCACTTGACCTGCTACCCTTCAATTCCTCCGCTGCAGTTCGTCTTATCTTCTTCCATCTTGTTCAAGATAAGATTTCCTAATTCAGGAGCAAGGACCGCAAAGACGTGTTGTTCCACCTCGCCCTACCAATGTGTCTTCCTCATCCTCACTTTTTCTACTGCAGTGCTGCGCCCATGAGCGATGTCGGATGCGAGGTGAGGTAATGGCTGCTACAACCCAGCAGCCTCTCCGCCTACCGCGTCATAGCCGACACCGGCGGGGCCAGCCGGAGGCGTTACCCTCTCCTCATCCTCAGTTTCCTCATTCCGATCTAGTGGGGTCGGGAGCATTAGGAGCGCAATCTGCTCCGGCGGCACGACGGTGGTGGCACATAAATGATGCGAAGGGCATATGGAATGCTAAAAATAAACCTCGGTGCTGCTACGTGGAGCATGTATAGGTGGAGGAAGGAACCCAGCGGTGCTACAAGGAGCAAGCGGTTGATGCTGCACATGAACCCCATAGATGCTACTCTCTCCGTTTAAAAATATAAGATATTTTAACTTTGTGAAGTGAGTGTACCTAGACATCTTTTAGTCTATAGATTCAAACGAACCTATACACTAAAAAATGTTTAGATACACTCACTTCACAAAACTAAAACATCTTATATTTCCGAACGGAGGGAGTACAAAAAACACCGGCAAAGTATGTGCTATAGTAAAAGACAAATTTTCAAGAATCTGTTTGATGCCGCATAGGTAGTTTTTGAGTGCTACATACATGTCTCTGTTTTCCTGAGCGAGGTGCTACTATGATTTGGACGTCTAATGCGTTTTATCTTTGTTAAATATTGCAACACGATCGTTGGTGGGATTCTTTTAAGACGGAGGGGGCTGGATGGACACGTGGCACACACTAGACTAGGCGATCAGGGGAATTATCTTCCGGGGTCGCCCAACAGTGCCCAATTTCAACACAAGGACCTGTATGGCAGACAAAGGAGCAGTTTGTGGGGACTTGGGGTTTGCAGAATGGATGATCGTGAACACTCTAAATTTCAGAGATCATAACCAGTGTTTAAGATCCAAAACCGTCGGAAGTACTGGATCCCACTGTGAGCCAGCTGAGCTAACCTAATCCACTGCAGGATTTTTTTTGAGATGTCCATAATCACCTCGTCATGGATGAGGGTTACTGTTGTAGTGACACAGAACTGTATAACGGACTGTATTTTCTGCAAGTAAAGAAACGTCAGTCCTAGCAGATGCTAAAGTTGAATAAGAGATGTATTACATTACAAAAAGAAAAGACTGTTGGATAATTAGGTACAATTTCCATTATTAATTCCAGAATATTAAGCATGACAACAACAGCTACTACCACAAGTAATTCGAACATACTAGATGTACTAAACAGCAAGATGAACGAAAATAAGTAGTAGCGAAACATGTACTTGCAGAACATGATGAACAGATAAACTGCAGTAGACCGCACGTACCGCTCGTTTGCAGATGTAGTCGTTGCAGTAACGTTGTTGATGACAACGTTGGAGAAGACCGGTCGATGCAGACGGCGATGAAGACGGCGGTAGGCTGCACCGCCCGACTTGGAAGGAAGACGACCCGTGATGAAGAGCTTGAGCAGTCGCGCAGAGCGCTTCCCAAAAACCTAATTCGCCCTCTCCCGTACAGGATCACAAAGGCGAGTGGTTCTGGAGACCTGCTCTCCCGTTCGCCGGTGCACGCCGGCGCTCGGGATGGAGTAGACTACGGAGGCGGCGCAAGCAGCGAGAGGTGGCAAAACCCTAGATCAATTTCAGATGTGTGCGGCGGTAGCCAGGCAAGAGTTTATATAGGCGGCGCAGCGGAGAAACCCTAGGCAACGTGGGCCACGCCCACGTCGCATGCCCGAGTCGGTTACAGCAGTGTCGTGTCGTGTCGAGTCGAGTCGAGTCGAGTCGAGATGAGCGAGCGAGGAGGAGGAGGAGCGCGCGTGTGGCACTTCTCTTCTCACTCACTTACCAAGTGGTGCAACACCCCACCTTATATGTTGGTCTACATCTCTCCCAACTTTCGATGTGGGACTAAACTTAGCTCCCACCCCTTGCCTTTGTGCAGCCAGCAACTTAGGCTGCATGTCACATGGGCTCACACACATGGGCTTTGAGATTTCTAGGAATTTCTGAAATCTATTATGGGCTCATATGAAAAGGCCCAATATTTCAACAATTCCCCACCACATCTCAAATACCCATTTAGAGATTTGCCAAACCTCACTATTTGTTTATATACCAGTGTTTCGGCAGAGACTGTTAAGTTGAACTTCCGCCTAGAACCTTAAGCTACGTCTATCAGCAACTTGAACAATGGACTACGCCTTGAATTGCAAGTTTTGTGCGTCAAGATTTCACTCAAAGTCATAACCAGTACATGGCTGCCAGTAGCCTACCCCGCGGGTTGGAGCATATGCGTCGTACTCCATGGTCTCTTCATGAGTTTACTAGAGATCACCCAAATCTCATAGACTGCGACGTTTAACAGTCGGACTCATATAGGTGTGTTCTTTCAAGAATGCTCTGTAGGACAGCATCTTTGCTAATCATAGCCAATAGAAACACATTAAGGCATGTTGCCAACCTGCATTACAGATTTTGAGAGTTTTACATCTTCACATAGAGAGGGTTATAGAATACTCTCCTCAGTTAAACCACTAGCTTGTTTTCCCAGGTCCTAATTCACGGGATCTCCGATCACAAAGGTTGGGTTACCGCTATGGCATAACATCTATGGGTCTCAAACCCATCTCCCTCGATGCACTATCTATCACATTGCGTGATAGCCCCTTAGTAAAGGGATTTGCCAGGTTTTTGTCTGTTTGAATATACGTAACAGTTATTACTCCGGAGTTTTGCAATTTCCTGACAGACTTCAAACGTCTTTTAACGTGTCTTGATGACTTTGCGTTATCCTTAGAATTGTTCACTTTGACAATAACTGTTTGGTTGTCACAATTCAAGAGGATGGCCGACACAGGTTTTTCAACCACCGGCAAGTCCATCAAGAGCTCACGCAGCCATTCTGACTCTACAGTGGCTATGTCTAAAGCAGTGAGTTCTGCTTCCATAGTTGACCTCGTCAATATGGTTTGTCTACATGATCTCCATGATACTGCGCCACCTCCAAAGGTAAACACATACCCACTAGTGGCTTTGATATCATCTACATCAGAGATCCAATTTGCGTCACTATATCCTTTAAGCACAGCAGGGTGTCCTGAATAGTGAATTCCGTAACTCATTGTACCACATAGATAGCGCATGACCCTTTCAAGTGCATGCCAATGATCAATACCCGGGTTTGACATGAACCTACTCAACTTGCTCACAGCAAAAGAGATGTCAGGTCTTGTCGCGCTCGCTAAGTACATGAGTGAACCAACGATCTAAGAATATCTCAGTTGATCTGTTGGTTCGTTCTTGTTCTTACGTAATATCACACTGGGATCATAAGGTGTTGGAGAAGACTTGCCATCAATAAAGCCAAACCGGCTCAAGATCTTCTCAACATAGTGGGATTGCGATAATGTAATCCCACTCTCGTTCTTATTCAGCTTGATGTTCAGGATCACATCAGCTTCTCCCAGATCTTTCATATCAAAACACTTTGACAAGAAAGACTTGACCTCAAGTATCACTTTCATGTTTGTACCAAAGATGAAAATATCATCAACGTACAAACACAATATAACACCTTCGCCCCCACTATGGCGATAGTATACGCACTTGTCAGCCTCATTAACGACAAAGTCAACAGAAGTTAAAGTTCTGTCAAACTTCTCATGCCATTGCTTAGGTGCTTGTTTCAGGCCATATAAAGATTTTAGCAACTTGCACACCTTTCTCTCTTCACCTTTTACCACAAATCCATCAGGCTGATCCATATAGATTTCCTCTTCCAACTCTCCATTAAGGAAAGCTGTCTTTACGTCCATTTGATGAACGATAAGACCATACGAGGCAGCCATGGAAAGTAGTACTCGAATGGTGGTTAGTCTTGCGACAGGTGAATAGGTGTCAAAGTAATCTTCGCCTTCTCTCTGTGTGTAGCCTTTCGCTACAAGTCTCGCCTTGTACTTCTCAATAGTACCATCAGGCCTTAGCTTCTTCTTGAACACCCACTTGCAGCCCACAGGCTTACAGCCATGGGGGCGCTCTGATAATTCCCATGTTCCATTAGAAAGAATCGAGTCCATCTCATTTTGGACAGCTTCTTTCCAATCATCTGCATCTGGTGATGCATATGCCTCAGCAATGGACTTGGGAGTATCATCCACAAGGTACACAATGAAATCATCACCGAAGGACTTTGCAGTCCTCCGTCTCTTGCTCCTTGTAGGAGCTTCATTGTCATCCTTCTCATGAACGTTCTCAAAAACGTTCTCATGTGGTTGCTCAAAATAATCATCAGATGCACTAGATTCAGGAATTATCTCAGAAGAAAATCTAGCAGTGCTATGCATATCTTTCATAGGAAACATATTCTCAAAAAATGTTGCATCACGAGATTCCATTATAGTGTCAACATGCATATCAGGTACCTCGGATTTAACTACTAAAAATCTATAGCCAATGCTCCACTGAGCATAACCTAGAAAGATGCAATCCACAGTCTTTGGTCCGAGTTTGCGTTTCTTTGGGATGGGAATGTTGACCTTCGCCAAGCATCCCCAAGTGCGCAAATACGAAAGTGATGGCTTTCTCCCAACCCACTCCTCATAAGGGGTTTTATCTTTATTCTTGTTAGGAACTCTATTCAGGACATGACATGCAGTCAACAAAGCCTCCCCCCACCATGCCTTTGATAAACCAGCAGTGTCGAGCATGGAATTCACCAAGTCAGACAGAGTGCGGTTTTTCCTCTCGGCCACCCCATTAGATTGGGGCGAGTAGGGAGGCGTCCTCTCATGAATAATACCGTGTTCCTCACAGAATTCGTCAAAGATTTTAGGAAAATACTCTCCACCACGATCCGACCTCAGACGCTTGATCTTTCTCTCTAGTTAATTTTCAACTTCGGCCTTATAAATTTTAAAGTAGTCTAAAGCTTCATCTTTAGTTCGCAACAAGTAAACATAGCAAAATCTAGTCGCATCATCAATCAATGTCATGAAATATCTCTTTTCACCTTTTGTCAACACACCATTCATCTCGCATAGATCAGAATGTATGAGATCTAGAGGTGCCAAGTTTCTCTCCTCGGCCGCCGTGTGAGGCTTACGAGGTTGCTTCGATTGCACACAACTATGGCACTTAGAACCTTTGGCAATAGTGAATTTCAGAATTAAACTCATGCTGGATAACCGAGACATCAAACCAAAATTAATGTGACATAAACGAGAATGCCAAACACTGGTATCATCATTAACACCGCCACAAATATGGTTCACGGATTTATTACAGAAATCTGAAAGTGAAAAGCGGAACAAGCCTCCGCACTCATAGCCTTTTCCAATAAATTGTCCATGCTTGGAAATGACTACCTTATTCGACTCTAAAACAACCTTAAACCCATCTCTGCAGAGAAGGGAACCGCTAACAAGATTCTTGTTCATAGAAGGGACATGCTGCACGTTCCTCAGCTGCACGATCTTCCCCGAAGTGAACTTCAGATCTACCGTGCCAACACCACGAACAGAGGCATGTGACCCATTGCCCATTAGAACGGAGGAATCCCGTGCGGCCTGATAAGAAGTGAACATAGAGATGTCAGCACACACATGAACGTTAGCACCCATATCAATCCACCAAGAGGGAGATTGAAATACTGAAAGAACAGTAAATAGATTACCATACCCATCAGTATTGCTAGCAGTCACGACGTTGACATTCTTGGCCCTTTTCCCTCTGCGGTCTGCGCGTTCTGGGCAGTCCTTGGAAAAGTGGCCGGGCTCTCCACAAGTGAAACAAGTTAGATCACTCCTGTCCCTGTTCGGCTTCTTCTTCTTGAAGGTTGTAGTCTTTACAGGCTTGTTGAAAGAGGGCTTGAAGTTCCCTTTATTCTTGCCTAAGGATTTGCCTTTCTGCTGGACAAAGTTAGCAGTAGCATGACCCTCTCCTTTCTCAGTAGTGTCCTTAGCACGAGCCTTCTCCTCAACATCAAGGGACTCTATCAGATTTTCAACTGATATCTCCTGTCTCTTGTGTTTGAGAGCTGTGGCGAAATTCCTCCATGAAGGGGGCAACTTAGCAATAATGCAACCCGCCACAAACTTGTCGGGTAAGGCACACTTAAGGAGTTCGAGCTCTTTGGCAATGCACTGTATCTCATGAGCTTGTTGAACCACAGGAAGGTCCTTAGTCATCTTAAAATCATGAAAGCTCTCCATGATGTACAGTTCACTGCCAGCATCTGCAGCACCAAACTTGGCGTCCAGTGCGTCCCAGAGCTCCTTCCCGTCTTTTATGTGCATAAACACATCACACAGACGGTCAGCAAGAATGCTCAGAATGCATCCCACAAAGATAGTATTGGCTTCCTTGAACTTTTTCTGATCATCCTCAGACATAGTTCCTTCAGGTTTGCCTTTACTAATCTGGAACACTTTCATCGTGGTCAGCCAAAGCTCAGCTTTGTACTGCCACCTCTTGAAGTGCACACCGGTAAATTTATCCGGCCTCAGTGCATCGGTAAAACCAGCCATTGATAATTCAGGAAATTGCCTACAATTAGGTTTTTGGATTGTTGGATAATTAGGTACAATTTCCATTATTAATTCCAGAATATTAAGCATGACAACAGCAGCTACTACCACAAGTAATTCGAACATACTAGATGTACTAAACAGCAAGATGAACGAAAACAAGTAGTAGCGAAACATGTACTCGCAGAACATGATGAACATATAAACTGCAGTAGACCGCACGTACCGCTCGTTTGCAGATGTAGTCGCTGCAGTAACGTTGTTGATGACAACGTTGGAGAAGACCGGTCGATGCAGACGGCGATGAAGACGGCGGTAGGCTGCACCGCCCGACTTGGAAGGAAGACGACCCGTGATGAAGAGCTTGAGCAGTCGCGCAGAGCGCTTCCCAAAAACCTAATTTGCCCTCTCCCGTACAGGATCGCAAAGGCGAGTGGTTCCGGAGACCTGCTCTCCCGTTCGCCGGTGCACGCCGGCG
Organism: Dactylis glomerata; assembly: GCA_007115705.1. Lineage (NCBI taxonomy): Eukaryota > Viridiplantae > Streptophyta > Magnoliopsida > Poales > Poaceae > Dactylis > Dactylis glomerata. Next base: position 4,131,126 of record QXEO01001278.1, on the reverse strand, counting down.
CTCGGGATGGAGTAGACTACGGAGGCGGCGCAAGCAGCGAGAGGTGGCAAAACCCTAGATCGGTTTCAGATGTGTGCGGCGGTAGCCAGGCAAGAGTTTATATAGGCGGCGCAGCGGAGAAACCCTAGGCAACGTGGGCCACGCCCACGTCGCACGCCCGAGTCGGTTACAGCAGCCCACGATCTGGGAGCGACCCGAACCGGCTAGCTGTGACGCGTCCGTCAAGGACTCGGTCAAACGTTTGGTTTTTCTGTGCAGCAAAAAGATAAGCTCGGCTCCGAGGCTCAATTCCGCAAACCGTGGCGCACGCGCGCGTGTCGAGTCGAGTCGAGGAGGAGGAGGAGCGCGCGTGTGGCACTTCTCTTCTCACTCACTTACCAAGTGGTGCAACACCCCACCTTATATGTTGGTCTACATCTCTCCCAACTTTCGATGTGGGACTAAACTTAGCTCACACCCCTTGTCTTTGTGCAACCAACAACTTGGGCTGCATGTCACATGGGCTCACACACATGAGCTTTGAGATTTCTAGGAATTTCTGAAATCTATTATGGGCTCATATGAAAAGGCCCAATATTTCAACAAAGACAACAGATAAAGTTAGCTTAATTTATCATTAAGCCACTTAGGTGAACTAATTCATACACACATCAGCTGCCAAACAACTTGTCGCTTCTATGAGTAACGGTATTACTTTGTGATAGAGTTCGACCTAAACTGAGAACCATTCCTTTGATCTTGCCCTTAATTCTGATGCAGCCGCTGAGTTTACCATCGGCATGCTTCTCAACACAGATGTTCACCAAAACATCTTTGCCAAACACACTCTTGGCGTAAAGATTGGCAGCTATAAACCCACAGTCCCCATCAAGCGCCGACCTGATGTCAAAGTTACCATATGAGTAGAGAAGCTGGCATATGAAGTGCAAAGTTTACAAACGATTAGCAATCCAACAAGAAGTGGAACGCGAGATTCTAGCATGCTCTACGTATTCAGAGTGTACTCCTACTCGTAATACCAACCGATACAAAGTCAATGTTCATTTAAACAAATGCATAACTTCTAATTCGTGCTAAGCCCTCAATCCGCAGAGGACTCGACGCAGGGCATTCGGGCTCCAAGGGGCACTTGCCAAACGGAGTTTTTTCGTTGAATTCCTTGCTCGTATTTGGGAACTTTTGCTCTATTGTTCATCTACAGTTTTGTGACACCATGATTTCACCACTTTGTTTCCTCAGGAAATACTTGTCTACTTATGTGAAGAACAGTTACACACAGGTCTATGGTTTTGGGTAGTTTTTTTTTCAAAGTTTTAAATAGCACGCTATCTTGTCGCTATAGCAGATCCAGATCACTCCTGCTAACGGTATGCACGTTTAGCGTTAGATAGGATCTCCCACTAATAGCTCTCTAAATCGCGCTAAAACGCTAAATTGTTTCAAAAGATACGCTACTTCTTCCGCCATGTCTAAAAATTTACTGATTTCAATTTGAAAGTTAGATCTGATTATGTAGTATGCACTTATGCACTCTTTTAATTGCTACAATCAACATGGTTTTGGGGTACATGATTGTATCATTGAATCATTGAATTTTTTGTTATACTTTTTAGATAATATGAATATATGATACCTATATTTTATGAAAATTTCCTTGTTTTTGGGAAAAACGCTAAATGGCTTAGCGTCACTATAGCTTTCTTAGCGTCTCCTTGTTTTTATATTTGCTCAGCTACGAAAATAGCCAATTTTTGCTATGAAAATGCCCACGGGTCGGATGTAGTTTAGCAGGAACCTGGGAGTAATTTGAGTCTTGTCGCTAGGTTTTTCTTTAAGGAAATGTAAGCGGGATGGGGTGGCTTTCCCAGGGTATAAGGGTTCGTTATCTGGAGGTGACCACTCCCTATGGCTAAAGCACTACTAGCCACGCTGTAGTGACGTCCTTAAACGAATTCTCAGTGACCTAACCAATTTACCAATGTAAAAGTCCTATTTTGCCATAAAAAATGTAAATTATGAATTTTATGCTGTATGGCTGTTTGGATAAGTCGTAGAATATCCATTGTTGAAAAGGATAGTAAAGTATAAAATGATTAAAAAAAGAAGGGGCCATTTGGACCTCTTGTGTGTGCAATTCTGGTTTGGTGAAATGAAGAGCTCATTTACATAACTTCTAGTTTGTGTGATACAATGCTCAGTTCAATTTACATCAGAATCTTAGTTTATATCTAGAATAGAAAAACATTAAACTAGTAAAAAAATCGTGAAATTCGAAGTCATGGTTGTGTTACTAAGAGATATATCAAGCTTTTGCGTATGGCCACATATTTTACAGGCATTTTTCAGAAAAATGTATTATTAATTAATGCATCAAAGCATCGAAATTGTAGTCAGCAGATCAACGTGAAAGGTCATTTCTCTTTGAAACTTACCGTGGTGTTACACAGGTCATGTTTGTTGACTTGATTATATGGTTCAGAAATTCCATCTCATCCTGAAGCACAGTGTTAATGTTCAACTGATGAAAAGGAAAGAATATCAGTAGTGTACACCAACACATAAGATTTACACGAAAAAGGAGCATGACCATGAAAATTGTTTGGTGAAATATAGAGCATATCTTCATGTTAGTATGCCAAGAATGTAAATTGCTAACATGTGATCGTAGTACTTGCTAATTTATAGCCACCCGTGGAAAATGCTAGAAAGACATGCACTTTTTTTTAGGAAAGTGCAATACAATGAAATAAAATCAGCATCTTGCAAATTCAAAATTATAGAAGTAGCTATGGTACTTTATTTTGCCACTGACACTCAGCCCACATATTCCGAAAAGCTATATCAGTGCATGTAGCAGGCGACATGTAATCCAGGATGTTAATGAAAATAGTGTTTAGGACCTCTGAATGCACCTTTCCATTTGAAGTCAATAAATGATGCGACCAAATATGACTACACTGTTTGCTGAAGAAATCCTGATGTTAACCTGAATTTGCTTGCTTTCCTGAGGGGCCAAGGTGTATTTTTCAGAGCAGACAGTAACCATCACATCTTTACCCTCTGTTTGAAAATCCAAGCACAAGTACGGAAGTGCTTCTTTTGTTCGGTTTATGACTATAACATCAACTACTGCATTGTAATATTGATTAACCGTAACACATGCTTCAGCATAGACAGGATCACTGAACCCCGTCAACTGAACAAGGCCATTCAGTCCATTTGCATCATCTGCACCCTTCGTAACAGCATCAGTTGCAGCTTTTAAATAATCTCGATAATCATCATCCAACTCGCGTTGGTTCAATCCCTACACGAATAAATACAAAACAAAATATTAAATGGTACAGAAAATTGCAAAAGAGTAAATTGACACACTCTTGTAGAGTTGAATCTTATGGCTTTATCATCACTCTGATAATACAGCAGCAGAATTAACATAGATTTGTTATGCCTCTGATTACAAGGTAAAAAATGTCTGCAGTTCACGTGTTGCCGTATTTAATGATAAGGTCAATCTTTATGGCACATACCAACATTGTGGCCCATGTCTCTTTATATTCTACATGTATGAACTCCTGTTGAAGAATGCACTTCTTTTACGATTTAACCTCAAGCAGGGAACAATTTTTCTATGATCATATCAAAGTTCATTACTGTAATACCTATAGAACTAAAACATTCTTAAAAGTTTCGAATGATTCAATTTGTCAACCATAACAACTATTCCAACAGAAAACTTCTAGTCCACACATTAACTATTCATGACAATAGAAGGAATAGTCAATATAAACTAAAGTAGGTTCTGTATTGAAAAAGAAGATCATTAAACGACCATGACCAATGGACATTGCACTATATTGGTATAAACATAGTCACCATAAAGCACATGAGCAAGACTTGTTCAAACTTATCTCAGAAATCAAATATACTATGCACATCATAACAATGGAAGATAACTAAGTGTAAAGTCAGGTGACGAGCACGCGCGGCAAACTGGTACGAGCTCGGTCAATCATTTGCTCGTGCCCGTCGCGAATCGCTGATTTGCGCGCGTACATGGCACGTGCTGGAACCATGAAACAGAGCAACATCCACGATCCGTCCTAACTATCGAACTGGATCAGGCATCGGCGGAGCAAATTCGAGGGCCGTGGCTGCTTGTCTATACTCTGCAGCAGGTACGATCTAGCAGTGGCGGACCCAGAAGAAAATTTCAGTGGGGGCCAAATCTATGAGTGGTGGCTTCTCTTTGGCAAATTCAAATTATTTTGGAATTTTTCATACAAATATACAGAGATTTTATAACAATTCAAAAATTTGAGTGAGGGCCAAGGCCCCCCACTAAGGGTCTGTTTGTTTGGGCTGCTGCTGTTAAAAAGCAGCTGTAGCTGGTGAGCTGTTAGAAAGCAGTTGTGGGAAGTAGCTGCTGGAAGCTGAGATTTGATGTTTGGTAGAAGAGCTTTTAATAGCTGTTGTTGCTGATTTCAAGGATGAAATGTCTGGAATGCCCCTGAATGCTGAAGATGTTGTATAAATACTGTTTTGAACTAAATTAGCTAATTCTAACCATTTCTTACCATATTTGGGATGATTAATAGCTAAAATACCACAATTTTAATTTAAAAGTATTCATAAATAATTTATATTAAAATAATTTGGGAGTTATTTGTTTGGCTTTTGGCTTTTGGCTTTTGGCTTTTAGCTTTTGGCTTGTAAGTCAAAATTTTGTGCGGCAATTCTATTACAAGACTTGTCATATTATATAAAACGTAAACCATCATATTTATATTACAAGACTTTTCAATACAATTCCAAAAGAGCTAGAAGTTCGTCACACGCACACATATATTACAAAAATTACATTAACCCAAAAACGCTACAAGCTTTCTCTCATCTAGACACCTCCCCTTGATGCAAACAAAGCGTTAGCTATGTTATCACGAATGTTGTTCATGCTAACATGGTCCTCTCCCAAATCATCGCCTACATTGCCTCCTGATGTGGAACTAACATGCCCTGGTGGCATATAGTTCTCATCATTATCACAACGATAGAAGTGAAGATCAAACAACTGACTATCACGAATGAAGTTATGGAGTGCTAGACATGCAATGATAATCTCTGTCTGCTTCTCTAACGGGTAACTAGATATACCATGCAAGATGCGCCATTTCTGCTTCAATACCCCAAATGCTCTCTCAATAGCATTCCTCAAAGATGAATGGGCATGGTTGAATATTTCTTGCTTCCCCGTAGGCGCTCCAGCTAGCCTAAATTCAGGTAAGTGATACTTGGTTCCTGTATATGGTGAAAGATACCCAACCTGATTGGGATAGCCCGAATCTACTAGATAGTACCTTCGGACGGCGGGGCAGCGGCGCGTTTCTCCGGCGGCCGACGGGGACGACAGGGGCTGGGCGGCGACGGGGGCTGGGCGGCAACGGGGACCAAGAGAGGGAGGGGAGGTGCGGGGAACGGAGGCGACAGGGGCTGGGCGGCGACGGGGACTGGGTGGCGGCGATGGGGGCTGGACGGCGGCGGCGGTCAGACCGTAACCCTAGCCGCCATCGCTGGGAACGGGCTGGCTCGGGAGGAAATGAGGGCCGATTCGATGTGGAGCGCGCTGGTTATATACGGAGTGGCAGTTCTCTGTAAATAACTGGTATGTGATAGGATAGCATGGTCTTTTCCTATTTGAGAAGCTCGGGAAGCAGCTGGAAGCAGCCCCCGGCCTGCTTCGTATCGACAGCGGCAGTCTAGCCTATTTCGCTCCAGCGCTTCTATCAAGTACTTTACAAAATTCAGTTGTTTGTTTGAGCTACTACTTTTCTCTACTAATATAAAAGAACCCAGACTGTCAGATCCGGAGGATCTGAACCGTTCACATCTCCAGAATAAACGCTCCAGATTTCTTCAATGATGTAGGATTTCCTATAGCTAATCCCCGTTTACTCCACTCGATATTAGCAAAATCTCTACTAATATAAAACAACCCAGACTGATCCGGAGGATCTGAACCGTTCACATCTCCAGAATAAACGCTCCAGATTGCTTCAATGATGTAGGATTTCCTATAGCTAATCCCCGTTTACTCCACTTGATATTAGCAAAAAAAAATAACCGTTCCCCACGACCGTCTCCCACGCCCTCGACGCACCGACGACGACTACAGTCAAACCAGGATCGACCCGCAAGAGAGCAGTCGAGGAAGGGCGCCGACCACCACGAGAGCAGTCCAGGGCAGGGCGCCGACCAACTCCGCCGGACGGAGCCGCAGGCGAGGCCGCCGCTGCCGCACGGGGCGCTGTCCACCCCGCCGCCGCCCACGGAGCTCACCCGCCGGGCTCCCACCACGCCATCTCGCCGCCCGGAAGCAGGGGGCGCCGCCCAACTCCGCCGAACGGGGCACAGGCGTGGGCGCCGGCCAGCTCCGCTGCACGGGGTGCATCGCCGACCAAACTCGAGCAGAAGAGGGCCGCCGCCGTCGTGACAGTCCTCGCGCCTAGCCACCCCACCCGCAGCAGAGACGCTGCCGCCGCAATCTCCGTACAAATCGACCAGGCCAGGGCGCCTACCAGCTCTGGCGGACGGGGCGCATCGCCGTACATCGTCGCCGACTGCGCCGCATAGCAAGGGTCGCCCACCATCCTCACCGTCAGCAGTCGAGGTCGCCGCCCACCACGAGAGCTGGCGAGGGAGGCCGCCGCCCAGCTCCGCCAGAATTTTTGACGAAACAGACCACCTGCGCCAGTGTATTGCCAAAAAGGACCACCTCTGAAAAACATTGCCAAAAAGGACCCGTACTGAGTGGCGGCACCCCTGGGCAGGCGACACGTGGGACGTGCCGCCTGGGCCAGAGCCGGCAGGGGGGTGCCGCCACCTACGTCGCCGGCATGTGGCTGCCCCGGGACGCCGTGGGCCCTGCCGACTACCTGCCGCCTCCGTGATCGCCGGCAAGCTGCTGAGGTGGCGCCTGCCGCCAGCAGGGATGGCGGCACCCTGGTAGCCAGCGTGCACTGATTTGTAGGCAATGATTTTTCGGTTGTTGCCCGACAGCATCTCCCGCCCTCGCATGCGCTGATAAAATCGCACTGATTTTTAGGTTGTTGCCAGACAGCATCTCCCGCCCTCGCATGCGCTCATAAAATCAATGCTTTAGAATACTGTTTGATACAGAAAAAGACCACCGTTCACTGTGTCGTAGCAGTAACTAGACCACCGACGGCACTAATCGCAGGCTATATAAGCAAGGTATTCGTCATTCATTCCTCTCACCCATGGGTTTGTTGCATCAGTATAGCCTCCAACCATGTCGGATGTTCTTCCATTCTTTGATCCCGCTAACCGTGATTTCCACCCAGAGATGACCCATTGTATCCTGTGTCGTACCGGAACATATTGTGAGAGTATAGGTATGTCTTTCCAGGAGATAATCATTGAAGATAGCCACGTAGCTAAGATAGGTATATGGTTACCGAGGATGCAGCTCCCACTGAGGAGCATAGAAGAGGTACGCCAAGAACTATTAAGGCAGCAAGCAAGGTGGAATAGAGTGGTTGAGCTCAAAAATATTGAGGCTGGTCTTGGTTTTCAAAGTTGGATCAATACTGATTCAACTGAAATCACGATGCTGCCAAAAACATACGCATTGCACATACAGGTAATATTTATTATTTTGCGCACTTTATATTCCTTAAGATTTATTTGTAGTACTACTGACATTATCCGGTTTTCTATTTGTCATATGCAGCACTATCCTGATGACGCAGAGTTTGTCAATAGAAGAATCAAGCACTTTGCCTGGCTGAAAAAGATATTTGGTCCAGTGCGGGGTGGTTTATACCGCCCGAATACATATGCTGACGCTCTAGCAGAGGCAACATATGATGAGTATGATGACGATGACTTCCTGCCTGCGCCTGTGAAATCCAAGGGTAAGAGTGCTGCATCGTCGAAGGCCAAATCAAACGCAGCATCATCATCGGGCAAGCGTTGATTCGATTAGTGAAACATTGTAATGTATCTTAATTTGAAGCCTCGTGACATGTGTATCTTACTAGTAGTTTATGTTGTATTTGTGTTGCAAGCAAATAAATGGCAGGCCTTATTATCGCAATAAGTGATTGAAAGCAAATTTATTTGTCCCATACAAACGAACATAGAAATATGTCTATTACATAGCTGGAAATAGTAACATAGATATATATAGGCGTACACAAATTGTGTTAGCCTTGTCGGCGAGGTCTGGGCTGCCTGTGCCGACGTCCTGAAGGCGATAGACGTTCACGGGGGGGATGAGGTTCACGGTGGCCTCGGCCGTACTGCCGCTCGTCCTCTTCTGGTTGAGTGTCAGGTGGTGGCGGAGGAGTATGAAACACGTGCTGAGATCCAGAGGGTGGAGGGATTAAGCTCCCAGATGTGCTAGCTGGATCGTACGAAAAGAAGTCAGGGACAGATAGAAAAAAATTGGTGTTATCCTGTCGCAGCATATGTTGAAATCCCTGTGGTGGAGCCATGCTGTATCCAATACCAGCTCCCATGTCGTTCCACGTCGGATCAATAGTTTCCTAAGGGGTATAGACAATATTAGAACCCATGTCGCGTTAATGAGGATGAGAAGGTGTAATTAGTTCAGATATATGCACATACTTGTGTGGTATTGAACTGTTGTGAACTCTCGCCTTGATCCCACGTCGCATGTGCTTGCGGCATATTTTGGCCAACATCATAATCCACTGAATCCCACGCAGTCCCAATATTTTCGTGCACACGCCGTGCTCCCACGTCGCATGTGTATGAGTCCATCCCTCCAGATGGGGTAACAGTTGGCATAGTAATTGGCTCCTCCTAGCAAAATCATTGAAAAAAGAAATGGTTACTGTATATGGAATTTAGTGTTTTTGTAGACAAGAGTCTTATCGGGGATGGGAAATGTGAAAAAAGAGGTTGTTCCATAGTACCTGTCTAGGAGCACGTCTTTGAGATCCTAGACGTGAATGTGAACGTTGTAGTAGTGATGAGTCTTGTCGGGGATGTGTCATTGGTGTGGTACTCAGTCGCGGCTCACTGGGTCGTGCAAGACTCGATCTAGACGAAGGCGCTGCAGGCATTTCGGGATGATGCGCAATAATATCATCAAGACGGGTGCAGCCTAAACGCCGAAGTCCGCTTGCAGCAGTAGCGAAAATACGTCTGAATATGTTCTTCCCTTCCTGTGTATTTAAGTTCTGCTGTTGCATAGCTCTTTGTGCATCAAAAGCGATTTGCCGTAAATCTTCGAGCTGCATGTATCACAATTAGGACATGATTAATTAGGACATGATTAATTAGGACATGATTAATTAGAACACAATTAGTACCGTGCTGTCACGATGGTACGCCGATGATAAGATTTCTGGTCCACGCACTTGCTCATCCTGTGTAAGCTCTATAGGCGGAGGACCCGACAACAAGGTACGTGTGTTACGGATGTACCACTAATTGTATATCGCAGTTGTATTTATATTGTATGGTCTGAAAATTGAGAAATATATTAGACATAGAGAAAGGGTAATATTTAGACTCTCAAATAAAATATACAAAAGCATATTACCTTTCATCCTGTACACAATCAATCAACGCGTTCTCATTCCACGTTTCAATCCAACGCCTATTATGTGTCTGCCAGTCATAACAATTCTTTCCTTTATTGTCTTGCCTACATGACAAAAAATTGAATTAAATAGAGTTCACACAATATTAAGTATACGATACCATTGAGTGGAAATCTTACTTATGTATGGCATGTTCGAGCTGTCTGGGTACTGGTGGGGGCACATCCTGATGGAGATCAAATTGGCGCATTACACGCTCGAGGTTATATGGCTCAACCATCCAAATAAATAGTAGGTTGCACCGAGTCATCCAGTACGCATGGTCTCTGACACAGTCAATTGTTGGCTGCTGATCACCCCAGATGGACACCAAATTGTTACGCGTCCATGGATCCCATATGATATTGTACCACTCCAGATGCTCAAACTGGTTGTGATATTCAGGGTAGCATCCGCGTACAATATTTGTGGCCCATGATTTCTGGACATGGACCCACCGGCTAGCCATAGTAAGAGGCCCATATTTATACTGTGTGGCACTATTATAAGGGTGGATTTTTTTCTTTATAACTGGACGACCAACAGGTATGTACTCCCATGACCATAGCTGCAAAAACTCATAGGGAACAACAAGTGTATGACCACCATCACCTTTCTTCCTTGTTGCATCATATAAACCCCTATAAGTATGAGCTAGCAAAGCAGAACCAAAGCTGTATGGGGGGCTTGTAGGTAATGGAGCATCTACTATCTCCTCGGCAATCTTAATTAGACTAGGGAGACATACATCCCCATGCGTCGATGGGAACATCATTCCAAAAAGAAACATCAAATACGCGAACAGGTGCCTCCTCAACGTCTCCTCTGTTGCAACATCTGGTAATTTATGATAAAGTTGTGCTAACCAACTCATTGGGACACCCCTTGGTCTTTTACCACGCCGAGCACCTGTTGGCACTTCCGTGTCTAGACGCACTCGAAGATCGTCAGGCCAATCACTAGAATATGCAGGAGGGACCAAAGGCTTACCGCAGATTGGTAGACCTGTGATCAGTGACACATCCTTAAGTGTGGGCGTAAGCTCCCCACAACGTAAGTGAAAAGTGTGTGTCTCAGGTCTCCAGCGATCTACTAGTGCTGATTGCAGAGATGCATCTAATATAAATTTAGCCTCAACATCTGTTAACCTCGAGTATGGAAGAAGTCCGTAAGCCTGAAGGTATGTGTCATAAAAAGCATTTGTATACCATCGACTTTTAATAGTTCGAAGCCTAAATGTTGGAGGCGGATGCACATGTGTACTAGGATCCAACCAAATGTGGCAGCGGTGCCCATCATCAATTGATTGATGTAATAGGGATGGTAGTTGCGCCATATTATCCTGTGGTCAGATAAATTATAGTTAGTACAAATAATATTGTGCAAACTTACTAAAAATTATATACAAACTTAAAATCATTAGATAATACAAAATAACAAATAACAAATTACAAATTAAACTCATTACATGATGCAAATACATAATTCATTACAAACGAAATTCATTATATAATAAGTTCACGAAAATTAATAGTAATTTATTACAGTACATCGAAGCTAGGAAAATACAACATTCAAAATTACTAGCTGCGGTAGGGGCATTCCCTGCGTGGGTGTCCAGCGCACCTACAAATGCGACATCGACGTGGTTCTCCAGATTGGCTATGGTCCATGTCGTTCCTATGACGTCGAGAGGGTCGGCGTCCCTTATCAGTTCTAAGCATCGCCGGATTTGAAACATATATGATATTACTTCGCTTGCACACATCCCTGTAGTGTTCATCTATGCCCCAGGCCCAGAATTCACCATTCCAGGTGTTAAGAAGACTGAATGTGCTGAAATAAGGAGATATGTAATGCTCCACGCTGATCTTTTGTTCGGCAGCCGCCCTGAGGACATGACTACATGGATAGCCTAGCAGCTTGGGCTTGTTGCAGGTGCACTCACATGAGTTGGGGCCAAGAGTAACAGCATGCTTTCGTGCTCCCCTGTGGTGGCCGTGAACATACTTCGCTCGAACATTGATCAACCATTTATTCCTAAGGGCGTCGACCAGTTCTACCAACATAACTATATGTGATATACTACAACAAAATAAATACTTCACACTTTTTAAGAGATTAATTTTAGACCTACCTAAACTTCAAGTATGCAACTGAAAATTTTGCATACAATTCATTATTCTTTCATGCATCCTATCAATAACAGAATAAAATTACTTCACATTTCCGTTCTACCAACTTAACTACATGGGATACACTACAACAAAATAAATACTTAACACTTTTTAAGAGATAAATTTTATACCTCAACTTCAAGAACGCGATCGAATATTTCCAATAACCAATAATTAATTATTCAGTCCGCAACTTTTTATGCGACCGAATATTTCCAATAACCACTAATTAACTCACGTTCGTAGCAAATTTCACCTGAAAAATATATGCAGCCAAATTATTCACAAATCACACTTCTACTACAGGAACAAAAAAAATATGACACGAGGTTTACACCTTTTCTTCAATGACTATTGCTCCACTTGGAATTTGGCGGCACACAATTTGCATGTACTAACAGCGACATCGTATTCATACTATAATCCACCTATCACATAAAATCATTGGTTCCGTTAGAATGCATGTACAAATAATCCATGCTTCATTACCAAGTAGGAAAACATGCAACTATAATATCTTAATTATCACTCTCCATACTAATAATATGATACATCCCTAAATCTATAACTACCATGCAATAATATAAGTAATCATTTCGCATATGTTACCTTCATACGACTAGCAGCTCTACTTCTTCATCGGTGAATCTTCCTTTCCAATTAGCTCCCAAATACCATCTACTTAGGCTAAACACTAACACAACTCAGCTCATTACAGAGGACAGAGCTGATGATGGAGTACGAGTGGCTGCTGATTGAATGAGTGAGAGAGAGAGAGAGCTGAGAGCTGAGAGCTGAGTGAACGAAGCGAGAGAGATGAGTGATAATTGGAGAGCTGGTCTTTAAAAGGAGTACGAGTGGCTGCTGATTGAATGAGTGAGAGAGAGAGCGATGCTGCAGTCTTTAAAAGGAGAGCTGGTCGGCGGACGTCGCATCCTGTCCCATGATAATTGGAGTCTATTTACTATACAAAACAGTGTATCATAGCTTCGAATAGACAGATAAAAATAGCACAGATTGCATATCACATGTGAGCAATAATCACTGCAATTTCTTTAGCTTTCTCTTTAGCTTTCCCGCCTAAAAAACCGGTCACTTAGCGTGGGAATCAGTGCCTGCAGGCGGTCGGGTGTCGGTGGCAGGGTGCCGGCGACGGGTGAGGCGGCAGGGCGCCACATCACCCTGCCGGCTATGGTGGAGGCGGCATGGCCCGCCACCTCCCACGGCGTCCCGGGGCAGCCACATGCCGGCGACGTAGGTGGCGGCACCTCCCTGCCGGCTCTGGCCCAGGCGGCACGTCCCACGTGTCGCCTGCCCGGGGGTGCCGCCACTCAGTACGGGTCCTTTTTGGCAATGTTTTTCAGAGGTGGTCTTTTTTGCCAATATACTGGCGCAGGTGGTCTGTTTCGTCAAAAATTCGCTCCGCCAGACGGAGCGCATCGTTGACTGAGACGCGTCGCCGCCCACCACGCGAGCAGGCGAGGGCAATGCCAGCACGCGAGGCCTCCGCCGGACAGAGCGCATCACCGCCCACCACACGAGCAGGCGAGGGCGCTGCCCAGACCATCGTTGCCGTCCGCGCGGCGTCGCAGGGGTAGCCGACCATCGTTGCCGTCTGCGACGCATCGTCGTACCATCGTCGTCGTCCGCGTCTCACCCTACGCCGTCGACGACACAGTTCAGGACCTGCGTCACGACGCCAATTTCTTCCGCGGACAGCGCGGTGCTGGTAGTCGCGTTGTCCCCCACTAGCCCTGCTACTGAAATAATACTGCTGCTTTGTTCTACTTTTTTCTGCAGTACTGAATTTCCTATTTTTTGGAGTTGAGATGTGTGAAATGAACACTGTTTACCAATTAGCAACCACCAGACCTGGCCAGTTATCTTAAGTATATGTAATCATTCATATATGTAATCAGGGTCAGTTATCTTAAGTATTTAATCATGAAGAAACGTGGGTTACTCTTCCCACTCTACTTTACACAATCCTGTCATTTTGAATTGTTTGTGTACACTGCCATAGTGCCATTTTATAGGAAAACTACATGTCCTGATATACCTGTGAAATTGTAATTGCAGGCAGCCACTACATTTTGTAAATATTTGAATGACTGCCAAAACTCCGGCACCCACTATGTATTTTCAAGATCATCCAGGCACACATACTTCTGTCATAAGCAGTGGCACACCATGAAGATTTTATTCAGAATCAAGATAAATCTTACTTGAACATAAAAGATAGAATTTGTGATCTCACTTTTTGGGTACATGATGCAGCCTTTCTGGTTCACCATCTATAACTGAATAAAAGTGTACTGGTCAGAATAGTCATTTTTGACATTGCAGTGATAACAGATTATGTGTTTGAAGAATATATGTATATGGGTAAATGGTGGATAGTTTGACATGTAACCAAAGGGGTTGATGATGCGACTTCAGAGAAGAATGTGATCAGACGCCTACTCTGCCTTCATAAGCATGAGATTCCAGTTCTTCTAGGATGCACTTCTCCAGCCAATTGTGCTATACTTCCTGTGTTTGGTATGCTTCTTTCAAGTGCCATTGACATATTTTATGAACCGCCTCACAAAGTGCGAAAAGATTCATTTTTCTGGGCAGAGATGTGTATGTGATCTCCTCCTTATCATCCTAATGCAGTGCTCTTTTTTAAACATGGCAGATGTTAAACTTGATGATGCGCATGTGAGCTAGCATTGATGTCATGATCAATTAGTTATCGTAACTTCTTTTTACATAATATTAGCTTGGATTTTTCTAGAAGTAAATGATATTCTTTGGAAAGGGATTAATTGGCCACAAATATCCTGGAGACTTGATATTATAAGGAATAAGTTATTCCTCTATTAGATAAAAAATCTTTTCTTTAACTAAACCATATTTTTTTAAAAAAATAGTTGTCAGTTAGGCTAAGACATGTAGATATATTTTCTTCTTTCTTCACGTGATCCTCGAGGTACATGACACGAGTGGACTCATGACGGCTGAGGCAATGTTGTCAAGCCAGAGATGGACACCTGCAATGCCTGTTGACCACAATAGGTACGATTCTCAATTCTTTACATACGTGTGTTGTTCATTGAGCTGTTTTGGACGAGGAATTTAGAACGAGACGTAGAGAATAGTTGCCTATGCTGATTTTGTATTATGTTGGATGATTTCCATGTAATGCTTCTGCTTTCTTAACAACCTTATGGGTAAGGTTGTAGTATTCTTGATAGATCACCACATATTATCATATTCTTGACAAAATTGAAATTAAGACTTAGATATCGACATTTTAATGCCGACATGTTCTAGAGATAATTATTACGCCTCTATGATTGCCTGAAGATTGTTGACATGCCACTTTTTGGACTCCCGTGAGTGTTGTAGACATGTAAAAACATTTACAGATGCATATCATGAAAGTGTGGCTTCTTGTATCACATCTTTTGTCCATGTTTCCTGTTAAACATCATTAGAATATTTAGTGCATCTCCATCTCCATCTCCACTAATATAAAAAGAGAGAGACTGTCAGATCCGAAGGATCTGAGCCGTCCACACTACCAAAATCAACGTTCAAGATCAATCCAATGATGTAGGATTTGCAATCCCTGCTTAATCCACGCTTATATATCGAGAAAATAACCGACTCCCACGACTGTCTCCCACGCACTTCGCGACCCCAACCAACATTGCAGTCAAACGAGGAGCGGGAATTAGCAAGGTCGCCGGCGAGCAACCACGCAACCTGGCCAGGCAGGGCGTCGACCAGCAAGGGAGCAGGCCAGGGCGCCGACCACCACGCAAGCACTCAAGGGCAGGGCGCCGACCACCACGGGAGCACTCTAGGGCGCCGCCCACAAATTGACCAGGCCTGGGCGCCACCCACAAATCGACAAGGCCAGGGCGCCGCCCAGGTCCGCCGAACGGAGCTCATCGCCGCTCGCGTCGAGGGCGCCGCCCACAAATCGACCAGGCCAGGGCACCGACCAGCTCCGCCGGCCGGAGCGCATCGCCGCTCGCGTCGAGGGTGCCGCCCACAAATCGACCAGGCCAGGGCTTCTTCCAGCTCCGGCGGACGGAGCGCATCGCCGACCATCATCGCCGGCTGCGCCGCGTCGCAGGGGTCGCCCACCATCCTCGTCATCTGTGCGGGGTCGATGGCTATCCTCGCCGTCTGTGCGGGATCGACGTCCATCTTCGCCGTCTGCGCCGCATCGGCGGGGTCATCTCACTGTCAGCACAGGTCGCGTTTTCCCCCACCCCCACTTCCCTCCCCCTTGAGCTCTGTCCTTCTGTTCTACTGCTCTGTTCTTACTCTTTTTGACTGAAGACACACAGCTCTTCAACTCTTACAGTGCCCTTTGTGCCCATGAATCCCTATTCCCTAATGTGCCTTCTCTTTGCTGATGAATTTTAGGCAGCTTACAATGTTTACATGCAAGCGCAGCTGAGTCTGTGACCAAAAATGGCAGCTTAGGCGGCTGGTTTATGTGGTATGCTATCTATTTTCTATCTATGGTCTCTCAGCGTGTCCATCTATCGAAAAATATGTGAGATTTGTGGACTATGCTCAGAAGTGTCATTACTGCTATATTTTGTGAGATATACTCAATTGCATGACTCTATATAATTCAGAAAACACTTTTTTCCTGTGACATATTGTTATATCCATTCTTTGTATTGTTTGTCTGGCCTGTTTGTCCAGTAACCATGGCAATATGAAAAAAAAATAGCAGTTTCATTTTCATTGGCATAACCATAGTAGATCATGCAAAAATAATATGTGAGAATATATGGGTATTTAGAAGTTCTGAACACACAAAATCTAATGTGTTACAGGAGCTCAATAAAATTTCATTAGCAGCTACCTTCTCAGCGAGATTGTAGCATAAAAATCCCCGAGGACCTGAAAATACATCATGCGGTGACCTTCCTTGAAAAAATAGCATGCAGTGATCTTCTTGGAAAATAGCATGCGGTCGTGCTATTTTCTGAATGTGGCCTACCGGCCACCTTTCTTACAGTATTAAACATGTTAGGTAGAATGTTGTTTCATAATAGTTCGGCGCATTAGTAAGCACGGTACTAACAGAGCACACCATTTTGTGACATGAAATCAGATAAAACTTCTGATAAAAGCAATCGAGTTGTTGAGCTTAGGCATGGTACACAATTGAGATTTTCTAAGTTATTCATAGGAGCAATTATTTAGTCCTTAATTGTAGCAAACACACAGATCCAAAGTGACTGAAAAATAAACATACCTTCAGTAAATATGGTGATACACTATCAGTATCAGATTAAATAAAATCCTGCACCAAACATGCCTATATATTGGTGCTTTATCATCCGTAGGGCATAAATTTTCAAGCGTTCTCAGCTAAAACTGAAGTGTGAAGATGTCAACCATATAATATGTTCCCATCAATCTAGCAAGCCATATAATGAGATAAACCTGAATTACAAAAAAAAACAGGGAGAATAGATCTATATCAGTACTATCCATAACATTGATTGTAACGATCTAGCCAGATGTCAGTTTACTGTGTCATGTAAATGAAAGATAATTAAGCTTTCTGACATCAGAACACAAGTGATCTAAGACTGGAAAAATGCTGGTTGTAACTTACTGGTGAGTTCACTGAATATATAATGTTCCCTTCTTACATTTAGCTTTACTAATAGCCTGCCTAGCTTGTACTCCTGTCATCCCTTTCCATTGAAATATAGTGTATTTGTATCTCATGAATAATTGTTGCATTTGCATAGTAAAAATTCTTATTT
The DNA here is from genome assembly GCA_007115705.1 of Dactylis glomerata. NCBI lineage: Eukaryota > Viridiplantae > Streptophyta > Magnoliopsida > Poales > Poaceae > Dactylis > Dactylis glomerata. The sequence continues at coordinate 4,113,525 of QXEO01001278.1, read as the reverse complement.
TTGGTATTCTTTTAATGAGCTAGCCTCTGCTGCCTGCTGCGTTGGTCGAGAGATACATGTTGCAACCATGCTGCATGGCTGGCAGCCTCATCTGAACTTCTCTGCCAATATGACTGATGAATTTTCAGGAAGATTTTGTCCAAAGAAGATATAGATATGTTGTTCAGCCAATTACCTCTTGTTTGTTTTTCAAAGATATCTTATCTACACTAATATTATCGTTTCTCTGCTGGCCAGAAAGCAGGTCGCTGCCCTTCCTTCTCTCATCGGGGATGCGGACATTGTCAACGCCGTTCCTCCGCATAGCCTAGGATACAGAGTCGTCTGCGTTGTTCCTCCGGGCTTCTGGGACGCAAACACCGCTGCCCTTCTCCCCAGGTGTAGAACTGCCGAGGATGATGAAGGTAGTCGCTGCACCCGCTCACCACAAGTCTGACCGCCGGCGACCTGCGACCCTGCGCGTCACCTGCTAACTCTTACGGGAACATGGCCTGGTACGTAACCTGCTGCACGGCTGCATGTGCTATGCCTTTCTAATCGGTGGACACAATTTGCTCTTATGTTTATACATTCTTATACAGATTTTATAATAAGCTGTGATCACTCTAAGATTTACACATATATCTGAACCTTGCAACCATAAAACTTGTCTGTTTTACCTCATTTCTACCAGTGTTGCACCAACATTTTACATCATTTGATCCTTTGTCTCAGATCAGTGCGCCAAGGCACTTAAATCTACAAGTCAGAGTAATTCAAACCAAAGACCAAGCCACCAGGAATGGAGGAGTACATCTTGAGGAGCAAGAAAAGCAAGCACGGCAGAAAGTGGCTGGTACGGCACAAGAAGACAGGAAAAACGGCAAAAGCAGAAAAGCCGCTGCCGCCACCAACTTCCCACTACTCCTCTACGCCGCAGCAAGAATGCCACAAAAAGTCTTTAAAAGGAGAGGTCCAGGTTCACTCCCACCATCTCCATCTCTCACCTCGCATCCACAGCCACTCCATCCATCCACCACTCCACCAAAACCTTCCTCCTCCATAGTCCAACACAAAAAACTTTTCCACCCTTATCCCTCTTCTCCTCTGTTGTAACAAGACTGGATCCATGGCGTCCACCAAGAACTCCAAGAACTCCCTCAGGAACCTCAAGAACACAGGATGAACATAGCCCCAAGGATCTGAAGGCCCAGCTCTCCCTCAACCTCTGCATCCTCTGCCGCGACAGCAATTCTTCTACTTTCTCTGCCACGGCAAGCCTTCGGTGACAAACAGCAAATCTCTCTTCCTTTCCCTCATGCTCTGTGATCTGTTGTGTTGATCTTGCGTTGTAAAGCAGTTTGAAACTTGTCTTTGACCTTTGCTATGGTTTGAGTGACACACTCCATTGTAAACTCTAAGATTACTGTGAAAACTGTGTTGCACTTGCTTGATCTGTAGGTGTAAGACTAGTCTCTGCACCTAGTCCCAAAAACATATCCCTGTCTAAAATTTGCTAGTTTGTTCAATGCTTTCTTGTCTGACAAACAAGAAATCCTTGAACTTGTTATGTTAAAACTTCCCTGCTCAAAACCTCCTGTTACTTTTCTGTTTACAACACCAAAAACCCCACTTTTCTGCTTAGCTTCTGGAAATTAGGAAATAGTCTCATTTGTGTTGATCCCTGTGGAGACGACTAGAAAAACCCCCCTATAATCTCAACAGATCAAAATTGGCGCCGTTGCCGGGGATCAACTTTTGATTGTTTCCTTAGATTACAGTAGACTAAGCTGTGTAAATACTTGTTCCAATTTGCAATCTTTGATTGTCTGTTTTAATGATTTGTCTGTGATCAAGCTTAGAACTTTTATTAGGGGATTTAGTTCACTAACCCTTGATCAAGTTCTTGTCTGTGATTGTGTGTAGAACAATGATTTCATCTAATCTCCGTGGGAATTCAGTTGATGCAGTCCTCTGAAGATTCTCCACTAGCCCCATTTGATCCTGAGCCAGAGAGGACTTTGTTTGCAAGAAAGAGAGCAGCTTCTGAAGTTTCTGCTGAAGATTTGGAAACCTCTGTCTCAGATTTGGAATCGTCATCCTCAGATTTCAGCATGGGTGATAAGAAGTTGAGAGATTTGTGGATTCCCAAGGACCAGATCAACAATGCAGATGTGATTATGCCTGCAATACAAGCAAACAACTGGGAAATCAAGCCAGCTCTGATCAATATGGTGCAACATAATCCCTTCAAAGGTTCTGCTTTGGAGAGCCCCCATGAGCATATCAGAAACTTTCTGGAGTACTGCAACACTTTGAAGCACAATGGTGTTCCTCCTGAAGCCATCAGGATGCAATTGTTTCCCTTCTCACTGTCTGGACTTGCAAAAGTTTGGTTCCACTCTCTTCCTATTCACTGCAGAGACACATGGGAACATGTTCTTCAAGCCTTCTTTGAGAGATATTTCCCTCCAACCAAAGCAGCTGAGTGCAGAGACAAGATAACAAGATTTGTGCAATATGAAGGAGAAAGCCTGTATGATACTTGGCAGAGATACCAAGGTCTCATCAGGATGTGTCCCAACCATGGCCAGGAGCAATGGCTCATCTTGCAAACCTTCTACAAGGGTTTGACAGAGCAAACCAGATCATTTGTTGACTCAGCTGCTGGAGGTGGAATCATGAACAAGACCCTTGATGAAGCTACTGAGTTGATTGAGAGCATGGCATCACACAACTTCTCCTGGACAAATGAAAGAGCTGTCCACCCCAACAATCAGCTGCAGATTCAGTCAAGTGGCCAGAATGCTTTGGAAGCTAAGTTGGAGAGTTTAACAACTCAGCTTGCCCAGCTTATGACAGAAAGAAACAGCCAAGCTTTGGTTCCTGTCAACCAAGTTACTTCTGCCTGTGCAATTTGTGGAAAAGAAGGCCATTCTCTCATGGAATGTACCTTGTCTGCACCTCCTGAAGCCATGATATCAGAGGTGAACTATGCCCAGAATCAAGGGCCATATTCCCAAAGTTACAACCCCTCTTGGAGAAACCACCCCAACCTTTCTTACAAGAGCAATAATCAGCAAAGTTACCCAGCACCAGGGCAGCAGCACTATGCCCAAGCATCCCAGCAGAGTTACCATCAGCCTGGACAACAAAATTTCAGACCCCAAGGTCAAGTGCAACACCCACAACAACAACACCACCCAGTACATCAGCAAACTACTTCATCCAGCAGTAGCAGCCAATCTGAGCTTGGAGAAATGATGAAGCTACAGAAGGAAATGTTCAGTGGAATGCAAGAAACTATGAAAATGCAATCTGAACTTTTCTACAAGACTATGCAGCAACTCACTGCTGGAATCCAGACCAACAACATTGGAAAACAAGCTGAAGGAAAACTGCCAGCCCAAGCAGAGAAAAACCCGAAACAGTGTGGTGCCCTTTCCACTACTGAAGTTATTGATGCAGTCACCACTAGGAGTGGGGTGAACACTGAACCCTTACTCAAAACCCCACCAAATGTCACTTATGTTGCTCCACAGAGAAGACCCACCGTGCAGCAACAAACACCTCCAGAAATTGTTCTGCCAAGGCAGGAAAAATCAACAGGACAGCCTGCCCAGACAGAAAACCCTGCCAAGGCACAGATCTCTGCCACAGAACCAACAGAGAAGCCTTTGTTGATGAAAGTGCCATTTCCAGAGAGATTGGACAAGACCAAGGAGGAGAAGCAATACTCTAAATTCCTTGAGACCATGAAGGAAGTGCAAATCACCATCCCCATCTTGGATGCAGTGTTGCACATTCCCCTATATGCAAAGTTTTTCAAAGATCTGATCACAAGGAAGAGGAGTTTGGACAGCCCTGAGTTAGTAGCCTTGACAGAAGATTGCAGTGCTGTGATCTTGAACCACATGCCCAAGAAGCTACAAGACCCTGGAAGTTTCAGCATTCCCTGTGTAGTGGGAAGAAAAACCTTCACAGCCCTTTGTGACTTAGGTTCCTCTGTGAGTGTGTTACCCTCTGCTGCAAGCCAGATTCAGCAGCTGGGAACGTTGAAGCCTACCCCAATGACACTTCAACTTGCTGATAGAACCTTGAGAAAACCAGTAGGAGTCCTTGAAGATGTGCCAGTCCAAGTTGGCAACTTTGCATATCCTGTGGACTTTGTTGTGCTAGAGATGGAAGACAATGCTGAATCAATGATTCTAGGCAGGCCATTCTTGGCAACTGCTGGTGCCATCATTGATGTCAAAGGTGGAACCCTCAAATTACAATTTGGATCAGAGCAAGCTGAATTCAGCATGAAACATGCCACTCACTTACCCAATGTTCCTGAACATTGCCATTCCATTGATGTTGTTGAAAGAAGTGTGCTAGAAACTTTGCCAGAACCTGAGCAAGAAGAGCCTGAAGCTCAAGTCTTTGTTACTGCTGAAACCACCAATGTACAGCAGCTCTGTGAAGTGAAAATTTGTGCAATTGTACCTGTGTCAAGTGCAAGAGAACCAACTCATCTAGCCCACCATTCTGTTGTGGAGCTCAAAGAATTGCCTTCCCATCTGAAATACTCATTCTTGGAGAAGGAAAAGTTACACCCTGTGATTATTAGTTCTGCCCTTTCAAGTGAGCAAGAAGAAAGTCTTCTGTCTATTCTGAAGCTGTACAAGAATGTCATTGGATATTCCATTGATGACATCATTGGCATTAGTGAGAAAGTGTGTTCTCACAGGATCTACTTGGAAGAAGGCAGCAAGCCAACAAGAGAAGGACAGAGGAGACTAAACCCTGCTATGCAAGATGTAGTAAAGAAGGAAGTTCTGAAATTGTTAAAGGCTGGAATGATATACCCCATCTCTGACAGTGAGTGGGTGAGTCCTATCCACATTGTGCCCAAGAAAGGTGGCTACACTGTTGTTGAAAATGAAGAAGGAAGGCTCATGACCACAAGACCTGTTACAGGATGGAGGATGGTGAATGACTTCAGAAAATTGAACAAAGCTACAAGAAAAGATCACTTCCCTCTGCCATTCATGGACCAGATGCTAGAGAGACTTGCTGGCCAGAAGTACTACTGCTACCTTGATGGTTACTCTGGATTTCTGCAGATTCCAATCCACCCTTCTGACCAAGACAAGACAACATTCACCTGCCCATATGGAACCTTTGCTTACAAAAGGCTACCATTTGGCCTTTGCAATGCTCCAGGCACCTTCCAGAGATGCATGATGTCCATATTTTCTGATCACATTGAGAAGATTATGGAAGTTTTCATGGATGATTTCACTGTGTATGGAAAAGACTTTGAAGCTTGCTTGAAGAACCTCACCTTAGTCCTTCACAGATGCTCTGAGCAAAATTTGATTCTGAACTGGGAAAAATGTCACTTCCTTGTCTCTGAAGGCATTGTGTTGGGCCACCTTGTGTCTGCTAGAGGAATTGAGGTGGACAAGGCAAAGGTAGATGTGATTGCCAAGCTACCTCCTCCTGAAAATGTGAAGGGAATTCAAAGCTTCCTGGGCCATGCTGGCTTCTACAGGAGGTTTATCAAGAACTTCTCCTATCTTGCCAAGCCACTCACCAATCTCCTGAATCATGAAGTGAAGTTTGTGTTTGATGACACTTGTTTGCAAGCATTCAACCAATTGAAAGATGCTCTCATCACAGCCCCTGTTGTTCAACCTCCTGACTGGACACTGCCATTTGAACTTATGTGTGATGCAAGTGACTTTGCTGTTGGAGCAGTCCTTGGCCAGAGGAAAGACAAAGCTGTGCATGTTATACATTATGCAAGCAAGACTTTGGATGATGCTCAGATCAATTACACCACCACAGAGAAGGAGCTGCTTGCTGTTGTGTTCTCATTTGATAAGTTTAGACCATACCTGGTTGGACACAAGTGCATTGTCTACACAGACCATGCAGCAATCAGATATTTAGTGAGCAAAAAGGATGCTAAACCAAGGCTCATCAGATGGATCCTTCTGCTCCAAGAGTTTGACATAGAAATTAGAGACAAGAAAGGGTCAGAGAACTCAGTTGCTGATCACTTGTCCAGAATCAACATTGATGAAAACAGAGAGATTCAAGACTTGATGCCAGGAGAACAGCTCATGGCAGTCAGTGCCACTTCACCTTGGTATGCTGACTTTGTGAACTTCCTAGCTTGTGATATTGTGCCAGCAGATCTCTCCTACCAGCAAAAGAAAAAATTCCTCCATGATGTCAAGAGTTACTATTGGGATGAACCTTTTCTGTACAAACATTGTGCTGATGGCATTGTGAGAAGGTGTGTTCCCTCTGATGAAAAAAGTGATGTGATGTTCCAATGCCATTCAGGATTGTATGGAGGACATGCTAGAGTGTTCAAGACTCAAGCCAAGATTTTGCAAGCTGGCTTCTTTTGGCCAAGTATGTTCAGAGATGTTCATGAGTACATAATGAAGTGTGATCCTTGTCAAAGAGCAGGAAAGATGTCAAAGAGAAATGAAATGCCCCAAACAGGAATCTTGGAAGTGGAATTGTTTGATGTTTGGGGAGTTGATTTTGTTGGACCCTTGCCATCTTCTCAAGGCTACAAGCATATTTTAGTTGCTGTTGACTATGTGTCAAAATGGGTTGAAGCCATTCCCACTGTTAATGCTGATGCCAAGGCAGTTTGTAGAATGTTCAAGACTGTCATTTTCCCAAGATTTGGAGTGCCAAGAGTTGTAATCAGTGATGGTGGTGCTCACTTCAATAATGACCAGTTTGAGAAGCTTCTGACCAAGTATGGAGTGAAGAATCACAGAGTGACAACTCCTTATCATCCGCAGGCCAATGGCCAAGTGGAGTTGTCAAACAGGGAAATCAAGCAAATCTTGGAGAAAGTTGTGTCCAAGACCAGAGGAGATTGGTCAATGAAATTGCCCGACACTTTGTGGGCTTACAGGACAGCATACAAGACACCCATTGGCATGTCACCTTTCAGAATTATCTATGGCAAGGCTTGCCATCTGCCAGTCGAATTGGAGCACAGAGCGCATTGGGCAATCAGGAAGCTGAACTTGGACATTGGCAAAGCAGGAAACATGAGGAAACTGCAGTTGTGTGAGCTTGAAGAGCTCAGGAATGATTCCTATGAAAGTGCAAAGATTTACAAGGAGAAGACCAAGAAATGGCATGACTCCCACATTCTGAGAAGGGAATTCAAGGAAGGGCAGTCAGTGCTGGTGTATGATTCCAAGCTACACTTATTCTCTGGGAAGTTCAAGTCCAGATGGTTTGGCCCTTGTGTTATCAAGAAAGATCTAGGCCATGGTGCCTTTGAGGTTTATAGCTCAGCTGAGGGAACATTCAAAGTAAATGGCCAGAGGTTGAAGCACTACAGGATTGGAGATTTGATTGAAAACCAAGTTGAAGAAGATGATGAACCAGAGGATGGCTCCAATGCATCCTCTACCCATGCAAACCAGTGATGATGAAGCTACAGTCAAGCTAGTGACTTTAAACAAGCTCTCTTCCAGGAGGAAACCTGGTATCCCTTGTATCATATATTTCCCTTTCACCTTTTTATGTTTTTGCCTTGTGTGTTTGTTTCTTTTTGTTGTTTCAGTGATAACTTGGATGAGGAGAAAGATTGCTGTTGATTGACAAGGCAGAGAAGCAGGAAAACCATCAGGTGAACACTTTCCATTTCCACACATTTGTTAAAATCTGAATCAGAATATACTATACTATTGTTTGATCTTGTGTGAAAGTGCTCTGTTAAGAAACAAATCAAATTTTGTTGCTTGAACCTGAAATTATCACTTTGCATGCTATGAAGAACTTTGCTTTGAATCTGCTTATAACTCTTGCAAATGCCTATTTTCAAAGCCAAGTTTCAAATCAGAACCTTTGTATGTCTCTACTCAAAGAACCTGTGAAACATCAGTATATTTGTTAATTGCCCTAAGAATGAAGTTCATGATCCATTTCTTAGCCCCTAACCAATTGCATCTGTTGCATTTTTTGCATTAGCAAACATGATCTCTGGATTGTGATTTGTGAAGCACTAACATACTAACAGAAAGGAAAAAGTTTAGCATTAGCAACCATGATCTCTGGATTGTGGTGTGTGAAGCACTAACCTGATGATGCTAAGTAAAACTTGTTGTAAATACCTAAAGCACTAGCACCTATGATCCTGGGATTGTAGTGTGTGAAGCACTAACTAAGTTGACCCATCAAGCTAAGTTACTAACTAACTAACTTGTCTATGCATTAGCCTATTATGTTCCTGGGAACTGTAATAGGTGAAGCACTAAATTTGCATTACATATTGGGCTATGTACTGGATCTTGAGTTTTCAATTTCAGAGTCAATTACTTTATACTCATGTGTCCATGTTGTTTGATCTAGACATACTCAAATTCTCTTGTGAAACTTGTTTTTGAATTGGCAATTGCAAGATTTATCTGCATTGAGTCAGCAATGTCCCTCATCATGCTCTGTTACATTTTGTTTGGTACAATGCACCATTCTTTACTTGAGGACAAGCAAAGGTTTTGGTCTGGGGGTTTTGATCACTCTAAGATTTACACATATATCTGAACCTTGCAACCATAAAACTTGTCTGTTTTACCTCATTTCTACCAGTGTTGCACCAACATTTTACATCATTTGATCCTTTGTCTCAGATCAGTGCGTCAAGGCACTTAAATCTACAAGTCAGAGTAATTCAAACCAAAGACCAAGCCACCAGGAATGGAGGAGTACATCTTGAGGAGCAAGAAAAGCAAGCACGGCAGAAAGTGGCTGGTACGGCACAAGAAGACAGGAAAAACGGCAAAAGCAGAAAAGCCGCTGCCGCCACCAACTTCCCACTACTCCTCTACGCCGCAGCAAGAATGCCACAAAAAGTCTTTAAAAGGAGAGGTCCAGGTTCACTCCCACCATCTCCATCTCTCACCTCGCATCCACAGCCACTCCATCCATCCACCACTCCACCAAAACCTTCCTCCTCCATAGTCCAACACAAAAAACTTTTCCACCCTTATCCCTCTTCTCCTCTGTTGTAACAAGACTGGATCCATGGCATCCACCAAGAACTCCAAGAACTCCCTCAGGAACCTCAAGAACACAGGATGAACATAGCCCCAAGGATCTGAAGGCCCAGCTCTCCCTCAACCTCTGCATCCTCTGCCGCGACAGCAATTCTTCTACTTTCTCTGCCACGGCAAGCCTTCGGTGACAAACAGCAAATCTCTCTTCCTTTCCCTCATGCTCTGTGATCTGTTGTGTTGATCTTGCGTTGTAAAGCAGTTTGAAACTTGTCTTTGACCTTTGCTATGGTTTGAGTGACACACTCCATTGTAAACTCTAAGATTACTGTGAAAACTGTGTTGCACTTGCTTGATCTGTAGGTGTAAGACTAGTCTCTGCACCTAGTCCCAAAAACATATCCCTGTCTAAAATTTGCTAGTTTGTTCAATGCTTTCTTGTCTGACAAACAAGAAATCCTTGAACTTGTTATGTTAAAACTTCCCTGCTCAAAACCTCCTGTTACTTTTCTGTTTACAACACCAAAAACCCCACTTTTCTGCTTAGCTTCTGGAAATTAGGAAATAGTCTCATTTGTGTTGATCCCTGTGGAGACGACTAGAAAAACCCCCCTATAATCTCAACAGATCAAGCTGGCCCCTAATTTGTGCACCACTGAAGGTGCTGTCGATTCTATGTTTCCAAATTATAGTTTATCATACTATCTAATCGTCATTTACCAAACACTAATGACATAAATCATGCGGCAGGTTTTAAAACTATTCCATGAATGTATTGTCGGGGAAATAGGATAGATATGAGAAAACCGGTAATCATCATTTGTAAATATTCTAATTGACACAAATGCTGAATAATTTTAGATTCTTTTTATGCTTGTGTATGTCAACTGAATATATTGTAATTCGAAAAAAACTGAATATATTGTAACCAATACGTGCAACATTACTATTTCTGATAGGTTAACACTTTTCAACAAATCCTTGCTTAAATTGTGGACTGCTAACAGTGTCATTTGTCGGGAACAATTCCATTGATCCTTCTGCATTGACTCTTAATCTTGCAGAGAGATCTGAGGCGCAGGTGATGAGCATGGTTGTGCCTGCAAGCACTCAAACATACCTCAGTTAGCTGTAGCTCTGTTTTTCAGTCTGCCGGTTAGCTGTTGCATTTTTTTTCACTTAGATGAGTCTGTTCCATGAGCTGACCAGGTGTGTGCTAATTAATCTCTTTGTATTCAGATTATATGATTTGGTAGTTAGTTAGAGCTTGTTGAGGTTGTTAGCTGGATGTATGCATGTGCTAGCCGAGGTATGTTTGAGTGGACTGGTTAGTGCATGCGTGGGTTAATGCATGCGTGTGAGTCTATTTAAGAGAGTTCTTAGTAGATAAGAGAAATAGAAGGAGGAAAAGGTGAGGCTGGTGAGGCTGCTGAGAGGAAGAAGAGGAGCTGAGTAGCAGCTCCAACAACAAGTGATCGAATCTATTCCATCCTTGCCGTGGGTCGCCGGCAGAGGAGCAAAATACTGCGCCATTTAGAGCCAAGGCATGCAAATCCGACGTGTTTTGTAACTAAGTATAATACTGTTTGAGTGGACGCCATTCTTTGGATTTTCGGTTATGTTTTTTTATATTAGTAGAGATGTATACATTTATAAGATTATGATTTTTGTGTGCATATATGTGTGTGTGGGATTTATATGTTGCACGCGCTTCTCACATTGTTGGGCATGAGACACACTTAAGTGGATCGATAAAAAAAGCTAAAAGAAAATAAGATTACATAAATGTTTTATTATAGAAATACGTGCGTGGCACGTGCACATTTACTAGTAGACCTTAAAAGCAGAAGCAGAAGCTTAAACAAACAGACCCTAAGGCCTTCTTGGGTCCGCCCCTGCGATCTACCGTGGGCCACGGGAAGGGGCGATTCAGTTTGCGGTCACCAAGTTGTTTGGTACAGGCTCACAGGTGCCTTTGTTGCTTGTAATAGACGCTATTTGAAAAGTTGGGTAGGTAATTCCTCAGAGGGCCCATTCTGGACGAAATGAGGGCAAACCAAATATTGCCGTGACTTCTCCCGTTTTGGGCCCACTGCGGTCCCGCATGTCAGTATTTCTCCGTTTCATGTTAGTTCCAGCGTGTCAATCTGCGTGGCAATTCGATGTAACCGAGTTCAGTACGCAGCGGTGTACGGTCAAGATCTAGTTGGTTCCCCCACCCTTAACCTTGCCTGAACCCTAGGACGGCGGCGGAGGCGGCGGCGACACAGACAGATAGCGCTGCTTAAAGCTCGCGTGCCCGCGCCCGACGGCCCGCGGTGATGCCGAATGTCGAGCGAGCCGTTGCGCAGAGATAGATCGCCATCGCCGGGAGACGTGCTGAGCAGCACAGAGGATGGAAGGGCCTGCAAATCAGGAATCATGTCTCACCCTGAGCAGGCGGAGGAGGTGAGCTTGTCTTCTCTTATGTATTTAACCATTCTTCATCGGTATCTGCTAGCTGGATGTAGGAAATCAAGATATATTTCGTTGAGAGATGTTTGTTAGTCAAACACTAACAAGCATTTCTTATTTCCCCAACCTTGTGTCGAGTAGGATTTGCAAAGATTACAGCGTCACTCTACAAATTCATGAGTACGTTGGTATGTTTGACAATGGGAACTCCGTAGCTGTGGAGGGTTGTAAGGTAACCTTGCTCGTTGCAGAAAGAAGCTTCAAGTCTTTATCTGGGATGGTTGAACTTGTTCGTGGAATTGTTCCAATGGGCTCCGCACAAACTGCAGAATTCAAATGGGTATCACCGCGAGGGGGTTGTTACACCTGTGGACATGGAAAAGATTGAAGATCAATTGGAAAGGTTTGCAGACTCTCCTGGCCACATTTTACATACTAAAATTATTGGTGGAACAGGATATGGTGTTGTTGCTTGGGCATCCAAGAAATTTCCTGCTGGTAATCAAAGAAAATCTGCTGCTGGTGCTCAAGCTGCTACACATCCTAGCAGTAAATCTGCTGCTATTGGTAAACCTGCTCCTGGTAAACATCATACAGCTGCTGAACCTCCTGCTGGTATTGAAAAACCTGCTGCTGCTGGTGCTGAAAAACCTGCTGCCGCTGAACCTCCTCCTCTTTTGAGAATGGTGGCCACATTCGACCCCTACACTGCAGAACTGGATGATGGCTCAGAAGTTCTCGTTGAAAAACACGATGTTGATGTCTACATAGATCGCCAGAAGGGGATACCAGTAGCTGAACTGATTGGAAAGTTTAGTGAAAAGTTGCTGCTGGGATCTCACCAAAAAGTAAAATATATGTGGTGGAATAGAAGAATCAATGATTACATTGAGATTGGCGTTAACAGTCAACCTAATTTAGATGCGGCATTGGAGAAATATGGAGGGGGCAACCATATACTGTTTCTCGCTTGCGTAGGCACCCGTGCTGATCCAGAAGGGGATGGTGTAACTGAAGGTAACGGGAACATTCCTAGTTCTTACATGGATTGGATCAGCCCTAGTAAGGTTGGCACTCGAAATTATAGTCCAAAGAATACTGCAAAGGTTACTCCAATAGATAGTGTGAGTCGGGACCGCAAGCTCCTATGCAAGAGGACCTGTCCCAGAAAGAACGCCTCGGCGCAGTCTATGGCAGAGTGGTTGATGACCACCCAGGGGGAGAACACCCGCGAGAAGACAACCGGAAAGAAGACCACCGAGGAGAACACCCAGTCAACCACAAAAAAGTCCACCGAGGAGAACACCCCCTTAACCACAAAGAAGACCACCGAGGAAACGACCCCCAAAAAGTCAACCACAAAGAAGACCACCCAGGAAACGACCCCCAAAAAGTCAACCACAAAGAAGACCACCGAGGAAACCACCCCCAAAAAGTCAACCACAAAGAAGACCACCGAGGATAAGACCCCCAAGATGTCAACCACAAAGAATACCACCGAGGAGAACACCCCAAAGAAGTCTACCACAGAGAAGACCACCGAGGAAACCACCCCCAAAAAGTCAACCACAAAGAAGACCACCGAGGAAACCACCCCCAAGAAGTCAACCATAAAGAAGACCACCGAGGATAAGACCCCAAAGAAGTCAACCACAAAGAAGACCACCGAGGAGAACACCCCCAAGAAGTCAACCGCAAAGAATTCCACCGAGGAGAACACCCCCAAGAAGTCAACCACAAAGAAGACCACCGAGGAGAACACCCCCAAGAAGTCAACCACAAAGAAGATCACCCCCAAGAAGTATACCAACAAGGAGTCCACCCCCAAGAAGGACTGGACGTTAGCAGACTCAGATAACGATGATACTTGTCAATGGGAATGCCAAATGGAGCAAGATTTTTTTGAACAAAGGGCAGAACCACCATCAGTAGTAGAGACAGATGTGGGAGAAAATTTCTCAGCACAGCAAGTAGATTGGCAGACTGTCAATGTCAAACCCATGGGAGGTGATGGCGTCGACGAACCCATGGCAGAGAAAACAATGTGTGATGTACTTGGCATCACTAATGAACCTAGTGATGATGATGTAGAGGATGACAATGAAGGTCCTCCCGTTTCAGACATAGGGGAAGATGAGGACAGTGAAATAGAGGTGCTGGAACAAGAAACAGGTGATGATGTAATCGATGAATCACTAATGGAGGAAGCTGCCATACCGGTAGATGATGAGGTCACTAGCGAGTTAGCGATAACATATGATCCAATGGTACCTGTAATTATGGTGGGCACATACTTCGCCAACATGGTAGAATTCAGGAAAGCATTTGCGCAATATTGTATCATCGGAGAGTTTGACATCTTCAGAACTAGAAACACAAGGAAACGGTACGAGGCGAGGTGCAGATTAGACTACTACAATGGGGAGAGGGTGAAGGATCAATGCCCATGGAAGATCTCCGTTAGGATACTTCCTGGTGGAGAAACAGTTAGGGTACTGACAAGCTTTCCTCGCACATAAATATCTATTTCAAACTGACGGGTTCGGGTTTTCATATGTGAAGCAAGTTTAGGAATTATTATGAAGCAACTAATGTATAAAATGAATGTTCCGATGCAGGTGAACAAGATGGGACCTGCACACAGGTGTCCAACAGGCTGCAAACTAAGATCTTCTTGTGCAACTCAAGAATGGGTTGAGAAGCATGCTTTGGCCATTCTTAAGAAAACGCCCAATGAGACTGCCAAGGCGATTCAGGTAAAGCTTATGACTGATTACAACATCGAGCTACCGTATCACATAGTTTGGAAAGGTAAAGAGAGAGCTTTGCAAACACTATACGGGGACTGGGAAAATAGTTTCAGGCTGTTGTACAGCTTCAAGGCTAAAATACAATCTAGGTCTCAAGGTAGTGTTGTCGAGATTGACACGAAAGAGGAGGAGGGGAACATATATTTTAACCGTTTTTTATGGCCCTTGAGCCCTGTATTCAAGGGTTCAAGGAGGGTTGTAGGCCATATTTGAGTATAGACTCCACTGTCCTCACTGGCAGATGGAATGGTTGTCTAGCATCAGCGACAACACTGGATGGGCACAACTGGATGTTCCCGGTGGCATTCGGCCTGTTTCAGTCGGAATCAGAGGCGAACTAGGAGTGGTTTATGAGGCAACTGCATAGATCAATAGGTGATGTTTCACCACTGGCCATAAGCACTGATGCATGCAAAGGATTGGCAAATGCAGTTCGGACAGTATTTCCACATGCTGAACAAAGAGAATGCCATGCTCATTTGATGCTGAACCTGTACAGGCACTACTCAGGCACTGTATATCGCTACATGTGGACTGCTGCTAGGGCCTACAAGCCTGAGAGCTACAAATTTTTTATGGACAAGATACATGCAGAGAACTCTGATTTTGCCGTATACTTGGAAAGGAATCACAGCCTTTTATGGATGAGGAGTGCTTTTAATCCCGCAATAAAGTGTGATTACATAAACAACAACCTTGCTGAAACCGTAAATAACTGGGTTAAAGACTCAAAAGACCTTCCAGTTCATATGTTGATGGACACCATACGAGGTATGTTGATGAGGCTGATAAAAGTAAGAAGAGATATTGGGGACAGACTAAGAGGGCACATTCTACCCGCTGTTATTCAGCAAATAAACCAGAGAAGTCGAGGTCTTGGTTACCTTAGAGTTGGAGAGTCTAACGACCACAGCTGTGAGGTGAGAGATTTGAGCCGGAATGGCCTGAGGCATGTCGTCAAGATTGACAGTAGAGAATGCAGCTGCTTAGAGTGGCAGCATACTGGGAAGCCATGCCCACACGCGTTAATCTTCTTGGTTCACAAAAGAACTCTGCCACACCTTGATCAATATGTGAGTGAGTACTTCTCTTTGGCTAGATTTCGAGCTACCTACGCAGGTGCCGTCCCTCCTTGCACAGACCAGTCACAGTGGCCTGTGGTTCAACTACCTTTCAAGCTGTGCCAGCCAAATGTTAAAAGAGGCAAAGGAAGACCTAGGATGAGTAGGTTCAAGAATTTCATGGAGAAGCAGGGCATGCCTTTTAGTGGTAGCAAGAAAGGCAAAAACAGATGTAAGCAATGCAAATGTATTGGACATAGAGCAGCTGGGTGTCCTTTGAACGGACCAAAGCCTAGGTATGAAGTATTTGCGTGTATGATCTTTATTTATAATTAGGTAATATCTATGCTTACTGGGGCTTACCTGCTTTCTAACATTTGTTAGGAAGCGCAAGACAAGGTGCAAGATTGCTGATGCTGTCTATGTGCTTCACGAGGAAGTTGAGTGGAGTGATGATGACACGGGATCTGATTCAGATTGGCCAGACATTCCAGAACCTTCTGATCCAACATACAAGAAGGCGAGAAAACTGTCCCCAAAGAGGAAGAAGACAGCTAGGTGGGAGTAAGACTAATTCAGTCTTTTTTCTGAGTGCTCCGTCTCTGTAATACAGCAAAATTCTGAAAACTATTTTTCCGGAACATGTGTGTTTGTGTGTGCATTGTAAAACAGGGGCCCTGGACCTGCCCGAAATTCTGTCCGAACTGTATTTGTTATGGAATTTGTAATTTGTAAACTATGTACTCATTTTTAATAAGCCATGTTTGACATTATGCATATGTTCTTATATTGGAGTTTTTGTTCAGAGGGACAGTCAGAAAAGGCAGAATAAATGGCACAGGGTAACATTTCACATTACACAATATTTGGGTCCTTACAGTTCTGCTTTTCAGGTGCTAGACATCATAATGCCAACATAAACTGCAAATGCCATGGAACATATCCATATGAAAAGCAGATTGTTTCCACCATCTGCCCTAACCTTGATCTGCTCTATTTCGGCTGCTTGCTTCTGCAACTGAGCATGCACACCACCACTCTGCTCGAGCTTCCGAAGTTGGTCCAGAAGCTCCTTGTTTTCATCAAGCAGCGCACGGTTCTCCTCCATCTTCTCCCATACAGCATCACGAAGATCACGAACAAGCTCTCTCTGGAAAACTGGCAGCGGGTCGTCCATCCACTCATACTTCTCACAGCCTCGGCCCTTGCCTTCCTGCCAAAAACATAGTAAAGGAAGAGGAAAGATGTGAGAATTAAAATATCTAAAACTGGCAAACAAACATGATAAATTTACAATAATACCGCGCGGATGCCGCAGTTGTAGAATCTTCTCCCAGCGTTTTCATCCGTCCACGCAATCCATCTCGGCATCTTTACTCCACAGTCACAGATTTTGTCCGGCGAATAGTCGTAGGGCTTACTCCGGTACGGGATAGGGGAGCGTCGGCGAGCCGTCCCTGATTCCGCCCGCGAAGAACTGCAGTAGCTGCGAACCATTGCCTTGCACCCAAGGGAGAGCACAGCAGAGGGACTGGGTGGGGAACTAGAACAGCAGATGTGAGCTAGCCCGGAAAAGAATCATAGGTGCAAGGGGGAGATGGGAAGAAGGAAGAATCGGAGTGACGACGCTGCTTTTGCATCCGGCAGTTATACCAGGTGGCGCGCCCCCCAGAATATGACCGTTTGAGTATGACAGGTGGGATCGTGCAACGCAACTATGCCACCAATGAAATTGCCATCATGGATGCTACTCGTGTGATGGCGCCAGAAAAGAGCTGTGGCGTTTAGTTGACGTGGGAGTAGTATGTCCTTGTGCGTGGTGATGACCAGCCCGTTGGGAACCCCAAGAGGAAGGTATGATGAGTGTAGCGGCTAGTTTTCCCTCAGTTAAGAAACCAAGGTTTAATGTCGATCTTAAAGAAGAGAGACGGTGACGACTGAAGGTGTTTGTGGAACCTGCACACACACAGACAAATACTTTGTCCCCAACTTGCGATGAGGTTGTCAATCTCACCGGTTTGCTTGAAACAAAGGTTATGAGTGTATCGAGTGGAAAACAGTAGTAAAATGCTAGTAAAGTAAACAGTGCGGGAATAGTAAACAGGTGATTGCAATATGATTAAAATAGGACCGGGGTCCACAGTTCACTAGTGGTGTCTCTCCATAGATAAATAACATGCTGGGTAAACAAATTACAGTTGGGCAATTGATAGAATAAAGATAACGTGATATGTCAAGAAGATCACTATGAGATTCACTCTGGGCATTACAACAAAATACATAGACCGCCATCCAACTGCATCTATGACTAATAATCCACCCTCGAGGATATCATCCGAACACCCCAAAAGTATTAAGTTGCGAACAACAGATAATTGCATTAAGCAAAGTGTGTAATGTAAACAAAGCATATGCCCTTGAGCATATGAATGTTGTTTTCTCCCTAGTAGCAACAGCACATCTACCACCTTAGAGGTTTCTGTCACTCCCCCAGGTGAAATAGAGGCATGAACCCACTATCGAGCATAAATACCCCCTCTTGGAGTCACTAGCAACTACTCGGCCAAGATAGCTACTAACAACGGAGAGCATGCAAGATCATAAACAACATAGAGATAACAAAAGATATAATTCAGTACAGCAACTTAATCATAAACACCAATATTCATCGGATCCCAACAAACCAACATCATAGTATTACATAACGGTGATCTCAATCATGTAGGGCAGCTCATGAGATCTAAACATGAAGCACATGGTGGAGAAGACAACCATCTAGCTACTGCTATGGACCCATAGTCCAAGGTAGACTACTCACTCATCGCTCCGGAGGCAAGCATGGCGATGGAGAAGACCTCCAGTGGCGATTCCCCTCTCCGGCAGGGTGCCGGGAAGAGCTTCTGGACCCTCCCGATCTTCGGGTCGACGGCGGCGGCGGATCGCGATGTATTCTGGAAAACTGATCGGGCCCTTAGGTTTTTCTCGTCAGGGGGTATATGTAGGCGAAGGGGGGCTGTCAGAGGTGGAGCCACGCGGCCTCACAAGGGGTTGGCGCGGCCAGGGGCCAGGCCGCGCCGCCCCTGTGTGTGGGGGCCACGTGGCCCCCCTCCGTCAGGTCTTCGGATGTTTGGGAGCTTCCCCGTGAAATATGACTTCGGGAACTTGTTTCGTCCAATTCCGAGAATATTTCCTGTGTATCACTTCTGAAACACAAAAACAGCAGAAAATAGGAAACTGGCACTGTGGCACTTCGTTAATAGGTTAGTTCCAGAAAATGTATAAAAGTACCACTAAGTGTAACGAAACAATAGGCAAATGGTGTAAAAACAAGCATGGAGCATCAAAAATTATAGATACGTTTGAGATGTATCAAGCATCCCCAAGCTTAACTCCTGCTCGTCCTCGAGTAGGTAAGTGATAACAAAAGAATAATTTTTGAGGTGACATGCACCTACACAATCTTGATCATATATGTAAGCATTGATGAGCTGGGATCAATAGAACTTAAAACATGGGCATGAAAGATATAATCATGACAATAAGAACTTAGCAACCATGTTGTAAACATGTAAATGAACACAAACAAAAGATCATGATAATGAAACAATGAAAGTCAAACATGTGTTCAAATCATAAGGAAAAACATACAAATGGTTTTCAGCTTGTCCTTCAAAGAGAGCAAAACATAAATGCATAGGACATCTCAAAGTTTAAGAGGGCGACTAGATACAAATAATTTAAGAACAAGTGAAACCAACAATATGAGTCAATCAATGAACCTTGGGACAATGCATATCACACTAAGAATGACAACTATGCTCTCTTAATGGTGCATAAAGAAAGAAGGTGGTGACTCAACATAAAAGTAAAAGAAAGGCCCTTCGCAGAGGGAAGCAGTGATTTAAACATGTGCTAGAGCTTTTCATTTGTAAAACAGAGAGAAAAAATGATTTTGAGAGGTGGTTGTCTTTGTCAACGACTGGCAATGGGGTTCTTACTATCTTCCATACAAAAATAAAGCAAGTTTTTGAGAGAGAGATTGGCACTTCGTGCTCTTTTTATAAAACTTGGCACTCCTCCCCACCTTTCCTTTCACATACCATGGCTAACCGATTCCATCGGGTGCCCACCAACATTCACATTCATTGGAGGAGTGCCTTTTTTCTTTCTTTTTTCCTTTTTTTTCTTTTTGGAATAAACAATATGGAAGATAGCAAATCCGACCACTACGTCCCCATGAGCTGAAAACAGTGTCACAAAACGAGAAGTATTTTGAAGGTTTTTGAAAGGTAGCACACGAAAATTTTACTTTGGAATGGCTTACAAATACCATGCATAGGAATTTATAGTGGACACAATGGCAAACTTGGCTTTTAGGGGTTGGATGCACGAGTAGAGCTCATACTCAGTACAAGGTGAGGGCTAGCAAAAGACTGGGAGCGACCAACTAAGAGAGCAATAATGGCCATAATCATGCAAAGCGACAAAGCAACATTAAAAGAAGCATACGATGGCATCAAAAGTCAAAAACTAAATGATCATGAAGGCTAATGGCGACTTTATAAGAGTCTAACATGTGTGAGCATGCGCCAAGTCAACCCAAATAAAGCATCAAGGAGAAAACCAAAATAATGCTTCCATACAATAAAAACAACGCATGATTTTTTCAAAGGCTCATTAGGCAATCTCAGTTATTTGAGACAAGTCATGCTACAGCAAAACCACTAAGCATACTATCAAAAAGACATCAAGCATGACATGAAAAAGCCTAAGCCGCAGTCTACACAAGCTCCTTCTTGTACCACTATTTTGCACAAAGCTTTTTCTCTTTTCCAACACCATTTGAAATTTTTATAAACACCTCTTTTGATGAAAACCTATAAAGATCAGAGGCAAAAATACACCTTGATGAAAAGATATGACAAGATCTGAACGCATATCAAGGCGAAAACGAAAACCAAAAGCAATAGCAGAAAAAGTAGAATGCTCGATTAATAAGAGTGAAAACTAGAGCATTCTTTGCAAATGAAAACGAGTACATCTCCTCCAAAGGAAATTTGTTGGGGTCCAACCATTTATTGCAGCAAACAAACAAACTAAACAAACTAAGACAACTAAAACAACTGACGCTCCAAGAAAAACACATAGTGCATGAAGCAATAAAAATATAGTGTTTTGAAAGGTGACCTGATTTTTGCCGATGAAGAAGGGGTGCCTCGGGGGCATCCCCAAGCTTTGACGCTTGTACTTCTTGGATATTTCTTGGGGTGATGCATGGGCATCCCCAAGCTTGAGCTTTTGTCCATTCTTCAACTCATCTCATCATTCTCCAATCCCTACACTTGAAAACTTCCTTCATACAAAACTAAACACAATTCTATTAGCAACATTAGTGCAAGCATAAAATATATTCAACCTCTTTTAGCTTCAGGTTTCAATCCAAAACCACCACATATAAAGTATATACTACTGTAGCAGCTTCCACAAGAGTTCCATGATCAAAAAGAACTCAAAAGAAAGCGATAAAGTGGCAGAAACAAATATTGGCAGAAATCTGTCAAAACTGGACAGCTGATAATGGACGAATTTTTGAGGGATTTTCCGTTGCTCAAATCAAAAAGTGTTCAACTAAGAAAAGTTTGGATATAACCTGGGGCATATGTACAAGAAATCGCAGGTCCAAAAGATAAACAGAGAATTTTCACGAATTTTTACGGTGCAGCACCGAAAACAGTTTCAGGACAGCAATAACCCCAAATCTTTACCTCGTTCAAATTAGAGGCTTCTCTTGGCACAAAAACGAAATAAACAAGATAAGGAGCGGTCATTACAGTAGTAATGACTTCCAAGACTCAAATAAAAGAAAAAGTACTGAAAAGTAAACAATGGGTTATCTCCCAAGAGTGCTTTTTTTTAACGCCTTTGAGCTAGGCGCAGAAAATTGCGAATCAAGTAATATCAAAAGATGAAGCTTCAAGATCATAATTTGCTCTAAGAATAGAGTCAAAAAGTAATTTCTTTCTTTTCCTAGGGAAGTGTTCCATACCTTTCTTAAGTGGGAATTGATACTTGATAGTGCCTTCCCTCATGTCAATGATAGCACCTACAGTTCGAAGAAAGGGTCTTCCCAAAATAATAGGACATGAAGCATGGCATTCAACGTCCATAACAAGAAAATCAATGGGAACAAGGTTATTGTTAACCACAATAAGAACATCATTAATCCTTCCCAAAGGTTTCTTCTTAGCAACATCAGCAATAGGAACATCAAAATAACATTTTTCAAGCGGTGGTAAATCAAGCATGTCATAAATCTTTCTAGGCATGATGGAAATACTAGCACCTAGATCACATAAAGCATGGCAATCATAACCATTAACATGCATATCAATGATGGGTTCCCAACCATCTTCTAACTTCTTGGGAACAGAGGCTTTCTGCTTCAACTTTTCATCCCTAATCTTTATAAGAGCATTGGTAATATGCTTAGTAAAAGCAATATTTAAAGAACTAGCATTGGGAGTCAAAGCAAGCTTTTGCAAGAACAAAATAAATTCAAATATATTGCAGCCATCAACATCAAAATCATTAAAGGAAATAGAGCTATCATCTCCCACACTCCGAAAAATTTCAGCACTCTTTTGAGAAAAAGTTTTGGCAGTTTTAGGCTTTTTAACACAAGGAGTGGGAGTTTTCTCTATACCAATCAAAGTAAGAGGATCGCTATCAGTAGGAGCAACATCATTAGAGGTAGTAATAGTACATACCTTCATCTCTCTAGCCATCTCATCTTCTCTTTCCCACCTGGCATGCAATTCCGCTAACAATCTAATATTTTTATCAATTCCAACTTGGGTAGCATTAACGGCAGCAAAAGGATCAGGCTTAGCGGACATTCTATTAACTAAAGAAGATTGCACATTAGACCATAATGAGATATCGGTTTCAGCTTTGGAAGCCTTAGCTTGTAATTCAGGAACAACCTTGTTTAAATTTTCAAGTTGCTGACTTATAGTCCTCAACAGAGCTGATTGCTCCTCCATAGTCTTGGTGAAAGCCCTGTTCTGCTCATATTGCATCTGCATAAAATTCTTGGTAGCCTTTTCAAGTTCAAAAATTCTTTCTTCACTAGGCATTTTAGGTCTACCAAGATAGCTATTATCACCATTAGAAGGAAACGGTCTATAATTGTTACTAGCAAAATTGTTCCTATAAGCATTGTTATTAAAATTGTTATTTCTAATGAAATTCACATCAACTTGCTCTTCTTGAGCAACCAGAGAGGCCAAAGGAACATTATTAGGATCAACATGAGTCCTATCATTAGCAAGCATAGCCATAATTGTATCAATCTTATCATTCAAGGAAGAGGTTTCCTCAACAGAATTTACCTTCTTACCTTGTGGAGCTCTCTCGGTGTGCCATTCGGAATAATTTACCATCATGTTGTCGAGTAGCTTTCATGCGGCGCCCAATGTAAGGGACATAAAAGTGCCTCCAGCAGCTGAATCAAGTAGGTTCCTTGAAGAAAAATTCAGTCCTGCATAAAAAGTTTGGATAATCATCCAAGTAGTCAGTCCATGAGTGGGGCAATTCTTTACCATAGATTTCATTCTTTCCCAAGCTTGAGCAACATGTTCATTATCAAACTGAGTAAACTTCATAATATTGCTACGCAACGATATAATCTTAGCAGGAGGATAATATCTACCAATAAAAGCATCCTTACACTTAGCCCATGAATCAATACTATTCTTAGTCAAAGACAGCAACCAATCTTTAGCCTTTCCTCTCAAAGAAAAAGGAAACAACTTGAGTTTAATAATATCACTATCAACATCCTTATATTTCTGCATCTCACATAGCTCAACAAAATTGTTGAGATGAGCTGCAGCATCTTCAGTACTAGCACCAGAAAATTGCTCTTTCATAACAAGGTTCAATAAAGCAGGCTTGATCTCATAAAAGGTGGTAGCAGGAACAGTTGGTGCAATAGGAGTGCAGATAAAATCACTATTGTTTGTGCTAGCAAAGTCACACAACTTGGTGTTTTCAGGATTGGCCATTTCAGCAAAACGAAAGTAAACAAGTAAAAACAACTACCAAGGATTCTAATTTTTTTGGGTTTTTGATATAAAAAGCAATGCAGGTAAAATAAAGTAAAGTAAAGCAAAACAAATAACAAAGTAAAGAATGTGTGTGCGAAGAACTCCCCTCGCAGAAGTCTTCTCTCTTCCCCGGCAACGGCGCCAGAAAAGAAGCTGCTACTCGTGTGATGGCGCCAGAAAAGAGCTGTGCCGTTTAGTTGACGTGGGAGCAGTATGTCCTTGTGCGTGGTGATGACCAGCCCGTTGGGAACCCCAAGAGGAAGGTATGATGAGTGTAGCGGCTAGTTTTCCCTCAGTTAAGAAACCAAGGTTTAATGTCGATCTTGAAGAAGAGAGACGGTGACGACTGAAGGTGTTTGTGGAACCTGCACACACACAGACAAATACTTTGTCCCCAACTTGCGATGAGGTTGTCAATCTCACCGGTTGGCTTGAAACAAAGGTTATGAGTGTATCGAGTGGAAAACAGTAGTAAAATGCTAGTAAAGTAAATAGTGCGGGAATAGTAAACAGGTGATTGCAATATGATTAAAATAGGACCGGGGTCCACAGTTCACTAGTGGTGTCTCTCCATAGATAAATAACATGCTGGGTAAACAAATTACAGTTGGGCAATTGATAAAATAAAGATAATGTGATATGTCAAGAAGATCACTATGAGATTCACTCTGGGCATTACAACAAAATACATAGACCGCCATCCAACTGCATCTATGACTAATAATCCACCCTCGGGGATATCATCCGAACACCCCAAAAGTATTAAGTTGCGAACAACAGATAATTGCATTAAGCAAAGTGTGTAATGTAAACAAAGCATATGCCCTTGAGCATATGAATGTTGTTTTCTCCCTAGTAGCAACAGCACATCTACCACCTTAGAGGTTTCTGTCACTCCCCCAGGTGAAATAGAGGCATGAACCCACTATCGAGCATAAATACCCCATCTTGGAGTCACTAGCAACTACTCGGCCAAGATAGCTACTAACAACGGAGAGCATGCAAGATCATAAACAACATAGAGATAACAAAAGATATAATTCAGTACAGCAACTTAATCATAAACACCAATATTCATCGGATCCCAACAAACCAACATCATAGTATTACATAACGGTGATCTCAATCATGTAGGGCAGCTCATGAGATCTAAACATGAAGCACATGGTGGAGAAGACAACCATCTAGCTACTGCTATGGACCCATAGTCCAAGGTAGACTACTCACTCATCGCTCCGGAGGCAAGCATGGCGATGAAGAAGACCTCCGGTGGCGATTCCCCTCTCCGGCAGGGTGCCGGGAAGAGCTTCTGGACCCTCCCGATCTTCGGGTCGACGGCGGCGGCGGATCGCGATGTATTCTGGAAAACTGATCGGGCCCTTAGGTTTTTCTCGTCAGGGGGTATATGTAGGCGAAGGGGGGCTGTCAGAGGTGGAGCCACGCAGCCTCACAAGGGGCTGGCGCGGCCAGGGGCCAGGCCGCGCCGCCCCTGTGTGTGGGGGCCACGTGGCCCCCCTCCGTCAGGTCTTCGGATGTTTGGGAGCTTCCCCGTGAAATATGACTTCAGGAACTTGTTTCGTCCAATTCCGAGAATATTTCCTGTGTATCACTTCTGAAACACAAAAACAGCAGAAAACAGGAAACTGGCACTGTGGCACTTCGTTAATAGGTTAGTTCCGAAAAATGTATAAAAGTACCACTAAGTGTAACGAAACAATAGGCAAATGGTGTAAAAACAAGCATGGAGCATCAAAAATTATAGATACGTTTGAGACGTATCAATGGACACTAAGAAAATGTATTGTTTACAAGCGTGGAAGCTATGCACAGTCGCTGGGGGCATGTGCTTCCATGTAGAGCTACCCTGTCAAAAAGATCTGTTTCCCTCTGGCCAGACACCACGAACACTAGCCTCCGCCCCCTGTTCTTCACACGAGCGAGCCCTCCCCATAGTTCAGATGCCTCGCACCGGCCGCTACAACACCTCCCGCGCACGACGCGGAAGCTCCACCCCAGGCCTCAGCCACGCCACCCCAGGCTTCAGCCACAGCGGTGGTACATACTACCACAGCGGGAACTCCACGCCCGGTCGTGCACAGCGCGGCAGGTCAAGCCGCCGCCGCATCAGATGGCCATGGTGGCTTGAACCGAGCAGCAATGCATCTACTCCAACTCCTACTTCATCGACATCGAGCAGGTCTGGCAGTGGCTCCAGCAGGCCTCGCAGTGTAGGCCGGTTCAAGACCGCCCTCAAACCCGTACCGTTCATCAATCTTGAATCGGACGATGAGGACGGCGGCGTCAACACTGAGCAGCCAAGATCCGCCGCCGCAAAGTTTGCGCGAGACATGAAGACGGCCATGACCAGGTCATTGGAACCCCAGGGCAGGGGGAAGGGCAAGGCAACCACGATGGAGGATGAAGCAGAGGGCAAGGACAAGGCCCCAACGGAGGTCGACTCCGACGACTCCGACGACGTCATGTACTGGGTTTAGCTAATGGTTAAGTTAGTAATCTATGAAGAAAATGCAAAAGCCATGCATATTAGCTACCATTTTCTGTTCAATGCAATTTATCTTGCATAATATTTGACCCTTCCATTTTCAGTTAATATATAAAATATAATGCATTTTATCTTCCGGCGTGTCCTGGCATGCCTTCTCGTGTCTAGCCAGGACCCTGGCACTGGCACGATGGGACGGGGCAGTGAGCGTCAGTTAATCGGCGCCACGTATCCACCCGCGTGCCGGGTGGGGGCTCTATTTTTTCAATTACGGAGCATATAGCTTGCATGAGAAGGCTAGAAGACAGAGAGCAGTGGTTGGACCACGGGCTAGGCTGTTTGACTATCTTGCCATATTATTCATTCACCTACTTCCTTCTCCTTCCTCCTGCCCGGCCCCCCATTCGCTCAGTCTAGCCATGCCTCGAAAGAGAAACCGCCCCCTGACGACTCAGGAAGCGGAGCGAATGGAGAGAGCTCGCCGCCGGAAGGAACTTGCTCCATCCATTAGAGAAAGCCCTCACATAGAGGCGCAATCTTTGCTCTCCCTGGTGGAGAAGGGAAAACTTGAATCAGGCGAGGGCTCATCCGGGTACTGGGACAAATTCTCCTTCTTCATCATCATCTTTTTGTTCTTCTTCTTCTTCGTCCTCTTTAACTCATTACCGTGGAATAAAATTTTCCAGAGCCGGCGGAGCCATGATGGTTTTGCAGGGTGTGCCTCTCTCCCAAAAAATGGCGGCGGCGATCCAGAACCCGATGCCCACATTTCACCGGCTCAGCGAGGTAAGCACTCTCTAATTGTGTTGACATGCATTGGGGTTCTTACGATTCTGACTTAGGTGAGAGTAGAGTGCTTTACCTGTAATGGGGTTTTTGGGAGGACGCCACTGCCACTTATTAGTTGGCGTCGTTGGTAGAAATAACCCTATTTTTATTTGATACAGGAAATGAAGGTGGGGCTGAACCCAGATATGGCGTCCTGGCTTAATGAACGGATAGCCAAACAAAGGGAGAAAAAATTGGCCCAGGAAATGGATATGGCTAAAGTCCTCTTAGTTGCCAAGTGCCTTGCGCGTGAGCGCAAGGAGCTTGTAAAGGAGAATCAACAGTGGTCGGAACTGCACAAGGAAGCCATAGCCTCGGCACATAAGAATACAGGCAGGATCAAAGATCTATTGGAGGAAAATTTGAAGCTAACAAACAGTACTGTCACCCTGGAGATCACATGCAGGAACCTGCTGGCTGAAAACGAGAAAGCACTCAGGGAGCTCGTGGATTCCAAAATGAAATACCTCGCAAGCTGCCAACTCGTGGCGTCTCTTAAGAAGGAAAACGAGCAGCTATGCGCCCAGCTTGAACCCTGATGTGTCGTGCTTTCGCAATAAAATTATGTAATGAACTGAACACATTGAAGTACTTAGTGTTTATTATGTTATGAACTGTTATGAAACCATGTCATGCAATGTCTGGAAGCACCTCTCTGTGAGAGAGTCCACATGTGAACCCTTGGGATGGCATGTTTGGTATTTTTCCTAGGTGATGCATCACTCACCATGACTCCATGCAGTGTTTTTCCATTTTTTTTTGATTTTTTTTTGAATTCCCCAGGCCCCCCTCCGAGATCTAGGTCAGACTCGGCGGTGCCATCGATGTCTGCCAGGTGGGGTGGGAACCATGGTTTGGCCTTGGTTCTAGGGTCCCACACCCCCAGGGGACCTCCCTGTATTTTTCCCCGATTTTTCTGGTGTGCATTTCTTGTAGCCCCAGTGCAAAATTGGATTAAAAAGGATTTAGGGCAAAAATAATTCTTTATATGGCAGCAGGCCGAGATAATTCCTAGCCTCCTGGATGTGGCACCCCTGGCAGGTCCCCCACCCATGAAAAATAGAGTGGTGATGTTGTGCACACTGCACTTGGTGGCCCCTTCACAAAAAAGCACCTGTTTCGACCCCTCCGGGCACCCGGAAAATGGGAAATGCATTTTTATGTGGAAACTGGAAAAACACTAGTTGCAAAAGTGGTTGGGAATGCAAAGATGCACATCTCCACCAAAAATGGGACCATGGTTCCAAAGTTTGCTGTGGAAGTTGCACAAACCATGGTCATCTGCCAAGGAAGACCAAGAGAACTCCTGCCTGGAAGCACCTCTCTGTGAGAGAGTCCACATGTGAACCCTTGGGATGGCATGTTTGGTATTTTTACTAGGTGATGCATCACTCACCATGACTCCATGCAGTGTTTTTCCATTTTTTGATTTTTTTTGAATTCCCCAGGCCCCCCTCCGAGATCTAGGTCAGACTCGGCGGTGCCATCGATGTCTGCCAGGTGGGGTGGGAACCATGGTTTGGCCTTGGTTCTAGGGTCCCACACCCCCAGGGGACCTCCCTGTATTTTTCCCCAATTTTTCTGGTGTGCATTTCTTGTAGCCCCAGTGCAAAATTGGATTAAAAAGGATTTAGGGCAAAAATAATTCTTTATATGGCAGCAGGCCGAGATAATTCCTAGCCTCCTGGATGTGGCACCCCTGGCAGGTCCCCCACCCATGAAAAATAGAGTGGTGATGTTGTGCACACTGCCCTTGGTGGCCCCTTCACAAAAAAGCACCTGTTTCGACCCCTCCGGGCACCCGGAAAATGGGAAATGCATTTTTTATGTGGAAACTGGGAAAACACTAGTTGCAAAAGTGGTTGGGAATGCAAAGATGCACATCTCCACCAAAAATGGGACCATGGTTCCAAAGTTTGCTGTGGAAGTTGCACAAACCATGGTCATCTGCCAAGGAAGACCAAGAGAACTCCTGCCTGGAAGCACCTCTCTGTGAGAGAGTCCACATGTGAACCCTTGGGATGGCATGTTTGGTATTTTTCCTAGGTGATGCATCACTCACCATGACTCCATGCAGTGTTTTTCCATTTTTTTGATTTTTTTTTGAATTCCCAGGCCCCCCTCCGAGATCTAGGTCAGACTCGGCGGTGCCATCGATGTCTACCAGGTGGGGTGGGAACCATGGTTTGGCCTTGGTTCTAGGGTCCCACACCCCCAGGGGACCTCCCTGTATTTTTCCCCGATTTTTCTGGTGTGCATTTCTTGTAGCCCCAGTGCAAAATTGGATTAAAAAGGATTTAGGGCAAAAATAATTCTTTATATGGCAGCAGGCCGAGATAATTCCTAGCCTCCTGGATGTGGCACCCCTGGCAGGTCCCCCACCCATGAAAAATAGAGTGGTGATGTTCTGCACACTGCCCTTGGTGGCCCCTTCACAAAAAAGCACCTGTTTTGACCCCTCCGGGCACCCGGAAAATGGGAAATGCATTTTTTATGTGGAAACTGGAAAAACACTAGTTGCAAAAGTGGTTGGGAATGCAAAGATGCACATCTCCACCAAAAATGGGACCATGGTTCCAAAGTTTGCTGTGGAAGTTGCACAAACCATGGTCATCTGCCAAGGAAGACCAAGAGAACTCCTGCCTGGAAGCACCTCTCTGTGAGAGAGTCCACATGTGAACCCTTGGGATGGCATGTTTGGTATTTTTCCTAGGTGATGCATCACTCACCATGACTCCATGCAGTGTTTTTCCATTTTTTTGATTTTTTTTTGAATTCCCCAGGCCCCCCTCCGAGATCTAGGTCAGACTCGGCGGTGCCATCGATGTCTGCCAGGTGGGGTGGGAACCATGGTTTGGCCTTGGTTCTAGGGTCCCACACCCCCAGGGGACCTCCCTGTATTTTTCCCCGATTTTTCTGGTGTGCATTTCTTGTAGCCCAGTGCAAAATTGGATTAAAAAGGATTTAGGGCAAAAATAATTCTTTATATGGCAGCAGGCCGAGATAATTCCTAGCCTCCTGGATGTGGCACCCCTGGCAGGTCCCCCACCCATGAAAAATAGAGTGGTGATGTTCTGCACACTGCCCTTGGTGGCCCCTTCACAAAAAAGCACCTGTTTCGACCCCTCCGGGCACCCGGAAAATGGGAAATGCATTTTTTATGTGGAAACTGGAAAAACACTAGTTGCAAAAGTGGTTGGGAATGCAAAGATGCACATCTCCACCAAAAATGGGACCATGGTTCCAAAGTTTGCTGTGGAAGTTGCACAAACCATGGTCATCTGCCAAGGAAGACCAAGAGAACTCCTGCCTGGAAGCACCTCTCTGTGAGAGAGTCCACATGTGAACCCTTGGGATGGCATGTTTGGTATTTTTCCTAGGTGATGCATCACTCACCATGACTCCATGCAGTGTTTTTCCATTTTTTTGATTTTTTTTGAATTCCCCAGGCCCCCCTCCGAGATCTAGGTCAGACTCGGCGGTGCCATCGATGTCTGCCAGGTGGGGTGGGAACCATGGTTTGGCCTTGGTTCTAGGGTCCCACACCCCCAGGGGACCTCCCTGTATTTTTCCCCGATTTTTCTGGTGTGCATTTCTTGTAGCCCCAGTGCAAAATTGGATTAAAAAGGATTTAGGGCAAAAATAATTCTTTATATGGCAGCAGGCCGAGATAATTCCTAGCCTCCTGGATGTGGCACCCCTGGCAGGTCCCCCACCCATGAAAAATAGAGTGGTGATGTTCTGCACACTGCCCTTGGT
This sequence comes from Dactylis glomerata, assembly GCA_007115705.1. Lineage (NCBI taxonomy): Eukaryota > Viridiplantae > Streptophyta > Magnoliopsida > Poales > Poaceae > Dactylis > Dactylis glomerata. The sequence goes on along the minus strand of QXEO01001278.1, from coordinate 4,083,000 downwards.
GGCCCCTTCACAAAAAAGCACCTGTTTCGACCCCTCCGGGCACCCGGAAAATGGGAAATGCATTTTTTATGTGGAAACTGGAAAAACACTAGTTGCAAAAGTGGTTGGGAATGCAAAGATGCACATCTCCACCAAAAATGGGACCATGGTTCCAAAGTTTGCTGTGGAAGTTGCACAAACCATGGTCATCTGCCAAGGAAGACCAAGAGAACTCCTGCCTGGAAGCACCTCTCTGTGAGAGAGTCCACATGTGAACCCTTGGGATGGCATGTTTGGTATTTTTCCTAGGTGATGCATCACTCACCATGACTCCATGCAGTGTTTTTCCATTTTTTTGATTTTTTTTTGAATTCCCCAGGCCCCCCTCCGAGATCTAGGTCAGACTCGGCGGTGCCATCGATGTCTGCCAGGTGGGGTGGGAACCATGGTTTGGCCTTGGTTCTAGGGTCCCACACCCCAGGGGACCTCCCTGTATTTTTCCCGATTTTTCTGGTGTGCATTTCTTGTAGCCCAGTGCAAAATTGGATTAAAAAGGATTTAGGGCAAAAATAATTCTTTATATGGCAGCAGGCCGAGATAATTCCTAGCCTCCTGGATGTGGCACCCCTGGCAGGTCCCCCACCCATGAAAAATAGAGTGGTGATGTTCTGCACAATGCCCTTGGTGGCCCCTTCACAAAAAAGCACCTGTTTCGACCCCTCCGGGCACCCGGAAAATGGGAAATGCATTTTTTATGTGGAAACTGGAAAAACACTAGTTGCAAAAGTGGTTGGGAATGCAAAGATGCACATCTCCACCAAAAATGGGACCATGGTTCCAAAGTTTGCTGTGGAAGTTGCACAAACCATGGTCATCTGCCAAGGAAGACCAAGAGAACTCCTGCCTGGAAGCACCTCTCTGTGAGAGAGTCCACATGTGAACCCTTGGGATGGCATGTTTGGTATTTTTCCTAGGTGATGCATCACTCACCATGACTCCATGCAGTGTTTTTCCATTTTTTTTGATTTTTTTTGAATTCCCCAGGCCCCCCTCCGAGATCTAGGTCAGACTCGGCGGTGCCATCGATGTCTGCCAGGTGGGGTGGGAACCATGGTTTGGCCTTGGTTCTAGGGTCCCACACCCCCAGGGGACCTCCCTGTATTTTTCCCCGATTTTTCTGGTGTGCATTTCTTGTAGCCCAGTGCAAAATTGGATTAGAAAGGATTTAGGGCAAAAATAATTCTTTATATGGCAGCAGGCCGAGATAATTCCTAGCCTCCTGGATGTGGCACCCCTGGCAGGTCCCCCACCCATGAAAAATAGAGTGGTGATGTTCTGCACAATGCCCTTGGTGGCCCCTTCACAAAAAAGCACCTGTTTCGACCCCTCCGGGCACCCGGAAAATGGGAAATGCATTTTTTATGTGGAAACTGGAAAAACACTAGTTGCAAAAGTGGTTGGGAATGCAAAGATGCACATCTCCACCAAAAATGGGACCATGGTTCCAAAGTTTGCTGTGGAAGTTGCACAAACCATGGTCATCTGCCAAGGAAGACCAAGAGAACTCCTGCCTGGAAGCACCTCTCTGTGAGAGAGTCCACATGTGAACCCTTGGGATGGCATGTTTGCTATTTTTCCTAGGTGATGCATCACTCACCATGACTCCATGCAGTGTTTTTCCATTTTTTATTTTTTATTTTTGAATTCCCCAGGCCCCCCTCCGAGATCTAGGTCAGACTCGGCGGTGCCATCGATGTCTGCCAGGTGGGGTGGGAACCATGGTTTGGCCTTGGTTCTAGGGTCCCACACCCCCAGGGGACCTCCCTGTATTTTTCCCCGATTTTTCTGGTGTGCATTTCTTGTAGCCCCAGTGCAAAATTGGATTAAAAAGGATTTAGGGCAAAAATAATTCTTTATATGGCAGCAGGCCGAGATAATTCCTAGCCTCCTGGATGTGGCACCCCTGGCAGGTCCCCCACCCATGAAAAATAGAGTGGTGATGTTCTGCACAATGCCCTTGGTGGCCCCTTCACAAAAAAGCACCTGTTTCGACCCCTCCGGGCACCCGGAAAATGGGAAATGCATTTTTTATGTGGAAACTGGAAAAACACTAGTTGCAAAAGTGGTTGGGAATGCAAAGATGCACATCTCCACCAAAAATGGGACCATGGTTCCAAAGTTTGCTGTGGAAGTTGCACAAACCATGGTCATCTGCCAAGGAAGACCAAGAGAACTCCTGCCTGGAAGCACCTCTCTGTGAGAGAGTCCACATGTGAACCCTTGGGATGGCATGTTTGCTATTTTTCCTAGGTGATGCATCACTCACCATGACTCCATGCAGTGTTTTTCCATATTTTTTATTTTTAATTTTGAATTCCCCAGGCCCCCCTCCGAGATCTAGGTCAGACTCGGCGGTGCCATCGATGTCTGCCAGGTGGGGTGGGAACCATGGTTTGGCCTTGGTTCTAGGGTCCCACACCCCCAGGGGACCTCCCTGTATTTTTCCCTGATTTTTCTGGTGTGCATTTCTTGTAGCCCAGTGCAAAATTGGATTAAAAAGGATTTAGGGCAAAAATAATTCTTTATATGGCAGCAGGCCGAGATAATTCCTAGCCTCCTGGATGTGGCACCCCTGGCAGGTCCCCCACCCATGAAAAATAGAGTGGTGATGTTCTGCACAATGCCCTTGGTGGCCCCTTCACAAAAAAGCACCTGTTTCGACCCCTCCGGGCACCCGGAAAATGGGAAATGCATTTTTTATGTGGAAACTGGAAAAACACTAGTTGCAAAAGTGGTTGGGAATGCAAAGATGCACATCTCCACCAAAAATGGGACCATGGTTCCAAAGTTTGCTGTGGAAGTTGCACAAACCATGGTCATCTGCCAAGGAAGACCAAGAGAACTCCTGCCTGGAAGCACCTCTCTGTGAGAGAGTCCACATGTGAACCCTTGGGATGGCATGTTTGCTATTTTTCCTAGGTGATGCATCACTCACCATGACTCCATGCAGTGTTTTTCCATTTTTTTGATTTTTTTTGAATTCCCCAGGCCCCCCTCCGAGATCTAGGTCAGACTCGGCGGTGCCATCGATGTCTGCCAGGTGGGGTGTGAACCATGGTTTGGCCTTGGTTCTAGGGTCCCACACCCCCAGGGGACCTCCCTGTATTTTTCCCCGATTTTTCTGGTGTGCATTTCTTGTAGCCCCAGTGCAAAATTGGATTAAAAAGTGTTTAGGGCAAAAATAATTCTTTATATGGCAGCAGGCCGAGATAATTCCTAGCCTCCTGGATGTGGCACCCCTGGCAGGTCCCCCACCCATGAAAAATAGAGTGGTGATGTTCTGCACAATGCCCTTGGTGGCCCCTTCACAAAAAAGCACCTATTTCGACCCCTCCGGGCAACCGGAAAATGGGAAATGCATTTTTTATGTGGAAACTGGAAAAACACTAGTTGCAAAATTGGTTGGGAATGCAAAGATGGACATCTCCACCAAAAATGGGACCATAGTTCCAAAGTTTGCTGTGGAAGTTGCACAAACCATGGTCATCTGCCAAGGAAGACCAAGAGAACTCCTGCCTGGAAGCACCTCTCTGTGAGAGAGTCCACATGTGAACCCTTGGGATGGCATGTTTGCTATTTTTCCTAGGTGATGCATCACTCACCATGACTCCATGCAGTGTTTTTCCATTTTTTTGATTTTTTTTGAATTCCCCAGCCCCCCCTCCGAGATCTAGGTCAGACTCGGCGGTGCCATCGATGTCTGCCAGGTGGGGTGGGAACCATGGTTTGGCCTTGGTTCTAGGATCCCACACCCCCAGGGGACCTCCCTGTATTTTTCCCCGATTTTTGTGGTGTGCATTTCTTGTAGCCCCAGTGCAAAATTGGATTAAAAAGGATTTAGGGCAAAAATAATTCTTTATATGGCAGCAGGCCGAGATAATTCCTAGCCTCCTGGATGTGGCACCCCTGGCAGGTCCCCCACCCATGAAAAATAGAGTGGTGATGTTCTGCACAATGCCCTTGGTGGCCCCTTAACAAAAAAGCACCTGTTTCGACCCCTCCGGGCACCCGGAAAATGGGAAATGCATTTTTTATATGGAAACTGGAAAAACACTAGTTGCAAAAGTGGTTGGGAATGCAAAGATGCACATCTCCACCAAAAATGGGACCATGGTTCCAAAGTTTGCTGTGGAAGTTGCACAAACCATGGTCATCTGCCAAGGAAGACCAAGAGAACTCCTGCCTGGAAGCACCTCTCTATGAGAGAGTCCACATGTGAACCCTTGGGATGGCATGTTTGCTATTTTTCCTAGGTGATGCATCACTCACCATGACTCCATGCAGTGTTTTTCCATTTTTTTGATTTTTTTTGAATTCCCCAGGCCCCCCTCCGAGATCTAGATCAGACTCGGCGGTGCCATCGATGTCTGCCAGGTGGGGTGGGAACCGTGGTTTGGCCTTGGTTCTAGGGTCCCACACTCCTAGGGGACCTCCCTGTATTTTTCCCCAATTTTTCTGGTGTGCATTTCTTGTAGCCCCAGTGCAAAATTGGATTAAAAAGGATTTAGGGCAAAAATAATTCTTTATATGGCAGCAGGCCGAGATAATTCCTAGCCTCCTGGATGTGGCACCCCTGGCAGGGCCCCCACCCATGAAAGATAGAGTGGTGATGTTCTGCACAATTCCCTTGGTGGCCCCTTCACAAAAAAGCACCTGTTTCGACCCCTCCGGGCACCCGGAAAATGGGAAATGCATTTTTTATGTGGAAACTGGAAAAACACTAGTTGCAAAAGTGGTTGGGAATGCAAAGATGCACATCTCCACCAAAAATGGGACCATGGTTCCAAAGTTTGCTGTGGAAGTTGCACAAACCATGGTCATCTGCTAAGGAAGACCAAGAGAACTCCTGCCTCGAAGCACCTCTCTGTGAGAGAGTCCACATGTGAACCCTTGGGATGGCATGTTTTCTATTTTTCCTAGGTGATGCATCACTCACCATGACTCCATGCAGTGTTTTTCCATTTTTTTGATTTTTTTTGAATTCCCCAGGCCCCCCTCCGAGATCTAGGTCAGACTCGGCGGTGCCATCGATGTCTGCCAGGTAGGGTGGGAACCATGGTTTGGCCTTGGTTCTAGGGTCCCACACCCCCAGGGGACCTCCCTGTATTTTTCCCCGATTTTTCTGGTGTGCATTTCTTGTAGCCCCAGTGCAAAATTGGATTAAAAAGGATTTAGGGCAAAAATAATTCTTTATATGGCAGCAGGCCGAGATAATTCCTAGCCTCCTGGATGTGGCACCCCTGGCAGGTCCCCCACCCATGAAAAATAGAGTGGTGGTGTTCTGCACAATGCCCTTGGTGGCCCCTTCACAAAAAGCACCTGTTTCGACCCCTCCGGGCACCCGGAAAATGGGAAATGCATTTTTTATGTGGAAACTGGAAAAACACTAGTTGCAAAAGTGGTTGGGAATGCAAAGATGCACATCTCCACCAAAAATGGGACCATGGTTCCAAAGTTTGCTGTGGAAGTTGCACAAACCATGGTCATCTGCCAAGGAAGACCAAGAGAACTCCTGCCTGGAAGCACCTCTCTGTGAGAGAATCCACATGTGAACCCTTGGGATGGCATGTTTTCTATTTTTCCTAGGTGATGCATCACTCACCATGACTCCATGCAGTGTTTTTCCATTTTTTTGATTTTTTTTGAATTCCCCAGGCCCCCCTCCGAGATCTAGGTCAGACTCGGCGGTGCCATCGATGTCTGCCAGGTGGGGTGGGAACCATGGTTTGGCCTTGGTTCTAGGGTCCCACACCCCCAGGGGACCTCCCTGTATTTTTCCCCGATTTTTCTGGTGTGCATTTCTTGTAGCCCCAGTGCAAAATTGGATTAAAAAGGATTTAGGGCAAAAATAATTCTTTATATGGCAGCAGGCCGAGATAATTCCTAGCCTCCTGGATGTGGCACCCCTGGCAGGTCCCCCACCCATGAAAAATAGAGTGGTGATGTTCTGCACAATGCCCTTGGTGGCCCCTTCACAAAAAAGCACCTGTTTCGACCCCTCCGGGCACCCGGAAAATGGGAAATGCATTTTTTATATGGAAAATGGAAAAACACTAGTTGCAAAAGTGGTTGGGAATGCAAAGATGCACATCTCCTCCAAAAATGGGACCATGGTTCCAAAGTTTGCTGTGGAAGTTGCACAAACCATGGTCATCTGCCAAGGAAGACCAAGAGAACTCCTCCCTCGAAGCACCTCTCTGTGAGAGAGTCCACATGTGAACCCTTGGGATGGCATGTTTGCTATTTTTCCTAGGTGATGCATCACTCACCATGACTCCATGCAGTGTTTTTCCATTTTTTTGATTTTTTTTTTGAATTCCCCAGGCCCCCCTCCGAGATCTAGGTCAGACTCGGCGGAGCCATCGATGTCTGCCAGGTGGGGTGGGAACCATGGTTTGGCCTTGGTTCTAGGGTCCCACACCCCCAGGGGACCTCCCTGTATTTTTCCCCGATTTTTCTGGTGTGCATTTCTTGTAGCCCCAGTGCAAAATTGGATTAAAAAGGATTTAGGGCAAAAATAATTCTTTATATGGCAGCAGGCCGAGATAATTCCTAGCCTCCTGGATGTGGCACCCCTGGCAGGTCCCCCACCCAAAGACCCCTTACAAGGAAAAATGCAGTGATCAGTGGCATTATGAAGCAATCGTGATCTTTGACAAACTGATCGCCTATGTAGACAGTCAACAAGACAACGCCTGGGTCATCCTCAAAAATTACCACCTTGCACCTCGCAGGTATGTCGACGCCTGTGCAATTCATCTATTCGGTGATCGCACAGATTTGTTCCGCGTGTACGCGGTTACAGAACCACGAGGAGATGTTCTGGTTTGGGAACCACATACTTGGGGTGAGTTATGCCCTCTTTCTATCTGAATTTACAGGTTGTTCTACCTGCTTACTGCATTGTTGTATTCTGGCTTATCTTCTTCCGTACGCAGGCACAGATGAAGGCGCGCGTCTAATACTTGCCCCGACCATCGAGGATCCAGTTGCAGGGGATGCGGCTGAAGGCGCTGCAGTTGCTGGCGATGCGGCTCAAGCAGCTGCAGTTGATGGCGATGCGGCTGAAGGAGATGCATTTCCTGCTGATCCGGATGAAGACGTTGAAGAAGTTCTAGTGCCTAATTCACAAACTACCTTGTTCTTGGCATCCAATACCTACCATTATGGCAATTTCGAACTACTTTGGATTCAGATAGATGGTGATAGAAACAGCAATGCTCCTGTACAGTTTGAAGATGGGATACGGTTGAGCAGTTATCCTAGTCTACGGTGCCACGTTTTCGCAAGGCATCCCTTTAATCTTCGCCCAGAAGCCGAAGATCCTGTTGATGGTCCAGTGTGGATCAGGCAGGAGCATCTGCACGGGCTTTCAGTATTTCTTGGAATCAACAACCCAATCTTCCACCGAGAACCCTGTTCTGATGTTGGAAGAGCTGGTCCATCTGCTGGACAAGGCATGTCCTTGTTACAAGAAGACTGTGTGTTTGTTGCATACCATCAAGCCCGTCCCTACACCCAGAGGCCAGTGCCAGAATGGAGCCGTATACACATGAATGGAGGAGCTTCGGCAATAGGATCAGAACTGATATACGGACCCACTTATTACAATGAGTGGGAGGCGCCAATATGGATCTTCCCAACAATGCCTGGGGCTCCCCAAACTCATCGTTGGGAATAGCCAGAAGACTAGTTACCTTGAAGTGTTCTACTTTTAAACTTTAGTTAACGAACACTAGTATGATGATGTGTAATGACTCTGTGATTGATTATCTGCTTGTAACAGACATATTTTGTTATGTTATGTTTATCTGTATGACCAAGCAATGGAATAATCTTCTGTTGTTCGGATTTGCTAAATTGACATATTTTGTCATGTTATGATTATCTGTATTTTGCTGTTACTTAAAAGCTAGGTACTGCCAATTCCCCCTCTAGCCTTCTCGGGAAGCTGTCATGTTCCCTCTGTTCTTTGCAAGATTCAGAAAATGCACCATTTTTGTTGATTTTTATGTGCTAGTTTTCATGCAAAGCATAGCTGTTCAGTTGGTGGATTTGCTTAATTGACATGATCTAAGTACTCCAGCATCAGAAAATAGTTAATTAGTTAATGGTACACACATAGTTGACATCGACTGAAAGTTGACAGTACTGAACCTATATGTTGATCACACAAAATTTGTGCAATGTTTGAGAAGTGATTTGCTCAAGCATGGAAGGGCACATGAGCCAGCAGTCAGACTGACCATCTACTTGGCAACATAATATCTACTGTATCACCTCAGAGAAATGAGAGAAATATTTAAGGAATTGGTGTCCAGTAATATTTCACAGAAATCATGGAACTACTCAAGAACCACAACCACCAGTAGATATTCATACAAGTCATAGAACAGGACAAGAAACACAACCGGAAGCAGAACAGTCTACTTGTCAAGAAGGAGAAGCAGATGAGGATACCTGGCAAAAAATGCCGCAGATAATCACATTTGTAATGCTACAGTTGACAGAAAGGTTGATGATCATAACTAAGTTCAGGACATAGTAGAGCAAGAGGATAATGCTGTCCTGGAACATGATATTCTGCAATTCACCAGAGAGCAAGAGCAACATAATAGAATCTAGCGTTATATGTGCATATTCAGAGAGTATTCATCGTATATATTCAAATTCAGAGAGAATTCAGAATTTCCATATCTGTTACTTCTCCATTTCTCTTAGAGCTGCTGGAATTGATGGAAGGCTGAGAACAGCCTCCATTTCTCCAGTACGAGAACAACCTCCGCATGATCACTGGCTTCCGCCCCAACTTCTCCAGCACGAGAACAGCCTCCTCTAGATCTTTCCAGTTCCCGATCCCGATCTTGCCAGATCCGCAGCGACGAGAACCCGCTTTCAACCTCGAGGCCATGTCCCCTGCGCGGCGCTAGCAGCGCTGTGGTACTCTAAGATCTCGGTAGGCGAGCGGGAGCAGGAGCTTGAAGAACAATGGGGGGAGAAGAGAAAGGTTGCGTGGATGAGGTACGCCACTTGGCGGCCACGGTGGCAAACCAGTAAAGGGGTATCCTGCCAAGTGGAGCGCCGAGTCGTCACCGTAACGGAGATATTTGTGTTCAAACGATTTCAACCGGTATTATTTGGGCTATTCGAATTTGACCCTGAAATGACCCTCTAGTAATTGACCCCATCAACTTGCGGTACCGCGATGTGATTGCAGCCAAGAAAGGCACCTGTGAGCCTGTGCCAAACAACTTGGTGACCACAAACAAAATATCCCAGGCGGGCGGAGCTAACTAGCTCGCGCTGGAAACTGCTCCCTGGCGCGCGCGCGGCAGGGAGTACCGTTTCGCTAAAGGTTTTATGATAATGGGCCAGCCCATTAGCTTCGATGCTTTGGTTTCACGCTTCCATTTGTTTCGTTCGATGCTGGTTGGTTTTACTGCTTCGTTGCCGCGTTTCGCACGGAAGTCAAGTCTGAACGTGTTGTCCTACTATTCTACTAGGACGGTAGCTGGTAGGATCTAGTTAGGATTTTTCTTTTTTCTTTCGTATATTTCTTTCACTATTTTCTTCTTCTATTTTTCCTTTTATCTCTATTTTTTTACCTTTTTATAAATATTCTTATTTTATATTCTATGTGATGTACTTTTTGTTCCTAGATGAATAATAATTTGTTCTTTCTTTGTTCCCTAGTGTATAATAATTAATTTTTGTGTTCCTCTTATTTTAGAAATTAGTTCTACAATTTTTTGTTCTTGGTTGTATTTTTCTTGTTCCTGTGAGGTTCTTTTTTGTTCCCTAATGTAGTGTTTTGTTCCATTTCATCTAAAATTTTGTTCCTCTTGTTTTAGAAAATTAGTTCCACAATTTATTTATTTTTGGTTATTTTACTTTATTCCCCGCGATGTTATTTTTTGTCCCCTAGTGTATTGTGATTTGTTCCTTTTTTGTGAAGGATTTGTTCCTTTGTTCTAGAAGATTTGTTCCTTTTGTTCCATAAAATTAGTTCCACAATTTTTTGATACTTGGCTATTTTCTCTTGTTCCTGATCATGTCTTTTTTGTTCCATAAAATTATGTAATTTTTGTTCTTAGATTTCCATAACTTTTTGTTCCTAAATTCTTGTAATTTTTGTTCCCAGATTTATGTAATTTTTGTTTCCAAATTTTTATAATTTTTGTTCCTAGATTTATGTAATTTTTGTTCCCAAATTTTTGTAATTTTTGTTACCAGATTTTAGTTCTCAGATTTTTGTTCCTAGTTTTTGTAATTTTTGTTCCCGGATTTTTGAAATTTTTGTTCCCATTTTTTAAAACTTTTGTTCCTGGATTTTTGAAAAAAAAATTTCCAGATTTTTGTCACTTTGTTCCTGGATTTTTGTAACTTTTGTTCCTAGATTTTTTAATTTCTGTTCCCTGATTTTTGTAATTTTGTTTCCCGGATTTTTGTAATTTTTTGTTCCTAGATTTTTTTAATTTTTGTTTCCGGATGTTAGTTCTCAGATTTTTGTAATTTTTCTTCCCAGATTTTTGAAATTTCGTTCTTACATTTTTGTAACCAATTTTTTAACTTTTGTTCCTAGCTTTTTGAAATTTTTGTTCCTAGATTTTTGTTCCCAGATTATTGAAATTTTTGTATCTTTTGTTCCTGGATTTTTGTAATTTTTTTCCTAGATTTTTGTAACTTTTTGGTCTTGGATTTTTGTTCCCGGAATTTTTTAAAACTTTTTGTTCCTAGATTTTTTGATTTTTTTCTCCTAGATTTTGTTCTCCAAATTTTGAAATTTTTGTAACTTTGTTCCTGGATTTTTGTAATTTTTGTTCCCCAGATTTTTAAAATTTCTGTAACTTTTGTTCCCAGATTTTTGTTATTTTTGTTCCCAGATTTATATAATTTTAGTTCCCATATTTCTGTAACTTTTTATTTTTGTTCCATTAGTTAGTATTTCCTGTAAAAAGTTAGATTTGTTCCTCTGACACTACATTATTTGTTCCTCGTGGAGACTCGATTTCTTCCATCTTATTCCAACCGTTGTGTGATCTTTTGCCCCAAATATAGTATGATTTTAATTTTTGTTTTAGTATGCAAAGCAAGTATATGTGCTAACTCGCACATGTGCATGTGCATGCGAGTGGCAAGTACGGCTGCATGCTGCTAACACGTCATAGCCATGGCTGCATGTGATATCATGATTACGTAATGGTACATAGAAGTATACCATATCCCGCGTAGTATACCATATCCCGCGTCCACGCCAAATTGTCCTATCGGTCACACGAGGTGTAGTAGTGTACTAGCAGAACTTAGCTGGCTAGCTAGCTGATCTGTGCCTAGCTGGAAATGGCAGACGCGATGTAGAGCTAGAGCATACGGTTACGTACACAACATCAAAACTTTTTTAGTCCCACATCGGATTCTTAGTAGAAACAGTACCAGTTTAAATAGTAGCTTCCATCTCAACTGGTAGGGCGTGGACGGTCGCGACACGTAGCGCACGCGAATGGAAAAAGCTATCCGCGTAAGGTGCGTACGAACGCTCCAAGAAAGAAATCAATAGCAGCGAAAAATGGAATGGGCCACGGAAAAAAGGCCCATCCGACCGATCCTTGTGCGAAAGCAGCGCGGGGGCGCCAGGGAGGCGCAATTCGCTCCGCCCGTTAGCGGGGCGGAAGAACTCGGTTCCGCCTGCGTGGGCGCGACGCTGGGCCGGTCCGTTAACGCGGCGGAGCTGGTTTTTTATTTTTTTTTTCGTGATTTTTTTTTGGTTTCCTGGTTTTACTGTTTTTTATTCTGGTTTTTTCGTTTCTTTTTTCATTCTTTTCGTTATTTTTCTTTCTTACAATTTTAAATATTTTTAAAATTTGAACATTTTTTAAATTTGAACATTTTATAAATTGAACATTTTTTATGTTTGAACATTTTTTATTTTTAAACAATTTTCAAATTTGAACATTTTTTATGTTCGAACATTTTTTGTTTGAACATTTTTTATTTTTAAATAATTTTCAAAATTTTTTTTATGTTTGAACATTTTTTGTTTTGAACATTTAATATGTTTGAACTTTTTTTGTTCAAATCCAAAATTTGTTCAAATTTCAAATTTGTTCAAATTTGAAACTGTTCGAATTTTTATAATTATTTATTTTAGAAAAACAAAAAAGAAAAGAAAAAAGCAAAAAAGAGAAATACCTGTTGCTGGGCCGTTCCCGGCGTGGCCCATGATGGAAGCCTCTGCGGGCGCGTTCTCCTCCCTCCCGCTTGCAGGCGGAGACTAGGAGCTCCCTAGGGAGGGGATCCCTCGCGCTTACGCGTGGAGACTAGGAGCCCCCTTTGGCGCCCGTTGCGTCGCCTCCAAACTGACGCTCGCGGAGATTCTTTCGTGGGCTGGCCCACAAAATTCGTTCGCTTTGGTATGTCTCTTCGTTGTACGGACTAGCTGGTTTAGATCTGTTCGAATACAACATTTGTTCAAATATGAAAATAGAGTTGAAATTCGAAATCTATTCAATATACAAAATTTGTTCAAATTTGAAAATCCATGAAATTCAAAATCTCTTCATATTTAAAAATCTATTCGAAATTGAATTTTTTTTAATTTCGAATCTGTTCAAATGCGAAAACTGTTCAAAGTTCGAAATCTATTCAAATTCAAAAATATGTTCACATGCAAACACTGTTCAAATTCAAAATCTGTTCAGATTTTTTTAAAAATAAAATCTGAAAACTATGCAAATCTGAAATCTGTTCCATTCGAAAAATGTTGAAAATTAAATTTTCTCAAACTTGAAATTTTTGAGAACTTGGAAAAAATTTGAATGTTTAAAAAGGAAAAGTAAAAAAGAAATATAGAAAAACCAGCGCCTGTAGGAAGAAGAAACGGGCCGCGGCCCAATAAAAACAACGAGAGGGGGAAGGATACGCGTCAGCTGGTACCCGACACTTAAAACATCAAATAGGAAACACCCTCAAGTGAGCGGAGGAGGGACATTCATTAACGATATAACTCAGACGGGACGGGACGGGATGGGATAACCCAACAAGCCCGTCTCCCATCCCGCTCGTAAAATCCATCTACGCCATTTATTAAAATCCGATTAGCACAGGTTGGCAGGTTGTACAGCGATGCATGCACCACCGAGCTAGATCCAGGCTAACGCATGCATGGTGCAGCCCCCCCCCCCCCCCCCCCCCCCCCCCCAATCTCTGGTTGTTTGTGCTTAGACTATATTGAGACTCCTGTGTCCTGGTTTATACAATTTCACTTCTCCCGTTTAGTTCATCGGGCAAGAGCAGGCGGGAGACGGGATGGCCGTGTCCATCCCGCTTGCATCATTAGCAGTCATGGTGCAAGCGTTACTGACGGCTCATCATGCACCGCCTGCGTGACCTTATAAAACAACGCACACCATCGTTTTTTTCAGACTTTGAGCATGATCACTAATGAGAACAAAAAAATGTGAAAAACAGAATGTAGTTTTGTGTGTGCGCATGATGTATGGAAAATTCATCCGAGCTTCCCGATCACAGATGGCAGTAGACGGCACCAACCCCAGGTTCATTCCCAGACCTATAAGAGCGTCTCCACTCGCGTCCCTCAAAGGCCCTTTGGGGGCCGCCAACGCTAAATTTGGGCTCCAGCCGCATCCCCCAAATTTTTTTTGGCGCCGGCGGGCGGGCGTTATTTACCCGGCGCTCCCGGTCGAAACCCAATTTCTAGGGAGGCAATCGGGGGCGTCGGCGGGAGGGGAAAAGCAAGCGGGCCAGCATTGTCGGCGACTACGTGAAAATATTTCACTTTTCCCACTAAAATTAGCGCCGAGTTTTTCACTTTTCCCACAAAAATTGGCCACTATCTCCCCCTCCACTACCGCCGAGCTTCTCACTCCCACCATTCCCCAGCAAAGGAAAGCACAGATCCTGCCACAATGCCGCCGAAGAAGTACGTCGGTCCCCGCTCAACGGCGGCCGCGCCGATGGCCGCGCCGCCGGCGAGGAGGAGGGAGAGGGTGGAGAAGGAGCGGCCGGAGGGGATGACGAACGCGGAGTGGGCGTTCGACCTGCAGCGCCGGCAGGTCGAGAACGCCAGCCGCCGGCAGAGAGAGCTCAGGGCCAATAAGAAGCGGGCTTCCGAGGCTATGGCCGCAGAGGTGGCCATGGCGCAGAGAGCCGCCCACATGGCGGGCATGCCAACCTTTCCCCCGCAGGCGGCCGGCACGTACAACCCCGCCGTGTGGGGAAGCCAAGGCAGCGTCTCATCGCCGTCTTCGGCAACAACCCAGGTTGCCGCGGTGAGGTGGGCGTCGGTCATCGAGAGGCAGGACGCCAAGCTCGAGCTGATCAGGGCCAATGTGGCCGCAAAGAAGAGGAGGGAGGACCTGTTGATCCTCATTGAAAGGACACGGATGTCGCCTAGAGGGAGGGGTGAATAGGCGATTTAAAACTTTTACGAGCGGCTTGACAAATGCGGAATAAAACTAACGTTTAATTTGCCAAGCATACAAAACCTAAATAAACTAGGTTCACCTATGTGCACCAACAACTTATGCTAAACAAGATGAGCAACTATGTGATAGCAAGATATATATAACTTCAAGCACGAAGGCTATCACAAAGTAAATTGCATAAGTAAAGGAGCTCGGGTATAGAAATAACCGAGGCACGCGGAGACAACGATGTATCCCGAAGTTCACACCCTTGCGGGTGCTAATCTCCGTTGGAGCAGTGTGGAGGCACAAGGCTCCCCAAACGCCACGGAGGCTCACCGTAATCTCCTCGAGCCCTCCCACCAAGATGGAAGACCCGATCCACTATGGGACCCTTGAGGGCGGTCACCGATCCCGCACAAAGCTTGGGGCTACTCCACAACTTAATTGGAGGCTCCCAAATCCACAAAGCCACTAAGATTGGGGCACACTCCACAACTCAATTGGAGGCTCCCAATAATCGCCACGGAGGCACCACAAAGCTTGGGAAGATCTCCACAACTTAATTGGAGGTCCCCAAGAAATCCACTGAGCCGTCTAGGGTTCCAAGAACCCAAGAGGAAATAAGCTTCTTGCTTTCACCACCGAATCTCCGAGGAGAACTCAAACCGATGCACCAAATGCAATGGCAAGAACACACGAAGTGCTCAAATCCTTCTCTCCCAAATCCTACCAAAGCAACAAATGCTATGGAGGATATGAGAGAAAGAACAAGGAGGAAATCCACAAAGAACTCCAAGATCTATATCCAATAGGTTCCCCTCACTTAGAGGAGAAAGTGATTGGTGGAAATGTAGATCTAGATCTCCTCTCTCTTTTCCCTTAGAAAGATGCAAGAAACATGGAGGGAAGTGAGGAGGGAGGGCAAGCTTTGAAGGTCAACAATGGAGGAAAGAGAAGCCCAAAAACGTTAATGGTTCAAGGAGGAAGAAGGGGTATTTATAGGTGGGGAAAATCTGGCCGTTGGAAGCAGCCTGCTGGCCAGTTCGGCCGTAAGTCCGGCGGCCCGCCGGACGGATCCGGCGCCCCGCCGAAAGGCGGTTCAGAATAGCAGTCCGGCTGCTCCGCCGGACTGGCCCGGTCTGCCGCCGGAAGGTCCGGCCTGGAGCCCGGCCTGGCCGGACCAGGGGCCGAACTGGACAGCCCAAAAACCAAATAACTTTTGCAAGGAAACTCCGAATGAGATGAAACCAATTTTGTTGGAAAGCTAACAACAAGGAGAACCAGCAAGGGAGAATTTACTATGAAATTAGAGGACATAAGTGTCTCTATATGAGGAACCGGTAAATTCTCCAACCACCAAAAACGCAATAAGAGTTCCATACGAAATCCGTTTTTGATGAGCTAGAGCTTGTCATGGAAATAACCACAAGCTCTAGAATCTCACATGGATAAAATCCAAATAAGAACCAAGAAGGATAATGCCAAGTATGCAAAGGTTTGAGCTCTCTCCGAACGATACGAATAAGTTACTCACTCGAGAGTCCCTCTTGATAGTACGGCTATCGATCCTAAACCCGGTCTCCCACACCATGAGACCGGTAAGAAAGAAACCCTATCAAGAACATACCTTTGCCTTGCGCATTCCACTTGAGCTAGATGGTGACGATCTTGATCTTCTCAAGTTGGACTACCTTTCTTGATTGCGCTTGCTCGGTGAAGTCTTGCGGATTGTTCCCCCATACTTCACTATGGGAGAGACACTAGTAGAAATATCTTCACATGTCCATTACCACCAAATGGACACCGAGCTTCAAGCAAATGATATCTTCTAGAAGCCTATCTTGATCTTGCGCTTCGACTTGATCAACATTGCACTTCATATTTTTCTTTCATAATGATGATGTCTTGAGAATGCACATGAGAGTTCACTCCATCTTATTCCTCAAGACAAGCCTATCTTGATCTTGCGCTTCGACTTGATCAACATTGCACTTCATCTTCTTCTTTCATAATGATGATGTCTTGAGAATGCACATGAGAGTTCACTCCATCTTATTCCTCAAGACACACTCTATAGGCTCAACTCCCTTATGGCCAATCTTCGGATCACTCCTTGAATAACACCTTGGTCATCACATAATCTTCTTTATATTCAACTTCTTACAACCTTGAACCCAACATATGGATCAAGCATTGTCTACGGACAAGTCCTACAAATATGACTCAATGCAAATATTAGTCCATAGGGATTGTCATTAATTACCAAAACCACACATGGGGGCACATGCCCTTTCACTCATGGTCGACACCGCGGGCATGGACGACGACGTGCGGGAGTGGTGGAAGGCCCAGCGCACCGCCATCCTCTACGAGGTCCGAGGTCCACCGGCATCCACTTCAGCAGCTGCGGTGTCCACTTCCCCAGCACCTGAGGTCGAGGCTTCACCGGCGACAGCCACTCCCCCACCGGACGTCGATGTCGACGCCGCCGTCTGATCTCCACCGCTAAGCTTTGTGATGCCGTGGCCTTATTTTGCTCGCTAGACTATGATGATTTGCAGCGATTTGCGATGATGGGATCGTCTAGACTTTGGTTTGTAACCGTTTAAACGCCCTGACTATTTGTGATCGCATAAGCGATCGGCGATCGGCCGTTCTACCCGCCATATTTGTGTGTTGTTTGAATTTCGAATTTGTGATTTGGGGGCCGATTTGGGGGTTACGGCTGGAGACCGGCTCCCCCCCATATCCGGTTCTTCCGCCGGCGGCCCCCAATACGGTCTTGCGCCGGATCCAAATTGGGAAGCGTGAGTGGAGATGCTCTAAGATGAATGCAATTATCAGCACAAACTCTCCACCGGACCACGTACGGTCTTCCAGAGCAAACATCACATGCAGTTTACAAATTGCACTCGTTCCACAAGGTTCCCGCTCGATCGCTGATGGCCGGCGAGGCGAGCCGGTGCTGTGCTGGTGGTGCCAGCGGTGCCGACGCCGCGGGAGAAGAAGCATGCGGTTCTACTGCTCAGGCATCCACCTCTACCGCGGCAGCCCGTACGTCCAGGCAGGGCCCGGACACGGCACTGTCCAGGGCCCTTGTCCATACTATCCGCTCGCCGGCCGACTGCGCGAGGAGGCCGGGCGGAAGCTCGTCGTAGAGTGCAACGCACAGAGCGCGGTTAGGGTTTCGTGGGGCAATGCCTTTTCACGTCTCTTCTATTTATATACGATAGGGTTATGTGCAATATAACGTACGTTACGTATGGTAGATCGACTCATCTAATACACCTCCTCAATCTAAACTATTATTACATACAAGATTTAGATTGGACTTGAATCGGTCTAACATCTGCCATGTAGCTGGTTTAGTAAACACATCAGCCAACTGATCACTACAAGAGATGAACTTCACCTGCAAGACTCCGTTAGCAACACGCTCGCGCACAAAGTGAAAGTCTATCTCTATGTGCTTCGTTCGAGCATGGAAAACAGGATTCGCCGTTAGGTAGGTAGCCTCTAAGTTGTCACACCAAAGAACAGGCACACGTCGCTGTGTGACTCCAAGTTCTTTAAGCAAAGAATTGATCCATATTGCTTCAGCTGCTCCATTAGCAAGTGCTTTGTACTCTACCTCGGTACTGGATCTCGAGACAGTGGGTTGTTTCTTCGAACTCCAAGATACTAAGTTTGGACCCACAAAGACTGCATATCCTCCTGTGGAGCGCCGATCATCAACACATCCGGCCTAGTCTGCATCAGTGAATATACTGACGTCCAGCAGTGAAGACTTACAAAAACGTAAGCCAGTGTCTATAGTGCCCTTCACATAACACAATATACGCTTGACTGCTTACCAGTGCACCTCAGTAGGCTGGGAGAGAAACTGACACACTTTGTTCACCGCAAAAGAAATATCTGGACGTGTATGAGTCAAATACTGCAAGCTGTCCACCACGCTGCGATACCGAGTAGAATCCTCAGGACCCAACAATGCACCAGAGTCGCGTGCAAGGCGCTCAGAGGGAACCAATGGAGTAGGAGCAGGATTACAATTCTCCATATTAACACGAAGCAGAAGATCTAGCACATACTTGCGCTGAGTGAGTGTCATGCCCCCAGAATTGTAAGACGCTTCTAGTCCAAGAAAGTACTCCAACGGACCAAGATCCTTGATAGGAAAAATATCGGATAAGGAGCGAACCAAACGGTCAACAGCAGCAGGAGTAGACCCGGCAATAACAATATCATCAACATAGACCAGCATGAAGACCTGAACACCATCGTGATGAAAAACAAAGAGAGACGTATCCGCCTTAGAAGGAACAAAACCAAGCTGAGCGAGGCGATCACTGAGCCATGCGTACCACACCCGAGGAGACTGTTTCAAGCCATAAAGGGAGCGTTGCAACTTGCAAACATGGGACGGATACCTATGGTCTTCAAAATCGGGCGGCTGCTGCATGTAGACATCCTGAGACAAAAAACCATGGAGAAACGTATTGCTCGCGTCAATTTGACGGAGCGCCCACCCACGGGAGACAGCAATTGAGAGAACCAGACAAATGGTAGCAGGCTTCACAACCGGACTAAAGGTGTCATCATAATCAATACCATGCAGCTGGGTGAAGCCACGAGCAATGAGACGAGCCTTGTGCTTCTCAACAGAACCATCCGGACGATGCTTGGTTTTAAAAATCCACTTGCTGCCAACAACATTTTTGCCAGGTGGACGAGGAACCAGAGTCCACGTATTTGTCTGAGAGAGAGCCGAGAACTCCTCAGCCATAGCATCGCGCCAGGCTGGTTCACGAAGGGCATCATGATGAGACACCGGAGCAGCGAAGAGAGCACGCCGGTGAGGAAAGTACCGAATGGTACCATCGGTGTATGTTTTCTCGCAACGAGTGTTATCCCGGAGGCGAGTGACCATGCCATGACCAGGAGGAGCAGCCAGAGGAGTCGCGGCTAGAGTCGGAGGGCTACCAGCAAGGGGCGACTCGGGCTGCTCAGGCGCATCAGGCACATGCAAAGGAGAGCCAGGAGGCGCTGGAGCGTCGCGGGCTGCCGCGGCAGGAGACAGCGCGGGCTCTGCCGCGGCAGAGGAAACGTCAACAGGCGGCACCGAAGGGACCTGCACAGGTGGAACATCATCGCCTAACAGGGGCAGGTTAGTGGATAGGTAAGATAAGTCATATTGATGAACATGGTCATGTGTAGCCGGTTTAGTAGACGGAAAAGTGATGGCCTCCCGAAGTGTGGGAACATCAACAGAGAATCTGGGAGTGGCGTATGGAAAAACAGATTCATCAAACACGACATCGCGCGAGATGTAAATACACCCAGAGGATTTATCCAAACACTTATACCCTTTATGCATAGGACTACAGCCAAGGAAGACACACTGCTTAGACCGAAACACAAGTTTATGAGCATTATACTTGTGAAGACTAGGCCAGCAAGCACAGCCAAACGTGCGGAGAGACGCATAGTTCGGATGGACTCCGAAGAGGCGATGCACCGGTGTCCTTCTAGAGAACCGATGTCGGCATGCGGTTAACAAGATAACACGCGGTAAGAAAAGCTTCATCCCAGCAGCACAATGGCAAGGAGCAGTGAGCAAGGAGAGCAAGGCCAGTTTCAACGAGATGACGATGCTTGCGTTCAGCAATATCGTTCTGCTGGGAGGTGTGAGGACAGGACACACGGTGAGAAATACCCGTGCGTTGAAAATAGCGATGCAGCTTATGATATTCACCACCCCAGTCAGATTGAACTGACTTGATTTTGGCATCTAAAAGACGCTCAACATGAGCCTAGAACACATAGAAGACTTGCTCAACATCAGACTTGTGTTTCAAGAGATAAATCCAGCAGAAACGCGAATAGTCATCAATAAAACTCACATAATACTTAAAACCACCAGAGGAAGCAATAGCAGGACCCCAAACATCGGAGTGAATTAACTCAAGTGGCATAGTGGAAACACGATGGGACGAATTATATGGTAATTGATGACTTTTTGCACGTTGACATGCATCACAGACAGACAAGGAAGTATCAAACGGGGCACAAGATAAATCATGTGTCTTAACAATAGTTTGCACTACATTATTTGTGGGATGACCAAGACGCTGATGCCACTGAGAGGGCGAAGCCGTAACACCGGAGAGAGCACGGCGCGGCGCAGAAGATGAAGCACGGCGAAGCGGGATGGGGTAAAGACCGCCTTGACTTCTACCGTGAAGCAGAATTTTCCGCGTGGCCTTGTCCTTAACATAGAAAAAGTGACGGTGAAATTCAACAAAGACGTCATTATCCCAAGAAAGGCGATTGACAGACAAAAGGTGTGTGCTAAGACGCGGAACATGAAGAATGTTTTTCAAGTGAATAGAAGAACCGGCTAACGAAGAATGACCAATGTGCGCAATAGACAAACCTGCACCATTGGCCACTTGGACGTGATTTGTCTCGCCGTAGCGCTCCTGGAGGTGAAGACGAGCCAGATCGCTCGTCAAGTGATCTGTGGCACCGGAGTCAAGATGCCAGACAGGGGCATCGGTGTTGTAGCTGGTAGACGCCGTGTTCTCGACGCGCTGGTTGTTGTTGTTGCGGGGCTAAAACTCGGGATTGAACCGGTTCCTGCAGTCTGACGCAACATGCCCCCAATAGTTGCAGATTTGACACTAGGGGCGTTGGCGGCTACGGTTATTCTAACGGTTACCACCGTCATTGCCGCCATAGTTCTGGTGACCACCGGTTTGGCCACCGATAGGTTGGCCGCCGAGGGGAGCGGCGTTGCCCTGACCTCTATACAGGCAGCCGTTGCCGCCAGGGCCAGGCTGATAGGCGTCAGGCTGGCGAGGAGCACCAGCCGGGAACTCGGGAGCGTGCGGCCGGCCGAGGTTGGAGTAGAGGCCGGGACGCGAGACGGCATTCGCCGAGGATGACCAGTCTGCTGACTGATCTTGCTGCTCCTGAAGGGCCTCGAACGACAAGATGTGAGAATAAAATTCATCATAAGGCACGGACTTGTTACCAACCGTAAGAGTCACTGTGATGGCGTTGAATTCTTTGCCGAGTCCGGTGATGATGTAGTCGACGAGCTCGTCATTGGAGAGAGGAGAGCCGGCTGCTGCCATGACATCGCTGAGGGCCTTCATCTGCTACATGTACTGGGCAGCGGGCATCCCCTCCTTGCAAAGAGACTAGAGTTGGCGACGAACATGATGAACGTTGGCGCGACTCTGCGCGCCGTAGAGCCGGTGCACGACAGCCCAGACGTCCATGACCGATGTATAGCCAATGAGCTGGCAGGCAATGACTGGCTCCATAGAGCCGAGGAGGAAGCTGAGGACCCTCTGGTCCGTGACCCACCAGCGAGAGTACTCCGGGTTGAGGACGTCCACTGCGGCATCGTCGGTCCCCTCCTTGATGGTCTATGTCGGGGCTGCAGCGGTGCCGTCAAGATGGCCATGAAGGCCGGCGCCGGCGAGGGCGTGCACGGTGAGCCCCTTCCACAATATGAAGTTGTGGGCGTCGAGGCGAACGGAGACGCCGGACGATGCGGAGAGACCGACGGAGGTGGAGGCGTTGGGGACGGAGACGATCGCCCCCGATGGCGAAGCGAGCGTGAGGGCCGAGGTGGAAGACATCGCGGCGACGCGGGGAAGATCTCGCGGCGGCGGCGGCGCAGGAGATTGGCGCGGCAGCAGCGGCGCAGGAGCCCTAGGGTTTAGGCTCTGATACCAAGTTAGAAAAGTGTTTTAGGGTTTCGTGAGGCAATGCCTCTCCACGTTTCTTTTATTTATATACGACATGGTTATATATACAATACAACGTACGTTACTTACATACGGTAGACCGACTCATCTAATAGGCGCCGTGTTCGCCGAGGCCGACGCCGACCTCGCAGTCGACGACTTCGGCGTCATCGGTAGCCCCCTGTTCCCTTGCTTCGAGTAGTTCGTCCTGGAGAGCACCGCCACTGTCGGGTACCGAGTCGAGTCGGTGGTCTATCGCCCCTTGCTCTATTTTCAGGTACTGTCATGGAGCGCTCTGAACCGCCAGCACTGTCACACAACAGAGTAGTAGTACAATTGATGTTGTTACGTGCAGGTGACGAGGCTCAAGTGGTGGAGGCTTCATATCCGGGCATCGTGTCGTGTCTGCCACTGCATGGTGGACCCGCCGGGCTGCATGCAGTTCGAGAAGGCCATCGGACAAGCTCGCCCGGGGCACCGGCGTGGGCAGAGGGCGTGGGACAGGCCGACAGGGAGATGTGGCGCGGCAACCCCTGCAGCTCAGGGTGCAAACGGGAGTGGGCCGTCTGCAGCGCCGCGAATTCGGGCCCATTTAACTACATATGCGAGCATCCACGGAACAACGGAAAAATAAGCGGCGTATACGGATCGGCCCGCAGTTGCCGCGTGGCACCGCATATCGCAGCGAGTCTAGACGATAGGATAAGGTCTTCGCCTCCGCCACGGGAGCGCCGCCAGCCTCCGCCCGTCGTCTTCGCCGCGTTCAGTTCAGATGCGGCGCCGCTCTAGCTTAGGTTGAGGCTGAGGCTGCTTTCTTCGCTCGATCCTGGCCGCCTCCCCGCCATCCCGTCGCTTCCTCTCTCTGCCATGGCCTCCTCTCCTCCTCCATATCCGAATCCGGCACATCCACCCTTCAGCTCTGCCTCTATTCTCGAACAACCTCCTCCGAATCCGGAGCACCTGCTGCACGATGGCGTGGGGAGTGTGGCAGACGGTGTGGGGAAGGTGGGCGGCCAGGACGGCAATCAACAGATCGGCATGGACGGCGGCGGCGATCCACAGATGGGCGTGGAATCCGTGGATGGCGGCGACGGTAGGAGGCATCAGTGCAAGAACCTGCTGACGTCGGTGCGGAATCAGCGCCAGAAGCTTGACGTCAGCTCCGTGGTGCCCAACAGCACTAAGGTAATCTTCAAGGACCATATATTGTCATGTGATGTTCTGAAGATGCCATGATTTTGCTATAAATTCTCTGTTGAATTGACACATGAACTGTTTCTATACCTGACGAGGGAATGCCCTTCGGGTACTCGCAGATTGGTATACCGGGTCCGGCCCATTAAGGAAGTGGACAAGGACAAGGAGTCGAAGATGACTTGGAGACGAAGAAGGAAGGCTCTAATCTGTATTCGACTAGAACTCTTGTAAAACCTAAGCCCGGTTGCATATATAAAGCCAGGCAGGGGTGCCCCTAGAGAGATATCTTACAACTTACAATATCATAGACAAGCAATATCTCGACTAGACAAGATAAATTAGACAGAGAGATTAGACATAGACTAGATACAATACTCCGCCTACGGCGGCACCATGTAAACACCATTGTGATTATCTACTAGATTGCTAGCAGGATGTAGCGATCCTCCACCGCAGGGACGTGAACCTGGGTACATCGTGTGCCAATCTCGATCCCGGAATCTCTAGTCGACGCCTTTCCCCCGATCTAAGTCATTCATCTAGGACATTTGTCGAGTTAACCCCTCGTCAATTGGCGCCGACCGTGGGGATCGCGGCGACTGGATTTTGTTATCTGGGCGGGATCCTTCAACTCTTCCATCGGCGATATCAGCAAATTTTTTCTATATCATCAAGATCAACAAAATTTTACGGCTGCCGACAACAGAAGCAGTCAGATCGATTCAGCAGAATTTATCATCAACATCAGCTATCGTCTACATCGTCAAAGATCTTCAATGCTTCACCATCAAGAATCGTCGAGTTCATCCAGATAGCATCTGGCTAATTATCGGCTTTGTTGTTGGAAGGCTTCATCGACAAAAAGCAGCGGAACCGGATCAGCGACAAAGAAAAAGTCATCATCATTATCTTCAAAATCGCGTCTTGCCAGAATCATCTTCTTCAGCGTAGCAACAGCCAGATTGCATCTCAATGGATCATCATCTTCAGCAGGCAGATCAAATCCGGTCAGTGCATCGGACAATCCACGTGCGCAACCTCGTCATCGGCTGCCTCCGTCCCGATTGATTTCCGTCCCGATTGATTTCCGTCGAAGCCGTCGACGAACTTGGTAGCGCGTACTCTTCTAAAGAAAAAGAGAAAGTTACGTCAAGACACCGTGCACAACCGACGATATATGGAGTAAAGATACGAAGCAATAGTAGAAGTCAAGCAACGTTCATGAAAAAATCTTGTGCGGTCTTCAAGATCCAATTCAGCTGCCGATAGAAACATCAGTTATTTTTGGCATGCTCCAGTCAATACCAAGGCAGATCGGTTTCAAGAGAAGTAACTCCGAAATCAACACAGACATCCAGATCGATTTCCAGGAAGCAGCGTCGTCCAAGTTTTAATCGGCCTCTCGGTCAAACTTTGAGGAAGATCAAGCGCTAAAGCTACCACGCGTGAGCACACGCAGGCGTGAACCAAATTTATCGGCAAGCTGCCGCGCATGAAATCATGGTTCTGTCAGGACACTATCATCACAGCTCAACTTCCAAGGAGAAAAAGTGTCTAGCTTGTTGATACACTAGATCAGCCGAGGAAAATAAAGGATGAAATCATCATATTGCTCGAGTCTCATGGGAAAAATATTGGAAGCAATCCACATATTGTTCACGGAGGGAATTCAGCGCAGCTCCCAAAGATCCAGTTAGTTGTACAGTGCAAATCAATCAAGGCAAGGAAAAGAAAAAATCAAGGCTGCTAGGGCAACTCGGAGAAAAATACTTCGACTACTTCGTCTTCAACATCGTCGATTCGGCGTTAATTGCGGCTTGCCACGCTCGGGGGCTCGCCGCCGCGCACTCGCGCAAACCATCGGCAACGCTCGGGGGCTCGACATCAACTCGCCCCGGAGTGCGGAAATTCACCCTCAAGACCCGCGACTTTATCAGCAACGCGACGATCCCTACAGCGCTCGGGGGCTCGACAACAACTTTGCCTCCGATCGTAGATACGATTCTACGACAACAACTCGACTACGTCATCGTCGACTACGCCGCGCCGACTACGCCGCACCGATAAAAGCTAAGTTCTCCGCTTCCAAGAAGTCGATTATTATTTAATTTCGTCGCACCCAACACTCGGGGGCTCCGCTATGAACAATCATCTTGCATATCATTGACTTCGGAAAAAAATTGTGAAAGCCCTAGTAGCTAGCTGGCGTTCCTTGTCGAATACTTGTCAATTTAGTTTACAGTCGCATGAAGCTCGACTAACGGTTGGCAAGGCCAAAATCTTGGGCGTCAGGCTAACGAAAAGGCTTAGCAAGTATCTTCAAAAATGCGGTAAACGCACCACATTACGTCTGACATGAGTAGCTGATCGAGCCGTGAAGTGCATCAGGCTAACGAAAGGGTCTTACGTACGAGCAACAAAATTGCACAAAAAAACATCGAGTTTTTGTTTTACATACTACTACATCATTGTTGCAATATGCAAACGCAATATTTCTTCGAGAGACAAGGTATTTCATAATTATTCATATTTTCTGCAGGAGTCGACAAATTCATCAAAGTTATCAAAGAGACAAACTTCCTCGAGTAGTACAAATTGGAGCCTATGATTGACTACAAGTATCCGACCATAGCCTCGGGGGCTACTCCCATCGGGAGCGCTGGTCGCGCACCCGATGAAGATATACTTCGAGAAGATCATCAATGAAGAGCAAGGAAGAAAATTTCGACTCCATTATCGGTGGTAAACACCCGATAAATGAACTCGACATTTCACTCCCATCGGGAGAGCGGATTCAAGAACTCGACAATTTTGGCCATTGTATTAGCCAAGTCGAAGATATATGAAGTCGAAGATTAAAGAAGTTGAAGTTTGAAGAAGTCAAAGATTAAAGAAGTCAAAGATTCAAGATTTGAAGTTTTGAGACTCAACCCGAGTCTGCAACTCGAATTGAGTCTCGGGGGCTACTGACGAGGGAATGCCCTTCGGGTACTCGCAGATTGGTATACCGGGTCCGGCCCATTAAGGAAGTGGACAAGGACAAGGAGTCGAAGATGACTTGGAGACGAAGAAGGAAGGCTCTAATCTGTATTCGACTAGAACTCTTGTAAAACCTAAGCCCGGTTGCATATATAAAGCCAGGCAGGGGTGCCCCTAGAGAGATATCTTACAACTTACAATATCATAGATAAGCAATATCTCGACTAGACAAGATAAATTAGACAGAGAGATTAGACATAGACTAGATACAATACTCCGCCTACGGCGGCACCATGTAAACACCATTGTGATTATCTACTAGATTGCTAGCAGGATGTAGCGATCCTCCACCGCGGGGACGTGAACCTGGGTACATCGTGTGCCAATCTCGATCCCGGAATCTCTAGTCGACGCCTTTCCCCCGATCTAAGTCCTTCATCTAGGACATTTGTCGAGTTAACCCCTCGTCAATACCGCTATAACTAAAGAGGCTGTGAGCTTGCATGTCAGTAGAATTAGGTGGAGAAGCCTATTTAGTGAATTTAACCATTTTCAGTGAGAAGGCTAGTGCAAGGTTGTAGCTGCTCAAATAGATAACCTGTAACTACTACTAGAGGCAGTTCACTACTTCTCTGTAGCTGGTTGATTTATTATTCTCTTTCTTTTTTAGGTATTATTTAAGGTGGTGAAATCTAGAGTATTAGCTAACTCTTCCTAATTGTTTACCTGGTACAGAACGTGAGTCAGATACATACTTTGCATATTGCACTGTGTATTTTTATGTAAACTATATTTGTTGCAGCCAACCTATGTGTCATTTTTAATTTGGCATGTGCATCATAATTTTCCTAAAAGTTTTATGTAAGCCTATATGACATTTTTTTCATGCACATCTTAAACCGCAGAATGGCACGGACGGCGTGGGGAGGGTGGGAGGCCAAGAGATCGATGGCGGCAAACCACAGATGCACACGGACAACGGCGGTGATCCCCATATGCGCACAGTCGCTGCCGGCAGGAAGCGCAAGAACACTGACCGAAATCAGCCCAACGACACCTTTGTTTCTCGGGAGAAGTACCAGAAGGTTAAGTCAGCCAGTCCAAGACTACGATCTCCATTCCAAGTGACGAGTTCGCCGGGGGTTAATTTAATGGTGAGGTCATCACTGAAAAGGGAAGGTGTGAAAAGAGAAAACATGGCAGGTTCACCTAAGACACCACAGCCAGCAAGTTGTTCTCTTGAAGGTCTTTCTCCTGATACAATAGCGGCCTATTTGCATGGTATGATCTTTCTCCTGAACCATGGTATGATCTATAAAGGTGTGAAGTACCAATTTGCATGATAAGCTACTTGATGAGCTAACTAAGCCTTTTTCCATTCATGTAGCATCAAAACGAAAGCGCCGCAAGTTGATATCGGACATATGGAGAGAAGCTGAACCAATCTATAAGGAGGGGAAGCTTGTGGAAGGAAAGTGCATTCATTGTCATCAGATATTTGCAGCTAGTAGAGACACTGGGACCAGCCACATGAAACGACACTTGAAGGTATGTGAAGCTAAAACTGCTATGAATGACATGGTTGCTAAGATGGGCCCTCCTGGTGGGGCTGATCCCAGTTGGAAGTTCAATGCCAAGTTGGCAAGAAGGAAGTTGCTCAAACATTGCCCGTGATGTATTGGCCATCCCTGCTTCAACTGTGCCTTCGGAGTCGGCTTTTAGCACAGGAGGACGCGTCATCAGTGATTATAGGAGCAGCCTCACGCCCACTACCGTTGAGGCTTTGATATGTCTACAGGACTGGTTTAAGGCAGCCGGTATGTATTTTTTCCCTTAAGTTTTTTCCTTTGGCTCATATAATATTTTATTGTGGCTAATAAAGTTTCTCTTCCACTTTCAGACGCTAGGAAGAATGAGTAGGATTTTTTGGAGCTGTCCTTGCATCATAACAGGTACATATTCTGTACTGATGGATTAGGACTTTTTTTGTTATGTAGTTATGCTTTTGTTCAATTAAGATATTATCTACTAGTACTTTTAGTTCACCAAATTCTGAATCAGACTATACCATATAGCTTATATGAATGCAATTTTTTTCTATACCGTTTAGTGCAAGTTTTAACTTGTGGCCATCCTTCAAACAGAAGCGGAAGATTGAAGGAAAAGAGTCCAATTATGTTCCAGAAACAAAAATGGATCATCCAGTGATGTTGAAGACTGCCAGCATGCTTTTCTTGATTGTTGTCATCATCAGGTGCTGATGGATACTAGTTTATTCAGAGTAGTCAGCATAACTAGTTTATTCAGAGTTTTTTCTCCTTTCTTTGTGAGGCATCTCGAGCTGAACACCACCAATTGTTGAGCGTCTGAACCATGCTAGGGGCGCCTGAACCATGTTGAATGCTCATTTCTGTTTTCCTTTTTAGTAGTTCATTACTAGTTGAGTGAGGCATTTTGAGACTTGCATGAGTTGATCGATAGCTCTGTTCCTTGGTTCCGGATGGAGGCATCATCTTGCTTGCGCTACCAGTCTATTTGGTTTTGGTTCGTTCAGGATATGGTTGTCTTCTTCTAGTTCTTGTCCTTCAGAATTGTAGCCGTGTGTTAAATCTCTGTATAAGTATTGTGTATTGTGTATTGTGTCTTGTGTTTACTGTAAATTCTGAATATTTGATCGATTCGCTCATTGGAGAGCTAGCTGATCGCTCCTGAAGCTAGCTGATCGATCGCCAGCTGATCGCTCCGCTACTTGGTCCAGCTGATCATGTATTGAAAAAAGATATTAAGTAAAGTTAAGGGATGTAAGATGCTTTTTATTTGAAAAGGATATAAATCTTTGTATAAGTATTCTGTATTATATATTTATTGTAAAGTCTGGAGAGCTAGCTGATCGATGCTAGCTAGTTGAGCTAGCTGATCGATGCTCTCCCTGGAAAGCTAGCTGTGCTAGCTGAAAGATGCTCGCCTGGAGTATGCGGCGTACACGGCGCCGCGAGAAAACGCGGCTTAAACGCGGTTTAAACGTGGTGTACCACGTATCTTTGCGGACGTATGCGGCGATTAGGCGGACTCCTGCGGTGCGTCCCGCTTGCAGCCTGACCTGCAGCCGTCGTACCCGCACCATGACGGCCATTCTTGTGGCCAATTAACAAATTTGAACTTTTTTAGAAACTTCGACAGAAATTAACTCCCTTAAAAGATTTAATCAGATTCGACCATTCTTCCAGCCGCCACAGCTCTGGCAGGAGAGTTCTTTTTTTTTTTGACAGATCTCTGGCGGGAGAGTTGGATGGGCTACTGTCAAAGGATCTTAGTTGTCTATACGTGTTACAGATGGTTTTGATCTAATGACTATGGTTATTTATAAAAAAATCTGCGAAGAATATGTTATTTTTCGTGCACTCTTTTTTTCTTAGAAAACTCTTTTTTAGATACGGTAAAATATGATTTTGGTTTGTAATTAATTTTAAATTAGCTAGACCATAACATCATTAACAATTGTTGAGATGGCCGAGTTGGTCTAAGGCGGCAGATTCAGGGTCTGTTCCGAAAGGGCGTGGGTTCAAATCCCACTCTCAACATAACCTTTTGAAAGTTTTCCGTCAAAAAAAAAAACCTTTTGAAAGTTTCATCTTTTGATAATTTGTATTTTGTAATTGTATGAAGGAGTGTACGTAACGTACTCGTCCAGTCCTAAACGGAAAACTAGTTTTTTCCTCATGAAAGAGGTAACTGGGCCAGAGCGTTTTTGTTTAAGGCCCATTTTGCTAGGGCCTACTTTACTGCTCCTACTCCTACGTGCGGTTAGGGCAAGACCACGAGAACGGTGAATCCTATTTCGCGCCCGCGGACGCGTTGAAATGCGTCGCGCCCACGGACGGACCGATATGGGCCGCGGTCTAGAAAAGTGGCACTGCACAGTTTTTTTTTTCTGGTTTGGATTTAGTGGTTTTAAATGATTTCCAGTTTTATTTGTCTGGTTTTTTCTGAGTTTTTTTAAATTTGAACTTTTTCAAGTTTGAACATTTTTCGAATTTGAACAATTTAAAATTTTAAGTTTGAACAATTTTTCAATTTGAACATTTTTTGGATTTGAACAAAAAAATTGTTCAAAAATCCAAAATTTGCTCAAAATTCAAAATTTGTTCAAAATCGAAATTTGTTCAAATTCAAAATTTGTTCAAAATTCGAAATTTATTCAAAATTCAAATTTTGTTCAAACCTAAAATTTGCTCAAAATTCAAATTTTGTTCAAACTCGAAATTTGTTCAAATTTCAAGAAATTCAACATTCGGAATTTGTTTAAAAATCGAATTATGTTCAAAATTCGAAATTTTTCAGATTTCAAAAAAGAGAAACGTTAAAAAAGAAAAATCTGGGGGGCATTTCTTACTAGGTCGGCCCATGCATGGAACTGCACGGGTGCGCCCTATTAATGCGCGCTAACGCGTGATGTATAGGGGGCCCCCACTAGAACAGCAAGACCGCCCACTTCCCTCAAAAACTAGTTCTGGCCATTTGACATACTTGAACTTTTTAAAAAAACTTCAACACGAAAATAAACTCCCTTAAAAATTTGACCCTTCTTGCTTTGGCCGTTGAGTTGGATGGGCTAATTAATGCCAAAGAATCTTAGTTGTTTAGTTGTTTGTATGTGTTTCAGATGATTTTGATCTGATGACTACGAGACTATAGTCAATTCATCAAATCAGGTGATGTGCGAAGAATATACTCCCTCTAGCTCGAAAAGGATGTCGGGCCGTCAGTTATAAGTAATTTTACAGGAAACCCCCTAGCATCTCAATTCATCTCGGTTTTGGTCTTTCTACTCTAAAATCAAAATCATCGTCTCCCCTTCCGTCCTTCCCGGTTGTCCTCGCCGTCCCTTGTTATCGTTCCTTGGCGCCATCCGCCGCAGTCCACGTATCTGCTACCGTTCGCTCCCTCATGGAGGGTGGGGGCCCTTAGCCGCTTGTACTCACCGGGCCGTTGGGGAGCAGAGGAGCTCCCGCCTGACTCAGCCTGCCCTAGCCGCCTACTCCTCTCGTCGATCCCGGCGTGGGGAGCAAGGCCACGTCGCCACTCTGCAGCAGCAGCAGCTCGTCTCTATGCACCTCTTGGACGTCGAGCAGCAGAAGCAGCAGCTCATCGCAGACACGGCAGAAGCAGCAGCATCACCGTTCGCCGCCGCTCCCACACCAGAAACGGTCGCAACAGAAGCCCCGCAGCAGAACATGTCTCTGCCCTCCTATGTTCTGAAACTCTGCTTTTAGTGCACATATGTCGTCTGATGAAGATCCGAAGGCCCAGATTCAAAGTTACTGCTTATAGCAATGATTCCAGAGGAGATGTTGTATCTTAGTTAATTATGTACCATTTGTACTAATAAGTGCTTTGTTGTTATAATCCTACTGATTGTTGTGGCTCGCAGTCGGGTTATAAGGCCGAAGAGTGGGCGGATCGGTAGCTCAACATATGAAAACCCTAAAATTCTACTCTTATCTCCCTTGTTCTTCCTCCTCCTGCCGTCTTGGCGCCTACCAATACCCTCTCCCCTCTCTGTTTCCCTACCAAATCTCTGCTATCCCTCCCTACTCCGTTCTGAGTACGAAGAAGACCCTGACAAGTGGTATCAGAGCACCGGTTCTTGCCAACCAAAAATGTTTGCCACGCGGGTTGTCTTGATCACCTTGATCTCTACGTAAAATCCCCACGTTGCGGCGGATCTGGAAGCACCATGTCCAAGAACACTCCACAGACAACTTCTTACGAGCACGATGTCGACAGTTCGTACTCGCTCCCACGAAGCTCTCAACAAGGTAGCCGAAGAAGCGAAGATGTTGGAAGCGGCGGAAGCTCAAGCGCAAGAAGAACTTGGTCATCGTTTGTCGTGGGAAGTGCTCAATCTGAATAGGAAATTCGAGCCCCAACAACAAGTAGTGGATCTTAGCCAACTTAGCCTCTCGAAATTAACGGATATGGTGGAACAGATTGGAGTCGCAGTGAACTCGTCGAACACTGCCTCGCCCCCCACAGGTTTAGATGGGCCAAAGCAATAGCCTTTCGTTTGGTACACCACCGCATCAGCAAAACCACCTCAGTCCGATCTATGAGGGAGAGACGCCCGCCACTTCGCCAATCCCATCCATTCTACCCTGGCATTATTCTGGAAGCTTTAAAAAATGGAGGCATTATTTGCTAGGAAACAAATTAGTCATCAGAACTGACCAAAAAGGCTTAAAGTTTCTTACAAGCTAGAGATTAATGGAGGGAGTCCAACATACGAGTATGATTACTTCATTGAGTATAAAAAAAGGGACTAAAATCTCTGAGGCAGATGCACTATTTACAAAAGTGGAACATTCTCTGAGTGAACACTGTGCTTCCAAAATGGATGCAAGAGGTGACAGACTCGTACAACAGTGACAACAAATGCCAGAAATTACTACAGGAAATAGCTCTAGACCCTAACAGCCAACAAAATTATACATCATCTACTAGGATTTAAAGGTGCAAAAATGGAATTGTCATTGGCCATAATTCAGACCTTTGTACTAGTCTATTTCACACTTTTCATAGTTCACCTTTGTGAGGCCATTCTGGACAGAGGGTAACTCTTCACAAGTTATCTCATCTTTTCTTCTATTGACACATGAAACAATTTGTTCATGATAAAGTGACTCGGTGGCTTGTGTGTCAAATATCAAAGAACATGTCCACTACCCTGGCATGTTACAACCGCTATAAATTCCATCAACAAAATGGTCTGATATCGGTTTAGGCTTCATTGAAGGATTGCCCAAATCTAAAGGCAAGGATGTCATTTTGGTAGTGGTAGATAGACTCACTAAATATGCACATTTTCTGCCGCTATCTCATCCTTTTATAGCTGCTCAAGTCTCCAAAATATTCATGGATAATATCCATAGACTACATGGCTTGCCCACAGTGATAGTTAGTGATAGAGATAGAATCTTCACCAACTCTCTATGGCAAGATGTTTTTTGCATTGAAAGTAGAACTTCACATGAGCAGGATGGCCAAACAGAGAGAGTAAATCAGTGTCTTGAGCAGTATTTGAGGAGTATGACATTTAGAGAACAACAAAAGTGGGCAGAGTGGATCCCAGCAGCAGAGTTGTGGTACAACACATCCTATCACACTTCCATAAAGAAATCTCCATTTGAAGCTTTATATGGATACAAACCTCTACAAATTGGTGAAATTTCTATTCCTTGTAATGTTTCACCTGAAGCTGAAGTAACATTATAGGAGCAGGAATGCTTTGAAGGCCTTGCAGCAAGCTCAAAATAGGATGAAAAAGTTTGCTGAACAAGAAAAGAACTGATAGGCAATTTAAAGTTGGTGATCTGGTGTATTAGAAAATGCAGCCTTACAGAGAAACAACACTGGGTTTAAGAAATTCACTAAAAGTAACATCAAAATTCTATGGACCGTTCAGAGTAATTCAGAAGTGTTGGAACTGTTGCATACAAACTCCAGTTGCCACTTGGGACAAAACTACATGATGTATTTCATCTTAACCAGCTAAAGAAGCACCCGGGTCCAAGAGCAGTAGCAAATCTACTTCTTCCAGTCCTCACACCAAAAGGTAAGATCAAAACCTTCCCTATCAAAATATTGCAACGTCGCTAGATCCCTCGCTCTGCATGTGAATATGCTATTGTTGTCGATCAATGGTTGATACAATGGGAGAATCTCACCGAGGAAGAAGCAATGTGGGAGGATGTCAAGTTCATCCAAGCGGTGTTTCCAACGTTCAAGCCTTGAAGTCTTGTCTCGGGCTGCCGGTAATGTCAGGAGCTGGACATGTCTCCGCCCTCCTCTGTTCTGAAACTCTGCTTTTTCAGTGCCCAGATATCGTCCGATGAAGATCTGAAGGCCCAGATTCAAAGTTACCGCTTATAGCAATGATTCTAGAGGAGATGTTGTATCTTAGTTAATTAAGTACCATTTGCACTAATAATTGCTTTCCTGTAATAATCGTACTAATTGTCGAGCCTCGTGGTCAGGTTATAAGGCCGAAGAGTGGGCGGATGGGTGGCTCGACATATGAAAACCCTAAAGTTCTACTCTTATCTCTCTTGTTCCTCCTACCGTCTTGGCGCCTACCAGTACTCTCTCCCCTCTCTACTTCCCTACCAAATCTCTGTTGTCCCTCCCTACTCTGTTTTGAATACGAAGAAGACCCTGACATACGTCTTGATCTCCACCACACCTATCGTCACGAGAGAGGGTTGCCACCACCAGCAGCTCGCCACGCTCGCATGTCGTCCCGCTCGGCCAGTGCACCGTCCCTCCTCCGCCCGCATGTGTCACCCTTGTCTGCCAACAACCGACGACAAAAGCGAGGCTGATCGCTAGCGCGATTCGCTCCAGCTCGAGCGCCTCGACGCCCTCATCTTCCCAGTTGAAGAAGCCAGGAACTCGATCCGCACCGCCTCACAATTCTGACCTCATAGATACAATTTCAAAAATCTGGTGATGTAAATCTAGGTTCAGGTTACACCAAAAACTAGGTTTAGGAGCATATCACAAATCAAGTGTTCAATGAATACATATCCCAGATGGCATGAATACTAAATATGCTGCAGTTGAGAATACCACTTTACGTTCAGCCAAGAATTGGTTATTAGATGCAGTGCCGCTGTCATGACATAGGGAATATTTTGGTTTGGTTATTTATTGGAATATTGTCATGGATACTGAATATATTTAAAAAAAAATGCACACAGGCATTTATTGACATGGGACTGGATTACCTTAAGTGATGCAGCATGGTACCTTGCCCATAGCATATGGAGTATGACATATATTGACACGTAAAAGAAATTTAAAATACCCCTGCTCCTCTACATCCCCAAATCATTGCTACTGCTCCTCTGCATTGAAGGTACCAGGCCACATGGTGAATAAATGAACTAAATCAATTAGTACACCAAAGCAAAAGGTTGTGCAGCAGAAATAATAGAGAACCAGACTGAACGGACACAAAAAAAAATCGCAAGAATAATGACACTAGAATCACTACCTGCTAGTACACATGTTCAGTGCAGCTTCAGCGGTTCCTTTCTGAAATTCCAACCTTTCCAACAGAGCTCTTGCTTCCTATTATCAGTAAAGACATGTTTTGAGTGATAACTGATTAAGTTCACCAACTCAACTCCGAAAAAAAACAGTGAAGAACCATCTTGTTGAGTGAATGGAGTATATCTCCAGCAGCACCTCCTGGACGTCGAGCAGCAGTTCGCATCAGCAGCTAAGTAGAGATCTTTCTTTTTTAGCTCAACTGCAAGTTGTTGTTCCTGAAACTCTTTTTTAGCCAATTCTTTTGTAACCTGTTCATCTGCGCAAGCAGAATGCATGAAAAAAATTCAGGAGAATAATTACTAGCTCCTTCTGAAATTTGAGCAATGTTCAGATAAGCCATAAGACTAAAACGAGCAACCATGTTTTGATAAATAACAATCTAGGCAAGCAGTCTACACTAAACGAGCCATTTGAACCATCCAAATCATTTGTACAATTTAACAAACTCCAGTGTGTTCACTTTGTTTAGCACAAACAAAGCATACTCAGAAATGTCAATTTTGACAGGTTGCACTTACCAAAGCTACTCCAGCCATTGAACTAAGTACCAATAAACATGGGCTAAGATATTTCAATATTTTGATAATACAAACTTGTCAGGAAAGGACAGGATACCTTAGGAGGTTTGAATGGCTAGTGTCGAGGGAAGTGACAGTAACCAAAATCATGCAAACGTGCAACGTTTCGTGGGTGTTGTCGATGCTTTCTGCAACTAGACTCTCTTAACTAAGGCATGACAAGGTTACTAAATACTACCTTGCTGTTGAGGCTGGTCCTGAAGGTATGCTAGGTACAATGCTAGGTACAGAGACAAGGCACCAGACGGAGAGGTCAAGTAGAAGGTTGGATTGTCAATTAAACCCAGTATCAAATAGCCTAGAATACTAAGCTGTTTCTTAGGTTATTCTGTGTAAATAAGCTGATTCGTGTTTCCCTATGGTTCAGCCACATCATGAAAACATCCAGGGGTAGTGTTTATTATTCTTTAACAATCAGGCCATTAAAGATTCAGTCACATAATCATTCAGCAATTTTATCAAGTGACCATATAAAATTAAAGATCATAGGACCTTTAAAATATCCAGTGTCTAGTGACCTTATAAAAGAACAGTTGCTAGTGATTCAATCAACAATTAGGTCATCAAAGATTCAGTCACATAATCATTCAGTTGGAACTTTCTTTCCTGTGAGCAAAAAGCCTAAATCACTCTTTCCCATGACCCGATATTGCGCAACATCTATGCCAATCGACCTGATATGCATAGGTTAATATCTTAGGTTTCATTCTATTGGCAATAATAAAGGATAAACAGGCTGCGGTACTAAATGAATGATATTCACCAATATATATAAAAAAACATGCCTCTGAAAAAGTTAAGACAGTTTGATAGAGAAGTTCAGACAGTATCTTCTGTTTACTATGGTTCTTATTTTATCCTTGAGCATTGCAATTGGCTAATTGATACAGTCATCGTCTTAAGGTTTCCATTGGTAAATGGCCAGATAGGGCCCATTTAATCAAAAGGATGCTAAAAATGAAAACACTCTGTACCGAGTTCATGCGATTCATTAGAAAAACCTAATTCAGTGAACTCACAATCAGCTCGGCCGTGCACAATAACTCAATCAGCTCTCCCGTACTGGCCTAGAGGAACGAACTCTTTAGGCAAGAGGACTAGGGGAGATAACCGCTCGGAACAAAAGAGGAACAGGCACAGAAATTCACCATGATGCCATGCCGTGGCTGACGGATCGTCGCGCCAGTGCGGAGGAGAGGCGAGGCGGCGGCACCGGCGGTACGTATCGGCCTACGTGTACCGTACCGTTCCGTGCACGACCGACGCCGTGTCCAGCTGGGCCAGGGCGGCCCGCTTAAGGAAACAGAGCGGCATCAGCGCGGTGTAGTTGGCGTCGTTCCGCGGTTAGATCGTCGATGTCCCTCTCCGCGCCGGTGCGCACGGCCTCAGAAGCTCCTCGCCGCTGCATATCCGGCCGCCGGAGGGCGGGAAAATCCCATCTTCTGCTCGAAGAGGAAGATGACGAGGCGCGAGAGGAAGAGGGAGGCGGCAGCGCGATGCAGGGGAAGCAAGACGGCGGCGGCGTGGGACGGGAGGGGAGTGGTGGAACAACTCAACGGGCGGGCGGCGTCTAGAACAGAGCGATGTGAGAGGGGAGAGAGCGAACAAGAGCGGCGGTCGGCGTGAGTCTTTGCTTTGGTCGGAAGTTTGTCAGGGGGGCATTCTGCAAAATCGACTGTGCGTCATCCTTTTCCCGCCGGCGTTTTTCTAAGAAAACTTTTTTTGATGCGGTAAAATATGATTTTATGTTTTCTAAATAATTTTAAAATTAGATAAAACACAACTTCATTAACAATTGTTGGGATGGCCGAGTTGGTCTAAGGCGGTAGATTAAGGGTCTGTTCCGAAAGGGCGTGGGTTCAAATCCCACTCTCAACATAACCTTTTTGAAAATTTTGATCTTTTTGGTTATTTGTAATGGTATGGACGAGTGTACGTAATGTACTCCTCCAGTCCTAAACGGAGAA
Source organism: Dactylis glomerata (assembly GCA_007115705.1). Taxonomy (NCBI): domain Eukaryota; kingdom Viridiplantae; phylum Streptophyta; class Magnoliopsida; order Poales; family Poaceae; genus Dactylis; species Dactylis glomerata. Next base: position 4,044,943 of record QXEO01001278.1, on the reverse strand, counting down.
CTCTTATTTTTCTCACGAAAAATAGGTAATTCGGCCAGAAGCGTTTTTGTTTCAGGCACAGTTTGTTAGGGCCCATCTTACTGCTTCTGCGTGCGATTATGCTACGGCCCACTAGACTAACACGGCTTAAGCGAGCGGAAGCTGGGCGTACGTGGGCAACGGCTAATAATAGAAGACAACGCACACGGCACACCATGTCACCATCCTTTACTTTCAGACTTTTGACTTTTGAGCATGATCGCTGATCAGAACAAAGGGAATGTGAAAAACTTTTCTGTGTGTACGCGCAATAGTATATATAGTGATGTATGGAAATTTCATTCCACGTCCAATAAAATGAACCCGATCGATTAGCAGCACGACGTAGTATACAACTTGCATTAGTTTTATAGGGTTCACGCTCGCAAAAATCTCTAACCAACTCTTGGATTTAATCGTTGATGGTGTCGTCACTAGTGGCGTTCACGGTGCGGCGAGGCGAGCCGGTGCTGGTGGTGCCAGCGGCGTCAACGCTGTGAGAGTGCTTTCAGTTCTACAGCTCGGGCATCCACCTGTACCGCGGCAGCCCGTCAAAGCAGGGGCAGGACCTGGCGAGGGCCATTCGGGAGGCGCTGGCCAGGGCCCTCATCCCCTACTACCCGCTCGTCGGCCGCCTACGCGAGGAGGCCGGGCGGAAGCTCGTGGTGGAGTGTGGCGCGCAGGGCAACATGTTCGCCGAGGCCGACGCCGACCTCAGTGCTGAAGATTTCGGCCATATCGGGAGGTAATACTACTTATGTATTGCCATATTCAGGCCTATCTGAAATCAGATTTTGCTTTTTTACTTTAACTGTTGAATTTTCACATGAATCAAAGAAGAAGAAATTATCACGCGCGATTCTTGCGGCCATTTGACAAATTTGAACTTTTACAGAAAATTCAATATAAAAAAACTCCCTTAAAAATTTGATCAGATCTGACCCTTCTTCCAACCGCCACATGCTCTGGCGGTAGAGTTGCATGGGCTACTGCCAAAGGATCTTAGTTGTCTGTACATGTTTGAGATGGATTTGATCTGATGACTATGGTTATTTTATCAAAATCAGATCATGTGCGAAGAACATGTTATTTTTCATGCACTCATTTTTTATTTTTTGAGAAAACCTTTTTTAGATATGATAAAATTATTGTTTGCAACTAATTTTAAAATTAGATACTCCCTCCGTTCCTTGGCTTAGGGCGTTAATCTCTCTGCACGATTATTAAGAAACGGAGTAGTACCGATCACCAGGAGAAAAAATAGCGCTCCCTTTCCTTTCTTGCCCCTGCATGCACGGGCATTAAGCCCTTCCTTATTCTTCCTCGTAGCTCGCTCGGACTCCTCGTTTCTCTCGCTAGCGCCGTCGCCCCCTTCCCCCTCTCTATCCTCCACGAACGTTTCTTCTCTCAAGAACGCATGCACCATCAATGGAGAGGTGATCCTTGGCAAATTTTCTGCCCAATCCGCGAGAAACAAGATGATAATCCATTGATGATAATCCTTGGCAAATTGTTGAGATGGCCGAGTTGGTCTAAGGCGGCAGATTAAGGGTCTGTTCCGAAAGGGCGTGGGTTCAAATCCCACTCTCAACATATAATCCTTTTGAAAGTTTAATTTTTTTATAATTTGCAATTGTATTCAGGAGTGTACGTACTCGTCCAGTCTTAAATCCTAAACGGAGAACTCATTTTTTCCTCGTGAAAGAGGTAACTGGGCTAGAAGCGTTTTCTTAGGCCCAGTTTGTTACGGCCCACGAGACCCACACGATAGATAAAGGTGGGAACAAACAGCCTTCCTAAAATCTTCCATTTTTCTTGCCCAGGCCCGGCCCAGCTAGGCTATCGGGCCAATATTTGCTGCCCAGGCCCGACCCGACTGCATGTTTTGGCCCGACGGGCCAGGCCATTTTTCGGGCCGGGCTGCCCATGCCCAGATATACTCTCAATTCTCAAAACAAAAGGCAAGGTCGTCAGTAGGCGGGCATGCGGCGAGAGGCGCCGGCTAATAATGGTGTGCGGCGTTTACGGCTCGGTAGCATGCACCTGCTAATAACATGACTTAGACTAGTCATAGTGGGGAGTAATTTAGACTAGTAACATACATATGTTACTAGTATATGTTATCATCTCTATAGTGCAAAGTAACATAAGGGTAGTATCATACATGACTATATTAATTAGCTTGTAGACTCATCTTACCTTGAAAAGTGTGATGTTACAGTAACATAGCTAGTTACCACTAGCATCTCTCTCTTCATTAAATGACATGCCATATTATCAAAATGTCTAGTTGGCATTGCATGTACCTTATGTTACTACTTAAGTTACTCCCCACTATGAGCAGTCTTAGAAAACAACGCACACCATCGCCGCCTAATAACACGGCGCGGGGTTTCAGACTTTTAGCATGATCACTGATCAGAACAAAAAGAAGTATATATGCTGATGGCAGCATGTCAGCACTGACTTTCAATGGACATTCTGATACCGGCCACTACCTTCCGCAATTGCATTTGGCACTAAGCCACCAATCCCAGTTTCATTCCCTGTCCTATAAAATGAACCCGATCAATTAGCACGTACTCTCCAGCACGACGTAGGTTATAAAACCTGCATTCGTTCCACAAGGTTCCCGCTCACAAAATCTCTAACCAACTCTTGGATTTGATCGCTGATCTTAGGGTGTTCACGGTGCGGCGAGGCGAGCCGGTGCTGCTGGTGCCAGCGGCGCGACGCCGCGGAGAGCATCCACCTGTACCACGGCAGCTCGTCCAAGCAGGGGCAGGACCGGCGAGGGCCATCCGGGAGGCGCTGGCAAGGGCCCTCGTCCCATACTACCCGCTCGCCGGCCATCTCCGCGAGGAGGCCGGGAGGAAGCTCGTCATCGAGTGCGGCGCGCAGGGCGTCATGCTCGCCGAGCCCGACCTCCCTGTCGACAACTTCGGCGACATCGTTGGGTGCCATGCGTCCCCCTTGCTTCGAGCAGTTCATCCTGGAGGGCACTGCCTGTACCGGTCACTAGGTCACGGTAAGGCTTTTAGGGCATTTTGGTAGGGGCCACTAGTGGAAAACGGGCCTTTGGTCAGGCACATTTAGTCCCGGCCGTAATCTGGGCCGGGACTAAAGGCTTGACCACGTCGTCCCAAATTCGCCCACCCGCCCGGGAACCTATAGTCCCGGTCCGTTATAAGCCTTTAGTCCCAGTTTGAGACACAAATCGGGACTAAAGGGCTATGCGGTGGGCAGCCCGCATGTGCGCCCCCTTTAGTCCCGGTTTGTGTCTCAAACCGGGACTAAAGGCTTCTGCCTATATATATGGCCACAGCACCTCTCCCCTCTCCCTTGTTTTTTTCTTGGATGGAGAAGTGTGGGTTTATGCTAGTTCTCTATTTCATTCCTATGCACTAGAGGTGTTTGTTGAAATGTGTGTTAGAGTGATGCCACTTAAGTGCACCGAACACAACTACGATATGAGGTGCCCGAGCCACGCTTAAGCCTCTTCCTCTTTATTTCCACTTGTTCTAAAAGGTTAGCAACTATATTTCCTCGTTTAGACCGTGCGGTATTAATTTTAGGATCGTGATTGCGTTTGATATACTGTTGTATGATGCAGATGAGCCATCCATGGATGTATGGTGATCGACGCACAACCGCTTACAAAGAAGGCGTGCATTCTTTTCGAGATGCGGCCAAGGCGAACAAGCATGGTGGTGGCTTTATGTTTTGTCCATGTGTTGAATGTCAGAATGAGAAGGATCACACTTGCTCAAGAGTCATTCAGAGCCACCTGCTTTGGTCCAGTTTTATGTCTGGCTATAATGTTTGGACCAAGCACGGAGAAAGAGGGGTTATGATGAAAGACGATGATGAAGAAGAGAACGCTGATGACAACTACCGATCTATGTTCCCTGAGTATGCTGATACCGCAATGGAAGACAATGAAGAAGAAGATCAGGGTAAAGAAAGGGAACCAGATGAGCCCGCTGATGATCTTGGCCGGGTCATTTCTGATGCACGGCGAGGCTGCGACACAGAAAAGGAGAGGTTGCAGTTCGAGCAGATGTTACAGGACCACAACAAATTGTTGTACCCAACTTGTGAAGATGGCCAGAAGAAGCTGGGTAGCACACTGGAATTGCTGAAGTGGAAGGCAGAGACTGGTGTGACTGACTCGTCATTTGAAAAGTTGCTGGTACTGATGAAAAAGATGCTTCCAAGAAAGAACGAATTGCCCGCTAGCACGTACGAAGCAAAGAAGCTTGTCTGCCCTCTAGGATTAGACGTGCAGAAGATACATGCATGCCCTAATGACTGTATCCTCTACCGCGGTGAGAAGTACGAGAATATGGATAAATGCCCGGTATGCACTGCATTGCGGTATAAGATTAGAAAAGATGACCCTGGTGATATTGAGGGTGAGCCACCCAGGAAGAGGGTTCCTGCCAAGGTGATGTGGTATGCTCCTATAATACCACGGTTGAAACGTCTTTTCAGAAATAAAGATCATGCGAAGTTGTTGCGATGGCACATGGAAGATCGTATGAAAGACGACAAGTTGAGGCACCCCGCTGATGGTCGGCAGTGGAGAAAAATCGAGAGAGAGTTCCCGAGATTTGCAGGTGACGCAAGGAACTTATGGTTTGGTCTAAGTACAGATGGCATGAATCCTTTTGGGGAGCAGAGTTGCAGTCACAACACCTGGCCCGTTACTCTATGTATCTACAACCTTCATCCTTGGTTATGCATGAAGCGGAAGTTCATTATGATGCCAGTGCTTATCCAAGGTCCAAAGCAACCCGGCAATGACATTGATGTGTACCTAAGGCCATTAGTTGATGAACTTTTACAGCTGTGGGCCGAACCAGGTGTATATGTGTGGGACAAGCAAAAACAAGAGGAATTTGACCTTCGAGCATTGCTTTTCGTAACTATCAATGATTGGCCTGCTCTTAGTAACATTTTAGGACAGTCAAACAAGGGATACAATACATGCACGCACTGTTTGGATCAGACAGAAAGTATATATCTTGACAAATGTAGGAAGAATGTGTACCCGTACAATCGTCGTTTTCTTCCGCCCAAGCATCCCTTAAAGAAAAAAGGCAAGCATTTCAATGGCAAGGCAGAACCCCAGGGGAAGCCTGTCACCCGTACTGGTGCTGAAGTATTTGATATGGTCAAAGATTTAAAAGTAATCTTTGGAAAGGGTCCTGGCAGCCAACCTATTCCTAACGGCCCTGATAAGCACGCACCCATGTGGAAGAAGAAATCTATATTTTGGGAGCTACCCTATTGGGAAGTCCATGAGGTCCGCTCCGCAATCGATGTGATGCACCTGATGAAGAATCTCTGCGTGAATATTCTAGGCTTCCTGGGCTTGTATGGGAAGTCAAAAGATACACCGGAAGCACGGGAGGACCAGGAACGTCATAAAGGACGAGATGGCATGCATCCAGGGCAGTTTCAAGGGCGTGCCAGCTACGCTCTTACCAAGGAAGAGACGAAAATCTTCTTTGAAGTCCTTTTCAGTATCAAGGTCCCGACTGGCTTCTCGTCGAATATAAAGGGAATCGTAAATATGAAAGACAAAAAAATCCAAAACCTAAAGTCTCATGACTGCCACGTTCTTATGACGCAATTGCTTCCGGTTGCATTGAGGGGAATTCTATCGGAAAATGTTCGCCTGGCAATTGTGAAGGTATGTGCATTCCTCAATGCAATTTCTCAGAAGGTAATCGATCGAGAAAGTCTATCAGGGTTACAGATTGATGTGGTCCAATGTCTGGTCAGCTTCGAGTTGTTGTTCCCGCCATCCTTCTTCAATAAAATGACACACCTCCTAGTTCACCTAGTCGAAGAGATTAGAATTCTCGGTCCTGTGTTTCTACACAATATGTTCCCCTTCGAGAGGTTCATGGGAGTCTTAAAGAAATATGTTCGTAACCGTGCTAGGCCAGAAGGAAGCATCTCCAAGGGCTATGGAACAGAGGAGGTCATTGAGTTTTGTGTGGACTTTCTTCCTGACCTTAAGCCGATTGGTGTTCCTGAATCTCGGTATGAGGGTAGGCTGACAGGAAAAGGCACACTAAGAAGGAAAGCAAAAGTATATATGGACGGGCATTCATTCTCTCAAGCACACTACACAGTTCTACACAATTCCACCGTGGTGGCTCCGTATATCGTGAGACACAAGAATATTCTACGCTCCGAAAACCCGGGGAAGGCTGACTCTTGGATTAAAGGGGAACACGAGAAGACTTTCGGCAGTTGGTTGCAGACATATCTCATGAATGACAACACCGTTGGAGATCAGCTGTACTGTTTGGCCAGGCCACCATCTTCAACTATATGTACTTTCCAAGGGTATGAGATAAATGGGAATACATTTTACACGGTTCCCCAAGATAAAAAGAGCACCAACCAAAATAGTGGTGTGCGCTTTGATGCAACAGACGATAATGGGCAGAAGGAAACATATTACGGGTACATAGAGGAAATATGGGAACTTGACTATGGACCTACTTTTAAGATCCCTTTGTTTCGGTGCAAATGGGTGAAGCTGACAGGAGGCGGGGTAGTTGTAGACCAAAAGTATGGCATGACAACAGTGGATCTCAACAATCTTGAGTACATGGACGAACCATTCGTCCTAGCCAACGATGTCGCTCAGGTTTTCTATGTGAAGGACATGTCTACAAAAACGAGAAAAAGAAATCAGCAAAAGAAGACATCGTCTGATGAGCCAAAGCGCCACATAGTTCTTTCAGGGAAAAGAAACATCATGGGAGTAGATGACATGACAGACATGTCAGTAGATTATAATAAGTTTCATGAAATTCTGCCCTTCAAAGTGAAAACTGACCCAAGCATCCTACTGAATGATAAAGATTCTCCATGGCTACAACCCAAAAGAAATCAGAAATAATAGATAAAAATATTGGTGCAATAATGTAATAATGTATTAAACCTTTTATGTAATGCATGTATGGAATGTACTAAACCTTTATTTAAGGAGCATGTGTGTTAATAATGAACTAATATTAGTTAATCTATTATTTAATTGAAAATGGCAATTTTGTTAATAGTTTGATAAGTTAGAATAAGTTAACAAAACTGTCGATGGGATAAGGATGTGTGGGTAACCTTTAGTCTCGGCTGGTGGGTGCAACCGAGACTAAAGCTGTCGGTAGGATAAGGACGCATGGGTCGATGCACTGCTCGATGAGATAAAGCATGTAGCGCACGACGCCCCTGTCGGAGGAACAAGACAAAGTAGAAGCGGCGCCGTGCCTATAAAAGGAGCATCGATACGCCATGGCAAGAAGCTCAACAAGCCAACCTAGAAGGCAGGGAGAGTTTCATCCCCATGGATGGAGGAAAGGGTTGGGAAATCTCCCGTGGCGGAGCTCCTCGAAGATATCGTTGGTGCTCACGCCCTACGGCATCTTCGGAAGCTCCGCCTCGAAAAAATTTCCCTGCAAGCCCGTGAAAGACTCCATCTCCTCTAACTGTGTTGGGGAAAGGGTTGGGAAATCTCCTGTGGGGGAGCTTCTCGAAGATGTCGTTGGTGCTCACGCCCTACGGCATCTTCGAAAGCTCCGCCTCGGAAAAATTTCCCTGCAAGCTCGTGAAAGACTCCATCTCCTCTAACTGTGTTGGGGAAAGGGTTGGGAAATCCCCCGTGGCGGAGCTTCTCGAAGATGTCGTTGGTGCTCACGCCCTACGGCATCTTCGGAAGCTCCGCCTCAGAAAAATTTCCCTGCAAGCCCGTGAAAGACTCCATCTCCTCTAACTATGTTGGGGAAAGGGTTGGGAAATCTCCTGTGGCGGAGCTTCTCGAAGATGTCGTTGGTGCTCACGCCCTCCGGCATCTTCGAAAGCTCCGCCTCGGAAAAATTTCCCTGCAAGCCCGTGAAAGACTCCATCTCCTCTAACTGTGTTGGGGAAAGGGTTGGGAAATCTCCCGTGGCGGAGCTTCTCGAAGATGTCGTTGGTGCTCACGCCCTACGGCATATTCGGAAGCTCCGCCTCGGAAAGAATATTAATCAATATAGTTTTAATTGAAAATGGCAAAATAGTTAATAGTTTGAATAGTTAAAATAATTGATTTTGAAAATAGAAAATGGTTTTGAATTAGTTAATCAATTTCAAACACTTTTCATATTCAAAGTTTTATCAGATTCTAAAATATGCAAAAAGAATATTAATCAATATAGTTTTAATTGAAAATGGCAAAATAGTTAATAGTTTGAATAGTTAAAATAATTGATTTTGAAAATAGAAAATGGTTTTGAATTAGTTAATCAATTTCAAACACTTTTCATATTCAAAGTTTTATCAGATTCTAAAATATGCAAAAAGAATATTAATCATTATAGTTTTAATTGAAAATGGTAAAATAGTTAATAGTTTGAATAGTTAAAATAATTGATTTTGAAAATAGAAAATGGTTTTGAATTAGTTAATCAATTTCAAACACTTTTCATATTCAAAGTTTTATCAGATTCTAAAATATGCAAAAAGAATATTAATCAATATAGTTTTAATTGAAAATGGCAAAATAGTTAATAGTTTGAATAGTTAAAATAATTAATTTTGAAAATAGAAAATGGTTTTGAATTAGTTAGTCAATTTCAAACACTTTTCATATTCAAAGTTTTGTCACATTCTAAAATATGCAAAAAGAATATTAATCAATATAGTTTTAATTGAAAATGGCAAAATAGTTAATAGTTTGAATAGTTAAAATAATTGATTTTGAAAATAGAAAATGGTTTTGAATTAGTTAATCAATTTCAAACACTTTTCATATTCAAAGTTTTGTCAGATTCTAAAATATACAGAAGTTATTCAATTTAAAATTCAAAATTCATATTTCAAATGAAATCTGAAAAAAATTGAGCCTTGGCACGCATTTATTGCCCCTTTAGTCCCGGTTGAAGCCACCAACCGGGACTAAAGGGGGGTAGGCTCGGTCGCGAACCGCCAACCCCCCTTTAGTCCCGGTTGGTGGCTTCAACCGGGACTAAAGACCCCCCTTTAGTCCCGGTTGAAGCCACCAGCCGGGACTAAAGGGGGGGTTATAAAAGCCCGCGCCCCCTTCCTCTTCTTCCCCACTGCACACTTACGAAATACCGACGACGATGGACACGCGCGAGGAGCTTCCCGCCGGCAACGTTGCGGTCGCCCGGCCATTTGACGGCGGTGCCGCCACCGCACCGCTCCGCCCCGGCCACTGCCCGCTCTGCCCCGGCCTCCGCCCGCTCCGCCACCGCACCGCGCGCTAGCTCCCACCCCGGCCTCCACGCGCTCCGCCCCGGCCACCGCCCGCTCTGCCCCGGTTTTCCCTCCTGCAAGGTTTTTTTAAAATTTTGTTAAGTATTGTTAGAGTTTTGTTAGGGTTTTTGTTAGTGTTTTGTTAGTGTTTTGTTAGTAATTTTGTTAGTGTTTTGTTAGTAATTTTGTTAGTTTTTGTTAGGGTTAGTAATAGAAATAGTTAGAATTAGTTTTTGTTAGGGTTAGTAATTTTGTTAGTGTTTTTTTAGTAGTTAGAATTGTTAGGGTTTTTTTAGTAGTTAGAATTGTTAGAAATTGTTAGAAATTGTTAGTGTATAGTAATAGTTAGAAAATAGAAATATAAATAGGAAATTATATATTGTTGATAGGAAATTAGTAGTTAGAAATAGAGTTAGAAAAAATAGAATAGAAATAGAGTTAAAAAATAGAATAGAAATAGCAAATAGAAATAGAGTTAGAAAAAATAGAATAGAAATAGCAATTAGAAATAGAGTTAGAAAAAATAGAATAGAAATAGAGTTAGAAAAAATAGAGTTAGAAAAAAATAGAATTAGTTAGGGTTAGTAGTTAGAAAATTGTTAGGGTTAGTAGTTAATTTGTTTTGTTATTAGTTAGGGTTAGTAGTTAGAAAATAAGTAAGGTTATTTTGTTAGGTTAATTGTTTGTTAGTTATGTTATTTTGTTAGGTTAATTGTTTGTTAGTTAGGTTAATCAATTGTCGGTATTGTTCCATATAGCGTCCATAATTGAAATATAAATGTCGGTATTTTGCAGAAACTATGGATCCACATAGCAGGAACATAGAAGAGGAAGAACTTCTCGAAGATATAATCAAAGACGCCCCCGATGTTGAACCAGCTGAATCTCCGTCATCGTATCTGAACCCCTCCGGAGATGGAATGGAGGTCGACCGACATGAAGATGAAGCCGACGGGGAAGGCGATAGCTCCGATGATGGAGAAGGCGATAGCTCCGTTGATGGAGAAGCCGGTGGACAAATAACAAAGTCCGGCGAGGTATATATATGAAGTTCGGCAATCACTTGTAATATGTGAAAAATATTGGAGATAGCTGTATATTGTATACATATACATTAATTGACGAATGTTCCTCCTCTTAGGCCTCCACATCGAGCAAAGCTACGAAACGAGGCCTGACCAAAAAGTTGGATGCACGAACGCATTACACCTTTGAGGTCATATTGCCTACGGGCGAACCCAAGCTTCCTAAGAAGGCTGCCGACATATTCAAGAAGAAATGCGGAGTTCTAGTTAGGGATCATGTCCCGATCAGCGTTCGGGAGTGGAACAAGCGCAAAGGGGCAGACAATAGTGACTATGTCGCCGAAAGGTACAAAGAGAATCTTTGGAATGATCTCATGGCACATTTCAACCTGCCAGAATATGAGAATGAAGATGCCGCAAGACAACTGAGGGCCAAAGTCAAGCAGTGGACTCTAAAGAAGATGGCCGAACTGTTCCGGGTGTGGAAGAAGAAACTATGGAAAAACTATCTGAAGACAAAGGAAGTGTCAGTATTCGAAGGGTATCTAGCCAAGCAGGCGAATCACTGGAAGGCATTTCAGGAGTATAAAGAGTCAGAAGATGCCAAGGCATTATTAGAAAAGAACAAGAAAAATGCCGACAAGAAGAAATATCACCACATGCTGGGGCTAGGGGGCTATAAGACTGCCATCCCAAAGTGGGATAAGAAAGAGCAAGAGATGATTGCTAAAGGGATCACACCTGAACCCATCCGTGATGAGTGGAAAATGAGAGCAAGAAATTGGTTCCTTGCGCATGGTGGTTCGTACGATGAACTAACAGGGGACCTTATCTGCAGTGACGGTCTTAGGATACCCAGGGAAAATTGGAAAAAATAGTGAAAGAAATTAAAAAGGGAAAAAGACAGTTCACTCTAGATAGAGAGAAAGACTTGCTCACACTGGTCCTCGGGAATGACGAACATGGAGGACGAACGCGAGACTTTGGTCCTTCTTACCCATGGTGGCTTGGGTTTGCCAAAGACCAAGAGACTTACAGAAGTCGAGCGAGAGCAAAGAAGCGACATCAGGATGAGGAAAATGACAAGTTCAACCAGTTGCTTGCCAGACTTAACGAGCAACAGCAGCAGATTGACGAACTTAGAGGAGTAGTGCGCCAGTAAGATCCTGCACTCGATATTACCACCGGCCCATCTAAGCGGAAAAGCAGCGTGGCTGAATCTGAGGCCCCGACCGACGATGCACGACGAATGATAGAGGGCGGTCCCGGCTACCCCGTGGATGGAATCAAGGAGTCAACATCATGTGAACTCCATCAGAGAATGAAGAACATATCCATGAAGGTGGCCATCAGACAAGCTTTACCTTCTGGCCCTGATGTACACTGGCATGGCCGTGAGATTCCAGCTGGCTATGCTAAAGTCGGGGTGGATGAAATCGTGTCGAGGTTTCATGATATGGAGCTTGACATCGTTGGACCCGAAGATGAGAGGACACTCGAAGAAGTACTAGGTGGAGTCATTCTATGGGACAAGAACTACATCAAGCTTCCAGGCTCGGCCCCAAGGACAACACCGCCTCCGAGTCGTCGCAGGTCACCTACACCTCCATCACCTCCAAGCCCTCCACATGACTATGGCCACCACAACACGAGTCCATCTCGATCACCGCCACCGGACTTGGGTCGGCCGTCTCCGCCGCCGGCCGCTAAGGATACTAAGCGGAAGCATGCCAGCAAGAACGCTCCGTCGATGAGTTTTAAGCGACGGAGCCCCCCAAAGCGCAAACTGTCGCCCCTCCCAAAGATACCTCATGCTAATCTTCCCATCAGACCTTATGATCGTACCCCCGAGGAAAACGTCAGGATCGCAAAGGAACATTATGATGCGCAGATGAAAAAGAAGGAACCCGAGCCCCGCCCGGAATACACCGAGAAGCAAAAAGAATATGCAAAATACTTACTGAACCTTCCATCGCAGTATGACTTGCACCATAAGCCTGATGACTATCTACGCACATTGCAGAAGGAAGGGAAAAAGAGCAGATCACATGCAAGTGCAAGTGGGAGCAAATCAAGTACAAGTACAAGCAAGAAAAGATCAGACGTTCCTCAGCTTAGACAACAGTCCAAACAATCGATCCCACCCCTCAGGGTGTTATCCGAGAATGTTCCCTCTCTGGTGCAGGGGCAAGATTTGGAAATAGCAGAGAAGTAGGCGGCTGAATGAGGTATGAGTGTTGAAGACGTTCTGGCTTCCCAAGATGACAGGTTTCCCAAGGCTGTTGTAGCCCCTAAGCCTAAATTTGTCATGGGAGGGCCTTTGGTCAGCAAAGAAAAGTTGAAAGATCTCCCAACAAATATGCGTTACTTGCATACATGGTACATGAATGAAGAAAAGAATGGGAGAATAATGATCATGGCGTGTGTCCCACGGGAGTACTACGGCCGTCCCGAAGATATCCATGTCGACTTTGACGAACTCTTCCAGATGTACAGTTGCGACGCCCTCGACAAATCTCTCATGAGTTGCTATTTTCTGTAAGTTTTTCAATTCGTTGTCTACATATAACTTGTTCAGTTATTTCAATTCATTGTCTACATATAACTTGTTCAGTTATGACTTGTACTCTATTATGCAGAATGAAGATCCTGGTCTGTAAAAGTAGGAACATCATAAATATTGGATTTATTGACCCAGATAAAATACATATAAAGATGCTAACTGATAATCCCAAGGAGACGGAGGAAAACCTTCTAAGGTTTCTAACGGATCAAAATTTCTGTGACCACATACTGTTTCCATACAACTTCAAGTGAGGGTCTTACTCTGTTGTGTCCATTCACTTATAAGTGTAATTGATAAGTTACTGTCATATATATATATACATATGCAGCTACCACTGGATTCTGTTGGACATTCAAATTGATAAGGGAAGAGTTGATGTCTTTGACCCATTATCGAGAAACATGGAACAGTTCCAAAGCCTGCAGGACATGCTCCAAGGGTAATTTCAATCATTCTTGCGCTATATCGGTCTCTTTCGATGATTTTCTGAGATATCAAGTAATGAAAAACTTAGCAAATCATTTTCCTTGTCGGGCAGGGTTTGGAAGCGGTTCAAGTGCGTGACTGACGGTATCTCTCATGAGAAGCTGACCTTTAGAGCGGTTCAGGTAAGTGGTACGAGATACTTCTATTTTCAATATATTTATGATGCTAGATTATTATTTTGATTATATTTTATTCTCGTAAAGTGCGACCAGCAGCCACAGGGGACGCATCTATGTGGATACTACGTTTGCGAGTTCATTCGCACGTTTACCTCTGAGCACAAGGATTACAGATACGACGTAAGCAATACACATTCACACCTCTATTTTTACCCGTCATTCTTTGTTATCATGATTGACATTCATATTGATCTCCTTTTCTTTTATAGTTCACGGCCATGCGGGAGAAGTACCTACCAGAGCAACGCGCGATCGCTGTTGCAGAGGAGCTAGCGGACTTTTTGAGGACAGAAGTTGTAGATGATAAAGGAATATTTAGTGTAGCTAGGGGCCATTACTAATATTGGTCCATGTAATCGAATAGACAGGCTCTAGTCCCGGTAATTGTGATCTCCATATAATTGTATATATATACTCGCTCGTAAGATAAGTTATCTTACATATATATGCACTAACATGTATGCGTAGAATTATATGAAAAGTGTTTTTAAAATGAAGAAAGAAATGAAATAAAATACAACACCTAAACCCTAAAACCCTAAAACAAAAACAAAATCTGTAGAGGCCCTTTAGTCCCGGTCCGTGTTACAAACCGGGACTAAAGGTCCTGTCCCTGAAGGCGCTCCGAGGCGCCCACGTGGAAGCCCTCTAGTCCCGGCTGGTAACCGGGCCGGGACTAAAGGTTCAGCCTTTAGTCCCGCCTCTGGAGTCCCGGTTTGCAAACCAGGACTATAGGCCTTTACGGGCCGGGACTAGAGGCCCTATCCCCACTAGTAGGCACATTTTAGGATGCATTTGAATACTCTCCACTCCGCAGACCGTGCTCCCGGAGCAGACCGAGCTGCAGCTTAATTAACGGGAGTTTGTTAAATCGAGCTCCACGCACTCACTTATGATTCACAACACAGAGCGGAGGAGAGAAGGTTCGAACAGGCCTTTAAAATGCCCTAGAAGATCCAATCTTAGGGTAATTTAGATTAGTGCCTTACAAGACAAACATTTTAGGGCACTTAAAAGAAGTGACATAAAAGTTATATAGCTTTAAATGCATATCGGTAAAGTGTCCTAAAAACTATATATCTTTGGAGGCACTTTGAAGAAGTGTCCTAAAAGCTTATATCTTTGGAGGAACTTTGATAAAGTGCAATGAAATCTACTTCTAATAGATTTATCAAAGGAAACGCTGTACAAATTCTGGCAGGTACACAAAAATTCCAAGTTTCTCAAATTGCCCTTGATCCTCTGTCTCTCTCTCCCAATCCGGCCTCACTACTCCGTCATCTTTCTCCCCTGATGCAGCCCTTCCTCTCACTTCTTCCCTAATCCAGATCAAGCGACACAGCTCTGTTCTGCTCTATTCTGAATCATCAGCATTAAAATGTAACAAACTATAACCAATGGCGTATGGTTTTTTCCCTACTATCTAATAAATGGAAGTATAGTGCTATCATCATTTAGGGCATTTTGGCAAGGGCACATTTGAGGATGCATTCGGATCCTCTCCGCTCCACATACCGCGCTCCTGGAGCGGACAGAGCTGTAGCTTAATTTATGGGAGTTGGTTCAATTGAGCTCCACGCGCTAGCTTACGATTCAGAGCACGCAGTGGGGGGAGGTTCCAAACATGCTCTTAAAATGCCCTAGAAGATCCAATCTTAGGGCAATTTAGATTAGTGCCCTAGAAGAAACATTATAGGGCACTTGGAAGAAGTGCTATAAAAGTTATATAGCTTTAAATGCATATTGGTAAAGCATCCTAAAATCTATATATATTTGGAGTTGCCCTAAAAGCTTATATCTTTGATGGGACTTTGACAAAGTGCCATAAAATCTACTTCCAATATAAATATCAAAGGAAACGCTGTACAAATTCTTGCACATACACAAAAATTCCTGGTTTCCAAAATTGCCCTTGCTTCTCTCTCTTCAATCCAACCTCACTACTCTGTCATCTCTCTCCCCTGATGCGGCTCTTCCTCTCACTTCTTCGCTGATCCAGATCAAGCGACACGGCTCTGTTCTCCTCTACTCTAAATCATCATCATTAAAATGTAACAAACTATAAACAATGACGTATGGTTTTTCCCTACTATCCAATAAATGGAAGTATAGTGCTGGCAAGATAAAGAAGGTCTTCTCATCATCATCGTCGGTTTTCCTCTTCCTAACAATTTCTAGGCTTTGTAGATTTATTTCAGCACTATAGAAAAGCAAGCAAGAATGAGATTTAAAGGGCTATCAAAAAATCACATCTAAGTAATGTTAGACAATAAGAGAATTGCATAAATCATAGGAACCAGTAGCAAAAATAAGGAGCCAATGCACATACCGAATTCAGGTCCGTAGACAGGGTCCCACAAAGATGGTGTCTCGTCCAACCCCACTAGAATGAAAGTTGTAGGTTCATGTAAAAAAACAATGATGAATCCAGATTACACCAACACCAGCATATGAATCACAAAATGCAGAAGAATTGTCGCAAGGGCTCATAAACAGGGCAATGCAAATAAAGTAATAAAAACTTGTTGCCATAAATATTCTAGTTTCACAACTTATAATGTAGTAAATTTAACCATCTCCATGTATCTTAGCTAGGTGTATAAAATACTCAAAGGCTCAAAGCATCTTTTGGGGTATCCAGGACCGATAGTACTAGATAAACATCAAAAAAGTGATGGATCCAGATTACACCCATAACCAGTATAAGCATCACAAAATGCAGAATTTACAAGTATGGGTGTTACAAGAAAATAAACGATCACATATGAACATAGCAATGCAAATAAAGTAAAGAAACTTGATGGCATCAATATTCTAGTTTCAAAACTTCTAAGCAAGATTAAATTTAGTTCAAAATTCCTATATTAGAACCTCATAAGCTAAACAAATCTAAAATTTCATGTAGCTAATGTGAAATGTGTTATAAATTACTGAGATTAGAGAAGATGTTCATTTTGTAGGGTGCTCGAGTATACACTAGTGCTTTATTCATACTACCTACGAATATAAGTAGCGCACTAGTGATACGTCGCAAACATATCTATAATTTTTTATGCTCCATGCTTGTTTTACACCAATTGCTTTGTATTTTGTTTACACTTTGTGGCATTTTTATGCATTTTCTAGAACTAACCTATTAACAAGATGCCACAGTGCTAGTTCCTGTTTTTTGCTGTTTTTATATTTTAGAAAAGTTACACAGGAAATATTCTTGGAATTGGACGAAACAAAGCCTGAAGTTCCTATTTTTCCCGACACGACACGGAGTCCAAAGGGGAGACGGAGGGGAGCCAGGGGCTGGCCACAAAATAGGGTGGCGTGGGTCCCCCCTGGCCGTGCCACCAGGTAGTGTGGGCCCCTGTCCATCCTCTGGCATCGCCCTTCCGCCTATAAATTGCCTCCGACGCGAAAACCCTAGAGAAATCGACGTTTTCCCAGATAAAGTTCCGTAGTGTCGCCGCCGTCACAGACGAAGTTCGGGGGACAGAAGTCTCTATTCCGGCACCCTGTCGAGACGGGGAATTGCCCCCGGAGCCATCTCCATCGACTCTACCGCCATCTTCAACGCTGTTGTGTCTCGCGTGATGAGGAGGGAGTAGTTCTCCCTCGGGGCTGAGGGCTCTACCGGTAGCTATGTGGTTCATCTCTCTCTCCCATGATGTGATCTATATGTGATCATGAGCTTTGTATCTAGTTGAATTGGTAGATGTTGATCTTCATATATTATGCTACTCAAGTGGTTTTATTCTTGTAATCTCCGGAGACACCTTGTCCCATGATGTGAAGGTGACAGTGTGCGCATTATGTGTGTCTCTTAGGCTAAATTTTACAGCAATACTTATCATGAGTTATGATTTGAGTTGGATGTCTCTATGAATTGTTGGTGTTTGTCTGGAACCGTCTAGTGTAGCCCTATGCATGATTAGTGTTTGTTATCCAACCAGAGAGTAGTTCAGTGTAGCATAGTGAAGAATGATATTTTTGTGTCCAATTATGTTATTTTTGTTGAGAGTGTCCACTAGTGAAAGTATGATCCTTAGGCTTTGTTTCTAAGCATTGAAACACCGTTTACAACAAGTTCTGTTACATGTTTGCTCGCATCGATTTTTATTTCAGATTATAATTACCACTCATAATCATCCATATTACTTGTATTTCACTATCTCATCGCCGAACTAGTGCACCTATACATCTGACAAGTGTATTGGGTATGTTGGGGATACAAGAGACTTCTTGTATCTTAATTGCAGGGTTGCTTGAGAGGGATACCTTTGACCTCTTCCTCCCTGAGTTCAATAAACCTTGGGTGATCCACTTAAGGGAAACTTGCTGCTGTTCTACAAACCTCTGCACTTGGAGGCCCAACACTGTCTACAAGAATAGAAGCATGCGTAGACATCAAGCTCTTTTCTGGCACCGTTGCCGGGGAAGTAAGGTAAAAGGTACTCATATCCTCTGGCTACTAAGCTATCTTCTAGTATTGTTGCTGTTGTGTGAGTGCTCGAAGTTATTTCCTTTAGATTCTACAATTATATCTTTTTGTTTCTTGTTTTTATTTTCACTAGTTAGGCTTAATGGAAAACAACAAAAAAATTAGAGAGCTTTATAGTATTTATATTGAGTTAGGACATGAAGTGTTTGAAGAGAAAATTTAAAAACCTATGGAACTTTATTTGCATGCTAATAGCAATGTTATTAGTATGAATTCTTTGAACACCATTATTGCTAATGCTATGGAAAAGTCTAAGCTTGGGGAAGCTGGTTTTGATGAGCATGATATTTTTTGTCCCCCAAGCATGGAGGAGAAAAATTACCTCGATGATACTATGCCTCCGATTTATGATGATTACAATGATGAGTATGATATTTTTAGTCCACCTACTATTGAGGAGAAAATAAGGTATGATTACAATATGTCTCCTATTTTTGATGATTATGGTGATGAGAATAATATTGATAGCTATGTTGTTGAATTTGCTCCCACAACGATTAATAAGAATGACTATGCTTATGTGGGGAGTATTAATTCTTTTATGCATGTGGCTCATGATAAGAATGTTTTATATGATAGTTATATTGTTAATTTTGTTCATGATGCTACTGAAAGTTATTATGAGAGAGGGAAACATGGTTTTATGCATCTCAATAATATTAAGTTTCCCCTCTTTATGTTGAAAATCTTGAAGTTGCACTTGTTTTATCTACACATGCTTGTTACTACGTGCTTCTTTGATTTATTTTCTTATAAGATTCCTATGTATAGGAAGTGGGTTAGACTTAAAAGTGTTTCATATTTGCTTTTTGATGCTCTCTTTGCTTCAAGCTCTTTTCTGGCGCCTTTGCCTTAAGCTCTTTTCTGGCGCTTATATGAGCATCTTCTCAGATTACCGAGCCTAGCTCAAAGGCGTTAAAGAAAAGCACTCTTGGGAGATAACCCATGTTTCCTTTTAGTACTTTTTATTTTTGTTGAGTCTTGGAAGTTATTACTACTGTAATGACCTCTCCTTATCATTTTTATTTTGTTTTTGTGCCAAGAATAACCTCTAATTGGAGGAAGGTAAGATTTGGGGAAGTTGCTATCTGAAACAGATTTATGCGCTTCGCTGTAAAAATTCGTGAAAATTCCCAGAACGTCGTTTTGATCTGCGATTTCTTGTGCACATGCCCCAGGTTATTATCTAACTTTCATTAATTTTGTACTTTTTGATTTGAGCAACAGAAGATTTTCGAAAAAATTGATCTTTACCAGCTGTTCTGTTTTGATAGATTTCTACCACTATTTGCATTTGCCTCTTGATCTCTTTCTTTTTGAGTTTTTTTATCACGGAACTTTTAGAAGAAGTTGCTACAGTAGCTTATGTGTTAATATGTGTTGTACTTGAGTTGAAACTAAACCAAAAGTGGATTTACTATCTTGCATAAACTAATGTTGCTAATGAGAATTGTGTGAAGTTTTGTATGAAGAAAGTTTTCAAGTGTAGGAAAAGGAGAATGATGAGATGAGATGGAGGATGGAAAAAATCTCAAACTTGGGGATGCCCATGTCACCCCAAGAAATATCCAAGAAGTACAAGCGTCAAAGCTTGGGGATGCCCCAAGGCACCCCCTTCTTCATCAACAAAAATATCAGGTCATCTTTTAAGACACTATATTTTATTGCTTCATATGCTATGTGTTTTTCTTGGAGCATCTTTATTTTTGCTTTTAGTTTTCTTTTGTTTTGTTTGCTGTAATAAATTGTTGGATCACAACATATTTGTTTTGGAGAGAGACATGCTTCGTTTTCATTGCCTAGAACACTCTAGTTTTCACTCTTATCATTCTACGAGTGTTCTCTTTTTCTAGTACTGCGTTTAGCTTTTATTTTTTGCCTTTATTTTTGTTCAGAACTTGTTATTTCTTTGTAGCTAGGTGTGTTTAGACCTCTGGTCTTTGTTGCTTTTCATCTTTGAGAGTTGTTTCAAATAGGTTGATTGGTGTTGGAAAAGAGTAAATTGTTTCATGCTTATAGTGATGCAAAAAGGGAGCTTGTTTAGACCGTGGCTTAGACTTTAGCATGTCATGCTTGATATTATTTTGATTATATGCTTAGTAGTTATTGTTGTAGCATGATTTGTCTCAAATAACTGAGAGTGCTTAATGTGCCTTTGAAAGAATCATGCGTTGTTTTTATCTTATAGAAGCATAATATTGTGGTATTCTCCTTTGATGCTTTATTTGGGTTGACTTGGCGCATGCTTACACCATGTTTGACTTTAAACCAGTTGCCTCAAGCCTCTATGATCATTTAGTTTTTGACTTGTGATATCACTTTATGCTTTGGTTAATAGTGTTTTGTCGCTATGCATGATTATGGCCGTTATTGCTCTCTTAGTTGATCGCTCACAGTCTTTTGCTAGCCTTCATTTGTACTGAGTATGAGCTCTACTCATGCATCCAACTCCCAAAAACCAAAGTTTTCCAATGTGTCCACCATATCTACCTATTAGCAATTTGCTATTCCAAGTATATTCATCATGCTTTTATCTCTCTTCCAAATTAAATTTTTTGTTATGAGAAAATTAGTTAGTAAAGCTCTCACGAACTTGATGGCACATTTACTTTCTTGCACTTAATAAACTTGACCATTGTGGCTCTCTTATGATGATTATATGCTTGCAAGTTGTAAGTTGGGAGTTAGCTCAGCCATGCTGTCATGGGGCATGCTTTCAACATTGCACTTATTCCTATTTAGTTGATGTCATGATCTTTTGTTTATGGATGCTTATCTGTGTGAAAGGAGTTGGAAACTTGTGAAGTTCATGGAGTTTGTATATGTGTTAGAGAAACGTCTGGGCCGGTAATCTAAACCATGCATCATTCATGGTGGAAATTTACAACATAACCATAGTGGATATTCGACGACGCATCTCAAAATAAAAAGCTATACCCAATGGTAAATAAAAGAGATGCTGATGTGTCCATTGTCTGTTTGTCTTGTCATTTTGATGTGGGACAGTTTCCATATCATCGGGCAGGAGGTACCCCCTTGGCGTTCTCAATGATACATGTATGCTTACAATGACAAGAACTTACTTGGGACCTAAGTCGATTAGCATAGTTTAAGTACTCGTATTCGCGGGACATGAGATTTTCAACTTATGACTTGTCAAGCATATATCTCATATTTGTACTCACATTAACCTTAACCACTCAAGATGCCTATGATGGGGGCAATGAGAGCTCAAAGCTAATAAGTACCATAATTTTTGGAAGGTTTATAAAACTTGCAATCACTACTTCCCTCTGCGAAGGGCCTTTCTTTTACTTTTATGTTGAGTCTTCGTCTTCTATCTTTATGCACCGATTAAGAGAGCATAGTTGTCATTTCTGAGTATAATGTGCATAGTCCCAAAATTTATTATTGATTGATTCATGATTATGGTATTGCTTGTTCTCAAATTATTTGTATCTAGTCACCCTCTTGAACTTTGAAGGTGTCCTATGCATTTATGTTTTGCTATTCCATGAGGGACAAGCTGAATACCACTTTGCTATGTTTTCTCTATGCTCGAAACAAACAAATACCTTTCAATGCATTATTATTCATTATTATTCATTATATTTTGTTTGTGTTACCTTTCATGTTGTAACATGGTTGCTAAGTTCTATGGTTAGAATTATATCTTTTATGCCCATGTTTAGAGTACTTTAATCTCAGCTTGCAATGCTTTGCATCGATTTGATCAAGATTGTGTTGGCTGCATGTCACCTCAAAAATTATTTTTGTTATCACTTACCTACTCGAGGACGAGCAGGAGTTAAGCTTGGGGATGCTTGATACGTCGCAAACGTATCTATAATTTTTGATGATCCATGCTTGTTTTACACCAATTGCTTTGTGTTTTGTTTACACTTCGTGGCATTTTTATGCATTTTCTAGAACTAACCTATTAATAAGATGCCACAGTGCCAGTTCCTGTTTTCTGCTATTTTTGTGTTTTAGAAAAGTTACACAGGAAATATTCTCGGAATTGGACGAAACAAAGCCTGAAGTTCCTATTTTTTCTGACACACGGAGTCCAAAGGGGAGACAGAGGGGAGCCAGGGGCTGGCCACACCATAGGGTGGCGCGGGTCCCCCCTAGCCACGCCACCAGGTGGTGTGGGACCCTGGTCGACCCTCTGGCATTGCCCTTCTGCCTATAAATTGCCTCCGACGCAAAAACCCTAGAGAAATCAACATTTTCCCAGATAAAGTTCTGCAGCACCGCCGCAGTCGCAGACGAAGTTCAGGGGAAAGAAGTCTCTGTTCTAGCACCTTGCCGGGACGGGGAATTGCCCCCGGAGCCATCTCCATTGACTCCACCGCCATCTACATCACCGTTGTTGTCTCCCATGATGAGGAGGGAGTAGTCCTCCCCCGGGGCTGAGGGCTCTATCGATAGCTATGTGGTTCATCTCTCTCTCCCATGATGTGTTCTATATGTGATCATGAGCTTTGTATCTAGTTTAATTGGTAGATGTTGCTCTTCATCTATTATGCTACTCAAGTGGTTTTATTCTTGTAACCTCCGGAGACACCTTGTCCCATGATGTGAAGGTGACAGTGTGCGCCTTATGTGTGTCTCTTAGGCTAAATTTTACAGCAATACTTATCATGAGTTATGATTTGAGTTGGATGTCTCTATGAATTGTTGGTGTTTGTCTGGAACCGTCTAGTGCACTCAAGGTGACAGTGTGGAGTAATCTGGATTAGGGAATGCAAACTTTAAGGAGTGCTTTGTAGCCCTACGCATGATTAGTGTCCGTTATCCAACCAGAGAGTAGTTCAGTGTAGCATAGTGAAGAATGATATTTATGTGTCCAATTATGTTATCTTTGTTGAGAGTGTCCACTAGTGAAAGTATGATCCGTAGGCCTTGTTTCTAAGCATTGAAACACCATTTACAACAAGTTCTGTTACATGTTTGCTCACAGCAATTTTTATTTCAGATTACAATTACCACTCATAATCATCCATATTACTAGTATTTTACTATCTCTTCGCCGAACTAGTGCACCTATACATCTGACAAGTGTATTGGTTGTGTTGGGGATACAAGAGACTTCTTGTATCTTAATTGCAGGGTTGCTTGAGAGGGATACCTTTGACCTCTTCCTCCCTGAGTTCGATAAACCTTGGGTGATCCACTTAAGGGAAACTTGCTGCTGTTCTATAAATCTCTGCACTTGGAGGCCCAACACTGTCTACAAGAATAGAAGCGTGCGTAGACATCACTAGCTATAATTTACTCCACTGAAAGATCCATGCATGCATGTAAGGAGGTTGTTAGAGCAAGTAGAATAAGGTACAGTCAGTGGGCTATAAGGATGTAAATACTATATTAATGATGAGTTGGATGAGAGAGAGGAGGAGAGATAAGAGGTGCTGGCTGTAAGATAAGAGCTAGCTGCAACACATGCTCCTAGGCACTTTGTGAGAGTGTCAAGTAGACCATGAATTCATAAATTAGTACACTTTTATAGCGAACTATTATACATATTAGCTATAAGGCTGGCTATAAGTGACATTGCAATGGCTTATAGCCAACAACTAGCAATACTATTGTTCTTGCTCTTAGCTTTTCTTGTTCTTTTACATGCCACTAAAAGAAACCAAATAGCATAATGATTCATGTGGACTAGGTGTCTAGGTCAAGAACCCTACGATGAGATCAAGAAGAATGTTTCAGTTGGAAACTAATATTAGCATTTACTTTGATACAATAATTAAGTTGCATGATGTTGTGTAATTAAGGGTTGTTGGGATTTTGTGTTGTTTACTACTAGTAGTAAGTATGCATGTGCAACACATGATCTTAATTTCATTCTCTCTAGTTCTTTCTCGCGATTATTGCCACCCTCACACTCCTTCACTTCACCGGTCATCTCCACGGCAGTTCTCTTCAGCATGTCATACCCACCCGTGGTCGGCCTCCTCCGATAGGCTACAATCTCCTTTGCAGGGTTGGAGGGCTCTACATCATAACATTCTTTTAAGTTATAATATATTATCTCATAATAATAAGTTTAATAAATATAGAAACAACGATAAGTAGTATATCATCGTAATTCCTAATGTTTTGAACCCAAACATTGGGAGTAGAAGATTAATCAATAACAAATTAACAATCTAACGATCGATAAACTCCAAGGCATTACAAACAATATTTAGAAGATTAGAAAAAATTATGATATAAAAAAGGGATTTCTATTTTCGTGCCCTCGGGTCGTTAGTTGTACTCAGTTTTCCCCGGCTCGTTAGTTTTTCCTCAGTTTTCCCCAAGCCGTTGTCTGAAACCCTCAGAAGGAGCTCGGACGGGAGGATTCCCGTTAAGTTGACCGTTTCCGTGCTGACGTGTGGGGCCGCGTCGTGTGGGGCCGCGTCGCGTGGGGCTGGTAGAAAGGGACCGCGTGGGACAGGACGAGACCGCGTTTGGTTGTACGTGAGAGCTCGGTTCTGTCTCTCTCGGGCCAAATTGGCATTGCCTTTTCAGAGCACCTTTTCAGAGCGCCTTTTTCCCCTCTCTCTCTGTAACAGTTCTCTCTCTCTTTTCACCAAATTAGTATCAAATCTAGAGAAGCTTCTATTTCTGTCTTTCTTCAATGATTGTTGCCTTTTGGCCCTCGTTTTTTGCCCAATATGGTAACAAATCTAGAAGCTAGTATAGGATGAATTCACAGCAGCATAATAAATCCAGAAAAGTAAGTATAATACATAAATTGTATACAGCAGCCAAAAGCAGCCAATAACAATGTTCTTCATTCTGTATCATATATTTCGTCGTCGCTACAATTCATGAGATGAAAGAAATATTCACTAAACTCCCTCCGTCTACAGTGTGCAGCAAATACATCCTCCAAACGGTATGGCCTTTGTTCATTTTTCGGACCATATCCTATTCTATCCGCACGTCGTGGCCACTCATCCCAGGCCTTTCTATCATCATCATACTCTCTGATATAACCCAAATCCGTGTAGTAGATGCAGCCAGGTCGAACTGTCGGGTGCACTCTGGTGTCGATGGAGATACACCGGATAAAATTGACGAAGAGGGCACGACTACCAATGTTACTAACGGCATGGAGAGAGCGGCTCTCAGTGTCCACATGGTACACCAATGGTTGACCTTCCTCCAAATGCCGGTTGTCGTCAGTGCTGCCGCCCAACAACACAAGCAGCAGATCACCATCCGACTCCACAAGGTAGAACTTGGAATCATAATCATTTCCAAGTTCTAGAAATGAAAATAGTGTCTTCATGCTGACAGTGCTCGCGCGCTGCTCCAACTGGACATTGTTGGTGCACACTATTCTTCCGAACTCATTCACAGCTATTGCATACAATTCACCATTGAACGGGGTAATGCAACGTAGAGAATGGTCCTCGATCGTAAATCTTCCTTCTCCCCAATCTTCTACATCTATATCCTTAGTAGGAGAGCTCTCATCGACCCAAGCAATTTCATTGGGGTAACCTGTGCAAATGAAGACCATAGTCGGGGACTTCATTACAGCGACTGACTCCACAATCATAGATGGCATCTGCGCCTCAAACGTAGCGTTCAATGTCTTTGTGAGTGGGTTCAGAAGCCGTATCTTGTGCGGCTGGTTCCTCTGGGCAAGCACGATGACGCCACGGTAAAAGCCGACGAAGTAGTATCTAAAAGGGAGTTGATGGAGATAACATTCGGCACTAAGATGTTTACGATTGAAAATAACAATAGATTAACTCTATAGATATGAAGGAATTTGAACCTTGCATGAACTTCCGTTAGATCGATGGTGACGTAGCGGGATGTGCGGAGGTTGAGGAAGGAGAACTCAGCGGCGCGTGGAAGGGTGTGTTCTACCACGATCCATTCGTGCAGGTGCACGTCGGGCTCAGGTAGATCTGAGCGCCAATTTGTACAAACTTGCCTCAAAGCAGCGTAGGTGTCCACGTACTCCTCGTTCGCCAGTAAGCAGTCGCCGATCTTGTGAAGTGGTCCGTCACCCTTAAGAGAGGCCCAGTTCACGGAGGCGCCGCGCTTGGATGCGCCGCCCTTGGATGTGACGGGCTCGGCGGCGACGGGCTCAGATGCGACGGGCTCGGAGGCGATGGGCTCGGAGGCGACGGGCTCGGAGGCGACGGGCTCGGGGGCGACGGCCGCCGGCGCATTCTTCTTCTCCATCGCCGGCAGGGGAGCGCGCGTAGGGCGGCTGGGTTTTTTTTGGAGAAGTTGATGGGACGTGAGAGGCGTGGTTGCGTGCGTGAGTTATGATGAGACTGTGTGCAGAGGGAGGGAGAGGGGCTCTGTACTGGCAAAGTGACGGTTCGTCTCAGCAGTTGACGTTTGGTCTCAACACGCGCACCGCGCGGCTAACCGCTGCTCACCACGACACGCGTCCGTGGGACTGCACGTCAGCACCGTTACGTGTACTCAGTTCTACCCTCGAGTCTTACACTGGAAAAATATATGTACTCAGTTTTCCCCTCGAGTACTAATACTGGCTAGTGCAATATACTCAGTTTTACCCTCAAGTGGCTGGTCAACAGAGAGTCAACAGATGGGATTAAGCCATCTAATTGTGTCATTTCATGCGCAAAAAAATTCAAAAAATAAAATCATAGTGCCTCCAACTCATGCGCAAAATAAAATCATAACAATCATATATAAATTAAGTTTTCACACAAATGGCCACTTCTAAAATTACTAGTAGCTATGAAGGTTCATGGCTTTCCACTCAAACCCCTTCTCAAAACATCTATACCCAAAACATAGTTTGTCTGAATGAGGCCATAATTTTTACACTCATGTATATTTGAATTGCTAATACATTGAGGTAGGCCAACCTGGGTTTCATTGTACAAAACATGTGTTTTTCTTTTTCTAAATCTCTTATTTGAATTCCTTAGCCTGTTTACTATTTACTTGCCCTTGTATCCTTGATACTACTCAGTTTTACCCTCTCCCTTCTCACAGAAGCCCAAACTTGGCCTGATTGGTCGAGCTGTTGTCATACGGATCGTGCCCACCTACCATCGATCCTATGATCTAACGGGTAGGGTCGTGCCACCCTCTCTCTATCTGTCGGTGGAAAACTACTACCCCTCTATGTATGCTAAATAACGAGTTGGCCACCGGATTCAACATGATAAACTATCACGAATTTCCACTTCTTGTAGGCATTACTTTTCACGGTAAAATGATGAACTATCACGAATTTCCATTTCTTGTAGGCATTACTTTTCACGTTGAAATGATAAACTATCACGAATTTCCATTTCTTTTATGCATTACTTTTCACGGTAAAATGATGAACTATCACGAATTTCCATTTCTTTTACGCATTACTTTTCACGGTAAAATGATAAACTATCACGAATTTCCATTTCTTTTACGCATTACTTTTCACGGTAAAATGATGAACTATCACGAATTTCCATTTCTTTTACGCATTACTTTTCACGGTAAAATGATAAACTATCACGAATTTCTATGTCTTTTAGGCATTACTTTTTTGTTGAGATATAAACCACCCCCACAACGGTCATCTCCTCCTTAATTTATTGTGTAAACCCCACAACGGTCATCTCTACCTTAATTTATAGTGTAAACCCCACAACGGTCATCTCTCCCTTATAAACCCCCACAACGGCCATCCCTCATGTCAATAGGTTCTGCCTCTCTCTTCTTCGTTTCTGCCTCTCTCTTCTTCGTTCACATACACTTGATCCATTGCCATGGCTTCCACGTCTCGGACGTCGACCGAAAGGGGAAGGGGAAGGGGAAGGGGAAGGGGAAGGGGAAGGGGAAGGGGCGGCCTGGGTGGTGGATCATCATCATTGCCACCACCACCGTCAACACTGCCATTGATCATAGAGGAGTTCTTCATCACCATCTATGAAGACCCTTTGGCCAAGAAGGTACGTACGCGTTCCCACATATATGATGCATGTGATTAATTATGTGCATGTTCTAAAAAACCTTTAATTTTAAACGATCGGCGCTCGATCTCTTTGCAGGCACTCCCACAAAAGTTTGCGGACTATCTTGATGGCCAGGAGCCCGCAAAGGTGTATCTGCGAGCAGCTGACTGCGGTCCTCGTCTCTGGACCGTGGAGGTCCTATTTGACGGACAAGGCCGGATGTACCTCGACAAGGGCTGGGAGAATTTCGCCATCGCGCACGGTGTGGATTTCGGCTGCTTCCTACACTTCAAATATGAAGGCGATTATGTGCTCACAGTGAAGGTGTTCGACGGAACAACGTGCAGGAAGTACTACTACACGGACGATGAAGATACTGACGATGAAAGCGACGACGACGTGAAGCCATGCATCTAAGGGGATTATGACCAAGAATATATATGTAGCTTCATATGCATCGATTTATAGATCTAGCTATTTTCTATATATTATGCATGTAAAAATAATAGGGAATCGCATTTTCCACTATGATTCGAGCACCACAGCCTCCAAACGATGCCGATGCCGATATCGGCATGGTCAGAACGGCTATGCATGCTCGCCACCACTGCTAGGTCACCGTCGGGATGCACCCTCAATCCCGTCCCCTCATTCGATCACTGACACACCAGAGATACCGCCGAGGCCAATGACGAATGTACATGCTGATGCCAATGCCGAACATGCACGCCGCTGTGGGCACGGCCCCGCCGCCCCGCTATGCTGGACGCCACAGACCACCGCGAGGTCTTTCCCTTCGCCACCACACTCCCCTAGCACCTATCTATACACGCCAGAAAGGAGAGACACTAGTTTTCTCTACATTGCTCGCGTTCGTGTCCGACACCGTCAGTCAAAGTGTTGAGGTCGTCGTCGATGTCCTCGACCATTTCTTCTCTTCTTTGCATGGTTAAACGTGTGTAGTTCATATCTATCTAATGCGTCTGGTCTCGCCTCATGCAGTTCTTTGTGGACGTCGATCTCATCTCGGCACCCCGCAGGCCACCTCCTCCGTGCCATCGCTGTAGAGCTCTGTTTAAAAATCTAATCATACCCCTGTATTGCCCCTTGTATCAGCGTCATGGCCCCACTTGTCATTCAATATACCGAAGCCCCACTCGTCCGCGTTTTGGTCAGGGATACGGCGATGCTTACGGTCAAACAAAGATGGATGCTCTGACGTGTCTTTGCGGGCTCTACGTGGCCCCACTAGTCAGCAGTTAACGGTCAAAGGTGTTCAACCGTCGGGCAACCGGCCGTTCCAGCACTGGTGACGGTTTCAGACAAGGGCTAGGACAAAACTGAGGAAAAACTAAGGAGCTGGGGAAAACTGAGTACAACTAAGGACCCGAGGGCACGAAAATAGAAATCCCTATAAAAAATAGCACAAATGTCTATAGTGTATGACCCGAGTGACCGCATGAGAAGAAAAATCCTTAGACATGCGAATCAACCCACGCTATGCTCACTCACCTCGCTCCCACTCTCTCTTAACAAGTAGAGTTTTAGACAATTTTGCCCTCATATTTTCCAACCTGTACTTGTATTTGATTAGTTTTAGGGGTGCACATGTACAAAATCAGACACAATAATATTAACATTAATATGATTTATACTAAATTTATATACTTATATCAAACATATAGCGTTCAGTTGTATAAGGTATATAATATTTTATTATTTATTTGGCATAGTTAACCACACATGTATAGCAATGTTCCTCAATATGTGTTGTAAATTTTAATTGTTATATAACTAAAATGTACACCATGGAAAATTCCACGTGCGTTGTCATATTTTTTTTAATGGAAGTTATTTGTTGAATTGATTTCAGGAAATTATATAATATATAATGTTATGAGTTTATTACAAAGATATCTAAAGAGTACAAATATCTTAATATATAGCGGTTACGAGTGTATGATTAGATAAACATATTTATAGGAATTTCTAGAGTATTAATTGAATCGATGGTGTAATCTTTATCTGTTAAGCTACGGTGAGTTCAATATTATACGTTGATAAACGTGTGCATTATGTGTACTTTGCGTTGAAGTTTCATCGCTTAGAATAGTCACCAATAAACATAAAATGACATATATTACATTATGTTTGCATCCAAACAATTTGAGTTTTATACAATTTTTTTATCATTCGGCGTATAAAACATGATCTTGCTAATTTATGAAATAAAAGGTATTGTACAATATTGAATGTTAAAATATTGTAATATTTACTATTAAATGGAGTTGGAATGTTACCTTGTGCTTAAATATGTTTGACATCAAACATCAAAGAAATGAAGATCATCCAATCGTCCTAAATAACAATCCATAAACATTAGAAGAATCATAAGCGTCTGATGGCTTCCGACCTGTTCTGCTAGAGGATCCGGTCTATCGTAGGTCGTTATTGAAGTGTACAAATGGATTATACTAGTTTTTTGAAGGAGATATGCTCTAGAGGCAAATAATAAAGTGTATTTTATTGTCATATCTCATTTGTTCATAATATATGATATGTCATGCTATAAATGTATTAAGCGGAAACATTAGTACGCGTGTGGCGTATAACAAATAGGTCCCTGGTTGCCTCTAGTTAACTAGCTCATAAGTCATCTGATGATCAAGGTTTCCTGATCATGGGCAAGTATGTCAATGATAATGAGGTCATGTATTGACATGATAGACATACACCCAAAAGCTAGTATTGCGATGAGATCAGTCACATAAGTTTCAGCATTGCAATTAACTAAGAAACAAAGTAACCTAATCCTTAGACTGTGTGGTCACATCTAATCACTACATCTGGAGGCTGCTTTGATTGCATCAACCGTCATGTCCTTGACCGGGTGACTCAAAAGGTGTCTTTTGAGTATGCCAATGGGGTATGTGGAGGCGTGTGCACCAAGAGCGGTATTTGTCCATCCGCATGAGAGATTGATACTCTGGGCCCACTTGGTGACAGTTGCATCTACGAAGCTTGCAAGCGTGTGACTAGGTCACAGAAGATGCAATGTCATGAGAATGAGTAAAAGACTTGTCGGTAACGAGGGTGGACATGATATAGAGATATCAATTATCTAATCTTAGACAAGATCTAGTATCACGAGATGAAGGGAATGCGATATGATGTTTACGGATCAACGAAGAATTTTGTGGAATGCACAGGGATCAGCACAGCTTTCTAGAGCTGATTGTTGATCACTAATCGGAGAGGTGCCTCGATCATGTCTAGAGTATTCCCTGACCCATAGGGTGTCACACTTAAGGGTATACGATGCTTAGGGATAGATTTGGAATTAATGGAAATCATATGGAGTTAACCGAAAATGTTCCGAGTAATGTCGGAAGGGTTTCGGAGACATCGGAAAGGTTCTGGACTTTGTTGGAAAAGTTTCGGTGAAAGAATTATGCCAAGGTATTGATTAACTAATGGGTTTAGTATTTAAATAAATATTAAAAGAGAATTAATTAAACAAATAAATAAATAAAAGGCTAACCCCCTAATGGGCCACCAATTGGTAGCCCATCTAGGGGCGCAGCAGCCAGGCCCCTCGCGGCGCTTAGTGTTTCTCCTAGGGCCTGTGGTGGCAAGGGGGGCGGGTGGTGCCCTAGGGCTTCCTAGGGCTGGTGGCCACCTAACCCCTACGCCTATATAAACCCCCTAGGACCCCCTTGGCTCATTCATCCATCTCCCATCCTCTCTTCTCTCTAGCCTAGCTCCCACGTTTGGAGCCGTGACCGCGAGTTAGAGGAAACTCCACATTCCGGACACCGTCATGCTGCCAGATCTCTAGTTCAAGTCCATCTTCTTCCAATGCTTTACTAGACCAGAGCCCGAATGACGTCTATACATCGTACGTGTGTAATCCCTCGGAGGTGTTGCTCTTGTGGCGCTTGTCTTCATCGAGATGTACGACTACACGACCTTGACGTCGGCTTCGATGGTCTTCATCGTCAAAGTTTGTGCGGGAACGTAATCCCCGCTCTCAGTCTTCAAAGATATGAACACCATGATGGCGCGGTGATGATGGTGCCAGAAAACTTGTTGGCGTGTAGTTGATGAAGTAAATGACCGGCCAGTTAGAAACCTCAAGAGAAGGTTTGATGAATATAGCAGCAAGTTTTCCCTCAGTTATGAAACCAAGGTTATCAATCCAGTAGGAAAAAGCCAAACGACTGAAGGTGATGCCCGCTAGCTTCGCGACAGCTCCGGACAATTTATAGGGCGCCTCGTCCAAGCTTTGCTTTGCGAGCGGCAACGTGGAACCTGCACACAACATAACCAAATACTTTGTTCCCAACTTACGATGAGGTTGTCAATCTCACCGGTTTGCTTGAAACAAAGGGTATGAGCGTATCGAGTGGAAAGCAATAGTAATATGTGAGTAAAGTAAAAAGTGCGAGTAAAGTAAACAGGTGATAGCAATATAAATGAAATAGGACCGGGGTCCACAGTTCACTAGTGGTGTCTCTCCAAAAGATAAAATAACACATGCTGGGTAAACAAATTATAGTTGGGCAATTGATAGAATAAAGACAACGTGCATATGTCGAGAGGATCACTATGAGATTTACTTTGGGCATTACAACAAGATACATAGACCGTCATCCAACTGCATCTATGACTAATAATCCACTTGTGGCGAATCAATCCGAGAACTCCACAAGTATTAAGTTGCGAACAACAGATAACTGCATTAAGCAAAGTGTGTAATGTAAACAAAGCATATGCCCTTGAGCATATGAATGTTGTTTTCTCCCTAATGGCAACAACACATCTACAACCTTAGAGATTTCTGTCACTCCCCCAGATTAAATAGAGGCATGAACCTACTATCGAGCATAAATACCCCCTCTTGGAGTCACTAGCAACTACTCGGCCAAGATAGCTACTAACAACGGAGAGCATGCAAGATCATAAACAACATAGAGATAACATAAGATAATATTTAGCACATCAACTCAATCATAACACCAATATTCATCGGATCCCAATAAACACAACATATAGAATTACATAACGGTGATCTCGATCATGTAAAGCAGCTCACGAGATCTAAACATGAAGCACATGGTGGAGATGACAACCAACTAGCTACTGCTATGGACCCATAGTCCAAGGTAGACCACTCACTCATCACGCCGGAGGCAAGCATGGCGATGAACAAGACCTCCGGTGGCGATTCCCCTCTCCGGCAGGGTGCCGGGAAGAGCTTCTAGACCCTCCCGATCTCGGGTCGACGGCGGCGGCGGATTGCGTTGTATTCTGGAAAAGTGATCGGGTGTTTAGGTTTTTCCCGTCGGGGGGTCTTTATAGGTGAAGGGGCGGCGTCAAAAGTCGACCTGGTGGGGCTCACCACAGGGGGGGCGCGGGCCAGCCCTAGGCCGCGCCCCCTGGTGGTGTGGCCCACCTGTGGCTCCTCTCCGTCTCCTCTTCGGTTCTTTGGAATCTTTGGTAAATTTTTGGACATTTGGCTTTTGTTTCGTCCAATTCCGAGAATATTTCCTGTGTAACTTTTCTGAAACAGAAAAACAACAGAAAATAGGGAACTGGCACTGTGGCATCTTGTTAATAGGTTAGTTCCGGAAAATGCATAAAAATGCCATGAAGTGTAACGAAACACTAAGCAAATGGTGTAAAAACAAGCATGGAGCATCAAAAATTATAGATACGTTGGAGACGTATCAGCATCCCCAAGCTTAACTCATGCTCATCCTCGAGTAGGTAAGTGATAACAAAAGAAATAATTTTTGAGGTGACATGCACCTACACAATCTTGATCAACTAAGTAAGCGTTGTGTGCTGGGATCAAAAGAACTTAAAACATGGGCATGAAAGATATAATCTTGATAGAAGAAACTTAGCAACCATGTTATAACATGAAAATGAACACAAATGAAAGATCATGAAAATGAAACAATGAAAGTCAAACATGTGTTCAAATCATAAGGAAAAACATACAAATGGTTTTCAGCTTGTCCTTCATGAGAGAGCAAAACATAAATGCATAGGACACCTTCAAGTTTAAGAGGGCGACTAGATACAAATAATTTAAGAACAAGTGAAACCAACAATATGAATCAATCAATGAAAACTTTGGGACAATGCACATTATACTCAGAATGACAACTATGCTCTCTTAGACGGTGCATAAAGGTAGAAGGTGGTGACTCAACATAAAAGTAAAAGAAAGGCCCTTCGCGGAGGGAAGCAGTGATTGCAAGTTTTATAAACCTTCAAAAATTATGGTACTTACCGGCTTTGAGCTCTCATTGCCCCCATCATAGGCATCTTGAATGGTTAAAGTTAATGCGAATACACTTATGCTGCATATGCTTGACAAATCATAAGTTGAAAACCTCATGTCCCATGAAATACAAATACCCAAACCTCAT
Source organism: Dactylis glomerata (assembly GCA_007115705.1). Taxonomy (NCBI): domain Eukaryota; kingdom Viridiplantae; phylum Streptophyta; class Magnoliopsida; order Poales; family Poaceae; genus Dactylis; species Dactylis glomerata. The sequence goes on along the minus strand of QXEO01001278.1, from coordinate 4,010,520 downwards.
GCTACTCGACTTAGAGTCCCAAGCAAGCTCTTGTCATTGTAAATATATGTGTATCATCGAGAACCGCCAATGGGGTACCTCCGTGCCCGATGACATGGAACAAGCCCACATCAAAATGACAGGACAAACAGAAAATGAACAACTCGGCATCTCTTTTATTTACCATTGGTATAGCTTTTTATTGTGAGATGCGTCGTCGAATGTTCACTATGGGCATGCTATAAATTTCCACCATGAATTATGCATGGCTTAGATTAGCGGCCCAGGCGTTTCCCTAGCACATATAAAAACTCCATGATCCCGCAAGATTCCCAATTTATTTCACATCGCGAGTATCCATAAACAAAAGATCACGATATCAACTCAAATGAAAGAAAGTGCAATATTGAAAGCTTGCCCCATGATAGCATGGCTGGGCTAATTTCCAACTTACAACTTGCAAGCATAACAACTCAACATAAGAGAGCCACAATGTCAAAATTTTAAAATGAGAAAAGTAAGGTGTGCCATCAGGTTTGTGAGAGCTTTACTGACCAATTTTTGCATAACACCAAAAAGAGTTTAATTTGAAGGATAGATAAAAGCAAGTCAAATGTACTTTGGAATAGAAAATTGCTAATAGGTATGTATGGTGGACACTTTGGAACAACTTGGTTTTTAGGAGTTGGATGCACGAGTAGAGCTCATACTCAGTACAAAATGAGGGCTAGCAAAAGACTGGGAGCGACCAACTAAGAGAGCAATAACGGCCGTAATCATGCATAGCGACAAAGCGACATTAAAAGAAGAATAAGATGGCATCAAAAGTCAAAAACTAAATGATCATAGAGGCAATGGCAACTTTGTATGAGTCTAACATGTGTGAGCATGCGCCAAGTCAACCCAAATAAAGCATCAAAGGAGAAAACCAAAATAATGCTTCCAAATAATTAAAACAACGCATGATTTTTTTCAAAGGCTCATTAAGCAATCTCAGTCATTTGAGACAAGTCATGCTACAGCAAAACCAATAAGAATACTATCAAAAATACATCAAGCATGACATTCAAAAGCCTAGGCCGCAGTCTACACAAGCTCCTTCTTGTACCACTTTTTTGCATAAAGCTTTTTCTCTTTTCCAACACCATTCGAACTTATTATAAACAACTCTTTTGATGAAAACCAACATGGACCAGAGGTCAAAATACACCTTGATAAAAAAGATATAACAAGATCTGAACACAAATCAAGGCAAAAATCGAAAGCTAAACGTAGTTCTAGAAAAAGAAGAACACTCGTTGAAACGGTAAGAGTGAAAACGGAGTGTTCTTGGCAAATGAAAAGCAAGGCAACTTCTCCAAAGGAATTTGTTGGGGTCCAACCATTTATTGCAGCAAACAAAACAAAACAAAACTGAAAACTAAAAACAACTGACGCTCTAAGAAAAACGCATAATGCATGAAGCAATAAAAATATAGTGTGTTGAAAGGTGACCTGATTTTTGCCGATGAAGAAGGGGTGCCTCGGGGGCATCCCCAAGCTTTGATGCTTGTACCTCTTGGATATTTCTTGGGGTGCGTGGGCATCCCCAAGCTTGAGCTTTTGTCCATTCTTCCACTCATCTCATCATTCTCCAATCCCTACACTTGAAAACTTTCTTCATACAAAACTAAAGACAAATCTATTAGCAACATTAGTGTAAGCATAACATTGAATCAACCCTTTTTGCTTCAGGTTTCAACTCAAAACCACCACATATAAAGCATATACTACTGTAGCAACTTCCCCAAAAGTTCCGTGATCAAAAGAACTCAAAAAGAAAGCGATAGAGCGGCAAACACAAATATTGGCAGAAATCTGTCAAAACAGAACAAATAACAAAGGTCGAATTTTTAGAGGGTTTTATGTTGCTCAAATCAAAAAGTGTTCAACTAATGAAAGTTTGGATATAACCTGGGGCATATGCGCAAGAAATCGCAGGTCCAAAAGATATATAGAGAATTTTGACAAATTTTTACGGTGCAGCACCGAAAACTGTTTCAGGACAGCAACATCCACAAATCTTACCTCACTCAAATTAGAGGCTTCTCTTGGCACAAAAACGAAATAAAAATGATAAGGAGCGGTTATTATAGTAGTAATAACTTCCAAGACTCAAATAAAAGAAAAAGTACTAAAATTAAAAACATTGGGTTATCTCCCAAGAGTGCTTTTCTTTAACGCCTTTGAGCTAGGCGCAGAAAATGCGAATCAAGTAATATCAAGTGATGAAGCATCAAGCTCATAATTTGCTCTAAGAATAGAGTCAAAAATTAATTTCTTTCTCTTTCTAGGGAAGTGTTCCATACCTTTCTTGAGTGGAAATTGATATTTGATGGTGCCTTCCCTCATATCAATGATGGCACCTACAGTTCGAAGAAAGGGTCTTCCCAAAATAAAAGGACATGAAGCATTGCGTTCAACATCCATGACAAGAAAATCAACGGGAACAAGGTTATTGTTAACCATAATAAGAACATCATTAATCCTTCCCAAAGGTTTCTTCTTGGCAACATCAGCAATAGGAACATCATAATAACACTTTTCAAGCGGTGGTAAATCAAGCATGTCATAAATCTTTCTAGGCATAATAGAAATACTAGCACCTAGATCACATAAAGCATGGCAATCAAAACCATTAACATGCATATCAATGATGGGTTCCCAACCATCTTCTAATTTCTTGGGAATAGAAGCTTTTTGCTTCAACTTTTCATCCCTAATTTTCATGAGAGCATTGGTAATATGCTTAGTAAAAGCAACATTTAAAGAACTAGCATTGGGAGTCAAAGCAAGCTTTTGCAAGAACAAAATAACTTCAGATATATTGCAGCCATCAACATCAAAATCATTAAAGGAAATAGAGCTATCATCTCCTACACTCCAAAAAAATTCAGCACTCTTTTGAGAAAAAGTTTTAGCAGTTTTGGGCTTTTTAACACAAGGAGTGGGAGTTTTCTCTACACCAATCAAAGTAAGAGGATTGCTAGCATTTGGAATAACATCATTAGAGGTAGTAATGGTACATACCTTCATCTTTTTAGCCATCTCATCTTCTCTTTCCCACCTGGCATGCAATTCTGCTAGCATCCTAACATTTTCATCAATTCTAACTTGGATAGCATTAGCAGTAGCAAAAGGATTGTTCTCCTTCACATCATTAGGCAACACTTTAATTTCAGAAGTTCAACATCATGAGCAAGGCTATCAACTTTAGAAGCAAGAATATCAATTTTGCCTAACTTTTCCTCAACAGACTTGTTAAAAGCATTTTGCTTACCGATGAAGTCCTTGAGCATTACCTCAAGCTCGGAGGGCGCGGCCCTAGTGTTGTTGGAGGAATTACCATAAGAGTTGCCATAACCATTACCATTAGTAGAAGGATACGGCCTATAATTGTTACTAGCAAAATTGTTCCTATAAGCATTGTTGTTGAAATTATTATTTCTAATGAAGTTTACATCAACATGCTCTTCTTGAGCAACCAAAGAGGCCAAAGGAACATTATTAGGATCTACATGAGTCCTATCATTAGAAAGCATAAGCATAATAGCATCAATCTTATCACTCAAGGAAGAGGTTTCCTCAACAGAATTTACCTTCTTACCTTGTGGAGCTCTCTCGGTGTGCCATTCAGAGTAATTTACCATCATATTGTCGAGAAGCTTCATTGCGGCGCCCAAGGTAAGGGACATAAAAGTGCCTACAGCAGCTGAATCCAATAGGTTCCTTGAAGAAAAATTCAGTCCTGCATAAAAAGTTTGGACAATCATCTAAGTAGTCAGTCCATGAGTGGGACAATTCTTTATCATAGATTTCATTCTTTCCCAAGCTTGAGCAACATGTTCATTATCAAACTGACTAAACTTCATAATATTGCCACGCAAAGCTATAATCTTAGCAGGAGGATATTATCTACCAATAAAAGCATCCTTACACTTAGCCCATGAATCAATACTATTATTAGGCAAAGAAAGCAACCAATCCTTAGCTTTTCCTCTCAAAGAAAAAGGAAACAACTTAAGCTTAATAATATCACTTTCCACATCCTTATATTTCTACATCTCACATAGCTCAACAAAATTGTTGAGATGAGCTGCAGCATCATCAGTACTAGCACCAGAAAATTGCTCTTTCATAACAAGGTTCAACAAAGCAGGCTTAATCTCATAAAAATTTGCAGCAGGAGCAGGTGGCGCAATAGGAGTGCAGATAAAATCACTATTATTCGTGCTAGTAAAGTCACACAACTTGGTGTTTTCAGGAGTAGCCATTCTAGCAAAACTAAAAGCAGACAAGTAAAAACAACAACAAAGGATACTAATTTTTTTGTGTTTTTGATAAAACGATGCAAGTAAAAATAAAGTAAAGCAAAACTTAAAACAAAGTAAAGGATGTGCGTGGGAAACTCCCCTTGCAGAAGTCTTCTTTTTCCCCGACAACGGCGCTAGAAAACTTGTTGATGGCAAGGTGATGATGGTGCCAGAAAACTTGTTGGCGTGTAGTTGATGAAGTAAATGACCGGCCAGTTGGAAACCCCAAGAGAAGGTTTGGTGAATATAGCAGCAAGTTTTCCCTCTATTATGAAACCAAGGTTATCAATCCAGTAGGAAAAAGCCAAACGACTGAAGGTGATGCCCGCTAGCTTCGCGACAGCTCCGGACAATTTATAGGGCGCCTCGTCCAAGCTTTGCTTTGCGAGCGGCAACGTGGAACCTGCACACAACACAACCAAATACTTTGTTCCCAACTTACGATGAGGTTGTCAATCTCACCGGTTTGCTTGAAACAAAGGGTATGAGCGTATCGAGTGAAAAGCAATAGTAATATGTGAGTAAAGTAAAAAGTGCGAGTAAAGTAAATAGGTGATAGCAATATAAAGGAAATAGGACCGGGGTCCACAGTTCACTAGTTGTGTCTCTCCAAAAGATAAAATAACACATGCTGGGTAAACAAATTATAGTTGGGCAATTGATAGAATAAAGACAACGTGCATATGTCGAGAGGATCACTATGAGATTTACTCTGGGCATTACAATTAGATACATAGACCGTCATCCAACTGCATCTATGACTAATAATCCACTTGTGGCGAATCAATCCGAGAACTCCACAAGTATTAAGTTGCGAACAACAGATAACTGCATTAAGCAAAGTGTGTAATGTAAACAAAGCATATGCCCTTGAGCATATGAATGTTGTTTTCTCCCTAATGGCAACAACACATCTACAACCTTAGAGGTTTCTGTCACTCCCCCAGATTAAATAGAGGCATGAACCCACTATCGAGCATAAATACCCCATCTTGGAGTCACTAGCAACTACTCGGCCAAGATAGCTACTAACAACGGAGAGCATGCAAGATCATAAACAACATAGAGATAACATAAGATAATATTCAGCACATCAACTCAATCATAACACCAATATTCATCGGATCCCAACAAACACAACAGGTAGAATTACATAACGGTGATCTCGATCATGTAAAGAAGCTCACGAGATCTAAACATGAAGCACATGGTGGAGAAGACAACCAACTAGCTACTGCTATGGACCCATAGTCCAAGGTAGACTACTCACTCATCGCGCCGGAGGCAAGAATGGCGATGAAGAAGACCTCCGGTGGTGATTCCCCTCTCCGACAGGGTGCCGGGAAGAGCTTCTGGACCCTCCTGATCTCAGGTCGACGGTGGCGGCGGATTGCGATGTATTCTAGAAAAGTGATCGGGTGTTTAGGTTTTTCCCGTCGGGGGGTCTTTATAGGCGAAGGGGCGGCATCAGAAGTCGACCTGGTGGGCTTCACCATAGGGGGGCGTGGGCCAGCCCTAGGCCACGCCCCCTGGTGGTGTGGCCCACCAGTGGCTCCTCTCCATCTCCTCTTCAGTTCTCTGGAAGCTTCGGTAAATTTCTGGACGTTCGGCTTTTGTTTCGTCCAATTCCGAGAATATTTCCTATGTAACTTTTTGGAAACAAAAAAATAGCAGAAAACAGGGAACTGGCACTGTGGCATCTTGTAAATAGGTTAGTTCCGGAAAATTCATAAAAATGCCACGAAGTGTAACGAAACACTAAGCAAATGGTGTAAAAACAAGCATGGAGCATCAAAAATTATAGATACGTTGGAGACGTATCACACCACCGCTACTCTGTTACCTTATAGTTGCGTAGAATAGATCATGGGCTATGGGTTTGTAGGAAAAAAATTGTTTTCTACTTTGAACCCCAACAATGGTATCATAGCTGATCTATGCATAGTTGTCTTGGTACAGATAGAACGCATCGGGGATGCGGGCATTGATTTTCTTATTGTTACCTTTTTATTTGCATCTGTTCATATCCGCGGCATTGTTGGATTACAAGCGGCCTCGCAAACCGACCTTACACTTTGGCGAGACTAGTTCCACACTTAACGCATGACTTGTACCATGTACGTGGCTTAGGCGGGGTGTCGGTTTCTCCTCTTTAGTGGATATGATTTTTGCAATAGAGGGCCCTTAACGGGAGTTCAAGAAATAATTAGTGAATCACCATTGTGGTTGCATGCATGTAGGTTAAGAATCATTTTTTCCTAGCAAAGCCCTATTAGCCGTGTAAAACTTACAAAAGATAAAGTAGAAGGGTCTAACTTAATTTTGCAAAAAGGCAAGGTAATCTTAAAATTTGCTAATATTAATAATATACGTGACAGTAGCAATTTTAAGATGATCCCACTAATAAAATTCCAACAAACATGTTCCCTCTTAGTGAAGCAATCGCCACCAAAGTTCTTCGCTATGAAGCCGGCCATGACGATCGGGGGCTAGACATAGCTAAGTTCGCATACTGTGTGGGTACAAGCCATGTATGTGCCACGCATGCACTAAGGTTGCGTTGGCGAGCCTAGCATGTGTAGACATGGCCTTAGACATAGGTGACCGAAAGGTTAAGCACGAGTCACATATTGATTGTGATTGAAAAGACCTAGTCTACCTTTGAAGCTATATCATCGGTCGTGACGATCGGGGGTGGTGTAGTGAATTAGGATTGTGTAATCACTAAACAACTTTGAGGGGTGTTAGTTTAAGTGGGAGTTCATCTAGTTTGCATTAATCTGAATTAATAAGCAAATGGAACTCATATTATGAACAACGTCTAAGTGTCTTTGCAAATCCATTTGTAGATGTCTCGCCCCACCTTCAACTTAGGAGCCTTCCTTGAGAAAGAAAAACTTAAAACAGACGGTTTAAACTTCACTACTTGGTTCTGCACTTTGAGGATCATCCTCGCTCCCCATAGGATGGGGTATGTTCTTGATGCCACCATTGGCAATTGTCCCAATAGGGACGCCTCCAAAGATGACAAGGTCGTCTACCAAACCAAAGTGGACGATGCTTTCTTTGTCCAGAGTGGCATGTTGTGTGCCATGGAGTCCGCTCTGCAAACGCGCTTTGAGAAGATGAGTGCATTTGAGATAATCACCAACCTCAAGGCTGTTTTTGCACCTCGGGTGAGGGCGGAGAGTGATACATCTCAAACGTATCTATAATTTTTGATGCTCCATGCTTATTTATACACCATTTGCTTTGTGTTTGTTACACTTCATGGTGTTTTTATGCATTTTCCGGAACTAACCTATTAACAAGATGCCATAGTGCCAGTTCCCTGTTTTTTGCTGTTTTTGTGTTTCAGAAAAGCTACATAGGAAATATTCTCGAAATTGGACGAAACAAAAGCCGAACCTCCTATTTTTACCGAAGCTTTGCGAAGACCGAAGATGAGATGGAGGGGGGCCAGGGGCCAGGCTCACCATAGGGTGGCGCGGCCCAGCCCCTGGCCGCGCCACCACATGGTGAGGCCAGGTGGCCCACCCTCTGATGCTGCCCTTTTGCCTATAAGTTCCCCTCGACGGGAAAAACCTAAGGGACAGATCTCTTTTCCATGAAACATACTGCAAGCCACCGCCATCGCCATCGCGAGATCGGGAGGATCCAGGAGCTCTTTCCGGCACCCTGCCGAAGAGGGGAATCCCTGTCGGAGGCCTTCTCCACCACCATGGTTGCCTCCGGAGTGATGTGTGAGTAGTCTACCTTGGACTACGGGTCCATAGCAGTAGGTAGATGGTTGTCTCCTCCACCATGTGCTTCATGTTTAGATCTTGTGAGCTGCCCTACATGATTAAGATCACCTTTATGTAATCATACATGTTGTGTTTGTTGGGATCCGATGAGTATTGGTACTATGTTTGTGCTGAATATATATCTTTATGTTATCTCTATATTATTTATGATCTTGCATGCTTTCCGTTGCTAGTAGATATCTTGGCCGAGTAGATGCTAGTGACTCCAAGAGGGAGTATTTATGCTCGATAGTTGGGTTCATGCCTCTAGTAATCTGGGGGAGTGACAGAAACCTCTAAGGTTATAGATGTGTTGTTGCCACTAGGGAGAAAACAACATTCTTGTGTCCAAGGACATTTGCTTTGTTTATATTACGCACTTTGCTTAATGCAATTATTTGTTGTTCGCAACTTAATACTCAAGGGGTTCTCGGATGACTCCCCGCGAGTGGATTTTTAGTCATAGATGCAGTTGGATGGCGGTCTATGTATTTTATCGTAATGCCCAGAGTGAATCTCAAAGTGATCCTCATGACATATGTACGTTATCTTTATTCTATCAATTGCCCAACTGTAATTTGTTTACCCAGCATGTTGTTATTTATCTTATAGAGAGACACCACTAGTGAACTGTGGACCCCGATCCAATTTCCTTTACATTGCTATACCGTTTTACTTTTACTCGCACTATTTACTTTCTTGCATACTATTACCCTTTTACCACTCGATACGCTCAATCCTTTGTTTACAGCAAACCGGTAAGATTGACAACCTCATTGTAAGTTGGGAGCAAAGTTCTTGGTTGTGTTGTGTGTAGGTTTCACGTTGCTGCTAGGTGAAGACGCACCAGCAATATTTCTGGCGCCATTGTCTGGAGTGTCACGAAGCTAGCAAGCATCACCTTCTGAAGTTTGGCTTTCTCCTACTGGTTCGATAAACCTCGGTTTCACAACTGAGGGAAGACTTGCTGATGTGCTCATCATACCTTCCTCTTGGGGTTCCCAACCGGCTATACTTACAAGCCATCAACGAGTTTTCTGGCGCCATTGCCGGGGAGGAAGAAGACTTCTGCAAGGGGAGTCTCGCACGCACAATCTTTTACTTTGTTTTTGTTTTGCTTTATTTTATTTTTGCTTGCATCTTTTTATCAAAAATACAAAAAAAATAGCTTCCTTTATAGTTGTTACTTCATTACTGTTAGTTCATTATGTTGTTCCTAAGTATGCTTTGGAGGACCTCTAAGTAGGTAGTGGTTCTATCATTGGGAAAGGTAACATTGAGGAGTTCTTTAATCATATTAGTATGCATAAAGATGTTGATGATAGATCTTTGGATGAGCTTGCTCCTAGTTATGAAGTTGCTGCTGCTTATTTAGTTCACATGTTAGAGGCTAGGTTTGTTAACCTTAATCCTTTTATGCAACAAATGTTTCTTAAGCTTCATGATATTGAAGACTCTGAAAAGAAAGATTTTATTTTGGAGACTTTGCGTAGAGAATTTAGAGATGTTGTTATTGAAGCTAGGAAAGTGTTTGAGGGTTTTAATATGCTTGGCTCATGTGTAGAGGTTGTTGGTACAAATAATGAAGAAATCAAAGTACCAATACCTAGCAAACTCTTAGGATTGCATGAGGCTTTGGAAAATAATTTTGATTGGATTTGTCCTGGAAATCTTTTTAGTGAAATGAGTGAACCAAAGCGTGATCACAAGGGGTCTTCAAAAACTTATTTGGATGCAATACAATGCCTTGTTGAAAAGACTTCTGCAATTGATCTTAATGCTTCATTTGATAATACTTGATTTCCACCTTTCTGCGCCTAGCTCAAAGGCGTTAAAGAAAAGCACTCTTGGGAGATAACCCAATGTTTTCTTTTCAGTAATTTTTCATTTATTTGAGTCTTGGAAGTTATTACTACTGTAATAACTGCTCCTTATCCTTTTTATTTCGTCGTTGTGCCAAGAAGAACCTCTAATTTGAGGGAGGTAAGATTTGGGGAAGTTGCTGTCCTGAAACTGATTTCGGTGTTGCACCGTAAAAATTCGTGAAAATTCTCAGAATATCTTTTTGATCGGAGATTTCTTGTGCATATGCCCCAGGTTATATCCAAACTTTCATTAGTTTTACACTTTTCGATTTGAGCAACAGAAGGTCCTCGAAAAAATCAACCTTTGTCAGCTGTTCTGTTTTGACAGATTTCTGCCACTATTTATGTTTGCCTCTCGATCGCTTTCTTTTTGAGTTCTTTTGATCACGGGACTTTTGAGGAAGTTGATACAGTAGTATATGCTTTATATGTGGTATTTTTTAGTTGAAACCTGAACCAAAAGGGTTGATTTACTATTTTGTTTATGCTAACGTTGCTAATAGAATTGTGTGAAGTTTTGTATGAAGGAAGTTTTCAAGTGTAGAGATTGGAGAATGATGAGATGAGATGAAGAATGGACAAAAGCTCAAGCTTGGGGATGTCCATGTCACCCCAAGAAATATCCAAGAGGTACAAGCATCAAAGCTTGGGGATGCCCCCGAGGCACCCCTTCTTCATCGGCAAAAATCAGGTCACCTTTCAACACACTATATTTTTATTGCTTCATGCACTATGCATTTTTCTTGGAGCATCTTTACTTTTGCTTTCAGTTTTATTTAGATTTATTTTCTGCAATAAATTGTTGGACCCCAACAAATTTCTTTTGGAGAGAGACTTACTCTATTTTTCATTGCCAAGAACACTCTATTTTTCACTCTTATCGTTCAACGAGTGTTCTCTTTTTCTAGAACTACGTTTAGCTTTCATTTTTCGCCTTGATTTTTGTTCAGATCTTGTTTTATCTTTGCATAAAGGTGTATTTAGACCACTGGTCTATGTTGGTTTTTTATCAAAAGAGTTGTTTCAAAAAGGTTTGAATGGTGTTGGAAAAGAGAAAAAGTTTCATGCAAAAAAGTGGTACAAAAAGGAGCTTGTTTAGACTGCGGCTTAGACTTTTGCATGCCATGCTTGATGTCATTTTGATAGTATGATTAGTAGTTTTTGTTGTAGCATGACTCATCTCAAATGACTGAGATTGCTTAATGAGCCTTTGAAAAAAATCATGCGTTGTTTTTATTATACGGAAGCATTTATTTGGTTTTCTCCTTGATGCTTTATTTGGGTTGACTTGGCGCATGCTTACAATATGTTTGACTCTAACAAGTCACCATAAGCCTCTATGATCATTTGGTTTTTGACTTGTGATGCCATTTTATGCTTCTTTTAATGACGTTTTATCGCTATGCATGATTATGGCCGTTATTGCTCTCTTAGTTGGTCGCTCCCAGTCTTTTTCTAGCCCTCATTTTGTACTGAGTATGAGCTCTACTTGTGCATCCAACTCCCAAAAACCAAGTTATTCCAATGTGTCCACTATAAATTCCTATGCATGGTATTTTCAAGCCATTCCAAGTAAATTTGCATGTGCTACCATTCAAAAAACCTTCAAAATACTTCTTATTTTGTGACACTGTTTTCAGCTCATGGGGACGCAGTGGTCGGATTTGCTATCTTCCATATTGTTTTATTCCAAAAAGAAAAAAAAGAGGAAAAAAGGCACTCCTCCATGGTATGTGAATGTTGGTGGGCACCCGATGGAATCGGTTAGCCATGGTTTGAGAAAGGAAAAAGGTGGGGAGGAGTGCCAAGCTTTATAAAAGAGCACCAAAGTGCCAATCTCTCTCTCTCAAAAACTTGCTTCATTTTTGTATGGAAGATAGTAAGAACCCCATTGCTAGTCGTTGATAAAGACAACCACCTCTCAAAACCAATTTTTATCTCTCTGTTTTACAAATGAAAAGCTCTAGCACATGTTTAATCCCTGCTTCCCTCAGCGAAGGGCCTTTCTTTTACTTTTATGTTGAGTCTCCACCTTATACCCTTATGCACCGTCTAAGAGAGCATAGTTGCCATTCTGAGTTTAATGTGCATTGTCCCAAAGTTTATCATTGATTGATTCATGATTATGGTTTCACTTGTTCTTAAATTATTTGTATCTAGTCGCCCTCTTAAACTTGAAGGTGTCCTATGCATTTATGTTTTGCTATTCTATGAAGAACAAGCTAAAAACCATTTGCTATGTTTTTCCATATGATTTGAACACATGTTTGACTTTCATTGTTTCATTATTCATGATTTTTCGGTTGTGTTTCTTTTCATGTTATAACATGGTTGCTAAGTTCTTATTGTCAAGATTATGTCTCTTATGCCCATGTTTTAAGTTCTTTGATCCCAGCACTCAATGCTTTACATAGATGATCAAGATTGTGATGGTGCATGTCACCTCAAAAATTATTCTTTTGTTATCACTTACCTACTCGAGGATGAGCAAGAGTAAAGCTTGGGGATGCTTGATACGTCTCAAACGTATCTATAATTTTTGATGCTCCATGCTTGTTTATACACCATTTGCTTTGTGTTTTGTTACACTTTCTGGCGTTTTTATGCATTTTCCGGAACTAACCTATTAACAAGATGCCACAGTGCCAGTTCCCTATTTTCTGCTATTTTTGTGTTTCAGAAAAGCTACAAAGAAAATATTCTCAGAATTGGACGAAACAAAAGCTGAACCTCCTATTTTTACTGAAGCTTCACGAAGACCGAAGATGAGACGGAGGGGGGCCAGGGGCCAGGCTCACCATAGGGTGGCGCGGCCCAGCCCCTGGCCGCGCCACCACATGGTGAGGCTAGGTGGCCCACCCTCTGATGTTGTGAAGGGTTTCGCAGCATAGTAAATCAAAAATTTTCTTACGGATGCGAACAAGAAAGCCAAGATCTAATCTAGGAGATGTAATCAACGAGAGAGGTAGATGAGATCTTCATACCCTTGAAGATATCGCACAGCGGAAACGTTCAAGAGAACGTGGATGACGTAGTCGTACAAGCCGTCTCCTCCTTGCGATCCGATCCGATCCCGCGCCACAAGTGGCGGCGCCTCCGAGAGTTGCACACGTACGGTGCAACGACGTCTCCTCCTTCCTTGGTCCAGCAAGTATGGTGGAGAGATAGATTGGATCAGCAGCACGACGGCGTGGTGCTTTATGGTGGAGAGTTTCTGCGGCAGGGCTTCGCCTACGCGCAGTCGCGCGCGAGAGAGAGGAAGGGCAGCAGTTGGCGGCTAGGGTTTGGTTTGAGGTGGTGGTGGGCTGCGCCCTTGCCCCCCCCCTTATATGGGGGGCTGGCTGGCCAGCTTGGCCTCTCCCCAGCCGACTTGGAGTAGGAAGAGTGGGGGGCAAGTTTTCCCCCCCTTCCTTCTTTGAAGACTCCCTTAGGGTTTCCCCTTGGGCTGGCCGGCTGGGCCTTAGGGGCCTTGTGCGCCTGGCCCAAGGCGGCCAGGGCACTTCCCCTTAGGCCCATGCAGGCCTCCGTCAAGTGGGCCCACGTTGGTCCCACTCTGGAACCTTCTAGAACCTTCCGGTACAATACCGATAAACTCCGAAACTTTTCCGGAATCCAAAAACTGCATTCCTTTATATGAATCTTATTCTCCGGACCATTCCGGAACCTCTCGTGATGTCCTGGATCTCATCCGAGACTCCGAACTAAAACTCATAAACCATTTATCCATTCTATCCTAGCATCGATGCACGTTAAGTGTGTGACCCTACGGGTTCGAGAATATGTAGACATGATCTTCTATCAATAATCAACAGCGGGATCTGGAAACCCATATTGACTCCCACATATTCATCGATGATCATATCAGATGAACCACGATGTCAGGATTCAATTAATCCCGTATATGTATTCCCTTCGTCACACGATATTTTACTCGCCCGAGATTTGATCGTCGGTATCGCCATACCTAGTTCAATCTCGTTCACAGCAAGTACTTTACTCGTTCCGTAATCCGATATCACTTCGTGATTAACTCCTTAACCACATGCTTGCAAGCGGTGTTGATATCGATTACCGAGTGGGCCCGAAGTATATCTCTCCAACTTGGGAGGGACAAATTCCATCTCGATACATACAACCCAACAAGTACTTTCCGATCACCTGAGAGACACCTTTATTATCACCCTCACATAGGATGACGTTTGATGACCTCAAAGTTTTCTTCCGATACTAGGGAGTTGTATTATCTCATGGTCTAAGGAATACAATACATGACATAAGAAAAGCTTCGCAAAGATGAACACGATGACACGATCTAATTGCTCTGCTCTATTTGGGTCTGTCCATCACATCATTCTCCTAATGATATGATCTCATTATTAATTGACAACTCATGTCTATGGTTAGGAAACCTTAACCATCATTAATCAATGAGCTAGTCCATAGAGGCGTACTAGGGACACGGTGTTGTTCATAAACCACACAAGTATTAAAGTTTCCGCTTAATACAATTCTAGCATGGAATATAAACATTATCATGAACAAGAATTATAATAATAACATCTTTATTATTGCCTCTAGGGCATAATTCCAACAGTCTCCCACTTGCACTAGAGTCAATAATCTAGTTTACATCTGGCAACAATCTAACACCCATGGCATTAAGGTGCTGATCATGTTTTGCTCGTGGAAGAGGTTTAGTCAACGGGTCTGCGACATTCAGATCCGTATGTACTTTGCTAATCTTCAGATCTCCATCTGCTATATAATCTCGAATTATATGGAATCGGCGGTTGATGTGCTTGGTCTTTGGATGATATCTTGGTTCCTTAGCCAGTGCTATGGCGCCAGTGTTGTCACACAATATCTCCAATGGGTCCAAGGCATTTGGAACCACACCAAGCTCAGTGATGAAGTTTCTGATCCAAACTCCTTCACTTGATGCTTCCGAAGCAGCCATGTATTCCGCTTCTGTTGTAGATCCCGCGATCACGCTTTGCTTGCAGCTTCTCCAGCTCACAGCTCCACCATTCAAAATATAAACGTATCCTGTCTGAGATTTAGAATCATCCGGGTCGGTGTCGAAGCTAGCGTCGATGTAACCTTTTACGACGAGCTCCTCATCACCTCCATAGACTAAGAACATTTCTTTAGTCCTATTTAAATACTTTAGGATGTTCTTTACGGCTGTCCAGTGTTCCACTCCTGGATCACTTTGGTATCTGCTCGTCAAACTAAGAGCATTGGACACATCCGGTCTAGTACATAGCATGGCATACATGATAGAACCTATGGCCGAGGCATATGGCACTTTGCTCATAGTATCTCTATCTTTTACCGTAGCTGGACACTGAGCCTTGCTCAATATCTTACCTGACAACATGGGCAATGAACCTTTCTTTGCTTTATCCATTCTGAACCTCTTCAGAACTTTGTCCAGGTATGTACTTTGGCTTAAAGCTATTAGGCGTCTTTCTCTATCTCTATAGATTTTGATGCCTAATATATAAGCAGCTTCTCCTAGGTCTTTCATTGAAAAACACTTATTCAAATAACTCTTCACATCGTTAAGCATATCGATGTCATTTCCAATAATCAATATGTCATCCACATATAGTACTAGAAATGTCACCGAGCTCCCACTCACTTTCTTGTAGATACAAGCTTCGTAGCAATTTGGAACAAATCCAAAACTCTTGATCACTTGATCAAAACGAAGGTTCCAACTCCGAGATGCTTGCTTCAGTCCATAAATAGAACGCTGAAGTTTGCACACCTTATTAGCATCCTTAGGATCGACAAAACCTTCGGGCTGCATCATATACAACTCTTCATCAATGTTGCCATTGAGGAACGCAGTCTTGACATCCATCTGCCATATTTCATAATCATGAAACGCAGCAATTGCTAATAAAATCCGAATGGACTTAAACATCGCTACGGGAGAGAAAGTCTCATCGTAGTCAACACCTTGAACTTGTCGAAAACCTTTTGCGACAAGCCGAGCTTTATAGACAGTAATATTACCATCCGCGTCCGTTTTCTTCTTGAAAATCCATTTGCACTCAACGGCCTTACGGTCGCTAGGAGGGTCCACCAAAGTCCACACTTGGTTTTCGCTCATGGATCCCAATTCGGATTTCATGGCCTCTAGCCATTTCTCAGAGTCTGGGCTCATCATCGCTTCCTCATAGTTCGCAGGTTCACTGTTGTCTAACAACAAGATGGTTAAGACAGGGTTGCCGTACCATTCAGGAGTGGCACGCGACCTTGTCGACCTGCGAAGTTCAGTAGTAGCATTGTTCGAAGTTTCATGATCCTCATCATTAGCTTCCTCTCTTGTTGGTGCAGGCGGCGCCGGAACAATTTCGGGTGCTGCGCTACTCTCCAACTCGAGAGAAGGTTCAATAACCTCGTCTAGCTCTACCTTCCTCCCACTCACTTCTTTCGAGAGAAACTCCTTCTCAAGAAAGGATCCGTTCTTAGCAACAAACACTTTGCCTTCGGATCTGTGGTAGAAGGTATACCCAATCGTTTCCTTAGGGTATCCTATGAAGACGCATTTCTCCGCTTTGGGTTCGAGCTTGTCCGGCATCAACTTCTTGACGTAAGCTTCGCATCCCCAAACTTTAAGAAACGACAACTTAGGTTTAGCACCAAACCATAGTTCATACGGTGTCGTCTCAACGGATTTAGATGGTGCCCTATTTAAAGTGAATGCAGCGGTTTCTAATGCATAACCCCAAAATGATAACGGCAAATCTGTAAGAGACATCATTGATCGCACCATATCTAATAGAGTTCGATTCCGGCGTTCAGACACACCATTGCGCTGTGGTGTTCCGGGTGGCGTGAGTTGCGAAATGATTCCACTTGCTTTAAGATGCGTGAGAAAATCATAACTCAAATACTCACCTCCACGATCGGATCGCAGAAATTTAATTTTCCTGTTACGATGGTTTTCCACTTCGTTCTGAAATTCTTTGAACTTTTCAAACGTTTCAGATTTATGTTTCATCAAATAGATATACCCATATCTACTCAAATCATCAGTAAAAGTGAGAAAATAGCGATATCCACCGCGCGTCGAAATACTCATTGGTCCGCACACATCGGTATGTATGATTTCCAATAAGTCCGTTGCTCGCTCCATTATTCCAGAGAACGGGGTTTTGATCATCTTGCCCATGAGGCATGGCTCGCACGTGTCAAATGATTCAAAATCAAGAGACTCCAAAAGTCCATCAGAATGGAGTTTCTTCATGCGTTTTACGCCAATATGACCTAGACGGCAGTGCCACAAATAAGTTGGATTATCACTATCTACTTTGCATCTTTTAGCCTCAATGTTATGGATGTGAGTTTCATTACTTTTGAGATTCAGAAGAAATAAACCATTCACAACAGGTGCATGACCATAAAAGATGTTATTCATATAAATAGAACAACCATTATTCTCAGATTTAAATGAATAACCGTCTTGCAATAAACACGATCCAGATATAATGTTCATGCTCAACGCAGGCACATAATAACACTTATTAAGGTTTAAAACTAATCCCGAAGGTAAAACTAAGGAGAGCGTGCCGACGGCCATCACATCAACTTTTGATCCATTGCCAACGCGCATCGTCACCTCATCCCTTGCTAGCCGCCGTCTATTCCGTAGCTCCTGTTTCGAGTTACAAATATTAGCAACTGAACCAGTATCATATACCCAGGCACTACAACGAGCGCTAGTAAGGTAGACATCAATAACATGTATATCAAATATACCTTTGATGGTGCCAGCCTTCTTGTCTGCTAAGTACTTTGGACAGTTGCGCTTCCAGTGACCCTTGACCTTGCAATAGAAGCACTCAGTGTCCGGCTTAGGTCCAGACTTGAGCTTCTTCTCAACAGGGGCAACGCGCTTGCCGCTGCCTTTCTTGAAGGATCCCTTTGCACCCTTAGCTTTCTTAAAGCTAGTGGTCTTGTTGACCATCAACACATGATTATCTTTCTTGATATCCACCTCCGCAGCTTTAAGCTTAGCGAAGAGCTCAGTGATCGTATCAGTGGAACCAATTTGATTGTGAGTAACTACAAAACCTTTGTAGCTAGGAGGGAGTGATTGCAGAACTCTGTCAATCTTGAGCTCCTCTGGAATCTTGCAGTCCAGTTGCTCAAGACGTTGAGTGTAGCCCGACATCTTAATGGCGTGCTCACTAACGGAACTCCCTTCCTCCATCTTGCAGTTAAAGAACTTCTCAGAGATCGCATATCTCTCAGAACGGGCTTGAGTCTGAAACATGGTTTTCAGTTCCTCAAGTATCTCAAAAGGCCCGCGGAACTCCTCAAAACGATTTTGAAGTTCCGGTTCCATAGCAAACAACATGGTACTCTTAATCACTCCATAATCATCTTTGCGTGACTGATAAACAGCTTTTTCATCAGTCGACGCATCAGTAGCAGGGGCATCACCTAGCGCTTTCTCAAGTACATAGGCTTTTTGTCCGCCAGCGAGAATGATTCTCAGATTGCGGAACCAGTTGGTGAAGTTAGACCCATTGTTTTTAAGCTTTTCTTTCTCAGCAAAAACGTTGAAGTTGAAGTTGGACTTAGCCATTTGATCTACAACATAGCAAGTACAATTTAGACTAAGTTCATGATAACTAGTTCAACTTTAATCAAATTACTAGATGAACTCCCACTAAATTCAACATCCCTCAAGTTGTTTAGTGAACACGATCCAAATTCACCACACCTAATCCGATCTTCACGAGAAGAGATGTGGTTTCAATGGTGGACAACTAAGTGTCGATCATATCATTCATATGACTCATGTTTAACCTTTCGGTTCGTGTGTTCCGAGGCCATGTCTGTACATGCTAGGCTCGTCAAGTCAAACCCAAGTATCTCCGCGTGTGCAAAACTGGCTTGCACCCGTTGTATGTGAACGTAGAGTTTATAGCACCCGATCATCACGAGGTGCTTGAAAACGATGAACTTTCGCAACGGCGCATACGAGGGGAGAACACAATTTTATCTTGATCTTTAAGTGAGGAATCATCTTATAATGCTACCGTCGCGATCTAAGCATAATAAGATACATAAAAGGATAAACATCACATGCATATAATTTTATGTGACATGGTATAGCCAATCTCCGCGCCATGATCTCCATCTTGTGCGCGCCGGCATGATCTCTATCACTCCACCATGATTGCCTCCACCACGAATAGCAACTACAACTATTGCTAACTATTTAGCGATAAAGTAAAGCTATTACATGGCGTATAAGAAGTTGACACGCAGGTCATACACAATTATAAAGACAACCATATGGCTCCTGCCGGTTGTTAACTCATCGACACGCAAGTCGTGAAAGATTACAAAACATGATCATTGCATACAACTCAATTCATACTCATCATGTCTTGGGCCATACCATATCACAAAACACTCCCTGCAAAAACAAGTTAGACGCCTCTACTTTGTTGTTGCATGTTTTACGTGGCTTATGGGAGTAGCAAGCTAAGAACGATTCTTACCTACGAAAAGCCACAACGGTGATATTATGGTTGCTTACATCCGATGTAAGTCCCATGACTACTATAGTGAGAGAAACTGACATCCACCAGCCGCATGTGTGGAACAAGCCACACGTCAAGTGCGGAGCCGGTCTTGCGAACGCGGTCGCGTAAAGTTGGCCTGGACCGCTTCGATCTCACTATACCGCGCCATAAGAAATACACAACAAGAGGTTTGCAACAGAAAACATCAACGCCCGCAACAAGCATGTTGCGTTCTACTTGTGAAACACATCTACGCATAGATCTAGCTCTGATACCACTGAAGGGTTTCGCAGCATAGTAAATCAAAAAATTTCTTACGGATGCGAACAAGAAAGCCAAGATCTAATCTAGGAGATGTAATCAACGAGAGAGGTAGATGAGATCTTCATACCCTTGAAGATATCGCACAGCGGAAACGTTCAAGAGAACGTGGATGACGTAGTCGTACAAGCCGTCTCCTCCTCGCGATCCGATCCGATCCCGCGCCACAAGTGGCGGCGCCTCCGAGAGTTGCACACGTACGGTGCAACGACGTCTCCTCCTTCCTTGGTCCAGCAAGTATGGTGGAGAGATAGATTGGATCAGCAGCACGACGGCGTGGTGCTTTATGGTGGAGAGTTTCTGCGGCAGGGCTTCGCCTACGCGCAGTCGCGCGCGAGAGAGAGGAAGGGCAGCAGTTGGCGGCTGGGTTTGGTTTGAGGTGGTGGTGGGCTGCGCCCTTGCCCCCCCCCCTTATATGGGGGGCTGGCCGGCCAGCTTGGCCTCTCCCCAGCCGACTTGGAGTAGGAAGAGTGGGGGGCAAGTTTTCCCCCCTTCCTTCTTTGAAGACTCCCTTAGGGTTTCCCCTTGGGCTGGCCGGCTGGGCCTTAGGGGCCTTGTGCGCCTGGCCCAAGGCGGCCAGGGCACTTCCCCTTAGGCCCATGCAGGCCTCCGTCAAGTGGGCCCACGTTGGTCCCACTCTGGAACCTTCTAGAACCTTCCGGTACAATACCGATAAACTCCGAAACTTTTCCGGAATCCAAAAACTGCATTCCTTTATATGAATCTTATTCTCCGGACCATTCCGGAACCTCTCGTGATGTCCTGGATCTCATCCGAGACTCCGAACTAAAACTCATAAACCATTTATCCATTCTAGCCTAGCATCGATGCACGTTAAGTGTGTGACCCTACGGGTTCGAGAATATGTAGACATGATCTTCTATCAATAATCAACAGCGGGATATGGAAACCCATATTGACTCCCACATATTCATCGATGATCATATCAGATGAACCACGATGTCAGGATTCAATTAATCCCGTATATGTATTCCCTTCGTCACACGATATTTTACTCGCCCGAGATTTGATCGTCGGTATCGCCATACCTAGTTCAATCTCGTTCACAGCAAGTACTTTACTCGTTCCGTAATCCGATATCACTTCGTGATTAACTCCTTAACCATATGCTTGCAAGCGGTGTTGATATCGATTACCGAGTGGGCCCGAAGTATATCTCTCCAACTTGGGAGGGACATATTCCATCTCGATACATACAACCCAACAAGTACTTTCCGATCACCTGAGAGACACCTTTATTATCACCCTCACATAGGATGACGTTTGATGACCTCAAAGTTTTCTTCCGATACTAGGGAGTTGTATTATCTCATGGTCTAAGGAATACAATACATGACATAAGAAAAGCTTCGCAAAGATGAACACGATGACACGATCTAATTGCTCTGCTCTATTTGGGTCTGTCCATCACATCATTCTCCTAATGATATGATCTCATTATTAATTGACAACTCATGTCTATGGTTAGGAAACCTTAACCATCATTAATCAATGAGCTAGTCCATAGAGGCGTACTAGGGACACGGTGTTGTTCATAAACCACACAAGTATTAAAGTTTCCGCTTAATACAATTCTAGCATGGAATATAAACATTATCATGAACAAGAATTATAATAATAACATCTTTATTATTGCCTCTAGGGCATAATTCCAACATGTTGCCCTTTCGCCTATAAGTTCCCCTCGATGGGAAAAACCTAAGGGACGGATCTCTTTTCTATGAAACATACTGCAAGCCGCCGCCATCGTTGTCGCGAGATCGGGAGGATCCAGGATCTCTTCCCGGCACCCTGCCGGAGAGGGGAATCCCTGCCGGAGGCCTTCTCCACCACCATGGTCACCTTCAGAGTGATGTGTGACTAGTCTACCTTGGACTACGAGTCCATAGCAGTAGCTAGATGGTTGTCTCCTCCATCATGTGCTTCATGTTTAGATCTTGTGAGCTGCCCTACATGATCAAGATCATCTTTATGTAATCATACATGTTGTGTTTGTTGGGATCCGATGAGTATTGGTACTGTGTCAAGTTGATGTGCTGAATATATATCTTTATGTTATCTCTATGTTATTTATGATCTTGCATGCTTTCCGTTGCTAGTAGATATCTTGGCCGAGTAGATGCTAGTGACTCCAAGAGGGAGTATT
The DNA here is from genome assembly GCA_007115705.1 of Dactylis glomerata. NCBI lineage: Eukaryota > Viridiplantae > Streptophyta > Magnoliopsida > Poales > Poaceae > Dactylis > Dactylis glomerata. The sequence continues at coordinate 3,988,497 of QXEO01001278.1, read as the reverse complement.
TATGCTCGATAGTTGGGTTCATGCCTCTAGTAATCTGGGGGAGTGACAGAAACCTCTAAGGTTGTAGATGTGATGTTGCCACTAGGGAGAAAACAACATTCTTGTGTCCAAGGATATTTGCTTTGTTTACATTACGCACTTTGCTTAATGCAATTATCTGTTGTTCACAACTTAATACTCAAGGGGTTCTCGGATGACTCCCCGTGAGTGGAATTTTAGTCATAGATGCAGTTGGATGGCGGTCTATGTAATTGTCGTAATGCCCAGAGTGAATCTCATAGTGATCCTCATGACATATGTACGTTATCTTTATTCTATCAATTGCCCAACTATAATTTGTTTACCCAGCATGTTGTTATTTATCTTATGGAGAGACACCACTAGTGAACTGTGGACCCCGGTCCAATTTCCTTTACATTGCTATACCATTTTACTTTTACTCGCACTGTTTACTTTCTTGCATACTATTACCCTTTTACCACTCGATACGCTCAATCCTTTGTTTACAGCAAACTGGTGAGATTGACAACCTCGTCGTAAGTTGGGAGCAAAGTTCTTGGTTGTGTTGTGTGCAGGTTTCATGTTGTTGCTAGGTGAAGACGCACCAGCAATATTTCTGGCGCCATTGTCTGGAGTGTCATGAAGCTAGCAAGCATTACCTTCTGAAGTTTGGCTTTCTCCTACTGGTTCGATAAACCTTAGTTTCACAACTGAGGGAAGACTTGCTGTAGTGCTCATCATACCTTCCTCTTGGGGTTCCCAACGGGCTGTACTTACAAGCCATTAGAGAGATATGAGGCTTCCGAGCTGTTCTGCTCCTCCCGCATGGACGAGCACGGCAGCGTGAGCGAGCACGTAGTCAAGATGTCTAGCTACATTCAATGCTTGAACGCCCTGGAATGTCAGATTCTGGATGAGCTTGCGATTGATAGGGTGTTGCAGTCGCTGCCCCTAGCTATAAAGGATTTGTCCTGAATTACAACATGCAGGGGATGACTAACTCCCTTTCAGAGTTGTTCTCTATGCTCAAAACTATGGAGGTGGAAATCAAGAAGGAGCACCACGTGTTGTTGGTCAACAAAACTATGGATTTCAAGAAGTTCAGTAAGTCGACAAAGGGTCCGAAGGGCAAGAAGCCTCAGAGGGACGGCAAGCGTGTTGCTGGTCCTCCCAAGGCACCTAAGGCAAAGCCCAGAGTCAAGTGCTTAGACTGCAAAGGGGATGGTCACTGGAAGCGCAACTGCCCCAAATACCTTGAAGATAAGAAGGCTGGCAAGGTTGTTGCCAGAGACAAAGGTATATGTGATATATATGTAATTGATATTTATCTTACAAGTGCCTATAGTAACACATGGGTATTTGATACTGGTTCTGTTGCTAACATATGTAACTCTCAGCATGATCTGAAGAGTAAGCGGCGCTTGGACAGGAACGAGGTGATGATGTGGGTCGGCAACAGACAACGTGTGGACGTCATGTCTGTCAGCACTCTGCATCTGCGGCTTCCCTCCAGATTTATATTAGTTTTAAATAAATGTTATTATGTTCCAGCTTTGAGTATGAACATTGTAAGTGGGTCTCGGTTATCGTGAGACAGATATCATTTTGAATATGTAACAAACCGTTGTTCTATTTCTAAAGATGGTATTTTCTATGTTCATGTGCCTGATCATGATTGTTTATATGTTTTGGATCTTGATTGTAATGAAACACATATCAAAGCTTCAAAAATGAAACAAAGATCAATAGTGTGGATGCCAAGAGATGTAAGCTTAGTGTTGATAATACCATGTTCATGTGGCATTGTCGTCTTGGTCATGCTGGCGTAAAATGCATGAAGAAGCTCCATAGTGATGGTCTTATCGAGTTATTGGATTTAGATTCCTTTGATACATGCGAGCCATGCCTTATGGGCAAAATGACTGCGACACCGTTCACCGGTTTTGTTTAACGAGCAACCAACTTATTGGGAATCATACATACCGATGTGTGTGGACCAATGAGTGATGCTATGCGCAATGGTTATCATCACTTTGTGACCTTTACTGATGAATTGAGTAGATATGGGTATATCTATTTAATGAAGCATAAGTCTGAAACCTTTGAAAAGTTCAAGGAATTTCAGAATGAGGTCAAAAATCAACTCGATAGGAAAATCAAGCACCTTCGTTCTGATCGAGGGGGCGAGTATTTTTAGCTTCGAGTTTGAGACGTATCTTAAGGCATGTGGAATTGTGTCACAATGTATGCCAGCTGGAATGCCGCAGCGTAACAGCGTGTCTGAGCAACATAACTGCACCTTGCTTGATAGTGCGAGGTCCATGATGTCTCTATCCGACTTGTCAATATCATTTTGGGGTTATGCGTTAGAAACTGTTGTATTCATTCTAAATAGGGTGCCATCCAAGTCCGTGGAGACAACACCATACGAGTTGTGGCATGGCAATAAGCCTACGTTGCCGTTTCTTAGAATTTGGGGATGTGAGGCATATCTAAAGAAGTTACAGCCTGACAAACTCGAGTCTAAATCAGAAAAAATGCATCTTTATAGGATATCCAAGGGAAACCATTGGATACACCTTCTACCATCTGGCCAAAGGCAAAACATTTGTTGCTAAGACTGGAGCCTTTCTCGAGAAAGAGTTTCTTGCCAAAGGTGTAAGTGGGAGGAAAGTTGAGCTTGACGAGATCATCGACCCCTCACTCGAGATACCGAGTAGCATGACGGAAGCGGTTCCTAATGCGCCCTCTATCGGAGAGGAAGAGGGGCGCCACATGAAAACCAAGGAGAACTCACTAAGAAAACTGAACGCAGGTCTGCACGACTCGACAAATCCCCTGAATGGTTTGGAAATCCTGTATTTTTTTGTCATGTTAACTGACCATGACGAACCTGCAACCTACACAGAAGCAATGGAAGGCCCCGAGTCCAAGAAATGGCTAGAAGCCATGAAATCTGAAATAAGGTCTTTGTATGACAACCAAGTATGGACCTTGGTAGATATTCCCTCCAACCGCAAGGCCGTTGAGAATAAATGGATCTTTAAGAAAAAGACTGACGCGGACGGTAATGTAACCGTCTACAAGGCTCGACTTGTCACGAAAGGGTTCCAACAGATTCAAGGAGTTGACTACGATGAGACATTCTCTCCCGTAGAGATGCTAAAGTCTATTCGGATTTTGGTACCTATTGCTGCTTATTTCGATTATGAGATATGGCATATGGACGTCAAAAGGCCTCCTTTCTTAATGGCAACATTGAGGAGGAATTGTACATGGTACAATCGGAGGGTTTTATCGATCCTAAGGATGCTAATTAAGTATGCAAGCTTCAAATGTCCATTTATGGACTAAAGCGAGCATCTCGGAGCTAGAATCTTTATTTTGATGAAGTCATCAAGGGTTTTGGATTTGTCCAAAATACCGAAGAGTCATGCATTTACAAGAAGATGAGTGGGAGCTCACTTTTATTCCTATTACTATATGTGGATGACATATTACTGATAGGGAATGATGTGCAAATGCTGAATATTGTGAAGGAATACTTGAACAGTAAATTTCAATGAAAGACATGTGTGAAGCTGCATACGTATTAGACATTAAGATCTATAGAGATAGATCAAGGCGCCTATTAGCGTTAAGTCAGAGTACTTACCTTAATAAGGTTTTGAAAAGATTCAGAATGGAGGATTCCAAGAGAGGATCGTTGCCTATCATGAAAGGTGTGTCATTGAGTGTGACTCAATGTCCAACAGCAGAAAAGGAGAAGAGTGTGATGCCTAACATCCCTTATGCCTCTGCCATAGGCTCCATCATGTATGCTATGCTAAGTACTTGACCAGATGTGGCATTGGCTCTTAGTTTGATGAGTCGTTATTAAAGTAACCCAGGTACGAGTCATTGGAATGCAGTTAAGAACATCCTAAAGTATCTTAGGAATACAGAGGATATGGTTCTGGTCTATGGTGGATGTGAAGTAGAGCTTAGCATAAAGGGTTGTGTTGATGCTAGCTTTGACACTGACCTAGACAACTCAAAGTCTCAAACAGGATATGTGTTTATGTTGAATAGGGGTGCGGTGAGCTAGAAAAGCTGCAAGCAAGATCCCGTGGCTTAGTCTATAATGGAGTCGGAGTATATGGATGCCTCTGAAGCGGCAAGTGAAGGAGTTTGGCTACACAAGCTCGTCATCGAGCTTGGGGTGTTTCCCAGCATGGGTGACCATGTGGACATCTTGTGTGATAACACGACCGCCATCGCCAACACCAAGGAGCTCAAAGCTCACTCCGTAGTCAAACATATACTTCAACATTACCATGTCATAAGAAATTATGTAAAGGATGATAAAGTTAGAGTTTGCAAAGTACACACGGATCTGAATATAGCGGACCCGCTGACGAAATCTCTTCCATGGGCAAAGTTTGATCCACACCGACATTCGATGGTGTTAGATCATTACCAATTGTAAACTAGTTTATTTGTACTCTAGTGCAAGTGTGGGACTGAAGGAGATATGCCCTACAGGCAAATAATAAAGTGTATTTTATTGTCATATCTCATTTGTTCATAATATATTGTATGTCATGCTATAACTGTATTAACCGGAAACATTAGTACACGTGTGGAGTATAACAAATAGGTCCCTAGTTGCCTCTAGTTAACTAGCTCATATGTCATTGATACGTCTCCAACGTATCTATAATTTTTGATGCTCCATGCTTGTTTTTACACCATTTACCCGATGTTTCGTTACACTTCGTGGCACTTTTATGCATTTTCCGGAACTAACCTATTAACGAGTTGCCACAGTGCCAGTTCCCTGTTTTCTACTGTTTTTGTGTTTCAGGTGATACACAGGAAATATTCTCGGAATTGGACGAAACAAGTTCCTGAAGTCTTATTTTTCCCGGGAGCATCCAGACATCCGAAGAGAGGAAGGAGAGGGGGCACAGGCCTCCCTCACACAGGGCTGGCGTGGCCCAGGCCCTGGCCGCGCCACCCCTGTGTGAGGAGGCCTGGGGCCGCCTCTGACATCGCCCCTTCGCCTATATAAAGCCTCGGGACAGAAAACCCTAAAGGATTCGGGAATTTTCCAGAAACAGTTCCGTAGCTCCGCCGCCGCCGTCGACGAATTTCGGGGGACAGAAGTCTCTGTTCCGGCACCCTGCCGGGACGGGGAAGTGCCCCCGGAGCCATCTCCATCGGTCTCCATCGCCGTCTCCGCCGTCTCCATCGACCTCACCGCCATCTCCATCAACCTTGTTGTCTCCTATGATGAGGAGGGAGTAGTTCATCCCCGGGGCTAAGGGCTCTACCGGTAGCTATGTGGTTCACCTCTCTCTCCCATGATGTGATCTTTATGTGATCGTGAGCTTTGTATCATGTTGAACAAGTAGATGTTATTATTCAAATATTATGCTTCTCCTATGCTTAATTATTATAGTGTACTCTAGTGATGTTATTAAAGTAATCTATTCCTCCTGCCATGGTGTAACGGTGAACGGATCGTATGGGCACCTAGAGGGGGGGGGGTGAATAGGTGCTACTCAAATTTTAGTTCTTTTTCAATTTAGGCTTGACACAAAGGTAAATTCTCTAGATATGCAAATAAGGTGAATTTACCTATATGTCAACTAGCAAGCTAAACAAGATACAATATATAAAGGCAATAAAGGATAGAGGTAACCGAGAGTGGAGCACGCGGAGACACGGATGTAATTCCCGTAGTTCCTTCCTTTTTAGGGGAAGTACGTCTACGTTGGAGGGGTGTGGTTGCCACAAAGGCCTAACCAACGCCACAAAGGCTCACCCTATTCTCCGGTGCAAGCTTCCGCCACAAAGGCCTAGCTCACTTTCCACTAAGGGATTCCTCAAGGCGGAACCGGCCTTTACAATCTTGGGGCACGCATCCACAACCGAATTGGAGGCTCCCAAGCACAACACAATGCTGTCAAACAACAAGTAGCAATATATCAAATACACAAACAAGGTCTTGGGACACAAGGGAACCCAAGACACAAGGGCCCTCAAGCAAATGAGAGGGGAAATCAAATCGCTTCGGTGAGGATGTAGATGATGGTCTTCTCCTTCGATTCTCCAAAGATCAAGAGCTTTGGTGGGTTGAGGGAGGAGATCTAGTTGAATTGGTGAGCTCAACAATGGTGGTCTTCTTCTATTTGTGCTAGCTGCCCGTTGGAGAAGAAGAGGGGGGTATTTATACCCCCCCCCCAAAATATCTGACCGTTGCCAGCCAGAAAGTCCGGCTATAGCCGGAGTTAAGTCCGGCTAAAGCCGGTCACACCGGCTAAAGCCGGTCTCACACCGGCTATAGCCGGCCTGAAATATCCGCCCCAGCCAGAAATAGCCGGACAAATAGCCGGTTGAGTCCAGAGGCGCAGGGCCTCTCTCGAAAACGAGCAGTCCGGCTATAGCCGGTCTGGGACCGGCTAAAGCCGGCCTTCCTGGCCAACATTTATCTGAAACTTCTCCCAGAGCTGATTTTCACCATTTCCTCGATAATTTCCTTTGGGCAATATTAAATATCAAGTATAACATATAAAACCCAATATCTTGTGCAAGAGTATTATAAAATCCTGCAAAGCATAATCACACATTAATAGATAATGTATTGTTAACAAACGCCAAAATCAATTAGGCGGGAAATGCTCTTTCAATCTCCCCCTTTTTGGTGTTTGATGACAATACATAATTTTGCATGTTTCAAACGATATAAAATATAGACGGAGCTCCCCCTTGCTATGTGTCTTATCTTAAATTTGTATTCGAATACAAAGACACATCAACAATAAGAACTCCCCCTAGATTTTATAATGTGATCCATATGTGCACACGATATATATATCATAATTCAATAGCACATAATCAAACATATAATATGACAAGATATAGCAAGTAGTAGATAACAAGATAATCATAAGGTCTACTACACATATGCATATAGTCATATAGTTCAACACATAATAGAGACGATAAGTTCAACCATGGGACACAAGCGAGCAAGCACACGAGATAAAAGCTTGTGACCCAACCAAATCCAAATGGAAACCACAAATCCAAATGGAAACACATGCAAATGGGACTTTCTCCCCCTTTGGCATCAAGACGCCAAAAAGGGAGACCACAACACGAGATCACTCATCAACATCATCAAAGTCCTCATCATCTTCATCATCTTCTTGATCATCGTCTTCTTCCTCTTCATCATCATCTCCATCTTCTTCCTCATCTTCATCATCAACGGCTTCCTTGCCCTTGGAGGTGACTTCGGCTAACTCCTTCCAATCAAAAGTTGATCCTTCATTCCACTTGCCAAATGAAAAAGTGTCCTCGGATATATCTTGCTCTTGGGACTCCTCTTCATGGCTAGCTCCTTTGCCCTTCTCCACAGCCCTCAAACGAGTATCCAACTCTCTTTGCTTCTTGGAAATGTGCTTGCGGTCCACATAGTCCTTGTACTGAGTGTGACGCACATCATTGTTCATGCAAAACAAATCCCTTTGCCACCACTTGAGCTTCTTCATCTCTTGAGCCATTCCACCACTTGGTGGATCCGCATTCTTCCTCCTAGAACCGGTAGCATAGATGTTGCCACCCAACACATCACTCGAAGAGGGATAAGCACTTGAGGTGCTAGACACCAAATGAGCAGTCTTCTTGTAGAGCTTGTTGGGCTTGTGCACTTCCAACTCTTCATCAAGCAAATCTTCTTCAATCTCAAAGTCTCCTTCAATGCCTCTGTCAATGATAAGCCTCATGATGAATGGAGCATAAGGAGGGATCTTCCTATCAAGCATAGCAATCTTCATCTCCATGAAGATGAAGTACATCACATCGAGCTCCATCCCTTCACAATCTCTTCCGGCCTCAAAGACAAGACGGGCATGGTGGAGCAAATGCACAAGACCACCTCTGATAGAATCATTGTTGCCCCCACTTGGAGCAATGTTGGCACGGAACATCCGGAGCAAAATATCATAGAGGGGAAGGAGATTTGTAGTCTCTCCCGCTTTGCCCCCTGGACCATACAAGCACTGGATCTTCCCTTTGTTGTACTCTATGGTATCAAGATGCAAGCGGGCACCTCTAGGTCGATGAATGCCATCGAACCTATAGCCCAAAAGCTTCCCAAAACGAGACATCGTCGAGTACTTCCTCACTTCACCTGTCATCCAAGTGAAACCAACCTCATCCTGAGTATCAAACTCTAAAGTGGCAAAGAACTGCTGAATCAGATGAGGGTTGTAGTCTTGCTTGAAGACCATCAACTTGTACAACCCTAGCTTCTCGGTGACCCACAGAGCATCGGCAAAGTACTCATCCCTGGACAAAGCTGCAATGTTGGTGACCTTCATGGGGCACACCTTTGTGCTCATGGTAGCATAAATCTGCTCAAATATCCGCTGATGCTCAGACCGGTAGAAGGACGCACTGTCAATGTCCCTAGGCATGGTGTAGAATTTCTGCCACGGAACTCCCGGTACTCTTGCTTGGACAGCTTCTTGAGATCACTAACATTGGCAAACAGAGATTTCTTCTTCCGTTCTCCAACGTTCTTCTTCATAGCAGCTGTCACACGGCATCTTGATGCTCTTGACGGCGAGCAAGCGAGGGATCAACATATCTTGACCTCTTGGGTCGAGAACCACCTGCAACAGCACATATGTAGAAAGCATATAGGATAAGCATGCATGCCAGAGGATCAAAGAGCAATAGCATAAAAGGAAAAAACAGGACTGTAATTGGTGATCTACACCGGCTATTTCCGGCCTTAGGCCGGCTTTAGCCGGTCAGGCCGGCTTTAGCCGGTCTGACACCGGCAAAAGCCGGACCAGATGAACGACTGCAAATCACAGGAGTAGGCCACCAAAACAAGTCTATCTTTCAATTATGCAATGCAGGAAGGAAATCACGAATCACAACATTCCCAGATGAACACAAGGTACCAAGATCAACTAACCCTAACCCTAGAGAGAACTAGGGAGAGAGAGAGAGAGAGAGGTAGGGGAGGGTACCCTGATCCATAGGGAGGCGCCGGAGAGGAGGGCCGGCCGAAGAAGGAGCTCCGGCGGCCGGAGGAAGGATCGTCGGCGGCGGCGGCGGCTCCAAGGGAGGGGCTCGAGCGAGGAAGATAGGCGTGGGGGTAACTGAGGAAACCCTCACCCCCACGGCCTAAAGATGGGCTCGAAAACCCCAGGCCGGCTATAGCCGGGTGGGCCGGCTAAAGCCGCACCCCGGCTATTTCCGGTGTAGGACCGGCTATAGCCGGTCTAGATGGACAAAACCTGATGATTTGATTCTGGATTCTGGGCATGCAAGAGAGGATGATTTGGCTTTAGATAAGTGGGCTTAGGACAGAAAACATGCATGGAGTGGTTCTCGGCACTTGGCATTGCAAAACACAAGAAATCTTTGGAAAAACCAATGCTAGTGCCTTCCCATTTCAAGATAGAGACAATGACGAAAAAGCTCAATAAAACTCAAATAAGATTTGCAAGGAATCAACTCTTCGAAAAGAAGAGGTCGGTGGCCGAGGCCACCATGTATGAGTGTCATGGCATTGGACCGCGAAGATATATCTTGGGTCCATAACCAATACTCGTCATTGAAGCTCATATATCACAAAAATGATAGAAAGAGAACAATTTTATCACTATTGGCATTATGGGGGGAGGGATAGCCCAATTAATTAGGACCGCACTCCCCCTATCTCCATGCCCACACCTAAACCAAACAAGTATTGAAAATAGGTGTATTTGCAAGATGCTCAAGCCACACTCCTTGAATCAATGATATTTAGCTCATTCCTCAAATATCCAAATCTTGCTTCATCAAGGGGCTTCGTGAATATGTCGGCAAGTTGATCCTTGGTGCTTACATATGCAAGCTCAATATCACCACGGGCAACATGATCTCTAATAAAATGATTCCGGATCTCAATATGCTTGGTTCTTGAATGTTGCACCGGATTATAGGCTATCTTGATAGCACTCTCATTGTCACATAAAAGAGGCACTTTGTCACAATTGACACCATATTCCTTTAAAGTTTGCCTCATCCACAACAATTGAGTGCATCCACTTGCGGCGGCAATATATTCGGCTTCGGCGGTGGAGAGAGATATACAATTTTGCTTCTTAGAAGACCAACACACCAAAGACCTACCAAGAAATTGGCAAGCTCCGGAGGTTGATTTCCTATCATCCTTGTCACCGGCCCAATCCGAATCCGTGAAGCCACAAAGAGAGAAATCCGAGCCTTTGGGATACCAAAGCCCATAAGTTGGGGTATGAACCAAATATCGAAAGATTCTCTTAACCGCCATAAGGTGGCTTTCTTTAGGAGCGGCTTGATACCTTGCACACACACCTACACTCAACACAATATCGGGTCTAGATGCGCAAAGGTAAAGCAAAGAACCGATCATAGAACGGTATACCTTTTGATCCACATCTTTACCATTGGGATCAAGCTCAAGATGACATTTTGTGGCCATTGGTGTGGCGGCCCCATTTAGTTCCTTCATCTTGAACCTCTTGAGCATGTCTTGGACATATTTGGCTTGATAAATAAAAGTCCCTTCTTTCAATTGCTTGATTTCAAAACCAAGAAAGAACTTCATTTCGCCCATCATAGACATCTCGAACCTATCGGTCATAAGCTTTGAAAATTCATCATTAAAAGCTTTGTTAGTAGAGCCAAAGATAATATCATCAACATATAGTTGGCATACGAAAAGCTCCCCATTGACCCTCTTAGTAAAAAGAGTAGGATCGATTTGCCCAACTTCAAACCCACGGTCTACCAACAACTCCCTAAGGTGCTCATACCACGCACGTGGGGCTTGTTTAAGGCCATAGAGTGCCTTATGGAGTTTGTAGACATGGTTAGGAAAGTTGAGATCCTCAAACCCCGGGGGTTGCTTAACATACACTTCCTCTTTCAATGGACCATTAAGAAATGCACTCTTAACATCCATTTGTTGCAACTTAAAATTATGATGAGTGGCATATGCAAGAAGGATACGGATGGACTCAAGACGAGCCACGGGAGCATAAGTTTCTCCAAAGTCAATGCCTTCAACTTGAGAGAAACCTTGAGCAACCAATCTTGCCTTGTTCCTCACAACAATTCCATGCTCATCTTGCTTGTTCTTGAATATCCACTTTGTGCCAATCACATTGCGGCACTCCTTTGGCTTCTCTACTAACACCCATACATTATTGCGCTTGAAGTTGTTGAGTTCTTCATGCATAGCATCCAACCAATCCGGATCTTCAAGTGCTTCAAATACTTTCTTGGGTTCAACCATGGAGATATAAGCATGATGAGAGCTAAATTGTGCCAATTGACGCCGGGTTGACACTTTGCTTCTTAAATCTCCAATAACCCTCTCAAGGGTATGACCTTTAAGTTCCAAGTCCTTTCAACTCTTTCTTGCGACGGGCTTCGATCTCCTCATTTGACCTTGGAGGAGTCACTTGATCATCTTGATCATTTTGGTCCCCGTCTTGACCATCAAATTGACCTTGATCATCATTATCTTCATGAGTAGGTTGATCTTGGTCTGTGAAGAATTGGGGGCGGTTGAGATAACCGGAGAGGATGGTGGTGCCCCTTCTTCTTCATGAAGGTCCTTGTCTTGTTCTTCGGTTGGTGCATTAGTTGCTTCCTTGGGAGAGGCTTGTTGAGCTTGTGAAGATGAAGGCTCCACTTGAGTAGAGCATAGTCCTTCCCGGTCGGCCACAAGGTGTCCCTCAATGGGGCGGAAAAATCCCACGCCCATTCTTCCTATGGCTTCTCGAGGTATTTCATCATCTACATCACAAGAAACAACATCTCGCCCCCCTTGGGAGCCGTCATTCTCTTCGAATACCACACTACAAGATTCTTCAACACGTCCGGTGGACTTGTTGAAGACTCTATAAGTGTGGGATTCGGCACCATAACCAACAAAAATACCTTCTATTGCTTTCGGATCAAATTTACCTAAACGAACTCCTTTTCTTTGAAAGAAACACTTACACCCGAAAACCCGGTAGTAGGAGATGTTGGGCTTGCTTCCGGTGAGTATTTCATATGGAGTCTTGTTTAGGCCTTTGCGGAGGAAGAGCCGGTTTGAAGAGTGACAAGCCGTAGAGATAGCTTCGGCCCAAAAGTTGTATGGAGACTTAAACTCCGCCAACATGGACCTAGCCATATCCATAAGAGTCCGGTTCTTCCTTTCGGCTACACCATTTTGTTGAGGGGTATATGCAGCGGAATATTGATGACGAATCCCCTCATCACTAAGAAATCCATTTAAGGTGTAGTTCTTGAACTCCGAGCCATTGTCACTTCTAATTGCCAAAATAGTTTGCCCATGTTGACGTTCAACTTCCTTGGCAAAGTCGATGACGGTTTGTTGAGTCTCACTCTTATGCTTGAAGAAGTAAACCCAAGTATATCTTGAATAGTCATCAACAATCACCAAACAATATTTCTTCCCACCAAGACTTGCATGAGAGGGAGGACCAAAGAGATCCACATGAAGGAGCTCCAAGATCCTCTTGGAAGAAATGATAGTCTTGCTTGGGTGGGGAGAATCATGCATTTTTCCTAGAACGCAAGCCCTGCAAACACGATCTTTGGCAAAAGAAACATTCTCTTTTAGTCCGAGTATGTGGCCACCCTTGTGAAGGCTTTGCAAAGTTCTCATATTGACATGGGATAAACGGCGATGCCAAAGCCAACCCACATCGGCCTTTCCAAATAAACACATTGCACTTGTAGTGGTTTTCCCCGAAAAGTCCACCACATACAAGTTATTTTCAATGTGTCCAACGAAAGCGACCTTTAGAGACTTGCTCCACAAGAGTACCACAATGTCATTATCAATGAAGACGGCAAAGCCCATCTTACCAAGTGCACGAACTGAAAGTAAATTGTAACCAAGGGTCTCAACAAGCATGACGTCCACAAGGGAAATATCCGGTGCGACCACCACCTTGCCAAGACCCAATACCTCGGATTGTGACATGTCTCCATAAGTGACGGTTATGTGATTGTCATTTGGTCTCATCTCCGTCATAATCTCCTTTCTTCCGGTCATATGACTTGTGCATCCACTATCAAGCACCCATTTTGATCCACCGGAAGCATAGTCCTACAAGAGATCATTGCTTGGTTTTAGGTCCCCATTTTTCAATGGGTCCTCTTTTGTTAGCAACAAGGGTCTTTGGAATCCAAATAGACCAAGCAATGTAACCATCATTTGGACCAACATATTTTGCATAAACATCACCATAATAATCACGAAATAAAACATAGTGAGGGTTAGCAATTCCCGCATGATCATCATGAGTGGCTTTGCCACCCACAATAGGATCCTTCTTTGCTTGAGCGGGCTTGGCCTTCTTTTTCTTGTTGTTCTTCTTCTTCTTATTTGAGACATAGCCAATCCCCGTTTTATCACCAAATGCCTTTTGCTTACTCAAAAGGTCATTCAAGTTTTTCTCACCTAGGGGAATGGAGGACTTGGCAAGCTCATCTTTCAACCTAGCATTTTCTTCAATGACATTTGCATGATCACAAGTAGAAGTAGAAGAACTAGGCACATTATTCTTAGTCAATTGAATTTGAAGTTGTTCATGTGACTTGGTAAGAATAGAGTGTTCACTTTTCAAGGCCTTGTGAGCCTTGTCAAGATCTTCTAAATCCTTAACAAGTATATCATGACCAACACCAAATTCAACCTTTTCCTTTTTAAGCATTTTTACTTTAGCACGAGCATGATCTCGCTCTTTAATGAGTTTGGAAACAACTTCATTGTTAGATTCCTCAATGGAATCGAGCTTCTCTTCAAGAGTTGCTCGTTCCTCTTGCTCTTCTTCAAGAGACTCGGTTAGTGAGGCAATATCTTGAGCATATTCTTTTTCAAGCCTCATTTGTTCCTCTAGTTTTTCAAGAGTTTTATCATATTGGCTCAATAGACGTTCAAAGTGAAGCTTGTGAACACCATCTACACTAGACACATAATCATCAAAAGCAATAATTTCTTCCTTTACTCTAAGACTAGCAAGATCATTCAAGGAAGCATCATTTGTCTTAGAGGAAGAGAAAGATGTGGGTGATACCTCGGAAGACTTGGCCATAAGGCACTTGACGTTCTTGAGAAGAGAGTCCTCATTGGGGGATTCAAAGAGTGATGTGGAGGAGGTGGAGGTGGTTGCCATTGCGGCCATCTCACTAGTTGTGGTTTCTTCTTCATCACTCTCACTTGCGGAGTACTCTTCTTGAGTCAAGAACACAAACTTTGGTTGTCTCTTCTTTGGTCCACCCTTCTTCACAAATGGCTTCTTGGATGGTGACTTGGTCTTGCTTTTGAAGATGAGCTTTCCACCATGGTCTTCTCTCTTCTCATAAGGGCACTCGGCAACAAAGTGAAATCTATCATTGCAATTGTAGCAAGTCCTCACCCTTTGACCATTGTTGTCATTCCTTTGATAGCCACTTGACTTGCTTCTTCTTTGATTGTCTTCTTTAGCCTTATGAGGATCAACCCAAAAGGTTTTTCCATAGAAGGCCATGTGCTCATTGTACTCATGTCTTATGTCCTCGGGACACATCTCTAGTCTTGCTTTAATGCTTGCTTGAAGAGGAACCTCTTTCTCAAGCACACTAGCCTTTAATGCAAGATTGGAGCTTCTTTGCATTCCAATGGCACGAGCACGAGCATCTTCTGCATTTTGTGCGGAAACCTTGTAGGCTTGAATCTCTTGCATCACTTGATTGGAGGTCATCTCATTGAAGTTGTGCTTTCCTTGAACACTCTTTATATCCGCGGGCTCATATGGAGTGAGAGCAAGAATGTACTTCATCTTGATCCACTCATCATCAATATGGTGAGCACCGAGGTTCTTGAAGGTGGTAGCAATGGTCTTGAGTCTTCTATACATTTCTTGATGATCCTCACCATCCATCATGAAGAAACCCTCCGCTTGATTTGAGAAGGCAATATATCTTGTTTTCTTCATGCTCTCATTGCCAACAAAGACGTCGGAGAGAGCTTGCCAAGCTTCTTTGGCGGTGAAGAAGTGTTGGATGTGAGGCAAGTCCTTGGATCCCACGGCGACTTGAATCATGTGAAGAGCGGTAGCATTGAGTTGGCTATCGACCGTCTCTCTTCTTGTCATGTTGTGGGGATCCACGGCCTTGAATCCTTCCTCAACGATCCTCCAAAGCTCGATGCAAGAGCTGCGCATATGAGAGATCATTTGATATTGCCATTGACCAAAGTTTAATGCATCAAGCTTAGGTGGGTCTCCTCTATGATTAATATGAGGATGAGGAACCGGCGGGTCGGGTGAATACCAATGTGGGAATTCACCTTTCCCGTCGTCCTTGGTGGAAGACTTAGCATCGCCATTTTTGTCGGCACCCTCCACATCGACCACCACATTCTCCACTTGTGGAGTAGCGGGTTTTTCCGGAGGTGGAGGAGCATTAGCATTTTTAGCTTGCAAGAGTTGCGCTATCATTTCACGCAACTCATTTACTTGAGATGTCATGGAAGCCATGGATGATTCCAAAGATTTGAACTCACCCATGGAAACTTGGCCCGAGCCCTCACTAGGTGAAGTGTCCATACTCTTAGGCGGTTAAGCCCGAAATAAGAGCCCTGGCTCTGATACCAATTGAACGGATCGTATGGGCACCTAGAGGGGGGGGTGAATAGGTGCTACTCAAATTTTAGTTCTTTTTCAATTTAGGCTTGACACAAAGGTAAATTCTCTAGATATGCAACTAAGGTGAATTTACCTATATGTCAACTAGCAAGCTAAACAAGATACAATATATAAAGGCAATAAAGGATAGAGGTAACCGAGAGTGGAGCACGCGGAGACACGGATGTAATTCCCGTAGTTCCTTCCTTTTTAGGGGAAGTACGTCTACGTTGGAGGGGTGTGGTTGCCACAAAGGCCTAACCAACGCCACAAAGGCTCACCCTATTCTCCGGTGCAAGCTTCCGCCACAAAGGCCTAGCTCACTTTCCACTAAGGGATTCCTCAAGGCGGAACCGGCCTTTACAATCTTGGGGCACACATCCACAACCGAATTGGAGGCTCCCAAGCACAACACAATGCTGTCAAACAACAAGTAGCAATATATCAAATACACAAACAAGGTCTTGGGACACAAGGGAACCCAAGACACAAGGGCCCTCAAGCAAATGAGAGGGGAAATCAAATCGCTTCGGTGAGGATGTAGATGATGGTCTTCTCCTTCGATTCTCCAAAGATCAAGAGCTTTGGTGGGTTGAGGGAGGAGATCTAGTTGAATTGGTGAGCTCAACAATGGTGGTCTTCTTCTATTTGTGCTAGCTGCCCGTTGGAGAAGAAGAGGGGGGTATTTATACCCCCCCCCAAAATATCTAACCGTTGCCAGCCAGAAAGTCCGGCTATAGCCGGAGTTAAGTCCGGCTAAAGCCGGTCACACCGGCTAAAGCCGGTCACACCGGCTATAGCCGGCCTAAAATATCCGGCCCAGCCGGAAATAGCCGGACAAATAGCCGGTTGAGTCCAGAGGCGCAGGGCCTCTCTCAAAAACGAGCAGTCCGGCTATAGCCGGTCTGGGACCGGCTAAAGCCGGCCTTCCTGGCCAACATTTATCTGAAACTTCTCCCAGAGCTGATTTTCACCATTTCCTCGATAATTTCCTTTGGGCAATATTAAATATCAAGTATAACATATAAAACCCAATATCTTGTGCAAGAGTATTATAAAATCCTGCAAAGCATAATCACACATTAATAGATAATGTATTGTTAACAAACGCCAAAATCAATTAGGCGGGAAATGCTCTTTCAAACGGTGACAGTGCGTGCATCATGGTGGTACTTGGTTTAGGCTATGATTGTGATCTCTTGTGGATTATGAGAGTAATTATTACTGATAGTATTGAGTGATCTATTCCTCCTTTCATGGTGTAATATTGACAGTGTGTGCACCGTGTTAGTACTTGGTCTAAGTTGCAATGATATCTATCTTGAGTTGTGATCTGATTTGGATATCTCTATGAGTGGTGTTTGTCAAGTACTTGATGAACTTTAAGGGGTGCTTCTGTAGCCACTACACAATGATTAGTGTTATTCAATAGGAGAGTAATTCAGAGTACCATAGTGGAGAGAAGTTGTTTATTTGTTCAATCATGTTATATTGTTGGGAGTGTGTCCACTAGTGAAAGTATGATCCCTAGGCCTTGTTTCCAAGCTTTGCACACCGTTTACTTGCTGTTTTGTTACATGTTTGCTCGCAGCGATATTTATTTCAAATCACATTTGCTACTTATAATCATCACTACTACTTGTATTTCACTATCTCTTCGCCGAACTAGTGCACCTATACATCTGACAAGTGTATTGGGTGTGTTGGGGACACAAGAGACTTTCTGTATCGTAATTGCAGGGTTGCTTGAGAGGGATAGCTTTGACCTCTAACCTCTCTGAGTTCGATAAACCTTGGGTGATCCACTTAAGGGAAACTTGCTGCTGTTCTACAAACCTCTGCACTTGGAGGCCCAACAAGTGTCTACAAGAATAGAAGTGCGTAGACATTAAGCTCTTTTCTGGCGCCGTTGCCGGGGAGGTAAGGTAAAAGGTACTCGCATCCTACTGTGTGAGTGCTCGGAGTTATTTCCTTTAGATTCTGCAATTACATCTTTTTGTTTCTTGTTTTTATTTTCACTAGTTAGGCTTAATGGAAAACAAAGAGTTCTCTAGTCTTTTTCCAGAGTTTAGATATGAAGTGTTTGAAGAGAAAATTGAAAAACCTTTGGAGCTTAATTTGCATGCTAATAGTGTTGTTAGTATGAATGCTTTGAACACCGTTATTGCTAATGCTATAGAAAAGTCTAAGCTTGGGGAAGCTGGTTTTGTTAAGCATGATATTTTTAGTTCCCCAGCTTTAGTGGAGAAAATTTTCTCTGATGATATTTTATCTCCCATATGTGATGTTCCTTCTTATGATGATATGTTTGAAGAATATGCTTTGCGAAATAGTTGCTCTCTAGCTTGTGATGATACTAAACCTCTAGTTTATGATGGCTATGATGATGAGTATAATATTTTCAGTTCAACTACTATTGAGGATAAAATTAGTTATGATTACAATATGCCTCCTATTTATGATGATTATGGTGATGAGAATAATTATTCTGTTGAATCTGCTCCTACTACTATTGTTCCTGTGGTGAGTATTAATTCTTTTATGCATGTGGCTCATGATAGGGATGTTTTATGTAATAGTTATATTGTTAGTTATATTCATGATGCTACTGAAATTTATTATGAGAGAGGGAAACATGGTTTGATGGATCTCAATAATATTAAGTTTCCCCTCTTTATGTTGCAATTCTTGAAGTGGCACTTGTTTTATCTATCCATGCTTGCTACTATGTGCCTCGTTGATTTATTTTCTTACAAGATTCCTATGCATAGGAAGTGGTTCAGATATAAATGTCTTTCACATTTGCTTTTTGATACTCTCTATTGCTTTAAGTTTCTATATGGCGCCTTTGCCTCAAGCTCTTATATGGCGCCCACATGAGCATCTTTGCAAATTACTGCGCCTAGCTCAAAGGTGTTAAAGAAAAGCACTCTTGGGAGATAACCCAATGTTTTATTTTCAGTACTTTTTCTTTTATTTGAGTCTTGGAAGTTATTACTACTGTAATAACCGCTCCTTATCCTTTTTATTTCGTTTTTGTGCCAAGAGAAGCCTCTGATTTGAGTGAGGTAAGATTTGGGGATGTTGCTGTACTGAAACTGTTTTCGGTGCTGCACCGTAAAAATTCGTGAAAATTCTCTGTATATCTTTTGGAGCTGCGATTTCTTGTGCATATGCCCCAGGTTATATCCAAACTTTCATTAGTTGAACACTTTTTGATTTGAGCAACAGAAAACCCCTTAAAAATTCGACCTTTGTCAGCTGTTCAGTTTTGACAGATTTCTGCCAATATTTGTGTTTGCCACTTTATCGCTTTCTTTTGAGTTCTTTTGATCACGGAACTTTTGGAGAAGTTGCTACAGTAGTATTTGCTATATATGTGGTGGTTTTGAGTTGAAACCTGAAGCAAATAGAGGATTGATTATATGTTATGCTTACACTAATGTTGCTAATAGAATTGTGTTTAGTTTTGTATGAAGGAAGTTTTCAAGTGTAGGGATTGGAGAATGATGAGATGAGTTGAAGAATGGACAAAAGCTCAAGCTTGGGGATGCCCATGCATCACCCCAAGAAATATCCAAGAAGTACAAGCGTCAAAGCTTGGGGATGCCCCCGAGGCACCCCTTCTTCATCGGCAAAAATCAGGTCACCTTTCAAGACACTATATTTTTATTGCTTCATGCATTATGTGTTTTTCTTGGAGCGTCAGTTGTTTTAGTTTTCTTAGTTAGTTTTGTTTTGTTTGCTGTAATAAATGGTTAGATCACATCATGTTTCTTTTGGAGGAGATGAACTCGCTTTTCATTTGCCATGAACACTCTATTTTTCACTCTTATCGTTTCAATGAGTGTTCTCTTTTTCTGCTACTGCTTTTGGTTTTTATTTTCGCCTTGATTTGCGTTCAGATCTTCTTATATTTATTCATCAAGGTGTATTTTTGCCTCTGGTATATGTTGGTTTTCATCAAAAGAGGTGTTTATAAAAATTTCAAATGGTGTTGGAAAAGAGAAAAAGCTTTATGCAAAAAACTTAGGAGGATTCCTCCTCTCTATTGATAAGATGGAAACATCTATCAGTCCTGTCATAGCTTGCAAAACATCATGTTTTATAAGATTTTGTATGTAAGTATTTGTGAGGCAATCTTTAACACAATAGAGACGACAACCACGAAGGGTGCTATTAATATCAAAAACACTCATATCTACCAAAGAAGTCTTTCTAGATATCTCTTCACACCCCAAAAACAAATTAAGCTCATCATGCTGATTGAGAGTAATCTTGTCATCACAATACAAACTTTCGGTACTCATTCGACTAGAAAGGTGACTATTAGGGCCTAAGCATTGAAAATTAAAATGACCCGTGTCATCGCAAAGTTCACAAAGAAAAGGATAAAGCTCACAAACCTTTTCACCAAGTTCATCTAGAGCCTTGTGCCACATTCGGGTTTCTTCATTCCTGTGGTGGATACAATAATCTTCTTTGTCGTAACTCTGTTCACAAGGTCTATGTACTCCACAAAAATTAACATGCTTATAAGAAATAGGACTTTCAGAAGTTTGAGCATGTTTATTGCAATCATCAACAACAATATCACTTTCTATGCAAGTGTCTTTAAAAGGTTCATGATACACATCCCCATTTCCCTTAGGAACATTAATATGGGAAGCAAAGGCTCTAAAGCAATTAACCATAATTTGGGGATAAAGACCATATTTAGCACTAAGCTCTTGAAAATCAGCAGTTTCTGCAAAATACTTAATGCAAACATACTCATAATTTATACCTGATCCTTTACCTTTGTCGCTATCCCAATCTTCAATATTGTTTTGAATTGTTTCAAGCAGATTCCACTTGACGTCAACATCCTTGCTTGTGAAAGACCCATCAAAGCATGCATCTAGATAGTCCTTGTAATATCCTGAAAGCCTTGCATAAAAATTATTAGTAACAATATTACGGGGAAGCTCGTGAATAGGACATTTGAGCATTAGTGACTTCAATCTTCCCCACGCTTGGGCAAAGCTTTCTCCCTCATGAGGATGAAAATTATAAATATAATTCCTATCTTTATAAACCTCACTAGAAGGATAGAATTTAGAATAAAAGAGAGGTACAATTTCCTCCCAATCAATAGGTCGGCCATCCTTCAGTGTTTTATACCATTCCGCATATCTGCCCTTCAGTGATAAAGAAAATAGCTTCCTCTTAACTTGGTTCATCGAAATACCTGCACACTTGAACAACTCGCATAATTCATGTATAAAGAGCAAATGATCACCAGGATGGACAGTTCCATCTCCTAAATAGCAGTTATTCATAGCACGTTCAACAATTTTCATAGGTATTTTAAAAGGATGAGGAGCACAATCATCATTAGAAACATCACATATGGGAGATAAAATATTATCAGAGCAAACTTTCTCCACTAAAGCTGGGGAACTAAAAATATCATGCTTAGCAAAACCAGCTTCCCCAAGCTTAGACTTTTCTATAGCATTAGCAATAACGGTGTTCAAAGCATTCATGAGGATAACATCATGGGAGAGAGTGGTGAACCACATCTGCTAATTTGTTTCGTCCAATTCCGAGAATATTTCCTGTGTAACTTTTCTAAAACACAAAAACTGCAGAAAACAGGGAACTGGCACTGTGGCATCTTGTCAATAGGTTAGTTCTGGAAATCGCATAAAAACTCCACAAAGTGTAACAAAACACAAAGCAAATGGTGTAAAAACAAGCATGGAGCATCAAAAATTATAGATACGTTTGAGACGTATCAAGCATCAAAAATTATAGATACGTTTGAGACGTATCACACATCTACAACCTTAGAGGTTTCTGTCACTCCCCTAGATTATTAGAGGCATGAACCCACTATCGAGCATAAATACCCCCTCTTGGAGTCACTGACGCATCTACTCGACCAAGATATCTACTAGTAACGGAGAGCATGCAAGATCATAAACAACATAGAGATAACATAAAGATAATAATTCAGCACATCAACTTGACATAGTATCAATATCCATCGGATCCCAACAAACACAACATGTAGAATTACACAAAGATGATCTTGATCATGATAGGCAGCTCACAAGATCTAAACATGAAGCACATGGTGGAGAAGACAATCATCTAGCTACTGCTATGGACCCGTAGTCCAAGGTAGACTACTCACACATCACTCCAGAGGCGACCATGGTGATGAAGAAGGCATCTGGCGGTGATACCCCTCTCCAGCAGGGTGCCGGGAAGAGCTTCTGGACCCTCCCGATCTCGCGTCGACGATGGCAGCGACTTGCAGTAGGTTTCATGGAAAATTAATCACGCCTTTAGTTTTATCCCGTCGAGGGGAATATATAGGCGGAAGGGCGGTGTCAGGAGGTGGACCAGGGGGCTCACCCCCTGGTGGCGTAGGCCAGGGCTTGGTCGCGCTGCCCTAGGGTGTGGCCAGGCTCTGGGCCCCCTCCGTCTCTGCTGTGGACTCCGACTCATGTTCTGGAAAAATAGGAGGTTTAGCTTTTGTTTCATCCAATTCCGAGAATATTTCCTGTGTAGCTTTTCTGAAACACAAAAATAGCAGAAAACAGGGAACTGGCAGTGTGGCATCTCGTTAGTAGGTTAGTTCCGGAAAAGGCATAAAAACGCCACGAAGTGTAACAAAACACAAAGCAAATGGTGTATAAACAAGCATGGAGCATCAAAAATTATAGATACGTTTGAGACGTATCAAGCATCCCCAAGCTTAACTCCTGCTCATCCTCGAGTAGGTAAGTGATAACAAAACAATAATTTTTGAGGTGACATGCACCATCACAATCTTGATAAACGATGTAAAGCATTGAGTGCTGAGATCAAAGTACTTAAAACATGGACATAAGAGACATAATCTTGACAATAAAACTTAGCAACCATGTTATAACATGAAAAGTAACACAAATAAATGATCATGAGTAATGAAACATTGAAAGTCAAGTGTGTGTTCAAATCATATAGAAAAATATAGCAAAGTGGTTTTCAGCTTGTCCTGCATGGAATAGCAAAACATAAATGCATAGGACACCTTCAAGTTTAAGAGGGCGACTAGATACAAATAATTTAAGAACAAGCAAAACCATAATCATGAATCAATCAATGATAAATTTTGGGACTATGCACGGGAAATCCACTTTGGCTCATGGGTGTAGATGCACCCATTACCAAAAAACATATTTCAAAATATTTGAAAATTTCAAAAAAAATATCTTGATATACATCTAGACATTTTATGTTCATTCACGAAGTTTCATGAGAAAAAACATTTTTTGTGGCCTCTGTAAAAAGACAAATTTTGATGCTGTAACATTGCTATTTATGTGACCATTTTTTGTCTATTTTACATGTGCCATAAAAAATGTCTTTGCACCGCAAAACTTTGTGGGTGAACATAAATTGTTCAGATGTACACTAAGAATTTTTTGTCTATTTTTTGACATTTTAAAATGGATTTAAAATGCATTTTTCATAACAGGTGCATCTAGTCCTTTGAGCCAAAACACCTCCTCCAATATGCACATTAAACTCGGAATGACAACTATGCTCTCTTAGAAGGTGCATAAAGGTAGAAGGTGGAGACTCAACATAAAAGTAAAAGAAAGGCCCTTCACAGAGGGAAGCAGTGATTGCAAGTTTTATAAACCTCCAAACATTATGATACTTACTAGCTTTGAGCTCTCATTGCCCCCATCATAGGCATCTTGAGTGGTTAAGGTTAATGCTAGTACAATTATGAAGCATATGCTTAACAAATCATAAGTTGTAAACCTCGTGTCTCATGAAGTATGAATACCCAAACCTCATGCTACTCGACTTAGGTCCCAAGCAAGTTCTTGTCATTATAAGCATACATGTATCATCGAGAATCGCCAATGGGGTACCTCTTGCCCAATGACATGGAACAAGCCCACATCAAAATGACAAGACAAACCGACAATGAACACCTCGGTATCTCTTTTATTTACCATTGGTATAGCTTTTTATTGTGAGATGCTTTATCGAATGTCCACTATGGACATGCTGTAAATTTCTACCATAAATGATGCATGGCTTAGATTAGTGGCCTAGGTATTTCTCTAACACATATACAAACTCCCTGAGCTCACAAGATCCCAAATTATTTCACATCGCGAGTATCCATAAACAAAAGATCACGATATCAACTAAATGAAATAAAGTGCAATGTTGAAAGCTTGCCCCATGACGGCATGGCTAGGCTAATTTCCAACTTACAACTTGCAAGCATAACATCGACATAAGAGAGCCACAATGGTCAAAATTATTAAAAGCGAGAAAAGTAAAGTGTGCCGTCACGTTCGTGAGAGCTTTACTGACTAATTTTCACATAACACCAAAAAGTTTAATTTGAAGGATAGATAAAAGCAAGTCAAATATACTTAGAATAGCAAATTGCTAATAGGTATGTATGGTGGACACATTGGAATAAACTTGGTTTTTGGGAGTTGGATGCACGAGTAGAGCTCATACTATGAACAAGATGAAGGCTAGCAAAAGACTGGGAGCGACCAACTAAGAGAGCAATAACGGTCATAATCATGCATAGCGATAAAACATCATTAACCGAAGCATAAAGTGGTATCACAAGTCAAAAACCAAATGATCATAGAGGCTTATGGAGACTTTGTTAGAGTCAAACATGTTGTAAGCATGCGCCAAGTCAACCCAAATAAAGCATCCAAGGAGAAAACCACAATAACATGCTCCCATATAATAAAAACAATGCATGATTTTTTCAAAGGCTCATTAAGCAATCTCAGTCATTTGAGACAAGTCATGCTAAAGAAAAAACTACTAAGCATACTATCAAAACGACATCAAGCATGACATGCAAAAGCCTAAGCAGCTGTCTAAACAAGCTCCCATTTGTACCACTATTGGCATGAATTTTTTTCTCTTTTCCAACACCATTCAAACCTTTTTGAAACAACTCTTTTGATGAAAAGCAACATAGACCAGTGGTCTAAATACACCTTGATGCAAATATATAACAAGATCTGAACAAAAATCAAGGCGAAACACAAAAGCTAAACGCAGTACTAGCATAAGAGAACACTCGTTGAACGATAAAAGTGAAAACTAGAGTGTTCTTGGCAATGAAAAATGGAGTGTGTCATCTCCAAAAGAAATTTGTTGGGGTCCAACCATTTATTGCAGCAAACAAAACAAAAGAAAACTGAAAGCAAAAGTAAAGACGCTCCAAGAAAAATGCATAGAATATGAAGCAATAAAAATAGTGTGTTGAAAGGTGACCTGATTTTTGCCAATGAAGAAGGGGTGCCTCGGGGGCATCCCCAAGCTTTGATGCTTGTACCTGATAGCTGGCATGTAGTTGATGATGATGATTATAACCAGTCAGTTGGGGAACCCCAAGCGGAAGGTGTGATGAGCACAGCAGCAAGCTTTTCCCTCAGTTAGAAACCAAGGTTTGTCTATCAGGAGAAGAAAAGACAATACGACTGAAGGTGATGCCCACTAGCTGCGTGATGCTCTAACAAGGGCGCCGTTAACGGTAACTTGTTAGCACGTCTTCAACCAGTAGCAACGTGGAACCTGCACACAACACAACCAAGTACTTTGTTCCCAACTTGCGATGAGGTTGTCAATCTCACCGGTTTGCTTGAAACAAAGGGTATGAGCGTATCGAGTGGAAAACAGTAGAAGTATGCGAGTAAAGTAAATAGTGCGAGTAAAGTAAACAGGTGATAGCAATATGATGGAAATAGGACCGGGGTCCACAGTTCACTAGTGGTGTCTCTCCATAAGATAAATAACACATGCTGGGTAAACAAATTACAGTTGGGCAATTGATAGAATAAAGATAACGTGATATGTCAAGAAGATCACTATGCGATTTACTCTGGGCATTACAACAAAATTCATAGACCGCCTTCCAACTGCATCTATGACTAATAATCCACTCACGGGGATATCATCCGAACACCCCATGAGTATTAAGTTGCGAACAACAGATAATTGCATTAAGCAAAGTGTGTAATGTAAACAAAGCATATGCCCTCGAGCATATGAATGTTGTTTTCTCCCTAGTAGCAACAGCACATCTACAACCTTAGAGGTTGCTGTCACTCCCCCAGATTAAATAGAGGCATGAACCCACTATCGAGCATAAATACCCCCTCTTGGAGTCACTAGCAACTACTCGGCCAAGATAGCTACTAACAACGGAGAGCATGCAAGATCATAAACAACATAGAGATAACATAAGATATATTTCAGTACAACAACTCAATCATAACACCAATATTCATCGAATCCCAACAAACCAAACATGTAGAATTACATCACGGTGATCTCAATCATGTAGGGCAGCTCATGAGATCTAAACATGAAGCACATGGTGGAGAGGACAACCATCTAGCTACTGCTATGGACCCATAGTCCAAGGTAGACTACTCACTCATCGCTCCGGAGGCAAGCATGTCGATGAAGAAGACCTCCGGTGGCGATTCCCCTCTCCGGCAGGGTGCCGGGAAGAGCTTCTGGACCCTCCCGATCTCGGGTCGACGACGGCGGTGGATCACGATGTGTTTCTGGAAAATTGATCGGGTTCTTAGGTTTTTCCCATCGGGGGGTCTTTATAGGCGAAGGGGCATCGTCAGAAGTGGACCAAGGCAGCCTCACACATAGGGGGCGTGGCCAGGGGCCAGGCCGCGCCGCCCTGGTGTGAGGGCCCCTCGTGGCCCCACTCCGTCTCCTCTTCGGTTCTCTGGAAGTTCCGTGAAATATCTAGACGACTGGCTTTGGTTTCGTCCAATTCCGAGAATATTTCCTGTGTAACTTTTCTGAAACACAAAAATAGCAGAAAACAGGGAACTGGCACTGTGGCGACTTGTTAATAGGTTAGTTCCGGAAAATGCATAAAAGTGCCACGAAGTGTAACGAAACATTAGGCAAATGGTGTAAAAACAAGCATGGAGCATCAAAAATTATGGATACATTGGAGACGTATCAGTACCTCTTGGATATTTCTTGGGGTCACATGGGCATCCCCAAGCTTGAGCTTTTGTCCATACTTCATCTCATCTCATCGCTCTCCATTCTCTACACTTAAAAACTTCCTTCATACAAAACTTCACACAATTCTATTAGCAACATTAGTATAAGCATGATAGTAAATCTACCGTTTTGGTTCAGTTTCAAACTTAAATATACCAACCATTAAAGCATAAGCTACTGTAGCAACTTTCTCAAAAGTTCCATGATCAAAAGAACTCAAAAAGAAAGCGATCGAGAGGCAAACACAAATAGTGGCAAAATCTGTAAAAATAGAACAGCTGACAGAGATCGATTTTTCCGAGGACCTTATGTTGCTCAAATCGAAAAGTGCAAAACTAATGAAATTTTGGAAATAACCTGGGGCATATGCACAAGAAATCGCAGATCAAAAAGATATTCTGAGAATTTTCACAAATTTTTACGGTGCAGCGCAGAAATCTGTTTTAGGACAGTAACTTCCCCAAATCTTACCTCCCTCAAATTAGAGGTTCTTCTTGGCACAAAAATGAAATAAAAATGATAAGGAGAGGTCATTACAGTAGTAATAACTTCCAAGACTCAAATAAAATAAAAAGTACTAAAAAGAAAATATTGGGTTATCTCCCGAGAGTGATTTTCTTTAACGCCTTTGAGCTAGGCGCAGAAAGTGGAAATCAAGTAATATTAAGCGATGAAGCATCAAGTTCATAATTTGCTCTAAGAATAGAGTCAAAAATTAATTTCTTCCTCTTTCTAGGGAAGTATTCTATACCTTTCTTAAGTGGGAATTGATATTTAATAGTGCCTTCCTTCATATCAATGATGGCACCTATAGTTCGAAGAAAAGGTCTTCTCAAAATAATAGGACATGAAGCATTGCATTCAACATCCATAACAAGAAAATCAATAGGAACACGGTTATTGTTAACCATAATAAGAACATCATTAATCCTTTCCAAAGGTTTCTTCTTAGCAACATCAGCAGGAGGAACATCAAAATAACACTTTTCAAG
The DNA here is from genome assembly GCA_007115705.1 of Dactylis glomerata. NCBI lineage: Eukaryota > Viridiplantae > Streptophyta > Magnoliopsida > Poales > Poaceae > Dactylis > Dactylis glomerata. The sequence goes on along the minus strand of QXEO01001278.1, from coordinate 3,960,710 downwards.
CGGTGGTAAACCAGGCATATCATAAATCTTTCTAGGCATAATATAAATACTTGCACCTAGATCACATAAAGCATGGCAATCAAAACCATTAACATTCATATCAACGATGGGCTCCCAACCATCTTCTAACTTCTTAGGAATAGAAACCTTTTGTTTCAACTTCTCTTCCCTAATTTTCATGAGAGCATTTGTAATATGCTTTGTAAAAGCAACATTTAGAGAACTAGCATTAGGAATCAATGCAAGCTTTTGCAAGAACAAAATAACTTCAGATATTTTGCAGCCATCAACATCAAAATCATTAAAAGTAGTAGAGCTATCATCTCCCATACTCTAAAAAATTTAAGCACTTTTTGTAGAAAAAGTTTTTGCAGTTTTGGGCTTTTTCGCACAAGGAGTAGGAGTTTTCTCTACACCAATGAAAGTAAGAGGATTGCTAGCATTTGAAACAGCATCATTAGAGGTGGTAATAGTACATACCTGATGGGTTCGTAGCATAGAAAACAAAAAATTTCCTACGCAAGAACACATAAACTAGCCAAGATACTCTACGAGGTGGTAGCAACGGAGACTAACCCTCGACGACCGTAAGCGGGGATTACGTTCCCGCACAAACGTTGACGATGGAGAGTCAGTGAAGACGCACGTAGTCGACGTAGTTGTTCACTTGACATAGTCGACATAGAGGTTCACTCGGCGATCACAAGATCGTGTAGACGGCGCCACAAGTGGCAGCGCCCCCGTGCTCGATCACACGTACAGCTCGACGTCGACTCCTCCACGCCCTCGGTCCAGCGGGGCAGCGGAAGAAGGGATCCGCCGGACACTCCACCACACACTTCTCCAAGTGTATGAACTACGAACTACAATTCCGGCAGAGCTTCGCTAAGCAGAGACGGAAATTGGGCAGCAACTATGCGAGGGAGGGGAGGATCAAGTAGTGTATGACATGGAGGAGAGGGAGGGGTTTATATAGAGGAGGAGAGGCAGCCCCCAAGGGGTGGCCGGCCAAGGAGGTCTCCTCCTCTTCATGACCCCTCTTCATTCCCTTCATGGTGGTAACCCCCTCATCAACATGAGGTAACCTCCATTTTAATGCATGACATTCATGCTAATTAAAATTCACACTTATTGATTTAATAAAGCATTTTTATTTCTTTAATATTTGTTAATTCATTCAATTAACAAACATTAACAAATACACCCTTGAGTTATTTCGATATCTCGAAACAGTTTCGGTGCTTTTCTGAAACAACCCTTATGCTGTCCTGTAATTCGATCGGAGTATCGTATCCACTCAAAAACGACGGCGAACCTTAAGTGTGTCACCCTACAGTTTGTGAATAACGTGGACATGATTGAGACTCCTCTTCGATCAATAATCAACAGCGGGATCTGGAAATCCATGATGACTCCCACTTACTCAACGATGAACTAGTGATCGTGTGAACCAGTAACGAACATAGTTAATTCCTTTTGTCTCGCGATATTATTACTTGTCCGAGATCCGATCATTTGGTATCAACCATACCTAGTTCGATCTCGTTCCCGACAAGTCTCTTTACTCGTTCTGTGATAATGCATTCCTGTGACCTAGTCACATGCTTGCAAGCGATTCTAATGCAATATCACCGAGAAGGGCCCAGAGAATATCTTCCCGTCATCGGGTCGGACAAATTCCACTCTTGATCCATGAGCCTCAACTAATACTTTCAGAATACCCAAATCAACCTTTATAATCACCCTGTGACGGTGTGACATTTGATATCATCAAAGTACTCTTCTGGTATCAGTGATTAACATGATCTCATGGTCTGAGGATTAGAACTATTTCGTATGAATTTGATATAGCAAAGAACTTGATGACTTGATCGTATTGCTATTCGTACTATGGGTGTGAGTGTTCATCACATCATTCTTCTAATGATATGACCCCGTTATTAACAACATCCAATGTTCATGATCAGGAAACCTTGATCATCGGTTAATCAACGAGCTCGCATAAAAGAGAGGCTTTACTAGGAACCCTTTTAGTTTATTAATCACACAAGTATTAATGTTTCCGATTAATACAATTCAAGCATGAGAAATAAACATCTATTATGAACACGGAATAATATAATAACAACTTTATTATTGCCTCTCGGGCATATTCCTTTCAGTCTCCCACTTGCACTAGAGTCAATAATCTAGATTACATAGTGATGAATCTAACACCCATTGAGTTCTGGTGCTGATCATGTTTTGCCTTGGGGAGAGCTTTAGTCAGCGGATCTGCCACATTCAGATCCATGTGTACTTTGAAAATCTTTACATCACCATCCGTGACATGCTCACGGATGGAGTGAAATCGGCGCTTTACATGCTTGAATTTCTTGTGAGACCTTGGCTCCTGAGTATTGGCAATGGCACCATTGTTATCGCAATAGATAACCATTGGATCCAATGCACTCGGAACCACACCCAGTTCGGATATGAACTCCTTCATCCAAACTGTTTCCTCCGCCGCTTCTGAAGCAGCAATGTATTCCGCCTCTGTTGTTGATCTCGCCACCACGCTTTGCTTGAAACTCCTCCAGCTTACTGCTCCTCCATTCATAACAAATACGTACTCGGATTGAGACTTAGAGTCATCCGGATCAGTGTCGAAGCTAGCATCGACGTAACAACTTACGACGAGCTCTTCTTCACCGCCATATACGAGAAACATATCCTTAGTCCTTCGTAAGTACTTAAGGATATTCTTGACCGCCGTCCAGTGTTCCAAACCTGGATCAGATTGGTACCTACTAGTCAAACTAATAGCATGTGCCACATCTGGTCTTGTACATAACATGGCATACATGATAGAGCCTATGGCAGAGGCATAGGGAATCTTATTCATCTCTTCTCTATCTTCAGCTGTAGCCGGACCTTGAGTCTTACTCAAGATCTTTCCTTGCAACATAGGTAAGAACCCTTTCTTACTATCCTCCATTCTAAACCTCTTTAGAATCTTGTCAAGGTATGTACTTTGTGATAGCCCAATTAAGCGTCTTGATCTATCTCTATAGATTTTGATGCCTAAAATACACGCCGCTTCACCAAGGTCTTTCATCGAAAACTTACTGTTTAAGTAATCTTTTACGCTCTTCAAAAGTTTTGTATCATTTCCAATCAGCAATATGTCATCCACATATAATATTAGAAATGCTACAAAGCTCCCACTCACTTTCTTGTAAATACAAGTTTCTCCATAAGTTTTGACAAATCCAAACCCTTTGATAACTTCGTCAAAACGGAGATTCCAACTCCGGGATGCTTGCTTCAGTCCATAGATGGATCGCTGAAGTTTGCATACCTTGTCAGCATCTTTAGGATCAACAAAACCCTTGGGCTGTATCATGTACAACTCTTCCTCAATGTTACCATTAAGGAACGCGGTTTTCACATCCATCTGCCAAATTTCATAATCGAAAAATGCAGCAATTGCTAACATAATCCTAACAGACTTTAGCATCGCTACAGGTGAGAAAGTCTCATCATAGTCAATTCCTTGAATTTGTCGGAAACCTTTTGCGACAAGTCGTGCTTTATAGACGGTCACATTACCATCAGCGTCTGTTTTCTTCTTGAAAATCCATTTATTCTCAACGGCCTTTCGGTCATTGGGAAGTTCCACCAAAGTCCATACTTGGTTTTCATACATGGATTCCATTTCGGATTTCATGGCTTCATGCCATTTGTTGGAATCTGGGCTCATCATTGCTTCATCATACGTCGCAGGGTCATCATTCTCAACAATGGCATTTACGATAAGATCACTGTACCATTCAGGAGTGGCACGTGTTCTTGTCGACCTGCGAGGTTCGGTAGCATTCTCTTTTGGAGTTTCATGATCTTCATCATTAGCTCCCACTTCATTTGGTGAAGTCACCACCGGAACAGTTTCCGGCGCTGCGCCACTCGCCAATTCATGAAGAGGAGGTTCAATAACCTCATCGAGTTCTACCTTCCTACTATTCACACCTTTTGAGAGAAACTCCTTCTCCAAAAAGGATCCATTCTTAGCAACAAACACTTTGCCTTCGGATCTGTGATAGAAGGTGTACCCAATTGTTTCTTTAGGGTATCCTATGAAGACGCATTTTTCCCGCTTTGGGTTCGAGTTTATCAGGCTGAAGTTTCTTCACATAAACATCGCATCCCCAAACTTTTAGAAATGACAGCTTAGGTTTGTTTCCAAACCATAATTCATACGGTGTCGTTTCAACGGATTTAGATGGAGCCCTATTTAAAATGAAAGCGGCTGTTTCTAGCGCATAACCCCAAAAAGATAGTGGCAGATCGGTAAGAGACATCATAGACCGAACCATATCCAATAAGGTACGGTTACGACGTTCGGATACACCATTTCGTTGTGGCGTTCCAGCGGGAGTGAGTTGTGAAACTATTCCACATTCTCTCATATGTGCGCCAAACTCGTAACTAAGATATTCTCCTCCACGATCAGATCGTAGAAATTTAATCTTTCTGTTACGATGATTTTCTACTTCACTCTGAAATTCTTTGAACTTTTCAAATGTTTCAGACTTGTGTTTCATTAAGTAAATATACCCATATCTACTTAAGTCATCAGTGAAAGTAACAAAATAACGATATCCACCACGCGCCGGCACACTCATAGGTCCACATACATCGGTATGTATGATTTCCAACAAGTCTGTCGCCCGTTCCATTGAACCGGAAAACGACGTTCTAGTCATCTTGCCCATAAGACATGGCTCGCATGTCTCAAATGATTCATAATCAAGTGATTCCAGAAGTCCATCCGAATGAAGCTTCTTCATGCGTTTAACACCAATATGACCTAAACGGCAGTGCCACATGTATGCGGCTATATCATCATTTGACTTAATTCTTTTGGCATTCACATTATGAATATGTGTTTCATCACTATCAAGATTCAAAAGAAATAAACCTTTCTTCTCAGGTGCATGTCCATAAAAGATATTATTCATATAAATCGAACAACCATTGTTCTCAGACTGGAATGAATAATTGTCTCGCATTAAACAAGATCCAGATATAATGTTCATGCTCAATGCAGGCACCAAATAACATTTATTCAGGTTTAAAACTAATCCAGATGGTAAATGTAGAGGCAGCGTCCCGACGGCGATCACATCAACTTTTGATCCATTGCCGACGCACATCGTGACCTCATCCTTCGCAAGTTGCCGCTTATTCTTTAGCCCCTATTTCGAGTTACATATGTGAGCAACCGAACCAGTATCAAATACCCAGGTGCTATTGCGACTACTAGTAAGGTACATATCAATAACATGTATATCATATATACCTTTGTTAATCTTCCCGTTCTTCTTATCCGCCAGATACTTTGGGCAGTTGCGCTTCCAGTGCCCCATTTCCTTGCAGTAGAAACACTCAGTTTTAGGTTTAGGACCAGCCTTGGGTTTCCTCTCAGAACCGGTAACAGATTTGCCGTCCTTCTTGTTTCTACCCTTGGACTTATTATCCTTTCTACCTTTCTTGAAACTAGTGGTCTTATTGACCATCAACACTTGATGTTCCTTTTTGATCTCCACTTCTGCAGTCTTAAGCATTGAGAGAAGCTCGGGGAGAGACTTCCTCATGCCCTGCATGTTGTAGTTTATCACAAAGCCCTTGAAGCTAGGTGGGAGAGATTGGAGAACCCGATGTATTCCCAACTCATTGGGAATCGTTATTCCCAAAGAGATGAGCTTATCGGCGTACCCAGACATTTTGAGTACGTGCTCGCTAACGGAGCTATTCTCTTCCATCATGCAGCTAAAGAACTTTTCTGAAGCATCATAACTCTCCACGGCAGTATGGGAGTCGAAGATCAGTTTCAACTCTCCCATTGTATCATAAGTGTTGCTGTTCTCAAAACGTTTTCGCAGCTCCGGCTCAAGTCCATACAGTATGCCGCAATGAACTAAACTGTGCTCCTCCTTACGAGTCAGAAAAACATTTTTCTCTTCATCGGGAGCATCTTCTGCAGGCGGGTTACCTAGCGGTGCCTCAAGCACATAGCCCTTTTGAGAGGCATTGAGGAGGATCCTCAAGTTAAGTGCACAGTTGGTGAAGTTGCTACCGTTGGTGGCTAGTTTTTCTTTCTCCATGAATGCATTGAAATTAAGAGCAGGTGGTGCCATGATCTACAAATTATTTGCAAAGTTAATTTAGACTAAGTTCATAATAGAATGAGTTCAGGTTAAATCAAATTCTACGTGAACTCCCACTTAAAAACAACATCCCTCCTAGTTTTCTTAAGTGACTACACGAACCAAATCCACTATACCGCAACCGGTCATCACGTGCAACGGTATAGTTTCAAAGGCGAACATCACCATGTTCATCATATCAACCATATGACTCATGCTTAACCTTTCGGTTCGTGTTCCGAGGCCATGTATGTACATGCTAGGCTCGCCAAGTAGAACCATAACATTTGCGTGTGTAAAACTGTCTTACACCCATCGTATGTGAACGTAGAGTCTATCACACCCGATCATCACGAGGTGTCTCAAAACGACGAACTTTCTTGACGGTGCATGTTATGGGAGAACACATTTTTATCTTGATATTTATGTGAGAGGGATCATCTTATAATGCTACCGCGCGATCAAATCTAAGCAGAATAAGATGCATAAAAGGATAAACATCACATGCATATATAATGTGATATGATATGGTCCTTCACGCATTCGATCTCCATCTTGTGCGTCATGGTATGATCTCCATCATTCCACCGGCGTAGCACCAAGGTCTATGGCGCGCCACCTTGGTTGTCTTCCTCCATTACAATATATCACTTGGATATATATATATATACGGCACACAGGCCATTTAAATGTAAAGACAACCATCTGGCTCCTGCCGGTTGTTTATAACTTACAAAAAGGATCATTGCATACAATTTGTAACATAAACAATTTAACCATATCACATCACATGCCCTGCAAAAACAAGTTAGACGTTTCTAATTTGTCTTGCATATTTTACGTGGTTTGGGGCTTTTCTAGGAAGAACCGTTCTTACCTACGAACATGAAACCACAACGGTGATAAAAAATATTATTAACAACTATTTGTAAAATAGATCATAACTATAGTGGGAGAAACATACACCCGCAAAGCCACATATGCCGAAGCATGTCAAGTGTGGGACAAGTCTCGTGAACGCGGTCACGTAAGGTTAGTCTCGGGCAGCTTCAATCCCACTATGCCACTATGATCCAAAATACAAAAAAAAAATTGCAATAACATGATCATCAACGCCCACATCCACATGTGTTCTAGCCGTACATACCAACTACGCATAGATATGGCTCTGATACCACTGATGGGTTCGTAGCATAGAAAACAAAAAATTTCCTACGCAAGAACACATAAACTAGCCAAGATACTCTACGAGGTGGTAGCAACGGAGACTAACCCTCGACGACCGTAAGCGGGGATTACGTTCCTGCACAAACGTTGATGATGGAGAGTCGGTGAAGACGCACGTAGTCGACGTAGTTGTTCACTTGACGTAGTCGACGTAGAGGTTCACTCGACGATCACAAGATCGTGTACACGGCGCCACAAGTGGCAGCGCCCCCGTGCTCGGTCACACGTACAGCTCGACGTCGACTCCTCCATGCCCTCGGTCCAGCGGGACAGCGGAAGAAGGGATCCGCCGGACACTCCACCACACACTTCTCCAAGTGTATGAACTACGAACTACAATTCCGGCAGAGCTTCGCTAAGCAGAGACGGAAATTGGGCAGCAACTATGCGAGGGAGGGGAGGATCAAGTAGTGTATGACATGGAGGAGAGGGAGGGGTTTATATAGAGGAGGAGAGGCAGCCCCCAAGGGGTGGCCGGCCAAGGAGGTCTCCTCCTCTTCATGACCCCTCTTCATTCCTTCATGGTGGTAACCCCCTCATCAACATGAGGTAACCCCCATTTTAATGCATGACATTCATGCTAATTAAAATTCACACTTATTGATTTAATAAAACATTTTTATTTCTTTAATATTTGTTAATTCATTCAATTAACAAACATTAACAAATACACCCTTGAGTTATTTGGATATCCCGAAATAGTTTCGGTGCTTTTCTGAAACAACCCTTATGCTGTCCTGTAATTCGATCGGAGTATCGTATCCACTCAAAAACGACGGCGAACCTTAAGTGTGTCACCCTACGGTTCGTGAATAACGTGGACATGATCGAGACTCCTCTCCGATCAATAATCAACAGCGGGATCTGAAAATCCATGATGACTCCCACTTACTCAATGATGAACTAGTGATCGTGTGAACCAGTAACAAACATAGTTAATTCCTTTTGTCTCGCGATATTATTACTTGTCCGAGATCTGATCATTTGGTATCAACCATACCTAGTTCGATCTCGTTCCCGACAAGTCTCTTTACTCATTCTGTGATAATGCATTCCTGTGACCTAGTAACATGCTTGCAAGCGATTCTAATGCAATATCACCGAGAAGGGCCCAGAGAATATCTTCCCGTCATCGGGTCGGACAAATTCCACTCTTGATCCATGAGCCTCAACTAATACTTTCAGAATACCCAAATCAACCTTTATAATCACCCTGTGACGGTGTGACGTTTGATATCATCAAAGTACTCTTCCGGTATCAGTGATTAACATGATCTCATGGTCTGAGGATTAGAACTATTTCGTATGAGTTTGATATAGCAAAGAACTTGATGACTTGATCGTATTGCTATTCGTACTATGGGTGTGAGTGTTCATCACATCATTCTTCTAATGATATGACCCCGTTATTAACAACATCCAATGTTCATGATCAGGAAACCTTGATCATCGGTTAATCAACGAGCTAGCATAAAAGAGAGGCTTTACTAGGAACCCTTTTAGTTTATTAATCACACAAGTATTAATGTTTCTGATTAATATAATTCAAGCATGAGAAATAAACATCTATTATGAACACGGAATAATATAATAACAACTTTATTATTGCCTCTCGGGCATATTCCTTTCAATACCTTCATCTTTCTAGCCATCTCATCTTCTCTTTCCCACCTGGCATGCAATTCTGCTAACATCCTAACATTTTCATCAATTCTAACCTGGATGGCATTCAAAGTATTGCTTTCTTTCACATCATTAGGCAAAAAATTTAGTTTCAGAAGTTCAACATCAAGAGCAAGGCTATCAACTTTAGAAGCAAGAATATCAATTTTACCCAACTTTTCCTCAACAGACTTGTTAAAAGCAGTTTGCTTACTGATGAAGTCCTTGAGCGTGACTTCAAGCTCAGAGGGCGCGCCCCTAGTGTTGTTGGAGGAATTACCATAAGAGTTACCATAACCATTACCATTGGTAGAAGGATATGGCCTATAATTGTTGCTAGCAAAATTGTTCCTGTAAGCACTATTGTTGAAATTATTATTTCTAATAAAGTTTACATCAACATGCTCTTCTTGAGCAACCAAAGAGGCCAAAGGAACATTATTAGGATCAACATGAGCTCTATAATTAGCAAGCATAAGCATAATAGCATCAATATTATCACTTAAGAAAGAGGTTTCCTCAACAGAATTTACCTTCTTACCTTGTGGAGCTCTCTCGGTGTGCCACTCAGAAAAATTTACCATCATGTTGTCAAGAAGCTTCGTTGTGGCACCCAAGGTAAGGGACATTGATACGTCTCAAACGTATCTATAATTTTTGATGCTCCATGCTTGTTTTTACACCATTTGCCTTGTGTTTCGTTACACTTCGTGGCATTTTTATGCGATTTCTGGAACTAACCTATTGACAAGATGCCACAGTGCCAGTTCCCTGTTTTCTGCTGTTTTTGTGTTTTAGAAAAGCTACATAGGAAATATTCTTGGAATTGGATGAAACAAGTTCAGAAACTCCTATTTTTCCCGGACAAAGGACGAAGACCGAACGAGAGCCGGAGAGGGGCCAGAGGCTGGCCACACCACAGGGGGGCGCGGCCCAGCCCCTGGCCGCGCCCACCCATGGTGAGGCCACCCTGGTCCACCTCTGACGATGCCCCTTTGCCTATAAGAAGCCTCCCGACGGAAAACCCTAAATCAATCGGCAAATTTCCAGAAAGGGTTCCGCAGCTGCGCTGCCGCCGCCTACGAATTTCGGGGGACCGAAGTCTCTGTTCCGGCACCCTGCCGGGACGGGGAAGTCCCCCGGAGCCATCTCCATCGGTCTCCATCACCGTCTCTGCCGTCTCCATTGACCTCACCGCCATCTCCACCAACCTTGCTGTCTCCTATGATGAGGAGGGAGTAGTTCTCCCCCGGGGCTGAGGGTTCTACCGGTAGCTATGTGGTTCACCTCTCTCTCCCATGATGTGATCTTTATGTGATCATGAGCTTTGTATCTAGTTGAATTGGTAGATGTTATTATTCAGATATTATGCTACTCCCATGCTTTATATTTGTAAACTCTGGAGATACCTTGTATCATGGTGTGCCGGTGACAGTGTGCGCATCATGTGTGTCTTTTTGGTTAATGTATCTATGAATTGTTGGTGTTTGTTGGAACCATCTAGTGCGTTCATGGTGATAGTGTGGGACAATCTAGTTTGGGGAAATACGGACTTTGAGGAGTGCTTCGTAGCCCTACGCATGATTAGTGTTCATTTTCCATTGGAGAATTGTTTTGAGTTGCATATTGATGATAGTATTTATTGGTTCAATTATGTTATATTTGTTGAGAGTGTGTCCACTAGTGAAAGTATGATCCCTAGGCCTTGTTTCCAAGCTTTGCACACCGTTTACATTCAGTTTTGTTACATGTTTGCTCACAGTGATATTTATTTCAGATTACATTTACTACTTATAATCATCACTACTAATTGTATTTCACTATCTCTTCGCCGAACTAGTGCACCTATACATCTGACAAGTGTATTGGGTGTGTTGGGGACACAAGAGACTTTCTGCATCGTAATTGCAGGGTTGCTTGAGAGGGATAGCTTTGACCTCCTCCTCCCTGAGTTTGATAAACCTTGGGTGATCCACTTAAGGGAAACTTGCTGCTGCTCTACAAACCTCTGCACTTGGAGACCCAACACTATCTACAGGAACAGACGCGTGCGTAGCCATCAGACATAAAAGTGCCTCCAGCAGCTGAATCCAATAGATTTCTTGAAGAAAAATTTAGTCCTGCATAAAAGGTTTGGACAATCATCCAAGTAGTCAGTCCATGAATGGGACAATTCTTTATCATAGATTTCATTCTTTCCCAGGCTTGAGCAACATGTTCATTATCAAACTGTCTAAACTTCATAATATCACTTCGCAAAGCTATAATCTTAGCAGGAGGATAATACTTTCCAATAAAAGCATCCTTACACTTATCTCAAGAATCAATACTATTTCTAGGCAAAGATAACAACCAATCCTTAGCTCTTCCTCTTAAAGAGAAAGGAAACAACTTAAGCTTAATAATATTACCATCTACATCCTTATACTTTTGCATCTCACATAGCTCAACAAAATTGTTGAGATAAGCAGCAGCATCATCAGAACTGGCACCAGAAAATTGCTCTTTCATAACAAGATTCAACAAAGCAGGTTTAATCTCATAAAAATTTGCCTCATGAGCAGGTGGCGCAATAGGAGTGCAGATAAAATCATTGTTTTTGGTGCTAGTAAAATCACACAACTTGGTGTTCTCAGGAGTACCCATTCTAGCAAAACTAAAAGCAGACAAGTAAAAATAACAACTATAAAGGAACTAATTTTTTTGTGTTTTTGATAAAACAATGCAAGCAAAAATAAAATAAAATAAAGCAAAACAATAACAAAGTAAAAGATTGGAAGTGAGAGACTCCCCTTGCAGAAATCTTCTTTTCTCCCCAGCAACGGTGCCAGAAAGCTTGATTGTTGTTTTGCTGGTGCGTAGTTGACACCAGAAAACTTGTTGGAAAACCCCAAGAGCAAGGTTATGATGAGCACAGCAGCAAGTTTCCCTCAGTTAGGAAACCAAGGTTTATCGAACCAGTAGGAGAAAGAACCACACTTTAGAAGGTTGATGCCTGCTAGCTTTGTGACACTCCGGACAATGGCGCCAGGTAGCTTATCGGCGTGTAGCTTTTCACCAGCAGCAATGTGGAACCTACACACAACACAACTAAGTACTTTGTCCCAACTTACAGTGAGGTTGTCAATCTCACCGGTTTGCTATAAACAAAGGATTAAGCGTATCGAGTGGCAAAAGGTAATAGTTTGCAAGAATGTAAATAAAGCGAGTAAAAGTAAAACAGTAATAGCAATGTAAAGAAATTGACCGGGGTCCATAGTTCACTAGTGGTGTCTCTCCATAAGATAAATAACGACATGCTGGGTAAACAAATTACAGTTGGGCAATTGATAGGATAAAGCTAGCATACATATGTCATGAGGATCACTATGAGATTCACTCTAGGCATTATGACAAAATACATAGACCGTAATCCAACTGCATCTATGACTAATAATCCACCCGCCGGATGTCATCCGAGCAACCGTTGGGTATTAAGTTGTGAACAACAGATAACTGCATTAAACAAAGTGCATAATGTAAACAATGCAAATGTCCTTGGACACAAGAATGTTGTTTTCTCCCTAGTGGCAACAGCACATCTATAACCTTAGAGGTTTCTGTCACTCCCCCAGATTACTAGAGGCATGAACCCACTATCGAGCCTAAATACCCCCTCTTGGAGTCACTAGCATCTACTCGACCAAGATATCTACTAGCAACGGCGAGCATGCAAGATCATAAACAACATAGAGATAACATAAAGATAATATTTCAGCACATCAACTTGACATAGTATCAATATCCATCGGATCCCAACAAACACAACATGTAGAATTACACAAAGATGATCTTGATCATGATAGGCAGCTCACAAGATCTAAACATGAAGCACATGGTGGAGAAGACAACCATCTAGCTACTGCTATGGACCCATAGTCCAAGGTAGACTACTCACACATCACTCCGGAGCCGACCATGGTGATGAAGAAGGCCTCCGGCGGTGATTCCCCTCTCCGGCAGGGTGCCAGGAAGAGCTTCTGGACCCTCCCGATCTCGCGTCAATGACGGCGGCGGCTTGCAGTATGTTTCGTGGAAAATTGATCAGGCCTTTAGGTTTTTCCCGTCGAGGGGAATATATAGGCGGAAGGGCGGCGTCAGGAGGTGGACCAGGCGGCCTCACCCCCTGGTGGCGCGGGCCAGGGCTTGGCCACGCCGCCCTAGGGTGTGGCTGGTCCTAGCCCCCCTCCATCTCATCTTCGGACTTTGACTCGTGTTTGGAAAAATAGGAGGTTCGGCTTTTATTTCGTCCAATTCCGAGAATATTTCTAGTGCAGCTTTTCTGAAACAAGAAAATAGCAAAAAATAGGGAACTGGCACTATGGCATCTCGTTAATAGGTTAATTCTGGAAAATGCATAAAAATGCCATGAAGTGTGACAAAACACAAAGCAAATGGTGTATAAACAAGAATGGAGCATCAAAAATTATAGATACGTTTGAGACGTATCATCACGATAGGCAGCTCATAAGATCTAAACATGAAGCACATGGAGGAGAAGACATCCATCTAGCTACTGCTATGGACCTGTAGTCCAAGGTATACTACTCACACATCACTCCGGAGGCAGGTATGGTGATGAAGAAGGCCTCCGGTGGTGATTTCCCTCTCCAGCAGGGTGCCGGGAAGAGCTTCTGGACCCTCCCGATGTCGCATCGACGATGGCGGCAGCTTGCAATATGTTTTCTGGAAAATTGATAGGGTCCTTAGGGTTTTCTCATTGAGGAGAATATATAGGCGGATGGGCGATGTCAGGGGGTGGACCAGGGGTCCACACCACCTGGTGGTGCGGGCTAGGGGTAGGCCGCGCCACCCCATGGTGCGGCTGCCCTCTGGCCCCCCTCCGTCTCTGCTTTGGACTTCGTCTCGTGTCAGGAAAAATAGGAACTTCGGCTTTTGTTTCATCCAATTCCGAGAATATTTCCTGTGTAACTTTTCTGAAACACAAAAACAGCAGAAAACAGGGAACTGACACTGTGGCATCTCGTTAATAGGTTAGTTCCGGAAAATGCATAAAAACGCCATGAAGTGTAACAAAACACAAAGCAAATGGTGCATAAACAAGCATGGAGCATCAAGAATTATAGATATGTTTGAGACGTATCATCCCACTTGATGATAATTGCATCTATGAAGCTTGCAAGCGTGTGACTAGGTCACAGAAGTTGCAATGTCATGAGAACGAGTAAAAGACTTGTCGTTAACGAGGGTGAACATGATATAGAGATATCGGTGATCTAATCTCGGACAAGATCAAGATGAAGGGAATGTGATACAATGTTTACGGATCAACGAAGAGTTTTGTGAAATGCACAGGGATCAGCACGGCTTTCTAGAGCTGATTGTTGATCATTGATCAGAGAGGTGTCTCGATCATGTCTGGAGTATTTCCCGACCCATAGGGTGTCACACTTAAGGGTATACGATGCCTAGGGATAGATTCGGAATTAATGGAAATCATATAGAGTTAACCGGAAATGTTCTGAGTAATATCAGAAGGGTTCCGGAGACATCGGAAAGGTTTCGGACTTTATTGGAAAAGTTTCGGTGAAAGAATTATGCCAAGGTATTGATTAATTAATGGGTTTAGTATTAAATTAAAGTAATTAAATATTAAAATAGAATTATTTAATTAATAAAAGAAAAGAAAAAAGGCTAACCCCCTAATGGGCCACCAATTGGCAGCCCATATGGGGGGCGGCGGCCAGGCCCCAGGCGCCCGGCTCTTAGGGTTTCCCCTAGGTCAGCGGAGGCCAAGGGGGGCGGGTGGTTCCCTAGGGTTTCCTAGGGCCGGCGGCCACCTACCCCCTCCGCCTATATAAACCCCCCAGGACCCCCTTGGCTCATTCATCCATCTCACATCCTCTCTTCTCTCTGGTCTAGCTCCCATGTTTGGAGACGTGCCCGTGAGTTAGAGGAAACTCCACGTGCTGGACGCTGTCATGCTGCTAGATTTCCAGTTCGAGTCCATCTTCTTCCGCTACTTTGCTAGACCGGATCCTGGATGATGTCTATACACCAAACATGTGTAATCCCTCGGAGGCGCTACTCTTGTGGTGCTTGTCTTCGGCGAGCTGTATGACTACACGACCTTGAGGGTCGGCTTCGACGGTCTTCATCGTCAACATTTGTGCGGGAACATAATCCTCGCTCTCGGTCTTCAAAGGTATAAACACCACCGCTACTCTGTTACCTTACAGCTGCGCAGAACAGATCATGGGCTATGGGTTTGTAGGAAAATTTTGGTTTTCTGCTTCAAACCCCAACATCCTTTCCATCAGTTCAGACTTTTGGTTGTGTTGGTTAGTGCATGAAGGTTAACAGTTGTCTGCATCCCTCGCCCAATTATTACGCGCGAGAAAATTACAGTGAATGCCTCACACTGCTTGAAAAAATGGGTACACTCAAATTTTTGCCACCCGCGATGGCACAACTCCGCCGCCACCAGTGACCAATCAACTTAGAAGCCTCCAAAAGCTGCCGTCGCGCCTCCTTCCCAAGTTGCCTATACCAGCTCAGACTCGAACCGAGCACTGACGAAAAATGTGGATGGGCATAGGGGTTCGATGCATACATCTGTGACATGGCGGATTAGCTAGGGTTCATGGCCCCCCATCCCAGCTGATGCTATCGTCTCCTCAATCGTTTAGTGTGGTGTCCCCGCTCTTCTCTGTTCAATAGTAGAAGTTTCCCTCTTTCCCTACATCCATGCCTCATCTGTTGTGGGGACCTCGTACTATCTGTCCAAAATACCCTATATGCATTTTTTGACTCACAATACCATGATCAGTTTGTCGTGAGCATATAACCGAGTCGATGTCCGAATTACAACATCCATTACAGTACCAAATAAAAAGTCTTACAAATGATCACATGACCGAGTCTTGCATAATGCCATGTAGGGCAGTTCAACAAACGTAGGAGTGGATACAAAAAGCAGCGTGAATGACCTAGGTCATGCCAACTATCCTATAGGAAACCGATTGGGAGAACGTCCTAGTTCACACCGACATCATCGTACGCTTCATCTTCCTCATAATAGTCTTCCTTACGTTCTGACAAAGTTAATAGCCAGAGACAAAGTTATGAGTACATTTAAATTATACTCGCAAACCATCTAAGAGAGAGATTTTGGAATATGTAGTATCTGGTTATAGCAAGGATAGGCTCTAATGTATGGCTTGTTTTATTTGTAAACATATATAGTTTCTTTTGTCGATATAGCATCTCTAATATCTTTACTGGAAAAAAATTTGAAACAAGTTCTGTTGTAAAACAAGTAACACTTTTGTTTCTAAAACGAGGTCATCTCCACATGACCAGTAGTATCCTCCAAGTACTCCGACCAATCCTCCCATCATTATGGTAGTACCCTCTAAGTACCCCGTCCAACTTCCTTTTCTTTTCCAAAAACACTTTTAAAACAATACCGACACTATACTAGTTCCAGCCATTTCAATCATCCATGATCGAGAATAGATTATACAAGTACCGAACAGATTTACACTATGCAGAGGTTCAAGATTCGATACATCCGCTATAGCATTAGATAGTGACAATGCATCCCATTCACCTGGAACTACACACATGAACGCATATGAGAATGAGGAGGTTCCGATCGACAAGTTTCCACTTAATAACCAGTTAATCCATCGTTAGGCCACCACATCGCTCCAAGACTCTCCCGCTGCCCAGTGTTATGAACCTCTTGCAATCCTCTAGCCTAAAGACATGGAGTTGGATAATTCTGACGGTGTGTCTAATAACAGTGGTGCATTTATCCCATTGTTTGAAAACAGAACAGAAGCATCCATACCAGATATACCAGCTTCTATGTAATATCCCAGGATTAGAGGTTACAAAATAGAGGTAACAGATGTGTGCATTGCATTTCATGCATAGAAAATCCGAGTAATTTTCGCGCATTTAAAATAAAACATATCAAAGTGATTGGAGTTTCACTTGAGTTGATGGAATTGAAGTAGCTCATCAATTAGAGTGGGATAAACTTCAATATGACCTTTGTTAAAATCCTTGTTTTGGGTAGTGATAGTCACCACAACTAAAAGAGAGTTAAGTGAGGTAAAACTAAAATGCTTGACACACCATTTTAGGACCAAATATCTATTCACACTAAGATCATCAAGGTATTCTTTAAACCCTACTTCTTTCTTGCTAAAGAAGTCAACATAAGTCTTATTCTTAAATCATAATCTATTCTATATTCTTATGTCCTAATCTAGTGAGTCCAAATATGGGAAGTGGAGAGGTTAACTCAATGCTAGTTTGAGCATCAGAATTGCCTTAACTCTAGATGAGATAACTTAAGAGCATTAGAGCCATTCCTATAAAGGCCAACTAGGAGACTTTAGACATTACTCAAATTCTAATTAGGACAAGTCATTTGATATAGGGGGTGATCACATCATAAACCCTAATTCTGGTCTAGACTAGAACCATCTTTAGGAAGTATAACCAATACCTAGAATTATGGAGTTATGAAGTGGAGCAGATCCTATGTGTATACCACAAAGGGGAAATTATATTCTTAATCTCAGAAGGTAGGTACAACCAAGAATAAACCCCTGATAGAGGGAGTTGATAAAGGAAATAGTATGATCATGTCAAGTACATGATTATGCTTGGTGATGAAGATAATTAGGTTAGTTATGAAACCTAGTCTAATAAGCAGATATCATCCTAAAACCAAGTGTGGAGTAGAAGTCCAACTTAAGCACATCTCACTTAGGAGATAACCATGTTGTTAAAGTTATATTAGAAACCTTGACCTGTGTACAAGTTCCATAGAGTGAATCATCTGATATAGGTTGAGCAGATCCTAAGCCTTGACCTAGAAACTTGGTTAGTCTATAGAGACTTTGTTGCATTAATCACATTTTAGAGGGAACACTATTTCATTGATGAGTGTGATAACATTCTATCCAATTCCATAACCTTTTATTCATTTACTTGGGGATTCATACCCCAGTACCATTCCAACTTATGCATCACTATGTGATCATAAGATATATATATTCCCATGCCCTACCCTTAAATTTAAGAATTATGTTCCAACCACAATTTTGATAAGATAAAATAACCAAGACTTTCACTTAGTGATCAATTCATATATGAATAGGTGCTTTTGTCTTATCACCAAACGAACCCTTCTTAGGGGAACCACTAGTATCATTACTAAACCTAGATACTGGTCCAGGAATCACTAGTGACTTAGAAATGGATATATAAGACATTCTCTTATTATTAGCAAATAGTGTTAAACACAAAATGATGTCCTGAAATCAACTTTTTAATAGAAAGGCAGTTATGTTTGAACCCTATATACTTATTCTCTTATGAAGTTATGTTCAAATTAATCTTATTATGCAGAATTATGAGATGGATCAACCCAGTTAAATATTTGGAATGCAACAAGAGTATTATTCAAATTCATCTCTATTTGGAATTCTATGCAAACTCTAATGCTACCTAAAGTATTTTAGGTGCTATTTCATATGAAATATATCTTGATACATTATATAATACTCATGGACACCTAAGTATATTTAGGAGAAACCTTAGTTCAAATTCCTGTATAAGCAGAATTCAAAAACTAGTTAGAAATACAAAATAGAAAACAAGTAAATAAAAAGAAATGAATCAGAAAAAAGGGAAGAACTAACCTGGCCACAGCCCACCCGGCCGAAGCCCAACGCCGGCCCAACACCCCAGCTCGGGCAGCCCAAAACCGCACCGCATCATCGTCTTCCTCCGATGCGGGAAGCAGCTCGCTGTCGAGCTCAGGGAGCTCGACCGCCCTGGGATCCACGCCACTGATATGTCTCAAACTTATCTATAATTTTTGATGCTCCATGCTTGTTTTTACACCATTTGCCTTGTGTTTTGTTACACTTCGTGGCGTTTTTATGCGATTTCCGGAACTAACCTATTGACAAGATGCCACAGTGCCAGTTCCCTGTTTTCTGCTGTTTTTGTGTTTTAGAAAAGCTACACATGAAATATTCTTGGAATTGGACGAAACAAGTTCCAGAAGTCTTATTTTTCCCGGAAGCTTCCCGAACACCGAAAGAGAGCTGGAGGGGGGCCA
Source organism: Dactylis glomerata (assembly GCA_007115705.1). NCBI lineage: Eukaryota > Viridiplantae > Streptophyta > Magnoliopsida > Poales > Poaceae > Dactylis > Dactylis glomerata. The sequence continues at coordinate 3,941,486 of QXEO01001278.1, read as the reverse complement.
TAGGCCGCCCTCACACGTAGGGGGCACGGCCCAGCCCCTGGCCGCGCCCACCTGGTGTGAGGAGCCCCTGGCTGCCCCCTGACGACGCCCCTTCGCCTATAAGAAGCCTCGGGACGGAAAACCCTAAGAGAGTCGGCAAAATTTCCAGAACAGTTCCGCAGCGCCGCCGCCGTCGAAGACAAATTTCGGGGGACAAAAGTCTCTATTTCGGCACCCTGCCGGGATGGGGAAGTGCCTCCGAAGCCATCTCCATCGGTCTCCATCGCCGTCTCCACCGTCTCTATCGACCTCACCGCCATCTCCATCAACCTTGCTGTCTCCTATGATGAGGAGGGAGTAGTTCTCCCCCGGGGCTGAGGGCTCTACCGGTAGCTATGTAGTTCACCTCTCTCTCCCATGATGTGATCTTTATATGATCGTGAGCTTTGTATCATGTTGAATAAGTAGATGTTACTCTTCTTCATTATGTGTACTCTAGTGTGTTATTAAAGTAATCTATTCCTCCTGCCATGGTGTAACGGTGACAGTGTGTGCATCATGGTGGTACTTCGTCTAGGCTATGATTGTGATCTCTTATGGATTATGAGAATAATTATCACTATGATAGTATTGAAGTGATCTATTCCTCCTTTCATGGTGTAATGTTGACAGTGTGTGCACCGTGTTAGTACTTGGTCTAAGTTGCAATAATATTTATCTTGAGTTGTGATTTGATTTGGATATCTCTATGAGTGGTGTTTGTCAAGTACTTGATGAACTTTAAGGAGTGCTTCGTAGCCCTACGCAATGATTAGTGTTATTCAATAGGAGAGTAATTCAGAGTACCATAGTGAAGAGAAGTTATTTATTTGTTCCATTATGTTATATTTGTTGAGAGTGTGTCCACTAGTGAAAGTATGATCCCCAGGCCTTGTTTCCAAGCATTGCACATGGTTTACTTCCTGTTTTGTTACATGATTGCTCGCAGCGATACTTATTTCATATCACAGTTACTACTTATAATCATCACTACCGCTTGTATTTCACTATCTCTTCGCCGAACTAGTGCACCTATACATCTGACAAGTGTATTGGGTGTGTTGGGGACACAAGAGACTTTCTGTATCGCAATTGCAGGGTTGTTTGAGAGGGATAGCTTTGGCCTATTCCTCCCTGAGTTCGATAAACCTTGGGTGATCCACTTAAGGGAAACATGCTGCTGCTCTACAAACCTCTGCACTTGGAGGCCCAACACTGTCTACAAGAACAGAAGCGTGTGTAGACATCAAGCTCTTTTCTGGTGCCATTGCCGGGGAGGTAAGGTAAAAGGTACTCGCATCCTCCTGTGTGAGTGCTCGAAGTTATTTCCTTTAGATTCTGCAATTATATCTTTTTGTTTCTTGTTTTTATTTTCACTAGTTAGGCTTAATGGAAAATAAAGAGTTCTCTAGTCTTTTTCCTGAGTTTAGATATGAAGTGTTTGAAGAGAAAATTGAAAACCTTTGGAGCTTAATTTGCATGCTAATAGTGTTGTTAGTATGAATGTTTCGAACACTGTTATTACTAATGCTATAGAAAAGTCTAAGCTTGGGGAAGCTGGTTTTGTTAAGCATGATACTTTTAGTTCCCCAGCTTTAGTGGAGAAAGTTTGTTCTGATAATATTTTATCTCCCATATGTGATGTTCCTTCTTATGATGATATGTTTGAAGAATATGCTTTGCGAAATAGCTGTTCTTTAGCTTGTGATGATACTAAACCTCTAGTTTATGATGGTTATGATGATGAGTATAATATTTTCAGTTCACCTACTTTTGAGGAGAAAATTAGTTATGATTACAATATGCCTCCTGTTTTTGATAATTATGGTGATGAGAATAATTATTCTGTTGAATCTGCTCCTACTACTATTGTTCCTGTGGTGAGTATTAATTCTTTTATGCATGTGGCTCATGATAGGGATGCTTTATGTGATAGTTATATTGTTAGTTCTTCATGATGCTACTGAAAGTTATTATGAGAGAGGGAAACATGGTTTGATGGGCCTCAACAATATTGAGTTTCCCCTCTTTATGTTGCAATTCTTGAAGTTGTACTTGTTTTGCCTTCCTATGCTTTTTGCTTTGCGCTTTCATGACTTGTCTCTTTACAATAATATTTTTCATAGGAAGTGCTTCAGATTTAAATGTCTTTCACATTTGCTTGTTGATGCTCTCTATTGCTTTAAGTTCCTATATGGCGCCTTTGCCTCAAGCTCTTATATGGCGCCCACATGAGCATCTTTGCAAATTACTGCGCCTAGCTCAAAGGCGTTAAAGAAAAGCACTCTTGGGAGATAACCCAATGTTTTATTTTTAGTACTTTTTCTTTTATTTGAGTCTTGGAAGTCATTACTACTGTAATGACCACTCCTTATCCTTTTTATTTTCATTGTTGTGCCAAGAGAAGCCTCTAATTTGAGTGAGGTAAGATTTGGGGATGTTGCTGTCCTGAAACTGTTTTTGGTGCTGCACCGTAAAAATTCGTATAAATTCTCTGTATATCTTTTGGACCTGAAATTTCTTGTGCATATGCCCCAGGTTATATCCAAACTTATATTAGTTGAACACTTTTAGATTTGAGCAACAGAAAACACCTTAAAAATTCGACCTTTGTCAGCTGTTCTGTTTTGACAGATTTCTGCCAATATTTGTGTTTGCCGCTTTATCGCTTTCTTTTTGAGTTCTTTTGATCACGGAACTTTTGGGGAAATTGCTACAGTAGTATATACTTAATATGTGGTGGTTTTAGGTTGAAACCTGAAGCAAATAGGGTTGATTATATGTTATGCTTACACTAATGTTGCAAATAGATTTGTGTTTAGTTTTGTATGAAGGAAGTTTTCAAGTGTAGGGATCGGAGAGTGATGAGATGAGTTGAAGAATGGACAAAAGCTCAAGCTTGGGGATGCTCATGCATCACCCCAAGAAATATCCAAGAAGTACAAGCGTCAAAGCTTGGGGATGCCCCCGAGGCACCCCTTCTTCATCGGCAAAAATCAGGTCACCTTTCAAGACACTATATTTTTATTGCTTCATGCACTATGTGTTTTTCTTGGAGCGTCAGTTGTTTTTGTTTTCAGTATTAGTTTAGTTTAGTTTGCTGCAATAAATGGTTAGATCACATCATGTTTCTTTTGGAGGAGATGAACTCGCTTTTCATTTGCCAAGAACACTCTAGTTTTCACTCTTATCGTTCAATGAGTGTTCTCTTTTTCTGCTACTGCGTTTAGCCTTTGTTTTTCACCTTGATTTTTGTTCAGATCTTGTTATATCTTTTCATCAAGGTGTATTTTTGCCTCTGGTATTTATTGGTTTTCATCAAAAGAGGTGTTTATAAAAAGTTTGAATGGTGTTGGAAAAGAGAAAAAACTTTATGCAAAAAAGTGGTACAAGAAGGAGCTTGTGTAGACTGCAGCTTAGACTTTTGCATGCCATGCTTGATTGCATTTTGATAGTATGCTTAGTGGTTTTGCTGTAGCATGACTTGTCTCAAATAACTGAGATTGCTTAATGAGTCTTTGAAAAAACATGTGTTGTTTTTATCGTTTGTCAGCATTTATTTGGTTTTCTCCTTTGATGCTTTATTTGGGTTGACTTGGCTCATGCTTACACCATGTTGACTACAAAATAAGTCACCTATAGCCTCTATGATCATTTGGTTTTTGACTTGTGATACCACATTATGCTTCTTTCAATGATGCTTTGTCGCTTTGCATGATTATGGCCGTTATTGCTCTCTTAGTTGGTCGCTCCCAGTCTTTTGCTAGCCCTCATTTTGTACTGAGTATGAGCTCTACTCGTGCATCCAACTCCTGAAAACCAAGTTTGCCATTGTGTCCACTATAAATTCCTATGCATGGTATTTGCAAGCCATTCCAAGTAAATTTTCATGTGCTACCTTTAAAAACCTTCAAAATACTTCTCATTTTGTGACACTGTTTTCAGCTCATGGGGACGTAGTGGTCGGATTTGCTATCTTCCATATTGTCTTATTCCAAAAAGAAAAAAAAAAGAAAAAAAAAAGGCACTCCTCCATGGTATGTGAATGTTGGTGGGCACCCGATGGAATCGGTTAGCCATGGTTTGAGAAAGGAAAAAAATGTGGGGAGGAGTGCCAAGCTTTATAAAAGAGCACAAAAGTGCCAATCTCTCTCTCTCAAAAACTTGCTTCATTTTTGTATGGAAGATAGTAAGAACCCCATTGCCAGCCGTTGACAAAAGCAACCACCTCTCAAAACCCAAGTTTTATCTCTCTGTTTTACAAATGAAAAGCTCTAGCACATGTTCAATCACTGCTTCCCTCAGCGAAGGGCCTTTCTTTTACTTTTATGTTGAGTCACCAACTTCTATCTTTATGCACCATTAAGAGAGCATAGTTGTCATTCTGAGTATAATGTGCATTGTCCCAAAGTTTTTCATTGATTGATTCATATTGATGGTTTCACTTGTTCTTAAATTATTTGTATCTAGTCGCCCTCTTAAACTTGAAGGTGTCCTATGCATTTATGTTTTGCTCTCCATGAAGGACAAGCTAAAAACCATTTGTATGTTTTTCCTTATGATTTAAACACACGTTTGACTTTCATTGTTTCATTTTCATGATCTTTTGTTTGTGTTCTATTTCATGTTATAACATGGTTGCTAAGTTTCTTCTATCAAGATTATGTCTTTCATGCCCATGTTTTAAGTTCTTATGATCCCAGCACTCAATGCTTTCATAGATGATCAAGATTGTGTAGGTGCATGTCACCTTAAAAATTATTTCTTTTGTTATCACTTACCTACTCGAGGACGAGTAGGAGTTAAGCTTGGGGATGCTGATACGTCTCAAACGTATCTATAATTTTTGATGCTCCATGCTTGTTTTTACACCATTTGCCTTGTGTTTCGTTACACTTCGTGGCATTTTTATGCGATTTCCGGAACTAACCTATTAACAAGATGCCACAGTGCCAGTTCCTTGTTTTCTGATGTTTTTGTGTTTCAGAAAAGCTACACAGGAAATATTCTCGGAATTGGACGAAACAAGTTCCAGAAGTCTTATTTTTCCCGGAAGCTTCCCGAAGACCGAAAGAGAGCCGGAGGGGGGCCAGAGGCCGCCCTCACACGTAGGGGGCGCGGCCCAGCCCCTGGCCACGCCCACTTGGTGTGAGGAGCCCCTGGCTGTCCCCTGACGACGCCCCTTCACCTATAAGAAGCCTCGGGACGGAAAACCCTAAGAGGGTCGGCGAAATTTCCAGAACAATTCCGCAGCGCCGCCGCCGTCGAAGACAAATTTCGAGGGACAGAAGTCTCTATTCCGGCACCCTGCCGGGACGGGGGAAGTGCCCCCGGAGCCATCTCCATCGGTCTCCATCGCCGTCTCCGCCGTCTCCATCGACCTCACCGCCATCTCCATCAATCTTGTTGTCTCCTATGATGAGGAGGGAGTAGTTCTCCCCCGGGGCTGAGGGCTCTACCGGTAGCTATGTGGTTCACCTCTCTCTCCCATGATGTGATCTTTATGTGATCGTGAGCTTTGTATCATGTTGAATAAGTAGATGTTACGCTTCTTCATTATGTGTACTCTAGTGTGTTATTAAAGTAATCTATTCCTCCTGCCATGGTGTAATGTTGACAGTGCGTGCATCATGGTGGTACTTGGTCTAGGCTACGATTGTGATCTCTTATGGATTATGAGAATAATTATCACTATGATAGTATTGAAGTGATCTATTCCTCCTTTCATGGTGTAATGTTGACAGTGTGTGCACCGTGTTAGTACTTGGTCTAAGTTGCAATAATATTTATCTTGAGTTGTGATTTGATTTGGATATCTCTATGAGTGGTGTTTGTCAAGTACTTGATGAACTTTAAGGAGTGCTTCGTAGCCCTACGCAATGATTAGTGTTATTCAATAGGAGAGTAATTCAGAGTACCATAGTGAAGAGAAGTTATTTATTTGTTCAATTATGTTATATTTGTTGAGAGTGTGTCCACTAGTGAAAGTATGATCCCTAGGCCTTGTTTCCAAGCATTGCACACCGTTTACTTCCTGTTTTGTTACATGATTGCTCGCACCGATACTTATTTCATATCATAGTTACTACTTATAATCATCACTACCGCTTGTATTTCACTATCTCTTCGCCGAACTAGTGCACCTATACATCTGACAAGTGTATTGGGTGTGTTGGGGACACAAGAGACTTTCTGTATCGCAATTGCAGGGTTGTTTGAGAGGGATAGCTTTGACCTCTTCCTCCCTGAGTTCGATAAACCTTGGGTGATCCACTTAAGGGAAACTTGCTGCTGCTCTACAAACCTCTGCACTTGGAGGCCCAACACTGTCTACAAGAACAGAAGCGTGTGTAGACATCAGCCACCGCCTCCTACAGGCTATAAGAGCCCTTCCGCCACCGCAGGAGCCTTGGTTCCCCACTTCTCCTCCTATTCCAAGATCTCCCCGTTGCCCCGAAAACCTAGCTTGCGCGACCTTGTGTGCTGCCGCTACATGCCGCCCCAAGCCACGAAGAGTATCCCTGGAGCTCGGCCTTGGTGAGATATGAATCCAAGCCGAAGTAATCAGACTCGTTCTTCCTCAGTCGCCGAATTTTTGCGATTCACTTTCGCAAATGTTCATCGGAAATCATGTCCGTGAGCTCATCTCCATCCATAATCGACGACTTCGAGCATCTCGAAAGTACCATGGTGAGTACGCTCATGTTTTGAGCCATTCTTTGCATTTCTTAGTGGTCCAAAGCCTGAGAAGCAAATCTGCCATCGTGCGCCGCCGCGGCAGTGCTCGCCGGAGGTAACTCCGGTGACCATTTACTATTAGCACTGCCACCCTGGTGTCCCTCGTGGACTCCCGGTTCGAGCTAACCCACTCGCGCATCCGGGAAAGTCCTCGGGCATCGCCGCCGTTGTCGACTGCTCACCGGCGACGAGCTCCACCGGCGTAGTCAACCCTGTGGTCTTGGTCATTGCTGACGTGGCAGTTGACTAGGCATAGGCCCACTAGTCAGCGACTTTGACTCAGTCCACGACCACGTGGCTGTTGACTAGTCCACAGGCCCACTAGTCAGTGGCAGATCTAGATTTGAACCGGTATGAAAAGTATTAGTCCTTATTAGAAATTCCAGAAAATGTTTAGAACTTAGAAAATTCATATCTAATTCGTTTTAAATCATAAAAATATAAATAATATATCAAAATGATCCTAAAAAGAAGATCTATCTGTTTATACTATAACATTTCATACTTGTGTACAAAAATTTTGAGTGAAATTTTCAAACATGTTTAAGTACTATTATTGAACATGAATTTGAAACAAATTTAGGAATCAAATAACCTTTCTAAATGAAAAATAAATGTTTATAAACTCAAATTAATTAACTGAAACAACATTTCATTATTCCAAGTATTAATTTAAAACTTTTCTATTAGCAACTTAAAATCTTAAATCTATTTTCTTAAATAATTTTTAAGTACTAAACTTAAGGAAAAATCTTGAATATATAAAAACTTGTGTATTAGAATTACTTCTTAATTCTAAGTTATTTTCATCCATTGTTTTATTAAGAGGTTAGTTCAAAATCTTTAATCACTTAAAATTTGGATTCCAACCCTGAAAATCTAGAAATAGAAATACTAGACTTTCTAAATTATTTTTAGATACTAATAGAACCCTACAATGAACTTCCAATGCAATAACACCTTAAGTGATATGTTCTTCAAAAGTAATTCTTTTGAAGTACATATAACTTAAGTTCTACCATTTCTTTTTAGTACTAAAACTAATAACTACCTTAGTGTGCTAGTATAGCCATACTTCCTAATTCAAACATGATTGGTTAGATTTGATGATCTATTTCCATATGGTATACCTTAGTCAACTAACTATTTGCAACACCTTTGTTGCAACTTAAAAACTGTTACCTTCCTGGCATCACCTAATCACCATTCCTTTAAGTAATAAAAATATGTCCATTAAGGCTTGTGTTCTTCAAAAGTAATTCTTTTTAAGAACACACCAAATAAGCATCACACCCATTCTTGCCTAGACACATGTAATGACCTTTGCATGCTAAGAGTATTAACAACTCTAGAATCAACCATAAACTGTTTACCTGAGCACTACTGGCTCATGACTAACTATTTGAGTGCCTATGCTAGTTTTGATTGTTATCAATTATAGAAACAACTAATTATGGTATCAACAATCTAAACTACCTTGAATGGCCATGCTCCACTAAAACCCTCTTAACATTGAATGAAACTTAGCTTGTTCTCTTGGTAAGTTCATCTATTAACTACTCTTCAATTATGATAGAGCTATGCTAAACCCTAGAACACTAAACCTTAGGTGTAGTGCTTCTAATCAATGATGAACATGTTCTTCAAAAGTTATTCTTTCAAAAGACATTGAAAGTAGTAACCAACTATTCCATTAAGCTTGAACATATATAACTCTATTTGTGTCTTAAGATTGTTGTCAACCCTATGACTAACTGGGTATTCTTATCAAATAAGAATTACCTCAACTCTGCTTGTCTATAACCAATTACTTGATTGCTAATAACAAGATACCACTTAAAAGTGTTACTTTCAAGTCTTCACCTATTGCTATACCTATTTTTTGCAATAACTCTGGTTTGCAGCTTTATTCTACTGCTTTTGAAGAATTGTCAGTTAACCTAAAACCCTTAACAACCTTGTGTGTGTCTTTGAACTTAAAAGTGCAACACATCACAAGAATTCACCACAACTCAATATTAGCAAATCATCGGGGTTAGGATACGCTTAGAGCGATGCATATCATGCTGCAGTTCTTTTAACATCATCTCTACCAGATGATGGTGCTATTTCAATATTTGGATTTCTTACGTATCGAAGACCTTGACTTGCATAATCTTGCAGTCAAAAAGGCAAGTTCACTCTTGCTCATATCTCTTGATTATGTTTATCAAATTACTTGCAAATATACCTGTGGTATTACTACTGTATCAAAAGCAAAAGGTTCTCCTTTTATACTAATATGACTAGTGGTTATCAACCTGAGTGGTGATAACCTAGGAAGGCTGGCAGGTGGAACCATGGTAAGATTGTTGTGGTGAAGGTTCCACTTGCACGAGAAAGTAAACCCTAGGAGTTAATAACCAATGCCGCAGTTATTCTTGTGCCGTAAAAACTATGTCGTCCAAGAGACTTGGAATGGGACAGGAAAGTCATCTGTATCTTCTCTCATTCGCATGTCAACGGGTAGCCAGCTGCCGGTCGCTATAGGTCTTGCGAGACTACATGCACATGGGTGGGACCCCTCAGTTCCCACGGCACTGGTGTCTATGATGGTCCGCAACGCCTAGGTACTTCATTGTCGGGGGTGAATATCAGGGGCACAACCTGCTTGCGTGAATTGGGTGGGCATGCGTTGTGCGGAGAAGGCAGTGAATGGCTTGGATCAATGACTGGACCCCACACCAAGAAAGTGTGGACGGGAAAGATCGTTCGGTTGTGCAACAAGGCTTTGATCTCTTTTGGAAGGACACACCTCTGCAGAGTGTAAAAGGATGTGACATGTTACCCCTTGTTCCGGGAAGGAGCTGCGAACGCGGCGGGAAAGGTGCTCTCAAGGCACTAATACCCTGTGTTGGTTGTTGGGCGTAGTTTTCAGAATAAAATCAACCTCCTGAAGAAATGTTTACGAAAACTTGCATTGCCTAATGACTCTTGGGTTTAAGGCTGTAGTTAGTGCATCAAACACCTTATACTCTATATGAACTTGTTGGGTAACGCTCGTTACTCACCCCACTCCCTCGTAATCCTTGCTTAGATGGAAGGCAACTCAAGGAGAGAACCTCAAGACCTAAAGATGAAGATGAAGAATTCTACCAACATCAGGATTATCAGCGGAGTCGACAATTATTGCGAAGCTTGGTGGAAAACTAGAATAGGGATAGAAGGCAACCAGTTTCCCTATTCCTAGAACCTAAGTAGCTAGGGTATTTCTCTAGCTAACCAACTGCATTAGTTGTAGTTTAGTTTAGTCTTCCTTGTTTCTTTCTCGTTTGTAGTCGCCAGGACTAAACCTCTACCTGTTGAGGAGGTTCTGAAGATCTTCTGTATGCTGAAAATTGTAATCCTATAGACATACCATGGACCTGCGATGTTTCTGTTGTACCACTCTGATGGATGTAATACTAGTGAGATGGTGTTTCATTGGTGTTATGTCAACAACTTGCATACTACACATGCAGTGGTATGCTGGGTCACCACATTCGGTATCAGAGCAAATGCTTTGACCCTAGGATTAAAACACTTTAATAGGAGACATGTAGGTCTGGTAGTGACTATAGGAAGCCTTCTTATCTGAACCAATTCTTCTTATGACTTGGGATGGATATTCAACAAAAGAATAATCCTGACACACTCGAGTCAAAATTCTTACCTGTTTTTCCTAAGTGAAGTTAGATATCTTGTTCCATACCATAGAGATATGCCATCATTAGAGTCTTACATAAAGGATGTAAGTGGATTATATTTGGTATACAATACATGATAGTCCAAAGAGAGGATACAATCGGAAGGGGAACTATCCTATTGGAAGTAGTATACCAAGGGCAAAATGTGAAATTTAAGTCATCTAAAATTGTAGTAGGGTGATGTTAAGTGGTGAAGTGAGTCTGTATGAGGTACTAGGACCTTAGGTTTTAGACCTGCATATGGATACTTGAGAATGGCATATACAAGTACGATGTACCAACAGTTTAAACACTTTAATCATGTTAGATTCACATGAGAGTCTTCACATGAAGGAGTAGAACTTTCTAGTGAACCAGCAATTTTAGGCTCAGGAGGAAGTTGTTCAAGTAGAATGGTGAATGAAGTGTTCCAACCCATGGCAACTAGGCCAAGTATGACAGGACCATAGTCTTTAGTCGGAGAAGTTTGATCAAAGCACAATGAATAAGCCCTATAAAAGTTATGGAGTTATGGGAACCATGTCCGGTGAAGTATGTATAAGGTATAGGAATACAGAAGTTTTGAGAGATCATGTGAGATTCGTCTTCAATAGGACGGAAGGTAAGCTAAAAGTAGTAGTCTTAAAAGAATCTGAATCCGTTAGAACGATTTCCAAACCCCTTTGCTCAAAATTATTTGATTGTAATTGGGCAATTGAGGTAAGTATTGAGACAAAGAATAGTAGTCCACCACTATGTGCATATAGCACAATATAAGCCTATAATACTTGGTGCTATAAGGTACACATCTAAGCCTGAATTCTAGAGATGTTTTACTCATGGGCTTATGATGATGTTTGTTGCCAGCACAATTTTGGATTTTCTTGGATTTTATTGTGTGACTAGATCTATGCATGAAGTGTGACTTTGATGTGCAAGTGCATGTTGCATCATCGAGTTTTTACTTGATGTTATAGACCTAGAGGGATAAGGGACTCGTGTGAGGGAGAGATGAATTCTAAAGGCAATCAAGCCAAAAGATGAAGATCACCAGATAAACAAAGCCAAAAGAAGGAATATTTCAACTGATCTTCATGGAAGCATCATGAAGTGGTAGTAAGATGAAGTATTGGAATTTAGTAGTAGTACTCGAGTTCTTAAAATACTAGAGGTAACTTTAGATTATTGAGTAGAACCACTAATTAGGTAACCGCAATTGAGTTTAAGGTATTTGAGCTCGTTGTTATGCAGCCCTGGTTATGCGTAGTACATCACGGGTTGATTGAGGTGTTGTAATACTGATGATCCGTTCCGGTATTGCCTGCTACTTTATTCAGCCTGGGAGTGGTAACCCCAGTAACCCTCATTGATAGCGTGACTAAGACACATAACATCTCTGTATAACTTTGATCTCTAGTCCCGAAATCTTGAATTGTTGATTGGTGGTTAAGACGTTAGTGATGCTTGCGGTAGTGTTATCTTTTCACCGTCCAGTTGGGAACCCCAAGAGGAAGGTATGATGAGTATAGCAGCAAGGTTTTTCCCTCAGTTAAGAAACCAAGGTTTATCGTTCAGGAGAGGAGCAGACAAACGACTGAAGGTGATGCCCGCTAGCTTGCGACTGCTACGCACAATTTATAGGGCGCCTCGTCCAAGATTTGCTTTGCGAGCGGCAACGTGGAACCTGCACACAACACAACCAAGTACTTTGTTCCCAACTTACGATGAGGTTGTCAATCTCACCGGTTTGCTTGAAACAAAGGAATGAGCGTATCGAGTGGAAAATAGTAATAGTATGCGAGTAAAGTAAATAGTGCGAGTAAAGTAAACAGGTGATAGCAATATAATGGAAATAGGACCGGGGTCCACAGTTCACTAGCGGTGTCTCTCCATAAGATAAAAGAATACATGCTGGGTAAACAAATTACAGTTGGGCAATTGATAGAATAAAGACAACGTGCATATGATGAGAGGATCACTATGAGATTTACTCTGGGCATTACAACAAGATACATAGACCGCCATCCAACTGCATCTATGACTAATAATCCACTCACGGGGATATCGTCCGAACACCCCATGAGTATTAAGTTGTGAACAACAGATAACTGCATTAAGCAAAGTGTATAATGTAAACAAAGCATATGCCCTCGAGCATATGAATGTTGTTTTCCCCTAGTAGCAATAGCACATCTACAACCTTAGAGGTTTCTGTCACTCCCCCAGATTAAATAGAGGCATGAACCCACTATCGAGCATAAATACCCCCTCTTGGAGTCACTAGCAACTACTCGGCCAAGATAGCTACTAACAACGGAGAGCATGCAAGATCATAAACAACATAGAGATAACATAAGATAAATTTTAGTACATCAACTCAAGTATAACACCAATATTCATCGGATCCCAACAAACCAAAAATGTAGAATTACATAACGGTGATCTCCATCATGTAGGGCAGCTCATGAGATCTAAACATGAAGCACATGGTGAAGAAGACAACCATCTGGCTACTGCTATGGACCCATAGTCCAAGGTAGACTACTCACTCATCACTCTGGAGGCAAGCATGGCGATGAAGAAGACCTCCGGTGGTGATTCCCCTCTCCGGCAGGGTGCCGGGAAGAGCTTCTGGACCCTCCCGATCTTTGGGTCGACGGCGGCGGCGGATCACGATGTGTTCTGGAAAATTGATCGGGTCCTTAGGTTTTTCTTGTCGGGGGGTCTTTATAGGCAAAGGGGCATCGTCAGGAGTGGACCGAGGCGGTCTCACACATAGGGGGCATGGCCCAGCCCCTGGCCGCGCCGCCCTGGTGTGTGGGCCCCTCGTGGCCCCACTCCAACTCCTCTTCGGTTCTCTGGAAGATTCGGTGAAATTCTGGGCGACTGGCTTTGGTTTCATCCAATTTCGAGAATATTTCCTATGTAACTTTTCTGAAACACAAAAACAGGGAACTGGCACTGTGGCGACTTGTTAATAGGTTAGTTCCGGAAAATGCATAAAAGTGCCACGAAGTGTAACGAAACACTAAGCAAATGATGTAAAAACAAGCATGGAGCATCAAAAATTATGGATACGTTGGAGACGTATCAGCATCCCCAAGCTTAACTCCTACTTGTCCTCGAGTAGGTAAGTGATAACAAAAGAAATAATTTTTGAGATGACATGCACCTACACAATCTTGATCATATATGTAAGCGTTGTGCACTGGGATCAAAAGAACTTAAAACATGGGCATGAAAGATATGATCTTGATAGAAGAAACTTAGCAACCATGTTATAACATGAAAATGAACACAAACAAAAGATCATGAACAATGAAACAATGAAAGTCAAACGTGTGTTCAAATCATATGGAAAAAATATACAAATGGTTTTCAGCTTGTCCTTCATGGAGAGCAAAACATAAATGCATAGGACGCCTTCAAGTTTAAGAGGGCGACTAAATACAAATAATTTAAGAACAAGTGAAACCAACAATATGAATCAATCAATGAAAACTTTGGGACAATGCACATTATACTAAGAATGACAACTATGCTCTCTTAATGGTGCACAAATATAGAAGGTGGTGACTCAACATAAAAGTAAAAAAGAAAGGCCCTTCGCGGAGGGAAGCAGTGATTGCAAGTTTTATAGACCTTCAAAAATTATGGTACTTACCGGCTTTGAGCTCTCATTGCCCCCATCATAAGCATCTTGAATGGTTAAAGTTAATGCGAGAACACTTATGCTGCATATACTTGACAAATCATAAGTTGAAAACCTCGTGTGCCATGAATACGAGTACCCAAACCTCATGCTACTTTACTTAGAGTCCCAAGCAAGCTCTTGTCATTGTAAGTATACACGTATCATCGAGAACCACCAATGGGGTACCTCCGTGCCCGATGACATGGAACAAGCCCACATCAAAATGACAGGATAAGCAGACAATGAACACCTCGACATCTCTTTTATTTACCATTTGTATAGCTTTTTTTTTTGAGATGCGTCGTCGAATGTCCACTATGGGCATGCTGCAAATTTCCACCATGAATTATGCATGGCTTAGATTGGCGGCCCAGGCGTTTCTCTAACACATATACAAACTCCATGATCCCGCAAGATTCCCAATTCATTTCACACCGCGAGTATCCATAAACAAAAGATCACGATATCAACTCAAATAAGAAGTGCAATGTTGAAAGCTTGCCCCATGACGGCATGGCTGGGCTAGTCTCCAACTTACAACTTGCAAGCATAACAACTCAATATAAGAGACCACAATGTCAAATTTTTAAGAATGAGAAAAAGTAAAATGTGCCTTCCGGTTCGTGAGAGCTTTACTGACCAATTTTTGCATAACACTGGTAAGAGTTTAATTTGAAGAGTAAATAAAAGCAAGTCAAATTTACTTGGAATAGCAAATTGCTAATAGGTATGTATGGTGGACACTTTGGCAAAACTTGGTTTTCAGGAGTTGGATGCACGAGTAGAGCTCATACTCAGTACAAGGCGAGGGCTAGCAAAAGACTGGGAGCGACAAACTAAGAGAGCAATAACGGCCATAATCATGCAAAGCGACAAAGCAACATTAAAAGAAGCATAAGATGGCATCAAAAGTCAAAAACTAAATGATCATAGAGGCTATTGGTGACTTTGTAAGAGTCTAACATGTGTGAGCATGCGCCAAGTCAACCCAAATAAAGCATCATGGAGAAAACCAAAATAATGCTTCCAAACGATAAAAACAACGCATGATTTTTTCAAAGGCTCATTAAGCAATCTCAGTTATTTTTTGACAAGTCATGCTACAGCTAAACCACTAAGCATACTATCAAAAAGACATCAAGCACAACATGCAAAAGCCTAGGCCGCAGTCTACACAAGCTCCTTCTTGTACCACTTTTTTGCATAAAGCTTTTTCTCTTTTCCAACACCATTCAAACTTTTTATAAACACCTCTTTTGATGAAAACCAATATAGACCAGAGGCAAAAATACACCTTGATGAAAAGATATAATAAGATCTGAACACAAATCAAGGCGAAAATCGAAAGCTAAACGCAGTTCTAAAAAAGAAGAACACTCGTTGAAATTATAAGAATGAAAAAACGGAGTGTTCTTGGCAAATGAAAAGCAAGTTAACTTCTCCAAAAGAAATTTGTTGGGGTCCAACCATTTATTGCAGCAAACTAAACTAAACTAAACTAAAAACTAAAAACAACTGACGCTCCAAGAAAAACGCATAATGCATGAAGCAATAAAAATATAGTGTTTTGAAAGGTGACCTGATTTTTGCCGATGAAGAAGGGGTGCCTCGGGGCATCCCCAAGCTTTGACGCTTGTACTTCTTGGATATTTCTTGGGGTGATGCATGAGAATCCCTAAGCTTGAGCTTTTGTCCATTCTTCAACTCATCTCATCACTCTCCGATCCCTACACCTGCAAACTTCCTTCATACAAAACTAAACACAAATCTATTAGCAACATTAGTTTAAACATAACATAGAATCAACCTCCTTTTGCTTCAGGTTTCAACCTAAAACCACCACATATTAAGCATACTACTGTAGCAACTTCCCCAAAAGTTTCGTGATCAAAAGAACTAAAAAAACGCGATAAAGTGGCAAACACAAATATTGGCAGAAATCTGTCAAAATAGAACAGCTGACAAAGGTCGAATTTTTGAGGTGTTTTCTGTTGCTCAAATCAAAAAGTGTTAAACTAATGAAAGTTTGGATATAACCTGGGGCATATGCACAAGAAATCGCAGGTCCAAAAGATATACAGAGAATTTTCACGAATTTTTATGGTGCAGCACCGAAAACAGTTTCAGGACAGCAACATCCCCAAATCTTACCTCACTCAAATTAGAGGCTTCTCTTGGCACAAAAACGAAATAAAAAGGATAAGGAGAGGTCATTACAGTAGTAATAACTTCTAAGACTCAAATAAAAGAAAAATAACTGAATATAAAAACATTGGGTTACCTCCCAAGAGTGCTTTTCTTTAACGCCTTTGAGCTAGGCGCAGAAAATTGCGAATCAAGTATTTTTCGAAGAAGCATTAAGATCAACTGCAGAAGTTTTGTCAATAAGGCATTGTATTTCATCCACATAAGTTTTTGAAGACCCTTTGTGATCACGCTTTGGTTCACTTAAATCACTAAAAAGATTTTTTAGGACAAATCCAATTAAAATTATTTTCAAAAGCTTCATACAATCCCAAAAGCTTGCTAGGTATAGGTATTTTGGTTCCTTCATTGTTTGTGCTAATAACCTTTATAGGTGAACCGAGTTTATTAAAACGCTTAAGAACTTTCCTAGCTTCAATGGCAACATCTTTAAATTCTAAGCGCAAAGTTTCCAAGATAAAGGCTTTCTTTTCAGGATCCTCAATTTCATGAAGCTTAAGGAACATGTGTTGCATAAAAGGATTAAGGCTAGCAAACCTAGCTTCCAACATGTGAATTAAATAAGCAGAAGCAACTTCAATACTAGGAGCAAGCTCAACCAAAGACTTTTCCTCAACTTCTTTATGCATACTAATATGATTAAAGAACTCCTCAATGTTATCTTTCCCAATAATTGAA
This sequence comes from Dactylis glomerata, assembly GCA_007115705.1. Taxonomy (NCBI): domain Eukaryota; kingdom Viridiplantae; phylum Streptophyta; class Magnoliopsida; order Poales; family Poaceae; genus Dactylis; species Dactylis glomerata. Next base: position 3,924,449 of record QXEO01001278.1, on the reverse strand, counting down.
CCACTACCTACTGAGAGGTCCTCCAGAACGTACTTAGGGAACAACATAATGAACTAGAAGTAAAGAGATAACAACTACCAAGGATTCTAATTTTTTGGGTTTTTAATAAAACGATGCAAGTAAAAATAAACTAAAGTAAAGCAAAACTTAAAACAAAGTAAAGGATGTGCGTGCGAAAACTCCCCTCGCAGAAGTCTTCTTTTTCCTCCCCGGCAATGGCGCCAGAAAAAGTTCTTGATGCTTGCGGTGGTGTTATCTTTTCACCATCCAGTTGGGAACCCCAAAAGGAAGGTATGATGAGTATAGCAGCAAGGTTTTTCCCTTAGTTAAGAAACCAAGGTTTATCGTTCAGGAGAGGAGCAGACAAACGACTGAAGGTGATGCCCGCTAGCTTGCGACAGCTACGAACAATTTATAGGGCGCCTCGTCCAAGCTTTGCTTTGCGAGCGGCAACGTGGAACCTGCACACAACACAACCAAGTACTTTGTTCCCAACTTACGATGAGGTTGTCAATCTCACCGGTTTGCTTGAAACAAAGGAATGAGCGTATCGAGTGGAAAATAGTAATAGTATGCGAGTAAAGTAAACAGTGCAAGTCAAGTAAACAGGTGATAGCAATATAATGGAAATAGGACCAAGGTCCACAGTTCACTAGCGGTGTCTCTCCATAATATAAAATAATACATGTTGGGTAAACAAATTACAGTTGGGCAATTGATAGAATAAAGACAACGTGCATATGATGAGAGGATCACTATGAGATTTACTCTGGGCATTATAACAAGATACATAGACCGCCATCCAACTGCATCTATGACTAATAATCCACTCACGGGGATATCGTCTGAACACCCCATGAGTATTAAGTTGCGAACAACAGATAACTACATTAAGCAAAGTGTGTAATGTAAACAAAGCATATGCCCTCGAGCATATGAATGTTGTTTCCCCCCTAGTAGCAACAGCACATCTACAACCTTAGAGGTTTCTGTCACTCCCCTAGATTAAATAGAGGCATGAACCCACTATCGAGCATAAATACCCCTTCTTGGAGTCACTAGCAACTACTCGGCCAAGATAGCTACTAACAACGGAGAGCATGCAAGATCATAAACAACATAGAGATAACATACGATAAATTTCAGTACATCAACTCAAGCATAACACCAATATTCATCGGATCCCAACAAACCAAACATGTAGAATTACATAACGATGATCTCAATCATGTAGGGCAGCTCATGAGATCTAAACATGAAGCACATGGTGGATAAGACAACCATCTAGCTACTGCTATGGACCCATAGTCCAAGGTAGACTACTCACTCATCGCTCCAGAGGCAAGCATGGCGATGAAGAAGACCTCCAGTGGCAATTCCCCTCTCCGGCAGGGTGCCGGGAAGAGCTTCTGGACCCTCTCAATCTTTGGGGCAACGGCGGCGGCGGATCGCGATGTGTTCTGGAAAATTGATCGGGTCCTTAGGTTTTTCTCGTCGGGGGGTCTTTATAGGCGAAGGGGCATCGTTAGGAGTGGACAGAGGCGGTCTCACACATAGGGGGCGCGGCCCAGCCCCTGGCCACGCCGCCCTGGTGTGTGGGCCCCTCGTGGCCCCACTCCAACTCCTCTTCGGTTCTCTGGAAGCTTCGGTGAAATTCTGGGCGACTGGCTTTGGTTTCGTCCAATTCCGACAATATTTCCTGTGTAACTTTTCTGAAACACAAAAACAGCAGAAAATAGGGAATTGACACTGTGGCGACTTGTTAATAGGTTAGTTCTGGAAAATGCATAAAAGTGCCACGAAGTGTAACGAAACACTAAGCAAATGGTGTAAAAACAAGCATGGAGCATCAAAAATTATGGATACGTTGGAGACGTATCAGTTAGCAATGCCTTTCCTTATCTTAGAGTTGTAGTCTTTGTCTACGGACCAAGACTTGTGAGGTTTTGAATTAACAATGATTGGTTGAATCCATCGGTTCATTTATAGCCTTGTTACTTCATATTTTGTTCAACTTATACAAATGCCTGTTGTGGATGTCCTCCGGTACAGGAGAAACTCTGCCGGATTTCTTCCATGGCTTTGTATAGACCTTACAATTTGAATTAGGATAAATAACGATGGGAAAACCCAATTCTCATCAACTAATAGACATTTTGGGTAAGTACATACATCCTAAAGTGGAATAGAACACCCTACCTAAATGTTTAACCAAAGAATTCGTACCGGTTCTCCACAATTGTGTGGATACACCATAGATTTCTTCGAGAAACCATTAGGAAGATGTTGTAGTAAGACCGACCAAGACTTATAGTCTAACCATGGAGTTCAAATGTTTAGAGATCAATATGTTTAAAGACCATTAGAAAAGTCTAAGGGGAAGAGTTCAGGAAACTTATAAGTGTTGAAAGTTGGATGAAGTATGTCGGTAGTAAATTATTTCCAAGATTTGTCGTAACCTTATGGAGTTCGGCAAAGGAGTGAGATGATTTTGACCATAATCACACCAAGTATGAACCGCAACTGGTATCGTGAACCGCCGCTGGTGAAGATTGAGATTAGAGTTAACCATAATCTTGAACCTAGAAGGCCGGTTAAGATCTATAGAATTGGATCAGAAACCTTGAAAGGGACACATTAAGCATGTCTAATCCATTCTTAGGTAATAAAACCAAGAACCCAATTAGGAAGATTCGTTGGAATAAGTTGTAGGACCCTATGATCCATAGAAGGTGTTGAAAACATGGATAATTCAAGAGAATGACCACAACGAGAAAAGGATGGATGGAGTTCAAGAGACTATTGTTCGGAGTTAGACAACAGAAGATTTCGAGAAACACTCTGGACAAAGGATACCATCTATATCCCCATTAGTTGGTGAAGGAACATCAAGATATATGATACCAATATCAAGTTTGTCCAACAACGTACGAGAGCGAGAACTTCGGGACGAAGTTTAGTTTAAGCGGGGAAGACTGTAATATCCCAGGATTAGAGGTTACAAAATAGAGGCAACAGATGTGTGCATTGCATTTCATGCATAGAAAATCCGGGTAATTTTCGCGCATTTAAAATAAAACATATCAAAGTGATTGGAGTTTCACTTGAGTTGATGGAATTGAAGTAGCTCATCAATTAGAGTGCGATAAACTTCAATATGACCTTTGTTAAAATCCTTGTTTTGGGTAGTGATAGTCACCACAACTAAAAGAGAGTTAAGTGAGGTAAAACTAAAATGCTTGACACACCATTTTAGGACCAAATATCTATTCACACTAAGATCATCAAGGTATTTTTTAAACCCTACTTCTTTCTTGCTAAAGAAGTCAACATAAGTCTTATTCTTAAATCATAATCTATTCTATATTCTTATGTCCTAATCTAGTGAGTCCAAATATGGGAAGTGGAGAGGTTAACTCAATGCTAGTTTGAGCATCAAAATTGCCTTAACTCTAGATGAGATAACTTAAGAGCATTAGAGCCATTCCTATAAAGGCCAACTAGGAGACTTTAGACAATACTCAGATTCTAATTAGGACAAGTCATTTGATATAGGGGGTGATCACATCATAAACCCTAATTCTGGTCTAGACTAGAACCATCTTTAGGAAGTATAACCAATACCTGGAATTATGGAGTTATGAAGTGGAGTAGATCCTATGTGTATACCACAAAGGGGAGATTATATTCTTAATCTCAGAAGGTAGGTACAACCAAGAATAAACCCTTGATAGAGGGGGTTGATAAAGGAAATAGTATGATTATGTCAAGTACATGATTATGCTTGGTGATGAAGATAATTAGGTTAGTTATGAAACCTAGTCTGATAAGCTGATATCATCCTAAAACCAAGTGTGGAGTAGAAGTCCAACTTAAGCACATCTTACTTAGGAGATAACCATCTTGTTAAAGTTATATTAGAAACCTTGACCTGTGTACAAGTTCCATAGAGTGAATCATCTGATATAGGTTGAGCAGATCCTAAGCCTTGACCTAGAAACTTGGTTAGTCTATAGAGACTTTGTTGCATTAATCACATTTTAGAGGGAACACTATTTCATTGATGAGTGTGATAACATTCTATCCAATTCCATAACCTTTTATTCATTTACTTGGGGATTCATACCCCAGTACCATTCCAACTTATGCATCACTATGTGATCATAAGATATATATATATTCCCATGCCCTACCCTTAAATTTAAGAATTATGTTCCAACCACAATTTTGATAAGATAAAATAACCAAGACTTTCACTTAGTGATCAATTCATATATGAATAGGTGCTTTTGTCTTATCACTAAACAAACCCTTCTTAGGGGAAACACTAGTATCATTACTAAACCTAGATACTGATCCAGGAATCACTAGTGACTTAGAAATGGATATATAAGACATTCTCTTATTATTAGCAAATAGTGTTAAACACAAAATGATGTCGTGAAATCAACTTTTTAATAGAAAGGCAGTTATGTTTGAACCCTATATACTTATTCTCTTATGAAGTTATGTTCAAATTAATCTTACTATGCAGAATTATGAGATGGATCAACCCAGTCAAATATTTGGAATGCAACAAGAGTATTATTCAAATTCATCTCTATTTGAAATTCTATGCAAACTCTAATGCTACCTAAAGTATTTTAGGTGCTATTTCATATGAAATATATCTTGATACATTATATAATACTAATGAACACCTAAGTATATTTAGGAGAAACCTTAGTTCAAATTCCAGTATAAGTAGAATTCAAAAACTAGTTAGAAATACAAAACAGAAAACAAGTAAATAAAAAGAAATGAATCAGAAGAAGAAAAAAAGGGAAGAACTAACCTGGCCGCAGCCCACCTGGCCGAAGCCCAACGCCGGCCCAACACCCCAGCTCGGGCAGCCCAAAACTGCACCGCATCATCGTCTTCCTCTGATGCGGGGAGCAGCTCGCTGTCGAGCTCAGGGAGCTCGACCGCCCTGGGATCCACGCCATCGCCTCCTACAGGCTATAAGAGCCCTTCCGCCGCCGCAGGAGCCTTGGTTCCCCACTTCTCCTCCTATTCCAAGATCTCCCTGTCGCCCCAAAAACCTAGCTTCGGCGACCTTGTGCGCTGCCGCTACATGCCGCCCCAAGCCACGAAGAGTATCCCTGGAGCTCGGCCTTGGTGAGATATGAATCCAAGCCGAAGTAATCGGACTCGTTCTTCCTCAATCACCAGATTTTTGTGATTCCCTTTTGCAGATGTTTGTCGGAAATCATGTCCGTGAGCTCATCTCCATCCATAATCGATGACTTCGAGCATCTAGAAAGTACCATGGTGAGTACGCGCATGTTTTGAGCCATTCTTTGCATTTCTTAGTGGTCCGAAGCCTGAGAAGCAAATCAGCCACCGTGCGCCGCCGCGGTAGTGCTCGCCAGAGGTAACTCCGGTGGCCATTTACAGTTAGCACCGCCACCCTGGTGTCCCTTGTGGACTCCCGGTTCGAGCTAACCCACTCGCGCATCCGGGGAAGTCCTCGGGCATCGCCGCCGTTGTCGACTGCTCACCAGCGACGAGCTCCACCGGCGTAGTCAACCCTGTGGTCTTGGTCATTGCCGACGTGGCAGTTGACTAGGCATAGGCCCACTAGTCAGCGCCTTTGACTCAGTCCACGACCACGTGGCTGTTGACTAGTCCGCAGGCCCACTAGTCAGTGGCAGATCTAGATTTGAACCGGTATGAAAAGTATTAGTCCTTATTAGAAATTCCAGAAAATGTTTAGAACTTAGAAAATTCATATCTAATTCGTTTTAAATCGGAAAAAATATAAATAATATATCAAAATGATCCTAAAAAGAAGATCTATCTGTTTATACTATAACATTTCATACTTGTGTACAAAAATTTTAAGTGAAATTTTCAAACATGTTTAAGTACTATTATTGAACATGAATTTGAAACAAATTTAGGAATCAAATAACCTTTCTAAATGAAAAATAAATGTTTATAAACTCAAATTAATTAACTGAAACAACATTTCATTATTCCAAGTATTAATTTAAAACTTTTATATTAGCAACTTAAAATCTTAAATCTATTTTCTTAAATAATTTTGAAGTACTAAACTTAAGGAAAAATCTTAAATATATAAAAACTTGTGTATTAGAATTACTTCTTAATTATAAGTTATTTTCATCCATTGTTTTATTAAGAGGTTAGTTCAAAATCTTTAATCACTTAAAATTTGGATTCCAACCCTGAAAATCTAGAAATAAAAATACTAGACTTTCTAAATTATTTTTAGATACTAATAGAACCCTACAATGAACTTCCAATGCAATAACACCTTAAGTGATATGTTCTTCAAAAGTAATTCTTTTGAAGTACATATAACTTAAGTTCTACCATTGCTTTTTAGTACTAAAACTAATAACTACCTTAGTGTGCTAGTATAGCCATACTTCCTAATTCAAACATGATTGGTTAGATTTGATGATCTATTTCCATATGGTATACCTTAGTCAACTAACTATTTGCAACACCTTTGTTGCAACTTAAAAACTGTTACCTTCCTGGCATCACCTAATCACCATTCCTTTAAGTAATAAAAATATGGCCATTAAGGCTTGTGTTCTTCAAAAGTAATTCTTTTTAAGAACACACCAAATAAGCATCACACCCATTCTTGCCTAGACACATGTAATGACCTTTGCATGCTAAGAGTATTAACAACTCTAGAATCAACCATAAACTGTTTACCTGAGCACTACTGGCTCATGACTAACTATTTGAGTGCCTATGCTAGTTTTGATTGTTATCAATTATAGAAACAACTAATTATGGTATCAACAATCTAAACTACCTTGAATGGCCATGCTCCACTAAAACCCTCTTAACATTGAATGAAACTTAGCTTGTTCTCTTGGTAAGTTCATCTATTAACTACTCTTCAATTATGATAGAGCTATGCTAAACCCTAGAACACTAAACCTTAGATGTAGTGCTTCTAATCAATGATGAACATGTTCTTCAAAAGTTATTCTTTCAAAAGACATTGAAAGTAGTAACCAACTATTCCATTAAGCTTGAACATATATAACTCTATTTGTGTCTTAAGATTGTTGTCAACCCTATGACTAACTGGGTATTCTTATCAAATAAGAATTACCTCAACTCTGCTTGTCTATAACCAATTACTTGATTGCTAATAACAAGATACCACTTAAAAGTGTTACTTTCAAGTCTTCACCTATTGCTATACCTATCTTTTGCAATAACTCTGGTTTGCAGCTTTATTCTACTGCTTTTGAAGAATTGTCAGTTAACCTAAAACCCTTAACAACCTTGTGTGTGTCTTTGAACTTAAAAGTGCAACACATCACAAGAATTCACCACAACTCAATATTAGCAAATCATCGGGGTTAGGATACGCTTAGAGCGATGCATAGCATATATGATGCATATCATGCTGCAGTTCTTTTAACATCATCTCTACCAGATGATGGTGCTATTTCAATATTTGGATTTCTTACGTATCGAAGACCTTGACTTGCATAATCTTGCAGTCAAAAAGGCAAGTTCACTCTTGCTCATATCTCTTGATTATGTTTATAAAATTACTTGCAAATATACCTGTGGTATTACTACTATATCAAAAGCAAAAGGTTCTCCTTTTATACTAATATGACTAGTGGTTATCGACCCAAGTGGTGATAACCTAGGAAGGCTGGCAGGTGGAACCACGGTAAGATTGTTGTGGTGAAGGTTCCACTTGCACGAGAAAGTAAACCCTAGGAGTTAATAACCAATGCCGCAGTTATTCTTGTGCCGTAAAAACCGTGTCGTCCAAGAGACTTGGAATGGGACGGGAAAGTTATATGTATCTTCTCTCGTTCACATGTCAACGGGCAGCCAGCTGTCGGTCGCTGTAGGTCTTGTGAGACTACATGCACATGGGTGGGACCCCTCAGTTCCCACGGCACTGATGTCTATGATGGTCCGCAAGGGACGCCTAGGTACTTCATCGTTGGGGGTGAATATCAGGGGCACAACCTGCTTGCGTGAATTGGGTGGGCATGCGTTGTGTGGAGAAGGCAGTGAATGGCTTGGATCAATGACTGGGCCCCACACCAAGAAAGTGTGGACGGGAAAGATCGCCCGGTTGTGCAACAAGGCTTTGATCTCTTTTAGAAGGACACACCTCTGCAGAGTGTAAAAGGATGTGACATGTTACCCCTTGTTCCGGGAAGGAGCTGCGAACGTGGTAGGAAAGGTGCTCTCAAGGCACTAATACCCTGTGTTGGCTGTTGGGCATAGTTTACAGAATAAAATCAACCTCCTGAAAAAATGTTTATGAAAACTTGCATTGCCTAATGACTCTTGGGTCTAAGGCTGTAGTTAGTGCATCAAACACCTTATACTCTATATGAACTTGCTGGGTAACGCTCGTTACTCACCCCACTCCCTCGTAACCCTTGCTTAGATGGAAGGCAACTCAAGGAGACAACCTCAAGACCTAAAGATGAAGATGAAGAATTCTACCAACGTCAGGATTATCAGCGGAGTCGACAATTATTGCGAAGCTTGGTGGAAAACTAGAATAGGGATAGAAGGCAACCAGTTTCCCTATTCCTAGAACCTAAGTAGCTAGGGTATTTCTCTAGCTAACCAACTGCATTAGTTGTAGTTTAGTTTAGTCTTCCTTGTTTCTTTCTCGTTTGTAGTCGCCAGGACTAAACCTCTACCTGTTGAGGAGGTTCTGAAGATCTTCTATATGCTGAAAATTGTAATCCTATAGACATACCGTGGACCTGCGATGTTTCTGTTGTACCACTCTGATGGATGTAATACTAGTGAGATGGTGTTTCATTGGTGTTATATCAACGACTTGCATACTACACATACAGTGGTATGCTGGGTCACCACATTCTAGTAGTGTTTCTGAAATGGATGCTTGTTTACCCAACCCCCTATAACCAGAATTGCCGCCGATTGCGTTGTGTCTTCTTACACTAAAAATAATATGACAGCCAGCAGTGTCTCCGTCAAGTGATGCCAAAATTTAAGGAACACAAAATGGAAAACATAAAGATAAAATAAGAGAACATAAATAAAAGAAGGGTGTGAGTAACTCGCAGCCAAATGAGAATTAACTTAGTTCTCAGTCAAGTGATGCTATCAAATCTTAGTTGCAACGCATGTTACAACTCACGATTGACATGAATCACCAAGCAAATTGAATCGCCTAAGTTATTTTTTTTCTAGTTGCAACATTACTTGTAACTAAAAAAACATCAATTGCAATTCAACTTATAACTCATAAATCTTGGTGCAAAACCGATAAAAGAGAAGGAATAACAAAAAGGAAAACCCACTTAGATGTGATGGGCATCGGCAAGCCTTTGAACCATCCAGGCTCTCTACGGGTTCCTTGACACTGATGCCGACAAGTGGACCCTAGTCTCGGACGCCAAATCGCCAACCACTCCACGGTCCCGCCTCTCTGCATCTCTTGTTCCGTTCTACCTCCAGGACGAGGTGGGCACCTCGTATTTGCCCGTCCCGCGGAAAGCGCCCTATCGGCCACCATATGAGGCTTCCACGTATCTGTGAGCTGCTCCATGATTGAGGACTAAACGCATAACTAAACTGATCCATCCACCTGTGGCCGCAAGCTCGCCGGGCATGGCTGTCAGCAGGTGGGCAATGCACATGGACACATGGTTTCACTAACCAACCCACCACGGAGAAACGGGAAGGAATTGATCCTGCGCGCCTGACCCGACACCTGTTCTCACTCCGATTCCGGATTGTGTAAATTAACCGGCACATGATCGATCCGTCATCATCACCGCCGGCGACCGTGGAGCCTGTCCGCCGCAGCACGCAACCTGTCCATCGGCGCCGCGATTGTTTATATCAGCATCTAGTGATTAGCTTAAAGAATACACATCTGGAGGTCTATTATAAGCAGCTACTAGTGGCAGTGGCGTCGAGAAAGATCCCAGGGATTAGCAGGACACAGCATTCGGCTGTATCAGTCACAGCGCTATGCAATTTGTTAAGTCGTTCTACTCTGGTTTCATTCAGGAGATGCTATGCGTACCAGGATGGATCAAAGAATTTCAGTATCATTAGCTTCGCTAGACAGGGAACATTATGATGCACAGAGCAATACGCAACTCATTTTTGGCGTTTGAGCAATGAACCTGCAAAACTGATACAATATCACAATATTTTATCGAATCCACTCTTTTTTGACAGCTAATTTTCTCATTACTTTCCTCGAATCAAACCTGCACAACTAATGCTACTCCACAAAAAATAAAGAACAAAAGAACAGCGATTGTGTGTGCACTGAATTTTTTACATCCGAAGCGAAGCCCTCCATGGCTCCATCTGAAGTTCAGACTTTATGATCGATCCGCAGGAGCGGCAGCAGAGATAGATCATCTGATCATGGACAGGCAAGGCAGCCCGTTTAAGATATACCAACCGTCTTCCCCAGCAGCCACATGACGAGCGAGAACTCGATCATGAAGAGCGCGTGCAGCCATGCCCGGTCGACGACAAAGCCGTACACCGTGATCCCCGCCCGGTTGTTCTCCAGGTACGTTACTGCAAAATAAGCACCCGTCGCCATTAGCTAGCTATCAACAATTACTGAAGAATGAAGCTGCTGCAACAATGGCTTCCTGCCGGCGTGTGCGGTTGCGCTTACCCAGTGCCTGCCTCTTCTGGAAACACATGTTGTTGACCTGGAATGGCACGAGCTTGGGGTCGTCGAGGGAGTCATCGCTCCTGGCGTCGTCGTTGTAGCCGTCGGACTCCTCGCCGGAGGCCACCCGGTAGGCGTTGGCGGGCGCCAGGTAGCCCGTGGCGGCGGGCAGGGCGGGGTCGGGGTCCTCCAGGTCGTTGTCGAAGGCGTGGATGGTGGCGTCGGCGTGCCACGCCGCCGCGACGCTCGTGATCGCCTGCGTCTTGTGCGTGATCTTGGCGGCGCTGTGGAGGCAGACCAGCAGCCCGGCCACGAGGCTCACCGAGCAGAGCTGCATGCAAACGATAAGGTGTCATGGGTCGATGCTAATTTGCGCAGTGATTCATGGAGAGTTAAAATTCTCGAATTCTCCACTTTCTAATACACTCTTTCGAATTGTGAACCGGAAATTCTGGCATTTGACCAGAATCTTCACCACCAGAATACATATATCAACTCACTTCCAAAACTTGTATCGCTTGGGCTATCTATTATTAGAGTTGTAACTTGTAGGGATTATAAAGCAAAAATCTTGCTGTATGCCTTTCGTAGGACCATAGCTGTGTCGCCTACTCGCCTTTCGTAGGACCATATCAATTTTCGTCTTTTCTAAGCATGTGTTCACCTATCCCCATTAGTGGTTTCGGTATCTACATCATACCGTACAGTATATGTGGTACTACCATCGACGAGGAAAATTGGATTATGTGTAAGTGTCATGTATATATACTCGGAGCGTGCTGCTTGCGTTTTTTCAAAACAGGCGTCTGAGAAATTTTTATTTCTTAGTCACCCTAAAAAATATGCATTAGTTGCACTTTTCTTATAAAAAAGTATAATTGCACTTTTCTATCAGAGATGTGTAATTCGTTGCAGTTACACCTTTTTTAAACTACGGTTGCACTTTTCTACGTTGACTGAGAAAAAAGAATTTCTCAGTTAACTGAGACATAGGCAAACCCTTTTCAAAAGCACAATCGAGCTTGATAAAAGAACTGTTTGTGTGCCAATATGATATAATACTCCCTCCGATCAGAAATACCCAATAACTGGTTGAACATTTTGGCTCATTTCTAATACCCAATAATTGTTATCCGAACTTGATGAATATAATCGCCAACTCATACTTAGCTTACGTGACATGATAACTTGTCTAACTTGATTTGGTCACTACCGAACAGCCGAAATTGCACAGAAATATGTGGTCAAAATTAACATGGAGAAGCAGAGTACTGACCGCGAGCTCGCCTGCGGTGGCGAGATTGATGCTTGCATGTGGCCTGGTGGTGGCGAGTAGCGCGGAGAACTGGGTGGCGGTGACGAGCACGAGACACAGGATAATGAAGCGTCGGTACCGGTGGCTGATGCGGCGGAGCTGGTCCCTGATCCGGCGGTGCTGGTCGAGCACGACGGCGACGTCGGCGAACCTGCCGAACTCCCTCGCGAAGCCCACCATCCTGAGCACCTGCAGGTAGCAGATGACCCGGAAGAGCACGCAGATCATGAAGAAGACGGCGGTGCGGTAGACCCACGACGCGACGTCGGCCGCGCAGGCGGCCGCGTTCAGCCACGGCGAGGGGAACGGCGCGGCGGACCAGTACCAGTAGACCTTGTACGCGGCCTCGGCGAGGGAGCAGGGGACGAGGAAGCAGGCGAGGACGCGGAAGGAGCGTGCGAGCTGCGCGGCGTAACCCGCGTGCACCTCGTCGGAGTCGTGGCGGAGGCGGTCGATGCAGAGGAGCCGGCGCAGGCCGATCCCGCGGAGGAGCGAGGCGAGGGAGAGGTACGCGAGGGATGCGGCCAGGGTGAGGGAGACCTGCACCTGCCCGTCGAAGGGCCGGTCGGGGGCGGTGGGAGGGAGGAAGAGGGTGACGGCCGTGGGCGCCGCGACGGCGAGGAGGAGGAAGATTGTGAAGGAGCCGGCGGAGCGCGGCGTGGTGGCGTGGTCGACGCACATCCAGCGGAGGCAGGCCCGGAAGCTGCGGAGCTCGTCCCCCGCGTGCGACTTGCACCGCGTGTACTTCGCCGCGGACTTCTTCCCCGCCAGCAGGGGCGCCGCCGAGGACGTCGTGTCCGCCATGGTGGTGGCCGCGTTCGCCGCGCGCGTCCCCGGATCGGCTCCGCGCGCGTGGGAGCGGGAAGACGAGGCTGGGGCCAGTCGTGGACAGGGAGAGAAGTGCGGGAGCGGGAGTACTATGCGAGTTTGCTGCCGCATCCTGGGTGATGTGGGATAAAGACGAGAAAGTATCCAGTGCAAACCAGCTTCTGATGGAAACCTGGAAACTGCAAGATGGACCTTTAAATGTGGAATGTGCGGCTGAGATCTCGAACCAAACATTTTGCGAAAAAAACGCCCGCCTGCCAGTTGTCTCTTACTGAAAACCCCCTTACTTACTATCTCTTCACCACTGAAGACCCTGAAACATGGTACAACAATTCTTGAAGTTCCAGTATGACCTAGGATTCGTTCCCCTCTTGTTCTATGTGAGCTGACAGGCGGCTATTTGGGAGCGGCCAGGGCACAACGCAGGTTGGAACGTCGGCGGCACACGTGAGGGCGTCGTGCGAGATCCGATTCATACCAGGTTGCGGCTGTGGGATCTGGTCATGGCGTTTGTCATAGCTCGTCGGATTTTGCACGTGGTTGTGGTGTGAATTTCTTCACATTCCTTCACAGAGACACATGTGAACCAGCGATTTGGCCGAGTTTGCTTTTTGAGTACCAAATTTTGCGTTCTTATGTCCGTGCGTACCCTCCACATTTGGATCTAGTTTCGTAAATTCTCCATTGCTTGCTGGATTTTTACTCTTTTCATACTGAAGTGCGTGGCACAACGAATTCAGATTTTTTTATTGATCTAGTTCTACTAGGGAATGGTGAACGACGCCTTGCTTCGGGAATAGCCCCGTAGCTCCTGGCGCCGCCGCTCTTAGAGCTCAGAGGAGACCGACATCAACATCTACACACGTTTCAGGTCCTCGTTTGGCAAAGATACAGAACTTTCGGTAATTTTGTGCAAAGACGTAACAGCTAGGTGGGCGTTCTTTTGCAAAATGTTTGGTTCAAGATCTCAGCCGCACATTCTACATCTGAAGGCCCATCTTGCAGTTTCCATGTTTCCATCAGAAGCCGATTTTCACTGGATAGTTTCTCGTAACAGATACAGCTTGATATACAAATAACCGTCAACAAGATTCCCTATTCCCACATGGGTAATAAGCTCGCATCTCATATCCACCGTGCAATCCACTGCGCCGCAATGATACAAAGGGGTCCCGATGAAGGTTCTCATGAAGATCGATAATATTCGAAGAGCTTATCTTTGGGCGGCTTGCGACAAAGTTACCGGTAGAAAATGCAAAGTGAATTGGGAGTTGGTTTGCAAACCAAAAGAGTATGGAGGCCTTGGAATTCTAAACCTTACAAAGTTTGCCTCCGCGCTCCGTTTGAGATGGCTTTGGAATGAATGGAAAGACAACCCAAAGCCTTGGGTCGGCCTTGGAACCCCGTGCTCTACTCTTGACAAAGATCTCTTTGCGGCGGCCACAACGGTGAATGTTGGAGATGGCAAACGAGCAAGCTTTTGGGAGGACTCGTGGCTTGAGGGGGTGCGGCCAAGAGATGTGGCGCCACTAATTTTTGGCCTCACAAAGAAAAGAAAGTGCACGGTGAGCAAAGCCTTGGAGAATGACTTTTGGGTTTCACAAATCAACATACAAGACGGTCTTGATGTCGACCACATAGCCCAATTCCATAGGCTTTGGGAGAAGGTGAACTTGGTTACTTTACATGACAATTCACCGGACACGATTGTTTGGAACCTATCGAGCAATGGGAGCTACTCTTCAAAGTCGGCCTACTTGATGCAATTTCGGGGGCTCATCTTTTCCCGGTTCCCCTCTTTGATTTGGAGGCCTTGGGCCTCTTTGATTCTAAGTGTAAATCCTTTGCATGGTTGGTCATTCAAAATAGAGTTTGGACGACGGATAGACTTCAACGAAGAGGTTGGCCAAATTGTGGTCTTTGCAAGCTTTGCAATCAAGAGCAAGAGTCGGCGGCACATCTTCTATTCAAATGCCGGTTCACTACTAGAGTTTAGAACTCCATCAAGCTATGGATGGGTCTTCATGCTATGGACATTGACGGTTGGCAAGACATGCAAAATGTTAAAGATTGGTGGAGCGAAGGCATTCACAAAAAGGGCTCCCCGGTGAAGGCGATGGCTTCCCTTGCTATGCTTATCTCTTGGGAGATATGGAATGAAAGAAATGCGAGAGTTTTTCTGCAATATTTCTCCACCTCCGACATGGTTATTAATAGGATTAAGGATGAGGCTTGGTTGTGGTGCCTAGCGGGGGCTAAAGCGTTGTGTAACATTATGCTGCGAGAGTAGGCTTGTGTTTTGGCTTGACTTGTTGTCAAGCTTGGTTTGTAAGACCTCTCTAAAACTTCTTCTTAATTAATTGAAAATGGCAAATCTTTTGCCTTGTTTTAAAAAAAATCACCAAATAATAACCCAAGACCGTGGCTAAATTATTTTGATCAGAAAATGATAGAATAAGATTCACTACGGCACAGTGATACAGAGGACATTAGCAGCAACCACTGAATAATATCCCAACACCGGCTAATTTACTTTGCCCAGGAAAGGAAAGAAAAAAGGTAGTGCATTCTCATGAAAATCCATTCAAGGCAGCAGGGGAAAACAACACTGCTTTGGCCCCAATTGTAACGCAAAGCATACACTGCAGCCATGAGCATCGCCGAACAGAGACCTCGATCCTGTTAGATGTATATTTGTATACTGTAGTTTCCCCACCTGTTAGGGGGTTTCCTGCATATTTTCACACATGTACATGTACTATATATGTGGCCTTTGGCCCCAGGGAATACTATGTTGCATATTCCTAACATGGTATCAGAGCGAGGTTAGGTTAGACACTTTTGCAACATCCGTCGGCCTCCTCTTTCCCTGCCGTCGTCGGTCTCCTCCCCGTCTATGATCTCTCGTCGGTCTCGTCAGCCTAGACTTCCATGGTGCGACCGTGTCCTGCCCGGCCTCCATCTGCTCGCCCGTGACCGGCCTCGATCTGTTCGCCCGAGAGCCTCCATCTGCTCGGCCTCGAGTCCTCAGCCTCGCCCCTGTCGGCCTCGATCTGCTCGCCCTCGCCCCTGCCCTGCCTCGATCTGCTTGGCGAGCGAGCCGGTTGCGCAGCCTCGATCCTCTTGTCGAGGCCACCGAGGACCTCCTCGATCCGAGCATCGAAGGCGTGCAGCATATCCTCGGCTGCAACGGTCCTCGTGAGTCAGCCGCCGCCGGCAAACTCGTCATAGCCGCCTTTCTTTCCGGCTTTCCATTCCGGCTCAATTTTCTCCAGAATAGCTTCGTGTTGCCCCGATCTGGCTTGTCCGAGTGCTCAACTTGTCGGTGTTGTCCTGTTCTAGGCGGAATTGGCCAGAGTTTGCAAGCTCAGATCCAAATTCAATTGTAAAAAAAAAGAAAAAAAAGAAAAAAAAGAGAGAGGTATGTCTTCCTCATCGGGCTATGTTGTGATTCCTCGCTGCCCGGTGATTTTTGATGGCGCGAATTACCCTGATTTCACCGCCTTTATGCACATTCACATGCGCGGTCTCCGTCTGTGGGGTGTGCTCTCCGGTGAGGTCTCCTGTCCGCCGTGCCCCACTCTTCCTCTGTCTCCTATTCCGCCGACTCCGCCTGCTCTTGGTGATGAAGCTACTCAGGCTGAGAAGGCTGCTGCTGAGAGTGCTGATATGAGTGATGTTGCTGCATATGATCTGCAGTTTCAGCAGTACTCCAGTTCCCTTGAGACATATCGGCTGGACCTGACAGCCTACACTCAGTGGATGGATGAGGATGCTTGTGCTGCAGCTGTTCTCACTTCCAGTGTTCTACCACAGTTTGCCTCTGAGTTTATGGGTCTTCCTACTGTTGCTGACATGTGGGCTCATCTTCGTCAGCGCTACCAGCCATCCGGGGATGCTCTTTATCTGTCTGTGGTTCGTCAGGAGCATGCCCTTCAGCAGGGTGAGTCTACTATTGATGAGTTCTACACTCAGAGTGCTGCTATCTGGCGTCAGCTTGACTCTCTTCGCACTGCGGTTTGTGGTACCTGCCCGTGCTATCGGACGGTGCGCTCGGACTTGGAGTTTCAGCGCGTCTATGAGTTCTTATCTCGGCTCCGCAAGGAGTTCGAGCTCCGGGCTGAGGAGACTCGCCTCCGTGGTGTTGGTTTTCTTGAGGTTCCTTCTGTGCTTGCTGCTCGTGGTGCTCCACCATCGCCTGCTCCTTTGCCTCAGTTGCGGTCGCCTGCCCCGCCTATTTTATCCACTCATCAGGGACAGCATCAGAGTCAGCACCAGCAGCCTAGTGGTCAGGATCGTCACCCTACTCGCCACTGCACCTACTGCAACAGGGATGGGCACACTGCATCTAGCTGTTATACGAGGGATCCCAGTCTGCGTCGTCAGCACCGGGCTCGTGCAGCTTCTGGTTCATCAGGCTCCTCTGCAGTTGCCCTCACTGATCAGGATATTCTCAGTCGTCTTCGTGGTCTGCTCGCCACTCCAGGTTCTCCTTCGATGGGCACTGCTGGTTCTGTGACTGGTTCTCCTGGCACTACGCGACCACCACCTCCTACACAGTCAGGTACGTCCCCGTGGTATCTGGATTCTGGAGCTTCCTTCCATATGACCTCTGATTCCTCTATTCTGTCTGTTCTTCGTTCTCTCATTTCTCCTGTTAATGTTCTCACTGCTGATGGTATCTCTCTTCCTGTTTCTAGTCGAGGCACCCTTTCTACTTCCTCTTTTTCTGTTTCTGACATTTCTCATGTTCCTCGTCTTAAGATGAACCTATTTTTTGCTAGCCAGCTTACTGATTCTGGTTGTCGTGTCATTCTTGACACAGATTCTTGTGCTGTTTAGGACCGTCACACACAGGTCCTAGTTGGAGCTGGCTCTCGCCGCCGTGACTCTTCGGGGCTGTGGGAGTTAGACTGGCTTCGTGTTCCTTCCGCTGCCACCTCTCCTGCCAGTTCTCCTGCAGTCGTCGCCTCCGTCACCGGCTCTTTTCAGCAGTGGCATCATCGTCTTGGTCATCTTTGAGGCTCTCGCCTGTCGTCGTTAGTTCATCGTGGTCTTCTGGGGTCTGTCTCAGGAGATGTGTCTTTAAACTGTCAGGGCTGTAGGTTGGGCAAACAGATTCAGTTACCCTATCCTACCAGTGAGTCTGTATCTCAGCGACCTTTTGATTTAGTTCATTCTGATGTTTGGGGTCCGGCTCCTTTCACTTCGAAAGGGGGCCATCGCTACTATATTCTATTTATAGAAGATTTTTCCCGGCACACTTGGTTGTATTTTATGCATTCTCGCAGTGAGGTGCTCTCCATATATCAGCGTTTTGTGGCTATGGTCCTCACTCAGTTTTCTACACCTATTCGTGTGTTCCGTGCTGACTCTGCTAGTGAGTATATCTCCAAGCAGCTGCGTGGTGTTCTTGCTGAGCAGGGCACTCTTGCTCAGTTCTCCTGTCCGGGCGCCCATGCTCAGAATGGCGTTGCTGAGCGTAAGCATCGTCATCTTCTTGAGACCACTCATGCTATGATGATTGCTTCTTCTCTTCCACCGCATTTTTGGGCTGAGGCTGTCTCTACATCAGTTTATCTCATTAACATTCAGCCTTCTGCCGCCCTTCAGGGTGGTATTCCTCTTGAGCATCTCTCCGGTCGTTCTCCTGATTACTCGACGCTTCGTTTGTTTGGTTGCGTTTGCTATGTTCTCCTTGCTCCTCGCGAATGCACCAAACTGACCGCTCAGTCTGTTGAGTGTGTTTTTCTTGGATACAGTGATGAGCATAAGGGCTATCGGTGTTGGGACCCTGTTGGTCATCGGATGCGCATTTCTCGTGACACCACGTTTGATGAGACGCGTCCTTTCTATCCTCGCCCCACCTCCTCGACCTACCCAGTAGAGGATATATCTTTTCTACTTTTTCCTGACACACCTCCTTCTGTTGCTATTGATCCTCCTTCAGGACCCATTATTGCCGATGCCTCGCCTTCGACCCCGTTGTCCTCCTCATCACCTGATTCCCCTCCTTCCTCTTCTGACAGCCCATCCACCTCTCCGTTGTCTCCTTTTCCCTTTCATTATTCTCGGCGTTCTACTATTCAGGATACTCCCCCTGATGTCCCGTCTTCCTCTTCTTTCGATGAGTCTTCCTCTTCTGATGAGATTTCCTCTCCTCTTCCTGTTCGTCAGCGTCGTCCACCTGATCGTTACTCTCCTAGTCAGTACGGTCTTTCTGTTGCCCTCGAGCCGACTTCTTATCGGGATGCTGAGCGTCATCCCGAATGGCAGCTTGCCATGGCCGAGGAGATTGCTGCGCTTGAGCGCACTGGCACTTGGGATCTTGTTTCACATCCTCCTGGTGTTCGTCCCATCACGTGCAAGTGGGTCTACAAAATTAAGACCCGCTCTGATGGATCTCTTGAGCACTATAAAGCGCGTCTTGTGGCTCGTGGCTTTCAGCAGGAGCAGGGCCGTGACTATGATGAGACTTTTGCTCCTATGGCTCATATGACCACTGTGCGCACTCTTCTTGCTGTTGCCTCCGTTCGCCACTGGTCTGTGTCTCAGCTTGATGTTCAGAACGCCTTTCTCAATGGTGAGTTGCGTGAGGAGGTTTATATGCAGCCTCCTCCGGGGTATTTTGTTCCTGATGGGATGGTCTGTCGTCTTCGGCGCTCTCTTTATGGCCTGAAACAGGCCCCTCGCGTCTGGTTTGAGCGATTTGCCTCTGTGGTGACCGCTGCTGGTTTCTCCCCTAGTGCTCATGATCATGCGCTGTTTGTTCACACTTCTCGTGGACGCATGATACGTCTCCAACGTATCTATAATTTTTGATGCTCCATGCTTGTTTATACACCATTTGCCTACTGTTTCGTTACACTTCGTGGCACTTTTATGCATTTTCCGGAACTAACCTATTAACAAGTCGCCACAGTGCCAGTTCCCTGTTTTCTGCTGTTTTTGTGTTTCAGAAGTGATACACAGGAAATATTCTCGGAATTGGACAAAACAAGTTCCTGAAGTCTTATTTTTCCCGGAAGCTTCCAGAGATCCGAAGAGGAGTTGGAGGGGGGCCACGAGGGCCCCACACACCAGGGCGGCGCGGCCAGGGGCCTGGCCGCGCCCCCTATGTGTGAGGGTGCCTCGGGCCACCTCTGACGATGCCCCTTCACCTATAAAGACCCCCCGACGGAAAAAACCTAAGGGCCCGATCAATTTTCCAGAACACATCGCGATCCACCGCCGCCATCGACCCGAAGATCGGGAGGGTCCAGAAGCTCTTCCCGACACCCTGCCGGAGAGGGGAATCGCCACCGGAGGTCTTCTTCATCGCCATGCTTGCCTTCGGAGCGATGAGTGAGTAGTCTACCTTGGACTATGGGTCCATAGCAGTAGCTAGATGGTTGTCTTCTCCACCATGTGCTTCATGTTTAGATCTCATGAGCTGCCCTACATGATTGAGATCACCGTTATGTAATTCTACATGTTTGGTTTGTTGGGATCTGATGAATATTGGTGTTATGATTGAGTTGCTATACTGAAATATATCTTTTGTTATCTCTATGTTGTTTATGATCTTGCATGCTCTCCGTTGTTAGTAGCTATCTTGGCCGAGTAGTTGCTAGTGACTCCAAGAGGGGGTATTTATGCTTGATAGTGGGTTCATGCCTCTATTTTACCTGGGGGAGTGACAGAAACCTCTAAGGTTGTAGATGTGCTGTTGCTACTAGGGAGAAAACAACATTCATATGCTCAAGGTGAAAGGACATATTCATTGCCTTCTGTTTTTGGGTGTTTGATCACAATACAAGGAATTTAACCTTGTGCTGAGCTGTGCAGGAATTCTACAGGTTTTGCACAAGACTGATGGTGAAGAAGTGTGGGAATGGGGACTGCTGTAGAAAGGCTCGAAATCACCCAAAGGAGAGAAATCTGCAGTGCCGGTAATTCTGTTTCAGGGCCGGAAATTCCGCCCCATGGCCGGAATTTCCGCCCCTGGACAAAATTTCCGGGGGCCGGAAATTTCATAATTTCCGGCCCTTCGAAATATGGCTAAGTCCCTTACGAAGCCGGGTGGTGCACCGTGCAGTAAGGGGGCCGGAAATTCTGGATTGGCAGAATTTCCGGGGGCCGGAAATTTCAGAATTTCCGGCCCCCCGAAATTTCGGCTAAGTCTTCTCCTAAAGGCCGTGGTGCATCTTGCAGATAAGGGCCGGAAATTCTGGTAACACAGAATTTCCGGGGGCCGGAATTTCCGCCCCTAGGCCGGAATTTCCGCCCCCCCGTGATTTTTCACTAAGTCCTTATCTCAAGTTGTGGTGCGACTTTCAGGAGAGGGCCGGAATTTCTGGCCGGAATTTCCGCCCCCAGGCCGGAATTTCCGCCCTTCCCGGACCCCGGAATTTCCGCCCCAGGGCCGGAATTTCCGGGGTAAGTTTTCTCCAACGGCCACATTTCGAGCCAGCCTATAAATAGTTGTCCCCTACCTCAGATCTGGTTACCTCGTCCACACTCTCTCTCCTCCATTGGTGCTGAGCTTCATCTTCGTAGATCTCCTTCCCTAGCCAACCAAATCCTCCAAGACTTGGTAGATTGGGAGAGGATCCATAGATCTACAACCTCACCGAAGTACTTAGTGATTGCTTCACCCCTCCTCCGTGGACCTTGCCTTAGGCAAGAGAGGTCACCTCAAAGCTTCCTCCGTGTAAAAGCTTTGTGGTTGTTCTTGTTGGGAGCCTCCAATTGAGTTGTGGAGTTGTGCCCCAACCTCCGTGTAAGGGTTTCGGTCGGTACCCCCACTACCACCGCTTAGTGGAAACGAGTTAGCCTCCGTGGCTTGCTCACCGGAGAACAAGGTGAGCCTCCGTGGCGTTTGGTGGACTCCGTGTCGCCACACCTCTCCAACGTAGACGTACTTCCCCTCAAAAGGAAGGAACTACGGGAATACATCCTTGTGTCTCCGGCTTCCACTTTACGGTTCTTTCTTACCCTTACTCGCATCGGTTTTACTCGTTTCACTCTTGTTCTCTTGCTTGCTTGTCACATAGGAAATTCACCTAGTTGCACATCTAGAGAATTTCGTTTGTGTCAAGCCTTAAAATTGAAAAAGGTAAAATTTTGTGTAGCGCCTATTCACCCCCCCTCTAGTCGCCCGTGAGATCCCTTTCAATTGGTATCAGAGCCTCGTGCTCTTTGATTGGGCTTAACCGCCTAAGAGATCATGGGCGAAGAGGAACCCGCCACTAAGGCGGATTTTAACAACATAATGACTCGCATGGATGCTATGATGGCAGCCATGGAAAGCCAAAAATCTCAACTTGATGCTCTCACTAGTGGAACATCAAGTACCACTCCACCAACTCCGGATGACACCTCGGGTAAGGATAAGCCATCCTTAAACGAGGAAGATCCGGAGAAGGATGGGAATGAGAACAACGAGGATCCCCCCAAGAAAGATGACACCTCTCGGAGACATAGCACGGAGGTTCCACATCCTACAAGCTATGTCTCCGGAAGGCACCTTCAAATGCCACACCTTGCCTCATGCGGCCCTCCGCCACAACTTGATGCTTCTAGCTTTGCCAATTGGCAAGATAACATGCGCTCTCACATCAATTTCGTGTCTATTGAGCTTTGGAGGATCATTGAGCAGGGTTATCATCCAACTTCCAAGGACTTGTCCAACTTGTTACCTTGGGAGCAAATCGACAAGCAGCTCAATGCCTCCGCCTTGCACCTCATTCACATGTCACTCTCCGAGAAGGACAAGGCCTTCGTCCGCAACATCTCTTCCGCCAAGGAAGCTTGGGATGCTCTCACCAAACTCTTCATCGGCAATGAGAGCATTCAAGAGTCCAAGTTTGATGAGGCGTCTAATGAAGCGGACAACTTCGCTATGCTTGATGGTGAATCTCCCGAAGAACTTCATCGTCGTCTCTCGGCACTCCAAGTGAAGCTTGTCGACCTCGGCTCCACTCAATGTGATGGAAGATGGATGAAGAGGAAATTTGTCCAAGCTCTCTTGCCCTTCTTCAAGGATACTATGAACTCAATCAAGGGAGATGCCAACTTTAGGAAGATGACCGCTCATGACATCTTGCAAGAGATTGTGGCAAGGAAGATTTCTGAGAAGAATGCGGATGATGCTCTAGCTCGTGCACGTGGTGTGCGTGCACCCAACCTTGCTTTGAAGGCAAAAGTTTCTCTTCATGAAGAAGCAAGTTTGATGGAAGAGGAAGAGTCTATGAGTGGAAGTCCCGAAGACATGAAGTATGCTCATGCCGAACACATGGCTCTTGCTCAACGGGCTTTCATGAAGAAGTGGAAGTCATCAAGTGCCTCCAAACCTAAGGCCACAAGTAGAGTGAGGACATGCTACAATTGTGGGAATCAACACCACTTCATCGCGGATTGTCCCTATGAAAGAGTGGAAGATCACAATGGAAGACTCATTCGCAAGGAGATGAAGGCCAAGTCTTACCCACCAAGGAACTTTGATAAGAAGAAAGCCGTTCCAATACATGCTTTGACGACTCAAGAAGAATACCCATCCGGTGATGATGCAAGTGATGATGAAGAAGTAGGAAGGGCCGCCATCGCCATCGCCAAGCCCATCTCTTCACCATCCCTCTTCGCTTCCGCAAACGAGTCCAAGCGCTTCAACTCCAAGGGAACATGTCTTATGGCTCACGCTACAAAGGTATCACCGACTTTCATACCCATCATACCTAGAAGCTTATCTTTGATGGATTGTGTTGATACTAGTAGTGATAAGGATGAGCCTAATGATTTTGACACCTTCATGTCAACCTTGAATGGGGAGACCAAAGCTCAATTTGAGATTCTCCTAAATCAATATAATGAGTCTCTTCAACTTAATGATAAAAATGAGGAACGCATCTTTGAGCTAGAAGGGCATGCTCGTGAGTATGCCGATGAAATTGCAACTCTCAATCAATCTCTTGAGGTTGAGCAAGATCTAAGGATGGCACTTGAGGCATCCAAGTTAGGTCTTGAAGAATCCTATAACTTGGACATTGCTAGACTTAAGAATGATCGTGATATTGCTCAATCAGTAGCTAATGAACTTAGGTTGCAAAATGAGAAACTAAATGCTATGATTGCTAAAGAAGCAACCAAGTTATCTTCTAGCACCTTTGTTGCAAGTACTTGTTACTCTAATCCTCTTTATGAGAAAGATGCCCCCAAAGGTGACACAAGACTTGACGAGCTTTTGAGTGCTCAAAAGCAACATGGTGACAAGACCGGGCTTGGTTTCACTCCCAAGTCCAACAAGAAGAGGAACAAGAAAAAGAACAAGAAGAAGAACAACAAGAAGACGCAATTTCTTGTGCCCACTCCTCCTCCTAAGAAGCACATCCCAAATGACATATGCTTTGACGAGGATGGCAATGTTTATGAGGAGGAGGGGGAGCTTGTGAGGGAGGTAGTTGGGAATGCCAAGAGGGCAATGCCTAACCACAACGACTTTGCGGGAAAATATAACCCCTCTTATGTTCTTCGTCGTGCTTATGATGGACATGTTTATGCTAAATTTGTTGGCTCACCTAATGAATGCATTGCTTGGTCTATTTGGGTTCCTAAGACCCTTGTCACTAACAAAAGAGGACCCATTGAAAAATGGGTACCTAAAAACAAAGCTTGATCTCTTGTAGGGCTTTGCTTCCGGTGCGGGACAATGGATAATTGATAGCGGTGCTACCAATCATATGTCCGGAAGCAAAGAGTTGGTGAAGGAGCTTCGCACCGGTTCATCTAGTGCGGGCTACGTCACCTATGGAGATTCCTCAAGGTCAAAGGTATTGGGTCTTGGTAAAGTTGTTATATCTCAAGATGTTACCGTGGAGAATGTCATGCTTGTTGAGTCTCTCTCTTACAATTTACTTTCCGTAGCTCAACTTGCCGATATGGGCTTTGCAACTTTCTTTGATGTTGGGATTGTAGTTCTTTTGTGGAGCAAGTCTCTTAAAGTAGCTTTTGTTGGGCATGTTGAAAACGGCTTATATGTGATTGACTTCTCGGAGAAGGTCACTAAAGCCGCAACTTGCCTAATGGCTAAAGTTGACGTGGGATGGCTATGGCATCGCCGGCTAGGCCACGTCAATATGAGAACTTTGCAAAGACTCCACAAAGGTAACCACATCCTAGGACTAACCGATCTAACTTTTGCCAAAGATCGTGTGTGTAGAGCTTGCATTGAAGGAAAGATGCATGAACTTCCTCATCCTAGCAAGACGATCATTTCCTCTAAGAGGGTCTTAGAGCTCCTTCACATGGACCTCTTTGGCCCTCCATCTCATGCAAGTCTAGGAGGGAAGAAGTATTGCTTGGTGATTGTTGATGACTATTCAAGATATACTTGGGTCTACTTCTTCAAGCACAAATACGAGACCCAACAAACCGTCATGGACTTCGTCAAGGAAGTGGAGCGTCAATATGGCCAAGATATCTTGATGATCCGGAGTGATAACGGGACGGAGTTCAAGAACTACACCGTCAACGAATTCTTGAGTGATGAGGGAATTCAACATCAATACTCCTCCCCCTACACTCCGCAACAAAATGGTGTAGCCGAGCGGAAGAACCGGACCTTGATGGACATGGCAAGGGCAATGTTAGCGGAGTTTAAGTCTCCGTATAACTTCTGGGCCGAAGCTATCAATACCGCTTGTCATGCTTCCAACCGGTTATATCTTCGCAAGGGCTTGAACAAGACTCCTTATGAGATCCTCACCGGCAACAAGCCTAACATCAAATACTTTCGAGTATTCGGTTGTAAGTGCTTCTATCTTAGAAAGGGTGTTCATTTGTCCAAATTTGACTCTAAAGCTCTTGAGGGTATCCTTGTTGGTTATGCCGCCGAATCTCATGCTTTTAGAATCTTTGACAAAGAGTCCGCTCGTGTTGTTGAAGTTTCTAACGTGAGATTCGACGAGAATGACGGCTCCCGTGTGGAGCAAAGTGGTGTTTGTGATGTAGGTGACGAAATACCTCCCCAAGCCATAAGAAGAATGGGTGTGGGTCATCTCATACCCATTGAGGGACACCTTTTGGCCGAAGGAGAAGGACTATGCTCTACTCAAGTGGAGCCTTCACCTTCACAAGCTCTACAAGCTCCTCAAGGACCGATAGATGCTAACCAAAGTCAAGCATTAGACCCTCATTCAAGCGAGCAAGGCCAAGATCAAGACCAAGTGGACGGTGGTGATTTCTCACCATTGGTAGATCAAGGCCAAGCTCAAGATGTTGAGCATGCTCATGATGTTGATCAAGCTCAAGTTGAAGGTCAAGGCGAGGACCAAAATAGTGGTGATGACCAAGTGGCTTCTCAAGAGTCTTTTGAAGAAGCTCAAGCTCGCCGTGCAAGGAAAGTGGAAGAAGCTCTTCGCAAAGGAAGTCATACCTTGGATAGTGTGATTGGAAGTGTGAGAAAAGGGGTTTCCACAAGGAGACAATTAGCCAACTTTAGTATCCATCATGCCTTCGTCTCTTGTGTGGAACCTCAAAAGGTGTTTGAGGCACTTGAAGACCCGGATTGGGTGGAAGCCATGCACGAAGAACTCAACAACTTCAAGCGCAATGAAGTATGGTCTTTGGTGGAGAAGCCCAAGGAGTGCCGCAACGTCATTGGAACTAAGTGGGTGTTCAAGAACAAACAAGATGCCAATGGGATTGTCATGAGGAACAAGGCTCGCTTGGTTGCTCAAGGATACTCTCAAGTGGAAGGAATCGACTATGGGGAGACCTACGCTCCCGTGGCTCGTCTCGAGTCAATTCGTATCCTTCTTGCATATGCTTCTCATTTCAACTTTAAGTTATATCAAATGGATGTGAAGAGTGCCTTTCTAAATGGTCCCCTACATGAATTGGTCTATGTGAAGCAACCCCCGGGGTTTGAAGATCCCCATTTCCCGACCCATGTCTACAAACTCGATAAGGCACTTTATGGCCTTAAACAAGCCCCACGCGCGTGGTACGAGCACCTTAAAGAGTTGTTGTTAGACCGTGGGTTTGAAATAGGGCTCATCGACCCAACTCTTTTTACTAAGAAAGTCAACGGGGAGCTTTTCATATGCCAAATTTATGTAGACGATATTATTTTTGGCTCTTCTAATAAGCTCTTCAATGATGAATTTGCAAAGCTAATGACAGACAAATTCGAGATGTCCATGATGGGAGAGTTGAAATTCTTTCTTGGCTTTGAGATTCGCCAATTGCGAGGAGGGACATTCATCAATCAAGCCAAGTACATCCAAGACATGCTCAAGAAATTCGACATGGAATCCGGAGTGAAGGGAGCCAAAACCCCCATGCCAACAAAGGTTACTCTTGATCTCGATCCTAGTGGTAAGGAAGTGGATCAAAAGCTTTACCGTTCGATGATTGGCTCGCTTCTTTATCTTTGCGCATCTAGACCCGATATCATGCTTAGTGTGGGAATTTGTGCACGTTATCAAGCCGCCCCAAAGGAAAGCCATTTAATGGCCGTGAAAAGAATCTTCCGATATTTGATTCATACTCCAACTTTCGGCCTTTGGTACCCGAAGGGATCAAGCTTCGAGCTTGTTGGGTATACGGACTCGGATTGGGCGGGAGACAAAGTGGACAGGAAGTCAACTTCCGGGACTTGCCAACTTCTTGGTAGGTCCTTGGTTAGTTGGTCTTCTAAGAAGCAAAATTGTGTGTCTCTCTCCACCGCCGAAGCCGAGTATGTGTCCGCGGCAAGTGGTTGTGCTCAACTCCTTTGGATGCGGCAAACGTTGAAGGACTATGGAGTTCATTGCGACAAGGTTCCACTCTTATGCGACAACGAGAGTGCCATCAAGATCGCCCATAATCCGGTTCAACACAACAAGACGAAGCACATTGAGATACGGCATCACTTCATCCGGGACCACATCAATCGAGGTGATATTAACTTGTCTTATGTAGGTACAAATGATCAACTCGCCGACATCTTCACGAAACCCCTTGATGAAGCAAGATTCCGAGAGTTGAGGCATGAATTGAATATCATTGATTCCTGCAATGTGGCTTGTTAGTGTGCACTCATTCCCATACGATAGCACGTGTTCTACTCTAGATGTGGGCATGGACATAGGGGGAGTGCGGTCCTAATTCATTGGGCTATCCCTCCCCCCATTATGCCGATAGTAATGCAATCATTCTCTTTATATCATTTTGTGATATATGAGCTTCAATGATGAGTATTGGTTATGAACCCAAGATATATCTTCGCGGTTTAATGCCAAAACACTCATATATGGTGGCGTCGGCCACCGACCTCTTCTTTTGAAGAGTCTATTCCTTGAAAATCTTTTGAAGTTCTCTTGATATGGGAAGGGACTTTGAGTTTGGTCTTTTCGATGATTTCTTGCCTTTTTGCAACCTCAAGTCCCGAGAACCACTCCGTGTTTGTTTTCTAGCCTATGCCCTCTCTATCTCTAAAACCTCCATCTAACACACAAGTCAACTTCTTGTTTTATCTTGGTTCTTGATGAGATGGCCGGATTTTCCGTGTTTAAGTGTTAGAATCTTCCCAATGGGTGGAAACCCTTATTTCCGTAGCAAATTTTTATGCCCCCATATACTCCTCTGAAGTGGTGCACTTTGCAGGAAGGGGGCCGGAAATTTGCCCCGGAAATTTGGGCGGAAACGTTAAATTTCCGCCCCCCGGAAATTCTACTACTAACCCCGGAAATTCCGGGGGCCGGAAATTCCGCCCCTAGGGCCGGAATTTCCGCCCCTGCGGTTAGTCTATATAAAAGGGGGGGCCGGGGTGGAGTTACCCCTTGGTACCTCTTTTCACCCCCGACCCCCATTACTTCAAACCGCCGCCACCGCCTCAACAAGGCCCTCTCCGGCGACTCCCTAGCCGCCGGATTCCCCGGATTTCGCCGGTCCTTGCTCCTCTCGGCGTGGGGGTTCTCTTCCTCCACGCGGTTTTCGCCATGGACAGCGGTATTGCCCCAATTCTCTTTTTCTCTAGGTGCCTTTGCCCTAGATCTAGATTCGTTTGGGTTGATCCGTTTTCCATTGAAAGGAGCATGTTTAGAGGTAGTTTTTCGGTCTAGTGAACCTAGCATTGAACTTAGTTGGTGCCGATCCTTTTTCTAGAGGTTTTTGTATCTTTGTTGTGATGTTCTCACCAGGGACCGGAATTTCCGCCCCTGGGGCCGGAAATTCCGGGGTAGGCCGGAAATTCCGTCCTTTGGACCGGAATTTCCGCCCCCCCACCGGAATTTCCGCCCCCAGACCGGAATTTCCGCCCCATGCTGAGAATAATACAACTAAGATACATCATCTCTAAATTGTTTCTGCCTTACTAGTTCCCTTCTATGTTCTCACTAGCTATCTTATCGACTTGTGTGTTCTTATCTCCGTGCTTTTCCTCCTACTATCTTTCACAGGTGGCTCTAGTTCTCGTCCTAAGCGTGATCAGCGCGGCCGTTCTGCTGTTCGCAAACGGAACTTTCGGTATGCTGATGAGGGCACTTTTGAGGAAGAATTTGTATCTCAGCAGGCTGAACAGGAGGCTGCTCAGGAGGCAGCAAGGGAGAAGGAAGCTAGGGCAGCCAAGAAGGCAGCTCGCAACCCCTCACGGGTTCCTCGTGTGAACTATGATACAATGAGCTCAGTGGAGTACAGTGCTTTGAGGCAGTTGGACTGGTATTCTGAGGCAAGAGATGAAGAACTTGAAGATACTCGTTTCTGGTGTGCTGCTCAGAAAGGTATATATGAAGATATCTATCGCCCTATGTCTCAGCGGGTGTGTTACATGCACATCTTGGACCGTACTCATCTCAGGAAGAAGGCTGAATATTTTGGTGAGGCTTTGGGAATCATGAAGAGGCTTGGTCTGTTTCCTCTTATGGATATTCAGTGTCCCTACAATGAGAAGATCATTCAGCAGTTCTATGCCACTCTCGCTTTCAAGAGGAATGAGGCTCTCTCCTTCAGGTGGATGTGTGGAGATACCATGCGGGAATCGGATTTCTATGAGTTTGCTCAGATTTTGAACTATGATTTTCAGGGGTATAGTGTGCCTGTTGGTCACCGTGTGCATCTGCATGGAGTTCAGCCAGACAAGAATCGCTTGGCTCCCCTCTACTCTTCCAAGGGTCAGATTGGCACTATCAAGGGTTTAATTCCTCTGTACAACATTCTTCTTCGCATGTTCAGGGAGAACATCTCTCCCTCTGGAGGTAATCGGGATGCTATTCGTGCTGCACTTGTTGAGCTTATGTTTCTTTCTCATCGCTGCTTTGTGAGTACGGATCCTAATGAAGACTTCAAGCTGGATGTGATGCACTACATCTTCAATGAAATGCATGATGCCATGGTTTCCAAGCGTACTCCTCCCTATGCTCCATACATTATGCTCCTCATTCTTCAGAAGGCTCAAGACATGGATTTCTCCAAGGGGAACTCAGAACACAAGCTCAAGAGAATGAATGTGATCAAGCCAGCAGAAGAGAAAGAAGCTGCCAAAAGCAAAGGGAAGAAACCAGTTCCTTCAGGTGCTGATGTTGAGATGGGTGACTCTAGCTCTCGTTTGCACAAGACTTCCTCTGCCCGTCCTTCTAGCAACAAGAAGCTTTCTCTGTGGCAACGCACTCTCTTGTGCCTCAACGTTGCTATCCACAAGGAGAACTACTCTGCCTATGAAGAGAGAAGGGATATCATTCACAATCAGCAGGTTCTTTCTCGCGAGGTTCAGCTTCTTCAGGATCCCTCCCTTCAGCTCTCTCCAGTTCCTGCTCCTAAGTACATTCCGTATGAGAGGTGGCAAGATGACAACGGCGTCGATTGGGCTGAAGTGGAGGCTCTCTCCAAGGTTGGAAGTGACGAGGAGTTCTCCGGGAGCGATGAGGATGACGAAGACGCTGCTGATGATGATGAGGACGAGTTCGATGATGAGTGATCTTCGTTTGGGGATTAGCATCGCTCTTCTCCCTTTTTGGTGTCTCGATGCCAAAGGGGGAGAAGTAGTTCTATTAGGATTTGCTTGGGTTGGTTTGGGGGTTGGTTTGGGCTGTTTATTTGCCTTAATTGCTTTGTGAACTTATTTGCTTCGTGAACTGTTCATGGTTTATTTGTGTGGAACTTTGGTTCCATTTTTGTAATAAACTAGTCGTACTCTACTTTGTGCTCCTCGTTTGATATTGTGTTCCTCGTGCAAATTGTTCTTATTGTCTTGTTTATACCTTGCACTTGTCTAGGGGGAGCACTTGCTCTTGCTCTCTATTGCAAATCCGTGTATTGTCATCAAACACCAAAAAGGGGGAGATTGAAAGGACATATTCATTGCCTTCTGTTTTTGGGTGTTTGATCACAATACAAGGAATTTAACCTTGTGCTGAGCTATGCAGGAATTCTACAGGTTTTGCACAAGACTGATGGTGAAGAAGTGTGGGAATGGGGACTGCTGTAGAAAGGCTCGAAATCACCCAAAGGAGAGAAATCTGCAGGGCCGGAAATTCTGTTTCAGGGCCGGAAATTCCGCCCCATGGCCGGAATTTCCGCCCCTGGACAAAATTTCCGGGGGCCGGAAATTTCATAATTTCCGGCCCTTCGAAATATGGCTAAGTCCCTTACGAAGCCGGGTGGTGCACCGTGCAGTAAGGGGGCCGGAAATTCTGGATTGGCAGAATTTCCGGGGGCCGGAAATTTCAGAATTTCCGGCCCCCCGAAATTTCGGCTAAGTCTTCTCCTAAAGGCCGTGGTGCATCTTGCAGATAAGGGCCGGAAATTCTAGTAACACAGAATTTCCGGGGGCCGGAATTTCCGCCCCCCCGTGATTTTTCACTAAGTCCTTATCTCAAGTTGTGGTGCGACTTTCAGGAGAGGGCCGGAATTTCTGGCCGGAAATTCCATTTTGGAATTTCCGGGGGGCCGGAATTTCCGCCCCCAGGCCGGAATTTCCGCCCTTCCCGGACCCCGGAATTTCCGCCCCAGGGCCGGAATTTCCGGGGTAAGTTTTCTCCAACGGCCACATTTCGAGCCAGCCTATAAATAGTTGTCCCCTACCTCAGATCTGGTTACCTCGTCCACACTCTCTCTCCTCCATTGGTGCTGAGCTTCATCTTCGTAGATCTCCTTCCCTAGCCAACCAAATCCTCCAAGACTTGGTAGATTGGGAGAGGATCCATAGATCTACAACCTCACCGAAGTACTTAGTGATTGCTTCACCCCTCCTCCGTGGACCTTGCCTTAGGCAAGAGAGGTCACCTCAAAGCTTCCTCCGTGTAAAAGCTTTGTGGTTGTTCTTGTTGGGAGCCTCCAATTGAGTTGTGGAGTTGTGCCCCAACCTCCGTGTAAGGGTTTCGGTCGGTACCCCCACTACCACCGCTTAGTGGAAACGAGTTAGCCTCCGTGGCTTGCTCACCGGAGAACAAGGTGAGCCTCCGTGGCGTTTGGTGGACTCCGTGTCGCCACACCTCTCCAACGTAGACGTACTTCCCCTCAAAAGGAAGGAACTACGGGAATACATCCTTGTGTCTCCGGCTTCCACTTTACGGTTCTTTCTTACCCTTACTCGCATCGGTTTTACTCGTTTCACTCTTGTTCTCTTGCTTGCTTGTCACATAGGAAATTCACCTAGTTGCACATCTAGAGAATTTCGTTTGTGTCAAGCCTTAAAATTGAAAAAGGTAAAATTTTGTGTAGCGCCTATTCACCCCCCCTCTAGTCGCCCGTGAGATCCCTTTCACAAGGGCATATGCTTTGTTTACATTACACACTTTGCTTAATGCAATTATGTGTTGTTCGCAACTTAATACTTGTGGAGTTCTCAGATTGATTCGCCACAAGTGGATTATTAGTCATAGATGCAGTTGGATGGTGGTCTATGTATTTTGTTGTAATGCCCAGAGTAAATCTTATAGTGATCTTCTTGACATATCACGTTATCTTTATTCTATCAATTGCCCAACTGTAATTTGTTTACCCAGCATGTGTTATTTATCTTATGGAGAGACACCACTAGTGAACTGTGGACCCGGTCCTATTTCCATCATATTGCTATCACCTGTTTACTTTACTCGCACTGTTTACTTTACTCGCATACTTCTACTGTTTTCCACTCGATACGCTCATAGCCTTTGTTTCAAGCAAACCGGTGAGATTGACAACCTCATCGCAAGTTGGGAGCAAAGTACTTGGTTGTGTTGTGTGCAGGTTCCGCGTTGCAGCTAGCAATCAAAGCTTGGACAAGGCGCCATATATAAATTGTCCGAAGCTGTTGCAAACTAGCAAGCATCACCTTCAGTCGTTTGTCTCTCTTCTCCTGATCGATAAAACCTTGGTTTCTTAACTAAGGGAAAACTAGCTGCTATACTCATCACACCTTCCTCTTGGGGTTCCCAACGGGCTGGTCATTCACCACGCATCAAGCTAATTTTCTGGCGCCATTGCCGGGGAAGAGTGGAAGACCTCTGCAAGGGGAGTTTTTCGCACACACATCCTTTACTTTGTTATTGTTTTGCTTTACTTTATTTATTTTACCTGCATCGTTTTATATCAAAAACCCAAAAAAATTAGAATCCTTGGTAGTTGTTTTTTACTTATCTGCTTTTAGTTTTGCTGAAATGGCCAATCCTGAAAACACCAAGTTGTGTGACTTTACTAGCACAAACAATAGTGATTTTATCTGCACTCCTATCACACCACCTGCTCCTGCTGCAAACTTTTATGAGATTAAGCCTGCTTTGTTGAACCTTGTTATGAAAGAGCAATTTTCTGGTGCTAGTACTGAAGATGCTGCAGCTCATCTCAACAATTTTGTTGAGCTATGTGAGATGCAGAAATATAAGGATGTAGAAAGTGATATTATTAAGCTCAAGTTGTTTCCTTTTTCTTTGAGAGGAAAAGCTAAAGATTGGTTGTTGTCTTTGACTAAGAATAGTATTGATTCATGGGCTAAGTGTAAGGATGCTTTTATTGGTAGATACTATCCTCCTGCTAAGATTATATCTCTGCGTAGCAATATTATGAAGTTTATTCAGTTTGATAATGAACATGTTGCTCAAGCTTGGGAAAGAATGAAATCTATGATAAAGAATTGCCCCACTCATGGACTGACTACTTGGATGATTGTCCAAACTTTTTATGCAGGACTGAATTTTTCTTCAAGGAACCTACTTGATTCAGCTGCTGGAGGCACTTTTATGTCCCTTACCTTGGGTGCCGCAACAAAGCTACTTGACAACATGATGGTAAATTATTCCGAATGGCACACCGAGAGAGCTCCATAAGGTAAGAAGGTAAATTCTGTTGAGGAAACCTCTTCCTTGAATGATAAGATTGATACCATTATGGCTATGCTTTCTAATGATAGGACTCATGTTGATCCTAATAATGTTCCTTTAGCCTCTTTGGTTGCTCAAGAAGAGCATGTTGATGTGAATTTCATTAGAAACAATAATTTTAACAACAATGCTTATAGGAACAATTTTGCTAGTAACAATTATAGGCCGTATCCTTCTACCAATGGTAATGGTTATGGTAATTCTTATGGTAATTCCTACAACAACACTAGGGCCGCGCCCTCCGAACTTGAGGTAATGCTCAAGGTCTTCATCGGTAAGCAAACTGCTTTTAACAAGTCTGTTGAGGAAAAGTTAGGCAAAATTGATATTCTTGCTTCTAAAGTTGATAGCCTTGCTCATGATGTTGAACTTCTGAAATTAAAAGTGTTGCCTAATGATGTGAAAGAGAACAATGTTTTTGCTACTGCTAATGCTATTCAAGTTGGGATTGATGAAAATCTTAGATTGTTAGCAGAATTGCATGCTAGATGGGAAAGAGAGGATGAGATTGCTAGGAATTTGAAAGTTTGCACTATTACTACCTCTAATGATGTTGTTCCTAATGCTAGTAATCCTCTTACTTTGATTGGTGTGGAGAAAACTCCCACTCCTTGTGTTAAAAAGCCTAAAACTGCCAAAACTTTTTCTCAAAAGAGTGCTGAAATTTTTCGGAGTGTAGGAGATGATAGCTCTACTTCCTTTAATGATTTTGATGTTGATGGCTGCAATATATCTGAAGTTATTTTGTTCTTGCAAAAGCTTGCTTTGACTCCCAATGCTAGTTCTTTAAATGTTGCTTTTACTAAGCATATTACCAATGCTCTCATGAAAATTAGGGATGAAAAGTTTCAGCAAAAAGCTTCTGTTCCCAAGAAGTTAGAAGATGGTTGGGAACCCATCATTGATATGCATGTTAATGGTTTTGATTGCCATGCTTTATGTGATCTAGGTGCTAGTATTTCTATCATGCCTAGAAAGATTTATGACATGCTTGATTTACCGCCGCTTGAAAAATGTTATTATGATGTTCCTATTGCTGATGTTGCTAAGAAGAAACCTTTGGGAAGGATTAATGATGTTCTTGTTGTGGTTAACAATAACCTTGTTCCCGTTGATTTTCTCGTTATGGATGTTGAATGCCATGCTTCATGTCCTATTATTTTGGGAAGACCCTTTCTTCGAACTGTAGGTGCCATCATTGATATGAGGGAAGGCACTATCAAATATCAATTCCCACTCAAGAATGGTATGGAACACTTCCCTAGGAAAAGGAATAAATTACTTTTTGACTCTATTCTTAGAGCAAATTATGAGCTTGATGCTTCATCACTTGATGTTACTTGATTCGCAATTTTCTGCGCCTAGTTCAAAGGCGTTAAAGAAAAGCACTCTTGGGAGATAACCCAATGTTTTATTTTCAGTACTTTTTCTTTTATTTGAGTCTTGGAAGTCATTACTACTGTAATGACCGCTCCTTATCTTGTTTATTTCATAGTTGTGCCAAGAGAAGCCTCTAATTTGAGTGAGGTAAAGATTTGGGGATGTTGCTGTCCTGAAACTGTTTTCGGTGCTGCACCGTAAAAATTTGTATAAATTCTCTGTATATCTTTTGGACCTGTGATTTCTTTTGCATATGACCCAGGTTATATCCAAACTTTCATTAGTTGAACACTTTTTGATTTGAGCAACAGAAAACCCCTCAAAAATTCGGCCTTTGTCAGCTGTTCTGTTTTGACAGATTTCTGCCAATATTTGTGTTTGCCGCTTTATCGCTTTCTTTTGAGTTCTTTTGATCACAGAACTTTTTGGGAAGTTGCTACAGTCGTATGTGCTATATATGTGGTGGTTTTTGGGTTGAAACCTGAAGCAAAAAGAGGTTGATTATATGTTATGCTACACTAATGTTGCTAATAGACTTGTGTTTAGTTTTGTATGAAGCAAGTTTTCAAGTGTAGGGATTGGAGAATGATGAGATGAGTTGAAGAATGGACAAAAGCTCAAGCTTGGGGATGCCCATGCATCACCCCAAGAAATATCCAAGAAGTACAAGCGTCAAAGCTTGGGGATGCCCCCGAGGCACCCCTTCTTCATCGGCAAAAATCAGGTCACCTTTCAAGACACTATATTTTTATTGCTTCATGCACTATGCGTTTTTCTTGGAGCGTCAGTTGTTTTAGTTTTCTTAGTTAGCTTAGTTTTGTTTTCTGCAATAAATGGTTGGACCCCAACAAATTTCTTTTGGAGAAGTTGCCTTGCTTTTCATTTGCCAAGAACACTCAGTTTTTCACTCTTATCGTTCAACGAGTGTTCTTCTTTCTCTGCTACTGCTTTTGGTTTTCATTTTCGCCTTGATTTGCGTTCAGACCTTGTCATATCTCTTCATCAAGGTGTATTTTTGCATCTGATCTTTATTGGTTTTCATCAAAAGAGATGTCTTTAAAAATTTCAAATGGTATTGGAAAAGAGAAAAAGCTTTATGCAAAATAGTGGTACAAGAAGGAGCTTGTGTAGACTGCGGCTTAGGCTTTTTCATGTCATGCTTGATGTCTTTTTGATAGTACGCTTAGTGGTTTTGCTATAGCATGACTTGTCTCAAATAACTGAGATTGCTTAATGAGCCTTTGAAAAAATCATGCGTTGTTTTTATTGTATGGAAGCATTATTTTGGTTTTCTCCTTGAT
This sequence comes from Dactylis glomerata, assembly GCA_007115705.1. Taxonomy (NCBI): domain Eukaryota; kingdom Viridiplantae; phylum Streptophyta; class Magnoliopsida; order Poales; family Poaceae; genus Dactylis; species Dactylis glomerata. The sequence continues at coordinate 3,887,618 of QXEO01001278.1, read as the reverse complement.
GCTTTATTTGGGTTGACTTGGCGCATGCTCACACATGTTAGACTCATACAAAGTCGCCAATAGCCTCTATGATCATTTATTTTTTGACTTTTGATGCCATCTTATGCTTCTTTTAATGTCACTTTGTCGCTTTGCATGATTATGGCCATTATTGCTCTCTTAGTTGGTCGCTCCCAGTCTTTTGCTAGCCCTCGCCTTGTACTGAGTATGAGCTCTACTCGTGCATCCAACTCCTAAAAGCCAAAGTTTTCCAAAGTGTCCACCATACATACCTACTAGCAATTTTCTATTCCAAGTAAATTTGACTCGCTTTTATTTTCTCTTCAAATTATACTCTTACCAGTATTGTGCGAAATTCGGTCAGTAAAGCTCTCACAAACCGGAAGGCACAATTTACTTTTTCCAGTTCTTAAAAATTTGACATTGTGGTCTCTTATGTTGAGTTGTTATGCTTACAAGTTGTAAGTTGGAGACTAGCCTAGCCATGCAGTCATGGGCAAGCTTTCAACATTGCACTTCTTATTTGAGTTGATATCGTGATCTTTTGTTTATGGATGCCCGCGGTGTGAAATGAATTGGGAATCTTGTGGGGATCATAGAGTTTGTATATGTGTTAGGGAAACGCCTGGGCCACCAATCTAAGCCATGCATAATTCATGGTGGAAATTTGCAGCATACCCATGGTGGACATTCGACGACGCATCTCACAATAAAAAGCTAAACAAATGACAAATAAAAGAGATGTCGAGGTGTTCATTGTCTGCTTGTCCTGTCATTTTGATGTGGGCTTGTTCCATGTCATCGGGCACGGAGGTACCCCGTTGGTGGTTCTCGATGATACATATATACTTACAATGACAAGAGCCTTGCTTGGGACTCTAAGTAAAGTAGCATGAGGTTTGGGTACTCGTATTCACGGGACACGAGGTTTTCAACTTATGATTTGTCAAGCATATGCATCATAATTGTTCTCGCATTAACTTTAACCATTCAAGATGCTTATGATGGGGGCAATGAGAGCTCAAAGCCGGTAAGTACCATAATTTTTGAAGGTTATAAAACTTGCAATCACTGCTTCCCTCTGCGAAGGGCCTTTCTTCTACTTTTATGTTGAGTCAGCACCTTCTATCTTTATGAACCATTAAGAGAGCATAGTTGTCATTCTTAGTATAATGTGCATTGTCCCAAAGTTTTCATTGATTGATTCATATTGTTGGTTTCACTTGTTTTTAAATTATTTGTATCTAGTCGCCCTCTTAAACTTGAAGGTGTCCTATGCATTTATGTTTTGCTCTCTATGAAGGACAAGCTGAAAACCATTTGTATGTTTTCCTTATGATTTGAACACACGTTTGACTTTCATTGTTTCATTTTCATGATCTTTTGTTTGTGTTCATTTTCATGTTTACAACATGGTTGCTAAGTTTCTATTGTCAAGATTATATCTTTCATGCCCATGTTTTAAGTTCTTATGATCCCAGCTCACAAATGCTTACATATATCATCAAGATTGTGTAGGTGCATGTCACCTCAAAAATTATTCTTTGTTATCACTTACCTACTCGAGGATGAGCAGGAGTTAAGCTTGGGGATGCTTGATACGTCTCAAACGTATCTATAATTTTTGATGCTCCATGCTTGTTTATACACCATTTGCCTACTGTTTCGTTACACTTCGTGGCACTTTTATGCATTTTCCGGAACTAACCTATTAACAAGTCACCACAGTGTCAGTTCCCTATTTTCTGCTGTTTTTGTGTTTTAGAAGTGATACACAGGAAATATTCTCAGAATTGGACGAAACAAGTTCCTGAAGTCTTATTTTTCCCGGAAGCTTCCAGAGATCCAAAGAGGAGTTGAAGGGGGGCCACGAGGGCCCCACACACCAGGGCGGCCCGGCCAGGGGCCTGGCCGCGCCCCCTATGTGTGAGGGTGCCTCGGGCCACCTCTGACGATGCCCCTGATGTCTACGCACTTCTATTCTTGTAGACACTTGTTGGGCCTCCAAGTGCAGAGGTTTGTAGAATAGCAGCAAGTTTCCCTTAAGTGGATCACCCAAGGTTTATCGAACTCAGGGAGGTTAGAGGTCAAAGCTATCCCCTCTCAAGCAACCCTGCAATTACGATACAGAAAGTCTCTTGTGTCCCCAACACACCCAATACACTTGTCAGATGTATAGGTGCACTAGTTCGGCGAAGAGATAGTGAAATACAAGTGGTATAGATGATTATAAGTAGCAAACGTGATGTGAAATAAATATCGCTGCGAACAAACAAGTAACAAAACAGCAAGTAAACGATGTGCAATGCTTGGAAACAAGGCCTGGACACACTCCCAACAATATAACATGAATGAACAAGTAACTTCTCTTTGCTAAGGTACTCTGAATTACTCTCCTATTGAATAACACTAATCATTGCGTAGTGGCTACAGAAGCACCCCTTAAAGTTCATCAAGTACTTGACAAACACCACTCATAGTGATACCCAAATCAGATCACAACTCAAGATAGAAATCATTGCAACTTAAACCAAGTACTAACACGGTGCACACACTGTCAACATTACACCATGAAAGGAGGAATAGATCACTCAAACTATCATAGCAATAATTATTCTCATAATCCACAAGAGATCACAATCATAGCCTAAACCAAGTACCACCATGATGCACGCACTGTCACCATTACACCATAGCAGGAGGAATAGATTACTTTAATAATATCACTAGAGTACACAAAATATCTGAATAATAACATGTACTTGTTCAACATGATACAAAGCTCACGATCACATAAAGATCACATCATGGGAGAGAGAGGTGAACCACATAGCTACCGGTAGAGCCCTCAGCCCCGGGGATGAACTACTCCCTCCTCATCATAGGAGACAGCAAGGTTGATGGAGATGGCGGTGAGGTCGATGGAGACGGCGGAGACGGCGATGGAGACCGATGGAGATGGCTCCGGGGGCACTTCCCCGTCCCGGCAGGGTGCCGGAACAGAGACTTTTGTCCCCTGAAATTCGTCGGCGGTGGCGGCGGAGCTGCGGAACTGCTTCTAGAAAATTGCCGACTCCCCTAGGGTTTTCCGTCCCGAGGCTTCTTATAGGCGAAGGGGCCATGTCAGAGGAGGGCTAGGGCCTCCTCACACATGGCTGGCGCGGCCAGGGGCCTAGCCGCGCCACCTGTGTGTGTGGGGCCCCAGTGGCCCACCTCCTACTCCTCTTCGGATCTCTGGAAGCTTCCAGGTAAAATAAGACTTCAGGATGTGGTTTCGTCCAATTCCGAGAATATTTCCTGTGTATCACTTCTGAAACACAAAAATAGCAGAAAACAGGAAACTGGCACTGTGGCACTTGTTAATAGGTTAGTTCCAGAAAATGCATAAAAGTGCCACTAAGTGTAACGAAACAATAGGCAAATGGTGTAAAAACAAGCATGGAGCATCAAAAATTATAGATACGTTTGAGACGTATCAAGCATCCCCAAGCTTAACTCCTGCTCGTCCTCGAGTAGGTAAGTGATAACAAAAGAATAATTTTTGAGGTGACATGCACCTACACAATCTTGATCATATATGTAAGCATTGGTGAGCTGGGATCATAGAACTTAAAACATGGACACGAAAATATAATCATGACAATAAGAACTTTGCAACCATGTTGTAAACATGCAAATGAACACAAACAAAAGATCATGAAAATGAAACAATGAAAGTCAAACGTGTGTTCGAATCATAAGGAAAACATACAAAAGGTTTTCAGCTTGTCCTTCAAAGAGAGCAAAACATAAATGCATAGGACACCTCAAAGTTTAAGAGGGCGACTAGATACAAATAATTTAAGAACAAGTGAAACCAACAATATGAATCAATCAATGAACTTTGGGACAATGCATATCACACTAAGAATGACAACTATGCTCTCTTATGGTGCATAAAGATAGAAGGTGGTGACTCAACATAAAAGTAAAGGAAAGGCCCTTCGCAGAGGGAAGCAGTGATTGCAAGTTTTATAACCTTCAAAAATTATGGTACTTACCGGCTTTGAGCTCTCATTGCCCCCATCATAAGCATCTTGAATGGTTAAAGTTAATCCGAGAACAATTATGATGCATATGCTTGACAAATCATAAGTTGAAAACCTCGTGTCCCGTGAATACGAGTACCCAAACCTCATGCTACTTTACTTAGAGTCCCAAGCAAGGCTCTTGTCATTGTAAGTATATGCATATCATTGAGAATCGCCAATGGGGTACCTCCGTGCCCGATGACATGGAACAAACCCACACCAAAATGACAGGACAAGCAGACAATGAACACCTCGACATCTCTTTTATTTGCTATATTGTTTAGCTTTTTATTGTGAGATGCGTCGTCGAATGTTCACCATGGGTATGCTGCAAATTTCCACCATGAATTATGCATGGCTTAGATTGGCGGCCCGGCGTTTCCCTAACACATATACAAACTCCATGATCCCTACAAGATTCCCAATTCATTTCACACCGCGGGCATCCATAAACAAAAGATCACGATATCAACTCAAAAAGAAGTGCAATGTTGAAAGCTTGCCCCATGACAGCATGGTTGGGCTAGAATCCAACTTACAACTTGCAAGCATAACAACTCAACATAAGAGACCACAATGTCAAATTTTTAAGAATAGGAAAAATAAAGTGTGCCTTCCGGTTCGTGAGAGCTTTACTAACCGAATTTCGCATAACACTGGTAAGAGTTTAATTTGAAGAGAAAATAAAAGCAAGTCAAATTTACTTGGAATAGCAAATTGCTAGTAGGTATGTATGGTGGACACAATGGAAAACTTTGGCTTTTAGGAGTTGGATGCACGAGTAGAGCTCATACTCAGTACAAGGTGAGGGCTAGCAGAAGACTGGGAGCGACCAACTAAGAGAGCAATAATGGCCATAATCATGCAAAGCGACAAAGCGACATTAAAAGAAGCATACGATGGCATCAAAAGTCAAAAACTAAATGATCATAGAGGCTATTGGCGACTTTGTAAGAGTCAAAACATGTGTGAGCATGCGCCAAGTCAACCCAAATAAAGCATCAAGGAGAAAACCAAAATAATGCTTCCAAATAATTAAAACAATGCATGATTTTTTCAAAGGCTCGTTAAGCAATCTCAGTTATTTGAGACAAGTCATGCTACAGCAAAACCACTAAGCATACTATCAAAAATACATCAAGCATGACATGAAAAAGCCTAAGCCGCAGTCTACACAAGCTCCTTCTTGTACCACTATTTTGCACAAAGCTTTTTCTCTTTTCCAACACCATTTGAAATTTTTTAAGACACCTCTTTTGATGAAAACCAATAAAGATCAGAGGCAAAAATACACCTTGATGAAAAGGTATGACAAGGTCTGAACGCAAATCAAGGTGAAAACAAAAACCAAAAGCAGTAGCAGAAAAAAGAAGAACACTTGGTGAACGATAAGAGTGAAAAACTGAGTGTTCTTAGCAAATGAAAACGAGTTCATCTCCTCGAAAAGAAACATGATGTGATCTAACCATTTATTGCAGCAAACAAACAAACCTAACCAACTAAGAAAACTAAAACAACTGACGCTCCAAGAAAAACACATAGTGCATGAAGCAATAAAAATATAGTGTTTTGAAAGGTGACCTGATTTTTGCCGATGAAGAAGGGGTGCCTCGTGGGGATCCCCAAGCTTTGACGCTTGTACTTCTTGGATATTTCTTGGGGTGATGCATGGGCATCCCCAAGCTTGAGCTTTTGTCCATTCTTCAACTCATCTCATCAATCTCCAATCCCTACACTTGAAAACTTCCTTCATACAAAACTAAACACAATTCTATTAGCAACATTAGTGTAAGCATAAAATATATTCAACCTCTTTTAGCTTCAGGTTTCAACTCAAAACCACCACATATATAGCAAATACTACTGTAGCAACTCCCCAAAAAGTTCCATGATCAAAAGAACTCAAAAGAAAGCGATAAAGTGGCAAACATAAATATTGGCAGAAATCTGTCAAAACTGAACAGCTGACAAAGGTCGAATTTTTGAGGGATATTCTGTTGCTCAAATCAAAAAGTGTTCAACTAAGAAAAGTTTGGATATAACCTGGGGCATATGCACAAGAAATGGCAGGTCCAAAAGATAAACAGAGAATTTTCACGAATTTTTACGGTGTAGCACCGAAAACAGTTTCAGGACAGCAACATCCCCAAATCTTTTACCTCACTCAAATTAGAGGCTTCTCTTGGCACAAAAACGAAATAAACAATATAAGGAGCGGTCATTACAGTAGTAATGACTTCCAAGACTCAAATAAAAGAAAAAGTACTGAAAAGTAAACAATGGGTTATCTCCCAAGAGTGCTTTTCTTTAACGCCTTTGAGCTAGGCGCAGTAATTTGCAAAGATGCTCATGTGGGCGCCATATAAGAGCTTGAGGCAAAGGCGCCATATAGGAACTTAAAGCAATAGAGAGCATCAAAAAGCAAGTATGAAAGACATTTATATCTAAACCACTTCCTATGAAAAATAGTCTTGTAAAGAGACAAATCATGAAAGCGCAAAGCAAAAAAGCATAGGAAGGCAAAACAAGTACAACTTCAAGAATTGCAACATAAAGAGGGGAAACTCAATATTGTTGAGATCCATCAAACCATGTTTCCCTCTCTCAAAGTAACTTTCAGTAGCATCATGAATAGAATTAACAATGTAACTATCACATAAAGCATCCCTATCATGAGCCACATGCATAAAAGGATTAATACTCCCCACATGATTTGTCAAGCATATGCATCATAATTGTTCTCGCATTAACTTTAACCATTCAACTTATGATGGGGGCAATGAGAGCTCAAAGCCGGTAAGTACCATAATTTTTGAAGGTTATAAAACTTGCAATCACTGCTTCCCTCTGCGAAGGGCCTTTCTTCTACTTTTATGTTGAGTCAGCACCTTCTATCTTTATGCACCATTAAGAGAGCATAGTTGTCATTCTTAGTATAATGTGCATTGTCCCAAAGTTTTCATTGATTGATTCATATTGTTGGTTTCACTTGTTTTTAAATTATTTGTATCTAGTCGCCCTCTTAAACTTGAAGGTGTCCTATGCATTTATGTTTTGCTCTCTATGAAGGACAAGCTGAAAACCATTTGTATGTTTTTCCTTATGATTTGAACACACGTTTGACTTTCATTGTTTCATTTTCATGATCTTTTGTTTGTGTTCATTTTCATGTTTACAACATGGTTGCTAAGTTTCTATTGTCAAGATTATATCTTTCATGCCCATGTTTTAAGTTCTTATGATCCCAGCTCACAAATGCTTACATATATCATCAAGATTGTGTAGGTGCATGTCACCTCAAAAATTATTCTTTGTTATCACTTACCTACTCGAGGATGAGCAGGAGTTAAGCTTGGGGATGCTTGATACGTCTCAAACGTATCTATAATTTTTGATGCTCCATGCTTGTTTATACACCATTTGCCTACTGTTTCGTTACACTTCGTGGCACTTTTATGCATTTTCCGGAACTAACCTATTAACAAGTCACCACAGTGTCAGTTCCCTGTTTTCTGCTGTTTTTGTGTTTCAGAAGTGATACGCAGGAAATATTCTCAGAATTGGACGAAACAAGTTCCTGAAGTCTTATTTTTCCCGGAAGCTTCCAGAGATCCAAAGAGGAGTTGAAGGGGGGCCACGAGGGCCCCACACACCAGGGCGGCCCGGCCAGGGGCCTAGCCGCGCCCCCTATGTGTGAGGGTGCCTCGGGCCACCTCTGACGATGCCCCTGATGTCTACGCACTTCTATTCTTGTAGACACTTGTTGGGCCTCCAAGTGCAGAGGTTTGTAGAACAGCAGCAAGTTTCCCTTAAGTGGATCACCCAAGGTTTATCGAACTCAGGGAGGTTAGAGGTCAAAGCTATCCCTCTCAAGCAACCCTGCAATTACGATACAGAAAGTCTCTTGTGTCCCCAACACACCCAATACACTTGTCAGATGTATAGGTGCACTAGTTCGGCGAAGAGATAGTGAAATACAAGTGGTATAGGTGATTATAAGTAGCAAATGTGATGTGAAATAAATATCGCTGCGAACAAACAAGTAACAAAACAGCAAGTAAACGATGTGCAATGCTTGGAAACAAGGCCTAGGGATCATACTTTCACTAGTGGACACACTCCCAACAATATAACATGAATGAACAAGTAACTTCTCTTTGCTAAGGTACTCTGAATTACTCTCCTATTGAATAACACTAATCATTGCGTAGTGGCTACAGAAGCACCCCTTAAAGTTCATCAAGTACTTGACAAACACCACTCATAGCGATACCCAAATCAGATCACAACTCAAGATAGAAATCATTGCAACTTAAACCAAGTACTAACACGGTGCACACATTGTCAACATTACACCATGAAAGGAGGAATAGATCACTCAAACTATCATAGCAATAATTATTCTCATAATCCACAAGAGATCACAATCATAGCCTAAACCAAGTACCACCATGATGCACGCACTGTCACCGTTACACCATAGCAGGAGGAATAGATTACTTTAATAATATCACTAGAGTACACAAAATATCTGAATAATAACATGTACTTGTTCAACATGATACAAAGCTCACGATCACATAAAGATCACATCATGGGAGAGAGAGGTGAACCACATAGCTACCGGTAGAGCCCTCAGCCCCGGGGATGAACTACTCCCTCCTCATCATAGGAGACAGCAAGGTTGATGGAGATGGCGGTGAGGTCGATGGAGACGGCGAAGACGGCGATGGAGACCGATGGAGATGGCTCCGGGGGCACTTCCCCGTCCCGGCAGGGTGCCGGAACAGAGACTTATGTCCCCCGAAATTCGTCGGCGGTGGCGGCGGAGCTGCGGAACTGCTTCTGGAAAATTGCCGACGCCCCTAGGGTTTTCCGTCCCGAGGCTTCTTATAGGCGAAGGGGCGATGTCAGAGGAGGGCCAGGGCCTCCTCACACATGGCTGGCGCGGCCAGGGGCCTGGCCACGCCACCTGTGTGTGTGGGGCCCCTGTGGCCCACCTCCTACTCCTCTTCGGATCTCTGGAAGCTTCCGGGTAAAATAAGACTTCAGGATGTGGTTTCGTCCAATTCCGAGAATATTTCCTGTGTATCACTTCTGAAACACAAAAACAGCAGAAAACAGGAACTGGCACTGTGGCACTTGTTAATAGGTTAGTTCCAGAAAATGCATAAAAGTGCCACTAAGTGTAACGAAACAATAGGCAAATGGTGTAAAAACAAGCATGGAGCATCAAAAATTATAGATACGTTTGAGACGTATCAGCCCCTTCGCCTATAAAGACCCCCCGACGGAAAAAACCTAAGGGCCTGATCAATTTTCCAGAACACATCGCGATCCACCGCCGCCGTCGACCCGAAGATCGGGAGGGTCCAGAAGCTCTTCCCGGCACCCTGCCGGAGAGGGGAATCGCCACCGGAGGTCTTCTTCATCGCCATGCTTGCCTCCGGAGCGATGTGTGAGTAGTCTACCTTGGACTATGGGTCCATAGCAGTAGCTAGATGGTTGTCTTCTCCACCATGTGCTTCATGTTTATATCTCATGAGCTGCCCTACATGATTGAGATCACCGTTATGTAATTCTACATGTTTGGTTTGTTGGGATCTGATGAATATTGGTGTTATGATTGAGTTGCTATACTGAAATATATCTTTTGTTATCTCTATGTTGTTTATGATCTTGCATGCTCTCCGTTGTTAGTAGCTATCTTGGCCGAGTAGTTGCTAGTGACTCCAAGAGGGGGTATTTATGCTCGATAGTGGGTTCATGCCTCTATTTAACCTGGGGGAGTGACAGAAACCTCTAAGGTTGTAGATGTGCTGTTGCTACTAGGGAGAAAACAAGATTCATATGCTCAAGGGCATATGCTTTGTTTACATTACACACTTTGCTTAATGCAATTATCTGTTGTTCGCAACTTAATACTTGTGGAGTTCTCGGATTGATTCGCCACAAGTGGATTATTAGTCATAGATGCAGTTGGATGGCGGTCTATGTATTTTGTTGCAATGCCCAGAGTAAATCTCATAGTGATCTTCTTGACATATCACGTTATCTTTATTCTATCAATTGCCCAACTGTAATTTGTTTACCCAGCATGCGTTATTTATCTTATGGAGAGACACCACTAGTGAACTGTGGACCCCGGTCCTATTTCCATCATATTGCTATCACCTGTTTATTTTACTCGCACTGTTTACTTTACTCGCATACTTCTACTACTTTCCACTCGATACGCTCATAACCTTTGTTTCAAGCAAACCGGTGAGATTGACAACCTCATCGCAAGTTGGGAGCAAAGTACTTGGTTGTGTTGTGTGCAGGTTCCGCATTGCAGCTAGCAAGCAAAGCTTGGACAAGGCGCCATATATAAATTGTCCGAAGCTGTCGCAAACTAGCAAGCATCACCTTCAGTCGTTTGTCTCTCTTCTCCTGATCGATAAAACCTTGGTTTCTTAAGTGAGGGAAAACTAGCTGCTATACTCATCACACCTTCCTCTTGGGGTTCCCAACGGGCTAGTCATTCACCACGCATCAACGCACTCTTTTTCTCCTCTATGTTGACGATATGATCATCACTGGTGATGATCCTGAGTATATTGCCTTTGTTAAGGCCCGTCTTCGTGATCAGTTTCTTATGACCGATCTTGGTCATCTTCGCTACTTTCTTGGGATTGAGATTTCCTCCACTTCTGATGGTTTTTCTATCTCCCAGGAAAAGTATATCCTGGATCTTCTTGCTCGTGCTGCTCTTGGGGGATGAGCGCACTGTTGAGACTCCTGTGGAGCTCAATGTCCAGCTTCGTGCCAGTGATGGTGATCCTCTTCCTGACCTGACACGCTATCGTCATCTTGTTGGGAGTCTTGTCTATCTTGTTGTCACTCGTCCTGACATCTCTTATCCTGTTCATATTCTGAGTCAGTTTGTCTCAGCTCCTACCACTGTTCACTATAGTAATCTTCTCCGTGTTTTGCGTTACCTTCGTGGTACGATCACTCGTCATCTTTTCTTCCCTCGTTCCAGCTCTCTCCAGCTCCAGGCCTACTCGGATGCTACGTGGGCGAGCGATCCTATGGATCGTCGTTCGCTTTCTGCTTACTGTGTGTTTCTTGGTGGTTCGCTTATTGCATGGAAGATGAAGAAACAGACTGCAGTTTCCCGGTCGAGTGTAGAGGCTGAATTGCGGGCTATGGCCTTGTTGACTACTGAGGTGACCTGGTTGTGGTGGTTACTTGCTGATTTTGGGGTCTCTGTTACGACACCCACTACACTTTTGTCTGACAGTACAGGTGCTATCAATATTGCACGTGATCCGGTAAAGTATAAGCTTACCAAACATATTGGTGTTGATGCCTTTTATACACGTGCTAGTGTGCAGGATCAGGTGATTGCGCTCCATTATGTGCCTTCAGAGTTACAGTTAGCAGATTTCTTTACAAAGGCACAGACTAGAGCACAGCATAGTTTCTTTCTCTCCAAACTCAGTGTTGTGGATCCACCATGAGTTTGAGGGGGGTGTTAGATGTATATTTGTATACTGTAGTTTCCCCACCTGTTAGGGGGTTTCCAACATATTTGCACACCTGTACATGTATTATATATGTGGCCTTTGGCCCCAGGGAATACTATGTTGCATATTCCTAACAGATCCAACCTGTATCCTCTGTCGCTGTCTCAGCTATGAAAGGAAGAACCACGGAGAACCAGGCATCACCCGTCGCAGCTGCATTATTTTTGCGTACCTCGCGCATAGATAGAATGAACAAAACACACCGTGATTTAGTCTCCATCTCCCACGTGTTGGCCTTACATGAATTACCATACAGGATGGTGCCGCCGTGGAGCACTCTCTGGGGTTCGAACAGCACCAATCAGTTGTCCCTTGGGAGTGCTAACTGAATCTTACTGAATATCAGAAGCACTAACCAAATTACTCGACGAGTAAACTACGCCTCCAGGCTCCAGCTGTGTCTTCTGCTAGCACTATTGTGTGAATCTCCGCTTGTGATTGGCCTGGCACGGCTAAAATAAGGATGTCACGAAATAAATACTTCCATCCAAACTACCTTCTGAATAATCATCGCCGTCTACCTCCCATTCAGGCCTTGTTTATTTCTCCGGTATTTTCACCCCCGAAAGATATGAGGATATGTGGGGATTTGGTTTTCACCTAATACTCTCAAATCCCCTCAAATACTCTTCCCCAAAAATACTCTACCATGATGGAGAGTTTTTAATCTAGCCAAAAATACACTAGAGTGGAGGGGATTTGTGGGGATATCCCGGGATTATCCTCTCAAAACCTAGACTAGTAAACAACCTATTAGGAAATTCTGGGATACGAAATAATCCCCTCTCATCTCCTCAAATAACCTAGAAGTAAACAAGGCCTCAGAGTGTGATCTGAGGACACTGATAAGTCGAGTCTCTCCTCCAAGTCAAATACATCTCATATTCTCATAGCCATTCAAGGACATAATCCTTTATAATGGTAGCTCCTAGGCTCAGCCTGATTTTTTCTCTAATAAACAGGCAAATACCCGGCTTCTCCATCGATAGGTTTGCACTATCATTTTGTTGCATAGTCTTTTCAAAGGTTTAGCGAAAAGGGAGCCTCCATCACTGAGAAACAGGGTTACAAGCAACAGTTATACATAGCTAATCTCCTAATCACGCTTTTAGATGCTTCCAGACGCTGAAGTGGGACCACGTATGGATCCAATAAATAATTTTGTGAATAGCAAAGTAATCTTGAGCTTTATTAAAGACTATATAATTATTGTTGTTCCAAATAGACTAACATAAAGCGCTCGCACTTAAGGTTAGGCACCTTTACTGGTTTACCAACCCCACATATTTGGAATACTTGTTGTGGAGGTAGATTGGAAGCTACCTATATAGTATTCCATAATAATAACGCAAGAGAACAGGTAAAAATGTTGGATCATTTTGTCATAATCCAATTACGTTTAGCTAGATTATCTTTCATTAGGACAACTCACGTACTAAGGTATCAATTCAAAAAATTACCTTCGACTTCCAAATTTATTTTCTCCGAATAGTGTTGATTGCATCATGTCGCTCTCTTTCCCATTCAAAACTTCTCCACTCACTTGCAAGTGAACTTCATGAGGTTTTGTTAAAGTGTATCTTTTCAACAAAGGAAATGTACTAATACCATGATAATATCAATTACACTCGGTCTCTGCAATAACATAACATCTAGAGCACATCAAGGATACACACAACCAAAAAAAGATGAAGACAATAAATAAAACAAAGTGTGTTTAGATTACACAAAACGTTTATGGAAAGGAAGGTTATACCTCTCGACTTGGTGCATCCACCAAGGCACACAACCATCATATTATTAAATCACTAGCTGAATATCCGTGCGTTGCTACAGCTTATCAAGTGTGCTTCCTTCATGTACATGCAAATAAATAATAATTTTAATAAAATTCTCTAGAGTTCAGGTGAATTTGTATAGATAACCCTAGTTAGTAGGAACAATCAAGCTGGGAAAATAAAATCATGCTATTTTTTTGAGAATTTCCTTCTGGACAGACATATCATTGGTGAAACTAAATTAGAAAAACAATAGAAGAAACCAAGTTCTTTAATTTTGACAATTCCTGCCATGTGATAACCATCAAAATGGAAGAGGATAATATGGAAGATTAGTATGAACTATTGTTGCACAAAAATATTTAATATTACTCATGTCCATTAAAATGTGTTTACATGTGCACTTCCTTGAACTCTGGTCCATGCAACAGGATACACTGTTTTCCATTGTATATCTATTTTTTTGAAATTGCGGCCAGTAATTAATGATAGACTACATACTAACTAAATATAAGTTCCACAATCACAAAGTATGAGAGCTTTGTTTCATTATTCTATCACATGATATTCATAAAAAAATCACATGCATGATAAATATCACTATGTTCAACAATATAAGACGTTTTGTAAGCTAGAATAGTTTGCCAAAATGGCTTATATTATGTAACGGAGTGAGTACATCACAAGATATTTGGAAAACTCATAATATTCCACCTTGTTTGGGTATATTTTGACAAGCGATATAATTGACGTTGTTTGAATATGAAATCAGCACTCAACTAATTTTTTATTAACTTATATCTACTCTTTGATGCTCCTTAGATATTTTCGTACAGCGTCAGGAATGTTGTCTTTGGCTTCATTTTCATGACACTTGAGCAAGTGTATCAAAAATTCTCCCCCAACTCTCTGCCATCCTGCACAACAATATTTGTCATTAGCATGAATATTTTATGTGGAATAAAAAAGTGTAACGTTGAATACTGATGTCTACGCACGCGTCTATTCTTGTAGACAGTGTTGGGCCTCCAAGTGCAGAGGTTTGTAGAACAGCAGTAAGTTTCCCTTAAGTGGATCACCCAAGATTTATCGAACTCAGGGAGGAGGAGGTCAAAGCTATCCCTCTCAAGCAACCCTGCAATTACGATACAGAAAGTCTCTTGTGTCCCCAACACACCCAGTACACTTGTCAGATATATAGGTACACTAGTTCGGCGAAGAGATAGTGAAATACAAGTGGTAGTGATGATTATAAGTAGTAAATGTAATCTGAAATAAATATCGCTGCGAGCAAACATGTAACAAAACTGAATATAAATGGTGTGCAAAGCTTGGAAACAAGGCCTAGGGATCATACTTTCACTAGTGGACACACTCTCAACAAATATAACATAATTGAACTAATAGATACTAACTTCAATATGCAACTCAAAACAATTCTTCAATGGAAAACAAACACTAATTATGCGTAGGGCTATGAAGCACTCCTCAAAGTTCGCATGTACCCAAACTAGATTGTCCCACACTGTCACCGTGAACGCACTAGATAGTTCCAACAAACACCAACAATTCATAGAGACATTAACCAAAAGAGACACATATAATGCGCACACTGTCACCTTCACATCATGATACAAGGTGTCTCCAGAGATTACAAATATAAAGCATGTGAGTAGCATAATATCTGAATAATAACATCTACCAATTCAACTAGATACAAAGCTCACGATCACATAAATATCACATCATGGGAGAGAGAGGTGAACCACATAGCTACCGGTAGAGCCCTCAGCCCCGGGGAAGAACTACTCTCTCCTCATCATAGGAGGCAGCAACGACGATGGAGATGGCGGTGAGGTCGAGGGAGACGGCGGAGACGGCGATAGAGACCGATGGAGATGGCTCCGGGGGCACTTCCCTGTCCCGGCAGGGTGCCGGAATAGAGACTTCTGTCCCCCGAAATTTATCTTCGACGGCAGCGGCGCTGCGGAACTGTTCTGGGAAAAACGCCGACTCCTTTAGGGTTTTCGAGACAGAGGCTTTAAATAGCGGAGGGGCGGCGTTAGAGGGCCACCAGGGGGGCCTCACCATAGGTGGGCGCGGCCAGGGGCTGGGCCATGCCCCCTGGTGGTGAGCCTGCCCTCTGGCCCCCCTCTGGCTCTCTTTCGGTCCTCGTCCCTCGTCCAGGAAAAATAGGAGTTTCGGTCTTCGGTTTGTCCAATTCCGAGAATATTTCCTGTGTAGCTTTTCTGAAACACAAAATAGCAGAAAACAGGGAACTGGCACTGTGGTATCTCGTTAGTAGGTTAGTTCTGGAAATCGCATAAAAACGCCATGAAGTGTAAACAAAACATGAAGCAAATGGTGTAAAACAAGCATGGAGCATCAAAAATTATAGATACGTTTGAGACGTATCAAATACCCAGCATGCATATTGGAGCAACGGATTCTTTACCATTCCAGGAGAGCATGTTGTAAAAAAACTGATGAATGCCTCATTATTATATTGAATAGTAAAGAAATAAAGTAAAACAATTGAGTTTATTTTCAGAGATATTCACCTATTTGTACTTCCTGGAATATCAGCTGGTGATCTACACGGCCAAAAAGCCATATCGGCAGCCCACCCGGGTTATGAGATAATAGTAACTCACACAAAAACATAGATCGATATAGTGCACATCAGCCTCTACCAGCTATAGAACCTTGTCACATGTCAGTATGCGCATGCCCAAATTGAAACAATCATTGCCCATTGGTCAGTCCATGCTTTTATTTCCTAGATTTTCTTAAAACTCAAGCATATTGGATATGGTTTGGAGCTCCACACCCATTCGTGCCTATGAGGCAAATATTTGGAATGGTGAATCCATAGCAATATAGATTAGTTAGATACAAATAATCCAGTAGAAAGGAAAGGGTGTTAACCAAAGTGGAAATAAATACCTTCTGGGAAATCATTTGTGTCTGCTTTCTTTGGTTTAATATTTTGTTAATTGATTGTCGTGTATGCACTCTCTGGATTTGTACAACCATCTGAGTCCAGAGTCCCTTCCAACAACATTGCATCAGTTCATGACCTGCAAAAGCGCAACATTTATCAAAATAATTTTTAAGTTTGTAATATGGAAATATGTGTAGACAAAAAATGCCCATCACCTTCTTTTGCAATATGGGAATATGTGTAGCTGGTGTTTTTGGCTGCTGTAGTTCCTTCGTGCTCTTTCAGCCGTGAACTTCGTTCTAAACTATCACGCCTTGGAGATCTGTTCACAATGTCCTGCACTCCATGTAGTAGTAACCATTTTCTATAAAATGCTTATCAGTAGGATATCCAGGGAACGTGGTGATCCATTGCACCTTCATACAATAAAGACAGAATAGTTCAGATTAAAATGTCTGAGAGCATTGTTAGAAGAAAGTACATGCTAGGTTTTAAGAGAGAGCTTAATAGCACCAAAGGAAAATGAGAAACTTTACATTCAATGAAATGCGATTCTGGTGACTCTGAGCAGCACGACAGCCGTGAATAGCTAGCAAAACTCACTAATCCATCAATTAAAGAACAAAAAATTTCCCTACTCACAGATCTTGGCATATCAGAAAAGAATACTGCTAGTGACCAATCACACACATTTGGCAAATGCAAAAATCAGAGAAAGTAGTATCACAGACATTCAGAAGCGGACGAGTTCCATTCATGAGCATCGTGGCATTGTGAGGACAAAACCAAACCAGAACTGGAGGACGGCAGCTCCCTATAGCCCAGCGCGGCTCCAAGCTAGGTGTCGGCGGCTGCCTCCCTGATCTCAGTATCCATAGAATATCAGATTTGGGGCGCACGAGCGCGTCCGGTGGACCGGGAGCCCGTCGAAATTGACCTAGATGCATAAGAGGACTGTGTCACGGTGAGCTTCCACAAGGAGACTCCCTCTCCTCCATGGGAGATGCTGACGAGCTTGCTCTTGGAGGTCGAAAGAGACGTCGTCGGTGTAAAAGGATCCATGTCACCTCCTCGTGCGGTCAGCAAAGGACTCGCTGGCCCAATCCATGGCTTGATTTACGGGTGGGGATGAGAAGGAAGAACAAAGGGTGCAACGACGGAACACATTAACTGTGATTTGATTTCGTGATTAGCGCTTGCGGTGGTAAGTAGTTTTTTGTGAGGGGTAATTTCGGAAATCAAATGATGTATAGGAAAAGTGGCTTCACCATCACCAACTCGAATCTTATAGTTTAGATATGTAAGGTAACATGACCAAAACATCCTACAAAATAGAGTACATGAAATGGTCAAGAAAATTCAATCCGTTACAATATGTAACAAAATAAACCTACGATGACTAAGTTGAGCTTTTTCAAGAAGATAATGCACATTGTTCCTGACGTTGTCAAGTCCAGCATAAAAGCACATGAAGGGTCATTTTTTCTAAAATCAAGGTTAATATGGATATGGTCTAGCTAGATTGGACTAAAAAATTCTTTTCATGTCTAACATGTATATAAATAGATTTAGACAAGCTAAATAGTTGTATTCATCATGAAATCGAAATGTATGGTTAGAAAATAAATAGGAGGGGGTGTATATCCCACAAGGAATAAAACATTCGAGCCCATGGAGTTATACATAAGACCAATGTGTCAACTACTAGATAAGTCTATGAAAAAATGTTGCATATGCATGTTATAAGAGACAAAAAAATTAGTGATTGATTTTCAATGGTACCTTTGTTGGAAATATGCCCTAGAGGCAATACTAAAGTTGTTGACGAGGTTTATCCCCGGCAATGCCCATGTCAAAGGGCTTTCGATCTAGGAAGCGTGTTGGGGACCTGGCGAACTCGACGGCGATCAGACGAAAGCAGAGGGACACGAGGATTTACCCAGGTTCAGCCCCCTCGAAAGGTAAAAGGCCTACGTCCTGCTTGTCTGACTTAGTATTGATGGTCTGGTTGCGATGATGGTGTTACAATGGCGGCGTAGATTGGATCTAGCCGAAGACAGAGAGCTCTAAGTTATCGAGCGCTCCGGCGTGAGGTGGGTGGAAAAGCGTCTAGGGTTTTGAGACCTCCCTCCCAGCCTTTTATAAGGCAAGGCTAGGTCTCAGGAGTGTCTCTCAAGCCAAGTACAAATCGGATCAACCGAGGACTAATCTAACTTGGACTCCTCGAAATCTTGCTTGTGCACCAAATATTGCTCCTGGGCCGCGCCAGGCCACTGCCTTGATAGGCCTCGAAAGCCTTTCGTGAGACACCTTTCCCGGACCGAAAACCAGGTAGGCAAATATCGGGGGCCCGTTTGTCATTCCTTCGTCAGTAGCCCCCGAGTGCCTGGGATAGCCGAAGACTATTGCAGGGACTCCCCCGAAAGTCATCCCAGCCGCCCCCGATATGAGCACTTGGCCTGTAAAGCTGCAAATGTACAGAGGTCATTTGAGTAATATGCTTGTTTTGGTACGAGATTTTCGAGCCACTCTCATTTAGAGCCTCGAAAGTGCTAAGTTGGGTTTGCAGAGGGATGCGCATAACCGGCCTGAGACTCACGCCGGGTCTTAGTTAATTGCATTGCTGCAAAGACATTCGGTTATCTTACTCGGATTCGAGTCCCCCGACTCGAACCCGCGTGGGCTGGTGCTACCCCGACCTGAGCCGTGTTGGACTTACCAAGTCGGAGCCCAGTTCATTTGTGAGGCACACGATGCGTCCATCGTTGCAAGCTTCATACCGTAGGTATGGAAAATTTCCGGCAGAGCGCCTTTGATACGAATACCAGGCCATCCGGTGTTGCGAACCGTGGACTTACCTTCGTATTTGACATACGGCATCCGAACTGGTATATTGACACCAAGATTCGGGCATGTTGATTGAGGAGCGTTGATAGCTCAAAAGGAAGGTTCAAAAGAAGATGATTTGTCGGTTTATAACTCGAGCTCGAACTCTTTGATGTCACTACTGGGCAAAAAAGGCAATTCGAAGGACCGAAGCCTGGCTTCGACTATCTCGAAGGCGCTGCTGGCCCGAAAGAGATAATCCAAGGGACAGAAGCCCTGCCTCGAATATCTAGAAGGCGCTGCTGGCCCGAGAAGACGATTCGAGGGACCGAAGCCCCGCCTCAAATGTCTCGAAGGCGCTGCTGGCCCGAAAGGAGCAATTCGAGGGACCAAAGTCCTTCTTCGAATATCTTGAAGGCGCTGTTGGCCCGAAAGGAGCAATTCGAGGGACCAAAGTCCTTCTTCGAATATCTTGAAGGCGTTGTTGGCCCGAAAGGAGCAATTCGAGGGACCAAAGTCCTTCCTCGAATATCTTGAAGGCGTTGTTGGCCCGAGGAGACGATTCAAGGGACCGAAGCCCCGCCTCGAATGCCTCGAAGGCGCTGCTGGCCCGAAAGGAGCAATTTCGAGGAACCAAAGTCCTTCCTCAAATTTCTTGAAGGCGCTGTTGGCCCGAGAAGACGATTCGAGGGACCGAAGCCCCGCCTCGAATGCCTCGAAGGAGCAAAAGATAGAGTCATCAAAAAACTCTGTGTGTATTCGGATGGCACAGGAGAGAGGAGCAAAAAAGACCTCGAAGAAAACCCAGTCGAAAGGCCGTCTGAGTGCAAGAGGTACGTACCTTCGAGACTTGGAAGAACTTTCGCCAATCTTTGCCCTTTGAGTCGGAAAGAATCAACCTACCCAAAGAAACGCATCATCGCTGACGATACGCCTCGTCGAGTTGTCACATCATCTTCTGCAAGAATGACCTGACCCTGCCAGGACTAGACGTATGGTGGGCCCCCCGGCCGCGCGTCTCGGCCGTTGACAGAATTTGACCGCACGTCCCGCGCGTGGGTGAGAAATAACCGGCGCGGTTTCCTTAATTACCGTGCGTAGTGGACGCCGCGGTGCCCTCGTGCTGACACGTGGATGGGTGGATCAGCTCAGTCGTTTCCACTTCGCTGTGGACGGCTGAGATTTGACGCAGATTCCCAGAGGTGGAATAAATAACGGCAGCAGGGTAAACAGTCTGTCCTACTCCGCCGCCACCGTCTTCTTCCTCGCGCATTGTTCCTGCAGCTCTGCTTCCTCACCTCCATTTCCGCAACCCTCACTGTGCCCTGAGGTCATGGGTAAGAGGAGCTCCACCGCCGCTGGCGCCGCTGCTGCCGCCAAGAAGGCCAAGACGGCCGACGCCGAAGGCTCCGCCGTTGGCCGTTGGGTCCAGACCAAGGTCGGGAACAAGGAGTTGTCCCAGGCCGAGAAGATGGGCCTGCTGAAGAACGCGCCAGCGGAATCGCTCGCCGCCGGCCCGAAGATCGTTCCCCGGCCACCTCTCAGATTCCGGGTAATCTTTATCGCTTTCCTGCTGCGGGGTTTGTCTCTTCCCCCGCATCCCTTCCTCCGCGGTCTTCTTTTTTCTTATGGGATTCAGCTCCACGATCTGAATCCCAATTCCATCCTTCACATTGCGTGCTTTATCACGCTCTGTGAATGCTTCCTGGGGATCGAACCCCACTGGGCACTGTGGCGCCGAATCTTCGTTATTCGGCACCCTCTGCCATATCAAACCGGCGGTTTCGACGTCCAAGTGCGCCCAGACGTCGAATATTTCAACCTCCAAATGCCCGAAAATAATCCCGGGTGGAGGACGAAGTGGTACTATGCCAAGGACAAATCCTCCGCCGGCGAAAACTTCGGACTCGAGGAATTCCATCCCACCGGCGTTCTTCGACCTCGTGTCTCCTGGAGACACGATCTTTCAGACGAGGAGCTGAAGACTACGGAGCCGCTGATGGAGAAGATCCAACAGCTTCGAGCTACTCCGAAGAAGGAGCTTTCGGGGATCCAGCTCATTCGGACCTTCATCGAGCGTCGAATCCAGCCGCTCGCTGCTCGAGCCCACTGCATGTGGGACTACAGCGATCGTCGGGATTCGACCCGCGTCTCCCAGGACGAGCTGCACGAGGCCGAGATCGATGAGTGCGTACGCGCCGTTACGAACATCAAGAAGAAAGATCCCGTGCCGAAAATCTTCGACGCAGTGGCTTTCAGCAAGGTCTTTCCCCGCACCGAGGTACGACTTTGACCTTAATCGGATCCCTTTCTTGTTTCACAGCCGAATCGGCCAGTATCGAATGCAGCGTACATCTCCGCGCAGGTGATCGACATAGCTCGATGCTATCCGCCCCAGCCCGAGATGGGCAAATATCCGGGGCACGATTTCACTGAAGTGCTGGAGGAATCCACCTCCGCTGCTCCGTCGCCACCGAGGGCCCCGAAGAGACAACGAATTGCGGACGTTGTCGAAGATTCAGAAGACCCTGATGACACCCGTTTTACTTCGGGTGATGACGGCAACAGTGCGATCCCCGCTTCGCCTTTGAGCCGCCGTCCTCCTCCTCGAACAGAGAGAAAAACCCTTCCAAAGTTTGGGATTGACGCATCGTAAGTTTTCCTTCGCGCATCTTGTGGTCTTGTTTCAACTTGATTGTCCGATTCTGACATTGATGCTTGTTTCAGATCTTCTACCGAGGAAACGTCAACCTGTCCGGGGGATCAAGACCAATACAAGGTCCGACCTCACGACGACGCCCTCGAACAAACTGCAGACTCTCAGGAGAAGGCTGCCGACGTTGCCGCCCCCGAAGCCGCTCTGACGAAACCTTCGACTTCTTCCAAGAAGAAGGCGTCGGAACATGAGTTCGTGCTTGTCTCCTTGTCTGACGGGCCTTCTGGTCCTAGCAACCATGTAAGTTCGAAGACTTTCCGCTTGCGCTTCGCGTGTTTGACCATTAGTAGCCCCCGAGGGTGAGTCTAAGTGTTTACACTTAGGCTTGCCCTCCAAACCATGACTCGAAGGTTAATCTTTTGCCTTGCCTTCTTTAGCCTGTTGTTAGGGACCTGTCGAAGGTTTGTAGGAGCTTCTTCGCCTTAGAGGAAGAGAACCGAAAGCTGTCTGAGCAGCTCGACGAAACTCGTCATGAGTACTGTCACCTTACTTGTAAAATTTTGCTTTGTGTATGATATGACGCTTCTTTTTCTGACGACACCCTTTTAATGTTTAGGGATCGGAGCTCAGGCTGCTGCAGACAAGACTTCCCTGAAATCTCGGCTGGACAACCTTGCCACTGAGAATTCGGGTTTGAAGGCTAAAGTCACTGAGCTGAACGACGAAATCGCCCGACTGAAGGTCGAATCGTCTGAAGCTCAAGAGCGCGCGAAGAAAAGCCGCCTGGACGCCGAAACGAGAGAAGGAGAACTACACCAGCGCCTGCAAACTTCGCTTGGTGCCTTGCGTGGTGAGTTCTCGAGCTTTGTCTGGATTATTTTTCATGCCGAACAGTCCCATTGTTGACCTGGTGGTCTGCTCTCACTTGTAGCTGCTGCCGAATTGGATGCCGGAGCTATGAAGGAGCCCGCTGGAATCGAATCCAGTGTCGGCGTCGTCGAACGCCTGAGTCGGGAGGTTGCTAACCTCCTAGCACGGGTGCGGTCGACACTTGTTCGCGTTCGGGATACGTCTGTACCCGACTTGACCAGCGACACTATGGCGGGGATCCTCGAAGCTCTGGCAGTGAAGGCGGACGGGGAAGACCCTTTACTTGCCGCGGTACGCCGACAGGTAACTATTGGCTCCGAGTCTGTCTTCTCCATGATGATGATGCACGACGTGGAGTTCGATGCTGACAAGGTCACGAGCACGTACCCAAAAGACAAGGACAGACGCGACAAGTCCGCCAAAACTTATGTTGCCCGTGCTCGTGAACTGGCTGCCCGAATGACGAGTTTTCTGGCCGAGAGGAACGAGAAGCGTGCAGCGGCGAGGGCTCGGAGGCGTGGCGCATCCGGTGCACCGTCTAGCAAGGCTGGTAGTTCAGCGTAGTGCAAGCAATGCTTCTCGCCCACTTGTAATTAGCTTTCGTGGTCTTATGCCGAGGGCAATGATCCTGATTAGGACTTCTTTCTGGTATAAAAATTGCTCCTTTGTTATGTTTATCTGCTTGTCATTTGGCTGCTGAATGCTTGTATGTGATGCTCGACTCCTCGTGCAGGATCCTTCGCTGATTTCTGGTACTTGGCCTATTTCGTATGAAACGGTTAGCAGTACTTCTGGTGCCGTTCAGCGAAGAACTCCTTCCTCAGGCGAATTGTCGCTGATTCGATCGTTGCGTGACCAACTCCAAAATACTCAGCGTCAACTGAAGGTGGTTACTGCCAAGGTCGACGTTGCTCTGTCGAAGGCGTCGCATGCTGCGGACTGCGAGAAATTTCTTCTCGACGAGATCGAGAATCTTGGAAAATCTCTGAAGTGTGAGTCTCTAGACCTCTTTCGCTGTGTGCTGTGACTTGAGTGTGCAGGATTTGATCTTCGTCCTCTTTTCGCAGATGTGTGCCTCGACAGTGCTGCCGAAGCCCGGCGCGTGAATTCGCATCTTGTTGCTGCTCAGACACATGCCAATTCAGTTGCTGACAACTTCTGGGCTGATCGGTCGAAAGCAATGAAACTGACACTCCTTCAGGATAGGATTGCTCAAGCTGGTGCGTTGTCTGAGACGAGCCGGAGCGCACTCGCGCTGGTGCATCAGGCGATGTTCCCGTTGAACAATCAGCCCGAAGGCCTGCCGGCATTGCTCGATCGATTCGAGAATGGGAATGCTGTGTATTCCTTTGTCCGGGAGCACCTGCGCTGCGGGGCTGTGGTTGCACTTGCTTTCGTGCGTGCTCACTACCTTGAGATCGACCTAGAGCTTCTGAAGACACTTCCTCCGTTGCCCAGTGGTCGCTATAATATGGAGCACCACTATGCTGCTTGTAGAGGCACAGGTGATTGTATCGCTCGTCAAATTGTCGTTGAGAGTGATCGACAGAGAGCGAGCCAGGGTGCCGCGGCACCATGAATTAGTCCTGTGGCTGTGCTTGTATCTTTACTCTATGTATGTATTGTGTATATGCGCCGTATTCGTCTGTGGCGAAAAGGCGGAAATCTCGAGCGTAGGTTAGGAGGGCGAGAGATCCCCGCATATAGGTCGAGAGAACGCAGCCCTCGAACATAGGTCGAGAGAGCACAGCCCCCGAGCGTGGGCGAAGTCCCTGATCGTGGGTCAAAAGACTGAGCCCCCGAGCGTGGGTCGAAAGGCTGAGCCCCCCGAGCGTAGGTCGAAGCCCCCGAGCGTGGGTCGAAAGGCTGAGCCCCCGAGCGTGGGTCGAAAGGCTGAGCCCCCGAGCGTAGGTCGAAGCCCCCGAGCGTGGGTCGAAAGGCAGAGCCCCCGAGCGTGGGTCGAAAGGCTGAGCCCCCGAGCGTGGGTCGAAGCCCCCGAGCGTGGGTCGAAGCCCCCGAGCGTGGGTCGAAAGGCTGAGCCCCCGAGCGTGAGTATGCAGATATGTTAACTCATGAAGTGAGGAACTTGAACTTTATTGCTTGGTGCCGAAGGCACAATGTTGGGTGCGGGCTGCTGCCGACACTTGATTACATGTTAGAGGGGGTAGAGGAGACAGCTTTGCTAGCTAAGGATAGAAGCAGCGCAATTGCGCGGTGTTCCATGGGTTCTCCACGTCTTTCCCCGTCTTCGGGTTGCGTAGACGATATGCTCCTCCCGGGATGACCTCGTGGACAAGATACGGGCCTTCCCATGGTGGCTCCAGCTTCGATGTGCTTGTCTGCTTGAGTCGGAGCACAAGGTCGCCCGGCTCGAAAGAGCGTCTGCGTACCCGTCTGATGTGGTAGTTGCGGAGGCTCTGCTGGTAGACCGCCGATCGAACTAGGGCGACGTCTCGAGCTTCGTCCAGCAGGTCTTGGGCGTCTGCTAACGCCTTGTCCGCATCTTCCTCGACGTAGGCGGCGACGCGGGGCGCACTGTAGCGTACGTCCGTGGGTAGCACTGCTTCTGCTCCGAAAAGCAAGAAGAAGGGTGTATAGCCTGTCGAGGAGTTGGCCGTTGTTTGCAGGCTCCATAGCACCAATGGCAGTTCCTCGACCCAGGCGCCTGCTGCGCGCTTGAGGGGTCGAAGCAGTCGCTTCTTCAGGCCTCCGCATACAAGTCCGTTGGCTTTTTCAACTTGTCCATTAGACTTGGGGTGCGCCACCGAAGCGTACTTGAGCTTGATGCCGAGGTTTTTGGCGAAGTCCTGGAATTCGCCCGAAGTGAAGTTGGTGCCATTGTCGGTGATGATGCTGTTCGGGACGTCGTATCGGTAGACGATGGACTCGAAGAATTTGACTGCTGTGGTCGCCTCTTGATTGGTGACCGGAACAGCCTCTATCCACTTGGAAAACTTGTCCACTGCGACTAGAAGGTAGGTATGACCTCCTCTGGATGACTTGGGGAGAGGCCCCACTTGATCGAGCCCCCATTGTGCGAAGGGCCAGGCCACAGGGATGGTGTGCAGTTCGGACGCCGGTGCGTGCGGCTTGGTGGCGAATAACTGGCATGCCTCGCAGTGCTGGACGATGTTCCTGGCATCGTAGAGGGCGGATAGCCAGTAGAATCCGGATCGAAAAGCCTTGGCCACGAGGGTTCGACTGCAAGCGTGGTGTCCACAGGTTCCTTCGTGGATTTCCCGAAGGAGAGCAATCCCATCTTCCTGCGCTATGCACCGTTGGAGCACTCCTGTGGTGCTGCGCTTGTAGAGTTCCCCGTTGATTATCGTGAAGGCCTTGGAGCGCCGCATGACTTGTCGGCGATGGATGGGATCTTCTGGGAGCTCGCCCCGCGTTAGGTATGCCAAGTATGGTCTTGTCCATGTTGCTTCGACGAGCATGACCGCAGCTGCATCCTTCGGGAGGTCTGCTGCTCCTGCTGCCGGAGCGGTATTGACCGACCGAGCCCCCGGACGTGTTGCTAACGCCGGGTCAGTTGCTGGCTTGATCTTGACGGAGCGTTCGAATATCTCTTCGAAGAAGACTCCGGGCGGTATTGGTAGGCACCTTGAGCCGACGTTGGCCAGGTTGTCTGCCTCCTCGTTGCTTTCCCTGCCGATGTGCGTTACTTCGCAGCCCTCGAATTCGCCTTCGAGCTTGTCGTACATGGCGCGATATGCGATCATGTTTGCGCAGGTTGCATCGCACTCCTTCATGACTTGCTGGGCGATGAGGTTCGAGTCCCCATGAATCTTGATGCGGGTGGCCCCGCAGGCCTTCGCCATGCGCATACCGTGAAGGACGGCTTCGTATTCCGCCTCGTTGTTGGAGGGATTTGGGAAGCGCATGCGGAGGACGTAGCGCATCCTGTCCCCTTGCGGTGACACTAGGACCACTCCTGCCCCTGTCCCCGAAACCCGCTTGGACCCGTCGACGAAGATGGTACAGCTGTTCGACATGTCTCGGAGCTCGGGCATCTGAGCTTCTGTCCACTCGGCTATGAAATCCGGTAGGACCTGTGACTTGATCGCGGACTGGCGCTGGTACGTGATTTCCCAAGGTCCTAGCGTGATTCCCCAGAGCGACACACGCCCTGTGGCATCTGGGTTATTGAGGATGCTGGAGACTTTATTCGAGGTCACTACTATGATGGAGTGACACTCGAAATAGTGTGGCAGTTTCTTCCCCGTCATGTATATGGCGTATGCCAACTTCTGATAATGGGGGTATCTTTGCTTGGTCGGCGATAAAACTTCGCTCGGGTAGTACACGGGTCTCTGTACGCCGTGCTCCTTGCCCTCTTCTGCGCGTTCGACCACAAGCACTGAACTGACGACTTGATTTGTAGCCGCAATGTATAGCAACATGGGCTCTTTTTCTCGAGGTGTGACGAGAACTGGGGAGGTCGATAGACGGCGCTTGAGATCTTCGAACGCGACTTGCGCCTCTTCGGTCCACGTGAAGTTGTCTGTTTTCTGGAGCAGCCGATAAAAAGGGAGCGCTTTTTCGCCAAGCTTGCTGATGAAGCGGCTAAGCGCTGCGAGTCGACCTGTCAACTGCTGGACATGTCGAAGCGTCTTCGGAGGCTGCATGTTGATGATGGCCTGTATCTTCTCTGGGTTGCCTTCGATCCCTCTCTCGGAGATTAGATAGCCCAGCAGTTGGCTAGTGGGTACCCCGAAAGAGCACTTCTTCGGGTTAAGCTTGATGCTATATCTGTCGAGGTTAGCGAAGGTTTCTCAAAGATCGTCGAGCAAGCTGTCTGCTTTCGTGGTCTTGATGACAATGTCGTCGACATAAACTTCGATGTTGCGGCCGATTTGTTCCTTCAAGCACGCCTGCATACACCGTTGATAGGTGGCTCCGGCGTTCTTGAGTCCGAAGGGCATCGTCATGTAGCAGTATACCCCGTGCGGGGTGATGAACGCCGTCTTGTCTTCGTCTTCCACTTTCAGCCGTATCTGATTATACCCGGAGTACGCATCGAGGAATGAGAGGCGTTCGCATCCTGCCGTGGAATCGATGATCTGGTCGATTCGGGGCAGGGGGAAGTAATCTTTCAGGCAGTGTTTATTTAAGGCTGTGAAATCGATGCACATCCTGTAGATCTTCGTGTCCTTCTTCTCCACCATGACTGCTGGCGAGAGCCACGTGGTTTCCTTGATCTCTCTGATGAACTTGGCTTCGAGGAGGCGATTGATTTCTTCGCCCATCGACTTGGCCTTCTCTGGATTGTACCATCGCATAGACTGCTTAACCGGTTTCGCGTTTGGAAATATCTTAAGCTCGTGCTCGGCGAGTTCCCTGGGGATGCCTGGCATGTCAGCTGGGCACCAGTCGAACATCCTCCAGTGCTCACGGAGGAACTCGACGAGCGCGCTTTCCTATGCGGGAGAGAGAGAGTTTGACACCCGCGCCGTCTTAGTTGGGTCAGTCGGGTGGATCTGGTGCTCTCGGGTGTCTTTTGTGGCATCGAAAGACAACTCTGGGGCGTTCTGCTGCGCCGGTGGATCGATGTCCATGACGGTGGCCTCCCGAATGTGGTGCAGTTCTTCATGCACCCCGAAGGTCTGGGACATGCTGTTGAAGTCCTTGTCACAGTTTTCTAAACGTGCGAAACTGCCGCTGATCGTTAGTGGTCCTCTGTTTGCGGGCATCCGCAGCTTGAGGTAGGCATAGTGGGGTACCGCCATGAATCGAGCGAACGCTGGTCGCCCGAGGATAGCATGGTACTGCGAGGGCCAGTCGACCACCTCGAATTCGATCTTCTCCTTTCTGAAGTTTGCTGGAGTGCCGAAAATGACATCGAGATGTATCGCTCCCAATGGATACGTCGGCTTCCCTAGGACGATTCCGTGGAAGGAAGTCTCCGTTGGCAGGAGATTATTTAGCGGGATCTTGATCTTTCGC
This sequence comes from Dactylis glomerata, assembly GCA_007115705.1. Taxonomy (NCBI): domain Eukaryota; kingdom Viridiplantae; phylum Streptophyta; class Magnoliopsida; order Poales; family Poaceae; genus Dactylis; species Dactylis glomerata. The sequence continues at coordinate 3,858,954 of QXEO01001278.1, read as the reverse complement.
AGTGTGTCTGCGTAGATGAGGTTCAAGCTGCTGCCTCCGTCCATGAACACCTTTTTCGAAGTGAAACCCCCTATTTGCGCCTCAAGAACCAAAGCATGGTGTCCTGGGCGTGGGATCTTCGGTGGATGATCTGACCGGTCGAAACCGATCGGATGTTCGGACCAATTCAGATATTCGGGAGTGGCCGGTGGTGCGTGCTCGGCGTGGAACACTTCCCTTGCGCGTTTTCGCTGCACCTTATTCATCAGGCGCCCCCTCTGGATCATGGGCATGAAACCTCTTGGCGGCGGGAACTCTTCTTCCTCGTTGGCCGGCTGTCGCTGCTCGACTTGCTGGATCGTAGCGGCCTGGTGGTTTTGCTGTACGACGTTTGCTGGTGGGTTCGGCGGTGGCGGTGGAGCGTTGTAAGCTATCGCCCCTGCGACTGGTTGCTCAGTGTTCATCCTCTCCTGAAGTGCCCGATTGAGACGAAGGAATTCCCTGCACTCGATGAGGAGATGTGCAGGTTTTCATACCCCGTCCTTGTCGAGGTACGTATGCCTTGGGCATCCGCTATCAAGCATCTCCTCTGCCGACAGCTGTGGCTGTCGTCGACGCCACTCCTTGCTGGGCTTCGAATCACGACTGCTACTGCCGTAGTAATTGTTTCCTCGGCGCGGTAAGTCGCGATTGTCGTCGCGGTCCTCGTGCACGTAGCCAGCTGCTACCATGTCTTTGTTCTCCGTGTTGTCGAAGCGGCTTCGGCGACCTTTCTTCCGGGATCCGAGATGGAACTGGTCCTTCGCGTCGACGTCGCGTTCTGCTGACCGACGGCGGCTTCTGGGAGCCGAGATGGAGTCTTCGCCATCAGCCCATTCATTTGCCAGACTCATGAGGTGGTCGATGGTCCTAGGCTTGCAGCGTCCCAGCTCTTCCTTGAAGTCGCGTCGAAAGAGACCATCCCGAAAGGCATCGATAGCCCTTTCGGGCGAGATGTTTTCCGTCGTGTTCCGGAGGCTGATCCACCGTGAGATGTATGACCTCAGGTTCTCTCCAGTTCTCTGCACGCATAGGCGGAGTTCTTCGAATGACGTGGGTCGTCGTGAAGTGCCTCGGAAATTTGCGATAAATGCTTGCCGAAACTCTTCCCAGGAGCGGATGCTATCTGGGGCGAGATTGTTCAACCATGCCCTTTCGTTATCCTTTAGGTGCAGCGATAACAACTGAAGGGCGTTGTCCCTAGATCCGCCGCTGATTTTGACAGCGGTTATGAAGTCATCTAGCCAAATTCGGGGATCCTGCTGCCCGTTGAATTTGACTATGCCGTCGCTGGGTTTGATTCCTTTCGGCAACGGTGCGGAACGGATCAGGAGGCTAAAGCATTCTGCCCCGCAAAGTCCATCGCTGGGACCGCCGAATGTTTCAGCCTCGCGCCGTGCTCGCCCCTGGTCGACTCTATGTTGGGCCAGACCGTGCCAGAGCTCTCCGTTGATAGGTTCGACCACTTGCGTCCGAGGCGCTACGGCTGGCGCCGGTGCTGGGTGCCTGGCTTGCTCCGGCGGTGGAGCGATTCTTGTTGTTGTCGCGCCATGTACTGAGCCAGGCGTGCCTTGCAGCACCCTTACTCCTTCGAGCGCTAAATTTCGCAGGTGTCGCATATGTTCGTCACCGTTAGATGCGTTCGCGGCAATGTATGCTGCCGCGGCCATGATCGCTGCTTCCTTGGTCTTGGGCATCAAGTCGGCTTCATTGAACTCTGCCTCCAGGTTTTGGGTGATATTGTGCATATCGGCCCCAGGCTGAGTGCGCGATCTCGATCTTCGTTGAACGCTCAATGAATAGTGGGATGACCTTTCGGCCCGCCTCTTGCTGGACGCGTCGGCCTCCTCTCTGCGGCGTTCCAGCACTCGCCTGTCAGCACTGATCTGGTCCTTCTACTCCTGGACGACGAAACGGAGTGCAGCCAGATCGCTTGGGCTTGGGTTGGGACCGAAGTTTACCTCGCCCGCATATATCCTTCTTGCGAACCGGATCTGGTCATGCGTTACCACATGGCGGCCGCTGTCTGCCCGGTTTCGGCCGTTGTTGTCTCTATTTTCGTTTCCGTCGCCGTGTGATGCTATCATGCAGTGGCCTCCGGTCCATGGGGTCGAATCATCGCTGATTTCGCCCAGCGCTGGAGGGTAGACGTCGTCGCCTTCGACGTAGGGCCCAACTTCGACCATGAGGTCAGAATCGTAATCGGCCACATAGCCATCGCTAGATGCGGCAGATTCGCAGTGTGAGGCGGAGCTTGCTGAATTGCCGATTTTCCCCTTAGCTTCGGGGTAGACGTCGTCGTCATCGGAGCACGTGTAGTCCGAGTATAATCCCTCGACGTAGTCAGGGTCATATGGTGCGGTGCGAAGCGTGAGGGCGTTGAGAGCCCGATCGCACTCAGATATCGTTGGGTAGATAGCTGTTGTGCCTCCCCGCGGATCTTCACAGCCGGCGATCTCATGGAATGAGAAATCTCCGGCGCCCACGTAGTGGTATGCGTCGCAGTCGACGCAATATGCGGTGGTCGGGGATGGAGGCGGATCTTCGAAATCGTTCGACCCTACTGATGGGGTCGAAATCTTCAGCCTCGGTTCCTCCTCCGATGGTGCTAGTAGCGCGCTTGCCGAGGGTTTGCCCCCGACGGCTGGTGGTGTCGTCGCTTCGGCCACGAGCGGAGCCGATTCGCCGATGGAGAGCAGTTCCATCGCTCCATTGCTATCCACATGGAAGTTGAACAGTCCGAAAGCCATGTCATAGCCTTCGGGCGCTACTCCTGCCGTGCTTGGGACGGGGCCGATGACGCTCGCCGCTGGAGTGGGCTTCGCAGCACTTGGCGAAACATTGTTGATGGCGATCGAACCAGCGGCATCGACGCCTGATTCCGTCGGGTTGGCGTTGATGACATCCGGCGCAGTGATGCCGATGGTGGTGTCGATGCCGATCTTGGAGGTGGTGTCGACGTCGGTCGGCGTAGCGATGCCGACGATGGTGTAGATGTCGATCTTGGAGGTGGTGGGTGATGGAGCCGGCGAATCCGTAGATCCAGATCCCGTCGTCCCCACGGTCGGCGCCAATTGACGAGGTTTATCCCCGGCAATGCCCATGTCGAAGGGCTTTCGATCTAGGAAGCGTGTTGGGGACCTGGCGAACTCGACGGCGATCAGACGAAAGCAGAGGGACACGAGGATTTACCCAGGTTCAGCCCCCTCGAAAGGTAAAAGGCCTACGTCCTGCTTGTCTGACTTAGTATTGATGGTCTGGTTGCGATGATGGTGTTACAATGGCGGCGTAGATTGGATCTAGCCGAAGACAGAGAGCTCTAAGTTATCGAGCGCTCCGACGTGAGGTGGGTGGAAAAGCGTCTAGGGTTTCGAGACCTCCCTCCCAGCCTTTTATAAGGCAAGGCTAGGTCTCAGGAGTGTCTCTCAAGCCAAGTACATATCGGATCAACCGAGGACTAATCTAACTTGGACTCCTCGAAATCTTGCTTGTGCACCAAATATTGCTCCTGGGCCGCGCCAGGCCACTGCCTTGATAGGCCTCGAAAGCCTTTCGTGAGACACCCTTCCCGGACCGAAAACCAGGTAGGTGAATATCGGGGGCCCGTTTGTCATTCCTTCGTCAGTTGTATTATTCATATTTCTCTGTTTATAATTAAATGTTTATGTTTCATGCAAAAACTATATTTAGTTCCAAATATGAGATTTGGAGGAAAACCTAATTACATGTGTGGAATAATAAACAACAAAGAGTTTTCTAATCTTGCCTCTAAGATTAGTTCACCTATTATCCAATAGTCTAGTTTTCTTGACTATGGGCATAATATGCGATCACCTAACTAGCTATGATGAAAAGTGTCAGAGTTAGGACCTAGAGACAACAATAAAGTGTTCATTATTTTAAGAACGTTCATGTGATATGTCCTGAATAATCCCTAATGAATCCGTTCACCAATATATTCTCCATGAAACATGTTATACATTTATGTGTGTATTATTCTAAATGGATCCCTAGTCAGTATAGGATGTGGACACATACATAGAGACTAGCACACATATTAGTGATGCCCGTTTTTCCCAGTCATGGATATGATGATATCAAACTGATAGTATGGACATAAGTTAGTTGAACTAACATTGGACAGAACTACCTATGAGATACTACGATATAAGTCATCACTTAATGTCATCAATATCCTCATAATATGTAATGTATATGCTCGTATCCTTTGAGCTAAGATCGTGGTACTACCTAGATTTTTAGGCGGTATACTTAGGGAAAATGAAGATGAGCATCTAGAAGAGATCATATGATTAAAGATTGCCATCTATTTGGTGGTAATGGATATGTGAAGATATTTAGTGGAGTATGTGGGAGCAATCCGCAAGGCTTTACCGAGCAAGAGCAGCCAAGAAAGATGGTCCAACTTGATGAGATCAAGGATAGTCATCATCTAGATCAAGTGGATTATACAAAAGTCAAAGGTATATGATCTTGGTAGAGTTTCTTTCTTACGGTCTCATGGTTTTAATTTTGGAAATCAGGTTATAGGATCGGTAGTTGTACTATCAAGAGGGCCTCTCGAGTGAGTACCTTGATCGTATCATTTGGAGAGAGCTCAAACCTTTGTAGTCTTGGTATCATTTTTCTTGGTTTCTATTTGGTTTTCTATGTGAGATTTTAGGGCTTGTGGTTATTCCCATGACAAGCTCCAGTTCAACAAATATTGATTTTGTATGAAGAACTTGTTGTGTTTTTTATATTGAAGGTTTTACTGGGTTATCTTTTTTAACCTTTCATCATTTGGTCTTATCTTCCTTTCTTGTACTATGGTGTTTCTCTGCATGAACTTTTAGTTGTTCATGTTAATAAGCCAAGATCAACAAAATAGGAGATGCTCAAGTTATAGCAATTTTTTGTATTGGTATTGCTGCCAGTTTTTGGGATGCCGGAGTCTCTGGCCGATAACTCAATGTTCCGGTGGAGTCGCTGGACTGGTATCTGCAAGGTGCACCATAAGGTTCCTGAATGGTCTAGGTGCACCGGAGACTCCAACCCAGGCAATTGCTGGACATAACAGTTGGATTTTGGTGACCAGTTTAAGGGGCCATTCTTCCCAAATGGATCCTCAACCTTTCTTGCATGTTTCACCCTCCATTATTGAGCTTCTCGAGCTTGCTAACTCTCAGTCCCTCTAGTGATTCTTGCATCTTCTTGAGGGAAAAGAGAGAGGTGATCTAGATCTACACTTCCACCAATCGATCTCTCCTCTATGTGAGGGGAACCTATTGGATTTAGATCTTGGAGTTCTTTATGGATTTACTCATTGTTTTTCCTCTCATATTCCTCCATAACATTTGTTGCTTTGGTGAGATTTGGGAGAGAAGGATTTGAGCACTTTGTGTATTCTTGCCATTGCAACGGTTGCTTCAGTTTGAATTCTCCATGAAGATCCAGTTGGGTGAAAGTGAGAAGTTTATTACTCTTGGGTTCTTGGAACTCTAGACGACTTAGTGGCTTTGTGGTGTTACTTGAGGCCTCCAATTAAGTTGTGGAGATTTCTCAAGCTTTATGGTGCCTTGGTGACAATTCTTGGAAGCCTCCAATTAAGTTGTAGAGATTTTCCTTTATGGATTACCTGGTGATACCCACAAGTGTAGGGGATCGTTGAAATCTTCGATGGGAAGTATTACCCAGATTTATAGTTTGACTCAAGGGGAGCAAACAAGAATATTAGCAAGACTTTAGCAATTGAGACGTCACTCTTAACAACACCTATATATCAATATTCTCAAAAGCAAGTTGTGATTATAGCAATTCAGAGAAAACGGTGATTGCAGCAGTAAACAGTAAACAACAAATTTCCAGTTTTCACCGGAAATGAAAACTTGTAACTTCAGAGATTAAAAGCGTAGGCATGAGATCACTATTGAGGCGCTGCATGGATAAGATTGATCATATATCTTAATTTAATCAAGTTCATCTAATTCCCTTTCTGTGTATAAGTGTAGGTGTGTGTCCCAAATATAAGTATGCGCACAAACAAAGAAAATTGGCATACATCTATTGTCCTATCTGCCCGGATTCACCTGAAGCCAACAAGGGTCTTGCTACTTGGTGATGACGCCAGAAAAGAGCTGTGGCGTATAGTTGACGTGGGAGCAGTAAGTCCTTGTGCGTGGTGATGACCAGCCCGTTGGGAACCCCAAGAGGAAGGTATGATGAGCGTAGCGGCTAGTTTTCCCTCAGTTAAGAAACCAAGGTTTATCGAACAGGAGAGGAGAGACGGTGACGACTGAAGGTGTTTGTGGAACCTGCACACACACAGACAAATACTTTGTTCCCAACTTGCGATGAGGTTATCAATCTCACCGGTTTGCTTGAAACAAAGGTTATGAGCGTATCGAGTGGAAAACAGTAGAGTATGCTAGTAAAGTAAACAGTACGGGAAAAGTAAACAGGTGATTGCAATATGATGTAAATAGGACCGGGGTCCACAGTTCACTAGTGGTGTCTCTCCATAGATAAAATAGCACATGCTGGGTAAACAAATTACAGTTGGGCAATTGATAGAATAAAGATAACGTGATATGTCAAGAAGATCACTATGAGATTTACTCTAGGCATTACAACAAAATACATAGACCGCCATCCAACTGCATCTATGACTAATAATCCACTCCCGGGGATATCATCCGAACACCCCATGAGTATTAAGTTGCGAACAACAGATAATTGCATTAAGCAAAGTGTGTAATGTAAACAAAGCATATGCCCTTGAGCATATGAATGTTGTTTTCTCCCTAGTAGCAACAGCACATCTACCACCTTAGAGGTTTCTGTCACTCCCCCAGGTGAAATAGAGACATGAACCCACTATCGAGCATAAATACCCCCTCTTGGAGTCACTAGCAACTACTTGGCCAAGATAGCTACTAACAACGGAGAGCATGCAAGATCATAAACAACATAGAGATAACAAAAGATATAATTCAGTACAGCAACTTAATCATAAACACCAATATTCATCGGATCCCAACAAACCAAACATGTAGAATTACATAACGGTGATCTCAATCATGTATGGCAGCTCATGAGATCTAAACATGAAGCACATGGTGGAGAAGACAACCATCTAGCTACTGCTATGGACCCATAGTCCAAGGTAGACTACTCACTCATCGCTCCGGAGGCAAGCATGGCGATGAAGAAGACCTCCGGTGGCGATTCCCCTCTCCGGCAGGGTGCCAGGAAGAGCTTCTGGACCCTCCCGATCTTCGGGTCAACGGCGGTGGCGTATCGCGATGTGTTCTGGAAATCTGATCGGGCACTTAGGTTTTTCTCGTCGGGGGGTATTTATAGGCGAAGGGGCGTCGTCAGAAGAGGGGCCAGGTGGCCTCACAAGGCGGTGGCGTGGGCCAGGGGCTGGCCGCGCCACCCCTGTGTGTGGGCCCCTGGTCCCTCACCTCCTACTCTCCTTCGGATCTCTGGAAGCTTCCGGGTAAAATAAGACTTCAGGAACTTGTTTCGTCCAATTCCGAGAATATTTACTGTGTATCACTCTGAAACACAAAAACAACAGAAAACAGGAAACTGGCACTGTGGCACTTCGTTAATAGGTTAGTTCCGGAAAATGCATAAAAATGCCACTAAGTGTAACGAAACAATAGGCAAATGGTGTAAAACAAGCATGGAGCATCAAAAATTATAGATACGTTTGAGACGTATCAAGCATCCCCAAGCTTAACTCATGCTCGTCCTCGAGTAGGTAAGTGATAACAAAAGAATAATTTTTGAGGCGACATGCACCTACACAATCTTGATCATATATGTAAGCATTGGTGAGCTGGGATCAATAGAACTTAAAACATGGGCATGAAGATATAATCATGACAATAAGAACTTAGCAACCATGTTGTAAACATGCAAATGAACACAAATAAAAGATCATGAAAATGAAACAATGAAAGTCAAACATGTGTTCAAATCATAAGGAAAAACATACAAAAGGTTTTCAGCTTGTCCTTCAAAGAGAGCAAAACATAAATGCATAGGACACCTCAAAGTTTAAGAGGGCGACTAGATACAAATAATTTAAGAACAAGTGAAACCAATAATATGAATCAATCAATGAACTTTGGGACAATGCATATCACACTAAGAATGACAACTATGCTCTCTTAATGGTGCATAAAGAAAGAAGGTGGTGACTCAACATAAAAGTAAAAGAAAGGCCCTTCGCAGAGGGAAGCAGTGATTAAGCATGTGCTAGAGCTTTTCATTTGTAAAACAGAGAGATAAAACTTGATTTTGAGAGGTGGTTGTTTTTGTCAACGACTGGCAATGGGGTTCTTACTATCTTCCATACAAAAATGAAGCAAGTTTTTGAGAGAGAGATTGGCACTTTTGTGCTCTTTTTATAAAACTTGGCACTCCTCCCCACCTTTTTCCTTTCACATACCATGGCTAACCAATTCCATCGGGTGCCCACCAACATTCACATTCTTTGGAGGAGTGCCTTTTTTTCTTTCTTTTTTTTCTTTTTTTTTCTTTTTGGAATAAGCAATATGGAAGATAGCAAATCCGACCACTACGTCCCCATGAGCTGAAAACAGTGTCACAAAACGAGAAGTGTTTTGAAGATTTTTGAAAGGTAGCACATGAAAATTTTACTTTGGAATGGCTTACAAATACCATGCATAGGAATTTATAGTGGACACAATGGCAAACTTTGGCTTTTAGGAGTTGGATGCACGAGTAGAGCTCATACTCAGTACAAGGTGTGTGACGACCTCAAATTTGATAACAAATTCGAAGTGCCCGTTATGTATTCCACCGCAATCCCAGGGTCATTGTTGCGATATACATAACGTAATTGGTATCACAGTCATAGACATTAATAGTAAATAAAGGGGATTACATAGGTGGTCGCACAGACCAAACCTTACATTACATCAACATGCAGTGGAATAACACTTTGGGTCCATATTGTCAAGCTTCAACCGCACAGGCAAAGCGGACAGTAGGAAACGAGCCTAATTCGCAAAGCCGTTAATGAGTCTTTCCTTCTTGATCTTGCTCCTTCAAGTCTGGCCAAGTTAATAGCCAGGGACACAGCCATGAGTACATTGGATGCACTCGCAAACCATCTTATAAACAAAGTGATGAGATAGATATGTATGGTTGATATGGTGGACTAAGCACTAGGGCTATTTGCAAAATGCTAGCTTTATTTTCCAAGAAGGTTCATTAGTAGGAAAGAGGTTTAGTTCTCTAAGTTCATCTAAAGAGGAACTTCAAGAGTGTCAACATCAAGGTCAAGTCAAGTCAATTCAATTCATGTCATTCACCAAGTTCACCAAGTTGTTTTCATTATTGACAAAAGTCAAGTACAGCTTGCCAACCGTCCATGACCGCGGATGCGGCTATTCGAATAGTTTGAAAACCTCTGCAGAGGGGTACACTTTACCCACAAGATTCGATACATCTGCCGGGAGAAATCCACGGTTCGTCATACAAAAGTATGCGGGGTTCAGATAATCAAACAAAACCTTTCACTTTCTCACCCTAGTATAGGATCCTTCCCTAGAGCCCGGGATACGGAACCCCCGCTTCGGCGCCTCTAGTTCTGCCCATCCCGGAAGCCGGGTTAGTGGAATCCACCTGGTCCAGAAGTAACCGCGCACGGGTCCTTCCATGAAGATTTGATACAAGGCCTCCCATACTAAGATAAACAAGCTACGGATTAAGCCCCTTCCCATATAGGGGTAATGTGGTCGTACGGTATAATTGGCTCCCATAGTACATCACTCGTTGTCATTTGAGAAATATATTTCATAGTTCTTAGTCAAGATTAATTTCTTTTATAACCATCATGTAGGAGCAGTTCTCCCCTTCAAGTTTCAAGTTCAAATCACCACCTTTCAAGTAGGGTTCCCCTTATAGATGGCCTCAATTTTTATTAGCGACTAAGCCACTAGATGGAGTGATGGTACTACTAAGCTATGGTTGGATAAACTCAGCTTGATGCTCTTGATAAGCAAGATATCACTAAACTTCCATCATTCTACTCTAGCAATTCAATCATGCAATTTACTTAAAACAGGTAGAATGCAATATTAAAACTAGGCATTGGGAGGATGAATCAAAAGATGGCTTGCCTGGCATGGCAAAGTCAAAATAGTCTTCATCTTCATCTTTGATTGATTGATCTCCATCTCCATTTCTTGGTTGACTTCAGGATCCATTCTCCTTACTCTCGTTGTCGTCTAATCGTTGGAAAGTAAATAAGCATACAATCACCACACAATTCACAAACAACACATATTCAACAATCAAGGATACTAGGGTAAGGAAAGTTATCTCAGAATGCGATGGAGAGTGGTTTCAACTTAATTGAGTTCATATAGCTGGGATTATCACTTTCTTGACTTAAGTGAGGATTTAATTTACTTTGAATTGTGAAATATCTCTTGCAAGTCCTTATTGACCAAGGTCATGGACAAATGTAGATATTCAAGATTATGGTTCAACCAAAAAGGATTCATAGGATTTATAGTATTTCTCTTTTATTGAAGCCATTTCTAGTTTGCAACTATTTAGTGATCAAATTTGAATCTACAAGTAGAGTCTATAGATCCTAGTTGACTTGTATTAGGGTTTATAGATTAATATCTGAAAAGGTGGTTGATTAGGAATTGATTTTATATCATTTCCATTTATTTTGAAATAGGTGTGTAAGTTTGAGTTTCTAATTACTACCATGTAGGATTAAATTTCCAAATATCTTCTACAAGCTCACCTGGACTAAGATTTATACCTAATGATAGGTATTTGGGAAATGTGATTAAACAACAAGAGTTCCATAAAAATTTCGATTATAGAGTTGAGTTTAATAAAATCCTATATGGCAAATGCCTATTAACCATATAGGTAAATAGCATTTACCTTAAAAGGTTCAAAAATTAGATCTAATGGTATAGACAGATGGGTATCACTAATTGTGAATTTCTAAAGTTGGATTTATATTTTTAGGAATTTTATTTGAATTGATATGGATTTTCTAAGTTGGAAAAGCTCCTGTTTTGTTATTTTTACTGCAGCTACTATGTAATTCTAATTGGGTTGAAACCACTTTTATTGGATAGCTTATGTTCTAAGGTTTCCAGAACATTTTCATTTGCTAGATTTGGATCGGTAGATCTCCGGGAAAATTAAATATACTAAAGCATCTGAATGAGTTTTTTCAAAAATCGGAAATCGAATATGCCTTTTTTTTTATATCCGGGCCGGACACACAGACTGAGCTGGGCCGGCCCACTAGGCTGCAGGCTGGCGGGTGGCAAGAGAAAAAAATAAAACGCTGACAACGGGCCCCGCTGGTCAGATTAAGTGAACCGAATCGGTACGGGCTTCTTCTTCCTGGCGCTCGACAAGGACGGAACGGGAGAGAGGTCTGGGAGGAGGGCGGCGACGGGGAGGCTCACCAGAGCGGCGGCGACCGGCGGCGAGGGGTCCTGGCGGTGGAGGGTGGTCGTCTCGGCCACCTCCAGCAGGCGGCGCGTCGGGGGGGGAGCTTCGGTGCGCCGGGAACGGGCGGTGACCTGCGAGGACGACGTCGACGAGGGGCTCGAACGAGAGGGAGAGGGAGCTTGGGACCTTGTCTGGGAGGTAGAGGAAGGTGGCGCGAACCTTTTCAGGGAAGAATGGCGGCTTTATATAGTCGGGAGAGGGAGCACGAGGCGAGGGGATCTGCGGAGAGAGCGCGGCCGGTGTCGGCTAACGGAGGAGAGGGGCGGTCGGGGCTTTCGGTGGGGTGCTGTGGACGGTTGCAGGCACTCGCTGGCGCGTTTGTAGGCGGCGGGGTGGTCTGGTGCAGAGGGGGCAAGTGAGGGGTCCGGGCGGTGGTTCTTCTCTGATCTTCCCTGTCTCACGGCCGTGGTCGGGGCAGGAGAGGCTGGGGCTCGACCAAGAGATGTTCCCTAGCATGGCTACAGGGTTTGGGCCGGGGTGAACAGCGTTGGCCACAGTAGCTGGGATTTTTCCTGGATTTCGCCCACCAAGTGTTTGTTGAAATGCCCGAAAGAATTCAAATTTTGAATTTTTGAAATTTGCCACCGTGGGTTGTCAAGATATTGGATAAGGACTCCAAACATAATTTTGTTATGAAGAAATATGAGGTTTTGCAAAAATCTTATTTCAATTTTGAAGTATGGTTTCTGTTTCAGATTCAAACTTTGGACAGATTTTGAAAGAGGTTAGGGTTTGAGTTTTTGCTGGAAACTTCTTGGTTGAGTTAGTATGTGATATGGTCAAGCTCAACTAACTGACCACACCTTTGCTTGAGTTACAGATTTCTTATTCTAAGTGTCCAAAGTAGGGTAGTGGTTAACTTTTTCTAGATCATCTTTTCTTCTCTTTTTCTTTATTTCTCTTGCTTCTGGTTCTTTTGATCTTTGTGGTTCTTCTCTAATGCTTCTATTGGTTAAGTTTGAATTAACTAATCATTGCACAACAAATAAAAACCCACATGAAATCATAGAACAACTTGTATTGAAAATACTATGTATGCATGCAATGATAGATACAAAGTTTTATCTTGGCCCAAAGTGTTGGTTTTCTTGTAGATGACATGGAGTTGGGAATGACCTCTTATTTGAATTCAAACTTTGGTAGAAATTTGAATAGGGTTCCAAGTTGATTTTTGTTTCAAACTTTATTGTATTGGATTCTTTGTAACTTGTTCTTAGTTGTGGTGGAGAGATGCATGATGGTATAGTTCAAATATTCTGAGTACAAAGGGGTAAAGTAGTGTAATCAATAATTTTATTAAGATCACTACTTCCTCACTTCCTACTTAGGTTTTTGTGTTGCAGTTTAGTTTCTTGATTCTTTTCTATTTGTTTGGGATTGCTTGACTTAATTTCGGTTTGGTAATTGACCCAAATGGGTTTAGCATGTAACCATGCACAAAATTTAATAGTTAGAAAACTATTTCAATTTAACAAAAACATTTTATAGGTATCATTATTTATTTTCCAAAACATGGCTAAAGAAAACATTTGGGAGTTTTTCAAAGTTTTGAAAATAAGTTTTCGAAATGTGGAATCCAACGTTTTTGGAAAGGTCAACCTGAGAAATGAGAAATAGCAATTTCTGAAATGGGATATTTTTATTCTCCTCTTTTTAAAACAAAGATAGGTTTCTTGAAAATAAAGGTTTTACCTCTATTCCAAATATTTCCTTTCTTAAAAATTTGGGCTCAAAGGATTTGTTTTAAAATCCGTCTCATACTCTTTTTATTTGAAGCATGGGAGCAAATGCTCAAATTCACCAGTTTTAAAAGACAAGAAATTAATCTTGTATTCAAAATAAAAGTTTTTGTTGGCTCCAAAATTTGGTATTTTAATAAATCCATTTATTTCTATTTTCCAAAAATTTGGGTTGTTACAATCTTCCCCCCTTAAAAAGAATCTCGTCCCGAGATTCACAAGTTAAGATTGAGATAGATTGAGAGATGAGATTAACAGATAAGAGATGTAGTGTATATTGATTCCTATCGAGGTAGAAAGATTGGGTACACCCAAAATGTGATAAGGCCAAAAGGTCCAAAACACATATTCATCAATCACATAGCATTTTCAACCAACAATCACACTTTTCAAAAACAAAAATCTTCTAGATTCAAATCATAGTCTTTCGTTAAAAAGGGTCTTGCGATTTCGTTCTTGTTTTACAAAGAGATCAACTAGACTACTTGTACCAAACTAAGCCGACTAAGGATTCTTCTTACCCAAAAAATGTCTTCTTCTTGATTGGTACTCCAACAACTTGATCCAACTTGTTCATACTAACTTTATAGCTACTAGCAACTTGTACTTTGTGGCCAATTCTAGATGATTGATTTTTCTTCTCTTCATGCCTTCTAGTTGGAAGAGTTGCTTCAGGGTATTCCGGAAAAGTTTCTTCCTTCTCATGCAGATGTTGAGGTTATCTTCAATAGTAATGGGTTTTCGATTACGGGTCGTAGATGACAGGGAAAGTTTTCAAAATGTTTCTCACATGGGGTTGGTAATTTTTCAGAATTTATGTTGGGCCAGAAAGACCAAAAACATTTTTGAGCAAACAAGTTTTCAAAGTGGTTGCTACATGTTGCCGGATGGCATATGAGCAACACATCTCAAAACAAATCAATCATTCGAACACACAAGGGACTAAGTGCACACAGTAATCGTCAGGTAATGGTAGCTTAATCAAAACGAGTAAGCCTTTCTTATAATTCCTATCGGTTTGGGTTGCCGAGTCTTCATCATTTCTGATCACTCTCTATTTGCTCTTGCAGTCTTTGTCTCACAGGAGTGACTCTGGTTGGAAGATTTCTGGATCAGGTGAAGAGACTCTCTTTCGATGGTAGCGGTCGTAGTTGACATCCAAGGTTGAAGTCTTGAAAAATATTGAGTCCTAATCTTTTCATCCAAAAGTCCTTCGGTCTTAGGTCGGTATATCGTCCATAGTATACATTTGAAGTAGATGAGGAATAGAGTAAAACAACTCTTTGAAAAGCCTTTGTAATTAAAGAGGTAAATAAATTCTTTGTCAAAATCTCTTGAGAGTATAAGTTGAGAGTGTAAGATATTTGAAGTGAATAAGATGGGAGTATAAGATTGGCTTTGGGTACCAAAGCAAATAAGTTTCTTTTGTAGAAATAAGTGTTTGACAAGATATCACTTTCTTAGCTAACGACCATGCTAACTAAGGTCTCCTAAGGTCATGATAGTCCTGATATCAAACTGGTGATATTAGAGATATCATTTTCTAACGACCATGCTAACTAGGGTTTCCTAGAGTCAGCCTAGGCTCTGATACCAACTTGTGACGACCTCAAATTTGATAACAAATTCGAAGTGCCCGTTATGTATTCCACCGCAATCCCAGGGTCATTGTTGCGATATACATAACGTAATTGGTATCACAGTCATAGACATTAATAGTAAATAAAGGGGATTACATAGGTGGTCGCACAGACCAAACCTTACATTACATCAACATGCAGCGGAATAACACTTTGGGTCCATATTGTCAAGCTTCAACCGCACAGGCAAAGCGGACAGTAGGAAACGAGCCTAATTCGCAAAGCCGTCAATGAGTCTTTCCTTCTTGATCTTGCTCCTTCAAGTCTGGCCAAGTTAATAGCCAGGGACACAGCCATGAGTACATTGGATGCACTCGCAAACCATCTTATAAACAAAGTGATCAGATAGATATGCATGGTTGATATGGTGGACTAAGCACTAGGGCTATTTGCAAAATGCTAGCTTTATTTTCCAAGAAGGTTCATTAGTAGGAAAGAGGTTTAGTTCTCTAAGTTCATCTAAAGAGGAACTTCAAGAGTGTCAACATCAAGGTCAAGTCAAGTCAATTCAATTCATGTCATTCACCAAGTTCACCAAGTTGTTTTCATTATTGACAAAAGTCAAGTACAGCTTGCCAACCGTCCATGACCGCGGACGCGGCTATTCGAATAGTTTGAAAACCTCTGCAGAGGGGTACACTTTACCCACAAGATTCGATACATCTGCCGGGAGAAAACCACGGTTCGTCATACAAAAGTATGCGGGGTTCAGATAATCAAACAAAACCTTTCACTTGCTCACCCTAGTATAGGATCCTTCCCTAGAGCCCAGGATACGGAACCCCCGCTCCGGCGCCTCTAGTTCTGCCCATCCCGGAAGCCGGGTTAGTGGAATCCACCTGGTCTAGAAGTAACCGCGCACGGGTCCTTCCATGAAGATTTGATACAAGGCCTCCCATACTAAGATAAACAAGCTACGGATTAAGCCCCTTCCCATATAGGGGTAATGTGGTCGTACGGTATAATTGGCTCCCATAGTACATCACTCGTTGTCATTTGAGAAATATATTTCATAGTTCTTAGTCAAGATTAATTTCTTTTATAACCATCATGTAGGAGCAGTTCTCCCCTTCAAGTTTCAAGTTCAAATCACCACCTTTCAAGTAGGGTTCCCCTTATAGATGGCCTCAATTTTTATTAGCGACTAAGCCACTAGATGGAGTGATGGTACTACTAAGCTATGGTTGGATAAACTCAGCTTGATGCTCTTGATAAGCAAGATATCACTAAACTTCCATCATTCTACTCTAGCAATTCAATCATGCAATTTACTTAAAACAGGTAGAATGCAATATTAAAACTAGGCATTGGGAGGATGAATCAAAAGATGGCTTGCCTGGCATGGCAAAGTCAAAATAGTCTTCATCTTCATCTTTGATTGATTGATCTCCATCTCCATTTCTTGGTTGACTTCAGGATCCATTCTCCTTACTCTCGTTGTCGTCTAATCATTGGAAAGTAAATAAGCATACAATCACCACACAATTCACAAACAACACATATTCAACAATCAAGGATACTAGGGTAAGGAAAGTTATCTCAGAATGCGATGGAGAGTGGTTTCAACTTAATTGAGTTCATATAGCTGGGATTATCACTTTCTTGACTTAAGTGAGGATTTAATTTACTTTGAATTGTGAAATATCTCTTGCAAGTCCTTATTGACCAAGGTCATGGACAAATGTAGATATTCAAGATTATGGTTCAACCAAAAAGGATTCATAGGATTTATAGTATTTCTCTTTTATTGAAGCCATTTCTAGTTTGCAACTATTTAGTGATCAAATTTGAATCTACAAGTAGAGTCTATAGATCCTAGTTGACTTGTATTAGGGTTTATAGATTAATATCTGAAAAGGTGGTTGATTAGGAATTGATTTTATATCATTTCCATTTATTTTGAAATAGGTGTGTAAGTTTGAGTTTCTAATTACTACCATGTAGGATTAAATTTCCAAATATCTTCTACAAGCTCACCTGGAATAAGATTTATACCTAATGATAGGTATTTGGGAAATGTGATTAAACAACAAGAGTTCCATAAAAATTTCGATTATAGAGTTGAGTTTAATAAAATCCTATATGGCAAATGCCTATTAACCATATAGGTAAATAGCATTTACCTTAAAAGGTTCAAAAATTAGATCTAATGGTATAGACAGATGGGTATCACTAATTGTGAATTTCTAAAGTTGGATTTATATTTTTAGGAATTTTATTTGAATTGATATGGATTTTCTAAGTTGGAAAAGCTCCTGTTTTGTTATTTTTACTGCAGCTACTATGTAATTCTAATTGGGTTGAAACCACTTTTATTGGATAGCTTATGTTCTAAGGTTTCCAGAACATTTTCATTTGCTAGATTTGGATCGGTAGATCTCCGGGAAAATTAAATATACTAAAGCATCTGAATGAGTTTTTTCAAAAATCGGAAATCGAATATGCCTTTTTTTTTATCCGGGCCGGACACACAGACTGAGCTGGGCCGGCCCACTAGGCTGCAGGCTGGCGGGTGGCAAGAGAAAAAAATAAAACGCTGACAACGGGCCCCACTGGTCAGATTAAGTGAACCGAATCGGTACGGGCTTCTTCTTCCTGGCGCTCGACTGGGACGGAACGGGAGAGAGGTCTGGGAGGAGGGCGGCGACGGGGAGGCTCACCGGAGCGGCGGCGACCGGCGGCGAGGGGTCCTGGCGGCGGAGGGTGGTCGTCTCGGCCACCTCTAGCAGGCGGCGCGTCGGGGGGGAGCTTCGGTGCGCCGGGAACGGGCGGTGACCTGCGAGGACGACGTCGACGGGGGGCTCGAACGAGAGGGAGAGGGAGCTTGGGACCTTGTCTGGGAGGTAGAGGAAGGTGGCGCGAACCTTTTCAGGGAAGAATGGCGGCTTTATATAGTCGGGAGAGGGAGCACGAGGCGAGGGGATCTGCGGAGAGAGCGCGGCCGGTGTCAGCTAACGGAGGAGAGGGGCGGTCGGGGCTTTCGGCGGGGTGCTGTGGACGGTTGCAGGCACTCGCTGGCGCGTTTGCAGGCGGCGGGGTGGTCTAGTGCAGAGGGGGCAAGTGAGGGGTCCGGGCGGTGGTTCTTCTCTGATCTTCCCTGTCTCACGGCCGTGGTCGGGGCAGGAGAGGCTGGGGCTCGACCAAGAGATGTTCCCTAGCATGGCTACAGGATTTGGGCCGGGGTGAACAGCGTTGGTCACAGTAGCTGGGATTTTTCCTGGATTTCGCCCACCAAGTGTTTGTTGAAATGCCCGAAAGAATTCAAATTTTGAATTTTTGAAATCTGCCACCGTGGGTTGTCAAGATATTGGATAAGGACTCCAAACATATTTTTGTTATGAAGAAATATGAGGTTTTGCAAAAATCTTATTTCAATTTTGAAGTATGGTTTCTGTTTCAGATTCAAACTTTGGACAGATTTTGAAAGAGGTTAGGGTTTGAGTTTTTGCTGGAAACTTCTTGGTTGAGTTAGTATGTGATATGGTCAAGCTCAACTAACTGACCACACCTTTGCTTGAGTTACAGATTTCTTATTCTAAGTGTCCAAAGTAGGGTAGTGGTTAACTTTTTCTAGATCATCTTTTTTTCTCTTTTTCTTTATTTCTCTTGCTTCTGGTTCTTTTGATCTTTGTGGTTCTTCTCTAATGCTTCTATTGGTTAAGTTTGAATTAACTAATCATTGCACAACAAATAAAAACCCACATGAAATCATAGAACAACTTGTATTGAAAATACTATGTATGCATGCAATGATAGATACAAAGTTTTATCTTGGCCCAAAGTGTTGGTTTTCTTGTAGATGACATGGAGTTGGGAATGACCTCTTATTTGAATTCAAACTTTGGTAGAAATTTGAATAGGGTTCCAAGTTGATTTTTGTTTCAAACTTTATTGTATTGGATTCTTTGTAACTTGTTCTTAGTTGTGGTGGAGAGATGCATGATGGTATAGTTCAAATATTCTGAGTACAAAGGGGTAAAGTAGTGTAATCAATAATTTTATTAAGATCACTACTTCCTCACTTCCTACTTAGGTTTTTGTGTTGCAGTTTAGTTTCTTGATTCTTTTCTATTTGTTTAGGATTGCTTGACTTAATTTCGGTTTGGTAATTGACCCAAATGGGTTTAGCATGTAACCATGCACAAAATTTAATAGTTAGAAAACTATTTCAATTTAACAAAAACATTTTATAGGTATCATTATTTGTTTTCCAAAACATGGCTAAAGAAAACATTTGGGAGTTTTTCAAAGTTTTGAAAATAAGTTTTCGAAATGTGGAATCCAACGTTTTTGGAAAGGTCAACCTGAGAAATGAGAAATAGCAATTTCTGAAATGGGATATTTTTATTCTCCTCTTTTTAAAACAAAGATAGGTTTCTTGAAAATAAAGGTTTTACCTCTATTCCAAATATTTCCTTTCTTAAAAATTTGGGCTCAAAGGATTTGTTTTAAAATCCGTCTCATACTCTTTTTATTTGAAGCATGGGAGCAAATGCTCAAATTCACCAGTTTTAAAAGACAAGAAATTAATCTTGTATTCAAAATAAAATTTTTTGTTGGCTCCAAAATTTGGTATTTTAATAAATCCATTTATTTCTATTTTCCAAAAATTTGGGTTGTTACAAGGTGAGGGCTAGCAAAAGACTGGGAGCGACCAACTAAGAGAGCAATAATGGCCATAATCATGCAAAGCGACAAAGCGACATTAAAAGAAGCATAAGATGGCATCAAAAGTCAAAAACTAAATGATCATGAAGGCTATTGGCGACTTTGTAAGAGTCTAACATGTGTGAGCATGCGCCAAGTCAACCCAAATAAAACATCAAGGAGAAAACCAAAATAATGCTTCCATACAATAAAAACAACGCATGATTTTTTCAAAGGCTCATTAAGCAATCTCAGTTATTTGAGACAAGTCATGCTACAGCAAAACCACTAAGCATACTATCAAAAAGACATCAAGCATGACATGAAAAAGCCTAAGTCGCAGTCTACACAAGCTCCTTCTTGTACCACTATTTTGCATAAAGCTTTTTCTCTTTTCCAACACCATTTGAAATTTTTTAAGACACCTCTTTTGATGAAAACCAATAAAGATCAGAGGCAAAAATGCACCTTGATGAAAAGATATGACAAGATCTGAACGCAAATCAAGGCGAAAACGAAAACCAAAAGCAGTAGCAGAAAAAGTAGAACACTCGATTTTTAATAAGAGTGAAAACTAGAGCGTTCTTTGCAAATGAAAACAAGTAACTTCTCCAAAAGAAAATTTGTTGGGGTCCAACCATTTATTGCAGCAAACAAACAAACTAAACCAACTAAGAAAACTAAAACAACTGACGCTCCAAGAAAAACACATAGTGCATGAAGCAATAAAAATATAGTGTTCTGAAAGGTGACCTGATTTTTGCCGATGAAGAAGGGGTGTCTCGGGGGCATCCCCAAGCTTTGACGCTTGTACTTCTTGGATATTTCTTGGGGTGATGCATGGGCATCCCCAAGCTTGAGCTTTTGTCCATTCTTCAACTCATCTCATCATTCTCCAATCCCTACACTTGAAAACTTCCTTCATACAAAACTAAACACAATTCTATTAGCAACATTAGTGCAAGCATAAAATATAATCAATCCTCTATTAGCTTCAGGTTTCAACTCAAAACCACCACATATATAGCTGATGTCTACGCACTTCTATTCTTGTAGACACTTGTTGGGCCTCCAAGTGCAGAGGTTTGTAGAACAGCAGCAAGTTTCCCTTAAGTGGATCACCCAAGGTTTATCGAACTCAGGGAAGTTAGAGGTCAAAGCTATCCCTCTCAAGCAACCCTGCAATTACGATACAGAAAGTCTCTTGTGTCCCCAACACACCCAATACACTTGTCAAATGTATAGGTGCACTAGTTCGGTGACGAGATAGTGAAATACAAGTGGTATAGATGATTATAAGTAGTAACTGTGATATGGAATAAAAATCGCTGCGAGCAAGCAAGTAACAAAACAGCAAGTAAACGGTGTGCAATGCTTGGAAACAAGGCCTAGGGATCATACTTTCACTAGTGGACACACTCCCAACAATATAACATGACTGAACAAGTAACTTCTCTTGCTAAGGTACTCTGAATTACTCTCCTATTGAATAACACTAATCATTGCGTAGTGGCTACGGGAGCACCCCTTAAAGTTCATCAAGTACTTGACAAACACCACTCATAGCGATACCCAAATCAGATCACAACTCAAGATAGAAATCATTGCAACTTAAACCAAGTACTAACACGGTGCACACACTCTCACCTTTACACCATGAAAGGAGGAATAAATCACTCAAACTATCATAGCAATAATTATTCTCATAATCCACAAGGGATCACAATCATAGCCTAAACCAAGTACCACCATGATGCACGCACTGTCACCGTTACACCATAACAGGAGGAATAGATTACTTTAATAATATCACTAGAGTACACAATATATCTAAATAATAACATGTACTTGTTCAACATGATACAAAGCTCACGATCACATAAAGATCACATCATGGGAGAGAGAGGTGAACCACATAGCTACCGGTAGAGCCCTCAGCCCCGGGGATGAACTACTCCCTCCTCATCATAGGAGACAACAAGGTTGATGGAGATGGCGGTGAGGTCGATGGAGACGGCGGAGACGGCGATGGAGATCGATGGAGATGGCTCCGGGGGCACTTCCCCGTCCCGGCAGGGTGCCGGAACAGAGACTTCTGTCCCCCGAAATTCGTCGACGGTGGCGGCGGAGCTGCGGAACTGTTTCTGGAAAATTGCCGAATCCCCTAGGGTTTTCCGTCCCGAGGCTTCTTATAGGCGAAGGGGCGATGTCAGAGGAGGGCCAGGGCCTCCTCACACATGGCTGGCGCGGCCAGGGGCCTGGCCGCGCCACCTGTGTGTGTGGGGCCCCTGTGGCCCACCTCCTACTCCTCTTCGGATCTCTGGAAGCTTCCGGGTAAAATAAGACTTCTGGCTTTGGTTTCGTCCAATTCCGAGAATATTTCCTGTGTATCACTTCTGAAACACAAAAACAGCAGAAAAGAGGGAACTGGCACTGTGGCACTTGTTAATAGGTTAGTTCCGGAAAATGCATAAAAGTGTCACTAAGTGTAACGAAACAATAGGCAAATGGTGTAAAAACAAGCATGGAGCATCAAAAATTATAGATACGTTTGAGACGTATCAATAGCATATACTACTGTAGCAACCTCCCCAAAAAGTTCCATGATCAAAAGAACTCAAAAGAAAGCGATAAAGTGGCAAACACAAATATTGGCAGAAATCTGTCAAAACTGAACAGCTGACAAAGGTCGAATTTTTGAGGGATTTTCTATTGCTCAAATCAAAAAGTGTTCAACTAAGAAAAGTTTGGATATAACCTGGGGCATATGCACAAGAAATCGCAGGTCCAAAAGATAAACAGAAAATTTTCACGAATTTTTACGGTGCAGCACCGAAAACAGTTTCAGGACAGCAACAGCCCCAAATCTTTACCTCACTCAAATTAGAGGCTTCTCTTGGCACAAAAACGAAATAAACAAGATAAGGAGCGGTCATTACAGTAGTAATGACTTCCAAGACTCAAATAAAAGAAAAAGTACTGAAAGAAAACATTGGGTTATCTCCCAAGAGTGCTTTTCTTTAACGCCTTTGAGCTAGGCGCAGAAAATTGCGAATCAAGTAATATCAATAGATGAAGTATCAAGCTCATAATTTGCTCTAAGAATAGAGTCAAAAAGCAATTTCTTTATTTTCCTAGGGAAGAGTTCCATACCTTTCTTTAGCGGGAATTGATACTTGATAGTGCCTTCCCTCATATCAATGATAGCACCTACAGTTCGAAGAAAGGGTCTTCCCAAAATAATAGGACATGAAGCATGGCATTCAACGTCCATAACAAGAAAATCAACGGGAACAAGGTTATTGTTCACCACAATAAGAACATCATTAATCCTTCCCAAAGGTTTCTTCTTAGCAACATCAACAATAGGAACATCAAAATAACATTTTTCAAGCGGTGGTAAATCAAGCATGTCATAAATCTTTCTAGGCATGATAGAAATACTAGCACCTAGATCACATAAAGCATGGCAATCATTACCATTAACATGCATATCAATAATGGGTTCCCAACCATCATCTAACTTCTTGGGAACAGAGGCTTTTTGCTTCAACTTTTCATCCCTAATCTTTATAAGAGCATTGGTAATATGCTTAGTAAAAGCAATATTTAAAGAACTAGCATTGGGAGTCAAAGCAAGCTTTTGCAAGAACAAAATTACTTCAGATATATTGCAGCCATCAACATCAAAGTCATTAAAGGAAATAGAGCTATCATCTCCCACACTCCGAAAAATTTCAGCACTCTTTCGAGAAAAAGTTTTGGCAGTTTTAGGCTTTTTAACACAAGGAGTGGGAGTTTTCTCTACACCAATCAAAGTAAGAGGATTGTTATCAGTAGGAGCAACATCATTAGAGGTAGTAATAGTACATACCTTCATCTCTCTAGCCATCTCATCTTCTCTTTCCCACCTGGCATGCAATTTCGCTAACAATCTAATATTTTCATCAATTCCAACTTGGATAGCATTAGCGGCAGCGACAATATTGCTCTCTTTCACATTATTAGGAAACACTTTTAATTTCAGAAGTTCAACATCATGAGCAAGGCTATCAACTTTAGAAGCAAGAATATCAATTTTGCCTAACTTCTCCTCAACAGACTTGTTAAAAGCAGTTTGCTTACCGATAAAGTCCTTGAGCATTACCTCAAGCTCGGAGGGCGCGGCCCTAGTGTTGTTGTAGGAATTACCATAAGAGTTACCATAACCATTACCATTGGTAGAAGGGTACGGCCTATAATTGTTACTAGCAAAATTGTTCCTATAAGCATTGTTGTTAAAATTGTTGTTTCTAATGAAATTCACATCAACTTACTCTTCTTGAGCAACCAGAGAGGCCAAAGGAACATTATTAGGATCAACATGAGTCCTATCATTAGCAAGCATAGCCATAATGGTATCAATCTTATCATTCAAGGAAGAGGTTTCCTCAACAGAATTTACCTTCTTACCTTGTGGAGCTCTCTCGGTGTGCCATTCAGAATAATTTACCATCATGTTGTCGAGTAACTTTGATGCGGCGCCCAAGGTAAGGGTCATAAAAGTGCCTCCAGCAGCTGAATCAAGTAGGTTCCTTGAAGAAAAATTCAGTCCTGCATAAAAAGTTTGGATAATCATCCAAGTAGTCAGTCCATGAGTGGGACAATTCTTTATCATAGATTTCATTCTTTCCCAAGCTTGAGCAACATGTTCATTATCAAACTGAGTAAACTTCATAATATTGCTACGCAAAGCTATAATCTTAGCAGGAGGATAGTATCTACCAATAAAAGCATCCTTACACTTAGCCCATGAATCAATACTATTCTTAGTCAAAGACAACAACCAATCTTTAGCTTTTCCTCTCAAAGAAAAAGGAAACAACTTGAGCTTAATAATATCACTATCAACATCCTTATATTTCTGCATCTCACATAGCTCAACAAAATTGTTGAGATGAGCTGCAGCATCTTCAGTACTAGCACCAGAAAATTGCTCTTTCATAACAAGGTTCAATAAAGCAGGCTTAATCTCATAAAAGTTTGCAGCAGGAATAGATGGTGCAATAGGAGTGCAGATAAAATCACTATTGTTTGTGCTAGTGAAGTCACACAACTTGGTGTTTTCAGGATTGGCCATTTCAGCAAAACGAAAGTAAACAAGTAAAAACAGCTACCAAGGATTCTAATTTTTTTGGGTTTTTGATATAAGCAATGCAGGTAAAATAAATAAAGTAAAGCAAAACAATAACAAAGTAAAGAATGTGTGTGCGAAGAACTCCCCTCGCAGAAGTCTTCTCTTCCTCCCCGGCAACGGCGCTAGAAAAGAATTGATGGCGACCGTTTGTCGAGGGAGATTATTCTTCGTTCCCCGGCAACGGCGCCAGAAAAGAGGCTGCTACTTGCTGATGATGCCAGAAAAGAGCTGTGGCGTATAGTTGACGTGGGAGCAGTAAGTCCTTGTGCGTGGTGATGACCAGCCCATTGGGAACCCCAAGAGGAAGGTATGATGAGCGTAGCGGCTAGTTTTCCCTCAGTTAAGAAACCAAGGTTTATCGAACAGGAGAGGAGAGACGGTGATGACTGAAGGTGTTTGTGGAACCTGCACACACACAGACAAATACTTTGTTCCCAACTTGCGATGAGGTTGTCAATCTCACCGGTTTGCTTGAAACAAAGGTTATGAGCGTATCGAGTGGAAAACAGTAGAGTATGCTAGTAAAGTAAACAGTACGGGAAAAGTAAACAGGTGATTGCAATATGATGTAAATAGGACCGGGGTCCACAGTTCACTAGTGGTGTCTCTCCATAGATAAAATAGCACATGCTGGGTAAACAAATTACAGTTGGGCAATTGATAGAATAAAGATAACGTGATATGTCAAGAAGATCACTATGAGATTTACTCTGGGCATTACAACAAAATACATAGACCGCCATCCAACTGCATCTATGACTAATAATCCACTCCCGGGGATATCATCCGAACACCCCATGAGTATTAAGTTGCGAATAACAGATAATTGCATTAAGCAAAGTGTGTAATGTAAACAAAGCATATGCCCTTGAGCATATGAATGTTGTTTTCTCCCTAGTAGCAACAGCACATCTACCACCTTAGAGGTTTCTGTCACTCCCCCAGGTGAAATAGAGACATGAACCCACTATCGAGCATAAATACCCCCTCTTGGAGTCACTAGCAACTACTTGGCCAAGATAGCTACTAACAACGGAGAGCATGCAAGATCATAAACAACATAGAGATAACAAAAGATATAATTCAGTACAGCAACTTAATCATAAACACCAATATTCATCGGATCCCAACAAACCAAACATGTAGAATTACACAACGGTGATCTCAATCATGTATGACAGCTCATGAGATCTAAACATGAAGCACATGGTGGAGAAGACAACCATCTAGCTACTGCTATGGACCCATAGTCCAAGGTAGACTACTCACTCATCGCTCCGGAGGCAAGCATGGTGATGAAGAAGACCTCCGATGGCGATTCCCCTCTCCGGCAGGGTGCCGGGAAGTGCTTCTGGACCCTCCCGATCTTCGGGTCGACAGCGGCGGCGTATCGCGATGTGTTCTGGAAATCTGATCGGGCACTTAGGTTTTTCTCGTCGGGGGGTATTTATAGGCGAAGGGGCGTCGTCAGAAGAGGGGCCAGGTGGCCTCACAAGGCGGTGGCGCGGGCCAGGGGCTGGCCGCGCCACCCCTGTGTGTGGGCCCCTGGTCCCTCACCTCCTACTCTCCTTCGGATCTCTGGAAGCTTCCGGGTAAAATAAGACTTCAGGAACTTGTTTCGTCCAATTCTGAGAATATTTCCTGTGTATCACTCTGAAACACAAAAACAGCAGAAAACAGGAAACTGGCACTGTGGCACTTCGTTAATAGGTTAGTTCCGGAAAATGCATAAAAATGCCACTAAGTGTAACGAAACAATAGGCAAATGGTGTAAAACAAGCATGGAGCATCAAAAATTATAGATACGTTTGAGACGTATCAGGTCTACATATAATTAAGGTCTACCCTTACGGATAGTCCAGAACAATGCATTAACACTCCATGAACACACAATATCCTCAAACTAGACACGTCACCCATTGATATCCCCGGCTATCACCTCAGGGGTCGCCGGATCAACATAATAGCAAGTAATACACTTTGCAGATTGGCACCAAACTCATATATATGATGAGGCAATAAAAGTTCAGTACTGAAATCATGTCACTCGGACCCTAGTAACAAGCATTAAACATAGCAAAGGTGCACAAACACTCATATGGGGACTTCTACAAGATAAACCCCTCAAATCTCGACATATAAGAATGATTACATGATCAATCTCATCCAATCCCCATGGACCTCACATGCCTATAGAAGATTACTCACACATGGTGATGGAGAATAAACACATGGTGGATGGAGACGGTGGCGGTGATGATGGTGATGAAGAAGCCCTCAAAATCCCCCTCCTCGGAGTGGAGAGCAGGATCCTGCAGCCCCTAAAAATGAAGATCGTGATGGCGGCGGTGCTCTAGACCTCGTAAAATTCCGCCCTCCTGGGAATAGGGTTTTTCTGTGTATATAAAGGCGTCGGTCGAAGGAGAGGTGGAGCCGGCCACCGAGGCCCAAATGAACCCAGGTGGCACGGTCTACTGGGCTGACCGCGCCACCTGGTCTCGTTTGCGAGCTAGGTGGGCCCTGTCCCCCTTCTTCGTCTCAGACTGCTTCTTTTCCATAAAACCTGATATGAGTACGAAGGAGGAGGTGAAGCCCAATTTCAGGACTCCACCAAGATGAGGGTAGCTCGTTGTAGATTGGCATGCCAGGACAACCTACGATATGTAATAATTTAGTCTAAGGTTGTGTCAGCAATTTATATTTATGTTTATGTTATTTCGTAGCCAGGTCATGTTGTGGGCCACTTAGGGTTATTTGTGTTTTGGGTTTGGGCCTGTCCAAGCCCAATAGTTTTATAGCCGTCTATATAAGGAGGCCAGCCGTCTAGGGTTTAGGGAGTTCAGTTGTTTAGTCAAAAACTATCATGTGCTCCACAGTGTATCATCCCTCTGGGGAAACGACGCTGCCGTGTTATCCAATCAAGATTGCTGTGAAGGTTCTTGTGTTCATCAAGGATTATCAGGCTCAGGTTTGAGGCGTGTTGATTTTCATCACGTTGCTTTCTGGATTCGTTTCTCTTCTTCGGGTTACGTTCATCGCGTGATTGGAAGATCTTGTTATCTGGTTTGACTCGTTGTGAAAGATCGGGAGAAAACTCCAAGGATCACCGGCGTGATCCTTATCAAAACTCCCGTGGTATTTTCCCCAAATTTATTTTCATCGTTTTCTGCGTCAAAAAGACAAACAAGTGTTTTTGCTAAAACAACGTCAGATTCTGCAGGTTTATTTCATATATGGTGAGATTCCAGAGCAAAACCATGAGCAAAGGACTTGGAAAAGTGGATGTATTTTGGATACATCACTTGGGAGCCTCCAATTAAGTTGTGGAGATTTCCCCAAGCTTGTACGGGTTTGGTGACCGCCCTCAAGTGTCCCATAGTGGATCAACACCTTCTCTCTTAGTGAGAAGGCTCGAGGAGAATACGGTGAGCCCTTGTGGCATTTGGGGATCCTTGTGACTCCACACCACTCCAACAGAGAGTAGCACCCGCAAGAGTTTGAACTTCGGGATACATTGTCGCCTTCGTGTGCCTCGATTATTTCTCGCAATAGAGAGTAGTACCCACAAGAAAGAAAGAAGTCCCTGGTTATTTTAAAAGGAGTTGGTACCCTATGGCTGTTGGATGGTTCTTGAGATAAAAAGAACAAAGGGACAAGGAGAAAGTCTCATGGGTAAGTCATCAGATCATCTGAGCTACAATATTTGAAACAAGACAACATTCTAAATCATGGAACTTGTGAAGATGAGTGTTTGGGAGAGAAGCACAAGGACGACAGTCAAACATGAGGATGAGGTATTTCATCACGCTAGAACTATTAATATTAATCAGTTAGGAAAAAGGAGCTCAAACCCCGAGCATGGTTTTGAGCTTGAGTTGCATTATTGTATTTGTTTGTCTGTGGTTCCATGCCTTTTATGAATTGTTTGGTTTCGCATAAAACTATAAATTCTTTGTTAATACATTTTGCCTGGTTGCTAGACGTCCCACATGTGAGTACCCTTGCATTCTCTTATATATGACTTCTGCTAAATCACTAGTCCATTATGTGAATAAGAGTCGAAAAAGAGGAATGAACTCATCATTAGCTCCAAACATTATTAGAAGGAAAGATCTACACATAGTGTAAGGTGTCATTACAATGCTTTCGGAGGTAGCAAGTGTTTCTTTGTTTGCTACATATATGCACCATACAAATATGAGGTAAAAACCACCTTCTTAATAGAAACACTTGCTTCAATATCATAAGATATGCTAAAAAAATCAATCAAGTTATAAGAAAGTAATTTTTCACCAAACCTAATTTTAACCACCACCACAAACGGCATTGTCTTTCGAAGAAAAACTACAAAAAAGGAAACTAACCTTTGCTATGGATTTTATCGGAACAATCAAGTCAAAAGAACCTGGTAATGATGCTTGTCTTTAGACAAAATTAATGTATGCAACACAAATTTATCCCATTACAGTTCTGAATTGCTATAAAATAAATAAATCCTCCAAATCATATTTGGAATGTTATGGCGTTTCTTCCACTCTTTATTATATATAGAAAACTAAGCATATCACACAACTGTAAAAAAAATACTCCAATACACATATCTGCTTCGTGAATCCAACAAACACAATCGGAGAGACCTGCCATACATAAATGTCCCGAATCCCCTGGAGATGCCGATGCCTCCTGGTAGTCTGGTACACAATAGCAGAGCAGCCTATAATATCCACCTAAAGCTCACCTAAGGAAAGCAGGTAAATAAATAAAATTAGCGTAGGGTTTGTGCCCATCCGGAACGTGTACAAGTCCAACAACGAGAACGAGAGAGCGCAAAGGCAAATCCATCCAAATCCTATAAGACCCCCAACAAAATATATATCCCTATCCTCCGCTCTCGCAAATTGCTTTTTGTTCGCTTCCCCTCGAGACCTGCCCCCCCTCCCGCACCGCAGCCGCCGGCCGCTTCAATTCGCCGACCCCAAAACTCGCCGGAAGAAATCGCCGCCGATACAATCCCACCCCCCGCCGCCCGTATCGCCGGCCGGTTCCGAGCCGCGGATTCGAGGCCCTTCAATCGGGGAGGCGGAGGCGCCGCGCCACGCGACACGACGCAAGGGCAATTGGAGGCGGCGGCCCCGGATTTTTTCCTCCGTGATTTTTTTCTGGGAGCCTGATTTCTAGGGTTGCCTCTCGCGATAGCCCTATCTAGGGTTTGAGGGTTTGGGTCGGGCGCCGAGGCGGAGGCGCTCGCCGCGCTAGGGTTTGGGGGTGCCTCCGCGGAAGGGCGTGCGTGGCGTGGAGGTCGCCGCCATGCGCTGATTGGTGACACGGAGGAGGGAGAGGAGCGGGGCGTCGGCGGCGTGGCATTGCGGCCGCGGATTGGGCCGGTGGACTCGCGGATTGGATCGGTGGAGGAGGAGGACCTCCCCTCTCCCCGCCCGCTCATTGGGTAGATGGTGAGTGGTGCCCCTCGCCATGGAGCAGGACATACCCGCCTTCAAGCCGCAATGGCTCATGCAGGGCCAGGTCACGGCCACTGGTGCAGCTAGCCTCTGGGCTGCCGCTTCGTCGCGCAAAGGTGAATCAACCAGCCTTCCTGATTTTATGTTTGTTTCTCTCAGGCTGACAGTGCTATAAATGTAATGTATTGCCTCGTGCGCCTTGCTATCTCCTGTGTGGATTATATGATGGACACTCGTTGTGAAACGGATGCGTTTCGATTCGTTTAATGCGATGTGTACATGCAGGAATAGTTTAGATAAGATCACCTTTTTGTGCTTTATTAGTCTGATGATGGTCACGACACAAATGCTTCTCCAACTTACACATGTGTAGTTTTTTACTTGCCATTGTCATTATGATCTGACTGTTGAATCGGTATGTGGTTCTTGGATAAATTAGATGATGGAGATGTCACAATTATGGTTATCGCTCATTTGTTCTTGTCTAGTATCAAATGTTCATGTAGCGTGAAAGGATGCTCATATGATTTAGGTGGTATCAGTTGCAATTAATAACAACTGATTGCCTGAGTTTTGTACATGTATTACCGTGATTTGTGCTACATGCAAACAAGATAACATTGTTGGGTGGCTCATGGCACTTCTAATCCATTCAGTTCAAAATAGATGTTCTTGTTAGAATCAAACCATCAAGCAAGGGCCTAATGCTTTATTTATGACCATGATTTATTTACACTCTAGCGCCAATTAACATTTAATAGTACTCGGTGCAATATGTTGACTTGAACCATTAACCGACTACTGTTTGCAAAAACGGAAACTACCTTACTAAAATGGTAGTATAACACTTAGACTGGACTGTCTACAATGCTGTACCAAGTAGTTCTGTTGGGTCATATGGGATGGTGTTTTACTGTTTAACCTACTTATGCTAAATTTCAATAAATAAACAGATTCGTTGCATCAATTATGGCTTTGTACTATGCTTTGTGTACTGTATGTCATTGCAGTGCTTGTTCATATGGTTTTTGCATACGTATCATCCAAGTATGATGTCTATTTCTTGGACCACTATTTTCCTAATGAAGTTACGACACTACTATTTTTTGCGATTAGAGTGATTGTTTATGTTCTATTATGAACATAATACTATTTGTCTGCAAATGCCATTATGAAGAATTGTTCTCAAGTGTGACATTGTAGTTTCATTAACTTGTATCAACTATAAGTGGCATTATTTTTCTGTGTTGCAAAGCTGTCATATATTTTACTGACAAGTCTTTTCTCTGATCTTGGTAGATTCTCAAGTTAAGAGTAGCACGTCAAGAAATCGTTCATCTGGGCACAATCGTGACCAGAGTTCCCGGCAGTCTTCATCACGGAGGAGTTCAGTCTCGAGTGCGCCCCGTCGGCCTGACCGGGATGACGCGGGGAAGACAAGGGGGTATGCAAGCTTTGGAAGGAACAAGGATAAAGAACGTGACAAAGATTTTGATTCCCGTGATAGGGAGAGTAGGTCTGTCGCAGCAGATCGTGATGGTTTTCAGTCATTTAGTTCATGTAGACCTGAAAGGGATAGGTTAAATCGTGCTCGCTCGAAGGCAGACACATCAAGTAAGGGAGTAGTTAGTCTAAATAATGGTAGTACATCTAGAAGCAATACTGTTGGTGTCACCTTTGAGCGAGAATTTCCACAGCTTAGTTCGGATGACAAGAATGGAAGGCTAGACATAAGCAGAGTTCCATCTCCTGGTATCTCCACCCCAATTCAGAGCCTGCCTCCGTTTACTCCATCTGATGGCTGGACTTCGAAGCTAGTAGGTGCTCCTGTATCAGTTGAGCCAAAGAAAATTCTTGTTGCCTCTTCTGTACCACAAGCCGCTCCTAGTAAAAAGCCCGAAGTAGCACTGAACAGTGGAACTGGATTAAGCATGGCGGAGACTGTAATGCAAGCTCCTCAGAGAATGTCCTTTGGACCTCAGGTAGGAACCATGACATGGTGTTTATAACATTCTCATTGGTGATCTAGAATTTCTGGATTCATGTGAATGTACTCTTCCTTGTAGCTGTCAATTGATGCTCAGAAGATTGAAGAAAGAACTTTGAGACAAAACACCCTAAGACCTATGACATCTGCAGCAAGCAAATCTTCTGTGAGTTATCTTCTGCCTTTTTACCTGAACAAGTTTTAACTTTTCTTTTGCTTGTAATCTTGGTTGTGGTTACTTATTGCTTTTCATGAGTGAAAGCCACTTCCCATAATTGTTGGTAGTTGACTAGTTGTCATAGAATAAATATAGTAATATACATACGAGAACTCTCTTTGTTGGACAAGACATTTTCTATTTCATGTGTTATGGTATGATTTATCAAGTTAAATGGTCTAAAATATCATCATGAGGCAGCTCATTTTCCTCTTGATTTGCAAATGAAACATTGGATTCATCCAGCATGACTACATACTGATTATGCGTTAACAGCATTGATCTTATGGGGACTCCCAGGAGAATATATGTAGTATCTGGGTATGCAGATCTGCAATAGGACAATGTATATGCTTTCGAAGTGGAATATTTACAAACTCCCTACTGTATGTCGAGGCATGGCAAAATTACTGCTATGAAGCACATAGCTTGTATGCTAGTCATCCTGCGCTTTCTGTTGCACTCAAAAGAGATTTATATATATGTGTGCTCCTAACAACTACCGTTCGGATTTAGTTTGACAGTTATTTCCTCATTTGTGTGAATTTTGACCAATGGTAAATACTGTAAGCCAGAATAGAAAAATAGCACAGCTAAAACGGGGAGCGACTCTAGTAGAGAGGGACATTTTACAACTCGATGAAATGCTGATGCCCTTCTTATGTAGAGGCGTGCCTGCCTATAACTACGTACTACTTAAAAGGATGTCAAACTATAGCAAAACTAGGACATAATTAGCTGGGAAACTAATAATCTGAATCCGTTATTAACTTTGCTACTGTTGCCACATGCTGATTGGGCCGCCATGTTCATGGTGGTAGTATGCTAGACTATTGTTTTGATATCTTGGTACTTTGTTTGCTAGTGCTGGGTTTCTGTGGTATTTTCTTTCACCAAGCGCAATGCGGCATCAGGTGTGTTAAACATATACAATCGGAAAGTTAACTCAAGTTTTGCCTCAGAGAAGGCAAACAGATCTGCCATTTTGTGTTTTCTGGTTATATTTTGTCTCACCTTTTTTACATGAGTGAAGTTCTGCAGTGCACCAAATCAATATTTTTTGCTTAGCTAACTTATTTCAAGACTATGCAGGTAACAAGTTCTTCCAAAAGAAAAGGAACAAGGAATGGAGATCTTGCTGGTCCTAGCAAGGCCATACAACAATCATTAGCACTGCCTGCCAATGGTTCTGTTCGAGCTCCAGTCAAAACAAAGCTTTCTCTTTCAGGAAGCCTTAAAATCCTCAGCAGAGAGCAAAATGGTACCACACAGACTCCTAAAGACTCTCCTATTAATCCTGTGAGTCCTCCAGCTCATGTGACCTCAGTGGAACCACAGAAGCCACCTGTCAGCCAAAAGCCTAAGATATCCACACAAGATCCTCCTCCAATGCAAAGTCCATCTGGTTTAGTTCCAAGACTTAAATTCTTTGAGTTGTTGCGAACCAAGTCCTCTAATGGTTCAAGCTCAGCTGTTGAGTCAAGTTGTGAACCATCTCCATCCAGCGTAGTTGACGCGAAACATCATTCTTGTCTTAATTCTGGAATGAAATGCACAGGGAATGGAAACTGTTTCTGTGAAGAAACAAATTCTTCTGAGGGATCTCAGCGACACCTGTCTGACAATGAGGAGAACAATGCTTCCTTTGAATCTGCAGACATTGCAGCTTTGGGATCTCAGCAGCTTCTAGTTGAAAGCGTGGAGTCTGACTCCTCATCTGAACTTGCCGACACAGGAGATGAGGGATTCCAGGTTTCCGTCTCAGACAATGCAGAAGGTAGTTCCTCCTCAGCACTGGCAGATTCAGATGATGGGTACAAAAATTCCCAGTCTGGCAATGAGGAAGCTAGTTCATCGTCAGAGGCTACTGAACCAGAAGATGAGGAGTATGCGGCTGATGCCATATTTACTGCAGAGGATTTGGATTTCATGATATCACTTGGCTGGAGTAAAGATGAAAAAGTGCAGCCTTTGGGTGTGGAAGAAATTGCTGATTATGTAAGTCTTTTTCGTCCTTAATTTCATCTTTACTTTCTAGTGATTACTGTTTCAGTGTGCCCATTTCACTACAACTTGAGCTCGTTTATGTAAGTCTTTTTTTTTGCTGAGAAATGCTGGAGCTTTGCCGAGAACATATTGAGTACTCCAAACATTGGAGGACTCCCAGTGCACCCGTACGTTTTGACACACTTAATATTACAAAAAATATTCACAACACTAATAATGTGTAAATGCACACACAGCTATTATGCCTCAAAATTTCAGTTCCAAACTCAATGTAAAGGAAAGACAAATGTGATGCGGAAATGTTAATGGGCTGATTTCACAGTCCAATTTCTACTCGTTACTAGCTCTGTGAAAATAGATTTAGTTTTTTTAGTTTCTAGCTCTGTCTTATGAATTTAGATTTGAGTTTTTATTAGTACCAGATAGATATATTTGTCTATGTCAATATTCTTCTATGTATTTTTCACAACTTAAAGGGAGATGTTTCCAGACTCTTGGGAATACCAGGAGTACTCTAAGCCTGGGAATACTTGATAGCTCTCATTTATGCTGTGCATTGATAGAAAGGGCAAGACAACCGCCCATCATTTTTGTTATGACACCAATTCCATTTTTTGCAGGTGAGACGCCACAAGGGGCTGGAGCAGAGGCTTTTGTCCATGGAAGCCAACGCCAACATAAAGATAATTCTCCTCCTTTGCGGGCAGAGCTGAGTGAGAGGCTGCATAAGCCTAAGAATACAGGAACAGGTGCTTCATAAAGCAGGTACTGGGTACTATGGGAAGCAATAGAAGGAGCTGTTTGCGAAATGCAATGGCTAGCCAGATGGAGCGATGGTGCTGGTTATCTTTTGATGCTGAGAAGGATAGCAACGAGTCTTGGCATGAGTTTTGTCTAGATTAACAAAGTCGAGATTTTTTTCCTGCTGACGCTTGTCCAGCAACTGGGGAGGTGGTTCACAAGTAGTTCTGACAATTTTTGGCATGTTGGAAATATGAGTTTAGGATTTGTCATCTTTTTTTTCCCAGGAATACCAAATGTAGGTCCTGTATTGCTGCCCTTCGAGAAATAGGTTGCCTTTTCCCCTTGTCAGGGCTTATCTTTGTTTTGGAAAAAAAAGGATAAGGTGGAGTTTTCGAACATGAATAGGTGAATATGCGATATGATTATACTGGTCTCAGAAAAAATTTCTTTGACTCCATTTATGCCTCGTTGTTCCCTTTTTTATTTCGTCTTGTTTGATTAGTTATGTTTTGGTGTCCTATCCAGTTATTTTCATTTTGTCACCAGGATATAGGTAATCCTCCACAAAAATGCACATTTTAGTTGGGGAAACTCTCTAGTCTCTACCATATGGACCTGCAGGTGTAATCTTTTTCAGCTCCACGATTAGAAATTTGGCGAATTAGCTTAGTCTGCGTCTATTTTCACCAGATTCTACTATGAAAGGTTTGCCTAGCTTTGATGATGGAGGGGCGAGGACATCGGCTCGCTCCAATGCTTGTAGCTGTGGACCATTTGACGAGGACGGCGGAGCTTGCTCCAATGCTCGTAGTCGTTGACCTTTTTGCAAAAAAAAAGAGAACTTCTCTTTGTTTACCCACCCAACTGTCCGAAAAGCTGCTGATCAGCGATGGAGCCGTGTCGAGCTCGGGTGTTGTGGTGATCTGTCTTCCGTTCCTTTGGCGTTCGCTTTGGTGGTGTCGAAGGAGGAGGATAGACGCTGGTTTTTTTGCATAGGTTTATCCTATCTTTTCAGTTCTGTAAGGTCTGTTCGTTCGTAACTTGTAACTTGTTTTTATCTTATGAATAAAGAGCGGATTACAGTATAAAAAAAAAACACAATGAAATGCAATCATTTGTTATTTGGGAGGTCAGCAGTCTCTAAGGGAACCAGATACCCTAGATCCGCTGTGGGCCGTTTGTTGGACCCTTTTGGATAGAGCCCAATGTATCGAAGACCCACCACCCACCACCTGCCGGGTCTGTGAGGACCCAATGGGTACAAGTACCCACCAAACTCATAAGATAAGTTTATCAACCATTAGTCATCATAAATTCATAGCTCACCCTAATCAACTTTATTACAAACACAAACAACAAGTTTCAAGCACAAGCACAGATGCATAATAAGTCAATAACAGACGACACTTTAGGTTTGAATAGTGTATGACATAAGAGGTCCATGTATCATAAGGTAAACACAACAGGTCTACAAGTTCGTGGGTATGGGTTTTATACCTCCATACCCATCTCCGCCGTTGGATCTAAAATTTACCATTAACAAATCCATGTGTATTTTTTCCACCATACCCTCCTTTATTTGATGCGGGTATCCGACGGGTTAGCGGTTGTTGGGTACCCATTGCCATCTAGCTCTTGCTCAACAAAAATAAGTCACGACAAGGAGAGGTAATAGCGTCATTACTAGAGTTTCTGATCTCATTGGCGCAGAGAACACAACTTGGCATGAAGAGTGGGCTCCCCTCTCCCGCAGGCCGCAGCCCGATGCTTCCCTACCTTGCACCGATACAGCGCCACACGCCGCCCGGTAGCCCCGCCGCCATTCGAGCTCTTCGCCGCCACCACGCGTGCCCCGCGCCTTACTCCCCTGCCGACATCATGCATTCATGCTCATTGCCCCCTACTTTCACTCCTCCTATTGTGACTACTCCACAACTACGGATCGTCGTGTCGTGGAAGTAACTTGCATCTTCTACGCCGCGCTTCGCTTCCCAGGTTCTGACTTGTCCAGGACCCAACTTTTGGTGCACACTAGGTGTTCGATGAAATGTCCGACCGGAAGACACACTTGGACAGGCTGTACTATTAAATCAATGTCGGCTGATAGATATGCTCTTTTCATACTTAATCATTACCTTTGCCTCTATGCTCTAATTAAGCACCCAAGCCATAAGGTTCACGTCAAGGTTATCTTCTATAGAGATTTATATTCAGGAAATCTGACCTTTTCCATGCGACATAATTGATCTGTAGAAATTAGATGGACAGACAATGTATCACATCTTATGTTTCTCATGTTTGTTCAATATAAGCAGTTTCTGGTTTGTCTTTCCACCATACTTCTCTATTTCATATACATGATAATGGCTATTTTTCTGTTCAGTATAATGAATTCCATGTTTTGGTGGTTAAATCAATTGTCTCTTGTGTGACATGTCAATTCAGGAAAAAATATTGGCCATTTTATTATATTAAGAGCAATTTGCATTAGTCAAGATGCTCTTCGTTTATGTTCTGCATTCTCTTTCAATAACAGGCCTGTTTTCCTTACATGTTCTTACATTCCCTTTCGAGTTATGTGAAAACCACACATTACCTGGTTATTACTCTAACACATTTTGAGTTTCTTCCATGCCAAACATGGCGCTAAAGTAATACAATTTGATACAATAAAGCCACAGTATTTTCTTTAGATGGATAAGCGTTCTTTTTTGGATGATTCTCTATAATGAGCACTATTTGTGATGAAAAAAATGCTACTCATAAAGTTCAGTCTTGAAGCGAACCTTAGTATAGTTATCCCTTGTTGTACTCTTAGTCTGCACGTATTATAGCGGTGATGGTATGTAAATTTACTATATAGTAGCAATTAATGAGCGACAGGCAAAGGTAGTGCAAAGGCTGGTGTATGAGTCAGCATGTAGAGAGCATTAGGTGAGACATAATTTTTTTACTCCTAGAAGCCAAGGCAAGATAACTTCGAAATGTTTCAGATTGATTTTTTTTCAGAATGGACAGAGATTTGAATCACTATATCACTCAATGCATATGGTATTTTCGCGATATTTTCCCTTATACAAGGAGATGAATTCACACATTCTGTTTATTATGCCCTTTGATTTATTTGTTTGATTCAGAAGTGTCAGAGATCGGTATGATATTAGTGATTGTACAAGTACCTTACTAATGTTAAGCTTCATACACTAGCCAACGCAACCAAAAGTCCGAAATGATGGAAAGGGCTAGTACAATT
Source organism: Dactylis glomerata (assembly GCA_007115705.1). NCBI lineage: Eukaryota > Viridiplantae > Streptophyta > Magnoliopsida > Poales > Poaceae > Dactylis > Dactylis glomerata. The sequence continues at coordinate 3,820,535 of QXEO01001278.1, read as the reverse complement.
CACATATACACTTCAACACCCCCACTTACGTGTGATGGGAGAAGAGAAAGTCAACACGTGGACACAAAGGGGGGTGACAATAATTTTACAATAAATTGCGAAAACCAGGACTTGAACACGAGACCCTGGGCTCTGATACCATATTGAACTGTATGCTCTAGCCAATGCGACCAAAAGACCGATCTGATGGAAGAGACTAGGCAATACACTTATACTTCAACACTCCCCCTCACGTGTGGCTTTCTAAGGCCTAAACATGGATCGAAAGTGGGCTGCAATATCTTTATTTAATATTGCGCTAGCCGGGTCTTGAACTCAAGACCTCTTGGCTCTGATACCATATAGAACTGCATGCTCTAACCAATGCAACCAAAAGACCGATCTGATGGAAAGGGCTAGTACAATCCACATATACACTTCAACAACTAAAACATTTACGGAGTCAACACCAGGTACATCTAATCCCAAGATTACGACATGACAGTCTTATTAACTTCACAGAAATGACATGTATCATTCCAATTGTGTGCATGTTGCATTAGCAAGAAATAAGACATTGCTGACACCTTGAATGAAAGCTAACACATCAGCATTGTTTTGTTTTCTACATGAGTGGTCTCAGCTTTTGCTGGAGTTAGATATTTATGTCATACAAACACTTCAGGCTTGAGGGTTTTTTTGTTGTTGAGAGGAACACAAGATGCATTCCATTAGCTTACACGAGCTGGACACATGCCAGCAACCAGGTCTCTTACAAAGGATGGGAGCGGGTCAAGCCAGACATGATAGCTTCCCCGTTCCTGGCTTACACCAAAAGCAGCAAGACAGTGCGCTGATATATTACAGACTCTTGGACAGACTTCTATTTTACAACATTGAAATGAGTACCTAATAACAGATTTCATCTCCTTAAATAACACACCTAGTACCGAGCTGTCATATGCATCGCTGATCATAGCTTGCATCAGGACAGTAGCATCAGTCTCTAGAATTACCTTGCGGCACCCCATTCTTGCTGCCTCTGGATTGCAAAAAACATCGCCATTGCTTCTGCATGTAAGGAATCAGTAACGAACATCAGGTTTCCAGCTCCTGCCACCAGAGTTTCCCCTCGTTCATTTTTTATGGTAAAACCCCATCCGCCAGAATGAGTTGATTCTCTGAATGCCCCGTCTGAATTTATTTTCAGAAACTCCATGGGGGGAGGAGACCAGCCCTGTATCTTGCCTTGTTTCATGGTCACCGCTCTTCTTCTTTTCAGGTGCTCCCAGTACTCTGTAAAATGGAGGTGATGAGAGAATAATATTTCATTTAAACTCCTTATCTTCTGTCCTTGGTTAGCTTTATTTCTTTCTAGCCACCAAGTCCATAGTAAAGTGCATACCTTCATACATGTCTCTTCATTCAATTGAAGGATTTTAATCACTACCCACTTGGCATTGGGACAATTCACCATGAGTAGTCATGTATCTTCCAATCCTGTAGCCCTCCAGAAGGCCTTCACTACTTTGCATTTGAAAAAACAATGCCCACCATCTTCATCTAGTCTGTAACACATTGGGCACCTTGTGTCAAGGTCAATCCCCCTTCTCTTCAGCTTCATTCTGAGCGGGAGGCTATTATTCGCTAGGCGCCATAAGAAATGTATGAGTTTACCTGGTAATGGTAGCGCCCACAATTTCTTCCATGGTAGTTTAATATTTCCTTCAGGAGTATGTGCTATAGAGGTTGATTCAGAATCTGCTTCTCTTGATTGGCTATTTAGTACCACTTGATATGCGGATTTTACAGAGAAGTTCCCTTTGTTATCAAAATGCCAGGCTATGAGATCTTCCACCCCTTCTTGAATTGGGATTGAGATTATAGTCCTTGCATCTTCTTCGTTAAAGGTCTGTTGGATAAGTTGTACATCCCATGTGTGAGAGACATGGTCAATCAATTCGGCGACTTTTGTGAGCAACTGACTTCCTCTCCTGGATTGAACTTTTCTTGAGCTATCTCTTGGGAGCCAAGGATCAGTCCATATGTTGATATTCTGCCCATCCCCAACTCTCCAAATAATGCCATTTTTCAGCACTTGAATTCCTTTTAGTATGCTTCTCCAACAGTAAGAGATTCCATTCTTTACCTTAGCATTTAGGAGAAGTTGGTTCGGAAAGTATTTGGCTGCCAGAACTTGAGCGCACAAGGACGTGGGATTCTTCAGAATTCTCCAAGCTTGCCTTGCTAGCATAGCAAGATTGAAAGAATACAAATCTCTAAAGCCCAATCCTCCGTCTTTCTTTGGCTTCATCATATTTTCCCAGCTGACCCAATGTATCTTGTTTTCTTTGTCCATATTACTCCACCAATATCTTCCTATCATTGAGCTGATCTCATCACATAGAGATTTGGTAAGATCAAAGCATGCCATGGCGTACATGGGTATGGCCTGCGCATCGGCCTTAATTAGGATCTCCTTTCCCGCTTTAGAGAGGAGCTTCTCTTTCCATCCTTGTAGTCTTTTCTAGATTTTCTCCTTTAGGTATTGGAACGCCTTTGCTTTTGGTTGGCCAATGTACACTAGCAAGCCCAAATATTTTCCTGAGAATCCTTCCTTTGTAATGTTTAGTTGCTCCATCAGGTCCCTTTTATCTTTCGCTTTTGCATTTTTGCTGAACATAATAGCAGATTTTTCCTTATTTACTATTTGGCCTGAGCATGCTTCATATGTTTTTAGGATTCTGTTCACCTCCTGTACACTGTGTTTGTCCGCTTCAATGAGGAGAAGTGAGTCGTCAGCAAATAATAAATGGCTTACACTTGGGGCAGTATTGCATATTTTAATTCCTTTTAAGCTCCCATTTCGTTTGGCTTCATGTAACATGGCCGAGAAACCCTCGGCACAAATTAAGAAAAGGTATGGGGAGAGGGGATCACCTTGGCGGAGTCCCCGCTCTGGTATGATGGTCTCCGTTGCATCACCATTCACCTTTACCTGGTACCTGACAGTAGTAACACATTTCATCACAAGATCAGTCCATCTTCTGTTAAAGCCCAATCTGATCATCATTTCTTGCAAGAATTTCCATTCTACACGGTCGTATGCTTTGCTCATGTCTAACTTGATTGCCGCATATCCTTTCCTTCCACTTCTTTTCCTCTGCAAAAAAATGTGTCAGCTCATAGGCTAAGAGAATATTGTCAGATATCATTCGTCCTGGGACAAAGGCGCTTTGGTTAGCTGAAATGATATTAGGAAGGATTGACTTAAGCCTATTTGTAATTACCTTAGAGATTAATTTATAAACGACATTGCATAGGCTTATTGGTCGTAGATCCTTCAACTTATCTAGAGCTGCAGTTTTTGGGATGAGTACTATCATCGTGTTATTCCAGCCCTCTGGCATTTCTCCTCCTTGGAGTACTTTGAGAACTTCATTTGTAACCTGATTACCCACAGTATCCCAAAATCTTTTGAAAAACACTGCCGGCATACCATCAGGCCCTGGTGCTTTTAGGTCCCCAATGCTTTCTAAAGCATTTTTAACTTCCTCTTTTGTGTACTCTGAGCAGAGGATGCTATTCATTTGTGCTGAAACCTTTGGCTGAACTGCACAAAGAATTTCCTCATTATTTTCTCCAGCTGACGAGGGGTTAACTCAACAAATGTCCTAGATGAAGGACTTAGGATCGGGGAGATAGGGCGTCAGATGAACTCGAAGGTAAATTCAGTCAAACAAGGTGGCTATGAAAGTAAACGTGGGTGTAAAACCAGGCTTGCTTTCAATCTGTCCCACACCGTCCCCTCCTGGCCCCTATATATATATGGCCAGGTCTCAAGGATCGGGTGGGATCCGACACAGATTACAATATCAATATACGACATGAACTCGTATTTTGACTAGTATTACAATTGGGCCTAGTCTTAACGGGCCTCAGGGGTACTCAACTGATGGGTTCTATTATCTATACCCTTGTCAGTAGCCCCCGAGATTCTACCAGAATTGCAGATTCGGGTTGAATCTCAGATCTTCAATTCTTCGACTTGATCAATATTTGACTTCTTCAAATCTTGAAATCTTTGACTTGGTCTTTCGACTTATCTATTATTTATAATATCTCACAAGGGGCTTTGATGAACAAGCCTGACAACTCTGACGGATCAAAAGGCCAGTTAACTGCCGGAATAGATACTTGCCACCTACTTCAAATTCAATCCCCTTGGACTTGAATTTGGGAAACCGGTCAAACCCATTCTTTTGCCGCGTTTAGGACTTACAAAGAATGAGTCCCAGTGGTTCTCAGGGTACCCAGTGCGTCCACCAGGATTTTTCTTCGCGTCGTAGACACGGATACATACCAGCAGAGCGCATCCATGTGCGTATACTGGGCCACACAGGACGGATCCTGGGGTCTTACCTTCGTGATATATTTCAATCACGGCATTCGAGTTTTTTCGCGATGACGCAACTCGAGAATCATATGTCGCAGCCTTGTTTGACTGTTCCAGTGTACAAAATATTCGGGTTTATTCAACCTTGATCGATAAAAATCTCCCTCCCGATGGGTGTAATGATGCTTCCTGAATCTTCTTTCGCCTTTCTTGCTCCAGTATTCATGAATAAATATCATCGGGTGCGTGCCCAGCGCTCCCGATGGGAGTAGCCCCCGAGGCTATAGTCGAAAAATTTCGAGTATAGGCTCAAATATATTGTACCTACTTATAATTATTACATCTAAGCTTTATATGATAATATCGTCGGGTGCACGCTCAGCGCTCCCGATGGTAGTAGCCCCCGGGGCTATAGTCGAATAATTTCGAATATAGACTCAAAGAATGCCATATTCTTCCTTCTCTCCTCTGTGGTTTTCATATCAGTTTCTTGTCGACTTTCTTGATTATCACCCATACACGGAAATGTCAGTTTTGTAGTTTTCATTGCCATAATCTTATCTCCCATAACCCGAACTCTCGTGACATCATTAATATAATTACACGGTGTGTAATTTTGATTTCGGTGCTGACCGTTACTCATGGGCAGTGCAGTAATTTCACAATTTCTCTGCCCGTTAGTGGGCTGCCGTTTCCGCTCCTTGCGCCACGTCTCAGCCCACGTTCCGTTACCAGGAAGCTATATAAGGGGAGAGTGGAGGAAAATCACTGTTTACCAGTTCATTGCTTCCACCGCTGCCGCAATTGTTGCAATCTTTGCGCACCTCTGATCTCCTGCATAGCCCCCGTGCGCAAATCGTAGATGCGCGTGAAGCATCTGGCGCAGAAGAACAAGATGACCAAGGGGAAAACTGCGAACACCGCGACCAGCTGGGTGCCTTCTGTTTCACACAGAAGGATCTGGACAAGGCTCAAGCTGATGGCCTCATCTCCGATGACGATCAGGTCATCTTCCCGAGCACCGAACGGATCCCTAAGCCCAAAAGCGGCTTTCGGGTGATGTTTTTTGCCTTTCTTTTGCGCGGTCTTTCCCTTCCTGCCCACGAGTTCCTTCGTGGGCTTCTTTTCGTTTATGGTGTGCAGCTTTATCAGCTCACACCAAATTCCATTCTGCATATTGCTTGCTTTATAACTCTTTGCGAGTCGTTCCTGGGGATCGATCCCCATTTTCTTCTCTGGAGATCCCTCTTTCGGCTCTGCCCTAGTGTCTCATTATCGAAGAAACCTGAATTGGGAGGAGTTGTTATCTCTGTTCGTGCTGAATCGCAGTATTTGGAATTTTCCATGGCTGCCTCGGTACAAGGTTGGAGGACTAAATGGTTTTATATCAAAGACCGAAAGGTCTCTTCCTCTGACGAATACAACATTGCTCCATTTGATGCTTCCCAGGAATTGAAAAAATTGGCCTCGTGGGATTCGCCTCCCACGGAAGCTGAGATGGAGAAAATCAAGCCACTTCTAGCCCGCATCCAGGAGCTGAAGAGTGGTAGAGGAGGTGCACTTTTGGGTACTCAACTCATGGCGTTTTTTCTGCAACGTCGAGTTCAACCCCTGCAGCATCGTCTCTCTAAATTATGGTCATTTTTTGGCTTGGAAGATCCTTCTCGATTATCCGAAGATCTTATGGAGAAGAAGGATCTCGACAAGCGTGTGAGAGCTCTTACTACTCTCACCAAGGATCATGAAGTTGCGGATTTAGCCACTAGCTACTTCGACTCCGAGCATCCCTTGCTTGTGGTATGTTTTACTTTCTTTATTCACCTTGTTTTTCTCTTATCACTGTTTGCCTTGTAACTCTCGGGTTGTTTTCTTTTCAGGATCATCGACTTCTTGTTTCTCGCCCTTCTCTCCCAGAAGGAGGGGCCATTCCAAATGTGCCTGTTTCTGCGGCCTCCGAAGCCCCCGAGGCTGAGGACAGCCAAGATGGGGACGAAGGCGAAGATTCGCTGGAAAGGACCAACTCAACGACGTCACCTCCTCCTGCGCTTTCTGAAGATCTTGGCGTTGACAAGAAGAGGAAGCCTGTCGAAAAGTTCGCTTCTTCGAGTGCCTCCGCTCATAAAACTGTGGCCAGGGAAACCTCCGCGCCAGAGGACGACGTAGAACTCTTCGACCTCATGGACTCGTGAGTGTCCTTCTGCTTGTTTTCATATACTATCTTTTTTCTGTCGACTTCGATAGATGACTTTATCTTTTGCTCCTTTTCTCAGTGATGAGGAGAACCCGAAGAGATTTGCTGCTGCCGCCCCTATCACTGATGCTCCCGTTGTCGATGAGCCACTGTCACAAGAGGTCGATCCAGCAGCGAAATATCCAAAAGCTCCGAGGAAGCCTGTTAAGAAGGTAGTCGTTGTTCGTAGTTCTACGCGCGCGAAGAAATTGTCAGACACCGGTGCTTCTCTTGAGGCCCATCGGTCCATGAGCTCGTCCAACGATGTGCGTGAATATAGTGGTATATTTGCTTCTATTTTTTGCGTGTTGATACTCACGTACTGCTTCTGGACAGAACTTGATGAAGAGATTTATCACCTTGGGCAATGAATGTGTCGAGTACCTAAAGGCTGCTAAGGCCTCCGAGGGTAAATTTCTTTTCCTATATTTGCTTGTCTTGTATGCCTTTCTTTGCTTCTTTGCTTGACTTTTCTTTCCTCTTTGGTGAACTGTAGATACTCTAGCGACAGCCAATGCTCGCATTTCGTCGCTGGAAGCTGAACTCGAAGCTTCCAGGAAAGCTTTTGATGCCGCCACTACTGCCAAGGTCAATGCTGAGAAGTCTACTAAATCAGCACTGGCTAAGGTGAAGAAAGCAGAAAAGGCCCTGTCTGATGCTAACAAGGAGCACCTCCAGCGGGAACAGGTCGTGGCTGAGCGGCTGAATAAGATGTCAGCTGCTGCTGGAGGTACATACTATACCTTTCTTTTCTTTTGTTGATTTGCTCACTGTTTTATGCTTGCTGATGTATTCCGTTTCTGCTGTTTTTTGTTTCCTTGTCTTTGCAGAATATACTGAAGTGTCTGCGTCAACCTTGCAACCAGACGACGATCCTCTCTTGGCCGCAGTTAGCTTGCTGGAAGTGAACTGGATATCTGTCCAGGAGATCTTCGAGTTGGTTAACCGCGTGCTTACGCGGATCTTTGTCGGGTTGTGGCCCAAGCAAAAGGCGGAGGTGCCAGATTTGAAGAACCTTGCCAAGGCCTTTGACACCCCTGACGACCCCATACTTGTTATGAAGGGCCTCTCCTTGAAGCGAGGTGCCGAGGGGGCCATTGCGCTTTCGTATGCATATGGTGAGGAGGTTAACTGGGAGAAGGTGAGCTCTTCCCACAGCCGTCCCCGTTCGGATCTAAAGGCTTTCTTCGAGAAGGCGAAAAGGTATGCGCCAGGCATCGTGTCGATGATTTCTCCTTCGGCGGCTGCGACCGCTACTACGCCGATTTCTTCGACTCCGGCGACAAGTGGATTTGTGCCTCCTCGCGACGCTGGTGCTGCTTCTGCTACGCCTACTTCTGCTGCGGATCGTGAGTCTGAGGTGGCGTAGACTTGGCCTCCTTTTGTAATTTTAGTTTTACTCTGATGTAGTAAACTCTTAGTCACATGTAGCCCGAGAACTTTAGTCAGAGGGTTTGCACTTTTGTAAATATTTTCTCTTTTGCGAAATGTCGTGTTCAATTTAGCTTCTGAGATGCTTTTTTCTTTTGGCTTCCAGCCTATGCACGCTGGTGGATCGCCGGGTCGCGATCAGGCTCCGTCTCCTGCCGATGCATTTGACTCTGGACTTGCTTCACCTCCTCGCTCTTCTTGTCGATGCAAGGAATATGCGTTGAGGATTTCGGATCTTGAGAGCCGTCTGTCTTTGGCTAAGCGCCAAGCACAGATGGCTATGGATAAAGCCAGCAAATCTTGCGGTTTTATGAAACAGATATCCATCCTCGAGGATAAGGTGTCGGGTCTGACGGCTAGAGTTGTGCACCTGGAGGAGTGCGACTATTTTCTCGTTGGTATCGTCGAATCTGCTTGTGAGCTGCTGTGATGTAAGATTTCCTGCAACTTTCCTCCTTTTCCTTTTTACTCCAATACTACTAGCCAATGACTTTTATTGTTGTAGGCACTTGCCTGGACTTTGTTGGTGAAACTTGCCGTATTTCTGAGCAGATCGCGGCTCTTGAAAGACCATCAGAGGGAGTCGAAAGTTTTTGGTCTAATCCCCGGCGCCGTCGTGCTATTGTGCTTCTCCAGGATCATGCTCAGCACATTGGAGAAGCAGTTGATGGTTGTCGAAGATCTCTGACTACCATGCAATCCGTGATGCTTCCTCGTAACCCTCTTCCTGGAACTTTTCCACAGCTGCTTGCTACTTTTAGATCTACTCAGCGAATTCATCGTCTGATAGAACTTAATTTAGTGGCTGGCGCCAATTTTGCACTTGGTTGGAGACGCAAGTGGCACCCAAGGCTTGATTTTATTTCCATGTCACTAGGCTTGCCTTCAGGGGGAGCTCTGCTGCGAGTTCATATGGATGCTACCCTTCAACCAGCGAGAAGGCTCATAGCTAGGTTGCTTCAGGATGATGCCACGTTTTTCCGCGAGCATCATTATTTAGATCCTTTGGGTGTAGATAGTTCTGATCAGCCACTGCTGTAATATTTGTATATTGTGTGCGTATAATGCGAGAGTTTTTGTTTTCCAACTTTTTGTGTCAGAAATGTTATCCTCAGAGCATTTCTACTTTGTGCATATTGTGGTGCGTTTGCCGCAATGTTTGAAGACGCGTAAACTCGAATAAGAGGAACTTTTTTCTTTTATTTATGCATATAATGTAAGATACATGGGATGACCCAAGAGATCCGGCCAATGACCTGTGTTCTGGATCTAGAGGGCATTGCCCTGGAATAACTCGTGGCTTTTACAGCCTTATTTTCCTACTCTACTTAGTTGTTTGTCTTGTCGCCTATGTCGCTTGAGTCTTCTCTTCTTCTCCTGTACGCTTCTCTTGTTCTGGTAGCTGTACTCGAATTTTCTTTACTTCTGGTTCCTTGGGGTTTCCTTCGAGTTACTGTGTGACTCCTGTAGTCGTGCTTTTTATTTTGTAGTTGGGTTCCCCATAGCTTGCCATCATGCCGAAGTTTTGGGCCATCTTGTGAAATTCCTTGTCACATAGATCTGATAACTCGAAGCTTCCTTTGACTGTAATAATTCCTTTGGGTCCTGGCATTTTTAGTACCAGGTAAGTGTAATGAGGCACTGCCATGAATCGCGAAAATGCGGGTCGCCCGAGGATCGTATGATATTGTGATGGCCAGTCCATGACTTCGAAGTCGAGTTTCTCCCTTCTGTAGTTTTGCCGATTTCCGAAGCAGACGTTGAGTGCTATTCGACCAAGTCGATAGTTAGCACTCCCTGGGACTATTCCGTGAAAGGAGCAATCAGTTGGTTTCAGGAACTCCAATGAAATGTGCATTGCCCGTAGAGTTTTTGCGTAGATTAGGTTTATCCCACTTCCTGCATCCATGAATATTCTGTCGACATCGTACGTCCCTATTTGAGCTTTGAGTACCAAGGGCGCGTTTCCTGGCCGAGGTACTGTTATTGGGTGATCGTCTCTGCTGAATTCTATGGGTTGCTCTGACCAATGTAGATATTCCATTGTTGCTGGAGGTGAAGTTATTGCGAGGTTAACTTGTCGAGTTATGCTTTTCTCCTCTTTGTTCGACTTGGGCACTGGCTGTATCATTGCCGTAATGTGCCCTTTAGATGGAACATATCCTTCGTCGTTGTCGCGTCCCTGGTTTGATTGATCTTGGCTCTTGGGAGCTCCACTGTTTCCTTGTTGGGTTGCAGGTGCGTTGCTTGTGTTTCCTTCGTATCCCTGCTGTTTTGCCTCGGCTTGCTTGTTGAGTGCTGCTTCCTGTAATTTCAAGAACATAGTGCAATCTTTCATTGCGTGTCTGGATACTTGTTTCCCATCGACAAATGCAGAGTGAATATGACATGGTCCGTTGAGCATATCTTCTGGTGATGGGTTGTACTCTCTGGATTCCCTTGGCTGAAACTTTTTGTAATCTTCTTTGCCGTAGCTACGGTACCCTGAACTTTTACGGTCGTTGTCTTGGTAGCTGTTATCTTTGTACCCTGCGGCTACTTGGCTGTGAGAGCCGTAGTTGTCGTAATTGCGGGATCTTCTCCTTTGACCTCCATATCTATTTCCTCTATCATCCTCTGGCGATCGCGTGCGCTTATTGTTGCACGCATCTTCTCCATCTGCAAATCTGTTTGCTACATCCATTAAATCTGGTACTGTTTTTGGCTTGATTCTGCCCATCTCTTCGACTAGGTCTCCTCGCCGTAACCCGACTATGAATGCGTCTATTGCTCTTTCATCCGAGACTTCAACTGCCGAATTTTTGATTATACTCCACCTTTGGATATATGCTCTTAATGTCTCCCCGCGTTGCTGCACGCAGGCTTTGACTTCTTCTATGGATGCTGGCCGCTTGTATGTCGACTTGAAGTTACTCGTAAATTGTTTTGTGAGCTCCTCCTAGCTTCCAATTGTTTTCTTTCCTAGTTTGCTTAACCATGACCTTGCTGCACCGGTGATGTGTTATTGCAAACTTTGCATTGCTGTTTCCCTGGTTCCTCCTAATAGTTTTACTGCTTGTAGGTAGTCTAAAAGCCCTGACTGTGGCTCCTGAGATCTGTCATACTTTTGTTGGTCATGGGGTAATTTGAAACCTTTGGGTACTGGCGTGATGCGAACCCTATGGGTAAAGCATGGCGCCCCCATCTCCTTTTCATCGTCTTCGTAGTCATATATTCTGTTGGGAGTTCTGGATCGTTGGGTTCCTTTGTTCTTTGGACTGTTGTATCGTCCTGGTGATGGCGTCCTAGATCGTCGACTTCCACTTCTATGCCGAGGACTATTGTGACGGCGTGGTGATCTTGGTTTATGGGTTCCTTTGTTGCGATATGCCTCCTCCTCTTTTGCTGATAATTTGTTGCCTACCATCTTCAATCCATTTAGTGCTGCGCGGTGCATATGTTCTCTCGGATCTCCTGGATTTGGTCGTGTTGTATGCAGGTATGCTTGAGCTGCCACCAGTGCTGCTTCAGGAGTTTTTGGTATAATGTTTCCTTGCTCGTCGATCGATAGGAAGGACGAGTCGAGGTTTTTGGAGATGCTTTGCCTTTCTGAGTACTCGAGATTTTCATATGTTGATCCATGTCGATGATGCCTTCTGTTTGTGTACGACGCGTCGCTACGTGCTCTGCGAGCAGCGTCGCTTGCTGCAATGGCTGAGTCCTTCTTTTTCCGTATTTCAATCCTCTCCTTCACTAATTGCTTCGCCTGCTGCCTTAGAGCGCAATGGTATCCCAAAAGCATGTTTTTGCTGGAATTTGTTGGTATTGGCGTGCCGTGCTCCACGGCTGTCTTGATTGTTCTCCATTCATCGACTGATAGTCCAACTTTCTCCCTTGTTGCGAGGGAGTCTGCGGTTTCTCCTTCTGCTAAATGATTCGCTCCTCTGTTTATGTTTGCTGGATTAAGCACTGGATTGTTGTTTTCGTCGAGTTCTTCTGAATTGTCTCCTGTGATGGCGAGTATCTGGTATCGATTGTCGGGTTTACTGTTGTAACTTGAGAGGATCGAATTGTCATCTTCAGAAAGTTCTAATCCTGTTTTCCAGGTGTCTGTTGATTGATCTGAGGTGTCATCGTGGCAGATCATGAGATCTTTGAGTTGCACTTCTAAGTCAAAATTCTCCATGGTTTCGTCGCCTCTTGCGATTTTTCCTTCTTCTGCTTCTGCCAAGCTGACAGGCGAGTTTACCTCGCTGGAAGAGCCTTCTGATAATTCCGACATTGCTACTATCTCGGGCTCACTTGCCGATGGACCCGGTTTCATCGGATCTGAAAGGCGAATCGAACCTAGTGATCCGACGCGAAAGTTTAGACTTCCGATCATCAAATCCATATCTTGATCCATGCTCTCGAATACTTGCGCGAAACTTGACTGGTGAGGTTGAAAATCGACGGTTCCAAAGGGTATCTGAATTTCGTCGACTTGCGGATTGCTGTTGGCTAAAAGCGAAAAAGCCGTCAAATTCATGATTCCAACGCCCAGAGTCCCCATGGTCGGCGCCAATACTGACAAGTGTATAGATAATAGAGCCTATCAGTTGAGTACCCCTGAGGCCCGTTAAGACTAGGCCCAATTGTAATACTAATCGAAATACGAGTTCATGTCATATATTGATATTGTAATCTGTGTCGGATCCCACCCAATCCTCGAGACCTGACCATCTATATATAGGGGCCAGGAGGGGACGGTGTGGGACAGATTGAAAGCAAGCCTGGTTTTACACCCACGTTTACTTTCATAGCCACCTTGTTTGACTAAATTTACCTTCGAGTTCATCCGACGCCCTATCTCCCCGATCCTAAGTCCTTCATCTAGGACATTTGTCGAGTTAACCCCTCGTCACCAGCAGCCGAGGAAAAGATACTGAAGAAGTAGTTTGCAATGTATTGCTTCAGGTGGTCTGTGTTATCCATCCATGAGCCATCATCCCTCTTCAGTCTTCTGATAGTGTTCCTTTTCTTTCTTTCTGAGGCAAAGGCATGGAATTTTTGTGTGTTTTTGTCGCCAGAAACTAACCATCTTACATGAGCTCTTTGTTTCCATGTTGTGTCTAGCTGGCACTCTAATCTATCCAATTTAAACTTCAGAAGATGTTCTCTGTCTACCCTTTGTTGACTTATGTTGCCTCTCCTTGTCTCCTCTAATTGTTGCTTCAGTTGCTTGATCCTCTTATGCAGATCACCTAGCACATTTTCATCCCAGTCTTTCAGATCTGCAGCCACCCTTTGTAGTCCTTGTGCAACGTTGCCCTCATGCTGCAAATCTGCGACATTCCAAGCATTTTTCACAATAACTTCACATTCCTCCTCATCAAGCCATCTAGCTTCAAATCTGAATGGGTTTCTTCCATTTATTGCTCTAGATTTTTTTTAGGTTGCTTCAATTTGAATGGTGATTGGCCTATGGTCAGAGTGTCTTGGATCTCCATTTACCACCCTGTAGGCAGGGAAGCGATTGCACCATTCACTGGATGCCACGGCTCGGTCTAGTCTTTCCTTTATATAATATTTTGCATCATGGCTGTTGTTCCGCCATGTGAACTTGTCCCCTTTGAAGCCCAAATCTCGCAGGCCACAATCAACTAGTGCCATTCTGAAATTTTCCATGTGTTTCTGGTTGCGTGGGGGGGGCCCTTTCTTCTCGTGCCCATACATGATTTCATTAAAGTCACCTGCACATCTCAGATAGCAACTACTTGCTGGCACTGGCGGAGCTTAGTTGGGGCCGAACCAGGCCATAGCCCGCCCAGCTTTTTGGCAGATTTTCTTTAATATACTACATACTAGTACACACCAGAGGCCTAGCCCACCAGAACGCCCCAGCTCTTCCTTCACTCTGCCTCGCTGCCGGTCCAACTCATCGTTCCTTCTGGACGAGACGCCCATGCATCGTTCATTCTGGACGAGAGTCGAGAGAAATAGCCGAGAAATATCCATGGAGGCGCCTCGACCTCGCTAGGCTTAGGAAATTTAGGGAGGGGAATAGGCCAACCGGTGGAAGCTGGGCACAGCAGTCGCGCCGCCGTCGTCATCCTAGGGGTTGCAGCAGCCCGCAGGCACGCCGAGCGGCCGGCACCTCCGACCGGAGGTCCAGCAGCCAACACAGCGATCAGCGACCTGCTACCAAATCGAGACCGTCCTCTTCCCCAATTTGCCCATACAGGTACTATTTCCTCAAATTCCTAGTTAGCAATTTATCGATGTGATAGCATGTATAGATAAATTGGTTTGTTAACTGAACTAAATGTGTTTTTATGTGTGTGTGTAGTAAAACTGAACTGAATGTGTTCTGAATCGCTACGGTGTAGCTCCTTTTGGTAGCATATTTGGTATATCTTCTTATGTAATGTTTGTATGTAACTATGTATGTAATGCAGATATGTAACCAATGTAAAAAAAGAGTAGTGACTAATGTGTAATGAAGTGGTTTGATTGAGAACAGAATTTGTGTGCTCCGTTTCGGCCTGGCCCGCCCATGATTTCTTTTGTAGCTCCGCCACTGCTTGCTGGTAGCTGTGCCAATGAAGATGGCACCTTATTGCTATCTGTCGTAGGGACAGTTATTCATGTAGATACATTATTTTAAATTTGTATTATCTCTTCTTTTACTGAAAACAATTTGCAATGTATGGTTGTTGATGCTTTACTGAGTGCTAGAGCTGAAGTGTCGAGGATACCAAACTCTATGAGCATGTCTAGTTTTCCGATTCATAAACAAAAATTTAGGGTATGCATGGAACAATTCGATAGGCGGATCTCAAGCATCTTTACCATTTATTTTCAACTGTTTGTGTGGTTACAATTCTTCATCCATTTGATATGCTGAATTCAAATTCTAAAGGACGTTAATCATGTTGAGGTACACACCCATCTCTGGTCCAGATTCTGAAGGACACTTTGACCTATTAATCAAGGGTATCCACAAAATTTGATGTCTAGTACTTCATAACTTGTGAACTGCTTGTGGCCATATTTATTGTTAATATTTATTATACTACTTGGTTTTGCAAAATTATTTGGAAATGTAATTCAAATATGACAAAATCTTTTCTGCGCAGGTTTATTCTGATGGGGAAATGAAAGAGTATATTGCTAACAAGCCAGGAGATATTGTCAAAGTCAAAGGGTAACTGAAGTGAAAATCTGGTTAGCCGTCTTACATATGATTGCCCCTCTTTGACCAAGTCTTTCATAATCTTCTAGGCCCATTGAAAACCTTAGATATAGCCCAAATTTGGAAAGAATTGGCATGGTAAGGCAAAACCTTGGTTGTGCAAAGTGTCTACTTTAATTCTTTGCAGCAAGGCCAAATCTGAAAAAGGATATTCATGTTATAATTGACCAATGAGGCCCATTTACTCCCTTTGAGCAGCTGTTCTGTTCCTTTTTTTAATCAAATGTAGCCACCATACTACATCTGTTAAACAAATTTGGTTTCTGTACTTCTAGATCGCTGGTGGTACTGGCATAATGCCTATGTTGCAGGTTTTTGGATATCATTAATTTCATTTTTACAATTGGATTTTAAGATTCCTTCTTAATTCCACGGGTTTCAATTGGACATGTTTGTGGTCCACTTGGAATGATGAATCATACATCTGGAGTTAAGGCAAATGATCACTTACATTGCACTCTGTTGCAAGTTAATAACATTATAATATCCATAACAGTCAACTGGAGAAAGAAGGTCGAATTAGGGTACTTATTCCTAGCTAGGCAGATGGCCTTTTTTTCCACGCTGAATTTGTACATAGGATAGACCTGTCAAAATGCTAACCACGGAGCACCCCATTGATCTGAATTGTACACACTATATTTTATAGTGCTCCCTTCAGCATGCCATTTACTTATCCTTTTCAGCTATTTCATTAGTCCAATTTGGTTTATTTGCAGAACAATGTCCTTTCCAGAGATTTGGGATTACACGACAGATATGGTATAATTTTTTTTTTTTAGTACATCGCCAAAACATAGGGACTCTGACAATGCCTGCTGCCACGACACTACTATAAACCACACCATAATGTTTTATTATGCCGCAGCAATTTGTGTAAAACTTGAACAGTTTTGACCCTTTGCCGTTTTACTGATGTCCATTGAGAATGGTGAGTTTATGAATTATTTGTAGTGTGGAGATGCTGAGCTGAACCTACCATGGTGCGAAAATGAATAATGCATTCATGTCCAATGCACACATTATATTATGCTTAAAATTTAGCAATTTGTGAGGCATCCATACCCATACCATGAACGAAGCAATCTCCTTCGATCTGCAGATCACAGGAGGCTAGCTGCTCGATGGTGATGCCGCCACCACCCACTCTCTACATAGGTAGGGTAGCGCGGCTTGCCGCACGCTTGCCCGCCTAACGGCGAGCAAGCAAGCATAAAAAGCGCAATGAAAAAAAAGAAATATAATTTTATAATATTATAAAATAGTAATGCCAGATGTTATAGAAATAGTTTTCATATCACAAACAATTTTGTAAAATTCTTGATCAAAGGAACTGGCATGTACAAAATAAATTGTAGTTTCAAGCAAACAAAAAAAATATTAGCATACACGAGCGTACATTTCATTTTGATAGCATTTCTTGTATAATTCATAGGTAGCACATTATAGGCCTGTACAATACATTACGTCACAATAAGTAGTAAGTAGTAGGCATCACAAAATTTACACATGATAGTGCCTAAGGATGTGGAAAACTCGCTGCGCGAGTATCAAAATAGATACTCCCTCCGTCCCGATTTAACCTGCGCGGGCGCAACTCAAAATTAATTTTACAAAAACACCCCTCCCTAATTCCAAACGTTTCTAATAGGGATAAATCAAGTTGTCTTCTTCGCGTCCGGACGACCGGCTGCCGCTCGTCGGCGAGGGAGTCCGACGCCGCAGCTGCCTCGTCGTACGCCGCCGGCCGCCATCCCCAGCTCCCTCCCCCAACTCTCCGCCGCCGCCCACCGTCCTCAGCTCTCTCCGCAATGGGGCGGCTCCGTCCACGCTCGATCGAAGGCATCCGCAGCAACAGCTGCGGGCGGATCGATCGGAAGAGGTAGCTGAGCGCCTGAGCGGATCGATCGAGCTAGCAGAGCGCCAGGGCAGATCGACCGATCGATCAGTGGAGCTAGCACAGCGCCTGGGATCGATCGATCAGAGGAGCCAGCTTTGCGCGCTCAGCCGGCGCCATGGGCTAGTGAGGTGCGCGCTCGGCCGGCGCCCCTCTGCGTCTGGCTGGCAGGTGCGCGCTTGGCCGCCGGCGCCCTCCGCGTCTGACTGGCAGGTGCCTGCTCCGCCGGCGCCCCCTCCGCCTGGGACTGGCAGCTCCGCCCGCGCCGTTCGTGCCACAGTCCACTTCAGCTCGCCGTGCTCCTCTGAAACTCGCCAGGCAGCTCATCGTGCTCCTCCAAAGCTTGTCGTGCTCCTCGGTAGCTTGGTGTCCTCCGCATTGCACAGATCCCTCGCCCGGCGTCCGCAACCACGAGCTGGAGCTCCCTTGCCGGTGATCGACCGCGGTGAGCACGCTCCGTCCAGCCTCCTGCACCTGCTCCACCTCAAGAAGAAGGCACTCACTGATCAAGTTTTGGAAAAAAAAGCATAAATGTAGAGAATAGTAAAGACATGTTCCTGCAAATTTTGGTCTAGTGTGTGCATGAATATAAGAATTCCCATGAATATAATAATTTCACAAACATGTTCTTTTATATGAAGGCACAGATTAAGCTGTTAGGATACTTGTGTGTACCTTTTTTTGTAATCAGAGCACACGTTTTGAAATAATTACACAATGATAGGAAATCACAAGAGCTACTCATCATCAAGTTTCAATCATTTGCATTTTCAGTGAAGGAACAGCTGAGTTGCATGAGTATAGACGCTAGCTTTAATAGTCTCTCCTGCAAACACTCTTTTGAAAATTATGGATTGGTCACCAGGGTTATTGATTATATGAAGTGTTCATGGGTCCTGTCCTAGCAAGTGAACTAGTCAAGGGAAGTGATTGGGCAGGGAGTGGATTTACTGGTTTGCTGGAAGGTAGCACCTTCAGAATTTGCCTTGGCTTTCTCTGCACCTTCTTGAGAGAATAAGAAGTTAGCATCCTACAACTAGCTACTAGCTTCAGAATCTAGGCTCTATATTTGATTAACTGCATTAACACAGATGACAGACAAGCTATTTTGATATGTACCAAGAGTGCAGAAAGATATGATGTTGAGAGAAAGCTGCCGGTAAGCATACAGTGTAGCTCCAACACGTTAGTGTGAAATCCTATTAGTAGCACCATTGTGCAGTTCAAATAGCATAGGATACTCAATATGCAGGGAAGCTATTAAATCAAAACCAAACAGTGAACGGATACAATGTGCTTCAACTACCGCATGCTCATTAACCAATCATGTATGCACAGGAGTATTGAAGATACTAGGAGCATGGTTGGGAATAACAAATAAGTGAAAGCTCGATGAATTATCTAAGCAATGCAAAAATGTTTTGTTTCTCCAAACTGAGATTTCTCCAGTCAAATGAAAATCAGGATTGAACTGAAGCACATTCTTCGTATAGTGGCATGAAGTGGAGAACGGTATGGAGTACAGAACTTACCTTGAAGTTGAACAAGCTGACGGTTCAAAAAGTCAGATTAATAAATAGCAAGTGCTGATAGTCTCAAGCAAAGTACACATCATAGGCTGCTTATAGTGTTGAAAGGCAATTGCATAGCAAAAGAATCCTCTGGTGGAGTACAGAATATCATGTGCAAGTAACACCATATGGAGTACAGAATATCAGCAGATGATTTTTTTTGGTTTTTGTTCAGAACTTTACACTGGCAACACATAATATTAAGAACTTACCTTGAAGTTGAACAAACATGGCTGGACAGACTAGAAGTTCTGAAAAAACATTGTTCAGAATAACTATCATGGCTAGACAGACTAAAACTTGCAATAAATAACTGTCCAGAATCCAATTGATTGAAAAAGCTATGCACATGATTCTAAATTTCTAATATGAACCATGGAAAATACCAAGAATACAAATCAAAGGCTACTAGAAGAATGTTTTGGGTACGTATTGCAACATTGGTGAAATTTATCAACACTGGAATGATTTGTGGCTGGGCTTCCATAAGATTCAGTACCACCACGCCATGACAGTGCTTATACAAACTATACAACAGCAAGGTCAGTGAAAATTATCACACCTCAGATTGAGAAACTCCAAATCAAGATTCCCCACAAGATGCTACTCCAATTATTGGAAGTCAGGGGCGGTGATGAGCACCAGAGCCGGAGGACGCCGGCGTCAGTAAGGGCCCCAGGGTGAAGAAGAAGGAGCCAAAGACCGAAGCTTGCCGGAGCCCGAGGATGTGCAGGCCGCCATGGATGCTCCAAGGACCCATCTCCACAGCCCGAGGACGCCGACGGTGCCATGGAACCCAAAATCGAACCTTGCCGGAGTCTGGGTTAGGGTTTGTGGTGCGGCTGCAGATCCCCGCTTCCACGCCAGGGGATGATAGAGGAGGATGAGGTGGATCATTGTGGTGGTCGCACGGCGTCAGGAGACCGCCGGGATCCGCTTGGACGGTGGCGGGCGGGATTGGGACGGTGGCGGGGAGGATTGGGCGAGGAGGGGAGAGAGTCGTGGGGATAGGGACGAGTGCGGGAGGACCAATTTTTTCAGGTGAAAAACGGTGGGGTTGTTTTTGCAAAATAGCCACCGCGCAGGTTATTTCGGGACGGAGGGAGTATGTTATATTGCAGAACAATAGCCTCTAAGAACGCCTTACTCTCTCCAGCCTGGTCTCTAGCTTAGCACCTTTATTCTTGAGTCTTTTGCGGTCCAATATAAGTTTGAAACAACGCATTTCATACCATCATTTATGCCTTTCATCCCACCATGATAGGAGAAAACCGCTATATTTCTATAGTTGACTCGCACAAAACATATATAAACAATCCAGACTTTTTGGTGACCACAGGCAAGCATATTTAAATAAACAGATGAAAATATAAGATTGGAAATATCATTATATTGGCAAGTGACATTAATGTGTTCTATAGTTGACTCTATCTTAAGAAGGCATTGAAAAACAATCACACACGCATTCTACACATGACTCTCAACGATCTTTTTTATGGACAGAGGCTAAAATGTGGCCAGCAACAACGTGTTGGTAGAGGCGGTAGAGGCACGTTAAAAAAACATAGTAGTAGAAACAAGCATACCGCCCAGCAACAATGTAGTTAGATTAAAGGAAGAAAGCATACAAACAGCTAGCCCAATATAAAAAAGTTAGGAAAAAAATTAAAGAAGCATAATATTATATTATAGCAGGCAGTAGCAGGTCTATACATAATTGTATAATACATAATATCAGGTGCCCAAAGGGTATATTATCATAAGATTTTTGCTCTATGCATGCTGATAAACTAAATAATATAATTATATTACACAAACATAAAAAACTGGCTAGCTAGGTTGTAGCTTTAAGGGGAATTCTATCACCTGAAGGATAAACAATATTAATATATGTGATCAAATGAGTTGTGTAAAATGTCCATTAATCAAAGAGTAGTTTCTAGTATTTTAGTTGGAGAGTAACTTAGCTCCTCCTTGAAGTAAAGCTCGACGAATTTAGTCCACTACTGCACCAGAACAGACAGCGATCTCCAGCCATCCTTCATTGTACCTTTGTACACCACCGCCTCATGGGACGATCCAATTATGTTGCCAAAGTCTTCGCAAGCTTCAGCAAGCCAGCTCATTTTTGGTACATTTTCCAACAGGTCATCACTACACAAGCAAAGAACCGGTAACTAAAGACAGAACATAGCAGCCTGGATAGAGATCATTATCTTTCTTTGTTTTCTATACTAAAAATAAGAGCATAAGAAATAATTGAGTTACATTTTTCAATTACTACCATGAAAAAAGTTTGATTTCTCCATTCCATCTGGTAAGCATGGAAAGATATAAACGGGAAGAGAATAACGATGACACGTAATACTAAGTATAAATATGGCTTCCTTTCCTCTTGTCTATGGTACTAATATGAAATATTATAAAAGATATAGGGAGTCTCACAAAAAAAGCAATTTAAAAGACCAGTAAAAAAGGAGGTAAACAACTACCTAATCTAGAACTTTTTCTTTTGAAGTACTAAAATTCCTAGTAAGCAAAACTAGAAAAAAAAACTTGGTAGCTTATCTAGTAAGATAGTCCAGTCTAGCAGTAAAGCTCTAAAGGAATTTTGGTGGCTTATCTTGTAGTAGGAAAAGGACCAATTATACTCTAGTAGTCCAGTCTTGTAGTAAGATAGTCCAGTCTAGTAGTAGGAAAAGGGCCAATATACTCTAGCAGTAAAGCTCTAAAGGAAGTTTGGTAGCTTATCTTGGATGTGGTTCAGGCCTAATAGAGTAGCTCCGGTGAGGGAATAGCCGCTTGAAACAAATCTAGGATAGAGAAGATTGTGCAGAACGGATAGGAAAAACAATAGGATTAAAGGAGACACATGACTAATTTATTTTCTATAAGATAAGATAGTCTATAAAATCAGGCAAATTAGAGAAATTTTGTTCCTTGGGGTCAAATGAAATAAATCATATTACCAAGAACATCAGTTCATCCTCGAATTACAGAGAGAAGAAAAAAAATCTGGTGCAATCAACTACTGCCTGTATTCACTATTAGAGTGATACACTGATACACGTGTATAACAAAAAACGTGTGAAGTAGGATACCCCTTTTACAATAGGATGATCACTAAGGCAAAGGTAAAAAAATAGAACAGAGATCATAGAGCACATGGCAACGACCAAGTGATAGTTATTTTTGGGCAGCAGTGACAATTCATCCTCTCCTTGTGGTCCTTTCTAGGTGCATGTTCATAGTTAAGCTGGTCTAGCAGAACCAAGAAGAGGGTGGGTTCTTGAGGTGGCACATCAGTGAGTTGTCTAAGAAAGCAGCAACCTAAGTTTCTCCGAGATGTATTTTGTGTGACACCTTCATATCATAGGCAATATTCATGTTATTGGAAATGCAGATCCCGAACTAAAAGGAGCAACTTACGAAATGAAAGAATCTGCAATCAAGTTGGCAAAATTAAATGTTGGAGATTCTGCTCATGTCTATAAGAAATCTCACATCACTTTATTCTTGTAAAAAAATGTTATATATATGATTAATACTGTAAGGGGAGACGAAGCCATCCTTACTTTCCACATTCAGACGGTGGATTCCAGGGTGCAAGAAGTATACGAATTTGTATTAGCAAGACCATTTATGAGAACAAACAACTTGGCTATCAATTGAGCAATGCCTATTGAATCCCCGGTTAAAATCATATAGCTGCAGATGCATAAAGAAGAGGTCAGTAAAAGATCTAAGAAGACATGCACAATATTGGTGTTAAAACTAAGCTGAATAAAGTGGCGCACATTTATCTAACTCCAAGAAAAATATGTAGAGAAGACCAGTTCTGTTTACTATATCCTAGGTTTTACATGTGTCGATTATCGAGTAAGGCCATCAGCTAAGCTCCATCCATGGAGTAACATTTAGAATTGCGGAAAATTATAGAGAAGAATGTAGAATAGAGAAACAAACAACATGAGTGAAAAATGCAGACCTAGAATGTACAAGGAACAAGAGGAAGGAATATGAGATGAATCTGAACGTAAGTATCAAGCAAATGAAAGGTCATGAGGAATACATCATGAAGTGAAGTTTCACATGACAAGGAAACGGGAGACAAAATTTACCTGACCCTTATATGATCTTTCCTCAAAATGTTGTTGTAACTGAAGCAGCAAATCCAATTCTCTAATTCTAACCATCGAACATCGAAAGTGCAAATATTTAGATGGCTGACTATCAAGAACAAATAAATTGCTCCATCAAACTGGAAAAGTAATAATATTTGGATCAATTCATGGATATCATGCCCACCATCATTCAATATAGAGGATAATACTATCATTTGATTACTTATTGATGAATGAAAGCTAGAATTCGGATAATACACTTGCGTGAATGATGTGAAGGGAGTAGACTGCATAGGCAAATCTGGTATATTATCTCGCTCTGGTATAAGTAGAATACTGAGCTTCAAAAGCAAAGTAAAGAAATTACCATACATATAAATAAATCTTAACATGGTAGATCTATAGTACTGTCTCATACCCAACTAACATATATGACCCAAAACAAGATATCCAAACCACTAAATTGGCCTAGATTGGGATAAACAAATTGAACTATATTACTATAACTATAGAGAACCAAGCAGCAGGCTCCATGACCAACAAAGTAATGTGTATGAACTATAGAGCACCAAATAGCAGACTCCATGACCAACAAAGTAATATAGAGAGAGTATTTGGTGGAAGTAAAGGTTCCAAAGTAGTGCCATAATGCTACTGATATACCATCATGTGTACTCCATCTTCCATAGTGCTTGCACTTCTTAACCAATGGAGAATAAGATTCAAATTTATATTAAAGTGGCTACACAAGATAACGTAGGATTAGAATATGCTTGCACAAAAATGATGCAACAGTGAGCAAGCGAATAAAATTTCCAACCTTCTCAATACACTCAAGCTCTTTTTCATAATCTTCTTCAGTATATTCCAGCTTCTCAAATTGTGCAACTGCAAGTATTATTATCAGGTTCTGCATAACACATAGTTAAGAATATTGTCAAAGAAAATTACTTGTGCTCCATTCTTGTGTCATATATACTGCCAAAAAGAGCAATATTGGTACTTTAGGTAAGATTTTACATCAGGTAAGATTCAACCTCTAAAATAAATATTGGTACTTTAGGTAAGATTTAACCATTGTTCATGTTATTTACCGTATCTGAACCTAAAATTTAATAATACCACTCTCATACGCTAGTTAGGTAAACAACACAAATAATAGTAACTTGCAGGTTTCAACAATGCTACTATACTATGCCTGGTGGTTGCCCACTAATAGAACTACGAAAATAAAAGTCATGACAATGAATTTCAATAAGCTAGCCAACACAGCAACACCTATAGTAGTTCAAGTAGAATATTATTCATGGAGTGAGACTGCTGCTCTTTGTTGCCATTCCACAAAGTTTCAGTTCAAGAAGCTCAACCACACTCAGTACTTGAGGAGATCAAGCACATGCTAAGATAGAGGAAATACATCCAAGAGAGAGGCTACCTCAATCATGAGGTCAACTGCTAGCTGAGGGGTTCGCAACAATGGCTTCTGTGTGCAGGGATCCTAGAAATCAATACATTAACCCCTTAGTCCTAATTTCACGATAAATAAATGACAAATAAACAAGAGAAAATTATTCTATAATTCATTGCAATGCCTTGCTGCACAAAAAAACTGCAGTCAACTCAATGAAAAGTTGGGCAAGGCTGCTTCATGTGATTGCAACATGACTGACAAGGATACCAAGCAGCTCGCACTATCCTACAACAATGGGGTAAGCTCATGAGTAGTGTACTAAGGAACCAAGCATGCACACCAGCGTCGGTCAGATTCATCGTGCAGTGTCAGAGTTGGAGAAATAAAATGAAAACTGGACATGAACCAGAAAAAGGTGGTCTAAGAAAGTCACTAAAATATGCACATACATAAGAAATGCATCAGACACATTTTTAGGTTCATTTACATTGGTTACAAATGATTCAGAGTGACTTTGTTAACTTATTCGCGCAACTACTCAAATGAAAGGATGATATACCTTCACCCAATATTGTGCTTTCTTAAATGATTATGCACTTTTTATGTCATCGACAAAGATTGCAGAACCAGCTCCCCTGCAGTAGAGGTGCTAATGCAGCATACTTAAAAAATGTCTAATTTATCAATAATTCTCGTGTTGTCAGAAAATTAAGCATTTAAATTTTGCAGGCAACATAAATTAAGTAAAGAGAAAATGTATGTGAAAGCACAAGATGGGACAGAAAGTATGTACACCAAATCAGTGCAAAGATGAAATACATAATAGAAAGCCTTAGAAAACAAAGATAAGACCCTTATATACCCATATAGATTATCCTGAGCTAATTTCATCACAACCGAACTATGAGCACTACTGCCTGACTTGATACAATAGTCAATAGGCTACTTGCAGGCAAAAAGTTTATCACTCAAAGACTCTGAAAACATGACAACCTTGTTGCAGAGAAAATCCCACATAGGTCAAGTGCACATGTATGTGAAGAAATATGTACCTCTATGTCATCCATAAGCAAATATTTCCTCATCTGAATCACAAGTAATATACTTTCAGTTAGAAACAAATCAGCCAGACATCATGCTATAGGACCAAGCACTTTTTGTATCTAAACTTTATTTCCTTTTTATCACCAATAAGAGCTAAGCCACTGAAATAAAAAAAAATCGGCCAGCTTCCCTCAATTCTATCTCAAGATTACAAAAACAATGGAAACCAAGACCTGAAAGAATGAATGGAGTCAACTCTCCATGATCATTTGAAACACTACTATGTGGTAACTTCAATAAAACACATGATATGCACATATTACCACATATGCAAGATGGAAAGCTAATAAAAATGAAAGGATATTGACCTACTGCTTGATACGGTGGTAACCCTAGTCAAAATTAAATTATTGGTCACAAATGAATACAGAAAAGTTGTGTTCATCAGGCATGTCATGCATTTTACTATACTAAAATAGAGAAGGGGAATGGATGGAATATGAGAAAGTTGTAATTCAACTTCTCTCACCATTCGACAACTATAGAAAAACATCCATGAAACCAGCTTGTGGGGTGAACCTATATTAAGACTGCACTGCAACCAAGAAGAATAATTATTGTACATGATAACTAAATAATATTGTAACACATGACACAATCTAGCCAAACAAAGGCTTCAGTCGTGCATTAAAAATAAATTCAAATCTAATAATAGACGTGAGCTAAAGCCTCAAACTTGGAAGAAGATAAGAGAACGAAAACAACAAAAAGACTCTGAATAGGGTGATTATCAATCCGCAAGTGGTAGGTCATATAACATATATTTATATGTAGCAAAAATCAAGAAACAAACTGATCGCAGGCCTAGTAAAGAACCTTTAAATGACAGTTTGTATTGCCTCGCACACATGAAACATGAATAAAAAGGGGAGATAATAAGTTTAAGAAACACATTATACATTGAAACCAAGGAAATTGTGTTACATGTGTGAAGAGAAAAGAGTAATGTTCCTAGCTCAGCAGTTTGCAGCGGCATTTTACTGGTAGTACTACGAAAAGTGGTAAAAAATAGTGATACAGAGTCAATTCTCTCTTCTTCCTAATAGGTCGTTACACTTATCTAATAGAAAAGTAAACAATTACTATGGTAATGAAATAAGCTTCAGAACAATAGATGCTTTAGGTGTCCACATATATTTAGAAAAGCGTAAAAGCTATTCTCAAATGGTTACTTAAAAATAAATTTACCTTGTATCACCAGAACAAGTACCGATCCATAAATAAATTAGGCATCCCCTTGTTTAGAGGTAGGTACCTCTACCGAAGGTAATTTAAAAATGTGTTAGTTCTTTTCCCAAATTTGGTAGCAAACCTGTAATGCATTAAAAAAAGAATCAGCATTGGTAACAAACCTAAGATGCACCAAGATGGTCAGATTAGTAGCAAACCTGCTATTCTACCTCAAGCAAGTTTAGTCGGCATGAACTTTCACCTTTTTCTTTAACAGCTCAGAAAGTTTGTAGCAAACCTGGAATGAACCAAATAATTATTAAATTTGCTGCATACCAACAATGTATAAAAGATGAGCAAAATTAGCAGCAAAATTGTTATCCTTCTTGAAGCAACCACATGGAGGAGCTTCTATTTACACGACAACATCAAAACAAAATCTGGTAGGCATGAGAAGCCTGATGACACGTAATAGCGTGCAAAAATGTTCGCAGAATTCGATGGATTAAATACATCCATACATCACTCCCACTGAAACTTCAACATGAAAAGTTTACATGCTCATGTCTGATTCATGAAAAGGTATCTACACGGGAAAGTAACTTCTCTCCATTTTGTGAAGAGAAGAACCAATCTACCATGTCAGATTACAGCCTACAACCACATCACTTAATTAAGCTAAAACCAGAGACATTTGGCACAATTTTTGTTCAAGATAGCTGTAGAGCAACAGTAGCATCACATGACCTTCATTGATTGTACTGGGAAAAAGAAAATGAAGAGACCATGAAGAAGGCTGCGTGCATGCCCGCTACACTCCCACTTCAGCCTGCTTGAAAATATGCAAGTCTAGTAGCTAGGAACGCAACACCATTGAAGGAAAGAAGGAGGGGTTACCTGGGTTGTTTAGGAAGGAGCTGCTGCCCGTCCCCTTGCCCTCCTCTTCTGTGCAACTGCTGCCGACGAGGCATACGCGCTTGGACGCTGTGAGCCCTTCCTGGATGCTCCTCGCAGGCAAACCGCATCAGGACGCCCCTCCACTGCAGCCCCTTGTCCTTTTTCCTCCTCCCAAGATCTGGAGAGATGTTTTGTGACCTCACCGCCCCAGATCTGGGCGGATCCGCCGATGCGCTCAGAGTTGAGGTCAAGATAGAGGAGGAGGATGCTGTACTGCACTTCGGGCGGCCGGTCGGTGTTGAGGCTGTAGTGCTCGGAGTTGGAGTCGGGGTAGAGAAAGTGGCCGCCGCCGTTCTCGAGGTCGACCTGGATAGAGGAAGGCACCGACGAGCAGGCTTCCGTGGTCGCTCCTCCGTCCCTTGCCTGCACCTCGGCCCTCTTCTTGCGCCACCGCAAGAAACCCTAGAAATTGGAAGACATCCGCCGCCACACCACTAGAAAGATGAGGGGAAGAGAGGAGGAGAACCGGAGAGGATAGGGTTTGGGGGTGTGCGGGGAGAGGCGCCTATACGCGCCTGGCTACCCATGGCGACGCGGGCGCTGTAGCGCGTGTACCCGGCGGCGCGTCGCCGGTCGCCACGCGCGTACGACCCGAACGGAGAAGGACGAATGAGGACATGAAAGGACGATTTTACCTCTGGCGGGCGAGCAGAACCACAAGATGCCACCGCGTCTCTCTCCACCTTTTTCCCACACTCACAGATCAGCACGTACCACCTCTGACTGACAAGCTAGCCCCGCAAAAAGCAGGCCCACAAATCAGTGACTGGGCGGGTAAACCACGAAGGGCGATGGAGGGCTAAAGTAACCGACGGCTCGGACCACGTGAGCAGTGCTAGCACCTGATCGGACGGCGCAGATCACTCGATCGGGAAAACGAACGGCCCTCGCGCGGCCACATCACTGAAATGAACAACCAGGATTCACAGTAACTGGATGGACCCAGATTTACCCAAGAATGTTTCTTTTAGATTCGGACTTCAGCTAGCTGAACATGCAGGCAGATAGCACTTTTATGTGCAGTTACACACATACTGTAGCCATGCTGAAACATACTCAGCACACACACGTTGATACAGTGCATGGACACACACAGCAGCCCTACTGTTGAGTGTTGACTACCAGCTGCATGCGAGTCTATCTCAAAAACTAAAGGAAAATGCTCACTATCCGGCGGGGGATCGCGTCCGTTGCGTCCTCCGCCTCCATGGTGCGACGCGTGTCCAGGGTCCACCTTAGCTCTTCCCTGCCTCGCATCTTCTTCCCACACGAGAACACCACCTGCCGCATTGTCACTATCTCGATATATATATCATAGTATCTTACCATTTTATGATTCTGATACTCTCTTCGATCGGAAAGGACATGGTACAAACTTTGTACCAAGCTAATACAAAATTGCCGACACTTATTTTCGATTAGAGGAAGTAGTACTTTACTCATACCCCGATACGTATCATGGTATCTTTAGTTTTTTAATAAAGAGCGCTTTATTACTTAATAGTTATTAAGCTTATATCCGGCCTCTGCATAGCTAAGATGCACATAGCCCAAAACCAAGTCACGGCACACGAATAAAACAAAAGAAAAAATTACATATCATAATGAGCAAGTGTAATCTCGCCTAAACTACAGCAGCAATACGTAAGCTATGCGGTCATCTGTGTTGGGAAAAAGTATCCTTCGCCTTAGCTTCCAATCGTGCACAGACCTTCGTAAATAGGTCGCGATCCTCTAGACGCTGAAGAGACCACAAACGAAGAGTACTGATAGCTCTGTAGATAACCTGCAAGATGGAAGAGTTTTTATCCCCCGAGGGACACGGGGCAATTATCCCCCGAGGGACGCTCAGCAGTCCCCAAAACAAAATAGCTCCATGCGAGTCCACTGATCTGAGCCTTTTCATGCGAGTCTCCCTGCCGGCCGCACATCGGTAGGTCGTACAAAAATCTACCTCCTACTTATTGGAGAATACCCATTGATTTTGTGTATGGAAATAAATATAAGATATAATTACACAAACTACAACTTCATGGGCACTTACTACACAAAACTACAACTTTTGGGTTTGTTTTTAGAAAATCACAACTTTAGAGCTAAGTATTAACACAAAACCTAATACTCCCTCCGACCAGTAATACCTGTCTTTATATGGACACATCTAAAAATATTTTAGTATTTAGATACATCCATCGGAGGTAGTATCTTGTTTTCTCCTTTTGACACAAAGACTAACGCTACGGCTCACATCGGCGCCATGATTTTGTTGTTGCCGGTACTTCTTGTATTCCTCCTTCAGTTGCTTTATCGCCACTCTGGATCTGCATATGTATAGTTGGCACCGTTGTCGCCGCCTCTAAGTGCACCACTCCATCGTGGTTGTAGCTCCCAGAGCATCACCATTGACACCATACCTACGCATTCTGCTGCCATCGCCTCTAAGAAAGGCGTTTTGGGAGAGTGGTGAACTGGTTTGCCTCGTCCTGTCTCGCTTGACTTCGGTTCGGTGCGAGCCCCATTTCTCTTGGGTTGACTGTTTCAGCCATTTTAGTACCAACATATGGGACCAAATGTTGGTTTTAGTGTTAAAAGGTAGAAAAGTGGATTTTTTGGGTTTTGTGTTGATAATTAGCTGTCAAGTTGTGGTTTTGTAAAAATTAATCCCAAAAGTTGTGGTTTTATGTAATAAGTGCCTCTAAAGTTGTGGTTTTGTAACTCGGGGCGGCGCTCAGGTGGTGGTGGCGACGTCTCGTGCAATAAGGTCTCCCCGACTTCAACCCCATCTCCGCGACAACGTCGAGGGGCTTGTGGAAGTGGTGTGACCTTTAAGGATTTCGTATGGTTGTGGGGATCTTCGGATCGTCAAGGAGCTTCATCTGTAGTTATTCCTTTTTTCTTTGTCTCTGGGACGGATGTGGTCTTCTTGACACGTTCGACGACTTCCCGTCCGCAACCAACCACGTCAGGCCGACTCAGAGAGGAGCGGCAACGGCGGCGCACCATCGACACGGTCTGGAGGTTGAAGATAAATGGCTTCTCAAGGATCTCGTTATAATTTTCATTTTTATTGAGATGCTTTGTACGGTTTGTTGATTATTTTAATGCCTCCTATTCGCAAAAAAGTTGTGGTTTTGTGTAATTAGCGCTGGATTTAGCCTAAAAAACAACAATCCAAGCGGGGCTTGATGGGGACAATTAACGAGGATATGTACTCCGTATCTATATCTATATCTATACTTCTATATCTATATCTATATCTATACTACTATTAAACAAGCAAACACAAACTTTCTTAAGTCTACCCCTCAAATGTACCCAGTCTAAATAACACCGCCAGATTGTCCTACTTATTTTAGATCTAACGGTAGAAGTTAATCTAATTAGCTACATGCGTGCGCTTAGCAATTATTTTGGCAGAACACGATCTGGCAGACGAAAATCTTCCGCCCCGCCCCGCAGTCCGCTCCGAGAAAAAACTCCCAGATCACGATCCCCATCCTCTACGCCCCTGCCCCCCGCCGCAGCCGCCTCCTCTCCATGCTACGCCATCTCCTCTCCAGTCTCCAGACATAGCCGGTCCTCGTGACGCATCCTGACCCGCGCGCCGCCGTCGAGATGCCTCTCTCTGAGCTGACCGGTGACGCAACGCCTCTCTACAAGCGCCGTCTGCCCTCGGCACAGCTGCACCATCCAAGGGGAAGCAGGAGGCGGCCGCCGAGCGGGAGATCTCCACT
Organism: Dactylis glomerata; assembly: GCA_007115705.1. Lineage (NCBI taxonomy): Eukaryota > Viridiplantae > Streptophyta > Magnoliopsida > Poales > Poaceae > Dactylis > Dactylis glomerata. The sequence continues at coordinate 3,789,318 of QXEO01001278.1, read as the reverse complement.
GCCTCCGCGAGTCCCGCTGAAGCCGTCCCCGGTTTCTTGGTCTGCGCGGCCCTAGGTCATTCCGACAACACCCATGGCCGAAGCAGCCAGTCCTACACCGCCGTGCCGCTGGCGCCCCCACCACGATTTCATGCTCTCTCTCTATCGCCTCTGCCGCATCCCCGGACGACCCGACGTGCTGCGTGTTCACACCGCCTTCTCCCCCACCCAGGCTAAGAACTCGCGTTGAAGTCCGTCTAACAAAGCTCCAATCCCGTCAACGGACGGAAACCTTCCTTGTATCTTGCAGCCTGCAGCTCATTATTTTTCGATCTGCTTACATATTCGTGATTCTTGGATTGACTCCATTGGTAGCAGGTATGCGTCTTGATTATTGGTTGCTGCCGCTAATATGCTGTCGTGATTCTTGGATTGCCTCCATTGGTAGCAGGTATGCTGTCTTGATTATTCGGCCGTTTATCTATCCCTGTTTTGGCGACATCGGATCAGTCCTACAGGTGTAAGATTACATGTCAGGCTCTTGTCCTAGATGGTTGAGCGGCGCAGGCATGTACTTGCATTCACCCCCATTATGTGCATGGTCGGAGAGTATCAACATCGTGATTGTATCTCCTCATTTTTTTTTACAAGAGTGCAAAAGAATTTTTCAGAGACATGATGGGGTAATTTCGTTGAGTGGATTGTTTTTTAGAATGATAATATGGCTGATAAGTAGCACATACACGTGATCAAGGATGGGAGAATTCACGGGATATTCCATGTTGAACACTGATCTAGCTTATAAAGAGATTGTCCAACTTTGCATACATTAGTTGGAGACTCATTTTCTGTTTCATCCTTGCATTTTAAGGGGTAAGTCAACACAGTTTGGAAAATATTTTTATTTATGTATAAGATTATTTTGTATACTTGCTGTAACAAATTATTATACTCCTTGCAGATATGGGTTGAGCATAATTGATATTTTCTTTTTTTAGCTTGCTTCATTATCCTAGGTGACCCAAATATTGGGGCCATTGTTGCCTATGGGCTGCCATAACCTTGGTAGTGGCACCACACAGCAGAATGACCTATTCTGGACATAGAAGTACTAATCGATTGTAGTTGATATTGTTAAGGATACTGGCCCTGATTCTTGTATTGAAATCATATTGAAAAATAATGTTTATTGTTTTGATAATTATTTGACCTCTGTTCATTTGGTTTCCATGCACCATAGTAATACAGTACGTAAAAGTACCTTTTCTTGAGAAATTGGAGTTATTGATTGATCCAATATTCATTATTAGGATTGTTCTCACATGAAAGTAGGAGATAACCGAACTGCTAAATCATTGTGGAGTTACATTAAATACGTGTATTGCACGTGCATGCTAACTAGTATGGGTAAACCCAAACCCTCCCAACGGCAGCCTTACATATCTACGGAGTACATATCGAAGACAGTTTGTTCAAATTTCGAATCTCAAAAGGAAAGAAATTGGTGTGCCTAAAACATTCGTGGTTAAGGCTGACGCAATCTTCTCCGGTAGTCCAATGGCCTGATCTGTTTCCATATAGCAAACCAATCTTCCAGCGGAAGGAAAAGCCCCCAACCCTAACCGTACGTCCCGCACCAACGTTAAAGCGCCCGTTCCTTCTCTCGCTAATCCCGATCTCAACCGCCGCCGTCCCCTCTCTCCGTCGCCTCCCTCCCTCCAAGGCCATCCAGACCACCGCGCCATGTCGTCGTGGTTCCACTCCTCCTCGTCGTCCTCCTCCCACCGCTTCCATGAGGAGATCCGAAGCGTCCACTCCTACGACCCGTACTTCGACGACGAGGATGACGTCAAGCCGGCGGTGACGGAGCACTGGCGGCGTGACTACGCCTACGGCGGGGTCCGCGCCGAGGAAGACGTCAAGCCGGCGAAGCAGGCGCGTCCGGGTGGAGGTATCTCGCGCGTAAAAGATGAGCGGCGTGACTATCCCTATGCCCACGGCGGGGTCGGCGCCTTCGAAGACGTCAAGCCGGCGAAGCAAGCGCGTCCGGGTGGAGGAATGCCGCGCGTAAAAGAGGAGCGGCGTGACTATCCCTCTGCCTACGGCGGGGCCGGCGCCATGGAAGACGTCAAGCCGGCCCGTCCGGGTGGGGGAATCCCGCGTGGAGTTGATGAGCGGCGTGACTATCCCTACGCCTACGGCGGGGTCGGCGGCGCGGAAGACGACAAGCCAGCGAAGCAGGCGCGCCCGGGTGGAGGAATCCCGCGTGTGAATGATGAGCGGCGTGACTATCCCTATGCCCATGGCGGGGTCGGCGGCGTGGAAGACGTCAAGCCGGCGAAGCAGGCGCGTCCCGGTCCCGGCGGAGGAAGCCGCGCTGCACACGATGACCAGACGGCGCTCTCCTGGCCGATGGTCGAGCAGTTCAAGTCGACGCTGCGAACCCAGGAGGCCCTCGCCGGGCTCCGCACCAAGTACAGCATCCCGGAGGGGTTCGGCCTGCACCTCGCCGGCAACAACCAGGCGGCCTGCGCGCCGCCCCCTCCTCCCGCGCGCGGGGCCCGAGGCGGCGGCGCCGCGGCGGTGCCGATCTGCGTGCACACCCAGGCGCTCGCCGCGGGGATGCGCCTGCCGCTGCACCCGTTCGTCAGCGACGCGCTCGCCCACTTCGGCATCGCGCCGTCGCAGCTCGCGCCCAACGGCTGGCGCACCCTGGTCGGGTTCGCCGTGCTCTGCCACTTCCGCGGCGCCGGCGCGCCCGCCCTGCCCGTGTTCCGGCGCTTCTTCGCCCTCACCACGCTGCCCAACGGGAAGGGGTGGTACTCCTTCCGCGCCAGGGAGAGCGTCCCGGCGCTGTTCACCGGCCTCCCCACGTCTCTCAAGGGGTGGAAGGAGGAGTTCCTCCTCGTGTCGCCTCCGCCGGGCGCGCCGTGGCGGTGCCCCGTGAAATGGGGCGTCGCGACCAAGGAGGCGATGAGCGACCCCGTGCTCACCGACGGCGATGCGGCGGTCGTGCGCCTTCTGTCGCAGGGGCAGGGCGTCGTGGACCTCAAGACGTACCTGTCCGAGAGTAACCTCGTCGCCGCCAAGATCAGCCGCGCCCCAGCCGGCCCCGGTACGAACAACATCTGAAGATCGGCATATGTGGATTACTCAGTACAGATGTTTAAATGTTTGACTATTCTGTTCGCAGGTATGGGCGCTTCCCAAGGTGCGGCATCGAAGGCAGGGAAGAAGACGCAGTTGCCTGCTGGTGGTGGTGGCAATGGCGGGGACGTGCTTCGGTCGGAGCTGCAGGCGAAGGAAAAGGCTCTCTCCAAGGCCAAGGGCGAGATCAGCCAGCTGAAGAAGGAGCTCGGCAATGCCAAGAAGAGGGAGCTCGCCAAGGCGCAGCAGGAATTGGCGTACGCGGCGCAGGTGCTCGTGCCTGAAGCCGGTGGCAAGGGCGCCGGGGCCAGCAAGCGCCGCCGTGGAGCCCAGTGATCACGACGTGCGGCTGCGGCATGCGCCTCGCCGGCCGACATTGGTGCGACGTGCGCTTCGCTTGGTCGAGGTTTACATTACAGTACCGTGTTTTAGCAAAAAAAAGAGAAACACTGAGACGGTTTTAGCAAATTCTTATGGTAGCTATGTTTGATTGGCGGACATGTTTGCGTTGGCTTCTCGCCTCGCAGTGAGACTAGACTGGGATGCTTGACGCTACCAAGCTTCTTTATTTCACTTCGCGTCGAAGACTGTATCATCAAGTGTGGAAATACTACCACTTTGCTGATCCACGTCTTGTGTTTTCATGCTGTCTTTCTAGGCCACTGCCAGGGAAAGGAAGACCTTCATACTCTGCAGATGACCACGATCCCAATGACACATCGTGCATTTCAGAATTTGAAGTTTCTGTTGTCTGTGAGCATCCTGTCATTGAGTTACAAGATGCGTACTTTTATCATTGCGTTTTCACAATGATCCTAGTAACAAATGTTAGGAATAAATTGCAACCGCTCTAGGCGGTTACTAGTATGTCCAAAGCATCCTTTCTGTATAGACATGTCTCTTGTATATAGACACCTCTTCTCTCTTTCTCAGCAGTTGCATCTCTTGTAAACAGTCATGTCTCATGTAACAGGCACCTTTTCGGAGACACCCCAAAATCCTTGTATAAATAGGGCTTTGCCCACAAGCAATAAACACAAGTTTTACTCTCAATCCTTCTGAATTCTAACACGTTATCAGCACGCTCTGCCGAGAGCGAATTCTGGTAATCGCCGGAATAAGAAGATTGAGATCACACTCCGCATCTAAGAGACAGGAAGAACATGGAAAATTGGTAAGACAATTTGTCTGTCGCTGTTCCTTCTACTCCTTCACGAAGAAAAAAGAACAGAAGAAAAGAAAGGTACGGAGATGATGCTTCACCCTGTCAATTCCTTCTGTTCGCCCATGGCCATGCCATCTTTGTCGTTGCTGTGCGGCACCCTCCACGCCCGCGGTGTCGTGCGCTCGCATGATTGCGGTGCGCCGGCGCCCGTGTCCACGTCCCCCCAGCACGGTGCTGCTCCAAGCGACGCCCCCACCGGAGGACGACCGGCGTGGCTCCCGATGCCTCCGCGGCTGCCGGCTGCGCGCGAGTCTCCGCGTCGCGCTCGCCACGGCTCCGCCCGCGATGTGCGAGTTTCAGCGCCGCACTCGTCTCGGCTCCGCCTGCACCGACCGTCCTTGGCGGCGGCAGCGATAGCCTGAGGCCTATGCTCGGCCCGACTCCACGGCGGCGCGGCCTCGTCTCCCTCACCGGTGGCATCTCCCAGCACAGCGGTCGGCTGCAAGCAATCAGGCCGGCGAACAGCACGCGTGGCAAACTTTTCCCATTGCCGCTGATCTCGACAGGGACGGCGCCCAGTGCGCACGGCGGCCCTTGGCCCCGGCACTGCTTCGGCCGGCTCGTCGTGCGGCCCTCGGCAACACCGCCACTTCGGCCGGCTCGCCGTGCGGGAACACGCTTTTGCGTGAACAACTCCGAACCAACACGGCCTCCTGACGGCGTGGCAGCACTGGCTGATGGCGCCCGCTTCTGCGCTCGCCTCGGCTCAGGCCGCTTCGAGCCTTCGACTCCCGACGGATGCCCCGACCGCCCCCCACTGCTCCTTATCCGCTCGCTCTGGCATGGGCCGGCCACTCCTCTGCTGCCCCTTGTTGGGCCTATGGGCTTAATTCACAGTGAAATAAAAATCTTTTATTTTTTCTGTTTCAAATTTTTAGCCTTATTAATAGTTTAAATCTATTTTTAGACCATATTATGTCTATAAGTGATTATATGTTCAATGTGTTTGCACTTTGCAATCCCTATAACATATATAAATTTTTTTGGGTACAATAATATTATTTTGCAATTGGGCATTTTTATTGCAAAATTATATACCAATTTACCGTCAATTAAGTCCAAAAATATCTCGAAAGACACAAAATTGACTTAATTCGAAGTGAATTGATATGCAAAATTATTAGAAAAAAGTGACTACTTCAAATTTATATATGGGATCACAAGGTAATGTGGCATCTACTGCATAATGTGCAGAATATCCACAATTATTGTGAGGTCTACATTTTGTCAAAATTGACACAATGACTACCTTCAATGTGCTCTCCCATATATTTAAATCAAATCATAACATAAGGTGCTAAGACAAAAAAAGCATCTACTGACTTAGGTCAGATTATGCTTCTTAGTACTGAGAGATGTACTCCATAAATATAGTGATTATGTACAATGTGTTATGATAGATGGTTTGAGGCCTACACTAAAACCCAAGTGTTCTATTGAGTTTATAAGATTTTGTAAATTTTATTACAACTCAACCAAGATGGCTTTGATTTACATACATGTAAATTAATCAAATCTCTGGTTCTCGCTCATGTAGGACAACATGTCCGCTAAAGAATTTGAAGAGCTTGCGCTCGACGGACATAACTATCCTACATGGGCAATGGATGTTAAGATTAGTCTTTCATCCCGTGGCATTGCAGGTGCACTCATACCACCTGAGAATCCACCTCAGGAGGGAGATGCATAAGTAACTGAGCAACAAAAATATACTGCCTTATCCCTTATAAGGCAACATATTCACCCAGATTTGAAATCTGAATATTTGATGGAGGAATCTCCAAGCAATATGTGGCAATCACTTAAAACAAGATATGAACAGCAAAAGGCCGTCATACTGCCTGAAGCTAGTCATGAATGGACCCATTTAAGACTCCAGGATTTCAAATCCGTTGGAGCTTATAACCATGAAGTCCATAAGATTTGTTCTAAATTGCGGTTTTGTGAGAAGGAACCTTCAGAACTGGAGAAGATAGAAAAGACTCTATCAACTATGCTCCCCGCTGACAGGATCCTACAGCAACAATATCGTGCCAGGAATTACCAAGTTTATTCTGAACTTATACATGTACTCCTCCAGGCTGAGAAACATGATGAACTTCTTTTAAAGAATAGTCATCAACGCCCGGTTGGGGCTGCCCCTCTCCCCGAAGTACATGCAAATTTTCAGAAAAACAATAAGTTCAATGGCTCATTTAAAGGCCAAACCAAGAACTTCAAGGGTAAATTCAACCGCAACCGCAACAAGAAGAACAAGCCACACAATTCAGATAAGGGGAAGGGCAAAGCAAAGAACAAGTTCGATAACACAATTCTTTGCCAGAAATATGGATGCTACAAGCATGTCACCAAGAAATGCTGCACCCCAAGACATCTGTTAAACCTCTACCTACAATCCATGGGACGTAACGGACATGCCCAAGGAGCAAGATATGAATCTCACTTCAATCTTCAACCTGATAATAACATGGAAGCGGGATATTCGCAAGATGTTCAAGGAACACCAAGCAACACCAAAGAATTCCATCTATCACAGGACTCCATGGACAAGGAGAACATGATGATAGAATACGCCTCAAACGACGTGTTCGGGGACTTTGACTAGTCAATCAACTCCATTAGATAATATATTTATTTACATCCATCAGATTGTTGTAATAAAATAATAATAATATGTAAAGAACAATATGTATTATATCAAACATATTATTAGTGTTGTTGGTGTCATCACCCTATATTGTAAAGCACAATATGTATTGTATCAGCACTTTGATATTAAGAAAGTTGTATGTATTCTATATATCCAATACAAGTCGTTTCATCACTGAAAATTCTAGATTTTAATATATAGATTTCTACGGGAGTCAATCCAAATGGAGGAGGAAATGTGCCTTGTGGACAGTGGTACCACAAACTCTATACTTAGGGAAATAAAATATTTTCAAACTCTCAAAAAGTTAAATGGAAATATTTTAACAATCGTTGGACGCGATGTGGTAATTGTTGGCACAAGGACATGCCATATTTACCCTCCCTATGGGTACGCAAATCATAATTGAGGATGCTTTATTGTATCCCGATTCAACTCGTACCCTCATTGGTTACAGAGATATCCGCAAAAATGGATTTCACATTGAAACCCATGAGGATAACAAAGAGGAATATCTCCTCTTTACCAAAGATAACGGATATGGCAAACAAATATTTGAGAAAATTCCTTCTTTATCATCAGGATTGTACTACACATACATAAAACCCGTAGCACATATTGCGTACAAGGTAATTTTTCAAAATGTCAATGCATTTCAAACTTGGCATGATCACCTTGGTCATCCCGGTATCGGGATGATGAGAAAAATTATCTGCAATTCCAATGGTCATGACTTAAATGAAGCTAAATTACCACAATCTTCGGATTTCATGTGCACTGCATGTGCTACTGGGAAACTCATTTTTAGACCTTCTCGTCGTAAAATCCAAGCGGAACCACTCCAATTCCTTGAACGAATTCAAGGTGATATTTGTGGTCCTATCCAACCATTGTCTGGACCTTTTAGGTATTTCATGGTTCTCATAGACGCATCTATATGATGGTCCCATGTGTGTCTATTATCCACACGAAACCATGCATTTGTCAAAATAATGAGACAAGTTATTAAATTACAAGCTCATTATCCTGAGAATCGAATCAAATCAATTCTAATGGACAATGCTGCTGAATTTTCTTCGCGAGCCTTCAATGATTATTGCATGGCACTAGGAATTGAAGTTCAGCACTCGGTCGCATATGTCCACACTCAAAATGGTTTGGCCGAATCTCTAATAAAGAGAATTAAGCTCATAGCACGACCTTTGCTAATGAATTACAACTTACCAACTTCATGTTGGGGTCATGCTGTTTTACATGCTGCTGACTTAATTCAATTGCGACAAACTGCATATCACATCACTTCCCCTCTGCAATTAGTACGTGGAAATCTACCTAATATTTCTCATCTGCGTAAATTTGGATGCGCCACACATGTGCCAATCTCACCACCGCAGCGTACATCCATGGGCCCACACAGGAAATTGGGGATCTATGTGGGGTACAAATCACCGTCAATAATCAAGTACCTTGAACCCCTCACAGGGGATCTATTCACAGCCCGTCACGCTGATTGCATCTTTAATGAGGATGATTTCCCGGTATTAGGGGGAGATATCAAGTACCAAAAAGAATGCCCGGAAATCGATTGGAATGCCCATGGCATTTCCTCCTCTGACCCACGTACTCAAGAAACTGAACTTCAAGTTCGGAAGATAATTAATTTGCAACATATAGCAAATAATCTGTCAGATTCATTTACTGACTATAAATGTGTCACTAAATCCTACAATCCTGCAATAAATGCGCCTGAAAGAGTGGAGGTACCAACAAAAACCACTCAACCCCCTATTCAAAATAAGAGGGGGAGAAGTACGGCCATAAAACAGGATTAAGCTCCTCGCAAGCAACAAAGGAAACAGGGGAAGAAACCCTCTGAACAAGTAAATGTAAAACGGGATTCAGCTCCTCACAAGCAACAAAGGAAACAGAGGAAGAAACCCTCTAAAGAAGTAAATGTAAATCAACCTAGCGTTGATAATCTTGTGGAAGGACAACCTCCACAACCCAGCTCAGTTGTGCACTCAATGACTGGGACATCGGAAAACCCAAACTCAACCGTATTGAGAAATCACGACGAGTCAACAAGGGTAAATGAAATTTCCACAAACTATATAAACTCTAGAGAATCTTACAACCGTAAGTCTACAATTGTCGACATAAAGTTGTCTACTACAATTGCAAACAAGCTTCTAAATGATCATGATCCAAAGACCATGGTAGAGTGTGAGAAACGCTCCAACTGGCCTAAATGGAAGGATGCAATCCAAGTAGAATTAGCCTCGCTCAATAAACGAAAGGTATTTACTGAAGCAATACCTACACCTCCCAAAGTTTTCCCTGTGGGATTTAAATGGGTTTTCGTTTGTAAGCGGAACGAAAACAATGAGGTGGTGAGATATAAAGCAAGGCTTGTAGCCCTAGGTTTCACGCAGAGACCAGGCATTGATTTCAATGAAACTTATTCTCCAGTAATGAGTGGTATTACATTCCGATACCTCATATCTATGGTAGTACAAAATCGTCTATCTATGCAGTTGATGGACGTAGTGACCGCTTACCTTTACGGCTCACTTGATTCGGACATCTATATGAAGGTTCCTGATGGAGTCCTAATTCCGAATCCAAACGCGAAACGCAACGTATATTGTGTAAAACTAAATAAGACTTTATATGGCTTAAAACAGTTGGGACGAATGTGGTACAACCGACTTAGTCAGTTCCTGTTAAAAAAGGGATACTCCAACAATGATGATTGTCCATGTGTCTTCATCAAAAAGTCTGAAACTGGATTTTGCATTATTTCAGTGTATGTTGATGATCTTAATATTATTGGCAACACAGAAGATATTGATGAAGCTCGCAATCACCTAAAGACGAAATTTGAGATGAAGGATTTGGGTAAAACTAAATTTTTCTTAGGATTACAACTCGAGCACCTTCCCTCAGGTATTTTGGTTCATCAAACCACCTATATCCAGAAAATATTGGAGAAATTCAATATGGACAAATCCTATCCATCCAAAACTCCCATGGTTGTTCGATCTCTAGACATAGAGAAAGATCAATTTAGACCAATGGATAATGGAGAAGAGATACTGGGATCTGAAGTTCCATATCTCAGTGCTATTGGAGCGCTTATGTATCTTGCAAATTGCACCAGGCCTGATATTGCATTTGTAGTAAATTTACTAGCTAGATATAGTGCAGCTCCTACTAAACGCCATTGGACGGGAGCTAAGAATATCTTTCGATATCTCTAAAGCACAAAGGATCTTGGCCTATTCTTTCAATTTCAGAGAAATCTGGACATTGATATGATTGGGTATACCGATGGTGGCTACTTATCAGACCCCCACAATGCCAGATCGCAAACCGGTTTTGTGTTCCTACATGGTGGGACAGCCATCTCATGGAAGTCTTCTAAGCAAACCTTAGTGGCTACATCCACCAATCATTCTAAAATAATTACAATATATGAGGCATCATGTGAATGCGTGTGGCTTCGCAGAATGATAAACCACATACAACAATCATGTGGAAAAGTTTCTATCGAATCTCCAACCATTATCTACGAAGATAATGCTGCTTGTGTTGCTCAAATGCAAACAGGTTACATAAAGAGCAATATCACTAAACATATTGCACCCAAATTGTTTTATCCCCATGAATTACAGAAAAGTGGAGATATAAACATTTTGCAAGTCAAATCATGCGATAATCTCGCCGATCTATTCACAAAGTCACTACCAACTTCAACATTTGAAAAGTATGTTCATGGCATTGGTATGAGACGACTTCGAGATTTGAAAGGATCAGGGGGAGTATCCCTCTGAACCATAACCCATTCAAACATTATATTACACTCTTTTTCCCTTTATGAGTTTACTCTCATGGTTCTCATCAAGGTTTTTAATGAGGTAATATTTGTTAAACGATATAATTAGATTCCGTGTATTGTGTAAGTATCGATCTCCTATATCGATACCGACCTAGGACGGTTTGTGTCCAGGTCGGTCTCCTCTCGATGTATCCTATTGTTGTCACTAATATAAACTGACCGCGACCCTCTGTTGGGGTATCGCAACCCATACTAGTTTGATATGGTATCAGAGCTTGGACTTCCGATCGCATCTAGTCGCATCGGTTGCTAGCGATGTTCCGTTGCTCGATTGTCTTCACCCGATCGTTCCTCGATTGTGGCCCGTCGCCGCCCGATCGTACCTGTTGCTGATCGTTACTCGATCATCGAACTAAAACCACGAGATCATCGCCCGTCGCCTCTGCCCTAGAGTTTCCTCGCAGCCATCTCAAGTGCGGGAGCTTCCTCTTCCTCCATGGGCAGTACGACCCTCAACTTCACAATCTCGGAGAAGCTGACTCACGAGAATTTTCTGCCATGGAAAACTCAAGTTCTCCCTAAAATTCGTGGAGCCCAGCTGTTCGGCTACCTCGATGGATCAGAAGTGGAACCAGCCAAGGAGGTGACGGCCAAGGACAAGGATGGGGCTGATATAAAAATTCCCAATCCCGAGTATGCGTGGTGGGTCACGCAAGATCAATCGGTGCTAGGTTTTCTAGTCAGAAATATGGCCAAGGAGGTTCTTACTCAGATGGTTGGCCTCCGTACATCTGCAGCAGTGTGGAAAGCCGTCATGGAGATGTTCTCTTCTCAGTCTCAAGCACGTATTGTGCAGCTTCACACCAAGCTCAATCAGTTCCGCAAGGAAGATAAAACAGGATAGGTATATCTCGATGAAATCAAGAGTCTCTCTGATGAGATGGCTGCAGCTGGCAAGCCCCTGGATACTTTGGATGTGATCTCTTACATCCTTGCAGGTCTTGATGATGATTATGACGGATTTGTTGCTGCGATAACCGCCTTGATTAAGGCAAATGCTCAAGTGAGATTAAGCAATGTCTACTCACAATTCATGTCATATGAGGCTCGGTTGGAGTCTAGGAAGTCTGGTGATGGAGCGTCAGTTAACACGGTGACTCGTGGCGATTGTGGAGGTGGCCGTGGACGTGGAGACCATCAGGATCAGTACCGTGATCGTCGGTATGAGTATGATCAGTGCAGTGGTTATGGCAATGGTGGCTATGATCATCAGAATCATGGTAGTGGTCGTGGTGGCTATGGTGGTGGCCGTGGCGGCTATGGTGGTGTCCGTGGCAATGGCGGTCAGAATTATGGTGGTCGCACCAATGAGACTTGTCAAATATGTGGCAAGGTTGGACACACTGCGTTAAACTACTGGAAAAGACATCAGAAGAATTATAGGGGGCCGGAAAAATTGGCTGGCGCCGCATATGGATCCCATTGATTTGACTCCAACTGGTACAATGACACAGGGGCGACTGGTCATGTAACTGGCGAGCTAGAGAAGCTGCATGTGCGTGATCGCCACAATGGAAATGAACAAATTCACACAGCCAGTGGTTCAGGTATGGATATATGTCATATTGGCAATTCTGTAATTCATACCCCTCATCATGATTTGCATCTCAATGATATCCTTCATGTTCCGCAAGCTTCCAAGAGTCTGTTGTCCACTAGTCGTCTAACCAAAGATAATCATGCCTTTGTTGAATATTGGCCTAATTCTTTCTTTGTTAAGGATCAGGACACGAGGGAAATCCTACTTCAACGTAGATGCGTGGGAGGTCTCTACCCTATGCCGAAGTCATCCTCTTTATCCCCGGGCCGACAAGCTCATGGTGTCATCAAGTCCTCCTCGTCTAGGACATCCTTCTTTGGGTGTGGTTCGTCAAGTTCTTCGAGACAATAATATTCAGTTTAGTGAGTCAAATAAAGAGTCTGTCTGTGATGCTTGTCAACAGGCTAAGAGTCATCAACTTCCGTATCCAAAGTCATCTAGTGTGTCTAGTTCTCCTCTTGAACTTGTGTTTTTCGATGTTTGGGGTCCTGCTTCAGCCTCAGTGGGCAGATTTAAATATTATGTCAATTTTATTGATGATTATAGCAAGTTCACTTGGATATATCTCTTGAAAAATAAGTCTGAAGTATTTCAGAAATTTCATGTTTTTCAACACTTGGTTGAGCATCTTTTTGATAAAAAGATTATTGCTATGCAAACTGATTGGGGAGGTGAGTATCAAAAACTCAACTAGTTCTTTCAGAAGGTTGGCATTTCTCATCTTGTCTCATATCCTCATGCGCATCAGCAGAATGGTCTAGCTGAACGCAAGCATCACTATATTGTTGAGGTTGGTTTGTTCCTACTTCCCTATGCATCTATGCATCTTAAGTGTTGGGATGAGGCGTTTCTCACTGCGGTTTACTTGATTAATCACCTTCCTAGTCAGGTCATTGATTCTCAAACACCTATAGAACGTATCTTTGGTGATAAAGGTGACTATTCCTTTTTGCGTATCTTTGGTTGTGCGTGTTGGCCGAATCTTTGTCCATATAACAAGCCCAAGCTAGAATTCCGATCTAAACAATGTGTCTTTCTAGGGTATAGTAGTCTTCATAAAGGCTACAAATGTCTTGACATATCCACTGGCCGTAGATATATATCACGTGATATTGTCTTTGATGAGTCTGTTTTTCCGTTTTCAGCTCTTCACCCTAATGCCGGTGCACAGTTAAAGACTGAGATTCTTCTTTTACCATCCTCTTTGCAACCACTTCATATGCATGATCATGAGGGGCGTGATTTATAGTTTGCCGCTGACGCTAATCCTGCTGACCATATTCCTGCTGAGTCTTTTGTGCAGGATTCAGGTGAAATTTCAGCTCCAGATACTTTTTCTGGCGATTTTTCAAGTGCTGGCACACCTCTCGGAGGTGATTGTCCCGCCCATCCGCGAGGATCCCTAGCCAAATCTCCCGTCCGATCTGAGGCGCGCTGGCCAATGGAGCTAGGGGGCTCTGCATTGTGCTGGCCAATGGAGACAGGGACGCCTGCGGGACCGCATCAAGTCACCATCACGGGTCCCTACGGGACCGCGTCACCTGCATCGTGTGCTGATTTGCCTGTCGGCACCACTGGTCCCTGCAGGACTGCATCGCCAGCAGACGCAGGCAGCAATGCAGGATTTTATGTGCCCTCTCCTTCCTCCGTGTCAGATGGTTCTGGATCAAGTGTGGCTGATACTGATTCCTCCGGATTTTCTGTGGATACACCAACACCGGCAGCTCCTGTTGCTCCAGTCTACAATCGTCCTCGCACACGTCTACAGAGTAGCATCTCTAAGCCAAAAAATTGTTACCGATGGACATGTTTGGTATGCGAATCTGTGCACTACTGATGAGCCTACAGATCTTTGTGTCGCTCTTGCTGATCCCAAAAGGAAGGCTGCTATGGATGAAGAATACTCGGCGTTAATCAACAATAAAACTTGGCACCTTGTTCCTGCTCGTGATGCTACAAATGTGATTGATTGCAAGTGGAACTATAAGATAAAGCGACGGGCTGATGGGACAGTTGGCCGGTTTAAAGCTCGTTTGGTTGCTAAAGGCTTCAAACAACGGTACAGTATTGACTACGAAGAGACATTTAGTCTTGTTGTCAAGTCAGCTACTATTCGACTGGTTTTGTCTCTTGCTGTGTCTCGTGGATGGCATCTTCGCCAACTAGATGTGAAGAACGCGTTTTTGTATGGTGTTCTGGAAGAAGAGGTCTATATGAGGCAACCTCCTGGCTATGAGGAGAGCTCTCGTCTGGGATATGTGTGTAAGCTTGATAAAGCTTTGTATGGGTTAAAGCAAGCACCTAGAGCCTGGTATTCTCGTCTCAGCTCTAAGCTTTAGTCCCTTGGTTTTTCTGCATCTAAGGCTGATACTTCTCTGTTCTTCTACAACAAAGGGGGAGTGTCTATATTTATGCTCATCTATGTTGATGACATCGTTGTTGCTAGCTCCTCGGAGAAGGCTGTCGGTGCTCTCCTTCATGATCTTGGCATGGATTTTGCTTTGAAGGATTTGGGAGAGCTACACTATTTTCTTGGCATTGAAGTAAAGAAGGTGCATGATGGTATAATTCTCACACAAGAACAATATGCAAATGAATTGCTTCAACGTGTGAATATGACAATATGCAAAGCAGTTGATACTCCTCTTTCAGTGTCTGAAAAATTGTCTCTAGTTGATGGTGAGGTTTTGAGTAGTGAAGATTCTACTCGATACAGGAGCATTGTTGGAGCTTTGCAGTATATTACATTGACCCGACCTGATATTGCATTTTCTGTGAACAAGGTCTGTCAATTTTTGCATGCACCTACCTCAGTTCATTGGACGATAGTAAAGCGGATTTTGCGGTATCTTCGAGGTACTATATCACTTGGATTGCGGTTGAGCAAGTCTACATCTACTATGGTTAGTGCTTTCTCTGATGCTGACTGGGCTAGCTGTCCAGACGATAGAAGATTAACAGGTGGCTTTGCAGTATTTTTGGGATCAAATTTAATCTCGTGGATTGCGCGAAAACAGGCTACTGTTTCTAGGTCAAGTACTGAGGCTGAATATAAGGCTCTTGGCAATGCTACGGCAAAAGTCATATGGGTGCAGATGTTACTCACTGAGTTGGGTGTTCCGCAACCTCGAGAAGCTTGTCTATGGTGTGATAATATTGGAGCTACGTATCTCTCTGCTAATCCCGTATTTCATGATAGAACAAAACACATTGAGGTAGACTATCATTTTGTCTGAGAGAGAGTGGCTCAGAAATTGTTGGACATACGGTTTGTTTCGTCGGGAGATCAGGTGGCTGATGAATTTACAAAGTCACTATCTACACGGCAGCTTGAAGTGTTTCGTCGCAATCTTAACTTAGATAAGTTATGATTGAGGGGGAGTGTTAAACGATATAATTAGATTCCGTGTATCGTGTAAGTATCTGTAACATCCCAGAACGTAGGACAATTTCGGGGTAGCATAGAAGGGCTTTTGTGCATTGCATCTGAAATTACGGGATTTTTTCGCGCTTTTGTTTCTAAAACCTAAGAGTGATCGAATCTCTCTTCGAGGGGAATTGGTAAACTCTCGAAGTGCAAAAGGTTTGGGCATGATCTCTTTTGATCCATTGTGGTGAGGAGTGATGATTTAGACTACTAAAACCCTAGCCATAAACTTTGAGATTGGACTAGTACACATATCAAGTTAGAATTTGAATGATTGAAATTTGAATTAAAGGCACATTTAGAAAGGATAAATAAATATATAAAGTAATAGAAAAGTATTTAAACATCAATAAAGTTTAGAGAAAACTTAAACTTTATTGATCATCACACATAAGTTACAATGTCTTTACATAATTCAAGATTAAAAGAATATTACAATTTGGAGAGAACCCAAGACAAATACATAAATAAGAAAAGAAAGATTACAAGTATAATTCTAAAGAAGCTAAGAATCTTCTTTCTTCTTTCTCTCTTTCTTTCTTTTCTTCCTTCTGATCTTGATATCTGCAAGCAAATCAAAGAAATACAAAAATTGCCAAGGTAACAATTGACAAGTGTCATTTAGAAATAACACCCACTGTAGATAATCATCAAGGGCTTGGTCTTATCACCAAGGGAGCTCGGGTAGAAATATCCCAGGCCTTGCCGAGATGGGCAAGGCATCACAGCAGCATAGTCACCAAGTGCATGCCATCAGGTGTCACACACCCAGGGCATAAGAACCAGGTATAAAAACCTCACAGCAGTGAAACAGACTCGGCTAAGGCCACAGTCGACCAAAACCATCACCACCACACCATCAACATTAACACCCAGCACGCCATCACCATCAAGAACACACCACCATCACTAAATCATCACACACAAATCAACCCTGCTCATGTGTTGAGCAACAGGGAAGATTTTCACCCCAGCACATCATCACATAAACCATCCAGCAAATCCAAAGGCCAACATGGTCACATAGTTCAACTAGGAACTAGGTCAAGCAGCTAGGAGGAGCAGGCTTGCCACAAGAAACAGGAAATCAGAATATTCCAGAAGAACAAGCTACTCTTCAGCAGCAGGTTATTGTTAAACCAAAGCACACATGAGTGCTGGGAGAAAACTCACAAGTTATTCTCCCAGGCAGACTGCACAAAGCACAGCCACACAAAGAGCAAGCAAAGCCATGCAAGGATCAAGCAAAGCTTGATGAAATAGGGCTTTGGTCATCATTTGGATGTCCAGGAGGCCAAGATCTTGGAGACAAGGCCATCCACAGCACCTACTCCCTAACACACACCTTATCTGAGAATTTCTCAAAGGAAATACTCACAGAAGTAAGAGCAAAGCCAGGAGTGGCACATGGGTTGCCTAGCTACCAAGTTAAGGGCCTAAAACCTAGAGAACCATCAGCTCTGTCAATTAAAATTGACCAAGATCAGTTAAGCATCTGGGCAAGTGGACAGGGACACTTCTACTCAAATAAGCCACTAGCAGATCACTATAGAGAGTGATCTACTATCAATAGCATCAACTTGAAACCCACAGTAACTGTGAACACCTCAATGAGGCATCACAGTGAAGCAGTTAGCTAACAGCTACTGCAAGAGCCATGACAGCAGGCTAGAAAATGTTGCATCACAGCTAAGTATAAGCCAAGCTCAGCAAATTAAGCTACCTCATTAAATCAGCACAACAGAACACTGCAAGAAAGTGCAGTGAAGCTGTTAATAAACACTAGCTAATTGAACAACACATTCAGAATAACTAGAACACATAGTTATCCATGCACTTGATCAAATTGATCAAGATTAGCCACTAGCAAGTCAGACAACAGCAGCAGGTGATGAAATCAATAGAAATAGATCATCCAGTTATACAGTTAACTGAATCCACAGTTTTAGTTAACAGAGTTAACTGAAGCCATAACTGAAACTGACAGTAATAGCTACACAAGCATGATCTAGCTTCAACAGTAAAGATCATAGAGCTTAATCCACACATCACAGCCCACTAAACATCACAGCAACAGTAGAGGCTGGGGAAGAGACCCAGCATAGCAGAAAGTAAAAGAATACGGCTAGCACAAGCTCCAGAAGGGCATGGCCAGCACAAGCTCCAGAAGGGCATGGCCAGCACAAGCTCCAGGTGAGCTTAGCCAGAGCCAGCTCGAGATGGGCCTAGCCAGCATGGAGCAAGCTTCAGAAGAGGGGAGCAGCACGCATGGAGGGCTTGGGGCAAGCTCCAGGGGGGAGCAAGTTCCAGCTAGACACAGCAAGGTGCAAAGGAAGAGGAGGAGCAGAGAAGCACTTACACAGCGCCCTGGAGATACCACCGTGGCATGGCGAGGCAGTGCCCGCGCGGCCACGATGGCATCGAGCCAGAGGAAGACTCCGACGACACGTCGACGCAACAACCAGCTCACCAAGCCCAAGCACCAGCGTGGACAAAGCCTAGCAACTCGAGAGCAAGTTCGAGGTCGCTATGGCCGGAGTCCCGAGCTACGGAGGCGAAAGGAGATGCAGGCAACGGGGACGCAATCGGGTAGATCTTGCGGACAGGCGGAACCGCCATCGCCTGATCTATCGATTGAGCGGCATCTCGGTGGCGGAGGCCGACGGAGCTCGTCGGAATCGAGCACGACGGCGGTGCGGCGACACAGTCGCCAGGAGAGTCGCGAGAGAGGAGGGGAACGAGTGAGCGAGGGGGAAAAGGAGGCGGCCGGTCGGAACCGACCGAGCCACTGGTCGGGTTCGACTAGTTGGCTGTTTCGACAGGTGGCCCAGGCATGGCAGTGAGAGAGAGAGGTGGAGGGAGGAGTTTTTAACCACAAAATTAAAAAATAGGAATTGATAAAAAAGAAAAGGACTTTTCTAGAAAAAAGCTTTTCAATATAAATTAAAAGGAGGAAAATAAATGGAACTTCTACAAAAATAACTTTAAGTGATTTTAACTTTTTAAATCACTTAACTAGTGGTTTTGACAAATAAAAGATGATTTATTCATAATTGTCTTAGACACCTTTCTTTTAAAAGGAAAATCTCTAGAATTAAATCTTAAAAAAAAGGAAATAATAATCTTAAATTAAGATCAAGTAAATTCATTTAAGAATTTGGTCTTAGTATTCTTGAATGAATTTCACCTAATATATACTCTGATAAAATCATAATTAGAGTATATTCACTTTAAATAATCCACCAAGTAAAAAATATTAGAATTGAAAGCTTAAAGGGTTTTCTTCTTAATTAGAATAAAACTCATTATCAAAAATTGAACTCCATTCCAGGGTATTAAAGAATATTGTTGAATGAAGCAATTTATGTCATATACTTTTTAAAGTCATAAAAAGAGTATATAAACCCTAGGATAAGAGTAAAACACTTCTGGGGGGTTAAAGGGAATACACACACTATGAAAAAGCATGCATTATTTGAATCTTTAACCATTGCCCTTATCGGACAATGATGCTGTTTTCTAGAACCCGAGGTCCCGGGTCACTTCAACAAATCTAACTGCACTACCTTGCAGTTTGCAGGCAAGTTCACTCTTGCTCATGTCTCTTGTTTATCTTTAACAAAGTACTTGCAAATATACCAGTGGTATTATTATTGTGATTGCATTAAAAAGCAAAGGTTCTGCTTTTCTTGAATGAATATGCTTAGTGGTTAGCAATCATAATGATTGTCGACCTAGGAAGGTGGGCAGTGGGACCATGGTAAGAGTATGGTGGAGGTCCCACTGTACCGGGAATGTTCACCTAGGACTAATAACCAATGTCGCCAGTGATTCTTGTGCCGTAAAATACGGTCAACCATAGGGTCTGGAATGGGACGGCAGAGTCAGCTGTATCTTTTCCCTCATGCATATCAACGGACCGGCCATTTCGGAGCAGTTGTCTCCCTGCGCGGAGCTTCGGGATGGGTGGATTCCCCCTAATGAATTCACGATTCTGGCGGTCTATGATGGATTGCGGCAACGACGGGGGTAGAGTGCCGAGGCCGGTGTTACCACAGTGCGTAACCGTATCCGGCGGGGGTAACTCATTGTCTAGGAAAGGCAAGTATGCCGTGGTCGGCAACTACCAAAAGTGTAGACCGGCGAGGGTAGCGAACCGAAGTTGGAGCCGCAAAAGGGTGGGTATGCATGGTCGCGGGAAGGAACAGTGATTGGCTCGGATCAACGGCTGGGCCCCATACCAAGGAAGTGTGGACGGGAAAGTACGCCTGATTGTGCAGCAAAGTGTTGATCTCCTATGGGTACAAGTGACCACCTCTGCAGAGTGTACAAAAAGTATCAAGATACTCCCTGTTTCGGGAAGGAGCTACGAACACGGCAGAAAAGGAGCCCATCAAAGCTCTAATCAACCTGTGAAGACTGACGGACATAGTTCTTTGAATAAAATCAATCTTTGAAGAAATGCTTACAAAAAACTGCATTTGGCCTAAGACTTTCTAGTCTATGGTCGTAGTTAGTGCATCAAACACCTCTAATCTATTAAATGAACTTGTTGGGTAACGCTCGTTACTCACCCCACTCTTTTTAACCCTTGCTTAGACTCGGAGAACCAGTTTGAAGAAACTGAAGGAAGCCCGAAGGACTACGAGGAGGTCTACTATGAAGAACTGGACTTATCCGGAGGAGTCGAAGGCATCGATTACACCATCTCCTATGGTTCCGACGAAGGAAACGAGGAGGAAGCCGACACCTTGAACCGAAGGATAGAAACTTTGGTCGCATAGGATACCTAGAATAAAGCGACTGGAGTTAGGCACAATGTTTAGTCTACTACTTTCTGTTGTAACTAAGGTTTGTGGTATCCACTTAGAACCACCGAGTGTTTCTCTTTGGACCGAGGAGGAACTGGAGTCCTTTGTAACCTTATGGCTTGTAATATTTAGTGCTTGAATAAAGACCGCTATGTTTCTGTTGTACCACTCTGAGGGATGTAATATTTGTGAATTGGTACTTCACGAGTGTTATATCAACGACTTGTATACTACAACATGCAGTGGTATGCTGGGTCACCACAGTTGGTATCAGAGCAAAAGCTTTGACCTTAGGTTGGACGCCTAGTTAATGGGAATGACCTGTAGGAGTCAAATAGAAATAGTAAAGAGTTCTCTAAAAATGGTCGTGACATTATTCACTTGAGAATAACAAGGTCATACTTTTTAGTGTTACAATTCTTTATTGTTACTATTATGATGCATCATGTACTAATTTTTATCTTTCATACTGCCAGGATGGCACGCACAAGGCCGTCAAGCACCGTGCAAGTTAGGGATGTGACTCTGGACGACTATGATGGGAACTTAGCCGATATTTTGAGAGGCATCTTGCTTGAGTGCGGGTGTGAAACCCGTATTCCAGTCAAGAAGTATGCATATTATGAGGGAAAGATCTTTCAGAAGTACAAGGTAGGGATCATGCTTCCTGCCAAATTAGGCATGAGCGTGATCATGCCAGCTAGAGAGGCACGCACTGTTAGTGTAGCTTACAAGATAGCAGTGATGAGAGCCATAACTGATATCCGGGAGCATAAAATGGAGAAGTTATTAGGAACTAAGTTCACTCACATCCCACATGACGAGGAAGGAGAAGATCCTTGTCGGGATAGTTACAAGTTTGCGAAGAGACACCCACATGCCGCAGCAGAGCACATGGACAGGTGTAAACATCTGCTTAGCGTGTTCTACCACGTACACGGAGCACTAGTGGGAGAGATACAGAGTCTAGTGGACGAAATCACTGAGTCGACACCTACTCCATGGTGTACGGGAGAGACTTCTGGACCACCAAGGGCACAAACTCCAGCCTTTTCGACTGGAGACTTTATTAATCTAGATGAGGAGATAGACCCCGAGGAGCGGGAGTTCAAGCCCGAGGCCGAACCGGAGATGCCACCAGCACACTTTGCTCACGGCTCGACTGGAGCCGGATACGAGGCAGGCTTGGAGTCATGGGGAATACCTCATAATGATAGTCTAGTGGGAAACTCCATGGGTTGGCGTTTCGGTGAGTATATGGGAACGGCCGGAGACGCGATTCCATGTGATTCGGAGCATGAGGTCACGAGTCAGTTTAGAGTTGTTCACCGCACTGGAGACGTGGTGGGAAAACCTATAGAGATAGATTCGGATGTGGAGGAGGAATTACCTACTCACATGGAGCGTGGGGAATGCTCTAGACCTAAGGTGGAGAGGGGTACTACCGATGTTGTTTACCCATCGTTGAGCAGTTATCTGGGGATGACTGATTTCAACCTAGGTACTACACCCGATTATGACTTTTTCCCGACGGAGTCATCTTATGCCCCTGCTTCACTAAGAAGGACATCAAGAGCTACCGGTTGGACACCGGGGATGTATCGGGAGTGCGACTACCCGTAGAGGACCACCACCAAGATGGAGGCGACATGTTTTGTGACATATGTACCATATGTGTAATATGTAGTATTTGCTTTCGCAGTTTGAATAAGTAAGTGTAGTTACTCACATGATGATAAGTTATGTAAGACCATGTTCTTTTTCCATGTATATACATGGTATATGTTTGGTGTAATTTGGCTATGTTTTATTTGGATTTTATTGTGTGACTAACACTGTGCATAAGTTGAGCTCAGAAAGCATGAGCATGATATAATTATGAGTTTCGCTTAATGTAACAGGGTTAGGGGGATAGAATGGTGATGGTAGTTGGTGAAGAATCTGAACAACAGAGGATGGAAAATGAAGCCAAGGCTAAGGAGGCAGCCGATGCAGCAGAAAGGGAACCATTGCCACAACCACCACCATTCCTTACACAGCAAGATTTCGCTCAGTATATGAGGACTGCGGATGAGAGACAGCGAATGCTTATTGAGTGTCAAATAAAGATGGTGCAGGATATGATGGACCGTGGTCGTGAAGTTCGGAATGATGGAGTACATGGAATCTCATTGGCAGATTTCCTTAATACAAGACCACTTCCTTTTGCATCAGCACAGGAGCCAATGGACACGGAAGACTGGCTATTGGACACCGAGAGGAAGCTTAACACAGTAAGTTGCAATGACGGTGAGAAGCTTAGGTATGCCACACATCTACTATGTGGACCCGCAGCAGCATGGTGGGACAATATTGTGGCCATACATCCTCCAGGAAGGGTATTCACCTGGGAGGAATTCAAGAAGAAATTCAGGGAAGCCAATGTACCGAAGAGTATTATGGAGCTGAAGAGAAGGGAATTTGAGAATCTCACATAGAATGACAAGTCAATTATGAAGTATGTCAGGGAATTTTCTCTTCTATCTCATTATGCTTCAGAGGACGTGAATACTGATGAGAAGCAGAAGAAACAATTCATGAGAGGACTGCATCCAGGTGCAAGGTTGCAATTGAGGATGTTAAAGGCAGCAGACTTTCAAGAGCTTGTCGATGCAGCTATCACCATGGAAGATGATTATAAGCAAGTCCAAGAGGATAGGAGGAAGAAGGCCAAGATTGAAACCAGGAGGTATTCAGATGCCAAGCCAACTCCTAATATCAGGTTCAAACCCAAGTATAAGTCCGGAGGAAATGTTACACCTCGTGGCACTACAAGTGGAAACAATGATATCATTTGCCGTGGTTGCGGTGCGCGAGGGCATATAGAGAGGAATTGTCATCAACCCAAAATCATCTGTTTTGGATGCAAGAAAGGTGGACATATGATAAAAGATTGTCCTGAAAGGGGCCAGACTGGAGGTCGAGGTACAAGAGGAGGGATGCACCGGGGTGGAAGTTTTGGAGGCGGTAAAAATAAGAGGCCAACTTATGGGAAGTTGAATTGCACTAATCTTGAGGAAGTGAATCAGTCCGACAAGACCGTGATAGGTACGCTTCAGATCCTATCTCATCCCGGCAAAGTACTTTTTGATACCGGTGCTACTACCTCATTCATTTCGCAAGAATTTGTTGATCTTTATGGGATTCCGTGCAATAAACTAGAATACCCCATTACCGTTCTATCTGCGGGGGGAAAGATCTTAGTCACTCACCTCAGGCAAGAGCAGGTCATTATGATCCGCGATTGCGTTTACCTAGCCGATCTCTTTCTTATCCCTATGAAGGATATGGCTGTAATCCTCGGAATGGATTGGTTGGAAGAAAACGGAGCTCAGATTGACTGCAGAGAGAAAACTGTGTCACTTAGGAGCCCAGGAGGGGGAAGGATAGTGTATCAAGGTGACCGACATGCACATGTTGAAGTTCAACTACAACTTAATGCACTAAAGGAATCAAGGCTTGAGGATATTCCAGTGGTTAATGAATTCCAAGACGTATTTCCACAGGAACTTCCAGGAATGCCACCAGATAGGGAGATTGAGTATACCATTGACTTGATTCCAGGCACAACACCTATTTCTCAGGCACCATATAAGATGGGACCCAAGGAGCTAGTTGAATTGAAAGAACAGTTGGATGAGCTAGAGCAGAAAGGTTTCATTCAAGAAAGTATTTCACCTTGGGGAACACCAGTGATCTTCGTTGATAAGCGGGACGGAGGACGTAGGATGTGCGGAGACTACAGAAACCTCAACAATGTCACAATCAAGAACAAATATCCTTTGCCGAGAATACAAGACTTATTTGATCAAGTTAGGGGAGCCGGAGTATTTTCAAAGATAGATCTTCGATCAGGGTATCGCCAGATTAAGATCAAGAAGGAGGACGTTCCAAAGATAGCTTTTGTGTCAAGGTACGAACACCATGAGTATTTAGTTGTACCTTTTGGATTAACAAATGCACCAGCGATCTTCATGAACCTCATGAATAAGATCTTTATGCCATATTTGGATAAATTTGTGATAGTGTTCATCGATGATATTTTGATCTACTCCAAGGACAAGGAGGAACATGCCAAGCATTTGAGGATTGCTTTACAAATTCTACGGGACCATCAGTTATATGCCAAGTTCAGTAAGTGTGAGTTTTGGCTAGACCAAGTAGAGTTCCTTGGACATGTGATTAGTAAAGAAGGTATAGCAGTAAACCCAAGTAAGGTAGCATCTGTTTTGGAATGGGAGTCACCAAAGAATGTCAAACAGATCAGGGGATTTCTGGGAATGGCAGGATACTACAGAAGATTTATAGAAGGATTCTCTAAGATTGCAGGACCGATGACCAAGTTACTCCGGAAGAATACACCATTTGTTTGGACAGATGAATGTGAGGCAAGTTTCCAAACACTCAAAGATAAGCTAACTACAGCACCTGTGTTAGCCGTACCAGAAACTGGCAAAGATTATATCGTCTATTGTGATGCGTCCAAGAACGGACTTGGGTGTGTTTTAATGCAAGATAGAAAAGTGATAGCGGATGGGTCAAGGCAACCTCGACCACATGAAGTCAATTACCCAACATACGATCTGGAACTAGCAGCCGTTGTGTTTGCACTAAAAGGATGGAGGCATTTTCTTTACGGAGCCAAATGTGAACTTTATACAGATCACAAAAGTCTCAAATACTTCTTTACTCAGAAGGAATTGAACATGAGGCAGCGTAGATGGTTAGAATTGATTAAAGATTATGATTTGACCATCAACTATACACCGGGGAAGGCCAATGTGGTAGCCGACGCTTTAAGCAGGAAGAGTACAGATACCCAACCACTGAATCGGGAACTTCCCAAGGAACTGCTTATGGATTTAGAGAGGTTGGATATCCAATGTCTTGAAGTACAATCTTTAGGGAGCTTAGCTACTGAGAAGATAATGGAGGAACGACATAGCGATCTCAAGTATACAATAATTCGAAGACAAGATGAAGATGCCTTTATTGCGGAAGAAATCCGCAGGATTGAGGAGGGTAGACCATCAGAATTCCGTCTGGGTGATTTCAATTCACTTTGGTTTCATGACCGCATATGTGTGTCAGACATACCGGAAATCAAGGAATTGATACTTAAGGAGGCACACGAAACACCATATTCTATACACCCGGGAAGCACCAAAATGTACATGGATCTTAAGGAATTGTTCTGGTGGAATAATATGAAACGAGAGATAGCCAAGTTCGTGTCGGAATGTCATACATGTCAAAGAGTGAAGGCGGAACATCAGAGTCCTGCTGGGCTTATGCAACCTTTAAGTATTCCCGAATGGAAGTGGGAAGAGATTGGAATGGACTTTATCACCGGATTACCACTAACACCAAAGAAGAAGGACATGATATGGGTAATAGTTGACCGACTGACTAAAAGTGCGCATTTCTTGGCTGTCAATCAGAAGGATTCCGAGGAAAAGTTAATAAATCTTTATGTTCAAGAGATAGTAAGCAAACATGGAGTACCAAAGACAATAGTATCAGATCGAGGATCCGTATTCACTTCAGCTTTTTGGACACAATTACATGAAGCTTTAGGATCCAAACTGGACTTTAGCACTGCTTATCACCCACAGACAGGAGGTCAGACGGAGAGGACCAATCAGATTCTAGAAGATATGCTTAGAGCATGTGCTTTAGACTTCGGAGGGTCATGGGAAGAGCACTTACCTCTACCAGAGTTCTCTTATAACAATAGTTACCAAAGCAGCATTCAAATGGCTCCATTCGAAGCACTTTATGGGAGGAAGTTCCGATCACCTATTTGTTGGTATGAACCAGGAGCCAGTAAAGAGTTTCATCCAGACTACGTCAAGGAGAAACAACATGCAATTGATGTCATTCGAGATCGACTAAAGATTGCACAAAGTCGACAGAAAACCTATGCTGATTCCAAGCGGAGGATATGGGAACCTCAGGTCGGGGACATGGTTTATCTAAGAATTAGTCCCATGAAAGGAGTACATCGTTTTGGAGTCAAAGGGAAACTTAGCCCAAGATATACTGGACCATTTAAGATTTTGAGTCAAAATCGAGGAGTAGCCTTTGAGTTGGAACTACCAAAGGAATTATCAAAGGTTCACAATGTATTTCATGCTTCTCAACTTCGCAAATGTATGAAGACACCAGAAGAAACTATATCTTACGATGAGATCGAAGTACAAGCTGATTTGACTTATATTGAAGAACCATCAAAGATTTTGGCAGAGAATTGGAAGCAACTCCGTAATAGGGCCATCAAGTATTGCAAAGTATAATGGAAGCATCACCCGGAAAGAGAAGCTACTTGGGAAAAGGAAGAGGATTTAAGAACAACCTATCCAGATTTCTTCAGGTATATCTTACCCCAAACTTTGGGACGAAGTTTATATTAAGGGGGGAAGTCTGTAACATCCCAGAACGTAGGACAATTTCGGGGTAGAATAGAAGGGCTTTTGTGCATTGCATCTGAAATTACGGGATTTTTTCGCGCTTTTGTTTCTAGAACCTAAGAGTGATCGAATCTCTCTTCGAGGGGAATTGGTAAACTCTCGAAGTGCGAAAGGTTTGGGCATGATCTCTTTTGATCCATTGTGGTGAGGAGTGATGATTTAGACTACTAAAACCATAGCCATAAACTTTGAGATTGGACTAGTACACATATGAAGTTAGAATTTGAATGATTGAAATTTGAATTAAAGGCACATTTAGAAAGGATAAATAAACATATAAAGTAATAGAAAAGTATTTAAACATCAATAAAGTTTAGAGAAAACTTAAACTTTATTGATCATCACACATAAGTTACAATGTCTTTACATAATTGAAGATTAAAAGAATATTACAATTTGGAGAGAGCCCAAGACAAATACATAAATAAGAAAAGAAAGATTACAAGTATAATTCTAAAGAAGCTAAGAATCTTCTTTCTTCTTTCTCTCTTTCTTTCTTTTCTTCCTTCTGATCTTGATATCTGCAAGCAAATCAAAGAAATACAAAAATTGCCAAGGTAACAATTGACAAGTGTCATTTAGAAATAACACACACTGTAGATAATCATCAAGGGCTTGGTCTTATCACCAAGGGAGCTCGGGTAGAAATATCCCAGGCCTTGCCGAGATGGGCAAGGCATCACAGCAGCATAGTCACCAAGTGCATGCCATCAGGTGTCACACACCCAGGGCATAAGAACCAGGTATAAAAACCTCACAGCAGTGAAACAGACTCGGCTAAGGCCACAGTCGACCAAAACCATCACCACCACACCATCAACATCAACACCCAGCACGCCATCACCATCAAGAACACACCACCATCACTAAATCATCACACACAAATCAACCCTGCTCATGTGTTGAGCAACAGGGAAGATTTTCACCCCAGCACATCATCACAGAAACCATCCAGCAAATCCAAAGGCCAACATGGTCACATAGTTTAACTAGGAACTAGGTCAAGCAGCTAGGAGGAGCAGGCTTGCCACAAGAAGTAGGAAATCAGAATATTCCAGAAGAACAAGCTACTCTTCAGCAGCAGGTTATTGTTAAACCAAAGCACACATGAGTGCTGGGAGAAAACTCACAATTTATTCTCCCAGGCAGACTGCACAAAGCACAGCCACACAAAGAGCAAGCAAAGCCATGCAAGGATCAAGCAAAGCTTGATGAAATAGGGCTTTGGTCATCATTTGGATGTCCAGGAGGCCAAGATCTTGGAGACAAGGCCATCCACATCACCTACTCCCTAACACACACCTTATCTGGGAATTTCTCAAAGGAAATACTCACAGAAGTAAGAGCAAAGCCAGGAGTGGCACATGGGTTGCCTAGCTACCAAGTTAAGGGCCTAAAACCTAGAGAACCATCAGCTCTGTCAATTAAAATTGACCAAGATCAGTTAAGCATCTGGGCAAGTGGACATGGACACTTCTACTCAAATAAGCCACTAGCAGATCACTACAGAGAGTGATCTACTATCAATAGCATCAACTTGAAACCCACAGTAACTGTGAACACCTTAGTGAGGCATCACAGTGAAGCAGTTAGCTAACAGCTACTGCAAGAGCCATGACAGCAGGCTAGAAAATGTTGCATCACAGCTAAGTATAAGCCAAGCTCAGCAAATTAAGCTACCTCATTAAATCAGCACAACAGAACACTACAAGAAAGTGCAGTGAAGCTGTTAATAAACACTAGCTAATTGAACAACACATTCAGAATAACTAGAACACATAGTTATCCATGCACTTGATCAAATTGATCAAGATTAGCCACTAGCAAGTCAGACAACAGCAGCAGGTGATGAAATCAACAGAAATAGATCATCCAGTTATACAGTTAACTGAATCCATAGTTTTAGTTAACAGAGTTAACTGAAGCCATAACTGAAACTGACAGTAATAGCTACACAAGCATAATCTAGCTTCAACAGTAAAGATCATAGAGCTTAATCCACACATCACAGCCCACTAAACATCACAGCAACAGTAGAGGCTGGGGAAGAGACCCAGCATAGCAGAAAGTAAAAGAACACGGCCAGCACAAGCTCCAGAAGGGCATGGCCAGCACAAGCTCCAGAAGGGCATGGCCAGCACAAGCTCCAGGCGAGCTTAGCCAGAGCCAGCTCAAGATGGGCCTAGCCAGCATGGAGCAAGCTTCAGAAGAGGGGAGCAGCACGCATGGAGGGCTTGGGGCAAGCTCCAGGGGGGGAGCAAGTTCCAGCTAGACACAACAAGGTGCAAAGGAAGAGGAGGAGCAGAGAAGCACTTACACAGCGCCCTGGAGATACCACCGTGGCATGGCGAGGCAGTGCCCGCGCGGCCACGACGGCATCGAGCCAGAGGAAGACGCCGACGACACGTCGACGCAACAACCAGCTCACCAAGCCCAAGCACCACCGTGGACAAGGCCTAGCAACTCGAGAGCAAGTTCGAGGTCGCCATGGCCGGAGTCCCGAGCTACGGAGGCGAAAGAAGATGCAGGCAACGGGGACGCAATCGGGTAGATCTTGCGGACAGGCGGAACCGCCATCGCCTGATCTATCGATTGAGCGGCATCTCCGCGGCGGAGGCCGACGGAGCTCATCGGAATCGAGCACGGTGGCGGCGCGACGACACAGTCGCCAGGAGATTCGCGAGACAGGAGGGGAACGAGTGAGCGAGGGGGAAAAGGAGGCGGCCGGTCGGAACCGACCGAGCCACTGGTCGGGTTCGACCAGTTGGCTGGTCCGACAGGTGGGCAGGCATGGCAGTGAGAGAGAGAGGTGGAGGGAGGAGTTTTTAACCAGAAAATTTAAAAACAAGAATTGATAAAAAAGAAAAGGACTTTTTTAGAAAAAGGCTTTTCAATATAAATTAAAAGGAGGAAAATAAATGGAACTTCTACAAAAATAACTTTAAGTGATTTTAACTTTTTAAATCACTTAACTAGTGGTTTTGACAAATAAAAGATGATTTATTCATAATTGTCTTAGACACCTTTCTTTTAAAAGGAAAATCTGTAGAATTAAATCTTAAAAAAAAGGAAATAATAATCTTAAATTAAGATCAAGTAAATTCATTTAAGAATTTGATCTTAGTATTCTTGAATGAATTTCACCTAATATATACTCTGATAAAATCATAATTAGAGTATATTCACTTTAAATAATCCACCAAGTAAAAAATATTAGAATTGAAAGCTTAAAGGGTTTTCTTCTTAATTAGAATAAAACTCATTATCAAAAATTGAACTCCATTCCAGGGTATTAAAGAATATTCTTGAATGAAGCAATTTATGACATATACTTTTTAAAGTCATAAAAAAGAGTATATAAACCCTAGGATAAGAGTAAAACACTTCTGGGGGGTTAAAGGGAATACACACACTATGAAAAAGCATGCATTATTTGAATCTTTAACCATTGCCCTTATCGGACAATGATGCTGTTTTCCAGAACCCGAGGTCCCAGGTCACTTCAACAAATCCAACTGCACTACCTTGCAGTTTGCAGGCAAGTTCACTCTTGCTCATATCTCTTGTTTATCTTTAACAAAGTACTTGCAAATATACCAGTGGTATTATTATTGTGATTGCATTAAAAAGCAAAGGTTCTGCTTTTCTTGAATGAATATGCTTAGTGGTTAGCAATCATAATGATTGTCGACCTAGGAAGGTGGGCAGTGGGACCATGGTAAGAGTATGGTGGAGGTCCCACTGTACCGGGAATGTTCACCTAGGACTAATAACCAATGTCGCCAGTGATTCTTGTGCCGTAAAATACGGTCAACCATAGGGTCTAGAATGGGACGGGAGAGTCAGCTGTATCTTTTCCCTCATGCATATCAACGGACCGGCCGTTTCGGAGCAGTTGTCTCCCTGCGCGGAGCTTCGGGATGGGTGGATTCCCCCTAATGAATTCACGATTCTGGCGGTCTATGATGGATTGCGGCAACGATGGGGGTAGAGTGCCGAGGCCGGTGTTACCACAGTGCGTAACCGTATCCGACGGGGGTAACTCATTGTCTAGGAAAGGCAAGTATGCCGTGGTCGGCAACTACCAAAAGTGTAGACCGGCGAGGGTAGCGAACCGAAGTTGGAGCCGCAAAAGGGTGGGTATGCATGGTCGCGGGAAGGAACGGTGATTGGCTCGGATCAACGGCTGGGCCCCATACCAAGGAAGTGTGGACGGGAAAGTACGTCTGATTGTGCAACAAAGTGTTGATCTCCTATGGGTACAAGTGACCACCTCTGCAGAGTGTACAAAAAGTATCAAGATACTCTCTGTTCCGGGAAGGAGCTACGAACACGGCAGGAAAGGAGCCCATCGAAGCTCTAATCAACCTGTGAAGACTGACGGACATAGTTCTTTGAATAAAATCAATCTTTGAAGAAATGCTTACAAAAAACTGCATTTGACCTAAGACTTTCTAGTCTATGGTCGTAGTTAGTGCATCAAACACCTCTAATCTATTAAATGAACTTGTTGGGTAATGCTCGTTACTCACCCCACTCTTTTTAACCCTTGCTTAGACTCGGAGAACCAGTTTGAAGAAACTGAAGGAAGCCCAAAGGACTACGAGGAGGTCTACTACGAAGAACCGGACTTATCCGGAGGAGTCGAAGGCATCGATTACACCATCTCCTATGGTTCCGACGATGGAAACGAGGAGGAAGCCGACACCTAGAACCGAAGGATAGAAACTTTGGTCGGATATGATACCTAGAATAAAGCGACTGGAGTTAGGCACAATGTTTAGTCTACTACTTTCTGTTGTAACTAAGGTTTGTGGTATCCACTTAGAACCACCGAGTGTTTCTCTTTGGACCGAGGAGGAACTGGAGTCCTTTGTAACCTTATGGCTTGTAATATTTAGTGCTTGAATAAAGACCGCTATATTTTTGTTGTACCACTCTGAGGGATGTAATATTTGTGAATTGGTACTTCACGAGTGTTATATCAACGACTTGTATACTACAACATGCAGTGGTATGCTGGGTCACCACAGTATCGATCTCCTGTATCGATACCGACCTAGGACGGTTTGTGTCCAGGTCGGTCTCCTCTCGATGTATCCTGTTGTTGTCGCTAATATAAACTGACCGCGACCCTCTGTTGGGGTATCGCAACCCATACTAGTTTGATAATATTAACACAAGAATATATGCCATACCTCCTATTTTCCCCACCGGGGTTTTTAACGGATGTATACAAGACATATTAATTGTTCTCTAAACTTACCGATGAGTTTTATCCTTTTAAGGTTTTCTCATATAAGTTATCAAAGAGACAATAATTATTATACAACGCGGATTTGCTACCACCGGTGGTAGCTATGCATGCATGCATAGTCCTTGGATTATGTGAGCATGATATTCCTACCGCATGCGATGTAGAGAGCAGGAGATGATGGTGATAACGGATGAAATGATTCCGTTTGTTGCATGCATATGATACTTCTGAATGGCTACTTAGAATGGCAACCGTAGATGGCTAGAGCTGGTGGTGATTTGGGACATGCCATGCCGAGTTGCCTTGCATGTTTTCCTAACCGAGCAGGTGGTGATTTCGGGAATGCCATGCCTAGTTGCCTTGCACACCCTCCTAACAAAGTAACCACCTAGACATGCCATGTGATATAGCCATCTTGCTAAGCCATATCTGTAGTTTTGGCGGGATTTATTTTGTTGGTGAGATGAGATGGTTTGTTTGTATGGTTCCATGGTGTGGTGGCTTTGGATGGATGGGTTGAGTGGATGGTGTAGTAGGTGTGTGTGTCGTTAGTTTGGGTGGATAATCCAATAGGTTGCATGGTGTGGTGTGTTGGGGTGGCTGTGCTGAGAGGTGGTGAGAGATGGAGATATGCATGCAAACGCCGTTGCTTTCTCTTCTGTTAAATCTTGTGCTCTCGGTAGGAAATGTCATGCTCCCTATAGAGGATCTAATGGTGGATGGTGGGTGCATAGCTACCACCGGTGGTAGGAGGCTATTTTGCAATTATTATATGTTGTACTATTTTCTCCTTACTTTTCCCATTGGGTTTTAAAGGAGTTTTGACAACATATCAAATTCTAGTCTCCTCATATTTTTCCCACAGGGTTTTTGGGGGAGTTTATTCAAGAAAATTTATCGCTTGTGATCAAGGCCATTACATTCAAGATTATACAAGGAATACAAGACATACAAGAAGAATCTTTGTGCAAGGGGGATTGTTAGGAATAAATTGCAACCGCTCTAGGCGGTTACTAGTATGCCCAAAGCATCCTTTCCGTACAGACATGTATCTTGTGTATAGACACCTCTTCTCTCTCCCTCAGCAGTTACATATCTTGTAAACAGTCATATCTCTTGTAACAGGCACCTCTTCGGAGGCACCCCAAAATCCTTGTATAAATAGGGCTTTGCCCACAAGCAATAAACACAAGTTTTACTCTCAATTCTTCTGAATTCTAACAACAAAGACAACAACACATACGATCAATACATATAGAATTCCACGCATCATAACGTGTTTCTTCCCAACTGACTCGCCATTTCGTGATCCAGAGTGGGGAAGAACAAGTATTTCATTCCCCGGATAGAATTACCTTTGTATGCACCCTTGCTACTTGTGTATTCGCGCATCTGCATCTTTTTTCTCTGTTGATTTCGTTCTGCAGTCAAAAGGAATTATGCTGCTGCCTGCCGTGTTGAGGAGTGTACTGCTGGCACTAATATATACTTTCACTTTGCATTGGCCTTATTTGCATTCCCCCATTTGCATCATGTTGTTTGGCCGCAGGTATGAGTCCTGACCTGACAACTACATGAATGATTCAAGATTATTAATTATTAGGCGTGTTTGATTTCCCTTCAATGTAGTCTCGACTGAGCTTGGTTTGCTAAGTATGTATTTATGTTCGTTCCTTCTCCAAACTTGGATGATATTTGCCCAGGGTTGTTTGAGGTGGTATTTATTCACTTTCCCAGCATTGAGAATGATATTTCCTACAGACTAGATTGGTGCTTTCCTTCATTAATTAAAAGCAATGTGAAGGCACTTTTTTCTTCATTGTGATATGTGGATGCGGAACCGCAGGTTTGATTCTCCTGATACTTTAGTTATTGTGTTAGAGCTACAAGAAAATTAATCTTTACTCAAATTTTATGAAGCGGCATGCACACAGCCTACGGAAAGATGTATATCTGCATGTGCTATACGAGATATATCTATTTTGTAGCTGGTTCTTAATCTTGGTTGCAGGTTTATTGGGGACTGCACATCATTTATATTGATTAAACTGCCTGTCTTTTGCTCTATTTCTTCTATTAGTGCATTTCTTGAGAAGAATAGAATTCCACTTGCTATTTTTTGTTTCATCACTTTCTTTAGTCATCGACTATAGAATATAAAAATCTGGCTCTGCTTACGAAAGGATTGTTTCATATTGTGAACTTCAAAGAAAATAGGAATGTAGGAGTCTATCAAATATGATCGTCAATACAGTTCTGAAATGAGCTGAGAAATAAGGACGAATTTTATGTGTCCAATCTGCGGTGATCATGAATAAAAGGTCAGACCTTAGACAATGTAGGTGTGTAAGAGTATCTCCAACAGGCGCGGCAAAACTCGCGCGCGATAAATTAACCGCCGGTTTGCCGCGCGGGAGAGCCTGCACGATCCTCCAGCAGGCGCGCGAAAATGCCGCGGGCATGAAATAGTTTGCCGCGCGCGCGCTTTTGTGCTATCCTGTGCGGCAAACTTGCCGCTCCGGCCGCCGCGCGCCATATTTAACGCCGCGCGCGCAGCCCAACCGCCCTGAAAGTTCCCAACCCCGCGCGTGTCGCTCGCTCCGCTGCCCACCTCGCTCTGCCGCCGCCCTCCTCGCTCCGCCGCTGCCCCACCTCGCGCGCACCACCGCTCCGCCGCCGCCGAGATGCCGCCCCGCCGCCGCTCGAGCTCCGGCTACTGCGGCATCCGCGCGCACCCGAACGACACGTTCTACGCTGAGATCCGCAGCGGCGACGAGCGCATCGGGCTCGGGACATTCGAGACGGCGCACGAGGCGGGGCGCGCCTACGACGCGGTTGCCTGGCGCCTCGGCCGCTCCCGTCGCTCGATGAACTTCGACGATGTTTTGACGCGCCAACAGGCGGAGATGCTCGCGCCGCCGCCTCCGGCCGTCATGCGCGAGTAGCGCCAGCGCGAGCTCGAGCAACGGCTCCTCATCGCGGAGCGCAACAAGCGCCTCCGCCTCGAGTGGGCGCAGCAGTTCCCGGAGGACGTCGCCGCGACGGAGGACTTCTATGCCGAGAAGGAAGAGGAGAAGGCGACAGTGAAGGCAGTGAAGAAGGCGGACCGCGAGGAGCAGAGGGCGAAGTCGGCGGCGAGGAAGAAGGAGAGGGAGGAGAAGGCGGCGAGGAAGGCGGAGGAGGAGAAAAACGGCGCCGGCCCATCGACGATCGTCGTGTCCTCTTCCTCCTCCTTCGAGTGGACATCCACTCCGGTGTCGTCGACGACTCTATCGTCTAGCTTTTGGGATTCCGAGGAGTAGGGTAGTTTCCAGTTTAGTTTGGTTGTAGCGGTGTAATATTTTCTATCTATGTTAAAATATCCATCAAATGTGTTCGTGACGCTGCAAAATAGCGCGCCTGTTGGAGGGAGGTTTTCGGGTGGTCCGAACTTGATGCAAAATAGCGCCTCTGGTGGAGGAGAATTCGGCGCTGCGCTGCAAACGCTTTTACAGCGCGCTATGAGCACCGTTTACAGCGCCCGATTATTGAGCATCTGTTGGAGATGCTCTAAATATATATTTTCTTATGGGCATTTTTATGTCGCCATATCGAGAGTGCCACATGGGAGAGATTAAAAATGCTTGCTATAGATAAAAATGGGCAGCAACTACCCAAACCACAAAATGCTCACCAATAATAGTGTCTATGCCATGGTGTTAGGTATGCTTACATAATTATATACTTGGTTGTAATATTAGCTATATTTGCATCTCAGATTCAACTACATAATTATATACATACGTTTTGATGTTTGGCTGTTGTGTACGCAGGTACGGGCGCTGCCCAAGGTGCTGCGTATACCTGGGCATGTTGTCGGGCCGGGCCGGGTCGGGCCGGGCCAGCAAAAAGCCCGGCTCCAAAATCTGCTACCCAGGCCCGGCCCGGCTATCGGGCCTCATTTTTCTACCTAAGCCCGGCCTGTCGGGCCAAAATAGTGTCGGGCCGTCGGGCCATCGGGCCGGGCCTTCATTAATTTTGCGTTTTTCTCTGCCCAAGCCCGGCCCGTTACTCCTATCGGGCCTTAAATTCCTGCCCAGGCCCGGCCCGATAGCATGCTTTGGCCCGACGGGCCGGGCCATTTTCGGGCCGGGCCGGTCGGGCCGGGCTTCCCATGCCCAGCTATAGTGCTGCATCGAAGGGAGGGAAGAAGACGCAGGTGCCTGCTGGTGGTGGTGGCAATGGCGGGGACGTGCTTCGGTCGGAGCTGCAGGCCAAGGAAAAGGCTCTATCCAAGGCCAAGGGAGAGATCAGCCAGCTGAAGAAGGAGCTGGGCAATGCCAAGAAGAGGGAGCTGTTGAAAAGATAAGCAATTTATTATAAGATTTATTATAAGCAATTCTTTGGGTAACTCTAACAGTGAGATTGCTCAGACTATCGATGATATAAAAAATTGTGATTCTAGCGGAACTTTAATTATGCTTTCTAAAAACATAGATGAAAAGGCCGGGGCTGTTGATGACACTAATCTGTCCACTCTAGAACATTCGAGGCTGCTATCTAACGATCTTAGTGATGAAGAGGTTGAGATGGATGAGGACATTTTGAATCTCACCTTAGCCGAGATAAAAAAGAACAGAAAATTTAAAAAAAAGACTTTCAGGTCTAAACCAATTGTGGTTCGTAGGAGTTCTAGGCTAAAGAAAAGCATACAATCATGATAATCGCCTTTTGGAACAGTGACGGTTTTGGAGACATTGCTAAGCATCAGTTCGTGAAAGATACCATTAGAGAGTATAAAGCTGATTTCTTTGCTATTCTTCAAACGGGTAGATCTAACTTTTCAACACCATTCCTTAATAATCTGTCTGGTGGGAGGGATTTTCAATGGTACTGTGTACCTCCTTTGGGGAGGTCAGGGGGCATTCTGGTGGGTATCAATGTTGACACCCTTTCAGTGCAAGATGTGGTTGTGGGTGAGAGGTGTGCTAAATTTTATGTCACGTCTAGATGCGACAATTTCAAATGGGTTATTGTAGCAGTTTACAGAGCAGCACAAGATGAGCATAAGGCTGAATTCCTTGCTGAGTTAGTTCGGCTTTGTAAAAATGAGACTTTGCCACTGTTAGTGGGTGGGGATTTCAATATAATGAGAAGAAAGGAAGACAAAAATAATGATAATTTTAATTCTCGATGGCCTTTTATTTTTAATGCGATTATTGACAGTCTTGACCTGAGAGAACTAGGTCTCTCGGGTAGACAGTACAGTTGGGCCAGTAGATGTCAAGTTCCCACTTTTGAAAAGCTTGATCGTATTTTTACGAGTGTTGAGTGGGAGCAGAAATTTCCGTTAGCATCGGTTCAGGCTTTACCACGATCGGGTTCTGACCATACCCCGTTATTGTTGGATACAGGGGAGCAATCCAATATAGGAAATAAAGTTGAGTTCTCATTTGAGCTTTCATGGTTAAAACAAGAGGGATTCAGGGAAATAGTGGAGAGGGAATGGAGCTCAGTTCCCACAGTTGACAATCCAATTATCAATTGGCAAAATAAAATTCGTCATCTTAGACAATATCTTTGGGGCTGGGCGAGAGAGCTAAGTGGAAAATATAAGATTGAGAGGGATCGATTAAACTTCATTATAGCTTCCCTTGATAAAAAATCTGAAACTACTATACTGTGCGACGCTGAGAGAGAAGCTCTCAAAAATGCAAATGATGAGATTGCCACTCTTCGAAGGGTCGAGGAGTCAAAATGGGCTCAGCGTGCAAAAATTAAACATATTCAAGAAG
Organism: Dactylis glomerata; assembly: GCA_007115705.1. Lineage (NCBI taxonomy): Eukaryota > Viridiplantae > Streptophyta > Magnoliopsida > Poales > Poaceae > Dactylis > Dactylis glomerata. Next base: position 3,751,101 of record QXEO01001278.1, on the reverse strand, counting down.
GGGGAAATAACACAAAATACTTTCATCTCATTGCTAATGGGAAGCATAGGAGAAAAAAGATTATCCAGCTTGAGCAGGAAGAGGGAACAATTATTGGTTAGGAAAATTTAAAACAGTATATTACCGAATATTACAAATCTCTATTTGGGGCGCCTGCTGCATCAAATGTCTCTCTTGTTGAGGACTTAAATGATGACATACCCCAGTTAACTCAGGTACAAAATAATATTTTAACTGCTGAGTTTTCGGAGAAAGAAGTTCTAGATGCTATTGAGCAAATGGAGAAGAATAAAGCCCCGGGTCCTGATGGAATCCCAGCGGAATTCTATCAAACTTTTTGGGGCCTTATAAAAGAGGATTTCATGGGTATGGTGAAATGTTTTTACACTGGGGAGTTTCCACAGTTTCGGCTCAATTTTGGGACTATAATCCTCCTTCCAAAAAAAGAAAATGCGATTCAAATTCAGCAATATAGACCTATCTGTTTGTTAAATGTAAGTTTCAATTTTTTTACAAAAGTGGCGACAAACAGAATCTCCATAATTGCCGACAAAGTGATTAGACCAATGCAAACAGCGTTCATGCCAGGTAGACATATTCTTGAGGGAGTGGTGATCCTGCATGAAACCATTCATGAACTTCATAGGAAGAAATTGGATGGGGATCTTTTGAAACTTGATTTTGAAAAGGCTTACGATAAGGTTAAATGGTCTTTTCTTCAACAAACTTTACGCATAAAAGGTTTCGGTGCGATTGGATAAAGAATTTTGTTGAAAAGGGAAGCGTTGGTATTCGTGTGAATAATGACATAGGTCATTATTTCCAAACGAGGAAGGGTTTGAGACAGGGGGATCCCTTGTCACCTATTTTGTTTAACATCATAGCGGATATGCTTGCGGTTCTAATCGCTAGAGCTAAGGAAGATGGTCAAGTAGATGGACTCATCCCTCATTTAGTTGATGGGGGTGTTTCTATATTACAATACGCTGATGACACAATCATCTTTATGGAACACGATATTCAGAAGGCGCTTAATATGAAATTAATATTGTGCATTTTTGAACAATTATCTGGGTTGAAAATTAATTTTCATAAGAGTGAACTTTTTTGTTTCGGCTGTGCCAAGGAGATGCAAGATGAATATAAGATGTTGTTTGGATGTGAGATAGGTTCACTTCCTTTTCGATATCTTGGTATTCCAATACATTTTAGAAGACTTAAAAATGGGGAGTGGAAGTTGATTGAGGATCGCTTTGAGAAAAGGTTGTGTAGTTGGATAGGCAAGTTGCTTTCGTATGGGGATAGACTTATTCTAATTAACTCGATTCTTACAAGTCTATCGATGTTTATGTTGTCGTTCTTTGAGATTCCAAAGGGGGTTAGGAAAAGACTAGACTTTTTCCGATCTCATTTTTTCTGGCAAAGTGATGGGCATAAGAAGAAGTATAGGCTCACAAAGTGGAACATGATATGCCGCCCGAAGGACTAAGGGGGCCTGGGGGTTGAGGTGCTTGAGTTAAAAAAACAAATGCTTGTTGAGCAAATGGCTTTTCAAGCTGCTAAATGAAAAGGGTGTGTGGCAACAATTATTACATAGCAAGTACTTGCATTCCAAATCTTTGTCTCAAGTCAATGTGAGACCAGACGACTCTCCATTCTGGAAGGGGCTAATGCGTGTAAAGGAGGAGTTCTTCGAAAGAGGTGCTTTTATCCTAGGGGACGGAGCTAATATCAGATTTTGGGAGGATAAATGGTTAGGGGATAGACCTTTGGCAACTCAATACCCCTCGTTATATAATATTGTGCGACATAAGAATCAAACAGTAGTGCATACCTTTGCTTCAACTCCCATTAACATTGAGTTCAGGCGGTTTTTGGTTGGTGCACGTTGGGATAGGTGGCTAGATCTGTTACAAAGGCTAATTGATGTACGACTGGAACCAAAGGAGGATGAGTTTCGATGGAATCTAACGCAGTCCGGAAAATTTACAGTTAAATCTATGTACTTATATCCGCTGAATGACAACACTTTATCTTCATAAATATCTTTGGAAAATGAAGGTGCCTCTCAAAACCAAAATCTTTATGTGGTTTGTTCATTGAAAGGAAATTCTAACGAAGGACAATCTGTTAAAAAGAAATTGGCAAGGCTCTTCTAAATGTTGTTTTTGTGATCATGATGAGACAGTTCAACATCTCTTTGTTAAGTGCCCTTTTGCTAAAATTATCTGGCAGATTGTCTATATGGCTTTTAATATAACTCCCCCCACTTGGCATTTCACACATGTTTGGCAATTGGCTCGATGGTGTGGTTAAATCTGAAAAAATAAATATTAGAATGGGAGTTTGCGCCATTATCTCAGCAATATGGCATGTTCGGAATGAATTCATCTTTAACAAATCATGTTTCCCCACTTTCTTGCAGGTTATCCCTTTAGTTATCCACTGGATCCATATGTGGTCCTATCTCCGGCCGGAGGAGCAACGCCGGGATATGGATATTGGGTGCAACCGTTTGGAGACGGTAGCACGGGATATCTACAGCCGATTCGGTTGGCGGTTTGATGGTTGCTTGACATGTTGATGCTTATGGCTTTGCTGAAAAGTTGTATCTTTAGATGGTTGGTTTATGTATCCACTTTGTGTGATCAGTGAGTTGTAATACTTGAATATGCTACTTTAATAATGTTTTAATAAAAAGCCGTATGCATCAATTGTTGCAGAGGCTGGGTTTTCCCCTTTTCGAAAAAAAAATTATAAGATTTAATTTAAAATAATCAGTAATATAGCATAATTATAATTGCAGGAATTAACCTAATCATACATACTAGTAGAATAGACGAAAAGATCACATCTAACATAGATAAACAGATCACATCTATTCCAAACGCTAGTACAAGAAACTGTAACCGAAACTGGAGGATTCGCGTTCGCGTTCAGATTTGTGTTCGCATTGGTACCAGCGTCGTCAGCCATGTCATCGATGTAGAGGCCGCTAGTGTCCGAGAAGAAGTCCTTGTCAGGGAAGGAGTCGTCGGTCGACGTGATGCTGTCAGTAGTCGCGCAGAAGCGCTCCTCAAAAACCTGATCACTCCTCACCCGTACAGGTTCATGATAGGCGGGGTTCCGAAGGCCTACTATCCCTCCCCTCGTTCGGTGCACGTTGGAAGAGGGTATGGAGAAGGTATAGCGGCAGCGCAAGGCTCTGGAGGCAGAGAGACGAATGTGTGGCGGCGTGATTAGGGTTTACGCCTAAGCCTGTTTATATAGCGCTGGTCGGGTGAGACGTGGGGCACAGCCCACGTCTGAGTTAATAACAGCCCATGATCTAGAAAAACCAAAAACAGCTAATAGAGAAATAACTCGCACAGTAATTTTCTCGAACAGCAAAAAGATAAGTAAGCTCGGCACCGAGGCGCAATTCCACAATTCTGCAAACCGCGGCGCGCGTGCGTCGTGACGAGGCGAGGCGGGCGGCGGAGGAGGAGGAGCGCACATGTAAGCCACTCCTCTCCTCTCACTTTAGGAGGTAGTAGAACACCCCACTATATATATTGCTGCAACTCCCTCCAAACTAGCAAGGTGGGACTAAACTTTGGTGCCACCCCTTGCTAGGCATGAATGGGCCTTGAGAATTTCAGAATTTGTATTGGGCCATGGGCTAAATCCCACAACCAAATTCCTACAATCCCCCACAAAGTCTCATAGGCACATCTCAACACATCACATCAAACAGTTCTAGAACTTTGTTTATATACCGGTGCGAGGTGGAGACTGCTAAGTTGAACTTCCACTTAGAACTTCATGCTACACTAGATTGCAACTTGAATAGTGGACTATGCCTTGAACTACAAGTTTGTGCGCACTAATTTCACACAGAGCCTAGACCAATACCGGGCTACCGCAAGGCTTTCCCGCAGTTTGGAGCTTATGCATCATACTCCATGGCCTTTCATGAGTTTATTAGAGAGCACCCAACTCCTATAGACTGTGATGTTTGATAGTCAGACTCATATAGGAGTGTTCTTCAGAAGATGTTCTATAGGACAAACATCTTTGCTATAAACAAGCCACTTAGAACACATTAAGATAAATATCAACCTGGCATGCAGAATAGGAGAGTATTGCATCTATATGGAGTGGTAGTATAATGTAAGGATATTCTCCTCCCAGTTGACGACAACTTCTCTCCCAACTCTAATTCACGGGATCTTCGATCATATAGAGTGGGTTACCACTATGGGCAACTCAAAGTGTGGGTCTCAATCCCATCTCCCTCGATGCATTATCTATCACATTACGTGATAGACCCTTTGTGAAGGGATCTTCCAGATTTTTAGATGTTTGGATATAATCCAACGCAATAACTCCGAAGTTCCTCATTTTCCTTACAGATTTTAATCTCCTCTTCACATGCCTTGATGACTTCATAGTGTCCTTAGAACTGTTTACTTTAATGATCACAATTTGATTATCATAGTTCATAGGAATTGCGGGTATTGGTTTTTCAACCACATGCAAGTCCATCAAGAGCTCTCTAAGCCACTCTTCTTCAACAATGGATGTGTCTAATGCTGTGAGTTCTGCTTCCGTAGTTGACCTCATTAAAATGGTTTGCTTGCAAGACTTCCAAAAAACAGCGCCACAACCAAGTGTAAACAAATAACCACTCGTGGCCTTAGTCTCATCAGCACCAGAGATCCAATTTGAGTCACTATACCCTTCAAGTACCCTTGGATACCCAGAATAGTGAATCCCATAGCTCACAGTGCCTTTCAAGTAACGCAAGACCCTTTCAAGAGACCGCCAATGAACATCTCCATGATTTGACACAAATCGACTCAACTTGCTAGCAGCAAAAGAGATATCAAGCCTCGTAGCGCTGGCTAAATACAAGGGCGAGCCTATAATCTGAGAATATCTCAGGTGATCTTTAGCATCCTTAGGATCTCCCTGATTCTTTCGAACCAACATGCTAGGATCATATGGCGTAGGAGAAGACTTATAGTCGCTATACCCAAAACGGCTCAAGATCTTTTCCACATAGTGAGATTGAAGCAGTGTTATCCCACCATCATCATCTTTTAGCAGCTTGATGTTCAAGATCACATCAGCCACTCCTATATCTTTCATCTGAAAGCAATGGGATAGAAAGTCTTTGACCTCCTTGATAACATCAAGACTGGTCCCTAATATCAATATATTGTCAACATACAGACATAAGATGAGTCCCTCGCCCCCACCATGGCGATAGTACACACACTTGTCAGCTTTGTTAACAACAAAGCCTTTAGCAGTTAACATTCTTTCAAAATTCTCATGCCACTCCTTAGGTGCTTGCTTAAGACCATACAAATACTTCAGCAACTTACACACCTTTCCTTCTTGACCATCTACCACAAATCCATCCAGCTGATCCATATAAATTTACTCATCTAACTCTCCATTTAGGAAAGCCGTCTTAACATCCATTTGATGAACGAGAAGACCATGCGAGGTAGCCAAGGATAGTAGTACTTGAATGGTGGTCAATCTGGCCACAGGTGAATAAGTATCAAAGAAGTCTTCGCCTTCTTTCTGGGTATAACCCTTGGCAACAAGGCGTTGCTTGTACTTCTCAATAGTACCATCAGGTCTAAGCTTCTTCTTGAACACCCACTTACATCCTATAGGTTTGCACCCATAAGGACGATCAGTAATTTCCCAAGTTCCATTTGCTAAGATGGAATCCATCTCACTGCGAATGGCTTCTTTCCAATAGTCAGCATCTTGAGATGCATAGGCTTCTAAAATAGAAGTGGGAGTGTCATCCACGAGGTATACAATGAAATCATCACCAAAGGACTTTGCAGTCCTCTATCTCTTACTCCTAGTAGGAGCTTCATTGTTATTCTCCACAGGATTATCAGAGCATTCTATCAAAATGGTGGGTTCAGAAATTGTAATTAATTCTTGACTAGATGAACTAGGCATCTCCTGATTTGATGAGTTAGATGAACCTTTCATGGGACAGATGTCTTCCAAGAAAGTCGCATCATTCGACTCCATAATAGTACCAACACGCATGTCAGATACTTCAGATTTTACTATAAAAAATCTATAGCCAATGCTATGAAAATCATATCCTAGAAGAAAACAATCCACGGTATTTGGTCCAAGCTTGCGCTTCTTGGGTATTGGCAAGTTTACTTTTGCAAAACAACCCCAAGTCCGTAGGTAAGAGAGTTTTAACCTTTTCTTTTCCCATTCCTTAAATGGTGTAATTTCTTTGTTCTTAGTTGGAACACGATTTAGGACATGACACGCAGTCAAATGGTGTCTAACATGGCGTTAACCAAATCAGTTAGAGTACGGTTCTTTTTTTAGCCACCCCATTAGATTGGGGCGAGTAGGTGCGGTGACCCATCACACCACTGCATGTGTACTGTACAAGTCGTTGATATAATACTCACGAAAGTCCCCTTTCGTAAATATCACATCCCTCAGAGTGGTACAACAGAAACATTGCGGGTTCACAACTTTATGTGTTCATAGATACCAACCAAAAGTGTACAAAAGCTTCGAGATCATCCTCGGTCCTTGAGGAGTCTCATTTAAAAACCATCTCAAACTAGCAAATCTAATTAGTAATGGTAGTATAAGGCATAGCACCATTACGAGCATGAGCAACTTATTTATGAACAGTCGCTAAGCTCCACTATTTAAACTATAGCTCTATGCCTCAATGTCTGGTTCCTCTTTTCTAGTATCGTAAACGATACCGTAGTCCACTCCTTCTACTCCTCCGGAAAGATTCGGCTCCTCGTATTATTATCCTCACTATCGTCGGGAACATCTTAGTTGTTCTCACAATCTAAAGCGAGGGTTTTCGAGGTTAGGTTGAGTACAGGCATACTCAACAAGTTCTATGGAAATGGTGTTTCATGCTAAATAAAACAACAACTTGGAATAAAGGGAATTCTAACATATGTAAATTTGGGAAAACAGTTTTGTTAGATGAATCCAAGTTTTCCTTGATATTATTGAATATAGTAGTAGAAATTTTGTAGCACATGGTCTGACAAATATCCTAATCGAGGTATCTAGTATATGGTTATGTACGAAAGTATATAGAAACTTCTTGAGTGTAAATTAAAGGGTTGGCATTTTCATTTCTTTTTCATGGTAAAATGTGTCTTACAGGTTATAGTAGGTTCAACAATAAGTAAATAACATGTTAATGGTATATACTTGTTATAAAAATAGCATAGACGGAATGGATTATTTCTGACCGACCGACCAACCGAAGAATTACGGAAGGCAAAAACGAATTTGGTTGGATAGTTGATGGATACGGTCATTGATATGGCTAGTGATTAACTGACAAGGGTATAGTTAATAGAGCCCGTTAGTTGAGTACCCCTAAGGCCCGTATAGCTAGGCCCAATTGTAATGATAGTCGAGTACGAGTTCTTACCGTATGCCGATATTGTAATCTGTATCGGACCCTACCCGATCCTCGAGACCTGGCCACCTATATATAGGGGCCAGGAGGGGACGGTGTAGGGCAGATTGAAAGCAAGCCAGGTCGAACACCCAAGTTTACTTTCGACATACACCTATTTCGACTAACTTTACCTTCGAGTTCATCCTACGCCCTATCTCCCCGATCCTAAGTCCTTCATCTAGGACATTTGTCGAGTTAACCCCTCGTCAATTGGCGCCGACCGTGGGGATCTTGGGCGTTGGAATCATGAATTCGACGGCTTTTTCGCTTTTAGCCAACAGCAGTGCAGAAGTCGACGAAAATCAAGAGATGGAGTTGACAGTTGGAAGTTTGAGCATCCTCATCGGGCCATCAGGCTCATCTCGCCTTTCAGATCCGACGAAACAAGATCCGACGGCAAGTGAGCCCGAAACAGTAGCAATGATGGAGTATTCCGACGGCTCTTCCAGCAAGGTAAACTCGCTGGTCAGCCTAGGAGAAGTGCAAAAAGGAAAGGTCGCAGAAGACAACGAAGCAAAGGAAAATTTCGACGCAGGAGTCCAACTCGACGATCTCATGATCTGCCTCGACGATATCTCAGACAAATCAACACACACGTGGAAGACAGGGTTAGAGCTTTCTGAAGATGGCGACTCGATCTTCTCAAGCTTCAATAGTAACATCGGCAAACAATGCCAGGTGCTCGCCATTGTGGGAGACAACTCAGAGGAATTCGACGAAAATAATAACCCAGTGCTAAACCCAGCAAATATCGACAGAGGAGCAAATCACCTAGCAGAAGGACAAACAGCAGAATCCCTCATAGCCAGGGAAAAAAATTGACTATCAGTCGACGAATGGAGGATAATAAGAGAAGCCGTAGAGTACGGCACGCCAATACCATCAAACTCCAGCAAAGACATGCTTTTGGGGTATCATTATGCCCTAAGGCAGCAGGCGAATTAACTAGCAAAGGAGAAAATAGAGATCCAACAAAGGAAGGAATCATCCATCGCAGCTAGCGACGCCGCTCGTAAAGCGCGAAGCGACGCATCATATAGTAACGCAAGGAAAAATCGTCGACACGGTTCAAGGTACGACAACCTCGAGTACTCCGACATGCAAAGTATTTCCAAAAACCTCGACTCGTCCTTCCTATCGGTCGACGAGCAGGGGAACATCTTACCAAAAACCCCTGAAGCAGCACTAGTAGCAGCGCAAGCGTATCTGCTCACAACTCGACCAAGTCCAGGAGATCCTAGGGAACATATGCATAGAGCAGCATTGAACGGACTCAACATGGTGGGCCACAAGCTATCAGCAAAAGGAGAGGAAGCGTATCACCACAAGGAAGCGCATAAAGCAAGGTCACCTCGCCGTCACAACAGTCCTCGGCGCAGAAGCAGCAAGCAACGATCTCGAACACCATCACCAAAACAGCACGATGGAACCCAAAGATCGCGATCCCCAAACAAAAAACGCGACTATGAAGAAGACGAAAAAGAGATGGGGGCATCGTGCTTTACCCGCAGGGTTCGCACCACTCCAGTTCCCAAAGGATTTAAGTTACCTCATGATCAGCAAAAGTACGACGGATCACAGGAACCACAATCATGGCTCTCAGATTATCTACAAGCAGTACAAATATTAGGAGGAACCAAAGAAACAGCAATGCAAAGTTTGCAACTACACCTCACCGGCGCAGCAAGGTCATGGTTGAGCAAACTAGAGAAAGAAACTATTGGAAGTTGGGAAGACCTCACAAAGCAATTTACAAGCAACTTCAGGTCGACATACAAGCGGCCAGCATCAATAGAAGAAGTCAAAGCGTGTGTACAACAACGCGACGAAACATTGCGGGCATACATCCAAAGATGGAGTCTCATCAAAAATTCGGCAGTCGAAGTTTCAGACGAAAGAGCAATAGATGCGTTCATCATTGGATTAAGGCGAAGAGACCTAGTCGAAGAGATGGGCAGAATCAAGCCAAAAACAGTGTGAGACCTCATGGACGTAGCAAACAGATTCGCAGATGGAGAAGATGCATGCAACAACAAGCAGACGCGATCTCCAGAGGACGATAGAAGAAACAAATATGGAAGTCAAAGGAGACGGTCCCGAAATTACGACAACTACGGCTCCCATAGCCAAGTCGCTGCAGGATACAAAGACAACAGCTATCAAGGAAGTGATCTCAGAAGCTCGGGATATCGAAGGTACGGAAAGGAGGACTATAAAAAGTTTCCCACGAGAGAACCCAGAGAGTACAACCCGTCGCCAGAAGATATGCTCAACGGACCTTGTCATATACACTCAGCGTTCGTCGATGGGAAGCGAGTATCAAGGCATGCAATGAAAGATTGCACAACATTCTTAAAACTACAAGAGGCAGCACTAAACAAGCAAACTGAAGCAAGGCGACAAGGATTTGAAGGGAGCAACAATCCTCCGACAAATCAGCAAGGAAACAACGGAGCTCCTCAAAGACAAGACCAGCAAAACAAGGGACACAACGACGACGAAGGGTACGTTCCATCAAAAGGACACATCACAGCAATGATACAACCCATGCCCAAGTCGAACAAAGAAGAAAAGAGTATCACTCGACAAGTCAACCTAGCAGTCATTTCACCTCCAGCCACAACGGAGTATCTGCATTGGTCAGAACAGCCAATCGAGTTCAACAGAGAGGATCACCCCATAACAGTACATCGGCCAGGAAACGCGCCTCTGGTACTCAAAGCTCAAATCGGCGCATATGATGTCGACAGGATATTCATGGATGCAGGAAGTGGAATTAATCTGATATATGCAAAAACACTCAAAGCGATGCATATATCACTAGAGTTCTTGAAGCCAACAGACTGTTCCTTCCACGGAATTGTACCAGGAAGTGCCAATTATCCACTAGGACGGGTAGCACTCAACGTTTGCTTCGGCAACCGGCAAAACTACAGAAGAGAAAAGCTCAACTTCGAAGTCATGGACTGGCCATCTCAGTATCATGCGATCCTCGGGCGACCCGCGTTTTCGCGATTCATGGCAGTGCCTCACTATACATATCTGGTACTCAAAATGCCAGGACCAAGAGGAGTAATCACAGTAAAAGGAAGTTTCGAAGTCTCAGATCTCTGCGACAGGGAGTTCCACAAGATGGCGCAAAACTTTGGCACGACAGCCAACTATGCAGAGAAAGCGAAGAACATGACCACAGAAGGCATCAAGCTACTCGAAGGACGCGTTGCGGAGCCCGAGATGAAGAAACCACGAGTAGGAGCATCAGGAGAAGACAAAGATACAGGAGAAGAAGAGAAAGCCACGATGGCATAAGCATCAAAGAACAATAAAATAGAGTAGAAGAATAAGGCTGGAAAAGCCACGAGTTATACCAGGGGCAACGCCCTCTAGATCCAGAACACAGGTCATAGGCCGGATCTATTGGGTCACCCCATGTATCTTACAAGTATAATAAAAATAAAGCGTTCCTCATATTTGAGTTTACGAGTCTTTCAAAGGGAAAAATGCGGTAAACGCACGACTCATACAGTGACGCTTTGAGGACAAGTTTTTCGACATAAAAGTCGCAAAATAGGACACTCTCGCGTTCCACATATACAAAAATATTACAATAACGGGTTATCAGAATCATCTACGCCTAAAGGATCCAAATAATGGTACTCACGAAAAAACGCAGCATCCGCTTCCAGCAGCCTAGCTATGAGTCTTCGAGCAGGTTGCAGCGTGCTCTCCGTATGTACCTGAAGGCTAGCTCCACCTGGAGCCAAACTCAGGGACATAGAGCTATAATTCAGCCTCGGGTGCCACTTGCGTATCCACCCGAGAGCAAAATTGGCACCTGCTACTAAGTTCAGCTCTATCAATCTATAAATGCGATGGCTGGATCTGAACGTATCAAGAAGAAGTGGGAAAGTTGCAGGCAAAGGATTGCGAGGAAGCATAACAGAATGCATCGTTGTCAAAGCTCTTCGACAACCATCAACTGATTCGCCAACATGCTGGGCGCGATCTTGAAGTAACACGATAGCATTGCGACGTCGAGGATCAGACCATAGAGTCTCAACATTTGCGGACATTCTTTCAAGAGCCGCACTTCGTTCAGTAACTCGACGATCCTCAGCTGCGAAATCCAAACAGGTGCCTGCGATGGCAAGACATATCGCAAAAAGCGTTGAGATAAGCGATTCAAAAGAAAAGGAAGAAGTCAAAAGAGAGTCTTACATCGTAGCATCCCGCAAGCAGATTCGATAATGCCAAGGATAAAAGATTCGCACTCCTCATGATGAACAACCCTGGCCGTCAGACTAGACACCTGGTCATCAAGAGCAGAAATCTGCTTCATAAAACTGCAAGCTTTGCTAGCCTTGTCAACAGCCATCTTTGCTTGGCGTTTTGCCAAAGTTAAGCGAGTCTCTAGATCTGAAATCCTCAAAGAATACTCCGCGCATTGAGAGCAGCGGGAAGCAAACGACGAAACTCGGGAACCAGGCACATCAAATGGAGAAGCACGAGCATAACTCAAGGGATCATCGACAAACTGGAAGTCAAGAGTCAAAACAAAAAGAAACACTTCAGAAGCTAATATAGCATATCATACCGAATAGACATATTTACATAATGTGCAAACCCTTTGGCTAAAGTTCTCGGGTTGAGTACAAGTTTCTACATTCAAAAGAGGAAACTACAACAAAGAGGCTAAAATCTACGCCACCTCAGCATCTTGCTCCATGGCAGTAGGAGGAACGGTAGCGTCGTCTGCAGTAGCTGGAGGAGGTGCGGAAGCAGTCGTGAGTGGAATTGCGGAGGTTGGCGTTAAAGAAGCCGCCGAGGCCGCTGAAGGAGAAATTATTGACACTATGGCAGGCGTCAATTTCTTCGCTTTCTCAAAGAAAGGCTTCAACTCTGATCGGGTACGACCATGAGGAGAACCAATTTTCTCCCAGTCGAGATCTGCCCCGTGCGCGTAGGAAAGCGCGATGGCACCTTCGACACCTCACTTCACAGATAAACCTTTCAGCTGGAGAAGAGGATCATCCTGAGTATCGAAGGCCTTGGCAAGCTATCCTAAGTCGCAGGCTGCAACCTCCGACCTTTTCTTCGGCCATAACCCGACAAACATCCGCGATAGAACGCGGCTAACCAACTCAAAAACATCCTGGACAGATATCCAATTTGCCTCGAGCAAGTTGACCGCTGCCAGAAGAGGATCGTCGGCAGATTGCGGAGTTGGCAAAAGAGCCTTGGTACGCTCTGAATGGATAAGCAAGGCACGGTAAGTAAAAAGGAAAAGGCATTATCAATACGAAGTAAGTGTGTACCGCCAGCAGCGGCAGAAATCTTGTTGAGTCGTTCGGCCACGACTTGTTCCCGCTGGAGGCGCTCCTTGGTAGCATCGGATAAAGCTGACTCTGCTTTCTTAGCCCTGGCAATTGCAGTATTGTGCAATTTTTCAGCGTTCGCCTTGGCCTTAGTCACGGAGTCATAGGCTTTCTGAGAAGCAGAAAGCTCAGCTTCCAGAGATGCAATGCGTGCGTTCGCCGATGCTAAAGCATCTGCAAGTCAACAAGTGAAGAAAAGGAAAGACAATAAAGAAGCAGGGGAAAGAGCATATCAAGAAAAGCAGAGACGAGGTAATGAATTAACCTTCAGAAGCTTTCGCAACCCTCCAGTATTGAGTACACTCAGTGCCTAAGGTGACGAATTTCTTCATCAGCGCCTAGTAAAATAAGAACAAATAAGCACATGCAAAGAGGAAGGAAAAATCGTCAAGAATACGATCACTTACATTATCTGAAGAACTCGAAGGCTCATGCACCTCGAGAGAGACGTCGGCTTCTTTGGATTTCTTTGACTTTTTTGTGCTCCGAGAGACAGGAACCTTCTTGATGGTAGATCTGGTAACCCTAGGCACTTCAGCAGGAAGTTCAGTTTCTGGCACAGAAGCCTTATCCGGAATTGCAGTTTGTCGAGAAGGAGAAGCCGGGGCGTTTAGTTGTGTTTCCTCGTCCTCACTATAAATGAGAAACGGGTTTCACACAGCTTGAAAAAGAAAAGAAGTAAAAAACAAAAAACAACAAATAGTGGAACTCGAAGAAACACTTACGAATCCATGAGGTCGAACATCTCGACACCCTCTTCTAGACAAGGGGCTGCAGCAGCAGAAGTCTTCTATGCAGAGGTACTCGAAGAAGCCACCTCGTCGACACGCTTCCTCTTCTTATTGGCACCAGTGTCTTCAGACAGTGCAGCAGGAGGCGACGCCATCGAGTTGGTGCCTTCTTCCGAATCTTCGGTTTCATCCCCGTCCTGGGTTTCTTCAGCCTCGGGGGCTTCAGATGCAACAGCAGCCAGATCAGCCGGCAGTGGTCCTCCCTCGGGAAGAGGAGGAAGTGAGACAAGGAATACATGGTCCTGAAGAGGAATAAGTCAGAAAAGTATTCCGCACAAGTCAAAGCATAGGTCGATAAAATTAGACAGCAAGCATACAAAATAAATGCATAACTCAGGTAGGGGGTGCGTGGAGTCGAAGAAACTAGCAGTCAAATCTGCGACTGCGTGCTCCTTAGTGAGCTTGGTGAGGCTCCTAACTCGCTTATCGACGTCCTTTTTCTCTATAAGATCGTCAGAGATGCGAGAAGGATCCGCTAAACCAGAATAGCTCCAAAGTTTGGAAAGACGATGCTGCAAGGGCTGGACTCGACGTTGCACAAAGAACGCCATGAGCTGCATACCTGATAAAGCACCTCCTTTACCTCCCTTCAGAGTTTGGATACAATTCAGCAGAGGGGTAACTTGTTCCATCTCAGAATCTGAGGGAGGCGAGTCCCACGAGGCTAATTTTTTAAGTTCCTTAGTCGGATCAAAAGGAGCTAAGCCATATTGGTCTTCAGAGGAGGCCTCGCGGTCCTTTATGTAAAACCATTTTGTCCTCCAACCTTGGACTGATACAGACATGGAGAATTCAAGATATTGGGCTTCAGCGCGTACAGAGACAACGGCGCCGCCCAATTCAGGTTTATTAGACAGCGAGACACTGGGGCGAAGTCGAAAAATTGAACGCCAGAGAAGGAAGTGGGGTTCTATCCCCAAGAAGGACTCGCAAAGAGTCACAAAGCAGGCAATGTGAAGGATGGAATTTGGAGTAAGCTGGTGAAGCTGTACGCCGTAAACAAAAAGAAGCCCACGAAGGAATTTGTGGGCAGGAAGAGATAAACCGTGGAGAAGGAAGGAGAGAAACATTACTCGATAGCCGCTCGGGGGCTTTGGGATCCGCTCGGTGCTGAGAAATTTGATGGAGTCCTCGGAAGAGAGGAAGCCGTCCTCCCGAGCCTTCTTCACCTCTTTCTCCTTGATAGAAGAGCGCACCCAATCGGTTGCGGAGTTCGCACTCTTGCCCTTGGCCATAACGGCGTTCTTGGATGCACAGTGCTTCACGCGCATCTACAATCTAGGTCTGGGGGCTTTATGTGCAAAGAACACAGATGTGCAGATCGGCAATGGCGGCGGCGGAGAAGAAGAGGAGCTGGTAAACAGTAAAAGCCCCCCACTCTCCCATATATATCTTCTCGATGAAGGAACATGGGTTGAGACGTGGCGAACGGAGCGGAAGCGGCAGTCCACTAACGGGCAGGAAAAAAACAAAATTACCGCGCTACCCATGAGACGGTTCGCGCTCAAATCATAAGTGACGTATAGCTAAAATTGGCTAGTGACGTCATAAAAAAGATGGTATGAGAAAGAAGAAGGATAGCGCCAACAAGTGCAAAATAGATAAACAAAACTATCTACGAAGGAGTTTCAATTATAGCCTTGGGGGCTACTACTTTATAGAATGGTGAGTACAATTTTTCTCTAAAGAAGTGGATACATAGTCGACAACAGGTTATTATTAAGCTATTTAGAGATGAAGTATGATGAATAACATTTTGAGTCTATACTCGAAAAAATATTTTTTTTCGACTATAGCCTCGGGGGCTACTCCCATCGGGAGCGCTGAGCGCGTACCCGACGATATTTCTTGGCAAATGATAGAGCATGAGAAGTGAAGAAATGTTACTCCCATCGGGAGCGAGTTTTATGGTTATTTAAACCCGAATATTTTCAGTCGAAATTTGACTGCGATATAAGATTCTCGAGTTGCGTTATCGCAACGAAACTCGAATGTCGTGATTTATCACGAAGGTAAGACCCCGGGATCCGTCATGTGTGGCCTGGTATACGCACATGGATGCGCTCTGCTGGTATGTATCCGTGTCTACGACGCGAAGAAAATCCTGGTGGACGCACTGGGTACCCTGAGAATCACTGGGATTCATTCTTTGTAAGTCCTAAATGCGGCAAAAGAGTGGGTTTGACCGGTATCCCGAATTCAAGTCCAAGGGGATTGAATTTGAAGTAGGTGACAAGTATCTATTCCGGCAATTAACTGACCTCTTGATCCGTCAGAGATGTCAGGCTTGTTCATCAAAACCCCTTGCGAAATATTATCATGAAAATAAGTCGAAAGACCAAGTCAAAGATTTGAAGATAAGAAGAAGTCGAAAAATTGATCAAGTCGAAGATATAAAGATTAGAGATTCAACCCGAATCTGCAATTCTGGTAGAATCTCAGGGGCTACTGACAAGTGTATAGTTAATAGAGCCCGTTAGTTGAGTATCCCTAAGGCCCGTATAGCTAGGCCCAATTGTAATGACAGTCGAGTACGAGTTCTTACCGTATGTCGATATTGTAATCTGTATTGGACCCTACCCGATTCTCGAGACCTGGCCACCTATATATAGGGGCCAGGAGGGGACGGTGTAGGGCAGATTGAAAGCAAGCCAGGTCGAACACCCAAGTTTACTTTCGACATACACCTATTTCGACTAACTTTACCTTCGAGTTCATCCGACGCCCTATCTCCCCGATCCTAAGTCCTTCATCTAGGACATTTGTCGAGCTAACCCCTCGTCATTAACGGATACAAAAAAGTATATGGTTTTACTATTATCCGACCGTATCCAAAGATATACCATATTTCACGGTTATATCTAGACAATATTCGATAAAATATCCGACAATGGGTTGTTGAGTACGTGACTGGGGAGAGAAGATAAAAGAGAGTTATACATTTTGTCTTATGGTACACAAACACCACCATGCTAGGCACAAGCTAGTTTTATATGAACTAGGAAATTTGCCCATGCTTTGCCACAGATGATTTTATCAAAACAATTATATCATGGAGAATTTTCCACTAAAAAGGAACTTTTTCGTGATTGAGCGAAGAACTACGATCTAGAAAGAGAAGAAACCTCATGCTCTTACCCTGATTTCGTAAACAAGAACTAAGACATAGAAATCTTTAATTAAAACATTGTTGCTAACAAAACACAGTACATGCTCAATTATGAACAGATGTTTTGACTCTTCTACAACATCACTGCTAATCTGATATTTTCAACGAATGATTCTATGCTTACTCCATATCATGGAGTATATCATAAAGATGGGTCTTTCATTCACACTATTCAGCAGTCATATACTGACATATCAGGAAAAATTTGAGAAATCGGTGCATACATAGAAGGCTAGAAGCATTACAGTCTTTGCTTGCAAAAGTAACGCTGAATGCAAGTATGCATCTCTGAACAACTCTGGTCACGGTTGAATGCTACTCTGAACAATTCTTTTTCTTTTTACGAGATAAACAACTCTACTGAGCTGAACGGACATGACAAAATCAGTGCAGTGCAACATAACGATTTTACAACCATGCATGCGATTTAAAGATGAGGTTTTAGTTCACTTACGCTACTTGTGCAAAACGTATGCTGCAAGAGACTGCCACCTTCATTCACCCACACCCCACACCGTCTTGTGCAACACGAAGCTAGCCTCTTCCGCCTTCCGTTGTCACCTATTCCCTTTGTTTTTAAATATAAGATGTTTTAGTTTTGTAAAGTAAATGTATCTATATATTTTTTATTGTATAGGTTTACTTGAATACACATATTAAAAAATATCTATATATATGAGAAATGCCGAGGAGCACCCCCTCCCCCACGTCCCTGACAAACACCTGTCCCGGGCACTATGTATATCCTTGTATTACAATCTGTATCAGCCTCTGCCATCTACATATAGTTATAATTGGGCCCCACTTATAGATAAATGGCTCTGAGCCTCTGACCGAGCCCACGCTCAATTCCTAGCTAGTGCGTTCTTCCCCACCCTCTCTCTCTTCCCTCTGTCAAATCTTTGACTCAGCCAACTACCCCAGTTCCTCTTGTGATCCAGCGATTTCTTCGTCTAAATCGAGGCCGTAGCCAGAGCTTTGGCGCAGCATCTGTGGATGGCCGTTGGCGGAGGCGGGACACCGTGTCCGGCGAGCTCCTGGGACGGAGCCATGGAGTGGTCGAGCTCCTGGGACGCAGCCATGGCGGCTCCCCATCCGACGACGCCCAGGTCCCACGTCGCCTGTATCGATTAGGCTCCCCGCCTCCGCGCCCTGGCCCCCTCCCTCGCTACTCCCCTCATCGTCTTCCCGTGTTGCGGCACCGCCCAAGTCCCATGCCGCTTGGATCGATTGGCGCACGATTCACGGTGACAGCCGGGCAAGACTTTGTTGGTGCCGCCCTTTCCATGGAGCTTCTCCATGGCGGCGTCTACGTCACCTTCTTCACGCCCTGGAGCTGTTCCATGGCGGTGGCTCCCGAGCACCACCACCGGAAATCGGGCGCCGATAACAGGTCGACGGCGACGAGGCGCGAGGTTGACGAGGACGAGGGTAGTGTGAACCTGTTTTTGCCATTCAATTTCAGTTTTCTGTACCGACATGTTTGCTAAATTAATCCAAGAATTTTCTGCTAATCAATCCAATATTTTCACGCCCTTTCTAATTAATCCAATCATTTTCTACTAGTTAATCCGAAAGTTTGACAACCAAAAAGTAGATCATTAATGCCTGAACGATCAACGCCTTCTACTCCCTCACACTCCAACCTTTTAAAGTTTTACTATCTGGTGTCATTAATTCGGTGGGACGTAGTAGCATGAATAGCACACTGCAGTACAAACATGTATTGGACTGGTATTGAAAAGTAAATCATTTTTAAATATCTCTTGGTCCCACCTCAAAGCAATAACGTGTGGTTCACACATCGGTGGGTGTGGCTCCCGGGAGCCAAACCTCCGCGTTATATATATATTTGCTTTATAAACTTAAAATATATTATATTTTAAAACGGAGGGAGTATGTTCTAGCCCTCTTGCCAGCTGATGATTCTGGACGGACATCTACTGGTACATCTGACACTGCTGTCAACACCGTCACACCGTGCCGCTGTCTCTGACCTATCCTCGTCAGGCTTCTCCCTGAGACCAGATTTTTAAGACTACGTCAAGTCGAGGGAAAGTGTCCAGTGATCCCACACTTTAAATGCTTCTATGATACCATTTTTTTAAATTCAAACTTTCAAGTGTCTAAATAATTTAGAAAAAATATGTATGTATTCATAAGACTTGTGTTTACCATCCTAAACTTTTTAGAAACCAAATTCGAAATGCACATGGAGAAATAAAAAAGACAAATTGATATATGAATAGTACCATTTGTACTTTTGTCTTTTTATGACACTATTCTTGCTAGATTTCTCTTTTTTGTTTCTCTGTGTCTATTTTAAATCTGGTTCTCAAAATGTAAGATATCGTAAACACACATCTTGTAAACATTAACATATTTTTTGTGAAATTAATAGACACTTATAATTTTGAATTTTATAAACTAGTATCATGGTAGCATGTAAACTTGTGAAGTATAGATCACTAGATATTTTCCCGTCGAGTCGATAAACATCGTGGCTGCGGACCAGCTGCTATGCTCGCACATGCGCGCTGAACCTGATTACCCGAGTCAAGACTACGAAAAAAACTCCAGATTCTGGAGTACTAGCGAGTAGATTCACTTCGTTTTCCTATACTAGCGACTGAAAAAAATATGTTACGGTTGATTCTAGTCGCTGCTGATGCAGCATAGATCGGTTGGCGTCAATCAGTCGCTTGGAGGAGGAGCACGAACCTGGTTGCATCTGGCGAATTATATAAAGTACAAGCCGACGGATCCGAAGAGATTCAGATAAGGCGAAGGGTTTTCAGAGACCCGATATGAAAATTGAAGCTTTCAATCATCAGATCTATCACTTGGTCGAGGTTTCTGAAGATCAAAATTAGGATGGGTGGGTGTGGTCGAAAGTTGACGGAAACCAAAAGAGATCTGGTCTTCATCAACGGTCAAGTTGCTTGGTGATGCAGGCGAAAAAGCCATCGAATCCATGAATCCAACGTCCAAGATCCCCACGGTCGGTGCCAATTTACGACGGTGAACCTCGACAATGTCCTAGATATAGGACTTTAGATTGGGATAAGAGTGCGTCGGATAAACTCGAAGGTAGAGTTTTAGACAAACAAGGCGAAACTTGTATTATAATAGAGACAAAGCGTGATTACAAGCTAAATCTCACGTGTCCCCCGTAGGTTCCTCCTGGCCCCTCTTTATAGGTGGCCAGGTCTCAGGATCATGTCGGGTTCGATACAAACTCATAGCCTATGGCGGTGTACATTGTAGAAGTTTCCTTATTTGAATTATAAAATACTTTGGCTCCTATATTGGGCCATAATCTACGTGGGCCTTAACCCGAATATACACCATGGGTATCCATGCCATGGGTCCTGACAGGCGTACCCATGTTACATACCCTACCAATTAAATCATGGGTAGGGCACGGGTATAGCTTTTTACTCGCGGGTATACCCATACCCTACCCATTTATGCTAACATGTGTATCTAGATTATTCTTGAAGCGTTCGTCAAGGGCGGTCAAAGGAGTTTGGCGTCCCACACCCCAATTTCTCCAGTAATTAAGCATTGGTGGTAATCCATATGTCTTCCCAAATTAAGGAGATCAAAATCCGATGTTCTAGCCTCCAATACACTATGAATGGAGGTAAAATAGTGAGTAACTTCTGTAGTATTTGATCTACCTGTTGGATATCCAATGGGTACGGGTATCTGCTGGGTATGGGTATGGGTAAAGTTTCATACCCGTGAATACAGGTACGGGTAGAATTTTGTACCTACCGACTATACAGCTGTGGTTATGGTATTGCTCTATCCTACTCATATCCTGCCCATTGACTTCCTTAATCAATAACATTTACTGACGTGACTTGAGCACGTTAGGATAAAGGACTACTAGAGAATCGGTTGGATATATATGTACTGGGGAGTTGGAAATGTGGAGCCTCATATCTAGAGTTTACTAGAGAGAGGGAGTGCGTGAGATCAAGAGTTTGGTTAAGAGGGGAGTGCATCGGCGTGGGTAGTTGGTTTGTGAGGAAAGTGTGTTCTCTATACTATTTAGGAAATGGAAGTGATGACACGACATATTTTTAGAAATTTGGCCCAATACGTACCACGCGCGCGACTCGCCAAGGAAGGAGAATGCTCTGTAGCGCACGCACGCTACGAGACTTTCATTTCGCTGAATGTTTCTAGAGTTGGGCTCGGCCCATGAACACATTCCGTTGAATTCCTTTCATAGGCACATTCCCGCAGAAGTTTGCTAGCGATTCGTTTTTCCGGACGGAATTTCGCTGGTTTGTGATAGTTTCGCACACTTTTCTCTAGCATATATACGTTAGGATCTGGTCAGATTTTTTTTCTTTTTCTTTGTTTCATATGTTTCCTTCACTCTTTTTTTCCTTATAACTTATATAATATAATTATTGTTTCATTAAGTTTAAAAAGTGTTCCTCTTTTTATGATTCTTATTGTTTATGTTTAAAAAATGATTATATTACATTTTTATCCATATTTCGAAGTATTGTTTTATGTTTAGATTTGATTTTGTTCCTTCACGTTAACCTTGTTTCCTTGGTAGTCATGTTTTGTTCCACGATTTCTATAATTTTATTTTATTTCCGGTATTATATAGTTCTCTCTGCGTTTAGATTCGATTTGCCCTTTTTTGTTCTACGGTTCGCATATAATTGTTTCGCGTTTAGATTTGATTAGTTCCTTCGCGCTAGCCTTGTTCCTTTTTTGTTCCATGATCCCTATAACTTTGTTCTGTATTTAGATTTTAGTTGTTCCTTCGGCTAGCCTTGTTCCTTTTTTTGTTCCACGGTTCCTATATTTTTATTCCGTATTAAGACTCAATTTGTTCCTTTGCGCTAGCCTTGTTCCTTTTTTTTGTTCCACAGTCCTATATTTTTGTTTCAGATTTAGATTGATTTGTTCCTTCATCCTATCTTTGTTCCTATTTTTCTCCACAGTTTCTATATTTTTGTTCCGCGTTTATATTCAATTTGTTCCTTCGCGCTAGCCTTTTTCCTTTTTTCCATGGTCCCAATATTTGTTCCACATTTAGATTCGATTTGTTCCTTCGCGCTAGCCTTGTTCCTATTTTTTGTTCCACACTTCCATGGTCCCTATATTTTTGCTCCGTATTTAGATTCAATTTGTTCCTTCGCGCTAGCCTTGTTCCTTTTTTTGTTCCACGATCTCTATATTTTTGTTCTGCTTTTAGATTCAATTTGTTCCTTCGCGGTAGCCTTGTTCCTTTTTTGTTCCACAGTTCCTATATTTTTGTTTGCATTTAGATTTGATTTGTTCCTTCGCGCTAGGTTTGTTTCCCTTTTGTATTCATGTTTTTTTACATGATACTTATATTTTTGTTTCCCATATTTTATAATTTTGTTCCACATTTAAGATTCGATTTTGTTCCCTCAGTAGTCATGATTTGTTCCGCAGATGTTAATATTTTGTTCTCTTTTAATGTCATAATTTATTCCGTGGACTAGATTTTTTGTTCCTTATGTAGTCTTTATTTGTTCCGCGATCTAATTTTTTATTCCCTGGTCAGTAAAGCTTTAGTTCCATCGTATCAATTTTTTTGTTCACCAAGAATTCAAGTTTTGTTCCGTGGTCCTTGGGAGCTAAGTTTATGTTCCACGAGTACTCGTAAATTGCTTTGGGGTGGGTTAAGTATATTTTGTTCCATCTTATTCATGTTTTGATCTAATAGAAGTAAATTTTTGTCCGTTCAATGATCCTCACGCGCTAAAATTTATGTTTTTCCTTATGTACTTATACTTTTATTCTATGGTCGGTTAAATATTATTCTTCTTTGTCCAATATTTTATTCTTGGAAACAAAGTTTTTATCCTTTTAAACTTGTGATTTTACTCGCACTATGTATTGTTCCCTTTCTAGTCTACCATTTTGTGTTTTGCAGCCATTTGATTAGTGCAAGTAGGCAAAGCAAATTATTGTGTAAAGTTATCCACTTAAAATTAAAAACGCTGGTACCTTCTTCACCTAAAATCAGCATGCAAATGCACGGACACACAGGTCGCACTATGCACCTGCGCGCAGCTCCCGAGGGGACATTTAAAATAGCCTTCATGTAGCCATGTGTACTCCTTATTGCCAACGAACAACCGCTGCATGAAGATGAGGGCCACGGTCGCGCCATTGTTGCATCGTTGTTGTATGATGCTAAACATGGTCCGCCCCATGGATTCATCGCTGCGGCGCCTAGATAAGGAAGTGTTGTGATATGAGTCAAGACTCAGGACGCCGCCATGAGAAGTCACTGGTATCGTCGGCGTCGCCTCACACCCACCATTGGTGACGCTGTCACGGGATGCCGCGGCGAAGCCGGATCCACCGGCGGCGCGTCAGGGGATGTTGGATCTGGCAGCAGCGCCGCCACAAGGATTTCATGGCAGAGGAGTTATTCCTGCGGCGTCGCCCTTTCCATCCTCGTCTTCTCCATGATTTGCTCCCTCGCCTCTCGTTCGACGCCAGCACTTGCCGCCGGCCACCAGCCGCTGCCATTGACTAAGCCAGTTTGTGCTTCATTCCGTGACAACGGGTGGAATCGAAGGAGCGACCAAGGTGAATCAGAGAAGTGGATCATCGCCTCGTCGGTTCGTTAGTCGGTGCCGAGCAGGAGTGCGAACTAACGCGGCGACAGAGCACGAGCCCAACACACATTGACCCCAAACAAACCAACCTAGCAGGCCTCACTGAACCGACGCGTCATCTCGCAGGTGGCACCACGCGAGAAGAATCCCGCGAGCATCAGAGGGCTGAAACACTGATAGCGAGGCCAAATTGTATCGCACCTTGTTGGATCAATCATAACTCATCAATTCTAGGGAGCCTCCTTAGGGATTTGAAAACAGCAGTACACCACGATCTTGCAAATCTTGGGTTTTGTATTGACAGTAGCAGAACAACACAACTACACTGTTGCACAATGGAGAATTGGGAACTGCCAACATTACCTTGATAGGCTACAGTACCAATCACGGAAATGATTGATTGATTGCTCGGCTGATCAACTTAAATTGATGGGGATGTGGAGCATCGACGTATTAGTTACTGAATAGCAGATCAGAGTAAGTACAATCAGGCCAGGAAGCTATAATACTACCAGGATTGAAAAACAGCGGATAGTTGAGGCATCGCTTTGCCGCGTCAGGGCAACGGAAGCCTGGGTCCTGGCGTATGTCCTTGGGGCATCGGGATGCGAGTAGGCAAAAACGGAGAAGGAGATGAATCACACTTCCAGTTAATCAGATTCCCGACTACCTGGCGCCGCAGCAGATCGAACCTTAAAGGCAAATTAAAACACACATCGAACACCCTAATCGACGAACCTGGGGGAGGGCCACCGATGGAGTTGACCTCACGGAGAGGAGAACTGACGAAGACGACGATGATGTTGACCACTGGCGTCCCCAGGAGCTATGCTTAGCTGTGCCAATCTCCGTCTGCTCCGTATTTCCGCCGCCGTCGCTTATATCGCCGTATTTCCGCCGGTTGCCGTTCATCTAGCTGTATTTCTGCCGGCCGTCCCTCCCGATAACATGAAGCGAGGGAGGGATTGGGAGCACGTTCTTCTTTTTGACCCTAGAGGCCGAACAAACCGACTCTGTATTGAAACCAGAGGTAGCTCGACACGTTGACGACCCGTTGCGTGGCACCATGCAATTTCATTAGCAAAAATCAAAACGGAACCACGCTAAAGGCTTCAATTCCAGGGAGCTTGTGCTCCTTGAAGACCGTTCGCTCTCCTCTCTGAATTGTGTAAGTTGTAGCTGACAGAACTCTATTCATGTGAGTACCTCCTAATTTTTACTGCTTATTAATTGGCCTATCTTGCAACACCAACATCTAACATGAGCGCACCACATTTCTCACCTACTAGTGCAGATACCACTGTTACACAATACGATCACTATGTATTCCTCCTTTTTTTATTACCCTGTATTCACTGCAAACTTACTCTCACACAGATTTCCACACCAAAATAAATGGTCCTTGTAACTCCACATGGCAGGTTCACTAGTGGTCAGGTGGTACAGTATAAAAGAACTTCAAAAAAAATTGACGCTCTTCTTTTCTTTATGGATGCAAAGTTTCCATACAAATGATGAATTTAGGTTCCCTACCGAAAAGTAGCTTTGGCACATAAGCACCAGTGCTCTTGCCAGTTGGAGTAAGTCTCAGCCATTGATTACATCAATTTAGCCATCCATCTGTCCGCAGCCTCTCACTACAGAGACAGTCTTATTATTGTATATCTGCACGTATATGTATCTATGCTCTATGTATTTCCCCTGGAGGTCCATTTAATGCAGTACAATATGTGCGGCAACTGTGACGACAGCAGAGTTAGGTGTGCAATTGCACAGTGCATCGTGTGTGGCAACATGACTACAACAGGGCATCCAGTATTTCATTTGTACCATTTCAATGTCGTACGACCTCCCAAATAAGTCCAAAAAATGTGACATTTTGGTATAAACTTGTATGGTAATTGCGCCACCATTGTTATTCAATATGGTTATTGGTAAATTAAATAAGAAAATTCAACTAACAATTCTAAGCTGATTTCAACAAATTAAATTTTGTTTTTAACTCTTTGGGTATACAATATTTTTAGGTGCCTAATAGAAGACATTGATAGCAACCAATTCTTGATAAAACTACTAATTAAAAACCATTCCTTTTCGCCTTGAATTGTTGAATCTCTTAGAGCATTTTCACCGGCTCCTCCGAAACTGTGTTCGGCAATGGCATTGACATGGGAGATTCGTGGGCGTCGGCGATACATGCCAGAGATTTGGGGGTGGTTGTCCACACCGGCACCTCCAAAGTGAGACACAGAATTTTAAAAGATCAAATGGAATTTTCGGTATATTTCATTAAAACTTTTAGGAAACTTTTCATAATTTGAATGAAAAACCTAATCTAAACCCTAAATCTAGCGGCGGTAGCGGCCAAAGACTTTGTAGTCGTATGCCGCCAAAGCGCCGCTATCCCCGTCGTCTCTGTCACTGTCCGATAGGCCGAGGGAGCTATTGTCGCCACCGACTTCCAAAGGCGGGGACGACGCCTTAGCTTTGTTGGCGCTGTCAGCGACCAAACAGAGCCTCCATTTCTTCGCGTCGATGGCCGCGGATGGCTGCTGAGACGCAGACATGATGATGGCCACACTGCGCACATCCGACGTGGCAACACGTGTCGGGGCGTCCGAGTGAACCTCGAAGAATCGGGGCCGACACAGGGTAGACGGACAGTTTTTAGCGCGACCCGATGCCCATAGCGATTTGGGGCACCAGGTGTCAGCCTGTTTTGGCGTCTCACGCCTAAAAGCCCATTTGGGGACCATTCTAGGGCACCGGTGGAGATGCCCTTAAATGTTGTGCAAAGTAAATACATGCTATCTGAATCTGTCTCTCTTAGCATCATAATGATGTAAAGTCACTTCCAAAAATCTAACAATTACTTTTCATCGTCTATCACTAGATACACTATGACGACGGGTTAACTCGATAAATGTCTAATATGAAGGACTTAGGATCGGGGGAGTAGGGCGTCGGATGAACTCGAAGGTAAAATCAGTCAAACAAGGTGTGTGTCGAAAGCAAACATAAGAGTAAACTTGGCTTGCTTTCAATATGTCCCTTACCGTTCTCTCCTGGCCCCTATATATAGGTGGCCAGGTCTCAAGGAACGGGAGGGGTCTGACACAGATTACAGTATCAACATACGACATGAACTCGTATTTCGACTAGCATTACAATTGGGCCTAGCTTAACGGGCCTCAGGGGTACTTCAACTGACGGGCTCTATTATCTACACCCTTGTCAGTAGCCTCCGAGATTCTACTAGAATTGTAGATTCGGGTTGAATCTCAAATCTTTATTTCTTCGACTTGATCAATCTTTGACTTCTTCATATCTTCAAATCTTCGACTTCAAATATCTTTCATTATACTGTCTTGCAAGGGGTTTTGATGAACAAGTCTGACAACTCTGATGGATCAAGAGGCCAGTTAACTGCCGGAACAGATACTTGTCACCTACTTCAAATTCAATCCCCTTAGACTTGAATTCGGGAAACCGGTCAAACCCATCCTTTTCCCGCATTTAGGACTTACAAAGGATGAATCCCAGTGGTTCTCAGGGTACCCAGTGCATTCACCAGGATTTTCTTCGCGTCGTTGACACGGATAATTTCTAGCAGAGCGCATCCATGTGCGTATACCAGGCCACACATGACGGATCCTGGGGTCTTACCTTCACGATATATTTCAATCATAGCATTCGAATTTTGTCGCAATGACGCAACTCGAGAATCATACGTCGCAGCCTTGTTTGACTGTTTGAATGTGCAAACTATTCGAGTTTGCTATTTTTTAGATTCTCATAAATAACTCTCGATGGGAGTAATCGATCTTTATTTTGTCGATAATGAAGTCGAATTTCGTTGCCGACGAAAAGTAGTCAATTGCGCCTGTTCCGGTCGACGACCATCTGGCCCTTTATTATTGAGTGCACCACCAGTGCTCCTGATGTAAGAATGTCCGAAGCTATGGGCAGTTTATTTGTAGCCGATCATAGGCTTCAATCTCTTCTTCTTCTTTCTGTCGACTTCTTTTTATCGGGTGTGCGACCAGCGCTCCCGATAGGAGTAGCCCCCGAGGCTATAGCCGAATTTTTTCGGGTATAGGCTCAAAATATAAAAGTGTTTACCTAGCATATTGTCCTTTTGTGATATCCTCGGCACAACTTATGCTTAATTATTTGTCTCTTTTTCTTCTCATGCCTAGAGCCCCCGAGTCCATGACGAGGTGCATTGTGCTCCTTTGATGTATAATTTTTCACTTTTTACACGTATCTTTGTTTTTGATACGCTGTTTCTTCCTTATCGTCTGCTCTGGGCAGAATATAAAAGCCCATAGATGTACTTTGGACCTTGTCTCTGCAGAGGCCCATTAAGATGTGCTTATAAATAAAGCATGCTTGGCGAGGGTAAAAAAACCCTAATTCCTTCATTACTATCTTTCTCTGTCGCATCATCTTTCGTTTCCTCATCTCATCTAGGGTTTTATCCTCCCAGCACATATTTCCATGGCCGATGCAGGTGGATCGCAGCTGAACATCGATGCGCTGGTGGAAAAGCGAGGTCATGGCCGCCCTCGCGGTAGTAAAAATAAATCCAAGGACCTGGCTGTAGCAGCCTCGCCATCTGCTCCTGTTAAGCGGCGCCCTGGCCGCCCTCTGGGAAGCAGGAACAAGACCAAGATGTTTATTGCTGCTCCAGGTCCAAGCGCTCGGCCACATAATGCTTCTCCACCTTCTTCTCCCAGGATATACTCCTTCTTCTGCATCGCCGGCGCTCAATGCCGCGAGATTCAGCGGGTGCCGCTGAAGTTTACCAATTTCATGGACGGACGAGAGCTGCGAGAAGCAGTTCTTCATGAACACTCTGGAGGAGGAACTCCCTATGAAGTAGAGGTCTGGTATGACGGGGACGGCGAGATGTACTTCAAGGGCGGCTGGCCTCAGTTTGCAGAAGACCATGACCTCCATCAGGGTTTCTTCATGATCTTCGACTACCATATCGGTACGTCGAAGTTTGACGTGAAGATTTACGATGGTACTCAATGCCAGAAGGAGTATGAAGCTGAAGTGCAGTTTCATTAGTCATCTCCTTATGTAATCTCGTGTTCTGGTTATCCTTTGGTTTGTTTATCTGTAATAAGTAATGAACTTTTATCTTGTGCCTTCCTTATTGATAGACCATGGGAGAAAATCGTCGTTCTGAGGTGTGCTTTTGATATATTATCGGGTTACCTGGAACCATACTTATTTTGTCGAATATCGGGTTGCGAACAACCTAGTAATATATCTCAAATAATCGCAGATACCAAATCTTCAATAACTTATTTATTTTATTTGGGACGACTCGAGGGTTTGAGCCCCCGAGTGGAAGGAAAAATATTCATGCATATTGTCGAGTTAACCCAAAGAACCCGACCTATGGCTTCATGTTCTGGGTTCAGAGGGTCATATCTTGAAAGTTTCTTGTCGCCATACTCCTTCTATGCATAGAACCGCCGAAGTTGCTCCGCGTTCCATGGGTTGCTCTCGTCTTTCCCCCTTTTTTGTCTTGTAGTCGATAAGCTCCTCCTGGTATTACCTCTGTTACGATGTAAGGTCCCACCCATGGGGACTCTAATTTGCCATGACCGTCTTGCTTTAATCGCAAGACTAAATCTCCCACCACGAAAGATCGTGGACGAACTCGACTACTATGGTAGTTTCATAGATTTTGCTGGTACTGCGTTGCTCTGGCAAGTGCTACGTCTCTTGCTTCATCAAGTGCATCGACATCATCTTGAAGTGCTTCAGTGGAGGTTGTCTCGTCGTAAGCTATGATTCTTGGGGCTTCATGGGTGATCTCGACTGGAAGCATGGCTTTTGCACCGTGGACCAGAAAGAAGAGGGTTTCTTGAGTAGCCGCGTTGGGTGTAGTTCTAAGACTCCATAGCACGGAGGATAGTTCAAGTACCCAATCGTGTTTGGCTTTTTCGAGAGGTGCTAACAGCCTCTTTTTTATTCTGTTGCATATTAAGCCATTAGGTTTTTTGACTTGTCCATTTGTCTTTGGATGCGCTATGGAGGCAAATTTTAGTTTGATTCCCATACTTTCGACGTAGCTTTTGAACTCTTTTGATGTGAAGTTTGTCCCATTGTCCGTGATGATGCTATGTGGTACTCCGAAGCAAAAAATAATAGACTTGATGAAGTTGATTGCGGCTGTGGAATCTTGGGTTGTTACGGGGGCTGCCTCTACCCACTTGGTAAATTTGTTGACTGCTACCAGCATGTAGACATGTCCTTTTGGCCAAGATTTGTGCAATTTTCCTACCATATCGAGACCCCATTATGCGAAGGGCTAGGACAGTGGTATTGGTTGCAATTCTGTTGCCGGTGCGTGTGGTCGAGACGCAAAACGTTGACAAGCCTCGCATTTCCTTACTATATCCTTTGCGTCTTCAATTGCCGTCAACCAGTAGAACCCTGCGCGAAAAGCTTTTAGCTGCGATGGCTCTGCTGCTAGCGTGATGTCCGCATACTCCTGCGTGGATGTCTTTTAATATTTCTTGTCCTTCTTGAGGAGTGACGCATCATTGCAGGACGCCTGCTATACTTTTCTTGTATAGTTTCCCTTGTAATACGATAAAAGCCTTGGATCGTTGTATTATCCTCCTTGCTTCTACTGTGTCTTTGGGTAATGACTTGTTTATCATGTATGCCAAATATGGCTGCATCCAGGTTTCTTTGATCATCATAACTTCTTCTGGTTCTGCCGTGCTTCCTTGGCCATGCTTGCCAGCCCCCGAGCCTGTTGCTTGGTGTTGGGCTTGTTCTTCTGTAGTCGAAGTTTTGTTGCTCTTTATTGATCTCTCTACGATTTCTTCCCAAAGGACTCCTTGTGGTATGGGTAAGCATTGGGACCCGATATTTGCTAGATTGTCGGCTTCCTCATTGCTGGCTCTGCTGACGTGCGAGACTTCACATCCATCGAACGTTCCCTCTAAATAATAGTATAAGTTTCTGTATGCTGTCATATTGTCACTTATGGCGTCACACTTGTTCATCACTTGTTGGACGACAAGATTCGAGTCCCCGAATATTTTCAGTCGAGTTGCTCTGCATGTTTTGGCCATTTTCATTCCGTGGAGCAGAGCCTCATATTCGGCTTCATTATTAGAAGCTTGGGGAAAACTCATCCTTAAAATATATTTCAATTTGTCGCCTTATGGTGATATCAGGACTACTCCTGCTCCTGCGCCTTGGATTCTTTTCGATCCATCGAAGTACATTGTCCATACACTTGATAGGTCCGGTGGTCCTGTGTTTTGTAACTCTAGCTGCTCTGCTGTGAAATCTGGCCGAACTTGTGATTTGATCGCCTTTCGCTTTTCATACGTGATGTCCAGGGGTGATAATTCAATTCCCCATAAGGAGACATGTCCTGTCGCTGAAGGATTATTCAATATGTTGGATAGTGGTGCTTCATTAACCACTATAATTGGGTGCACCGCGAAGTATTGTCGTAGCTTTCGTGCTATTGTGAATACACTATATGCAAGTTTTTGGTAGTGCGGGTACCTCTGTTTTGTTGGAGATAGTACTTCGCTGACGAAATATACTGGCCTTTGGACTCCGTGAGCTTTTCCTTCTTCGCTTCTTTCGACTACTAATACTGTGCTCACCACTTGATGTGTTGCTGCAATATATAGTAGTAACGGCTCATTTTCCTTTGGCGCGACCAACACCGGCGGTGTGGAAAGCACTTTTTTCAGTTGTGCGAAGGCTGTATCTGCTTCTTCTGTCCACTCGAATTTGTCGTCTGATTTTTTTATTAGAGCATAGAAAGGAAGTGCCTTTTCTCCCAACCGTACGACGAATCGACTTAGTGCCGCGACGCGTCCTGTGAGCTTCTGTACGTCGTACAGCTTTGTTGGTTTCCCCATTGTTAGTATTGCTTGGATCTTCTCTGGGTTTGCCTCTATTCCCCTTGCTGATACCAGGAATCCTAAAAGTTGACCTGCAGATACCCCAAAAGAGCATTTTGTCGGGTTAAGCTTGAGCTTATACCTGTTTAAGTTGTCGAATGTTTCTGCCAAATCACTGATTAGGGACTCTTCTTTTCTTGTGGTGATGACCACGTCGTCGATGTAAACTTGAATGTTGCGTCCTATTTGACTTCCGAGGTAGTTTTGCATCATTCGCTAGTAGGTTGCTCCTGCGTTTTTTAAGCCGAAAGGCATGACTTGATAGCAGAACACGCCATATGGTGTGATGAAGGCTGTTTTTTCCTCGTCCTCTTTCTTTAATTTTATCTGGTTATAACCAGAGTATGCATCCAGGAAGGAAAGCCTTGCACACCCCGCTGTTGAGTCTATTATTTGATCAATGTGAGGTAGAGGAAAGGGATCCTTCGGGCAGTGTTTG
This sequence comes from Dactylis glomerata, assembly GCA_007115705.1. Classification (NCBI taxonomy): domain Eukaryota; kingdom Viridiplantae; phylum Streptophyta; class Magnoliopsida; order Poales; family Poaceae; genus Dactylis; species Dactylis glomerata. The sequence continues at coordinate 3,719,251 of QXEO01001278.1, read as the reverse complement.
TTGAGAGATGTGTAGTCGACACATATTCTTTGTACGTCTGTATTTTTCTTGGGGACGATAACTGGATTAGATACCCAAGTCAACGTTTTGATTTCTCGGATGAATCCTACGTTTTCTAGCCTGTGTAGTTTGGACGCTATTGCTTTCCTTTTGGGTTTGTCAAATCTTCTCAGTGGCTGCTTGACTGGCTTTGCTTTGTGATCCACATTTAGTGCGTGCTCGACGAGTTCCCTGGGAACCCCTGGCATGTCTGAAGGACACCAGGCGAAGATTTCCCAGCACTCACGGAGGAACTCGATGAGCGCGCTTTCCTATGCAGGATCCAAGTTTACTGCTATGGAGGTGGTCTTGCTTGGGTCCGTAGGGTGGACTTGGATTTTCTTCGAGTCTTGGGTTGTATCGAAAGCCTGATCTGGCAGGGATCGTCCAACGTCAGGTAGCACATTATGATCGGTTTCACCTTTCAACCTTGCGTATTCTGCTATCATACCGAAAGTTTGCACCAGCCTGTTGAATTCTTTATCACAAGTGTTGGATACTTCAAAATTGCCTTGAACTGTAATTGTTCCTTTAGGTCCTGGGATTTTGAGCATGAGGTATGCTTAGTGGGGTACTGCCATGAACTTTGCAAATGCTGGGCGCCCCAGGATTGCATGATACTGTGAGGGCCAGTCCATGAATTCAAACTCCAGCTTTTCTCTTCAATAATTGCTGCTATTACCGAAGCAAACGTCGAGTTCTATTTTCCTGAGAGGGTAGTTTGCGCCTCCTGGTACTATTCCGTGGAAAGAACAATCTGTTGGCTTTAGACTTTCAAACGAAATACACATTGCCTTCAGAGTTCTTGCGTATATTAGGTTTATACCACTTCCTGCGTCCATGAATACTCGCCCGATGTCGTATCCCCCTATTTACGCCTTTAGCACCATTGGCGCATGCCCTGGCCTGGGTATTTTCCTCGGGTGGTCTGCTCTGCTGAACCTGACTGGTTGATCGGACCATTGCAGGTATTCTGTGGTAGCTGGTGGTGACGATATTGCCAGGTTTACTTGTCTGGATATGCTTTTCCGCTCTTTCTTGGACTTTGGCATCGGTTGAATCATTGCAGATATATATACTTTTGACTCTAGATGCTTTGCGAGTCGTTGTATTTGGTACCCCTGACTCATGCTTTTTCCTCCCTGTCGTATTCCTTAGCTTGAGTCCATGGCACCTTGCAATCTCAAGAAGGTTCTGCAATCCTTCATCTGGTGGTTAGAAACTCTTTTCCCATCTAGGTACGCATAATGGATGCGACAAGGTCCATATAGCATGTCCTCAGTCGACGGGCCAGAGAATTTTGGTTTTTCTGTTCCTCGATTGTCTCTTATCTGAAATTCCCTGTTTTCATGGCCTTTCTGGTCCCTTCTGTCATATCCCGCGGCTATCTGATTTTGCCTTGCGTGGCCTTCTCCGTTGCGGTATCTTCGCCTTTACTTGCTCGCTCTGTCGACTTCTGGTGAACGTCCCCTTTTGTTGTTGTATGCGTCTTCTCCATCGGCAAATCTGTTGGCTACTTCCATTAACTCTGACACCGTCCTCGGCTTTGTTCTCCCTACTTCTTCCACGAGATCAAAACGACGAAGGCCGGCTGAAAAAGCATCTATTGCTCTCTCGTCGGAGACGTCTTCTGCAGAATTTTTGATTATACTCCAGCGCTGTATATAAGAGCGAAGAGTTTCGTCTTTCCTCTGGACGCACGACTTAACTTCTTCTAGTGATGCTGGGCGTTTGTATGTTGAGCAAAAATTTCTTGCGAATTGGCTTTCTAGTTCTCCCCAACTCCCAATGGAATCGTTGGGTAGAGTGTTCAACCAGGACCGTGCTGCGCCGGTGAGGTGTAACTGCAAACTTTGCATCGCCGTTGCTCTTGTTCCCCCGAGTACTTGTACTACTTGCAGATAGTCTGATAACCATAGCGTGGGTTCTTGCGACCCATCATATTTTTGTTGATCGTGTGGTAACTTGAATCCTTTGGGTACTCGCGTTCTGTGAACCCTGCGGGTAAAGCATAACGCGCCCATCTCTTTTTCATCGTCTTCATAGTTTTCTTCTTTCCACGCATGGCGCGCTTTGTTCACTCTTGCTTGTGCTATTATATTCCTTGCGTCTTCCCTCCGTGTTTGACGCTTTTCGTCGCCTGAGGACTCGATTGTTTCGTTTTGCGAAGGTTGGCGCTTGAGTCCCTCCTTTCGCTTCTCCTTTCGATATGTCATCTTTTCCTCTGGAAGATGTTTCCTTAGCCTGTCTTCTACCAACCCGAGGCTTCGTATTGCGGCTTGATGCATGTGCTCCCGCGGATCTCTGGGCTTTGTTTGTGTAGTTAGTAGATAAGCCTGTGCTGCTACCAGTGCTGCTTCTGGTGTTTCTTGCACAAAGTCCTCTTCCTCATCTGATGGGTGTGCACTTTCACTTTTCGTATGGCTTTCTTCTCTTGTCCGTGCTGTTGTCCTCCTGCTGTGCTTCGGGTCTCTGTGCCTTTCTATGCTGGACTCTGATGCATCACTATATTCATCCCAGTATCCTCCACTTGATGTGCTGTTGTTGTCTTGGCTTTTCATAAACATGTCTTTTTCCTCCCTCAACTTCTTTCTGCGCTAGTGCAGTGCATATTGATACCCCATTAGAACTTCTCTTCTTGAATCTGCGGGTACATCCGTACCGAGATTAATGGCTAACATGATCATCCTCCACTCTCTGGCGGAGACGTGAACTTTCTCCTTCTCCTTCTTGCCGTTGCTCCTCAATTTGTCGACTTGCATGTCGACCTCTTCATTGTTTGCGTGATTATTCTCTTCTGCTGCTTCAGTAATAATGACGCATAACTGGTGTACGCTTCTGGAGACGCTGCTGCTTCCGGTGGTGAAATCCCTTGAACTATCGTGTGGCTTATCCACTGTTACTTCCACGTCGGGCTCTCCCCGAGTTTCGTCGAATTCCTCGAGTTTCTTTTGCAAATTTTCTGTTACTGCGAGACTGACCGGCGAGTTTACCTCGCTAGAAGAGCCCACAGATGATCCAGACTTGGTGATTGTCTTGGTTTTTCTTGCCGACGGACCCGATTTCACCGGATCCGAAAGACGAGTCGAACCCGAAGGTCCGACTCAGAAGCTCAGACTTCCGATCGTCAACTCTATCTCTTGATTTTCATCGACTGTTGGATTGCTATTGGCTAAAAGCAAAAAAGCCGTCGAATTCATGATTCCAACGCCCAGAGTCCCCGCGGTCGGCGCCAATTGATGAGGGGTTAACTCAAAAAATGTCCAATATGAAGGACTTAGGATCGGGGGAGTAGGGCGTCGGATGAACTCGAAGGTAAAATCAGTCAAACAAGGTGTGTGTCGAAAGCAAACATAAGAGTAAACTTGGCTTGCTTTCAATCTGTCCTTTACCATCCTCTCCTGGCCCCTATATATAGGTGGCTAGGTCTCAAGGAACGAGAGGGGTCCGACACAGATTACAGTATCGACATACGACATGAACTCGTATTTCGACTAGCATTATAATTAGGCCTAGCTTAACGGGCCTCAGAAGTACTTCAACTGACGGGCTCTATTATCTACACCCTTGTCACACTGAAAGTTTACAATAAATCTTAGAGGTCATAGAGCGAATTGGGAAATAATTCGATTCCCTGGAGAAAGGAATAGCACAACTAAGAGCTGATCCCGCTCCAAATCTAGCAACTGATCCCGCTACAAATCGGCATTCTCCATCTTCTCGGCCTCTTCAGCTCCAATGGGGGCTATGACAAAGATTACCTACGGAAAGTGTTATTGGCTCTGGGGCATCAGTGATTCCCATTGTTTTTAAAAAAATCAAACATTATATTTGTAAGTTTCAAAAAATTATGAAAATAAATCTAGATACAATCAATGGTGTAAGCATATAAAATTTTAATATTCCCTTGGATCACTAATACTTTTCTCTAGCATGATGAATCTAGACACAACAATGTGTCTAGATACATCATGTTAGAGACAAGTATTAGTGGTTGGAGGAAGTATAATTTTTTTGTATTTTAGGCTAAACAAAAAGTGAAAAAATCTAATATAAGTTGTATATTTGGAAAATACATATTTGGATCATGTTTGAATTTTTTGTGTAGCCCAAACTACAACGTATTTGAACATGATTTTATGCACTTTTATAAAATAAATAGTTGGTTTCATCGGATCTTTTTCCTTTTTGAACTTATAAAAAGTGATTTTTTTCAGAAAAAATAAGAATCACTGGTGTCGAGAGCCAAAAATATCCTCTCGATTGCGGTCTGCTAAGTTATTTTGCTTGCTCTGTTGTGCGATCGCCGGTACAGTCGATTTTGGAAAAAAAATGTTAAAAATAAGATCTACCGTGCAGTCCCAGCTATGTACATCGTTGTTAATTCGCCACCGTAGTCCCAGCTTCCATGTTCCTTCCACCCAACTCATTGCACATCTGACATTAGGGGACCAGAACGCCCACCTGTTGCACTGTTCCGGTATACGAACACTACATATATCTGTTTTTCCCAGCGTTTGTATTTGCTATAAAGTGTTACTGGCACAGTTTTCAACACTAAAACAAGCCAATCAAGTGGATACACCTGGCGGGAGCACTGGTGCCCAAGAGCATAAAATCCCCTTCCGTTCCCTATGTGACAAAGAAGAATGTTTTTTTCTCTTTTTTTCAAGTAATCAAATTTGCCTCCTTTTCTAGATTCTAGAAGCAAAGCTTGTGTCAAAATTTACCAACAAGCACTTGGTGTTTGTGCTAAAAAGGACCATAGTTGCATAAAAATTGATCAAATTTTGAATTAGATGTTTTTCTACAGCACATGATCTCTAATTTGCTGCAGAGCAGCTGAGAAACTCATCCCTACTACATGTAAGATGCAAAAGCTCAACCCCAACCCTACTTTGGTCTCTCTTCTAACCCTAAGGGGTCACCGATGGTGACATAAAGCAATTCACATCTACAAAAACCTCTCAACAACCCAACAAGTATCATCTACGCTACACGTGTTGCCTCAAGCCGAACTTCAACTACCACAGCTCAAGTCCATCAGCTAGGACCCGATTTGTGCAATTTCAGTTGCAGCCATCGAGGCATGATCGTCAGGGTGTATCGACCATGCTACATATTTACGTCCAGGGAGGGTATTCACTAGATTAGAGCACTCCAAACCGAAGAATCGCCTTCACCGCATCGAGCATGTACATCCTTGAGCCTCTCCACAGACTTGCATATGCCGCTGCAGCTCCAATCAAAGGACGCGACACAAACATTGCCAGCTTGCCCTTTCCACTCACAATCTGCAGACGTGTTGAAGCACAATTAGGAGATGTCAGAGAAGTGTTTGATGAGGGTAAGAGAAGTTAGAGAAGTGTATGATGAGGGTTGTTCAGCGGTGAGGAAGCAGACAGACCTGGTGGAGTTCCACAGCACATGTTCCTTTCATCAATATGATTAACCTCTAAACCAATAAACCACGACCCCAGTGATACATCTTCATTTGCATACTTGTGTAAGATAGGCCTGTCAAAGATCATAGGCATCATTAGATTTACTTCAATTGTATCCAGAGGATTATTTTACCATATGACCATCGACACGTACTGATTTATTGAGATATAGGTCGCAAGATCTTTTGAGATGGCATATATTTGCCCCGTAGCATGGCGAAAGTACTTGTTTCCATCCTCCCCAAATTTCCAGGACTCAGGTTCGTGGTACTTCAAGTTCCTATATCACAAGAGCAGATTCAAACAGGAAATTATAGTTTGTACCTCAAGCTAGCATTTAATTTCAAGAAAGTTTAGTTAGCATTACTTGTCAGCAAGAACTGGTCCCGACTTCATGCAGCCAATGTAAGTTCTTGGTTTTGATTTATGTCGAGCAAGGGTAGTGGCAAGCATTCCTGTTTTTTCCATGTGCAACACACCGATAAGGTGATAATTAGAACTGAGTTGATTTTTTCTCCAAAAGAAGGCTATAACATCAAAGAAATAAAATGCACCTAAGTTCACATGCACATCATCATCGACCTTGACATAGAAGTCAGCATCCCAAATGCCCACAGCTGTGGAGAAGAAGATTTTTGTCTTCGCGGAGAGTTCATGATACCCTTCAACATGGTCCTGGATAATAAATCAGCGTCAAGAGGAACATGGTTAGTGCTAGTGCCAAAAATGTATGAATGAATGTCATAACATCGTTGAAGGGTAAACTCTTACCAGTCTAAGAAAGTCGTGATGCTGCGCATCTTCTGCGTCTATTGATTTGTCCAATATACTATTGGATGTAGCACTGCACAATCACCAAAACAGTTCACATTTGTCAGGTACTACCAAATTTTGAAGCAGATAGGAAGGACATGGATGAACAAGAAAGTTAACACCCGGTGTGTGAACCTTGATCCACAGCAGGATAACTACTATACTGAAGACAGCTGACAACATGGCTGCCAGAGATTAGATAGGAATGGACTAGTCGACTAGATGAGATGATATTTCAGAGAAAATAGACTGATTCTTTCTTGCTTGCCTCAAACATAGATACATGACCTTTCCTAATATGGTACAAACTCCTAACGAATTAGAGTCCTTCAATGCTAGATTATCTAATACACCACTATTCATGGTTTTTAAAGCGTCGCTTAGGCGACGCCTTAGCGTCGAGGCGCCCTGGCAGCGAGAAGCGTCGTCGTCGCTTTAGTTTTCTGAGTAAAGCGTCCTGTAGCGTCTACAAAGCGTCGATTAAGCGTCAAAGCGAGCAGAGCGTCGTCTTCTTCCCTGCTTCGGACGCCTACAGAGCTCGAGCGGGAAAACAGAACGAGCGGAGCGGCAAACCAAAATTGAGGCCAAAGCTTGGAGGGAAATTGGGGCTGCCTGGGGGGAAAAGAGAGGGGAGAGAGGGTTCTCAGACCTAGGTTTCACAGAACGTTTCAGAGAGAGAGACAGAGCTCTCTCCCTCTCTGGCGGCCAGCTCCTCGTCCTCCAGATCTGGGGCTGCTCCGGGCAATTACTCCCTCCTCCGCCGGCCTCCTCCACTCCGGCCAAGCTCCAGCACTTCTCCTCCACCTGGCGACGCTATTCCCCAGCAGGGAACCAAGGTATTGCTCCTCTTCCCCCTCCTGGTCTCTTTCCTCTCCCGCTCAGCTGCTCTGTGTTTTGGTGGAGAGGGCAGAGAGAGGTTTTCTGCTAGCGCTTTAGTAATTACCGTAAAGCGTCGCCTCGCTTCGCGCTTTGAGCGCTTAGGCGTCGAGGCGCCCCCCCAGCGCTTTAAAGCGCTCGGACGCTTTAAAAACCATGCCACTATTACCTAAAGGACTCCTGATCTCCCTCTGTGACTCACTGCTGCTAGTCCACAACAACCGTGTTCCGCAGAAAGAGAGCGTTAAATTAAATCAGGGCTGTGTAACTGGTTAGCCATCGCAAGATTGCAACTCAAGGAGTCAAGGTGTTCTGCTAGCAAATGGACAAATACTAACTTAGCAAGAGTTTTTGGCATGTCTAAGTGCAAAATTTGAGGACAATTGTTATTTATAACTTATTTCTGGATGCCTGCACGAAAGACAGCAACACCAACTTGTGTAGAGCTCAGAACACATAGATATATCTATGAGACTGTAGAAATTTAAACAGAAGTTGATTCATTCTACAAATAGAAAAGAAAATACAGCCAAGTGGTAAGAATACAGGCTCTAGGCAGAGAAAATTGGAAGATCACAAATGATTGACCAGTATAAATTATCTGACAGTAACAAGAAACAACTGATTACCTATGCCCTATAGTGAAGCGGATAACTATTCCCTTTTGTTCTTCAAGCTGTAGCAACTTTTCACCTAATTGCAGGAAAAGAGCTTTAGTAGAAACAAAATAGTGGACTATGCTGATATTTAGAACTCAATAAGGATGTAGCAAACATCAAGCTGGAGGTTATTATAAAGTAATGGTTGACATAACAAAAAATACATATAGAATAATATATAAATATAGAGTTCACACCTACTTAACGAACATCATTTGCTGCAAGAATAAATCAGCAAGTTATCTTACGAAATAGTCATTCGGCTAAAAAAAAGATACACAGGTTACTAGATAAGTATCGTGTACCAAATTCTCAAGTTTGTTGGGCAAGCATAGATAATAGACCTCTACACTAACTCCATAAGCTACCACCACAGCCCACCAGCTTCCACTTCTCTATGGTAGTAGTGGATAAAAGTTACAAGGCCAGCAGCTTGCTGTTTCAGTGCAGGTTAGTTATTCTGATTATCGCTTTATCAGTGCCATGTACTGCATCAGGTGCATATTCCAAAAATCTGTCCAATAGATTTATTCAATCATGCCGTGATAGCGAACATGGTGACTACAGAAAAAGAAGTCAAGATAAAGAGACATGATGCTGCTAACTGCAAACAAATGGCTTGTGGTACGAAGCAAAACCACAATAAGTGAATTAGCTCATCGACATTCAAATTCAGTAAGCGCAAACATGCTCTTATTCGTCTAAATTAACAACAAAGTGTTACCAACCTTGAGGCATCCATGTCTCTCGGACTGAATCCCGCCGCTTGCGGCTACTGAATGCAGTGTTAACTCCAACAACCACGAATGCCTTTTTCCTTGGTTGGCTAGTTTCTGAAGTTACTGGCACACCTTTGCGGACCAGTTCCAATGTGCTTCGCTTGGCCGCAAGCTCCATCTGCAGCGTTGAGATTGACTTATCCAACAATCTAAGACCACAAGCAATCCCAACAGAACTTTCAGATGCAAATTTCAAACGCAGTTGAACTCTTAGATTTAACACTGGATGGGTTCAAATGAACTTACTGTATGGCTTCGTGGGTCCTGGTTACCTCTCCCATTATATCCTTGTCTGTCCCATGCTTCTGCAAACAAAGTGTAGATTGAAGTGCTGGAACCAAAAAGTAATGTACAAATTGATGGTGAAATCATGCGAATTAATTGAACTTGGAAACCCACCCTCTTTGTGTTGCAATCCTCTGACACGAGTTGCAACTCCTGATCCTGCCTCCTGCGTTGAGACATGATGTGGTTACTGGTATCTGGTGCTGTCCAGAAGCTGTAAAAGCACCCGAAACGATTCGTCAAGATATGCCAAAGAGCAACCAAGAACAAGCACTGGAAGTCTCTTTGAGATCAAGAACCAAAACGATCCTTGCCCTCTGTTATCTGTTTCAATTTCAGGCTTTCAGCCTCAGAACTTTTCGAAGAGCAACTGAACCAATCAAATTTCACCTTAAATCCCATTCGTGCTTTTTAGTAGGTAATAAGTCGTTGTCCAGATAAAATCTGCCAAAACACAACTACTCTTGCAAGTAAAGTATGAATCCAACCGCACAAGGACAAACAGGTACTAGTTCCAAACAAGCTTTACTACTAAATACTAGCAAGATGTAGGTATATCCACACTTGATTAGCAAGTACGAAACCACCCAAACGAGCTGCTCTCTCCATTGAGAGAAGCAAGCAGCCGACCCAAATGAACAATCTCCTACAAACTTTCCAGGCTCTTTATGGTAGATCTCACACGGGCGTTTCGTGAAAACGGCAGCAGCAGCAAATTCATTCTTCTCATAGAGAATTAATGCAGCCATGAGCTTGGATTTAATGAAACATGAACCAGTCGACATCAAAACGCGATCTCCCTTGTTCTAGAATAAGAAACGCGAGCTTTCCACCAACCCAGATCGCCATGAGCTCGGAAGAGGAAAGAACAGAGAGAAGAAGACAGACTAAAAACCACCGATCTCCCTCCGAAACAAATCTCAGCACGACAAGGAATTCGAAACCGCGAAGCATAGCTATTGGCTACTTATTGTAAGTTCTAAAAAAATAGAGTAAAATAGCATAGCAGCTTTTAAAACTGCAAGTCTCAAGCGAGTCAAAGACAAAAGGAAATCTGCCCCGCACGGTGCACCCCCATCCGAGCAGCCGCGCCATTAACGCGTCCCGTCCGAGCATAGCCGGGAGAGGAGCGTACGGCGAGACGAGATCCATCCGGACTCGAGCCGAGACGGAGGGAGGGAGGGAGCGAGACGTACCGGCTGGTGAAGAGCATGCCGAGGCCGAAGCTGAACGCGCAGAGCACCAGCAGCCTCCACCTCGCGGAGGACCTCCGCTCCAGCGCCCCGCCTTTCCCCTTCATCGTGGCGGGCGCCCGATCAATCCCGCCACTGAATCTCTGCTTCGAGCGAACGAGCCTGAGTCGATCTTCCCAGCAGAGCTTCCTCGACTAAGCGAAGGGAAGATTCGATACTCCAGCCGCCCGCGGAGATAGGGGGAAGGCGGCGGCGACCAGCGGAAGCAGGCGGAGCTGGTCGAGTTTGCTTTTGTTTTTCCTGTCTGAAATTCAGAAATGGGGCGCGTGATGGGGGCGGCCTCTTTTGTTGGGATTTCTCTGTTTTAAAACGCACTTTTATTTTTGCTTAACTCCTTTTTCTTCTTGAGACAGACGCGCCAGCTATACCTCTTCTCTATATCTTGGCCAGCTACTTGATTCTGAGCTCTCTTTTCAGCTGTATCATTATTCTTATTATCTATTTACTCGATTCCTAAATTTTTACAAGGCCGTGGATCGAACATAATGGAAATGGGTACTGTAAAATACCTTTTACTTCGAAATATAAGCCTTTTTAGTAAACTAATTTAGCTTTCTAAAAACAATTACATTTCGAAATGAAGCTAATACTTAATCATTCAAATGTCCTTGTAGGTTTCATGTGGTAGCTGTTTTAGGCTGTTAGTGGTTGGGCAGGACGCACCATGGGCGTTGATCATGCGACATGACGTGCAAGTAAATGACCAAGCTGTTCTTGCTTAGTTGTGCGAATTAGGTCACGCGAGATGCAACGGCTGAACCAAAGATTCCGCTAAAAAAAACTGTATCATCAAGAAGGAACCTCCTCACATGAACATGACAGGGCGATTAGAAAAACGAAATTAGATTTAACTAAACTCCCCAGGGGCCAGGACAGAAGCACGTACTGTACATAGAGAAGAAGAAAACAGGTCGGCAAAAGAAGAGATGGGGGTCAAAGACAGTTGAGAATTACTACAGTACTAGGAAGCTCGGCGCGGCAGCATGCCGCGCCCTTAACTGTTAGATTGTTGCTTAAAGTATTGTATAAGTACTACAATATTGAGTTGCCGAAGTAGTGCAGCAGTGTTGGTGTCAAAGCACGGTTGAAGTACGTTAAAGTGGTACTATAGAGTCATGGGTCGGGATAACCTTTTTCCCGCACAATAGATGATCATGAAGTGATGAAAAAAGACGGTAGTACGAACAAAAATCAACGGAATGATCTAGGGGCGATGAAAAAAAAGAGAGGATAATATGACAATAGCACTACACTGTAGCTGTAGTGGGCGCTTCTCTCCCACCGCTCTCGTCCCCTTCTCCTCCACCTCGCCTGAGAGTTGACCAAGAAGACCAGGCCAATCCCGAGCCTCTCTGGCGGCTTTGCCGGCCAGAGATGGCAGAGGAGAGGTGACGGAGTAGTTTCTAGGTGTAGATCTAGGTCTCCGGCCGCGGGCCGTTAGTTTTGGAGTAGGGTGTCGGCGCCGGTGGGTCGGGCTCGACACACCCGGAGGTGGAGCTTCAGTCTGTCGTGCTCCGGTGGTCAGAGGTGGCTCAGCTCAGCTTAGAACCCGAGATCTCCGCAATAAGACCTGGTGTGCTCCTCCTCTCTCCCTTGCTCCTCTCTTCCACTCCCTCTCGCTCTGGCTTGGCCGTGGAGGCAGGGGATCTGAGAGGTGGAAGTTGTTGTGAGCCCAGCTGAGAGGTGAGGAGGTCTTCTGCTATGTTGCGGTGGCGCGCAGTGGGGCGGTCGCCGTTTGAAGGAGCCGGATGTCCAAGGTGCACGACGTCGACTTTGTCAGTGGCGTGCCTCCTTCAATAACGCCCGCCCGGTTCCGTCCGCTCCGGCCGGCGGGCCTGGTGCTGCTAGGAGCTAGCCTAGGTGTGTGTGGATCTGCTATAAAAGCACTATTTTCTTTCTTTGGTAGAAGAGGTGGCGGGCGATGGATGAACCGATGAAGCTTACTTTTCTATTTGTAATGCAGTAAGTAATCCATCGATGATTTATGCATCATTGAAAAACTACCGTTGAGTGTATACACTTGGTGAATTACGCTTAGTGTTGAAGGTTAGCATGGAATAATAACCACTGGTACCTTTTATGAACTGTTGAATAATTACGGTTGAAAAATTACTTGTTATAGAATTGCGCCGCATTGAAGAGCTATTGTTGAGCAATTACCATCCAGAAATTAGTGTTTTAGCCAAAGATCTGTAATGGTAGAAAATCACCAAAAACTAATATAGTGAGCTCTATCCATACTATACCAAAAAATTATACATGTACCAGAAAATTACATCAAAGAAATAATCAATCCCTAAAATTTCGAAAACTACTGTTGTGAAATTACTATGGAAGAATTGTGCATCATCATCGTTATGGAAGAATCACTATTGAGTAGTTACTGTCGGGAAAATTACTGCTTGAGCTAAAGATTTGTACCGGAAGATTACTGCTAGAAAATTGCTCAAAACTGCTAGAAAATTGCTCAAAAATATTGTAGTGCATGAAAATACTATAAAAAAATAAAAATAACAGGAATTACTGTAGTAGGTGTTGGGTGATGTTTTGACCGCTGGATCAAAATCCAGCGATCTAGCCAACGTGATGTACTGTTCATGTGCACCTGTAAACCGTGCTAGTGAAATGGTGCTCTTAGAAGAGGCTAAAGTGCTTGGCTTTTTATATATGTACCAGACCGTTTAGATGAAATCTAAGGGATATGGATATGGCAAGCACTGTAGATTTGAATATCTACAGTGTAACCATGACGTGGAGGCTCCCATCAATGGCTGAAAGAGTTAGGCATTATATAGGTAGATATATAGAATTGCGCCGCATTGAAGAGCTATTGTTGAGCAATTACCATCCAGAAATTAGTGTTTTAGCCAAAGATCTGTAATGGTAGAAAATCACCAAAAACTAATATAGTGAGCTCTATCCATACTATACCAAAAAATTATACATGTACCGGAAAATTACATCAAAGAAATAATCAATCCCTAAAATTTCGAAAACTATTGTTGTGAAATTACTATGGAAGAATTGTGCATCATCATCGTTATGGAAGAATCACTATTGAGTAGTTACTGTCGGGAAAATTACTGCTTGAGCTAAAGATTTGTACCGGAAGATTACTGCTAGAAAATTGCTCAAAACTGCTAGAAAATTGCTCAAAAATATTGTAGTGCATGAAAATACTATAAAAAATAAAAATAACAGGAATTACTGTAGTAGGTGTTGGGTGATGTTTTGACCACTGGATTGAAATCCAGCGATCTAGCCAACGTGATGTACTGTTCATGTGCACATGTAAACCGTGCTAGTGAAATGGTGCTCTTAGAAGAGGCTAAAGTGCTTGGCTTTTTATATATGTACCAGACCGTTTAGATGAAATCTAAGGGATATGGATATGGCAAGCACTGTAGATTTGAATATCTACAGTGTAACCATGACGTGGAGGCTCCCATCAATGGCTGAAAGAGTTAGGCATTATATAGGTAGATTGTTTTTCCTGCCAATCCGGTGGACTAATCAAAGGAGATTCGCCGACCGGCAGCAGGTATAAACTATGGTTTGAGAGAAGCAATCGGAGATACGGAGCACGTTAGCTAGCTAGGTGATGTTAGGCGCGAAAGAGGCACGGCCAGCTATGTGCAACGGCAACGTGCCAACGCCTCCTGGACTGGAAGGAATGGCAGCGATCCACTGCCCTCCGTAACCAAAAACCATCGCACCTGATTGAGAGCATCAATAGCACAGGTGAAATGTATACGGCTGGGCCGACCTATAGTGGCAGAGGCGAAATGGACCCCTGCTTCACTTCAAAATCAAACTATGTGGTCACCCTCGCATACAGTAGCATCGTTTCTAAGGGAATCTCCAGTGGTCCGACGCAACTCGTCCGCGTGCGTTCGAATCAATCAGACCGGCGCGTCGTCAGCACACGTCCTAGCGGTGCGATGTATCGAGACCGACACCACCAGATTTGGGTCACCGATACATCGGCGCGGACAGACTGTTGGAGTTAACCTTGTTGTTCATGGCTTCATCATGTTTAAAGTTTATTTCATGCATATAGTTGGAGTAGGCTGCGGCAAGTACACAAAGAATAGAAGTGATCTTTTGTGTACATGCAAGCTGATATAGAGTTCAGTAGCGATTAGTGCATGCAGATTAGAGAAGATACATGGAGAACGGCTGGACAGTCATGCCAAGGTGTGAGCGTCGCATGGCGCCGTGCGCGTGTAGTGGCACTGATATGTATGTGTGCTATTGCATTAGTTTGTAGCCTGATGATCTGGATGCAGGTTATGTTAGCAATACGCAGGAAGCTTCATCGAGTCCAAGCGGCCGAGTCGTATGGATCAGCATGCAGCAAGGAGTTAGACAGTTAGTTGAGTCGTGTGTTCGTGCCGTTGTGGGCTAGCTGCAGCTGATCAGTAAACTTGGAAGTGACTCAAACGCCTGCGTGCGTGTGTTAGTGGTGAGTAGAGATCGGATCAAGCCGGTATGAGGCTTGACCGCGCATGCATATTTCCCTTTAAAAAGGCTTGTAACCTGTTCGTTATTTGACAAGAGAAAAGGAAAGCACAAGTGCGGTGCTGCGAAAAGACTCTGTGTGTCCAGTGTGTTCGTGTGTGTCTTCTTCTACCTCTAGCCAAAACCAACACTTGGTATCAGAGCCATGGCATTGGTTCCGCACGGTGGTGCCGGGGGGAGCTCGGTGACGCTGACCTGCCCGGAGCTCACGCCGGCGAACTACACCGTCTGGGCTATCAAGGTGGAGGCGATCCTCGACGCTCAGGGCGTTTGGGAGGCGGTGTCTCCTGCGGATGGCACGACGACGGTCGACGAGAAGAAGAACAAGATGGCGAGGGCGCAGCTCCTCGGCGCGCTGTCGGAGGACATCCTCATGCAGGTATCGGGGAAGAAGACGGCGAAGGAGGTGTGGGAGAGCCTCAAGACAAGGTTCGTCGGCGCCGATCGCGTCAAGGCGGCGCGGCTCTCCACTCTCCGTGGCGAGTTCGACCGGCTGTACATGGCGGAGGAGGAGCGGCTGGACGACTACGCCGGCAAGATCAGCGGCATGGCGGCGAGGTACGCGAGCCTAGGCTCGACTCTCAGCGACGCCGACATGGTGAAGAAGCTGCTCGACACCGTGCCCGACCGGTTATACAACGCGGTGGCCGGTGTTGGTTTTAAACCCTGAAACTTTACGAGCTAAACTAGATTGAAACAAGATCAAAACAGCTAAACTTGACAGAAAACGAAACAGGCAACAAAGATTTTCGTTGGTGCTCTTAGCCGCACCTCTTCTCTTCTATTCTGCTCCTTTTATAAGCGTTTACAAAAGACTCCACGTCCAACACGGATCGGGAAAACCGAACCCAACACGACGTGACCCGGTACACAACTCGTACACGGTTTAGACTCTTCGTAAACCTTCCTAATTCGACCGTAACCTTCCTAATCTTAGACGACAAGATTAACTTCAACATTCACCTCCTTAAGCTTGTCGTACCCTTCCTTCCTTGAGTTCTTGAACTCCAATCTTCACTCGCATTTCCTGAAACTTTAACCGACTTAACGGCTTTGTCAAGATATCAGCGAGTTGCTCGTTTGTGCAAACATACTGCACGTCAATTCTTCCAGCGTCCACATGATCTCGGATAAAATGATACCGAGTGTCAATGTGCTTGCTTCGCTCATGTAGTACCGAATTTTTGCTGAGTGAAATAGCTGATTGATTATCAACACGGAGCACCACTGGTTCCACCTCCTTCTTCTTCATCAGATCAGCTAATAGCCTCCCCAACCAAAGAGCTTGGCACGCCGCCGTACTTGCAGCAATGTACTCCGCCTCGCAAGAGGAGAGTGCCACACCCTTCTGTTTTTTAGAACACCAGCTGATCGGGTTACAACCGAGGTAGAATACCATCCCCGTAGTACTTTTCCGATCATCTATATCACCTGCATTGTCACTATCCGAGTAACCATGAAGCTTCAGACCTTCTTCTCCTTTCTTATATATACAGCCATGATCCAATGTCCCTTTGACGTACCGCAACACTTGTTTTACAGCAGCAAGATGTTCAGTAGTCGGCTTCTCCATGAAACGACTCACAATCCCAACGGAGTGAGCAATATCAGGTCTTGTGTGGATCAGATAACGTAGGCTGCCTACGATGCTTCGATATTGAGTACTATCCACAAGAGGATTTGAGCTCTCCTTGCTCAATTTCGTTCGTGGATCCATGGGAATCAGAGTTGGGTTACAATCTTTCATCCCACATTTGTCCAACACCTTCGCTGCATACGCTGATTGACTCAAGGAGATTTTTCCGGGGGTTTGATGCACTTCAATACCAAGATAATAGCTGAGAAGACCAAGATCACTCATGCTAAATAACTTCTTCATCTGATTTTTGAAGGCCTCAATCTCTCTAGTACTTCCTCCGGTGATGATTAAATCATCCACATACACCCCAACCAAGAGTCTATCTCCATGTCGGCTTCTCTTGTACACAGCATGCTCTAGTGGACACTTCTCAAAACCAAGAGCAACGAGTGACTTATCAAGTTTAGAATTCCATGCTCTAGGCGCTTGACGGAGTCCATATAACGCCTTGTGCAATTTCAGCACCTTGTGCTCCTCACCTTTCTTTTCAAATCCGGGCGCTTGTGCAACGTACACCTCCTCGACTAGATCTCCATTTAGAAACGCTGATTTCACGTCCATGTGATGGACTTGCCATCCTTCTTGAGCTGCAATAGCTATCAGCAGTCTCACAGTTTCAAGACGAGCAACAGGTGCAAAAACTTCCTCAAAATCAATGCCCTGCCTTTGTACGTATCCTTTCGCTACTAAGCGCGCTTTATGTTTCACAACTTCTCCTTTGCTGTCCTTCTTCAGCTTAAACACCCACTTCAGACCAATTGCTTTGTGACCAGCAGGCAATGTGGTCAATGTCCATGTCTTATTGTCATGAATTGATGACAACTCTTCCTCCATAGCACGCCTCCAGCTTGGCGTTGCGCTTGCTTCCTTGAAGTTGGCTGGTTCCTCGATACCGAGAAGGCAAAGCCCAGAATACTCGAGGTCTATAGGAACGGTGTCCCTGTAGATGGACGAGACGTTGCGGAACCTCAGTGGTCCACTTTCCAAAGACGCGTCCGTAGAAGCGCTTGCGATCGGCGTCCTTGGGGAGTCTGGCGTGGCCGGTGCGGGCGTTGCCGGTGAGGGTGCAGCTTTCGGCGAAGCTACTGGAAGCTCTTCATCTTCTAGCTCGGGGTAGAGATCAGCGTCACCATCTCGCATGTCAATGCTGCCACCGTCATGGCGTGCGTCCAACACGTCGTGGTCGCCTGCAACCTGCGTGTCTTGCAAGCCATCATCGTTTGCTTCTACACCTGCATCAATATGAGTTGAGTACTCAACAATGAGCGGCTCAACAATAGAGTTACTCGCCGGTTCACTGTTCCATGCCCAAGCTTTATCTTCCTCGAACACCACATCTCGGGAAATATGAACTTTCTTCGCCACCGGATCATACATCCGATAAGCCTTCGAGTGAGCACTAGTTTCATAGCCAATGAAAACCATCTTTGTGCTGCGATCTTCAAGCTTGGTGAGGTGAGGTGTTGTCTTCTTTACATGCCCAACACAGCCGAAAGTCTTCAAATGAGCCACGTTTGGCTTCCTTCCATAGAGAGCTTCATAGGGAGTTTTATCTGGCACACTCTTTGTTGGTGCCCGATTTAGGAGGTAAACCGCAGTAGTGACTGCCTCTCCCCAGAACGTGTTAGGCAAATTCTTGCTCTTAAGCAAACTGCGAGCCATTGCTACAACAGTCTGATTCCTTCTCTCGACTACTCCGTTCTGCTGTGGTGAGTAAGGAGCGGTGAGAAATCTTTTTATCCCCTTCTCCTCACAATAGTCATTGAACTCCTTCGAAGTAAATTCTCCTCCTCGGTCAGTACGTAGCGAACGTACATGCAGCTTCAGCTCCATCTCTGTCGCTGCCTTGATCTTCAGGAACGTCTCAAAAGCTTCATCTTTGCTCCTTAACAAGACGATCCACATGTACCTTGAGAAGTCATCTACTAGAAGAAGAAAATATTTCTTTCCTCCGTTTGTGGCCGGTGAGATCGGTCCACACAGGTCACCATGCAGCAGCTCCAACGGTGTAGTAGCTCGAAAACTAGACACAGCAGGAAACGACGCCCTGTGTTGTTTTCCAATGAGACATCCATCACACACACGCTCGATGTGATCAATTTTCGGCATCCCATTGACCATATCCTTGTCAGCTAGCTTCTTCAAGGCATGAAAATTCACATGCCCGTACCTTGCATGCCACAACCACGCATCTTCTTTTGATTTAGCTAACCAACACTCCGGCTTTGCTTCATTGATGTTGAGAATATACAGCCTATTGCTCGAGCGTTTTACTCTTGCTAGCACCTTCCTTGCTCTGTCCCAGAGTGTCATGTAACCATCCTCCACAAGCGTTTTGCAACCGTACTCATCCAGCTGCCCGATGCTTATGATGTTGCTTCTCAGCCGTGGTATAAAATACACTTCAGTGAGTATGCGATGCTCGCCGTTCTGGCACTCGAACAGGACAGATCCTTTTCCACATATCTCTACTATGGAGCCATCACCAAATTTCACCGAGCCAGTTACTTTGGTGTCTAGCTCGACAAACTTTTCCCGACAGCCGGTCATATGGTTACTTGCTCCTGTATCCAGATACCATGAAATATTCTGGGTACCTTTCAGCTTGGGGATGACTTTCTTCTCGTTTAAGAACACCTCCTGGATCGTAGCCGGAGCATCTAGCGTTAACACGCACTCCTCCACTAGCATCAGATGTGCCTCCTCATCATCACCCTCCTTAGCCAGATGTGCCTTTAGCCTTCTATCCGGCTTCTTACAGTCTTTTGCAAAGTGACCCTTTTCGTTGCAATTAAAACACTTCACTTCTTTGACGCCATAATCGCGTGGCCTCCTTTCATCGACGAAACGATCACCTTTGCGCTGACCAAAACCTTGCGGGCGATCACTGCGGCTCTTGCCGCCACCACGGCTATCGGTCTTTTTGCTACCGGAAGCTTCATACTTCTTCCGCTCTTTAGCGATACGAGCTTCCAGGTCAGCGTGAGAGTACAACAACTTCTCACCGTTGTTGTCCTTAGCCTCTTTCTTTCCCTTCTGATTTTCTTCATGCGTCCTCAATCTCCCGATCGCTTCAGGCACCGTCATCTTGGTTATGTCAGTGAACTGCTCAATCGTCCCGATAATATCTGTGAATTTATCGGTAACCGATGAGAACAGCTTCTCGACGATCTCTGTATCAGTGACTTTCCCACCAAGAGATTTAATCTCGCTCGCCAAGTTCGTGATCTTCACGGAGTACTCGGCGATCGTATCTCCTCGCGCCATCTCCAACTTGTTGAGTTGGCGTTTCAGCACTTGTGCACGGGCGCGCTTCACCTTGTCCTCGCCGACACGCATCTCACGTATCGCCTCCCACGCCTCCCTTGCTGTTTCATAATTTGCGAGAGTCATTACCATGGAATCTGGTACGGACTGCGAGAGAGCAGCCATGGCGCCTTCATCGACCTCTTCATCAAACTCGCCATTACCTTCTATCGCCTTCCACACTCGGAGATTCCGTAGGATGAATTTCATCTTCGTGGCCCAAACCACATAATTTGTGTCGGTCAGTATAGGATACTGAATCGGCACAGAGCTTACTCTTGGCATCATCATGAGAGGCTTGCCGCTTCCAGCGGCCGCCTCCACCATGGCCTTCTTCGCCGCCGCCGCCTTCTTGTCGTCTTCGTCGCCGCTTGACATCTTCTCTTGTTCGACAACCTAGCTCTTCTAACTCGACCAGGCTCTGATACCACTTGTTGGTTTTAAACCCTGAAACTTTACGAGCTAAACTAGATTGAAACAAGATCAAAACAGCTAAACTTGACAGAAAACGAAACAGGCAACAAAGATTTTCGTTGGTGCTCTTAGCCGCACCTCTTCTCTTCTATTCTGCTCCTTATATAAGCGTTTACAAAAGACTCCACGTCCAACACGGATCGGGGAAACCGAACCCAACACGACGTGACCCGGTACACAACTCGTACACGGTTTAGACTCTTCGTAAACCTTCCTAATTCGACCGTAACCTTCCTAATCTTAGACGACAAGATTAACTTCAACAGCCGGGATCAAGCAGTTCTGCGACCCGGAGAAGATGGCGTTCGAGGAGGCGCTGGGCAGGCTCAAGGCGTTCGAGGAACGCTCACGGCGTCGCGCGCAGGCCCAGGCCGGCGGCGAACGGAGCGACGGGCAGCTCCTTCTCACGGCGGATGAGTGGCGTGCTCGCGACCGCAACAATGCCGGCAAGAAGAAGAGCACCTTCGACATCAAGAAGATCCGCTGCTACAACTGCCAAGAGTATGGTCATTTCTCCCGTGACTGTACCGAGCCAAGGAAGGAGCGGGTGCATCTTGCCGTTGCGGACGTCGACGACGAGCCGGCACTGCTGTGATGATCCGCAAGGAGTTCTCAAGAAGAACTTCAAGGAGGTGAAGGTCGTGAAGAAGCTTCTTCGCATCGTGCCATCCAAGTACACCCAGGTAGCTATTGCCATTGAGCAGCTTCTTGATCTTAAAACGATGTCCATGGAGGAGCTTGTGGGAAGGCTCAAGACGGCGGAGGACCGGAGCGATGCAGACGACGGCACAGACAGCGGTGAACATGGTGGTGGAGGTCGCTTGCTCCTCACGGAGGAGGAGTGGCTCTCTCGCTACCTCAGTGGCGCCGGAAAGAAGAAGAATACGTTCGACATTC
Source organism: Dactylis glomerata (assembly GCA_007115705.1). NCBI lineage: Eukaryota > Viridiplantae > Streptophyta > Magnoliopsida > Poales > Poaceae > Dactylis > Dactylis glomerata. The sequence goes on along the minus strand of QXEO01001278.1, from coordinate 3,698,266 downwards.
GCAAGGTCCGCTGCTACAACTGCCAAGAGTATGGGCATTTCTCCAAGGATTGCACAGCTCCGAGGAAGGAGCGGGCGCATCTTGCCGTCGCGGACGTCGACGACGAGCCGGCGCTGCTGTGATGGTCTGCATGGAGTCCTCAATAAACGATAACAAGGTTAAGGGGGTGATTGTTAGAGTTAACCTTGTTATCCATGTCATTAGCTCATGTTTATTTCAGTTCAGTTTTTGCATCCAGTAGAAGCTGCGGCATTGTGCACCATAGAGTGTCTTAGTGTACTAATGCAAAGCTTGTGGTCGTGTCATTGAAGATTGGCTTGGTACTGTGCATGTACGGTAACCAAGTCTCCATGTATTAGTTAGTTGCAAGCCTAGTTTGTAGGAGTGATAACGACGCAAATGCATGGATAGAGCTAGCTGATGGATAGAATTAGTAGTGGACCTGGTAATCACCCGTTGTCTCCAGCTGCGAGGAGAGTGGCCGAGTGGTGTGGCCGTCGTGGTTACTAGCTCCTATCTATCGGCTAGTGGAGATCAAGCAGTCGTGGGCTTGACTGAGTATGTGTGCGTACACTACATATAGCCTTGTAACTAGTTTGTTATTCGTCAAGTGAAACAAGAGAGGCACAAGTGTGTGCGGTGCCAAAAGACTGTGTTTCATCTCTATGGTGTGTGCGTGAGTCTTCTCCTACCTTGGGCCAAAGCTTTCACAGACGCGCTGTTCGGCCGTGTCCTCCCACGTGGGTGTAGGCCCCGCTTGGCAGTGGCTCAACGGGCAGGAGCGATGATGGTCAAAGGCTGGACGCGCTGCCTGGCCTTCGGCTGCGCCATCCCGTCGCTTCGCTCTATGTTGTGGCATTGGCAGCCTGCTGTGCCGCCCGACGCATGGCGAGGTCACTTCAATGTCGGCGCTTAGACCTCCGCGCTGGCATCTAATGCCATCAGGTCTTTTTAAACCGGCCACGCCCGGTCAGTTTTTGCACAACGATGCTGCCTTCTCCCTTCTTCCTCACCGTTCTTCTCCACACCACCGTAGGGCGGCGCTAGCTAGGCCATGGCCAGAGGCATTGGATCGAGGGGAGGGCGGGTAGGGCGCCCACCGGGCCGTGGCCGTGAAGGTAGGCGTCAAGGGAGCTGAGGAGGGAGCCGCGGTGGTGGCGGCCAGAGCTCGTCACCGCCACCCACCCGTGGACGCCGTGGACGGCGTGGCGAGAGCAGCACAGCGCCGCCATCTCCTCCGCCTTCTCCTACTCCCCCCTCGACGGCTGAGCCCGAGCCTGTTGACGGGTTTGAGTTCAGCGTCACCCTCAACTACGGCGGCGACCCGGACTGCATCAAGCTGCCCCGCAAGTTTGACGACATCGTCGACGTCAGGACGAACCAGGTCCTACTGCGGGTGCGCGGCGGTGCCACCGGCTTATGGAGCACAGAGCTTCTCTTCGACTGCACTAGCACGCCGTACCTGGCCAGCGGGAGGAGGAGGTTCTTCCAACGGCACGAGATCGTGGCCGGCCACCGGCGGTCACCGGATCACAGTCACAGTCTTCGATGATACCATGTGCTGGCGGCAGTTATATGTGATGGGTTCGTAGCATAGAAAACAAAAAAATTCCTACGCATGAACACATAAACTAGCCAAGAATATCTACGAGATGGTAGCAACGGAGACTAACCCTCGAAGACCGGTAGCGGGGATTACGTTCCCGCACAAACGTTGCCGATGGAGAGTCGAGGAAGACTGCTACTGGTTGATGGCGCCAGGAAATTACTGATGGTGCCAAGTTGACGTGGGAGCAGACTGTCCTTGTGCGTGGTGAATAACCAGCCCGTTGGAAACCCCAAGAGGAAGGTATGATGAGTATAGCAACTAGTCTTCCCTCAGTTAAGAAACCAAGGTTTAATATCGATCAGGAGAGGAGAGACAAACAACTGAAGGTGATGCGGAACCTGCACACACACAAACAAATACTTTGTTCCCAACTTGCGATGAGGTTGTCAATCTCACCGGTTTGCTTGAAACAAAGGTTATGAGCGTATCGAGTGGAAAACAATATAGTATGCGAGTAAAATAAACAGTACGAGTAAAGTAAACAGGTGATAGCAATATGATGTAAATAGGACCGGGGTCCACAGTTCACTAGTGGTGTCTCTCCATAAGATAAATAACACATGCTGGGTAAACAAATTACAGTTGGGCAATTGATAGAATAAAGATAAACGTGATATGTCAAGAAGATCACTATGAGATTTACTCTGGGCATTACAACAAAATACATAGACCGCCATCCAACTGCATCTATGAATAATAATCCACCCCCGGGGATATCAATCCGAACACCCCAGTATTATTAAGTTGCGAACAACAGATAATTGCATTAAGCAAAGTGTGTAATGTAAACAAAGCATATGCCCTTGAGCATATGAATGTTGTTTTCTCCCTAGTAGCAACAGCACATCTACCACCTTAGAGGTTTCTGTCACCCCCCAAGTGAAATAGAGGCATGAACCCACTATCGAGCATAAATACCCCCTCTTGGAGTCACTAGCAACTACTCGGCCAAGATAGCTACTAACAACGGAGAGCATGCAAGATCATAAACAACATAGAGATAACAAAAGATATAATTCAGTACAGTAACTTAATCATAAACACCAATATTCATCGGATCCCAACAAACCAAACATGTAGAATTACATAACGGTGATCTCAATCATGTAGGGCAGCTCATGAGATCTAAACATGAAGCACATGGTGGAGAAGACAACCATCTAGCTACTGCTATGGACCCATAGTCCAAGGTAGACTACTCACTCATCGCTCCGGAGGCAAGCATGGCGATGAAGAAGACCTCCGGTGGCGATTCCCCTCTCCGGCAGGGTGCCGGGAAGAGCTTCTGGACCCTCCCGATCTTCGGGTCGACGGTGGCGGCGGATCGCGATGTGTTCTGGAAATCTGATCGGGTACTTAGGTTTTTTCCGTCGGGGGGTCTTTATAGGCGAAGGGGCAATGTCAGAGGAGGAGCCAGGCGCCCTCACGCGGGGCCCGCGCGGCCAGGGGGCTGGCCGCGCCACCCCTGCGTGTGGGGCCCTGGTGGCCCCCCTCCTACTCCTCTTCGCATCTCTGGAAGCTTCCGGGTAAAATAAGACTTCAGGAACTTGTTTCGTCTAATTCCGAGAATATTTCCTGTGTATCACTTCTGAAACACAAAAACAGCAGAAAACAGGGAACTGGCACTGTGGCAACTCGTTAATAGGTTAGTTCCGGAAAATGCATAAAAGTGCCACTAAGTGTAACGAAACAATAGGCAAATGGTGTAAAAACAAGCATGGAGCATCAAAAATTATAGATACGCTGGAGACATATCAAGCATCCCCAAGCTTAACTCATGCTCGTCCTCGAGTAGGTAAGTGATAACAAAGAATAATTTTTGAGGTGACATGCACCTACACAATCTTGATCATATATGTAAGCATTTGTGAGCTGGGATCATAAGAACTTAAAACATGGGCATGAAGATATAATCTTGACAATAAGAAACTTAGCAACCATGTTGTAAACATGCAAATGAACACAAACAAAAGATCATGAAAATGAAACAATGAAAGTCAAACGTGTGTTCAAATCATAAGGAAAAACATACAAAAGGCTTTCAGCTTGTCCTTCAAAGAGAGCAAAACATAAATGCATAGGACACCTTCAAGTTTAAGAGGGTGACTAGATACAAATAATTTAAGAACAACTAAAACCAACAATATGAATCAATCAATGAACTTTGGGACAATGCATATCACACTAAGAATGACAACTATGCTCTCTTAATGGTGCATAAAGAAAGAAGGTGGTGACTCAACATAAAAGTAAAAGAAAGGCCCTTCGCAGAGGGAAGCAGTGATTGCAAGTTTTATAACCTTCAAAAATTATGGTACTTACCGGCTTTGAGCTCTCATTGCCCCCATCATAAGCATCTTAAATGGTTAAAGTTAATGCAAGAACAATTATGATGCATATGCTTGACAAATCATAAGTTGAAGACCTCGTGCCCCGTGAATACGAGTACCCAAACCTCATGCTACTTTACTTAGAGTCCCAAGCAAGGCTCTTGTCATTGTAAGTATATGCATATCATTGGGAACCGCCAATGGGGTACCTCCGTACCCGATGACATGGAACAAGCCCACACCAAAATGACAGGACAAGCAGACAATGAACACCTCGATATCTCTTTTATTTGCCTTTTGTTTACCTTTTTATTGTGAGATGCGTCGTCGTATGTTCACCATGGGTATGCTGCAACTTTCCACTATGAATTATGCATGGCTTAGATTGGCGGCCCGGCGTTTCCCTAACTCATATACAAACTCCATGATCCCCACAAGATTCCCAATTCATTTCACACCGCGGGCATCCATAGATAAAAGATCACGATATCAACTCAAATAAGAAGTGCAATGTTGAAAGCTTACCCCATGACAGCATGGATGGGCTAGAATTCAACTTACAACTTGCAAGCATAACAACTCAACATAAGAGACCACAATGTCAAATTTTTAAGAACAAGAAAAAGTAAAGTGTGTCTTCCGGTTCGTGAGAGCTTTACTGACCGAATTTCGCATAACACTGGTAAGAGTTTAATTTGAAGAGAAAATAAAAGCAAGTCAAATTTACTTGGAATAGCAAATTGCTAGTAGGTATGTATGGTGGACACTTTGGAAAACTTTGGCTTTTAGGAGTTGGATGCACAAGTAGAGCTCATACTCAGTATAAGGCGAGGGCTAGCAAAAGACTGGGAGCGACCAACTAAGAGAGCAATAATGGCCATAATCATGCAAAGCGACAAAGCGACATTTAAAGAAGCATAAGATGGCATCAAAAGTCAAAAACTAAATGATCATGAAGGCTATTGGCGACTTTGTAAGAGTCTAACATGTGTGAGCATGCGCCAAGTCAACCCAAATAAAGCATCAAGGAGAAAACCAAAATAATGCTTCCATACAATAAAAACAACGCATGATTTTTTTCAAAGGCTCATTAAGCAATCTCAGTTATTTGAGACAAGTCATGCTACAGCAAAACCACTAAGCATACTATCAAAAAGACATCAAGCATGACATGAAAAAGCCTAAGCCGCAGTCTACACAAGCTCCTTCTTGTACCACTATTTTGAACAAAGCTTTTTCTCTTTTCCAACACCATTTGAAATTTTTATAAACACCTCTTTTGATGAAAACCAATAAAGATCAGAGGCAAAAAATACACCTTGATGAAAAGATATGACAAGGTCTGAACGCAAATCAAGGCGAAAACGAAAACCAAAAGCAGTAGCAGAAAAAGAAGAACACTCGATTTTTAATAAGAGTGAAAACTAGAGCGTTCTTTGCAAATGAAAACGAGTACATCTCCTCCAAAGAAAATTTGTTGGGGTCCAACCATTTATTGCAGAAAACAAACAAACTAAACCAACTAAGAAAACTAAAACAACTAATGCTCCAAGTAAAACACATAGTGCATGAAGCAATAAAAATATAGTGTCTTGAAAGGTGACCTGATTTTTGCCGATGAAGAAGGGGTGCCTCGGGGGCATCCCTAAGCTTTGACGCTTATACTTCTTGGATATTTCTTGGGGTGATGCATGGGCATCCACAAGCTTGAGCTTTTGTCCATTCTTCAACTCATCTCATCATTCTCCAATCCCTACACTTGAAAACTTCCTTCATACAAAACTAAACACAATTCTATTAGCAACATTAGTGCAAGCATAACATATAATCAATCCTCTATTTGCTTCAGGTTTCAACTCAAAACCACCACATATATAGCACATACTACTGTAGCAACCTCCCCAAAAGTTCCGTGATCAATAGAACTCAAAAGAAAGCGATAAAGTGGCAAACACAAATATTGGCAGAAATCTGTCAAAACTGAACAGCTGACAAAGGTCGAATTTTTGAGGGATTTTCTGTTGCTCAAATCAAAAAGTGTTCAACTAACAAAAGTTTGGATATAACCTGGGGCATATGCACAAGAAATCGCAGGTCCAAAAGATAAACAGAGAATTTTCACGAATTTTTACGGTGCAGCACCGAAAACAGTTTCAGGACAGCAACATCCCCAAATCTTTACCTCACTCAAATTAGAGGTTTCTCTTGGCACAAAAACGAAATAAACAAGATAAGGAGCGGTCATTACAGTAGTAATGACTTCCAAGACTCAAATAAAAGAAAAAGTACTGAAAAGAAAACATTGGGTTATCTCCCAAGAGTTCTTTTCTTTAACGCCTTTGAGCTAGGCGCAGAAAATTGCGAATCAAGTAATATCAAGCGATGAAGCATCAAGCTCATAATTTGCTCTAAGAATAGAGTCAAAAAGTAATTTCTTTCTTTTCCTAGGGAAGTGTTCCATACCTTTCTTTAGTGGTAATTGATACTTGATAGTGCCTTCCCTCATATCAATGATAGCACCTACAGTTCGAAGAAAGGGTCTTCCCAAAATAATAGGACATGAAGCATGGCATTCAACGTCCATAACAAGAAAATCAACGGGAACAAGGTTATTCTTTACCACAATAAGAACATCATTAATCCTTCCCAAAGGTTTCTTCTTAGCAACATCAGCAATAGGAACATCAAAATAACATTTTTCTAGCGGTGGTAAATCAAGCATGTCATAAATCTTTCTAGGCATGATAGAAATACTAGCACCTAGATCACATAAAGCATGGCAATCATAACCATTAACATGCATATCAATGATGGGTTCCCAACCATCTTCTAATTTCTTGGGAACAGAGGCCTTTTGCTTCAACTTTTCATCCCTAATCTTTATGAGAGCATGGTAATGTGCTTAGTAAAAGCAATATTTAGAGAACTAGCATTGGGAGTCAAAGCAAGATTTTCCAAGAACAAAATAACTTCAGATATATTGCAGCCATCAACATCAAAATCATTAAAAGAAATAGAGCTATCATCTCCTACACTCCGAAAAATTTCAGCACTCTTTTGAGAAAAAGTTTTGGCAGTTTTAGGCTTTTTAACACAAGGAGTGGGAGTTTTCTCTACACCAATCAAAGTAAGAGGATTGCTACCAGTAGGAGCAACATCATTAGAGGTAGTAATAGTACATACCTTCATCTCTCTAGCTATCTCATCTTCTCTTTCCCACCTGGCATGCAATTCCGCTAACAATCTAATATTTTCATCAATTCCAACTTGAATAGCATTAGCGGTAGCAAAAACATTGTTCTCTTTCACATCATTAGGCAACACTTTTAATTTTAGAATTTCAACATCATGAGCAAGGCTATCAACTTTAGAAGCAATAATATCAATTTTGCCTAACTTTTCCTCAACAGACTTGTTAAAAGCAGTTTGCTTACCGATGAAGTCCTTGAGCATTACCTCAAGCTCGGAGGGCGCGGCCCTAGTGTTGTTGTAGGAATTACCATAAGAGTTACCATAACCATTACCATTGGTAGAAGGATACGGCCTATAATTGTTACTAGCAAAATTGTTCCTATAAGCATTGTTGTTAAAATTATTGTTTCTAATGAAATTCACATCAACTTGCTCTTCTTGAGCAACCAGAGAGGCCAAAGGAACATTACCAGGATCAACATGAGTCCTATCATTAGCAAGCATAGCCATAATGGTATCAATCTTATCATTCAAGGAAGAGGTTTCCTCAACAGAATTTACCTTCTTACCTTGTGGAGCTCTCTCGGTGTGCCATTCAGAATAATTTACCATCATGTTGTCAAGTAACTTTGATGCGGCGCCCAAGGTAAGGGACATAAAAGTGCCTCCAGCAGCTGAATCAAGTAGGTTCCTTGAAGAAAAATTCAGTTTTGCATAAAAAGTTTGGATAATCATCCAAGTAGTCAGTCCATGAGTGGGGCAATTCTTTATCATAGATTTCATTCTTTCCCAAGCTTGAGCAACATGTTCATTATCAAACTGAGTAAACTTCATAATATTGCTACGCAGAGATATAATCTTAGCAGGAGGATAGTATCTACCAATAAAAGCATCCTTACACTTAGCCCATGAATCAATACTATTCTTAGTCAAAGACAGCAACCAATCTTTAGCTTTTCCTCTCAAAGAAAAAGGAAACAACTTGAGCTTAATAATATCACTATCAATATTCTCATACTTTTGCATCTCACATAGCTCAACAAAATTGTTGAGATGAGCTGCAGCATCTTCAGTATTAGCACCAGAAAATTGCTCTTTCATAACAAGGTTCAACAAAGCAGGCTTAATCTCATAAAAGTTTGCAGCAGTAGAAGGTGGTGTGATACGTCTCAAACGTATCTATAATTTTTGTTGCTCCATGCTTGTTTTTACACCATTTGCCTATTGTTTCGTTACACTTAGTGGCACTTTTATGCATTTTCCGGAACTAACCTATTAACAAGTGCCACAGTGCCAGTCTCCTGTTTTCTGCTATTTTTGTGTTTCAGAAGTGATACACAGGAAATATTCTCGGAATTGGACGAAACAAAAGCCAGAAGTCTTATTTTTCCCGGGAGCATCCAGACATCCGAAGAGGCGAAGGAGAGGGGCCACCAGGCCTCCTCACACATGGCTCGCGCGGGCAAGGGTCTTGCCACGCGGGGCCCATGTGTGGGAGCCTGGCTCCACCCCTGACGACGCCCCTTCGCCTATATAAAGCCTCGGGACAAAAAACCCTAGGGGAGTCGGCAATTTTCCAGAAAGAGTTCCGTAGTTCCGCCGCCGCCACCGACGAATTTTGGGGGACAGAAGTCTCTGTTCCGGCACCCTGCCGGGACGGGGAAGTGCCCCCGGAGCCATCTCCATCGGTCTCCATCGCCGTCTCCGCCGTCTCCATCGACCTCACCGCCATCTCCATCAACCTTGCTGTCTCCTATGATGAGGAGGGAGTAGTTCATCCCCGGGGCTAAGGGCTCTACCGGTAGCTATGTGGTTCACCTCTCTCTCCCATGATGTGATCTTTATGTGATCGTGAGCTTTGTATCATGTTGAACAATTAGATGTTATTATTCAGATATTATGCTACTCCTATGCTTAATTATTATAGTGTACTCTAGTGATGTTATTAAAGTAATCTATTCCTCCTGCCATGGTGTAACGGTGACAGTGCGTGCATCGTGGTGGTACTTGGTTTAGGCTATGATCGTGATCTCTTGTGGATTATGAGAGTAATTATTACTATGATAGTATTGAGTGATCTATTCCTCCTTTCATGGTGTAATGTTGACAGTGTGTGCACCGTGTTAGTACTTGGTCTAAGTTGCAATGATTTCTATCTTGAATTGTGATCTGATTTGGATGTCTTTATGAGTGGTGTTTGTCAAGTACTTGATGAACTTTAAGGGGTGCTTCTGTAGCCACTACGCAATGATTAGTGTTATTCAATAGGAGAGTAATTCAGAGTACCATCATGGAGAGAAGTTGTTTATTTGTTCAATCATGTTATATTGTTGGGAGTGTGTCCACTAGTGAAAGTATGATCCCTAGGCCTTGTTTCCAAGCATTGCACACCGTTTACTTGCTATTTTGTTACATGTTTGCTCATAGCGATATTTATTTCACATCACGTTTGCTACTTATAATCATCACTACCGCTTGTATTTTACTATCTCTTCGCCGAACTAGTGCACCTATACATCTGACAAGTGTATTGGGTGTGTTGGGGACACAAGAGACTTTCTGTATCGTAATTGCAGGGTTGCTTGAGAGGGATAGCTTTGACCTCTTCCTCCCTGAGTTCGATAAACCTTGGGTGATCCACTTAAGGGAAACTTGCTGCTGTTCTACAAACCTCTGCACTTGGAGGCCCAACAAGTGTCTACAAGAATAGAAGTGCGTAGACATCAAGATCTTTTCTGGCGCCGTTGCCGGGGAGGTAAGGTAAAAGGTACTCGCATCCTCCTGTGTGAGTGCTCGGAGTTATTTCCTTTAGATTCTGCAATTACATCTTTTTGTTTTTTGTTTTTATTTTCACTAGTTAGGCTTAATGGAAAACAAAGAGTTCTGTAGTCTTTTTCCTGAGTTTAGATATGATGTGTTTGAAGAGAAAATTAAAAATCCTTTGGAGCTTAATTTGCATGCTAATAGTGATGTTAGTATGAATGCTTTGAACACTGTTATTACTAATGCTATAGAAAAATCTAAGCTTGGGGAAGCTGGTTTTGTTAAGCATGATATTTTTAGTTCCCCAGCTTTAGTGGAGAAAATTTGCTCTGATGATATTTTATCTCCCATATGTGATGTTCCTTCTTATGATGATATGTTTGAAGAATATGCTTTGCGAAATAGCTGTTCTTTAGCTTGTGATGATACTAAACCTCTAGTTTATGATAGTTATGATGATGGGTATAATATTTTCAGTTCACCTACTATTGAGGATAAAATTAGTTATGATTACAATATGCCTCCTATTTATGATGATTATGGTGATGAGAATAATTATTCTGTTGAATCTGCTCCTACTACTATTGTTCCTGTGGTGAGTATTAATTCTTTTATGCATGTGGCTCATGATAGGGATGCTTTATGTGATAGTTATATTGTTAGTTCTATTCATGATGCTACTGAAAGTTATTATGAGAGAGGGAAACACGGTTTCATGGATCTCAACAATATTAAGTTTCCCCTCTTTATGTTGCAAATCTTGAAGTGGCACTTGTTTTATCTATCCATGCTTGCTACTATGTGCCTCGTTGATTTATTTTCTTACAAGATTCCTATGCATAGGAAGTGGTTTAGATATAAATGTCTTTCACATTTGCTTTTTGATGCTCTCTATTGCTTTAAGTTCCTATATGGCGCCTTTGCCTCAAGCTCTTATATGGCGCCCACATGAGCATCTTTGCAAATTACTGCGCCTAGCTCAAAGGCGTTAAAGAAAAGCACTCTTGGGAGATAACCCAATATTTTTACTTTCAGTACTTTTTCTTTTATTTGAGTCTTGGAAGTTATTACTACTGTAATAACCGCTCCTTATCTTGTTTATTTCGTTTTTGTGCCAAGAGAAGCCTCTAATTTGAGTGAGGTAAGATTTGGGGATGTTGCTGTCCTGAAACAGTTTTCGGTGCTGCACCGTAAAAATTCGTATAAACTCTCTGTATATCTTTTGGACCTGCGATTTCTTGTGCATATGCCCCAGGTTATATCCAAACTTTTGTTAGTTCAACACTTTTTGATTTGAGCAACAGAAAACCCCTCAAAAATTCGACCTTTGTCAGCTGTTCAGTTTTGACAGATTTCTGCCAATATTTGTGTTTGCCACTTTATCGCTTTCTTTTGAGTTCTTTTGATCACGGAACTTTTGGGGAGGTTGCTACAGTAGTATCTACTATATATGTGGTGGTTTTGAGTTGAAACCTGAAGCAAAAAGAGGTTGATTATATGTTATGCTTACACTAATGTTGCTAATAGAATTGTGTTTAGTTTTGTATGAAGGAAGTTTTCAAGTGTAGGGATTGGAGAATGATGAGATGAGTTGAAGAATGGACAAAAGCTCAAGCTTGGGGATGCCCATGCATCACCCCAAGAAATATCCAAGAAGTACAAGCATCAAAGCTTGGGGATGCCCCCGAGGCACCCCTTCTTCATCGGCAAAAATCAGGTCACCTTTCAAGACACTATATTTTTATTGCTTCATGCACTATGTGTTTTTCTTGGAGCGTCAGTTGTTTTAGTTTTCTAAGTTAGTTTAGTTTTGTTTGCGGCAATAAATGGTTAAGATCACATCATGTTTCTTTTGGAGGAGATGAACTCGTTTTCATTTGCAAAGAACACTCCGTTTTTCACTCTTATCGTTTCAATGAGTGTTCTCTTTTTCTGCTACCGCGATTAGCTTGCATTTTTCACCTTGATTTTTGTTCAGATCTTGTTTTATCTTTGCATCAAGGTGTATTTGTACCTCTGGTATATGTTGGTTTTCCTCAAAAGAGTTTCCTCAAAAAAGTTTGAATGGTGTTGGAAAAGAGAAAAAGCTCTATGCAAAAAAGTGGTACAAGAAGGAGCTTGTGTAGACTGCGGCTTAGGCTTTTGCATCTCATGCTTGATGTCTTTTTGATAGTATGCTTAGTGGTTTTGCTGTAGCATGACTTGTCTCAAATAACTGAGATTGCTTAATGAGTCTTTGAAAAAAATCATGCGTTGTTTTTATTGTATGGAAGCATTATTTTGGTTTTCTCCTTGATGCTTTAATTGGGTTGACTTGGCGCATGCTCACACGTGTTAGACTCTTACAAAGTCGCCATTAGCCTTCATGATCATTTAGTTTTTGACTTTTGATGCCATCGTATGCTTCTTTTAATGTTGCTTTGTCGCTTTGCATGATTATGGCCATTATTGCTCTCTTAGTTGGTCGCTCCCAGTCTTTTGCTAGCCCTCACCTTGTACTGAGTATGAGCTCTACTCGTGCATCCAACTCCTAAAAGCCAAAGTTTTTTAAAGTGTCCACCATACATACCTACTAGCAATTTGCTATTCCAAGTAAATTTGACTCGCTTTTATATTCTCTTCAAATTAAACTCTTACCAGTGTTATGCGAAACTCGGTTAGTAAAGCTCTCACGAACCGGAAGGCACACTTTACTTTTTCCTGTTCTTAAAATTTTGACATTGTGGTCTTTTATGTTGAGTTGTTATGCTTGCAAGTTGTAAGTTGGATTCTAGCCCAGCCATGCTGTCATGGGGCAAGCTTTCAACATTGCACTTCTTTTTGAGTTGATATCGTGATCTTTTGTTTATGGACGCCCGCGATGTGAAATGAATTGGGAATCTTGTGAGGATCATGGAGTTTTTATATGTGTTAGGGAAACGCCGGGCCGCCAATCTAAGCCATGCATAATTCATGGTGGAAATTTGCAGCATACCCATGGTGAACATTCGACGACGCATCTCACAATAAAAAGCTAAACAATATAGCAAATAAAAGAGATGTCGAGGTGTTCATTGTCTGCTTGTCCTGTCATTTTGGTGTGGGCTTGTTCCATGTCATCGGGCACGGAGGTACCCCATTGGCGGTTCTCAATGATATGCATATACTTACAATGACAAGAGCCTTGCTTGGGACTCTAAGTAAAGTAGCATGGTTTGGGTACTCGTATTCACGGGACACGAGGTTTTCAACTTATGATTTGTCAAGCATATGCATCATAATTGTTCTCGCATTAACTTTAACCATTCAAGATGCTTATGATGGGGGCAATGAGAGCTCAAAGTCGGTAAGTACCATAATTTTTGAAGGTTATAAAACTTGCAATCACTGCTTCCCTCTACGAAGGGCCTTTCTTTTACTTTTATGTTGAGTCACCACCTTCTTTCTTTATGCACCATTAAGAGAGCATAGTTGTCATTCTTAGTGTGATATGCATTGTCCCAAAGTTCATTGATTGACTCATATTGTTGGTTTCACTTGTTCTTAAATTATTTGTATCTAGTCGCCCTCTTAAACTTTGAGGTGTCCTATGCATTTATGTTTTGCTCTCTTTGAAGGACAAGCTGAAAACCATTTGTATGTTTTTCCTTATGATTTGAACACACGTTTGACTTTCATTGTTTCATTATCATGATCTTTTGTTTGTGTTCATTTGCATGTTTACAACATGGTTGCTAAGTTCTTATTGTCATGATTATATCTTTCATGCCCATGTTTTAAGTTCTATTGATCCCAGCTCACCAATGCTTACATATATGATCAAGATTGTGTAGGTGCATGTCACCTCAAAAATTATTCTTTTATTATCACTTACCTACTCGAGGACGAGCAGGAGTTAAGCTTGGGGATGCTTGATACGTCTCAAACGTATCTATAATTTTTGATGCTCCATGCTTGTTTTTACACCATTTGCCTATTGTTTCGTTACACTTAGTGGCACTTTTATGCATTTTCCGGAACTAACCTATTAACAAGTGCCACAGTGCCAGTTTCCTGTTTTCTGCTGTTTTTGTGTTTCAGAAGTGATACACAGGAAATATTCTCGGAATTGGACGAAACAAAAGCCAGAAGTCTTATTTTTCCCGGGAGCATCCAGACATCCGAAGAGGCGAAGGAGAGGGGCCACCAGGCCTCCTCACACATGGCTCGCGCGGGCAAGGGTCTGGCCGCGCGGGGCCCGTGTGTGGGAGCCTGGCTCCACCCTTGACGACGCCCCTTCGCCTATATAAAGCCTCGGGACAAAAAACCCTAGGGGAGTCGGCAATTTTCCAGAAAGAGTTCCGCAGTTCCGCCGCCGCCACCGACGAATTTCGGGGGACAGAAGTCTCTGTTCCGGCACCCTGCCGGGACGGGGAAGTGCCCCCGGAGCCATCTCCATCGGTCTCCATCGCCGTCACTGCCGTCTCCATCGACCTCACCGCCATCTCTATCAACCTTGCTGTCTCCTATGATGAGGAGGGAGTAGTTCATCCCCGGGGCTAAGGGCTCTACCGGTAGCTATGTGGTTCACCTCTCTCTCCCATGATGTGATCTTTATGTGATCGTGAGCTTTGTATCATGTTGAACAAGTAGATGTTATTATTCAGATATTATGCTACTCCTATGCTTAATTATTATAGTGTACTCTAGTGATGTTATTAAAGTAATCTATTCCTCCTGCCATGGTGTAACGGTGACAATGCGTGCATCGTGGTGGTACTTGGTTTAGGCTATGATCGTGATCTCTTGTGGATTATGAGAGTAATTATTACTATGATAGTATTGAGTGATCTATTCCTCCTTTCATGGTGTAATGTTGACAGTGTGTGCACCGTGTTAGTACTTGGTCTAAGTTGCAATGATTTCTATCTTGAATTGTGATCTGATTTGGATGTCTCTGTGAGTGGTGTTTGTCAAGTACTTGATGAACTTTAAGGGGTGCTTCTGTAGCCACTACGCAATGATTAGTGTTATTCAATAGGAGAGTAATTCAGAGTACCATCGTGGAGAGAAGTTGTTTATTTGTTCAATCATGTTATATTGTTGGGAGTGTGTCCACTAGTGAAAGTATGATCCCTAGGCCTTGTTTCCAAGCATTGCACACCGTTTACTTGCTATTTTGTTACATGTTTGCTCGCAGCGATATTTATTTCACATCACGTTTGCTACTTATAATCATCACTACCGCTTGTATTTTACTATCTCTTCGCCGAACTAGTGCACCTATACATCTGACAAGTGTATTGGGTGTGTTGGGGACACAAGAGACTTTCTGTATCGTAATTGCAGGGTTGCTTGAGAGGGATAGCTTTGACCTCTTCCTCCCTGAGTTCGATAAACCTTGGGTGATCCACTTAAGGGAAACTTGCTGCTGTTCTACAAACCTCTGCACTTGGAGGCCCAACAAGTGTCTACAAGAATAGAAGTGCGTAGGCATCATGGTGCAGTAGGAGTGCAGATAAAATCACTATTGTTTGTGCTAGTAAAGTCACACAACTTGGTGTTTTCAGGATTGGCCATTTCAGCAAAACGAAAGTAAACAAGTAAAAACAACTACCAAGGATTCTATTTTTTTTTGGTTTTTGATATAAAACGATGCAGATAAAATAAATAAAGTAAAGCAAAACAATAAAACAAAGTAAAGAATGTGCGTGCGAAAAACTCCCCTCGCAGAAGTCTTCTCTTCCTCCCCGGCAACGGTGCCAGAAAATTAGCTGCTACTGGTTGATGGCGCCAGGAAATTACTGATGGTGCCAAGTTGACGTGGGAGCAGACTGTCCTTGTGCGTGGTGAATAACCAGCCCGTTGGGAACCCCAAGAGGAAGGTATGATGAGTATAGCAACTAGTCTTCCCTCAGTTAAGAAACCAAGGTTTAATATCGATCAGGAGAGGAGAGACAAACAACTGAAGGTGATGCGGAACCTGCACACACACAAACAAATACTTTGTTCCCAACTTGCGATGAGGTTGTCAATCTCACCGGTTTGCTTGAAACAAAGGTTATGAGCGTATCGAGTGGAAAACAATATAGTATGCGAGTAAAATAAACAGTACGAGTAAAGTAAACAGCTGATAGCAATATGATGTAAATAGGACCGGGGTCCACAGTTCACTAGTGGTGTCTCTCCATAAGATAAATAACACATGCTGGGTAAACAAATTACAGTTGGGCAATTGATAGAATAAAGATAAACGTGATATGTCAAGAAGATCACTATGAGATTTACTCTGGGCATTACAACAAAATACATAGACCGCCATCCAACTGCATCTATGACTAATAATCCACCCCCGGGGATATCAATCCGAACACCCTAGTAGTATTAAGTTGCGAACAACAGATAATTGCATTAAGCAAAGTGTGTAATGTAAACAAAGCATATGCCCTTGAGCATATGAATGTTGTTTTCTCCCTAGTAGCAACAACACATCTACCATCTTAGAGGTTTCTGTCACTCCCCCAGGTGAAATAGAGGCATGAACCCACTATCGAGCATAAATACCCCCTCTTGGAGTCACTAGCAACTACTCGGCCAAGATAGCTACTAACAACGGAGAGCATGCAAGATCATAAACAACATAGAGATAACAAAAGATATAATTCAGTACAGCAACTTAATCATAAACACCAATATTCATCGGATCCCAACAAACCAAACATGTAGAATTACATAACGGTGATCTCAATCATGTATGGCAGCTCATGAGATCTAAACATGAAGCACATGGTGGAGAAGACAACCATCTAGCTACTGCTATGGACCCATAGTCCAAGGTAGACTACTCACTCATCGCTCCGGAGGCAAGCATGGCGATGAAGAAGACCTCCGGTGGCGATTCCCCTCTCTGGCAGGGTGCCGGGAAGAGCTTCTGGACCCTCCCGATCTTCGGGTCGACGGTGGCGGCGGATCGCGATGTGTTCTGGAAATCTGATCGGGTACTTAGGTTTTTTCTGTCGGGGGGTCTTTATAGGCGAAGGGGCGATGTCAGAGGAGGAGCCAGGCGCCCTCATGCGGGGCCCGTGCGGCCAGGGGGCTGGCCGCGACACCCCTGCGTGTGGGGCCCTGGTGGCCCCCCTCCTACTTCTCTTCGGATCTCTGGAAGCTTCCGGGTAAAATAAGACTTCAGGAACTTATTTCATCCAATTCTGAGAATATTTCCTGTGTATCACTTCTGAAACACAAAAACAGCAGAAAACAGGGAACTGGCACTGTGGCAACTCGTTAATAGGTTAGTTCCGGAAAATGCATAAAAGTGCCACTAAGTGTAACGAAACAATAGGCAAATGGTGTAAAAACAAGCATGGAGCATCAAAAATTATAGATACGTTGGAGACGTATCAAAGACGCACGTAGTCGATATAGTCGTTCACTTGACGTAGTCGACGTAGTGGTTCACTTGACGATCACGAGATCGTGTACACGGCGCCACAACCGGCGACGCCCCCGCGCTCGGTCACACGTACGGCTCGTCGTCGACTCCTCCACGTCCTCGCTCCAGCGGGGCAGCGGAAGAAGGGATCCGCCAGACACTACAACACCACTTCAACTAAGTGTATGATATCGAACTATAATTTCGGCAGAGCTTCGCTAAGCAATGTCGACGGTGGAGCAGCAACTATGGGAGGAAGGGAGGGATCAAGAAGTGTGTGAAGAGGGAGAAGAGGGCTCCTTTTATAGGAGAGGAGGTGGCAGCCCCCTCTTCATGGTGGTAACCCCCTCTTCATGGTGGCAACCCCTTCTTCATGGTGGTAACCCCCTCTTCATGGTTTTAACCCCCATTTTAATTTTGCATGACATTCATGCTAATTAAAATTCACACTTATTGATTTAATAAAACATTTTTATTTCTTTAATATTTGTTAATTCATTCAATTAACAAACATTAACAAATACACCCTTGAGTTATTTCGATATCCCGAAACAGTTTCAGTGCTTTTTTGAAACAACCCTCATGCTGTCCAGTAATTCGATCAGGGTATCGTATCCACTCAAAAACGACGACGAACCTTAAGTGTGTCACCCTACGGTTCGTAAATAACGTGGACATGATCGAGACTCCTCTCCGATCAATAATCATCAGCGGGATCTGGAAATCCATGATGACTCCCACTTACTCAACGATGAACTAGTGATCGTGTGAACCAATAACGAACATAGTTAATTCCTTTTGTCTCGCAATATTATTACTTGTTCGAGATCCGATCATTTGGTATCAACCATACCTAGTTTGATCTCGTTCCCGACAAGTCTCTTTACTCGTTCCGTGATAATGCATTCTCGTTACCTAGTCACATGCTTGCAAGCGATTCCAATGCAATATCACCGAGAAGGGCCCAGAGAATATCTTTCCGTCATCCGGATGGACAAATCCCACTCTTGATCCATGAGCCTCAACTAATACTTTCAGAATACCCAAATCAACCTTTATAATCACCCTATGACGGTGTGACGTTTGATATCATCAAAGCACTCTTCCGGCATCAGTGATTAACATGATCTCATGGTCTGAGGATTAGAACTATTTCGTATGAGTTTGATATAGCAATGAACTTGATGACTTGATCGTATTGCTAATCTTACTATGGGTGTGAGTGTTCATCACATCATTCTTCTAATGATATGACCCCGTTATTAACAACATCCAATGTTCATGATCAGGAAACCTTGATCATCAGTTAATCAACGAGCTAGTATGAAAGAGAGGCTTTACTAGGTACCTTTTGGTTTATTAATCACACAAGTATTAATGTTTTCGATTAATACAATTCTAGCATGAGAAATAAATATTTATCATAAACATGGAATATGATAATAACCACTTTATTATTGCCTCTCGGGCATATTCCCTTCAGTCTCCCACTTGCACTAAAGTCAATAATCTAGTTGATACTTGCGTATATAACGCTTATGGCTTTCACGTGTTATTTGTACGTGTTGCATGTGGTTAATCTGATCTCCAGATCTGACACTTTCAGTTCTGTGTGTATTTGCATGTCTTTACGTCTCTACGCATCACTCATTCTCAAATGAGATAGTTGGGTATAAATTTGGTCATTTGGTGAGACCTTAGTTCCTTTAGCTAAAACCATGTTGACTCTATTGTCACAAAATAGATTTTCATAGTAATAGCCCGCTAGGAGCTACACCAAGTTTGATAACAAACTTCTTGACATAAATGCCCTCTTTTGCTACTTTTAAAGCAGCCATATACTCAACCTTTATTGTAGAATCCATCACAATGTCTTAACTTTGGAACTCATCCAAATCCATCATGGAACTTCCTTCCATTACATTGTGCCACCTAAACACATAGCTAAAATTGAGATAAACTTAATTTGTATCTTGTGACAAACTTAGTATCAATATAACACTTTACAATGAACTATGTGTCACTTTGTCATACATAATATATATCCTTAGTCCTTCCAAAGCACATAAGGATATCCCTACTATTGTCCAGTGATCATCTTATGACATTTATCACTCTGGTATATGCTCATAAGATTTAGAGCATAGGACATATCATGGTATACATGATCGATCAAATCATTCATGTGGCTTCACTCATCAAGTGTCAAAAATACCTGAATCTTGTTTTAACCTCTTTCATGCGGCAAGAATTTTTCTTGTCGTTTCCATATTGAACTTCATTCAATATTTCATCTATGTACTTTGGCACAACCATATTGGCACCTCGATCTATCTACATAGGCATCGTGACCCAATATTTTGGTTTTGCCTAAGTCTTTCATTGAAATCTAATTTTAATGAAATTCTTAACCTATGTCAATAAAAGATACATCATTTCCAATTAACAATATGTCTTCTACATAATGTACTGAAAATATGTCTCAACGCTCCCACTTAATTTCTTGCAAATGCAAGCATATTCATCGTATCTGATGAAACTAAATCTTTTAATTATTTCATCACGGTGAATACTCCAACTCCGCGATGCTTACTTCAACCATTAAAGTTTGCATGCCTTTTTAGCATCCTTTGAATTTACAAAACCCATTGGACCATGCCATATATATGTCCTAGGTAACCATTCTATTAGAAGAATGTTATCTTGTTTGTTCAACTAACATATACCAAACTTGGCATATGTAGTGGTTGCTACAGTAATCCGTCTAGACAAAATATCGCTACGAAAGATCAAATCTTGTCATAGTCAACTCCTTGAACATAATCGTAAACATTTTTAATGATATGTCGACTATTTCATAGATGTTAAACATCCTTATCTGTCTTTATAGATCCTAACACGCTCGCTGGGCTTCATGCCTTTCTGAGGGTCTTCCAAGTTCAGAAACTTGGTTTCTCGTGTATGGAAATATCACGGATTTTAAGGCTTTTAGCCATTTGACGGAGTCAGGGCCCATCATCGCTTTTTTGCATGTAGTCGGTTCATTATTGTCAAACAATAATGATCTGTTCTCAAATCTAACTATTTGATTGTTACCCGACTCACGCGGTTCAATAGGAACTTATATCTACGTGACCACAACCTTTGAGGTACAACAGCCATGCGCATTGTGGCCGCCTCCGGGACACTTCCCAGCACTGCGCTACTCAGCACATATAGCTTAGGTTTAATAACCCAATCAAAGTTCTATTGTCCTCCCACTTAACTTTTTGTGAAAAAATCCTTCTCAAGAAACTTGACGTTTTTCAGCGACAAACACTTTTGTCTTAGGTGTTCTGGAGGAATACCCAACAGTTACTTTGGGATAACCTACAAAGACGTATTTATCCGAATTTGGTTGTAAACATTTTACATATGCCTAGCATACCAAAATTTTAGAAAAAACAACTTGGGTTTTATCCCATGCCATATCTCATATGGTGTCATTTCAACGAATCATGATGGCGCTCTTTTCAGTGTAAAAGCGGTAGTCTCTAAAGCTTTATCCTTAAAATATAATGGCAGTTTTATAGACGACACCTTTGATCCAACGATGTCAAACAAAGTTTAATTTTATTTCTCGAACACTCCATACTCCTATGGTGTTTCGGGAAATATAAGTCTATG
This sequence comes from Dactylis glomerata, assembly GCA_007115705.1. NCBI lineage: Eukaryota > Viridiplantae > Streptophyta > Magnoliopsida > Poales > Poaceae > Dactylis > Dactylis glomerata. The sequence goes on along the minus strand of QXEO01001278.1, from coordinate 3,677,316 downwards.
GAATGATTCCTCAACTTTTAGGTGTTTGCTAAACTTGTAACTCAAATATCTTCATTTATGATCAAATCAAAAATTCTTTATTCTCTTGTTACAATGATTTTCAACTTCATCTAGAATTACTTTGAACAATATTCAAATATTTCATGCTTCTTCCTTATCAAGTAAATATACACATATATCTACTCAAATCATCGGTTAAAGTAAATGAAGTTCAAGAATTCACCACACACGGCTGCGTATAATGGACTATATACATCAACATGTACATCGTCCAATAAGTTAGTCGTCTGTTCTTCTTTGGCCTACAAATAGAGTTTTAATCATCTCTATGAAATTTTCACAAGCGTCAATTGATTCGACATCAAAAGACTCCAAAATTCCATCAACATGGAGTTTCTTCATGTTTACTTTCCATTATGATTTAAACAGTGGTGTCACTCATAAGTGATCTTCTAATCATTTGTCTTGAGACACTTTTAGCATCAGTGTTATGGATGTGATTTCTCCAACAAGATAAGTGTTCATTCATCTTTTATGAATGCGATAATAATTTGAACAACCAATGTTCTCATAATACCATAACAAAATAACCATTATTAAAACAAATCTTGAAGGCTAGGTTTAATTCCAACAAAACACAATAACAGTTTATTTGTTTTCGATGTGAATCATCCCATATTCATTTGCTAGTTAATTAGGCCATTGTAGTTCTTGTATTGCGTTGTTCTGTATGACAGTTCATACCAACCAATTTAGTATCAAATACCCAAGAACCACATTATTTTAACAAGCAACGAATACACCCATAACATGTATATCTTCTATATATCTGAGCTGGACAATTCCAGTCTTTTCTTTTCCGCCAAAATAATTTTCGGATTCTCTTTTAGCAATTCCTTTCTTTTTAAGAAGAATCTATCACCATCAATAGTGGCGTCATACATATGACACATAGTTCAAGACGTGATTAGTCAAACACTAATAACCTTGGACTCGCACTTTGATGTAGATCACCATCATCAAATATTTGGCATTCTTCCAAAATTCCATTCTTTAGTAATCTTTTAATGTAGTAAACATTTTACCGACATCTTGTATTCATCCTATCATGACAACTTTCATGATCAAGCTACTATAGCTCGTGAGGATGAATTGTGAGTATAATGCTAGTTCCCAAAACCTTTTTAGGAGATCTAGACGGCTAGCGTCTCTAATCTTCGCAAATTCTCATATAATATGAGAACATGTGTCTTACTAGATTATACTCTATCACATTGCAACCAAATATTGTTTCAGATATCAAAATATCTTCCACACATGATAGTTCATGAAATAATTCTTTCAACTCCTAGACAACCTTGATGCTAAAAACAACTTTTGAATATCAAGGATCATGGAGGCAAGTGTGATACTTAGATACTAACACTGGAATTGTTACTCTTGATTTAATACTACTTATTAAATTTTATCGAGTAACCAAGGTTTGCTAAAATTTTGCAATAGGACTTTAAACTTTAGATTGACATTCAAACAATACGATACCAATTCGTAAAGTTAACATCCATAATTCTATAGTTCTGTTATCTCAATTATAGCTAATCGCAAGGTAGTAAACAGATGCCAATGCCTACAACAAACTATGCAAATTCACTTTGATTTAGTTCATGATAAATTGAGTTCTATAATTCAAAATTACTAAGTAAACTCCCACTTAAAAACAACATCCCTCTTAGTTTTCTTAAGTGATTACATGAACCAAATTCACTATACCGCAACCGATCATCACGTGCAATGGCATAGTTTCAAAGGCGAACATCACCATGTTCATCATATCAACCATATGACTCGTGCTTAACCTTTCGGTTCGTGTTCCGAGGCCATGTCTGTACATGCTATGCTCGCCAAGTAGAACCATAGCACTCGCATGTGTAAAACTATCTTACACCCGTTGTATGTGAACATAGAGTCTGTCACACCCGATCATCACGTGGTGTCTCAAAACGACAAACTTTCTTGATGGTGCATGCTATGGAAGAACACATTTTTATCTTGATATTTATATGAGAGGGATCATCGTATAATGCTACCGTGCGATCAAATCTAAGCAGAATAATATGCATAAAAGGATAAACATCACATGCATATATAATGTGATATGATATGGTCCTTCACGCATTCGATCTCCATCTTGTGCGACATGGCATGATCTCCATCATACCACCGGCGTAGCACCAAGGTCCATGGCGCGCCACCTTGGTTGTCTTCCTCCATTACAATATATCACTTGGATATATATATTCGACACGTATGCCATTTAAATGTAAAGACAACCATATGGCTTCTGCCGATTGTTTATAACTTACAAAAAGGATCATTGCATACAATTTGTAACATAATTTTTTTAACTATATCACATCACATGCCCTGTAAAAACAAGTTAGACGCTTCTAATTTGTCATGTATATTTTACGTGGTTTGGGGCTTTCTAGGAAGAACCGTTCTTACCTACGAACATGTAACCACAACGGTGATAAAAATTATTATTAACAACTCTTTGTAAAATAGATCATAACTATAGTGGGAGAAACGTGCATCCGCAAAGCCACATATGCCGAAGCATGTCAAGTGTGGGACAAGTCTCGTGAACGCGGTCACGTAAGGTTAGTCTCGGGCAGCTTCAATCCCACTATGCCACTATGATCCAAAATACAAAATAAATTACAATAACATGATCATCAACGCCCACATCCACATGTGTTCTAACCGTGCATACCAACTACGCATAGAGATGGCTCTGATACCACCGATGGGTTCATAGCATAGAAAACAAAAAATTTCATACGCATGAACACATAAACTAGCCAAGAACATCTATGAGATGGTAGTAACGGAGACTAACCCTCGAAGACCGGTAGCGGGGATTACGTTCCCGCACAAACGTTGCCGATGGAGAGTCGAGGAAGATGCACGTAGTCGATGTAGTCGTTCACTTGACGTAGTCGACATAGTGGTTCACTTGACGATCACGAGATCGTGTACACGGCGCCACAACCGGCGGCGCCCCCGTGCTCGATCACACGTACGGCTCGTCGTCGACTCCTCCACGCCCTCGGTCCAGCGGGGCAGCGGAAGAAGGGATCCGCCGGACACTCCAACACCACTTCAACTAAGTGTATGATATCGAACTATAATTTTGGCAGAGCTTCGCTAAGCAATGTCGACGGTGGAGCAGCAACTATGGAAGGAAGGGAGGGATCAAGAAGTGTGTGAAGAGGGAGAAGAGGGCTCCTTTTATAGGAGAGGAGGTGGCAGCCCCCTCTTCATGGTGGTAACCCCCTCTTCATGGTGGTAACCCCCTCTTCATGGTAGTAACCCCCATTTTAATTTTGCATGACATTCATGCTAATTAAAATTCACACTTATTGATTTAATAAAACAATTTTATTTCTTTAATATTTGTTAATTCATTCAATTAACAAACATTAACAAATACACCCTTGAGTTATTTTGATATCCCGAAACAGTTTTGGTGCTTTTTTGAAACAACCCTCATGCTGTCCAGTAATTCGATCGGAGTATCGTATCCACTCAAAAACGACGACGAACCTTAAGTGTGTCACCCTACGGTTTGTGAATAACGTGGACATGATCGAGACTCCTCTCTGATCAATAATCATCAGCGGGATCTGGAAATCCATGATGACTCCCACTTACTCAACAATGAACTAGTGATCGTGTGAACCAATAACGAACATAGTTAATTCCTTTTGTCTCGCGATATTATTACTTGTCCGAGATCCGATCATTTGGTATCAACCATACCTAGTTCGATCTCGTTCCCGATAAGTCTCTTTACTCGTTCCGTGATAATGCATTCTCGTGACCTAGTCACATGCTTGCAAGCGATTCCAATGCAATATCACCGAGAAGGGCCCAGAGAATATCTTCCCGTCATCGGGTCGGACAGATTCCACTCTTGATCCATGAGTCTCAACTAATACTTTCAGAATACCCAAATCAACCTTTATAATCACCCTGTAACGGTGTGACGTTTGATATCATCAAAGCACTCTTCCGGTATCAGTGATTAACATGATCTCATGGTCTGAGGATTAGAACTATTTCGTATGAGTTTGATATAGCAATGAACTTGATGACTTGATCGTATTACAATGATATCAACTTGTAGGGTCGGTAAATTCTCACATTTACTGTTGATAACTAACGGACGGATGGTTGATAACTTTGTGAGCTAAAAAGTGTGTCAAAATATTCCATATGATATTAAGTTTTAGGGTCGGTAACTTTTTACATTTATCGTTGATAGATAACGGGCAGATGGTTGATAACCTATGTGCCAAAAAGTCGCCAAAATATTCTAATTGGTATGAACTTTTGATGTTGATAACTTTTCACATTTACCATTGATAAATAACGGGCAAAAGGATTAATAACTTGTGAGCTAAAACGGTCGTCAAAATATTCTAAATGATATTAACTTTTAGGGTCGGTAACTTCTCATATTTACTCTTGATTACTAACAGGCATATGGTTGATAACTTTGTGAGCTCAAGAAGGCATCAAAATATTCCATATGATATTAAGTTTTGGGGTCGGTAACTTTTCATATTTACCGTTGATAGATAACAGACAGAGGGTTGATAACTTGTGTGCCAAAAAATCACCAAAACATTCAAATTGGTATTAACTTTTGAGGTCGATAACTTTTCATATTTACCATTGATAAATAATGGACAGATGCTCGATAACTTTTCACATTTACTATTAATAAATAAAGCATGGAGGGTTGATAACTTGTGAGCTATAAAAAGACATCAAAATATTCTAAATGATATTAATTTTAGGGGTCGATAAATTTTCCCATTTTCCACTGATAAATAGCAGGCACTGGGTCCAGAACTTATGAGCTAAAAAATTCGTCAAAATATTCTAAATGATATTACCTTTTGGGATCGGTAACTTTTTCACATTATAGGTTGATACAATTAACTTTTAGGATTGATAACTTTTTGTATTTACCATTGATAACCCATATGCAGAGGGGTTGATAATTCACGTGCAGAGGGGTTGATAACTGTTAGTCCAAAAAAAAATTTATCGAAACATATCGACATGGGTGCTAGTTTTGTAGATCTCGTCGAGACCGATCTATTGGTGAAAACAGATCTTAAATCAGAGTTGTCGTTTAGAAGATAAAACGTTTTAAATATTCAAAATAGGTGAGGATCTATGTGGTATCCCATTTTGTCTTCTAGTGCATGTATGCAAAACTTTTTGTAAAACTAAAAAATTTAATAAAAAAAGTTGCCAAAACAGGCTAATATTTTATGATCTAAATACAACAATTTTCATTAAAATTAAATTTAGGTGTTGATAATTTCTTACATTTACTGTTGATAACTCCCGTACAAAGGGGTTGATAACTTTTAGCTCGAAAAAAAAGTTTATCGAAACATATTAATATGGGGGCTAGTTTTGAAGATCTCGTCGAGACTAGTTTAATAGTGAAAACGGATCTTTAATCAGATTTATCGTTTGATAGATAAATCATTTCAAAAATTTGAAATAAGAAAAGATTAGGCTGACATCAGCGAATTCGTCTCATAGTGCATGCATGTAGTACTTTCCCTAAATGATATAAGCTACAATCCGAAAATTATCTAAAATAGAAATTTTTGCATGTCTGAAACCGATCGCTCGGAAGACTCCTAGCAATCGACCGCTAGCTAGGGAAGCCCGATCCGGACGGAAGAAAACCGTCAAAGAAAAACCTAGCATACACGATGCCCATAACTCTTTGTTTGTTCCCTTTTCTACATCATCTCCCTCTCCAAACCTGCCCACTAACCGCCGTCGGCCTCCCCAAATTAGCTGCCCCAGTCCCGTTCCATGTCCCTGGGCCGATCCCCTTCATCAATCCACCGGAATCCACTGCAAAGGATCCCCCAAGATGCGCGGAGGAGACCTGCGCCGTCCTCGACGAGCGAGGCAGCGAGCACCCAGGACGCCAACGGCATGGACGCGGTCGTCCCCCAAGATGGCGACCGGAGGCAAGGCCTGCGAGGCCATGCTACAAGAGAGGGACTGGTGGTAGGCGAGGCCAGCAAGACCGTGCTACACGAGAGCGGCGCTATTACCAGCCTCTGTATCCTGCGAGGTGGAGTACTAGATCATGGGGATCCCCCGGGTGAGTTGGCCTTCCCCACAGCACCCACAGCCAGGAACCGGATGGTCTTCACCGACTGCTCGAACAGCTCAGCCGCTGGAGCGGGCAGGGGGCAGAGTGCGGACGCCAAGGGCTCAGCCGAGTTTGCGTCGCCAAGCCTGGCTGGTACACGAAGCTCAGCCGTGTTTGCAGCAGATTCGAAATAAAGGTAAGTTTACTAACAACGTGCACAAAGCAAACTTAAACTTAGGTGTTTGCCCGCTGATGCTATTTGTTCCTGCCGAGTGCTCCTCAGATCGTATGATGGCAGTGGTGCTCCATGTCAGAGCACCAATGCAACTCCGGCCACTTCATCTCACATCAGGTTGGATCTTCCACCTTAATCCCATGTTCCTATGGGATAATACTTGGTGGTCAGCTGATGCAATTACTGAATGCATAGAATATGTGAATTCATATTTTGGATGGCTGGATTGCTGATGTGCTTAGATTTAATTTAGCTGAATGGATTACCTCCTGAAGCCAGTTACTTTCTTCGATTACTACTGAAAAAGTAATATGAGCACTGCCCTGTTTGACATTTACCTCTTGATGCTCTCTCAAGTGTTGCATCCTCTCTTGATGGACTTATTATGCATTCACGTTAATATTTTACGCACAACAATAAATACTTACTATTGTGCATCACCAGACTGAGAAGCTTGGTGCATGAATTTCTTCATGGGAGAGAGATTTTGAGCATGCCGTTGGACAGCATACTTGTTGCACAATTTAATTGCTAAATGTACTTAACACTTGCCTGAATTTCTTCATGGGAGAGAAATTTATCTTTGCTTTGCATGAATATATGACAAACTTTGTTATCATATTTAGCTCTCTATTTTTTACCACGATTATATAGGTAATTATTCTAGCATGCATGGTATCAGTTTATCAGGATTTGATGCTTGTTCTCTGGTTAATCTATAAATTATTGTGATATAAATGTATTTCTGATTGACTTCCGTAAATGTAAAATGTGAATGCCTTGTGGGAAAATTGTGAGAAAAAATAGTTTGTTTTGTTTGCAGTTGCCACTCGAGCACAAAGTTGGCACAACGTTCTGACAAGGTGTACTTGATGATTGAGTTGTTCGACGGCAAGGATGTGATGCTTAACTTGAAACATCATGGCCGTTTCGACTTCTCAGCAAAGAACCCTGATGAAATTCAGTATGAGCTTCACCTTGAGCTCTTTGGTGCTGTCGATGTTGAGGTTTGTGTAATTGCTGATAAGTGTCATCCTCCGGTGCCCTTTCCGTCCTTACATGATAAATTTTGATGCTATTTTTTTTGCAGGAGAGCAAGGTGGCTTTCGCTTTGGGGACTATATTCTATCCTTATCAAGAAAGCCGAGAGCAACTGGTGGCCTAGGATATTCAATAACGATGGCAAGTCACCTTTGTTTCTGAAGGCCGACTTGGGTAAATGGCAAGATAAGGATGATAAAAATACTGGACGTAAGTTCTCTGGTTCAAACATGCGGTGGTGACTCTGTTGACTCTGTTTCACCTGAACTATCCTCACATTATTTTGGTCGTTGTGATTTTTCTGGTGATATGGTTTTCCTGGTAATGGTTTGACACAATCTTTCTTTGGTGATAAAGTAAAAGGCGATGAAGGTTTCTCATTTTCCTTTGTATTTGCAGAGGGGAAGGGAGGTGATGAATGATAATTAAGATAGGGTCATTGGTAGTCATAACAGTGGTAGGTTATGCTCTTTGTCTTCTCTGTGATATATTTGGTGAGGTGTGATTTTTCATGCTTTGTAATTCAGAGCTGCTATTTGATTAGTGATCAACATTTATCAAATGAACATCCTAGAAAGGCCTTTAATGAAGAGTTGGTGCTGACTTTTTTCTCTTAATTATCTTAACAAGTCAGCGCCTTAGCTGAACCCTCAATGTCCAGTAGATTCAAGACAACATGTTTGTGCCAGTCTTTGGTGTTGATTTTTATCCGGAGTTATATAGTCAAGTCACAGTCTTAAGTATTGAAGTGTTGAATTATTTCCAGTGTTGGCAAATGTCTAATTCGGTAATATATTCATATTTTGTGATTTGTTCTGCAAAAACATTTCAAACTATGATTGGCCAACTCTTCTTTTTTAGGTCTCTGCAAGATCATTATAATTTAGGACTGGCTCGCTCTTCTTCTTTTAAGGCTATATGACCCTTATCTTTATCAATTTATTGCCAAACATTTGGTCTGGCCTGTTCAACTCTGATGGCGAATGTAAAATGGTTAATATGGAGGCTATATACTTAGCTAAGTATGTTGCTAAAAATGTAGGTGAGGAAGTAGGAATAAGGGAGCAACGAAGAGGCAGCTTGAGCAGCTACTGCATGTGTAGCAAAGCCATGAAAAACTCAGAATTTATAGCTGTAAATTTTGGAAAAATAGATCACTGCCCCTGAAGTAAAGAAGCACTTTTAGTTGGTACATTATGGTGGCAATTTAAGGGCTATTGTTAGTAGTTGATTGTACTATACTACAGTTGCATTCTCTGGATGCTGTTATTGCTGTTAGCATCTATGCACCCGTTTCAGAAAAAAAAATCCTGTCATTTTCGCTGTGCTCATTATGATAGTTCTATTGTGTGAATTGGGATTGCGATTTGCGTTTTCCTTTGTGTATGATCTCTGGTATTTGTATTATTGGCTCCCCCTCACAAACTTTATACTAAGTTAGTACAAAATCACCGATACTTGTTTCCGATCGGAGGGAGTAATTAATATAACAGTATTATCAGACTATCCCTCTGCTCCCATGTGTTCATCTCTTTGAATTTGAACTACCAAATTCTTAGGTCATATTCAGTTGGTCTAACTCTACATGCAGCCTTCATGGCCACAGGTGTAGTAATTTTGTTGATGTCAAAGACCGACATGACATGGTAAAAAATGCTACTGTACTATTTAAAAATGCATGAAAAAAGGCTTTTACTCTTCTTTTAAAAAGTAAACTCAAATGTTTTACTCTGTTTATTCACTATTGAACTTAATGATGAGGCCTTCATCCACAAGATTTTGTTTCTTACATTATGCTCTCATGGGAATGGTAAAGAATTAGTTCATCATATATGCACGGTGGGTATTCTATTTTAAACATTTAATTTGTATGCATGAAATATTCATACTAATTGCAAAAACTCTTGTGTAGGATGGTTTACAAACTGGGTAAGAATTTTTTTCGTACACTTACTTAAGTATCATGAAGATGAAGCAGAAAACTACATTTCTAACATTGTACGACAGTACATAAGGAGCATAGAGGAGTAGATATTAGTAATAAAAAAAATTAGTCAAGTGCTTATTTCATACTCTGTGTTAGAAAACAATGTTAATTGTATCCGTAGTTGTAGTATACTTATCTTGTGGCTATATTTTTGTAGACAATTTTTTTTATATCGTATTAATATATTGCTAGAAAAAATATAAACCATAGCAATGCACGGGCATTGAACTAGTTGTATTAATATATTGCGAGAAAAAATATAAACCATAGCAATACACGGACATTGAACTAGTATTTCCAAAATCTCTACTAATAAAACGGCAATGCGACGTCGCTCCGAATTTGCCCCTGAAATTGAAACAAATTATGGGCAGTGCCACCGCAGACACGTCACCGCCGTCTATCAGGGGCTCGGCCCCAAGCAGTGCCTCCTTCTCTCCCTGCAGCGCCGGCTGCCGATGGTCGCCGCCTCCGCACTCCCTCCGACTCCGGGCCGCGTTCTCAGGTCACCCGCCGGCTAGGACAAGCTCCTGTGGAGACGGCCGATACCAACGCTCGCAGCGAATCCGAAGTGAATCGATGGTGAGGAATCGACCACGATGGGATTGAAAAGAGGCACCAAATTGACGGCGACAAATCTATTAAACGCGGCACCCATGGGAGGGGCAGCTCCTTCCCAGTCTGACGATTCATTCAGGCACATCAAACTTTCAACTCGTGCCTGAATCTTCCCTACAACCGGTAGAGCACCTGTGCGGCTGGACGTGAAGCTGACGAGGCTGACGCGGAGCGGCAAGAGGCCAAAAGGGAGAGCTCCGCATCCGTACCTGGCCCGGCTCCTCGCGGCCACGTGCGGTGGAGGCGAAGGCCAGCGGCCAGCGCGCTACTCCCGCCAGCGGCCGGAGCTTTGGACCAGAATATCAATGGAAACACAATGAAGCTGGACGAACTGAACCTTATCCCTTCAGACTATGTGTGCTTCAATCCTTCCAATTTTCATTATTATCTGAAAGTATATTACACATGACATGGTGCTTGTCCCTTATTTGATTAAATCTCCTAACGTTTTAACCAAATTTTCAGTACTCTTTTTGTTTAGAAGACATAGCAACATCATATGTGTCAATTCTTGATTTGACCCATCTTTCATCAGCGAATTTTGTTATCACTGGGTTATCTATGTTCTGGTGAGTGTTCTAATAATGGATGTTATTCTAGATGATGGCAAAGTTGGATCTAGACATAGCATGCAACTCGGTTTGTTATTGCCAGGTCATCGAGGTTATGATGTATATTTTAACGATTGGCGTTCTGATAGATAAAACTACCGTTTGCTCTGTAGAGAAGCATGGATTGAGTAAATCTGCTTAAATTCCAATACACGTTAAATCTTTTTTACCATAACCGGGGGGTACCTAAATTATCCTAGGCAAGATATCTTTACTTTGATACATAGTATACATTTGTAGAGTGTGATACCACAATCTTTGGTGAAACTTATGTTTGTCTTAGACTGTGACAGTAGGTTAATTTAATTTAGATCGTAGCAACGCACGGGCAAATATGCTAGTAGTTATAATGTTCTCCATATGCGGCTATAGCACCGGATAAATATTCAGTTCTTATACTTGTGGTCTGATGTGTGTGGTTTGCTATCCTTTTTATTCTACAAATAAAAGCAAGAAATTAATTGATTAATATCAGCTTCATCTATATTTCAATTCTCCTACTGCTGATTCATAATTTTTTTCCAGCTAGCTAATGCAGTATTGCATTTCAAACTGGTTACTGTTACAGATTTCAGACTGAATCAGGTTCCTTTATAACTTAGTACTTATAGTTCCTATTGATGTATTTCCATATCTAATGATGCATGTGACTTTGGGCTTGCGGAGGTATCAAATTCTAATGATCTGACACCTTCCTTAAGTAACTACAAATTTTGTTGTCTTTCTTGTGCTTGTCCCACTGTATTCTTAGTACAAACTATATTGCCTTCGGTCAAGGTGGTAGGAACACTTTTTTTTAATAAATCACATAATTGGTTTTGTTCGTGTGACTTCATAATTCATGTTACCTTTGTTCTATTGGAAACATGACTACAGAGGGCATATCCAATTGGGAAAAGCATATAGTTAATTTTTTATTATCCAAGTCGACAATTAGTTTTACTATTTTCCTTTGTGTTATTTTATCCCCAAAAATCTTCCAACAATGAGAGTACAGTTTAGGCATGTTCAGTTCTTCACTTGAGAGTGTCCTGGAACATTGGTATTGATAAGGAAGTCTTGCTATTTATGCTTTTGGTAGCTAAGCTGAAGTCCAACATAGTATTCTTGCTTCTCTTCCTGTTACCTGCGCATTTTCTCCCTGCTTGTTCTTACCTGGGCATACATGTCTGTTTACTCAAGATGGTTTTTCATTTATTAAACAATGTGTTTCTATTGGCTTTCTTTGCTTCTTCTCGTGCTGCTGTTCCCTCGCATATGATTCTTTTCTACGCAGTTCTGGTCCTTTTCTGGATTTGGTGTAGGCTTAAGTATTCAAATTGTCAAGATATATGCTTGATGGGTTCAAGTATTGTACCATTGTTTATGAGATTTTGAGAGATCTGTCTACCACTGTTTAGATCACATGTTCCTTTGCTAGAAGGTGAGCTGATTCTAACTTTGACCTCAAGTCGCTTATATTACAGTTAGTTCTAAACCATGTGTGCGGTCATGTGTACAATTGTTGTGCTATATATTGGTAGGTGTAAAATAATTAGTATGTGCTTCTCGATCATCTCATGTTTAAACTATACCGCAACTATCTAGGCTGTCTTACTATGGAACAAACGTCGTAGTACCTTATATAGTGGTCTAAGCTCTAAGTTTGTTTGCATAAAAGCTAGTTTTATTTCCCAAGAATATTCATTAAAGGGTAAGGAAGTTTAGTCCTCTAATTGGAACCTAAGATGGAACCTCAAGTGTTGCTCATAGTCATTCATCAATTCAAATCATTGACTGGTGTCATAGTTCATTTCATCAATGTCAAAAATCCTGACAAAGGTTAAGTAGCGCTAACCCAACTGTCCACGACCGCGGACGCAGCTATTCGAATAGTTTTGACCTCTGCAGAGGGGTACACTTTACCCACAAGATTCAATCCATCTGCCGGAAACAATCCACGGATCGCCATACACGAGTATGCGGGGTTCAGATGATCAAACAAAATCTTTCACTTGCCTACTCTAGTATAGGATCCTTCCCTAGGAGTCTGAGACACGGCATTCTCCGCTCCGGCACCCCTAGTTTTGCCCGCTACAGGGTGTTGTATGAATGGACGATTCCACTCGGTTCGGAAGTATCAAGCACAGCGTGCACTTCTAGAAAGGATGATGCAAGGTATCCCATACTAAAGCAAACAAGCTATGGACCAAGCCCCTTCCCATTTAGCGGTAGTGTGGTCGTACTGTAAGGTTGCTCATGCATATACTTCCCACCTCATCATTCAAAATTTATTTCATAGTCCTTAGTCATTCTTATGTTTGTTCCAAAAATTTCATCTTGGATGGACAATCTCCATCCAAGGTTTGCAACCTCGGTTGATAACTTTCAACAGTGTTCCCATCTAGATTACTCAAATCTTATTAGCGGCTAAGCAAACTAATGGAAGAAAGCTTGAACTAAGGGAGTAGTAAATAGCTCAGTTTAGTAATCTTGCCAAGCAAGACCACCCTACAATTATTCCTCTACTCTAGCAATTCAATCATGCAATTTAATTTGAAGACAAGAAGTATGAAAATTTAAAAACTAGGTATTGGGTATGATTCAAAAGATGGCTTGCCTTGGTTGGCAAATTGTCCGGGGTAGTCTTCTTCTTCTTCTTGGTAGTATCCTTCCTCGGGCACTTCTTCGGCAACACTAGCGTCTATTAACGATACACAAAATATACACACAATCACCAAGCATGATCAAACATTACTCCAAGCATACACACAATTTTTACAATAGAGCAACTATTATCGAACACTATTTCGGTTGATTTCCATTTATTTGGCTTTATTTTGAGTTATGGTGCAAGTGAGAGTATGCAAGGGTTTACTAATAGATACTTGAGTTTCAAAAATATCTCCTGCAAGTTCACTTGACCAAGGTCAATTCTTGCAGAGATGTATTCTAAAATTCAGTTTATACTAATGGATGTAGAAAATATCTATTTATAAAACACTAGCCTAATATTCCTAAGTTAAGATTGCCTACTTAACCACATAGGAAACTAGCATTTCATTTAAAAAGTGCTAATTTGCAAACTAAGGTTACCAACAGATAGATAACATTAAATGTGAATTTTGAAAGTTGGATTCATATTTTTTTGAATTTTATTTGATTTGTTATGAATTTTGCAAGGTTGCATAGCTGCAGGTTTGTTATTTTTACCCAATTAAAACTATAATTCTAAATGGGTTGAAAACACTTCCATTGGCTAGATCATGTTCTAAGCTTTCCAACGGCATATTATTTGCTAAATTTGAGTGTCTACAGCTCTGGGAAATTAAATTCTAAGAATGGTTCAGATTCATAAATCTAAATCCAAACTTTATTTTTTCCCTTTTTACTAGAACGGGACACGCGCGGAGTCTGAATGGGCCAGGCTCGCAGGCCGAAATGGGCCAGGCTCGCAGGCCGAAATGGGCCAGCCTAGCAAGTATCCCGGGAGTGCGCTGGGAAAAAAGTTTAGATGACAGGCGGGGCCCGCCTGTCTGTTGACTTAAAGGGGCGAAGGGGTAGGGGAGCCTCTCGGCCGTCCGATTAGAATCGGATCCGACGGCCGAGGGTCATCTCCCTCAGCACGACGGGGACGAGAGAGGGGCAGAGGCTGGGAGAGGGGCGGAGCTTGGGGAGCTCACCAGGGACAGCAGTGAGCGGTGGCGAGGTGTCCAGCGGGCTGCGGAGGGTCTTCTCGGCCGGCTCGAGCAGACGGCGCTGCAGGAGGCGGTCGGAAACAGCGGCGCTCCGCCGTGTCCTGGGAGCACTGGCGTCGAGCTCCTGGGCCACCGAGAGGGAGAGGGAGGGAGTGATGATGTCTGGGAGGGAGAGGGTGGTGGTGTGAGCTCGTTTGCAGTGTCGGGGGGCTTTTTATACGCTGGAGAGAGGGGGAGCGGGCCGTGTACCGGGGCGGTAGTAACTTCGGGCGACGGCCGGTGGGGGTTGAGAGGGTGGTAATGGGGCTCGGACGGCTGCTGCAGAGCACGGAGGGGGGGGGGGGGGTCCAGGCGAGTGAGAGAGGACTTATTGGGCGCGATACTAGGATAATTTAGGGAGGGAGGTTGCGGCCAAAAAAATTGTCCGTCTCCGGCGATGCCACTATGTGGGGAGCAAGGGGACAGCGGGGTTAAGAGGGGAAAGGGTACCAGCAGGGCTGGGTAAAGGGGGTTTGTCCTCTGGAAGTGTTAAACTGGGATTTACCGTGGTGATTTGAAATTTGTCTAAAAACTGCCAACCAGGTGTTCGATGAAATGGCCGCAAGAACAAAATTTTGAATTTTGAAAAAATTCCAGTTTGGGTGATCACTATATTGGATATGGGTTCCAAATATATTTTTCTTAGGTCAAAAGGTTTTGTTTTGCTAAAAACTTATTTGGATTTTGGGAATGTCCTATGTATTGAATTCAAACTTTGGGCAATTTTCAAATATGGTTAGGAACAGAGTTTTAAAAAATTTCCACCAGGTTATGAAACTAGAATAGATCCTCTTGGATGACTTGTAAGAAAGCATCTATGCACAATTCAATAATTTCTTAAGAATAGAGAGGGAAGAGGGCTAGTGGTTAACTTTGTCTAGATTGTTTTTGTCTTCTTTTTCTTAGTCTAGGAATTTAGGGTTGGGCTTATTTTATTGTTTCTTTTACTTTTGTTTGTTTTGCTTGAACTCTTTCAATTTGGAACTTAATTTATTAACCCTAGCTCATATTCACCCATAGGCAATAATAAGGAATATAAGATCCAACAATCATGCACTCAATACCAAAAGTTTTATTCTGTCCCAAAGTTTGGCTAATTTATTCATAATATTTGGGTACAAAATTTCTAAGTCGTTATAATCTTCCCCCCTTAAAAAGAATCTCATTCTTGAGGTTCACAAGTTAAGAACTAAAGAGATTGGGAAACTCAATCTTGAGATAATCTTCTCATTCCCAAGTGGCTTCATCTTCAGTGTGCTTACTCCATTGGACTTTCAGAAACTTGATACTCCGGGTTCGAGTGGTTCTGTAAGCTTCTTCTAAGATACGAATTGGTACCTCACGATAGGTCAAATCCTTATTGATATCCACAGAGTGGTGATCAATATTCTTGAAAATATCTGGCTTCTCAGGAACTTCCAAACATTTCCGAAGTAAAGACACATGAAAGACATTGTGTACTTCGGACAATTCCGGGGGCAGTTCTAGCTGGTAAGACACTTCTCCTTGACAAGCAAGTACCTTAAAAGGTCCAATATATCTTGGTGCAAGCTTTCCCTTGACTTGAAATCTTTGCATTCCTTTGAGAGGTGACACCCGAAGATAAACACAATCTCTAAAGTGAAAAGTCAGCTCTCGACGTCTTTTGCCTGAATAGCTCTTCTATCGAGACTGGGCTGCCTTGAGGTGTTCACGGATCATGCGAACCTTTTCTTCAGCTTCTTGCAAAATGTTGGGTCCAAAGATTTTGCTGTCTCCAGTGTATGACCAGTTTAAAGGGGTACGACACTTTCTTCCATATAAAGCCTCAAATGGTGCCATTTGCAAACTTTCTTGATAGCTGTTTGATGACCCACAAGTATAGGGGATCGCAACAGTCTTTGAGGGAAGTAAAACCCAAATTTATTGATTTGACACAAGGGGAGCCAAAGAATATCTATAAACCTTAACAGATGAGTTGTCAATTTAGCTGCACCTGGAAACAGACTTGCTCGCAGCGGTTTATCAGTAGCAACAGTTTTATAGTAGTGGCAGCAGTGAAATAGTAACAACAATAATAAAATAAAGGCGGTAACGGTAGCAATAGTAAACAGTAGGATTAAATACTGTAGGCATAGGGATGGATGAACGAGCGTTGCATGGATAAGATAATTCATGTAATAATCAAGATATGGGCAATTGTAGATAAATAATGATAAAGCATCCTAGTACTAAACAACCATAGGCATGTGTTCCGTATATAGTCGTATGTGCTCGCAATGAGAAACTTGCACGACATCTTCTGTCCTACCAGCCCGTTTGCAGCGGGGCCTCAAGGGAATCTATTGGTAATTAAGGTATTCCTTTTAATAAAGTACAGGAGCAAACTATTAACACTCAGTGAACACATGTGATCCTCACATCATAGCCACCCCCTCCGGTTATCCCAATTGCTGTCAGTTTGGGGCCTCGGGTTCCAGACAACGATATGTGTACACAACTTGCATGTAAGATCATAAACAACAAGTATCATCATAAAACAATAACAAGTTTAGATCTGAGATCATGGCACTCGGGCCCAAAGTGATAAGCATTAAGCACAGCAAGTTGCAACATTGTCATAAGCACGAATACTACATACTAGGCACCATGCCCTAACAATCTCATAGCAAATTACATGAATGATCTCATCCAATCCCTACCATACCCTTCTCCTACAACGGGAATTACTCACACATGGATGGGGGAATCATGGATGGTTGATGGAGAGACGTCGGTGATGATGGTAATGAAGATCTCCTCCAAATCCACATCCCGGCAGGGTGCCAGAACGAAGTTTCTGGTTCTGAATCGCGGTTTCTGATGGTGGCGGCGCAACGAAAGTCTATCTAGGAAAAACACCGAACCCCCACTGTTTTCAAGTCAGAGGGTATATCTAGGCGGAAGGAGGGGTCGAGGCAATGGCCGAGGTGGCCTCACCACCCCCTGGCGCGGCCAGGCCTGGGCCGCGCCACTAGGGGGTGTGAGCCCCTCGTGGCCCCTCTCCGTCTTGTGTTCTGGCTCCGTGGGTCTTCTGGTAAAATAGGATTTTTGCAATATTTTCCGAGATTTTTCCTAAAAGTTGGATTTCTGCACAAAAACAAGACACCAGGACAATTCTGCTGAAAACAGCGTTAGTCCATATTAGTTGTATTCAAAACACACAAATTAGAGGAGAAACAATAGCAAAAGTTTACGGGAAAGTAGATACGTTTTGGACGTATCAACTCCCCCCAAGCTTAGCTTATTGCTTGTCCTCAAGCAATTCAGTTAACAACTGAGTACGATAAAAGAAACTTTCATGAACACATTTGCTTCATAAGATGTATATATTCTCACTATATGATCAAGTACTCAGGCAATTTATAATAAGAAATATGCAACTAATGTTATCTCATAGTTATGCAAGCTATGAAAGAGTACCAATACACTAATAACAAGCAACATGAAACATAAGAAGCTACAAGATTGTAATGCTCATAATAAGATATGAAAGAGTGGTATCCCGCTTGCCCTTATTTGTGGGGCAAAACATAAATGCCAAGGCACCTCTGAAGTTTAAGAGAAGACTAGAAGTAAAAATATCAAAGATACAAGCATCAAAGTTATACCACAATTAACCGTGTTCTCGGACAAGCACATTACACTAAGAACGACAGCCATGCTCTCAAGAAAGTGCTTCAAGTTAGAAGATGAAGACTCAACATAAAAGTAAAAGAAAGGCCCTTCGCAGAGGGAAGCAGGGATTTAACATGTGCTAGAGCTTTTCATTTGTAAAACAGAGATAAAAATTTATTTTGAGAGGTGGTTGTTTCATGTCAACGACTGGCAATGGGTTCTTGCTATCTTCCATACTAAACAAGTGAGAGCGGTTCTGAGCTCTTTGAAAATTGGCACATTGGTGCTCTTCTATAAAGCTTGGCACTCCTCCCCACTTTTTCCTTTCTCAAACCATGGCTAACCAATTCCATCGGGTGCCCACCAACTTTCACATACCATGGAGGAGTGCCTTTTTTAAGATTTAGATTACAATGGTCTGACCAGCTCCCTTACAAAATTAATGACGAGCAGATGAAGCATGCAAGTCAAGGGGTACTTAATTTAATATGGAAGATAGCAATTCTGACCACTACGTCCTCATGAGCTAAAAACAGTGGCACAAAATGAGAAGCATTTGAAAGTTTTGAAAGGTAGCACATGAAAATTTACATGGAATGGTTTTGAAATACCATGCATAGGAATTTATAGTGGACTCTTTGGGGTTACTTGGTTTTCAGGAGTTGGATGCACGAGAATTATTCCCTCTCAGTACAAGTGAAGGCTAGCAAAATACTGGGAAGCGACAATCGAGAGAGCAATAACTGTCATAACCATGCTTTTTTTATGCTAAGGACTGTGAGGCAAGAGCCCCACAGCAATTTATTTAAAGTAAAAAGTTATATGTACATCAAGAGTAATAAAAGGAAAAAAGAAACTATACACTATACAACAGACCACCAAGGTCACACAAAACCCACAAAGGAGGCTATTTTGAACCAAAAAAGAGACCACCAAGGCCCCACCCCACCACTAAGGTAGGGATTTTATCCAGGTGAGAAGGTCCTCTCTATACTTTGGCTTGATCCTGTACTGAAGAAGTGAAATGTCATGGACAAACTTAGCTTTCCATCTTGCAAATGTAGGCGTCTCTTGTCTGAATATTTTTGCATTTCGAGTCAGCCAAATACTCCAACAGGCAGTTAGAAGAACCTCCATGAAAAAAGGCTTGTTGAAACTTCTTTTTGCAGCAGCTACCACAGACTGCAAATCATTGCCGGCCAACCAATCAATTTGCAGATAGTTCCAAACCCTCTGACTAAAGTTGCATTCAAAGAACAGATGAATTCTATCCTCATAGCCTCTAGAAGAACAAAGCTCACAATGTGTGTCCTCTGTAACCTTCCAATGACGTCTCTGCAACATATCACGAGTATTTATTCTATCTCTCAACACCTGCCAGCCAAAGACTTTGATCCTCATAATACAGCAAGACTTCCAGAGCCATTTATAGACACCTGGAACTTGAATGTGCTGATGAATATGTTTGTAGAATTTGCTTGCTTTATAGGATTCTCCCCAGACATAAGACCAAGAATCATGCAGATCACACAAGGGATTTGCATGCATTAACACTTGCAGCTCTTCCATTTCCTGATAAGCTTGAGGAGAAAGGGGTCTGTAGAACAAACTACTAATATCTTGAGTTGAGTAAACTGCTGCAGCCGACAAGGATTCATCCAGGACAAAGGAAAACAACCTTGGAAATCTATTTTGAAGCGGCACGGAGGAATCATTCAAACACCAATTATCAGACCAAAAAAGAAAACTGTCACCTTTGCCAAGCTTGACTTTGGCCACACCTCTGAAATTATCAACTTGCTTCATCACATCCCTCCACCAGAAGCTACCACAGAGATTCTTAGAATGTGGAATTTTGCCCTCATAATGGCCCCCCCAAATCAACTGAACCCAAGGAACATCTCTCCGGTTATAGAATTTGTCCAAGAACTTTATCAGAAGAGCTGAATTTTGTTTTTGAAAGTTAACCACACCAAGCCCACCATTTTCCTTTGGTAGACACACCAAATCCCAAGCGGCCAACGATTGCTTAGGTTCATCAAATTTGTCTCTCCAAAGACATTGATGAATTATTCTGTCGAATTGCTTAGTGAGCCCTGGAGGAAGACTCAAGGTGCAAAGAAAATGCAGAGGTAAAGAGGCCAGAGCCGAATTAATCAACTGCAATCTTGCACCTTGGGAAAGGAAACTTGAACTGGCCGATAATTTTCTTTCTAGCCTGCAAACCAGAGGAGAGAGCTCAGTAATGCTTGGCCTTGTAGTCCCCAAAGGAAGTCCAAGATAGGTGAAAGGCATTCTCCCCACTTGACATCCAAAAATCTCAGCCAAATGATTAAGATCATCAGGTGCAACATTTATAGGCAACATTTGGGATTTATCAAAATTAATCTTCAACCCAGTGGACCTTGTAAATTTTAGCAATGTATCCTTTAACACCAAAATCTCTCTTTCATCTGCTGGGACAATTAATAATGTGTCATTTGCGTACTGGATTATGGGAAAATCTTGATCATTGGTCTCTATGGGTCTATGAAGGGCACCTTTTTTCACAAGGTCATTTACCACTGATTGCAGCAGGTCAGAACCAAAGAGGAAATACAAAGGAGATATAGGGTCTCCTTGTCTTACTCCACGCTTGCACTCAAATTGCTTCCCAGGAATACCATTAAGCAAAATAGCAGAGGTGCCAGTACAAAGGATATCTTTTGCCCAACCAAGCCATTTTTTGTTAAATCCTTTGTGCCTCGTCACTTGAATAATGGCCTCATGTTCAATTGTGTCAAAAGCTTTGGCAAAATCTAATTTCAAGATGATGATAGGCTTTTTAGAAGCTTGGCACAAGAAAAGATATTCAAAAGACCATGCCAAGCAATCCTGAATAGACCTGTTTCTTAGAAACCCATATTGATTCTTGTGCAGACAGCTTAAATTTTTTCCTTGAAGGCGATTAGCCGCCAGTTTCGTAAGGAATTTCATACAAACATTTGTCAAGGAGATAGGGCGAAAATCATTCACCTGAACTGAGGCTTGCTTTTTAGGTACCAACGTGATATACGATCCGTTGATATTCTGTAGATGAACTTTGCCCTCATGGAAATTAATATAGGCATAAAAATGATACAAGAACTCTGAGGCAAAGTAAATCATCGAGGCTTAATTGACTTTTTGTTCAGTCATATGCATGCTTGAGCATGTGCCAAGTCGATTCAAATGAAGCTTTTCAGAGGAGGATACCACAAAATCATACTGTTTTATGAATAAAACAATGCAAGCAAACAGCTACATGACATACTACAAACTATTAGTAAATTGGAACTAATCATATGAGAGCAAGAACTATTAAGCATCCATTAGATAACATATACCTTACATGAACAAGCTAAGCACGTCCACATTGATGAGTATATGTACAAAAATGAAAACAAACAGAGTTCATACCAGCCTCTTACCACATATCAAATTGTCATATATTGTCATTATTGCCTTTCACTTGTGTGGCTTGAATAATATGAAGTGATAACCAAGCTCCAATGGAGTCACGGGAGACTGAACTCTGCAACAAACTTTACAAAACCAAAAAAGAACAACAAATATTTTTGGGTTTTCAAATTTTGAAACAAGAACAGAAGGAAACAACAAACAAAGTAAAATAATTGGACTTTTCAAATATCAAACCAAAAATGAAAAACAAGACAAACCAAAGCTAGAGAACTAAAAAGGCAAACAAAGAGAAACAACAGAAATATTTTTGGTCTTTTTGTGTTTTGGAAAGTAGAAGTAAGAACAAGAACAACAAAGAAAAGAAAGCGAAACATGGATATACAAAGTACCGACAAGATATGATATATAGATGAGTGAATCATCGGCATACCTCCCCCCACGCTTAGGCTTTTGGCCTAAGTGGAGATCAATCCCATCTCCAGTAATCGCCCCAAGCTGGTGAGTCATCATTGGCATGGTCATAGCCTGGCTCTCGTGAAGATGAAGTAGATGGTGCATAATCTAATAAGGCTGCTGGTACGGAAACTCCCAAGTGTTGGAGGGCTGGACCGACTCTTTGGTCGCCTCCTGATGTCTACGCACTTCTATTCTTGTAGACACTTGTTGGGCCTCCAAGTGCAGAGGTTTGTAGAACAGCAGCAAGTTTCCCTTAAGTGGATCACCCAAGGTTTATCGAACTCAGGGAGGTTAGAGGTCAAAGCTATCCCTCTCAAGCAACCCTGCAATTACGATACAGAAAGTCTCTTGTGTCCCCAACACACCCAATACACTTGTCAGATGTATAGGTGCACTAGTTCGGGGAAGAGATGGTGAAATACAAGTGGTATAGATGATTATAAGTAGCAAACGTGATGTGAAATAAATATCGCTGCGAGCAAACAAGTAACAAAATAGCAAGTAAACGGTGTGCAATGCTTGGAAACAAGGCCTAGGGATCATACTTTCACTAGTGGACACACTCCCAACGATATAACATGAATGAACAAATAAACAACTTCTCTCCAATATGGTACTCTGAATTACTCTCCTATTGAATAACACTAATCATTGTGTAGTGGCTACAGAAGCACCCCTTAAAGTTCATCAAGTACTTGACAAACACCACTCATAGAGACATCCAAATCAGATCACAATTCAAGATAGAAATCATTGCAACTTAGACCAAGTACTAACACGGTGCACACACTGTCAACTTTACACCATGAAAGGAGGAATAGATCACTCAATACTATCATAGTAATAATTACTCTCATAATCCACAAGAGATCACGATCATAGCCTAAACTAAGTACCACCACGATGCACACACTGTCACCGTTACACCATGGCAGGAGGAATAGATTACTTTAATAACATCACTAGAGTACACTATAATAATTAAGCATAGGAGTAGCATAATATCTGAATAATAACATCTACTTGTTCAACATGATACAAAGCTCACGATCACATAAAGATCACATCATGGGAGAGAGAGGTGAACCACATAGCTACCGGTAGAGCCCTCAGCCCCGGGGATGAACTACTCCCTCCTCATCATAGGAGACAACAAGGTTGATGGAGATGGCGGTGAGGTCGATGGAGATGGCGGAGACGGCGATGGAGACTGATGGAGATGGCTCCGGGGGCACTTCCCCGTCCCGGCAGGGTGCCGGAACAGAGACTTCTGTCCCCCGAAATTCGTCGGCGATGGCGGCGGAGCTGCGGAACTCTTTCTGGAAAATTGCCGAATCCCCTAGGGTTTTCCGTCCCGAGGCTTCTTATAGGCGAAGGGGCGATGTCAGGGGTGGAGCCAGGCTCCCTCACACGGGCCCCGCGCGGCCAGGGCCCTGGCCGCGCCACCCCTGTGTGTGGGGCCCTGGTGGCCCCCCTCCTACTCCTCTTCGGATCTCTGGAAGCTTCCGGGTAAAATAAGACTTCTGGCTTTGGTTTCGTCCAATTCCGAGAATATTTCATGTGTATCACTTCTGAAACACAAAAACAGCAGAAAACAGGAAACTGGCACTGTGGCATCTTGTCAATAGGTTAGTTCCGGAAATCGCATAAAAACGCCATGAAGTGTAACGAAACACAAGGCAAATGGTGTAAAAAAAGCATGGAGCATCAAAAATTATAGATACGTTTGAGACGTATCAAGCATCCCCAAGCTTAACTCCTGCTCGTCCTCGAGTAGGTAAGTGATAACAAAAGAATAATTTTTGAGGTGACATGCACCTACACAATCTTGATCATATATGTAAGCATTGGTGAGCTGGGATCATAAGAACTTAAAACATGGGCATGAAGATATAATCTTGACAATAAGAAACTTAGCAACCATGTTGTAAACATGCAAATGAACACAAACAAAAGATCATGAAAATGAAACAATGAAAGTCAAACGTGTGTTCAAATCATAAGGAAAAACATACAAATGGTTTTCAGCTTGTCCTTCAAAGAGAGCAAAACATAAATGCATAGGACACCTTCAAGTTTAAGAGGGCGACTAGATACAAATAATTTAAGAACAAGTGAAACCAACAATATGAATCAATCAATGAACTTTGGGACAATGCATATCACACTAAGAATGACAACTATGCTCTCTTAATGGTGCATAAGGAAAGAAGGTGGTGACTCAATATAAAAGTAAAAGAAAGGCCCTTCGCAGAGGGAAGCAGTGATTAAACATGTGCTAGAGCTTTTCACTTGTAAAACAGAGAGATAAAAAATGGTTTTGAGAGGTGGTTGTCTTTGTCAACGACTGGCAATGGGGTTCTTGCTATCTTCCATACAAAAATGAAGCAAGTTTTTGAGAGAGAGATTGGCACTTTTGTGCTCTTTTATAAAGCTTGGCACTCCTCCCCACCTTTTTTTCCTTTCTCAAACCATGGCTAACCGATTCCATCGGGTGCCCAC
This sequence comes from Dactylis glomerata, assembly GCA_007115705.1. NCBI lineage: Eukaryota > Viridiplantae > Streptophyta > Magnoliopsida > Poales > Poaceae > Dactylis > Dactylis glomerata. The sequence continues at coordinate 3,652,874 of QXEO01001278.1, read as the reverse complement.
CAACATTCACATTCCATGGAGGAGTGCCTTTTTTCTTTCTTTCTTTTTTCTTTTTTTTTCTTTTTGGAATAAGCAATATGGAAGATAGCAAATCCGACCACTACGTCCCCATGAGCTGAAAACAGTGTCACAAAATCAGAAGTATTTTGAAGGTTTTTTGAAAGGTAGCACATGAAAATTTACTTGGAATGGCTTACAAATACCATGCATAGGAATTTATAGTGGACACAATGGCAAACTTGGTTTTTGGGAGTTGGATGCACGAGTAGAGCTCATACTCAGTACAAGGCGAGGGCTCGCAAAAGACTGGGAGCGACCAACTAAGAGAGCAATAACGGCCATAATCATGCAAAGCGACAAAGCAACATTAAAAGAAGCATAAGATGGCATCAAAAGTCAAAAACTAAATGATCATAAAGGCTATTGGCAACTTTGTAAGAGTCTAACATGTGTAAGCATGCGCCAAGTCAACCCAAATAAAGCATCAAGGAGAAAACCAAATAAATGCTTCCATATAATAAAAACAACGCATGATTTTTTCAAAGGCTCATTAAGCAATCTCAGTCATTTGAGACAAGTCATGCTACAGCAAAACCACGAAGCATACTATCAAAAAGACATCAAGCACGACATGCAAAAGCCTAGGCCGCAGTCTACACAAGCTCCTTCTTGTACCACTTTTTTGCATAAAGCTTTTTCTCTTTTCCAACACCATTAAAACCTTTTATAAACACCTCTTTTGATGAAAACCAATAAAGACCAGAGGCAAAAATACACCTTGATAAATAAATATAAGAAGATCTGAATTCAAATCAAGGCGAAAACGAAAACCAAAAGCAGTAGCAGAAAAAGAGAACACTCATTGAAATGATAAGAGTGAAAAACAGAGTGTTCTTGGCAAATGAAAAACGGAGTTCATCTCCCTCCAAAAAAACATGATGTGATCAAACCATTTATTGCAGCAAACAAAACTAAACTAACACTGAAAACTAAAACAACTGACGCTCCAAGAAAAAAACACATAGTGCATGAAGCAATAAAAATATAGTGTCTTGAAAGGTGACCTGATTTTTGCCGATGAAGAAGGGGTGCCTCGGGGGCATCCCCAAGCTTTGACGCTTGTACTTCTTGGATATTTCTTGGGGTGATGCATGGGAATCCCCAAGCTTGAGCTTTTATCCATTCTTCAACTCATCTCATCACTCTCCGATCCCTACACTTGAAAACTTCCTTCATACAAAACTAAACACAAATCTATTAGCAACATTAGTGCAAGCATAACATATAATCAACCTCTTTTTGCTTCAGGTTTCAACTCAAAACCACCACATATTAAGCATATACTACTGTAGCAATTTCCCCAAAAGTTCTGTGATCAAAAGAACTCGCAAAGAAAGCGATAAAGCGGCAAACACAAATATTGGCAGAAATCTGTCAAAACAGAACAGCTGACAAAGGTCGAATTTTTTAGGGGTTTTCTGTTGCTCAAATCAAAAAGTGTTAAACTAACGAAAGTTTGGATATAACCTGGGGCATATGCACAAAAAATCGGAGGTCCAAAAGATATACATAGAATTTATACGAATTTTTACGGTGCAGCACCGAAAACTGTTTCCGGACAGCAACATCCCCAAATCTTACCTCACTCAAATTAGAGGCTTCTCTTGGCACAACAATGAAATAAAAAGGATAAGGAGCGGTTATTACAGCAGTAATAACTTCCAAGACTCAAAAAGAAAAAGTACTGAAAATAAAACAATGGGTTATCTCCCAAGAGTGCTTTTCTTTAACGCCTTTGAGCTAGGCGCAGTAATTTGCAAAGATGCTCATGTGGGCGCCATATAAGAGCTTGAGGCAAAGGCGCCATATAGGAACTTAAAGTAATAGAGAGCATCAAAAAGCAAATGTGAAAGACATTTATATCTGAACCACTTCCTATGCATAGGAATCTTGTAAGAAAATAAATCAACGAGGCATATAGTAGCAAGCATGGATAGATAAAACAAGTGCCACTGCAAGATTTGCAATATAAAGAGGGGAAACTTAATATTGTTGAGATCCATCAAACCATGTTTCCCTCTCTCATAATAACTTTCAGTAGCATTATGAATAGAACTAACAATATAACTATCACATAAAGCATCCCTATCATGAGCCACATGCATAAAAGAATTAATACTCACCACAGGAACAATAGTAGTAGGAGCAAATTCAATAGAATAATTATTCTCATCACCATAATCATCATAAATAGGAGGCATATTGTAATTATAACTAATTTTATCCTCAATAGTAGGTGAACTGAAAATATTATACTCATCATCATAGCCATCATAAACTAGAGGTTTAGTATCATCACAAGCTAAAGAACAACTATTTCGCAAAGCATATTCTTCAAACATATCATCATAAGAAGGAACATCGCATATGGGAGATAAAATATCATCAGAGCAAACTTTATCCACTAAAGCTGGGGGACTAAAAATATCATGCTTAACAAAACCAGCTTCCCCAAGCTTAGACTTTTCTATAGCATTATCAACAACGGTGTTCAAAGCATTCATACTAACAACACTATTAGCATGCAAATTAAGCTCCAAAGGTTTTTCAATTTTCTCTTCAAACACTTCATATCTAAACTCAAGAAAAAGACTAGCGAACTCTTTGTTTTCCATTAAGCCTAACTAGTGAAAATAAAAACAAGAAACAAAAAGATGTAATTGCAGAATCTAAAGAAAATAACTCCGAGCACTCACACAGGAGGATGCGAGTACCTTTTACCTTACCTCCCCGGCAACGGCGCCAGAAAAGAGCTTGATGTCTACGCACTTCTATTCTTGTAGACACTTGTTGGGCCTCCAAGTGCAGAGGTTTGTAGAACAGCAGCAAGTTTCCCTTAAGTGGATCACCCAAGGTTTATCGAACTCAGGGAGGTTAGAGGTCAAAGCTATCCCTCTCAAGCAACCCTGCAATTACGATACAGAAAGTCTCTTGTGTCCCCAACACACTCAATACACTTGTCAGATGTATAGGTGCACTAGTTCGGGGAAGAGATGGTGAAATACAAGTGGTATAGATGATTATAAGTAGCAAACGTGATGTGAAATAAATATCGCTGCGAGCAAACAAGTAACAAAATAGCAAGTAAACGGTGTGCAATGCTTGGAAACAAGGCCTAGGGATCATACTTTCACTAGTGGACACACTCCCAACGATATAACATGAATGAACAAATAAACAACTTCTCTCCAATATGGTACTCTGAATTACTCTCCTATTGAATAACACTAATCATTGTGTAGTGGCTACAGAAGCACCCCTTAAAGTTCATCAAGTACTTGACAAACACCACTCATAGAGACATCCAAATCAGATCACAATTCAAGATAGAAATCATTGCAACTTAGACCAAGTACTAACACGGTGCACACACTGTCAACTTTACACCATGAAAGGAGGAATAGATCACTCAATACTATCATAGTAATAATTACTCTCATAATCCACAAGAGATCATGATCATAGCCTAAACCAAGTACCACCACGATGCACGCACTGTCACCGTTACACCATGGCAGGAGGAATAGATTACTTTAATAACATCACTAGAGTACACTATAATAATTAAGCATAGGAGTAGCATAATATCTGAATAATAACATCTACTTGTTCAACATGATACAAAGCTCACGATCACATAAAGATCACATCATGGGAGAGAGAGGTGAACCACATAGCTACCGGTAGAGCCCTCAGCCCCGGGGATGAACTACTCCCTCCTCATCATAGGAGACAACAAGGTTAATGGAGATGGCGGTGAGGTCGATGGAGACGGCGGAGACGGCGATGGAGACTGATGGAGATGGCTCCGGGGGCACTTCCCCGTCCCGGCAGGGTGCCGGAACAGAGACTTCTGTCCCCCGAAATTCGTCGGCGATGGCGGCGGAGCTGCGGAACTCTTTCTGGAAAATTGCCGAATCCCCTAGGGTTTTCCGTCCCGAGGCTTCTTATAGGCGAAGGGGCGATGTCAGGGGTGGAGCCAGGCTCCCTCACGCGGGCCCCGCGCAGCCAGGGCCCTGGCTGCGCCACCCCTGTGTGTGGGGCCCTGGTGGCCCCCCTCCTACTCCTCTTTGGATCTCTGGAAGCTTCCGGGTAAAATAAGACTTCTGGCTTTGGTTTCGTCCAATTCCGAGAATATTTCCTGTGTATCATTTCTGAAACACAAAAACATCAGAAAACAGGGAACTGGCACTGTGGCATCTTGTCAATAGGTTAGTTCCGGAAATCGCATAAAAACGCCACGAAGTGTAACAAAACACAAGGCAAATGGTGTAAAAACAAGCATGGAGCATCAAAAATTATAGATACGTTTGAGACGTATCACCTCCCCATCCTCGTGTACGGGCGGAGGGTGCTCCTATATGTACGCGTCGAGCTCATCCTCTATGAGTGACCATCCATTCCTATGATCAAGGTTAAACAAAAGAGGTGCATGCAAATGGACTGATCGATCAGTCTTAACTACTCTCCAGGTTGATTCCTTGAAAATGGTTATCTCAAACAACAAGTTGTCCAAACAAGCATGAGGAGAAACAAACTTGTGATGTATCTTAGAATTAAGATCAAGCCTCTCTATGGGGAAATGAAGGTCTAAAACATGAGGCACTACACCATGCAAAGCTAATAATCGAGAAGCAATAAGACCTCCACAAACTCCCCCTTTCTCACAGTTGGCAGCAAGACAAAAAGCTATCAAAGCACCCAAATTATAAGTCCTATCACGTTTCAAAGCAGCTGAAATAAAAGCTAGATCATAAGAGGATAACTTGCTTGCAGTCTTCCTAGCAAGAACACACTTGGTAATAAAGTAGGCAAAATATTGAATGGGTGGGAAATGAATATTCCGAATTTTACCACTCTCTCCTGAGAAGCTTCTTCCGTGGCAAATCTCCTCATATAAGTCCATCAATGGCCTAGGCCGCTTCCTCATCTTTTCGCGTGATCCCCATTGTGGTACTCTAATAGCTGCACAGAAAACATCAAAGGGCAAGTCCATAGATTTATTGTAAATTTTATAATGGACCATGGGGTTAGATGAGGACCAACTGAATCTAAAATCCTACACAATAGACATGGTTAGTTTAGCCTATTGGTGAGGTTCACCATCAACAAAATGTTCCAATCATGCATTAGAAATTAGAGTTTGGAAGTCCTGCAGGATCCCAGCATCATTCATGAACACTGAGCATGGATGGATTGAGGGAAAGACTCCCTCTTCATGGTGGACTCTCATGACTTCATGCACTTCTAAATCTTATTGACTAAGTTGATATCCATTCTCCTCCATTTCTGAAATTTTAAGCAAACCTCATTAAAAGTGATTTTGAAACAAACAATTGAAGGAAACTACTATAGGGAGTTGCAAGAGGGCTAACATGCATCAAAATAACATTTCTAAGCAATAGATCAAGCATGCAAACTCATTTAACCTGTCACCTATAGAGCTAAAATACTCAAGAAATACTCCACTAAACAAAATTCTAATTGTACAATCGAATGAGTCACATACCGGAGAACAAATGCCCCAAATCTCAGCAGCAAAGATGGGCTGAGCAAGGACATCAAAAATCGCGAGGAAGAACAGCAAGAACATGGATTTGAGCTATGGTGTAGAGGTATTTCGGGAGAGATAGTGGAGTGGAGGGTGGAGAGGTAAGTGGAGGGCCAGGGGGGCCCTCACCATGCCACGGCGCGACCTGGCCCTGGCCGTGCCACCATGTGGTGTGGTGGCATGGTGGGTCCCCCTGGGGTGTCCCAGGTGCCTCTCTGCCCCATTTTTGACATAAAAATTTAAAAAGAATTTTCTGGAATTTTTCGAGAAACTTTGTTTTTGAGGATTTTTCAGAAATTGATAAGAGAATAAAACTCGGGAAAGCGAAGATGGAACGATAGAAAGCAAATCCAAACCAAGCTTACATCAGCTCTAAGATATTCTAATATGAAACTAAACAGCGGAAACAAAAATGAACAAGGTGGAGAAGAAAGTAGAGAGTGGATTTGGTACTCACCTGGGTAGCTACTCACCCTCTGATCACTGTTGGATTCTTTCCACCACCGTTGGATTCTTCCAACAACTCACGGCCATTTAACGGATCAAAGCGTGTGTGGGAATCTTGCTCCACCATTTTCCGTCGGCATCCACGCCCCAAGCCACTCCACTCCCCACCTTATCCTCTCCCTGTCTCTCTCATCTCTCTCACCTACCCAATCCCCACCACCGTGATTCCTCCTCATGGGTCTCCTTCCCGTCCCCATCTCCGATCACCGGAGCCCTACTTCCCGCGCCCATCTCTATTAGCTGGTTATGGGAGGAACGGGGGGCGTCTGAGGCTAGGAGCTCACAACGAAGGGGCTAGGACGCCACGACCTCCACCCACGACCTCCACGCTAGAGCAGCTCGATGCGCCACCAAGTCCACCGCCCCCAAGCCATCCCGACGGTCGCGCGCAGCCAAAGCAGCCCGGCCCGTGGGGACACAGCCGGCCATGGCTTTCCAGCAGCGTGCCCCGCATGGAGACGCCGCCGGCATCTCCTCACCCGCGCGTCCGCCGCCTGGAGGAAGGCCGTCATGAGCTTCGGTGAGGGCAGGCCGGATCTGTCGGGTCCTCCCAGCAAGCTCCTCTGTCCCTTCACAAGCGAGGAGAGGTCCCCGAGGAGCGGCGGTGGCGGTTGGCTGGGCAGCGGCGGTTGGATGGGATTGTGAGCAGGCGGCGCGGCGTGGTGGCCGGGGACACGGAGCGCATGGGCAACGGGCTTCGTTTCTTCCATCAAAGGAATTGGGCGCACACCAGCGTCGTCGATTCTGCCAGAAGCTGCAGAGTCTTGATGGGGCCCCTCGCGAGCAGGAGGGCGGAGGCGAAGATGAGGACTCTGGCCCACGCGGGGAGGCAGCTCGGCGGCTTGAGGCGGGAGCACCTGCGACGCCGGCGGCGCAAGCCACCAGCCGATGCGCCATGCTCTATTTTGTTCTTATTCTTCAATCAATTTTCTTCTTGATTCTCCACTGGTCTTTCTTGAACTTCACATGTGCATCAGGCTTAATTGGATCTTGTCTTATTTTGTAGATTGAAACATGTGTGTCGTGTTTGGAACTTGCCGATACGGATCTTATTTTGTAGATCGAAACATGAGTAGGAAATTGACAAAAATTTGGAAAATCATTGTTGATACGGATACAGTTTGTCCTTTCTTTTTCCTTAGATGATTAAGAGCATCTCCAGCCGTCCCCCCGACTCGGCCCCCGGCGGCCATTTTTTACATCCGGAAGGCGGTATTCGGCCCAGTCGTGCCCCCGGTTCCTCGTTTCCCCCCGGATTTGGGACTTAATCCATCCGGCGAGCCCAGGCCATCCCCGGTCCCCCGGGGCGCGCTCGGGGACTCCGGACGAGAGAAAAGCGGGAACGGGCCCGCTCTGTCGGCGAGAGAACATGCAAACCCTACAATCTGGACGCAAATCCCCCTCTCCCTCCCGTTGTTGCTCTATCACCGCCGGCACCACCCCTAGCCAATCCGCCGGCCGGTTGCCTGAACTACGCCGTCCCTCCTCCCACCTGCCCCCACCAGCCTATATTCCACCATTCGGCGTGCCGTCTGGCCATATTCTGCCGTCGGGGAACTCCTCCTGTTGCGCCTTGTCGACACGCCCGGCAGATGTTCGTCCATTTGCCTGGCCGGAAATGGACTCCGACGATGAGGAAGAGCAGATGTTCACTGAGATGTTTGAAGAAGAGATGGTAGTCGTCGCCCAAGACGAGGAGCATATGCTTATTCTAGCTTGCTTGTCGGGCTTGTACGCGGAGGCGGCCATTTGGTGGGTCGGCACCAGGTCGCAAGAAGTGCAAGCCGAGGCAGCGAATGGAGGGCTACTGTATACTCTATGCCGACTACTTCGCCAACAATCAATTGCACGGTGAGGCTGTTTTTAGGCGTCGTTTCAGGATGAGCCGGAAGCTTTTCCTAAAAATTGTCTATGCCCTTCAAGACTACGACTCCTATTTCAGATGCAAGTTAGATTGCACCGGCATGGCAGGGTTTTCCGCCCTCCAAAAATGCACGGTGGCTATGCAGATGCTGGCATACGGAGCTCCTGGTGATACTACCGATGACTATCTTCGGATGGCGGAGTCCACCGCCTTTGATTGTTTCTACCAGTTCTGCAGGGCGGTGATAGCAGTGTTTGGGGACACCTACTTGAGATCACCCACTATCCAAGACACTGCTCGGATCCTCGCTTTCAATGAAGCTCAAGGATTTCCAGGGATGCTTGGAAGCATTGACTGCATGTATTGGAAATGGAAGAACTGTCCGTTCTCCTGGCAGGGAATGTACAAGGGTCACAAAAAAGGCTGCACTGTGATACTTGAGGCAGTGGCTACCCATGATCTCTGGATTTGGCACTCCTTCTTTGGTATGCCGGGATCCAACAATGACATCAACGTCTTGCAGTGCTCGCCAATCTTCTCCAAGCTTGTTGAGGGTCATGCTCCCCCGGTTGACTTTGTGATCAATGGCCAACACTACAACAAGGGATGCTATCTTGCAGATGGTATCTATCCAAAGTGGGCAACATTTGTGAAGACTATCTCGAGTCCCATCCTCCCGAAGGAGATGGAGTTTGTGAAGGCACAAGAAGGTTGTCGAAAGGATGTTGAGCGTGCGTTTGGTGTCCTCCAGCAGAGATTTGCTGTAGTCCGGTTCTCCGCTATGAGTTGGTCCAAAGATCAGATATGGAAGGTGATGAATTGTTGTGTGTGCTTACACAACATGATTGTTGAGGATGAGCGGAAGCATCCGATCCCGGCGAGTGAACAAGCTCTACCATATGAGAGAGAGGGTCCTCTTGCACAGCCTAATCACTAGGTGCCGGCATCGTGGGCTGCGTTCATCGCTATGCGTCAGGAGATTCGAGACTCCACTATGCATCAACTACTGCAGGATGATCTGGTGGAGCACATATGGAGGTTTCGAGGCAACACCCACTAGTTTCCATTTGATTTGTTTGAAAACTTGTCAATTTATTTGCTTGTTTTGTTAAACTGTATGAGATTCGCCGAACCGTAATGTTTATTTGAGCCAAATATTGGCAAACTGTATGAAATTCGCCGAACTGGAACATCTATTTGTAAAAATAAGCCAAAAACGCCGATTTCCGGGCGTCTACCCGGGGTGCCGGCTGGAAGTTCGGCGCTCCCCACGCCTGATTTTCATCCAATCTGGCGTGATTTATCACTGGATTTGACCGTGGGGGGGTGCAAATGGTTGGAGATGCTCTAAGCAGAGTTTGAAATGATATGTATGAATGTTATGTGACCGTGGATTTTGATTTCTTGTAGAACTTCGAAATTATGTCTCCTTTTATGTATTTACTACAACTGTTAATTAGCAAACGACAAGGTACTTAGTGACAAGACTTAGAGTATCTGCGAGGAGAAACGACATGATAAGGATAGAGGGGAGTGGAGGCTAGTGCAAAAAGATTCCATGCAAACTAACACCGTTAGACACGTGTTTGCTTTTGAAAGGGTGTGTACCTACCACGGTGTGTATAGTTTTGTTTTTGGAAGAAAGTAAATGCGGTGAACACATAGTTTTGTTCATTCGAAAACCGCTTTGTTAACAAGGTTGATCAAGTCTTGTTACCAAACCACTTTTCTATGAAGCAAAACTTTGCATTTCACTAAATGATTATGTTACCTCGACCTTGATAGGCATAGTCCCAATCATAACAATTTGATATTCTTCCTTGGGCTTCGGCCTTGAGCAAATAATTTGACCAACTTTGATGGTCTCAATATTCTTGATTGAGTTTAGAGCATATTTTCTATCAATCTTCTTAGGAAAATAAATCGTGTGCTCTTTATCATTGACACTAAAAGTAACTTTCCCTTGGTTGCAATCAATAACAGCACCTACAGTGTTAGAAAAGTTCTCCCAAGAATAATAGACATATTATCATCTTCGGGCATTTCCAACACAACAAAGTCAGTCAATATCAAACAATTATTAGCAACTTGAATAGGAACATTCTCACATATACCAATAGGAATAGTAGTAGACTTATCGGCCATTTGCAAAGATATATCAGTCGATATCAACTTTTCTAGATCAAGTCTCTTGTAGATAGAAAAAGGCATCACACTAACTCCGGCTCCCAAATCACACAAAGCAGTTCTAACATAATTATTTTTGATAGAACAATGAATAGTTGGTATACCTGGATCTCCAAGCTTCTCCAGAACTTTACCATCAAAAGAGTAATTAGCAAGTAAAGTGGAAATTTCCTCACTAGGAATCTTCCTTTTGTTAGTAACAATATCATTCATATACTTTGAATAAGGAGGCATTTTAATAGCATCAGTCAAAGGAATTTGCAAAAATAAAGGTTTCATCCATTCACAAAACCTGTTGTAGTGTTCTTCTTCCTTGGATTTATGTTTCTTACTAGGAAAAGGCATTGGTTTCTGCACCCAAGGTTCTCTCTCACTACCATGTTTATTGGCAATGAAGTCTTCCTTAGTGTACTTTGCATTCTTAGCGAGCTTTTCTGGTTCCCCTTCAACTTCTTCTTTATCAGAAGCATTACCACTTTCGGTTTCAGCATGAGAAATAGAAACACTATTAGGATCTTTACCTGTTCCGGAAGATTCTACAACTTTTTTATGCTTCTTCTTCTTTTTCTTGGAAGGAATATCATCACCTGCATCGCGTTGAGAATCCTGCTCGATCCTCTTAGGATGTCCTTCATTATATAAAGGATCCTGAGTAGAAGCACCTCCTCTAGTGTGTATTTCACACGCTTGTTTTTCTCTTGAAGCATTAAGTAGAAAATCTTTTTGCACCTTGGTAAGCTGATCAATTTGAGTCTGAACCATTTGAAAATGTTTAACAAGCATCTTCACATCATTGGAGGTCCTCTCCACAATATCCTGCAACTTGTTAATAGCTCTAGAATTTTCCAACAAATGATTCTGCACTCTTTTATTAAAGTTATCTTGCTTAACAATAAAATTATCAAACTCATCTAAACATTGATCAGGAGGTTTAGAGTAAGGAATATCTCTATTATCAAAGAGTTGGAGAGAATGTACCTCAATCGTGGAGGAGCGAGGGATTGGCTTACATAATTCTTCTATAGGTGGTAGATTCTTCACATCTTCAGATTTAATACCCTTCTCCTTAAGAGATTTCTTGGCTTCTCTCATCACTTCATCATTTAATTCAATCATTCCTCTCTTCTTTGGCGTGGGCGCTGGTGTTGGTGCTGGTGTTGGCTCAGTCATAGTCCAATCATCATAATTTCGGCTTATTTTAGCCATTAATTCTTCAGCTTCAGCAGGGGTTCTTATCTTGAAAACACAACCAGCACAACTATCCAAGTATGTCTTAGATTCAATAGTTAGTCCATTATAAAATATATCAAGGAGTTCATTCTTAGGCAATGGCTCTCCAGGCAGTACTCTAATTAAAGAACAAAACCTTCCCCAAGATTCAGGTAGTTTTTCTCCTTTTACCTGCTCAAAGTCAAAAAAAAAATCTGCAAAGCAGCATGTTGAGCACTAGCAGGGAAATATTTCTAAAAGAAAGCGTTAACCAAAGCAATAGGACTATCAATAGATCCAGGAGACAAATTATTAAACCAAGCTTTACCTGCGCCTTTCAATGAAAAAGGGAAAATCTTAGCAACAAAATAAGTACGTAGCTTAGTATCATCAGAAAACAAATTACTCAAAGAAGAAAGCTCATTCATGTGCTCCATAGCACTTTCATTTTCAGTACAACAAAAAGGTTCTTTCTAAACAATAGATATATAAGATAAATCCAAAGAGAAATCATAATCCTTATCACTAATACTTATGGGAGATGCAACAAACTTAGCATCAGCAGATAACTTGTATCTAACAGCACGTCTTGCAAGGAGATCTCTAATAGCACCAGCATCACTCGTAGCATGAAATTCATCAATAAAAGCATCATCTAGCTCAATATAAGTCAAATCAAGATCGTCACTAGGGCATTCCCTAGACTCAGCTGAACTAGAAGGTGTAACAGTAGCGTTCCCCATTTGATTAGTCCTAGCAATTGTAGCTTCTAAAAAGGAACCTAACGAACCACTCTCATCAAGCACAGTAGAAGCATCATCAAAACTATCAGTAGCATTTTCAAACTCAACAGAATAAGTAGCATGTTCATGTGATGGTGTAAGCAACTTACTCATCACAGATGGCGAATCAAGAGCAACAGAGGTGTTCAGAGTCGTACCTCTTCTTGTAGTGGATGGCAATATAGGAAACTTTCCATCACGAGGTTTACCCATGATGAATGGATTGCAGCGAACAATATGAATCACAAGTGAACTTACAAATAAAGCTATGCTCCCCGGCAACGGCGCCAGAAAATAGTCTTGATGACCCACAAGTACATGGGATCGCAACAGTCTTCGAGGGAAGTAAAACCTAAATTTATTGATTCAACACAAGGGGAGCCAAAGAATATTTATAAGCCTTAACAGATGAGTTGTCAATTCAGCTACACATGGAAATAGACTTGCTCGCAGCGGTTTATCAGTAGCAATAGTTTTATAGTAGTGGCATCAGTAAAATAGCAACAACAATAATAAAATAAAGACGGTAACAATAGCAATAGTAAACAGTAGGATTAAATACTATAGGCATAGGGATGGATGAACGGGCGTTGCATGGATAAGATAATTCATGTAATAATCAAGATATGGGCAATTGCAGATAAATAATGATGAAGCATCCTAGTACTAAACAACCATAGGCATGTATTCCGTATATAGTCGTACGTGCTCGCAATGAGAAACTTGCACGACATCTTCTATCGTACCAGCCCGTTTGCAGCGGGGCCTCAAGGGAATCTACTGGTAATTAAGGTACTCCTTTTAATAAAGTACCGTAGCAAAGCATTAACACTCAGTGAACACATGTGATCTCACATCATAGTCATCCCCTCCGGTTATCCTAATTGCTGTCACTTTGGGGCCTCGGGTTCCGGACAATGATATGTGTATACAAATTGCAGGTAAGATCATAAACAACAAGTATCATCATAAAACAATAACAAGTTCAGATCTGAGATCATGGCACTCGGGCCCAAAGTGACAAGCATTAAGTACAACAAGTTGCAACAATGTCATAAGCACGAATAATAGATACTAGACACCATGCCCTAACAATCTCATAGCAAATTACATGAATGATCTCATCCAATCCCTACCACCCCTTCACCTACAGCGGGAATTACTCACACATGGATGGGGGAATCATGGATGATTGATGGAGAGACGTCTGTGATGATGGTGATGAAGATCTCCTCCAAATCCCCGTCCCAGCAGGGTGCCAGAATGGAGTTTCTGGTTCCGAATTGCGGTTTCTGATGGTGGCGGCGCAACGGAAGTCTATCTGGGAAAAATGCCGAACCCCCGCTGTTTTCAGGTCAGAGGGTATATGTAGGCAGAAGCAGGGGTCGAGGCGATGGCCGAGGCAGCCTCACCTCCCCCTAGCGCGGCCAGGCCTGGGCCGCGCCACCAGGGGGTGTGAGCCCCTCGTGGCCCCTCTCTGTCTCGTGTTCTGGCTCCTTGGGTCTTCTGGTAAAATAGGATTTTTGCAATATTTTCCAGGATTTTTCCTGAAAGTTGGATTTCTACACAAAAACAAGACACCAGGGCAATTCTGCTGAAAACAACATTAGTCCGTGTTAGTTGTATTCAAAACACACAAATTAGAGGATAAACAACAGCAAAAGTGTTCGGGAAAGTAGATATGTTTTGGACGTATCACTATTGTTGTAAGAGAATTATGCAAAAGGCAGACAATCCTCCCACTTGGTTCCATAAGCTAACACACATGCTCGTAGCATATCCTCTAGTATTTGATTTACTCTCTCAGTTTGACCATCAGTCTGCGGGTGATACGATGTGCTGAAAGCTAACTTGGTTCAAGCTTGGTGCAATTGTTTCCAGAATCTAGAGGTAAATTGGGTACCTCGGTCAGACACAATAGTCTTGGGAACTCCATGAAGACTAACGATTCGGGACAGATACAGATCTGCTAGCTGACTTCCTTTATAAGTGGTCTTGACATGAATAAAGTGGGAAATGACCCAAATAGAGTCATTCCCATCAGTAGACTTTGGAAATCCGGTGAAGAAATCCATTCCAACTGATTCCCACTTCCATTCCGGAACTTGCAATGGTTGCAGGAGTCCAGCAAGATGTTGATGCTCAGCCTTGAATCTTTGGCAAATATCACACTTGGATATATATGAAGCAATTTCTCGCTTTAAACCATGCCACCAAAATTGTTCCTTCAAATCTTGGTACATTTTTGTTCCACTAGGATGAATGGAATAAGGTGTTTCATGGGCTTCCTTCATAATGACTTCCTTTAACTCGGAATCGGCAGGCACACAAATACGTCCCTTATACCAATGAACTCCTTGTTCATCTTCTTCAAATCCTGGCACTTTGCCGGTACTAATTTGGTGCTTGATTCCTTCGATACTTCCATTTCCCTTCTGGGCTTCTTTGATTTGGCTCATCAAGGTGGGTTGAAGCTCGAGATTAGCTAAAAATCCTTGGCTAACTAGCTCCAATCCAAATTGTTCAAATTCTTGATGCAACTTGGGTTGCTCCTCCTTGATCAACATGTTCAAGGTGCATGGTTTTCTACTAAGAGCATCGGCCACTACATTGGCCTTTCTAGGATGATAGTGTATTTCAAGATCATAATCCTTTATTAGTTCAATCCATCTCCTTTGCCTCATGTTCAACTCCTTCTAAGAGAAAATATACTTCAAGATCTTATGGTCAATGTAGATCTCGCAACGATTACCGATGAGGTAATGCCTCCATGTCTTCAAAGCAAGAACTACGACTGCTAACTCCAGATCACGGGTTGGATAATTTTCTTCATGGGGTCAAAGCTGTCTAGATAGGTAGGCTATGACCTTGCCTTCTTGCATTAATAGACATCCAAGCCCAAGTTTGGATGCGTCGCAATAGATATCAAAATTCTTGGTTATACCCGGCATGGTTAAGATGGGGGCAGTAACCAACCGCTTCTTCAACTCTTGAAAACTTTCTTCACACTTGGTGGTCCATTCAAACTTCTTGTCTTTCTTCAACAATTGGATCATGGTTTGGGCAATACTCGAGAATCCTTCAACAAACTTGCGATAATATCCCGCTAATCCAAGGAAACTTCTAACTTCAGTTTGGGTTGTAGGGACTTCCCAATCCATAACCGATTGGATCTTCTTTGGGTCAACAGAGACTCCTCCGACACACAAGACATGTCCTAAGAATCTGACTTCCTTTAGCCAAAATTCACACTTAATAAACTTGGCATAAAGTTGGTGCTCTCTCAAAGTTTCCAATACTAACTTCAAATGGGTTGCATGCTCCTCTTCAGACTTGGAATAAATAAGAATGTCATCGATGAAGACAATGACAAACTTATCCCAAAACTCCATGAAGACCTTATTCATGAGGTTCATGAAATAGGCAGGGGCATTGGTTAATCCAAAAGACATTACGGTGTACTCATACAATCTATATCGGGTGGTGAAAGCCGTTTTGATGATATCCAGTTCTAAGGTCTATTTTAGAGAAGACTTGCGATCCATTCAATTGGTCAAACAGATCTTCGATCTTGGGCGGAGGATACTTGTTCTTGATAGTAACATCATTCAGCTTGCGGTAATCAGTGCACAGTCTGCTGGAACCGTCACTTTTGTCCACAAATAAAACTAGTGATCTCCGGGATGATGAACTTGGTTGGATAGGCCTTTTCGCAGCATATCATCTAATTGCTTCTTCAACTCAACTAGTTCAACTGGGTTCATTCTGTACTGCCTCTAGGCTATTGGTCCAGTTCCAGGAATAATCTCAATGATGAACTCAATATCCCAATCCGGTGGCATACCGGGTAGTTCATCAGGAAAACATCCGGATACTCACAAACTATTGGGACTTGATCCAGAGTGGGTCCTGAGATACTCTTGTGACATTGGATGGTCTTAGGGTTTTTTTGGATAAATACTTCACTACAATTCTAGTGCTACTGGCCATTGTGATGGTTTTTTTAGCACAATCTATTACTCCTTGATGCTGAGACATCCAATCCATACCTAGGACTACTTCCAATCCTTTGGTTCCTAAAACAATCAGGCTGGCTAGGAACTTTATCCCATGGATTTCTATGGGAACTGCCAAACAGGTCCATCTAGCCTTTGTTATTGACCCAGGTATTTGTACTAACATTAAATTTTTCAGGGGTGTCGGTTGAAGTCCACTTTTGCAGGCAAATGTTTCCGTAACAAAAGAATGTGAAGCTCCAGAATCAAACAGAACTCTTGCATGAACTAAGTTAATAGGGAACATACCCAGAACACCGTCGGTTGCCTCCTAAACTTGTTCAACATTCATGTGATTCAGACGGCCTCTGGGGTTAGGCGGGTTCCTTGCTGCATAGTTCTTCCCATTTCCATCACGGCGCTGCTGTTGAGCAGGGGCAGTAGGCTTTGGTGCAGCATTCATCTTCTTTGGGCACTCATTGGAGTAGTGCCCCTTGAGTCCACACCCATAGCAGGTAACACCAGACTTGTCACCAGGCTGGGGCAGGGCAGGTGCGCCACCCGACCTAGGAGTGGTAGAGTTCAAGTGGTTACCACTGGGTCTCGGGGGTGCACGGTTGAAGTTGTTGCCTCCCAAACGGTTGGGGTAGTTGGGGCGCAGTGCAGGTGCAGGCGCCCTATTGGGTCGAGGGGCGAAACCCAAAGATGGATTTCCCCTTGGCTTCTGTGCATTGCTGGAGTTGCCATGATACATCATACGGCGCTCGCGATTCTCACTAGCTTGATTCAGCTTGCCTTCCATCTGAATGGCGGAGTCCACCATTGCCTCTAAATCAACAAAGGGAATACTGACTAGGACACACTGCATCTCATCATGTAGTCCATTCATAAACCTTTCTTTCTTCTTCTCATCAGTGTCCACATCATCCGGGGCATACCTTGATAAGGTAAGGAACTTGTTGCGGTAGTTCACAACAGATAGAGAACCTTGCTTTAGGTTTCTGAACTCATCTCTCATCCTCTTGATTAGACCCATAGGAACATGAGCCTTGCTGAACTTGCTCTTGAATTTTTCCCAGGGCATCACATACCCATTGGCTTGCATGGCACGAGTGCTATACCACCAGGCTCTTGCGGCTCCCACAAGGTAGTGGGTAGTGTATAGAACCTTCTCATTCTCACCAACTCCGGTGACTTTGAAGTTGTTTTCCATAGTGCAAAGCCAGTCATCGGCATCCAAAGATTCTTCAGACTTAGTAAATGTTGGTGGATTGGTGTTCTGGAAACTCCTTAGCTTGGAGCGGGGTTCACCATTTCCATTGCCATTGCCATTATTCTCCACTTCTCCCTGGCCATTTCCATTGCCATTGTGGTTCATGGCCATCTGGATTAGTTGCTGAAGAGTGGCCAAGTTGGCTTGGCGCTCTGCTCGGGCTGCTTCCCGATCTTCCATGATCATCCTTAGCAGTTCCGCTACTTCTGGGTTTGGGGGCGGTGGAGCACGAGTCATCTGAAGATAAGGGGTATAAGACAAGAGGGAAAACTAGTTGCTGAAATCTAAGGGAAACCAAGTGATGCAAATGATCTTATTAAGGCCTTAAGGGACAAACTCATTTTTTATTTCACAATCATCAAGCATACAACAAATCGAGTTCACACATTACAAATGGTTGACACTGAACCATTGCGACTCATCTACTAGATAGAGGGGATACAACTCACACCTACACGGAGTGCTCTAAGGTGAACTAATCACTAGATAATGCTTAGATATGTGATCTAAACATCCGGAACCTCGGGCTCGTCGTTGTCGAGGTCCACTACGGGTGGATCCTCCTCATCATCATCGATGAACTCATCGACATCACCATCTTCCTGATCCTCCATGTCCATGTCCTCTAGGTAATCCTCATCATCGCTAAGGAGAGTGTCTCTCTCCTTGAGAAGGTCAATGCCTTCTTCCTAAGCATCCTCGAGATGGGTCTCAAGATCGCTAAGGTACGCAGTCAGTTCTGCCACCTTTACCTCCAACTCCACAATGGTGTCATCTCTTGCTTTGCGCTGGCGACTGATACGTCCATTTTGCATCCTTGTATCATAATTTACTGTTATTCATTGATATATTTCACATTTAGAGGTGATACTTATGTTATTTCCTCTGTTTTTACATGTTTGATGATCATTGGAGGATTTGCTCACGGAGTCAGGATTCTGCTAGAAAAAGGACTGTCAAGACACCATATTTTAGAAGATCAGGAAATTCCAGAAAAATACCAGGAAATTATATTTTACCAGAAGACTGAAGAAGCCAAAAGGAGGAGGCGAGAGGAGCAATAGGGCGGGCTCACCACCAGGGGGCACGGGCCCACCACTGGCCACGCCGACCTGTGGTGAGGCCACCCTGGCCCACTTCTGCCATCGCCCCTTTGCGTATTTCATCGTGCCTAAAAACCTAAGTGAAGGGGGCCTCAGAGATAGACACCGCTGCCGCTACGGGGCAGAAAACACCAGAGAGAGAAAAGCTCTCCGGTAGGCAGGAATCTGCCTGGGAAATTCCTTTCCAGAGAGGGAAGATCATCGCCATCGTCATCACCATCGCACCGGACTTCATCGGGATCATCATCATCATCTCCATCACCAGCACCTTCATCTCCACCATCACCATGCCATCCCGTTGTAACATCTTGAGTTGAATCTTGATAAATTCTTAGGGGAAACTTTCCCGGTGTTGATTACTCTTGTGGTTGATGCTATTGAGTGGAACCGTTGAATTAAGGTTTATGTTCAGATTGTTATTTACCATTATTTCACCTCTGATCAAGATCCATATGATGTCTTGTGAGTAGTTCATTTAGTTCTTGAGGACATGGGAGAAGTTGTCGTCGTGATGAAACAACATATGCCATAGGATGGCTTAAATGGGGGCCGACTGTACGCTGGTGGATCCGGGAGAGGGATGACTCGGTAGAGACCGAGCACAGAACTCACTGCTAACACATCGAGCTACCCAGGTTCGGGGCCCTCGTGAGGAGGTAACACCCCTACTCCTGCATGTCTGATCTATATGAGCTTCACATGAGAGCTACAATGGTGCTCTTGAGCTGTTCATCTGCCTATCTGAGGCTGCACTGGGCAGGAGCTAAAGAGCTAGTGCTAGAGAGCTCCCATGGAGCGAGAGAGAATGAGCCTCCGAAGGAGGCTTGGGGTGATCGATCCCCCTGGTGCCCCTTATATAGGGAGCCCAGGGGACAAGGGATGCCCCACAATACACTATACATGCACTGTAGCTGAGATGACTACTGGGGTCTTGTCACACTATAGCCTGCATCAGCACAGTACCGTCCTCGGTACTGTGTGCTGCGTCACGGTCATGGGCTAGTCCCATCGATGTCTGTACTGGGAGTACTTGGCTTCGTCTTCTAGCTGCTGTCTTCAGGATCACCATGTCATCAGTCTTATCCTCCTCCTGAGGATAAGACTGACTAGGAGAAGATGGATATGCTGGTCTGAGCTAAGGAGCATCCCAAGACCAGCATATGACGGTAGAGGATGTGCCAGTCCGAGCCCGGAGGCATCCCAGGACTGGCACATGGCGCTGGAGGCGATGCCGGACAAGGAAAGTATGCCGGAGGTGACGAATCTCGGCCTTGGGGAGTAATAATCCGGCCTGGGCCAGGGAATCCCGGCCTGGCCCGGCCGGAACAGTGCGCAGAAGATAACCCAGCCGACATATAGAATCCGGCCCAGGCTGGGAATACCGGCCTAGGAATGTCGGCCTGGAAGAGGCTTAGCGGCCCAGCCGGGTGCTAAAGCCATAGCCCAGCCGGGGCTGAGGAGCGGAGAGGCCCAGCCGGGCGCACCGGCCCAGCCGGGGTGCGGGATGGCGGCCCACCCGGATAAGTGGCCAGCGGCCCAGCCGGGGCGGACGCGGGGCGGGAGGCCCGGCCGGGGCAGAGGCCTGCCGGCCCAGGCTGCGTGGCGGGAGAAGCGGCCCAGGCGGGGCAGGCCGGGGCGCGGGGTGCCGGGATGGGCCGGCCAGGCTGAGGAAGACGCCGGCCCATCCGGGCGAGGAGGCCTGCCGGGGGCGCCGGGATTCCCAGGCCCAGCCGGGATACGAGCGGCCCAGCCGGGTTACGCCTATATTCCGGCCAGGGCTTTATATATCCCGGCCCATCTACCTTTATCCCGGCCCAGCCTTGGTTACTTCGGCCTGGAGGAGTATATTCCGGCCTGGGCTTCATTATTCCGGCCTGGGAAGTCATATTCCGCCCCAGGCTACTGCTTGCTTACTTTTTTAATATCCTGCATATATAACTTGATACATAACACATATATTAGTTATAAAAAGGGGTACTTTGGTATACCCAGGGTTATATCCCCGACATTAGCCCCCGAGGCTGTGGAGGACTCGCAGAGTCGTGCACAGGCTTCAACAAGAAATATACCAAAGTCCCAACTCATGTATTCATACAACTGATATGCTGGCCTACACAGGCCAAATTCTATCTCATGCCATCACAGGCAATGTCCTGATCGACATATACCCTTATACGTGATATGCTAGCCTTCGCGGACTATCTCAGAATACTATTGTGCCATCTTTGGCCATATCGACACTTTGCCTCTTGGGCTATGTCTCATCGACATCGTCTGCTTCGACAATGCCGGCATACTGCTTTGCCTTCTTTGGCCATATCGATACTTTACCTCTTGAGCTATTTGCCTCTTGGGCTGCTCTGCCTCTTGGGCTACTTTTGCCTCTCGGGCTACTTTGCCTCTTGGGCTTTATATCGACACTTTGCCTCTCAGGCTATGTCTCATCGACATTGTCTGCTTTGACAATGCCGGTATACTGATATGCCTCTTAGGCTACTTTTGCCTCTCGGGCTACTTTGCCTCTTGGGCTTTATATCGACACTTTGCCTCTCAGGCTATGTCTCATCGACATTGTCTGCTTTGACAATGCCGGTATACTGATATGCCTCTTAGGCTGCTTTTGCCTTTTGAGCTATTTGCCTCTTTGGGCTTTATATCGACACTTTGCCTCTCAGGCTATGTCTCATCGACATTGTCTGCTTTGACAATGCCGGTATACTGATATGCCTCTTAGGCTGCTTTTGCCTTTTGAGCTATTTGCCTCTTTGGGCTTTATATCGACACTTTGCCTCTCAGGCTATGTCTCATCGACATTGTCTGCTTTGACAATGCCGGTATACTGATATGCCTCTTAGGCTGCTTTTGCCTTTTGAGCTATTTGCCTCTTTGGGCTTTATATCGACACTTTGCCTCTCAGGCTATGTCTCATCGACATTGTCTGCTTTGACAATGCCGGTATACTGATATGCCTCTTGGGCTGTGCCATCGCTGGGCACTTGTTAGTATGCAAAAAATGGTAAGACATGTTAATATGCTAAACCGGGATACTCTGTGAAACCGGATATGATAAGAGATATGATGCTTGTTAGCTTTGAGATCGATGTCTCGATATATTACTGTGCCAGAATTGGTGATAACTGAAAGGATTACAGAATGCCGTGATATGCTGGCATGCCGAAATAAACGGCGATATGAGTTATTGATAGATGCCTTGATATGCTGGCGAACCGAAATAAACGGTGATTGGGGATTTTGATCGATGCCATGATATGCTGGCATACTGAAATCTTACTCTTGCTATGATATGCCGGCATACCGAAATCTTACTTTTGCATTGATATGCCGGCATACTGAAATCTTACTTTTGCCATGATATGCCGGCATACTGAAACCTTGCTCTTTGCCATGATATGCTGGCATACTGAAACCTTGCTCTTTGCCATGATATGCTGGCATACTGGCATTTTGCTCTTTGCCATGATATGCCGGCATACTGAAACTTTGCTCATGCCATGATATGTTGGCATATTGAAACTTTTCTCATGCCATGATATGTTGGCATATTGAAACTTTGCTCATGCCATGATATGCCAGCATACTGAAATCTTACTCTTGCCCTGATATGCCGGCATACTAAAAATCTTACTCTTGCCATGATATGCCGGCATACTGAAACACATATGACTCAAGATATCACTTAATAACCTGATGTGCTAACAAACTGACATACCTGAGAACTGAGACTTTGAGATATGCTGGCCAAGATGTAAAGATATGCTGGCTGGGACATAAAATATGCCGGCTAGGATACAAAATATAACATATGCCGGTATACTGAAATTTTGCTCTTTGCCATGATATGCTGGCATACTCTGAAATACCTGAGACTTTGAGATATAAACTGAAACCCTGGTGATATAATAGTAATTTCTCCTCTGTAACGGCAATATGGAGAGTCATAGCCGGGTAATAGACATATATATAATGAGATATCCAACCTGTTCTGTAGTCATACTAAAAGACATAGCAATGGTCATAGCATTTGGCATATTGCAATCTAGCATATGGAGTTTGGCATATAGCCCATAGCACTCGGTATATTACTCTTGAAACAAAGCACTTGGCATATAGACTGAGATATAGCAGTTTGACATATATGCTAACTTGGCAACTCACAAGGAAGAACTAGGCACTCATGTGCCGGCATACAAATGTAGACATACTGCAACTGGCATATAAGCAAACTTGGCATCTCACAACAGATATTTGGCACTCATGTGCCGGCATATAAATGCAAGTATACTGTAACTGGCATGTGAGATTTGTGATAGAGCATGCATAAACTGGTAGTGAGATAGGCATATAACTGATCTGACTGTAAACATGTAACAACTAGCACATGGCATTCAACATATAAAAAACTGGCATACGAGCCTTGGCATACGACAGCCGGCATATAACACATAGCATATGAGATAAAGCATTTGGCATATAAGTAGATACTGAACTTGATATGTTAACTGGCATACTGACTATAGCACTGTAGCAGATATACCAATTGGCATATGCAAAGACATATAACTTGACATAACATCTTGTTGTTGGCATATAAAACCGGCATATAACATGCCCAGATGAAACTTTGCATAAGACTATTGACATACAAACTGATACTAAGGATACTCTTTGCAGCAGGCATATGTAGTGATTTGGCATATAAACAGACATACAGGAGGAAACTAAGAAGCTGATATGCTAGCATGCAAACTAATATATACTGGTACAGTACTTGAGAAGCAACTTGCTGGGCTTTAGCCTAGCCCCCGAGCTATTTTTCTATTACGGGGACATTAACTTTCAGATAAGCTGACCAGGATATGGAGTAAACCAGCATAAATACTTACTTGCATGCACCGTTGAGGAAGTTTGAAGTACCTGCAGATGCTCGAGGCAGAACGATCCTTGGCACGATGACCATAAAATATGCCGGCCGGGACATAAGATATGCTGACCAGGATATAAAATATGCCGGCCAGGACATAAAATATGCTGGCCAGGACACAGGATATGCTGGCCGGGACGCAGGATATGCTGGCCGGAACACAGGATATGCTGGCCAGGACGCAGGATATGCTGGCCGGGACACAGGATATGCTGGCCGGAACACAGGATATGCTGGCCAGAACGCAGGATATGCTGGCCGGGACACAGGATATGCTGGCTGGGACACAGGATATGCTGGCCGGAACACAGGATATGCTGGCCGGGACACAGGATATGCTGGCCGGGACACAGGATATGCTGGCCGGGACACAGGATATGCTGGCCAGGACACAGGATATGCTGGCCGGGACGCAGGATATGCTGGCCGGGACGCAGGATATGCTGGCCGGAACACAGGATATGCTGGCCAGAACACAGGATATGCTGGCCGGGACTCAGGATATGCTGGCCGGGACACAGGATATGCTGGCCGGGACACAGGATATGCTGGCCGGGACACAGGATATGCTGGCCAGGACACAGGATATGCTGGCCGGGACACAGGATATGCTGGCCAGAACACAGGATATGCTGGTCGGGACTCAGGATATGCTGGCCGGGACACAGGATATGCTGGCCGGGACACAGGATATGCTGGCCGGGACACAGGATATGCTGGCCGGGACACAGGATATGCTGGCCGGGACACAGGATATGCTGGCCAGGACACAGGATATGCTGGCCGGGACGCAGGATATGCTGGCCGGAGGAAGCCGAGCGCCGGCCCGGAGATGCCGATGTAGATCCGGGACAGCCGTATGCTGGCCCGGGCGAGTCGAGGTCAGCCCGGGAGTTGAAGAAGACCTGCTGTGCTCGGAGGCGTTGCTGATGTCGAGCCCCCGAGCAGATGAAGAAGATCCCGTCCAGATGTACTCCTACCAGCGCTTGATCTGCCCCACGGTGGGCGCCAAATGTCGTCGTGGTGAAACAACATATGCCATAGGATGGCTTAAATGGGGGCCGACTGTACGCTGGTGGATCCGGGAGAGGGATGACTCGGTAGAGACCGAGCACAGAACTCACTGCTAACACATCGAGCTACCCAGGTTCGGGGCCCTCGTGAGGAGGTAACACCCCTACTCCTGCATGTCTGATCTATATGAGCTTCACATGAGAGCTACAATGGTGCTCTTGAGCTGTTCATCTGCCTATCTGAGGCTGCACTGGGCAGGAGCTAAAGAGCTAGTGCTAGAGAGCTCCCATGGAGTGAGAGAGAATGAGCCTCCGAAGGAGGCTTGGGGTGATCGATCCCCCTGGTGCCCCTTATATAGGGAGCCCAGGGGACAAGGGATGCCCCACAATACACTATACATGCACTGTAGCTGAGATGACTACTGGGGTCTTGTCACACTATAGCCTGCATCAGCACAATACCGTCCTCGGTACTGTGTGCTGCGTCACGGTCATGGGCTAGTCCCATCGATGTCTGTACTGGGAGTACTTGGCTTCGTCTTCTAGCTGCTATCTTCAGGATCACCATGTCATCAGTCTTATCCTCCTCCTGAGGATAAGACTTACTAGGAGAAGATGGATATGCTGGTCTGAGCTAAGGAGCATCCCAAGACCAGCATATGACGGTAGAGGATGTGCCAGTCCGAGCCCGGAGGCATCCCAGGACTGGCACATGGCGCTGGAGGCGATGCCGGACAAGGAAAGTATGCCGGAGGTGACGAATCTCGGCCTTGGGGAGTAATAATCCGGCCTGGGCCAGGGAATCCCGGCCTGGCCCGGCCGGAACAGTGCGCAGAAGATAACCCAGCCGACATATAGAATCCGGCCCAGGCTGGGAATACCGGCCTAGGAATGTCGGCCTGGAAGAGGCTTAGCGGCCCAGCCGGGTGCTAAAGCCATAGCCCAGCCGGGGCTGAGGAGCGGAGAGGCCCAGCCGGGCGCACCGGCCCAGCCGGGGTGCGGGATGGCGGCCCACCCGGATAAGTGGCCAGCGGCCCAGCCGGGGCGGACGCGGGGCGGGAGGCCCGGCCGGGGCAGAGGCCTGCCGGCCCAGGCTGCGTGGCGGGAGAAGCGGCCCAGGCGGGGCAGGCCGGGGCGCGGGGTGCCGGGATGGGCCGGCCAGGCTGAGGAAGACGCCGGCCCATCCGGGCGAGGAGGCCTGCCGGGGGCGCCGGGATTCCCAGGCCCAGCCGGGATACGAGCGGCCCAGCCGGGTTACGCCTATATTCCGGCCAGGGCTTTATATATCCCGGCCCATCTACCTTTATCCCGGCCCAGCCTTGGTTACTTCGGCCTGGAGGAGTATATTCCGGCCTGGGCTTCATTATTCCGGCCTGGGAAGTCATATTCCGCCCCAGGCTACTGCTTGCTTACTTTTTTAATATCCTGCATATATAACTTGATACATAACACATATATTAGTTATAAAAAGGGGTACTTTGGTATACCCGGGGTTATATCCCCGACAGAAGTCAAGATGTTAGTAGTGGAATTATGTTAAGTAATATTTAGTGGTTTGATATTTATTTGTTGTGGTGCTATTTCACTAGTGGTGTTATGTGAACGTCGACTACATGATACTTCACCATTTATGGGCCTAGTGAGATGCATTGTGTATTTGGCTACTAATTGTGGGGTTGCTGGAGTGACAGAAACCTAAACCTCCGTTAGGAAACCATTGCACCAGGGAGCGTAGGACCCTAGAGTTTAAGGTTGTGGTTAGATTTATCTTAATTACTTTCTTGTATTTGCGGATGCTTGCAAGGGGTATAATCACAAGTGTGTATTTATCCTAGGAAGGGTAGTGCGCTAGCACAGGTTCACCCCCATAACACTTATCAAACCAATAAAGATTATTTAGCGGCATGAAGCGAAAGCTCTTGACAGAAACTCCCGTGTGTCCTCAAGAACGTTTGGTCATCATAAGTTACACAACCGGCTTGTCCTTTGCTCAAGAAAGGATTGGGCCACTTGCTGCAATTATTATTACCATCTTTTATTTACTCGTACTTTATTTACTTGCATTACCAAATACCCCTGAAAACCAGTTTGCTAGTATTTATAGTGAGTCCTTGATCAAAACCACTTGTCAACACCTTCTGCTCCTCGTTGGGTTTGACACTCTTATTTATCGAAAGTACTATGATACACCATCTATACTTGTGGGTCATCAAGACTATTTTCTGGCGCCGTTGTCGGGGAGTGAAGCGCTATTGAAGAGTGGAATTGGTAAAGGTAATCGTCGCTGTGAGTATTGTTTTTATTTCTGTATTTTATTTTTATTTTATTTTGCTATGGAGAATTCTCCATTTGGGTTCCTATTTGGGAAAACTACTACCACTGTTGCGGACATGGATGAACCACAACCACCTCCTGCTCAATTAGATCCTTTTAAAATACCTATGAAAATTGTTGAACGTGTTATGGATAACTGCTATTCAGGAGATGGAACTATCCATCCGGGTGATCAATTACTTTTTATACATGAATTATGTGAGTTGTTCAAGTGTGCAGGTATTTCACCGAGCCAGGTCAAGAGGAAGCTATTCTCTTTATCACTGAAAGGCAGAGCTGAGGAGTGGTATCGGCTACTAAAAGATGGTCCATCTATTGCTTGGGAGGAAATTGTACCTCTCTTTTATTCCAAGTTTGAAATTCATAAAGATCATAATCGAATATATGACATTTGACCTCATGATGGAGAGAGTATTGCCCAAGTGTGGAGGATATTGAAGTTACTAATGCTCAAATGTCCCATTCATGAGCTCCCCAGTAATATTGTTATTGAGAACTTTTATGCGAGGCTTACTCTTCATGAAAAGGAATTTTTGGATGCTTCCTGTTTTGGATCACTTACCCATATGAAATAAGATGCTAAGTGGAAACTTCTTGACCGTATTCAAGAAAATGCTAAAGGATGGGAAAACGACAAAGGTAGGAAGTAAGGTATAAATTATGATTATGAATGCATTAAAGCTTTTATGGGAACCGATGACTTTCATAATGTTAGCACTGCTTATGGTCTTGATTCTCAAATACTTGCTAACTGTTTTAAGGCCTTTGCCTCTTATCTTGATGTTCCAAAGAAAGATTGGAACAATTATCATGCGCCTTATAAAGATTCTATTAGTCATATTCCTGCTATAGCTACTGAAGTTTGTACTATTGATAGCATTTTGCCTGAACCTTATTTCGAGAAGACGCCTTTCCCTGCTAAGGTAAAAGAGCATTCTACTTTGGTAAGTGTGCTTAATAAAAGTACTAAGAAAGCTGCAGAACTTGATGAGCAAATTATTATTAAGTCTCCTGTAGCTATAGTGAAGGACCTTGTTACTAAAGATGTGGGAGATGAACATATTGTCTTTTGTGAAGATGCTACTAACATTGTTTCACATCCTAATAGGCGTAGGAAAACAAGTGTTCCTATTATTTCTGTCAGGATTGGCGATCATTGCTATTATGGTTTATGTGACATTGGTGCAAGTTCAAGTGCCATTTCTTTAGAGCTTTACAGAGAAATCATGCATGAGATTGACCCTTGTGAATTAGAGGAGATTGATGCGGTTATTCAGCTTGCTAACAGAGAGACTGGGCCTCTTGGTATTGTTCAAGATGTGGAAGTTCTATGCGGTAAGACTAAATATCCTACTGATTTTCTAGTACTTTTTTTTTGAAAAAAAAAATTAAGAAGGAGATTTTTTTTACTAAGTTTGATGAAGAATCTTATGAGTTTAATTTTTCTAAGTTCGCTAAAACTCCTTTTGAAAGTGAATTGCCTCATGAAAATTTTCGAGTTGAACAGCTTGCCTCTATTGCTCTTGCTCCTAACAATGCTTTGCAGCAATTTATGGAGGACCACGAAAGTGATGTCTTCAGGAAAGAAAGAGAAGAGATTGACGATATTCTTCTTCATCAACCACCATTGATTAAGCACAATTTACCTGTGGAGGATCTTGGTACCACTTTGCCACCTAAGTAAGATCCTATTTTTGAATTAAAACCTTTACCTGATGATCTTAAGTATGCTTATATAGATGATAAGAAAATATATCCTGTTATTATTAGTTCTAAGCTTTCAGGAAAGGAAGGAGAAAGGTTATTGGAGATATTGAGGAAACATCAAGGAGCTATGGGATATACTCTTGATGATTTAAAAGGGATTGCTCCCACGTTATGTCAGCATGCTATTAACATGGAGGAAGACGCAAAGCCAGTTGTTGAACATCAACGCCGCTTAATTCCCAAGATGAAGGAAGTGGTAAGAAATGAGGTATTGAAGCTCCTTGATGCTGGTATTATTTATCCTATTGCTGATAGTAGATGAGTGAGTCATGTTCATTGTGTTCCTAAGAAAGGAGGTATCACTATCGTGCCTAATGAGAATAACGAGCTTATTCCTCAAAGGGTAGTAGTTGGTTATAGGATGTGCATTGATTTTAGAAAGGTAAACAAAGTTACTAAGAAAGATCACTATCCTTTACCGTTTATAGATCAAATGTTAGAGAGGTTGTCTAAGAAGACTCATTTTTGTTTTCTTGATGGTTATTCTGGTTTCTCTCATATTGCTGTTAAAAAGGAAGATCAAGAGAAAACCACTTTTACTTGTCCTTATGGAACTTATGCTTATAGACGTATGCTGTTTGGTTTGTGCAATGCTCCTGCTACTTTTCAAAGATGCATGTCTGCTATTTTTCATGGTTTTTGTGAAGAAATTGTGGAGGTTTTCATGGATGATTTCTCCGTCTATGGAACTTCTTTTGATAATTGTTTGCACAATCTTGATAAAGTTTTGCAGAGGTGTGAAGAAACTAATCTTGTTCTTAATTGGGAGAAATGCCACTTTATGGTTAATTAAGGAATTGTTCTTGGACATAAAATTTCTGAAAGAGGTATTGAAGTTGACAGAGCGAAAGTTGAAGCAATTGAGAAAATGCCCTGTCCTAGAGATGTTAAAGGTATTCATAGTATTCTTGGTCATGCTGGTTTCTATAGGAGGTTTATTAAAGATTTCTCTAAGATTTCAAAGCCTCTTACTAATCTTCTTCAAAAAGATGTACAATTTGTTTTTGATGATGATTGTAAGGAAGCTTTTGAAACTCTTAAGAAGGCTTTAACTACTGCTCCTATTGTTCAACCACCTGATTGGAATTTACCCTTTGAAATTATGTGCGATGCTAGTGATTTTGCTGTTGGTGCTGTTCTTGGACAGCGCGTAGATAACATGTTAAATGTTATTCATTATGCTAGTAAGACTCTTGATGCTGCTCAGAAGAATTATGCTACTACTGAGAAGGAGTTTCTTGTTGTTGTCTTTGCATGTGATAAGTTTAGACCTTACATTGTTGATTCTAAAGTTACTATGCATACTGATCACGCTGCTATTAGATATCTTATGTCGAAAAAGGATACTAAGCCTAGGCTTATTAGATGGGTGTTGCTTTTACAAGAGTTTGATTTGCAAATTGTAGATAGGAAAGGTGCTAAAAATCCTGTTGCTGACAATTTGTCTAGATTGGAAAACATTTCTTTTGATCCTATTCCTGTTAATGATAGTTTTCCAAATGAACAGTTGGCTTCAATAAATGTAACTTCGCGAGAGGATCCGTGGTATGCTGATTATGCTAACTTTATTATTTCCAAGTATTTGCCTCCAACCTTTACAGCTCAGAAGAGAAGAAAATTCTTTTATGATTTGAGGCATTATTTTTGGGATGACCCACACTTATATAAAGAAGGAGTTGATGGTATTATGCGAAGGTGTGTTCCGGAATATAAGCAACAAGAAATATTAAGAAAGTGCCATGGCAGTGCTTATGGAGGACATCATGCTGGAGATAGAACTGCACAAAAGGTTCTACAATCAGGTTTTTATTGGCCAACCCTCTTTAAAGATGCTAGAAGGTTTGTTTTATCTTGTGATGAATGTCAAAGAGTTGGAAATATTTCTAGATGTAATGAAATGCCTATGAGTTACACTCTTGTTATTGAACCATTTGATTGTTGGGGATTTGACTTTATGGGTCCTTTTCCTCCTTCAAAAGGGTATACTCATATACTTGTTGCTGTTGATCATGTTACCAAGTGGGTAGAAGCCATACCTACAAAGAGTGTTGATGGAGAGACCTCGTTAAAAATGCTTAAGGATGTTATTTTTCCTAGGTTTGGTGTACCTAGATATCTTATGACTGATGGAGGTTCTCATTTTATTCATGGATGTTTTAGAAAAACTCTTGCTAGATATGACGTTAATCATAGAATTACTTCTGCTTATCATCCCCAAACTAGTGGGCAGGTAGAGCTTTCAAATAGAGAGATCAAGTCTATCTTGCAGAAGACTATCAATAGATCTAGGAAAAACTGGGCTAGCAAGTTAAATGATGCTTTATGGGCTTATAGAACTGCTTATAAGAACCCCATGGGCATGTCTCCTTATAAGATGGTTTACGGAAAAGCATGTCACTTGCCCTTAGAATTAGAACACAAAGCTTTTTGGGCAGTGAAAGAGCTTAATAGAGATTTTAAACTCGCCGGTAAGAAAAGGTTGCTTTATTTGAGTTCCCTAGATGAGTGGAGAAATGAAGCTTATGAGAATGCCAGACTTTTCAAAGAGAAAGTCAAACAATGTCATGATAAGAGAATTCTTAAGAGAGAGTTTCATGTTGGTGAGAAAGTTTTATTGTATAGGTCTCGTCTCAGATTTTTTGCATGAAAATTACTCTCAAAATGGGAAGGACCTTATGTTATTGTGAAAGTGTACCGCTCAGGTGCGATAAAGATTGCCTCATTAAAAGATGAATGGTCAAAGACTCAAACATTATACTGCTAGAGATTCTTATAATGAAGATGTTGACGTTATTCAAACGGTTTCTCTAGAAGAATTCATCCAGGACAATATGCAGGAACCTGCAGAGTTCGTTTTCGAATAGGTAACAGTTCTAGTCAGAAAAGGTTCGCATAAAACTTTTCCATTAATATTTTTATTGTTTTTATTAAATATGAAAAATCACGAGACGAAAACAGGCAGGAGACGGAGTCCGGTGGCTCCTCACCACCAGGGGGCGTGGGCCCACTCTTGGCCACGCCGTCCTATGGTGAGACCACCCCAGAGCTCATTTCCGTTCTAGTTTCCTCCTGTGATTTCTCCTCGATGTTTAATTTTCACCTATATAACCCCCCGGAATACCTGAGGTCTGTATATCGTGTTTCGTAGTGTTTTCGTTTCGAGCTGTTTCTTTCAGGAGTTGTTCTCAGTTCTAGGCGGATCATGGCTCCTTCAAGCGACAACAAGGGCAAGAGGCCTAGGGAAGAAGACCACCAAGACCCCAAGCTGAAGGAAGAACAGGAGGCTGGAGGATCAAGGGCGAGAAACCCTACTTTTGTAGGATCAATGAACGCCGGACGTGCCTTTTCTCATAATATGCAGAGACCAACGTTTCCAGTCTTGGATCTAAATTTCATGCCTATAATAAAAGAGGGTATGCTGGTCACTGACGAGCTTTGTGCCCAATACCGAGTTCTGGAGAGGGAGATACAGATACTTCAAGAAGAGAATCTCAGGCTTCGCATGATGCTGGAATATTTCATTAACCCAAGGATGATCCCACCACCGCCGAAGGAGTAATTCATCATTGGTATAGGCATCCCCTTGGCTTGTTCCAAGCTTGGGGAGTGCCGCGGTATCACATCATTACCTTTTACTTATTTACTTTTCAAGTAGAGTCATATCATGAATTAAGAAGTTATCTTATAGAATAGTTTGCAGTGTGGAAGTATCCTCCTTAGTTGATTACCTATGTATCCCTTGGTGTGAGTTGCGGTAATGAAATATTAATGAGAAGTTTTATCGTTTACTTTCCGCACACCTTATTTTAGTTTGCAATCTCTCTTATATGATTAGTCTTGTTGATTAGTATTGGTATCACTTTGGGAGCATAAGTAAATTTAGTTGGTTTTGGCAAACTTAGCTTGGTCAGTAGCAACATTACCTTGAGTTTTGAGTAGAAAAAGAAGAAAGAAGTGCTAGTAGATACATCATTTCAGCTTTCCTTCATGTCTAGCTCATAAGCAATACTATTCTCAAGTTAAAATCATTGTACTTTCAAGGAAGTTTGCATGATTGTTCTTATTATATGTATGTTTGTTTGTTTCATGCAACTCTTATGCTTGCTACCCAGCCTTGCTAGCCAAAAACCTATACTGAGAGGAATACTTCTCGTGCATCCAATTCCCAAAAGCCAAGTTACTTCCAAAGAGTCCACTATAAATTCCTATGCATGGTATTTTAAGCCATTCCAAGTAAATTTGCATGTGCTACCTTTCAAAAACCTTCAAATACTTCTCATTTTTGTGCCACTGTTTTTAGCTCATGAGGACGTAGTGGTTGGGTTTGTTATCTTCCATACTAAAATGAGTACCCTTCGACTAGGCAGCTTCATCTGCTCGTCATTAATTTTGCAAGGGAGCTGGTCAGACCATTGTAATCTAAACAAGAAAAGAAAAAAAGAGCACTCCTCCATGGTATGTGAAAGTTGGTGGGCACCCGATGGAATCGGTTAGCCATGGTTTGAGAAAGGAAAAGGTGGGGAGGAGTGACAAGATATAAAAGAGCACAATTGTAGTGATCTCATCTTTTAAAGATGACGATCCCTGTGCTTTTCAATGCTAGTCCCTGGATCAACACTAGCACACACAGTTTGAGATGTAATATCAAGGAACAAAGATCATTTTATTACATCGCATGCTCCAGCAATTACATAAAGAACTTTACAATGCTCATAGCTTAGAGCTTTCAGAGTTTACAACGAAATCTAAACTAGCATGGAGTCCTTCTTCTTCATGTGCCACAGGCGAACATGCTGCAGATAGACTCGTAATCCTGTCGTACCTTTCTTATCGTCAAACCTGCAACATGAAACATTGCAGCCACAAAGGGTCAATACACTTGAATTGTATTGGCAAGATGTCATTTTTTGGTGGACATCAATGGAACCTAACACTTAAATGAATATTTGGCTAGGTAGAGCTTCAGACCTATTTGCACTAAGCAATTTAATCCTATCATTTTCTTGTAGCAAAACTTTTAGCTGGACAACTTGACTTGGGTGATCTACCCCTGTAGCCACAGGCCGTAGTTATCGTACGGGACACACTGGTCGATAGATACCTACATCAAATGTCAAAATCCTTAATTACTACATATGGACAACTTGGTTTGGGTGACCTATTCCTGCAGACACTGGCACATAGCAATGGCACGGGAACTGCTAGCCAATAGACACTTGCACCAATTGCCATATTCCCAGTTCAACCCACAAGTTTTAATTTTAAGAAGTTGGCATGATGAGATCCTTTAACAGCTTCAAAATCGTGTCGCTCAAAATTGTCCATAACCGGGGACACGACTAAGTACTTAGTTTTAACCCTCTGCAGAGGTGGTGCACTTTTCCCACAAGACTCAGTCAACCTCTTTTGCCATGATGCTCATTTTGCTCAAATGGCCAAGTGAAGACCAAGACGAGACCTTTCAGAGGCAATCCCTCAGACCAACCCGGACGCGCTCCCAAATACCACCCTCTGTCCGTCTGGCTGAGTTCTCGCAACTTAGTTAGTCAAGACAGAGCCCATATGACTCGTGGTTGCACTGGAAGCTTCACGACATTGAACGTCTCCAATCTCTTTGTTCCTGGATGGCCGTCCACAAGTGAGATACACCTGGTGGTTCAGAGGTTCGATGACATGACCCTAGGGAACCACTCAACACAAATCCATTCTTACCACTTTCCACCCAGGTGTTTTATTAACTTAGTTGTTTTCTTGATTTTTTTGTATAATAATGGTTTTCAACACTTAGCCAAAACTTGTGATATCCCTTCCCACAACAAGTGTAAGGCAACCTATAGCAGCAGCAATTCTAATAGGTAATGCAAAAGCTAGACATAAGCTAGACAAAAGACTTAGCATAAAATCATAAGTTTATAAAACACCTACACATGCATCATCTATAAGAAACTACTAGTGACAATTCTTTAGTAGGACAAGAAGATGATGACACATGCCTTAGTATTTTTTGAAGATTGTACTTCTCTTAATCAACACACGTGGCCCTCTGTACAATTATAAGATAGAAAATACACAACATAAACACACCATTCAAAACAACATAATCAAACAAGACAACAAAAGTGTTTATTTGTTTTAGCTTAGTCTTCAAAGTCTTAGTGATAATTGGACAAAGATTGTGGCATGAAGTTGACAAAGATTGATGGGGGTTTTCTAAATTGTTTAAGAAGTGTCAAACACTTAGCAAAAATAGCTTAAGGAGATTCTTAGGCTTGGTTTGAGAAGTTGGATGGATAAATTTCTAAGTGGTGAGGTTTGTCATTTTCACCCTCCTGACTTGGCTCTCTTCTCTTGATCTTCTTGTTTTCCTTCATCTCCTTGTCTTCTCTTCAACTTCTTCTTTTTGCCTTCAACTCCTTGTCTTCTCTTTAACTTCTTCTCCATGGTCTTGATATGGAAAAACTTCTATGTCATATTGTTGGATGAGTAGTCAAAATACTTAGAAGAATTTGGGTAAGATGGAGTTGATAGTTTTGCACTTGGGCAAGGATAGAGAGTAGATTTTTCACTAAGTCATGGTAGAGTTGAGTGGTCATTAGGACTTGATATTTCACACCATTTGTAGAGTGGGACAATAATCAAATAGCACAAGGTGCACATAGGTTGGTTAGGAAATAAAGATTTGTTAAATTACTCAAATAGCTCAATTGCAATTTGAATAACTTAAACTAGGCAATAGGTTTAATATTTGAATGATGTTGGAATAGTGTGGGAAAAATGTCTAAAGGGGTTCTTGTGGATAGATATGATCACAAGATTAACTTTCGAAGAAGAAATTATTATAGAATAAATTCTATAGTAAAAATACTCAAATTCCCATATTTGAATTTAAATAGATGTAAATAGGTTCAAATCCAGAATTTAAACTTACAGATTCGAAAATTCAGTAATTGGAAAGTTTGGTACCACTGGATAGGAGATTTAATTATGAATCCAACGCAACAAGAATCATCTAAAATGGAGCTACAGATCTTTAGTTATGAATTTTCAAAATTTGATGTGAGCTAGCACAATATAGGATCCAATCGATCGGAAGAAGACCAGAATAGGATACGCCTCGTACTGGTTCAGTTAGTTAGCCTGACGTAGATCTTCGGATTTAGATCAAACGGCCTACAATGCCACTGCCTAATTTATTCTAAACTGTACAAAACATTCATGAACAGGGTGCCGGTGGCTTACAGTGGCAGACCGCGCGCACAAAGGTGAAGAGCGACGGCGACGATGCAGGCGTGCACGATTACGTCTGTCCGGTGGTCTTGGAGACGCGCGGGGGGTGTTGTCGAGGTGCAGGTCATCAAGGAAAACGTGTGCGCATCCTGCAGCAACCGGCGTTGCGGTGCTCGAGGACGTTGACGACGACACTGCTGTTGCGGGTGTGACCAAAGGTGAGGCTCCGGTGGCCGGCGGTGTTGGGCGGCGTGTCCAACAACGACGATAAGATGCACGATGATGTCCTGGAGGTAGGCTAGAATTAGAAGAGTCTACTGTCAAAAGGAATCGAGAGAAAGATCAACGAAAACTTCGTACCCGCGCGATGAACTCTGAGAACGTCGCGGCCAACAGCGACAACATGATGCAACACCATGTCTAGTAGGTAGCCCTTGAATCAGGGAGTATTCTAGTGTGAGGACTCGTCGAGATAATCACTCACGGAGACGGCATCTGGCGATGAACTCAAATTTGTGGCTAAGATTGGCACGATTGGCACGGGATGTACAAAGCATATCTGAGGAAACTTTTAGAACGAAAATGAGGGAGGAGAAAGAGGAGCACGTGGTTCTTCTCTCGGTTCTTCTTATAATGGCTGGAGGAGGGAGATCGGGAGGTCAATGCCAACGGGTGGCATTCGGGGCGCCGGTTTGGTTTGGGCGATTATGACCATAAAATTTGAAGTTAATTCCCTAAACGGTTACTCTATCAAATTTCCAATAAGTTTTGTGTTGAAGTCGAGAAGAAACGGTCGCTATATTTGATGGGAGGAGAAGAGGAAGAATTTAACTGCCATGAATGTAACCTTCCTGTAGGTGAACGACCACGAGGAGCAAGACGACCGGCTGGGTACTTCCGTCGGCCAACATGGGCCGGCCCAGTTAGGTCTTTCTCTTTTTTTACCTGTATCTTTCTCTTTTTCTGTTTTGAAATTACTTCAACACAATTTAGTTCAAACAGGGGTCAATCAAGCTCAGAAATTTTGAAATAAAATATTTTTGAAAACTTCATTTTAAAAGGAACACTTTGGCACTATTTTGGTTCCAAAATAAATATTCAAAATTTCAAAATATTAGGGTAGACCAATAGGGTCCTCTCATGTATATTTTCCAAAGTGGGGGTTTTTGTGTTCCATAAATTTTGCTAAAAATGCAAAAATACACTTTGTCAAATATGATTATTTGGGGTTATTTTTAGGTCATACAAATTACCAAGATGTCCTTTGGCCTAATTTGGCTATTTGGACAATGTTTTTAAAAAATGTAGGATTTCTAGGGTTTTGTACACTCGATTTAAACTCTTTTATAATTTGAAAACCTCAAAAGAAAAATAAGTTTGGTTTGAAAGTTAAGGAATACTTTATGTAGAGAAACACTTTCAAATAACCCCAAAAATTTTAATTCCTTGTGGATTTTTAATTCAAGACAAACAAGCATGGTCCATATTTTATTTATTTTCATATTCCAAATTTTTGGGATGTGACAACAATCGTGCCAACTAATCAAACATCTCGGAACCGCTCTCACTTGTTTAGTATGGAAGATATCAAAAACTCCGCTGCTAGTCGTTGATAAAAGTAACCACCTCTCAAAACAACTTTTATCTCTATTTTACAAATAAAAAGGTCTAGCACATGTTTAATCTCTGCTTCCCTCTGCGAAGGGCCTGTCTTTTACTTTCATGTTGAGTCAACCTATTCCCCTCTATCTCAAGAAAGCATTTGAGTTGTTATATTCCATTCATTCATATGTTGATCCGTTCAATCATGTTACTATCTTCCTTTGTTTAGTATAATGCTTTTACCTGAAGGAATATATCTTTGAAAGCTTTCCATGATTACAAAGAGTTTGTCTTGTTGAGCATATAGTTTTTGCTATATTAGCTCTGTTTTAAAAGGCTCCGTTCAAAAATAAGTATATTTTGTTCATTGTTCTCTGACCAAGAACTAAGGTTTGCCATCACCAATTACAGTTTACCTTGTGCATCCTTATTTGTGATTCCCTTTTACTTATTGCAAGTCTATATCATATAAAGGGAAGTTGCTGTCTATTATAATTAATGCCTTGGTAAATGTGATGCTTCTTATCCGTATTTTGATTATCGACACTTCACTCCATAAACATGTGGTCATGTTTACCGAGTTCAGTTTTCGCTTGGGGACAAGCGAGGTCTAAGCTTGGGGGAGTTGATACGTCCATTTTGCATCACTATTTTGTATCATAATTTACTGTTATACATTGATATATTTCACATTTAGAGATGATACTTATGTTATTTCCTCTGTTTTTACATGTTTGATGATCATTGAAGGATTTGCTGCCAGAGTAAGGATTCTGCTAGAAAAAGGACCATCAAGACACCATATTTCGGAAGATCAGGAAATTCTAGAAAAATACCAGGAAATTATATTTTACCAGAAGACTAAAGAAGCCAGAAGGAGGAGGCGAGAGGAACAACAGGGCAGGCTCACCACCAAGGGGTGTGGGCCCACCCCTAGCCGCGCCGGCCTGTGGTGAGGCCACCCTGGCCCACTTCTGCCATCGCCCCTTCGTGTATTTCATTGTCCCTGAAAACCTAAGTGAAGGGGGGGCTCAGAGATAGACACCACCGCCTCTGCGGGGCGGAAAACACCAGAGAGAGAAAAGCTCTCCGGTAGGCAGGAATCTATCGAGGAAATTCCTTCTCGGAGAGGGGAGATCGTCGACATCGTCATCACCATCGCACCGGACTTCATCGGGATCATCATATTTCCATCACCAGCACCTTCATCTCCACCATCACCACGCCATCCCGCTGTAACATCTTGAGTTGAATCTTGTTAAATTCTTAGGGGAAACTTTCCCGGTGTTGATTACTCTTGTGGTTGATGCTATTGAGTGGAACCGTTGAATTAAGGTTTATGTTCAGATTGTTATTTACCATTATTTCACCTCTGATCATGATCCATATGATGTCGTGTGAGTAGTTCATTTAGTTCTTGAGGATATGGGAGAAGTCAAGATGTTAGTAGTGGAATTATGTTAAGTAATATTTAGTGGTTTGATATTTATTTGTTGTGGTGCTATTTCACTAGTGGTGTCATGTGAACGTCGACTACATGATACTTCACTATTTATGGGCCTAGTGAGATGCATTGTGTATTTAGCTACTAATTGTTGGGTTGCTGGAGTGACAGAAACCTAAACCTCCATTAGGAAACCATTGCACCAGGGAGCGTAGGATCTTAGAGTTTAAGGCTGTGGTTAGATTTATCTTAATTACTTTCTTATATTTGTGGATGCTTGCAAGGGGTATAATCACAAGTGTGTATTTATCCTAGGAAGGGTAGTGCGCTAGCACAGGTTCACCCCCATAACACTTATCGAACCAATAAAGATTATTTAGCAGCATGGAGCGAAAGCTCTTGACAGAAACTCCCGTGTGTCCTCGAGAACGTTTGGTCATCATAAGTTACACAACCGGCTTGTCCTTTGCTCAAGAAAGGATTGGGCCACTTGCTGCAATTATTATTACCATCTTTTATTTACTCGTACTTTATTTACTTACATTACCAAATACCCCTGAAAACCAGTTTGCTAGTATTTACAGTGAATCCTTGATCAAAACCACTTGTCAACACCTTCTGCTCCTCGTTGGGTTTGACACTCTTATTTATCGAAAGTACTATGATACACCCCCTATACTTGTGGGTCATCAGGGACGAAGGCGCCTACTCTCTCGGGCAAGGAACTTGATGGTGCTCCTAGCCTCCAAGAGTGCGAAGTGGTCGAGGTTGGCCTTGGTGCGGGCACGGTCGGCCTCCTGCTGTGTGCAGTAGAGCATGAAGTCCAAGTGATCCACATGGTGACTCAGCTCGTGGTGTCTAGGCATGTTCATGGGGCCTCCAGTGTCATCACGACGGGCGAGATGCCAAAAATGCTCCTCCTGGATCTCCTCAGGGTGTTGTCCGCACACGCGGGCAAGCATCTCCTGCAATCCCTCGGCCAAGCCATCGACTCGGGTGTTCTCCCTGACTTCAAACTCGATTGTGATCGAAGTGGGGTCTCCAACCTTGCCGCGGCAAATTGCCTCGACAAGCCACCGAAGTTCCCGTTCCGGGTGATCAAGAAGCAGGGTTCCCATGAATTCCGGAAACAGACGGTCAAGGTGCAAAACCAAGGCAGTGAGGTCGTACTCAAATACAAGGCTCCCACCACGACCTAGCTAGTAGTGCGTGACGAACTCCGGTTCCATCTACAAAATTTTAAGGTAGATTATTTAGTGAGTGACTCAAGTGTGCAAAAAATTTAGGTATGCATATAAATAATAGGGTGACTATTTTAGTAACAAGAGGGAAAAGAGTATGTCATATTTGATTATTACTACTCTATTTTTATTTTATACAAAGACTAGTTTTAATTTCTTTCTAACGCTCATTCTAACTAAGGTCTCCTATGGTCAGCCTAGGCTCTGATACCAACTTTGTAACACCCCGAAATTTAAAGAAATTCGAGGTGCCCGTTATGTATTCCATCACAATCCCAGAATCATTGTTGTGACATACATAATGTAGTCGGTAACCAGTTCCATAGACATTACAATATGAGTGATTCAAATACAAATGGTCATAGTGACCAAGTTCTTATTACAACATAAGATAGCAGCGGAATTAACGTCTTCAGGCCCATGCCTTCACCTACAGGCAATGCTGACTAGGAAATGATCTTAGTTCTGGTACTCTTCTTCATATCCTTCCTCCGAATATTCCTCCTCATAGTCTGGCCAAGTAAATATCCAGGAACAGAGCCATGAGTACATTGGATGCACTCGCAAACCATCTTATAAACAGAAAATAAAGAAGTATGCAAGGCTTATGTAGTGGTCTAAGCTCTAAGTTTGTTTGCATAAAAGCTAGTTTTATTTCCCAAGAATATTCATTAAAGGGTAAGGAAGTTTAGTCCTCTAATTGGAACCTAAGATGGAACCTCAAGTGTTGCTCATAGTCATTCATCAATTCAAATCATTGACTGGTGTCATAGTTCATTTCATCAATGTCAAAAATCCTGACAAAGGTTAAGTACCGCTAACCCAACTGTCCATGACCGCGGACGCGGCTATTTGAATAGTTTTGACCTCTGCAGAGGGGTACACTTTACCCACAAGATTCAATCCATGTACCGAGAACAATCCACGGATCACCATACACGAATATGCGGGGTTCAGATGACCAAACAAAATCTTTCACTTGCCTACTCTAGTATAGGATCCTTCCCTAGGAGTCCAAGACATGGCATTCTCCG
Organism: Dactylis glomerata; assembly: GCA_007115705.1. NCBI lineage: Eukaryota > Viridiplantae > Streptophyta > Magnoliopsida > Poales > Poaceae > Dactylis > Dactylis glomerata. The sequence continues at coordinate 3,611,739 of QXEO01001278.1, read as the reverse complement.
CTCCGGCACCCCTAGTTTTGCCCGCTACAGGGTGCTGTATGAATGGATGATTCCACTCGGTTTGGAAGTATCAAGAACATCGTGCACTTCTATAAAGGATGATGCAAGGTATCCCATACTAAAGCAAACAAGCTATGGAGCAAGCCCCTTCCCATTTAGGGGTAGTGTGGTCGTACTATAAGGTTGGTCCGGCATATACTTCCCACCTCATCATTCAAAATTTATTTCATAGTCCTTAGTCATTCTTATGTTTCTTCCAAAATAATCATCTTGGATGGACAATCTCCATCCAAGGTTTGCAACCTCGGTTGATAACTTTCAACAGTGTTCCCATCTAGATTACTCAAATCTTATTAGCGGCTAAGCAAACTAATGGAAGAAAGCTTGAACTAAGGGAGTAGTAGATAGCTCAGTTTGGTAATCTTGCTAAGCAAGACCTCCCTACAATTATTCCTCTACTCTAGCAATTCAATCATGCAATTTAATTTGAAGACAAGAAGTATGCAAATTTGAAAACTAGGTATTGGGTATGATTCAAAAGGTGGCTTGCCTTGGTTGGCAAAGTGTTCGGGGTAGTCTTCTTATTCTTCTTGGTAGTATCCTTCCTCGGGAACTTCTTCGGCAACACTAGCGTCTATTAACGATAAACAAAACATACACACAATCACCAAGCATGATCAAACATCACTCCAAGCATACACACAAGTTTTACAATAGATCAACTATTATCTAACACTATTTTGGTTGATTTCTATTTATTTGGCTTTATTTTGAGTTATGGTGCAAGTGAGAGTATGCAAGGGTTTACTAATAGATACTTGAGTTTCAAAAATATCTCCTGCAAGTTCACTTGACCAAGGTCAATTCTTACAGAGATGTATTCTAAAATTTGGTTTATACTAATGGATGTAGAAAATATCTATTTATAAAACACTAGCCTAATATTCCTAAGTTAAGATTGCCTACTTAACCACATAGGAAACTAGCATTTCATTTAAAAAGTGCTATTTTGCAAACTAAGGTTACCAACAGATAGATAACACTAAATGTGAATTTTGAAAGTTGGATTCATATTTTTTGAATTTTATTTGATTTGTTATGAATTTTGCAAGGTTGCATAGCTATAGGTTTGTTATTTTTACCCAATTAAAACTATAATTCTAAATGGGTTTAAAACACTTCCATTGGCTAGATCATGTTCTAAGCTTTCCAACGGCATATTATTTGCTAAATTTGAGTGTCTACAGCTCTGGGAAATTAAATTCTAAGAAAGGTTCAGATTGATAAATCTAAATCCAAACTTTATTTTTTTTCCTTTTTACTGGAACGGGCCACGCGCGGAGTCTGAATGGGCCAGGCTCGCAGGCCGAAATGGGTCGGCCCAGCAAGTATCCCGGGCGTGCGCTGGGGGGGGAAGTTCAGCTGACAAGTGGGGCCCGCCTGTCAGTTGACTTAAAGGGTCGAAGGGGTACAGGAGCGTCTTGGCCATCCGATTAGAATCGGATCCGACGGCCGAGGGTCATGTCCCTCAGCACGACGGGGAAGAGAGAGGGACAGAGGCTGGGAGAGGGGTGGAGCTTGGGGAGTTCACCAGGGGCAGCAGCGAGCGGTGGCGAGGTGTCCAGCGGGCTGCGAAGGGTCTTCTCGGTCGGCTCGAGCAGACAGCGCTGCAGGAGGCAGTCGGAAACAGCGGCGCTCTGCCGTGTTCTGGGAGCACCGGTGTCGAGCTCCTGGGCCATCGAGAGGGAGAGGGAGGGAGTGATGATGTCTGGGAGGGAGAGGGTGGTGGTGTGAGCTCGTTTGCAGTGTCAGGGGGCTTTTTATAGGCCGAGGAGAGGGGGAGCGGGCCACGTACCGGGACGGTAGTAACTTCAGGCGATGGCCGGTGGGGGTTGAGAGGATGGTAATGGGGCTCGGGCGGCTGCTGCAGAGCAAGGAGGGGGGTTCCAGGCGAGTGAGAGAGGACTTATTGGGCGTGGTACTGGGAGAATTTAGGGAGGGAGCCTGCAGCCAAAAAATTTGTCTGTCTCCGGCGATGCCACTATGCGGGGAGCAAGGGGACAGCGGGGTTAAAAGGGGAAAGGGTACCAGCAGGGATGGGTAAAGGGGGTTTGTCCTCTGGAAGTGTTAAACCGGGTATCCCGAGCGTGTGCTGGGGGAAAAAAGTTCAGCTGACAAGCGGGGCCCGCCTGTCAGTTGACTTAAAGGGGCGAAGGGGTACGAGAGCGTCTTGGCCGTCTGATTAGAATCGAATCCGACGGTCGCGGGTCATCTCCCTCAGCACGACGGGGACGAGAGAGGGGCAGAGGCTGGGAGAGGGGCGGAGATTGGGAAGCTCACCGGGGACAGCGGCGAGCGGTGGCGACTGGCGAGGTGTCCAGCGGGCTGCGGAGGGTCTTCTCGGCCGGCTCGAGCAGACGGCGCTGCAGGAGGCGGTCGGAAACAGCGGTGCTCCGCCGTGTCCTAGGAGCACCGGCGTCGAGCTCCTGGGCCACCGAGAGGGAGAGGGAGGGAGTGATGATGTCTGGGAGGGAGAGGGTAGTGGTGTGAGCTCGTTTGCAGTGTCGGGGGGGCTTTTTATAGGCCGGAGAGAGGGGAGCGTGCCGTGTACCGGGGCGGTAGTAACTTCGGGCGACGACCGATGGGGGTTGAGAGGGTGGTAATGGGGCTCGGGCGACTACTGCAGAGCACGGAGGGGGGGTTCCAGGCGAGTGAGAGAGGACTTATTGGGCGCGGTACTGGGAGAATTTAGGAAGTGAGGCTGCGGCCAAAAAAATTGTGTGTCTCCGGCGATGCCACTGTGCAGGGAGCAAGGGGACAGCGGGGTTAAGAGGGGAAAGGGTACCGGCAGGGATGGGTAAAGGGGGTTTGTCCTCTAGAAGTGTTAAACCGGGATTTACCGTGGTGATTTGAAATTTGTCTGAAAACTGCCAACCAGGTGTTCGATGAAATGGCCGCAAAACAAAAAATTTGAATTTTGAAAAATTTCCAGTTTGGGTGATTACTATATTGGATAAGGGTTCCATATATATTTTTCTTAGGTCAAAAGGTTAGGTTTTGCTAAAAACTTATTTGGATTTTGGGAATGTCCTATGTATTGAATTCAAAATTCGGGCAATTTTCAAATATGGTTAGGAACAGAGTTTTGAAAATTTTCCACCAGGTTATGAAACTAGAATAGATCCTCTTGAATGACTTGTAAGAAAGCATCTGTGCACAGTTCAATAATTTCTTAAGAATAGAGAGGGAAGAGGGCTAGTGGTTAACTTTGTCTAGATTGTTTTTGTCTTCTTTTTCTTAGTCTAGGAATTTAGGGTTGGGCTTATTTTATTGTTTCTTTTACTTTTGTTTGTTTTGCTTGAACTCTTTCAATTTGGAACTTAATTTATTAACCCTAGCTCATATTCACCCATAGGCAAGAATAAGGAATATAGGATCCAACAATCATGCACTCAATACCAAAAGTTTTATTCTGTCCCAAAGTTTGGCTAATTTATTCATAATATTTGGGTACAAAATTTCTGAGTCGTTACACTCTCCTAGGGCATAGGCGGAAGTATAAGCAGTGCAACTAAGAAGGCTCCCTGAACAAGATATCATGACATATTGCACTATCGAGCTAGATGTGCCATATTTTTTATGGTAGTTATTCATAGTTTACACATTTAGAACCTCTAAGCTAATGTGTATTCACCATAACAACCCATATGCATGCTTGATGGTACAAAAAAATTATGGCCGCCTAGGCCACGCCTAGGACGCCTTGCCGGTGCCTAGGTACTAGGCGAATGCCAACCGCGTCACTTACGCCTAGCGCTTTTTCCAACCTTGCTCCTAGTCCACATTCACATCGCTTGTACCGGCCCGCTAGGGTTATATTTTCTAGTAATATCCCCCTTTTATAAAAACACAAATATGAATCCAATTTTCTTCTGAGTAAACAGTCGATTTTTGTCCATACTCCTAGTCCACATTCACATCACTTGTACGGACCCGCGTTCAAACACCGAGAAAGCACGACGTACAGGTTGAGGACTCATCGCCTTAATCATCATTAGACACTAGAGCCGGTATGGAAAGGGAAAGGAGCATCGCATGATTTTGAATGTTAGCAGGAGAACTGCTAAATCCATTGATTAGAAAGAAGACGGTCAAAAGACCCACACTGCTCGGTTTGTTAGAGGGAAACTGGGAGAAACCCGGAACAACGGCAAGCCACACCAAAAAGACCATGAAACATACAAGATGCCAGGAAGCAGAACACACGAGGCACACAGCCAGGCTACTCAAGCGACAAACCGCTCGCAGTGCTCACCGAAAACCGTTGCATCAACCTGACCTACCAAGAACCTTTTCGCCAAACTCTAAACACCGAAGAGGAACGACATGCCCGAAAGAGGAGGCCATATGCCTCTCCAGACCCAAGAGCAAGACCAAAGGGCTCCTCCGACGCTCCTTGCATGTTGAGAGTGCTTCGACTGGAAAACACCATCGCCGGCACCTCCACGGACCACAGGTCCCTCTGAACGGTTCCACCTCCAAAAACAAAGACCCCAAGAAGGAACACGACGCCACAGCGCCGCCATCGCCGATCCAGAAGACTAGATCTAGGGTTTCCCCTAGAGGATGCCGGGACGGTAGATGAGGACTACTCTATCGACACCTCCAACAAGGTCACGACGCCCGTAGGCGCCGCTGTCGACAACAAGTACGGCTTTCGCCGGCAGCCACACCCGCCAAACCCGGAAAAACCAGTCAGCCACCACTCCCGCTCCGCTCCCACTGCATCCACGCTGACCTCACCTCCCTGGCCTGTCCGCTGTGCTGTCAACCCTTCTTGCACTTCCCCGTGTTGGACAGGAGGATGCAACAACTGTGTACCACGCTGGTGTCATTCTTCTCCCTCCAAACCGCCACAATGTCAGGCCACACGCCCCAGCAACCGGCGCAGCCATGGGCAGCACCTCATCCGCCCGACGATGTCATTCATCTTCCAGGACGGAAGGATGCAACAACCGACGGCGCAGGCAGACATGCGCAGCGACCGCACACTTCCACAACCGGCCACCGCCAGCCAGGACGCACATGCTCGCGCCGCCGTCCCATTTTCCCAGCTAGCCAAGCCGGCTGCACCCTCCTTCGCCGCGTCGACCAGAACGCAAGCCGACGAAGTCCTCTGCACGCATCTTCATGGCGGCCCATCCGGGCCCAGTCGGGCCCAAACCTCCACCTCGCGTCCTCCGCGTTCCTCACGCGTCGTAGCACCGCTGACCACCAACCACCACCTGTTGCAGCAGCAATCCGCCGGAGAGGAGACAGTCGCCGCTGTGGTGGCCAAGGCCTCCCGCATCACCGCACCGTGAGGGCCGACATAGCTCCCGAGCTCTACAAGAAAGAAGATCCCGCTGCCGCCGACCGCCATTGGGCTTTGCCCGGCGGCAAGGGGGGAGGAGGGGGTGGGGTGGCGGTGGCGACGCTAGTTTAGGATTCTGCCGCTCTAGGGGGAGCGACGCGGGGGCAGAGCATCGCACAATTTTAACCATGCACTCAGGTTGCAGGCGCGGCGGGTTGCAGGATTTTAACCATGCAATCAGGTTGCAGGCGCGGCGGGTTACTGCTGACCGCTGCAGATTAGAGCGGGACGTTGCTACATACCGCCAGACTTAACATGGGACAATGCGGCGGCCCGCATCAGCCCGCTGATCGATGGCAGTAAGCAGCTAATTAGCTGATCAATTGCTGTAATAGCTAGCTAGCTAGCTAACCGCTGTCTGTGATTACTTTGACCAAAGAAAATAGCGTTTTCACTTTGACAAGTGATACAGCAGTAGAAGTGAACTAATGTAGACCGAGCTATATGTAGCTTTTTATATTTAAATATATGAAATTTATATTTTAAAATTTTAAAAAAATTCAAAACAAAATTCTTGAGATAGCCTATGTTAATTGCTACAAAACGGTCAAAATCTCAATATAAAGTTATTTATATTTTAGGCTACACAAAAATGACAAAATCTGACAAACTATATAATTTTGTCAAATTTTGTCATTTTTGCGTAGACTAGAATATAAAGTATTTCATATTAAGATTTTGACCGGTTTGTAGCATTCAATATTGTAGCATTCAGAATTTTTTAAAACTTTAAAATACAAATTTCATATGTTTAAAAATAAAGATCTACATGTAGCTCGGTCTACATTTTGAGTTTCCTCATACAGTACTCAAGCATCAAGCTACAACTTACTGTACATTATATTAAGTGCACAACAGTTTTGAAGCATCAAGTTGAATAAAACCAAGTACAAGGGCATGGTGATACAGAAAGAAGACAACACTGGCTTGGCTTTGAGCTTTGTTTGCACTAGCAGTATGTTGTATGATGGCTTTGGCATAGCACAACAGACACTGGTCGTGCAAGACAGCCTTGACCTGCAATTTACCGCCGAGGAACAGACTCTGTTCTTTACATCCATACATCCACGTACATGATCCTGAGACGGGCAAACAGACAAGTTCTGGGAATATAGATGGCTACATGGTCCATCAATACACGAGATTGCCCCGCAGCTGTACGCTTGCATCCCAAAGAGAAGACGCAAAAGCAGGACCATTGCTGACGGGCTCCAAGATCACAACTGGGCACGAGACATTCACGGTACCCTAGGCATACACGAGATAGGCCAATTCTTCATGATTTGGCGACAGACCGAGCAATTCATGCTCACAGAGCAGCCAGATCAGCTGATATGGAGATGGACAGCAAGCGGCCACTACATAGCAAAATCAGCCTACCTCGCCACATTCAGAAACTCGCAGCGCTGCAACGCTTGGAAGCTGATTTGGAAAGCCTGGGCACCACCAAGCGTCAAGCTCTCCTCTGGCTCGCCAACATGTACAGGTGTTGGACTGCAGAAAGATTGCAACGACACCGACTGCCATACAACCAGCGATGCGACCTTTGTGATATCATGCCCCTTCTCTAAGCAGGTCTGTTATGACACCTCTCCTGGTTGAGGCTACGATGTAGACCACCTGATCAAGACACATCTATCAGCAAATGGTGGCTCACCGTCAGGCAACACACTCCAAAGGCGATGCGCAAAGGACTAGCTACAGCGACGCACCTCGCCGCTTGGTTGCTTTGGAAACACCGAAACGGATACGTGTTTGATGGCCATCAGCCATCTACACGACGAGTAGGCGAAACCATTCGCTCTGAAGCTGCAATGTGGGCAAAGGCCGGGGCAACTGGGCTCCAGGAGATCCTGCCAACCACCTGGGACGTGCACTAGCGTAGATTCAGCACAACTTTTAATCTGCCTTCGGTGGCATGTAACTAAAACTTCTTCTATGCAATGAAAAGAAACGCAACGTCTTCGCGTTTTCTCGAAAAAAGAATCAATTTTGCAATGTACCTAGTTGTCCTTGACTTTGCAATCTTGTCTTGAGAAACTAATGGATCTCTTCACAACAAGAAAAGCAGCATGAAGCTCACAACCAAAAGTAGGACTATCATTCCAGGCTTCAGGCCCTTGCTAGCCTCTTCGATGATTACATTGTTCTGAAGACAAGGATATAAACCATCAGAAGCTATACGCAAATAGTGGAAAAGCAGCAAATCTTATAGGATCCACATCTTACAGGAGTTAAATCTTACAATGTTAGCAAGAAGAAGCAGATACTTCACAGTTTGATATGTTCAGAGCTTCATTAAACATACTAACTTGGCACTTTCGCAGCTTATCAGTGATGATTTCGAATATATAATATATAATAATGCACTTCTACTACAGAGCTGTTGCCTACAGTTACAGTTTGAAAACAGCACAAAACGAAGTTTATTCTGAGTATATACATATAATGGCTAAAATTTCATATATTTGCATGTTTACACACTCGCAACTGGAATCTCTTAGGAATAGAAGTGGTTGATGCTAAACAGTCAACTGATGCTAACCATCTAGAGTGAGACATGTAGGTTACCTGGCACAAAGATGCACAGGAATATCAAGAACATCTGGCAGTGTCTGAAACTACAAATTCACTTTAAACAGCAAGTCTATTCATGTCAACTGTAAATTTTAGTGGATTCATAGTATAGAAAATACAAAAAAAAACATGGTGATGGATTAGTAACGACAGTAATATCATACAAGGAGGTGGTATATTGCTGCGTCTCATGTACACACAACTACATCAAGTAACATGCTCACTGCAAACTCAACAAGAATTCTGAGCACATAGAACTCATTGAGTTTTTATGTGAACATCTCTAACAGCTAAAAAAGCAACAGGGATCATCTAGGCAAAAGGGAACAATTGAAAACTAGTTATGATTGCATCAATAGTCTATACTTGAACATCAATGATCATAAATGCATTCTCCACAAAATCATGATGATAAAGACAGTTCACTAATGATCGCAAAGAAACATGTAGGGATGGCTGGTGCTAGTTATCTGTCATTTGGTGACCTATTCACTGAATAATGCTTGTTCCGTTCGGATTACGACTAGCCATTGTTTGGTCTTTGTAATCAGACAAACTAGTTTTTAGATGGACCAAGCTTGAGAAAATGTTAAAACTTCAATAGTGGTTGTGGTACTAGGTCAGAAAGAGGAAGAACCTGACATCTCAACACCCGTTAGCACTATTCTCAGACATACTAGTTGCTAACAGTTAGTAACGCCCCCTTTACCTTTGTGCATGAATAGGATCATGATTCGGCAGGGCACATGCATGCACGAAAGAGATGCATAGCCAACCTCAGATAAGTTTTCAGGCTTACTAGAATTTGATGAGGAACTTCATAATATATTTAGCATCTTACATAAAGATTTATTCACTAAGTAAATATGTTAACTAGACACAGAGATGATTTGCAGACAAAATCTAAACAAGTAGTTACTTCAATTAATCCCACGCACTACAAAGACACAGTCCTAAACTGACGAATCATTACACACCTCATCTAAAATACCTATATTACCTCAGAAATTTATTTTCATTAGAAACTAAAGACTAAGGCAAGTACCTTGAAGAGGATCTTGGGTTCTTCCTTTTGTAGCTGCAGCGACTTGCCCATGTAAAATATTCTTCTTGGAGGAGAGGAGATGGCGTAGGGAGGATGCAGGCCTTGCGGATGTTGACGGCGAAGAAACGCCGGCTGCAGTTGGTGACTTGGAGGAGAGGAGAGTGCATAGGGAGGATGCAGGCCTCGCGGATGCTGACGGCGAAGAAACAAAATATGGGTTCAGCATATAGTTCTTTAGTGCTCTTGTTCATGCAGGCGTCAGTACATATATTCAGGAGATAGAAGAAATAAAATATGCATTCATCACCAGACTCATAGTAAGGATTCAAAAGGATCTTGCTAAATTACAATCCTAGTAAACTGATTATTCCATGCCAAATATTCCAATTATGGTTATCTCTTTGCGTGAACTGATTATTTCAACACACATTAAATTCAGTAAAGTGATCTCAAATGCTGATACTCTATTTGGGTTTGGAGCATGACTGCCACATGAATTCTGGCCATCGACATTCATTGGTGTCAAGAATTACCAAATTTACCTTTTTTTCTATTGGAGTATGAATGCAAGTTTGTGATGTTCGGTTTTACTTTCTTCTCCATAGAATGAAAACCAGAACAAAGGCATGCATATCAGTGTTATACTCAGCTCACTCAAAACAATATTCTGCACTACCTAGAGTTGAGTTGCCGCCTCATAAGATTACAGGATTCTTTCTGCTACTCTATGTTCATTGTTCTGTTTTCGTATGGATTTCCCAGCGTGGATGCACGAGAAAAACCAGACAACTTATGTACAGAAAATATTGTCTTCTGTACTCACTTCACCCTATAAAATCATCTATATTAACAGGGTTGTGATTCACACACATCATCTAGCAGCATGAACAAGAGTCAGAGAATCAAGCATGTACCTTGGAGAGGATCTTGGGTTCTTCCACTTGTAGCTGGAGCGACTTCTCCAAGTGACTTCTCCAGATGACACTTTGTTCTCCTTGGAGAGGAAAGGGCGCAACGAGGATGCAGCCCTTACAGAAGTTGATGGCGACGAGAGGCCGGCTCCAGTCGGTGAACGAAGCGACGGAGGAGCATCCTCTTCGGCTTGTGAGGGAGGAGCAGGAGGAACATCATCTCCATCAAGGGTACGAGCAGGGCAGTCCTGACTTGAAGATGGCGGCGGCACCGCTGTCGATTCCAACATCAAGAACTCTGAGGCATTAAGCTAGGACGAGAGGGAGGGGAGAAGAAAGAGCTGGTCGAGGCATCATGTGTGGCGGTGGCGTCGTGCGCGAGAGATGGAGGTGGTGGTGGCAGCGGCATGCGCCAGAGGAAGGTTGGGAATGGGGGCGTGCGCGAGAGGGATTTTGCAGGTTATGCAGCCTGGCGGTGGTCTGGTGGACTGCGCAGTCACGCCGCTTCGGCCCGCAAGAAAAGCAGTAAGCCCAACAGGAGTTTGCGGGGCGGCTACGCAGCGTAGCAAGACATCACATGCCACTTGAAACCTGAACCATGGCTCATCTAATGATTAGAAAATAGCTGAGATCTTCACTTCCCATTTTTTGCCTGCACATATGCAGACCGGGTTTAGGTAAAAAGTATACTTTAACTCCAAAACAGAAGTACTTACGAAATTCAGAAAACGTGTACCTCAGCTAACCCCTTACTTGCAAGATACACAGATCCAAAGGGGGCAGCTGCAATCTCAACTGCATTGAACACATAAGAAAATTACATCAACATAACAAAATGACCAGGAAGTGCTCATGTACTTTCACTTACATTTTTTTCTCAAGAAGGGACTGCAAAGCTCCTCAATCCATGGGTGGGTGTTCATTGCTCTGAACAAGAATCGGAAGAACTTGGGAAAGAAGTCGCCGAAATAATATGCAATGAGCATCATGCGTTCTTTTAGTACAAAACGAGGCAATGGCTCAGGTTCACCCTCGAGTTCTGACTTACTGCTAGCATCATATGCTTGCTGGAGAAACATGAATATATACATAAAGTTGTAAGCAAGCGATCATATATCAGGAAATAAAAGACTGTCTCCATATAAGATAAAGTGGATGAAGGACATGAAGAGGCACCATTAATCACTTGAAAGTATGTACGGGAAATGAATTCCCCTAACTATGTGGAGTTTTATGTGCTATTGAATGAACTTTTACTTTGCACAGGTCTACGAGTGGATGAGTGCTAAGGGTCATGTCAAATATTTGCCGAAGGATCATGCTGTTTACCCAGATTTGATAAGGTCAAGTTCATGGAGTCAGAGCAGCAGAAGCCAACTTCAATAAACTGCTTGATAAAGATAAGAAGAAACCTCCTGAAATGCTACACACGAGAACTCGTAGTCGAAGATCCTTGGGTCATTTTTAGAAGATGAAAGAGCTGGGTTTTGTGTTCAGGGGTCTCCCCTACAACAAGCCCATGGCATGTATGCTAAACTAGGACAGCATGAGAAGGTCCCTTAGTGATAGCAAAGATGAAAAGCAATAGAATCATGCCTGACAACTTCAGCTACACAATCTTTCCTACTTCTAAATATTCCAATTCATGGTCGTCGGTTCACTTCCACTCCTCTCAACCTGACAAATGGAACATATCCCTGCTTCCTGATGCTCAAATAGCTCGATACATCCTCCCATCGCTCTTACTCGCCCTGCTTAACTGTGTGGAAGCTGCACCCCATTATAGCGCCATCGCTAGCCATAGCTTCTTTTGATCACGGAACTTTTGGGGAAGTTGCTACAGTAGTATATACTTTATATGTGGTGGTTTTGAGTTGAAACCTGAAGCAAAAAGGATTGATTCTATGCTATTCTTACACTAATGTTGCTAATAGAATTGTGTTTAGTTTTGTATGAAGGAAGTTTTCAAGTGTAGGGATTGGAGAATGATGAGATGAGATGAAGAATGGACAAAAGCTCAAGCTTGGGGATGCCCATGCACCCCAAGAAATATCCAAGAAGTACAAGCGTCAAAGCTTGGGGATGCCCCCGAGGCACCCCCTTCTTCATTGGCAAAAATCAGGTCACCTTTCAAAACACTATATTTTTATTGCTTCATGCACTATGCGTTTTTCTTGGAGCGTCAGTTGTTTTTGCTTTTAGTTTTTTTTGTTTTTTTTGCTACAATAAACAATTTGATCACATCATGTTTCTTTTGGAGGAGATGAACCCGTTTTCATTTGCCAAGAACACTCCGTTTTTCATTCTTATAATTTCAACGAGTGTTCTCTTTTTCTAGAACTGCGTTTAGCTTTCGATTTTCGCCTTGATTTTCATTCAGATCTTGTTATATCTTTTCATCAAGGTGTATTTTTGTCTCTGGTCTTTATTGGTTTTCATCAAAAGAGGTGTTTATAAAAAGTTTGAATGGTGTTGGAAAAGAGAAAAAGCTTTATACAAAAAAGTGGTACAAGAAGGAGCTTGTGTAGACTGCGTGACAAGGGTATAGATAATAGAGCCCGTTAGTTGAGTACCCTTGAGGCCCGTTAAGTTAGGCCCAATTGTAATACTAGTTGAAATACGAGTTCTTACCGTATGTCGATATTGTAATATGTATTGGACCCTACCCGATCCTCGAGACCTGGCCACCTATATATAGGGGCCATGAGGGGACGGTGTAGGCCAGATTGAAAGAAGGCCAGGTTCTATACCCACATTTACTTTCATAGCCACCTCGTTTGACTGATTTTACCTTCGAGTTCATCCGACGCCCTATCTCCCCGATCCTAAGTCCTTCATCTAGGACATTTGTCGAGTTAACCCCTCGTCAATTGGCGCCGACCGTGGGGACTCTGGGCGTTGGCATCATGAACTCGATGGCTTTTTCGCTTTCAGCCAACAAAAACTCGCAAGTCGACGAAATTCAGATACCCTTCGAAACCGTCGATTTTCAACCTCACCAGTCAAGTTTCACGCAAGTATTCGAGAGCATGGATCAAGATATGGATTTAACGGTCGGAAGTCTAAACTTTCGCGTTGGATCATTAGGTTCGATTCACCTTTCAGATCCAATGACAGCGGATCCGTCGGCAAGTGAACCCAAAACAGTAGCAATGTCGGAAGCATCAGAAGGCTCTTCTGGCGAGGTAAACTCGCCGGTCAGCTTAGCAGAAGCAAAAGAAGAAAAAATTGCAGGAGGCGACGAAACAATGGAGAATTTTGACTTAGAAGTGCAACTTGAAGATCCCACAATCTACCACGATGACAACTCAGATCAATCAATAGATTCCTAGAAAACGGGACTATAACTTTCTAAAGACGATAATTCGATCTTCTCAAGTCACAACAGCAAGCTCAACAATCGGTATCAGATACTCACCATCACAGAAGATAATTCAGAAGAACTCGACGATAACAACAACCCAGTACTCAATCCAGCAAATATAAATAGAGGGGTGAATCATTTAGCAGAAGGAGAAACCGCTGACTCCCTTGCAATGAGGGTAAAAGTTCGACTATTAGAAGAAGAGTGGAGAACAATCAATACAGTCATGGAGCATGGCATGGCAATACCAACAAACTCTAGCCAAAACATGCTCTTGGGGTACCATTATGCCCTAAGGCAACAGGCGAAACAATTAGCAAAAGAGAGGATTGAAATACAGAAAAGGAAGAACTCAGCCATTGCAGCAAGTGAAGCTGCTCATAGAGCACGTAGCGATGCATCATATACAAACAGAAGGCATCGTTGACATGATTCAAGGTATAAGAATCTAGAGTACTCAGAAAGGCAAAGCATCTCAAAAAACCTCGACTCGTCCTTCCTATCGGTCGATGAGCATGGAAATATCATCCCAAAAACTCCGGAAGCAGCATTAGTGTCAGCTCAAGCATACCTGCATACAACACGACCAAATCCAGGAGACCCGAGGGAGCATATGCACCGAGCAGCACTAAATGGACTGAAGATGGTAGGCAACAAATTATCAGCAAAAGAGGAGGAGGCATATCGCAACAAAGGAGCTCACAAACCTAGATCACCACGCCGTCACAGTAGTCCTCGGCATAGAAGTGGAAGTCGCCGATCTAGAACGCCATCGCCTGGGCGATACAATAGTCCAAAGAACAAAGGAACCCGACGATCCAGAACCCCCAACAGAACATATGACTACGAAGATGATGAAAAGGAGATGGGGGCGCCATGCTTTACCCGTAGGGTTTGCATCATGCCAGTACCCAAAGGTTTCAAACTACCCCATGATTAGCAAAAGTATGACAGATCCCAGGAGCCACAATCGTGGCTTTCAGATTATCTACAAGTAGTGAAACTATTAGGAGGAACCAAGGAAACAACAATGCAAAGTTTGCAATTACACCTCACCGGAGCAGCAAGGTCATGGCTAAGCAAGTTAGGAAAAGAAACAATTGGAAGTTGGGAAGAGCTAACAAAGCAATTTACAAGCAACTTCAAGTCGACATACAAGCGGCCAGCATCCATAGAAGAAGTCAAAGCCTGCGTACAGCAACGCGGGGAGACATTAAGGACGTATAATCAAAGGTGGAGTCTTATCAAAAATTTAGCAGTCAAAGTTTCAGATGAAAGAGCAATAGATGCATTCATAATCGGGTTACGACGAGGAGACCTAGTCGAAGAGATGGGCAGGATCAAGCCGAAAACAGTATCAGATCTAGTGGATATAGCAAATAGATTCGCAGATGGAGAAGATGCGTGCAACAATAAATGCATGCGATCACCAGAAGATGACAGAGGAACCAGATACGGAGGTCAAAGGAGAAGGTCGCATAATTATGACAATTATGGCTCCCACAGCCAAGTAGCCGCAGGATATAAAGACAACAGCTACCAAAGCAACGATCAGAAAAGTTCGGGGTACCGCAACTATGGGAGAGAAGAGTACAAAAAATTTCCGCCAAAGGAATCCAGAGAGTACAATCCATCACCAGAAGACATGCTGAATGGGCCATGTCATATCCACTCTGCGTTCGTTGATGGGAAACGAGTATCCAGACACGCAATGAAAGACTGCACAACGTTTTTGAAACTACAAGAAGCAGCACTCAACAAGCAAGCCGAGGCAAAATGCCAGGGATACGAGGGAAACACAAGCAACACACCGGCAACCCAACAAGGAAATAGTGGAGCTCCTGATACGTCTCAAATGTATCTATAATTTTTGATCCTCCATGCTTGTTTTTACACCATTTGCCTTGTGTTTCGTTACACTTTGTGGCGTTTTTATGCGATTTCCGGAACTAACCTATTGACAAGATGCCACAGTGCCAGTTCCCTGTTTTCTACTATTTTGTGTTTCAGAAAAGCTACACAGGAAATATTCTCGGAATTGGACGAAACAAGTTCCAGAAGTCTTTTTTTCTCGGAAGCTTCCAGAGATCCGAAGAGGCGAAGGAGAGGGGCCACAGGCCAGCCTCACACTAGGCCAGCGCGGCCCAGGCCCTGCCCATGCTTCCTAGGTGTGAGGAGGCCTAGGGCCACTCCTCACGATGCCCCTTCGCCTATAAGAAGCCTCAGGACGGAAAACCCTAGAGGAGTCGGTGAAATTTCCAGAACAGTTCCGCAGCGCCGCCACCATCGAAGCCAAATTTTGGGGGACAGAAGTCTCTGTTCTGGCACCCTGCCAGGATGGGGAAGTGCCCCCGGAGCCATCTCCATCGGTCTCCATTGCCGTCTCCGCCGTCTCCATCGACCTCACCGCCATCTCCATCAACCTTGATGTCTCCTATGATGAGGAGGGAGTAGTTCATCCCCGGGGCTGATGGCTCTACCGGTAGCTATGTGGTTCACCTCTCTCTCCCATGATGTGATCTTTATGTGATCGTGAGCTTTGTATCATGTTGAATAAGTAGATGTTACTCTTCTTCATTATGTGTACTCTAGTGTGTTATTAAAGTAATCTATTCCTCCTGCCATGGTGTAACAGTGACAGTGCATGCATCATGGTGGTACTTGGTCTAGGATACGATTGTGATCTTTTTATGGATTATGAGAATACCTATCACTATGATAGTATTGAAGTGATCTATTCCTCCTTTCATGGTGTAATGTTGACAGTGTGTGCACCATGTGAGTAATTGGTCTAAGTTGCAATAATATCTATCTTGAGTTGTGATTTGATTTGGATATCAATATGAGTGGTGTTTGTCAAGTACTTGATGAACTTTGAGGAGTGCTTCATAGCCCTATGCAATGATTAGTGTTATTCAATAGGAGAGTAATTCAGAGTACCATAGTGAAGAGAAGTTATTTATTTACTCAATTATGTTATATTTGTTGGGAGTGTGTCCACTAGTGAAAGTATGATCCCTAGGCCTTGTTTCCAAGCTTTGCACACCATTTACTTGCTGTTTTGTTACATGTTTGCTTGCAGCGATACTTATTCCATATCACATTTACTACTCATAATCGTCACTACTACTTGTATTTCACTATCTCTTCGCCGAACTAGTGCACCTATACATCTGAAAAGTGTATTGGGTGTGTTGGGGACACAAGAGACTTTCTGTATCGTAATTGCAGGGTTTCTTGAGAGGGATAGCTTTGACCTCTTCCTCCCTGAGTTCGATAAACCTTGGGTGATCCACTTAAGGGAAACTTGCTGCTGCTCTACAAACCTCTGCACTTGGAGGCCCAACACTGTCTACAAGAACAGACGCGTGCGTAGACATCAAGCTCTTTTCTGGCGCCGTTGCCGGGGAGGTAAGGTAAAAGGTACTCACATTCTTTGGTTACTAAGTCTTTTAGTTGTTGGTGAGTGCTCGGAGTTATTTCCTTTAGATTCTGTAATTATATCTTTTTGTTTCTTATTTTTATTTTCACTAGTTAGGCTTAATGAAAAACAACGAGTTCTTTAGTCTTTTTTCTGAGTTTAGATTTGAAGAGAAAATTGAAAAACCTTTGAAGCTTATTTCGCATAGCAATGTTATTAGTACGAATGCTTTGAATCCCATTATTGCTAATGCTATGGAAAAGTCTAAGCTTAGGGAAGCTGGTTTTGTTAAGCATGATACTTTTAGTCCCCCAGCTTTAGTGGAGAAAGTTTGTTCTGATAATATTTTATCTCCCATATGTGATGTTCCTTCTTATGATGATAAGTTTCAAGAATATGCTTTGCGAAATAGTTGTTCTCTAGCTTGTGATGATACTAAACCTCTAGTTTATGATGGTTATGATGATGGGTATAATATTTTCAGTTCACCTACTGTTGAGAAGAAAAATAGTTATGATTACAATATGCCTCCTATTTTTGATAATTATGGTGATGAGAATAATTATTCTGTTGAATCTGCTCCTACTACGATTGTTCATGTGGGGAGTATTCATTCTTTTATGCATGTAGCTCGTGATAGGGATGCTTTAAATGATAGTTATATTCATGATGCTACTGAAAGTTATTATGAGAGAGGGAAACATGGTTTGATGGATCTCAACAATATTAAGTTTCCCCTCTTTATGTTGCAAATCTTGAAGTGGCACTTGTTTTACCTATCCATGCTTGCTACTATGTGCCTCGTTGATTTATTTTCTTACAAGATTCCTATGCATAGGAAGTGGTCTAGATTTAAATATCTTTCATATCTGCATTTTGATGCTCTCTATTGCTTTAAGTTCCTATATGGCACCTTTGCCTCAAGCTCTTATATGGCGCCTGCATGAGCATCTTTGCAAATTACTGCGCCTAGCTCAAAGGCGTTAAAGAAAAACACTCTTGGGAGATAACCCAATGTTTTTACTTTTAGTTCTTTTTCTTTTATTTGAGTCTTGGAAGTTATTACTACTGTAATAACTGCTCCTTATCCTTTTTATTTCGTTGTTGTGCCAAGAGAAGCCTCTAATTCGTGTGAGGTAAAGATTTGGGGATGTTGCTGTCCTGAAACTGTTTTCGGTGCTGCACCATAAAAATTCGTAAATATTCTTTGTATATCTTTTGGACCTGCTAGTTCTTGTGCATATGGCCCAGGTTATATCCAAACTTTCATTAGTTGAACACTTTTTGATTTGAGCAATAGAAAACACCTTAAAAATTCGACCTTTGTCAGCTGTTCTGTTTTGACAGATTTCTGCCAATATTTGTGTTTGCTGCTTTATCGCTTTCTTTTTGAGTTCTTTTGATCACGGAACTTTTTGGGAAGTTGATACAGTAGTATATGATTTATATGTGGTGGTTTTAAGTTGAAACCTGAAGCAAAAAGGGTTGATTCATTATTATGCTTACACTAATGTTGCTAATAGAATTGTGTTGAGTTTTGTATGAAGGAAGTTTTCAAGTGTAGGGATTGGAGAATGATGAGATGAGATGAAGAATGGACAAAAGCTCAAGCTTGGGGATGCCCATGTCACCCCAAGAAATATCCAAGAAGTACAAGTATCAAAGCTTGGGGATGCCCCCGAGGCACCCCCTTCTTCATCGCAAAAATCAGGTCACCTTTCAAGACACTATATTTTTATTGCTTCATGCACTATGCATTTTTCTTGGAGCGTCAGTTGTTTTTGCTTTCAGTTTTCTTTTGATTTGCTTGCTGTAATAAATGTTTAGATCACATCATGTTTCTTTTGGAGGAGATGAACTCGCTTTTCATTTGCCAAGAACACTCTAGTTTTCGCTCTTATCGTTCAATGAGTGTTCTCTTTTTCTGCTACTGCGTTTAGCTTGCATTTTTCACCTTGATTTTTGTTCAGATCTTGTTTTATCTTTGCATCAAGGTGTATTTGGACCTCTGGTATATGTTGGTTTTCCTCAAAAGAGTTTCCTCAAAAAGGTTTGAATGGTGTTAGAAAAGAGAAAAAGCTTTGTGCAAAAAAGTGGTACAAGAAGGAGCTTGTGTAGACTGCGGCTTAGGCTTTTTCATGTCATGCTTGATGTCTTTTTGATAGTATGCTTAGTGATTTTTGCTGTAGCATGACTTGTCTCAAATGACTGAGATTGCTTAATGAGCCTTTGAAAAAATCATGCGTTGTTTATATAATTTGGAAGCATTAAATTGGTTTTCTCCTTTGATGTTTTATTTGGGTTGACTTGGCACATGCTTACACATGTTGACTACAAAATAAGTCGCCTATAGCCTCTATGATAATTTAGTTTTTGACTTTTGATGCCATCTTATGCTTCTTTTAATGTCGCTTTATCGCTCTGCATGATTATGGCCGTTATTGCTCTCTTAGTTGGTCGCTCCCAGTCTTTTGCTAGCCCTCATTTTGTACTGAGTATGAACTCTACTCGTGCATCCAACTCCCAAAAACTAAGTTTGCCATTGTGTCCACTATAAATTTCTATGCATGGTTGACAAGGGTATAGTTAATAGAGCCCGTTAGTTAAGTACCCCTAAGGCCCATGTAGCTAGGCCCAATTGCAATGATAGTCGAATACGAGTTCTTACCGTATGTCGATATTGTAATCTGTATCGGACCCTACCCGATCCTCGAGACCTGGCCACCTATATATAGGGGCCAGGAGGGGACGGTGTAGGGCAGATTGAAAGCAAGCCAGGTTGAACACCCAAGTTTACTTTCGATATACACTGATTTCGACTAACCTTTACCTTCGAGTTCATCCGATGCCCTATTCCCCCGATCCTAAGTCCTTCATCTAGGACATTTGCCGAGTTAACCCTCGTCAATTGGCGCCAACCGTGGGGACCTTGGGTGTTGGAATCATGAATTCGACGGCTTTTTTGCTTTTAGCCAACAGCAGTACAGAAGTGGACGAAAATCAAGAGATGGAGTTGACAATCGAAAGTTTAAGCATCCTCATCGGGCCATCGGGTTCATCTCGCCTTTCAGATCCGATGAAACAAGATCTGTCGGCAAGTGAGCCCAAAACAGTAGCAATGATGGAATATTCTGACGGCTCTTCCAGCGAGGTAAACTCGCCGGTCAGCTTAGAAGAAGTGCAAAAAGGAAAGATCGCAGAAGACAACGAAGCAAGGGAAAATTTTGACGCAGGGGTCCAACTCGACGATCTCATGATATTCCTCGACGATATCTCAGACAAATCAACAGACACATGGAAGACAGGGTTAGAGCTTTCTGAAGATGGTGACTCGATCTTCTCAAGCTTCAATAGTAACATCGGCAAACAATGCCAGGTGCTCGCCATTGTGGGAGACAACTCAGAAGAATTTGACAAAAACAACAATCTAGTGCTAAACCCAGCAAATATCGACAGAGGAGCAAATCACCTAGCAGAAGGGCAAACAGCAGAATCCCTCACAACCAGGGAAAAAATTCGACTATCAGTCGACGAATGGAGGATAATAAGAGAAGCCGTAGAACATGGCACGCCAATACCATCAAATTCCAGCAAAGACATGCTTTTGGGGTATCATTATGCCCTAAGGCAGCAGGCAAAGCAATTAGCAAAGGAGAAAATAGAGATACAGAGAAGAAAAGACTCAGCCATTGCAGCTAGCAACGCCGCTCATAAAGCGCGAAGCGACGCATCATATAGTAACGCAAGGAAAAATCATAGACATGGTTCAAGGTACGATAACCTCGAGTACTCCGACAGGCAAAGCATTTTCAAAAACCTCGACTCGTCCTTTTTATCGGTCGATGAACAAGGAAACATCGTACCAAAAACTCCTAAAGCAGCATTAGTGGCAGCTCAAGCTTATCTGCTCACAACTCGACCAAGCCCAGGGGATCCTAGAGAACATATGCACAGAGCAGCATTGAACGGACTAAACATGGTGGGCCACAAACTATCAGCAAAAGGAGAGGAAGCACACCACCATAAGGAAACGCACAAGCCAAGATCGCCTCGCCGTCACAACAGTCCTTGGCGCAGAAGCAGCAATCAACGATCTCGATCGCCATCACCAAAACAACACGGAGGAACCCGAAGATCGCGATCTCCAAATGAAAAACGTGACTATGAAGACGACGAAAAAGAGATGGGGGCATCGTGCTTTACCCGCAGGGTTCGCACCACTCCAGTTCCCAAGGGATTCAAGTTACCTCATGATCAGCAAAAGTATGATGGATCACAGGAACCACAATCATGGCTCTCTGATTATCTACAAGCAGTACAAATATTAGGAGGAACCAAAGAAACAGCAATGCAAAGTTTGCAACTACACCTCACCGGCGCAGCAAGGTCATGGTTGAGCAAACTAGAGAAAGAAACTATTGGAAGCTGGGAAGACCTCACAAAGCAATTTACAAGCAACTTCAGGTCGACATACAAGCGGCCATCATCAATAGAAGAAGTCAGAGCGTGCGTGCAACAACGCGATGAAACATTGCGGGCATACATCCAAAGATGGAGTCTTATCAAAAATTCAGCAGTCAAAGTTTCAGACGAAAGAGCAATAGATGCGTTCATCATTGGATTAAGGCGAAGAGACCTAGTCGAAGAGATGGGCAGAATCAAGCCAAAACAGTGTCAGACCTCATGGACATAGCAAACATATTTGCAGATGGAGAAGACGCATGCAACAACAAGCGGACGCGATCCCTAGAGGACGATAGAAGAAATAGATATGGAAGTCAAAGGAGATGGACCCAAAATTATGACAACTACGACTCCCATAGCCAAGTCACCACAGGATACAAAGACAACAGCTATCAAGGAAGTGATCGCAGAAGCTCAGGATATCGAAGCTACGGAAAAGAGGACTATAAAAAGTTTCCCACGAGAGAACCTAGAGAGTACAACCCGTCGCCAGAAGACATGCTCAACGGACCCTGTCATATACACTCAGCGTCCGTCGATGAGAAGCGAGTATCAAGGCACGCAATGAAAGATTGCACAACATTCTTAAAACTACAAGAGGCAGCACTAAACAAGCAAACCGAAGCAAGGCGACAAGGATTTGAAGGAAGCAACAATCCTCCGACAAAACAGCAAGGAAACAACGGAGCTCCTCAAGGACAAGACTAGCAAAACCAGGGACACGATGACGATGAAGGGTACGTTCCATCAAAAGGACACATCACAGCAATGATACAACCTGTGCCCAAATCAAACAAAGAAGAAAAGAGTATCACTCGACAAGTCAACCTAGCAGTCATTTCACCTCCAGCCACAACGGAGTATCTGCACTGGTCAGAACAACCAATCGAGTTCAACAGAGAAGATCACCCTATAACAGTACCTCGGCCAGGAAATGCGCCTTTGGTACTCAAAGCTCAAATCGGCGCATATGATGTTGATAGAATATTCATGGACGCAGGAAGTGGAATTAATCTGATATACGCAAAAACACTCAGAGCAATGCATATATCATTAGAATTCCTGAAGCCAACAGATTGTTCCTTCCATGGAATCGTACCAGGAAGTGCCAATTACCCACTGGGTCGAATAGCACTTAATGTTTGCTTCGGCAACCGACAAAACTACAGAAGAGAAAAGCTGGACTTCGAAGTCATGGACTGGCCATCTCAGTATCACGCGATCCTCGGACGACCCACGTTTTCGCGATTCATGGCAGTGCCTCACTATACATATTTGGTACTTAAAATGCCAGGACCAAGAGGAATAATTATAGTAAAAGGAAGTTTTGAAGTTTTAGATCTCTGCGACAGGGAGTTCCACAAGATGGCACAAAACTTTGGCATGACAGCCAACTATGCAGAGAAGGCGAAAAGCACGACTACAGAAGGCGTCAAGCTACTCGAAGGACGCGTTGCAGAGCCTGAGACGAAGAAACCACGAGTAGGAGCATCAGGAGAAGACAAAGATACAGAAGAAGAAGAGAAAGCCATGACGGCGTAAGCATCAAAAAACAATAAAGTAGAGTAGAAGAATAAGGCTATAAAAGCCACGAGTTATACCAGGGGCAATGCCCTCTAGATCCAGAACACAGGTCATAGGCTGGATCTCTTAGGTAACCCCGTGTATCTTACATTACAAGTATAATAAAGACAAAACATTCCTCATATTCGAGTTTACGAGTCTTTCAAAGGGAAAATGTGGCAAACGCACGAATCATACAATAACGCTTTGAGGACAAATTTTCGACATAGAGTCGCGAAATAAGACACTCTCGCGTTCCACATATACAAAAGATATTACAATAATGGGTTATCAGAATCATCTACGCCTAAGGGATCTAAATAGTGGTACTCACGAAAAAATGCAGCATCCACTTCTAGCAGCCTAGCCACGAGCCTTCGAGCAGGTTGCAACATGTTCTCCATATGTACTCGAAGGTTAGCTCCACCTGGAGCCAAACTCAGGGACATAGAGCTATAATTAAGCTTCGGGTGCCACTTGCGTATCCACCCGAGAGAAAAATTGGCACCTGCCACTAAGTTCAGCTCTATCAATCTATGAATATGGTGGCTGGATCTGAAAGTATCAAGAAGAAGCAGGAAAGTTGCAGGCAGAGGATTGCGAGGAAGCATAACATAGTGCATAGTTGTGAGAGCCCGTCGGCAACCATCAACTGATTCGCCAATATGTTGGGCATGGTCCTGAAGCAGTACAATGGCACTCCGACGTCGAGGATCAGACCACAAAGTCTCAAAGCCTGCCGACATTCTCTCCAAAGCCGCATTTCGCTCGGTAACCCGACGATCTTCAGCAGCGAAGTCCAGACTAGTGCCTATGACGGCAAGGGATGTCACAAAAATAGCAGTGAAGAAACAGGGAAAAGAGAAGTCGAAAGAAAACTTACATCACAACATCTCACAGGCAGACTCGACAATGCCAAGAATAAAAGATTCGCATTCTTCATTATGGACAATCTTCGCCGTCAAACTGGAAACCTTTTCATCAAGAGAAGATATCTGCTTCAGATAACCACAAGCTTTACTAGCTTTGCTCACAGCCATCTGTGCTTGACGTTTAGCCAAAGTCAGGCGAGACTCAAGATCAGAAATCCTTGAAGAGTACTTTGCGCACTAATTACATCGGCTAGGAGGCGAAGATATCGTTGAATCGAACGTGCGGGCAGCGGAAGGAGCAGGTCCGCCAGTCAAAGGATCATTGATATGCATTGACTGGAAGTCAAAAGAAAAGAAAGAAGAAACATTTCAGAGAGACAACACAAGACTTCATAAAGAAGGAAATATATTTACATAAGTGAAAAACCCTTTGACTAAGATTCTCGGGTTGCATGCGACTACAAGTTTTTACATTCAAAAGGATAAATGGAAAACTACAAGAAGGCTGAGTCTATGCCACCTCAGCATTTTGCTCCGTGGCAAAAGAAGGCATGATAAATTCCTCGCCAATAGTCGACGGAGGCGCAGGGTCTTCCGCCGCTGGAGGTGGCGCAGCAGATGTCGCGGAGGCTGCTGAAGGAGAAATAATCGCCACCAGCGCAGGTGCCAACTTCTTTGTCTTCTCGAAGAAAGCCTTTATCTCATCGCGGGTGCGGCCATGGGAAGAGTTCACCTTCTCCCAGTCGAAGTCCACACCATGGGCAAAAGAAAGTGCAGTAGCACCCTCAGCACCACACTTTAGAGAAAGCCCCTTAAGCTGGAGGGTGGGGTCTTCAGTTGTATCGAAAGCCTTGGCAAGCTTGCCCAAGTTGTCCTTCAGAACTTCTGCCTTCTTCTTCGGCCACAACCCGACGAACAGCCGTGATAGAACGCGGCTAACTAACTCAAAAGTCTCCTGGATAGATATCCAGTTTGCCTCGAGTAGATTAACCGCAGTCATCAGAGGATCATCGTCCGGTTGCAGGGATGACGAAGATACCCCAGTAAATCCTGCACAATAAAAGAAGACAGAAGAGAAAAGGAAAGAAAAGTGTCAACAAGTACAACAGTGCAACAGAAGTCAAAATAGAAGACAAGGCGAAGTACTTACCTTCAGCAGCAGTAGACATTGTGCGAAGACGCTCTGCCATGGCTTGCTCTCGCTGAGCATGCTCCTTGTTGGCATCAGCTAAAGCTTTTTCAGCTTTCTTTGCCTTACCAAGCGCAGATTTCCGCGACTTCTCAGCGTTTGCTTTAGCTGCGGCTGCAACATCATAAGCCTTCTGCGAAGCACTGAGCTCCGCCTCCAGCGACGCAATTCGAGCATTGGCTATTGCTAGAGCAGCTACAGAAGAAAATGAAAGGGAGTCAGATAAACAACAAAGGATAAGCACAGAAGAAAAGTAATGACTGGACGTCAAAAGTGTACCTTCGGAAGCTTTCGCAACCTTTAAGTACTCAGCACATTCAGTGCCCAAGGCGACGAATCTTTGCAACAATGCCTGGGAAAAAGGGCATGTAAGAACATAAATGAATACAAAGAGAGCAAGTCAACAGAAGTTACTTACATCACTGGGAGAAATCGTTGATGCATGGGCCTCAAGAAAAATGTCGGTTTCTTTTGCCTTCTTCGAGCGTTTGAGGTTTCGAGTTACAGGAACCTTCTTGACAGAAACCCTGGTAACCCTCGGTGCAACTTCTTGCTCGACAGGCTCATCAGCAGTCGCAGGTGAAGTCAAAGGAGCAGTTGTAGCATCTTTTGGAGGCTCCTCGTCATCTCTACAAAAAGAAAACAAAGTATGTATAACAAGACAGAAACAAGGCAAGAGCGGTGCAATTGAAGAACTCGAATAAAGCACTTACGATGCCAGAAGGTCGAAGTATTCCATATCTCCTATAAGAACAGGGGCTTTATCAGGCGCTGCGAAACTCGAAGAAGCAAATTCATCGACACGTTTCCTCTTCTTGTCGACACCAGCATCTTCAGCAAGCACGGGAGGAGGCGATGTCGACGAGCTAGTTTCCTCCTCTGATTCTTCGGCATCATCTCCGTCCTGATTCTCGTCAGCCTCGAGGGCTTCAGATATAGACGAGGCCAGATCAGCCGGAAGGGGCCCTGCCTCTGGAAGAGGAGGGCATGAAACAAGGAATTGGTGCCCCTGCATGTAAATAAGTCAGCAGATTACAAAGGCAACGAACAACACAAGTCAAAGCAAACAAAATTTGACAAACAAGTGAACACAAAGATACGTACCTCGGGTAGGGGGTGCATGGAGTCGAAGTAGTCAGCGGTCAAATCAGCAACCGCATGATCCTTGGTGAGCTTGGTGAGGCTCCTGACTCGCTTGTCGACATCTTTTTTCTCTATCAAATCTTCAGAGACGCGAGTAGGATCTTCCAAACCAGAGTAACTCCAAATCTTGGTGAGGCAGTGCTGCAGGGGTTGAACTCGACGTTGCACAAAGAACGCCATGAGTTGAATACCCGACAAAGCTCCTCCTTGGCCTCCTTTCAAAGCTTGAATGCGAGATAGAAGAGGAAGAACTTGTGCTATTTCCGCATCTGAGGGAAGCGCATCCCATGACGCCAATTTCTTCACTTCCTTGGAGGCTTCGAAAGGGGCTAAACCATATTGGTCTTCAGGAGAGGCTTTGCGATCTTGGATATAGAACCATTTGGTTCTCCACCCCTGGACAGATACGGCAAAGGAAAATTCGAGGTACTGCGTCTCAGGGCGCATAGTGACAACGGCTCCGCCCAATTCAGGCTTTCTAGCCAGAGCAACATTGGGGCAAAGTCGAAAGATTGACCTCCAGAGAAGAAAGTGGGGCTCAATGCCCAAGAATGACTCGTAGAGAGTCACGAAACAAGCAATATGAAGAAGGGAGTTCGGTGTGAGCTGGTGGAGCTGCACACCGTAAACAAAGAGAAGCCCACGGAGAAACTCGTGGGCAGGAAGAGAAAGGCCGCGGAGGAGGAAGGCAAGGAACATTACCCGATAACCGCTCGGGGGCTCCGAGATCCGCTCAGTGCTTGGAAACTTGATAGAATCCTGGGTGGAGATGAGGCCGTCCATCCTGGCCTTCTCCACCTCCTTCTTCGTGATGGCGGAGCGCACCCAGCTGGTGGCAGAAGAGGTCTTGGCCATGGTGTTTTTGGTGGCTAGGTGTTTCACGCGCATCTAAATGCGATGCGCTTGGGGGCTATGCACGAGAGGAGGAGGAAGAAGAGATCAGCAATGGAGGCGGCAGAGAGAACGAGTTGGTAAATAGTAAAATCCCCCACTACGCCCCTTATATACCTTCTGGGAGAAGGATCGTGGGCTGCGACGTGGCGCACAAAGCGGAAACGGTAGCCCACTAACGGTCAAAAATTGTGAAAATTACAGTGCTGCCCATAAAACGGTTTGCACTCATACAGAGTGACATACTCATTGACGTCATAAAGAAGATGATATAAAAAAAGAAGAAGGATGGCGCCGACAAGTGCAAAATCTATAGACAAGATTATATATGAAGGATTTTCGATTATAGCCTTGGGGGCTACTACTTTCAAGAATATTGATTGCAAATTTTAACTGGAGTGATGGACGCGTATTCGACGACAGGATATCATTAAATTATTTCAAATTGAAGTATGATGGACTACACTATATTTTGAGCCTGTACTCGAAAAAGTCTTTTCGACTATAGCCTCGGGGGCTACTCCCATCGGGAGCGCTGAGCACGTACCCGACGATATTTTTTGGTAAAGCATTAGAGTATGAGAAATGCAGGAGTGTTACTCCCATCGGGAGCGAGTTTTATGGTTGTTAAAACCCGAATATTTTTAGTCGAAACTTGGCTGCGACATAAGATTCTCGAGTTGCGTTATTGCAACGAAACTCGAATGCTGTGATTTATCACGAAGGTGAGACCCCAGGATCCGTCCTGTGTGGCCTGGTATACGCACATGGATGCGCTCTGCTGGTATGTATCTGTGTCTACGACGTGAAGAAAATCCTAGTGGACGCACTGGGTACCCTAAGAAACACTGGGATTCATTCTTTGTAAGTCCTAAATGCGGCAAAAGAGTGGGTTTGACCGGTATCCCGAATTCAAATCCAAGGGGATTGAATTTGAAGTAGGTGACAAGTATCTGTTTCGGCAGTTAACTGACCTCTTGATCCGTCAGAGTTGTCAGGCTTGTTCATCAAAACCCCTTGCAATATATTATTATGAAAAACAAGTCGAAAGACCGAGTCGAAGATTTGAAGATAAGAAGAAGTCAAAGAATTGATCAAGTTGAAGATTTAGAGATTAGAGATTCAACCTGAATCTGCAATTCTGGTAGAATCTCAGGGGCTACTGACAAGGGTATAGTTAATAGAGCCCGTTAGTTGAGTACCCCTAAGGCCCGTGTAGCTAGGCCCAATTGCAATGATAGTCGAATACGAGTTCTTACCGTATGTCGATATTGTAATCTGTATCGGACCCTACCCGATCCTCAAGACCTGGCCACCTATATATAGGGGCCAGGAGGGGATGGTGTAGGGCAGATTGAAAGCAAGCCAGGTTGAACACCCAAGTTTACTTTCGATATACACTGATTTTGACTAACCTTTACCTTCGAGTTCATCCGACGCCCTATTCCCCCGATCCTAAGTCCTTCATCTAGGACATTTGCCGAGTTAACCCTCGTCAATGGTATTTGCAAGCCATTCCAAGTAAATTTTCATGTGCTACCTTTCAAAAAAAACCTTCAAAATACTTCTCATTTTGTGACACTTTTTTTAGCTCATGGGAACGTAGTGGTTGGATTTGCTATCTTCCATATTGTCTTATTCCAAAAAGAAAAAAAAAGAAAAAAAAGAAAGAAAAAAGGCACTCCTCCATGGTATGTGAATGTTGGTGGGCACCCGATGGAATCGGTTAGTCATGGTTTGAGAAAGGAAAAAAGGTGGGGAGGAGTGCCAAGCTTTATAAAAAGAGCACAAAAGTGCCAATCTCTCTCTCAAAAACTTGCTTCATTTTTTGTATGGAAGATAGTAAGAACCCCATTGCCAGTCGTTGACAAAGACAACCACTTCTCAAAACCAATCTTTATCTCTCTGTTTTACAAATGAAAAGCTCTAGCACATGTTTAATCACTGCTTCCCTCTGCGAAGGGCCCTTCTTTTACTTTTATGTTGAGTCACCACCTTCTATCTTTATGCACTATTAAGAGAGCATAGTTGTCATTCTGAGTATAATGTGCATTGTCCCAAAGTTTATCATTGATTGATTCATGACTATGGTTTCACTTGTTCTTAAATTACTTGTATCTAGTCACCCTCTTAAACTTGAAGGTGTCCTATGCATTTATGTTTTGCTCTCCATGAAGGACAAGCTGAAAACCATTTCTATATTTTTCCTTATGATTTGAACACACGTTTGACTTTCATTGTTTCATTATTCATGATCTTTCGTTTGTGTTCTTTTTCATGTTAAACATGGTTGCCAAGTTTCTATTGTCAAGATTATATCTTTTATGCCCATGTTTTAAGTTCTTTTGATCCCAGCTCACAACGCTTACATATATGATCAAGATTGTGATGGTGCATGTCACCTCAAAAATTATTTCTTTTGTTATCACTTACCTACTTGAGGACAAGCAGGAGTTAAGCTTGGGGATGCTGATACGTCTCAAACGTATCTATAATTTTTGATGCTCCATGCTTGTTTTTACACCATTTGCTTTGTGTTTTGTTACACTTCGTGGCATTTTTATGCGATTTCCGGAACTAACCTATTAACAAGATGCCACAGTGCTTGTTCCCTGTTTTCTGCTATTTTGTGTTTCAGAAAAGCTACACAGGAAATATTCTCAGAATTGGACGAAACAAGTTCCAGAAGTCTTATTTTTCTCGGAAGCTTCCAGAGATCCGAAGAGGTGAAGGAGAGGGGCCACAGGCCAGCCTCACACTAGGCCAGCGTGGCCCAGGCCCTGGCCATGCCACCTAGGTGTGAGGAGGCCTAGGGCCACTCCTGGCAATGCCCCTTCACCTATAAGAAGCCTCGGGGCAGAAAACCCTAGAGGAGTCGGCGAAATTTCCAGAACAGTTCTGCAGCGCCGCCACCGTCGAAGCCAAATTTCAGGGGACAAAAGTCTCTATTCCGGCACCCTCCTGGGACGGGGAAGTGCCCCCGGAGTCATCTCCATCAGTCTCCATTGCCGTCTCCGCCGTCTCCATCAACCTTACCGCCATCTCCATCGACCTTGCTGTCTCCTATGATGAGGAGGGAGTAGTTCATCCCCGAGGCTGAGGGCTCTACCGGTAGCTATGTGGTTCACCTCTCTCTCCCATGATGTGATCTTTATGTGATCGTGAGCTTTGTATCATGTTGAATAAGTAGATGTTACTCTTCTTCATTATGTGTACTCTAGTGTGTTATTAAAGTAATCTATTCCTCCCGCCATGGTGTAACGGTGATAGTGCGTGCATCATGGTGGTTGATACGTCTCAAACTTATCTATAATTTTTGATGCTCCATGCTTGTTTTTACACCATTTGCCTTGTGTTTAGTTACACTTCGTGGCGTTTTTATGCGATTTCCGGAACTAACCTATTGACAAGATACCACAGTGCCAGTTTCTTGTTTTTTCTGCTGTTTTTGTATTTCAAAAAAGCTACATAGGAAATATTCTCGGAATTGGACGAAACAAGTTCCTGAAGTCTTATTTTTCCCGGAAGCTTCTAGAGATCCGAAGAGGTGAAGGAGAGGGGCCATAGGCTAGCCTCACACTAGGCCAGCGTGGCCCAGGCCCTGGCCGCGCTGCCTAGGTGTGAGGAGGCCTGGGACCACTCCTGGTGACGCCCCTTCGCCTATATAAAGCCTCGAGATGGAAAACCCTAAGGGGGTCGGCAATTTTCCAGAAAGAGTTTCGCAGCTCCGCCGCCGCCGTCGACAAATTTCGGGGAACAGAAGTCTCTGTTCTGGCACACTACCGGGATGGGGAAGTACCCCCGGAGCCATCTCCATTGGTCTCCATCGCTGTCTCCGCCATCTCTATCGACCTCATCGCCATCTCCATCAACCTTGCTGTCTCCTATGATGAGGAGGGAGTAGTTCATCCCCGGGGCTGAGGGCTCTACTGGTAGCTATGTGGTTCACCTCTCTCTCCCATGATGTGATCTTTATGTGATTGTGAGCTTTGTATCATGTTGAATAAGTAGATGTTACTCTTCTTCATTATGTGTACTCTAGTGTGTTATTAAAGTAATCTATTCCTCCTGCCATGGTGTAACGGTGACAGTGCGTGCATCATGGTGGTACTTGGTCTAGGCTACGATTGTGATCTCTTATGGATTATGAGAATAATTATCACTATGATAGTATTGAAGTGATGTATTTCTCCTTTCATGGTGTAATGTTGATAGTGTGTGCACTGTGTTAGTACTTGGTCTAAGTTGCAATAATATCTATCTTGAGTTGTGATTTGATTTGGATATCTCTATGAGTGGTGTTTGTCAAGTACTTGATGAACTTTGAGGAGTGCTTCGTAGCCCTACGCAATGATTAGTGTTATTCAATAGGAGAGTAATTCAGAGTACCATAGTGAATAGAAGTTATTTATTTGTTCAATTATGTTATATTTGTTGGGAGTGTGTCCACTAGTGAAAGTATGATCCCTAGGCCTTGTTTCCAAGCTTTGCACACCGTTTACTCGCTATTTTGTTACTTGTTTGCTTGCTGCCATTTTTATTTGAGATTCTATTTACTACTTATAATCATCTATACCACTTGTATTTCACTATCTCTTCGCCGAACTAGTGCACCTATACATCTGACAAGTGTATTGGGTGTGTTGGGGACACAAGAGACTTTCTGTATCGTAATTGCAGGGTTGCTTGAGAGGGATAGCTTTGACCTCTTTCTCCCTGAGTTCGATAAACCTTGGGTGATCCACTTAAGGGAAACTTGCTGCTGCTCTACAAACCTCTGCACTTGGAGGCCCAACACTGTCTACAAGAACAGAAGCGTGTGTAGACATCAAGCTCTTTTCTGGCGCCGTTGCCGGGGAGGTAAGGTAAAAGGTACTCGCATCCTCCTGTGTGAGTGCTCAAAGTTATTTCCTTTAGATTCTGCAATTACATCTTTTTGTTTCTTATTTTTATTTTCACTAGTTAGGCTTAATGGAAAACAAAGAGTTCTTTAGTCTTTTTCCTGAGTTTAGTTATGAAGTGTTTGAAGAGAAAATTGAAAAACCGTTGGAGCTTAATCTGCATGCTAATAGTGTTGTTAGTATGAATGCTTTGAACACCGTTATTGCTAATGCTATAGAAAAGTCTAAGCTTGGGGAAGCTGGTTTTGTTAAGTATGATATTTTTAGTTCCCCAGCTTTAGTGGAGAAAGTTTGTTCTGATAATATTTTATCTCCCATATGTGATGTTTCTAATGATGCTTGTGCTCCTCATCCTTTTAAAATACCTACGAAGATTGTTGAACGTGTTAGGGATAACTGCTATTTAGGAGATGGAACTGTCCATCCTGGTGACCATTTGCTTTTTATACATGAATTATGCGAGTTGTTCCAGTGTGCAGGTATTTCAATGAACCAGGTTATTCTCTTTATCACTGAAAGGCAGAGCTGAGGAATGGTATCGGCTGCTTGAAGATGGTCCATCTATTGCATGGGAGGAAATTTTGCCTCTCTTTCATTCCAAGTATTATCCTCCAAGTGAAATTCATAAAGATCGTAATCGGATATATAACTTTTGGCCTCATGAGGGAGAAAGCATTGCCCAAGCATGGGGAAGATTGAAGTTACTAATGCACAAATGTCCTATTCATGATCTTCCCTGTAATATTGTTATTAATAATTTTTATGCAAGGCTTTCAGGATATTATAAGGACTATCTAGATGCATGCTTTGATGGGTCTTTCACAAGCAAGGATGCTGACACCAAGTGGGATCTGCTTGAAACAATTCAAAACAATATTGAAGGTTGGGATAGCGACAAAGGTAAAGGATCAGGTATGAATTACGAGTTTGATTGCATTAAGTCTTTCGCTGAAACTGCTGATTTTCAAGAGCTTAGTGCTAAATATGGTCTTGATCCTCAAATTATGATTGATTGCTTTAAAGCCTTTGCTTCCCATATGAATGTTCCTAAAGGAAATGGGGACATGTATCATGAACCTTTTAAGGACACTTGCATAGAAAGTGATATTGTTATTGATGATTGCAATAAACATGCTCAAACTTCTAAAAGTACTATTTCTTATAAGCATGTTAATTTTTGTGGAATACATAGACCTTGTGAACAGAGTTACAACAAGGAAGATTATTGCATCACCCACGCAAATGAAGAAACCAGTATGTGGCTCAAGGATCTAGATGTGCTTGGTGAAAGGGTTTGTGAGCTCCATCCTTTTCTTTGTGAATTTTGTGGTGGAAAGGGTCACTTTAATTTTCAATGCCCAATTAATCGGACGAGTACCACAGATTTGTATTATGATGACAAGATTACTTTTAATCAGTATGATGAGCTTACTTTGTTTTTGAATTGTGAAGAGATATCTAGAAAGATTTCTTTGGTTGATATGAGAGATGTTGACATTAATAGCACCCTTCGTGGTTGTCGTCTCTATTGTGCTAAAGATTGCCTCGCAAATACTTACTTACAAGATCTTATAAAACATGACGTTTTGCCAAGCTATGACAGGACTAATAGATGTTTCGATCTTATTAATAGAGAGGAGGAATCCTCCAAAGTTTCTTCTATTATTTCTGTCAGCAAATCAGATTATGTGGAGAAGATGCCTTTCCCTCCTAAAGAATATGTGGAGAAGATGCCCTTCAAGTCTCTCCCTCCTAAAGGAGAGAGTAAGAAGAGTATGAAGAAGAAGAAGAAGAGGAGTAAAAGGCGAGAGGACACGGTATCTTCCCCTAAGCGTTATGATCCTGCTATAGATTATGATAATTCTGATTGGGATGATGTTCCTATGCCTATTACTTATGTTAGTGATCATGATTGGGAAAAGCACTCTACTTTTGATATTGAAAATCTTTTTGGTACCAATTCTAAGGTTAATAATTGTTGTACCATTTGAAAGGACATATTACTTGCTTTCAGTTTTTGGGTGTTTGATCTCCATACAAGGAATTTAACCTTGTGCTGAGCTTTGCAGGAATTCTACAGGTATTGCACAAGACTGATGGTGAAGAAGTGTGGGAATGGGGACTGCTGTTGAATGGCTTGAAATCACCCAAAGGAGAGAAAATTCCAGGGCCGGAAATTCTGTTTCAGGGCCGGAAATTCCGCCCCAGGGCCGGAATTTCCGCCCCTGGACAAAATTTCCGGGGGCCGGAAATTTCATAATTTCCGGCACTTCGAAATTCGGCTAAGTCCTTTACGAAACGTTATGGTGCAACGTGCAGTAAGGGGGCCGGAAATTCTGGTTTAGCAGAATTTCCGGGGGCCGGAAATTTCATAATTTCCGGCCCCCGAAAATTCTGCTAAGTCCCTTCCTAAAGGCCGTGGTGCAACTTGCAGATAAGGGGCCAGAAATTCTGATTAACGCAGAATTTCTGGCCCCTGCGATTTTTCGCTAAGTCCTTAACTCAAGCTGTGGTGCGACTTTTAGGAAAGGGCCGGAATTTCTGGCCGGAAATTCCATTTTGGAATTTCCGGGGGGGGGGGGGGAATTTCCGCCCCCAGGCCGGAATTTCCGCCCTTAGTGGACCCCGGAAATTCCGCCCCCTGGCCGGAATTTCTGGGGCAAGTTTTCTCCAACGGCCACATTTCGAGCCAGCCTATAAATAGTCGTCCCCTACCTCAGATCTGGTTACCTCGTCCACACTCTCTTTCCTCCATTGGTGCTGAGCTTCAACTCCGTAGATCTCCTTCCCTAGCCAACCAAATCCTCCAAGACTTGGTAGATTGGGAGAGGACCCATAGATCTGCAATCCCACCGAAGTAAATAGTGTTTGCTTCACTCCTCCTCCGTGGACCTTGCCTTAGGCAAGAGAGGTCACCTCAAAGCTTCCTCCGTGTAAAAGCTTTGTGGTTGTTCTTGTTGGGAGCCTCCAATTGAGTTGTGGAGTTGTGCCCCAACCTCCGTGTAAGGGTTTCGATCGGTACCCCCAATACCACTGCTTAGTGGAAACGAGCTAGCCTCCGTGGCTTGCTCACCGGAGAACAAGGTGAGCCTCCGTGGCGTTGGTGGACTCCGTGTCGCCACACTTCTCCAACGTAGACGTACTTCCCCTCAAAAGGAAGGAACTACGGGAATACATCCTTGTGTCTCCGGCTTCCGCTTTACGGTCTTTTCTTACCCTTACTTGCTTCGTGTTTACTCCTTTCACTCTTGTTCACTTGCTTGCTTGTCACATAGGAAATTCACCTAGTTGCACATCTAGAGAATTTCGTTTTGTGTCAAGCCTTAAAATTGAAAAAGGTAAAATTTTGTGTAGCGCCTATTCACCCCCCTCTAGTCGCCCGTGAGATCCTTTTCAATTGGTATCAGAGCCTAGTGCTCTTTGATTGGGCTTAACCGCCTAATAGATCATGGGCGAAGAGGAACCCGCCACTAAGGCAGATTTTAATAACATAATGACTCGCATGGATGCTATGATGGCAGCCATGGAAAGCCAAAAATCTCAACTTGATGCTCTCACTAGTGGAACATCAAGTACCACTCCACCAACTCCGGTTGACACCTCGGGTAAGGATAAGCCATCCTTAAGCGAGGACGATCTGGAGAAGGATGGGAATGAGAACAACGAGGATCCCCCAAGAAAGATGACACCTCTCAGGGACATAGCACGGAGGTTCTACCTCCTACGAGCTATGTCTCCGGAAGGCACCTTCAAATGCCACACCTTGCCTCATGCGGCCCACCGCCACCACTTGATGCTTCTAGCTTTGCCAATTGGCAAGATAACATGCGCTCTCACATAAACTTTGTGTCTATTGAGCTTTGGAGGATCATTGAGCAGGGTTTTCATCCAACTTCCAAGGATTTGACCAACTTGCTACCTTGGGAGCAAATCGACAAGCAGCTCAATGCCTCCGCCTTGCATCTCATTCACATGTCTCTCACCGAGAAGGACAAGGCGTTCGTCCGCAACATCTCCTCCGCCAAGGAAGCTTGGGATGCTCTCACCAACCTCTTCATCGGCAATGAGAGCATCCAAGAGTCCAAGTTTGATGAGGCATCTAATGAAGCGGACAACTTCGCCATGCTTGATGGTGAATCTCCCGAAGAACTTCATCGGCGTCTCTCGGCACTCCAAGTGAAGCTAATCGACCTCGGCTCTACTCAATGTGATGGGAGATGGATGAAGAGGAAATTTGTCCAAGCCCTCTTGCCCTTCTTCAAAGATATGGTGAACTCAATCAAGGGAGATGCCAACTTTAGGAAGATGACCGCTCATGACATCTTGCAAGAGATTGTGGCAAGGAAGATCTCCGAGAAGAATGCGGATGATGCTCTAGCTCGTGCACGTGGTGTGCGTGCACCCAATCTTGCTTTGAAGGCCAAAGTCTCTCTTCATGAAGAAGCAAGTTTGATGGAAGAGGAAGAGTCAATGGGTGGAAGTCCCGAAGACATGAAGTATGCTCATGCCGAACACATGGCTCTTGCTCAACGGGCTTTCATGAAGAAGTGGAAGTCATCAAGTCCCTCCAAACCTAAGGCCACAAGTAGAGTGAGAACATGCTACAATTGTGGCAATCAACACCATTTCATCGCGGATTGTCCCTATGAAAGAGTGGAAGATCACAACGGAAGACTCATCCGCAAGGAGATGAAAGCCAAGTCTTACCCACCAAGGAACTTTGACAAGAAGAAAGCCGTTCCAATACATGCCTTGACAACTCAAGAAGAATACCCATCCGGTGATGATGCAAGTGATGATGAAGAAGTAGGAAGGGCCGCCATCGCCATCGTCAAGCCTATCTCTTCACCATCCCTCTTCGCTTCCGCAAACGAGTCCAAGCGCTCCAACTCCAAGGGAACATGCCTAATGGCTCACGCTACAAAGGTATCACCCACTTTCACACCCATCATACCTAGAAGCTTATCCTTGATGGATTGTGTTGATATTAGTAGTGATAAGGATGAGCCTAATGAATTTGACACCTTCATGTCAACCTTGCATGGGGAGACCAAAGCTCAATTTGAGATTCTCCTCAATCAATATAATGAGTCTCTCCAACTAAATGATAAAAATGAGGAACGCATCTTTGAGCTAGAAGGGCATGCTCGTGAGTATGCCGATGAAATTGCAACTCTCAATCAATCCCTTGAGGTTGAGCAAGATCTAAGGATGGCACTCGAGGCATCCAAGTTAGGTCTTGAAGAGTCTTATAACTTGGACATCGCTAGGCTTAAAAATGATTGTGATATTGCTCAATCAGTTGCTAATGAGCTTAGGTTGAAAAATGAGAAACTAAATCTTATTGTTGCTAAAGAAGCAACCAAGTTACCTGCTACCACCTTTGTTGCAAGTTCTTGTTACACTAACCCTCTTTATGAGAAAGATTCCCTCAAAGGTGACACAAGGCTTGATGAGCTTTTAAGTGCTCAAAAGCAACATGGTGACAAGACCGGGCTTGGTTTCACTTCCAAGTCTAAGAAGAAGAGGAACAAGAAAAAGAACAAGAAGAAGAACAACAAGAAGACACAATTTCTTGTGCCCACTCCTCCTCCTAAGAAGCACATCCCAAATGACATATGCTTTGACGAGGATGGCAATGTTTATGAGGAGGAGGGGGAGCTCGTGAGGGAGGTGGTTGGGAATGCCAAGAGGGCAATGCCCAATCACAATGACTTTGCGGGAAAATATAACCCCTCTTATGTTCTTTGACGTGCTTATGATGGACATGTTTATGCTAAATTTGTTGGCTCACCTAATGAACGCATTGCTTGGTCTATTTGGGTTCCTAAGACCCTTGTCACTAACAAAAGAGGACCCATTGAAAAATGGGTACCTAAAAACAAAGCTTGACTTTTTGTAGGGCTTTGCTTCCGGTGCGGGACAATGGATAATTGATAGCGGTGCTACCAATCATATGTCCGGAAGCAAAGAGTTGGTGAAGGAGCTTCGCACCGGTTCATCTAGTGC
The DNA here is from genome assembly GCA_007115705.1 of Dactylis glomerata. NCBI lineage: Eukaryota > Viridiplantae > Streptophyta > Magnoliopsida > Poales > Poaceae > Dactylis > Dactylis glomerata. The sequence goes on along the minus strand of QXEO01001278.1, from coordinate 3,573,976 downwards.
GGGCTACGTCACCTATGGAGATTCCTCAAGGTCAAAGGTATTGGGTCTTGGTAAAGTTGTTATATCTCAAGATGTTTCCGTGGAGAATGTCATGCTTGTTGAGTCTCTCTCTTACAATTTACTTTCCGTAGCTCAACTTGCCGATATGGGCTTTGCAACTTTCTTTGATGTTGGGATTGTGGTTCTTTTGTGGAGCAAGTCTCTTAAAGTAGCCTTTGTTGGGCATGTTGAAAACGGCTTATATGTGATTGACTTCTCGGAGAAGGTCACTAAAGCCGCGACTTGCCTAATGGCTAAAGTTGACGTGGGATGGCTATGGCATCGCCGGCTAGGCCACATCAATATGAGAACTTTGCAAAGACTCCACAAAGGTAACCATATCCTAGGACTAACCGATCTAACCTTTGCCAAAGATCGTGTGTGTAGAGCTTGCATTGAAGGAAAGATGCATGAACTTCCTCATCCTAGCAAGACGATCATTTCTTCTACGAGGGTCTTAGAGCTCCTTCACATGGACCTCTTTGGCCCTCCATCTCATGCAAGTCTAGGAGGGAAGAAGTATTGCTTGGTGATTGTTGATGACTACTCAAGATATACTTGGGTCTACTTCTTCAAGCACAAATACGAGACCCAACAAACCGTCATGGACTTCATCAAGGAAGTGGAACGTCAATATGGCCAAGATATCTTGATGATTCGGAGTGATAATGGGACGGAATTCAAGAACTATACCGTCAACGAATTCTTGAGTGATGAGGGAATTCAACATCAATACTCCTCCCCCTACACTCCACAACAAAATGGTGTAGCCGAGCGGAAGAACCGAACCTTGATGGACATGGCAAGGACAATGTTAGCGGAGTTTAAGTCTCCGTATAACTTTTGGGCCGAAGCTATCAATACCGCTTGTCATGCTTCTAACCGGCTATATCTTCGCAAGGGCTTGAACAAGACTCCTTATGAGATCCTCACCGGCAACAAGCCTAACATCAAATACTTTCGAGTATTCGGTTGTAAGTTCTTCTATCTTAGAAAGGGTGTTCATTTGTCCAAGTTTGATTCTAAAGCTCTTGAGGGTATCTTTGTTGGTTATGCCGCCGAATCTCATGCTTTTAGAATCTTTGACAAAGAGTCTGCTCGTGTTGTTGAAGTTTCTAACGTGAGATTCGACGAGAATGACGGCTCCCGTGTGGAGCAAAGTGGTGTTTGTGATGTAGGTGACGAAATACCTCCTCAAGCCATAAGAAGAATGGGTGTGGGTCATCTCATACCCATTGAGGGACACCTTTTGGCGGAAGGAGAAGGACTATGCTCTACTCAAGTGGAGCCTTCACCTTCACAAGCTCCACAAGCTCCTCAAGGACCGATTGATGCTAACCAAAGACAAGCATTAGAACCTCATTCAAGCGAGCAAGGCCAAGATCAAGACCAAGAGGACAATGGTGACTCCTCACCAATGGTAGATCAAGGCCAAGCTCAAGATGTTGAGCATGCTCATGATGTTGATCAAGCTCAAGTTGAAGGTCAAGGCGAGGACCAAAATAGTGGTGATGACCAAGTGGCTTCTCAAGAGTCTTTTGAAGAAGCTCAAGCTCGCCGTGCAAGGAAAGTGGAAGAAGCTCTTCGCAAAGGGAGTCATACCTTGGATAGTGTGATTGGGAGTGTGAGAAAAGGGGTTTCCACAAGGAGACAATTAGCCAACTTTAGCATCCATCATGCCTTCATCTCTTGTGTGGAACCTCAAAAGGTGTTTGAGGCACTTGAAGACCCGGATTGGGTGGAAGCCATGCACGAAGAACTCAACAACTTCAAGCGCAATGAAGTTTGGACTTTGGTGGAGAAGCCCAAGGAGTGCCGCAATGTCATTGGAACCAAGTGGGTGTTCAAGAACAAACAAGATGCCAATGGGATTGTCGTGAGGAACAAGGCACGGTTGGTTGCTCAAGGATACTCTCAAGTGGAAGGAATCGACTATGGGGAGACCTACGCTCCCGTGGCTCGTCTCGAGTCAATCCCTAATGACAGACAAATTCGAGATGTCCATGATGGGAGAGTTGAAATTCTTTCTTGGCTTTGAGATTCGGCAATTGTGAGGAGGGACATTCATCAATCAAGCCAAGTACATCCAAGACATGCTCTAGAAATTCAACATGGATTCCGGAGTTAAAGGAGCTAAAACCCCCATGCCGACAAAGGTTACTCTTGATCTCGATCCTAGTGGTAAGGAAGTGGATCAAAAGCTTTACCGTTCGATGATTGGCTCGCTTCTTTATCTTTGCGCATCTAGACCCGATATCATGCTTAGTGTGGGAATTTGTGCATGTTTTCAAGCCTCCCCAAAGGAAAGCCATTTAATGGACATGAAAAGAATCTTCCGATATTTGATTCATACTCCAACTTTCGGCCTTTGGTACCCGAAGGGATCAAGCTTCGAGCTTGTTGGGTACACGGACTCAGATTGGGCGGGAGACAAAGTGGATAGGAAGTCAACTTCCGGGACTTGCCAACTCCTTGGTAGGTCCTTGGTTAGTTGGTCTTCCAAGAAGCAAAACTGTGTGTCTCTCTCCACTACCGAAGCCGAGTATGTGTCCGCGGCAAGTGGGTGTGCTCAACTCCTTTGGATGCGGCAAACGTTGAAGGACTATGGAGTTCATTGCGACAAGGTTCCACTCTTGTGTGACAACGAGAGTGCCATCAAGATTGCTCATAATCCGGTTCAACACAACAAGACGAAGCACATTGAGATCCGGCATCACTTCATCCGGGACCACGTCAATCGAGGTGATATTAACTTGTCTTATGTAGGTACAAATGATCAACTCGCCGACATCTTCACGAAGCCCCTTGATGAAGCAAGATTCCGAGAGTTGAGGCATGAATTGAATATCATTGATTCTTGCAATGTGGCTTGTTAGTGTGCACTCATTCCCATACGATAGCACGTGTTCTAATCTAGATGTGGGCATGGATATAGGGGGAGTGCGGTCCTAATTCATTGGGCTATCCCTCCCCCCATTATGCCAATAGTAATGCAATCATTCTCTTCATATTATTTTGTGATATATGAGCTTAAATGATGAGTATTGGTTATGGATCCAAGATACATCTTCGCGGTTCAATGCCAAAGCACTCATATATGGTGGCTTCGGCCACCAACCTCTTCTTTTGAAGAGTTTATTCCTTGAAAATCTTTTGAAGTCTTTCTTGGTCTTTGCCTTTCTCTTGATATGGGAAGGAACTTGAGGTTGGTCTTTCGATGATTTCTTGCCTCTTGCAACCTCAAGAGCCGAGAACCACTCCGTGTTTGTTTTTCTAGCCTATGCCCTCACTGTCTCTAAAACCTTCCGTCTAACACACAAGTCAACCTCTTGTTTTATCTTGGTTTTTGATGAGATGGCCGGACTTTCCGTGTTTAAGTGATAGAATTTCCCAATGGGTGGAAACCCTTATTTCCTTATCAAATTTTCATGCCCCCATGTACTCCTCCGAAGTGGTGCACTTTGCAGTACATGGGCCGGAAATTTGCCCCGGAAATTTGGGCGGAAACGTTAAATTTCCGCCCCCCGGAAATTCCACCACTTAACCCAGAAATTCCGGGGGCCGGAAATTCCGCCCCTAGGGCCGGAATTTCCGCCCCTGCGGTAAGTCTATATAAAGGGGAGGTCGGGGTGGAGATACCCCTTGGTATCTCTTTCCACCCCAACCCTCCCGCTCCAAACCGCCGCCGCCGCCTCACCAAGGACGTCTCCGGTGTCTCCCTAGCCGTCGGATTCCCCGGATTTCGCCAGTCCTCGCTCCTCTCGGCGTGGGGGTTCCTTTCCTCCACGCGGTTTTCGCCATGGACAGCGGTATTGCCCCAAATCTCTCTCCCTAGGTGCTTATGCCCTAGTTCTAGATTCGTTTGGGTTGATCCATTTTTCATTGAAAGGAGCATGTTTAGAGGCAGTTTTCGGTCTAGTGAACCTAGCATTGAACTTAGTTGGTGCCGATCCAATTTCTAGAGATTTTTGTATCTTTTTTTGTAGTATTCTCACCAGGGCCGGAATTTCCGCCCCTGGAACCGGAAATTCCGAGGTAGGCCGGAAATTCTGTCCTTCGGACCGGAATTTCCGCCCTCCCCACCGGAATTTCCGCCCCTAGGCCGGAATTTCCGCCCCTCTGCTGAGAATAATACAACTAAGATACGTCATCTCTAAATTCTTTCTGCCGTACTAGTTCCCTTCTATGTTCTTTCTAGCCTTCATATCGACTTGTGTGTTCTCATCTCCATGCTCTTCTCCCTACCTTCTTTCACAGGTGGCTCTAGTTCTCGTCCTAAGCGTGATCAGCGCGGCTGTTCTGCTGTTCGCAAGCGGAACTTTCGGTTTGCTGAAGAGGGCACTTTTGAAGAAGAATTTGTATCTCAGCAAGCTGAACAGGAAGCTGCTCAGGAGGCAGCAAGGGAGAAGGCAGCTAGGGCAGCCAAGAGGGCTACTCGCAACCCCTCACGGGTTCCTCGGGTGAACTATGAGACTATGAACTCAGTGGAGTACAGTGCCTTGAGGCAGTTAGACTGGTATTCTGAGGCAAGAGATAAAGAGCTTGAAGATACTCGTTTCTGGTGTGCTGCTTAGAAAGGTATATATGAAGATATCTATCGCCCTATGTCTCAGCGGGTGTGTTACATGGATGTGTTGGACCGTACTCATCTCAGGAAGAAGGCTGAATACTTTGGTGAGGCTCTAGGAATCATGAAGAGGCTTGGTCTGTTTCCGCTTATGGATATTCAGTGTCCCTACAATGAGAGGATCATTCAGCAGTTCTATGCCACTCTCGCCTTCAAGGGGAATGAGGCTCTTTCTTTCAGATGGATGTGTGGAGATACCATGCGTGAGTCAGACTTCTATGTGTTTGCCCAGCTTTTGAACTATGATTTTCAGTGGTACAGTGTGCCTGTCGGTCACCGTGTGCATCTGCATGGAGTTCAGCCGGACAAGAATCGCTTGGCTCCCCTTTACTCTTCAAAGGGACAGATTGGCACTATTAAGGGCTTACTTCCTCTGTACAACATTCTTCTTCGCATGTTCAGGGAGAACATCTCTCCCTCCGGAGGTAATCGGGATGCTATTCGTGCTGCCCTTGTTGAGCTCATGTATCTTTCTCATCGCTGCTTTGTGAGTACTGATCCTAATGAAGACTTCAAGCTGGATGTGATGCACTATGTCTTCAATGAAATGCATGATGCCATGGTTTCCAAGCGTACTCCTCCCTATGCTCCATACATCATGCTCCTCATCATTCAGAAGGCCCAAGACATGGATTTCTCCAAGGGGAACTCAGAACACAAGCTCAAGAGAATGAATGTGATCAAGCCAATAGAGGAGAAAGAAGCAGTCAAAGGAAAAGGAAAGAAGCCAGTTCCTTCAGGTGGTGATGTTGAGATGGGTGATTCTAGCTCTCGTTTGCGCAAGACTTCCTCTGCTCGTCCATCTCGCAACAAGAAGCTTTCTCTGTGGCAACGCACTCTCTTGTGCATCAATGTTGCTATCCACAAGGAGAACTACTCTGCCTATGAAGAGAGAAGGGATATCATTCACAATCAGCAAGTTCTTTCTCGCGAGGTTTAGCTTCTTCAGGACCCCTCCCGTCAGCTTTCTCCTATTCCTGCACCTAAGTACATTCCGTACGATCGGTGGCAAGATGACAACGGCGTCGATTGGGCTGAAGTGGAGGCTCTTTCCAAGGTTGGAAGTGATGAGGAGTTCTCCGGGTGTGATGAGGACAACGAAGACGCTGTTGATGATGATGAGGACGAGTTCGATGATGAGTGATCTTCGTTTGGGGATTAGCATCGCTCTTCTCCCTTTTTGGTGTCTCGATGCCAAAGGGGGAGAAGTAGTTCTATTAGGATTTGCCTTGGGTTGGTTATTTGCCTTATTTGCTCCTTGAACTGTTCGTGGTTTATTTGTGTGGAACTTTGGTTCCATTATTGTAATAGACTAGTCATACTTATTTTGTGCTTGACGAGGGTTAACTCGACAAATGTCCTAGATGAAGGACTTAGGATCGGGGAGATAGGGCGTCGGATGAACTCGAAGGTAAAGTTAGTCGAAATAGGTGCGTGTCGAAAGTAAACTTGGGTGTTTAACCTGGCTTGCTTTCAATCTGGCCTACACCGTCCCCTCCTGGCCCCTATATATAGGTGGCCAGGTCTCGAGGATCGGGTAGGGTCTGATACAGATTACAATATTGACATACGGTAAGAACTCATATTTCGACTAGTATTACAATTGGGCCTAGCTTATCGGGCCTCAGGGGTACTCAACTAGCGGGCTCTATTAACTATACCCTTGTTAGTAGCCCCTGAGATTCTACCAGAATTGTAGATTCAGGTTGAATCTCTAATCTTCAAATCTTCGACTTGATCAATTCTTCGACTTCTTCTCATCTTCAAATCTTCGACTTAGTCTTTTCGACTTATTTTCATGATATTCTTTTGCAAGGGGTTTTGATGAGCAAGCCTGACAACTCTGACGGATCAAGAGGTCAGTTAACTGCCGGAACAGATACTTGTCACCTACTTCAAATTCAATCCCCTTGGACTTGAATTCGGGATACTGGTCAAATCCACTCTTTTGCCGCATTTAGGACTTACAAAGAATGAATCCCAGTGGTTCTCAGGGTACCCAGTGCGTCCACCAGGATTTTCTTCATGTCGTAGACACGGATACATACCAGCAGAGCGCATCCATGTGCGTATACCAGGCCACACAGGACGGATCCCGGGCTCTTACCTTCGTGACAAGTCACGGCATTCGAGTCGTGTTGCGATAACGTAACTCGAGAATCTTATGTCGCAGTCAAATTTTGACTGAAAATATTCGGGTTTCTTTCAACCATAAATCTCGCTCCCGATGGGAGTAATACCCCTGCACTTCTCCAGCTTTACTGCTTTACCAAGAAATATCGTCGGGTGCGCGCTCAGCGCTCCCAATGGGAGTAGCCCCCGAGGCTATACTCGAAAGAGATTTTTTCGAGTATAGGCTCGAAATAAAGTGCAATCCATCATACTTCAACTCGAAATACTTCAACTTCAAGATACTTCATCTTCGAGATACTCTAAGAACGCCTTGTCATCGAATATACTTCCACAACTCCATTAAAGATTTCTAGTCACCATCTTTTAAGAGTAGTAGCCCCCGAGGCTATAATCGAAAAAATCCTTCACACATAATCTTCTCTAAGAATTTTGCATTTGTCGGCGCCATTTTCTGTTCGATAATATATCCTTTATGACATCAATGAATACGTCACTCTATCATTGCGAACCGTTGCATGGGCAGTACTGTAAATTTCTCAATTTTTGACCGTTAGTGGGCAGCCGTTTCCGCTCTTTGCGCCACGTCTCAGCCCACGATCCTTCTCCCAGAAGATATATAAGGGGCATAGTGGGGGATTTTTACTGTTTACCAGCTCGTTCCCTCCGCCGCCTCCATTGCTGATCTCCTCTGCCTCCTTCTCTCGTGCATAGCCCCCAAGCGCACTTCGTGCTGGATGCGCGTGAAACACCTGGCCACCAAGAGCATCATGGCCAAGACTTCTGCCACCAACTGGGTTCGCTCCACCATCACAAAGAAGGAGGTGGAGAAGGCTACGGCGGACGGCCTCATCGCCGCTGAAGATTCCATCAAGTTCCCCAGTACTGAACGGATCCCGAAGCCCCCGAGCGGTTATCGGGTAATGTTCCTTGCTTTCCTCCTCCGCGGTTTCTCTCTTCCTGCCCACGAGTTTCTCCGTGGGCTTCTGTTTGTTTACGGTGTGCAGCTCCACCAGCTCACACCGAATTTTCCTCTGCACATCGCCTGTTTCGTGACTCTCTGCGAGTCCTTCTTGGGCATTGAGCCCCACTTCCTTCTGTGGAGGTCAATCTTTCGACTCTGCCCCAACGTTTCTTTGGCTAGGAAACCCGAACTGGGCGGAGCCGTCGTTTCTGTGCGCCCTGAGGCGCAATACTTTGAATTTTCCATGGCCGCGTCTGTCCAAGGATGGAGGACAAAGTGGTTCTATATCAAGGACCGCAAATCCTCTCCTGAAGATGAATTCGGCCTGCCTCCTTTTGATGCTTCCCAGGAGGTAAAGAAATTGGCATCATGGGATACACTCCCCTCAGATGCAGAAGCACAAGAAATTCTTCCTCTTCTTTCCCGCATCATGTCTTTAAAAGGAGGTCAAGGGGGTGCTCTGTCGGGTATGCAACTCATGGCGTTTTTTATTCAACGTCGAGTTCAACCCCTACAACACCGCCTTACCAAACTTTGGAATTACTCCGGTTTGGAGGATCCTACTCGCATATCTGAAGATCTGATATCGAAAGAAGATGTCGACAAGCGAGTCCGGAATCTCACCAAGCTCACGAAGGAACATGCAGTTGCGGATTTAACCACTGACTTTTTCGACTCTGTGCACCCTCTTCCTGAGGTATGTATCTTCACATCCACTTTTTGTCAAACTTTGCTTGTTTCGACTTGCATTATTATTTGACTTTGCACTCTGCTTACTTATTTATATGCAGGGTCACCAATTCCTTGTTTCTCGTCCCCCTCTTCCAGAGGCAGGGCCCCTACCGGCTGATCTAGCCTCTCCTGCATCTGAAGCCCCCGAGGCTGACGAAAGTCAGGACAGAGATGATGCCGAAGATTCAGAAGAAGAAACTAGCTCGTCGACATCTTCTCCTCCCGCTCTTGCTGAAGATGTCGATGTCGACAAGAAAAGGAAGCGTGTCGACGAAATCGCTTCATCGAGTTCTGCAGGAGCTGGTAAAGCCCCCGCTCATGCAGAAGATATGGAGTACTTCGACATGCTAGCATCGTAAGTATTGTATTCGAGTTCCTCAATTGCATTTTTCTTGCCTTGCTTCCATAACTTATATTCTTCGCGCAGTGATGACGAAGAGCCGCCAACAGCTGTTCCACCAACTTCTCCTACGGCCATTGATGAGCCTATCGAACCAGATGTTGCACCGAGAGCTACTAGGTCCGGTGTGAAGAAGGTTCCTCAAGCCCGATACCCTAAACGCTCAAAGAAGGCCAAAGAAGCCGATGTTTCTCTAGAGGCCCATGCATCTGCGGTTTCTCCTGATGATGTGAGCAATTCTTTTTTACTTGCTTTCCATTCATGCACTTTTAATCTTACACACTTCTTTTTTCAGGCTTTAGTGAAGAGATTCATCGCCCTGGGCACGGAGGGTGCGGGGTACCTAAAGGTTGCGAAAGCTTCCGAAGGTACAATTTTGATGTCCAGTCATTACTTTTCTTCTGTGCTTTTTCTTTTGCCACTTATCTGACCCCCTTTCGTCTTCTTTTGTAGCTGCCTTAGCAACAGCCAATGCTCGAATTGCGTCGCTGGAAGCGGAGCTTAATGCTTCGTGAAAAGCTTATGATGCGGCGACCGCTGCTAAAGCGAATGCTGAGAAGTCGCAAAAAGCTGCGCTTGGCAAGGCGAAGAAAGCTGAAAAAGCTTTAGCCGAAGCCAACAAGGAGCATGCTTAACGAGAGCAAGCCGTGGCGGAGCGTCTTCACACGATGTCGACTGTCGCTGAAAGTAAGTGCTTCGCCTTGTCTTCTATTATCGACTTATGTTGCACTGTTGTACTTGTTGACACTTGTCTCTTCTTTTCCTTTTCTATTGCTCAGAATTTACCGGGGTATCTCCGTCGTCCTTGCAAACGGACGATGATCCTCTTATGAATGCGGTAAACCTACTCGAAGAAAACAGGATATCTATCCAGGAGACTTTCGAGTTAGTTAGCCGCGTTATATCACGGCTGTTTGCCGGCTTGTGGCCAAAGAAAAGGGCGACAGTTCCGAAGGATAACTTGACTGAACTTGCCAAGTCCTTCGATACCACTGAAGACCCCACTCTCCAGCTAAAAGGCCTTTCCATTAAGCGCGGCGCCGAGGGTGCTATTGCGCTTTCTTTCGCTCATGGGACGAACTTCGACTGGGAGAGGGTTAGCTCCCCTCATGGCCACACCCGTGACGAGATGAAGGTTTTCTTCGAGAGGGCGAAGAAGTTGGCACCTGCATTGCTGACAACTATTTCTCCTTCGGCAGCCTCTGCGGTGCCTGCTGCACCAGCTTCAGCGGCGGAAAATCCAGTACCACCATCGACTTCTGGCGAGGAAGCTGCCGTGCCCTCCTCTGCCACGGAACACAATGCTGAGGTGGCGTAGACTCGGCTTTCTTTGTAGTTTTTTAGTTTTTTCTCCCTTTGAATGCAAGAAACTCTAGTTGCGTGCATCCCGAGAACCTTAGTCATAGGGTCTTGCACTTATGTAAATATGTTTCTAGCGTATGAAGTATTATGCTGTCTCTCTGAAATGTTTTTCTCCTTTCTTTTTGTTTTTGGCTTTGCAGTCGATGCGCGTCAATGATCCTTTGACTCATGTTCCTGCTCCTTCCTCTGACCGTGGATTCGATCCTCAGATTTCGTCGACTCCTAGTCGATGCAGTCAATGTGCAGAGTACTCTTCCAGGATATCTGACCTTGAGGCTCGCCTAACTTTGGCCAAATGCCAAGCACAGATGGCCATTAAAAAGGCTAGCCAAGCCAGTAGCTATATGAAGAAAATCTCTTCCCTTAATGAAGAGGTCTCCAGTTTGATGGCGAAGGTTGTTCATAATGAAGAATGCGAATCTTTCATTCTTGGCATTGTCGAGTCTGCCTGCGAGATGTTGCGATGTGAGTTTTCTTTCGACTCCTCCTTTCCCTGTTTGCGCACTGCTGCTTTTGTGACATCTTTTTCCATTGTAGGTACTTGTTTGGATTTTGGTGCTGAGGAACGTCGAGTTGCTGAGCGAAATGCGGCTTTGGAGAAAATGTCGACTGGCTGTGAGACTTTGTGGTCTGATCCTCGACGCCGGAGCGCCATTGTATTGCTTCAAGACCGTGCCCAGCATATTGGCGAGTCAGTTGATGGTTGCCGGCGAGCTCTCACAACTATGCACTCCGTTATGCTTCCTCGTAATCCTTTGCCTGCAACTTTCCCACTTCTCCTTGATACTTTCAGATCCAGCCATCGTGTTCATAGGTTGATAGAGCTGAACTTAGTGGCTGGTGCCAATTTTGCTCTTGGGTGGATACGCAAGTGGCACCCCAGGCTGAATTATAGCACGATGTCCCTGAGTTTGGCTCCAGGTGGAGCTAGCCTTCGAGTACATATGAAGAACATGCTGCAACCTGCTCAAAGACTCGTAGCTAGGCTTCTAGAGGCGGATGCTGCGTTTTTCCGCGAGTATCATTATTTAGATCCTTTAGGCGTAGATGATTCTAACAACCCGATGTTGTAAGGTGTATGTGGAACGCGAGAGTTTAGTTATTTCGCGACTATATGTCTGAAACTTATTCTCAAGGCGTACTTGTATGATTCGTGCGTTTGTCGCACCTTTGAAAAGACTCGTAAACTCAAATATGAGGAACGCTTTGTCTTTATTTATACTTGTAATATAAGATACATGGGGTGACCCAAGAGATCCGGCCTGTGACCTGTGTTCTGGATCTAGAGGGCATTGCCCCTGGTATAACTCATGGCTTTTACAGCCGTTATTTTTCTACTCTACTCTTTTTGATGCTTATGCCATCATGATTTGATCTTCTTTTCCCGCGTCTTCATCTTCTCCTGATGCTTCTACTCGTGATTTCTTCATCTCGGGCTCCGTAGCGCATCCCTCGAGTAGCTTGATGCCTTCTGCAGTCGTGTTCTTCATCTTTTCTGCTGACGAGGGTTAACTCGACAAATGTCCTAGATGAAGGACTTAGGATCGGGGGAAGAGCAACGACTAGAGATTCCGGGATCGAGATTGGCACACGACGTACCCAGGTTCACGTCCCCGCGGTGGAGGATCGCTACATCCTGCTAGCAATCTAGTATATGATCACAATGGTGTTTACATGGTGCCGCCGTAGGCGGATTTGTGTATCTAATCTATTGTCTAGTCTAAAATCTATTGTCTATAAGATATTGTATTATGCCTCTAGGGGCGCCCTTGCTTGGCTTTATATATGCAACCAGGCTAAGGTTTTACAAGAGTCCTAGTCGAATACGTATTGGAACCTTCCTTCTTCGTCTCCAAGTCATCTTCGAGTCCTTGTTCCAGTCCACCTCCATAATGGGCCGGACTCGGTATACTAATCTGTGGGTACCCGAAGGGCATATCCATGTCAGTAGCCCCCGAGACTCAATTCGAGTTGCAGACTCGGGTTGAGTCTCAAAACTTCAATCTTCGACTTCCTGAAATCTTCGGGTTCTTGAATCTGTGCTCCCGATGGGAGTGAAATGTTGAGTTTATTTTCTGGTGCTTGCCACCGACAATGGACTCGAAATTTTCTTCCTCGTTCTTCTCGAAGTAATTCTTCATCGGGTGCGCGACCAGCGCTCCCGATGGGAGTAGCCCCCGAGGCTATGGTCGGGTACTTGTAGTCGATCATAGGCTCAAATTTTCTTCTTCTTCTTCTTCTTCTTCTTCTTCTTTTCTTGTTGAATTCTTTCTCAAAATTTTCTATCAGGTGCGCGGCCAACGCTCCTGATGGGAGTAGCCCCCGAGTCTATGTTCGGGTACTTGTAGCCGGGCATAGACTCAAGTTGTACTACTCGAAGAATTTTGACTCCTGTTGAAGGACTTGATGATTTTATCGACTCCTGCAGAAAATATGAATAATTGTGAAATACTTTGTCTCTCGAAGAAATATTGTGCTTGTAGATTGTAATGATGATGATGTAGTATGTAAAATAAAAACTCAATGTTTTTTGTGCAATTTTGTTGCTCGTACGTAAGACCCTTTCGTTATCCTGATGCACTTCACGACTCGATCAGCTACTCAGGTCAGACGTAATGTGATGCGTTTGCCGCATTTGAATTTCAAGATACTTGCTAAGCCTTTTCGTTAGCCTGACGCCCAAGATTTTGTGCCTTGCCAACCGTTAGTCGAGCTTCATGCGACTGTAAACTAAATTGACAAGTATTCGACAAGGAACGCCAGCTACTAGGGCTTTCGCAATTTTTTCGAAGTCAATGATACGCAAGATGATTTTTCATAGCGGAGTCCCCGAGTGTCGGGTGCAGCAAAAGTTAATAATAATCGAATCTTGGAAGAGGAAAACTTAGCTTTTATCGGGTGTGGCGTGGTCAGCGCGGCGTAGTCGACGATGTAGATGTAGTCGAGTTGTTGTCGTCGAATCACAATCACGATCAGAGGTGAAGTTGTTGTTGAGCCCCCGAGCGTTACTGGAATCGCCGTGTTGCTGATGTCGACGAAATCGCAGGTCTTGATGGTGATTTTTTGCACTCCGGAGCGAGTTGATGTCGAGCCCCCGAGCGTTGCCGATGATTTGCGCGAGTACGCAGCGGCGAGTCCCCGAGCGTAACAAGCCGCAGTTGACGTCGCAGTCGATGATGTTGAATACGAAGTAGTCACAGTATTTTCTCCGAGTTGTCCGTGGAGCTCTTGCAGTTTGCCGCTTGTAGTTGACTCATTAGTAGCTGCCGATCTCTTCTTCTTCTATTTTTTTTCGTGCCACGTGAAGGTCTTCACGTGAAGTTGCTCTTGTAGTCTTAGCTGAATCTTGTCTGCACGTAATTTGCTATTGCATGGGACCTGGCCGCTGGCTAGAACTTGATTGATACTCCAACTCTGACGCTTTAACTTGCCGATTCGAGATGTAGACAAGGCTCCGTGGAAATTACAAACTGTTGACTGTTCGCCGGTTTTGGTTTCGGCGACTTGGAGAAAAAACAATCTCGGCCACATACGTGGGCGCGATTCGATGTAGATACAGACTGCCGACTCAGAACGTCTCCGAGCAAAAAACTGCTAGAAGCGATATCATTGTCTTCGATCTTCTCAAGGAATTCCGCCTGGATGACGAGATACAAAGTGCCGCCATTGTTGATGACGACTTCTGTTGAAGCGATTTAGCTGCTGCTGGCAGTCGCAAAATTTGCTGATCTTGTCGATGAAAAAGCTGAAGGATCCCGCCCGGATAACAAAATCCAGTCGCCGCGATCCCCACGGTCGGCGCCAATTGACGAGGGTTAACTCGACAAATGTCCTAGATGAAGGACTTAGGATCGGGGGAAGAGCAACAACTAGAGATTCCGGAATCGAGATTGGCACACGACGTACCCAGGTTCACGTCCCCGCGGTGGAGGATCGCTACATCCTGCTAGCAATCTAGTATATGATCACAATGGTGTTTACATGGTGCCGCCATAGGCGGATTTGTGTATCTAATCTATTGTCTAGTCTAAAATCTATTGTCTATAAGATATTGTATTATGCCTCTAGGGGCGCCCTTGCTTGGCTTTATATATGCAACCAGGCTAATGTTTTACAAGAGTCCTAGTCGAATACGTATTGGAACCTTCCTTCTTCGTCTCCAAGTCATCTTCGAGTCCTTGTTCCAGTCCACCTCCATAATGGGCCGGACTCGGTATACTAATCTGTGGGTACCCGAAGGGCATATCCATGTCATCTGCATAGTTGGCTATCATGCCAAAGTTTTGCGCCATCTTGTGGAACTCCCTGTCGCAAAGATCTGAGACTTCAAAACTCCCTTTGACTGTAATTATTCCCCTTGGTCCTGGCAATTTGAGTACCAGATATGTGTAGTGAGGTACTGCCATGAATCGCGAAAACGCGGGCCATCCGAGGATTGCATGATATTGAGACGGCCAGTCCATGACTTCAAAGTCGAGCTTTTCTTTCCTGTAGTTTTGTCGGTTGCCGAAGCAAACATTGAGTGCTATCCGACCCAGTGGGTAATTGGCACTTCCTGGCACGATCCCGTGGAAGGAACAATCTGTTGGTTTCAGGAATTCCAGCGATATGTGCATTGCCCTGAGTGTTTTTGCGTATATCAAGTTAATTCCACTTCCTGCATCCATGAATATTCTGTCGACGTCATACGCGCCGATTTGAGCTTTGAGTACCAAAGGCGCATTTCCTGGCCGAGGTACTGTTATAGGGTGGTCTTCTCTGTTGAACTCAATTGGTTGTTCTGACCAATGCAGGTACTCTGTTGTAGCTGGAGGTGAAAGGACTGCTAAGTTGACTTATCGAGTGGTACTCTTTTCCTCTTTGTTTGACTTGGGCACGGGTTGTATCATTGCTGTAATGTGTCCTTTTGATGGAACGTACCCTTCGTCGTCGTCGTGTCCCTTGTTTTGCTGGTCTTGCCCTTGAGGAGCTCCATTGTTTCCTTGCTGGTTTGCCGGGGGGTTGTTGCTCCCCTCGAATCCTTGTCGCCTTGCTTCGCTTTGCTTGTTTAGTGCTGCCTCTTGTAGTTTTAAGAATGTTGTACAATCTTTCATTGCGTGCCTTGATACTCGCTTCCCGTCGACGAACGCTGAGTGTATATGACAAGGCCCGTTGAGCATATCTTCTGGTGATGGGTTGTACTCTCTGGATTCTCTTGTAGGGAACTTCTTATAGTCCTCCTTTCCGTAGCTTCGATATCCCGAGCTTCTGCGATCATTTCCTTGATAGCTGTTGTCTTTATATCCTGCGGCGACTTGGCTATGCGAGCTGTAGGTGTCGTACTTTCGGGATCGTCTCCTTTGACTTCCATATCTATTTCTTCTATCATCCTCTGGAGATCGCGTCGGCTTGTTGTTGCACGCATCTTCTCCATCTGCAAATCTGTTTGCTGTGTCCATGAGGTCTGACACTGTTTTCGGCTTGATTCTACCCATCTCTTCGACTAGGTCTCTTCGCCTTAATCCGATGATGAACGCGTCTATTGCTCTTTCGTCTGAAACTTCGACTGCTGAATTTTTGATGAGGCTCCATCTTTGGATGTATGCCCGTAGTGTTTTGTCGCGTTGCTGTACGCACGCTTTGACTTCTTCTATTGATGCTGGCCGTTTGTATGTCGACATGAAGTTGCTTGTAAATTGCTTTGTGAGGTCTTCCCAGCTTCCAATAGATTATTTCTCTAGTTTGCTCAACCATGACCTTGCTGCGCCGGTGAGGTGTAATTGCAAACTTTGCATTGCTGTTTCTTTGGTTCCTCCTAATATTTGAACTGCTTGTAAGTAATCTGCGAGCCATGATTGTGGTTCCTATGATCTGTCGTACTTTTGCTGATCATGAGGTAGCTTGAATCCCTTGGGAACTGGAGTGGTGCGAACCCTGCGGGTAAAGCACGATGCCCCCATCTCTTTCTCGTCATCTTCATAGTCGCGTTTCTCATTTGGGGATCGCGATCTTCGAGTCCCACCGTGCTGCTTAGGTGATGGCGATCGAGATCGTTGCTTGCTGCTTCTGTGCCGAGGACTGTTGTGACGGCGAGGTGACCTTGCTTTGTGTACTTCCTTGTGATGGTGTGCTTCTTCTCCTTTTGCTGATAGCTTGTGGCCTACCATGTTGAGTCCATTCAATGCTGCTCTATGCATATGCTCCCTAGGATCTCCTGGACTTGGTCGAGTTGTGAGCAGATATGCTTGTGCTGCTACTAATGCTGCTTCAGGGGTTTTCGGTAGGATATTCCCCTGCTCGTCGACCGATAGGAAGGACGAGTCGAGGTTTTTAGAGATACTTTGCCTGTCGGAGTACTCGAGGTTGTCATACCTTGAGCCGTGTTGACGATTTTTCCTTGCGTTGCTGTATGATGCGTCGCTTCGTGCTTTACGAGCAGCTTCGCTAGCTGCAATGGCTAAATCTTTTCTTCTTTGTATCTCTATCTTCTCCTTTGCTAATTGCTTTGCTTGCTGCCTTAGGGCGTAATGATACCCAAAAAGCATGTCTTTGCTGGAATTTGATGGTATTGGCGTGCCGTGTTCTATGGCTTCTCTTACTATTTTCCACTCGTCGACTGATAGTCGAATTTTTTCCCTGGCTGTGAGGGATTCTACTGTTTGCCCTTCTGCTAGGTGATTTGCTCCTCTGTCGATATTTGCTGGGTTTATCACTGGGTTGTTATTTTCATCGAATTCTTCTGAGTTGTCTCCCACAATGGTGAGCACCTGGCATTGTTTGCCAATGTTACTGTTGAAGCTTGAGAAGATCGAGTCACCATCTTCAGAAAGCTCTAGCCCTGTTTTCCATGTGTCTGTTGATTTGTCTGAGATATTGTCGAGGCAGATCACGAGGTCATTGAGTTGGACTTCTTCGTCGAGTTTCTCCTTCGCTTTGTTGTCTTCTATGATTTCTTTTAGTTCTTCGCCTAGGCTGACCGACGAGTTTACCTCGCTGGATGAACCGTCGAAATATTCCATCATTGCTACTGTTTCGGGCTCACTTGCCGACGGATCTTGTTTCGTCGGATCTGAAAGGCGAGATGAACCCGATGGCCCAATGAGGATGCTCAAACTTCCAATTGTCAACTCCATCTCTTGATTTTCGTCGACTTCTGTACTGCAGTTGGCTAAAAGCGAAAAAGCCGTCGAATTCATGGTTCCAATGCCCAAGGTCCCCACGGTCGGCGCCAATTGACGAGGGTTAACTTGACAAATGTCCTAGATGAAGGACTTAGGATCGGGGAGATAGGGCGTCGGATGAACTCGAAGGTAAAGTTAGTCGAAATAGGTGCGTGTCGAAAGTAAACTTGGGTGTTTAACCTGGCTTGCTTTCAATCTGGCCTACACCGTCCCCTCCTGGCCCCTATATATAGGTAGCCAGGTCTCGAGGATCGGGTAGGGTCCGATACAGATTACAATATCGACATACGGTAAGAACTCATATTTCGACTAGTATTACAATTGGGCCTAGCTTATCGGGCCTCAGGGGTACTCAACTAGCGGGCTCTATTAACTATACCCTTGTCAGTGCTCCTCGTTTAATATCATCCTTCTAGTGTGTGCAAATTGTTCTTATTGTCTTGCTTATACCTTGCACTTGTCTAGGGGGAGCATTTGTTCTTGCTCTCTATTGCAAATCCATGTATTGTCATCAAACACCAAAAAGGGGGAGATTGAAAGGACATATTCCTTGCTTTCAGTTTTTGGGTGTTTGATCTCAATACAAGGAATTTAACCTTGTGCTGAGCTTTGCAGGAATTCTACAGGTATTGCACAAGACTGATGGTGAAGAAGTGTGGGAATGGGGACTGCTGTAGAATGGCTTAAAATCACCCAAAGGAGAGAAAATTCCAGGGCCGGAAATTCTATTTCAGGGCCGGAAATTCCGCCCCAGGGCCAGAATTTCCGCCCCTGAACAAAATTTCCGGGGGCCGGAAATTTCATAATTTCCGGCCCTTCGAAATTCGGCTAAGTCCTTTACGAAACGTTATGGTGCAACGTGCAGTAAGGGGGCCAGAAATTCTGGTTTAGCAGAATTTCCGGGGGCCAGAAATTTCATAATTTCCGGCCCCCAAAAATTCTGCTAAGTCCCTTCCTAAAGGCCGTGGTGCAACTTGCAGATAAGGGGCCAGAAATTCTGATTAACGCAGAATTTCCGGGGGCCGGAAATTCTAGAATTTCTGGCCCCTGCGATTTTTCACTAAGTCCTTAACTCAAGCTGTGGTGCGACTTTCAGGAAAGGGCCGGAATTTCTGGCCGGAAATTCCATTTTGGAATTTCCGGGGGGCCGGAATTTCCGCCCCCAGGCTGGAATTTCCGCCCTTAGTGGACCCCAGAAATTCCGCCCCCTGGCCGAAATTTCCGGGGCAAGTTTTCTCCAACGGCCACATTTCGAGCCAGCCTATAAATAGTCGTCCCCTACCTTAGATCTGGTTACCTCGTCCACACTCTCTTTCCTCCATTGGTGCTGAGCTTCAACTCCATAGATCTCCTTCCCTAGCCAACCAAATCCTCCAAGACTTGGTAGATTGGGAGAGGACCCATAGATCTACAATCCCACCGAAGTAAATAGTGTTTGCTTCACTCCTCCTCCGTGGACCTTGCCTTAGGCAAGAGAGGTCACCTCAAAGCTTCCTCCGTGTAAAAGCTTTGTGGTTGTTCTTGTTGGGAGCCTCCAATTGAGTTGTGGAGTTGTGCCCCAACCTCCGTGTAAGGGTTTTGGTCGGTACCCCCAATACCACCGCTTAGTGGAAATGAGCTAGCCTCCGTGGCTTGCTCACTGGAGAACAAGGTGAGCCTCCGTGGTGTTGGTGGACTCCGTGTCGCCACACCTCTCCAACGTAGACGTACTTCCCCTCAAAAGGAAGGAACTACGGGAATACATCCTTGTGTCTCCGGCTTCCGCTTTACGGTCTTTTCTTACCCTTACTTGCTTCATGTTTACTCCTTTCACTCTTGTTCACTTGCTTGCTTGTCACATAGGAAATTCACCTAGTTGCACATTTAGAGAATTTCGTTTTGTGTCAAGCCTTAAAATTGAAAAAGGTAAAATTTTGTGTAGCGCCTATTCACCCCCCCCTCTAGTCGCCCGTGAGATCCTTTTCACCATTAGTACTATCCATGTTCCTTCTTATGATGATATGTTTGATGAATGTGCTTTACGACATAGTAGTTCTCTAGTTTATGATGGTTACAATGATGAGTATAATATTTTCAGTTCACCTACTTTTGAGTAGAAAATTAATTATAATTACAATATGCCTCCTATTTTTGATGATTATGGTGATAAGAATAATTATTCTGTTGAATCTGCTCCTACTACGATTGTTCATGTGGGGAGTATTAATTCTTTTATGCATGTGGCTCATGATAGGGAAGCTTTATGTGATAGTTATATTGTTAATTCTATTTATGATGCTACTGAAAGTTACTATGAGAGAGGGAAACATGGTTTGATGGATCTCAACAATATTGAGTTTCCCCTCTTTATGTTGCAATTCTTGAAGTTGTACTTGTTTTGCCTTCCTATGCTTTTTGCTTTGCGCTTTTATGACTTGTCTCTTTACAAGACTATTTTTCATAGGAAGTGGTTTAGATTTAAATGTGTTCCATACTTGCTTTTTGATGCTCTCTATTGCTTTAAGTTCTTATATGGCGCCTTTGCCTCAAGCTCTTATATGGCACCCACATGAGCATCTTTGCAAATTACTACGCCTAGCTCAAAGGCGTTAAAGAAAAGCACTCTTGGGAGATAACCCAATGTTTTTATTTTTAGTACTTTTTCTTTTATTTGAGTCTTGGAAGTCATTACTACTGTAATGACCGCTCCTTATCCTTTTTTATTTCGTTGTTGTGCCAAGAGAAGCCTCTAATTTGAGTGAGGTAAGATTTGGGGATGTTGCTGTCCTGAAACTATTTTTGGTGCTGCACCGTAAAAATTCGTGAAAATTCTCTGTGTATCTTTTGGACCTGCGATTTCTTGTGCATATGCCCCAGGTTATATCCAAACTTTCATTAGTTGAACACTTTTTGATTTGAGCAACAGAAAACCCCTTAAAAATTCGACTTTTGTCAGCTGTTCTGTTTTGACAGATTTCTACCAATATTTGTGTTTGCCGCTTTATCGCTTTCTTTTGAGTTCTTTTGATCACGGAACTTTTGGGGAAGTTGCTACAGTAGTATATACTTAATATTTTGTGGTTTTGAGTTGAAACCTGAAGCAAAAAGGGTTGATTCAATGTTATGCTTAAACTAATGTTGCCAATAGAATTGTGTTTAGTTTTGTATGAAGGAAGTTTTCAAGTGTAGGGATTGGAGAATGATGAGATGAGATGAAGAATGGACAAAAGCTCAAGCTTGGGGATGCCCATTCATCACCCCAAGAAATATCCAAGAAGTACAACCGTCAAAGCTTGGGGATGCCCCCGAGGCACCCCTTCTTCATCGGCAAAAATCAGGTCACCTTTCAAAACACTATATTTTTTATTGCTTCATGCACTATGCGTTTTTCTTGGAGCGTCAGTTGTTTTTGTTTTCAGTTTTAGTTTAGTTTAGTTTGCTACAATAAATGGTTTGATCACATCATTTTGTTTTTGAGGGAGATGAACTCCGTTTTTCATTGCCAAGAACACTCTAGTTTTCACTCTTATCATTTCAATGAGTGTTCTCTTTTTCTGCTACTGCGTTTAGCTTGCATTTTTTGCCTTGATTTTTGTTCAGATCGTGTTTTATCTTTTCATCAAGGTGTATTTTTGCCTCTGATCTTTATTGGTTTACATCAAAAGAGGTGTTTATAAAAAGTTTGAATGGTGTTGGAAAAGAGAAAAAGTTTCGTGCAAAAAAGTGGTACAAAAAGGAGCTTGTGTAGACTGCGGCCTAGGCTTTTGCATGTCGTGCTTGATGACTTTTTGATAGTATGCTTAGTGGTTTTTCTGTAGCATGACTTGTCTCAAATAACTGAGATTGCTTAATGAGCCTTTGAAAAAAATCATGCGTTGTTTTAATTATTTGGAAGCATTATTTTGGTTTTCTCTTTGATGCTTTATTTGGGTTGACTTGGTGCATGCTCACACATTTTAGACTCTTACAAAGTCGCCAATAGCCTCTATGATCATTTAGTTTTTGAATTTTGATGCCATCTTATGCTTCTTTTAATGTTGCTTTGTTGCTTTGCATGATTATGGTTGTTATTGCTCTCTTAGTTGGTCGCTCCCAGTCTTTTGCTAGCCCTCATTTTGTACTGAGTATGAGCTCTAGTTGTGCATCCAACTCCTAAAAACCAAGTTTGCCATTGTGTCCACTATAAATTCCTATGCATGGTAGTTCAAAGCCATTCCAAGTAAATTTTCATGTGCTACCTTTCAAAAAACCTTCAAAATACTTCTCATTTTGTGACACTATTTTCAGCTCATGGGGACGTAGTGGTCGGATTTGCTATCTTCCATATTGCTTATTCCAAAAAGAAAAAAAAGAGGAAAAAAGAAAGAAAAAAGGCACTCCTCCATGGAATGTGAATGTTGGTGGGCACCCGATGGAATCGGTTAGCCATGGTTTGTGAAAGGAAAAAAGGTGGGGAGGAGTGCCAAGCTTTATAAAAGAGCACAAAAGTGCCAATCTCTCTCTCAAAAACTTGCTTCATTTTTGTATGGAAGATAGTAAGAACCCCATTGCTAATCGTTGACAAAAGCAACCACCTCTCAAAATTCAAGTTTTATCTCTCTGTTTTACAAATAAAAAGCTTTAGCACATGTTTAATCACTGCTTCCCTCTGCGAAGGGCCTTTCATTTTACTTTTATGTTGAGTCACCACCTTCTACCTTTATGCACCATCTAAGAGAGCATAGTTGTCATTCTTAGTGTAATGTGCATTGTCCCAAAGTTTTCATTGATTGATTCATGATCATGGTTTCACTTGTTCTCAAATTATTTGTATCTAGTCGCCCTCTAAAACTTGAAGGTGTCCTTTGCATTTATGTTTTGCTCTCCATGAAGGACAAGCTGAAAATCATTTGTATGTTTTTCCTTATGATTTGAACACATGTTTGACTTTCATTGTTTCATTTTCATGATCTTTTGTTTGTGTTCATTTTCATGTTTATAACATGGTTGCTAAGTTTCTTCTATCAAGATTATGTCTTTCATGCCCATGTTTTAAGTTCTTTTGATCCCAGCTCACAACGCTTACATATATGATCAAGATTGTGTAGGTGCATGTCACCTCAAAAATTATTTCTTTTGTTATCACTTACCTACTCAAGGACGAGCAGGAGTTAAGCTTGGGGATGCTGATACGTCTCAAACGTATCTATAATTTTTGATGCTCCATGCTTGTTTTTACAGTTGCCTTGTGTTTCATTACACTTCATGGCGTTTTTATGCAATTTCCGGAACTAACCTATTGACAAGATGCCACAGTGCCAGTTCCCTGTTTTCTGCTGTTTTTGTGTTTCAGAAAAGCTACACAGGAAATATTATTGGAATTGGACGAAACAAGTTCCCGAAGTCTTATTTTTCCTGGAAGCTTCCAGAGATCCGAAGAGGCGAAGGAGAGGGGCCACAGGCCAGCCTCACACTAGGCCGGCGCGGCCCAGGCCCTGGTCGCGCCGCCTAGGTGTGAGGAGGCCTGGGGCCACTCCTGACGACGCCCCTTCACCTATATAAAGCCTCGGGACGGAAAACCCTAAGGGGTTCAGCAATTTTCCAGAAAGAGTTCCGCAGCTCCGCCGCCGCCGTCGACAAATTTCGGGGGACAGAAGTCTCTATTCCGGCACACTGCTAGGACGGGGAAGTGCCCCTGGAGCCATCTCCATCGGTCTCCATCGCCGTCTCCGCCGCCTCCATCAACCTCATCGCGATCTCCATCAACCTTGCTGTCTCCTATGATGAGGAGGGAGTAGTTCATCCCCGGGGCTGAGGGCTCTACTGGTAGCTATGTGGTTCACCTCTCTCTCCCATGATGTGATCTTTATGTGATTGTGAGCTTTGTATCATGTTGAATAAGTAGATGTTACTCTTCTTCATTATGTGTACTCTAGTGTGTTATTAAAGTAATCTATTCCTCCTGCCATGGTGTAACGGTGACAGTGCGTGCATCATGGTGGTACTTGGTCTAGGCTACGATTGTGATCTCTTATGGATTATGAGAATAATTATCACTATGATAGTATTGAAGTGATCTATTCCTCCTTTCATGGTGTAATGTTGACAGTGTGTGCACCGTGTTAGTACTTGGTCTAGGTTGTAATAATATCTATCTTGAGTTGTGATTTGATTTGGATATCTTTATGAGTGGTGTTTGTCAAGTACTTGATGAACTTTGAGGAGTGCTTTGTAGCCCTACGCAATGATTAGTGTTATTCAATAGGAGAGTAATTCAGAGTACCATAGTGAAGAGAAGTTATTTATTTGCTCAATTATGTTATATTTGTTGGGAGTGTGTCCACTAGTGAAAGTATGATCCCTAGGTCTTATTTCCAAGCTTTGCACACCATTTACTTCATGTTTTGTTACATGTTTGCTTGCAGCGATACTTATTCCATATCACATTTACTACTCATAATCGTCACTACTACTTGTATTTCACTATCTCTTCACCGAACTTGTGCACCTATACATCTGACAAGTGTATTGGGTGTGTTGGGGACACAAGAGACTTTCTGTATCGTAATTGCAGGGTTGCTTGAGAGGGATAGCTTTGACCTCTTCCTCCCTGAGTTCGATAAACCTTGGGTGATCCACTTAAGGGAAACTTGCTGCTGCTCTACAAACCTCTGCACTTGGAGGCCCAACACTGTCTACAAGAACAGACGCGTGCGTAGACATCAGCTCCCAAGGGTCAAGATCAGTCAAACCAGGGACGCGACAATGAGGAAGGATATGTTCCATCTAAAGGGCACATCATAGCAATGATACAACTGGTGCCCAAGTCGAACAAAGAAGAGAAAAGCATAACTCGGCAAGTCAACCTCGCAATACTTCACCTCTAGCGACAACAGAATACCTACATTGGTCAGAGCAACCCATAGAATTCAGCAGGGACGATCACCCAATAACAGTACCTCGGCCAGGAAACGCGCCCTTGGTACTCAAAGCACAAATAGGGATGTACGATGTCGATAGAATATTCATGGACGCAGGAAGCGGAATGAACCTGATATACGCAAAAACCCTACGGGCAATGCACATCTCATTAGAGTTCCTGAAGCCAACTGATTGCTCCTTCCACGGAATAGTCCCAGGAAGTGCTAACTATCCACTTGGTCGAATAGCACTCAATGTTTGCTTCGGAAATCGACAAAACTACAGAAGGGAAAAACTCGACTTTGAAGTCATGGACTGGCCATCACAATATCACGTGATCCTCGGGAGACCCGTGTTTTCGCGATTCATGGCAGTACCTCATTACACCTACCTGTTACTAAAAATGCCAGGGCCCAAAGGAATTATCACAGTAAAAGGAAGCTTTGAGGTATCAGACCTATGCGACAAGGAGTTCCACAAGATGGCACAAAACTTTGGCATGATAGCCAACTATGGAGAACCCAAAGAGAAAGCAAAAAGCATGACTACAGGAGTCGACAAATTACCCGAAGGATGTCCCGCGGAACCAGAGATGAAGAAGCCACGAGTAGAAGTATCAGAAGAAGACAAAACTACAAGGGAAGAAGAGAAGGCCACGAAAGCATAAGTGTCGAGATCACCAAATTAGAGTAGGAAAATAAGGTTGTAAAAGCCGCAAGTTATTCCAGGGCAATGCCCTCTAGATCCAGAACACAGGCTACTGGCCGAATCTCTTGGGTTATCCCATGTATCTTACATTATACGAATAAATAAAAAGACAAAAGTTCCTCTTATTTGAGTCAACGTGTCTTCAAACATTGCGGTAAGCACACCAACATAAACTCAAAAGGTGCAATGCTATGAGCACAAAAATTCTGACAGAAAAAGTTAGAAAAACAGCAAACTCTCGCATTATAAGCACACAAACTTTACATCAATGTCTGATCGGAATCGTCTACGCCCAAAGGGTCCAAATAGTGATGCTCGTGGAAAAACGCGGCATCCTCTCAAAGCAACCTAGCTATGAGCCTCCTGGCCGGTTGGAGAGTAGCATCCATATGAACTCGCAGTTGAGCACCCCCCGAAGGTAAGCTCAATGATATGGAGACGAAATTGAGCCTTGGGTGCCACTTGTGCGTCCAACCAAGGGCAAAGTTGGCACCAGCCACCAAGTTAAACTCTATCAAGCGATGAATGCGCTGAGTAGACCAAAAAACAGCAAGCAGCTGAGGAAAAGTTCCAGGAAGAGGGTTGCAGGGAAGCATCACAGAGTGCATGGTAGTCAGAGCTTTTCGACAACCATCAGCCACCTCTCCAATATGTTGAGCATGATCTTGGAGGAGCACAATAGCACTGCGATGTCGGGGGTCGGACCAAAAAGTTTTGACTCCACCTGACGATCTCTCAAGAGCTGCGATCCATTCAGAAACACGACGAGCCTCACCAACGAAGTCCAAGCAAGTACCTATAGCAATAAAAATCATGGGATAGCAGCATCGCATTAAAAAGGAAAAGAGGAGATTGACAGGGAAACTTACATCGTAGCAACTCGCAAGCAGACTCGATAATACCAACGAGAAAAGAGTCGCACTCCTCCAAATGTACAATTCTAGCTGTCAGACTCGACACCTTATCCTCGAGTATGGATATCTGCTTCACGAACCCGCAAGATTTGCTGGCTTTGCCTATAGCCATCTGCGCCTGGCATTTAGACAAAGTCAAACAACTTTCAAGATCTGCAATTCGCAAGGAATATTCATCGCATCGGCAAACAGGACGACGAGGCAACGAAACTCCTGAGTCAGAAGCATCGGCAGACGATGAAACTTGAATGCGACCAAGTAATTTACCAGCGCGCACGGGCTAGAAAGTAAAGGAAAAAAGAAAAGAGGAGCATTTCAGAAGCTAAAAGTAACACGATATTTCACAAAGGAGAATGTATTTACAAAAGCATAAGCCCTCTGACTAAGGTTCTTGGGCTACATGCGACTAGAAAGTTTGCAATATCAAGATGAAACTAAATTACAAGGGAGGCCAAGTCTACGCCACCTCGGCCTCACGATCCATAGCAGAAGAAGGCGTAGCAGAAGCAGCACCAACATCAGGAGGAGGAACAGAACCACTTGTGGCCGGAGTCGAAATCGGCACCGCACCAGTCGCGGAAGCCGCCGAAGGGGAAATCATTGACACAATGCCCGATGCATATTTTTTTGCCTTCTCAAAAAAGGCTTCAGTTCTGAACGAGGACAGCCAGGGGAAGAGCTAACCTTCTCCCAGTTCACCTACTTACCATGCGAATAGGCAAAGGCAATGGCCCCCTCGGCACCTTGCTTCAGGGAGAGACCCTTCATAGTAAGTATGGGGCCCTCCTTGGTGTCGAAGGCTTTGGCAAGATCCTTCAAGTCTGGTACATTCGCCTTTTTCTTGGGCCATAACCCGACAAAAATCCGCGCAAGCACACGGTTAACCAACTCAAAGATTTCCTGGACAGAGATCCAGTTCGCCTCAAGCAAGCCGACCGCGGCCAAGAGAGGATCTTCATCAAGCTGCAAGGTTGACGCAGACACTTCACTATATTCTGCCAAACCAAAGAAACAGCAAAATAGCAGAAAAGGAATACATCAGCAAATGTAAGAGAGCAAGAAAGCCGTCAAAATAAAAAGAGTATAGTATGTACCTCCAGCAGCAGCAGACATCTGGTTTAGCCGCTCAGCCACGGCCTGTTCCCGCTGGAGGTGCTCCTTCTTAGCGATACCCAGGTCCTTCTCTGCCTTCTTCGCCTTAGCCAATGCTGACTTAGAAGACTTCTCAGCATTGACTTTGGCAGCAGTGGCGGCATCAAAAGCTGTCCTAGAAGCTTTGAGTTCAGCTTCCAGCAACGCAATGCGAGCATGGGCTGCCTTCAGAGCACCTGGGTTA
Source organism: Dactylis glomerata (assembly GCA_007115705.1). NCBI lineage: Eukaryota > Viridiplantae > Streptophyta > Magnoliopsida > Poales > Poaceae > Dactylis > Dactylis glomerata. Next base: position 3,546,725 of record QXEO01001278.1, on the reverse strand, counting down.
AATAAAGAGGAAAGAAACAATCAAGCAAGGAAGCAAAGACAGGTATGCAAAGATAAGGAAGTATAAAAGCAAAAAGAACAAGGCTTACCTTCAGAGGCCTTGGCAACTTTTAGGTACTCGACGCATTCATTGCCCAAGTTGACAAATCTCTTCATTATGCTCTGTCCAGAAAATAAGATGTGAGCATCAACACGCAAAGCGAAGTAAGTATAATAGTATGTTTATGTACGTCATCGGAGGAGCTTGTGGACTGATGGGCCTCGAGGGTAGCACCGGCGTCGGAAGCTTTCTGCAAGCGCCTTGAGCTTCGAACAGTGACAGCCTTCTTAGCAGGCTTCTTTGCTACTTTTTGAGGTTTCGCTGCCGCATCAACCTCTTGTGACGGCGGCTCGTTGACTACAAGAGTATCAGTGGCGGGGGCCTCAATAGCAAATCTCTTCGGGTCCTCCTCAAAAAAAGAAACAGATAAAGTCAGTTATTAAGGTCGACAGCAAAAAGATAAACAAACAGGTGAGTACTCACGAGTCCATGTAGTCGAAGAGTTCCTCGCCATCCTCTGGCTCGAAGGATTCCCCAGCCACAGTCTTAGGGGCAGAGGCACTGGAAGAAGCAATTTCTTTGATACGTTTCCTCTTCCTGTCCATGATAATGTCTTCAGAAAGAGCAGGAGGAGGCGACGTCGTCGAACTGGACCTTTCTAGCGAATCCTCGCCTTCGTCTCCATCATGGTTGTCCTCAGTCTCGAGGGCTTCGGAGGCTGCAAAAACAGGAACATGTTGAATGTCCCCTCCTTCTGGGACAGGAGGGCGAGAAACAAGAAGTCGATGATCCTGCAAAGAAAAGACAATCCGAAAGACATAAGGCGAAGAATAAAAGGAAAAAACAAGGCAAAGTAAGAACAGCAAAAATTACCGCAGGTAAAGGATGATCGGAATCGAAATGGCTGGCGGCCAAATCCAAAACTTCATCATCTTTGGTAAGAGTGGTAAGAGCCCTCACACGCCTGTCGAGATCCTTCTTCTCCATAAGTTTATCAGATACTCGAGAAGGATCCTCCAAGCCAGAAAAAATCTACAACTTGGAAAGGCAATGCTGCAGCGGTTGAACCCGACGTTGCAAGAAAAAAGCCACGAGTTGTGTACCCGAAAGGGCACCTCCCTCGCCACTTTTCAGCACTTGGATGCGGGTCAGGAGTGGCTCGATCTTCTCCATCTCAGCTTCCATGGGAGGCGAATCCCACGAAGCCAATTTCTTCACTTCTTGGGAGGCGTCAAAGGGGGCAAGGCCGTACTTATCGGAGGATGAATTCTTCCGGTCCTTGAGGTAAAACCACTTGGTCCTCCAACCTTGTACCGAGACAGCCAATGAAAACTCCAAATACTATGATTCAGAGCGAAGAGAGATGCAAGCTCCGCCCAATTCGGGTTTCTTGGACAACGCGACATTGGGGCGGAGCTGAAAGAGGGCTCTCCAAAGAAGAAAATGGGGATCAATCCCCAGAAACGACTCGCACAAAGTTATGAAGCAAGCAATGTGCAAGATAGAGTTTGGTGTGAGCTGGTGAAGCTGCACACCGTAAACAAAAAGAAGGCCACGAAGAAATTCGTGGGCAGGAAGAGAAAGACCACACAAAAGATAGGCAAAGAACATCACCCAAAAACTATCCCTGGGCTTGGGGATCCGCTTAGTGCTGGGGAGGATAACCTTGTTGTCGTTGGAGATGAGGCCATCTGCTTGGGCCTTCTCCAACTCCTTCTGCGTAAAGGCAGAAGGTACCCAGCTTGTTGCAGCGTTCTTTCCCTTGGTCATCTTGTGCTTTTGCGCTTGATGCTTCACGCGCATCTATGATCCGCACAAGGGGGCTCAGCACAAGATCAAAGGAAAGCAGAGATCGCAGCAATGGTGGCGGTGGCGGAAGCAATGAACTGGTAAACAGTAAATTTCCCCACTCTCCCCTTATATAGCGTCCAGGTAACGGAACGTGGGTTGAGACGTGTGATACGTCTCAAACGTATCTATAATTTTTGATGCTCCATGCTTGTTTTTACACCATTTGCCTACTGTTTCGTTACACTTCATGGCACTTTTATGCATTTTCCGGAACTAACCTATTAACAAGTCGCCACAGTGCCAGTTCCCTGTTTTCTGCTGTTTTTGTGTTTCAGAAGTGATACACAGGAAATATTCTCGGAATTGGACGAAACAAGTTCCTGAAGTCTTATTTTGCTCGGAAGCTTCCAGAGATCCGAAGAGGCGAAGTAGAGGGGCCGCAGGCCAGCCTCACACTAGGCCAGCGCGGCCCAGGCCCTGGCCGCGCCGCCTAGGTGTGAGGAGGCCTGGGGCCACTCCTGACGACGCCCCTTCGCCTATATAAAGCCTCGGGACGGAAAAACCTAGGGGAGTCGGCGAAATTTCCAGAACAGTTCCGCAGCACCGCCGCCGTCGAAGCCAAATTTCGGGGGACAGAAGTCTCTGTTCCGGCACCCTGCCGGGATGGGGAAGTGCCCCCGGAGCCATCTCCATCGGTCTCCATCGCTGTCTCCACCGTCTCCATTGACCTCACCGCCATCTCTATCAACCTTGCTATCTCCTATGATGAGGAGGGAGTAGTTCTCCCACGGGGCTGAGGGCTCTACCGGTAGCTATGTGGTTCACCTCTCTCTCCCATGATGTGATCTTTATGTGATCGTGAGCTTTGTATCATGTTGAATAAGTAGATGTTACTCTTCTTCATTATGTGTACTCTAGTGTGTTATTAAAGTAATCTATTCCTCCTGCCATGGTGTAACGGTGATAGTGTGTGCATCGTGGTGGTACTTGGTCTAGGCTACGATTGTGATCTCTTATGGATTATGAGAATAATTATCACTATGATAGTATTGAAGTGATCTTTTCCTCCTTTCATGGTGTAATGTTGACAGTGTGTGCACCGTGTTAGTACTTGGTCTAAGTTGCAATAATATCTATCTTGAGTTGTGATTTGATTTGGATATCTCTATGAGTGGTGTTTGTCAAGTACTTGATGAACTTTGAGGAGTGCTTCGTAGCCCTATGCAATGATTAGTGTTATTCAATAGGAGAGTAATTCAGAGTACCATTGTGAAGAGAAGTTATTTATTTGTTCAATTATGTTATATTTGTTGGGAGTGTGTTCACTAGTGAAAGTATGATCCCTAGGCCTTGTTTCCAAGCATTGCACACCGTTTACTTCCTGTTTTGTTACATATTTGCTCACAGCGATACTTATTTCATATTACAGTTGCTACTTATAATCATCCATACCACTTGTATTTCACTATCTTTTCGCCGAACTAGTGCACCTATACATCTGACAAGTGTATTGGGTGTGTTGAGGACACAAGAGACTTTCTGTATCATAATTGTAGGGTTGTTTGAGAGGGATAGCTTTGACCTCTTCCTCCTTGAGTTCGATAAACCTTGGGTGATCCACTTAAGGGAAACTTGCTGCTGTTCTACAAACCTCTGCACTTGGAGGCCCAACACTGTCTACAAGAATAGACGCATGCGTAGACATCAACGTGGCGCAAAGAACGAAAACGGCAGCCCACTAATGGGCAGAAGAATTGCGAAATTACTGTGTTGCCCATGGGTAATGGTCAAATTCTAGAGATAAATGCAAACAGATTAATGATGTCACAAACGTACGAGTAACGAGAATTAAAGACTATGATATTCCAATGATGGTTCGAGTTGGGGAGCTTAGGAAAAGAGAGATCAAAGAAGCCGACGAAAAATTGGACTTGGTAGAAGAGGAGTATTCTTTTGAGACTATACTCAAAAAAAGATTTTTTTGACTATAGCCTCGGGGGCTACTACCGTCGGGAGCGCTGAGCGTGCACCCGACGATGTTATTGAGTCACATTATGATCTCAAGATATGACATAATGCATACTATCTTTGAGACTATACTCAAAAAAAGATTTTTTGATTATAGCCTCGGGGACTACTTACATCGGGAGCGTTGGGCGCGCACCCGACGATGTTCTATAATGAACAAATGAAGGCGACTAAACTTCTGGAAGAATAACTACTACCATCGGGAGGAAGATTTTTATTGGTCATGGTTGAGTAAACCCGAATATTTTGTAGGCTGAATCAGTCAAACAAGGCTGCGACATATGATTCTCGAGTTGCGTCATCGTGACAAAACTTGAATGTCGTGGTTGAAATATATCATGAAGGTAAGACTCCAGGATCCGTCCCGTGTGGCCCGGTATACGCACATGGATGCGCTCTGCTAGTATGTATCCATGTCTACGACGTGAAGAAAAATCCTGGTGGACGCACTGGATACCCTGAGAACCACTGGGATTCATTCTTTGTAAGTCCTAAATGCGGCAAAAGAATGGGTTTGAGCGGTTTCCCAAATTTGAATCCAAGGGGATTGAATTTGAAGTAGGTGGCAAGTGTCTATTCCGACAGTTAACTGACCTCTTGATCCATCAGAGTTGTCAGGCTTGTTCATCAAAACCCCTTGCAAAATATTACTATGAATGAGTCAATAAGACCAAGTCGAAGATTCAAAGAGATGAAGAAGTCGAAGATTTAAAGATTAGAGATTCAAACCAAATTTGCAATTCTGGTAGAATCTCAGGGGCTACTGACAAGGGTATAGATAATAGAGCCCATTAGTTGAGTACCCCTGAGGCTCGTTAAGTTAGGCCCAATTGTAATACTAGTCGAAATACGAGTTCTTACCGTATGTCGATATTGTAATCTGTATCAGAACCTACCCGATCCTTGAGACCTGGCCACCTATATATAGGGGCCAGGAGGGGACGGTGTAGGCCAGATTGAAAGAAAGCCAGGTTCTACACCCATGTTTACTTTCATAGCCACCTCGTTTGACTGATTTTACCTTTGAGTTCATCCGACGCCCTATCTCCCTGATCCTAAGTCCTTCATCTAGGACATTTGTCGAGTTAACCCCTCGTCACTGCGGCTTAGACTTTTTCATGTCGCGCTTGATGTCTTTTTGATAGCATGCTTAGTGGTTTTTCTGTAGCATGACTTGTCTCAAATAACTGAGATTGCTTAATGAGCCTTTGAAAAAATCATGCGTTGTTTTAATTGTTTGGAAGCATTATTTTGGTTTTCTCCTTGATGCTTTATTTGGGTTGACTTGGCGCATGCTCACACATGTTAGACTCTTACAAAGTTGCCAATAGCCTCTATGATCATTTAGTTTTTGACTTTTGATGCCATCTTATGCTTCTTTTAATGTCGCTTTGTCGCTCTACATGATTATGGCCATTATTGCTCTCTTAGTTGATCGCTCCCAGTCTTTTGCTAGCCCTCATTTTGTACTGAGTATGAGCTCTACTCGTGCATCCAACTTGAAAGATCATATCGAGCCCCATGTGTGGTTTTGGTAATTAATGACAATCCCTATGGACTAATGGTTCATTGAGTTATATGTGTAGGACTTGTCCATAGACAATGCTTGAACCATTTGTTGGAGTCAAGGTTGTAAGAAGAAGATTATGTGTTGACCAAGGTGTCATTCAAGGAGTGATCCAAAGATTGGTCTTAAGGGAGTTGAGCTTATGTTAAGTGTGTCTTGAAGAATAAGATTGAGTGAGCTCTCATGTGTATCCTCAAGACACCATCATTATGGAGAAAGAAGATTTGATTCGAGGATTGATCAAGTCAAAGCGCAAGTTCAAGATGAGCAACTAGAAGAGAACATATGCTTGAAGCTTGCCATCTATATTGTGATCATGGATATGTGAAGATATGCTTAAAGAAGTCTCTTCCATAGTAGAGTATGGGGGAGCAATCCGCAAGACTTCACCAAGCAAGCTCAATCAAGAAAGGTGGTCCAACTTGAGAAGATCAAGATCGTCTTTATCCACCTCAAGTGGAATGCTCAAGGCAAAGGTATGATAGTGTTAGGGTTTCTTTCTTACCGGTCTCATGGTGTTTGTTGTGAGACCGGGTTATAGGATCGGTAGCCGTACTATCAAGAGGGGCTCTCGAGTGAGTAACTTAATTGTATCGTTCGGAGAGAGCTCAAACCTTTGCATACTTGGCATCATCTTTCTTGGTTCTTATTTGGGTTTTATCATGTGAGGTTCTAGAGCTTGTGGTTATTTCCATGACAAGCTCTAGCTCATCAAAAACGGATTTCGCATGAAGCTCTTATTGCGTTTTTGATGTTTGGAGGTTTTACCGGTTTGCCTTCAAAGAGAGGTCAAACCTTTCATCATTTGGTTTTATACTCCCTTGTTGACTATGATGTTTCTATGGATGAAGTTGTAGAGCTCGTTGTGGTGATTCCAACGAGCCCAAGATCATCGAAAACGGAGTCGGATGAAAAAGTTATCACCGTTTTCGTATTGCATTTCTGCTCGGCGTCACCCAGTAAGGGGGGCGGATATTCCGGCCAGGGGGGGCGGATTATCCGGCCTGGGGGCGAAAATTTCGTTTCGGAATTCTGCTAAGGACCAAGTCGGCGTCACCCAGTATAGGGGGCGGATAATCCGGCCTGGGGGCCGGATAATCCGGCCAGCCGGATATTCCGGCCATATTTTGGCCGGATAATCCGCCCCTCAAGTCTGCAACGGCCATATTTCGTGGGGGGGTATAAATACCCCTTCTTCCACCTTGGGCTGCACACGAATTGGGCTTCTCTCTCCTCCATTTTGACTTTGCAAGCTTGCCCTTCCTCCTCCATTCCTCCCATGATTCTTGCATCTTTTTGAGGGAAAAGAGAGAGGAGATCTAGATCTATCTTTCCACCAATCCATCTCTCCTCTAAGTGAGGGGAACATAGAGGATCTAGATCTTGGAGTTCTTTGTGGATTTCCTTTGTTCTTCCTCTCATATCTCTCCATAGCATTAGTTGCTTTGGTAGGATTTGAGTGAGAAGGATTTGAGCACCTTGTGTGCTCTTGCCATTGCATAAGTTGCATCGGTTTGAGTTCTCCCCGGAGATTCGAGTAAGTGAAAGTTTGTGAGCTTATTACTCTTGGGTTCTTGGAACCCTAGACGGCTTTGTGGCTTTGTGGTGCCTTTGTGGCTATTCTTGGGAGCCTCCAATTAAGTTGTGGATGCGTGCCCCAAGCTTTGTGTAAAGGCCCGGTTCCGCCTTAGGAACCCCTTAGTGGAAGAGTGAGCTTGGCCTTTGTGGCGCAAGCTCACACCGGAGAATAGGGTGAGGCCTTTGTGGCGTTGGTTAGGCCTTTGTGGCGATACCACACCCCTCCAACGAGACTACTCCCTTTCAAGGGAGGAACTCGGGAATACATCATCGTCTCCGGTGCCTCGGTTATTTCTATACCCGAGCTCTTTACTTATGCACTTTACATTGTGATAGCCTTCGTGCTTGAAGTCATATATCTTGCTATCACCTTGTTACTTGTATTGCTTAGCATAAGTTGTTGGTGCAATAGGTGAGCCTAGTTTATTTAGGTTTTATGTGCTTACAAAATAAACGCTAGTTTAATTCCGCTTTTGTTCAAGCCATTCTAAAATTTGATATCGCCTATTCACCCCCCCCTCTAGGCGACATCTGTGTCCTTTCAATTGATATCAGAGCCCGGTCTCTCATTTTAGGCTTCACCGCCTTGAGAGCAAAGATGTCGGCTAGGGGATTAGTGCACAATAACACTTCTATATTTGATGGCACAAATTATGATACTTGGAAAATTCACATGCTTAATTATTTTTGGGTCATGGACCCATCTATGGAGCGAATTGTAGATGCGGGGTTTTCTCCTCCAAAGGATACTCAAAATCTATCTTTAGAGGATGAGAAAAACTTGTATCTCAATGCTCAAGCTACTCATGTGATTGTTAATGCTTTGAGCGATGTAGTTACCTTCTCATCACGCCTTTTCGGAGCGCTCATGAGATATGGAAAAGCTTCAAGAAAAATATGGTGTGTCCAAGATTATTGAGGATGATTGTATTCCTTCCACTTCCGGCCGGATGAACTTTCATCCACTTCACCAAGTGTGGCAAGACACAAGGTAATGATATGGTGAGTGGTGATGAAACTTGCAATGGTGATAGTATGCTTACTTTTGATGATCCTTCATCTCTATCTCATTGCAATGCTTCATCTTTGGACTTAAACACTTGTAGCCCCATAAATGTTTACATGTGTGTTGATAGTCCTTGCATATCATGTGTAAATTTCTTGAATAAATCTCATGATGATATGCTTGCTTTGTCTTGTTGCCATGATACAAATGCTTCTATTTCCTCTAGTATTTGTGATGCTAACCATATAGAGGAAACCGAAGAGTCTTTGGGCCAAGACAAGGTCTTGAATGGAGCTTCAAGTATTTCTTCATCTTCTTCTTCTCACGGTTCCCACATATGCCTTATGGCTAGGTATTCAAATCATAATGATGTTGAGGACAATAGTGAGGATGATGAAAATGAAGAAGACTATATTGAGTATTTAAACAAGAAGGGTAAGGTGGTCTTTGATGCTTTGCATAACCATAAAAATGTTTTGCCCAACTTCTTTGAAATCATGAGTTGTGCTATTGAGAGCACGAAACTCATTGAGATGAAGGAAGAACAAATTGATAAAATGTTTTCTCTTGAGCGTGAGTATGCCAATGATATCCATGATTTAAAATATGCTCTAGAGGAAGAGCAAGAGCTTCGGGTTTCTCTTGAGGAGAAGCTTGAATCCATTGAGGAGTCATGTAATGAAATTATTTCTAAACTCACTAAAGAACGTGACCTCGCTCTTGCCAAGTTGTCTTCTCCTATTCATAATGATAATGATGCATGTGCTACTAACTCTACTTCTTGTGAAGCATCTATTTTGAAGGAGAATGTTGATCTAAGGGCTCAACTTGAATTGCTAACTAGCAAGTATGGGAAATTGGAAGAAATTCATGAAAAGCTATCTAGCTCTAATGAGGATCTTCTAGTGTCCCATGCTCGCCTAAAGTTAGCTCATGAGGCTATATCTATAAAGGTAACATCTTGTGAGCCTCATGTGGGCACTAGCACTATTTCCCAAAATGCAATATTGCCATGTGCTAGTACTAGTAATTCATCCACTCATACTATTTCTACATCTAGTGATGGATTACCCTCCTTGCCTTGTTGCTCTAACAATGTATCCTCTACTTCCACTAGTACTTGTGTTGTCACTAACCATGTAGAGAAAATCAAAGAGCTCAAGGCCCAAGTTACTTCATTGAAGAAAGACTTGGAAAAACGTCATGAAGGGAAGTCCACACTCAACAAGATCTTGAGTGTGCAACAATCCCCCAATGATAAGAGTGGACTTGGATTATCTCTAACAACAAGAAGAAGTCCAAAATATACAAGAAGAAGAAGGGCCAAGAACAAGTCAAGAATTTGGCCAAGATTGTTTGCTTCAAGTGCAAAATTGAAGGGCACCATGTTAGATCTTGCCCTTTGAAGAAAAAGGCACTTAGTGAGAAGCAACAAGGGAAGCGGCCTCAAGTTCAAGCCCTTGCTCAACCTCAAGTTGAAGAAAGGTCACTTCCCAAGAAAATCAAGCTAATGCTCCCCTTGTGGAGAAATCAAGTGAGAAGAAGGTAAAGAAAAGAACTTGCTACATATGCCATGAGAAGGGTCACCTATCTTCTTCATGCACTAGTGGTAACTCATCCAACCCTATCATAATTGAAGATGCTTATTCACTTTGCAAGGATAAGGTTGGCAATGTGTTTGCCAAATTTGTTGGTGCTCAAAGTGGTGTCAAGAAAAGAACCATTTGGGTTGCCAAACCTATTGTTTCTAACTTCTTAGGACCCAACTTGGTTGGGGACCAACAAGCCATTACTTGAACAATAGGTGTTGGAGGAGGGCATTGGAGACTTGGCTATATCATGAAGAATTAAGGGATCTTCATCAATTATATTTTCTCAAGTCAATTCATTTGGATTATCTTATTTCTATCATATATCCAATGTTCCTCCTTGCGGTAACATGTATTCAACTTATCTACCTTGAAAGTTACTCGCCCCTTTGCATGTGTTGGGTTTTGTATCTTGCATGTGTTTGTATATGTTGTGCTTCCTACTTGCTTCATTTTGAGTAATCAAGTATGTGCATGTTGGTTTCACACCATGTACGGTTGTTCTTGTTGAGCCTTTTGCATCTCATTTTATCTAACTTGGCTCTTGTGAGAGATTATTGGACCATCCCATTTTGGGAGAGTGATATGCTTTGCACCTCACAATCCTAAAAATGTGTGTACATGAGGAATACCACTTAGTGTTGATATTTAAAGATTATCTAGTTTCTATGTGGTATGTCATTCTCATGAGAAATTCAAATTCTATAATGTCCATTAATCATCTTATTGGATTTTATTTACCTCTTGTGAAAAGAAATGCTTTATCACATTATGGGGGAGTAATATGCTTTGTGCATACTACAAACCAATAAAATGTGTATATTTGAGGTTGTGTCACATAGTGTTGATATTGTAAATTATCTTGCTTCTATGTGGCATGTTTTCTCAAACAAGTTCCAATTTGCCAAATTGTTTTATTCCTCTTGTTTTGGATCTTGTTTGTGAGATACTTTCTTGATAGGGTTTTCCTAAAATGTGGAATTCTATATCAAAGTTGGAAAACCATTTGCTTCAAGTTATCCTAATCATTGCCTTGCGCGATTGTTTAACTATTTGAGTCTATCAAGAATATCTTCTTTAGCATGGTGATTAATTCTTATCCTTCTCCGTATGCTTCTTTGTTGTGAAGATGATCTTAGATTTATATGTAAACTACCACCGGGAAATAAATCCAAATACCTCTTGTTCTTGGACAATTGGTACTATATCATGTGGCACATGTATATTGATCATCTTTACATTGGCTATTGCTTTTAATTGCCTTATCTCTAGCCAAAAATGTATTTGTTTTAGCTCCCATTGTCTTCCATGACTTTTGTTATCCCATTTGATTTCGTTGAACTTGTTTTGTGTTATTTATATGTAGGTAGATGTGATGATCCCACTTATGTGCATTTTGTATTCAAATGCAAAATCATAAATAATGCACTAATCTTGGGGGAGCTCTCCTATATTTGTTATAACACACTCTTTGTGCTTATTTCAATTGGTATTGGTTTTTTGTTGGAAGACAAATCTTTTATTTTTGGTACTTAGTGTGCCATCATAAAAAGTGTGGAGAGTTTGGTTTGTTTGTTTGAACCTTGCTCTCTTTGGGAGTTGGTGATCTTAGTCCTTATTATTTATTTCTTACTCTTAAAATGAGATATGTCTTTGAGCATGTGTGTTTTAGTTATGCTTTATGCTCATTGGCTTTTGCTTGGTTCACTAGTTGAACTTTGGAGTCAATCTTGTGTTGATTTGATTCTTTGATATAATTTGGACAACCTTTTGTAGCTTCACAATTTTGTGTGCTCGCTTTTCCTTCTTGGTGTTTTGTCCAAATTGTATCTCCTTTGGCTCTTGAAAGTCTTGTGCATGCATATTTACTAAATATATATTGTATGGCATGCTTTTGCTTTCTTTGTTCAAATATATAGGAGAAGCTCCATCAAATCCTAAATCGGCTAAGATGTGCATGAAATTCAATTTCATATATATATATATATGCACATATTTATGTGGAGTTTGTCCTATATGTTGTAGTTTCTAACTACTTTGGACCCAATGAGTTTGGGGACCATCTTGTACTTGAACTTTGTTTTAGGTACATGGAGATATATTGGTGCTTGTCTCAATAATAAGGATGAAGTGGTGACTAAATGATAATTTGAGGCAAGCTAGGATTATTGAAGAACTCCTATCTACTACATCCTACCATTATATCTCGGTAACAAGTATCTTCTTCATGCATACTTCTCTAGTATCCCACCTTGTGTAGGTTGTTTTATGGCATTGAAAATCTTTATTTGCAAATGTTGTGCTTTTTGCAAGGATTCTAATGAAACCTATTTATTGCAAAGGTGAGCAAGTTGAGATGAGGACATATTATTGGGAACATATAAAAATCATGCTCATGATTCTCCTATCCCATATATGTCAACTTAGCAATCTTTTTGCATATCAATTCCTCAATAAGCTCACATGTGTAAAATTGATGAAATTGCAAATTTATTTCTTCCGTTTGGTATCCTTCGTTTTGATATTTGTTGTTTTTATCAAAGCATCCCAACTATCTTCTTTCCCTTGTTGATATTTGTGATGTCTTTGACATGTTGGTGGTTGAAGTTTTGGATATGATAAGATAAATTGAGCCTTTGGCCATGCTTTAAAAGCAAAAATCTCATTGGTATATTGCATGCCTTCATTTTGGATATCATGTTCTATTCTTAGTATCTATTTTGTGTGTACATGGTTCTTTGTGATAATTATCTTTGTGATATTGTCTACTTAGAATCTTATACACATGAGAGATGATATCTCATTATTTGATATCTTATTTGAACCTTATGGGTTGGGATGGAATGCTAAGCAACATCATTCATTGAAGACTATGTGGATGCTCTATGCTAATCCTTGTATTAGTCTTATAATATGTTGTGTCATTTCTCTCACACATTCCTTGGTTGAGCCTTTTATATGTTATCCCTTACTTTTTGCTCAACCATTTCTTTGATGCAAGTGTTAAGCTTAATTTCTTCTCTATGATCTCTTGCAAATGGTTGCGTTTTAAATGTTATTGAGGGAGTGAGGATTCCATGTTGTGCAAATTGTATTCAAATACAAACATTCCAATTTTTGCACGTACCTTGGGGAGCTTCCTCATTTCATTTAAAGCACCATTTTGCGGTTAGCATAGTATTTAATTTCACTTGGTATCATTTTGTGTTGAATAATGTTGAGGGAGTGATGATTCCATGTGTGTGCACCTTATCTTCAACTCAATAGAATATTTTGTGCACACACCTTGGGGAGCTTCCTCATATTATTTAGAGCACCTTTTCGATCTTATCATAAAATCTTTATTCAGTTTGTTCTTTGGATTGTTTGATTGCTCTCTTCATTTGTTGAAGTTTATCCATCGTGTTATCTTATTTTTTTGCAATCTTTGATCCTCAATATAGTTTGGTTTCCTTCATATATTTGTCTTTGTATATGTGCATGTGTCTTCACTTATTTCTTTTGGATATGCACACCATTTTGGAGGAACTCACACTATATTGGCCTTCTAATTTTTTCGCCCATTTTGGCAATGGATGCCAATGGGGGAGAAGTTTCTAGGGTTTAACGGGAATTGGCTTTTATGCTTTGGTTTGTTCTTAAGCATTTGCCTTGCATGCTTTGCATGGTTGAGTATATAGTGGAAACTCCACCAACAACCTTGGTTGGCAATATATGCAATGAAATCAAGATCATTCACACGTGCATAGATTGTGGGGGAGTTTGCTCTATATATGGTGGTTTTACTAACATCACATACTTTTGTAGTATTTGATGTTAGTACAACCATTTTGGTTCTTTGAATTCATTATATAAACCCTCTCAAAGAGATTGTCATCAATTACCAAAATGGGGGAGATTGAAAGATCATATCGAGCCCCATGTGTGGTTTTGGTAATTAATGACAATCCCTATGGACTAATGGTTGCATTGAGTTATATGTGTAGGACTTGTCCATAGACAATGCTTGAACCATTTGTTGGAGTCAAGGTTGTAAGAAGAAGATTATGTGTTGACCAAGGTGTTATTCAAGGAGTGATCCAAAGATTGGTCTTAAGGGAGTTGAGCTTATGTTAAGTGTGTCTTGAAGAATAAGATTGAGTGAGCTCTCATGTGTATCCTCAAGACACCATCATTATGGAGAAAGAAGATTTGATTCGAGGATTGATCAAGTCAAAGCGCAAGTTCAAGATGAGCAACTAGAAGAGAACATATGCTTGAAGCTTGCCATCTATATTGTGATCATGGATATGTGAAGATATGCTTAAAGAGAGTCTCTTCCATAGTAGAGTATGGGGGAGCAATCCGCAAGACTTCACCAAGCAAGCTCAATCAAGAAAGGTGGTCCAACTTGAGAAGATCAAGATCGTCTTTATCCAACTCAAGTGGAATGCTCAAGGCAAAGGTATGATAGTGTTAGGGTTTCTTTCTTACCGGTCTCATGGTGTTTGTTGTGAGACCGGGTTATAGGATCGGTAGCCGTACTATCAAGAGGGGCTCTCGAGTGAGTAACTTAATTGTATCATTCGGAGAGAGCTCAAACCTTTGCATACTTGGCATCATCTTTCTTGGTTCTTATTTGGGTTTTATCCATGTGAGGTTCTAGAGCTTGTGGTTATTTCCATGACAAGCTCTAGCTCATCAAAAACGGATTTCGCATGAAGCTCTTATTGCGTTTTTGATGTTTGGAGGTTTTACCGGTTTGCCTTCAAAGAGAGGTTAAACCTTTCATCATTTGGTTTTATACTACCTTGTTGTACTATGATGTTTCTATGGATGAAGTTGTAGAGCTCGTTGTGGTGATTCCAACGAGCCCAAGATCATCGAAAACGGAGTCCGAATGAAAAAGTTATCACCGTTTTCGTATTGCAATTTCTGCTCGGCGTCACCCAGTAAGGGGGGCGGATATTCCGGCCAGGGGGGGCGGATTATCCGGCCTGGGGGCGAAAATTTCGTTTCGGAATTTCTGCTAAGGACCAGAGTCGGCGTCACCCAGTATAGGGGGCGGATAATCCGGCCAGCCGGATATTCCGGCCATATTTTGGCCGGATAATCCGCCCCTCTAAGTCTGCAACGGCCATATTTCGTGGGGGGGGGGGGGTATAAATACCCCTTCTTCCACCTTGGGCTGCACACGAATTGGGCTTCTCTCTCCTCCATTGTTGACTTTGCAAGCTTGCCCTTCCTCCTCCATTCCTCCCATGATTCTTGCATCTTTTTGAGGGAAAAGAGAGAGGAGATCTAGATCTATCTTTCCACCAATCCATCTCTCCTCTAAGTGAGGGGAACATAGAGGATCTAGATCTTGGAGTTCTTTGTGGATTTCCTTTGTTCTTCCTCTCATATCTCTCCATAGCATTAGTTGCTTTGGTAGGATTTGAGTGAGAAGGATTTGAGCACCTTGTGTGCTCTTGCCATTGCATAAGTTGCATCGGTTTGAGTTCTCCCCGGAGATTCGAGTAAGTGAAAGTTTGTGAGCTTATTACTCTTGGGTTCTTGGAACCCTAGATGGCTTTGTGGCTTTGTGGTGCCTTTGTGGCTATTCTTGGGAGCCTCCAATTAAGTTGTGGATGCGTGCCCCAAGCTTTGTGTAAAGGCCCGGTTCCGCCTTAAGGAACCCCTTAGTGAAAGAGTGAGCTAGGCCTTTGTGGCGCAAGCTCACACCGGAGAATAGGGTGAGGCCTTTGTGGCGTTGGTTAGGCCTTTGTGGCGATACCACACCCCTCCAACGAGACGTACTCCCTTTCAAGGGAGGAACTCGGGAATACATCATCGTCTCCGCGTGCCTCGGTTATTTCTATACCCGAGCTCTTTACTTATGCACTTTACATTGTGATAGCCTTCGTGCTTGAAGTCATATATCTTGCTATCACCTTGTTACTTGTATTGCTTAGCATAAGTTGTTGGTGCATATAGGTGAGCCTAGTTTATTTAGGTTTTATGTGCTTGACAAAATAAACGCTAGTTTAATTCCACTTTTGTTCAAGCCATTCGTAAAAATTTGATATTGCCTATTCACCCCCCCCATCTAGGCGACATCTGTGTCCTTTCACAACTCCTAAAAACCAAGTTTGCCATTGTGTCCACCATACATACCTATTAGCAATTTGTTATTCCAAAGTACATTTGACTTGCTTTTATCTACTCTTCAAATTAAACTCTTACCAGTGTTATGTGAAAATTGGTCAGTAAAGCTCTCACGAACCGGATGGCATACTTTATTTTTCTCGTTCTTAAAAATTTGACATTGTGGTCTCTTATGTTGAGTTGTTATGCTTGCAAGTTGTAAGTTGGGAATTAGCCCAGCCATACCGTCATGGGGCAAGCTTTCAACATTGCACTTCTTATTTTAGTTGATATCGTGATCTTTTGTTTATGGATACTCGTGGTGTGAAATGAATTGGGAATCTTGCGGGATCATGGAGTTTGTATATGTGTTAGAGAAACGCCTGGGCCGCCAATCTAAGCCATGCATAATTCATGGTGGAAATTTGCAGCATGCCCATAGTGGACATTCGACGACGCATCTCAAAATAAAAAGCTATACAAATGGTAAATAAAAGAGATGTCGAGGTGTTCATTGTCTGCTTGTCCTGTCATTTTGATGTGGGCTTGTTCCATGTCATCGGGCACGGAGGTACCCCATTGGTGGTTCTCGATGATACATGTATACTTACAATGACAAGAGCTTGCTTGGGACTCTAAGTAAAGTAGCATGAGGTTTGGGTACTTGTATTCACGGGACACGAGATTTTCAACTTATGATTTGTCAAGCATATACAGCATAAGTGTTCTCGCATTAACTTTAACCATTCAAGATGCTTATGATGGGGGCAATGAGAGCTCAAAGCCGGTAAGTACCATGATTTTTGAAGGTTTATAAAACTTGCAATCACTGCTACCCTCCGCGAAGGGCCTTTCTTTTACTTTTATGTTGAGTCACCACCTTCTATCTTTATGCACCATTAAGAGAGCATAGTTGTCATTCTGAGTATAATGTGCATTGTCTCAAAGTTTTCATTGATTGATTCATATTGTTGGTTCCATTTGTTCTTAAATTACTTGTATCTAGTCGCCCTCTTAAACTTGAAGGTGTCCTATGCATTTATGTTTTGCTCTCCATGAAGGACAAGCTGAAAACCATTTGTATGTTTTTCCTTATGATTTGAACACATGTTTGACTTTCATTGTTTCATTTTCATGATCTTTTGTTTGTGTTCATTTTCATGTTATAACATGGTTGCTAAGTTTCTTCTATCAGGATCATATCTTTCATGCCCATGTTTTAAGTTCTTTTGATCCCAACGCACAACGCTTACATACATGATCAAGATTGTGTATGTGCATGTCACCTCAAAAATTATTTCTTTTGTTATCACTTACCTACTCGAGGACGAGCAGGAGTTAAGCTTGGGGATGCTGATACGTCTCAAACGTATCCATAATTTTTGATGCTCCATGCTTGTTTTTACACCATTTGCTTAGTGTTTCGTTACACTTCGTGGCACTTTTATGCATTTTCCGGAACTAACCTATTAACAAGTCGCCACAGTGCCAGTTCCCTATTTTTTGCTATTTTTGTGTTTCAGAAAAGTTACATAGGAAATATTCTCGGAATTGGACGAAACCAAAGCCAGTCGCCCAGAATTTCACCGAAGCTTCTAGAGAACCGAAGAGGAGACGGAGTGGGGCCACGAGGGCCCCACACACCAGGGTGGCGCGGCCCAGGCACTGGCTGTGCCCCCTATGTGTGAGGGAGCCTCGGTCCACCCCTGACGACGCCCCTTCGCCTATATAAATCCTCGGGACGGAAAACCCTAAGGGAATCGGCAAATTTCCAGAAAGAGTTCCGCAGCTCCGCCGCCACCATCGACAAATTTTGGGGGATAGAAGTCTATGTTCCGGCACCCTGCCAGGATGGGGAATTGCCCCCGGAGCCATCTCCATCGGTCTCAATCGCCGTCTCCGTCGTCTCCATCGACCTCACCGCCATCTCCATCAACCTTGCTGTCTCCTATGATGAGGAGGGAGTAGTTCTCCCCCGGGGCTGAGGGCTCTACCGGTAGCTATGTGGTTCACCTCTCTCTCCCATGATGTGATCTTTATGTGATCGTGAGCTTTGTATCTAGTTGAATTGGTAGATGTTATTATTCAGATATTATGCTACTCCTATGCTTTATTATTATACTCTCCGGAGATACCTCGTATCATGGTGTAAAGGTGACTAGTGTGTGCACCATGTGTATCTTTTTGGTTAATGTCTCTATGAATTGTTGGTGTTTGTTGGAACCATCTAGTGCGTTCATGGTGATAGTGTGGGACAATCTAGTTTGGGTACATATGGACTTTGAGGAGTGCTTCGTAGCCCTACGCATGATTAGTGTTCGTTTTCCATTGGAGAATTATTTTGAGTTGCATATGGATGATAGTATCTATTGGTTCAATTATGTTATATTTGTTGGGAGTGTGTCCACTAGTGAAAGTATGATCTCTAGGCCTTGTTTCCAAGCATTGCACACCGTTTACTTCCTGTTTTGTTACATGTTTGCTCGCAGCGATATTTATTTCAGATCACATTTGCTACTTATAATCATCACTACTACTTGTATTTCACTATCTCTTCGTCGAACTAGTGCACCTATACATCTGACAAGTGTATTAGGTGTGTTGGGGACACAAGAGACTTTCTGTATCATAATTGCAGGGTTGCTTGAGAGGGATAGCTTTGACCTCTTACTCCCTGAGTTCGATAAACCTTGGGTGATCCACCTAAGGGAAACTTGCTGCTGCTCTACAAACCTCTGCACTTGGAGGCCCAACACTGTCTACAAGAACAGACGCGTGTGTAGACATCAATGACTCATATGAATTAAATCACATAAGTGTCAAATAGTGCAACAACAATACTATTGAATAACTGTGACAACAATTACTCATAAATAGTATGCATTACACTTAGGCTTTTGGTATAGATTTATGAAACATTTAATTACTCAATTAACTCATTTGTAAATTTAATAGTTCAATACAGATGAATAGGAATAAGTGAGCATGGGGTTGGATATGAATGAATGACACTTGAGATTATGATAGAAGATTCTCTTTGTGTGGTGACCCAGCATACCACTGCATGTGTAGTATGCAAGTTGTTGACATAAAACCAATGAAACACCATCTCACTAGTATTACATCGATCAGAGTGGTACAACATAAACATCGCAGGTCCAAGGTATGTCTATAGGATTACAATTTTCAGCATACATAAGATCTTCAGAACCTCCTCAACAGGTAGAGGTTTCGTTCTGGCGATTACAATCGAGAAAGAACAACTAGAAGACTAAACTAAAGCTACAACTAATGCAGTTGGCTTGCTACAGAAACTACAGAACTACCTTAACTTCTTAGGTTCTAGGATTAGGGAATTGGGTCCCTTCTATTCCTGTTCTATTTTTCCACCAAGCTTGGCGTAGTTGTTGACTTCATTGATAATTCTTACATTGGTCGAGGTCTTAATCTTCATCTTTAGTGTCTCAAGGTTGCCTCTTGTGTTATCTCCAATCTAAGCAAGGGTTAAGAGGGAGTGGGGTGAGTAACGAGCGTTACCCAGCAAGTTCATATAAGGAATAAGGTGTTTCATGCACTAGCTATAGCCTTAGACTCAAGAGTCGTTCAGCAATGCAAGTTTTCGTAAACATTTCTTCAAGAGGTTGCTTTTATTTAGAAGAACTATGTATGTCAGCCTTCACAGGTTGATTAGAGCTTCGATGGGCTCCTTTCCTGCCGCGTCCGCAGCTCCTTCCCGGAACAGGGAGTATCCAGATACTTTCTTACACTCTGCAGAGGTGGTCACTTGTACCCATGAGAGATCAAAGCCTTGCTGCACAACCGAGCCGTGAGCTTCGTCCACACTTCCTTGGTGTGGGGCCCAGTCGATGATCCAAGCAAATCATTGTTCTTCTCCGCGACCCCGTAGACCCACCCTTTTGTAAGTCCATCCTCCCCTATACCACATATGTAGACTGATTGGCGCACTGGTCCTCGCCTTTACACTATGGACGCTCCCATAGGTAGACTGTTCTGGACCCAGATGCCCGCTCCTATACAATATGGGTAGACTGATCCGGATGACTCTTACAATCCATCGTAGATCAATTGGCAAGTCTGTCCCCCCTATACTATAGGCAGACTGGCAGGAAACACATTTCCCCCCTTTACACTATAGTAGCCTAGGCAAGACAACCCTCGCTACTGATCTGTTGGCATGCGAGAGGGAAAAGATACAGCTGACTTCTCCATCCCATTCCAGATCTCATGGTTGACCATTATTTACGGCGCTAGAATCACTGGCGACATTGGTTGTTAAGTCCTAGGGTTCACTTTCCCGTGCAAATGGAACCTCCACCACAACAATCATACCATGGTTCCATTTGCCAGCCATCCTAGGTTACCACCACTCAGGTCGATAACCAGCTAGTCATATTAATTATGAAAAGTGAACCTTTTGCTTTTAGATGCAGTAGTAATACCACAGGTATATTTGCAAGTAATTTGCTAAAATTAAACAAGAGGTATGAGCAAGAGTGAACTTGCCTTTTTGACTGCAAGATTATGCGAGTCAAGGTCTTTGATACGAAAGAAATCCCAATTCTGAAATAGCAATCATCATCCGGTAGGGATGATGTTAGAAATCTGCAGCATGATATGCATAAGATATGATATGCATCACTCTAAGCGTAAACCTAACCCCGATGATTTGTTATCATTGAGTTATGGTGATTTATTTATGATGTGTTGCACTTTTAAATCACACCATAACATGGTTGTTAAGTATTTTAGGTTTGATCACTATTAGGTGCTATTAAAAGAATAAAACTTTAACAAGAGCTATTGTTTTTTTAGGGTTTTATAATCATTCCTTGCTACAAGGGAATGATGGTTAATGGTGAAGACATGACAGTAACACTTTTAAGTTGCACCTTTTTATTAGCAATCATTGGGTTGACAATGAACATGCTATGTTGAAGTAGATCATATTGTCATGACCATACCCAATTAGTTACAGGGATTACTATGTTGGTGGTTATTGCAAAAGACTAGTAATAAGGTGGGGGCTTAAAAGTAACACTTTTAAGTTGCATATCAAGACTTGCAATCAATTGGTTGATCAAAGATATGCAAAGTTGAAGAAGTGTATCACATATCAATACATGGTTAAACTCAGGGTTGACAACAATCTTAATAGGGATTTCTATTTTTGTGCCCCTAGTTTGTTAGTTGTACTCAGTTTTCCCCAGCCGCTTAACTTTTCCTCAATTTTCCCCTCGCTCTAGTTTGAAACCCCTCGCAGACGCTCGGATGGGAGGGTTGCCGTCTGGTCAGAGGCCTTGACCGTTACCGATGACGGCTAGGGAGCCGCGGTGGTTGTGAATTGACCGATACTTTTGAATGGTGCTGACGGGTAGGGTCAAGAGACACGTCAGAGCAGCCATCCATCTATCACTGACGTGTGGGCCATTTTATTTCCTGATTGTATACGCGGTGCTGCCAATGACAAATGGGGCCGCTCTATAGGGCTGCCGCAGCCAATGACCAGTGGGGTCGTGTATTTTTCAGGAAAAGACATATATTGCCGCTCTGTGGAGCCTCCGCAGCCAATGACCAATGGGGCCGCTCTGTGGGGCTGCCGTAGCTAATGACCAGTGGGGTTGTCTATTTATTTAGAGAAAATCATATATTGCCGCTCTGTGGGGCCTCCGCAGCCAATGACCGCTGGGGTCGTCTATTTATTTAGAGAAAATCATATAGAGCCGCTTTGTGGGGCCGCCTCAGCCAATGACCGCTGGGGTCGCCCTTTTTCTTAAGCTAGACCCAGCAGGTGACTATTTTTGCTAGAGAGAAGCAACAAGTTTGCTAATTAATTTTTCTTTAGCTAGACCCAACAGGTGACTATTTTCGTAGCTTAATCTAAAGTGAATCTTATGCTAAACATGGCTAGAACCTAGTGTTGTGTATCTCATTAGTCATCGGAGAACCGCTAGCAGCTCGTTCCCCACCCTCGGACGGAGCAGCCATCGCCGACGCCTCGTCACACCGCCGGCTCTGTCCCCCGGCGGCGTCGGATGGACTGCAGCGCTGCACGTCAACCACGGCTCCAGCACTTGTTTCGTCCGCACGCATTGTACCCACCGCAGAAAAGTCCGCCGCAAGCAGATCCGCCGCCCACGACGACCGGGATTTGTTCCGCGCACCAATTGGTAGTATAGCTTGGTAAGACCTCCGCTTCCGCCTCCCCCGTCCCCTAATCGATTCGGTTCCCATAATTTATTGGAGTTTGCATGTGCGAAATAGTCCTCAATGTCTGGTCGTAGCGGGTACACCGGCGAGGGTGGGGATTCGATCATGTTGTGGCCACGTTCTACTTCTCCTACCTCATCGGAAGTGTAGGTATCTAGCTTCTGCTCTCTGTACTACCGTTGAATCTAAGTGCCGCCATGGCCTGTTGGAGTGATTTCAGTTGTTCTTTTTCCATTATTGTTACAGTTCACCAGGCAAGCCGATGATCCATGGTATATTGCATACCAAGATGAATCAACCCAGTGGTGTAGCCAGAGGATGGATTTGGAGGAGAAGGTGGCCAATTTAGGTGATGAATTGGCCCATAAAAACCTGATGATATTCGAGCTGAAGCGTACTGTGGAGGAAGAAAAGAAGAATTCAGAGCTTATTCGCAAGGAGAAGTTGATACTTGAGACAGATCTTGCCGTATCTGATCAAGTGGTAGAAAATCTAGAACATGAACTTCAAGTGATGGGAGAGGCGAAAAGTAGATTCATCTGGGCAGTTTTATTAGGTGTCATCCCTGTCCTAGCAGTTATGTGGTTGTGGTAGATGATTTAGATAGTATAGAATTGTTATTCAGTAGATGGCTGTAACCACTGTATTTTGGTGTGGCTCTAACCACTGTATTTTGGAGTACAATTTCCTAGTTGTGCTAAGTAATGCACGCGATAATTTTAGCATGCATGAACATCTCATAAAAGTGCAGGGATCCCAAAAGTGAATTTGGATGAGTTCCAAAAGTGAAGGGATCCCAAAAGTGAAAGCATGTACCAGCCTCTCGGATCAAATACATGTCAATCTTCCCAATCAAGTTGGGATAGAATTCAAATCATACATTCGGATGTACAGGGACACATTGAGAAAGTGGAGAAGCTTTTTTTGAGACAGAGGTAGTAGTTCGAACAATTTTATCCCAAATTGAAATTGAAAAATACAAATTTATCATAATTTATCCCAATTTGCGGCGTTGAACACGGCCGCGCATCGATGGGCTAGAAGGGCCTGGACGACGGGCGGCTGAGGGGTGGTCATCTGCGCCATCCGAAAACTCGGACATGGAGGAGGGCTGGATCTATGGCTTTGCAACCACTCTTGGCACCGCCGCCGTCTTGGTGGCTGGATCTACGCCATCCGCAAACTCGGACATGGAGGAGGGCTGGATCTGTGCCATCGCAGCGATGTTGTAGGCGATGGCTTCAATCGTCTTGGCATCGATGACCACTGTCGACACGGCCGCCGTCTTGGTGTCCATTAGGAGGGCAACGGAAGTGAGACATCGGCAGGCTGCGACATTGAAGGCTGGATCTGCGCTGTCGCAGCGATGTTATAGGTCGCAGCGATGTTGTAGGCGATGGCTTCAATCATCTTGGCATCGATGACCACTGTCGACACGGCCGCCATCTTGGTGTCCATCAGCAACATATCTAAGGAGGGCAACGGAAGTGAGACATCAACAGGCTCCGACATTGAAGGCTGGATCTGCGCCGTCGCAGCGATGTTGTAGGTCGCAGCGATGTTGTAGGCGATGGCTTCAAGACGATCGATGAGCACTGTCGACACGGCCGCCGTCTTAGTGTCCATCAGCAACAGATCTGAGGAGGGTAACGAAAGTGAGACATCGGCAGGCTCCGACATTGAAGGCTGGATCTGCGCCATCGCAACGATGTTGTAGGCGATGGCTTCAATCGTCTTGGCATCGGTGAGCACTGTCGGCACGGCCACCGTCTTGGTGTTCTTCATCATCAATAGATCTGAGAAGATAAATGAAAGTGAGACAGAGAGAGACATTTCAACTATTTCTGAGGGTTAGATCCTCACCGGCACTCTTAGATCCTCACCGGCACTCTTAGATCCACGCCGCCGCACGGTTAGATCCATGCCGCCGCACGCTACAGTTCTACGCGGCCGCACGCACGGTTAGATCCATGCAGCCGCACGCACGGTTAGATCCACGTCGCCGCACGCACGCACACATGCTGCAGATCCACGCCGCCGCGATTGCCAGAGTAAGAGAGGAAGATGTGACTGCTAGGGTTGGTAGGTATGTGCTCTGCTCTTCTCTCCGTATGCGTCCATTGAGGTAGAGAGAGATATACAGGCCGTCCAATCATAAATGATCCCACAGTGCAAGCGTACGTTGAGCTATCAACCAACCAAGATCCGTGTGACATACATCTCGACCAATCAGAGATCAGCCAGTGAGTACAAATGAGGAAAACTGAGTAGAACTAAGAGGGGGAAAAGTGAGGAAATGTTTATCGGAAGGGCAAAACTGAGTAGGACTGAGTAAAACAAGTGAACCCAGAGGGGGGAAAACTGAGTAAAACTAAGTAAAACAGGGGCACCCAAATAATAAAGGGAGTAATGGAAATTGAAGCTTTTGGCATAAAAATTGTTAGATTGTGCTATTTGAACAATATAGTACATTTTGGCCGACGTGATATTGTTTGCAATTCAAAGATACACAAGTGTGACGAATTTGGACTTATTTGGACAAAGTTTGTAAGCATAGTGGGTATTTGGGAGGTGTGTTGAGTAGAAAGCCCTGCATCTTCATAGCTAGTAGCTCATGGACTAGGAAGTGGTTTTGGGAAAAACTTCATATCTCTATATTTCCTTTTCCATTATTATTTCTCCAGGTTGTAGGTAACATAACAAGACTTCATGGGAAGGTTCCACCATGTTTTGAATTATTTTGAATTAAACTAAACCCAAAACTATATTTTTTGAGTTTAGTCACTTAGAAAATGATAAATTTCCTTTTCCATTATTATTTCTCTAGGTTGTAGGTAACATAACAAGACTCCATGGGAAGGTTCCACCATGTTTTGAATTATTTTGATTTTTTTTGAATTAAACTAAACCCAAAACTATATTTTTTGAGTTTAGTCACTTAGAAAATGATAAATGTGGCTTAAGCGATGAACTTATTCGAGGTGCATGACCATAGAAAACTTGCAATAACACATACATTCAAATTAATTGTTCAAAATAAAATCTTTCTCTTGCTCCTGGTGTGACTCGCTGGGTCCACCACCTTACTCCGGGTAACCCTACCAGGGATATTATCGGTGTCTTCCTTCCTTTTGCCCTCTTTCTTGTTCTTCTTCTTCTTCTCTTCGGGTTGTGCCAAGACCGAGACAACCATATCATACGAAGCTTGTGCTCTTTCTTCTAATGCATTTTCTTCCCTTGCTTCTACAATCTTCCCTTTCTTCTAATGCATTTTCTTCTCAATCAATTCCCTCACTCAGCTGGCTATGCATTGCTTCAACGGCCTCTAGATCCATCTGTTCCCTCTGCTCTCGATCCATCAGTTCAAGCAGCTCTCGATTCATCTGTTCAATCTGCTCTCGATCCATCGGTTCAAGCAGCTCTCGATCCATCGGTTCAAGCAGCTCTCGATTCATTGCTTCAATCTCCTCATGTTGAATTGCTGCTTCATTCTCCTCTGCATTTGCTGCTCCCGCCTGATCTTCCATTCCAAAAGCTGGGTCAACTAGATTTTTACAAAGCCTAGCAATGTGTCTAGGGGTTCCACAACGTTTGCACTTACGTCATCGAATCGGTGCACCACCCTCTGCACTAGCTCTGATCATATTCTTCCTCGGCCTACCTGCCGGTCTAGTCAAAACTGGAGAGTACAGTTTGAAGCCTGGATTGACTTTCATCCATTGGTCTTTTCCCAACAAGGTAGGAACATTCATAGCATATGCAACCCTAAATTTGTCAACAGAGAAATACTCTGACACATACTGATCAACTTCACCTTCTGCACCCGCTATAACACTCATGAAAAACAATGCGTGTATGCAGGGTATCCCACGGATCTGCCATCGCCTACAATGGCATGTCCTATCAACCAAACTCACTGGATACCTCCACTGCCTATTTTTACTGTTAGTGTAGGTTACCTCAGCCTCCATTCCTTTTCTGATGCATTTCATCTTCAATTATTTTTCCCTGGCATGCAAAGACTTAATCAAAGATGGGAGCATGAGATGGCCAACATATTTTGTGGCTGCAATTCTTTGACGCAGATCGATCTTTATCATGATCATCTGCCTAATCTTATCAAATATTTGCCACAGCATAAGCCCTTTCAATGACTTGACCTTTGCATTGAAACTCTCCGCAAGGTTACTTGTTACATAGTCTACCTTGCAAATTTCATTGAATTGGCTTCTTGACCACACCCTACCATGTTGTTCATTCAAGTACTCCTTCACCCCAGGTTTTTGTTTATACAACACTTTCAAATGAAACAGATGCTTCCTAATGCTGCATGTGTATGCAGCTGGCCATAGGTTGTCAGTATAAACTTTACCCTTGAATTTCTTTGTAAAATTCTGTACCAAGTATCGCATACATTCCCTATGCTCCACTCCAGGGAATACTACTTCTACTGCACTCTCCAAACCTTTGCAAGCGTCTGTGTGGATAGCAAGTCCTGGTGGATGACCTATAAGGTCGCGCAAATTCTGCAGAAACCAAGTCCAACTTTCCTCTGACTCAACCTCCAAAACTCCATAAGCAACAGGGAACATCCAATTGTGTCCATCAACTAGCTGTCCTTTAAACCTGCCATGAAGAGCTGTTGCATCCACGGCCAAATAAGGCCTGCAACCATCCAGAAAGCCTTTCCAGCAAGCTTTGAAACAAACAAAAGCCCTGCTAAAACATTTCTTCTGCATTATCCTCCCGCTTTTCCATTTGTAGGGAACTGTATGCTTGTCTATCGCTATAACACTGCCTGGACTAGTCATCTCCACTTCAGCTTTGAAAGTGTAAAACAACTGAAAGCTTTCATTCCATGGACCATTGATCCTATCAAGAGCCATTTCCTTTGCATAGAACATCCTCATGTAAGGTATGTTTATACTAAACTTATCAGATATCAATTTTATGAGTGCTGTTGGACCAAGTGTTGGAGTTTCTCTCAGCCAATCTATGATTGCATTTGCCAACTACCTAGTCTTTGCTAGCTTTGATTTCTCCTCTGGCGCTCCCGCTCGAGGTGGACAAGTATGGTCGATCGAGTTCTTCTTTATCTGAAACATAATTATAAGGGATGTCAGTAACAGTTAACAAATTTTACACCGTGATCTAAAATACACAACTGGTTGGCGTAGTACCTGAACCACGGTGCTTCTGAGAATTGTGGATGCATGCAGCCTCCACTTACACCTCTTGTATGGGCACTTAACTGTGAACCTACCTGGCTCACTTTTAATAACCTCATAATCATTCTTGGTGAGAATGCAATATGTAGTAATTGCATTACGGCAGTCCATCATCGTTTCAAATACGGTGCCTTCTGCAAGCTGAGGATCCTCCCTGTTCCACTCAATTGTTGGCAAGTCATCACCTTTGTAATCGGCTAAAATGAGGCTATCATTGTTCTCATCCTTCTCTTCATCATCAGTGTCATCAAATCTGGCACCTTGTGCAATATCTTCCATGTATTGATCCTCCATTGCCTGCTTACTGCATCGATCTACTGATACGTCTCCAACGTATCTATAATTTTTGATGCTCCATGCTTGTTTTTACACCATTTGCCTATTGTTTCGTTACACTTAGTGGCACTTTTATGCATTTTCCGGAACTAACCTATTAACAAGTTGCCACAGTGCCAGTTTCCTGTTTTCTGCTGTTTTTGTGTTTCAGAAGTGATACACAGGAAATATTCTCGGAATTGGACAAAACAAGTTCCTGAAGTCTTATTTTACCTGATCAGATTTCCAGAACACATCGCGATCCACCGCCGCCGTCGACCCGAAGATCGGGAGGGTCCAGAAGCTCTTCCTGGCACCCTGCCGGAGAGGGGAATCGCCACCGGAGGTCTTCTTCATCGCCATGCTTGCCTCCGGAGCGATGAGTGAGTAGTCTACCTTGGACTATGGGTCCATAGCAGTAGCTAGATGGTTGTCTTCTCCACCATGTGCTTCATGTTTAGATCTCATGAGCTGCCCTACATGATTGAGATCACCGTTATGTAATTCTACATGTTTGGTTTGTTGGGATCCGATGAATATTGGTGTTTATGATTGAGTTGATGTACTGAATATTATCTTTTGTTATCTCTATGTTGTTTATGATCTTGCATGCTCTCCGTTGTTAGTAGCTATCTTGGCCGAGTAGTTGCTAGTGACTCCAAGAGGGGGTATTTATGCTCGATAGTGGGTTCATGCCTCTATTTCACATGGGGGAGTGACAGAAACCTCTAAGGTGGTAGATGTGCTGTTGCTATTAGGGAGAAAACAACATTCATATGCTCAAGGGCATATGCTTTGTTTACATTACACACTTTGCTTAATGCAATTATCTGTTGTTCGCAACTTAATACTACTGGGGTGTTGATATCCCCGGGAGTGGATTATTAGTCATAGATGCAGTTGGATGGTGGTCTATGTATTTTGTTGTAATGCCCAGAGTAAATCTCATAGTGATCTTCTTAACATATCACGTTTATCTTTATTCTATCAATTGCCCAACTGTAATTTGTTTACCCAGCATGTGTTATTTATCTATGGAGAGACACCACTAGTGAACTGTGGACCCCGGTCCTATTTCCATCATATTGCTATCACCTGTTTACTTTACTCGTACTGTTTACTTTACTCGCACTGTTTACTTTACTCGCATACTTTTATTGTTTTCCACTCGATACGCTCATAATCTTTGTTTCAAGCAAACCGGTGAGATTGACAACCTCATCGCAAGTTGGGAACAAAGTACTTGGTTGTGTGTGTGCCGGTTCCGCGTTGCTACTGGCCGAAGACGAGTCAACAAGTATCGTTAAATGGCGCCCTTGTTGGAGTGTTATTAAGCCAGTCTGCATCACCTTCAGTCGTCGCTGTCTCTCCTCTTCAAGATCGACATTAAACCTTGGTTTCTTAACTGAGGGAAAACTAGCTGCTATACTCATCATACCTTCCTCTTGGGGTTCCCAACGGGCTGGTTATTCACCACGCACAAGGAGAGTCTGCTCCCACGTCAACTTGGCACCATCAGTAATTTCCTGGCGCCATCAACCACGCAGCAGCTAATTTTCTGGCGCCGTTGCCGGGGAGGAAGAGAAGACTTCTGCGAGGGGAGTTTTTTGCACACACATCCTTTACTTTGTTTTATTGTTTTGCTTTACTTTATTTATTTTACCTGCATCGTTTTTATATCAAAAACCCAAAAAAATTAGAATCCTTGGTAGTTGTTATTTCTTTACTTTAGTTTATCATGTTGATCCCTAAGTACGTTCTGGAGGACCTCTCAGTAGGTAGTGGTTCGATTATTGGCAAAAGTAACGTTGAGGAGTTCTTTAATCACATTAGTATGCATGAGGAAGTTGAGGAAAAGTCTTGGGTTGAGCTTGCTCCTAGTATTGAAGTTGCTTCTGTTTATCTAATTGACATGTTGGAAACTAGGTTTGCTAGTCTTAATCCTTTTATGCAATATATGTTCCTTAAGCTTCATGAAATTGAGGACCCCAAAAAGAAAGCTTTTATCTTGGAAACTTTGCGCCTAGAATTTAAGGATGTCGTTATTGAAGCTAGGAAAGTTCTTAAACGTTTTAATAAACTCGGTTCACCTATAACGGTTGTTAGTGCAAATGATGAAGGGGCCGAGATACCTATACCTTGCAAGCTTTCGAAAATAATTTTGACTGGATTTGTCCTGAAAATCTTTTTGATGAGAATAGTGTACCAAAGCATGATCACAAAGGGTCTTTGAAAACTTATGTGGATGAAATACAATGCCTTATTGACAAGACCTCTGCAGTTGATCTTAATGCTTCTTCTGATGTTACTTGATTCACAATTTTCTGCGCCTAGCTCAAAGGCGTTAAAGAAAAGCACTCTTGGGAGATAACCCAATGTTTTCTTCTCAGTACTTTTTCTTTTATTTGAGTCTTGCAAGTTATTACTACTATAATGACCGCTCCTTATCTTATTTATTTCGTTTTTGTGCCAAGAGAAGCCCCTAATTTGAGCGAGGTAAAGATTTGGGGATGTCGCTGTCCTGAAACTGTTTTTGGTGCTGCACCGTAAAAATTCGTATAAATTCTCTGTTTATCTTTTGGACCTGCAATTTCTTGTGCATATGCCCCAGGTTATATCAAAACTTTTGTTAGTTGAACACTTTTTGATTTGAGCAACAGAAAATCCCTCAAAAATTCGACCTTTGTCAGCTGTTCAGTTTTGACAGATTTCTGCCAATATTTGTGTTTGCCACTTTATCGCTTTCTTTTGAGTTCTTTTGATCACGGAACTTTTGGGGAGGTTGCTACAGTAGTATTTGCTATATATGTGGTGGTTTTGAGTTTAAACCTGAAGCAAATAGAGGGTTGATTATATGTTATGCTTGCACTAATGTTGCTAATAGAATTGTGTTTAGTTTTGTATGAAGGAAGTTTTCAAGTGTAGGGATTGGAGAATGATGAGATGAGTTGAAGAATGGACAAAAGCTCAAGCTTGGGGATGCCCATGCATCACCCCAAGAAATATCCAAGAAGTACAAGCGTCAAAGCTTGGGGATGCCCCCGAGGCACCCCTTCTTCATCGGCAAAAATCAGGTCACCTTTCAAAACACTATATTTTTATTGCTTCATGCACTATGTGTTTTTCTTGGAGCGTCAGTTGTTTTAGTTTTATTAGTTGGTTTAGTTTGTTTGTTTGCTGCAATAAATGGTTGGACCCCAACAAATTTCTTTTGGAGAAGTTGCCTCTCTTTTCATTGCCAAGAACACTCTAGTTTTCACTCTTTTCGTTCAATGAGTGTTCTTCTTTTTCTGCTGCTGCTTTTGGTTTTCGTTTTCGCCTTGATTTGCGTTCAGATCTTGTCATATCTTTTCATCAAGGTGTATTTTTGCCTCTGATCTTTATTAGTTTTCATCAAAAGAGGCGTTTATAAAAATTTCAAATGGTGTTGGAAAAGAGAAAAAGCTTTGTGCAAAATAGTGGTACAAGAAGGAGCTTGTGTAGACTGCGGCTTAAGCTTTTTCATGTCATGCTTGATGTCTTTTTGATAGTATGCTTAGTGGTTTTGCTGTAGCATGACTTGTCTCAAATAACTAAGATTGCCTAATGAGCCTTTGAAAAAATCATGCGTTGTTTTTATTGTATGGAAGCATTATTTTGGTTTTCTCCTTGATGCTTTATTTGGGCTGACTTGGCGCATGCTCACACATGTTAGACTTTTATAAAGTCGCCAATGGCCTTCATGATCATTTAGTTTTTGACTTTTGATGCCATCTTATGCTTCTTTTAATGTCGCTTTGTCGCTTTGCATGATTATGGCCATTATTGCTCTCTTAGTTGGTCGCTCCCAGTCTTTTGCTAGCCCTCGCCTTGTACTGGGTATGAGCTCTACTCGTGCATCCAACTCCTAAAAGCCAAAGTTTTCCAAAGTGTCCACCATACATACCTACTAGCAATTTGCTATTCCAAGTAAATTTGACTTGCTTTTATTTTCTCTTCAAATTAAACTCTTACCAGTGTTATGCGAAATTCGGTCAGTAAAGCTCTCACGAACCGGAAGGCACACTTTACTTTTTCCTGTTCTTAAAGATTTGACATTGTGGTCTCTTATGTTGAGTTGTTATGCTTGCAAGTTGTAAGTTGGATTCTAGCCCAGCCATGCTGTCATGGGCAAGCTTTCAACATTGCACATCTTAATTGAGTTGATATCGTGATCTTTTGTTTATGGATGCCCGCGGTGTGAAATGAATTGGGAATCTTGTGGGGATCATGGAGTTTGTATATGTGTTAGGGAAACGCCGGGCCGCCAATCTAAGCCATGCATAATTCATGGTGGAAATTTGCAGCATACCCATGGTGAACATTCGACAACGCATCTCACAATAAAAAGCTAAACAAAAGGCAAATAAAAGAGATGTCGAGGTGTTCATTGTCTGCTTGTCCTGTCATTTTGGTGTGGGCTTGTTCCATGTCATCGGGCACGGAGGTACCCCAATGGCAGTTCTCAATGATATGCATATACTTACAATGACAAGAGCCTTGCTTGGGACTCTAAGTACAGTAGCATGAGGTTTGGGTACTCGTATTCACGGGGCACGAGGTTTTCAACTTATGATTTGTCAAGCATATGCATCATAATTGTTCTCGCATTAACTTTAACCATTCAAGATGCTTATGATGGGGGCAATGAGAGCTCAAAGCCGGTAAGTACCATAATTTTTGAAGGTTATAAAACTTGCAATCACTGCTTCCCTCTGCGAAGGGCCTTTCTTTTACTTTTATGTTGAGTCACCACCTTCTTTCTTTATGCACCATTAAGATAGCATAGTTGTCATTCTTAGTGTGATATGCATTGTCCCAAAGTTCATTGATTGATTCATGATGATTGGTTTCACTTGTTCTTAAATTATTTGTATCTAGTCGCCCTCTTAAACTTGAAGGTGTCCTATGCATTTATGTTTTGCTCTCTTTAAAGGACAAGCTGAAAACCACTTGTATGTTTTTCCTTATGATTTGAACACACGTTTGACTTTCATTGTTTCATTATCATGATCTTTTGTTTGTGTTCATTTTCATGTTTACAACATGGTTGCTAAGTTTCTTATTGTCATGATTATATCTTCATGCCCATGTTTTAAGTTCTTATGATCCCAGCTCACAAATGCTTACATATATGATCAAGATTGTGTAGGTGCATGTCACCTCAAAAATTATTCTTTTGTTATCACTTACCTACTCGAGGATGAGCAGGAGTTAAGCTTGGGGATGCTTGATACGTCTCCAACGTATCTATAATTTTTGATGCTCCATGCTTGTTTTTACACCATTTGCCTATTGTTTCGTTACACTTAGTGGCACTTTTATGCATTTTCCGGAACTAACCTATTAACAAGTTGCCACAGTGCCAGTTTCCTATTTTCTGCTGTTTTTGTGTTTCAGAAGTGATACACAGGAAATATTCTCGGAATTGGACGAAACAAGTTCCTGAAGTCTTATTTTACCCGATCAGATTTCCAGAACACATCGCGATCCGCCGCCGCTGTCGACCCGAAGATCAGGAGGGTCCAGAAGCTCTTCCCGGCACCCTGCCGGAGAGGGGAATCGCCACCGGAGGTCTTCTTCATCGCCATGCTTGCCTCCGGAGCGATGAGTGAGTAGTCTACCTTGGACTATGGGTCCATAGCAGTAGCTAGATGGTTGTGTTCTCCACCATGTGCTTCATGTTTAGATCTCATGAGCTGCCCTACATGATTGAGATCACCGTTATGTAATTCTACATGTTTGGTTTGTTGGGATCCGATGAATATTGGTGTTTATGATTGAGTTGTTGTACTGAATATTATCTTTTGTTATCTCTATGTTGTTTATGATCTTGCATGCTCTCCGTTGTTAGTAGCTATCTTGGCCGAGTAGTTGCTAGTGACTCCAAGAGGGGATATTTATGCTCGATAGTGGGTTCATGCCTCTATTTCACCTGGGGGAGTGACATAAACCTCTAAGGTGGTAGATGTGCTGTTGCTACTAGGGAGAAAACAACATTCATATGCTCAAGGGCATATGCTGTGTTTACATTACACACTTTGCTTAATGCAATTATCTGTTGTTCGCAACTTAATACTACTGGGGTGTTCGGATTGATATCCCGGGAGTGGATTATTAGTCATAGATGCAGTTGGATGGCGGTCTATGTATTTTGTTGTAATGCCCAGAGTAAATCTCATAGTGATCTTCTTAACATATCACGTTTATCTTTATTCTATCAATTGCCCAACTGTAATTTGTTTACACAGCATGTGTTATTTATCTATGGAGAGACACCACTAGTGAACTGTGGACCCCGGTCCTATTTCCATCATATTGCTATCACCTGTTTACTTTACTCGTACTGTTTACTTTACTCGCACTGTTTACTTTACTCGCATACTTTTATTGTTTTCCACTCGATACGCTCATAATCTTTGTTTCAAGCAAACCGGTGAGATTGACAACCTCATCGCAAGTTGGGAACAAAGTACTTGGTTGTGTGTGTGCAGGTTCCGCGTTGCTACTGGCCGAAGACGAGTCAACAAGTATCGTTAAACGGCACCCTTGTTGGAGTGTTATTAAGCCAGTCTGCATCACCTTCAGTCGTCGCTGTCTCTCCTCTTCAAGATCGACATTAAACTTTGGTTTCTTATATGAGGGAAAACTAGCTGCTATACTCATCATACCTTCCTCTTGGGGTTCCCAATGGGCTGGTTATTCACCACGCACAAGGACAGTCTGCTCCCACGTCAACTTGGCACCATCAGTAATTTCCTGGCGCCATCAACCACGCAGCATCTACCAATTCAGGAAACATCAACTCATCCTCATCATCTTGAGGAGACAGATCCTCAATCTCTGCATCGTCCTCCACATCGACCGCAGGAACGATCTGGCTACCACTACCACTAGCACTGGGGATAGATGGTGCTGCTGTGGACCTACAAGGAGCGGGGCGGCGCACACGATTAGCAGAGGCAGCAACACTAGAGAGACATGATGCCCGACCACCTGATGATGCCCCAACACGAGATGATGCCTGGACCCTGTCCACATGGATTCGAATTTTACCGACACGGTAAGAATCATTTAAAGCAAAAAGAATTCCCAGATCCTTGTCGGAAATTAGTGGAACATATGTTCCCTCCGTGCTGTTGAAATATTGGAAATCAACTGAATCGCTAGAGCCCTAGGGGTACTGAGCGCAGATGTTATCTTTTAAATCCCTCAACGAGATGGTAGTTGCAACCACCGCTGGGATGTAAAATCCGCTCACATTGCGTTCAGAATCACGCAAAAAGCTAGTATCCAGCCTGACCACCAGCCGAAAAGCCAGCGCTGGATCAATCCTATTCGAAAAGCAACGCAGTTAGTTGAGCAACAACGATTCTCGCTCAAAAACTTCCTACTGTTAATTCACATAGGCAGACGATGCTTACCCAAATGGAATCCATGCGTTAGATCCCTTCGATTCCCAATCTTCTCCGCCGTTGAGGGGCATAATCGGCACACCAGACGGCTATACAAACTCTACCGCGATAGGGGTAGATCTAGTGGAGGCGGAGCCCTCTCTGCCTCCCGGGGGTGGTGGTGGGGGCGGGGGCAGCTCGGGGGCGGACGACGCCGTAAGGTAGGAGGGCAGGACGGCGTGGCGGCGGAGGGGCGGTGTGTGAGCTCTTCCAGTCTCGGGCGGAGGGGAAAGCTTTTTTTGAATGACAGACCGCCAGTCCGGCGTGTCTCATTGGGTCAACAGTCAACACCATTCAAAAGCAACGGTCCATTCACAACCACCGTGGCTCCCTAGCCATCACCGGTAACGGTCTAAGGCCTCTGACCAGACGGCAACCCTCCCGTCGAAGCGTCTGCGAGGGGTTTCAAACTAGAGCGAGGGGAAAACTGAGGAAAAGTTAAGCGGCTGGGAAAAACTGAGCACAACTAAGGACCCGAGGGCACGAAAATAGAAATCCCATCTTAATATGAGTTTGGGGCTTACTTTAAAGTAAAAGGAAATGATTTGGTGATTGTATTCAAGGTATCTTAAAAGAATAACATTTGAAGAACATATTCTTAATGTCTAAATATTACTTAAGTTCACTTGGTGTACTTTACTTTCTTTACTGGAAATCATACAATGATTGATAGGACATTACTATTCCTTTTAATATTCTTCTAGGATTGAACTCATATTTTTAAGTGATTATAAAAATTGGTTTAGGAACTTCTCATGATAAGTCACAAATATAAAGGTAACAACCATTGAATAATAGATTGTAATTAGAAGGCATATTTGGATTCTAGAAATGATTTAATATTTCCCAATTTTAATCATTGTTAGTTAAAAATAAATAAGGGAAATAACTTTTAGGGTTTTTAATGTTTTAATAACTCAAGATTTAAGAATTAATGTTCAGTTAACAAAAAGAGAGTTATAAGATGATTCTTGGACTTAAGAAGTAATTAACTATTAGTTTTATTAGTTGTATTATTTTCATGTTTATCAAGTAAAAGTAAATTGGTTGTATTTATTTTATTCTTTAAATGATTTTTCCTAATTTATAATCAAATGATTAATTGGGCAGTGGCCCAAGTAGACCTGACCGAACTGGCCCATAAGGCCGGCCCAATCGGCCCCGTCTGGCAGGGGTCAAACCCTCCGGCTCGGTCCGACCGACGGCCAGACCGACCCTTACCATCGCTCTGCCCCTCGCGTTCCTCTGCTCGACCTCGACGCCGCCCTCGCCGCTGACCGCTGCCTCCGCCTGGCTCCGGCAATGCTTGCCACTGCCATCGGTTGGAAACAGACCGGACCTCACTAATCTACACCGCCATCCCGGTCGATTTGCTTAGCTCGTCGCGCTTGTCCTCGACCCTAGGAACCCTAGATCGCCGGAGTTCGGCTCACTGCCGGCCGCTGCTGGCACTGCTGCTTGCTGGCGTGGCCTCGCCAAGGACATCTCCGCCGCCTTAACGCCACCCTGCACCCGTACACATTCGCGCGACACCAGCTAGTCCTCCGACTACTCTTCAACTGCCGCGGCCTCGTCGGCCTCTCCTTCATGTTCTTTGAGCTCTCGATGTCCCTCTCGATGGCCTCGACTTCTACCTTGTGCCCCAGCTCGACCTTGCCAGTGGTGAGATGGTGGTGATGGTGTTCTGGTGGTGTTGTGGGTGGTGTCGTGCTGCTGGTGTGGTGATGCCGTTGTGTTGGTCTACCCTTCATCCTCGTTGCCGGTAGGACGGTGTTGTCGACGCAACCCCGGCATCGCTTCCTTCACCTACTATACTGTGAGCTACTCCTCTCTATTACTCTACTGCAATGGCTATGAGTTGGTGGCTATGTGCTTGTGTGTGGCTGCCTAGTTGTGGTGTTGATCTACTCCTGCTAAATAATTGCTTGATGAGATGGTGTGCATATTGGATAAGAACAAATACATATACACTTGATCTTGCTGTTTTGATTTGAAGAATTGTTAGCTGTTTGATTTAATGGTGAGCTTGTAGGCATGATAACTATACTCTGTTGCAAGGCATAAAATTGTGCAGTGCTGGTTTGATCATGTGCATGATTGATACGTCTCAAACGTATCTATAATTTTTGATGCTCCATGCTTGTTTTTACACCATTTGTCTTGTGTTTCGTTACACTTCATGGCATTTTTATGCGGTTTCCGGAACTAACCTACTAACAAGATGCCACAGTGCCAGTTCCCTATTTTCTGCTGTTTTTGTGTTTCAGAAATGCTACACAGGAAATATTCTCGGAATTGGACAAAACAAGTTCCAGAACCCCTATTTTTCCCGGAAGTGGACCGAAGACCGAACAAGAGTCGGAGGGGGGCCAGAGGGAAGGCACACCATGAGGGGGCGCGCCCCCCTCCTGGCCGTGCCCAGGGGTGGTGAGGCCCCCTGGTGGCCCTCTGACGCCGCCTCTTCACCTATTTAAAGCCTTCCGAAGACCAAACCCTAAATGAATCGGCATATTTCCAGAAAGAGTTTCGCAGCTCCACCGTCGCCGTTGACAAATTTTGGAGGACAGAAGTCTCTGTTCCGGCACCCTGCTGGGACAGAGAAGTGCCCCCAGAGCCATCTCCATTGGTCTCCATCGCCATCTCCGCCGTCTCCATCGACCTCACCGCCATCTCCACCAACCTTGCTGTCTCCTATGATGAGGAGGGAGTAGTTCTCCCCCGGGGGGTTGAGGGCTCTACCGGTAGCTATGTGGTTCACCTCTCTGTCCCATGATGTGATCTTTATGTGATTGCGAGCTTTGTATCTAGTTGAATTGGTAGATGTTATTATTCAGATATTATGCTACTCCTATGCTTTATTATTGTACTCTCCGGAGATACCTCGTATCATGGTGTAAAGGTGACTAGTGTGTGCATCATGTGTATCTTTTTGGTTAATGTCTCTATGAAATGTTGGTGTTTGTTGGAACCATCTAGTGCATTCATGGTGATAGTGTGGGACAATCTAGTTTGGGTACATATGGACTTTGAGGAGTGCTTCGTAGCCCTACGCATGATTAGTGTTCGTTTTCCATTGGAGAATTATTTTGAGTTGCATATTGATGATAGTATCTATTGGTTCAATTATGTTATATTTGTTGAGAGTGTGTCCACTAGTGAAAGTATGATCCCTAGGCCTTGTTTCCAAGCTTTGCACACCGTTTGCATTCAATTTTGTTACATGTCTGCTTGCAGCGATATTTATTTTAGATTACACTTACTACTCATAATCATCACTACTACTTCTATTTCACTATCTCTTCGCCGAACTAGTGCACCTATACATCTGACAAGTGTATTGGGTGTGTTGGGGACACAAGAAACTTTCTGTATCGTAATTGCAGGGTTGTTTGAGAGGGATAGCTTTGACCTCTTCCTCCCTGAGTTCGATAAACCTTGGGTGATCCACTTAAGGGAAACTTGCTGCTGTTCTACTGTCACATCCCAAAAATTTGGAATGTGAAAAATAAATAAAAGGAACCATGGCTGCTTGTCTAGATTTAAAATTTCACAAGGAATTAAAACTTTTTGATTTATCTTAAGACCTTATTAGAAAAGCCATTTTAAACTTTTATTATTCATTGAAGAAACTCCTTTTGAGAAAATAAGATTTCAAAATACTATTTTGATTTTATTCAAATCCTATAGAAGCATATTTGCAAAAGAAATATTTTACAAAATTATTTATATCCAAGAAACCTTGCTATGACAAAAGCATGTTTTAAATAAAAACCAAATATTATTTCTATAAAGTTTATTCTCTAATTTTAAAAGGAATTATTTTGAAAACCCTAATTCTATTTTATCTTATGCAATAAAGCCCATAGATCAATTTATAAAGCTTTATTAAAATTCTTCCTTAAATTGTGAAAAACATGTTTGTTACTGT
Source organism: Dactylis glomerata (assembly GCA_007115705.1). NCBI lineage: Eukaryota > Viridiplantae > Streptophyta > Magnoliopsida > Poales > Poaceae > Dactylis > Dactylis glomerata. The sequence goes on along the minus strand of QXEO01001278.1, from coordinate 3,507,851 downwards.
TCTGGAACGTTGCTTTGAATTTTAGAAATTTATACAAATTGGTTTGAAGCAAATTGGACCAAAGTTGCAAAAGTTATAAAAGAAATAAGAAAATAAAAAAAGAAAAGAAGAGAAAAACAAAAAAATAGAAAAGGCTAAAGGGAGATGGTTCGGCCCAGAACTGAAAGTCAGCCGCGGCCCACCAGCACAGAAACCCAAAGCGGTACGGCGCCCTCTCTCTCTCTTCGCTGATAGTGGGCCCGCACTGTCAGCATCATCTCCCTCCCCCGTCCGAAAATCACGCCGGAGATCCCCGCGCATTAACATCGGCAAGATCCTCTCCCCTCCTTATTTCCCTGCCAAATTCAATGACAGACCGCACCTATAAAATCCCCCCAGTCTCCTCTCCTTCCTCCCTCTTTTTCCAAACCGATTGCGCCGCCAGGACGACGCAATTCCTCGTCGGGATCCGCCGTGACTGCGGCCATTTCCGCTCGAATCCGGTGCCCCCCCGGTGAGTCTGCACCCCCTTTCCCCTCCCAACCTCTTCCCCCAGCTCAGGTGTACCCTCTGACACCCTCCCCTTGCTCTCTTGCACAACAGATCGACGCGTTCGTCCGCGGCCGTAGCACACCGGCGCCCGCGCAACCTCCAGCCGCTTATCCTCTCCGCGGTAGGAAGAAATCAACGACATTGACCTTGCTCCCGTCCTCGCCGCATCATTCTGTAGCCTGTCCTCACCTCTGCCATTGCCAGGAGTCTCGGAAACGACATCGCCGGCAACCATCCGGGCGTAGCGCCGCCGACCGCGTCATCTTCGGCGACACCCTAGAACCCTAGGTGAGCGGATCTATTTCCGACCGTCAGATCTAGATCTGACGGTTCTGTTTTAATCTATTTTACCGAAATGCCTACATGTTGAGTCTAGTCAGCGGTACAGTCAGCTTTTTCCAGCAAATCAGAGCCTGCCACTTGTCAAACACGTCAGAATTTGTCTCTGTTAATTTGGAAATAGCCAGAAAATGATTTAAATTTCAGAAATTCATAACTTCTGTTCTGTTAATTCAAAAAAGCAAATAATATGTCTATGGATTCCTAAAATTGTGTAGAACATTATTCTGTAATAAAATTTGACCTTTGAACTAGTTAAAAACATTCAAATTTAAATATGTGAATTTGAGTATTTTTGATATAGTTCAAATTCTATAAATACTTTATAATTAATTCTTTTTGCAATAGGATCCTATTATCATCCTCTATCCAGTAGAACCATTGCACAAATTAATTGGACCAATTTTACCAAGTATTCAAATTCAAATGGAGGTTTGAGTATTTTCCTCCTAGATTTAATTCTATAATTAATTTAGGCATAATTCCTTTTGTAAAATTGATTATCTTGATAATAGCAAATCACCAGAACACTTTATACATCTTTTCACACTTTCCAAGATCAAATCCATTAGTTCATCTTTTTGCAAGAATTGTGTTATTTGAAACACTTAGCAAATATCAAATCCCTAAAATCCTATCATGCACTTTTGTGCTATTTGTTTTGTCCCACTAAACCAAAGAGGTGTGAAATATACTAAGTCCTAAAGACCACATAAAATTCACCATGACTTAGTAAAAACCTACTCTCTACCTTGCCCAAGTGCAAAACCCTCAATCTCATCTCATCCAAATTCTTCTAAGTGTTGACTACTCCATCCAACAATGTGGCATAGAAGTTTCCCATACCAAGACCTTGGAGAAGATATTGAAGAGAAGACAAGGAGCTAAAGTCAAAGAGGAAGATCAAGAGAAGAAAAGTCAAGAAGACAAAAGTGACAAAGCCCATGACTTAGGAATTATTCATCCAGCCTAAGTTATTTTGCTAAGTGTTTAACTCTCCCTAAACAATCTATGAAACCCCATCAATCTTAAGTCCTTGACTTAGCCATTCCCTCCATCCATATCAAGCCAACTTCATGCAAATATCACTAAGACAAATCAAAGACTAAACTAAAACTAATAAACACTTTTGTCTTGTTTGATTATGTTGCTTGGATGGTGTGTTTATGTTGTGTTCCTTTTATCTTATAGATGTACGGAGAGCTACGTGTGTTGACTAAGAGAAGTACAATCTTCAGAATATTTACTAAGGCAAGTGTCATCATCTCCTTGTCCTACTAAAGAATTGTCACTAGTAGTTTTTCTTGTAGAAGATGCATGTGTAGGTGTTTTTTTTATAAATATGGTCTTAGTAGTTATGATTTTATGCTAAGTCTATTGCCTAGCTTATGTCTAGCTTTTGCATCTCCTAGTAGAACTGCTGCTGCTATAGGTTGCCTAACACTTGTTGTGGGAAGGGATTATCACATGATTTAGCTGAGTGTTGAAAACCATTGTTTTACAAAACCAAGAAAACAACTAAGTTAATGAAACACCTGGGTGGAAAGTGGTAAGAATGGATTTATGTTGAGTGGTTCCCTGGGGTCATGTTGTCGAACCTCTCAACCACCAGGTGTATCTCACTTGTGGACGGCCACCCAGGAACAAAGAAATTGGAGACGTTCAATGTCGTGAAGCTTCCAGTGCAACCACGAGTCATATGGGCTCTGTCTTGACTAACTAAGTTGCGAGAACTCAGCCAGATGGACAGAGGGTGGTATTTGGGAGCGCGTCCGGGTTGGTCTGAGGGATTGCCTCTGAAAGGTCTCGTCTTGGTCTTCACTTGGCCATTTGAGGAAAATGAGCATCATGGCAAAAGAGGTTGACTGAGTCTTGTGGGAAAAGTGCACCACCTCTGCAGAGGGTTAAACCTAAGTACTTAGCCGTGTCCCCGGTTATGGACAATTTTGAGCGACATGATTTTGAAGCTGTTCAAGGATCTCATCATGCCAACTTCTTAAAATTAAAACTTATGGGTTGAACTGGGAATATGGCAAGTGGTGCAAGTGTCTATTGGCTAGCAGTTCCTGTGCCATTTCTATGTGCCAGTGTCTGCAGGAATAGGTCACCCAAACCAACTTGTCCATATGTAGCAATTAAGGATTTTGACATTTGATGTAGGTATCTATCGACCAGTGTGTCCCGTACGATAACTACGGCCTGTGGCTATAGGGGTAGATCACCCAAGTCAAGTTGTCCAGCTAAAAGTTTTGCCTTATGAAAATGGTAGGATAAAAATTGCTTAGTGCAAATAGGTCTGAAGATCCACCTAGCCAAATATTCATTTAAGTGTTAGGCTCCATTTGTGTCCACCAAACAATGACATCTTGCCAATACAATTCAAGTGTATTGACCCTTTGTGGCTGCAACGTTTCATGTTGCAGATTTTTGATGATAAGAAAGGTACGACAGGGTTACGAGTCTATCCGCAACATGATTCGCCTGTGGCACATGAAGAAGAAGGACTCCATGCTAGTTTTGATTTCATTGTAAACTTTGAAAGCTCTATGCTATGAGCATTGTAAGTTCTTTATGTAATTTGCTGGATCATGCGATGTAATAAAATGACCTTTGTTTCTTGATATTATATCTCAAACTGTGTGTGCTAGCGTTGATCCAGGGACTAGCACTGAAAAGCACAGGGATCGTCATCTTTAAAAGATGAGGTCACTACAGATGGTATCAGAGCATTGTGTTGCCCTTAGGTTCGTGACCCTAGGATTGGACAAAGACCTCTTAGAAATATAGGAGTTGCTTTTATTTCTAAGTTAAAAGTTTACACACTCATTACCTCGTAAACTCTCCCCTTAGTCATTTTGTCTCTACTTCTCTAGGTTACAACTCAAAGGCAAAGAGCTTCAACTTCAACACCTCAAAGGACGTCAAGATCCACCCACCCCTATCATCAAAGGAAGCAAATTGAAGGAGTGTAGAAGAAAAGGTCTAAGCATCAATAGTTATAGGACTTAGAAATTTTTATAAAGGATCTTGATAACAATAGAACCAACGAACTGTTTTGCAAATGATGAGCTACTTGCCCAACTCAAGGAGAAGGAGAAGGAATCCTGAGAACAAGAAGAGAAGTTCATGTTCAAGATGAGCAAAAGAAGATGAGAGAGATTAGGAAGGCCCTAGGATGAAAAATCTATCTAATTCAGTTTTTATTAGAAAGGTGTTTGCAATTTTAACTTCTTCTATTCTTATCTACTTCACGTAAAAAATTACTTTCTCATTCTTTAGAGATCTTATCCCATGAAGACTATCAAGAAGAGATTGATGCTCTATATATTATTCCTCAACTCTGCAAGAAGCACTACATGGAAGCTATCGAAGAGCTTGGAGGAAGACTCAAGTATAGACTGCACAACACCTAGAAGGACCCCAAAGATGAAAAGAGTAGACTACTACCTGGAAGACATCCAAGAAGCTCTAGTTGGACCCCCATTTAAGATCTATGTAAATACAAGATCGTAATACGTTATGATCATATCAAATTGTGGTATGACCATACTAGTTTGTTTTTGGTTGAACCATGTTGCTTGATGTGATGAATGCATGTTAGATCTTGTTTGTGAGATGAATTGCATTGACCTGTTGTGTATGGGTAGGATACTTCTTTAGAATCTTTCTAGCTATTCTCATCTACATCCAAACCCAACAAGTGTTTTCTTGATAAGCCTCCATGAAGACAACAACATTGACATCTCCAGCTAAGAAGCTCAGTATCAAGAATAAGAAGCATAGAACAAGAGATGGAAAACCGAAGGATCTGCAAGCTAAGGGATTTTGCCATATGAGAGTTTACACAAACCACTAGCTAAGGATTGATAGATTTGTTTTCTAAAATTCTTAACCGAAATTGAAACATGGATTCAAAATCCATAGAAACTTTTGTCAAAACTAGTGAGGTTGACCAAGAGTTAGTGTACGAGATGTACCAAACTGAATACAAGGTAACGATTGGGTGCGTTATGGATTGGCCCCCATGACGACTACTCAATTGTTCACTCTTGATATGAGGAATGGTAAATCTAGAGAGACATACCTACAAGAGAGACGACGTTGTTAAACCTAAACCCTAGGAGGATAAGAAATTGTACCCCCTTTTAATAGGCAAGTGTTGCCAAAACGTAGGAACACGGTGAGGATGAGCCACAAGCTTACCGTTGAAGATGAATTGCAAGTCTATGAAGATCAAAAAGGGATATGAAATGAGACTACGAGTACATCTCAACTTGGTCTTCTGATTGACCCAAAGAGTGACTCTTCAGTGTCCAAAGTAGGTCAAACAACTACCATGATGGACAGAAGCTCTACAAACAAAAGAAGCTATACTCAATGCCATCTTGAGGAAGATTTGATGCTATGGTGTGAGAATAGACACACATCTATTGGAAACGAAGGAAGAAGCTATATATGGTACAAAAGATGACCCAATGCCAAGTCATACCCAAGATGTGCCTACCATGAACCCAAAAACCGAGACTACCCACAAAAGTTTCTTTTAAGGGTGGTAGCCCACCTAGAACCCCAAACCCATCTTTTCTATCTAGCCTCGCCAAATCTCGGGATGAGATTTCTTTTAAGGGTGGTAGTCTGTCACATCCCAAAAATTTGGAATGTGAAAAATAAATAAAAGGAACCATGGCTTCTTGTCTAGATTTAAAATTTCACAAGGAATTAAAACTTTTTGATTTATCTTAAGACCTTATTAGAAAAGCCATTTTAAACTTTTATTATTCATTGAAGAAACTCCTTTTGAGAAAATAAGATTTCAAAATACTATTTTGATTTTATTCAAATCCTATAGAAGCATATTTGCAAAAGAAATATTTTACAAAATGATTTATATCAAATAAACCTTGCTATGATAAAAGCATGTTTTAAATAAAAACCAAATACTATTTCTATAAATTTTATTCTCTGATTTTAAAAGGAATTATTTTGAAAACCCTAATTCTATTTTATCTTATGCAATAAAGCCCATAGATCAATTTATAAAGCTTTATTAAAATTCTTGCTTAAATTGTGAAAAACATGTTTGTTACTATTTTGGAACGTTGCTTTGAATTTTAGAAATTTATACAAATTGGTTTGAAGCAAATTGGACCAAAGTTGCAAAAGTTATAAAAGAAATAAGAAAACAGAAAAAGAAAAGAAGAGAAAAAGAAAAAAATAGAAAAGGCCGAAGGGAGATGGTTCGGCCCAGAACAGAAAGTCAGCCGCGGCCCACCAGCAAAGAAACCTGAAGCGGTACGGCGCCCTCTCTCTCTCGTCGCTGACAGTGGGCCCGCACTGTCAGCATCATCTCCCTCCCCCGTCCGAAAACCACGTCGGAGATCCCCGCACATTAACGCCGGCGAGATCCTGTCCCCTCCTTATTTCCCTGCCAAATTCAATGACAGACCGCACCTATAAAATCCCCCCAGTCTCCTCTCCTTCCTCCCTCTTTTTCCAAACCAATTGCGCCACCAGGACGACGCAATTCCTCGTCGGGATCTGCCGTGAGTGCGGCCATTTCCGCTCGAATCTGGCGCCTCCCGGTGAGTCTGCACCCCCTTTCCCCTCCCAACCTCTTCCCCCAGCTCTGGTGTACCCTCTGACGCCCTCCCCTTGCTCTCTTGCACAATAGATCGACGCGTTCGTCCGCGGCCGTAGCACACCGGCGACCGCACAACCTCCAGCCGCTCATCCTCTCCGCAGTAGGGAGAAATCAATGACATCGACCTCGCTCCCGTCCTCGCTGCATCGTTCTGCAGCCCGTCCTCACCTCCGCCATTGCCAGGAGTCTCAGAAACGACGTCGCCGGCAACGTTCCGGGCGTAGCGCCGCCACCCGCGTCATCTCCGGTGACACCCTGGAACCCTAGGTGAGCGGATCTATTTCCGACCGTCAGATATAGATCTGACGGTTCTGTTTTAATCTGGTTTACCGAACCGGTATGCCTACATGTTGAGTCTAGTCAGTGGTACAGTCAGCTTTTTCCAGCAAATCAGAGCCTGCCACTTGTCAAACACGTCAGAATTTGTCTCTGTTAATTTGGAAATAGCCAGAAAATGATTTAAATTTCAGAAATTCATAACTTCTGTTCTGTTAATTCAAAAAAGCAAATAATATGTCTATGGATTCCTAAAATTGTGTAGAACATTATTCTGTAATAAAATTTGACCTTTGAACTAGTTAAAAACATTCAAATTTAAATATGTGAATTTGAGTATTTTTGACATAGTTCAAATTCTATATATACTTTTTAATTAATTCTTTTTGCAATAGGATCCTATTATCATCCTCTATCCAGTAGAACCATTGCACAAATTAATTGGACCAATTTTACCAAGTATTCAAATTCAAATGGAGGTTTGAGTATTTTCCTCCTAGATCTAATTCTATAATTAATTTAGGCATAATTCCTTTTGTAAAATTGATTATCTTGATAATAGCAAATCACCAGAACACTTTATACATCTTTTCACACTTTTCCAAGATCAAATCCATTAGTTCATCTTTTTGCAAGAATTGTGTTATTTGAAACACTTAGCAGATATCAAATCCCTAAAATCCTATCATGCACTTTTGTGCTATTTGTTTTGTCCCACTAAACCAAAGAGGTGTGAAATATACTAAGTCCTAAAGACCACATAAAATTCACGATGACTTAGTAAAAACCTACTCTCTACCTTGCCCAAGTGCAAAACCCTCAATCTCATCTCATCCAAATTCTTCTAAGTGTTGACTACTCCATCCAACAATGTGGCATAGAAGTTTCCCATACCAAGACCTTGGAGAAGATATTGAAGAGAAGACAAGGAGCTGAAGTCAAAGAGGAAGATCAAGAGAAGAAAAGTCAAGAAGACAAAAGTGACAAACCCCATGACTTAGGAATTATTCATCCAACCTAAGTTATTTTGCTAAGTGTTTAACTCTCCCTAAACAATCTATGAAACCCCATCAATCTTAAGTCCTTGACTTAGCCATTCCCTCCATCCATATCAAGCCAACTTCATGCAAATATCACTAAGACGAATCAAAGACTAAACTAAAACTAATAAACACTTTTGTCTTGTTTGATTATGTTGCTTGGATGGTGTGTTTATGTTGTTTTCCTTTTATCTTATAGATGTACGGATAGCTACGTGTGTTGACTAAGAGAAGTACAATCTTCAGAATATTTACTAAGGCAAGTGTCATCATCTCCTTGTCCTACTAAAGAATTGTCACTAGTAGTTTTTCTTGTAGAAGATGCATGTGTAGGTGTTTTTTATAAATATGGTCTTAGTAGTTATGATTTTATGCTAAGTCTATTGCCTAGCTTATGTCTAGCTTTTGCATCTCCTAGTAGAACTGCTGCTGCTATAGGTTGCCTAACACTTGTTGTGGGAAGGGATTATCACATGATTTGGCTGAGTGTTGAAAACCATTGTTTTACAAAACCAAGAAAACAACTAAGTTAATGAAACACCTGGGTGGAAAGTGGTAAGAATGGATTTGTGTTGAGTGGTTCCCTGGGGTCATGTGGTCGAACCTCTGAACCACCAGGTGTATCTCACTTGTGGACGGGCACCCATGAACAAAGAGATTGGAGACGTTCAATGTCGTGAAGCTTCCAGTGCAACCACGAGTCATATGGGCTCTGTCTTGACTAACTAAGTTGCGAGAACTCAGCCAGACGGATAGAGGGTGGTATTTGGGAGCGCGTCCGGGTTGGTCTGAGGGATTGCCTCTGAAAGGTCTCGTCTTGGTCTTCACCTGGCCATTTGAGCAAAATGAGCATCATGGCAAAAGAGGTTGACTGAGTCTTGTGGGAAAAGTGCACCACCTCTGCAGAGGGTTAAAACTAAGTACTTAGCCATGTCCCCGGTTATGGAAAATTTTGAGCGACATGATTTTGAAGCTGTTCAAGGATCTCATCATGCCAACTTCTTAAAATTAAAACTTGTGGGTTGAACTGGGAATATGGAAATTGGTGCAATTGTCTATTGGCTAGCAGTTCCCGTGCCATTTCTATGTGCCAGTGTCTGCAGGAATAGGTCACCCAAACCAACTTGTCCATATGTAGTAATTAAGGATTTTGACATTTGATGTAGGTATCTATCGACCAGTGTGTCCCGTATGATAACTACGGCCTGTGGTTATAGGGGTAGATCACCCAAGTCAAGTGATCCAGCTAAAAGTTTTGCCTTATGAAAATGGTAGGATAAAAATTGCTTAGTGCAAATAGGTCTGAAGATCCACCTAGCCAAATATTCATTTAAGTGTTAGGCTCCATTTGTGTCCACCAAACAATGACATCTTGCCAATACAATTCAAGTGTATTGACCCTTTGTGGCTGCAACATTTCATGTTGCAGATTTTTGACGATAAGAAAGGTATGACAGGGTTACGAGTCTATCCGCAACATGATTCGCATGTGGCACATGAACAAGAAGGACTCCATGCTAGTTTTGATTTCGTTGTAAACTCTAAAAGCTCTATGCTATGAGCATTGTAAGTTCTTTATGTAATTTGCTGGATCATGCGATATAATAAAATGACCTTTGTTTCTTGATATTACATCTCAAACTGTGTGTGCTAGCATTGATCCAGGGATTAGCACTGAAAAGCACATGGATCATCATCTTTAAAAGATGAGGTCACTACATCTACAAACCTCTGCACTTGGAGGCCCAACACTGTCTACAAGAACAGACGCGTGCGTAGACATCAAGCTCTTTTCCAGCGCCGTTGTCGGGGAGGTAAGGTAAAAGGTACTCGCATCCTCCTGTGTGAGTGCTCGAAGTTATTTCCTTTAGATTCTGCAATTATATCTTTTTGTTTCTTGTTTTTATTTTCACTAGTTAGGCTCAATGGAAAGTAAAGAGTTCTTTAGTCTTTTTCCTGAGTTTAGATTTGAAGAGAAATTTGAAAAACCTTTGGAGCTTATTTTGCATAGCAATGTTATTAGTACGAATGCTTTGAATACCGTTATTGCTAATGCTATAGGAAAGTCTAAGCTTGGGGAAGCTAGTTTTGTTAAGCATGATATTTTTAGTTCCCCAGCTTTAGTGGAGAAAGTTTGTTCTGATGATATTTTATCTCCCATATGTGATGTTTCTAATGATGATTGTGCTCCTCATCCTTTTAAAATACCTACAAAGATTGTTGAATGTGCTATGGATAACTGCTATTTAGGAGATGGAACTGTCCATCCTGGTGATCATTTTTTTTATACATGAATTATGCGAGTTGTTCCAGTGTGCAGGTATTTAAATGAACCAAGTTAAGAAGAAGCTATTCTCTTTATCACTGAAAGGCAGAGCTGCGGAATGGTATAAAACACTGAAAGATGGTCGATCTATTGACTGGGAGGAGATTGCACCTCTCTTTTATTCTAAATTCTATCCTTCTAGTCAGGTTTATAAAGATAGGAATTACATTTATAATTTTCATCCGCATGAGGGAGAAAGTATTTCCCAAGCGTGGGGAAGATTGAAGTTACTAATGCACAAATGTCCTATTCATGATCTTCCCCGTAATATTGTTATTAATAATTTTTATGCAAGGCTTTCAGGATATTACAAGGACTATCTAGATGCATGCTTTGATGGGTATTTCACAAGCAAGGATGTTGACACCAAGTGGGATCTGCTTGAAATAATTCAAAACAATATTGAAGGTTGGGATAGCGACAAAGGTAAAGGATCAGGTATGAATTACGAGTTTGATTGCATTAAGTCTTTCACTGAAACTACTGATTTTCAAGAGCTTAGTGCTAAGTATGGTCTTGATCCTCAAATTATGATTGATTGCTTTAAAACCTTTGCTTCCCATATTAATGTTCCTAAAGGAAATGGGGACATGTATCATGAACCTTTTAAGGACACTTGCATAGAAAGTGATATTGTTGTTGATGATTGCAATAAACATGCTCAAACCTCTGAAAGTCCTATTTCCTATAAGCATGTTAAGTTTTGTGGAGTACATAGACCTTGTGAACAGAGTCACAACAAGGAAGATTATTGCATCACCCATAGGAAAGAAAAAACCAATATGTGGCTCAGGGATCTAGACAAGCTTGGTGAAAGGGTTTGTAAGCTTTATCCTTTTCTTTGTGAACTTTGCGATAAAATGAGTCACTTTAATTTTCAATGCCCAATTAATCGAATGAGTACCGCAAATTTGTATTGTGATGATAAGATTACTCTCAATCAGCATGATGAGCTTACTTTGTTTTTGGAGTGTGAAGAGATGTCTAGAAAGATTTCTTTGGTTGATATGAGAGATGTTGATATTAATAGCACCCTTCGTGGCTGTCGTCTCTATTATGCTAAAGATTGCCTCGCAAATACTTACATATAAAATCTTATAAAACATGATGTTTTGCCAAGCTATGATAGGACTAATAGATGTTTCGATCTTATTAATAGAGAGGAGGAATCCTCCAAAGTTTCTTCTGTTGTTTCTGTTAGCAAACCAGATTATGTGGAGAAGATGCCTTTCCCTCCTAAAGGATATGTGGAGAAGATGCCCTTCAAGTCTCTCCCTCCTAAAGGAGAGAGTAAGAAGAGTATGAAGAAGAAGAAGATGAGTAAAAGGCAAGAGGACACGGTATTTTCCCCTCAGCATTATGATCCCGCTATAGATTATGATAATTCTGATTGGGATGATGTTCCCATGCCTGTTACCTATGTTAGTGATCATGATTGGGAAAAGCACTCTACTTTTGATATTGAAAATCTTTTTGGTACCAATTCTAAGGTTAATAATTGTTGTACCATTAGTACTATCCATGTTCCCTCTTATGATGATATGTTTGATGAATATGCTTTGCGAAATAGCTTTTCTCTAGCTTGTGATGATACTAAGCCTCTAGTTTATGATGGTTATGATGATGGGTATAATATTTTCAGTTCACCTACTTTTGATGATTATGGTGATGAGAATAATTATTCTGTTGAATCTGCTCCTACTACGATTGTTCATGTGGAGAGTATTAATTCTTTTATGCATGTGGTTCATGATAGGGATGCTTTATGTGATAGTTATATTGTTAGTTCTATTCATGATGCTACTGAAAGTTATTATGAGAGAGGAAAGCATGGTTTGATGGATCTCAACAATATTGAGTTTCCCCTCTTTATGTTGCAACTCTTGAAGTTGTACTTGTTTTGCCTTCCTATGCTTTTTGCTTTGCGCTTTCAGGACTTGTATCTTTACAAGACTATTTTTCATAGAAAGTGGTTTAGATTTAAATGTGTTTCAAATTTGCTTTTTGATGCTCTCTCTTGCTTCAAGTCCTTATATAGCGCCTTTGCCTTAAGCTCTTTTATGGCGCCTACATGAGCATCTTTGCAAATTACTGCGCCTAGCTCAAAGGCGTTAAAGAAAAGCACTCTTGGGAGATAACCCATTATTTATTTTCAGTACTTTTTTTTATTTGAGTCTTGGAAGTTATTACTACTGTAATAACCGATCCTTATCCTTTTTATTTCGTTGTTGTGCCAAGGAGAACCTCTAATTTGAGTGAGGTTTGATTTGGGGATGTTGCTGTCCTGAAACAGATTTCGGTGCTGCACCGTAAAAATTCATGAAAATTCTCAGAATATCTTTTTGACCTGAGATTTCTTGTGCATATGGCCCAGGTTATATCCAAACTTTCATTAGTTATACACTTGTTGATTTGAGAAACAGAAAACCCTCTAAAAATTCGACCTTTGTCAGCTGTTTTGTTTTGACAGATTTCTGCCAATATTTGTGTTTGCCGCTTTATCGCTTTCTTTTTGAGTTCTTTTGATCACGGAACTTTTGGGAAAGTTGCTACAGTAGTATATGCATTATATGTGGTGGTTTTGAGTTGAAACCTGAAGCAAAAGGGGTTGATTCATTACTATGCTTACACTAATGTTGCTAATAGAATTGTGTTGAGTTTTGTATGAAGGAAGTTTTCAAGTCTAGGGATTGGAGAATGATGAGATGAGATGAAGAATGGAAAAAAGCTCAAGCTTGGGGATGCCCATGCCACCCCAAGAAATACCCAAGAAGTACAAGCGTCAAAGCTTGGGGATGCCCCCGAGGCACCCCTTTCTTCATCGGTAAAAATCAGGTCACCTTTCAAGACACTATATTTTTATTGCTTCATGCATTATGCATTTTCCTTGGAGCGCCAGTTGTTTTTTGCTTTCATTTTTCTTTTGTTTTGTTTGCTGCAATAAATGTTTTGATCACATCATGTTGTTTTGGAGGGAGATGAACTCCATTTTTCATTGCCAAGAACACTCTAGTTTTCACTCTTTTCGTTCAACGAGTGTTCTCTTTTTCTGCTACTGCATTTAGCCTTTGTTTTTCGCCTTGATTTTTGTTCAGATATTCTTTTATATTTGCATCAAGGTGTATTTTTACTACTGGTCTATGTTGGTTTTCATGAAAAGAGTTTCCTCAAAAAGGTTTGAATGGTGTTGGAAAAGAGAAAAAGTTTCATGCAAAAAAGTGGTACAAAAAGGAGCTTGTGTAGACTGCGGCCTAGGCTTTTGAATGTCATGCTTGATGTTGTTTTGATAGTATGCTTAGTGGTTTTTCTGTAGCATGACTTTTCTCAAATGACTGAGATTACCTAGTGAGCCTTTGAAAAAATCATGCGTTGTTTTAATTATTTGGAAGCATCATTTTGGTTTTCTCCTTTGATGCTTTATTTGGGTTGACTTGGCGCATGCTCACACATGTTTGACTAATACAAAGTCGCCATAAGCCTCTATAATCATTTAGTTTTTGACTTTTGATGCCATCTTATGCTTCTTTTAATGTTGCTTTGTCGCTCTGCATGATTATGGCCATTATTGCTCTCTTAGTTGGTCGCTCCCAGTCTTTTGCTAGCCCTCATTTTGTACTGAGTATGAGCTCTACTCGTGCATCCAACTCCTAAAAACCAATTTTGACATTGTGTCCACCATACATACCTATTAGCAATTTGCTATTCCAAAGTACATTTGACTTGCTTTTATCTATCCTTCAAATTAAACTCTTTTTGGTGTTATGCGAAAATTTGTCAGTAAAGCTCTCACGAACCGGATGACATACTTTACTTTTCTCATTTTAAAATTTTGACATTGTGGCTCTCTTATGTTGAGTTGTTATGCTTGCAAGTTGTAAGTTGGAAATTAGCCCAGCCATGCAGTCATGGGGCAAGCTTTCAACATTGCAATATCTTTCATTTGAGTTGATATCGTGATCTTTTGTTTATGGATACTCGCAGTGTGAAATGAATTGGGAATCTTGTGGGATCATGGAGTTTGTATACGTGTTAGAGAAATGCCTGGGCCGCTAATCTAAGCCATGCATAATTCATGGTGGAAATTTACAGCATGCCCATAGTGAACATTCGACGACGCATCTCGCAATAAAAAGCTATACTAATGGTAAATAAAAGAGATGCCGAGGTGTTCATTGTCTGTTTGTCCTGTCATTTTGATGTGGGCTTGTTCCATGTCATTAGGCACGGAGGTACCCCGTTGGCAGTTCTCGATGATACGTGTATACTTACAATGACAAGAGCTTGCTTGGGACTCTAAGTAAAGTAGCATGAGGTTTGGGTATTCGTACTTCATGGGACACGAGGTTTTCAACTTATGATTTGTCAAGCATATGCAATATAAGTATTCTTGCATTAACTTTAACCATTCAAGATGCTTATGATGGGGGCAATGAGAGCTCAAAGCCGGTAAGTACCATAATTTTTGAAGGTTTATAAAACTTGCATTCACTACTTCCCTCTGCGAAGGGCCTTTCTTTTACTTTTATGTTGAGTCACCACCTTCTATCTTTATGCACCATTAAGAGAGCATAGTTGTCATTCTGAGTATAATGTGCATTGTCCCAAAGTTTTCATTGATTGATTCATATTGTTGGTTTCACTTGTTCTTAAATTATTTGTATCTAGTCGCCCTCTTAAATTTGCAGGTGTCCTATGCATTTATGTTTTGGTACTCCATGAGGGACAAGCTGAAAACCATTTGTATGTTTTTCCATATGATTTGAACACACGTTTGACTTTCATTGTTTCATTTTCATGACCTTTCATTTGTGTTCTTTTTCATGTTATAACATGGTTGCTAAGTTTCTTCTATCAAGATTATATCTTTCATGCCCATGTTTTAAGTTCTTTTGATTCCAGTGCACAATGCTTACATAGATGATCAAAATTGTGATGGTGCATGTCACCTCAAAAATTATTTCTTTTGTTACCACTTACCAACTCGAGGATGAGCAGGAGTTAAGCTTGGGGATGCTGATACGTCTCAAACATATCTATAATTTTTGATGCTCCATGCTTGTTTTTACACCATTTGCCTTGTGTTTCATTACACTTCATGGCGTTTTTATGCGATTTCTGGAACTAACCTACTAACAAGATGCCATAGTGCCAGTTCCCTGTTTTCTGCTGTTTTTGTGTTTTAGAAATGCTACACAGGAAATATTCTCGGAATTGGACGAAACAAGTTCCAGAACCCCTATTTTTCCTAGAAGTGGACCGAAGACCGAACGAGAGTCGGAGGGGGGCCAGAGGGAAGGCACACTATGAGGGGGCGCGCCCCCCTCCTGGCCGTGCCCAGGGGTGGTGAGGCCCCCCTGGTGGCCCTCTGACGCCGCCTCTCCACCTATTTAAAGCCTTTCAAAGACCAAACCCTAAATGAATCGGGAAATTTCCAGAAAGAGTGCCGCAGCTCCGCCATCGCCGTCAACAAATTTTGGGGGACAGAAGTCTCTGTTCCGGCACCCTGCCGGGATGGGGAAGTGCCCCCGGAGCCATCTCCATCGGTCTCCATCGCCATCTTCGCTGTCTCCATCGACCTCACCGCCATCTCCACCAACCTTACTATCTCCTATGATGAGGAGGGAGTAGTTCTCCCCCGGGGCTGAGAGCTCTACCGGTAGCTATGTGGTTCACCTCTCTCTCCCATGATGTGATCTTTATGTGATCGTGAGCTTTGTATCTAGTTGAATTGGTAGATGTTATTATTCAGATATTATGCTACTCCTATGCTTTATTATTGTACTCTCCGGAGATACCTCGTATCATGGTGTAAAGGTGACTAGTGTGTGCATCATGTGTATCTTTTTGGTTAATGTCTCTATGAAATGTTGGTGTTTGTTGGAACCATCTAGTGCGTTCACGGTGATAGTGTGGGACAATCTAGTTTGGGTACATACAGACTTTGAGGAGTGCTTCGTAGCCCTACGCATAATTAGTGTTCGTTTTCCATTGGAGAATTGTTTTGAGTTGCATATTGATGATAGTATCTATCGGTTCAATTATGTTATATTTGTTGAGAGTGTGTCCACTAGTGAAAGTATGATCCCTAGGCCTTGTTTCCAAGCTTTGCACAACGTTTACATTCAGTTTTGTTACATGTTTGCTTGCAGCGATATTTATTTCAGATTACATTTACTACTCATAATCATCACTACTACTTGTATTTTACTATCTCTTTGCCGAACTAGTGCACCTATACATCTAACAAGTGTATTGGGTATGTTGGTGACACAAGAGACTTTCTATATCGTAATTGCAGGGTTGTTTGAGAGGGATAGCTTTGACCTCTTCCTCCCTGAGTTCGATAAACCTTGGGTGATCCACTTAAGGGAAACTTGCTGCTGTTCTACAAACCTCTACACTTAGAGGCCCAACACTATCTACAAGAACATACGCGTGCGTAGACATCAATGATTTAGAGGTGATTGATAATTGAAAAGTTCAGAAACAAGACCCAACTAAATTTGCTTATGAACTGGGAATTATCTAGTGATGATTTAAATAATTTTCCTTGGTTTAATGAATACTAATGGTTGTGGCTTTCTGATACGTCCATTTTGCATCACTATTTTGTATGGAAGAGCACCAATGTGCCAATTAATCAAACATCTCGGAACCGCTCTCACTTGTTTAGTATGGAAGATATCAAGAACTCCGTTGCTAGTCGTTGACAAAAGCAACCACCTCTCAAAACAATTTTTACCTCTGTTTTACAAATGAAAAGCTCTAGCACATGTTTAATCCCTGCTTCCCTCTGCGAAGGGCCTATCTTTTACTTTCATGTTGAGTCAACCTATTCCCTTCTATCTCAAGCAAGCATTTGAGTTGTTATGTTTCACTCATCCATATGTTGATCCGTTTAATCATGTTTACTATCTTCCTTGTTTTGTAGAATGGTTTTGTCTGAAAGAATATATCTTTGAAAGCTTTCTATGAATACAAAAAGTTGTTTCGTTGAGCATATGGTTTTTGCTATATTAGCTCTATTTTTAAAAAGGCTCCATTCAAAGGCTAGTATAGTTTGTTCATTGTTCTCTGACCAAGAACTAAGGTTTGCCACCACCAATTATAGTTTACTTTGTGCATCTTTATATGTGATTCCCTTTACTTATTGCAACTCTATATTATATAAAGGAAAGTTGCTGTCTATTATAACTTGTGCCTTGGTGAATGTGATGCTTCTTGTCCGTATTTTGATTATCAACACTTCACTCCATAAACCTGTGGTCATGTTTACCGAGTTTAGTTTTTGCTTGGGGACAAGCGAGGTCTAAGCTTGGGGGGGGGGGGTTGATATGTCCATTTTGCATCACTATTTTGTATCATAATTTGCTATTATTCATTGATATATTTCATATTTAGAGATGATACTTATGTTGTTTCCTCTGTTTTTACATGTTTGATGATCATTGGAGGATTTGCTGCCAGAGTCAGGATTCTGCTGGAAAAGGACCGTCAAGACACCATATTTCGGAAGATCAGGAAAATTCCAGAAAATTATATTTTACCAAAAGACTCCGGAAGCCAGAAGGAGGAGTCGAGAGGAGCCAGAGGACAAGCTCACACATAGGGGGCGCGGCCTGGCCTCTGGCCGCGCCGGCCCTGTGTGAGGCCACCCTGGCCCACTCCAGGTCTCGCCCTTTTGCGTACTTCATCGTCCCTGAAAATCTAAGTCAAGGGGGGGGGCTCAGAGATAGACACCGCTGCCTCTATGGGGCGAAAAACACCAGAGAGAGAAAAGCTCTCCAGCAGGGAGAAATCTGCCAGGGAAATTCCTTCCCGGAGCGGGGAGATCATTGCCATCTTCATCACCATCACACCGGACTTCATCAGGATCATCATCATCATCATCTCCATCACCAGCACCTTCATCTCCACCATCACCTCGCCATCCCGCTGTAACATCTTGAGTTGAATCTTGTTAAATTCTTAGGGGAAACTTTCCCGGTGTTGATTACTCTTGTGGTTGATGCTATTGAGTGGAACCATTGAATTAAGGTTTATGTTCAGATTGTTATTTACCATTATTTCACCTCTGATCATAATCCATATGATGTCTTGTGAGTAGTTCGTTTAGTTCTTGAGGACATGGGAGAAGTCAAGTCGTTAGTAGTGGAATTATGTTGACTAATATTTAATGGTTTGATATTTATTTGTTGTGGTGTTATTTCACTAGTGGTGTCATGTGAACGTCGACTACATGATACTTCACCATTTATGGGCCTAGTGAGATGCATTGTGTATTTGGCTACCAATTGTGGGGTTGTTGGAGTGACAAAAACCTAAACCTCCGTTGGGAAACCATTGCACCAGGGAGCGTAGGATCTTAGAGTTTAAGGCTGTGGTTAGATTTATCTTAATTACTTTCTTGGATTTGCGGATGCTTGCAAGGGGTATAATCACTAGTGTGTATTTATCCTAGTAAGGGTAGTGCGCTAGCACAGGTTCACCCCCATAACACTTATCAAACCAGTAAAGATTATTTAGCGGTATGAAGCGAAAGCACTTCATAGAAATTCCTGTGTGTCCTCGAGAACGTTTGGTTATCATAAGTTACACAACTGGCTTGTCCTTTGCTAAAGAAAGGATTGGGCCACTTGCAGCAATTATTACTACTATCTTTTATTTACTCGCACTTTATTTATTTGCATTATCAAATACCCCTGAAAACCCATTTGCTAGTATTTACAGTGAATCCTTGATCAAAACCACTTGTCTACACCTTCTGCTCCTCGTTGGGTTCAACACTCTTATTTAACAAAAGTACTACGATACACCCCCTATACTTGTGGGTCATCAAGACTATTTTCTGGCGCCGTTGCCGAGGAGTGAAGTGCTATTGAAGAGTGGAATTGGTAAAGGTAACCGTTGCTGTGAGTATTGTTTTTATTTTTTTCTTTTACTTTTATTTTACTTTGCTATGGAGAATTCTCCATTTGGTTTCCTATTTGGGAACACTTCTACCACAGCTGCACATGTTGATGAACCACCACCACCACCACCTGCTGAAGTTGATCCTTTTAAAATACCTATGAAAATTGTTGAGCGTGTTATGGATAACTGCTATTCAGGAGATGGAACTGTCCATCCGGGTGATCACTTACTTTTTATACAAGTTGTTCAAGTGTGCAGGTATCTCACCAAGCCAGGTCAAGAGGAAGTTATTCTCTTTATCATTGAAAGGCAGAGATGAGGAGTGGTATCGGCTGCTCAAAGATGGTCCATCTATTGCATGGGAGGAAATTGTGCCTCTCTTTTATTCCAAGTTTTATCCTCCAAGTGAAATTCATAAAGATCGTAGTCGGATATATAACTTTTGGCCTCATGATGGAGAGAGTATTGCCCAAGCGTGGGGGAGATGGAAGTTACTAATGCTCAAATGTCCCATTCACGAGCTCCCCAACAATATTGTTATTGATAATTTTTATGCGCGGCTTACTCTTCCTGATAAGGATTATTTGGATGCTTCCTATTTTGGATCATTTACTCATATGAAGGAAGATGATAAGTGGAATCTCCTTGACCGTATCCAAGAAAATGTGGAAGGATGGGAAAATGACAAAGGTAGGAAGTCAGGTATAAATTATGATTATGAATGCATTAAAACTTTTATGGGAACCGATGACTTTCATAGTGTTAGCATTGCTTATGGTCTTGATTCTCAAATACTTGCTAATTGTCTTAAGGCTTTTGCCTCTTATCTTGATGTTCCAAAGAAAGATTGGAACAAATATCATGTGCCTTATAAAGATTCTATTAGTCATATTCCTGCTGCAGCTACTGAAGTTTGTACTATTGATAGCATTGTGCCTGAACCTTATTTTGAGAAGACACCTTTCCCTACTAAGGTAAAAAAGTATTCTACTTTGGTAAGTGTGTCTAATAAAAGCACTAAGAAAGCTGTAGAGCCTGATGAGCAAATTACTATTAAGTCTCCTGTAGCTATATTGAA
The DNA here is from genome assembly GCA_007115705.1 of Dactylis glomerata. Lineage (NCBI taxonomy): Eukaryota > Viridiplantae > Streptophyta > Magnoliopsida > Poales > Poaceae > Dactylis > Dactylis glomerata. The sequence continues at coordinate 3,487,707 of QXEO01001278.1, read as the reverse complement.
GGACCTTGTTACTAAAGATGTAGGGGATGAATTTTTTTTTTGTGAAGATGCTTCTAACATTCTCTCACATCCTAAAAGGCATAGGAAAACAAGTGTTCCTATTATTTCTGTCAGGATTGGAGACCATTGCTATTATGGTTTATGTGACATTGGTGCTAGTGCAAGTGCCATTCCCTTAGAGCTTTACAAAGAAATTATGCATGAGATTGGCGCTTGCGAACTTGAAGATATTGATGTGGTTGTTCAGCTTGCTAATAGAGAGACTGTTTGGCCTCTTGGTATTGTTCGAGATGTGGAAGTTTTATGCGGTAAGATTAAATACCCCACTGATTTTCTAGTACTTGGTAAGGAGGCTAGTAAAACTTGTCCTATTATTTTTGGTAGACCCTTTTTGAATACTTGTGGCTCCATGATAGACTGTAAGAAGGAGAATTTTTTTACTAAGTTTAGTGGAGAGTCTTATGAGTTTAATTTTTCCAAGTTTGCTAAGACTTCTTATGAAAATAACATGCCTAATGAAAATTTTCGAGTTGAACAGCTTGCTTCTATTGCTCTTGCTCCTAATAATGCTTTGCAGCAATTCATGGAAGATCATAAAAGTGATGTTTTCAGTAAGGAAAGAGAAGAGATTGACAATATTTTCCTTCGTCAACAACCATTAATCAAGCACAATTTACCTGTGCAGGATCTTGGTACCACTTTGCCACCTAAGGAAGATCCTATTTTTGAATTAAAACCTTTACCTGATGATCTTAAATATGCTTATATAGATGATAAGAAAATATATCCTGTTATTATTAGTTCTAAGCTTTCAGGAAAGGAAGAAGAAAGGTTATTGGAGATACTGAGGAAACACCGGGGAGCTATGGGATATACTCTTGATGATTTAAAAGGAATTTGTCCCACTTTATGTCAGCATGCTATTAACATGGAGAAAGACGCGAAGCCAGTTGTGGAGCATCAACGCCGCCTAATTCCCAAGATGAAGGATGTGGTAAGAAATGAGGTATTAAAACTCCTTGATGCTGGTATTATTTATCCTATTGCTGATAGTAGATGGGTTAGTCCTGTTCATTGTGTTCCTAAGAAAGGAGGTATGACTGTTGTGCCTAATGAGAATAACGAGCTTATTCCTCAAAGGGTAGTAGTTGGTTATAGGATGTGCATTGACTATAGAAAAGTTAACAAGGTTACTAAGAAAGATCATTATCCTTTACTGTTTATAGATCAGATGTTAGAAAGGTTGTCTAAGAAGTCGCACTTTTGTTTTCTTGATGGTTGTTCCAGTTTCTCTCAGATTACTGTTAGAAAGGAAGATCAAGAGGAAACCACTTTTACTTGTCCTTATGGAACTTATGCTTATAGACGCATGCCTTTTGGTTTATGTAATGCTCATGCTACTTTTCAAAGATGCATGTTTCCTATTTTTCGTGGCTTTTGTGAAGAAATTGTAGAGGTTTTCATGGACAACTTCTCCGTCTATGGAACTTCTTTTGATAATTGTTTGCACAATCTTGATAAAGTTTCGCAGAGGTGTGAAGAAACTAATCTTGTTCTTAATTGGGAGAAATACCACTTTATGGTAAATGAAGGAATTGTCCTTGGACATAAAATTTCTGAAAGAGGTTATTGAAGTTGACAGAGCAAAAGTTGAAGCAATTGAGAAAATGCCATGTCCCAGAGATGTTAAAGGTATTCGTAGTATTCTTGGTCATGCTAGTTTCTATAGGAGGTTTATTAAAGATTTCTCTAAGATTTCAAAACCTCTTACTAATCTTCTTCAAAAAGATATACCATTTGTCTTTGATGATGATTGTAAGGAAGCTTTTGAAACTCTTAAGAAGGCTTTAACTACTGCTCCTATTGTTCAACCACCTGATTGGAATTTACCTTTTGAAATTATGTGTGATGCTAGTGATTTTGCTGTTGGTGCTATTCTTGGACAGCGCGTAGACAATAAGTTGAATGTTATTCATTATGCTAGTAAGACTCTTGATGCTGCTCAGAATAATTATGCTACTACTGAGAAAGAGTTTCTTACTGTTGTTTTTGCATGTGATAAGTTTAGATCTTACATTATTGATTCTAAAGTTACTATTCATACTGATCACGCTGCTATTAGATATCTTATGACTAAGAAGGATGCTAAGCCTAGGCTTATTAGATGGGTGTTACTTTTACAAGAGTTTGATTTGCATATTGTAGATATGAAAGGTGCTAAAAATCCTGTGGCTGACAATTTGTCTAGTTTGGAAAACATTTCTTTTGATCCTATTCCTGTTAATGATAGTTTTCCAAATGAACAGTTGGCTGCATTAAACGTAACTTCACGAGACCTTCCTTGGTATGCTGATTATGCTAACTTTATTGTTTCCAAGTATTTGCCTCCAACCTTTACAGCTCAGCAAAGAAGAAAATTCTTTTATGACCCACACTTATATAAAGAAGGAGTTGATGGTATTTTGCGAAGATGCGTACCAGAATATGAGCAACAAGAAATATTGAGAAAGTGCCATGGACGTGCTTATGGAGGACATCATGCTGGAGATAGAACCGCACAAAAGGTTCTACAATTAGGTTTTTATTGGCCAACCCTATTTAAAGATGCTAGAAGGTATGTTTTATCTTGCGATGAATGTCAAAGATTTGGTAATATTTCTAGACGCAATGAAATGCCTATGAATTATACTCTTGTTATTGAACCGTTTGATTGTTGGGGATTTGACTTTATGGGTCCTTTTCCTCCTTCAAAAGGCTATACCCACATACTTGTTGCTGTTGATTATGTTACTAAATGGGTAGAAGCCATACCTACAAAGAGTGCCGATGGTGAGACTTCGTTAAAAATGCTTAAGGATGTTATTTTTCCTAGGTTTGGTGTGCCTAGATATCTTATGACCGACGGAGGTTCTCATTTTATTCACGGTGGTTTTAGAAAAACTCTTGCTAGATATGATGTTAATCATAGAATTGCTTCTGCTTATCATCCCCAAACTAGTGGGCAGGTAGAGCTTTCAAATAGAGAGATCAAGTCTATCTTGCAGAAGACTGTCAATAGATCTAGGAAAAATTGGGCTAGGAAGTTAAACGATGCTTTATGGGCTTATAGAACTGCTTATAAGAACCCCATGGGTATGTCTCCTTATAAGATGGTTTACGGAAAAGCGTGTCACTTGCCTTTAGAATTAGAACACAAAGCTTTTTGGGTAGTGAGAGAGCTTAATAGGGATTTTAAACTCGTCGGTAAGAAAAGGTTGTTAGATTTGAGTTCTCTAGATGAGTGGAGAAACGAAGTGTATGAGAATGCCAGACTTTTCAAAGATAAAGTCAAGCAATGGCATGATAAGAGGATTCTTAAAAGAGAGTTTCATGTTGGTGAGAAAGTTCTTTTGTATAGGTCTCGTCTCAGATTTTTTGCAGGAAAATTACTCTCTAAATGGGAAGGACCATTTGTTATTGTGGAAGTGTACCGCTCAGGTGCGATAAAGATTGCTTCATTGAAAGATGACACTACACAAGTGGTGAATGGGCAAAGACTCAAACATTATATTGCTGGAGATTCTTATAATGAAGATGTTGATGTTATTGAAACAGTTTCTCCGGAAGAATTCATCCAAGACAATTTGCAGAAACCTACAGAGTTCATTTTCGAATAGGTAACAGTTCTAGTCAGAAAAGTTTCGCGTTGAACTCTTACTTTATTATTTTTGTCATTTTTACTAAATATGAAAAATCACGAGATGAAAACGGGCAGGAAAAGGAGTCCGGGTGCTCCTCACACACAGGGGGCGCGGGTCCACCCCTGGCCGCGCTGCCCTGGTGTGAGAACACCTCGGAACTCGTTTCCGTCCCGGTTTCCTCCTGTGATTTTGTTTTGATGTATAATTTTCGCCTATATAACCCCCCGGAGTCCCCGAGGTCTGTATATCGTTTTCTCGTCGTGTTTTGTTTCGAGCTATTTCTGTCAGGGATTATTCTCAGCTTTAAAGTTGCAATGTCTTCGTCTGGTCCATCCGAGGAGAACCCTCTTGCGGGTTCCATTAATCCATATATGAGGGAGCTGAAGATGCATCCGAAGGAGTTGTCGCTCAAAGATGGGGAGTTGCAGATCAAAGATGTCCAAGTCTCCAAGGGAGAAGGAAGTCTCGAAGCCAGGATGGAATCTCTGGAACAAGAAGTTTTTAAATACAAGAAGATGGCGGAACGCGAGGTAGACATCATCCATAGGATTAATCAAGAGCTTGTCACCAAGTACAAGAAGGAAACTACAGAACTCTGGAAGGATATCTTTTCGCTCCATGAGACCACTAGCCAATTACAAGCACAACTCTACGACTTGCAGAACCAAAATTGTGAGTATGAAGCTAGATTTCAACAAATGAGTGCTGTTGCAAGTTTTAGGATATTGGAGACCAAGACATCCTTCCTTGACGGAGGACCTCTGCCTTGGAAGTATGACAACGATGAAGATTCACCACCATCGCCAAAGGAGTAATTCATCATCGGTATTGGCATCCCCTTGGCTTGTGCCAAGCTTGGGGGAGTGCCGCGGTATCACATCATCACCTTTTACTCATTTACTTTTCAAGTAGAGTCATATCATGAATAGAGAAATTATCCTATAGAACAGTTTGCAGTGTGGAAGTATCCTCCTTAGTTGGTTATCTATGTATCCCTTGGTGTGAGTTGCGGTAATGAAATATTAATGAGAAGTTTTATCATTTACTTTTTGCACACTTTATTTTAGTTTGCAATGTTTCTTATATGATTAGTCTTGTTGATTAGTATTGGTATCACTTTGGGAGCATGAGTAAATTTGGTTGGTTTTGGCAAACTTAGCTTGGTCAGTAGCAACATTACCTTGAGGTTTGAGTAGAAAAGAAGAAAGAAGTGCTTGTTACATCACTTCAGTTTTCCTTATGATTGGCTTATAAGCATTATTATTCTCAAAGTTAAAATCATTGTACCTTCAAGGAAGTTTGCATGATTGTTCTTATTATATGTATGTTTGTTTGTTTCATGCAACTTTTATGCTTGCTACCCAGCCTTTCTAGCCAAAGACCTGTACTGAGAAGAAATACTTCTCGTGCATCCAACTCCTAAAAAAACCAAGTCACTTCCAAAGAGTCCATTATAAAATCCTATGCATGGTATTTCAAGCCATTCCAAGTAAATTTTCATGTGCTACCTTTCAAAAACCTTCAAATACTTCTCATTTTGTGCCACTATTTTTAGCTCATGAGGACGTAGTGGATGGGTTTGTTATCTTTCATACTAAATTAAATACCCCTCGACTAGGCAGCTTCATCTGCTCATCATTAATTTGCAAGGGAGCTGGTCAGACCATTATAATCTCAAAAGAAAAGAAAAAGGCACTCCTCCATGGTATGTGAAAGTTGGTCGGCACCCGATGGAATCGGTTAGCCATGGTTTGAGAAAGGAAAAAAAGGTGGGGAGGAGTGCCAAGCTATAAAAGAGCACCAATGTGCCAATTAATCAAACATCTCGGAACCGCTCTCACTTGTTTAGTATGGAAGATATCAAGAACTCCGTTGCTAGTCGTTGACAAAAGCAACCACCTCTCAAAACAATTTTTACCTCTGTTTTACAAATGAAAAGCTCTAGCACATGTTTAATCCCTGCTTCGCTCTACGAAGGGCCTATCTTTTACTTTCATGTTGAGTCAACCTATTCCCTTCTATCTCAAGCAAGCATTTGAGTTGTTATGTTTCACTCATCCATATGTTGATCCGTTTAATCATGTTTACTACCTTCCTTGTTTTGTAGAATGCTTTTGTCTAAAAGAATATATCTTTGAAAGCTTTCTATGAATACAAAAAGTTGTTTCATTGAGCATATGGTTTTTGCTATATTAGCTCTGTTTTTAAAAAGGCTCCATTCAAAGGCTAGTATAGTTTGTTCATTGTTCTCTGACCAAAACTAAGGTTTGCCACCATCAATTATAGTTTACTTTGTGCATCTTTATATGTAATTCCCTTTACTTATTGCAAGTCTATATTATATAAAGGGAAGTTGCTGTCTATTATAACTTGTGCCTTGGTGAATGTGATGCTTCTTGTCCGTATTTTGATTATCGACACTTCACTTTATAAACATGTGGTCATGTTTACCGAGTTTAGTTTTCGCTTGGGGACAAGTGAGGTCTAAGCTTGGGGGGTTGATACGTTCATTTTGCATCACTATTTTGTATCATAATTTGCTATTATTCATTGATATATTTCATATTTAGAGATGATACTTATGTTGTTTCCTCTGTTTTTACGTGTTTGATGATTATTGGAGGATTTGCTGCCGGAGTTAGGATTCTGCTAGAAAAGGACCGTCAAGACACCATATTTCAGAAGATCAGGAAAATTCCAGAAAATACCAGAAAATTATATTTTACCAAAAGACTCCGGAAGCCAGAAGGAGGAGTCGAGAGGAGCCAGAGGGCAGGCTCACACATAGGGGGCGTGGCCTGGCCTCTGGCCGTGCCGGCCCTGTGTGAGGCCACCCTGGCCCACTCCAGGTCTTGCCCTTTCACATACTTCATCGTCCCCGAAAACCTAAGTCAAGGGGGGGGGGCTCAGAGATAGACACCTCCGCCTCTGTGGGGCGAAAAACACCAGAGAGAGAAAAGCTCTCCAGCAGGGAGAAATCTGCCAGGGAAATTCCTTCCCGGAGAGGGGAGATCATCGCCATCGTCATCACCATTGCACCGGACTTCATCGAGATCATCATCATCATCTCCATCACCAGCACCTTCATCTCCACCATCACCTCGCCATCCCGCTGTAACATCTTGAGTTGAATCTTGTAAATTCTTAGGGGAAACTTTCCCGGTGTTGATTACTCTTGTGGTTGATGCTATTGAGTGGAACCATTGAATTAAGGATTATGTTCAGATTGTTATTTACCATTATTTCACCTCTGATCATGATCCATATGATGTCTTGTGAGTAGTTCGTTTAGTTCTTGAGGACATGGGAGAAGTCAAGTCGTTAGTAGTGGAATTATGTTGAGTAATATTTAATAGTTTGATATTTATTTGTTGTGGTGTTAATTCACTAGTGGTGTCATGTGAACGTCGACTACATGATACTTCACCATTTATGGGCCTAGTGAGATGCATTATGTATTTGGCTACCAATTGTGGGGTTGCTGGAGTGACAGAAACCTAAACCTCCATTGGGAAACCTTTGCACCAGGGAGCGTAGGATCTTAGAGTTTAAGGCTGTGGTTAGATTTATCTTAATTACTTTCTTGTATTTGCGGATGCTTGCAAGGGGTATAATCACAAGTGTGTATTTATCCTAGTAAGGGTAGTGCGCTAGCACAGGTTCACCCCCATAACACTTATCAAACCAGTAAAGATTATTTAGCGGTATGAAGCGAAAGCACTTGACAGAAATTTCCGTGTGTGTCCTCGAGAAAGTTTGGTTATCATAAGTTACACAACCGGCTTGTCCTTTGCTAAAGAAAGGATTGGGCCACTTGCTGCAATTATTACTACTATCTTTTATTTACTCGCACTTTATTTATTTGCATTATCAAATACCCCTGAAAACCCGTTTGCTAGTATTTACAGTGAATCCTTGATCAAAACCACTTGTCAACACCTTCTGCTCCTCGTTGGGTTCGACACTCTTATTTATCGAAAGTACTACGATACACCCCCTATACTTGTGGGTCATCACTTTCCTTGAATGTAAATACTGTGGAACCTCATTAGAGTGTGCACAGTATTTGATAGACAAATCTAATTGGCTGCTATAGATTACCAAATCATGTGTATACATGATCTGAGATTGGGATAGCTTTGGTGTGGTGCAAAGTGATGAAGTGCAACCTTTGGGAAGGGCTGCTACTAGATACATAATTGATAAGAACAGATCAGACACTTGACTTCTTAGCCTAGCCAATGATGCAAAGGCTGAGGCAAAAATCTATAATAAGGATAGATACTATTTCGGGCTTTTAATTATCTGTGATGATTTTGCATAGCACCACTATGCAAGACTGAGAGAAATCCATCTCTCAATCCTCCTAGATGGGAATCTAGTTGAAGGGTAGTTAGAGGGATCTACTTTGGATCATTTCTTTATATTCCCATGACCCTGGCTGTACAAACTAATAAGAACATATGATACTGTTTGGTCTTTGGTTATTCACCATTTGCTGAGATTTGGGATAAGAACAGATTTATACTTGTTTGCTTAATTAGCTAGTGATGCAAATGATTATGTTTAGTCTTTGGACAACTTTGTTGTGAGATATTTGATAAGGACAGATACTACTACTTTGATTTTCTAGTGATTCACCTAGTTGCTGGAATTTTTGGAAGAGTGAAGTTGGTATCAGGCTTGATCTCGTTCCCTTCTACTTCTTCTTGATCTTGTTCTTGTGGCAGCTCTATTCTGCTTGTTCTTGTTCTGCTAGTCACCTTGCTCCTACCTCCTGATACGTCTCCAACGTATCTATAATTTTTGATGCTCCATGCTTGTTTTTACACCATTTGCCTATTGTTTCATTACACTTAGTGGCACTTTTATGCATTTTCCGGAACTAACCTATTAACAAGTTGCCACAGTGCCAGTTTCCTGTTTTCTGCTGTTTTTGTGTTTCAGAAGTGATACATAGGAAATATTCTCGGAATTGGACGAAACAAGTTCCTGAAGTCTTATTTTACCCGGAAGCTTCCAGAGATCCGAAGAGAAGTAGGAGGGGGGCCACCAGGGCCCCACACACAGGGGTGGCGCGGCCAGGCCCCTGGCCGCGCAGGCCCCGTGTGTGGGGCCCTGGTGGCCTCCTCTGACATCGACCCTTCGCCTATAAAGACCCCCCGACAGAAAAAACCTAAGTACCCGATCATATTTCTAGAACACATCGCAATCCGCCGCCACCGTCGACCCAAAGATCGGAAGGGTCCAGAAGCTCTTCCCGGCACCCTGCCGGAGAGGGGAATCGCCACCGGAGGTCTTCTTCATTGCCATGCTTGCCTCCGGAGGGATGAGTGAGTAGTCTACCTTGGACTATGGGTCCATAGCAGTAGCTAGATGGTTGTCTTCTCCACCATGTGCTTCATGTTTAGATCTCATGAGCTGCCCTACATGATTGAGATCACCGTTATGTAATTCTACATGTTTGGTTTGTTGGGATCCGATGAATATTGGTGTTTATGATTAAGTTGCAGTACTGAATTATATCTTTTGTTATCTCTATGTTGTTTATGATCTTGCATGCTCTCCGTTGTTAGTAGCTATCTTGGCCGAGTAGTTGCTAGTGACTCCAAGAGGGGGTATTTATGCTCGATAGTGGGTTCATGCCTCTATTTCACCTGGGGGAGTGACAGAAACCTCTAAGGTGGTAGATGTGCTGTTGCTACTAGGGAGAAAACAACATTCATATGCTCAAGGGCATATGCTTTGTTTACATTACACACTTTGCTTAATGCAATTATCTGTTGTTCGCAACTTAATACTACTGGGGTGTTCGGATTGATATCCCCGGGAGTGGATTATTAGTCATAGATGCAGTTGGATGGCGGTCTATGTATTTTGTTGTAATGCCCAGAGTAAATCTCATAGTGATCTTCTTGACATATCACGTTATCTTTATTCTATCAATTGCCCAACTGTAATTTGTTTACCCAGCATGTGTTATTTTATCTATGGAGAGACACCACTAGTGAACTGTGGACCCCGGTCCTATTTACATCATATTGCTATCACCTGTTTACTTTACTCGTACTGTTTACTTTACTCGCATACTATATTGTTTTCCACTCGATACACTCATAACCTTTGTTTCAAGCAAACCGGTGAGATTGACAACCTCATCGTAAGTTGGGAGCAAAGTATTTGGTTGTGTGTGTGCAGGTTCCGCATCACCTTCAGTCGTCGCCGTCTCTCCTCTCCTGATCGATAAACCTTGGTTTCTTAACTGAGGGAAAATTAGCTGCTATACTCATCATACCTTCCTCTTGGGGTTCCCAACGGGCTGGTGATCACCACGCACAAGGAAGCTTCTGGTGCAATCAAGCTAATTTTCTGGCGCCGTTGCCGGGGAGGAAGAGAAGTCTTCTGCGAGGGGAGTTTTTCGCACACACATCTTTTACTTTGTTTTATTGTTTTGCTTTACTTTATTTATTTTACCTGCATCATTTTTATATCAAAAACCCAAAAAAAATAGAATCCTTGGTAGTTGTTTTTACTTGTTTACTTTCGTTTTGCTGAAATGGCCAATCCTGAAAACACCAAGTTGTGTGACTTTACTAGCACAAACAATAGTGATTTTATCTGCACCCCTATTAAGCCTCCTGTTCCTGCTGCAAACTTTTATGAGATTAAGCCTGCTTTATTGAACCTTGTTATGAAAGAGCAATTTTCTGGTGCTAGTACTGAAGATGTTGCAGCTCATCTCAACAATTTTGTTGAGCTATGTGAGATGCAGAAATATAAGGATGTTGATAGTGATATTATTAAGCTCAAGTTGTTTCCTTTTTCTTTGAGAGGAAAAGCTAAAGATTGGTTGCTGTCTTTGACTAAGAATAGTATTGATTCATGGGCTAAGTGTAAGGATGCTTTTATTGGTGGATACTATCCTCCTGCTAAGATTATATCTCTGCGTAGCAATATTATGAAGTTTACTCAGTTTGATAATGAACATGTTGCTCAAGCTTGGGAAAGAATGAAATCTATGATAAAGAATTGCCCCACTCATGGACTGACTACTTGGATGATTATCCAAACTTTTTATGCAGGACTGAAGTTTTCTTCAAGGAACCTACTTGATTCAGCTACTGGAGGCACTTTTATGTCCCTTACCTTGGGCGCCGCATCAAAGCTACTTGACAACATGATGGTAAATTATTCTGAATGGCACACCGAGAGAGCTCCACAAGGTAAGAAGGTAAATTCTGTTGAGGAAACCTCTTCCTTGAATGATAAGATTGATACCATTATGGCTATGCTTGCTAATGATAGGACTCATGTTGATCCTAATAATGTTCCTTTGGCCTCTTTGGTTGCTCAAGAAGAGCAAGTTGATGTGAATTTCATTAGAAACAATAATTTTAACAACAATGCTTATAGGAACAATTTTGCTAGTAATAATTATAGGCCGTATCCTTCTACCAATGGTAATGGTTATGGTAACTCTTATGGTAATTCCTACAACAACACTAGGGCCGCGCCCTCCGAGCTTGAGGTAATGCTCAAGGACTTCATCGGTAAGCAAACTGCTTTTAACAAGTCTATTGAGGAAAAGTTAGGCAAAATTGATATTCTTGCTTCTAAAGTTGATAGCCTTGCTCATGTTGTTGAACTTCTGAAATTAAAAGTGTTGCCTAATGATGTGAAAGAGAATAATATTTTTGCTACCGCTAATGCTATTCAAGTTAGAATTGATGAAAATATTAGATTGTTAGCGGAATTGCATGCCAGGTGGGAAAGAGAAGATGAGATGGCTAGAGAGATGAAGGTATGTACCATTACTACTTCTAATGATGTTGCTCCTACTGGTAGCAATCCTCTTACTTTGATTGGTGTAGAGAAAACTCCCACTCCTTGTGTTAAAAAGCCTAAAACTGCCAAAACTTTTTCTCAAAAGAGTGCTGAAATTTTTCGGAGTGTGGGAGATGATAGCTCTATTTCTTTTAATGACTTTGATGTTGATGGCTGCAATATATCTGAAGTAATTTTGTTCTTGCAAAAGCTTGCTTTGACTCCCAATGCTAGTTCTTAAAATATTGCTTTTACTAAGCATATTACCAATGCTCTCATAAAGATTAGGGATGAAAAGTTGAAGCAAAAAGCCTCTGTTCCCAAGAAGTTAGAAGATGGTTGGGAACCCATCATTGATATGCATGTTAATGGTTATGATTGTCATGCTTTATGTGATCTAGGTGCTAGTATTTCTATCATGCCTAGAAAGATTTATGACATGCTTGATCTACCACCGCTAGAAAAATGTTATTTTGATGTTCCTATTGCTGATGTTGCTAAGAAGAAACCTTTGGGAAGGATTAATGATGTTCTTATTGTGGTTAACAATAACCTTGTTCCCGTTGATTTTCTTGTTATGGACGTTGAATGCCATGCTTCATGTCCTATTATTTTGGGAAGACCCTTTCTTCGAACTGTAGGTGCTATCATTGATATGAGGGAAGGGACTATCAAATATCAATTCCCACTAAAGAAAGGTATGGAACACTTCCCTAGGAAAAGAAAGAAATTACTTTTTGACTCTATTCTTAGAGAAAATTATGAGCTTGATGCTTCATCACTTGATATTACTTGATTCGCAATTTTCTGCGCCTAGCTCAAAGGCGTTAAAGAAAAGCACTCTTGGGAGATAACCCAATGTTTTCTTTTCAGTACTTTTTCTTTTATTTGAGTCTTGGAAGTCATTACTACTGTAATGACCGCTCCTTATCTTGTTTATTTCGTTTTTGTGCCAAGAGAAGCCTCTAATTTGAGTGAGGTAAAGATTTGGGGATGTTGCTGTCCTGAAACTGTTTTCGGTGCTGCACCATAAAAATTCGTGAAAATTCTCTGTTTATCTTTTGGACCTGCGATTTCTTTTGCATATGCCCCAGGTTATATCCAAACTTTTGTTAGTTGAACACTTTTTGATTTGAGCAACAGAAAATCCCTAAAAAATTCGACCTTTGTCAGCTGTTCAGTTTTGACAGATTTCTGCCAATATTTGTGTTTGCCACTTTATCGCTTTCTTTTGAGTTCTTTTGATCACGGAACTTTTGGGGAGGTTGCTACAGTAGTATTTTCTATATATGTGGTGGTTTTGAGTTGAAACCTGAAGCAAATAGAGGATTGATTATATGTTATGCTTGCACTAATGTTGCTAATAGAATTGTGTTTAGTTTTGTATGAAGCAAGTTTTCAAGTGTAGGGATTGGAGAATGATGAGATGAGTTGAAGAATGGACAAAAGCTCAAGCTTGGGGATTCCCATGCATCACCCCAAGAAATATCCAAGAAGTACAAGCATCAAAGCTTGGGGATGCCCCCGAGGCACCCCTTCTTCATCGGCAAAAATTAGGTCACCTTTCAAAACACTATATTTTTATTGCTTCATGCACTATGTGTTTTTCTTGGAGCGTCAGTTGTTTTAGTTTTCTTAGTTGGTTTAGTTTGTTTGTTTGCTGCAATAAATGGTTGTACCCCAACAAATTTCCTTTGGAGGAGATGTACTCGTTTTCATTTGCAAAGAACGCTCTAGTTTTCACTCTTATTAAAAATCGAGCGTTCTTCTTTTTCTGCTACTGCTTTTGGTTTTCGTTTTCGCCTTGATTTGCGTTCAGACCTTGTCATATCTTTTCATCAAGGTGTATTTTTGCCTCTGATCTTTATTGGTTTTCATCAAAAGAGGTGTTTATAAAAATTTCAAATGGTGTTGGAAAAGAGAAAAAGCTTTGTGCAAAATAGTGGTACAAGAAGGAGCTTGTGTAGACTGCGGCTTAGGCTTTTTCATGTCATGCTTGATGTCTTTTTGATAGTATGCTTAGTGGTTTTGCTGTAGCATGACTTGTCTCAAATAACTGTGATTGCTTAATGAGCCTTTGAAAAAATCATGCGTTGTTTTTATTGTATGGAAGCATTATTTTGGTTTTCTCCTTGACGCTTTATTTGGGTTGACTTGGCGCATGCTCACACATGTTAGACTCTTACAAAGTCGCCAATAGCCTTCATGATCATTTAGTTTTTGACTTTTGATGCCATCTTATGCTTCTTTTAATGTCGCTTTGTCGCTTTGCATGACTATGGCCATTATTGCTCTCTTAAGTTGGTCGCTCCCAGTCTTTTGCTAGCCCTCGCCTTGTACTGAGTATGAGCTCTACTCGTGCATCCAACTCCTAAAAGCTAGAGTTTTCCAAAGTGTCCACCATACATACCTACTAACAATTTAATATTCCAAGTAAATTTGACTTGCTTTTATTTTCTCTTCAAATTAAACTCTTACCAGTGTTATGCGAAATTCGGTCAGTAAAGCTCTCACGAACCGGAAGGCACACTTTCCTTTTTCCTGTTCTTAAAAATTTGACATTGTGGTCTTTTATGTTGAGTTGTTATGCTTGCAAGTTGTAAGTTGGATTCTAGCCCATCCATGCTATCATGGGCAAGCTTTCAACATTGCACATCTTAATTGAGTTGATATCGTGATCTTTTGTTTATGGATGCCCGCGGTGTGAAATGAATTGGGAATCTTGTAGGGATCATGGAGTTTGTATATGTGTTAGGGAAATGCCGGGCTGCCAATCTAAGCCATGCATAATTCATGGTGGAAATTTGCAGCATACCCATGGTGAACATTCGACGATGCATCTCACAATAAAAAGCTAAACAAAAGGCAAATAAAAGAGATGTCGAGGTGTTCATTGTCTGCTTGTCCTGTCATTTTGGTGTGGGCTTGTTCCATGTCATCGGGCACGGAGGTACCCCATTGGCGGTTCTCAATGATATGCATATACATACAATGACAAGAGCCTTGCTTGGGACTCTAAGTAAAGTAGCATGAGGTTTGGGTACTCGTATTCACGGGGCACGAGGTTTTCAACTTATGATTTGTCAAGCATATGCATCATAATTGTTCTCGCATTAACTTTAACCATTCAAGATGCTTATGATGGGGGCAATGAGAGCTCAAAGCCGGTAAGTACCATAATTTTTGAAGGTTATAAAACTTGCAATCACTGCTTCCCTCTGCGAAGGGCCTTTCTTTTACTTTTACGTTGAGTCACCACCTTCTTTCTTTATGCACCATTAAGAGAGCATAGTTGTCATTCTTAGTGTGATATGCATTGTCCCAAAGTTCATTGATTGATTCATGATGATTGGTTTCACTTGTTCTTAAATTATTTGTATCTAGTCGCCCTCTTAAACTTGAAGGTGTCCTATGCATTTATGTTTTGCTCTCTTTGAAGGACAAGCTGAAAACCATTTGTATGTTTTTCCTTATGATTTGAACACACGTTTGACTTTCATTGTTTCATTTTCATGATCTTTTGTTTGTGTTCATTTTCATGTTTACAACATGGTTGCTAAGTTTCTTATTGTCATGATTATATCTTCATGCCCATGTTTTAAGTTCTTATGATCCCAGCTCACCAATGCTTACATATATGATCAAGATTGTGTAGGTGCATATCACCTCAAAAATTATACTTTTGTTATCACTTACCTACTCGAGGACGAGCAGGAGTTAAGCTTGGGGATGCTTGATACGTCTCCAACATATCTATAATTTTTGATGCTCTATGCTTGTTTTTACACCATTTGCCTATTGTTTCGTTACACTTAGTGGCACTTTTATGCATTTTCCGGAACTAACCTATTAACAAGTTGCCACAGTGCCAGTTTCCTGTTTTCTGTTATTTTTGTGTTTCAGAAGTGATACACAGGAAATATTCTCGGAATTGGACGAAACAAGTTCCTGAAGTCTTATTTTACCCGGAAGCTTCCAGAGATCCGAAGAGAAGTAGGAGGGGGGCCACCAGGGCCCCACACACAGGGGCGGCGGGGCCAGGCCCCTGGCCGCGCGGGCCCCGTGTGAGGGCGCCTGGCCCCTCCTCTGACATCGACCCTTCGCCTATAAAGACCCCCCGATGGAAAAAACCTAAGTACTCGATCAGATTTCCAGAACACATCGCGATCTGCCGCCACCATCGACCCGAAGATCGGGAGGGTCCAGAAGCTCTTCCCGGCACCCTGCCGGAGAGGGGAATCGCCACCGGAGGTCTTCTTCATCGCCATGCTTGCCTCCAGAGCGATGAGTGAGTAGTCTACCTTGGACTATGGGTCCATAGCAGTAGCTAGATGGTTGTCTTCTCCACCATGTGCTTCATGTTTAGATCTCATGAGCTGCCCTACATGATTGAGATCACCGTTATGTAATTCTACATGTTTGGTTTGTTGGGATCCGATGAATATTGGTGTTTATGATTAAGTTGTTGTACTGAATTATATCTTTTGTTATCTCTATGTTGTTTATGATCTTGCATGCTCTCCGTTGTTAGTAGCTATCTTGGCCGAGTAGTTGCTAGTGACTCCAAGAGGGGGTATTTATGCTCGATAGTGGGTTCATGCCTCTATTTCACCTGGGGGAGTGACAGAAACCTCTAAGGTGGTAGATGTGTTGTTGCTACTAGGGAGAAAACAACATTCATATGCTCAAGGGCATATGCTTTGTTTACATTACACACTTTGCTTAATGCAATTATTTGTTGTTCGCAACTTAATACTACTGGGGTGTTCGGATTGATATCCCCGGGAGTGGATTATTAGTCATAGATGCAGTTGGATGGCGGTCTATGTATTTTGTTTTAATGCCCAGAGTAAATCTCATAGTGATCTTCTTGACATAACACGTTTATCTTTATTCTATCAATTGCCCAACTGTAATTTGTTTACCCAGCATGTGTTATTTTATCTATGGAGAGACACCACTAGTGAACTGTGGACCCCGGTCCTATTTCCATCATATTGCTATCACCTGTTTACTTTACTTGTACTGTTTACTTTACTTGCATACTATATTGTTTTCCACTCGATACACTCATAACCTTTGTTTCAAGCAAACCGGTGAGATTGACAACCTCATCGTAAGTTGGGAGCAAAGTATTTGGTTGTGTGTGTGCAGGTTCCGCATCACCTTCAGTCGTCGCCGTCTCTCCTCTCCTGATCGATAAACCTTGGTTTCTTAACTGGGGGAAAATTAGCTGCTATACTCATCATACCTTCCTCTTGGGGTTCCCAACGGGCTGGTCATCACCACGCACAAGGAAGCTTCTGGTGCAATCAATCACGTGCCATCACCTCCAGGCAGCCCTGCTCCTCCTCTTGGTCAGATCCTGGTGCCTGCCCTTCTTGGTTGATAGATCAGCTGCTGTTGTGAATTTGCTACAGTGAGCAAGGTGTGGTGCGGCTAGCTGTTGTAGTGCTGCTTTTATACTATTGAACTATTCCTGTGCAAGTGACAACACATCCTTTGCATGTGATGTGCGTGCTGCTTGTGAGTAGACTTCACTTACTGTGCAAGATGTCAAGTTGGTTTTCTTTGCCTCCTAGTGCAAGCCACGGTTGAACCTTGTACTTATCCTATTAATTCATTACTTTCCTCTGCCAAGTGTAATTTCTGTTTGGCTAGAATTGGTGTGCTGGCAATTGGATTAAATCATGTTGGGCTCTGCTACCTGGCTGGGTTTTAATCTAGTGTGGCTTCACATGTGACTGTACATATATAATTAAGCCTTGCTTAATTACATTGTGACTTAGGATCATATTGACCTCTCAATGTCAAACATGATCCAATAAAAATACTTTTGTGGGCTTTAAGGACTCTAGCTAGATTAGAGGGAGATAACACCATTGCCTTGTTGCCAAAAGATAAATAGGATCATTGTGGTTGCCTTGTCCCTCTTCTGATATGGATCAATTAGTGTTGCCTCTAGTCCCTGTTGCCGTCTTGATAATTGTTGCCTCTTGATCCAAGTGTGTGGTTAGTGTTGACCCAAATATGCTCAAGTGATCCTTATGTTGCCAAAATAAGATCTACTCCCTCTAATCACCATTTGGGGATCAAGACTAGTTCTTGATTCCCTCTTAGCTAGTTTCCAACATTAACAATGTCTCACCAAAGGTGGGGACAAACATTTTAACATTAACACACATCATTTCTTTTGTCTTTGTTGTTTTGTTTTGCAGGAAAAGAAGATTAGAAGACTAAGAAGATTAGTTTAGGATTTTCCTTTCCCTTTATAATCTTTTATTTTAAGTTTGTAATTTTTATTTCATTCTTGTAATTTATCTCACTATTTGAGATTTGTAATATAACAAACTCATTCATTTATAATAAAGAACATTATTCTTTATTCAATGTTGTAATTTACTTTATTTATTTAAATTTTAACATAATTGTTTGAGATTTGAATTCCAAGTCAATTATATTTGAATTATTTTCTTTCAATTTTGAATTTTGAATTCTAATTGTTTCCCCCTCAATTTAAGAAAATCAACAAAGGTCATGTCGAAATTTATCGTACTCATGTTGATGACTAACTCAATTCCCATTGACACAAGCGAAATCTCGATCACTTTGATAGGTTTTATTAAAAGTGCGAAAATTTCCCAGATTTTCTATGCATGAATGCAATGCACACTTTAGTTTCCTATTTATTTCTAACCTCGCATCCTGGGTTGTTACAGACTCTCCCCCTTAAAATAAACTTCGTCCCAAAGTTTGGGCTCTCGTACGTTGTGGGATGAACTTGTTGTTGTTAGCATCCATGTTGCAACTCTGCCTCCAATTGATTGTATATAGATGATATCTCTTTGTTTCGAAAGTCTTTTGAACCCTCCTTGTCTGATTCTGAATAATTGTCACTTGAATCATTTCTACGTTGTCTTCCAACATTCTTGGGGAATCCAATAGTCTTCGTGACAAGGGTATAGATAATAGAGCCCATCAGTTGAGTATCCCCCAGAGGCCCGTTAAGCTAGGCCCAATTGTAATACTAGTCGAAATACGAGTTCATGTCGTATGTCGATATTGTAATCTGTATCGGATCCCACCCGATCCTTGAGACCTGGCCACCTATATATAGAGGCCAGGAGGGGACGGTGTGGGACAGATTGAAAGCAAGCCAGGTTCTACACCCACGTTTACTTTCATAGCCACCTTGTTTGACTAAGTTTATCTTCGAGTTCATCCGACGCCCTGTCTCCCCGATCCTAAGTCCTTCATCTAGGATATTTGTCGAGTTTAACCCTCGCCACTTCGCCTCCTTAGTTTACTTAGTTTTTCAAGCTATTTTGGTTAGGTCTCCACACTAGGGTATCATATTTCTATTATGGCCTAATTATGATCTATAAAATAAGGTTTCACGGAGCTCATAATGATATTAAGAGGTCCGTTAAGGCATAGGCATACCTAAAGATTCAATCCCAAGGAATGGATTAGACTCTTTTAGCCTATCCAATCTAGGGTTTTGGTTTACCTTTATAAGTTTGATCTTGATCCTCTATGCTCGAAGTTACCCACTGTGGTTCATACTAGGTATGATTCATGGTCCATATTTGTCTAACTCCTTCACCGCTCCCCTAATGGAGCTATGGTGAATCTTAGGGAAGTGTCGTTCAAACCTACTTCATCCAACTTCCATCATCTTGGGTTTCTCCCCAATTTCTGCTTCCCAAAAGTATCAATTACTCCTTTTGGTCAAGTTTAAGGTCAAGTTGTTGCTCCCATGAGGTATAACTTCATCTTCCATTCTGAGGAACTTCCGAGGCAAGTATCACTATAGTACCTCGACATCACCTAATGGCAATAAGGCTAATCTCATCTTAGTCTAGATCGGCTTCTTACTCCAACTGATTTGGTCTAGTTCTTCCAACTTGTGGCGTACTCTACCCCTTAGGCTTTTCTAAAGGTCCCCATGAGTTTTGTCCTCTAACCATTGGGGATCCATGCTTAGACTATTAGTCTTGGTCTATCTTACGATGACGTTGTTCTAATGGTTTCTCGAAGAAGTCTGCGGTGTACCCACACAATTATGGATATCCGGTATGAATTCTTTGATTATGTGTTTGGGTAGGGCTTCTATTCCACTCTTGGAGGTATGAACTTACCCAAAAGTTCTAAAGGTTGATGAGAATTGGGTTTTCACATCGTTGCCTACCGTAATTCGGATGGTAGGGTATATACAATGCCACAGGAGAAATTTGGCAGAGTTTCTCTTGTACCGGAGGACATCCACGACAGGTGACGAGGGTTAACTCGACAAATGTCCTAGATGAAGGACTTAGGATCGGGGAGATAGGGCGTCAGATGAACTCGAAGGTAAAGTTAGTTGAAATAGGTGTATATCGAAAGTAAACTTAAGTGTTGAACCTGGCTTGCTTTCAATCTCGCCTACACCGTCCCCTCCTGGCCCCTATATATAGGTGGCCAGGTCTCGAGGATCGGGTAGGGTCCGATACAGATTACAATATCAACATATGGTAAAAACTCGTATCTCGACTATCATTACAATTGGGACTAGCTTAACGGGCCTCAGGGGTACTCAACTAATGGGCTCTATTAGCTATACCCTTGTCAGTAGCCCCTGAGATTCTACCAGAATTGTAGATTCGGGTTGAATCTCTAATCTTTAAATCTTCAACTTGATCAATTCTTCGACTTCTTCATATCTTCAAATCTTCAACTTGGTCTTTCGACTTATTTTTATGATAATATTTCGCAAGGGATTTTGATGAACAAGCCTAACAACTCTGACGGATCAAGAGGTCAGTTAACTGCCGGAATAGATACTTGTCACCTACTTCAAATTCAATCCCCTTGGACTTGAATTCAGGATACCGGTCAAACCCACTCTTTTGCCACATTTAGTACTTACAAAGAATGAATCCCAGTGATTCTCAGGGTACCCAGTGCGTCCACCAGGATTTTCTTCGTGTCATAGACACGGATACATACCAGCAGAGCGCATCCATGTGCGTATACTAGGCCACACAGGACGGATCCCGGGGACTTACCTTCGTGATAAATCACGGCATTCGAGTTTCGTTGCGATAACGCAACTCGAGAATCTCATGTCGCAGTCTCTTTTGACTGATAAAATATCAAAGAATTTCGAATTATATTAACTTCTCCCAAGTATCTCCTGATGGGAGTAGTCGCTCTATATTTTGTCGACTGCGTAGTCGAAGTTTGCATGGTTGATCGACTTCATAGACTTCTTCATCTTTATTGCTGATTGTCTTATTTTCTATCGGGTGCACGCTCAGCACTCCCGATGGGAGTAGCCCCCGAGGCTATGGTTGGATACTTGTAGTCAATCATAGGCTCAAATTGACTTCTTCTTCTTCCTTCTACTTTTTCCTGTTTGTAAGCCCCCGAGCCCAAGGCGAGGTTTTCTCATACCTTTCGATGATACATTCTTCTTCTTTTTCCCCCTTTGTTATTATCGTCTGCTATGTGAAGAATTTAACTCCTTTGTAAATATGTTTATGGGCCTTGCTATCACGGAGGCCCGTTAATCTGTGCTTATAAATAAAGCACCTTTGGTCAGGGTAAAAACCCTAAACAGATTCCTCCTCCGCCGCATCGTCTTCTTTTCCATCTAGGGTTTTCTTTTCTCCCACTTTTCCACATGGCTAGTGTAGATGGGTCCCGTCTAGACCTTGGCCCTCCGAAGGTGCGGCGGGGTCGTGACTACCCTCGTGGCAGCAAAAACAAGACAGTTCCGGCTGCTATAGGACCATCGTCGTCTGCTCCGGCGAAGCGTCGTCCCGGCCGCCCGCCTGGTAGCAAGAATAAACCAAAGGTGACTAGCGCTGCCCCAGGTCCAAGCGCTCCTCCTCCTAGTGCTTCTCCTGCTTCCCCCAAAATATATTCTTTCTTTTGTATCACCGGCCCGCAGTACCGGGAGATTCAATGGCTGCCTCTGAAGTTCACTCAATTCATGGATGGTCGTGAGTTGCGTGAAGCGATTCTGCGTGAACATTCTGGGGGAGGTACTCCCTACCAGGTTGAAGTCTGGTACAACAGCGCTGGCGAGCAATACTTCAAGGGTGGCTGGTCAGAGTTTGTGGATGACCACGATATCCAGCAAGGTTTCTTCATGACCTTCGACTTCCATATTGGCACGTCCAAGTTTGATGTGAGGGTATATGATGTTACTCAATGCCAGAAGGAGTATGAGGCTGAAGTACACTTCCACTAGAATCTTCATTATGTAATCTTTGTTTCTAGTTGCCTTGCTGCCGTGCCATTTGTAATAAATACTCGTACTTGTCTTTTGATGTTTTTGTAATAGACCATGTGAACAAATCGTTGTTCTGAGGCATGCTTTATATTTATCGGGTTCTTGTGAACCAATTAAACTGCTTTGAAGAATATCGGGTTGTCTGCACAAACTAGTAGTATAAAAGATCTCCATATTGCGATAAAACTTTCTTTCGTATGACCCAGGGGTTGAAGCCCCTGAGTGGAGAAGTAAAATATTCATACAATTTGTCGAGTTCAACCCAAGGAGCCCGACCTATGGCCTCATGTTCTAGGTTCAGAGGGTTGACTCGAATTTACTGATACCACTAGATTTCTTCTATGCGTAAAAGCGTCGTAGCTGCTCCGCATTCCACGGGTTGCTCTCGTCTTTTCCTGTCTTCTTGTCTTGCAGTCGATAAGCTCCTCCTGGTATCACTTCTGTGAAGATATAAGGTCCCACCCAAGGAGACTCTAGTTTGCCGTGGCTGTCCTGCCTGAGTCGTAAGACTAGATCTCCCACCACAAAGGATCGTGGACGAACTCGACTACTATGGTAGTTCTGCAGGCTCTGTTGATACTGCATGGCTCTTTCTAATGCTTTATCCCTTGCTTCGTCTAATGCATCGACGTCGTCCTGTAATGCTTCTGTTGATGTTACTTTGCCGTATGCCGTTACTCTTGGAGCTTCGTGTGTAACTTCCACTGGAAGCATGGCTTCTGCGCCATGGACCAGGAAGAAAGGAGTTTCTTGAGTTGCTGCATTGGGCGTGGTTCTTAAACTCCAAAGAACGGAGGGCAATTCATCTACCCAAGTGCTCTTGGCTTTCTCGAGAGGTGCTAAGAGCCTCTTTTTTATCCCATTGCATATTAAGCCATTGGCTTTTTCGACTTGCCCATTTGTCTTCGGGTGTGCTACGGATGCAAACTTGAGCATGATTCCCAAACCTTCACAGTAACTCTTGAATTCTTTTGAAGTGAAGTTTGTCCCGTTGACCATGATGATGCTATATGGTATGCCGAAGCAGAACACTATTGACTTAATGAAATTGATTGCTGCTATCGAATCTTGAGTTGTTACCGGGGCTGCTTCCACCCACTTGGTAAATTTGTCGACTGCTACTAACATGTAGACGTGCCCTCCTGGCCAGGATTTGTGCAATTTTCCTACCATATCTAGGCCCCATTGTGCAAAGGGCCAGGATAATGGTATTGGTTGTAACTCTGCTGCTGGCACATGCGGTCGAGATGCGAATCTTTGACATGCTTCACACTTTCGAACTATATCCTTCGCGTCTTCAATGGCTGTTAGCCAATAAAATCCTGCTCAGAACGCCTTTGCCGCTATGGCCCTGCTGCTAGCATGATGGCCACATACTCCGGCGTGTATATCTTTTAATATTACTTGACCTTCTTGAGGTGTTACGCAACACTGCAAAACGCCAGTTATGCTCTTTTACCCTGCAACACGATAAATGCTTTTGATCGTCGAGTTATTCTCTTGGCTTCCACTGCATCTTCTGGTAACTGCTTATTTATCATGTATGCGAGATATGGCTGCATCCAGGTTTCCTCTATCATCATGATTTCTTCAGGTTCCAGCGCAGCCCCCGAGCCTGTTGTAGTAGTCAAACTTTTGACACTTTTTATCGACCTTTCCACTATTCCTTCCCAGAAGACTCCAGATGGCACGGACAAACACTGTGACCCGATATTTGCTAAATTGTCAGCTTCTTCATTGCTATTTCTGCTGATGTGCGAGACTTCGCATCCATCGAATGTTCCTTCGAGATAGTGATATAAGTTCTTGTAGGCCATCATGTTGTCATTAATTGTGTCGCACCTGTTCATAACTTGTTGAATGACAAGGTTTGAATCCCCAAATATTTTTAGGTGAGTTGCTCCACACGCTTTGGCCATCTTCATTCCATGCAACAAAGCCTCGTATTCTGCTTCATTATTAGAGGCCCGCGGAAAACTCATCCTTAAAATGTACTTCAACTTGTCGCCATGCGGCGATATCAAGACTACACTTGCGCCTGTGCCTTGGACTCTCTTAGAACCGTCAAAGTACGTTGTCCAGACGCTCGATAAATCTGGCGGTCCCGTGCTCTGCAGCTCCAGCCACTCTGCTGTAAAATCTGGCAAGACTTGCGACTTGATCGCCTTCCTTTTTTCGTACGTGATGTCCATGGGAGATAATTCGATTCCCCACAAAGAGACACGTCCTGTTGCCGAAGGATTGTTCAATATGTTCGATAGTGGTGCTTCATTGACCACTATAATTGGGTGCACCGCAAAGTATTGTCGCAATTTTTGTGTTGTTGTAAAAACACTATATGCAAGCTTTTGATAATGCGGGTACCTCTGTTTTGTCAGAGATAGTACTTCACTGATGAAATATACCGGCCTCTGGATGCCGTGGGCTTTTCCTTCTTCACTTCTTTCGACTACTAGTACTATACTCACCACCTGATGGGTTGCAGCGATGTAGAGTAATAGTGGCTCCTTTTCTTTTGGTGCGACCAGCACTGGTGGCGTGGAGAGCACTTTTTTCAACTGCGCAAAAGCTGTGTCTGCTTCTGCTGTCCACTCAAACTTATCATCTGACTTTTTCATAAGTGCATAGAATGGGAGCGCCTTTTCTCCCAATCGAGCAACAAAACGACTTAGTGCCACGACGCATCCTGCGAGCTTCTGTACGTTGTGTAGTTTCATGGGTTTCCCCATTGTTAAAATTGCCTGGATTTTCTTTGGGTTCGCCTCTATTCCCCGTGCTGACACTAGGAACCCTAAGAGTTGTCCTGCCGATACGCCGAAGGAACACTTTGTCGGGTTAAGCTTAAGCTTGTACCTGCTCAGGTTGTCAAAGGTTTCTGCCAAGTCGCTGATAAGGGATTCCTCCTCTCTTATAGTGATGACTACATCGTCAATGTAGACTTGGATGTTGCGCCCTATTTGGCCCCTGCATTTTTTAGGCCGAAAGGCATTACTTGGTAGCAAAACACCCCATACGGTGTGATGAAGGCTGTTTTTTCTTTGTCTTCTTTTTTCAACTTGATCTGGTTGTAGCCAGAGTATGCGTCCAAAAAGGAAAGCCTTGCGCATCCCGCTGTTGAATCAATTATCTGATCGATGCGGGGTAGAGGGAAGGGATCCTTTGAACAATGCTTATTGAGAGATGTGTTGTCGACACATGTCGGGACCCGAGATCTAAGCTATACAGAGATGTCATGTGTATTAGTCACGCTAGCAACGAGTGATACTGGGGTTACCAGTCCCAGGCCAGAACACCATCGGCAGGCAGGCCGGAATTAAACCATCGGCTCTACACATCTCGAAGCACCGTGAAACTAATCATAACCAAGACTGCATAACAGAGAGATCGAGAGCCTTAAACCCCTCTCATGCACTTTATAAACATACACGCATCATGCACAAGATGGGTAACCACAACTGGTAACACAACAGTGACTCTACGACTCAAAGCATTAGTAGTTCAAACTATTAGCAGAGTAAAGATCCAAATTATTACACGCAGAGGTCACTGACCCAACATTACAACAAGCAACAGAAAGCAAATTATGTTATGCTACATAACAAGATAGCAAATGGCCTAAGAGGCCTTAAACATAAAGCAACGTCCAACCCTTAAGTCTCAGGCTGCTTCCTGGGAACTCCCAACTACTCGTCGATGTCAATGTAGAAACCACCTTCGGCTGGAGCAACTTCCTCTGTAGAAAAACAACAACGAGGCAAGGGTGAGTACTTAAGGTACTCAGCAAGACTTACTAACCTATTAGCTACCTATTAGCTAAATGCTTGGTTAGAAAGGCTTTCTTTGGAGTTTCTTTGCATAAAGCAAGTTTTATTTGCAAGACAGATAAGAATAGAGGCTCGTCTACTCAGATCATTTTAAAAGAGGGAGAGAGCGATACTAGCTCTACTGATCACCATAAGATATCCACCGAAACATCATCACCTGAACCTATCAACTAGGATCACCCCCTCTATCATCTCGAGGAAGTAATCCTATTCACACTTTAAGCTGCCAAGTTTTACCTTTCGGTTAAAGTTGTCTATGATCACAGAATCCATTCCCAAGTCATCCATAACCGTGGACATGGCTTTTCGAAAAGATTTAACCCTGCAGGCGTGCACAGCTTTACCCACATGTGCCAACCGGCTCTTAATGCCAACGTTCTAGCTTTCTCCTTGGAAAGTCGGCAGAGGGTGTTTGACCATGACTTTTACCTTACTTTCGCCTAAACCATGAGTCACGCCCTAAGGATTGCTCTGCCGTAACGGGTCAAGTCCCGAACTCGGTCCTTCAGGTTGTGTACAGGGACCAAGATTATGAAGGCCGTGCCTTTCTCAACCCCGGCCATGTTCCTATATGATGCACCTCCTCCACCATCTCTTTTCAAAACCTTTTCAATGCATATGCCAAATGGAAATCCCGATCTATGTGACTCATGGAACAGACTAGGCAAGTTAGTTAGTCGAGAGGGTGCCATTATAGGTCCTCGTATGGTTGTATGCTCGGTCTTGGTTCAAGAGGCGAGAACTCGGGTCCTAAGTTCGGCAAGAATGAGTCAAATAACCACATTCCAATGTGGCAGCTCATCCAAGCCTTTAAGCATGTTTGAACAAACTTCACTGATCATACCACAACATCTGTCATACTAGGTTCATTCACAACTCGGATTCATCAACTAGATGGATCAGAGGTTACCAACTAAGCATGGCTAAGCATAGTGGATATAGAGGCTCTAGCAAAGCACACAAGCAAAACCTAGTCATGCTAGGAGCAGTGGATCAGGTAATTTAGGCGACAAAGATAGAAACATGCATCAGAGAGGATAACTCTAACTATCGATAAAAGACATTTGAATCATATGCGATAAATAGCAGAGCTTAAGATACTTTGAAATCATAGGTTCAGATATGATTGCTTGCCTTGTCCTTCAGTGGACGGGTACAGATCTTCAACGGTGTTCGTCTCGAACTCGGGCTCGGTTCCTATCGCAAAGAACCAAATACCGGAAAGGAAGAACACAATCAACATAAATGCATCGATGTGCAAGCAAGCATGATGATATGACAAGTTTAGTATGTTCAAAATAAACCCTAATACTAGCTAGTCAGGTAGCGGGGTTTTCGGACGACTCCGAAGCAGTGATTCGACAAACCCTAAATTAAGCCGAACGGGGTACAATTTGGTTCTTCTAAATTAAGCAGGTTCAAAGCTGATTAGCAATGCATGATATTGACACAAACAGGTAGAGTTCATTTTTCTGAGCATTTTGATATGTAATCCATATTTTTTTGATAAACAGGGAATAAAATATGAATTTAACAAGTTTCTGTTATTTTCTGAAATTGAAAAAGGCTGCTGGACTTTTTGTACCCGGGGTCTGTTGACCCTTGGTCGCTGACTGGAGGAGCCTGAGGCCCACTCGCAGGCAGGCCACGCTGGCATAGAGGCCAGGCAGCTCGGCCATGGCGGGCTCCTGCAGGTGGACATGGAGGCGGCGCTCCGGCGCGGGAACCCGAGGGGGAAAAGGGTCCTCTCGGACCCTGGG
Source organism: Dactylis glomerata (assembly GCA_007115705.1). Lineage (NCBI taxonomy): Eukaryota > Viridiplantae > Streptophyta > Magnoliopsida > Poales > Poaceae > Dactylis > Dactylis glomerata. The sequence goes on along the minus strand of QXEO01001278.1, from coordinate 3,460,340 downwards.
CTCACCAAGAGCTGGCAGGGGAGGTCGACGGGGCCGGAGGCGGACGGACGGCGGCAAAATCGGTGGCGGCGAGCTTGGGTGACTGCGGGGGAAATGGTGATGGTCGGCGGCGACTCCGGGCTTCTCCGGTCGATTCTGTCTGCGAGGAGGAGGAGGGAGGCGAGGCGGAGCTGGGGCGAGCTCGGAGGAGGCCGAGGCAGCGCGGAACAGTGAGGGAAGGCGACGGCCGTGGCGGCAAGCTCGAGCTAGGGTTGCAGGGGCTCAGGAAAGGGAAAGAAGGGGAAGAGAGAGAGCAGGGCGGCGGTGGAGGGCCTTTATAGGCCGACAACGGTCGACGGCTTCGATCTCGGCCGACGAGGCGAGGCGGTGGCATCGGGTGGCCTCTGCAGCGCCACCGTGCTGCTTCCAGCTGGAGGAAGAAGAAGCGGTGCAAATTTTGCACATAACCCCCTGGCTTTTGGGTAAAACCTAGAAATTCTGAAAACTGCACTAGTTTTGGAGGATTTTATGATTCCCACTAATTTAGAACATTGTGAAATTATTCAGGGGCTTCCCTGTTAATTAACCAAACCTCCAACATTAGTAAAAGTTGTATAAATTTTATTTGAAACATATTTGAGAACATTTGAACAAAGGAAGGTTTGGAAATATTTAGGGTTTCCATTTTAATTTCTTAATGCAAAACAAATGCATGCAATGATGATGACAAAGTGCTTTATTTATTTAACAAGCATGGGATGTTACAACACATACTCTTTGTACGTCTATATTTTTCTTGGGTACGATGACTGGATTGGATACCCAACTCGAAGTTTTTATTTCTCTGATAAATCCGGCATTTTCTAGCCTATGCAATTCTGATGCTATCACCTTCCTTTTGGGTTCATCGAATCTTCGCAATGGTTGCTTGACTAGCTTTGCTTTAGGATCTGCATTTAGTGCGTGCTCAACGAGTTCCCTGGGAACCCCTGGCATGTCTGAAGGACACCAGGCGAAGATTTCCCAGCGCTCATGGAGGAACTCGACGAGCACACTTTCCTATGCAGGATCCAGGTTTACCGCAATCGATGTCGTCTTGTTTGGGTCCGTAGGGTGGACCTGAATTTTCTTTGAGTCCTGAGTTGTGTCGAAAACCTGATCTAGCAGGGATCGTTCAACGTCGGGTAGCACATTATGATCAGTTTCTCCTTTCAGCCTCTCATATTCTACTGTCATGCCGAAGGTTTGCGCCATTCTATTAAATTCTCTATCGCAAGTGTTGGCTACTTCGAAGCTCCCTTGCACTGTGATCGTTCCTTTGGGTCTTGGGATTTTTAGCGTAAGATATGCATAATGAGGTACTGCCATGAACTTTGCAAATGCTGGGCGCCCTAGGATTGCGTGGTACTGTGATGGCCAGTCCATAACTTCAAATTCCAACTTCTCTCTTCGATAGTTGCTGCTACTGCCAAAGCAGACGTCGAGTTCTATTTTCCTAGAGGGTGATTTGTGGCTCCTGGTACTATTCCATGGAAGGAGCAATCTGTTGGCTTCAAGCTTGTTAATGAGATGCACATTGCCTTTAGGGTTCTAGCATATATTAGGTTTATGCCACTCCCTGCATCCATGAACACTCTCCCGATGTCGTACCCTCCTATTTGCGCCTTTAACACCATTGGCGAGTGGCCCGGCCTGGGAACTTTCCTTGGGTGGTCTGCTCTGCTAAACTTAACTAGTTGATCTGACCACCGCAAGTACTCTGTGGTGGCTGGTGGTGATGATATTGCTAGGTTTACTTGCCTGGATATGCTCTTTCGCTCTTTCTTTGACTTAGGCACCGGTTGAATCATGGCTGATATGTAAACTTTTGAATCTAGGTGCCTTGCTAGCCTTTGTACTTGGTATCCTTGACTTGTGTATTTTTCTCCTTTCCATCCTCCTTGGCTTGAACCCATGGCGCTTTGTAGCCTCAGAAAAGTTCTACAATCCTTCATCTGGTGATTTGAGACCCTTTTTCCATCAAGATATGCGTAGTGGATTCGACAAGGTCCGTACAACATGTCTTCGGCCGAAGGGCCTGAGTATCTTGATTTTTCTGTTCCCTTTGCCTGAAACCTCCTGTTTTCATATCCTTCCTCTTCCCTTGCTTCATAACCCACAGCTACCTGATTTCGCCTTCCTTGGTCATCCCTGCTGCGGTGTTGTCTCCTCTGTCTACTTGTTCTATCGACTTCTGGTGAACGTCCTCTTTTGTTGTTATATGCGTCTTCTCCGTCAGCGAATTTGTTGGCTTCTTCCATTAGCTCAACTACTGTTGTTGGCCTTGTTCTTCCTATTTCTTCCACGAGGTCTGAGCGACGAAGGCCGGCCAAAAAAGCATCTATTGCTCATTCGTCGGAGACGTCCTCTGCTGAGTTTTTGATTACACTCCATCATTGTATATAAGAACATAGAGTTTCGCCTTTCCTTTGCACACATGCTTTGACTTCCTCCAGTGATGCTGGGCGCTTGTATGTCGAACGGAAATTTCTTGTGAATTGGCTTTCGAGTTCTCCCCAGCTTCCAATGGATTCATTAGGTAGGGTATTCAACCAGGACCATGCTGCGCCGGTAAGGTGTAGTTGCAAACTTTGCATTGCAGTCACTTTTGTTCCCCCTAATATTTGTACTGCTTGCAGATAATCTGATAACCATAGGGTAGGTTCCTGCGACCCATCATATTTTTGCTGGTCATGTGGTAACTTGAATCCTTTGGGTACCCGCGTTTTGCGAACCCTGCGGGTAAAGCACAACGCACCCATCTCTTTTTCGTTGTCTTCATAATTTTCTTCTCTCCAGGCGTGGCGCGATTTATTTACTCGAGCATGCGCTATTATATTTCTTGTGTCCTCCCTCCTTTGTCGTCTTTCTTCTTCTGATGACTCACTAGACTCGTTTCGCGTAATATTGTGTTTGAACTTCTCCTTTCACTTTTCCTTATAACTTGTCGACTTTGTCTCTGGACCTTTTCTCCTGATCTTGTCTTCTACTATCCCGAGGATTCGTATTGCGGCTTGGTGCATGTCTTCTCGTGGATCTCTGGGTTCGGGCCGCATGGTTAGTAAATATGCCTATGCTGCTATCAGCGCTGCCTCCGGTGTTTCTTGTACGAAGTCTTCTTCCTCTTCCTCTAGTTGTGGGGTAATACTCCTTGAGTACCTTTCCTCTCTACTTTGCGCTATTGTCCCTCTGTTGTGCTTTGGGTCTCTGCGCCTTTCCCTGCTGTACTCTGAGTCCTCACTATAATCATCCCAATACTCTTCCCTTGATATATTGTTGTTATCTTGAAAAACCATGTCTATTTCCTCTCTTAGCTTCTTCCTATGCTGGTGCAATGCGTACTAATATCCCATTAGAACTTCTCTTCTCGACCCTTCAGGTACTTCTGTGCCATGATTTACAGCTGACATGATGATCCTCCACTCTCCGGCTGAGACGTGAACCTTCTCCTTCTCCTTCTTGTTGCGCTCCTTTGCCTTGTCGACTTGCTTGTCGATCCCTTTACTCCCTTCGCTGTTGTTTTCTTCTTCTGCTTCAGTGATAATGACGCATAACTGGTGTACCTTTTTGGAGACACCACTACTTTTGGCGGCGAGGTCCCTTGTACTGTTGCGCGTTTTTCGTGCTGCTTCTTCCAAGTCGAGTTTTTCCCAAATTTTGTTGCCTTCTGTGATTTTTGCTTTTCCTAAGCTGACCGGCGAGTTTACCTCGCTGGAAGAGCCTTCCGATGATTCCAACATTACCACTGTTTTGGGCTTACTTGCTGACGGATCTGGTTTCGTCGAATCCGAAAGGCGGGATGAACCCGATGGCCTGATGAGGATGCTTAAACTTCTGATTGTCAACTCTGTCTCTTGATTTTCATCGACTTTTGTGCTGCTGTTGGCTAAAAGCGAAAAAGCCATCGAATTCATGATTCCAACGCTCAGAGTCCCCACGGTCGGCGCCAATTGACGAGGGTTAACTCGACAAATGTCCTAGATGAAGGACTTAGGATCGGGGAGATAGGGCGTCGGATGAACTCGAAGGTAAAGTTAGTCGAAATAGGTGTATATCGAAAGTAGACTTAGGTGTTGAACCTGGCTTGCTTTCAATCTCGCCTACACCATCCCCTCCTGGCCCCTATATATAGGTGGCCAGGTCTCGAGGATCGGGTAGGGTCCGATACAGATTACAATATCGACATACGGTAAGAACTCGTATCTCGACTATCATTACAATTGGGCCTAGCTTAATGGGCCTCAGGGGTACTCAACTAACGGGCTCTATTAGCTATACCCTTGTCAACAGGCAATTGTATATATTGAGCAAAATAAGAGCTAATAGGAATACAAACGAACCAACGGCTTCAACGAATCATTAGTACATGAAAACCTCACAAGTCTTGGTCCATAGAAAAAGACTACAACTCTAAGATAAGAAAAGATGTTAATAACGTCTTAACCACCAATCTACAATTCAAGATTTCCGGACTAGAGATCAAAGTTATACAGAAATGTTATGTGTCTTAGTCACGCTAGCAACAAGGGTTACTAGGGTTACCACTCCCAGGCTGAGTAAAGTAGCATGCAATACTGGAATGGATCATCGGTGCTACAACACCTCAATCGACTCGTGATGTACTAAGCATAACCAAGGCTGCATAACAACGAGCTCAAATACCTCAAACTCAATTGTAGCTAACCTAATTAGTGGTTTTTCTCCATGACCTGGTGTTAGGATCTAGTATTTACGAACTTAGGGTTCCACTAAATTCCATACCAACTGTGGTATCTCTTAATCAATTTTTTTCTTCTTCTAGGGTTTGTCTTGCAAGAAATACACCATCTACAGGTGTCTTCTCATACCTTTCCTTCTTGTTTGACTTCCTTCTTGTGATCTCTTCCTATTTTTTCTTGACTGCCTTAGGAATTCGCCTCGTCCTCACATGAATCCCTTAACCCTCTAGATCAATACCATGAAGTAAGAACTTGATAGTGCAACATGCACTTGCATATCAAAGTTAAACTTCATGTATGGATCTAGTCACACAATAAAGACCCAAGAAAAATCCAAATGTGTGCTGGCAACATACATCATCATAAGCCCGTTGAGTAAAACATCTCTAGAATTTGGGCTTAGATGTGTACTTTATAGCACCAAGTAATATAGGTTTTTATCGTGCTATATTGCACATAGTGGTGGACTACTACTCTTTGTCTCGATATTTACTTCAATTGCTCAATTGCAACCAAGTAATTTGAACAAAATGGGTTTGTGAATCTTTATAGCTGACCTATACGTGCCTTTCTATCCTTTTATAACTCACCTTCCGTTCTATTGAAGACTATCCTCACGTTATATCTTGAAACTTCTAGCACAGCTGCTCTAAGCACCTACTTCGCTAAGCATGGTTCGCACAACTCCATGATTTTCATGGGGTTCTCTGTTGTGCTTTGTGATACGTCTCTAACGTATCTATAATTTTTGATGCTCCATGCTTGTTTTTACACCATTTGCTTAGTGTTTTGTTACACTTTGTGGCATTTTTATGCATTTTCCGGAACTAACCTATTAACGAGATGCCACAGTGCCAGTTCCCTGTTTTCTGCTATTTTTGTGTTTCAGAAAAGTTACACAGGAAATATTCTTGGAATTGGATGAAACAAAAGCCAGACGTCCAGATATTTACCGAAGCTTCCAGAGAACCGAAGAGGAGATGGAGAGGAGCCACTGGTGGGCCACACCACCAGGGGGCGTGGCCTAGGGCTGGCCCGCACCCCCTGTGGTGAGCCCCACCAGGACCACTTCTGACGACGCCCCTTCGCCTATAAAGACCCCCCGATGGGAAAAACCTAAAGACCCAATCACTTTTCTAGAATACATCGTGATCCACCGCTGTTGTCGATGCGAGATCGGGAGGGTCCAGAAGCTCTTCCCGGCACCCTGCCGGAGAGGGGAATCGCCACCGGAGGTCTTCTTCATCGCCATGCTTGCCTCCGGCGCGATGAGTGAGTAGTCTACCTTGGACTATGGGTCCATAGCAGTAGCTAGTTGGTTGTCTTCTCCACCATGTGCTTCATGTTTAGATCTCGTGAGCTGCTTTACATGATCGAGATCACCGTTATGTAATTCTACATGTTGTGTTTGTTGGGATCCGATGAATATTGGTGTTATGATTGAGTTGATGTACTGAATATTATCTTATGTTATCTCTATGTTGTTTATGATCTTGCATGCTCTCCGTTATTAGGAGCTATCTTGGCCGAGTAGTTGCTAGTGACTCCAAGAGGGGGTATTTATGCTCGATAGTGGGTTCATGCCTCTATTTAATCTGGGGGAGTGACAGAAACCTCTAAGGTTGTAGATGTGATGTTGCTACTAGGGGGAAAACAACATTCATATGCTCAAGGGCATATGCTTTGTTTACATTACACACTTTGCTTAATGCTGTTATCTGTTGCTCGCAACTTAATACTTGTGGAGTTCTCAGATTGATTCGCCACAAGTGGATTATTAGTCATAGATGCAGTTGGATGGCGGTCTATGTATCTTGTTGTAATGCCCAGAGTAAATCGCATAGTGATCCTCTCAACATATGCATGTTGTCTTTATTCTATCAATTGCCCAACTGTAATTTGTTTACCCAGCATGTGTTATTTTATCTTATGGAGAGACACCACTAGTGAACTATGGACCCCAGTCCTATTTCCTTTATATTGCTATCACCTATTTACTTTACTCACACTGTTTACTTTACTCGCATATTACTATTGCTTTCCACTCGATACGCTCATTCCTTTATTTCAAGCAAACCGGTGAGATCGACAACCTCATCTTAAGTTGGGAACAAAGTATTTGGTTTTGTTGTGTGCAGGTTCCACGTTGCCGCTCGCAAAGCAAAGCTCGGACGAGGCGCCCTATAAATTGTCCGGAGCTGTCACGAAGCTAGTGGGCATCACATTCAGTCGTATTGGCTTTTTCCTACTGGATTGATAACCTTGGTTTCATAACTGAGGGAAAACTTGCTGCTATATTCATCAAACCTTCTCTTGGGGTTTCCAACTGGCCGGTCATTTACTACACATTCCCACATCAACTTGGCACCAGAAGTTTTCTGTCACCGTTGCCGGGGATTGAAGAAGAAGCTCCCACACCATCATCACCGCGCCATCACTTTGCTAAATCTCCTCGAGCTAAAGACTATAGTTGTGGTACACTTGACCTAGTTACCATGGTTTGGAACACTTCATTCATCTTTCTTATTGAACATCTTCTTCCTCGGCAAGGAATTGCTGGTTTACTATAGAGCTCTACTCTGGCATGTAGGGATTCTCAAGTGAATCTAACATGCTCCAAGCGTTTACACCGTGGGTACTTCTTACTTGTATATGGAATTCTTGAGTATCCACATACATGACTTAACCTTGGGGTCCTACTATCTGATATAGCTTCACTTCCTCACTTAACATCATCCTACTATAGTTTCAGATGACTCAAATTTAACACAATCGACCTTGGTATACATCTTCCAATAGGATAGTTCCCATTCCGGTTGTATCCTCTCTTTGGACTACCCCGTATTGTATACCAATTACGATCAACTTCCATCCATTGTATAAGGCTTAATGATGTCATAACTACTTGGTATGGAACAAGATATCTAACTTCACTTAGGAAAAATAGGTAAGAAAATTTGACTCAAGTGTGTCAGGAATATTCTTTTATTGAATATCCATCCCAAGTCATAAAGAAGAATTGGTTTAGATAAGATGGCTTCCTATAGTTACTACCAAACCTATAGGTCTCCTATTAAAGGATTTTAATCCTAGGGTCAAAGCGTTTGCTCTGATACCAACTGTGGTGACCCAGCATACCACTGCATGTGTAGTATGCAAGTCATTGACATAACACCAATGAAACACCGTCTCACTAGTATTACATCGATCAGAGTGGTACAACAGAAACATCGCAGGTCCAAGGTATGTCTCTAGGATTACAATTTTCAGCATACATAAGATCTTCAGAACCTCCTCAACAGGTAGAGGTTTAGTTCTGGCGATTACAATCGAGAAAGAACAACTAAAAGACTAAACTAAAGCTATAACTAATGCAGTTGGCTTGCTACAGAAACTACAGAACTACCTTAACTACTTAGGTTCTAGGATTAGGGAATTGGGTCCCTTCTATTCCTGTTCTAGTTTTCCACCAAGCTTGGCATAGTGGTTGACTTCATTGATAATTCTGACATTGGTCGAGGTCTTCATCTTCATCTTTAGTGTCTCAAGGTTGCCTCCTGTGTTGTCTCCAATCTAAGCAAGGGTTAAGAGGGAGTGGGGTGAGTAACGAGCGTTACCCAGCAAGTTCATATAAGGAATAAGGTGTTTTATGCACTAGCTACAGCCTTAGACTCAAGAGTCATTCGGCAATGCAAGTTGTCGTAAACATTTCTTCAAGAGGTTGCTTTTATTTAGAAGAACTATGTCCGTCAGCCTTCACAGGTTGATTAGAGCTTCGATGGGCTCCTTTCCTGCCGCGTTCGCAGCTCCTTCCCGAACAGGGAGTATCCAGATACTTTCTTACACTCTGCAGAGGTGGTCACTTGTACCCATGAGAGATCAAAGCCTTGCTGCACAACTGAGCCGCGAGCTTCGTCCACACTTCCTTGGTGTGGGGCCCAGTCGATGATCCAAGCCAATCACTGTTCTTCACCGTGACCCCACAGACCCACCCTTTTATAAGTCCATCCTCCCCTATACCACATATGTAGACTGATTGGCGCACTGGTCCTCCCCTTTACACTATGGATGCTCCCATAGGTAGACTATTCTGGACCCAGATGCCTGCTCCTATACAATATGGGTAGACTGATCTGGATGACTCTTACAATCCATCATAGATCAATTAGCAAGTCTGTCCCCCCTATACTATAGGCAGACTGGCAGGAAACGCATTTCCCCCCTATACACTATAGTAGCCTAGGCAAGACAACCCTCGCTACTGATCCGTTGGCATGCGAGAGGGAAAAGATACAGCTGACTTCTCTGTCCCATTCTAGATCTCATGGTTAACCGTTATTTAAGGCGCTAGAATCACATGCGACATTGGTTGTTAAGTCCCAGTGTTCACTTTCCCGTGCAAATGGAACCTCCACCACAACAATCATACCATGGTTCCATTTGCCAGCCATCCTAGGTTACCACCACTCGGGTCGATAACCAGCTAGTCATATTAATTATGAAAAGAGAACCTTTTGCTTTTAGATGCAGTAGTAATACCACAGGTATATTTGCAAGTAATTTGTTAAAATTAAACAAGAGGTGTGAGCAAGAGTGAACCTGCCTTTTTGACTGCAAGATTATGCGAGTCAAGGTCTTCGATATGAAAGAAATCCCAATTCTGAAATAGCAATCATCATCCGGTAGGGATGATGTTAGAAATCTGCAGCATGATATGCATAAGATATGATATGCATCACTCTAAGTGTAACCTAACCCCGATGATTTGTTATCATTGAGTTATGGTGATTTATTTATGATGTGTTGCACTTTTAAATCACACCATAACATGGTTGTTAAGTATTTTAGGTTATATCACTATTAGGTGCTATTAAAAGAATAAGACTTTAACAAGAGCTATTGTTTTTTTAGGGTTTTATAATCATTCCTTGCTACAAGGGAATGATGGTTAATGGTGAAGACATGAAAGTAACACTTTTAAGTTGCACCTTTTTATTAGCAATCATTGGGTTGACAATGAACATGCTATGTTGAAGTAGATCATATTCTCATGACCATACCCAATTAGTTACAGGGATCACTATGTTGGTGGTTATTGCAAAAGACTAGTAATAAGGTGGGGGCTTAAAAGTAACACTTTTAAGTTGCATATCAAGACTTGCAATCAATTGGTTGATCAAAGATATGCAAAGTTGAAGAAGTGTATCACATATCAATACATGGTTAAACTCAGGGTTGACAACAATCTTAATATGAGTTTGGGACTTACTTTAAAGTAAAAGGAAATGATTTGGTGATTGTATTCAAGGTATCTTAAAAGAATAACTTTTGAAGAACATATTCTTAATGTCTAAATAGCACTTAAGTTCACTTGGTGTACTTTACTTTCTTTACTAGAAATCATACAACGATTGATAGGACATTACTATTCCTTTTAATATTCTTCTAGGATTGAACTCATATTTTTAAGTGATTATAAAAATTGGTTTAGGAACTTCTCATGACAACTCACAAATATAAAGGTAACAACCATTGAATAATAGATTGTAATTAGAAGGCATATTTGGATTCCAGAAATGATTTAATATTTCCCAATTTTAATCATTGTTAGTTAAAAACAATAAGGGAAATAACTTTTAGGGGTTTTTATGTTTTAATAACTCAAGATTTAAGAATTAATGTTCAGTTAACAAAAAGAGAGTTATAAGATGATTCTTGGACTTAAGAAGTAATTAACTATTAGTTTTATTAGTTGTATTATTTTCATGTTTATCAAGTAAAAGTAAATTGGTTGTATCTGCTTTATTCTTTAAATGATTTTTCCTAATTTATAATCAAATGATTAATTAGGCAGTGGCCCAAGTAGACCTGACCGAACTGGCCCAAAAGGCCAGCCCAATCGGCCCTGTCTGGCAGGGGTCAAACCCTCCAGCTCGGTCCGACCGAGGGCCAGACTGACCCCTACCAACGCTCTCCCCCTCGCTTTCCTCTGCTCGACCTCGACGCCGCCCTCGCCGCTGACCGCCGCCTCCGCCTGGCTCCGGCGATGCTTACAACCGCCGTCGGTCGCAAACGGACCGTACCTCACTAATCTACACTGCCATCCCGGTCGATTTGCTCGGCTTGTCGTGCTTGTCCCTGACCCGAGGAACCCTAGATCACTGGAGTTTGGCTCGCTGCCGGCCGCTGCCGGCACTCCTGCTTGCTGGCGTGGCCTCACCAAGGACATCTCCGCCGCCTTGACTCCACCCTGCACCCGTACACGTTCGTGCGACACCAGCTAGTCCTCCGACTACTCTTCAACTGCCGCGGCCTCGTCGGCCTCTCCTTCATGTTCTTCGAGCTCTAGATGTCCCTCTCGACGGCCTCGACTTCTACCATGTGCCCCAGCTCGACCTTGCCGGTAGTGAGATGGTGGTGATGGTGTTCTGGTGGTGTTGTGGGTGGTGCCGTGCTGCTGGTGCGGTGATGCCACTGTGCTGGTCTACGCTTCATCCTCGATGCCGGTAGGACGGTGTTGTCGATGCAACCCCGGCGTCGCTTCCTTCACCTACTATACTGTGAGCTACTCCTCTCTATTACTCTACTGCAATGGCTATGAGTTGGTGGCTATGTGCTTGTGTGTGGCTGCCTAATTGCCGTGTTGATCTACTCCTGCTAAATAATTGCTTGATGAGATGGTGTGCATATTGGATAAGAACAGATACATATACACTTGATCTTGCTATTTTGATTTGAAGAATTGTTAGCTGTTTGATTTAATGGTGAGCTTGTAGGCATGATAACTATACTCTGTTGCAAGGCATAAAATTGTGCAGTGCTAGTTTGATCATGTGCATGATTTAGAGGTGATTGATAATTGAAAAGTTCAGAAACAAGACCCAACTAAATTTGCTTATGAACTGGGAATTATCCAGTGATGATTTAAATACTTTTCCTTGGTTTAATGAATACTAATGGTTGTGGCTTTCCTTGAATGTAAATACTGTGGAACCTCATTAGAGTGTGCACAGTATTTGCTAGACAACTCTAATTGGCTGCTATTGATTACCAAATCATGTGTATACATGATCTAAGGTTGGGATTGCTTTGGTGTGGTGCAAAGTGATGAAGTCCAACCTTTGGGAAGGGCTGCTGCTAGATATGTAATTGATAAGAACAGATCAGACACTTGATTTCTTAGACTAGCCAATGATGCAAAGGCTAAGGCAAAAATCTATAATAAGAATAGATACTATTTGTGGCTTTTAATTCTCTGTGATGATTTTGCATAGCACCACTATGCAAGACTGAGAGAAATCCATCTCTCAATTCTCCTCGATGGGAATCTAGTTGAAGGTTAGTTAGAGGGATCTGCTTTGGATCATTTCTTTATATTCCCATGACCCTAGCTGTACAAACTAATAAGAACAGATGATACTGTTTGGTCTTTGGTTATTCACCATTTGCTGAGATTTGGGATAAGAACAGATATATACTTGTTTGCTTAATTAGCCAGTGATGCAAATGATTATGTTTAGTCTTTGGACAACTTTGTTGTGAGATATTTGATAAGGACAGATACTACTACTTTGATTTTCTGGTGATTCACCTTGTTGCTGGAATTTTTGGAAGAGTGAAGTTGGTATCAAGCTTGATCTGGTGCCCTTCTACTTCTTGATCTTGTTCTTGTGGCAGCTCTGTTCTACTTGTTCTTGTTCTACTGGTCACCTTGCTCCTACCTCCAGGCAGCCCTACTCCTCCTCTTGGTCAGATCCTGGTGCCTGCCATTCTTGGTTGATAGATCAGCTGCTGTTGTGAATTTGCTACAGTGAGCAAGGTGTGGTGCGGCTAGCTATTGTAGTGCTGCTTTTATACTATTGAACTATTCCTGTGCAAGTGACAACACATCCTTTCCATGTGATGTGCGTGCTGCTTGTGAGTAGACTCCACTTATGGTGCAAGACGTCAAGTTGGTTTTCTTTGCTTCCTAGTGCAAGCCACAGTTGAACCTTGTACTTATCCTATTAATTCATTACTTTCCTCTGTCAAGTGTAATTTCTGTTTGGCTAGAATTGGTGTGCTGCCAAGTGGATTAAATCATGTTGGGCTCTGTTACCTGGCTGGGTTTTAATCTAGTGTGGCTTCGCATGTGACTGTACATATATAATTAAGCCTTGCTTAATTACATTGTGGCTTAGGATCATATTGACATCTCAATTTCAAACATGATCCAATAAAAATACTTATGTGGGCTTTAAGGACTCTAGCTAGATTAGAGGGAGATAACATTGTTGCCTTGTTGCCAAAAGATAAATAGGATCATTGTGGTTGCCTTGTCCCTCTTCTGATATGGATCAATCAGTGTTGCCTCTAGTCCCTGTTGCCTTCTTGATAATTGTTGCCTCTTGATCCAAGTGTGTGGTCAGTGTTGACCCAAATATGCTCAAGTGATCCTTATGTTGCCAAAATAAGATTTACTCCCTCTAATCACCATTTGGGGATCAAGACTAGTTCTTGATTCCCTGTTAGCTAGTTTCCAACATTAACAATGTCTCACCAAAGGTGAGGACAAACATTTTAACATTAACACACATCATTTCTTTTGTCTTTGTTGTTTTGTTTTGTAGGAAAATAAGATTAGAAGACTGAGAAGATTAGTTTAGGATTTTCCTTTCTCTTTATAATCTTTTATTTTAAGTTTGTAATTTTTATTTCATTCTTGTAATTTATCTCACTATTTGAGATTTGTAATATAACAAACTCATTCATTTATAATAAAGAACATTATTCTTTATTCAATGTTGTACTTTACTTTATTTATTTAAATTTTAATATAATTGTTTGTGATTTGAATTCCAAGTCAATTATATTTGAATTATTCTCTTTCAATTTTGAATTATGAATTCAAATTGTTTCCCCCTCAATTTAAGAAAATCAACAAAGGTCATGTCAAAATTTATCGCACTCATGTCGATGACTAACTCAATTCCCATTGACACAAGCGAAACCTCGATCACTTTGATAGGTTTTATTAAAAGCATGAAAATTTCCCAGATTTTCTATGCATGAATGCAATGCACACTTCAGTTTCCTATTTATTTCTAACGTCGCATCCTGGGATGTTACAATTTGACAACATGGAGTATGGCTATGGTGTGAAATAACCAACACCACAATAGCAGGAACAAAACCTATGATTGAGATACAACATAACTTACTCAAATAACACAATTTTAATTTGAATACATGTGAGCTAGACAAGTAAGATTTAGATAAACATGATATTTGGTCAAGGTGGTATTAAGATGAGCCTTGGTAGAAAAGAAACAATGTTGAAAAGAAATAGAATTTAACCTATGAAGGAAAATACTCAAATTCCCATATTTGAATTTGAGTAATTGTGAAGTGGTTCAAGAAATTTGGGAAGTGATGCTAGTGGATAGCTTGTAGTAAAACAAAGCTACTACAATTGGATTCATTCTAAAATAAATTTTAGAACTCAAGTTATGATCAGAACAAGGATTTGGATAGATTTGAATGCACAAAGTGTGTGCACATATCAACTTTGAAGTTTCTTGATTCTATGATGTTCTACATGATTAGAGGATTCCAAAGACTACAAATTTGAATTTTTTGGATGCATAGAACAAAAGATATGGATTTATTGGTGTGGCAGAAGGATTTGATTCAATTTGAAAATGGTTTCAAATTGGATACTGAAACTATGGAATTTTATTGAACCATTAGAATCTACACATTATTAGCTTTCTAGAGACATAAAGTTTGTGATTTTTGGATCTGTTTGAAAGATATGATTTTTGCAAGAATTTAGATTTTTAAAACTATTTGAATCTAATTTGAATTAGGGCCTGGCCGGGGCGTTACATGTGGCATGTTCTGGTTCGCCCGTACCGGTTTGGCCGGATCACGAATGTGGGGTGTTGGATTTAAATAGATCTGGGCGGCCTAGATCAGCCGATACCCCTTCGGGTAAGTGATCTGTTCTGTGCCCTAGGATCTAGATCTAACGGACGAGGAAGAGAGAGAGGAGGAGCTCACGGGCTAGGGTTTCGGTGGGGGTTTCTGGCGAGGTGCGTGCAGAGATTGCACACCGGTGATGCTCTGGAGGCGACAGAGACGTGGACGGAGATCGGTGCGGCGAGGGGAGTCCAGGGGCTTGGTCGGTGGTGTCGATCGCTTCTAGATGCGGGGTGGAGACACGGCCGGAGTTTGGCGCGGCGTCGGTAACCTCCAGGAGCACGTGTTGACGTCGTCATGTTGCCCAAAATGGAAGGAAAAGAGCATCAAAGGGAGCGCCAGAGAGAGGAGAAGAGGATAGGAAAAAGAGGAGGGGCTCACACTCACCAACGTCACCGGAATCGAGCGGGGATGCCCGCAGACATGGGGGATTCCGATGAGGAAATTCTTCAGATTGGAGGCGTCTCGTGCAGGGAAGAAAAGGGAGACGGGGGAGGTGATCTGAGCTTTTTATAGGCGGCCGAGACTTGGAGGAGGGGGTAGGGTTTAGGGCGAGATTGATTGGTGGGCTCGGGGAGCTTCCGTGTCCGGGCCAGACTACGACCGGAGCTTGAAGGAGATGCTGACAGGCGGGGCTGGCATGTCAGCGGGAGAAAGAGGAGGGCGGCGTACCGCTTCGGGTAGGCAGGAAGTTGGGCCATGGGTGGCTTTTCGGCTTAGGCCGAATGGTTGCCCCCGGGGCCTTCTTTATTTATTTTTTTCAGATTCTTTTTCTTTTTCTATTTTCTATTTCTTTCATAACTTTTTTCAAAATAGTTTCAAAACCAATCAAACCATCTTCTAAAATTTTCTAAAATTCCAAGCAACCTTTTAAAATAGTAATAAACAAGTTTTTAAATTAAAACAAGATTTTTAAATAAAACTTTATAAATTTAGACAAAAGGTTTTATTTGCATAATGCAAAGATAGAAATATGGTTTGAAGAATAATCCTTCGAAATCAGAGAAAGTACTTTTATAAAATAACATTTTGAAATTCATTTTCAAATATGGTTTTTGAAATGCAAACTTTATTTAATATAAACCATTTGGTAAATCATTTCTTTGCAAAAATGCTTGCATAGGTTTTGAATAGACACAAAATAGTATTTTGAAAATTCTATTTTCTCAATAGAGTTCTTCAAGAATAATAAAAAGTTTGAAATAGTTTTTATAATAGCTTTTAAATAAACTCAAAAGTTTTAAATCCCTATGAAATTTCAATCAATACAAACAAAATAAAAAAATATTCCAAAATTTGATAAAAACTTGGGATGTTACAGACTACCACCCTTAAAAGAAATCTCGTCCCCAAGATTTGGAGAGGATAGAAAGAAAGAAGGATTTGGGTTACCTAGGTGGCTACCACCCTTAAAAGAAACTTTTGTAGGTAGTCTAGGTCTTTGGGTTCAACCGGACACACCTGTGTTTTGACTTGGCACTGGGTCATCTTTTGACTCCATAGTTGGCTTTTATCTTCATTTCCAATAGGTGGGTGTCTATCCACAAACTTGGGAATCATGACCTCCCTCATGGGTTGCGTGGGTATAACCTTGCTCCCTTGTAGAGCTTCTATCCAACAAGGTAGTTATTGAACTACTTTGGACACTGAAGAGTCACTCTTTGGGTCAATCAGAAGACCAAATTAAGGGGTCTCCTTTCTTTATTTCATCTTCTTAGTCGACATCCTTGAAGGTCCTTCATCCTATGGATCATTCCTTTGTATACATTTTCGGGTCAAATTGAGTTATTAAGGTCGGTAAAACATCTTCCCTTGCAAATCTTCTTCAGTGGTAAGCTTGTTGTTCAATCTCACCGTATTCCTATGTGTTGGGAGCACTTGCTTATTATAAGGGGTATAATATCCTATCTTCCTAAGGTCAAGGCTTAACAACATCATCTCTCATAGGTATGTCTTTCTAGGTTCGCAAAGCCAACATTATGAGAGCGAATAATAAGAGTAGTAAGAATGGTGATCAATCCATTCTGCACCCAAATCATTACTCCATACATGATTTGTTAAACCTCGCATTCTAACTCTTGGTCAACCTCACTAGCTTTAACAAAATTTTCTGGGAAATAGAACCAATGCTCCAATATCCCATTTTTTGAAAAAAAATCTATCATTCCTTAGCTAGGGGTTTACGTAAACTCTCGTATGGCATTAACTCTTTAGTTGCAGATTCTTGGGTTCGCCATCTCATTTGTAAGACTCTTCTCATTGATACTGAACTTCTTAGATGGAGTCAAAAATGTTGTTGTCTTCATGGATACTTGTCAAGAAAACACCTCTTTGGGATTGGGATAAAGATGAGAACAGATAGAAGAGATCTAAAGAAGGTACCTACCCAAACACAACAGATCAAGACAATTCATCTTACAAACAATATCTAACAAACATTCATCACCTCAAGCAAGCTAGTTCAAACACCAACAAACTAGTATGGTCATACCCCAATTTGGTATGATCATTAGATTATTACGATATCGTTAGTTCTATAAACTAAACTCTTGGTGGTCTATTCTATTAATGTCTTCACTGTTCCATGTTCTCATTTCCACTTCCTCAATGTATCGCTGGGTGTTGTGCAGTCTTCATATCAGTATTCTCTAATTTCTTCGTTGGTCTTCCATGTAGTTGGTGGTGCGATGTTAATGTATCAGTTTTATATATGAATAACCGCCCAGTTGGTAAACCCCAAGAGAAGGTTATGATGAGCATAGCAGCAAGTCCTCCCTCAGTTGTGAAACTAAGGTTTATTGAACCAGTAGGAGAAAGAACCAAACTTCAGAAGGTCGATGCCCACTAGCTTCGTAACAGCCCCGGACTATGGCGCCAAGAAACTTGTCCAAGGTGTAGCTTTACACCAGCAATAATGTGGAACTTGCACACAACACAACCAAGCACTTTGTCCCAACTCACAGTGAGGTTGTCAATCTCATCGGTTTGCTGTAAAGAAAGGATTAAGCGTATCAAGTGGTAAAAGATAGTAGTTTGCAAGAATGTAAATAAAGCAAGTAAATAGTAAAATAGTAATAGCAATGTAAAAGAATGGACCGGGATCCACAGTTCACTAGTGGTGTCTCTCCATAGGATAAATAACAACATGCTGGATAAACAAATTATAGTTGGGCAATTGATAGAATAAAGATAGCGTACAAATATCATGAGGATCACTATGAGATTCACTTGGGCATTACAACAAAATAAGTAGACCGTAATCCAACTGCATCTATAACTAATAATCCACCCTCCGGATGTCATCCGAGCAACCATCTATCTATTATTATATTATTAAAACAACTAACATTGAACGGCTAAGATTTAATTTGAGGTAACGCAACAAAAGAAACGGCTAAGATTTAAAAAAAGAATTATAAGGGATACACGGTCAATCTAGGTGTGTCCGAGTCCTCGAGCCAATACAATTTGATTTGCACTTCCCGTTTTGTGAGGAGTTGGAATAGAGCACGATATGCAATGGTTGATCTCTTGCAATCTCAACAGAAAACATGTGCAAATTGTACTACGTAATTGATTAATGCAAGTGCTTTGCCATAACGTGGTTGGTTTCCGTCGTATGTACATATAGATGAACTTGCATGCAGTAGACGGCCACATGACCAACGGGAGCTCAAACGCGGGCGACCAACCATGTTGACTTGGGCAAAGATGTCGGGCTAAACTCAACCAAGGCCGACAACGCCGTGACGTCTAGCTAATTGAAAGCATCCAATGGCGAGGCCGGGCTGAGCTCGATCAAGGCCATCGACGCCGTGGCGTCCATCTAATCGGAAGCATGCATGAAAGGCAACACATCCAGTACAATCGCGGCGCTCGGCGGCAAAGTCAGGACGGCCATCAATGGCTTATACAGGAGCTCAAGCATGGGTGACCAAGCCATGTTGACCTTGGCCAAGGGCAACGACACTGGGCAGAGCTCAACCAAGGCCGACAACGGTGTGACGTCCAGCTAATTGAAAGCACTAAAGCGGCGCCGGGCCGATGACGCTGAGACATCCAGCTAATCGGAAGCAGGGAAGGCGACACATCATCCAGTTCAATCACGGCGCGTGGTGGCGAAGTCACGACGGCCATCAATGGTTATATTCATCATCATCCACGGCATGTACCCCATGGACTGATTAATCTCTTGCAATATCGATATGAGAAGTCTATACACTATTTGATATATGCAAGTCCTGTGAGATGAATGATGCGGTTTCATGGCCTGATTGATTTCCATAGTATGAATACATAGACATCTGCATGTAGATCAGCACATGTCGGACCATCATCTTGAACACCGGGACGTTGCCGTGTTGTCCACATAATCAAAAGGACAAAAGCCAGTGCAATCTGATCGGAAGCACAAAAGCGAGTACAGTCGCAGAGGCCACAAGGTGCTCAACAATTCGGAACATCAGCACATGGCAACACACACGTCGGACCATATAGAGATTAAAAGGCTCAAACATTGGCGACAACGAGCAAAGCGTGCAGTACAGTTCTAGTGGATTAACAGCTGCATATAACGCAGTCAGGTCGCTTGAACCTCGACTCGATATCAACACTATCAATGTTCGGTGTTGTCAGCATGTCTGACGGGTCGAGAAAAGCATAATAGCACTAGCTTCAGCAATTGTTAATATCACCGAACTACGACTCCATGTGTGTTTTAGATCATTGATGGTAATATCATCGATCAACAGTAGTCCACAAAATCCGCTTTAACTCTTGATGCATGTTTTCTACACCTCAGATGTAAATCTTCTTTTTAGAATGTCTACACGAACGGACGGTCCCTACCTGCCTGGATGCATCAGTGAAACCTGCATGTCAATTGCTGACGTGCATGCAAACCTAGGAGACAAGCTAATGGTGGCCTGGGAAAGCTTCCCCTACTGCGTGACGATACAACCATACACACGATGCGTAAAGCTTGCATGTCAAATGCCGGCGTGCTGCAGGAAAGCCTAGAAGACGAGCTAGCAGTATGTAGGGGGAGCTTCCTACAGGCAAGCACCTCGAGACGGTATCATGTTTTCGGCAGCCCGCTAAGTAAAAAAACATGCAGCTAATCCATTATTGTATGGACTATTTAAAATTGTATTTTTAATTATATTGTTTACTTTGTATTTGTTTTGGTAGATCATTGTCGATTCAGGATAATGTTAGCACTCTCTGTAATTTTGTGTTGATGTTTGCACTGCAAGTCCTTTTATGTATATCAAAATTCATATTTATGGCGGAATGCTTAGACGTCTGCAGCCAGATAATTTATGTATATTTCTTCCGGTTAGTAAAAATCCACATATATGAATAGAGGACTATACTTAACTACAACTTTGGTGAACAATAGAAGAAGCTAGAAAAAATCCCAAGATAAGAATAGATAATTTTATAAAAAGTAGATCAAGTATCATGGCTTACTTTCTTAGTGATCACAACAAGAAAATCAGCAAGCCAAGGTATAAATTATGTTAATAATATTTATGCAGATGTTTAATTGGCTTACTCACGACATAAAGTATACAGTTCTATTGAATTCAACTAGCGTGGTGACCCGCGCATTTGCGCGGCTAGACTACATATATATAGAATATGTGATGTGTATTTATGTTATCTCTATCAATCATTTTATATAATCGAGTTATTTTCCTATTACATGGATCATATCCACCTTAAGAAATAGCAAAAATCTATGCCTGATTGAATTACCGTGAGAAGAAAATCTTAATATCTCTTGATTTAGTTGTCCTTGCTCTTCGGAACACATAATTCTTAGTGGCGGCTTTCTGATTTTCTAAAACATGGTCTTAGGACAGTAAAATACTTGACATGATTTCTCTGCTACAACTTTTTTGTTACTAAAATATTATCTCTTTGTCACATTTTCCGTGAATCTATATTTTTTGTGAACCATATCTCTATAACCATCAGCATAGCTTGGTTTTTATTATATTCTCATGTTAGTTTTTCCTAATTTGCTTCCCATCTTTGGCATGAGCAACCTCATCAGTGAGTTTAAATATTGGCCCACCGTTATTCTACTCTCGAAGTCTGTCCTAAATTCTTCTAAACATTGTAGTTATGGACTCATTGGAACTCGTAACATGCTCTGGTAGTTCACCAGTTATATTTTGTTCTGCCAGATCGTATCTATGTTGTATTTTTAGTGTATTATATTTTCTAGCACAACTGGAACTACTTATGTATATAACTGTCACACATGTTCAAATAGCTAACGTTGTTTCCCCAAAATTACTCACACATTTTGTTAATTAATTATTAATTGGACTAATATATCTATTTTTCTTATTCGGTGTCCATCATGCATTGAACCCTGTTCTCCTATATGCATATATTTTGACTTTTCAAATCTATTGTATATGATGATTCACCACTAATTTGAGCATGCCTCAGCTCATCCCGTGAAACTCACGTGGACGTTATGGTCTTTCACACATTTATGCCTAGGCATGTTGATAGTCTTAGGCATGCTAGATTGAAAATCAACAATTGACTTTTTACTCAGATTTTATTATATACTTTGTTTCATTTTTAATTTACATATAAATCAAAGGAATAATCTAATAAAAATTATCAATTGAAGGTTCATAGAATTTGTGAAGAATTTATAAAAATAAACTTTAATTTTAATTTGTGCATACAAATAAACTTTTACCCTTTATATACGATCTACCTAGTGAAAATTACTTGTGTCTTGTATACTCACCTAATTCCGTATCCATTAAGATAAGCTGCGGTACCTAAAATAAAAGATAAGCGGCAAGTACTTTGTTAATCGTGTCGATCGTCTCGCACCCATGCATGATGCATCCGGTGTTGATTAATCGCTCTCGCCAATCTAAGGATGTCTAGCAGATCGATGGTACCTTGTTCCTTGCATCCATCTGAGAAGGGGATCCTTGAAGAAGATGCCGACGGGAATGGCGCCGTGTAGTAGTTGAGCTCGGCAAGCAGTATCTCATCCATGGCCTCATGATCCATTATTAGCTTAGCTCTAGGTTCCGCTTCTAGCACTACGATGATGATCAGCACCCATGCACAACTTCGTCGTTAGTTAGCAATGCTTTCGCTTGCAATCTAGAGAATATCCGTCTGACCAGCCAAGCTTGCATCTATCCAAGGAGGGGATCCTTCAAGATTGTGAGAACCATCATCGGGGAGGAGAAAATCTATGTTGTCATATATTTTCCATCAATGTCGCCCGGACGGCATCAAGTTTGAGTGGCCATCGATCCTAACTGCTATCACTTGGCCTTTCAGCGCTGACGCGCGGCCGTTAATCGCCATGGATTGCTCATCGTAGAACTCCTTGTATACTCAGAGGCCTTGCTGTCGTTGCCCGGAACTCATCGGAGACTATACCGTGCCATTGCATGAGAACCTCCCCTTTGACGATTTACTCGACGACTTCTGCGATTGTTGTTCACCCACAATTCATGTTTCTGCCGGTATTGGAAGACCTGGTTGATCTACGACAGAGTCGTCGTGCACAACTTTGCAGGCGTGATTGGAGAAGTCACTGCGTATATTTATGTGCGGGCGAGCTGATTAAAATCAGTTGAGACGTGTAATTGCTATTCTCTCTTAATCCTTCATCTAATCAAATGTATATATGCTGGACACAACTATGTGTCTCTTTCCTTTTCCAACCATGTGCAGGCGATCTGATTAAAATCAGCCGAGAGGCCGAGACGTGTCCTTGATATTCCCTTAATCCCTTTTTTTGAGATGTTCTCTTAATCCTTCATCTAATCAAATGTGTATATACCGGACACATCGATGTGTATATTTCCTTTTCCAACCCGAATCGTTACCTATTTTTTCTTTCAAATCTTATCCGTCCCTTGTCCATGGTTACATCTGGGTTTAATCCTAGCCATCGTTTGTTAATTGTTTTAATAATATAATAGATGGGTGTAATCGGCTTACTATGGTTGTTATCTCTTTGAAGAAATTAACTTTTTTATATTTTATCAAATGCCTAAATTTCTTATTTATGCTTCTGCCATAATAGTGACATGAATACCTTAGACTAAATTTGAAATATTGAAGCCCTTCTAAAAAATTAAATCATCATGTAAAGTCAATCACTAAATATTAGTTCAACTAAGTTTATGTCAATTTATAGGTACCTATGCTTAACTCATTTAATGTAACATGATAGCATATTTGGAACTACATAGAAAAACATTAACAAATAAGAAGCTAGCCGCGCTAATGCGCGGGCCACCCTGCTAGTTGGGTATTAAGTTGCAAGCAACATATTATCACCTTAAGCACGGTGTGTAATGTAAACAATACAAATGTCCTTGAACACATGATTTTTGTTTTCTCTCTAGTAGCAACAACACATCTACAACCTTAGAGGTTTCTGTCACTCCCCCAGATTACTAGAGGCATGAACCCACTATCGAGCATAAATACCCCCTCTTGGAGTCACTAGCATCTACTTGGCCAAGATATCTACTAGTAACGGAGAGCATGCAAGATCATAAACAACATAGAGATAACATAAAGATAATATTCAGCACATCAACTTGACATAGTACCAATACTCATCGAATCCCAACTAACACAACATGTAGAATTACACAACGATAATCTTGATCATGATAGGCAGCTCACAAGATCTAAACATGAAGCAAAAGGTGGAGATGACAACCATCTAGCTACTGCTATGGACCCGTAGTCCAAGGTAGACTACTCACACATTACTCTGGAGGCGACCATGGTGATGAAGAAGGCCTCCGGCAGGGATTCCCCTCTCCGGCAGGGTGCCGAGAAGAGCTTCTAGACCCTCCAGATCTCGCGTGGACGACGGCGGCGGCTTGCAGTAGGTTTCATGGAAAATTGATCGGTCCCTTAGGGTTTTCCCATCGAGGGGATTATATAGGCGGAAGGTGAAAGGACACATATGTCGCCTAGAGGGGGGTGAATAGGCGATATCAAATTTTACAAATGGCTTGAACAAAAGCGGAATAAACTAGCGTTTATTTTGTGAAGCACACAAAACCTAAACTAGGCTCACCTATGTGCACCAACAACTTACGCTAAGCAATAAAAGTAACAAGGTGATAACAAGATATATGACTTCAAGCACGAAGGCTATCACAATGTAAAGTGCATAAGTAAAGAGCTCGGGTATAGGAATAACCGAGGTACGTGGAGACGATGATGTATTCCCGAGTTCCTCCCTTGAAAGGGAGTACGTCTCATTGGAGGGGTGTGGTATCGCCACAAAGGCCTAACCAACGCCACAAAGGCCTCACCCTATTCTCCGGTATGAACTTGCGCCACAAAGGCCTAGCTCACTCTTCCACTAAGGGGTTCCTCAAGGCGGAACCAGGCCTTTACACAAAGCTTGGGGCACGC
This sequence comes from Dactylis glomerata, assembly GCA_007115705.1. NCBI lineage: Eukaryota > Viridiplantae > Streptophyta > Magnoliopsida > Poales > Poaceae > Dactylis > Dactylis glomerata. The sequence goes on along the minus strand of QXEO01001278.1, from coordinate 3,436,200 downwards.
ATCCACAACTTAATTGGAGGCTCTCAAGAATAGCCACAAAGGCACCACAAAGCCGTCTAGGGTTCCAAGGACCCAAGAGTAGTAAGCTCACAAACTTTCACTTCCATGAATCTCCGAGGAGAACTCAAACCGATGCACCAAATGCAATGGCAAGAGCACACATAGTGCTCAAATCCTTCTCACTCAAATCCTACCAAAGCAACTAATGCTATGGAGAGATATGAGTGGAAGAACAAAGGAAATCCACAAAGAACTCCAAGATCTAGATTGACTATGTTCCCCTCACTTAGAGGAAAGATGGATTGGTGGAAATATAGATCTAGATCTCCTCTCTCTTTTCCCTCAAAAATATGCAAGAATCATGGGAGGAATGGAGGAGGAAGGGCAAGCTATTCAAGGTCAATAATGGAGGAGAGAGAAGCCCAAAATATGTACAGCCCAAGGAGGAAGAAGCGGTATTTATACCCCCCCCCCCCCCACAAAATATGGCCGTTGCAGGATTTTAGGCCGGATTATCCGGCCCCCGGGGCAAAAATCTGCCCCCTTACTGGGTGACGCGCCCAAAAGTCCTTAGCAGAAATTCGAGGGCTGGATTATTCAAATAATCCACCCCCCATCCAGCCCGGATTATCCGGCCTGGAATAGAACAACAATACAAAAACTACAATAACTTTTGCATCCGGACTCCGTTTTCGATGATCTTGGGCTCGTGGGAATCACTACAACAAGCTCTACAACTTCATCCGTAGAAACATCATAGTCCAACAAAGGAGGATGAAACCAAATGATAAAAGGTTTGACTTAGCTATAAAGATGAACCGGTAAAACCTCCAAACAACAAAAAAGTGATAAGAGTTTCATGCAAAATATGTTTTTGATGAGCTAGACCATGTCATGGAAATAACCACAAGCTCTAGAACCTCACATGGATAAAACCCAAATGAGAACCAAGAAAGATGATGCGAAGTATGCAAAGGTTTGAGCTCTCTCTGAATGATACAATTAATTTACTCACTCGAGAGCCCCTCTTGATAGTATGGCTACCGATCCTATAACCCGGTCTCACAACTAACACCATGAGACCGGTAAGAAAGAAACCCTAACACTATCATACCTTTGCCTTGAGCATTCCACTTGAGGTGGATAATGACAATCTTGATCTTCTCAAGTTGGACCACCTTTCTTGATTGAGCTTGCTTGGTGAAGTCTTGCGGATTGCTCCCCCATACTCTACTATGGAAGAGACTCTATTTAAGCATATCTTCACATATCCATGATTACAATATAGATGGCAAGCTTCAAGCATATGTTCTCTTCTAGTTGCTCATCTTGAACTTGCGCTTTGACTTGATCAATCCTCGAATCAATTCTTCTTTCTCCATAATGATTGTGTCTTGAGGATACACATGAGAGCTCACTCAATCTTATTCTTCAAGACACACTTGACATAAGCTCAACTCCCTTAAGACCAATCTTTGGATCACTCCTTGAATAACACCTTGGTCAACACATAATCTTCTTCTTACAACCTTGCAAGCATTGTCTATGGACAAATCCTACACATATAACTCAATGCAACCATTAGTCCATAGGGATTGTCATTAATTACCAAAACCACACATGGGGCTCGATATGATCTTTTAATCTCCCCTATTTTGGTAATTGATGACAATCTCTTTGAGAGGTTTATATAATGAATTCAAAGAACCACAATGGTTGTATTAACATCAAATACTACAAAAGTATGTGATGTTAGTAGAACCACCATATATAGAGCAAACTCCCCCACAATCTATGCATGTATGAATGATCTTGATTTCATTGCATATATTGCCAACCAAGGTTGTTGGTGGATTTTCCGCTATATACTCAACCATGCAAAGCAACACATAACAATGCAAAGCATGCAAGGCAAATGCTTAAGAACAAAACCAAAGCATAAAACCCAATTCCCTTTAAACCCTCAAAACTTCTCCCCATTGGCATCCATTGCCAAAATGGGCAAAAAAGCTTAGAAGGCCAATATAGTGAGAGTTCCTCCAAAACGGTGTGCATATCCAAAATAAATGAGTGAAAACAGATGCACATATAAAAAGGCAATTTTTTGAAGGAAATGAAACTATATTGAGGATCAAAGATTGCAAACAAAATAAGATAACACAATGGATAAACTTCAACAAATGAAGAGAGCAATAAATTGATCCAAAGAACAAATTGAATAAAGATATTATGATAAGACCAAAAGGGTGCTCTAAATAATATGAGGAAGCTCCCCAAGGTGTGTGCACAAAATATTCTATTTAAGTTGAAGTATAAGGTGCACAAACATGGAATCATCACTCCCTCAATATTATTTAAAAAATGATACCAAGTGAAATCAAATATTATGATAACCAAAAAATGGTGCTTTAAATGAAATGAGGAAGCTCCCCAAGGTACGTGCAAAAATTGGAATGTTTGCATTTGAATAAAATTTGCACAACATGGAATCCTCACTCCCTCAGTAACATTTAAAACACAACCATTTGCAAGAGATCATAGAGAAGAAATTAAGCTTAACACTTGCATCAAACAAATGGTTGAGAAACAAGCAAGGGACGATATATTAAAAGGCTCAACCAAAGGAATGTGTGATAGGAATGACAAAGAATATTATAAGACTAACACAAGGATAAGCATAGAGCATCCACATAGTCTTCAGTGAATGAAATTGCTTTGCATTCCATCCCAACACATAAGGTTCAAATAAGATATCAAATAATGAGATATCATCTCTCATGTGTATAAGTTTCTAAGTAAACAACATCACAAAGATAATTATCACAAAGAAACATGTACACACAAAATAGATACTAAGAATATAACATGATATCCAAAATGAAGTCATGCAATATACCAATGAGATTTTTGCTTTTAAAGTATGGCCAAAGGCTCAATTTATCTTATTGTATATTGACAAACTTCAACCACCAACATGTCAAAGACATCACAAATATCAACAAGGGAAAGAAGATAGTTGGGATGCTTTGATAAAAACAACAAGTATCATAACGAAGGATACCAAATGGAAGAAATAAATTTGCAATTTCATCAATATTGCACATGTGAGCTTATTGAGGAATTGATATGCAAAAAGATTGCTAAGTTGACATATATGGGATAGGAGAATCATGAGCATGATTTTTATATATTCCCAATAATATGTCCTCATCTCAACTTGCTCACATTTGCAATAAAGAGGTTTCATTAGAATCCTTGCAAGAACCACATGATTTTCAAATAAAGATATCCATGCCAAGAAACAACCTACACAAGGTTGGACGCTAGAAAAGTATGCATAAAAAAGATACTTATTACCGAGATATTAAAGGTAGGATGTAGTAGATAGGAGTTCTTCAATAATCCTAGCTTGCCTCAAATTATCATTTAGTCACCACTTCATCCTTATTACTGAGACAACACCAATATATCTCCATGTACCTAAAACAAAGTTCAAGTACAAGATGGTCCCCAAACTCATTGGGTCCAAAGTAGTTAGAAATTACAACATATAGGACAAACTCCACATAAATATGTGCATATATATATGAAATTGAATTTCATGCACATCTTAGCCGATTTAGGATTTGATGGAGCTTATCCTGTATATTTGATCAAAGAAAACAAAAGCATGCCATACAATATACATTTAGTAAATATGCATGCACAAGACTTTCAAGAGCCAAAGGAGATACAATTTGGACAAAACACCAAGAAGGACAAGCGAGCACACAAAATTGCGAAGCTACAAAAGGATGTCCAAATTATATCAAAGAATCAAATCAACACAAGATTGACTCCAAAGTTCAACTAGTGAACCAAGCAAAAGCCAATGAGCATAAAGCATAAATAAAACACACATGCTCAAAGACATATCTCATTTTAAGAGTATGAAATAAATAATAAGGAATGAGATCACCAACTCCCAAAGAGAGCAAGGTTCAAACAAACAAACCAAACTCTACACACTTTTTATGATGGCACATTAAGTACCAAAAAGAAAAGATTTGTCTTCCAACAAAAACCAATACCAAATGAAATAAGCACAAAGAGTGTGTTATAAAAAATATAGGAGAGCTTCCCCAAGATTAGTGCATTATTTATGATTTTGCATTTGAATACAAAATGCACACAAGTGGGATCATCACATCTACCTACATAGAAATAACACAAGACAAGTTCAAAGAAATCAAATGGAATAACAAAAGTCACAGAAGACAATGGGAGCTAAAACAAATAAATTTTTGGCTAGAGATAAGGCAATTAAAAGCAATAGCTAATGTAAAGATGAGCAATATACATGTGCCACATGATATAGTACCAATTGTCCAAGAACAAGAGGTATTTGGATTTATTTCCTGGTGGTAGTTTACATATAAGTCCAAGAACGTCTTCACAACAAAGAAGCATACGGAGAAGGATAAGAATTAAAAACCATGCTAAAGAAGATATTCTTGATAGACTCAAATAGTTAAACAATCATGCAAGGCAATGATTAGGATAACTTGAAGAAAATGGTTTTCCAACTTTGATGTAGAATTCCACATTTTAGGAAAACCCTACCAAGAAAGTAGCTTACAAACAAGAGGAATAAAACAATTTGGCAAATTGGAACTTGTTTGAAAACATGCCACATAGAAGCAAGATAATTTACAATATCAACACTATGTGACACAACCCCGAATATACACATTATATTGGTTTGTAGTATGCACAAAGCATATTACTCCCCCATAATGTGATAAAACATTTATTTTCACAAGAGGCAAATAAAATCCAACAAGATGATTAATGGACATTATAGAATTTGAATTTCTTATGAGAATGACATACCACATAGAGACTAGATAATCTTTAAATATCAATACTAAGTGGTATTCCTCATTTACACACCATTTTAGGATTGTGAAGTGCAAAGTATATCACTCCCCCAAAATGGGATGGTCCAATAATCTCTCACAAGACCCAAGTAAGATAAAACGAGATGCAAAAGGCTCAACGGGAACAACCGTATATGGTGTGCAACCCAATATGCACATACTTAATTACTCAAAATGAAGCAAGTAGGAAGCACAACATATACAAACACATGCAAGATACAAAACCCAACACATGTAAAGGGGCGAGTAACTTTCAATGTAGATAGGTTGAATACATGTTACCGCAAGGAGGAAGATTGGATATATGATATAAAAAAGATAATCCTATTGACTTGACTTGAGACAATATAATGGATGAAGATCCCTTAATTCTTCATGACATAGCCAAGTCTCCAATGCCCTCCACAAACACCTATTGTCAAGTAATGGCTTGTTGGTCCCCAACCAAGTTGGGTCCTAAGAAATTAGTAAAAATAGGTTTGGCAACCCAAATGGTTCTTTTCTTGACACCACATTGGGCGCCAACAAATTTGGCAAACACATTGCCAACCTTATCCTTGCAAAGTGAATATACATCCTCAATTATGATAGGGTTGGATGAGTTACCGCTAGTGCATGAAGAAGATAGGTGACCCTTCTCATGGCATATATAGCAAGTTCTTTTCTTCACCTTCTTCTCACTTGATTTCTCCACAAGGGGAGCATTAGCTTGATTTTTCTTGGGAAGTGACCTTTCTTCAACTCGAGCTTGAGCATGGCCTTGAACTTGAGGCTGCTTCCCTTGTTGCTTCTCACTAAGAGGCTTCTTCTTCAAAGGACAAGATCTAACATGGTGCCCTTCAATTTTGCACTTGAAGCAAACAATCTTGGCCAAATTCTTGACTTGCTCTTGGCCCTTCTTCTTCTTGTTGTTTATCTTGGACTTGTTCTTGTTATTGGATTTGAATCCAAGTCCAATCTTGTCATTGGGGTATTTTTGCACACTCAAGATCTTGTTGAGTGTGGATTTCCCTTCATGACAATTTTCCAAGTCTTTCTTCAATGAAGTAACTTGGGCCTTGAGCTCTTTGATTTCCTCTACATGGTTAGTGACAACACAAGTACTAGTGGAAGTAGAGGCTTCATTGTTAGAGCAACAAGGTAAGGAGAGTAATTCATCACAACATTTAGCAATAGCATGAGATGAAGAATTACTAGGACTAGCACATGTCAATATAGCATTTTGAGAAATAGTGCTAGTGTCCACATGAGGCTCACAAGATGTTACATTTATAGATATAGCCTCATTAGCTAACTTTAGGCAAGCATGTGTGTAACAACTCAAAAATTTGTAACCTACTTCCTCTTATTTAAGTGCCAAATATTGGACTAAGATAAAACTTTTCATCTCATATTGCATGTATGCTTAGTATTTGAGTAAGTGTTTTTCTATGATTGCATGTGTGTTAGAAATTGTTGTATATTGCTTAGTTAAGCAAAACCTAACCAGCATAAGCATTAGAGAAGAACTACAAGAGCTAAAGAAACCAGAAGCAAAAAGAAATAAAGAAAGGAAAAGAAAAGTTTGATCTAGAAAATGTTATTGACTACCCTACTTTGGACACTTAGATTAAGGAATCTGTAAATCAATTGAGTGTGTGGTCAGTTGGTTGAGCTTGACCAGACTGCATACTTACTCAACCAAGGTTTTTCAAACAAAAACTCAAACCAGAACCCTACTCAAACATCTGCCAAAGTTTGAATCTGAAATAGTGACCATACCCAAATTTCGAAATAAAATTTCTGCAAAATATTTTCTTTCTTCAGAACAAAAATAGATTTGGAATCCTTATGGAATATCTTGACAACCCACGGTGGCAGATTTCAAAATTTCGAATTCAAATTTCGTTCAGGCATTTGACCGAACACCCTGTGAGCACAAATTCAGAAAATCGTGTCTACTGTTGATGACGCCGCCGCCGTACTTCTTCGTACTCATAGGTGTACCCGACAACGCCTTAGACCCCTCTGCTGTCGATCCCTCACGGGAGCCCGCCCGGACCCCGGCCATGAACGGTGGAAAAGCCGTCGTTCCTGCCTCCCTATCACCGGACCAGAGCGCACGCGCGCCGACCGTTGCCGAGGTCAGCGAGCGACGCCAGCCCGCCCGCGGAGGAGCCACGTCACCCACGACCTACCCCCATGACCCAACGATGTCGCCAGAGCCGCCGCGCCCCGAGATTTTTCCCGCCAGACTCCCTTCCGAAACCCTAGCTCCCGCCCTCTCCCGCGCCTATAAAAGGAGCCCCTCGACGCCTCAGAACACCCCACCACCTCCGCCACTGTTCCTAGCCTCTCCCTCTTCTTCTTCCCCTCAGAAACATCTGAGCTCTGTGAAGCCGAGCCGCCGCGATTCGGAGGAGTCCGGCCACCGCTGGAGTCGCCGCCGGTGTGAGGAGGAGGAACCAACCCGCCGCCGCCGTTCTGCTTCATCTACATCGACCCCTGCTTCCTCTCCACCCAGCCCCGCCGTCGAGCCATTCCTCTCTGCAAGCGCCGGTGAGCTCCGTCTGTCCCGAGGTTGATGATGAACGTGCGCCGTTGGATCTTGAGCCAGCGGCAGCGTACCAGTTTGCGTTATAAACTAGCCTGACGAGTAGGTCCCACTTGCCAGGTTTAAAACGGAAACTCTCTCTCGCCTGGGGAAGCACTGTTGGGCCGGCCCGTTCGGGATTCGCCTGAAACGGCCCAGCTTTAGTAGAATTTGCCCCGTTACTATTTTTTTTAGCCAGCGATTATTTGAAATTAGTTTCAGATCCTATTTTCAAATGTATTTTCCTAGAGTTTTAGAATTCCGTTTTTAGCAAATAAATATTCATTGGAAAGCTCAGAAACTTATCTAGCCTCTGGAATTAGTCATAATTTATTTTGACCTAGCCATTTAATATGATAAGGTTAATTAACCCGCAGCCCTAATAACCTTGGGAACTAATTTAGAAATTTAATTAGAGTTGATAAAATCTTGAACCTAGGTTTATGAACTCCCAAACTAACCTACCTACGGGTTACCACAGCCTTTACCATTGGGACCTTGTTAGTACCCTCAATTAACTTCTAATCCAATCTTAGTTTTAGCATAAAATGATAGATCCCAATATACACTTAGTTTGACATTTCCCTCACGTTCATTGGATATCATTGGCATACTCACGTTCAAGAAAAAACATTTTATCAATTTTTTCTTCCTTCATCTCAATGAGTTTCGTGCTCTCAATAGCACAACTCATGATTTCAAAGAAGTTGGGCAAAACATTTTTATTGTTATGCAAAGCATCAAAGACCACCTTACCCTTCTTATTTAAATACTCAATATACTCTTCTTCATTTTCCTCATCCTCACCATTGTCCTCAACATCATTATGATTTGAAGACCTAGCCATAAGGCATATGTGGGAACGTGAGAAGAAGAAGATGAAGAGATACTTGAAGCTCTATTCAAGACCTTGTCTTGGCCCAAAGACTCTTCGGTTTCCTCTATATGGTTAGCATCACAAATACTAGAGGAAATAGAAGCATTTGTATCATGGCAACAAGATGCAATAAGCATATCATCATTAGGTTTCATCAAGCAATTTATACATGATATGCAAGGACTAGCAACACAAGCATGTAAAGTACTTTTGGTGCTCGAAGTGTATAAGTCCAAAGTTGAAGCATTGTAATGAGATAGAGATGAATGACTCTCAAAAGTAAGCTTACTATCAACATTACAATTTTCATCACCACTCACCATATCGTTATCTTGTGTCTTGCCACACGTTGGTGAAGTGGATGAAAGTTCATTGCGGCCGGAAGTGGAAGGAATACAATCATCTCCAATAATCTTGGACACACCATATTTTTCTTGAAGCTTTGTCCATATCTCATGAGCACTCCGAAAAGGCGTGATAGAGAAGGTAACTACATCGCTCAAAGTATTAACAATCACATGAGTAGCTTGAGCATTGAGATGCAAGTTTCTCTCATCCTCTAAAGATAGATTTTGAGTATCCTTTGGAGGAGAAAAACCCGCATCTACAATTTTCTCCATAGATGGGTCCATGACCCGAAAATAATTAAGCATGTGAATTTTCCAAGTATCATAATTTGTGCCATCAAATATAAAAGTGTTATTGTGCACTAATCCCCTAACCGACATCTTTGCTCTCAAGGCGGCGAAGCCTAAAATGAGAGACCGGGCTCTGATACCAATTGAAAGGACACAGATGTCGCCTAGAGGGGGGTGAATAGGCGATATCAAATTTTATGAATGGCTTGAACAAAAGCAGAATTAAACTAGCGTTTATTTTGTCAAGCACACAAGACCTAAATAAACTAGGCTCACCTATGTGCACCAACAACTTACGCTAAGCAATACAAGTAACAAGGTGATAACAAGATATATGACTTCAAGCACGAAGGTTATCACAATGTAAAGTGCATAAGTAAAGAGCTCGGGTATAGGAATAACTGAGGTACGTGGAGACGATGATGTATTCCTGAGTTCCTCCCTTGAAAGGGAGTACATCTCGTTGGAGGGGTGTGGTATCACCACACAGGCCTAACCAACGCCACAAAGGCCTCACCCTATTCTCCGGTGTGAACTTGCGCCACAAAGGCCTAGCTCACTCTTCCACTAAGGGGTTCCTCAAGGCGGAACCAGGCCTTTACACAAAGCTTGGGGCATGCATCCACAACTTAATTGGAGGCTCCCAAGAATAGCCACAAAGGCACCACAAAGCCGTCTAGTTTTCCAAGAACCCAAGAGTAATAAGCTCACAAACTTTCACTTCCACGAATCTCCGAGGAGAACTCAAGCCGATGCACCAAATGCAATGGCAAGAGCACACAAAGTGCTCAAATCCTTCTCACTCAAATCCTACCAAAGAAACTAATGCTATGGAGAGATATGAGTGGAAGAACAAAGGAAATCCACAAAGAACTCCAAGATCTAGATTGACTATGTTCCCCTCACTTAGAGGAAAGATGGATTGGTGGAAATATAGATCTAGATCTCCTCTCTCTTTTCCCTCAAAAATATGCAAGAATCATGGGAGGAATGGAGGAGGAAGGGAAAGCTATTCAAGGTCAACAATGGAGGAGAGAGAAGCCCAAAACGTGCACAGCCTAAGGAGGAAGAAGGGGTATTTATACCCCCCCCCCATGAAATTTGGCCGTTGCAGGATTTTAGGCCGGATTATCCGGCCCCCAGGGCAAAAATCCACCCCCTTACTAGGTGACGCGCCCAAAAGTCCTTAGCAAAAATTCGGGGGCCAGATTATTCAAATAATCCGCCCCCATCCAGCCCGGATTATCCGGCCTGGAATAGAACAATAATACGAAAACTGCAATAACTTTTGCATCCGGGCTCCATTTTTGATGATCTTGGGCTCGTTGGAATCACCACAACAAGCTCAACAACTTCATCCATATAAACATCATAGTCCAACAAAGGAGGATGAAACCAAATGATAAAAGGTTTGACTTAGCTGTAAAGATGAACCGGTAAAACCTCCAAACAACAAAAAAGTGATAAGAGTTTCATGCGAAATCCGTTTTTGATGAGCTAGAGCTTGTCATGGAAATAACCACAAGCTCTAGAACCTCACATGGATAAAACCCAAATGAGAACCAAGAAAGATGATGCCAAGTATGCAAAGGTTTTAGCTCTCTCCGAATGATACAATTAAGTTACTCACTCGAGAGCCCCTCTTGATAGTACGGCTACCGATCCTATAACCCGGTCTCACAACTAACACCATGAGACCGGTAAGAAAGAAACCCTAACACTATCATACATTTGCCTTGAGCATTCCACTTGAGGTGGATAATGACGATCCTGATCTTCTCAAGTTGGACCACCTTTCTTGATAAATTCTCCCCCATACTCTACTATGGAAGAGACTCTCTTTAAGCATATCTTCACATATAACTCAATGCAACCATTAGTCCATAGGGATTGTCATTAATTACCAAAACCACACATGGGGCATGATATGATCTTTTAGAAGGGCAGCGTCAGGAGGTGGGCTAGGGGCCCACACCTGGTCATGGCGCGGCTAGGGGTGGCCCGTGCCATGCCATGGTGTGGCCGCCCTCTGGTGCCCCTCCGTCTCATCTTCGGACTTTGTCTCGTGTTGGGAAAAATAGGAATTCTGGCTTTTGTTTCGTCCAATTCTGAGAATATTTCCTGTGTAGCTTTTCTGAAACACAAAAACAGCAAAAATAGGGAACTGGCACTGTGGCATCTCGTTAATAGGTTAGTTCCATAAAATGCATAAAAACTCCACGAAGTGTAACAAAACATAAAGCAAATGGTGTATAAACAAGCATGGATCATCAAAAATTATTGATATGTTTGAGACATATCAAGCATCCCCAAGCTTAACTCCTGCTCGTCCTCCAGTAGGTAAGTGATAACAAAACAATAATTTTTGAGGTGACATGCACCATCACAATCTTAATCAATGATGTAAATCATTGAGTGCTGAGATCAAAGTACTCTAAACATGGGCATAAAAGACATAATCTTGACAATAAAACTTAGCAACCATGTTATAACATGAAAAGTAACACAAACAAAAGATCATGAGTAATGAAACATTGAAAGTCAAGTGTGTGTTTCAACCATATAGAAAAACATAGCAAAGTGGTTTTCAGCTTGTCCTTCATGGAGTAGCAAAACATAAATGCATAGGACACCTTCAAGTTTAAGAGGGCGACTAGATACAAATAATTTAAGAACAAGCAAAACCATAATCATGAATCAATCAATAATAAATTTTGGGACTATGCACATTAAACTCAGAATGACAACTATGCTCTCTTGGACGGTGCATAAAGGTAGAAGGTGGAGACTCAACATAAAAGTAAAAGAAAGGCCCTTCGCAGAGGGAAGCAGTGATTGCAAGTTTTATAAACCTCCAAAAATTATGATACTTACTAGCTTTGAGCTCTCATTGCCCCCATCATAGGCATCTTGAATGGTTAAGGTTAATGCGAGTACAATTATGAAGCATATGCTTAACAAATCATAAGTTGAAAATCTCGTGTCCCATGAAGTACGAATACCCAAACCTCATGCTACTCGACTTAGGTCCCAAGCAAGTTCTTGTCATTGTAAGCATACATGTATCATCGAGAACCACCAACGGGGTACCTCTTGCCCGATGACCTGGAACAAGCCCACATCAAAATGACAAGACAAACAGACAATGAACACCTCGGCATCTCTTTTATTTACCATTGGTATAGCTTTTTATTGTGAGATGCATCGTCGAATGTCCACTATGGGCATGCTGTAAATTTCCACCATGAATGATGCATGGCTTAGATTAGCGGCCCAGGTGTTTCTCTAACACATATACAAACTCCATGAGCTCACAAGATCCCAAATTATTTCACATCACGAGTATCCATAAACAAAAGATCATGATATCAACTAAATGAGAAAAAGTGCAATGTTGAAAGCTTGCCCCATGATGGCATGGTTGGGCTAACGTCCAACTTACAACTTGCAAGCAGAACGTCAACATAAGAGAGCCACAATGTCAAATTTATTAAAAGCAAGAAAAGTAAAGTGTGCCATCAGGTTTGTGAGAGCTTTACTGACTAATTTTCACATAACACAAAAAGTTTAATTTGAAGGATAGATAAAAGCAAGTCGAATGTGCTTGGAATAGAAAATTGCTAATAGGTAGATATGGTGGACACATTGGAAAACTTTGGTTTTTGGGAGTTGGATGCACGAGAAGTATTCCCTCTTAGTACAAAATGAAGGCTAGCAAAAGACTGGGAGCGACCAACTAAGAGAGCAATAACGGCCATAATCATGTATAGCGACAAAACATCATTAACCGAGGCATAAAGTGGTATCACAAGTCAAAAACCAAATGATCATAGAGGCTTATGGTGACTTGTTAGAGTCAAACATATTGTAAGCATGCGCCAAGTCAACCCAAGTAAAGCATCAAAGGAGAAAACCACAATAATATGCTCCCATATAACAAAAACAATGCATGATTCTTTCGAAGGCACATTAAGCAAACTTAGTCATTTGAGACAAGTCATGCTACAGCAAAAACCACTAAGCATACTATCAAAATAACATCAATCATGACATGCAAAAGTCTAAGCCACAGTCTAAACAAGCTCCCATTTGTACCACTATTGGCATGAAACTTTTTTCTCTTTTCCAACACCATTCAACCTTTTTGAAACCACTCTTTTAGATGAAAACTAACATAGACCAGTGGTCTAAATACACCTTGATACAAAGATATAACAAGATCTGAACAAAAATCAAGGTGAAAAATGAAAGCTAAATGCAGTTCTAAAAAATGAGAACACTCATTGAACGATAAGAGTGAAAACTAGAGTGTTCTTGGCAATGAAAAACGGAGTATGTATTCTCCAAAAAAAAAATCTGGGGTCCAACCATTTATTGCAGCAAACAAAACAAAAGAAAACTGAAAGCAAAATTAAAGATACTCCAAGAAAAACACATAGTACATGAAGCAATAAAAATATAGTGTCTTGAATGGTGACCTGATTTTTGCCGATGAAGAAGGGGTGCCTCGGGGGCATCCCCAAGATTTGACGCTTGTACCTCTTGGATATTTCTTGGGGTGACTTGGGCATCCCCAAGCTTGAGCTTTTGTCCATACTTCATCTCATCTCATCACTCTCCATTCCCTACACTTGAAAACTTTCTTCATACAAAACTTCACACAATTCTATTAGCAACATTAGTGTAAGCATGATAATAAATCTACCCTTTTGGTTCAGTTTTAAACTCAAATATACCATCCATTAAATCATAAGCTACTGTAGCAACTTCCTCAAAAGTTTCGTGATCAAAAGAACTCAAAAAGAAAGCGATCGAGAGGCAAACATAAATATTGCAGAATCTATCAAAATAGAACACCTCACAAAGATTGATTTTTTTGAGGACCTTCTATTGCTCAAATCAAAAAGTGCAAAACTAACGGAAGTTTGGAAATAACCTGGGGCATGCGCACAAGAAATCGCAGATCAAAAAGATATTCTGAGAATTTTCAGGAATTTTTATGGTGCAGCACAGAAATCTATTTCAGGACAGCAACTTCCCCAAATCTTACCTCTCTCAAATTAGAGGTTCTTCTTGGCACAAACACGAAATAAAAATGATAAGGAGAGGTCATTACAGTAGTAATAACTTCCAAGACTCAAATAAAAGAAAAAGTATTGAAAAGAAAACATTGGGTTATCTCCCAAGAGTGATTTTCTTTAACGCCTTTGAGCTAGGCGCAGAAAGTGCAAATTAAGTATTTTCAAATGAAGCATTAAGATCACCGGATGCCTTACGTCTTCCTCTCTTACCTTTGCTCTTACTTCTAGGAAAGACATGTCGATTACCTGATGGGGAAGTGAACCTCATGGTGCCTTTTCCCACATCTATTACTGCTCCCATAAGTTTTAGCAATGATCTTCCAAGTGTGACTTGCCCTTTTCCTACACATTCAATATCAAGATAATCAGTAAATACCATTTTCCCTAGGACTTTTGTAAACACTCCTTCAGCTATCCCAATGGGAAATAAAGTAGAATTTTTGGCAAGAGAAATTTCTTCTCCTGCCTCAGAAAGCTTCCAAAGATTCAAAGATTCATAAACATCCTTAGGCATGAGGCAAAATCCAGACATAATATCACAATGAGCATGAAAAGTTTCACCATTGATAGTGATTTTCACCGTAGGGAGCCAACTTGATGGTTCAAAATTTATTGGCACATAATCGTGATGCTCGTGCAACATACCATAACAATCTTTGAAACAAGCAGTTTGAGTCTCAAGGGTATTAAGTCTAGCAGAAATGCTCATAAGAGAAGAATCAAAATCACTTTGTAAGCTATAAACCACAATCAACTTTTTTATAATATTGAAAGCTTGATCTCCATCACAATGAAGGAAATCTCCTCCTGCTGTAGCATCCAAAGCATATCTATAACAAAGAGCAAGACCAAAGTAAAAGCTACTAAGAAGCAAACTCAAAGTCATTTTTTGGTTTAGTTTTTCCATGGCAATCATAAATTCTAGACCAAGCTTCTTTGAAACTCTCTTCACTCTTTTATTTGAAAGTGAAGATCATTTCCTCAGGCGACATAGTAACAGCAACTAGGCTAGACATACAAAAGCAACTTGAAAATAGGAACTGATTTTTTGTATTTTTGATAAAAAGATGCAAGCAAAAATAAAATATAGCAAAACAATAACAAAGTAAAAGATTGGAAGTGAGAGACTCCCCTTGTAGAAATCTTCTTTCTCCCCGGCAATGGTGCCAGAAAACTTGTTGGTGGTGCGGTGTTGATGTAGGAGTTTTATATATGAATAACTGCCCAGTTGGTAAACCCCAAGAGAAGGTTATGATGAGCACAGCAGCAAGTCTTCCCTCAGTTGTGAAACCAAGGTTTACCGAACCAGTAGGAGAAAGAACCAAACTTTAGAAGGTCGATGCCCGCTAGCTTCGCAACAGCCCCGGACAATGGTGCCAGGAAAATTGTCGAAGGTGTAGCTTTACACCAACAGCAACATGGAACCTGCACACAACACAACCAAGCACTTTGTCCCAACTCACAATGAGGTTGTCAATCTCACCGGTTTGCTGTAAACAAAGCATTAAGCGTATCGAGTGGTAAAAGATAGTAGTTTGCAAGAATGTAAATAAAGTAAGTAAATAGTAAAACAGTAATAGCAATGTAAAAGAATGGACCGAGGTCCACAGTTCACTAGTGGTGTCTCTCCATAAGATAAATAACAACATGCTGGGTAAACAAATTACAGTTGGGCAATTGATAGAATAAAGATAGCGTACAAATGTCATGAGGATCACTATGAGATTCACTTAGGCATTACAACAAAATACATAGACCGTAATCCAACTTCATCTATGACTAATAATCCACCCTCCGGATGTCGTCCGAGCAACCATTGGGTATTAAGTTGCAAGCAATAGATTATCGCCTTAAGCACGGTGTATAATGTAAACAATATGAATATCCTTGAACACAAGATTATTGTTTTCTCCCTAGTAGCAACAGCACATCTACAACCTTAGAGGTTTTTGTCACTCCCCCAGATTACTAGAGGCATGAACCCACTATCGAGCATAAATACCCCCTCGTGGAGTCACTAGCATCTACTCAGCCAAGATATCTACTAGTAACGGAGAGCATGCAAGATCATAAACAACATAGAGATAACATAAAGATAATATTCAGCACATCAACTTGACATAGTACCAATACTCATCGAATCCCAACAAAAACAACATGTAGAATTACACAACGATGATCTTGATCATGATAGGCAGCTCACAAGATCTAAACATGAAGCACAAGGTGGAGATGACAACCATCTAGCTACTACTATGGACCCGTAGTCCAAGGTAGACTACTCACACATCACTCTGGAGGCGACCATGGTGATGAAGAAGGCCTCTGACAGGGATTCCCCTCTCCGGCAGGGTGCCGGGAAGAGCTTCTGGACCCTCCTGATCTTGCGTCGACGATGGCGGTGGCTTGCAGTAGGTTTCATGGAAAATTGATCGGTCCCTTAGGGTTTTCCCGTCGAGGGGATTATATAGGCGGAAGAGCGGGGTCAGGAGGTGGGCTAGGGGCCCACACCTGGTCATGCCACGGCCAGGGGTGGCTCGCGCCATGCCATGGTGCGGCCGCCCTCTGGTGCCCCTCCATCTCATCTTCGGACTTCGTCTCGTGTCGGGAAAAATAGGAATTCTGGCTTTTGTTTCGTCCAATTCCGAGAATATTTCCTATGTAGCTTTTCTGAAACATAAAAACAGCAAAAACAAGGAACTGGCACTGTGGCATCCCGTTAATAGGTTAGTTCCATAAAATGCATAAAAATGCCATGAAGTGTAACAAAACACAAAGCAAATGGTGTATAAACAAGCATGGAGCATCAAAAATTATAGATACGTTTGAGACGTATCAGTAGTGCATCAGGCTGAGTCGATGAACATCACATGAGTAGAAGTCTCATTCTTCTGACATATTGTGGTCTTCTTGTCCTTTCTTGAAGGTTCCAGGGTTGGGTCATTTTAAAGCAAAAGGAAAACCTTGACAAATGATGAGAGAGAGAATACAAGAAGTTTTCAAGATGTAACATTTTTCTTTACACATATAGAAGCAAGATGAGATAGATTTCATTTAGAAAACCAAAATGATATTTTATTTTAGGGATTCTATTTTTGTGCCCCTGGTTCGTTAGTTGTACCCAGTTTTCCCCAGCCGCTTAACTTTTCCTCAGTTTTCCCCTCCCTCTAGTTTGAAACCCCTCGCAGACTCTCGGATGGGAGGGTTGCCGTCTGGTCAGAGGCCTTGACCATTACCAGTGACGGCTAGGGAGCCGCAGTGGTTGTGAATTCACCGTTGCTTTTGAATGGTGTTGACTGTTGACCCAATGAGACACGTCGGACTAGCGGTCTCTCACTCACCCAAAGCTTTCCCCTCCGCCCGAGACTGGAAGAGCTCACACACCGCCCCTCCGCCGCCACGCCGTCCTGTCCTTCTACTTTATGGCGTCATCCGCCCCCACCCCCACCACCACCCCTGGGAGGCGGAGAGGGCTCCGCCTCCACTAGATATACCCCTATCACGGTAGAGTTTGTACAGCCGTCTGGTGTGCCGATTATGCCCCTCAACGGCGGAGAAGATTGGGAATCGGAGGGATCTAACGCATGGATTCCATCTGGGTAAGCATCGTCTGCCTATGTGAATTAACAGTAGGCAGTTTTTGAGCGTGAATCATTGTTGCTCAACTAACCGCGTTGCTTTTCGAATAGGATTGATCCAGCGCTGGCTTTTCGGCTGGTGGTTAGGCTGGATACTAGCTTTTTGCGTGATTCTGAACGCAATGTGAGTGGATTTTACATCCCAGCGGTGGTTGCAACCACCATCTCGTTGAGGGATTTAAAAGATAACATCCGCGCTAAGTACCCCTGGGGCGCTGGCGATTCAGTTGATTTCCAATATTTCAACAGCACAGAGGGAAGATATGTTCCACTAATTTCCGATGAGGATCTGGGAATTCTTTTTGCTTTAAATGATTCTTGCCGTGTCGGTGAAATTCGTATCCATGTGGATAGGGTCTAGGCATCATCTGGTGTTGGGGCATCATCAGGTGGTTGAGCATCATGTCTCTCTATGGTTGTTGCCTCTGCTAATCGTGTGCGCCGCCCCGCTCCTTGTAGGTCCACAGCAGCACCATCTGTCCCCAGTGCTAGTGGTAGCCAGATCGTTCCTACGGTCGATGTGGAGGACGATGCAGAGATTGAGGATCCGTCTCCTCAAGATGATGAGGATGAGTTGATGTTTCCTGAATTGGTAGATCGATGCAGTAAGCAGGCAATGGAGGATCAATACATGGAAGATATTGCACAAGGTGCCAGATTTGATGACACTGATGATGAAGAGAAGGATGAGAACAATGACAGCCTCATTTTAGCCGATTACGATGGTGATGACTTGCCAACAATTGAGTGGAACAGGGAGGATCCTCAGCTTGCAGAAGGCACCGTATTTCAAATGATGATGGACTGTCGTAATGCAATTACTACATATTGCATTCTCACCAAGAATGATTATGAGGTTATTAAAAGTGAGCCAGGTAGGTTCACAGTTAAGTGCCCATACAAGAGGTGTAGGTGGAGGCTGCATGCATCCACAATGCTCAGAAGCACCATGGTTTAGGTACTACGCCAACCAGTTGTGTATTTTAGATCACTGTGTAAAATCTGTTAACTGTTACTGACATCCCTTATCATTATGTTTCAGATAAAGAAGAACTCGATCGACCATACTTGTCCACCTCAAGCGGGAGCGCTAGAGGAGAAATCAAAGCTAGCGAAGACTAGGTGGTTGGCAGATGCAATCATAGATTGGCTGAGAGAAACTCCATCACTTGGTCCAACAGCACTCATAACCAAGATATCTGATAAGTTTAATATAAAAATACCTTACATGAGGATGTTCTATGCAAAGGAAATGGCTCTTGATAGGATCAATGGTCCACGGAATGAAATCTTTTAGTTGCTTTACACTTTCAAAGCTGAAGTGGAGATGGCTAGTCTAGGCAGTGTTGTAGCGATAGACAAGCATACAGTTCCCTACAAATTGAAAAGCGGGAGGATAATGCAGAAGGAGTGTTTTAGAAGGGCTTTTGTTTGTTTCAAAGCTTGCTGGAAAGGCTTTCTGGACGGTTGCAGGCCTTATTTGGCCGTGGATGCAACAACTCTTCATGGCAGGTTTAAAGGACAGCTAGTTGCTGCTACTGCAGTTGATGGACACAATTGGATGTTCCCTGTTGCTTATGGAGTTTTGGAGGTTGAGTCAGAGGGAAGTTGGACTTGGTTTCTGCAGAATTTGCGCGACCTTATAGGTCATCCACCAGTACTTACTATCCACACAGACGCTTGCAAAGGTTTGGAGAGTGCAGTAGAAGCAGTATTCCCTAGAGTGGAGCATAGGGAATGTATGCGACACTTGGTACAGAATTTTACAAAGAAATTCAAGGGTAAAGTTTATACTGACAACCTATGGCCAGCTGCATACACATGCAGCATTAGGAAGCATCTGTTTCATTTGGATGTGTTGTATAAACAAAAACCTGGGGTGAAGGAGTACTTGGATAAACATCATGGTAGGGTGTGGTCAAGAAGCCAATTCAATGAAATTTGCAAGGTATACTATGTAACAAGTAACCTTGTGGAGAGTTTCAATGCAAAGGTCAAGTCATTGAAATGGCTTATGTTGTGGAAAATATTTGATAAGATTAGGCAGATGATCATGATAAAGATCGATCTGCGTCAAAGAATTGCAGGCACAAAATATCTTGGCCATCTCATGCTCCCATCTTTGATTAAGTCTTTGCATGCCAGGGCAAAACAATTGAAGATGAAATGCATCAGAAAAGGAATGGAGGCTGAGGTAACCTACACTGACAGTAAAAACAGGCAGTGGAGGTATCCAGTGAGTTTGGTTGATAGGACATGCCATTGTAGGCGATGGCAGATCCGTGGGATACCCTGCATACACACATTGTTTTTCATGAGTGTTATAGGGGGTGCAAAAGGTAAAGTTGATCAGTATGTGTCAGAGTATTTCTCTGTTGCCAAATTTAGGGCTGCATATGCTATGAATGTTCCTACCTTGTTGGGAGAGGACCAATGGATGAAAGTCGATCCAGGCTTCAAACTGTACTCTCCAGTTTTGACTAGACCGGCAGGTAGGCTGAGAAAGAATAGGATCAGAGCTAGTGTAGAGGGTGGTGCACCGATTCGATGACGTAAGTGCAAACGTTGAGGAACCCCTGGACACATTGCTAGGCTTTGTAAAAATCTAGTTGACCCAACTTTTGGAATGGAAGATCAGGTGGGAGCAGCAAATGCAGAGGAGAATGAAGCAGCAATTCAACATGAGGAGATTGAAGCAATGAATCGAGAGCTGCTTGAACCGATGGTTCGAGAGCTGCTTGAACCAATGGATCGAGAGCAGATTGTACAGATGAATGAAGAGCTGCTTGAACTGATGGATCGAGAGCTGCTTGAACCAATGGATCGAGAGCAGATGGAATAGATGAATCGAGAGCTGCTTGAACCAATGGATCGAGAGCAGAGGGAACAGATGGATCGAGAGGCCATTGAAGCAATGCATAGACAGCTGACTGAAGCAATTGATCGAGAGCTGGGTAAACCGATGGATCAAGAGCAGATTGTAGAAGCAATGGAAAAAAATGCATTAGAAGAAAGAGCACAAGCTTCGTATGATATGGTTGTCTCGGTCTTGGCACAACCCGAAGAGAAGAAGAAGAACAAGAAAGAGGGCAAAAGGAAGGTAGACACCGGTAATATCCCTGGTAGGGTTACCTGGAGTAAGGTGGTGACCCAGCGAGTCACACCAGGAGCAAGACAAAGATTTTATTTTGAACAATTAATTTGAATTTGTATGAACAATTTGTATTGGGGATACCTTTGTATTGAATTCGAACTAGTGTGACGTTCCCAAGTTTGTATGTTGAATAATCACAATAATGTATGTGTTATTGCAAGTTTTCTATTGTCATGCACCTCGAATAAGTTCATCGCTTAAGCCACATTTATCATTTTCTAAGTGACTAAACTCAAAAAATATAGTTTTGGGTTTAGTTTAATTCAAAATAATTCAAAACATGGTGGAACCTTCCCATGGAGTCTTGTTTTGTTACCTACAACCTAGAGAAATAATAATGGAAAAGGAAATATAGAGATATGAAGTTTTTCCCAAAACCACTTCCTAGTCCACGAGCTACTAGCTATGAAGATGCAGGGCTTTCTACTCAACACACCTCCCAAATACCCACTATGCTTACAAACTTTGTCCAAATGAGTCCAAATTCGTCACACTTGTGTATCTTTGAATTGCAAACAATATCACGTCGGCCAAAATGTACTATATTGTTCAAATAACACAATCTAACAATTTTTTTGCCAAAAGCTTCAATTTCCCATACTCCCTTTATTATTTGGGTGCCCCTGTTTTACTTAGTTTTACTCAGTTTCCCCCCCTCCGGGTCCACTTGTTTTACTCAGTCCTACTCAGTTTTGCCCTTCCGATAAACATTTCCTCAGTTTCCCCCCTCTTAGTTCTACTCAGTTTTCCTCACTTGTACCCACTGGCTGATCTCTGATTGGTCGAGATGTATGTCACAAGGATCTTGGTTGGTTGATAGCTCAACGTACGCTTGCACCGTTGGATCATTTATGATCGGATGACATGTATATATCTCTCTACCTCGATGGACGCATACGGAGAGAAGAGCAGAGCACATACCTACCAACCCTGGCAGTCGCATATTCTAGTCGCATCTTCCGCTCTCCTATTTCCTCTCTTACTCTGGCGGTTGCGGCGGTGCGGAACTGCAATGTGTGTGCAGCGGCACAGATCTAACCGTGCGTTCGGCAGCGTGGATCTAACTGTGCGTGCGGCAGTGTGGATCTAACTGTGCGTATGGCCGCGTGGAACTGCAGCGTGCGTGTGGCGGCGCGGATCTAACCGTGTATGCGGCGGCGTGGATCTAACCGTGCGGTGGCATGGATCTAAGAGTGCCGGTGAGGATCTAACCCTCAAAAATAGTTGAAATGTCTCTCTCTGTCTCACTTTCGTTTCTATTCTCAGATCTGTTGATGATGAAGAACACCAAGACGGCGGCCGTGCCGATAGTGGTCATCGATGCCAAGATCATTGAAGCCATTGCCTACAACATCGCTGCGACGGTGCAGATCCAGCCTTCAATGTCAGAGCCTGCCGATGTCTCACTTCCGTTGCTCTCCTCAGATCCATTGCTGATGAAGAACACCAAGACGGCGGTCGTGCCGATAGTGGTCATCAATGCCAAGATCATTGAAGCAATTGCCTACAACATCGCTGTGACGGTGCAGATCCAACCTTCAATGTCGGAGCCTGCCGATGTCTCACTTCCGTTGCCCTCCTCAGATCCGTTGCTGATGAAGGACACCAAGACAGTGGCGGTGCCGAGAGTGCGAATCGATGCCAAGACGATTGAAGCCATCGTCTGTAACCACGCTGCGAAGTCGCCAATCCAGCCCTCCTCAGATCAGTCGCTGATGAAGTACACCAAGACGGCGGCGGTGCCAAGAGTGGTTGCAAAGCCGCAGATCCAGCCCTCCTCGATGTCTGAGTTTGCGGATGGCGCGGATGACCACCCCTCAGCAGCCCGTCGTCCCGGCCCTTCTAGCCCATCGCTGCGCGGCCGTGTTCGACGCCGCAAATTGGGATAAATTATGATAAATTTGTATTTTTCAATTTCAAATTGGGATAAAATTGTTCAAACTACTACCTCCATCTCAAAAAAAAGCTTCTCCACTTTCTCGATGTGTCCATGTACATCCGTATGTATGATTTGAATTCTATCCCAACTTGATTGGGAAGATTGATATGTATTTGATCCGAGAGGCTGGTACATGCTTTCACTTTTGGGATCCCATCACTTTTATAAGATGTTCATGCATGCTAAAATTATCGCGCGCATTACTTAGCACAACTAGGAAATTACGCCAAAATACAGTGGTTAGAGCCACACCAAAATATAGTGGTTAGAGCCATCTACTGAATAACAATTCTATACTATCTAAATCATCTACCACAACCACATAACTTCTAGGACAGGGATGACACCTAATAAAACTGCCCAGATGAATCTACTTTTCTCCTCTTCCATCACTTGAAGTTCATGTTCTAGATTTTCTACCACTTGATCAAATACGGCAAGATCTGTCTCAAGTATCAACTTCTCCTTGTGAATAAGCTCTGAATTCTTCTTTTCTTCCTCCACAGTATGCTTCAGCTCGAATATCATCAGGTTTTTACGGGCCAATTCATCACCTAAATTGGCCACCTTCTCCTCTAAATCCATCCTCTGGCTACACCACTGGGTTGATTCATCTTGGTATGCAATGTACCATGGATCATCAGCTTGCCTGGCAAATTGTAACAATAATGGAAAAAAGAACAACTGAAATCACTCCAACAGGCCATGGCGACACTTCAAATTCAATGGTAGTACAGAGAGTAGAAGCTAGATACCTGCACTTCCGATGAGGTAGGAGAAGTAGAACGTGGCCACGACATGATCGAATCCCCACCCTTAGCGGTGTACCCGCTACGACCAGACATTGAGGACTATTTTGCACCTACAAACTCCAATAAATTATGGGAACCGAATCGATTAGGGGGCGAGGGAGGCGGAAGCGGAGGTCTTACCAAGCTATACTACCAATTGGTGCGCAGAACAAATGCCGATCATCGTGGGCGGCGGATCTGCTTGCGGCGGACTTTCCTATAGTGGGTACAATGCATGCGGATGAAATAAGTGCTGGAGCCGTGGTTGACGTGCAGCGCCGCAGTACGTCTGATGCCGCCGGGGGACAGAGCCGGCAGCGCGACGAGGCACCAGCGATGGCGATGGCTGCTCTGTCCGAGGGTGGGGAACGAGCTGCCAGCGGTTCTCTGATGACTAATGTGATACACAACACTAGGTTCCAGCCATGTTTAGCATAAGATTCACTTTAGATTAAGCTGCAAAAATAGTCACCTGCTGGGTCTAGCTTAAGAAAAATTAATTAGCAAACTTGTTGCTTCTCTCTAACTAAAAGCAGGGATATATGCCTTTTCACTAAGGGCGACCCCAGCGGTCATTGGCTGAGGCAGCCCCACAGAGCGGCTCTATATGATTTTCTCTAAATAAATAGACGACCCCAGCGGTCATTGGCTGCGGAGGCCCCACAGAGCGGCAATATATGATTTTCTCTAAATAAATAGACGACCCCACTGGTCATTGGCTGCGGCAGCCCCACAGAGCGGCAATATATGTCTTTTCCTGAAAAATACACGACCCCACTGGTCATTGGCTGCGGCAGCCCTATAGAGCGGCCCCATTTGTCATTGGCAGCACCGCGTATACAATCAGGAAATAAAACGGCCCACATGTCAGCGATAGATGGATGGCTGCTCCGACGTGTCTCCTGACCCTACCCGTCAGCAACATTCAAAAGCAACAGTCAATTCACAACCGCCATGGCTCCCTAGCCGTCATCGATAACGGTCAAGGCCTTTGACCAGACAGCAACCCTCCCGTCTGAGCATCTGCGAGGGGTTTCAAACTAGAGGGAGGGGAAAACTGAGGAAAAGTTAAGCGGCTGGGGAAAACTAAGCACAACTAAGGACCCGAGGGCACGAAAATAGAAATCCCTTTATTTTATTTTTGAAGGAAGAGAACAAAATCTTAGGGGCTTCCTAGTCTATTCCAAACCTGGGGTCTCGATCCTACAGGCAACACTATGCTCTGATACCATTCTGTAGCGCCCTATCTTTTGAAAAAGGCAGAACTCCTGTGTTAAGTGCTATTCCCTAGATCACTGATAGCACCACAGGACAAAATATAGTAATCATTGCAATAGTATCAAAATTACAACGTAAATCCAGTTACATAAGTCTCAACCTTACAAGTACACAACAAAAAGCAATAGTGACAATGAGCCTTCATCTTCATCACGTGCCACATACAGACATGTTGGAATATAGACTCGAGATCCTACTAATCATTCCTCATCCGAATAAAACCTGCACGTTTGAATATGTTGCCCCAGTAAAAGGGGTCAGTACAACGACGTACTGGCAAATAACACATATTTGGTGGCTGTTGTGAAAAGACTATACTACATGATATTTGGCTGGTGGATCTCATAGGCTAATTTGCATAAAGCTAATTTTATCCTACAATTCTTTGCAAAACTTTCTTTCAAAATTTTAGTTTATAAGGGTCAAGATAACCCCCATATATTACATACTGGCCGGTATGTAGTTTCTGGGTGAAACTCAACAAACTTGGAATAACCAGGAAACCACACCCCTTGGAGGGCATGATCCTGAGCTCCTACCTAAGGGTTACTAGTCAAGTTTTAAAGCATTCAGAAATGGTGATGAGATTCTTCCGTACATTCCATGACTAGAGACTCAATTGTCCATAACCGAGGACATGGCTAAACGCTTAGATTTGACACCATGCAGGGATTGTGCACTTTCACTTTAAGACTCATTCTATCCAGAGAGAAGAATGAGACAAGACCTTTCTGAAGAAGCATTCAACCAAACGAGTCTGACCGTGCCCCCTATAATTTTTGCTACCACCCTCTGTTAGTACCCATGGCTGAACCCTTACATCATACTTAATCAAGACAGAGCCCATAGTGTCATAAGGCTGCACTGGAAGTACTCTAAACCATGGAAGATATAGTAGTCACTTTAATCCTAGGTGGCAATCCCGAGTGAATGCCCTAGACACACATCCTCTGTGAGGCATGTGTGCCAGGACACACCTACTACACCTCCTCTATCCTTACCAATCCACCCAGGTGTTTCATTTTAGTTGAAGTTCTTAATTTGTTCACAAAACAACTTTGACAAAGTGATCATAGCATGGCATCAATATTTTTCAAAGTATTTAGCATCCTAACAGGTGGGGTTCAAAGGATAGCTACACACTAATAGGATCTAAGCATTTTATAAAATAGTTGAATATTCCATCTATCATGCATACTACTGAAAACACTAATGCAGTAGTAAAAGTAGGTAGAAGATATATGTGTGACTTGCCTTTTTGAAGTCCACGATCTTTCACTTCTCTCAACAAAACACGTAGCTCTCCATACAAACTATAACATAGAAATAGCACAACATAAACACACCATACAATACAAACATAATCAAACAAGACAAACAACTAAAAAGGGTTGGTTTAACATTTTAGATTTATTGAGATTCTGTGATAATAGAGATATGGCAAAAGAATTGTGGTTTGTAAGATATGAATTTGAGAGTTTGGATGGCAAGTCAAAATGATTTGAGGAAGATTGGGCTATCCAAGATATGAGTAATGAAGTCTTTATGCTTTACAAAAGCATGAGTGAAATTTGGGATGACTCATGAATTAAATCACATAAGTGTCAAATAGTGCAACAACAATACTATTGAATATATGTCTGACAAAAATTACTCATAAATAGTATGCATTACACTTAGGCTTTTGGTATAGATTTATGAAGCATTGAATTACTCAATTAACTCATTTGTAAATTGAATAGTTCAATACTGATGAACAGGAATAAGTGAGCATGGGTTTGGATATGAATGAATGACACTTGAGATTATGATACAAGATTCTATTTGACAACATGGAGTATGGCTATGGTGTGAAATAACCAACACCACAATAGCAGGAACAAAACCTATGATTGAGATACAACATAACTTACTCAAATAACACAATTGTAATTTGAATACATGTGAACTAGACAAGTAAGATTTAGATAAACATGATATTGGGTCAAGCTGGTGTTAAGATGAGCCTTGGTAGAAAAGAAACAATGTTGAAAAGAAATAGAATTTAACCTATGAAGGAAAATACTCAAATTCCCATATTTGAATTTGAGTAATTGTGAAGTGGTTCAAGAAATTTGGGAAGTGATGCTAGTGGATAGCTGTAACACCCCAATTTTCATAACCTTGTTTAAGCAGAGTTTGGTAATAGAAAAATGAGGGCCAACAAAAACTTTTTGCAACTAGTTAAATAAAATAGAGTTTCATGTATGTTTGCCTAGATTGTTGTGAAAAATCTTGTTTGCGAGTGTGGATTGATGAATAAGTTTGTGGACCAACACAATCCTTGTGTTCTTGTGATCATGCCCTCACTTGTGCTTCTAGATTTTTCTCCAAACCAAGTATCTTGGCACCTCCTTTGTTTTCAAAATATTTTATGTTCCAAAAAAGGAGCCAAGACCCAGTCCAAAACAAGGTCCTTACCAAAACTAGAATTTATAAAACTACAGGGACATAGTGTTGTGATCCCACTATTTTATAAATCTACTATGTTATAAACCTTGGTCAGTGGATTTCAAACACCTTTGAGAAAACTTGATAAAGGGGATGTTTATGTCTCCATTAATTTTAAAAATATTTACAAAGGCTTTACTCCCTTATTTAAAACTCTTTCCAACTTCACCATGGCATGATCCTCACCGAGCACTTGATCAAGCATTCTTTCTAATGATGCTAGATTAGTTACTAATGTTTGACTAAGTGTGATGAGTTAACCTTGTGTGACTCTGTTTCGCATTGATTTAATTATTTGATTGTACCTATGACCTACCAATGAGCATAAGACCCAACCTATCTTAAAACCATCAAAAAATTATTTTTTGACCAGTGCGAATAGTACCCATTTATAGATGGATGTGTGTCCTTTCTCTTTCAAAGTCCCCACTTGGTTATGATCAACCTTTCCATACAAATCAACATCTAGATTTGACAGACTAGACTATGTGATTGCACCTCTTCTTAAATCATCTAGAAAATCCTAACTCAATCTTGGAGATGTCTTATCTCTCCTCTATCTTTGGACCACTTCTATCATCTTGGAAAGATCGTCCTTAGAGCCCGAATTTATCTCTTTTTCTTCCCCAGATGGTTCTATCCAAACCTTTAACTATTTGGATGATTGTTAGCATGTGATTGACCTTGTGATGATAGTTTGCGTGACTTGGTCATCTACACACCCAAGAGGTGAAACACGAAAATTAGTGTTGAGCCATCTGAACCCAAATAAAAATGCACCTCAAGAAAACCAAATGAGATTTTTGCCTCTCCTATTTTAACTAAAACCCTAAACCCTTGTTTAGCAGCATTTATCCCCAAAACCTTATTCTATGGTTTTATCAACATGATTTACCAAAAACTATTTTGTTAAAACTGGAAAATGTGAGCTAGATATTAGTTCACTCCATTTCCCTCCTAAATTTTATTCTATACAATTATTTACCTATTTCTGATTTCCAAGACTATTTAATGCATGGAAGTGATGTCTATATCATACCTTGCATTTTTCACCACCAATAATTTATGGGAATATTTTCTAATGCTCTACTAAGTTGAATGGAGCAAGAATGACCCTATTAACTTAGGTGGCTATTTTTCAAAGACTTCATTTTTTCAAACTGATTTTCAAACAAAATGTGCATGCAATAAAATAAGGGATATTGTGAACTCCCAAAAATCCCAAGGATTGGCATGACTATGCCTATCACCTTGCTAACCTCCGTGCACCCTCTATCATTTATTGATCTCGTCAAAACAATTCAATTTCAGGATCAAACTGGAAACACTAGTGCACCATCTTTTATCTCTCTTTCTCTTTCTCATGCACTTCAGCGCCAAGTAAGAGAGGCATCGACCACAGCTGCACCTATCCCTCTCTCTGGTGGACCCCCAGAATGCTACAGTGATGCCCTTGTCCTTTTTCCTTTTGGAGAGAAGGAGACCGAAGCAAAATCTTGCACCCAATTTTGTGCAGTCCTCTTTCTCTATCTCTCACCCAAAAATTGACCCCCGATTAGTACCAACCTCTCTCTCCAGGTCACCACCACGCCCCCATGTGCCAGAGAAGCTGGGTAGAGCAACCTGCAGCTCTCTTTGTTCTTCTCTCTCACCGGTGGACACCCAAAACTTAGTCAGCACGGAATCAACCTCGCCTGCTCCCGAGGCTGCGCCAGCGAGACGCCATGTCTATCCTCTCTGCCGTGCGCATGCTCCCGAGGCTTGCCATGTCCCGCAATCCTGTAGCCCGTGCCCGACCTGAACGTGGTCACAGCGACCATGGATGCCATGGCGTTCCCAAACATCCGGTACATCTTTGATTTCGCCTGGCTCTATCTCTACTAATAATAGGGCTTGAGGTCGTGATGGTCACAAAACCGTGATAGGTAAAAAACCATTTTCGTCTATCAAAAAAACCGGATTTTCCGTCGTCCGTCCGTCTATCCGGGATTGGCTCGCTCGTGATCAGACCTCCTGAGAAATTTGGAAATTAACTCGAGATCCAGCTAATCAGTAGTACCTTTTTGCCTTTTAGCCCCCGATCCCCTACCTCGTCTCTCTCCTTGGAGGACAATCTGTCTCGGGCCCTCAACCATCGCCCCACATGTGCCGCCGCCGTCTCTGCAGACCTCCCGGGGCCAGGCCGCCGTGTCTAGGAGCTCCTCCTTGCCGTACTCATCCTCCTCCCTGAAGAAACCGAGCCGGGACGTACGGAATCGAGTGAATCGTATTCATCTTCACCTCAGGCCGAGCTGCCACCGTCTTCCCCGCGCCTGCCCGGCGCAGCTGAGAAGCCTCTAATGATCCCGGTGGACGTGTTCGGCGGAGCCGTGGACAGCGGCGGCCGCGGCCATGACTGCGGAGCAGTGCGCCTACCTGGATGAGAAGGCGTCGTCTCTGTTGCGCGCGATCCAGGACCTGCCTACCCCGCCGCACGTCGGGCAGCGGCTGCTGCGCACCAGCACGTCCACTCCCCACGCTCCAGCTCAATCCTTGACCAAAGAGCAGGTACCTCCACTATAACAGGATGGAATAGTTCTTGCGTCTTTTGCAATCCAGTTTTCTAACATCCTCGAGATGTACGGCCAGCTTCATGAAACACCCCGACACCAGTCTACAAGATGATACTCCTGTACATCTGTTACTTCTATTTCTCAGTACAGTTGATTCTATTTTTCAATTAGCCTATTGACCAAAGTGCTCTGTACCTGTTTGTACATATGCTCGTCAGAGCGGAATTACAACATGTCCCCGTGTTTGGTTCAAAGAACATAATGCAGACGCCTTATGTGTTCAGGAATCAAGATACACCGTGATAGTTTCATTGTTAATAACTGAATAATAAAGAGTTAATTAGGTTCACTTTGGTCAGTGTTTCTGTTTTTTGAGCAAACAATTTGGTCTGTAAATAACGATGTGCAAACACAAGGCAATCGTTGGCTCAGAACAAACTTAAGAGAAGAATTCAATTTTAGTGAGCATAGCAGACTGCAATATTTTGGATTTGGAGGACTAAAGAGACAGTCAAGAGATGGTAGGCACATAAATTATAGTGAGTCTAGCAGAATGCAATTTTTTTAAAGGAGTACACAAGAGAGCAACTGTATATATACACGGCTACTGCACCATGTTCATAATTTTCTTGCCGTGACTGTTATTGTAGTTTCCCAACTACCTCCTTGAGTTTTACTTATAATTGCCATGCTTGATCAATGTTACATCTTACTCATTGTAGTTTCTTTCTAAGTATGCAATATTAATCGAAATGGACTTGCTACACAAACCAAAGTGAAAAAAATTACATTAGTTTTTAAACAAAAAAACAAAAAAATAGAAGGAGGTTTATTAACCCTAAGAAAAAATTAAATCCAATTTCCGCCCGACCTTAACAATTTTTTTATGAGAAAGAGTTATAATTTGACCCGTTGCAACGCACGGGTATTGTGCTAGTATCAATAAGGCATCGTGCCATGATCAAGATGCAACCACTAAATCCACCATCATGCACTTATAACCTCACACGATCGATCAACCACCTGTGTACACCATCAAACCTCGTCACTCTCCGACCGCCTCAGCCTGCGCGTTTCGTCGCTGTGTCCTGAACCGAGCTCAGCACTCTATACCATGCACAATACCACCGCTAATTTTCCCAATCGCGTCCGTGCACGCGTTGATCCTGAGCCGTACGTGCACAGCCTCTCGCCCTTTTTAATCCAAACCTAAGCCTCCTCCGCCTCTTCGTGTCTCACTTCCTCTCCTCACACCTCTCTTCAACGCTCTGAAGAGCAGAGGAGGAGCTCAGATCGTTCCTTTCCCCGCCAAAGAAGAAGCCGGGCCGGAGATATCGTGTCCCGCCGGCTGACGCTCGTCGTAGACGCAGACCGCCCCTTTTCTCCCTATCTCTCTGTCACTCTCACTTACTCTCAATCTCTCTGACCTGAATCCGTCTTCATCCTTTCCCAGGAATCATCCCTCAACCCTCCGTCGAGTTCCATCGCCGATAGCCGCCTGCCCCGACGCCGCGCTCGTCTTCGCCCACGCGTGCGACTGGTGCTTCGCCGGTATGTCCGAGGCACCAAGGTGTCCCGCATCGAGCCGCCCCTCACCTCCAGTTCGTCCTTGCGTCGTCCCCGCCGCCTCCGGCCTCAGCACGGTGAGCTCCCGCCTCCACTCCGTCGTCTCCATCGAGTTGCAGCTAACAGGCATCGTGCATGCCTATATATCCTGAAGCACGAATTTTAAAGCATAGGCATCCTTCTCTGTTTTTTTAAAAAACTGTTTAGCAATTCATTAAATGGAAAAAATTTGTAAAATCTGTATCTCACAAAATACGTACTCAAATAGAATGAAACCAATTGAAGTAAATAAATATTTGTATTGCCTTTCAAATGCCACTGGTCCCATACCTGTAGGTATTTTCTAGATTAAATGATATTTAAATAGTGCCCTTTGTGTAGTTTCTAATTAGAATCTGTTTTAAAAATATTAGGAAAAAACTTTTTTTTGTTTCAATTCTTATTAGACGCTTATAAACAGTAGATTATTAATTGTAGTTAATAATTTTTTTGGTTTCTTTCTTTTATTAGAGTTATTTAATTCGTTTTCACTCTAGATTGTAATCCACATTCTAGGAGTTTGTATTTTTTTTCAAAAATAAATCAAAACTTTATAACCTACTGTTTGAAAATAATCAGTGCTCATATCTGAAGTTTTGGTCCATGTGTGTGCACTAATTTTTTTAACAAGACACATACTTATTGTTTGCCAAAAACTAGATTCTATGCATAGTCCTATTTCCAAATTATATAACTTTAATTCTTGAAAACACTAATTTTGTGACAACAACTTGAATAAACTTTGTGTATTAAAGAACCTTTATCTAAACTTGTTTGATGCTTTCTTGTATGAGTTGTTGTAGTGATTGGTGTGGTGCTCGTGCTTGTATGATTGATTGTGTGTTTAAATTTTATTTCCATGACGATAGACCCGACCGTTGACGTGTCTGAGGAAGAGGGCAACTTTGAAGAATTCTAGGGGCAAGCCATCCAAGGCAAGCCATCTAATCTTGTTGCATCTCTGATCCTAGTTTTACTTATTGCATGATTTACTACAGTTTATAAAAATGCATGGTTTTTATTTTGCTATTACTCCTAAATAGCATTTATTGGCGACTTGGCTCCACAAGTCATTTATCATCATCCATGAGGATGACACCATTCTTGACACCTACTTATCCCCTAGGTTAGTGGCTTAATGGTTAGCATCATGACCTTTGGAAAACCTTATAGTGGGGCAAAACCTATAGGTTGGGAACACTCAAAATTGGGATTTCAAAAGAAATGTCTTCGAAAACCTTGGAATAGGAAGCTATTCCATTGAAGGATTAAAAAAAGAGTTTTGCAAATGAGGAGGATGGATACTCAGGAGTTGGGGAAGTTTGTTTTTAAAATAACATTGGTGATCACTAAGTGTTTGCTCCGAACAATTAACCCGTGTAACCACAATTACCCTGGTATGGGACGGGGCATAGCGGAGTAGTTTGTTCACTTTGGTATGGGGCCTCCAAATGTAATGGCAGTCCGACCATGGACACCTTTTCTGGGGCACCCTGGGTAGCAGCGGTTACTCAGGCTAGCATTGTCACCTTTTCAGGTGGCAGGGTTACAACCTAGGGGCCCTCATTGAAAATGCCTGCAAGTGATGGCAGGGTTCCGAAGGGTCAAGTGGGTTGGGGAATTTGCAACTCCTGGGTCAAACAACCACTTGCGCTTCGGTGTTGAGGGGTGCATCTCTAGGTGGTAGGTCCTATGCTAAGGTGAGCAGGTGAAAAACTATAATCGGGTGCTTGTCGTGGCATATGTTGTTATGCAGGGAAGATGCCCACACGATGAGTATCCGGATGTTGTGGGTAAAGTGTACAACCTCTGCAGAGTGTAAAAGTATTCGAATAGCCGAGTCCTTGGTCATGGACGGTTGGGACGACCGTTACTTATCCCAATGTCGGTTTTTTTTCAAAAGTGATTCAAAAAAATGGAGGAAGGTGCCGGACGGAGTACTCAGAGGGTACTGTCGTGGCACGGGAAAGGTTTGGAGTACCTGGATGGTACTACCGAGGAGATGGAAATGGTCATGTGTGATTGACCTGGTTTCTGAAATAAAAAGGGTTACTCCCTTCCTAGAGATTTTACTAAAAATGTTTTACGAATGTTTTTTTAATAAAAGTATAGAGATGTCGTAGAACAAGGTTCTAGACATGCTATATCGACACGAGAAGATATGTTTTCAAAGAAAATAAACTAGTGTAGAGTCTTCCCTTGCTACAGCCATATTGCATATCCAATGCTTTCCCTTTAGATGGTTTGCGAGTACAATTCAAATGTACTCACGGCTTTGTCCCTGGCTATTAAGTTGGTCAGACCATGAAGAAGACTACAAGGAAGGTGACGATGGTTACGACGACACCGGTGCAAACTAGGAACGTCTCCCAGTCAGTTGCCTGTAGGATAGTAGGCATGACGTGGGTCATCAACTCTGCTTGGTATCCGCTACTTAGTTGTAGACTTGCCCTGCGTGGCAATATCATACTCGGTCATGTGACCAATTGTAAGTATATTATTTGGTACTGTAATGGATGATGTAATTCTGTTATCAACTCGGATATGTGGATTCATGACACACTGATCATGGGATTGTGAATTGTATGCATATCGGGTATTCCGGATGGGTAATCCGGGGTCCCCACAATAGCTTGCAGTAAAATCAAGCTACTGCAATTGGATTCATTCTAAAATAAATTTTAGAACTCAAGTTATGATCAGAACTAGGATTTGGATAGATTTGAATGCACAAAGTGTGTGCACATATCAAGTTTGAAGTTTCTTGATTATATGATGTTCTACATGATTAGAGGATTCCAAAGACTACAAATTTGAATTTTTTGGATGCATAGAACAAAAGATATGGATTTATTGATGTGTCAAAAGGATTTGATTCAATTTGAAAATGGTTTCAAATTGGATACTGAAACTATGGAATTTTATTGAAATTGGAATCTACACATTATTAAATTTCTAGAGACATAAAGTTTGTAATTTTTGGATCTGTGGTTTGAAAGATATGATTTTTGCAAGAATTCAGATTTCTAAAACTATTTGAATGGCTCGCCCGTACCGGTTCGGCCGGATCACGAATGTGGGGCATTGGATTTAAATGGATCTGGGCGGCCCAGATCAGCCGATACCCCTTTGGTTAAGTGATCTGTTTTGTGCCCTAGGATCTAGATCTAACGGACAAGGAAGAGAGAGAGGAGGAGGAGCTCACTGGCTAGGGTTCCGGCGGGGGTTTCTAGCGAGGTGCGTGCAGAGATTGCACACCGACGATGCTCTGGAGGCGACTGAAGGCGATGGAGACATGGACGGCGATCAACACGGCGAGGGGAGTCCAGGGGCTTGGTCGGTGGCGTCGATCGCTTCCAGATGCGGGGTGGAGACATGGCCAGAGTTTGGCGCGACGTTGGCAACCTCTGGGAGCACGTGTTGACATCATCATGCTGTGCAAAACGGAAGGGAAAGAGCATCAGAGGGAGCACCAAAGAGAGGGGAAGAGGATAGGAGAAAGAGAAGGGGCTCGGGCTCACCAACGTCGTCAGAATCGAGCGGGGATGACCGCAGATGTGGCAGATTCGGATGAGGAAATTCTTCAGATTGGAGGCGTCTCATGCAAGGAAGAAAAGGGATACGGGGGAGGTGATTCTGTTTTATAGGCGGCCGAGATTTGGAGGAGGGGTAGGGTTTAGGGCGAGATTGATCGGAGGGCTCGAGGAGCTTCCGTGTCTGGGCCAGACTCCGACCGAAGCTTGAAGGAGATGCTGACACGCGGGGCCGGCCTGTCAGCGGGAGAAAGAGGAGGGCGGCGTACCGCTTCGGGTAGGCGGGAAGTTGGGCCGTGGGTGGCTTTTTGGCTTGGGCCGAATGGTTGCCCACGCGTCCTTCTTTATTTATTTTTTGTTCAGATTCTTTTTCTTTTCCTGTTTTCTATTTCTTTCATAAGTTTTTCAAAATAGTTTCAAAACCAATCAAACCAACTTCTAAAATTTTCTAAAATTCCAAGCAACCTTTTATGCTTGATACGTCTCAAACGTATCTATAATTTTTGATGCTCCATGCTTGTTTTTACACCATTTGCCTATTGTTTCGTTACACTTAGTGGCATTTTTATACGCTTTCCGGAACTAACCTATTAACGAAGTGCCACAGTGCCAGTTCCCTGTTTTCTGCTGTTTTTGGTTTCAGAAGTGATACACAGGAAATATTCTCGGAATTGGACGAAACAAAAGCCAAAAGTCCTATTTTTCTCGGGAGCATCCAGACATCCGAAGAGAGGAAGGAGAGGGGCCAGAGGCCACCCTCACAAGGGGCTAGCGCGGCCCAGGCCCTGGCCGCGCCACCCCTATGTGAGGAGCCCCTGGCTGCCCTCTCGCGACGCCCCTTCGCCTATAAGAAGCCTCGGGACGGAAAAACCTAAGCGCCCGATCAGATTTCCAGAAAGAGTTCCGTAGCTCTGCCGCCGCCACCGACGAATTTCAGGGGACAGAAGTCTCTGTTCCGGCACCCTGCCGGGACGGGGAAGTGCCCCCGGAGCCATCTCCATCGGTCTCCATCGCCGTCTCCGCCGTCTCCATCGACCTCACCGCCATCTCCATCAACCTTGCTGTCTCCTATGATGAGGAGGGAGTAGTTCATCCCCGGGGCTAAGGGCTCTACCGGTAGCTATGTGGTTCACCTCTCTCTCCCATGATGTGATCTTTATGTGATCGTGAGCTTTGTATCATGTTGAACAAGTACATGTTATTATTCAGATATTTTGTGTACTCTAGTGATATTATTAAAGTAATCTATTCCTCCTGTTATGGTGTAACGGTGACAGTGCGTGCATCATGGTGGTACTTGGTTTAGGATACGATTGTGATCCCTTGTGGATTATGAGAATAATTATTGCTATGATAGTTTGAGTGATTTATTCCTCCTTTCATGGTGTAAAGGTGTGAGTGTGTGCACCGTGTTAGTACTTGGTCTAAGTTGCAATGATTTCTATCTTGAATTGTGATCTGATTTGTTTATCGCTATGAGTGGTGTTTGTCAAGTACTTGATGAACTTTAAGGGGTGCTTCCGTAGCCACTACACAGTGATTAGTGTTATTCAATAGGAGAGTAATTCAGAGTACCTTAGCAAAGAGAAGTTACTTGTTCATTCATGTTACATTGTTGGGAGTGTGTCCACTAGTGAAAGTATGATCCCTAGGCCTTGTTTCCAAGCTTTGCATATCGTTTACTTGCTGTTTTGTTACTTGTTTGCTCGCAGCGATATTTATTTCACATCACGTTTTGCTACTTATAATCATCTATACCACTTGTATTTCACTATCTCTTCGCCGAACTAGTGCACCTATACATTTGACAAGTGTATTGGGTGTGTTGGGGACACAAGAGACTTTCTGTATTGTAATTGCAGGGTTGCTTGAGAGGGATAGCTTTGACCTCTAACCTCCCTGAGTTCGATAAACCTTGGGTGATCCACTTAAGGGAAACTTGCTGTTGTTCTGCAAACCTCTGCACTTGGAGGCCCAACAAGTGTCTACAAGAATAGAAGTGCGTAGACATCAAGCTCTTTTCTGGCGCCGTTGCCGGGGAGGTAAGGTAAAAGGTACTCGCATCCTCCTGTGTGAGTGCTCGGAGTTATTTCCTTTAGATTCTGCAATTACATCTTTTTGTTTCTTGTTTTTATTTTCACTAGTTAGGCTTAATGGAAAATAAAGAGTTCTGTAGTCTTTTTCCTGAGTTTAGATATGAAGTGTTTGAAGAGAAAATTCAAAATCCTTTGGAGCTTATTTCGCATAGCAATGTTATTAGTACGAATGCTTTAAACACCGTTGTTGCTAATGCTATAGAAAAGTCTAAGCTTGGGGAAGCTGGTTTTGTTAAGCATGATATTTTTAGTTCCCCAGCTTTAGTGGAGAAAATTTGCTCTGATGATATTTTATCTCCCATATGTGATGCTCCTTCTTATGATGATATGTTTGAAGAATATGCTTTGCGAAATAGCTGTTCTTTAGCTTGTGATGATACTAAACCTCTAGTTTATGATGGCTATGATGATGAGTATAATATTTTCAGTTCACCTACTATTGAGGATAAAATTAGTTATGATTACAATATGCCTCCTATTTATGATGATTATGGTGATGAGAATAATTATTCTGTTGAATTTGCTCCTACTACTATTGTTCCTGTGGTGAGTATTAATTCTTTTATGCATGTGGCTCATGATAGGGATGTTTTATGTGATAGTTATATTGTTAGTTCTATTCATGATGCTACTGAAAGTTATTATGAGAGAGGGAAACATGGTTTGATGGATCTCAACAATATTAAGTTTCCCCTCTTTATGTTGCAAATCTTGAAGTGGCACTTGTTTTATCTATCCATGCTTGCTACTATGTGCCTCGTTGATTTATTTTCTTACAAGATTCCTATGCATAGGAAGTGGTTCAGATATAAATGTCTTTCACATTTTCTTTTTGATGCTCTTTATTGCTTTAAGTTCCTATATGGCGCCTTTGCCTCAAGCTCTTATATGACGCCCACATGAGCATCTTTGCAAATTACTGCGCCTAGCTCAAAGGCGTTAAAGAAAAGCACTCTTGGGAGATAACCCATTGTTTATTTTCAGTACTTTTTCTTTTATTTGAGTCTTGGAAGTTATTACTACTGTAATAACCGCTCCTTATCCTTTTTATTTCGTTGTTGTGCCAAGAGAAGCCTCTAATTTGAGTGAGGAAAAGATTTGGGGATGTTGCTGTTCTGAAACTGTCTTCGGTGCTACACCGTAAAAATTCGTGAAAATTCTCTGTTTATCTTTTGGACCTGTGATTTCTTGTGCATATGCCCCAGGTTATATCCAAACTTTTCTTAGTTGAACACTTTTTGATTTGAGCAACAGAAAATCCCTCAAAAATTCGACCTTTGTCAGCTGTTCAGTTTTGACAGATTTCTGCCAATATTTGTGTTTGCCACTTTATCGCTTTCTTTTGAGTTCTTTTGATCATGGAACTTTTGGGGAAGTTGCTACAGTAGTATATGCTTAATATGTGGTGGTTTTGAGTTGAAACCTGAAGCTAAAAGAGGTTGAATATATTTTATGCTTACACTAATGTTGCTAATAGAATTGTGTTTAGTTTTGTATGAAGGAAGTTTTCAAGTGTAGGGATTGGAGAATGATGAGATGAGTTGAAGAATGGACAAAAGCTCAAGCTTGGGGATGCCCATGCATCACCCCAAGAAATATCCAAGAAGTACAAGCGTCAAAGCTTGGGGATGCCCCCGAGGCACCCCTTCTTCATCGGCAAAAATCAGGTCACCTTTCAAGACACTATATTTTTATTGCTTCATGCACTATGTGTTTTTCTTGGAGCGTCAGTTGTTTTAGTTTTCTTAGTTAGTTTAGTTTAGTTTGCTGCAATAAATGGTTAGATCACATCATGTTTCTTTTGGAGGAGATGAACTCGTTTTCATTTGCAAAGAACACTCCGTTTTTCATTCTTACAATTTCACCGGGTGTTCTTCTTTTTCTGCTACTGCTTTTGGTTTTCGTTTTCGCCTTGATATGCATTCATATCTTGTCATATCTTTTCATCAAGGTGTATTTTTGCCTCTGATCTTTATTGGTTTTCATCAAAAGAGATGTCTTAAAAAAATTTCAAATGGTGTTGGAAAAGAGAAAAAGCTTTGTGCAAAATAGTGGTACAAGAAGGAGCTTGTGTAGACTGCGGCTTAGGCTTTTTCATGTCATGCTTGATGTCTTTTTGATAGTATGCTTAGTGGTTTTGCTGTAGCATGACTTGTCTCAAATAACTGAGATTGCTTAATGAGCCTTTGAAAAAATCATGCGTTGTTTTTATTGTATGGAAGCATTATTTTGGTTTTCTCCTTGATGCTTTATTTGGGTTGACTTGGCGCATGCTCACACATGTTAGACTCTTCCAAAGTCGTCATTAGCCTTCATGATCATTTAGTTTTTGACTTTTGATGCCATCGTATGCTTCTTTTAATGTCGCTTTGTCGCTTTGCATGATTATGGCCATTACTGCTCTCTTAGTTGGTCGCTCCCAGTCTTTTGCTAGCCCTCGCCTTGTACTGAGTATGAGCTCTACTCGTGCATCCAACTCCTAAAAGCCAAGTTTGCCATTGTGTCCACTATAAATTCCTATGCATGGTATTTGTACGCCATTCCAAAGTAAAATTTTCGTGTGCTACCTTTCAAAAACCTTCAAAATACTTCTCGTTTTGTGACACTGTTTTCAGCTCATGGGGACGTAGTGGTCGGATTTGCTATCTTCCATATTGTTTATTCCAAAAAGAAAAAAAAAGAAAAAAAGAAAGAAAAAAAGGCACTCCTCCAATGAATGTGAATGTTGGTGGGCACCCGATGGAATCGGTTAGCCATGGTATGTGAAAGGAAAAGGTGGGGAGGAGTGCCAAGTTTTATAAAAAGAGCACAAAGTGCCAATCTCTCTCTCAAAAACTTGCTTTATTTTTTTATGGAAGATAGTAAGAACCCCATTGCCAGTCGTTGACAAAGACAACCACCTCTCAAAATCAAGTTTTATCTCTATTTTACAAATGAAAAGCTCTAGCACATGTTTAAATCACTGCTTCCCTCTGCGAAGGGCCTTTCTTTTACTTTTATGTTGAGTCACCACCTTCTTTCTTTATGCACCATTAAGAGAGCATAGTTGTCATTCTTAGTGTGATATGCATTGTCCCAAAGTTCATTGATTGATTCATATTGTTGGTTTCACTTGTTCTTAAATTATTTGTATCTAGTCGCCCTCTTAAACTTTGAGGTGTCCTATGCATTTATGTTTTGCTCTTGAAGGACAAGCTGAAAACCATTTGTATGTTTTTCCTTATGATTTGAACACACGTTTGACTTTCATTGTTTCATTATCATGATCTTTTGTTTGTGTTCATTTGCATGTTTACAACATGGTTGCTAAGTTCTTATTGTCATGATTATATCTTTCATGCCCATGTTTTATGTTCTATTGATCCCGGCTCATCAATGCTTATATATATGATCAAGATTGTGTAGGTGCATGTCACCTCAAAAATTATTCTTTTGTTATCACTTACCTACTCGAGGACGAGCAGGAGTTAAGCTTGGGGATGCTTGATACGTCTCAAACGTATCTATAATTTTTGATGCTCCATGCTTGTTTTTACACCATTTGCCTATTGTTTCGTTACACTTAGTGGCATTTTTATACGCTTTCCGGAACTAACCTATTAACGAAGTGCCACAGTGCCAGTTCCCTGTTTTCTGCTGTTTTTGGTTTCAGAAGTGATACACAGGAAATATTCTCGGAATTGGACGAAACAAAAGCCAGAAGTCCTATTTTTCTCGGGAGCATCCAGACATCCGAAGAGAGGAAGGAGAGGGGCCAGAGGCCACCCTCACAAGGGACTGGCGCGGCCCAGGCCCTGGCCGTGCCACCCCTATGTGAGGAGCCCCTGGCTGCCCTCTCGCGACGCCCCTTCGCCTATAAGAAGCCTCGGGATGGAAAAACCTAAGCGCCCGATCAGATTTCTAGAAAGAGTTCCGTAGCTCCGCCGCCGCCACCGACGAATTTCGGGGGACAGAAGTCTCTGTTCCGGCACCCTGCCGGGACGGGGAAGTGCCCCCGGAGCCATCTCCATCGGTCTCCATCTCCGTCTCCGCCGTCTCCATCGACCTCACCGCCATCTCCATCAACCTTGCTGTCTCCTATGATGAGGAGGGAGTAG
Source organism: Dactylis glomerata (assembly GCA_007115705.1). NCBI lineage: Eukaryota > Viridiplantae > Streptophyta > Magnoliopsida > Poales > Poaceae > Dactylis > Dactylis glomerata. Next base: position 3,394,940 of record QXEO01001278.1, on the reverse strand, counting down.
TTCATCCCCGGGGCTAAGGGCTCTACCGGTAGCTATGTGGTTCACCTCTCTCTCCCATGATGTGATCTTTATGTGATCGTGAGCTTTGTATCATGTTGAACAAGTACATGTTATTATTCAGATATTTTGTGTACTCTAGTGATATTATTAAAGTAATTTATTCCTCCTGTTATGGTGTAACGGTGACAGTGCGTGCATCATGGTGGTACTTGGTTTAGGATACGATTGTGATCCCTTGTGGATTATGAGAATAATTATTGCTATGATAGTTTGAGTGATTTATTCCTCCTTTCATGGTGTAAAGGTGTGAGTGTGTGCACCGTGTTAGTACTTGGTCTAAGTTGCAATGATTTCTATCTTGAATTGTGATCTGATTTGTTTATCGCTATGAGTGGTGTTTGTCAAGTACTTGATGAACTTTAAGGGGTGCTTCCGTAGCCACTACACAGTGATTAGTGTTATTCAATAGGAGAGTAATTCAGAGTACCTTAGCAAAGAGAAGTTACTTGTTCATTCATGTTACATTGTTGGGAGTGTGTCCACTAGTGAAAGTATGATCCCTAGGCCTTGTTTCCAAGCTTTGCATATCGTTTACTTGCTGTTTTGTTACTTGTTTGCTCGCAGCGATATTTATTTCACATCACGTTTTGCTACTTATAATCATCTATACCACTTGTATTTCACTATCTCTTCGCCGAACTAGTGCACCTATACATTTGACAAGTGTATTGGGTGTGTTGGGGACACAAGAGACTTTCTGTATTGTAATTGCAGGGTTGCTTGAGAGGGATAGCTTTGACCTCTAACCTCCCTGAGTTCGATAAACCTTGGGTGATCCACTTAAGGGAAACTTGCTGCTGTTCTGCAAACCTCTACACTTGGAGGCCCAACAAGTGTCTACAAGAATAGAAGTGCGTAGACATCATAAACACATTTTTAAATTAAAACAAGATTTTTAAATAAAACTTTATCAATTGAGACAAAACTTTTATTTGCATAATGCAAAGATAGAAATATGGTTTGAAGAATAATCCTTTGAAATCAGAGAAAGTACTTTTATAAACTAACATTTTGAAATTCATTTTCAAACATGGTTTTTGAAATGCAAACTTTATTTAATATAAACCATTTGGTAAATCATATCTTTGCAAGAATGCTTGCATAGGTTTTGAATAGACACAAACTAGTATTTTGAAAATTCTATTTTCTCAAAAGAGTTCTTCAAGAATAATAAAAAGTTTGAAATATTTTTTATAATAAAGCTTTTAAATAAACTCAAAAGTTTTAAATCCCTGTGAAATTTCAATCAATACAAACAAAACAATTTTTTTATTCCAAAATTTGATAAAAACTTGGGATGTTACAAATCTTTTGACCTTGCCCTCCAAACCCTCAAATCCATATCCTACAAACCAAATCTTTTGCCATATGTCCCTTATCACAATATCTTAAGAAATCTAAAATATTAAACCAAACCCTTTTGACTTGTTTGATTATGTTTGGATTGTATGGTCTGTTTATGTTGTGTTACTTCTATGTTATATCTTGTACGGAGAGCTACGTGCTTAGATGAGAGAAGTGAAAAGATCGTGATCTTCAAAACGCAAGTGACACACATCCTTTCTACCTACTTTTAATACTGCATTAGTGATTTCCAGTAGTATGCATGATAGGTGGAATTATCATCTGTTTACAAAGTGCTTAGATCCTAGTAGTGTATAGCCATCCTCAAACCCCGCTTGTTAGGATGCTAAAATATTCTGAATATTGATGCCATGCTATGATCACATTGATAAAGTGTTTTGTGAACAAATTAAGAACTTCAATTAAAATGGATCACCTAGGTGGATTGGTTTGATAAGAGGAGGCAAAGTAGGTGGGCTCTGGGACACATGCCTCGAGAGGATGTGTGCTCAGGGGGACACTCGGGATTGCCACCCAGGATTAGAGAGATTACCATGTCTTCTGTGCTTTAGAGTACTTCTAGTGCAGCCTTATGACATTATAGGCTCTGTCTTGATTGAGTAGGATCTGAGAGTTCAACTTGTGAGCAAGACATTAGGTGGTAGCAGAATTGCAAGTGAGAACGGGTCTTGCTAGTATGGTTGCTCTCTCCTTCTGAAAGGTCTTGTCTCATTCTATATGGGTAGAATGAGTCTTAAGGTGAAAGTGCACAACCCCTATAGGGTGCCAACCTAATCGATTAGTCATGTCCCCAGTTATGGACAATTTGAGTCTCTAGACATGAAATGTACAGAAGAATCTCATCACCGTTTCTGAATGATTAAAATTTGACTAGAAACCCTTAGGTAGGAGCTCAGGGCCATGCACTCCGAGGGGTGGTGGTTGCTGTTGTTCCGACTTTGTTGAGTTTCGCCCAGAACTACATGCCCAGCTAATATGTAGTGTATGGGGGTTATTTCGACCCTTAAAAATATAAAATTTTGAAAGCAAATGTAGGATAAAATTGGCTTTATGCATATTAGCCCAAAAGATTCACTAGCCAAATATCAGGTAGTATAGTTCTCTCACAACAGCCACCATATATGTGTCATTTTCCAGTACGTTGTTGTACTGACCCCTTTTTATTAGGGATGCATATTCAAATGTACAGGTTATTCGGATGAGGAATGAATAGTAGGATCTCAAGTCTACATTCCAATATGTCTACCTGTAGCAAGTGATGAAAATGAAGACTCATTGCCACTTTGTTATTCCGCTGTGAATTTGTAAGGTTTGAACCATATGTAACTGGATCTAAGTTATAATTTTGATACTATTGTAGTGATTACTACATTTTGTATTGTGGTTCTATCAGTGATCCAGGGAATAGCACTTAATAGAGGAGTTCTGCCTTTTTCAAAAGGTAGGGCACTGATACGTCTCAAACGTATCTATAATTTTTTATGCTCCATGCTTGTTCTTACACCATTTGCTTAGTGTTTTGTTACACTTCGTGGCGTTTTTATGTATTTTCTGGAACTAACCTATTAACCAGATGCCACAGTGCCAGTTCCCTGTTTTCTGCTATTTTTGTATTTCAGAAAAGTTACACAGGAAATATTCTCGGAATTGGACGAAACAAAAGCAGAACCTCCTATTATTTATCGAAGCTTCCAGAAGTCCGAATAGAATACGGAGGGGGGCCACGGGCCGGCCACACCAGAGGGCGGCGCGGCCAGCCCCTGGCCCGTGCCCCTGGCCCGCGCCCCCTATGTGTGAGACCGCCCTGGTCCACCTCTAACGCTGCCCCTTCGCCTATAAAGACCCCCCGACATGAAAAACCTAAGTAACCGATCAATTTTCCAGAAACACATCGCGATCTGCCGCCGTTGTCGACCTGAGATCGGGAGGGTCCAGAAGCTCTTCTCGGCACCCTGCCGGAGAGGGGAATCGCCACCGGAGGTCTTCTTCATCGCCATGCTTGCCTCCGGTGCGATGAGTGAGTAGTCTACCTTGGACTATGGGTCCATAGCAGTAGCTAGATGGTTGTTTTCTCCACCATGTGCTTCATGTTTAGATCTCGTGAGCTGCCTTACATGATCGAGATCACCGTTATGTGATTCTACATGTTGTGTTTGTTGGGATCCGATGAATATTGGTGTTATGATTAAGTTGATGTGCTGAATATTATCTTATGTTATCTCTATGTTGTTTATGATCTTGTATGCTCTCCATTGTTCGTAGCTATCTTGGCCAAGTAGATACTAGTGACTCCAAGAGGGGGTATTTATGCTCGATAGATGGGTTCATGCCTCTATTTAATCTAGGGGAGGGACAGAAACCTCTAAGGTTGTAGATGTGCTGTTGCCACTAGGGAGAAAACAACATTCTTGTGTCCAAGGACATTCATTTTGTTTACATTACACACTTTGCTTAATGCAGTTATCTGTTGTTCACAACTTAATACTCGAGGGGTGTTCGGACGATATCCACACGAGTGGATTATTAGTCATAGATGTAGTTGGATGGCGGTCTATGTATTTTGTTGTAATGCCCAGAGTAAATCTCATAGTGATCCTCTTGATATATGCATGTTATCTTTATTCTATCAATTGCCCAACTGTAATTTATTTACCCAGCATGTTGTTATTTATCTTATGGAGAGACGCCACTAGTGAACTATGGACTCCGGTCCAATTTTCTTTACATTGCTATCACCTGTTTACTTTACTCGCACTGTTTACTTTCTTGCATACTACTATTGCTTTCCACTCGATACGCTCATTCCTTTGTTTACAACAAACCGGTGAGATTGACAACCTCATCGTAAGTTGGGAGCAAAGTTCTTGGTTGTGTTGTGTGCAGGTTCCATGTTGCTGCTAATTGAAGATGCGCTAACAAGTATCATTAATGGCACCCTTGTTGGAGTGTCACTAAGCTAATGAGGACCTCTCAGTAGGTAGTGGTTCAATTATTGGGAAAAGTAACATTGAGGAGTTATTTAATCATATTAGTATGCATAAAGATGTTGAGGAAAAGTCTTTGGCTGAGCTTGCTCCTAGTTATGAAGTTGCTTCTGCTTATTTAGTTCACATGTTGGAAGCTAGATTTGCTAGCCTTAATCCTTTTATGCAACACATGTTTCTTAAGCTTCATGATATTGAAGACCGGGAAAAGAAAGATTTTATCTTGGAAGCTTTGCATAGAGAATTTAGAGATGTTGTTATTGAAGCTAGGAAAGTTTTTAAGCATTTTAATAAGCTTGGCTCGCATGTAGAGGTTGTTGGTACAAACAATGAAGATTTCAAAGTACCAATACCTTGTAAACTTGTAGGAATTCATGATGCTTTGGAAAAGAATTTAATTGGATTTGTCCTAAAAATCTTTTTGATGAAAGTAGTGTACCAAAGTGTGATCATAAAGGATCTTCAAAAACTCATTTGGACACAATTCTATTCATTGTTGAAAAGACTTCTGTAATTGATCTTAATGCTTCATTTGATATTACTTGATTCGCACTTTCTGCGCCTAGCTCAAAGGCGTTAAAGAAAAGCACTCATGGGAGATAACCCATTGTTTTACTTTCAGTTATTTTTCTTTTATTTGAGTCTTGGAAGTTATTACTACTGTAATAACCGCTCCTTATCATTTTTATTTCGTTGTTGTGCCAAGAGAAGCCTCTAATTTGAGTAAGGTAAGATTTGGGGAAGTTGCTGCCCTAAAACAGATTTTGGTGCTGCACCGTAAAAATTTGTGAACATTCTCTGAATATCTTTTTGACCTGAGATTTCTTGTGCGTATGCCCCAGGTTATTAGCAAACTTTCATTAGTTTTACACTTTTTGATTTGAGCAACAGAAAACCCTCTAAAAAAATTGACCTTTGACAGCTGTTCTGTTTTGACAGATTTCTGCCACTATTTGTGTTTGCCTCTCGATCACTTTCTTTTTGAGTTCTTTTGATCATGGAACTTTTGGGGAAGTTGCTACAGTAGTATATGCTTTATATGTGGTGGTTTTGAGTTGAAACCTGAAAAAAGGGGGTTGATTCATTATTATGCTTACACTAATGTTGCTAATAGAATTGTGTTGAGTTTTGTATGAAGGAAGTTTTCAAGTGTAGGGATTGGAGAATGATGAGATGAGTTGAAGAATGGACAAAAGCTCAAGTTTGGGGATGCCCACGCACCCCAAGAAATATCCAAGAGGTACAAGCGTCAAAGCTTGGGGATGCCCCCAAGGCACCCCTTCTTCATCGGCAAAAATTAGGTCACCTTTCAATACACTATATTTTTATTGCTTCATGCACTATGCATTTTTCTTGGAGCGTCAGTTGCTTTAGTTTTCAGTTTTGTTTAGTTTTGTTTGCTGAAATAAATGGTTGGACCCCAACAAATTTCTTTTGGAGAAGTTGCCTTGCTTTTCATTTGCCAAGAACACTCCGTTTTTCACTCTTATCGTTCAACGAGTGTTCTCTTTTTCTAGAACTGCGTTTAGATTTCATTTTTCGCCTTGATTTTTGTTTAGATCTTGTTATATCTTTGCATCAAGGTGTATTTTTACCTCTGGTCCATGTTGGTTTTCATCAAAAGAGATGTTTCAAAAAGGTTCAAATGGTGTTGGAAAAGAGAAAAAGCTTCATGCAAAAAGTGGTACAAAAAGGAGCTTGTGTAGACTGCGGCTTAGGCTTTTGCATGTCGTTCTTGATGTCGTTTTGATAGTATGATTAGTGGTTTTGCTGTAGCATGACTTGTCTCAAATGACTAAGATTGCTTAATGAGCCTTTGAAAAAATCATGAGTTGTTTTTATTATTTGGAAGCATTAATTTGGTTTTCTCCTTGATGCTTTATTTGGGTTGACTTGGCGCATGCTTACACATGTTTGACTCATACAAAGTCACCATAAGCCTCTATGATCATTTGGTTTTTGACTTTTGATGCCATCTTATGCTTCTCTTAATATTGCTTTGTCGCTTTGCATGATTATGGCCGTTATTGCTCTCTTAGTTGGTCGCTCCCAGTCTTTTGCTAGCCCTCACTTTGTACTGAGTATGAGCTCTACTCGTGCGTCCAACTCCTCAAAACCAAGTTTGCCATGTGTCCACTCTAAATTCCTTTGCATGGTATTTGTAAGCCATTCCAAGTAAATTTTCATGTGCTACCTTTCAAAAAACCTTCAAAACACTTATCATTTTGTGACACTGTATTTAGCTCATGGGGACGTAGTGGTCAGATTTGCTATCTTCCATATTGTCTTATTCCAAAAACAAAAAAATAACAAAAAAAGAAAGAGAAAAAGGCACTCCTCCATGGTATGTGAATGTTGGTGGGCACCCAATGGAATTAGTTAGCCATGGTTTGAGAAAGGAAAAAGGTGGGGAGGAGTGCCAATCTTTATAAAAGAGCACAAAAGTGCCAATCTCTCTCTCAAAAACTTGCTTCATTTTTGTATGGAAGATAATAAGAACCCCATTGCCAGTCGTTGACAAAAACAACCTCCTCTCAAAACCCAATTTTTATCTCTCTATTTTACAAATGAAAAGCTCTAGCACATGTTTAATCACTGCTTCCCTCTACGAAGGGCCTTTATTTTACTTTTATGTTGAGTCACCACCTTCTACCTTTATGCACCATCTAAGAGAGCATAGTTTTCATTCTTAGTATAATGTGCATTGTCCCAAAGTTATCATTGATTGATTCATGATTTTGGTTTCACTTGTTCTTAAATTATTTGTATCTAGTCGCCCTCTTAAACTTGAAGGTGTCCTATGCATTTATGTTTTGCTATTCCATGAAGGACAAGCTGAAAACCATTTGCTATGTTTTTCCATATGATTTGAACACACGTTTGACTTTCATTGTTTCATTTTCATGATCTTTCGTTTCTGTTCTTTTTCATGTTATAACATGGTTGCTAAGTTTCTTTTATCAAGATTATGTCTTTCATGCCCATGTTTTAAGTTCTTTTGCTCCCAGCACTCAATGCTTACATAGATGATCAAGATTGTGTAGGTGCATGTCACCTCAAAAATTATTCTTTGTTATCACTTACCTACTGTCGGGGGGATGACCCCCGGTAGGGTCAAGAGACTAGAAAGACACAAGGTCTATGGTTGACTTTTATGCCCGTTGACCAAGAAAAGGCCTGGCCGGAATATAGGAGCATCGGCCAGGCCGGCATATATGTATATCCCGGCTGGTGTCTGGATATGCCGGTATAGCCGGAATACTGGTATATGTGTGCCGGCATATACTTAGATATGCCGGCCTAACTATTTGGTGTGTTGTGCAGGAGCAGGGGAGGCCGGATTACCCGACCCTCGTAGGTCGTTGGTCCGGCATATAAGTCCTGGGTATGGCCAACGGTCATATCCGGGATACTTAAGTCAACCAAGGTGTCACATCCCTACAATCAAGGAAGAAAACATCCAAGCATGGTAGCAGAGTAAGATGGCAGGGTGCACAGTGGAGGTCACCTACCCTCACTGTGCACAAGTACGAGCTTACCGCACAGAGGTAAGGCCACAGTTCAAGAGGTACAAGGTACAGCAAGGGGAGTCCCATCGAGAGCAATCGGGGAGAAAGTCGTGGGCGTCTGCCCTCGACAGCAAGTCCTGTTTGGAGTGTAGTTGGTGTCTCCTGGTCTTCTATGACCGTTGTAACCCTGGCCACCACTATATAAGGTGGCACAGGGAGTTCTAGCAAAGGGTTGAAGGTTGAAGGTTGGTTGGTCACTCTGTGTTCCTACACTTAGCAGTTCATCTTCCTTCTCTAGCAGAGAGCTTGGAAGCACCATTGTTGTGTACTACATCGACCCAAATATACAATCAGTAGAGCAGGAGTAGGGGTGTTATCTCCTTACGAGAGCCCCGAACCTGGGTAGATCTGTGTTCCTTTCTGTCGTGCTTTTTAGCTCGTTCCCCTCTCCCGAATCCTCCAGCATCTAGTTCGGCCCCCATTTAAGCCATCCTATGGCATATGTTGTTTCACCACGACGACATTTGGCGCCCACCGTGGGGCACATCGATATGCTGGGCGGAGTGTTCATTCGGACGGGGTCTGTGATAGCAGCTTCGGGAGTGCGCGTGGTCTCTGGCCTCGTCCAGAGGCTAGGCTCGCTCAGTTTCGTCAGTGACAACGCCGGTTGTCTCGGTGGCCGGCCGTTCCCCAGGGATGGCCGGATTATGTCTTTCGGTTCCCACGAGGTGTACGTGGGGACTGAGAGAATTTGCAGGAAGGAGGTGCTGGTGGCGTCGGATCCTCCGTCACATCGGCTGGCTCACGCTGGGCGTAGCGCTCGCTCAGTAGAGCCGGCTGAGGTGATGATGGCCGGCACATCCGTGCCGCCGGCGGAAGATGCCGGCAAAGCAGCAGCGGTCGGAGCTTCTCCTCCGGAGCCGCCGAAGGTCAAGAGGTCGGCGCGTCCTCCGTTGGAGCGTGCGGAGAACCTGGCCGGCACTTCCGGTGTGCCGGCTAGGGGCGAGGTTCTTCTTCCCATCATCGACCGGCTTCTCGAGCCGGTGCGATCCGGCGTTGATCCGGAGCAGACAAGGGAGGTCCTGGAGGGATCTCGTCAGGCCCTCGTCGACGAGGCCCTGGCCATGAACCAGGAGCGCGAACGGTTTAACCGGCAACTCCGTGAGTATGAGGCAGCCCATGGTTTTACTCCTGTAGTAATCCGGCCTAGCCGGATAGAAGAGGTTAGAACTAGAGGCAGAAATCTTAATGCTGAGATAGGAAAAGATGCTAGAGATAAGAGTCATACCGCAACTAGTACTGTGCCTAAGGTAGTCTATAGTTCGCCAGTAAAGAACCTTAGAGCGGCGGCCGAGGTAGCTAAGGATTTATCTTGTTTATCCGGCGAAGCACTGCGTGAGCAGCAAGCCCGGCTTAACCAACTTTTGTCTGAAGCTACAAAGCAGCAGGAGGCCTTTAAGAAGGCAAACCCGGGTGCCGGGGCGTCTCAGTACATTGTGTCGGCGGGAGGTGCCGGCGCAAGGTCGAGGGGCCAAGCCTCGTCCCCGCATCCTAGCGCCCGGCGTGCCGGAAGTGTGACCTCTGGCCGCCGGGACAAGCAGATCCAGGTGTACGAACCGGCTGTCGCCGGAAAGCAGGCGATGGTGCAGAAGAATGTCGGCCAAGCTGACAAGTATGTCGGCAGCAAGAAGCCCGGCCAGAGTGTGCCGGCCGGGCATGAAGCAGGCGCGGCCGGTGGTGGCCGGAGTACCAGTGCAGCCCGGCGTCAGCAACAGGGCGCCGGAGGTGCAGCGCAGCAGCAGGGTGCAGGCCATCCGGGACATCGAGAGGATGACGGCAATTCCGCCCTTGCCAGGGCAGGATATCAGCAGCAGCACCAGCAAGGCCGGCATAGTGAGCAGCATCAGCCGGAGCAGCAGCAGCAGATGATCGCAGGCCCAATAGCATCCCGGCTTGGACCTCGGTCCTTGGAAGCCAATGATGCACGTTTCAAGCTGGACAAGATCCACCAATCAGAGTTGGTGGAGAGACAAGGAGCTCCGGGCCCTATGTGTTTCGGACCCCGGATTATGGGGGAGCCGGTGCCTTACTTCTTCCAGCTCGCGCGTGGCGCGAGGACATATAATGGCAGTACGAAGCCGGAAGATTGGTTGGATGATTACTCCACAGCGGTGAACATCGCCGGAGGAAACCTCAGATGGGCGGTACGATATGTGCCGCAGATGTTGGAAGGTCCAGCCAGGATATGGATGAATAATTTGCCAGCCGGGAGTATCAACGGCTGGATTGATTTCGAAGAGCAGTTTGTGTCGAACTTTACCAGTACATACAAGAGGCCCAACCGTCCGCAGCAGCTGGCTAACTGCCGGCAAGGAGTGAATGAGACTGACCGTGACTATCTGACCAGGTGGTGCACGTTGCGCAATTCCTGCGAAGGAATCAATGAGCAGCAGGCCATCATGTGGTTCGCTCATGGGTGCCGGCATGGCACCATGCTGTGGCAAAAGCTTCAGAGGCAAATGCCGGCCACGCTGGCCGAAACAATCAAGATCACTGATAGTTATGCTCTGGGAGATCCCATGCAGCCCAGTCTCGATTCACAAGGACAGGGGCAAACCTAGGGGAACACCAGCAATGCCGGGAGATCAGGGCAATATTATCGCACTGATAACCGGAATAAGAGAAGAGATGAAAGGCCGGATCACCGGTATGGGGCAGCACAAGTTGCAGCTGTGGAGGAAGAGCAAGGGGGCACCGGCAGTAGCCAGCGTCCGAGATATGAGGACTATCAGCAGCCTCAGCAGCAGCCGCAGCAGCAAGCACAGCCGTTCCAGAAGAAGAATGTCTGGACCAACAAGAATGCCGGCGGAGCCGCCGGCCAGAAGAAGCAGTGGCCGAAGTATACTGTGGGTCTTGCCATGGACAAGCCTTGTGTGTTCCACACATTCCAGCCGGGAAAGCCGGCAAACCATTTGACAAGGAACTGTTCGTGGCTGGACGACATATTAGCAGGTCGTGCAGGTCCCTGGGGACCGGCTAGACCCTCTGTCCCGGCAGCTCCATCGCCGTTGACAGGTGCCAATACGATTGCAGTCCCACCTAGGCCGGTTAATCCTGGGAATCAGAGCAACGCCGGAAATGCCGGCGTAAATCAAGTTGACCAGAGCTATAATCCGGAATATAACGCCGGAGGCCCAGGAGCGGGCCGGAATGAGTACAAGGAGTATGATCAGAGCTATATGGTCTTTGAGACCGAGAGAACAGACAAGCAGAGCTTGTACCGGCGGTGTCTGGAGGTGAATGCCGTTATGTCGGCTGTGCCAAAGCTGATGTACTGGTCTGACCAGGTTGTTGGTTGGGACAGGGCAGATCATCCCCGGATCATGCCAAATCCCGGCGGATATGCTCTGGTGATGGATCCGACATTCGTCGGGCCGGCTAATAACGTAAGATTCAGCAAGGTCCTCATTGATAATGGAAGCAGCATCAACATCATGTATCGGGATACGATGGAGAAGCTGGGAATCAAGGAAAATATGCTGGAACCAAGCAAGACCACGTTCCACGGCATTGTGCCGGGACTTTCGTGTGCGCCGATGGGCAAGATCCGGATGGATGTGATGTTTGGCAGCCGGGATAACTGCAGGGTGGAAAACCTCATGTTCGAGGTGGTTGATCTGGAGAGCCCCTACCATGCTTTGCTGGGTAGACCGGCACTGGCAAAATTCATGGCCTCTACGCATGTGGCGTATCTGAAGATGAAGATGCCGGGACCCAAAGGAGTGATCACCATCATTGGTGATTACAAGCGTTCGATGGCATGTGCCACCGCCGGATCCAATCTGGCCGAGACTCTGATCATTGCAGAGGAGAGGAAGAGGCTCAAGCGAGTAGTGGAGATTGCTGAGACGGTTGTGGCCGGCAAATATATGCCGGGCATGACAAATCCCGGTGGCAGCGTTTCTTTTCAAGTGAGTAAGGAAGTCAAAAAGGTGCCTCTGGATGAAGCTTTCCCGGAGCGCCATGCCCTCGTTGGGGCAAGTTTGGATCCCAAATAGGAAAGCGAGCTCATCAGCTTCCTCCGTGAGAATCGGGATATCTTTGCATGGTCTACTTCGGACCTGCAAGGTGTGCCGAGGGAGCTGGCTGAGCACGCATTGCACGTGAGACCCGATGCTAAGCCAGTGAAGCAGCCGCTCCGGCGGAATGCCGGCGATAGAAGGAAAGCCATATGGGAGGAAGTGGCCAGGCTCTTAGCCTCTGGCTTTATAAAGGAAGTACTTCATCCGGATTGGGTGTCTAATCCGGTTTTGGTGGAAAAGAAGAAAGACGAGCCCGCCATAGTGAAAGTATGGCGGATGTGTGTTGATTACACCAACTTGAATAAGGCATGTCCTAAAGATCCATTCCCGCTCCCTCGGATCGATCAAGTGATTGATTCCACAGCCGGATGTGAACTGTTATCATTCGTAGATACCTATTCTGGTTTCCACCAAATCCCCTTGTTTGAGCCATATCAAATAAAGACATCCTTTATTACCCCGTACGGGGCTTATTGCTATCTCACTATGCCGTTCGGTTTAAGAAATGCCGGCGCAACTTACCAAAGGTGTATGCAAAAGTGTTTGCACGATCAGATAGATAAAAATGTGCAGGTATACGTCGATGATATCGTCATAAAAACCAAGGAGAGCAAGACTCTCATAGATGATCTCCGGGAAACCTTTGGGAACCTGAGGAGATTCCGGATGAAGTTGAATCCGGCTAAGTGCACCTTTGGTGTGCCGGCGGGCAAGTTGCTCGGTTTCCTTGTTTCCAGCCGGGGTATTGAGGTGAATCCCGGCAAGATTCGTGCCATAGAAAGGATGAAGCCGCCGACAGATTTGAGGGAAGTACAGAAGTTCACTGGGTGCCTCGCATCCCTGAGCCGCTTCATAAGCCGGCTGGGAGAGAAAGCTCTGCCATTATATCAGTTGATGAAAAAGTCCGACACATTTGTCTGGACAACGCAAGCAGATGCAGCTTTCAAAGAATTGAAACAGTTGTTGTCAACAGCTCCGGTATTAGCATCTCCGATGCCCCGGGAGCCAATGTTGCTCTATATAGCGGCAACCAACCGAGTTGTCAGCGCTGTGGTGGTAGTAGAGCGAGAGGAAGGAGGCAAAACCGTGCAGCGGCCGGTATATTATCTGAGTGAAGTCCTCTCCACCTCAAAGCAAAATTACCCCCACTATCAGAAGATGACCTATGGTGTCTATATGGCGGCCAAGAAGCTCAAGCATTACTTCCAAGAGCATCCAATCCGGGTAGTGGCCGAGGCCCCTATCTCGGAAATTATAGGCAACAAAGATGCCAGCGGCCGGATAGCAAAGTGGGCAATAGAGCTTTCACCATATACACCGCAGTACGATAAGAGGGATACAATCAAGTCCCAGGTCTTGGCTGATTTCTTTATTGACTGGGCCGAGATACAGTATGAGCCACCATTGCCAGATGCCAATTATTGGAGGATGCATTTCGATGGGTCCAAGACAATCCATGGCTTGGGTGCCGGCATAGTTCTCAGTTCACCAAAGAATGACCAGCTGAGATACGTCCTGCAGATTCACTTTGCAGCATCAAATAATGTGGCGGAATATGAGGCACTTGTGCATGGCCTGAAGGTGTCTAAGGACATAGGAATTCGCCGGATTATGTGCTTCGGGGATTCTGACTTAGTGATTCAGCAGTGTTCCGGCATATGGGACGCGCATGATGCTAACATGGCATCATACCGTTTCCTAGTGCAGCAGTTAAGTGGTTACTTTGAAGGTTGTGAGTTCCGGCACGTTCTCCGGGCTCAGAACGATGCAGCCGATGCATTATCCAAGCTGGGGTCTTCCCGAGATTCAATCCCGCCCGGCATTTCGCTGGAGCATCTGAGGAAGCCATCGATCAAACCCTCGCCCGAGTCATCCTCCATTTATGTCCCGCAGGTCCAGACGAAGCAGTTCCAATGGAGATAGATGCCGGAGCCAGGACGGATAACCCGGGGACTGTTTCCTCAGTCCCGGGGACTGGGCCGGCATATGCTGTTAGTACAGTATTCCGGAGCAAAACTAAAGGCAAGGGTAAAATGTGCCAAGAGGTTGTGCCGGTATACCCGGGGACTGCTCCGGCATACGAGGGGACTGATTCTTCAGTCCCGGGGACTTCGCAGCCCATGGAGATCGATTATGTGTCGGTCGAAATGATGGAAATAGATCAGGCAGTGTTCACTGTCAGGGAAGTGCCCTCATGGGCACGTCCTATCATGAACTTCATGGTGGATGGTCAAGTGCCGGCGGATGAAACCGAGGCCCGCCGGGTTATAAGGAGATCCAAAGTGTATACCATCATCAACAAAGAAATATACAAGAGAAGTACCACCGGAGTATTGCAGAGATGTGTCGAATCTGCGGAGGGTCTGGAGATGCTCCGGGAAATTCACCAGGGGGAGTGTGGTCACCATGCTTCATCCAGGGCATTGGTGGCAAAGGTATTCCGGCATGGCTTCTATTGGCCAACGGCACTGCAAGAGGCAGAAAACTTGGTCCGGAAATGTAATGGGTGTCAAAGATATGCCCACCAGATTCATCAGCCGGCATCTGCCCTGAAAACTATCCCAATAACCTGGCCCTTTGCTGTTTGGGGCCTGGATATGGTCGGGGCTTTTAAGCCGGCCAGAGGGAAAATGACCCATATCCTGGTCATGGTGGACAAGTTCACCAAGTGGATTGAAGTGAAGCCCATAAGCAAGTGTGATGGTCACACAGCAGTGAAATTCTTAAAGGATATAATCTTGAGATATGGTGTTCCTCATAGCATCATCACTGACAATGGGTCAAACTTTGCCCAAGGGCCATTTGCCAGATTTTGTGAGGAAGTGGGAATCCGGCTGGACGTTGCGTCGGTTGCCCACCCTTGTGCCAATGGCCAAGTAGAGAGATCGAATGGGCTAGTATTATCCGGCATAAAACCCCGGCTGATAGAGCCCCTGGAGAAAACTCCGGGATGTTGGCTAGATGAGCTGCCAGCAGTGCTGTGGAGTTTAAGAACAACTCCGAATAGATCAACAGGCTACACACCATTTTTCCTGGTGTATGGAGCAGAAGCTGTGCTTCCAACAGATGTAATACATGATGCACCAAGAATAGTGCTATATACTGAGGAAGAGGCTAAAGAAGCCAGAGAAAATGATGTTGATCTGCTAGAGGAAGCAAGGGAAATAACTCTGTCAAGAACAGCAGTATATCAGCAGAACCTCAGACGCTATCATGCGCAGAAGGTAAATCCAAGGAGATTTCAAGAGGGAGATCTAGTACTCCAGCTAAAGCAAGGAACAGAAGGCGGCATAAGTTAACTCCTCCATGGGAGGGGCCATTCATTGTGAGCAGAGCTCTGCACAATGATGCCTATTATCTTATAGATGCGCAGGACCCCAAGAAGAATAAGGCGGACAGGTCCGGAGAAGAAACCAAGAGGCCATGGAACATAGCTCTACTGCGCCCCTTTTACTCCTGAGCAACACAATGTATGTATTTCCATATTTTCCTTTGTATGCCGGCGTGTTGTGCCGGCACAAGACTAATGAATGAAATACCGGCATCCCGAAGAAGCCGGGTAACTAGCTCCGAGGTATATTTGTTGTTTATTTACAGTTTTTTGTTATATGCCGGCTAGCTTTATTTGAATGTTTCCTATGTCGGCCTAGTAATGTGTCGGCACCAAAGGCCACTCTTCGACTCAGCTGCTGTCCGAAACCCGGCTTCATGGCTAGCAAGAGTAGATGCCGGAGATTGTCTACACATGGAAAACGGCTAAGGAAATACAAAGCAAGCGAACCGACATTTTCGTTAAAGCTAAAGTTAAAATTTAAAGTGTCGGATGATTTGAAGTCTAAGTCTCAAAGTTAAAGTACTGTATGTTCGAGGAAGCAACCTTGAGACTCATACGTCGAAAGCCAATTGAGGTAGACAAGCGGCCAAGGTTGTGAAATTGAGGAAACAGGAAAACAACTCGGTGACTTAGCCAAAAGATGATCCGGCATTAGTAACAAGCAAACCAGGATAAAACTTGTTCAGGAAGCAAACCAAAGGAAATTAAACGTGTATATTACATCTGCACCCGGCATACCGGGGATCTGATAAAACTTAAAGTGTTTGTGCTGCAAAGTCAAGGAGCAGCGGCAGAAGCAGAGGCGCCGGCTGGTGGAGCAGTGGCGGTGGAAATGTCGGCTTCAGGAGTGCCGGACCCAGCAGATGGAATGGAGCCATCACCTCCGCCCGGGGCAGATGCCTGTTCCGGGACATCAGTGTCGGCCTCTTCAGCTTCATCTCCATCCTGGCTGGAGTCGGAGCCCTCAGCAGCGGCGGATGTCCCGGCATCGTCCTTCTTCTCCGGCTCACGGATATCCCGAACGAAGGCGTCGGTGTCGGCATAGTCCACATAGCTGTGGGCCAACTCTCGCCGGCGCCGGATATGTTCCGGATCCGTGGTCCAGATGGATCCTTCGCGCACAGTGCGCAAAGTCTCCAAGTCAGCCTTTTCATACCAGGACAAGAAGTAGCTGAGAGCTTCGTCAGCTCCAACCCTCGCGCCGGAATCTCGCCACTCCCGGAGGCGAACCTTGGCCAGCTGCAGATCGTTGCCGAGGTCGACGGGGTCAGTGGGAGTCCTTTGTCCCGGCCAGAGGGCAGAGAATGCCTCCTGGGCGCCATAGAAGAGTTCTTCAGTGTAGAGCGACATGGCGTTCTTCCGGGACTGCAGAGCCAACAGCTGCTCCGACATGTCCCAGTTGGGCGAGTCAACCGGAACACCCCGGTTTTCTCGATCCAACTGCAAAGCCCTCTCAACGTCTGCGACGGAAGCGGGAAACATGTCTGAGGAATAGAAACAATGTTAGCAAAAGGATAATATGTCGGCATAGATGCTATGCCGGAGAGAATTACACCATGTCGGGAAGGATAAAGGGAAAGGATTTGAAGCTTACTGGCAAGGTCGGCATTCAGCTGTGCAACTGTAACCTCCCATTTTGTGGCCTGCTCCTTCAGGCTATCCAGTTCAGCGTGGGCGTTGGAGGCATCAGTCTCGGAGATGACAAGCAGGGACTGGGTTTTCTTCAGTAGGCCCTCCCTCTGTTCCTTTTCGTCCAGAAGCTCGGTGATCCGGCCTTTCAGCTGCTCAACCTCGGCCTTGTGACCGGCATCCCGGTCGTCCAGTTGCTTGGCTACATCCACTGAGGACACACAGTCCTGGTGGCGTGCCTCCAGTGCAGCTTTCTCGTCTGAAAAGATTTGAAGTCAAAATAAGGATTTGAAGAAAGAAAACAGTGAAAAGATTAAAGGATTTGAAGTACAGAAGGATTAGTTCAAGGTTAAGAGGATCCGGCATACCAGTAAGCTCCTTCACTCTCTTGACAAGCTCGGTGACTTGGGCTTCGGCACCAGCTGCCAAATGTCAGACAAAGATTAGGTGTCGGCATATTAAGATATGCCGGCCAGAGGTCTATTGAGAAGGGGCAAGGTATGTCGGCTGAAATTACCTTTCTGGGACAGCTCCAGCTGAAGCTTGCTATGCTCGTCGGATAACTTCCGATGCTCGCATACCAAGTCATGATACAGGTCGGCCCGGGTGTTGTTCATGCGCTGCAAAAGTGCCCGGATTTAAAATATCAGCAGAGAAATTCGGCATGGAAATTAAGTGATCATTCTACTGAAGACCCGGCACAGGTGCTGCGCACCTATCCCGGCCCTCGGTGACTAGGATTTGAAGCTCGAAACGAGCTTATATCTCGGTCGAGAGGATTTGAAAGATAATTGAGATGTGAAATTGCTAAAGACCCGGCACAGGTGCTGCGCACCTATCCCGGCTCTCGGTGACAAGGATTTGAAGCTCGAATCGAGCTCATATGTCGGAAAGTTAATTGCAAAAGCAGCTAAGTGCAAAAGGTCTGAGAAAATCCTGGATGTCCGTATCCCGGACAGCCGACATTTTCGGGGACTGGGGATATGTGTATAGGTAGAAAGGACTTACGTTGGTGGCATCGGCCAATCGGTGAAGTCTCTGCTGGAGGCTGAGGAGCTCGCAGGCGATCGGTAGGGGCTTCGCGGCCAGGATATCTGCTGGGCTGCCAGTAGCCGCGGCTTCGGCCTTCTTCTTGCTGCTGGAGTCCGCGGTGTCCATGCTGCCGGCGTCGTTCCACTTGGTGCAATGCTCCTTGAGAGACCCGAGGCTTTGGTTACTCTTTGTCACCAGGGGGATGATGCCCTCAAGTTCTGGCGTGTCGAAGAAGTTGCGCCGGTAGCCAGGCCGGGCTGCTGCCCTGCCAAGATGCAGGGCCAGAGCAGAGCTGGTCCGAGGCGTTGCCTTAGGAGGAGCAGTGGCGGCGGATGGAGTGCCGGACTTGGTCGGCTGGATCTTCAATGTGCCGAACTTGGCCGGGGCAGAGGTCTTGGCCGGCGCCGTGGTCTTGGCCGGTGCAGGAGTCGTTTCAGCAGAAGGAGTTTTGGGCGCGGGCTGTTCCGGCGCGGCCGGTGCATCTTGGCCAGCAGAGGCAGGATCCGGAATAGTCCGGACTTCCGGCACTAAAGGGCCTTTACCCTTGATGTCTGCTCTGGCGTCTTCAGTTGTGCCGGCGTCGCTGGTGGGCGCGCCGGAGTCTGGTGCTTCTTGGTGGGCTCCTGTGTCCATGTGGACATCAGGAGCCGGAGGTTCCTGTTGAGCCCTCGAGTCCATGTGGACGTCGGGGGCAGAGGTGTCTTGTTCCGGCGGAGGAACGTCCTTCGCCGGGGAGGAGGTCTTGTCGGGCGCAGGCGAGGATGCCGGCGCCGGGGAGGTCGTGTGACTGGCAGAGGGAATGTCGGAGGTAGCAGTGGCCGCGGGCTTGGTAACCTTCGGGTCGCCAATCAAGCCAGAAGCTTGTTCCGGCGCAAGAGGAGCTCTGAAAGAGAGAAAACACCAAGTCAGTAATACAAGCAAGAGATATGTCGGAGGAAATGCAAAGAAAAGGAAACTTACCCCGAGGCAACAGGCCTCTGTTTCTTCGGTATGGGCACGACGACCTTCTGCCTCTTCGACTTCTGAGGTGTGTCGGACTGGGGCTTCACCCCTCGCTTCCGGCCGGCACGTCCGCCGGTGGAAGGAGGTCCCTGGTTCAGAGGGGCGGCGTCGATAACCATATCGTCCGGGATAGCTGAGGACGGCATTGGAAACTCGTAAGCAATAGGTGTTTCTGGAAAGGCGTACGCAAGTGGCATCGGGTCATAGTACAGCAGGATCTCCTCGTCAGAATCAATCTCACTCCGGTCTTGAGTATAATGCCGGGATGAAGAGCCCTTACCCATGGCAGCTGCAGCACGGGTGCTCCTGGGAAGCTTATCCCAATGATCCAGATCTTCAACATCCGCAACAGTGCGGTCCGCCGCGATCTTGATCCGGGAGTTCTCCATGGCTTGGAAGCTGAATTTCTGTATAAACAGCAAAGTCAAGTATTCAGACAAGGAAATATGCCGGTGGAAGAGGTATGTCGGATCAATACGATATGTGTCGGCAAACAGACATATGTCGGCTTAAGTATCTATGTGCTGGACATGGTCTTTATGTATCGGATAAGATGGTTTACCGTTGGGGCGGGCCTATCCCGGCTGTATGGTTCTAGCCCCCAGGCAAAAGTGGCCTGAGAGGACTTGCAGACATCCTTAATCCGGCGCAGAATGTCGGCCGGAGTCAGCTCGTGTGTGGAGTGCCGGTTGGGGTCCATTGGCCCGCTCATCTGGCAGATCTTGTGCGACCGGCGCTGCAGAGGGGAGACGCGCCGGCTTATATAGCAGGCCACTAGGTCTTGAGGAGTAAGACCGGCATCCAGGAGCTCGCCCTTAACCCGGTGAAGCGCATTCACCGGCATCACCGAGTTCTTCGGATTGTAGGTCCAGTTCGTCATAGCCAAGGGTGGCTCGTCCACAAATGGCGGCAGGTTGAGCAGATCCTCGTCAGTGGTGTTCTTGACGTAGAAGAAGCTTTTCTGCCACTTCTTGCAAGATTCCAGGAGTTCCTCCTTGGGGAAGTCCGAGCCCTTTCGGGACATGATGGTGGCCGCGCCGCAGAGGGTCATGGGACGGTCCTTCTTTTCCTGGGCCGTCTCCGGCGGGTCGTCCTTGCTCCGGGGCGGCTCTTGGACGACTTGCTTCCGCAGTTGGAAGTACTTCGCCCAGCCTTGAGTAAGGGGCACTATGCCGGCATAGCCCTCGCAAAAAGCAGCGAAGGCGGAGAGGATCATCACGGCATTGGTCGGGATATGATGAGGTTGTAGATCGTAAGTGTTGAGGAAGTCCCGGAAGAAGTCCGATGCCGGCAGGCCGAAGCCACGCTCGAAGTGGGCGATGAAGACGACGCGTTCGCCAGGTTCAGGTGCCGGCACAGTTTCTCCTGCTGGTAGCCGGCATGCTACGCCCTCCGGGACTCTCCTGGTGGAGGTGACCCAGGATATCTCGGCCGGAGTAACCTCCGACCCCTCCCAGCCGGAGCGTCCTTGGGCTCGGGCCGAGGTATCTTCCTCAGAGGCCGAGGTACCCGTCATGCTTGAAGATGCCATCTTACTGGCCGGGACAAGGCGTGAGAGCCGGAGTCCCGTGATGTTATTCCTATCAAGGCCGGAGAAAAGAGGGAGGTTAGTCTCTCCGGCATACCGCCCTCACCAATGTTAGCAGAGATAAAAAGATCTACCGAGACAGTTAAAATAGGAAACAAATAAGGGTAAAACTCCTAAAGATGAACACCTGCGAGCGTTGCCTAGCAATGCTAGTCGAATCAAAGGGAAAACTAGCTCTGAAACTGAAGCAGATCTGTGCAAGTGGGGCTACCGGTGAGAAGCTATGAAGAAGCATCAAAGAGGAAGAACAGAGGGAGAGAGGAACTCACCGGAGCTTGGCCGGCGACGATGGAGCGGCGGCGAGCGTGCAGAAGAAGATCCAATCTCCCTGCAATGTCGCGGAGGAACGGTGCGGCAGCGGCGGCGTCGTCGACGGAGATGCCGGGCGCCGTCGAGCGTCGGCGTCGGCGGGGAGCAGGTCGGCTGCGGCGGCGATGCTGCTCTTCGGACCGGCGGTGGAGCGCAGGAGGCAAAGGAGCAGGCGAGGATGATGATGGTGGGGGTAAATAGATAAGTCTACCCCCGCCGCCCTATTTATATGCTGCCAGGTCAGGGTCGTGGGGATCGTGGGAGTGTTCCACTCCCCCGACCGTTCCTGCAGAGAGTCGCCACGTGGCGGCACGGAGTGGGGCGGCGGTTCCGGTAACCGTGCCATGACGCAATGATGGCGAGGAGTAACTGCACTGTGAACCGTCACATCGTGGGTGACCGTTCGAGGTGGCAGGGCAGTTACAAGTTTCGATGCAAAGCTGTCAGGCATGGCTTCTCGAGGAAGACTCGTCTATATGTCGGATTAATTGCCCGATGTATATGTTCCGTCCGGAATACCCTCGGGACCGGCCGGAATAAGTTTTGGAACAGGAACAGAGGCCGGGATATGTGCAGATGTGCCGGCATATAAACCTGATCGCCGGGGCATAATGAAGAAAGGTATGTTGAACCTGTCAAGGCTCCACAGTTATGACTGGGGAACCTCGGCAGCTTCGGGGACTAGTGTCGGGGGGATGACCCCCGGTAGGGTCAAGAGACTAGAAAGACACAAGGTCTATGGTTGACTTTTATGCCCGTTGACCAAGAAAAGGCCTGGCCGGAATATAGGAGCATCGGCCAGGCCGGCATATATGTATATCCCGGCTGGTGTCTGGATATGCCGGTATAGCCGGAATACTGGTATATGTGTGCCGGCATATACTTAGATATGCCGGCCTAACTATTTGGTGTGTTGTGCAGGAGCAGGGGAGGCCGGATTACCCGACCCTCGTAGGTCGTTGGTCCGGCATATAAGTCCTGGTTATGGCCAACGGTCATATCCGGGATACTTAAGTCAACCAAGGTGTCACATCCCTACAATCAAGGAAGAAAACATCCAAGCATGGTAGCAGAGTAAGATGGCAGGGTGCACAGTGGAGGTCACCTACCCTCACTGTGCACAAGTACGAGCTTACCGCACAGAGGTAAGGCCACAGTTCAAGAGGTACAAGGTACAGCAAGGGGAGTCCCATCGAGAGCAATCAGGGAGAAAGTCGTGGGCGTCTGCCCTCGACAGCAAGTCCTGTTTGGAGTGTAGTTGGTGTCTCCTGGTCTTCTATGACCGTTGTAACCCTGGCCACCACTATATAAGGTGGCACAGGGAGTTCTAGCAAAGGGTTGAAGGTTGAAGGTTGGTTGGTCACTCTGTGTTCCTATACTTAGCAGTTCATCTTCCTTCTCTAGCAGAGAGCTTGGAAGCACCATTGTTGTGTACTACATCGACCCAAATATACAATCAGTAGAGCAGGAGTAGGGGTGTTATCTCCTTACGAGAGCCCCGAACCTGGGTAGATCTGTGTTCCTTTCTGTCGTGCTTTTTAGCTCGTTCTCCTCTCCCGAATCCTCCAGCATCTAGTTCGGCCCCCATTTAAGCCATCCTATGGCATATGTTGTTTCACCACGACGACACCTACTCGAGGACGAGCAGGAGTTGAGCTTGGGGATGCTTGATATGTCTCAAATGTATCTATAATTTTTGATGCTCCATGCTTGTTCTTACACCATTTGCTTAGTGTTTTGTTACACTTCGTGGCGTTTTTATGCATTTTCTGGAACTAACCTATCAACAAGATGCCACAGTGCCAGTTCCCTGTTTTATGTTGTTTTTGTGTTTCAGAAAAGTTACACAGGAAATATTATCGGAATTGGACAAAAAAAAGTAGAACCTCCTATTATTTACCGAAGCTTCCAAAAGTCCGAAGAGAAGATGGAGGGGGGCCACGGGCCGGCCACACCATAGGGTGGCACGGCCAGCCCCTAGCCCATGCCCCCTATGTGTGAGACCGCCCTGTTCCACCTCTGACGCTGCCCCTTCGCCTATAAAGACCCCCCGACGGTAAAAACCTAAGTACCCGATCAATTTTCCAGAAACACATCGCAATCCACCGCTGTCGTCGACCCGAGATCGGGAGGGTCTAGAAGCTCTTCCCGGCACCCTGCCAGAGAGGGGAATTGCCACCGGAGGTCTTCTTCATCGCCATGCTTGCCTCCGACGCGATGAGTGAGTAGTTTACCTTGGACTATGGGTCCATAGTAGTAGCTAGATGGTTGTCTTCTCCACCATGTGCTTCATGTTTAGATCTCGTGAGCTGCCTTACATGATCGAGATCACCGTTATGTAATTCTACATGTTGTGTTTGTTGGGATCCAATGAATATTGGTGTTATGATTAAGTTGATGTCCTGAATATTATCTTATGTTATCTCTATGTTGTTTATGATATTGCACGCTCTCCGTTGTTAGTAGCTATCTTGGCCAAGTAGATACTAGTGACTCCAAGAGGGGGTATTTATGCTCGATAGATGGGTTCATGCCTCTATTTAATCTGGGGGAGTGATAGAAACCTCTAAGGTTGTAGATGTGTTGTTGCCACTAGGGAGAAAACAACATTCTTGTGTCCAAGGACATTCGTTTTGTTTACATTACACACTTTGCTTAATGCAGTTATCTGTTCTTTGCAACTTAATACTCGAGGGGTGTTCGGACGATATCCCCACGAGTGGATTATTAGTCATAGATTGTGGTGACCCAGCATACCACTGCATGTGTAGTATGCAAGTCTTTGACATAACACTAATGAAACACCATCTCACTAGTATTACATCCATCAGAGTGGTACAACAGAAACATCGCAGGTCCACGATATGTCTATAGGATTACAATTTTCAGCATACAGAAGATCTTCGGAACCTCCTCAATAGGTAGAGGTTTAGTCCTGGCGACTACAAACGAGAAAGAATCAAGAAGACTAAACTAAACTACAACTAATGCATTTGGCTTGCTACTCAAATATAGAGTTTCTCTAACTACTTAGGTTCTAGGATTAGGAAACTGGTTCCTTTCTATCCCTATTCTAGTTTTTCTCCAAGCTTCATACAATTGTAGGCTCCGCTGATAATCATGACGTTGGTAGAATGCTTCATCTTCATCTTCAATGTCTTGAGGTTGTCTCCTTGGGTTGTCTTCAATCTAATTCTTCATAGTCTAGCAAGGGTTTAAGAGATTGGGGTGAGTAACGAGCGTTACCCAACAAGTTTCTTTAGAAAGAAGTTGTGTGATATGCACTAACTAAAGCCATGGACCCAAAAGAGTCATAGGCCAATGCAAGGTTTTATCAAAGTTTCTTGAAAGATTGCTTTTACTTATGAAAACTATGCCCAACAGCCAACACAGGGTATTAGTGCCTTGAGAGCACCTTTCCTGCCGCGTTCGCAGCTCCTTCCCGGAACAAGGGGTAACATGTCACATCCTTTTACACTCTGCAGAGGTGTGTCCTTCCAAAAGAGATCAAAGCCTTGTTGCACAACCGAGTTGCATGCTCGTCCACACTTCCTTGGTGTGGGGCCCAGTCATTGATCCAAGCCAATCACTGCCTTCTCTGCACAACGCATGCCCACCCAATTCACGCAAGAAGGTTGTGCCCCTGATATTCACCCCCAACGATGAAGTACCTAGGCGTCCCTTGTGGACCATCATAGACACCAGTTGCCGTGGGCACTAAGGGGTCCCACCCATGTGCACGTATTCTTTCAAGATATACGGCGAACGGTAGTTGAGTGTCCATTGACATGCGAACGAGAGAAGATACAACTGACTTTCCCGTCCCATTCCAAGTCTCTTGGACGACACGGTTTTTACAGCACAAGAATAACTATGGCATTGGTAGTTAGTCCTAGGTTTACTTTCCCGTGCAAGTGGAACCTCCACCACCACAATCTTACCGTGGTTCCACCTGCCAGCCCTCCTAGATTATCACCACTGGTCGATAACCACTAGTCATTTTACTTATGAAAATAGGTTTTCCATCCCTTTTGAAATGTTAGAGTTTGCAGTCAACACTTTGCAAGAAGTTTCAAAACCAGTGCAATCAAGAGATATGAGCAAGACAAACTTGCCTTTTTGACTGCAAGATTATGCAAGTCAAGGTCTTTGATACGTAGGAAATCCAAATACTGAAATAGCACCATCATCTGGTAAAGATGATGTTAAAACAACTACAGCATGATATGCAAATTATATGCTATGCATCGCTCTAAGCGTAACCTAATCCCGATGGTTTAGTATATAAGGTTGTGATGATTTCTTTATAATGAGTTGCACTTTTAGATTCACTCCACAACAAGGTTGTTTAGGATTTTTGATTGACTGACAAACTTTCAAAGTATTAGAATAAAGCTTAAAACAAGAGTTATTGCAGAGGATAGGTATAGCAATAGGTGAAGACTTGAAAGTAACACTTTTAAGTGGTATCTTGTTATTAGCAATCAAATAGCTGGTTATGGACAAGCAAAGCTGGAGTAATTCTTATTTGATAAGAATACCCAGTTAGTTTTAGGGTTGACAACAATCTTAAGACACAATAGAGTTATGTATGTTCAAGCTTAATGGAATAGTTTGTTAATTAATTTCAAGGTATCTTGAAAGAATAACATTTGAAGAACGTATTTCCTGATGAATAGAAGTACTACACACAAGGTTTAGTGTTCTGGGGTTTAGCATAATTCCATCATAACCAGAGAGTAGATAATAGTTGAGCATACCAAGGTAACAAGCTAGGTTTCATTCACTGTTAAGAGGGTTTTAGTGAAGCATGGAAATGTTATTCATCTAGGATGGTGAAGCATAACAATGTGGTAGCACATAATTGCTTAACATGGGCACACTCAAGAAGAATTACTTACTTTTAAAGCTTACAAGAGGCATTGTAATGTTTACTTGTTATATAACCTAAAAGAATAACTTTTTAAGAACATGTTTCTTAATGGCTAGAAGTACTACAAATAAGAGTTAGTGTTCTAGGATTGATTATACTTATCTATTACTCACAAAGTAGTTAATAGATGGAACATAACAAGTTATCTATTTAAGATTCATTTGTTACTTATGTGGTATTAGTTGGGCATGATTATACAAAGCAACTTTCATTGCTATTACTATATATGGTTCTTTCTATAGTTGGTAACATTCTTATAACAAACATCGGCACTCAAATAGTTAGTCATGAGCCAGTAGTGCTCAGGTAAATAGTTTATGGTTGATTCTAGAGTTGTTAATACTCTTAACATGCAAAGGTCGTTACTTGTGTCTAGACAAGAATGGGTGTGATGCTTATATGGTGTGTTCTTAAAAAGAATTACTTTTGAAGAACACAAGCCTTAATGGACATATTTTTATTACTTAAAGGAATGGTGATTAGGTGATGTCAGGAAGTTAATAGCTTACAAGTTGCAACAAAGGTGTTGCAAATGGTTAGTTGACTAAGGTATACCATATGGAAACAGAATATCAAGCTAACCACTAGTGGTGGAATTAGGGAGTATGGCTAGACTGGCATACTAAGATAGTTATTGGTTTTAGTACTAAAAAGTAATGGTAGAATTTAAGTTATATGTAATTCAAAAGAATTACTTTTGAAGAACATATCACTTAAGGTGTTGTTGCATTGGAAGTTCATTGTAGGGTTCTGTTAGCATCTAAAAATGATTTAGAAAGTCTAGTATTTCTGTTTCTAGATTTTCAGGGTTGGAATCCAAATTTTAAGTGATTAAAGATTTTTAACTAACCTCTTAATAAAACAATGGATGAAAATAACTTAGAACTAAGAAGTAATTCTAATACACAAGTTTTTATATATTCAAGATTTTTCCTTAAGTTTAGTACTTAAAAATTATTTAAGAAAGTAGATTTAAGATTTTAAGTTGCTAATAGAAAAGTTTTAAATTAATACTTGGAGTAATGAAATGTTGTTTCAGTAAATTAATTTGAGTTTATAAACATTTATTTTTCATTTAGAAAAGCTTATTTGATTCCTGAATTTGATTCAAATTCATGTTCAATAATAGTACTTAAACATGTTTCAAAATTTCACTCAAAATTATTGTACACAAGTATGAAATGTTGTAACAGAAACAGATAGATCTTATTTTTAGGATCATTTTGATATATCATTCATATTTTTCTGAATTCAGATGAGTTAGATATGAATTTCCTAAGTATTTACTTTTTTTAGGAATTTGAACTAAAAAGACTAATACTAGTTGTACCCAGCCTGAGTCTACCCACAGAGACTGACCAATCGGTCCCTTGACCAAGTCAAAAGCCACGCAGGCAAAGACTAGTCAATGGTGCCCGAGGGCCCCACCTGCCACATCTACCTCGCCGGAGTTACTCCGGCAATCACCACCGTCGACGATCCTGACTACCAGAACCCGCGCAAAATATCTCCCCTGGAACCCCATTCGATTCTAAACCGAACTGTGGTAGAGCCCCCCCGAAATATTCACCGGAGCAACTCCGACGAGTACCATCTATGGCGGCTAACTCCGGTGAGTGTAGGAGAATGCGCTACGGTTGACTACGAAGAGCAAGAGGAAGCTCAAGAGATAGCTATGCTCACCAGGAAGCTTTCTGCATGCTCGGCGAG
Source organism: Dactylis glomerata (assembly GCA_007115705.1). NCBI lineage: Eukaryota > Viridiplantae > Streptophyta > Magnoliopsida > Poales > Poaceae > Dactylis > Dactylis glomerata. Next base: position 3,367,403 of record QXEO01001278.1, on the reverse strand, counting down.
TCCAAAGGTCGACGAGGTCGGGAGCACGACCATGAATTTCGATGGTGTACTGTAAAAGGGGAACTTGATGAATCCATTGCTTGGACGCGCCTAGGATCGATTCCACCTGCCACAGCGATCTACGAACCCCTCCGCTTCTCCCTGTATCCTCCATGAGCCAAGGGAAGGCCTAAATCGACGGCGCCATAAGGAACTCCAGCGAGCATGTACGGTTGTTGCTGCAGAAGTTTGAGAGAGATAGAGAGAGATGGGGAGGAGTTGAGATGGAGGAGGAGAACAAGGACTTCACGGCTGAGCTCCAGGCCATTTTATAGGGGGCGGCGGGGTTGTTTTCATCAATTCCTCGCCGGTGACGGTCGAGATCCGGCGGCGGTATCGATCTCATTGGGAGCACGAATCACTTCATTCCGAGGCCAGTAGACTCGAGGGGATATGTTCTAAGAGCTGGCGGTCAAATGGTTTCGTTGTTGGTCGTCGTTGGCTGCCAGCGACATGGCCTCTGCCACCGTGGTGTCGAGCATGCGCGAGAGGCCAGGTTGAAGACAACGCCTTCCTCGGTGGGTCTCGCCTGCGGTGATAAGGTGAAGAGGTAAGTGGATTGACCGTGCTGGGCTGGCTCTGGGCCGGTTCGATTGGGCTGCGGCCCACTGGCGGTCCGGCCGGTTATTCTTTTTTTCCTAATTCCTTATCTATTTTTTGGATCCTATATTGGAGCTTTCTAGTTTAAATTCGATTCTATTTTGTGCAATTTTAACTTGGTTACTTCTTCCGAAAGTTTTTCCAATATATCGGTTAGACCCTTGTTATGTTTTTTTAGAAACATTTTATGTGAACAAATCATTTATATAGTGGCTATTGTTAAGATTCTTGAATAAGAACTCTAATAGAAACATTTTCAAATACCATATTTTGGTTTTTCCTATTATGGAAAGGGGCACAAAGGAACATGATTTTATGTTTACTAAATTACTCTAAAGACATGGAAACTAATCATGGATACATGATCTTCTCTTTTTATGTCTTTGTTTTGAATACTTATGATAATTCTTACCTCTATTGTGAGATAGGTTTAAGTTGGACTCTTACTCCACAATTGGTCTTAGGATGATATCTGCTTATCAGACAAGGTTTCATACTAACCTAATTAGCTTCATCAGCAAGCATAATCATGTACTTGACATGATCATACTATTTCCTTCATCAACTCCCATAATAAATCCATTTTATTTCCTTCATCAACTCCCTATACCAAGGTTTTATTCTAGGTTGTAACAACCTTCTGAGATTAAAGATAGAATCTCCCCATTGTGTGGTTCATATAGGATTTACTCCACTTCATAACTTCATAAGTCTGGGTATTGGTTACTTCCTAAAGATGGTTCTAGTCTAGACCAGAATTAGGGTTTATGATGTGATCACCCCTATATCAAATGACTTAACCTAATTAGAATTTAAGTCATAGCTAAAGTCTCCTAGTTGACCTTTCTAGGAATGGCTCTAATGCTCTTAAGTTATCTCACCTAAAATTAAGGTAATCTAATAACCAATTTGGCATTGAGTTAACCTTTCAACTTCTCACATTTGGACTCACTAGATTAGGACATAAGAGTGTAGAATAGATCATGTTTTAAGAATAAGACTTGTTTTGACTTCTTTAACATGAAAGAAGTAGGGTTTATAGAATACCATGATGATCTAGGTGTGAATATATATTTGGTTCTAAAATGGTGTGTCAAGCATTTTAGTTTTACCTCACTTAACTCTCTTTTAGTTGTTGTAACTATCACTACCCAAAACAAGGATTTTATCAAAGGTCATATTGAAGTTTGTCACGCTCTAGTTGATGAGCTACTTCAATTCCATCCACTCAAGTGAAACTCCAATCACTTTGATAGGTTTTATTTAAACTCGCAAAAATTACCCGGATTTTCTATGCATGAAATGCAATGAACACATCTGTTGCCTCTATTTTTTGACCTCTAATACTGGGATATTACAGTCTCTCCCCCTTAAACTAAACTTCGTCCCGAAGTTTTCACTCTCGTACATTTTTGGATGAACTTGTTGTTGGTATCATATATCTTGATGTTACTTCACCAACTAATTGGGATTTAGATGGTATCCTTTGTCCAGAGTGTTCCTCGAATCTTCTGTTGTATAACTCTGAGCAATAGTAACTTGAATTCCATCCATCTTGGTTTCTTCTTGGACATTCTCTTGGATTATCATATTGTCAATACCTTCTATGGCTTATAAGGTCCTACTAATTGTTCCAATGAATCTTCCTAATTGACTCTTGGTTTTACCACCTAAGAACAGATTAAACACATGTAGTGTGTCCATTCAAGTTTTCTGATCCATCTTTATAGATCTTATTTGGTCTTCTAGGTTCAAGATTATGGTTAACTCTAATCTCAAACTTATCCAGCTGCGGTTCATGATATACCAGCTGTGGCTCATACTTGGTGTAATTATGGTCAAAATCATTTCACTCCTTTGCCGAACTCCATAAGGTTATGACAATTCTTGGAAAGAATTTACTTCCGACATACTTCCTCTAACTTTCAACACTTTTAAGTTTCCTGGACTCTCCCCTTAGACTTTTCTAATGGTCTTTGAACATATTGATCTCTAACCATTTGGACTCCACGATTAACTATAAGTTTTGGGTCGGTCTTACTACTATGTCTTTCTAATGATTTCTCAAAGAAGTCTACGGTGTACCCACACAATTGAGGATATCCGGTACGAATTCTTTGATAAAGCCTGTAGGTGGGGTGTTCTATTCCACTTTTGGATGTATGTTTCTACCCAAAAGTTCAAACAGTTGATGAGAATTGGGTTTTCCCATTGCTATCTATCCTTATTCAATCGGTAGGTTAGATACAAAGCAACGGGAGAAATCCGGCAGAGTTTCTCTTGTACCGGAGGACATCCACGACAGGCAATTGTATAACTTGATCAAAAATATGAAGTAACAGGGCTATAAATGAACCAATGGTCTGAACGGATGATTGTTGACACGAATCTTCATAAGTCTGAGTCCGTAGACAAAGACTACACCTCTTCGATAAGGAAAGGTATTGCTAAAGTGTGGGGACCCCGGCTTACCACCCGGGATTCCCGTTATGCATACAATTCATGATCCCAGAAAGATCGTCGTGAATCCACATAACCGAGTTGGCATTACATAAATACATCATCCATTACATAACGAGTTCAAATAGTCTTACATGGCCACTTGGCCGAATTTAAATGCCACGCAGGGCAAGTTCACCAACATTGCAGCGGATACAAAGGTAGCGTCGGTAGCCCGGTTCATGCCTCTACCCTACAGGCAACAGACCAGGAGATGGGTCCTAGTTCGCATAGGCATCGTTGAACTCCTCACCTTCATCATCATAGTCTTCCTCATAATCTGACCAAGCTAATAGCCAGGGACAAAGCCGTGAGTACATTTGAATTGTACTCGCAAACCACCTAAGAGTGAGTGAGTAACATGCAATTTGGCCGTAGCAAGGGAAGTGGTTTCGAGCTAGGTGCGCCATGCTATTCATAGCTTCTCGTGTTGATATAGCATGTCATATGGCATCTCTATATCATAGTTTCTCTTGTCGATATAACATGTCATACGGCATCTCTATATCCTTATTAAAGAAGAGTTTTTATTAAACCATCTTTAGTAAAAGTTCTAGGGAAGGGGGAAACTCATTCATTTTCAAAGTACAATAATGGTCAATTGAACATGACCATCCTCTTTCCTCGGTAGTACCCTTCAAGTACTCCGGGTCACCCACGTGTCACGGTAGTACCCTTCGAGTACTCCATCCGACACTTATCTCCTTTTCCTTTTCCAAAAACATCTTTTGAAAACCAAAACCAACATTGGGCTAGATAGCGACCATTCCAACTGTCCATGACCGAGGAATCGACTATTCGAATAGGATTTCATTCTGTAGAGGTTGTACACTGATACGTCTCAAACGTATCTATAATTTTTGATGCTCCATGCTTGTTTTTACACCATTTGCCTATTGTTTCGTTACACTTAGTGGCATTTTTATGCATTTTCCGGAACTAACCTATTAACGAAGTGCCACAGTGCCAGTTCCCTGTTTTCTGCTGTTTTTGTGTTTCAGAGTGATACACAGGAAATATTCTCGGAATTGGACGAAACAAGTTCCTGAAGTCTTATTTTACCCGGAAGCTTCCAGAGATCCGAAGAGAAGTAGGAGGGGGGCCACCAGGGCCCCACACACAGGGGTGGCGTGGCCAGGCCCTGGCCCGCGCCACCCCCGTGTGAGGGCGCCTGGCCCCTCCTCTGACAACGTCCCTTCGCCTATAAAGACTCCCCGACGAGAAAAACCTAAGTACCCGATTAGTTTTCCAGAACACATCGCGATCCGCCGCCGCCGTCGACCCGAAGATCGGGAGGGTCCAGAAGCTCTTCCCGGCACCCTGCCGGAGAGGGGAATCGCCACCGGAGGTCTTCTTCATCGCCATGCTTGCCTCCGGAGCGATGAGTGAGTAGTCTACCTTGGACTATGGGTCCATAGCAGTAGCTAGATGGTTGTCTTCTCCACTATGTGCTTCATGTTTAGATCTCGTGAGCCGCCTTACATGATTGAGATCACCGTTATGTAATTCTACATGTTTGGTTTGTTGGGATCCGATGAATATTGGTGTTTATGATTAAGTTGTTGTACTGAATTATATCTTTTGTTATCTCTATGTTGTTTATGATCTTGCATGCTCTCCGTTGTTAGTAGCTATCTTGGCCGAGTAGTTGCTAGTGACTCCAAGAGGGGGTATTTATGCTCGATAGTGGGTCCATGCCTCTATTTCACCTGGGGGAGTGACAGAAACCTCTAAGGTGGTAGATGTGCTGTTGCTACTAGGGAGAAAACAACATTCATATGCTCAAGGGCATATGCTTTGTTTACATTACACACTTTGCTTAATGCAATTATCTGTTGTTCGCAACTTAATACTTTTGGGGTGTTCGGATTGATATCCCCGGGGGTGGATTATTAGTCATAGATGCAGTTGGATGGCGGTCTATGTATTTTGTTGTAATGCCCAGAGTAAATCTCATAGTGATCTTCTTGACATATCACGTTTATCTTTATTCTATCAATTGCCCAACTGTAATTTGTTTACCCAGCATGTGTTATTTTATCTATGGAGAGACACCACTAGTGAACTGTGGACCTCGGTCCTATTTCCATCATATTGCTATCACCTGTTTACTTTACTCGTACTATTTACTTTACTCGCATACTATATTGTTTTCCACTCGATACACTCATAACCTTTGTTTCAAGCAAACCGGTGAGATTGACAACCTCATCGCAAGTTGGGAACAAAGTATTTGTTTGTGTGTGTGCAGGTTCCGCGACACCTTCAGTCGTCATTGTCTCTCTTCTCCTGTTCGATAAACCTTGGTTTCTTAAACTGAGGGAAAACTTGCTGCTACACTCATCATACCTTCCTCTTGGGGTTCCCAACGGGCTGGTTATTCACCACGCACAAGGACAGTCTGCTCCCACGTCAACTATACACCACCACACGTAGCAGCCACTTTTCTGGCGCCATTGCCGGGGAAGAGAGAAGACTTCTGCGAGGGGAGTTCTTCGCACACACATTCTTTACTTTGTTATTGTTTTGCTTTACTTTATTTTATTTTACCTGCATTGCTTTTTATATCAAAAACCCAAAAAAATTAGAATCCTTGGTAGTTGTTTTTACTTATCTGCTTTTAGTTTTGTTAAAATGAGTAATCCTGAAGTAGAAGTTCGTAGTTTTAAGCAACAAGGGGGAGAAAGTTTAAAAGATGCTTGGTACCGTATTAACAATGCTCATCATAGGTGTACCAAAAAGCACTCTACCACTATCCTCCTTAGAAATTTTTCTGCGCTTAAATCTCAACATGTTCTTAAAATTGGTAAGACTCTTAGTTCCACTAAGGGTGACTTGCAGGTTGAATTATCTTCGGGAACCTTCAAAGAGCCTACTGAGGTAACTAGCACTTCATCTATTGATATTACTTGATTCGCAATTTTCTGCGCCTAGCTCAAAGGCGTTAAAGAAAAGCACTCTTGGGAGATAACCCAATGTTTTCTTTTTAGTACTTTTTCTTTTATTTGAGTCTTGGAAGTCATTACTACTGTAATGACCGCTCCTTATCTTGTTTATTTCGTTTTTGTGCCAAGAGAAGCCTCTAATTTGAGTGAGGTAAAGATTTGGGGATGTTGCTGTCCTAAAACTGTTTTCGGTGCTGCACCGTAAAAATTCGTGAAAATTCTCTGTTTATCTTTTGGACCTGCGATTTCTTGTGCATATGCCCCAGGTTATATCCAAAATTTTCTTAGTTGAACACTTTTTGATTTGAGCAACAGACAAGCCCTCAAAAATTCGACCTTTGTCAGCTGTTCAGTTTTGACAGATTTCTGCCAATATTTGTGTTTGCCACTTTATCGCTTTCTTTTGAGTTCTTTTTATCATGGAACTTTTGGGGAGGTTGCTACAGTAGTATCTGCTATATATGTGGTGGTTTTGAGTTGAAACCTGAAGCAAATAGAGGATTGATTATATATTATGCTTGCACTAATGTTGCTAATAGAATTGTGTTTAGTTTTGTATGAAGGAAGTTTTAAAGTGTAGGGATTGGAGAATGATGAGATGAGTTGAAGAATGGACAAAAGCTCAAGCTTGGGGATGACCATGCATCACCCCAAGAAATATCCAAGAAGTACAAGCGTCAAAGCTTGGGGATGCCCCCGAGGCACCCCATCTTCATCGGCAAAAATCAGGTCACCTTTCAAAACACTATATTTTTATTGCTTCATGCACTATGTGTTTTTCTTGGAGCGTCAGTTGTTTTAGTTTTCTTAGCTGGTTTAGTTTGTTTGTTTGCTGCAATAAATGGTTGGACCCCAACAAATTTTCTTTTGGAGAAGTTACTCGTTTTCATTTGCAAAGAACGCTCAGTTTTTCACTCTTATCGTTTATCGAGTGTTCTTCTTTTTCTGCTACTACTTTTGGTTTTCGTTTTCGCCTTGATTTGCGGTCAGACCTTGTCATATCTTTTCATCAAGGTGTATTTTTGCCTGTGATCTTTATTGGTTTTCATCAAAAGAGGTGTTTATAAAAATTTTAAATGGTGTTGGAAAAGAGAAAAAGCTTTGTGCAAAATAGTGGTGTAAGAAGGAGCTTGTGTAGACTGCGGCTTAGGCTTTTTCATGTCATGCTTGATGTCTTTTTGATAGTATGCTTAGTGGTTTTGCTGTAGCATGACTTGTCTCAAATAACTGAGATTGCTTAATGAGCCTTTGAAAAATCATGCGTTGTTTTTATTGTATGGAAGCATTATTTTGGTTTTCTCCTTGATGCTTTATTTGGGTTGACTTGGCGCATGCTCACACATGTTAGACTCTTACAAAGTCGCCAATATCCTTCATGATCATTTAGTTTTTGACTTTTGATGCCATCTTATGCTTCTTTTAATGTCGCTTTGTCGCTTTGCATGATTATGGCCATTATTGCTCTCTTAGTTGATCGCTCCCAGTCTTTTGCTAGCCCTCGCCTTGTACTGAGTATGAGCTCTACTCGTGCATCCAACTCCTAAAAGCCAAAGTTTTCCAAAGTGTCCACCATACATACCTACTAGCAATTTGCTATTCCAAGTAAATTTGACTTGCTTTTATTTTCTCTTCAAATTAAACTCTTACCAGTGTTATGCGAAATTCGGTCAGTAAAGCTCTCACGAACCGGAAGGCACACTTTACTTTTTCCTATTCTTAATTTTTTTGACATTGTGGTCTCTTATGTTGAGTTGTTATGCTTGCAAGTTGTAAGTTGGATTCTAGCCCAGCCATGCTGTCATGGGGCAAGCTTTCAACATTGCACTTCTTATTTGAGTTGATATCGTGATCTTTTGTTTATGGATGCCCGCGGTGTGAAATGAATTGGGAATCTTGTGAGGATCATGGAGTTTGTATATGTGTTAGGGAAACGCCGGGCCGCCAATCTAAGCCATGCATAATTCATGGTGGAAATTTGCAGCATACCCATGGTGAACATTCGACGACGCATCTCATAATAAAAAGCTAAACAATATAGCAAATAAAAGACATGTCGAGGTGTTCATTGTCTGCTTGTCCTGTCATTTTGGTGTGGGCTTGTTCCATGTCATCGGGCACGGAGGTACCCCATTGGCGGTTCTCAATGATATGCATATACTTACAATGACAAGAGCCTTGCTTGGGACTCTAAGTAAAGTAGCATGAGGTTTGGGTACTCGTATTCACGGGGCACGAGGTTTTCAACTTATGATTTGTCAAGCATATGCATCATAATTGTTCTCGCATTAACTTTAACCATTCAAGATGCTTATGATGGGGACAATGAGAGCTCAAAGCCGGTAAGTACCATAATTTTTGAAGGTTATAAAACTTGCAATCACTACTTCCCTCTCTGAAGGGCCTTTCTTTTACTTTTATGTTGAGTCACCACCTTCTTTCTTTATGCACCATTAAGAGAGCATAGTTGTCATTCTTAGTGTGATATGCATTGTCCCAAAGTTCATTGATTGATTCATATTGTTGGTTTCACTTGTTCTTAAATTATTTGTATCTAGTCGCCCTCTTAAACTTGAAGGTGTCCTATGCATTTATGTTTTGCTCTCTTTGAAGGACAAGCTGAAAACCATTTGTATGTTTTTCCTTATGATTTGAACACACGTTTGACTTTCATTGTTTCATTATCATGATCTTTTGTTTGTGTTCATTTGCATGTTTACAACATGGTTGCTAAGTTCTTATTGTCATGATTATATCTTCATGCCCATGTTTTAAGTTCTATTGATCCCAGCTCACCAATGCTTACATATATGATCAAGATTGTGTAGCTGCATGTCACCTCAAACATTATTCTTTTGTTATCACTTACCTACTCGAGGACGAGCAGGAGTTAAGCTTGGGGATGCTTGATACGTCTCAAACGTATCTATAATTTTTGATGCTCCATGCTTGTTTTTACACCATTTGCCAATTGTTTCGTTACACTTAGTGGCATTTTTATGCATTTTCCGGAACTAACCTATTAACGAAGTGCCACAGTGCCAGTTCCCTGTTTTCTGCTGTTTTTGTGTTCCAGAGTGATACACAGGAAATATTCTCGGAATTGGACGAAACAAGTTCCTGAAGTCTTATTTTACCCGGAAGCTTCCAGAGATCCGAAGAGAAGTAGGAGGGGGGCCACCAGGGCCCCACAAACAGGGGCGGCGCGGCCAGGCCCTGGCCCGCACCACCCCCGTGTGAGGGTGCCTGGCCCCTCCTCTGACAACGTCCCTTCGCCTATAAAGACCCCCGAACGAGAAAAACCCAAGTACCCGATCAGTTTTCTAGAACACATCGCGATCCGCCGCCGCCGTCGACCCGAAGATCGGGAGGGTCCAGAAGCTCTTCCCGGCACCCTGCCGGAGAGGGGAATCGCCACCGGAGGTCTTCTTCATCGCCATGCTTGCCTCCGGAGCGATGAGTGAGTAGTCTACCTTGGACTATGGGTCCATAGCAGTAGCTAGATGGTTGTCTTCTCCACTATGTGCTTCATGTTTAGATCTCATGAGCTGCCTTACATGATTGAGATCACCGTTATGTAATTCTACATGTTTGGTTTGTTGGGATCCGATGAATATTGGTGTTTATGATTAAGTTGCTGTACTGAATTATATCTTTTGTTATCTCTATGTTGTTTATGATCTTGCATGCTCTCCGTTGTTAGTAGCTATCTTGGCCGAGTAGTTGCTAGTGACTCCAAGAGGGGGTATTTATGCTCGATAGTGGGTTCATGCCTCTATTTCACTTGGGGGAGTGACAGAAACCTCTAAGGTGGTAGATGTGTTGTTGCTACTAGGGAGAAAACAACATTCATATGCTCAAGGGCATATGCTTTGTTTACATTACACACTTTGCTTAATGCAATTATCTGTTGTTCGCAACTTAATACTTTTGGGGTGTTCGGATTGATATCCCCGGGGGTGGATTATTAGTCATAGATGCAGTTGGATGGCGGTCTATGTATTTTGTTGTAATGCCCAGAGTAAATCTCATAGTGATCTTCTTGACATATCACGTTTATCTTTATTCTATCAATTGCCCAACTGTAATTTGTTTACCCAGCATGTGTTATTTTATCTATGGAGAGACACCACTAGTGAACTGTGGACCCCGGTCCTATTTCCATCATATTGCTATCACCTGTTTACTTTACTCGTACTGTTTACTTTACTCGCATACTATATTGTTTTCCACTCGATACACTCATAACCTTTGTTTCAAGCAAACCGGTGAGATTGACAACCTCATCGCAAGTTCGGAACAAAGTATTTGTTTGTGTGTGTGCAGGTTCCGTGACACCTTCAGTCGTCATTGTCTCTCTTCTCCTGTTCGATAAACCTTGGTTTCTTAAACTGAGGGAAAACTTGCTGCTACACTCATCATACCTTCCTCTTGGGGTTCCCAACGGGCTGGTTATTCACCACGCACAAGGACAGTCTGCTCCCACGTCAACTATACACCACCACACGTAGCATACACTTTACCCACAAGATTTGATAAATCCGCCGGGATACCACCACGGTCCATCATACGCAAGTATGCGGGGTTCGGATAATCGAACAGAGTCTTCCATACATCTACCTTAGTACGCGTGCCTGCCCTATGGAGTTAACCTCCCCAGCAAAACCCTGGCAGCCTACCTTCATTGAAAGAGTAGCTCCAGTGCCACGGCGGGAGAACCCAAGTGTCCTCCGGCTGGATAAATCCCGAAGGATCTCGATTCACTATTGCCCATAGACTTGTGGCAACCCGTATTCCAGGGTCCTGCAAACCCTTATATAGTATGAGGCTCCCCGCACTAAAGTAGCCAGACTTTAGAATAGGCCCCGTCCCATTCCGGGGTAATGTGGTTGCACGGGTAAATTGTTCCGGTGGATACCTAGTGATCACCAATGTCATTTAAAAGTCACTATCTCCTTCATCCTTCATGAGCATCATCATTTGCTCAAAGCCTTTTTGTAAAACATTTCAGCGGAGTATATGCTACTCCAAGGTTTTCAAAATCATTTTTTAAGAAAACTTTTTGAGTGTTCCCATCCTAGAATTTTTGGCTCCATTAGAGGGGTTTTCCACGGGTCTTGCTGCTAGTCAACAAGCCAACTACAGTAGGGGTGAAGATTAGGTGTTTAAAAGGGGGTCATCTCATGGGATGATAACAATGGGCTCGTGGAGCTTGAGCCAACAATATAATTGCTACAAGAACTATAGCAATATAAAAACATGCAATGTTATAAACCATTATGCAACCTGCAAAACAAGTGAATAGGATTCAGATATGCAACAAGTTAGATGGCTTGCCTTGAGTGGCTTGTCCCTAGTCCTCCTCTTCTTGATACTCAAAAACTTCCCCCTCTTCGGTACACTCCTCGTTCTATTCTATCGCCGGAAAAATAATAACACACCATGAATATACATGCATACACAAGCATCAACATTTTTATGCACTCCATAACACAAAACAAAGAGTATCAGAATCAAACAAGTTTAGAAAACAAAACAAGATTTTATAGATTTTCATTATTAAGTTAACCCTATTTAGAATCTAGGATTTTTCAAACAAAGCAAGTATCACACCACTTATTCCCAACAAGCATGCAAGTGGTTCCATGGACCAAACAACACACTCAGTAAACTAACAGGTTGACAACAATCTTAAGAATCCAACAAAGTTGGAATTACACAAGAACAGTTTGTGGTGTAATTCCTATGAATTAAACAATAGGAAATATTGCTATAACACCAAAATAAAGCTCAGATATTCTCTGTGTATCAGAAAAATATGAGCTAAATTGTTCTGGAAAGCTCTTCCAGAGCACAACCCAATAAAATTGGATTCATACTTAAATTCCTAACATTCTGCAGATGGGAACTTTTCTAAGATTAACTATTGAAGCAAGCAAATTAATTACTACTGTAAAAGCATGGGTCCTAAAATAGTAAAACCACTTGGTCAATCAAACTAACATGATAAGCTATCACTAAAGATTGGATTTGCTCAATTTCAGTATACAAAACTCAAGATATAAACTAATCTTGAAAAAGGATCTAATTAGCCTCTCTATTTATCATTTTATTTACAGAGGGTCTACCAACATGGGACCTATGCCATTGGAATGATATCACAACAAGCTACCTATAGAAATTTGAATCACTCAATTTGCTTATACAGAGAATATTCTATGAATTTTACTAAATCACAGATCAAATCAAATTTAAACAGATTTCTAAAAAAAAAAGATCCGGGCCGGATCTGACCGAGCCAGGCCGCCAAGTGACGGGCCGGCCCAGATCCGACGCGGCGCGGCGGGAACGGCCAAGTCAAACGGCTGACCGACGGGCCAGGCCAGTCAGCGACGCGGGAGGCCGAAGCGGTACGGGGCGTCGAGTGCCGTTCGATCAAGTGAAGATCGATGGCCTCGGTTCATCGTCTTCGCGATAGAAGGTTTAGGTCAACGGCAAGCTAGGGTTTCACTAGGGCAGCGCGGTGCTCACCTAGGGCTCGTCGGCGATGATTGGATGGCGTGGATTGGCGGCGGGGTGTCGTAGATGCTTGATGACATCGTCGGAGAAGCGAACGGGGCCGCAGCTTTGATCTAACGCACCGCCATTGCTCCCAGGTGCTCCGGCGAGGTCAGCGATGTCGTTGGCTACAGGTGGATCTAGGGCAAGAAAAGTATAGCGTTAGATTCAGTCGAGGTCTGGGAAGCCTGCAGGGAAGAAAAGAGAGGATGGCGGCGATGAAATCCGATGGCAACCTTCCCCTTCTCCCTCAGCTTCGGTGCTTCTTCGGTGAGCTCGCTAGGGCTTGCTAAGAGGAAAGAGAGCATGGGGTGCAGAGAGAAGAGTTCACAGAGGAGAGGAGATGCGGAAAGGGGGCAAATGGCAAGCAAAGAGGGCGAGGAGAGGGGCGCTCGAGATTTATATGCCGGCGATGGTCTCGATTCAGTATAGACTCGTCGGAAACGATTCGTTGATCGGGGCAGCTGGCTGGGGACGGCGTCTTGGACTGGTTCCAGTGATGCAAACGAGAGACGTTGGCGTGGGCTAAATCGACTGGGGCTAGGTCGGTTTTAGTCGAGGTGCGCTCGGTTTCAGTCACGAGTAGGCCACGTCGAGGGGTAGGGGTGCTGGGCATGTGCGTCGCGTGAATGCACGCTCGATGCCATGCAGAACGGTGTGCGGCGCGAGCGAAATGGACATGTGCATGATCGGGAACGCGGTGCACGTTCTCGGCGTCCACGCGCGTGCTCAACACGGTCAGAGCGAGGGCGGCTGCGGGGTCTACGGCTGGTTGGAGCGGTGGCCAGCTATTGGGTGGCGTCGGTGGTGTCCAGAGGGTGCTGATGGCGAGGCAGCAACGGCTGTCTTGCCGTTGAAGCTTGGGTCGGCACGGGCGTGCGCATGGTCGGCGTCGGCGAGAGAAGAGAGAAGGTGAGGTGCAGGAGCTAGGGTGGCTGGCAGGTGGGGTCGTCGGGGTCCTCCTGGGCGGCAGCTCTTTGTCGATTGGGGGTTGGGAGTGGAGAGACTGAGAGAGAGGGAGATAGGCAATCTTGCAAAGATTGCCTCGGGTCTCACCCCTCCCTTGTGTCCATGTGCTACAGGACAAAGAGAATAAGAGAGGGAGAGATAAGGGTGGCCGGCTAGGGTGGCCTCTTGGTCGAGTGGGTGAGAAAGAAAGAAGAAAGAAGAGGAAAGAAAAAAGAAATGACAATTTCGGCCAAAATTTGTTTGAATTTTAAAAAGTGCAAAATTTGAATCAAGTGGTGGTGATGATTGGCTAAAAAGTTATTTTTAAGTAATACTAGTCCACTTGTCAAGTTTCAGAATTTTTGAGCAAGTGGAGATAGGGTTTTGGTGATGTTCCTATTTTCAGATAATGGTTCAAAAATAAAAGAAAAAGAAATTCTAATAAAGTGTGATCAAACAAATGGGTTAAGCTAGGGTTTCTGTTTTACTTAAGCAAGCATCAAGATCAAGTAATTCAGCATAAGATCATAGCACCAAATATAATTCAAGAATAAAGATATTGGTTGTAGAAAATGCAATCAAGAAATAAGCAACACATGCACTCACATAAAATCATGCATACACATACATGAAATCACACATGTTAGCGCTCAAGCAACCATATGAATGGAAATTTTTAAATTTACCCCAAAATAAAAGTGCCAAACTTTTGAACTAACAAGGTTTATAGAAAGTGGGGTGTTACATAAAGTCTTAACCATCAATCAACAATTCAAGATTTTGGGACTAGAGATCAATGTTATACAGAAATGTTATGTGTCTTAGTCACGCTATCAACGAGGGTTACTGGGGTTACCATTCCCAGGCTGAATAAAGCAGCAGGCAATATCGGAATGGATCATCGGTATTACAACACCTCAATCAACCCGTGATGTACTAAGCATAACCAAGGCTGCATAACAACGAGCTCAAATACCTTAAACTCAATTGTGGTTACCTAATTAGTGGTTCTACTAAATAACCTAGAGTTACCTCTAGTGTTTTAAGACTTATAGTACTACTACTAAATTCCAATACTTTGTTTTACTACCACTTCATGATGCTTCCATGAAGATCACTTGCTAGCTTTCTTCTTTTGGCTTCCATTATCTGATGATTCTTCATCTTCTGACTTAATTGCCTTAGGAATTCATCTCTCCCTCACACGAGTCCCTTAACCCTCTAGAACTATAACATCAAGTAAGGACTTGATAATGCAACATGCACTTGCACATCAAAGTCCAACTTCATGTATAGATCTAGTCACACAATAAAATCCAAGAAAATCCAAAATTGTGCTGGCAACATACATCATCATAAGCCCGTGAGTAAAACATCTCTAGAATTCAGGCTTAGATGTGTACCTTATAGCACAAAATATTATAGGCTTATATTGTGCTATATGCACTTAGTGGTGGACTACTACTCTTTGTCTCAATACTTATCTCAATTGCCCATTTGCAATCGAATAAATTTGAGCAAAGGGGTTTGGAATCATTCTAATAGATCCATATTCCTTTAGTACTACTACTTCTAACTTACCTTCCCTTCTATTGAAAACTAATCTCACATGATCTCACAAAACTTCTGGCATTCCTATACCTCATACACACTTCACTAAAAATGGTTCACCCAACTCCATCGTGCTCTGGTAATATTCTCTAACTAAAGACTATGGTTTTGATACATTTGCCATGATTTGACATTTCAGTCACCATTTATCATTGTGTATCTACCTCCTTAGCTTGAAATTGCAGGTCTACTACAAAGTTCTACTCCTTCATGTGATGATTCTCAGGTGAATCGAACATGATTACAGTGTTTATATTGTCGGTATATCTTACTTGTATATGGCATTCTCGAGTATCCATATACAGGACTAAAACCTAAGGTCCTACTACCTCATACAGGCTCACTTCACCACTTAACATCACCCTACTACAGTTCGGATGACTTAAGTTTAACAAATTGCCCTTGGTATACTTCTTCCAATAGGATAGTTCCCATTCCGGTTGTATCCTCTCTTTGGACTACCATGTATTGTATACTAAATATGATCTGCTTCCATCCTTTATGTAAGGCTCTAATGATGTCATACAACTAGGTATGGAATAAGATGTCTAACGTCACTTAGGAAAAACAGGTAAGAATTTTGACTTGAGTGTGTCAGGATTATTCTTTTGTTGAATATCCATCCCAAGTCATAAGCAGAATTGGTTTAGATAAGATGGCTTCATATATTCAATACCCAACCTACAGGTCTCCTATTAAAGGGTTTTAATCCTAGGGTCAAAGCGTTTGCTCTGATACCAGCTGTGGTGACCCAGCATACCACTGCATGTGTAGTATGCAAGTCGTTGCCATAACACTAATGAAACACCGTCTCACTAGTATTACATCCATCAGAGTGGTACAACAGAAACATCGCAGGTCCACGGTATGTCTATAGGATTACAATTTTCAGCATACAGAAGATCTTCAGAACCTCCTCAACAGGTAGAGGTTTAGTCCTGGCGACTACAAACGAGAAAGAATCAAGGAAGACTAAACTAAACTACAACTAATGCATTTGGCTTGCTACTCAAATATAGAGTTTCTCTAACTACTTAGGTTCTAGGATTAGGAAACTGGTTCCTTTCTATCCCTATTCTAGTTTTTCTCCAAGCTTCATACAATTGTAGGCTCCACTGATAATCATGACGTTGGTAGAATGCTTCATCTTCATCTTCAATGTCTTGAGGTTGTCTCCTTGGGTTGTCTTCAATCTAATTCTTCATAGTCTAGCAAGGGTTTAAGAGATTGGGGTGAGTAACGAGCGTTACCCGGCAAGTTTCTTTAGAAAGAAGTTGTGTGATATGCACTAACTAGAGCCATGGACCCAAAAGAGTCGTAGGCCAATGCAAGGTTTTATCAAAGTTTCTTGAAAGATTGCTTTTACTTATGAAAACTATGCCCAACAGCCAACACAGGGTATTAGTGCCTTGAGAGCACCTTTCCTGCCGCGTTCGCAGCTCCTTCCTGGAACAAGGGGTAACATGTCACATCCTTTTACACTCTGCAGAGGTGTGTCCTTCCAAAAGAGATCAAAGCCTTGTTGCACAACCGAGTTGCATGCTCGTCCACACTTCCTTGGTGTGGGGCCCAGTCATTGATCCAAGCCAATCACTGCCTTCTCCGCACAACGCATGCCCACCCAGTTCACGCAAGCAGGTTGTGTCCTTGATATTCACCCCCAATGATGAAAAACCTAGGCGTCCCTTGCGGACCATCATAGACACCAGTGGCCGTGGGCACTAAGGGGTCCCACCCATGTGCACGTATTCTTTCAAGATATACAGCGAACGGTAGCTGAGTGTCCATTGACATGCGAATGAGAGAAGATACAGCTGACTTTCCTGCCCCATTCCAAGTCTCTTGGATGACACGGTTTTTACGGCACAAGAATAACTGTGGCATTGGTAGTTAGTCCTAGGTTTACTTTCCCGTGCAAGTGGAACCTCCACCACCACAATCTTACCGTGGTTCCACCTCCCAGCCCTCCTAGGTTATCACCACTGGTCGATAACCACTAGTCATTTTACTTATGAAAATAGGTTTTCCATCCCTTTTGAAATGTTAGAGTTTGCAGTCAACACTTTGCAAGAAGTTTCAAAACTAGTGCAATCAAGAGATATGAGCAAGATAAACTTGCCTTTTTGACTGCAAGATTATGCAAGTCAAGGTCTTCGATACGTAGGAAATCCAAATACTGAAATAGCACCATCATCTGGTAAAGATGATGTTAAAAGAACTGCAGCATGATATGCAAATTATATGCTATGCATCGCTCTAAGCGTAACCTAATCCCGATAGTTTAGTATATAAGGTTGTGATGATTTCTTTATAATGAGTTGCACTTTTAGATTCACTCCACAACAAGGTTGTTTAGGATTTTTGATTGACTGACAAACTTTCAAAGTATTAGAATAAAGCTTAAAACAAGAGTTATTGCAGAGGATAGGTATAGCAATAGGTGAAGACTTGAAAGTAACACTTTTAAGTGGTATCTTGTTATTAGCAATCAAGTAGCTGGTTATGGACAAGCAAAGCTGGAGTAATTCTTATTTGATAAGAATACCCAGTTAGTTTTAGGGTTGACAACAATCTTAAGACACAATAGAGTTATGTATGTTCAAGCTTAATGGAATAGTTTGTTAATTAATTTCAAGGTATCTTGAAAGAATAACATTTGAAGAACATATTTCCTGATGAATAGAAGTACTACACACATGGTTTAGTGTTCTAGGGTTTAGCATAATTCCATCATAACCAGAGAGTAGATAATAGTTGAGCATACCAAGGTAACAAGCTAGGTTTCATTCACTATTAAGAGGGTTTTAGTGAAGCATGGAAATGTTATTCATCTAGGATGGTGAAGCATAACAATGTGGTAGCACATAATTGCTTAACATGGGCACACTCAAGAATAATTACTTACTTTTAAAGCTTACAAGAGGCATTGTAATGTTTACTTGTTATATAACCTAAAAGAATAACTTTTAAAGAACATGTTTCTTAATGACCAGAAGTACTACAAATAAGAGTTAGTGTTCTAGGATTGATTATACTTATCTATTACTCACAAAGTAGTTAATAGATGGAACATAACAAGTTATCTATTTAAGATTCATTTGTTACTTATGTGGTATTAGTTGGGCATGATTATACAAAGCAACTTTCATTGCTATTACTATATATGGTTCTTTCTATAGTTGGTAACATTCTTATAACAAACATCGGCACTCAAATAGTTTGTCATGAGCCAGTAGTGCTCAGGTAAATAGTTTATGGTTGATTCTAGAGTTGTTAATACTCTTAACATGCAAAGGTCATTACTTGTGTCTAGACAAGAATGGGTGTGATGCTTATATGGTGTGTTCTTAAAAAGAATTACTTTTGAAGAACACAAGCCTTAATGGACATATTTTTATTACTTAAAGGAATGGTGATTAGGTGATGTCAGGAAGTTAATAGTTTACAAGTTGCAACAAAGGTGTTGCAAATGGTTAGTTGACTAAGGTATACCATATCGAAACAGAATATCAAACTAACCACTAGTGGTGGAATTAGGGAGTATGGCTAGTGACAAGGGTATAGTTAATAGAGCCCGTTAGTTAAGTACCCCTGAGGCCCATTAAGCTAGGCCCAATTGTAATGATAAGTCGAATACGAGTTCTTACCGTATGTCGATATTGTAATCTGTATCGGACCCTACCCGATCCTCGAGACCTGGTCACCTATATATAGGGGCCAGGAGGGGACGGTGTGGGGCAGATTGAAAGCAAGCCAGGTTGAACACCCAAGTTTACTTTCGATACACACCTATTTCGACTAACTTTACCTTCGAGTTCATCCGACGCCCTATCTCCCCGATCCTAAGTCCTTCATCTAGGACATTTGTCGAGTTAACCCTCGTCAATTGGCGCCGACCGTGGGGACTTTGGGCGTTGGAATCATGAATTCGACGGCTTTTTCGCTTTTTGCCAACGGCAGTTCGGAAGTCGACGGAAGTCAAGAGGTGGAACTAACCATCAGAAGTTGAAGCATCCTCATCGGGCCGTCGGGTTCCTCTCGCCTTTCGGATCCGACGAAACAAGATCAAGATCCGTCGGCACAAGAACCCGAAACAATAGTAATGATGAAGTATTCTGAAGGCTCTTCCAGCGAAGTAAACTCGTCGGTCAGCCTAGAAGAAGTGCAAAAAGAAAAGATCGCAGAAGACAACGAAGAAAAGGAAAATTTTGACGTGAAAGTCCAACTCAAAGATCTCACGATCTGCCTCGATGATAAGTCAACAGATACATGGAAGACAGGATTAGAGCTTTCTGAAGACAGTGACTCGATTTTCTCAAGCTTCAAGGGCAACATCGGCAAACAGTGCCAGGTGCTCGCCATTATAGGGGATAATTCAGAAGAATTCGACGAAAACGACAATCCAGTATTAAACCCAGCAAATATCGATAGAGGAGCAAATCACCTAGCAGAAGGGCAAACACCAGAGTCCCTCGCAAGCAGGGAAAAAATTCGACTATCAGTCGACGAATGGAGGATAATAAGAGAAGCCGTAGAACACGGCACTCCAATACCGTCAAATTCTAGCAAAGACATGCTTTTGGGGTATCACTACGCCCTAAGGCAGCAGGCCAAGCAATTAGCAAAGGAGAAAGCAGAGATACAAAGAAGAAAAGATTCAGCCATTGCAGCTAGTGAGGCTGCTCGAAAAGCACGGAGCGACGCATCACACAGCAACGCAAGGAAAAATCGTCGACATGGTTCAAGGTACGATAACCTCGAGTATTCTGACAGGCAAAGTATTTCCAAAAACCTCGACTCGTCCTTCCTATCGGTCGACGAGCAGGGAAACATCCTACCAAAAACTCCTGAAGCAGCACTAGTGGCAGCACAAGCATATCTACTTACAACTCGACCAAGTCCAGGAGATCCTAGAGAACATATGCATAGAGCAGCACTGAACGGACTCAATATGGTGGGCCACAAGCTATCAGCAAAAGGAGAAGAAGCACATCACCACAAGGAAGCGCACAAAGCAAGATCACCTCGCCGTCACAATAGTCCTCGGCATAGAAGCAGCAAACACCGATCTCGATCGCCATCACCAAAACAGCACGGTGGAACTCGAAGATCGCGATCCCCAAATGAAAGGCGCGACTATGAAGACGACGAAAAGGAGATGGGGGCATCGTGCTTTACTCGTAGGGTTCGCACCACTCCAGTTCCTAAGGGATTCAAGCTACCTCATGACCAGCAAAAGTACGACGGATCACAGGAACCACAATCATGGCTCGCAGATTACTTACAAGCAGTTCAAATACTATGGGGAACCAAAGAAACAGCAATGCAAAGTTTGCAGTTACACCTCACCGGCGCAGCAAGGTCATGGTTGAGCAAACTAGAGAAAGAATCCATTGGAAGCTGGGAAGACCTCACAAAGCAATTTACAAGCAACTTCAGGTCGACGTACAAACGGCCAGCATCAATAGAAGAAGTCAAGGCATGCGTACAGCAACGCGACGAAACATTACGGGCATACATTCAAAGATGGAGCCTCATCAAAAATTCAGCAGTCGAAGTTTCAGACGAAAGAGCAATAGACGCGTTCATCATTGGATTAAGGCGAAGAGACCTAGTCGAAGAGATGGGTAGAATCAAGCCAAAAACAGTGTCAGATCTCATGGACACAGCAAACAGATTTGCAGATGGAGAAGATGCGTGCAACAACAAACGGACACGATCTCCAGAGGACGACAGAAGAAACAGATATGTAAGTCAAAGGAGACGATCCCGAAACTACGACACATACGGCTCTCATAGCCAAGTCGCCGCAGGATATAAAGACAACAGTTATCAAGGAAACGACCGCAGAAGCTCGGGATATCGCAGCTACGGAAGAGAGGAGTATAAGAAGTTCCCACCAAGAGAATCCAGAGAGTACAACCCATCACCAGAGGATATGCTCAACGGGCCTTGTCATATACATTCAGCGTTCGTCGACGGGAAGCGAGTATCAAGGCACGCGATAAAAGACTGCACAACATTCTTAAAACTACAAGAAGCAGCAATAAACAAACAAACCGAGGCAAGGCGATAAGGATTCGAAGGTAGTAACAATCCCGCGATAAACCAGCAAGGAAACAACGGAGCTCCTCAAGGACAAGACTAGCAAAACAAGGGACACGACGACGACAACGAAGGGTACGTCCCATCAAAAGGACACATCACAGCAATGATACAACCTGTGCCCAAGTCGAATAAAGAAGAAAAGAGTATAACTCAACAAGTCAATCTAGCAGTCATGTCGCCTCCAGCTACAATAGAATATCTGCATTGGTCAGAACAACCAATCGAGTTCAACAGAGAGGACCACCCCATAACAGTACCTCGGCCAGGAAACGCACCTCTGGTACTCAAAGCTCAAATCGGCGCGTATGATGTCGACAAAATATTCATGGACGCTGGAAGTGGAATTAACCTGATATACACGAAAACACTCAGGGCAATGCACATATCATTGGAATTCCTAAAACCAACAGATTGCTCCTTCCATGGAATCGTACCAGGAAGTGCTAATTACCCGTTGGGTCGAATAGCACTCAATGTTTGCTTCGGCAACCGACAAAACTACAGAAGAGAAAAACTAGACTTCGAAGTCATGGACTGGCCATCGCAATATCACGCGATCCTCGGACGACCCGCGTTTTCGCGATTCATGGCAGTGCCTCACTACACATATTTGGTACTTAAAATGCCAGGACCAAAAGGAATAATCACAGTGAAAGGAAGCTTTGAAGTTTCAGATCTCTGCGACAGGGAATTCCACAAGATGGCGCAAAATTTTGGCGTAATAGCCAACCATGCAGAAAAGGCAAAGAGCGCGACTACAGAAGGCGTCAAGCTACTCGAAGGATGCGCCGCGGAGCCCGAAACGAAGAAGCCACGAACAGGAACATCAGGAGAAGACACAGGCGCAGAAGAAAAAGGGAAAGCCACGACGACATAAGCATCATAAAGACAATAGAGTAGAACAATAAAGGCTGTAAAAGCCACGAGTTATTCCAGGGGCAATGCCCTCTAGATCCAGAACACAGGTCACAGGCCGGATCTCTTGGGTCACCCCATGTATCTTACATTAAAAGTATAAATAAAGACAAAGCGTTCCTCATATTCGAGTTTACGAGTCTTTCAAAGAGAAGATGCGGCAAACGCACGAACCATACAAATACGCCTTGAGAATAAATTTCAGACATATAGTCGCGAAATAAATAATCTCTCGCGTTCCACACACACTTTACAACATCGGGTTGTCAGAATCATCTACGCCTAAAGGATCTAAATAATGATACTCGCGGAAAAACGCAGCATCCGCCTCTAGAAGCCTAGCTACAAGTCTTCGAGCAGGTTGAAGCGTGTTCTCCATATGAACCCGAAGGCTAGCTCCACTTGGAGCTAAACTTAAGGACATCGTGCTATAATTCAATCTGGGGTGCCACTTGCGTATCCACCCGAGAGTAAAATTGGCACCAGCCACTAAGTTCAGTTCTATTAACCTATGAATACGATGGCTGGATCTGAAAGTATCAAGAAGAAGTGGGAAAGTTGCAGGCAAAGGATTACGGGGAAGCATGATGGAGTGCATAGTTGTAAGAGCTCGCCGGCAACCATCAACTGACTCGCCAATATGCTGGGCACGGTCTTGAAGCAATACAATGGCGCTCCGGCGTCGAGGATCAGACCACAAAGTCTCGTAGCCAGTCGACATCTTCTCCAAAGCAGCATTTCGCTCAGCAACTCAACGTTCTTCAGCAGCAAAATCCAAGCAAGTACCTACAAGGGCAAATATATCACAAAAGAAGTGCACAAATAGCCAAAGAAGGAGTCGAAAGAAAACTCACATCGCAACAGCTCGCAAGCAGACTCGACAATGCCAAGAATGAAAGATTCGCACTCTTCATTATGAACAACCTTCGCCGTCAAGCTGGAGACCTTTTCTTCAAGTGAAGAGATTTTCTTCATATAGCCACCGGCTAGGCTAGCCTTTTTAATAGCCATCTGTGCTTGGCATTTGGTCAAGGATAGGCGAGTTTCAAGGTCAGATATCCTG
Organism: Dactylis glomerata; assembly: GCA_007115705.1. Lineage (NCBI taxonomy): Eukaryota > Viridiplantae > Streptophyta > Magnoliopsida > Poales > Poaceae > Dactylis > Dactylis glomerata. The sequence goes on along the minus strand of QXEO01001278.1, from coordinate 3,344,120 downwards.
GAAGAGTATTCCGAGCATTGGCTGCATCGACTAGGAGTCGACGAAATATGAGGACCGAACCCACGAGCAGAGGAAGGAGCAGAATCATGAGTCAAAGGATCATTGATGCACGTCGACTGCAGGCCAAAAGGAAAAGAAAGGAGAAACAATTTCAGAGAGGCAGCATAAAATTTCTTACGAAGAGGATATATTTACATAAGAGTACAACCCTATGGCTAAGGTTCTCGGGTTGTACTTAATTGAACTCTTTACATTCAAAAGGAGAAAACCAAATACTACAAAGAAGCTGAATCTACGCCACCTCAGCATTGTGCTCCGTGGAAGAAGGGGGTGCGGCCAGTTCCTCGCTAGAAGTTGATGGTGGCACTGGAGCCTTCGGCGCTGGAGGTGGTGCAGCAGGCACAGCAGAGGCTGCCAAAGGAGAAATTGTTGTCAGCAATGCAGGCGCCAACTTCTTCGCCTTCTCGAAAAACACCTTCATCTCGTCACGGGTGTGGCCATGGGGGGAGTTAACTTTCTCCCAGTCAAAATCTGTACCATACGCAAGAGAAAGGGCAATGGCACCTTCGGCGCCGCGCTTAATGGACAGCCCCTTCAGATGGAGAGTAGGGTCTTCATCACTGTCAAAAGTCTTGGCGAGTTCAGTCAGGTTGTCCTTCGGGATTGCCATCTTTTTCTTCGGCCACAACCCGGCAAATAGCCGTGACAGAACGCGGCCAACCAACTCGAAAGTTTCCTGGATAGATATCCAGTTTTCTTCGAGTAGGTTAACCGCATCCATAAGAGGATCATCGTCCGTTTGCAGGGACGACGGAGATACCCCTGTGAATTCTAAGTAATAGAAAAGAAAAGAAGAGACAAGCGTCAACAAATACACCAGTGCAACAGGAGACAAAAAACAGAAGACAAGTCGAAGAACTTACTTTCGGCAGCAGTAGACATGGTGTGAAGACGCTCTGCCACGGTTTGCTCTCGCTGAGCATTTTCCTTGTTGGCATCAGCTAAAGCCTTTTCCGCTTTCTTCGCCTTGGCAACCGCAGATTTCTGCGACTTCTCAGCAATGGCCTTAGCAGCGGTCGCAGCGTCATAAGCTTTTTGCGAAGCTTTGAGCTCTGCTTCCAGCGAAGCAATTCGAGCATTGGCGGCTGCTAAAGCAGCTGCATAAGAAATCGACAGGGAATCAAATAAGTAACAAAGGATAAAGTGCAGAAGACAAGTGGTGATTGGATGACGAAATTATACCTTCGGAAGCTTTTGCAACCTTTAGGTACCCCGCACACTCCGTGCCCAGGGCGATAAATCTCTTCACCAATGCCTGATAAAAGAAGAGTATAAGAGAAGAAGTACATGAAAGGAAAAAAGGGAAAGAAGAATTGCTCACATCATCAGAAGAAATTGTAGAAGCATGGGCCTCCAGAGAAACCTCGGCTTCTTTGGTTTTCTTCGCGCGTTTGAGGTTTCGGGCTTGAGTTTGAGAAACCTTCTTTACAGAGGCCCTGGTAGCCCTCGGCGCAACATATGGTTCGACAGGCTCATCAACCGCCACAGGAGAAGGTGGTGGAACAGCCGTCGTATATGTTGGTGGTTCTTCATCATCACTGCATGCAAAGTATAAGTTATAGACAAAAGGCAAGAACAAGAAAATTGAAAAGTTCGACTACAATACTTACGATGCAAGCATATCGAAGTACTCCATATCTTCTGCAAGAGCGGGGGTTTTTCCAGCCGCTGCAGAACTCGATGAAGCAATTTCGTCGACACGTTTTTTTTCTTGTCGACACCAATATCTTCAGCAAATACAGGAGGAGTCGATGTCGATGAACTGTTTTCCTCTTCTAAATCTTCGACATCATCTCCGTCCTGGCTTTCGTCAGCCTCGGGGGCTTCAGATGCAGGAGAGGCTAGATCAGCCGGAAGGGGCCCTTCCTCTGGAAGGGGAGGACGAGAAACAATGAATTGGTGACCCTACATATTAATAAATCAGCAGAGTGCAGAAGCAAAGGATAACGCAAGTCGAAACTAAGAAAAATCTGATAACGAATGAATGTAGAGATGTATACCTCAGGAATAGGGTGCACGGAGTCGAAGAAATCTGCCTTCAAGTCAGCAACTGAGTGTTCCTTGGTGAGCTTGGTGAGATTCCTGACTCGCTTGTCGACATCTTCTTTCGACATCAGATCCTCAGATATGCGAGTAGGGTCTTCTAAGCCAGAGTAAGTCCAAAGCTTGGTGAGGCGGTGCTGTAGGGGTTGAACTCGACGTTGTATGAAAAACGCCATGAGTTGGATACCCGACAAAGCACCTCCTAGGCCTGTTTTCAGAGTCTGAATGCGGGATAGAAAAGGAAGAATTTGTGCAACCTCCGCATCTGAGGGAAGCGAGTCCCATGACTTCAATTTCTTCACCTCTTGAGAAGCGTCAAAGGGAGGAAGGCCGAATTCATCTTCAGGAGAGGATTTGCGGTCCTTGATATAGAACCACTTTGTCCTCCACCCTTGGACAGATGCGGCCATAGAAAATTCAAGATACTGCGCCTCAGGGCGCACAGAAACGACGGCTCCGCCCAGTTCGGGTTTCCTTGCCAGAGAAACATTGGGGCGGAGGCGAAAGATCGATCTCCAGAGAGTGAAGTGGGGCTCAATGCCCAAAAATGACTCGCAGAGAGTCACGAAGCAAGCAATATGGAGAAGGGAATTTGGTGTGAGCTGATGGAGCTGTACACCATAGACAAATAGCAGCCCACGGAGAAACTCGTGGGCAGGAAGGGACAGACCGCGGAAGAGCAAAGCAAGGAACATTACCCGGTAACCGCTCGGGGGCTTCGGGATCCGTTTGGTGCTGGGAAACTTGATGGAATCTTCGGCAGCGATGAGGCCGTCCGCTGTGGCTTTCTCCACCTCCTTCTCGGTGATGGTGGAGCGAACCCAGTTGGTGGCAGAAGACTTGGCCATAGCGATCTTGGTGGCCAGATGCTTCATGCGCATTCAGCAAAAAAGTGCGCTCGGGGGCTCCGCAAGAGAGGAAGAGATAGATGAGATCAGCAATGGAGGCGGCGGAGGGAACGAGCTGGTAAATAGTGCGATTCCCCACTACGCCATTTATATACCTTCTGGGAGAAGGATCGTGGGCTGAGACGTGGCGCAAAGATCGGAAACGCCAGCCCACTAACGGTCAAAAATCGTGCAGCCCACAAACGGTCAAAAAAATCATGAAAGTTACGATGCTACCCATACAACGGTTTGCACTGATGAAGGGCCACGTCTTCGTTGACGTCATCAAATATATATAAAGGAAAAAAGGATGGCGCCGACAAATGCCAAGCTTATAGAAAAAAAAAGAGTTCATATATGAAGGATTTTTGGTTCTAGCCTTGGGGGCTGTTACTTTCAAAAATATCGAATGGAGCTCTTCATTGAAGTAGTGAACTCGAATTCGACGACAAGGCGTTCTCGAAAGTATCTTGAAATGAAGAACTTTGGAGTTGAAGTGTTTCGAGTTGAAGTATGACGAGCTACACTATCTCTTGAGCCTATACTCGAAAAACCCTTTTTTCGACTATAGCCTCGGGGGCTACTCCCATCGGGAGCGCTGAGCGCGCACCCGACGATATTTGTTGATTAAGCATTAGAGATTGGAGAAGTATAGAGTGTTACTCCCATCGGGAGCGAGTTTTATGGTTGTAGAGACCCGAATATTTTCAGTCAAAATTTGGCTGCGACATAAAATTCTCGAGTTGTGTTATCGCAACACGACTCGAATGCCGTGATTTATCACAAAGGTAAGACCCCGGGATCCGTCCTGTGTGGCCTGGTATACGCACATGGATGTGCTCTGCTGGTATGTATCCGTGTCTACGACGCAAAGAAAATCCTGGTGGACGCACTGGGTACCCTGAGAACCACTGGGATTCATTCTTTGTAAGTCCTAAATGCGGCAAAAGAATGGATTTGACCGGTATCCCGAATTCAAGTCCAAGGGGATTGAATTTGAAGTAGGTGACAAGTATCTGTTCCGGCAGTTAACTGACCTCTTGATCCGTCAGAGTTGTCAGGCTTGTTCATCAAGACCCCTTGCGAGCAAATTATCATCAATATAAATCGAAAGACCAAGTCGAAGATTTGAAGATAAAGTCGAAGAATTGATCAAGTCGAAGATTTGAAGATTAGAGATTCAACCCGAATCTGCAATTCTGGTAGAATCTCAGGGGCTACTGACAAGGGTATAGTTAATAGAGCCCGTTAGTTAAGTACCCCTGAGGCCCATTAAGCTAGGCCCAATTGTAATGATAAGTCGAATACGAGTTCTTACCGTATGTCGATATTGTAATCTGTATCGGACCCTACCCGATCCTCGAGACCCGACCACCTATATATAGGGGCCAGGAGGGGACGGTGTGGGGCAGATTGAAAGCAAGCCAGGTTGAACACCCAAGTTTACTTTCGATACACACCTATTTCGACTAACTTTACCTTCGAGTTCATCCGACGCCCTATCTCCCCGATCCTAAGTCCTTCATCTAGGACATTTGTCGAGTTAACCCTTGTCAGCTAGACTGGCATACTAAGATAGTTATTGGTTTTAGTACTAAAAAGTAATGGTAGAATTTAAGTTATATGTACTTCAAAAGAATTACTTTTGAAGAACATATCACTTAAGGTGTTGTTGCATTGGAAGTTCATTGTAGGGTTCTGTTAGCATCTAAAAATGATTTAGAAAGTCTAGTATTTCTGTTTCTAGATTTTCAGGGTTGGAATCCAAATTTTAAGTGATTAAAGATTTTTAACTAACCTCTTAATAAAACAATGGATGAAAATAACTTAGAATTAAGAAGTAATTCTAATACACAAGTTTTTATATATTCAAGATTTTTCCTTAAGTTTAGTACTTAAAAATTATTTAAGAAAGTAGATTTAAGATTTTAAGTTGCTAATAGAAAAGTTTTAAATTAATACTTGGAGTAATGAAATGTTGTTTCAGTAAATTAATTTGAGTTTATAAACATTTATTTTTCATTTAGAAAAGCTTATTTGATTCCTGAATTTGTTTCAAATTCATGTTCAATAATAGTACTTAAACATGTTTCAAAATTTCACTCAAAATTATTGTACACAAGTATGAAATGTTATAACAGAAATAGATAGATCTTCTTTTTAGGATCATTTTGATGTATCATTCATATTTTTCTGAATTCAGATGAGTTAGATATGAATTTCCTAAGTATTTACTTTTTTCAGGAATTTGAACTAAAAAGACTAATACTAGTTGTACCCAGCCTGAGTCTACCCATAGAGACTGACCAATGGGTCCCTTGACCAAGTCAAAAGCCACGCATGCAAAGACTAGTCAATGGTGCCCGAGGGCCCCACCTGCCACGTCTACCTCGTCAGAGTTACTCCGGCGATCACCACCGTCGACGATCCTAACTACCAGAACCCGCGCAAAATATCTCCCCTAGAACCCCATTCGATTCTAAACCGAACTATGGTAGAGCCCCCCCAAAATATTCACCGGAGCAACTCCGGCGAGTACCATCTGCGGCGGCTAACTCCGGTGAGTGTAGGAGAATGCACTACGGTTGACTACGAAGAGCAAGAGGAAGCTCAGGAGATAGCTATGCTCACCAGGAAGCTTTCTGCATGCTCGGCGAGTCCAAAGGTCGACGAGGTCGGGAGCACGACCATGAATTTCGATGGTGTACTGTAAAAGGGGAACTTGATGAATCCATCGCTTGGACATGCCTAGGATCGATTCCACCTGCCACAGCGATCTATGAACCCCTCCGCTTCTCCCTGTATCCTCCATGAGCCAAGGGAAGGCCTAAATCGACGGCTCCATAAGGAACTCCGGTGAGCATGTACGGTTGTTGCTGCAGAAGTTTGAGAGAGATAGAGAGAGATGGGGAGGAGTTGAGATGGAGGAGGAGAACAAGGACTTCACAGCTGAGCTCCAGGCCATTTTATAGGGGGGCAGTGGGGTTGTTTCTGTCAATTCCTTGCCGGTGATGGTCAAGATCCGGTGGCGGTATCGATCTCACTGGGAGCACGAATCACTTCGTTCCGAGGCCAGTAGAATCGAGGGGATATGATCTAAGAGCTGGTGGTCAAATGGTTTCGTCGTTGGTCATCGTTGGCTGCCAGCGACATGGCCTCTGCCACCGCGGCGTCGAGCATGCGCGAGAGGCTAGGTTGAAGATGACGCCTGCCTCGGTGGGTCTCGCCTGCGGTGATAAGGTGAAGAGGTAAGTGGATTGACCGTGCTGGGCTGGCTCCGGGCCGGTTCGATTGGGCTGCGGCCCACTGGCGGTCCGTCCGGTTATTCTTTTTTTTCCTAATTCCTTATCTATTTTCTAGATCCTATATTGGAGCTTTCTAGTTTAAATTTGATTCTATTTTGTGCAATTTTAACTTGGTTACTTCTTCCAAAAGTTTTCCAAATATCGGTTAGACCCTTGTTATGTTTTTTTAGAAACATTTTATGTGAACAAATCATTTATATAGTGGCTATTGTTAAGATTCTTGAATAAGAACTCTAATAGAAACATTTTCAAATACCATATTTTGGTTTTTCCTATTATGGAAAGGGGCACAAAGGAACATGATTTTATGTTTACTAAATTACTCTAAAGACATGGAAACTAATCATGGATACTTGATCTTCTCTTTTTAGGTCTTTGTTTTGAATACTTATGATAATTCTTACCTCTGTTGTGAGATAGGTTTAAGTTGGACTCTTACTCCACAATTGGTCTTAGGATGATATCTGCTTATCAGACAAGGTTTCATACTAACCTAATTAGCTTCATCAGCAAGCATAATCAAGTACTTGACATGATCATACTATTTCCTTCATCAACTCCCATAATAAATCCATTTTATTTCCTTCATCAACTCCCTATACCAAGGTTTTATTCTAGGTTGTAACAACCTTCTGAGATTAAAGATAGAATCTCCCCATTGTATGGTTCATATAGGATTTACTCCACTTCGTAACTTCATAAGTCTGGGTATTGGTTACTTCCTAAAGATGGTTCTAGTCTAGACCAGAATTAGGGTTTATGATGTGATCACCCCTATATCAAATGACTTAACCTAATTAGAATTTAAGTCATAGCTAAAGTCTCCTACTTGACCTTTCTAGGAATGGCTCTAATGCTCTTAAGTTATCTCACCTAAAATTAAGGTAATTCTAATAACCAATTTGGCATTGAGTTAACCTTTCCACTTCTCACATTTGGACTCACTAGATTAGAACATAAGAGTGTAGAATAGATCATGTTTTAAGAATAAGACTTGTTTTGACTTCTTTAACATGAAAGAAGTAGGGTTTATAGAATACCATGATGATCTAGGTGTGAATATATATTTGGTTCTAAAATGGTGTGTCAAGCATTTTAGTTTTACCTCACTTAACTCTATTTTAGTTGTTGTAACTATCACTACCCAAAACAAGAATTTTATTAAAGGTCATATTGAAGTTTATCACGCTCTAGTTGATGAGCTACTTCAATTCCATCAACTCAAGTGAAACTCCAATCACTTTGATAGGTTTTATTTAAACGCGCGAAAATTACCCGTATTTTCTATGCATGAAATGCAATGCACACATCTGTTGCCTCTATTTTATGACCTCTAATACTGGGATATTACATAGATGCAGTTGGATGGCGGTCTATGTATTTTGTTGTAATGCCTAGAGTAAATCTCATAGTGATCCTCTTGACATATGCACGTTATCTTTATTCTATCAATTGCCCAACTGTAATTTGTTTTCCCAGCATGTTGTTATTTATCTTATGGAGAGACGCCACTAGTGAAATGTGGACCCTGGTCCAATTCCTTTACATTGCTATCACTTGTTTACTTTACTCGCACTGTTTAATTTCTTGCATACTACTATTGCTTTCTACTCGATATGCTCATTCCTTTGTTTACAGCAAACCGGTGAGATTGACAACCTCATCGTAAGTTGGGAGCAAAGTTCTTGGTTGTGTTGTGTGCAGGTTCCGTGTTGCTGCTAATTGAAGACGCGCTAACAAGTATCGTTAACGGCGCCCTTGTTGGAGTGTCACTAAGCTAGCAAGTATCACCTTCTGGAGTTTGGCTTTTTCGTACTAGACTGACAAACCTTGGTTTCTTACTAAGGGAAATTTGCTTTTGTGCTCATCATACCTTCCTCTTGGGGTTCCCAACTAGACGGTGATTTACATCAACACTGTGCCGCAACAAGCAACAATTTTCTGGCGCCGTTGCCGGGGAACTGAAGAAGAAGAAGCTCCGACGTCGACTACATTTTCCCACATCAACTACGCGCCAGCAGGCGCTACAAGTTCTTACTTCATGGTATTGATCTAGAGGGTTAAGGGATTCATGTGAGGGAGAGACGAATTCCTAAGGTAGTCAAGACAAAGATGAAGAAATTGCAAGAAGAAGGAAGCCAAACCAGAAGGGAATGCAAGCGAAGTCACCTTACATGTGATAATTAAAGGATTCCCATGGTGAATTTCTTGCAAAGCAAGCTCTGAAGAAAGGAGTATGATTAGAGGGACCACTAATTAGGTTAGCTACAATTGAGTTTGAGGTATTTGAGCTCGTTGTTATGCATCCTTGGTTAGGCTTAGTACATCACAGGTTGATTGAGGTGTTGTAGTACCGATGATCCATTCCGGTATCGCTTGCTGCTTTATTCAGCCTGGGAGTGGTAACCCCAGTGTTAATAGCGTGACTAAGACACATAAAATTTATGTATAACTTTGATCCCTAGTCCCAAAATCTTGAACTATAGATTGGTGGTTATGACGTTAGCAATGCCTTTGCTTATCTTAGAGTTGTAGTCTTTGTCTACAGACCAAGACTTGTGAGATTTTCATAGGTTTTCATGTTATTAATGATCCGTTGAAGCCATTGGTTCATTTATAACCCTGTTAGTTCTTATTTTGATTAACTTATACAATTGCCTGTCATGGATGTCCTTCGGTACAAGAGAAACTCTGCCGGATTTCTCCCATGGCATTGTATGAATCCTAGCAATTAAATTAGGATAGATAGCGATGGTATACCCTAATTCTCATCAACCTTTAGAACTTCTGAGTAATTAAATGCATCCAATAGTTGAATAGAACATCCTACTTAAACATATAATTGAAGAACTCATACCGGATATCCACAATTGTGTGGGTACACCGCAGATATCTTCAAGAGACCATTATACAGACATAGTAGTAAGACCAACCCAGACTTGTAGTCTAACCATGGAGTCCAAATAGTTAGAGGACGAGACTTTTAGAGACCATTAGGAAAGCCTAAGGGGGAGAGTGAGCCCCAAGTTGGAAGTATAAGACCTCAACTACTCTAAGGTTAGCCTTATTTTCATAAGGTTGTCTCAAGACACTATTTGAATAGCTCTCTCAGAGGGTAATTAGATTGGACATCAAGGTTTATACCTCAAGGGAGTAACAACTAGACCCAAACTTGACCAAAAGGAGTTAGAAGAAGTTGACCATGAACCACACCTAGTATGAACCACAGTGGGTAACTTTTCAAGCATAAAGGACCAAGATCAAACTTATGAAGGTGAACCAAAACCCTAGATTGGATAGGCTAAATGAGTCTAATCCATTCCATGGAATTGACTTTTTAGGAATACCTATGCTTTAATGGACCTCTAAAGTATTATTATGAGCTCCATGAAACCTTGTTTTATAGACAGTAACCCGGCTATAAATAGAAAGTTGATACCCTAGTGTGGAGACCTAACCAAAATAGTTTGTAAAGCTAAGTAAACTAAGGTGCCGAAGACTATTGGATTCTCCAAGAATGTTGGAAGACAACGTAGGATTTATTCTAGTGATAATTGTTCAAAATCGGACAAAGAGGATTCAAGAGATACTCTGAACAAAGGGATAGTATCTATATCCAAATTATTTGGAGATGGAGTTGCAAGCTGGGCGACATCAACGATAAGCTCAGCCCAAACGTAAGAGAGTTTGAACTTCGAGGATGAAGTTTATTGTAAGAGAGTTTGAACCAAAGTGTGCATTGCATTCATGCATAGAAAATCTGGGAAATTTTCACGCTTTTAATAAAACTAGTCAAAGAGATTGAAGTTTCTCTTGAGTTGATTGAATTGAAGTAGCTCATCTACTGAAGTGCGATAAACTTCAACATGACCTTTGTTAACAACCTTGTTTTGGGTAGGGATAATTATAATATCAAAAGGAGATGAATGTGAGGTAGGATTAATATGTTAAAACATCACTTCACAACCTTATATCCAATACTACCATGAGTATCATGGTAGTTCATAAACCTGAACCATTGAAGCCATGCCTAGCATAAAACAAGATTACACAATTCTTGCCCTTGACTCTTGATCTATCCTATTCCTTTATATGTAAATCTATTTATCTCCAGAACAAGAAGAGAGTCTATATCAATTCCAGTATCTTTCTCATCTCTTGAGATGGAACTTTAGGATCTAATCCAAAAACCCAGGAGTAGTAGAGATTAACCTAATACCAAGTTGATGAGGAGATATCCCAACTATAGTTGTGGTGTATACTCTGAGAAGATTAGAACCATTGCTAGAAGGGTATCAAATGTGTAGTATCTTGGAGTTAAGAAGTGTTCAGTTCTCTTAGCTAAGGGGTATTCTAAGAGAATAGTTTGGCACTAGTGAATCATGGACCTTGATTAGCCAAATCGAACCCAATCCATATGATCAAAGGATTGTAATGATCATCTTGATATCACATTGAGTGTGGAATACATGATTAACTAAATAGAAGACTAAGCTATATGATCAATGGATCAAAATGATCATTATCATGTCACATTGAAGTGGGACAGTGACATATGGGAAGTCAATGGATCAAAGATAATCAAGTTATGATACAAATAAGATTGATACAAGAGGAGTAATATTCATGTGATGGGAGATAGACCCTATATGGGAATACCACAATGGTGGAAGTTATATTCTTAATCTCTGAAGATAGGTACAATCAAGTATGGATACCTAGATGGAAGGAGTAGGTGAAACAACCACAAGGTGGAATATGATTATGAGTACTATGGTATCCTGGCCCTAGAAGTCAACATCTAGGGCAATGCATTGATTGGATTGACTAGATCTCAAGGAGAGTATGTGTGGTAATCTTGATCATAAAACCTTCAGTAGGAGTATGAAGAAAGTGAGTTGAGCATCCTAAGGGATCTGGATTCATGAGTCATATAAAGGAGATGCATGTTATTTCTAGTATAAGTATGTGAAGAGCTTTAGTGTCAAGCTCAGAATATGGATTTAGGAAGAGTAGTGAAGAAATAAAGTGATCATGTTAAGTGTATGATTATGCTTATTGAAGGAGGGTGATTAGGCTATTTATGAAACATAGTCTGATAAACAGATATCATCCTACCCAAGGTTGGGGTAGGAGAGCAAAGTAAACCTATCTTGTTTAGGAGGAGGATATTCTTATGGGAGTCATATGGATGGACTTAGTGCATATACAAGATTCCATGGACAATGCAAATTGATATAGGTGGAGGAGACCACAAGATTATACCCTAGATTGAGGTTTAGACTAAAATCAATGCCACCCTAGTCCCATCTCAGAGAGGGAGAGAAATACAATCATATCCAAACCCATCCCTTTTCATCTATCCCTCGGGAACATATCCTATTATTCATGTTCCAAATTATGCATCACTTTGTGAGCATATACAAGTAAAACCTAGAATCATGTTCCATCCCTAAGGTCCAAGTATTGTATTTAAGCAACAATTATTATGAGATTAAACCAAATATAGTACCCATTGATTAACTTGCATCTATATGCATCTTGATCCTCATACCAAGTCATTAACTATTACTTACAAGAGAGAGATAAAAGATGTCTTAAACTACCCAAGTAAATAGTCAAGAAAACCACTACTGAATTTGGAATAGCCCATAGGGCATTGTCAAGTTCTTAGGAAAATTATTGAACACTACAAAGTGATCTTCCAAATCTTCTCTAAAAAGACTCTTAATCAAATATTAATAATATCTAAAGTATTTAGGTGACGAGGGTTAACTCGACAAATGTCCTAGATAAAGGACTTAGGATCGGGGGAATAGGGCGTCAGATGAACTCGAAGGTAAAATTAGTCAAACAAGGTGTGTATCGAAAGTAAACATGGGTGATGAACTTGGCTCACTTTCAATCTGGCCCTCACCGTCCTCTCCTGGCCCCTATATATAGGTGGCCATGTCTCAAGGATCGGGAGGGGTCCGATACATATTACAACATCGGTGTACGACATGAACTCGTATTTCCACTACGATTACACTTGGGCCTAGCTTAACGGGCCTCAGGGTACTCAAGTAACGGGCTCTATTATCTATACCCTTGTCAGTAGACCCCGAGATTCTGCCAGAATTGTAGATTTGGGTTGAATCTCAAATCTTCATTTCTTCGACTTGATCAATCTTTTCGACTTCTTCTTCCTATACTAAAAAATAAACATCTTTCATTATATTATCTCGCAAGGGGTTTTGATGAACAATCCTAACAACTCTGATGGATCAAGAGGCCAGTTAACTGCCGGAATAGATACTTGTCACCTACTTCAAATTCAATCCCCTTGGACTTGAATCTGGGAAACTGGTCAAACCCATTCTTTTTCCGCATTTAGGACTTACAAAGAACGAGTCCCAGTGGTTCTCAGGGCACCCAGTGCGTCCACCAGGATTTTCTTCGCGTCGTAGACACGGATAAGTACTAGCATAGCGCATTCATGTGTGTATACCAGGCCACATAGGACGGATCCTAGGGTCTTACCTTCACGATATATTTCAATCATGGCATTCGAGTTTTGTCGCGATGACACAACTCGAGAATCATATGTCGCAGCCTTGTTTGACTGTTGGAATGTACAAAATATTCGAGTTGTTCTTTCAAACTCTCGTAAGTAACTCTCGATGGGAGTAATCGATCTTTATTTTGTCGACAATGAAGTCAAAGTTCGTTGCCGATGAAAGGTAGTCGATTGCGCCTATATTATTTGTCGTCAAGTTGGACCATTATCATTGGGTGCACAACCAGCGCTCCTGATGTAAGTACCCCGAGGCTATGGACGGGTACTTGTAGCCGATCATAGGCTCCAATTTCTTCTTCTTCTTTCTCCTGAGTTCTTTCTCAAAACTGCCTTTTTATCGGGTGCGCGGCCAGCGCTCCCGATGGGAGTAGCCCCCGAGGCTATGGCCGAATTTTTTGGGGTATAGGCTCAAAATATAAATACGTCTGCCTAATAAATTTTCTCATATGATAGTTTTGGCATGTTTGTGCTTAATTTTTCTACCTTGTCTTCTGATGATATGAGCCCCCGAGTCCATGACGAGGTGCGTTGTGCTCCGTGATATACTTCTACACTTGTTTGTCCATGTTGCAATTTTCTCCTTATAACCATACACGTGTCTTGTCTTTGATATATTGTTGCTGCCTTATCTTTTGCTCGGGGCAAAATATAAAAAGCCCGTAGATGTATTTGGACCTTTACTTTGCAGAGGCCCATTTTAGTTTAGTTATAAATAAAGCTCACTGGCTAGGGAAAAACCCTAATTCTTCCATTACTATCTTCCTCCGCCGCATTGTCTTCCTCTCCCACATCTCATCTAGGGTTTCCTCTATAAGCGCTTGCCTCCCATGGCCGATGCTGGTGGTTCGCACCTGAACATCGGTGCGCAGGTGCAGAAGCGGGGTCACGGCTATCCTCGCGGTAGTAAAAATAAATCCAAGGACCCTGCTACGGTGGCCTCACCGTCCGTGCCTGTGAAACGGCGCCCTGGCCGCCCTGTGGGGAGTAAGAACAAGCCCAAGGTTTCTGCTGCTGCACCAGGTCCTAGCGCTCTGCCGCATAATGCTTCTCCTCCTCCTTCTCCCAAAGTTTATTCTTTCTTCCGTGTTGCCGGCGCTCAATGCCGTGAGATTCAGTGGGTTCCGCTGAAATTTACTGAGTTCATGGATGGGCGGGAACTTCGTGAAGCAGTCCTTCGTGAACACTCTGGAGGCTCCCTACGAGGTAGAGGTGTGGTACGACAGAGACGGCGAGATGTACTTCAGGGGCGGCTGGTCCCATTTTGCAGAAGACCACGACCTCCACCAAGGGTTTTTCATGATCTTTGATTACCATTGCGGTACATCGAAGTTTGATGTGAAGATCTGTGATGGTACTCAGTGCTAGAAGAAGTATGAGGCGGAAGTACACTTTCATTAGATGCTCCCTCAATGTAATCTTTCCTTTTTAGTTCTTGATGTAATAAGTACTCATGATGATCTTCATTTTGTGTCTCCTTGTTTATATATTAATAGACCATGGGAACTAATAAATGTTATAAGGTATGCTTTTGATTTACCACCGAGTTATCTTTGAACTATGCTTACTTTTTTTGTCGAATATTGGGTTGTGAACAACCTTGTAAATTTTCTCGAATAATCATGGATACGGGATCTCAATGATTGCTTATTTATTTCATACGACTCGAGGGCCGGAGCCCCCGAGTGGAAAAGTAGAAACATGCTTATACATATTGTCGAGTTGACCTAAAGAACCCAACATGTGGCCTCATGTTCTGGGTTCAGAGGGTCATGACTCGAAAGTTCATGTCGCCATACTCCTTCTATGCGTAGAATCGCCGTAGTTGTTCTGCATTCCACGGGTTGCTCTCATCTTTCCCTGTTTTCTTGTCTTGTAATCGATAAGCTCCTCCTGGTATTACTTCTGTTACGATGTAAGGTCCTACCCATGGGGACTCTAATTTGCCATGACCATCCTGCTTGAGTCGTAAAACCAAATCTCCTACCACGAAAGATCGTGGACGAACTCGACTACTATGGTAGTTTCATAAGATTTGCTGGTATTGCATGGCTCTGGCGAGCGCTACGTCTCTTGCTTCGTCGAGTGCATCGACATTGTCCTGAAGTGCTTCTGTGGAAGTTGTCTCGTCGTAAGCCGCGATTCTTGGGGCTTGATGGGTGATTTTGATTGGAAGCACGGCTTCTGCATCATGGACCAGAAAGAAGGGGTTTCTTGGGTAGCCGCATTGGGTGTAGTTCTGAGACTCCAGAGCACGGAGGGTAGCTCATCTACCCAGGCATATTTAGCTTTCTCCAGGGGTGCTAACAGCCTCTTTTTTATCCCGTTGCATATTAAGCCATTAGCTTTCTCGACTTGTCCATTTGTCTTCGGATGTGCCACATATGCGAATTTCAGTTTGATTCTCATATTTTCACAGTAGCTCTTGAACTCTTTTGATGTGAAGTTTGTCCCATTGTCTGTGATGATGCTGTGTGGTACTCCGAAGCGAAATACTATAGACTTGATGAAGTTGATTACTGTTGTGGAATCTTGGGTTGTTACCGGGGCTGCCTCTACCCATTTGGTAAATTTGTCGACTGCCACCAACATGTAGACATGTCCTCCTGGCCAAGATTTGTGCAATTTTCCTACCATGTCGAGACCCCATTGTGCAAAAGTCCAAGATAATGGTATCGGATGCAATTCTGCTGCTGGTGCGTGTGGTCGAGATGCGAACCATTGACAGGCCTCGCATTTTCTGACTATGTCTTTCGCATCTTCAATGGTTGTTAACCAGTAGAATCCTGCATGAAAGGCTTTAGCTGCAATAGCTCTGCTGCTAGCGTGATGCCCACATACTCCTGCATGGATGTCTTTTAGTATTCTTGTCCTTCTTGAGGAGTGACACATCATTGTAGAATGCCCGTTATACTTTTCTTGTACAGCTTCCCTTGTAACACGACGAAAGCCTTATATCATCGTATTATCCTTCTTGCTTCTACTGTGTCTTCGGATAGTGCTTTGTTTATCATGTATGCCAAGTATGGCTGCATCCAGGTTTCTTCGATCATCATAACTTCTTCTGGTTCTGCTGTGCTTCCTTTGCCATGCTTGCCAGCCCCCGATCCTGTTGCTTGGTGCTGGCCTTGTTCTTCTATAGTCAAAGTTTTGTTACTCTTTATTGATCTCTCTACAATTTCTTCCCAGAAGACTCCTGGTGGTATAGGCAGGCATTAGGACCCGATATTTGCTAAATTATCGGCTTCCTTGTTGCTGGCCCTGCTGACGTGCGAAACTTCGCATCCATCGAATGTTCCCTCTATATAGTAGTATAATTTTCTGTATGCTGTCATATTGTCACTGATGGCGTCATACCTGTTCATCACTTGTTGGACGACGAGATTCGAGTCCCGGAATATTTTCATTCGAGTTGCTCCGCACACTTTGGCCATTTTCATTCCGTGGAGCAGAGCCTCGTATTCGGCTTCATTATTAGAAGCTTGAGGAAAACTCATCTTTAGAATATATTTTAACTTGTCGCCTTGTGGTGATATCAGGACTACTCCTGCTCCTGCGCCTTGGACTCTTTTTGTTCTGTCGAAGTACATTGTCCACACACTCGATGGATCTAGCGGTCCTATGTTTTGTAACTCTAGCCACTCTGTTGTGAAATCCGGCAGCACTTGCGATTTGATTGCCTTTCGCTTTTCATACGTGATGTCCAGGGGTGATAATTCGATTCCCCATAAGGAGACACATCCTGTTGCTGAAGGGTTGTTTAATATATTGTATAGTGGTGCTTCGTTGACCAATATGATTGGATGCACCGCGAAATATTGCCGTAGCTTTTGTGCTGTTGTGAATACACTGTATGCAAGTTTTTGATAGTGCGGGTACCTCTGTTTTGTTGGAGATAGTACTTTACTGAGGAAATATACTGGCCTCAGGACTCCATGAGCTTTTCCCTCTTCGCTTCTTTCGACTACTAATACTGTGCTTACCACTTGATATGTTGTTGCAATATACAGTAGTAGTAGCTCTTTTTCATTTGGTGCGACCAACACCGGCGGTGTGGAGAGCACTTTTTTCAATTGGGTGAAAGTTGTATCCACTTCTTCTGTCCACTCGAATTTGTCGTCTGATTTTTTCATGAGTGCATAGAAAGGAAGTGCTTTTTCTCCCAATCGTGCGACGAATCGACTTAGTGCCACGACGTGTGATACGTCTCCAACGTATCTATAATTTTTGATGCTCCATGCTTGTTTTTACACCATTTGCCTATTGTTTCGTTACACTTAGTGGCACTTTTATGCATTTTCCGAAACTAACCTATTAACAAGTTGCCACAGTGCCAGTTTCCTGTTTTCTGCTATTTTTGTGTTTCAGAAGTGATACACAGGAAATATTCTTGGAATTGGACGAAACAAGTTCCTGAAGTCTTATTTTACCCGGAAGCTTCCAGAGATCTGAAGAGAAGTAGGAGGGGGGCCACCAGGGCCCCACACACAGGGGCGGCGCGGCCAGGCCCCTGGCCGCGCGGGCCCCGTGTGAGGGCGCCTGGCCCCTCCTCTGACATCGACCATTCGCCTATAAAGACCCCCCGATGGAAAAAACCTAAGGACCCGATCAGATTTCCAGAACACATCGCGATCCGCCGCCGCCGTCGACCCGAAGATCGGGAGGGTCCAGAAGCTCTTCCCGGCACCCTGCCGGAGAGGGGAATCGCCACCGGAGGTCTTCTTCATCGCCATGCTTGCCTCCGGAGGGATGAGTGAGTAGTCTACCTTGGACTATGGGTCCATAGCAGTAGCTAGATGGTTGTCTTCTCCACCATGTGCTTCATGTTTAGATCTCATGAGCTGCCCTACATGATTGAGATCACCGTTATGTAATTCTACATGTTTGGTTTGTTGGGATCCGATGAATATTGGTGTTTATGATTAAGTTGTTGTACTGAATTATATCTTTTGTTATCTCTATGTTGTTTATGATCTTGCATGCTCTCCATTGTTAGTAGCTATCTTGGCTGAGTAGTTGCTAGTGACTCCAAGAGGGGGTATTTATGCTCGATAGTGGGTTCATGCCTCTATTTCACCTGGGGGAGTGACAGAAACCTCTAAGGTGGTAGATGTGTTGTTGCTACTAGGAGAAAACAATATTCATATGCTCAAGGGCATATGCTTTGTTTACATTACACACTTTGCTTAATGCAATTATCTGGTGTTCGCAACTTAATACTACTGGGGTGTTCGGATTGATATCCCCGGGAGTGGATTATTAGTCATAGATGCAGTTGGATGGCGGTCTATGTATTTTGTTGTAATGCCCAGAGTAAATCTCATAGTGATCTTCTTGACATATCACGTTTATCTTTATTCTATCAATTGCCCAACTGTAATTTGTTTACCCAGCATGTGTTATTTTATCTATGGAGAGACACCACTAGTGAACTGTGGACCCCGGTCCTATTTACATCATATTGCTATCACCTGTTTACTTTACTCGTACTGTTTACTTTACTCGCATATTATATTGTTTTCCACTCAATACACTCATAACCTTTGTTTCAAGCAAACCGGTGAGATTGACAACCTCATCGTAAGTTGGGAGCAAAGTATTTGGTTGTGTGTGTGCAGGTTCCGCATCACCTTCAGTCGTCGCCGTCTCTCCTCTCCTGATCGATAAACCTTGGTTTCTTAACTGAGGGAAAATTAGCTGCTATACTCATCATACCTTCCTCTTGGGGTTCCCAACAGGCTGGTCATCACCACGCACAAGGAAGCTTCTGGTGCAATCAATCACGTGCCATCAGCGTGTCCTGTGAGCTTCTGTACGTCGTGCAGTTTTGTTGGTTTCCCCATTGTTAGTATTGCTTGGATCTTTTCTGGGTTTGCTTCTATTCCTCTTGCTGATACCAGGAATCCCAGAAGTTGTCCTGCTGACACGCCAAAAGAACATTTTGTCATGTTGAGCTGGAGCTTGTACCTGTTTAGGTTGTCGAAGGTTTCTGCCAAATCGCCGATTAAGGACTCTTCTTTTCTTGTGGTGATGACCACGTCATCGATGTAGACTTGAATGTTGCATCCTATTTGACTTCTGAGGCAGTTTTGTATTATATGCTGGTAGGTTGCTCCTGCGTTTTTTAAGCCAAAAGGCATGACTTGATACCAGAACACGTCGTATGGTGTGATAAAAGCTATTTTTCCTTGGCTTCTTTCTTCAGCTTGATCTGGTTGTAACCAGAATATGCGTCTAGGAAGGAAAGCCTTGCACACCCCGTTGTTGAGTCTATTATCTGATCAATGCGAGGTAGAGGGAAGGGATCCTTTGGACAGTGCTTGTTGAGAGATGTGTAGTCGACACACACTCTTTGTACGTCTGTGTTTTTCTTGGGGACAATGACTGGATTAGACACCCAAGTCGATGCTTTGATTTCTCGGATGAATCCTGCATTTTCTAGCCTGTGTAGCTCGGATGCTATTGCTTTCCTTTTGGGTTCATCAAATCATCACAGCGGTTGCTTAACTGGCTTTGCTTTAGGATCCACATTTAGTGCGTGCTCGACGAGTTCCCTGGGAACCCCTGGCATGTCTGAAGGACACCAGACGAAGATTTCCCAGCGCTCACGGAGGAACTCGACGAGCGCGCTTTCCTATGCGGGATCCAAGTTTACTGCTATAGAGGTGGTCTTGTTTGGATCTGTAGGGTGGACCTGGATTTTCTTTGAGTCTTGGGTTGCATCGAAAGCCTGATCTGGCAGGGATCATCCGACGTCGGGTAACACGTTGTGGTCAGTTTCGCCCTTCAGCCTAGCGTATTCTGCTGTCATGCCAAAAGTTTGCGCCAGCCTGTTGAATTCTTTGTCACAAGTGTTGGATACTTCGAAGCTGCCTTGTACCATGATTGTTCCTTTGGGTCCTGGAATTTTGAGTGTGAGATATGCATAGTAAGGTACTGCCATGAACTTTGCAAATGCTGGGCGCCCCAGGATTGCATGATACTGTGAAGGCCAATCCATGACTTCAAACTCTAACTTTTCTCTACAATAATTGCTGCTATTGCCGAAGCAAACGTCGAGTTCTATTTTCCCGAGGGGGTAATTTGGGCCTCCTGGTACTATTCCATGTAAGAAACAATCTGTCGGCTTTAGGCTTTCCAATGAGATGCACATTGCCTTTAGGGTTCTTGTGTTTACTAGGTTTTTTGTCGCTTCCTGCATCCATGAATACTCGCCCAATATCGTACCCTCCTATTTGCGCTTTTAGCACCATTGGCGCGTGCCCTGGCCTGGGCACTTTCCTCGGGTGGTCTGCTCTGCTGAACCTGACTGGTTGATCGGGCCATCTCAAGTACTCTGTAGTAGCTGGTGGTAATGATATTGCTAGATTTACTTGTCTAGATATGCTCTTCCGTTCTTTCTTGGATTTTGGTACCGGTTGGATCATTGCAGATATATATACTTTTGACTCCAGATGTTTTGCTAGACGCTGTACTTGATATTCTTGACTTGTACTCTTTCCTCCTTGACGTGCTCCTTGGTTCGAGTCCATGGCACTTTGCAACCTTAGGAAGGTTCTGCAATCCTTCTTCTGGTGATTAGAAACTCTTTTCCCATCTAGGTATGCGTAATGGATGCGACAGGGTCCATGGAGCATGTCCTCCGCCGATGGGCCGAAATACTTTGGCTTTTCTACTCCACGATTACCTCTTGCCTGAAACTCCCTGATTTCATAGCCTTCCTCGTTCCTTCTTTCATATCCTGCGGCTATCTGATTTCGCCTTGCGTGGTTGTGTTCATTGCGGTATCTTCGCCTTTGCTTACTTGCTCTGTCGACTTCTGGTGATCATCCCTGTTTATTGTTATATGCATCCTCTCCATCGGTGAATCTGTTGGCTACTTCCATTAATTCTGATACTGTCTTGGGCTTTGTTCTCTCTAACTCTTCCACGAGGTCCAAACGACGAAGGCCTGCCGAAAAAGCATCTATTGCCTGCTCGTCGGAGACGTCTTCTGCAGATTTTTTGATTACACTCCACCGTTGTATCTAAGAGCGCAGAGTTTCATCTTTCCTATGTACGCACGACTTGATTTGTTCTAGTGACGTTGGGCGTTTGTATGTTGAGCGAAAATTTCTTGCAAATTGGCTCTCTAGTTCTCCCCAACTCCCGATGGAATCGTTGGGTAGAGTATTTAACCAGGACCGTGTTGCGCCGGTGAGGTGTAACTGCAGACTTTGCATTGTCGTTGCTCTCATTCCTCTGAGTATTTGTACTGCTTGCAGGTAGTCTGATAACCATAGCGTGGGTTCTTGCGATCCATCATACTTTTGCTGATCGTGTGGCAGCTTGAATCCTTTGGGTACCCTCGTTCTGCGAACCCTTCGGGTAAAGCATAGCACGCCCATCTCTTTTTCGTCGTCTTTGTAATTTTCTTCTTTCCACGCATAGCGCGCATTGTTTACTCTTGCTTGCACTATAATATTCATTGCATCCTCATTTCATGCTTTACGCTTTTCGTCGCCTGACGATTCGCTTGTTTTGTTTTGCGAAGGTTGGTGCTTAAATCCTTCCTTTCGCTTCTCCTTATGATATGTCGCCTTTTTCTCTGGAAGATATTTCCTTAGCCTGTCTTCTACCAACCCGAGGCTTCATATTGCGGCTTGATGCATGTGTTCCCGCGGATCTCCAGGCTTTGGTTGCGTAGTTAGTAGGTACGCCTGTGCTGCTTCCAGTGCTGCCTCTGGTGTGTCTTGCATAAAATCCTCTTCATCATCTGATGGATGTGCACTTAAACTTTTTATATGGCTTTCTTCTTTTGCCCATGCTGTTGTCCTCCTGCTGTGCTTTGGGTCTCTGTGCCTTTCTATGCTAGACTCTGATGCATCACTATATTCATCCCAATATGCTCCACTTGATACGCTATTGTTTTCTTGGCTTCTCACGAACTTGTCTCTTTCCTCCCTCAGCTTCTTTCTATGTTGGTGCAGTGCGTATTGATACCCCATCAGAACTTCTCTTCTTGAATCGGCGGGTACTTCCGTGCCGTGATTGATGGCTGACATGATAATTCTCCACTCCCCGGTGGAGACATGAATTTTCTCCTTCTCCTTCTTACCGTTGCTCCTGAGTTTGTCGACTTCCCCATTAACTGCATGATCATCCTCTTCTGCTGCTTTAGTGATAATGACGCGTAACTGGTGTATGCTTTTGGAGACGCCACTGCTTCCGGTGGCGAAGTCCCTTTGACTGTCGTGTGACTTGTCCGTTGTTACTTCCACGCTGGGTTCTTCCCGAGTTCCATCGAATTCCTCGAGTTTCTTTTGCGTATTTTCTATTGCTGTGAAACTGACCGGCAAGTTTACCTCGCTGGAAGAGCCCACAGATGAACCAGATATTGTGATTGCCTTGGTTTTGCTTGCCGACGGACCCGATTTTGCTGGATCCAAAAGGTGTGTCGAACCCGAAGGTCCGACGTAAAAGCTCAGACTTCCAATCGTCAACTACCTCTTTTGATTTTCGTCGACTTTTGGATTGCTGTTGGCTAAAAGCGAAAAAGCTGTCGAATTCATGATTCCAATGCCCCAACTCCCCACGTTTGGCCCCAATTGACGAGGGTTAACTCGACAAATGTCCTAGATGAAGGACTTAGGATTGGGGGAATATGGCGTCGGATGAACTTGAAGGTAAAATCAGTCAAACAAGGTGTGTATCGAAAGTAAACGTGGGTGATGAACTTGGCTCGCTTTCAATCTGGCCCTCACCGTCCTCTCCTGGCCCCTATATATAGGTGGCCAGGTCTTAAGGATCGGGAGGGGTCCGATACATATTACAACATCGGTGTACGACATGAACTCGTATTTCGACTAGGATTACACTTGGGCCTAGCTTAATGGGCCTCAGGGGTACTCAAGTAACGGGCTCTATTATCTATACCTTTGACATTAGGTGTACATGCACCTACAAGATCTTCTTATACATTATAACAAACAATACAAATAAAACTTCCTGCATATCACCGAGACATTATCCAAGTCTTGGCATAATGTCTAGACACCAAACGCAGAATATTTGAATTAGGGCCTTTGATGCAGATTCTAGCCATGTTCAACTAATTAATGCACTAGTACATCAAGTGTTACTATTAATGCATGATAATAATATAGTTATTGTCCTGGGGATATTCCAATAGGGTTTAAGCATTCAAAACCTGCAAACAAGTTGAATTCAATTTGAAAGGATTCAAAACAGAAAACAGAGAAAAAGAAAAAGCAAGAAACAGAAAAAGAGGGAAAGTCCTTACCTGGCCGCAGCCCACCAGGTCGCGGCCCAACAACCGGCCCAGGACCAGCTCGAGTCAGTCCGTTGACCAGGCCGTACCGCTCCGAGCATCATCTTCCTCAAGTAGCTGCATGGCTGCAAGGATGTCGCTCGATCCACTGCCATCGTGTCGACGCCCCAAATGAAGGCCGCCGCACATGATGGTCTATAAGAAGCCTCGCGCCGCTGCCAAACCCTAGCTCCACCTTAGTCCCTCTATCTCCCTCTCTATTCCCCCAGCACACCGAAGACCTCGCCGGAGTTCATCCCAATGCCGTTGATTCCAACTACCCCGGAGCCCGTAGAATGGCTGGGGAGGAGCACCTCGAGTTTCTCGTCATCCTGGAGGAGTCCGGCATCAAGGGGAGCTCGGAATCAAATGAATCGGCGGATTTCCTTCTGCAGCAGTTCGCTAGATTTCTTGATCTTGCAGTCATCTCCGACCACCTCCGTTCTATCTAAGAAGATCATCGTCATTCTGGTGAGCCTGAGAACCTTTGGAGTCCTTCTCTACATCATATTATGAACCGTAACAAGATGCCAAATATCGCCGCCATGCACACTACTAGAAATCCCCTTATTTCCGACGGGAAAATGTAATAACCGATGGGTCGTCGAATAATATACTGATAACCGACGGTACCAATAAAACCCGACGGTTACAGACTACCTCTCGGTTATGACTACCAATAGCCGACGGTGAAGTCATTTTTCCGACAGGGATAAAGCAACTCTCGGCTATGGAATTGAATGACCGACGGTGAACTATAATCTCCGACGGTTCAAATTTAACTCTCGGCTATGATCCCAAATGGCCGACGGTAAATGTGCAACTCTCGGTTATAAGTGAAAATACCCGACGTGACATAATAATAACCGACGGTTGACATTGACGCTCGGGTATATGTTTCGATGGCCAACTAGGATAAGTATGGGGGAATACCGATGGCTATTTTTAGATAATTGCTAATTGCTATAAATTAAATATCCGGCAATTAGGTTCTCACACATAGCTATCGTAATGACCATATACTTCTCTATACTAGTTTTATCTATAATGCCCATCGCTACTCTGGTTAAGCTTAATCGTGTGACTAGTAAAGATGCACGTGCAACGCATGTTCACAATATTATATATTTATTATTTAGGCAAATGAAACACAAAATATGTTCCGAACTTACAGAGATATCGTGCAATGCATGGTTACTTTACTGTCACACAAAATTCTAGTAAATCAAGTAATAATCTTTACTATAGGATTCCAGTTGATGATAGTGAAGCCACTTTGGGTTAAATCATTTGACTTCCAATTATACCTCTACATAATCGGGCATATTACAGTCTTTACCATCGCGACCATTCAAATCAGGAAACTAATTAATCAGCCCATATTAATCACGGAAAGCAATTAATTAGCCCATATCAATCACGGAAAGCAATCAACCAACATTAATATGGAAATTGGAAAATCACATAACCATGGCAATATTGGTGGCCGTCGTCACCGCCTCCTCTCCTCTTCCTGCCTTGATGCTTCCTCGCTCGTGCCTTATCTTCCTTTCACGCCGGCTGGTTCATCGGGTACATCGTCCAGGACCTGCACTGCCGCGGTCTACTCCAGATCTGTCGTCAAGGCGGAACGCCCTACTCCTCCGGCTGTGGTGGTAGAGAGTGGTGAGCAGGTCATAAGATGCGACCATGGTCTTCTGGAGGCGGGAAGGGAAGGGCGGCAAGTCAGCATGGCATAACGCCGACCATCGGCATCCAGTTCTCATAGACGAGCCTTCCTTCTTTCTAGGATTCGTTTTTAGGCCAATTTCTTGAGCTATGTTCGTATTCATCTACTCCACATCTGAATATTTGGGGTTTGATGCTTATTTCTTGCTTTCCAATCCATGTGCTATGCGTAGCTTTAGATGTTTGTAGTTGATACTCATGATCAGATATAACAAATTGTTTCTCTTATGGGCTGATGTCAAATCGAACAGTGAAAGCAAAGCCAAGGGTCAAATACAGTATAGAGAAGAAAGAGGCATGCGTCAGTTTCAGAACCTGCTGCCAAGCATCGGGAGGTAAAGAAAAGAAAAACGTACAGGGAATCCTATATAACTAAGAAGTTTACCCCCACTAACCTATTTCTCTAAACATGCAGCCATGCCACCTCAGCGGTCCCACCATAATACTCAACTCATGGCCACCTCATCCGATACATGCAGACCAAGCACAGCTCGCCTGTTCGGGTACTGACGCCTTCCCAGTTTTAGACCCCTTCTAATTCCAGGCACTTCAATGTGACTCTCTCTCTTCCTCTTCAAATTCTTCTCTCGCTCTGAATGGAGCTGAACCGGCCGTTCACTTCCCACCCCACTAAGAATTGTAACTGCTATTCACATGTTTGCTATATATGGCGTCTATCTCTTCTGATCTCTCTCAATTAGCGAATCGACCAGACTGCCATGGCTTTCCAGATAACAGAAATCAGCTTCATCTTCCTCACCTATCTGGCATGTCTCCTTAGTTTTTTCCACGCGACCACAGATCGATTTCCATTAGAGACAACGGAAACAAACGGCACCAGCCAGATGTATATATGTCTCCTTAGTACCTCCCCGTTCTTCTCAGTCCTTGCAGGCGGTTGATTACAAGCAGCAGACATGGGTGGTTTGTGGACAACCAGATCGCTTACATGTGCGTGTCAAGAATCGTCAATGGAAGCCTCACGCTTATCTTTGATCTATTACAAAATTTGAATCTGATCTATTGCTGTTCTTTGGTGCATACGGACATCCAGCTTTTAGGACATGGCATTTTCTGCAGGAGATTATTTTGATTCAGTACATGGCTGATTGCAGGTGCGACGAATTATTCACCTTGCAAGGTGCAGACTGATTATTTATAAAATATTTTTTCCTCTGTTGTTTGTTGTTTCTTCAATCTCTCCCCGGCTGAGCGAATGTAAGTGTTGCCGTCTCTATTAATTAGCTTA
Source organism: Dactylis glomerata (assembly GCA_007115705.1). Classification (NCBI taxonomy): domain Eukaryota; kingdom Viridiplantae; phylum Streptophyta; class Magnoliopsida; order Poales; family Poaceae; genus Dactylis; species Dactylis glomerata. The sequence goes on along the minus strand of QXEO01001278.1, from coordinate 3,317,983 downwards.
TTTTTCATCATGCATCGTCAATTGCTTATATGAATGCATGGAAGATTAATTCCATTTGTTGTTTTCTATTCATATAATTTAATTTCTATCCGTGAATGTGATAGTTTCTTTTGCACACATGACACATAATTGTTGCACATTACTTTTATCTCTATCAAAGCATTTTCTTCCTCTCATTTATTGCAGCTTTGAAGCATATTTTTCGGGATATGATCAAATATCCGTCCAAGCCTCGGAGTTTCAGGCCAGATTACAATTATTACATGATTTATACTAATTTGACACATTATTTCTTTTCCATGTTTAACTACAAAGTTTTCCATGTGTTTCTTTCGTAGTCGGACAAGTTGGCCTCTTCTATCAATTCTGATTTTCATATGAATGGTTACTAACTTAGGGTAGAAGAGATAAGTTCAAGAAATCAAATTTTCAGCAGGTTTGCATGTGCTTATCTTGAGTTCGACCTCAATAACTACAGTATCCGAGCTTAGGCTTAGCCTCAGTTTAATGTTTCTTGATCATCTTCTGGCCATTACATGTGTGAGTTCTGCTTCATGCAAATGAACATATAGTATGTACTTCTTAGTCTCAGATTAGTAACTAATGTATCATATGAATAATCATGCAGTTTCCGTTTGTAACTATTCTGGTGAATAGCTGGACCTAAGTCAGGTGGCCCATCCTGTATTTTCTTTTATTTCTTTTCTAGCTATTGTTTAAAGATTTAGTCTGCAAGTCTGATATTTATTTGGGCTTCACGTTGTGAACTTCAGGAGAAAGGATGGATCTATTTTGCCTTTTCAAGCAGCAAGGAAGCTGCATTGGTTTTTTTTGTTCCAATTTAGGGTTGTAATATTATTTTCAGTCAATGACCAAAGTAGCTTTTTACGAGTTGTCAGTGAAATTCAGCATTGAAACTTCATCAATTTACGCAGTGCTGAAGTTACTTTCAAGATTTAAAGCACACTGTCAAGAACATATCTAATTTCATGTTTACAACACACGAGTAGTTTTTGCATGCAGGCCTAGAATTGTTTCTTTTTTACGTCAGTGTCTAATGAATATATGTTCACCTACAGGTGGATAACAAACGACACTGATGGAATTAATTGGTTAATATGTAGTAAATCTGGAACATCGGTATCAGATACATTTTTGGTTCATATTTTATTGGACCATCTTTATTCTTGGATATTACCCGTATTGAAACTTATCAGTTGAATGCCTAACATGTATAACTGTTCCATTCAATTGATGAGGTTCTGACAGAGTTTTGAAGAAGACATTGTTGAGGAATTGATGATGATTATTCCGGTTACATTTTATTCTTTTAGCAATTCTCGCAGAACCTTAGATGAACATTCCATTTTCTATCTCATATTTTCTTTAAAGTAATTTTCTTGCTTATATTTTATTAATCTTTGTCACTAATGTCCCGCAGCAACGCGCGGGGTATCATCTAGTTTCTTTATATGTCTATTTGCAAAAGTACTACTAATACTTAGGGTAGTAGAACCTGGCTTCTTTGTTTTCTTAAGAAATTGGAGACTCTGGAAGCACAATAAGCTGATGTTTTCACTGTATATGGACAAAGGCATCTGAAAAGATTTAATTACTGCACTGGCCTGAGACGCCATGAGCACCATCGCCTTCCATCACCACTCCCGCGTCCATGAACCATGTCGCCAAGCCGCCACAGCGTCCCTGAACCATGTTGCCAAGCCGCCACAATCTCCCTGGCGATCTCACGATGTCTCTCAAGGTATGCGCTCCCACCACACGAGTGGTGGCTGCATGGTGGCCCAACCGAGCGCCGACGGTCAGACGAGTCGACGATCTTCCAACACCCTCAATTTTGGTGTTGGCTCTCCATGATTGTGCCGGTCCTCTCCTCTAATCACATGGATGCCTCTTTGTTTATCCAGATTGGTTAGAGACTGAGTTTTTGTCCATGTGAAAATTGCAGTACGCGGTGATTGAGTTTGCTTCCATCTGAAAATTGCAGTGTGCGGTAATCTACTGTCATCCTGAAAATAAATCTGGTTCACTCATTAGACGATATTTCTTTCACTTCAACTCTGAAATCTATGCATTCTCATTGAATTGTCTATTTGTGTGATGGCATGTTAATTGTCTGTAATATCTTATGCAGGGATAATACTAATTCATTATACAAGGTAGTGGTTAATCACAAGAATATGTATTATGTCTGACTGCTCTTTTGCCCCTACCAATACTAATTCATAATATGAGGATGCTTTGTGCTATATTGCACTTCTCTATATTTCCACGAATTTATTTCACTTCAACTCTGAATTCTAATATTGTTCGGTGTCAGCCTGAAAATAAATCATTGTCTTCGGTTCTGACATAAGAGCTTTTTGTTTATCTCTATTTTGAAACATTCATGAGTAGCATTTTAGTTTGCTCTAGATTGCTCTTGCCAGTACAAATTTGATTTAGTTAATTTGTTTGTCATGCATTGCATTATTATTTTTCCTCTTTATTGTGCCTACCAACGCCAATTCGTGCATTTGAGATCATTATTTGCCTGGCTTAACATTGTCCAACTATATTATGTTAAATATGTATTGGCTCATTGGATACCTTGCAGATGGCACACAAACAAAAAAAAATGCGGCTTTGCGGTTGGAGGAACACTCCAATATAGGACAACGGATGATGTTTGTTTCTTTAAAATTTGCGAGTAGGTTTCGTTTTGTTTAACTGACCACACCTTTGTTTTCATACATATCTACTAACTATCAGCCGGTTGATAGATAACAATATCATTTTTATGTTTGTTTTGTATGCAGGTATATCTACAACAATCCTAATTTTTTTGTTGCAAAACACGAATAAGAAGGAAAGATAGAAAATTATTCAGGGTTTGGTTATTGAATTTATGTGAGATTTTAGATCATGGTCTGATCTTGCCTTTTGGTAATCTGTTTTATTGAGTTCAGATGATGGGCCTATTTAAAAGGAAGTGAAGATGCCGAGGCTCTTAAGGTTTTCTTCAAATTTATGTAACCAGTCTTTTTTTATGTTATTTATTATTTTTCTTATGTTTTTCTCGACTTTAGAAGTAAAAATTTATCTGACGTATCGATAGAGTCAAAATGCCTGACTCTTCAAACATTATCCATTATATAGGTTACCAAAATATACATCAAAGAGGTAGAATATTATGAGTTTTTAAAATATCTTGTAGATGTATTTATCACACACGTGAAATTTTATCCGTATTGCATTGACATATATTACAAAAAAACCGTAGCAACGCACGGGCATTCAACTAGTATATATATTAACATTGTTACTCACGTTGCTAGTTGCTATTGTAGTTTATCTCACTTCATCGAATATTTACACATGATGGAACAGTTTTGCTCAAATCTCTTCTGTGTAGACTGATCAACACTATATTCAATTATAAGACACCTATACTACCTTTTGCTAATGGGATGACTCATCTTCTGACGTAAGCAATGAAAAATTGTACAGATTACAAAAACGTGATCAAATTAATGCAAGGTATCTGTTTGCATCCTTTGTTTTGAGACTTTCATGCTTAGCAAGAATTGAATATACATTCAGGAAACCGAAGAAACACTCATAGAAAAGCTACCTGATCATAGGATTTATACTACCTGCTCTTTCCTCCATCAAAGCTCACTTCAGTAGATTTTATTATTTATTCACCACCTTCTTGTGATTCACATTTTCAAAGATTCAGAGTCTCAAATCATGTGAACATATACCAAAGAGTATAAATGTGCCCAAACAGCTCACATGCATGCTTCCATCATCTATTTCCTTCAGACTAACACAAAATATCCATGCTTCAAGAGGATTTCGCATTTTACCTGGTATAAGACTAACATTTTGCTATATGAAGGACTGCATGGATTTTTTTACACCATATTCAAAAATCTTCGCAGAGATCAGTGACTTCAAGCAGCATATTATAGTGGCATATTTCTGAATGAACATAACTCAAAAACTGTCAAGAAATCTACATCATTCAGTTTACCGTTAGATACCTTGACATTAACCAGTGCTCCCATCTTGGAGCAAATAACATATACTACGTTGATTAGATCAACAAGCAAAGCAGCGACAAAACAATAATTTCGGAAACTATTTGAAGTCACTGTTCTGGTTCATAAATTGCTAATCTATTTAGAAATAAGATGTCTCCTTACCTCTGTGCATTGCGAGTGCAGCAAGTAGTCTTGAAGCATTAGCACCACATAATCTTTCAAGACAAATAACCAAACTAATCAACCTGAGTAAATGAAAACAGAATCTTCTTCAATACACAATGACACGGAAAAACATGATTAAAAACTGTAACAGAGTATCCTTATTGAGATCTCAACATATAATTGATTCATCGTATAAATATATATGCCTGAAAGATAAGAGTAAGTGTAAAGTGTTAACCTCACTTACCAAGTGCTGGAAGGTGTAAATGCCGCAGCGACGCCCCATGGTCTCCACACACCTTAATACATGCACCTTCTTCTGGCTAGTCATAGTGCATAGTATCATGACACTACCTCTATAATGGATAATATCATATTGTAGTATCATAGTTTGATGATATTAATTGATATGTAGAATCTCAATGCAAATTGATCTATAAGATTTATTTGATACTAGTTTTCCTCGTAACGTGCGCTATGATATGGTATCCACCTATGATCTCTCTCTTCCTTAATTCACTGCCACATCAGTATTTTGGTGGGCCTAAGTTGCATGATACTTGCTATGATACTAGCACTATGACTAGCTTCAGAGTATATACATGTCTAATTGTCTGTAAGTCTGTATCTATAATTTTCAGGCATCAACAAGGTCACAACCATAATTTAATTTTTTCTCTGCCAATTGATTCAAGTAAAAAAAATCTAAGACCAACCAACAAATTCAGAACAGTGTCTCAAGAAAACATATTCAGAAAGAGTGTAGCTGAATATAGCCCATCATATGTTAGTTTTCCTTAAAATTTAGCAAGTATTGTCATATTTTAAAAAATTGGAATTTTATTATCTTAGATTAGTAATGTGCATCATAGAAATAAAATAAAGCTGAAAAAAGAATTGTGGAGCAGCGCGAAGCGAAAAAAGCAAATCCAAATCTAGGCGCGGGCGGCTTATTTCGCACTAATTCTCCGCGCGGCGATGCAAAATTTTGGCGAACCCATCTCATTGATAGGTGGGCCAGGTCAAACCTCAACCACGTCCTACATCTCTATCCCTAATCAGAACTTCCCCACTCCGAAATCCCGGAAAACACCCCCTCCGCTTGCGCCTCGCCGGCCGCTGCTCCGATCTGCCAACACCGGCGGCCTCCTCCACTTTCCCACATAAAATCCAGCCTCCGCGCAGCCACCTCCACCTCCGCTTCCACTATTTATCTCGACTGGGAGCGAGGGAGACCATTCTCAGGGCATGGCCCTGCGAAGACGGGCATTCGAGGCTAAGTCGCAGGGCGTCAGGAGCGGACAGTCTAGTCAAGATCCTGCGTGGAAATCTGTGTGGTGAGGCGGTGGTCAGTGGTGATCATCCACGCCGCCACTGACTTATCAGGTTCCGCCGGATCTTGAGTGGTTGCTCTCAAATCTGTTTGTTCGGATGGGTTGGAATGCCCTGTGGGTACTCCGATAGCCGGCAACTAAGTGGAGTGGTTCTTCCGGTGACATCAAATGGCACATGAAGTTCTATGGAGGATCTCAATCAATGAGGCAACAAGACCGGACATCCTCTATAGGTAATCAGAGTGGTTCTGTTACCCCGAGTCTGTGGTTTCCCCAACAGACCGTACTTAGTTCTAAATTATATTCATCGGAGAACAGGCACACTAGATTGTTTTGGGAACAGGAACTGTATACTGCAAAAATACAGCTACTAGAAAGAGTTTTCTCTCTTGCAGCTGTGACGCCCAGAGAAGCACATTTCAGCCCAAGCTACACCTGCTATTCGGCTGATCTTCTTTTAGTTTCCTCATGCCTGCAGGGATATTGCTGATCAGGATGTCAAGCAAGTCAAAAAAAATTGCCACATGCATCAAAGTGCTCTTCTATTGTCATGTAATTTCTCAGGTTTGTACCTTCTCTAGCAGCTATAACATTTTTCTGGATATGTTTATGTTTTCTTCTAGTTCTGTTAGGCGAGGTAGGGAGTGGGTCACCACCGAGTTCTATAGGCGCCAGATGTAGTAAAGGCCGTGGTGGCGGCTGCGCAGGCAGGTTTAGCACGCGGGCGGCGTGGGGTTCCAAACTGCTCCGCGCACTCCAGGAGGGCGGCTGCCCCGTCTTTGCCTAGGATGACGTCGGCGGATTATGACCACGTTGTGCCAACGAGGTCTGACCTCACTTGATCTCACTCTCCAAATGCAAAGAATGAGTTGCATAGCTCTCTATGTGAATTTAGTGAATGCATTAGTTTTAAACGAATGCTGTGGTTCTAGGTCTGATCTCTATGGTTACATCTAGCTGACGAAGTATTATGTGGTCCTACCACTGTAGTTTCCGTAAAAAGATTACTGATTACCTTTTCAGCTTTTCTCTATCTTTCTGTAATTCTGTTTGGTTTTTGGTGTTCAATTCACGCAGGAGCTTAGAGTTCTGTTCCAATGCCGTCGTGTGAGAGCCAGTGTTGAGGCTGTAGCGCCCCAAGTACAACTTTGAGTGGTTGGATTGGGACTAATTCATGTTGCCACATAACTATCTCAATGGTAAGCATGCTCAGTTACTGCTTTGCATGAATCTGACGCTACTACATTGTTTTGTTGTCTAGAGCTAACCATCTACATGATTGGGATATTGTATCATGCTTTTATTTTGACATTTCCTTACAAGTTTTTCTATGATTATTAGTAATACTATTGCTGGTGAAGAAGAAAAAGTTGATAGTTTTACAAAATGCTGCTGGAAGCTTATACAACTCTGCAGAACTTACAAACATGTTCTATCTGTTTTAGGACGGGCAATGACTATTTAAACACAATATAACACATTTATTTGTACTACCAGATTTAGATTTTAAATAACAAGAGGAATGGGGCAGGACATCTGACACTTATAGTATAATTTAATTTTTCTGTGATTCTTTTGGTGCATACTCATATGTTCCCACATACCTTTGCTCATAGAGATAGTTTAAAACTTGTAAGCCGCTCAACTACTTGCTATTTATTTGCCTAGTTCCTGTCTTGTTGATGTGTATACAATATTTGCAAGCATGAGGGGCTTCCTGTCTTTATGCATCCCGGTTCAGTACAGAGCACTATTTAACTTCTGAGTGATGCAAAAAAAATCTGAACATTGCACAGCATATTTACCCCTGAAATTTATCCCCTTTTTGTTTATCTAGGAAACAAATTAACTTATCTATACGCCTCAAATGTTAAGAGCTGCGGCCTTGGGATATATCCAGCTGCAAGAGGATATTTCAAAGATCTACTATTTTTTTGTAGCCTGGGCATTACTCACATAGTCACGTTGTAGTAGCAATTATCTACCACAACATGATGCAATAGTTGCTACTGATATGAAGGTTGCTGCATAGAGCATCCTTCGTGTTGCATGGGTTCATTTGTGCTATAACATGAAAACACAGAAGCAATGCTTGGGCAGAGCTAGTCTTCTCGATGAGCATCCCACATGGCCTTAGCTAGTTGGTCCCCTGCCAGTCCAGCGGCCGTGTAGTGTTCTCATTATGTTGTCACTTTGGTCTCTTTGTTCTGGTGCACTTAGAAAATGGCTTTTTGGCGGCAGTATTCTATTGTTTGTTCTTGTGAGCATAGCTCCCTAATATTGTTGCATTCCTATTCTTCCATGATCATTTATATAAGTCCTGCTAAATTTACTCTGATAATTCTAGCTGTAGACAGTGATGATTGAACACTAGCGCATGTTATATTTATTTGAATTGTAGGCCAAGTTTCATCTACAATGCATTATTTTTTCATCTTACAATCGGTATTATCATTCTTAGGGAATGGGAAGTAATACTGGAGGAAGTCTTGAGATGGGTCGTGATAATAACGATGACGCAGATGACATCTATGGCCATGAGGGTGATGACGAAGGCTATGGTTATGGCTAGGGTGATGGTGATCGCTGTGGCTACGCCGCTACGGTGATGATCAGTATTGCATATATGGTGATGAGCATGCTGAAGACTGGTGATGAGTGTAATGACCTGGTTCATGCAACAGAGCAAATTTCTCAAGTATAGCATTTGTAGAATGTTTGGCTATTATATTTTACCTACGAATTTCAGTGGCATTTGACCTTTTCTAGATGGATCATATACTTTGTAAGGTTATTCTAAATATAATATATGTTCTTCAGTCAAGTCTGGTTGTTAATTATGAGCTAGATTCTGTAAATGCTAGTGTACAAAAAGAATTATGAATCTGAATCGATTTATTATGCCCGATATAACATATATGAGTGTACAATATGTTGACGGGGATGTACGACCGTTGGTATTAAATTAATAAAACGACAGTGGGTGGCCTCTCAACTACAAGAATCCTTGACGGTTTGCATACACCATCGCTAATTACACTAACTGACGGGTTGTTTCTCCTCTTTGTTATAATCATACACGAGGGGAAAATGTACTGTAGACTATTGAAACAACCGATGGGATGTCACGCCCCGTTAGAAATTAAACACCTGACAGGGAACCGTCAGATATAAGCATGGCTGAGTGGTTGTGGGGTGGCTCACGTAAAAAAACATAGCTGAGGGTTCCCCGTCGGAGTATTATCGTGGGCAAAGATAGTACCCGACGGCACCGTCGGCTACTAGAGCAATGGCCGACCGAGCAAACCCGACGGGACATAGCCGACGGTCTACCGTCGGATATAAGATTATCCGACGGTGAACTAGAATAGCCGATGGTAATGTGACCCTCGGCTAAAAGGAGATATCTAGTAGTGGCACCGCCGCAGTTAGAGGTCGCCGGCGACACTCCGGCGACCATATCATGGTGGCACGACCGTAGTTAGGTTCCGTTTTGTGTGCTCGATCGATTACCCTAACTCAATCATCTCAGGAGCCACTGGATTTCCATCTCTAGCGATCGTCGGCTTGTTGACTTGGTCTCTGCCAACATGGCAGATGACCTGGCCTTGCCCCACCGGTCAGTGACATTGGCTAGGGTGCCCTCGGTTAGAATAGTATCTCCCTGTTATTTAGAAATATTATAAAATACCAAAAATTTGCAAAATTCATATTAAATCCATTTCAAAATAGAAAAATACAAATAATATATCAAAATGTTCACAAAAATAATATCTATCTATTTACAGTATGATAGTGTATGATGTGTGAAGTAATTTTTAATCAAATTTGAAAACATGCCTAAGTAGTATTTTGAACTTAAATTCAAAACCAATTAAAAAAATTCCAACAACTTTTCTAAATAGCCAATAATTGTTTGTATGTTCAAATAATCTTACTGCAAATGTTTCTTCATGATTTTAGGATCTTAACTTAAACTTTGCTATTAGCACCTTAAAACCGTGAAACTACTTTTCCTAAATAATTCCGAAGTACTAAAATTTAGGAAAAGTCCTAAATAAGTATTAACTTGTGTTTAAAGTTCATTTTCAACTATAATTTACTAATTGATAATTGTTTAATTAATATTCATATTTAATTATGAGAAATGTCTAAATCAAATTGGTAAACATTTAAAATTATGATTCAAACCCTAGCAACTATTAATAAAGGAAAATTGTGTTTTCTTAATTACTCCCATGTTCTAAAAAGGAAAATGACCACTAAAATGAATTCTGGTACTACTATCCATTAAAGAATGTGTTCTTCAAAAGTTATTCTTTTGAGATACCTTGAAAATAAGCATCAAACCATTTCCTTTTAGCTTTAAAGTAAAACCCTAAGTTCTATTAAGATTGTTGTCAACCCTAAAACTATTTGGGTATTGTTATGTAACCTGCTTTACTGCAAGCTTGCATATCCATTATAAATTACTTGATTTCTAATCATAAAAAGAAACTTAAAATTGTTACTTACATGTCCTCACCATTAACCATCATTCTCTTGTAGCAAGGAATGATGCTAAACCCTAAAATAGTAATCTTCTTGTAAGCTTTACTCTTATACTTATTAATCATGGTAAGATAACCTAAAACCCTTAAACAACCTTGTGTGTGGTATTACAACTAAAAGTGCAACATGTCACAAGAAAAGTCACCACAACTCAATATTAAACAATCCTCGGGGTTAGGTTACGCTTAGAGCTATGCACAGCATATATTATGCATATCATGCTGCAGATTTCTAACATCATCCCTACCGGATGATGATTGCTATTTTAGAATTGGAATTTCTTACTTATCAAAGACCTTGACTTGCATAATCTTGCAGTCAAAAAGTCAAGTTCATCACTTGCTCATACCTATTGAGTATTTTTATCAAATTACTTGCAAAGCTATATATATCAGATCACTACAGCATTTAAAAGTAAAAGGTTCTCTTTTCATAATTAATATGAAGTAGTGGTTTCAACCAGAATGTTTGTTGCCCTAGGATAGTGGGCAGTGGGACCATGGTATGAGTATTGGTGGAGGTCCCACTACAACTTGAAAGTTCACCTAGGATTAATAACAAATGTCGCCAGTGATTCTAGCGCCGTAAATTACGGTCAACCATAAGATCTATTGTGGGACGAAGAAGTCAGCTGTACTGACTTCTCGCATATCAACAGATGTACCACACTGTAGCTACTTCCTGCTGGGTTGCAGTAGTAGGTGGGACCCCTTAGTTCCCACGGTGCCAGGTGTCTATGATGGATTGTAATTAAGCTGGTAATGGTAAAGACCCAAAAATGGGAAAAGACCTAAGGCCAGGGCTGGTAAGGAGAAAAGGCCCTAAATTTGGGAAAAGGCTCTTACCGGTAATTACAAAAGGGTGGGTATGGGGGTCACAGAGGAGGCCAGTGATTGGCTTGGATCATCAACTGGGCCCCACACCAAGGAAGTGTGGACGGGAAGGATCGCCCGGTTGTGCAGCAAGACTTTGATCTCTTATGGGTACAAGTGACCACCTCTGCAGAGTGTAAGAAAGTATCATGATACTCCCTGTTCCGGGAAGGAGCTACGAGCGCGGCTGGAAAGGAGCCCATCAAAGCTCTGGTCAACATGTGAAGACTGGAAGGCATAGTTTTCAGAATAAAAGTAACCTCTTGAAGAAATGTTTATGAAAACTTGCATTGCCGAATGACTCTTGGGTCTAAGGCTGTAGATAGTGCATAAAATACCTTATTCCCTATATGAACTTAATGGGTAACACTCGTTACTCACCCCACTCCCTCTTAACCCTTGCTTAGATTGGAGGCAACACAAGGAGGCAATCTCAAGACATTAAAGATGAAGATGAAGCCTTCTACCAATGTCAGAACCATCAATGGAGTCAACAACTATACCAAGCTTGGAGGAAAACTGGAATAGGGATAGAAGGGAACCAATTCCCTAATCCTAGAACCTAAGTAGTTAGGGTAGTTCTATAGTTTGAGTAGCAAGCCAACTTCATTAATTCTAGCTCTAGTTTAGCCTTCATTTGTTTTCCTTCTTGATTGTAGTCGCCAAGATTAAACCTCTGCCTGTTGAGGAGGTTCTGAAGAACTTCTCTATGTTGAAAATTGTAATCCTTTAGACCTACCTTGGACCTGTGATGTTTCTGTTGTACCACTCTGATCGATGTAATACTAGTGGGACAATGTTTCATTAGTGTTATGTCAGTGACTTGCATAGTACATATGCAGTGCTATGCTGGGTCACCACAGCATCGGACCGTCCATCAGTGGCAACTTCCAATCTGATGTCTGCGCCATCACCTGGCAACTGCGGAAGCTTGAGAAGGCCAAGGTGATCCGAGAAGTGGTGCACACCATGTGGGAGGCAAACCCCGTGGTAGTCCCAAAGCCCAACGGGGCTATGCGGATGTGCATCGACTTCACGGATCTCAACAAGGTCTTCCCAAAAGATCCATTCCCGCTACCGCGCATCGACCAAATCGTGGACTCCACGGCAGGCTGCGACCTGCTGTGCTTCCTCGACGTGTTCTCTGGATTAAGATGGCGGTGGAGGATGAAGAGAAGAAAACATTTATTACGCCAATAGGTTGCTAATGCTACACTTGTATACCCATTGGGCTCAAGAATGCGGGAGCCACCTTCCAGCGGGCCATGAGGAAGTGCCTTGGCCCCCAAATCGGGCGCAACGTCGAGGCATACATCAACTTCATTGTCGTGAAGAGTCGGACCAAGGAGCCGCTCATTGTCGACCTTCGCGAGACCTTTGCCAACCTGCGCAAGGTTCACCTCTAACATTTTTTGTTTCAAATTTTGAAATAAAAAATTGTTTTGTTTGTGTTGATTGAAATTTCACAAGGATTTAAAACTTTTTGAGTTTATTTAAAAGTTTTTTCTAAATAAAGTTTCCCTTTAACTGTAAAAATCAAACTTATTTTACTTCAAGGTTTTCCCAATTTATAAAAGAGTTTCTTAGAAATATTTCAATTCAAAAGTTTTATTAGAAAAATTATTTCTTCTTCTCTATCAATCCTTGAAGGATTCTTTTTGAGAAAATAGAATTTCCAAAATACCATCTTCTCTTTTATTCGAACCTATTGCAAAGAAGATCTCTACTATATTAAGAGGGTAGAGGTGATGATTGCCTGCCCATACTTCCTACCCTCACCATCCCGCATATACGTAGCGATCCGGACGGAAGAAAACCGTCAAAGAAAAACCAAGCATACACGATGCCCATAACTCTTTGTTCGTTCCCTTTTCTACATCATCTCCCTCTCCAAACCTGCCCACTAACCGCCGTCGGCCTCCCCAAATTAGCTGCCCCAGTCCCGTTCCATGTCCCCGGGCCGATCCCCTTCATTGATCTACCGGAATCCGCTGCAAAGGATTCCCCAAGATGCGCGGAGGAGACCTGCGCCGTCCTCGAGGGAGGCAGCGAGCACCCAGGACGCCAACAGCATGGACGCGGTCGTCCCCCAAGATGGCGACCGGAGGCAAGGCCTGCGAGGCCATGCTACAAGAGAGGGACTGGTGGTAGGCGAGGCCAGCAAGACCGTGCTACACGAGAGAGGCGCTATTACCAGCCTCCGTATCCTGCGAGGTGGAGTACTAGATCATGGGAATCCCCCGGGTGTCTGGAGTTGGCCTTCCCCACAGCACCCACGGCCAGGAACCGGATGGTCTTCACCGACTGCTCGAACAGCTCAGCCGCTGGTGCGGGCAGGGGGCAGAGTGCGGACGCTAAGGGCTCAGCCGAGTTTGCGTCGCCATGCCTGGCTGGTACACGAAGCTCAGCCGTGTTTGCAGCAGATTCGAAATAAAGGTAAGTTTACTAACAACATGCACAAATCAAACTTAGGTGTTTGTCCGCTGATGCTATTTGTTCCTGCCGAGTCTGTCAGGCCTGCTGTTCACCAAGTGCAGGTTTCGTCAGTAATCGGACGGTTCACAACGCACCTTACCTTTTCCGTGAGATCCAACGGTCTACCTTGTAATAGAGTAGTAAGCATAGCCGAATGGCATGATTGTAATAACTGAAAACCTAATTATCGTGGCTCCTCTGTGCTATATAAGCAGGGAGAGTGGGTGGTCGGGTGGCACGATAATGGAAAAACCCTAAATTCTCTTCCTTTAGCTTAATTGTTCTTCAATTCCTTTGCCATCTTAGAGTAGATTTAGATTACTGTTCTTCAATTTTTCCCAGTTTTTCTACTCTATCCTCTCAGGATCTATCCCAGACCCTGACAAAGTGGTATCAGAGCAGTGATCCGTGGCCTCAAATTTTTTTCCCCCGGGTTCTCTTCTCACATCGAGGAGTAGCGTAAAATTCACAGGGCGAAGAACTTCTCCACCGCCCCCATGTCGATCATCCGGACCCGTTCCCAGGAACGCCTCGCAGAGCAAGCCGAGGAAGCGGCGATCTTGGCGGCGGCTCAAGCCCAGGCTGCGGCTGAGGAAGAAATCAGCGCTCGCCTCCCCCGTGAAGTCCTCAATGTCCAGCGCCGTCTTGACCAGCAGCAGTCGACGGTGGACAAGATCCATGGGGATCTCTCAACCCTGACAAGCATGGTGGCTCAGATCGGCATCGCCATGGGCAAGCGACCGGATGAAGGAGGTACGTCCACCCCGGTTCCCCCACCTCCTCCTCCGCCGTCATCTACCCCAACCCACTTCCACCCATCTCTGAGTCCCATCCCTGAGGTGTCGACACCCGCAAGCTCAGCTACACCGACGACGGTCCGGCCAATCCACTTCGGTAACCTCTCCCCTCGCCATCTTCCCCACCCTGATTTTCCTTCACCACCGCCACACAACACGCAGCAGCATACTCACCCAAATTCGGCTCCTTTACTGGCATCCCACTCCTTGGCAACTTCTATGCAGCAGCTTCACCAACACACTACACCTGCAAATCAACCCCAGTACTATTCCCCACCCTCAACCTATACCCCCCCTTCCAATTTCCAACCTCCTCCACAAATTCCAAATCTTTACCCATACCAACACATTCCTTTTCCTCCACATTACTCCTATTCACCACCATACCAACAATACCCAATGATATACTACCCCCACCGCCCCAACACACACAAACTGGCTTCCAAAACCCACCTCTGGCACTTCCACCCACCTACACCAACACACCACCGATCACACATATATCACAGCCAACACCTGTGTCTTACCCACCCCCAGACCAACCTGTACCGCAACACACTTCACCGCCACACCACAAACCCCAACTACACCAGCACAATTTCGTTGAGCCTCATATACGATCACCTACAGTGGAGTTACCCCTGTTTTATGGTGACAATGCTTATCAGTGGATACAAGATTGTGAGGGCGTGTTCGAGCTAGCAGGTATTCCACCTGAGCAAAAGATCAAATGGGCAGCGGCTCACATCCGTGGACGTGCTAAGACATGGCTCAACAACTGCAACGTTGAGCTTAACCTGTTCAATTGGCAACACTTCTGTTAGCTCTTAACTGACCGGTTTCCGGACGCGGGCGCCCACGAGTCTATGGATCAGTTTCAGCAGCTGAAGCAGATAAGTACAGTGAACCTGTATATTGACAGCTTTGAGGAATGGATGACATTGATGAAGCGTGATCACAAGTATCTGCCAGAATACTTCTTTACTCTGCGCTTTATTAGTGGCCTAAAGGACACTCTAAAGCATGCTGTCAAAACTCACAAGCCCCCAGATTTGAAAGCAGCTTATTGGTATGCTCGCCAAGAGGAATTGGCTTTTCTGTCAATACATAAGAAGCCTACCCCTTCGTTCTCTAACAAACAAGCTCCTGGAAACTTGGTCATTCGCCAGCCTCTGCCTAGAGCTCAACACAACAGACCTCAACAAGATCGACCTAAAGAAAAAGGGAAATGCTGGTATTGCCCAGAAGACTGGTCTTTTGGTCACAAGTGTGCCAGTATAAAAAGCATTGTTCATGCAATTCAGATGCAAGGGCATAGTGACGATGAAGAAGAGGAAGATCACGCAGTAGCTCATCACCCAGTTCCTCCCCTGCCAGTTGCTGCACCGCACCAAGACCAACCTGACCAACCAGAACCTCCTGCTGACAATCTTATGCAACTCTCCATACAAGCTCTTCATGGCATGCCAGGGGAGGGTACCCTCTCAGTTCAGTTATCCTTTGGTGGGAAACAAGCTATGGCTCTTATTGATACCGGGAGTACCAATACATTTGTGGACAAAACATTTGCTTCCACTCAGGGGTACAGACTCTTGCCAATTCCATACAAGTCAGTAATGGTCGCAGGAGGAGGAGAGCTGTGCTGCAATTCAGTGCTGCCTCAGTGCAGCTACACGATCCAAGGCCAAGAATTCACCCATGACTTCCATATTTTACCTCTACAAGGATATGATGTCATATTAGGGGCAAATTGGTTAAAAAGGTTCAGTCCCAACATTTTTGACTGGGAGAACAGAAGCATCTCCATTCACCATCAGGGAAAATGGCTCACATTACGTGATCAACAAAGCACCAGCAAGGACTGTTTAATTTCGGCCAAGTCTTGCTCCAAGCTACTCTTACAAGGTGCCCAGGCTTTTGTTCTTCAACTCAATTTGATGAGCTGCACTACAACTGATGATGCTAGCAGCCAAACTGGCAAACCTAAATCTCAGCATCCTGAAATTGCAACACTCCTCACTGAATTTTAGGACTTATTCCAAGAGCCCACTGGCCTACCTCCTGCACGAGCGTGCGATCATTCGATTCCTTTATTAGATGGGGCAAAACCTCCTAATATCAGACCTTATCGTATGCCTCACCGCCAGAAGAACATCATTGAGGAACTCATCAGAGAACTGTTGATCAAAAGTGAAATTCGACCAAGCACCAGCCCTTTCTCTTCTCCAGCTATTCTGGTGCGCAAGAGAGACAAAACCTGGAGGTTATGTGTGGACTATCGCCAGCTGAATGCTCTCACAATAAAAAACAAATACCCCATCCCTGTCATTGAAGATTTGCTCGATGAGCTTCATGGCGCCAAGGTATTTTCCAAGCTGGACCTCCGCTCGGGATACCACCAAATTAGGATGAATCCAATCGACATTCCTAAAACAGCATTCAGAACTCACCTGGGACACTACGAGTACCTGGTTATGCCGTTTGGCTTGACAAACGCACCAGCTACCTTCCAAGAATTGATGAACTCGGTTTTCTCTCAATATCTCCGCAAATTCGTCTTGGTCTTCTTTGACGATATTCTCGTCTACAGCACCTCATTGTCTGATCACAAGAGTCACTTGGCAGCCGTTCTATCTGTTCTCAGGGCACACAAATTCAAGGTCAAACTTCCCAAATGTACATTTGCTGATGACAGTGTGGAATATCTAGGACATATTATCTCTGGAAATGGAGTAGCTACTGATCCATCTAAAATAGTAGGCATTCTGAAATGGCCAACACCTCAGAACATTACTCAGCTTCGTGGATTTCTAGGGCTGACAGGCTACTACCGCCGGTTTGTCAAACAGTATGCCAATATATGCAGACACTTGCATGAAGCTCTCAAAAAGAATGCTTTCACTTGGAGTGAATCTCAACAGCAAGCTTTCCAAGCCTTGAAAGAAGCTATGACCACACCACCAGTCTTGGGTTTGCCAAACTTTGAGTCTCCTTTTGTATTGGAGACAGATGCATGTGCCACTGGCCTGGGAGCAGTTCTGATGCAAAATGGTAAACCACTAGTATATTTCAGCAAATCTCTTGCACCTAAGACTGCCAGCCTATCGGTTTATGAAAAAGAGGCTTTGGCCATATTGGAGGCTCTCAAAAAGTGGAGACACTACCTCTTAGGAAACAAACTGACAATCAGGACTGATCAGAAAAGCCTCAAATATCTAGCAAGCCAACGACTTCTGGAGGGAATTCAACACAAGCTAATGATGAAATTACTGGAATTTGACTACACCATTGAGTATAAGAAAGGAAGTCAGAATTCAGTTGCTGACGCCCTGTCAAGAAAAGATCAGAATACTGAATCCAGCTTTGCCATCTCTGCAGCAATTCCCTCCTGGGTACTGGATGTGGAGGCAAGTTATGTGGGAGATACAAAATGCCTTCAGCTTTTACAGGAATTGTCAGTAGACCCTGCCAGCCACCCAAACTTTCAATTAACCTCGGGTCTCTTGAGGTATAAAAACAAACTGTACATTGGAGACTCTACCAACCTCAAGCTGAAACTATTCAATTCATTCCACGCATCAAGCTTTGGAGGACACTCTGGGCAGAGAGTAACTCTTCACAGGCTTAAAGCAGTTTTCCATTGGCCTCGTATGAAACAGTTCATTGAGGAACAAGTATCACAGTGTCCTGTCTGCCAAATTTCCAAGAATGAGAAGGTACAATATCCTGGCCTTCTCCAACCTCTCAATATTCCTACAGCTAAGTGGAGTGAAATTAGCATGGATTTCGTTGAAGGGTTACCCAAATCTCATGGAAAAGATGTGATATTGGTAGTAGTTGACAGGCTCACAAAGTATGCCCATTTTATTCCTCTGTCTCATCCATACACAGTTCACAAAGTGGCTACCTTGTTTATGGAAAATATCTTCAAACTACATGGCCTTCCCAAGATAATTGTTTCTGATAGAGATCGGATCTTCACAAGCAAGCTATGGCAAGAGTTCTTCGCAGCTCTCAAAGTAGATCTGCACTTCTCCACAGCATATCATCCTGAGTCTGATGGACAGACTGAATGAATAAATCAATGTCTGGAACAATACTTGCGGAGCATGACATTTCTGGAACCTAAAAAGTGGAGTGAATGGCTGGCTACAGCTGAATGGTGGTACAATTCTTCCTACCACACGGCCCTGAAAACATCTCCATTCCAGGCACTTTATGGTTACCCTCCTCCTCAAATTCAGGAAATTGCTGTCCCTCATTCTCTGACACCTGAGGCCACGCATACTCTACAAGATCAGAAGGCAATGATGGATGCCTTGCAACAGAACCTCCTTCACGCACAAAAGAAGATGAAAAAGTATGCTGACCTTAAGAGAACACCAAGAGAATTCGTCATTGGCGACATGGTCTATCTTAAAATGCAACCCTTCAGGGAAAGGGCTTTGGGCCTGGGAAATGCCCTCAAACTCTCCTCCAAATTCTATGGTCCCTTCCGGGTGCTGCAGCGAGTGGGATCAGTTTCTTACAAACTCCAGCTGCCGCACGGAACACAACTCCATAATGTCTTCCACGTAAATCAGCTAAAGAAGCATTTGGGTGCCAAGGCAGTTCCAAACCCTACTTTACCTGCCCTCACGGCTGATGGAAAGATCAAGTTTCAACCTCAAGCAATTCTCCAAATTCGACAAGTCCCTCGTCGATCAGGTCCCTATGATGTAGCAGTACCACAATGGCTCATACACTGGGAAGGCATGACTGCCGATGAAGCAACCTGGGAGGATGCATATGAAATGCAATCAATTTTCCCAGATATCCATCCTTGAAGTCTGGTTTCGAAGGAGAGGGTAATGTCAGGCCTGCTGTTCACCAAGTGCAGGTTTCGTCAGTAATCGGACGGTTCACAACGCACCTTACCTTTTCCGTGAGATCCAACGGTCTACCTTGTAATAGAGTAGTAAGCATAGCCGAATGGCATGATTGTAATAACTGAAAACCTAATTATCGTGGCTCCTCTGTGCTATATAAGCAGGGAGAGTGGGTGGTCGGGTGGCACGATAATGGAAAAACCCTAAATTCTCTTCCTTTAGCTTAATTGTTCTTCAATTCCTTTGCCATCTTAGAGTAGATTTAGATTACTGTTCTTCAATTTCTCCCAGTTTTTCTACTCTATCCTCTCAGGATCTATCCCAGACCCTGACAGAGTCCTCCTCAGATCGTATGATGGCAGTGGTGCACCATGTCAGAGCATCAATGCAACTCCGGCCACTTCATCTCACATCAGGTTGGATCTTCCACCTTAATCCCATGTTCCTATGGGATAATACTTGGTGGTCAACTGATGCAATTAATGAATGCATAGAATATGTTTTTTTTTTCGAGAGTACGCAATTTGCGTACCATAGTTTTATAGAAGGCAAAGAATTTTGGTACAAGAGTGACAACAATGGTGCGAACACCTGCTGTCAACACACCCACACCTAAAAACCTAATGTACTACTCTCGCGAATGCTTCTCTTCCTCCAAGGCCGGCCTTGATCCACTGATCCCAGTCTGCAAGAACTTGCTCGATGAGTCCCACAACAGAGTACTGTCTTCTGGCGTTTTGGAATACCCTTGCATTGCGCTGCTTCCATAGACGCCAGCAGACAAGAAGGACCAAGCTATCAAAAGTTCTCCTATCCCTTCTCTCCACTTGCCTCCTAGCTGTTAGCCACCAGGTCTGCGGTGTGTCATCCACCATGGGAGGCTCCACGTCAACACCCAATCGTAACAAGCAGCCATGCCAAACCTCTCTTGAATACACACATCCCATAAGGACATGGCTAACTGAATCCACCTCTTGCAAACAGGTGAAACAGGAGGAGATTGTGTCCTGTAGACCGTGCCGAGCCCTCCTGTCTGATGTCCATAGCCTGAACTGCAAGGCGAGCCATCCAAAGATTCGACAGTTTAGTGGTGCACGACTCCTCCAAATCTCCTTTGCGCCCTCCCACCTCTCCATACCCAAGCAAAGCATGCGATACGTAGACTGCGCTGAATATTGGCCAGAAGAAGACCAAGGCCATCTGAATGTGTCTGGCGCGTGCACGTCCCTGTCCAAGGTCGCAATCGCCGACAGCAAAAGCAAGCACTGCTCTAGCCCTTCGGCACATAAGAAACCCCCTATGTCATTGATCCAGCGATGACTCGTCAAACCTTCCTTAACTGTGCGTCTGCTGGCCCTCCTCTTACTGACTAGAGCAAACACCAGAGGTGCAATGTCGATCACCGCAGACCCCTTGATCCATCTGTCCTTCCAAAACAACACCTTTGACCCCTCTCCTACTGATATCGATACTAGACTATTGAAAACCTCCACAGCCGCAGTATCCTTTACCATTGGCAGCCCCTGCCATGGCCGGTCTGGGTCCGATCGACGAAGCCATTCCCACCTGACACGAAGAGCTAATCCTTGCATCCTTAGATCTTTAACCCCTAGCCCACCATAGCAAATGGGTTTGCAGATTTGTTGCCATGACACCAAACACTGCCCCCCGTTTACATCCTCCTTCCCAGCCCAGAAAAAGGCTCTGGCCCATTTATTAATTTCTTCCAGCATCCAGATCGGGGCTTGAAGCGCCAAGAGCTGATGCACTAGTCTTGCTGTCACGACAGCTTTGATCAGGATTAGACGCCCCTGCCTCTGCAACAGTCCCTTCTGCCATGCCGGCAGCATCGCAATAACCTGATCGAGAATTGGCTGCCAATGCACTTTCTTGAGCTGGCCCGTGGTGAGCTGTAGCCCTAGGTATTTACAAGGAAAGCTCCCAATCTTGCACTGCAACAGATGCTTGACCACCATGCTGTCAACTGCATCCCTTCTTATAAGGATCGCCGAGGATTTGTCGTAATTCACCCTCAGCCCGGACGCCTCTCCGAAAAACTCTAGGATTTTCCTGGTAGTGACCAGATCTTGAACTTGCGGTTTCAGAAAGAGAGCCACGTCATCGGCATAGATAGATACCCGCTGCTTCAGGGTACAGCCAGATAAAGGCGAGAGGAGACTGTCTTCAGCCGCTCGCACTACCAAGAGCGTCAGTGCCTCCATAGCTAGAACAAACAATTGAGGAGAAGTGGGGTCTCCCTGCCGAAGCCCTCTCACAATCTGGATGGTTTTGCCTGGCACACCATTCACCAAAACCCTGACCGAGGCTGTGTTTAACAACAACGCCACCCATTTGCACCAAAGATCCCCAAAGCCCAGCTGCCGCAGAACCTCAAAGAGGAAAGACCAAGATAAGGAATCGAAAGCACGCGATATGTCAAGCTTCAGGAACACACCTGTAAGCTTGCTCGAGTTGATTTTCCTCGCAACTTGTCTAACGAGCAAGAAGTTATCGTGCAAACATCTCCCACGTATGAAGGCAGACTGATTCATGCTCACTAATTCTCCCAGTCGATTCCTTAATCGATTCGCCAATATCTTGGAAAAGAGTTTTCCGAAGCTATGTACAAGACAGATTGGGCGAAAATCCCCAACCTCTAAGGCATCCGCCCGCTTAGGGATAAGCGTGATCAGAGAGCGGTTCAGTTTCGCAAATCCACGACCATCCCCCACGCCCAATTTGAGCAGAGCTGCCATAACATCACCCTTTATCACACCCCAAGCTTTCTGGTAGAAACATCCAATGAAACCATCAGGCCCCGGGGCTCTGTCAGGCGGCAACTCTTGAATCACCCGCCACACTTCCTCCTCCGTGAATAAAGCCTCAAGCTCGTGCAGGTCCTTCGGAATCAAACCAATACTGGCAAGGTCCAGCGTGTAGTCCCTATTCTTCACTTCACCAAGCAGAGTAGAGTATGCTCGGTAAAAGGCGCCTTCCTTGTCTCCCTGGTCAGTGTAAATGGTTTCCCCTACACGGACGGCAGGGATGAAATTCTTTGCTCTCCTACCATTGGCGACAGCATGGAACAACTTTGTATTCGCATCGCCATCACTAAGCCACCGAAGTCTCGATCGCTGTCTTGCAATTGTTCTCTCAAGAGATGACAGCCCTAAGACAGAAAGTTTCAGTGAGTTCCGTAACCATCGCTCTTGTGGTGTCAGCTGTCTGCAGTCCTGTGCTGCGTCAAAACGAAGGACTAAAATGTTTGCAATTGCAATCTGCAGTTTAACATTACCCACTGAGCGCTGCCCCCAAGACTGAAGAGCTACAGCCGTATTCCGGAACAGGGCGTCTAATCTCTTAAAGGGATCCACGATCGCCGGGTCGCACACCCAAGCCTCCATCACGGCCTCCTGGAACCCTGGTAACTTTGCCCAAAAAAGTTCAAACTTGAACCTGGGCTTCGGTTTGTGCCCATTGTTAAGCGAGAGGTGTAGCGGCGCATGATCCGAAATGGTCGATGATAATGCCTGAAGCAAAGCATCCGGATACGCTAAGTCCCAATCCACAGAGACTAAAGCTCTGTCTATCTTGGTCATGGTAGGCACCTCCCTCTCGTTGCTCCACGTGTACATCCTTCCATGCAAATACAGGTCCTTGAGCTCCAGCTGTGCGGCAAAATCCCTGAATCTTGCCATCATACTACGATTCAGATTGCTATTGTTCTTCTCCGAAGCTCTCATAATTAAGTTGAAGTCTCCGATTATAAGCCAAGGCCCAGGGCAGAGTCTTCGTCTCTCCGTCAGTTCCTGTAAAAACTGAATTTTGTCTGCCTTGCGTTGAGGCCCGTAGACAACAGTAATCCACCACGACAGGTTGTCCAGGCCTGTGACCTCCGCATTCACCGAGTAAGAGTCAAATGAGACCCGTGACAATTTTACGGCCGCAGAGTCCCAAGCTACCAGCACCCCTCCACGCGTCTCAATCGCCGGCAAGTAGGCAAAAGCATCGAACATAGGTCCCAAACACTGCATGACCACAAAAGAATCGATCACATCCAACCTTGTCTCCTGAATACACACGAGATTCGCCCTAGTTAAGCTAACGAATTCACGCACGGCATCTCGCTTAACCGTGTCGTTCAGCCCGCGAGCATTTAAGCTCAAAATTTCAGGGGTCTGATCCATAAGGAAACAAACAACAAAACACCACACCCAGATCAGGCACACTACTGCACCAGGATCCCCAAGACTCCTGCCGCCTGCGCCTCAGTGGCCGATGGCACAGACTTGCCGAAAATTGCCGCCATGGCCCTCAAGTGCTGCTCACGAACTGGCGAGTCAAACAGCTCCCGGAACTCCTGCAAGGCCTCATCGTTTACCTCAAGCTGAGGTTCAGTGATGCCCAGTGCCTTCAACAACACTGTCTCGGCTGCTGACGCCCGCTTGCCCTTGCGTGCAGCCGTGACCGACAGGGATGCAGCTCCTGCCGCCCTGGTGAACCTCCGCGGTGTGGCCGGCTCCACCAACTGCCGCTGCGCGCTCGACGACTCGATCTCCCGTAGCAAGGGAGGTGCTAGTTTCTTCAGGATACAAGCGCAGAATCTCCGCATCTTCCCCAAGGCAACATCCTCCTGCGCTGCCAGGTTTGCTCTCAGCCCAGCGTCCATAACCTTCCCCTGCATGTTCTCATCCGGTCCGTGCAACGAAACAAGTGGCTCGAAAGAGACCGATCCCTCACTTGGCTCCCTCAAAAGCTCGCGATCATGCAGCACCGATTCAGGCGCGGCCAAGTTCAAGTGTGAGACCCCATCCGACAGCGAAAACTGGACATATTTATTATAGGGCGACACGCCTCTCTGACCCGAGCCATGCACCTCCCCTTTAGACGGAGGCCTATGTGAATTCATATTTTGGATGGCTGGACTGCTGATGTGCTTAGATTTAATTCAGCTGAATGGATTACCTCCTGAAGCCAGTTACTTTCTTCGATTACTACTGAAAAAGTAATATGAGCACTGCCCTGTTTGACATTTACCTCTTGATGCTCTCTCAAGTGTTGCATCCTCTCTTGATGGACTTACTATGCATTCACGTTAATATTTTACGCACAACAATAAATACTTACTATTGTGCATCACGAGACCGAGATGTAAATGCCTTGGTGCATGAATTTCTTCATGGGAGAGAGATTTTGAGCATGCCGTTGGACAGCATACTTGTTGCACAATTTAATTTATAAATGTACTTAACACTTGCCTGAATTTCTTCATGGGAGAGAAATTTATCTTTGCTTTGCATGAATATATAACAAACTTTGTTATCATATTTAGCTCTCTATTTTTTACCATGATTATATAGGTAATTATTCTAGCATGCATGGTATCAGTTTATCAGGATTTGATGCTTGTTCTCTGGTTAATCTATAAATTATTGTGATATAAATTTATTTCTGATTGACTTCCGTAAATGTAAACTATGAATGCCTTGTGGGAAAATTGTGAGAAAAAATAGTTTGTTTTGTTTGCAGTTGCCACCCGAGCACAAAGTTGGCACAACGGTTTGACAAGGTGTACTTGATGATTGAGTTGTTCGACGGCAAGGATGTGATGCTTAACTTGAAACATCATGGCCATTTTGACTTCTCAGCAAAGAAACCTGATGAAATTCAGTATGACCTTCACCTTGAGCTCTTTGGTGCTGTCGATGTTGAGGTTTGTGTAATTGCTGATAAGTATCATCCTCCAGTGCCCTTTCCGTCCTTACATGATAAATCTTGATGCTGTTTTTTTTTCCAGGAGAGCAAGGTGGCTTTCGCTTCGGGGACTATATGCTATCCTTATCAAGAAAGCCGAGAGCAACTGGTGGCCTAGGATATTCAATAACGATGGCAAGTCACCTTTGTTTCTGAAGGCCGACTTGGGTAAATGGCAAGATAAGGATGATAAAAGTACTGGACGTAAGTTCTCTGGTTCACACATGCGGTGGTGACTCTGTTGACTCTGTTTCACCTGAACTAACCTCACATTATTTTGGTCCTTGTGATTTTTCTGGTGATATGGTTTTCCTGGTATTGGTTTGACACAATCTTTCTTTGGTGATAAAGTAAAAGGCGATGAAGGTTTCTCATTTTCCTTTGTATTTGCAGAGGGGAAGGGAGGTGATGAATGATAATGAAGATAGGATCATTGGTAGTCATAACAGTGGTAGATTATGCTCTTTTTCTTCTCTGTGATATATTTGGTGAGGTGTGATTTTTCATGCTTTGTAATTCAGAGCTGCTATTTGATTACTGATCAACATTTATCAAATGAACATCCTAGAAAGGCCTTTAATGAAGAGTTGGTGCTGACTTTTTTTTCTTAATTATCTTAACAAGTCAGCGCCTTAGCTGAACCCTCAATGTCCAGTAGATTCAAGACAACATGTTTGTGCCAGTCTTTGGTGTTGATTTTTATCAGGAGTTATATAGTCAAGTCCCAGTCTTAAGTATTGAAGTGTTGAATTATTTCCAGTGTTGGCAAATGTCTAAATCAATTTTGTGATTTGTTCTGCAAAAACATTTCAAACTAAGACTGGCCAACTCTTCTTTTTTAGGTCTCTGCAAGTTCATTATAATTTAGGACTG
Source organism: Dactylis glomerata (assembly GCA_007115705.1). Classification (NCBI taxonomy): domain Eukaryota; kingdom Viridiplantae; phylum Streptophyta; class Magnoliopsida; order Poales; family Poaceae; genus Dactylis; species Dactylis glomerata. The sequence continues at coordinate 3,292,248 of QXEO01001278.1, read as the reverse complement.
GCTGGCTCTTCTTCTTTTAAGGCTATATGACCCTTATTTTTATCAATTTATTGCCAAACATTTGGTCTGGCCTGTTCAACTCTGATGGCGAATGTAAAATGGTTAATATGGAGGCTATATACTTAGCTAAGTATGTTGCTAAAAATGTAGTTGAGGAAGTAGGAATAAGGGAGCAACGAAGAGGCAGCTTGAGCAGCTACTGCATGTGTAGCAAAGCCATGAAAACTCGGAATTTATAGCTGTATATTTTGGAAAAATATATCACTGCCCCTGAAGTAAAGAAGCACTTTTAGTTGGTACATTATGGCGGCAATTTAAGGGCTATTGTTAGTAGTTGATTGTACTATACTACACTTGCATTCTCTGGATGCTGCTATTACTGTTAGCATCTATGCACCTGTTTCGGAAAAAAAAATCCTGTCATTTTCGCCGTGCTCATTATGATAGTTCTATAGTGTGAATTGGGATTGCGATTTGCGTTTTCCTTTGTGTATGATCTCTGGTATTTGTATTATTGGCTCCCCCTCACAAACTTTATACTAAGTTAGTACAAAATCACCGACACTTGTTTCTGATCGGAGGGAGTAATTAATATAACAGTATTGTCAGACTATCCCTCTGCTCCCATGTGTTCATCTCTTTGAATTTGAACTATCAAATTCTTAGGTCATATTCAGTTGGTCTAACTCTACATGCAGCCTTCATGACCACAGGTGTAGTAATTTTGTTGATGTCAAAGACCGACATGACATGGGAAAATGCTACAGTACTGTACTATTTAAAAATGCATGAAAAAAAGGCTTTTACTCTTCTTTTAAAAAGTAAACTCAAATGTTTTACTCTGTTTATTCACTATTGAACTTAATGATGAGGCCTTCATCCACAAGATTTTGTTTCTTACATTATGCTCTCATGGGAATGGTAAAGAATTAGTTCATCATATATGCACGGTGGGTATTCTATTTTACACATTTAATTTTTATGCATGAAATATTCATACTAATTGCAAAAACTCCTATATAGGATCGTTTACAAACTGGGGAAGAATTTTTTTTTCGTACACTTACTTAAGTATCATGAAGATGAAGTAGAAAACTACATTTCTAACATTGTACGGCAGTATCTAAGGAGCATAGAGGAGTAGATATTAGTAATAAAAAAAATTAGTCAAGTGCTTATTTCATACTCTGTGTTAAAAACCAATGTTAATTGTATCCGTAGTTGTAGTATACTTATCTTGTGGCTGTATTTTTGTAGATGATTTTTTTATATATATTGTATTAATATATTGCGAGAAAAATATAAATCGTAGCAATGCACGGGCATTGAACTAGTACTAGACAAACAGGCCGGCTTCGCCCGACCCGCCTGCTAGGCGTTGTCTCAATATGTGTATTCTATATGTTGTGTTAATGCATGGTTAATTTGTTTAAGCAATGTGGTCGATTTAAGGGGTTAAGGTAGGTACTCCGTCCTTCTCAGATTATTAGTCCTACGCGTACTTCTAGATTGCCTATTTGACCAACTTAACATGAGATATATATAACAAAAAATATACCATAAAAAACTTCAGCTCTTATACTTTCTAACGGTATAATTTTTACGTTATATAATTTATATTATATGGATCAAATAAACGACCTAGGTAGACGTGCAGGCCTAATAAACTGAGAAGGCGGGAGTAGTGGCGAGTGAATTTCTCAATGATGTTAAAGACGGGAGATTTACCATAATTTTGGCATGCGACAACTGGTCAAACACCTGCACCAACTCAGCCAAAACGATGCTGACAACAACTTCGGCGGCATCCACACGTACCTTTGCCCATGATGCAGTTCCATGTCCTCCTCGAGTTGCTCTCGGTTTACAGGATCCGACTACAATTCTGACGCGAACGGTCGCAGACCACACTGGCTTCAACCATCATAGCCAGCACCACGATGGCACCGAGCATCACCGTCATTGTGCACTGCGCCATTGGTTCCGTAGTCGCCCCGGTTCCCTCAGCGCCTTATCAGAGTTGTCACATATCCTCCTCCCTAGGGTGGTTCTTGATGTCCTTCGCCATGTTCGGTGAATCCCGCGGTCTCTCCTCCACCGCCATTCTACGCGTCGGTTGGGTTTCATCGGTCGATATCACCGCATCATCCGCTGACGGCCCTCCCTTCGCCTTGGTGAGGAAGAAACGGGGAAGGCGCTTTGATATATATAACTCAACCAGGCGCAATGGCCTTATGTTTTTTGTGGTACTGTCCATGGTGATAGCACTCCCTCCCTTCTCTAGCACAATGCCTTCTCAACTATCCCCTCGATCTGGACGGCGGACCAACACCCAGCTAGTTAGGTAATCAACAAAGATAACACTTTGCAGAGCTATATTAAAATACTCCCTCCGAGCATTAAAAGAGTCTAGATACATCCGTATTTGTGAAAGATAATATGGATCGAAGTAGCATTTTTTAGACTATTTCTCTAAGGTAATCCCTCTAATCCGATTGAATCACTGCAAAGGCTGCTGCCCCACGGCTATCATCAAAGTATCTATCGCGTCGATTTAAATGAAACCAAGGGAGTTAAATCATTTCCCATGAATGGTACATCCACCTAAAAGTAAAAATACATCGAAGGGTTTGCTCTGCTCCAATATGAGCATTACTTGAAAATTTTGTGATATAATTTGCAAAGTTTCTAGATACAGTCGTCGAATGTAATGAATTGCAGGTATATGGACAATGCCAAGCAGAGGAATAACAACTCAATTAGAAGGAATGTAAATAACTGCAATTATATGCAAGTAGCAAATATACGAATAACATGACCATTTTTTTGTTTTCACACAATTTTCTCTCTCAAAAAGATACCAATATACAGCCATATCAAGAGAGACTTAGAATTTGCAGCATCAACGGTCAAAGTTTCCTTTCATCTAACTTTTAAATACACAAATTAGAAATCAGAAGTGCAAGGATAGTAGCACCTACTGAAGCATTCAGCAATGTAACTATGGTACTTTCAGCATGAATAATGATAAAGTAAGGTTTAGATAGATACCTACAGTCAATACACGTAATAAGAAAAAATGCTTTATTGCATTAGTAAATTTTGAGTTTGGTATAAATAAACCAATGATCATTCATGTACAAAACCATAATAGAAAAAGAATTGCCACCGCCATCTCATCTGTAAACAGATGTCGACAATTTTACTCTCATCTGTAAGCAGATGTTGACAATTTTACTTGGTGCTTCTGTACTTATCATCTATATCATGATATTATCATCAGTGGAGCAACACTGGCAAACCTGTAGATTAAGACGCATTAAATAGGAGATGCAAAATATGTGTCATCAGCAGGTTATCGTATATTTCAGAAGGAAGATAAAATGTTAAGACATGCAATTCTGTTTTAGTGAAAGAAGTGAAATTCTATGAAAATCCAGATCGCTTACTTTTCGGCCTATGTTCTAGTTCCTCATAAATACGAAGTTGAGCATGAATACCTTACAAACTGTTTCTTGAACCTTTCACACATGTTCTAACTTATACCATTAAAATAGAGTAAATATTTTTATTGTATTTGAATTTACAAATACAGACATAAATAGCAAAAGGCACCCTGATGAGAAGTTGATGCCTTTTACCTACCATTCATCAATCATGCTTGCCATCGCTTTAGACTACACTACAGTACTTTTGGAGATAGAGAATAATGCAGAAATTATCTTCTTAATGAGCATGACGTAGTAAGACCAAAAATGTTCAATGATTCATATAGTTCATGATTAGTGCTAGCAAAAAGTACATAACTGGAGAGAGCAGCTAACAATAGAATTGGGTGGCTTACATTATTGATGCAGTTATCCAGCAAACTCAAAAAATTCATTGGATTTTCCTCATTGCATGAAACTAAGTAATAGCATCTTGTCACTCGACATCTATGGTAGCACCTAAGAAGGGCATCAAAGGTCTACATAAAAACTCTACTTTTATTTTTACAAAAATATGCACAACTACCATGGACAGTCCAGTTACAATTTTCGTTGGAGTTGAAGGAAAAAATGTAGCCCAAAGCATTAAAATATGTTCAGCCAACCAACAGCCATCTGAAGCAGAAAAACAATGACCACCACTTGACAACTCTACTTTAAGTAAATAGCAGACTACCTACTAATCATAGTAACATTCAGCATACTTTGTTACATCAAACACACCATGTTATGAACTTGCAAGATCTGTGATCATCTTGGTATATACACAGATCTTGGTATATACTCCACTGAAGTTATGCATTTTTGTTGATTCTGATATCTGGTATAGCTTGCTCCATTGCTTGATAATTGATAGAATTGGAGACAAAGCATTTCTATATCGTATCATGTCTTCGTATCCAAAACATCTCATTGCTTGCCTAAAGATTACATGACATGGCGAAGGGAAGTTATAGTTACTAAAGGATCCCCCAACATAGCTCTGAATGTCTTATCAAATGTTGTCAGGTCATTTGAATAGTTGTTAATCAAAAGATTATTTCCTTTAGCTGGTTGTCTCCGGTCTCTAAGCAATTTGATGCAAACCTTCATTGTTTGACCTATAACTTTTTTTTCCGCACAACTTGGAACAAATATAGGAATACCAGTAAATCGACTATGAACACTTTGACTGTTCTTCTGAGGACATGATCCGAATAGATACTGAATTTAATCGTGAGGACAATACTGAAGGGAAAATCAGCTTTTTATGTAACCCACTTTTCTCTTTATTTACTAAATTTAACTTACATCTGAGAGTTAAAATCAACCATGTCAAATAGATACTTCAGATTTTTTTCCTTTTAATTAGCACAGGATCTATCTCAGAGTGGGTAATTAGTACAGAATAATGGACAATGAATTCAACGTAGGTGATGAAAATTCATAGCAAGATCTATACAGACTGCAATCAAACTGCTTCCAGCTGTCTAGACCTAGTAAATTTAAAATTGTCAGTGTGAAGGAAAATCGCCTGCGTGAATGCCAATAATTTCATTCACTGAAACTCCTTTATCCCCTAGGATAACTACAATATAGTGTCTCTAACGAAAGAACTGATTGAACCACACTCGTGTTTAGGACTTGACAATGAACAAAAAACTTGAAGTATTTAGACATGAGAATATAGAGAAAACAGAAGACATAAATACATTTTTTGTTGTGTGTCTCACCGTTTCAGGATGTACATATTACGGAGTACATATGCTAGTTAAAGAGCATTGCCAGTTTGGCATCCCTTGCCGCAAATCTATGCAAAGCTTGAAACATCACATGTGTGTTTTGAGAAGAGGCTATCCAACATACCAGACTACCACAGTAATCACTAAAGACTAAGCTGTCCTTTTCGAGGTAATCAGAATATGCGTTGCATAGAAATGACCAAACTTAACGTGACATGGTTCAAGATGAAGAAAAATGCACATATCTGAATGCAAGGTGGAGTGGGCTGACCTGGTGAGGATTATACCCCTTGTCGATGTCATCATTCATGATTATTTTTGCGGGCATTTAAGTCAAACATGTGAAAGGTATACACACTTTCAGTTCAATTTTTAATTTCTTCTAATGACTACAACGAACCTAGTGACATGTGGGATGTTCCTGTCAACAAATACACAGAGAGAGAGAGAGAGAGAGAGAGAGAGAGACTGACATTAGGCATTTAGTTTAAAGAGGAGGAATATCAATCAAAAGAGAGAGAGTCACATCACGCAACTGAATCATGGGACAAAGCGCAGCTCAGGTATGGATAATCACCTGGCGAATGATACCACCAAGCTGGCGCACAAGGTCCCGCATCCCTTTGCAGTGGATGTCCCTTGCACCGTCCATGCTGTTACTGCCAGTCATCCGCCCTCCGCTACAATGTTTCTTGCCCTCGTAGAACCGTACCACCTCGTTCGCCCTCTTCTCCAGCTGCAACACACGCGCCATATCAGTATTCTTTGGGGAAAAGAGCACCACAGGAAACGGCAAGAACCAACACCTAATCCTAGGTCTCCAGGAGCAAAGATTTGCAGAAAACATTTACTCAAGGTGACTTGCATAATTACTCGGATATGGCCCTGGAGAATTCATATACATGGATGCTAGTGCTAGCATGATATCCTAGCAGCAAAATGACTCAAGTAGCAACATGAATTCCTTTAGGTCTTTTGTTTTACTTTTGATTTGAAATTGCTTGTTGGCTTAGTACAGCGAGTACAGATGTGAAATAGAAGGATCCAACCATACTTAAAACTCGTAACTCGTAAGGAAAATTTCTAATTGTTCTAGCTGTCACAGCATGCTAGGAATAACAACGTCTTATTAACGTTGAATACGACTACCGAGATCCAAAGAGAAACAAATAACGTCTTGGCTCACGCGGATCATGTGGGCAGCAGGACAGACCCACAACGACCCTGGCAAACGGCAGAGGCGGCCGAGCATACCACCACACGCCGCGCTGCCGAGGCTTGGCTCAGGTGCACCGTGCATGGATGTGGGCAGCAGCATGAACCCTTCCTCTCCGGGGTACTCGGACTTGGCCCATGGAACTGCCGTGAAATCCCTGGCGGGAACGGGTGATCTACTTGCAGACTACAACATCTCAAGTCACCCTCTGCTGGACAGCCAGAACAACATCAAAGTACAGCAAAAACAAAAAAGTGGCTGGCATTTCATCGAACACCATACCGGCATACATTTTCTTACTCCATGGCAGCCTACACCAGAGCACCTTCCTCGCTGCCCAAAACAGCTCGCCAAACCTCCACGGAGCACCTCCTTGCCCGAGCGGAAAACCACCTCAAGCAGCCCTCATGGACGGGCAAGGGCAGCCGAGCACATCGGCACACACCGCACAGCCTCTCCTCCTCCTCGTCTCATAGCCGACCAAGGCGTGGCCCGAGGAACTGCCGCACAGAAGAACTTGAACGGATGGTGGCGCCGTGGCGGACGAGCTCACGAGCGCGCGCCGCGAAGCCGAGGCTGGCCGCAGGCGCACAGATCGCAGGGGAGATCTGGTGAGTCGGGGATGAGGAGGAGAGACGGCTAGGTCAAGGAGGCAGTGAAATCAGGTCTTATTTTTTTTACCGTGCAACCTACCCAGTAGCTGCGATTGTGGGTCCAAGTAGTGATTGGGAGCTTCTTTTACACGATAGAAAAGGAGCCCCACAGTAACAAACAAACCTTTTAACCAGTCTGTATGGACGATTTAGAAGGCTCCCAGGAAGGAATCCAACGGGTGGAAACAACTCACTGTGAAAACGTCCTCAGCTGGCGGGTACGCTCTCAAGCTTACAGCTTAGTTTAATTTTCAAAATCTCTACTAATAAAACGGCAATGCGATCAGTAGTACGTACGTCGCTCCGAATTTGCCCCTGAAGTTGAAACAAATTACGGGCAGTGCCACCGCATAGACGTCACCGTCGTCTATCAGGGGCTCGGCCCCAAGCAGTGCCTCCTTGTCTCCCTGCAGCGCCGGCTGCCGATGGCCGCCGCCGCCGCACTCCCTCCGACTCCGGGCCGCGTTCTCAGGTCACCTGCCGGCCAGGACAAGCTCCCGTGGAGATGGCCAATACCGACGCTCGCAGCGAATCCGAAGTGAATCGATGGCGAGGAATCGATCACGATGGGATTGAAAAGAGGCACCAAATCGACGGCGACGAATCTGTTAAACGCGGCACCCATGGGAGGCACATCAAACTTCCCAGTTTGACGATTGATTTAGGCACATCAAACTTTCAACTTGTGCCTGATTCTTCCCTGCAACCGGTAGAGCACCTGTGCGGCTGGACGTGAAGCTGACGAGGCTGACGCGGAGCGGCGAGAGGCCAAAAGGGAGAGCTCCGCATCCGTACCTGGCCCGGCTGCTCGCGGCCACGTGCGGTGGAGGCGGAGGCCAGCGGCCAGCGCGCTACTCTCGCCAGCGGCCAGAGCTTTGGACCAGAATATCAATGGAAACGCAATGAAGCTGGACGAACTGAACCTTATCCCTTCAGACTATGTGTGCTTCAATCCTTCCAATTTTCATTATTATCTGAAAGTATATTACACATGACATGGTGCTTGTCCCTTATTTGATTAAATCTCCTAACGTTTTAACCAAATTTCCAGTACTCTTTTTGTTTAGAAGACATAGCAACATCATATGTGTCAATTCTTAATTTGACCCATCTTTCATCAGCGAATTTTGTTATCATTGGGTTATCTGTGTTCTGGTGAGTGTTCTAATAATGGACGTTATTCTAGATGATGGCAAAGTTCGATCTAGACATAGCATGCAACTCGGTTCGTTATTGCCAGGTCATCGAGTTTATGATGTATATTTTAACGATTGGCGTTCTGATAGAAAAAAAACTACCGTTTGCTCTGTAGAGAAGCATGGATTGAGTAAATCTGCTTAAATTCCAATACACGTTAAATCTTTTTTACAATAGCCGGGGCGTACCTAAATTATCCTAGGCAAGATATCTTTACTTTGATACATAGTATACATTTGTAGAGTGTGATACCACAATCTTTGGTGAAACTTATGTTTGTCTTAAACTGTGGCAATAGGTTAATTTAATTTAGATCGTAGCAACGCACGGGCAAATATGCTAGTAGTTATAATGTTTTCCATATGTCGCTATAGCACCGGATAAATATTCAGTTCTTATACTTGTGGTCTGATGTGTGTGGTTTGCCATCCTTTTTACTCTACAAGAAAAGCAAGAAATTAATTGATTAATATCAGCTTCATCTATATTTCGATTCTCCTCCTGCTGATTCATATTTTTTTTCCAGCTAGCTAATACAGTATTGCATTTCAAACTGAATCAGGTTCCTTTATAACTTAGTACTTATGGTTCCTATTGGTGTATTTCCATATCTAATGATGCATGTGACTTTGGGCTTGTAGAGGTATCAAATTCTAATGATCTGACACCTTCCTTAAGTAACTACAAATTTTGTTGTCTTTCTTGTGCTTGTCCCATAGTATTCTTAGTACAAACTATATTGCCTTCGGTCAAGGTGGTAGGAACACTTTTTTTTAATAAATCATATAACTGGTTTTGTTCGTGTGACATCATGAAAATTCCTATTACCTTTGTTCTATTGGAAACATGACTACAGAGGGCATAGCCAATTGGGAAAAGCATATAGTTAATTTTTTATTATCCAAGTTGACAATTAGTTTTACTGTTTTCCTTTGTGTTATTTTATCCCCAAAAATCTTCCAACAATGAGAGTACAGTTTAGGCATGTTCAGTTCTTCAATTGACAGTGTCCTGGAACATTGGTATTGATAAGGAAGTCTTGCTATTTCTGCTTTTGGTAGCTAAGCTGAAGTCCAACATAGTATTCTTGCTTCTCTTCCTGTTACCTGCGCGTTTTCTCCCTGCTTGTTCTTACCTGGGCATACATGTATGTTTACTGAAGATGGTTTTTCATTTATTAAACAATGTGTTTCTATTGGCTTTCTTTGCTTCTTCTCGTGCTGTTGTTCCCTCGCATATGATTCTTTTCTACGCAGTTCTGGTCCTTTTCTAGGATTTGGTGTAGGCTTAAGGATTCAAATTGTCAAGATATATGCTTGATGGGTTCAAGTATTGTACCATTGTATATGAGATTTTGAGAGATCTGTCTGCCACTGTTTAGATCACATGTACCTTTGCTAGAAGGTGAGCTGATTCTAACTTTGACCTCATGTCGCTTATATTACAGTTAGTTCTAAACCGTGTGTGCGGTCGTGTGTACAATTGTTGTGCTATATATTGGTAGGTGTAAAATAATTAGTATGTGCTTCTCGATCATCTCATGTTTAAACTATACCGCAACTACCTAGGTTGTCTTACTACGGAACAAAAGCCGTAGTACGTTATGTAGTGGTCTAAGCTCTAAGTTTGTTTGCATAAAAACTAGTTTTATTTCCCAAGAATATTCATTAAAGGGTAAGGAAGTTTAGTCCTCTAATTGGAACCTAAGATGGAACCTCAAGTGTTGCTCATAGTCATTCATCAATTCAAATCATTGACTGGTGTCATAGTTCATTTCATCAATGTCAAAAATCCCGACAAAGGTAAAGTACCGCTAACCCAACTGTCCATGACCGCGGACGCGGCTATTCGAATAGTTTTGACCTCTGCAGAGGGGCACACTTTACCCACAAGATTCAATCCATCTGCCAGAAACAATCCATGGATCGCCATACACGAGTATGCGGGGTTCAGATGATCAAACAAAATCTTTCACTTGCCTACTCTAGTATAGGATCCTTCCCTAGGAGTCCGAGACACGGCATTCTCCGCTCCGGCACCCCTAGTTTTGCCCGCTACAGGGTGCTGTATGAATGGACGATTCCACTCGTTTCGGAAGTATCAAGCACAGCGTGCACTTCTATAAAGGATGATGCAAGGTATCCCATACTAAAGCAAACAAGCTACGGACCAAGCCACTTCCCATTTAGCGGTAGTGTGGTCGTACTGTAAGGTTGGTCCGGCATATACTTCCCACCTCATCATTCAAAATTTATTTCATAGTCCTTAGTCATTCTTATGTTTCTTCCAAAAATTTCATCTTGGATGGACAATCTCCATCCAAGGTTTGCAACCTCGGTTGATAACTTTCAACAGTGTTCCCATCTAGATTACTCAAATCTTATTAGCGGCTAAGCAAACTAATGGAAGAAAGCTTGAACTAAGGGAGTAGTAGATAGCTCAGTTTGGTAATCTTGCTAAGAAAGACCTCCCTACAATTATTCCTCTACTCTAGCAATTCAATCATGCAATTTAATTTGAAGACAAGAAGTATGCAAATTTGAAAACTAGGTATTGGGTATGATTCAAAAGATGGCTTGCCTTGGTTGGCAAAGTGTCTGGGGTAGTCTTCTTCTTGGTAGTATCCTTCCTCGGGCACTTCTTCGGCAACACTAGTGTCTATTAATGATACACAAAATATACACACAATCACTAAGCATGATCAAAGATCACTCCAAGCATACACACAAGTTTTACAATAGAGCAACTATTATCAAACACTATTTCGATTGATTTCCATTTATTTGGCTTTATTTTGAGTTATGGTGCAAGTGAGAGTATGCAAGGGTTTACTAATAGATACTTGAGTTTCAAAAATATCTCCTGCAAGTTCACTTGACCAAGGTCAATTCTTATAGAGATGTATTCTAAAATTTGGTTTATACTAATGGATGTAGAAAATATCTATTTATAAAACACTAGCCTAATATTCCTAAGTTAAGATTGCCTACTTAACCACATAGGAAACTAGCATTTCATTTAAAAAGTGCTAATTTGCAAACTAAGGTTACCAACAGATAGATAACACTAAATGTGAATTTTGAAAGTTCGATTCATATTTTTTGAATTTTATTTGATTTGTTATGAATTTTGCAAGGTTGCATAGCTGCAGGTTTGTTATTTTTACCCAATTAAAACTATAATTCTAAAAAGGTTGAAAACACTTCCATTGGCTAGATCATATTCTAAGCTTTCCAACGGCATATTATTTTCTAAATTTAAGTGTCTACAGCTCTGGGAAATTAAATTCTAAGAATGGTTCAGATTCATAAATCTAAATCCAAACTTTATTTTTTTCCCTTTTTACTGGAACGGGCCACGCGCGGAGTCTTAATGGGCCAGGCTCGCAGGCCGAAATGGGCCAGCCCAGCAAGTATCCCGGGCGTGCGCTAGGGAAAAAAAGTTCAACTGATAGGCGGGGCACGCCTGTCAGTTGACTTAAAGGGGCGAAGGGGTACGAGAGCCTCTTGGCCGTCCAATTAGAATCAATTCCGACGGCCGAGGGTCATCTCCCTCAGCACGACGGGGACGAGAGAGGGGCAAAGGCTAGGAGAGGGGCAGAGCTTGGGGAGCTCACCGGGGACAGCGACGAGCGGTGGCGAGGTGTCCAGCGGGCTGCGGAGGGTCTTCTCGGCCGGCTTGAGCAGACGGCGCTGCAAGAGGCGGTTGGAAACAGCGGCGCTCCGCCGTGTCCTGGGAGCACCGGCGTCGAGCTCCTGGGCCACCGAGAGGGAGAGGGAGGGAGTGATGATGTCTGGGAGGGAGAGGGTGGTGGTGTGAGCTCGTTGGCAGTGTCGGGGGGGCTTTTTATAGGCCGGAGAGAAGGGGAGCGGGCTGTGTACCGGGGCGGTAGTAACTTTGAGTGACGGCCGGTGGGGGTTGAGTGGGTGGTAATGGGGCTCGGGCGGCTGCTGCAGAGCACGGAGGGGGGGGGTTCCAGGCGAGTGTGAGAATTTAGGGAGGGAGGTTGTGGCCAAAAAAATTGTCTGTCTCCGGCGATGCCACTATGCGTGGAGCAAGGGGACAGCGGGGTTAAGAGGGGAAAGGGTACCAGCGGGGCTGGGTAAAGGGGGTTTGTCCTCTGGAAGTGTTAAACCGGGATTTACCGTGGTGATTTGAAATTTTCAAATATGGTTAGGAACAGAGTTTTGAAAATTTTCCACCAGGTTATGAAACTAGAATAAATCCTCTTGGATGACTTGTAAGAAAGCATCTATGCACAGTTCAATAATTTCTTAATAATAGAGAGGGAAGAGGGCTAGTGGTTAACTTTGTCTAGATTGTTTTTGTCTTCTTTTTCTTAGTCTAGGAATTTAGGGTTGGGCTTATTTTATTGTTTATTTTACTTTTGTTTGTTTTTCTTGAACTCTTTCAATTTGGAACTTAATTTATTAACCCTAGCTCATATTCACCCATAGGCAAGAATAAGGAATATAAGATCCAACAATCATGCACTCAATACCTAAAGTTTTATTTTGTCCCAAAGTTTGGCTAATTTATTCATAATATTTGGGTACAAAATTTCTGAGTCATTACAATCTTCCCCCCTTAAAAAGAATCTCGTTCTCGAGGTTCACAAGTTAAGAACTAAAGAGATTGGGAAACTCAGTCTTGAGATAATCTTCTTGTTCCCAAGTGGCTTCATCTTCAGTGTGGTTACTCCATTGGACTTTCAGAAACTTGATACTCCGGGTTCAGGTGGTTTTGTAAGCTTCTTCTAAGATATGAATTGGTACTTCACGATAGGTCAAATCCTTATTGATATCCATAGAGCGGTGATCAATATTCTTGAAAATATCTGGCTTCTCAGGAACTTCCAAACATTTCCGAAGTAAAGACACATGAAAGACATTGTGTACTTCGGACAATTCCGTGGGCAGTTCTAGCTGATAAGACACTTCTTCTCGATGAGCAAATACCTTAAAAGGTCCAATATATCTTGGTGCAAGCTTTCCCTTGACTTGAAATCTTTGCATTCCTTTGAGAGGTGACACCCGAAGATAAACAAAATCTCCAACATGAAAAGTCAGCTCTCGACGTCTTTTGTCAGAATAGCTCTTCTGTCGGGACTGGGCTGCCTTGAGGTGTTCACGGATCATGCGAGCATTTTCTTCAGCTTCTCGCAAAATGTCGGGTCCAAAGATTTTGTTGTCTCTAGTCTCTGACCAGTTTAAAGGGGTACGACACTTTCTTCCATATAAAGCCTCAAATGGTGCCATTTGCAAACTTGCTTGATAGCTGTTTGATGACCCACAAGTATAGAGGATCGCAACAGTCTTCGAGGGAAGTAAACCCCAAATTTATTGATTTGACACAAGGGGAGCCAATGAATATTTATAAGCCTTAACAGATGAGTTGTCAATTTAGCTGCACCTGGAAACAGACTTGCTCGCAGCGGTTTATCAGTAGCAACAGTTTTATAGTAGTGGCAGCAGTGAAATAGTAACAACAATAATAAAATAAAGATGGTAATGGTAGCAACAGTAAACAATAGGATTAAATACTATAGGCATAGGGATGGATGAACGGGTGTTGCATGGATAAGATAATTCATGTAATAATCAAGATATGGGCAATTGCAGATAAATAATGATAAAGCATCCTAGTACTAAACAACCATAGGCATGTGTTCCGTATATAGTCGTACGTGCTCGCAATGAGAAACTTGCACGACATCTTCTGTCCTACCAGCCCGTTTGCGGCGAGGCCTCAAGGAAATCTACTGGTAATTAAGGTACACCTTTTAATAAAGTACCGGAGCAAAGCATTAACACTCAGTGAACACATGTGATCCTCACATCATAGCCATCCCCTCCGGTTATCCCAATTGCTGTCACTTTGGGGCCTCGGGTTCCGGACAACGATATGTGTACACAACTTACAGGTAAGATCATAAACAACAAGTATCATCATAAAACAATAACAAGTTCAGATCTGAGATCATGGCACTCGGGCCCAAAGTGACAAGCATTAAGCCAACAAGTTGCAACAATGTCATAAGCACGAATAATAGATACTAGGCACCATGCCCTAACAATCTCATAGCAAATTACATGAATGATCTCATCCAATCCCTACCATCCCCTTCGCCTACAGCGGGAATTACTCACACATGGATGGGGGAATCATGGATGGTTGATGGAGAGACGTCGGTGATGATGGTGAGGAAGATCTCCTCCAAATCCCTGTCCCGGCAGGGTGCCAGAATGGAGTTTCTGGTTCTGAATCGCGGTTTTTGATGGTGGCAGCGCACCAGAAGTCTATCTGGGAAAAATGCCTAACCCCCGCTATTTTCAGGTCAGAGGGTATATGTAGGCGGAAGGAGGGGTCGAGGCAATGGCCGAGGCAGCCTCACCACCCCCTAGTGGCGCCACCAGGGGGTGTGAGCCCCTCGTGGCCCCTCTCCGTCTCGGGTTCTGGCTCCGTGGGTCTTCTGGTAAAATAGGATTTTTGCAATATTTTCCTAGATTTTTCCTGGAAGTTGGATTTCTGCACAAAAACAAGACACCAGGGCAATTCTGCTGAAAACTGCGTTAGTCCGTGTTAGTTGTATTCAAAACACACAAATTAGAGGAGAAAAAATAGCAAAAGTGTTCGGGAAAGTAGATATGTTTTGGACGTATCAACTCCCCCCAAGCTTAGCTTATTGCTTGTCCTCAAGCAATTCAGTTAACAACTGAGTGCGATAAAAGAAACTTTCATGAACACATTTGCTTCATAAGATGCATATATTCTCACTATATGATCAAGTACTCAGGCAATTCATAATAAGAAATATGCAACTAATGTTATCTCATAGTTATGCAAGCTATGAAAGAGTGCCAATACACTAATAACAAGCAACATGAAATATAAGAAGCTACAAGATTATAATGCTCATAATAAGATATGAAAGAGTGGTATCCCGCTTGCCTTTATTTGTGGGGCAAAACATAAATGCCAAGGCACCTCTAAAGTTCAAGAGAAGACTAGAAGTAAAAATATCAAAGATACAAGCATCAAAGTTATACCACAATTAACCGTGTTCTGGGACAAGCACATTACACTAAGAACGACAGCCATGCTCTCAAGAAAGTGCTTAAAGTTAGAAGATGAAGACTCAACATAAAAGTAAAAGAAAGGCCCTTCGCAGAGGGAAGCAGGGATTTAACATGTGCTAGAGCATTTCATTTGTAAAACAGAGATAAAAAAATTATTTTGAGAGGTGGTTGTTTCATGTCAACGACTGTCAATGGGTTGTTGCTATCTTCCATACTAAACAAGTGAGAGTGTTTCCGAGCTCTCTGAAAATTGGCACATTGGTGCTCTTTTATAAAGCTTGGCACTCCTCCCCACTTTTTCCTTTCTCAAACCATGGCTAACCGATTCCATCGGGTGCCCACCAACTTTCACATACCATGGAGGAGTGCCTTTTTTAGATTTAGATTACAATGGTCTGACCAGCTCCCTTGCAAAATTAATGATGAGCAGATGAAGCATGCAAGTCAAGGGGTACTTAATTTAATATGGAAGATAGCAATTCCGACCACTACGTCCTCATGAGCTAAAAACAGTGGCACAAAATGAGAAGCATTTGAAAGTTTTGAAAGGTAGCACATGAAAATTTACCTGGAATGGCTTTGAAATACCATGCATAGGAATTTATAGTGGACTCTTTGGGGTTACTTGGTTTTCAGGAGTTGGATGCACGAGAAGTATTCCCTCTCAGTACAAGTGAAGGCTAGCAAAAGACTGGGAACCGACAATCGAGAGAGCAATAACTGTCATAATCATGCTTGCGACAAAACAAAATTAATATAGGCATAAAAACGATACAAGAACTCTAAGGCAAAGTAAATCATCGAGGCTTAATTGACTTGTTGTTCAGTCATATGCATGCTTGAGCATGTGCCAAGTCGATTCAAATGAAGCTTTTCAGAGGAGGATACCACAAAGTCATACCGTTTTATGAATAAAACAATACAAGCAAATAGCTACATGACATGCTACAAACTATTAGTAAATTGGAACTAATCATATGAGAGCAAGAACTATTAAGCATCCATTAGATAACACATACCTTACATGAACAAGCTAAGCACATCCACATTGATGAGTATATGTACAAAAATGAAAACAAACAGAGTTCATACTAGCCTCTTACCACATCTCGAATTGTCATATATTGTCATTATTGCCTTTCACTTGTGTGGCTTGAATAATATTAAGTGATAACCAAGCTCCAATGGAGTCACGGGAGACTGAACTCTGCAACAAACTTTACAAAACCGAAAAAGAACAACAGATATTTTTGGGTTTTCGAATTTTGAAACAAGAACAGAAGGAAACAGCAAACAAAGCAAAATCTTTTTGGATTTTTCAAATATCAAACCAAAAATGAGAAACAAGACAAACCAAAGCTAGAGAACTAAAAAGGCAAACAAAGAGAAACAACAGAAATATTTTTGGTCTTTTTGTGTTTTAGAAAGTAGAAGTAAGAACAAGAACAACAAAGAAAAGAAAGCGAAACATGGATATACAAAGTACCGACAAGATATGATATATAGATGAGTGAATCGTTGGCGTACCTCCCCCCCAAGCTTAGGCTTTTGGCCTAAGTGGAGATCAGTCCCATCTCCAGTAATTGCCCCAAGCTGATGGGTCATCATTGGCATGGTCGTAGCCTGACTCTCGTGAAGATGAAGCAGATGGTGCATAATCATAATAAGGCTGCTGGTACGGAAACTCTTAAGTGTTGGAGGGCTGGACCGACTCTTTGATCGCCTCCCCATCCTCGTGTATGGGCGGAGGGTGCTCCTCTATGTACGCATCGAGCTCATCCTCCGTGAGTGACCATCCATTCCTGCGATCAAGGTTAAACAAAAGAGGTGCAGGCAAATGGACTGATCGATCAGTCTTAACTACTCTCCAGGCTGATTCCTTGAAAATGGTTATCTCAAACAACAAGTTGTGCAAACAAGCATGAGGAGAAACAAACTTGTGATGTATCATAGAATTAAGATCAAGCCTCTCTATGGGGAAATGAAGGTCTAAAACATGAGGCACTAGACCATGCAAAGCTAATAATTGAGAAGCAATAAGACCTCCACAAACTCCCCCTTTCTCACGGTTGGCAGCAAGACGAAAAGCTATCAAAGCACCCAAATTATAAGTCCTATCATGTTTCAAAGCAGCTGAAATAAAAGCTAGATCATAAGAGGATAACTTGCTTGCAGTCTTCCTAGCAAGAACACACTTGGTAATAAAGTAGGTAAAATATCGAATGGATGGGAAATGAATATTCCGAATTTTACCACTCTCTCCTGAGAAGCTTCTTCCTTGGCAAATATCCTCATATAAGTCCATCAATGGCCTGGGCCGCTCCCTCATCTTTTCGCGTGATCCCCACTGTGGTACTCTAATAGCTGCATAGAAAACATCAAAGGGCAAGTCCACAGATTTATTGTAAATTTTATAATGGACCATGGGGTTAGATGAGGACCAACTGAATCTAAAATTCTGCACCACAGACATGGTTAGTTTAGCATATTGGTGAGGTTTACCATCAACAAAATGTTCTAATCATGCATTAGATATTATAGTTTGGAAGTCCTGCAGGATCCCAACAGCATTCATGAACACTGAGCATGGATAGATTGAGGGAAAGACTCCCTCTTCACGGTGGACTCTCATGACTTCATGCACTTCTAAATCTTGTTGACTAAGTTGATATCCATTCTCCTCCATTTCTGAAATTTTAAGCAAACCTCATTAAAAGTGATTTTGAAACAAACAATTGAAGGAAACTACTATAGGGAGTTGCAAGAGGGCTAACATGCATCAGAATAACATTTCTAAGCAATAGAACAAGCATGCAAACTCATTTAACCTATCACCTATAGAGCTAAAATACTCAAGAAATACTTCACTAAACAAAATTCTAATTGGACAATCGAAGTAGTCACATACCAGAGAACAAATGCCCCAAATTTCAGCAGCAAAGATGGGCTGAGCAAGGAGATCGAAAATCGCAAGGAAGAACAGCAAGAACACGGGTTTGAGCTGTGGTGTGGAGATATTTTGGGAGAGAGAGTGGAGTGGAGGGTGGAGAGGTAAGTGGAGGGCCAGGGGGGCCCCTCACCATGCCACAGCGCGGCCAGGGGCAGAGCCAGAAATATTGAACATTGGGGTCAAAGCAACTTATAACACTATCTTGCAACAATTTCTAATGGTGTCATTTTTGCTTATGCACTATAGTTATAAGGATTTGCATCTTGGTTGTCGGTGTCATTTGACATCAGTGACTACACTGTAGCTCTGCCCCTGGGCGCGGCCTGGCCCTAGCCACGCCACCATGTGGTGTGGTGGCATGGTGGGTCTCCCTAGGGTGTCCCAGGTGCGTCTCTGCCCCATTTTTGACATCAAAATTTAAAAAGAATTTTCTGGAATTTTTTGAGAAACTTTATTTTCGAGGATTTTTCAGAAATTGATAAGAGAATAAAACTCGGGAAAGCGAAGATGGAATGATAGAAAGCAAATCCAAACCAAGCTTACAGCAGCTCTAAGATATTCTAATATGAAACTAAACATCGGAAACAAAAATGAACAAGGTGGAGAAGAAAGTAAATGCGGTGAACACATAGTTCCGTTCATTTGAAAACCGCTTTGTTAACAAGGTTGATCAAGTCTTGTTACCAAACCACTTTTCTATGAAGCAAAACTTTGCATTTCACTAAATGATTATGTTACCTCGACCTTGATAGGCATAGTCCTAATCATAACAATTTGATATTCTTCCTTGGGCTTTGGCCTTGAGCAAATAATTTGACCAACTTTGATGGTCTCAATATTCTTGATTGAGTTTAGAGCATATTTTCTATCAATCTTCTTGGGAAAATAAACCATGTGCTCTTTATCATTGACATTAAAAGTAACTTTCTCTTAGTTACAATCAATAATAGCAACTATAGTGTTAGAAAAGTTCTCCCAAGAATAATAGACATATTATCATCTTCGGGCATTTCCAACACAACAAAGTCAGTCAATATCAAACAATTATTAGCAACTTGAACAGGAACATTCTCACATATACCAATAGGAATAGTAGTAGACTTATCAGCCATTTGCAAAGATATATCAGTCGATATCAACTTTTCTAGATCAAGTCTCTTATAGAGAGAAAAAGGTAGCACACTAACTCCGGCTCCCAAATCACACAAAGCAGTTCTAACATAATTATTTTTAATAGAGCAAGGAATAGTTGGTATACCTGGATCTCCAAGCTTCTCCGGAACTTTACCATCAAAAGAGTAATTAGCAAGTAAAGTGGAAATTTCCTCACTAGGAATCTTCCTTTTGTTAGTAACAATATCCTTCATATACTTTGAATAAGGAGGCATTTTAATAGCATCAGTCAAATGAATTTGCAAAAATAAAGGTTTCATCTATTCACAAAACCTGTTGTAGTGTTCTTCTTCCTTAGATTTATGTTTCTTACCAGGAAAAGGCATTGGTTTCTGCACCCAAGGTTCTCTCTCACTACCATGTTTATTGGCAATGAAGTATTCCTTAGTTTACTTTGCATTCTTAGCGAGCTTTTCTGGTTCCTCTTCAACTTCTTCTTTATCAGAAGCATTACCACTTTCGGTTTCAGCATCAGAAATAGAAACACTATTAGGATCTTTACCTGTTCTGAAAGATTCTACAACGGGTTTATGCTTCTTCTTCTTTTTCTTGGAAGGAATATCATCACCTGCAACACGTTGAGAATCCTGCTCGATCCTCTTAGGATGTCCTTCAGGATATAAAGGATCCTGAGTAGAAGCACCTGTAAGGGTAAATTGCCCCTAAGTGTGTTTTTGGTAATTAATGACAATCCCTATGGACTAATGTTTTCATTGAGATTTTTATGAAGGAATTGTTCATAGGAATTGCTTGAAGTCCATGTGTTGGATTCAAGGCTTGGATGCCATGAAGATAAAGATATATCTTAAGTATTGGCATCAAGATCATTGAATAGAAGAGATGAATCCAATATGATCAAGAAGAAGAAATAAAGATGTTGTTCTTGTGTAGAACTCAAGTATTCCATGCTCTAGCTTATGTGCTAAGCCAAGGAGTCTCAAGATCTTGAGAGTTTGGTTACATGAGAAGAATTCAAGTTATGGCTCTATGTCGAGGTCACGATGGTCTCATGAGTTGAGCCATGGTTGACCAAGACTTAGAGCATGCAATCAAATGAAGAATTCCCTATGCATCTCAAGAAGATCATATGTTTGAAGCTTGTCGTCCATTTGGTGATAATGGACTTGTGAAGATGAGTGTTAACAAAGGTATCCCATAGTGGTGTATGGGGGAACATATTGGAAGTCTTCACGAAGCAACAATGATCAAGTGAAGCATTCCGGCTTGACGGAAGTATGAAGCATCATCATCAAGATCAAGTGGGATGCTCAAGGCAAAGGTATGTCCTTGCTAGGTTTTCCTTTTACCGGTCTCAAGGTGTTTGTTGGGAGACCGGGTTATAGGATAGATAGCCGCACTATCAAGAGGGGCTTTCGGTTGGGTAACTTGATCACATCGTCATAGGGAGCTCAATCCTTTGCATACTTTGCATCTTCCTAGTTTGTTGCTTCTTGGTGTTTATCCATGTGAGGTTCTTGTGCTTGTTGCTAGCTTTCCAACAAGCCCAAGTTCATCGAAAACGGAATCCAAATGCATCGTCTTTTGCGTTTTCGAGTTGAGAGGTTTTACCGGTTCTTCACTTTGGAAGGTTTCACACCTCTCCACATTTCGTATTTTTCCTCTTGACTTTTCTTGGTGTTTCTCTGCATAAAGTTGTAGTACTTTTTCTAAGCTTTTCAAAAAGTCCAAGTTTGCTAAAAACGGAGTTCGGATGCAAAAGTTATCGCGTTTTCCGTATGAGTGTTTTTGCAGTTTTGCAAATCCGGAGTGAAATCCGGAGCTGCTCCGGGCTGCTCCGGGCTGAGCAGTGGCCGGGCACTCGCTCCGGAGTATCGGCCGGAGCTGCTCCGGGCTCTGCTCCGGGCTGCTCCGGAGCTGCTCCGGGCTGCTCCGGGCTGCTCCGGGATGACCGAAAAAACTCTCCAACGGGCAGTTTTCTTGCCCTATAAAAGGGGGCTTCTTCCCCAACGGTTTGGTAAGTGTTCTAGGGTGTTCTTGAGCCTTTCTCTCACCTCCATTGTTGCCCCTCTTGAGCTTGCTCCCTCTCTCTTCCCTCCAATGATTCTTGCATATTTTTGAGGGATTTGGAAGAGGAGATCTAGATCTACAATCTCCACCAACTCATTCCTCCTCTAAGTGAGGGGAACCTTTGGGATCTTGATCTTGGAGTCATTGGTTGACCTCCACCCTTGTTCTTCCTCTCTAGCTCCTCCATAGCATTTGTTGCTTTGGTGGGATTTGAGAGAGAAGGATTTGAGCACTTTCCCTTGTGTTCTTGCTTTGCATCCTTGCATAGTGTTGAGCTCTCCATTACGATTTGTTCGAGTGAGAGACCGTGAGCTTGTTACTCTTGGAGGGTGACCTCCTAGTTGGCTTGGCGGTTGGTGCCTCGGTGACCTCTTCGTGGAAGATTGTGAAGAGGCCCGGGATTCCCCTTCGTGGGAGTAGTGAAGTGGTTGTGGAGCTTGCCATCTCCGGAGTGGAGGAAAAGCTAACCATAAGAAGGGGTCCCTAGCTTCGTGGGGGACTCGGAGAAGAAGGTGAGCCTTCGTGGCGTTCGGGGGCCTTCGTGGTTACCCGCATCTCTCCAACGGTGATTAGCTTACTTTATGTAAGTGAACATCGGGATACATCTTCGTCTCCGCGTGCCTCGGTTATCTCTATACCCGAGTTTATTTCCTTGTGATAGCCATCGTGCTTGAAGTACTTATATCTTGTTTATCACTTGTGAATTATATCTTGTGCTATCTTGCTTATATCTAGTTGTTGTTGTTGCACTTAGTTGAGCCTAGCATATTTAGGTCTTGTGCTTGAAGAAAATAAACGTTAGTTTAATTCCGCATTCCTTCAAGCCAATTCCATAATTGTTTTTTAAAACGCCTATTCACCCCCCCCTCTAGGCGACATCTCGTCCTTTCAGCACCTCCTCTAGTGTGTATTTCACACGCTTGTTTTTCTCTTGAAGCATTAACTAGCAAATCTTTTTGCACCTTGGTAAGCTGATCAATTTTAGTCTGAACCATTTGAAAATGTTTAACAAGCATCTTCACATCGTTGGAGGTCCTCTCCACAATATCCTGCAACTTGTTAATAGCTCTAGAATTTTCCAACAAATGATTCTGCACTCTTTTATTAAAGTTATCTTGCTTAACAATAAAATTATCAAACTCATCTAAACATTGATTAGGAGGTTTAGAGTAAGGAATATCTATATTATCAAAGCATTGAAGAGAATGTATGTTGGGGATATACCAAATAAGTATACCAGCGACGTAGTCCTAAATCAGCAAGCCAGGGTGGCCCATCAGGGGTGGTATGGCGGATTCGCCTACCAGGCGGCCCAGTTGCTGAAGTTGCCACGGCGGTACTGGACGCAGGCGCTTATGGCGGATCCGGGAATAGGCCCATGGCGGGTTGCGGAGACAAGCCCATGGCGGGTTGCCTTGTAATACACGAATAGGACTTAGTCTAGGACTCCAAGTTGTATCCGCTCTGGTACCGATATGTAGCCCACGCCAGGTGCCTTTATAAGCCCGGCGTGGAGCAGCCATTGAGGCACGTTCTAGTCATACGGCCAATCGCATAGCGAAACAGCCAACCTCATCATTGTAATCGATCACTTATTGCCATATAGTGAATTATAGCAGCACGTAGGATCTCGCCACCATCGCGAGATCTGAAGCTGGGTAAACTCGTGCTACCACCATCCCGGATCGCTCCTCCGTGTTTACCCCCTTCCACAAACCGCCATACCCCTACCCCTATGGCAGATCTGTTGATGAAACCACGATAGTTGGCGCCCACCATGGGGCAAGGCGCGTCTGGAGCGCGGATCCAGGCGGGATCCGCCTTTGCAGGCATCGGCGACACCGTCACCATCGGGCGCGTCCTCTACGATTCCGGCTTCCCCATCGTCCCAGCGGATAACCTCTGGGTGCCGGCTAGAGAAGACCCTGCTCGATTCACCGTCGTCCCGATCGGAGATATCCATATCTTCATCGGAGAGACAAACCCTACCCCCGCCACGGAAACCAATTTTCGGCGGATCGGTATGGCTGAAATCCCCAAATGGACCACTTCCGGGCTGGATACGGAGGAGGACTCATCTGACATGGAACTTTCCAAGTTGCCCAGATCGGACCTAAAAAACAATCCCACCCAGCCCGCCCTAGAGGTAGAGGAAGTGGTGGAAGACTGCTGTGAATCCGCCATGAGTAATCTGGCGTTAGAAACACCACGGTACTGCCTTGTTGCTTTCACAGGTATCACTTCGGGATCTACCTCCAATGGAGAAGATAGCCTAGGTGAATCCATCCTTGAGGCACTTAACGAAAGTGGTGAATCAGATGACTGGGACAGCAAGGGCTATGATTCTGACCATTATGACGCCGCCATGAGAAAAATCGAGGCGGAATTGGCGCAGCAGGCACTTGAAGAGCAGCAAGCAGCGGCCAAACAGGTGTTCGTAACCAACAAAGGAGATGATGCTGGGCAGACAACCGGTGATCCGCCATGTCAGGCAGCCCACGACGGAGATGCCGGCAAAGAGCAGGGTAACCCACCACCAGCCGCCGATCCCGCCACGGAACAACTTCCTGAGATCCACGGCGGACCCAGGCCTCTGTAACCCGCCATCCCCGAGGACCAGCACCCAGAAGACTTCACGACCCCGCTGGATAAGGTCATCTATGGAACTCTAGCAGATCCAATCACCCCTGACTATGTCAGAGATGTGAACGATCTCGAGAAGAAGAGGCGAGCACTCCTCAAGGAAGCAAAGCGAGTCGAGAAGATGGGCCAGCAGCTTGATGGCGACATTGCTAAAGCTCAAGACACGCTGAAGCGCGCAAGGAACATGGAGGAGAAGTATGTTACTCTCATCCAGAACCAGATGACCGAGGGAGGCGACCCATAGCTGGTACGAAACATTGAGTTCACCGTACCAACAGCGGAAACTCTGGCCAAGATGTACATCAAGAATCCGCCATACGTGGATAAAAACTGCGATGAAGTCAGGGCTACGCCCATTGAAAATATCGTGGATGCAAAGGAGCTATTGGAGCATAATAAGAGCCCAGCAGCCCTAGAGACGGCGGTGAAACTGATGACCAAAGCATTAGTGCAGCAGGAGAAGGCTACGTCCTCACGACGGCTCGAATCTGATCCCGCCCTATGCAGGTCCAGCACTGCCTCTAAGGCTCGGGGGGCTGGCAACTATGGTACGCGCCCTGACAATGAATCTCATACCGGATCATCAAAAATCCGAAGAAGAGAAGCTCGCAACCGGGTGAATGCCATCCCAATATCCTCCGATGACAAACCAAATGGCAAAGGCCCACAGAGAAATCCATCGCCACCCCACAAGAATTACCCTGCTTACGGATACCAACAAGACAATGCTGCTCCTCGCCATAAGACCAACATGCCGCCACCAAAGTATAAGACGTTCAAAGTCCCAAAGGGAGGGATCGTCATACGCGACAATGATGGCAAGCGAGGACGAAGCCGTGACGCTGGACGCAGAGACGATCCGCCACGACGGGAAACCAGCAGAGACGACGGATCCAAGAGAAGTGACTGATCTCGCCAGGACGACGGCGCGCACCATGGCGGCGAAAAGGACAAGCATCTCTCCACTCGCCACCATGATGACAAAGGGCAAGGGTCCCGCCGCCCTGACGACGATCCATCTCCACGAAGAACAGAAGGAGGCCGTCGTAGCTGCAAAGATCAGTCACAGGACGGCGAGAGTAAATGATGATGTGACCCTTCGCCATCCCCACCAGGGAGCCCCCATGGCGGCGGCGGTGGTGGCGGCGGACCAGCAAGGTCACGCAACTCTCGCAAGGATCCGCCGGACCAGAAGCCCTACGACGCCCGTACCCATCTAAACGAGATTGCCAAGTCTCAAAGAGCCTTCTTCCTCGGCCCAAAGTGCTTTGGACAACGGATTCATGATGAGCCCATCCTGCATGGGTTCAAGATCGAGAAAAATATCCGCCAGTACAATGGAGTCGATAGGCCTCTAACTTGGCTACAAGACTACTTCAACGCAGTACAGTTCGCCGGGGGATCACCCAATGTCAATGTCCGCTATTTGCCCCTGATGCTATCCGGCACTGCGAGGCAGTGGATCAATGACTTGGCGGAAAACTCCGTCCAAACCTGGTTCGATATGCAAACTGCGTTTACCAAAAACTTCGAGGGGACTTACAAGAGACCCCATAACATTGGTGACCTCCAACGGTGCCGACGGGCCGACGACGAGACCTCCCGAAATTTCCTCGCACGATGGCTAGATATGAAGAACTCCTGTGAAGGGGTTACCAACGAATCCGCCATCCTCGCGTTTATTAACAGTTTGGAGAGAGGCCAACTGCTCCGCCACCGCCTGTTGCGGGAAAGGAACGAAGGGAAACTAACCCTAAATTCCATGATCACCATTGCAAGCAATTACGCGGCCGCCGATGACGACGCCCGCGAATCTCTGAAGGCTTTCGCCATCCAGAACACTGGAAAGCGGAATAGTAGCAACAAACGAAAGAATCCGCCAGAAGAGCGGCAGGCTCTGGATATGGTGGCCACAACCTTCGCTGACAAGGGCCAAAGCAGCCAGCGCGGCAGGGGACGCGGTACTAGCAGTGGCCAGCCGTGGAGTTCTACAACTCCCGCTTTGGCGCCATCCGCCCCCGTGTCTTACGACGAATACCGCGATATGCCATATTTCGCCCATCGTGATGCTTCAGGAAAGTGCGATCACACCAACCGGAACTGCAAGTTTGTCAATGACCTCAAGGCGGATCAAGAAGCTGGCTTCAAGCGCAGTCGGCGACAACGGCCTCGTGGCAAAGGGAAAGCGGACAAAGACAAGGAGTCCAGGGATGGTAGTGACATGGACGAGGACCCTGCGCCCAAACCCGCCGAAAAGGCAGAGGGTGGTTGAAAGAGCATGGAGCCCCCATGTGTGGTTTTGGTAATTAATAACAATCCCTATGGACTAAGGGTTGCATTGAGTTATATTTGTAGGACTCGTCCATAGACAATGCTTGAACCATTTGTTGGCTTCAAGGTTGTAAGAAGGATCAAATGAAGAACTTGAAGTGTTGACCAAGGTGTTATTCAAGGAGTGATCTAAAGTCGGTCATAAGAGAGTTGAGCCTATATCAAGTGTGTCTTGAAGAATAATATTGAGTGAGCTCTCATGTGAATCTTCAAGACATTATCATTGTGGAGAAAGAAGAAGTGATTCGATAATTGATCAAGCCGAAGCGCAAGTTCAAGATGGAATCTAGAAGAGATCATATGCTTGAAGCTTGCCACATATATTGTGATCATGGATATGTGAAGATATGCTTAAAGAGAGTCTTTCCCATAGTGGTGTATGGGGGAGCAATTCGCAAGACTTCACCAAGCAATCAAGATCAAGAAAGGTGTTCCAGCTTGAGGAAGACAAGACGGTCATAATCTAGCTCAAGTGGAATGCACAAGGAAAAGGTATGTTCTTGATAGGGTTTCTTTCTTACCGGTCTCATAGTGTTAGTTGTGAGACCGGGTTATAGGATCGGTAGCCGTACTATCAAGAGGGGCTCTCAAGTGAGTAACTTAGTCGTATCGTTCGGAGAGAGCTCAAACCTTTGCATTCTTGGCATTATCTTTCTTGGTTCTTATTTGGCTTTTATCCATGTGAGGTTCTAGAGCTTGTGGTTATTTCCATAACAAGCTCTAGCTCATCAAAAACGGATTTTGCATGAAACACTTATTGAGTTTTTGGTGTTTGGAGGTTTTACCGGTTCGTCTTTGAAGAGAGGTCAAACCTCTCATCATTTGGTTTTATCCTCCCTTGTTGGACTATGATGTTTCTATGCATATACTTGTAGAGCTTGTTGTCGTGATTCCAACGAGCCCAAGATCATCGAAAACGGAGTCCGGATGCTTAAGTTATGGTCGTTTTGGTTTCAGCTGTTTCTGCCTTTTCCAGGGCCGGAGACTCCGGCCCAAAATGTGTTTTCGCCGTTTTTCGTCCAGAGATTTGGCCCGGAACCTCTGGGTACTTTTCCAGGTCAAAGTCTCCGGCCCCTAGGGACCGGAGACTCCGGCCCAAGTCTCCGGACCTCGAAAACTCGAGGTGTCGCTCAGCGCAGAGATGGGGGCGGAGGCTTTTTAGCCCATGCCCGGAGTCTCCGCCCTCCTAAGGCCGGAGACTCCGGAGAAAGTGCCCTGCAACGGCTAGTTTTGTGGGGAGACCTATAAAAGGCCCCCTTCTTCCTCCTTGGGCTGGTGGCTACTCTCTCTCTCTCTCCTCCATTGTTGACCTTGAGTAGCTTGCTCTCCCTCTCCATTCCTCCCATGTTTCTTGAATCTTTTTGAGGGAAAAGTGAGAGGAGATCTAGATCTATCTTTCCACCAATCAATATCTTCTCTAAGTGAGGGGAACCTTGTGGATTTGGATCTTGGAGTTCTTGGTGATTCTCCTCCTTTGTTCTTCCTCTCTTATACCCACATAAGCATTAGTTGTTTTGTTGGAATTTGAGAGTGAAGAATTTGAGCACTTGTGTTCTTGCCATTGCATCGGTTGCATCGGTTTGAGTTCTCCTCGGAGATTCGGTAAGTGGAAGTTGTGAGCTTATTACTCTTGGGTTCTTGGAACCCTAGACGGCTTAGTGGCCTTTGTGGCTTTTACTTGGGGCCTCCAATTAAGTTGTGGAGTTTCCCCAACCTTTGTGGTGCCTTTGTGGCGATTCTTGGGAGCCTCCAATTAAGTTGTGGAGATTGCCCCAAGCTTGTACGGGTTCGGTGACCGCCCTCAAGTGTCCCATAGTGGATCGTGGCATCTTGCTTTGTGCGAGAGCGCGAGGAGAATAAGGTGAGCCTTTGTGGCGTTTGGTGTGTAGCGTGCCTCCGCATCTTGAGGTGAGCCTTTGTGGCATTTGGTGAGCATTGTGCTACCACATCTCAAGGTGAGGCCTTTGTGGTGTTCGGGGTGCATTAAGCCGCCACACCTCTCCAACGGAGACTAGCTTCCTTTGGAAGTGAACTTCGGGATACATCTTCATCTCCTTCGTGCCTCGGTAACTCTTATCCGAGCTCCACTACTTATGCAATTTACATTTGTGATAGCCATCGTGCTTGAAGTTATATATCTTGCTATCACCTTGCTACTTGTCTTGCTTAGCATAAGTTGTTCGTACACATAGGTGAGCCTAGTTTATTAGGTTTTGTAAGCTTGTCAAATTAAACGTTAGTTTATTTCCGCATTTGTACAAGCCTTTCGTAAAAGTTTTAATCGCCTATTCACCCCCCCCCCCTCTAGGCGACATCTGTGTCCTTTCAATTGGTATCAGAGCAAGGTCTCTCATTTTAGGCTTCACCGCCTTGAGAGCAAAGATGTCGGCTAGGG
Organism: Dactylis glomerata; assembly: GCA_007115705.1. Classification (NCBI taxonomy): domain Eukaryota; kingdom Viridiplantae; phylum Streptophyta; class Magnoliopsida; order Poales; family Poaceae; genus Dactylis; species Dactylis glomerata. Next base: position 3,263,374 of record QXEO01001278.1, on the reverse strand, counting down.
GATTAGTGCACAATGACACTTTTATATTCGATGGCACAAATTATGATACTTGGAGAATTCGCATGCTTAATCATTTTCGGGTCATGGACCCAAATATAGAGCGAATTGTAGATATGGGCTTTTCTCCTCCTAAGGATCCCACAAATCTATCTTTAGAGGATGAGAAGAACTCTTATCTCAATGCTCAAGCTATTAATGTATTATCCAATGTTGTAACCATTGTAGTTGTGACGTCCATTATGCCTTTTCGGAATGCTCATGAGTTATGGACAAAGCTTCAAGAAAAATATGATGTGTCCAAGTTTATTGAGGATGAGTGTATTCCTTCCACTTCCGGCCGTGATGAACTTTCTTCCACTTCACCGATGTGTGGCAAGACACAAGGTAATGACATGGTGAGTGGTGATGGAAATTGCAATATTGATAGTGAGCTTTCTTTTGATAATCATTCATCTCGATCTCATTGCAATGCTTCATCTTTGGACTTTAACACTTCTAGCACCATAAATGCTTTACATGCTTGTGTTAGTCCTTGCATATCATGTGTAAATTGCTTAAATAAATCTCATGATGATATGCTTGTTATGTCTAGTGGCCATGATAAAAATGCCTCTATTTCCTCTAGTCTTTGTGTGGCTAACAATGTAGAGGAAACCGGAGATTCTATTGTCCAAGACAAAGTTGTGATTGGAGCTTCAAGTAATTCATCCTCATCATCATCTCTCGGTTCCCACATATGTCTTACGGCTAGGGATTCAAAGGTAACTCCTTCTTTGGAACCCACTATATCTAGTGATCATGAAGAAGAGGATGATTATGTTGCCTCTTTAAAAAAGAAGGGAGAAATAGTCTTTCATGCTATTGGTAAGAACAAAATTGCTTGCTCTAACTTTGTTCATATTTTGGTTGCTGCTATTGAGAGCCAGAAAATTATTGTTGAGCTTCAATCTCATGACGAAGAGCAAGAAGAAACTATTGAGAATCTTCATAGTCTTGCCAATGATTTTAAAAAGACTCTTTTAAAAGAACAAAGCACCAACAAAGCTCTTGAAGAGAATTTTGCTCTAGAATTGTATAGAGTAAAGGAAACCCATGATAGAGCTCTTGAGGTGGCAAATGATTTAAAATTAAAAAATGATAAGCTTGTTTTTGTTAATGCTAAACTTCTTGAGGATGTTGAGCACCTCAAAAATGGCTCTAGGGACATTGAGAGTGTGCTCACCAAACTCACCGAGTCACATGAGCAACTAAAAGCTTCTTATTTAAAAGAGTGTTCCAAGTTGCCTTCTCCTCTTTCGGTTAATCATGATGCTTGTGCTACTAACTCTACTTCTTGTGAGGCATCTATCTTGAAGGAGAATGTTGAGCTAAGGGCTCAACTTGAGTTGCTAACTAGCAAGTATGGGATATTGGAAGAAAGTCATGAAAAGCTATCTAGCTCTAATGAGGATCTTCTAGTGTCCCATGCTCGCCTAAAGTTAGCTTATGAGGATATGTCTACAAAGGTAACATCTTGTGAACCTCATGTGATCACTAGCACTACTTCCCAAAATGCTATATTGCCATGTGCTAGTCCTCTTAATTCATCCACTCATACTATTGCTACATCTTGTGATGAATTACTCTCCTTGCCTTGTTGCTCCAACAATATAGCTTCTACTTCCTCTAGTACTTGTGTTGTAACTAACCATGTAGAGGAAATTAAAGAGCTCGAGGCCCAAGTCACTTTGTTGAAGAAAGACTTGGTAAAAAGTCATGAAGGGAAGTCCAAACTTGACAAGATGTTGAGTGCGCAAAAATCCCCCAATGACAAGAGTGGACTTGGATTTATCTCCAACAATAAGAAGAAGTCCAAACTCTTCAAGAAGAAGAAGGGCTAAGAGCAAGTCAAGGATCCGGCCAAGATTGTTTGCTTCAAGTGCAAAATTGAAGGGCATCATGTTAGGTCTTGCCCATTGAAGAAGAAGCATCTAAGTGAGAAGCAACAAGGGAAGCGACCTCAAGCTCAAACTCAAGTCCTTCCTCAAGATGAAGAAAAGCTACCTCCTAAGAAGAATCAACCCAATGCTCCCATTGTGGAGAAATCAAATGAGAAGAAAGGAAAGATAAGATCTTGCTACATATGCCGTGAGAAGGGTCACCTTTCTTCTACATGCTCTATTGGTAACTCATCCAACCCTATCATAATCGATGATGCTTATTCACTTTGCAAGGATAAGGTTGGAAATGTGTTTGCCAAATTTGTTGGTACTCAAAGTGGTGTCAAGAAAAGAACCATTTGGGTTGCCAAACCTATTGTGTCTAACCTCTTAGGACCCAACTTGGTTGGGGACCAACAAGCCAAAACTTGATCAATAGGTGTCTAATGGAGGGCATTGGAGACTTGGCTATATCATGAAGAATTAAGGGATCTTCATTAATTATATTGTCTCAAGTCAAGTCAATTGGATTATCTTATTTCTATCATATATCCATTGTTCCTCCTTGCGGTAACATGTATTCAACTTATCTACATTGAAAGTTACTCGCCCCTTTGCATGTGTTTGGTTTTGTATCTTGCATGTGTTTGTATATGTTGTGCTCCCTACTTGCTTCATTTTGAGTAATCAATTATGTGCATGTTGGTTGCACACCATGTACGGTTGTTACTGTTGAGCCTATTGCATCTTGATCTATCTTCTTGGCTCTTGGGAGTTATTAATGGACCATCCCATTTTGGGGGAGTGATATGCTTTGGCACTTCACAATCCTAAAAATGTGTGTACATGAGGAATACCAATTAGTGTTGATATTTAAAGATTATCTAGTCTCTATGTGGTATGTCATTTTCATGAGAAATTCAAATTCTATAATGTCCATTAATCATCTTGTTGGATTATATTTTCCTCTTGTTGGTAAAGTTTCATTTTCTAGATTTGGAGACTCTATTGGTTCTACCCCGGAGACTCTGGTGGTTCTACTCCGGAGACTCCGGTGGTTCAACCCCGGAGACTCCGATCCCCCTCGGAATTTCCGAGCCCTATGGAAATTGACTTTAACAACTTATTTGAAAATTGGTTTTATCACATTATGGGGGAGTATTGTGCTTTGTGCATATTACAAATCCATGAAATGTGTATATTTGAGGTTGTGTCACATAGTGTTGATATTGTAAATTATCTTGCTTCTATGTGGCATGTTTTCTCGAACAAGTTCCAATTTGCCAAATTGTTTATTGCTCTTGTTTTGGATCTTGTTTGTGAGATACTTTCTTGATAGGGTTTTCCTAAAATGTGGAATACTACATCAAAGTTGGAAAACCATTTGCTTCAAGCTATCCTAATCATTGCTTTGCGTGATTGTTTAACTATTTGAGTCTATCAAGAATATCTTTGTTTGGCATGGTGCTTATTTCTTATCCTTTTCGTATGCTCATTTGTTGTGAAGATGATCTTGGATTTATGTGTAACCTACCACCGGAAATAACTCCATATACCTCTTCTCCTTGGAAAATTGGTAATCTATCATGTGGTATTTTTTATATTGATCATCTTCACTTTGGCTATTACTTTTAATTGCCTTATCTCTCGCCAAGAAATGTATTTGCTTTAACTCCCATTGTCTTTCTTGACTCTTGTGATTCCATTTGATTTTATTGAACTTATTTTGTGTTATTTCTATGTAGGTAGATGTGATGATCCCATTTGTGTGCATTTTGTATTCAAATGCAAAATCATAAATAATGCACTAATCTTGGGGGAGCTCTCCTATATTTGTTATAACACACTCTTGTGCTTATTTCAATTGGTTTTGATTATTGTTGGAAGTCAAATCTTTTCTTTTTGGTACTTAGTGTGCCATCATAAAAAGTGTGGAGAGTTTGGTTTGTTGTTGGAACCTTGCTCTCTTTGGGAGTTGCTTATCTCATTCCTTGTAATTTGTTTTTCACTCTTAAAATGAGATATATCTTTGAGCATGTGTGTTTTAGTTATCCTTTATGCTCATTGACTTTTGCTTAGTTCACTAGTTGAACTTTGGAGTCAATCTTGTGTTGATTTGATTCTTTGATATAATTTGGACAACCTTTTGTAGCTTCACAATTTCGTGTGCTCGCTTGTCCTTCTTGGTGTTTTGTCCAAATTGTATCTCCTTTGGCTCTTGAAAGTCTTGTGCATGCATATTTACTAAATGTATATTGTATGGCATGCTTTTGCTTTCTTTGATCTAATATATAGGAGAAGCTCCATCAAATCCTAAATCGGCTAAGATGTGCATGAAATTCAATTTCATTTATATATGCACATATTTATGTGGAGTTTGTCCTATATGTTGTAGTTCCTAACTACTTTGGACCCAATGAGTTTGGGAACCATCTTGTACTTGAACTTTGTTTTAGGTACATGAAGATATATTGGTGCTTGTCTCAATAATAAGGATGAAGTGGTGACTAAATGATAATTTGAGGCAAGCTAGGATTATTGAAGAACTCCTATCTACTACATCCTACCTTTAATATCTCGGTAACAAGTATCTTATCATGCATACTTTTCTAGTATCCAACCTTGTGTAGGTTGTTTCATGGCATGGAAAATCATTATTTGCAAATGTTGTGCTTCTTGCAAAGGTCTTAATGAAACCTCTTTATTGCAATTGTGAGTAATTTGAGATGAGTGCATATTATTGGGAACATATAAAATCATGCTCATGATTCTTCTATCCCATATATGTCAATTTAGCAATTTTATTGCATATCAATTCCTCAAGTTCTCACATGTGCAATATGGTTGAAAGTGTAAATTTATTACTTTCTTTTGGTATTCATCTTTGTGATACTTGTTGCTTTTCTCAAAGCATCCCAACTATCTTCTTTCCCTTGTTGATATTTGTGATGTCTTTGACTTGTTTGTGGTTGAAGTTCATCAATATACAATAAGAAAATTTGAGCCTTTGGCCGTGCTTTAAAAGCAAAAAATCTCATTGGTATATTGCATGACTTCATTTTGGATATCATGTTCTATTCTTAGTATCTATTTTGTGTGTACATGTTTCTTTGTGATAATTATCTTTGTGATGTTGTCTACTTAGAAACTTATACACATGAGATATGATATCTCCTTATTTGATATCTTATTTGAACCTTATGTGTTGGGATGGAATGCTAAGCAATTTCATTCATTGAAGACTATGTGGATGCTCTATGCTTATCCTTGTATTAGTCTTATAATATGCTTTGTCATTCATATCACACATTCCTTTGGTTGAGCCTTTTAATATGTTGTCCCTTGCTTGTTGCTCAACCATTTGTTTGATGCAAGTGTTAAGCTTAATTTCTTCTCTATGATCTCTTGCAAATGGTTGCGTTTTAAATGTTATTGAGGGAGTGAGGATTCCATGTTGTGCAAATTGTATTCAAATGCAAACATTCCATTTTTTGCACGTACCTTGGGGAGCTTCCTCATTTCATTTAAAGCACCATTTTGCGGTTATCATAGTATTTGACTTCACTTGGTATCATTTTGTTTTGAATAATATTGAGGGAGTGATGATTCCATGTTTGTGCACCTTATACTTTAATTTAAATAGAATATTTTGTGCACAAACCTTGGGGAGCTTCCTCATATTATTTAGAGAACCCTTTTGGTCATATCATAATATCTTTATTCAATTTGCTCTTCGGATCGATTGATTGCTCTCTTCATTTGTTGAAGTTTATCCACCATGTGATCTTATTTTATTTGCAATCTTTGATCCTCAATATAGGATGATTTCCTCCAAGTTTTCATATTTGGATATGTGCATATGTTTTCAATTATACTTTTGGTTTATGCACAAATTATGGAGGAACTCTCACTATATTGGCCTTCTAAGTTTTTCTGCCCATTTCGGCAATTGGTGCCAATGGGGGAGAAGTTTCGAGGGTTTAAAGGGAATTGGGTTTTATGCTTTGGTTTTGTTCTTAAGCATTTGCCTTTCATGCTTTGCATGGTTGAGTATATAGAGGAAACTCCACCAACAACCTTCGTTGGCAATATATGCAATGAAATCAAGATCATTCACACGTGCATAGATTATGGGGGAGTTTGCTCTATATATGTTGGTTCTACTAACATCACATACTTTTGTAGTATTTGATGTTAGTGCAACCGTTTTGGTTCTTTAAATTTATTATATAAACCCTCTCAAAGAGATTGTCATCAATTACCAAAATGGGGGAGATTGAAAGAGCATGGAGCCCCCATGTGTGGTTTTGGTAATTAATAACAATCCCTATGGACTAAGGGTTGCATTGAGTTATATTTGTAGGACTCGTCCATAGACAATGCTTGAACCATTTGTTGGCTTCAAGGTTGTAAGAAGGATCAAATGAAGAACTTGAAGTGTTGACCAAGGTGTTATTCAAGGAGTGATCTAAAGTCGGTCATAAGAGAGTTGAGCCTATATCAAGTGTGTCTTGAAGAATAATATTGAGTGAGCTCTCATGTGAATCTTCAAGACATTATCATTGTGGAGAAAGAAGAATTGATTCGATAATTGATCAAGCCGAAGCGCAAGTTCAAGAAGGAATCTAGAAGAGATCATATGCTTGAAGCTTGCCACATATATTTTGATCATGGATATGTGAAGATATGCTTAAAGAGAGTCTTTCCCATAGTGGTGTATGGGGGAGCAATTCGCAAGACTTCACCAAGCAATCAAGATCAAGAAAGGTGTTCCCACTTGAGGAAGACAAGACGGTCATAATCTAGCTCAAGTGGAATGCACAAGGAAAAGGTATGTTCTTGATAGGGTTTCTTTCTTACCGGTCTCATAGTGTTAGTTGTGAGACCGGGTTATAGGATCGGTAGCCGTACTATCAAGAGGGGCTCTCAAGTGAGTAACTTAGTCGTATCGTTCGGAGAGAGCTCAAACCTTTGCATTCTTGGCATCATCTTTCTTGGTTCTTATTTGGCTTTTATCCATGTGAGGTTCTAGAGCTTGTGGTTATTTCCATGACAAGCTCTAGCTCATCAAAAACGGATTTTGCATGAAACACTTATTGAGTTTTTGGTGTTTGGAGGTTTTACCGGTTCATCTTTGAAGAGAGGTCAAACCTCTCATCATTTGGTTTTATCCTCCCTTGTTGGACTATGATGTTTCTATGCATATACTTGTAGAGCTCGTTGTCGTGATTCCAACGAGCCCAAGATCATCGAAAACGGAGTCCGGATGCTCAAGTTATGGTCGTTTTGGTTTCAGCTGTTTCTGCCTTTTCCAGGGCCGGAGACTCTGGCCCAAAATGTGTTTTCGCCGTTTTTCGTCCGGAGATTTGGCCCGGAACCTCCGGGTACTTTTCCAGGTCAAAGTCTCCGGCCCCTAGGGACCGGAGACTCCGGCCCAAGTCTCCGGACCTCGAAAACTCGATGTGTCGCTCAGCGCAGAGATGGGGGCGGAGGCTTTTTAGCCCATGCCCGGAGTCTCCGCCCTCCTAAGGCCGGAGACTCCGGAGAAAGTGGCCTGCAACGGCTAGTTTCGTGGGGAGACCTATAAAAGGCCCCCTTCTTCCTCCTTGGGATGGTGGCTACTCTCTCTCTCTCTCCTCCATTGTTGACCATGAGTAGCTTGCTCTCCCTCTCCATTCCTCCCATGTTTCTTGAATCTTTTTTAGGGAAAAGTGAGAGGAGATCTAGATCTATCTTTCCACCAATCAATATCTTCTCTAAGTGAGGGGAACCTTGTGGATTTGGATCTTGGAGTTCTTGGTGATTCTCCTCCTTTGTTCTTCCTCTCTTATTCCCACATAAGCATTAGTTGCTTTGTTGGAATTTGAGAGTGAAGAATTTGAGCACTTGTGTTCTTGCCATTGCATCGGTTGCATCGGTTTGAGTTCTCCTCGGAGATTCGGTAAGTGGAAGTTGTGAGCTTATTACTCTTGGGTTCTTGGAACCCTAGACGGCTTAGTGGCCTTTGTGGCTTTTACTTGGGGCCTCCAATTAAGTTGTGGAGTTTCCCCAACCTTTGTGGTGCCTTTGTGGCGATTCTTGGGAGCCTCCAATTAAGTTGTGGAGATTGCCCCAAGCTTGTACGGGTTCGGTGACCGCCCTCAAGTGTCCCATAGTGGATCGTGGCATCTTGCTTTGTGCGAGAGCGCGAGGAGAATAAGGTGAGCCTTTGCGGCGTTTGGTGTGTAGCGTGCCTCCGCATCTTGAGGTGAGCCTTTGTGGCATTTGGTGAGCATTGTGCTACCACATCTCAAGGTGAGGCCTTTGTGGTGTTCGGAGTGCATTAAGCCGCCACACCTCTCCAACGGAGACTAGCTTCCTTTGGAAGTGAACTTCGGGATACATCTTCATTTCCTTCGTGCCTCGGTAAATCTTATCCGAGCTCCACTACTTATGCAATTTACATTTGTGATAGCCATCGTGCTTGAAGTTATATATCTTGCTATCACCTTGCTACTTGTCTTGCTTAGCATAAGTTGTTCGTACACATAGGTGAGCCTAGTTTATTAGGTTTTGTAAGCTTGTCAAATTAAACGTTAGTTTATTTCCGCATTTGTACAAGCCTTTCGTAAAAGTTTTAATCGCCTATTCACCCCCCCCCCTCTAGGCGACATCCGTGTCCTTTCAGTGGTGCTGGCAAGGGTAACCCAATCAAGGATAAAAAGGGTGCCTTTCACACATTCCTTGGACCCCCCATGGCTAAGGCACAAAGAGCCGCTATGCAGTCCCTCAACGCCACCGTGCCAAAAATCCGCCAGTACGTCTGATGGTCTGAGGTACCGGTGCACTGGAGCCGCGATGATCATCCAGAGCACACCCAGAGGGATATTACGCCATGGTGGTATGCCCTGTGATCCACGGCTACGAGTTCTCCAAATGCTTAATGGATGGCGGCAGTAGCCTGAACATCATGTACGTGGAAACACTGACAAAACTTGGCCTTACCAAAACCCAACTCCGCCATAGCGCGGTCACCTTCTATGGAGTGGTTCCTGGTCGCCAAGCCAAGTCCCTCGGGTCCATCACACTCAAGGTCGCCTTCGGTAGTGAAGAAAATTACCGTGAAGAGCCTATAACCTTTGAGGTAGTCCCGTTCAAAAGCACATACCACGTGATCTTCGGTCGCCCTGCCTTCCACAGCTTCCATGCTAGGCCATGTTATATCTACAATCAGCTGAAGATGCCAGGCCCAGATGGCATAGTTACCATTTATGGCAGTTTCAGAAAGGCAAAGGAGTGCGAGGATGGCGAAGTCGCCTTTGCGGAGGCAGTTTTCTTCGGTGAGGAGTTCAAGGAAATCCATGCCGCTACGGACCCCGCGGAGATGCCGGCATCCAAGCAGGAGATTTCTGCCTCCCCGCCCACCTTCAAGCCCACGGTCGACACAAAACAGGTGGAACTTGTCGCTGGCGATGCCGCCAAGACCACCTCCATTGGGACAAATTTGTCCCCCAAATAGGAAAGCGCGCTCGTCGAGTTCCTCTGTGAGAACCGGGACATCTTCGCATGGCAGCCATCTGACATGACAGGTGTACCTAGGGAGCTCGCCGAGCACGCTCTGCAGATAATTCCTGGCTCGAAGCCAGTAAGACAAGCCATGAGACGCTTCGGAGATGAAAAGCGTCGCGCCATAGCAAAGGAAATTTCCAAGCTATTGATAGAAGGTTTCATCAAGGAAGTGATCCATACTAAGTGGGTGGCAAATCTGGTGCTAGTTCCTAAGAAAAACACAAAAGTTCTGTGCATGTGTGTAGATTACACTGGCCTGAACAAAGCGTGTCCAAAAGACCCTTTTCCCTTGCCTCGCATTGACCAAGTCATTGACTCGACGGCGGGATCGGAGCTGCTGTGTTTCTTAGATGCCTACTCAGGATACCACCAGATCAAGATGAAAAAGTCCGATCAGCTCGCTACGTCATTCGTAACACCTTATTGCACATATTGTTATGTCACAATGCCATTCGGTCTGAAAAACGCAGGAGCAACGTATCAGCGCACTATGCAAAAGTGCTTGGCGGATCAAATCGGACGAAACATCTACGCATACGTGGACGACATCACAGTTATGTCTAAGAAGCAAGATGGCCTTATAGCGGATTTGCAAGAGACCTTCAACAATCTTAGGAAGTACAGCATGATGCTTAACCCCACGAAGTGCGTCTTCGGGGTGCCAGCTGGACAACTTCTAGGATTCATCGTCTCCCACCGCGGAATTGAGGTTAACCCGGAGAAGATCAGGGCAATCCTCGACATCTCCCGGCCCATAGATCTAAAAGATGTACAGCGACTCACAGGCTGCGTGGCAGCAGTGAGCAGATTCATCAGTCGTCTTAGTGAGAAGGCTTTGCCACTCTACAAGCTGATGAAGAAATCAGACGAATTCGTCTAGACCGACGAGGCAGACGCTGCACTTAAGGATCTGAAGAGAGTGTTATCCACTGCACCAGTCCTAGCGGCTCCCGAAGACCAGGAACCCATGTTACTATACATGGCGGCAACTAACAGGGTGGTCAGCATCGTCATGGTGGTAGAGCGTAAGGAAGAAGCACAGGAGTATGGCGTACAGTGACCAGTCTACTATGTCAGCGAGGTCCTGACGGAATCCAAGCAGCGCTACCCTCACTACCAAAAATTGGCATGCGAAGTTTTCCTAGCTTCTCATAAGTTGAGGCATTACTTCTATGACCATAAGATCACAGTGGTAAGCAAGGCCCCACTGAAGGACATCATCAACAACAGCGACGCAACAGGACGAGTTGCGAAGTGGGGCATTGAATTGGCCTCTTTCGACATCGACTATAAGCCTCGCACCGCCATCAAGTCCCAGGCTTTGGCAGAATTTATGGCGGATTGGAAGGAAGCACAGGAAACTACGCCCGTCCCAGAACCAGAGCATTGGGTGATGCACTTTGACGGGTCAAAGTTGCTACATGGCTCGGGGGCTGGAGTGACACTCAAATCTCCCAAGGGAGATGAGATAAGCTATGTTCTCCAGATCCACTTCCCCACCACCAACAACATCGCGGAATATGAAGCATTACTGCATGGGCTACGTGTCGCAAATGAGATCAGCGTACAACACATCATGTGCTGTGGAGACTCTGACCTGGTTGCTCAGCAGGTGGCTGGCACATATAAAGCTCCAAACGAAGTCATGGTGGCATATAGAGACGAAGTGGATGAGATGGCCAAAAGTTTCCTCGGCTATGACATAAAACACGTACAACGAGAAGATAACATGGCGGCCGATACCTTGTCCAAGCTAGGATCTAGCCATAAGGCAGTTCCGCCAGACGTATTCCTCGAGCATCTGCGCGTACCATCGGTCAAGATGGTGGATCCAGAAAATCTGGAACTAGCAAGCTCTCCTGTCATGGCGGTTTTGCCTAGCAATCCGCCATGGGCAGAGCCCTACCTGGAGTATCTGACGAACAAGAAGCTTCCCGATGACGAAGTCCAAAAAAGACAAATCGAGCGTAGAGCCAAAGCGTACACCATCATAGATGGCCAGCTCTACAAACGAAGCACCTCAGGAGTTTTTATGAAGTGCATATGCCAAGTGGATGGAATCGAGATACTAAGAGAGATCCACGAAGGCGAATGTGGGCATCACGCCGCCGCCAGATCCCTAGTAGCTAAAGCATTCCGCCATGGATTCTTCTGGCCAACAGCCAAGGCAGATGCAGATCGTATTGTGGAGCTCTGCCACGGTTGCCAGATGTACTCAAAGCAAACCCATATGCCCGCCACAGCACTGCATACGATTCCTATAACTTGGCCCTTTGCAGTCTGGGGGCTGGACATGGTGGGTCCGCTAAAAACAGCACCTTCGGGATTTACGCACCTCCTGGTAGCGGTAGACAAATTCACGAAGTGGGTGGAAGCTAAGCCCATCAGGAAACTTGATGGCAAAACTGCCCTCAAATTTTTCAAGGACATTGTGGTTAGATTCGGCATCCCACATAGCATCATCACCGACAATGGCACTAATTTGTCTCAGGGAGAAGTTGAAGAATACTGCCATCACAACGGAATCCGCCTTGACCTAGCATCTGTAGCACATCCACAGTCTAATGGCCAAGTTGAGCGGACCAACGGACTAATCATGTCAGGGATCAAGCCACGCCTAGAAGCACCGCGACATAGAGCAGCTGGAGCCTGGGCAGAGGAGTTGCCATCTGTGCTGTGGAGTCTACGGACCACGCCAAACAGATCAACTGGCCTTACCCCTTTCTTCTTAGTCTACGGAGCAGAGGCAATTTTGCCAAGTGATGTTCAGTACGATTCTCCAAGAGTCGAGGCCTACAAGGAAGAAGATGCAGAAGCGTCCAGACAATTATCTGTGGACCTGCTGGAAGAAGAACGAGACCTAGCAGCCCAGAGATCCACCATCTACCAGCAGAATCTCCACCGCTATCACAGCCGGCGAGTTCGCCAACGCTCGTTCAAAGAGCAGAGTTCCCAGAGACCTGGTGCTACGCCTCAAACAGCAGAAGTCCCACAAGCTATCCCCACCTTGGGAAGGACCCTTCGTCGTCAGCAAAGCTCTACTGAATGGCTCTTACTACCTCGTTGATATTCGCGAGCTAGATAAACAACCCAGTAAGAAGCGCAAACAAAGAGACCCTGACGATATCTACGATGAGACAGATCATCCATAGAACATCGCACAGCTACGTCCTTTCTACACTTAGCACTCCTCTAGCTATGTAATAGGCACTTCTATATGATCAATGAAATAAAGCATTTGGTTCACTCTTGATTTTTTCTGAGTCTTTTACCTCCTTTATTGTTCATTTAGATCGTATAGAGCCCTTTGCACAATTGTGCTTTGCACTTGCGTCTTTTTTAAATCCGCCATAAGCGGTCCGCGTAGCTTTTTTATGTTTTGATCTTCATTCGATGTTTTCTGTGTGGATTCTCGAGTAGTGACTTTTTGAGAATCTAAGCCACCATCTGCTTAGGGTTTTGGACGGTTGCTATTAAGTATCGTCGCCCTAGCGGATTGTTCGTGCGAAGATTTCGCCATCTCACGAAAAGTCAAGCACAGAGAGCCGGATGGCGGATCGCATAATCCTACGCGTGAAAAAAAAATTCAGTGTTGTTTTTTGGGCATGTCAAAAACTGCAAGTTGCATAAAACTAGGCCTGACAGTTTCTTCGCACAATAAAACCACTTTATAAAAACAAGCTGCAAGAGTTCAAAAGCATTCCACTGATCGGCCACAAGCAGATCAGTCACAGTGCAGAAACATTCACACGCAGTTTAAGTTTAAATTACAGACCCACTCAGGGGCCGAATTGATGCAAAGTATTTTTTTTCCTGCCATATTGCAGGGCACGTCCTAAGAAGACGGCGGAACCTTGGAGGACACCTCATCACCACCATCACCACCTGCAGTAGCCGCGGAGGCTGATGCCGAAGCCTGGGACGGCGACCCTGGAAGCTCGTATGCTTCATAGTATACGTTCAACTGAGTGCCAAGAGCACACAGTTGATCGTATCCAAGCACGCTTTGTCGGATGGCGGCCTCGTCCACCGGCGCACCGTCCTCACCGCTCTCTGGGATGCCGGAGGTGAGCAGGTCTAGGTCCATCTCGGGGTAGTGGGCCTTCGCCAAGGTTAGAGCTGTCCTGGCACCACCCCGAGCAGAGGACTGTTTCCAGTCCGCCATTAGCACTGGCACTAGCAGCAGCTTCTGCGTAAGCGCAATGGCGGAGAGGTTGGAAGAACCCGCCATCTGCAGGCTTCCGCACGCCTACCGACCAGCGTTGAGAAGGCCATCAAGCTCCTTCCTCGCTGCATCGGTGGCCACGCGCAAGCCCTCGGCGGTGTCCGCCTCGCCTTGCCCCAAGGCAACTGCATAGCGGAAAAAGAAGATGCGTCAGGCACGGCATAGAAGAAATTGAAAAACTTTACAGTATAAGGAGAAATGGTACCTAGCAAGGTGTCCTGGAAGTGATGGAGGAGCTCGTTAAAGCCTTCACGCCGCTTTTCAAATTCAGCGGCGGCTTTGCGGAGATCCTCTATCTCCTTGTCCTTCTTGCGATTCTGGTGCTCCTGGTCCTTCAGCTGCTCTTCAAGGAGGGTGTTTGCGGCCAGAGATTTCTGGAGCTGCTCCTGCAGCCCATCCATCGCAATGGCGTGGCCCTTCTCCACCCCCTCAAGTGTGGACTTGAGCTTGGCAACATCTGCATGGCGGAAGTATCAGCACAACATTGATTGAATAAGCATAAGGGCATTAAAACTTGTTAAGTAAATTACCGCTATTCTCAAGCTGTTGCTGCAAGTCCGCCACAAGAGCGCTTTTGGTTGCCAGCTCCTTCTCTTGCGAGCTGACAACCTGGACCAGGTCCTCTACCACCTTCTTGTAGTTCTGGCAAAATAAATTTGAAGTGTTAGTCACTCTTAGAGCTTTATGCCGGATAATTATCCGCCATAACGCTCGGGGGCTACTCACGATGATTTTCTGGTCACTCTTAGAGCATCATGATGGATAGAATCCACCATAATGCTCGGGGGCTACTTATGCTGATTTTTTGTCTTCCTAAGAGCTTTATGCCGGATAGTCATCCGCCATAACGCTCGGGGGCTACTCAGTATGAAATTTAAAAAGTTCTCTATAGAGCACTGTGTGAACTACCAGCGCTCGAGGGCTGTGCTATTCAACAACTTACAGAAGTCACTCTTGAAGCCCCATAGCGGATCGAATTTAAAAATCCGCCATGGCGCTCGGGGGCTACTGGGAGTACATACCTTCTTCATAGTGGTTGTTTTCTCAACAAAAGCGGCGATGGCGCTGGACAGCTGGTTGCTGGCATCTTCCTGGCTGGAAATAAGATTGACGACCTCAAGTTGCTTTTGTCTCCAAAATAAACTGCCCCCCGTCGGAGCATCCGCCACTTGACCCTGAAACGAGCCAGAAGCCTTTTCGCTTTGGACGACATCATTAGCCGTAGCTTCAGTCATTGGGTTGGCTTCTGGCATTGGGTCAAACTGACCACCAGCATCCTCCATATCGATATCGATACGAACGGTGGAGGGAGTTGGTACGTCAGGGGTGAGCGGAATAGCGGCAGGGGAGGGCTTGGCTCGCTTGGATGACGGCTCCTTGACAGTAGGCTTCTTCCTTCTAAAGTAAAGCAGGATTAGAGATGGAAAGCAGCAACAATGGAGGAGGATGTCCAAAGGTTACCTTGACTTGGGCAGATTGATAGTAGCGGTATTCTCGGATGGCGTTTCTAACTCCGCCCTGCATTGAGCTTCGAAACGATGGGAATCAACAGATTTCCCGCCACCACCGCGAGTTTTCCCGCTACCAGTCCGTTTCTTGGGAACCGCCTTCTCCTGGGTCGTATGGGCTGTATCATCCACATTCCCCGCCATCTCCTCTTTGTTCCCGCTAGAGTGAACAACTTCCTCCTTAGCGGTAGATTTGATGTTGGAGCGGCGAAGGGGATGGGCAAAGTGTGCAGGACCAAGCGATTTGAGCTGATAAGAAATGTTATGAAATATAAAGGTATCATACGGTATTATGGCGGAAAGGGAACTTACCAAAGGGCAGCTGCCATTCTCAAACATAGCCATGCCGAACTTCAAAGGTTTCTTCCTAGGAGACTTCATCAGAGAACGGATGCGCTTCTCGACAACTTTAGAGTCCAGCTCCTGGTCCGAACAGCGCATGCCATCATTTGCACCAGTATACTCGTGCATCAGGTTATCGCGGTGCTGAAGCGGCTGAATCCGCTGGGATATCCAGCAGTTGATGGTGTCGATTCCTTTCAAGCCATCCACAGATAGCTTGGTGATCCGCTGAGCCAAGAGCTTGACGTAGGGAGTGGCGGATTCATCGTTGACAGCCGTCCAGGAGTCGCGGGATTCAGCAGCAACGTTCTTAAAGGGAGGAAGGCCGCAGGCTTGAGATGGCGCGGGCTTATCCGCCATATAGAACCAGGACCCTCTCCATCCAATGGTGGAATCCAGAGGCATGATGAAAGGGTATTCTTTTGACCTTCGTGGAAGAAAGCAAACCGTTCCGCAGGTTCGAAGGGATCCGTCATCTTCGTAATTGGCCCGCACGGAGAAGAAAAGTTGGAAGAGGTCTACCCTGGGGCGGATCCCGAGGTATCCCTCGCACAAAGCTGCGTAGCCCACCACAGACACCAAGCTGTTTGGTGATATGTGGTGGAGCTGCAGTCCGTAGAATTTCAGAAGATTAGTAAAGAAAAGAGATGGAGGCATACTGAGACCCCTCTCCATGTGAGATTTGAGCATCATGATCTCGGAGGGGTTAGGGATAGGCACCGGGGCCTTGAAGTTGGTCCGCCATCCAGATTCAGCCTGAGGAGCCACGGTGCCGCCTTCCATGGCTTGGACGTAGAGTCCTTAACATGGGATTTCTGCCAATACCCATGGAGGTTCTGGGGGATCTGCTCTTCTTCGTCCTCGGCATCTTCCTCCTCAGCTTCGCCCTCTGCCATCTCTTCTTCGGCTTCGGACATGATGTCCTCTGGATCTAAATCCGCCATTATAGGATGTGCTCCCTGAGCTGACTGTTGCAGGGGGAATCCTCCTCCTCAGCCTCAGAATGGTGATGGGAAGGTGATCCGGGGTTCATGGCGCTGAAAAGAAGATTCCGCTATGAAGTGCTTAAGCAAGCTATTTCCGGTGGGAAACGTCGCCGGCGGCGAAGATCTTCCGCGGTGGCTCGTCGGAGATGATGCAGCTCTCGTGGCGGTGCTGAAGAGAGAGAGTGCGACGGGGGCAAATGAGGGGTGACCGGCCGGGGGAGAGAGACCGGGGTATATATAGACCCCGGGCCTCGAGATTCGTGCCCGCCATCACCACCGCTCATCCTGATCGCAGAAACCCTAATCCGGTGACACGTGTCTAGGGGTAAAAAAGTAACTTGGTGAAAATAGTGCGTGCACTGTAAGTCTTGCCCTAGAAGGAACTGCGTGCTGGAATTTACGGCGGATTTCCATGGTATGATCCAATGGATCCCAAAAATCTCGCTAAGATAACTACGTCGCTTGATCCGTTATTTACGGTGGATTAATAGATGGAAGAAGGAACATCAAGATGACCGCCATCTCAGCACAGAAGAGAAGAAGAGCTATGGTGGAAGTATCTCACCAAAAGCATGCATGGCGGATGAAAATGGCAATCTTGAAGTTCCTTGGGGGCTACTGTTGGGGACATACCAAATAGGTATACCAGCGACGTAGTCCTAAATCAGCAAGCCAGGGTGGCCCATCAGGGGTGGTATGGCGGATTCGCCTACCGGGCGGCCCAGTTGCTAAAGTTGCCATGGCGGTACTGGACGCAGGCGCTTATGGCGGATCCGGGAATAGGCCCATGGCGGGTTGCGGAGACAAGCCCATGTCGGGTTGCCTTGTAATACACGCATAGGACTTAGTCTAGGACTCCAAGTTGTATCCGCTCCGGTACTGACGTGTAGCCCACGCCGGTCGCCTTTATAAGCCCGGCGTGGAGCAACCCTTGAGGCACATTCTAGTCATACGGCCAATCGCATAGCGAAACAGCCAACCTCATCATTGTAATCGAGCACTTGTTGCCATATAGTGAATTATAGCAGCACGTAGGATCTCGCCACCATCGCGGGATCTAAAGCTGGGTAAACTCGTGCTACCACCGTCCTGGATCGCTCCTCCGTGTTCACCCCCTTCCACAAACCGCCATACCCCTACCCCTATGGCAGATCTGTTGACGAAACCACGATAATGTACCTCAATGGTGGAGGAGCGAGGGATTGGCTTACATAATTCTTCTATAGGTGGTAGATTCTTCACATCTTCAGATTTAATACCCTTCTCCTTAAGAGATTTCTTGGCTTCTCTCATCACTTCATCATTTAACTCAATCATTCCTCTCTTCTTTGGTGTGGGCGCTGGTGTTGGTGCTGGTGTTGGCTCAGTCATAGTCAAATCATCATAATTTTGGCTTATTTTAGCCATTAATTCTTCAGCTTCAGCAGGGGTTCTTATCCTGAAAACACAACTAGCACAACTATCCAAGTATGTCTTAGATTCAACAGTTAGTCCATTATAAAATATATCAAGGAGTTCATTCTTAGGCAATGGCTCTCTAGGCAGTACTCTAATTAAAGAATAAAACCTTTCCCAAGATTTAGGCAGTTTTTCTCCTTTTACCTGCTCAAAGTCAAAAAAAAAAATCTGCAAAGCAGCATGTTGAGCACTAGCAGGGAAATATTTCTAAAAGAAAGCGTTAACCAAAGCAATAGGACTATCAATAGATCCAGGAGACAAATTATTAAACCAAGCTTTAGCTACGCATTTCAATGAAAAAGGGAAAATCTTAGCAACAAAATAAGTACGCAACTTAGTATCATCAGAAAACAAATTACTCAAAGAAGAAAGCTCATTCATGTGCTCCATAGCACTTTTATTTTCAGTACCACAAAAAGGTTCTTTCTCAACAATAGATATATAAGATAAATCCAAAGAGAAATCATAATCCTTATCACTAATACTTATGGGAGACGCAGCAAACTTAGCATCAGGAGATAATTTGTATCTAACAACACGTCTTGCAAGGAGATCTCTAATAGCACCAGCATCACTAGTAGCATGAAATTCATCAATAAAAGCACCATCTAGCTCAATATAAGCCTCATCAAGATCATCACTAGGGCATTCCCTAGACTTAGGTGAACTAGAAGGTGTAACAGTAGCGTTCCCCATTTGCTTAGTCCTAGCAATTGTAGCTTCTAAAAAGGAACCTAACGAACCACTCTCATCAAGCACAGTAGAAGCATCATCAAAACTATCAGTAGCATTTTCAAACTCAACAAAAGAAGTAGCATGTGCATGCGGTGGTGTAAGCAACTTACTCATCACAGATGGCGAATCAAGAGCAATAGAGGTGTTCAGAGTCGTACCTCTTCTTGTAGTGGATGACAATATAGGAAACTTTCCATCACGAGGTTTACCCATGATGAATGGATTGCAGCGAACAATATGAATCCCAAGTGAACTTATAAATAAAGCTATGCTCCCCGGCAATGGCACCAGAAAATAGTCTTGATGACCCACAAGTATAGGGGACCGCAATAGTCTTCAAGAGAAATAAAACCCAAATTTATTGATTCGACACAAGGGGAGCCAAAGAATATTTATAAGCCTTAACAGATGAGTTGTCAATTCAGCTACACCTGGAAACAGACTTGCTTATAGCGGTTTATCAGTAGCAACAGTTTTATAGTAGTGGCAACAGTGAAATAGTAACAACAATAATAAAATAAAGACGGTAACGATAGCAATAGTAAACAGTAGGATTAAATACTGTAGGCATAGGGATGGATGTACGGGCGTTGCATGGATAAGATAATTCATGTAATAATCAAGATATGGGCAATTGCACATAAATAATGATAAAGCATCCTAGTACTAAACAACCATAGGCATGTGTTCCGTATATAGTCGTACGTGCTCGCAATGAGAAACTTGCACGACATCTTCTGTCCTACCAGCCCGTTTGTAGCGGGGCCTCAAGGGAATCTACTGGTAATTAAGGTACTCCTTTAATAAAGTACCGGAGCAAAGCATTAACACTCAGTGAACACATGTGATCCTCACATCATAGCCATCCCCTCCGGTTATCCCAATTGCTATCACTTTGGGGCCTCGGGTTCCGGACAACGATATATGTATACAACTTGCAGGTAAGATCGTAAACAACAAGTATCATCATAAAACAATAACAAGTTCAGATCTGAGATCATGGCACTCAGGCCCAAAGTGACAAGCATTAAGCACAACAAGTTGGAACAATGTCATAAGCACAAATAATAGATACTAGGCACCATGCCCTAACAATCTCATAGCAAATTACATGAATGATCTCATCCAGTCCCTACCACCCCCTTTGCCTACAGCGAGAATTACTCATACATGGATGGGGGAATCATTGATGGTTGATGGAGAGACATCGATGATGATGGTGATGAAGATCTCCTCCAAATCCCCGTCCCGGCAGGGTGCCAGAACGGAGTTTCTGGTTTCGAATCAACAAGTTGCAACAATGTCATAAGCACGAATAATAGATACTAGGCACCATGCCCTAACAATCTCATAGCAAATTACATGAATGATCTCATCCAATCCCTACCATCCCCTTCGCCTACAACGGGAATTAATCACACATTGATGGGGCAATCATTGATGGTTGATGGAGAGATGTCGATGATGATGGTGATGAAGATCTCCTCCAAATCCCTGTCCCGGCAGGGTGCTAGAACGGAGTTTCTGGTTCCAAATCGCGGTTTCTGATGGTGGCAGCGTAGCGGAAGTCTATCTGGGAAAAACGCTGAACCCCCGCTGTTTTCAGGTCAGAGGGTATATGTAGGTAGAAGGAGGGGTTGAGGCGATGGCCGAGGCAGCCTTACTACCCCCTGGCGCGGCCAAGCCTAGGACGCGCCACCATGGGGTGTGAGCCCCTCGTGGCTCCTCTCCGTCTCGTGTTCTGGCTCCGTGTGTCTTCTGGTAAAATAGGATTTTTGCAATATTTTTCGGGATTTTTCCTGAAAGTTGGATTTCTGCACAAAAACAAGATACCAGGGCAATTCTGCTAAAAACAGCATTAGTCTGTGTTAGTTGTATACAAAACACACAAATTATAGGAGAAACAACAGTAAAAGTGTTCGGGAAAGTAGATACGTTTTGAACGTATCACTGTTGTTGTAAGAGAAATTCTGCAAAAGGCAGACAATCCTCCCACTTGGTTCCATAAGCTAACACACATGCTCGTAGCATATCCACTAGTATTTGATTTACTCTTCAGTTTGACCATCAGTCTGCGGGTGATACGATGTGCTGAAAGCTAACTTGGTTCCCAAAGCTTGGTGCAATTGTTTCCAGAATCTAGAGGTAAACTGGGTACCTCGGTCGGACACAATAGTCTTGGGAACTGCATGAAGACTAATGATTCGGGACAGATACAGATCTGCTAGCTTACTTCCTTTATAAGTGGTCTTGATAGGAATAAAGTGGGCAACTTTAGTCAATCTATCCACAATGACCCAAATAGAGTCATTCCCACGAGTAGACTTTGGAAATCCGGTGATGAAATCCATTCCAACTGATTCCCACTTCTATTCTGGAACTTGCAATGGTTGCAGCAGTCTAGCAGGACGTTGATGCTTAGCCTTGACTCTTTGGAAAATATCACACTTGGATATATATGAAGCAATTTCTCGCTTTATACCATGCCACCAAAATTGTTCCTTCAAATCTTGGTACATTTTTGTTCCACCAGGATGAATGGAATAAGGTGTTTCATGGGCTTCCTTTATAATGACTTCCTTTAACTCGGAATCGGCAGGCACACAAATACGTCCCTTATACCAAAGAACTCCTTGTTCATCTTCTTCAAATCCTGGCACTTTGCCGGTACTAATTCGGTGCTTGATTCCTTTGATACTTATATGTCCCTTTTGGGCTTCTTTGATTTGGCTGATCAAGGTGGGTTGAAGCTCGAGATTAGCTAAAAATCCTTGGCTAACTAGCTCCAATCCCAATTTTTCAAATTCTTGATGCAACTTGGGTTGCTCCTCCTTGATCAACATGTTCAAGGTGCATGGTTTTCTACTAAGATCATCGGCCACTACATTGGCCTTTCCATGGTGATAGTGTATTTCAAGATCATAATCCTTTATTAGTTCAATCCATCTCCTTTGCCTCATGTTCAACTCCTTTTGAGAGAAAATATACTTCAAGCTCTTATGGTCAGTGTAGATCTCGCAGAGATTACCCATGAGGTAATGCCTCCATGTCTTCAAAGCGAGAACTATGGCTACTAACTCTAGATCATGGGTTGGATAATTTTCTTCATGCGGTTGAAGCTGTCTAGATAGGTAGGCTATGACCTTGCCTTCTTGCATTAATACACATCCAAGCCCAAGTTTGGATGCATCGCAATAGATATCAAAATTCTTGGTTATATCCGGCATGGTTAAGATGGGGGCGGTAACCAACCGATTCTTCAACTCTTGAAAACTTTCTTCACACTTGGTGGTCCATTCAAACTTCTTGTCTTTCTTCAACAATTGGGTCATGGGTCGGGCAATACTCGAGAATCCTTCAACAAACTTGCGATAATATCCCGCTAATCCAAGGAAACTTGTAACTTCAGTTTGGGTTATAGGGGCTTCCCAATCCATAACCGATTGGATCTTCTTTGGGTCAATAGAGACTCCTCTGACAGACAAGACATGTCCTAAAAATCTGACTTCCTTTAGCCAAAATTCACACTTAATAAACTTGGCATGAAGTTGGTGCTCTCTCAAAGTTTCCAATACTAACTTAAAATGGGTTGCATGCTCCTCTTCAGACTTGGAATAAATAAGAATGTCATCGATGAAGACAATGACAAACTTATCCTGAAAATCCATGAAGACCTTATTCATGAGGTTCATGAAATAGGCAGGGGCATTGGTTAATCCAAAAGACATTACGGTGTACTCATACAATCCGTATCGGGTGGTGAAAGCCGTTTTAGGTATATCTGTTGCACGGATCTTCAGTTGATGATATCCAGTTCTAAGGTCTATTTAGAGAAGACTTGCGATCCATTCAATTGGTCAAACAGATCTTCGATCTTGGGTAGAGGATACTTGTTCTTGATAGTAACATCATTCAGCTTGCGGTAATTAGTGCATAGTCTGCTGGAACCGTCACTTTTGTCCACAAATAAAACTGGTGATCTCCAGGATGATGAACTTGGTTGGATTAGGCCTTTTCGCAGCATATCATCTAATTGCTTCTTCAACTCAACTAGTTCAACTGGGTTCATTCTGTACGGCCTCTGGGCTATTGGTCCAGTTCCAGGAATAAGCTCAATGATGAACTCAATATCCCGATCCGGTGGCATACCGGGTAGTTCATCAGGAAAAACATCCGGATACTCACAAACTATTGCGACTTGATCCAGAGTGGGTCCTGAGATACTCTTGTGACATTGGATGGTCTTAGGGGGTTTTTTGGATAAATACTTCACTACAATTCCAGTGCTACTGGTAATTGTGATGGTTTTTTTAGCACAATCTATTACTCCTTGATGCTGAGACATCCAATCCATACCTAGGACTACTTCCAATCCTTTGCTTTCTAAAACAATCAGGCTAGCTAGGAACTTTATCCCATGGATTTCTATCGAAACTACCAAACAGGTCCATCTAGCCTTTGTTATTGACCCAGGTATTTGTACTACCATTAAATTTTTTAGGGGTGTCGGTTGAAGTCCACTTTTGCAGGCAAATATTTCTGTAACAAAAGAATGTGAAGCTCCAGAATCAAATAGAACTCTTGCAGGAACTAAGTTAACAGGGAACATACCCAGAACACCGTCGGTTGCCTCCTAAACTTGTTCAATGTTCATGTGGTTCAGATGGCCTCTAGGGTTAGGCGGGTTCCTTGGTGCATAGTTCTTCCCATTTCCATCACGGCGCTGTTATTGAGCAGGGGCAGCAGGCTTTGGTGCAGCATTCATTTTCTTCGGGCACTCATTGGAGTAGTGCCCCTTGAGTCCACACCCTTAGCAGGTAACACCAGACTTTTCACCAGGCTGGGGCAGGGCAGGTGCGCCACCCGACCATGGAGTGGTAGAGTTGAAGTGGTTACCACTGGGTCTCGGGGGTGCACGGTTGAAGTTGTTGCCTCCCAAATGGTTGGGGTAGTTGGGGCGCAGTGCAGGTGCAGGCGCCCTGTTGGGTCGAGGGGCGAAACCCAAAGATGGATTTCCCCTTGGCTTCTATGCATTGCTGGAGTTGCCTTGATACATCATACGGCGCTCGCGATTCTCACTAGCTTGATTCAGCTTCCCTTCCATCTGAATGGCGGAGTCCACCATTGCCTCTAAATCAACAAAGGGAATACTAACTAGGACACACTGCATCTCATCATGTAGTCCACTCAGAAACTTTTCTTTCTTCTTCTCATCAGTGTTCGCGTCATCCGGGGCATACCTTGACAAGGTAAGGAACTTATTGCGGTAGTTCACAACAGA
The DNA here is from genome assembly GCA_007115705.1 of Dactylis glomerata. Lineage (NCBI taxonomy): Eukaryota > Viridiplantae > Streptophyta > Magnoliopsida > Poales > Poaceae > Dactylis > Dactylis glomerata. The sequence goes on along the minus strand of QXEO01001278.1, from coordinate 3,239,372 downwards.
TAGAGAACCTTGCTTCAGGTTTCTGAACTCATCTCTCATCCTCTTGATTAGACCCATAGGAACATGAGCCTTGCTGAACTTGCTCTTGAATTCTTCCCAGGGCATCACATACCCATTGGCTTGCATGGCACGAGTGCTATCCCACCAGGATCTTGCGGCTCCCGCAAGGTAGTGGGTAGTGTACAGAACCTTCTCATTCTCACCAACTCCGGCGACTTTGAAGTTGTTTTCATAGTGCAAAGCCAGTCATCGACATCCAAAGGTTCTTCAGACTTAGTAAATGTTGGTGGATTGGTGTTCTCGAAACTCCTTAGCTTGGAGCGGGGTTCACCATTTCCATTTCCATTGCCATTATTCTCCACTTCTCCCTGGCCATTTCCATTGCCATTGTGGTTCATGGCCATCTGGATTAGTTGCTGAAGAGTGGCCAAGTTGGCTTGGCGCTCCGCTCGGGCTGCTTCCCGATCTTCCATGATCATCCTTAGCAGTTCTGCTACTTCCGGGTTCGGGGCCGGTGGAGCACGAGTCATCTAAAGATAAGGGGTATAAGACAAGAGGGAAAATAAGTTGCTGAAATCTAAGGGAAACCAAGTGATGCAAATGATCTTATTAAGGCCTTAAGGGACAAACTCATTTTTCATTCCACAATCATCAAACATACAACACATCGAGTTCACACATTACAAATGGTTGACACTGAACCATTGCGACTCGTCTACTAGATAGAGGGGATACAACTCACACCTACACGAAGTGCTCTAAGGTGAAATAATCACTAGATAATGCTTAGATATGTGATCTAAACATCCGGAACCTCAGGCTCGTCGTCGTCGAGGTCCACTACGGGTGCATCCTCCTCATCATCATCGATGAACTCATCGACATCGCCATCTTCCTGATCCTCCATGTCCATGTCCTCTAGGTAATCCTCATCATCGCTAAAGAGAGCGTCTCTCTCCTTGCAAAGGTCAATGCCTTCTTCCTAAGCATCCTCGAGATGGGTCTCGAGATCGCTAAGGTATTCAGTCAGTTCTGCCACCTTTACCTCAGACTCCACAATGGTGTCATCTCTTGCTTTGCGCTGGCGACGAAGGCGCCTACTCTCTCGGGCAAGGAACTTGATGGTGCTCCTAGCCTCCAAGAGTGCGAAGTGGTCGAGGTTGGCCTTGGTGCGGGCACGGTCGGCCTCCTGCTGTGTGCAGTAGAGCATGAAGTCCAAGTGATCCACATGGTGACTCAGCTCGTGGTGTCCAGACATGTTCATGGGGCGTCCAGTGTCATCACGACGGGCGATATGCCGAAAATGCTCCTCTTGGATCTCCTCGGGGTGCTGTCCGCACACGCGCATCTCCTGCAATCCCCGGGCCAAGCCAACGGCCCAGGTGTTCTCCCTGACTTCAAACTCGATTGTGATCGAAGTGGGGTCTCCAACCTTGCCGTGGCAAATTGCCTCGACAAGCCACCGAAGTTCATGTTCCGGGTGATCAGGAAGCAGGGTTCCCGTGAATTCCGGAAACGGACGGTCAAGGTGCAAAACTAAGGCAGTGAGGTCGTACTCAAAGACAAGGCTCCCACCACTACCTAGCTGGTAGTGCGTGACAAACTCCGGTTCCATCTACAAAATTTTAAGGTAGATTATTTAGTGAGTGACTCAAGTGTGCAAAAATTTTAGGTATGCATATAAATAAATAGGGTGAGTATTTTAGTAACAAGAGGGAAAAGAGTAGGTCATATTTCATTATTACTACTCTATTTTTATTTTATAAAAAGACTAGTTTTAATTTCTTTCTAACGCCCATTCTAACTAAGGTCTCCTATGGTCAGCCTAAGCTCTGATACCAACTTTGTAACACCCCCAAATTTAAAGAAATTTGAGGTGCCCGTTATGTATTCCATCACAATCCCAGAATCATTGTTGTGACATACACAATGTAGTCGGTAACCAGTTCCATAGACATTACAATACGAGTGATTCTAATACAAATGGTCATAGTGACCAAGTTCTTATTACAACATAAGATAGCAGCGGAATTAACGTCTTCAGGCCCATGCCTTCACCTACAGGCAATGCTAACCAGGAGATGATCTTAGTTCTGGTACTCTTCTTCATATCCTTCCTCCGGATATTCCTCCTCATAGTCTGGCCAAGTAAATATCCAGGGACAGAGCCATGAGTACATTGGATGCACTCGCAAACCATCTTATAAACAGAAAATAAAGAAGCATGCAAGGCTTATGTAGTGGTCTAAGCTCTAAGTTGGTTTGCATAAAAGCTAGTTTTATTTCCCAAGAATATTCATTAAAGGGTAAGGAAGTTTAGTCCTCTAATTGGAACCTAAGATGGAACCTCAAGTGTTGCTCATAGTCATTCATCAATTCAAATCATTGACTGGTGTCATAGTTCATTTCATCAATGTCAAAAATCCTGACAAATGTTAAGTACCGCTAACCCAACTGTCCATGACCGCGGACGCGGCTATTCGAATAGTTTTGACCTCTGCAGAGGGGTACACTTTACCCACAAGATTCAATCCATCTACCGAGAACAATCCACGGATCACCATACACGAATATGCGGGGTTCAGATGACCAAACAAAATCTTTCACTTGCCTACTCTAGTATAGGATCCTTCCCTAGGAGTCCAAGACATGGCATTCTCCGCTCCGGCACCCCTAGTTTTGCCCGCTACAAGGTGCTGTATGAATGGACGATTCCACTCGGTTTGGAAGTATCAAGCACATCGTGCACTTCTATAAAGGATGATGCAAGGTATCCCATACTAAAGCAAACAAGCTACGGACCAAGCCCCTTCCCATTTAGGGGTAGTGTGGTCGTACTATAAGGTTGGTCCGGCATATACTTCCCACCTCATCATTCAAAATTTATTTCATAGTCCTTAGTCATTCTTATGTTTCTTCCAAAAAAATCATCTCGGATGGACAATCTCCATCCAAGGTTTGCAACCTCGGTTGATAACTTTCAACAGTGTTCCCATCTAGATTACTCAAATCTTATTAGCGGCTAAGCAAACTAATGGAAGAAAGCTTGAACTAAGGGAGTAGTAGATAGCTCAGTTTGGTAATCTTGCTAAGCAAGACCTCCCTACAATTATTCCTCTACTCTAGCAATTCAATCATGCAATTTAATTTGAAGACAAGAAGTATGCAAATTTGAAAAGTAGGTATTGGGTATGATTCAAAAGGTGGCTTGCCTTGGTTGGCAAAGTGTCTGGGGTAGTCTTCTTCTTCTTCTTGGTAGTATCCTTCCTCGGGCACTTCTTCGGCAACACTAGCGTCTATTTACGATACACAAAATATACACACAATCACCAAGCATGATCAAACATTACTCCAAGCATACACACAAGTTTTACAATAGAGCAACTATTGTCTAACACTATTTCGGTTGATTTCCATTTATTTGGCTTTATTTTGAGTTATGGTGCAAGTGAGAGTACGCAAGGGTTTACTAATAGATACTTGAGTTTCAAAAATATCTCCTGCAAGTTCACTTGACCAAGGTCAATTCTTACAGAGATGTATTCTAAAATTTGGTTTATACTAATGGATGTAGATAATATCTATTTATAAAACACTAGCCTAATATTCCTAAGTTAAGATTGCCTACTTAACAACATAGGAAACTAGCATTTCATTTAAAAAGTGCTAATTTTCAAACTAAGGTTACCAACAGATAGATAACACTAATTGTGAATTTTGAAAGTTGGATTCATATTTTTTGAATTTTATTTGATTTGTTATGAATTTTGCAAGGTTGCATAGCTGCAGGCTTGTTATTTTTACCCAATTAAAACTATAATTCTAAATGGGTTGAAAACACTTCCAATGGCTAGATCATGTTCTAAGCTTTCCAACGTCATATTATTTGCTAAATTTGAGTGTCTACAGCTCTGGGAAATTAAATTCTAAAAAAGGTTCATATTCATAAATCTAAATCCAAACTTTATAAATTTTTTTCCCTTTCTACTGGAATGGGACACGCGCGGAGTCTGAATGGGCCAGGCTCGTAGGACGAAATGGGCCGGCCCAGCAAGTATCCCAGGCGTGCGCTGGGGAAAAAAAGTTCAGCTGACAAGCGGGGCCCACCTGTTAGTTGACTTAAAGGGGCGGAGGGGTACAGGAGCGTCTCGGCCATCCGATTAGAATCGGATCCGATGGCCGAGGGTCATCTCCCTCAGCACGATAGGGACGAGAGAGGGGCAGAGGCTGGGAGAGAGGTGGAGCTTGGGGAGTTCACCGGGGAGAGCGGCGAGCGGTGGTGAGGTGTCCAGCGGGCTGCAGAGGGTCATCTCGGCCGGCTCGAGCAGACGGTGCTGCAGGAGGCAGTCAGAAACAGCGGTGCTCCGCCGTGTCCTGGGAGCACCAGCGTCGAGCTCCTGGGCCACAGAGAGGGAGAGGGAGGGAGTGATGATATCTAGGAGTGAGAGGGTGGTGGTGTGAGCTCATTTGCAGTGTCGGGGGGGGGGATTTTTATAGGCCGAAGAGATGGGGAGCGGGCAGTGTACCAGGGCGGTAGTAACTTCGGGCGACGGCCGGTGGGGGTTGAGAGGGTGGTAATGGGGCTCGGGCGGCTGCTGCAGAGCACGAAGGGGGGTTCCATGCGAGTGAGAGAGGACTTATTGGGCGCGGTACTGGGAGAATTTAGGGAGGGAGCCTGCAGCCAAAAAATTTGTCTGTCTCCGACGATGCCACTGTGCGGGGAGCAAGGAGACAGCGGGGTTAAGAGGGGAAAGGGTACCAGCAGGGCTGGGTAAAGGGGGTTTGTCCTCTGGAAGTGTTAAACTGGGTATCCCGGGTGTGCGCTGGGGGAAAAAGTTTAGCTGATAGGCAGGGCCCGCCTGTCGGTTGACTTAAAGGGGCGAAGGGGTACGGGAGCATCTCGGCCGTCCGATTAGAATTGGATCCAACGGACGAGGGTCATCTCCCTCAGCACGATGGGGACGAGAGAGGGGCAGAGGCTGGGAGAGGGGGCGGAGCTTGGGGAGCTCACTGGGGACAGTAGCGAGCGGTGGCGAGGTGTCCAGCGGGCTGCAGAGGGTCTTCTCGGCCGACTCGAGCAGACGGCGCTGCAGGAGGCGGTCGGAAACAGCGGTGCTCCGTCGTGTCCTAGGAGCACCGGCGTCAAGCTTCTGGGCCACCGAGAGGGAGGGAGTGATGATGTCTGGGAGGGAGAGGGTGGTGTTGTGAGCTCATTTGCAGTGTCGGGGGGCTCTTTGTAGGCCGGAGAGAGGGGGAGCGGGCCGTGTATAGGGGCGGTAGTAACTTCGGGCGATGGTCGGTGGGGGTTGAGAGGGTGGTAATGGGGCTTGGGCGGCTGCTGCAGAGCACGGAGGGGGGGTTCCAGGCGAGTGAGAGAGGACTTATTGGGCGCGGTACTGGGAGAATTTAGGAAGTGAGGCTGCAGCCAAAAAGTTTGTGTGTCTCCGACGATGCCAATGTGCAGGGAGCAAGGGGACAACGGGGTTAAGAGGGGAAAGGGTACCAGCAGGGCTGGATAAAGTGGGTTTGTCCTCTGGAAGTGTTAAACCGGGATTTACCGTGGTGATTTGAAATTTGTCTGAAAACTGCCCACCAGGTGCTCGATGAAATGGCCGCAAGAACAAAAAATTGAATTTTGAAAAATTTCCAGTTTGTGTGATTACTATATTGGATAAGGGTTCGAAATATATTTTTCTTAGGTCAAAAGGTTTTGTTTTGCTAAAAACTTATTTGGATTTTGGGAATGTCCTATGTATTGAATTCAAACTTCGGGCAATTTTCAAATATGGTTAGGAATAGAGTTTTGAAAAATTTCCACCAGGTTATGAAACTAGAATAGATCCTCCTGGATGACTTGTAAGAAAGCATCTGTGCACAGTTCAATAATTTCTTAAGAATAGAGAGGGAAGAGGGCTAGTGGTTAACTTTGTCTAGATTGTTTTTGTCTTCTTTTTCTTAGTCTAGGAATTTAGGGTTGGGCTTATTTTATTGTTTCTTTTACTTTTGTTTGTTTTGCTTGAACTCTTTCAATTTGGAACTTAATTTATTAACCCTAGCTCATATTCACCCATAGGCAAGAATAAGGAATATAAGATCCAACAATCATGCACTCAATACCAAAAGTTTTATTCTGTCCCAAAGTTTGGCTAATTTATTCATAATATTTGGGTACAAAATTTCTCTGTTGTTACACTCGCCTAGGGCATAGGCGGAAGTATAAGCATTGCAACTAAGAAATAGGCTCCCTGAACAAGATATCATGACATATTGCACTATCGAGCTAGATGTGCCATATTTTTTATGGAAGTTATTCATAGTTTACTCATTTAGATCCTCTAAGCTAATGTGTATTCACCATAACAAACCATATGCATGCTTGATGGTACAAAAAAATTATGACCGCCTAGGCCACGCCTAGGACGCCTTGCCGGTGCCTAGGCACTAGGCGAATGCCAACCGCGTCACTTACGCCTAGCGCTTTTTCCAACCTTGCTCCTAGTCCACATTCACAATGCTTGTACCGGCCCGCTAGGGTTATATTTTCTAGTAATATCCCCCTTTTATAAAAACACAAATATGAATCCAATTTTCTTCTGAGTAAACAGTCGATTTTTGTCCATACTCCTAGTCCACATTCACATCACTTGTACCGGCCCACGTTCAAACACCGAGAAAGCACGACGTACAGGTTGAGGACTCATCGCCTCAATCATCATCAGACACTGGAGCCGGTATGGAAAGGGAAAGGAGCATCGCATGATTTTGAATGTTAGCAGGAAAACTGCTAAATCCATTGATTAGAAAGAAGATGGTCAAAAGACCCACACTGCTCGGTTTGTTAGAGGGAAACTGGGAGAAACCTTGAACAACGGCAAGCCACACCAAAAAGGCCACAAAACATACAAGATGCCAGGAAGCAGAACACACGAGGCACACGGCCAGGCTACTCGAGCGACAGACCGCTCGCAGTGCTCACCGAAAACCGTTGCATCAACCTGATCTACCAAGAACCTTTTCGCCAAACTCTAGACACCGAAGAGGAACGACATGCCCGAAAGAGGAGGACATATGCCTCTCCGGACCCAAGAGCAAGACCAAAGGGCTCCTCCGACGCTCCTTGCATGTTGAGAGTGCTTCGACTGGAACACACCATCACCGACACCTCCACGGACCACAGGTCCCTCTGAACGGTTCCACCTCCAAAAACAAAGACCCCAAGAAGGAACACGACGCCACAGCGCCGCCATCGCCGATCCAGAAGACCAGATCTAGGGTTTCCCCTGGAGGATGCCGGGAAGGTAGACGAGGACTACTCTATCGACACCTCCAACAAGGTCACGACGCTCGTAGGCGCCGCCGTCGACAACAAGTATGGCTTTTGTCGGCAGCCTCACCCGCCAAACCCGGAAAAACCGGTCAGCCACCACTCCCGCTCCGCTCCCACTCCATCCACGCTGACCTCACCTCCCTGGCATGTCCGCTGTGCTGTCAACCCTTCTCGCACTTCCCCGTGTTGGACAGGAGGATGCAACAACCATGTACCACGCTGGTGTCATTCTTCTCCCTCCAAACCACCATAATGCTAGGCCACACGCCCCAGCAACATCGGCGCAGCCACGGGCAGCACCTCATCCGCCCGACGGTGCCATTCATCTTCCAGGATGGAAGGATGCAACAACTGATGGCGCAGGCAGACATGCGCAGCAACCGCACACTTCCACAACCGGCCACCACCAGCCAGGACGCACAAGCTCGCGCCGCCGTCCCTTCTTCCCAGCTAGCCAAGCCGGCTACACCCTCCTTCGCCGCGTCGACCAGAACACAAGCCGACGAAGTCCTCTGCACGCATCTTCATGGTGGCCCATCCAGGCCCAGTCGGGCCCAAACCTCCACCTCGCGTCCTCCGCGTTCCTCACGCGTCGTAGCACCGCTGACCACCAACCACTACCTGCCGCAGCAACAATCCGCCAGAGAGGAGGCAGTCGCCGCCGTGGTGGCCAAGGCCTCCCGCATCACCGCATCGTGAGGGCCGACATGGCTCCCGAGCTCTGCAAGAAAGAAGATCCCGCCGGTGGCGGCCGCCATCGGGCTTTGCCCGGCGGCAAGGGGGAATGAGGGGGTGGGGTGGCGGCGGCGGCGCTAGTTTAGGGTTCTGCCGCTCTAGGGGAGCGACGCGGGGGCAGAGCATCGCACAATTTTAACCATGCACTCAGGTTGTAGGATTTTAACCATGCAATCAGATTGCACACGCGGCGTTTGCTGCTGACCGCTGCAGATTAGAGCGGGACGTTGCCACATACCGCCAGACTTGACTTAACGTGGGACAATGCGGCGGCCCGCATCAGCCCGCTGATCGATGGCAGTAAGCAGCTAATTAGCTGATCAATTGCTGTAATAGCTAGCTAGCTAACCGCTGTCTGTGATTACTTTGACCAAAGAAAATAGCGTTTTCACTTTGACAAATGATACAGCAGTAGAGAGTGGACTAATGTAGAGCTATATGTAGCTTTTTATATTTAAATATATAAATTTTATATTTTAAAATTTTAAAAAAATTCAAAACAAAATTCTTGAGATAGCCTATGTTAATTGCTACAAAACGGTCAAAATCTCAATATAAAGTTCTTTATATTTTAGGCTACACAAAAATGACAAAATCTGACAAACTATATAATTTTGTCAAATTTTGTCATTTTTGCGTAGACTAGAATATAAAGTATTTCATATTAGGATTTTAACCGGTTTGTAGCATTCAGAATTTTTTGAAACTTTAAAATACAAATTTCATATGTTTAAAAATAAAGAGCTACATGTAGCTCGGTCTACATTTTGAGTTTCCTCATACAGTACTCAAACATCAAGCTACAACTTACTGTACATTATATTAAGTGCACAACAGTTTTGAAGCATCAAGTTGAATAAAACCAAGTACAAGGGCATGGTGATACAGAAAGAAGACAACACTGGCTTGGCTTTGAGCTTTGTTTGCACTAGCAGTATGTTGTATGATGGCTTTGGCATAGCACAACAGACACTGGTCGTGCAAGACAGCCTTGACCTGCAATTTACCGCCGAGGAACAGGCTCTGTTCTTTACATCCATACATCCACGTACATGATCCTGAGACGGGCAGACAGACAAGTTCTGGGAATATAGATGGCTAGATGGTCCATCAATACACGAGATTGCCCCGCAGCTGTACGCTTGCATCCCAAAGAGAAGACGCAAAAGCAGGACCATTGCTGACGGGCTCCAAGATCACAACTGGGCACGAGACATTCACGGTACCCTAGGCATACACGAGATGGGCCAATTCTTCATGATTTGGCGACAGACCGAGCAATTCATGCTCACAGAGCAGCCAGATCAGCTGATATGGAGATGGACAGCAAGCGGCCACTACATAGCAAAATCAGCCTACCTCGCCACATTCAGAGACTCGCTTGGAAGCTGATTTGGAAAGCCTGGGCACCACCAAGCGTCAAGCTCTCCTCTGGCTCGCCAACATGGACAGGTGTTGGACTGCAGAAAGATTGCAACGACACCGACTGCCATACAACCAGCGATGCGACCTTTGTGATATCATGCCCCTTCTCTAAGCAGGTCTGTTATGACACCTCTCCTGGTTGAGGCTACGATGTAGACCACCTGATCAAGACACATCTATCAGGAAATGGTGGCTCACCAGGCAACACACTCCAAAGGCGATGCGCAAAGGACTAGCTACAGCGACGCACCTCGCCGCTTGGTTGCTTTGGAAACACCGAAACGGATGCGTGTTTGATGGCCATCAGCCATCTACACGACGACTAGGCGAAACCATTCACTCTGAAGCTGCAATGTGGGCAAAGGCCGGGGCAACTGGGCTCCAGGAGATCTTGCCAACCACCTGGGACGTGCACTAGCGTAGATTCAGCACAACTTTTAATCTGCCTTCGGTGGCATGTAACTAAAACTTCTTCTATGCAATGAAATGAAAAGAAACGCAACGTCTTCGCGTTTTCTCGAAAAAAGAATCAATTTTGCAATGTACCTAGTTGTCCTTGACTTTGCAATCTTGTCTTGAGAAACTAATGGATCTCTTCACAACAAGAAAAGCAGCATGAAGCTCACAACCAAAAGTAGGACTATCATTCCAGGCTTCAGGCCCTTGCTAGCCTCTTCGATGATTACATTGTTCTGAAGACAAGGATATAAACCATCAGGAGCTATACGCAAATAGTGGAAAAGCAGCAAATCTTATAGGATCCACATCTTACAGGAGTTAAATCTTACAATGTTAGCAAGAACAAGCAGATACTTCACAGTTTGATATGTTCAGAGCTTCATTAAACATACTAACTTGGCACTTTCGCAGCTTATCAGTGATGATTTCGAATATATAATATATAATAATGCACTTCTACTACAGAGCTGTTGCCTACAGTTACAGTTTGAAAACAGCACAAAACGAAGCTTATTCTGAGTATATACATATAATGGCTAAAATTTCATATATTTGCATGTTTACACACTCGCAACTGGAATCTCTTAGGAATAGAAGTGGTTGATGCTAAACGGTCAACTGATGCTAACCATCTAGAGTGAGACATGTAGGTTACCTGGCACAAAGATGCACAGGAATATCAAGAACATCTGGCAGTGTCTGAAACTACAAATTCACTTTAAACAGCAAGTCTATTCATGTCAACTGTAAATTTTAGTGGATTCATAGTATAGAAAATACAAAAAAAAAACATGGTGATGGATTAGTAACGACAGTAATATCATACAAGGAGGTGGTATATTGCACAACATGTGCGTCTCATGTACACACAACTACATCAAGTAACATGCTCACTGCAAACTCAACAAGAATTCTGAGCACATAGAACTCATTGAGTTTTTATGTGAACATCTCTAACAGCTAAAAATGCAACAGGGATCATCTAGGCAAAAGGGAACAATTGAAAACTAGTTATGATTGCATCAATAGTCTTTACTTGAACATCAATGATCATAAATGCATTCTCCACAAAATCATGATGATAAAGACAGTTCACTAATGATCGCACAGAACCATGTAGGGATGGCTGGTGCTAGTTATCTGTCATTTGGTGACCTATTCACTGAATAATGCTTGTTCCGTTCGGATTACGACTAGCCATTGTTTGGTCTTTGTAATCAGACAAACTAGTTTTTAGATGGATCAAGCTTGAGAAAATGTTAAAACTTCAATAGTGGTTGTGGTACTAGGTCAGAAAGAGGAAGAACCTGACATCTCAACACCCGTTAGCACTATTCTCAGACATACTAGTTGCTAACAGTTAGTAACTCACCCTTTACCTTTGTGCATGAATAAGATCATGATTCGGCAGGGCACATGCATGCACGAAAGAGATGCATAGCCAACCTTAGATAAGTTTTCAGGCTTACTAGAATTTGATGAGGAACTTCATAATATATTTAGCATCTTACATAAAGATTTATTCACTAAGTAAATATGTTAACTAGACACAGAGATGATTTGCAGACAAAATCTAAACAAGTAGTTACTTTAATTAATCCCACGCACTACAAAGACACAGTCCCAAACTGACGAATCATTACACACCTCATCTAAAATACCTATATTACCTCAGAAATTTATTTTCATTAGAAACTAAAGACTAAGGCAGGTACCTTGAAGAGGATCTTGGGTTCTTCCTTTTGTAGCTGCAGCGACTTGCCCATGTAAAACATTCTTCTTGGAGGAGAGGAGATGGCGTAGGGAGGATGCAGGCCTTGCGGATGTTGACGGCGAAGAAACGCCGGCTGCAGTTGGCGACTTGGAGGAGAGGAGAGTGCATAGGGAGGATGCAGGCCTCGCGGATGCTGACGGCGAAGAAACAAAATATGGGTTCAGCATATAGTTCTTTAGTGCTCTTGTTCATGCAGGGGTCAGTACATATATTCAGGAGATAGAAGAAATAAAATATGCATGCATCACCAGACTCATAGTAAGTATTCAAAAGGATCTTGCTAAATTACAATCCTAGTAAACTGATTATTCCATGCCAAATATTCCAATTATGGTTATCTCTTTGTGTGAACTGATTATTTCAACACACATTAAATTCAGTAAAGTGATCTCAAATGCTGATACTCTATTTGGGTTTGGAGCATGACTGCCACATGAATTCTGGCCATCGACATTCATTGGTGTCAAGAATTACCAAATTTACCTTTTTTTCTATTGGAGTATGAATGCAAGTTTGTAATGTTCGGTTTTACTTTCTTCTCCATAGAATGAAAACCAGAACAAAGGCATGCATATCAGTGTTATACTCAGCTCACTCAAAACAATATTCTGCACTACCTAGAGTTGAGTTGCCGCCTCATAAGATTACAGGATTCTTTCTGCTACTCTATGTTCATTGTTCTGTTTTCGTATGGATTTCCCAGCGTGGATGCACGAGAAAAACCAGACAACTTATGTACGGAAAATACTGTCTTCTGTACTCCACTTCACCCTATAAAATCATCCTATATTAACAGGGTTATGATTCACACACATCATCTAGCAGCATGAACAAGAGTTGGAGAATCAAGCATGTACCTTGGAGAGGATCTTGGGTTCTTCCACTTGTAGCTGGAGCGACTTCTCCAAGTGACTTCTCCAGATGACACTTTGTTCTCCTTGGAGAGGAAAGGGCGCAACGAGGATGCAGCCCTTACAGAAGTTGATGGCGACGAGAGGCCGGCTCCAGTCGGTGAAGGAAGCGACGGAGGAGCATCCTCTTCGGCTTGTGAGGGAGGAGCAGGAGGAGCACCATCTCCATCGAGGGTCCGAGCAGGGTAGTCCTGACTTGAAGATGGCGGCGGCACCGCCGTCGATTCCAACATCAAGAACTCTGAGGCATTAAGCTAGGACGAGAGGGAGGGGAGAAGAAAGAGCTGATCGAGGCATCATGTGTGGCGGTGGCGTCGTGCACGAGAGATGGGAGGTGGTGGTGGCAGCGGCATGCGCCAGAGGAAGGTTGGGAATGGGGGCGTGCGCGAGAGGGATTTTGCAGGTTATGCAGCCTGGCGGTGGTCTGGTGGACTGCGCAGTCACGCCGCTTCGGCCCGCAAGAAAAGCGGTAAGCCCAACAGGAGTTTGCAGGGCGGCGATGCGGCGTAGCAAGACATCACATGCCACTTGAAACCTGAACCATGGCTCATCCAATGATTAGAAAATAGCTGAGATCTTCACTTCCCATTTTTCGCCTGCACATATGCAGACCGGGTTTAGGTAAAAAGTATACTTTAACTCCAAAACAGAAGTACTTACGAAATTCAGAAAACATGTACCTCAGCTAACCCCTTACTTGCAAGATACACAGATCCAAAGGGGGCAGCTGCAATCTCAACTGCATTGAACACATAAGAAAATTACATCAACATAACAAAATGACCGGGAAGTGCTCATGTACTTTCACTTACATTTTTTTCTCAAGAAGGGACTGCAAAGCTCCTCAATCCATGGGTGGGTGTTCATTGCTCCGAACAAGAATCGGAAGAACTTGGGAAAGAAGTCGCCGAAATAATATGCAATGAGCATCATGCGTTCTTTTAGTACAAAACGAGGCAATGGCTCAGGTTCACCCTCGAGTTCTGACTTACTGCTAGCATCGTATGCTTGCTGGAGAAACATTAATATATACATAAAGTTGTAAGCAAGCGATCATATATCAAGAAATAAAAGACTGTCTCCATATAAGATAAAGTGGATGAAGGACATGAAGAGGCACCATTAATCACTTGAAAGTATGTACGGGAAATGAATTCCCCTAACTATGTGGAGTTTTATGTGCTATTGAATGAACTTTTACTTTGCACAGGTCTACGAGTGGATGAGTGCTAAGGGCCATGTCAAATATTTGCCGAAGGATCATGCTGTTTACCCAGATTTGATAAGGTCAAGTTCATGGAGTCAGAGCAGCAGAAGCCAACTTCAATAAACTGCTTGATAAAGATAAGAAGAAACCTCCTGAAATGCTACACACGAGAACTCGTAGTCGAAGATCCTTGGGTCATTTTTAGAAGATGAAAGAGCTAGGTTTTGTGTTCAGGGGTCTCCCCTACAACAAGCCCATGGCATGTATGCTAAACTAGGACAGCATGAGAAGGTCCCTTCAGTGATAGCAAAGATGAAAAGCAATAGAATCATGCCTGACAACTTCAGCTACACAATCTTTCCTACTTCTAAATATTCCAATTCATGGTCGTCAGTTCACTTCCACTCCTCTCAACCTGACAAATGGAACATATCCCTGCTTCCTGATGCTCAGATAGCTCGATACATCCTCCCATCGCTCTTACTCGCCCTGCTTAACTGTGTGGAAGCTGCACCCCATTATAGCGCCATCGCTAGCCATAGCTGGAAGAGCGTGGAGGTCGAACCCCTATCGACACGTGGAGGCCACACCCTCACCCCCTGCAGGCAAGTTCACACTTCATGATTGCAGTGTTGTGTCGTACGACATCGACTCACAAGTGCGCCGCTCATCGCGCTCTGCCCCACCATGATAGCAGCCATATGAGGGCTTGTTTGTTTGGGCTGGCTGTGGCTGGCTGCGGCTGGCTGTGGAGCTGTGTAGAAGAAAGCTGCTTTTTAAAGTGTTACTCTTGGGCAAGTTAGCAAGCTGTCTGGCTGTAAACTGGAGAATTGTCTAAAATACCCTTTGAGTCATGAGAATGTGTATTTTTGTTGATTACTATGCAATAAATAACACTAAAACTAAAAATATGGATCACTAGATAATACAATGTATACACAAAAATTTATGCACCAAATATTTCACCATATATAGCTTTGCGCAAAAAAACATTGCCATGAATAAATATATTGGTATTGCATAGTATAAATGTACATGCTAAAAATATAGCTTTGTCCAAGGTACATAGTATAAGTTTTACTTACTTCGAGAGTAATTTATTTGCCCTAGCAAATCATGTGCACTAGTATAATTACTATGTGAGCCATTTGCAATAGCATCAATCATATGCACGCATCTACAAAATTATACACGCTAGTACTAGTCGGTAGCAGTATCAAATACCAGTACAAGTGGGAAGTAGTACTAAATACAGGTACTGGTACTAGTGGGCAACACGCCAATCACCGCAGCAACATTACCGAGCAAGCAAGTACTACTCGGCGGCAGCGGCACGCACTACTCGGCGACAGCGGCACGCTAGTCAGGCAGACCAATGGCAAATTCCTGTAAATACGGTCAACGTCAATGGCAAACCAATATACCTATTCGTTTCAAGTGGCAAAGCTGCGGGAAGCACCTCGCACCGTGCTTCGCTCGCACCGTGTAATTGCGGCTTTGGCTTTGGCAAAGCCGACGCCCAAAGCCAGCCCTTTGTTTCATTACAGTGGCTTTTTCTACTGGAAAGCCGGGCAAAGCTGAAACAAAGAGGCCCTGAGTGTGTCATTGCCTCTCCGATTTTATTTGACACTTCATGCAGAACACACCACATCCCTAACCCAAGTTTCCTAATTAAGTCCTAAACCTTTTAGCTTACAACTTAAGTAACTGCAGTTCATTGTCGCTTACAAGCTCTAGAAAACCATTGTGAAATTTGAAATTTATTCAGGAAAAGTGAAGCCAAAGGCACCTCAATGGCTTTGTGGTAAATCTCGTAAAGAACCATACTGTGTGTATGCGTGTATGGAGGAACTAAGGAAGAACGACCTGGTCTGCCCTATAAAGGCAGTGTCGCTCACATCACCGGCGATACAGATTACAAGGACGCGCGCCGAACTCCATCTCACATATACAAGCGGTCAAGCAAGGAATAGGAATAAAAGAGTGTTTGTATAGTTAATAGTTGCTGAGTTGGGTTGCAGTCTCTTTCTACCTTCCTATCATGTTGCGACCCTAAGTGAGATCAGTATAGGAGTAATATCCGTGGGTCTGCCCATGCAACAATGTGTTTTCATTGTCACTTAACTAGATGGAAGATAGCTCTCAGTGAACAGTAACAGGATTTTATTCTGCACCAGAAGATTTATTTGACTTAATGATATATAAAATCAGCCAATACAGCTTCAGTATTATGCTACAACACCAACAGTATTTTTCAACGAGTTCAGTAACCATAAATTGATAACATATTCAAATACTGATAACAAGAACATACCGTCATTTTCTGAACAGAAAGCCAGATCTGGAACACTTGGTCCATGATATGGACCCCAAGATGTCTCAAATAGCTGGATTCATCTGCCAAAGTATCCTGAAAAGTTCTTGAGGCTTTCTTTACGGCACTCAGCAAACAATCACTCTCAGGAATGTCTTGCCAACCGCTGTTAGACATTTCTGCAGTATCTTGATTGAAATTTTCCTTTGCAGCCTCCTCTAGATTTTTGAAGAAAACATAGAACTCTTGGAGCAGGCCCCACTTTTTCTCATCTGGTAGGAAACATGTATGGTTAACGAGCTGTAGCATGACTTGTTTGAGTATTTCAGTCTCATCTGCTATACCATCAGGGATGTCGTTGACAAATGAGAAGAGATCCTCATAATAAGGAGGTAAGATGCCATCTACCATATACAGCTCTTTTAAATCGTGCACAACTTTGGAAAGATCCATTACTATGTTTGAGGGCGTCGCTTTCTCTAATGGAACTGCAACAATAGCACAGGCTCCATTTTCATTAATCACCAAATCTTCAGGTCTAATTTTGCCTCCCCAGCTTAACTTTTGTTCAAAAGCTTTGAACATGTAGCCAACTAAACTAGGAAAAATCATGTTCCCAATGTCAGAGCAAGTGCTCATGGTGACAGAATTGCATACTGACCCGAATATCTCAGCCACGTTAAACTTGAAACGTGTCGCGCACCCATTTCCTTCAATGGAACAAAACTGAGTAATAGGTCGCCAATTGAAAAGGGATGTGTCCATTCTTATGCTCATTTCTCCCTTCATCATCTGGTCAGCAGCAACTGTAGCACTCATTTCTGTGCCCTCTTCAGTCTCTTTAGCATCAGCTTCAGTAGGTTTTCTCTCTCCGGACTCCGCTGACAACTCATTTGCTTCATGTCTTCTCTTTTTTGGTCTTGCCAAGTCTTCATTTCTTGCAGTTTCCTTATCAGGTGTGTCCAAAATTGCATCAACACCAACCTCGATATTGAAGGTGTTTCCTTTGTTAACCCGGTGACAGGCAGCCTGGGCTGTGGTCAAGCTCGCATACTTGTAGTACAAATGACCGTTTTTCTCGGCATAAAACTGCACAGGCAAGAAGATATATTAGTTAGCTAACTTAACAAATATAGGATCCAATTTACCTATGGCAAATACTTGCAAAATAGTATGAATAGGAATTAACAAGAGAAGATGTGTTCCATAAAACTTACATCAGCATCAGAGAACATAAACTCTGCGTTCGATCTGCGCAAGATAGGACTCAATTGTACACGGACAAGGACAGGAAAAGAGCTGGATTGTTCCTCCCTATTGAGGGGAAGTCCTAGATGTTCTTCCAATGGAGCAGTTCTGGTTTGACCGATGCCATGTACTACCTTCTTCCTCACCACAGGCATTGCCGTGCCATCATCCAGATAACCAACTTCATCAGCAACGTCTTGTCTATGCAACTCTAGTAGCTGCTCCTCGAATGCCAGCGTGTGGCCTTTCTGCAGCGAAGTGAGCACTTTTATCGGAGGGCGTGATGCTCGGGTGGGGAGAGCCTCCTTGACCAGATTCGGCATCCCGACCGGGCTCGAGGGCATCCACTCTCCAGCCGCCTGATTCTTGACCATATCCAGCATCGGCTTCCCGGACCCGTCTCCTGACCCCGCTTGGACAGAGGGAGACGAGTCCATTGCCCCCGGCCCAGCTGAGGATTGGGCGGTGACTGTTGACAGAAGCACAGACGCCCGGCGGCGGGAGGAGCCGAAGTTTTGGGCGAGAAGAGGGCGTCCCAATGCTGCGTCCGTGGGGTGCCCAGGTGCCCCGCCGCGCGGCCCAGGCACGGCTCCTTGGCTTCGCGTGCCGGCCCGCGGAACGTCAGGCACGCGTGCCGGAGTAAGTTAGAGGGGGAGGCGGCGCGGCGGCCGGAGTTAGAGGAGGAGGCGGCGGCCGGAATTAGAGGAGGAGGCGGCGGCGGCCGTATTTAGTGAGGCATGGCGCTCCTGGCCGAGGGGGTGCGGTCGATTCACTCGATCCGTCGACTGGGGAGGGAGGTGTAGTGCTCTAGGGTTCCTGGTCTCGGTGACTAAGAGCAAGTCTAGCAGACCCCTATCCTATGAGTAAACCGCACCAGCGGTCCTAATTCTTTTCCCATACCTTCACTTTGGTCCTAGTTCTTTAAAATTGCACATCTAAATCCTAAATCTTACATAAGTGATTCACGTCAGGTCCTAAACCGGTCTGACTCGCGTTGACCATGCCACGTTGATAGTGGAATCTTGGAGGAATACCAATCACCCTGCATATTTGCAAATAGGTCCCTTAGATTGTATTTCTTCCAAAACTCGGTCCCTAATTCTATCTTCTTCACCGTGTCTGGCACTGAATGATGATGTTGCTGATGCTTCTCCAAAATAAATAGTAAACCTTACCTTAGACTCGTTGCGGTGATGTAGTGGTTACAGATGTAGCAAAGCCGTATCTGCATCAGAGGACTTTGCGGGATGGGATGCAGGGGAGGACGGGGTGCCGCAGACACATGATGCATTAGAGGGAGGGGCATCGATACAGGTGCACAGAGAGACGCTAGTGGTGCTAGAGTATGAGGAAGCTAGCGGCACAGGGGGCGGGCGGGAGGTCGATCACGTCGCAACATCGGTGGGAGTCAAGGAAGACAAGGGATGGATAGGGACGAACAGGGCGAGTCCGATTCCCTAGGGACTAACTTTTGGAAGAACTACAATCTTGGGGGTCTATTTGCAAATATGCAGGGTGACCGGTATTCCACCAAGGTCCCACTGCCGACGTGGCACTGGTCAAAACTAGTCAAACCAGTTTAGGACCTAGCGTGAATCACTTATGCAAGATTTAGGACCTAGACGTGCAATTTCAAAGAATTAGGACCAAAGTGAAGGTGCAGAAAAAGAATTAGGACCGCCCATGCGGTTTACTCCTATCCTATCCCTCGACCTGTAAATCAGAGTTTAGATCGACCTGCAAATGTGATATGCAGATTGAAGTAGCATTGCGCAGATTAGATATGTAAAAAGAAACTATAATACTCTCTCCGATCCATAATACTCTTCGCTAATCTAGATGTATCTAGATACATTTTAGTGGTAGATATATCCGTATTTGCGAAGAGTAATATGGGTCGGAGGGAGTAGCATATTCTACCGTCGTCGTGTGCGCCTGCCCGCCCGATCGCCGCCGCGCGGCCCTGCAAGCCCGCCATCGCGCCAGACCGTCGCTCACACGCGCTCACCTGCCCGCCGCTACAGCCACATGCCGGAGAGCCGCAGTTGTGCGCCGAACTGCCTACACGAAGCTCGGCCAGGCCGCCATGGAGCTCGACATGGAGCTCAACCATAGAGCATCGCCCAAATCAAGGATGAGCACCGGTGTGATCTTTCCTCTTCATTTTCGTGTCCAATTTTGGGCAGATGTTGCCAAGTTCGGCGAATTTCGGGCCGGATTCCGCCGATCTTGGTGGCAGTTCGGTGGCAGTTGGAGCTGAAACTTCAGCCCGCCAACGCCTCGCACGGGATGCAGATCGAGCTCGGTTTGGCTGCGAAAACTGGGAACATGCAGGTCGGGAGAATAAATTTGGGGGTGCCTGCAAACAAATTTGCAGGTCGGACGGATTTGCGGTGTCTGCTTCTGCGCATTTTTTGCCCCAAACCTGCAAACTGGCGGTTATTTTGCAGTTCGGGGCTATTTGGGAGGTCTGCTAGGTTTGGCTGTGAAAACTGGGAACATGCAGGTCGGGAGAATAAATTTGGGGGTGCCTGCAAACAAATTTGCAGGTCGGACGGATTTGTGGTGTCTGTTCTGCGCATTTTTTGCCCCAAACCTGCAAACTGGCGGTTATTTTGCAGTTCGGGGCTATTTGGGAGGTCTGCTAGAGTTGCTCTAAGAAAGGGACGCCTCGACCCATAAAATAACCGCCTGGTTTGCGGGTTCGGGATGTAAATGTGTGTATATTAGACTTCCTATCCGGCACCGGCCCGCAAAAGAATTTGTGGGTGCTGTCTTTCGTGCGTTCCTGACCTGAACTTGTGGGGGTCGAAAGGGCAAACCGAGCCCGCCCCCATCTCGTGCGAGGCGTTGGTGGGACGGAACATTTAGCCCGCCCCCTCCCAAATTAGCGCCGCCACTGCGAAATCCCCACCACGCCACCGCCCGCCGCCGCAGATCCCGGCTGCTCTGCTGGTTCCCCGGCCGATTCTGACCGCGCGCGTGCTGCCCCAACCCCTCCCCCCCCCACCCGCCTCCATTCCCCCGCCATTGAAGGGCCGCGGAGACCGCATCGGGGCGCCCCGTAGCCGTCGTCGTAGCACCGAAACCGCCACCCGATTCCACCACGTCGACCACTTCTCCGAAGGTATGGAGTCGTTCCCCTCCCTCTTCGGTCGCCGCAACTCGCATCCCAAGCTAACCCCGCCGTTCGCAGATACCGTTGAGCAAGTGCGCCCTTTTTTATGGAGGATTCATCGTCTTCCGATGACTCTGATTTGGAGGACATCCTCTTCGATGACAACGTGCAGCTTCTCCTTACAATTGCCGCGAAGGAAATAGAAGATAATAAGAAGATCCGACCACCTTGGTCGAAGATCGGTCGGTTATGCATCCCTCAGAATCGCACGCTCGGGCATGCTATGCTCATGCAAGACTACTTCTCGGAGGTACCAACCTATCCGGTCTACCTCTTTTGTCACCGATATCGAATGTGACGTTCTTTATTTGTGAAGATTGTAGAAACTTGCATTGCCAAAACTCGGTATTTCAAACGCCGGAGGAATGCCGCCGGTTTGCTTGGTTTGAGTGGCTATCAAAAGATATCCGCGACAATGAAAGTTCTAGCTTATGGAATTCCGGTGACTATGCCGATGAATACCTTCGCATCGGTGAAGATACAACCATGGAGTCGGTGCGCAGGTTTTGCAATGTGATGATTCATGTCTTTGGGCCAACATATCTTCGAGCTCCAACTGAGAAAGATATATCAAGGTTGTTGGGTGAGAATGCGGCAAGAGGTTGGTCGGGAATGCTTGGTAGTGTAGATTGCATGCATTGGCGTTGGAAGAATTGTCCAAAAGCATGGCACGGACAGTATTGTGGCAAGATCCATGATCCAACAATTATTCTTGAAGTCGTTGCTTTGCAAGATATATGGATTTGGCATTGCTTTTTTGGATTGCCGGGTTCTCTCAATGATATTAATGTGTTGCAAAGGTCCCATATATTTTCCTAGCTTGTTAGTGACCAAGCTCTGGCTTGCAACTACACTGTCAATGGCCATGAATACAACATGGGATATTACCTTGTGGATGGCATTTATCCGGAGTGGACAACACCTGTGAAGATCATCTGAAATCCCGAGAGCCGAGCCGAGGCCAAATTTGCAAAGGCATAAGAGGCAGCCCGGAAAGATATTGAGAGAGCTTTCGGTGTTTTGCAAGCAAGATTTGCAATAGTTCGAGATCCTAGTCGTTTATGGGACAAAGGTACCCTCCATGACATCATGACCACTTGTGTGATTCTTCACAACATGATTATTGAGGATGAGAAGCACTTGAACTTGGAGTTCTTTGATAATGTTAGTACTCATGTGAAGCCATCTACAAATCCGGATAAAATGCAAGCATTTATTGAAACATTTTGGAACATTGAGAATCGAGCCACCCACAAGCAGCTCAAGGAAGATCTCAACACCATTGGCGTCGGCATGGTGGTCGATAGTTCCACTCTTATTTCATTTCATATTCATTCATGTGTGATTTGAACATTTATTTGTATTGTAAATCATTAGTTATTTGTTTAGTTTCTTGGATTTTAACTATTCTTGTAAACTATATTTATTTGTGTGTGATATAATCTGTGAACAATAAATTATTTCTATTATTTCCATTTAGTATTTGATATGTCTCAAATGTATCTATAATTTTTGATGCTCCATGCTTGTTTATACACCATTTGCTTTATGTTTTGTTACACTTCGTGGCGTTTTTATGCATTTTCTGGAATTAACCTATTAACGAGATGCCACAGTGTCAGTTCCTTGTTTTCTGCTGTTTTTGTGTTTCAAAAAAGCTACAAAGGAAATATTCTCGGAATTGGACGAAATAAAAGCCAAAGTTCCTATTTTTTCCAACATGAGACGGAGTCCAAAGCAGAGACGGAGGGGAGCCAGGGGCCAGCCACACCATAGGGTGGCGCGGCCTAGCCCCTGGCCGCGCCACCAGGTGTTGGGGCCACCTGACCCACCTCCTGAAGCCACCCTTCTGCCTATATATTCTCCTCGGCGAGAAAACCCTAAGGACCCGATCAATTTTCCAAAAAAAAAACATTTCGCAAGCCACCACCATCGTTGACGCGAGATCGGGAGGGTCCAGAAGCTCTTCCTGGCACCCTGCCGGAGAGGGGAATCACCATCGGAGGCCTTCTTCATCACCATGCCTGCCTCCGGGGTGATTTGTGAGTAGTCTATCTTGGACTACGGGTCCATAGCAGTAGCTAGATGGTTGTCTTCTCCTCCATGTGCTTCATGTTTAGATCTTGTGAGTTGCCTATCATGATCAAGATCATCGTTGTGTAATTCTACATGTTGTGTTTGTTGGGATCTGATGAATATTGAGTACTTTGTCAAGTTGATTTATTGATTTATCATCTCTATGTTGTTTATGATCTTGCATGCTCTCCGTTGCTAGTAGATATCTTGGCCGAGTAGATGCTAGTGACTCCAAGAGGGAGTATTTATGCTCGATAGTGGGTTCATGCCTCTAGTAATTTGGGGGAGTGACAAAAACCTCTAAGGTTGTAGATGTGTTGTTGCTACTAGGGAGAAAACAACAATCTTGTGTTCAAGGACATTTGTATTGTTTACATTACACACTTTGCTTAAGGCGACAATCTGTTGCTTGCAACTTAATACCCAATAGTTGCTCGGATGACATCCGGTGGGTGGATTATTAGTCATAGATGCAGTTGGATTACGATCTATGTATTATGTTGTAATGCCCAAGTGAATCTCATAGTGATCCTCATGACATTTGTATGCTTTCTTTATTCTATCAATTGCCCAACTGTAATTTGTTTACCCAACATATTATTTATCTTATGGAGAGACACCTCTAGTAAACTGTGGACCCCAGTCCATTGTTTTACATTCTTATTACCATTTACTATTTACATTCTCGCAAACTACTATCTTTTACCACACGATACGTTTAATTCTTTGTTTACAGTAAACCGGTGAGATTAACAATCTCACTGTAAGTTGGGACAAAGTACTTTGGTTGTGCTGTGTGCAGGTTCCACGTTGCTGTTGGTGCAAAGCTACGCCTCAGATAATGCGTCATATATAAATTGTCTAGAGTTGTCGCCAAGCCAGCGAGCATCAACCTTCGGAAGTTGGTTCTTTCTCCTACTGGTTCGATAAACCTCGGTTTATACTGAGGGAAGACTTGCTACTGTGATCATCATACCTTCCTCTTAGGGTTCCCAACTGGATGCCTAACAAGCACTATCAAGCAATTTTTTAGGCGCTGTTGCCGGGGAGAAAGAGGATTTCTGCAAGGGGAATCTCTCGCTTCCAATCTTTTACTTTGTTATTGTTTTGCTTTACTTTATTTTTACTTGCATCTTTTTATAAAAAATACAAAAAAATTAGCTTCTTTTATAGTTGGTACTTTGTTACATTATGTTGTTCCCTAAGTACGCTCTGGAGGACCTGTCAATAGGTAGTGGTTCTATAATTGGGAAAGATAACATTGAGTGGTTCTTTAATCACTAAACGGGCCGGCGCGCTTCGCCGCGCCCGCCTTCAACATGTTTGGCATTCTGTGATCAGCATTGTGGATTTGTATGCGTGTTTCACGGGCCACACATTTTACATTCTTTTTTTTTCATAGTACGCCTATAGATAGACAAGGTTGATTTGTTCTTGCAAGCTTTAGAAAACTTTATTTAAAGATATTTTATCAGAAATGCAAATCTGAACTCGGGCACAGATGAACCTGTTTTTAGGTCCGTCCGTTTGCAGGAAGATTGGTGGTATTGACTTGTATCCAGTTTCGTATGCCTAATTTTTTAAGGTTGTTCTGCAACGCGTATGACCCACGTTTACAATCGTATTCCATTGAGTGGAGAACCGGTACAGGTAATGAAGATGGTCACCGCACACGGCGTGGCCCTCGCAGCAGCCGGCCACCTTGACCGCCGGCGTTGGGGAGGAGAGAGAGGCCGAAATCGGAGCTAGAGGGCTGGAGCGCCAAGGAGGGGCAGAAGCCACAGGGGCAAAATCCAGCGACTCTGTTTCTCAATCAGCTGCATCATACATCTAACCCTTCTCCAACAAGCTTCCCCCATCTCGTTTGGATCCATCACTGTCACCAAGAGTCGTCCTCGCCTCTCGCCGCACAAGCATGTCCTCAGTCCTCGTTGTCCTCGATCTCTTGATCCCCCTATCTCCCCGTCCAACTCTGTGATTTCTTGCCAGCGTCGCCATTGGCAAACTTGCTAAATTCTTCTCCATCGTACATGCACTCCAATGATTCCCTATAGACGTTGCGCGTTCTATTCATCCGGTATGACATGCATACCTTTAGATTAGCCAACCTCTTTAGATTAGCTAATTATGTTTAGATCTAGACAATCTGCATGTGTCATAGAGGCAATATGAATCACATCTGACGGCCACTTATTCACATGCAGATAAAACATCGCACGCAGACATCTGTGATGGTGATTCTGATGGTGAGGACAGCTGATCCAGCTCCGTGCGCAGGAAAGCATCCCCTTACTCAGGAAAGCATCTGTCGGGGGGATGACCCCCGGTAGGGTCAAGAGACTAGAAAGATACAAGGACTATGGTTGACTTTATGCCGGATTATCAAGGAAGGGCCTGGCCGGAATATAAGAGCATCGGCCAGGCCGGCATATTTGTGTATCCCGGCTAATGTCCGGATATACCGGTATAACCGGGATACGTATTGAGGAATGCCGGCATATACATAGATATGCCGGCCTAACTTATATGTTATATCGTGCAGGAGCAGGGTAAGCCGGATTACCCGACCTTCATAGGCCGTTGGTTCGGCATATAGGTCCAGGATATGGCCAACGGTCATATCCGGGATACATAAGTCAACTAAGGTGTCCTATCCCAACAATCAAGGAGGGATTCTGCCCATTATGGAGAAGTATCATGCTGACAGGGTGCACAGTGCTGGCCTACCTACCCACTCTGTGCACAAGTACAGCCCTTACCTCACAGAGGTAAGGTCACAGTTCAAAAGGTACAAGGTACAGGGATGTGGAGTTCCATCGAGAGCAATCAGGGAGAAAGTCAAGGGTCTCTGCCTTCGTCAGCAAGTCCTATTTGGAGTGTAGTTCGTGTCTTCTGGTCTCTTGTGACCGTTGTAACCCTGGCCACCACTATATAAGGTGGCACAGGGAGCCCTAGCAGGGGGTTGGTCACTCTGTGTTCTTACACTTAGCAGTTCGTCTTCCTCCTCTAGCAGAGAGCTTGGAAGCACCATTGTTGTGTACTCCATCGATCCAAATATATAACCAGTAGAGCAGGAGTAGGGGTGTTATCTCCTTACGAGAGCCCCGAACCTGGGTAGATCTGTGTTCCTTTCTGTCGTGCTTTTTAGCTCGTTCCCCTCTCCCGAATCCTCCAGCATCTAGTTCGGCCCCCATTTAAGCCATCCTATGGCATATGTTGTTTCACCACGACGACATTTGGCGCCCACCGTGGGGCACATCGATATGCTAGGCGGAGTGTTTATTCGGACGGGGTCTGTGATAGCAGCTGCGGGAGTGCGCGTGGTCTCTGGCCTCGTCCAGAGGCTAGGCTCGCTCAGCTTCGTCAGTGACAACGCCGGATGTCTCGGCGGCCGGCCGTTCCCCGGGGATGGCCGGATCATGTCTTTCGGTTCCTACGAGGTGTACATGGGGACTGAGAGAGTTTGCAGGGAAGAGGTACTGGTGACGGCGGATCCTCCATCACATCGGCTGGCTCACGCTGGGCGTAGCGCTCGCTCAGTAGAGTCGGCCGAGGTAATGATGGCCGGCACATCAGTGCCGCCGGCAGATGGTGCCGGCGAGGCAGCAGCAGCAGCAGGAGATACTCCCCCGGAGCCGCTGAAGGCCAAGAGGTCGGCACGTCCTCCGCTGGAGCGTGTCGAGAACCTGGCCGGCACTTCCGTTGTGCCGGCGAAGGGTCAGGTGCTTCTTCCCATCATCGATCGGCTTCTCGAGCCGGTGCGATTCGGCGATGATCCGGAGCAGACAAGGGAGGTCCTGGAGGGATCTCGCCAGGCCCTCGTCGATGAGGCCCTGGCCATGCACCAGGAGCGCGAACGGTTTAACCGGCAACTCCGTGAGTATGAGGCAGCCCATGGTTTTACTCCTGTGGTAACCCGGCCTAGCCGGATAGATGAGGTTAGAACTAGAGGTAGAGATCTTAACACTGAGCTAGAAAAAGGTGCTAGTGATAAGGGTCATACTGCAACTAGTACTGTGCCTAAGGTAATTTATAGCTCCCCAGTGAAGAACCTTAGAGCAGCAGCAGAGGTAGCTAAAGACTTATCTAGTTTATCCGGCGAAGCACTGCGTGAGCAGCAAGCCCGGCTTAACCATCTTTTGTCTGAAGCTACCAAGCAGTAGGAGGCCTTCAAGAAGGCAAACCCAGGTGCCGGGGCATCCCAGTACATCGCGTCGGTAGGAGGTGCCGGCGCAAGGTCGAGGGGCGAAGCTTCATCCCCGCATCCCAGTGCCCGGCGTGCCGGAAGTGTGACCTCTGGCCGCCGGGACAAGCAGATCCAAGTGTATGATCCGGCAATCACCGGAAAGCAGACAATAGTTCAGAAGAGTGCCGGCCAAGCTGACAAGTATGTCAGCCGCAAGAATGCTGGCCAGAATGTGCCGGCCGGGCAAGGGGCAGTTTTGGCCGGTGGTGGCCGGAGTAACAGTGCAGCCCGACGTCAGCAGCGGGGCGCCGGAGGTGCAGCGCAGCGGCAAGGCGCAGGTCAACCGGGATATCGAGAAGATGATGGGAATTCCGCCCTTGTCAGGGCGGGATATCAGCAGCAGCATCAGCAAGGCCGGCAAAGTGAGCAGTGTCAGCCGGAGTAGCAGCAGGAAAAAGTGACCGCGGGCCCAATTGCATCCCGGCTTGGACCTCGGTCCTTGGCAGCAAGTGATGCGCGCTTCAAGCTGGACATGATTCACCAATCGGAGTTGGTGGAGAGGCAAGGAGCTCCGGGTCCTATGTGCTTTGGACCCCGGATTATGGGTGAGCCGGTACCTTACTACTTCCAGCTCGCGCGTGGCGCGAGGACATATAACGGTAGTACAAAGCAGGAAGATTGGTTGGAGGATTACTCCACCGCAGTGAACATTGCCGGAGGAAACCTCAGATGGGTGGTACGATATGTACCGCAAATGCTAGAAGGACCAGCCAGGATATGGCTGAATAATCTGCCGGCCGGAAGTATCAACGGCTGGGTTGATTTCGAAGAGCAGTTTGTGTCAAACTTCACCAGCACACACAAGAGGCCTAACCGCCCGCAGCAGCTGGCCAACTGCCGGCAAGGAGTAAATGAGATCGACCGTGACTATCTGACCAGGTGGTGCACCTTGCGCAATTCCTGCGAAGGAGTTGTGGAGCAGCAGGCCATCATGTGGTTCGCTCATGGGTGTCGGCACGACACCATGCTGTGGCAAAAGCTGCAGAGGGACATGCCGGCCACGTTAGCCGAGACAATCAAGATTGCTGATAGTTATGCTCTGGGAGACCCCATGCAGCCCACCCTTGATTCACAGGGATAGGGGCAGGCCCAGCGGAACAATAGCAACACCGGGAGACCGGGGCAGTTCTATCGCCCGGATAACCGGAACAAGAGGAGAGATGAGCGGCCGGATTTTTGGTATGGAGCGGCACAAGTAGCAGCTGTGGAGGAAGAGCAAGAGGGCGCCGGCAGTAGCCAACGCCCGAGATATGAGGGCTATCAGCAGCCTCAGCGGCAACAACCGCAGCAGCAAGCGCAGCCCTTCCAGAAGAAGAATGTCTGGATCAACAAGAATGCCGGCGGAGGCGCCGGCCAGAAGAAGCAGTGGCCGAAGTATACGGTGGGTCTGGCCATGGACAAGCCTTGTGTGTTTCACATATTCCAGCCGGGTAAGCCGGCAAATCATTTGACAAGAAACTGTTCGTGGCTGGATGACATATTAGCAGGTCGTGCAGGTCCCTGGGGACCGGCTAGACCACCTGTCCCGGCAGCCCCATCGCCGTTGACCGGTGCAAATATAGTTGCAGTCCCGCCCAGGCCGGTTAATCCCGGGAATCAGAGCAATGCCGAAAATGCCGGCGTAAATCAAATAGACCAGAACTATAATCCAGAATATAGTGCCGGAGGCCCAGGAGCGGGCCGAAATGAGTTCAAGGAACATGATCAGAGCTACATGGTCTTTGAGACCGAAAGAACAGACAAGCAGAGCTTCTATCGGCGGTGCTTGGAGGTAAACGTCGTTATGTCGGCAGTTCCGAAGATGATGCATTGGTCTGACCAGGCCATTGGCTGGGACAGGGCAGATCATCCCAGGATCATGCCAAACCCCGGCGGATATGCACTGGTAATGGATCCGACATTTGTTGGGCCGGCTAATAACGTGAGGTTCAGCAAGGTCCTCATTGACAATGGAAGCAGCATCAACATCATGTATCGGGATACGATGCAGAAGCTGGGAATCAAGGAGAATATGCTGGAGCCAAGCAAGACTACATTCCACGGCATTGTGCCGGGACTTTCGTGTGCGCCGATGGGCAAGATCCGGATGGATGTCATGTTTGGCAGCCGGGATAACTGCAGGGTGGAAAACCTCATGTTCGAGGTGGTTGATCTGGAAAGCCCCTACCATGCTTTGCTGGGGAGGCCGGCATTGGCAAAGTTCATGGCCTCTACGCATGTTGCATACCTGAAGATGAAGATGCCGGGGCCCAGAGGGGCAATTACCATCATTGGTGATTACAAGCGTTCGATGGCATGTGCAACAGCCGGGTCTAACCTGGCCGAGATTCTGATCATTGCAGAGGAAAGGAAGAGGCTCAAGCGAGCAGTGGAAATTGCTGAGACGGTTGTGGCCTGATATGTCCAATTTGCATCACTATTTTGTATCATAATTTACTGTTATTCATTGATATATTTCATATTTAGATATGATACTTATGTTATTTCCTTTGTTTTCACATGTTTGATGATCATCGGAGGAGTTGCTGCCGGAGTCAGGATTCTGCTGGAAAAAGGACCATCAAGGGACCATATTTTGAAGATCAGGAAAATTCCAGAAAAATACCCAGAAATTATATTTTACCAGAAGACTCACGAAGCCAGAAGGAGGAGTTGAGAGGAGCCAGGGGGGCCCCACACGCCAGGGTGGCGCGGCCAGCCCCCTGGCCGCGCGGGCCCCACGTGAGGCCACCCTGGCCCATCTCTGGTCTCGCCCCTTCGCGTACATCATCGTCCCCAAAAACCTAAGTCAGGGGGGGTTCAGAGTTAGACACAGCCGCCTCTGCGGGGCGGAGAACACAGAGAGAGAAAAGCTCTCCGGCAGAGAGAAATCTGCCGGGGAAATTCCTTCCCGGAGAGGGGAGATCGTCGCCATCGTCATCACCATCATACTGGACTTCATCGGGATCATCGTCATCATCATCTCCATCACCAGCACCTTCATCTCCACCATCACCTCGCCATCCCGCTGTAACATCTTGAGTTGGATCTTGTTATATTCATAGGGGAAACTTTCCCGGTGTTGATTACTCTTGTAGTTGATGCTATTGAGTGGAACCGTTGAATTAAGGTTTATGTTCAGATTGTTATTTACCATTATTTCACCTCTGATCATGATCCATATGATGTCTTGTGAGTAGTTCGTTTAGTTCTTGAGGACATGGGAGAAGTCAAGATGTTAGTAGTGAATTATTGTTGAGAAATATTTAATGGTTTGATATTGTTGTGGTGCTATTTCACTAGTGGTGTCATGTGAACGTCGACTACATGATACTTCACCATTTATGGGCCTAGTGAGATGCATTGTGTATTTGGCTACCGATTGTGGGGTTGCTGGAGTGACAGAAACCAAAACCTCCGTTGGGAAACCATTGCACCAGGGAGCGTAGGATCATAGAGTTTAAGGCTGTGGTTAGATTTATCTTAATTACTTTCTTGTATTTGCGGATGCTTGCAAGGGGTATAATCACAAGTGTGTATTTATCCTAGTAAGGGTAGTGCGCTAGCACAGGTTCACCCCCATAACACTTACCAAACCAATAAATACTATTGGCTCTATGAAGCGAAAGCTCTTTACAGAAACCTCCCGTGTGTCCTCGAGAACGTTTGGTTATTATAAGAACACAACCGGCTTGTCCTTTGCTGAATAAAGGATTGGGCCACTTGCTGCAATTGTTACTACTGCCTTTTACTTACTCGCACTTTATTTACTCGTATTACCAAATACTCCTGAAAACCTGTTTGCTAGTATTTACAGTGATTCCTTGATCAAAACTGTTCATCAACACCTTCTGCTCCTCGTTGGGTTCGACACTCTTATTTATCGAAAGTACTACGATACACCCCCTATACTTGTGGGTCATCAAGACTATTTTCTGGCGCCGTTGCCGGGGAGTGTAGCGCTATTGAAGAGTGGAATTAGTAAAGGTAACCGTCACTGTGAGTATTGTTTTTATTTTTTTTGTCTTTAATTTTATTCTGCTATGGATAACTCTCCATTTGGTTTCCTATTTGGAAACACATCTACTGCTGCTGCTGCACATGCGGAGGAACCACCACCGCCACCGCCTGCTGAAATTGATCCTTTTAAAATACCTATGAAAATTGTTGGGCGTATTATGGATAACTGCTATTCAGGAGATGGAACTGTCCATCCGGGTGATCACTTATTATTTATACATGAATTATGCGAGTTGTTCAGGTGTGCAGGTATTTCACCAAGCCAGGTCAAGAAGAAATTATTCTCTATATCATTGAAAGGCAGAGCTGAAGAGTGGTATCGACTACTCCAAGATGGTCCATCTATGGCATGGGAGGATATTGTGCCTCTCTTTTATTCCAAGTTTTATCCTCCAAGTGAAATTCATAAAGACCGTAACAAGATATATAATTTTTGGCCTCATGATGGAGAGAGTATTGCCCAAGCGTGGGGGAGATTGAAGTTACTAATGCTCAAATGCCCCATTCATGAGCTCCCCAATAATATTGTTATTGATAATTTTTATGCGCGGCTTACTCTTCCTGATAAGGATTATTTGGATGCTTCTTGTTTTGGATCATTTACTCATATGAAAGAAGATGCCAAGTGGAAACTTCTTGACCGTATACAAGAGAATGCTGAAGGATGGGAAAACGACAAAGGTAGGAAGTCAGGTATAAACTATGATTATGAATGTATTAAATCTTTTATGGGAACCGATGACTTTCATAGTGTTAGCGCTGCTTATGGTCTTGATTCCCAAATACTTGCTAATTGTCTTAAGGCCTTTGCCTCTTATATTGATGTTCCAAAGAAAGATTGGAACAAATATCATGCGCCTTACAAAGATTCTATTAGTCATATACCTGCTGCAGCTACAGAAGTTTGTACTGTTGATAGCCTCGTGCCTGAACCTTATTTTGAGAAGACACCTTTCCCTGCTAAGGTAAAGAAGTACTCTACTTTGGTAAGTGTGTCTCATAAAAGTACTAAGAAAGCTGCATAGCCTAATGAGCAAATTACTATTAAGTCTCCTGTTGCTATATTGAAAGATCTTGTAACTAAAGATGTAGGAGATGAATATATTCTTTTTTGTGAAGATGCTTCTAACATTCTTTCACATCCTAAAAAGCACAGGAAAGCAAGTGTTCCTGTTATTTCTGTCAGGATTGGAGATCATTGCTATTATGGTTTATGTGATATTGGTGCTAGTGCAAGTGCTATTCCTTTGGAGCTTTATAAAGAAATTATGCACGAGATTGGCGCTTGTGAACTTGAAGATATTGATGTGGTTGTTCAGCTTGCTAACAGAGAGACTGTTTGGCCTCTTGGTATTGTTCGAGATGTGGAAGTTCTATGTGGTAAGACTAAGTACCCTACTGATTTTCTAGTACTTGGTAAGGAGGCTAGTAAAACTTGTCCTATTATTTTTGGTAGACCATTTTTGAACACTTGTGGCGCTATAATAGATTGTAAGAAAGAGAAAATTTTTACTAAGTTTAATGGAGAGTCTTATGAGTTTAATTTTTCCAAGTTTGCTAAGACTTCTTATGAGAATGAAATGCCTAATGAAAATTTTCGAGTTGAGCAGCTTGCTTCTATTGCTCTTGCCCCTAATAATGCCTTGCAGCAATTCATGGAAGATCACGAAAGTGATGTTTTTAGCAAGGAAAGAGAAGAGATTGACGATATTCTTCTTCGTCAACCACCATTACTCAAGCATAATCTACCTGTGGAGGATCTTGGTACCACTTTGCCACCTAGAGAAGATCCTGTGTTTGAATTAAAACCTTTGCCTGATGACCTCAAATATGCTTATATTGATGATAAGAAAATATATCCTGTTATTATTAGTTCTAAACTTTCAGGAAAGGAAGAAGAAAGATTATTGGAGATATTGAGGAAACATCGAGGAGCTATGGGATATACTCTTGATGATTTAAAAGTGATTTCTCCTACTTTATGTCAGCATGCCATTAATATGGAGAAAGACGCAAAGCCAGTTGTGGAGCATCAGCGCCGCTTAATTCCCAAGATGAAGGATGTGGTAAGAAATGAGGTATTAAAACTCCTTGATGCTGGTATTATTTATCCTATTGCTGATAGTAGATGGGTTAGTCATGTTCATTGTGTTCCTAAGAAAGGAGGTATGACTGTTGTACCTAATGAGAATAACGAGCTTATTCCTCAAATGGTAGTTGTTGGTTATAGAATGTGCATTGATTATAGGAAGGTAAACAAAGTTACTAAGAAAGATCATTACCCTTTACCGTTTATAGATCAAATGCTAGAAAGGTTGTCTAAGAAGACTCATTTTTGTTTCCTTGATGGTTATTCTGGTTTTTCTCAAATTGCTGTTAAGAAGGATGATCAAGAGAAAACCACTTTTACTTGTCCTTATGGGACTTATGCTTATAGACGCATGCCTTTTGGTTTATGCAATGCTCCTGCTACTTTTCAAAGATGTATGTCTGCTATTTTTCATGGTTTTTGTGAAGAAATTGTGGAGGTCTTCATGGACGATTTCTCCGTCTATGGAACTTCTTTTGATAATTGTTTGCACAACCTTGATAAAGTTTTGCAGAGATGTGAAGAAACTAACCTTGTTCTTAATTGGGAGAAATGCCACTTTATGGTGAATGAAGGAATTGTCCTTGGGCATAAAATCTCTGAAAGAGGTATTGAAGTTGACAGAGCAAAAGTGGATGCAATTGAGAAAATGCCATGTCCAAGAGATGTTAAAGGTATTCGTAGTATTCTTGGTCATGCTGGTTTCTATAGGAGGTTTATTAAAGATTTCTCTAAGATTTCAAAGCCTCTTACCAATCTTCTTCAAAAGGATGTACCATTTGTCTTTGATGATGATTGTAAGGAAGCTTTTGAAACTCTTAAGAAGGCTTTAACTACTGCTCCTATTGTTCAACCACCTGATTGGAATTTACCTTTTGAAATTATGTGTGATGCTAGTGATTTTGCTGTTGGTGCTGTTCTTGGACAGCGCGTAGATAATAAGTTGAATGTTATTCATTATGCTAGTAAGACTCTTGATGCTGCTCAGAAGAATTATGCTACTACTGAGAAAGAGTTTCTTGCTGTTGTTTTTGCATGTGATAAGTTTAGATCTTACATTGTTGATTCTAAAGTTACTATTCATACTGATCACGCTGCTATTAGATATCTTATGACTAAGAAGGATGCTAAGCCTAGGCTTATTAGATGGGTGTTACTTTTACAAGAGTTTGATTTGCATATCATAGATAGGAAAGGTGCTGAAAATCCTGTGGCTGACAACTTGTCTAGATTGGAAAATATTTCTTTTGATCCTATTCCTGTTAATGATAGTTTTCCAAATGAACAGTTGGCTGCAATTAATGTAACTTCACGAGACCTTCCTTGGTATGCTGATTATGCTAACTTTATTGTTTCCAAGTATTTGCCTCCGACCTTTACAGCTCAGCAAAGAAGAAAATTCTTCTATGATTTGAGGCATTATTTTTGGGATGACCCACATTTATATAAAGAAGGAGTTGATGGTATTATGAGAAGATGCGTACTGGAATACGAGCAACAAGAGATATTAAGAAAATGCCATAGCAGTGCTTATGGAGGGCATCATGCTGGAGATAGAACAGCACAGAAGGTTCTACAATCAGGTTTTTATTGGCCAACCCTCTTTAAGGATGCCAGAAGGTACGCTTTATCTTGTGATGAATGTCAAAGAGTTGGTAATATTTCTAGACGCAATGAAATGCCTATGAATTACACTCTTGTTATTGAACCGTTTGATTGTTGGGGATTTGACTTTATGGGTCCTTTTCCTCCTTCAAAAGGCTATACCCATATACTTGTTGCTGTAGATTATGTTACTAAATGGGTAGAAGCCATACCTACAAAGAGTGCCGATGGTGAGACTTCGTTAAAAATGCTTAAGGATGTTATTTTTCCTAGGTTCGGAGTGCCTAGATATCTTATGACTGACAGAGGTTCTCATTTTATTCACGGTAGTTTTAGAAAAACTCTTGCTAAGTATGATGTCAATCATAGAATTGCTTCTGCTTATCATCCCCAAACTAGTGGGCAGGTAGAGCTTTCAAATAGAGAGATCAAATCTATCTTGCAGAAGACTGTTAGTAGATCTAGGAAAAACTGGGCTAGTAAGTTAAATGACGCTTTATGGGCTTATAGAACAGCTTATAAGAACCCCATGGGTATGTCTCCTTATAAGATGGTTTACGAAAAAGCGTGTCACTTGCCCTTAGAATTAGAACACAAAGCTTTTTGGGCAGTGAGAGAGCTTAATAGAGATTTTAAACTAGCCGGTAAGAAGAGGTTGTTAGATTTGAGTTCTCTAGATGAGTGGAGAAACGAAGCGTATGAGAATGCCAGACTTTTCAAAGAGAAAGTCAAGCAATGGCATGATAAGAGAATTCTTAAGAGAGAGTTCCATGTTGGTGAGAAAGTTCTATTGTATAGGTCTCGTCTCAGATTTTTTGCAGGTAAATTACTTTCTAAATGGGAAGGACCATATGTTATTGTGGAAGTGTACCGCTCAGGTGCTATTAAGATTGCTTCATTGAAAGATGATTCTACACAAGTGGTGAATGGGCAAAGACTCAAACATTATATTTCTGGAGATTCTTATAATGAAGATGTTGATGTTATTGAAACAGTTTCTCCGGAAGATTACATCCAAGACAAATTGCAGGAACCTGCAGAGTTCGTTTTCGAATAGGTAACAGTTCTAGTCAGAAAATTTTCGCGAAAAGTTCTTCCTTTAATATTTTTGCTGTTTTTATTAAATATGAAAAATCACGAGACGAAAACGGGGAGGAAAAGAAGTCCGTGTGTATCTCACACACAGGTGGCGCGGGCCCACCCCTGGCCACGCCACCTACGTGTGAGAACACACCGGAACTCTTTTCCGTCCCGGTTTCCTCCTGTGACTTCGTTTCGATGTATAATTTTCGCCTATTTAACCCCCCGGAGTCCCCGAGGTCTGTATATCATTTTCTCATCGTGTTTTGTTTCGAGCTATTTCTGTCAGGAATTGCCCTCGGCTTTGAAGTTATAATGTCTTCGTCTGGTTCATCTAAAGAGAACCCTCCTGCGGATCCCATCAACCCGTATATGAGGGAACTGAAGATGCATCTGAAGGAGTTGTCACTCAAGGATGGGGAGTTGCAGATTAAAGATGTTCAAGGACCCAAGGGAGAAGGGAGTCTCGAAGCAAGGATGGAAGTACTGGAACAGGAAGTTTTCAAATACAAGAAGATGGCGGAACGCGAGGTGGAAATTATCTATAGGATTAATCAAGAGCTTGTCGCCAAGTACAAGAAAGAGGCTACAGAGCTTTGGAAGGATGTCCTCTCACTCCAGGAGACGACTAGCCAATTACAAGCACAACTCTACGACTTGCATAACCAAAATTGTGAGTATGAAGCTAGATTTCATCAAATGAGTGCTGCTGCAAGTTTCAGGATTTCGGAGACCAAGACGTCCTTCTTTGATGGGGGACCTCTACCTTGGAAGTACGGCAACTATGAAGATTCATCGCCGCCACCAAAGGAGTAATTCGTCATCGGTTTAGGCATCCCCTTGGCTTGTTCCAAGCTTGGGGGAGTGCCGCGGTATCACATCATTACCTTTTGTTCATTTACTTTTCAAGTAGAGTCTTATCATGAATAGAGAAGTTATCATATAGAATAGTTTGCAGTTGGAAGTATCCCCCTTAGTTAGTTATCTTTGTATCCCTTAGTGTGAGTTGCGGTAATGAAATATTAATGAGAAGTTTTATCGTTTACTTTTCGCACACTTCATGTTAGTCTGCAATCTCTCTTATGAGACTAGTCTTGTTGTTTGGTATTGGTATCACATTGGGAGCATGAGTAGATTTAGTTGGTTTTGGCAAACCCAGCTTGGTCAGTAGCAACTTTACCTTGAGGTTTGAGTAGAAAAGATTAAAGAAGTGCTTGTAGTTACATCACTTCAGTTTTCCTTATGTTTGGCTTATAAGCATTGTTATTCTTAAAGTTAAAATCGTTGTACCTTCAAGGGAGTTTGCATGATTGTTCTTATTATATGTATGTTTGTTTGTTTCATGCAACTCTTATGCTTGCTACCCAACCTTGCTAGCCAAAAACCTATACTGAGAGGAAATACCTCTCGTGCATCCAATTCCCCAAAGCCAAGTCACTTCCAAAGAGTCCACTATAAATTCCTATGCATGGTATTTTAAGCCATTCCAAGTAAATTTTCATGTGCTACCTTTCAAAAACTTTTAAACACTTCTTATTTTGTGCCACTGTTTTTAGCTCATGAGGACGTAGTGGATGGGTTTGTTATCTTCCATACTAAATTAAGTACCCCTCGACTAGGCAGCTTCATCTGCTCGTCATTAATTTTGGAAGGGAGCTGGTCAGACCATTATAATCTCAAAAGAAAGAAAAAAAGGCACTCCTCCAATGGATTGTGAAAGTTGGTCGGCACCCGATGGAATCGGTTAGCCATGGTTTGAGAAAGGAAAAAGCTGGGGAGGAGTGCAAAGCTATAAAAGAGCACCAAAGTGCCAACTAATTAAACATCTCGGAACCGCTCTCACTTGTTTAGTATGGAAGATATCAAGAACTCCGTTGCTAGTCGTTGACAAAAGCAACCACCTCTCAAAATAACTTTTACCTCTGTTTTACAAATGAAAAGCTCTAGCACATGTTTAATCCCTGCTTCCCTCTGCGAAGGGCCTATCTTTTACTTTTATGTTGAGTCAACCTATTTCCCTCTGTCTGAAGCAAGCATTTGAGTTGTTATGTTTCACTCATCCATATGTTGATCCGTTTAATCATGTTTATTATCTTCCTTGTTTTGTATAATGCTTTTGTCTGAAGGAATATATCTTTGAAAGCTTTCTTTGAATGCAAAAGTTTACTTTGT
The DNA here is from genome assembly GCA_007115705.1 of Dactylis glomerata. Taxonomy (NCBI): domain Eukaryota; kingdom Viridiplantae; phylum Streptophyta; class Magnoliopsida; order Poales; family Poaceae; genus Dactylis; species Dactylis glomerata. Next base: position 3,201,527 of record QXEO01001278.1, on the reverse strand, counting down.
TGAGCATATAGTCTTTGCTATATTAGCTCCGTTTTAAAAGACTCCGTTTAAAAAGAGAGAATAGCTTGTTCTCCATTCTTTGACCAAGAACTAAGGTTTGCCATTGCCAATTATAATTTACTTTGTGCATCTCTACATGTGATTCCCTTTTACCTATTGCAAGTTTACATCTTATAAAGGGAAGTTGCTGTCTATTATAATTTGTGCCTTAGTGAATGTGATGCTTCTTGTTCGTATTTTGATTATCGACAATTCACTCCATAAACCTGTGGTCATGTTTACCGAGTTTAGTTTTCGCTTGGGGACAAGCGAGGTCTAAGCTTGGGGGGGGGGGTTGATACGTCCAATTTGCATCACTATTTTGTATCATAATTTACTGTTATTCATTGATATATTTCATATTTAGATATGATACTTATGTTATTTCCTTTGTTTTCACATGTTTGATGATCATCGGAGGAGTTGCTGCCGGAGTCAGGATTCTGCTAGAAAAAGGACCATCAAGGGACCATATTTTGAAGATCAGGAAAATTCCAGAAAAATACCCAGAAATTATATTTTACCAGAAGACTCACGAAGCCAGAAGGAGGAGTTGAGAGGAGCCAGGGGGCCCCACGTGAGGCCACCCTGGCCCATCTCTGGTCTCGCCCCTTCGCGTACATCATCGTCCCCGAAAACCTAAGTCAGGGGGGGTTCAGAGTTAGACACAGCCGCCTCTGCGGGGCGGAGAACACAGAGAGAGAAAAGCTCTCCGGCAGAGAGAAATCTGCCGGGGAAATTCCTTCCCGGAGAGGGGAGATCGTCGCCATCGTCATCACCATCATACTGGACTTCATCGGGATCATCGTCATCATCATCTCCATCACCAGCACCTTCATCTCCACCATCACCTCGCCATCCCGCTGTAACATCTTGAGTTGGATCTTGTTATATTCATAGGGGAAACTTTCCCGGTGTTGATTACTCTTGTAGTTGATGCTATTGAGTGGAACCGTTGAATTAAGGTTTATGTTCAGATTGTTATTTACCATTATTTCACCTCTGATCATGATCCATATGATGTCTTGTGAGTAGTTCGTTTAGTTCTTGAGGACATGGGAGAAGTCAAGATGTTAGTAGTGAATTATTGTTGAGAAATATTTAATGGTTTGATATTGTTGTGGTGCTATTTCACTAGTGGTGTCATGTGAACGTCGACTACATGATACTTCACCATTTATGGGCCTAGTGAGATGCATTGTGTATTTGGCTACCGATTGTGGGGTTGCTGGAGTGACAGAAACCAAAACCTCCGTTGGGAAACCATTGCACCAGGGAGCGTAGGATCATAGAGTTTAAGGCTGTGGTTAGATTTATCTTAATTACTTTCTTGTATTTGCGGATGCTTGCAAGGGGTATAATCACAAGTGTGTATTTATCCTAGTAAGGGTAGTGCGCTAGCACAGGTTCACCCCCATAACACTTACCAAACCAATAAATACTATTGGCTCTATGAAGCGAAAGCTCTTGACAGAAACCTCCCATGTGTCCTCGAGAACGTTTGGTTATTATAAGAACACAACCAGCTTGTCCTTTGCTGAATAAAGGATTGTGCCACTTGCTGCAATTGTTACTACTATCTTTTACTTACTCGCACTTTATTTACTCGTATTACCAAATACTCCTGAAAACCTGTTTGCTAGTATTTACAGTGATTCCTTGATCAAAACTGCTCATCAACACCTTCTGCTCCTCGTTGGGTTCGACACTCTTATTTATCGAAAGTACTACGATACACCCCCTATACTTGTGGGTCATCATGGCCGGCAAATCTATGCCGGGCATGACGAGCCCAGGTGGCAGTGCTTCTTTTCAAGTGGGCAAGGAAGTCAAAAAGGTGCCTCTGGATGAAGTTTTCCCGGAGCGCCACGCCCTCATCGGGGCAGGTATGGACCCCAAATAGGAAAGCGAGCTCACCAGCTTCCTCCGTGAGAATCGGGATATCTTTGCATGGTCTACTTCAGACCTGCAAGGTGTGCCGAGGGAGCTGGCTGAGCACGCACTGCATGTAACGCCGGGTGCAAAGCCGGTAAAGCAGCCGCTCCGGCGGAATGCGGATGATAGGAGGAAGGCAATATGGGAGGAAGTGGCCAGGCTCCTAGCCTCCGGCTTTATCAAGGAAGTACTGCATCCGGATTGGGTGTCTAATCCGGTTCTGGTGGAAAAGAAGAAGGATGAGCCCGCCATAGTAAAAGTGTGGCGGATGTGTGTTGATTACACCAACTTGAATAAGGCATGCCCTAAAGATCCATTCCCGCTCCCTCGGATCGATCAAGTGATCGATTCCACAGCTGGATGTGAACTGTTATCATTTGTAGGTGCCTATTCTGGTTTCCACCAGATCCCTTTGTATGAGCTGGATCAAATAAAGACATCCTTTATTACCCCATACGGGGCTTATTGCTATCTCACCATGCCTTTCGGGTTAAGAAATGCCGGCGCAACCTACCAGAGATGTATGCAGAAGTGTTTGCATGATCAAATAGAAAAAAATGTGCAGGTATATGTCGACGATGTCATCATAAAGACCAAGGAGAGTAAGACTCTCATAGATGATCTCCGGGAAACCTTTGCAAACCTGAGGAGGTTCCGGATGAAGTTAAATCCGGCTAAGTGTACCTTCGGTGTGCCGGCGGGCAAGTTGCTCGGCTTCCTTGTTTCCAGCCGGGGTATTGAGGTGAATCCCGGCAAGATTCGTGCCATAGAAAGAATGAAGCCGCCGACAGATTTGAAGGAAGTACAGAAGTTCACTGGGTGCCTCGCATCCCTGAGCCGTTTCATAAGCCGGCTAGGAGAGAAAGCTTTGCCTTTATATCAGTTGATGAAGAAGTCCGACACATTTGTCTGGACAACGCAAGCAGATGCAGCTTTCAAGGAATTGAAACAGATGTTGTCAACAGCGCCGGTATTAGCGTCTCCGATGCCCCGTGAGCCGATGTTGCTCTATATAGCGGCAACCAATAGAGTCGTCAGTGCTGTGGTGGTAGTAGAGCGAGAGGAAGGAGGCAAAACCGTGCAGCGGCCGGTATATTAACTGAGTGAAGTCCTCTCCACCTCAAAGCAAAACTACCCACACTATCAGAAGATGACTTATGGTGTCTAAATGGCGGCCAAGAAGCTCAAGCATTACTTCCAAGAGCATCCAATCCGGGTAGTGGCCGAGGCCCCTATCTCGGAGATCATAGGCAACAAAGATGCCAGTGGCAGAATAGCCAAGTGGGCAATAGAGTTGTCACCATATACACCTCAATATGACAAGAGAGATACAATCAAGTCCCAGGTGTTGGCTGATTTCTTTATTGACTGGGCCGAGATACAATATGAGCCACCCTTGCCAGATGCAAATTATTGGAGGATGCATTTCGACGGTTCCAAGACAATACATGGCCTGGGTGCCGGCATAGTTCTCAGTTCACCAAAGAATGACCAATTGAGATATGTCCTGCAGATTCATTTTGCAGCATCAAATAATGTGGCGGAATATGAGGCACTGGTGCATGGCCTGAAGGTGTCTAAGGACATAGGAATTCGCCGGATTATGTGTTTCGGTGATTCTGATTTGGTGATTCAGCAATGTTCCGGCATATGGGATGCGCATGATGCAAACATGGGGTCCTACCGTTTCCTGGTGCAGCAGATAAGTGGTTACTTCGAAGGTTGTGAGTTCCGGCATGTTCCCCGGGCTCAGAACGAAGCAGCCGATACATTGTCCAAGCTGGGATCTTCCAGAGATTCAATCCCGCCCGGCATTTCATTGGAGCATCTGAGGAAGCCGTCAATCAAGCCCTCGCCGGAGTCATCTTCCATTTATGTCCGGCCGAGTCCGGAGGATGCAGTTCCAATGGAGATAGATGCCGGAGCCAGGTCAGATAACCCGGGGACTGTTTCCTCAGTCCCGGGGACTGGGCCGACATATGCGGTGAGTGCAGTATTCCGGAGCAGAACTAGGGGCAAGGGTAAAATGTACCAAGAGGTTGTGCCGGTATACCCGGGGACTGCTCCGGCATACCCGGGGACTGATCCCTCAGTCCCGGGGACTTCGCAGCCCATGGAGATCCATTATGTGTCGGTCGAAATGATGGAGATAGATCAGGCAGTGTTCACTGTCAGGGAAGTGCCCTCATGGGCACGTCCTATCATGGATTTCTTGGTGGATGGTCAAGTGCCGGCGGATGAAACCGAGGCACGCCAGATTGCAAGGAGATCCAAAGGATATACCATCATAAATAAGGAAATATACAAAAGAAGTGTCACCGGAGTATTGCAGAGGTGCGTTGAATCTGCGGAAGGCCTGGAGATGCTCCGGGAAATTCATCAGGGGGAGTGTGGTCACCATGCTTCATCCAGAGCATTGGTGGCAAAGGTATTCCGACATGGGTTTTGTTGGCCGACGGCACTGCAAGATGCAGAAGACTTGGTCCGGAAATGCAATGGGTGTCAGAGATATGCCCACCAGATTCATCAGCCGGCATCTGCCTTGAAGACTATCCCGATAACCTGGCCCTTTGCTGTTTGGGGCCTGGATATGGTCGGGGCTTTTAAGCCGGCAAGGGGAAAAATGACCCATATCCTGGTCATGGTGGACAAGTTCACCAAATGGATTGAAGTGAAGCCCATAAGCAAGTGTGATGGTCACACAACAGTGAAATTCTTAAAAGATATAATCTTGAGATATGGTGTTCCCCATGGCATCATCACTGACAATGGGTCGAACTTTGCCCAAGGGCCATTTGCCAGATTCTGTGAGGAAGTGGGAATCCGGCTGGACATTGCGTCGGTCGCTTACCCTTGTACCAATGGCCAAGTAGAGAGGTCAAATGGGCTAGTATTATCCGGCATAAAACCCCGGCTGATAGAGCCACTAGAGAAAACTCCGGGATGTTGGCTAGATGAATTGCCAGCAGTGCTTTGGAGTTTAAGGACAACTCCGAATAGGTCAACAGGCTACACACCATTTTTCCTGGTGTATGGAGCAGAAGCTGTGCTTCCAACAGATGTAATACATGATGCACCAAGAGTAGTGCTATATACTGAGGAAGAGGCTAAAGAAGCCAGGGAAAACGATGTTGATCTGCTAGAGGAAGCAAGAGAAATAACTCTGTCAAGAACAGCAGTATATCAGCAGAACCTCAGACGCTATCATGCGCAGAAGGTAAATCCAAGGAGATTCCAAGAGGGAGATCTAGTACTCCGGCTAAGGCAAGGAACAGAGGGCCGGCATAAGTTAACTCCTCCATGGGAGGGGCCATTCATTGTGAGCAGAGCTCTGCACAATGATGCCTATTATCTTATAGATGCGCAGGCCCCCAAGAAGGACAAGGCGGACAGGTCCGGAGAAGAAACCAAGAGACCATGGAACATAGCTCTACTCCGCCCCTTTTACTCCTGAGCAGCACAATGTATGTATTTCCATATTTTGCTTTGTGTGCCGGCGCTTTATGCCGGCACAAGGCTAATGAATGAAATGTCGGCATCCCGAAGAGAGCAGGCACTGCCTCCGAGATATATCGTTGTTTATTTTCAGTTTTTGTTATATGCCGGCTGGCTTGATTTGAATGTTTCCTATGGCGGCCTAGTAATGTGTCGGCAACAAAGGCTGTTCTTCGACTCAGCTGCTGTCCGAAACCCGGCTTCATGGCTAGCAAGAGTAGATGCCGGAGATTGTCTACACATGGAAAATGGCTAAGGAAATATATAGCAAGCGAACCGACATTTATGTTGTTGCTAAAGTTAAAACTTGAAATGTCGGATGATTTGAAGTCTAAGTTTCAGAGTTGAAGTACTGTATGTTTAATGAAGCAACCTTGAGACTCATACGTCGAAAGCCAAAAAAGGTAGACAAGTAGCCAAGGTTGTGAAGTTGAGGAAACAGGAAAACAAACTCGGTGACTTAGCCAAAAGATGATCCGGCATTCATAATCAAGCAAACCAAGTTAAAACTTGTTCAGCTAGCAAACTTAAGGGAAATAGAGTATATAGTACATCTGCACCCGGCATACTGGGGATCTGATAAACCTTAAAGTTTTTGGTATGGCAAAGTTAAGAAGCAGGGGCAGAAGCAGAGCCGCCGGCTGGTGGAGCTGTAGCGGTGGAAATGTCGGCTTCAGGAGTGCCGGACCCAGCAGATGGAATGGAGCCATCACCTCCGCCTGGGATAGATGCCTGTTCCGGAGCATCAGTGCCGGCCTCTTCAGCTTCCTCTTCGTCTTGGCTGGAATCGGAGCCCTCAGCATCAGCAGCATCCTTGGCATCGTCTGCTGTCTTCTCCGGCTCGCGGATGTCCCGGACAAAAGCATCGGTGTCGGCATAGTCCACATAACTGTGGGCCAGTTCCCGCCGACGCCGGATGTATTCCGGATCCGTGGTCCAGATAGATCCTTCGCGCATAGTGCGCAAAGTCTCCAGATCAGCTTTTTCATACCAAGAGAGGAAGTAGGTGAGAGCTTCATCAGCTCCCACCCGGGCGCCGGAATCCCGCCATTCCCGGAGGCGAACCTTGACGAGCTATAGATCATTGCCGAGGTCGACGGGGTCAGTGGGGGTCCTTTGCCCCGGCCAGAGGGCAGAATATGCCTCCTGGGCGCCAAGAAAAAGTTCTTCCGTGTAGAGGGTCATGGCGTTCTTCCGGGATTGAAGGGCCAGCAATTATTCTGACATGTCCCAATTGGCCGAGTCAACCGGAACACCCCGGTTCTCTCGATCCAATTGCAGAGCCCTCTCAACGTCTTCGACGGAAGCGGGAAACATGTCTGAGAAATAGAAATAATGTTAGCAAGAGGAGAATATGTCGGCATAGGTTATGCCGGAAAGGATCATGATATGTCGGGCAGGATAAGGAAAAAGGATTTGAAGCTTACCGGCGAGGTCGGCATTGAGCTGTGCAACTGTAACTTCCCATTTAGTTGCCTGCTCCTTCAAGCTAGACAATTCGGCATGGGCGTTGGAGGCATCAGTCTCGGAGGTGACAAGCAGCTCCTGGGCTTTTTTGAGTTGGCCCTCCCTCTGCTCCTTCTCCTCCAGAAGCTCGGCAATCCGGCCCTTCAACTACTCTATCTCGACCTTGTGGGCGGCATCCCGGTCGTCCAGTTGCTTGGCCACATCCACTGAGGACGTACAGTCCTGGTGGCGTGCCTCCAGTGCAGCTTTATCATCTGAAAAGATTTGAAGTCAAAACAATGTGAAGATAGAAAACAGTGACAAGAGATAAAGGATTTGAAGTATAAAGTGTCTATTCGGGTGACAGCAGGATCCGGCATACCTGTCAGCTCCTTCACCCTCTTGACAAGCTCGGTGACTTGGGCTTCGGCACCAGCTGCGATATGACAGTAAAAGGTTATGTGTCGGCATATTAAGGTGTGCCGGCAAAAGGTGTATGAAGAAAAAAGAAGGCAAGGCATCTGGCATATATGTCGGATGAGTTTACCTTTCTGGCGCAGTTCCAGCAGGAGCTTGCTATGTGCGTCAGATAACTTCCGGTGCTCGCACACCAAGTCGTGGAACATGTCGGCGCGCGTATTGTTCATGCGCTGCAAAAGTGTTAGGATTTGAAAGGTTATGAGAAAAGTCTAGCATACCGGTACAATTGAAGATCATATAAAGTACTCATGCTGTTGAAGACCCGGCACAGGTGCTGCGCACCTATCCCGGCCCTCGGTGACTAGGATTTAAAGCTCGAGACGAGCTTATATCTCGGTCAACAGGATTTGAAAAATAATTAAGATGTGAAATAGTTAGAGACCCGGCACAGGTGCTGCGCACCTATCCCGGCTCTCGGTGACTAGGATTTGAAGCTCGGATCGAGCTCGTATGTCGGCAGTTAATTTGAGAACAGCTAACTAAAAGAGTATTGGAAAATCCTGGATGTCCATATCCCGGACAGCCGATATTTTCGGGGACTGGGGATATGTATACAGATAAAAAAGACCTACGTTGGTGGCATCGGCCAGGCGATGAAGTCTTTGCTGGAGACTGAGGAGTTCGCAGGCAATTGGAATGGGCTTCGCGGCCAGGATATCAGATGGATCGCCAGTAGCCGAAGCTTCGGCCAATTTCTTGCTCCTGGAGTCGGCAGTGTCCATGCTGTCAGCCTCATTCCACCTGACACAGTGCTCTTTAAGAGACCCAAGGCTCTGGTCACTTTTCGTCTCCAGGGAGACGCGGCCCTCAAGTTCCGGCGTGTCGAAGAAGCTAGGCCGGTAGCCAGGCCAGGTTGCTGCCCTGCCAAGATGCAGGGCCAGGGCAGAGCTGGGCTGGGACGCTGCTTTAGAGGGAGCAGTGGCGGCGGATGGTGTGCCGGACTTGGTCGGCCGGATCTTGAGAGTGCCGGACTTGACCGGGGCAGAGGTCTTGTCCGGGATGGAAGTCTTGGCCGAGGCAGCAGTCTTGGCCGGGGCAGGAGTCTTCTCCGTGGAAGGAGTCTTGGGCGCTGGTTGTTCCGGCGCGGCATGTGCAGCTTGCCCAGCAGGGGCAGGTTCCGGAATAGTCCGGACTTCCGGCACTGCAGGGCCTTTTCCTTTGATATCTGTGCCGGCGCTCCTGTTGCTTGCGCCGGCATCCTCAGTAGTCCCGGCGCCGCTGATGGGCGCGCCGGAGTCTGGGGCATCTTGTTGGGCTCCGGTGTCCATATGGACATCAGAAGCTGGAGGTTCCTGTTGAGCCCCCGAGTCCATGTGGATGTCGGGGGCAGAGTTGTCTTGCTCCGGCGGAGGATCGTCCTTCGCCAGGGAGATAGGTCTATCGGGCGCAGGCGAAGATGCCGGCGCCGGGGAGGTCGTGTGACTTGCAGATGGTATGTCAGAGGTGGCAGTTTCCGCCGGCTTGGTAACCTTCGGGCCACCACTCGAGCCAGAAGCTTGTTCCGGCGCAAGAGGAGCCCTGAAAGAGAGAAAACACCAAGTCAATAATCAAAGCAAGAGATATGTCGGAGAAAATGCAAAGAAAAGAAACTTACCCCGAGGCAACAGGCCTCTGTTTCTTCGGAATAGGCACGCCAACCTTCTGCCTCTTCTGTTGCTGAGGTGTGTCGGGCTGGGGCTTCACGCCTCGCTTCCGGCCGGTACGTCCGCCGGTGGAAGGAGGTCCCTGGTTCAGAGGGGCGGCGTCGACAACCATGTCGTCCGGGATAGCTGAGGACGGCATTGGAAAGGCGTAAGCAACAGGTGTTTCTAGAAAAGCATAAGCAAGAGGTGTCGGGCAGATAAACGTCTGGCAGTCTTCATTGGAGTCATCATCACTCTGGTCTTGAGTGAAATGCCGGGATGAAGAGGCCTTACCCGCGGCAGAGGCAGCACGGGTGTTCCGGGGCAGCTTGTCCCAATGATCCGGATCTTCAACATCCGCAGCAGTGCGGTCTGCCGCGATCTGGATCCGGGAGTTCTCCATACTCTGGAAGCTGAACTTCTGCATAATGCAAAGAAAATGGGTTAGAAGCAAGAAATATGCCGGTGCAAGAAGTATGTCGGATCAAGCATTATAAGTATGTCGGCATATAACAATATCTCGGGCCATGCATAATAAGTGTCTATATGCCGGACAAGAAAGTATGTATCGGCCGAGGTATTTACCGTTGGGGCGGGCCGATCCCGGTTGTATGGCTCTAGCCCCCAGGCAAAGGTGGCCTGAGAGGACTTGCAGTCGTCCTTGATCCGCCGCAGAATGTCGGCCGGAGTCAGCTCGTGTGTAGAATGCCGGGTGGGGTCCATGGGCCCGCTCATCTGGCAGATTTTATGTGACCGGCGCTGCAGAGGAGAGACGCGCCGGCTGATAAAGCATGCCACTAGATCTTGAGGGGTAAGGCCGGCATCCCGGAGCTCACCCTTAACCCGGTGGAGCGCGTTCACCGGCATCATAGAGTTCTTCGGGTTGTAAGTCCAATTCTTCATAGCCAAGGGTGGCTCGTCCACAAATGGCGGCAGGTTGAGCAGATCCACATCGGTGGTGTTCTTGACGTAGAAGAAGCTTTTCTGCCACTTCTTGCAAGACTCGAGGAGTTCCACCTTGGGGAAGTCCGAGCCCTTCCGGGACATGATGGTGGCCGCGCCACAAAGGGTCATGGGGCGGTCCTTCTTCTCCTGGGCCGTCTCTGGCGGGTCATCCTTGCTCCGGGGCGGCTCTTGGATGACTTGCTTCCGTAGTTGAAAGTACTTCGCCCAGGCTTGGGAGAAGGGCTCTATGCCGGCGAAGCCTTCGCAGAATGCGGCGAAGGCGGAGAGGATCATCACCGCGTTCGCCGGGATGTGGTGAGGTTGCAGGTTGTATGTGTCGAGGAAGTCCCGGTAGAAGTCCGATGCCGGCAGACCGAAGCCCCGCTCGAAGTGGGCGATGAAGATGACTCGTTCGCCGGGTTCAGGTGCCGGCGCAGTCTCTCCCGCAGGTTGCCGGCATGCAACACCCTCCGGCACTCTCCTGGTGGAGGTGACCCAGGATATGTCGGCCGGGGTAACCTCTGACCCCTCCCAGCCGGAGCGTCCTTGGACCCGGGCCGAGTTATCTTCCTCTGAGGCCGAGGTACCCGTCATGCTTGAGGAAGCCATCTGGATGGCCGGAACAAGGCGTGAGAGCCGGAGTCCCATGATGTTAATCCTATCAAGGCCAGAGAAAAGGGGGAGGTTAGTCTCTCTGGCATACCACTCTCCCAGAAGTTAGCAGGAAAAGGGGATCTACCATAGCAGTTAAAACCGGAAACAAAGCATGGAAATAAGTTCTACGCAAGAACATCTGTGAACCGTAGAAGAGCTTCTCTGGCAATGCTAATCGAGGCAAGAAGATACTATGAAGAGAAACTGCTAAAGATCTAAGCGCGCAGTGATACCGGAACAAGGCTGCGAAAAAGCATGAAAGAGGAAGAACAGATGATGAACTCACCGAAGCTTGGCCGGCGGCGGCGAGCGTGCAGAGGAAGATTCGATCCCACAGCAATGATGCAGAGAGAAGAGGCGGCGGCGGCGTCGTCGACGGGAACGTCGGACGTCGTCGAGCGTCGGCGCCGGCGTGGAGCAGGACGGTGAGGGTGCTCCTTCGCTGTCCTTCGGTCCGGCGAGGAAATGCAAGAAGCAGAGGAACGGAGGAAGAAGAAGGCACTGTGGGGGTAAAAAGAGCAAGTTTACCCCCAACCCCGTATTTATACCGAAGAGGCCAGGGTCGTGGGGATCGTGGCGAGTGTTCCACTACCCCGACCGTTTCTGCGAGAGATCGCCACGTGGCGGCACGGAGTGGGGCGGCGGCTACTGTAACCGTGCCACTAGGCAATGATGGTGGGGAGTAACTGCGCTGTGAACCGTCACATCGTGTGACCGTTCGAGGTGGCAGGGCAGTTGCAAGTTTCGATGCAAACTGTCAGGCCTGGCTTCTCAAGGAAGTCTCGTCTATATGTCGGCATAACTGCCCGGGGAATATGTTCCGTCCGGAATACCCCGGGACCGGCCAGAATAACTTTTGGAGAAGGAATAGTAGCCGGTATATGTGCGGATGTCCCGGCATATAATCTAATCGTCGGTATATAGCAATAGAGCCGAGATATACTGAAAAGAAGATGTGTTGAACCTGCCAAGGCCCCTCAGTCAAGACTGGGGGACCTCGACAGCTTCAGGAATTAATGTCGGGGGGATGACCCCCGGTAGGGTCAAGAGACTAGAAAGATACAAGGACTATGGTTGACTTTATGCCGGATTATCAAGGAAGGGCCTGGCCGGAATATAAGAGCATCGGTCAGGCCGGCATATTTGTGTATCCCGGCTAATGTCCGGATATACCGGTATAACCGGGATACGTATTGAGGAATGCCGGCATATACATAGATATGCCGGCCTAACTTATATGTTATATCGTGCAGGAGCAGGGTAAGCCGGATTACCCGACCTTCATAGGCCGTTGGTCCGGCATATAGGTCCAGGATATGGCCAACGGTCATATCCGGGATACATAAGTCAACTAAGGTGTCCTATCCCAACAATCAAGGAGGGATTCTGCCCATTATGGAGAAGTATCATGCTGACAGGGTGCACAGTGCTGGCCTACCTACCCACTCTGTGCACAAGTACAGCCCTTACCTCACAGAGGTAAGGTCACAGTTCAAGAGGTACAAGGTACAGGGATGTGGAGTCCCATCGAGAGCAATCAGGGAGAAAGTCAAGGGTCTCTGCCTTCGTCAGCAAGTCCTATTTGGAGTGTAGTTCGTGTCTTCTGGTCTCTTGTGACCGTTGTAACCCTGGCCACCACTATATAAGGTGGCACAGGGAGCCCTAGCAGGGGGTTGGTCACTCTGTGTTCTTACACTTAGCAGTTCGTCTTCCTCCTCTAGCAGAGAGCTTGGAAGCACCATTGTTGTGTACTCCATCGATCCAAATATATAACCAGTAGAGCAGGAGTAGGGGTGTTATCTCCTTACGAGAGCCCCGAACCTGGGTAGATCTGTGTTCCTTTCTGTCGTGCTTTTTAGCTCGTTCCCCTCTCCCGAATCCTCCAGCATCTAGTTCGGCCCCCATTTAAGCCATCCTATGGCATATGTTATTTCACCACGACAGCCATAATCACAGCAGTACCGAACTCAAACCCCTCGCTCCAACTTCTCGCTGCTCCGTCAAACACTGCTGTTTCAGTCATCCAATCCTTCGGCGAATTCAAGCAGTGCCTTGGTGCGAATCCTGCGCCTAATTGGCTTCGACGGCATGCTCTGCCTGTCTGTCCTCCCTTTTGTACCACTCGTCCAGGTGCTTTGGCGTCAATGCGACACGGGACGCCCTCGCACAGTCGCACGGCCGTCATAAGCTGTCCAGTAGTTCACTGTAACACACGCGTATGGAGCTACCGTATGCCGAATCTCTACTATATTAAGAGGGTAGAGGTGATGGTTGCCTGGTACGTCCTTCCCTGCCCCGCGAAAAAAATTCAGCCTCCCCTTCGAATCGAGGCCACGCTAGAAAAAACGGTAATAAACCAAGGAAGGATAACCATCCCACCCCACAACGCACGACCTGATTGCCTGGAGAGAAAAAAGACGCACGCCCTCGAAAAATTCTCCACGCACATCCTCCTTCATTCTCCTGGCTTCCTCTTCCCCGCCGCCTCTACTTCCTCGATGCATGGACCGCTCCAATTCGGACACCCAGCCCGCCTCTGGAAACCCCGATCATCTCCGACCATCCTCTCCCCCCGCCTCCTCTTCAATGGAGCCCTAGACCGTCCCCCGGCCGGCAGCGATGGGTCTCGCGGACGCGGTGCGCACGCGGCTGTTGGGCGCGCTCCGGCCGTGGCTGGCGGCCGACCCAGGGGAGCTACCGGTGAACCTGGGCCTTCTCCGCTGCCGAGCCGTGGCGTGCGGGGTCAAGCTCGACGTCGCGGCGCTCCACGCGCCGGACTCCTTCCCCGCCAGGGTCGACCGCACGGCCATCACCGAGGTCGACCTCGCCGCCTCGCCTTGGGCCGCTCCCGCGCTCGCCGCCGTCCTGCACGGCGTGCACGTCTCTCTCACCCTCAGGTAATTTATCAATCCCTTATTACCCCATGCGATTGTGGTAATGCATTAGTGGTTGTAGTGTCCCAGAGACAGTGGAGTATGCATAATATATTATCGTAACGCTGGCTGAATGCTGCTAGAATTTCTTTGATCCAGTGATCAATCAGTTCTTTTATTTTGCATTCTGAAGGGAGCCTGCGCCACGGAAGTAGCGGCCAGACATCAAGGAATGAGTTTCTAAGGAGAAGAAGCGAGTGATTGCATCAATAGACCCTCAGGTGCGAATGTTATGTCTAGAAAAACGTGTTCCCCGACCCCCATGAACGTTTTGGTGGGGGAAAGCAAGCAGATGCATGGAAGGCTCGGCCGTGAGGACGAGCATGAATTGCATCAGCCTGGCGGACCCCGACATAAACAGATCGGTAGGGCCATCAAACAGGTTTGTTTCTTCATATAATAAAAAAAATCAGTCAGATGGGTGTATGAATAGATAGAGTTTGTGCAAGCACGTTATCACTAACACTAGTAGAAAACGGGCCTTAGGCCTGGACCCTTTAGTCCCGGCCTCCATCTGGGCCGGGACTAAAGGCCCAGCCACGTCGCCCCAAATTCGCCAGCCGCCCGGGAGGCTTTGGTCCCGGCCCGTTACGAGCCTTTAGTCCCGGTTTGAGACACAAACCGGGACTAAAGGGCTATGCGCTGGGCGGCCCGCATGTGCGCCCCCTTTAGTCCCGGTTTGTGTCTAAAACCGGGACTAAAGTACTCTGCCTATATATATGGCCCCTGCAGCCCCTCTCTCCCCTCTTGCATTTTTTTGGATGAAAGTGTGTGAGTGTGTGCTAGCTCTCCTTTTTGCTTGGATGCACTAGAGGTGTTTGTTGAAATGTTTGTTAGAGCGATGCCGCTTCAGTTCACCGAACACAACTACGATATGAGGTGCCCGAGCCACGCTTAAGCCTCTTCCTCTTTATTTCCACTTATTCTAAAAGGTTAGCAACTATATTTCCTCGTTTAGACCGTGCGGTACTAATTTTTAGGATCGTGATTGTGTTTGATATACTGTTGCATGATGCAGATGAGCCATCCATGGATGTACGGTGATCGACGCACCGCCGCTTACAGAGAAGGCGTGCATTCTTTTCGAGATGCGGCCGATGCGAACAAGCATGGTGGTGGCTATATGTTTTGTCCATGTGTTGAATGTCGGAATGAGAAGGACTACACTTCCTCAAGAGTCATTCAGAGCCACCTGCTTCGGTCCGGTTTTATGTCGGGCTATAATGTTTGGACCAAGCACGGAGAAAGAGGGGTTATGATGGAAGACGACGATGAAGAAGAAGAGAACGATGATGACAACTACCGATCTATGTTCCCTGAGTATGCTGATACCGCAATGGAAGACAATGAAGAAGAAGATCAGGGTGCAGAACGGGAACCAGATGAGCCCGCTGATGATCTTGGCCGGGTCATTTCTGAAGCACGGCGAGGCTGCGACACAGAAAAGGAGAGGTTGCAGTTCGAGCAGATGTTACAGGACCACAACAAATTGTTGTACCCAACTTGTGAAGATGGCCAGAAGAAGCTGGGTAGCACACTGGAATTGCTGAAGTGGAAGGCAGAGACCGGTGTGACTGACTCGTCATTCGAAAAGTTGCTGGTACTGATGAAGAAGATGCTTCCAAGAAAGAACGAATTGCCCGCCAGCACGTATGAAGCAAAGAAGCTTGTCTGCCCTCTAGGATTAGACGTGCAGAAGATACATGCATGCCCTAATGACTGCATCCTCTACCGCGGTGAGAAGTATGAGAATATGGATAAATGCCCGGTATGCACTGCATTGCGGTATAAGATCAGAAAAGATGACCCTGGTGAGATTGAGGGCGAGCCACCCAGGAAGAGGGTTCCTGCCAAGGTGATGTGGTATGCTCCTATAATACCACGGTTGAAACGTCTGTTCAGAAATAAAGATCATGCGAAGTTGTTGCGATGGCACATGGAAGATCGTATGAAAGACGATAAGTTGAGGCACCCCGCCGATGGTCGGCAGTGGAGAAAAATCGAGAGAGAGTTCCCGAGATTTGCAGGTGACGCAAGGAACTTATGGTTTGGTCTGAGTACAGATGGCATGAATCCTTTTGGGGAGCAGAGTTGCAGTCACAGCACCTGGCCCGTTACTCTATGTATCTACAACCTTCCTCCTTGGTTGTGCATGAAGCGGAAGTTCATTATGATGCCAGTGCTTATCCAAGGTCCAAAGCAACCCGGCAACGACATTGATGTGTACCTAAGGCCATTAGTTGATGAACTTTTACAGCTGTGGGCCGAACCAGGTGTACATGTGTGGGACGAGCACAAACAAGAGGAATTTGACCTTCGAGCGTTGCTTTTCGTAACCATCAATGATTGGCCTGCTCTTAGTAACATTTCAGGACAGTCAAACAAGGGATACAATGCATGCACGCACTGTTTAGATCAGACAGAAAGTATATATCTGGACAAGTGTAGGAAGAATGTGTACCCGTACAATCGTCGTTTTCTTCCGCCCAAGCATCCCTTAAAGAAAAAAGGCAAGCATTTCAATGGCAAGGCAGAACCCCGGGGGAAGCCTGTCATCCGTACTGGTGCTGAAGTATTTGATATGGTCAAAGATTTAAAAGTAATCTTTGGAAAGGGTCCTGGCAGCCAACCTGTTCCTAACGGCCCTGATAAGCGCGTACCCATGTGGAAGAAGAAATCTATATTTTGGGAGCTACCCTATTGGGAAGTCCATGAGGTCCGCTCCGCAATCGACGTGATGCACCTGACGAAGAATCTATGCGTGAATATTCTAGGCTTCCTGGGCTTGTATGGGAAGTCAAAAGATACACCGGAAGCACGGGAGGACCAGGAACATCATAAAGGAAGAGATGGCATGCATCCAGGGCAGTTTTAAGGGCGTGCCAGCTACGCTCTTACTAAGGAAGAGAAGGAAATCTTCTTTGAAGTCCTTTTCAGTATCAAGGTCCCGACTGGCTTCTCGTCGAATATAAAGGGAATCGTAAATATGAAAGACAAAAAATTCCAAAACCTAAAGTCTCATGACTGCCACGTGCTTATGACGCAATTGCTTCCGGTTGCATTGAGGGGAATTCTACCGGAAAATGTTCGTCTGGCAATTGTGAAGGTATGTGCATTCCTCAATGCAATTTCTCAGAAGGTAATCGATCGAGAAAGTCTATCAGGGTTACAGATTGATGTGGTCCAATGTCTGGTCAGCTTTGAGTTGTTGTTCCCGCCATCCTTCTTCAATATAATGACACACCTCCTAGTTCACCTAGTCGAAGAGATTAGAATTCTTGGTCCTGTGTTTCTACACAATATGTTCCCCTTCGAGAGGTTCATGGGAGTCTTAAAGAAATATGTTCGTAACCGTGCTAGGCCAGAAGGAAGCATCTCCAAGGGCTATGGAACAGAGGAGGTCATTGAGTTTTGTGTGGACTTTCTTCCTGACCTTAAGCCGATTGGTGTTCCTGAATCTCGGTATGAGGGTAGGCTGACAGGAAAAGGCACACTAGGAAGGAAAGCAAAAGTATGTATGGACGGGCATTCTTTCTCTCAAGCACACTACACAGTTCTACACAATTCCACTGTGGTGGCTCCGTATATCGTGAGACACAAGAATATTCTACGCTCCGAAAACCCGGGGAAGGCTGACTCTTGGATTAAAGGGGAACACGAGAAGACTTTTGGTAGTTGGTTGCAGACACATCTCATGAATGACGACACCGTTGGAGATCAGCTGTACTGTTTGGCCAGGCCACCATCTTCGACTATATGTACTTTCCAAGGGTACGAGATAAATGGGAACACATTTTACACGGTTGCCCAAGATAAAAAGAGCACCAACCAAAATAGTGGTGTCCGCTTTGATGCAACAGACGAGAATGGGCACTGTTTGGAAACATATTACGGGTACATAGAGGAGATATGGGAACTTGACTATGGACCTACTTTTAAGATCCCTTTGTTTCGGTGCAAATGGGTGAAGCTGACAGGTGGCGGGGTAGTTGTAGACCAAAAGTACGGCATGACAACAGTGGATCTCAATAATCTTGCGTACATGGATGAACCATTCGTCCTAGCCAACGATGTCGCTCAGGTTTTCTATGTGAAGGACATGTCTACAAAAACGAGAAAAAGAAATCAGCAAAAGAAGACATCGTCCGATGAGCCAAAGCGCCACATAGTTCTTTCAGGGAAAAGAAACATCGTGGGAGTAGATGACAAGACAGACATGTCAATAGATTATAATAAGTTTCATGAAATTCCGCCCTTCAAAGTGAAGACTGACCCAAGCATCCTACTGAATGATGAAGATTCTCCATGGCTACGACCCAGAAGAAAACAGAAATAATAGATAGGATTGTTGGTGCAATAATGTAATAATGTATTAAATCTTTTATGTAATGCATGATGTGAATAATGGTATGGATCGGTCATCACCGCTCTTTAGAAAAAAAAGTCGGCTCACTAGTTCTTTCGTTCCTATGGCACTCCTCCCGGCGGGCTACTACCTCTCCCCTACCCCTGTCGCCGCTATACCCAGTCCTGATTTATTCGCCTCGCAGTTCTTGTACCCACAGCCTTCACATAGAAAATTGTTTTGAATTACTTATTCAATTTTAAACACTTTTCATATTCATAGTTTTATCAGATTCTAAAATATACATAAAGAATATAAATCAATATAGTTTTAATTGAAAATGGCAAACTAGTTAATAGTTTGGATAGTTAAAATAATTAATTTTGAAAATAGAAAATAGTTTTGAATTATCTATTCAATTTCAAACACTTTTCATTTTTATAGTTTTATCAAATTCTCAAATATGCAAAAAGAATATTAATAAACATAGTTTTTAATTGAAAACAACAAAATAGTTAATACTTAGGATAGTTAAAATAATTAATTTTGAAAATATAAAATAGTTTTGAATTATCTATTCAATTTCAAACACTTTTCATTTTTATAGTTTTATCAAATTCTCAAATATGCAAAAAGAATATTAATAAACATAGTTTTTAATTGAAAACAACAAAATAGTTAATACTTAGGATAGTTAAAATAATTAATTTGTAAAATAGAAAATAGTTTTGAATTATCTATTCAATTTCAAACACTTTTCATTTTTATAGTCTTATCAAATTCTCAAATATGCAAAAAGAATATTAATAAACATAGTTTTTAATTGAAAACAACAAAATAGTTAATACTTAGGATAGTTAAAATAATTAATTTGTAAAATAGAAAATAGTTTTGAATTATCTATTCAATTTCAAACACTTTTCATTTTTATAGTTTTGTCAAATTCTCAAATATGCAAAAAGAATATTAATAAACATAGTTTTTAATTGAAAATGGCAAAATAATTAATACTTTGGTAGTTAAAATAATTAATTTTTAAAATATAAAATAGTTTTGAATTATTTATTCAATTTCAAACACTTTTCATTTTTATAGTTTTGTTAAATTCTCAAATATGCAAACAGATAACTATTTATAAAACAAATAAAAGAAAAAACAGAAAATAGGCCTTTAGTCCCGGTCCGAGCCACAGACCGGGACTAAAGGCCCCTGTGCTGAAACCCCCACCCGAGACCTTTAGTCCCGGGCGGTGGCTCGGACCGGGACTAAAGGGGGGCCTTTAGTCCCGGCCTGAGCCACCGCCCGGGACTAAAGGTCCCGGGCTATAAAAGCTTCCCCTTCTTCCCCGACCGCCCAACACTTTGCAGTTTCGGTTTCGCGCGCGAGGAGAACGCATACAGACGCCGCCAGGCTGCCGCGCCGCCGTTCGGCCGACCCCGCGCCAGCCGCCGCTGCGCCGCCAGCTCGGCGCGCCGCCGCATTGCGCGCCAGCCCGCTGCGCCGCCGCGCCGCCTGCAGCTGCAGCCGCCTCCAAGCGCCGCCGCGCCGCCTGCAGC
Source organism: Dactylis glomerata (assembly GCA_007115705.1). Taxonomy (NCBI): domain Eukaryota; kingdom Viridiplantae; phylum Streptophyta; class Magnoliopsida; order Poales; family Poaceae; genus Dactylis; species Dactylis glomerata. The sequence goes on along the minus strand of QXEO01001278.1, from coordinate 3,182,077 downwards.
TCCCGCCCGCCGGAGCACCCGCCGCCGCGCCGCCAATCGCCGCCGCGCCGCCATATCTCTGCAAGTCTGCAAGGTTTCTTTGCAAAAAAAATTAATTTGTTAATTAGTTAGCTATTGTTAGGGTTAGGATTAATTAGTTAGAATAGAATTTTTTAGATAGATATAGTTAGAATAGAATTTTTAGATAGATATAGTTAGAATAGAATTATTTAGATACATATAGTTAGAATAGAATTATTTAGATAGATATAGTTAGAATAGAAATTATTTAGATACATATAGTTAGAATAGAATTATTTAGATACATTTAGTTAGAATAGAATTATTTAGATACATATAGTTAGAATAGAATTATTTAGATAGATATAGTTAGAATAGAATTATTTAGATATACATATAGTTAGAATAGAATTATTTAGATAGATATAGTTAGAATAGAATTATTTAGATACATATAGTTAGAATAGAATTATTTAGATAGATATCGTTAGAATAGAATATTTTAGATAGATATAGTTCGAATAGAATTATTTAGATATACATATAGTTAGAATAGAATTATTTAGATACATATAGTTAGAAGAGAATTATTCTATACATATAGTAGAATACGAATATTTAGATACATATAGTTAGAATAGGAATTATTTAGATAGATTATAGTAGAATAGAATTATTTTCGATAGATATAGTAGATAGCATTATTTAGATACATTTAGTTTAGAATAGAATTATAGATACATATAGTTAGAATAGAATATTTAGATACATATAGTTAGAATAGAATTATTTAGATAGATATAGTTAGAATAGAATTATTTTAGATAGATATAGTTAGAATAGAATTATTTAGATACATTTAGTTAGAAATAGAATTATTTAGATACATATAGTTAGAATAGAATTATTTAGATACATATAGTTAGAATAGAATTATTTAGATAGATATAGTTAGAATAGAATTATTTAGATAGATATAGTTAGAATAGAATTATTTTGCATCATATATAGTTTGTTAGTTTATTAGTTAATCAAATGTTCGTTTTTTGCAGAACTATGGATCCACATAGCAGGAACCTCGAAGAGGAAGAACTTATCGAAGATATAATCTTAGACGCCCCCGACGTTGAACCTGCAGAATCTCCGTCGTCATATCTAAACCCCTCCGGAGATGGAATGGAGGTTGATCGACACGAAGATGAAGCCGATGGGGCCGGAGATAGCTCCAATGATGGAGAAGGTGATAGCTCCACTGATGGAGAAGCCGGTGGAGAAGCCGGTGGAGAAATAATAAAGTCCGGCGAGGTATACATATGAAGTTCGACAATCACTTGTAATATGTGAATAATATTGGAGATAGCTCTATATTGTGTACATATACATTCATTTGACGAATGTTTCTCCCTCTTAGGCCTCCACATCGAGCAAAGCTACGAAACGAGGCCCGACTAAAAAGTTGGACGCACGGACGCATTACACCTTTGAGGTGATATTGCCTACGGGCGAACCAAAGCTTCCTAAGAATGCTGCTGACACATTCAAGAAGCAATGCGGAGTTCTCGTTAGGGATCACGTCCCGATCAGCGTTCGGGAGTGGAACAAGCGCAAAGGGGCAGCCGATAGTGACTATGTCGCCGAAAGGTACAAAGATAATCTTTGGAATGATATCATGTCACATATCAACCTGCCAGAATGTGAGAATGAAGACACCGCAAAAAAACTGAGGGCCAAAGTCAAGCAGTGGACTCTAAAGAAGATGGCCGAACTGTTCCGTAGCTGGAAGAAGAAGCTATGGAAAGACTATCTGAAGACAAAGAAAGTGCCAGTATTCGAGGGGTATCTAGCCAAGCAGGCGAATCACTGGAAGGCATTTCAGGAGTACAAGCAGTCAGAAGATGCCAAGGCATTATCAGAAAAGAATAAGAAAAATGCCGACAAGAAGAAATATCACCACACGCTGGGGCCAGGGGGCTATGAGACTGCCATCCCAAAGTGGGATAAGAAAGAGCAAGATCTGCTAGCTAAAGGCATCGTACCTGAACCCATCCGTGATGAGTGGGAAATGAGAGCAAGGAATTGGTTCCTTGCGCATGGTGGTTCATACGACGAAGAAACAGGGGACCTCATCTGCAGTGGCGGTCTTAGGATACCCAGGGAGAATTGGAAAAAGATAGTGAAAGAAATTAAAGAGGGAAAAAGACAGTTCACTGCAGATAGAGAGAAAGATTTGCTCACACTGGTCCTCGGCAATGACGAACATGGAGGACGAACGCGAGGCTTCGGTCCTTCTTACCCGTGGTGGCTTGGGTTTGCCAGAGACCAAGACACTTACAGAAGCCGGGCGAGAGCAAAGAAGCGACAGCAGGATGAGGAGAATGACAAGTTCAACTAGTTGCTTGCCAGGCTTAACGAGCAACAGAAGCAGATCGACGAGCTTAGAGGAGTAGCGCGCCAGGAAGATCCTGGACTCGATATTATCGGCGCCCCATCTAAGCGGAAAAGCAGCGTGGCTGAATCTGAGGCCCCGCCCGACGATGCACGAAGAATGATAGAGGGCGGTCCCGGCTACCCCGTGGATGGAATCAAGGAGTCAACATCATGTGAACTCCATCAGAAATTCAAGAACATATCCATGAAGGTGGCCGTCGGACAAGCTTTACCTTCTGGCACTGATGCACGCTGGCATGGCCGTGAGATTCCAGCTGGCTTTGCTAAAGTCGGGGTGGATGAAATCATGGCGGGGTTTCATGATATGGAGCTCGACATGGCTGGACCCGAAGATGAGAGGACACTCGGAGAAGTACTGGGTGGAGTCATCCTATGGGACAAGAACTACATCAAGCTTCCAGGCTCGGCCCCAAGGACAACACCGCCTCCGAGTCGTCGCAGGTCACCTACACCTCCATCACCTCCAAGCCCTCCACATGACGACGGCCACCACAACACGAGTCCATCTCGATCACCGCCGCCGGACTTGGGTCGGCCGTCTCCGCCGCCGCCCGCTAAGGATACTAAGCGGAAGCGTGCCAGCAAGAACGCTCCGTCCATGAGTTCTAAGCGACGGAGCTCCCCAAAGCGCAAACTGTCGCCCCTCCCAAAGGTACCTCATGCTAATCTTCCTATCAGACCTTATGATCGTACCAACGAGGAAAACGCCAGGATAGCAAAGGAACATTATGATGCGCAGATGAAAAAGAAGGAACCCGAGCCCCGCCCGAAATACACCGAGAAGCAAATAGCATATGCAAAATACTTCACGACCCTTCCATCACAGTATGAGTTACACCATAAGCCTGACGACTATACACGTACATTGCAGAAGGAAGGGAAAAAGAGCAGGTCACATGCAAGTGCAAGTGCAAGTGGGAGCAAATCAAGTTCAACTACAAGCAAAATAAGATCAGACGTTCCTCAGCTTGGACAACAAGCCAAACAGTCGATCCCACCCCTCAGGGTGTTACCCGAGAATGTTCCCTCTCTGGTGCAGGGGCAAGATTTGGGATTAGCAAAGAAGTGGGCGGATGAATGGGGTATCCCGGTTGAAGTCATTCTGGCTTCCCAAGACGACGTGGTACCCAAGGCTGTGGTAGCCCCTAAGCCACAGTTTGTCATGGGAGCGCCTTTGGTCAGCAAAGATAAGTTTGATGATCTCCCAACAAATATGCGTTACTTGCATACATGGTACTTAAGCGAATCAAATAAAGGGAGAACGATGATCGTGGCGCTTGTCCCACGGGAGTACTACGGCCGTCCCGAAGACATCCATATCGACTTTGATGAACTCTTCCAGATGTACAATGCTGACGCCCTCGACAAATCGCTTATGAGTTGCTATTGTCTGTAAGTTTTTCAATTCGTTGTCTACATATAACTTGTTCAGTTATTTCAATTCATTGTCTACATATAACTTGTTCAGTTATTTCAATTCATTTTCTACATATAACTTGTTCCGTTCTGACTTGTACTCTATTATGCAGAATGAAGATTCTGGAATGTAAAAGTAGGAACATCCACAATATTGGGTTTATTGACCCAGATAAAATACATATAGCGACGCTAACTGATAACCCCAAGGAGACGGAGGAAAACCTTCTAAGGTTTCTAACAGATCAAAATTTCTGTGACCACATATTGTTTCCATACAACTTCAGGTGAGGACCTTACTGTGTTGTGTCCATTCACTTATGAGTGTAATTGATAAGTTACTGACACATATATATATATACATGTGCAGCTACCACTGGATTCTGTTGGACATTCAAATTGATAAGGGAAGAGTTGATGCCTTCGACCCATTATCGAGACCCTTGGAACAGTTCCAAAGCCTGCAGGACATGCTCCAAGGGTAATTTCAATCATTCTTGTGCTCTATCGGTCTCTTTCGATGATTTTCTGATATATCAATTAATGAAAAACTTAGCAAATCATTTTCCTTGTCGGGCAGGGTTTGGAAGCGGTTCAAGTGCGTGACTCCCGGTATCCGGCATGAGAAGCTGACCTTTAGAGCGGCTCAGGTAAGTAGTAGTATGATATACTTCTATTTTCAATACATTTGTAATGCTAGATTATTATTTTGATTATATATATTCTATTCTCGCAAAGTGCGACCAGCAGCCACGGGGGACGCATCTATGTGGATACTATGTTTGCGAGACCATTCGCACGTTTACCTCTGAGCACAAGGATTACAGATACGATGTAAGCAATAAACATTCACACCTCTATTTTTACTCGTCATTCTTTGTTATCATGATTGATATTCATATTCATCTCCTCTTCTTATATAGTACACGGCCATGCGGGAGAAGTACCTACCAGAGCAACGCGCGATTGCTGTTGCAGAGGAGCTAGCGGCCTTTCTGAGGATAGAAGCTATAGCCGACAAAGGACGATTTAGTGTAGCTAGGGGCCATTACTGATGTTGGTCCATGTAATCGAATAGACGGGCTCTTGTCCCGATAATTCTGATCTCCATATAATTGTATATATATGCTCGCTTGTAAGATAAGTTAATCTTATATATATGCATAAACTAATTCCCGAACACCAAGGCACCAAACGGGGCATCACGTTAATCCCCCACGTAAAACCCTAAAACCCCTAAACCCTAAAACCCTAAAGCAAAAAACAAAAATCTGCAGATGCCCTTTAGTCCCGGTCTGTGTTACAAACCGGGACTAAAGGTCCTGGCCCTGATTCGCTCCGAGGTGCCCACGTGGACACCCTCCAGTCCCGGCTGGTAAGCGGGCCGGGACTAAAGGTTCAGGCTTTAGTCCCGCGGCTGGGGTCCCGGTTTACAAACCGGGACTAAAGCCCCTTACGGGCCGGGACTGGAGGCCCCGTCCCCACTAGTGTAAGTGCTAGGGAATAATTTTCTGGATGAATTTGTTCTCATCTCATTTTGTGGCAGCCTACAAATTTTTCTCGATCTACGTTTTCGACATGCTAACCTGCCAGCTTCTTTCAGTGCATTTTGTGCAAAACTTGTTTTATTTAGTGTGACTTACAGTTCAGAGAAGCGATGGCGGTCGGCATTTTTTGACCTCTCCTTGCCGATCATGAAGGACGCCAAGTTCCCCGAAGCGCTCGACCTAGCGGCCGGAGCGATTGACGCCGAGGGTCCTGTATGCCTACTGTTCCCCCAACGACAACGCCATGCACTGATGGTGCGGCTCCAGAACTTCTCGCAATGCGACAGAGGCTAACGAAGACACAGCAGAGCATGAAGCACAAGGGCATCTCCTCTTTCAGCAGGGCGTACTGATACCTGAGGATGAGGAGATTGGGACACAACTCATGTATCCATCCTGACATTTTCAATACAACTGAACTGAAAATGCTGACGGTACTAATGCATTTTTGTCTTTGTTGCTTCAGATTGATTTTTAACCTGTAATGGGAGAAGTGAGTCATTTAGTTTCTTCTACAATACATCTTGTAAGCAAGTAATTGTGGATGTGCAGCCCTAGCTGCCGTCTTTCGAGGTATTTCAAATGCAACACTAATTCAACAGAATATCAAGATACATGCCAAAAGGTAAGAGCACATATGTCACACTAGGCTGGCTAGGAGAATGCACTCAGACATGAAACCTCAAACATTTAATACAGTTCCACATCTGGAGATTTCATCACCTGGGGATGATTAATATCTTTTGCAAAAGTTAAAAAAATAGAAACATGTGGAATTCTATTTAGGAGGCTACTATTTAGAAAAAGTAATTTTTTTAGGAACAAGTTCTTAATGATAGGCATTGGATCGATGCTAGAACCACCTGATCTGACACTTGATCTTTTCAGGAAGACAATCCTCTCATATATTTACTATTTGCATTAATCAGAAGAGGAGATGTCCACCAAGCTTGCCAGAGCGGGACATGTCATCAGCAGAAGTGGCTGGAGCAATGCCTGGTGACCATGGTGCGGGTAGCTACTTAGGAAGGAGATTCGGCTTTTGGTGACCATACCGTAGTGAATGTGGTCAAGCACGAGGTCTGAGACAGGCTGGAGCAGCAGAGATTGACTCGACAGCGTTAGGGGAGAAGAAAATCACCGCGCCGCCATTCAAAGCATTCGGTGGCAACTCCTGGTGAAGCTGGCAATTTAGAGCGTGGTTGAAGATCACTGTGTTTGACTCCGCCTTGCCCCACTTCTGCACAAGCACGCGCAACAGTAACCCACCAACAAGGCAAGGTGAGTATATTTTAAGTCCATGCTATTGCCAGTGGGTTGTGGCTTTTTGGTAAATGGTTCCACTATTGGCTAGATCCTATCCTTATATTTCACATGATATAGAATTAATTGCATTATCAATCAATATGATTTCACATTTATCTTTGATAGGTTATCCATCATTCAGTGACATGCAGTTATGATGATAAACTATTTTTATCTTCCCTTTCTTTATCAATTAGCAATTATATTTTAGCTTATATATTACAATAACGCAATAAGCTTAAAATGTGACTATCGTGAACCAGTCAGTATTAGAACAAATCAATGTGTATGTGTTTATCAAATAAATGGGATAAGTACAAGTATCTCGTAATCCTTCTGAAAATATTTCAGTACTCGTATACTTTCTTTTATGCTCTACCGACATATGACTGCATTCATGGCCATTAAGTTTTTTATAGTATAAATTTAGCACTATACTGGTTACATGGAACTGTGGCCAGATCTGAAGGCGTTGAGATCTTCTGCACCCCTCATTTCCATGGAAGGCTGATGCCCCGGTCAGATCCGGCAAACAAGGAGACCAGCCGGAGCGTCACGATCCTGGTGGCCCATGGTCGATGGGCTAGGGCGCGAGGGTTTGTGGTGTGGGAGGGTATTTTTTTAGCCTCACGTGTGGGAGGGTGTTAGGTCATCATCCGACAGTGCTCGTGGGTGGGAGTTGTGCAAATGTTAGCTGATCGCTCAGACAAGTGGGCGGAGCATGTGAGTTGTTAGCTTGTAAGGGGAAGAGTGATGAACTTTTTGTGGCGTGTACCTTTTTTTTGGCAACTCTGTGGCTGCAATATTTTTTAGACAGAATTACCATGTGTACTTGCCAGACTTAAAAGGGCGGTCGTGAGAGTGTATAAGAAAGAAATAGAATTGTGTAGGTAGTTTTAATTTAATTTGCCTTCTATGTTGAGATTTTTTGGATCAAAGGAGCACAACTCTGTGTTTTACTGGATTATATGTTCTACCATTTTTCGTGTAACTTCATCGTGGTGCTAACAGCAAGATGGACACAGTTTGGTGCATGGAAGCATAGTAATTTCGATGATGTTTTCATGAATGTCTCTAACTTTGCAAAGAAAGAACACGTTACATACTGGTTCTTGTCCCCCCTCCTCGCTCTCACTTAGGTCGCCTTGAGAGTCGTCTACCGACTCCCCTCTCCCTCTCTTCCCACGACTTTGCCGACCGAAGTGACAGGGAGAGGGGAGGTTGGAGCTCATGTATAGCTCGTAGTCTAGGGTTGTGTCTTCATGTTGTGGAGTTGCCGAGCGGAAGCCAAGATCCCCCTGGTTCGATCTCACTTTTAGGGTTCCTCTTCCTCTCTCTCTTGCTCCTCTTGTGGATGCTGGAGGTGGAGGAGAGGGCCTCTGCTCCTTTGAATAAAACCAGTTGTGCTCACCTTCTTATGCGTTGGTGTGGAGACATCGGTGGGCACCCTCCGGCCGGCCATGGCGGCGAGGAGAGGGCATAGGCCACCGCGGCTTGCTCCAATGAAGAAGCTTGGTGGCAGGATCAACAGATCTACAAGGTGAACGTTGTTTTCCTTCACCCGTCCGGATGTGGAGGCGAGGGGATGGAGTGCAACGGCTCTGCTCTGAGGAGATATGGAGGTCCGCATGGGGGGGGAGCACAGGTGCTACGCCCAATAGGAGCAAAATCATGACAGTTCGTTGTTGACATCTTTAGATGTTGGGCAGCTACTCCTTTCCAGGGCGAGTTAATCTCTGACACCTTTGTGATGACAGCCAGCTGTCCTTGTGCTAGAATCTGAGGCTGATGGGCAGCCACTCCCTCCTCTGGCATCGGTGATGGTGTGCCCCGGGTTCTTCAACCTCCAGGCCACGATGTCGCTACGGAGGCGTGTCCTTGTCATCGCAGTTGGCTCTTCCCCTCACCGTCCCAAGTGGTTTCATCCCCGATGGCGGTGCAGATGGAGCTATGGTCCTCGATTGCGTTTCTAGGAAAACGCCAGAGGACCTTAGTGCAAAAAGCAAGGACTTCTATGTAATTTCCTTTTTTCTATTACCCCTTCATGTAAAATGTATGTCACCGCTGAATGAATGAAAGTACTAAGTCCTTCAGGACCGCCCCCGTTAAAAAATAATAAATATCTCTACAAAAAAGTTTGTTATTCCGTAGCAACGCATGGACAATCAGCTAGTCTATGGTTGTTTGTGCAAGCTCGGTTTCAACCCCAGATGGATTCAGTCGGTGATGAAGTGTGTTACTTGTGTTCGCTAGCTGTTCGTGTCAACGGCGAGCTCACATAACCAGTTGTGCCATCAAGGGGTACTCATCAAGGAGATCCGATAAGCCCTTATTTATTTCTTCTTTGTACGGAAGGTTTGTCATGTTTACTGCAACAAAGGGAGATCCGAGGTGAGCTCTATGGAATCCGCAATGGTCGACTCGGTCCCCCTATATCACACCTGTTGTTTGCAGATGACAATATTTTCTTTGCGAGAAGCGATGATAAGAGTGTAAAGGCTTTCAAAGATACTCTCAAGGATTATTGTGATTCCTCTGGGCAAAAGATTAACCTTGAGAAGTCTTCGGTCTTCTTTGATCAGCACTGTCATGATCGGGTGAAAGAAAATGTGAAACTCTTTTGGCGGTTCAAAGTGAAGTACTTAATGATTTTTATCTAGGGATGCCCACCTCGGTTGGCCGATGACCTGCAACCACTTTCGCCTTTCTATATGACAAGATGTAGAAATATATCAACGGGCTATCTAGCCATTCTCTGTCCAGAGCAGAAAATGAGGCCTTGTTGAAGGCGGTTATCCAAGCCATTGAAGGAAATATGCCCTAGAGGCAATAATAATATTGTTATTATCATATTTCTTATTCATGATAATGTTTATATTCCATGTTAGAATTATATTAATCAGAAACATTAATACTTGTGTGGTTTATGAACAACACCGTGTCCCTAGTATGCCTCTACTAGACTAGCTCATTGATTAATGATGGTTAATGTTTCCTAACCATAGACATGAGTTGTCGATTAATAATGAGATCATGCCATTAGGAGAATGACGTGATGGACAAACCCAAATTAAGCACAACAATTAGATCGTGTCATTGTGTTCATAATTGCATAGCTTTTTCTATGTCAGTATCCTATTCCTTAGACCATGAGATGATGCCACTCCCTGGTATCGGAAGAGAGCTTTGAGGTCATCAAACGTCACACTATGAAAGGGTGATCATAAAGGTGTCTCTCAGGTAATCGAAAAGTACTTGTTGGGTTGCATGTATCGAGATTGGGATTTGTCCCTCCCATGTCGGAGAGATATACTCCGGTCCACTCGGTAATCAATATCATACACCATTTGCAAACACGTGATTAATGAGTTTAATCACATGGTGATATTGAATTGCAGAAAGAGTAAAGAATACTTGCTGTGAACGAGATTGAATTAGGTATGGCGATGCCAACGATCGAATCTCGGGTAAGTAAAATATCGTGAGACAAATGAATTCGTATACGAGATTAATTGAATCCTGACATCGTGGTTCACCGATAATGATCTTCATTGAATATGTGGTAGTCAATATGGATTTCCAGATCCCGCTATTGATTATTGATATCGATCATGTTCGCACATTCTCGAACCCGTAGGGTCACACACTTAACGCTCATCGACGCTAGGGTAGTTTCGGGATTTATGGAAATTGTTTTAAAGAGTTACGGAATTGTTCCGAGAAGATGATTAATGATTAATTAATTAATTGAATTAATAAATGTTAATATATATATTTATTTGTTGAAAATAAATAAGGACTAAAAAGTAGTCCACGGGATATTTTGCTAATGGACTAATTTTGTAGTCCATCTAAACAAACTGTAAAAGAAAAAAAGCAAAAAAAAAAAAAAACTAAAATTAGGCAAGTTACGGCCGGCCTCATGGGCTTGCTCGCATGCACATGGGCAACTTGGCAGCGTGCACGCACGCGACGAGGAGCCGATCGCTCCGAGCGTACGGAGCTAGCAGATGGATCGATATGATCGACAGATGGATCGATATGATCGACTGTCTTGCTTGAGAAGATAGCTTGGCCGATCGGCAAGTAAACTTTTCTTATTTTGCAAGACTCCGTACTATACCGTATGCCTATAAAAGGAGATCGGAACACGTCGCGTCAGACTGATTTTGAATCAGCCTTCGTTGTCACCTGTTGTCTCATATGTAGTTTTTTTTAGCCCTAATTTGACTAGTTCTTTTGCCAATCTTCTTCCACCTCGCGCGCATAGGCGAAGCCCTGTCCGCATATACTCTCCACCATAAGCACCACGCCGTCGTGCTGCTGATCCCATCTACCACTCCACCGCACCTTGCTGAACCGAGGAGGAGGAGTCGTCGCTGCGCTGTACGTGTGCATCGCTCGGAGGCGCCGCCCGTTGTGGCGCTTGGATCAGATCGGATCGCGAGGAGGAGACGCTAGTACGACTACGCTGACCACATTCATCTGAATGTTTCCGCTGTGCGATCTACAAGGGTATGTGGATCTAATCTCTCTCGCTCGTTGTTTTGCATCTCGTAGATCAGATCTTGGCTGTTCTTGTTCGTACTCGTAGGAAAAATTTTGTTTTCTATGCTGCGAAACCCTTCAGCCATCCCTACATTTGTCATGAGTTGTTTCCAGTTGGGCCTCATCACTTGCAACAAGATGAAATCAGTGATAGCTAATAGATGGTGGGGTGTAGAGGAGGGAAAGGAGAAGATTCCGTCTTGGAAGTGGTTATCAACGCCGAAATCCCTAGGTGGAATGGGTTTTCGAGATCTCGGTCTCTTTAATCAAGCAATGCTTGCAAAAACAGCATGGCGCATTCTCACTGTCCCGGATTCTCTTTGTGCAAGGGTGCTAAAAGGACGATACTACCCAGATACGGACTTTTGGCATGCAAGCAAACCTAGATCGGCCTCGCATACATGGCATAGCTTGCTGCACGGTAGAGATCTTCTCTATCAAGGCGTTCGTTGGGGTATCAGTAATGGAAGAATAGTCAAGATCACATGTGATAATTGGATCCCAAACTTTCCACCAGATCAGTTAAGTTAAACCTCTCGAATTCCTAGTGGGGAGACTATTCATTGTCTTATGGAAGATGATGCCAATTCTTGGAATTATGAGAATGTCTATGCTTTCTTTGAGCCGGATGTTGCAAAACAAATATTGCAGATTCCCATTTCTCGGTGCTTGGGGAAGATTTTGCATGTTGGCCGTTCACTTGCCATGATACTTATACAGTATGTTCAGGTTATAGCCTCGCCCGCACGACTAAATTTTTTCACAAGAGAAGCAAAGCGGGAGGCCTGAGTTCAGACTGAGTGGTTAGTGAGAACTCTGGAAAGCTCTTTGGCAGATCACAGCTCCGGGGAAGATGAAAATTTACGTCTGGCGATTTGTCCATGACTGTCTTCCAAGAGGTATTCAACTGCGGAAGCGTCAGGTTCCGGAGACAGCCCCTGCATTTTCTTTGGGCGGACGGAGAGCAGTGTCCATGCGTTACTTACCTGCCAGTTTGGTCGAAAGCAGTGCATACACTTAAAACTTGATCGCAAATCTCTGGTGACCAATAGAAAATGGCTCTTCGACTTCCTGAGCCGGGCTAGCGAGTTAGAAACTACAAATCTGGCAGTTAAATTCTGGCATATTTGGGAAGCTAGAAATGAGGCTCGGAATTCCTCGGAGAAGCCTAATCCAGTTCGTACATGCGAGAAGATTCTGGCTTACGTCGACTTAATTAAGGAAACTTTGTTCAAGACCCCCTCGATAACTAGGTGTGAGTCCACTAGTCCATCCCATTGGACACCACCGCCTCCGGGAGTGATCATTGTTAACTCTGACACAACCGTGTTTGAGGCGCTAGGAAGAATAGGAGCATTCATCATCGCTTGGGATCATCAAGGTACTTGTCTGGTGTCATGCCGCAATAGTTTCAGGGACTAGCTCCCCCGGAGAATGCAAAAGCGTTGACGCTTCGTCGAGCGGTCAGTTTGGCGCGCGATGAAGGTTTCGACAAAGTCATTTTTGCCACTGACTGCCTCTCTCTGGTCCATCGTCTTAATTCTTCTGTGATGGATAGATCTTCGATGGGTCTTCTGGTGGATGACATCAAGTCCATGACCAACTCCTTCACATCGGTGTCCTTTATCCACGTGAAGCGTAATCTTAATGAAGCAGCACATATTTTAGCCAAGTCTTGTGGTAGTTATACCTCTAGCGAAGTTTTTATTCTTTTCCGGATTGTATCAGGGAAACTTTGTGTGTTGCTATTATTTAATCAATAAAGCATTGTGTTCTGTAAAAAAAAAGATGCCATGCACGCTGAAGCCATTACGCCGAAGCCATGCAGATTGCTGACCAACTGATATGGGCAAAGTGAATTTTGAGATAGATTGTCTCAACCTGCAGAAGGCGTTGACGAGTTCAGATTACTCCTTCTCACATATTGATATCTTAATTAGCGATATGAAGTATCGACTTCAGATGAATTCCATAAAGGCCAGAGTGGTGTAGACTCCAAGAGATTGTCATAGGCCGGCTCATGAGCTTGCGGCCAAGGGTGTAGGTGTTCATGAAAAAAAATGCCATATGGACGTCAAACTCCCTACTTTTTTAACTCGTCGGCTCATGAGCTTGCGGCCAAGGGTGTAGGTGAAGTTCATGAACAACATGTCATATGGACGTCAAAATCCCTACTTTTGTAACTCATCTGGCGACCGACGATTTTGTCGTGTTTTAATGAAATACAAGTGTTTAATGTCAAAAAAGGTAGCATAGATGCAAGGTGGATAGCCAGGTAATCAAATATCACCCTTCTAACACAAATATAAAGGGGTGGTAAATAGTAGCATTCAGTTTAGTTTCACAAATTCCTAATATTTCTTTTTGAACAAGGGGTGTTCTTGAAGTACCTAGAGAGTGCTGTATTAATACCAAGCGGTGGAGGTACAAATTACAAACAAAACCTTAAGAATTGGAAATTTATAATTTGGTCCTAAAATTTCGCACAAATGACCTCAAAACTACAACTAAAAATGCGATCAGGTCCTTAGTCTTCTCTAGCACGCTTGAACGATGAAATCATCTACGGGCTGTCGCCTCCATCACCCGGGAACATGACACTTGGGATGGAAGCAAAGTGAAACGCCGTCGTCGATCCATGAAGAAAGGGCCTCACTTTGAGGTTGAATAGATGACTCGTCGATGGCGTCGAGAGTTGCCGCCCATCGGCACAAACCGGTGGTCTAGACCGGACCACCGTGATAGAGCTCTCAACCGTTGGGATAGCTCTTGCCAACCACTTTGAGCGTAGTGGATCGACATATGACAGTAGCTTTAGCAAGCATATCAAGCTCGGTAGAGAAGTAGTATCTTTTCTGGCATCTTAGTTTCTTTCTCTATACAAATCTTAATAACATTTATATATTTGAATTTTTTATTTTTGCCCCAATCTATCTATAGTTGCAAAGTTTTGATATATATTTCTTTATCTGTAAAGTTTTTTATACATAATGGACACCTAAGTTATTTGGCGAGCATTCCAAGTGCATCCTTGTATTCCTGCAAAATTTATCGGTACTACATGGGCAAAATATCAAAAAGGTAATATTTATAATGGCGCATTTTATTTAACATATGTTCATGGTTTCAGTTTCAATTTAGCATCAACATTGGGTAACATGTTCTATTTATAGCTAGTACCATTCTGGAATCCCCGCTCGCTCTACAAGGGAAAATACACACTTATTTATAAAATATACACATTTGTTCCCTAGTTCCATTGATACTGGATTTCTAGAAAGTTATACTGGCTTAAATGGTGGAAGCAAAAAATTTGATAGACTTTAATTTAAACGAGGCCACCTGCAAGGACTATATGCGGGTCTTTTCTGGGTACAAGAATGAGGTGGTTGATCTATCCATCATAAATAAGGCATTGGGGTAAATATAATTATACTAAAATTTTATACTTATTTCCTATTTTTTATCACGTTGTTATAAGTTGCATTATTTAGTTAGCATTGTTTATATACACTATTTTTTCTCAATATTTAGCATTATTATTTCCGATATATAGTTTTAATATATTTTATATAATTTAAAATATATGTGGGTTGTGCATTTTTTCCCTTCTCACTATTTTACTTAACAAGAAGTATAACCAGCTTAGCTGTGCAAAAAAAAAAAGGAAAACTCACACCTCCTTTAATCTTCTTTACACGAATGAATTATAAAGGGCATTGTATATGATTGTATGGATGTTCTCTTAAAAAAAATAGTAGCAAAAATTTCATAGCATACGGTCTAATAAATATCTCAATAGAGGTGTGTAGTGTATGGTTAGGTACGGAAATATATAGAAACTTCTCGAGTATAAATTGAACGGTTGACATTTTATGTTTTTTAATGGTGAAATGTGTATTACATGTTATAGTGGATTCAATGATTAGTTGATAATATATTAATGATATATATATATATACTTTTTTTATTAAAAATAGCATCACTTATAGTAATCACTCGCGACCATAATTTTTGTATGGGTTCTCTAGTAATTCTACCCTTAATTCCGCCTAGACTACCCGGCCTCTCGCGCTATGTGCGAGCACCGCGTCGCACACAGCCATTGGATGCAGTGATTCCTGTTGATTTTCATCCCACCTGCAATTACCACCGTTGGATATGGTAATATTTTCTTTACTTGCGGGCTCGATGACTTGGTCCATGACAATTGGGCCCATTTACGTATGGGACCAACAGCTCAGAGAGCCACTCTTCCGCAACCTGTGTGACCAATTGCCAAACTCTTTGGTCAATGGTATATAAACACAGCTCCAAAAGGTGAAAACCCTAGATCAAAAAAATCTACCCCAGTCTCGTCTCTCCTCTCCCCAACCTCTCCCTGTGAAGCCAGCCGCCAGCTGCCGCCGCCAGCTGCCGCCACTAGCCGCCGCCACCATCCTCCACGGTCGCCCCCAGCCCTCGCCACCAGCGCCGCCGCCAGCCGCCACCGCCAGCCTCCACCAGCCGCCGCCAGCCGCTGCTCGAACTGAGCACGGTGAGACGATGGGGCTGTAGCGATAGGAGCACGGTGAGAAGATGGGGCTGCAGCGATAGGAGCACACGAGCGGTGGCTGGACGCTAGCCAGGAGGGAGGTCGACGGATATGCCGGGTGCTAGGGTTGCGGTTGGTGGCTGACGAATGATGGAGGATGGAGGATGGTGGTCGACGGATATGCGGGTGCTAGGGTATGCGGCGGCTGCTGGCACACTCTTCTCCTCTTCATGATTTTTGCCTTGTTCTTCCATTTCCCTGTTTGGCTTGTTCTCAAAGCTTCTACTCTGTCTAGATTTGGTTTCTTTACGCCTACAAGGTGTTCGATGAAAATCTAAGAAGGATCTAGGATAGGATTGATCTATGTAAGCCATATAATTTACAGGCAGCTTCAATCCTCAGCAACTTTCCAGGTGTATGTAGTGTTTTGTTTACATTTTGGTATATTTTGTGGTATTCTCTTATTTCCCCTGCTGCTGAAACTCTTTACAAATCATGCCTTGTTGATGCAGGTTGAAGAAAAATGACAACAGTGGATACCACGAACTGCAACCATGTACTCTCGTTCTTAATTGTTCATCCTTCATGTTTATTGTTCGATGCGATGGTTACTGGTACAAAGATTCAAACATGTATGCACTTGGTATGCTTTGGTGTCTCTGTTTCTAAAATATTTCTCAGAGATTATGTATATATTTTTTCTTTCTATAGCTAAACCTATGAATATCCACATAACTAGCCAGGACCGTTGATTTACCTGCCATCCCTTTAGTTTGCTTGGTTATTTGGTTAGTTAATCCTTTTGGTTAATTACAGTCACCTGACAGAATATAATATTCTTTGTCATGGAACTGGTTCTGTCATAGCCAAAGTACAGCGCACATTAGGTTTGTTGGATAGACATGTTTGCTGAAATGCTCCAATAAATGAGATGCCATAAAATTTTATTTAGAAACCCTTTGCTCTCCAATGAGTTAAAAGATTCTATAACATTATGTAGTGTTATTTACATCTGGAGCTTATACACTAGCCAATTCGGCTGTATAAAATATATTGTGTACTCTAACTTGCAGGTTAACTTAATACGTGGTGCTATTTTTTTTTCTTCTGCTATATTTTAGGCCAAACTGCCATAAATATGTTTTCAATTTGGTAATATTTCAGTGTTTGGCATATGTGCATTTCTATTTTCCACGCACTTCTCAGATTTCCTTTTGCCAGATATCATGTTCTCGTGTTATCACTGTGCACCAGAGACTGTTTTTCTAGCAATGGAGTAGACAACATCAATTTTTATATTTGCTCCACTGGATTTGTTACCCAACCATGTTTTTGTTCTGGACAGAAGGTTTAGCAAATTGAAAATCTGAACCAAACTATCATGTTCTCGTGTTCTCACTGTGCACCAGAGACTGTTTTTCTAGCAATGGAGTAGACAACATCAATTTTTATATTTGCTCCACTGGATTTGTTACCCAACCATGTTTTTGTTCTGGACAGAAGGTTTAGCAAACTGAAAATCTGAACCAAACTGCTTCGAGTACTGTACTGGCACATATGCTAATATGCATGCATTTGCTGTTGTTACCAAGCATATGGGCATGCCTATCCCTTATTTAACATGGAGATAGTACCTGTCCTGAAGTTTAGAACTCCTGTTGCTACTGCTGTTCTATGCATGAATATTTTCTTAACATGTGTGTTCAAGGAAATGCATAGTTTAGAAATGAAATGGACCTATCTTGAGAGACCAACGAGCAGGAAGCTGTAGCTTTAGTTTTCAGTTGTAGTAGTGGGTGTGCAATACTGCGATGCAAGCTTACTAGCTAATTTAACTATTTTGCTTGCATACTAATCTCTGAAAATATAGAAAGCACACTCTGAAATTTAGAAATGATATGGTGCTCCTGTCTAAATGCAAGCATGTATGGTTGTTTGGTATCGCTGTATTATGGAACTAAACTGAACCCTCTGTTTTAGTAGGGAGGGCATTATGGGTCCAGTCCTCCTCTTGGTTGTCGTCGTAGATGATGAAACTGCCGGTGTCCTTGTGTGGCAGCGATCGACAAGCGTGGCATAGTTCTCCTCGCCTACAGTTTCGTAGGTTGGGTCCTCCGTTTGACCTGGACGGTGGCAGCGCGGGTCATATGCTTGCACTTACACTAAATATTAGATTGTTGCTCTTACTTGGAACTTTTGGTATGTAAAGGAAGCTGCTTTCAATTTGCTGTTGTGCTAGGCACATATCTGAGTGCAAACTGAACCACTCTGTCATAGAAGCCAGGGTCATAGCTAGAGGGTGTTTGGGTGGTTTCATGACCCTCTGGTGCCTACTTTTCATTACATCTTACGTATTTTGTTTGCGAACATTAGATGTTTTTGTAAAAATGATCGCTAACTTTGTACTCATCTATGGTTACTTTCAGGTAGATGACATTATAATAATATGGCATGAAATAGCTTGTGCCGGTGGGTGAAATCTACAGTGATGGCCAAGGCGGTTCCAGCAAGGAAGGAGGACATGCTGAGGAAGACGCGGCAGCAGGTGTAGCGGTAGTTGCTGTCAAGGTCGCCCCTCTTCCACAACGATCTCCAGCTTAAGTTTGTCGACATCGCAAGCCCTCTTGGCCTGCATCATGTATCCACCCTTGATTCTTCTCCTACCCCTTGTGTCTTGGGCGTTGCTGAACCAAGGTGAGCAGATCTGAAATTTAACTTAAGGGTATATTTCTAGATACATCTGCAATCTGCACAATGTATATACATGCTGGCATTATATTATGTGATTTAGAGCTGGTTAGAAAATATGATGTTAAGAGCACTGTACAAATTGGTTCCTGGATTTATGCGGCTTCATATATTAGTTAATTTAAGTGCAATCAGTCTCTCCACCTTGCCATTTTGGTGTGCAGAATTTCTGTATGAAAATAAAATTATTTATTATTCACCACACCTTGGGTCTCAATCTGCAAATAGGATGCAGTCGTGGAGAGGTTTCCTTTGCAAGATAATGCAATTTTATATATTGTGTCACCACTCCAGCATATAAATATAGTTTGTGTTGTAGTACTAGGATAAATGTGACGTCTACCTCGCTTTGGTCTTATAGTCACTACCAAGATATTCGTTGATTTTGTTGAAGATAGATCTAATGGCATGATTCTACTGTGCGACAACCCGTGCCTCAGACTCTTTCTAAATCTACAGAAGGCGGCAAGGGCGTGTGTAGTAATCTTCAGAATTTGTTAAGACCTCTGATAAATGATGCTTCCTCATGTAGCTTAGAGCCTCCAGTTGGGAAAAATAGATCCTTATAATTTTCAGCTGTATAGCTAAACTTTATGTATGGGTTATAAGCTTTTGATGACGAATTATAAGTGCTTTATAGACGAATCTATAATTAAACATGTTGCACATAATTAAACATGGTGTGCTAACATTTTGATGACGAATCTATGGTGCTTCATTTTCAGTTGTATAATTTAACCTAACCTATACATCAAGCATTTTCTTTGTTGGGAGGTGGCGGCACATGTCCTGGAGCAATGGTGAGCAGCCCATATGGAAATTAACAACAGAATAACATCATATATTAGATCAGCACAAAAGTAAATTGGAAATAACATTATTCAGATTCTTGGTATTCTTAGTGTAAAGTTATACCTTATTGGTTGTGAATTTGGAGACATTGTATTCTGGTTGGTCATGGATTTTTGTCTCCTAAGCTACACAGAATTTCTCTTCCTTTATAGAGCCTTTATAGGCTCCCGAGTTGGTTAATAATATTTTTGCTCGTGCGCGACCCATCATAGGAATCAGCGAGCGGTGCCTCAAGCGATGTGGGGTGGCAGCAAGCGTCGGTGACTGCAGAACACGATGCTGCAGCCTGGACATGTAGCAGGAACACTGTTCAAGACCAGTGGGTGTGGCTTGGAGAGTGGCGTGTCCATCGAAGGACAGTGTCTGATGCCAACACGGCAAGGTGAGCTTTGCCCAAATTCCCTTTCTGTCTCCATCAAGCTTGTGTGATGTGCTTTGCTTATCATCTCTTTTAATAATTAAAAAATCTTTTACTAAGCAGTCTCCCATCTGCTAGGACAGTAATGCAATTATTTCATTGATCCATGACATCGGTTATCCTCTGAACATTTAGCCGGTTTTTGGTACCAATTATGATTTCTGCATCTGTACATTTAGCTTGCTATAATATAAGCTCCGATCCATTTAATTGTGGAAGTTATTCTGCTATTCAGATAGGTGTTATTGGTGCTTGATAATGCACGGTTTACTGTGCTGATGTCCCTAACCTACTACTGATCTACATAAATTTGTATTTGGAATTAGAAAATCAAAAGACCGATGCAGAATTAGTCACACATTCTAAAGTTAGGGATGTCATGCTTATGGGCAAAATATATTTTGTTGGGAATCAACAAAAAACCTGCAGTCCTTTAAGGCTGCTTCCAACTGGTTGTCAACAGAAAATCTATAACTGTGTGATGTTTGGGCTTTACTGTTGGAAGGAGGATACTCCATGTGGTTCTTTGCCCCTATCCGTGCTTTGTTGATCTTTATGCATTGGGCATGTTGGATACATGTAACTTGCAGATATCTAATATCCACTTCTTTTTTGTAGGTCCCTGAATGGTTAATGTTGATTTTGCTCATGCACGGCCCATCATAGGAATCAGCGAGCGCTGCCTCAAGTTATGTGGGGCGGCGGCAAGCGACGGTGACCGCAACGCACGACGCAACAACCTAGACTATGCGGCAGGAACGGGGGTCAAGACCACGGGTGTGGCTTGGGGGGCACGCCCATCGAGCGACACTGTCTGATGCCAACAAGGGAAGGTGAGCCTGGTCATGTTGAACCACCACATATGAGTTCCACATGCCATCAACTCAAATCAACCCACGGTTAGCAGCCCTAAAGTCGGTGAATCTCGAACGCGTATAGCGACATGCTTGGCAGCAAAAGGGGACATGTTTGGTGTTGTACGGACATAAAGATTTAGCTGGAGTTTTATTACATCACTGAGTTTAGATGGTACATACGGTTTGTGGTCATATATGTATTGGTTGGAAAAGCTGCTATGTTCAATGTTGTGCTTCCAGTGATGCAGTATTGCAGTAAAGGGTATATTATATTTTTTGAATCTTCATTCTTAATGAAACTTATTGTATGGTAGCTCAAAGATTTATCATGTTTATATTATGTATATGTAGGCTAGCTTATTTATTTTGCCTATGCAATTCAATATTCTACGTGTACTGCAGCAAGATAATATGACAAATTTGCCTCTTTGTTGGCTACTCATTCCTTTATGCAAGGCGTACTTTAACTAAATGGATTCATGCTTTGAACAATAATAAATATAATAGTATATGTACTATGTTCCATGTCGGTTAGCCATGCTAAATATAAATTCCAGAGTAGCAGATGTTTCATGTCTGTTTCCTTCAGAGGTCAATATGTGGTTTGCCTCTGGATTAATTTTGTATTTATATGTGAAGTATGATCCATCTTCTTATAATAGCACCCTATTTTTCTTATAAAATTAATCATGGTGTTGTATTTTCTTTGGGTAGCTCACATATGTTGTCATCCTCCCCTATCTTGCGATCCAGATGTCATCCAGATTGTTGTGGTCATCCTCCAGTTCTAGGGGTATGCAAGTGTTTCTTTATGCCAACTCTTCTCTTCTATGTGTATTTATTCCCAGTGGTGTACTTTGTTCATATTTTTTCTATGGTCTACTCTGCTTTGTTTTGTCCACTGTTAATTGATTCTAATTATGCTGGCCATTTTTGTGTGTACCAGGTGCCTTAGGGATCCATGCGGGTGTACTTACCTGTGCTATGTATGGTAGTTGCAGCAGCTTGCCAATTAGTACCCACTAAAGGTAATTTACCTCTCCACCTTTATGTACCATGGATATCATTGTTGCTTGCTTGCTATTCTCAAGCGAGTAGTGTAGGTAAGAAATGCTAGACTACCACCCTTGAGCAGATTTCTAAACATACAATGTATTCTCGTGCATCTTTCTGGCAACTTAGTTATTTCCTCAAGCAAGTGAATGATCATTTCTGCTACTGCATGTTTTGCTATGGTTCTAATTGTGTGTGGCATATTGGCCTTCTCAGGAGTTGTAGTTCTACATTTCCTCGCTGCTCTATAGAGCTATTATACTTATTCAAAGAACTGATGATATATGGCGAGTCATGGATGGAGCGAGTCACTGGCAATCACTGAACTTAGGGGTGTGGGGATGGGGCTCACTGGTGACAGTGAAGTAAAAGGTGTTGGGGGCTTAGAGGGGATGACTGGGGCACCATCATTTGGCCTTTCTAGCTCTTACGTTGAGATAATTTAGGTAATCAAATAGTTTCCCCATGTTTTAACAAGCCACCCATTCATCATGTGTGCTGATGATTCTATCTTTTTAAATATTTGCATTGTTATTTTATCTTTTTGTTTACTGAAAGTTTTCCTTTACATATCATTCACAGTTTGATAGTTTTAAAAAATAATGATTGAGAGTATTTATATTCATCTAGACACATAACATCATATCAGTTGGCTACAGGGGCTACTACAAATGTTTCCACCCTGGTTCAGTATGGAAAGCATGTGGAAAGAGTTGCATGATGCGTAGTCTGTTATCACGATGCAGTAGGGAAAATACAGCTATGAACAAACGTTCTGCTTGGCAGAATCCCCATGTTGGGGTGTGGGGATGGGGCTCACTGGTGACGGAGAAGTAAAAGGTGTTGGGGGCTTAGAGGGGATGACCGGGGCACCATCATTTGGCCTTTCTAGCTCTTACGTTGAGATAATTTAGGTAATCAAATAGTTTCCCCATGTTTTAACAAGCCACCCATTCATCATGTGTGCTGATGATTCTATCTTTTTAAATATTTGCATTGTTATTTTACCTTTTTGTTTACTGAAAGTTTTCCTTTACATATCATTCACAGTTTGATAGTTTAAAAAAATAATGATTGGGAGTATTTATATTCATCTAGACACAATAACATCATATCAGTTGGCTACAGGGGCTACTACAAATTTTTCCACCCTGGTTCAGTATGGAAAGCATGTGGAAAGAGTTGCATGATGCGTAGTCTGTTATCACGATGCAGTAGGGAAAATACAGCTATGAACAAACGTTCTGCTTGGCAGAATCAGAATCTAGCATCTTTTTATGCAAAGAATATATAGGATGGTTCTCATATCTTTCAGTTTTGTTATAATGAAATTGGGTAGGTGCAAGACAATGGTTAATTGTTTAATCAATCAAATTCCATTTGGTTGGGAGGGTCAACAGCAACTCATATCGCTACAGCGTTTATACTGAAATTTTGCATGCCTAAATGTGGGGTGTTTGTAGTGCTCCCTTATGTGATACTGCTGGAAAATTTATATTGACATATTGTGAGAATAACATACTTCTTGTTGGACTCCTTTTTTGTTTGAATTAAGTTACTAGGTTTTCGTGGCAATCAAAATTATTTTAGCTTTCTCCTACAATCAAGTGCATTGCTATATGAATACTTACCCTTTTGTGGAATTCACAACATCGCATGAAGTTTTATCATGAATAGGTTAATGAAAGTTCCATCATTGGTTTTTAACTTTATAAATGTAACATTGTCTCATCTCGATCAATACAGTTTATTTAGCAACATCTTGTGTGGCAATGGGTATACTCCAAGAGTGACCAGGCCGGTGTAAAAATTAAATAATAAGAACAAATTTGGTGAGTAGTGGCGTGTAGTAGATTGTAGTTCACAACCCTAAATCAATGAATCTCAATCACACACATAGCAATATTAAAAACATGATTGAACTTATGGCTTAAAGATTATCTTGATTTTGCCAAATGCGCGATAGCGCAACGGGTCATCTATCTTGGAAAACATGAGCGTCCGGGAGCAAACAACAAAGGAAAGCACCTTGGAGTAGAATGCATGTGTGTTATTCTACTCTGGAATAAGCTCCTTTTCTTTTGCCGATTCATTTAGAGTATGTATCATTTTCATTTTTTGTTGTAAAAATATTGTTTTTTGCTATCCGTTCTTTTTGCGGAAAAATTTTCCGTTTCATTTTTAGCCCTATCTATATGTTCTCAATCAAGTTCCCTAAAAAGAGGACCAATTTGTAAAAAAGGCAAACCAAGCGCGAGCGGCTAATCTGCCGAAGGGTCCTCAGTTATTGCGAATGCGCAAATAGAAAAGCTTCAAAGGACGAACCAAAAAACTCGCCGTTCGTCATTCCCCTCCCCGGCGTCGGAGAAGGCGAGGTAGGGAGGAGGTCAGCGCGCGGCGCGATGGATAACAACAATCTCCCAGCGGTGTGGGCAGCCGTAGGTCCTGGTGTTTCCGGCGTCGTCTTCGGCGCGGCCTGGTGGTTCTGGGTCGACGCCGTCGTCTGCAGCGCCACCGCCGTCCCTTTCCTCCACTACCTCCCCGGTAACGCCCTTCCCAAGCTTCGCCCCTTCGTCGCCTACAATCCCTATTCCCTGGAATCTGGTGGGTTTAAACCGGTCCGTGGTTCCGGGTTTGGATGCTTATTTAGGGTTCTTCGCTTCGTTCGCCGCGCTCATGTTCAATTGCGTCAAGAAGGAGGACATCAATGACAATTACTACTCGCCATACGACGACTCCGAGTGGAGGTGAGCGCATGTTCAACTGCGCTTGATTTTTTCTTCTGTTTTAGTAGTTTGATCTGGTAAAATTGGTGCCTATTAGGGCTAGTTATCAGTTACTTGCTCCGTACATGTAATTCTCTAGTTCATCGTAGCTTAGTGAAGTTGATAGGTGCAGATTATAATTTGCCAAGGAAGATGCATGGTTTGATGGACAGAACAAATATTTTTAGTTGGCACTCGTGATTTAAATTCAGGGACACATCAATGCTCATGTTCATTTCGTTTATGAAGAGAAGACAAATGGGCATATATGTCTCTTACTTCCCGTCGTTTATGCTCATGGAATACTTGGTTTTGGAACTGAAATAAATAAATGCTTAAGGTGGAGGATAGAAAACGATAGAGAACTCCCCTCCTGTAAATTTGAGATTCACTTTATATTAACTAGAAACCAATGAAGTATCGCTATAGCAAAATCTTATAGCACTATTTTCCTGTCAGAAACAACCATGGAAACCATCCCAGGACGAACTAGAGGGAATGACATTGGAAGATAGGATTCACTCAATCATCTACCTGATACTTTTATTTGGGAATCATCCAGGACTCTACCTGATAGTTTTACAAGGGAAACCATCTACCTATACTCCCTATCGTTGTGCCAAAGAAACTGGGACTTGCAGTTCTGACATAAATCCACTATTACTTTTTTCTGTCTTTCACAACCTCCTGTATTGTAATGAAATTAAAATGACGTGTAATTTTGAATTGCAGGTTGAAACTGTGGCTTTTCATTTCATATGTGGTGTCTTTTGTTTCCTTGGCTGCGGCTGTTGGTTTCTTGGTCCAAGATGCTCTTACAGATACAGGCCCATCGACATGGACTGGCATTGCTGGTGTCCTACAAACTGTGTTTGTGCTAATAAGGTACCTTCCACTACTTATATGTGGCTTAGTTTCACTCCCTCACTACCTTTTATCCTTCTCGTGTAATATTGGTGATATACGTTGCAGTGGGTTGATCTACTGGACTTGTCGTTCTGAAGATTGACTTGACAGCAAGAAATGTGGGTCTGTAGAGGTGTACCGGATATACGCTTGTTGGTGGAATATGCAGAAATAACTGTATCATGGAGAATGGTTTTGCCCTGATCTTGGTATCTCTGTAAATACAGTGAAGTTAGTTTTGAAAGTGTTTTTTAAGTTAAAATGCTTTGGTAAATGATACATAGTAGTAAAAATTAGATCATTTTACGCCTCCATAGGTCTGAATTTTCAAAAACATCAATTACATTTTAATATTTGGGAACTGTATTCTCTTAGAAAATTGGGAGGTTTGATGAATGACGAGTAGGTTGTTATACCATCTCATTCGTTTCATCTCCAACCTAAATGCCAGTGGTAGTCTGTCTAGTCGGAACGGTGCATCTTTATCTTTCCTCTTTTGAGCTTGCCGAAAGCCCTGGTTGATTTGCACAGGCGTATGCGAAGATTCTCGAGTTATGCTACTTGAGTGCTTGAGCAGTACGTAGGGTACTGGTGGTAGGCACAACTTTGTGAAGTAGGGACGATTTTCTTCGCATGTCCGGGGAGACAAGGAATAATATCCTGTTAAAGTCATGCCGTGTATGCTATTTTTATAGCTCTAAAATTCCTCGTGTTGTGCAGTCCATGAAGTGGGTATCTTTCATTGGAGAAGGCCCTATGTTGGTTATTTCTAGGCTATCCGGGTGTCAATTTATCAAGCAAAAGTTAAGATCATGAGAGTTCAGTGGATCATTTCGGTTTCCAGTCAATATTTTTGTTGGTTTTTGACTTTGACTGCTTATTAATCAAAGACATCTTTTATCTCTCGTAAGTAATAGTTAATGACTTGGTATGAGGATCAAGATGCATATAGATGCAAGTTGATCACTGGGTACTATATTTGGTTTAATCTCATAATAATTGTTGCTTAAATACAATACTTGGACCTTAGCGATGGAACATGATTCTAGGTTTTACTTGTATATGCTCACAAAGTGATGCATAATTTGGAACATGAATAATAGGATATGTTCCCGAGGGATAGATGAAAAGGGATGGGTTTGGATATGATTTTATTTCTCTCCCTCTCTGAGATGGGACTAGGGTGGCATAGATTTTAGTCTAAACCTCAATCTAGGGTATAAGCTTGTGGTCTCCACCACCTATATCAATTTGCATTGTCCATGGGAATCTTGTATATGCACTAAGTCCATCCATATGACTCCCATAAGAATATCCTCCTCCTAAACAAGATAGGTTTACTTTGCTCTCCTACCCCAACCTTGGGTAGGATGATATCTGTTTATCAGACTATGTTTCATAAATAGCCTAATCACCCTCCTTCAATAAGCATAATCATACACTTAACATGATCACTTTATTTCTTCACTACTCTTCCTAAATCCATATTCTGAGCTTGACACTAAAGCTCTTCACATACTTATACTAGAGATAACATGCATCTCCTTTATATGACTCATAAATCCAGATCCCTTAGGATGCTCAACTCACTTTCTTCATACTCCTACTCAAGGTTTTATGATCAAGATTACCACACATACTCTCCTTGAGATCTAGTCAATCCAATCAATGCATTGCCCTAGATGTTGACTTCTAGGGCCAGGATACCATAGTACTCATAATCATATTCCACCTTGTGGTTGTTTCTCCTACTCCTTCCATCTAGGTATCCATACTTGATTGTACCTATCTTCAGAGATTAAGAATATAACTTCCACCATTGTGGTATTCCCATATAGGGTCTATCTCCCACCACATGAATATTACTCCTCTTGTATCAATCTTATTTGTATCATAACTTGATTATCTTTGATCCATTGACTTCCCATATGTCACTGTCCCACTTCAATGTGACATGATAATGATCATTTTGTTCCATTGATCATATAGCTTAGTCTTCTATTTAGTTAATCATGTATTCCACACTCAATGTGATATCAAGATGATCATTACAATCCTTTGATCATATGGATTGGGTTCCATTTGGCTAATCAAGGTCCATGATTCACTGGTGCCAAACTATTCTCTTAGAATACCCCTTAGCTAAGAGAACTAAACACTTCTTAACTCCAAGATACTACACATTTGATACCCTCCTAGCAATGGTTCTAATCTTCTCAGAGTATACACCACACCTATAGTTGGGATATCTCCTCATCAACTTGGTATTAGGTTAATCTCTACTACTCCTGGGTTTGTGGATTAGATCCTAAAGTTCCATCTCAAGAGATGAGAAAGATACTGGAATTGATATAGACTCTCTTCTTGTTCTGGAGATAAATAGATTTAGATATAAAGGAATAGGATAGATCAAGAGTCAAGGGCAAGAATTGTGTAATCTTGTTTTATGCTAGGCATGGCTTCAATGGTTTAGGTTTATGAACTACCATGATACTCATGGTAGTATTGGATATAAGGTTCTGAAGTGATGTTTTAACATATTAATCCTACCTCACATTCATCTCCTTTTGCTATTATTATAATTATCCCTACCCAAAATAAGGTTGTTAACAAAGGTCATGTTGAAGTTTATCGCGCTTCAGTCGATGAGCTACTTAAATTCCATCAACTCAAGAGAAACTTCAATCACTTTGACTAGTTTTATTAAAAGCATGAAAATTTCCCAGATTTTCTATGCATGAATGCAATGCACACTTTGGTTTCCTATTTATTTCTAGTCTCACATCTTGGAATGTTACAGACTCTCCCCCTTAAAATAAACTTCGTCCTCGAAGTTCAAACTCTCTTGCGTTTGGGCTGAGCTTATCGTTGATGTCGTCTAGCTTGCAACTCCATCTCCAAATAATTTGGATATAGATACTATCCCTTTGTTCAGAGTATCTCTTGAATCCTCTTTGTCCGATTCTGAACAATTATCACTAGAATAAATCCTACATTGTCTTCCAACATTCTTGGAGAATCCAATAGTCTTTGGCACCTTAGTTTACTTAGTTTTACAAACTATTTTGGTTAGGTCTTCACACTAGGGTATCAACTTTCTATTTACAGCCGGGTTATTGTCTATAAAACAAGGTTTCACGGAGCTCATAATAATACTTTAGAGGTCCATTAAAGCATAGGTATTTCTAAAAAATCAATTCCAAGGAATGGATTAGACTCATTTAGCCTATCCAATCTAGGGTTTTGGTTCACCTTCATAAGTTTGATCTTGGTCCTTTATGCTTGAAAAGTTACCCACTGTGGTTCATACTAGGTGTGGTTCATGGTCAACTTCTTCTAACTCCTTTTGGTCAAGTTAGGGTCTAGTTGTTACTCCCTTGAGGTATAAACCTTGATGTCCAATCTAATTACCCTCTGAGACAGCTATTCAAATAGTGTCTTGAGAGAACGTTATGAATATAAGGCTAACCTCAGAGTAGTTGAGGTCTTATACTTCCAACTTGGGGCTCACTCTCCTCTTTAGGCTTTCCTAATTGTCTCTAAAAGTCTCATCCTCTAACTATTTGGACTCCATGGTTAGACTGCAAGTCTGGGTTGGTCTTACTACTATGTCTGTATAATGGTCTCTCGAAGATATCTGCGGTGTACCCACACAGTTGTGGATATCCGGTATGAGTTATTCGATTATATGTTTAAGTAGGATGTTCTATTCAACTATTGGATGTATGTAATTACTCAGAAGTTCTAAAGGTTGATGAGAATTAGGGTATACCATCGCTATCTATCCTAATTTAATTGGTAGGATTCATACAAAGCAATGGGAGAAATCCGGCAGAGTTTCTCTTGTATCGGAGGACATCCACGACAGGCAATTGTATAAGTTAATCAAAACAAGAACTAACAGGGTTATAAATGAACCAATGGCTTCAACGGATCATTAATAACATGAAAACCTACAAAAATCTCACAAGTCTTGGTCCGTAAACAAAGACTACAACTCTAAGATAAGGAAAGGCATTGCTAACGTCATAACCACCAATCTACAGTTCAAGATTTTGGGACTAGGGATCAAAGTTATACATAAATGTTATGTGTCTTAGTCACGCTATCAACACTGGGGTTACCACTCCTAGGCTGAATAAAGCAGCAAGCAATACCGAAATGGATCATCGGTACTACAACACCTCAATCAACCCGTGATGTACTAAGCCTAACCAAGGTTGCATAACAACGAGCTCAAATACCTCAAACTCAATTGTAGCTAACCTAATTAGTGGTCCCTCTAATCATACTCCTTTCTTCAGAGCTTGCTTTGCAAAAAATTCACCATGGGAATCCTATAATTGTCACATGTAAGGTGACTTCGCTTGCATTCCCTTCTGGTTTGGCTTCCTTCTTCTTGAGATTTCTTCATCTTTGTCTTGACTACGTTAGGAATTCGTCTCTCCCTCACATGAATCCCTTAACCCTCTAGATCAATACCATGAAGTAAGAACTTGTAGCGCCCTACCTTTTGAAAAAGGCAGAACTCCTCTGTTAAGTGCTATTCCCTGGATCACTGATAGCACCACAATACAAAATGTAGTAATCATTGCAACAGTATCAAAGTTATAACTTAGATCCAGTTACATATGGTTCAAACCTTACAAATTCACAGCGGAATAACAAAGTGGCAATGAGCCTTCATTTTCATCACTTGCCACAGGTAGACATGTTGGAATGTAGACTCGAGATCTTACTATTCGTTCCTCATCCGAATAACCTGCACATTTGAATATGCAGCCCCAATAAAAAGGGGTCAGTACAACAGCGTACTGGCAAATGACACATATATGGTGGCTGTTGTGAGAGAACTATACTACCTGATATTTGGTTGGTGGATCTTTTGGGCTAATATGCATAAAGCCAATTTTATCCTACATTTGCTTTCAAAATTTTATATTTTTAAGGGTCAAAATAACCCCCATACACTACATACTAGCTGGGCATGTAGTTCTGGGCAAAACTCAACAAAGTCCGAACAACAGTAACCACCACCCCTCGGAGTGCATGGCCCTGAGCTCCTACCTAAGGGTTTCTAGTCAAATTTTAATCATTCAGAAACGGTGATGAGATTCTTCTGTACATTCCATGCCTAGAGACTCAAATTGTCCATAACTGGGTACATGACTAATCGATTAGGTTGGCACCATATAGGGGTTGTACACTTTCACCTTAAGACTCATTCTACCCATATAGAATGAGACAAGACCTTTCAGAAGGAGAGAGCAACCATACTAGCAAGACCCGTTCCCACTTGCAATTCTGCTACCACCTAATGTCTTGCTCACAAGTTGAACTCTCACATCCTACTCAATCAAGACAGAGCCTATAATGTCATAAGGCTGCACTGGAAGTACTCTAAAGCACAGAAGACATGGTAATCTCTCTAATCCTGGGTGGCAATCCCGAGTGGCCCCCTGAGCACACATCCTCTCGAGGCATGTGTTCCAGAGCCCACCTACTTCGTCTCCTCTTATCAAATCAATCCACCTAGGTGATCCATGATTGCTATTGATGGCGCGGTAAATGACCGGCTAGTTGGGAAACCCCAAGAGAAGGTTTGATGAATATAGCAGCAAGTTTTTCCCTCAGTAAGAAACCAAGGTTTAATCGTCCAGTAGGAAAAAGCCAAACTCAAGAAGGTGATGCTTGCTAGCTTCGCGACAGCTCCGGACAATTCATAGGGCGCCTCGTCCAAGCTTTGCTTTGACAGCTGCAACGCGGAACCTGCACACAACACAACCAAATACTTTGTTCCCAACTTACGATGAGGTTGTCAATCTCACCGGTTTGCTTGAAATAAAGGGTATGAGCGTATCGAGTGGAAAGCAATAGTAATATGCGAGTAAAGTAAACAGTGCGAGTAAAGTAAACATGTGATAGCAATATAAAGGAAGTAGGACCGGGGTCCACAGTTCACTAGTGGTGTCTCTCCATAAGATAAAATAATACATGCTGGGTAAACAAATTACAGTTGGGCAATTGATAGAATAAAGACAACGTGCATATGTCGAGAGGATCACTATGAGATTTACTCTAGGCATTACAATAAGATACATAGACCGCCATCCAACTGCATCTATGACTAATAATCCACTTGTGGTGAATCAATCCGAGAACTCCACAAGTATTAAGTTGCGAAAAACAGATAACTGCATTAAGCAAAGTGTGTAATGTAAACAAAGTATATGCCCTTGAGCATATGAATGTTGTTTTATCCCTAGTGGCAACAGCACATCTACAACCTTAGAGGTTTCTGTCACTCCCCCAGATTAAATAGAGGCATGAACCCAACTATCGAGCATAAATACCCCCTCTTGGAGTCACTAGTATCTACTCGGCCAAGATAGCTACTAACAACGGAGAGCATGCAAGATCATAAACAACATAGAGATAACATAAGATAATATTCAGCACATCAACTCAATCATAACACCAATATTCATCGGATCCCAATAAACACAACATGTAGAATTACATAACGGTGATCTCGATCATGTAAGGCAGCTCACGAGATCTAAACATGAAGCACATAGTGGATAAGACAACCATCTAGCTACTGCTATGGACCCATAGTCCAAGGTAGACTACTCACTCATCGCACCGGAGGCAAGCATGGCGATGAAGAAGACCTCCGATGGCGATTCCCTTCTCCGGCAGGGTGCCGGGAAGAGCTTCTGGACCCTCCCGATCTCGGGTTGACGACGGCGGCGGATCGCGATGTATTCTGGATAAGTGATCGGGTGTTTAGGTTTTTCCCGTCGGGGGGTCTTTATAGGCGAAGGGGCATCGTCAGAAGTGGACCGAGGCGGCCACACACATAGGGGGTGTGGCCTAGCCCTGGGTCGCGCCGCCCTGTTGTGTGGGCCCCTCATGGCCCCACTCCGTCTCCTCTTCGGTTCTCTGGAAGCTTCGGTGAATTTCTAGAT
Source organism: Dactylis glomerata (assembly GCA_007115705.1). NCBI lineage: Eukaryota > Viridiplantae > Streptophyta > Magnoliopsida > Poales > Poaceae > Dactylis > Dactylis glomerata. The sequence goes on along the minus strand of QXEO01001278.1, from coordinate 3,149,709 downwards.
GTTTGGCTTTTGTTTCGTCCAATTCCGAGAATATTTCCTGTGTAACTTTTCTGAAACACAAAAACAACAGAAAATAGGGAACTGGCACTGTGGCATCTCGTTAATAGGTTAGTTCTGGAAAATGCATAAAAACGCCACGAAGTGTAACGAAACACCAAGCAAATGGTGTAAAACAAGCATGTAGCATTAAAAATTATAGATACGTTAGAGACGTATCAATCCATTTAGTTAAAGTTCTTAATTTGTTCACAAAACACTTTATCAAAGTGATCATAGCATGGCATCAATATTCAGAATATTTTAGCATCCTAACAAGTGGGGTTTGAGGATGGCTACACTTCTAGGATCTAAGCACTTTGTAAACAGATGATAATTCCACCTATCATGCATACTACTGGAAATCACTAATGCAGTAGTAAAAGTAGGTAGAAAGGATGTGTGTCACTTGCCTTTTGAAGATCATGATCTTTTCACTTCTCTCAACTAAGCACGTAGCTCTCCGTACAAGATATAACATAGAAGTAACACAACATAAACACACCATACAATCCAAACATAATCAAACAAGTCAAACAATTAAAAAGGGTTTGGTTCAACATTTTAGATTTCTTAAGATATTGTGATAAGGGACATATGGCAAAAGATTTGGTTTGTAGGATATGGATTTGAGGGTTTGGAGGGCAAGGTCAAAAGATTTGTAACATCCCAAGTTTTTATCAAATTTTGGAATAAAAAAATTGTTTTGTTTGTATTGATTGAAATTTCACAGGGATTTAAAACTTTTGAGTTTATTTAAAAGCTTTATTATAAAAACTATTTCAAACTTTTTATTATTGTTGAAGAACTCTTTTGAGAAAATAGAATTTTCAAAATACTATTTTGTGTCTATTCAAAACCTATGCAAGCATTCTTGCAAAGATATGATTTACCAAATGGTTTATATTAAATAAAGTTTGCATTTCAAAAGCCATGTTTGAAAATGAATTTTAAAATGTTATTTTTAAAAAAGTACTTTCTCTGATTTCAAAGGATTATTCTTCAAACCATATTTCTATCTTTGCATTATGCAAATAAAACTTTTGTCTAAATTTATAAAGTTTTATTTAAAAATCTTGTTTTAATTTAAAAACATGTTTATTACTATTTAAAAAGGTTGCTTGGAATTTTAGGAAATTTTAGAAGTTGGTTTGATTGGTTTTGAAACTATTTTGAAAAAGTTATGAAAGAAATAGAAAACAGGAAAAGAAAACGAATCTGAACAAAAAATAAATAAAGAAGGACGCGTGGGCAACCATTCGGCCCAAGCCGAAAAGCCACCCACGGCCCAACTTCCCGCCTACCCGGAGTGGTACACCGCCCTCCTCTTTCTCCCGCTGACAGGCTGATACGTCTCCAACGTATCTATAATTTTTTATGCTCCATGCTTGTTTTTACACCATTTGCCTATTGTTTCGTTACACTTAGTGGCACTTTTATGCATTTTCTGGAACTAACCTATTAACAAGTTGCCATAGTGCTAGTTTCCTGTTTTCTGCTGTTTTTGTGTTTCAGAAGTGATACACAGGAAATATTGTCGGAATTGGACGAAACAAGTTCCTGAAGTCTTATTTTACCTGGAAGCTTCCAGAGATCCGAAGAGAAGTAGGAGGGGGGCCACCAGGGCCCCACACACAGGGGCGGCGCGGCCAGGCCCCTGGCCGCGCGGGCCCCATGTGAGGGCGCCTGGCCCCTCCTCTGACATCGACCCTTCGCCTATAAAGACCCCCCGACGGAAAAAACCTAAGTACCCGATCAGATTTCCAGAACACATCGCGATCCACCGCCGCCGTCGACCTGAAGATCGGGAGGGTCCAGAAGCTCTTCCTGGCACCCTGCCGGAGAGGGGAATCGCCACCGGAGGTCTTCTTCATCGCCATGCTTGCCTCCGGAGCGATGAGTGAGTAGTCTACCTTGGACTATGGGTCCATAGCAGTAGCTAGATGGTTGTCTTCTCCACCATGTGCTTCATGTTTAGATCTCATGAGCTGCCCTACATGATTAAGATCACCGTTATGTAATTCTACATGTTTGGTTTGTTGGGATCCGATGAATATTGGTGTTTATGATTAAGTTGCTGTACTGAATTATATCTTTTATTATCTCTATGTTGTTTATGATCTTGCATGCTCTCCGTTGTTAGTAGCTATCTTGGCCGAGTAGTTGCTAGTGACTCCAAGAGGGGGTATTTATGCTCGATAGTGGGTTCATGTCTCTATTTCACCTGGGGGAGTGACAGAAACCTCTAAGGTGGTAGATGTGCTGTTGCTACTAGGGAGAAAACAACATTCATATGCTCAAGGGCATATGCTTTGTTTACATTACACACTTTGCTTAATGCAATTATCTGTTGTTCGCAACTTAATACTACTGGGGTGTTCGGATTGATATCCCCGGGAGTGGATTATTAGTCATAGATGCAGTTGGATGGCGGTCTATGTATTTTGTTGTAATGCCCAGAGTAAATCTCATAGTGATCTTCTTGACATATCACGTTATCTTTATTCTATCAATTGCCCAACTGTAATTTGTTTACCCAGCATGTGTTATTTTATCTATGGAGAGACACCACTAGTGAACTGTGGACCCCGGTCCTATTTCCATCATATTGCTATCACCTGTTTACTTTACTCGTACTGTTTACTTTACTCGCATACTATATTGTTTTCCACTCGATACACTCATAACCTTTGTTTCAAGCAAACCGGTGAGATTGACAACCTCATCGTAAGTTGGGAGCAAAGTATTTGGTTGTGTGTGTGCAGGTTCCGCATCACCTTCAGTCGTCGCCGTCTCTCCTCTCCTGATCGATAAACCTTGGTTTCTTAACTGAGGGAAAATTAGCTGCTATACTCATCATACCTTCCTCTTGGGGTTCTCAACGGGCTGGTCATCACCACGCACAAGGAAGCTTCTGGTGCAATCAATCACCTGCCATCAAGCTAATTTTCTGGCGCCGTTGCCGGGGAGGAAGAGAAGACTTCTGCGAGGGGAGTTTTTCGCACACACATCTTTTACTTTGTTTTATTGTTTTGCTTTACTTTATTTATTTTACCTGCATCGTTTTTATATCAAAAACCCAAAAAAATTAGAATCCTTGGTAGTTGTTATTTCTTTACTTTAGTTTATCATGTTGATCCCTAAGTTCGTTCTGGAGGACCTCTCAGTAGGTAGTGGTTCGATTATTGGCAAAAGTAACATTGAGGAGTTCTTTAATCACATTAGTATGCATAAGGAAGTTGAGGAAAAGTCTTTGGTTGAGTTGGCTCCTAGTTATGAAGTTGCTTCTGCTCATTTAGTTCACATGTTAGAAGCTAGGTTTGCTAGTCTTAATCCTTCTATGCAATACATGTTCCTTAAGCTTCATGAAATTGAGGATCCCGAAAAGAAAGCTTTTATTTTAGAAACCTTGCGCACAGAATTTAGAGATGTTGCAATTGAGGCTAGGAAAGTTTTTAAGAAGTTTAATAAGCTTGGCTCGCCTGTTAAGGTTGTTGGTACGCCCGATGATTTTAAAATACCAATACCTTATGAACTTATAGGAATTCATGATGCTTGGGAAAAGAATTCCAGTTGGATTTGCCCTGAAAATCTTTTCGATGAAAGTAGTGTGCCAAAGCGTGATCGTAAAGGAGTTTCAAAAACTCAGTTGAACATATTTTCCTTCATTGTTGAAAAGATCTCTGCTGTTGATCTTAATGCTTCATCACTTGATATTACTTGATTCGCAATTTTCTGCGCCTAGCTCAAAGGCGTTAAAGAAAAGCACTCTTGGGAGATAACCCAATGTTTTCTTTTCTGTACTCTTTCTTTTATTTGAGTCTTGAAAGTCATTACTACTGTAATGACCGCTCCTTATCTTGTTTATTTCGTTTTTGTGCCAAGAGAAGCCTCTAATTTGAGTGAGGTAAAGATTTGGGGATGTTGCTATCCTGAAACTGTTTTCGGTGCTGCACCGTAAAAATTCGTGAAAATTCTCTGTTTATCTTTTGGACCTGCGATTTCTTGTGCATATGCCCCAGGTTATATCCAAACTTTTGTTAGCTGAACACTTTTTGATTTGAGCAACATAAAATCCCTCAAAAATTCGACCTTTGTCAGCTGTTCAGTTTTGACAGATTTCTGCCAATATTTGTGTTTGCCACATTATCGCTTTCTTTTGAGTTCTTTTGATCACGGAACTTTTGGGGAGGTTGATACAGTAGTATTTGCTATATATGTGGTGGTTTTGAGTTGAAACCTGAAGCAAATAGAGGGTTGATTATATGTTATGCTTGCACTAATGTTGCTAATAGAATTGTGTTTAGTTTTGTATGAAGGAAGTTTTCAAGTGTAGGGATTGGAGAATGATGAGATGAGTTGAAGAATGGACAAAAGCTCAAGCTTGGGGATGCCCATGCATCACCCCAAGAAATATCCAAGAAGTACAAGCGTCAAAGCTTGGGGATGCCCCCGAGGCACCCCTTCTTCATCGGCAAAAATTAGGTCACCTTTCAAAACACTATATTTTTATTGCTTCATGCACTATGTGTTTTTCTTGGAGCGTCAGTTGTTTTAGTTTTCTTAGTTGGTTTAGTTTGTTTGTGTGCTGCAATAAATGGTTGGACCCCAACAAATTTCCTTTGGAGGAGATGTACTCGTTTTCATTTGCAAAGAACGCTCTAGTTTTCACTCTTATTAAAAATCGAGCGTTCTTCTTTTTCTGCTGCTGCTTTTGGTTCTCGTTTTCGCCTTGATTTGCGTTCAGACCTTGTCATATCTTTTCATCAAGGTGTATTTTTGCCTCTGATCTTTATTGGTTTTCATCAAAAGAGGTGTTTATAAAAATTTCAAATGGTGTTGGATAAGAGAAAAAGCTTTGTGCAAAATAGTGGTACAAGAAGGAGCTTGTGTAGACTGCGGCTTAGGCTTTTTCATGTCATGCTTGATGTCTTTTTGGTAGTATGCTTAGTGGTTTTGCTGTAGCATGACTTGTCTCAAATAACTGAGATTGCTTAATGAGCCTTTGAAAAAATCATGCGTTGTTTTTATTGTATGGAAGCATTATTTTGGTTTTCTCCTTGATGCTTTATTTGGGTTGACTTGGCGCATGCTCACACATGTTAGACTCTTACAAAGTTGCCAATAGCCTCTATGATCATTTAGTTTTTGACTTTTGATGCCATCTTATGCTTCTTTTAATGTCGCTTTGTCGCTTTGCATGATTATGGCCATTATTGCTCTCTTATTTGGTCGCTCCCAGTCTTTTGCTAGCCCTCGCCTTGTACTTAGTATGAGCTCTACTCGTGCATCCAACTCCTAAAAGCCAAAGTTTTCCAAAGTGTCCACCATACATACCTACTAGCAATTTGCTATTCCAAGTAAATTTGACTTGCTTTTATTTTCTCTTCAAATTAAACTCTTACCAGTGTTATGCGAAATTCGGTCAGTAAAGCTCTCACGAACCGGAAGGCACACTTTACTTTTTCCTGTTCTTAAAAAATTGACATTGTGGTCTCTTATGTTGAGTTGTTATGCTTGCAAGTTGTAAGTTGGATTCTAGCCCAGCCATGCTGTCATGGGGCAAGCTTTCAATATGGCACTTCTTATTTGAGTTGATATCGTGATCTTTTGTTTATGGATGCCCGCGGTGTGAAATGAATTGGGAATCTTGTGGGGATCATGGAGCTTATATATGTGTTAAGGAGACGCTGGGCCGCCAATCTAAGCCATGCATAATTCATGGTGGAAATTTACAGCATACCCATGGTGAACATTCGACGACGCATCTCACAATAAAAAGCTAAATAAAAGGCAAATAAAAGAGATGTCGAGGTGTTCATTGTCTGCTTGTCCTGTCATTTTGGTGTGGGCTTGTTCCATGTCATCGGGCACGGAGGTACCCCATTGGCGGTTCTCAATGATATGCATATACTTACAATGACAAGAGCCTTGCTTGGGACTCTAAGTAAAGTAGCATGAGGTTTGGGTACTCGTATTCACGGGGCACGAGGTTTTCAACTTATGATTTGTCAAGCATATGCATCATAATTGTTCTCGCATTAACTTTAACCATTCAAGATGCTTATGATGGGGGCAATGAGAGCTCAAAGCCGGTAAGTACCATAATTTTTGAAGGTTATAAAACTTGCAATCACTGCTTCCCTCTGCGAAGGGCCTTTCTTTTACTTTTATGTTGAGTCACCACCTTCTTTCTTTATGCACCATTAAGAGAGCATAGTTGTCATTCTTAGTGTGATATGCATTGTCCCAAAGTTCATTGATTGATTCATAATGATTGGTTTCACTTGTTCTTAAATTATTTGTATCTAGTCGCCCTCTTAAACTTGAAGGTGTCCTATGCATTTATGTTTTGCTCTCTTTGAAGGACAAGCTGAAAACCATTTGTATGTTTTTCCTTATGATTTGAACACACGTTTGACTTTCATTGTTTCATTATCATGATCTTTTGTTTGTGTTCATTTGCATGTTTACAACATGGTTGCTAAGTTTCTTATTGTCATGATTATATCTTCATGCCCATGTTTTAAGTTCTTATGATCCCAGCTCACAAATGCTTACATATATGATCAAGATTGTGTAGGTGCATGTCACCTCAAAAATTATTCTTTTGTTATCACTTACCTACTCGAGGACGAGCAGGAGTTAAGCTTGGGGATGCTTGATATGTCTCCAACGTATCTATAATTTTTCATGCTCCATGCTTGTTTTTACACCATTTGCCTATTGTTTCGTTACACTTAGTGGCACTTTTATGCATTTTCCGGAACTAACCTATTAACAAGTTGCCATAGTGCCAGTTTCCTGTTTTCTGCTGTTTTTGTGTTTCAGAAGTGATACACAGGAAATATTCTCGGAATTGGATGAAACAAGTTCCTGAAGTCTTATTTTACCCGGAAGCTTCCAGAGATCCGAAGAGAAGTAGGAGGGGGGCCACCAGGGCCCCACATACAGGGGCGGCGCGGCCAGGCCCCTGGCCGCGCGGTCCCCGTGTGAGGGCGCCTGGCCCCTGCTCTGATATCGACCCTTCGCCTATAAAGACCCCCGATGGAAAAAACCTAAGTACCCGATCAGATTTCTAGAACACATCGCGATCCGCCGCCGCCATCGACCCGAAGATCGGGAGGGTCCAGAAGCTCTTCCCAGCACCCTGCCGGAGAGGGGAATCGCCACCGGAGGTCTTCTTCATCGCCATGCTTGCCTCCGGAGCGATGAGTGAGTAGTCTACCTTGGACTATGGGTCCATAGCAGTAGCTAGATGGTTGTCTTCTCCACCATGTGCTTCATGTTTAGATCTCATGAGCTGCCCTACATGATTGAGATCACCGTTATGTAATTCTACATGTTTGGTTCGTTGGGATCCGATGAATATTGGTGTTTATGATTAAGTTGCTGTACTGAATTATATCTTTTGTTATCTCTATGTTGTTTATGATCTTGCATGCTCTCCGTTGTTAGTAGCTATCTTGGCCGAGTAGTTGCTAGTGACTCCAAGAGGGGGTATTTATGCTCGATAGTGGGTTCATGTCTCTATTTAACCTGGGGGAGTGACAGAAACCTCTAAGATGGTAGATGTGCTGTTGCTACTAGGGAGAAAACAACATTCATATGCTCAAGGGCATATGCTTTGTTTACATTACACACTTTGCTTAATGCAATTATCTGTTGTTCACAACTTAATACTACTGGGGTGTTCGGATTGATATCCCCGGGAGTGGATTATTAGTCATAGATGAAGTTGGATGGCGGTCTCTGTATTTTGTTGTAATGCCCAGAGTAAATCTCATAGTGATCTTCTTGACATATCACGTTATCTTTATTCTATCAATTGCCCAACTGTAATTTGTTTACCCAGCATGTGTTATTTTATCTATGGAGAGACACCACTAGTGAACTGTGGACCCCAGTCCTATTTCCATCATATTGCTATCACCTGTTTACTTTACTCGTACTGTTTACTTTACTCGCATACTATATTGTTTTCCACTCGATACACTCATAACCTTTGTTTCAAGCAAACCGGTGAGATTGACAACCTCATCGTAAGTTGGGAGCAAAGTATTTGGTTGTGTGTGTGCAGGTTCCGCATCACCTTCAGTCGTCGCCGTCTCTCCTCTCCTGATCGATAAACCTTGGTTTCTTAACTAAGGGAAAATTAGCTGATATACTCATCATACCTTCCTCTTGGGGTTCCCAACGGGCTGGTCATCACCACGCACAAGTAAGCTTCTGGTGCAATCAATCACGTGCCATCACAGGCCGGCCCCGCCTATCAGCATCTCCTTCAAGCTTCGGTCGGAGTCTGGCCCGGACACGGAAGCTCCCCGAGCCCTCCGATCAATCTCGCCTGTCATGGGAATTTAGAGACAGTAGCCATGGGGATGGCTTAACGGAGGGGCTCGACGGTGTGCGACGATGGGGCTGGCTCGGGATTGTGCAACTGAGACACCACGGTTTACCCAGGTTCAGGGCCCTCCACACCAGAGGTAACACCCCTACTTCCTGCCTTGTTTCTTATTATCTTCACAGTGGTTACAACACTCCTCGAGCTGTTCGGTCTAGAGGAGGAAGAAGAAGATCGGATCTCCCTAGTCTAAGGGTCCAGACCCCCTTATATAGGCGGGGGTCTGGTTACAGGTTAGGTGGCCGGCTGCCCGGCTGCCGGCTCCTCCCTGGCTGCGTCTTCGGCGTGATCCTCTGGCCCCCTGACTACTCGTCTGACGGTGGCACTTTATAAAGTGCCTTTCCCCCCTTGGACCGGCATCTGGGAGGCATATGCCCTCCCTTTTGCCTCGGATCCTTTCGTGGGGAAGGCTCCTGCTCACTGGTTGGTGGAGTCTGGACGTGGCTTGCGTTAGGCATGTCCCTTGCCTCTGTCGATCTTGTCGGGGCCAGGCCACTTTTGGCGAAACTGCCGTTGGAGGAATCTTGTCGCCTTCGCCTGGCTCTGGCTCTCCTCGGTGGAGTCGCCAGCCAGCTGCTAGCGCAGCTGGCCCTTTGGGGCAGAGCCGATCTTCTTGACTTAGTGCCGTGGAGCTTCCTGGGATGCCAGCCGGCAGACAGCGCTGCCCTTGGCATACCCCGGAAGTCATCCCCATGACACTAGCCCCCAAAACTGGCGAAGTCTCATGGGTCAGCATGGGGTTTCGGCGGGTTCTATTCCTCGCCGAAGTCTGCACATTTCCGTCAAAGTCCCAGGATTCTTCGTCCGGCTCGGAAGTTGTCGGTCTTGAGGTCAAGTTTCACGGAGTGTCACCGACCGTCTCGGGACGTGCCGGCTCCAAGATTGATCCGGCTGGCAGCCGCCATGCGGCCGCTAGCCAGTACCCAGCCCCTCGGAACTTGAACCGCTTCGGGTTCTGATCCCACTCTGCGACTAGTGTAGTGCCGCAGTGTTATGTCTTGTCGCCTGGACTCTTCGGTCTCCGTAATGATTTTGTAGACCGTCATGTGGCGAGACACGGCTTACATCAGTGATGTGTCCTATCAAAGCGCCACACGTTTGATTTACTCGCATTAAACCGGCTCGACTTTTCACACCCTGCCATCCTTTAAAGTCTCGGAGCTCTCGAGGGGTTTTCCCCACTCCCGAGCACCTTCAATCCTCTTCGCCAAGCGGTTCCTTCATCTTCTCCAGCCCACCTCCTTCACCACCATGTCGCCGACCAGAGCTCTTAGCGGGACTGGGGCCGGAGTTCCTAGCGGATCGGGCGAGCGCAAGCGCGGCCGCCCGCTCGAAAGCAGGAACAAGGGTGAAGGATCCGGCGGCGATGCCGCCGGTTCCCCTCAAGCGCGGCCGCTCACCGGACAGCCGCAATAAGAGAACTTTGGCAGCACTTGCGGCCGCGGCCGCCGTGGAGTCTGCCAGGGCGGCTCCCACCGCCGTCGTTGTTGCGGCCCCTGCAGGAGCGGTTACCTCTGCCGCCGCTGATGCCATGGCTCCCGCGGGTGCGGCCTCCACCGCTAGCCTTGCCATGACTCCCCTTGAGGCAGCGGCCGCCATCGTTGGTGCCGGGATTGCGGTCGGGGCGGCTCCCCCGGGCCTCGCTGGTGCAGGCATCGGCGGCTCATCTAGCGCGGCTGCCGCCGTGGTGTGCAGGCGCAGGCCTCGGCGCTCGCCGACGCGGCAGCGGCTCTCCTACATCTGAGAGCACGGATTCACCACCTTCGTGGTCCATCTTTGGGCCAGGTGTGAGGTGCGCCTGTCGCTCCCCCCCCCAGTTTCATCGGCACCCTGGGGAGGAATCCCCTGATGAGCGTCATGGTGGAAGAGGGCAGTGGCGGCCAGCCGCTGTACCTCATCGAGATCCTTCACGACGAGCAGAGGAAGAGCTACCTCGCCGACGGCTGGACGAGGTTCATCAACGACTACGACTTGAAGTGCAGCTGGTCCCTCATCTTCACTCGTCGTGTCGGGTCGCCCATCCTCTGCGTCCGTGTCGTCGACACCTCCGGCTGCGCCCGCGCCTACTCCCCCTAGCCGTGAGCGGCAAGCGCCCCCAAAGCTCCTTCCTTGACGACAGCCTCGTCAGTGGAGAATTCCAGGAGCTTAAGGTGGGGGAGTATATTTTGTTGCCTTGGCCCTTAGCGTGGCCCTATTTATGTAATCGCCCGCTATATGTTAAGAACTTTCACTTCCTGCAAATCTTGCTTGTCATGTCATTGTGGAAATTTGCTCTGCCTAGTTCTTGCATGAATGTCTTCTGTTTCCATCAGAGCGTGGAGACGATTTCATAGTAGGGACTCCTCCTACGCTAGGCCCAACGCTGCGTAGGCCTGTAGGTATGGGCTAAGATAGCCGCCAACCTAACGAGACGTTTCTGGCGAGCTCTTCCGGCTTTAGCATGGAGAGAAAGGTGCCTCTGCTGGCCGGCTTCGGGAGGTGCAGGCTATCACCGGCTTGAGGAAATAGGAATGGAAGCTGCGTCCTGTGCCGGCTCGGGCGAGACCGGAGCCGGCACGTCTCCCCTTCTCGAGCCTTCGCATAACCCTTGCCGCGGCTGGAGTGAACCTCCAAACCACTGGCCTTAGCCATTTCTTTGCGAACGCTAGATTTTGATTTCAACGCTCTTTTGCTGGTTATGTCGCAGCGCCAACTGATCGAACAGCCGGCGAGGGATTGGAGCCGGCCCATTTCTAAAGGCCAATTCCCTTTCCCCTAGCCCCCGAGTTTTGGGGCAGCTAGAATAACAGCTGGCTTGAAACTAGGATGTGCATTAGACTGAGGATGCGCCACAGATGCCAAGTCCAGCCGGATGCCCTTCTGGCTGCAGTACTCTGCGAAGACTCGCTTTGCGAAGTTTGTCCCATTGTCAGTGATGATACTGTGGGGAACTCCATATCTTGTGATGATCTCGTTGAAGAACTTGATGGTTGATGAGCCGTCAAGTTTTTTGATTGGCTTGGCTTCGATCCACTTGGTGAACTTGTCTACTGCGACCAGCAGGTGCATCAAGCCCCCGGGCGCTGTTTTGAATGGTCCCACCATGTCCAGGCCCCAGACAGCGAATGACCAGGTGAGCGGGATGGTCTTGAGGGTTGCCGCTGGAGTGTTCCGATGCTTGGAGAAGCGCTGGCAGCCGTTGCAATGCTTCACCAGTTGATCTGCGTCCTTCAGGGCCGTCGGCCAATAGAAACCGTGACGGAAGGCCTTAGCCACCAAGGCTCTGGAAGATGTGTGATGCCCGCACTCCCCTTGATGTATCTCTCTCAGCAGCTCTAGCCCTTCTTCCGCCTTGATGCACTTCTGGAAGATCCCTGACACGCTGCGCTTGTACAGCTCACTGTTGATGATGGTGTATGCTTGCGCACGACGTTGAAGTCGCCTAGCTTCCGCTTCTTCTTGTGGCAAGTCCCCGGTGATGAGGTAGTTGGAGAATGGCTCCGCCCAAGATGGTATCTCCCGGATGTGGAAGACACTGGCGATCAGGAGATCAGCAGCCCCTGGGTCCGTCGCCATGCCGGCTTCGTTTGGTTGGCCAGCTGTGGGGGCCGGCCTGGAGATGGCAGCCCCCGAGTCCTTCGTCGAGCTGGCCGCGCTGGGCTGGCCGGCTGCTTCCTTCAGATCCGAGGCGGTAGCCCCCGAGTCCGGTGGCGGCATCTGAGCCAGAGCAGGGTCTTCGGGCACGTAGATGGAGGTGGATTCTGGCGAGGGCTTGATGGACGGCTTGCGGATGATCTCCAACGACACCCCAGCTGGGATATCTTGCTTGGTGGAGCCGATCTTGGACAGCCGGTCCGCCTCGTTGTTGTTTGCTCTGGGGACATGATGGAACTCGCAGCCCTCGAAGAATCCGCAGAGCTGCTACACGTAGAAGCAATAGGAGGCCATGTTGGCGTCCTTGGTGTCCCATTCCCCCGAGACCTGGTGCGACACCAGGTCGGAGTCTCCGAAGTAGAGGATCCCCCGAATGCCAATCTCCTTGGCCAGCTTGAGCCCATGCACCAGGGCCTCGTATTCGGCGACTTTGTTCGACGCGCGGAAGTTTATCTGCAACACGTACTGCAGCTTGTTTCCCTTGGGTGAAATGAGGACGACGCCAGCTCCCAAGCCCCCGAGCATCTTGGAGCCATCGAAGTTCATGCGCCAGTATGTTGAGTCTAGAGCCGGCAGCAAGTACTGGTGCTCTCCCCAGTCAGCGAAGAAATCCGCTATGATCTGAGACTTGATCATCGTCCTAGGCTTGTACTGGATGGTGTGAGCGGAAAGCTCAATCGCCCATTTAGCTACCCTGCCCGTTGCATCCTTGCACCCTATGATCTCCGAGAGCGGAGTAGTGCTCACCACCGTGATAGGATGCTCCTCAAAGTAGTGCTTCAGCTTCCTGGCCACCATGTACACGCCGTACGCGACCTTCTGGTAGTGCGGGTAGTTTTGCTTGGAGAGAGTGAGCACCTCACTCAGGTAGTACACCGGGCATTGAACCGGTAGCTCCTTCCCTTCCTCGGTGCGCTCCACCATGATCACAATGCTGATGACTCGCGGAGTAGCTATGATGTAGAGTAGCATTGGCTCCCATGGAGCCGGCGCTGCTAAGATTGGCGCGGTAGACAAGGCTCGCTTGAGGTCGTTGAAGGCATCATCAGCACGCTGGGACCAAACGAAATGGTCTGTCTTCTTCATCAGCTGGTACAGCCGCACGGCCTTCTCCCCGAGCCGGCTAACGAACAGGCTAGGCGGTGGCACATAGGGAGCCTGGAGGAAGGTCCGGAGGTTCGAGACCGCCAGGGTGAGGTCGGATCGCCAACGACATCTCCACCGGAGAGAGGATGGGGGCCGCGTCGGCCGCCATGGCCGCGGTGCCCGAGGCGGGTGGTGGCGCGGTGATGATAGTATGAAAGACGTGTAGTAAATGACCGGCCAGTTGGAAAACCCCAAGAGAAGGTTTTGATGAATATAGCAGCAAGTTTTCCCTCAGTTAAGAAACCAAGGTATGTCGATCAGGAGAAGAGCAGACAATACGACTGAAGGTGATGCTTGCAAGCTTCACGACAGCTCCAGACAATTTATAGGGCGCCTCGTCCAAGCTTTGCTTTGCGAGCAGCAACGTGGAACCTGCACACACACAACCAAGTACTTTGTTCCCAACTTGCGATGAGGTTGTCAATCTCACCGGTTTGCTTGAAACAAAGGGTATGAGCGTATCGAGTGGAAAGTGATAATAGTATGCGAGTAAAGTAAACAGTGCGAGTAAAGTAACCATGTGATAGCAATATGATGGAAATAGGACCGGGGTCCACAGTTCACTAGTGGTGTCTCTCCATAAGATAAATAACACATGCTGGGTAAACAAATTACAGTTGGGCAATTGATAGAATAAAGATAAACGTGATATGTCGAGAAGATCACTATGCGATTTACTCTGGGCATTACAACAAAATACATAGACCGCCATCCAACTGCATCTATGACTAATAATCCACTCGCGGGGATATCATCCGAACACCCCATGAGTATTAAGTTGCGAACAACAGATAATTGCATTAAGCAAAGTGTGTAATGTAAACAAAGCATATGCCCTCGAGCATATGAATGTTTTTTTCTCCCTAGTAGCAACAGCACATCTACAACCTTAGAGGTTTCTGTCACTCCCCCAGATTAAATAGAGGCATGAACCCACTATCGAGCATAAATACCCCCTCTTGGAGTCACTAGCAACTACTCGGCTAAGATAGCTACTAACAACGGAGAGCATGCAAGATCATAAACAACATAGAGATAACATAAGATATATTTCAGTATAGCAACTCAATCATAACACCAATATTCATCGGATCCCAACAAACCAAACATGTAGAATTACATAACGGTGATCTCAATCATGTAGGGCAGCTCATGCGATCTAAACATGAAGCACATGGTGGAGGAGACAACCATCTAGCTACTGCTATGGACCCATAGTCCAAGGTAGACTACTCACTCATGGCGCCGGAGGCAAGCATGGCGATGAAGAAGACCTCTGGTGGCAATTCCCCTCTCCGGCAGGTTGCCGGGAAGAGCTTCTAGACCCTCCCAATCTTGGGTCGACGTCGGTGGCGGATCGCGATGTGTTCTGGAAAATTGATCAGGTACTTAGGTTTTTTCTGTCGGGGGGTCTTTATAGGCGAAGGGGCATCGTCAGAGGTGGACCAAGGTGCTCTCACACATAGGGGGCGCAGCCAGGGGCTGGGCCGCGCCACCCTGGTGTGTGGGGCCCTCGTGGCCCCCATCCTACCCCTCTTCGGATCTCTGGAAGCTTCCGGGAAAAATAAGACTTTATGAACTTGTTTCGTCCAATTCCGAGAATATTTCCTGTGTAGCTTTTTTGAAACACAAAAACAGCAGAAAATAGGGAACTGGCACTATAGCGACTTGTTAATAGGTTAGTTCCGGAAAATGCATAAAAGTGCCACGAAGTGTAACGAAACAGTAGGCAAATGGTGTAAAAACAAGCATGGAGCATCAAAAATTATAGATACGTTGGAGACGTATCAAGCATCCCCAAGCTTAACTCCTGCTCATCCTCGAGTAGGTAAGTGATAACAAAAGAATAATTTTTGAGGTGACATGCACCTACACAATCTTGATCATATATGTAAGCATTTGTGAGCTGGGATCATAAGAACTTAAAACATGGGCATGAAAGATATAATCTTGACAATAGAAACTTAGCAACCATGTTATAAACATGAAAATGAACACAAACAAAAGATCATGAAAATAAAACAATGAAAGTCAAACATGTGTTCAAATCATAAGGAAAAACATACAAATGGTTTTCAGCTTGTCCTTCATAGGGAGCAAAACATAAATGCATAGGACACCTTCAAGTTTAAGAGGGCGACTAGATACAAATAATTTGAGAACAAGTGAAACCAACAATATGAATCAATCAATGAAAACTTTGGGACAATGCACATTATACTAAGAATGACAACTATGCTCTCTTAATGGTGCATAAAGATAGAAGGTGGTGACTCAACATAAAAGTAAAAGAAAGGCCCTTCGCAGAGGGAAGCAGTGATTGCAAGTTTTATAACCTTCAAAAATTATGGTACTTACCGGCTTTGAGCTCTCATTGCCCCCATCATAAGCATCTTAAATGGTTAAAGTTAATGCGAGAATAATTATGATGCATATGCTTGACAAATCATAAGTCGAAAACCTTGTGTCCCGTGAATACGAGTACCCAAACCTCATGCTACTCCACTTAGAGTCCCCAGCAAGGCTCTTGTCATTGTAAGTATATACGTATCATCAAGAACCGCCAACGGGGTACCTCCGAGCCCGATGACATGGAACAAGTCCACATCAAAATGACAGGACAAGCAGACAATGAACACCTCGACATCTCTTTTATTTACCATTTGTTTAGCTTTTTATTTTGAGATGCGTCGTCGAATGTCCACCATGGGTATGCTACAAATTTCCACCATGAATTATGCATGGCTTAGATTAGCAGCCCAGACGTTTCCCTAACACATATACAAACTCCATGATCCCCGCAAGATTCCCAATTCATTTCACACCGCGGGCATCCATAAACAAAAGATCACGATATCAACTCAAATAAGAAGTGCAATGTTGAAAGCTTGCCCCATGATGGCATGGTTGGGCTAGTATCCAACTTACAACTTGTAAGCATAACAACTCAACATAAGAGACCACAATGTCAAATTTTTAAGAAAAAGAAAAAGTAAAGTGTGCCTTCCGGTTTGTGAGAGCTTTATTGACCAATTTTCGCATAACACTGGTAAGAGTTTAATTTGAAGAGAAAATAAAAGCAAGTCAAATTTACTTGGAATAGCAAATTGCTAGTAGGTATGTATGGTGGACACTTTGGAAAACTTGTTTTTGAGGAGTTGGATGCACGAGTAGAGCTCATACTCAGTACAAAGCGAGGGCTAGCAAAAGACTGGGAGCGACCAACTAAGAGAGTAATAACGGCCATAATCATGCAAAGCGACATAGCGACATTAAAAGAAGCATAAGATGGCATCAAAAGTCAAAAACTAAATGATCATAGAGGCTATTGGCGACTTTGTAAGAGTCTAACATGTGTGAGCATGCGCCAAGTCAACCCAAATAAAGCATCAAGGAGAAAACCAAAATAATGCTTCCAAACAATAAAAACAACGCATGATTTTTTCAAAGGCTCATTAAGCAATCTCAGTTATTTGAGACAAGTCATGCTACAGCAAAACCACTAAGCATACTATCAAAAAGACATCAAGCATGACATGAAAAATCCTAAGCCGCAGTCTACACAAGCTCCTTCTTGTACCACTTTTTTGCATAAAGCTTTTTCTCTTTTCCAACACCATTCAAACTTTTTAAATCCAACTCTTTTGAGGAAAACCAACATGGTCCAGAGGAAAAAATACACCTTGATAAAAATATATAAGAAGATCTGAATGCAAATCAAGGCGAAAACGAAAACCAAAGCAGTAGCAGAAAAAGAAGAACACTCGGTTTTTGATAGGAGTGAAAACTAGAGCGTTCTTGGCAAATGAAAAGCAAAGCAACTTCTCCAATATAAATTTGTTGGGGTCCAACCATTTATTGCAGCAAACAAAACTAAACTAATAAAGAAAACTAAAACAACTGACACTCCAAGAAAAACACATAGTGCATGAAGCAATAAAAATATAGTGTTTTGAAAGGTGACCTGATTTTTGCCGATGAAGAAGGGGTGCCTCGGGGGCATCCCCAAGCTTTGATGCTTGTACTTCTTGGATATTTCTTGGGGTGATGCATGGGCATCCCCAAGCTTGAGCTTTTGTCCATTCTTCAACTCATCTCATCATTCTCCAATCCCTACACTTGAAAACTTCCTTCATACAAAACTAAACAGAAATCTATTAGCAAGATTAGTGTAAGCATATCATATAATCAACCTCTTTTTGCTTCAGGTTTCAACCCAAAACCACCACATATTAAGTATACACTACTGTAGCAACTTCCCCAAAAGTTCCGTGATCAAAAGAAAGCGATAAAGCGGCAAAAACGAATAGTGGTAGAAATCTGTCAAAACAGAACAGCTAACAAAGGTCAAATTTTTGAGAGGTTTTATGTTGCTCAAATCAAAAAGTGTTCAACTAATTAAAGTTTGCATATAACCTGGGGCATATGCACAAGAAATGGCAGGTCCAAAAGATATACAGAGAATTTTCACGAATTTTTACGGTGCAGCACCAAAAACAGTTTCAGGACAGCAATATCCCCAAATTTTTACCTCACTCAAATTAGAGGCTTCTCTTGGCACAACAATAAAATAAAAAGGATAAGGAGAGGTCATTACAGTAGTAATGACTTCCAAGACTCAAATAAAATAAAAAGTACTGAAAATAAAACATTGGGTTATCTCCCAAGAGTGCTTTTCTTTAACGCCTTTGAGCTAGGCGCAGAAAATTGCGAATCAAGTAACATCAAGAGATGAAGCATCAAGCTCATAATTTGCTCTAAGAATATAGTCAAAAAGCAATTTCTTTCTTTTCCTAGGAAAGTGTTCCATACCTTTCTGAAGTGGGAATTGATATTTGATGGTGCCTTCCCTCATATGAATGATGGCACCTACAGTTCGAAGAAAGGGTCTTCCCAAAATAATAGGACATGAAGCATGACATTCAACGTCCATAACGAGAAAATCAACGGGAACGAGGTTATTGTTAACCACAATAAGAACATCATTAATCCTTCCCAAAGGTTTCTTCTTAGCAACATCAGCAATAGGAACATCATAATAGCATTTTTCAAGCGGTGGTAAATCAAGCATGTCATAAATCTTTCTAGGCATGATAGAAATACTAGCACCTAGATCACATAAAGCATGGCAATCAAAACCATTAACATGCATATCAATGATGGGTTCCCAACCATCTTCTAACTTCTTGGGAACAGAAGCTTTTTGCTTCAACTTTTCATCCCTAATTTTCATGAGAGCATTGGTAATATGCTTTGTAAAAGCAATATTTAAAGAACTAGCATTGGGAGTCAAAGCAAGCTTTTGCAAGCACAAAATTACTTCAGATATATTGCAGCCATCAACATCAAAATCATTAAAATAAGTAGAGCTATCATCTCCTACACTCCGAAAAATTTCAGCACTCTTTTGAGAAAAAGTTTTGGCAGTTTTAGGCTTTTTAACACAAGGAGTGGGAGTTTTCTCTACACCAATCAAAGTAAGAGGATTGCTAGCATTAGGAACAACATCATTAGAGGTAGTAATAGTACAAACTTTCATATTCCTAGCAATCTCATCCTCTCTTTCCCATCTAGCATGCAATTATGCTAACAATCTAATATTTTCATCTATTCCAACTTGAATAGCATTAGCAGTAGCAAAAACATTGTTCTCTTTCACATCATTAGGCAACACTTTTAATTTCAGAAGTTCAACATCATGAGCAAGGCTATCAACTTTAGAAGCAAGAATATCAATTTTGCTTAACTTTTCCTCAACAGACTTGTTAAAAGCAGTTTGCTTACCGATGAAGTCCTTGAGCATTACCTCAAGCTCGGAGGGCGCGGCCGTAGTGTTGTTGGAGGAATTACCATAAGAGTTACCATAACCATTACCATTGGTAGAAGGATACGGCCTATAATTGTTACTAGCAAAATTGTTCCTATAAGCATTGTTGTTAAAATTATTGTTTCTAATGAAGTTCACATCAACATGCTCTTCTTGAGCAACCAAAGAGGCTAAAGGAACATTATTAGGATCAACATGAGTTCTATCATTAGCAAGCATAGCCATAATGGTATCAATCTTATCACTCAAGGAAGAGGTTTCCTCAACATAATTTACCTTCTTACCTTGTGGAGCTCTCTCGGTGTGCCATTCGGAATAATTTACCATCATGTTGTCAAGTAGCTTTGTTGCGGCGCCCAAGGTAAGGGACATAAAAGTGCCTCCAGCAGCTGAATCAAGTTGGTTCCTTGAAGAAAAATTCAGTCCTGCATAAAAAGTTTGGACAATCATTCAAGTAGTCAGTCCATAAGTGGGGCAATTCTTTATCATAGATTTCATTCTTTCCCAAGCTTGAGCAACATGTTCATTATCAAACTGACTAAACTTCATAATATTGCTACGCAGAGATATAATTTTAGCAGGAGGATAATATCTACCAATAAAAGCATCCTTACACTTAGCCCATGAATCAATACTATTCTTAGTCAAAGACAGCAACCAATCTTTAGCTTTTCCTCTCAAAGAAAAAGGAAACAACTTGAGCTTAATAATATCACTTTCTACATCCTTATATTTCTGCATCTCACATAGCTCAACAAAATTGTTGAGATGAGCTGTAGCATCTTCAGTACTAGCACCAGAAAATTGCTCTTTCATAACAAGGTTCAATAAAGCAGGCTTAATCTCATAAAAGTTTGCAGCAAGAGCAGGAGGCGCAATAGGAGTGCAGATAAAATCACTATTATTCGTGCTAGTAAAGTCACACAACTTGGTGTTTTCAGGATTAGCCATTTCAGCAAAACTAAAAGTAGACAGATAAAAACAACTATCAAGGATTCTAAATTTTTTGGGTTTTTGATAAAACAATACAGGTAAAAATAAATAAAGTAAAGCAAAACAATAAAACAAAGTAAAGGATGTGCATGCAAAAAACTCCCCTTGCAGAGGTCTTCCACTCTTCCCCGGCAACGGCGCCAGAAAACTTGTTGGTGGCGCGATGATGATAGTATGAAAGATGTATAGCAAATGACCTGTAATATCCTAGGATTAGAGCTTATAAAATAGAGGCAACAGATGTGTGCATTGCATTTCATGCATAGAAAATCCGGGTAATTTTTGCGCATTTAAATAAAACATATCAAAGTGATTGGAGTTTCACTTGAGTTGATGGAATTGAAGTAGCTCATCAACTAGAGCGCGATAAACTTCAACATGACCTTTGCTAAAACCTTGTCTTGGGTAGAGAGAGCAATATAAGTTATAAGAGAGTTAAGTGAGGTAAAACTAAAATGCTTGACACACCATTTTAGGACTAGATATCTATTCACACCAAGATCATCATGGTATTCTTTAAACCTATTTCTTTCATGCTAAAGAAGTTAACACAAGTCTACTTCTTAAATCATGATCTATGCTACACTCTTATGTCCTAATCTAGTAAGACCAAATATGAAAAGTGGAGAGGTTAACTCAATGCCAGTTTGATTATTAGATTTGCCTTAGCTATAGGTGAGATAACTTAATAACATTAGAGCCATTCCTATAAAGGCCAACTAGGAGACTTTAGACATTACTCCAAGTCTAATTAGGACAAGTCATTTGATATAGGAGTGATCACATCATAAACCCTAATTCTGGTCTAGACTAGAACCATCATTAGGTAGTGTAATCAATACATAGACTTGTGGAGTTATGAAGTAGAATAGATCCTATATGAATCACACAAAGGGAGATTATATCCTTAATCTCAGAAGGTAGGTACAATCAAGAATAAATCCTTGATAGGGAGTTGATGAAGGAAATAGTATGATCATGCCAGGTATATGATTATGCTTGTTGATGAAGGTAATTAGGTTAGATATGAAAACCAGCATGATAAGCAGATATCATCCTAAAAACCAAGTGTGGAGTAGAAGTCCAACTTAAGCACATCTCAATTAGGAGATGACCATCTTGTTAAAGTTATTGGAGATACCTTGATCTGTGTACAAGTTCTTTGATAAGAATCATCTGGATATAGGTGGAGCAGATCATTAGCCCTGACCTAGAAACTTAGTTAGTCTATAGATCCTTTGTTGCATTGAGCACATCCTAGAAGGAACACTATTTCCTGGCTGAGTGCGATAGTATTCTATCTAATTCCACAACCTCTTATTCATTTACTTGGGGATTCATTTCCAAGTATCATTCCAACTTATGTATCACTAAGTGATCATAAGATATATCTATTTCCATGCCCTAACCTTAAATTTAGGAATTATGCTCCAACCACAATTCTTATTAGTCTCTTACCTTGATATCAAACCATACAAAGGTATGCTTTGATCTTGGTTTTAAGACACTAAAGTCTTTCCTATAAGATTCCATGATCTATCCTCAAATTATAAAGGTAAATAACTTAGAAACCAATAAAGTCTTGGCATGGTTCATGGGGCAACTTCATGCTATTAAGAAAGTTGGAGAGGCATGAAATCATGTTCATATGCTCAAGACAAGAAATCCAATGGTAGAAATAACCATCAATAGTAAATTTATTTTCATTCAAATACAAATTACAGTTGCTATATAATCACCTAGCAAATTATTCAAGGCTTAGTAAAATATTTTAAAAACAAAGAACATGACATTCAAAAAAATTACTTTTATTAAAATTCCTGTTCACACCCTAATGTTACTTAAAGTATTTTATGTGATTATGCACATAAAAGTTTTATTACTGCAATACATGATGTTACTGAGTATCTAAACTTAGTTCATAAGTAGCCAAAATCAAAATCCTGCAAATAAGATTGAATCCAAATGGATGAATTGAAACCAGGAAATAAAACAAAAAGAAAAGAAAACTTAACAGAAAAAATAGGGGAGAGGACTTACCTGGCCGCAACCCAGAACCGCAGCCCACCGAACCGGCCCACTCAGGCAGCCCAAGCCAGCCCAAGCAACATACCGATTCGTTTTTATTTTGAAACGAGGGAGAAGGCGAGTGCCTTCGTCTTCCTCCACGCACTCGACAGCACACCGATGAGGACACGTCGCCAACCGCCCTCTACGACCACCGTCGAGATATTTTGACCACCAAATCCTCGTCCTCATCCCTCCCGAGCCTACTGGCATAAGTTTTGAGGTGATTCGCGCCCAGTAAAGTTTCCTTCATCCACGCCATATCCTGGCCGTCGCCGGTGGGGGGGGGGAAGCCGACCTGGACCTCGCTGAGCACTATAGAAGCCTGGAAGAACTGCATCGGAACCCTAGTACTCCTCCGCTATCTCCCAGTCCCTCTATTCTTCTCTGTTATTTTCGTTGTGCCAGAGTCGGCCGCCGGAGCTCATCACCGTGCCAGTGATTGCGAGCGCCCCAAGCTCCAATAAATGGTCTGGAAGGAGCGCCACATCTTATAGGTCGTCTTGGAGGATTTTAGCATCAAGAGGAGGTCGGGATTCAGAGAATTTCTTTGTTCCCCTTTGCAGTTCATCGCCGGAATCGGCGACCGTGAGCTCATCTCCGGCCATAATCGTCGATTTCGAGTCTCCTGCAAGCTTCACGGTGAGCATACGCATCGCCTGAGACTCTTTTTGCAGCGTCTTGTGCACCGTAGCTCAGGGTCGAAGTACGACCGGCAAGGGCCGCCGCAGATGGGTTCGCCGGAGTCAGCTCCGATGACCATTTTGTGGAGGGGCCAGTCTCTTTAGATTCAGAGTATTGCTCCGGTTCGAATAGCTTCAGTCGCGTGGCCGGGAAAGCCCTGTAACACCGTCGCCGCCGTTCCCAGCTCGCCGGCGGTGAGGTCCAGGGACCAGTCAACTAAGTTGACTAGTCAAATACCTATGTGGTGGCTGACCAGACTTTGGTCCCACTGGTCAGTCTCTGTGGGTAAACTTAGACTAGGTACAAAATGTTTTGACTGTTATTTCAAAAATTCCAGAAAATAGCCGAAACTTAGAAAAATCATATCTTATTCATTCTAATTCAGAAAAATGCAAATAATATATCAAAATGATCCTAAAAAGAAGATCTATCTATTTCTGTTATAACATTTCATACTTGTGCACAATAATTTTGAGTGGAATTTTGAAACATGTTTAAGTACTATTTTAACTCGAAATTTAAATCTAACTAAAATAATTGAAAAAAAAATTTCAATAGAAAATAAAATTTTGTTAACTTCTAGAATATTGTTTCAATTAATATTTCAATATTCCAAAAATGTAAAATTTAAACTTTACTATTAGGATTTAAATCCCAAAATTATTTTTCCTAAACAAATTTAAATAGTAAAATGTAGGAAAAATCATAAACTTGAATAAGAATTGTTTTCTAACTCTAATATTAATATTCCGACTATTGTTTCATTAAAAAGTAACTTGCAAACTTCTAGGACAATTTTAATCATTTAAAAATTTGACTTAACTCTTAACACTACCTCTTTAATTTATAAGAAGATAGGATAATTCCTAAATAAGAATTAACTTGAGTTTAGACTTTATTTTCAACTATAATTCCCCAATGTAACATTGTTAACATATGATTCAAATTCCGTTATAAGAAGTGCTTAATTTGAAGTAGTAACCATTTGAAGTTATGCTTCAAACCCTAGCAACTTAAATAAAGGGATTCATGTTTTATTAATCACTCAAATACTCCTAGAATTATTAGGACCACTAAATAGTATTGTGTACCAATTGTCCATTAAGGGATAGGTTCTTCAAAAGTTATTCTTTTAAAGAACATATCAAATAAGCAACACACCTGTTCTTATGCCTTAGTATAAGTAACTACCTATGCTTGTTAAGAATGATGTCAACTATAGAAACAACTATATATGGTACCAACAATCTAACCTACCTTGAATGTACATGCTTCACCAAAATCCTTTTAACATTGAATGAAACTTAGCTTGTTCCCTTGTTATGCTCATCTATTAACTACTCTTCAATTATGATAGAGCTATGCTAAACCCTAGAACACTAAACCTTAGGTGTAGTGCTTCTAATCAATAATAAACATGTTCTTCAAATGTTATTCCTTCAAAAGACGTTGAAAGTAAGTAACCAACTATTACTTTAAGGTTGAACATATATAACTCTATTTGTGTCTTAAGATTGTTGTCAACCCTAATAATAACTGTGTATTCCTATCAAATAAGAATTACTTCAGCGTTGCTTGTCAATACCCAACTACTTGTTTGCTAATAATATGATACCACTTAAAAGTGTTACTTTCAAGTCTTCGCCTATTGCTATACCCATCCTCTGCAATAACTCTTGTTTTAAGCTTTATTCTATTACTTTGAAAGTTAGTCAGTCAATCAAAAATCCTTAACAACCTTGTTGTGGAGTGAATCTAAAAGTGCAACTCATCACAATGGAGTCATCACAACCTTATTTACTAAACCATTGGGGTTAGGTTACGCTTAGAGCGATGCATAGCATATAATTTGCATATCACGCTGCAGATCTTTTAACATCATCTTTACCAGATGATGGTGCTATTCCAATATTTGGATTTCCTACGTATCGAAGACCTTGACTTGCATAATCTTGCAGTCAAAAATGCAAGTTTATCTTGCTCATATCTCTTGATTGCACTGGTTTTGAAACTTCTTACAAAGTGATGACTTCAAACTCTAACATTTCAAAAGGGATGGAAAACCTATTTTCATAAATGAACATGATTAGCGGTTATCAACCAGTGGTGATAACCTAGGAAGGCTGGCAGGTGGAACCACGGTAAGATTGTGGTGGTGGAGGTTCCACTTGCACGGGAAAGTAAACCTAGGATTAACTACCAATGCCACAGTTATTCCGGCGCCGTAGAAACCGTGTCATCCAAGAGACTTGGAATGGGACGGGAAAGTCAGCTGTATCTTCTCTCATTCGCATGTTGCTAATGCCAAGTTGACGTGGGAGCAGACAGTCCTTGTGCGTGCTGATGACCAGCCCGTTGGGAACCCCAAGAGGAAGGTATAATGAGTGTAGCGGCTAGTTTTCCCTCAGTTAAGATGCCAAGGTTTATCGATCAGGAGAGGAGAGACAGCGACGACTGAAGGTGATGCGGAACCTGCACACACACAACCAAATACTTTGTTCCCAACTTGCGATGAGGTTGTCAATCTCACCGGTTTGCTTGAAACAAAGGTTATGAGCGTATCGAGTGGAAAACAATATAGTATGCGATTAAAGTAAACAGTACGAGTAAAGTAAACAGGTGATAGCAATATGATGTAAATAGGACCGGGGTCCACAGTTCACTAGTGGTGTCTCTCCATAGATAAAATAGCACATGCTGGGTAAACAAATTACAGCTGGGCAATTGATAGAATAAAGATAACGTGATATGTCAAGAAGATCACTATGAGATTTACTCTGGGCATTATAACAAAATACATAGACCGCCATCCAACTGCATCTATGACTAATAATCCACTCCCGGGGATATCAATCCGAACACCCTAGAAGTATTAAGTTGCGAACAACAGATAATTGCATTAAGCAAAGTGTGTAATGTAAACAAAGCATATGCCCTTGAGCATTGAATGTTGTTTTCTCCCTAGTAGCAACAGCACATCTACCACCTTAGAGGTTTCTGTCACCCCCCCAGGTGAAATAGAGGCATGAACCCACTATCGAGCATAAATACCCCCTATTGGAGTCACTAGCAACTACTCGACCAAGATAGCTACTAACAACGGAGAGCATGCAAGATCATAAACAACATAGAGATAACAAAAGATATAATTCAGTACAGCAACTTAATCATAAACACCAATATTCATCGGATCCCAACAAACCAAACATGTAGAATTACATAACGGTGATCTCAATCATGTAGGGCAGCTCATGAGATCTAAACATGAAGCACATGGTGGAGAAGACAACCATCTAGCTACTGCTATGGACCCATAGTCCAAGGTAGACTACTCACTCATTGCTCCGGAGGCAAGCATGGCAATGAAGAAGACCTCCGGTGGCGATTCCCCTCTCTGGCAGGGTGCCGGGAAGAGCTTCTGGACCCTCCCGATCTTCGGGTCGACGGTGGCGGCGGATCGCGATGTGTTCTGGAAATCTGATTGGGTACCTATGTTTTTTTTTCCGTCGGGGGGTCTTTATAGGCGAAGGGTCGATGTCAGAGGAGGGGCCAGGCGGCCACACACGGGGGTGGCGCGGGCCAGGGGCTGGCCGCGCCACCTGTGCGTGTGGGCCCCTGGTCCCTCGCCTCCTACTCTCCTTCAGATCTCTGGAAGCTTCCGGGTAAAATAAGACTTCAGGAACTTGTTTCGTCCAATTCCGAGAATATTTCCTGTGTATCACTTCTGAAACGCAAAAACAGCAGAAAACAGGAAACTGGCACTATGGCACTTGTTAATAGGTTAGTTCCGGAAAATGCATAAAAGTGCCACTAAGTGTAACGAAACAATAGGCAAATGGTGTAAAAACAAGCATGGAGCATCAAAAATTATAGATACGTTTGAGACGTATCAAGCATCCCCAAGCTTAACTCCTGCTCGTCCTCGAGTAGGTAAGTGATAACAAAAGAATAATTTTTGAGGTGACATGCACCTACACAATCTTGATCATATATGTAAGCATTGGTGAGCCGGGATCATAAGAACTTAAAACATGGGCATGAAGATATAATCATGACAATAAGAACTTAGCAACCATGTTGTAAACATGCAAATGAACACAAACAAAAGATCATGATAATGAAACAATGAAAGTCAAACGTGTGTTCAAATCATAAGGAAAAACATACAAATGGTTTTCAGCTTGTCCTTCAAAGAGAGCAAAACATAAATGCATAGGACACCTCAAAGTTTAAGAGGGCGACTAGATACAAATAATTTAAGAACAAGTGAAACCAACAATATGAATCAATCAATGAACTTTGGGACAATGCATATCACACTAAGAATGACAACTATGCTCTCTTAATGGTGCATAAAGAAAGAAGGTGGTGACTCAACATAAAAATAGAAGAAAGGCCCTTCGCAGAGGGAAACAGTGATTGCAAGTTTTATAACCTTCAAAAATTATGGTACTTACCGGCTTTGAGCTCTCATTACCCCCATCATAAGCATTTGAATGGTTAAAGTTAATGCGAGAACAATTATGATGCATATGCTTGACAAATCATAAGTTGAAGACCTCGTGCCCCGTGAATACGAGTACCCAAACCTCATGCTACTTTACTTAGAGTCCCAAGCAAGGCTCTTGTCATTGTAAGTATATGCATATCATTGAGAACCATCAATGGGGTACCTCCGTGCCCAATGACATGGAACAAGCCCACACCAAAATGACAGGACAAGCAGACAATGAACACCTCGACATCTCTTTTATTTGCCTTTTGTTTAGCTTTTTATTGTGAGATGCGTCGTCGAATGTTCACCATGGGTATGCTGCAAATTTCCACCATGAATTATGCATGGCTTAGATTGGCGGCCCAGCGTTTCCCTAACACATATACAAACTCCATGATCCCCACAAGATTCCCAATTCATTTCACACCGCGGGCATCCATAAACAAAAGATCACGATATCAACTCAAATAAGAAGTGCAATGTTGAAAGCTTGCCCCATGACAGCATGGCTGGGCTAGAATCCAACTTACAACTTGCAAGCATAACAACTCAACATAAAAGACCACAATGTCAAAATTTTAAGAATAGGAAAAAGTAAAGTGTGCCTTCCGGTTCGTGAGAGCTTTACTGACCGAATTTCGCATAACACTGGTAAGAGTTTAATTTGAAGAGAAAATAAAAGCAAGTCAAATTTACTTGGAATAGCAAATTGCTAGTAGGTATGTATGGTGGACACTTTGGAAAACTTTGGCTTTTAGGAGTTGGATGCACGAGTAGAGCTCATACTCAGTACAAGGCGAGGGCTAGCAAAAGACTGGGAGCGACCAACTAAGAGAGCAATAATGGCCATAATCATGCAAAGCGACAAAGCGACATTTAAAAGAAGCATAAGATGGCATCAAAAGTCAAAAACTAAATGATCATGAAGGCTATTGGTGACTTTGTAAGAGTCTAACATGTGTGAGCATGCGCCAAGTCAACCCAAATAAAGCATCAAGGAGAAAACCAAAATAATGCTTCCATACAATAAAAACAACGCATGATTTTTTCAAAGGCTCATTAAGCAATCTCAGTTATTTGAGACAAGTCATGCTACAACAAAACCACTAAGGATACTATCAAAAAGACATCAAGCATGACATGAAAAAGCCTAAGCCGCAGTCTACACAAGCTCCTTCTTGTACCACTATTTTGCACAAAGCTTTTTCTCTTTTCCAACACCATTTGAAATTTTTATAAACACCTCTCTTGATGAAAACCAATAAATATCAGAGGCAAAAATACACCTTGATGAAAAGATATGACAAGATCTGAACGCAAATCAAGGCGAAAACAAAAGCCAAAAGCAGTAGCAGAAAAAGAAGAACGCTCGATGAACAATAAGAGTGAAAACTAGAGCGTTCTTTGCAAATGAAAACGAGTACAACTTCTCCAAAAGAAATTTGTTGGGGTCCAACCATTTATTGCAGCAAACAAACAAACCTAACCAACTAAGAAAACTAAAATAACTGACGCTCCAAGAAAAACACATAGTGCATAAAGCAATAAAAATATAGTGTCTTGAAAGATGACCTGATTTTTGCCGATGAAGAAGGGGTGCCTCGGGGGCATCCCCAAGCTTTGACGCTTGTACTTCTTGGATATTTCTTGGGGTGATGCATGGGCATCCCCAACCTTGAGCTTTTGTCCATTCTTCAACTCATCTCATCATTCTCCAATCCCTACACTTGAAAACTTCCTTCATACAAAACTAAACACAATTCTATTAGCAACATTAGTGCAAGCATAACATATAATCAACCCTCTATTTGCTTCAGGTTTCAACTCAAAACCACCACATATATACCACATATTACTGTAGCAACCTCCCCAAAAGTTCCGTGATCAAAAGAACTCAAAAGAAAGCGATAAAGTGGCAAACACAAATATTGGCAGAAATCTGTCAAAACTGAACAGCTGAAAAAGGTCGAATTTTTTAGGGATTTTCTGTTGCTCAAATCAAAAAGTGTTCAACTAACAAAAGTTTGGATATAACCTGGGGCATATGCACAAGAAATCGCAGGTCCAAAAGATAAATAGAGAATTTATACGAATTTTTACGGTGCAGCACCAAAAACAGTTTCAGGACAGTAACATCCCCAAATCTTTACCTCACTCAAATTAGAGGCTTCTCTTGGCACAAAAACGAAATAAACAAGATAAGGAGCGGTCATTACAGTAGTAATGACTTCCAAGACTCAAATAAAAGAAAAAGTACTAAAAAGAAAACATTGGGTTATCTCCCAAGAGTGTTTTTCTTTAACGCCTTTGAGCTAGGCGCAGAAAATTGTGAATCAAGTAATTTGAGAAGATGCTCACATAAGAAATATGAATTGAAGCAAAAGAGAGCATCAAGGAGCAAATATAAAACACATTTAAGTCTAACCCACTTCCTATGCATAGGAATCTTGTAAGAAAATAAATCAAAGAAACTCATAGTAACAAGTATGGGTAGATAAGACAAGAGCAACTTTAGAACTTTCAATATAAAGAGAGGTGTTTTAGTAACATGAGATTTCCAACAACCATATTTTCCTCTCTCATAATAATTTTTAGTAGCATCGTGAACAAACTCAACAATATAAATATCACACTCACCCTCCTTTGTTAAGCATGTAGGGCGATCAAATAAGGTATTAGTTAAAGAGTTACTCTTATTGGGAGGTAGACATGGGTAGCTCCATTCTTCCTCCTCTTG
The DNA here is from genome assembly GCA_007115705.1 of Dactylis glomerata. Classification (NCBI taxonomy): domain Eukaryota; kingdom Viridiplantae; phylum Streptophyta; class Magnoliopsida; order Poales; family Poaceae; genus Dactylis; species Dactylis glomerata. The sequence continues at coordinate 3,119,687 of QXEO01001278.1, read as the reverse complement.
ATCATCACTCTCCTCCTCTTTTTCATCCAATAAGCTTCCAGTTTCAGCAATTTCTTCTTCCATAGGCTCCTTCAAGGCATTAGTCTCTTCCGTTGGAGAGCATCTATTAAGATATTTAAGAATATAGCCATTTCCTTCCTTGTAATTATCAAAGCAAAATGTAAGTATATCATAAACCTCATATTTATAAGGTGCATCATCAATATTTCTAAGCAAATAAGCAAGTTCGAATGCACCCTTCCAAGCAATAAATTCTTCAATTTGTTCCACATCATAAAAGTCGTAATTTCCATTAATATAAGAAGATATGGTAACATCATCATTATACTCACATTGAAAAGGGAGGTGTTTATACCTCCTACAGCAACAAGATCTATCAAAGCAATAAGTAACATTATAAGTAGAGCACACATTTCTAGCAATGATATACAATCTATTGATTTGTTCCCATAAGTGTTTCCCTTTTTGTGACAAGCGGTGTTCCTCATAATAATGTTGCTGCTCTTCCGTGAACCCACCTTACCAAAAAGATTTAGTTTTAAAGAAACCAACCATTGATAGAAAGCATGATAAAGAAAGACAAGTAAAAACAACTACCAAGGATTCTAATTTTTTTGGGTTTTTGATAAAAAGCGATGCAGGTAAAGTAAAATAAGGTAAAGCAAAACAATAACAAAGTAAAGGATGTGTGTGCGAAAAACTCCCCTCGCAGAAGTCTTCTCTTCCTCCCCGGCAACGGCGCCAGAAAAGTAGCTGCTAATGCCAAGTTGACGTGGGAGCAGACAGTCCTTGTGCGTGGTGATGACCAGCCCGTTGGGAACCCCAAGAGGAAGGTATGATGAGTGTAGCGGCTAGTTTTCCCTCAGTTAAGATACCAAGGTTTATCGATCAGGAGAGGAGAGACAACGACGACTGAAGGTGATGCGGAACCTGCACACACACAACCAAATACTTTGTTCCCAACTTGCGATGAGGTTGTCAATCTCACCGGTTTGCTTGAAACAAAGGTTATGATCGTATCGAGTGGAAAACAATATAGTATGCGAGTAAAGTAAATAGTACGAGTAAAGTAAACAGGTGATAGCAATATGATGTAAATAGGACCGGGGTCCACAGTTCACTAGTGGTGTCTCTCCATAGATAAAATAGCACATGCTGGGTAAACAAATTACAGCTGGGCAATTGATAGAATAAAGATAACGTGATATGTCAAGAAGATCACTATGAGATTTACTCTGGGCATTACAACAAAATACATAGACCGCCATCCAACTGCATCTATGACTAATAATCCACTCCCGGGGATATCAATCCGAACACCCTAGAAGTATTAAGTTGCGAACAACAGATAATTGCATTAAGCAAAGTGTGTAATGTAAACAAAGCATATGCCCTTGAGCATATGAATGTTGTTTTCTCCCTAGTAGCAACAGCACATCTACCACCTTAGAGGTTTCTGTCACTCCCCCAGGTGAAATAGAGGCATGAACCCACTATCGAGCATAAATACCCCCTCTTGGAGTCACTAGCAACTACTCGGCCAAGATAGCTACTAACAACGGAGAGCATGCAAGATCATAAACAACATAGAGATAACAAAAGATATAATTCAGTACAGCAACTTAATCATAAACACCAATATTCATCGGATCCCAACAAACCAAACATGTAGAATTACATAACGGTGATCTCAATCATGTAGGGCAGCTCATGAGATCTAAACATGAAGCACATGGTGGAGAAGACAACCATCTAGCTACTGCTATGGACTCATAGTCCAAGGTAGACTACTCACTCATCGCTCTGGAGGCAAGCATGGCGATGAAGAAGACCTCCGATGGCGATTCCCCTCTCCGGCAGGGTGCCGGGAAGAGCTTCTGGACCCTCCCGATCTTCGGGTCGACGGTGGCGGCGGATCGCGATGTGTTCTGGAAATCTGATCGGGTACCTAGGTTTTTTCCGTCGGGGGGTCTTTATAGGCGAAGGGTCGATGTCAGAGGAGGGGCCAGGCGGCCACACACGGGGGTGGCGCGGGCCAGGGCCTGGCCGCGCCACCTGTGCGTGTGGGCCCCTGGTCCCTCGCCTCCTACTCTCCTTCGGATCTCTGGAAGCTTCCGGGTAAAATAAGACTTCAGGAACTTGTTTCGTCCAATTCCGAGAATATTTCCTGTGTATCACTTCTAAAACACAAAAATAGCAGAAAACAGGAAACTGGCACTGTGGCACTTGTTAATAGGTTAGTTCCGGAAAATGCATAAAAGTGCCACTAAGTGTAACGAAACAATAGGCAAATGGTGTAAAAACAAGCATGGAGCATCAAAAATTATAGATACGTTTGAGACGTATCACATGTCAACGGGCAGCCAGTTGCCGGTCGCAGTAGGTCTTGCGGGACTACTTGCATATGGGTGGGACACCTAAGTTCTCACAGCACTGGTGTCTATGATGGTCCGCCAGAGGTGCCTAGGTACTTCATCGTTGGGGGTGAATATCAGGGGCATAACCTGCTCGCGTGAATTGGGTGGGCATGCGTTGTGCGGAGAAGGCAGTGATTGGCTTGGATCAATGACTGGGCCCCACACCAAGGAAGTGTGGACGAGCTCATGACTCGGTTCTGCAACAAGGCTTTGATCTCTTTTGGAAGGACACACCTCTGCAGAGTTTAAAAGGATGTGACATGTTACCCCTTGTTCCGGGAAGGAGCTGCGAACACGGCAGGAAAGGTGCTCTCAAGGCACTACTACCTGTGTTGGCTGTTGGGCATAGTTTTCATAAGTAAAAGCAACCTTTCAAGAAACTTTGATAAAACCTTACATTGGCCTACGACTCTTTTGGGTCCATGGCTTTAGTTAGTGCATACCACACCACTTATTTCTAAAGAAACTTGTTGGGTAACGCTCGTTACTCACCCCAATCTCTTAAACCCTTGCTAGACTATGAAGAATTAGATTGAAGGCAACCCAATGAGGCAACCTCAAGACATTGAAGATGAAGATGAAGCATTCTACCAACGTCGTGATTATCAGTGGAGCCTACAATTGTATGAAGCTTGGAAGAAAAACTAGAATAGGGTTAGAAAGGAACCAGTTTCCTAATCCTAGAACCTAAGTAGTTAGAGTATTCTGTAGTTGAGTAGTAAGCCAGCTGCATTAGTTGTAGTTTAGTTTAGTCTTCCTTGTTCCCTTCTCGTTTGGAATCGCCAGGACTAAACCTCTACCTGTTGAGGAGGTTCTGAAGATCTTCTGTATGCTGAAATTGTAATCCTATAGATATACCATGGACCTGCGATGTTTCTGCTGTACCACTCTGATGGATGTAATACTAGTGAGATGGTGTTTCATTGGTGTTATGTCAATGACTTGCATACTACACATGCAGTGGTATGCCGGGTCGTCACAGCTGGTATCAGAGCAAACGCTTTGACCCTAGGATTAAAATCCTTTAATAGGAGACCTGTAGGTTGGGTAGTGAATAGATGAAGCCATCTTATCTAAACCAATTCTTCTTATGACTTGGGATGGATATTCAACAAAAGAATAATCCTGACACACTCGAGTCAAATTTTCTTACCTATTATTCTTAAGTGAAGTTAGACATCTTGTTCCATACCTAGTAGTATGACATCATTAGAGCCTTACATAAAGGTTGGAAGTAGATCACATTTGGTATACAATACATGGTAGTCCAAAGAGAGGATACAACCGGAATGGGAACTATCCTATTGGAAGTAGTATACCAAGGTCGTATGATAAACTTAAGCCATCCGAAACGGTAGTAGGATGATGTTAAGTGGTGAAGTGAAGCTATATGAGGTAGTAGGACCTCAGGTATAGTATTGTATGTGGTTACTCAAGGATTCCATATACAATTAAGATGCACTGAGAGTATAAACATTTTAATCATGTTGGATTCACCTGAGAATCATCACATGAAGGAGTAGAACTCTATAGTGAACCAACCATTTTAGGTTGAGGAGGAAGTTGCTCAAGTAGAATGGTGAATGAAGTATTCCAACCCATGGCAACTAGGCCAAGTATGACAGGACCATAATCTTTAGTCGGAGAAGTTTGAACCAAGCACAATGAAGAAGCCCTATAAAAGTTATGGAGTTATGGGAACCATGTTTAGTAAAGTATGTGTGAGGTATAGGAATGCTAGAAGTTTTGAGTGATCAATTGAGATTCGTCTTCAATAGGACAGAAGTTAAGCTAAAAGTAGTAGTCTTAAAGGAATATGGATCCGTTAGAATGATTCCCAAACCCCTTTGCTCAAACTTATTCAATTGCAATTGGACAATTGGAGTAAATATTGAGACAAAGAGTAGTAGTCCACCACTACGTGCAATATAGCACAATATAAACCTATATTATTTGGTGCTATAAGGTACACATCTAAGCCTGAATTCTAAAGATGTTTTACTGACGGGCTTATGATGATGTATGTTGCTAGCACAAATTGGATTTTCTTGGATTTTATTGTGTGACTAGACCTATGCATGAAGTTGGACTTTGATGTGCAAGTGCATGTTGTATCATCGAGTTCCTACTTGATGTTATAGTTCTAGAGGGTTAAGGGATTCATGTGAGGGAAAGACGAATTCCTAAGGCAATTAAGTCAGAAGATGAAGAATCATCAGATAATGGAAGCCAAAAGAAGAAAGCTAGCAAGTGATCTTCATGGATGCATCATGAAGTGGTAGTAAGATGAAGTATTGGAATTTAGTAGTAGTACTCTAGGTCTTAAAACACTAGAGGTAACTCTAGGTTATTAAGTAGAACCACTAATTAGGTAACCGCAATTGAGTTTAAGGCATTTGAGCTCGTTGTTATGCAGCCTTGGTTATGCTTAGTACATCACGGGTTGATTGAGGTGTTGTGATACCGATGATCCAGTCCGGTATTGCCTGCTGCTTTATTCAGCCTGGGAGTGGTAACCCCAGTAACCCTCGTTGATAGCGTGACCAAGACACATAACATTTCTGTATAACATTGATCCCTAGTTCCGAAATCTTGAATTGTAGATTGGTGGTTAAGACGTTAGCAATGCCTTTCCTTATCAAAGAGACGTAGTCTTTGTCTACGGACTAAGGCTTGTGAGGATTCATGCTAACTATGATCTGTTGAGACCATTGGATTGTTTATAGCCCTGTTACTTCATATTTTTGATCAACTTATACAATTGTCTGTCGTGGATGTCCTCCGGATCAAGAGAAACTCTGCCGAATTTCTCCCGCGGCTTTATATGAACCTTACCGTTTGAATTAGGATAGATAACGATGGGAAAACCCAATTCTCGTCCATCTTTAGAACTTTTGGGTAAAAACATACACCCAAAAGTGGAATAGAACACCCCACCTAAAGGCTTTACCGAAGAATTCGTACCGGTTATTAATAATTGTGTGGGTACACCGCAGATTCTTCGAGAAACCATCAGGAAGATGTTGTAGTAAGACCGACCAAGACTTATAGTTTAACCCTAGAACCCAAATGGTTAGAAGATAATATGTTCAAAGACCATTACAAAAGTCTAAGGGGAGAGTCCAGGGAACTTAAAAGTGTTGAAAGTTGGATGAAGTATGTCGGAAGTAGATTCTTTCCAATATTTGTCGTAACCTTATGGAGTTCGGCAAAGGAGTGGGATAATTTTGACCCTAATCACACCAAGTATGAACCACAGCTGGTATCATGAACCGCAGCTGGAGGAGATTGAGATTAGAGTTAACCATAATCTGGAACCTAGAAGACCAAATAAGATCTATAAAGATGGATCAGAAAACTTGAATGGACACACTACATGTGTTTAATCCATTCTTAGGTGGTAAAAACCAAGAGCCAATTAGGAAGATATGTTGGAACAATTAGTAGAACCCTATAAGCCATATAAAGTGTTGCAAACATGGATAATTCAAGAGAATGACCAAGAAGAGACCAAGATGGATGGAATTCAAGTGATTATTGTTCGGAGTTAGACAACAGAAGATTCGAGGAACACTTTGGACAACGGGTACCATCTATATCCCAATTAGTTGGTGAAGGAACTTCAAGACAATTGATACGACCAACAAGTTCGTCCAACAACTTACGAGAGCGAAAACTTCGGGACGAAGTTTAGTTTAAGGGGGGGAGACTGTAATATCCCAGGATTAGAGCTTATAAAATAGAGGCAACAGATGTGTGCATTGCATTTCATGCATAGAAAATCCGGGTAATTTTTGCGCATTTAAATAAAACATATCAAAGTGATTGGAGTTTCACTTGAGTTGATGGAATTGAAGTAGCTCATCAACTAGAGCGCGATAAACTTCAACATGACCTTTGCTAAAACCTTGTCTTGGGTAGAGAGAGCAATATAAGTTATAAGAGAGTTAAGTGAGGTAAAACTAAAATGCTTGACACACCATTTTAGGACTAGATATCTATTCACACCAAGATCATCATGGTATTCTTTAAACCTATTTCTTTCATGCTAAAGAAGTTAACACAAGTCTACTTCTTAAATCATGATCTATTCTACACTCTTATGTCCTAATCTAGTAAGACCAAATATGAAAAGTGGAGAGGTTAACTCAATGCTAGTTTGATTATTAGATTTGCCTTAGCTATAGGTGAGATAACTTAATAACATTAGAGCCATTCCTATAAAGGCCAACTAGGAGACTTTAGACATTACTCCAAGTCTAATTAGGACAAGTCATTTGATATAGGAGTGATCACATCATAAACCCTAATTCTGGTCTAGACTAGAACCATCATTAGGTAGTGTAATCAATACATAGACTTGTGGAGTTATGAAGTAGAATAGATCCTATATGAATCACACAAAGGGAGATTATATCCTTAATCTCAGAAGGTAGGTACAATCAAGAATAAATCCTTGATAGGGAGTTGATGAAGGAAATAGTATGATCATGCCAGGTATATGATTATGCTTGTTGATGAAGGTAATTAGGTTAGATATGAAAACCAGCATGATAAGCAGATATCATCCTAAAAACCAAGTGTGGAGTAGAAGTCCAACTTAAGCACATCTCAATTAGGAGATGACCATCTTGTTAAAGTTATTGGAGATACCTTGATCTGTGTACAAGTTCTTTGATAAGAATCATCTGGATATAGGTGGAGCAGATCATTAGCCCTGACCTAGAAACTTAGTTAGTCTATAGATCCTTTGTTGCATTGAGCACATCCTAGAAGGAACACTATTTCCTGGCTGAGTGCGATAGTATTCTATCTAATTCCACAACCTCTTATTCATTTACTTGGGGATTCATTTCCAAGTATCATTCCAACTTATGTATCACTAAGTGATCATAAGATATATCTATTTCCATGCCCTAACCTTAAATTTAGGAATTATGCTCCAACCACAATTCTTATTAGTCTCTTACCTTGATATCAAACCATACAAAGGTATGCTTTGATCTTGGTTTTAAGACACTAAAGTCTTTCCTATAAGATTCCATGATCTATCCTCAAATTATAAAGGTAAATAACTTAGAAACCAATAAAGTCTTGGCATGGTTCATGGGGCAACTTCATGCTATTAAGAAAGTTGGAGAGGCATGAAATCATGTTCATATGCTCAAGACAAGAAATCCAATGGTAGAAATAACCATCAATAGTAAATTTATTTTCATTCAAATACAAATTACAGTTGCTATATAATCACCTAGCAAATTATTCAAGGCTTAGTAAAATATTTTAAAAACAAAGAACATGACATTCAAAAAAATTACTTTTATTAAAATTCCTGTTCACACCCTAATGTTACTTAAAGTATTTTATGTGATTATGCACATAAAAGTTTTATTACTGCAATACATGATGTTACCGAGTATCTAAACTTAGTTCATAAGTAGCCAAAATCAAAATCCTGCAAATAAGATTGAATCCAAATGGATGAATTGAAACCAGGAAATAAAACAAAAAGAAAAGAAAACTTAACAGAAAAAATAGGGGAGAGGACTTACCTGGCCGCAACCCAGAACCGCAGCCCACCGAACCGGCCCACTCAGGCAGCCCAAGCCAGCCCAAGCAACATACCGATTCGTTTTTATTTTGAAACGAGGGAGAAGGCGAGTGCCTTCGTCTTCCTCCACGCACTCGACAGCACACCGATGAGGACACGTCGCCAACCGCCCTCTACGACCACCGTCGAGATATTTTGACCACCAAATCCTCGTCCTCATCCCTCCCGAGCCTACTGGCATAAGTTTTGAGGTGATTCGCGCCCAGTAAAGTTTCCTTCATCCACGCCATATCCTGGCCGTCGCCGGTGGGGGGGGGGGAAGCCGACCTGGACCTCGCTGAGCACTATAGAAGCCTGGAAGAACTGCATCGGAACCCTAGTACTCCTCCGCTATCTCCCAGTCCCTCTATTCTTCTCTGTTATTTCCGTTGTGCCAGAGTCGGCCGCCGGAGCTCATCACCGTGCCAGTGATTGCGAGCGCCCCAAGCTCCAATAAATGGTCTGGAAGGAGCGCCACATCTTATAGGTCGTCTTGGAGGATTTTAGCATCAAGAGGAGGTCGGGATTCAGAGAATTTCTTTGTTCCCCTTTGCAGTTCATCGCCGGAATCGGCGACCGTGAGCTCATCTCCGGCCATAATCGTCGATTTCGAGTCTCCTGCAAGCTTCACGGTGAGCATACGCATCGCCTGAGACTCTTTTTGCAGCGTCTTGTGCACCGTAGCTCAGGGTCGAAGTACGACCGGCAAGGGCCGCCGCAGATGGGTTCGCCGGAGTCAGCTCCGACGACCATTTTGTGGAGGGGCCAGTCTCTTTAGATTCAGAGTATTGCTCCGGTTCGAATAGCTTCAGTCGCGTGGCCGGGAAAGCCTTGTAACACCGTCGCCGCCGTTCCCAGCTCGCCGGCGGTGAGGTCCAGGGACCAGTCAACTGAGTTGACCAGTCAAATGCCTATGTGGCGGCTGACCAGACTTCGGTCCCACTGGTCAGTCTCTGTGGGTAAACTTAGACTAGGTACAAAATGTTTTGACTGTTATTTCAAAAATTCTAGAAAATAGCTGAAACTTAGAAAAATCATATCTTATTCATTCTAATTCAGAAAAATGCAAATAATATATCAAAATGATCCTAAAAAGAAGATCTATCTATTTCTGTTATAACATTTCATACTTGTGCACAATAATTTTGAGTGGAATTTTGAAACATGTTTAAGTACTATTTTAACTTGAAATTTAAATCTAACTAAAATAATTGAAACAAAAATTTTCAATAGAAAATAAAATTTTGTTAACTTCTAGAATATTGTTTCAATTAATATTTCAATATTCCAAAAATGTAAAATTTAAACTTTACTATTAGGATTTAAATCCCAAAATTATTTTTCCTAAACAAATTTAAATAGTAAAATGTAGGAAAAATCATAAACTTGAATAAGAATTGTTTTCTAACTCTAATATTAATATTCCAACTATTGTTTCATTAAAAAGTAACTTGCAAACTTCTAGGACAATTTTAATCATTTAAAAATTTGACTTAACTCTTAACACTACCTCTTTAATTTATAAGAAGATAGGATAATTCCTAAATAAGAATTAACTTGAGTTTAGACTTTATTTTCAACTATAATTCCCCAATGTAACATTGTTAACATATGATTCAAATTCCATTATAAGAAGTGCTTAATTTGAAGTAGTAACCATTTGAAGTTATGCTTCAAACCCTAGCAACTTAAATAAAGGGATTCATGTTTTATTAATCACTCAAATACTCCTAGAATTATTAGGACCACTAAATAGTATTGTGTACCAATTGTCCATTAAGGGACAGGTTCTTCAAAAGTTATTCTTTTAAAGAACATATCAAATAAGCAACACACCTGTTCTTATGCCTTAGTATAAGTAACTACCTATGCTTGTTAAGAATGATGTCAACTATAGAAACAACTATATATGGTACCAACAATCTAACCTACCTTGAATGTACATGCTTCACCAAAATCCTTTTAACATTGAATGAAACTTAGCTTGTTCCCTTGTTATGCTCATCTATTAACTACTCTTCAATTATGATAGAGCTATGCTAAACCCTAGAACACTAAACCTTAGGTGTAGTGCTTCTAATCAATAATAAACATGTTCTTCAAATGTTATTCCTTCAAAAGACGTTGAAAGTAAGTAACCAACTATTACTTTAAGGTTGAACATATATAACTCTATTTGTGTCTTAAGATTGTTGTCAACCCTAATAATAACTGTGTATTCCTATCAAATAAGAATTACTTCAGCGTTGCTTGTCAATACCCAACTACTTGTTTGCTAATAATATGATACCACTTAAAAGTGTTACTTTCAAGTCTTCACCTATTGCTATACCCATCCTCTGCAATAACTCTTGTTTTAAGCTTTATTCTATTACTTTGAAAGTTAGTCAGTCAATCAAAAATCCTTAACAACCTTGTTGTGGAGTGAATCTAAAAGTGCAACTCATCACAATGAAGTCATCACAACCTTATTTACTAAACCATTGGGGTTAGGTTACGCTTAGAGCGATGCATAGCATATAAATTGCATATCATGCTGCAGATCTTTTAACATCATCTTTACCAGATGATGGTGCTATTCCAATATTTGGATTTCCTACATATCGAAGACCTTGACTTGCATAATCTTGCAGTCAAAAAGGCAAGTTTATCTTGCTCATATCTCTTGATTGCACTGGTTTTGAAACTTCTTGCAAAGTGATGACTTCAAACTCTAACATTTCAAAAGGGATGGAAAACCTATTTTCATAAATGAACATGATTAGCGGTTATCAACCAGTGGTGATAACCTAGGAAGGCTGGCAGGTGGAAGCACGGTAAGATTGTGGTGGTGGAGGTTCCACTTGCACGGGAAAGTAAACCTAGGATTAACTACCAATGCCACAGTTATTCCGGCGCCGTAAAAACCGTGTCATCCAAGAGACTTGGAATGGGACGGGAAAGTCAGCTGTATCTTCTCTCGTTCGCATGTCAAGGGCGGCCAGTTGCCGGTCGCAGTAGGTCTTGCGGGACTACTTGCATATGGGTGGGACACCTAAGTTCTCACGGCACTGGTGTCTATGATGGTCCGCCAGAGGCGCCTAGGTACTTCATCGTTGGGGATGAATATCAGGGGCATAACCTGCTCGCGTGAATTGGGTGGGCATGCGTTGTGCGGAGAAGGCAGTGATTGGCTTGGATCAATGACTGGGCCCCACACCAAGGAAGTGTGGACGAGCTCATGACTCGGTTGTGCAACAAGGCTTTGATCTCTTTTGGAAGGACACACCTCTGCAGAGTGTAAAAGGATGTGACATGTTACCCCTTGTTCCGGGAAGGAGCTGCGAACGCGGCAGGAAAGGTGCTCTCAAGGCACTACTACCTGTGTTGGTTGTTGGGCATAGTTTTCATAAGTAAACGCAACCTTTCAAGAAACTTTGATAAAACCTTACATTGGCCTACGACTCTTTTGGATCCATGGCTTTAGTTAGTGCATATCACACCACTTCTTTCTAAAGAAACTTGTTGGGTAACGCTCATTACTCACCCCAATCTCTTAAACCCTTGCTAGACTATGAAGAATTAGATTGAAGGCAACCCAATGAGGCAACCTCAAGACATTGAAGATGAAGATGAAGCATTCTACCAACATCGTGATTATCAGTGGAGCCTACAATTGTATGAAGCTTGGAAGAAAAACTAGAATAGGGTTAGAAAGGAACCAGTTTCCTAATCCTAGAACCTAAGTAGTTAGAGTATTCTGTAGTTGAGTAGTAAGCCAGCTGCATTAGTTGTAGTTTAGTTTAGTCTTCCTTGTTCCCTTCTCGTTTGGAATCGCCAGGACTAAACCTCTACCTGTTGAGGAGGTTCTGAAGATCTTCTGTATGCTGAAATTGTAATCCTATAGATATACCATGGACCTGCGATGTTTCTGTTGTACCACTCTGATGGATGTAATACTAGTGAGACAGTGTTTTATTGGTGTTATGTTAACGACTTGCATACTACACATGCAGTGGTATGCCGGGTCGTCACATGACCGGCCAGTTGGAAAACCCCAAGAGAAGGTTTTGATGAATATAGCAGCAAGTTTTCCCTCAGTTAAGAAAGCAAGGTATGTCAATCAGGAGAAGAGCAGACAATACGACTGAAGGTGATGCTTGCAAGCTTCGCGACAGCTCCGGACAATTTATAGGGCGCCTCATCCAAGCTTTGCTTTGCGAGCAGCAACGTGGAACCTGCACACACACAACCAAGTACTTTATTCCCAACTTGCGATGAGGTTGTCAATCTCACCGGTTTGCTTGAAACAAAGGGTATGAGCGTATCGAGTGGAAAGTGATAATAGTATGCCAGTAAAGTAAACAGTGCGAGTAAAGTAAACAGTGCGAGTAAAGTAAACAGGTGATAGCAATAAGATGGAAATAGGACCGGGGTCCATAGTTCACTAGTGGTGTCTCTCCATAAGATAAATAACACATGTTGGGTAAACAAATTACAGTTGGGCAATTGATAGAATAAAGATAAACGTGATATGTCGAGAAGATCACTATGCGATTTACTCTGGGCATTACAACAAAATACATAGACCGCCATCCAACTGCATCTATGACTAATAATCCACTTACGGGGATATCATCTGAACACCATATGAGTATTAAGTTACGAACAACAGATAATTGCATTAAGCAAATTGTGTAATGTAAACAAAGCATATGCCCTCGAGCATATGAATGTTGTTTTCTCCCTAGTAGCAACAACACATCTATAACCTTAGAGGTTTTTGTCACTCCCCCAGATTAAATAGAGGCATGAACCCACTATCGAGCATAAATACCCCCTCTTGGAGTCACTAGCAACTACTCGGCCAAGATAGCTACTAACAACGGAGAGCATGCAAGATCATAAATAACATAGAGATAACATAAGATATATTTCAGTATAGCAACTCAATCATAACACCAATATTCATGGGATCCCAACAAACCAAACATGTAGAATTACATAACGGTGATCTCAATCATGTAGGGCAGCTCATGAGATCTAAACATGAAGCACATGGTGGAGGAGACAACCATCTAGCTACTGCTATGGACCCATAGTCCAAGGTAGACTACTCACTCATCGCGCCGGAGGCACGCATGGCAATGAAGAAGACCTCCGATGGCGATTCCCCTCTCCAGCAGGGTGCCGGGAAGAGCTTCTAGACCCTCCCGATCTCGGGTCGACGACTGTGGCGGATCGCGATGTCTTCTAGAAAATTGATCGGGTACTTAGGTTTTTTCCATCGGGGGGTCTTTATAGGCGAAGGGGCATCGTCAGAGGTGGACCGAGGTGCCCTCACACATAGGGGGCGCGGCCAGGGGCTGGGCCGCACCGCCCTAGTGTGTGGGACCCTTGTGGCCCCCCTCCTACTCCTCTTCGGATCTCTGGAAGCTTCCGGGGAAATAAGACTTTAGGAACTTGTTTCGTCCAATTCTGAGAATATTTCCTGTGTAGCTTTTCTGAAACACAAAAATAGCAGAAAACAGGGAACTGGCACTGTGGCGACTTATTAATAGGTTAGTTCCGGAAAATGCATAAAGGTGCCACGAAGTTTAACGAAACAGTAGGCAAATGGTGTAAAAACAAGCATGGAGCATCAAAAATTATAGATACATTGGAGACGTATCAGCGGGCGGACCTGAGGTGGCCGGCGGCGGCTGGGAAAGCAGCGGCGGCTGTGAGGTGGAGTTGGCGGCAGTGGTGGGGAGGCCTGAAGAACTCATCGAACTAGAGCAATCTGATACCAAATTGGTAGAGACTACGGTTCTACCAGGTCTCGGGCATAGATTATAGGGATGGAAGTAAGGGCGGTGAGGCTGGAGGCGCAGACACCGGCGGCTGGGCACCGTCGCTGCAAGAGAGAGAGGAGGCGGCGGCTAGGGCAGGATGCGGCTAGGGTTTGGGCTCCCGTCTCCTGAGGGAGACAACAACAGTATATGTGTTAAATACATAATTTGGCTACTAGGTATCTTACAGGCCAAATTGATTTGATCATTGATCAAGCTAATCAGTTGATACGTTGTTGAAGTATTGCAACAGGTGTTTCGCCGATGGATTAGCAGTACCTAGGACAAGTCCTGGTCATATCCTGGGATTTGTGGAGCTGAAACATTACTGCCTGGGATAGTCCTAGATTCCTAGCAGACGTTGGATACAAGGACGTGTGCAAACGCTATGAAGTTTAAGCAGGAGGAAAATGCATCATGGAAAATCACATGCAGAGGAGCTGAAGGACTTTGCAAATCCTGTGAAGACCGCCACGATCACATGAAGAAAGTTGCAGCAGCAAAGCTTGAAGTCATTACGAGTTGGATTATCATCATGGGTGGAGTATTTTATTCCTTTCCAGGCCCAAAGTTTATTTATACGTAACACCTATGGTTTAGTACTTGGAGCTGCTACGTACTATGTACAAATCAGATTTGGTAGCATAGCAATAACCGAATTGACAAGAGACAACTTGATTCGGTTTATCTTTTGGTGTTCCGTTCCTGTATGCCAAGTTACACGAAGTCCGGCGCCTATAAAAGGGTCATGGCCGATTGTGAAACAGCCCGATCAATCGATCTACACAAAACAAATTTACCTTTACGTACTACTTTTCGTTATCTTTATCGTTCTTCTCTGCCATGCCCTAGCAGCCCTAGGGTTTGGTTTGATCTTTGCCGTTTTGTCCTAAAAAGCGGTCGTCTCTCCTCCACGAAAGCGAGGGGATCTTTGTTGCTTTGCTTGGAAAGCATCCGTTCGTCGTCACGAAAGCACGGCGATTATCCTGGTGTTGCGCGGCAGTTTTGCGTGCCAACACAATTGGCGACTCCGCTGGGGACGAAGCATCGAGCGGTCTCCGGCCCGTTCCTGCTACGTAGAGAGCGTCATCGACAGGCTGCAGTCTACAACGGTAATATGAATTCTCAATTTTCTTTTGTAGATTCAAATAATTCTTATGCTGATGTTGCTAGATTCTTTGATATGAGTACTGTATCGGCTAGCCCTAATTCTTGCTATGTGCAAACGCCGATACAAAATAATTTGCATCCTTCAACTTGTTATAATTTTAACAACTTGCAGCACGTATATTCAAATTCTCATGCATCGGCTGCCCCAGAAGTTCATATGCCGATGAACAACGTGATGAATTTAGTTAACCAATATGAAACACCTAATGTTACAAATTTCAATAACATACAAAATAATGTTTCACCCTTTTATTCATCGGCAAATAACTTGCAATTTTTTGCTTCACCTTCGCACATGCCGATGGATAGCACAACTTGCTATGGTACTAGTAGCTATTTAGCCAATTATTCTGAACCATCATATGTTACACCTTATGTTACTAATTTTTCAGCACCATATGCGACTTCAGATATCCATAATTCGGCTACACACCTTCACACTGCTTGCAACCGAATAAGTGAGAATTCAATAGGAGCTCATGTGGCTTCATCTGATACTGTAGCATGTGATACACCCCCTAAACAACTACAGAATTTTGGTAACACCCAATTGTCATTGCCAAAAAATACTGAAAGATTCGAGGGGAGAACATCAGAGGAGTGGGCTGATTTATATAGGAAATCATGTGAAGATCTTGCAAAAAAGCTTGTCGAAGTCAGAGCTATGGCAGCCAACCAACAGAAAAAGGTTGACTTGGTCAGTATGGCTAACTCGTCTAAGGCTGGGTTTGACAACACATGTGCCGAGTCAAATCAACAACAGATGATTGACATGTCTGTCACGACCGACTTAGTTGAAGGCAAAAATTTGGGTAAAGCTAAGTCGGACACACACACTGAGTTTGTCAACCCGATAGATACAAGCTTCGTTGAGCAAGAACATGGTGAACGTGAAACAACGGTGCTTGATTTTTCTGGATGTAAGGGAGCTTTCATGTTGCCCTCTGAATTCCGTGCCAAAGAAATTGATGAACATCCAAAGGAAGAGAATATAGCCGAACCATCTTCGGTTGAAGAAGAGTATCTAAGTGAAGAGACGCAAGATCCAGAAAAGAAGGAAGACAAGAAGCTAGAAAATCATCAAGAGGTGGAGCAAGATATTGTTCAAGTCGTCCAACGACCGTACTCTCCCAACGTGATTGATTTTGACAACAAGAAAATACTTATTCGGTCAGATCAGGCTGAATCTACCATAGGGAAAAATGTTGTCATTGATATTAATGTTGCACCGAGGATGATTAAACCAAAAAATCCAGAAGTAGGAGTGAAGAAAGTTGATGAAACAAAGAGAGAATTAGCTCCAAGATCAAAGCCGATGGTTAAACAACTATTGGACAAATATACTTCACGCAAAGCCAACAACATGTTTAGTCGGCTTGGAGGTGCTAAGCGTCATAGGTCTCCTTCTCGACCTGGGGGGCATAAGCGTTGGCAAGGAAACTCATATAATCGGCATGGCTGTTTTTCAATGGAGCCAACATATTGGGGTTGTCCACCTACTGCTTATGATCAGTATCCTCAGCGGAGCTTCAATCCATGGGTACCATATCCTGCAGCGCCAGCTGATTATTTTCAACCGGGATGGATCATGTCGAGACCGATGTTTGGGCTAGATGTGTTTGAGAAAAGGGCTTGTTTTAAATATGAAGCTAAATCACACCATGCCATTGTGATTCATGGTAGCCGATCACCGATACGCAATGCTAATGAAAAATATTATACTAGTGATCGGAAACTTGCATGGGTGCGTGCAAGGCCTGATGGATCAAAGGTTGATTGTACCATCATGAGTAAACCTATAGCAAGACCAAATAAGTCTAACCTTGATCATGGTGTCAAGCCTGGGAACTTCAAAACTTCAGATGTTGGCACAGGTGTACACCAACAGCAACATAGGTCTGATCTGCTTCAGAAGAATGCTAGCTATGCAGAAAATGGTGTTACGCGTGATGGACTCATGCACTGCGTGAAAAATATTGCGGCCAAAAGTACTAATTTGCATGATGATTTGAGGCCTAGTATGGAGACACGTTCAGAGAAGCCTGTTGTACCTATACGTCCCAATACTTATAAACCGGCTGATGTATCTATTAATCAATACCTGAGAGGTTGCAAGAATTTTGAGGCCGGTGGTACTTCTAAGCAGCGCAAGATTCTTTCGGTCAGGGACAAAATATTTGCCCCAAAAGTTACAGTATGTAAGTATAGACCGAGAAACTTGGGGGAAAGCAGAATTAAGTCAGTTGGACCAAGAACCAAACCACGACCTCAGTGGTGCCCGACAGGACTCACGCACACTCAGAAACGGCGGGTACATCGACTGCGAGCTTCGGAAATCAAAGAAGATATACCTTTAAAGAAGCGCGATGAATTGTTCAGGCGAGATACACCTATGGTGCCTCCGAACATGACTTGGAGGAAGAAGCTCATCGCGACGGAGGAAAATAAAAATGTGGATGACATAGTTGCTGCTCGAAATTGTGAAAATAATATAGATGCACCTACTGACATGGATGTTAATCAAGGAGGATAATACGCCATGCATCTCATTTACAGAGGCATCGTTTGATTTGCAACACAGTGAGATAATATGTTTGACCGATGCTAGTGTTAAGTGGACACAAATACGTAATGAAGATTGTATCGTTCCGGAAAGAGCGATATGCATGAAAGAAGACGACGAGAAGGGGTATATCATTGCATATCCAGGACATCGCTTGCTCAAAGCTAAAAATCGGTACGTGTTTACAGTAATGCATGTACAATAGTTCCACATTATCTATTTTCTAGTATATATGTGTACAACAACCGATTCTTTAGTGATAGGATTGCATGAAAATAGAATATCACTTTGCATATAAATCGTTGCATGCTATTAGGGGTATTGCCGATTTTATTTGTTTTAATTTCACCCAACAATCTTGTTTATAAAACATCGGTCTGCTTAGAATATCTTTGTACAAATATCCAAGCTGAGTTTGAACCTTTACAGCTTTGGTTTACAAAATTTAGTAGACATGGGTGTGAAGGACATTGTTTCTGAAAATTCGCTTGTGGTAGTACAACAAATTAAAGGCGAATTTTAGTGTTTTGATGAATTAATAAGTAGCTACTTGGACCGATGTTTAGTTATAGCTAAGTCTCTGGATACTTTCACTATGAAACATATTTCTAGAGAAGAGAATCTTAGAGCTAATTTTTTAAGCATGGCAAGCTTCAGGTTATCTTATTAGCATATGCAAAATTTTCATACCAGAGAAACCTATGTTAGCCGCTGTTGGTAGCAAGACCGATCTGCTAGCTATCAATTCAGTGCATGGTGCAGTCTGTTACTAGTTCGGTCCAGCAGAAAATAGTACAGGATAATGTAAATTCGGTGCATGGGTCACAAACAACCGAATTAGAAAATAGCTTAGAACATGAAGATTTTTTATATTACAAAGGCCGATGCTAGCTGCTGTAGAAAAGCGTATACAGATGTTATATTCTCGTTTGGTATAGCATGCAGAAGCATTACTTTGTAAAGAAAGTTCCGTGCATGGTCCAACTTGTCTTAGGGCAGAGCTATTTATTTGCCCAGCAGGCATCCGGTTACTACATAAGGAAAAGAAAAAATTATATATTAGAAGAAGCCGGTGTTTGCTGCTGTAGAAAAATAAGTCCACCTTGCTGAAAGCTAGTTTGGTGCAGCGTGCAGCTGGTTCTGATTAAGTTCAACAAAGTAGTACATGGCAGTCTTAATTCGGTACATTGGTCACAAATAACCGAATTAGCAAGTGATTTAGATTCGGTTGATTTGAGAGCACCTGTGATTAATTATTTAAAGGGTTCAAGTCAAACGAAAGATACAAAATTCGGCAAACGATTGCCGAGTTGGGAAGGCCCATATAGAATTATAGAGATTGTTCCTGGAAATTCATATTTTGTGCAATCTTTGCAGGGGAAGAAATTGCCAAAAGCTCTCAATGGAAAATATCTGAAAAGGTATTATCCTAGCAAGTGGCAGGAGGCTTGAAGATAACATGGCCGATACATTATTTTAAGTATCGCCCTAAGCATAATTTGGCCGATATATTATTCACAGTATCGCCCTAAGTAAAATTTGGCCGATATATTATTCAAAATATCGCCCTAAGAAATTTGGCCGATGTGTTCTTCGGACATCACCCTAAGAAAATGTATGGCCGGTGGAATCATCAACATCGTCCTAAGGTATTGTTATAGTGTTTTTGATAAATATAATTGTACCAAAAACAGGGGGCATGTGTTAAATACATAATTTGGCTACTAGGTATCTTACAGGCCAAATTGATTTGATCATTGATCAAGCTAATCAGTTGATACGTTGTTGAAGTATTGCAACAGGTGTTTCGCCGATGGATTAGCAGTACCTAGGACAAGTCCTGGTCATATCCTGGGATTTGTGGAGCTGAAACATTACTGCCTGGGATAGTCCTAGATTCCTAGCAGACGTTGGATGCAAGGACGTGTGCAAACGCTATGAAGTTTAAGCAGGAGGAAAATGCATCATGGAAAATCACATGCAGAGGAGCTGAAGGACTTTGCAAATCCTGTGAAGACCGCCACGATCACATGAAGAAAGTTGCAGCAGCAAAGCTTGAAGTCATTACGAGTTGGATTACCATCATGGGTGGAGTATTTTATTCCTTTCCAGGCCCAAAGTTTATTTATACGTAACACCTATGGTTTAGTACTTGGAGCTGCTACGTACTATGTACAAATCAGATTTGGTAGCATAGCAATAACCGAATTGACAAGAGACAACTTGATTCGGTTTATCTTTTGGTGTTCCGTTCCTGTACGCCAAGTTACACGAAGTCCAGCGCCTATAAAAGGGTCATGGCCGATTGTGAAACAGCCCGATCAATCGATCTACACAAAACAAATTTACCTTTACGTACTACTTTTCGTTATCTTTATCGTTCTTCTCTACCATGCCCTAGCAGCCCTAGGGTTTGGTTCGATCTTTGCCGTTTTGTCCTGAAAAGCGGTCGTCTCTCCTCCACGAAAGCGAGGGGATCTTTGTTGTTTTGCTTGGAAAGCATCCGTTCGTCGTCACGAAAGCACGGCGATTATCTTGGTGTTGCGCGGCAGTTTTGCGTGCCAACTTTATTGTCTGATTATAATCGAAGGGGTACAAGTGTTTAAATAGGAGGACAACTCCTCTAAACCCTAGATAACTTGGGCTAAGCCCCTAATTCGGCCCACTATTGGGCCTCTTCCGTGCATACTGGAGCCCGACCATAACAAGAAGCCAAGAAATCTCTTAAGGAGAAGGGTATTAAATGTGAAGATGTGAAGAATCTACCACCTATAGAAGAATTATGTAAGCCAATCCCTCGCTCCTCCACGATTGAGGTACATTCTCTCCAACGCTTTGATAATAGAGATATTCCTTACTCTAAACCTCCTGATCAATGTTTAGATGAGTTTGATAATTTTATTGTTAAGCAAGATAACTTTAATAAAAGAGTGCAGAATCATTTGTTGGAAAATTCTAGAGCTATTAACAAGTTGCAGGATATTGTGGAGAGGACCTCCAATGATGTGAAGATGCTTGTTAAACATTTTCAAATGGTTCAGACTCAAATTGATCAGCTTACCAACGTGCAAAAAGATTTGCTAGTTAATGCTACAAGAGAAAAACAAGCGTGTGAAATACACACTAGAGGAGGTGCTTCTACTCAGGATCCTTTATATCCTGAAGGACATCCTAAGAGGATCGAGCAGGATTCTCAACATGCTGCAGGTGATGATATTCCTTCCAAGGAAAAGAAGAAGAAGCATAAAAAAGTTGCAGAATCTTCCAAAATAGGTAAAGATCCTAATAGTGTTTCTATTTCTGATACTGAAACCGAAAGTGGTAATGCTTTTGATAAAGAAGAAGTTGAAGAGGAACCAGAAAAGCTCGCTAAGAATGCAAAGTACACTAAGAAAGACTTCATTGCCAATAATCATGGTAGTGAGAGAGAACCTTGGGTGCAGAAACTAATGCCTTTTCCCGGTAAGAAACATAAATCTAAGGAAGAAGAACACTACAACAGGTTTTGTGAATTGATGAAACCTTTATTTTTGCAAATTCCTTTGGCTGATGCTATTAAAATGCCTCCTTATTCAAAGTATATGAAGGATATTGTTACTAATAAAAGGAAGATTCCTAGTGAGGAAATTTTCACTCTACTTGCTAATTACTCTTTTGATGGTAAAGATCCGGAGAAGCTTGGAGATCTAGGTATACCAACTATTCCTTGCTCTATTAAAAATAATTATGTTAGAACTGCTTTGTGTGATTTGGGAACCGAAGTTAGTGTGATGCCTTTTTCTCTCTACAAGAGACTTGATCTAGAAAAGTTGATATCGACTGATATATCTTTGCAAATGGCTGATAAGTCTACTACTATTCCTATTGGTATATGTGAGAATGTTCCTGTTCAAGTTGCTAATAATTGTTTGATATTGACTGACTTTGTTGTGTTGGAAATTCCCGAAGGTGATAATATGTCTATTATTCTTGGGAGAACTTTTCTAACACTGTAGGTGCTGTTATTGATTGCAACCAAGGGAAAGTTACTTTTAATGTCAATGATAAAGAACACATGGTTTATTTTCCCAAGAAGATTGATAGAAAATATGCTCTAAACTCAATCAAGAATATTGAGACCATCAAAGTTGGTCAAATTATTTGCTCAAGGCCGAAGCCCAAGGAAGAATATCAAATTGTTATGATTAGGACTATGCCTATCAAGGTCGAGGTAACATAATCATTTAGTGAAATGCAAAGTTTTGATTCATAGAAAAGTGGTTTTGTAACAAGACTTGATCAACCTTGTTAACAAAGCGGTTTTCGAATGAACGAAACTATGTGTTCACCATATTTACTTTCTTCTCCACCTTGTTCATTTTTGTTTCCGCTGTTTAGTTTCATATTAGAATATCTTAGAGCTGCTGTAAGCTTGGTTTGGATTTGCTTTCTATCATTCCATCTTCGCTTTCTCGAGTTTTATTCTCTTATCAATTTCTAAAAAGTCCTTGAAAATAAAGTTTCTCGAAAAATTCCAGAAAATTCTTTTTAAATTTTTATGTCAAAAAAGGGGCAGAAAGGCACCTAGGACACCCCAGGGGGACCCACCATGCCACTACACCACATGGTGGCGCGGCTAGGGCTAGGCCGCGCCGTGGCATGGTGAGGGGCCCCCCTGGCCCTCCACTTACCTCTCCACCCTCCACTCCACTCTCTCTCCCGAAATATCTCCACACCACAACTCAAACCCGTGTTCTTGCTGTTCTTCCTCGCGATTTTCGATCTCCTTGCTCAGCCCATCTTTGCTGCAAAGATTTGGGGCATTTCTTCTCCGGTATGTGACTCCTTCGATTGTCCAATTAGAATTTTGTTTAGTGGAGTATTTCTTGAGTATTTTAGCTCTATAGGTGACAGGTTAAATGAGTTTGCATGTGATACGTCTCCAACGTATCCATAATTTTTGATGCTCCATGCTTGTTTTTACACCATTTGTTTAGTGTAATTCTACATGTTGTGTTTGTTGGGATCCGATGAATATTGGTGTTATGATTGAGTTGATGTATTGAAATTTATCTTATGTTATCTCTATGTTGTTTATGATCTTGCATGCTCTCCGTTGTTAGTAGCTATCTTGGCCGAGTAGTTGCTAGTGACTCCAAGAGGGGGTATTTATGCTCGATAGTGGGTTCATGCCTCTATTTAATCTGGGGGAGTGATAGAAACCTCTAAGGTTGTAGATGTGTTGTTGCTACTCGGGGAAAACAACATTCATATGCTCAAGGGCATATGCTTTGTTTACATTACACACTTTGCTTAATGCAATTATCTGTTGTTCGCAACTTAATACTTGTGGAGTTCTCGGATTGATTCGCCACAAGTGGATTATTAGTCATAGATGCAGTTGGATGGCGGTCTATGTATCTTATTGTAATGCCCAGAGTAAATCTCATAGTGATCCTCTCGACATATGCACGTTGTCTTTATTCTATCAATTGCCCAACTATAATTTGTTTACCCAGCATGTATTATTTTATCTTATGGAGAGACACCACTAGTGAACTATGGACCCCGGTCCTACTTCCTTTATATTGCTATCACCTGTTTACTTTACTCGCACTGTTTACTTTACTCACATACTATTACTATTTTCCACTCGATACGCTCATTCCTTTGTTTACAGCAAACCGGTGAGATTGACAACCTCATCGTAAGTTAGGAACAAAGTATTTGGTTGTGTTGTGTGCAGGTTCCACATTGCCGCTTGCAAAGCAAAGCTCGGACGAGGCACCCTATAAATTGTTCAGAGCTATCGCAAGCTAGCGGGCATCACCTTCAGTCGTATTGGCTTTTCCCCTTCGGATCGATAAACCTTGGTTTCTTAACTGAGAGAAAACCTTGCTGCTATATTCATCATACCTTCCTCTTGGGGTTCCCAACTGGACGGTGAAAAACTATCAACACCGTACCGCATCAGCATGCTTGTTCTATTGCTTACAAATGTTATTTTGATGCATGTTAGCCCTCTTGCAACTCCCTATAGTAGTTTCCTTCAATTGTTTGTTTCAAAATCACTTTTAATGAGGTTTGCTTAAAATTTCAGAAATGGAGGAGAATGGATATCAACTTAGTCAACAAGATTTAGAAGTGCATGAAGTCATGAGAGTCCACCGTGAAGAGGGAGTCTTTCCCTCAATCTATCCATGCTCAGTGTTCATGAATGCTGCTGGGATCCTGCAGGACTTCCAAACTCTAATTTCTAATGCATGATTGGAACATTTTGTTGATGGTGAACCTCACCAATATGCTAAACTAACCATGTCCGTGGTGCAGGATTTTAGATTCAGTTGGTCCTCATCTAACCCCATGGTCCATTATAAAATTTACAATAAATTTGTGGACTTGCCCTTTGATGTTTTCTGTGCAGCTATTAGAGTACCACAGTGGGGATCGCGCGAAAAGATGAGGGAGCGGCCCAGGCCATTGATGGACTTATATGAGGAGATTTGCCAAGGAAGAAGCTTCTCAGGAGAGAGTGGTAAAATTCGGAATATTCATTTCCCATCCATTCGATATTTTGCCTACTTTATTACCAAGTGTGTTCTTGCTAGGAAGACTGCAAGCAAGTTATCCTCTTATGATCTAGCTTTTATTTCAGCTGCTTTGAAACGTGATAGGACTTATAATTTGGGTGCTTTGATAGCTTTTCGTCTTGTTGCCAACCATGAGAAAGGGGGAGTTTGTGGAGGTCTTATTGCTTCTCGATTATTAGCTTTGCATGGTATAGTGCCTCATGTTTTAGATCTTCATTTCCCCATAGAGAGGCTTGATCTTAATTCTATGATACATCACAAGTTTGTTTCTCCTCATGCTTGTTTGGACAACTTGTTGTTTGAGATAACCATTTTCAAGGAATCAGCCTGGAGAGTAGTTAAGACTAATTGATCAGTCCATTTGCCTGCACCTCTTTTGTTTAACCTTGATCACTGGAATGGATGATCACTCACGGAGGATGAGCTCGACGTGTACATATAGGATCACCCTCCGCCTGTACACGAGGATGGGAGGCGACCAAAGAGTTGGTCTAGCCCTCCAACACTTGGGAGTTTCCATACCAGCAGCCTTATTATGATTATGCACCATCTGCTTCATCTTCACGAGAGCCAGGCTACGACCATGCCAATGATGACCCACCAGCTTGGGGTGATTACTAGAGATGGGATTGATCTCCACTTAGGCCAAAAGCTTAAGCTTGGGGGGAGGTACGCCGACGATTCACTCATCTATATATCATATCTTGTCGGTACTTTGTATATCCATGTTTCGCTTTCATTTATTTTCTTTGTTGTTCTTGTTCTTACTTCTACTTTCCAAAACACAAAAAGACCAAAAATATTTCTATTGTTTCTCCTTGTTTGCCTTTTTAGTTCTCTAGCTTTGGTTTGTCTTGTTTTTCATTTTCGGTTTGATATTTGAACAATCCAATTTTTTTTGCTTTGTTTGTTGTTTCCTTCAGTTCTTGTTTCAAAATTCGAAAACCCAAAAATATTTGTTGTTCTTTTCTGGTTTTGTAAAGTTTGTTGCAGAGTTCAGTCTCCCGTGACTCCATTGGAGCTTGGTTATCACTTCATATTATTAAAGCCACACAAGTGAAAGGCAATAATGACGATATATGACAATTCGAGATGTGGTAAGAGGCTGGTATGAACTCTGTTTGTTTTCATTTTTATACATATACTCATCAATGTGGACATGCTTAGCTTGTTCATGTAAGGTATATGTTATCTAATGGATGCTTAATAGTTCTTGCTCTCATGTGATTAGTTCCAATTTACTAATAGTTTGTAGCATGTCATGTAGCTGTTTGCTTGCATTGTTTTATTCATAAAACGGTATGACTTTGTGGTATCCTCCTCTGAAAAGCTTCATTTGAATCGACTTGGCACATGCTCAAGCATGCATATGACTGAACAAAAAGTCAATTAAGCCTCGATGATTTACTTTGCCTCAGAGTTCTTGTATCATTTTTATGCCTATATTAATTTTGTTTTGTCGCAAGCATGATTATGACAGTTATTGCTCTCTCGATTGTCACTTCCCAGTCTTTTGCTAGCCTTCACTTGTACTGAGAGGGAATACTGATGACCCACAAGTATAGGGGGTGTATCGTAGTACTTTCGATAAATAAGAGTGTCGAACCCAACGAGGAGCAAAAGGTGTTGATAAGCGGTTTTGATCAAGGAATCACTGTAAATACTAGCAAACAGGTTTTCAGGGGTATTTGGTAACACGAGTAAATAAAGTGCGAGTAAATAAAAGACAGTAGTAACAATTGCAGCAAGTGGCCCAATCCTTTCTTCAGCAAAGGACAATCCGGTTGTGTACTTATAATAACCAAACGTTCTCGAGGACACACGGGAGTTTCTGTCAAGAGCTTTCGCTTCATAAAGCCAATAGTCTTTATTGGTTTGATAGGTATTATGGGGGTGAACCTGTGCTAGCGCACTACCCTTACTAGGATAAATACACACTTGTGATTATACCCCTTGCAAGCATCCGCAAATACAAGAAAGTAATTAAGATAAATCTAACCACAGCCTTAAACTCTAGATCCTACGCTCCCTGGTGCAATGGTTTTCCAACGGAGGTTTAGGTTTCTGTCACTCCAGCAACCCCACAATCGGTAGCCAAATACACAATGCATCTTACTAGGCCCATAAATGGTGAAGTATCATGTAGTCACCACTAGTGAAATAGCACCAAAACAATATCAAACCATTAAATATTTCTCAACAATAATTCACTACTAACATCTTGACTTCTCCCATGTCCTCAAGAACTAAACGAACTACTCACAAGACATCATATGGATCATGATCAGAGGTGAAATAATGGTAAATAACAATCTGAACATAAACCTTAATTCAACGGTTCCACTCAATAGCATCAACTACAAGAGTAATCAACACCGGGAAAGTTTCCCCTATGAATATAGCAAGATCCAACTCAAGATGTTACAGCGGGATGGCGTGGTGATGGCGGAGATGAAGGTGCTAGTGATGGAGATGATGATGATGATCTCGATGAAGTCCGGTGCGATGATGATGACGATGGCGATGATCTCCCCTCTCCGGGAAGGAATTTCCCCGGCAGATTTCTGCCTACCGGAGAGCTTTTCTCTCTCTAGTGTTTTCCGCCCCTCAGAGGCGACGGTGTCTAACTCTGAGCCCCCCCTTGACTTAGGTTTTCGGGGATGATGAAGTACGCGAAGGGGCGAGACCAGAAGTGGGCCAGGGCGGCCTCACACAGGGCTGGCACGGCCAGGGGGCTGGCCGCGCCACCCTGGCATGTGGGCCCCCCTGGCTCCTCTCGACTCCTCCTTCTGGCTTCCTGAGTCTTCTGGGAAAATATAATTTCCTGGTATTTTTCTGGAATTTTCCTGATCTTAAAAATATGGTCCCTTGATGGTCCTTTTTCCAGCAGAATCCTGACTCCGGCAGCAACTCCTCCAAAGATCATCAAACATGTGGAAACAAGGGAAATAACATAAGTATCAACTCTAAATATGAAATATATCAATGAATAATAGTAAATTATGATACAAAATAGTGATGCAAAATGGACGTATCAAATACTTCTCGTGCATCCAACTCCTGAAAACCAAGTAACCCCAAAGAGTCCACTACAAATTCCTATGCATGGTATTTCAAAGCCATTCCAGGTAAATTTTCATGTGCTACCTTTCAAAACTTTCAAATGCTTCTTATTTTGTGCCACTGTTTTTAGATCATGAGGACGTAGTGGTCGGAATTGCTATCTTCCATATTAAATTAAGTACCCCTTGACTTGCATGCTTCATCTGCTTGTCATTAATTTTGCAAGGGAGCTGATCAGACCATTGTAATCTAAATCTAAAAAAGGCACTCCTCCATGGTATGTGAAAGTTGGTGGGCACCCGATGGAATCGGTTAGCCATGGTTTGAGAAAGGAAAAAGTGGGGAGGAGTGCCAAGCTTTATAAAAGAGCACCAATGTGCCAATTTTCAAAGAGCTCGGAACTGCTCTCACTTGTTTAGTATGGAAGATAGCAAGAACCCATTGCCAGTCGTTGACATGAAACAACCACCTCTCAAAATAAATTTTTATCTCTGTTTTACAAATGAAAAGCTCTAGCACATGTTAAATCCCTGCTTCCCTCTGCGAAGGGCCTTTCTTTTACTTTTATGTTGAGTCTTCATCTTCTAACTTTAAGCACTTTCTTGAGAGCATGTTTGTCGTTCTTAGTGCAATGTGCTTGTCCTAGAACACAGTTAATTATGGTATAACTTTGATGCTTGTATCTTTGATATTTTTACTTCTAGTCTTCTCTTGAACTTCAGAGGTGCCTTGGCATTTATGTTTTGCCCCACAAATAAAGGCAAGCGGGATACCACTCTTTCATATCTTATTATGAGCATTACAATCTTGTAGCTTCTTATGTTTCATGTTGCTTGTTATTAGTGTATTGGCACTCTTTCATAGCTTGCATAACTATGAGATAACATTAGTTGCATATTTCTTATTATGAATTGCCTGAGTACTTGATCATATAGTGAGAATATATAAATCTTATGAAGCAAATGTGTTCATGAAATTTTCTTTTATCGCACTCAGTTGTTAACTGAATTGCTTGAGGACAAGCAATAAACTAAGCTTGGGGGAGTTGATACGTCCAAAACATATCTACTTTCCCGAACACTTTTGCTGTTGTTTCTCCTCTAATTTGTGTGTTTTGAATACAACTAACACGAACTAACGCTATTTTCAGCAGAATTGCCCTGGTGTCTTTTTTTTGTGCAGAAATCCAACTTTTAGGAAAAATCTCAGAAAATATTGCAAAAATCCTATTTTACCATAAGACCCACGAATCCAGAACACGAGACGAAGAGGGGCCACGAGGGGCTCACACCCCTTGGTGGCGCGGCCCAGGCCTGTCTACGCCAGGGGTGGTGAGGCCACCTCGGCCATTGCCTCGACCCCTCCTTCTGCCTACATATACCCTCTGACCTGAAAACAGCGGGGGTTCGGCATTTTTCCCAGATAGACTTCCGCTGCGTCGCCACCATCAGAAATCACGATTCGGAACCAGAAACTCCGTTCTGGCACCCTGCTGGGATGGGGATTTGGAGGAGATCTTTATCACCATAATCACCGACGTCTCTCCATCAACCATCCATGATTCCCCCATCCATGTGTGAGTAGTTCCCGCTGTAGGCGAAGGGGATGGTAGGGATTGGATGAGATCATTCATGTAATTTTCTATGAGATTGTTAGGGCATGGTGCCTAGTATCTATTATTCGTGCTTATGACATTGTTGCAACTTGTTGTGCTTACTGCTTGTCACTTTGGGCCCGAGTGCCATGATCTCAGATCTGAACTTGTTATTGTTTTATGATGATACTTTGTTTATGATCTTACATGCAAGTTGTGTACACATATTGTTGTCTGGAACCCGAGGCCCCAAAGTAACAGCAATTGGGATAACCGGAGGGGATGGCTATGATGTGAGGATCACATGTGTTCACTGAGTGTTAATGCTTTGCTACCGTACTTTATTAAAAGGAGTACCTTAATTACTAGTAGATTCTCTTGAGGCCCCGCTGTAAACGGGCTGGTAGGACAGAAGATGTCGTGCAAGTTTCTCATTGCGAGCACGTACGACTATATACGAAACACATGCCTATGGTTGTTTAGTACTAGGATGCTTTATCATTATTTATTTGCAATTGCCCATATCTTGATTATTACATGAATTATCTTATCCATGCAATGCCCGTTCATCCACCACTATGCCTACAGTATTTAATCCTACTGTTTACTATTGCTACCGTTACCGTCTTTATTTTATTATTGTTGTTGCTATTTCACTGTTGCCACTACTATAAAACTGTTGCTACTGATAAACCGCTGCGAGCAAGTCTGTTTCTAGGTACAGCTAAATTGACAACTCATCTGTTAAGGCTTATAAATATTCTTTGGCTCCCCTTGTGTCAAATCAATAAATTTGGGTTTTACTTCCCTTGAAGACTGTTGCGATCCCCTATACTTGTGGATCATCCAACAGCTATCAAGCAAGTTTACAAATGGCACCATTTGAGGCTTTATATGGAAGAAAGTGTCGTACCCCTTTAAACTGGTCAGAGACTGGAGATAACAAAATCTTTGGACCCGACATTTTGCAACAAGCCGAAGAAAAGGTTCGCATGATCCGTGAAAACCTCAAGGCAGCCTAGTCCCGACAGAAGAGCTATTCTGACAAAAGACGTCGAGAGCTGACTTTTCACGTTGGAGATTTTGTTTATCTTCGGGTGTCACCTCTCAAAGGAATGCAAAGATTTCAAGTCAAGGGAAAGCTTGCACCAAGATATATTGGACCTTTTAAGGTACTTGCTCGTCGAGAAGAAGTGTCTTATCAGCTAGAATTGCCCCCAGAATTGTCCGAAGTACACAATGTCTTTTATGTGTCTTTACTTCGGAAATGTCTGGAAGTTCCTGAGAAGCCGGATATTTTCAAGAATATTGATCACCGCTCGGTGGATATCAATAAGGATTTGACCTATCGTGAAGTACCAATTCGTATCTTAGAAGAAGCTTACAGAACCACCCGAACCCGGAGTATCAAGTTTCTGAAAGTCCAATGGAGTAACCACACTAAAGATGAAGCCACTTGGGAACGAGAAGATTATCTCAAGACTGAGTTTCCCAATCTCTTTAGTTCTTAACTTGTGAACCTCGAGAACGAGATTCTTTTTAAGGGGGGAAGATTGTAACGACTCAGAAATTTTATACCCAAATATTATGAATAAATTAGCCAAATGACAGAATAAAACTTTTGGTATTGAGTGCATGATTGTTGGATCTTATATTCCTTATTCTTGCCTATGGGTGAATATGAGCTAGGGATAATAATTTAAGTTCCAAATTGAAAGAGTTTAAGCAAAACAAACAAAAGTAAAAGAAACAATAAAATAACGGATTTGCTAAGTAACAGGTGACTGAGAAATTGCTATTTCTTAGTCACCCTAAAAATACGCATCAGTTGCACTTTTCTTGTAGAAAAGTGCAATTGCACTTCTCGTTGCGGTTGCACTTTTCTTTAAACTACGGTTGCATTTTTTTGAGTGACTGAGAAATAACTATTTCTCAGGCGACTGAGACATAGACAAACCCATAAAATAAGCCCAACCCTAAATTCCTAGACTACGAAAACGAAAATGCTATTGTGCTGGCACAAATGGGTGCAGGTCATATCTAGCCCGTTCAAAGGGTGGAGATGCTTTGAGATCTAGAAAAAGTTGCTGGCAGTGAACCTTTTAGCAAACTATTTTCTGCATTTTGTCAGATGCGTGAAAAGAGGAGAAAAGCAACGCCGTGCTGTCGCGCAAGATTCGCGGTCGAAAGCGAAAAAGACACCTCATAGCCTCCGATAGCCTTTATCCCTTGCCAAGGCATGTGCGGCAGCAGTTCCTTCCCCTTCCCATCTTCCTTCTGCATTTTGTCGGCAGTTCATCTGGTTCCTCTCTCCACCGGCGACTTCTCTCTATTCCGTTTCGTGTTGGTCAGCTCCATTGCTTCTCGGCGACGTTGGCGGATTGCTCGCGTCTTAGCAGCAGTTGCAGATCTTCCCACCACTGCAGCGGCAGTGGTTCAGGATGCGTTTGCTCCCGCCGCTCGCTTGCTCTCGCCGCATGCCTGCTCCCGCCGTTCCCTTGCACCGGCAACGGGCCTGCTCCCGCCGCTCCCTTGCGCCAGCAGCGCGCCCTTCCCTGCCGTTCGCTTGCGCCAGCCGCTCGCCTGCTTCGGCCGCTCACACTGCCAGCTAGGAGGCGATGTCGGTTGGTTCCTCTCGGCGTAGCAGTGGCGCTACAGCGGCGGATCTTGATGGCATGCACTTTGGTGTAAGGTTTCCCTCTTCAAGAAAACATCCCATACGCCTACAAATCCAGATCCAGATTACTATTCCGGTGTGCGAAAGTAGTAACAGATGTAAGTGGTTTTCTACCTCATCACTGTTTGCAATTTGATCCGGTTCTTTGCAATTCGATCTTGCTCTTTGCAATTCGGTCTGGCTCCTTTTTTCCTTTTCAATGATTTCCCCATTTTCACTGTCCTTTTTTGTCCGCAGGGGAATTTTCTGTTGCAAGTCTTGGATATGGGTTGATCTCGTAAGCCAGTACGTCGAGTGGATGGTCAAGTTCCGATCAAGGAATTCGCAGACCCAGATGGTGCCTATGCAGAGGGAGTTAGATCAGAAGAGCAAAGCACTCACCTGCAGGGAGATGGTCGATAAGCCATAGCAAATCAGCTCAAAATTAGTGAGTTTAAATCCCAGATTTTAGCTCTCCAATCCCAGTTAAACGTTCTGACTCGACTGCATCGAAATTCAAGAATCTTCGCCTGCTGATGCTCTTTGTTTGTTGATGTGTGCTGCTCCACAACTCCCGGCTCGTTGCTAGCTGCAACCTGGATTTCAACAATGATGTATCTAGTGAAGGCTTGGATTTTTTTAGTGTAGCTCTGATGCAACTGCGTTTGCCGGAAGTGTATTTCTAATGTATCTAGTGTAGGTTAGTAATGTGTAATTTGCATTCTCTGGCAGTAGCCTTTTTGTGTCTTTTTCAATGTTACCCTGGTGTTCCTAGTAATGAAAATTTATCACGGATTGAATGTGTTTGTCCTGCATTCCTAAACCATTTTTTGGATTCCCTAAAAAAACCATTTTTTGGAAGGGGAGGCGCCATGGAATCAAGCTCCGGGAAGAAACCAGGACAGAAGGAGAAAAGGCTAAAGGGTGGAGCCGCGGCGCCGCCGCCGCCGACACGCGCCTCACCGAAAGGTGTAGGCCGTCAATGACTCCAAGTACAGCTGCGAGTAGAACGCGCAACCTTGGCGGAGGACGGCTCCGCCATGGATTTCTAAGACAGAAGGAACACGCATCTCTCTCCTAGAAAAATAGCAAATAGCAAGTGACATGACCGGTGCTACCCAGTAGGCACAGAGGTTGCACGTGCTCCGGAGTAAAGTAAGGAGTAAAGCAGATCAAACATGACAGATAAATGGTAGACAAAAACGAAAAACTAAGGCAAGCACAAAGAAGCGCAGATCTCCGAGAAACAGTTGACGGCAGCGATAGCACCTGTACCCATTGGTGCTGGTACAAAATCTCCTAAGAAAAAGAAGACAAAAACAATCTAGACAAAGTTAACCACTAGCCCTCTTCCCTCTCTATTCTTAAGAAATTATTGAACTGTGCATAGATGCTTTCTTACAAGTCATCCAAGAGGATCTATTCTAGTTTCATAACCTGGTGGAAATTTTTTTAAACTCTGTTCCTAACCATATTTGAAAATTGCCCGAAGTTTGAATTCAATACATAGGACATTCCCAAAATCCAAATAAGTTTTTAGCAAAACAAAACCTTTTGACCTAAGAAAAATATATTTGGAACCCTTATCCAATATAGTGATCACCCAAACTGGAAAATTTTCAAAATTCAATTTTTTTGTTCTTGCGACCATTTCATCGAACACCTAGTTGGCAGTTTTCAGACAAATTTCAAATCACCACGGTAAATCCTGGTTTAACACTTCCAGAGGACAAACCCCCTTTACCCAGCCCTGCTGGTACCCTTTCCCCTCTTAACCCCACTGTCCCCTTGCTCCCCACATAGTGACATCGTCGGAGACAGACAAATTTTTTGGCTGCAACCTCCCTCCCTAAATTCTCCCAGTACCGCGCCCAATAAGTCCTCTCTCTCGCCTGGAACCCCCCCCCCTCCGTGCTCTGCAGCAGCCGCCCAAGCCCCATTACCACCCTCTCAACCCCCACCGGCCATCGCCCGAAGTTACTACCGCCCCGGTACACAGCCCGCTCCCACTCTCTCTGGCCTATAAAAAGCCCCCCCCGGCACTGCAAACGAGCTCACACCACCACCCTCTCCCTCCCAGACATCATCACTCCCTCCCTCTCCCTCTCGGTGGCCCAGGAGCTCGACGCCGGTGCTCCCAGGACACGGCGGAGCGCCGCTGTTTCCGACCGCTTCCTGCAGCGCCGTCTTCTCGAGCCGGTCAAGAAGACCCTCCGCAGCGCGCTGGACACCTCGCCACCGCTCGCTGCTGTCCCCGGTGAGCTCCCCAAGCTCTGCCCCTCTCCCAGCCTCTGCCCCTCTCTCGTCCCCATCCCCCATCGTGCTGAGGGAGATGACCCTCGACCATCGGATCCGATTCTAATCGGACGGCCGAGAGGCTCCCGTACCCCTTCGCCCCTTTAAGTCAACTGATAGGCGGGCCCCGCATGTCAGCTGAACTTTTTTTCCCTAGCGCACGCCCGGGATACTTGCTGGGCTGGCCCATTTCGGCCTGCGAGCCTAGCCCATTCAGACTCCGCACGTGGCCCGTTCCTAGTAAAAAGGGAAAAAAAAATAAAGTTTGGATTTAGATTTATGAATCTGAACCATTCTTAGAATTTAATTTCCCAGAGCTGTAGACACTCAAATTTAGCAAAAAATATGCCGTTGGAAAGCTTAGAACATGATCTAGCCAATGGAAGTGTTTTCAACCCATTTAGAATTATAGTTTTAATTGGGTAAAAATAACAAACCTGCAGCTATGCAACCTTGCAAAATTCATAACAAATCAAATAAAATTCAAAAAAAATATGAATCCAACTTTCAAAATTCACATTTAGTGTTATCTATCTGTTGGTAACCTTAGTTTGCAAATTAGCACTTTTTAAATGAAATGCTAGTTTCCTATGTGGTTAAGTAGGCAATCTTAACTTAGGAATATTAGGCTAGTGTTTTATAAATAGATATTTTCTACATCCATTAGTATAAACCGAATTTTAGAATACATCTCTGTAAGAATTGACCTTGGTCAAGTGAACTTGCAGGAGATATTTTTGAAACTCAAGTATCTATTAGTAAACCCTTGCATACTCTCACTTGCACCATAACTCAAAATAAAGCCAAATAAATGGAAATCAACCAAAATAGTGTTCGATAATAGTTGCTCTATTGTAAAACTTGTGTGTATGCTTGGAGTGATGTTTGATCATGCTTGGTGATTATGTGTATATTTTGTGTACCGTTAATAGACGCTAGTGTTGCCAAAGAAGTGCCTGAGGAAGGATACTACCAAGAAGAAGAAGAAGACTACCCCGGACACTTTGCCAACCAATGCAAGCCATCTTTTGAATCATACTGTAACGACTCGGAAAAATAACCCTTATTAGAATTGTTTGTTCTTTTTCTTTTTCACGTCGTGCATCATCATGCATCTATAACCTTGCATGTTTTATCAAACAAAATTGTTTTTATTAAATCCTATTTTATTTTGGCTTGTATGGTTTTATATAAACACTCCCCTTGCCTTTCTTATTTTAAACTAAACCTATCATATTTGCAAACTTAAATCAAGTCTTGGGAAATTGTTTGTTTGGAAAACTTGCATTCTCTTCTTTTCTCTCTATATTCGTTCTTCCGTTTGATTCTCTCTTCCTTTGATCTTCTTACCAATTCAATTGCAAGATTCAGAAAAAAATTCGTTGAAGACAAAGAAGACCGGCTCTCTTTCTTTGGCCCAACTTACCAACCCCGAAGCCCACCTCGCCGTCACGTGGAGTGGACGCGTCCATTCTTTTGTTGTGGTCTTCCTCCCTCACGCTGGAGGCGTGACCCCCTTCTCTGCTCACGTCACCGACGCACCACACCGAGAGCGTGCTCCTTTCCCCTCCCTTTTAATCCCCAACCGAGACAGCCCTGTAAACCCTAGCCGCCCCTCTTTGTCCTCCCTCGGCGCTGCCACTCCTCCTCCCCTTCTTGTTCCTCTTTCTCTGCAAGCTCCCATTCCAGAAACAGCCCCGTAGACCGTCGTCGCCATGGCCGCCGACGCGCCGCCGTTGCAGTGCACCCTCCATCAAGCCGACGCATCCTGGAGATCCGCATCATCGACTGAATCGTCTTCCTTCAAAGAATCGATCCGGGATCCACTATAGCAACGACCACGTCTACCTCTTCCTCTCAGGTCTCCGACAAAATCCGGCCGCTCTGGCCCTCCTCCAACGTCCCTGAGCATGCACGCGTCCTTGTGGTGAGCTGCTCTTCCTTTTCTGCCCTTTCTCCCTTCCTTTTTCGCTGCTCTTTGTGGTTCCCGTTGGTAACATCCGTTTTCTGTGTATGTGCTCTACCATGGACGAGCTCGTGGAGGACAAGGCACGCTCCTCCTTGTATGTTCAAAGACCCGACGACCTTCTTGTTCAACCACGCCTCAAGCAATCGGTGTCCCTCGCCACGCATCTGTTTTCCTGTCAAGTTTCGAGCCCACCCACCTTGTCCTCAATGCCTTTCGGTGGATCTTCTTAGCTCCATCATATAGCTGAATGTTTCAGCTTTCCAACGCACTAGCTCATGCTCGAATCTGTGCCCTGTGCATCCCGTTATCTTCCTCTGAAGTCCGGGCCGCGCTGCTGTTCTGAACCTCGTCGCTGCCCTGCTCTGTCCTCGACAGAAACTCTCCGTCTTGGCCATGTCTCCGCGTCCGTTTGGTACAAGTACCTGCGAGGCCCCCCTATTACAAGTTCTGATCCAAGCCGAGCTGGTTGGTTCCTTCGTTTCCTTGTCACAGATCTGTGGTTCGAATCCTGGGATTCTAGATTAATCCCACCTTTTGTGATTTTTTACATCCGGCGCCCCTGCTGGGCCTCGGCCCAGATCCGCTCGGAGCAGCTCGTCGCCCCGCGCAATAGATACTATCCGCCGCCTCAGGTCCGGACCAGATTCAGCCCTCGTAGTTTTTTTTTCTTCTCTCTTCTGTTTTCTGAAATTACTGCAGATTTGTAAATCTTGTATTATTCATATCTTTCAAACCGTAACTTAAAAAATAAAGTATTTTATATGAAAGTTTATCAGAAAAATGCATAGAATCTGAATATGCCATCCATATACTTGTTTGCATCATGCATCATGTAGTGACATTGTAATTTGCATATCGCCTAATAATAACATATGGAGTATTTTGGGAAATGCTTATAATGTTTTCCCGCTTCATTTAACATTGTGTAGCTCACCTATATCTTGCCTTTGCCATGCTAACCAACATTTAAATTGCTGGGTAGTAAAACAACTTCAACCTAATACGTGTGTGTCGGGATTCCGATTCCGCTTAATTTTGATAAGATGCATTGCATCACAAGTGCCATGTCATGCATGCATGCATTCCCATGATCATGCCTGAAAGAGCATTTCCCCAATAAATGTATTTTGGTGTTTGTTAACAACATTTGGTGAATTAACCATGCTATTAAAGTTCTGCAGATTTTCTAGGTTGATTTAGGATCTCGCGGAGGTGCACCCCAAAAAGGAAGAAAAGATCGGAGCTCGTAGTCCAGTAGTGGAGTTAGGGCTTATTTGTCTTGTAGGGCGCTTCGCAAAGGTGGAAATGGTGGAGAGGGGATCCACAAAGTACTGTTGTTGCTTCTTCTAGGCCGGAGACTCCGGCCCTGGTGGCCGGAGACTCCGGCCTAGGGGACTCGCCCAGGCAATCCCCAAAGTCGGACAGTTCAGATGCCCTCCCAGAGTTGGGCCGGAGACTTTCTGTCACTGGCCGGAGACTCCGGGTCGACATGCTGAGGCCGGAGACTCCGGTCCCCAGGAGCCGGAGACTCCGGTCTGTCTGGCTGGTCGTGGGTTGCTAACTGGCTCGGACGATTCAGATGCCAGGCCGGAGTTGGGCCGGAGACTTTTGTCTCTGGCCGGAGATTCCGGCCCTGGAGTCACTTAGGGCGGAGACTCCGGCCCTCCCGGCCGGAGACTCCGGCCCTAGTCATCCAGCAACGGCTACATTTCATGGAGGACTATATAAAGCCTTCTTCTACCTCAAGAAGTGGCTGCGGCTTCCACTCTCTCTCCTCCATTGTTGCTAAGCTTCAAAGCACTAGATCTCTCTCCCTAGCCAATAGAACTCAAAGCCCTTTTGGGATTTGAGGGAGAAGACCTAGATCTATGCCTCCACCAAGGCGATTTGATTTCCCCCCTTGTTTTGTTGAGGGGCTTGTTACTCTTGTGTTCATCGGATTCCTAGCCGGAAGAAGCCGTCCTCCAAGCTTAACTTTGTGTGTAAGAGCTTGGTGGGCCTATTGGGAGCCTCCAATTGAGTTGTGGAGCTTGCCCCAATACTTTGTGTAAAGGTGTCATGCCGCCTTCAAGGGCATCGCTTAGTGGAGTGTGGACTCGCCTTTGTGGCTTGTTCACCGGAGAATAGGGTGAGCCTTTGTGGCGTTGGTGGCCTTTGTGGCACCACACCTCTCCAACGTAGACGTACTTCCCGTAACAAGGAAGGAACTACGGGAATACATCCTTGTGTCTTCGTGCCTCCATTGCGGTTACCTCTATCCTTTACTCGTACCTTTACTTATATTGTTATTGCTAGCTTGCTTGTCACTCTAGGTAAATTCACTTAGTAGCACATCTAGAGAATTTACCTTCTTGTCTAGCCTTAACTTGAAAAGAAGTAAAAATTTGGGTAGCTCCTATTCACCCCCCCTCTAGTCGCTCATACGATCCTTTCAATTGGTATCAGAGCGTGGTCTCTTATTCGGGCTTAACCGCCTAAGAGTTTGAGCGAGACTATGGATGGGGATAAGAGTAAAGAAACTCCTCCCGAAGATACTCCTCCATCTATCTCTTCCTCTTCAATCTCACATGAGGAGCATTTGGCATCCTTGGACACAATGCAAGCCACCATGAGATTGGAGATGAAGGCTATGTTTGAGGAATATTTTGGAAGAAAACCTTCCGGGGCCACCGACCCAAACACCACACCTATTGTGGAACTCTCCTTAGCTAAGGTGAAGCCACCTAACAATGGCTCCACCTCCGCCGAGAATAAAGGTGACCCTCCTAAGAAAAATGATGGTCCGGCAAATGGTGCTTACATTCCACCCCCTAACACTTACTCCCCTCCTCTGGTCCATTATCCTATGCCACACATTAACAACATTGGATCTCCTCCTAAGCTTGATTCTCGCAATTTTATTAGATGGCAAGAACTAATGAAATCTCATATTTCTAGCTCTTCTACTCATTTGTGGAGGGTCATACAAAATGGCTTTGCACCTCATGATCCTCACAACTTGACCGAAAGGGAAGAAGTTGATGAGCAACTTAATGCTACCGCCAAGCATCTCCTTCAACAAGCTGTGCTGGATACTCATGCGGCACACATCAACAACTTGAGCACTGCCAAGGAAGTATGGGACTATCTCACTATGCTCTTCATTGGGAATGAGAGTATTCGGTCCTCCAAGTTTGATGAGCTCAAGAGTGAAGAGAGGGATTTCATTATGCGTGACAATGAGACTCCCGATGAGATGTACCAAAGGATCTTGGCTCTTGCAACGGCCTTGACCGGGTTCGGGTGCAAAGACAATGGTGATGACTATATCAAGCGTATGTTCATTACCTCCATCAACCCAAGAGAACCCATGCGGTCCGAGATAATCCGTTCAAGACCGGATTTTGGGAGTATGACCTCAAATAAAGTTCTTTGCGAGTTCACCGCCTTGTTAATCTTGAAGAAGAATGCGGAAGAAACTAGAGCTCGTGTTCTTGCCGGACAAGGAGTTCACAATCTTGCTCTCAAGGCCAAGGTGGTGTCCAATAAAGGTGAGGGAGAAGAAGAAATATATGAAGAAGAGTGTTGGTCTCCGGAAGATCTCAAGTTTGCACTCCATGAACACTAGGCTCTCAATGCAAATGCTTTTTGGGATGCCAACAAGCACAAGACGAAGGGATCCAAGTTCAAATCTTTTCCAAGGAAGGGGGGTGACTCTAAAGTGAGGCATTGCTACAATTGTGGAGGAATCAAGCACTTCATCGCCGAATGTCCTTATGAGAACAAGGAGGACAATGAAGGTCGGCTCATCCCCAAGCGCCGGTCATCAAAGTTCTACCCATCCAAGAAGCATGGGAACAAGGACAACAAGAAGAAATGAGAAATGGTGTTGGTGGTTCATGAGGAGTATGACTCTGGGTCCGATGATGATGACTCCGTTGATGAAGAGAA
The DNA here is from genome assembly GCA_007115705.1 of Dactylis glomerata. Classification (NCBI taxonomy): domain Eukaryota; kingdom Viridiplantae; phylum Streptophyta; class Magnoliopsida; order Poales; family Poaceae; genus Dactylis; species Dactylis glomerata. The sequence continues at coordinate 3,080,061 of QXEO01001278.1, read as the reverse complement.
TGGAGAAATGGCCGCCATTGCCATTGTCTCCACTCCACCTACATCCCTCTTCAACTCACAAAATGAGAACGCCATCATCACCACCCACAAGTGTCTTATGGCCAAGGCCTCGGTGGACATTGCTTCCGGAGGAGGAAAATGGATTATTGATAGTGGTGCCACAAGCCATATGACCGGAAGTAAAAATATTGTGGAAGATCTAAAGCCAAATACTTCAAATGTCACGGTCTCATATGGTGATAAGTCATCCTCTAAGGTACTTGGTTTCGGTAAGGTGGTGATCACTCCGGACGTGTCCCTAGTGAATGTCATGCTTGTCGAAACCATTGGTTATAATTTACTTTCCGTTCATCAACTTGCTACTATGGGTTATGCCACATATTTTGATGTTGATATTGTGGTCGTCATGTGGAGTAAGTCTCTCAAGGTTGCCTTTGTTGGGTATGTCAAAAATGGCTTGTATGTGGTGGACTTCTAAGAGAAACCCACTACGGCCGCGATATGCCTAATTGCAAAGGCCGACGTGGGATGGCTTTGGCATCGCCGGTTAGCCCACGTCAATATGAGAGCTTTGCAAAATCTCTACACCGGCGGCCACATACTCGGACTAAACGATGTTTCTTTTGCCAAAGATCGTGTTTGTAGGGCATGTATTGAAGGGAAGATGCATGAAACAAGCCATCCGAGCAAGACTATTATCTCTTCCAAGAGGTGCTTGGAGCTCCTTCACATGGATCTCTTTGGACCTCCCGCTTATGCAAGTCTTGGTGGCAAGAAGTATTGCTTGGTGATTGTCGATGACTATTCAAGATACACTTGGGTTTATTTATTTGAGTTCAAGAGTGAGACCCAACAAACCGTCAAAGACTTTGCCACCGAAGTTGAGCGTCAATTCAATACCACCATATTGACTATAAGAAGTGACAATGGCACTGAGTTCAAGAACTACTCCCTAAATGAGTTTCTTAGTGATGCAGGTATCAAACATCAATATTCCACTGCATATACCCCGCAACAAAATGGAGTTGCCGAGAGGAAGAACCGGACACTTATGGATGCGGCAAGAACTATGTTGGCGGAGTTCAAGTCTCCATACAACTTTTGGACCAAAGCTATTAATACCGCATGCCATGCCACCAACTGGCTTTATCTCCGCAAGAACTTGAACAAGACTCCATATGAAATTCTTACTGGGCAAAAGCCCAACATCATGTACTTCCGGGTATTTGGTTGTAAGTGTTTCTATCTCAAGAAAGGTGTTCGTTTGTTAAAATTTGATTCTAAAGCTATAGAGGGTATCTTTGTTGGTTACTCCACGGACTCACATTCCTATAGGATCTATAGCAAGTCCACCGGGCATGTTATAGAGACTTGTAATATGAGGTTCGATGAAGATAATGGTTCCTTTGTGGGACAAAGTGGTGTTCGTGATGTAGGTGACGAAATTCCTCCCCAAGCCATAAGAAGAATGGGTGTCGGATTCTTCCGGCCCATTGAGGGACACCTTTTGGCCTAAGGAGAAGGACAATGCTCTACACAAGTGGAGCCTTCACCTGCTGAACACCCACATGACATTGACCAAAGACAAGCTGCGCACCCTCAACCTCAAGATCATCCCACCGAGCAATCTTGCCCGGAGTCTCCGGCCCCTGTGGTCCGGACTCTCCGGCCTATACTGGAGTCTCCGGGTATGGATACCAGAGTCTCCGGGGGTGATCAAGGCCTTGATGAAGATCCTTCAGAATTCCGTGGCTATGGGCCACTTGATGATCAAGGCAATCCAACTGGTCAAGGCGAGGACCAGAACAGCGATCATGAAGATGATCAAGTAGTCTCTCAAGAATCTCCTCTTGAGGCTCGCACTCGCCGTGAGAAGAAGCTTGAGTCCATTCTTCGATGAAGAAGCATATCCTTGGAAAATGTTGTTGGGAGTGTTCGTAAAGGTGTCTCCACAAGGAGGCAACTTTCTAACTTTAGCTCTCATCATGCTTTTGTCTCTTGTGTAGAACCCAAGAAAGTTTATGAGGCGCTTGAGGACCCAGATTGGCTTGATGCCATGCATGATGAACTCAACAACTTCGAGCGCAACAAAGTTTGGACTCTAGTAGAAAGGCCTAAAGATTGCCGTAATGTCATTGGGACCAAGTGGATCTTCAAGAACAAGCAAGATGCAAATGGCATTGTCATTCGTAACAAGGCAAGATTGGTGGCTCAAGGTTTCTCCCAAGTTGAGGGTATTGACTTTGGTGAAACTTTCGCTCCCGTTGCCCGTCTTGAATCCATTCGCATCTTACTTGCATATGCATCACATCATAACTTTAAACTTCAACAAATGGATGTTAAAAGTGCATTTCTCAATGGTCCCTTAAATGAATTGGTTTTTGTGAAGCAACCCCCGGGCTTCAAAAACCCTAAGTTTCCTAACCACGTTTACAAACTTGATAAGGCGCTCTATGGCCTCAAACAAGCCCCACGTGCGTGGTACGAGCACCTTAAAGAGTTATTGGTTGACCATGGTTTTGAAATTGGGGTGATCGATCCCACTCTTTTTACTAAGAAGGTCAATGGGGAGCTTTTCATTTGCCAATTATATGTTGATGATATTATATTTGGTTCTACTAACAAAGCTTTCAATAATGAGTTTGCCAAGCTCATGACCGACAAGTTTGAGATGTCTATGATGGGGGAGTTAGAGTTCTTCCTTGGATTTGAAGTCAAACAATTAAAGGGAGGGACTTTTGTGAATCAAGCCAAATATACCCAAGACATGCTCAAGAGGTTCGAGATGATAGGAGTCAAAGGTGCAAAGACTCCCATGCCAACAAAGGTTAATCTTGATCTCGATCCTAATGGTAAAGAAGTGGATCAAAAACTTTATAGATCTATGATTGGTTCCTTGCTTTACCTTTGTGCATCTAGACCGGACATTATGTTAAGTGTGGAAGTTTGTGCATGTTTTCAAGCCGCACCAAAAGAAAGCCACTTGGTGACGGTCAAGAGAATCTTTCGATATTTAGTGAATACCCCTAACTTTGGTCTTTGGTATCCAAAGGGAGCAAGTTTTGATCTTGTAGGTTACTCGGATTCGGATTGGGCGGGAGACAAAGTGGAACGGAAATCAACCTCCGGGGCTTGCCAATTTCTTGGTAGGTCTTTGGTGTGTTGGTCATCTAAGAAACAAAATTGTGTGTCTCTCTCTACCACCGAAGCCGAATATGTAGCCGCGGCCAGTTGTTGCGCACAACTCTTATGGATGAGGCAAACTTTGAAGGATTACGATGTCATTTTTGACAAAGTGCCTCTTTTATGTGATAATGAAAGTGCAATCAAGATCGCTCACAACCCGGTGCAACACAACAAGACGAAGCATATTGAGATTCATCATCATTTCATTCGGGATCATGTCAACCGTGGAGATATTGATCTATCTTATGTTGGCACGAATGAGCAACTTGCCGATATATTCACGAAGCCTCTTGATGAAGCAAGATTCCGGGAATTGAGGCATGAACTAAATATCATTGATTCAAGCAATGTGGCTTGAGCTAGGTGCATTCACTCCCATACTCTAACTTGTGTGTTGTTCTAGATGTGGGCATGGAAATAGGGGGAGTGCGGTCCTAATTGATTGGACTATCCCTCCCCCCATAATGCCAATAGTAAGCGTATTGTTCTATCTTGTCATTTGTGACAATTTTGAGCTTAATCGATGAGTCTAGGTTTTGGGCCCAAGATATATCTTCGCGGTGCCATACCTATATACTCATACATGGTGGCCTTTGGTCACCGACCTCCTTAGTGGAGGAGTTTTCTATTTGATTTTATTGTCTTATTTGTTATGGGAACATGCTCATGTTTGGTCTTATTTGATTTTATTTGCATGTTTGCAAACATGAGCATTTTGTACCACACAGTGACAATGTTTCCATCCCAAGCCTATCTCATCCTCAAACATACTTAAACTCTAAATGACATGTCCTTTTACACCATAAATGCTGATCTTGTTAATGGGGCCAAAGACTCCGGGGTTTACAGCCCGGAGACTCCGGTGGGCTGGAGACTCCGGGGTAAGTACCGGAGACTCTGGCCGGGCAGTTTCGAATCAAATAACTAGGGCACGGGGTGGGGAAGAACGGTTCATTCTTCCCCATCCACCCCCGTGCCCCTGCTCTCCCCCTGCCACCCCCATTGCCATAGATCGCCCCCCGAACCTCTCCAAGCTCTGGGATACGCCGAGCTACCGGCAAATCAAGTTCTTGGAGGTGTGGGATCATTCCCACCGCTTGTTTTCGCGCCATGGACTCCGGTAAACTTGCCCTCCATCTCTTCCATCTAGTTCTCCCTAGATCTATGAGATGTGCTTGTTTCCCTTAGTTTGCTATGGTGCACTACCTTCTTGTGGCTATCTTTCATCATCTTAGCAACTTTATTGTGATTATTTGCCCTCGATTTGATCTTTGGGATCTCCTAGGCTCGAGCTCCTGGGTCCAACCGGAGACTCCGGCCTTTGTGGCCGGAGACTCCGGCCTGGACTCAAAGTCTCCGGCTTCGGCCGGAGACTCCGGTCCAAGCCCCCGGAGACTCCGGCTAGATCTTCTCTGAGTTCACTAGTCATAGCATAGTTGCTTACTTTTTGACTCGAGGACATGTCACCTCAACTTTGCTATCTTCCTCACTCATTCACAGGTGCAGGTGGTTCTCGGAAACCGGCCGCTCACAGTAAGGACAAGTTGGTTGTCAATCCTGCCACAGGGGCTCTTGCTCAGAGGTCTGTCATTGCTCAGCAAGCTAGGGATGCTAAGAAACTCAAGACGAGGATGGCTGAGGAGGAACGTGCTGAGGCAGCTAAGAAGGTCAAGTTCGATAGCCTTGTGACTTTGGAAGGGCTGTCATCGTTAGAATTTGTTGAGATGAGGAAGAGGGACATGTATGCTCTCCCGCGCAACTCTCGTGACCGTTGTTTTGTCCGCAAAGAACAAGAGCTGATCATGAAGGAGTTCTATGCTTCTCTCAAGAAGTATCCGGTTTGCCCACAGACGGTCATGGACTTCTCCCATTTTGCCAAGTACAGTGCATATTTCGCAGAGGCCGTGTGGATCACTCGCAAGCTTGGGCTCCATCCACTCATGAAGATTCAAGAGCCTTACAACATCACATTGGTCCATCAGTTCTTTGCTACTTTGGTACTTGGGGATGGTGAGGAGATCCCCATGACTTGGATGACCGGAGAAGAGGTTTGTCACTCCAACTTCATGGACTTTGCCGCTCTCCTTGGGTATGAGTTTTGTGGTGCTACTACTCCTAGTGGCATGAGGATGCATGTGGATGGTGAGTACTATGAGAAGAAGAAGCTTGCTCCTCTCTACACCGGGAATGATAAGAAGATTGTCATTGGAGGCACCCTTGGGCTATCCAAACGGTCCAACATCTTGCTCCGCATATTCCGGGCCTCCATTGCCCCTCAAGCCGGTAACTTTGATGTTATTCGTGGGGCCTTAGTGAATCTCTTGGCCTACTCACATGAAGTCTATTGCAAAGGGGAGACCGCACATGTTGAGCCACTTGATGTGATGGATTTCATTCACAAGGAAATCAATGATTGCATTCTCAACAAAAAGACTCCTCTTTATGCCCCTTTTGTCATGAGGCTCATCCGTGCTCAAGGACTCAACTATCCTCTTCTCAATGCAAACCTAGTAAATCACAAGGTTGTGAAGCTTCAACGCAAAGAACCCACCGGTCACTCCAAGGAACCATTTGCTCCGATGAGAGGTGAAGATGATGATGCCTTTGCCGAAGGGGTTTCAACTAGAAGGGGCCCAAGGATGAAGCATGCTAGCAATGCCGGCTCTAGCTCCAACAATGAGTTTGGTCAAGAATTCAAGAAGCTCAATTGGTTCCAAAGGAATGTGCTTTGCATGAATGTGGACATCCGTCACAAGCAATATGAGAGCTACATAGCTCAAAAGCACTTGAACAACAATCAACAAGTTCTTCACAAGGCGTTTCGGAAGTCTCAACCGGACTATGTGGAATCACCTCCTTCCTCTTCATCATCCGGCACTCACTCCTATGGCAAGTGGAGCAAGGGTCTGACTGACTGGCAAGCCTTTGAGGAGGTCACCTCTGGCACCTCCAATGTGCATCATGGCAAGAAGCCCATGGCTTCTGATGATATTGAAGAAGGAGCTGAGGACTTCAATGCCGGTTCCGAGGACGAGCCCGAGGATGAAGACGATGAGTGATCTCATGGGCGTGTAGCATCGCTCTTTTCCCTTTTTGGTATCTCGATGCCAAAGGGGGAGAAGTAGCTCTACTAGGTTGTCTTCGTCGGGATTTGCCATGGGTTGGTTTATTTGGATTTGGATTTGGATTTGCCTTTCATTTGCTTTGGTCGAGACACAACTTCATGGACTTTCATGTTGTGTCTCATCTATCTTAGTGTTGAACTATCGTGTGTGTGGTACGTTATTATTGTGAGACTTAAGTTCCTCTATTGCTAGTAAGACTATTATTAATGTGTGTATCTTGTTAGTCTTACTTCTATGCTTGTGGTTAGTCTCATATATTATTACTTGCTCTTGGTATAATTGTGAAATATATAGGGGGAGTGATGATCCTTACTTGTGTGGACTCATGTTCAAATGCAAATGGTGTTGTGCACACAAGTAGGGGAAGCTTTGGCTATATATTTTATTTTATTGTGCTTATATCTTGCAAATCCGTATGTTGTCATCAAACACCAAAAAGGGGGAGATTGAAAGAGAATTTCCCCAATAAATGTATTTAAGTGTTTGTTAACAACATTTGGTGAATTAACCATGCTATTAAAGTTCTGCAGATTTTCTAGGTTGATTCAGGATCTCGCGGAGGTGCACCCCAAAAAGGAAGAAAAGATCGGAGCCCGTAGTCCAGTAGTGGAGTTAGGGCTAAGTTGTCTTGTAGGGTGCTTCGCGAAGGTGGAAATGGTGGAGAGGGGATCCACGAAGTACTGTTGTTGCTTCTTCTAGGGCGGAGACTCCGGCCCTGGTGGCCGGAGACTCCGGCCTAGGGGACTCGCCTAGGCAATCCCCAAAGTCGGACAGTTCAGATGCCCTCCCGGAGTTGGGCCGGAGACTTTCTGTCACTGGCCGGAGACTCCAGGTCGACATGCTGAGGCCGGAGACTCCGGTCCCCAGGGGCCGGAGACTCTAGTCTGTCTGGCTGGTCGTGGGTTGCTAACTGGCTCGGACGATTCAGATGCCAGGCCAGAGTTGGGCCGGAGACTTTTGTCTCTCGTCGGAGACTCCGGCCCTGGAGTCACTTAGGGCGGAGACTCCGGCCCTGGAGTCACTTAGGGCAGAGACTCAGCCCTCCCGCCCGGAGACTCTGGCCCTAGTCGTCCAGCAACGGCTACATTTTGTGGAGGACTATATAAAGCCTTCTTCTACCTCAAGAAGTGGCTGCGGCTTCCACTCTCTCTCCTCCATTGTTGCTAAGCTTCAAAGCACTAGATCTCTCTCCCTAGCCAATAGAACTCAAAGCCCTTTTGGGATTTGAGGGAGAAGACCTAGATCTACACCTCCACCAAGGCGATTTGATTTCCCCCCTTGTTTTATTGAGGGGCTTGTTACTCTTGTGTTCATCGGATTCCTAGCCGGAAGAAGTCGTCCTCCAAGCTTAACTTTGTGTGTAAGAGCTTGGTGGGCCTATTGGGAGCCTCCAATTGAGTTGTGGAGCTTGCCCCAATACTTTGTGTAAAGGTGTCGTGCCGCCTTCAAGGGCATCGCTTAGTGGAGCGTGGACTCGCCTTTGTGGCTTGTTCACCGTAGAATAGGGTGAGCCTTTGTGGCGTTGGTGGCCTTTGTGGCACCACACCTCTCCAACGTAGACGTACTTCCCGTAACAAGGAAGGAACTACGGGAATACATCCTTGTGTCTTCGTGTCTCCATTGCGGTTACCTCTATCCTTTACTCATACCTTTACTTATATTGTTATTGCTAGCTTGCTTGTCACTCTAGGTAAATTCACTTAGTAGCACATCTAGAGAATTTACCTTCTTGTCTAGCCTTAACTTGAAAAGAAGTAAAAATTTGGGTAGCTCCTATTCACCCCCCCCCCCTCTAGTCGCTCATACGATCCTTTCAATGCCGATTCTTTTTCCATAGTAGTAAGTGTTGCATCCGTTGTTTGTTGTAGCATTTTGCTTCTTCCCGGATAGGACGATTCGTGGTGATGTGAGCAACGACAAGTTCTTTGGGTGTTCTTCGACCATCTTTTCAGGCGAGCCCTTTTCTCTCTACCCATTTAATACTTTTGCTCTCGCTAGCTCTATATTCTAGCCTTGTGTCGCGATGCTTTTGTTCGAGTCACGTGTCCTATCCACCTGTTTATACAAAGCAAAGCCATAGAACCTTCCATATATCCTATTACCCCGTGTGCTTGTTGTTCGAGTTGGCCTTGTGAGTCGTAGGCATCTTCAGGTTGTTGGAGTTGTTTTATATTATTGGGATTGGGAAGTTATCACATGCTCTACTTTGTGGATATTTGTTGTTGGAGATATTCATGGCTTTCTTTATTGTTAATAATTAAAATTGAATTAAGCAGAGGCATCGGTGAGTCATTTTGCCAGTTTTACGACGGCTCACTGGTGTCCCCTAGGACCCCGAGATCGCATGAACTGTTCTGAGACTGAGCGCTCTAACCAGACGTGGGTACATTTACGGGCCTCCCCTCAATCACTGTCGGAATCTACACACTTGTCCAGTGGCCATAACTAGTTTGAGGTTTTCCATTTGGGTTTTGCGTGCATGCAGCTCTTGTATCTTATGGTTTGATTTACTTTGGGGGAAGCCGTGGGTGCCTTGTAACCCCTTGTTTGCCTCTGCATGCACGTATAGGATGTGGTTCAAGCGTTTATCGCATGCTGAAGCGGGTCGTCTCCCAAGGGTGGAGCCGGGCCTCGGAAGCCGTAGGCACAAACAGCTAGGTCCGTCTCGGAGATTCGGCCGGACTCTCGATTCGGGTTAAACTTAGTTAGGTGGCTTACTGGACTTGTTTGTAGTGAAGAAGAGTGCGAGTCGTGACCTCCTGCCAGCACACCATTGGAAGTGTGCTAATCGTAGGCATCAAGGGGTGATCGTGCATTTGGGTACATTTGGGCACCCCTGCAGGGTTAAATCTTTTTGAAAAGTCGTGTCTGCGGTTATGGACGACTTGGAGCTGTACTACTCGATCATAGAACAACTTGCACCTGCTATTTCAATACTAATAAACTTGTATAGTAAGTTAGCACAACTACAACAGTAAACCTACAATAAAACTTGGTAACCGTGTGAGTGCCTTTGATACTTGCTTCTTCGTTTGGTCACGAGGAGGTGATTCATCGGCTGGGTTATGTTTGGTGTTAGTTTCTAGTTGGTTACTTTTATGCGCTCTCTTATCTTATTCTATTTAGATGAAAGGTGTAGTGTGCCTCTGTAGTATGATTCTTTTGTTGCCGCTAAGTCCACCATATAGCTTGTAGGCGAGCACAGCTGAATTCCAGTCTCGCGAGTACGTGCCTTGGTACTCACCCTCAATTTTTTCCTTTTTCTCTTTCCCCCTCCTTGTTCGGCAACCATTGGCCCGACGATTTTGACAGGTATGGGAGCGACGACGTTAGCAAGGTTACCCTTCCGGCTTGGCCTGGGCAGGGTTATGGACGCCATCGTTTATCTTCAGGCCTCTTAGGCCCATTTGTACTCTTGTCTGTACTCAGATACTATTTGCTTTATGTATGATTTGGATCTTTGTCTGTATATTTGGATATTTTGACTCATGGAGTCTTCGTGGTTATATTGTATATTCTTTTGTGGGTTCCATCATGAGCGTGTGTATCTATTGCTACTTGAATCCACCCGCATCGTGTGCATGTTGTATGTGCACGAGGCGCTTGGTGGTGCGTTTCCAAAGCAACATCATGCAGATTGTGGCGTGATCGCTATAATCTGCAAGGTGCCGGTTTTGGGGCGTCACAAGTGGTATCAGAGCCCAGGTTTGGTCGATACCCACGGGTCTAGTCTGCCTGTAGAATAACCTTGCCAACGGACGTTGTTGAGTCTAGTGTCAAAATTATCTTTCTAAAAATGTGTTGGATAGATCTAAGTAGGTCTGCCTTTTTCTCCTTACCTTTGTGCTTCTCCTCTCTTACCTTTCTGAGTTTTGAGTCGTCTCTCTTACCTACTTCTCAGAGTTTTAGGTTTCCGCGTGGGTGGACGATCTCTTGCCTTTATCCCATTAGGTTCGTTCTTCAAAAGTTCATCGCCGTCAACGTGAGCAAGAATTTCCTCTTGGTGGTGTCGAGAAGAAACCTCTTATTAGTGGTGTCGAGAAAAAAATAGATCCACGTTAAGGTCCGGGAATGTGAACATGAAGCGCGAAGACTTGATAGTTTCACCAAATCTTTCCCCCTACACGAGCGTGGATCTCGGGGCGAGATCCCTTGTTAGTGGTGTCGATTGTAACGACCCGGAAAATAACCCTTATTAGAATTGTTTGTTCTTTTTATTTTTTGTGTCGTGCATCATCATGCATCTATAACCTTGCATGTTTTATCAAACAAAATTGTTTTTATTAAATCCTATTTTATTTTGGCTTGTATGGTTTTATATAAACCCTCCCCTTGCCTTTCTTATTTTAAACTAAACCTATCATATTTGCAAACTTAAATCAAGTCTTGGGAAATTGTTTGTTTGGAAAACTTCCATTCTCTTCTTTTCTCTCTATATTCGTTCTTCCGTTTGATTCTCTATTCCTTTGATCTTCTTACCAATTCAATTGCAAGATTCAGAAAAAAATTTGTTGAAGACAAAGAAGACCGGCTCTCTTTCTTTGGCCCAACTTACCAACCCCGAAGCCCACCTCGCCGTCACGTGGAGTGGACGCGTCCATTCTTTTGTTGTGGTCTTCCTCCCTCATGCTGGAGGCGTGACCCCCTTCTCTGCTCACGTCACCGATGCACCACGCCGAGAGCGTGCTCCTTTCCCCTCCCTTTTAATCCCCAACTGAGGCAGCCCTGTAAACCCTAGCCGCCCCTCTTTGTCCTCCCTCGGCGCTGCCACTCCTCCTCCCCTTCTTGTTCCTCTTTCTCTGCAAGCTCCCGTTCTAGAAACAGCCCCGAAGACCATCGTCGCCATGGCCGCCGACGCGCCGCCGTTGCAGTGCACCCTCCATCAAGCCAACGCTTCCTGGAGCTCCGCATCGTCAACTGAATCGTCTTCGTTCAAGGAATCGATCCGGGATCGACTATAGCAATGACCAAGTCTACCTCTTCCTCTCAGGTCTCCGACAAAATCCGGCCGCTCTGGCCCTCCTCCAGCGTCCCTGAGCATGCACGCGTCCTTGTGGTGAGCTGCTCTTCCTTTTCTGCCCTTTCTCCCTTCCTTTTTTGCTGCTCTTTGTGGTTCCCGTTGGTAACATCCATTTTCTGTGTACATGCTCTGCCATGGACGAGCTCGTGGAGGACAGGGCGCGCTCCTCCTTGTATGTTCAAAGACCCGACGACCTTCTTGTTCAACCACGCCTCAAGTAATCGTTGTCCCTCGCCACGCATCTGTTTTCCCGTCAAGTTTTGAGCCCACCCACCTCGTCCTCAATGCCTTTCGGTGGATCTTCTTAGCTCCATCATATAGCTGAATGTTTCAGCTTTCCAAAGCACTAGCTCGCGCTCGAATCTGTGCCCTGTGCATCCCGTTATCTTCCTCTGAAGTCCGGGCCGCACTGCTGTTCTGAACCTCGTCGCTGCCCTGCTCTGTCCTCGACAGAAACTCTCCGTCTTGGCCATGTCTCTGCGTCCGTTTGGTACAAGTACCTACGAGGCCCCCCTATAACAAGATCTGATCCAAGCCGAGCTGTTTGGTTCCTTCGTTTTCTTGTCACAGATCTGTTGTTCGAATCCTGGGATTCTAGATTAATCCCACCTTTTGTGATTTTTTACATCCGGCGTCCCTGCTGGGCCTTGGCCCAGATCCGCGCGGAGCAGCTCGTCGCCCCGCGCAACAGATACTATCCGTCACCTCAGGTCCGGACCAGATTCAGCCCTCGTAGTTTTTTTTCTTCTCTCTTCTGTTTTCTGAAATTCCTGCAGATTTGTAAATCTTGTATTCTTCATATCTTTCAAACCGTAACTCGAAAAATAAAGTATTTTATATGAAAGTTTATCAGAAAAATGCATAGAATCTGAATATGCCATCCATATACTTGTTTGCATCATGCATCATGTAGTGCCATTGTAATTTGCATATCGCCTAATAATAACATATGGAGTATTTTGGGAAATGCTTATAATGTTTTCTCGCTTCATTTAACATTGTGTAGCTCACCTATATCTTGCCTTTGCCATGCTAACCAACATTTAAATTACCGGGTAGTAAAACAACTTCAACCTAATACGTGTGTGTCGGGATTCCGATTCCGCTTAATTTTGATAAGATGCATTGCATCACAAGTGCCATGTCATGCATGCATGCATTCCCATGATCATGCTGATTCTTTTTCCATAGTAGTAAGTGTTGCATCCATTGTTTGTTGTAGCATTTTGCTTCTTCCCGGATAGGATGATTCGTGGTGATGTGAGCAACGACAAGTTCTTCGGGTGTTCTTCGGCCATCTTTTCAGGCGAGCCCTTTTCTCTCTACCCATTTAATACTTTTGCTCTCGCTAGCTCTATATTCTAGCCTTGTGTCGTGATGCTTTTGTTCGAGTCACGTGTCCTATCCACCTGTTTATCCAAAGCAAAGCCATAGAACCTTCCATATATCCTATTACCCTGTGTGCTTGTTGTTCGAGTTGGCCTTGTGAGTCATAGGCATCTTCAGGTTGTTGGAGTTGTTTTATATTATTGGGATTGGGAAGTTATCACATGCTCTACTTTGTGGATATTTGTTGTTGGAGATATTCATGGCTTACTTTATTGTTAATAACTAAAATTGAATTAAGCAGAGGCATCGGTGAGTCATTTTGCCAGTTTTACGACGGCTCACTGGTGTCCCCTAGGACCCCGAGATCGCATGAACTATTCTGAGACTGAGCGCTCTAACCAGACGTGGGTACGTTTACAGGCCTCCTCTCGATCACTACCGGAATCTACACACTTGTCCAGTGGCCATAACTAGTTTGAGGTTTTCCATTTGGGTTTTACGTGCATGCAACTCTTGTATCTTATGGTCTGATTTACTTTGGGGGAAGCCGTGGGTGCCTTGTAACCCCTTGTTTGCCTCTGCATGCACGTATAGGATGTGGTACGAGCGTTTATCGCATGCTGAAGCGGGTCGTCTCCCAAGGGTGGAGCCGGGCCTCAGAAGCTGTAGGCACAAACAGCTAGGTCCATCTCGGAGATTCGGCCGGACTCTCGATTCGGGTTAAACTTAGTTAGGTGGCTTACTGGACTTGTTTGTAGTGAAGGAGAGTGCCAGTCGTGACCTCCTGCTGGCACACCATTGGAAGTGTGCTAATCATAGGCATCAAGGGGTGATCGTGCGTTTGGGTACATTTGGGCACCCCTGCAGGGTTAAATCTTTTCGAAAAGCCGTGTCCGCGGTTATGGACGACTTGGAGCTGTACTACTCGATCATAGAACAACTTGCACCTGCTATTTCAATACTAATAAACTTGTATAGTAAGTTAGCATAACTACAACAATAAACCTGCAATAAAACTTGGTAACCGTGTGAGTGCCTTTGATACTTGCTTCTTCGTTTGGTCACGAGGAGGTGATTCATCGGCTGGGTTATGTTTGGTGTTAGTTTCTAGTTGGTTACTTTTATGCGCTCTCTTATCTTATTCTATTTAGACGAAAGGTGTAGTGTGCCTCTGTAGTATGATTCTTTTGTTGCCGCTAAGTCCATCATATAGCTTGTAGGCGAGCACAGCTGAATTCCAGTCTCGCGAGTACGTGCCTCGGTACTCACCCTCATTTTTTCCCTTTTTCTCTTTCCCCCTCCTTGTTCGGCAACCATTGGCCCGACGATTTTGACAGGTATGGGAGCGACGACGTTAGCAAGGTTACCCTTCCGGCTTGGCCTGGGCAGGGTTATGGACGCCATCGTTTATCTTCAGGCCTCTTAGGCCCATTTGTACTCTTGTCTGTACTCAGATACTATTTGCTTTATGTATGATTTGGATCTTTGTCTGTATATTTGGATATTTTGACTCATGGAGTCTTCGTGGTTATATTATATATTCTTTTGTGGGTTCCATCGTGAGCTTGTGTATCTATTGCTACTTGAATCCACCCGCATCGCGTGCATGTTGTATGTGCACGAGGCGCTTGGTGGTGCGTTTCCAAAGCGACATCATGCAGATTGTGGCGTGATCACTATAATCTGCAAGGTGCCGGTTTTGGGGCGTCACACATACCCAATACCTAGTTTTCAAATTTGCATACTTCTTGTCTTCAAATTAAATTGAATGATTGAATTGCTAGAGTAGAGGAATAATTGTAGGGAGGTCTCGCTTAGCAAGATTACCAAACTGAGCTATCTACTACTCCCTTAGTTCAAGCTTTCTTCCATTAGTTTGCTTAGCTGCTAATAGGATTTGAGTAATCTAGATGGGAACACTGTTGAAAGTTATCAACCGAGGTTGCAAACCTTGGATGGCGATTGTCCATCCAAGATGAAATTTTTGGAAGGAACATAAGAATGACTAAGGACTATGAAATAAATTTTGAATGATGAGGTGGGAAGTATATGCCGGACCAACCTTACAGTACGACCACACTACCGCTAAATGGGAAGGGGCTTGGTCCGTAGCTTGTTTGCTTTAGTATGGGATACCTTGCATCATCCTTTATAGAAGTGCACGCTGTGCTTGATACTTCCAAACCGAGTGGAATCGTCCATTCATACAGCACCCTGTAGCGGGCAAAACTAGGGGTGCCAGAGCGGAGAATGTCGTGTTTCGGACTCCTAGGGAAGGATCCTATACTAGAGTAGGCAAGTGAAAGATTTTGTTTGATCATATGAACCCCGCATACTCATGTATGGCGATCCGTGGATTGTTTCCGGCAGATGGATTGAATCTTGTGGGTAAAGTGTACCCCTCTGCAGAGGTCAAAACTATTCGAATAGCCGCGTCCGCGGTCATGGACAGTTGGGTTAGCAGTACTTAACCTTTGTCAGGATTTTTGACATTGATGAAATGAACTATGACACCAGTCAATGATTTGAATTGATGAATGACTATGAGCAACACTTGAGGTTCCATCTTAGGTTCCAATTAGAGGAATAAACTTCCTTACCCTTTAATGAATATTCTTGGGAAATAAAACTAACTTTTATGCAAACAAACTTAGAGCTTAGACCACTACATAAGGTACTACGGCTTTTGTTCCGTAGTAAGACAGCCTAGATAGTTGCGGTATAGTTTAAACATGAGATGATCGAGAAGCACATACTAATTATTTTACACCTACCAATATATAGCACAACAACTGTACACACGACCGCACACATGGTTTAGAACTAACTGTAATATAAGCGACTTGAGGTCAAAGTTAGAATCAGCTCACCTTCTAGCAAAGGAACATGTGATCTAAACAGTGGCAGACAGATCTCTCAAAATCTCATATACAATGGTACAATACTTGAACCCATCAAGCATATATCTTGACAATTTGAATCCTTCTACTTTTTTAATAAAATGAGGCAAAATTGCCCGTTTTGTTCAAAAAAAAAACAATTTGAATCCTTAAGCCTACACCAAATCCAGAAAAGGACTAGAACTGCGTAGAAAAGAATCATATGCGAGGGAACAGCAGCACGAGAAGAAGCAAAGAAAGCCAATAGAAACACATTGTTTAATAAATGAAAAACCATCTTCAGTAAACAGACATGTATGCCCAGGTAAGAACAAGCAGGGAGGAAACGCGCAGGTAACAGGAAATGTTGGACTTCAGCTTAGCTACCAAAAGCAGAAATAGCAAGACTTCCTTATCAATACCAATGTTCCAGGACACTGTCAAGTGAAGAACTGAACATGCCTAAACTGTACTCTCATTGTTGGAAGATTTTTGGGGATAAAATAACACAAAGGAAAACAGTAAAACTAATTGTCGACTTGGATAATAAAAAATTAACTATATGCTTTTCCCCATTGGCTATGCCCTCTGTAGTCATGTTTCCAATGGAACAAAGGTAATAGGAATTTTCATGAAGTCACACGAACAAAACCAGTTATGTGATTTATTAAAAAAAAGTGTTCCTACCACCTTGACCGAAGGCAATATAGTTTGTACTAAGAATACAATGGGACAAGCACAAGAAAGACAACAAAATTTGTAGTTACTTAAGGAAGGTGTCAGATCATTAGAATTTGATACCTCTGCAAGCCCAAAGTCACATGCATCATTAGATATGGAAATACATCAATAGGAACTATAAGTACTAAGTTATAAAGAAACCTGATTCAGTCTGACATCTGTAAAAGTAACCACTTTGAAATGCAATACTGCATTAGCTAGCTGGAAAAAATTATGAATCAGCAGTAGGAGAATCGAAATATAGATGAAGCTGATATTAATCAATTAATTTCTTGCTTTTCTTGTAGAGTAAAAAGGATGGCAAACCACACACATCAGACCACAAGTATAAGAACTGAATATTTATCCGGTGCTACAGCCGCATATGGAAAACATTATAACTACTGGCATATTTGCCTATGCGTTGCTACGATCTAAATTAAATTAACCTACTGTCACAGTCTAAGACAAACATAAGTTTCACCAAAGATTGTGGTATCACACTCTACAAATGTATACTATGTATCAAACTAAAGATATCTTGCCTAGGATAATTTAGGTACGCTCCGGCTTTGGTAAAAAAGATTTAACGTGTATTGGAATTTAAGCAGATTTACTCAATCCATGCTTCTCTGCAGACAAACGGTAGTTTTTATCTATCAGAACGCCAATCGTTAAAATATACATCGATGACCTGGCAATAACGAACCGAGTTGCATGCTATGTCTAGATCCAACTTTGCCATCATCTAGAATAACGTCCATTATTAGAACACTCACCAGAACACAGATAACCCAATAATAACAAAATTCGCTGATGAAAGATGGGTCAAATTAAGAATTGACACATATGATGTTGCTATGTCTTCTAAACAAAAAGAGTACTGGAAATTTGATTAAAACGTTAGGAGATTTAATCAAATAAGGGACAAGCACCATGTCATGTGTAATATACTTTCAGATAATAATGAAAATTGGAAGGATTGAAGCACACATAGTCTGAAGGGATAAGGTTCAGTTCGTCCAGCTTCATTGCGTTTCCATTGATATTCTGGTCCAAAGCTCTGGCCGCTGGCGGGAGTAGCGCGCTGGCCGCTGGCCTCCGCCTCCACCGCACGTGGCCGCGAGGAGCCGGGTCAGGTACGGATGCAGAGCTCTCCCTTCTGGCCTCTCGCCGCTCTGCGTTAGCCTCGTCAGCTTCACGTCCAGCCGCACAGGTGCTCTACCGGTTGCAGGGAAGAATCAGGCACGAGTTGAAAGTTTGATGTGCCTGAATGAATCGTCAGACTGGGAAGGAGCTGCCCCTCCCATGGGTGCCGCGTTTAATAGATTCGTCGCCGTCGATTTGGTGCCTCTTTTCAATCCCATCGTGATCCATTCCTCACCATCGATTCACTTCGGATTCGCTGCGAGCGTCGGTATCGGCCGTCTCCACAGGAGCTTGTCCTGGCCGGTGGGTGACCTGAGAACGCGGCCCGGAGTCGGAGGGAGTGCGGCGGCGGCCATCGGCAGCCGGCGCTGCAGGGAGAGAAGGAGGCACTGCTTGGGGCCGAGCCCCTGATAGATGGCGGTGACGTCTCTGCGGTGGCACTGCCTGTAATTTGTTTCAACTTCAGGGGCAAATTCGGAGCAACGTACGTACTACCAGTCGCATTGCCGTTTTATTAGTAGAGATTTTGGAAATACTAGTTCAATGTCCGTGCATTGCTACAGTTTATTTTTTCTCGCAATATATATAAAAAAATTGTCTACAAAAAATACAGCCACAAGATAAGTATACTACAACTACGGATACAATTAACATTGTTTTTTAACACAGAGTATGAAATAAGCACTTGACTAATTTTTTTTATTACTAATATCTACTCCTCTATGCTCCTTAGATACTGCCGTACAATATTAGAAATGTAGTTTTCTGCTTCATCTTCATGATACTTAAGTAACTGTACGAAAAAAATTCTTCCCCAGTTTGTAAACCATCCTACACAAGACAATTAGTATGAATATTTCATGCATAAAAATTAAATGTGTAAAATAGAATACCCACCGTGCATATATGATGAACTAATTCTTTACCATTCCCATGAGAGCATAATGTAAGAAACAAAATCTTGTGGATGAAGGTCTCATCATTAAGTTCAATAGTGAATAAACAGAGTAAAACATTTGAGTTTACTTTTTAAAAGAAGAGTAAAATCCTTTTTTCATGTATTTTTAAATAGTACAGTAGCATTTTTTACCATGTCATGTCGGTCTTTGACATCAACAAAATTACTACACCTGTGGCCATGAAGGCTGCATGTAGAGTTAGACCAACTGAATATGACCTAAAAATTTGATAGTTCAAATTCAAAGAGATGAACACATGGGAGCTGAGGGATAGTCTGACAATACTGTTATATTAATTACTCCCTCCGTTCAGAAACAAGTGTCGGTGATTTTGCACTAACTTAGTATAAAGTTTGTGAGGGGGAGCCAATAATACAAATACCAGAGATCATACACAAAGGAAAACGCAAATCGCAATCCCAATTCACACAATAGAACTATCATAATGAGCATGGCGAAAATGAAAGGATTTTTTTTCCGAAACAGGTGCATAGATGCAAACAACAATAGCAGCATCCAGAGAATGCAACTGTAGTATAGTACAATCAACTACTAACAATAGCCCTTAAATTGCCGCCATAATGTACCAACTAAAAGTGCTTCTTTACTTCAGGGGCAGTGATCTATTTTTCCAAAATTTACAGCTATAAATTCCGAGTTTTCATGGCTTTGCTACACATGCAGTAGCTGCTCAAGCTGCCTCTTTGTTGCTCCCTTATTCCTACTTCCTCACCTACATTTTTAGCAACATACTTAGCTAAGTATATAGCCTCCATATTAGCCATTTTACATTCGCCATCAGAGTTGAACATGCCAGACAAAATGTTGGCAATAAATTGATAAATATAAGGGTCATATAGCCTTAAAAGAAGAAGAGCCAGCCAGTCCTAAATTATAATGATCTTGCAGAGACCTAAAAAAGAAGAGTTGGCCAGTCTTAGTTTGAAATGTTTTTGCAGAACAAATGACAAAATATGAATATATTGCTGAATTAGACATTTGCCAACACTGGAAATAATTCAACACTTCAATACTTAAGACTGGGACTTGACTATATAACTCCTGATAAAAATCAACACCAAAGACTGGCACAAACATGTTGTCTTGAATCTACTGGACATTGAGGGTTCAGCTAAGGCGCTGACTTGTTAAGATAATTAAGAGAAAAAGGTCAGCACCAACTCTTCATTAAAGGCCTTTCTAGGATGTTCATTTGATAAATGTTGATCACTAATCAAATAGCAGCTCTGCATTACAAAGCATGAAAAATCACACCTCACCAAATATATCACAGAGAAGACAAAGAGCATAACCTACCACTGTTATGACTACCAATGACCCTATCTTCATTATCATTCATAACCTCCCTTCCCCTCTGCAAATACAAAGGAAAATGAGAAACCTTCATCGCCTTTTACTTTATCACCAAAGAAAGATCGTGTCAAACCAATACCAGGAAAACCATATCACCAGAAAAATCACAACGACCAAAATAATGTGAGGTTAGTTCAGGTGAAACAGAGTCAACAGAGTCACCACCGCATGTTTGAACCAGAGAACTTACGTCCAGTATTTTTATCATCCTTATCTTGCCATTTACCCAAGTCGGCCTTCAGAAACAAAGGTGACTTGCCATTGTTATTGAATATCCTAGGCCACTTGTTGCTCTCGGCTTTCTTGATAAGGATAGCATATAGTCCCTGAAGCGAAAGCCGCCTTGCTCTCCTGCAAAAAAAATAGCATCAAGATTTATCATGTAACAACGGAAAGGGCACTGGAGGATGACACTTATCAGCAATTACACAAACCTCAACATCGACAGCACCAAAGAGCTCAAGGTGAAGCTCATACTGAATTTCATCAGGGTTCTTTGCTGAGAAGTCGAAACGGCCATGATGTTTCAAGTTAAGCATCACATCCTTGCCGTCGAACAACTCAATCATCAAGTACACCTTGTCAAACCGTTGTGCCAACTTTGTGCTCGGGTGGCAACTGCAAACAAAACAAACTATTTTTTCTCACAATTTCCCACAAGGCATTCTCAGTTTACATTTACGGAATTCAATCAGAAATACATTTATATCACAATAATTTATAGATTAACCAGAGAACAAGCATCAAATCCTGATAAACTGATACCATGCATGCTAGAATAATTACCTATATAATCGTGGTAAAAAATAGAGAGCTAAATATGATAACAAAGTTTGTCATATATCCATGCAAAGCAAAGATAAATTTCTCTCCCATGAAGAAATTCAGGCAAGTGTTAAGTACATTTAGCAATTAAATTGTGCAACAAGTATGCTGTCCAACGGCATGCTCAAAATCTCTCTCCCATGAAGAAATTCATGCACCAAGATTCTCGGTCTGGTGATGCACAATAGTAAGTATTTATTGTTCTGCGTAAAATA
Source organism: Dactylis glomerata (assembly GCA_007115705.1). NCBI lineage: Eukaryota > Viridiplantae > Streptophyta > Magnoliopsida > Poales > Poaceae > Dactylis > Dactylis glomerata. Next base: position 3,059,280 of record QXEO01001278.1, on the reverse strand, counting down.
TTAACGTGAATGCATAATAAGTCCATCAAGAGAGGATGCAACACTTGAGAGAGCATCAAGAGGTAAATGTCAAACAGGGCAGTGCTCATATTACTTTTTCAGTAGTAATTGAAGAAAGTATCTGGCTTCAGGAGGTAATCCGTTCAGCTAAATTAAATCTAAGCACATCAGCAGTCCAGCCATCCAAAATATGAATTCACATATTCTATGCATTCAGTAATTGTATCAGTTGACCACCAAGTATTATCCCATAGGAAAATGGGATTAAGGTGGAAGATCCAACCTGATGTGAGATGAAGTGGCCAAAGTTGCATTGGAGATAGTTGAATTGCTTGATTGTCTGTGGAATTGTCTTTCTTGGCCAATGATTAGAGCAATGCCATATTTAATGATAGAACCCCCCATATATTAAGATCATTAGTGACTTTGCGCCATTCCTCTGACTACATCTTTAAGATATACATGTTGAAATTTGTTATTTTGTTATGCATTAATTTATATTATGCACAGTTCAGTAGTTCACACATGATTGTATTTTTGTGTGCAATCGGGTTATCCACACTAATTATTATCTCTTTGCTTGCAGCTGACACATGAAAACTTGTAATCGTAGAGTGAAGCACTGGCAGTATTGTTCAAGTATATTTCCCTTTTTTTTTGCTCTATTTACAATCTGTTTATCATGTTGTGTGCTTACGAGTGGTCAAACAATTGTGCCGAGCATCTAAATGAATGAATCAACGACAAGCTTAGCTGCATTGAAACTCAACAAAGAGCTACCGTAAGTCCCCAGTTTTATTACGATGTGATTGGCATAGTGAAGCGCCCCTCGGTTTCGTATGGTTGCGTACAATATTTTTTTGTTATGGTACATATTGTTTGTGCTTACGACTCACTTGAATGTTATGCAAAAGTAGAATGCTCGTCTTTCCATGTACTGATGTCTTTAACAATTTACCTACAAGATGAGCTGCGGTAAGACAACTCAAAATGCTACCACTATTGTAAGTCCCTTATTTTAGATCGATGTGCTGGGTTCAATTGTTTGTTTGTCCTAGGCATTATCTCAGTTGGCCTAGGAGGATGGACTCTATCTCTAGGATACCCATCTTGATATGGACTGGAGTTATTTTTAGGAACAGATTGTTCAGTTGGTTTTGGTTTCATTCATCCGTTTTCTATCTAGCTATTTTGCATAATTTGCATATTGATTCACTTGCTTTTTTGTCTTATGATCTCATGATTTGGTCGTTGAGTAAGAAAATGCCGCCTTTGGGACTTGGGCATCCAATCGTTGTAGGCTGCACATAGCGTTGCACTTTTGACGGCTACCAACGATTTCTTCTCCAACTGCAAAATGATCTGCTAGTATATATCAGGCAGTCATTGTTTATTGCTCGTTTCATCATGTATTTAGTCTGTATTATGCTTACAATTGTTCAATTGCTTTTTGTCCTCTTTTTCATCTGAGCTTCCCCCATGATTAAAATATTAAAATGCTTATTTGCTTGTCATTTCCATTTCTAGTAGTAGTCTATGTTAGCCTCAGACTGCCTAGCTGCTTGTTTCTCCTTCCATTTCTATTGTTAGACAATGATTGGAGCAATGCTCCCTTCAGATATTCAGAATGCAAAAGTTGTTGTTATCTACTTTTTGCTGCATCTCTGTCTATTTTATCTCTAGCTGCACGCGTTTCTATCTAGCATACAAGGCACATAATCTGTACTTTTATTCTATTCGCTTGATTCGTTATATGCATGTTTGCCATCGTTAATAAAATTAGTCTATATGAGCCTCTGTTATTGACTGCTTCCTTTCTTATATCATTGCCAATGATGTATTCTAAATTATCTAACAATGGACCGTATAGAATGTCTGGTCTCCTGTTAAAACTTGTTTTGTCTTAGTTTCAGAATGCTCGCTTTTTTATAATATCGGGCACAAGGGAGCACCCACAATATCAAGTGTTGAGGTCGTTTTACAGAGCAGCCAGCCGTGTTACTGGTTTGTCCACTTGCGACTATTTTTCAATCTCGCTACCAGAAGATAGATAGGTATGTACTCTGATATTTTGTTGATACAGGAAAGGAAGGAATCAATAGCACAACTCAAAAAAAATAAACCGATGGCTTAAAAACATCATTGTCCTAGATGATTGTCTGCCAACCTGATCCTTTTGAAGCAGTGGTTCTGTTTTTGCTCCATTTTCTAGAACTCCTCTGCGAGTGTAATGTTGTAGCCAGTTCCCATTTAATTTGTTGAATGTATGTAATATTATTTCTCAAACTATGCGGCTTGTGTAATATTTAGTTACTTTTACTCAACTGCTATATTTACAGGTTACGTGCTTCTCGATAGTACAGGCCAATAGTAATCCTGTTGTGATAGGACCTAGATGGGCCAAAAGAGTGGGCCTTTATGGGCCAAGGGAATATATATACAGTATTGGGACTTGATGGGCCAAGTTAGTGGGACGGTATGGAAAAATAGTAAACAATAATGAGCCTCAGTGGGGCCTTGACTAACGGGCTGCGGGCCTAGTGGACAGAGGCTTGGTAGGCCTTTAGGAGGCCCAAATTCTAGTGGGCCTAATATGAGGCATTTCCTCTAACAGGCCCTAATTGGGCCCAAAGTTAAATGGATTGGATAATTGGCAGGCTCTGGATGGGTTGTACAATACTAGATAATATAAAACCATATTGGGCTGTTATTAGGCCTGGGATTGAACGGGCTGGACATTTAGTAGGCCGCATGCGGGCTCTTTAACGGGCCGGTTTTCTAAAGGCCGGGAAGCTTAATGGGCTGGTAAATGGGCCGGTCCCTTTGTACCAGTTGCACAAAGTGGGCCGGCCCATTAGCAGTAGCATGCCTAAGATATGCCAGCCCGCCAACATTACATGGACTTCTGTGGGTCGGCCCGACATAAGCAGCTGGGCTTAGACGGGCCGGCCCATTCTGTCTTTCTAACTTTAGATGGGCTAGCCCGCTAGTAGTAGCAGGTCGTAGATGGGTCGGGTCTTAAAGTTTTGTCAACCGTAGGTGGGCCAGCCCGCGTAATATATAGCAAGCCTTAAGTGGGCCTGCCATCAACCACATCTGCCATATGTCGGTTAGGATGATATCAGCAATTTGGTGACCCAGTGAAACCCATCTACCACGAAATCGATTTTTGTGGCTAAAGACTCGCATCTACCACGGTCATCAAAAAACCATGGCAGAAATATCAGTAATGGTCGGTAGACCACGGTAGGCAAATCATGGTTAAAGAATCATTAACCACGAATAACGACCCTTTAATCATAATTTTCGACCGTGGTAGATGGGCACTGTTCTTCTAGTGTAATACACACCATCCCTTCTCGCGCTCTCGCATACATGTTGGATCAGAACAAGTAATAAAGAACAGGGTAATAATATGCATCTACTCATACATTAAGAACATAATAACATATCACATCTCATAGATCATCCAATAAAATAAAGTTCCACCACATAGTAATTACATAATATGTGCCATAATCATGTTGGGCAGCTCATATGGCATCTAAACGTTGAATCATAAGAGAGAGAGAGAGAGAGAGAGAGAGAGAGAGAGAGAGATATATATATAGAACAAGCTACTGCCACAAACCCATAGTCCAGAGGTGGACTACTCCCTCTTCATGGTGGTGTCGATGGTGGTGATGTCGAAAAGGCTGGAGAAGCGACAGGGGACAACTCTGATAGTGTTTCCCCCTCCAATCTTCGTTGGAACAGCCTCTGTTTTTGTGTTTCATGTTTCTCCCCCGCCTCCTCTCGGGAACGCCGAGGGGGGTGGCGTCGGATCCTCGAGGCTCAAATGAGCATGGGTGGTGCAGCCTGGGCCTGGGCCCATGCCAGCTGTGCTTGTTTGGCCCTCGTGGCCTTCCTCGTTGACCTCTTATTTTCTAGAAGGTTCTCGTGATAAAATATTAATGCCCAAAAAATTTCAGGTCAATTGAGTTCGGGAAGGTTTCTAAAACGTCAAAATACACAAAATATGGTTTTCCTATTCTGTAGAGTTATAACCAAAATAAAGGGGACCGATGGAAAATCCCCATAAATCATTGCAAAACATGATTATAACAACTAATAACATTATAATATGTAGGAATATGTATCAATAAACTATAAAGTTCATGCATGTATTTTGTATGCATCAGCCCCCCAAGCCACCGCACCTCCTCCTACACCGAAACCCTAGCCGCCGCCTAGCGCAGCGCCGCCGCCTAGCATAGCGTCGCTGCCTTATGAGCCGCCACCGATGACCTCATGCTGCTGTCACCATGCCAACGTCGACCACAACCCTAGGGTGTCTAAACCCTAGGTGCTCCTCTCTTTCCCGCGGAGTGTTGCCCGTCTTCTATCCTGATTCCATTGGTGACGTGGAAGCACTACCGGATCTTCACCGACATATTTCGTGTAGTCCGTGTGCTTGATCACATGTTCCACGCGGTGATGCCAAGCTCGTACATGTTAATACCATCAAAGGTGTTGTACGTGCGACACTAGATCGTGGGTGCCGAAGAAGGATAACACATCTTCTCACGACTAACTAAGGTTAGTTGCGGGAATCGACTTGCAACTACATCAACCTCATCATCGACAAACTTCCGCTAGCTCGATCTTCAAGGGTACGTGATCTGTTGCCTCCTCCTTGCTAGCTTGATCTTGGTTTAAGCTCTAGAAAAAGATTTGTTTTGCGTAGCACGATACCCAACAGGGTTGTGTTCCCACGAGGAACTACAGTGGGTGGGAGCCCGTAACGTCCCCATCTTGTGATGCAAGGTGACAGCTTTAATGACTTAGCAGGGATGGCATATGATTCGCGGTCGTCGACCAGTTCAGTGCAAAGGGTAGAATATGGAGTAAAAGAATCTAATGATTGGCTAGTATTTAGTTTGGTCCTCATACAAATAGATATATGAACGGAGACATAATTCTGAATGTGCAACAAGGCTAAAGATGTTTGTGGAAAAAGTAGCGCACCTCTGCAGAGTGTAATAAAACATGTCATGATACTTCCTGTTTCGGGAAGGAACTACGATCGCAGCGTGAAAAGGACCTAGATACAAGTTCTAACAACCCGTGAAAACTGACGGACATAGTTTTTCTAAACTAAAACTTACCTTTTCTAAAAACCGTTTATGAAAACTTGCATAAGCCTAGGATTCTTTGATCCACGGCTATAGATAGTGCATCAAACACCCACCGTAGAACTTTCTGAGATGCCCGTACTCAATCTATCTTCTTAAATCCTTGCTAGACCTTAGGAGAAGACGGGAATGCTACACCAGCACCGGAGGACGACAGAAGGCATACTTTACAAGTCGGGAGGAGTCGACATGAGGATAATAGCCAACAACGGAGTTGGAGATCATGGATATCTCTTCTCTACTAATAATATTGCAATAGGACTGGTCCGTGTCTGTAAAATACGCTTTCGTCCAACCTAAAATGTGTTTTCGTCCAATTTTTCTTCCTCTATTTCTGACCGAACAACACACACCCTAACGTGGCAACATAGTCTTAACCAAACCTGATTGGTAACAGAGTCCTACCCGAACCTGATTGGTATTTTGTCATCTCAGAGAACTAACAATCGTCGTAGATGCAAGCCAGACACGGTAGTAAAGTTCAGCTTAAAACCTATCTGTGTCCTCAAATAACTAACCTTTATATCACGTATGTGCGTGCTAGCTAGATTATCTTGGCTGCTGCACGCAATCGATCAAACACCACCAGGCCGGCGGCTTCATGGCCAGCGACGCCGACAATAATAATACCTTCGAGGACGAGTCCACGAGCCGACGAACGGATTTGGCCGCCCCGAGCGATAGATCGAACACCCGGTCAGCGTTTCTCCATGGCCAGCAACAGCAAGTGCTAGGACTACAAAAGTACAAATATGAATATGAGGTCGACGGGGGACTAGAGCCAGGCGGGGACAAGGAGGGACTGGAGCCGGGCGATCAAGGACGTTGTCGGGCTGCTCCAGGAGGCCAAACCGCCGGCATGAGAAGCAACAGGGGCTGCTCGAGGAGGCCACACCCCCGGCATGGCAAGCAACACCCAGAGATACCACTACTACGACGAGGACGCGTAGGGATTGAAGCCGGACAAGGACGACATGGGCCTGCTCGAGGAGGGCCGCACCCCCGGCTCGCGTGCCATGGATAGCGACAACGAACTACGACCACTACGACAAAGAGAACGGTTTTAGACTGCAGAAAACAGTGTGATGCAATGCAATCCAGTTGAATTGAGAACATGTTATTCTTCAGTAACAAATCAATCCTGCACTGTTAACTGAAGAGTAATCAAGAATTACCGTGCAGTGAACAACATGCAAACACGTCCAGGATTCCATCAAGCAAACGTGGCACTATCAGACGTCTCATATACAGAGAACATCAGCTATTTACCTGAGTTCATCATGCCCAGCGTCCCCGAATCGCGCAGGGGTGACCCCTATCTTCAGGCCAGGCGAGGCAACCGCCACCATGGCACCTGTCTGCAGCCCTAGGTCAGGCGACGAGGAACCTGGGCATTGTATCCGGCACTCTCCTCACTTATTCATCTTCCCTCCCATCACGAGATGGACGTGGTGGAACACAAAAATCTGAAATGTCAGTAGCCGGGCGGTGAAGATGCAGGAGGTGGCAATGGTAATCTAGGCACCTCTATGCTAGGAAGCTACAAGCCTACAACTCGATGCAAGAGTGTGCACTACTATGTGCGCCCGAATTTCATCCATTACTTTTTCTATGGACCTAAAAGATGTACTTCCATGCATTAAAAACAGGGAAATAATATCCATTATAATTATGGCTTCGAAGAGTAATTTCGTCAGCAAAAAAAACCTAAATTTGCTATACAATAATAGAGCCACAGTTGCTTCACCTTTTCTAATATAATCTATCTTACTCCAACAAATTCTTCAGGTAGAGAGCACATTCATGATTCACAGGCGAAAATGTTTTTTATAAGCATAGTTTTTTTGAATGTGGATGCATAACATAGCCTAATTCCATAGTTATCTGGGTTTTTTCTGGTGTGAATGAATTCACTTAAGTTAAATTTGTGGTAAAGTAGGTCAAATTTGTCTCTCTTTATTTATTTGTTTTGATAGGCTTTTGAACTTCTACAAATAATGAGATAGGGTGGATAATATGTTTTTAATTATCACTTTACCTTTTGATGTGTTTCACTCATTGCAATTATAGAAAACACAAAAAAGTGAAACAGGGGAACGTGAATCTTTATGTGTAGGGTGAAAGGTTCTCGAGTATGGCTTATTGCCTTAGGAAAGTGTGATATTTTTATTTTTCCGTTGCAACGCACGGGCATGTTTGCTAGTAAGTTTAAGCGTACAAGGAAACCAATTCCCACATTATAGACTTTACCTTTGCAATGAATTGCTTTAGCAAGCAATCGCAAGACAAGTAGGACTCGAGATAGGTCTTTTCATAGAGTAGTCGACAAGTTGCTTCTTCTGGATTTTGGCTTCAATAGGGACTTACCTGACAACTACTTGTGTCACAGAGGTTTCGAGGATCTTTTGTAAAAAGATTTGTGCTATGAATAGAAAGGACTTGGACCTGCAATGTATCTATTGTACTACTCTGTTGGGTGATATTCATGGAACGGTGCTTTCATGAGTGTTATGCAATAATTTACGCACTACAACATGCAGTGGTGTGCTAGGTCACCGCAAGATGCGCGGGAGATGCGCCAGTGGCCAGAAGCGTGCGGGAAACCTCACCGGCAGCGAGAGGCGCACGAGGCTGCTGGCCGCGGGAGGAGTAGGTAGGCTACTACCACGGCACCGATGAAGAAGGCGGCGAGGGGTGGGGCGACGCCGCCGGTGGGAGAGAGGGTGCCAACCACCGGTGGAGCAGAGGGTGCCAACCGCCGACGAGGGGGTTTGTGTACCCGACGAAAGGGAACGGGAGGTAGGAGACGAGGGCTGTGTGGCCACCACCAAATCATGCACCTTCCATCGAAGCTTCCATGCCCCACCAAATGGTGCACCTCCCATGTATCCGTTCAACTAGCTTCCTGTCATATTTTTTTTTTGAGCCAACACTTAATGACGACAAAGGTTGACCCGTTCCTTTTGCTTGTCTTCCAAGATTTGTTGTATCCACAAAGAAAAGATTTCTCTCTTGCTACAAGAGACGGCTAGTTTTTTTATTGCCACATTCCTCTCCTTGGTTGCCTCCAACCTCTTTTGGGCCGCCGCCAACTTATCGTCAGCATCCATGGGCAACGGCGACCAATACTGCTAGCGCGTGTGTGGGGAATACGAAACGAAGCAACTCCCAAATCTAGGGGAAAAGAGAAGGACCTTTGATGCCCATGTCGACCACATTTGAAGGCAAAGGCATGACAAGTTGTCAGCAAAGTAACTAATCGAAGAGCGTGTAGAAGAGAATTTCCAAAGAATAAAAAAAAGATATGCAGCATCGGCACAAGCATGACAGCAAGAAGTCCATTTGACTATGTTTACACACCACGGCAGCAGTAAGACAAAATAGTCAACTCAAAACGTACAATATTATTATACACAGAAATCGTTCTTAGCTAATTTCTTTAACGACTCAGACCACTTATCACCCGTCTTCCAGAACTCACACCTATAGGTGTGCCCAGACACCCTAAAAAGACAATTCACATTCTACATCAAATACGTACGCGGGCATTTCAAGATGTGTACGGAGGCCAGAGGATTCGGGACGATGGCATCTCTACAAGCGCTGAGAGGTAAGGGGGTTGCCGACATCCCAACCACCATCAAGGGGTAAGACGCCCACTATCAGACTAGACGGATGGATGCACTTGCTTCTCCGGCAGCGAGATGACATTAGCAGGGTCACAATCAGGCTGAGCAGATGGGGACACTCGGTTCTCAGTGTTTACCACTGGGTATCTCGATTGGGAGTTCACCGGGTAAACATGCCCTGCAGGAAATGCAATGTTAGAAAGTCAGAATATATAGTACAATTAACTGAGGCACAATGGTTCTTAAAAAAAAAACTGAGGCTCAATGGTGCTCAGGCTACATGATTACAAATGGCCGAATTTGAAGTAAAAGGTGGGGCTGGAGTTTTGGCTCCCGGGTCTAGATAAACCTGATATCTAGACCAACCAGGGACGCATAGAGATGGACGACAGTGTCAGAAATGTGAGGCGAGCGAGCTGCAGTAAATTGATAATACACATGCGCTGCCTCGTACGGTTGTAGGCATGAACCACGACGGTAACGACTGGAGGCGCACAGCCCGTGAACGTGGGACAGAGGGATTTACTGGGACGACCTAGACAGCTAGAATAGGAATGAGGCGGATACCTGGACGAAACACTTCCAGATCTGTTGACTTAAATTTCTGTTTCTCCCATAAAAGGCGAGTTGAATCAGCTTACCGAGCCAACCATTTCTCACTGTCAACATAAAAATGGACAGATTTGCAAAAACATGACATAGCTTAGCTGATCTGTACTACAGTCCAGTACAAAAAAATGCATGTGGCCGTATATGTTATAGACATAGATTCAGACGAGCTGCGCGTGAGGCAGCGGACATCACTAATCACACGCCTTAGTAGTCGCTAGGAACCTAAGTCCATTACAGCCAAAGAACATATGGGAACAATTGGCCAGGTGCGTGCTTGATGGGAGTATCGTGGCGAGCACCACTGACAGCACGATCAGAGTTGCCATATTGTTCGTCAGTGAGGCGACTAGATTGTTGCGTTCGAGATCTTATTGCTTGGTAGCTGTGACATGCTTGGCTACTGCAGGGGCGCGGCGCGTTGTCTCCCATTTGCCGAGAGCATTCTGGCGTACAACTCCATCCACTCAAACAAAACGCATTGCCCGCTCTACGTTCTGACAGAGAAAATGTTCTTTCCTCGATTAGCACTCATTCCGGCGTTCTGTATTATGGGAGGAACTGCTGAACACAGATATGCAGATAAAGTGAGGGCGAGAGAACTTACGCTGAACATTTGGCACTTGTAGAACCTAATGGCAATGCGGGTGCCCGAGCCAGCGATCTTCGTGATGACTGACCCTGTTGCCACGTTGTGGGCAAGGGATCAGAGGGAGGATGTTGTTATCCCGCGAACCAGCAGGGAAAGAAGAAGAGGACGCCATAGATCTTGGTGGCGGCTGAGCCATGGATGCGGCATTTGTACTGAACAGCTTGGTTGGGAGCTGGACACCTTGACTTCTTAAAACTGCCGTGTGTTGCCTCCCAAGATCTGTTGGGTCTCGCCCTGGTCCGGTCTAGGAATAGCGAACTTTGGTCCATGACTTGCCGAAAGAACAGGGCCGATACTAAAGGAACGACACCGTCCTAATAAATGTGACCGCAGCTTTTCATCAGCACTGTTTATAAAACACGATACGTGCGATATACAAAGGGATGTACTGAAACCCGTCTATCCGTGGTTGGTCCATGAAGAGATCATCTGCTCCCAGGAGCCAAAATGAATTTCCGGTAAAAGGTGTTCTTTTCAGGCGATCCAGTTTTGGAGAATATAAAATCAAATGAAATGCATATGCTAAAAATAAAAAATACTCAAAAATTTATGACACAGTAGGGACTAATCTACAGAGTAACATGTGCCACTTGTTTTAAAATAATAGTAGCATGAGTACATGTACATGTGTAATGGAGTCAGGGAAAAGTTTGTATCAAATCAAGGAACGAAATAGAGTCGGGCTAATGAAGTGGGTTCATTAACAACTCAATTTTACAGATCAAACATAAAAAAAATAAAGCATTGCTTCACGGAAAGTTCTTTTGGCACATGAGCTCCAGTGATCCCTCGGAACGAGATCCTAGTCCTAGAGGGAAAGTTGTTGTGTTTGGTTTGTCCGTTGAGCATCTGCAGCAGGTCGATTTCCCTGTAAACGATGTGTGCGTGTTGGCGTAAAGAACACTTAGACGAGGGGGAGAGGGAGGAGCTCGCCAGAACCTGCAGTCGATGCGCTGCTCTGTTCGGCAATCTCAGATGAATCTGCGCACGGTGGCCACGAAACGAGATTCTCTACTCCTTCACTCGCCATCCTTCTCTCTCTTGGAGGACGCGGCCAGCATGCACCGTGCCGGCGGCAACACAGAAGATGAGCACAGCGACCACAAAATCAAACTTCTGCTCCTACTCTTGGTGGATGCGGTCGGCGTGAGCAAGGGCGGCATGAGCACAGTGGGAGAGAGGGGCGACAGAGCGGCGCCCAGGACGACACGAGCGCTGGTTCAGACGGCCTCAACGGCGTGCTGCAGCCTGCAGCCGACTACATCCGTGGAGGGCGAATGGCGACAACAAGCTAAAGGGGCACCAGATCTTTTTTCCCGTGAGCTAGACCTCTCCCTTGTCTATGTGGGCTCTGGGCCAACCAAATACATCAACTTCCCTCTACTGTTCCAATCCCTCTATGTCAAAAAAAAAAATTTATTGGTTTCAGCAAATATTGACAAAAAATCTGGACTTTGCCGGTGATATATCCTACAAGCATGCAAATTCATAATGTGAAATTCGTGTTATTGTGGGCTACACAAAATGAAAAATCTGACATTTGTTGGATATTTCAAATGTTATACTTAGATCCACACTTATCTTTTTGTGTAGCTCAAAATACACATGATTTCCTATTGATAGTTTGCACATTTATGGTATACTACATCCTGATTTGTTTTCAGAATTTCTTGGAACTCAGAAATATAATTTTCGATTTTAAAAAAGGGGATCACTGGTGCCCATGTACACCAAATCTCCACTCGTATACTGCAGGCCCACAAGGTCTATCGCACAGTGCAGAATGTTTTGTAGGCGGCGCGGCAAAGCGTGCATATCCATCTAGTCAAACATTATCGCAGGAGTGGGTTGAGCCGTTGAAGATGGATCCTCAAATGATCAAATGAGGGTTACTGCTGCGTGCAGGTAATCGAAAAATGATGCACTAAAATGGGATTTTGTTACTATTCGCATTGCAGAAAGAACATGCCTATTGTTGATGAGTTTGGAATATAACATCCACTAAAAACAATTCAATAAAGCATGCCCTGTGACTGCTACGAAGATGAGTAATGTTCTGGAAGTTGAAATTTCTAAATAGTCAACTAGTGATGCCATTTAAGTCTCATTTACCATAGCATTTGCACAAGAGCTGGATTTATACGGGAAGAGGAGCGTCAAATTTTTGCCAGTCCACGAGTGAAATCTATGGATTGTGCCTTGCAATCATTTACCATTTTCTAGTTATCGCCTATACTTGTGAGTTGCAGCTCATAAACTTCCGTTAGTGTCAAAGGTTACTCCAGTGCTCAAAATTTCATCACTGAAGTTGTCTGTCAAAAGTACTGTTCCTGGTTTGCAAAGACCTTTGGAACTATATCAAGGTGCGGGTTTAAGTTGGGAATTTAAGCATCCCATGCCTACGGGCTTATTACAAAATGGACTAGGGGAGTCTCCTGGATATTCAACTGAGCTGTAGTAGAGGCTTTTGGCCATATAGAAAAGCTCACCGTTCTCAGGAGTTACTCTGTCCTAACAGAGGGATCTTGTTCCTTGCACTAGATGTGCATGCAGCATGGAAACATCGAGTCCAGAATATGGCAGACACCACAAGTCGAGTTCATATTTAATGCAGAAATGTCGTGAGGCGTATAAATCTCATATTCTTATAATATGCCCTGCTCTGAAGTCTCAACTCTTAGCTGAATTTCTCATGCATATCCTGGACCTCAAGATGGATGAATCCAACGTTTTTTTACAAATATCAAAGTACTTATCTCCACTTGTATGTAAGCTCTAGTGTTTCTGTGTAATTATGCTTAAATTATCAGTAGGATTGGAACATGCTTACTGTTTCCCTGCTGAGGATAAGATGTCCATCATGTAACAAGTGGAAATGTCTTTGAATCAAGTCAGGATCCTTGACTTGATGTCACCACAGCCTACTCGGTGCAGCTGGCCACTCCTCGAACAGTCTCCTCACCAGAACAGTGCTAACTACTCGCATTCTACAGCTTTGGGCTCCAGCTGCAGCCATCGCTTGGAGGAGGTGGTCACACACCCAGCCGGGCCGCAGAGTGTCTGAAGATGAGTGTCTGTGAGTGTCATATTGCTGCTGCTTGGACGAAAGCTGACGTGCGCCCATCGGGCAGCAGAATATCGGAATTGGAGGGCGATCCACTACCCTTGCCGAAGGTGGCCACCAACAGATCTCCAGCTGGGATGGCCGCAGCACCACCCGCATGGAGCGAAGAAGTGAAGGCTTGCAGGTACACGCCTCATCTTGCATCCTACTTTCTCCATTGTGTGTGTGATCTAGTTCCATTTTATCGGTCCAGAATGTGTGTGTTCATTTGTGTTCCTTTACTTTGCAACCTCTAGGTGATAGGTATGGTCGTTCCAACCTGGTTGTTCTATGATCTGGTCACTGCCTAAGAAAGGATATAGGTTCGGCTGTGAGGTTTGGTTTTGTTAACTATCTATTAGATAACATGGTTTGGTAAGCCTTTTGATCATTGGACATGGCTGGCACTACTGTACTATCATACAAACACTTACTATTTATTAAAAACTGGACTGAAAAAAAAGGAAACTGTATAAGAACCGAGTGTAGTCCTCTTGTTTTATTTTTCTTTGCAGGCAGGAAATAACAATCGGTTCTCCTCTCCCTCACTCACTATATCCAAGGAGAAAAATGGAGGCGAAGTTCCAGAGAATTTCTTGTGGTCATTTCAGGAATAACAATAGGCTCTCCTCTCCCTCTATGTCCATTTTTCTCTTACAATTTCTTGTGGTCATTTCAGGATACGAGTTGTGTTGTTTGGGAATTCCATCCATTTTTTTTCAGGGAATGCTGACTTGAAGGTTCATGCATGTAAGAAGTATGCTGTTTTTGTTATAGGTCAGCCGATATGCCGATTAATCGGGATTAATCGTGAATCGATTGGTGAGCGATAAGCAACTTATCGGTCTGATTTATCGCCTTGGCCGATATTCCAAACTGATAGCCAATATTTCAACCAAAATATCCCGAATTTTGCCTCTTACGGCGATTCGGTAGACGATTAGACGATTTTTGGGCCATTAGTCTTGTACTCCCTATGTTCACATTTAATTCACGCGTTCTGCTGCTGCCCATCTAGTCTGGTGGTGTCGATTAAAACCAAACTGAGGGAGTAGAAGTGTACGATAGCTTGAATTTTTCCATTTTTTCTCAATTTATATGCAATGAATCAAGTTAACACTTTTGTCCAACACTCAACGTTGTTTTTACATAGCATATTTTTGAATTTTGGTGCCAACATTTGGGATTTATGGAAAAACTGGCCAATAAATAGTCGACCAATAAAAACGATTAATAGGCTGATAAACGATTATTAATCTCAAAACGATAAACGATTTCTTGAACATTCACAGATAATGTGAAATTGTGAACTATCTTCCTTTTTTTCTTGGTGCTTGTTCACGGAAAAGATAGAATCATGGTTTTAAAAGCGGTAAGGCGTCCTAAGGTGAAACAGGGGCACTCTGCCGCCTAGTCCACGCCTAAGCGGGCGCTTTGGACGTCTAGGCGCCCAAAGCGGCCATTTTTTCAAAGCAAGGGGGGGAGGGGGCAGCGCTTGGATGCCTAGGCGACCCTGAAGCGATGCCTTTAAAACCATGGATAGAATAACTACACTCTTAGTTATTACCGATAAAGCACTAGTAGCTGTGCTGTGACTGCCTAACAGAAATCCAAGATGTTACATTCTGGAGAGGAGATGGACATGGAATGTGAGATAGCATGCAAACACACCGGACCATTCAAAAGTGCGCTCCTATGGGTGCCCTGCTAGGCTGTCGTTTGCGTGCCACCACCTTGCTCTATGGCGTTGCCGAGAAACAGATATGAAAAGCAACCGGTGAGGCATTATGTGCAAGAGGAACAAGGAACTAGGCTGGATCGGAAAAGGAAAGATTGGGACGGCAGCGAGATCATGAAATGGTTACGAATTTCAGGGAGCTGCGCCCCTATGGGTGCCCTGCTAGGTCGTCCTTCGCGTGCCACCACTTTGCTCTATGGCGTTGCTGAGAAACGGATATGAAAAGAAACAGGTGAGACATTATGTGCAACTGTGCAAGAGGAACAAGGAATTAGGCAGGATCGGAACATGTCAGATTGGGATGGCAACAAGATCTTGAAATGGTTAGGAATTTTAGGGAGCTGCCAATGTTGCGTACAGAGACAAGGCACACAGTTGACACCGAGAGCGAGCAGGCATAACACCATTACCAACTCCTTTCATTTAAAAAATCGCACACTTAGGGTTTAGTGAACTGTAAACAGCCAGATCTTCAACTTGTTAACAGTTTAAAACTTGCACCTTTAAGTTTTTAAATATCTTACTCACCCCCTAAAGTTAACTGTACTTGATACTTCCAAAAACATGGGTAAAACAATTGGTATGGACTGAGCATGGGTCCAAAGTTCCCAGGTTAACATCAAAATAATTACCACAGGGAAGGTAACAAGGTCAGGGCAACAACGCAGGGACATTAGACGGACGGCATGGGCATACTGGTTGGCACAATGAAAGGGCCCAAACGAGGCAAGGTGGGATTGGCAATCTAGAGCATTGAGCAATAGCCCATATATGTTGGGCCACTCAATTGGCGCAAATTGGTTCCATCAACACTTCACGAAGATTTGACAATCTGGAGTGCACTTACATGAGATCTGACGGCAAATTGTTGTTGGAGAGCCTTCTGGATGTCTAGGGCATCCAACAGCATAATAAAATGTTTGGAAAAGTTAAAATATTGTGGCGGCACATAGATAGCAGTATTTTACTATCTACTAATAATAAAGCAAATTAAATTTAGCAAGTATTACATGTAAGTTGTTAGAGATGTATCACATGGGGAATATTTCCCCATGTGATAGCTGCCCGTCGGGTATGGGCATGGGCATGATTTTCTATTGATAGGTAAGAAACAAAGGTCAAATGGGTGACAACGGTGAGACACGAGGCCATGACTAAGAGATATCGAGATATGTGTTGCAGCCACCAAATACAATGAATCGGGGGAAAGGGTTTAGTATTTTTCCACAACAATTTAAAAGGTGTATATGCCAAACACACAGCCTACAAAATAGACCCATATTTTGATAAATATACTTGTTAAATTCCACATAGCAACGCACAAGTACCCTACATGTTAACAAACATGAAAGATGTATCGTCTGCACCAATAAAGTGCAAACTATATAAAGCATGTCAACACTACTATGGCAACACACATTTATTGACTTACTATTTCTTTATATGTCACAGTTGAGTAAACACAAAGAACATTAAAAAATAACATAAAGAAATTACAGTTACCAAAAGCAAAGTTGAAGTTATTACCTGACTCTGATGGGGTCAAATTGGGATGGAGGGGCTGTAGTAAATTAGGAAATAACATGGGTGAGTGTGGGTTATTGTTGTATCCATAAGAAGACCCATTGTGGTTCCGGCGGTCAGGTAAAAGACCATCATGCATCACAACATTCCGTGCAAAGCAAGTGATCTCCTCACCACATGACCTTAAGCATAAAAAGAAAGCAAATACGTCAAATACCATGGCGTAAAATAGATAACATAGATGCAACCAATACAGTTCATTAGAAAATGAGGTATCGTTGTGTAAAAAGGTTCATGAGACAAAGTTATGCGATCGAAGTGAGAAAAAGGTAACATTACCTTGGAAGTGTGTTCAGGAATTCAGAGAATGCACAAGTGACGCAGGCCAGTTTGAAATAACTGGCTCTCTCAGCAGAATATGGTTCAAGTATTTCCAGCATCTTGTTTTCAAGGTCAACACCAACCATCCAAGCATTCTTACCATCAGCATCCAGCTTTGTCATCAGGTAGATAACATGGTCATCATTCAGGCCAAAGGTCGGGTACCCCGTTGCCAGACTCCGGAATGTTGATTTTCCATAACCATCAACAAGATGAGGCAACAACATACAATGTTTTGGGTTGTTGACCAAGATATCATCAACATGAAGACAGTGCCCCTTGCGCCAATAGTTCCAGGAAATGCGCCTATAACATGTCCGGATCTTCCAACCATCATCGATATAAATGATTTGCTCGCTTGGCACATCTTCAAAGTCCTCATGCGGGAGGAGGAGCAAATCCCGGTCGTACATCTTATCTAAACTATCAAGATCCTTTGTCACCTTGAAGGTGTTACCAGGGTTATTGTCGACAATAACAACCTCCCGTCTGATAAAATGTTCCATCTCGACAAACTTGATAACACCATTGTTGGCAGTAACATCCCGGACTGGCTTTGGGTTGCCTACCCGGGGCAAGTTGAAATCAGGCTTGGGCAGTGGGATCATATATATGTAGGGATCCTCGGCAAGAATGTTACAAACGATAACACCACGCCACAGGTCGACCCAACCTACCATGCCTCCTCCAAGCGAGATCACCTTGTGAGTTACAAAGAACAGATCCTCTTCCCTGAGCTGGTTAGCAGGCCCCTGCACCTGCAGTGTCCTGGTGATCCATTTGCCCGTCTTGGATGAAAAGATGCTGAGGTCATAGTATGTGATGGTAGATGCGACAGAGAGATGGGCGAGGAAGAATTCGCCGTCGTCGCACGCCACCATGTTGACATACTGTGTATTTCTTGTACCTGGAGGATTAGCCGGGATGGGTTTGAGCGACGGATTGCCTCGGCCAGCCTTGTAGATGAAGTACTCACAATCTTGCACGGTGCTACTCGAGTGGCCAGTGAAGGAGAAGACTAGGAGGGCGAGGTCCTTGTCCGAGAATACAACCTGGGGCTCAACGGCGAAGTGCTCGGGGTTGAACTTAGGTCCATGGACACAAAAATGGGAGACGGACGGCGGGTCGGCGAGGCAGAAGGTGACCTTTACGATGTGGCCGCTAGTCCCTGATGTGGCTGTAGCGGTGGTGGCGTTCTCAAGGTCGGCGAAGTAGGCCTTTCTGTCAAGGAGAACCCAGGAGGGATAGCGAGGGGGGATGCTGGCGGCGGCGGAATCAATGCTGGGGGGGTGAAAGGAGGAGGCAAGGAACGATTTCCTCATGGTAGTCGGCAGATCGGGATTTGGAAATCTAGGGTTCCTTGCAACGCACAAGACAATGATATTTATCGGGTCGGAGGATCGTTGGGTTGGGCTTCGATTCGGAGTCCTTCTCCTGGGCCTTCTCAAGCCGAGGAAGGAAAAAAAGATCGTGGGCATCGCCGGAAAACGGAATATGCTCCCAGGGCAATCCCTATGCTCTCCGCCCGTTAGCGGAATGGAATCCCGCTACACCCGCGTGGGGCGCGATAATGGGCCGGCCCGTTAGCGCGGCCGGACGTGTTTTTTCGTTTTTTTTTCTGTTTGTGCTGGTTTTTTCTTTTAGGGTTATTTTCTTAGGATTTTTGGTTCAGCTAGTTTTTTCTTAGGTCTTTCGTTTTTCTTTTTTGAACATTTTTATTTGATTATTTTAAAATTTTGAACATTTTTATGTTTGAACAATTTGTTACTTTTGAATATTTTTGAAAATTGAACAATTTTGGATGCGAAAAAATTCGAAATTCTGAAATATTTTTTTTAGATTTGAACAAATTTCAAATTTGAACAAAATTTGAATTTGAACAAATTTTAGATATGAACAAATTTCAGATTTGAATAAATTTCGAAATTTTAACAAAATTTGAATTTGAACAAATTTTCGATTTGAACAAATTTCAAATTTAAAATTTTTTACAAGATATGATTTATTTTATAAATAAAATAGAAAAAAAAAGCTAAAAAAACATAAAAACACATTACCTGATTAACTGGGCGGCCCAACATGCGAGCTCCCCTGAGCGGAGCTCCGCTCGCTCCAGCTAACGTGCGGAGCATAGGAGCTCTCCCTCCCTGGCGCCCACGCGTCACCGTACTTCTTTTTCACTGAAGCAATTAGATGCTGGGCCGTCTGAGAGAAGAATGTGTGCTTCGTGGCCCATTACAGTTTTCTGTATGTTTCAGCGCGGACACTGCGGCCAGCAAATTGCGGCGACAACATGTCGATGCCCACTACAGGAGATCTGGGTATTTAAGGGCATCTTCAGCGCGCTGATTTAAACCGGCGACATAAACGGTCCATTCTCATTCGTTTACGAATAGAATTTGGATCGTGATCCACATCGGTCCGGCCAACTTGGCCAGCGTTCTCAGCGGCCAAACCCATCTTGTCCACCAGAGCCATATGCTTCTAGATCTTTTGTGGCTATATGGCCCATATGGCTAAACCACGGCCACATGTGGCCAAGCCATAGCCACATAAGATCGTGGCAATTAATTAGTCTCACATTGGTCTGTCATTGTCTTGCATGGCCTGGCAAGGCATATGGGCTAAGCAGGATTTTCTGTAGTCATATATGACCACATAGGCCATTGACCTTTGAGGCATAGCCATATGAGATCCCGCAAGTGGACTGCATGAGCACATGGCTGGCCACGCATCACAGCCACCAAGCGAGGAGAGTTGTCCGCCCGCGTCCAAACCGACGCAAAGCGGGCCCAAATTTACGGCAAGAATGCATCGCGCCGGACGCCTTCATCCGGTTACGTCGTACCACTCGAGCGCCGCACATCGGTCTGCCAATCTGTTTGGACGCTCGCGGACACGCGACGGACGCTTTGCATCAACCGCTGAAGATGCCCCAAGATGATACCTTTTGTTCTCGCTAGTCAATGTGGGATTAAATATACTAGATGACCCGTTGCGCTACTGGCGCAAGTATCAAAATCATATCAAGATTCTTGTTTTCTCCTTTTCTTAGGGGTAAGTTCTACCACACTTGGTCAGTTTTCTCTCTTATGTAAGTTCTATCGCGCTTAGTCGGTTGAGTGTTGGTATATTAATCTATCAATATTTATAAAGCAGAATCAACTTTCTTATGAAAACTTAAAGAGTGTATTTGGAACCTCTCCGCTCCTCAGCTGAGCTCCCAGAATGGAAGAAGATGCCGCTCATTTTCCTGGAGCGGCCTAAACCGAGCTTCACACGCTTCGAGGAGCGGAGCAGAGAGGAGGGAGTCCGAACAGGCTCTTAATTTGCTCCATATGGGGGTGCTCTCATTCTTTCCCCCGCTCTCTCCTCAACCGACTCCGAGTTGCCTTGAGTGCGTCGGCCCCTCTCTTCTCTAATTTGCTCCATATGGTCAATTGCAGATTATCATGTTTCAGGCCAGCATCATCCTCTTGCTCTACTATGTCCTGAACTTAGTTATGACCATCAACCTCTCTGTCAACTGTAGCATAAAAAATGTCATCATCTGTGTCACCTTTTTGCCATGTATCCTCATCTGCTTCTCTTTCTTTCCAAGTAGCCTCCTCTGCTTCTGGTTGTGTTTCTTGTCTAGTTCTATGACTTGTATGAATATCTACTGGACTGACATTATCTTGCCAAGTAGCCTCCTCTGCTGGTGCTTGTAGTTCTTGTGTAGTTCCATGACTTCTCTGAACTTTTACTAGACACCAATTCCTTGAACATTTCTCTCATTTCTCTGATGTGATCCAGTAGATATTATCTTGCCAAGTAGATGGTCAGTCCGACTGCTGGCTCAGGTGCCCTTCCATGCTTGAGCATATCACTTCTCAAACCTTGCACAAAATTTGTGTGATCAACATATAGGTTCAGTACTGTCAACTATCAATCATGTCAACTATATGTGTATCATTCACTATTTTACTATATTCTAATGCTGGACTACTTAGATCATGTCAATTTAGCAAATCCACCAACTGAACATCAATGCTTTGCACAAAAACTAACACATAAAAATCAACAAAAATGGTGCATTTTCTGAATCTTGCAAAGAATAGAGGGAACACGATAGCTTCCAGAGAAGGCTAGAGGGGGAATTGGCAGTACCTAGCTTTTAAGTAACAGCAACAACAAAATATAGATAATCATAACACAACAAAATATATCAATTTAGGAAATCCACCAACTGAACATCATTCCATTTCTTGGTCATACAGATTATCATAACACAACAAAATATGTTATAGTCAATCACAGAGGCTTTACACATCATCATACTAGTGTTCGTTAACTTAAGTTTAAAAGTAGAACACTTCAAGGTAACTTGTCTTCTGGCTGTCACCAATCTCCCACCCAAGGATGAGTTGGGGGAGCCCGGGGCAATGTTGGGACGATCCACATTGGCGCCTCCCACTCATTGTAATAAGATTCTTGGTATATCAGTTCTGATCCTATTGCCGGAGCTCCTCTATTGACATGTGTACGGCTCCAATCTAGCATTGGCTGATAATAGGGACAGGCTCGATGGTATGCAGAAAACACACAGTCTCGTTGGAACAAGGACATGCCTTGTTCAGCAGATTGACCAGCTTGTGCAACATCATTGGGAGGTTGTTCGTGGAAGATTGGGTAGTTGATTCCAACAAATAGTGAAAGCCTCTGCTGATTATCCTGCCTGATCCACACTGCATCATCAACAAGATCGTCTTCTTTCGTGCCAAGAATAAAGGCACGTCTTATGAAAATGTGGCACCGTATTCTAGGATAAGTGTTCAACCGTATCCCATCTTCAGACTATGCAGGAGCATTGCTGTGTCTATCACCATGTATATGAATCCAAAGTAGATCAAAGTTGCCATACTGGGAGGAATTGGATGCCAAGAACCAGGTAGGGCGTGAATCAACCACTACTTGATCTGCCTCTTCATCAATGCCTTCATCCAGATCGGCAGCAATTGCATCTCCTTCAGTCGCATCGCCAACAACTCCAACACCCGCATCGCCAGCAACTACAGTGCCTTCAGCCGCATCGCCAGCAACTGGATACCCTTGAGCAGCAGGTACAGCACCGACATCGCCTTGAGGAGCAGCTACATTATTCACATCCCCGATGTTCGGGGCTATGTAACGCCCCACCTTTGAATTAAGGTGGAACACCTGTGTTAAGTGCTATTCCCTGGATCACTGATAACACCACAATACAAAATATAGTGATCATTGCAATAGTACCAAATATTATATCGCAGATCCAGTTACAAAGATCTCAAACCTTACAGATTTACAGCAGAAAACAAAGTGGCAATGAGTCTCCATCTTCATCACGTGCCACAGGCAGACATGTTGGTATGTAGTCTCGAGATCCTACTAACGATCTTTATCTGAAAACCTGCACATTTGAATATGCAGCCCCATGAATGGGGGTCAGTACAATGATGTACTAGCAAATGACACATATTTGGTGGCTATTGTGAAAGAGCTATCTACATGATATTTGGCTGGTGGAGTGTCGTGGGGATGACTTATAGGGCATGCCACGTGCCGAGCTATTTGCCGGCTGGCGTCCTAGGAGTCTCCACGACTCGAAGATAAGAAGACCGGCTCTGCCCGGAGGGCCGGCTGTGCCAGCAGCCGGCTGGCGATTCCACTGTGGAAGGCCAGAGCCGGGCGATGAAGACAAAAGCCCACCAACGGCTGTTTCGCCGAAAGTGGGCTGGCCCCGACAAGAGCGGCAGGAGCAAAGGACGGGAGTGACGAGCGCCACGACCAAGTCCAGCCAATCAGCGACCAAGGACCCTTCCCCACGATAGGATCCAAGGCAAAAGGGAGGGCATATGCCTCCCAGATGCCGGTCCCAGGGGAAAGGTACTTTATAAAGCGTAATCGTCAGAGCAGGGCGAGAGGATCACGCCAAGGACATGGCCACGGAGGAGCCGGCAGCCGGCCGGAACGCCACCTAACCTGTAACCAGGCCCCCGCCTATATAAGGGGGCCTGGACCCTTAGTCTAGGGGGATCCGATCTTCTTCTTCCTCCTCCAGCCCGAACAGCTCGAGGAGCACTGTAATTGATATTGTCCACATAATACGAAGCAGGCAGGAAGTAGGGGCTTTACCTCCACCCAGGAGGGCCCTAAACCTGGGTAAACCGTGGTGTCTCAGTAGGCATAATCCCGAGCCGGGCCCTTCGTCTCCACCGTCGAGCCCCTTCGATAAGCCTACCCATGGCTACTGTCTCTAAATCCCTACGACAGTTGGCGCCCACCGTGGGGCAAAGCGCGGTGGCGAGCGGAGTCAAGTTCCGGCCGGGATCCCCATCAATCCCCGGCGAGAGGGTCACCTCCGGCCTCATCTAGAGGTTTGGCACCCTCGACTGCATCATCGACAACCTGGACTGCTTCGGGAACACCTTCGGCAGCGGCTCCTTCCTCGACATCGGTAGCCACTACTTCTACATCGCCAAGCCCTTCCCGGAGGAGGTAACCGACATCCTCGATCCTCACAGCGACGGAGGCTCGAGTTGCGGCAAAAGCTGTGACTTTGGCACCATGGTCGAAGTGATGGCCCTGGGAGACGAGGAAGGCAGCGACCAACGGCGCTCCGCGCGCCCGCCGCTCGAATGCCCTCCTCCGCCGGAGCAGAACGCTCCACTCCAAGAGTAGGACACCTCGGATATCGCCATCGTGGATATGCGCACACTGCTCGACTGCATTATCGATCCCGCCCGGGTCGCCGAGGCCCTGGAGCGGACGCGCCTCGTCCTCTTCAGCAAGGTGGCTGCGGACGAGGTCAACCGACGCCGCGCGAGCACCACGCTCAGCGAGTTCTACGACGCGCATGGAGATGCGCCGGCCAAGCTCGCTCATGATCTGTGGCGCAGCTTCGCCACCGCGGGTCCTAGCTAGATCCAGCGGTCACCATCGGCAAGCCGAGGCCGTGGAGGGCGCGGACAAGGCGGCCGCGCCCCGGGCGGCAACGCGCAAGGCCGCCGCGCCCAGCAAGGCGGAGGAGCAGGCGGGCCACGTCAGGTCCCAGTGCCAGCGCCAGGGCCGGAGTCCCAGACTCACCCGCCAGCGCTGCACGTCCACCTGTGGCTTGACCGCGTCAGGGCATTCCCCAGAGGATTTGCTAGCTCAAAGCGAGCGGCTTCTGACCAAGGAGGCCCGGGGGCTGCCAGCAGCAGTCAGGGGCGCAAAGAGAGCAAGTACACCCTCGATGCTGCACTTGACCAGCCATGCAAGTTCCATAATTCCCCGGGCAGGGAAGCGACCCACTCCACGCGTCAGTGCCGGTTCATGAGAGAGCTGGAGCAACGCGCTCGGCGGATCCCTGGAGCACCGCAAGCGCAACCGGCTGGGGGTCAGGAGGACCAATAGCAGGACCCGGCTGGAGGCGAGCCGGATCAAGACGATGACTTCCCGGCAGATGTTGAGCAATATCACATCTTTACTACCCCCGGCAAGGACAAAAGGAACGACCTTTGGCATGAGGCAGAGGTGAACGCTGTGATGCCTGCAGAACCCCAATTCATGCATTGGTCCGAGGCGGCCATCACTTGGGGGCGCGAGGACCATCCTCGGCTAATGCCCAGCCCTGGAGAATACGCTCTGGTTCTGGACCCTGTGGTGTGCTCCGATACGCACATGTGCCGGTTCTCCCGCGTGCTCATTGACGGCGGCAGCAGCATCAACCTCCTTTACCGAAGCTCTTTGGAGAAGTTGGGCATCCCGCTTGCTCAGCTAAAACCAAGCCGGCTCACCTTCCATGGCATCGTGCCTGGGCATTCTTGCACCCCTCTGGGCAAGGTGCAGCTAGAGGTTCTCTTCGGAAAGAAAGGGAATAGCTGCCGCGAGCCCATCTGGTTTGAGGTGGTGGACATCAGCAGTCCCTACCATGCGCTGCTGGGTCGTCCGGCTCTGGCAAAGTTCATGGCGGTGCCGCACTATGCCTACCTGAAGATGAAGCTCCTAGGGCCCAAGGGCGTGATCACTGTCACGGGAAGCTTCAAGAAGTCCCTGGCATGCGCAAAGGAGAGCTCGCAGCTGGCAGAGGCGCTGGTCATCGCCGAGGAGAAATGGCTGCTTCTACATCACGTGGAGCTCGCCCAGCAAGATGTGCCGGTTCGCCAGTCGCCGGTGGAGCAGTTCAAGCCGGCCAATGACACCAAGAAGATCCTGCTGGATGAGAGTGATCCCTCCAAGTACGTCATCATCGACACCGGCCTTTCCGCTAAATAGGAAAGCGAGCTCACCAGCTTCCTCCGTGAGAATCGGGACATCTTTCCATGGTCTCCAAAGGACATGCCAGGTGTGTCGAGGGAGCTGGTTGAGCACTCACTCAACGTTAGGATGGATGCCAAGCCGGTCAAGC
This sequence comes from Dactylis glomerata, assembly GCA_007115705.1. Taxonomy (NCBI): domain Eukaryota; kingdom Viridiplantae; phylum Streptophyta; class Magnoliopsida; order Poales; family Poaceae; genus Dactylis; species Dactylis glomerata. Next base: position 3,034,063 of record QXEO01001278.1, on the reverse strand, counting down.
AACCGCTGCGGCGCTTTACAAAAGAAAATAGGAAGGCTATTGCCGAGGAGATAGCCCGGCTCCTTGCAGCCGGCTTTATCATGGAGGTGTTTTACCCTGATTGGCTCGTGAACCCAGTCTTGGTTCTGAAGAAGAATAACACTTGGCGAATGTGTATCGACTGCACCAGCCTCAACAAGGCTTGCCCCAAGGATCCTTTTGCGCTACCACGCATCGACCAGGTAATCGATTCCACAGCCGGCTGCGACCTGCTGTCCTTCCTGGACGCCTATTCAGGCTACCACCAGATCCCGCTCTACCAGCCAGATCAGATCAAGACATCCTTCATCACCCCATATGGAGCCTACTGCTACGTCACCATGCCGTTCGGCCTGAAGAACGCTGGAGGCACTTACCAGCGAACCATGCAGCGATGCCTGCAAGGGCAGATTGGGAGAAATGTGCACGCCTACGTGGACGACGTGGTGGTGAAAACTAAGCAGAGTGGCACACTCCTGGATGACCTCAAGGAGACCTTCACCAACCTGCGGCGCTATCGCATGAAGCTCAACCCAGAGAAGTGCACCTTTGGCATGCCGGTTGGACAGCTCCTAGGTTATATCGTTTCCCAACGAGGGATCGAGGCTAACCCCTCGAAGATAAAAGCCATCGAGGCCCTAGAGAAGCCCACCCAGCTCAGAGATGTGCAGAAGTTTGCTGGTTGCTTGGCCTCACTCAGCCGGTTTGTCAGCAGGCTCGGGGAGAAGGCCATGCCGCTGTACCAGCTGATGAAGAAGATAGACCACTTCGTTTGGTCCCAGCGCACTGATGATGCCTTCAACGGCCTCAAGTGAGCCTTGTCTATCATGCCCATCTTGGCAGCGCCGGCTCCGCGAGAGCCAATGCTACTCTACATTGCGGCTACTCCGTGAGTCATCAGCGTTGTGATCATAGTGGAGCACACCGAAGAGGGCAAGGAGCTGCCGGTCCAGCGCCCGGTGTACTACCTGAGTGAGGTGCTCACTCTCTCCAAGCAGAACTACCCGCACTACCAGAAGGTCGCGTACGGCGTGTACATGGCGGCCAAGAAGCTAAAGCACTACTTCGAGGAACACCCTATCACGGTGGTGAGCACCACTCCGCTCTCGGAGATCATTGGGTGCAAGGACGCGTCAGGAAGAGTGGCCAAATGGGTGATTGAGCTTGCTACTCATACCATTCAGTACAAGCCCAGGACGATGATTAAGTCGTAGATCATAGCGGATTTCTTCGCTGACTGGGGAGAGCACCAGTACCTACCGCTGGCTCCAGACTCCACCCACTGGCGCATGCATTTCGACGGCTCCAAGTTGCTCGGGGGCTTGGGGGCCGGCGTCGTCCTCACCTCTCCCAAGGGAGACAAGCTGCAGTACGTGCTGCAGATGCACTTCCGTGCGTCAAATAACATCGCCGAGTATGAAGCCCTGGTACATGGGCTCAAGATGGCCAAGCAGATTGGCATCAGGAGGATCCTCTGCTTCGGAGACTCCGACCTGGTAACGCACCAGGTTTCGGGGGATTGGGACGCCAAGGACGCCAACATGGCCTCCTACCACTTCTATGTGCAGCAGCTTAGTGGGTTCTTCGAGGGCTGCGAGTTCCATCACGTCCCCAGAGCAAACAACGACGAGGCGGACTGGCTGTCCAAGATCGGCTCCACCAGGCAGGATATCCTAGCGGGGGTGTCGCTAGAAATCATCCACAAGCCGTCCATCAAGCCCTCACCAGACTCTCCATCCATCTACGTACCAGGAGATCCCGCCCCGGCTCAGGTGCCACCACCGGACCCGGGGGCTGCCATCTCGAGGCTGAAGGAAGCAGCCGGCCAGCCCGGCGTGGCCAGCTCGGTGAAAGACTCGGGGGCTGCCGGCTCCACAACAGCCCTCCCAGCCGGCCAATTGGACGAAGACAGCATGACGACGAACCCGGGGGCTGCTGATCCCCTGGTCGCCAGTGTCTTCCACATACGGGAGATACCATCATGGGCGGAGCCATTCTCCAACTACCTCATCACTGTGGATTTGCCGCCAGACGAAGTGGAAGCTAGGCGACTCCAGCGCCGCGCGGGAGCATACACAATCATCAACAGCGAGCTGTACAAGCGCAGCGTGACAGGAGTCTTCCAGAAGTGCATCAAGCCGAAAGAAGGGAAAGAGCTCCTGAGGGAGATACACCAAGGGGAGTGCGGAACTGCGGACACCACGCATCCTCCAGAGCTTTGGTGGCCAAGGCCTTCCGCCATGGTTTCTACTGGCCGACAGCCCTGAAGGACGCAGAGCAGCTGGTGAAGCAATGCAACGGCTGCCAGCACTTCTCCGAGCATCGAAACACTCCAGCAGCAGCCCTTAAGACCATCCCGCTTACCTAGCCGTTTGCCGTCTGGGGGCCTGGACATGGTAGGGCCATTCAAGACTGCACCCGAGGGCTTGACGCATCTGTTAGTCGCTGTGGACAAGTTCACCAAGTGGATCAAGGCCAAGCCAATCAAAAAGCTCGACGGCTCATCCACCATCAAGTTCTTCAACGAGATCATCATGAGATATGGAGTTCCCCACAGCATCATCACTGACAACAGGACGAACTTCGCGAAGGGAGTCTTCGCTGAATACTACGGCAAGAAGGGCATCCGGCTGGACTTAGCATCAGTGGCGCACCCGTAGACAAATGGGCAAGTGGAGAAGGCCAACGGGCTGATCCTGGCCGGCATCAAACCAAGACTGGTAGAGCCTCTTGAGCGCTCAGCCGGCTGTTGGGTCAAAGATCTACCTTCAGTACTCTGGAGCCTACGCACCACTCCAAATCGTTATGTTGACTTCACGCCTTTCTTCCTGGTCTATGGAGCAGAAGCAGTGCTGCCCACTGATATCGAATTCGATGCGCCCAGAGTTGTCCAGTACACGGAGAAGCAAGCAAAAGAAGCTCGTGAAGATGGCGTCGACCTCCTCGAGGAGGCACGAGAGCAGGCTCTGGCCAGATCAGCACTCTATCAGCAGCAGCTACGACGATACCACAGCCAAAATATCCGTCCGCTCGCATTCCGCGAAGGAGATCTCGTACTCCGGCTGATCCAGAACACCAAAGGCATGCACAAGCTGTCCTCTCCTTGGGAGGGACCGTTCATTGTCAGCCGGGTGCTGGGCAATGGGGCTTATTACCTCATCGACGCGCAAGAGCCCAGGAAGAACAAGACAGATAACTCTGACAAGGAGACGGAGCGTCCCTGGAATGTCAGTCTCCTAAGACCTTTCTTCTGCTAAGGCAAAAGCTTGTACCCCAAAAAACTTGTCAATGAATAAAGGATGACGGAGCGGCTAGTTACGTCCGGCTCCAAGGAAAACACTTCGTGTATGTTTTGCTTCCTGCGTTATTCACTTGACCGGCAGCCGGTTCCGGGCACCGAGCCACGGCCGGCAGCCCTAAAAACGATTGATTCCTCGTCAGCCGGATGAGTACTACGTATGAATAAGGTCTCGAGCCTAACCTCCACCTTCCGGCTCCGGGCAGCCGGACGGGTAGGAGCCGGCAGGCCACATACGAAGGAAAGCCGCAGGGAAAAACCGAAAACGATAATTGCTCAACCAAGCGTCGTGGGCAGTGTTCGTTGACCGCGTTAGTTTGCATGAGTCGGGTGCCCGATAAACTGAAGTACTACTTCTCACTCCATGGCACGCTCCCACCCTAGGCCGGCATTCGGCTGCCGGCCCAAGGGAGACCAATTGGCACCAGGCTGCCAGTTGGGGGTAGAAGGGCCGAAGGGTGGGAAGATTAAGGAAAAAGTTGAGGGAACCGGGCTAAGGCAAGCCAGCGGATGGTCGACGACCACAGTCTCTAGGCGTTAGGGCTGAGTAGCCACGTCAAAGAGGTTCGAAGCTAGAGCTGCCTCGCTCGACTTCGGCACCATACGCGGAGAAGTTAGTTTTGAGCTAGCTGTCAATCCAGCTATCCCAAAACTCGGGGGCTAGGGGGAAAGGGAATTGGCCCTCAAAAGTAGGCCGGCTCCAGTACCTCGCCGGCTGTCCGATTAGCTGGCGTTGTGACATGATCAGCAAACGAGCGACAAAATCAAAACTTAACACGTGCAAAGTAATGGCTAGAGCCAGAAACTTGGAGATTTACTCCAACCGCGGCAAGGGACGTGCGAAGGCCTGGGAAGGGAAACGTGCTGGCTCCGGCCCCGCTCGAGCCGGTATAGGACTTAGTCTTCATTCCAACCCCGCCAGGCCGGAACCAGTCCGTTCTTCCCGGAGCCAGCTAGTAAAAGCACTACTTCCCCCGCGCCGAATCCGGAGAAACTCGCCCGAAGCGTCTGCGCAGGGCAGTGACCAGCGTAGTCCCTATCTACGGATTCACGCGGCAACGGTTCTATCCAAGGAAGAATCCTAGCCGAGGAATTGTCACAACACGACGATGTTAAACAGAAGACATTCACATAGCAAACGAAGAAGGACAAACACAGATTTGCAAGAAATTAAGAAAGTCCTTAACATAGGATGGGCGATTACATATTACGGGCCACGCTAAGGGCCGAAACAACAAAAGAACTCCCCCTCCTAACCCCTAAACCTCTGTTGACGATGCTGCTATCAAAGAGGGGGCTGCGAGGGTGCTCGCCAATCATGGCCAGGGGGAGTAGGCGCGGGCGCAGCCGGAGCCGTCCACGACGCGGATGCAGAGGATGGGCGACTTGGAACAGTGGGTCAGGATGAGAGACCAGCCCCGCTCCAGGTTGTAGTCGGTGAAGAACTGCGCCCAACCCTCGGTGAGGTAGCTCTTCCCCTCCTCGTCATGGAGGACCTCGACTTGGTACAGAGGCTGGCCGCCGCTGCCATCCTCCACCATGATGCTCGTCGGGGGGTTCCTCCCCATCGTGCCGATGAAGCTCGCGGGGAGCGGTAGACGCTCCTTGCACCCAGCCAGCAGGGGCACCACGGAGGTGGCGAACCCATGCTTTGGGATATAAGAGAGCCGCTGCCTGGACGGCGGGCGTGGCGGGTGCGTCTTCGCCTTGCCGGCAGCCGCGCGGGAGGAACCGCCAACGTTTTCAACGGCAAGGCCCGGAGGGGCGGCCCCAAGTGCCATCGCGGTGCCGACGAGGGCAGCCGCCGCTTCCAGGGGAGTCCCGGTGAGACCTGCGACGGAGGTCGCGGCCGTGGGGACTGCGGCATTGATGGCGGCCACGGCGGCACCCCCTCCGAGGGCCGCGACGATGGTGGTGGAGTAGCTAGCCCCGAAGGGCTCCGCGGCAGCCGCGGCCGCGAGCGCCTCCAAGGTTTTCTTATTGCGGCTGCCTAGAGGGTGATCGCGCTTCCGAGGCACCGGTGGCATCGCTGTTGGGTCCTTGACTTTGTTCTGACGCCTGAGCAGGCGGGCGCGTTTGCGCCCGCCCGGCCTGTCGGCGACCCCGGCCCTGGCTCCGCTGGTAGCCCCGAGCGTCGACATTGAGATCACAAGGGGAGGAGCGGAGACGACGATTTGGCAAGGCGAAGGAGTGGAGATGCTCGGGAGTGGGGAAAACCCTCGAGGGCTCCGAGATTTAAAGGCTGGAGAAGCACGAAAAGCTGGGCCGGTTTAATGCGAATAAACCATACGCGTGGCGCTTCGATGGGACTTATCACTGACGCAAGCCTCGTCTCGTCACCTGACGTCGGCTGGAATCATTACGGAGGCCGAAGAGTCCAAGTGACGGGACGGGACGCTGGCCACTGGCGCACTGCGCCGGCCGCGTGGGATCAAAACCCAAAGTAGCACAAGTTCCAAGGAGGCAGCACGCCGGCTCGCGGCCGCCAGCCGGGTCAAGCCTGGAACTGGTACGACTCGAGACGGCCAGAGGAGTGCCACGTGACTTGGCCTCGAATCTAGCAACCTCCAGACCGGATGAGGAACCCTGGGACTTGGGCAAAAACGAGCGAGACTTCGGCGAGAAGAAGAACCCGCCGAAGCCCCATGCTAACCCATGAGACTTCGCCAGTTTCGGGGGCTAGTATCATGGGGATGACTTACAGGGCATGCCACATGCCGAGCTATTTGCCGGCTAGCGTCCTAGGAGTCTCCACGACTCGAAGATAAGAAGACCGGCTCCGCCCGGAGGGCCGGCTGTGCCAGCAGCCGGCTGGCGATTCCACCGTGGAAGGCCGGAGCCGGGCGATTGATACATCTCCAACGTATCTATAATTTTTGATGCTCCATGCTTGTTTTTACACCATTTGCCTATTGTTTCATTACACTTCGTGGCACTTTTATGCATTTTCCGGAACTAACCTATTAACGAGTTGCCACAGTGCCAGTTCCCTGTTTTCTGCTGTTTTTGTGTTTCAGAAGTGATACACAGGAAATATTCTCGGAATTGGACGAAACAAGTTCCTGAAGTCTTATTTTACCCGGAAGCTTCTAGAGATCCGAAGAGGAGTAGGAGGGGGGCACCAGGGCCCCACACGCAGGGGTGGCGCGGCCAGCCCCCTGGCCGCGCGGGCCCCGCGTGAGGGCGCCTGGCTCCTCCTCTGACATCGCCCCTTCGCCTATAAAGACCCCCCGACGGAAAAAACCTAAGTACTCGATCAGTTTTCTAGAACACATCGCGATCCACCGCCACCGTCGACCCGAAGATCAGGAGGGTCCAGAAGCTCTTCCCGGCACCCTGCCGGAGAGGGGAATCGCCACCGGAGGTCTTCTTCATCGCCATGCTTGCCTCCGGAGTGATGAGTGAGTAGTATACCTTGGACTATGGGTCCATAGCAGTAGCTAGATGGCTGTCTTCTCCACCATGTGCTTCATGTTTAGATCTCATGAGCTGCCCTACATGATTGAGATCACCGTTATGTAATTCTACATGTTTGGTTTGTTGGGATCCGATGAATATTGGTGTTTATGATTAAGTTGCTGTACTGAATTATATCTTTTGTTATCTCTATGTTGTTTATGATCTTGCATGCTCTCCGTTGTTAGTAGCTATCTTGGCCGAGTAGTTGCTAGTGACTCCAAGAGGGGGTATTTATGCTCGATAGTGGGTTCATGCCTCTATTTCACCTGGGGGAGTGACAGAAACCTCTAAGGTGGTAGATGTGCTATTGCTACTAGGGACAAAACAACATTCATATGCTCAAGGGCATATGCTTTGTTTACATTACACACTTTGCTTAATGCAATTATCTGTTGTTCGCAACTTAATACTACTGGGGTGTTCGGATTGATATCCCCGGGAGTGGATTATTAGTCATAGATGCAGTTGGATGGCGGTCTTGGTATTTTGTTGTAATGCCCAGAGTAAATCTCATAGTGATCTTCTTGACATATCACGTTTATCTTTATTCTATCAATTGCCCAACTGTAATTTGTTTACCCAGCATGTGTTATTTATCTTATGGAAAGACACCACTAGTGAACTGTGGATCCCGGTCCTATTTCCATCATATTGCTATCACCTATTTACTTTACTCGTACTGTTTATTTTACTCGCATACTATATTGTTTTCCACTCGATACGCTCATAACCTTTGTTTCAAGCAAACCGGTGAGATTGACAACCTCATCGCAAGTTGGGAACAAAGTATTTGTTTGTGTGTGTGCAGGTTCCGCATCACCTTCAGTCGTTTGTCTCTCCTCTCCTGATCGATATTAAACCTTGGTTTCTTAACTGAGGGAAGACTAGTTGCTATACTCATCATACCTTCCTCTTGGGGTTCCCAATCGGCTGGTTATTCACCACGCACAAGGACAGTCTGCTCCCACGTCAACTTGGCACCATCAGTAATTTCCTGGCGCCATCAACCAGTAGCAGCTAATTTTCTGGCGCCATTGCCGGGGAGGAAGAGAATAATTCTGCGAGGGGAGTTTTTCGCACACACATCTTTTACTTTGTTTTATTGTTTTGCTTTACTTTATTTATTTTACCTGCATCGTTTTATATCAAAAACCCAAAAAAATTAGAATCCTTGGTAGTTGTTTTTACTTGTTTACTTTCGTTTTGCTGAAATGGCCAATCCTGAAAACACCAAGTTGTGTGACTTTACTAGCACAAACAATAGTGATTTTATTTGCACTCCTATTAAGCCCCCTGTTCCTGCTGCAAACTTTTATAAGATTAAGCCTGCTTTATTGAACCTTGTTATGAAAGAGCAATTTTTTGGTGCTAGTACTGAAGATGCTGCAGCTCATCTCAACAATTTTGTTGAGCTATGTGAGATGCAAAAGTATGAGCATGTTGATGTGAATTTCGTTAGAAACAATAATTTTAACAACAATGCTTATAGGAACGATTTTGCTAGTAATAATTATAGGCCGTATCCTTCTACCAATGGTAATGGTTATGGTAACTCTTATGGTAATTCCTACAACAACACTAGGGCCGTGCCCTCCGAGCTTGAGGTAATGCTCAAGGACTTCATCGGTAAGCAAACTGCTTTTAACAAGTCTGTTGAGGAAAAGTTAGGCAAAATTGATATTCTTGCTTCTAAAGTTGATAGCCTTGCTCATGATGTTGAAATTCTGAAATTAAAAGTGTTGCCTAATGATGTGAAAGAGAACAATGTTTTTGCTACCGCTAATGCTATCCAAGTTGGGATTGATGAAAATATTAGATTATTAGCGGAATTGCATGCCAGGTGGGAAAGAGAAGATGAGATGGCTAGAAAGATGAAGGTATGTACCATTACTACCTCAAATGATGTTGCTCCTACTGATAGCAATCCTCTTACTTTGATTGGTGTAGAGAAAACTCCCACTCCTTCTGTTAAAAAGCCTAAAACTGCCAAAACTTTTTCTCAAAAGAGTGCTGAAATTTTTCGGAGTGTAGGAGATGATAGCTCTATTTCTTTTAATGATTTTGATGTTGATGGCTGCAATATATCTGAAGTTATTTTGTTCTTGCAAAATCTTGCTTTGACTCCCAATGCTAGTTCTTTAAATATTGCTTTTACTAAGCATATTACCAATGCTCTCATAAAGATTAGGGATGAAAAATTGAAGCAAAAAGCCTCTGTTCCCAAGAAGTTAGAAGATGGTTGGGAACCCATCATTGATATGCATGTTAATGGTTATGATTGCCATGCTTTATGTGATCTAGGTGCTAGTATTTCTATCATGCCTAGAAAGATTTATGGCATGCTTGATTTACCACCGCTTGAAAAATGTTATTTTGATGTTCCTATTGCTGATGTTGCTAAGAAGAAACCTTTGGGAAGGATTAATGATGTTCTTATTGTGGTTAACAATAACCTTGTTCCCATTGATTTTCTTGTTATGGACGTTGAATGCCATGCTTCATGTCCTATTATTTTGGGAAGACCCTTTCTTCGAACTGTAGGTGATATCATTGATATGAGGGAAGGCACTATCAAGTATCAATTCCCACTAAAGAAAGGTATGGAACACTTCCCTAGGTGTCGTGGTTTCGTCAACAGATCTGCCATAGGGGTAGGGATATGGCGGTTTGTGGAAGGGGGTGAACACGGAGGAGCGATCCAGGACGGTGGTAGCACGAGTTTACCCAGCTTCAGATCCCGCAACGGTGGCGAGACCCTACGTGCTGCTATAATTCACTATAAGGCAACAAGTGCTCGGTTACAATGATGAGGTTGGCTGTTTCGCTATGCGATTGGCCGTAAGCTTGGTCTCTTTCTTCAAGGGCTGCTCCATGCCGGGCTTATAAAGGCGCCTGGCGTGGGCTACACGTTGGTACCGGAGCGGATACAACTTGGAGTCCTAGACTAAGTCCTATGCGTGCGCTACAAGGTCACCCGCCATGGGCCGTCATGCGGATCCGCCATAAGCTCGCCGCCAGTAGCCCGCCATAGGCCTGTCTCCGGATCCGCCATAAGCGCCTGCGTCTGGCACCGCCGTGCCATCTTCAGCAACTGGGCCGCCCGGTATGGCGAATCCACCATACCACCCCTGATGGGCCACCCTGGCTTGCTGATTTAGGACTACGTCGCTGGTATACCTATTTGGTATATCCCCAACAGTAGCCCCCAGGGAACTTCAAGATCACCATCTTCATCCGCCATGCTTGTCCTTGATAGGTCGTTTCCGCCATAGCTCTTCTTCACTGGGATGGCGGTTATCTTGAGATTCCTTCTTCCATCTATCAATCCGCCGTAAATAGCGGATCAAGCGACGTAGTTATCTTAGCGAGATTTTTGGGATCCGATGGATCATACCGTTGAAATCCGCCATAAATTTCGGCACACAGTTCCTTCTGGGGTAAGATTCACAGAGTTACTTTTTTACCCTTGGACATGTGTCACCAGATTAGGGTTTCTGCGATCGGGACGAGCGGTGGTGATGGCGGGCACGAATCTCGAGGCCCGGGGTCTATATATACCCCGGCCTCTCACCCCCGGCCGATCACTCCTTCATTCGCCCCTGTCGCCTCTCTCTCTTCAGCGCCGCCACGAGAGCTTCGCCATCTCCGGCGAGCCACCGCGAAAGACCTCGCCGACGGTAGCATTTTCCGCCACAAGCTGGCCTCGTCTTCCTCGTCCTCGCTCGAAGTTTTAGAAGTCATCACCGCCACGCCACTGGCCACCATGGAGCCCGAATCTCCTCGCCAAACTTCAAAGTCTGAAGCTGCTGAGGGCTCTGTGCGATCTTCAGATACAGAATCCGCCATGCCCGAAACTTCAGGAGGGGATTGGGACCCCTGCAGTCTGAGCGAGGAGATTCTATCTTCCTTGGAGCGAGAAGGCCGCATAGCTGCTAAGGAAACCTCCAGATGGCGGGTTGTGCCTGGTGAAGCGGCGCCAACTCCTTCAGATGAGGAGGTCGTTATGCTGAAGTCTCATGTTGATCGTGGCTTCAGCCTTCCGCCATCCTACTTCCTGAGAGAAGTTCTCCGCCATTACAGGTTACAGCTGCACCACATTGCTCCGAATAGCTTCACTGCCTTAGCAGGCTTCGTTGCGCTATGCGAAGGGTATCTAGGCATCAGCCCACGCGGAGACTTATTCCGCTTATACTTTAATATCCGCCATAACCGGGACACGAACAGGAATCCTCGCAATTGCGGGTCAATCTCCTTTGTTCCTCGGCATGGGAAATCCTACCCTTACATTGTCCCTCATGACTCTGCTAAGGGATGGCGGGGTTCCTTCTTCTATCAGGCTAACCAGGCCCCTCCTGAAAGGAAGTTCGGCCTGCGGTCTTTTACTGATGGCCCCGCCGAGGAGCAGGATAGCTGGGGTGTCATGGATGACTTCACAATGGATGACGAATGCCAATTATGCTCACGGCGGATTTCGAAACTTGTCTTCTCTGGACTGACAGGTGCTGACACTATCTACTGCTGGATCTCACGGCGGATTCAGCCTCTTCAGTATCGCCCAAGCCTGATGTGCGAATATAGCGGAATAGACGATCCCCAGCGCTATTCCAAGGAGGAACTATCCGCTGAAGAGATCGAGCTTCGGATCCGCAACATCATTAAGGTGGGGCGAGATGAGCCTCTGAAGCTAAGAATCCCTATGTATGAGAATGGCAGTTGTCCAAAGGTAAGTGTTTCTCCATATTCCGCCATAACAGATAATTTTCCTTGAATAACTTCACATTTCTCCGCAGCTCTCTTCTCTGCCACCCTCTGAGCTGAGCGGTCTCGTCCGCTATCCTCGGACGAAGGATCTTACTGACGATGAGGACGAGACTTTCTCATCTCCCAAAGGACAAAAAGTGGCGGAAGAAGAGGTAGTGGCGGATGAGCCTGTAGTGGCGGTTCCACGTGGCGTTCGCGGTGCTGGCGGGCGCATTCGTGGAATGGGCAAAAGAGTGATCTCTCGCCATTCGTCCCCTGCCCTTCGCGGCCATCTGGACACCGTGCCAGAACATTCCGCCACCATAAATTTACCGGAGCGGAAGTAAGTATAATCACCATTCGGCTTCATACCATGCATAACTTTTCTAATCTGTCTCTTTTGCACACAGAAGAAGAAAGGTTTCTGGCCCGAAACCCCCACTAGCCAAGCCTTCTCCCGCTGCCATTCCACCTACACCAGATGCTCCTGCTCGCCCAACTGGGCCTTCCACCTCTTCTCATCATACCAGCAAGGTGGCGGATGCTCCAGGAAAAAGTGCTGGACCATCAGATCGCCCCGCTAAGGGTGCTAAGAAGGTGAGTTTTAGCGGAAAAGCAATCCAGACGGATACGGGAGCTGAAGAAGCTTCAAAGTGGAAGAAGAAAGCAACTGCTCTTTTCCGCCTTGACAATATGCAAGAAGAGGCCAGTAACCATGTGTCATCTGCAATGGCGGCATTTGTTCAGAGAACCAGTATTGTTAAAGAGGTATGTACTCCCAGTAGCCCCCGAGCGCCATGGCGGATTCGCAATTTTAATCCGCTACGGTGCTCTAAGGTTGACTTCTGTAATTTTTTTGAATAACTTAGCCCTCGAGCTCTGGTAGTTCACACAGTGCTCTATAGAGAACTTAATTTTTTATACTGAGTAGCCCCCGAGCGTGATGGCGGATAAGCATCCGGCATAAAGCTCTTAGAAGAAAAAATCAGCATAAGTAGCCCCCGAGCATCATGGCGGATTCCATTCATCGTGATGCTCTAAGAGTAGCTAAAAAATTAACATGAGTAGCCCCCAAGCGTTATGGCGGATTCTATCCATCATGATGCTCTAAGAGTGACTAACACTTCAAATTTTGCCAGAACTATAAGAAGGTGGTGGAGGACCTGGTCCAGGTCGTCAGCTCGCAGGAGAAGGAGCTGGCGGAAAAGAGCACTCTTGTGGCGGATTTGCGGCAGCAGCTTGAGAATAGCGGTAATCTACCTTAAGTTTCCTTTATGCTTATTCAATCAAATGCTGAGCTGACAAAATTCCGCCATGCAGATGCTGCCAAGCTTAAGTCCACAATCGAGGGGATGGAGCAGGGCCATGCCATTGCGATGGACGGGCTGAATCAACAGCTCCGAAAATCACTGGCCGAAAACGCCACCCTCGAGAGGCAGCTGAAGGACCAGGAGAACCAGGGCAAGAAAAAGGACAATGAGATAGCGGATCTCCGCAAAGCCGCCGCTGACTTTGAGAAGCGGCGTGAAGGCTTTAACGAGCTCCTCCATCACTTCCAAGATAACTTGCTAGGTACCGTTTCTTCTTATAGCGTAGAATGTTCAATTTCTGCTACGCAGTTTGTGACGCATCTTCTTTTTGCCGCCATGCAGCTTCCTTGGGGCAGAGCGAGGTGGACACCGCCGAAGGCTTGCGCATGGCGACCGACGCAGCGAGGAAGGAGCTTGATGGCCTTCTCAGTGCTGGTCGCCAAGCATGCGGGAGCCTGCAGATAGCGGGTTCTTCCAACCTTTCCGCCATCGCGCTCACGCAGAAGCTGCTGCTGGTGCCAGGGCTGGTGGCGGATTGGAAGCTGTCTTCTGCTCGGGGTGGTGCCAGAACATCGCTGACCTTGGCGAAGGCCCACTACCCCGAGATGGACTTGGACCAGCTCACCTCCGGCATCCCTGAGAGCGGCGAGGATGGCGCACCGGTGGACGAGGCCGCCATCCGGCAGAGCGTGCTTGGGTACGATCAGCTGTGTGCCCTTGGCACTCAGTTGAACGTATACTATGAAGCATACGAGCTGCCAGGGTCGCCAAGCCAAGCTTCGGCATCCGCCTCCGCGGCTACAGCAGGTGGTGATGGCGGGGATGAGGTGTCCTCCAAGGTTCCGCCATCTTCTTGAGATGTGCCCTGCAGTATGGCAGGAAAAAACACTTTGCATCAATTCGGCCCCTGAGTGGGTCTGTAATTTAAACTTAAACTGCGTGTGATGTGTCTGCACTGTGACTGATCTGCTTGTGGCGGATCAGTAGAATTCTTGTGAACTTTTGCAGTTTGTTTTTTATGAAGTGGTTTAATTTGCGCGAAGAAACTGCCAGGCCTAGTTTTATGCAACTTGCAGTTTTTGCCATGCCCAAAAAACAACACTTAAAATTTTTCACGCGTAGGATTATGCGATCCGCCATCCGGCTCTCTGTGCTTGACTTTTCGTGAGATGGCGAAATCTTCGCACGAACAATCCGCTAGGGCGACGATACTTAATAGCAACCGTCCAGAACCCTGAGCAGATGGCGGCTAGGATCGTCAAAAAGTCACTACTCTGGAATCCACACAGAGAACATCGAATGAAGATCAAAACATAAAAAAGCTACGCGGACCGCTTATGGCGGATTTAAAAGAGACGCAAGTGCAGAGCACAATTGCGCAAAAAGGTTCCATACGATCTAAATGAACAATAAAGGAGGTAAAAGACTCAGAAAAAATCAAGAGTGAACCAAATGCTTTATTTCATTGATCATATAGAGGTGCCTATTACATAGCTAAAAAAGTGCTAAGTGTAGAAAGGACGTAGCTGTGCGATATTCCATGGACGATCTGTCTCGTCGTAGATATCGTCAGGGTCTCTTCGTTTGCGCTTCTTACTTGGTCGCTTTTCTAGCTCGCGAATATCAACGAGGTAGTAGGATCCATTCAGTAGAGCTTTGCTGATGACGAAGGGTCCTTCCCAAGGCGGGGATAGCTTGTGGGACTTCTGCTGCTTGAGGCGTAGCACCAGGTCGCCCTCTTTGAACGAGCGTTGGCGAACTCGCCTGCTGTGATAGCGGCGGAGATTCTGCTGGTAGATGGCGGATCTCTGGGCTGCTAGGTCGCGCTCTTCTTCCAGCAGGTCCACAGATAGTTGTCTGGACGCTTCTGCATCTTCTTCCTTGTAGGCCTCGACTCTTGGAGAATCGTACTGAACATCACTTGGCAATATTGCCTCTGCTCCGTAGACTAAGAAGAAAGGGGTAAGGCCGGTTGATCTGTTTGGCGTGGTCCGTAGACTCCATAGTACAGATGGCAACTCCTCTGCCCAGGCTCCAGCTGCTCTATGTAGCGGTGCTTCCAGGCGTGGCTTGATCCCTGACATGATTAGTCCGTTGGTCCTCTCAACTTGGCCATTAGACTGTGGATGTGCCACAGATGCTAGGTCAAGGCGGATTCCATTGTGATGGCAGTATTCTTCAACCTCTCCCTGAGACAAGTTTGTGCCATTATCGGTGATGATGCTGTGTGGGATGCCGAATCTGACCACAATGTCCTTGACAAACTTTAGGGCGGTTTTGCCATCAAGTTTTCTGATGGGCTTAGCTTCCACCCACTTCGTGAATTTGTCTACCGCTACCAAAAGGTGCGTAAATCCCGAAGGTGCTGTTTTTAGCGGACCTACCATGTCCAGCCCCCAGACTGCAAAAGGCCAAGTTATAGGTATCGTATGCAGTGCTGTGGCGGGCATATGGGTCTGCTTGGAGTACATCTCGCAACCATGGCAGAGCTCCACAATGCGGTCTGCATCTGCCTTGGCTGTTGGCCAGTAGAACCCATGGCGGAACGCTTTTGCTACTAGGGATCTGGCGGCGGCGTGATGCCAACATTCGCCTTCATGGATCTCTCTTAGTATTTCGATTCCATCCACATGGGATATGCACTTCATAAAAACTCCCGAGGTGCTTCGTTTGTAGAGTTGGCCATCTATGATGGTGTACGCTTTGACTCTACGCTCGATTTGTCTTTTCTGGACTTCGTCTTCGGGAAGCTTCTTATTCGTCAGATACTCCAGGAAGGGCTCTGCCCATGGCGGATTGCTAGGCAAAACCGCCATAACAGGGGAGCTCGCTATCTCCGGATTTTCTGGATCCACCATCTTAACTGATGGTATGCGCAGATGCTCGAGAAATACTCCTGGCGGAACTGCCTTACGGCTGGATCCCAGTTTGGACAAGGTGTCGGCCGCCATGTTATCTTCTCGCCGCACATGTTTTATGTCGTAGCCGAGGAAACTTTTGGCCATCTCGTCCACTTCGTCCCTGTATGCCGCCATGACTTCGTTCCGAGCCTTATATGTGCCAGCCACCTGCTGAGCCACAAGGTCAGAGTCTCCACAACACATGTTGTGTTGTACGCCGATTTCCTTTGCGACACGTAGCCCGTGTAGTAGCGCTTCATATTCCGCTATGTTATTGGTGGTGGGGAAGTGAATCTGGAGAACGTAGCTGAGCTCATCTCCCTTAGGAGATTTGAGCGTCACTCCAGCCCCCGAGCCGTGTAGCAACTTTGAGCCATCAAAGTGCATCACCCAATGCTCTGGTTCTGGGACGGGCGTAGTTTCCTGTGCTTCCTTCCAATCCGCCATAAACTCCGCCAAAGCCTAAGATTTGATGGCGGTGCGAGGCTTGTAGTCGATGCCGAAAGAGGCCAATTCAATGCCCCACTTCGCAACTCGTCCTGTTGCGTCGCTGTTGTTGATGATGTCCTTCAGTGGGGCTTTACTCACCACTGTGATCTTATGGTCATAGAAGTAATGCCTTAGCTTACGAGAAGCTAGGAAAACTCCGTATGCCAATTTCTGGTAGTGAGGGTAGCGCTGCTTGGATTCCGTCAGGACCTCGCTGACATAGTAGACTGGTCTCTGTACGCCATGCTCCTGCGCTTCTTCCTTACGTTCTACCGCCATGACGATGCTGACCACCCTATTAGTTGCTGCCATGTATAGTAACATGGGTTCCTGGTCTTCGGGTGCCGCTAGGACTGGTGCAGTGGATAACACTCTCTTCAGATCCTTAAGTGCAGCGTCTGCCTCGTCAGTCCAGACGAATTCGTCTGATTTCTTCATCAGCTTGTAGAGTGGCAAAGCCTTCTCGCCAAGACGACTGATGAATCTGCTCACTGCTGCCACGCAGCCTGTGAGTCGCTGCACGTCTTTTAGGTCGATGGGCCGGGAGATGTCGAGGATTGCCTTGATCTTCTCCGGATTAACCTCAATTCCGCGGTGGGAGACGATGAATCCTAGGAGTTGTCCAGCTGGGACCCCGAAGACGCACTTCGTTGGGTTAAGCATCATGTTGTACCTCCTGAGATTGTCAAAGGTCTCTTGCAAATCCGCTATAAGGCCATCTTGCTTCTTGGACATGACTGCGATGTCGTCCACGTATGCGTGGATGTTTCGTCCGATTTGATCCGCCAGGCACTTTTGCATAGTGCGCTGATACGTTGCTCCTGCGTTTTTCAGACCAAATGGCATTGTGACATAGCAATATGTGCCATAAGGTGTTACGAACGACGTAGCGAGCTGATCGGACTTTTTCATCTTGATCTGGTGGTATCCGGAGTAGGCATCCCAGAAACACAGTAGCTCCAATCCCGCCGTCGAGTCAATGACTTGGTCAATGCGAGGCAAGGGAAAAGGGTCTTTTGGACATGCTTTATTCAGGCCGGTGTAATCTACACACATGCGCAGAACTTTTGTGTTTTTCTTAGGAACTAGTACCGGATTTGCCACCCACTTGGTATGTATCACTTCTTTGATGAAGCCTGCTTTCAACAGCTTGGAAATTTCCTTTGCTATGGCGCGGCGTTTTTCATCTCCGAAGCGTCTCATGGCTTGTCTTACTGGCTTTGAGCCAGGAATTATCTGCAGAGCGTGCTCGGCGAGTTCCCTGGGTACACCCGTCATGTCAGATGGCTGCCATGCGAAGATGTCCCGGTTCTCACGGAGGAACTCGACGAGCGCACTTTCCTATGCGGGGGACAAATTTGTCCCAATGGCGGTAGTCTTGGCGGCATCGCCAGCGACAAGTTCCACCTGTTTTGTATCGACTGTAGGCTTGAAGGTGGGCGGGGTGGCGGAAACCTCCTGCTTGGATGCCGGCATCTCCGCGGGGTCCGTAGCGGCGTGGATTTCTTTGAACTCCTCGCCGAAGAACACTGCTTCCGCGAAGGCGGCTTCTCCTTCCTCGCACTCCTTTGCCTTCCTGAAACTGCCATAAACGGTGATTATGCCATCCGGTCCTGGCATCTTCAGCTGATTGTAGATGTAGCATGGCCTTGCATGAAAGCTGTGGAAGGCCGGGTGCCCGAAGATCACGTGGTAAGTGCTTTTGAACGGGACCACCTCAAAGGTTATGGGCTCTTCTCTGTAGTTATCCTCGCTACCGAAGGCGACCTTGAGCGTGATGGACCCGAGGGACTTGGCCTGGCGACCAGGAACCACCCCATAAAAGGTGACCGCGCTATGGCGGAGTTGGGTCTTGGTGAGGCCGAGCTTTGTCAGCGTTTCCACGTACATGATGTTCAGGCTGCTCCCGCCATCCATTAAGCATTTGGAGAACTCGTAGCCATGGATTACAGGGCATACCACCATGGCGTAATAGCCATCTGGGATGTGCTCTGGATGATCATCGCGGCTCCAGTGCACCGGTACTTCGGACCATCGGACGTACTGGCGGATTTTTGGCACGGTGGCATTAAGGGAGCGCATAGCAGCTCTCTGAGCCTTAGCCGTGGGGGGTCCAAGGAATGTGTGAAAGGCACCTTTTTTGTCCTTGATTGGGTTACCCTTGCCAGCACCACCCTCTGCCTTTTCGGCGGGTTTGGGCGCGGGGTCTTCATCCATATCACTGCCATCCCTAGACTCCTTGTCTTTATCCGCTTTTCCTTTGCCGCGAGGTCTTTGTCGCCGGCTGCGTTTGAAGCCAGCTTCTTGATCCGCCTTGAGATCGTTGACAAACTTGCAGTTCCGGTTGGTGTGGTTGCACTTTCCCGAGGCGTCACGATGGGCAAAATATGGCATGTCGCGGTATTCGTCGTAAGACACGGGGGCGGATGGCGCCGAAGCGGGAGTTGCAGAACTCCGCGGCTGGCCACCGCCACCTCCGCGTCCCCTGCCGCGCTGGCTGTTTTGACCCTTGTCAGCGAAGGTTGTGGCCACCATCTCCGGGGCCTGCGGCTCTTCTGGCGGATTCTTCCGTTTGTTACTGCTATTCCGCTTTCCAGTGTTCTGGATGGCGGAAGCCTTCAGAGATTCGCGGGCGTCGTCGTCGGCGGCCGCGTAGTTGCTTGCGATGGTGATCATGGAATTTAGGGTCAGTTTCCCTTCGTTCCTTTCCCGCAACAGGCGATGGCGGAGCAGTTGGCCTCTCTCCAAACTGTCAATAAACGCGAGGATGGCGGATTCGTCAGTAACCCCCTCACAGGAGTTCTTCATATCCAGCCATCGCGCGAGGAAAGTTCGGGAGGTCTCGTCGTCGGCTCGTCGGCACCGTTGGAGGTCACCAATGTTGTGGGGTCTCTTGTAAGTCCCCTCGAAGTTTTCCGTGAACGCAGTTTGCATATCGAACCAGGTTTGGATGGAGTTTTCTGCCAGGTCATTGATCCACTGCCTCGCAGTGCCGGATAGCATCAGGGGCAAATAGCGGACAGCGACGTTGGGAGATCCCCCGGCGAATTGTACTGCGTTGAAGTAGTCTTGTAGCCAGGTCAAAGGCCTATCGACTCCATTGTACTGGCGGATATTTTTCTCGATTTTGAACCCATACGGGTTGGGCTCGTCACGAATCCGGGGTCCAAAGCACTTTGGGCCGAGGAAGAAGGCCGTTTGAGACTTGGCAATCTCGTTTAGATGGGTACGGGCATCGTAGGGCTTCTGGTCCGGCGGATCTTTGCGGGAGTTGCGCGACCTTGCTGGCCCGCCACCACCACCGCCGCCGCCATGAGGGCTTCCTGGTGGGGATGGCAGAGGGTCGCGTCTGCGTTTGCTCTCGCCATCCTGCGACTGCTCTCTGCAGCTACGACTTCCGTCTGTTCTTCGCGATGGGTCATCGTCATGGCGGCGGGAGCCTTGCCCTTTGTCATCGTGGCGGCGAGTGGAGCGATGCTTATCCTTGTCACCGTTACGATGCGCGCCGTCGTCATGGCGAGATCAGTCCCTTCTCTTGGATCCGCCATCCCTGCTGTTTTCCCGTCGTGGCAGATCGTCTCTGCGTCCAGCGTCACGACTTCGTCCTCGTTTGCCATCATTGTCGATTATGACGATTCCTCCCTTAGGGACTTCGAACGTCTTGTGCTTTGGGGGTGGCATGTTGGTCTTATGGCGAGGAGCAGCGGTGGTTTGTTGGTATCCGTAAGCCAGGTAATTCTTGCGGGGTGGCGATGGATTTCTCTGTGGGCCTTTGCCATGCGGTTTGTCGTCATCGAAGGATATTGGGATGGCGTGTCTCCGATTGCGAGCTTCTCTTCTTCGGATCTCCGAGGATCCGGTATGAGACTCGTTGTCAGGACGACCACCTTTATTGCCAGCTCCCTGAGCTTTAGACGCAGTACTGGACCTGCATAGCGCAGGATCAGATTCGAGCCGTCGTGACGACGTAGCCTTTTCCTGCTGCACTAATGCTTTGGTCATCAGTTTAACCGCTGTCTCCAGAGCTGCTGGACTCTTGTTATGCTCCAATAGCTCCTTTGCGGCCACAATGTTTCGATGGGCGTAGCCCTAACTTCATCGTGGTTTTTGTCCATGTATGGCGGATTCTTGATGTACATCCTGGCCAGAGTTTCCGCTGTTGGTATGGTGAACTCAAGGTTTCGTACCAGCTGCGGGTCGCCTCCCTCGTTGATCTGGTTCTGAATGAGAGTGGCATACTTCTCTTCCATGTTCCTTGCGCGCTTCAGCGTGTCCTGAGCTTTGGCAATGTCGTCATCAACCTGCTGGCCCATCTTCTCGACTCGCTTTGCTTCCTTCAGGAGTGCTCGCCTCTTCTTCTCGAGATCGTTCACATCTCTGACATAGTCAGGGGTGATTGGATCTGCTAGAGTTCCGTAGACGACTTTATCCAGCGGGGTCGTGAAGTCTTCTTGGTGCTGGTCCTCGGGGATGGCGGGTAATGGCCTGGGTCCGCCGTGAATCTCGGGAAGTTGCTTCGCGGCGGGATCGGCGGCTGGTGGCGGGTTACCCTGCTCATCGCCGGCATCTCCGCCGTGGACTGCCTGAGATGGCGGATCACCGGTTGTCTGCCCAGCGTCATCTCCTTTGTTGGTGACAAACACTTGCTTGGCCGCTGCGTGTTGCTCTTCAAGTGCCTGCTGCGCCAATTCCGCCTCGAGTTTCCTCATGGCGGCATCGTAATGGTCAGAATCATAGCCTTTGCTATCCCAGTCATCCGATTCACCACTTTCGTTAAGTGCCTCTAGGATGGATTCACCTGGGCTATCTTCTCCATTGGAGGTAGATCCTGAAGTGATACCTGCGAACGCAACAAGGCAGTACCGCGGTGTCTCTAACGCCAGATTGCTCATGGCGGATTCACTGTGGTCTTCCACCACTTCCTCTACCTCTAGGGTGGGCTGGGTGGGATTATTTTTCAGATCCGATCTGGGCATCTTAGAAACTTCCAGATCAGATGAGTCCTCCTCCGTATCCAGCTCGAAAGCGGTCCGTTTGGGGGTCTCAGCCATACCGATCCGCCGGAAATTGGTTTCCGTAGCGGGGGTAGGGTTTGTCTCTCCAATGAAGATATGGATATCTCCGATCGGGATGACGGTGAATCGAGCAGGGTCTTCTCTAGCCGGGACCCAGAGGTTATCCGCTGGGACGATGGGGAAGCCGGAATCGTAGAGGACGCGCCCGATGGCGACGGTGTCGCCGATGCCTGCAAAGGCGGATCCCGCCTGGATCCGCGCTCCAGACGCGCTATGCCCCACGGTGGGCGCCAACTGTCGTGGTTTCGTCAACAGATCTGCCATAGGGGTAGGGATATGGCGGTTTGTGGAAGGGGGTGAACACGGAGGAGCGATCCAGGACGGTGGTAGCACGAGTTTACCCAGCTTCAGATCCCGCAACGGTGGCGAGACCCTACGTGCTGCTATAATTCACTATAAGGCAACAAGTGCTCGGTTACAATGATGAGGTTGGCTGTTTCGCTATGCGATTGGCCGTAAGCTTGGTCTCTTTCTTCAAGGGCTGCTCCACGCCGGGCTTATAAAGGCGCCTGGCGTGGGCTACACGTTGGTACCGGAGCGGATACAACTTGGAGTCCTAGACTAAGTCCTATGCGTGCGCTACAAGGTCACCCGCCATGGGCCGTCATGCGGATCCGCCATAAGCTCGCCGCCAGTAGCCCGCCATAGGCCTGTCTCCGGATCCGCCATAAGCGCCTGCGTCTGGCACCGCCGTGCCATCTTCAGCAACTGGGCCGCCCGGTATGGCGAATCCGCCATACCACCCCTGATGGGCCACCCTGGCTTGCTGATTTAGGACTACGTCGCTGGTATACCTATTTGGTATATCCCCAACACTAGGAAAAGAAAGAAATTACTTTTTGACTCTATTCTTAGAGCAAATTATGAGCTTGATGCTTCATCGCTTGATATTACTTGATTCGTAATTTTCTGCGCCTAGCTCAAAGGCGTTAAAGAAAAGCACTCTTGGGAGATAACCCAATGTTTTCTTTTCAGTACTTTTTCTTTTATTTGAGTCTTGGAAGTCATTACTACTGTAATGACCGCTCCTTATCTTGTTTATTTCGTTTTTGTGCCAAGAGAAGCCTCTAATTTGAGTGAGGTAAAGATTTGGGGATGTTGCTGTCCTGAAACTATTTTTGGTGCTGCACCGTAAACATTCGTGAAAATTCTCTGTTTATATTTTGGACCTGCGATTTCTTGTGCATATGCCCCAGGTTATATCCAAACTTTTGTTAGTTGAACACTTTTTGATTTGAGCAACAGAAAATCCCTCAAAAATTCGACCTTCGTTAGCTGTTCAGTTTTGACAGATTTCTGCCAATATTTGTGTTTGCCACTTTATCGCTTTCTTTTGAGTTCTTTTGATCATGGAACTTTTGGGGAGGTTGCTACAATAGTATTTTCTATATATGTGGTGGTTTTGAGTTGAAACCTGAAGCAAATAGAGGATTGATTATATGTTATGCTTGCACTAATGTTGCCAATAGAATTGTGTATAGTTTTGTATGAAGGAAGTTTTCAAGTGTAGGGATTGGAGAATGATGAGATGAGTTGAAGAATGGACAAAAGCTCAAGCTTGGGGATGCCCATGCATCACCCCAAGAAATATCCAAGAAGTACAAGCGTCAAAGCTTGGGGATGCCCCCGAGGCACCCCTTCTTCATCGGCAAAAATCACGTCACCTTTCAAGACACTATATTTTTATTGCTTCATGCACTATGTGTTTTTCTTGGAGCGTCAGTTGTTTTAGTTTTATTAGTTGGTTTAGTTTGTTTGTTTGCTGCAATAAATGGTTGGACCCCAACAAATTTCTTTTGGAGAAGTTGCCTTGCTTTTCATTTGCCAAGAACGCTCTAGTTTTCACTCTTATTAAAAATCGAGCGTTCTTCTTTTTCTGCTACTGCTTTTGGTTTTCGTTTTCGCCTTGATTTGCGTTCAGACCTTGTCATATCTTTTCATCAAGGTGTATTTTTGCCTCTGATCTTTATTGGTTTTCATCAAAAGAGGTGTTTATAAAAATTTCAAATGGTGTTGGAAAAGAGAAAAAGCTTTGTGCAAAATAGTGGTACGAGAAGGAGCTTGTGTAGACTGCGGCTTAGGCTTTTTCATGTCATGCTTGATGTCTTTTTGATAGTATGCTTAGTGGTTTTGCTGTAGCATGACTTGTCTCAAATAACTGAGATTGCTTAATGAGCCTTTGAAAAAATCATGCGTTGTTTTTATTGTATGGAAGCATTATTTTGGTTTTCTCCTTGATGCTTTATTTGGGTTGACTTGGCGCATGCTCACACATGTTAGACTCTTACAAAGTCGCCAATAGCCTTCATGATCATTTAGTTTTTGATTTTTGATGCCATCTTATGCTTCTTTTAATGTCGCTTTGTCGCTTTGCATGATTATGGCCATTATTGCTCTCTTAGTTGGTCGCTCCCAGTCTTTTGCTAGCCCTCGCCTTGTACTGAGTATGAGCTCTACTCGTGCATCCAACTCCTAAAAGCCAAAGTCTTCCAAAGTGTCCACCATACATACCTACTAGCAATTTGCTATTCCAAGTAAATTTGACTTGCTTTTATTTTCTCTTCAAATTAAACTCTTACCAGTGTTATGCGAAATTCGGTCAGTAAAGCTCTCACGAACCGGAAGGCACACTTTACTTTTTCCTGTTTTTAAAAATTTGACATTGTGGTCTCTTATGTTGAGTTGTTATGCTTACAAGTTGTAAGTTGGATTCTAGCCCATCCATGCTGTCATGGGGCAAGCTTTCAACATTGCACTTCTTATTTGAGTTGATATCGTGATCTTTTGTTTATGGATGCCCGCGGTATGAAATGAATTAGGAATCTTGTGGGGATCATGGAGTTTGTATATGTGTTAGGGAAATGCCGGGCCGCCAATCTAAGCTATGCATAATTTATGGTGGAAATTTGCAGCATACCCATGGTGAACATTCGACGACACATCTCACAATAAAAAGCTAAACAAAAGGCAAATAAAAGAGATGTCAAGGTGTTCATTGTCTGCTTGTCCTGTCATTTTGGTGTGGGCTTGTTCTATGTCATCGGGCACGGAGGTACCCCATTGGCGGTTCTCAATGATATGCATATACTTACAATGACAAGAGCCTTGCTTGGGACTCTAAGTAAAGTAGCATGAGGTTTGGGTACTCATATTCACGGGGCACGAGGTTTTCAACTTATGATTTGTCAAGCATATGCATCATAATTGTTCTCGCATTAACTTTAACCATTCAAGATGCTTATGATGGGGGCAATGAGAGCTCAAAGCCGGTAAGTACCATAATTTTTGAAGGTTATAAAACTTGCAATCACTGCTTCCCTCTGCGAAGGGCCTTTCTTTTACTTTTATGTTGAGTCACCACCTTCTTTCTTTATGCACCATTAAGAGAGCATAGTTGTCATTCTTAGTGTGATATGCATTGTCCCAAAGTTCATTGATTGATTCATGATGATTGGTTTCACTTGTTCTTAAATTATTTGTATCTAGTCGCCCTCTTAAACTTGAAGGTGTCCTATGCATTTATGTTTTGCTCTCTTTGAAGGACAAGCTGAAAACCATTTGTATGTTTTCCTTATGATTTGAACACACGTTTGACTTTCATTGTTTCATTTTCATGACCTTTTGTTTGTGTTCATTTGCATGTTTACAACATGGTTGCTAAGTTTCTTATTGTCATGATTATATCTTCATGCCCATGTTTTAAGTTCTTATGATCCCAGCTCACAAATGCTTACATATATGATCAAGATTGTGTAGGTGCATGTCACCTCAAAAATTATTCTTTGTTATCACTTACCTACTCGAGGACGAGCAGGAGTTAAGCTTGGGGATGCTTGATACGTCTCCAACGTATCTATAATTTTTGATTCTCCATGCTTGTTTTTACATCATTTGCCTATTGTTTCATTACACTTCGTGGCACTTTTATGCATTTTCCGGAACTAACCTATTAACGAGTTGCCACAGTGCCAGTTCCCTATTTTCTGCTGTTTTTGTGTTTCAGAAGTGATACACCGGAAATATTCTCGGAATTGGACGAAACAAGTTCCTGAAGTCTTATTTTACCTGGAAGCTTCCAGAGATCCGAAGAGGAGTAGGAGGGGGGCCACCAGGGCCCCACATGCAGGGGTGGCGCGGCCAGCCCCCTGGCCGCGCGGGCCCCGCGTGAGGGCGCCTGGCTCCTCCTCTGACAACGCCCCTTCGCCTATAAAGACCCCCCGACGGAAAAAACCTAAGTACCCGATCAGTTTTCCAGAACACATCGCGATCCGCCGCCACCGTCGACCCGAAGATCGAGAGGGTCCAGAAGCTCTTCCCAGCACCCTGCCGGAGAGGGGAATCGCCACCGGAGGTCTTCTTCATCGCCATGCTTGCCTCCGGAGCGATGAGTGAGTAGTCTACCTTGGACTATGGGTCCATAGCAGTAGCTAGATGGTTGTCTTCTCCACCGTGTGCTTCATGTTTAGATCTCATGAGCTGCCCTACATGATTGAGATCACCGTTATGTAATTCTACATGTTTGGTTTGTTGGGATCCGATGAATATTGGTGTTTATGATTAAGTTGCTGTACTGAATTATATCTTTTGTTATCTCTATGTTGTTTATGATCTTGCATGCTCTCCGTTGTTAGTAGCTATCTTGGCCGAGTAGTTGCTAGTGACTCCAAGAGGGGGTATTTATGCTCGATAGTGGGTTCATGCCTCTATTTCACCTGGGGGAGTGACAGAAACCTCTAAGGTGGTAGATGTGCTGTTGCTACTAGGGAGAAAACAACATTCATATGCTCAAGGGCATATGCTTTGTTTACATTACACACTTTGCTTAATGCAATTATCTATTGTTCGCAACTTAATACTACTGGGGTGTTCGGATTGATATCCCCGGGAGTGGATTATTAGTCATAGATGCAGTTGGATGGCGGTCTATGTATTTTGTTGTAATGCCCAGAGTAAATCTCATAATGATCTTCTTGACATATCACGTTTATCTTTATTCTATCAATTGCCCAACTGTAATTTGTTTACCCAGCATGTGTTATTTATCTTATGGAGAGACACCACTAGTGAACTGTGGATCCCGGTCCTATTTCCATCATATTGCTATCACCTGTTTACTTTACTCGTACTGTTTATTTTACTTGCATACTATATTGTTTTCCACTCGATACGCTCATAACCTTTGTTTCAAGCAAACCGGTGAGATTGACAACCTCATCGCAAGTTGGGAACAAAGTATTTGTTTGTGTGTGTGCAGGTTCCGCATCACCTTCAGTCATTTGTCTCTCCTCTCCTGATCGATATTAAACCTTGGTTTCTTAACTGACGGAAGACTAGTTGCTATACTCATCATACCTTCCTCTTGGGGTTCCCAACCGGCTGGTTATTCACCACGCACAAGGACAGTCTGCTCCCACGTCAACTTGGCACCATCAGTAATTTCCTGGCGCCATCAACCAGTAGCAGCGATGAAGACAAAAGCCCACCAACGGCTGTTTTGCCGAAAGTGGGCTGGCCCCGACAAGAGCGGCAGGAGTAAAGGACAGGAGTGATGAGCGCCACGACCAAGTCCAGCCAATCAGCGACCGAGGACCCTTCCCCACGATAGGATCCAAGGGAAAAGGGAGGGCATATGCCTCCCAGATGCCGGTCCCAGGGGAAAGGTACTTTATAAAGCATAATCGTCAAAGCAGGGCGAGAGGATCACGCCAAGGACATGGCCACGGAGGAGCCGACAGCCGGCCGAAATGCCACCTAACCTATAACCAGGCCCCCGCCTATATAAGGGGGCCTGGACCCTTAGTCTAGGGGGATCCGATCTTCTTCTTCCTCCTCCAGCCCGAACAGCTCGAGGAGCACTGTAATCGATACTGTCCACATAATACGAAGCAGGCAGGAAGTAGGGGCTTTACCTCCACCCGGGAGGGCCCTGAACCTGGGTAAACCGTGGTGTCTCAGTAGGCATAATCCCGAGCCGGGCCCCTTGTCTCCACCGTTGAGCCCCTTCGATAAGCCTACCCATGGCTACTGTCTCTAAATCCCTACGATATGGAGCTTTTGGCTGAATTTGCATAACGCAAGTTTTATCCTATCATTTTGTAAACCAAAACATTTTTAATCATTTAAGACTTTAAGGGTCAAGATAACCCCCAGGTGAAAACAACCACATACTTGCAGGGTATGTAGCCCTGGGTAGTTACTCAACAAAACCAGGATAACCCTCAGGCGAAGACAACTACACAAATCCTAGGTTGATAGCCAGGTGTGTAGCCCTGAGTAGTCCCTGTCCTGAGTGTTTCTAAACAATTTTATTTCATTCAAAAATGGTGATGAGACTCTTCCGTACTTCCATGTCTAGGAACTCAAATTGTCCATAACCGAGGACACGGCTAATCGATTAGTTTGACACCCTGCAGGGGTTGTGCACTTTCACCTTAGGACTCATCCTACCCATATAGAATGAGACAAGACCTTTCAGAAGGAGCATTCAACCATCCAGATCTGACCGTGCCCAAATACCACCCTCTGTCAGTATCCATGGATGAACCCTCACATCATACTCAATCAAGACAGAGCCCATATTGTTATAAGGCTGCACCGGAAGCTCACTAAAGCAAGGAAGACATGGTAGTCTCTTTGTTCCTGGGTGGCCGTCCACAAGTGAACCCCCAGGCGAAGACAACTACACAAACCCTGGGTTGAAAGCCAGGTGTGTAGCCCTAGGTAGCCACTCAACATCGCCTCCATCATCAAACCAATCCACCCAGGTGTTTCATTGGGTTGAAGTTTAATTTTTATACCACTTCAAAACAAGCATGGCATCATTTTCCATAGTAGTTTGCAATCCTAACAAGTGGGGTTTAAGGGATAGCTACACAATACTAGGAGCTAAGCATTTCATAAACTTCTTTGAAAATCTCATATCATGCATAGTACTGAAACACTAATGCATAAATTAAAAGATAGGTAGAAGCATGTGTGTCACTTGCCTTTTTGGAGTTCAAACCCTTTCACTTCTCTCAACAAGATACGTTCTCTCCTTTCAATCTACAGCAATAGGAGTAACACAACATAAACACACTGTTCCATGACAAACAAGATCAAGCAATGCAAACAATTGAAATGGGTTGGTTCAACATTTTAAATTTCTTATGATTTTTGTGATGAGAGAGATATGTCATGAACCTTGGCTTACAAGACAGGGATTGAGAGTTTGGATGGAAAGGTCAAGTGATTGGAAAGTATTGATCCTCCAAGATTACAATGTAATGATAAAATCTTATGTTGGGCATAAGCATGGTTAGAGTTTAGGGATGACTCGTGTGAATAGATTCACATAAATATAGAATAGTGTAACAGAACACTACTGAATAAAGTGTGATAACACTTACTCAAATTAGTATATGTTACACATAGGCTTGGGTATATATTGGTGATACATTGAATTACTCAATTAACTCATCTGTAAATTGAATAGTTCAATATAGACCAATATGATCAAGTTGGCATGGGGTTAAACAAGTATGAAGGGTATTTAGAAAGATGGTGGCTTGGATCAAGGATGATATTGGATTAGAATGGTTTACAATAAATGTGATATGGGTTAGAGTGTGTCATACACTAGTATCAAAGATAACCCTAATTGGGGCAAATTTTTATTTACTCAACAACTCAAGTGAGGTCAGTCTTGTGAAATAGGTCAGCAAGATTAAGTATGATAATGGGTCATGGTCAAAAGTGTATATGATAGAAATAGATTGGTAGGATCATATGATTCACTTTTATAGAAGGAATCACATTGATAGGAATTATAGAATCTATTATATTATTAAAACAACAAATAATGAACGGCTAGGATTTGACATGATGTAACGCTACAAAGGAACGGTTAAGATCTAAAGGAATAATCAAAGCATCCACGTCGTCTACTTTTTTTAGAAGGTAAGATCTAAAGGAATAATCAAAGCATCCACGTCGTCTACTTTTTTTAGAAGGTAATAATCCACGTTTATCGGGATAGTTGTGTAGAGTCCTGGAGCAATTACAAATTGGTTACGTAAGTGATGGTGCCTACCACGATTCGTCATCCATTTGGTTTGTACTCCCACGTGCCTTTTACACTACCCGTTTTGGAGGAGTAGAAAATAAAGTACTAGATGGTCTTGATCAATACTACTTCTCGCCGCCAATGCTTTGCCACACCGACAAAACGGTGTGCGGCGATCTGGATGCTTTTTAGGCTCGTGGGAGGCGATCCTTTCCCACACCACTTCCGCCGCTGTGCAAGGGTGTCAGCCACGCCAATCAGATGAAGCGCGGCGATCTCCGGTCGTAGGCATCGGAGGGAAGACCTTCGTCTAGGAGCACTCGACCAGGCGATGGGGCACAGATGCATCAGAGAAAGCTGCATGGGCAGCGGGCAGATGAGTCATGCTTGACCAACAGATCTGGATTACGCCGATCAGATGAAGCACGACAATCTCTGGTCATCGGTTCTCGGCACGCATCAGAGAGAAGACGTTCGTCCAGGAGCACTCGACCAGGCGATGGGGTACAGAGGCATCAGAGAAAGTTGGCTGGGCAGCGGGCAGCTGAGTCATGCTGACCAACAGATCTGGATTTGTTGTCTTCATTATGTACTGAAACATTACATATATTGGCATTTCACGTTCTAGCTAAGGTTTTTTAAAATATTTTTCCTTGATTAGCATCGTAATTGTATGAGATGAATTCAAGAAATTACATACAGATCGATTCATTACGAGGTGTCTACGAGAGGCATTGAGGATCAGATAATTGCTGAAATTTGAGGATTGATCACGACATAATATTTGGACCTTAAGGTAACGGAAAGCAGTATGCCTATTATTTTACTTCCTATTTTCCCTTGAGTTGAACGTAAAACATAAAGATCTGCCATGGAAATACTATTGTTCCCAGCTGTTTATTAGTTTTAATCCAAATATGTATCATTTTAGGGTTTATATAGAATGACCTATACTCGGTGCAGTGGCAATTTGTTTGCTGGATTAGTTAATGATAATGACTAGCACTAACTGAATTTTGTTTTCTAGCATGTGTTCAAATATATATTGAATAGATTTCAGTCTTTGTCCGATAAATAACTTTCATAGGAAGTCTAAGAATTGCATGAGTATTTCGAGGTGGAGGCGGCGGCGGACGGGACGCCATGTGGTGAGGGACGCGCATGCGGCGAGTGATGTCGCGAGGAGGTAAGGATTCCATATTGGGCTCAAGGTGGACTGTATAGAGGTTGATACAGTGCTCCAAAAAATTCCTCATTATTATTATGTTAGCAAATCAGTGTAATTATTAATTTGGTTCTCCTGGCAGCATAACCAATTTATTCAGAGCATATTTACTCAAAATCTTATAGGCATCATTTCATACATCTACGTTTGTAATTTCTGTTCCTACCTTCAAAAAAAAATTCTGTTCCATGTGCATATAGTTTAATCCCTCCTCCAGTTAGACGTGGAAGACTGAGATTTTAATGAAATTCTTCAGGTTTGCTTGGTGAGGTTGCGTCATCAAAGATGTTGATTTTCGTAGATTTTAAATTGGAAGGTATCAGTCTAATACTAATGTTCCTAATTTGTATAGCTTACATGCAGTATTTTTTTTGCCACTTTTTGATTAGTGGGATAACAACAACAATGTAAGGAATTAATGAACTAAATGTGAATCGGCTACTGTGAATAAAATATTTCTCTTATCATTTCCTGTCATATCTGCACCATGGATGTGTGTCGGTACTATGCGAGAACTGAATATGTGCCAGTTTGCATATTCTAAGGATTCCATATTGGGCTCAAGGTGGACTGTATAGAGGTTGATACAGTGCTCCAAAAAATTCCTCATTATTATTATGTTAGCAAATCAGTGTAATTATTAATTTGGTTCTCCTGGCAGCATAACCAATTTATTCAGAGCATATTTACTCAAAATCTTATAGGCATCATTTCATACATCTACGTTTGTAATTTCTGTTCCTACCTTCAAAAAAAAATTCTGTTCCATGTGCATATAGTTTAATCCCTCCTCCAGTTAGACGTGGAAGACTGAGATTTTAATGAAATTCTTCAGGTTTGCTTGGTGAGGTTGCGTCATCAAAGATGTTGATTTTCGTAGATTTTAAATTGGAAGGTATCAGTCTAATACTAATGTTCCTAATTTGTATAGCTTGCATGCAGTATTTTTTTTGTCACTTTTTGATTAGTGGGATAACAACAACAATGTAAGGAATTAATGAACTAAATGTGAATCGGCTACTGTGAATAAAATATTTCTCTTATCATTTCCTGTCATATCTGCACCATGGATGTGTGTCGGTACTATGCGAGAACTGAATATGTGCCAGTTTGCATATTCTGTCACATGAGATCAGCTACTTAGGTGATTCAGTGTACGGATCAACAGGTTTCTAGAACAAAAAAAAATTGCATTGATACATTTGTAACATCACACTAACTTGCTTTCTCCTGTACATTTTTCTACACATAATTAAATAGTCTAACAAAGAATACAAGTGCTAGGATGTGCATGTGCCCTGGTTGCTGACTACCATTACATGAGTTCTTCATAAGAATGTGAGTTAGTCTGCAGCGCTGGTTTATATGTCTACCAGCATCAATATGTTTGGGAGGGGACAGCCGAAGTGGCATTGGGCAGGATCGTCAGACATGAAAGGCCTTGGTTGTTCATGTTTTTGGAGGAAAGCAACTAGCTAGAGACTATTATTTTTCCTCACTGTGTATAATATTTGTTCAGCAAATGTTCTGTCTCTTTCTTACCTTGCATTCAACTCCGATGAGACATCATGCATTCATGCTTGCTTTGGATATCTAAAGTTTGGGCCGTACACAAAAATAACGAGTTTAATATTCTCATAATACTATCACAATTTACCCTCTAGACATACAATGAGTGAACAACTCAGATTGATTACTCGGCGTAGTAATTTCCTTAGATTTAATATAGTGAACTCAAGTAACAAAAAATATTTGATTTTCAGTGTAGGTACTCTATACATTTTATTGCGTACCAGGATATATGGATTTAACATAGCACGTGAGCAGTATTACCTTATCTGTGAGATAAGCGCACAACTTTAGTCATCGATATCATACTAGAGCCGTAAAAAATGTAAGTTTTCTCAAATTATATGAAGTTCAGTCATGCACGGGTATTTGTGCGAGGTATCAATGGCTATATCTATGTTATATGTAAAAGCTAATCCATAAAAAATTGTGTTGTTGTTAATGCATATATAGTTGTTCTATCCCTATGAAAACCATTGGTTATCGCAATCTATATTATTTCTACTCTTTTATTGATCATATAACCTTCCGGCAAGCATATAGTTCAATGACAAGATAATTTAATGAGATTTGTAGAAAATGATGATAATAAATAACCACAAGTACATTATACTCAATAATTTACTAAATTCTGTAGAAGCATAAATAAAATAAGAGAAGTCAATTAACAAAATGCAAAATGAATGCAAAATTAGTTATGTGGATGAATTAAAAAATCTAGCCGCGCAAGTGCGCGGGGCAATCCGCTAGTTAATCTTATGATGAAAATACTCAAATTCTCATATTTGAATTTGAATATTTACAAATAATTTCAAATAATTTGGTCAGTGATGTTTCTGGATAGGGTACTGAAAAACTAAGCTACTACAATTGGATTCACTTTGAAATCATTTTTAGAATTTAAGTTATGATCAAAGTGGTGTTCTGAATGAATTTGAATGCACCAAGTTTGTGCACATAACAACTTTGGTGTTTCTTGATTTTAAAATGTTCTACAAGTTCTAAGGAATCCATAGACTACAAATTTGTTATTTTTGGATAACCAGAGCAAAAGTTATGAATTATTTGGTATTAAGGTGCTATTTAAATCATTTGAAATTCACTTCAAAAATTTGTACAGTAACCATGTGATTTCTCTGCATAATTGGATTCTAGACATTTTTTGGATTCCATAGACATCAAGTTTGCAAAATTTGGCCAAGTGGTTTATTTTCTATTGATTTTACAAGTTGCAGCAATTTGAAAGGAAAATGGATTCTGTTTGATTACACGCAGGCTACGTGGCGCTTTCTTACTGGAAGATACCGATTCAGTTGGATCGAGGTTTTGGATCGTTGGATTTTAAGTGATCTGGGTGGCCAGGATTTGCCCATACCCTTTCGCTTAAGTGAACTAATCTGGTGCATCGATGCGGGATCCGACGGCTAACAGAGAAAGGAGGAGATATCTCACGGGCGGCTAGGGTTCCAGCGTGGTGGCGGCACTGGTGTGGATGACAGTGATGTTCTGGAGGGCTCTAGCGAAGGGGATTGCGCGAACAAGTTGCGGGAGGTCACGGCAAAGTCAATGATGCGGCCGGGATCATCGTTTGCTTCCTATCGACGAGCGGAAGAGCGGCCGGAGTTCTCTGGGCGTCGGGCGCTTCGGATGGAGGAGCCAGCATCGACTCGCTGCGATTAAAGGCAAGACAATGGTGTCAGGGGGTGCGCCTGGGAGAGAGGGGAACTGTCGGTGTTCTGGATACCGGGGTATCCCGGTCCACCTGCTCCTGGGCCCCGTCATCGGCCCATCTTCAGCCTAGGGGAGAGCCAACGACCCAAGCTACGGAGAAGACCCTCACGAGGAGGCGCCTCGTGAGGAGAACGACGGTGGAAAACGCTAAGGACCAGAAGACCTCCTCACGAGCCCCCCGCTGGTGAGGAAAGGGACCAAGTCCATGCCAGCTCAGCACGTTGGCGTGCGGAGCAAGAAGATGAAGGATAGAAGACCGCGTACCGCCCACGCTACCCCCGACAGGGAGGAGACCAACTTTCGTTATGCCTGCCCAAAGCGGCACAGTGATTGTTGGCCACCCCCCTAAAAGTAGCGTGGACGGTGCAGGGCGCCAGAGGAAGACATCAGCTTCCTCCACCCACTCCTGTGGACCGGCGCCACTACCCTACGAAGACCGCGTCTACAGAAGAGTGTAGTCTACAGCTGTCCACCCTCCTTGGCCGTGTGTGTGGCAACCCCTTTCCCAAGAAGATAAGGGGAAGGAGGACCTTGGCGCTATAAAAGGAGGGGAGGCCACCCCTTAGAAGGGATCTGATCTTCTCCAAGTTGCTAGCTGGGCGCGCAGGTTCTTCAACCTCTGGCCAGCTAGAACTTTGTAACCAAGACCTTGTACTCCTCGCGAGGTGTCGCGTCGCAATACAAGAAGGCAGGAAGTAGGGGTGTTACCTCACCACGAGGGCCCTGAACCTGGGTAAAGCTCGGCGTCTCTCTCTGCAGTGCGTAGTGCGTTCGACAGCTCGAGGCTTCCATCGCCGTGCTTCGTTGCGATCCTAGATCTCACACGTTCAGCCCCCTGCATTCGAATCTTTGGGTCCGTCGCGTGGTACCCCGTGTTCTTGCGACACGAAATCCATCAACATTTGGCGCGCCAGGTAGGGGGCTGTGGTGTGTTTTCTCCTAGATCTGCTTCGACATGGCCGACGCCAACGCAAGGCTCGAGCGTCTTCGCCGTCGCAACGCTGTTCGGGGGAAAACCGAGCCCATCTTCCATCGTCGTGAAGCTTCGGCCGAGGAGGAAGATCTGGAGTCCTCCTACCTCCCGTCCGGGCGTACAGAGCCTTCGCTCTCCTTCACCGCCACCGCCACTTCTTGCACTCGTTCTGGGAGTCAGCTGTCTCCTGCGCAGGCTCTCGCCATGGCACAGGAGCAGCTGCGCTATCAACCCACCGATGACGGGCGTGAGGGGTGGCGCGCTCGAATCGCTGAACTCGTCACCATCGCCAACGAAGACCTGGCCCAGGGAGGAGCCCAGGGCGCGGGAGACCCAGATCCGGCGGCGGGGCGTCGCGCCCCGGGCGCCGGAGATGGGAAGGCCAACAAGGCCAAGAGGATGGTTTCCCACACCGCATCTTCGCCGCGCGGGGAGCCCAGCTGCCAAATCGTCCAACGCGCTCCGGAAGACGCACGCGTCTCCCTCGAGCGCCACCGCAAAAATCATGACCGCGCTATCAACGACATCGGCGAAGCTGGCAAGAACGTCAGGACCCCCGGTGACCCTATCTACAACCCCGGGTGTCTTGCCCTCACACGCCAGCAACGCTACGTTGTCTGGCCTGACAAGTTCAAGCCGGACATCGGCGCGCGTTACGACGGGACCACCAACCCCGTCGAATTCCTCCAGCTCTATGTCATCGCCGTCCAGGCCGCGCGTGGAGATCAGCGTGCCATAGCAAATTGGTTCCCCATGGCCCTCAAGGACGCTCCGCGAACTTGGCTCATGAATCTTCCTCACGAATCCGTGACTTCATGGAAGGATTTATGCCGTCAGTTCGTTGCCAACTTCATGCCTACGTACGAGCGCCCCGCTACCAAAAACGATCTTAAGGCGGTGCGTCAGTACAAGGGCGAGACGCTTCGTCAGTATATCCAGCGCTTCAGCCAGATGAGGAACAAGATCCCCATGATCTCTAACGAGGAGGTCATCTCCACGTTCTCCACGGGCGTCTCCGACATCAAGATGAGGGAGAAGCTGTCTGTGAATGATGAGCTGACTTCCGTCGTCAGGCTCTTCGAGATCGCCGACCGCTGTGCCAAGGCCGAGGAAGGGAGGCTCTTCGTGCATAACCTGCCGGAGGCGCCTCCCCCAAAGCCAAAGTCCAAGGACCCCAAGCGAAAGGAGGCCGCTGTCCTCGCGGCGGAGCCAGATCATAAGCAACGCCACGGGGACCGCTCCGAACGCGACAAGGGTCGACGTCGCCGCTACTGCATTCTCCACAAGAAGGACACCCACAATACCGATGATTGTTGGTTTGTCCGAAAGTTTCATGAGGAAAATGGTGTCTCCAAGCGCGGCGGCGGCAGGGCAGGAGGGAGTGGACTGGATCCTCGAGCTCAAGGCCTTCCTCACCAGCAGCAGGCTTCCCGAGGATGAAGAGGAGGCCAAAAGGATCGTGCGTCAAGCTTCGGGCTACTGCGTCAAGGATGGTGACTTGTACCAGCGTCGCTCTGAAGTGCATATCTACTCACCAAGGCCAGGAGCTTCTCAGGGACATCCACGCCGGCGAGTGCGGCCATCATGCTTCTGCTGCAACTCTAGCCGCAAAGGCATATCGAAGCGGCTTCTACTGGCCTTCAGCGCTCGGAGATGCAGCGGAGATGGTCAAGAGGTGCGAGGCGTGCCAATTCCACGCCAAGCAGATCCACCAGCCGGCGCAGGAGCTGCAAACCATCCCACTCACTTGGCCCTTTGCAGTTTGGGGGCTGGATATCCTTGGTCCGTTCCCCAGAGCGCAAGGGGGCTACCGCTACCTCTACGTCGCCATCGACAAATTTACCAAGTGGGTGGAGGTGGAGCCGGTGTGCACCATCCCTGCCAGGTCCGCGGTCAAGTTCATCTGTGCGCTGGTCTGTCGTTTTGGTGTGCCTAACCGCATAATCACCGACAACGGCAGCCAGTTCACCAGCGGACTATTTCGGGAGTACTGTGCATCGGCCGACATCAAGATCTGTTTCGCCTCCGTCGCCTACCCCCGGAGCAATGGCCAAGCCGAGCGTGCCAACGCCGAGGTCCTCAAGGGGCTCAAGACGAAAAGCTTCAACGCCAAGCTCGAAGCCTACGGCAAAAAATGGTTAGACAACCTCCAATCCATCTTGTGGTCCATCAGGACTACCGCCTCAAAACCCACTCGAGAGACCCCTTTCTTCTTGGTCTATGGGGCGGAGGCTGTTCTTCCCACCGACGTCAAGTTCGGGTCGCCAAGAGTGCTCGCCTTCGACGAAATTTTCCAAGAGGACCTCATCAAGGATCGCCTCCTCCGGCTCGAAGAAGCTCGGTGCCAAGCCGCGCTCCGCGCCACGAGGTACCAGCAAGGACTACGCCGCTACCATAGCCGTCATGTTTGGGCAAGGGCTCTGGAGGTCAGCGACCTGGTGCTGAGGAGAATACTCTCTCGCGAGGGCCTGCACAAGCTGTCTCCAATGTGGGAAGGACCCTTCAAGGTGACGCACATCGCCAGGCCAGGCTCGGCGCGGCTGGAAACCGCAGAAGGCGTGCCGGTGGGGAACCCGTGGAACATAGCTCATCTGCGAAAGTTCTACCCTTAGGTTCCTCACGAGGAGATAAAGACCGTTTTTACGGCACTTGTATCAGCTCAAACTGCTCTTAAGCACTGATATTAAGTTATTGCGCAACACAGCGCCTCTGCTTCGGCATGATATTAAAATGGCATGAAGTCCATTTATTTTCTGTTGTACTCCACGCGGAAGGGGGCTAGGCACGGTGTCTATGCTGGGGCCTTCGCCCGGAAAACAGCAAGCCCAAAAAACCCGAAGGGAGTGAGCTCTGGTCGGGGGCGACGGCCCTGTTATCGACCACCTCCAAATACCCATGGTGCTTAGTTCCTCGCGAAGTACACCGGAAAATAAAAAATCTTCAAGGAAAGTCCAAGGTGTGCCCAAGGCACCCGCTAAGGACCAGCACCTCGTGAGCAACCCTCACGAGGAGGCAAAGATGCATCGATGCAACAAGCATCCACAGGAAGATTCCCTCTACCGAGGAAGGCCTAACATGGCAGGATTATTGAAGACCAAGGCCGCTCCGATCATCTTGCAAAGGAGACGCAGATCCGGAGGTCCGCGCCAGGCCCTTCACCTCGTGAGCAACCCTTGCGATGTGTCGACGGTCTCTGGTCTCTCTTAAGCGTCGACGTTTTCACGTCCGTGAGGGTCCAGCTTCCCTCAACGACGAGGAAGGCCCCGTGAATCGCCACGCGCGGCAATTTGCTCTTAGCTACTGGCACAGATAGTGCCGCGCTCCTCCACGATGGAGAAGGTCCCTGTGCCGGTCACAGGGGCATCTTATTCGCCTTCTTTTTTCGTTTGTTTTATCGACTTGTTTTTCCGTTTTTGGGGATTTGGGGTTTTTTCTTTTCCAACTCTTTCTTCAACTTCTTGTCTCAGGAATCGTCCAATGTGTCGTCGGCGCCGACCCCATCTTGAGCTCTGAGGCGAAGGGAGGCCTCCCGTCGACGCTAACAGCTCACCAGGGCTCTCGAGCGCGCGAATGACCAGGACAATGAAGAGCAGTGAGAAGCAAAATGCAAGCCAGCTAGTAAGCGGATTTCATTGAAGCAATCCCTTCAAAGGGAGGAGCAAGGCGCGGCGGGGCATACCCCGCCGGTGAGGTCTACACAGCAAAAGTGGGGAGGAGACTAGCTCTCCTCCCCAGAAGACTACCGCGCCAGGATCGCCTCTTCACTGTGCCGCGGACTGGGGGTAGGTGCGGCGGACACCACCGGCGGTGAAGATCCGCACCGAAGCCTCCAGCGTCCCCAGCTTGAAGCGGAAGACGAGGTGGTCGCCGACGCAGAGGCGATGGCCGAGGGCGAAGGCCCTCTAGCGGCCGGAGAGGACGGCGTTGCCGCCCACTTCGAGGAGGATGTCCACAGGCCAGAAGAGATCTGGCCTGCTCTGCTCCCCTAGGGCGATCTCCCCGGCGGCCGTGCCGAGGGCGTAAACCACCCTCCGGACTGCGTCGGGCAGCCGGAGGGAGCTGAAGCCCGGAGCGTCGACGATGACGAGGAGCTCCAGGAAGCGGGACCCCGGGCTGATGAGGGGTCCCAGCATCGCCGCCGCCAGGTGGCGCGGAGTGGCAACCACTCCGTTCGCCGGCGGGGCCAGAGGATCTGCAGCGGGGGAAGGAGGGCCTAGGGCGGCCTCCACCTCCCGGAGGACTCGGTCAATGCTCCCCGGGGCCCGGGGAGCAGGCGCCGCCGCCAGCGGCGACGGCGAGTTCAGAGCGCCTCCACGCGCGGGACCCCTAAGGGTCAGGGCGCCGGAGGTCCCCGAGGCGGCGCGGTTTGCCTCATCCTGCCTCGGCGCGCCTATGCGAAGGGGGCCGCCGGCACCGGGCGTCCACCGGGCCGGGATCTTCACCTTGTGCCCGCTGCCCGAGGTGCGCCTGCGGCGCTTGGCCCCAGAGCTTGGTCCAGCAGCGGCGACAGAGGCGGAGGGGTCCATCAGCTTGGAGGCGTAGGGGAAGAGGTGGCACTAGAGGAAGGAGGTGAAGTGCCAGAAGTCTCGAGGAGACTCTATTTAAGGGGGCGTCCGGCATCGATGCGTCAAATCTCAGCGCGGGAATCAAAGCGTCGGCGCAGCGCTCCGCAGTGAAGCGATGCGCCATCATGACGGTTTGACGCCTCAGAGACTGTAGCGTCGCCCGCCGCTTCATCTCACCAGCTGCAGCCGCACCACGTGTCCAGAGGCTCTGCTTCTTCACATGGTCCTCTGACCGCGCAGTTGACGCGTGCCATTGGAGGGCCCAGCAGCTTCTGGGGCCCCCGACCCTTCGCTCCCTCAAGAGGGCACGTTCACGGGCCGGGCTCCCGGGGGCTACTGTCGGTGTTCTGGATACCGGGGTATCCCGGTCCACCTGCTCCTGGGCCCCATCATCGGCCCATCTTCAGCCCAGGGGAGAACCAACGACCCAAGCTACGGAGAAGACCCTCACGAGGAGGCGCCTCATGAGGAGAACGACGGTGGAAAACGCTAAGGACCAGAAGACCTCCTCACGAGCCCCCCGCTGGTGAGGAAAGGGACCAAGTCCACGCCAGCTCAGCACGTTGGCGTGCGGAGCAAGAAGATGAAGGACAGAAGACCGCGTACCGCCCACGCTACCCCCGACAGGGAGGAGACCAACTTTCGCTGTGCCTGCCCAAAGCGGCACAGTGGTTGTTGGCCACCCCCCTAAAAATAGCGTGGACGGTGCAGGGCGCCAGAGGAAGACGTTAGCTTCCTCCACCCACTCCTGTGGACCGGCACCACTACCCTACGAAGACCGCGTCTACAGAAGAGTGTAGTCTACAGCTGTCCACCCTCCTTGGCCGTGTGTGTGGCAACCCCTTCCCCAAGAAGATAAGGGGAAGGAGGACCTTGGCACTATAAAAGGAGGGGAGGCCACCCCTTAGAAGGGATCTGATCTTCTCCAAGTTGCTAGCTGGGCGCGCAGGTTCTTCAACCTCTGGCCAGCTAGAACTTTGTAACCAAGACCTTGTACTCCTCGCGAGGTGTCGCGTCGCAATACAAGAAGGCAGGAAGTAGGGGTGTTACCTCACCACGAGGGCCCTGAACCTGGGTAAAGCTCGGCGTCTCTCTCTGCAGTGCGTAGTGCGTTCGACAGCTCGAGGCTTCCATCGCCGTGCTTCGTTGCGATCCTAGATCTCACATGTCCAGCCCCCGGCGTTCGAATCTTTGGGTCCGTCGCGTGGTACCCCGTGTTCTTGCGACACAAAATCCATCGACAGGAACAATGGTGTAGGAGGGGAGCCTCGGGAGTGCCTTGACATGTCGAATTCAACGACATACAGCGCTGTTGCCTGCAGACTCTGGCGATGAAATTCTCTGGCACGGTGACGATATGAGTGGAAAGAAAGAGGGGAAACTAGAGAGGAGGAGTGGGGAATTAGAGGGCATCGGTTGTGGGTGCCGTCGGGGCTCTGGGAGTTGCAGGGGAAAGTGGGGAACAGGGGCGGTTTCGATGCGGAGGGGCGGGGTGGAGGTTGAGGATGAGTATGACAAGGCGGTCCCACCTGTCAGGGGAAGAGGGAGAAGAGAAGGGGTAACCGTTCGGGTTTGATGTTGGGCCGCTGTATTTGGATCGGGCTAGGCTGCATGGTCCGAATCCTTTTCTATTCTTTTTTTTCTTCTTTCTTTTATTCTTTTCTGTTTCTTAAATCTTTTGTAACTTTTGCATAAAAGCTTCAAATCCAGTCAAACCAATTTCTAAAATTTTGTAATATTCAACAATACAAAATAAAACAGTGAATAGACAAGTTTTAATGACAAAACTAATTTTCAACAAAATTTTACTAATTTGACATAAATGGTTTTATTTGCATAATGCAAAATAGAATTAGGGTTTTCAAAATAATTCTTTGAATTGAGGGATAAAACTTTATGATATTTTGAAATTCATTTTCAAACACAATTTTAGTAATGCAACTTTCTTTTCTATGAAACATTTTTAT
This sequence comes from Dactylis glomerata, assembly GCA_007115705.1. NCBI lineage: Eukaryota > Viridiplantae > Streptophyta > Magnoliopsida > Poales > Poaceae > Dactylis > Dactylis glomerata. The sequence goes on along the minus strand of QXEO01001278.1, from coordinate 2,992,700 downwards.
AAATATGCCCTTGGCAAGATAGCTTGCATAGGGTTTAAAATATAAAACAAATAGTATGTTGAAAATCCATTTCCTCAAATAGTTCTTCAAAGCATAATAGAAAGTTGAAATAGTTTTTATTGGGAATATTTATAAGAAACTATTTTATCAACTGTAAACCTTGGAAGTAAAATAGTTTGATTTGAAGGTTTAATAAAACTTTAGGGAAAAGTATTTAATTAAACACAAAAGTTTTTAATTCCCTGTGATTTTTCAATCAACAGAAACAAAACAAACTTTTTTGTCTACAAAAAAATGATAAAAACTTGGAATGTTACAGGCTAGTATTATATACAGGCCTTCATCTATGCCTGCATACAAAAAAAGGTAAGCCACAATACAACAATGTAGTAAGCAGATAGAACTAACTGTAAATTCAGATTGGAAGAGGGCATAACTCACCCCAATTATGTGGTTCCCAAACCAGAACATCTCCTTGTGGTTCTATAACCGCGTACACGCAGAACACCTGTGTCCGATCACCGAATCAACAAAATGCACAGGCGTCGACTCACCTACGAGGTGCTAGGTGGTAATTTTTTAGGATAACCCAGTCATTGTGATGGGGCCTGTCTACATAGACGATCAGTTTGTCAAAGATCACGATTGCTTCATAATGCCACTGCTCACTGCCTTGTTCCATGTATGGGGGTTTGGTAATCTGTATCTTCAGAAGCTCTAACTCACACTGCTTGTACGAAAATGTGAATGTTGGCCCTGGCGGATGCGCAGGCAAATTTCCAATATGAGCCAATAATGGGAGATCTTTAATCACATCTCTGTACATGTGGCGGATCTTCAGGAGACCGTTTTCCGTTACTAATGCCATCCAGTCACCGCGACATCCTACCCAATGTCATGTTCCTGTGAGGTCATTGCAATGCACGTGTGCTCTTACCGTCTTCTTGTTTAACGGCATAAAGAGGGCGCGAATGCCCTGCAATTGAATTTGTTTGGAAACTTTGTATAAATAATGATGTGCAGTCAAGGTGTTTGACAGAAGGAAAAGTATGATTGAATAGATGGAAAACTAAATACGTAAACTGTTACAAAAAGAAGGGTCATGGGCAGAGTAACAGTTAGACTGCATTATTCCAATTTTTGGTTTTTAAAAAGTCACTGCATGGCATTCGACATAATGCTCACTGGATTGCAAGAACATTGTTTGGAAAAAATTCCAAAAAATGATGTGCAGGCAAGGTGTTCGACAGAAGGAAAACTATGCTTGACTATATCATAAATACATACAACATGAAAACTAAGTCCGTAAACCATAACCAAAAAAGGGGTCATGGGCGGAGTAACTACATTATTTGAAATTATTATATCTAAAAAGTCGATGCATGCAAGGTGTTCGATAGAGTGATCGGTGGATTGCAAGAACATAAACATACACATGACCAATATATATAATAGGAATACTCAATCTAGTTACTCTTACTTGTGCATCGTGATCATGTGGCCATGAGGATTTGTCGCTGTGGAGCAGGCCCATCGCATGAAGTGGTAGATTTGAAGTCTCTCGAATGGCACGACGTATGCCAACCATGCCGATAGCAAGGCGAGCAGCGCTTAAGATGTCGACCCACTCGACTATGTTCTCAACTGATGGGAAGTGGAGATTACCCCACCCCATGGATTCCTGGTAACAATCAGCAATGGGGTTTTTTGGAATCAGATGCAGACGCTTCCCCGGCGAGGGTTTGTCCCACCCAGACATGAGTTGTGCCGGCAAATGCAGGCGGCAGCAATGTGATGGAAACGAGAAGGGGCAATGTGATGGAAACGAGAGGCGGCAACAGTCGTGTAGAGAAGATGGGGAATGAGGCGATGAACTGCTTAGCGCAAGGAAATAACTGAAAGTTGGGGTTGGGAGGGGGCAGCGATTCACTATACAAGGAGTGGACAGGGGAAATAATTTTTTACCTCCACCGTGGACCCACATTGCAGCAGGCTTCCTGTCCTCATTTCTATATCTCGGGCCCACTGCCCGCTAGTGCCACCCCGTGCAAGGCACGCACGTAGTTCAAAATAAACTTTGACCTCGATCTTTCTCCAACAAATTATGAATTATACGCCACGAACATTATACCATTGGAAACATCCTTTAAATATGAATCCAATCAGAAAGTGTTTCTGGAACATGGGCAGCAGTGAACCTTTTCCTTTCAAATTTTTGTAAATTTTAAAACCTCATATGTCTATGTCTCAAATAATTATGGCGTTAAATATATGGAAAGGTATATATATAGTTTATACTTTGGGAAATACAAAAAAGACAAATTCCAAAGAAAAAGATGTACTACCTTACTACTATTTTAACACTCTTTACATTAAGAAATTTGTCTTCTTATATCTTCCAAAATACAACATATTTTTTAACTGGACTTTTTGTCATACACGTCTGTATATATCTATCTATGTATTTAACGCCAATTTTTTTGAATAAATAGAAGTATGAGATTTTGAACTTTTCAAAATTCTTAAAGTGTAGGGAGCATTGGTGCCCATGTGCACCAAATCCCTTGTTGAATCCAATGATACAATTTTTATGATATATTATTTTACAAGGTGGGTGGGTACGTGCGGATTCTCTGACTTGCCAAGCATGACTTGAGGGTCATTGACAGATGGGTCCTGATACATTGCAAACGTATCTATAATTTTTTATGCTGCATGCTTGTTTTACACTGATTTCTTTATGTTTTGTTTACACTTCATGACATTTTTATGCATTTTCTGGAACTAACCTATTAACAAGATGCCACAGTGCCAGTTTCTATTTTCTGCTGTTTTTCTATTCCAGATTATAACTGAAGGAAATATTCATAGAATTGGACGAAACGAAAGCCAAAGTGCCTATTTTCCTCACATGTTCACGGAGTCCAAAGGAGAGACGGAGACGGGCAACGAGTCGGCCACACCTGGTGCTGGCGCGGCCCTCCTCCTGGCCGTGCCACCCCATGGTGTGGGCCCCTCGGGTGCCCACCGACCTCGCCCTTCTCCTATAAATTCACATCTTCGGGAAAAACCCTAAAGGCCCAAACCTCCATCCACGAAAAGTACTGTAGCCACTACCGTTGTCGACCGTAGTTCGGGAGGGTTTTGAAGCTCTTCCCGGCACCCTGCCGGAGAGGGGAATCATCACAGGAGGCCTTCTTCATCGCCATGCCTGCCTCTGGAGTGATGCATGAGTAGTTCATCTTTGGACTATGGGTCCATAGCAGTAGATAGATGGTTGTCTTCTCCTATTTGTGCCACCATGTTTAGATCTTGTGAGCTCCTATCATGATCAAGATCACCTTATTGTAATGCTATATGTTGTGTTTGTTGGGATCCGATGAATATTGAGTACTATGTCAAGTTGATTATTGATCTATCATATCTATGTTATTTGTGATCTTGCATGCTCTGTGTTGCTAGTAGATGCTTTGGTCAAGTAGATGGTTGTGACTCCAAGAGGGAGTATTTATGCTCGATAGTGGGTTCATGCCTCTAGTAATCTGGGAGAGTGACAATAACTTCTAAGGTTTTTTTTTTTGAAGATCTAAGGACTGTGAGGCAGAAGCCCCACAGCATTTTATTTAAAAGAGAGAACTAGAGGTTCAGAAGAATATACAACAAAGTCAGGGGAGTAAGAAGAAAACCTACCTATATACAACACTAGGGGAGTGAGGAGATCCACCTAGTAAAACTATCAAGATGCTTCTCCTTAATCCTATATTTCAATAAGCTAATGTCATGAACAAAATTACATCTCCACTTTGCAAAAGTGGGCCTCTCTCCTCTGAAAATCTTGGCATTGCGAATTAACCAAATGTGCCAACAAGCCATAATGAGGACCTCCATGAAGAAAGGCTTATGGAAACTCCTTCTAGCAGCACCAACAATTGTCTGAAGATCATCACCAGCCACCCAGGTGATCTGAAGGTAGTTCCAGATGCGACAGCTAAAATTGCACTCGAAGAAGAGATGAGCTCTATCTTCATGAACATGAAGAGGACATAAAACACAAGTTAAATCCTCAGTAACATTCCAGTGTCTTCTGACCAGCATGTCCTTAGTATTCAGACGATCCCTAAGGATCAGCCAGGCAAAAACCTTGACTGTCAACCGACAGCTTGATTTCCAGACCCATTTGTAAACACTGGGTACAGAAATATGCGAATGAATGTGAGCATAGAACTTAGCAGCCCTGTAACTTCCACCCCAAATATAAGTCCACTCATTATTACGATCCTCAAGGGGAGAACTGGACATCATCCTTTGCAGCTGGTTTAACTCCTCAAAAGCTTGTGCAGAAAGAGGTAAGTAAAACAAAGTTGAAATATCTTCGACCTCATAAACCCTGGCAGCTGACATTTTATCACACAAGACAAAGGAATAGAGTCTTGGAAATCTCTCACAAAGAGCAGTTGAGGAGCCATCAATATGCCATCTATCAAGCCAAAAGAGGAAAGAATCACCTCTTCCAGGTTTAACCGAGGAAACCCCTCTGAAATTGTCCACCTGCTTTAAAACATCACGCCACCAAAAGGATCCAGTTAAATTCTCAGCATGTGGGATACTATCCAGATAGTATTCCGACCATAATAAATGCACCCAGGGAAGATCCACCTTATTGTAAAATTTATCAAGGAACTTTATCAATAAAGCAGCGTTATGCTTTTGGAAGCTAACAATGCCCAACCCTCCACAGTCCTTTGGTTGACACACCAAATCCCAGACAGCTAAAGATTGTTTGGGTTCTCCTGAGAAATCTCTCCACAAACACTGTCTAATGATTCTGTCAAACTGCTTTGTGAGTCCAGGGGGCAAACTGAGAGTGCATAAGAAATGTAAAGGCAAGGATGTCAGAGCAGAGTTGATCAGTTGCAGACGAGCACCTTGAGGTAAGAATGAAGAGCTAGAAGTTAACTTCCTTTCCAGCCTGCTAACCAAGGGGGATAAATCATTTATCAAGGGTTTAGTCGTTCCCAAAGGCAACCCCAGGTATGTGAATGGCATAGAGCCCACTTGACATCCAAACTCATGAGCTAACAATTCAGTAGTACTTTGATCCACATTAATTGGAATGAGCTGAGATTTTCCATAATTAATCTTTAAACCCGTGGACTTGGAATATTTCTCCAACACCTCCTTCAAGGCTCTAATATGACCCAAATCAGCTGGCATAATTAACAAGGTATCATCTGCATACTGTATTATAGGGAAATCCATGTCAAGGGTATCAATAGGCCTGTGAATAACACCCTGCCTAAGGAGATCATTGACAACAGTTTGAAGCAGATCAGAGCCAAACAGATAAAGCAAAGGTGACAAAGGGTCACCCTGTCTCACTCCACGTTTGCAATGGAACATCTTGCCAGGAATGCCATTGAGAAGAATGGAGGAAGTGCCAGTACTCAAAATCTCCTGAATCCATTTCAGCCACATCTTATTAAACCCCATGTGTTCCATGACTTGAAGGATTGCCTCATGCTCAATAGTATCAAATGCCTTGGCAAAATCCAGCTTGAGGATAATGATGGGTTTTCTGGAAGCATGACAAAGATACAAGTATTCAAAGGACCATGCAATGCAATCTTGAATAGACCTATTCCTCAGAAAACCATACTGGTTCTTATGCAAACAAGACAATATTTTCTCTTGTAGTCTATTAGCAGCCAATTTAGTGAGGAACTTCAGGCAAACATTGGTAAGAGAGATTGGCCTAAAATCGTTAACATTCATTGGAGAGGCCACTTTAGGAACCAGAGTAATGTAAGAGCCATTTATATTCAGCAGATTTGCTTTTCCCTCTTGGAAATCAGCCGCAAGCTTATAGAAATCATCTTTGACTATAGGCCAACACTTTTTCAGAAAAAGCCCATTGAACCCATCTGGTCCAGGAGCCCTGTCAGCAGGCATTTCCTTGATGACATCATCCATTTCCTTCACTTGGAAAGGCAAAGTAAGATCATCCAATCCAGGAATCCTCTGAATTAAACTAGATAGATCAAACTGCATATTAATTCCTTCAGAGTGGCCCATGCGCTCTCTAAAATTACTCCACAAGATCCCTGCCATCTGATCATGATCAGTCACATCATTCCCTTGAGAGTCCTTCAGAAGAGCAATATTGTTCCTTCTGAATCTCTCAGTGGCCATAGCATGGAAGAATTTAGTGTTTTCCTCTCCTTGCTTAATCCAACGGATGGTGCATCTTTTCCTCCAATAACTACATTCAGCTTTCATAAGCTCCTCCAAATGGAGCTTTACAATAGACCTGAAGTTGAACTCAGCCCTAAAAAGGGGCCTCTCCTCCTCCAAAGTATCCATCAACATAATAACCTTATTACATTTTGTAATGAGACATTTAATTTTTGATAAGCTGACATGCCATCTCTTAAGCTGATACCGCAAATCCTTTAATTTATCTGCAATGATAGCTGAAGAATAATTTTTCTTGGATCCTCTCTCCCAAGATTTAGTGACACATTCAATAAAACCTGGCATGCTCACCCAATAATTCTCAAACCGAAACAACTTTGCTTTAGGAATGGAGGTATCGATCCTAACGACACAAGGTGCATGATAATAACTTCTAAGGTTGTAGATGTGCTATTGCTACTAGGGAGAAAACAATAATATTTTGTTCAAGGATAATTGTATTGTTTACATTACACACTTTGCTTAATACAATAATCTGTTGCTTGCAATTTAATACCCAAAAGGTTGTTTGGATGATATCCTCAAGGTGGATTATTAGTCATAGATGCAGTTGGATTACGATATATGTATCATGTTGTAATGCCCAAATGAATCTCATAGTGATCTTCATGTCATGTACATGCATTGTTATGCATTCTCTATTTGTCAATTGCCCAACTGTAATTTGTTCACCCAGCATGTTATTTATCTTTATGGAGAGACACCTCTAGTGAACTGTGGACCCTGGTCCATTCTTTTACATTGATAATACCATCTACTACAAACACTGTTTTATTTCTGCAAGTACTATTTTATTTCATTCACTGCAAACAAACATCTCTTTCCATACTATACGTTTAATCCTTTGTTTTCAACAAAACCAGTGAGATTGATAACCTCACTCTAAGTTGGGGCAAAGTATTTTGGTTGTGTTGTGTGCAGGTTCCACATTGTTGACTGACGCCGGTAGTGAGCCCTGCCAAAAGTCAGCTAGTGATACGTCTCAAACGTATCTATAATTTTTGATGCTCCATGCTTGTTTTACACTAATTGCTTTGTGTTTTGTTTACACTTTGTGACATTTTTATGCATTTTCTGGAACTAACCTATTGACAAGATACCATAGTGCCAGTTCCCTGATTTCTGTTATTTTTGTGTTTCAAAAAGTTACACAGGAAATATTCTTGGAATTGGACGAAACGAAGACCGAAATTCCTATTTTCCCCCGACACGAGACAGAGTCCAAAGAAGAGTCCGAGGGGGCCCAGGAGGTGGCCAGATCACCTGGTGGCGCAGGTGGCCCCTAGGCACACCACCCTGTGGTGTGGGACCCCCAGGTGCCCTCTGGCATTTCCCCTCCGCCTATATTAAGCCTCCGACGTGAAAACCCTAAATAGATTGGCATTTTCCCAGATAAAGTTCCGCAACGCCGCCGCCATCAAAGACCAATTTTGAGGGACATAAGTCTTTGTTTTGGCACCCTGCCGGGATGGGGAATTGCCCCCGGAGCCATCTCCATCGAATCCATCGACTCCACCGCCATCTCCATCGACTCCACTGATACGTCTCCGACGTATCCATAATTTTTGATGCTCCATGCTTGTTTTTACACCATTTGTTTAGTGTTTCGTTACACTTCGTGGCATTTTTATGCATTTTCCGGAACTAACCTATTAACGAGATGCCATAGTGCCAGTTCCCTGTTTTCTGCTGTTTTTGTGTTTCAGAAAAGTTACACAGGAAATATTCTCGGAATTGGACGAAACCAAAGCCAGTCGTCCAGATATTTCACGGAGCTTCCAGAACACCGAAGAGGAGCTGGAGGAGAGCCACTGGTAGGCCACACCACCAGGGGGCGCGGCCTGGGGCTGGCCCGTGCCCCCCTATGGTGAGCCCCACCAGGGCCACTTCTGACGACGCCCCTTCACCTATAAAGACCCCCCGATGGGAAAAACCTCTAGGGACCCGATCACTTTTCCAGAACACATCATGATCCACCGCCGCCGTTGACCCGAAGATCGGGAGGGTCCAGAAGCTCTTCCCGGCACCCTGCCGGAGAGGGGAATCGCCACCATAGGTCTTCTTCATCGCCATGCTTGCCTCTGGCGCGATGAGTGAGTAGTTTACCTTGGACTATGGGTCCATAGCAGTAGCTAGTTGGTTGTCTTCTCCACCATGTGCTTCATGTTTAGATCTCGTGAGCTGCCTTACATGATCGAGATCACCGTTATGTAATTCTACATGTTGTGTTTGTTGGGATCCGATGAATATTGGTGTTATGATTGAGTTGAAGTACTGAATTTTATCTTATGTTATCTCTATGTTGTTTATGATCTTGCATGCTCTCCGTTGTTAGTAGCTATCTTGGCCGAGTAGTTGCTAGTGACTCCAAGAGGGGGTATTTATGCTCGATAGTGGGTTCATGCCTCTATTTAATCTGGGGGAGTGACAGAAACCTCTAAGGTTGTAGATGTGTTGTTGCTACTAGGGGAAAACAACATTCATATGCTTGAGGGCATATGCTTTGTTTACATTACACACTTTGCTTAATGCAATTATTTGTTGTTCGCAACTTAATACTTGTGGAGTTCTCGGATTGATTCGCCACAAGTGGATTATTAGTCATAGATGCAGTTGGATGGCGGTCTATGTATCTTGTTGTAATTCTCAGAGTAAATCTCATAGTGATCCTCTCGACATATCATGTTGTCTTTATTCTATCAATTGCCCAACTGTAATTTGTTTACCCAGCATGTGTTATTTTATCTTTTGGAGAGACACCACTAGTGAACTGTGGACCCCGGTCCTATTTTCTTTATATTGCTATCACCTGTTTACTTTACTTGCATTGTTTACTTTACTCGCATACTATTACTATTTTCCACTCGATACGCTCATTCCTTTGTTTACAGCAAACCGGTGAGATTGACAACCTCATCGTAAGTTGGGAGCAAAGTATTTGGTTGTGTTGTGTGCAGGTTCCATGTTGCAGCTGGCAAAGCAAAGCACTGGACGAGGCGCCTTATAAATTGTTCGGAGCTGTCGCAAGCTAGCAAGCATCACCTTCAGTCGTTTGGCTTCTTCCCCTTCGGATCGATAAACCTTGGTTTCTTATTGAGGGAAAACCTTGCTGCTATATTCATCATACCTTCCTCTTGGGGTTCCCAACTGGACGGTGAAAAACTATCAACATCGTACCGCATCAAGCTCTTTTCTGGCGTCGTTGCCGGGGAGGAAAAAAGAAGACTTCTGCAAGGGGAGTTTCGCACGCACATCCTTTACTTTGTTTTAATTTTTGCTTTTACTTTATTTTACTTGCATCGTTTTATCAAAAATACAAAAAAATTAGTTCCTACTATAGTAGTTATTTTTGTTGGTCTGTTATTGGCTTGCTTTATCATGCTTTCTATCAATGGTTGGTTTCTTTGAAACTAAATCTTTTTAGCAAGGTGGGTTCACGGAAGAGCAGCAAAATTATTATGAGGAACGCCGCTTGTCACAAAAAGGGAAACACTTATGGGAACAAATCAATAGATTGTATATCATTGCTAGAAATGTGTGCTCTACTTATAATGTTACTTATTGCTTTGATAGATCTTGTTGCTGTAGGAGGTATAAGCACCTCCCTTTTCAATGTGAGTATAATGATGATGTTACCATATCTTCTTATATTAATGGAAATTATGACTTTTATGATGTGGAACAAATTGAAGAATTTATTGCTTGGAAGAGTGCATTCGAACTTGCTTATTTACTTGAAAATACTGATAATGCACCTTATAAATATGAGGTTTATGATATACTCACATTTTGCTTTGATAATTATAAGGAAAAAATGGATATATTCTTAAATATCTTAATAGATGCTCTCCAACGGAAGAGACTAATGCCTTGAAGGAGCCTATGGAAGAAGAAATTGCTGAAACTGGAAGCTCATTGGATGAAAAAGAAGAGGAGAGTGATGACCAAGAGGAGGAAGAATGGAGCTACCCATGTCTACCTCCCAATAAGAGTAACTCTCTAACTAATACCTTATTTGATTGCCCTCCATGCTTAACAAAAGAGGGTGAGTGTGATATTTATATTGTTGAGTTTGTTCATGATGCTACTGAAAATTATTATGAGAGAAGAAAATATGGTTGTTGGAATTCCCATGTTACTAAAACACCTCTCTTTATATTGAAAGTTCTGAAGTTGCTCTTGTTTTATCTACCCATACTTGTGGCTATGCGCTTCTTTGATTTATTTTCTTACAAGATTCCTATGCATAGAAAGTGGGTTAGACTTAAATGTGTTTTATATTTGCTCCTTAATGCTCTTTTTGGCTTCCATTCATATTTCTTATGTGAGCATCTTCTCAAATTACTGAGCCTAGCTCAAAGGCGTTAAAGAAAAGCACTCTTGGGAGATAACCCAATATTTTTACATTCAGTTCTTTTTCTTTTATTTGAGTCTTGGAAGTTATTACTATTGTAATGACCTCTCCTTATCCTTTTTATTTCGTTTTTGTGCCAAAAGAAGAATCTAATTTGAGTGAGGTAAGATTTGGGGATGTTGTTGTCCTGAAACAGTTTTTGGTGCTGCACCATAAAAATTCGTGAAAATTATCTGTATATCTTTTGGACCTGCTATTTCTTGTGCATATACCCCAGGTTATATCGAAACTTTCATTAGTTGAACACTTTTTGATTTGAGCAACAGAAAACCCTCTAAAAATTCGACCTTTGACAGCTGTTCTGTTTTGACAGATTTCTGCCAATATTTGTGTTTGCCGCTTTATCGCTTTCTTTTTAGTTTTTTTTTATCACGGAACTTTTGGGGAAGTTGCTACAGTAGTATATGCTTTATATGTGGTGATTTTAAGTTGAAACCTGAAGCAAAAAGGGTTGATTCAATGTTATGCTTACACTAATGTTGCTAATAGATTTGTGTTTAGTTTTGTATGAAGGAAGGAAGTTTTCAAGTGTAGGGATTGGAGAATGATGAGATGAGTTGAAGAATGGACAAAAGCTCAAGCTTGGGGATGCCCATGTCACCCCAAGAAATATCCAAGAAGTACAAGCGTCAAATCTTGGGGATGCCCCCGAGGCACCCCTTCTTCATCGGCAAAAAAATCAGGTCACCTTTCAAAACACTATATTTTTATTGCTTCATGCATTATGCGTTTTTTTTGGAGCATCAGTTGTTTTTAGTTTTCTGTTTTGTTTAGTTTTGTTTGCTGCAATAAATGGTTGGATCCCAACAAATTCCTTTTGGAGAAGTTGCCTTGCTTTTCATTTGCCAAGAACACTCCATTTTTCACTCTTACCATTTCAACGAGTGTTCTCTTTTTCTAGAACTGCGTTTAGCTTTCGATTTTTGCCTTGATTTTTGTTCAGATCTTGTTATATCTTTTTATCAAGGTGTATTTTGACCTCTGGTCCATGTTGGTTTTCATCAAAAGAGTTGTTTATAAAAAGTTCGAATGGTGTTGGAAAAGAGAAAAAGCTTTATGCAAAAAAGTGGTACAAGAAGGAGCTTGTGTAGACTGCGGCCTGGGCTTTTGCATATCATGCTTGATGTATTTTTAATAGTATGCTTAGTGGTTTTTCCGTAGCATGACTTATCTCAAATGACTGAGATTGTTTAATGAGCCTTTGAAAAAAATCATGCGTTGTTTTAATTATTTGGAAGCATTATTTTGGTTTTCTCCTGGATGCTTTATTTGGGTTGACTTGGCGCATGCTCACACATGTTAGACTCATACAAAGTCGCCATTGCCTCTATGATCATTTAGTTTTTGACTTTTGATGCCATCTTATGTTTCTTTTAATGTCACTTTGTCGCTATGCATGATTATGGCCATTATTGCTCTCTTAGTTGGTCGCTCCCAGTCTTTTGCTAGCCTTCATTTTGTACTGAGTATGAGCTCTACTCGTGCATCCAACTCCTAAAAACCAAGTTTGCCAAAGTGTCCACCATACATACCTATTAGCAATTTGCTATTCCAAAGTATATTTGACAGGCTTTTATCTATCCTTCAAATTAAACTCTTTTTGGTGTTGTGCAAAAATTGGTCAGTAAAGCTCTCACGAACCGGATGGCACACTTTACTTTTCTCGTTTTAAAATTTTGACATTGTGGTCTCTTATGTTGAGTTGTTATGCTTGCAAGTTGTAAGTTGGGAATTAGCCCAGCCATGCCGTCATGGGGCAAGCTTTCAACATTGCACTATCTTTCATTTGAGTTGATATCGTGATCTTTTGTTTATGGATACTCGCGGTGTGAAATGAATTGGGAATCTTGCGGGATCATGGAGTTTGTATACGTGTTAGAGAAACGCCTGGGCCGCTAATCTAAGCCATGCATAATTCATGGTGGAAATTTACAGCATGCCCATAGTGAACATTCGACGACGCATCTCGCAATAAAAAGCTATACCAATGGTAAATAAAAGAGATGCCGAGGTGTTCATTGTCTGTTTGTCCTGTTAATTTGATGTGGGCTTGTTCCATGTCATCGGGCACGGAGGTACCCCGTTGGCGGTTCTCGATGATACGTGTATACTTACAATGACAAGAGCTTGCTTGGGACTCTAAGTAAAGTAGCACGAGGTTTGGGTATTCATATTTCACGGGACACGAGGTTTTCAACTTATGATTTGTCAAGCATATGCAGCATAAGTGTTCTTGCATTAACTTTAACCATTCAAGATGCTTATGATGGGGGCAATGAGAGCTCAAAGCTGGTAAGTACCATAATTTTTGAAGGTTAATAAAACTTGCAATCACTGCTTCCCTCCGCGAAGGGCCTTTCTTTTACTTTCATGTTGAGTCACCACCTTCTATCTTTATGCACCATTAAGAGAGCATAGTTGTCATTCTGAGTATAATGTGCATTGTCCCAAAATTTTCATTGATTTATTCATATTGTTGGTTTCACTTGTTCTTAAATTACTTGTATCTAGTCGCCCTCTTAAACTTGAAGATGTCCTATGCATTTATGTTTTACTCTCCATGAGGGACAAGCTGAAAACCATTTGTATGTTTTTCCATATGATTTGAACACACGTTTGACTTTCATTGTTTCATTTTCATGATCTTTCATTTGTGTTCATTTTCATGTTATAACATGGTTGCTAAGTTTCTTCTATCAAGATTATATCTTTCATGCCCATGTTTTAAGTTCTTTTGATCCCAGCGCACAATGCTTACATAGATGATCAAGATTGTGTAGGTGCATGTCACCTTAAAAATTATTTCTTTTGTTATCACTTACCTACTTGAGGACGAGCAGGAGTTAAGCTTGGGGATGCTGATACGTCTCCAACGTATCCATAATTTTTGATGCTCCATGCTTGTTTTTACACCATTTGTTTATTGTTTCGTAACACTTCGTGGCATTTTTATGCATTTTCCGGAACTAACCTATTAACGAGATGCCACAGTGCCAGTTCCTTGTTTTTTGCTGTTTTTGTGTTTCAGAAAAGTTACACAGGAAATATCCTGGACGAAACTGAAGCCAGTCGTCCAAATATTTCACGGAGCTTCCAGAACAACGAAGAGGAGCCGGAGGAGAGCCACTGGTGGGCCACACCACCAGGGGGCGCGGCCTGGGGCTGGCCCGCGCCCTCCCTATGGTGAGCCCCACCAGGGCCACTTCTGATGACGCCCCTTCGCCTATAAAGACCCCCCGACGGGAAAAATCTAGGGACCCGATCACTTTTCCAGAGCACATCGCGATCCGCCACCGCCATCGACCCAAAGATCGGGAGGGTCCAGAAGCTCTTCTCGGCACCCTGCCGGAGAGGGGAATCACCACCAGAGGTCTTCTTCATCGCCATGCTTGCCTCCGACGCGATGAGTGAGTAGTCTACCTTGGACTATGGGTCCATAGCAGTAGCTAGTTGGTTGTCTTCTCCACCATGTGCTTCATGTTTAGATCTCGTGAGCTACCTTACATGATCGAGATCACCGTTATGTAATTCTACATGTTGTGTTTGTTGGGATCCGATGAATATTGGTGTTATGATTGAGTTGAAGTACTGGATTTTATCTTATGTTATCTCTATGTTGTTTATGATCTTGCATGCTCTTCGTTGTTAGTAGCTATCTTGGCCGAGTAGTTGCTAGTGACTCGAAGAGGGGGTATTTATGCTCGATAGTGGGTTCATGCCTCTATTTAATCTGGGGGAGTGATAGAAACCTCTAAGGTTGTAGATGTGTTGTTGCTACTAGGGGGAAAACAACATTCATATGCTCGAGGGCATATGTGTCGTGGGGATGACTTAGGGGGCGCATCACGGGCCAGGCAGTATGCCGGCTGGCGTCCCAGGAGTCCACACGGTTTTCCCCACGAGAAGACCGGCTCCGTCCGAAGGGCCGGCTGCGCCAGCAGCCGGCTGGCGACTCCGCGGGGAGAGCTGGAGCCGGGCGATGAAGACAAAACCTCTCAACGGTTGTCTGGCCAAAAGCAGGACGGTCCCGACAAGAACGGCAGAGGCGCAGGACGGGAGTGACGAGCGCCACGACCACGACCGACCAATGAGAGGACGAAGACCCTTCCCCACGACGGGATCCGAGGCAAAGGAGAGGGGATATGCCCTCCAGATGCTGGCCCAGGGAAAAGGTACTTTATAAAGTTCCTTTGCCAGAGCACGGCCAGAGTGGATGACGCCAAGGACGCCGCCGCCGAGGAGCCGGCAGCCGGCCGAAGCGTTACCAAAACCTGTAACCAGGCCCCCGTCTATATAAGGGGGCCTGGACCCTTAGCATAGGAGAGATCCGATCTTCTTCTTCCTCCTCTAGCCGAACAGCTCGAGGAGCACTGTAATCGCTACTATCCAATCAATACGAAGCAGGCAGGAAGTAGGGGTTTACCTCCAACCGGGAGGGCCCTGAACCTGGGTAAACCGAGGTGTCTCTGTTGGCACAATCCCGAGCCGGACCCATCGTCACCAACGTCGAGCCCCTCTGATAAGCCTCCCCATGGCTACTGTCTCCAAATTCCCACGACAGTTGGCGCCCACCGTGGGGCAAAGTGCGATGGCGAGCGGAGTCAAGTTCCGGCCGGGACCCTCCGGCGAGAAGGTCGCCTCCGGCCTCGTCTGGAGGTTCGGCACCTTCGACTGCGTCGACGACAACTTGGCCCACTTCAAGAACGGGTTCGGCAACGGCGGTTCCTTCCTCGACGTCGGCGGCCACCGTTTCTACATCGCCAAGCCCTTCCCGGAGGAGATAACCGACGTCTTCGACTCTCCCTGCGACGGAGGCTCGAGCTGCGGCGAAAGCAGCAGTTTTGGCGCTTTGGTTGAGGTGATGGCCCTGGGAGAGGATGAGGGCGGCGACTCACTGCGCCCCGAGCGCCCGTCGCTCGAGCGCCCACCTCCACAGGAGCAAGATGCTTCACTCCCAGAGCGGGACGCCCCGGACGTCTCTGTGGTGGACCTGCGCGCTCACCTCGACCGCGTCATCGATCCCGCTCGGGTCGCCGAGGCCTTGGAGCGGACGCGCCTCGTTCTCCTTGGCAAGGCGGCTGAGGACGAGACCAACCGACGCCGTGCGAGCACCACGCTCGGCGAGTTCTACGACGTGCACAGAGATGCACCGACCGAGCTCGCCCGTGACCTGCACCGCAGCTTCGCCACCGCTGTCCCTGGCCAGATCCAGTGGTCGCCATCGGCAGGCCGAGGCCGCGGAGGGCGTGGGCACGGTGGCCGTGCTCCCAGCGGTATCGCTCAAGGCCGCCGTGCCCAGCAAGGCGGTGGGGCATGCAGGCCATGCTTGTCCCAGGAGTCGGCCCCAGGGTCGGAGTCCCAGGCTCACCCATCGGCGCTGCACATCCACCTGTGGCTAGACCACGTTCAGGCGTCCTCTAGGGGATCTGCTAGCTCAAAGCGAGCGGCTTCAGACCAAGGAGGCCCGGGGGCTGCAGGCAGCGGTCATGGGCGCAAAGAGGGCAAGTACACCCTCGATGCTGCGCTTGATCAGCCGTGTAAGTTTCACACCTCCCCGGGCAGGGAAGCGACCCACTCCACGCGTCAGTGCCGTTTCATGAGAGAGCTGGAGCAGCGCGCTCGGCAGATCCCTGGAACGCCGCAAGCACAACTGGCTGGAGGTCAGGAGGACCAACGCCGCGAACCGGCTGGAGGCGAGCCGGATCAGGATGACGACTTCCCGACAGATGTGGAGCAGTATCACATCTTCACTACCCCGGGCAAGGATAAAAGGAACGACCTTTGGCATGAGGCAGAGGTGAACGCTGTGATGCCTGCAGAACCCCAGTTCATGCATTGGTCCGAGGCGGCCATTACCTGGGGGCGCAAGGACCACCCGAGGCTGATGCCCAGCCCTGGAGAATACGCCCTGGTCGTGGACCCTGTTGTGTGCTCCGATACGCACATGTGCCGGTTCTCCCGCGTGCTCATCGATGGCGGCAGTAGTATCAACCTTCTTTACCGGAGCTCTCTGGAGAAGTTGGGCATCCCGCTTGCTCAACTGAAACCTAGCCGGCTCACCTTCCATGCCATCGTGCCTGGGCATTCTTGCACCCCTTTGGGCAAGGTGCAGCTGGAGGTTCTCTTCGGAAAGAAGGGGAATAGCCGCCGCGAGCCTATCTGGTTCGAGGTGGTGGACATCAGCAGTCCCTACCACGCGCTGCTAGGCCGACCGGCCCTGGCTAAGTTCATGGCCGTCCCGCATTACGCCTATCTGAAGATGAAGCTCCTAGGGCCCAGAGGCGTGATCACAGTCTCGGGAAGCTTCAAGAAGTCCCTGGCTTGCGCAAAGGAAAGCTCACAGCTGGCGGAAGCACTGGTCATCGCCGAGGAGAAAAGGCAGCTTCTGCATCGCGTAGAGCTGGCCCAGCAAGACATACCAGTTCGCCAGTCGCCCGTGGAGCAATTCAAGCCGGCCAACGACACCAAGAAGATCCTGTTGGACGAAAGCGACCCCTCCAAGTACGTCATCATTGGCACCGGCTTGTCTGCCAAATAGGAAAGCGAGCTCACCAGCTTCCTCCGTGAGAATCGGGACATCTTTGCATGGTCTCCAAAGGACATGCCAGGTGTGCCGAGGGAGCTGGCTGAGCACGCGCTTAACGTCCGGCCGGATGCCAAGCCGGTCAAGCAGCCGCTGCGGCGGTTCGCAGAAGAGAAGAGGAAAGCAATTGGCGAGGAGATTGCCTGGCTCCTTGTAGCCGGCTTCATCATGGAAGTGTTTTACCCTGACTGGCTCGCGAACACAGTCTTGGTTCTGAAGAAGAACAACACTTGGCGAATGTGTATCGACTACACCAGCCTCAACAAGGCCTGCCCCAAGGATCCTTTCGCACTGCCACGGATTGACCATGTGATCGATTCCACAGCCGGCTGTGACCTGCTGTCCTTCCTGGACGCTTATTCAGGCTACCACCAGATCCCGCTCTTCCAGCCGGACCAGATCAAGACCTCCTTCATCACCCCATATGGAGCCTACTGCTACGTCACCATGCCATTCGGCCTGAAGAACGCCGGAGCCACTTACCAGCGAACAATGCAGCGATGTCTGCAAGGGCAGATTGGCAGGAACGTGCACGCCTATGTGGACGACGTGGTGGTGAAGACCAAGCAGAGCGGCACGCTCCTGGACGACCTCAGGGAGACCTTCACCAACCTGCGGCGCTATCGCATGAAGCTCAACCCTGAGAAGTGCACCTTCGGTGTGCCGGCTGGACAGCTCCTAGGCTATATCGTTTCCCAGCGAGGGATCGAGGCTAACCCCTCGAAGATAAAAGCCATCGAGGCCCTAGAGAAGCCCACCCAGCTCAGAGATGTGCAGAAGTTTGCTGGCTGTCTGGCCTCGCTTAGCCGATTCGTCAGCCGGCTCGGGGAGAAGGCCATGCCGTTGTACCAGCTGATGAAGAAGACAGACCACTTCGTTTGGTCCCAGCACGCTAACGATGCCTTCAACGACCTCAAGCGAGCCTTGTCTACCGCGCCAGTCTTGGCAGCGCCGGCTCCGCGAGAACCAATGCTGCTCTACATCGCAGCGACCCCACGCGTCATCAGCGTGGTGATCGTGGTGGAACGCACCGAGGAAGGCAAAGAGCTGCCGGTTCAGCGCCCGGTGTACTACTTGAGTGAGGTGCTCACTCTCTCTAAGCAGAACTACCCGCACTATCAGAAGGTCGCGTACGGCGTGTACATGGCGGCCAAGAAGCTGAAGCACTACTTCGAGGAGCACCCAATCACGGTGGTGAGCACCACTCCGCTCTCGGAGATCATCGGATGCAAGGATGCGTCGGGAAGAGTGGCCAAGTGGGCGATTGAGCTCGCAGCTCATACCATTCGGTACAAGCCCAGGACGACGATCAAGTCGCAGATCATAGCGGATTTCTTCGCAGACTGGGGGGAGCACTAGTACTTGCCGCCGGCTCTAGACTCCACCCATTGGCGCATGCACTTCGATGGCTCTAAGCTGCTCGGGGGCTTGGGAGCCGGCGTCGTCCTCACCTCTCCCAAGGGAGACAAGCTGCAGTACGTGCTGCAGATGCATTTCCGTGCGTCGAACAACGTCGCCGAATATGAAGCCCTGGTGCATGGGCTCAAGATGGCCAAGCAGATCGGAATCAGGAGGATTCTTTGCTTCGGAGACTCTGACCTGGTAACGCACCAGGTCTCAGGAGACTGGGATGCTAAGGACGCCAACATGGCCTCCTATCGCTTCTACGTGCAGCAGCTCAGCGGATTCTTTGAGGACTGCGAGTTCCACCATGTCCCCAGAGCAAACAACGAGGAAGCAGACCGGCTGTCCAAGATCGGCTCCACCAAGCAGGACATCCCAGCCGGAGTATCCCTGGAGATCATCCACAAGCCGTCCATCAAGCCTTCACCGGAATCCATATCCATCTATGTGCCTGGAGACCCGGCCCCGGCTCTGGTACCGTCACCGGACCCGGGGGCTGCCGTCTCGGGGCTGGAGGGGGCAGCCGGCCAGCCCAGCGCGGCCGGCTCGACGAAGGACAAGGGGATTGCCCGCTCCACGCCCGCTCCCCCAGCCGGACAATCAGGCGAAGCCGGCTCAACGACGGACCCGGGGGCTGCTGACCCTCTGGTCGCCAGTGTCTTCCACATACGGGAGATACCTTCGTGGGCGGAGCCATTCTCCAACTACCTCATCACTGGGGACTTGCCGCAAGACGAAGCGGAAGCTAGGCGAATTCAGCGCCGAGCTGGGGCATACACCATCATCAACAGCGAGCTGTACAAGCGCAGCGTATCAGGCATCTTCCAGAAGTGCATCGAGCCAGAAGAAGGGACAGAGCTGCTAAGAGAAATACACCAAGGGGAGTGCGGACATCACGCATCTTCCAGAGCCTTGGTGGCCAAAGCCTTCCGCCATGGTTTCTATTGGCCGACGGCCAAGTAGAATGCAGAGCAGCTGGTGAAGCAGTGCAATGGCTGCCAGCGCTTCTCCAAGCACAGAAACACTCCAGCGGCAGCCCTCAAGACCATCCCGCTCACCTGGCCGTTCGCTGTCTGGGGCCTGGACATGGTAGGGCCATTCAAGACCGCACCCGGGGGCTTGACACATCTGCTGGTAGCTGTGGACAAGTTCACCAAGTGGATCGAGGCCAAGCCAATCAAGAAACTTGACGGCTCGTCCACGATCAAGTTCTTCAACGAGATCATCACGAGATATGGAGTTCCCCACAGCATCATCACCGACAATGGGACGAACTTTGCGAAGGGAGTCTTTGCTGATTACTGTGGTTAAAAGGGCATCCGGCTGGACCTAGCATCAGTGGCGCACCCTCAGTCAAATGGACAAGTGGAAAAGGCAAATGGGCTGATCCTGGCCGGCATGAAACCAAGACTGGTCGAGCCTCTCGAGCGCTCAGCCGGCTGTTGGGTCGAGGAGCTGCCCTCAGTGCTCTGGAGCCTGCGCACCACTCCAAACCGCTCTGTGGGCTTCACACCCTTCTTCCTAGTCTATGGAGCAGAGGCAGTGTTACCCACGGACATCGAGTTCGACGCTCCCAGAGTTGTCCAGTACACGGAGAAACAAGCAAAAGAAGCTCGCGAAGATGGCATCGACCTCCTCGAGGAGGCTCGAGAGCAGGCTCTGGCTAGATCAGCGCTCTACCAGCAGCAGCTACGATGATACCACAGCCGGAAAATTCGCCCGCTCGCGTTTCGCGAAGGTGATCTCGTACTCCGGCTGGTCCAAAGCACTAAAGGCATGCATAAGCTGTCTCCTCCCTGGGAGGGACCGTTCATTGTCAGCCGGGTGTTGGGCAATGGGGCGTATTACCTCATCGACGCACAAGAGCCTAGAAAGAACAAGGCAGATAACTCTGACAAGGAGACCGAGCGTCCCTGGAATGTCAGTCTCCTAAGACCTTTCTTCTGTTAAGGCGAAAGCTTGTACCCCGAAAAATGTGTCAATGAATAAAGGAAAACGGAGCGGCAAGTTACGGCCGGCTCCGGGGAAAAACACTCCGTGCATGTTTTGCTTCCTGCGTTATTCACTTGACCGGCAGCCGGCTCCAGGCACCGAGCCACAGCCGGCTGCCCCGAAAATGATCGATCTCTCGCCAGCCGGATGAGTACTGCATATGACGAAGGTCTCGAGCCCAACCTCCACCTTCCAGCTCCGCGTAGCCAGACGGATAGGAGCCGGCAGGCCACATACGAGGGAAAGCCGCGGAGCAGAACCACAAACGATAGAAAAACCGCTCAACCAAGCGTTAGGGGCAGTGTCTGTCAACTAATCATAGGCTAGCACGAGTCGGGGGCCCAACAGACCGAAGTACTACTTCTCACTCCGCGGCATGCTCCCACCCTAGGCCGGCATTCGGCTGCCGGCCCAAGGGAGACCAATCGGCACCAGGCTGCCGGTTGGGGGTAGAAGGGCCGAAGGGTGGGAAGATTAAGGAAAAGGTTGAGGGAACCGGGCAAATGCAAAGCCAGCGACTAGCTGATAGGCATAGTCTTTGACGTTTGGGCTGAGAAGCCACGCCCAAGAGGTTCGAAGCTAGGGTTACCTCGCTGGGCGATTGGCATCGTTCGCGAAAAATTAGTTTCGAGCTAGCTGTCAGTCCAGCTACCCCAAAACTCGGGGGCTAGGGGGAAAGGGAATTGGCCCTCAGAAGCAGGCCAGCTCCAATACCTCGCCGGCTGTTCGAGCAGCCGGCGCTGCGACACGATCGGTAAAACGAGCAGCGAAATCGAAACCTAACACTTGCAAGGCAACGGCTAAAGCCGAAAACCAGGAGGCTTACTCCAATCGTGACTTGGAACGTGCGAAGGCTCGGGAAAGGGAACATGCCGGCTCCGACCCTTGCCCGAGCCGGTACAAGATGCAGTTCCCGTTCCGTGCACGCTGGAGCCGGAGCTAGCCCATCTTTCCTAGAGCCGGCAAGCAGAAGCGCCGGCCCATCCGCGCCGGAGCCGGAGCTAGCCTGCGCTCCCCATAGCCAGCTAGCAGGAGCATCATTCCCTCTGCATCGAAGCCGGAGGAGCCCCGCCCGAAGCGTTTGCGCAGGCTAGTGACTATCGTAGTCTCTACCTACGGATTCACGCAACAAGCGATCTCGCTAAGAGAAGAACCATCGCGGCGCAGCGGTATCAAGCAGAGGACGTTTTGCGCGATGGCAAAAGCACACAATTGAGAAAGACATTCACATAGCAAACAAAGAAGGGCAAGTGAAGATTTGCAGGAAACTAAAGAAGGTTCTTAGCCATACGGCTGGTGGTTACATAATAAGGGCCACGCTAAGGGCCGGAATAGCAAAAGGACTCCCCCGCCTAACCCCTAGACTCCTGCTGACGACGACGTCGCCGAGAGGGAGGCTTCGGGGCAGCTCGCCGATCATGACCAGGGGGAGTAGGCGCGGGCGCAGCCGGAGCCATCGATGACGCGGACGCAGAGGATGT
Source organism: Dactylis glomerata (assembly GCA_007115705.1). Classification (NCBI taxonomy): domain Eukaryota; kingdom Viridiplantae; phylum Streptophyta; class Magnoliopsida; order Poales; family Poaceae; genus Dactylis; species Dactylis glomerata. The sequence continues at coordinate 2,970,574 of QXEO01001278.1, read as the reverse complement.
GCGACCCGACGCGGTGGGTCAGGATGAGAGACCACCCCCGCTCCAGGCCATAGTCGTGGAAGAACCGCCCCACCCCCTGGTGAGGTAGCTCTTCCCCTCCCCGTCATGGAGGACCTCGACGTCGTACAGCGGCTGCCCGCCACTGCCGTCCTCGATCATGAAGCTCGTTGGGGGATTCCTCCCCATGGTGCCAACGAAGCTGGCAGGGAGCGGTAGACGCTCATTGCTCCCAGCCAGCAGGGGCGCCAAGGCAGTGGCAAACCCATGCACCAGAACATAGGAAAGCCGCTGCTTGGTGGGTGGCCGCGGCGGCGCCTTCCGCGCTTTCCCGGCGGCCGCGCTGGAGGAACCGCCGACGTCCAGACCGGCGAGGCCTGGAGGGGCGGCCCCGAACGCCATCGCGGCGCCGACGAGGGCCGCCGCCGCTTGCAGGGGCGTCCCGGTGAGGCCGGCGACGGAGGTCGCAGCCGTGGAAACCGCGGCGCCGCAGGCAGCCGCAGCCGCAGTCCCGCCAGGAGCCGCGGCGCTGAAGGAGGAGTGGCCGATCCTAAGGGGCCCGGCGGCAGCAGCGGTGGTGGCCGCGGCCGCAAGCGCAGCCAGGGTCTTCTTGTTGCGGCTGCCCTGCGGGCGACCGCGTTTCCGAGGCATCGGCGGCTTCCCCGCCAGGCCACCAAGCGAGCGACCACGCTCGCCTGACCCGCCGCCGGCCCCGGCTCCGCAGTTCACCCCGGACGCCAACATTGAGAGCGGAGCGGGAGTTGTGGGGGCGACGGTTCCGGCCAGGCAGGGAAGTGGAGGCAACAGGTGAAGGAAGCGAAGCGCTCGAGAGTGAGGAAAACCCTTGAAGGCTTCGAGATTTAAAGGATAACCCACGACGTTTCAGCAACCAACTTCCGTATCGTGTGCCACTGCGACAGTTGCCACAGCGGATCATGGGAGGAGTTGACGGGACGCGTCGTTTCAGCATGATGACTTGGGAAGTTGTGGCAATGATGATTCCGAAGTCAAAATGATGGGACCAGTCATTGGCAGGCTGCGCCAGCCGCCGCGTGGAAACGAGACCCGAGGCGGTGCAATTTCCCAAGAGGCAGCGCGCCGGCTCGCGGCCTCCGACCAGGCCGTGTCCTGGAGCCGGTTCGTCCCGAGACGGCCGAGAAAACTCCGCAAGGCCCAGCCCCGACGACTAGATCGACCAAGTCGAACCGGAGGCCCTGGGACTTCGATGAAGACGAGCAAGACTTCGGCGAAAAGAAGAACCCGCCGAAGCCCCATGCTAGCCCATGAGACTTCGCCAGTTTCGGGGGCTAGTGTCGTGGGGATGACTTAGGGGGCGCATCACGGGCCAGGCAGTATGCCGGCTGGCGTCCCAGGAGTCCACACGGTTTTCCCCACGAGAAGACCGGCTCCGTCCGAAGGGCCGGCTGCGCCAGCAGCCGGCTGGCGACTCCGCGGGGAGAGCTGGAGCCGGGCGATGAAGACAAAACCTCTCAACGGTTGTCTGGCCAAAAGCAGGACGGTCCCGACAAGAACGGCAGAGGCGCAGGACGGGAGTGACGAGCGCCACGACCGACCAATGAGAGGACGAAGACCCTTCCCCACGACGGGATCCGAGGCAAAGGAGAGGGGATATGCCCTCCAGATGCCGGCCCAGGGAAAAGGTACTTTATAAAGTTCCTTTGCCAGAGCACGGCCAGAGGGGATGACGCCAAGGACGCCGCCGCCGAGGAGCCGGCAGCCGGCCGAAGCGTTACCAAAACCTGTAACCAGGCCCCCGTCTATATAAGGGGGCCTGGACCCTTAGCATAGGAGAGATCCGATCTTCTTCTTCCTCCTCTAGCCGAACAGCTCGAGGAGCACTGTAATCGCTACTATCCAATCAATACGAAGCAGGCAGGAAGTAGGGGTTTACCTCCAACCGGGAGGGCCCTAAACCTGGGTAAACCGAGGTGTCTCTGTTGGCACAATCCCGAGCCAGAACCATCGTCACCAACGTCGAGCCCCTCCGATAAGCCTCCCCATGGCTACTGTCTCCAAATTCCCACGACAATATGCTTTGTTTACATTACACACTTTGCTTAATGCAATTATCTGTTGTTCGCAACTTAATACTTGTGGAGTTCTCAGATTGATTCGCCACAAGTGGATTATTAGTCATAGATGTAGTTGGATGGCGGTCTATGTATCTTGTTGTAATGCCCAGAGTAAATCTCATAGTGATCCTCTCGACATATCATGTTGTCTTTATTCTATCAATTGCCCAACTATAATTTGTTTACCCAGCATGTGTTATTTTATCTTATGGAGAGACACCACTAGTGAACTGTGGACCCCGGTCCTATTTCCTTTATATTGCTATCACCTGTTTACTTTACTCGCATTGTTTACTTTACACGCATACTATTACTATTTACCACTCGATACGCTCATTCCTTTGTTTACAGCAAACCGGTGAGATTGACAACCTCATCGTAAGTTGGAAGCAAAGTATTTGGTTGTGTTGTGTGCAGGTTCCGCGTTGCAGCTGGCAAAGCAAAGCACTGGACGAGGCGCCTTATAAATTGTCCAGAGCTGTTGCAAGCTAGCAAGCATCACCTTCAGTCGTTTGGCTTCTTTCCCTTCGGATCGATAAACCTTGGTTTCTTATTGAGGGAAAACCTTGCTGCTATATTCATCATACCTTCTTCTTGGGGTTCCCAACTGGACGGTGAAAAACTATCAACACCGTACTGCATCATCCACCGCCATCTCCATCGACGTTTCTGTCTCCCATGATAAGGAGGGAGTAGTTCTCCCCCGGGGCTGAGGGCCCTACCGGTAGCTATGTGGTTCATCTCTCTCTCCCATGATGTGATCTATATGTGATCATGAGCTTTGTATCTAGTTGAATTGGTAGATGTTGTTCTTCATATATTATGCTACTCCAGTGCTTTATTATTGTAATCTCCGAAGACACCTTGTACCTTGATGTGAAGGTGACAGTGTGCGCATTTTGTGTGTCTCTTTGGCTAGTGTCTCTATGAATTATTGGTGTTTGTTGGAACCATCTAGTGCGCTCAAGGTGATAGTGTGGGGCAATCTAGTTTGGGGAAATGCGAACTTTGAGGAGTGCTTCGTAGACCTACACATGATTAGTGTTTGTTATCCATCAGAGAATAGTTTAGAATAACATAGTGAAGATAGATATTTATGTGTTCAATTATGTTATCTTTGTTGAGAGTGTCCACTAGTGAAAGTATGATCCCTAGGCCTTATTTCTAAACATTAAAAAACCGTTTACATTCAGTTCTATTACATGTTTGCTCACAGTGATATTTATTTCAGATTGTATTTACTACTTATAATCATCCATATTACTTGTATTTCACTATCTCTTTCCCGAACTAGTACACCTATACATCTGACAGGTGTATTGGGTGTGTTAGGGACACAAGAGACTTCTTGTATCGTAATTCAGGGGTTGCTTGAGAGGGATACCTTTGACCTCTTCCTCCTTGAGTTCGATAAACCTTGTGTGATCCACTTAAGGGAAACTTTTTGTTGTTCTACAAGCCTCTGCACTTGGAGGCCCAACACTGTCTACAAGAATAGAAGCGTGCGTAGACATCAAGATCTTTTCTGGCGCCGTTGTCGGGGAGGTAAGGTAAAAGGTACTCACATCCTCTGGCTACTAAGCTATCTTCTAGTACTGTTGCTGGTGTGTGAGTGCTCGAAGTTATTTCCTTTAGATTCTGCAATTATATCTTTTTGTTTGTTATTTTTATTTTCACTAGTTAGGCTTAATGGAAAACAAAGAGCTTTATAGTATTTTTCCTGAGTTAGGACATGAAATGTTTGAAGAGAAAACTAAAAAACCTATGGAACTTTATTTGCATGCTAATAGCAATGTTGTTAGTATGAATTCTTTGAACACCGTTATTGCTAATGCTATAAAAATGTCTAAGCTTGGGGAAGCTGGTTATGAGCATGATATTTTTAGTGCCCCAACTTTAGAGGAGAAAATTCGCTCTGATGATACTTTATCTTCCATATGTGATAATTCTAATGATGCTTGTGATCCTCATACTGAAAGTATCTCTTTTAAAATACCTATGAAAATTGTTGAACATGCTATGAATAACTGCTATTTAGGAGATGGAACTGTCCATCCTGGTGATCATTTGCTCTTTATACATGAATTATGCGAGTTGTTCAAGTGTGCAGGTATTTCAACAAGCCAAGTTAAGAGGAAGCTATTCTCTTTATCACTAAATGGCAGAGCTACGGAATGATATAAGATATTGAAGAATGGCCGATCTATTGGCTGGGAGGAAATTGTATCTCTCTTTTATTCTAAATTCTATCCTTCTAGTGAGATTCATAAAGATAGGAATTATATTTATAATTTTTATCCTCAGGATGGAGAAAGAATTGCCCAAGCGTGGGGAAGATTGAAGTCACTAATGCTCAAATGTCCCATTCATGAGCTCCCCCATAATATTGTTATTAATAATTTTTATGCAAGGCTTTCAGGACATTTCAAGGACTATCTAGATGCCTGTTTTGAGGGGTCTTTCACAAGCAAGGAGGTTGAAGCCAAGTGGGATCTGCTTGAAACAATTCAAAGCAATATCAAAGATTGGGATTGTGACAAAGGTAAAGAATCGGGTATAAACTATGAGTATGATTGCATTAAGTCTTTCGCTGAAACTGTTGATTTTCAAGAGTTTAGTGCTAAATATGGTCTTGATTCTCAAATTACGGTTGATTGCTATAGAGCCTTTGCTTCTCATATTAATGTTCCTAAAGGAAATTGGGACGTGTATCATGAACCTTTTGAAGACACCTGCATGGAAAGTGAAATTGTTATTGATGATTGCAATAAACATGCTCAAACTTCTGAAAGTACTATTTCTTATAAGCATGTTAATTTTTGTGGAGCACTTAGACCTTGTGAAAAAATCAAATCAAAGAATATTATTGTATCCACCACAGGAATGAAAAAACTAGAATGTGGGACAAGGCTCTAAATGAGCTCGATGAAAAGGTTTGTGCCCTCTATCCTTTTATTTGTGAACTTTGCTATAAAGTGGGTCATTTCAATTTTCAATGCTCAGGCTATGATAATAGCATTTCTAATCCAATGAGTACTGCAAGTTAGTATTGTGATGACATGATCACTCCTAATCAGCATGATGAGCTTACTTTATTTTTGGGGTGTGAAGAGTTATCAAGAAAAACTTCTTTTGTAGATATGAGTGCTTTTGATATGAATAGCGTCCCGCATGGTTGTCATCTTTATTATGTTGATAATTGCCACACAAATACTTACATACAAAATGTTATAAAAGATGAGACTTTACCAAAATATGACAAGACTAACATGTGTTTTGTTCTTATTAATGAAAAGGAGGAATCCTCCAAAGTTTCTTCTATCGTTTCTATCAATGAACCAGGGTATGTCGAGAAGCTTCCTTTCAAGCCTCTCCCTCTTAAAGAAGGGAATAAGAAGAAGAAGAGAAGGAGTTAAAGGAGAGAGGAAATAGTATCTTCCCCTAAGCATGTTGCTCCTATTATAGTTTTTGCTGATGAGTCTAAACTTGATGATGTTCCTATGCCTGTTACCTATAGTAGTGATCATGATTGGGAAAAGCACTCTAATTTTGATATTGGAAATCTCTTTGGTACCAATTCTAAAAATGATGATATTAATAATTGTTGCACTATTAGTACTGACGAGGGTTAAACTCGACAAATGTCCTAGATGAAGGACTTAGGATCGGGGAGATAGGACATCGGATGAACTCGAAGGTAAATTCAGTCAAACAAGGTGGCTATGAAAGTAAACGTGGGTGTAAAACCTGGCTCGCTTTCAATCTGTCCCACACCGTCCCCTCCTGGCCCCTTTATATAGGTGGCCAGGTCTCAAGGATCGGGTGGGATCCGATACAGATTACAATATCGACATATGACATGAACTCATATTTCGACTAGTATTATAATTGGGCCTAGCTTAACGGGCCTCAGGGGTACTCAACTAACGGGCTTTATTATCTATACCCTTGTCAGTAGCCCCCGAGATTCTAACAGAATTGTAGATTCGGGTTAAATCTTAGATCTTCATTTCTTTGACTTGATCAATACTTGACTTCTTCAAATCTTGAAATCTTCGACTTGGTCTTTCGACTTATCTTTTTCTATAATATCTTGCAAGGGGTTTTGATGAACAAGCCTGACAACTCTGACGGATCAAGAGGTCAGTTAACTGCCCGAACAGACACTTGCCACCTACTTCAAATTCAATCCCCTTGGACTTGAATTCGGGAAACCGGTCAAACCCACTCTTTTGCCGCATTTAGGACTTACAGAGAATGAGTCCCAGTGGTTCTCAGGGTACCCAGTGCGTCCACCAGGATTTTTCTTCGCGTCGTAGACACGAATACATACCAGCAGAGCGCATCCATGTGCGTGTACCAGGCCACACAGGATGGATCCTGGGGTCTTACCTTCGTGATATATTTCAGTCACGGCATTCGAGTTTTGTCGCGATGACGCAACCCGAGAATTATATGTCGCAGCCTTGTTTGACTGTTCCAGCGTACAAAATATTCGGGTTTATCCAACCTTGATTGATAAAAATCTTCCTCCCGATGGTAGAAATGATGCTTCCAAAATCTTATTCGCCTTCATTGTTCATTATAAAACATCGTCGGGGGCGCGCCAAGCACTCCCAATGGGAGTAGCCCCCTAGGCTATAGTCGAAAAAATCTTTTTTCGAGTATAGTCTCAAAGACAACGTGCCTTCTTTCATGTCGTGAGATCATAATGTGACTCAATAATATCGTCGGGTGCGTGCCCAGCGCTCCCGATGGTAGTAGCCCCCGAGGCTATAGCTGAATATTTTTGGGTATAGACTCAAAGAATGATTCCTCTTTTACCAGGCTCAATTTTTCATCGGCTTCCTTGATCTTCCCTTATTCAAGTTTGCAAACTCGAACCATCTTTGGAATGTTCATCTTACTAGCGTCCACTGCTTATCATACTCTTCAGTTCTCGTTACCCATATGTTTGTGACGTCATTAATCTGTTTGTAATTATCTCTAGATTTTGACTGTTACCCATGGGCAGTGCGGTAATTTCACAATTTCTCTGCCCGTTAGTGGGCTACCGTTTTCGCTCCTTGCGCCACGTCTCAGCCCACGTTCTGTTACCTGGAAGCTATATAAGGGGAGAGTGGGGAAATTTACTGTTTACTAGTTCATTACTTCCGCCGCCGCCGCCATTGTTGCAATCTCTGCGCTCCTTTGATCTCCTGCTTAGCCCCCGTGCGCATATCGTAGATGCGCGGGAAGCATCAAGCGCAGAAACACAAGATGACCAAGGGGATGAACGCCGCGACCAGCTGGGTACCTTCTATCTTTACACAGAATGAGCCGGACAAGGTCCGAGCGGATGGCCTCGTTTCCGATGACGACCAGGTTATCTTCCCAAGCACTGAACGGATCCCCAAGCCTAGAGATGGTTTTTGGGTGATGTTCTTTGCCTATCTCTTGCGTGGTCTTTCCCTTCCTGCCCACGAATTCCTTCGTGGGCTTTTTTTTGTTTATGGTGTGCAGCTTCACCAGCTCACACCAAACTCCATCTTACACATTGCTTGTTTCATAACTCTTTGCGAGTTGTTTCTGGGGATTGGTCCCCACTTTCTTCTTTGGAGATCCCTCTTTCGGCTCCGCCCCAGTGTTGCATTGTCCAAGAAACCCGAACTGGGTGGAGCTTGTATCTCTGTTCGTTCCAAATCACAATATTTGGAATTTTCAATGGCTGCCTCGGTACAAGGTTGGAGGACCAGGTGGTTTTACATCAAGGACCGAAAGAGTTCCTCCTCCGACAAGTACGACATTGCTCCATTTGATGCCTCCCAAGAATTGAAGAAATTGGCCTCGTGGGATTCGCCTCCCACGGAAGCTGAGATGGAGGAGATCAAGCCACTCCTGGCCCGCATCCAGGAGCTGAAAAGTGGTAGAGGAGGTGCACTTTCGGGTACACAACTCATGGCGTTTTTCCTGCAACGTCGGGTTCAACCCCTGCAGCATCGTCTCTCCAAGTTGTGGACTTTTTCCGGCTTGGGGGATCCTTCTCGGGTATCTGAAATTCTTATGGAGAAGAAGGATCTCGACAGGCATGTGAGAGCTCTTACTACTCTCACCAAGGATCATCAAGTTGCGGACTTAGCCGCAAGCCACTTCAACTCTGAGTATCCCTTGCCTGCGGTAATTTTTACTGTCTTTACTTTCCTTGCCTTTCTCTTATTATTGTTCGCCTTGTAACTTTCGGGTTGTTTGTCATTTCAGGATCATCGACTTCTTGTTTCTCGCCCTCCTCTCCCAGAGGGAGGGGCCATTCCACATGTTCCTATTTCTGCGGCCTCCGAAGCCCCCGAGACTGAGGACAACCAAGATGGCGATGAAGGCGAGGATTCGTTGGAAAGGACCAGTTCAACGACGTCACCTCCTCCCGCACTTTCTGAAGATCTTGTCGTGGACAAGAAGAGGAAACGTGTTGAAGAGTTTACTTCTTCCAGTGCCTCTGCCCCGAAGACTGTGGCCGGGGAAACCTTCGTGCCAGAGGACGGCGGAGAACTCTTCGACTTCATGGACTCATGAGTGTTCATCTGTTTGTTTTCATATATTTAGCTTTTTATTGTCGACCTTGATAGATGACTTTGTCTTTTTCTTCTTTTCTCAGTGAGGAGGAGAACCCGAAGAGATTTTGTCATGGGAATTTAGAGACAGTAGCCACGGGGTGGCTTATCGAGGGGGCTCGACAGTGGTGACGATGGGTCCGGCTCGGGATTGTGCCAACGGAGACACCTCGGTTTACCCAGGTTCAGGGCCCTCCCGGGTGGAGGTGAAACCCCTACTTCCTGCCTGCTTCGTATTGATTGGACAGTATCAATTACAATGCTCCTCGAGCTGTTCGGGCTAGAGGAGGAGGAAGAAGATCGGATCCCCTAGACTAAGGGTCCAGGCCCTCTTATATAGGCGGGGGCCTGGTTACAGGTTAGGTATCGATTCGGCCGGCTGTCGGCTCCTCGGTGGCGGCGTCCTTGGCATCATCCTCTGGCCCTGCTCTGGCAAAGGCACTTTATAAAGTGCCTTTTCCCCGGACCGGCATCTGGGAGGCATATCCCCTCCCTTTTGCCTCGGATCCCATCGTGGGGAAGGGTCTTCAGTCGCTGATTGGCTGAGGCCGGTTGTGGCGCTCGTCACTCCCGTCCTTGGCCTCTGTCGCTCTTGTCGGGGCCAGCCCACTTTCGGTGAAGCAGCCGTTGGGAGGCTTTTGTCTTCTTCGCCAGGCTCCAGCTCTCCTCGGTGGAGTCACCAGCCGGCTGCTGGCGCAGCTGGCCCTTCGGACGGAGCTGGCCTTCTCGTGCTAAAGCCGTGGGGACTCCTAGGACGTCAGCCAGCATATTGCTCGGCCCGTGGCATGCCCCATTAGTCATCCCCACGACATTAGCCCCCGAACTGGCAATGTCTCATGGGTTAGCATGGGGCTCCGACGGGTTCTCCTCCTCGCCGAAGTCTTGCTCGTTTTCATCGAAGTCCCAGGATTCTTGGTCTGATCTGGAGGTTGCTGGTTTTGAGGCCGAGTCATGCAAACCTCCTCCGGCCGTCTTGAGACGTTCCGGTTCCAGGCTTGACCCGGCTGGCGGCCGCGAGCTGACGTGCTGCCTCCTTGGGACTTGTGCCGCTTCGGGTCTTGCTCCCACGCTGCAGCCGGCGCAGTGCGCTAGTGGCCAGTCTTGTCATTTTGACTTCGGAATCACCACCGTCATAACTTCCCGAGTCATCATGTGGGGTGGAGTGACACACGTCCGCGACGTGTCCCATCAACTCCCCCACGATCCGCTGCGGCAACCGCAGCGGTTGTCCACGACGCAGGGATGGTTACCGAAACATCGGGGGGTTATTCCCTTCGCCGCTCTTCTTTAAATGCTGAGCGTGCTCGTTGTCGAAGACATCCCCTCGCTTCTCCTCTCATCTCGAGCCTCTCCTTTCCGAGCCCAGCCCGATCATGTCGTCCCTTAGCGGTTCCACTGCCAGCGATGACAAGGTCCCGGAGGGGAGCAAGGAGGAGGTCAAGGCACCGGAGACGGCGCCTTCCACATCTCGGAAACGCGATCGCCCGAAAGGGAGCCACAACAAGAGCACCTTGGAGGCCCTCGCGGCGAAGGCCGCCGCCGCTGCCTCCACCTCCGTCGTGCCCCAGGCGACCGGGGCTCCCAGCAACGCGGGCGTCCCGGAGAAACGGAGGCCCGGCCGTCCGAAGGGGAGTGGGAAGAAGACCGCTTCCGCGGCGGCTGCTGCTCCTTCATCGCCCCGCCGTCGTGGATGACCGATGGGCAGCAAGAACAAGAAGGCCCCCGCTGCCTTCAGGGTCATCGCCTCCACTTTCGCAAGGCCCCGAGCAACGGCTACACCTCCCGTGGGGCCATCACGGCCCTGGATGGAGAAACCGGCGCTCCAGCCACCGGCTTACATCTCGGCCGAGGGATGGTCCACCTGCATCATCCCCGTGCTTGCCGGTGCCCAGGATCTCCTCCGCCTTCCGACCCAGTTCACGAGCTCGATGGAAGACCAGGAGATGGCTTATGCCAAACTGCAGGAATGCAGCGGCGGCCAGCCCACGTACCGCGTCGAGGTCTACTACGACGGCCAGGGGGTGTGCTACTTCCGTGATGGGTGGTCGAAGTTCTTCATCGACTACGGCATGCACGAGGGTTGGTTCATCCTTCTCACCCGCCACGATGGGAAGGAGGACTTCACCATCTGCCTCTTTGATGGCACCCTCTCCGCCCGTGCCTTCGCCGCCCAGCCGTGAAGAGCGAGCCTTGTCGACCTCCAACGCGGACTTCTCCAGGGCGAAATCCATGCGGTGCTCGCGTCGGGCCGAGGAAGGCGAGCATACCCCGGGCTGGGAGTACTTGGCACTCTTAGGGTAGCGATTTAGGAGGCTTTTGTAATCATCAAACTTTCGCTTAATGAACCTTATCTTTCCTCATTTGCTGTGCGAATGCTCTTGCGTGAATGTCTTCTGCTTGTAGCCTAGCACTGTGACAATTCCTCGGCTAGGATCCTTCCTTGGATAGAACCGCTGCCGTGCGAATCTGTAGATAGGGACTACGACGGTCATTGGCTTGCGCAGACGCTCCGGGCGAGACCTTCCAGCCTTAGCACAAAAAGGAGCAGTGCTTCTACTGGCCGGCTCTGGGAAGGACGGACTAGTTCCGGCTCGGCGGGGTTGGACAAGAAACTGAGTCTTGTACCGGCTCGGGCGAGGACCGGAGCCGGCACGTTTCCCTTCCCGGGCCTTCGCACGTTCCTTGCTGCGGTTGGAGTAAATCTCCTAGTTTCTGGCTCTAGCCATTACTTTGCAAGTGTTAGGTTTCGATTCCGTCGCTTGTTTGCTGAACATGTCGCAGCGCCGACTGATCGGACAGCCGGCGAGGTACTGGAGCCAGCCCACTTCTGAGGGCCAATTCCCTTTCCCCCTAGCCCCTGAGTTTTGGGGTAGCTGGACTAACAGCTAGCTCGAAACTAACCTTCCATGTACGATGCCAACGTCGAATGAGGCAGCTCTAGCTTCGAACCTCTTGGACGCGGCTTCCCAGCCCAAACGTCGAGAGACTGTGACTATCAACCATTTGCTGGCTTTGCCTTTGTCTGGTTCCCTCAACTTTTTCCTTAATCTTCCCACCCTTCGGCCCTTCTACCCCCAACCGGCAGCCTGGTGCCGGTTGGTCTCCCTTGGGCCGGCAGCCGAATGCCGGCCTAGGGTGGGAGCGTGCCGCCGAGTGAGAAGTAGTACTTCAGTCTATCGGGCCCCCGACTCGTGCTAGCCAACGCTTAGTTAACAGACACTGCCCCTAACACCTGGTTGAGTGATTTTTCTATCATTTTACAGTTTTGCTCTGCGGCTTTCCTTCGTATGTGGCCTGCCGGCTCCTATCCGTCTGGCTGCGCAGAGCCAGAAGGCGGAGGTTGGGCTTGAGACCTTCTTCATACGTAGTACTCATCCGGCTGGCGAGAGATCGGTCGTTTTTTGGGGCTGCCGGCTGTGGCTCGGTGCCCGGAGCTGGCTACCGGTCAAGTGAATAACGCAGGAAGCAAAACATACACGAAGTGTTTTCCTCGGAGCCGGCCGTAACTGGCCGCTCCGTTTTCCTTTATTCATTGACACATTTTTTGGGGTACAAGCTTTTGCCTTAGCAGAAGAAAGGTCTTAGGAGACTGACATTCCAGGGACGCTCTGTCTCCTTGTCAGAGTTATCTGCCTTGTTCTTTTTGGGCTCTTGTGCGTCGATGAGGTAATATGCCCCATTGCCCAGCACCCGGCTGATAATGAACGGTCCCTCCCAGGGAGGAGATAGCTTGTGCATGCCCTTAGTGCTTTGGACCAGCCGGAGTACGAGATCTCCTTCACAAAATGCGAGCGGGCGAATTTTCCGGCTGTGGTATCGTCGCAGCTGCTGCTGATAGAGCGCTGATCTGGCCAGAGCCTGTTCTTGTGCCTCTTCTAGGAGGTCGACGCCATCTTCACGAGCTTCTTTTGCTTGGATCTCCGTGTACTGGACAATTCTGGGCGTATCGAACTCGATGTCCGTGGGCAGCACCACTTCTGCTCCGTAGACCAGGAAGAAAGTTGTGAAGCCGACAGAGCGATTTGGAGTGGTGCGCAGGCTCTAGAGCACTGAGGGTAGCTCTTCGACCCAACAGCTGACTGAGCATTCGAGAGGCTCGACCAGTCTTGGTTTGATGCCGGCCAGGATCAGCCCATTTGCCTTCTCCACTTGCCCATTTGTCTGAGGGTGCGCTACTGACGCTAAGTCCAGCCGGATGCCTTTCTGGCCACAGTAATCAGCAAAGACTCCCTTCGCGAAGTTTGTCCCATTGTCGGTGATGATGCTGTGGGGAACTCCATATCTTGTGATGATCTCATTGAAGAAGTTGATTGTGGACGAGCCGTCGAGTTTTTTGATTGGCTTGGCCTCGATCCACTTGGTGAACTTGTCCACAACAACCAACAGATGCGTCAAGCCCCTGGGTGCGGTCTTGAATGGCCCTACCATATCCAGGCCCCAAACTGCGAACGACCAGGTAAGCGGGATGGTCCTGAGGGCTGCCGCTGGAGTGTTTCTATGCTTGGAGAAGCGCTGGCAGCCACTACTGCAGAATATCCTACCAGTGACGGGCTCAAAAGGCCCATTAGTGACAGGCAAGGATCCCATCACTGGTAACGCGTCACTGGTAACATGTTACCAGTGACGGGCACTTGCCCGTCACTAGTGATAACTTACTAGTGACAGACGTTTATTTGTGCTCGTCACTAGTTAGTTTTCACGGGTAGTGCAATACGACCCTAGCAGCGACTGATCCTTTGGTAGTACGGTAGTTTGCTTGTCACTAGTAAATTGTTTGGATTAAAAATATTAAATTTTCACATCAATAACACAATATGATCAGAAGCACTCATAGATAACAAAATATGATCATACTACAAAGTGGAATTATAACATCGATGGCACACAAAATGGAAAACAAGTTTGTTGTCATTTCTAAACAACCAACACCTCTAATTTAAAGCGTCCTACTCTTGTGAAGTTAAAGCTTCCACCATCAACTTCCCAGGGGCAGCCATCGATTCAGTCAGTAGCCAGCAAGCGTTTATCGACAGCATATTAGTTCACATCACAACACGCGCTTGGCACCAACAACTTGAGGTTTTCAGCATTCATCTGCATGGGGCAGAAAATAGAACAATCACTTATTTAGTAATATAAATAACATTTTGCTGCTGCCAAGTATGATAACTAAAAGTCTCGGTACTATATGAGAAAAATCATATGCTAATTTGGTGCATACGACAAGAAAAGTGATTATCTATTGATGTGTGCATTTAAGAAAGTATAATTGCTCGAATAATAGATTAGTATTTCTGCATGTAGTTAGTGAATTAAAGAAGATTGGCACTATTGTAACACAAATGATCTTGCCTACGGAGGGAACATATCAAACCATCCATAGAACATTGTCATAAGTTACAACAATTATGATCAAACTAACAAACATAATTCATGACATTAGTATTAAAAAAAGTGATGGGAATACAAACCCGGTGGCAAGGATTTATTCTAGAAGTGATAAAAGCAGCATACTGAATGCTAAAGTGTTGCTAGTACAACACGGCTTGGGGTTCCACAAATAAATGGCTGGAGAAAATTTTCTCAAACTGCACAAAAGCCATTGCACTGTTTCACCAGCTGCTCTGCATTTTGCTTGGCCGTTGGCCAGTAGAAGCCATGGTGGAAGGCTTTGGCCACCAAAGCTCTGGAAGATGCGTGATGTCCGCACTCCCCTTGGTGTATTTCTCTTAGCAGCTCTATCCCTTCTTCTGGCTCGATGCACTTCTGGAAGATGCCTGATACGCTGTGCTTGTACAGCTCGCTGTTGATGATGGTGTACGCCCCTGCTCGGTGTTGAATTTGCCTAGCTTCCGCTTCGTCTTGCTGCAAGTCCCCAGTGATGAGGTAGTTGGAGAATGGCTCCGCCCAGGAAGGTATCTCCCGTATGTGGAAGACACTGGCGACCAGGGGATCAGCAGCCCCCAGGTCCGTCGTCGTGCCGGCCTCATCTGGTTGTCCGGCTGGGGGAGCGGGCGTGGAGCCGGTAGTCCCCATGTCCTTCGTCGATCCGGCCACGCTGGGCCGGCCGGCTGCTTCCTTCAGCCCCGAGTCGGCAGCCCCCGGGTCTGGTGGTGGCACCTGAGCTGGGGCAGGGTCTCCAGGCACGTAGATGGATGGAGATTCCGGTGAGGGCTTGATGGTCGGCTTGCGGATGATTTCCAGCGACACCCCGGCTAGGATATCCTGCCTGGTGGAGCCAATCTTGGATAGCCGGTCCGCCTCGTCGTTGTTTGCTCTGGGGACATGATGGAACTCGCAGCCCTCAAAGAATCCGCTGAGCTGCTGCACGTAGAAGCGGTAGGAGGCCATGTTGGCGTCCCAATCCCCTGAGACCTGGTGCATCACCAGGTCGGAGTCTCCAAAGCAGAGGATCCTCCTGATGCCAATCTGCTTGGCCATCTTGAGCCCATGCACCAGGGCTTCGTACTCGGCGATGTTGTTCGATGCACGGAAGTGCATCTGCAGCACGTACTGCAGCTTGTCTCCCTTGGGAGAGGTGAGGACGACGCCGACCCCCAAGCCCCCGAGCAACTTGGAACCATCGAAATGCATGCGCCAGTGGGTGGAGTCTGGAGCCGGCGGCAGGTACTGGTGCTCTCCCCAGTCAGAGAAGAAATCCGCTATGATCTGTGACTTGATCGTCGTCCTGGGCTTGTACTGGATGGTATGAGCTGCAAGCTCGATCGCCCATTTGTCCACTCTGTCTGACGCATCCTTGCACCCAATGATCTCCGAGAGTGGAGTGGTGCTCACCACCGTGATGGGATGCTCCTCGAAGTAGTGCTTTAGCTTCTTGGCCGCCATGTACATGCCATATGCGACCTTCTGGTAGTGCGGGTAGTTTTGCTTGGAGAGAGTGAGCACCTCACTCAGGTAATACACCGGGCAATGGACCGGCAGCTCCTTGCCTTCCTCGGTGCGCTCCACCATGATCATGACGCTGATGACTCGCGGAGTAGCCGCGATGTAGAGCAGCATCGGCTCTCGCGGAGCCGGCGCAGCCAAGATTGGTGCGGTAGACAAGGCTCGCTTGAGGTCGTTGAAGGCATCATCAGCGCGCTGGGACCAAACGAAGTGGTCCGTCTTCTTCATCAGCTGGTACAGCGGCATGGCCTTCTCCCCGAGCCGGCTAACGAACCGGCTGAGCGAGGCTAAGCAACCAGCAAACTTCTGCATGTCTCTGAGCTGGGTGGGCTTCTCTAGGGCCTCGATGGCTTTTATCTTCGAGGGGTTAGCCTCGATCCCTCGCTGGGAAACGATATAACCTAGGAGCTGTCCAGCCGGCACACCAAAGGTGCACTTCTCTGGGTTGAGCTTCATGCGATAGCACCGCAGGTTGGCAAAGGTCTCCTTGATGTCGTCCAGGAGCGTGCCGCTCTGCTTGGTCTTCACCACCATGTCGTCCACATAAGCGTGCACGTTTCTCCCAATCTTCCCTTGTAGGCATCGCTGCATGGTCCGCTGGTAAGTGGCTCCAGCGTTCTTCAGGCCAAACGGCATGGTAACATAGCAGTAGGCTCCGTATGGGGTGATGAAGGAGGTCTTGATCTGATCCAGCTGGAAGAGCGGGATCTGGTGGTAGCCTGAATAGGCATCCAGGAAGGACAGCAGGTCGCAACCAGCTGTGGAGTCGATCACCTGGTCAATCCGTGGTAGTGCGAAAGTATCCTTGGGGCAGGCCTTGTTGAGGCTGGTGTAGTCGATACACATTCGCCAAGTGTTATTATTCTTCAGAACCAAGACCGGGTTTGCAAGCCAGTCAGGGTAAAATACTTCCATGATAAAGCTGGCTGCAAGGAGCCAGGCAATCTCCTCGCCAATAGCTTTCCTCTTCTCTTCTGCAAAGCGCCGCAGCGGCTGTTTGAACGGCTTGGCATCTGGCCGGACGTTGAGTGAGTGCTCAGCCAGCTCCCTTGGCACACCTGGCATGTCCTTTGGAGACCATGCGAAGATGTCCCGATTCTCACGGAGGAAGCTGGTGAGCTCGCTTTCCTATTTAGCAGAAAGGCCAGTGCCGATGATGACATACTTGGTGGGATCACTCTCATCCAGCAGGATCTTCTTGGTGTCGTTGGCCGGCTTGAACTACTCCACCGGTGACTGGCGAACCGGCACATCTTGCTGGGTAAGCTCCACGCGATGCAGAAGCTGCCGCTTCTCCTCGGCGATGACCAGTGCCTCTGCCAGCTGCGAGCTCTCCTTTGCGCAGACCAGGGACTTCTTGAAGCCTCCCGTGATGGTGATTATACCTCTGGGTCCTGGGAGCTCCATCTTTAGATAGGCGTAATGCGGGACAGCCATGAACTTGGCCAGGGCTGGACGGCCAAGCAGCGCGTGGTAGGGACTGCTGATGTCCACCACCTCGAACCAGATGGGCTCACGGCGGCTATTCCCCTTATTTCCAAAGAGAACCTCCAGCTGCACCTTGCCCAAAGGGGTGCAAGAATGCCCAGGCACGATGCCATGGAAAGTGAGCCGGCTCGGTTTCAGCTGAGCAAGCGGGATGCCCAACTTCTCCAGAGAGCTTCGGTAAAGAAGGTTGATACTACTACCGCCGTCGATGAGCACGCGGGAGAACCGGCACATGTGCATATCTGAGCACACAACAGGGTCCAAGACCAGAGCGTACTCTCCAGGGCTTGGCATTAGCCTCGGATGGTCCTCGCGCCCCCAGGTAATGGCTGCCTCAGACCAATGCATGAACTGGGGTTCTGTAGGCATTACAGTGTTCACCTCTGCCTCATGCCAAAGGTCATTCCTTTTATCCTTGCAGGGGGTAGGGAAGATGTGATATTGCTCAACATCCACCGGGAAGTCATCATCTTGGTCCGGCTCGCCTCCAGCCGGGTCGTGTTGTTGGTCCTCCTGACCTCCAGCCGGTTGCGCTTGCGACGTACCAGGGATCTGCCGAGCGCGTTGCTCCAGCTCTCTCATGAAACGGCACTGACGCGTGGAATGGGTCGCTTCCCTACCCGGGGAGGTGTGGAACTTACACGGCTGATCAAGTGCAGCATCGAGGGTGTACTTGCCCTCTTTGCGCCCATGACCGCTACCGGCAGCCCCCGGGCCTCCTTGGTCAGAAGCCGCTCGCTTTGAGCTAGCAGATCCTCTAGGGAACGCATTGACGTGGTCAAGCTGCAGGTGGATGTGCAGTGCCGATGGGCGAGTCTGGGACTCCGACCCTGGCACGGGCACCGGGATCTGGTGTGGCCTGCCTGCTCCGCCACCTTGCTGAACGCGGCGGCCCTGGGCGTTGCCTCTCGGGGCACGACCGCCCTGTCCATGCCCTCCGCGGCCTCGGCTCGCCGCTGGTGACCGCTGGATCTGGCCGGGGCCCACGGTGGCGAAGCTGCGCCGCAGGTCACGAGCAAGCTCGGTCGGTGCATCTCCATGCACGTCGTAGAACTCGCTGAGCGTGGTGCTCGCGCGGCACCGGTTGGCCTCGTCCTCAGCTACCTTGCTGAGGAGGACGAGACGTGTCCGCTCCAGGGCCTCAGCGACCCGGGCGGGGTCGATGACGCGGTCGAGCGGTGCGCGCAGGTCCACGACGGCGATATCCGAGGTGTCCTGCTCTGGGAGTGAAGCATTCTGCTCCAGTGGAGGAAGGCATTCGAGCGGCGGGCGCGCGGAGCGTGGTTGGTCGCTGCCTTCCTCGTCTCCCAGGGCCATCACTTCGACCATGGCGCCAAAGTCACAGCTTTCACCGCAACTCGAAGATCCGTCGCTGAGAGGGTCGAGGATGTCGGTTATCTCCTCCGGGAAGGACTTGGCAACGTAGAAGCAGTGGTTGCCGATGTCGAGGAAGGAGCCGCTGCCGAAGCCGTTCTCGAAGCAGTCCAGGTTGTCGCTGATGCAGTCGAGGGTGCCGAACCTCCAGACGAGGCCGGAGGCGACCCTCTCACCGGGGATCAATGGGGATCCCGGCCGGAACTTGACTCCGCTTGCTGCCGTGCTTTGCCCCACGGTGGGCGCCAACTGTCGTGGGAAGTTAGAGACAGTAGTCATGGGGTGGCTTATCGAGGGGGCTCGACGGTGGTGACGATGGGTCTGACTCGGGATTGTGCCAACGGAGACACCTCGGTTTACCCAGGTTCAGGGCCCTCCCGGGTGGAGGTGAAACCCCTACTTTCTGCCTGCTTCGTATTGATTGGACAGTATCGATTACAATGCTCCTCGAGCTGTTCGGGCTAGAGGAGGAGGAAGAAGATTGGATCCCCTAGACTAAGGGTCTAGGCCCTCTTATATAGGCGGGGGCCTGGTTACAGGTTAGGTATCGATTCGGCCGGCTGCCGGCTCCTCGGCGGCGGCGTCCTTGGCATCATCCTCTGGCCCTGCTCTGGCAAAGGCACTTTATAAAGTGCCTTTTCCCTGGACCGGCATCTGGGAGGCATATCCCCTCCCTTTTGCCTCGGATCCCGTCGTGGGGAAGGGTCTTTGGTCGTTGATTGGCTGAGGCCGGTCGTGGCGCTCGTCACTCCCGTCCTTGGCCTCTGTCGCTCTTGTCGGGGCCAGCCCACTTTCGGCGAAGAAGCTGTTGGGAGGCTTTTGTCTTCTTCGCCCGGCTCCAGCTCTCCTCGGTGGAGTCGCCAGCCGGCTGCTGGCGCAGCCGGCCCTTCGGACGGAGCCGGCCTTCTCGTGCTAAAGCCGTGGGGACTTCTAGGACATCAGCCGGCATATTGCTCGGCCCGTGGCATGCCCCATTAGTCATCCCCATGACAGATTTACTGCTGCTGCCCCTATCACTGATACTCTTGTCATCAACGAGCCACCGCCGCAAGAGGTCGATCCAGCAGTGAAACCTCAAAAAGCTTCGAAGAAGCCTACCAAGAAGGTAGTCAATGTCCGTAGTTCTAGGCGCTTGAAGAAGGCATCCGACGCCGGTGCTACCCTTGAGGCCCATCAGTCCACAAGCTCCTCCGACGATGTGCATAAACATACTGTTATATTTACTTCAACTTTTGGGTGTTGATACTCATGTCCTATTTTCTGGATAGAAACTGATGAAGAGATTTGTCGACTTGGGTAATGAATGTGTCGAGTACCTGAAAATTGCTAAAGCCTCTGAAGGTAAATCTCGTTTTCAATACTTGCTTATCTTTGCATGCCTGTCTTTGCTTCTTTGCTTGACTTTTTCTTTCCTCTTTGTTAAACTTAGGTGCTCTAAAGGCAGCCAATGCTCGCATTTCATCGCTGGAAGCTGAACTCGAAGCTTCCAGGACAGATTTTGATGCCGCCACTGCTGCCAGTCAATGCTAAGAAGTCTGCTAAGTCAGCATTGGCTAAGGCGAAAAAAGCAGAAAAGGACTTGGCTAATGCTAACAAGGAGCACCTCCAGCGGGAACATGCCATGGCTGAGCGGCTGAACCAGATGGCTGCTGCTGCTGGAGGTACATATTGTAACTTTCTTTCATTTTGTCGGTTTTCTTGCTCTCTTATGCTTGCTGATGTATTCCTTTTCTGTTGTTTGCTGTTTCCTTGGTTTTGCATAATATAGCGAAGTGTCTGCATCGACTTTGCAGCCAGACGATGATCCTCTCTTGGCTGCGGTTAGCTTGCTGGAAGCGAATTGGATATCTGTCCGAGAAATCTTCGAGTTGGTTAACCGCGTACTTACGTGGATTTTTGTCGGGTTGTGGCCCAAGAAAAAGGCAAATGTACCGGACTTGAAGAATCTTGCCAAAGCCTTCGACACCTCTGACGACCCCATACTTACTATGAAGGGTCTCTCCTTGAAGTGAGGTGTCGAGGGGGCCATTGCATTTTCATATGCGCATGGTGAAGAGGTTAACTGGGAGAAGGTGAGCTCTTCCCTCGGCCTTCCTCGTTCAGAACTGAAGGCCTTCTTCGAGAAGGCAAAAAAGTATGCACCAGACATCGTTTCGATGATTTCCCCTTCGGCGGCTTCCGCGACCGGTACGACGCCGATTTCTTCGACTCTGGGGACAAGTGGGTCTGTGCTTCCTCCCGATGCTGGTGCTGCTTCTACCACGCCTGCTTCTGCTGTGAATTGTGAGGCCAAGGTGGCATAGACTTGGCCTCCCTTGTAATTTTTAGTTTTATTCTGATGTAGCAAACTCTTTAGTTGCATGTAGCCCAAGAACTTTAGTCAGAGGGCTTATGCTTTTGTAAATATATCCTCTTTTGCGAAATCTTGTGTTCGGTTTAGCTTCTGAGATGCTCCTCTCTTCTTTTTCTTTTGCCTTCCAGCCTATGCGTGCTGGTGAATTATCTGGTCGCGGTCAAGCTCCATCTTCTGCCGATGCTTTCGACTCTGGAGCTTTGTCGCCTCCTCGTCCTTCTTGCCGATGTGATGAGTATTCCTCAAGGATTGCAGATCTTGAGAGCCGTTTGACTTTGTCAAAATGCCAAGCGCAGATGGCTATGGATAAAGCCAGCAAATCTTGCGGTTTTATGAAGCAGATATCTATACTCGAGGATAAGGTGTCGAGTCTGACAGCTAAAATTGTACATTTGGAGGAGTGCGACCCCTTTCTCGCTGGTATTGTCGAGTCTGCTTGCGAGTTGCTGCAATGTAAGTTTTCCTGCCATTTTCCTCTTTTGCTTTTCTGCTGCAATGCTGCGGGCCCATGATTTTTATTACTGTAGGTACTTGCTTGGACTTCATTAGTGAAGCTCGCCGTGTTTCTGAACGAATGGCGGCTCTTGAGAGATCATCAGGTGGAGTCGAGACTTTTTGGTCTGATCCCCGGCGCTGTAGTGCTATTGTGCTTCTCCAAGATCATGCTCAACACATTGGAGAAGCGGTTAATGGTTGTCGAAAATCTCTAACTACAATGCATTCCATGATGCTTCCTCATAATCCTCTTCCTGGAACTTTTCCGCAGCTGCTTGCTGTTTTTAGGTCTACTCAGCGCATTCATCGCCTGATAGAACTTAACTTAGTGGCTGGTACCAATTTTGCACTTGGTTGGACACGCAAGTGCCACCCGAGGCTCAATTTTATTTCCATGTCACTAAGCTTGCCTTCGGGAGGAGCTCAGCTACGAGTTCATATGGATGCTACCCTCCAACCAACTAGGAGGCTTATAGCTGGGTTGCTTCAAGAGGATGCCGCGTTTTTCTGTGAGCATCATTATTTAGATCCCTTGGGCGTAGATGATTTTGATCAGCCATTGATGTAATATTTGTGTGCGTATAAATGCGAGAGTTTGTTGCTTTCTAACTTTTTGTGTCAGAATTTTTTATCCTCAGAGCATTGCACTTTGTGTGTATGTTGGTGCGCTTACCGCAACTTTTGAAGACACGTAAACTCAAATAAGAGGAACTTTTGTCTTTTATTTATGCGTATAATGTAAGATACATGGGATGACCCAAGAGATCCGGCCAATGACCTGTGTTCTGGATCTAGAGGGCATTGCCCTGGAATAACTCGTGGCTTTTCCAGCCTTATTTTCCTACTCTATTTATTCGCCTATGTCGCTTGAGTCTTCTCTTCTTCTCCTGTAGACTTCTCTTTCTCTGGTGGCTTACCCGAGGTTTCTTTACTTCTGGTTCCTTGGGGTTTTCTTCGAGTTGCTGCATGACTCCTGTAGTCATGCTTTTTGTTTTGTAGTTAGGTTCCCCGTAGCTTGCCATCATGCCGAAGTTTTGGGCCATCTTGTGAAATTCCTTCTCACATAGGTCTGATAGCTCGAAGCTTCCTTTGACTATAATAATTCCTTTGGACCTGGCATTTTTAGTACCAGATAAGTGTAGTGAGGCACTGCCATGAATCGCAAAAACGTGGGTCGCCCGAGGATCGCATGATATTGTGATGGCCAGTCCATGACTTCAAAGTCGAGTTTCTCCCTTCTGTAATTTTGCCGATTTCTAAAGCAAACATTGAGTGCTATTCGACCAAGTGGATAGTTAGCACTTCCTGGGACTATTCCGTGAAAGGAGCAGTTAGTTGGCTTCAGGAACTCTAATGAAATATGCATTGCCCGTAGGGTTTTTGCGTAGATTAAGTTTATTCCACTTCATGCGTCCATGAATATTCTGTCGACATCGTACGACCCTATTTGGGCTTTGAGTACCAAGGGCGCGTTTCCTGGCCGAGGTACTATTATTGGGTGGTCGTCTCTGCTGAATTCTATGGGTTGCTCTGACCAATGTAGATATTCCGTTGTTGCTGGAGGTGAAGTTATTGCGAGGTTAACTTGTCGAGTTATGCTTTTCTCCTCTTTGTTCGACTTGGGCACTAGTTGTATCATTACTGTGATGTGACCTTTAGATGGAACATATCCTTCATCGTCGTCGCGTCCCTGGTTTGATTGATCTTGACCCTTGGGAGCTCCACTGTTTCCTTGTTGGGTTGCAGGCGTGTTGCTTGTGTTTCCCTCGTATCCCTGACGTTTTGTCTCAGCTTGCTTGTTAAGTGATGCTTCTTGTAGTTTCAAGAACGTAGTGTGATGACCCACAAGTATAGGGGGTGTATCGTAGTACTTTTGATAAATAAGAGTGTCGAACCCAACGAGGAGCAGAAGGTGTTGACAAGTTGTTTTGATCAAAGATTCACTGTAAATGCTAGCAAACGGGTTTTCAGGGGTATTTGGTAATGCAAATAAATAAAGTGCGAATAAATAAAAGATAGTAGTAATAATTGCAGCAAGTGGCCCAATCCTTTCTTTAGCAAAGGATAAGCCGGTTGTGTAACTTATAATAACCAAACGTTCTCGAGGACACACGAGAGTTTCTGTCAAGAGCTTTCGCTTCATACCGCTAAGTAGTCTTTATTGGTTTGATAAGTGTTATGGGGGTGAACGTGTGCTAGCGCACTACCCTTACTAGGATAAATACACACTTGTGATTATACCCCCTGCAAGCATCCGCAAATACAAGAAAGTAATTAAGATAAATCTAACCACAGCCTTAAACTCTAAGATCCTACGCTCCCTGGTGCAATGGTTTCCCAACGGAGGTTTAGGTTTCTGTCACTCCAGCAACCCCACAATTGGTAGCCAAATACACAATGCATCTCACTAGGCCCATAAATGGTGAAGTATCATGTAGTCGACATTCACATGACACCACTAGTGAAATAGCACCACAACAATATCAAACCATTAAATATTTCTCAACAATAATTCACTACTAACATCTTGACTTCTCCCATGTCCTCAAGAACTAAACGAACTACTCACAAAACATCATATGGATCATGATCAGAGCTGAAATAATGGTAAATAACAATCTGAACATAAACCTTAATTCAACGGTTCCACTCAATAGCATCAACTACAAGAGTAATCAACACTGGGAAAGTTTCCCCTAAGAATATAACAAGATCCAACTCAAGATGTTACAGCAGGATGGCGTGGTGACAGTGGAGATGAAGGTGCTGATGATGGAGATGATGATGATCCTGATGAAGTCCGGTGCGATGGCGATGATGATGGCGACGATTTCCCCTCTCCGGGAAGGAATTTCCCTGGCAGATTTCTGCCTGCCCGAGAGCTTTTCTCTCTCTGGTGTTTTCCGCCCCGCAGAGGCGGCTATGTCTATCTCTGAGCCCCCCCTGACTTAGGTTTTTGGGGACGATGGAGTACGTGAAGGGGCAAGACCTAGAGCGGGCGAGGGCGCCCTCACACAGGGCCGGCGCGGCCAGGGGCCAGGCCGCGCCCCCTGTGCGTGAGGCTGCCCCCTGGCTCCCTCTCATTCTCCTTCTGGATTTCGGAGTCTTTTGGTAAAATATAATTTTCTGGTATTTTTCTAGAATTTTCCTGATCTTCCAAAATATGGTGTCTTGATGGTCTTTTTCCAGCAGAATCCTGACTCCGGCAGCAAATCCTCCAATGATCATCAAACATATAAAAACAGAGGAAACAACATAAGTATCATCTCTAAATATGAAATATATCAATGAATAACAGCAAATTATGATACAAAAGTAGTGATGCAAAATGGACGTATCAACCCCCCAAGCTTAGACCTCGCTTGTCCCCAAGCGAATACTAAACTCGGTAAACATGACCACAGGTTTATGGAGTAAAGTGTTGATAATCAAAATATGGACAAGAAGCATCACATTCGCTAAGGCACAAGTTATAATAGACAGCAACTTCCCTTTATATAATATAGACTTGCAATAAGTAAAGGGAATCACATATAAATATGCATAAAATAAACTATAATTGGTGATGGCAAACCTTAGTTCTTGGTCAGAGAACAATGAACAACTATACTAGCCTTTGAATGGAGCCTTTTTAAAACAGAGCTAATATAGCAAAAACCATATGCTCAACGAAACAAACTTTTTGCATTCATAGAAAACTTTCAAAGATATATTCCTTCAGATAAAAGCATTGTACAGAACAAGGAAGATAGTAAACATGATTAAACGGATCAACATATGGATGAGTGAAACATAACAACTCAAATGCTTGCTTGAGATAGAAGGGAATAGGTTGACTCAACATAAAAGTAAAAGATAGGCCCTTCGCAGAGGGAAGCAGGGATTAAACATGTGCTAGAGCTTTTCATTTGTAAAACAGAGGTAAAAATTGTTTTGAGAGGTGGTTGCTTTTGTCAACGACTAGCAACGGAGTTCTTGATATCTTCCATACTAAACAAGTGAGTGCGGTTTCGAGATGTTTGATTAATTGGCACATTGGTGCTCTTTTATAGCTTTGCACTCCTCCCCACCTTTTTCCTTTCTCAAACCATGGCTAACCGATTCCATCGGGCGCCGACCAACTTTCACATACCATGGAGGAGTGCTCTTTTTCTTTTCTTTTTGAGATTATAATGGTCTGACCAGCTCCCTTGCAAAATTAGTGACGAGCAGATGAAGCTGCCTAGTCGAGAGGTACTTAATTTAGTATGGAAGATAACAAACCCATCCACTACGTCCTCATGAGCTAAAAACAGTGGCACAAAATAAGAAGTATTTGAAGGTTTTTGAAAGGTAGCACATGAAAATTTACTTGGAATGGCTTGAAATACCATGCATAGGAATTTATAGTGGACTCTTTGGAAGTGACTTGGTTTTTTAGGAGTTGGATGCACGAGAAGTATTTCCTCTCAGTACAGGTCTTTGGCTAGCAAGGCTGGGTAGCAAGCATAAGAATTGCATGAAACAAACAAACATACATATAATAAGAACAATCATGCAAACTCCCTTGAAGGTACAACGATTTTAACTTGGAGAATAATAATGCTTATAAGCCAAACATGAAGGGTAAACTGAAGTGATGTAACTACAAACACTTCTTTATTCTTTTCTACTCAAACCTCAAGGTAATGTTGCTACTGACCAAGCTAGGTTTACCAAACTAACTAAACTAGATGAAACCCCGCGCATTGCTGCGGAAATGCTTGAAAAATCAATAAGAAACATCTTGGAAGAGCATATGAGCTAAAGTAAGTAGCATGTGGAGCAAGTGGTGTTGTAATGGGCATAACTGCATAAATAAGAACACTATCCATATTACAATAGATAGTTATTCATTTGATTCATGGTAAATTTCCAGTTTGCAACTTCTGTTCACAACATCATAAATGGAAGGCAGTGCTCTGTTTCTCAGTGTACACATATAAATGGAACAACGAATTTTTACTGACCCAGTCCAAAAGTTGACTCTTTGCTGACACCGCATCTCAACTATACAACTTAACACCTCAAGGAAGAATATTTCTGGGAACACCTATGATATCTTCAACCTTGAATACTTAGTCACTGCAAATTCATATCTTACATATCAACTGCCTCTACATGTAAGTAGCTTGATGCACATAAAAATGTCAGTTGCATCACATGTGCCTAGCTACTTTTTGTAACCAGGGATATATAGAGATAGTTGTATAACAAATAAACTACTCCCTCCGACTCATATTACCCTTCGCAAATACGGATGTATCTACCACTAAAATGTGTCTAGATACATCTATATTAGCGAAGAGTATTATGGGTCGGAGGGAGTATAACAATATTCAAGCATCCAACGTTAACTACAAACACACAGAAAAATCATGGGAAATCAAATAGCATGAATAATTAACTTCTGTTTTTTCTACAAATCACCATGGTTTTGTTAGCTGCATGCTTATATTTATATGGAACCTACAGAATTATTGCTGCACCCGTATACATCTTGAGAGGTCTTTCTTCCCTGAATACATCCCTCCATCAGGTAACAATTGTTTCTTGACGGTATCTGAAAAGGCAGAGTGTGAATAAATTAGTTCATTGAAAAATTTGGTTCTTCTAGCTCACATAACAAACGAAAATCCTTATGGAAGCCTTCAGAAATCATAAAGGGGATAAGATTTCGAATGCTGAGTATTGAGCACCTGGGTACGATCAAAGAGGATCTTATAAAATCACCTCCCCCACAAACTCCCATGAGAACCCCAACGGATCAGTACTGTATTTGGCAGGTTAAGTTTCCCCCACCACAAATCCCCAAATTACAGATCAAAAAGTTCCCTTGCGATCCAACACACATGCATAAACTGGAGTTACTTAAGATAGAGATGATCCGAAAGATAGAGAGCAGATTACCTGGATGGTCAGACACATCTAGCGGAGCTGAATAAAAAACCAGAGATTTTGTATAGGATGCTCGAACAGGGAGGATGGATCGCCAAAGGGAGAGGAGAGGGGCGGCTGCTCCATGGGTGAGATCGTGGGATCAACCTAAAAAAATACTTGCCATCATCGGCAAATCATCCAGCATCTAAATGCAAGCGGAGGTGAGTAGAGCCTGCATACCAATCCAATTAGCTAGTGTGCAGATTGCGTAGTCACTGAGAAGAGAGAGAGTCCAATAAATCCAAAGGAATCAAAAGAAATCCATTGGCCTGAGGTAGTATTAGGCAAAATACAATCAAACCATCTCCAGGAACAAAACTTCGATCGGATCTGAAGCCGTAGCTGAACCTGACATATTGGGATATGTGTTGGATTGCAAAAAGGAGAGATGAACTATACTAGGGATCGGGTATGTACCAGAGCTGAGGCTCCAAGTTGAGGTGGAGCTGCGAGCACCTTGCCTTGTGTGCTGGGGATTGTAGGTGGGTGTGCTTTTAAAGCTTCATGCGGCGGCGACGGATGATTTGAGGTGGTCAGTTTGCAGAGCAGTTTCCAGTCATTGAAGCATTCTATTAATCCGGCAGTTCCAAGAGATTTTATGAGGAGGATGCCAGATATCGTGGCCGTGAGATTGCGGGGGAGGAGGACGGATGCCGGCGCGGAAGAGAAATCATAAGCGCGATAGCAGCGTGTGATGAGGAAGACGAGTGGTTTTTTTTAGGGCGCACGCCTTTGCGAGCCCACTGAAGAGATTGGGTCGGTCCAGCCCACTTGTACGTACGTGTTTGTTATGGTATGGATAAAGCTGGGCGACGAAGCGAGTCGTGTCGACTGCACTGTCGCTTGCGGTGGAACAAACGTAATTAAGGAAGCGAGGCGTCCTGATAGGGAATAGGGGGTGACGTGGCTACATGAGATAGCAGGAAAATCAATTAGTGGGGGATTCTTATTTAGATATAGAAGATTTACTCATACTCCCAAAGTGATACCAATACTAATCAACAAGACTAATCATATAAGAGAGATTGCAAACTAAAATAAAGTGTGCGGAAAGTAAATGATAAAACTTCTCATTAATATTTCATTACGGCAACTCACACCAAGGGATACATAGATAACCAACTAAGGAGGATACTTCCACACTGCGAACTATTCTATAGGATAATTTCTCTATTCATGATATGACTCTACTTGAAAAGTAAATGAGTAAAAGGTTGATAATGTGATACTGCGGCACTCCCCCAAGCTTGGAACAAGCCAAGGGGATGCCTATACCGATGATAAGTTACTCCTTTGGCGGTGGCGGTGAGTCTTCATCATAGTCATACTTCCAAGGCAGAGGTCCTCCGTCAAGGAAGGATGTCTTGGTCTCCAATGTCCTGAAACTTGCAGCAGCACTCATTTGTTTAAACCTAGCTTCATACTCACAGTTTTGATTCTGCAAGTCGTTGAGTTGTGCTTGTAATTGGTTGGTGGTCTCATGGAGCAAAAAGATATCCTTCCAGAGTTCTGTAGTCTCCTTCTTGTACTTGTGTCGTGGGGATGACTTATGGGGCGCACCACGGGTCGGGCAATATACCGGCTGGCGTCCCAGGAGTCCCCACGGCTTCAGCACGAGAGGACCGGCTCTGCCCGAAGGGCCGGCTGCGCCAGCAGCCGGCTGGTGACTCCACCGAGGAGAATTGGAGCCGGGCGATGAAGACAAAGCTTCCCAACGGTTGTCTGGCCAAAAGCAGGATGGCCCCGACAAGAGCGGCAGGGGCACATGACGGGAGTGACGACCGCCACGACCACGTCCAGCCAATGAGAGACCGAAGACCCTTCCCCAGAACGGATCCGAGGCAAAAGAGAAGGGATATGCCCTCCAGATGCCAGCCCAGGGGAAAGGCACTTTATAAAGTGCCTTTACCAGAGCAGGGCCAGAGGATCACGCCAAGAACGCCGCCGCCGAGGAGCCGGCAGCCAGCCGAATCGCTACCTAAACCTGTAACCAGGCCCCCACCTATATAAGGGGGCCTGGACCCTTAGCATAGGGGGGATCCGATCTTCTTCTTCCTCCTCTTGCCCAAACAGCTCGAGGAGCATTGTAATCGATACTATCCAATCAATACGAAGCAGACAGGAAGTAGGGGTTTACCTCCAACCGGGAGGGCCCAGAACCTGGGTAAACCGAGGTGTCTCTGTTGGCACGATCCCGAGCCGGACCCATCGTCACCATCGTCGAGCCCCTCCGATAAGCCTCCCCATGGCTACTGTCTCTAAATTCCCACGACAGTTGGCACCCACCATGGGGCAAAGCGCGGCGGCGAGCAGAGTCAAGTTCCGGCCGGGACCCTCCGGCGAGAAGGTCGCCTCCAGCCTCGTCTGGAGGTTCGGCACCTTCGACTGCGTCAGCGACAACTTGGCGAGAATGGCTTTGGCAACAGCGGCTCCTTCCTCGATGTCGGCAGTCATCGCTTCTATGTCGCCAAGCCCTTCCCGGAGGAAGTGACCGGCGTCTTTGACTCCCTCTGCGACGGAGGCTCGAGCTGCGATGAAAACAGCAGTCTTGGCGCCATGGTCGAGGTGATGGCCTTGGGAGAAGAGGAGGGCGGTGACTCTCCGCGCCCCGAGTGCCCGTCGCCCGGACGCCTTCTTCCATAGGAGCAAGATGCTCCACTCCCAGAGCAGGACGCCCCGGACGTCTCCGTGGTGGACCTGCGCGCCCCCCTCGACCACGTCATCGATCCCACCCGGGTTGCCGAGGCCCTGGAGTGGACGCGTCTCGTCCTCCTCGGCAAGGTGGCTGAGGACGAGGCCAACCGGCGCTGCGCGAGCACCACGCTCAGCGAGTTCTACGACGCGCATGGAGACGCACCGACCGAGCTCGTTCGTGGCCTGCGCCGCAGCTTTGACACCGTCGTCCCCGGCCAGGTCGAGCGGTCGCCATCGGCAAGCCGAGGCCACGGAGGGCGTGGACAGGGCGGCCGAGCTCCGAGCGGCAACGCCCAAGGCCACCGCGTTCAGCAAGGTGGCGGAGCAAGCAGTCCACGCCAGATCTCGGTGCCAGCACCAGGGTCGGAGTCTCAGGCTCGCCCATCGGCGCTGCACATCCACCTGTGGCTTGACCACGTCGAGACGTCCCCTAGGGGATCTGCTAGCTCAAAGCGAGCGGCTTCTGACCAAGGTGGCCCGGGGGCTGTAGGCAGCGGTCATGGGTGCAAAGAGGGCAAGTACACCCTCGATGCTGTGCTTGATCAGCCGTGTAAATTCCACACCTCCCCGGGCAGGGAAGCGACCCACTCCACGCGTTAGTGCTGTTTCATGAGAGAGCTGGAGCAGCGCGCTCGGCAGATCCCTGGTACGTCGCAAGCGCAACTGGCTGAAGGTCAGGAGGACCAACAGCGCGACCCGACTGGAGGCGAGCCGGATCAAGATGATGACTTCCCGACGGATGTGGAGCAGTATCACATCTTCACTACCCCCGGCAAAGACAAAAGGAACGACCTTTGGCATGAGACAGAGGTGAACGCTGTGATGCCTGCAGAACCCCAGTTCATGCACTGGTCCGAGGCGGCCATTACCTGGGGGCGCGAAGACCACCCGAGGCTGATGCCCAGCCCTGGAGAGTATGCTCTGGTCGTGGATCCTGTCGTGTGTTCCGATACGCACATGTGCCGTTTCTCCCGCGTGCTCATCGACGACGGTAGTAGTATCAACCTTCTTTACCGAAGCTCCCTGGAGAAGTTGGGCATCCCTCTTGCTCAGCTGAAACCTAGCCGGCTCACCTTCCATGGCATCGTGCCTGGGCATTCTTGCACCCCTTTGGGCAAGATGCAGCTGGAGGTTCTCTTTGGAAAAAAGGGGGAATAGCCGCCGCGAGCCCATCTGGTTCGAGGTGGTGGACATCAGCAGTCCCTACCACGCGCTGCTAGGCCGTCCGGCCCTGGCCAGGTTCATGGCTGTCCCGCATTACTCCTATCTAAAGATGAAGCTCCCAGGGCCCAGAGGTGTGATCACAGTCTCGGGAAACTTCAAGAAGTCCCTGGCCTGCGCAAAGGAGAGCTCGCAGCTGGCAGAGGCGCTGGTCGTCGCCGGGGAGAAGAGGCAGCTTCTACATCACGTGGAGCTAACCCAGCAAGACGTACCGGTTCGCCAGTTGCCTGTGGAGCAATTCAAGCCGGCCAATGACACCAAGAAGATCCTGCTGGACGAGAGCGACCCCTCCAAGTACGTCATCATCAGCACCGGTTTGTCTGCCAAATAGGAAAGCGAGCTCACCAGCTTCCTCCGTGAGAATCGGGACATCTTTGCATGGTCTCCAAAGGACATGCCTGGTGTGCCGAGGAAGCTGGCTGAGCACGCACTCAACGTCCGGCCGGACGCCAAGCCGGTCAAGCAGCCGCTGCGGCGGTTTGCAGAAAAAAAGAGGAAAGCTATTGGCGAGGAGATTGCCCGGCTCCTGGCAGCCGGCTTTATCATGGAGGTGTTTTACCCTGACTGGCTTGCGAACCCAGTCTTGGTTCTGAAGAAGAATAACACTTGGCGAATGTGTATCGACTACACCAGCCTCAACAAGGCCTGCCCCAAGGATCCTTTCGCACTGCCACAGATAGACCAGGTTATCGACTCCACAGCCGGCTGTGACCTGTTGTCTTTCCTGGACGCCTATTCAGGCTACCACTAGATCCTGCTCTTCCAGCCGGATTAGATCAAGACTTCCTTCATCACCCCATATGGGGCCTATTGCTATGTTACCATGCCGTTCGGCCTAAAGAACGCTGGAGCCACTTACCAGCGAACCATGCAGCGATGTCTGCAGGGGCAGATTGGGAGGAACGTGCACGCTTATGTGGACGACGTGGTGGTGAAGACCAAGCAGAGCGGCACGCTCCTGGACGACCTCAAGGAGACCTTCGCCAACCTGCAGCGCTATCGCATGAAGCTCAACCCTGAGAAGTGCACCTTTGGTGTGCCGGCTGGACAACTCCTAGGTTATATCATTTCCCAGCGAGGGATTGAGGCTAACCCCTCGAAGATAAAAGCCATCGAGGCCCTAGAGAAGCCCACCCAGCTCAGGGATGTGCAGAAGTTTGCTGGTTGCTTGGCCTCGCTTAGCCGGTTCGTTAGCCGGCTCGGGGAAAAGGCCATGCCGCTGTACCAGCTGATGAAGAAGATGGACCACTTCATTTGGTCCCAGCGCGCTGATGACGCCTTCAACGACCTCAAGCGAGCCTTGTCTACCGCGCCAATCTTGGCAGCGCCGGCTCCGCGAGAGCCAACGCTGCTCTACATCACAGCAACCCCACGCGTCATCAGCGTGGTGATCGTGGTGGAGCGCACCGAGGAAGGCAAGGAGCTGCCGGTTCAGCGCCCGGTGTACTACTTGAGTGAGGTGCTCACTCTCTCCAAGCAGAACTACCCGCACTACCTGAAGGTCGCGTACGACGTGTACATGGCGGCCAAGAAGCTGAAGCACTACTTTGAAGAGCACCCAATCATGGTGGTGAGCACCACTCCGCTCTCGGAGATCATCGGGTGTAAGGACGCATCGGGAAGAGTGGCCAAATGGGCGATTGAGCTCGCAGCTCATACCATTCAGTACAAGCC
The DNA here is from genome assembly GCA_007115705.1 of Dactylis glomerata. Taxonomy (NCBI): domain Eukaryota; kingdom Viridiplantae; phylum Streptophyta; class Magnoliopsida; order Poales; family Poaceae; genus Dactylis; species Dactylis glomerata. The sequence continues at coordinate 2,937,734 of QXEO01001278.1, read as the reverse complement.
CAGGACGATGATCAAATCGCAGATCATAGCGGATTTCTTCGCTGACTGGGGAGAGCACCAGTACCTGCCGCCGGCTCCGGACTCCACCCACTGGCGCATGCACTTCGATGGCTCCAAGCTGCTCGGGGGCTTGGGAGCCGGCATCATCCTCACCTCTCCCAAGGGAGACAAGCTACAGTACGTGCTGCAGATGCACTTCCGTGCGTCGAACAACGTTGCTGAGTACGAAGCCCTGGTACATGGGCTCAAGATGGCCAAGCAGATCGGCATCGGGAGGATCCTCAGTTTCGGAGACTCCGACCTAGTGACGCACCAGGTCTCAGGGGATTGGGATGCCAAGGACGCCAACATGGCCTCCTATCGCTTCTACGTGCAGCAGCTCAGCGGATTCTTCGAGGGCTGCGAGTTCCACCATGTCCCCAGAGCAAACAACAAGGAAGCAGACCGGCTGTCCAAGATCGGCTCCACCAAGCAGGATATCCCGGCTGGGGTGTCCCTAGAGATCATCCACAAGCCGTCTATCAAACCTTCGCTGGAGTCCATATCCATCTACGTGCCTGGAGACCCAGCCCCGGCTCAGGTCCCGCCACCGGACCCGGGGGCTGCCGTCTCGGGGCTGAAGGAGGCAGCCGGCCAGCCCAGCGCGACCGGCTCGACGAAGGACAAGGGGACTGCCGGCTCCACGCCCGCTCCCCCAGCCGGACAATCAGATGAAGCCGGCACAACGATGGACCCGGGGCTACTGATCCTCTGGTTGCCAGTGTCTTCCACATACGGGAGATACCTTCCTAGGCGGAGCCATTCTCCAACTACCTCATCACTGGGGACTTGCCGCAAGACGAAGCAGAAGCTAGGCGAATTCAACGTCGAGCTGGGGCATACACCATCATCAACAGCGAGTTGTACAAGCGCAACATGTCGGGCATCTTCCAGAAGTGCATCGAGCCGGAAGAAGGGATAGAGCTGCTAAGAGAGGTACACCAAGGGGAGTGCGGGCATCACGCATCTTCCAGAGCCTTGGTGGCCAAAGCCTTCCGCCACGGTTTCTACTGGCCAACGGCCAAGCAGAATGCAGAGCAGCTGGTGAAACAATGCAACGGTTGCCAGCGCTTCTCCAAGCATAGAAACACTCCGGCGGCAGCCCTCAAGACCATCCCGCTCACCTGGCCATTCGCTGTTTGGGGCCTGGACATGGTAGGGCCATTCAAGACCGCACCCGGGGGCTTGACGCATTTGTTGGTTGCTGTGGACAAGTTCACCAAGTGGATCGAGGCCAAGCCAATCAAAAAACTCGATGGCTCGTCCACAATCAAGTTCTTCAACGAGATCATCATATGGAGTTCCCCACAGCATCATCACCGACAACGGGACAAACTTTGCGAAGGGAGTCTTTGCTGATTACTGTGGCCAGAAGGGCATCCGGTTGGACTTAGCTTTAGTGGCGCACCCTCAGACAAATGGGCAAGTGGAGAAGGCAAATGGGCTGATCCTAGCCGGCATCAAACCAAGGCTGGTCGAGCCTCTCGAGCGCTCAGCCGGCTATTGGGTCGAGGAGCTACCCTCAGTACTCTGGAGCCTGCGCACCACTCCAAATCGCTCTGTCGGCTTCACACCTTTCTTCCTAGTCTATGGAGCAGAAGCGGTGTTACCCACGGACATTGAGTTCGACGCGCCCAGAATTGTCCAGTACACGGAGAAGCAAGCAAAAGAAGCTCGCGAAGATGGCGTCGACCTCCTCGAGGAGGCGCAAGAGCAGGCTCTGGCCAGATCAGCGCTCTACCAGCAGCAGCTGCGACGATACCACAACCGGAAGATTTGCCCGCTCGCGTTTCGCGAAGGAGATCTCGTGCTCCGGCTGGTCCAAAGCACCAAGGGCATGCACAAGCTGTCTCCTCCCTGGGAGGGACCGTTCATTGTCAGCCGGGTGCTGGGCAATGGGGCATATTACCTCATCGACGCACAAGAGCCCAGAAAGAATAACGCAGATAACTCTAACAAGGAGACCGAGCGTCCCTGGAATGTCAGTCTCCTAAGACCTTTCTTCTGCTAAGGCAAAAGCTTGTACCCCGAAAAACATGTCAATGAATAAAGGAAAATGGAGCGGCCAGTTATGACCGGCTCCGAGGAAAACACTTCGTGTATGTTTTGCTTCCTGCGTTATTCACTTGACCGGCAGCCGGCTCCAGGCACCGAGCCACAGCCGACAGCCTCGAAAAGATCGATCTCTCGCCGGCCGGATGAGTACTACGTATGAAGAAGGTCTCGAGCCCAGCCTCCGCCTTCCGACTCTGCGCAGCCGGACGGATAGGAGCCGGCAGGCCACATATGAAGGAAAACCGCAGAGCAGAACCGCAAATGGTAGAAAAATCGCTCAACCAGGTGTTAAGGGCAATGTCTATTAACTAAGCGTTGGCTAGCACGATTCGGGATCCCAATATACCGAAGTACTACTTCTCACTCCGCGGCATGCTCCCACCCTAGGCCGGCATTCAGCTGCCGGCCCAAGGGAGACCAACCGGCACCAGGCTGCCGGTTGGGGGTAGAAGGGCCGAAGGGTGGGAAGATTAAGGAAAAAGTTGAGGGAACCGGACGAAGGCAAAGCCAGCGAATAGTTGACAGTCACAGTCTCCCGACGCTTGGGCCGAGAAGCCGCGTCCAAGAGGCTCGAAGCTAGGGCTACCTCGCTTGGCGTTGGCATCGTTCACAAAAAGTTAGTTTTGAGCTAGCTGTTAGTCCAGCTACCCCAAAACTCGGGGGCTAGGGGGAAAGGGAATTGGCCCTCAGAAGCGGGTCGGCTCCAGTACCTCGCCGGCTGTCTGATCAGCTGGCGCTGCGACATAATCAGCAAACGAGCAACGAAATCGAAACCTAACACTCGCAAAGCAGGGGCTAGAGCCAGAAACCAGGGATTTACTCCAACTGCAGCAAGGAACGTGCGAAGGCCCGGGAAGGGAAACATGCCGGCTCTGATCCTCGCCCGAGCCGGTATAGGACTCAGTCTCCGTTCCGTCCACACTGGAGCTGGAGCTAGTCCATCTTTCCCGGAGCCGTCCGGCAGAAACACCGTTCCGTCCGCGCTGGAGCCGGAGCTAGTCCATCCTTCCCGGAGCCGGCCAGCAGAAGCACCACTCCTTCTGCGCTAAGGCTGGAAGATCTTGCCTGAGGCGTTTGCGCAAACCAGTGATCATCGCGGTCCCTATCTACGGATTCGCATCACAACGGTGTCAAGCAGAAGACATTTGCGCGATGGCAAAGCACACAGTGAAGAAAGACATTCACACAGCAAACAAGGAAAGACAAGTTTTTATTAAGCGAAAGTTTGAGGATTACAAAAGCTTCCTAAATCGCTACCCTAAGAGCGCCAAGCACTCCCAGCCCGGGGATGCTCGCCTTCCTTGGCCCGGCGCGAGCGCCGCATGGACTTCGTCCCGGAGAAGTCCGCGTCGGAAGTCGACGAGTTTTTGCCCTTCACGGCTGGGCGGTGAAGGCACGAGCGGAGAGGGTACCGTCGAAGAGGCAGATGGTGAAGTCATCCTTCTCATCTTGGCGGGTGAGAAGGATGAACCAACCCTCGTGCACGCCGTAGTCGATGAAGAACTTCGACCACCCGTCGCGAAAGTAGCACACCCCTTGGCCGTCGTAGTAGACCTCAATGCGGTACGTGGGCTGGCCGCCGCTGCATTCCCGCAGCTTGGCGTAAGCCATCTCCTGGTCCTCCATCGAGCTTGTGAACTGGGTCGGAAGGCGGAGAAGATCCCGGGCACCGGCGAGCACGGGGATGATGCAGGTGGACCATCCCTGGGCCGAGATGTAGTCCGGCGGCTGGAGCGCCGGTTTCTCCAGCCAGGGCCGCGAGGGGCCTAGCGGAGGAGGAGCCATCGCGCGGGGCCCCGCGGGAGTGGCGGCGACCATGAAGACGGCGGGGGCCTTCTTGTTTTTGCTGCCCGGCGGCTGCCCACGGCGGCGAGACGACGAAGGAGCAGCAACCGCCACGGGGGCAGTCTTCTTCCCGCTCCCCTTCGGGCGGCCGGGCCTCCGCTTCTCCGGGACGCCCGCATCGCTGGGAGCTCCGGTCGCCTGGGGCGCGGTGGAGGTGGAGGCGGCAGCGGCGGCCTTCGCCGCGAGGGCCTCTAAGGTGCTCTTGTTGCGGCTCCCTTTTGGGCGACCGCGTTTCCGGGATATGGAGGGCGTCGTCTCTGGCACCTCAACCTCCTCCCTGTCCCCCTTCAGGACCTTGTCGCCGCTGGCAGAGGAGTGGCTAGGGGACGACATGGTCGGGCTGGGCTCAAGAAGGGAAGGCTCGAGCTCAGAGGAGAAGTGGGAGACGCCCTGGGCAGCGAGCACGCTCGGCATTTAAAGGAGAGCGGCGAAGGGGTAACCCCCGACGTTTCAGTAACCAACTTCCACATCGTGCACCACCGTGGCGGTTGCCGCAGCGGATCGTGGGAGGGGTTGATGGGACGCGTCGCTGACGTATGCCAGCCTACCTCGCATGACAACTCGGGAAGTTATGACGGTGGAGATTCCGAAGTCAAAATGACAAGACGGGCCACTGGCACGCTGCGCTGGCCGCCGCGTGGGAAGGAGACTCGAAGCGGCGCAAGTTCCCAGGAGGCAGCACGCCGGCTCGCAGCTCGCCGGCTCGCGGCCGCCAGCCGGGCCGCATCTTAGAACCGGCTCGTCTCGAGACGGCCGGGGTAACTTCGCAAGACCCAGCCTTGATGACTAGAGTGACCAAGCCAGACCAGAAATCCTGGGACTTCGATGAGGACGAGCAAGACTTCGGCGAGAAGAGGAACCCGCCGAAGCCCCATGCAAGCCCATGAGACTTCGCCAGTTTCGGGGGCTAGTGTCGTGGGGATGACTTATGGGGCGCACCACGGGCCGGGCAATATACTGGTTGGCGTCCCAGGAGTCCCCACGGCTTCAGCACGAGAGGACCGGCTCTGCCCGAAGGGCCGGCTGCGCCAGCAGCCGGCTGGCGACTCCACCGAGGAGAACTGGAGCCGGGCGATGAAGACAAAGCTTCCCAACGGTTGTCTGGCCAAAAGCAGGATGGCCCCGACAAGAGCGGCAGGGGCACAGGACGGGAGTGACGAGCGCCACGACCACGTCCAGCCAATGAGAGATCGAAGACCCTTCCCCACGACGGGATCCGAGGCAAAAGAGAAGGGATATGCCCTCCAGATGCTAGCCCAGGGGAAAGGCACTTTATAAAGTGCCTTTACCAGAGCAGGGCCAGAGGATCACGCCAAGAACGCCGCCGCCGAGGAGCCGGCAGCCGGCCGAATCGCTACCTAAACATGTAACCAGGCCCCCACCTATATAAGGGGGCCTGGACCCTTAGCATAGGGAGGATCCGATCTTCTTCTTCCTCCTCTAGCCCGAACAGCTCGAGGAGCATTGTAATCGATACTATCCAATCAATACGAAGCAGGCAGGAAGTAGGGGTTTACCTCCAATCGGGAGGGCCCTGAACCTGGGTAACCTGAGGTGTCTCTGTTGGCACGATCCCGAGCCGGACCCATCGTCACCATCGTCGAGCCCCTCCGATAAGCCTCCCCATGGCTACTGTCTCTAAATTCCCACGACAACTTGGTAACAAGCTCTTGATTAATCCTATGGATGATGTCCACCTCACGTTGCGCCATCTTCTTGTATTTAAAAACTTCTTGTTCTAGTGCTTCCATCCTGGCTTTGAGACTTCCTCCCCCCTTGGAGACTTGGACATCTTTGATCTACAACTCCCCATCTTTGAGCAACAACTCCTTCGGATGCATCTTCAGCTCCCTCATATACGGATTAATGGAATCCGCAAGAGGGTTCTCCTCGGATGAACCAGACGAAGGCATTGCAACTCCAAAGCTGAGAAAAATCCCTGACAGAAACAGCTCAAAGCAAAACACGACGAGAAAACGATATACAGACCTCAGGGACTCCGGGGGGTTATATAGGCAAAAATTATACATCAAAACGAAATCACAGGAGGAAACTGGGACGGAAACGAGTTCCGGGGTGCTCTCACACCAGGGCGGCGCGGCCAGAGGTGGGCCCGCGCCCCCTGTGTGTGAGGAGCACACAGACTCCTTTTCCTGCCCGTTTTCGTCTCGTGATTTTTCATATTTAGTAAAAACAGCAAAAATAATAAAGGAAGAGTTTTTCGCGAAACTTCTCTGACTAGAACTATTACCTATTCAAAAACGAACTCTGCAGGTACCTGCAATTTGTCTTGGATGAATTCTTCTGGAGAAACTGTTTCAATTACATCAACATCTTCATTATAAGAATCTCCAGTAATATAATGTTTGAGTCTTTGCCCATTCACCACTTGTGTAGAGTCATCTTTCAATGAAGCAATCTTAATAGCACCTGAGCGGTATACTTCCACAACAACATACGGTCCTTCCCATTTAGAGAGTAATTTTCCAGCAAAAAATCTGAGACGAGACCTATACAATAGAACTTTCTCACCAACATGAAATTCTCTCTTAAGGATTCTCTTATCATGCCATTGCTTGACTTTCTCTTTGAAAAGTCTGGCATTCTCATACGCTTCATTTCTCCACACATCTAGAGAACTCAAATCTAACAACCTTTTCTTATCGGCTAGCTTAAAATCTCTATTAAGCTCTCTCACTGCCCAAAAAGCTTTGTGTTCTAATTCTAAAGGCAGGTGACACGCTTTTCCGTAAACCATCTTATAAGGAGACATGCCCATGGGATTCTTATAAGCAGTTCTATAAGCCCATAAAGCATCATTTAACTTGCTAGCCCAGTTTTTCCTAGATCTATTGATAGTCTTCTGCAAGATAGACTTGATCTCTCTATTTGAAAGCTCTACCTGCCCACTAGTTTGGGGATGATAAGCAGAAGCAATTCTATGATTAACATCATATCTAGCAAGAGTTTTTCTAAAACCACCGTGAATAAAATGAGAACCTCCGTCAGTCATAAGATATCTAGGCACACCAAACCTAGGAAAACTAACATCCTTAAGCATTTTTAACGAGGTCTAACCATCGGCACTCTTTGTAGGCATGGCTTCTACCCATTTAGTAACATAATCAACAGCAACAAGTATGTGGGTATAGCCTTTTGAAGGAGGAAAAGGACCCATAAAGTCAAATCCCCAACAATCAAATGGTTCAATAACAAGAGTGTAATTCATAGGCATTTCATTGCGTCTAGAAATATTACCAACTCTTTGACATTCATCACAAGATAAAACATACCTTCTAGCATCTTTAAAGAGGGTTGGCCAATAAAAACCTGATTGTAGAACCTTCTGTGCGGTTCTATCTCCAGCATGATGCCCTCCATAAGCACTGCCATGGCATTTTCTTAATATCTCCTATTGCTCATATTCTGGTATGCATCTTCACATAATACCATCAACTCCTTCTTTATATAAGTGTGGGTCATCCCAAAAGTAATGCCTCAAATCATAGAAGAATTTTCTTCTTTGCTGAGCTGTAAAAGTCGGAGGCAAATACTTGGAAACAATAAAGTTAGCATAATCAGCATACCAAGGAAGGTCTCGCAAAGTTACAGTTATAGTAGCTAACTATTCATTTGGAAAACTATCATTAACATGAATAGGATCAAAAGAAATGTTTTCCAATCTAGACAAGTTGTCAGCCACAGGATTTTTAGCACCTTTCCTATCTACGATATGCAAATCAAATTCTTGTAAAAGCAACACCCATCTAATAAGCCTAGGCTTAGCATCCTTCTTAGTCATAAGATATCTAATAGCAGCGTGATCAGTATGAATAGTAACTTTAGAATCAACAATGTAAGATCTAAACTTATCACATGCAAAAACAACAGCAAGAAACTCTTTCTCAGTGGTAGCATAATTCTTTTGAGCAGCATCAAGAGTATTACTAGCATAATGAATAACATTCAACTTATTATCTACGCGCTGTCCAAGAACAGCACCAACAGCAAAATCACTGGCATCACACATAATTTCAAAAGGTAAATTCCAATCAGGTGGTTGAACAATAGGAGCAGTAGTTAAAGCCTTCTTAAGAGTTTCGAAAGCTTCCTTATAATCATCATCAAAGACAAATGGTACATCTTTTTGAAGAAGATTAGTAAGAGGCTTTGAAATCTTAGAGAAATCTTTAATAAACCTCCTATAGAAACCAGCATGACCAAGAATACTACGAATACCTTTAACATCTCTGGGACAGGGCATTTTCTCAATTGCCTCCACTTTTGCTCTGTCAACTTCAATACCTCTTTCAGAAATTTTATGTCCAAGGACAATTCCTTCATTTACCATAAAGTGGCATTTCTCCCAGTTAAGAACAAGGTTAGTTTCTTCGCATCTCTGTAAAACTTTATCAAGGTTGTGCAAACAATTATCAAAAGAAGTTCCATAGACAGAGAAGTCGTCCATGCAAACCTCCACAATTTCTTCACAAAAGCCATGAAAAATAGCAGACATGCATCTTTGAAAAGTAGCAGGAGCATTGCATAAACCAAATGGCATACGTCTATAAGCGTAAGTTCCATAAGGACAAGTAAAAGTGGTTTTCTCTTGATCTTCCTTTTTAACAGCCATTTGAGAAAAACCAGAATAACCATCAAGGAAACAAAAATGAGTCTTCTTAGATAACCTTTCTAGCATCTGATCTATAAATGGTAAAGGATAATGATCTTTCTTAGTAACTTTGTTTACCTTCCTGTAATCAATGCACATCCTATAACCAACTACTACCCTTTGAGGAATAAGCTCGTTATTCTCATTAGGCACAACAGTCATACCTCCTTTCTTAGGAACACAATGAACAGGACTAACCCATCTACTACCAGCAATAGGATAAATGATACCAGCATCAAGGAGCTTTAATACCTCATTTCTTACCACATCCTTCATCTTGGGAATTAGGCGGCGTTGATGCTCCATAACCGGCTTTGCGTCTTTCTCCATATTAATGGCATGCTGACATAAAGTGGGGCAAATTCCTTTTAAATCATCAAGCATATATCCCATAGCTCCTCGGTGTTTCCTCAATATCTCCAATAACCTTTCTTCTTCCTTTCCTGAAAGCTTAGAACTAATAATAACAGGATATATTTTCTTATCATCTATAAAAGCATATTTAAGATTATCAGGCAAAGGTTTTAATTCAAAAACATGATCTTCCTTAGGCGGCAAAGTGGTACCAAGATCCTCCACAGGTAAATTGTGCTTAATCAATAGTTGTTGACAAAGGAAAATATCATCAATCTCTTCTCTTTCCTTACTGAAAACATCACTTTCGTGATCTTCCATGAATTGCTGCAAAGCATTATTAGGAGCAAGAGCAATAGAAGCAAGCTGTTCAACTCGAAAATTTTCATTAGGCGTGTCATTTAAATAAGAATTCTTAGCAAACTTGGAAAAATTAAACTCATAAGACTCTCCATTAAACTTAGTGAAAAATTTCTCCTTCTTACAGTCTATCACAGCGCCACAAGTGTTCAAAAAGGGTCTACCAAAAATAATAGGACAAGTTTTACTAGCCTCCTTACCAAGTACTAGAAAATCAGTAGGGTATTTAGTCTTACCGCAAAGAACTTCCACATCTCGAACAATACCAAGAGGCCAAACAGTCTCTCTGTTAGCAAACTAAACAACCACATCAATATCTTCAAGTTCACAAGCGCCAATCTCATGCATAATTTCTTTGTAAAGCTCTAAAGGAATAGCACTTGCACTAGCACCAATATCACATAAACCATAATAGCAATGATCTCCAACCCCGACAGAAATAATAGGAACACTTGTTTTCCTATGCCTTTTAGGATGAGAGATAATGTTAGAAGCATCTTCACAAAAAAGAATATATTCATCCCCTACATCTTTAGTAACAATGTCCTTCAAAATAGCTACAGGAGACTTAATAGTAATTTGCTCATCAGGCTCTACAGCTTTCTTAGTACTTTTATTAGACACACTTACCAAAGTAGAATACTTCTTTACCTTAGCAGGGAAAAGTGTCTTCTCAAAATAAGGTTCAGGCACAATACTATCAACAGTACAAACTTCAGTAGCTGCAGCAGGAATATGACTAATGGAATCTTTATAAGGTGCATGATATTTGTTCCAATCTTTCTTTGGAACATCAAGATAAGAGGCAAAGGCCTTAAGACAATTAGCAAGTATTTGTGAATCAAGACCATAAGCAGTGCTAACACTATGAAAGTCATCGGTTCCCATAAAAGTTTTAATGCATTCATAATCATAGTTTATACCTGACTTCCTACCTTTGTCGTTTTCCCATCCTTCAGCATTCTCTTGTATACGGTCAAGAAGTTTCCACTTAGCATCTTCTTTCATATGAGTAAATGATCCAAAGCAAGAAGCATCCAAATAATCCTTATCACAAAGAGTAAGCCGCGCATAAAAAATTATCAACAACAATATTATTGGGGAGCTCATGAATGGGGCATTTGAGCATTAGTAACTTCAATCTCCCCCACGCTTGGGCAATACTCTCTCCATCATGAGGCCAAAAATTATATATCCGATTACGGTCTTTATGGATTTCACTTGGAGGATAAAACTTGGAATAAAAGAGAGGTACAATTTCCTCCCATGTAATAGATGGACCATCTTGGAGCAGTCGATACCACTCCTCAGCTATGCCTTTCAATGATAAAGAGAATAGCTTCTTCTTGACCTGGCTTGGTGAAATACCTGCACACCTGAACAATTCGCATAATTCATGTATAAATAGTAAGTGATCACCCGGATGGACAGTTCCATCTCCTGAATAGCAGTTATCCATAACACGCCCAACAATTTTCATAGGTATTTTAAAAGGATCAACTTCAGCAGGTGGTGGTGGTGGTGGTGGTTCATCCACATGTGCAGCAGTGGTTGAAGTGTTCCCAAATAGGAAACCAAATGGAGAGTTCTCCATAGCAAAGTAAAATAAAAATAAAAGACAAAAATAAAAACAATACTCACAGTGACGGTTACCTTTACCAATTCCACTCTTCAATAGCGCTACACTCCCTGGAAACGGTGCCAGAAAATAGTCTTGATGACCCACAAGTATAGGGGGTGTATCATAGTACTTTCGATAAATAAGAGTGTCGAACCCAATGAGGAGCAGAAGGTGTTGACAAGTGGTTTTGGTCAAGGATTCATTGTAAATACTAGCAAACGGGTTTTCAGGGGTATTTGGTAATGCAAATAAATAAAGTGCGAATAAATAAAAGACAGTAGTAATAATTGCAGCAAGTGGCCCAATCCTTTCTTCAGCAAAGGACAAGCCAGTTGTGTAACTTATAATAACCGAACGTTCTCGAGGACACACGAGAGTTTCTGTCAAGAGTTTTCGCTTCATACCGCTAAGTAGTCTTTATTGGTTTGATAAGTGTTATGGGGGTGAACCTGTGCTAGCGCACTACCCTTACTAGGATAAATACACACTTGTGATTATACCCCCTGCAAGCACCCGCAAATACAAGAAAGTAATTAAGATAAATCTAACCACAGCCTTAAACTCTAAGATCCTACGCTCCCTGGTGCAATGGTTTCCCAATGGAGGTTTAGGTTTCTGTCACTCCAGCAACCCCACAATTGGTAGCCAAATACACAATGCATCTCACTAGGCCCATAAATGGTGAAGTATCATGTAGTCGACGTTCACATGACACTACTAGTGAAATAGCACCACAACAATATCAAACCATTAAATATTTCTCAACAATAATTCACTACTAACATCTTGACTTCTCCCATGTCCTCAAGAACTAAACGAACTACTCACAAGACATCATATGGATCATGATCAGAGGTGAAATAATGGTAAATAACAATCTAAACATAAACCTTAATTCAATGATTCCACTCAATAGCATCAACTACAAGTGTAATCAACACCGGGAAAGTTTCCCCTAAGAATATAACAAGATCCAACTCAAGATGTTACAGCGGGATGGCGTGGTGACGGTGGAGATGAAGGTGCTAGTGATGGAGATGATGATGATGATCCCGATGAAGTCCAGTGCGATGGCGATGACGATGGCGACGATTTCCCCTCTTCGGGAAGGAATTTCCCCGGCAGATTTCTACCTGCCGGAGAGCTTTTCTCTCTCTGGTGTTTTCCGCCATGCAGAGGCGGCTGTGTCTATCTCTGAGCCCCCCCTGACTTAGGTTTTTGGGGACGATGAAGTACACGAAGGGGCGAGACCTGGAGTGGGCCAGGGTGCCCTCACACAGGGCCGGTGCAGCCAGGGGCCAGGCCGCGCCCCCTGTGCGTGAGGCTGCCCCCTGGCTCCTCTCTCCTTCTCCTTCTGGCTTCCGGAGTCTTTTGGTAAAATATAATTTTTTGGTATTTTTCTGGAATTTTCCTGATCTTCCAAAATATGGTGTCTTGATGGTCCTTTTCCAGTAGAATGCTGACTCCGGCAGCAAATCCTCCAATGATCATCAAACATGTAAAAACAGAGGAAACAACATAAGTATCATCTCTAAATATGAAATATATCAATGAATAACAGCAAATTATGATACAAAAGTAGTGATGCAAAATGGACGTATCATAGTGCAATCTTTCATTGCGTGTCTGGATACTCGTTTCCCATCGACGAACGCATAGTGGATATGACATGGTCCGTTGAGCATATCTTCTGGTGATGGGTTGTACTCTCTAGATTCCCTTGGCGGAAACTTTTTGTAATCTTCTCTACCATAGTTACGGTATCCTGAACTTTTATGATCGTTGCCTTGGTAGCTATTAACTTTATATCCTACGGCTACTTGGCTGTGGGAGCCATAATTGTCGTAATTGCGGGATCTTCTCCTTTGACCTCCATATATGTTTCCTCTATCATCTTCTGGCGATCGCGTGCATTTATTGTTGCACGCATCTTCTCCATCTGCGAATCTGTTTGCCACATCCATTAGATCTGATACTATTTTTTGGCTTGATTCTGCCCATCTCTTTGACTAGGTCTCCTCGTCGTAACCCGATTATGAATGCATCTATTGCTCTTTCATCCGAGACTTCGACTGCCAAATTTTTGATTATACTCCACCTTTGGATATATGTTCTTAATGTCTCCCCGCGTTGCTGTACACAGGCTTTGACTTCTATCGATGCTGGCCGCTTGTATGTCAACTTGAAGTTACTTGTAAATTTGTTTTGTGAGCTCCTCCCAGCTTCCAATTGTTTCCTTTTCTAATTTGCTTAGCCATGACCTTGCTGCACCAGTGAGATGTAATTGTAAACTTTGCATTGTTGTTTCCTTGGTTTGCTCCTAATAGTTTTACTGCTTGTAGATAATCTGAAAGCCATGACTGTGGCTCCTGAGATCCGTCGTACTTTTGTTGATCATGGGGTAATTTGAAACCTTTGGGTACTGGCGTGATGCGAACCCTACGGGTAAAGCATGGCGTCCCCATCTCCTTTTCATCGTCTCCGTAGTCATATGTTCTATTGGGAGTTCTAGATCATCGGGTTCCTTTACTCTTTGGACTATTGTATCGTCCAGGTGATGGCGTCCTAGATCGGCGACTTCCACTTCTATGCCGAGGACTATTGTGACGGCTTGGTGATCTTGGTTTATGGGTTCCTTTGTTGCGATATGCCTCCTCCTCTTTTGCTGATAATTTGTTGCCTACCATCTTCAATCCATTTAGCGCTGCTCGGTGCATATGTTCCCTCCGGTCTCCTGGATTTGGTCGTGTTATATGCAGGTATGCTTGAGCTACCACCAATGCTGCTTCCAGAGTTTTTGGGATAATATTTCCTTGCTCGTCGACCGATAGGAAGGACGAGTCAAGGTTTTTCGATATACTTTGCCTTTCTGAGTACTCTAGATTCTCATATCTTGACCCATATCGATGATGCCTTCTGTTTGTGTACGACGCGTCACTACGTGCTCTGCGAGCAGCATCGCTTGCTGCAATGGCCAAGCCCTTCCTTTTTTGTATTTCAATCTTCTCCTTTGCTAGTTGCTTTGCCTGTTGCCTCAGGGCATAATGATATCCCAAAATCATGTTTTGGCTGGAATTTGTTTGTATTGGCGTGCCGTGTTGCACGGCTGTCTTGATTTCTCTCCACTCATCGGCTGATAGTCGAACTTTAACCCTTGTTGCGAGGGAGTCAGCGGTTTCTCCTTGTGCTAAGTGATTTGCCCCTCTATTTATGTTTGCTGGATTAAGCACTGGGTTATTGTTGTCGTCGAGTTCTTCTGAATTATCTCCTGTGATTGCGAGTATCTGGTATCGATTGTCGAGTTTGCTGTTGTGACTTGAGAAGATCGAGTTGTCATCTTCAGAAAGTTCTAGTCCTGTCTTCCAGGTGTCTGTTGATTGATCTGAGGTGTCATCGTAGCAGATCATGAGATCTTCGAGTTGTACTTCTAAAAAATTCTCCATGATTTCATTGACTCCTGCGATTTTACCTTCTTTTGCTTCTGTCAAGCTGACCGGCGAGTTTACCTCGCTGGAAGAGCCTTCTGATGATTCCAATATTGCTATTGTCTCATGCTCACTTGCCGATGAATCTGGTTTCGTCGGATCTGAAAGGCGGATCAAACCTAGTGATCCAACGCGAAAGTTTAGACTTCCGATCGACAAATCCATATCTTGATCCATATTCTCGAATACTTGCGCGAAACTTGACTGTTGAGGTTGAAAATCGACGGTTTCGAAGGGTATCTAAATTTCGTCGACTTGTGGATTGCTGTTGGCTAAAAGCGAAAAAGCCGTCGAATTCAAGATTCCAATGCCCAGAGTCCCCACGGTCGGCGCCAATTGACGAGGGTTAAACTCAACAAATGTCCTAGATGAAGGACTTAGGATCGGGGAGATAGGGAATCAGATGAACTTGAAGGTAAATTCAGTCAAACAAGGTGGCTATGAAAGTAAACATGGGTGTAAAACCTGGCTCGCTTTCAATCTGTCCCACACCGTCCCCTCCTGGCCCCTTTATATAGGTGGCCAGGTCTCAAGGATTGGGTGGGATCCGATACATATTACAATATCGACATACGACATGAACTCGTATTTTGACTAGTATTACAATTGGGCCTAGCTTAATAGGCCTCAGGGTTACTCAACTAACAGGCTTTATTATCTATACCCTTGTCAAGTACTATCCATGTTCCTTCCAATTAGGATATGTTTACAAATGAACACACTTTGGAATATAGCTATTCTATTGCTTATGATGATTACAATGATGAGTATGATATTTTCAGTCCACCTACTATTGAGGAGAAAACAAGGTATGATTACAATATGCCTCCTATTTTTGATGATTATGGTGATGAGAATAATAATGATAGCTATTTTGTTGAATTTGCTCCCACTATGATTAGTCAGAATGACTATGTTTATGTGGGGAGTATTAATTCTTTTATGCATGTGGCTCATGATAAGAATGTTTTATGTGATAGTTATATTGTTAATTTTGTTCATGATGCTACTAAAGGTTATTATGAGAGAGGGAAACATGGTTTTATGCATCTCAACAATATTAAGTTTCCCCTCTTTATATTGAAAATCTTGAAGTTGCACTTGTTTAGCTTTCCTATGCTTGTTGCTTTGTGCTTTCATGACTTATTTCTTTACAAGATTCTTTTTCATAGGAAGTGGTTTAGACTTAAACGTGTTTCATATTTGCTTTTTGATGCTCTCTTTTGCTTCATGCTCTTTTATGGTGCATATGTGAGCATCTTCTCAAATTTCTGCGCCTAGCTCAAAGGCGTTAAAGAAAAGCACTCTTGGGAGATAACCTAATGTTTTCCTTTCAGTACTTTTTATTTTTGTTGAGTCTTGGAAGTTATTACTACTGTAATGACCTCTTCTTATCATTTTTATATCGTTTTTGTACCAAGAAGAACCTCTAGTTGGAGGAAGGTAAGATTTGGGGAAGTTGTTGTCCTGAAACAGATTTCTGTGTTGTACCGTAAAAATTTGTGAAAATTCCCAGAATGTTATTTTGATCTGCGATTTCTTGTGCACATGCCCCAGGTTATTGTCTAACTTTCATTAGTTTTGCACTTTTCGATTTGAGCAATAGAAGATTTTCAAAAAAAACGATCTTTACCAGCTGTTCTGTTTGGAAAGATTTCTGCCACTATTTGCGTTTGCCTCTTGATCTCTTTCTTTTTGAGTTCTTTTGATCACGGAACTTTTGAGAGAAGTTGCTACAGTAGTTAATGTTTTAATGGGTGTTATACTTGAGTTCAAACTGAACAAAAGAGTGGATTTACTATCTTGCATACACTAATGTTGGTAATAAGAATTGTGTGAAGTTTTGTATGAAGGAAGTTTTCAAGTGTAGGGAAAGGAGAATGATGAGATGAGATGAAGTATGGACAAAAGCTCAAACTTGGGGATGCCCATGTCACCCCAAGAAATATCCAAGAAGTACAAGCGTCAAAGCTTGGGGATGCCCAAGGCACCCCTTCTTCATCAACAAAAATATCAGGTCATCTTTCAAGACACTATATATGTATTGCTTCATATGCTATGTGTTTCTCTTAGAGCGTATTTATTTTTGCTTTCAGTTTTGTTTTGTTTTTTTGCTGCAATAAATGGTCGGATCACATCATGTTTGTTTTGGAGAGAGACACGCTATGTTTTCATTGCCTAGAACACTATAGTTTTCACTCTTATTGTTCTACGAGTGTTCTCTTTTGCTAGTACTGCATTTAGCTTTTGTTTTTCACCTTTATTTTTTCAGAACTTGTGAGTTCTTTGTAGTTAGGTGTGCTTTGATACTTCTCAAACATATCTATAATTTTTGATGCTCTATGCTTGTTTATACACCATTTGCTTTGTGTTTTGTTACACTTCGTGGCGTTTTTATGCATTTTCTGGAACTAACCTACTAACGAGATGCCATAGTGCCGGTTCCCTATTTTCTGATGTTTTTGTGTTTCAGAAAAGCTACACAGGAAATATTCTCGGAATTGGACGAAGCAAAAGCCAAAGTTCCTAATTTTCCCGACACGAGACAGAGTCCAGAGCAGAGACAGAGGGGGGCCAGGGGCCAGCCACACCATGGGGTGGCGCGGCCAGCCCATAGCCCGCGCCACCAGGTGGTGGGGCCGCGTGGCCCACCTCATGATGCCACCCTTCCACCTATATATTCTCCTCAGCGAGAAAACCTAAAAGACCCAATCAATTTTCCACGAAACATACTGCAAACCGCCACCGTCGTCGATGCAAGATCGGGAGGGTCCAGAAGCTCTTCCTGGCACCCTGCCGGAGAGGGAAATCACCGCCGGAGGCCTTCTTCATCACCATGCCTGCCTTCGGAGCGATGTGTAAGTAGTCTACCTTGGACTACGGGTCCATAGCAGTAGCTAGATGGTTTTCATCTCCTCCATGTGCTTCATGTTTATATCTTGTGAGCTGCCTATTGCTGGTGCCAAGTTGATGAAGTAAATAACCGGCCCGTTGGGAACCCCAAGAGGAAGGTGTGATGAATATAGCAGCAAGATTTTCCCTCAGTTAAGAAACCAAGGTTTGTCGATCAGGAGAAGAGTAGACAATACGACTGAAGGTGATGCAGACTAGCTTAGTAACACTCCAACAAGGGCGCCATTTAACGATACTTGTTGACTTGTCTTCGGCCAGTAGCAACGCGGAACCTGCACACAACACAACCAAATACTTTGTTCCCAACTTGCGATGAGGTTGTCAATCTCACCGGTTTGCTTGAAACAAAGGGTATGAGCGTATCGAGTGGAAAGCAGTAGAAGAATGCGAGTAAAGTAAACAGTGCGAGTAAAGTAAACATGTGATAGCAATATGATGGAAATTGGACCGGGGTCCACAGTTCACTAGTGGTGTCTCTCCATAAGATAAATAACACATGCTAGGTAAACAAATTACAGTTGGGCAATTGATAGAATAAAGATAAATGTGATATGTCGAGAAGATCACTACGAGATTTACTCTGGGCATTACAACAAAATACATAGACTGCCATCCAACTGCATCTATGACTAATAATCCACTTGTGGCGAATCAATCCGAGAACTCCACAAGTATTAAGTTGCGAAAAATAGATAATTGCATTAAGCAAAGTGTGTAATGTAAACAAAGCATATGCCCTTGAGCATATGAATGTTGTTTTCTCCCTAGTAGCAACAGCACATCTACAACCTTAGAGGTTTCCGTCACTCCCCCAGATTAAATAGAGGCATGAACCCACTATCGAGCATAAATACCCCCTCTTGGAGTCACTAGCAACTACTCGGCCAAGATAGCTACTAACAACGGAGAGCATGCAAGATCATAAACAACATAGAGATAACAAAAGATATATTTCAGTATAGCAACTCAATCATAACACCAATATTCATCGGATCCCAACAAACCAAACATGTAGAATTACATAACGGTGATCTCAATCATGTAGGGCAGCTCATGAGATCTAAACATGAAGCACATGGTGGAGAAGACAACCATCTAGCTACTTCTATGGACCCATAGTCCAAGGTAGACTACTCACTCATCACTCCGGAGGCAAGCAAGGCGATGAAGAAGACCTCCGGTGGCAATGCCCCTCTCTGGCAGGGTGCCGGGAAGAGCTTCTGGACCCTCTCGATCTTTGGGTCGACGGCGGCGGCGGATCGCGATGTGTTCTGGAAAATTGATCGGGTACTTAGGTTTTTTCCGTCGGGGGGTCTTTATAGGCGAAGGGGCATCGTCAGAGGTTGCCCGAGGGGCTCTTGCACATAGGGGGCGCGGCCAGGCCCCTGGCCGCACCGCCCTGGTGTGTGGGGCCCTCGTGGCCCCCCTCCAACTTCTCTTCGGATCTCTGGAAGCTTCCGAGAAAAATAAGACTTCAGGAACTTGTTTCGTCCAATTCCGAGAATATTTCCTGTGTATCACTTTTGAAACACAAAAACAGCAGAAAACAGGGAACTGGCACTGTGGCGACATGTTAATAGGTTAGTTCCGGTAAATGCATAAAAGTGCCACGAAGTGTAATGAAACAGTAGGCAAATGGTTTAAAAACAAGCATGGAGCATAAAAAATTATAGATACGTTGGAGACGTATCAAGCATCCCCAAGCTTAACTCCTGCTCGTCCTCGAGTAGGTAAGTGATAACAAAAGAATAATTTTTGAGGTGACATGCACCTACACAATCTTGATCATATATGTAAGCATTTGTGAGCTGGGATCATAAGAACTTAAAACATGGGCATAAAGATATAATCTTGACAATAGGAACTTAGCAACCATGTTATAAACATGCAAATGAACACAAACAAAAGATCATGAAAATGAAACAATGGAAGTCAAACGTGTGTTCAAATCATAAGGAAAAACATACAAATGGTTTTCAGCTTGTCCTTCATGGAGAGCAAAACATAAATGCATAGGACACCTTCAAGTTTAAGAGGGCGACTAGATACAAGTAATTTAAGAACAAGTGAAACCAACAATATGAATCAATCAATGAAAACTTTGGGACAATGCACATTATACTAAGAATGACAACTTTGCTCTCTTATGGTGCATAAAGATAGAAGGTGGTGACTCAACATAAAAGTAAAAGAAAGGCCCTTCGCAGAGGGAAGCAGTGATTGCAAGTTTTATGGACCTTCAAAAATTATGGTACTTACCGGCTTTGAGCTCTCATTGCCCCCATCATAAGCATCTTGAATGGTTAGAGTTAATGCGAGAACAATTATGATGCATATGCTTGACAAATCATAAGTTGAAAACCTCGTGTCCCGTGAATACGAGTACCCAAACCTCATGCTACTCAACTTAGAGTCCCAAGCAAGGCTCTTGTCATTGTAAGTATATATGTATCATCGAGAACCGCCAATGGGGTACCTCCGTGCCTGATGACATGGAACAAGCCCACATCAAAATGACAGGACAAGCAGACAATGAACACCTCGACATCTCTTTTATTTGCCATTTTGTTTAGCTTTTTATTGTGAGATGCGTCATCGAATGTCCACCATGGGTATGCTGCAAATTTCCACCATGAATTATGCATAGCTTAGATTGGCGGCCCAGGCGTTTCCCTAACACATATACAAACTCCATGATCCCCACAAGATTCCCAATTCATTTCACACCGTGGGCATCCATAAACAAAAGATCACGATATCAACTCAAATAAGAAGTGCAATGTTGAAAGCTTGCCCCATGACGACATGGTTGGGCTAGAATCCAACTTACAACTTGCAAGCATAACAACTCTACATAAGAGACCACAATGTCAAATTTTTAAGAACAGGAAAAAGTAAAGTGTGCCTTCTGGTTCGTGAGAGCTTTACTGACCAATTTTTGCATAACACTGGTAAGAGTTTAATTTGAAGAGAAAATAAAAGCAAGTCAAATTTACTTGGAATAGAAAGTTGCTAGTAGGTATGTATGGTGGACACTTTGGTAAAATTTGGCTTTTAGGAGTTGGATGCACGAGTAGAGCTCATACTCAGTACAAGGCGAGGGCTAGCAAAAGACTGGGAGCGTCCAACTAAGAGAGCAATAATGGCCATAATCATGCAAAGCGACAAAGCGACATTAAAAGAAGCATAAGATGGCATCAAAAGTCAAAAACTAAATGATCATAGAGGCTATTGGCGACTTTGTAAGAGTCTAACATGTGTGAGCATGCGCCAAGTCAACCCAAATAAAGCATCAAGGAGAAAACCAAAATAATGCTTCCAAACAATAATAACAACGCATGATTTTTTCAAAGGCTCATTAAGCAATCTCAGTTATTTGAGATAAGTCATGCTACATCAAAACCACTAAGCATACTATCAAAAAGACATCAAGCATGACATGAAAAAGCCTAAGCCGCAGTCTACACAAGCTCCTTCTTGTACCACTATTTTGCATAAAGCTTTTTCTCTTTTCCAACACCATTTGAAATCTTTTAAGACACCTCTTTTGATGAAAACCAATAAAGATCAGAGGCAAAAATACACCTTGATGCAAATATATGACAAGGTCTGAACACAAATCAAGGCAAAAATGAAAACCAAAATCAGTAGCAGAAAAAGAAGAACACTCGGTAAAATTGTAAGAATGAAAAACGGAGTGTTCTTGGCAAATAAAAACGAGTACATCTCCTCCAAAAGAAATTTGTTGGGATCCAACCATTTATTGCAGCAAACAAACTAAACTAACTAAGAAAACTAAAACAACTGACGCTCCAAGAAAAACACATAGTGCATGAAGCAATAAAAATATAGTGTCTTGAAAGGTGACCTGATTTTTACCGATGAAGAAGGGGTGCCTCGGGGGCATCCCCAAGCTTTGACGCTTGTACTTCTTGGATATTTCTTGGGGTGATGCATGGGCATCCCCAAGCTTGACCTTTTGTCCATTCTTCAATTTATCTCATCATTCTCCAATCCCTACACTCGAAAACTTCCTTCATACAAAACTAAACACAATTCTATTAGCAACATTAGTGTAGGCATAACATATAATCAACCTCTTTTTGCTTCAGGTTTCAACCCAAAACCACCACATATATAGCATATACTACTGTAGCAACTTCCCCAAAAGTTCCGTGATCAAAAGAACTCAAAAGAAAGCGATAAAGCGGCAAACACAAATATTGGCAGAAATCTGTCATAACAGAACAGCTGACAAAGGTCGAATTTTGGAGGGGTTTTATGTTGCTCAAATCAAAAAATGTTCAACTAATGAAAGTTTGGATATAACCTGGGGCATATGCACAAGAAATCGCAGATCCAAAATATATACAGAGAATTTTCACAAATTTTTATGGTGCAGCACTGAAAACAGTTTCAGGACAGCAACATCCCCAAATCTTTACCTCACTCAAATTAGAGGCTTCTCTTGGCACAACAATAAAATAAAAAGGATAAGGAGCAGTAATTATAGTGGTAATGACTTCCAAGACTCAAATAAAAGAAAAAGTACTGAAAATAAAACATTGGGTTATCTCCCAAGAGTGCTTTTCTTTAACACCTTTGAGCTAGGCGCAGAAAATTGCGAATCAAGTAACATAAAGTGATGAAGCATCAAGCTCATAATTTGCTCTAAGAATAGAGTCAAAAAGTAATTTCTTCCTTTTCCTAGGGAAGTGTTCCATACCTTTCTTGAGTGGAAATTGATATTTGATGGTGCCTTCTCTCATACGAATAATGGCACCTACAGTTCGAAGAAAAGGTCTTCCCAAAATAATAGGACATGAAGCATGGCATTCAACGTCCATAACGAGAAAATCAACGGGAACAAGGTTATTGTTAACCACAATAAGAACATCATTAATTCTTCCCAAAGGTCTCTTCTTAGCAACATCAGCAATAGGAACATCATAATAACATTTTTCAAGCGGTGGTAAATCAAGCATGTCATAAATTTTTCTAGGCATAATAGAAATACTAGCACCTAGATCACATAAAGCATAGCAATCAAAACCATTAACATGCATATCAATGATGGGTTCCCAACCATCTTCTAACTTCTTGGGAACAGAGGCTTTTTGCTGCAACTTTTCATCCCTAATTTTCATGAGAGCATTGGTAATATGCTTAGTAAAAGCAATATTTAAAGAACTAGCATTGGGAGTCAAAGCAAGATTTTGCAAGAACAAAATAACTTCAGATATATTGCAGCCATCAACATCAAAATCATTAAAAGAAGTAGAGCTATCATCTCTTACACTCCAAAAAATTTTAGCACTCTTTTGAGAAAAAGTTTTGGCAGTTTTAGGCTTCTTAACACAAGGAGTGGGAGTTTTCTCTACACCAATCAAAGTAAGAGGATTGCTAGCATTAGGAACAACATCATCAGAGGTATAAATAGTACAAACTTTCAAATTCCTAGCAATCTCATCCTCTCTTTCCCATCTAGCATGCAATTCTGCTAGCAATCTAAGATTTTCATCAATTCCAACTTGGATAGCATTAGCAGTAGCAAAAACATTGTTCTCTTTCACATCATTAGGCAACACTTTTAATTTCAGAAGTTCAACATCATGAGCAAGGCTATCAACTTTAGAAGCAAGAATATCAATTTTGCCTAACTTTTCCTCAACAGACTTGTTAAAAGCGGATTGTTTTACCATGAAGTCTTTGAGCATGACTTCAAGTTCAGAGGGCGCGGCCCTAGTGTTGTTGTAGGAATTACCATAAGAATTACCATAACCATTACCATTGGTAGAAGGATATGGCCTATAATTGTTACTAGCAAAATTGTTCCTATAAGTATTATTGTTAAAATTATTATTTCTAATGAAATTCACATCAACATGCTCTTCTTGAGCAACCAGAGAGGCTAAAGGAACATTATTAGGATCAACATGAGTCCTATCATTAGCAAGCATAGCCATAATGGTATCAATCTTATCACTCAAGGAAGAGGTTTCCTCAACAGAATTTACCTTCTTACCTTGTGGAGCTCTCTCGGTGTGCCATTCGGAATAATTTACCATCATGTTGTCAAGCAGCTTTGTTGCGGCGCCCAAGGTAAGGGACATAAAAGTGCCTCTAGCAGCTGAATCAAGTAGATTCCTCGAAGAAAAATTCAGTCCTGCATAAAAAGTTTGGACAATCATCCAAGTAGTCAGTCCATGAGTGGGGGTAATTCTTTATCATAGATTTCATTCTTTCCCACGCTTGAGCAACATGTTCATTATCAAATTGAGTAAACTTCATAATATTGCTACGCAGAGATATAATCTTAGCAGGAGGATAGTATCTACCAATAAAAGCATCCTTACACTTAGCCCATGAATCAATACTATTCTTAGTCAAAGACAGCAACCAATCCTTAGCTTTTCCTCTCAGAGAAAAAGGAAACAACTTGAGCTTAATAATATCACTTCCTACATCCTTATATTTCTGCATCTCACATAGCTCAACAAAATTGTTGAGATGAGCTACAGCATCTTCAGTACTAGCACCAGAAAATTGCTCTTTCATAACAAGGTTCAATAAAGCAGGCTTAATCTCATTAAAGTTTGCAGCAGGAGCAGGTGGTGCAATAGGAGTGCAGATAAAATCACTATTGTTCATGCTAGTGAAGTCACACAACTTGGTGTTTTCAGGAGTAGCCATTTCAGCAAAACTAAAGTAAACAAGTAAAAACAACTACCAAGGATTCTAATTTTTTTGGATTTTTGATATAAAACGATGCAGGTAAAATAAATAAAGTAAAGCAAAACAATAACAAAGTAAAGGATGTGCGTGCGAAAAACTCCCCTCGCAGAAGTCTTCCTGTAACATCCCTCATTTGCTAAATAATATTAGGAGTTGATTTGTGCATCATGAGCATCATCTATTTTTCTAAGAAAAATCCATAAATGAATTATATTTGAAAACCCAAATATGTGCAACTCTTCCTTACTTTAAATTGCTCTCAAAATGGTTTATAAAGTTTGCAAGTGGTGTTCAAATTATTTCAAAGTGACCAAATTAAAGCCTATTGACCTTTGCTAATTATCAAGGAAGCCCTGGTTAATTTCTTAAAATCCTAGAAAAAGTTTATATCAACAAATATTGCCAAATATTCGCAGCTTGAAAACCCCCCAGAAATCTCCTTTGCCTAGGGGGCTTTTTGAAAAGTTTGCACTTTGTCTTCTTCGTTGAGTTACAGGAGCTGCTGCGTGGAGGCCTTGTCCTAGCCACGAGGCGACCCCCTCTGGAGCACCACCTGCACGCCACGCCTCCCCCTCCTTCCTTTCTTCCTCTCCCTGGCCGCCCTCCATTTTCCCCGTCGGCCTCTCTCCCTCTCTCACGAGAAACCTCCCAGTAGTCCAAGCTCGCCGCCTAGCGCCGCCATTCCGTGCCTCCCCCAGCCCCTCCGACGTGCTGAGAAGGTGCGCCTCGCCGTCCTCTTCCTCCTAGCCGAAAGAATCGGAGTCTCTCGCCTCCAATCGCCGCCGGAGTCGCCGTTTCCTCGCCGGAAACCGAGGTCCGCCACCGCCAAATTCGCCGCCGCCGGCCGTCCTCCGGCCAAGCCAACCCCACCGGCGGGTCCCCGGTGAGTCTCCGGTCCGGCTGGACCCCTCCCCGCGACTCACCGCTCGCCGCATCGCCGGCCATGGCCGGCCGCTGCCGGCGTCTGGGAGCCGGTCAGGCTGGGCGCTGCCCCCAGCCGACCAGGTCAACCTGGCCAGCCAACGTGGCCACGGGCCCCCTGGTCAGTGGCCTTGGGTCAAGTTGACCTAGGTACAAAAAGTTCCCTGCAGCCTATTTCAATTTCAGAATTTGAATAAAACTTGTTAAATTCATAACTAATTCTCTGTTTATCAGAAAAATGCAAATGACCTATCAAAATGCTCAGAAAAATGTAATCTGCAAGTTTATGTCAAATTCATGCATTGTTAAGCAACTTGAAACCTTGTTTAATTAGAAGAACCAATTGTACCCCTCCGGCGAAATCTAGGGTTATCGGATCCCCGTTTCGGAGTCGTCTGAAAACCCCGCTACCTGACTAGCTAGTATTAGGGTTTATTTTGAGCATCCTAAACTTGTCATATCATCATATTTGTTTGCGCATCGATGCCATGTATTGAATGCTATCTTCCTTTCCGGTGTGTTCTGCTTCTCCCTGGTAGGATCTGGAGTTGATGTGAGCAACGCGTCTGATATCAACATCGACAACACCAAAGATCAATGCTTATCCATCGATGAACAATTCAAGAAGAAGAATCCCGAAGATCTATTTCTATTCTCGGTTATCAACGAGCAAGGCAAGCGTCCAATCCTATGTTTTCAAAGTATTCAATTCTTGCTATATCGGATACGATTCAAATGTCTTCTATCGGTAGTTAGAGTTATCCTATCTTATGCATGCTCTTGTCGCCTAAATTCCCTGATCCACTGCTCCTAGCATAACTAGGTCTCGCTTGTGTGCATTGCTAGAGCCTTTATATCTGTTATGCTTAGCCATGCTTAGTTGGTAAAATCTGATCCATCCGGTTGATGAATCCGAGCTGTGAATGAACCTAGTATGATAGGTTGACGTGGAATGATCAGTGAGTTGTGTGTTTAAACATGCTAAAGGCTTGGATGAGTTGCCGCAGGGGATGTGGTTATTTGACTCATTCTTGCCGACCCTAGGACCCGAGTTCTCGCCTCTTGAACCAAGACTGAGCGTACAACCACACGAGGCCCTATAATGGCACCCTCTCGACTAACTAACTTGCCTAGTCGGTTCCATGAGTCACCTTATTTGGGTGTTTAAACTTTGTTTTGAACGTGGCCAGGGTTGCTTGAGGTGCGGCCTCTGGTAAACCAACCCCTGCGCACAATTAGAGGGACCGACTTCGGGACTGGACCCGTTACGGTGGAGCTTCCCTCTTTTAGTGAACTCATGGTTTGGACGAAAGCAAGGTAAAGGTCGTGGTCAACCACCCTTTGCCGGCCCTCCTCGGAAGAGAGCTTTACCGGTGGCATTAAGAGTCGGTTGGCACGTGTGGGTAAAGTTGTGCACCCCTGCAGGGTTAAATCTTTTCAAAAAGTCGTGTCCACGGTTATGGACGACTTGGGAACGGATTCTGTGATCATAGAGAACTTTAACCTAATCATAAAACTTGGCAAATAAAGTGTGCTTAGGATGCTTCCTCTAGGTTGAAAGAGGGGGTGATCCTGGTGGATAGGTTCAGCTGATGATGATTCGGGGGTTTTGGAATATCAAGTTGATCGGTGGATTTGAAAGATATTACAATTGCTCGGTGGATCTAAATAGTAGTTGTTGCTCAGTGGATATAAGATGATGGTACGGTGGATAATTCAATGGTTATCAAAGATATCGCTCTCTTATCCCCTTTTTAAATGTTCTAAATAGACGAGCTTCTCTTCTTCCTGCTTTATGCAAATAAAACCCGCTTTATGCAAAGAAACTCCAAAGAAGGCCTTTCTAGCCTACATGTAGCTACTAGGTTAGTAAGTCTTGCTGAGTACCTTTTGTACTCAACCTTGCCTCGTTGATATTTTTGCAGCAGTGTAAGTTTACCATCGAAGGTTCTGGACGACATTGACATCGACGAGTAGCTTGGGTTTCCCAGGCGGCAGCCTGGAATCTATGGATTGGGACATCACCGTTATGCTTCAGGCCTCTTAGGCCATTTGGTCTTGCTATGTCTAATAGCATAACTTCGCTTTCGTTGATTGATGATTGACAGGTCAGTGACCTCTGCTTGTAATTTGCTTCTTGCTCTTTTAAGAGCTTGCTATATTACTTTTGAGTCGTAGAGTCACTGTTGTGTTACCGATTCCCTCACTGTAAGCCTCTCGAGCTCTCGGTTAGGCTTATGTCAGATGAAGGTCTGGATTTGTCTAGCCTTGATCCCGGGGGTCCCCACAGGCTTTGGTATCAGAGCAGGACTGTCTGTAGGAAAACCTTGCTAGTGGTCGATGTTGAGTCTAGTGTTTGAGAAAACTATTTGAAAGCTCAAAATTATTTGTGAAAAGTAGGCTTCTTTTTACTCCTTATCTGGTATCGCTCTACTTCTGAGTCACCTTACCTCGAGTTGATTTGAAAAGTTTGGCTATCTTCTCTCGTCTTTTTCAAAATCTAGGTGCCTTTTTGGCAGGTCGCTTTAACCATTTGACCTAGGGTTGAGTTCTCTAGAGTCTCGTGTGTGTTCTTTGCTCTGTATTTCTCTTGTTTTAGGTGAGAGATTTCTTTCCATCATGATCTCTCCACTTTGTGGATTCCACCTCATTCTGTTCTATGCTACGAGGCTTCTTTCGCCTTGTATGCCTCCTTCCTATTTGCTTCGGTACTTAAAAAGCCATACCTTGTTCTGGAAGCTACTTTTTGACTACTACATCATACTGTCCTTTGTGTCACTCAATTAGCAGTTACTCCTTTCTCTTTGTTTTAACCCTTGGACTTGAACCGAAGGTCCCGGATTGTGCTGGATTCCAGTACATGAAGCTGGCCTTTAACCCAAGATCCATTCCGTTGAACCCTTCATTTTAATGATCCTACATTAACTCAAAATGTCTAATTCCAAGCTTGTGGTAGTAGTCGTGATTGAATTGCGGCAACAACGAACTTCCCTACCACTAGCTATGGCAGAGGTTCTATCATGGAACCAAATATGATCACGACAAGAATTCTCTTTGTGAGTACCATCTCTATGTCCGTGACTCTGCCACACCTTCCCTTTATCCATTGTTTTCTGGAAGAGTGTTGATCTATGCATCTACATCCCAGGATCCTCCAGAAGGTGTTCCTTGTCTTTAGTTACTTTCCAACTTTTGTCTGCTAGTTAGCAGCCAAGTTGTAATTATGCATTGGATTGCTTCGATGCATTTTACTCTTGTGGTTCGTCAAGATATTTCTCTTTGAAATGTCTGGAGAAACAAACTCCAGTACCTCGTCCATTTCTATGACCAGGTCAAAGTGTTGTACTCTGTAGAATGTGAGGTATGCAAACCTTATGTTCTATTCTACCTTAGAGTATCACACTCTTTTACACAAAATGGCCGTGCTGAGTCTCATGGCCTTATTGATGCAGTGATGCTCTTACACATCCTTACTCACCCTTCCTCCGAGCTATTTGTGCTTGGAATGTTGGGTATGCATATTGATGTGACCATCTCAAATTCTTAGCATTTCTTATTGCTTTGAAATTCAAGGACATTTGCATCATTCCTAGCTTGATTGGTTACCCGATCACCAAGTGAAGTTTGCTTGTGTTGCTACGTCCGTTACTCGGGCAATAATTCTCCGGTCAAAGAGTTAGGTTCGTACCAAAGCTCTTAAAGGCCAAATTGTTTTGCCTTAAAATTCAAATTCCCTCTCAAACTAAGTGACATATCGGTGGTTCGTGATATTCCAGATGTCTTTCTAGAAGTATCGCCATGTTGCCACATGACCGTGTTGTCAAGTTCATGAGTAAGATGGTTCTCTGAATCACATCTTTCTCCAAGAATCTATGCTGGATACCCTGGACTAGTTGGTTGAGCTTAATCAACAACTTGGAGAGTTGAAAGACAAAAGCTTTATCTGACTTTGTTCCTTCTAAAAGGGATCTTTAGCTTGTTCATGTTGAAGCAAGATAATGTCTCCTCTTTGGATACGTTATCTTCCCACCTTTGATTTGAGTTTGGGCTATCGTCAAATCAAACTCAGTCCCAAGGACTATCTTGATGATGCTTCTACTCGTGGTGTTTCACTGTAGTACATCTTCACGCCATTGGGTCTGACCAATATTTTTGTCTTTTTCATACAACATATGAGTCCATCTTCTTGGAGTATCTTGATAAGCTTGTTGTTGAGCCCATCGATGACATTCGTATCTTCTCCATGTTTGGGTAAATTCATATTGAACATTTGGCACCAATGTTGGAAACTTTTGAGAACCATCTTCGTGTCACCGCGAAGCATGTGTTCTGGTTCTTGGAAGAGTCTTTCTCTGGTTCACGTGGACTTGCTAAAAGATGTTGCCGTGGATGATCCTTGATACTTCACTAGTCAGCGTTGTTCCCTTCCCTTTGTCTATAACCGAAGTTTTGATCATCTCATACATTGTGTGAATTCGTCAGCCACATGAGGACCCCAAACTTTTAAAAGCATGTTCGTAAGTGGTCTTTTCTTGTCTGCCAATGGTGGACCCCAAGAAAGAAGTTTACTTCCGTGTTCCCCTGAATCTCCTTGTCTATTCATCCTGGTGGTGTGAGGTGAATCATAATCTTTGGCAAAGATTTTGATAGACCTGGGTGAATAAAAGAGGTTCCTCCGTATCTGCAACTATGTAGAAGAGTTACTATGATTCTAAAATCAAAAGTTCTCTAGTTGCATGACTCAAGTATGTTTATACGAGTCGCTCATCTTTTAAGGAGTGCCTCTTCATGGTATCAAAGTCAATGCAACTCCTTGCTACCTTGTCCCTTCATATCTCTGTCGAAGCGCGGAGCCATTGTCTACCAAAATTGAAACTTCTTCAGTTTCCTCTGTCACCCTTGATGTGTTTCATGCTGTCATCTCGATAGATGTTTACAAACACTCCTTCCATGAGTTGAACATGAGATACTCGATCTTCAAGAAGATCCATCGTTCCAGAGCTATTCCCTCTTTCCTTTAGTGTAGCGGAGCAACAATGACAAATGAAGGAAATGAAGCTTCATGATGCAGTGGATCAACCTCTTCAAGAAAGAATATAATCGTCGGATCAACAAGATCATTGAAGACTCGTGAGGCCCTTGTTCCCTTCTCTCTTGTACTACCTACGAATCTCGGGACGAGATTCTTGTAAGGGGGATAGATCTGTAACATCCCTCTTTTGCTAAATAATATTAGGAGTTGATTTGTGCATCATGAGCATCATCTGTTTTGCTAAGAAAAATCCATAAATGAATTATATTTGAAAACCCAAATATGTGCAACTCTTCCTTACTTTAAATTGCTCTCAAAATGGTTTATAAAGTTTGCAAGTGGTGTTCAAATTATTTCAAAGTGACCAAATTAAAACCTGTTGACCTTTGCTAATTATCAAGGAAGCCCTGGTTAATTTCTTAAAATCCTAGAAAAAGTTTATATCAACAAATATTGCCAAATATTCGCAGCTTGAAAACCACCCAGAAATCTCCTTTGCCTAGGGGGCTTTTTGCAAAGTTTGCACTTTGTCTTCTTCGTTGATTTACAGGAACTGCTGCGTGGAGGTCCTGGACGTTCCTGAGCTCGCCACCTCCTGCTTGTCCTAGCCACGAGGCGACCCCGTCTGGAGCACCACCTGCACGCCATGCCTCCCCCTCCTTCCTTTCTTCCTCTCCCTGGCCGCCCTCCATTTTCCCCGTCGGCCTCTCTCCCTCTCTCACGAGAAACCTCCCAGTAGTCTAAGCTCACCGCCTAGCGCCGCCATTCCGTGCCTCCCCCAGCCCCTCCGACGTGCTAAGAAGGTGCGCCTTGCCGTCCTCTTCCTCCTAGCCGAAAGAATCGGATTCTCTCGCCTCCAATCGCCGCCGGAGTCGCCGTTTCCTCGCCGGAAACCGAGGTCCGCCGCCGCCAAATTTGCCACCGCCGGCCATCCTCCGACCAAGCGGACCCCACTGGCAGGTCCCCGGTGAGTCTCCGGTCCGGCTGGACCCCTCCCCGCGACTCGCCGCTCGCCGCATCGCCGGCCATGGCCGGCCGCTGCCGGCGTCTGGGAGCCGGTCAGGCTGGGCGCTGCCCCCAGCCGACCAGGTCAACCTGGCCAGCCAACGTGGCCACGGGCCCCCTGGTCAGTGGCCTTGGGTCAAGTTGACCTGGGTACAAAAAGTTCCCTGCAGCCTATTTCAATTTCAGAATTTGAATAAAACTTGTTAAATTCATAACTAATTCTCTGTTTATCAGAAAAATGCAAATGACCTATCAAAATGCTCAGAAAAATGTAATCTGCAAGTTTATGTCAAATTCATGCATTGTTAAGCAACTTGAAACCTTGTTTAATTAGAAGAACCAATTGTACCCCTCCAGTGAAATCTAGGGTTATCGGATCCCCGTTTCGGAGTCGTCCGAAAACCCCGCTACCTGACTAGCTAGTATTAGGGTTTATTTTGAGCATCCTAAACTTGTCATATCATCATATTTGTTTGCGCATCGATGCCATGTATTGAATGCTATCTTCCTTTCCGGTGTGTTCTGCTTCTCCCCGGTAGGATCCAGAGTTGATGTGAGCAACGCGTCTGATATCAACATCGACAACACCAAAGATCAATGCTTATCCATCGATGAACAATTCAAGAAGAAGAATCCTGAAGATCTATTTCTATTCTCGGTTATCAACGAGCAAGGCAAGCGTCTGATCCTATGTTTTCAAAGTATTCAATTCTTGCTATATCGGATACGATTCAAATGTCTTCTATCGGTAGTTAGAGTTATCCTATCTTATGCATGCTCTTGTCGCCTAAATTCCCTGATCCACTGCTCCTAGCATAACTAGGTCTCGCTTGTGTGCATTGCTAGAGCCTTTATATCTGTTATGCTTAGCCATGCTTAGTTGGTAAAATCTGATCCATCCGGTTGATGAATCTGAGCTATGAATGAACCTAGTATGATAGGTTGACGTGGAATGATCAGTGAGTTGTGTGTTTAAACATGCTAAAGGCTTGGATGAGCCGCCGCAGGGGATGTGGTTATTTGACTCATTCTTGCCGACCCTAGGACCCGAGTTCTCGCCTCTTGAACCAAGACTGAGCGTACAACCACACGAGGCCCTATAATGGCACCCTCTCGACTAACTAATTTGCCTAGTCGGTTCCATGAGTCACCTTATTTGGGTGTTTAAACTTTGTTTTGAACGTGGCCGGGGTTGCTTGAGGTGCGGCCTCTGGTAAACCAACCCCTGCGCACAATTAGAGGGACCGACTTCGGGACTGGACCCGTTACGGCGGAGCTTCCCTCTTTTAGTGAACTCATGGTTTGGACGAAAGCAATGTAAAGGTCGTGGTCAACCACCCTCTGCCGGCCCTCCTCGAAAGAGAGCTTTACCGATGGCATTAAGAGTCGGTTGGCACGTGTGGGTAAAGTTGTGCACCCCTGCAGGGTTAAATCTTTTCAAAAAGTCGTGTCCACGGTTATGGACGACTTGGGAACGGATTCTGTGATCATAGAGAACTTTAACCTAATCATAAAACTTAGCAAATAAAGTGTGCTTAGGATGCTTCCTCTAGGTTGAAAGAGGGGGTGATCCTGGTGGATAGGTTTAGCTGATGATGATTCAGGGATTTTGGAATATCAAGTTGATCGATGGATTTGAAAGATATTACAATTGCTCGGTGGATCTAAATAGTAGTTGTTGCTCGGTGGATATAAGATGTTGGTTCGGTGGATAATTCAATGGTTATCAAAGATATCACTCTCTTATCCCCTTTTTAAATGTTCTAAATAGACGAGCTTCTCTTCTTCCCGCTTTATGCAAATAAAACCCGCTTTATGCAAAGAAACTCCAAAGAAGGCCTTTCTAGCCTACATGTAGCTACTAGGTTAGTAAGTCTTGCTGAGTACCTTTTGTACTCAACCTTGCCTCGTTGATATTTTTGCAGCAGTGTAAGTTTACCATCGAAGGTTCTGGACGACATCGACATCGACGAGTAGCTTGGGTTTCCCAGGCGGCAGCCTAGAATCTATGGATTGGGACGTCACCGTTATGCTTCAGGCCTCTTAGGCCATTTGGTCTTGCTATGTCTAATAGCATAACTTCGCTTTCATTGATTGATGATTGACAGGTCAGTGACCTCTGCTTGTAATTTGCTTCTTGCTCTTTTAAGAGCTTGCTATATTACTTTTGAGTCGTAGAGTCACTGTTGTGTTACCGATTCCCTCACTGTAAGGCTCTCGAGCTCTCGGTTAGGCTTATGTCAGATGAAGGTCTGGATTTTTCTAGCCTTGATCCCGGGGGTCCCCACACTTCCACTCTTCCCCGGCAACGGCGCCAGAAAACTACTTGCTCGTGCCAAGTTGATGAAGTAAATAACCGGCCCGTTGGGAACCCCAAGAGGAAGGCGTGTTGAATATAGCAGCAAGATTTTCCCTCAGTTAAGAAACCAAGGTTTGTCAATCAGGAGAAGAGCAGACAATACGACTGTCGTCGTGGTGAAACAACATATGCCATGGGATGGCTTAAATGGGGTTCGAGCTAGATGCTGGTGGATTCGGGAGAGGGGAACGAACTAAAAAGCACGACAGAAAGAGACACTGATCTACCCAGGTTCGGGGCTCTCGTAAGGAGATAACACCCCTACTCCTGCTCTACTGGTTGTATATTTGGGTTGATGTAGTACACAACAATGGTGCTTCCAAGCTCTCTGCTAGAGAAGGAAGATGAACTGCTAAGTGTAGGAACACCGAGTGACCAACCCTTTACCAGGGCTCCCTATGCCACCTTATATAGTGGTGGCCAGGGTTACAATGGTCATACAAGACCACAAGACACAGGCTACACTCCAAACAGGAGCTGGTGACGATGGCAGAGACCCTTGACTTTGCCCCTGATTGCTCTCGATGGGACGCCATATCCCTGTACCTTGTACCTCTTGAACTGTGGCCTTACCTCTGTGCGGTGAGCTCGTACTTGTGCACAGTGAGGGTAGGTAACCTCCACTGTGCACCCTGCCATCTTACTCTGCTACCATGCTTGGATGTTTTCTTCCTTGATTGTAGGGATATGACACCTTGGTTGACTTAAGTATCCCGGATATGACCGTTGGCCATACCCAGGACATATATGCCGGACCAACGACCTACGAGGGTCGGGTAATCCGGCCTCCCCTGCTCCTGCACAACACACCAAATGGTTAGGCCGGCATATCTAAGTATATGCCGGCACACATATACCAGTATTCCGGCTATACCGGCATATCCAAGTATTAGCCGGGATACACACATATGCCGGCCTGGCCGATGCTCTTATATTCCGGCCAGGCCCTTTCTTGATAACCCGGCATAAGTCAACCATAGACTTTGTGTCTTACTAGTCTCTAGACCCTACCGGGGGTTATCCCCCCGACACTAGTCCCCGAAGCTGCCGAGGTTCCCCAGTCATAGCTGTGGAGCCTCGATAGGTTCAACATACCTTTCTTCATTATGTCCCGGTGATCAGATTATATCCCGGCCTCTGTTCCTGTTCCAAAACTTATTCCGGCCGGTCCCGAGGGTATTCCGGATGGAACATATACATCGGGCAGTTAATCCGACATATAGACGAGTCTTCCTCGAGAAGCCATGCCTGACAGCTTTGCATCGAAACTTGTAACTGTCCTGCCACCTCGAACGGTCACCCACGATGTGACGGTTCACAGTGCAGTTACTCCTCGCCATCATTGCGTCATGGCACGGTTACCGGAACCGCCGCCCCACTCTGTGCCGCCACGTGGCGACTCTCTGCAGGAACGGTCGGGGGAGTGGAGCACTACCCATGATCCCCACGACCCTGCCTCTTCGGTATAAATATGGGGTGGGGGTAAACTTGCTCTTTTTACCCCCGCCACAGTGCCTTCTTCCTCTTCTGCTCTCCTGCCCCTTGCGCTTCGCCGCCGGACCGAGGGACAGAGAAGGAGCGCCGCCGACGACCCGCTCTACTCCGGCGCCGACGCCCGACGACGCACGGCATCACCATTGACGACGCCGCCGCCGCCGCCTCTTCTCTCTGCAGCATTGCAGGGAGATTGGATCTTCTTCTGTACGCTCGCCGTCGTCGTTCTTTCGCCGTCGGCCAAACTCCGGTGAGTTCCTCTCTCCCTCTGTTCTTCCTCTTTGATGCTTCTTCATAGCTTCGCATTGGTAGCCATATCCGCATAGATCTAGTGCAGTTCCTCTCTGGATTCGACTAGCTTTGCTAACAGCGCTCACAGGTGTTCTTCCTTAGAATTTTTACCCTTATTTGTTTCCTGTTTTAACTGGCTCGGTAGATCTTTGATTTCTGCTAACCTTGGGGAGAGTGGTATGCCGGAGAGACTAACCTCCCTCTTTTCTCCGGCCTTGATAGGAATAACATCACGGGACTCCGGCTCTCACGCCTTGTCCCGGCCACTAAGATGGCATCTTCAAGCATGACGGGCACCTCGGCCTCTGAGGAAGATACCTCGGCCCGAGCCCAAGGACGCTCCGGCTGGGAGGGGTCGGAGGTTACTCCGGCCGACATATCCTGGGTCACCTCCACCAGGAGAGTCCCGGAGGGCGTAGCATGCCGGCTACCAGCAGGAGAAACTGTGCCGGCACCTGAACCTGGCGAACGCGTCGTCTTCATCGCCCACTTCGAGCGTGGCTTCGGCCTGCCGGCATCGGACTTCTTCCGGGACTTCCTCAACACCTACGACCTACAACCTCATCATATCCCGGCCAATGCCGTGATGATCCTCTCCGCCTTCGCTGCTTTTTGCGAGGGCTATGCCGGCATAGAGCCCCTTACTCAAGGCTGGGCGAAGTACTTCCAACTGCGGAAGCAAGTCGTCCAAGAGCCGCCCCGGAGCAAGGACGACCCGCCGGAGACGGCCCAGGAAAAGAAGGACCGCCCCATGACCCTCTGCGGCGCGGCCACCATCATGTCCCAAAAGGGCTCGGACTTCCCCAAGGTGGAGCTCCTGGAATCTTGCAAGAAGTGGCAGAAAAGCTTCTTATACGTCAAGAACACCACCGACGAGGATCTGCTCAACCTGCCGCCATTTGTGGACGAGCCACCCTTGGCTATGACGAACTGGACCTACAACCCGAAGAACTCGGTGATGCCGGTGAATGCGCTTCACCGGGTTAAGGGCGAGCTCCGGGATGCCGGTCTTACTCCTCAGGACCTGGTGGCCTGCTATATAAGCCGGCGCGTCTCCCCTCTGCAGCGCCGGTCGCACAAGATCTGCCAGATGAGCGGGCCAATGGACCCCACCCGGCACTCCACACACGAGCTGACTCCGGCCGACATTCTGCGCCGGATTAAGGATGTCTGCAAGTCCTCTCAGGCCACTTTTGCCTGGGGGCTAGAACCATACAGCCGGGATAGGCCCGCCCCAACGGTAAACCATCTTATCCGATACATAAAGTCCATGTCCGGCACATAGATACTTAAGCCGACACATGTCTGTTTGCCGACACATATCATATTGATCCGACATACCTCTTCCATTGGCATATTTCCTTGTCTGAATACTTGACTTTGCTGTTTATACAGAAATTCAGCTTTCAAGCCATGGAGAACTCCCGGATCAAGATCGCGGCGGACCGCACTGTTGCGGATGTTGAAGATCCGGATCATTGGGATAAGCTTCCCAGGAGCACCCGTGCTGCAGCTGCCATGGGTAAGGGCTCTTCATCCCGGCATTATACTCAAGACCGGAGTGAGATTGATTCTGACGAGGAGATCCTGCTGTACTATGACCCGATGCCACTTGCATATGCCTTTCCAGAAACACCTATTGCTTACGAGTTTCCAATGCCGTCCTCAGCTATTCCGGACGATATGGTTATCGACGCCGCCCCTCTGAACCAGGGACCTCCTTCCACCGGCGAACGTGCCGGCCGGAAGCGAGGGGTGAAGCCCCAGCCCGACACACCTCAGAAGTCGAAGAGGCAGAAGGTCGGCGTGCCCATACTGAAGAAACCGAGACCTGTCGCCGCGGGGTAAGTTCCTTCTGCTTGTTTCATTTCTGACATATCTCTTGCTTGCATTATTGACTTGGCGTTTTTTCTCTTTCAGAGCTCCTCTTGCGCCGGAACAAGCTTCTGGCTCGAGTGGCGACCCGAAAGTTACCAAGCCCGCGGCCACTGCTACCTTCGACATACCCTCTGCCAGCCACACGACCTCCCCGGCGCCGGCATCCTCGCCTGCGCCCGACAAGACCTCCTCCCCGGCGAAGGACGTTCCTCCGCCGGAACAAGACACCTCTGCCCCCGATGTCCACATGGACTCGGGGGCTCAACAGGAACCTCCGGCTCCTGATGTCCACATGGACACAGGAGCCCACCAAGAAGCACCAGACTCCGGCGCGCCCACCAGCGACGCCGGCACAACTGAAGACGCTGGAGCAGACATCAAGGGTAAAGGCCCTTTAGTGCCGGAAGTCCGGACTATTCCGGATCCTGCCTCTGCTGGCCAAGATGCACCGGCCGCGCCGGAACAGCCCGTGCCCAAAACTCCTTCTGCTGAAACGACTCCTGCACCGGCCAAGACCACGGCGCCGGCCAAGACCTCTGCCCCGGCCAAGTCCGGCACATTGAAGATCCAGCCGACCAAGTCCGGCACTCCATCCGCCGCCACTGCTCCTCCTAAGGCAGCGCCTCGGACCAGCTCTGCTCTGGCCCTGCATCTTGGCAGGGCAGCAGCCCGGCCTGGCTACCGGCGCAACTTCTTCGACACGCCAGAACTTGAGGGCATCATCCCCCTGGTGACAAAGAGTGACCAAAGCCTCGGGTCTCTCACGGAGCATTGCACCAAGTGGAACGACGCCGGCAGCATGGACACCGCGGACTCCAGCAGCAAGAAGAAGGCCGAAGCCGCGGCTACTGGCAGCCCAGCAGATATCCTGGCCGCGAAGCCCCTACCGATCGCCTGCGAGCTCCTCAGCCTCCAGCAGAGACTTCACCGATTGGCCGATGCCACCAACGTAAGTCCTTTCTACCTATACACATATCCCCAGTCCCCGAAAATGTCGGCTGTCCGGGATACGGACATCCGGGATTTTCTCATAGTCTTTTAGCTAGCTTCTTTTGAATTAACTGCCGACATATGAGCTCGATCCGAGCTTCAAATCCTAGTCACCGAGGGCCGGGATAGGTGCTCAGCACCTGTGCCGGGTCTTTAGCAATTTCACATCTCAATTATCTTTCAAGTCCTCTCGACCGAGATATAAGCTCGTTTCGAGCTTCAAATCCTAGTCACCGAGGGCCGGGATAGGTGCGCAGCACCTGTGCCGGGTCTTTAGCAATTTCACATCTCAATTATCTTTCAAATCCTCTCGACCGAGATATAAGCTCGTTTCGAGCTTCAAATCCTAGTCACCGAGGGCCGGGATAGGTGCGCAGCACCTGTGCCGGGTCTTCAGTAGAATGATCACTTGATAGAATTTTCAACTTAATTTCCATGCCGAATTTCTCTGCTGATATTTTAAATCCGGGCACTTTTGCAGCGCATGAACAACACCCGGGCCGACCTGTATCATGACTTGGTATGCGAGCATCGGAAGTTATCCGACGAGCATAGCAAGCTTCAGCTGGAGCTATCCCAGAAAGGTAATTTCAGCCGACATATCTTGCCCCTACTCAATAGACCTCTGGCCGGCATATCTTAATATGCCGACACCTAATCTTTGTCCGACATTTCGCAGCTGGTGCCGAAGCCCAAGTCACCGAGCTTACCAAGAGAGTGAAGGAACTGACAGGTATGCCGGATCCCCTTAATCTTCAACTAATCCTTCTGTACTTCAAATCCTTTAATGTTTTCACTGTTTTCTTTCTTCAAATCCTTGTTTTGACTTCAAATCTTTTCAGACGAGAAAGCTGCACTGGAGGCATGCCACCAGGACTGTGTGTCCTCGGTGGATGTAGCCAAGCAACTGGACGACCGAGATGCTGCTCACAAGGCCGAGATAGAGCAGCTGAAGGGTCGGATCACCGAGCTTCTGGACGAAAAGGAACAGAGGGAGGGCCTACTGAAGAAAACCCAGTCCTTGCTTGTCACCTCCGAGACTGATGCCTCCAACGCCCACGCTGAACTGGATAGCCTGAAGGAGCAGGCCACCAAATGGGAGGCCGACATAGTGTAATTCTCTCCGGCATATTCTCCTTTTGCTAACATTGTTTCTATTCCTCATACATGTTTCCCGCTTCCGTCGAAGACGTTGAGAGGGCTTTGCAGTTGGATCGAGAAAACCGGGGTGTTCCGGTTGACTCGCCCAACTGGGACATGTCGGAGCAGCTGTTGGCTCTGCAGTCCCGGAAGAACGCCATGACGCTCTACACTGAAGAACTCTTCTATGGCGCCCAGGAGGCATTCCCTGCCCTCTGGCCGGGACAAAGGACTCCCACTGATCCCGTCGACCTCGGCAACGATCTGCAGCTGGCCAAGGTTCGCCTCCGGGAGTGGCGAGATTCCGGCGCAAGGGTTGGAGCTAACGAAGCTCTCAGCTACTTCTTGTCCTGGTATGAAAAGGCTGACTTGGAGACTTTGCGCACTGTGCGCGAAGGATCCATCTGGACCACGGATCCGGAACATATCCGGCGCCGGCGAGAGTTGGCCCACAGCTATGTGGACTATGCCGACACCGACGCCTTCGTCCGGGACATCCGCGAGCCGGAGAAGAAGGGCGATGCCGGGACATCCGCCGCTGCTGAGGGCTCCGACTCCAGCCAGGATGAAGAGGAAGCTGAAGAGGCCGGCACTGATGCTCCGGAACAGGCATCTGCCCCGGGCGGAGGTGATGGCTCCATTCCATCTGCTGGGTCCGGCACTCCTGAAGCCGACATCTCCACCGCCACTGCTCCACCAGCCGGCGCCTCTGCTTCTGCCGCTGCTCCTTGACTTTGCAGCACAAACACTTTAAGTTTTATCAGATCCCCGGTATGCCGGGTGCAGTGTAATATACACGTTTAATTTCCTTTGGTTTGCTACCTGAACAAGTTTTATCTTGGTTTGCTTGTTTCTAATGCCGGATCATCTTTTGGCTAAGTCACCGAGTTGTTTTCCTGTTTCCTCAAGTTCACAACCTTGGCTACTTGTCTACCTTATGAGTCTCAAGGTTGCTTCATTGATCATACAGTACTTTAACTTTGAAACTTAGACTTCAAATCATCCGACACTTTTAATTTTAACTTTAGCTTTAACGAGAATGTCGGTTCGCTTGCTTTACATTTCCTTAGCCGCTTTCCATGTGTAGACAATCTCCGGCATCTACTCTTGCTAGCCATGAAGCCGGGTTTCGGACAGCAGCTGAGTCGAAGAGTGGCCTTTGGTGCCGACACATTACTAGGCCGACATAGGAAACATTCAAATCAAGCCAGCCGGCATATAGCAAAAAACTGTAAATAAACAAACAGCATATCTCGGGGGCAGTGCCCGCTCTCTTCGGGATGCCGGCATTTCACTCACTAGTCTTGTGCCGGCATAAAGTGCCGGCACCCAAAGCAAAATATGGAAATACATACATTGTGCTGCTCAGGAGTAAAAGGGGCGCAGTAGAGCTATGTTCCATGGCCTCTTGGTTTCTTCTCCGGACCTGTCCGCCTTATTCTTCTTGGGGTCCTGCGCATCTATAAGATAATAGGCATCATTGTGCAGAGCTCTGCTCACAATGAATGGCCCCTCCCATGGAGGAGTTAACTTATGCCGGCCTTCTGTTCCTTGCTTTAGCCGGAGTACTAGATCTCCCTCTTGAAATCTCCTTGGATTTACCTTCTGCGCATGATAGCGTCTGAGGTTCTGCTGATACACTGCTGTTCTTGACAGAGTTATTTCCCTTGCTTCCTCTAGCAGATCAACATCATTTTCTCTGGCTTCTTTAGCCTCTTCCTCAGTATATAGCACTATTCTTGGTGCATCATGTATTACATCTGTTGGAAGCACAGCTTCTGCTCCATACACCAGGAAAAATGGTGTGTAGCCTGTTGATCTATTCGGAGTTGTTCTTAAACTCCACAGCACTGCTGGCAGCTCATCTAGCCAACATCCCGGAGTTTTCTCCAGGGGCTCTATCAGCCGGGGTTTTATGCCGGATAATACTAGCCCATTCGATCTCTCTACTTGGCCATTGGCACAAGGGTGGGCAACCGACGCAACGTCCAGCCGGATTCCTACCTCCTCACAAAATCTGGCAAATGGCCCTTGGGCAAAGTTTGACCCATTGTCAGTGATGATGCTATGAGGAACACCATATCTCAAGATTATATCCTTTAAGAATTTCACTGCTGTGTGACCATCACACTTGCTTATGGGCTTCACTTCAATCCACTTGGTGAACTTGTCCACCATGACCAGGATATGGGTCATCTTCCCTCTGGCCGGCTTAAAAGCCCCGACCATATCCAGGCCCCAAACAGCGAAGGGCCAAGTTATTGGGATAGTTTTCAGGGCAGATGCCGGCTGATGAATCTGGTGGGCATATCTTTGACACCCATTACATTTCCGGACCAAGTTTTCTGCCTCTTGCAGTGCCGTTGGCCAATAGAAGCCATGCCGGAATACCTTTGCCACCAATGCCCTGGACGAAGCATGGTGACCACACTCCCCCTGGTGAATTTCCCGGAGCATCTCCAGACCCTCCGCAGATTCGACACATCTCTGCAATACTCCGGTGGTACTTCTCTTGTATATTTCTTTGTTGATGATGGTATACGCTTTGGATCTCCTTATAACCCGGCGGGCCTCGGTTTCATCCGCCGGCACTTGACCATCCACCATGAAGTTCATGATAGGACGTGCCCATGAGGGCACTTCCCTGACAGTGAACACTGCCTGATCTATTTCCATCATTTCGACCGACACATAATCGATCTCCATGGGCTGCGAAGTCCCCGGGACTGAAGAATCAGTCCCCGGGTATGCCGGAGCAGTCCCCGGGTATACCGGCACAACCTCTTGGCACATTTTACCCTTGCCTTTAGTTTTGCTTCGGAATACTGTACTAACAGCATATGCCGGCCCAGTCCCCGGGACTGAGGAAACAGTCCCCGGGTTATCCGTCCTGGCTCCGG
Organism: Dactylis glomerata; assembly: GCA_007115705.1. Classification (NCBI taxonomy): domain Eukaryota; kingdom Viridiplantae; phylum Streptophyta; class Magnoliopsida; order Poales; family Poaceae; genus Dactylis; species Dactylis glomerata. The sequence goes on along the minus strand of QXEO01001278.1, from coordinate 2,895,645 downwards.
CATCTATCTCCATTGGAACTGCTTCGTCTGGACCTGGCGGGACATAAATGGAGGATGACTCCGGCGAGGGTTTGATCGATGGCTTCCTCAGATGCTCCAGCGAAATGCCGAGCGGGATTGAATCTCGGGAAGACCCCAGCTTGGACAATGCATCGGCTGCATCGTTCTGAGCCCGGAGAACGTGCCGGAACTCACAACCTTCAAAGTAACCACTTAACTGCTGCACCAGGAAACGGTATGATGCCATGTTAGCATCATGCGCGTCCCATATGCCGGAACACTGCTGAATCACTAAGTCAGAATCACCGAAGCACATAATCCGGCGAATTCCTATGTCCTTAGACACCTTCAGGCCATGCACAAGTGCCTCATATTCCGCCACATTATTTGATGCTGCAAAGTGAATCTGCAGGACGTATCTCAGCTGGTCATTCTTTGGTGAACTGAGAACTATGCCGGCACCCAAGCCATGGATTGTCTTGGACCCATCGAAATGCATCCTCCAATAATTTGCATCTGGCAATGGTGGCTCATACTGTATCTCGGCCCAGTCAATAAAGAAATCAGCCAAGACCTGGGACTTGATTGTATCCCTCTTATCGTACTGTGGTGTATATGGTGAAAGCTCTATTGCCCACTTTGCTATCCGGCCGCTGGCATCTTTGTTACTTATAATTTCCGAGATAGGGGCCTCGGCCACTACCCGGATTGGATGCTCTTGGAAGTAATGCTTGAGCTTCTTGGCCGCCATATAGACACCATAGGTCATCTTCTGATAGTGGGGGTAGTTTTGCTTTGAGGTGGAGAGGACTTCACTCAGATAATATACCGGCCGCTGCACGGTTTTGCCTCCTTCCTCTCGCTCTACTACCACCACAGCACTGACAACTCGGTTGGTTGCCGCTATATAGAGCAACATTGGCTCCCGGGGCATCGGAGACGCTAATACCGGCGCTGTTGACAACAACTGTTTCAATTCCTTGAAAGCTGCATCTGCTTGCGTTGTCCAGACAAATGTGTCGGACTTTTTCATCAACTGATATAACGGCAGAGCTTTCTCTCCCAGCCGGCTTATGAAGCGGCTCAGGGATGCGAGGCACCCAGTGAACTTCTGTACTTCCCTCAAATCTGTCGGCGGCTTCATCCTTTCTATGGCACGAATCTTGCCGGGATTCACCTCAATACCCCGGCTGGAAACAAGGAAACCGAGCAACTTGCCCGCCGGCACACCAAAGGTGCACTTAGCCGGATTCAACTTCATCCGGAATCTCCTCAGGTTCCCAAAGGTTTCCCGGAGATTATCTATGAGAGTCTTGCTCTCCTTGGTTTTTATGACGATATCATCGACATATACCTGCACATTTCTATCTATCTGATCGTGCAAACACTTTTGCATACACCTTTGGTAAGTTGCGCCGGCATTTCTTAAACCGAACGGCATAGTGAGATAGCAATAAGCCCCGTACGGGGTAATAAAGGATGTCTTTATTTGATCTGGCTCATACAAAGGGATCTGGTGGAAACCAGAATAAGCATCTACGAAAGATAACAGTTCACATCCGGCTGTGGAATCAATCACTTGATCGATCCGAGGCAGCGGGAATGGATCTTTAGGACATGCCTTGTTCAAGTTGGTGTAATCAACACACATCCGCCATACTTTCACTATGGCAGGCTCATCTTTCTTCTTTTCCACCAAAACCGGATTAGACACCCAATCCGGATGAAGTACTTCCTTGATAAAGCCAGAGGCCAAGAGCCTGGCCACTTCGTCCCAAATGGCTTTCCTTCTGTCGCCGGCATTCCGCCGGAGCGGCTGCTTTACCGGCTTAGCATCCGGTCTCACATGCAATGCGTGCTCAGCCAGCTCCCTCGGCACACCTTGCAAGTCCGAAGTAGACCATGCAAAGATATCCCGATTCTCACGGAGGAAGCTGATGAGCTCGCTTTCCTATTTGGGATCCAAACTTGCCCCTACGAGGGCATGGCGCTCCGGGAAAGCTTCATCCAGAGGCACCTTTTTGACTTCCTTACTCACTTGAAAAGAAACGCTGCCATCGGGATTTGTCATGCCCGGCATAGATTTGCCGGCCACGACCGTCTCAGCAATCTCCACTGCTCGCTTGAGCCTCTTCCTCTCCTCTGCAATGATCAGAGTCTCGGCCAGATTAGATCCGGCGGTGGCACAAGCCATCGAACGCTTGTAATCACCAATGATGGTGATCACTCCTTTGGGTCCCGGCATCTTCATCTTCAGATACGCCACATGCGTAGAGGCCATGAATTTTGCCAGTGCCGGCCTACCCAGCAAAGCATGGTAGGGGCTCTCCAGATCAACCACCTCGAACATGAGGTTTTCCACCCTGCAGTTATCCCGGCTGCCAAACATGACATCCATCCGGATCTTGCCCATCGGCGCACACGAAAGTCCCGGCACAATGCCGTGGAACGTGGTCTTGCTCGGTTCCAGCATATTTTCCTTGATTCCCAGCTTCTCCATCGTATCCCGATACATGATGTTGATGCTGCTTCCATTATCAATGAGGACCTTGCTGAATCTCACGTTATTAGCCGGCCCTACGAATGTCGGATCCATCACCAGAGCATATACGCCGGGATTTGGCATGATCCGGGGATGATCTGCCCTGTCCCAACCAACAGCCTGGTCAGACCAGTACATCAGCTTTGGCACAGCCGACATAACGGCATTCACCTCCAGACACCGCCGGTACAAGCTCTGCTTGTCTGTTCTCTCGGTCTCAAAGACCATATAGCTCTGATCATACTCCTTGTACTCATTCCGGCCCGCTCCTGGGCCTCCGGCGTTATATTCCGGATTATAGCTCTGGTCAACTTGATTTACGCCGGCATTTCCGGCGTTGCTCTGATTCCCGGGATTAACCGGCCTAGGTGGGACTGCAATCGTATTGGCACCTGTCAACGGCGATGGAGCTGCCGGGACAGAGGGTCTAGCCGGTCCCCAGGGACCTGCACGACCTGCTAATATGTCGTCCAGCCACGAACAGTTCCTTGTCAAATGGTTTGCCGGCTTACCCGGCTGGAATGTGTGAAACACACAAGGTTTGTCCATGGCCAAACCTACTGTATACTTTGGATATTGCTTCTTCTGGCCGGCACTTCCGCCGGCATTCTTGTTGGTCCAGACATTCTTCTTCTGGAATGGCTGTGCTTGCTGCTGCGGCTGCTGCTGAGGCTGCTGATAGTCCTCATATCTCGGACGCTGGCTACTGCCGGCGCCCCCTTGCTCTTCCTCCACAGCTGCAACTTGTGCTGCCCCATACCGGTGATCCGGCCTTTCATCTCTTCTCTTGTTCCGGTTATCAGTGCGATAATATTGCCCTGATCTCCCGGCATTGCTGGTGTTCCCCTGGGTTTGCCCCTGTCCTTGTGAATCGAGACTGGGCTGCATGGGATCTCCTAGAGCATAACTATCAGCGATCTTGATTGTTTCGGCTAGCGTGGCCGGCATTTGCCTCTGAAGCTTTTGCCACAGCATGGTGCCATGCCGGCACCCATGAGCGAACCACATGATGGCCTGCTGCTCATTGATTCCTTCGCAGGAATTGCGCAACGTGCACCACCTGGTCAGATAGTCACGGTCAGTCTCATTCACTCCTTGCCGGCAGTTAGCCAGCTGCTGCGGACGGTTGGGCCTCTTGTATGTACTGGTAAAGTTCGACACAAACTGCTCTTCGAAATCAATCCAGCCGTTGATACTCCCGGCCGGCAAATTATTCAGCCATATCCTGGCTGGACCTTCCAACATCTGCGGCACATATCGTACCGCCCATCTGAGGTTTCCTCCGGCGATGTTCACCGCTGTGGAGTAATCCTCCAACCAATCTTCCGGCTTCGTACTGCCATTATATGTCCTCGCGCCACGCGCGAGCTGGAAGAAGTAAGGCACCGGCTCCCCCATAATCCGGGGTCCGAAACACATAGGGCCCGGAGCTCCCTGCCTCTCCACCAACTCTGATTGGTGGATCTTGTCCAGCTTGAAACGTGCATCATTGGCTGCCAAGGACCGAGGTCCAAGCCGGGATGCTATTGGGCCTGCGATCATCTGCTGCTGCTCCGGCTGATGCTGCTCACTATGCCGGCCTTGCTGGTGCTGCTGCTGATATCCCGCCCTGGCAAGGGCGGAATTGCCGTCATCCTCTCGATGTCCCGGATGGCCTGCACCCTGCTGCTGCGCTGCACCTCCGGCGCCCTGCTGCTGACACCGGGCTGCACTGTTACTCCGGCCACCACCGGCCGCGCCTGCTTCATGCCCGGCCGGCACACTCTGGCCGGGCTTCTTGCTGCCGACATACTTGTCAGCTTGGCCGACATTCTTCTGCACCATCGCCTGCTTTCCGGCGACAACCGGATCGTAGACCTGGATCTGCTTGTCCCGGCGGCCAGAGGTCACACTTCCGGCACGCCGGGCGCTGGGATGCGGGGACGAGGCTTGGCCCCTCGACCTCGCGCCGGCACCTCCCGCCGACACAATGTACTGAGACGCCCCGGCACCCGGGTTTGCCTTCTTAAAGGCCTCCTGCTGCTTTGTAGCTTCAGACAAAAGTTGGTTAAGCCGGGCTTGCTGCTCACGCAGTGCTTCGCCGGATAAACAAGATAAATCCTTAGCTACCTCGGCCGCCGCTCTAAGGTTCTTTACTGGCGAACTATAGACTACCTTAGGCACAGTACTAGTTGCGGTATGACTCTTATCTCTAGCATCTTTTCCTATCTCAGCATTAAGATTTATGCCTCTAGTTCTAACCTCTTCTATCCGGCTAGGCCGGATTACTACAGGAGTAAAACCATGGGCTGCCTCATACTCACGGAGTTGCCGGTTAAACCGTTCGCGCTCCTGATTCATGGCCAGGGCCTCGTCGACGAGGGCCTGACGAGATCCCTCCAGGACCTCCCTGGTTTGCTCCGGATCAACGCCGGATCGCACCGGCTCGAGAAGCCGGTCGATGATGGGAAGAAGAACCTCGCCCCTAGCCGGCACACCGGAAGTGCTGGCCAGGTTCTCCGCACGCTCCAACGGAGGACGCGCCGACCTCTTGACCTTCGGCGGCTCCGGAGGAGAAGCTCCGGCCGCTGCTGCTTTGCCGGCATCTTCCGCCGGCGGCACGGATGTGCCGGCCATCATCACCTCAGCCGGCTCTACTGAGCGAGCGCTACGCCCAGCGTGAGCCAGCCGATGTGACGGAGGATCCGACGCCACCAGCACCTCCTTCCTGCAAATTCTCTCAGTCCCCACGTACACCTCGTGGGAACCGAAAGACATAATCCGGCCATCCCTGGGGAACGGCCGGCCACCGAGACAACCGGCGTTGTCACTGACGAAACTGAGCGAGCCTAGCCTCTGGACGAGGCCAGAGACCACGCGCACTCCCGAAGCTGCTATCACAGACCCCGTCCGAATGAACACTCCGCCCAGCATATCGATCTGCCCCACGGTGGGCGCCAAATGTCGTCGTGGTGAAACAACATATGCCATGGGATGGCTTAAATGGGGTTCGAGCTAGATGCTGGTGGATTCGGGAGAGGGGAACGAGCTAAAAAGCACGACAGAAAGAGACACTGATCTACCCAGGTTCAGGGCTCTCGTAAGGAGATAACACCCCTACTCCTGCTCTACTGGTTGTATATTTGGGTTGATGTAGTACACAACAATGGTGCTTCCAAGCTCTCTGCTAGAGAAGGAAGATGAACTGCTAAGTGTAGGAACACCGAGTGACCAACCCTTTACCAGGGCTCCCTATGCCACCTTATATAGTGGTGGCCAGGGTTACAACGGTCATACAAGACCACAAGACACGGGCTACACTCCAAACAGGAGCTGGTGACGATGGCAGAGACCCTTGACTTTGCCCCTGATTGCTCTCGATGGGACGCCATATCCCTGTACCTTGTACCTCTTGAACTGTGGCCTTACCTCTGTGCGGTGAGCTCGTACTTGTGCACAGTGAGGGTAGGTAACCTCCACTATGCACCCTGCCATCTTACTCTGCTACCATGCTTGGATGTTTTCTTCCTTGATTGTAGGGATATGACACCTTGGTTGACTTAAGTATCCCGGATATGACCGTTGGCCATACCCAGGACATATATGCCGGACCAACGACCTACGAGGGTCGGGTAATCCGGCCTCCCCTGCTCCTGCACAACACACCAAATGGTTAGGCCGGCATATCTAAGTATATGCCAGCACACATATACCAGTATTCCGGCTATACCGGCATATCCAAGTATTAGCCGGGATACACACATATGCCGGCCTGGCCGATGCTCTTATATTCCGGCCAGGCCCTTTCTTGATAACCCGGCATAAGTCAACCATAGACTTTGTGTCTTACTAGTCTCTAGACCCTACCGGGGGTTATCCCCCCGACAACGACTGAAGGTGATGCGGACTGGCTTAGTAACACTCCAACAAGGGCGCCGTTTAACGATACTTGTTGACTCATCTTCGGCCAGTAGCAATGCGGAACCTGCACACAACACAACCAAATACTTTGTTCCCAACTTGCGATGAGGTTGTCAATCTCACCGGTTTGCTTGAAACAAAGTGTATGAGTGTATCGAGTGGAAAGCAGTAGAAGAATGCGAGTAAAGTAAACAGTGCGAGTAAAGTAAACATGTGATAGCAATATGATGGAAATTGGACCGGGGTCCACAGTTCACTAGTGGTGTCTCTCCATAAGATAAATAACACATGCTGGGTAAACAAATTACAGTTGGGCAATTGATAGAATAAAGATAAACGTGATATGTCGAGAAGATCACTATGAGATTTACTCTGAGCATTACAACAAAATACATAGACCGCCATCCAACTGCATCTATGACTAATAATTCACTTGTGGCAAATCAATCCGAGAACTCCACAAGTATTAAGTTGTGAACAACAGATAATTGCATTAAGCAAAGTGTGTAATGTAAACAAAGCATATGCCCTTGAGCATATGAATGTTGTTTTCTCCCTAGTAGCAACAGCACATCTACAACCTTAGAGGTTTCTGTCACTCCCCCAGATTAAATAGAGGCATGAACCCACTATCAAGCATAAATACCCCCTCTTGGAGTCACTAGCAACTACTCGGCCAAGATAGCTACTAACAACGGAGAGCATGCAAGATCATAAACAACATAGAGATAACAAAAGATATATTTCAGTATAGCAACTCAATCATAACACCAATATTCATCAGATCCCAACAAACCAAACATGTAGAATTACATAACGGTGATCTCAATCATGTAGGGCAGCTCATGAGATCTGAACATGAAGCACATGGTGGAGAAGACAACCATCTAGCTACTGCTATGGACCCATAGTCCAAGGTAGACTACTCACTCATCGCTCCGGAGGCAAGCATGGCGATGAAGAAGACCTCCGGTGGTGATTCCCCTCTCTGGCAGGGTGACGGGAAGAGCTTCTGGACCCTCCCGATCTTTGGGTCGACGGCGGTGGCGGATCACGATGTGTTCTGGAAAATTGATCGGGTACTTAGGTTTTTTCCGTCGGGGGGTCTTTATAGGCAAAGGGGCATCGTCAGAGGTGGCCCGAGGGGCTCTCGCACATAGGGGGCGCGGCCAGGCCCCTGGCCGCGCTGCCCTGGTGTGTGGGGCCCTCGTGGCTCCCCTCCAACTTCTCTTCGGATCTCTGGAAGCTTCCAGGAAAAATAAGACTTCAGGAACTTGTTTCGTCCAATTCTGAGAATATTTCCTGTGTATCACTTCTGAAACACAAAAACAGCAGAAAACATGGAACTAGCACTGTGGCGACTTGTTAATAGGTTAGTTCCGGAAAATGCATAAAAGTGCCACGAAGTGTAATGAAACAGTAGGCAAATGGTGTAAAAACAAGCATGGAGCATCAAAAATTATAGATACACTAGTGGAATGCCCGTGCGTTGCTACGGGCTTTTAATTTTTTTTTGCTACATCTATTGTCTTTGCAATGATATACAATGTTCTATTCAAAGGTAAAACTTGCAAAAAATATAATTTAATTAGAGGTAAAAGTAGCGTATGAGATCGCTTTCACTTGAATCAACGACTCAAAGAAATCTAAACATGATAATGTCCCCGGCCGGCAACCCCCTTCAATCCCGACGAAACCAGTACCATGAAGCTTGACACGGACAGAACCATTTTGAAACATGCTTTTTTTAAAATTAACTAATGTGTGTTTCCCTTACTAAAATGATGCTACATAATTATTGACATTTATATAATAATACTTCATAACATTTTTAAATTATACATAATTTTTTTATTGATAATAAGTTTATGACCTATAATTTTGGTTATGTATCAATAAAATTTTCATGCGTTGCTGCTACCTTTCTAGATGTAATATTTATACTCTTTAACAATGACAATATAAGATTTGTTGACATAATATGTTCAGTCGAAGACATAATTTTCGAACTATCAACATAATCTTTGTTTTATCAATTTGTGAATCACAAAATTGCATTATGAGTAATTATTACCAATAATATATTCAATAGATGGACCCTTCGCGCTTCGCTGCGCCCATTTATTCTACTAACATTTCTTTTTTTTCAAGATATTTGGGTCCAGTCTAGGCATAACACTGCACGGAAGTGCGCTTTGCTGAGCCATTGTGTATTCTAGTGTTGTCAGCTTATCAAGATGCACTGCCAATTTGTTAATTTGGCATTGGGTTTTATTTTCAACTATGAAGGTTTCTTCTGTATATCAAAGCCGAACCACAAATGTAGCTAGTTTGTTGCTGAAACAAATAAAGGTCAAATAGACCCAAGTAAAAATTTATGAAAAAGAAACAAAACTTGTTAACACCCGACACACTGAATAGCTCTTGCTTATTCTGAGCATTATACCAATTTCTAAAAAATAGTTGCAAGGGATATACCAATTTTCATTTGCTTCCCTTTAAGACTAATTACAATATACAAAGTGCATCAATGTAAAGAATAACATGTTTCATTGCTCAAAATTAATTTGTTGCCCGTGATGACAACACATAGTGATGCTTGCAACACCAAGTCTTAGAGCAACTCCTTCAGCCACATCCTACACCCCATCTTCATTTATACATGTCATTATCAACATAGATTCAAAAAATAAATTAGTGGATCTTGAAACATTTCATGTAACTGTTCGGGCATATAACATGTGCATAACTCTGTCCATGTGGCAATGCTTGTCTACTCTGAAGGCAATGAGAGGATTTATCAAGATAGTAAATAATCTAATCTAGCATCCACCTGCAGGAAATATGCATAAACTGCATTTTGCTTTTAGTAGCATTATTCAGTATACTGGTGATGAATCTCCCTTTTGCTCAAATTCTAGCGAGTTAGTACACTCGCACCATCTCTCTTTGCTGAAGAATTTGTACACCAAACTGATGATATTTCTTAAAAGCCATTGCTTCTAGTACTTCCACTGCTCTTGCATGGAGCAGTAGTCATAAATCCATAGTGGATTTTTAAGTGGCACAACCAAAATTTTACAGTGAACATTTTCAGCATTCTAGTTTAACTTTCTAAGTCCAGATTTTCACGAGCCATGGTGAGATTAATCGCTGCGTCATTATAAGCAGCTTAAGAACCAGCTTCTACCCGAGGGTAAGCCAACACACATCAGGCGACTTAAAAATGCTTACCGCTCTATAAGAAAATTTATAGCATCTAAGGCAACACATAAATCACCTTATGCTAGCTGCCAGCCGTCTTATTTCAACAATTTTCGTTGGAACAAAAAATATGCGCTACCTTAGGCTTAGCAACTACATTGATTACATGAAAGGAACCACCAATCTGGTTTGGTGCTATATATCTGGACACATCTTGCAATGGAAAGTTCATTCTACATAAGGTAGTATGTATTAGAACATACCGATGAGAACCACCACACGCCGAAAAGTAATTATTACCATTGCTCAGTGCACAATTAGAGGCGAGAAATGTGCCATGGTAGCAGATTAATTTACCACTCAGATCATTTTAAGAAACGCATTATGCAGTCTTAATTTGCACAAACTCTTCTGACACTACAAAGAAGCTGCAAAACAAATTAATATCTTTAGGTGTGCCTAGAAACTGAAAAATAAGCAGTTCATAGAGAACATAAGTCATATCCATTTGCTACAACTGATAGTCTCGAATTAGATCAGCGCCTCTTGGCACAACACGATTTGGTGGCCTCAATCGAACTATAAACTGGAAACATGACCAAAAATCAAGATGGTAGGAGAGATAAAGATGCTCATGAATTGATCTTCTCTATGCCAACGAGGCATCAAGTCCCATGTCTTGGTAAGGTCCCTCGCCACTAACTTCACCGCAAGAGAACTTCAGCCGCCGCCGCCATGTGGTTTGGGACAATCTCTTAGCTTCTCCCATGGGCACCAATCTCTCCCACTTGATCTCCTTCTCCGGATGGCTGTTTCCCCATCCCCGACTCTTCTTCACTGGTACTCCTACCATCCACATCCTAGCAGTCGTTGGTTGGCACAACCTAGGGCGAGCCAGAGTATAGGCAGATGTCGAAAGAGGAGGAACAAAAGTTGGAGGAGAGAGCACCCAGATCGAAGAGGAGGCGGCGCCCTGGTCAGGATAGGAGCTCGAGGTGAGGAAATTAGTCAGCACGACCTGGACGGGGTGGCAAGTGGTGTCCCAGATCGGGGCAGGTGGTCGCCGGCCGCATCGCCGGGCAGGGACGTCGCCCTGGCCGTCTCTTGCTATCGTCGTGCTGCCGCCAAGATCTATTCCGGGTTAGAAACCTAATTAGTCGATCCTCTTTCTGAGAGACGATTAGAGATGGGCAACTACCCGGGGCAGCGAGGAGCAGTTCGTGTTCGGTTGGGACTCTGCCTACCAGTTTTTTAGCGATCGTGCGAACCCGGATAGAAACAAATCGGACGCTCGGCCGGTTTTATTAGCGTACGAGATAGCAAATTTTTTTAACGTACCAAACTTTTTGACGGACGAAAACGTGTCGGTTTTTTACATACCACGATTTTCTAACCATCACGTCCTCAAGCCGTATTATTAGTAGAGATTGGAGAGGTATCACCTATCATGATCAAGATCATCGTTGTGTAATTCTACATGTTGTGTTTGTTGGGATCCGATGAATATTGATACTTTATCAAGTTGATTTATGATTTATCATCTCTATGTTGTTTATGATCTTGCATGCTCTCCATTGCTAGTAGATATCTTAGCCGAGTAGATGCTAGTGACTCCAAGAGGGAGTATTTATGCTCGATAGTGGGTTCATGCCTCTAGTAATATGGGGGAGTGACAGAAACCTCTAAGGTTGTAGATGTGTTGTTGCTACTAGGGAGAAAACAACAATCTTGTGTTCAAGGACATTTGTATTGTTTACATTACACACTTTGCTTAAGGCAATAATCTGTTGCTTGCAACTTAATACCCAACGGTTGCTCGGATGACATCTGGCGGGTGGATTATTAGTCATAGATGCAGTTGGATTACGGTCTATGTATTATGTTGTAATGCCCAAGTGAATCTCATAGTGATCCTCATGACATTTGTATGCTTGCTTTATTCTATCAATTGCCCAACTGTAATTTGTTTACCCAGCATGTTATTTATCTTATGGAGAGACACCACTAGTGAACTGTGGACCCCGGGTCCATTCTTTTACATTGTTATTACCATTTACCATTTACTCGCTTTATTTACATTCTTGCAAACTACTATCTTTTACCACTCGATACGCTTAATCCTTTGTTTACAGCAAACCGGTGAGATTGACAATCTCACTGTAAGTTGGGGCAAAGTACTTGGTTGTGTTGTGTGTAGGTTCCATGTTGCTGCTGGTGCAAAGCTATGCCCCGGATGAGGCGCCATATATAAATTGTCTGGAGCTGTCGTGAAGCTAGCGAGCATCTACCTTCGGAAGTTGGTTCTTTCTCCTACTGGTTCGATAAACCTTGGTATCATACTGAGGGAAGACTTGATGTTGTGCTCATCATACCTTCCTCTTGGGGTTCCCAACTGGGCGGTCATCTACACGCCATCATGCTTATACCTCTGGTCTTTGTTGATTTTTATCCTTGGGAGTTGTTTCAAATAGATTGATTGGTGTTGGAAAAGAGTAAAATGTTTCATGCTTATAGTGCTGCAAAAGGGAGCTTGTTTAGACTATTGATTAGACTTTAGCATGTCATGTTAGATATCATTTTGATTATATGCTTAGTAGTTATTGTTGTAGGATGACTTGTCTCAAATGACTAAGAGTGCTTAATGTGCCTTCGAAAGAATCATGCATTGTTTTTATCATATAGAAGCATAATATTGTGGTATTCTCCTTTAATGCCTTATTTGGGTTGACTGGCGCATGCTCACACCATGTTATGACTACAAACCAGTCGCCTTAAGCCTCTATGATCATTTGGTTTTTGACTTGTAATGTCACTTTATGCTTTGATTAATAATGTTTTGTCGCTATGCATGATTATGGCCGTTATTGCTCTCTTAGTTGGTCGCTCCCAGTCTTTTGCTAGCCTTCATCTGTACTGAGAGGGAATACTTCTCGTGCATCCAACTCCCAAAAACCAAAATTTTCCAATGTGTCCACCATATCTACCTATTAGCAATTTGCTATTCCAAGTACATTCGTCTTGCTTTTATCTATCTTCCAAATTAAACTTTTTGTTATGTGAAAATTAGTTAGTAAAGCTCTCACGAACCTGACGGCACATTTACTTTCTTGCAATTAATAAACTTGACCGTTGTGGCTCTTTTATGTTGATTATATGCTTGCAAGTTGTAAGTTGGGAGTTAGCTCAGCCATGCTGTCATGGGGCGCGCTTTCAACATTGCACTTATTTCTATTTAAGTTGATATTATGATCTTTTGTTTATGGATGCTTATCTATGTGAAAGGAGTTGGAAACTTGTGGAGTTCATGGAGTTTGTATATGTATTAGAGAAACGCCTGGGCCGATAATCTAAACCATGCATCATTCATGGTGGAAATTTACAGCATATCCATAGTGGACATTCGATGATGCATCTCAAAATAAAAAGCTATACCCAACGGTAAATAAAAGAGATGCCGAGGTGTTCGTTGTCTGTTTGTCTTGTCATTTTGATGTGGGCTAGTTTCCATGTCATCGGGCAGGAGGTACCCCATTGGCGTTCTCAATGATACACGTATGCTTACAATGACAAGAACTTGCTTGGAACCTAAGTCGACTAGCACTAGTACTCGTATTCACGGGACATGAGATTTTCAACTTATGATTTGTCAAGCATATATCTCATATCTGTACTCGCATTAACCTTAACCACTCAAGATGCCTATGATGGGGGCAATGAGAGCTCAAAGCTAGTAAGTACTATAATTTTTGGAAGGTTTATAAAAACTTGCAATCACTGCTTCCCTCTGCAAAGGGCCTTTCTTTTACTTTTATGTTGAGTCTTCATCTTCTACCTTTATGCACCATCTAAGAGAGCATAGTTGTCATTCTGAGTATAACGTGCATGGTCCCAAAATTTATTATTGATTGATTCATGATTATGGTATTGCTTGTTCTCAAATTATTTGTATCTAGTCACCCTCTTAAACTTGAAGGTGTCCTATGCATTTATGTTTTGCTACTCCATGAGGGACAAGTTGAATACCACTTTGCTATGTTTTCTATATGCTTGAAACAAACAATTGACTTTCAATGCATTATTACTCATGGTCTTTTGTTTGTGTTTCTTTTCATGTTGTAACATGGTTGCTAAGTTCTATGGTTAGAATTATATATTTTATGCCCATGTTTAGAGTACTTTGATCTCAGCACTCAATGCTTTACATCATTTTGATCAAGAGTGTGTTGGTGCATGTCACCTAAAAAATTATTGTTTTGTTATCACTTACCTACTCGAGGACGAGCAGGAGTTAAGCTTGGGGATGCTTGTTATGTCTCAAACGTATCTATAATTTTTGATGCTCCATGCTTGTTTTATACCAATTGCTTTTTGTTTTGTGTACACTTTGTGGCATTTTTATGCTTTTTCCGGAACTAACCTATGGACGAGATGCCACAGTACCAGTTCCCTTTTTTCTGCTATTTTTGTATTTCAGAAAAGTTACACAGGAAATATTCTCGGAATTGGATGAAACGAATCCCGAAGTTCCTATTTCCCCCGACATGAGACGGAGTCCAAAGAAGAGTCGGAGGGGGGGCCAGGAGGTGGCCACACCACCTGGTTGTGCGGGTAGCCCCTGGGTGCGCCACCCTGTGGTGTGGGACCCCCTGGTGCCCTCTGGCATCGCCCCTCCGCCTATATTAAGCCTTCGACGCGAAAACCCTAAATAGATCAGCATTTTCCCAAATAAAGTTCCGCAGCACTGCCGCCATCAAAGACCAATTTCGGAGGACAGAAGTCTCTGTTCTGGCACCCTGCCGGGACGGGGAATTGCCCCCGGATCGATCTCCATCAAATCCATCGACTCCACTGCCATTTCCATCGACTCCACCGCCATCTCCATCGACGTTGTTGTCTCCCATGATGAGAAGGGAGTAGTTCTCCCCTTGGGCTGAGGGCTCTACCGGTAGCTATGTGGTTTATCTCTTTCTCCCATGATGTGATCTATATGTGATCATGAGCTTTGTATCTAGTTGAATTGGTAGATGTTGTTATTCATATATTATGCTACTCCAGTGCTTTATTATTGTAATCTCCGGAGACACCTTGTACCATGATGTGAAGGTGATAGTGTGCGCATTATGTGTGTCTCTTTGGCTAGTGTCTCTATGAATTGTTGGTGTTTGTTGGAACCATCTAGTGCACTCAAGGTGATAGTGTGGGGGTGGGGCAATCTTGTTTGGGGAAATGCAAACTTTGAGGAGTGCTTCATAGCCCTACACATGATTAGTGTTTGTTATCCATCGGAGAATAGTTTAGAATAGCATAGTGAAGACAGATATTTATGTGTTCAATTATGTTATCTTTGTTGAGAGTGTCCACTAGTGAAAGTATGATCCCTAGGCCTTGTTTCTAAGCATTGAAACACCGTTTACATTCAGTTCTGTTACATATTTGCTCGCAGCGATATTTATTTCAGATTGTATTTACTACTTATAATCATCCATATTACTTGTATTTAACTATCTCTTTGCCGAACTAGTGCACCTATACATCTGACAAGTGTATTGGGTGTGTTGGGGACACAAGAGACTTCTTGTATCGTGATTGCAGGGTTGCTTGAGAGGGATACCTTTGACCTCTTCCTCCCTGAGTTCGATAAAGCTTGGGTGATCCATTAAAGGGAAACTTGCTGCTGTTCTGCAAACCTCTGCACTTGGAGGCCCAACACTGTCTACAAGAATAGAAGCGTGCGTAGACATCAGCTAGCATCAACCTTCAGAAGTGATTTCTTTCTCCTACTTGTTGATTAAACTTTGGTTTCATACTGAGGGAAAACTTACTGCTGTGCTCATCATACCTTCCTCTTGGGGTTTCCCAACGGGTCCTGTGAGACATCAAGACTATTTTCTGGCGCCATTGCCAGGGAGGAAGAGGATTTATGCAAGGGGAGTCTCTCACTTCCAATCTCTTTACTTTGTTAATTGTTTTGCTTAGTTTCTTTGCTTTGTCTTGTTTGCTTCTTTCTATCAAAAATACAAAAAAAATAGTTCCTTTCATAGTTGTTATTTTTGTGGGTCTGTTTTAGTATTGCTAAAATGAGTAATCCTGAGAACACCAAGTTGTGTGACTTTACTAGCACAAACAACAATGATTTCAGTTGTACACCTATTGCGCCACCTGCTCCTGAAGCAACTTTCTATGAAATTAAACCTGATTTGTTAAATCTTGTTATGAAAGAGCAATTTCCTGGTGTTAGTACTGATGATGCTGCTGCTCACCTTAATAATTTTGTTGAACTTTGTGAGATGCAAAAATATAAGGATGTAGATGGAGATATTATTAAGCTTAAATTGTTTCCTTTCTCTTTGAGAGGAAGAGCTAAAGATTGGTTGCTATCGTTGCCTAGAAATAGTATTGATTCTTCGGTTAAATGCAAAGATGCTTTCATTGGAAAATATTATCCTCCTTCTAAGATTATATCCTTGATAAGTGACATAATGAAATTTAAACAATTTGATAATGAACATGTTGCTCAAGCTTGGGAAAGAATGAAATCTTTGGTAAAGAATTGTCCCACTCATGGATTGACTACTTGGATGATCATCCAAACCTTATATGCAGGACTGAATATTTTTCAAGAAACCTTCTGGATTCAGCTGCTGGAGGTACTTTTATGTCCATCACTTTGGGTGCTGCAACAAAGCTCCTTGATGATATGATGATAAATTATTCTGAATGGCACACTGAGAGAGCTCCACAAGGTAAGAAGGTAAATTCTGTTGAAGAAACCTCTTCCTTGAGTGATAAGATTGGTACCATTATGTCTATGCTTGTTAATGGTAAAATGCATATTGATCCAAATAATGTTCCTTTAGCCTCTTTGGTTGCTCAAGAAGAGCATGTTGATGTGAACTTCATTAAAAATAATAATTTCAACAACAATGCTTATAGGAATAATTTTGGTAGTGACAATTATAGGCTATATCCTTCTAATAATGGTAATGGTTATGGTAATTCCTACAACAACAATAGGAGTGTGCCCTCTGATCTTGAAGTCATGCTTAAGGACTTTATTAGTAAACAAACTGCTTTTAATAAATCATTTGAGGAAAAGTTTGGTAAAATTGATGTTCTTGCTTCTAAAGTTGATAGCCTTGCTCTTGATGTTGAACTTCTGAAATTAAAGGTTATGCCTCATGATGTTAAAGAAAGCAAGACTTTGAATGCCATTCAAGTTAGAATTGATGACAATGTTAGGATGTTAGCAGAATTGCATGCTAGGTGGGAAAGAGAAGATGAAATTGCTAGAAAGAATAACATGACTAAAGTTTGGACCATTACCACCACTAGTAATGCTGAAGTTTCAAATGCTAGAAAACCTCCTACTATTAATTATAAAATAATTGGTGTAGGAAAAGTCCCCACTCTTTCTGCAAAATTGCCTAAAACCACTGAAACTTTTTCTAATAAAAGTGCTAAAAAAATTTGAAGTATGGGAGACAATGGTCCTACTACCTTTGATAATAATGATTTTGATCTTGATGGTTGCAATATTTCTGAAGTAATTATGTCCCTACAAAAGCTTGCTAGAAGTCCTAATGCTAGTTCTATAAATATGGCTTTTACAAAACATATTACAAATGCTCTCATGCAAATTAGAGAAGAAAAATTAAAACAAGAAGTTTCTATCCATAGGAAGTTAGAAGATGGTTGGGAGCCCATCATTAATATGAAAGTGAATGTTTTTTATTGTAATGCTTTATGTGACCTTGGTGCTAGTATCTCTGTTATGTCTAGGAAAATTTATGATATGCTTGGTTTACCACCTTTAGAAAACTGTTATTTGGATGTTCACCTTGCTGATATTGCTAAGAAGAAACCTTTGGGGAGGATTAATGAAGTTCCTATTATGGTTAACAATAACCTTGTTCCCTTTGATTTATTTATTGTGGATATTGAATGCAATGCTTCTTGTCCTATTATTTTGGGAAGACCTTTTCTTAGAACTATTGGTGCTATTATTGATATGAAAGAAGGTACTATTAGATATCAGTTCCCACTCAAGAAAGGTATGGAACACTTTCCTAGAAAGATAAAGAAGCTACCTTTTGATTCTATCATTAGAACAAGTTATGATCTTGATGCTTCTTTACTTGAAAATACTTGATTCTTGCTTTCTGCGCCTAGCTGAAAGGCGTTAAAGAAAAGCACTATTGGGAGATAACCCATGTTTTATTTTAGTAATTTTTCTTTTGTTGAGTCTTGGAAGCTATTACCTCTGTAACAACCTCTCCTTATCCTTTTTTATTTCGTTTTTGTGCCAAGAATAGCCTCTAATAGGAAGAATGTAAGATTTGGGGAAGTTGCTATCCCGAAACAGATTTCTATGCTTCGCTGTAAAAAATCGTGAAAATTCCCAGAACGTCTTATTGATCTGAAATTTTTTGTGCACATGACCCAGGTTATTATCTAACTTTCATTAGATTTGCACTTTTCGATTTGAGCAACAAAAGATTTTCAAAAAAATAGATCTTTACCTATTGTTCTGTTTTGACAGATTTCTGCCACTATTTGCATTTGCCTCGTAATCTCTTTCTTTTTTAGTTCTTTTGATTAGAATAGCTTTTAAAAGAAGTTGCTACAGTAGCTAATGTTTTAATGGATGTTTTACTTAAGTTGAAACTGAACCAAAAGTGGATCTACTATCTTGCATACACTAATGTTGCTAATGAGAATTGTGTGAAGTTTTGTATGAAGGAAGTTTTCAAGTGTAGGGAAAGGAGAATGATGTGATGAGATGAAGGATGGACAAAAGCTCAAGCTTGGGTATTCCCATGTCACCCCAAGAAATATCCAAGAAGGACAAGCGTCAAAGCTTGGGGATGCCGAAGGCACCCCCTTCTTCATCAACAAAAATATCAGGTCATCTTTCAAGACACTATATTTTTATTGCTTCATATGCTATGTGTTGTTCTTGGAGCGTCTTTATTTTTGTTTTTAGTTTCCTTTTGCTTTATTTTTTGTAATAAATGGTTGGATCCCATAATACTTTTTTGGAGAAGACACACTCCATTTTCATTGCCTAGAACACTCTAGTTTTCACTCTTATTGTTCTGTGAGTGTTCTCTTTTGCTAGTACCACATTTTGCTTTTGTTTTCACCCTTATTTTGTTCAGAACTTTTTATTTCTCTATTTTTAGTTAGGTGTGTTTATCCCTCTGGTCTTTGTTGATTATTATCTTTGAGAATTGTTCCAGATAAATTGATTGGTGTTGGAGAAGAGTAAAATATTTCATGCTTATAGTGGTGCAAAAGGAAGCTTGTTTAGATTGTGGCTTAGACTTTAGCATGTCATTCTAGATATTATTGTGATTATATGCTTAGTAGTTATTGTTGTAGCATGACTTATCTCAAATAACTGAGAGTGCTTAATGTGCCATTGAAAGAATCATGTGTTGTTTTTATCATACAAAAGCATAATATTGTGGTATTCTCCTTTGATGCTTTATTTGGGTTGACTTGGCGCATGCTTACACCATGTTATGACTATGAACCAGTCACATCAAGACTCTATGATCATTTAGTTTTTGACTTGTAATATCACTTTATGCTTTTATTAATAACTAGTTGACACCCCGCGCGTTGCGGCGGATAGTAAGGATGATTTACTTGCATGTAGAAGAATGCTATGGACATTCTATAAAAAATAAGATTGGAATACAGTCTATGAAAATAAAATTGGAACATATCCTATAAAAATACAATTCGAATATGTGACATTGATTAAAACACATCCATATTTGACAATAAAAAATGTGTGCAAGACACAGAAAAAATGACATTATGGTATTTGAGTACCATATATGGATCAAAGGGGGAAATTCTTTAAGTTGGTATTTAAGTTGGCAACGCATAAGTTAGCATAACATTGGTCATTACCCCGAATTCCTGTAAATTTTTTGAGCCTTTTCCTGTAAGTTAAGACAGTTGCACATCAGAAAGAAGAAATTTCACACATCCAATAATTGTTTCGATCACAATGGCTGATGTAGGCACTATATTTTAGTACCAACTGATGCAAAGCATGAAACAGGTAAGGAAATCAACAATTCCTCGTATGCTAGATAGTTATGAAGGCATTCTTAAGTGAGAAATCTCTTGAAACTTTGGAGATCAAGAGCCAAATTTCATTAGCTGGCCATAAGACCAAATTTTCTTTGCCTTTCCACATGCCAGAACTCATGAAGCCAAGGCCAGTTACGAACCATATTTGAATTAATTGCATACATCACTGTCATGTTGCATGTATTAGTGATAAAAAGGGGCAAGCTAGATTTCATAACAGTGTATTTATATAAGGAAAAATGCATGAATACTCTGCAGGCAAGAATTAATTGCATACATGACAGTCATAGATGAAGACTGCTGACACAATCTTACAGAAGCACACGGTCTGCAAGTGAGCGGGTCCTGGGCGCTAGCTCATACATGCCACCCAGAATCACCTTCTTACAAATCGATTGACGCGTAGTAAATTATCTAGCTTTGCTTTAGACACAACTCCTCTGGAAAATGTCACTTCAAAGTGAGCAATTTTTCTGGAAAAAATGAAACACACCAAATTAGCCCAGATCTACAATGCGTATACCTGAGAGATCAGACTGGATCCATTCGAGTCGCTCGCCACAATCCTGTCGTCAGAATAGAACACCATCTTCCACACGTGAGAGTTTGAGATGCATGTGAGGTTAACCATGGACGTCCAGACGCAAGGTACCAGAGCAGCTGCTCATTAAGAAGAGTGATCCAATCGCAACATTTTCCTCCATGGAATCAGATCGCGGGACGGCAGGAGGGGTATGTTTCTGCCCAGTAGACGAAAGGGAATTGCAAAATTAATGTTGATGAATGGATCTGAAAGGCTCTTTGAGGAGTTAATAGGTGCATACCTTCTTGACGATGAGTTCGCCGGCGGAACATATGTATGCCTGAAGTACATGGCTACCTACAAGCAATAACGCCTTAGGACATTCGTCAATCACCTTTTGATCGCAAGGCCCAGAGGCATTATCAATCCAAGTCTGCGGCCACCCGAGAGGATGACCCAAATGATACGCCATCGGTGGGAAGATGAGGACATGGAGCATATGAATAGGTGGACATGGGAACAGAGAGAAGGGGAGAAGGCTTCTCGGTTTGTAATAAAACTGGCGTGGCTCGTCTCCTGGTATACCTGTGCCAGTTGAAAATGCCAAGTGTAAATATGCGTTGATGTGACATGGTACGATGAAGGGGTGGCTGCATGTGATAACTCATGATCATTGATTTGAAATCAGACGGATGGAAACAATTGGGGTGTGGCTACACAAGATTTCAACTTGCAAACATTAAATGCATTTTAGTGGGGATGAACTTTATAGATATTATAGATATTTTGTCACTATGCATGATTATGGCAGTTATTGCTCTCTTAGTTGGTCGCTCCCAGTCTTTTGCTAGCCTTCACCTATACTGAGTATGACCTCTACTCGTGCATCCAACTCCCAAAAAACCAAAAGTTTGCCAATGTGTCCACCATATCTACCTATGCATGGCATTTCAAACCATTCCAAGTAAATTTTCATGTGCTACCTTTAAAACCTTCAAAATACTTCTCATTTTGTGACACTATTTTTAGCTCATGAGGACGTAGTAGTTGGGTTTGTTATCTTCCTTACGAAATTAAGTACCCCAACTTGCATGCTTCATCTGCTTGTCACTAATTTTGCAAAGAGCTGGTTAGACCATTATAACATCAAAAGAAAAAGAAAAAAAGAGGGACTCCTCCATGGTATAAGATTGTTGGCAGACACCCGAGGATTCGGTTAGCCATGGTTTGTGAAAGCAAAGGTTGGGAGGAGTGCCATACTATATGAAAGTGCATGCTATAAATGCCTATTTTCAATAACTCGAAACCACTCTCAACTTGTTTAGTATGGAAGATAACAAGAACTCTATTGCCATTGGTTGACAGGAATGATCAATTCTCAAAACAATTTTTATTTTTGTTTTACAAATAAAAAGCTCTAGCACATGATAAATCCCTACTTCCCTCTGCGAAGGGCCTTTCTTTTTTACTTTTATGTTGAGTCTTCATCTTCTATCCTTATGCACCAATTAAGAGAGCATAGTTGTCATTCTGAGTATAATGTGCATAGTCCCAAAATTTATTATTGATTGATTCATGATTATGGTATTTCTTGTTCTCAAATTATTTGTATCTAGTCACCCTTTTGAACTTTAAAGGTGTCTTATGCATTTATGTTTTGCTATTCCATGAAGGACAAGCTGAATACCACTTTGCTATGTTTTCTCTATGCTCAAAACAAACAAATAACTTTCAAAGCATTATTATTCATGATCTTTTGTTTGAGTTGCTTTTCATGTTGTAACATGGTTGCTAAGTTCTATTGTTAGAATTATATCTTTTATGCCCATTTTTAGAGTACTTTGATCTTAGCTTGCAATGCTTTTACAATAACTTGATCAAGATTGTGTTGGCTGCATGTCACCTGATACGTCTCCAACGTATCTATAATTTTTGATGCTCCATGCTTGTTTTTACACCATTTGCCTATTGTTTCGTTACACTTCGTGGCACTTTTATGCATTTTCCGGAACTAACCTATTAACGAGTTGCCACAGTGCCAGTTCCCTGTTTTCTGCTGTTTTTGTGTTTCAGAGTGATACACAGGAAATATTCTCGGAATTGGATGAAACAAGTTCCTGAAGTCTTATTTTACCCGGAAGCTTCCAGAGATCCAAAGGAGAGAAGGAGTGGGGCCACCAGGGGCCCACATGCCAGGGTGGCGCGGCCAGGCCCCTGGCCGCGCGAGCCTGGCGTGAGGCCGCCTAGTCCCTCCTCTGACATCGCCCCTTCGCCTACAAAGACCCCCCGACGGAAAAAACCTAAGTACCCGATCACTTTTCCCGAACACATCGCGATCCGCCTATAACATCCCACTTTTGGTGATCAGGAATCTTGCACTTGGTTAAGTATCTGTTAGGGTAAAATAAAACTTTAGTTAAGCATTGTGTTTGTGGTTCCTTGGATGCATGAGTGTAGGTGTGGATTAGCTTGTATGATTTCATGTGAATGCATGATTCTATGTGAGTGCTAGTGTATGTGCATATGATTTCATGTGAGGGTGTAGATTCAAATTAAGCCTTGCTTCCTTTTTAACACATGTGCTAATGACCTAGCAAGTGTGCTATGATTCTATACATCCATTTTTACCATAGCTCATATTGTTGTGCACCAAAAACCCTAGCATGGATCCTTGGTGTGATCACCTCCCTCTTATTTTCTTTTTCTTTTATTTTTGTTTCTAAATCCGAAAATTGGAAGCCACTCCAAAACCCTAGTCTAGATATTCTAAAATTCACCAAGCTTCGGCCATGATCTTGTGGTTTTGTTTTGAAAACCCTGGAAACTACTTTCTGTAGGTTTTCAAAACCTTTTCAAACAAATACATTTTTTTTGAATTTGAAATTCGGCTATAAAGCCCGAGTCTCGTTTTCTCTCCTTCTCTCTTCCTGGGATCTTTTCAAACCGACCAAAGGGAGCCAAGAATCTGGTGGAGATCTCCCTGGGCATCGAGGATCTTCTGAACCCTTTTCTTTTTGTCCGGTTTGGTTGGCATCGAGGGGAAAGGAGGAGCCCGATGCATGTACTCCTGTTAAACCCCCCCCCCTCTCTGATCTTCACCGAGCACCGTCCTCAACCCCCAGTAGCTCCTCGCCGCACTGCTGGCCCCCTCTAGCCGCCCCCACCCTGCAGAGACCACGCCCTCGCACTCCACGCCGACCTGGCCGTCGCCATGACCGTCATGGACACCCCCGCGTGGACAGCGCGCCACCGACCGCCGTCTGAGCCGTCACTTCGCCACCAGACCTGCCTCGACCCCAGTGACCAATTCCCCGAAGCAGCTGCCAGTGATCCAGACCATCCGCGTCGCCATGGCCTCGCCAGATCGATGCCGCCGCACAGCCCAGCGCGCGCAGAGTGCGTAGCGCGTTCCCATGCACCAGCCCACTGCCTAGCCTCGCCCTGCACCCAAACCGACACGGCACGATGCCGTCGACGCCCTGCCACCATCGCCCTGCTCCCTGGCCACGTGTACCGGCCCAGGCGAACCCGATTTCAATCCTACCTGGTCTGAACCCGAGGCCTCCCCGACCAGACCGTTGCGCCACCGACACCGCCGACCACCTACCTAGACTCAGCGCGTACAATGCCTCCCCAGAGAGCCGCCCACGGCGACCAATTGCATCCGATGACGGTGTACCCTAGACCGAGTCCATCTCCACCGTTATAAGCCGAGCTGCCCTCTGGAAGTCACTCCTCTCGCCCATTTGCTTCCTCTCTTCCTCCCACCCCTCTACAGTACCTCGCCAATGCCTAGCCGAAGAGAGAACGCCGCCGGAGGGCTCGAGCTACCCGAGTAGATCGCCGCCGGCCTTGGGAGAAGGTTGCTGTCGAGCTCGTCACCCCTCTGCTCCTCTCTGAAACCTGGAGCACCATTGCGTCACCTAGACCTCACTCAGTTCTCGCCCTCGTGCAGGAAAGGGTGGAGCCGACGCTGCCGTCACCGTAGATGAACCAGACCATGGCAGAGCTTCCGACGTAGCCGTAGCTCCTGCATGCAGCTTCTGCGACCTCCATCGCCATCTCCGACCTCGACTCGGCCGATTCCAGCCCACGCCTGACCCCGGCGAGCTCGGTAAGCGTCTCCCCCACGAAACCCTAGCCCGGGTCGAGCTCCTCTCGCGCATGCAGCATACGCCGAGGACGACGGCTCTCGGCCGTCGATCCTCGTCTAATCGCGCGGCCAGGGATCCCCCATACCCCTTTGGCCGTGGCCGGGCTGGCCGGCAAAGCTTCGGGCCGATCCGGCCCAGATCTGGCCGAGCCTGGCCAGATCCGGCCCGTCCAGCCTTTTCTCCTTTTTCTTTTCCCTGTTAAATCCATTCCTTAATTATATGCTATGCTTTAATTCGTTTTAAAAATGTTCTAGGCCTCAGAAAATTGTGAGATAAATTTTGTAGGTTTTATTACAAAGTTGTTAACCAACTAGTGCTGCATGTTTGATTTTTAGGATCCTAAATAATATCTGAGGATTATTTTGGATAGATCTATTGTTTATCATCAATATCTGCCCTTATGTTGCTCTGTTTGTCAAAAAGTGATGAAACCAATTTCCACTGTTAGCTTACTGTATTCCTGATCTATAGAAACTAGTTTTACTATTTTAGGATCTGTAAATTGCTTGCAGTAATTATTATGGTGTTAATAATGTCCTGCAGTAATTATTTTACTGTGCACAAAATACTTATTCTTTTGGAGTGATTCCACTTTTGGTGTATCTTGCATTTGATTAGCTTTTCAGATTGACCTCTGTTAGGATTTTAGAGCTTACAGAGAATATTAGAGGATTATTTTGCTATTCTAGTGATTTCTAGAATTGATCAATCTTTATTAAATTACTCCTTTGCTAATTAATTTTGGTTCCAGTAATGTTGGTTCTGCTATAGTGTGAGTTTGACAGTAGGTATCCTGATGTTGTGTTTTGATATAGATGATGCATGCAAGTGTTTGTGTGTGGTTAAATAGTTCCTTGTGTCTAAAAGTTGCTTGCTATTATATTGGTGAGTAATTTGTTTTATAAAATAGGCATATATTCAGGAATTCTAAACTTGTTTGTTTCTGATACTCACATGTTTGAGTTGTGTGATGTTGTTGAATGAACTTCATGTATGCATGGATTGCTTATTGTATGTATGTTTCTTTTCTTTTCCGGCGATAGAATCGAACGACGATTGTGCCGAGGAGGGAGAGGTATTTGAGTATCAGGAGGAGGGTGACCAGGGACAAGCAAATCAAGGCAAGCCATCTACTTGACTCATATCCGAAACCCTATCACAGCACTCTGCATTATTCTACTATTACTCTTACATATGCATTGTTTTTCTTATATTGCTAATTATCTCTAGTTAGCAATAGTTGGTGACTTAGCTCCACGAGTCACATTGACACCATCCAAATGAGGATGACTCATTGACCACCTATCATTACCCCTGATTGTAGAGGCTCGATGATTAGCATCGAAGTCTTTGGGAAACACTTGTAGTGGAGCCAAAAACTCTAGGATGGGATAACTCCCGGAACTGGTTTTCGAAAATGTTTACGAAAACCTTGGAGTAGTACCTACTCCACTGAAATGTTTTCTAAATGGTTTTGGAACAAGTGGACACTTGGGTTATGGAGGAAAGGAGTTGGTGATTTTAGAAAAAGGCATCGGTGTTTCTTTGTAGTCGCTCGAAACAATTAAACAGTGCAACCACATTACCCGGTATGGGACGGGCTTAGTTTGAAGTCTATCTGCCTTAGTGCGGGGAGCCTCGCACTGTATAAGGGTCTGGAGGACCCCGGAATCCGGGTTGTCGCAAGTCATGGGCAACAGTGTAGCGGGCCCGCCAATAGGCTACCCGTCCGGAAGACACTTGGGCTTCTCCCGCCGTGGCACTGGAACTACGCTCGGCAGAGGTAGACGGCTAGGGTTTGCCGGGGATGTATACTCCATAGGGTAGGCACCCGTATTAAGGTGGATAGATGGACGGCTTTGATCAATTATCCGAACCCCGCATACTTGTGTATGACGGTCCGTGGTGGTATCCCGGCGGATTTATCGGTTGGTGTGGGTAAAGTGTACAACCTCTGCAGAGTGTAAAACTTTTCGAATAGCCGCGTCCTCGGTCATGGACGGTTGTGGAGATCACTACATTGCCCAATGTCCGGTTTTGGTTTTATAAATGGTTTACTAGAAAAAATGGAGTTTTGTGCCGGACGGAGTACTTGGAGGGTACTGCCGTGGCACGGGAGTGGATCGGAGTACTTGGAGGGTACTGCCGATGTTTGAAGGTGGTCATGTTCGATTGACCCCCCTATCTATCTCTATAATGAAGTTTCCCCCTTTCCTAGAGATTTTACTAAAGGTTTCAAAGATTCTTCTTTAATAAGGATATAGATATGTCGTGGGACATGCTATATCGACACGAGAAGTTAGTAGCACATAGACACTAAAACTCAGCCAACTTTGCTACAGCCATAATCAATTCTTCTCTTAGATGGTTTGCGAGTACAATTCCAAAATGTACTCACGGCTTTGTCCCTGGCTATTAACTTGGCTAGACTTCGGAGATGACTACGATGAAGACGACGAGGAGTATGACGACGCCGGTGCGAATTAGGATTCGTTTCCTGGTCAGTCGCCTGTAGGGTAGTAGGCCTGACCTGGGTCACTACGCTATGTGTATCCGCTGCCATTATGATCGATGTGTCTGTTGAACTTGCCATGTGAGGCGTGTGTATTTAGCCAATAGGCTATGTAAGACTTAATGACTTATTTATGTAATGGATGATGTATCTGTAATGCCAACTCTGTTATGTGGATTCACAACGGTCTCCTGGGATCGTGAATTGTATGCATAACGGGTACCCCGGGTGGTAAGCCGGGGTCCCCACAGAGTTGGTATCAGAGCCATCCTGACCTTAGGAAACCCTAGTTTAGCATGGGCGTTAGACCGAACCAAAAACTACTTTCTTAAAGTAAAAGAGATGGCTATATATATCAAAGGTAAATATATATTGCTCTCATCTCTTCCCTTACTCTTTAAGCATCTTTAATTACTTGCATTTAAATTCAAGTTTTTTACTTATGTATAAATTTTGCACACTTGGGTAAGTCATTAATAAACTCTACTTTAAAATTTGTGTAGATGGACGCCCCTTCTGCGCACCGACAGATCGGCACCCACGACGACGTGCTGGTCTTCGAGAGGGACCTGGTGGAGTTGACTGCGCGCCTTGGACGACCGTGTCCCGAGGTGCGCGGTTATCAGCTGTTCGAGGAGGGCATCCGCGAGCTGGCTATCCGAGTAGTATGCCAGGTCCGCGGGAGGGAGGTTCCTCCCACCTCAACGGAGTTCACCTTCGAGGTGGTCGAGCACAACTGGGGCGATGGCCTGATGCGCGTTCTGCGTCACGCCATCTTGCGCCTAGTCCACCTCCACTACGACGAGTTGCTTGGGACTCGTTACGAGCACTACGGGAGAGTCGACGCCGATGGCTTTCCCCACTAGGCCGCAGTGCCCACTCCCTTCAGCCACCACTTCTGCCACACTGAGGCTTACCTGCACCACACGCAGGAGCATCTGGACCATGTCCGGATGGTCGCCGACGAGAGGGGGCTTGAGCTCGCCATTCTCCGTGAGGACCTCCAGGAGTCTATCTTCTCATGTCACCGTCTCCTCGTTGCCAAGAGGAAGATCATGAAGAAGAACAAGGCTCTGAGGAGGCGCGTCCGCGAGCTGGAGGACCACTTGGTTTCTCTTGAGAGCCACATGTCCGAGTTGGAGGAGGAGACCGCCGAGCTCCGCAAGGAGAATGAGGAGGTACTCGGCCGCGACGACGACCACCAGGAGGCGTTCGACGAGGAGCCCGCTAGTACCGACGACGACGACCGTGGTAGCGAGAGCGGTGATGACCGCAACGTTATCCTCGACTTCTACGCTCCTAAGACTCCTAGCGAGGAGGACCCCGAGGAGCGAGTTCCCGACGTTAGCGGCGACGAGTAGATCTCACCACTCTGCCTCTCACTTAGGATGCCGCGTAGTGTTTAGTTTGACCCTTTTGCGTATCAGTGTTGTATGGTCTATCTAGAACCATTTGCTAAGCTTGTTGTATGAGACTATGTGTGGCATGTGTGTGTGCCTGGACATGTTTGGCACCCTTTTTGCTTGTATATATTATGTATGCATGGATGGACTTGTTATGCATGGTTGTTGGAGCATGTTATGTATGGATGTCATTGATGTATGCTATGCATGAGTGTAGTTCTTTCTTTCTTATGAAACCTGCATAAGTTTCCTTGTTATGAATCTCACCAATTCACTCCTCTCCAGAATGGCTCCGGAGACTAGTGCCCACGTTGGCGACAACCCGCCCCCACCTCCTGAGCCCGACATGATGCAGGTGATGCGGCTCCTGTTGGAAGAGCGTGAAGCCGCACGCACCGAGCGTCAAGCTAACCTAGCTACACTCCAGCAACTCGCTCAGATGGCCGCCAACCACAACAACAATGGTGGCCACGATGATGAGGAACCCCGCAACACGCTTAGGAACTTCCAAAACTCCAACCCGCCAACATTCACCAAGTCTACCGAACCCCTGGACGCCGATGACTGGCTCCGCACCATCGAGAACAAACTCGAGTATGCGGGAGTTGGAGCAAACGAGAAGGTGCTCTATGCCACCCATTTCCTAGCTGGCGTAGCAGGCGCATGATGGGAGAACGTCCGTGCCATGCAGCCCGAGGGCCAAGTGATGACTTGGGAATCCTTCAAGACCAAGTTCCGCAAGGCCCACGTCCCATCTGGGCTCATCAAGATCATGTGTGACAAGTTCCTTAACCTCAAGCAAGGAGGTATGAGTGTCCCGAATACCTCGACAAGTTCACCACTTGGGGGAGGTATGCCCCTAACGACATCGACACCGATGAGAAGAAGCGGGAATGCTTCTTGAATGGACTTCAGGAAGACCTGCAGCCTTATCTGGTCGCCGTACCCTACCACGACATGGAGTCCTTGGTTGATGCCGCCATCATGGTCGAGGACAAGAACAAGGCTGCCCGTGAAAGCCGGAAGAGGAGGATGATGAATCAGGGTGGATCAAGCAGTCAAAGATCCCGCAGCATGCCCCCATCCAGGTCTGCGCCACCCCCTCAGAGATTCGCCTCTCAAGCACCCAGGCCTAACAACCCCAACCGCCAGTACTCAAGCAACCACCCCTCTGGCGGAATTCCTTCTGGAGGAAATCGCAACACTTTCAATCCTGTCAACCGCAGCCAAGGTAGTGGCTGCTATACTTGTGGCCAGCCAGGGCATTTCTCTAAGGAATGCCCCCTGAAGAAACCCTCCGCACCGAGCCTCAGCGCGCCTAAACCCAATCAGGGTCAAGGCCATGGACCCACTGGAAGGAACCCCAAGACGCAAGCCAACAATGCCAGAGGCCGCTTAAATCATGTGACGGCAGAGGAGGCTGCCGAAGCACCTGATGTTGTTCTGGGTACGTT
This sequence comes from Dactylis glomerata, assembly GCA_007115705.1. NCBI lineage: Eukaryota > Viridiplantae > Streptophyta > Magnoliopsida > Poales > Poaceae > Dactylis > Dactylis glomerata. The sequence continues at coordinate 2,865,846 of QXEO01001278.1, read as the reverse complement.
TCTCGTCAACTCAGTCCCCGCAAAGGTGTTATTTGATTCGGGAGGTTCGCATTCCTTTGTTACCGAGAGGTTCGTGTCCAAGGGTGGGTTGATCGCGTCCCAAATGACTCGCAACATGATAGTTCAAATTCCCGGTTCCCAAGTTAGGGCTCACTTGACCTGCGAAGGAGTACGCGTAGACATTCATGGTATATCCTTCTGAGCTGATTTAATTATCCTCGGTACCAAGGGATTGGACGTGGTACTTGGGATGGATTGGATGACCAAGTACCAGGGGCACATTGATTGCGCCCGGAAGGCGATAACCATAACCAATAGTGAAGGAGTTAAGATTGAGCACATCGCGACTATGCCATCTCGTAGAGCCTACTACAAGCAGTCTGTCTCTAGACCGACTCTCGATCAACTTCCGGTGGTATGTGAGTATCCGGACGTCTTCCCTGAGGAGTTGCCAGGTATGCCCCCTGACCGGGATATCGAGTTCATAATTGAATTGATTCCCGGAACAGCTCCTATTGCCCAACGACCTTATCGTATGAACCCCCAAGAACTTGAGGAGTTAAAGAAGCAACTTGCTGACATGCTCAGCAAAGGCCTTATCCGTCCCAGTGCTTCACCATGGGGATCGCCTATTCTATTTGTGGACAAGCGAGACGGTACCATACGACTGTGTGTGGACTACCGTAGACTCAATGAGGTAACCATCAAGAATAAATACCCACTCCCGAAGATTGAAGACTTGTTTGATCAGCTGAATGGAGCCAGAGTGTTCTCCAAGATTGATCTCCGCACCGGATATCATCAGCTGAAGGTCCGAGAGTCCAACATTCCCAAGACTGCCTTCACCACTCGCTATGGCTTATTTGAGTACACCGTCATGTCTTTCGGCCTAACCAATGCCCCCACATATTTCATGAATCTCATGAATAAGGTATTCATGAAGTTCCTTGACAAGTTTGTAGTGGTCTTCATCGACGATATCTTGGTCTATTCTAAGATCGAGGAAGAGCACGCAGAGCATCTGCGGCTAGTTTTGGGAACCCTGCGAGAACACCAACTCTATGCCAAGTTCAGCAAATGTGAATTTTGGCTGAAAGAGGTTGGATTCCTTGGCCATGTACTCTCAGCTGGTGGAGTATCAGTTGACCCCTCAAAAATCACCTCCATCACGGAAAAGAAAGCCCCAACTAACCCCACCGAAGTCTGAGCATTCCTTGGCCTAGCTGGATACTATCGAAAATTTGTAGAAGGGTTTTGCAGCATTGCCCGCCCATTGACTCAGCTACTCAAGAAAGATAAGAAGTTTGAGTGGACTGAGAAGTGCGAACAAAGTTTCCAAGAGCTCAAGAAGAGACTCGTGTCAGCCCCTATCCTGACCATGCCCGATATTACCAAAAGCTTTGACCTCTACTGTGATGCGTCCAAGCTTGGCCTTGGAAGTGTTCTTATGCAAGACGGCAAGGTTATTGCCTACCTGTCCCGTCAACTGCGCCCCCATGACATGAATTATCCCACCCACGACCTCGAACTTGCCGCCGTTGTCCATGCTCTCAAGACATGGCGACATTACCTTATGGGGAACCGTTGTGAGATCTACACCGACCACAAGAGCCTAAAATATATCTTCACCCAGAAAGAGTTGAACATGAGAAAAAGGAGATGGATTGAGCTTATCAAAGACTACGACCTAGGCATTCATTACCATCCTGGTAAAGCAAATGTGGTCACCGATGCCCTCAGCCGAGAGCCCTGCTCTCTTAATGCTATATTAAGATCCAGCCAACCAACCTTGTGTGAGGAGTTCGAGAAGTTTGGACTTCAGCTTGTAAGTCACGGTTTTCTGGCAAATCTTGAAGTCCGACCCACTCTCTCGGACATCATTAAAGAAGCCCAGAAAGGACATGAGAGTATCGAAGGTATCAAGCGTAGAATGGGACGAGAGAAAGTACATGGGTTCTCGATTGACCAGGAAGGTGTGCTATGGTATAATGGCCGCCTGTGCGTCCCTAATATCGATGAGTTGAAACAGTCCATCCTGGAGGAAGCCCATGATACCCCTTACTCTATTCACCTCGGAGGCACAAAAATGTATCAAGACTTGAAGGAACGTTTTTGGTGGCACGGTATGAAGCGGGAAATAGCTTTCTTTATTGCCCGATGCGACGTGTGTCAGCGAGTCAAGGCTGAGCACCAAAAGCCCGCAGGTTTACTGCAGCCACTAAAAGTGCCCATGTGGAAATGGGAGGAAGTCGGAATGGACTTCATCACCGGGTTGCCTAGATCAAATCGAGGTCACGACTCCATCTGGGTTATCGTTGACCGCCTAACCAAGGTTGCCCATTTTCTACCTGTCAAGACCACCCATAAAGGCCGAGACCTAGCCGACCTGTACATGTCCAGAATTGTCAGCCTCCATGGAGTGCCCAAGAGAATTGTGACTGATCGGGGCACTCAGTTCACCTCAAGATTCTGGAACAAACTTCACGAAGCCTTGGGGACAACACTCTCCTTCAGCACGGCCTATCACCCGCAGACTGGTGGCCAAACCGAAAGGGTGAACCAAATCCTCGAAGACATGCTTAGAGCTTGCGTCCTCTCATACGGAGCCAAGTGGGAGGATTGCTTACCTTTCGCAGAGTTCTCTTACAATAATAGCTATCAAGCTAGCTTACAAATGGCCCCTTTTGAAGCCCTCTACGGACGCAAGTGCCGTACCCCTCTCAACTGGTCTGAGACTGGAGAAAGTCAGGTATTTGGACCCGATGTTATCAGGGAAGCCGAAGAGCAAGTCCAGCTCATCCGCAACCGTTTGAAAGCAGCCCAGTCCCGACAAAAGAGTTACGCCGACCCTAAGAGAAGGCCCGTCACCTTTAATGTGGGAGACTTTGTCTACCTTCGAGTCACACCACTCAAGGGTATGCAACGCTTCCACGTCAAAGGCAAACTTGCACCCCGGTACATTGGACCATTCAAAATCTTGGAGCGTAAAGGTACCATGTCTTACAAACTGGAGCTACCCCCAAAGCTATCTGAGTTCCATGATGTCTTCCACGTGTCGCAACTCCGCAAATGCCTCCGAGTACCCAATAAAACCGAGACCTTCACCGAGATCGACCACAACTCCATTGATCTAAATTCTGACCTCACCTATCGGGAGAGACCTGTCCGCATCCTTGAAGAAGACGTCTGTCTTACCCGTAGACGCAAGATCAAGATGTATAAGGTGCAGTGGAGTAACCATACCGAAGACGAAGCCACGTGGGAACGCGAGGATTATCTTCGACGAGAGTTTCCCGAACTACTTCACGCTTAGCTACGGAATCTCGGGACGAGATTCTTCTAAGGGGGGAAGGTCTGTAACATCCCACTTTTGGTGATCAGGAATCTTGCACTTGGTTAAGTATCTGTTAGGGTAAATTAAAACTTTAGTTAAGCATTGTGTTTGTGGTTCCTTGGATGCATGAGTGTAGGTGTGGATTAGCTTGTATGATTTCATGTGAATGCATGATTCTATGTGAGTGCTAGTGTATGTGCATATGATTTCATGTGAGGGTGTAGATTCAAATTAAGCCTTGCTTCCTTTTTAACACATGTGCTAATGACCTAGCAAGTGTGCTATGATTCTATACATCCATTTTTACCATAGCTCATATTGTTGTGCACCAAAAACCCTAGCATGGATCCTTGGTGTGATCACCTCCCTCTTATTTTCTTTTTCTTTTATTTTTGTTTCTAAATCCGAAAATTGGAAGCCACTCCAAAACCCTAGTCTAGATATTCTAAAATTCACCAAGCTTCGGCCATGATCTTGTGGTTTTGTTTTGAAAACCCTGGAAACTACTTTCTGTAGGTTTTCAAAACCTTTTCAAACAAATTCATTTTTTTTGAATTTGAAATTCGGCTATAAAGCCCGAGTCTCGTTTTCTCTCCTTCTCTCTTCCTGGAATCTTTTCAAACCGACCAAAGGGAGCCAAGAATCTGGTGGAGATCTCCCTGGGCATCGAGGATCTTCTGAACCCTTTTCTTTTTGTCCGGTTCGGTTGGCATCGAGGGGAAAGGAGGAGCCCGATGCATGTACTCCTGTTAAACCCCCCCCCTCTCTGATCTTCACCGAGCACCGTCCTCAACCCCTAGTAGCTCCTCGCCGCACTGCTGGCCCCCTCTAGCCGCCCCACCCTGCAGAGACCACGCCCTCGCACTCCACGCCGACCTGGCCGTCGCCATGCCCGTCGTGGACACCCCCGCGTGGACAGCGCGCCACCGACCGCCGTCTGAGCCGTCACTTCGCCACCAGCCCTGCCTCGACCCCAGTGACCAATTCCCCGAAGCGGCTGCCAGTGATCCAGACCGTCCGCGTCGCCATGGCCTCGCCAGATCGACGCCGCCGCACAGCCCAGCGTGCAGAGCGCGTAGCGTGTTCCCGTGCACCAGCCCACTGCCTAGCCTCGCCCTGCACCCAAACCGACACGGCACGATGTCGTCGACGCCCTGCCACCATCGCCCTGCTCCCTGGCCACGTGTACCGGCCCAGGCGAACCCGGTTTCAATCCTACCTGGTCTGAACCCGAGGCCTCCCCGACCAGACCGTTGCGCCACTGACACCGCCGACCACCTACCTAGACTCAGCGTACAATGCCTCCCCAGAGAGCCGCCCACGGCGACCAATTGCATCCGATGACGGTGTACCCTAGACCGAGTCCATCTCCACCGTTATAAGCCGAGCTGCCCTCTGGAAGTCACTCCTCTCGCCCATTTGCTTCCTCTCTTCCTCCCACCCCTCTACAGTACCTCGCCAACGCCTAGCCGAAGAGAGAACGCCGCCGGAGGGCTCGAGCTACCCGAGTAGATCGCCGCCGGCCTTGGGAGAAGGTTGCTGTCGAGCTCGTCACCCCTCTGCTCCTCTCTGAAACCTGGAGCACCATTGCGTCACCTAGACCTCACTCAGTTCTCGCCCTCGTGTAGGAAAGGGTGGAGCCGACGCTGCCGTCACTGTAGACGAACCAGACCACGGCGGAGCTTCCGACGTAGCCATAGCTCCTGCATGCAGCTTCTGCGACCTCCATCGCCATATCCGACCTCGACTCGGCCGATTCTAGCCCACGCCTGACCCCGGCGAGCTCGGTTAGCGTCTCCCCCACGAAACCCTAGCCCGGGTCGAGCTCCTCTCGCGCATGCAGCATACGCCGAGGACGACGGCTCTCGGCCATCGATCCTCATCTAATCGCGCGGCCATGGATCCCCCGTACCCCTTCGGCCGTGGCCGGGCTGGCCAGCGAAGCTTCGGGCCGATCCGGCCCAGATCTGGCCGAGCCTGGCCAGATCCGGCCCGTCCAGCCTTTTCTCCTTTTTCTTTTCCCTGTTAAATCCATTCCTTAATTATATGCTATGCTTTAATTCGTTTTAAAAATGTTCCAGGCCTCAGAAAATTGTGAGATAAATTTTGTAGGTTTTATTACAAAGTTGTTAACCAACTAGTGCTGCATGTTTGATTTTTAGGATCCTAAATAATATCTGAGGATTATTTTGGATAGATCTATTGTTTATCATCAATATCTGCCCTTATGTTGCTCTGTTTGTCAAAAAGTGATGAAACCAATTTCCACTGTTAGCTTACTGTATTCCTGATCTATAGAAACTAGTTTTACTATTTTAGGATCTGTAAATTGCTTGCAGTAATTATTACGGTGTTAATAATGTCCTGCAGTAATTGTTTTACTGTGCACAAAATACTTATTCTTTTGGAGTGATTCCACTTTTGGTGTATCTTGCATTTGATTAGCTTTTCAGATTGACCTCTGTTTGGATTTTAGGGCTTACAGAGAATATTAGAGGATTATTTTGCTATTCTAGTGATTTCTAGAATTGATCAATCTTTATTAAATTACTCCTTTGCTAATTAAGTTTGGTTCCAGTAATGTTGGTTCTGCTATAGTGTGAGTTTGACAGTAGGTATCCTGATGTTGTGTTTTGATATATGATGCATGCAAGTGTTTGTGTGTGGTTAAATAGTTCCTTGTGTCTAAAAGTTGCTTGCTATTATATTGGTGAGTAATTTCTTTTATAAAATAGGCATATATTCAGGAATTCTAAACTTGTTTGTTTCTGATACTCACATGTTTGAGTTGTGTGATGTTGTTGAATGAACTTCATGTATGCATGGATTGCTTATTGTATGTATGTTTCTTTTCTTTTCCGGCGATAGAATCGAACGACGATTGTGCCGAGGAGGGAGAGGTATTTGAGTATCAGGAGGAGGGTGACCAGGGACAAGCAAATCAAGGCAAGCCATCTACTTGACTCATATCTGAAACCCTATCACAGCACTCTGCATTATTCTACTATTACTCTTACATATGCATTGTTTTTCTTATATTGCTAATTATCTCTAGTTAGCAATAGTTGGTGACTTAGCTCCATGAGTCACATTGACACCATCCAAATGAGGATGACTCATTGACCACCTATCATTACCCCTGATTGTAGAGGCTCGATGATTAGCATCGAAGTCTTTGGGAAACACTTGTAGTGGAGCCAAAAACTCTAGGATGGGATAACTCCCGGAACTGGTTTTCGAAAATGTTTACGAAAACCTTGGAGTAGTACCTACTCCACTGAAATGTTTTCTAAATGGTTTTGGAACAAGTGGACACTTGGGTTATGGAGGAAAGGAGTTGGTGATTTTAGAAAAAGGCATCGGTGTTTCTTTGTAGTCGCTCAAAACAATTAAACAGTGCAACCACATTACCCGGTATGGGACGGGCTTAGTTTGAAGTCTATCTGCCTTAGTGCGGGGAGCCTCGCACTGTATAAGGGTCTGGAGGACCCCGGAATCCGGGTTGTCGCAAGTCATGGGCAACAGTGTAGCGGGCCCGCCAATAGGCTACCCGTCCGGAAGACACTTGGGTTTCTCCCACCGTGGCACTGGAACTACGCTCGGCAGAGGTAGACGGCCAGGGTTTGCCGGGGATGTATACTCTATAGGGTAGGCACCCGTATTAAGGTGGATAGATGGACGGCTTTGATCGATTATCCGAACCCCGCATACTTGTGTATGACGGTCCGTGGTGGTATCCTGGCGGATTTATTGGTTGGTGTGGGTAAAGTGTACAACCTCTGCAGAGTGTAAAACTATTCGAATAGCCGCGTCCTCGGTCATGGACGGTTGTGGAGATCACTACATTGCCCAATGTCCGGTTTTGGTTTTATAAATGGTTTACTAGAAAAAATGGAGTTTTGTGCCGGACGGAGTACTTGGAGGGTACTGCCGTGGCACGGGAGTGGATCGGAGTACTTGGAGGGTACTGCCGATGTTTGAAGATGGTCATGTTCGATTGACCCCCCCTATCTATCTCTATAATGAAGTTTCCCCCTTTCCTAGAGATTTTACTAAAGGTTTCGAAGATTCTTCTTTAATAAGGATATAGATATGTCGTGGGACATGCTATATCGACACGAGAAGTTCGTAGCACATAGACACTAAAACTCAGCCAACTTTGCTACAGCCATATAGCATGTGAATCAATTCTTCTCTTAGATGGTTTGCGAGTACAATTCCAAAATGTACTCACGGCTTTGTCCCTGGCTATTAACTTGGCCAGACTTCAGAGATGACTACGATGAAGACGACGAGGAGTATGACAACGTTGGTGCGAATTAGGATTCGTTTCCTGGTCAGTCGCCTCTAGGGTAGTAGGCCTGACCTGGGTCACTACGCTATGTGTATCCGCTGCCATTATGATCGATGTGTCTGTTGAACTTGCCCTGTGAGGCGTGTGTATTCAGCCAATAGGCTATGTAAGACTTAATGACTTATTTATGTAATGGATGATGTATCTGTAATGCCAACTCTATTATGTGGATTCACGACGGTCTCCTGGGATCGTAAATTGTATGCATAACGGGTACCCCGGGTGGTAAGCCGGGGTCCCCACACCGCCGCCGCCGTCGACCCGAAGATTGGGAGGGTCCAGAAGCTCTTCCCGGCACCCTGCCGGAGAGGGGAATCGCCACCGGAGGTCTTCTTCATCGCCATGCTTGCCTTCGGAGCAATGAGTGAGTAGTCTACCTTGGACTATGGGTCCATAGCAGTAGCTAGATGGTTGTCTCCTCCACCATGTGCTTAATGTTTAGATCTCATGAGCTGCCCTACATGATTGAGATCACCGTTATGTAATTCTACATGTTTGGTTTGTTGGGATCCGATGAATATTGGTGTTTATGATTAAGTTGCTGTACTGAATATTATCTTTTGTTATCTCTATGTTGTTTATGATCTTGCATGCTCTCCGTTGTTAGTAGCTATCTTGGCCGAGTAGTTGCTAGTGACTCCAAGAGGGGGTATTTATGCTCGATAGTGGGTTCATGCCTCTATTTAACCTGGGGGAGTGACAGAAACCTCTAAGGTTGTAGATGTGCTGTTGCTACTAGGGATAGAAAACATTCATATGCTCAAGGGCATATCCTTTGTTTACATTACACACTTTGCTTAATGCAATTATCCGTTGTTCGCAACTTAATATTCATGGGGTGTTTGGATTGATATCCCCGGGAGTGGATTATTAGTCATAGATGCAGTTGGATGGCGGTCTATGTATTTTGTTGTAATGCCCAGAGTAAATCTCATAGTGATCTTCTTGACATATCACGTTTATCTTTATTCTATCAATTGCCCAACTGTAATTTGTTTACCCAGCATGTGTTATTTATCTATGGAGAGACACCACTAGTGAACTGTGGACCCCGGTCCTATTTCCATCATATTGCTATCACCTGTTTACTTTACTCGCACTGTTTACTTTATTCGCATACTCTATTGTTTTCCACTCGATACACTCATAACCTTTGTTTCAAGCAAACCGGTGAGATTGACAACCTCATCGTAAGTTGGGAGCAAAGTACTTGGTTGTGTGTGTGCAGGTTCCGCATTGCAGTTAGCAAGCAAGGCTTGGACGAGGCACCATATATAAATTGTCCGAAGCTGTCGCAAACTAGCAAGCATCACCTTCAGTCGTTTGTCTCTCCTCTCCAAGATCGACATACCTTGGTTTCTTACTGAGGGAAAACTAGCTGCTATACTCATCACACCTTCCTCTTGGGGTTCCCAACTGGCTGGTCATTCACCACGCACAAGGAATCTTCTGGTGCCATCCACCACGCGCCAGCATCACCTCAAAAATTATTTTTGTTATCACTTACCTACTCGAGGACGAGCAGGAGTTAAGCTTGGGGATGCTGATACGTTGCAAACGTATCTATAATTTTTGATGCTCCATGCTTGTTTTACACCAATTGCTTTATATTTTGTTTACACTTCGTGGCATTTTTATGCATTTTCTGGAACTAACCTATTAACAAGATGCCACAGTGCCAGTTTCTGTTTTTTGTTGTTTTTCTATTCTAGATTATTACCGAAGGAAACATTCTCAGAATTGGACGAAACGAAAGCCGAAGTGCCTATTTTCCTGACACGTTCATGGAGTCCAAAGGAGAGACGGAGATGGGCAAAGAGCCGGCCACACCTGGTGGTGGCGCGCCCCCCCTCCTGGCCACACCACCGCATGGTGTGGGCCCCTCGGGCGCCCACCAACCTCACCCTTCTGCCTATAAATTCACATATTCAGGAAAACCCTAAAGGCCCAAACCTCCATCCACAAAAAGTACTGTAGCCTCTGCCGTCGTAGACCCTAGTTTGGGAGGGTTCTGAAGCTCTTCCCGAGGGAATCATCACTGGAGGCCTTCTTCATCACCATGCCTGCCTCCAGAGTGATGCGTGAGTAGTTCATCTTTGGACTATGGGTCCATAGCAGTAGCTAGATGGTTGTCTTCTCCTATTTGCGCCACCATGTTTAGATCTTGTGAGCTGCCAATCATGATCAAGATCATCTTATTGTAATGCTACATGTTGTGTTTGTTGGGATCCGATTAATATTGAGTACTATGTCAAGTTGATTATTGATCTATCATGTCTATGTTATTTGTGATCTTGCATGCTCTCCGTTGCTAGTAGATGGTTTGGCCAAGTAGATGGTTGTGACTCCAAGAGGGAGTATTTATTCTCGATAGTGGGTTCATGCCTCTAGTAATCTGGGAGAGTGACAATAACTTCTAAGGTTGTAGATGTGATATTGCTAGTAGGGAGAAAACAACAATCTTTTGTTCAAGGATAATTGTATTGTTTACATTACACACTTTGCTTAATGCAATAATCTGTTGCTTGCAATTTAATACCCAAAGGTTGTTCGGATGATATCCTGAAGGAGGATTATTAGTCATAGATGCAGTTGGATTATGGTCTATATATCCTGTTGTAATGCCCAAATGAATCTCATAGTGATCTTCATGTCATGTACATGCATTGTTATGCATTCTCTATTTGTAAATTGCCCAACTGTAATTTATTCACCCAGCATGTTATTTATCTTTATGGAGAGACACCTCTAGTGAACTGTGGACCCTGGTCCATTCTTTTACATCGATAATACCATATACTGAAACACTTTTCTTTCTGCAAGTACTCCCTCCGTTCGAAAATATAAGATGTTTTAGCTTTGTGAAGTGAGTGTATCTAGACATCTTTTAGTGTATAGATTCACTCGAATCTATATACTAAAAGATGTCTAGATACTCTCACTTCACAAAACTAAAACATGTTATATTTCTAAACGGCGGGAGTACTATTTTATTTCATTCACTGCAAACAAACATCTCTTTCCACACTATACGTTTAATCCTTTGTTTTCAGCAAAACCAGTGAGATTGACAACCTCATTGTAAGTTGGGGCAAAGTATTTTGGTTGTGTTGTGTGCAGGTTCCACGTTGTTGACTGGCGCCGGTAGTGTGCCCTGCCAAAAGTCAGCTAGCAACAACCTTTAGAAGTGATTTCTTTCTCCTATTGGTCAATTAAACTTTGTTTCCATACTGAGGGAAAACTTACTGCTGTGCTCATCATACCTTCCTCTTGGGGTTTCCCAATGGGTCCTATGAGACATCAGGTCCCCCATTTGATGGGGCCCGCATGCAGTGAGGGCAAGTTAGGGACAAGTTAGATAGGGCAAGTTAGAGAATCCACGCCGCGGGCAGTCATGGGTCGCGCAGAGCACGCTCTGGACATCAACGACACTCATGCAGCATGTCTGGGCATCTCTGGCATGTCCAGACCGCACACAGAGCATGCTCTGGACATCAACGGAAGGCATGGGGGTGCGCTCTGGGCATCTTTGGCCCCTTATACAGATGCACTTCAGTACATAGGGAAACACACATACTAAAAAATATATAAGGATGATCCTCGGGCACTTACATAGCAGGAATGAATAGTACATGAATCTAGTATGGCATTTTGAGGTTGTCCCTCAATGGTGGCCAGATTGGAGGGGCAGGAGTCAGGTGGGCTCTCATGGAACTAATCCTACAATACATGTCGTAACATATATATGCATCTTTTCTGCGTACTCGATCTGCTCCGGTGTCAGATCCCTCCGCACCCACTCCTCATGCAGTGCCTTGTCAAAGTTCTTCTTCATGTCGATGTAGGTGGGGTCGATCATTTCCTCCGTGAGCGCTCCCGCGCTGATGTGGCCGCTGGTGCCCTCGATGTGGAAGTGATCTTGTATGTCCATGTGGTTTGGTACGCGGACGGACATAGCTTCAAGATTACTGATTTCTTGGCGCTTGTCCACAGAGGTGAATGAAATGTTGGGGTGTTGCAGGAAAGTAATGAGCTTTCTATAGTACCTTTTTGCCAAGGATTGGTGCCAGAGTAGGCAGTGGTCGCGCATGGATAGTTGCACGAGGGCGGCCCGGCGACGCCCACCTATCCTTTTGTGGGTGTACTCAAGGTCGAGGCCAATGATCGGCTGTTGCTTCGGGGCGTCGAGCCAACGCTCAAACATGGCGATGAAATTTTCCACCTCTTCCGAGACGTTGGTGTGCATCACCGTGAGGACGATGTTCCCATGAGCAGGGACCTTGTGAAAGTCGGTGAACTCATTGTCGTGGACTTCCATTACGGTGGTGGTGGAAGGAAAGGGAGGGGGTATTCTCTGGATAAGAGGAAGTTGGGGCTCTAATTGTTTTGCAGGCCGCAAGATCGTGGGGGTAAATAGTGCGCAACCGGTTCCCATCGCACACCGTGTAAGTAAATGCAGGTCTAGCGCTTTAGAAGTTGAACCACGCGAGCCTGATCGCTTCATTTCTGAGAGAGTGTTGGTTCAACGTGTCACCACGGGCCTCGGTACTCTAGCCCACTTATCAGTGAGACGCAGCTATCGTGGGTACGTACGTTTACCGCAGGCAACAATTAAGGAGTCTCGTTGTGTGACTAAAAGTAGCAGAGCGACAGTCTAAAAAAGGAGACATGTAGAACTAGCGTGCAAAGGGGGAACAAATCCATCATTTCATGGACCGCTCTCGTCTGACACGAGGAAGGAATATAGAACAAAATCTTACCATTGAAATGCTTCTCATGGAGGTCCCCTGTTCCATGAGACAAAGGAGTGAGACAAACTCGTTCAAGTTTAGCTTCCAAAGTGTGTGGGGCCCCACTTGTCTGGGTAAGGATTGGTCCGACGTGTCTAGGGCCCCACTTGTCAATAGTGTTCCCGGCCTACATGGGGCCACATGTCATCAGGGTTAGGATTCGTGACCAGTGAGCCATGGGAGGCCTGTGGTAAATACCCAAGCAACAGACGTGTGGTAGTAAGTTGTCTGTAGCAGCGGGATGAGTTTTGACAGGTGATGTCTACGAACGCTTCTATTCTTATAGACAATGTTGGGTCTCCAAGTGCAGAGGTTTGTAGAACAGCAGCAAGTTTCCCTTAAGTGGATCACCCAAGGTTTATCAAACTCAGGGAGGAAGAGGTCAAAGATATCCCTCTCAAGTGATACGTCTCCAACGTATCCATAATTTTTGATGCTCCATGCTTGTTTTTACACCATTTGCTTAGTGTTTCATTACACTTCGTGGCACTTTTATGCATTTTCCGGAACTAACCTACTAATAAGTTGCCATAGTGCCAGTTCCCTGTTTTCTGCTGTTTTTGTGTTTCAGAAAAGTTACACATGAAATATTCTTGGAATTGGATGAAACCAAAGCCAGTTGCCCAGAATTTCACTGAAGCTTCCAGAGAACCGAAGAGGAGACAGAGTGGGGCCACGAGGGGCCCTCACACCAGGGCAGCGTGGCCAGGGGCTGGGCCGCTCCCCCTATGTGTGAGACTGCCTCGGTCCACTCCTAACGATGCCCCTTCGCCTATAAAGACCCCCCGACGAGAAAAACCTAAAGACCCGATCAGTTTTCCAGAATACATCGCAATCCGCCGCCGCCGTCGACCCGAAGATCGGGAGGGTCCAGAAGCTCTTCCCGGCACCCTGCCGGAGAGCGGAATCGCCAACGGAGGTCTTCTTCATCGCCATGCTTGCCTCTTGAGCAATGAGTGAGTAGTCTACCTTGGACTATGGGTCCATAGCAGTAGCTAGATGGTTGTCTTCTCCACCATGTGCTTCATGTTTAGATCTCATGAGCTGCCCTACATGATTGAGATCACCGTTATGTAATTCTACATGTTTGGTTTGTTGGGATCCGATGAATATTGGTGTTATGCTTGAGTTGATGTACTGAAATTTATCTTATGTTATGTCTATGTTGTTTATGATCTTCCATGCTCTTCGTTGTTAGTAGCTATCTTGGCCGAGTAGTTACTAGTGACTCCAAGAGGGGGTATTTATGCTCGATAGTGGGTTCATGCCTCTATTTAATCTGGGGGAGTGACAGAAACCTCTAAGGTTGTAGATGTGTTGTTGCTACTAGGGGGAAAACAACATTCATATGCTCGAGGGCATATGCTTTGTTTACATTACACACTTTGCTTAATGCAATTATCTGTTGTTCGCAACTTAATACTCATGGGGTGTTCGGACGATATCCCCATGAGTGGATTATTAGTCATAGATGCAGTTGGATGGCGGTCTATGTATCTTTTTGTAATGCCCAGAGTAAATCTCATAGTGATCCTCTCTTCATATGCATGTTGTCTTTATTCTATCAATTGCCCAACTGTAATTTGTTTACCCAGCATGTATTATTTTATCTATGGAGAGACACCACTAGTGAACTGTGGACCCCAGTCCTATTTCCTTTATATTGCTATCACATGTTTACTTTACTCGCACTGTTTACTTTAGTCGCATACTATTATCACTTTCCACTCGATACGCCCATACCCTTTGTTTCAAGCAAACAGTGGGATTGACAACCTCATCGTAAGTTGGGAACAAAGTATTTGGTTGTGTTGTGTGTAGGTTCCATGTTGCCGCTCGCAAAGCAAAGCTTGGACGAGGCGCCCTATAAATTGTTCGGAGCTGTCGCACGCTAGTGGGCATCACCTTTAGTCGTTTGGCTCTTTCCTCTCCTGATCGACAAACCTTGGTTTCATACTGAGGGAAAATCTTGCTGCTGTATTCATCACACCTTCCTCTTGGGGTTCCCAACGGGCCGGTCATTTACTCAGCATCAAGCATATTTTCTGGCGCCGTTGCTGGGGAGGAAGAAGAAGACTTCTGCGAGGGGAGTTTTCGCACGCACATCCTTTACTTTGTTTTAAGTTTTGCTTTACTTTATTTTTACTTGCATTGTTTTATCAAAAACCCAAAAAAATAGAATCCTTGGTAGTTATTTTTACTTGTCTGCTTTTAGTTTGCTAGAATGGCTACTCCTGAAAACACCAAGTTGTGTGACTTTACTAGCACAAACAATAGTGATTTTATCTGCACTCCTATTGCGCCACCTGCTTCTGCTGCAAATTTTTATGAGATTAAGCCTACTTTGTTGAACCTTGTTATGAAAGAGCAATTTTCTGGTGCTAGTACTAATGATGCTGCAGCTCATCTCAACAATTTTGTTGAGCTATGTGAGATGCAAAAGTATGAGAATGTTGATGGTGATATTATTAAGCTTAAGTTGTTTCCTTTTTATTTGAGAGGAAAAGCTAAGGATTGGTTGCTGTCTTTGACTAAGAATAGTATTGATTCATGGGCTAAGTGTAAGGATGCTTTTATTGGTAGATACTATCCTCCTGCTAAGATTATAGCTTTGCGTATATTATGAAGTTTAATCAGTTTGATAATGAACATGTTGCTCAAGCTTGGGAAAGAATGAAAGCTATAATAAAGAATTGTCCCACTCATGGACTGACTACTTGGATGATTGTTCAAACTTTTTATGCGGGACTGAATTTTTCTTCGAGCAACCTACTTGATTCAGCTGCTGGAGGCACTTTTATGTCCCTTACCTTGGGCGCCGCAACAAAGCTTCTCGACAATATGATGGTAAATTACTCTGAATGGCACACCGAGAGAGCTCCACAAGGTAAGAAGGTAAATTCTGTTGAGGAAACCTCTTCCTTGAGTGATAAGATTGATGCTATTATGCTTATGCTTTCAAATGATAGGACTCATGTAGATCCTAATAATGTTCCTTTGGCCTCTTTGGTTGCTCAAGAAGAGCACATTGATGTAAACTTCATTAGAAATAATAATTTTAACAACAATGCTTATAGGAACAATTTTGCTAGTAACAATTATAGGCTGTATCCTTCTACCAATGGTAATGGTTATGGTAACTCTTATGGTAATTCCTCCAACAACACTAGGGCCACGCCCTCGGAGCTTGAGGTAATGCTCAAGGACTTCATCGGTAAGCAAAATACTTTTAACAAGTCTGTTGAGGAGAAGTTAGGCAAAATTGATATTCTTGCTTCTAAAGTTGATAGCCTTGCTCATGATGTTGAACTTCTAAAATTAAAAGTGTTGCCTAATGAGGTGAAAGAGAACAATGTTTTTTCTACTGCTAATGCTATCCAAGTTAGAATTGATAAAAATGTTAGGATGCTAGCAGAATTGCATGCTAGGTGGGAAAGAGAAGATGAGATGGCTAGAGAGATAAAGGTATGTACCATTACTACCTCTAATGATGTTGCTCCTAATGCTATCAATCCTCTTACTTTGATTGGTGTAGATAAAACTCCTACTCGTTGTGTTAAAAAGCCTAAAACTGCCAAAACTTTTTCTCAAAAGAGTGCTGAAATTTTTAGGAGTGTAGGTGACGAGGGTTAACTCGACAAATGTCCTAGATGAAGGACTTAGGATCGGGGAGATAGGGTGTCAGATGAACTCGAAGGTAAGGTTAGTCGAAATAGGTGTATATCGAAAGTAAACTTGGGTGTTGAACCTGGCTTGCTTTCAATCTGGCCTATACCGTCCCCTCCTGGCCCCTATATATAGGTGGCCAGGTCTTGAGGATCGGGTAGGGTCCGATACAGATTACAATATCGACATACGGTAAGGACTCGCATCTCGACTATCATTTACAATTGGGCCTAGCTTAACAGGCCTTAGGGGTACTCAACTAACGGGCTCTATTAACTATACCCTTGTCAGTAGCCCCTGAGATTCTACCAGAATTGTAGATTTGGGTTGAATCTCTAATCTTTAAATCTTTGACTTGATCAACTCTTTGACTTCTTCATATCTTCAAATCTTTGACTTGGTCTTTCGACTTATTTTCATGATAGAATTTCGCAAGGGGGTTTGATGAACAAGCCTGACAACTCTGACGGATCAAGAGGTAAGTTAACTGCCAGAACAGATACTTGCCACCTACTTCAAATTCAATCCCCTTGGATTTGAATTCTTGATACCGGTCAAACCCACTCTTTTGCCGCATTTAGGACTTACAAAGAATGAATCCCAGTGATTCTCAGGGTACCCAGTGCGTCCACCAGGATTTTCTTCGCGTCGTAGATACAGATACATACCAGCAGAGCGCATCCATGTGCATATACCAGGCCACACAGGACGGATCCCGGGGTCTTACCTTTGTCATAAATCACGGCATTCGAGTTTCATTGCGATAACGCAACTCGAGAATCTCATGTCGCAGTCTCGTTTGACTGATAAAATATCAAAGAATTTTGAATTATATTAACTTCTCTCAAGTACCTCCCGATGGGAGTAGTCACTTTATATTTTGTCGACTATGAAGTCGATGTTTTACGGTTGCCAAAATGTCGAGCGGCTCCTATCTTTCTTCATCCTTATTGCTGATTGTCTTATTTTCTATCGGGTGCACGCTCAGCGCTCCCGATGGGAGTAGCCCCCGAGGCTATGGTTGGATACTTGTAGTCAATCATAGGCTCAAATTGACTTCTTCTTCTTCCTTCTGCTTTTTCCTGTTTGTAAGCCCCCGAGTCCAAGGCGAGGTTTTTCCATACCTTTTGATGATACATTCCTTTCTTTTTTCTCTTTGTTATTATCGTCTGCTATGTGCAGAATTTACCTCCTTTGTAAATATATTTATGGGCCTTTTGCTATCACAGAGGCCCGTTAATATGTGCTTATAAATAAAGCACCTTTGGTGAGGGTAAAAACCCTAAACCGATTCCTTCTCCGCCGCATCATCCTCTTTTTCCATCTAGGGTTTTTCTTCCCACTTTTCCATATGGCTGGCGAAGATGGGTCCCGTCTAGACCTTGGCCCTCCGCCGGTGCCGCGGGGTCGCGGCCGCCCCTGTGGCAGCAAAAACAAGACAGTTCCTGCCGCTGTAGGATCATCGTCATCCGCTCCGGCGAAGCGTCGTCCCGGCCGCCCGCCTGGTAGCAAGAACAAACCAAAGGTGACTAGCGCCGCCCCATGTCCAAGCGCTTCCCCTCCTAGTGCTTCTCCTGCTTCTCCCAAAATATATTCTTTCTTTTGCATCGCCGGCCTGCAGTACCGGGAGATTCAATGGCTGCCTCTGAAGTTCACTCAATTCATGGATGGTCGTGAGTTGCGTGAAGCGATTCTGCGTGAACATTCTGGAGGAGGTACTCCCTACCAGGTTGAAGTCTGGTACGACAGCGATGGCGAGCAATACTTCAAGGGTGGCTGGTCAGAGTTTGTGGATGACCACGACATCCAGCGAGGTTTCTTCATGACCTTCGACTTCCACATTGGCACGTCCAAGTTTGATGTGAGGGTATATGATGTTACTCAATGCCAGAAGGAGTACGAGGCTGAAGTACACTTCCACTAGAATCTTCATTATGTAATCTCTGTTTCTAGTTGCCTTACTGCCGTGCCATTTGTAATAAATACTCGTACTTGGCTTTTGATGTTTTGTAATAGACCATGTGAACAAATCATTGTTCTGAGGCATGCTTTATATTTATTGGGTTCTTGTGAACCAATTAAATTGCTTTGAAGAATATCGGGTTGTCTGCACAACCTAGTAGTATAAAAGATCTCCATATTGCGATAAAACTTTCTTTCGTATGACCCGGGGGTTGAAGCCCCCGAGCGGAGAAGTAAAATATTCATACAATTTGTTGAGTTTAACCCAAGGAGCCCGACCTATGGCCTCATGTTCTGGGTTCAGAGGGTTGACTCGAATTTACTGATACCACTAGATTTCTTCTATGCGTAGAAGCGTCGTAGCTGCTCCGCATTCCATGAGTTGCTCTCGTCTTTTCCTGTCTTCTTGTCTTGTAGTCAATAAGCTCCTCCTGGTATCACTTCTGTGATGATATAAGGTCCCACCCAAGGAGACTCTAGTTTGCCGTGGCTGTCCTGCCTGAGTCGTAAGACTAGATCTCCCACCACAAAGGATCGTGGATGAACTCGACTACTATGGTAGTTCCGCAGGCTCTGTTGATACTGTGTGGCTCTTTCTAATGCTTTATCCCTTGCTTCGTCTAATGCATCGACATCGTCCTATAATGCTTCTGTTGATGTTACTTCATCGTATGCCGTTATTCTTGGAGCTTCGTGTCTAACTTCAACTGGAAGCACGGCTTCTGCGCCATGGACCAGGAAGAAAGGAGTTTCTTGAGTTGCTGCATTGGGCGTGGTTCTTAAACTCCAAAGAACGGAGGGCAATTTATCTACCCAAGCGCTCTTGGCTTTCTCGAGAGGTGCTAAGAGCCTCTTTTTTATCCCATTGCATATTAAGCCATTGGCTTTTTCGACTTGCCCATTTGTCTTCGGGTGTGCTACGGATGCAAACTTGAGCTTGATTCCCAAACCTTCGCAGTAACTCTTCAATTCTTTTGAAGTGAAGTTTGTCCCGTTGTTCGTGATGATGCTATATGGTACGCCGAAGCGGAACACTATTGACTTAATGAAATTGATTGCTGCTGTCGAATCTTGAGTTGTTACCGGGGCTGCTTCCACCCACTTGGTAAATTTGTCGACTGCTACTAACATATAGACATGCCCTCCTGGCCAGGATTTGTGCAACTTTCCTACCATATCTAAGCCCCATTGTGCAAAGGGCCAGGATAATGGTATTGGTTGTAACTCTGCTGCTAGCGCATGTGGTCGAGATGCGTATCTTTGACATGCTTCACACTTCCGAACTATATCCTTTGCGTCTTCAATGGCTGTTAGCCAATAAAATCCTGATCTGAACGCCTTTGCCGCTATGGCCCTGCTGCTAGCATGATGGCCACATACTCCGGCGTGTATATCTTTTAATATTACTTGACCTTCTTGAGGTGTTACGCAACGCTGCAAAATGCCAGTTATGCTCTTTTTGTATAATTTCTCCTGCAACACGACAAATGCTTTTGATCGTCGAGTTATTCTCTTGGCTTTCCACTGCATCTTCTGGTAACTGCTTATTTATCATGTATGCGAGATATGACTGCATCCAGGTTTCCTCTATCATCATGACTTCTTCAGGTTCCGGCGCAGCCCCCGAGCCTGTTGCAGTAGTCGAACTTTTGACACTTTTTATCGACATTTCCACTATTTCTTCCCAGAAGACTCCAGATGGCACGGGCAAACACTGTGACCCGATATTTGCTAAATTGTCGGCTTCTTCATTGCTATTTCTGCCGATGTGCGAGATTTCGCATCCATCGAATGTTCCTTCGAGATAGTGATATAAGTTCTTGTAGGCCATCATGTTGTCATTAATTGTGTCGCACCTGTTCATAACTTGTTGAACGACAAGGTTTGAATCCCCAAATATTTTTAGGCGAGTTGCTCCACACGCTTTGGCCAACTTCATTCCATGCAACAAAGCCTCATATTCTGCTTCATTATTAGAGGCCTGCGGAAAACTCATCCTTAAAACGTACTTCAATTTGTCGCCATGCGGCGATATCAAGACTACTCCTGCGCCTGTGCCTTGGATTCTCTTAGAACCGTCAAAGTACATTGTCCAGACACTCAATAAATCTGGCGGTCCCGTGCTCTGCAGCTCCAGCCACTCTGCTGTAAAATTTGGCAAGACTTGCGATTTGATCGCCTTTCTTTTTTCGTACGTGATGTCCATGGGAGATAATTCGATTCCCCACAAAGAGACACGTCTTGTTGCCGAAGGATTGTTCAATATGTTCGATAGTGGTGCTTCATTGACCACTATAATTGGGTGCACCGCAAAGTATTGTCGCAATTTTCGTGCTATTGTAAAAACACTATATGCAAGCTTTTGATAATGCGGGTACCTCTGTTTTGTCGTAGATAGTACTTCACTGATGAAATATACCGGCCTCTGGACACCGTGGGCTTTTCCTTCTTCACTTCTTTCGACTACTAGTACTGTACTCACCACCTGATGGGTTGCGGCGATGTAGAGTAGTAGTGGCTCCTTTTCTTTTGGTGTGACCAGCACTGGTGGCGTGGAGAGCACTTTTTTCAACTGCGCAAAAGCCGCGTCTGCTTCTGCTATCCACTCAAACTTATCATCTGACTTTTTCATAAGTGCGTAGAATGGGAGCGCATTTTCTCCCAATCAAGCAACAAAACGACTTAGTGCCACGACGTGTCCTGCGAGCTTCTGTACGTCGTGTAGTTTCGTGGGTTTCCCCATTGTTAAAATTGCCTGGATTTTCTTTGGGTTCGCCTCTATTCCCCGTGCTGACACTAGGAACCCTAAGAGTTGTCCTGCCGATATGCCGAAGGAACACTTTGTCGGGTTAAGCTTAAGCTTGTACCTGCTCAGGTTGTCGAAGGTTTCTGCCAAGTCGCTGATAAGGGATTCCTCCTCTCTTGTAGTGATGACTACATCGTCAATGTAGACTTGGATGTTGCGCCCTATTTGGCCCCCGAGGCAATTTTGCATCATCCGTTGATAAGTTGCCCCTGCATTTTTTAGGCCGAAAGGCATTACTTGGTAGCAAAACACCCCATACGGTGTGATGAAGGCTGTTTTTTCTTCATCTTCTTTTTTCAACTTGATCTGGTTGTAGCCAGAATATGCGTCCAAAAAGGAAAGCTTTGCGCATCCCACTGTTGAATCAATTATCTGATCGATGCGAGGTAGAGGGAAGGGATCCTTTGGACAATGCTTATTGAGAGATATGTAGTCGACACATACTCTTTGTATGTCTGTGTTTTTCTTGGGTACAATGACTGGATTGGATACCCAACTCAAAGTTTTTATTTCTCTGATAAATCCGGCATTTTCTAGCCTGTGCAATTCTGATGATATCGCCTTCCTTTTGGGTTCATCGAATCTTCGCAATGGTTGCTTGACTAGCTTTGCTTTAGGATCTACATTTAGTGCATGCTCGACGAGTTCCCTGGGAATCCCTGGCATGTCTGAAGGACACCAGGCAAAGATTTCCCAGCGCTCATGGAGGAACTCGATGAGCGCGCTTTCCTATGCGGGATCCAGGTTTACCGCAATCGATGTCGTCTTGTTTGGGTCCGTAGGGTGGACCTGAATTTTCTTTGAGTCCTGAGTTGTGTCGAAAGCCTGATCTGGCAGGGATCGTCCAACGTCGGGTAGCACATTATGATCGGTTTCTCCTTTCAGCCTCTCATATTCTGCTATCATGCCGAAGGTTTGCACCATTCTATTGAATTCTCTGTCGCAAGTGTTGGCTACTTCAAAGCTCCCTTGCACTGTGATTGTTCCTTTGGGTCCTAGGATTTTTAGCGTAAGATACGCGTAATGAGGTACTGCCATGAACTTTGCAAATGCTGGGCGCCCTAGGATTCCATGGTACTGTGATGGCCAGTCCATAACTTCAAATTCCAACTTCTCTCTTCGATAGTTGCTGCTACTGCCGAAGCAGACGTCGAGTTCTATTTTCCCTAGAGGGTGATTTGCGGCTCCTGGTACTATTCCATGGAAGGAGCAATCTGTTGGCTTCAACTTGTTAGTGAGATGCACATTGCCTTCATGGCTCTAGCATATATTAGGTTTATGCCACTCCCTGCATCCATGAACACTCTCCCGATGTCGTACCCTCCTATTTGTGCCTTTAACACCATTGGCGAGTGGCCCGGCCTGGGAACTTTCCTCGGGTGGTCTGCTCTGCTGAACTTAACTGGTTGATCTGACCACCGCAAGTACTCTGTGGTGGCTGGTGGTGATGATATTGCTAGGTTTACTTGCCTAGATATGCTCTTTCGCTCTTTCTTCGACTTAGGCACCGGTTGAATCATGGCTGATATGTAAACTTTTGACTCTAGGTGCCTTGCTAGCCTTTGTACTTGGTATCCTTGACTTGTGTATTTTTCTCCTTGCCATCCTCCTTGGCTTGAACCCATGGCGCTTTATAGCCTCAGAAAAGTTCTACAATCCTTCATCTGGTGATTTGAGACCCTTTTTCCATCAAGATATGCGTAGTGGATTTGACAAGGTCCGTACAACATGTCTTCGGCCGAAGGGCCTGAATATCTTGATTTTTCTGTTCCCTTTGCCTGAAACCTCCTGTTTTCATATCCTTCCTCTTCCCTTGCTTCGTAACCCGTGGCTACCTGATTTCGCCTTCCTTGGTTATCCCTGCTGCGGTGTCATCTCCTCTGTCTACTTGTTATGTCGGCTTCTGGTGAATGTCCTCTTTTGTTGTTATATGCGTCTTCTCCGTCAGCGAATTTGTTGGCTTCTTCCATTAGCTCAGCTACTGTTGTTGGACTTGTTCTTCCTATTTCTTCCATGAGATCTGAGCGACGAAGGCCGGTCGAAAAAGCATCTATTGCTCATTCGTCGGAGACGTCCTCTGCTGAGTTTTTGATTACACTCCATCGTTGTATATAAGAATGTAGAGTTTCACCTTTCCTTTGCACACACGCTTTCACTTCCTCCAGTGATGCTGGGCGCTTGTATGTCGAATGAAAATATCTTGCGAATTGGCTTTAGAGTTCTCCCCAGCTTCCAATGGATTCATTGGGTAGGGTATTCAACCAGGACCGTGCTGCGCCGGTGAGGTGTAGTTGCAAACTTTGCATTGCCATCGCTTTTGTTCCCCCTAATATCTGTACTGCCTACAGATAATCTGATAACCATAGGGTAGGTTCCTGCGACCCATCATTTTTTTGCTGGTCATGTGGTAACTTGAATCCTTTGGGTACCCACGTTTTGCGAACCCTGCGGGTAAAGCACAACGCACCCATCTCTTTTTCGTCGTCTTCATAATTTTCTTCCCTCCAGGCATGGCGCGATTTATTTACTTGAGCCTGCGCTATTATATTTCTTGCGTCCTCCCTCCTTTGCCGTCTTTCTTCTTCTGATGACTTGCTAGACTCGTTTCGCGTAATATTGTGTTTGAACTTCTCCTTTCGCTTTTCCTTATAACTTGTTGACTTTGTCTCTGGACCTTTTCTCCTGATCTTGTCTTCTACTATCCCGAGGCTTCGTATTGCGGCTTGGTGCATGTCTTCTCGCGGATCTCCGGGTTCGGGCCGCGTGGTTAGTAAATATGCCTGTGCTGCTATCAGTGCCGCCTCCGGTGTTTCTTGTACGAAGTCTTCTTCCTCTTCCTCTAGCTGTGGGGTAATACTCCTTGAGTACCTTTCCTCTCTACTTCACGCTGTTGTCCCTCTGTTGTGCTTTGGGTCTCTGCGCCTTTCCCTGCTGTACTCTGAGTCCTCACTATAATCATCCCAATACTCTTTCCTTGATATACTATTATTATCTTGAAAAACCATGTCTCTTTCCTCTCTTAGCTTCTTCCTATGATGGTGCAATGCGTACTGATATCCCATTAGAACTTCTCTTCTCGACCCTTCGGGTACTTTTGTGCCATGATTTACAGCTGACATGATGATCCTCCACTCTCCGGCTGAGACGTGAACCTTCTCCTTCTCCTTCTTGTTGCGCTCCTTTGCCCTGTCGACTTGCTTGTCGATCCCTTTACTCCCTTCGCTATTGTTTTCTTCATCTGCTTCAGTGATAATGACGCATAACTGGTGTACCTTTTTGGAGATGCTACTACTTTCGGCGGCGAGGTCCCTTGTACTATTGTGCGTTTTTCGTGCTGCTTCTTCCAAGTCGAGTTTTTCCCGAATTTTGTCGCCTTCTACGATTTTTGCTTTTCCTAAGCTGACCGGCGAGTTTACCTCGCTAGAAGAGCCTTCTGATGATTCCAGCATTACCACTATTTTGGGCTTACTTGCCGATGGATCTGGTTTCGTCGAATCCGAAAGGCGGGATGAACCCGATGGCCTGATGAGGATGCTTAAACTTCCGATTGTCAACTCCGTCTCTTGATTTTTGTCGACTTCTGTGCTGCTGTTGGCTAAAAGCAAAAAAGCCATTGAATTCATGATTCCAACGCCCAGAGTCCCCACGGTCGGCGCCAATTGACGAGGGTTAACTCGACAAATGTCCTAGATGAAGGACTTAGGATCGGGGAGATAGGGCGTCGGATGAACTTGAAGGTAAGGTTAGTCGAAATAGGTGTATATCGAAAGTAAACTTGGGTGTTAAACCTGGATTGCTTTCAATCTGGCCTATACCGTCCCCTCCTGGCCCCTATATATAGGTGGCCAGGTCTCGAGGATCGGGTAGGGTCCGATACAGATTACAATATCGACATATGGTAAGGACTCGTATCTTGACTATCATTTACAATTGGGCCTAGCTTAACGGGCCTCAGGGGTACTCAACTAACGGGCTCTATTAACTATATCCTTGTCAGTAGGAGATGATAGCACTATTTTCTTTAATGATTTTGATGTTGATGGCTGCAATATATCTGAAATTATTTTGTTCTTGCAAAAGCTTGCTTTGACTCCCAATGCTAGTTCTTTAAATGTTGCTTTTACTAAGCACATTACCAATGCTCTTATGAAAATTAGGGATGAAAAGTTGAAGCAAAAAGCTTCTGTTCCCAAGAAGTTAGAAGATGGTTGAGAACCCATCATTGATATGCATGTTAATGGTTTTGATTGCCATGCTTTATGTGATCTAGGTGCTAGTATCTATTATTATATTATTAAAACAACTAACATTGAACGGCTAAGATTTAATTTGAGGTAACGCAACAAAAGAAATGGCTAAGATTTAAAAAAAGAATTATAAGGGATCCACGGTCAATCAAGGTGTGTCCGAGTCCTCGAGCCAATACAATTTGATTTGCACTTCCCGTTTTGTGAGGAGTTGGAATAGAGCACGATATGCAATGGTTGATCTCTTGCAATCTCAACAGAAAACGTGTGCAAATTGTACTACGTAATTGATTAATGCAAGTGCTTTGCCATAACGTGGTTGGTTTCCGTCGTATGTACATATAGATGAACTTGCATGCAGTAGACGGCCACACGACCAACGGGAGCTCAAACGCGGGCGACCAACCATGTTGACTTGGGCAAAGATGTCAGGCTAAACTCAACCAAGGCCGACAACGCCGTGACGTCTAGCTAATTGAAAGCATCCAATGGCGAGGCCGGGCTGAGCTCGATCAAGGCCATCGACGTCGTGGCGTCCATCTAATCGGAAGCATGCATGAAAGGCAACACATCCAGTACAATCGCGGCGCTCGGCGGCAAAGTCAGGACGGCCATCAATGGCTTATACAGGAGCTCAAGCACGGGCGACCAAGCCATGTTGACCTTGGCCAAGGGCAACGACGCTGGGTAGAGCTCGACCAAGGACGACAACGGTGTGACATCCAGCTAATTGAAAGCACGAAAGCGGCGCCGGGCCGATGATGCCGAGACATCCAGCTAATCGGAAGCAGGGAAGGCGACACATCATCCAGTTCAATCACGGCGCGTGGTGGCAAAGTCACGACGGCCATCAATGGTTATATTCATCATCATCCACGGCATGTACCCCATGGACTGATTAATCTCTTGCAATATCGACATGAGAAGTCTATACTCTATTTGATATATGCAAGTCATGTGAGATGAATGATGCGGTTTCATGGCCTGATTGATTTCCATAGTATGAATACATAGACATCTGCATGTAGATCAGCACATGTCGGACCATCATCTTGAACACCGGGACGTTGCCGTGTTGTCCACATAATCAAAAGGACAAAAGCCAGTGCAATCTGATCGGAAGCACAAAAGCGAGCACAGTCGCAGAGGCCACAAGGTCTTGACGCTCAACAATTTGGAACATCAGCACATGGCAACACACACGTCGGACCATATAGAGATTAAAAGGCTCAAACATTGGCGACAACGAGCAAAGCGTGCAGTACAGTTCTGGTGGATTAACAGCTGCATATAACGCAGTCAGGTCGCTTGAACCTCGACTCGATATCAACACTATCAATGTTTGGTGTTGTCAGCATGTCTGACGGGTCGAGAAAAGCATAATAGCACTAGCTTCAGCAATTGTTAATATCGCCGAACTACGACTCCATGTGTGTTTTAGATCATTGATGTTAATATCACTGATCAACAGTAGTCCACAAAATCCGCTTTAACTCTTGATGCATGTTTTCTACACCTCAGATGTAAATCTTCTTTTCAGAATGTCTACACGAACGGACGATCCCTACCTCGAAATAGGCTTTCGCCCCGCTATATTAATATAGCAACCACCCGATACAACAAGCTTGCTGGGGCCGCAGCACAACCTAGCCCAAAAGAGAAAAGAGAAAGAAAGAAAAGAGAAACAAATGCCGACACCGGTAGATCAACGAAACAAAGATGGCCCGCCACCGCTGTGCCCTCCGGAGAATTCCCACCACGCTCCTAGCACATCGAAGCACCATGTACCAAGCAACACCTTCAAGAAGGAAAACGACGACGACGCCGCTGCTGCCCGGACAAGTCCTAGGGTTTCCCCCGGTACACAGAGGGGAGTGGAAAAGGGGTACACTTGATGCCCTTCAGGAAGGAAGGCGGCACCCACAGGCGTCACCGCATCGATGTCGAACAAGCCGACAGAGATTTCTCCCAACCCCCAAAAAACCACCACCCCAGATGATACGTAATGCCCCACCCGACTTGCCGCCCACCAGCATGCACCACCACGGTCTTGCGCCATCCTTGCCGTCTCACCGTGGTCACCGACACGAGGCCCAGAAGATAGAGAATGGGACATCGGAACCGCGGACAGCAGCATCGCAGCCAAGCCGGAGAGAACTACCTCCACCGCTATCTCGGTAGCTGACTGGACGCAGCAACAGGATCATACCAGGCCCATACTGGCCCGGCCGGACCCAAATAGGCCCGCAAAGAACCCACCGCCACGCTGCAGCAAGCCGGCTGAGACGCCGCCACCACCAGTGCCACCGTCGCACCTCCACCACCTCCAGGAAGATTCGTCGCTGCACAGAGCCCAGCCGGCCCGCCTCCACCCAGATCGGGCCCAGATCTGGGCCGAACGGGCGCCGCCAGTCGGCTGCGCCACCACGACGACCCGCGGCCAACGGCCGCGCTGCCGCGCCGAAGCCCACCCGCCCGCGGGAACCACGCCGCCGGGCCAGACCGCCGTCGGCCGAACCGCACCGCCGCCAGGAGGAATCCGCCCGCGCAGCCCCGCAAACGCGCGGGGAAGAGAAGGCCCGCCGCCGCCGGCACCACGCGGGCTTTGCCCGGCGGCGGCGGCGGAGGGGAGGGAGGAGGGGAACTAGGGTTGGGCTGGGAGGAGGAGTCGCCCCGGTCGCCCGCGGGGACGACGCGGAGCGAGCGAAGCCGGACGATCCCTACCTGCCTGGATGCATCAGTGAAACCTGCATCTCAATTGCTAACGTGCATGCAAACCTAGGAGACGAGCTAATGGTGGCCTGGGAAAGCTTCCCCTACTGCGTGACGATACAACCATACACACGATGCGTAAAGCTTGCATGTCAAATGCCGGCGTGCTGCAGGAAAGCCTAGAAGACGAGCTAGCAGTATGTAGGGGGAGCTTCCTACAGGCAAGCACCTCGAGACGGTATCATGTTTTCGGCAGCCCGCTAAGTAAAAAAACATGCAGCTAATCCATTATTGTATGGACTATTTAAAATTGTATTTTTAATTATATTGTTTACTTTGTATTTGTTTTGGTAGATCATTGTCGATTCAGGATAATGTTAGCACTCTCTGTAATTTTGTGTTGATGTTTGCACTGCAAGTCCTTTTATGTATATCAAAATTCATATTTATGGCGGTATGCTTAGACGTCTGCAGCCAGATAATTTATGTATATTTCTTCCGGTTAGTAAAAATCCCCATATATGAATAGAGGACTATACTTAACTACAACTTTGGTGAACAATAGAAGAAGCAAGAAAAAATCCCAAGATAAGAATAGATAATTTTATAAAAAGTAGATCAAGTATCATGGCTTACTTTCTTAGTGATCACAACAAGAAAATCAGCAAGCCAAGGTATAAATTATGTTAATAATATATACGCAGATGTTTAATTGGCTTACTCACGACATAAAGTATACAATTCTATTGAATTCAATGGGTGTAATCGGCTTACTATGGTTGTTATCTCTTTGAAGAAATTAACCTTTTTTATATTTTATCAAATGCCTAAATTTCTTATTTATGCTTCTGCCATAATAGTGACATGAATACCTTAGACTAAATTTGAAATATTGAAGCCCTTCTAAAAAATTAAATCATCATGTAAAGTCAATCACTAAATATTAGTTCAACTAAGTTTATGTCAATTTATAGGTACCTATGCTTAACTCATTTAATGTAACATGATAGCATATTTGGAACTACATAGAAAAACATTAACAAATAAGAAGCTAGCCGCGCTAATGCGCGGGCCACCCTGCTAGTTTCTATTATGCCTAGAAAGATTTATGACATGCTTGATTTACCGCCGCTTGAAAAGTGTTATTATGATGTTCCTATTGCTGATGTTGCTAAGAAGAAACTTTTGGGAAGGATTAATGATGTTCTTATTATGGTTAACAATAACCTTGTTCCTGTTGATTTTCTTGTCATGGATGTTGAATGCAATACTTCATGTTCTATTATTTTGGGAAGACCCTTTCTTCGAACTGTAGGTGCCATCATTGATATGAGGGAATGCACCATCAAATATCAATTCCCACTCAAGAAAGGTATGGAACACTTACCTAGAAAGAGAAAGAAATTAGTGTTTGACTCTATTCTTAGAGCAAATTATGAGCTTGATGCTTCATCACTTGATGTTACTTGATTCGCAATTTTCTGTGCCTAGCTCAAAGGCGTTAAAGAAAAGCACTCTTGGGAGATAACCCAATGTTTTTACTTTCAGTTCTTTTTCGTTTATTTGAGTCTTGGAAGTTATTACTACTGTAATGACCTCTCCTTATCCTTTTTATTTCGTTTTTGTGCCAAGAGAAGCCTCTAATTTGAGTGAGGTAAGATTTGGAGATGTTGCTGTCCTGAAACAGTTTTCGGTGCTGCACCGTAAAAATTCGCGAAAATTCTCTGTATATCTTTTGGACCTGCAATTTCTTGTGAATATGCCCCAGGTTATATCCAAACTTTCATTTGTTGAACACTTTTTGATTTTAGCAACAGAAAACCCCTCAAAAATTCGACCTTTGTCAGCTGTTCTGTTTTGACAGATTTCTGGCAATATTTGTGTTTGCCGCTTTATCGCTTTCTTTTTGAGTTCTTTTGATCACGGAACTTTTGGGAAAGTTGCTACAGTAGTATATGCTTTATATATGGTGGTTTTAGGTTGAAACCTGAAGCAAAAAGGGGTTGATTCTATGTTATGCTTACACTAATGTTGCTAATAGATTTGTGTTTAGTTTTGTATGAAGGAAGTTTTCAAGTGTAGGGATCGGAGAGTGATGAGATGAGTTGAAGAATGGACAAAGCTCAAGCTTGGGGATGCCCATGCATTACCCCAAGAAATATCCAAGAAGTACAAGCGTCAAAGCTTGGGGATGCCCCCGAGGCACCCCTTCTTCATCGGCAAAAATCAGGTCACCTTTCAAGATACTATACTTTTATTGCTTCATGCATTATGCATTTTTCTTGGAGCGTCAGTTGTTTTTAGTTTTCAGTTTAGTTTAGTTTAGTTTGCTGCAATAAATGGTTGGACCCAACAAATTCCTTTTGGAGAAGTTGCCTTGCTTTTCATTTGCCAAGAACACTCCTTTTTCATTCTTATCGTTTCAATGAGTGTTATTCTTTTTCTAGAACTGCGTTTAGTTTTCGTTTTCGCCTTGATATGTGTTCAGATCTTGTTATATCTTTTCATAAAGGTGTATTTTTGCCTCTGATCTTTATTGGTTTTCATCAAAAGAGGTGTTTATAATTTTTTAGAATGGTGTTGGAAAAGAGAAAAAGATTTATGCAAAAAAGTGGTACAAGAAGGAGCTTGTGTAGACTGCGGCCTAGGCTTTTGCATGTCGTGCTTGATGTCTTTTTGATATTATGCTTAGTGGTTTTGCTGTAGCATGACTTGTCTCAAATAACTGAGATTGCTTAATGAGCGTTTGAAAAAAATCATGCGTTGTTTTTATCGTTTGGAAGCATTATTTTGGTTTTCTCCTTGATGCTTTATTTGGGTTGACTTGGCGCATCCTCACACATGTTAGACTCATACAAAGTCGCCAATAGCCTCTATGATCATTTATTTTTTGACTTTTGATGCCATCTTATGCTTCTTTTAATGTCGCTCTATCGCTTTGCATGATTATGGCCGTTATTGCTCTCTTAGTTGGTCGCTCACAGTCTTTTGCTAGCCCTCGCCTTGTACTGAGTATGAGCTCTACTCGTGTATCCAACTCCTAAAAACCAAAGTTTGCCATTGTGTCCACTATAAATTCCTATGCATGGTATTTGTAAGCCATTCCAAAGTAAATTTTTATGTGGTACCTTTCAAAACTTTCAACTACTTCTCGTTTTGTGCCACTGTTTTTAGCTCATGGGGACGTAGTGGTCGGATTTGCTATCTTCCATATTGCTTATTCGAAAAAGAAAAAGAAAAAGAAAATAAGAAAGAAAAAAAGGCACTCCTCCATGGTATGTGAATGTTGGTGGGCACCCGATGGAATCGGTTAGCCATAGTTTGAGAAAGGAAAAAAGGTGGGGAGGAGTGCCAAGCTTTATAAAAAGAGCACAAAAGTGCCAATCTCTCTCTCAAAAACTTGCTTCATTTTTGTATGGAAGATAGTAAGAACCCCATTGCCAGTCGTTGACAAATACAACCACCTCTCAAAACCCAATTTTTATCTCTCTGTTTTACAAATAAAAAGCTCTAGCACATGTTTAATCACTGCTTCCCTCCGTGAAGGGCCTTTCTTTTTACTTTTATGTTGAGTCACCACCTTCTATCTTTATGCACCATTAAGAGAGCATAGTTGTCATTCTTAGTATAATGTACATTGTCCCAAAGTTTTCATTGATTGATTCATATTGTTGGTTTCACTATTATTTGTATCAAGTCGCCCTCTTAAACTTGAAGGTGTCCTATGCATTTATGTTTTGCTCTCCATGAAGGACCAGTTGAAAACCATTTGTATGTTTTTCCTTATGATTTGAACACATGTTTGACTTTCATTGTTTCATTTTCATGATCTTTTGTTTGTGTTCATTTTTATGTTATAACATGGTTGCTAAGTTTCTTCTATCAAGATCATATCTTTCATGCCCATGTTTTAAGTTCTTTTGATCCCAGCGCACAACGCTTATATTTATGATCAAGATTGTGTAGGTGCATGTCACCTAAAAAATTATTTCTTTTGTTATCACTTACCTACTCGAGGACGAGCAGGAGTTAAGCTTGGGGATGCTGATACGTCTCCAACGTATCCATAATTTTTGATGCTCCATGCTTGTTTTTACACCATTTGCTTAGTGTTTCGTTACACTACGTGACACTTTTATGCATTTTCTGGAACTAACCTACTAACAAGTCGCCACAGTGCCAGTTCCCTGTTTTCTGTTGTTTTTGTATTTCAGAAAAGTTACACAGGAAATATTCTCGGAATTGGACAAAACCAAAGCCAGTCGCCCAGAATTTCACCAAAGCTTCGAGAGAACCGAAGAGGAGACGGAGTGGGGCCACGGGAGGCCCTCACACCAGGGCAGCGCGGCCAGGGGCTGGGTCGCGCCCCCTATGTGTGAGACCGCCTTGGTCCACTCCTAATGATGCCCCTTCGCCTATAAAGACCCCCCGACGAGAAAAACCTAAAGACCCGATCAGTTTTCCAGAATACATCACGATCCACCACCGCCGTCGACCCAAAGATCGGGAGGGTCCAGAAGCTCTTCCCGGCACCCTGCCAGAGAGGGGAATCGCCACCGGAGGTCTTCTTCATCGCCATGCTTTCCTCCGGAGAGATGAGTGAGTATTCTACCTTGGACTATGGGTCCATAGCAGTAGCTAGATGGTTGTCTTCTCCACCATGTGCTTCATGTTTAGATCTTATGAGCTGCCCTACATGATTGAGATCACCGTTATGTAATTCTACATGTTTGGTTTGTTAGGATCCGATGAATATTGGTGTTATGCTTGAGTTGATGTACTGAAATTTATCTTATGTTTATCTCTATGTTGTTTATGATCTTGCATGCTCTCCGTTGTTAGTAGCTATCTTGGCCGAGTAGTTACTAGTGACTCCAAGAGGGGGTATTTATGCTCAATAGTGGGTTCATGCCTCTATTTAATCTGGGGGAGTGATAGAAACCTCTAAGGTTGTAGATGTGCTGTTGCTACTAGGGGGAAAACAATATTCATATGCTCGAGGGCATATGCTTTGTTTACATTACACACATGTGTTGGAATTTAGGCAGATTTACTCAATCCATGCATCTCTATAGAGCAAACGGTAGTTTTTATCTATCAGAACACCAATCGTTAAAATATACATCATAACCTTGATGACCTAGCAATGGGTTCATGCCCCAAAAGATTTAACGTGTTTACATTACACACATGGGTTCATGCCCCAAAAGATTTAACGTGTGTTGGAATTTAGGCAGATTTACTCAATCCATGCATCTCTATAGAGCAAACGGTAGTTTTTATCTATCAGAACACCAATCGTTAAAATATACATCATAACCTTGATGACCTAGCAATAACGAACCGAGTTGCATGCTATGTCTAGATCCAACTTTGCCATCATCTAGAATAACGTCCATTATTAGTACACTCACCAGAACACAGATGACCCAATGATAACAAAATTCGCTGATGAAAGATGGGTCAAATTAAGAATTGACACATATGATGTTGCTATGTCTTCTAAACAAAAATAGTACTAGAAATTTGGTTAAAACGTTTGGAGATTTAATCAAATAAGGGACAAGCACCATGTCATGTGTAATATACTTTCATATAATAATGAAAATTGGAAGGATTGAAGCACACATAGTCTAAAGGGATAAGGTTCAGTTCGTCCAGCTTCATTGCGTTTCCATTGATATTATGGTCCAAAGCTCTGGCCGCCGGTGGGAGTAGCGCGCTGGCCGCTAGCCTCCGCCTCCACCGCACGTGGCCACGAGGAGCCGAGCCAGGTACGTATGTGGAGCTCTCCCTTTTGTCCTCTTGCCACTCCGCGTCAGCTTCGTCAGCTTCACGTCCAGCCACACATGTGCTCTACCGGTTGCAGGAAAGAATCAGGCACGACTTGAAAGTTTGATGTTCCTGAATCAATCGTCAGACTGGGAAGGAGCTGCCCCTCCCATGGGTGCCGTGTTTAATAGATTCATTGTCGTCGATTTGGCGCCTCTTTTCAATCCTATCGTGATCGATTCCTCGCCATCGATTCACTTCGGATTTGCTGCAAGCGTCGGTATCGGCCGTCTCCACGGGAGCTTGTCCTGGCCGGCAGGTGACCTGAGAACGTGGCCCGAAGTTAGAGGGAGTGCGGCGGCGGCCATCGGCGGCCGGCGCTGCAGGGAGAGAAGGAGGCACTGCTTGGGGCCGAGCCCCTAATAGACGGTGGTGACGTCTCTATGGTGGCACTGCTTGTAATTTGTTTCAACTTCAGGGGCAAATTCAGAGCAACGTACATACTACCGGTCGCATTGCCGTTTTATTAGTAGAGATAATAATTTAGCACATCAACTTAACATAGTACCAATATTCATCGGATCCCAACAAACATAATATGTAGAATTACACAACGATGATCTTGATCGTGATAGGCAGCTCACAAGATCTAAACATGAAGCACAAGGTGGAGATGGCAACCATCTAGCTACTGCTATGGACCCGTAGTCCAAGGTAGACTACTCACACATCACTCTGGAGGCGACCATGGTGATGAAGAAGGCCTCCGGCAAGGATCCCCGTCTCCGGCAGGGTGCCGAGAAGAGCTTCTGGTCCCTCCCGATCTCACGTCAATGACGATGGCGGCTTGCAGTAGGTTTCATGGAAAATTGATCAGTCCCTTTAGGTTTTCCTATCGAGGGGATTATATAGGTGGAAGGGCGGCATCAGGAGGTGGGCCAGGGGCCCACACCTAGTCATGGCACGGCCAGGGGTGGCCCACGCCATGCCATGGTGCGGCCGCCCTCTGGTGCCCCTCCGTCTCATCTTCGGACTCCGTCTCATGTTGGGAAAATAGGAATTTTGGCTTTTGTTTCGTCCAATTGTGAGAATATTTCCTGTGTAGCTTTTCTGAAACACAAAAATAGCAAAAACAGGGAACTGGCACTGTGGCGTCTCGTTAATAGGTTAGTTCTATAAAATGCATAAAAACGCCACGAAGTGTAACAAAACACAAAGCAAATGGTGTATAAACAAGCATGGAGCATCAAAAATTATAGATACGTTTGAGACGTATGAGTACCCAAGAGATTTTCAATATCAAAAGTAGTGTGCTTTTCCCAATCATGATCACTACTATAGGTAACAGGCATAGGAACATCATCGAGTTCAGACTCATCAGCAAAAACTATAATAGGAGTAACATGCTTAAGGGAAGATACTATTTCCTCTCTCCTTTTACTTCTCCTCTTCTTGTTCTTCTTCCCCTCTTTAAGAGGGAGAGGCTTGAAAGGAAGCTTCTCCACATACCCTGGTCTATTGTCAGAAACAATAGAAGAAACTTTGGAGGATTCCTCCTTCTCATTAATAAGAACAAAACACATATTAGTCCTGTCATATTTTGGTAAAGTCTCATCTTTTACAACATTTTGTATGTAAGTATTTGCATGGCAATGATCAACACAATACAGATGACAACCATGCAGGACGCTATTCATATCAAAAGCACTCATATCTACCAAAGAAGTTTTTCTTGATAACACTTCACGCCCCCCAAAAAATGTAAGTTCATCATGCTGATTAGGAGTGATTGTTAGCAGTGCTAGCCGCCCAGTTGGGAACCCCAAGAGGAAGGCATGATGAGCACAGTGACAAGTTTCCCTTGATTGTGAAACCACCCATAATCCAACTGCATCTATGACTAATAATCCACTCGCCGATCCAAGCAATCATTGGGTATTAAGTTGCAAGCAACAGATTATCGCCTTAAGCAAAGTGTGTAATGTAAACAATACAAATGTCCTTGAACACAAGATTGTTGTTTTCTCCCTAGTAGCAATAGCACATCTACAACCTTAGAAGTTATTGTCACTCTCCTAGATTACTAGAGGCATGAACCCACTATCGAGCATAAATACTCCCTCTTGGAGTTACTAGCATCTACTCGACCAAGATATCTACTAGCAACAGAGAGCATGCAAGATCATAAACAACATAGAGATGATAAATCAATAAATGAACTTGACATAGTACTCAATATTCATCGGATCTCAACAAACACAACATATAGAATTACATAACGATGATCTTGATCATGATAGACAGCTCACAAGATCTAAACATGAAGCACATGGAGGAGAAGACATCCATCTAGCTACTGTTATGGACCCATAGTCCAAGGTAGACTACTCACACATTACTTCAGAGGCAGGCATGGTGATGAAAAAGGTCTCCGGTGGTGATTCCCCTCTCTGGCAGGGTGCCGGGAAGAGCTTCTAGACCCTCCCGATCTTCGGGTCGACGGCGGCGGTGGATCGCGGTGTATTTTGGAAAAGTGATCGGGTTTTTAGGTAGCACCCCCTGGTGGCACGGCCTTGTAGCACCCTACCGTTTGAAAAAGGCAAAACTCCTGTGTTAAGTGCTACTCCCTGGATCACTGATAGCACCACAGTACAAAATATAGTAATCATTGCAATAGTATCAAAACTACAACGTAAATCCAGTTACAAAGGTCTTCAACCTTACAGATTCACAGCAGAAAGCATAATGACAATGAGCCTCCATCTTCATCACCTGCCATAGGCAGACATGATGGAATGTAGACTCGAGATCCTACAAATCGTTCCTCATCCGAAAAACCTACACGTTTGAATATGCAGTCCGAATAAAAGGGGTCAGTACAACAACGTACTGGCAATTGACACATATTTGGTGGCTGTTCTGAAAAGAATATACTACATGAAATTTGGCTGGTGGATCTGAAAGGCCAGTTTGTGTAAAGCCAATTTTTCCTATGGTCTTTTGCAAAACCTTCTATCAGAATTTTATTTAGGAAGGGTCGAAATAGCCCCCATACGCTACATGATGGCCAGTATGTAGTTTTGGGCGATATATCAACAAGGTTGAAACATCAGAAACCACCACCCCTCAGAGTGCATGGTCCTGAGCTCCTGTTTAAGAGTTTCTAACCAAATTTTAAAGCATCCAGAAAATGGTGATGAGACTCTTCCGAACATTCTATGACTAGAGACTCAACTGTCCATAACCGAGGACTCGGCTAAACGCTTAGATTTGACACACTGCAGGGGTTGTGCACTTTCACCTTCAGACCCATTTTACCCAAAGAATAAAATGAGACAAGATCTTTCAGAAGAAGCATTCAACCAAACTAGCCTGATTGTTCCCCCTAAAAATCAACGACCACCTCATGTCAGTACTCTTGGTTGAACCCTTGCATCATACTCAATCAAGACAGAGCCCATAGTGTCATAAGGCTGCACTGGAAGTACTCTAAATCATAGAAACCATAGTAATCTCTTTAATCCTGAGTGGCAATCCACGAGTGAAACTCCCAAGGTTCACCTCATCCTCTAGTAGGCATGAGGCCTGATTGCTGTCTTGCTAGCGTGTAGTTGACACTAGAAAACTTGTTGGTAAACCCCAAGAGGAAGGTTATGATGAGCACAACAACAAGTTTCCCTTAGTTGTGAAACCAAGGTTATCGAACTAGTAGGAGAAAGAACCACACTTCCAAAGGTTGATGCCCGCTAGCTTTGCGACACTCCAGACAATGGCGCCACATGTCTTGTTGGCGTGTAGCTTTTCACCAGCAGCAATGTGGAACCTGCACACAACACAACCAAGTACTTTGCCCCAACTTACGATGAGGTTGTCAATCTCACCGGTTTGCTGTAAACAAAGGATTAAGTGTATCGAGTGGTAAAAGGTAATAGTTTGCAAGGATGTAAATAATGCGAGTAAAAGTAAAACGGTAATAGCAATGTAAAAGAAATTGGACCGGGGTCCACAGTTCACTAGTGGTGTCTCTCCATAAGATAAATAACAACATGCTGGGTAAACAAATTATAGTTGGGCAATTGATAGAATAAAGATAGCGTACATATGTCATGAGGATCACTATGAGATTCACTATGGGCATTGCGACAAAATACATAGACCGTAATCCAACTGCATCTATGACTAATAATCCACTCTCGAGGTGTCATCCGAGCACCCATTGAGTATTAAGTTGCGAACAACAGATAACTGCATTAAGCAAAGTGCATAATGTAAACAATACAAATGTCCGTGAACACAAGAATGTTGTTTTCTCCCTAGTGGCAACGGCACATCTACAACCTTAGAGATTTCTGTCACTCCCCCAGATTACTAGAGGCATGAGCCCAACTATCGAGCATGAATACCCCCTCTTGGAGTCACTAGCATCTACTCAGCAAAGATATCTACTACAAACGGAGAGCATGCAAGATCATAAACAACATAGAGATAACATAAAGATAATAATTCAGCACATTAACTTGACATAGTACCAATACTCATCGGATCCCAACAAACACAACATGTAGAATTACACAAAGATGATCTTGATCATGATAGGTAGCTCACAAGATCTAAATATGAAGCACATGGTGGAGGAGACAACCATCTAGCTACAGCTATGGACCCGTAGTCCAAGGTAAACTACTCACACATCACTCCAGAGGCGACCATGGTGATGAAGAAGGCCTCCAGCAGGGATTCCCCTCTCCAGCAGGGTGCCGGGAAGAGCTTCTGGACCCTCCCGATCTCGCATCGACAACGGCGGTGGCTACTGTAGGTTTTGTGGAAAATTGATTGGGCCTTTAGGTTTTTCCCGTCGAGGGGAATATATAGGCGGAAGGGCGGCGTCAGGAGGTGGACTAGGGGGCCTCACCCCCTGGTGGCGCAGCCAGGGCCTGGGCCACGCCGCCCTAGGGTGTGGCCGGGTCCTGGTCCCCCTCCGTCTCATCTTCAGACTTCACGATGCTTCGGGAAAAATAGGAGGTTCGACTTTTGTTTCGTCCAATTCCGAGAATATTTCCTGTGTAGCTTTTCTGAAACATAAAAACAACAGAAAATCGGGAACTGGCACAGTGGCGTCTCGTTAGTAGGTTAGTTCCAGAAAATGCATAAAAACACCACAAAGTGTAACAAAACACAAAGCAAATGGTGTATAAAGAAGCATGGTGCATAAAAAATTATAGATACATTTGAGACGTATCAAGCATCCCCAAGCTTAACTCCTGCTCATCCTCGAGTAGGTAAGTGCTAACAAAACAATAATTTTTGAGGTGAAATGCACCATCACAATTTTGATCAACGATGTAAAGCATTGAGTGATGGGATCAAAGTACTTAAAACATGGGCATAAGAGACATAATCTTGAGAATAAAACTTAGCAACCATGTTATAACATGAAAAGTAACACAAATG
The DNA here is from genome assembly GCA_007115705.1 of Dactylis glomerata. NCBI lineage: Eukaryota > Viridiplantae > Streptophyta > Magnoliopsida > Poales > Poaceae > Dactylis > Dactylis glomerata. Next base: position 2,826,752 of record QXEO01001278.1, on the reverse strand, counting down.
AAAGATCATGAATAATGAAACATTGAAAGTCAAGTGTGTGTTCAGATCATATAGAAAAACATAGCAAAGTGGTTTTTAGCTTATCCCTCATGGAGTAGCAAAACATAAATGCATAGGACACATTCAAGTTTAAGAGGGCGACTAGATACAAATAATTTAAGAACAAGCAAAACCATAATCATGAATCAATCAATGATAAACTTTGGGACTATGCACATCAAACTCGGAATGGCAACTATGCTCTCTTAGACGGTGCATAATGGTAGAAGGTGGAGACTCAACATAAAAGTAAAAGAAAGGCCCTTCGCAGAGGGAAGCAGTGATTAAACATGTGCTAGAGCTTTTCATTTGTAAAATAGAGAGATAAAAATTGGTTTTGAGAGGTGGTTGTCTTTGTCAATGACTGACAATGGGGTTCTTACTATCTTCCATACAAAGCAAGTTTTTGAGAGAGAGATTGGCACTTTGGTGCTCTTTTATAAAGATTGGCACTCCTCCCCACTTTTCTTTTCACAAACCATGGCTAACTGATTCCATCGGGTGCCCACCAACTTTCACATACCATGGAGAAGAGCCTTTTTTCTTCTTTTTTTCCTTTTTTTCTTTTTGGAATAAAACAATATGGAAGATAGCAAATGCGACCACTACGTCCCCATGAGCTGAAAACAGTGTCACAAATTGAGAAGTATTTTGAAGGTTTTTTTGAAACTTAGCACATGGAAATTTACTTGGAATGGCTTGCAAATACCATGCATAGGAATTTATAATGGACTCTTTGGAAAATTTGGTTTTTGGGAGTTGGATGCATGAGTAGAGCTCATACTCAGTACAAAATGAAGGCTAGCAAAAGATTGGGAGCGACCAACTAAGAGAGCAATAACGGCCATAATCATGCATAGCGACAAAACATCATTAACCAAAGTATAAAGTGGTATCACAAGTCAAAAACCAAATAATCATAGAGGCTTATGGCGACTTGTTAGAGTCAAACATTTTGTAAGCATGCGCCAAGTCAACCCAAATAAAGCATCAAAGGAGATAACCTCAATAACATGCTCCCATATAATAAAAACAATGCATGATTTTTTTCAAAGGCTCATTAAGCAATCTCAGTCATTTGAGACAAGTCATGCTACAGCAAAAAGTACTAAGCATACTATCAAAACGACATCAAGCATTACATGTAAAAGTCTAAGCCGCAGTCTAAACAAGTGATACGTCCAATTTGCATCACTATTTTGTATCATAATTTACTGTTATTCATTGATATATTTCATATTTAGATATGATACTTATGTTATTTCCTTTGTTTTCACATGTTTGATGATCATCGGAGGAGCTGCTGCCGGAGTCAGGATTCTGCTGGAAAAAGGACCATCAAGAGACCATATTTTGAAGATCAGGAAAATTCCAGAAAAATACCCAGAAATTATAATTTCCCAGAAGACTCACGGAGCCAGAAGGAGGAGTCGAGAGGGGCCAGGGCTGGCCCACATGCTAGGGCGGCGCGGCCACCCCCCTGGCCGCGCCAGCCCTGTGTGAGGGGGCCCTGGCCCACCTCTGGTCTCGCCCCTTCGCGTACATCATCGTCCCCGAAAACCTAAGTGAGGGGGGGGTTCAGAGTTAGACACAGCCGCCTCTGCGGGGCGGAGAACACCAGAGAGAGAAAGCTCTCCGGCAGAGAGAAATCTGCCGGGGAAATTCCTTCCCGGAGAGGGGAGATCGTCGCCATCGTCATCATCATCGCACCGGACTTCATCGGGATCATCATCATCATCTCCATCACCAGCACCTTCATCTCCACCATCACCTCGCCATCCCGCTGTAACATCTTGAGTTGGATCTTGTTATATTCATAGGGGAAACTTTCCCGGTGTTGATTACTCTTGTAGTTGATGCTATTGAGTGGAACCGTTGAATTAAGGTTTATGTCCAGATTGTTATTTACCATTATTTCACCTCTGATCATGATCCATATGATGTCTTGTGAGTAGTTCGTTTAGTTCTTGAGGACATGGGAGAAGTCAAGATGTTAGTAGTGAATTATTGTTGAGAAATATTTAATGGTTTGATATTGTTGTGGTGTTATTTCACTAGTGGTGTCATGTGAACGTCGACTACATGATACTTCACCATTTATGGGCCTAGTGAGATGCATTGTGTATTTGGCTACCAATTGTGGGGTTGCTGGAGTGACAGAAACCTAAACCTCCGTTGGGAAACCATTGCACCAGGGAGCGTAGGATCCTAGAGTTTAAGGCTATGGTTAGATTTATCTTAATTACTTACTTGTATTTGCGGATGCTTGCAAGGGGTATAATCACAAGTGTGTATTTATCCTAGTAAGGGTAGTGCGCTAGCACAGGTTCACCCCCATAACACTTACCAAATCAATAAATACTATTGGCTCTATGAAGCGAAAGCTCTTGACAGAAACCTCCCGTGTGTCCTCGAGAACGTTTGGTTATTATAAGAACACAACCGGCTTGTCCTTTGCTGAACAAAGGATTGGGCCACTTGCTGCAATTGTTACTACTGTCTTTTATTTACTCGCACTTTATTTACTCGTATTACCAAATACTCCTGAAAACCTGTTTGCTAGTATTTACAGTGATTCCTTGATCAAAACTGCTCATCAACACCTTCTGCTCCTCGTTGGGTTCGACACTCTTATTTATTGAAAGTACTACGATACACCCCATATACTTCTGGGTCATCAAGACTATTTTCTGGCGCCGTTGTCGGGGAGTGTAGCGCTATTGAAGAGTGGAATTGGAAAAGGTAACCGTCACTGTGAGTATTGTTTTATTTTGTCTCTCATTTTTATTCTGCTATGGAGAACTCTCCATTTGGTTTCCTATTTGGAAACACATCTACTACTACCACTGCTGCTGCACATGCGGAGGAACCACCACCGCCACCGCCTGCTGAAATTGATCCTTTTAAAATACCTATGAAAATTGTTGGGCATATTATGGATAACTGCTATTCAGGAGATGGAACTGTCCATCCGGGTGATCACTTATTGTTTATACATGAATTATGCGAGTTGTTTAGGTGTGCAGGTATTTCACCAAGCCAGGTCAAGAAGAAATTATTCTCTATATCATTGAAAGGCAGAGCTGAAGAGTGGTATCGACTACTCCAAGATGGTCCATCTATGGCATGGGAGGATATTGTGCCTCTCTTTTATTCCAAGTTTTATCCTCCAAGTGAAATTCATAAAGACCGTAACAAGATATATAATTTTTGGCCTCATGATGGAGAGAGTATTGCCCAAGCGTGGGGGAGATTGAAGTTACTAATGCTCAAATGCCCCATTCATGAGCTCCCTAATAATATTGTTATTGATAATTTTTATGCGCGGCTTACTCTTCCTGATAAGGATTATTTGGATGCTTCTTGTTTTGGATCATTCACTCATATGAAAGAAGATGCCAAGTGGAAACTTCTTGACCGTATAAAAGAGAATGCTGAAGGTTGGGAAAACGACAAAGGTAGGAAGTCAGGTATAAACTATGATTATGAATGCATTAAATCTTTTATGGGAACCGATGACTTTCATAGTGTTAGCGCTGCTTATGGTCTTGATTCTCAAATACTTGCTAATTGTCTTAAGGCCTTTGCCTCTTATATTGATGTTCCAAAGAAAGATTGGAACAAATATCATGCGCCTTACAAAGATTCTATTAGTCATATGCCTGCTGCAGCTACAGAAGTTTGTACGGTGGATAGCATCATTCCTGAACCTTATATTGAGAAGACACCTTTCCCTGCTAAGGTAAAAAAGTATTCTACTTTGGTAAGTGTGTCTAATAAAAGTACTAAGAAAGCTGCAGAGCCTGATGAGAAAATTACTATTAAATCTCCTGTTGCTATATTGAAAGATCTTGTTACTAAAGATGTAAGAGATGAATATATTCTTTTTTGTGAAGATGCTTCTAACATTCTCTCGCATCCTAAAAAGCATAGGAAAGCAAGTGTTCCTGTTATTTCTGTCAGGATTGGAGATCATTGCTATTATGGCTTATGTGATATTGGTGCTAGTGCAAGTGCTATTCCCTTAGAGCTTTATAAAGAAATTATGAACGAGATTGGCGCCTGTGAACTTGAAGATATTGATGTGGTTGTTCAGCTCGCTAACAGAGAGACCGTTTGGCCTCTTGGTATTGTTCGAGATGTGGAAGTTCTTTGTGGTAAGACTAAGTACCCTACTGATTTTCTAGTACTTGGTAAGGAGGCTAGTGAAACTTGTCCTATTATTTTTGGTAGACCCTTTTTGTACACTTGTGGCGCCATAATAGATTGTAAGAAAGAGAAAAATTTTACTAAGTTTAATGGAGAGTCTTATGAGTTTAATTTTTCCAAGTTTGCTAAGACTTCTTATGAAAATGACACGCCTAATGAAAATTTTCGAGTTGAGCAGCTTGCTTCTATTGCTCTTGCCCCTAATAATGCCTTGCAGCAATTCATGGAAGATCACGAAAGTGATGTGTTTAGCAAGGAAAGAGAAGAGATTGACGATATTCTTCTTCGTCAACCACCATTACTCAAGCATAATCTACCTGTGGAGGATCTGGGTACCACTTTGCCACCTAGAGAAGATCCTGTGTTTGAATTAAAACCTTTACCTGATGACCTCAAATATGCTGATATTGATGATAAGAAAATATATCCTGTTATTATTAGTTCTAAACTTTCAGGAAAGGAAGAAGAAAGATTATTGGAGATATTGAGGAAACACCGAGGAGCTATGGGATATACTCTTGATGATTTAAAAGGGATTTCTCCTACTTTATGTCAGCATGCCATTAATATGGAGAAAGACGCAAAGCCAGTTGTAGAGCATCAACGCCGCATAATTCCTAAGATGAAGGATGTGGTAAGAAATGAGGTATTAAAACTCCTTGATGCTGGTATTATTTATCCTATTGCTAATAGTAGATGGGTTAGTCATGTTCATTGTGTCCCTAAGAAAGGAGGTATGACTGTTGTACCTAATGAGAATAACGAGCTTATTCCTCAAAGGGTAGTTGTTGGTTATAGAATGTGCATTGATTATAGGAAGGTAAACAAAGTTACTAAGAAAGATCATTACCCTTTACCGTTTATAGATCAAATGCTAGAAAGGTTGTCTAAGAAGACTCATTTTTGTTTCCTTGATGGTTATTCTGGTTTCTCTCAAATTGCTGTTAAGAAGGATGATCAAGAGAAAACCACTTTTACTTGTCCTTATGGAACTTATGCTTATAGACGTATGCCGTTTGGTTTATGCAATGCTCCTGCTACTTTTCAAAGATGTATGTCTGCTATTTTTCATGGTTTTTGTGAAGAAATTGTGGAGGTCTTCATGGACGATTTCTCCGTCTATGGAACTTCTTTTGATAATTGTCTGCACAACCTTGATAAAGTTTTGCAGAGATGCGAAGAAACTAACCTTGTTCTTAATTGGGAGAAATGCCACTTTATGGTGAATGAAGGAATTGTCCTTGGACATAAAATCTCTGAAAAAGGTATTGAAGTTGACAGAGCAAAAGTGGAGGCAATTGAGAAAATGCCATGTCCAAGAGATGTTAAAGGTATTCGTAGTATTCTTGGTCATGCTGGTTTCTATAGGAGGTTTATTAAAGATTTCTCTAAGATTTCAAAGCCTCTTACCAATCTTCTTCAAAAGGATGTACCGTTTGTCTTTGATGATGATTGTAAGGAAGCTTTTGAAACTCTTAAGAAGGCTTTAACTACTGCTCCTATTGTTCAACCACCTGATTGGAATTTACCTTTTGAAATTATGTGTGATGCTAGTGATTTTGCTGTTGGTGCTGTTCTTGGACAGCGCATAGATAATAAGTTGAATGTTATTCATTATGCTAGTAAGACTCTTGATGCTGCTCAGAAAAATTATGCTACTACTGAGAAAGAGTTTCTTGCTGTTGTTTTTGCTTGTGATAAGTTTAGATCTTACATTGTTGATTCTAAAGTCACTATTCATACTGATCACGCTGCTATTAGATATCTTATGACTAAGAAGGATGCTAAACCTAGGCTTATTAGATGGGTGTTGCTTTTACAAGAGTTTGATTTGCATATCGTAGATAGGAAAGGTGCTGAAAATCCTGTGGCTGACAACTTGTCTAGATTGGAAAATATTTCTTTTGATCCTATTCTTGTTAATGATAGTTTTCCAAATGAACAGTTGGCTGCAATTAATGTAACTTCACGAGACCTTCCTTGGTATGCTGATTATGCTAACTTTATTGTTTCCAAGTATTTGCCTCCAACCTTTACAGCTCAGCAAAGAAGAAAATTCTTCTATGATTTGAGGCATTATTTTTGGGATGACCCACATTTATATAAAGAAGGAGTTGATGGTATTATGAGAAGATGCGTACCAGAATATGAGCAACAAGAGATATTAAGAAAATGCCATAGCAGTGCTTATGGAGGGCATCATGCTGGAGATAGAACCGCACAAAAGGTTCTACAATCAGGTTTTTATTGGCCAACCCTCTTTAAGGATGCCAGAAGGTACGTTTTATCTTGTGATGAATGTCAAAGAGTTGGAAATATTTCTAGACGCAATGAAATGCCTATGAACTACACTCTAGTTATTGAACTGTTTGATTGTTGGGGATTTGACTTTATGGGTCATTTTCCTCCTTCAAAAGGCTATACCCATATACTTGTTGCTGTTGATTATGTTACTAAATGGGTAGAAGCCATACCTACAAAGAGTGCCGATGGTGAGACTTCGTTAAAAATGCTTAAGGATGTTATTTTTCCTAGGTTCGGAGTGCCTAGATATCTTATGACTGACGGAGGTTCTCATTTTATTCACGGTAGTTTTAGAAAGACTCTTGCTAAGTATGATGTCAATCATAGAATTGCTTCTGCTTATCATCCCCAAACTAGTGGGCAGGTAGAGCTTTCAAATAGAGAGATCAAGTCTATCTTGCAGAAGACTGTTAGTAGATCTAGGAAAAACTGGGCTAGTAAGTTAAATGACGCTTTATGGGCTTATAGAACTGCTTATAAGAATCCCATGGGTATGTCTCCTTATAAGATGGTTTATGGAAAACCGTGTCACTTGCCCTTAGAATTAGAACACAAAGTTTTTTGGGCAGTGAGAGAGTTAAATAGAGATTTTAAACTAGCCGGTAAGAAGAGGTTGTTAGATTTGAGTTCTCTAGATGAGTGGAGAAACGAAGCGTATGAGAATGCCAGACTTTTCAAGGAGAAAGTCAAGCAATGGCATGATAAGAGAATTCTTAAGAGAGAGTTCCATGTTGGTGAGAAAGTTCTTTTGTATAGGTCTCGTCTCAGATTTTTTGCAGGTAAATTACTTTCTAAATGGGAAGGACCATATGTTATTGTGGAAGTGTACCGCTCAGGTGCTATTAAGATTGCTTTATTGAAAGATGATTCTACACAAGTGGTGAATGGGCAAAGACTCAAACATTATATTTCTGGAGATTCTTATAATGAAGATGTTGATGTTATTGAAACAATTTCTCCGGAAGATTACATACAAGACAAACTGCAGGAACCTGCAGAGTTCGTTTTCGAATAGGTAACAGTTCTAGTCAGAAAAGTTTCGTGAAAAGTTCTTCTTTTAATATTTTTGCTGTTTTTAATAAATATGAAAAATCACGAGACGAAAACGGGGAGGAAAAGAAGTCCGTGTGGGTCTCACACACGGGTGGCGCGGGCCCACCTCTGGCCGCGCCACCCCCGTGTGAGAACGCCTCGGAACTCTTTTCCGTCCCGGTTTCCTCCTGTGACTTCGTTTCGATGTATAATTTTCGCCTATTTAACCCCCCGGAGTCCCCGAGGTCTGTATATCGTTTTCTCATCGTGTTTTGTTTTGAGCTGTTTCTGTCAAAAGTAGATCTCAGGTTTGGGGAGTCATGGCCTCTTCAAGTGGTGACAAGGAGAAGACACCTCCAGAAGATGGCATCAAAGATTTCCAGCAGAAAGAAGAGGTTGAAAGAGAAGATGAGGAGGAAGATCAAGGTCCAAGGCCAAGCACCGTGATTGCCAGCATAGGGGTGGTGACAGATCATGACAAGTTCAAGAAGAGCGCTCGCATAAGGACCGGAGGAGGTGTGCCATATCACACTTTAGCTCCACGGGCATCTCCACCAAGCCAAAGTCCCTTCCATACTCTAATTCATGAACATCAGTTCCAAAAGGTGCCCAAATCACGATTACCCTCTGGCTGGGATATAGATCGTTCTAACAATGTAGGGACAGGAAGCTCCAAGAGTGAAGAAGGATGGGGAAATAATTCCAAGAGCTGGGATTCTCTTGCTGACAGGTTCATGAACCGTATTGAGCACAATTCTGAGATGATTCGTAACCTCGAGTACAAGATTGATGACCTGAAGGACTTGATTGAGAAGCTTATTCGAGATTATCCACCACCACCGCCAAAGGAGTAATTCGTCATCGGTATAGGCATCCCCTTGGCTTGTTCCAAGCTTGGGGGAGTGCCGCGGTATCACATCATTACCTTTTGTTCATTTACTTTTCAAGTAGAGTCTTATCATGAATAGAGAAGTTATCATATAGAATAGTTTGCAGTTGGAAGTATCCTCCTTAGTTAGTTATCTTTGTATCCCTTGGTGTGAGTTGCGGTAATGAAATATTAATGAGAAGTTTTATCGTTTACTTTTCGCACACTTTATGTTAGTCTGCAATCTCTCTTATGTGACTAGTCTTGTTGATTGGTATTGGTATCACATTGGGAACATGAGTAGATTTAGTTGGTTTTGGCAAACCTAGCCTGGTCAGTAGCAACTTTACCTTGAAGTTTGAGTAGAAAAGAATAAAGAAGTGCTTGTAGTTACATCACTTCAGTTTTCCTTATGTTTGGCTTATAAGCATTGTTATCCTTAAAGTTAAAATCGTTGTACTTTCAAGGGAGTTTGCATGATTGTTCTTATTATATGTATGTTTGTTTGTTTCATGCAACTCTTATGCTTGCTACCCAGCCTTGCTAGCCAAAAACCTGTACTGAGAGGAAATACTTCTCGTGCATCCAATTCCCAAAAGCTAAGTCACTTCCAAAGAGTCCACTATAAATTCCTATGCATGGTATTTTAAGCCATTCCAAGTAAATTTTCATGTGCTACCTTTCAAAAACTTTCAAACACTTCTCATTTTGTGCCACTGTTTTTAGCTCATGAGGACGTAGTGGATGGGTTTGTTATCTTCCATACTAAATTAAGTACCCCTCGACTAGGCAGCTTCATCTGCTCGTCATTAATTTTGCAAGAGAGCTGGTCAGACCATTATAATCTTAATTCTAAAAAGAAAGAAAAAGGCACTCCTCCAATGGATTGTGAAAGTTGGTCGGCACCCGATGGAATCGGTTAGCCATGGTTTGAGAAAGGAAAAAGGTGGGGAGGAGTGCAAAGTTTTAAAAGAGCACCAAAGTGCCAACTAATTAAACATCTCGGAACCGCTCTCACTTGTTTAGTATGGAAGATATCAAGAACTCCGTTGCTAGTCGTTGACAAAAGCAACCACCTCTCAAAACAATTTTTACCTCTGTTTTACAAATAAAAAGCTCTAGCACATGTTTAATCCCTGCTTCCCTCTGCGAAGGGCCAATCTTTTACTTTTATGTTGAGTCAACCTATTTCCCTCTATCTCAAGCAAGCGTTTGAGTTGTTATGTTTCACTCATCCATATGTTGATCCGTTTAATCATGTTTATTACCTTCCTTGTTTTGTATAATGCTTTTGTCTGAAGGAATATATCTTTGAAAGCTTTCTTAGATTGCAAAAGTTTACTTTGTTGAGCATATAGTCTTTGCTATATTAGCTCTGTTTTAAAAGACTCCGTTTAAAAAGAGAGAACAGCTTGTTCTCCATTCTTTGACCAAGAACTAAGGTTTGCCATTGCCAATTATAATTTACCTTGTGCATTCTTATATGTGATTCCCTTTTACCTATTGCAAGTTTACATCTTATAAAGGGAAGTTGCTGTCTATTATAATTTGTGCCTTAGTGAATGTGATGCTTCTTGTTCGTATTTTGATTATCGACACTTCACTCCATAAACCAGTGGTCATGTTTACCGAGTTTAGTTTTCGCTTGGGGACAAGCGAGGTCTAAGCTTGGGGGGGTTGATACGTCCAATTTGCATCACTATTTTGTATCATAATTTACTGTTATTCATTGATATATTTCATATTTAGATATGATACTTATGTTATTTCCTTTGTTTTCACATGTTTGATGATCATCGGAGGAGCTGCTGCCGGAGTCAGGATTCTGCTGGAAAAAGGACCATCAGGAGACCATATTTTGAAGATCAGGAAAATTCCAGAAAAATACCCAGAAATTATAATTTCCCAGAAGACTCACGGAGCCAGAAGGAGGAGTCGAGAGGGGCCAGGGCTGGCCCACACGCTAGGGCGGCACGGCCACCCCCTGGCCGCGCCAGCCCTGTGTGAGGGGGCCCTGGCCCACCTCTGGTCTCGCCCCTTCGCGTACATCATCGTCCCTGAAAACCTAAGTGAGGGGGGGTTCAGAGTTAGACACAGCCGCCTCTGCGGGGCGGAGAACACCAGAGAGAGAAAGCTCTCCGACAGAGAGAAATCTGCCGGGGAAATTCCTTCCCGGTGAGGGGAGATCGTCGCCATCGTCATCATCATCGCACCGGACTTCATCGGGATCATCATCATCATCATCTCCATCACCAGCACCTTCATCTCCACCATCACCTCGCCATCCCGCTGTAACATCTTGAGTTGGATCTTGTTATATTCATAGGGGAAACTTTCCCGGTGTTGATTACTCTTGTAGTTGATGCTATTGAGTGGAACCGTTGAATTAAGGTTTATGTCCAGATTGTTATTTACCATTATTTCACCTCTGATCATGATCCATATGATGTCTTGTGAGTAGTTCGTTTAGTTCTTGAGGACATGGGAGAAGTCAAGATGTTAGTAGTGAATTATTGTTGAGAAATATTTAATGGTTTGATATTGTTGTGGTGCTATTTCACTAGTGGTGTCATGTGAACGTCGACTACATGATACTTCACCATTTATGGGCCTAGTGAGATGCATTGTGTATTTGGCTACCAATTGTGGGGTTGCTGGAGTGACAGAAACCTAAACCTCCGTTGGGAAACCATTGCACCAGGGAGCGTAGGATCCTAGAGTTTAAGGTTGTGGTTAGATTTATCTTAATTACTTACTTGTATTTGCAGATGCTTGCAAGGGGTATAATCACAAGTGTGTATTTATCCTAGTAAGGGTAGTGCGCTAGCACAGGTTCACCCCCATAACACTTACCAAATCAATAAATACTATTGGCTCTATGAAGCGAAAGCTCTTGACAGAAACCTCCCGTGTGTCCTCGAGAATGTTTGGTTATTATAAGAACACAACCGGCTTGTCCTTTGCTGAACAAAGGATTGGGCCACTTGCTGCAATTGTTACTACTGTCTTTTATTTACTCGCACTTTATTTACTCGTATTACCAAATACTCCTGAAAACCTGTTTGCTAGTATTTACAGTGATTCCTTGATCAAAACTGCTCATCAACACCTTCTGCTCCTCGTTGGGTTCGACACTCTTATTTATCGAAAGTACTACGATACACCCCCTATACTTGTGGGTCATCAACAAGCTCCCATTTATACCACTATAGGCATGAAAACTTTTTATCTTTTCCAACACCATTCAAACCTTTTTGAAACGACTCTTTTGATGAAAACCAACATAGACTAGAGGTCTAAATACACCTTGATGCAAAAATATAACAAGATCTGAACAAAAATCAAGGCAAAAAATGAAAGCTAAACACAGTTCTAGAAAAAGAGAATACTCGTTGAACGATAAGAGTGAAAAATAGAGTGTTCTTGGCAATGAAAAACGAAGTATGTGTTATCCAAAAGAAATTTGTTGGGGTCCAACCATTTATTGCAGCAAAAAAAAACAAAAGAAAACTAAAAGCAAAAGTAAAGACGCTCCAAGAAAAACACACAGAATATGAAGCAATAAAAATATAGTGTGTTGAAAGGTGACCTGATTTTTGCCGATGAAGAAGGGGTGCCTCGGGGGCATCCCCAAGCTTTGACACTTGTACCTCTTGGATATTTCTTGGGGTGACATGGGCATCCCCAAGCTTGATCTTTTGTACATACTTCATCTCATCTCATCACTCTCCATTCCCTACACTTGAAAACTTCCTTCATACAAAACTTCACACAATTCTATTAGCAACATTAGCATAAGCATGATAATAAATCTCCCTTTTTGGTTCAGTTTCAAACTCAAATATACCAACCATTAAAGCATAAGTACTGTAGCAACTTCCTCAAAAGTCCCGTGATCAAAAGAACTAAAAAAGAAAGCGATCGAGAGGCAAACACAAATAGTGGCAGAATCTGTCAAAACAGAACAGCTGACAAAGATCGATTTTTTCAAGGTCCTTCTGTTGCTCAAATCGGAAAGTGCAGAACTAATGAAAGTTTGCATATAACCTGGGGCATATGCACAAGAAATTTCAGATCAAAAAGATATTCTGAGAATTTTCACGAATTTTACGGTGCAGCACAGAAATCTGTTTCAGGACAGCAACTTCCCCAAATCTTATCTCCCTCAAATTAGAGGTTCTTCTTGGCACAAAAATGGAATAAAAATGATAAGTAGAGGTAATTACAGTAGTAATAACTTCCAAGACTCAAATAAAAGAAAAAGTACTGAAAAGAAAACAATGGGTTATCTCCCAAGAGTGCTTTTCTTTAACGCCTTTGAGCTAGGCGCAGAAAGTGGAAATCAAGTATTTTCAAATGAAGCATTAAGATCAATTGCAGAAGTCTTCTCAACAATAAATTGTATTGTATCCAAATGAGTTTTTGAAGATCCCTTGTGAACAATCTTGGGTTCACTACTTTCATCAAAAGGGTTTTCAGGACAAATCCAATCAAAATTCTTTTCCAAAGCTTCATGCAATCCTACAAGTTTGCAAGGTATTGGTACTTTAATTTCTTCCTTGTTTGTACCAACAACCTCTACACGTGAGCCAAGCATGTTAAAACGCTCAAACACTTTCCTTAGCTTCATTAACAACATCTCTAAATTCTCTACGCAAAGTCTCCAAAATAAAGTCTTTCTTTTCTGAGTCTTCGATATCATGAAGCTTAAGAAACATTTGTTGCATAAAAGGATTAAGGTTAACAAACCTAGCCTCCAACATGTGAACTAAATAAGCAGCAGCAACTTCATAACTAGGAGCAAGCTCAGCTAAAGATCTATCCTCAACATCTTTATGCATACTAACATGATTAAAGAACTCCTCGATGTTGCCTTTCCCAATTAGAGAACCACTACCTATTGTAAGGTCCTCCAAAGCATACTTAGGGAACACCATAATGAACTAAAAGTAAAAGTATCAGAATGCAAGCTATCATAGGAAATATATTTTTTGTATTTTTGATAAAACAATGCAAGCAAAAATAAATTAAAGCAAAACAATGACAAAGTAAAAGATTGGAAGTGAGAAACTCCCCTTGCAGAAATCTTCTTTCTCCCCGGCAACAGCGCTAGAAAAATGCTTGATTGCTGTCTTGCTAGCATGTATTTGACGCTAGAAAACTTGTTGGTAAACCCCAAGAGGAAGGTTATGATGAGCACAACAGCAAGTTTTCCTCAGTTGTGAAACAAAGGTTATCAAACCAGTAGGAGAAAGAACCACACTTCCGAAGGTTGATGCCCTCTAGCTTTGCGACACTCCGGACAATGGCGCCAGATATCTTGTCGGCATGTAGCTTTTCACCAGCAGCAATGTGGAACCTGCACACAACACAACCAAGTACTTTGCCCCAACTTACGATGAGGTTGTCAATCTCACCGGTTTGCTGTAAACAAAGTATTAAGCGTATCGAGTGGTAAAAGGTAATAGTTTGCAAGGATGTAAATAATGCGAGTAAAAGTAAAATGGTAATAGGAATGTAAAATAAATTAGACCAGGGTCCACAGTTCACTATTGGTGTCTCTCCATAAGATAAATAACAACATGCTGGGTAAACAAATTACAGTTGGGCAATTGATAGAATAAAGATAGTGTACATATGTCATGAGGATCACTATGAGATTCACTCTGGGCATTACGACAAAATACATAAAACATAATCCAACTGCATCTATGACTAATAATCCACTCTTGAGGTGTCATCTGAGCACCCGTTGAGTATTAAGTTGCAAACAACAGATAACTGCATTAAGCTAGGTGCGTAATGTAAACAATGCAAATGTCCTTGAACACAAGAATGTTGTTTTCTCCCTAGTGGCGATCGAACATCTACAACCTTAGAGGTTTCTGTCACTCCCCCAGATTACTAGAGGCATGAACCCAACTATCGAGCATAAATACCCCCTCTTGGAGTCACTAGCATCTACTCGGCCAAGATATCTACTAGCAACGGAGAGCATGCAAGATCATAAACAACATAGAGATAACATAAAGATAATAATTCAGCACATCAACTTGACATAGTACCAATACTCATCGGATACCAACAAACACAACATGTAGAATTACACAAAGATGATCTTGATCATGATAGGTGATACATCTCCAATGTATCTATAATTTTTGATGCTCCATGCTTGTTTTTACACCATTTGCCTACTGTTTCATTACACTTCGTGGCACTTTTATGCATTTTCCGGAACTAACCTATTAACGAGTTGCCACAGTGCCAGTTCCCTGTTTTCTGCTGTTTTTGTGTTTCAGAGTGATGCACAGGAAATATTCTCGGAATTGGACGAAACAAGTTCCTGAAGTCTTATTTTACCCGGAAGCTTTCAGAGATCCGAAGGAGAGTAGGAGGGGGCCACCAGGGGCCCACACATAGGGGTGGCGCGGCCAGCCCCTGGCCCGCGCCACCATGGTGTGAGGCCGCCTGGCCCCTCCTCTGACATCGCCCCTTCGCCTATAAAGACCCCCCGATGGAAAAAACCTAAGTACCGGATCAATTTTCCAGAACACATCGCGATCCGCCACCGCCGTCGACCCAAAGATCGGGAGGGTCCAGAAGCTCTTCCCAGCACCTTGCCGAAGAGGGGAATTGCCACCGGAGGTCTTCTTCATTGCCATGCTTGCCTCCGGAGCAATGAGTGAGTAGTCTACCTTGGACTATGGGTCCATAGCAGTAGCTAGATGGTTGTCTTCTCCACCATGTGCTTCATGTTTAGATCTCATGAGCTGCCCTACATGATTGAGATCACCGTTATGTAATTCTACATGTTTGGTTTGTTGGGATCCGATGAATATTGGTGTTTATGATTGAGTTGCTGTACTGAATATTATCTTTTGTTATCTCTATGTTGTTTATGATCTTGCATGCTCTCCGTTGTTAGTAGCTATCTTGGCCGAGTAGTTGCTAGTGACTCCAAGAGGGGGTATTTATGCTCGATAGTGGGTTCATGCCTCTATTTAACCTGGGGGAGTGACAGAAACCTCTAAGGTTGTAGATGTGCTGTTGCTACTAGGGAGAAAACAACATTCATATGCTCAAGGGCATATGCTTTGTTTACATTACACACTTTGCTAAATGCAATTATCTGTTGTTCGCAACTTAATACTTGTGGAGTTCTCGGATTGATTCGCCACAAGTGGATTATTAGTCATAGATGCAGTTGGATGGCAGTCTATGTATTTTGTTGTAATGCCCAGAGTAAATCTCATAGTGATCTTCTTGACATATCACGTTTATCTTTATTCTATCAATTGCCCAACTGTAATTTGTTTACCCAGCATGTGTTATTTATCTTATGGAGAGACACCACTAGTGAACTGTGGACCCCGGTCCTATTTCCATCATATTGCTATCACCTGTTTACTTTACTCGCACTGTTTACTTTACTCGCATACTCTATTATTTTCCACTCGATACGCTCATAACCTTTGTTTCAAGCAAATCGGTGAGATTGACAACCTCATCGCAAGTTGGGAACGAAGTACTTGGTTGTGTTGTGTGTAGGTTCCGCGTTGCAGCTAGCAAAGCAAAGCTTGGACGAGGCGCCATATATAAATTGTTCGAAGCTGTCGCAAGCTAGCAAGCATCACCTTCAGTCGTTTGTCTCTCCTCTCCAAGATCGACATACCTTGGTTTCTTAACTGAGGGAAAACCAGCTGCTATACTCATCACACCTTCCTCTGGGGGTTCCCAACGGGCTGGTTATTCACCACGCACAAGGACTACCAAGCTCCACATCAACTAGGAGTATCAGCTGTTTTTCTGGCACCGTTGCCGGGAGGAAGTAGAAGACTTCTGCGAGGGGAGTTTTCGCACGCACATCCTTTACTTTGTTTTATTGTTTTGCTTTACTTTATTTATTTTACTTGCATCATTTTATATCAAAAACCCAAAAAAATTAGAATCCTTGGTAGTTGTTATTTCTTTACTTTTAGTTTATCATGTTGATCCCTAAGTACGTTCTGGAGGACCTCTCAGTAGGTAGTGGTTCGATTATTGGCAAAAGTAACATTGAGGAGTTCTTCAATCATATTAGTATGCATAAGGAAGTTGAGGAAAAGTCTTTGGTTGAGCTAGCTCCTAGTTATGAAGCTACTTCTGCTCATTTAGTTCACATGTTAGAAGCTAGGTTTGCTAGTCTTAATCCATTTATGCAATACATGTTCCTTAAGCTTCATGAAATTGAGGATCCCGAAAAGAAACCTTTTATCTTGGAAACTTTGCGCATATAATTTAGAGATGTTGCAATTGAGGCTAGGAAAGTTTTTAAGAAGTTTAATAATCTTGGCTCACCTGTAGTTGTTGGTACAACCGATGAATCTAGATTGCCAATACCTTGTAAGCTTGTAGGAATTCATAATGCCTTGGTAGCTAATACTAGTTGGATTTGTCCTGAAAATCTTTTTGATGAAAATAGTGTGCCAAAGCGTGACTACAAGGGATACTCAAAACCTCAATTGGATAGTATTCATTTCTTTATTCCTATAGTGGATCCTGATCCCCCTTTCATTATTACTTGATTCGCAATTTTCTGCGCCTAGCTCAAAGGCGTTAAATAAAAGCACTCTTGGGAGATAACCCAATGTTTTTATTTTCAGTAATTTTTCTTTTATTTGAGTCTTGGAAGTCATTACTACTGTAATGACCGCTCCTTATCTTGTTTATTTTGTTTTTGTGCCAAGAGAAGCCTCTAATTCGAGTGAGGTAAAGATTTGGGGATGTTGCTGTCCTGAAACTGTTTTCGGTGCTGCACCGTAAAAATTCGTATAAATTCTCTGTATATCTTTTGGACCTGCGATTTCTTGTGCATATGCCCCAGGTTATATCCAAACTTTTGTTAGTTCAACACTTTTTGATTTGAGCAACAGAAAACCCCTAAAAAATTTGACCTTTGTCAGCTGTTCAGTTTTGATAGATTTCTGCCAATATTTGCGTTTGCCACTTTATCGCTTTCTTTTGAGTTCTTTTGATCACGGAACTTTTGGAGAAGTTTCTACAGTAGTATTTGCTATATATGTGGTGGTTTTGAGTTGAAACCTGAAGCAAAAAGAGGATTGATTATATGTTATGCTTGCACTAATGTTGCTAATAGAATTGTGTTTAGTTTTGTATGAAGGAAGTTTTCAAGTGTAGGGATTGGAGAATGATGAGATGAGTTGAAGAATGGACAAAAGCTCAAGCTTGGGGATGCCCATGCATCACCCCAAGAAATATATCCAAGAAGTACAAGCGTCAAAGCTTGGGGATGCCCCCGAGGCACCCCTTCTTCATCGGCAAAAATCAGGTCACCTTTCAAAACACTATATTTTTATTGCTTCATGCACTATGTGTTTTTCTTGGAGCGTCAGTTGTTTTAGTTTTCTTAGTTAGTTTAGTTTGTTTTGTTTGCTGCAATAAATGGTTTGACCCCAACAAATTTCTTTTGGAGGAGATGTACTCGTTTTCATTTGCCAAGAACACTCCGTTTTCATTCTTACAATTTCACCGGGTGTTCTTCTTTTTCTGCTACTGCTTTTGGTTTTCGTTTTTGCCTTGATTTGCGTTCAGACCTTGTCATATATTTTCATCAAGGTGTATTTTTGCCTCTGATCTTTATTGGTTTTCATCAAAAGAGGTGTCTTAAAAAATTTCAAATGGTGTTGGAAAAGAGAAAAAGCTTTGTGCAAAATAGTGGTACAAGAAGGAGCTTGTGTAGACTGTGGCTTAGGCTTTTTCATGTCATGCTTGATGTCTTTTTGATAGTATGCTTAGTGGTTTTCCTGTAGCATGACTTGTCTCAAATAACTGAGATTGCTTAATGAGCCTTTGAAAAAATCATGCGTTGTTTTTATTGTATGGAAGCATTATTTTGGTTTTCTCCTTGATGCTTTATTTGGGTTGACTTGGCACATGCTCACACATGTTAGACTCATACAAAGTCGCCAATAGCCTCTATGATCATTTAGTTTTTGACTTTTCATGTCATCTTATGCTTCTTTTAATGTCGCTTTATCGCTTTGCATGATTATGGCCATTATTGCTCTCTTAGTTGGTCGCTCCCAGTCTTTTGCTAGCCCTCGCCTTGTACTGAGTATGAGCTCTACTCGTGCATCCAACTCCTAAAAGTCAAAGTTTTCCAAAGTGTCCACCATACATACCTACTAGCAATTTGCTATTCCAAGTAAATTTGACTTGCTTTTATTTTCTCTTCAAATTAAACTCTTACCAGTGTTATGCAAAATTCGGTCAGTAAAGCTCTCACGAACCGGAAGGCACACTTTACTTTTTCCTGTTCTAAAAAATTTGACATTGTGGTCTCTTATGTTGAGTTGTTATGCTTGCAAGTTGTAAGTTGGAGACTAGCCCAGCCATGCAGTCATGGGCAAGCTTTCAACATTGCACTTCTTATTTGAGTTGATATCGTGATCTTTTGTTTATGGATGCCCGCGGTGTGAAATGAATTGGGAATCTTGTGGGGATCATGGAGTTTGTATATGTGTTAGGGAAATGCCGGGCCGCTAATCTAAGCCATGCATAATTCATGGTGGAAATTTGTAGCATACCCATGGTGAACATTCGACGACGCATCTCACAATAAAAAGCTAAACAAATGGCAAATAAAAGAGATGTCGAGGTGTTCATTGTCTGCTTGTCCTGTCATTTTGGTGTGGGCTTGTTCCATGTCATCGGGCACGGAGGTACCCCATTGGCGGTTCTCAATGATATGCATATACTTACAATGACAAGAGCCTTGCTTGGGACTCTAAGTAAAGTAGCATGAGGTTTGGGTACTCGTATTCACGGGGCACGAGGTTTTTAACTTATGATTTGTCAAGCATATGCATCATAATTGTTCTCGCATTAACTTTAACCATTCAAGATGCTTATGATGGGGGCAATGAGAGCTCAAAGCCGGTAAGTACCATAATTTTTGAAGGTTATAAAACTTGCAATCACTGCTTCCCTCTGCGAAGGGCCTTTCTTCTACTTTTATGTTGAGTCACCACCTTCTATCTTTATGCACCATTAAGAGAGCATAGTTCTCATTCTTAGTGTAATATGCATTGTCCCAAAGTTCATTGATTGATTCATATTGTTGGTTTCACTTGTTTTTAAATTATTTGTATCTAGTCGCCCTCTTAAACTTGAAGGTGTCCTATGCATTTATGTTTTGCTCTCTTTGAAGGACAAGCTGAAAACCATTTGTATGTTTTTCCTTATGATTTGAACACACGTTTGACTTCCATTGTTTCATTTTCATGATCTTTTGTTTGTGTTCATTTGCATGTTTACAATATGGTTGCTAAGTTCTTATTGTCAAGATTATATCTTTCATGCCCATGTTTTAAGTTCTTACGATCCCAGCTCACAAATGCTTACATACATGATCAAGATTGTGTAGGTGCATGTCACCTCAAAAAATTATTCTTTTGTTATCACTTACCTACTCGAGGACGAGCAGGAGTTAAGCTTGGGGATGCTTGATACGTCTCCAACGTATCTATAATTTTTGATGCTCCATGCTTGTTTTTACACCATTTACCTACTGTTTTGGTACACTTCATGGCACTTTTATGCATTTTCTGGAACTAACCTATTAACAAGTTGCCACAGTGCCAGTTCCCTATTTTCTGCTGTTTTTGTATTTCAGAGTGATACACAGGAAATATTCTCGAAATTGGACGAAACAAGGTCCTGAAGTCTTACTTAACCCGGAAGCTTCCAGAGATCCGAAGGAGAGTAGGAGGAGGGCCACCAAGGGCCCACACACAGGGGTGGCACGGCCAGCCCCTGGCCCGCGCCACCATGGTGTGAGGCTGCCTGGCCCCTCCTCTGACATCGCCCCTTCGCCTATAAAGACCCCCCGACGGAAAAAACCTAAGTACCCGATCAATTTTCCAGAACACATCGCGATCCACCGCCGCCGTCGACCCGAAGATCGGGAGGGTCCAGAAGCTTTTCCCGGCACCCTGCCGGAGAGGTGAATCACCACCGAAGGTCTTCTTCATCGCCATGCTTGCCTCCGGAGCGATGAGTGAGTAGTCTACCTTGGACTATGGGTCCATAGCAGTAGCTAGATGGTTGTCTTCTCCACCATGTGTTTCATGTTTAGATCTCATGAGCTGCCCTACATGATTGAGATCACCATTATGTAATTCTACATGTTTGGTTTGTTGGGATCCGATGAATATTGGTGTTTATGATTGAGTTGCTGTACTGAATATTATCTTTTGTTATCTCTATGTTGTTTATGATCTTGCATGCTCTCCGTTGTTAGTAGCTATCTTGGCCAAGTAGTTGCTAGTGACTCCAAGAGGGGGTATTTATGCTCGATAGTGGGTTCATGCCTCTATTTAACCTGGGGGAGTGACAGAAACCTCTAAGGTTGTAGATGTGCTGTTGCTACTAGGGAGAAAACAACATTCATATGCTCAAGGGCATATGCTTTGTTTACATTACACACTTTGCTTAATGCAATTATCTGTTGTTCGCAACTTAATACTTGTGGAGTTCTCGGATTGATTCGCCACAAGTGGATTATTAGTCATAGATGCAGTTGGATGGCGGTCTATGTATTTTGTTGTACTGCCCAGAGTAAATCTCATAGTGATCTTCTTGACATATCATGTTTATCTTTATTCTATCAATTGCCCAACTGTAATTTGTTTACCCAGCATGTGTTATTTATCTTATGGAGAGACACCACTAGTGAACTGTGGACCCTGGTCCTATTTCCATCATATTGCTATCACCTGTTTACTTTACTCGCACTGTTTACTTTACTCGCATACTCTATTATTTTCCACTCGATACGCTCAAAACCTTTGTTTCAAGCAAACCGGTGAGATTGACATCCTCATCGCTAGTTGGGAACGAAGTACTTGGTTGTGTTGTGTGCAGGTTCCGCGTTGCAGCTAGCAAAGCAAAGCTTGGATGAGGCGCCATATATAAATTGTTCGAAGCTGTCGCAAGCTAGCAAGCATCACCTTCAGTCGTTTGTCTCTCCTCTCCAAGATTGACATACCTTGGTTTCTTAACTGAGGGAAAACCAGCTGCTATACTCATCACACCTTCCTCTTGGGGTTCCCAACGGGCTGGTTATTCACCACGCACAAGGACTGCCAAGCTCCACATCAACTAGGAGCATCAATAGGCAGCTCACAAGATCTAAACATGAAGCACATGGTGGAGGAGACAACCATCTTGCTACTGCTATGGACCCATAGTCCAAGGTAAACTACTCACACATCACTCCGAAGGCGACCATGGTGATGAAGAAGGCCTTCGGCAAGGATTCCCCTCTCCAGCAGGGTGCCGGGAAGAGCTTCTGGACCCTCCCGATCTCGCGTCGACGACGGCGGCGGCCTGGAGTAGGTTTTGTGGAAAATTGATCGGGCCTTTAGGTTTTTCCCGTCGAGGGAAATATATAGGCGGAAGGGCGGCGGAAGGGGGTGGACCAGGGGGCCTCACCCCCTGGTGGCGCGGCCAGGGCCTAGGCCGCACCGCCCTAGGGTGTGGCCGGGTCCTGGGCCCCCTCCGTCTCATCTTCGGACTTTGCGACGCTTTGGGAAAAATAGGAGGTTCGGCTTTTGTTTCGTCCAATTCCAAGAATATTTCCTGTGTAGCTTTTCTGAAACACAAAAACAGCAGGAAACAGGGAACTGGCACTATGGCGTCTCGTTAGTAGGTTAGTTCCAGAAAATGCATAAAAACGCCACGAAGTGTAACAAAACACAAAGCAAATGGTGTATAAATAAGCATGGATCATAAAAAATTATAGATACGTTTGAGACGTATCAAGGTCCTGGGAGACACTCAATTTCATGTCCTCCATCAGCAAACCAATCGACCCAGGTGTTTTATTTTAGTTAAAGTTCTTAATATATTCTCAAAACAACTTTAACAAAAGTGATCATAGCATGGCATCAATATTTTTTAAAGTATTTAGCATCCTAACAGATGAGGTTCAAAGGATAGCTATATACTACTAGTATCTAAGCATTTTATTAAACAATTTGATAATTCCACCTATCATGCATACTACTGAAAACACTAATGTTGTAGTAAAAAGTAGGTAGAAGATATGTGTGTCACTTGCCTTTTTGAAGATCACGATCTTTCACTTCTCTCAACTAAGCACGTAGCTCTTTGCACAAACTATAACACAGAATTAACACAACATAAACACACCACACAATACAAACATAACAAGACAAATAGTTGAAAAAGGGTTGGTTTAACATTTTAGATTTCTTGAGATACTATGACAAGAAAGATATAGTAAAGGATTGGGTTTGCAATATATGAAATTGAGAATTCTGGATGGCAAGTTAGAATGATTGGAAAGAAATGGACTATCTAAGATATAAGTAATGAAGTCTTTATGCTTTACAAAAGCATGAATAGAACTTGTAATGACTCATGTGAATTGAATCACTTAAGTGTCGAATAATGCAACAACAATACTATTGAATAAGTGTGACAACAATTACTCATAAATAGTATAATTTACACTTGGGCATTAGGCAAGAATTTATGAAGCATTGAATTACTCAATTAACTCATTTGTAAATTGAATAGTTCAGTATAGGTCAACAAGAATAAGTAATCATAGGATTGAGTTGGAGGGAATGATATTGAGAATATGGTTCAAGAATTCCATTGGATACTGGGAGTATGAACAATGAGCTATGGGGTGAATTAAATCAACACTACAATAGCAAACAAAACCCATGATTTGAGATACAACTCAACTTACTCAAATAACACAGTTGAAATTTGAATATATGTGAGCTAGACAGGTAAGATTTTAGATAGACATGATATTGGATCAAGGTGGTGTCCAAAAGATCTTGATGAATAGGTATGACCATAGGTTTTACTTTGGTAGAAAATAAACAATGCTGAAAAGAAATAGAATTATTCCTATAGTGGAGACTACTCAAATTCTCATATTTGAATGTTTGTGAAGGGGTTCAAGAAATTTGGGAAGTGATACTACTGGATAGATTACAGTAAAACAAAGCTACTACAATTGGATTCATTCTAAAATAAATTTTAGAACTCAAGTTATGATCAAAACAAAGATTTGGATAGATTTGAATGCACAAGGTGTGTGCATGTATCAACTTTGAAGTTTCTTGATTCTAGGGTGTTCTACAAGATCAGAGGGTTCCAAAGACTACAAATTTGTAATTTTTCGATGTGTAGAACAAAAGATATGGATTTATTGAGGTGGCAGATGAGTTTGAATTCAATTTGAAAATGAATTCAAATTGACTACTGAAACTATGGAATATTATTGCACCATTGGATTCTACACTTCATTAGCTTTCCAGAGACATAAAGTTTATAAAATTTGGATCTATGGTTTGAAAGATATGAATTTTACAAGTTGCAGATGATTTTAAAATCGATTTGAAACAATTTGACTCTAAACAAATCGGTGCTTGCCACGTGGCACTGATGGTGGCCGAGTTGATGAAGTAAATGACCGACCAGTTGGAAAACCCCAAGAGCAAAGTGTGATGAATATAGCAGCAAGTTTTTCCCTCAGTAAGAAACCAAGGTTTAATCGTCCAGGAGGAGGATGTCAATACGACTGAAGGTGATGCCCGCTAGCTTGCGACAGCTCCGGACAATTCATAGGGCGCCTCGTCCGAGCTTTGCTTTGCGAGCGGCAACGTGGAACCTGCACACAACACAACCAAATACTTTGTTCCCAACTTACAATGAGGTTGTCACTAGCAACTACTCGACCAAGATAGCTACTAAAAACGGAGAGCATGCAAGATCATAAACAACATAGAGATAACAAAAGATAAATTTCAGTACTTCAACTCAAGCATAACACTAATATTCATCGGATCCCAATAAACCAAACATGTAGAATTACATAACGGTGATCTCAATCATGTAGGGCAGCTCATGAGATCTAAACATGAAGCACATGGTGGAGAAGACAACCATCTAGCTACTGCTATGGACCCATAGTCCAAGGTAGACTACTCACTCATCGCTTCGGAGGCAAGCATGGCGATGAAGAAGACCTCCGGTGGCGATTTCCCTCTCCGGCAAGGTGTCGGGAAGAGCTTCTGGACCCTCCCAATCTTCGGGTCGACGGCGGCGGCGGATCGCGATGTGTTCTGGAAAACTGATCGGGTCCTTAGGTTTTTCTCGCCGGGGGGTCTTTATAGGCGAAGGGGCATCGTCAGAAGTGGACCGAGGCGGTTTCACACATAGGGGGCG
The DNA here is from genome assembly GCA_007115705.1 of Dactylis glomerata. Lineage (NCBI taxonomy): Eukaryota > Viridiplantae > Streptophyta > Magnoliopsida > Poales > Poaceae > Dactylis > Dactylis glomerata. Next base: position 2,802,025 of record QXEO01001278.1, on the reverse strand, counting down.
CGGCCCAGCCCCTGGCCGCGCCACCATGGTGTGAGGGCCCCTCGTGGCCCCACTCTGTCTCCTCTTCGGTTCTCTGGAAGCTTCGGTAAAATTCTGGGCGACTGGCTTTGGTTTCGTCCAATTCCAAGAATATTTCCTATGTAACTTTTCTGAAACACAAAAACTGCAGAAAATAGGGAACTGGCACTGTGGCGACTTGTTAGTAGGTTAGTTTCGGAAAATGCATAAAAGTGCCACGAAGTATAACGAAATACTAAGCAAATGGTGTAAAAACAAGCATGGAGCATCAAAAATTATGGATACGTTTGAGACATATCAGCATCCCCAAGCTTAACTCCTGCTCGTCCTCGAGTAGGTAAGTGATAACAAAAGAAATAATTTTTGAGGTGACATGCACCTACACAATCTTGATCATATATATAAGTGTTGTGCGCTGGGATCAAAAGAACTTAAAACATGGGCATGAAAGACATAATCTTGATAGAAGAAACTTAGCAACCATGTTATAACATGAAAATGAACACAAACAAAAGATCATGAAAATGAAATAATGAAAGTCAAACGTGTGTTCAAATCATAAGGAAAAACATACAAATGGTTTTCAGCTTGTCCTTCATGGAGAGAAAAACATAAATGCATAGGACACCTTCAAGTTTAAGAGGGCGACTAGATACAAATAATTTGAGAACAAGTGAAACCAACAGTATGAATCAATCAATGAAAACTTTGGGACAATGCACATTATACTAAGAATGACAACTATGCTCTCTTAATGGTGCATAAAGATAGAAGGTGGTGACTCAACACAAAAGTAAAAGAAAGGCCCTTCGCGGAGGGAATCAGTGTTTGCAAGTTTTATAGACCTTTAAAAATTATGGTACTTACCGGCTTTGAGCTCTCATTGCCCCCATCATAAGCATCTTGAATGGTTAAAGTTAATGCGAGAACAATTATGATGCATATGCTTGACAAATCATAAGTTGAAAACCTCGTGTCCCGTGAATACGAGTACCCAAACCTCATGCTACTTTACTTAGAGTCCCAAACAAGGCTCTTGTCATTGTAAGTATATACGTATCATCGAGAATCGTCAACAGGGTACCTCCGTGCCCGATGACATGGAACAAGCCCACATCAAAATGACAGGACAAGCAGACAATGAACACCTCGACATCTCTTTTATTTACTATTTGTTTAGCTTTTTATTTTGAGATGCGTCATCGAATGTCCACTATGGGTATGCTGCAAATTTCCACCATGAATTATGCATGGCTTAGATTGGCGGCCCAGGCGTTTTCCTAACACATATACAAACTCCATGATCCCGCAAGATTACCAATTCATTTCACACCGCGAGCATCCATAAACAAAAAATCACGATATCAACTCAAATAAGAAGTGCAATGTTGAAAGCTTGCCCTATGACGGCATGGTTGGGCTAGTCTCCAACTTACAACTTGCAAGCATAACAACTCAACATAAGAGACCACAATGTCAAATTTTTAAAAGCAAGAAAAATAAAGTGTGCCTTCCGGTTTGTGAGAGCTTTACTGACCAATTTTCGCATAACACTGGTAAGAGTTTAATTTGAAGAGTAGATAAAAGCAAGTCAAATATACTTTGGAATAGCAAATTGCTAATAGATATGTATGGTGGACATAATGGCAAACTTTGTTTTTAGGAGTTGGATGCACGAGTAGAGCTCATACTCAGTACAAGGCGAGGGCTAGCAAAAGTATGGGAGCGACCAACTAAGAGAGCAATAACGGCCATAATCATGCAAAGCGACAAAGCGACATTAAAAGAAGTATAAGATGACATCAAAAGTCAAAAATTAAATGATCATAGAGGCTATTGGCGACTTTGTAAGAGTCTAACATGTGTGAGCATGTGCCAAGTCAACCCAAATAAAGCATCAAGGAGAAAACTAAAATAATGCTTCCAAACGATAAAAACAACGCATGATTTTTTCAAAGGCTCATTATGCAATCTCAGTTATTTGAGACAAGTCATGCTACAGCAAAACCACTAAGCATACTATCAAAAAGACATCAAGCACGACATGCAAAAGCCTAAGCCGCAGTCTACATAAGCTCCTTCTTGTACCACTTTTTTGCATAAAGCTTTTTCTCTTTTCCAACACCATTCAAACTTTTTATAAACACCTCTTTTGATGAAAACCAATAAAGATCAGAGGCAAAAACACACCTTGATGAAGAGATATAACAAGATCTGAACACATATCAAGGTGAAAATCGAAAACTAAACGCAGTTCTAAAAAAAACACTCGTTAAAACGAATAGAGTGAAAAACGGAGTGTTCTTGGCAAATAAAAAAGCAAGGCAACTTCTCCAAATGAATTTGTTGAGGTCCAACCATTTATTGCAACAAACTAAACTAAACTAAACTAAAAACTAAAAACAACTGATACTCAAGAAAAACGCATAATGCATGAAGCATAGTTTAAAAAACCGGACCGGTTCACTGGTTAAACCAGAAAAAACCGGAACCAGAGACCTTGCCGGTCTGTTAAGCGCACAGGACCGCCCATGCTAGCGAATCGGTGAAAACCGGATGAACCGGCCGGTTTTGTGGAAAACCGGCAAACCACTAGTTTTTGACAAACCGCCTGGTTTGATGTGGGTTCCAGAAATACCTTTTAGTCGACTTATTTTTCCGTGGAAAAAAGGGGGCAGTTTAGGAAATTGTTGCTCCTCTAGGTTTTCTCTCGATGATTGACTTGCATCACTCGTTCCCAGCCTTCTCCCCACCGCGCCGCCAAACGAGAGCAGGGAAGGGAGACGGAGTGACGGATGGGGCGGCGCCATGGCCGCTGCTTGAGGGGAAACTCTGCGCGCCTCCGCCTCCACACCTGCACGTCCTCAACTCCTCGGCGTCCTTGCCTAATCGCCTCCTCGCCGTCCGCGGCTGGGCTGCCGGTCTCTGATGCGAGCCGCCGGAACTAACTGCCAGCGCCGCCGACCGCTCCCGCGTCGACCAGATGAATAGTTGCTGTTGCTGCTCCCGCTCGAATCTTCTTCATCGCCGGCCAGAGGACAGAGGTTTATTTGCTTGTTGCTGCTCTCGTCCCGCTTCCAGTACAGACTAGTATAGAGTAGTTACTAGTTAGTACTAATCCCACTTGCTTGTGTCCGATCTGCAGAATTAAATTTTGTTTTCAAGTTCGACCATAGACCAATCAACATTAGTGAATCAGATTGTTGTTGTGTACTGATCCCACTGTCTGATGTACTGATCCCACTGTTTGCTTACCTTCAAGTTCAAAGTTTTGTTTTTCTGTCCGATGTACATGTACTGATCCCACCGTTTGCTTAGCTTCAAAGTTTTCATGGATGGATTGTTGCTGTGTAGTGATGCTCCTTTTATGTAGTGTATAAATACAGATCTCGAATTATCAGTGTCCCAGTACTAGAGCTTTGCATTGCGACCTGTCCACTTTTAGTTTGATAATTGATACCGACAGTTGCTTTGCTGCAAGTGTTGTTTGCATGTTTGGCTATTTTTGATGTTTTGCTAAATGATTATTGCTAAATTGCAAATTCTGTAATATTTTTACATATATTTATTTATATACTATAATTAAAAAGTATTATTTTGCAACTAAAAAACCAACAGCAAACCGGTTTGAACCGGCGGTCCAACCAGTAAACCGTGAACCGAAGGCCTCGCCGGTTCGGTCACCGGTCCGGTTTTTTAAAATATGGCATAAAGCAATAAAAATATAGTGTCTTGAAAGGTGACCTGATTTTTGCCGATGAAGAAGGGGTGCCTCGGGGGCATCTCCAAGCTTTGACGCTTGTACTTCTTGGATATTTCTTAGGGTGTGCATAGGCATCCCCAAGCTTGAGCTTTTGTCCGTTCTTTAACTCATCTCATCACTCTCCGATCCCTACACTTGAAAACTTCCTTCATACAAAACTAAACACAAGTCTATTAGCAATATTAGTGTAAGCATAACATAGAATTAACTCTTTTTGCTTCAGGTTTCAACCTAAAACCACCACATATTAAGCATATACTACTGTAGCACCTTCCCAAAAAGTTTCGTGATCAAAAGAACTCAAAAAGAAAGCGATAAAGCAGCAAACACAAATATTGGCAGAAATCTGTCAAAACAGAACAGCTGACAAAGGTCGAATTTTTGAGGGGTTTTCTGTTGCTCAAATCAAAAAGTGTTCAACTAACGAAAGTTTGGATATAACCTGGGGCATATGCACAAGAAATTTCAGGTCCAAAAGATATACAGATAATTTTCACGAATTTTTACGGTGCAGTACCGAAAACTGTTTCAGGACAGCAACATCCCCAAATCTTACCTCGCTCAAATTAGAGGCTTCTCTTGGCACAAAAACGAAATAAAAAGGATAAGGAGAGGTTATTACAGTAGTAATAACTTCCAAGACTCAAATAAAAGAAAAAGAACTGAATGTAAAAACATTGGGTTATCTCTCAAAAGTGCTTTTCTTTAACGCCTTTGAGCTAGGCGTAGAAAATTGCGAATCAAGTATTTTCAGAAGAAGCATTAAGATCCATTGAAGAGGTCTTCTCAATAAGGCATTGTATTTCATCCACATAAGTTTTTGAAGACCCTTTGTGATCATGCTTTGGTTCACTCAAATCACTAAAAAGATTTTCAGGACAAATCCAATCAAAATTATTTTCGAAAGCTTCGTACAATCCCAAGAGTTTGCTAGGTATAGGTATCTCGGTTCCCTTATTGTTTGTACTAATAACCTATATAGGTGAACCCAACTTATTGAAGCGCTTAAGAACTTTCCTAGCTTCAATGGCAACATCTCTAAATTCTAAGCGCAAAGTTTCTAAGATAAAAGCTTTCTTTTCCGGATCCTCAATTTCATGAAGCTTAAGGAACATGTGTTGCATAAAAGGATTAAGGTTAGCAAACCTAGCTTCTAACATGTGAACTAAATAAGTAGAAGCAACTTTATAACTAGGAGCAAGCTCAACCAAACACTTTTCCTCAACTTCCTTATGCATACTAATATGATTAAAGAACTCCTCAATGTTACTTTTTCCAATAATCGAACCATTACCTACTGAGAGGTCCTCCAAAACGTACTTAGGGAACAACATAATGACTAGAAGTAAAGAAATAACAACTACCAAGGATTCTAATTTTTTTGGGTTTTTGATAAAACGAATGCAAGTAAAAATAAAGTAAAGCAAAACTTAAAACAAAGTAAAGGATGTGCGTGCGAAAACTCCCCTTGCAGAAGTCTTCTTCCTCCCCGGTAACGGCGCCAGAAAAACTTGATGGTGGCCGAGTTGATGAAGTAAATGACCGGCCAGTTGGAAAACCCCAAGAGCAAGGTGTGATGAATATAGCAGCAAGTTTTTCCCTCAGTAAGAAACCAAGGTTTAATCGTCCAGGAGGAGGATGTCAATATGACTGAAGGTGATGCCCGCTAGCTTGCGACATCTCCAGACAATTTATAGGGCGCCTCGTCCGAGCTTTGCTTTGCGAGCGGCAACATGGAACCTGCACACAACACAACCAAATACTTTGTTCCCAACTTACGATGAGGTTGTCAATCTCACCGGTTTGCTTGAAACAAAGGGTATGAGCGTATCGAGTGGAAAGTGATAATAGTATGCGAGTAAAGTAAACAGTGCGAGTAAAGTAAACAGGTGATAGCAATATAAAGGAAATATGACCGGGGTCCACAGTTCACTAGCGATGTCTCTCCATAAGATAAAATAATACAAGCTGGGTAAACGAATTACAGTTGGGCAATTGATAGAATAAAGATAACGTGCATATGATGAGAGGATCACTATGAGATTTACTCTGGGCATTACAACAAAATACATAGACCGCCATCCAACTGCATCTATGACTAATAATCCACTCACGGGAATATCGTCCGAACACCCCATGAGTATTAAGTTGCGAACAATAGATAATTGCATTAAGCAAAGTGTGTAATGTAAACAAAGCATATGCCCTCGAGCATATGAATATTGTTTTCCCCCTGGTAGCAACATCACATCTACAACCTTAGAGGTTTCTGTTACTGCCCCAGATTAAATAGAGGCATGAACCCACTATCGAGCGTAAATACCTCCTCTTGGAGTCACTAGCAACTACTCGGCCAAGATAGCTACTAACAATGGAGAGCATGCAAGATCATAAACAACATTGAGATAACAAAAGATAAATTTCAGTACTTCAACTCAAGCATAACACCAATATTCATCGGATCCTAACAAACCAAACATGTAGAATTACATAACGGTGATCTCAATCATGTAGGGCAGCTCATGAGATCTAAACATGAAGCACATGGTGGAGAAGACAACCATCTAGCTACTGCTATGGACCCATAGTCCAAGGTAGACTACTCACTCATTGCTCCGGAGGCAAGCATGGCGATGAAGAAGACCTTCGGTGGCGATTCCCCTCTCCGGCAGGGTGCCGGGAAGAGCTTCTAGACCCTCCCGATCTTCGGTTCAACGGCGGCGGCGGATCACAATGTGTTCTGGAAAACTGATCGGGTCCTTAGGTTTTTCTCGTCGGGGGGTCTTTATAGGCGAAGGGGCATCGTCAGAAGTGGACCGAGGCGGTCTCACACATAGGGGCGCGGCCCAGCCCCTGGCCGCGCCGCCCTGGTATTAGGGCCCCTCGTGGCCCCACTCCATCTCCTCTTTGGTTCTCTGGAAGCTTCGGTAAAATTCTGGGCGACTGGCTTTGGTTTCGTCCAATTCCGAGAATATTTCCTGTGTAACTTTTCTGAAACACAAAAACAGCAGAAAATAGGGAGCTGGCACTGTGGCGACTTGTTAGTAGGTTAGTTCCGGAAAATGCATAAAAGTGCCACGAAGTGTAACGAAATACTAAGCAAATGGTGTAAAAACAAGCATGGAGCATCAAAATTATGGATACGTTTGAGACGTATCAGGCACGACGTGATTCATTGGTACCTGTTCGACCGGATCATAGATGTGGTGCGTTGGATTAAAAGGAAAATGGGCGATCCAGATTAGCCCATACCCCTTCGTTAAGTGATTTGATCTAGGCCTCTGGATCCAGATCGGACGGTGACTAAGAGAGAAGGAGAAGAGGGCTTACCGGCTAGGGTTCCGGCGAGACTTCGCTGGTGAAGCGCGACCAGAGGTGGACGTCGGTGGCGATGCAAAGCCTCCTGGAGCAGGCAGAGGCGACGATGAGGTGCGCCGCGTCGAGTGGAGCTTGATGGTGGTGGAGGTGGTGCAGATTGGGGCGTGGCAGTGCGTAGGAGGGGCGGCTGGAGCTCGCAGTGTCTATGGAGGTTGCGCACGTGATTCCGACGATGTGAACGCGATCTCGCTGTGGGGTTTTGTGGAGAAGAGAGAGGGTAGGGAGGGGGTATTTATAGAGGGGAAGGCGTGGGCGAGGGGCTAGGGTTTTGGTGGGGTCATCATGGATCAGACGGCGGCGGAGGAAGCCGTGACCGGGCCGGTCTCTGGCGTGAGGAAGAAGCTGACAGGTGGGGCCCACCTGTCAGTGGCTGGGTGGCGACGTGCGTATACCCTTTTGGGCGCGGGAGGTAAACGGGCCGTGGGCCGGTTTCTGGCCTGGACCGAATCGGTCCCCACGGCCTTTTTATTTTTTATTATTTTTTTGTCCTTTTATTTTCTCCTTTTCTAAATTTCTATTCTAATTCAAAACAACTTCAATTCAAATCAAACAAAAACCTATAGTTTTCTAAAAATCAATCCTTTAAAACAGTATGAAACTAGTTTTCAAAATAAAATAAGGTTTTCAATAAAACTTTATATACTTAGCAAAAAGGGCTTTGCTTGCATAATGCAACAATAGAAATATGGTTTGAAAAATAATCCTTTGAAATCTGAGAAAATACTTTATAAAGTAACATTTTGAAATTCATTTTCAAACATAGTTTTGAAAATGCAAACTTTATTTATTATAAACCATTTGGTAAATACTTCCCATGCAAAATAGCTTGCATAGGTTTGGAAAAATACCAAATAGTATATTGAAATCTTATTTTCTCAAAAGAGTTCTTCAAGGATTCCTAGAAAGTTGAAATAGTTTTCTAATAAAGCTTTTGAATATACTCAAAAAGTTTTAAATCCCTGTGAAAAATCAATCAATACAAACAAAACTAATTTTTTTATTCCAAAATTTGATAAAAACCTGGGATGTTACAGGCCTGGGGGTGGCCCGCGCGACCACCTGGTGTGGCCGCCCCTTGGTCCACCTCCGGCTCTCCTTTGGACTCCGTCTTCATGTCAGGTAATTAGGAACTTCAGCTTTTGTTTCGTCCAATTCCGAGAATATTTCCTGTGTAACTTTTCTGAAACACAAAAATAGCAGAAAACGGGGAACCGGCACTGTGGATGTAGTGACCTCACCTTTTAAAGATGACGATCCCTGTGCTTTTCAGTGCTAGTCCCTGGATCAATGCTAGCACACACAGTTTAAGATGTAATATCAAGAAAGAAAGGTCATTTTATTACATCGCATGATCCGGCAATTACATAAAGAAACTTTACAATACTCATAGCATAAAGCTACCAGAGTTTACAACGAAATCAAAAATAGCATGGAGTCCTTCTTCTTCATGTGCCACAGGCGAACATGCTGCGGATAGACTCGTAACCCTGTCGTACCTTTCTTATCATCAAAACCTGCAACATGAAACATTGCAGCCACAAAGGGTCAATACACTTGAATTGTATTGGCAAGATGTCACCTTTTGGGTGGACACAAATGGAACCTAACACTTAAATGAATATTTGGCTAAGTGGATCTTCAGGCTAAGCTTGTAGAAAAGCAATTGTTTATCCTACTTTTCAAAAGATCTCATTTTTCTTTTAAAGCACTATTGGACACACTGGAATCCACCAGGTGCTCCTAGTGAATTATGCACACACAGGAATCCACCAGGTGTACATAATTATGATCACACAACAATCCCTTGTTAACCACTCAAGTTTTAATTTAAAGAAGTTGGGATGCGGAGATTCTTGAACAGCTTCAAAATCATGTCGCTCAAAATTATCCGTAACCGGGGACACGGCTAAGTACTTAGTTTTTAACCCTCTGCAGAGGTGGTGCACTTTTCCCACAAGACTCAGTCAACCTCTTTTGCCATGATGCTCATTTTGCTCAAATGGCCAAGTGAAGACTAAGACGAGACTTTTCAGAGGCAATCCCTCAGACCAACCCGGACGCGCTCCATCCTACAAATCACTACCACCCTCTATCCGTCTGGCTGAGTTCTCGCAACTTAGTTAGTCAAGACAGAGCCCATATGACACGTGGTTGCACTAGAAGCTTCACGACTTGAACGTCTCCAATCTCTTTATTCCTGGGTGGCCGTCCACAAGTGAGATACACATGACCGCCATAGAGATGGCTCTGGTGTAACCACTCAACATAAATCCATCTTACCAATTTCCACCTAGGTGTTTCATTAACTTAGTTGTTTTCTTAGTTTTTGCAAAACATAGTTTTCATACTTAATAAAAGAATCATGTGGAATCCCAACCACGATTTCTATAGCACAACTAGGCAATCTACACTTACGGTGTTTCTTCTAACAGGATATCAGGGGTATCCTAAATAGGAGATAGCAAGCATAACAATCTGCACATATATATTATTAAAAGAAGAGAAACACTACATGCATAGTAAAACATTGGGAATTTTATGAACAAGAGTGACACTTGCCTTAGTAATTTCTAAAGATTGTACTTCTCTTAAACAACACACGTGGCTCTCCGTACAACTATAAGATAGAAAGTAACACAACATAAACACACCATTCAAGGCAACATAATCAAATAAGACAACAAAAGTGTTTATTTGTTTTAGCTTAGTCTTCAGTTGTCTTAGTGATAAATGGACAAAAGATTGTGATAAGAGGTTGACTAGATATGGATGGAGAGAATGGCTAAGTCAAGATTGATGGGGGTTTTCTAAATTGTTAGGAAGTGTCAAACACTTATCAAAATAGCTTCAAGGTGATTCTTAGGCTTGGGTTGAGAAGTTGGATGGATAAATCCTAAGTGGTGAGGTTTGTCACTTTCATCTTCTTGACTTGGCCCTCTTCCCATGATCTTCTTGTTTTTTTCCTTTATCCTCCTTGTCTTCTCTTCTACTTCTTCTTTTTCCTTCATCGCCTTGTCTTCACTTCAACTTCTTCTCCATGGTCTTGATATGGGAAAACTTCTATGTCATATTGTTGGATTGGGGTAGTCAAAGTACTTAGAAGTATTTGGGTAAGATGAAGTTGATAGCTTGCACTTGGCAAAGGATAGAGGGTAGATTTTCACTAAGTCATGGTAGATTTGATGTGGTCATTAGAACTTAGGATATTTCACACTTTTTTGTTTAGTGGGACAAAAATCAAATAGCACAAGGTGCATGATAGCAATTAAGAATTTGTTATTTTCCAAGGTGCTTAAAACACAACTATTGCTTGTAATAGGATGAACTAGTGGAGTTGACTTTTCAATAATTGTAAAAAGTGTATGAAGTATTCTGGTGGGTTTTAATTATCAATGTAGGCAATTTTATAAAAGGAATTATGCCTAAAAAATATTTGTAGAATTAAATCAAGAGAGAAAATACTCAAATCCTCATTTGAATTTGAATACTTGATAAAATTGGTTCAAAAGATTTGTGAAGTGGTTCTACTGGACAGAGGATATCAATAAGATCCATTTGCAAAAAGAATCATCTGAATAGGATTTATAGAATTTGAACTATATCAAAAACACTCAAACTCACATATTTAAATTTGAATATTTTCAACTAGTTCAAAAGACAATTTTTATTACAGATTTGTGTTCTACACATTTTTAGGAGTCAGGGATATATTATTTGCAATTTTTGGATCAAAATAGCTTCAAGGTGATTCTTAGGCTTGGGTTGAGAAGTTGGATGGATAAATCCTAAGTGGTGAGGTTTGTCACTTTCATCTTCTTGACTTGGCCCTTTTCCCTTGATCTTCTTGTTTTTTTCCTTTATCCTCCTTGTCTTCTCTTCTACTTCTTGTTTTTCCTTTATCTCCTTGTCTTCACTTCAACTTCTTCTCCATGGTCTTGATATGGGAAAACTTCTATGTCATATTGTTGGATTGGGGTAGTCAAAATACTTAGAAGTATTTGGGTAAGATGAAGTTGATAGCTTGCACTTGGCAAAGGATAGAGGGTAGATTTTCACTAAGTCATGGTAGATTTGATGTGGTCATTAGAACTTAGGATATTTCAAACTTTTTTGTTTAGTGGGACCAAAATCAAATAGCACAAGGTGAATGATAGCAATTAAGAATTTGTTATTTTGCAAGGTGCTTAAAACACAACTATTGCTTGTAATAGGATGAACTAGTGGAGTTGACTTTTGAATAAGTGTAAAAAGTGTATGAAGTATTTTGGTGGGTTTTAATTATCAATGTAGGCAATTTTACAAAAGTAATTATGCCTAAAAAATATTTGTAGAATTAAATCTACAGAGAAAATACTCAAATCCTCATTTGAATTTGAATACTTGATAAAATTGGTTCAAAAGATTTGTGTAGTGGTTCTACTGGACAGAGGATATCAATAAGATCCATTTGCAAAAAGAATCATCTGAATAGGATTTATAGAATTTGAACTATATCAAAAACACTCAAACTCACATATTTAAATTTGAATGTTTTCAACTAGTTCAAAAGACAAATTTTATTACAGAATTGTGTTCTACACATTTTTAGGAGTTTAGGGATATATTATTTGCAATTTTTGGATCAGTAAATCAAAAGATATGAATTTTACAAGATTCAAACATTTTCTGGCTATTTAAATTAAACAAAAAAGGTGTATCGACGTGTCAGACACATGGCTGCTTCTGATTGGCGGTGTATGCTGACTGGGCTGTTGACTGGGCAGCCACGTGGGCGTACCGATTCGGTAAGAAAGAATAAAATGGAGCCATCAGATCCAGATCTGACGGTCAGGATTAGATCAACTTACCTAGGGTTCCGGTGGGTCGTCGGAAATGGAGATCCGACGGTGCTGCGCCCCGGTGGCCGACGGTGGAAATGCTCCGGTGAGGTCTGGCGATGTTGAGGTGGCTGACGGGGTGCGGCGTGATGCAGAGAAGACGATGGGGTGCTCGAGTACCTCTGTTGCGTCCTGCGACGATGCGGAGAGGCCGCTGGAGTTAGCAGCGCAGCGTTGAGGTTTCGGGTACGATCGAAATCAACGACACAAGAGGGTTCTAGGGCACAAAAACTTACAGGGAGATGTGCACAGAGTAGAGGAGTCGCTCAGTACCAAAAAGAGGCAGCAAAATCTCCTAGATTCACCGGAATCGAGCAAGGACGGTCGCAGGTACCTGCGGGCTTCGGTGAGCGATTTCAGTGGCTTGGCGGAATGATCGGGAGCAAGACGATGGGTGAAATGGAGAGGAGGGAGAGGACTTTTATAGGCGCAGCGTGGGGACGAAATGGGCAGGGAATCAATGGGTTTGATAAGGGAGAGAATTTACCGCGGCGGGCTCATCTCCGGCGTGATTTTCGGACCGAGGTTGAAGACGACCTGGCGCTGAGGCGTGGACCCACAAGTCAGTGAGAGAGAAGGGAGGAGGTTGTACCGATTCGGAATGTGGTTAAACGGGCCGTGGGCCTCTTCTGGCTCCGGGCTGATCGGTTTCCCCGCGGCCTCTTTCTAAATTTTTTCTTCTTTTCTCTTTTTCTTTTTCTGTTTCTTTATTCTTTCTTAACTTTTGCATTTTGGCTTCAATTTGATTCAGATTAACTTCTAAAATTTTCTAAAATTCAAAGAAACAAATTAGGACATTAATAAACATGTTTTCATAAATAAAACTAATTTCAAATAAAAACTTTATAAATTAGCCAAAGGGCTTATTTGCATAATAGAAAATGGTTTGAAAATAATCATTTTAAGATCAAGGCATAAACTTTATTAAAAATAGTATTTGAAATTTAATTCAAACATGCTTTTGGCATTGCAGCTTTATTTGATATAAATTGTTTTGTAAAATGTTTCCTTTGCAAATGTGCTTGCATAGTATTTGAATAAATACAAAATGGTATTTTGAAATCTTATTTTCTCAAATGAGTTCTTCAAGGAATAATAGAAAGTTTGAAATGGCTTTTCTAATAAGGTTTTAAAATAAATCAAAAAGTTTTAATTCCTTGTGAAATTTAAATCAATACAAACATACATGGTTCCTATTTTTATTTATTTTCACATTCCAAAATTTTGGGATGTGATAGACTACCACCCTTAAAAGAAATCTCGTCCCCGAGATTTGGAGAGGCTAGAAAGAAAGATGGGTTTGGGGTACTGGGTGGGCTACCACCCTTAAAAGAAACTTTTGTGGGTAGTCCAGGTCTTTGGGATCAGACGGGGCACACCTTGGTTTTGACTTGGCACTGGGTCATCTTTTGAACCCATAGTCAGTTCCTATCTTTATTTCCAATAGGTGGGTGTCTATTCACATACTATAGAATCCAATCTTCCTTAAGGTGGCTTGAGTATAGCTTGCCTCCATTGTAGTGCTTCAATCCAACAAGGACATTTGTTGAACTACTTTGGACACTGAAGAGTCACTCTTTGGGTCAATCAGAAGACCAAGTTAAGATGTTCTAATATCTTCATTTCATACCCTTCTTTGATCTTTGTAGACTTCCATCTTAGTATTGAAACTTCTTGTGCACCACTGTTGGATATATCTGAACTCTTAGGGTCATCCTCCATTGCAAGTCATCTTCAATGGTAAGCTTGTGCTTCAGCCTCATCGTATTCCTACACTTGGCAACACTTGCCTATCGTAAGGGTATAATATCCTATCCTCCTAAGGTTCAGGCTTAACGACATCATCTCTCTTGTAGGTATGTCACTTAAGATTTACCATTCCTCATAACAAGAGTGAACAATATGAGTGATCGTCATGGGGGCCAATCCATGTCGCACCCAATCATTACCTTGCATTTGGTTTGGTGCATCTCACATTCTAACTCTTGGTCTCCTCACTAGTTTGGACAATAGTTCTATGGATATTGAATCCATGTTTCAATTCCTGTTAAGAATTTTAGAAAACAAATCTATCGATCCTTAGCTAGCTATAGGTTTGCGTAAACTCTCATATGACATTAACTCTTAGCTTGAAGGTCCTTCGATTTGCCATCTCTTGTTCTATGCTTCTTCTTGATACTAAGCATCTTAGCTGGATCTGTCAATGTTATTGTCTTCATGGAGGCTTGTCAAGAAACACTTGTTTAGGTTTGAATAAGATGAGAATAGACAGAAGGGATCTAAAGAAAATTCCTACCAAACACTGCAGCTCAAGGTAATTCATCTTACAAACAAGATCTAACAAGCATTTGTCACATCAAACAACATCATTCAACCGCAAACAAACTAATATGACCATATCACAATTTGATATGATCATAATGTATTACGATGTTGTTCTTACATATAAGGATCTTAAATGGAGGTCCAATTAAAGTTTCTTGGATGTTCCAGGTAGTAGTCTACTCTTTTCATCTTTGGAATCCTTCTGGATGTACACTTGAGTCTTTCTACAAGTTCTTTGATAGCTTCCATGTAGTGCATCTTGCGAAGTAGAGGAATAATATACGAAGCATCAATCTCTTCTTGATAGTCTTCATGGGATAAGATCTCTAAAGAATGAGAAAGCATTTTTTTAACGTGAAGTAGACGAGAATAGAAGAAGTTAAAATTGCAAACACCTTTCTAATAAAAACCGAATTAGATAGATTTTTCATCCTAGGGCCTTCCTAATCTCTCTCATCTTCTTCTGCTAATCTCGAACATGAACTTCTCTTCTTGTTCTTAGAATACCTTCTCCTTCTCCTTGAGTTGGGCAAGTAGCTCATCGTTTGCAAAACAGTTCATTGGTCCTATTGTTATCAAGATCCTTCATAAGAATTTCTAAGTCCTAGAACTATTGATGCTTAGACCTTTTCTTCTACACTCCTTCAATTTGCTTCCTTTGATGATAGGGGTGGGTGGTTCTTGAAGTCCTTTGAGGTGTTGAAGTTGAAGCTCTTCGTCTTTGAGTTGAAATAAAGAGAAGTAGAAACAAAAATGACTAAGGTAAGAGTTTACGACATAATGAGTGTGTAATTTTTTTAACTTAGAAATAAGAGCAACTCCTATTTTTCTAAGGGGTTTTTTTGTCTAATCCTAGGGTCACGAACCTAAGGGCAACACAATGCTCTGATACCATCTGTAGTGAACCCACCTTTTAAAGATGACGATCCTTGTGCTTTTCAGTGCTAGTCCCTGGATCAATGCTAGCACACACAGTTTAAGATGTAATATCAAGAAACAAAGGTCATTTTATTGCATCGCATGATTCAGCAATTACATAAAGAAACTTACAATACTCATAGCATAAATCTATCAGAGTTTACAATGAAATCAAAAATAGCATGGAGTCCTTCTTATTCATGTGTCACATGCGAACATGCTGCAGATAGACTCGTAACCCTGTCATACCT
The DNA here is from genome assembly GCA_007115705.1 of Dactylis glomerata. Lineage (NCBI taxonomy): Eukaryota > Viridiplantae > Streptophyta > Magnoliopsida > Poales > Poaceae > Dactylis > Dactylis glomerata. Next base: position 2,786,495 of record QXEO01001278.1, on the reverse strand, counting down.
TTCTTATCGTCAAAACCTGCAACATGAAACATTGCAGCCACAAAGGGTCAATACACTTGAATTGTATTGGCAAGATGTCACCTTTTGGGTGGACACAAATGGAACCTAACACTTAAATGAATATTTGGCTAAGTGGATCTTCAGGATAAGCTTGCAGAAAAGCAATTGTTTATCCTACTTTTCAAAAGATCTCATTTTTCTTTTAAAGCACTATTGGACACACTGGAATCCACCAGGTGCTCCTAGTTAATTATGCACACACAGGAATCCACCAGGTGTACATAATTATGATCACACAACAATCCCTTGTTAACCACTCAAGTTTTAATTTAAAGAAGTTGGAATGAGGAGATTCTTGAACAGCTTCAAAACCATGTCGCTCAAAATTGTCCGTAACCGGGGACACGGCTAAGTACTTAGTTTTTAACCCTCTGCAGAGGTGGTGCACTTTTCCCACAAGACTCAGTCAACCTCTTTTGCCATGATGCTCATTTTGCTCAAATGGCCAAGTGAAGACTAAGACGAGACTTTTCAGAGGCAATCCCTTAGACCAACCCGGACGCGCTCCATCCTACAAATCACTACCACCCTCTATCTGTCTGGCTGATTTCTCGCAACTTAGTTAGTCAAGACAGAGCCCATATGACACATGGTTGCACTGGAAGCTTCACGACTTGAGCGTCTCCAATCTCTTTGTTCCTGGGTGGCCGTCCACAAGTGAGATACACACGACCGCCATAGAGATGGCTCCGGTGTAACCACTCAACATAAATCCATCTTACCAATTTCCACCTAGGTGTTTCATTAACTTAGTTGTTTTCTTAGTTTTTTCAAAAAAATAGTTTTCATACTTAATAAAAGAATCATGTGGAATCCCAACCATGAGTTCTATAGCACAACTAAGCAATCTACACTTACGGTGTTTCTTCTAACAGGATATCAGGGGTATCCTAAATAGGAGATAGCAAGCATAACAATCTACACATGCATATTATTAAAAGAAGAAACACACTACATGCATAGTAAAACATTAGGAATTTTATGAACAAGAGTGACACTTGCCTTTGTAATTTCTGAAGATTGTACTTCTCTTAAACAACACATGTGGCTCTCCGTACAACTATAAGATAGAAAGTAACACAACATAAACACACCATTCAAGGCAACATAATCAAACAAGACAACAAAAGTGTTTATTTGTTTTAGCTTAGTCTTCAGTTGTCTTAGTGATAAATGGACAAAAGATTGTGATAAGAGGTTGACTAGATATGGATGGAGAGAATGGCTAAGTCAAGATTGATGAGGGTTTTCTAAATTGTTAGGAAGTGTCAAACACTTAGAAAAATAGCTTCAAGGTGATTCTTAGGCTTGGGTTGAGAAGTTGGATGGATAAATCCTAAGTGGTGAGGTTTGTCACTTTCATCTTCTTGACTTGGCCCTCTTCCCTTGATCTTCTTGTTTTTTTCCTTTATCCTCCTTATCTTCTCTTCTACTTCTTCCTTTTCCTTCATCTCCTTATCTTCACTTCAACTTCTTCTCCATGGTCTTGATATGGGAAAACTTCTATGTCATATTGTTGGACTGGGGTAGTCAAAATACTTAGAAGTATTTGGGTAAGATGAAGTTGGTAGCTTGCACTTGGCAAAGGATAGAGGGTAGATTTTCACTAAGTCATGGTAGATTTGATGTGGTCATTAGAACTTAGGATATTTCACACTTTTTTGTTTAGTGGGACAAAAATCAAATAGCACAAGGCGCATCATAGCAATTAAGAATTTGTTATTTTTCAAGGTGCTTAAAACACAACTATTGCTTGTAATAGGATGAACTAGTGGAGTTGACTTTTGAATAAGTGTAAAAAGTGTATGAAGTATTCTGGTGGGTTTTAATTATCAATGTAGGCAGTTTTACAAAAGGAATTATGCCTAAACAATATTTGTAGAATTAAATCTAGAGAGAAAATACTCAAATCCTCATTTGAATTTGAATACTTGATAAAATTAGTTCAAAAGATTTGTGCAGTGGTTCTACTGGACAGAGGATATCAATAAGATCCATTTGCAAAAAGAATCATCTGAATAGGATTTATAGAATTTGAACTATATCAAAAACACTCAAACTCACATATTTAAATTTGAATGTTTTCAACTAGTTCAAAAGACAAATTTTATTACATAATTGTGTTCTACACATTTTTAGGAGTTCAGGGATATATTATTTACAATTCTTGGATCAGTAAATCAAAAGATATGAATTTTACAAGATTGAAACATTTTCTGGCTATTTAAATTAAACAGAAAAGGTGTATCGACGTGTCAGACACATGGCTGCTCCTGATTGGCGGTGTATGCTGACTGGGCTATTGACTGGGCAGCCAGATCTGATGGTGAGGATTAGATCAGCTTACCTAGGGTTCCGGTGGGTCGTCAGAAATGGAGATCCGGCGGTGCTGCGCCCCGGTGGCCGACGGTGGCAATGCTCCGGTGAGGTCTGGCGATGTTGAGGTGGCTGACGGGGTGTGGCGTGACGCAGCGAAGACGATGGGGTGCTCGAGTACCTCTGTTGCGTCCTGCGACGATGCGGAGAGGCCGCTGGAGTTAGCAGCGGGGCGGTGAGGTTTCGGGTACGGTCGAAATCAACGACACAAGAGGGTTCTGGAGCACAAAAACTTACAGGGAGATGTGCACAGAGTAGAGGAGTCGCTCAGTACCAAAAAGAGGCAGCAAAATCTCCTGGAGTCGCCAGAATCTAGCAAGGATGGTCACAGGTACCTGCGGGCTCCGGCGAGCGATTTCAGTGGCTTGGCAGAACGATCGGGAGCGAGACGATGGGTGAAATGGAGAGGAGGGAGAGGACTTTTATAGGCGCGGCGCGGGGATGAAATGGGCAGGGAATCAATGGGTTTGATAAGGGAGAGAATTTACCGTGGCGGGCTCATCTCCGGCGTGATTTCCGGACCAAGGTTGAAGATGACCTAGCGCTGACGCGTGGGACCCACAAGTCAGTGAGAGAGAAGGGAGTAGGTTGTACCGATTCAGAATGCGGTTAAATGGGTCGTGGGCCTCTTCTGGCTCCGGGCCGATCGGTTTCCCCGCGGCCTCTTTCTAATTTTTTTTCTTCTTTTCTCCTTTTCTTTTTCTATTTTATTTATTCTTTCTTAACTTTTGCATTTTGGCTTCAATTTGATTCAGATTAACTTCTAAAATTTTATAAAATTCAAAGAAACAAATTAGGACATTAATAAACATGTTTTCATAAATAAAACTAATTTCAAATAAAAACTTTATAAATTAGCCAAAGGGCTTATTCGCATAACAGAAAATGGTTTGAAAATAATCATTTTAAGATCAAGGCATAAACTTTATTAAAAATAGTATTTGAAATTTAATTCAAACATGCTTTTGGCATTGCAGCTTTATTTGATATAAATTGTTTTGTAAAATGTTTCCTTTGCAAATGTGCTTGCATAGTATTTGAATAAATACAAAATGGTATTTTGAAATCTTATTTTCTCAAATGAGTTCTTCAAGGAATAATAGAAAGTTTGAAATGGCTTTTCTAATAAGGTTTTAAAATAAATCAAAAAAAATTAATTCCCTGTGAAATTTAAATCAATACAAACATACATGGTTCCTATTTTTATTTATTTTCACATTCCAAAATTTTGGGATGTGACAGTGTCATCTTGTTAATAGGTTAATTCCGAAAAATGCATAAAAATGCCACAAAGTGTAAACAAAACACAAAGCAAATAGTGTATAAACAAGCATGGAGCATCAAAAATTATAGATACGTTTGAGTTGTATCAAGCATCCCCAAGCTAAACTCCTGCTCGTCCACGAGTAGGTAAGTGATAACAAAACAATAATTTTTGAGGTGACATGCACCAACACAATCTTGATCAAAACGATGTAAAGCATTGAGTGATGAGATCAAAGTACTCTAAACATGGGCATAAAAGATATAATCTTGACAATAGAACATAGTAACCATGTTATAACATGAAAAGTAACACAAACAAAAGATCATGAGTAATAATGCATTGATAGTCAATTGTTTGTTTCAAGCATACAGAAAAACTTAGCAAAGTGGTATTCAGCTTGTCCCTCATGGGGTAGCAAATCATAAATGCATAGGACACCTTCAAGTTTAAGAGGGCGTATAGATACAAATTATTTGAGAACAAGTAATACCATAATCATGAATCAATCAATAATAAATTTTGGGAACATGCGGATTATACTCAGAATGACAACTATGCTCTCTTAGACAGAGCATAAAGGTAGATGGTGAAGACTCAACATAAAAGTAAAAGAAAGGCCCTTCGCAGAGGGAAGCAGGGATTTAGCATGTGCTAGAGCTTTTCATTTGTAAAACAGAGATACTTTTTTTTGACAGGTGGTTGTTCTAGTCAACGACTGGCAATGGGGTTCTTGCTATCTTCCATACTAACAAGTTGAGAGCGGTTCTGAGTTCTTTGAAAAATTGGCACATTTGTGCTCTTTTATAAAGCTTGGCACTCCTTCCCACTTTTCTTTTCACAAACCATGGCTAACCGAATCCTTCGGGTGCCCACCAACTTTCACATACCATGGAGGAGTGCATTTTTTCTACTTTTTATTAAGGTTACAATGGTCTGACCAGCTCCCTTGCAAAATTAGTGACGAGCAAGTGAAGCATGCAAGTCAAGGGGTACTTAATTCAATATGGAAGACAGCAAACCCGACCACTACGTCATCATGAGCTGAAAACAGTGTAAAAAAATGAGAAGTATTTTGAAAGGTTTTTTGAAAGGTAGCACATTAAAATTTAATTAGAATGGCTTGAAAATACCATGCATAGGAATTTATAGTGGAATCTTTGAAATAACTTGGTTTTGGTAGTTGGATGCACGAGAAGTATTCCTTCTCAGTACAAATGAAGGCTAGCAAAAGACTGAGAGCAACCAACTAAGAGAGCAATAGCGGCCATAATCATGCATAGCGACAAAACATTATAAACCAAAGCATAAAGTGGTATCACAAGTAAAAACCAAATGATCATAGAGGCTTGAGGCAACTAGTTTGTGGTCAAACATGGTGTGAGCATGCGCCAAGTCAACCCAAATAAAGCATCAAAGGAGAATACCACAATATTAGGCTCCCATATAATAAAAACAACACATGATTCTTTCAAAGGCACATTAAGCAATCTCAGTCATTTGAGACAAGTCATGCTACAGCAAAAAATACTAAGCATATAATCAAAATAATATCAAGCATGACATGCAAAAGTCTAAGCCACGGTCTAACCAAGCTCCCATTTGTACCACTGTCGTCATGGTGAAACAACATATGCCGTGGGATGGCTAAAATGGGGGCCAAACTAAGTACTGGAGGATTTGGGAGAGGGAAACATACTAAAAAGCATGACAGACAAGAACACACAATCTACCCAGGTTCGGGGCTCTCGTAAGGAGATAACACCCCTACTCCTGCACTACTGTCGGTATATATTTGGATCGATGGAGGTACACCAATGGTGCTTCCAAGCTCTCTGTGAGAGGAGGAAGATGAACTATGAACTGAGAGACTAGAGTGTGACCAACCCTTGGCTAGGGATCCTTGTGCCACCTTATATAGTGGTGGCCAGGGTTACAACGGTCATCTAAGAGCAGATGATAGCAACTACAGTTCAAATAGGACAAGGTGACGATGTCAGCCCACCCTTGACTTTATCCCTGATTTCTCTCGATGGGACTCAGCATCCCCATACCTTGTACTTGCTTGACTATGACCTTACCACTATGGTGGCAAGGACTATACTTTAGCACAGTGTCATCATGATCTTCCTCCATGCTGGGAAGGTTCTCTCCTTGATTGTAGGGATGTGACCCTCTAGTTGACTTATGTATACCAGATATAACCGTTGGTTATATCCCGGACCTATATGCCGGACCACTGACCCCTGGTCGGGTAATCCGGCATGCCCTGTTCCTGCACAATATATCAACTAGATTAGGCTGACATATTATATATATGCTGGCATATTACACAATGTACTCCAGCTATGCCGACATTTCTGAATACTAGCTGGGATACGGCTTATATGCCGGCTTGGCCGATACTCCTCTATGTCGGCCAGGCCCAATCTTGGTCAAACACAACAAAGTCAATCTCTTATCCCATCTCTTTCTAGTCTCTTGACCCTACCGGGGTCATCTCCCTGACATTAGTCCCCGAAGCTATCGAGGTCCCCCAGTCTTAACTGAGGGGCCTTGGCAGGTTCAACATACTACCTTCTCTTTATGATATCCCGGCTCTTACTTATATGCCAGAGATTAACTTATATGTCGGACATTAATTCATATACCGGCCATCCGCCAGTATACCGGCACTTCTTTCTTCTCTAAAAAATATTCCGGCCGGTCCCGAGGGTATTCCGGACGGAACATGTTTCTCATTGATCTTGCCATCACTTACCTCAATCTTCCTTGAGAAGCCAAGTCTGACACATCGCCTCAAAACTTGTAACTGCTCTACCACTACGAACGGTCACATCAAGTGATGGTTTGCAGTGTGATCATTGCTATTAATAACTGTAGCAATCACTGCCATTATGCGCCTAGTGGCACGGTTATTCGAACCACCGCCCTGATACGTCTCCAACGTATCTATAATTTTTGATGCTCCATGCCTGTTTTTAGACCATTTGCCAAATGTTTCGTTACACTTCGTGGCACTTTTATGCATTTTCCAGAAATAACCTACTAACAAGTCGCCACAGTGCCAGTTCCCCATTTTCTGTTGTTTTTGTGTTTCAGAAGTGCTACACAGGAAATATTCTCGGAATTGGACGAAACAAGTTCCTGAAGTCTTATTTTTCTCGGAAGCTTCCAGAGATCCACGAGGGCCCCACACACCAGGGCAGCACGGCCCAGGCCCTGGCCGCGCCCCCTATGTGTGAGGGCACCTCGGTCCACCTCTGACGATGCCCCTTCGCCTATAAAGACCCCCCGACAGAAAAAACATAAGGACCCGATCAATTTTCTAGAACACATCGCGATCTGCCATCGCCGTCGACCCAAAGATTGGGAGGGTCCAGAAGCTCTTCCCGGTACCCTGCCAGAGTGGGGAATTGCCACCGGAGGTCTTCTTCATCGCCATGCTTGCCTTCGGAGTGATGAGTGAGTAGTCTACCTTGGACTATGGGTCCATAGCAGTAGCTAGATGGTTGTCTCCTCCACCATGTGCTTCATGTTTAGATCTCATGAGCTGCCCTACATGATTGAGATCACCGTTATGTAATTCTACATGTTTGGTTTGTTGGGATCCAATGAATATTGGTGTTATGATTGAGTTGCTATACTGAAATATATTGTATGTTATCTCTATGTTGTTTATGATCTTGCATGCTCTCTGTTGTTAGTAGCTATCTTGGCCGAGTAGTTGCTAGTGACTCCAAGAGGGGGTATTTATGCTCAATAGTGGGTTCATGTCTCTATTTAATCTACGGGAGTGACAGAAACCTCTAAGGTTGTAGATGTGTTATTGCTACTAGGGAGAAAACATCATTCATATGCTCAAGGGCATATGCTTTGTTTACATTACACACATTGCTTAATGCAATTATCTGTTGTTCGCAACTTAATACTCATGGGGTGTTCAGATGATATCCCTGAGAGTGGATTATTAGTCATAGATGCAGTTGGATGGCGGTCTATCTATTTTGTTGTAATGCCCAGAGTAAATTGCATAGTGATCTTCTTGACATATCACATTTATCATTATTCTATCAATTGCCCAACTGTAATTTGTTTACCCAGCATGTGTTATTTATCTTATGGAGAGACACCACTAGTGAACTGTGGACCCCGGTCCTATTTCCATCATATTGCTATCACCTGTTTACTTTACTCGCACTGTTTACTTTACTCGTATATTATTATCACTTTCCACTCGATACGCTCATACCCTTTGTTTCAAGCAAACCGGTGAGATTGACAACCTCATCACAAGTTGGGAACAAAGTATTTGGTTGTGTTGTGTGCAGGTTCCGCGTTGCTGCTCGCAAAGCAAAGCTTGTACGACGCGCCACATATATAAATTGTCTGAAGCTGTCGCTAAGCCAGTCTGCATCACCTTCAGTCGTATTGTCTGCTCTTCTCCTGATCGACATACCTTGGTTCTTAACTGAAGGAAAACTTGCTGCTATATTCATCAAAACCTTCTCTTAGGGTTTTCCAACTGGCCGGTCATTTACTACAAGCCAACAAGTTTTCTGGCTTCATCATCACCGTGCCCCCACCAAGCTTTTCTGGAGCCGTTGCCGAGGAAGAAGTGGAAGACCTCTGCAAGGGGAGTTTTTCGCACACACATCCTTTACCTTGGTTTAAATTTTGCTTTACTTTATTTTTTTACTTGCATCATTTTATATCAAAAACCCAAAAAAATTAAATATCCTTGGTAGTTGTTTTTACTTGTCTGCTTTTAGTTTGCTAAAATGAGTAATCCTGAAGTAGAAGTTCGTAGTTTTAAGCAACAAGGGGGAGAAAGTTTAAAAGATGCTTGGTACCGTATTAACAATGCCCATCATAGGTGTACAAAAAAGCATTCTACCACGATCCTCCTTAGAATTTTTTATGTTGGTATATCTAGTTGGAATAGGTATGTTCTTGATACTCTTACAGGAGGTAATTTTATGGGTACTCCCGCTGGAGAAGCATGCACTATAATTGAAAGTTTAGTGGGAATACCACCTATTCATGTTGCTAAAACCGAGACCACCTTGGAGGAGGTGTTAGAAAGGCTCAGCTCTTTAGAGAAAAGTTTGCCAAGTATCCTAGAAAATGCTAGCCGAGTTAGTGAATTAATAGAAAATATTGGTAAGAGAATCACCATTTTAGAGGCTAGCACTACTCTTGATAATCAAAACTGAAGGATTGGTAAAGTAGAGGAGTCTATGGAAACTCTTAGTTTAATCTTCTCTTCTCGTAAATTTAAGAAAGAGAAAGTGTTTGTTGGAAAAGAGCAAAAATTTATGTATGTTCCCAAGGTTTCTGCGCTTAAACCTCAACATGTTCTTAAAATTGGTAAGACTTTTAGTTCCACTAAGAGTGACTTGCAGGTTGAATCATCTTCGGGAACTTCCAAGGAGCCTACTGAGGTAATTGATACTTCATCACTTGATGTTACTTGATTCGCAAATTTTCTACGCCTAGCTCAAAGGCGTTAAAGAAAAGCACTCTTGGGAGATAACCCAATGTTTTCTTTTCAGTACTTTTTCTTTTATTTGAGTCTTGGAAGTCATTACCACTGTAATGACCTCTCCTTATCCTTTTTATTTTATTGTTGTGCCAAGAGAAGCCTCTAATTTGAGTGAGGTAAAGATTTAGGGATGTTGCTGTCCTGAAACAGTTTTCGGTGCTGCACCGTAAACATTCGTAAAAATTTTCTGTATATCTTTTGGACCTAAAATTTCTTGTGCATATGCCCCAGGTTATATCCAAATTTTTGTTAGCTAAACACTTTTTGACTTGAGCAACAGAAAACCCCTCAAAAATTCGACCTTTGTCAGCTGTTCTGTTTTGACAGATTTCTACCACTATTCATTTTTGCCGCTTTATCGCTTTCTTTTTTAGTTCTTTTGATCACGGAACTTTTGGGGAAGTTGCTACAGTAGTATATACTTAATATGTGGTGGTTTTGGGTTGAAACCTGAAGCAAAAAGAGGTTGATTATATGTTATGCTTGCACTAATGTTGCTAATAGATTTGTGTTTAGTTTTGTATGAAGGAAGTTTTCAAGTGTAGGGATTGGAGAATGATGAGATGAGTTGAAGAATGGACAAAAGCTCAAGCTTGGGTATGCCCATTCATCACCCTAAGAAATATCCAAGAAGTACAAGCGTCAAAGCTTGGGGATGCCCCCGAGGCACCCCTTCTTCATCGGCAAAAATCAGGTCACCTTTCAAGACACTATATTTTTATTGCTTCATGCACTACGTGTTTCTCTTGGAGCGTCAGTTGTTTTAGTTTTCTTAGTTAGTGTAGTTTTGTTTGCTGTAATAAATGGTTGGACCCCAACAAATTTCCTTTGGAGAAGTTGCCTTGTTTTTCATTTGCCAAGAACGCTCTAGTTTACATTCTTATCAAAAACCGAGTCTTCTTCTTTTGGTTTTTGTTTTTGCCTTGATTTGTGTTCAAACCTTGTCATATCTTTTCATCAAGGTGTATTTTTGCCTCTTATCTTTATTGGTTTTCATCAAAAGGGGTCTTTATAAAAATTTCAAATGGTGTTGGAAAAGAGAAAAAGTTTTATGCAAAAAAGTGGTACAAGAAGGAGCTTGTGTAGACTGCGGCTTAGGCTCTTGCATGCTCTCCGTTGTTAGTAGCTATCTTGGCCGAGTAGTTGCTAGTGACTCTAAGAAGGGGTATTTATGCTCGATAGTGGGTTCATGTCTCTATTTAATCTGGGGGAGTGACAGAAACCTCTAAGGTTGTAGATGTCTTGTTGCTACAAGGGAGAAAACAACATTCACATGCTCAAGGGCATATGCTTTGTTTACATTACACACATTGCTTAATGCAATTATCTGTTGTTCGCAACTTAATACTCATGGGTGTTCGAATGATATCCCCGAGAGTGGATTATTAGTCATAGATGCAGTTGGATGGCGGTCTATGTATTTTGTTGTAATGTCCAGAGTAAAGTGCATAGTGATCTTCTTGACATATCACGTTTATCTTTATTCTATCAATTGCCCAACTGTAATTTGTTTACCCAGCATGTGTTATTTATCTTATGGAGAGACACCACTAGTGAACTGTGGACCCCGGTCCTATTTCCATCATATTGCTATCACCTGTTTACTTTACTCGCACTGTTTACTTTACTCGCATATTATTATCACTTTCCACTCGATACGCTCATACCCTTTGTTTCAAGCAAACCGGTGAGATTGACAACCTCATCGCAAGTTGGGAACAAAGTATTTGGTTGTGTTGTGCGCAGGTTCCGCATTGCTACTCGCAAAGCAAAGCTTGGACGAGGCGCCACATATATAAATTGTCCAAAGCTGTCGCTTAGCCAGTCCGCATCACCTTCAGTCGTATTGTCCGCTCTTCTCCTGATCGACATATCTTGGTTCTTAACTGAGGGAAAACTTGCTGCTTTATTCATCAAAACCTTCTCTTGGAGTTTTCCAACTGGCTGGTCATTTACTACAAGCCAACAAGTTTTCTGGCTTCATCATCACCGTGCCCCCATCACGCCCCACGTAGCACCCACACATGGCACACGCGCGCAGTAATTGTCGGGGTAGTGGAACACTCATACTGCGCCCACGACCTCTGCCCTGGGGTATAAATAGGGGAACGGGGTAACTTAGCCACTTTTACCCCACTCCTTCTTGTTCCTCGGGCTCTTCACCTCGAGTTCTCCTCCGCCGGACCACCGTGAGTCTGCATCGCCGTCGTTCCAGTTCATGCCGGCGCCATTGCCCACGACGCCCCGGCCTCTTTCTCAACACCACCGCTGCTCTTCTTCCCCGACGGTGTACCGCTCGGGCTCGGTGAAGTCCTCTTCTTCACTGTGAGCTTGGTACTGCACCGCCGCCGACGCCATAACTTCGGTGAGTTCTTCCTCTTCTCCGTGTTCCTCTTCCTTCATGCATCTTTGTAGCTTTGCACTAGTAACTCCATCTGCCTAGATCTCCCTTTATTACTTAGCTTGACATCTGGTTGATTCGATTAGCATTTCTTGTATCCTTCTTGGTGAAGTTCATAGTTCTTCATCGTAGGATTTCCCCCCGAATTATCCTTGATTTAACTGTGACCATAGATCTAACATTCTTGCTAACTTGTGCGAGATCTGTTTCCCGGAGAGACTGACTTTCCCCCTTTATCTGCTTCTGCTAGGACTGACACTACGAGACTCCGACTCTCACGCCCTGTCCCAACCAAATTAATGGCCTCCTCCAGTATGACGGCCACCTCTGCGCTGGAAGACAGTACTCTGGCTCAACCTCAGGGACGTTCTGGCTGGGAAGGGTCTGAAGTTATCCCGACCGACATAGAGTGGATTATCAACACCCGGCATATCCCGGCCGGAGTATCATGTCGGCTACCCGCCGGTGAAGTAGTGCCGGCACCTGAGGCCACTGAGAGGGTGGTTTTCATAGCACACTTTGAGCGAGGATCCGCTCTCCCGGCTAGTGACTTTTTCCGGGACTTCTTGGATTACTACGAGCTCCAGCAACATCATCTGCCGGCAAATGCAGTTATGACTCTTGATGGCGTGGTGATGATGGTGTGGGAGCTTCTTCTTCAATCCATGGCAACGGCGACAGAAAACTTCTAGTGCCAAGTTGACGTGGGAATATGTAGTAAATGACCGGCCAGTTGGAAACCCCAAGAGAAGGTTTGATGAATATAGCAGCAAGTTTTCCCTCAGTTATGAAACCAAGGTTATCCATCCAGTAGGAGGAAGTCAATACGACTGAAGGTGATGCTGCTAGCTTCACGACAGCTTCGGACAATTTATAGGGCACCTCGTCCAAGCTTTGCTTTGCGAGCGGCAACGTGGAACCTGCACACAACACAACCAAATACTTTGTTCCCAACTTACGATGAGGTTTTCAATCTCACCGGTTTGCTTGAAACAAAGGGTATGAGCGTATCGAGTGGAAAGCAATAGTAGTATGCGAGTAAAGTAAACATGTGATAGCAATATAAAGGAAATAGGACCGGGGTCCACAGTTCACTAGTGGTGCCTCTCCATAAGATAAAATAACATATGCTGGGTAAACAAATTACAGTTGGGCAATTGATAGAATAAAGACAACATGCATATGTCGAGAGGATCACTATGAGATTTACTCTGGCATTACAACAAGATACATAGACCGCCATCCAACTACATCTATGACTAATAATCCACTTGTGGCAAATCAATCCGAGAACTTCACAAGTATTAAGTTGCGAACAACAGATAATTGCATTAAGCAAAGTGTGTAATGTAAACAAAGCATATGCCCTTGAGCATATGAATGTTGTTTTCCCCCTAGTAGAAATAGCACATCTACAACCTTAGAGGTTTCTGTCACTCCCCCAGATTAAATAGAGGCATGAACCCACTATCGAGCATAAATACCCCCTCTTGGAGTCACTAGCAACTACTCAGACAAGATAGCTACTAACAACAGAGAGCATGCAAGATCATAAACAACATAGAGATAACATAAGATAATATTCAGTACATCAACTCAATCATAACACCAATATTCATCGGATCCCAACAAACACAACATGTTGAATTACATAACGGTAATCTTGATCATGTAAGGCAGCTCATGAGATCTAAACATGAAGCACATGGTGGAGAAGACAACCAACTAGCTACTGCTATGGACCCATAGTCCAAGGTAGACTACTCACTCATCACGCCGGAGGCAAGCATGGCGATGAAGAAGACATCTGGTGGTGATTCCCCTCTCCGGGATGGTGTCGGGAAGAGCTTCTGGACCCTCCCGATCTTCGGGTCGACGGCGGCGGCGGATCGCGATGTATTCTGGAAAAGTGATCTGGTTTTTAGGTTTTTCTCATCGGGGGGTCTTTATAGGCGAAGAGGCGGCGTCAGAAGTGGACCAGGGGGCCCACACCATAGGCCGGCGTGGGCCAGGGGTGGGCCGCGCCCCCTGGTGGTGTGGCCGCCCTCTGGCTTGGCTCCGTCTCCTCTTCGGTCTTTTGGAAGCTCTGTTAAATATCTGGACGTCTGGCTTTGGTTTCGTCCAATTCCGAGAATATTTCCTGTGTAACTTTTTTGAAACACAAAAATAGCAGAAAATAGGGAACTACCACTGTGGCATCTCGTTAATAGGTTAGTTCCAGAAAATGCATAAAAACGCCACAAAGTGTAACGAAACACTAAGCAAATAGTGTAAAAACAAGCATGGAGCATCAAAAATTATGGATACGTTGGAGACGTATTAGCATCCCCAAGCTTAACTCCTGCTCGTCCTCGAGTAGGTAAGTGAAAACAAAAGAAATAATTTTTGAGGTGACATGCACCAACACAATCTTGATCATCTATGTAAGCGTTGTGCGCTGGGATCAAAAGAACTTAAAACATGGGCATGAAAGATATAATCTTGATAGAAGAAACTTAGCAACCATGTTATAACATGAAAAAGAACACAAATGCAAGATCATGAAAATGAAACAATGAAAGTCAAACGTGTGTTCAAATCATAAGGAAAAACATACAAATGGTTTTCAGCTTGTCCTTCATGGAGAGCAAAACATAAATGCATAGGACACCTTCAAGTTTAAGAGGGCGACTAGATACAAATAATTTGAGAACAAGTGAAACCAACAATATGAATCAATCAATGAAAACTTTGGGACAATGCACATTATACTCAGAATGACAACTATGCTCTCTTAACTGTGCATAAAGGTAGAAGGTGGTGACTCAACATATAAGTAAAAGAAAGGCCCTTCACGGAGGAAAGCAGTGATTGCAAGTTTTATAAACCTTCAAAAATTATGGTACTTACCGGCTTTGAGCTCTCATTGCCCCCATCATAAGTATCTTGAATGGTTAAAGTTAATGCGAGTACACTTATGCTGCATATGCTTGACAAATCATAAGTTGAAAACCTCATGTCCCGTGAAGTACGAATACCCAAACCTCATGCTACTTTACTTAGAGTCCCAAGCAAGCTCTTGTCATTGTAAGTATACACGTATCATCGAGAAATGCCAATGGGGTACCTCCGTGCCCAATGACATGGAACAAGCCCACACAAAATGACAGGACAAACATACAATGAACACCTCGGCATCTCTTTTATTTACCATTGGTATAGCTTTTTATTGTGAGATGCGTCGTCGAATGTTCACTATGGGCATGCTGTACATTTCCACCATGAATTATGCATGGCTTAGATTAGCGGCCCAGGCATTTCTCTAACACGTATACAAACTCTATGATCCCGCAAGATTCCCAATTCATTTCACACCGCGAGTATCCATAAACAAAAGATCACGATATCAACTCAAATGAAAGATAGTGCAATGTTGAAAGCTTGTCCCATGACGACATGGCTGGGCTAATTTTCAACTTACAACTTGCAAGCATAACAACTCAATATAAGAGAGCCACAATGTCAAAATTTTAAAACGAGAAAAGTAAAGTGTGCCATCAGGTTCGTGAGAGCTTTACTGACCAATTTTTGCATAACACCAAAAGAGTTTAATTTGAAGGATAGATAAAAGCAAGTCAAATGTACTTTGGAATAGCAAATTGCTAATAGGTATGTATGGTGGACACTTTGGAACAACTTGGTTTTTAGGAGTTGGATGCACGAGTAGAGCTCATACTCGGTACAAAATGAGGGCTAGCAAAATACTGGGAGCGACCAACTAAGAGAGCAATAATGGTCATAATCATGCAAAGCGACAAAGCGACATTAAAAGAAGCATAAGATGGCATAAAAAGTCAAAAAATAAATGATCATAGAGGCTTATGGCGACTTTGTATGAGTCTAACATGTGTGAGCATGCGCCAAGTCAACCCAAATAAAGCATCAAAGGAGAAAACCAAAATAATGCTTCCAAATAATTAAAACAACGCATGATTTTTTTAAAGGCTCATTAAGCAATCTCAGTCATTTGAGACAAGTCATGCTACAGCAAAACCACTAAGCATGCTATCAAAAACACATCAAGCACGACATGCAATAGCCTAGGCCGCAGTCTACACAAGCTCCTTCATGTACCACTTTTTTGCATAAAGCTTTTTCTCTTTTCCAACACCATTCAAACTTTTTATAAACAACTCTTTTGATGAAAACCAACATGGACCAGAGGTCAAAATACACCTTGATGCAAAGATATAGCAAGATCTGAACACAAATCAAGGTGAAAATTGAAAGCTAAACGCAGTTCTAGAAAAAGAGGAACACTCGTTAAAATCTGTTTTTCACTCTTATCGCTCAACGAGTGTTCTTGGCAAATGAAAAACAAGGCAACTTCTCCAAAAGGAATTTGTTGGGGTCCAACCATTTATTGCAGAAAACAAAACTAAACAAAACTGAAAACTAAAAATAACTAACGCTCCAAGAAAAACGCATAATGCATGAAGCAATAAAAATATAGTGTTTTGAAAGGTGACCTGATTTTTGCCGATGAAGAAGGGGTGCCTCGGGGGCATCCCCAAGCTTTGAAGCTTGTACTTATTGGATATTTCTTGGGGTGACATGGGCATCCCAAGCTTGAGCTTTTGTCCATTCTTCAACTCATCTCATCATTCTCCAATCCCTACACTTGAAAACTTCCTTCATACAAAACTAAACACAAATATATTAGCAACATTAGTGTAACTATAACATTGAATAAACCCTTTTTGCTTTAGGTTTCAACTCAAAACCACCACATATAAAGCATATACTACTGTGGAAACTTCCCCAAAAGTTCGTGATCAAAAGAACTAAAAAAGAAAGCGATAAAGCGGCAAACACAAATATTGGCAGAAATCTGTCAAAACAGAACAGCTGACAAAGGTCGAATTTTTAGAGGGTTTTTTGTTGCTCAAATCAAAAAGTGTTATACTAATGAAAGTTTGGATATAACCTGGGGCATATGCACAAGAAATCGCAGGTCCAAAAGATATACAGAGTATTTTCACGAATTTTTATGGTGCAGCACCGAAAACTGTTTCAGGACATCAACATCCCCAAATCTTACCTCACTCAAATTAGAGGCTTCTCTTGGGACAAAAAACGAAATAAAAAGGATAAGGAGAGGTTATTACAGTAGTAATAACTTCCAAGACTCAAATAAAAGAAAAAGTACTAAAAGTAAAAACATTGGGTTATCTCCCAAGAGTGCTTTTCTTTAATGCCTTTGAGCTAGGCGCAGAAAGTGTGAATCAAGTATTTTCGAAAGAGGCATTAAGATCAACTGGCGAAGTCTTTTCAATAAGGCATTGTATTTCGTCCACATAAGTTTTTGAAGACCCTTTGTGATCGCGCTTTGGTTCGCTCAAATCACTAAAAAGATTTTTGGGACAGATCCAATCAAAATTATTTTCAAAAGCTTCATACAATCCCAAGAGTTTGCTAGGTATAGGTATTTCGGTTCCCTCATTGTTTGTAATAACAACCTTTATATGTGAACCAAGCTTATTAAAGCGCTTAAGAACTTTCCTAGCTTCAATGGCCATATCTCTAAATTCTATGCGCAAGGTTTTCAAGATAAAAGCTTTCTTTTCAGGATCCTCAATATCATGAAGCTTAAGAAACATGTATTGCATAAAAGGATTAAGGCTAGCAAACCTAGCTTCTAACATGTGAATTAAATAAGCAGAGGCAACTTCATAACTAGGAGCAAGCTCAGCCAAAGACTTTTCCTCAACATCTTTATGCATACTAATATGATTAAAGAACTCCTCGATGTTACTTTTTCCAATAATTGAACCACTACCTACTGAGAGGTCCTCCAAAACGTACTTAGGGAACAACATAATGAACTAAAGTAAAGAAATAACAACTATAAAGGAAACTAATTTTTTTTTGGGTTTTTGATAAAACAATGCAAGTAAAAATAAAGTAAAGCAAAACTTAAAACAAAGTAAAGGATGTGCGTGCGAAACTCCCCTTGCAGAAGTCTTCTTTTTCCTCCCTGGCAATGGCGCCACAAAACTTGTTGATGGCGCGGTGATGATGGCGTGGGAGCTTCTTCTTCAATCCACGGCAACGGCAACAGAAAACTTCTGGTGCCAAGTTGACTTGGGAATATGTAGTAAATGACCGGCCAGTTGGAAACCCCAAGAGAAGGTTTGATGAATATAGCAGCAAGTTTTCCCTCAGTTATGAAACCAAGGTTATCAATCCAGTAGGAGAAAGTAAAGGATGTGCGTGCGAAACTCCCCTTGCAGAAGTCTTCTTTTTCCTCCCCGGCAACAGCGCCAGAAAACTTGTTGATGGCGCGGTGATGATGGTGTGGGAGCTTCTTCTTTAATACACGGCAACGGCGACAGAAAACTTCTGGAGCCAAGTTGACGTGGGAATATGTAGTAAATGACCGGCCAGTTGGAAACCCCAAGAAAAGGTTTGATGAATATAGCAGCAAGTTTTCCCTCAATTATAAAACCAAGGTTATCAGTCCAGTAGCAGGAAGTCAATACGACTGAAGGTGATGCCCGCTAGCTTCGCGACAGCTCCGGACAATTTATAGGGCGCATCGTCCAAGCTTTGCTTTGCGAGTGGCAACGTGGAACCTACACACAACACAACCAAATACTTTGTTCCCAACTTACGATGAGGTTGTCAATCTCACCGGTTTGCTTGAAACAAAGGGTATAAGCATATCGAGTGGAAAGCAATAGTAGTATGCGAGTAAAGTAAACGGTGCGAGTAAAGTAAACAGGTGATAGCAATATAAAGGAAATAGGACCGGGGTCCACAGTTCACTAGTGGTGTCTCTCCATAAGATAAAATAACACATGCTGGGTAAACAAATTACAGTTGGGCAATTGATAGAATAAAGACAATGTGCATATGTCGAGAGGATCACTATGAGATTTACTCTGGGCATTACAACAAGATACATAGACCGCCATTTAACTGCATCTATGACTAATAATCCACTTGTGGAGAATCAATCCGAGAACTCCACAAGTATTAAGTTGCGCACAACAGATAATTGCATTAAGCAAAGTGTGTAATGTAAACAAAGCACATGCCCTTGAGCATATGAATGTTGTTTTTACCCTAGTAGCAACCGCACATATACAACCTTAGAGGTTTTTGTCACTCCCCCAGATTAAATAGAGGCATGAACCCACTGTCAAGCATAAATACCCCCTCTTGGAGTCACTAGCAACTACTCGGCCAAGATAGCTACTAACAACGGAGAGCATGCAAGATCATAAACAACATAGAGATAACATAAGATAATATTCAGTACATCAACTCAATCATAACACCAATATTCATCGGATCCCAACAAACACAACATGTAGAATTCCATAACGGTAATCTCGATCATGTAAGGCAGCTCATGAGATCTAAACATGAAGCACATGGTGGAGAAGACAACCAACTAGCTACTGCTATGGACCCATAGTCCAAGTTAGACTACTCACTCATCGCGCCGGAGGCAAGCATGGCGATGAAGAAGACCTCCGGTGGCGATTCCCCTCTCCGGCAGGGTGCCGGGAAGAGCTTCTGGACCCTCCCGATCTTTGGGTCAACGGCGGTGGCAGATCGCGGTGTATTCTGGAAAAGTGATCAGGTTTTTAGGTTTTTCCCGTCGGGGGGTCTTTATAGGCAAAGAGGTAGCATCAGAAGTGGAGCAGGGGGCCCACACCATAGGCCGGCGCGGGCCAGGGGTGGGCTGCGCCCCCTGGTGGTGTGGCCTCCCTCTGGCTCAGCTCCGTCTCCTCTTCGGTCTTCTGGAAGCTCCATTAAATATTTGGATGTCTGGCTTTGGTTTTGTCCAATTCCGAGAATATTTCCTGTGTAACTTTTCTAAAACACAAAAACAGCAGAAAATAGGGAGCTGGCACTGTGGCATCTTGTTAATAGGTTAGTTTTGGAAAATGCATAAAAATGCCACGAAGTGTAACGAAACACTAAGAAAATGGTGTAAAAACAAGCATAGAGCATCAAAAATTATGGATATGTTGGAGACGTATCAACTCTGTTGGCATTCGCTACCTTTTCCGAGGGCTCCGCCGACATAGAAGCCTTTGTCCAAGGGTGGTCCAAGTACTTCCAACTGCGAAAGCAAAGTGCCCAGGAGCCCTGGGATAAGAATGCTCCGCCGGAAACTTCTAAGGAGAAGAAGGACCGTCCCATGACATAGTGCGGTGCAGCCACCATCATGTCTCAGAAGGGCTCCGACTTTCCAAAGATTGAGCTGCTGGAATCATGCAAAAAATGGCAGAAGACCTTCTTCTACGTGAAGAACACTACTGATGTGGACTTGATCAATCTGCTGATTATGTTGATGTCCTGCCCCATGAGATGAAGAACTGGACTTATAATCCGAGGAACTCTGTTGGAATTGTCAATGCCCTCCACTGGGTTATGGGCAAACTCTCCAGTGTCGGCCTGACGCCGGAGGGCATCATCGCTTGCTTTATCAGCCGGCGAGTTTCTCCTCTTCAGTGCCGGTCTCACAAGATTTGCTAGATGAGCGAGGCTATGGACCCCACCCGGCATTCTACACATGAACTGAGCCCCACCAACATTCTACGGCGGGTGAAAGATATTTGTAAAATTGCGCAAACTATCTTCGCGTGGGGGCTTGAACCATACAGCCGGGACCGCCCTGCCCTGACGGTAAACCACTTAGCCGACACTTCTATTCATAGTCTGACATATTTACTTAGCCGATATATCTATGCTTTATCTGACATATTCTTCATGCCGGTATATTCATTGCTTTTGCTCCAGTTTTTAACCAACTTTCTTTCTCCTTTGCAGAAATTCAGTTTCCAGGACTTAGAGAACTCCCGGATCACCATCGCTCCGAATCACACTGTGCCGGATCCTGAAGATCCGGATCACGAAGACAAGATGCCCAAGAACACCCGCGCCGCTTCTGCCACGGGTAAGGCTTCCTCTTCCCAGCATTCGATTCAAGACTGCAGTGATGATGATTCTGACGGGGAATGTCGGATGTATCTTGATTCGACACCCCTCGCTTATGCTCTTCTCACTATGTCGTCACCAGCTATCCCGGACGATGAAGTAGTGGATGCTGTCCCCCTGAACCAGGGACTTCCCCCTGGCACACGTGTCGGCAGAAAGCATGGTGTCCGACCTCAGTCAGAACCTATTGAAAAGATGAAGAGACAGAAGGTCGGCATGCCAGTTGCCTCGGGGTAAGTTTCTTTCCCCTCTTATCATTTCCTGCATCTTTCTTCTTTTTCCTTCTAACTTGTTCTTTTCTTCCTCAGAGATCCACTTGCTCCGGAGCATGCCTCCAGCAACAGTGCCAGCCCTCACACTGATAAGCCGGCGTCTCCTGCGCGCCCGGATATGCCGGCAACGAGCCCGGTTACATCTCTGGCGTGGGCATCTTTGCCTGCGCCCGAGAAGACTTCCACCCCGGTGAACGACAATCCTCCGCCGGAACAAGACACTTTTGCCCCCGATGTCCACATGGACACGGGGGCTCAACAGGATGCTCCTGATACTGGCGCTGATACCAGCGGCGCCGGAACTGCTAAAAATGCCGGTGCTAGCAGCAAGAGCGCTCGCATAGACAAAGGGAAGGCTCGTGAAGTGCCGGAGGTCCGGGCCAAGCCGGAACAAGCTGCTCCGGGACAAGCTATGCCAGCCGTACCGGAAAAACCAACTCCTCAGACTCCAACTCCGGAGAAGACTGCTCCTGCCAAGACCAGCACCCCTACCATGACTCCAGCGCTGACACCTGCCAAGGCCGCACCAACATTCAAGATGACCAAGATTATCAAAGAGAAGGGTGTCACTCCCCCTACCAGTACTGCCATGACACTCCACACCAGCAAAGGAGCGGCCCGGGTTAGCTCCTTTCACACTACAAAACTTGATGGCCGCATTTCTCTGCGGACAAAAAGTGACAACAGCCTCGGCTCTCTCAAGGAGTACTGCACGAAGTGGAATGCCGCCGATGTTATGGACACAGCCAGTTTCGGCAAAAAGAAAACACTAGCCAGGACTCACGCTCTTGCAACTGGCAACCCACCTGACATACCAGCGAAGCCCAGAACTATTGCCAGGGAACTGTTCAGCATTCAGCAGAGGCTCTATCTCATGGCCGATGCCACCACTGTAAGTATTTATTCTTATATCTCCCCAGTCCCCAAAAATGCTGGCTGTCCAGAATATGGACATTCGGGATTTTCCAATACCTTTTTTTAACTTAGCTAAATTACAAATCCATCATACCAGCTCTATTAGAGCTTCAAATCCTAGTCACCGAGGGCCGGGATAGGTGCGCAACACCTATGCCAGATCTTCAAAATAAGAACTTGATAGAACTTTTAAATCCACATATCCAGCATATAAGCTCAATCTGAGCTTCAAATCCTAGTCACCGAGGGCAGGGATAGGTGCGCAGCACCTATGCCGGATCTTCAAAATAAGAACTTGATAGAATTTTCAAATCTTATGATATGCTAGATTTTCCTTATAATACTTCAAATCTTAACACTTCTGGTTTGCAGCGCATGAATAATGAGCGCCGGGACATGTACCACGACCTTGTGTGCGAGCATCGGAAGTTATCCAATGAGCACAGCCGGCTTCTCCTTGATCTGAGCAAGAAAGGTAAACCCAGCCGACATAATCTCATATGCCAGATTACTTTCATCTTTTACTCTTCACAACACATAACTCCTTGCCGACACATCTTAATGTGCCGACACATAACTCCTTGCCGACATTTTCAGCCACTGCTGAGGAGCAAGTCACCGAGCTGGTCAAGAGGGTGAAGGAGCTCACAGGTATGCCGGATGCTGTAAACCTTCAAATAACCATTTTGTACTTCAAATCCTTTTGTCTTTATCACTATCTTCTAACTTCAAATCCTTTCTTATTATTTTAACTTCAAATCCTTGCAGATGAAAAAGCAGCACTAGAGGCTCGCCACCGGGACTGTGTGTCCTCAGTGGATGTGGCCAAACAGCTGGATGAGAGGGATGCCGGCTACAAGGCCAAGATTTCCAAGCTGCAGGGCCAAATCGCTAAGCTTCTGGACGAGAAGGAGCAGAGGGATGGCCAACTTAAGAAAACCTAGGAGATGCTCATAACTTCCGAGGCTGAGGCCTCCGGATCCAAGGCTGAACTGGACAGCTTGAAGGAGCAGGCCACCAAGTGGGAAGTTAATATTGCCCGGCTCAATGCTGATCTCGCCAGTAAGCTTTCAAATCCTCTGACTTTAACTTTTCCCGACATATCCTGTCTGACATACCACCAATATTTCTGGCATAACAATCATGCCGACATATACTCCTATTTCTGATGTCTTTGTTTTTCAGCCCTCTTCCCTGCTTTCGCTGAAAACATTGAGAAGGCCCTGCAGGTGGATCGGCTGAGCAGGAATGTCTTGGTTGACTCTGCCAACTAGGACATGTCGGAGTAGCTTATCGCCCTGGAAGCCCACAAGAATGCAATGACCACATATACTGATGACGTCTTCCTTGGTGCCCAGGAAGCACACCAAGCTCTCTGGCCGGGACAGATCACTCCCACAGATCCCGCTGATCTTGGCAATGACTTGCAACTGTCCAAGGTTCGTGTTGGAGAATGGTGAGATTCTGGCGCACGGGTTGGAGCCGATGAAGCCCTCACCTACTTCCTATCCTGGTATGAAAAAGCTGATCTGGAGACTCTACGCTCTGTGCGTGAAGGGTCCATGTGGACCACAAATACTGAGCTTATCCAGCGGCGCCAGGAGTTGGCTCACAACTATGTGGATTACGCCAACACCGAGGTCTTCGTCCGAGACATCTACGAGCTGGAGAAGAAGGATGATGCTGATGATGCTGATGATGCTGAAGGCTCTGACTCCAGCCAGGATGAGGAGGAAACTGAAGATGCCAGCAATGCCGGCGTTGAAGCTCCGGCCCAGCGATCTGCGCCGGCTGGAGGTGATGCTTCGATTCCTTCTGCTGGATCTGGCACTCCGGACGCCGATGTTTCCACTGCTACTGCTCCACCTGTCGGTGGTTCAGCCTCCGCCACTGCCTCTTAGACTTTGCAACAAAAACACTTTAAGTTTTATCAGATCCTTGGTATGCCGAGTGTAGTTGTAAGATATAGTCTATTTGCTTTGGTTTGCTACCTGAATAAGTTTTATTTCGGTTTGCTTGTTTATTAAAGCCGGATCATATTTTGGCTAAGTCACCGAGTTTGTTTTCCTGTTTCCTTAACTCCACAACCTTGGCTACTTGTCTATCCTTTTTGGCTTTTGATGTATGAGTCTCAAGGTTGCTTTATTAAACATACAGTACTTAAACTTTGAAACTTAAACTTCAAATCATCCGACACTTCAAGTTTTAACTTTGCACAAAAATAAATGTCAGTTCGCTTGTTTTATCTTTCCTTAGCCGTTTTTCATGTGTAGACAATCTCCGGCATCTACTCTTGCTAGCCATGAAGCCGGATTTCAGACAGTAGCTAAGTCGAAGAGCGGCCTTTGGTGCCGACACACTACTAGGCCGACATAAGAAACATTCAAATCGAGCCAGCCGGCATATAAATAAAAACTGGAATAGACAAGGAAATATACAGGAGGCATTGCCCGATCTTCCTTGGGGTGCCGCCATTTCATTCATTAGTCTTGTGCCGGTATACAATGCTAGCACTGAAAACAAAATGGAAATACATACATTAAGCTTCTCAGGAGTAAAAAGGATGGAGCAGAGCTATGTTCCATGGCCGCTTGGTTTCTTCTCCGGACCTGTCCACCTGATTCTTCTTGGGAGCCTGCGCATCTATAAGATAGTAGGCATCATTGTGCAGAGCCTTGGTCACAATGAATGGCCCCTCCCATGGAGGTGTTAGCTTATGTCAGCCCTCTGTTCCTTGCCTTAGCCGGAGCACTAAATCTCCCTCTTGGAATCTCTTTGGATTCACCTTCTGCGCATGATAGCGTCTGAGGTTCTGCTGATATATTGTAGTTCTTGACAATGTTAACTCTCTTGCTTCTTCCAGCTAATCGACATCATTTTCTCTAGCTTCTTTAGCCTCTTCCTCAGTATATAGCACCACTCTCGGTGCATCATGTATTATGTCGATTGGAAGCACTACTTCTGCCCCATACACAAGGAAGAACGGCGTATAGCCGGTGGAACCTAAAACACACTCCTCTATATGCATCCTTCTTGCCCTACAAAAAGCAAAAGCATAGGTATTTACCTCTCCGGATGTATATGATAAATGGAAGACGGATATAGATGGAAGCATCAAACCATGTTTATAAATTTCACCCCTATGGAATCAACATATGATCCAGGGATTTAACCATTTATTAAATTCAATGCACTGCAACAATTTCTTAAATCAGTGAGTCCTTAAACTATAGCCTAACTCCTTTGGAGATTAATATTCGCACCTCAGAGGGCAGAGTTTGAATTTCTTCAGCTAAAGCTTCAAATACTGACTTGATGCGTAGAAATAGTACACATATGTAGAGTTACAGAAATATTTCCTATTTCAGAATCAAAAGAAAATATTAAAATACTACAGATACGAATGAGGCATCAAAAATCACATTATTTCTAAGTACTCTACCTCAAGGACATCTTACACCACACTTCTGTAGTAAGTGGAGATCTCCAGCAACCTCACACCATGTGTCATCATTTACTTATTGGCACTATAAAAAAGGTGCATGGAAGGAAGCTGGTAAGATATAGTAAACTCTAGAGTAACGCATTGCATAGTTGCATTGTTAGAGAACCAAGGGACAGAATTTGAGCCGAGGCTTTGATCTGCTGACCTTTTACCCTTATTTTCGCAAGCAGAGATCACAAAAACATCTCAAGTGCATAAAAAATTGTAATAAGTATCCTTGAAAGTTGCGACTATTATGGAGAGAAAGAACTGCAAAATTTCATAGGTTTTGGATAGTTTAGGGATGCTCACACTGGTAGACTGGCACATACGTGCAGTTAAAGCCTCTGCAAAATCTGAAGAAATGGATAACATGATTGGCACATACAGTTTGCTACATAAATTCATCAAAATAACAGTACATTGCAGCACAATTTTACAATACCTGCAGTTAAATCTATCAAATCTGGAATAGTTTGTCTTTTCTCTGTAATCATCTATCAGTGCACCTTGTTACAATATGAACAACCAACTTCTGCCAAAGTCAAACGTACAAAGGTAAGCAGACAGATCGGAAGTGTCCTAATATTGATTATTAACTACGAAACTCTCAATAAACCTATACATGCCCATAGAAAGCCATACGACAGCACTTCAGATGTCAAGGAATCAATTTGTCAAACACATGACCTGCAATACGCAATACCGATTCATCATATGAAAGTATTGCCGAGCTTCGTGTCCCCTAGAAGCCTCATAGCACGGGACCTCAGCCGCAGCAAGTGGTGCATCTTGATTGAAGATTGTTGGTCATGGTGGCCGCGAGCCCGCGATACCTTACACAGCAGAGGACCTGGGGCTACTACTGGAGGTGATGCATCTTGATTAGAAAATCTTTCCATGCCGCATGGGACTGGAGCTCATAAATTTTCCTTCGGATTCAAGTCTAACTTGTTTGCCTCTGATTTGATCTTGCGATGGGAAAAAAAATCAGGAAACCGGAAGGCAGGCTGGAGGCATGGAGGAGGATCGTCGATGCGCATGAGGATTCTGACGACGGCGAGAGCGGTGCCGAAAAGGAGACGTGCCACAGCAGATCTTTAGATTATCGATAGGCAGGGTGAGTCGTGCGTGTTTCGATGTCCTAAAATAATCTAAGGGCTATCGATAGCCAACAACATGATCGGACGGATTAATTTTGCTGTTACGTGAGGATTAACGTGGAGGCTTCTACGGTGCCTCCAATTAGTAAATATAAGATTAGTGTATGCAAGATAGTAAATCCACTCTTTGGTTCAGTTTCAAATCAAGTATAACACCCATTAAAAGCATTAGCTACTGTAGCAACTTCTCTCAAAAGTTCCATGATTAAAAGAACTCAAAAAGAAAGAGATCAAGAGGCAAACACAAATAGTGGCAAAAATCTGTCAAAACAGAACAACTGGTAAAGATCGATTTTTTTTTGAAAATCTTCTATTGCTCAAATCGAAAAGTGCAAAACTAATGAAAGTTAGACAAAAACTGGGGAATGTGCACAAGAAATCTTAGATCAAAATGATATTTTGAGAATTTTCATGAATTTTTACAGTATAGTGCAGAAATCTATTTCAGGACAGCAACTTCCCCAAATCTTACCTTCCTCCAATTAGAGGTTCTTCTTGGCACAAAAACAAAATAAAAAATGATAAGGAGAGGTCATTACAGTAGTAATAACTTCCAAGACTCAACAAAAAGAAAATGTACTAAAAATAAAACATTGGGTTATCTCCCAAGAGTGCTTTTCTTTAAAGCCTTTGAGCTAGGCACAAAAAGTTGAAATCAAGTATTTTCAAGTGATGAAGCATCAAGTTCGTAATTTGCTATAAGGATAGAGTCAAAAAGTAACTTCTTTCTCTTTCTAGGGATGTGTTCCATACCTTTCTTGAGTGGGAATTGATATTTAATGGTGCCTTCTTTCATATCAATAATAGCACCAATAGTTCTAAGAAAAGGTCTTCCCAAAATAACAGGACAAGAAGCATTGCATTCAATATCCAAAACAAGGAAATCAACGGGAACAAGGTTATTGTTAACCATAATAAGAACATCATTAATCCTTCCTAAAGGTTTCTTCTTAGCAACATCAGCAAGAGGAACATCAAAATAACAATTTTCTAATGGTGATAAACCAAGCATATCATAAATTTTTCTAGGCATAATAGAAATACTTGCACCAAGATCACATAAAGCATTACAATCAAAATCATTCACATTCATCTCAATGATGGGCTCCCAACCATCTTCTAACTTTTTAGGAATAGAAACTTTTTGTTTCAACTTATCCTCTCTAATTTGCATGAGAGCATTCGTAATATGTTTTGTAAAAGTCATATTCATAGAAGTAGCATTAGGACTTCTAGCAAGATTTTGCAAGAACAAAATTACTTCAGAAATATTGCAACCATCAACATCAAAATCATTAAATGTAGTAGAACTATTGTCTCCCATACTCCAAAAAAATTCAGCACTTTTATTAGAAAAAGTTTCTGTAGTTTTAGGCAATTTCGCACAAGGAGTAGGAATTTTCTCTACACCAATCACTCTACCATTAAAAGAAGGAGGTTTGCTAGCATTTGAAACAACATCACTAGTGGTGGTAATAGTACAAACCTTCATATTTCTAGCCATCTCATCTTCTCTTTCCCACCTAGCATGCAATTCTGCTAAAA
The DNA here is from genome assembly GCA_007115705.1 of Dactylis glomerata. Lineage (NCBI taxonomy): Eukaryota > Viridiplantae > Streptophyta > Magnoliopsida > Poales > Poaceae > Dactylis > Dactylis glomerata. Next base: position 2,758,476 of record QXEO01001278.1, on the reverse strand, counting down.
TCCTAACATGATCATCAATTATAACCTGAATGGCATTCAAAGTCTTGATTTTTTTTCACATCATGAGGCAAAACCTTTAGTTTTAGAAGTTCAACATCAAGAGCAAGGCTATCAACTTTAGAAGCAAGAACATCAATTTTACCAAGCTTTTCCTCAACAGACTTATTAAAAGCAGTTTGTTTACTAATGAAGTCCTTAAGCATGACTTCAAGACCAGAGGGCGCGCTCCTATTGTTGTTAGAGGAATTACCATAAGAATTACCATAACCATTACCATTGGTAGAAGGATATGGCCTATAATTTTTGCTAGCAAAATTATTCCTATACGCACTGTTGCTGAAATTATTATTTCTAATGAAGTTTACATAACCATGCTCTTCTTGAGCAACCAAAGAGGCTAAAGGAACATTATTAGGATCAACATGAGCTCTATCATTAACAATCATAGCCATAATGGTATCAATCTTATCACTTAAGGAAGAGGTTTCTTCAACATAATTTACCTTCTTACCTTGTGGAACTCTCTCGGGGTGCCCTCTGTGCCTTGCCTTAGCCGGAGTACTAGATCTCCCTCTTGAAATCTTCTTGGATTTACCTTCTGCGCATGATAGCGTCTGAGGTTCTGCTGATATACTGCTGTTCTTGACAGAGTTATTTCTCTTGCTTCCTCTAGCAGATCAACATCGTTTTCCCTGGCTTCTTTAGCCTCTTCCTCAGTATATAGCACTACTCTTGGTGCATCATGTATTACATCTGTTGGAAGCACAGCTTCTGCTCCATACACCAGGAAAAATGGTGTGTAGCCTGTTGACCTATTCGGAGTTGTCCTTAAACTCCAAAGCACTGCCGGCAATTCATCTAGCCAACATCCCGGAGTTTTCTCCAGTGGCTCTATCAGCCGAGGTTTTATGTCGGACAACACTAGTCCATTTGACCTCTCTACTTGGCCATTGGTACAAGGGTGAGCGACCGACGCAATGTCCAGCCGAATTCCCACCTCCTCACAAAATCTGGCAAATGGCCCTTGGGCAAAGTTCGACCCATTGTCAGTGATGATACCATGGGGAACACCATATCTCAAGATTATATCTTTTAAGAATTTCACTGCTGTGTGACCATCACACTTGCTTATGGGCTTCACTTCAATCCACTTGGTGAACTTGTCCACCATGACCAGGATATGGGTTGTTTTTCCCCTTGCTGGCTTAAAAGCCCCGACCATATCCAGGCCCCAAACAGCAAAGGGCCAGGTTATCGGGATAGTCTTCAAGGCAGATGCCGGCTGATGAATCTGGTGGGCATATCTCTGACACCCATTGCATTTCCGGACCAAGTCTTCTGCATCTTGCAGTGCCGTCGGCCAATAAAACCCATGCCGGAATACCTTTGCCACCAATGCTCTGGATGAAGCATGGTGACCACACTCCCCCTGATGAATTTCCCGGAGCATCTCCAGACCTTCCGCAGATTCAACGCACCTCTGCAATACTCCGGTGACACTTCTTTTGTATATTTCCTTGTTTATGATGGTATATCCTTTGGATCTCCTTGCAATCCGGCGTGCCTCGGTTTCATCCGCCGGCACTTCATCATCCACCAAGAAGTCCATGATAGGACGTGCCCATGAGGGCACTTCCCTGACAGTGAACACTGCCTGATCTATCTCCATCATTTCGACCGACACATTATCGATCTCCATGGGCTGCGAAGTCCCCGGGACTGAGGGATCAGTCCCCGGGTATGCCGGAGCAGTCCCCGGGTATACCGGCACAACCTCTTGGTACATTTTACCCTTGCCCCTATTTCTGCCCCAGAATACTGCACTCACAGCATATGTCGGCCCAGTCCCCGGGACTGAGGGATCAGTCCCCGGGTTATCTCACCTGGATCCGGCATCTATCTCCATCGGAACTGCATCCTCCGGACTTGGCGGGACATAAATGGATGATGATTCCGGCGAGGGCTTGATTGACGGCTTTCTCAAATGCTCCAATGAAATGCCGGGCGGGATTGAATCTCTGGAAGATCCCAGCTTGGACAATGCATCGGCTGCGTCATTCTGAGCCCGGAGAACATGCCGGAATTCACAACCTTCAAAGTAACCACTTAACTGCTGAACCAGGAAACGGTAGGATCCCATGTTAGCATCATGCGCATCCCATATTCCGGAACACTGCTGAATCACTAAGTCAGAATCACCGAAACACATAATCCGGCGAATTCCTATGTCCTTAGACACCTTCAGGCCATGCACAAGTGCCTCATATTCCGCCACATTATTTGATGCTGCAAAATGAATCTGCAGGACATATCTCAATTGGTCATTCTTTGGTGAACTGAGAACTATGCCGGCACGTAGGCCATGTATCGTTTTGGATCCATCGAAATGCATCCTCCAATAATTTGCATCTGGCAATGGTGGCTCATATTGTATCTCGGCCCAGTCAATAAAGAAGTCAGCCAACACCTGGGACTTGATTGTATCCCTCTTATCATACTGAGGTGTATATGGTGACAACTCTATTGCCCACTTGGCTATTCTGCCACTGGCTTCTTTGTTGCCTATGATCTCCGAGATAGGGGCCTCGGCCACTACCCAGATCGGATGCTCTTGGAAGTAATGCTTGAGCTTCTTGGCCGCCATATAGACACCATAAGTCATCTTCTGATAGTGTGGGTAGTTTTGCTTTGAGGTAGAGAGGACTTCGCTCAGATAATATACCGGCCGCTGCACGGTTTTGCCTCCCTCCTCTCGCTCCACTACTACCACTGCACTGACAACCCTGTTAGTTGCCGCTATATAGAGCAACATCGGCTCATAGGGCATCGGAGACGCTAATACCGGCGCTGTTGACAACATCTGTTTCAATTCCTTGAAAGCTGCATCTGCTTGTGTTGTCCAGACAAATGTGTCGGACTTCTTCATCAACTGGTATAACGGCAAAGCTTTCTCTCCTAGCCGGCTTATGAAACGGCTCAGGGATGCGAGGCACCCAGTGAACTTCTGTACTTCCTTCAAATCTGTCGGCGGCTTCATCCTTTCTATGGCACGAATCTTGCCGGGATTTACCTCAATACCCCGGCTGGAAACAAGGAAGCCGAGCAACTTGCCCGCCGGCACACCGAAGGTGCACTTAGCCGGATTCAACTTCATCCGGAATCTCCTCAGGTTTCCAAAGATTTCCCGGAGATCATCAATGAGAGTCTTGCTCTCCTTGGTTTTTATGACGACATCGTCGACATATACCTGCACATTTTTATCTATTTGATCATGCAAACACTTCTGCATACATCTCTGGTAAGTTGCGCCGGCATTTCTTAAACCGAACGGCATAGTGAGATAGCAATAAGCCCCGTACGGGGTAATAAAGGATGTCTTTATTTGATCCGGCTCATACAAAGGGATCTGGTGGAAACCAGAATAGGCATCTACAAATGATAGCAGTTCACATCCAGCTGTGGAATCAATCACTTGATCGATCCGAGGGAGCGGGAATGGATCTTTAGGGCATGCCTTGTTCAAGTTGGTGTAATCAACACACATCCGCCATACTTTCACTATGGCGGGCTCATCCTTCTTCTTTTCCACCAGAACCGGATTAGACACCCAGTCCGGATGCAGTACTTCCTTGATAAAGCCCGAGGCTAGGAGCCTGGCCACTTCCTCCCATATTGCCTTCCTCCTATCATCCGCATTCCGCCGGAGCGGTTGCTTTACCGGCTTAGCATCCGGTCTTACATGCAGTGCGTGCTCAGCCAGCTCCCTCGGCACACCTTGCAGGTCTGAAGTAGACCATGCAAAGATATCCCGATTCTCACGGAGGAAGCTGATGAGCTCGCTTTCCTATTTGGGATCCAAACTTGCCCCGACGAGGGCATGGCGCTCCGGGAAAACTTCATCCAGATGCACCTTTTTGACTTCCTTGCCCACTTGGAAAGAAGCACTGCCACCGGGATTTGCCATGCCCGGCATAGATTTGCCGGCCACGACCGTTTCAGCAATCTCCACTGCTCGCTTGAGCCTCTTCTTTTCCTCTGCAACGATTAGAGTCTCGGCCAGGTTAGACCCGGCTGTCGCACATGCCATCGAACGCTTGTAATCACCAATGATGGTGATCGCCCCTTTGGGCCCCGGCATCTTCATTTTCAGGTACGCAACAGGCGTAGAGGCCATGAATTTTGCCAATGCCGGCCTTCCCAGCAAAGCATGGTAGGGGCTTTCCAGATCAACCACCTCGAACATGAGATTTTCCACCCTGCAATTATCCCGGCTGCCGAACATGACATCCATCCGGATCTTGCCCATCGGCGCACACGAAAGCCCCGGCATAATGCCGTGGAATGTGGTCTTGCTTGGCTCCAGCATATTCTCCTTGATTCCCAGCTTCTGCATCGTATCCCGATATATGATGTTGATGCTGCTTCCATTGTCAATGAGGACCTTGCTGAACCTCACGTTATTAGCCGGCCCGACAAATGTCGGATCCATTACTAGCGCATACCTGCCGGGGTTTGGCATGATCCTGGGATGATCTGCCCTGTCCCAGCCAATGGCCTGGTCAGACCAATGCATCAGCTTCGGAACTGCCGACATAACGGCGTTTACCTCCAAACACCGCCGGTACAAGCTCTGCTTGTCTGTTCTTTCGGTCTCAAAGACCATGTAGCTTTGATCATGTTCCTTGAACTCATTTCGGCCCGCTCCTGGGCCTCCGGCACTATATTCCGGATTATAGCTCTGGTCTATTTGATTTACGCCGGCATTTCCGGCATTACTCTGATTCCCGGGATTGACCGGCCTGGGCGGGACTACAACTGTATTGGCACCTGTCAACGGCGATGGAGCTACCGGGATAGATGGTCTAGCCGGTCCCCAGGGACCTGCACGACCTGCTAATATGTCGTCCAGCCACGAATAGTTTCTCGTCAAATGATTTGCCGGCTTACCCGGCTGGAACGTGTGAAACACGCAAGGCTTGTCCATGGCCAGACCCACTGTATACCTCGGCCACTGCTTCTTCTGTCTGGCGGCTCCGCCGGCATTCTTGTTGATCCAGACATTCTTCTTCTGGAAGGGCTGCACTTGCTGCTGAGGCTGCTGATAGCCCTCATATCTTGGGCGTTGGCTACTGCCGGCGCCCTCTTGCTCTTCCTCCATAGCTGCTACTTGTGCCGGTCCATACCGAAAATCCGGCCGCTCATCTCTCCTCTTGTTCCGGTTATCCGGGCGATAGAACTGCCCCGGTCTCCCGGTGTTGCTATTGTTCCGCTGGGTCTGCCCCTGTCCTTGTGAATCAAGGGTGGGCTGCATGGGGTCTCCCAGAGCATAACTATCGGCAATCTTGATTGTCTCGGCCAACGTGGCCGGCATGTCCCTCTGCAACTTTTGCCACAACATGGTGCCATGACGGCACCCATGAGCGAACCACATGATGGCCTGCTGCTCCACAACTCCTTCGCAGGAATTGCGCAAGGTGCACCATCTGGTCAGATAGTCACGGTCGGTCTCATTCACTCCCTGCCGGCAGTTAGCCAGCTGCTGAGGACGATTCGGCCTCTTATATGTACTGGTGAAGTTTGACACAAACTGTTCTTCGAAATCAACCCAGCCATTGATACTTCCTGCCGGCAGATTATTCAGCCATATCCTGGCTGGTCCTTCTAGCATTTGCGGTACGTATCGTACCGCCCATCTAAGGTTTCCTCCAGCAATGTTCACTGCGGTGGAGTAATCCTCCAACCAATCTTCCGGATTTGTACTGCCGTTATAGGTCCTCGCGCCACGCGCGAGCTGGAAGTAGTAAGGTACCGGCTCACCCATAATCCGGGGTCCAAAGCACATAGGACCCGGAGCTCCTTGCCTCTCCACCAACTCCGATTGGTGAATCCTGTCCAGCTTGAAGCGCGCATCACTTGCTGCCAAGGACCGAGGTCCAAGGCGGGATGCGATTGGGCCCGCGATCACTTTTTCCTGCTGCTGCTCCGGCTGACGCTGCTCACTTTGCCGGCCTGGCTGATGCTGCTGCTGATATCCCACCCTGACAAGGGCGGAATTCCCATCATCTTCTCGATGTCCCGGTTGACCTGCACCTTGCCGCTACGCTGCCCCTCCGGCGCCCTGCTGCTGACGCCGGGCTGCACTGTTACTCCGGCCACCACCGGCCGAAACTACCCCTTGCCCGGCCGGCACATTCTGGCCAGCATTCTTGCGGCCGACATACTTGTCAGCTTGGCCGGCACTCTTCTGAACTATTGCCTACTTTCCGGCGATTGCCGGATCATACACTTGGATCTGCTTGTCCCGGCGGCCAGAGGTCACACTTCCGGCACGCCGGGCACTTGGATGCGGGGACGAAGCTTTGCCCCTCGACCTTGCGCCGGCACCTCCTACCGACGCAATGTACTGGGATGCCCCGGCACCTGGGTTTGCCTTCTTAAAGGCCTCCTGCTGTTTAGTAGCTTCAGACAAAAGATGGTTAAGCCGGGCTTGCTGCTCATGCAGTGCTTCGCCGGATAAACTAGATAAGTCCTTAGCTACCTCTGCTGCTGCTCTAAGGTTCTTCACCGGTGAGCTATAAATTACCTTAGGCACAGTACTAGTTGCAGTATGACCCTTACCACTAGCACCTTTTTCTAGCTCTGTGTTAAGATCTCTACCTCTAGTTCTAACCTCATCTATCCGGCTAGGCCGGGTTACCACAGGAGTAAAACCATGGGCTGCCTCATACTCACGGAGTTGCCGGTTAAACCGTTCGCGCTCCTGGTGCATGGCCAGGGCCTCGTCGACGAGGGCCTGGCGAGATCCCTCCAGGACCTCCCTTGTCTGCTCCGGATCATCGCCGGATCGTACCGGCTCGAGAAGCCGATCGATGATGGGAAGAAGCACCTGACCCTTTGCCGGCACAGCGGAAGTGCCGGCCAGATTCTCGACACGCTCCAACAGAGGACGTGCCGACCTCTTGGCCTTCGCCGGCTCCGGAGGAGTATCTCCTGCTGCTGCTGCTGCCTTGCCGGCACCATCTGCCGGCGGCTCTGATGCGCCGGCCATCATTACCTCGGCCGACTCTACTGAGCGAGCGCTACGCCCAGCGTGAGCCAGCCGATGTGACGGAGGATCCGCCGCCATAAGTACCTCTTCCCTGCAAACTCTCTCAGTCCCCACGTACACCTCGTGGGAACCGAAAGACATGATCCGGCCGTCCCTGGGGAACGGCCGGCCGCCGAGACATCCGGCGTTGTCACTGACGAAGCTTAGCGAGCCTAGCCTCTGGACGAGGCCAGAGACCACGCGCACTCCCAAAGCTGCTATCACAGACCCCGTCCGAATAAACACTCCGCCCAGCATATCGATCTGCCCCACGGTGGGCGCCAAATGTCGTCGTGGTGAAACAACATATGCCATAGGATGGCTTAAATGGGGGCCGAACTAGATGCTGGAGGATTTGGGAGAGGGGAACGAGCTAGAAAGCACGACAGAAAGGAACACAGATCTACCCAGGTTCGGGGCTCTCGTCAGGAGATAACACCCCTACTCCTGCTCTACTGGTTATATATGTGGATCGATGGAGTACACAACAATGGTGCTTCCAAGCTCTGTGCTAGAGGAGGAAGATATTCTGCTAAGTGTAGGAACATAGAGTGACCAACCCCCTGCTAGGACTCCCTGTGCCACCTTATATAGTGGTGGCCAGGGTTACAACGGTCACAAGAGACCAGAAGACACGAACTACACCCCAAACAGGACTTGCTGATGAAGGCAGCGACCCTTGACTTTCTCCCTGATTGCTCTCGATGGGACTTCATATCCCTGTACCTTGTACCTCTTGAACTGTGACCTTACCTCTGTGAGGTAAGCTCTGTACTTGTGCACAGTGAGGGTGGGTAGACCACCACTGTGCACCCTGTCACCCTGATACTTCTCCATACTGAGCAGAGTCTCTCCTTGATTGTAGGGACATGACATCTTAGCTGACTTCTGTATCCCGGATATGACCGTTGGCCATATCCTGGACCTATATGCCAGACCAACGACCTATGAAGGTCGGGTAATCCGGCCTCCCTGCTCCTGCACAACACATCAGATAGATAGGACGGCATATCTACGCATATGCCGGCACTCCTCAGTTAGTATCCCGGATGATCCGGCATATCCAGACATTAACCGGGATACACATATATGCCGGCCTGGCCGATGCTCTTATATTCCGGCCAGGCCCTTCCTTGATAATCCGGCATAAAGTCAACCATAGTCCTTGTATCTTTCTAGTCTCTTGACCCTACCGGGGGTCATCCCCCCAACATCAACGACTTGGCAGAAAATTCCATCCAAACCTGGTTCGATATGCAAACTGCGTTCACCAAAAACTTCGAGGGTACCTACAAGAGACCTCATAATATTGGTGACCTCCAAAGGTGCCGGCGGGCTGATGACGAGACCTCCTGAACTTTCCTTGCGCGATGGCTAGATATGAAGAACTCTTGTGAAGGAGTTACCAACGAATCCGCCATCCTCGCGTTCATCGACAGTTTGGAGAGAGGCCAGCTCCTCCGCCATCGCTTGTTGTAGGTAAGGAACGAAGGGAAACTAACCCTAAATTCTATGATCACCATTGCAAGCAACTACGTAGCTGCCGATGACGACGCCCGCGAATCCCTAAAGGCTTCTGGCATCCAGAATACTGGAAAGCGGAACAATAGCAATAAACGAAAGAATTTGCCAGAAGAGCAGCAAACTCCGGATATGGTGTCCACAACCTTCGCCGATAAGGGTCAAAGCAGCCAGCGCGACAGAGGACACGGTACTAGCCGTGGCCAGCCGTGGAGCTCTACAGCTCCCGCTTCGGCGCCATCCGCCCCCATGTCCTACGATGAATACCGCAATATGCCATGCTTCGCCCATCGAGACGCTTCAGGGAAGTGCAATCACACCAACCGGAACTGCAAATTTGTCAACGACATCAAGGCAGATCAAGAAGCTGGCTACGAGCGCAACCGGTGACAACGGCCTTGTGGCAAAGGAAAAGCGGACAAGGACAAGGAATCCAAGGATGGCAGTGATATGGATGAAGACCCTGCGCCCAAACCCGCCGAAAAGGCAGAGGATGGGGCTGGCATGAGCAACTCATTAAAAAACACCAATAAAAAGGGAGCCTTTCACACATTCCTTGGACCCCCCACGGCTAAGGCACAGCGAGCTGCTATGCGCTCCCTCAATGCCAACGTGCCAAAAGTCCACCAGTATGTTCGATGGTCTGAAGTACCGGTGCACTGGAGCCGCGACGATCATCCAGAGCACATCCCGGATAGATATTACACCATGGTAGTATGCCCTGTGATACAAGGCTATGAGTTCTCCAAGTGCTTAATGGATGGCGGCAGCAGCCTGAACATCATGTACGTGGAAACACTAACAAAACTTGGCCTTACCAAGACCCAACTCCGCCATAGTGCTGTCACTTTTTATGGAGTGGTTCCTGGCCACCAAGCTAAGTCCCTCGGGTCCATCACCCTCAAGGTTGCCTTCGATAGTGAAGAAAATTACAGAGAAGAGCCCATAACCTTTGAGGTGGTCCCGTTCAAAAGTACATACCACGTGATCTTCGGTCGCCCTATCTTCCACAGTTTCCATGCCAGGCCATGCTACATCTACAACCAGCTGAAGATGCCAGGACCGAATGGCATAATTACCGTTTATGGCAGCTTCAGAAAGGCAAAGGAGTGCGAGGACGGAGAAGCCGCTTTCGCAGAAGCAGTGTTCTTCGGTGAGGAGTTCAAAGAAATCCATGCCGCCACGGACCCCGCGGAGATGCCGGCATCCAAGCAAGAAGTTTCCGCCTCCCCGCCCACCTTCAAGCCTACAGTTGATACAAAGCAGGTGGAACTTGTCGCTGGCGATGCCGCCAAGACCACCTCGATTGGGACAAATCTATCCCCCAAATAGGAAAGCGTGCTCGTCGAGTTCCTCCATGAAAACTGGGACATCTTCGCATGGCAGCCATCTGACATGACAGGTGTACCTAGGGAACTCGCCGAGCATGCCCTACAGATAATCCCTGGCTCCAAGCCAGTAAGACAAGCCATGAGACGCTTCGGAGATGAAAAATGCCGCGTGATAGCAAAGGAAATTTCCAAGCTACTGAAAGCAGGCTTCATCAAATAAGTGATCCATACGAAGTGGGTGGCAAATCCTATGTTAGTTCCTAAGAAAAACACAAAGGTTCTGCGCATGTGTGTAGACTACACTGGCCTGAACAAAGCATGTCCAAAAGATCTCTTTCCCTTGCCTCGCATTGACCAAGTCATTGACTCGACGGCGGGATCGGAGTTGTTATGTTTCTTAGATGCCTACTCAGGATACCACCAGATCAAGATGAAGGCGTCCGATCAGCTTGCTACGTCGTTCGTAACACCTTATGGCGCATATTGCTACGTGACAATGCCATTCGGTCTAAAAAACGCAGGAGCAACGTACAAGCGCACCATGCAAAAATGCCTGGCGGATCAAATCGGGCGCAACATCCACGCATATGTGGACGACATCGCCGTTATGTCCAAGAAGCAAGATGGCCTTATAGCGGATTTGCAAGAGACCTTCGACAATCTAAGGAAGTACAACATGATGCTCAACCCCACGAAGTGCGTCTTTGGGGTACCAGCTGGAAAACTCCTGGGAGTCATCGTCTCCCACCGTGGAATTGAGGTCAACCTGGAGAAGATCAAGGCAATCCTCGACATCTCCCGGCCTAATGACTTGAAGGACGTACAATGACTCACAGGCTGCGTGGCAGCAATGCGCAGATTCATCAGTCGTCTTGGCGAGAAGGCTTTGCCACTCTACAAGCTGATGAAGAAATCAGACGAATTCGTCTGGACCAACGAGATAGATGCTGCGCTTAAAGGACCTGAAGAGAGTGTTATCCACTGCACCAGTCCTAGCAGCTCCCGAAGACCAGGAACCCATGTTACTATACATGGCGGCAACCAACAGGGTCGTCAGCATCGTCATCGTGGTAGAACGTAAGGAAGAAGCGCAGGAGTACGGCGTGCAGTGACCAGTCTACTATGTCAGCGAGGTCCTGACGGAATCCAAGCAGCGCTACCCTCACTACCAAAAGTTGGCATATGGAGTTTTCCTAGCTTCTCGTAAGTTACGGCATTACTTCTATGACCATGAGATCACAGTGGTGAGCAAGGCTCCACTGAAGGACATCATCAACAACAGCGATGCAACAGGACGAGTTGCAAAGTGGGGCATTGAACTGGCCTCCTTCGACATCGACTACAAGCCTCGCACTGCCATCAAGTCTCAGGCTTTGGCGGAATTTATGGCGGATTGGAAGGAAGCACAGGAGACTATGCCTGTCCCAGAACCAGAGCATTGGGTGATGCACTTTGATGGTTCAAAGCTGCTACACGGCTCGGGGGCTGGAGTGACCCTCAAATCTCCCAAGGGAGATGAGCTCAGCTATGTTCTCCAGATCCACTTCCCCACCACCACCAACATCGCGGAGTATGAAGCGCTACTGCACGGGCTACGCATCGCAAAAAAGATTGGCGTACAACACATTATGTGTTGTGGAGATTCTGACCTTGTCGCTCAGCAGGTGGCTAGCACATACAAAGCTCGGAACGAAGTTATGGCGGCTTACAGAGATGAAGTGGATGAGGTGGCCAAAAGTTTCCTCGGCTACGCATAAAGCATGTACGACGAGAAGATAACATGGTGGCCGATACCTTGTCCAAGCTAGGGTCTAGCCGCAAGGCAGTCCCGCCAGGTGTATTCCTCGAGCATCTGCACGTACCATCAGTCAAGATGGTGGATCCAGAAAATCCGGAACTGGCAAGCTCCCCCGTTATGGCGGTTTTGCCTAGCAACCCGCCATGGGCCGAGCCCTACCTGGAGTATCTGATGAACAAGAAACTACCCGAGGATGAAGTCCAGAAGAGGCAAATCGAGTGTAGAGCAAAAGCATACACTATCATAGATGGCCAGCTCTACAAGCGAAGCACCTCGAGAGTCTTTATGAAGTGCATATCCCAAGTGGACGGAATCAAAATACTAAGGTAAATCCACGAGGGCAAATGTGGGCATCATGCCGCCGCTAGATCCCTAGTAGCTAAGGCATTCCGCCATGGATTTTACTGGCCAACAGCCAAGGAAGATGCAGACCGTATCGTGGAGCTCTGCCAAGGTTGCCAGATGTACTCCAAGCAAACCCACATGCCTGCCACAGTGCTGCATACGATCCCTATAACCTGGTCTTTTGTGGTCTGGGGGCTGGACATGGTGGGTCCATTAAAAACAGCACCTTCGAGATTTACGCACCTCCTGGTAGCGGTAGACAAATTCACGAAGTGGGTGGAAGCTAAGCCCATCAGGAAACTTGATGGCAAAACCGCCTTAAAGTTCGTCAAGGACATTGTGGTCAGATTCGGCATCCCACATAGCATCATCACCGACAACGGCACTAACTTGTCTCAGGGAGAAGTCGAAGAATACTGCCATCACAACGGAATCCGCCTCGACCTGGCATCTGTGGCACATCCACAGTCCAATGGCCAAGTTGAACGGACCAACGGACTAATCATGTCAGGGATCAAGCCACGCCTAGAAGCACCGCTACATAGATCAGCTGGAGCCTGGACAGAAGAGTTGCCATATGTGCTGTGGAGTCTACGGACCACGCCAAACAGATCAACTGGCCTCACCCCTTTCTTCTTAGTCTATGGATCAGAGGCAATCTTGCCAAGTGATGTCCAGTACGACTCCCCAAGAGTCGAGGCCTACGAGGAGGAAGATGCAGAAGCATCCAAACAACTATCCATGGACCTGCTGGAAGAAGAACGAGACCTAGCAGCCCAGAGATCCGCCATCTATCAGCAGAATCTCCACCGCTATCACAGCCGCTAAGTTTGCAAACGCTCGTTCAAAGAGGGGGACCTGGTGCTACGCCTCAAACAGCAGAAGTCCCACAAGCTATCTCCGCCTTGGGAAGGACCCTTCGTCATCAGCAAAGCTCTACTAAATGGTTCCTACTATCTCGTTGATATTTGCGAGCTAGATAAGCAACCCAGTAAGAAGCGCAAACAAAGAGACCCTAACGATATCTACGATGAAACAGATTGCCCGTGGAACATCGCACAGCTATGTCCTTTCTACACTTAGCACTTACCTAGGCTATGTAATAGGCACCTATACATGATCAATGAAATAAAGCAATTGGTTCACTCTTGATTTTTTCTGAGTCTTTTACCTCCTTTATTGTTCATTTAGATCGTATGGAACCTTTGCGCAATTGTGCTTTGCACTTGCGTCTTTTTAAATCCGCCATAGCGGTCCACGTAGCATATTTATGTCTTGATCTCCATCTGATGTTCTCTGTGTGGATTCCTGAGTAGTGACTTTTTGATGATCTAAGCCGCTATCTGCTAAGGGTTTTGGACAGTTGCTATCAAGTATCGTCGCCCTAGCAGATTGTTCATGTGAAGATTTCGCCATCTCATGAAAAGTCAAGCACAAAGAGCCGGATGGCGGATCGCATAATCCTACGCGAGATTTTTTTTTCAAAGTGTTGTTTTTTGAGCAAGTCAAACTGCTGCAAGTTGCATAAAAATAGGCCTGGCAGTTTTTTGCACATAAACCACTTAATAAAAACGGTGCCATAAGTTCAAAAGCATTCACTGATCCGCCACAAGCAGATCAGGCACAGTGCAGAGCATGCACGCAGTTTAATAGTTTAACTTATAGACCCACTCAGGGGCCGAATTGATGCAATTGTTTTCTTCTTGCCACATTGCAGGGTATAGCTTAAATGGTTGGCGGAATTCCAAAAGACACTTCATCATCGCCATCAGCACCAGCAGTGGCTACAGAGACTGACGCTGAAGCTTGGCTTGGAGACCCCGGCAGATTGTATGCCTCATAGTATACATTCAGCTGGGTGCCTAGGGCACACAGCTGATCATATCCCAGCACATTCTGCCAGATGGCGGCCTCGTCCACTGGCGCTCCGTCCTCGCCACTCTCTGGGATGCCGGAGGTGATCAAGTCCAGGTCCAGCTCGGGGTAGTGGGCCTTCACCAAAGTTAAGGCAGTTTTGGCACCACCCCGAGCGGAAGACTGCTTCCAGTCCGCCACTAGCCCAGGCACGAGCAGCAGCTTCTTGGTGAGCCCTATGGCGGAGAGGCCAGTGGAACCCGCTATCTGCAGACTCCCGCACGCCTGATGGCCAGCATTGAGAAGGCCATCCAGCTCCTTCTACGCCACGTCAGTGGCCATGCGCAAGCCTGCGGCGGAATCCACCTCGCCTTGCTCCAGGGTTGCTGCATAGCGGAAACAAACAAGGCGTCACATTCGGCATAGCACATTATTACAAACTACACAGTATGGAGAGCCATTGATACCTAGCAGGGTCTCCTGGAAATGATTGAGGACCTCGTTAAAGCCATCTCGCCGCTTTTCAAATTCGGCGGCGGCTTTGCGGAGATCCTCTATCTCCTTGTGCTTCTGCAGGTTCTGGCGTTCCTGGTCCTTCAGCTTCTCTTCAAGGAGGGTATTCGAGGCCAATGATTTTTGGAGCTGCTGCTGCAACCCCTCCATCGCAATAGCGTGGCCCTTTTCCATCCCCTCAAGTGTGGACTTAAGCTTGGCAGCATCTGCATGGTGGAAATATAAGCACAGTATTGATCGGATAGCATAAAGGTACTTAAACTTGTCCAAGACAAAAGAAAACTGCTGCTGTAAGTCTACCACAAGAGCGCTTTTTTCTGCCAGCTCCTTCTCCTGCGAGCTGACGACCTGGACCAGGTCCTCCACAACTTTCTTGTAATTCTAGCAAAACGATATGAGGTGTTAGTCACTCTTAGAGCTTTATGCCGGATAGCCATCCGCCATAATGCTTGGGGGCTACTCATAATGATTTTTTAGTCTTCTTAAAAGCTTTATGCCAGATAGTTATCCGCCATAACGCTCGGGGGCTACTCAGTGCAAAATTTAAGTTCTCTACAGAGCACTGTACAATATGACAGTGCTCGGGGGCTATACTATGCAAAAATTTAAAGTAGTTTTCTCTTAGAGTACAATAACGGATCATCTATGGAAATCCGCCACGGTGCTTGGGGGCTACTGGGAGTACATACCTCTTTCACGATGCTAGTTCTCTGAACAAAAGACGCCATAGCGGTTGACACATGGTTGCTGGCCTCCTCCTGCACGTGATCGAGACGGAAAAGAGCATCTCCTTTCTTCTTCCATTTCGAGGCCTCCTCAACACTCGTGCCCATCTCGACCGCCTTTCCGCTAAAACTTACCTTCTTTGATCCCTTAGCGGGACAGGTGGAGGGCCCAGCATCTGTTGCTGAGGCACCCGCCATCTTGCTAGCCCTTTGGGCAGAAGTGGAAGGTCCAGTTGGGCAGACAGGAGCATCGGGTGTAGGTGGAACAACGGCAAGGGATGGTTTGGTCCTTGGAGGCTTTTGACCAGCAATTTTCCTTCTCCTATGCGCAAAGTCATAGATCAGAACAAGTCAAATTAGAGATGGTATGGAATCAAAAAGAATATCTTCCTTACTTCCGCTCTGGCAGTTTGATAGTGGCGGAATGCTCAGGAACGGTATCCAAGTGGCCGCGCAGAGCTGGGGACAGATGGCGGGAGATAACCCTTTTGCCTAATCCTCGTATACGCCCACCCGCGCCAAACACCACGGGGTACGGTTGTCGTAGGTTCATCCGCCACAGTCTCCTCTTCCGCCATCTTCTGTCTACTTGGAGATGAGGATGTTTCGTCCTCATCGTCGGTGAGTTCCTTCGTCCGGGGATAACGGACTAGATGGCTCAGCTCGGAAGGCGGAAGGGAGGAAATCTGCAGAAAGATGCAAGTTATTCAAGAAAAATAACGGTTATGGCGGAACAGGAAGGCACTCACCTCTGGACAGTTGCCGTTCTCATACATGGGGATCTTTAGCTTCAATGGCTCATCTCGTCCCACCTTGATGATGTTGCGGATTCGATGCTCGATCTCCTCGGCAGATAGTTCCTCCTTGGAATAGCGTTGAGGATCGTCAATTCCGTTATATTCGCACATCAGAGCTGGGCGATATTGAAGAGGCTGAATCCGCCGTGAGATCCAGCAGTGGATGGTGTCTGCACCTGTTAGTCCAGAAAACACAAGTTTGGAAATCCGTCGTGAGCATAGTTGGCATTCATCGTCCATAACGCCCCAGCTATCCTGCTCCTCAGCGGGACCATCAACAAAAGACCGTAGGCCATACTTCCTTTCAGGAGGGGCCTGGTCAGCCTGATAGAAGAAAGATCCCCGCCATCCCTTTGCAGAATCATGCGGGGTAATATAAGGGTATGATTTCCTGCTCTGAGGAACAAATGAGACTGATCCACAGTTGCGAGGGTCTCCATTCGCATCCCGGTTATGGCGAATGTTAAAATACAAGCGGAATAAGTCTCCGCGCGGATTGATACCCAGATATCCTTCGCACAGCGCGACGAATCCCGCTATGATTGTGAAGCTATTTGGTGCAATATGGTGTAGTTGTAACCTGTAATGTCGGAGCACACCCTTCAAGAAGTAGGATGGCGGAAGGCTGAAGCCTCGGTCGATGTGAGACTTCAGTATCACGATCTCTCCATCGGAAGGGGTTGGCATTGCTGCACCAGGATCTACCCGCCATCTAGAAATCTCCTTGGCCACTATCCGTCCCTCCTGCTCCAATGAAGATAGAGTTCCCTCATCTAGGTTGCAGGGATCCCAGCTACCTCCCGAAGTCTCGGGTATGGCGGATTCTGTGTCAGATGACCTTGCTGAGCTTTCAGCAGCTTCAGACTTTGAGGCTTGACAAGGTGATTCTGGTTCCATGGCGGCTAGAGGAGTGGCAGAAATGACCTCCAAGATCTCGAGCGAGGAAGAGGAAGACGATGCCAGTTTGTGGCAGAAAAAGCCACCGGCGGTGAAGAAATCCCGCGGCGGCTCATCGAAGATTACGGAGCTCTCGCGGGGGCGCTGAGGAAAGAGAGTGCGTGGGGGTTAATGAGGTGTGAGCCGGCTGGGGGTGAGCGGCCGGGGTATATATAGACCCCGGACCTCGAGATTCATGCCCGCCATCAGAACCGCTCATCCTGATCACGGAAACCCTAATCTAGCGACATGTGTCCAAGGGTAAAACAGTAACTTTAGTTAAAAAGTGTGTGCACTGTGAATCTTGCCCTAGAAGGAACTACGTGCCGATATTTATGGCGAATTTCTATGGTATGATCCAATGGATCCCGAAAATCTCGCTAAGTTAAAACTATGTCGCATGTTCCGCTATTTACGGTGGATTGAAAGATGGAGAAAAGAGGAACATCAAGAAGCGCCATCCAAACGCAGAACAGAAGACGAGCTATGGTGGATGGACTTCACCAAAAACAAGGCATGGCAGATGGAGATGGCAATCTTGAAGTTCCCTGGGGGCTACTGTTGGGGATATGCCAAATGGGTATACCAGCGACGTAGTCCTAAACCAGCAAGCCAGGGTGGCCCATCAGGGTGGTATGGCAGATTGCCTACCGAGCGGCCCAGTTGCTGGAGAAATCATGGCGGTACTGGACGCAGGAGCTCATGGCAAATCCGAAGATAGGCCCATGGCATGTTGCCTTGTAGTACACATATAGGACTTAGTCTAGGACTCCAAGTTGTATCCGCTCCGGTACCATCGTGTTGTCCATGCCAGTCGCCTTTATAAGCCAGCGTGGAGAAGCCCTTGAGGCACAGCTTAGACATACGGCCAATCGCATAGCGAAACAGCCAACCCATCATTGTAACTGAGCACTTGTTACCATATAGTGAATTATAGCAGCACGTAGGATCTCGCCACCGTTGCGGGATCTGAAGCTAGGTAAACTCGTGCTACCACCATCCCGGATCGCTCCGCCGTGTTCACCCCCTTCCACAAACCGCCATACACCTACCCCTATGGCAGATCTGTTGACGAAACCATGACAGTTTCAAGCATATAGAAAAACATAGCAAAGTGGTTTTCAGCTTGTCCTTATGGAGTACCAAAACATAAATGCATAGGACACCTTCAACTTTAAGAGGGTGACTAGATACAAATAATTTAAGAACAAGCAAAACCATAATCATGAATTAATCAATAATAAATTTTGGGAATATGCACATTATACTCAGAATGACAACTATGCTTTATTAGAAGGTGCATAAAGATAGAAGGTGGAGACTCGACATAAAAGTAAAATAAGGGCCCTTTGCAGAGGGAAGTAGTGATTAAACATGTGCTAGAGCTTTTCATTTGTAAAACAGAGATAAAAATTTGCTTTGAGAGGTGGTTGTTCTTGTCAACGACTGGCAATGGGGTTCTTACTATCTTCCATACAAAGCAAGGTTTGAGAGAGATTGGCACTTTTGTGCTCTTTTATAAAGCTTGGCACTCCTCCCCACTTTTCCTTTCACAAACCATGGCTAACCGATTCCATCGGGTGCCCATCAACTTTCACAAACCATGGAGGAGTGCCTTTTTTATTTTTTGGAATAAAACAATATGGAAGATAGCAAATCCGACCACTACGTCCCCATGAGCTGAAAACAGTGCCACAAAATGAGAAGTATTTTGAAGGTTTTTTGAAAGGTAGCACATGAAAATTTACTTGGAATGGCTTGCAAATACCATGCATAGGAATTTATAGTGGACTCTTTGGAATACTTGGTTTTTGGTAGTTGGATGCACGAGTAGAGCTCATACTCAGTACAGATGAAGGCTACCAAAAGACTGGGAGCGACCAACTAAGAGAGCAATAACGGCCATAATCATGCATAGCAACAAAACATTATTAACCAAAGCATAAAGTGTATCACAAGTCAAAAACCAAATGATCATAGAGGCTTGAGGCAACTTGTTAAAGTCAAACATGGTGTGAGCATGCACCAAGTCAACCCAAATAAAGCATCAAAGGAGAAAACCATAATAATATGCTCCCACATAATAAAAACAACGCATGATTCTTTCAAAGGCACATTAAGCAATCTCAGTCATTTGAGACAAGTCATGCTACAGAAAAAACTACTAAGCATACTATCAAAATAACATCAAGCATGACATGCAAAAGTCTAAGCCAAAGTCTAAACAAGCTCCCATTTGTACCACTATAGGCATGCAACTTTTTCCTCTTTTCCAACACCAATCAACCTTTTTGAATCAACTTTTAAAGATGAAAACCATCATAGACCAGAGGTCGAAATACACCTTTATACAAAGAAATAACAAGATCTGAACAAAAATCAAGGCAAAAAACAAAATCTAAATGCAGTACAAGAAAAAGAGAACACTCATTGAACGATAAGAGTGAAAACTAGAGTGTTCTTGGCAATGAAAAATGGAGCGTGTCTTCTTCAAAAGAAATATGTTGGGGTACAACCATTTATTGCAGCAAACAAAACAAAATAAAACTGAAAGAAAAAGTAAGGACGCTCCAAGAAAAATGCATAGAATACGAAGCAATAAAAATATAGTGTCTTGAAAGATGACCTGATTTTTGCCGATGAAGAAGGGGTGCCTCTGGGCATCCCCAAGATTTGATGCTTGTACCTCTTGGATATTTCTTGGGGTGACATGGGCATCCCCAAGCTTGAGCTTTTGTCCATACTTCATCTCATCTCATCATTCTCCTTTCCCTACACTTGAAAACTTCTTTCATACAAAACTTCACACAATTCTATTAGCAACATTAGTGCAAGCACAAAAGTAAATCTACTTTTCTTGGTTCAGTTTCAACTCAAGCATAACACCCATTAAAGCATAAGATACTGTAGCAACTTCCTCAAAAGTTCCGTGATCAAAAGAACTCAAAAAGAAAGCGATCAAGAGGCAAACACAAATAGTGGCAGAAATCTGTCAAAACGGAACAGCTGACAATGATCGATTTTTCTGAGGATCTTCTATAAAGTGCAAAACTAATGAAAGTTTGGAAATAACCTGGGGCATGTGCACAAGAAATTGCAGATCAAAAAGACGTTCTGAGAATTTTCACGAATTTTTACGGTACAACGCAGAAATCTGTTTCAGGAAAGCAACTTCCCCAAATCTTACCTTCCTTCAATTAGAGGTTCTTCTTGGCACAAAAACGAAATAAAAATGATAAGGAGAGGTCATTACAGTAGTAATAACTTCCAAGACTCAACAAAAAGAAAAAGTACTGAAAAGAAAAGAAAACATTGGGTTATCTCCCAAGAGTGCTTTTTCTTTAACGCCTTTGAGCTAGGCGCAGAAAGTGGAAATCAAGTAATTTCGAATGAAGCATTAAGATCAATTGCAGAAGTCTTTTCAACAAGGAATTGTATTGTATCCAAATGAGTTTTTGAAGATCCCTGATACGTCTCTAATGTATCTATAATTTTTGATGCTCCATGCTTGTTTTTACATCATTTGCGTTGTGTTTCGTTACACTTCGTGGCATTTTTATGCATTTTCCGGAACTAACCTATTAACGAGATGCCACAGTGCCAGTTCCCTGTTTTCTGCTGTTTTTGTGTTTCAGAAAAGTTACACAGGAAATATTCTTGGAATTGGACGAAACCAAAGCTAGACGTTTAGATATTTAATGGAGCTTCCAGAAGACCGAAGAGGAGACGGAGCCGAGCCAGAGGGTGGCCACACCACCAGGGGGCACGGCCCACCCCTAGCCCATGCCGGCCTATGGTTTGGGCCCCCTGGTCCACTTCTGACATCGCCTCTTCGCCTATAAAGACCCCCCGACGGGAAAAACCTAAAGACCCGATCACTTTTCCAGAATACATCGCGATCCGCCGCTGTCGTCGACCCGAAGATCGGGAGGGTCCAGAAGCTCTTCCCGGCACCCTGCCAGAGAGGGGAATCGCCACCGGAGGTCTTCTTCATCACCATGCTTGCCTCCGGCACGATGAGTGAGTAGTCTACCTTGGACTATGGGTCCATAGCAGTAGCTAGTTGGTTGTCTTCTCCACCATGTGCTTCATGTTTAGATCTCGTGAGCTGCTTTACATGATTGAGATCACCGTTATGTAATTAAACATGTTGTGTTTGTTGGGATCCGATGAATATTGGTGTTATGATTGAGTTGATGTACTGAATATTATCTTATGTTATCTCTATGTTGTTTATGATCTTGCATGCTTTCCGTTGTTAGTAGCTATCTTGGCCGAGTAGTTGCTAGTGACTCCAAGAGGGGGTATTTATGCTCGATAGTGGGTTCATGCCTCTATTTAATCTGGGGGAGTGACAGAAACCTCTAAGGTTGTAGATGTGTTGTTGCTACTAGGGGGAAAACAACATTCATATGCTCAAGGGCATATGCTTTGTTTACATTACACACTTTGCTTAATGCAATTATCTGATGTTCGCAACTTAATACTTGTGGAGTTCTCGAATTGATTTGCCACAAGTGGATTATTAGTCATAGATGCAGTTGGATGGCGGTCTATGTATCTTATTGTAATGCTAGAGTAAATCTCATAGTGATCCTCTCGACAAATGCACGTTGTCTTTATTCTATCAATTGCCCAACTGTAATTTGTTTACCCAGCATGTGTTATTTTATCTTATGGAGAGACACCGCTAGTGAACTGTGGACCCCGGTCCTATTTCCTTTATATTGCTATCACCCGTTTACTTTACTCGCACCATTTACTTTACTCGCATACTACTATTGTTTTCCACTCGATACGCTCATACCCTTTGTTTCAAGCAAATCGGTGAGATTGACAACCTCATCGTAAGTTGGGAACAAAGTATTTGGTTGTGTTGTGTGTAGGTTCCACGTTGCCACTCGCAAAGCAAAGCTTGGACGATGCGCCCTATAAATTGTCCGGAGCTGTCGCGAAGCTAGCGGGCATCACCTTCAGTCGTATTGACTTCCTGCTACTGGACTGATAACCTTGGTTTTATAATTGAGGGAAAACTTGCTGCTATATTCATCAAACCTTTTCTTGGGGTTTCCAACTGGCCGGTCATTTACTACATATTCCCACGTCAACTTGGCTCCAGAAGTTTTCTGTCGCCGTTGCCGTGTATTAAAGAAGAAGCTCCCACACCATCATCACCGCGCCATCAACAAGTTTTCTGGCGCTGTTGCCGGGGAGGAAAAAGAAGACTTCTGCAAGGAGAGTTTCGCACGCACATCCTTTACTTTGTTTCAAGTTTTGCTTTACTTTATTTTTACTTGCATCATTTTATTAAAAACACAAAAAAATTAGTTTCCTTTATACTCCCTCTGTTTCAAAATATAAGATGTTTTAGCTTTGTGAAGCATATGTATTTAGATATCTTTTAGTGTATAGATTCACTTGAATATACACACTAAAACGTGTCTAGATACATTTGCTTCACAAACCTAAAACATCTTATATTTTGAAATGGAGGGAGTAGTTGTTATTTCTTTACTCTAGTTCATTATGTTGTTCCCTAAGTACATTTTGGAGGACCTCTCAGTAGGTAGTGGTTCAATTATTGGAAAAAGTAACATTGAGGAGTTCTTTAATCATATTAGTATGCATAAAGATGTTGAGGAAAAGTCTTTGGCTGAGCTTGCTCCTAGTTATGAAGTTGCTTCTGCATATTTAATTCACATGTTAGAAGCTAGGTTTGCTAGTGATGGGTTCGTAGCATAGAAAACAAAAAATTTCCTATGCAAGAACGCATAAACTAGCCAAGATACTCTACGAGGTGGTAGCAACGGATACTAACCCTCGATGACCGTAAGCGGGGATTACGTTCCCGCACAAACGTTGACGATGGAGAGTTGGTGAAGACGCACGTAGTCGACATAGTTGTTCACTTGACGTAGTCGACGTCGTGGTTCACTTGACGATCACAAGATCGTGTACCCGGCGCCACAAGTGGCAGCGCCCCCGTGCTCGGTCACACGTACAGCTCGACGTCGACTCCTCCACGCCCTCGGTCCAGCGGGGCAGCGGAAGAAGGGATCCGCCGGACACTCCTCCACACACTTCTCCAAGTGTATGAACTACGAACTA
Organism: Dactylis glomerata; assembly: GCA_007115705.1. Lineage (NCBI taxonomy): Eukaryota > Viridiplantae > Streptophyta > Magnoliopsida > Poales > Poaceae > Dactylis > Dactylis glomerata. Next base: position 2,735,461 of record QXEO01001278.1, on the reverse strand, counting down.
CAATTCCGACAGAGCTTCGCTAAGCCAAGACGGAAATTGGGCAGCAACTATGCAAGGGAGGGGAAGATCAAGAAGTGTCTCACATGGAGGAGAGGGAGGGGTTTATATAGGAGAGGAGGGGCAGCCCCCAAGGGGTTGGCCGGCCAAGGAGGTCTCCTCCTCTTCATGGTGGTAACCCCCTCTTCATTCCCTTCATGGTGGTAACCCCCTCATCAACATGAGGTAACTGTGAGGACCCCGGATTACCCATCCGGAATACCCGATATGCATACAATTCACGATCCCATGATCTGTGCGTCGTGAATCCACATATCCGAGTTGGTAACAGAATTACAATATCCATTACAGTACCAAATAATATACTTACAATTGGTCACATGACCAAGCAAGATATTGCCACGCAGGGCAAGTCTACAACTAAGCAGCGGATACTAAACAGCGTTGATGACCCACGTCATGCCTACTACCCTACAGGCAACTGACTGGGAGACGTTCCTAGTTCGCACCGGCGTCGTCGTAGCCATCGCCACCTTCTGAGTAGTCTTCTCCATAATCTGGCCAAGTTAATAGCCAGGGACAAAGCCGTGAGTACATTTTGGAATTGTACTCGCAAACCATCTAAAAGAGGAAATTTATTCTCATGCTATATGGCTGTAGCAAGGGTTGGCTTAGTTTCAGTAACTATCTTATATCTTATATTTACTAATTGGAGGCACCGTAGAAGCCTCCACGTTAATCCTCACGTAACAGCAAAATTAATCCGTCCGATCATGTTGTTGGCTATCGATAGCCCTTAGATTATTTTAGGACATCGAAACACGCACGACTCACCCTGCCTATCGATAATCTAAAGATCTGCTGTGGCACGTCTCCTTTTCGGCACCGCTCTCGCCGTCGTCAGAATCCTCATGCGCATCGACGATCCTCCTCCATGCCTCCAGCCTGCCTTCCGGTTTCCTGATTTTTTTTCCCATCGCAAGATCAAATCAGAGGCAAACAAGTTAGACTTGAATCCGAAGGAAAATTTATGAGCTCCTGTCCCATGCGGCATGGAAAGATTTTCTAATCAAGATGCATCACCTCCAGTAGTAGCCCCAGGTCCTCTGCTGTGTAAGGTATCGCGGGCTCGCGGCCACCATGACCAACAATCTTCAATCAAGATGCACCACTTGTTGCGGCTGAGGTCCCGTGCTATGAGGCTTCTAGGGGACACGAAGCTCGGCAAAACTTTCATATGATGAATCGGTATTGCGTATTGCAGGTCATGTGTTTGACAAATTGATTCCTTGACATCTGAAGTGCTATCGTATGGCTTTCTATGGGCATGTATAGGTTTATTGAGAGTTTCGTAGTTAATAATCAATATTAGGACACTTCCGATCTGTCTGCTTACCTTTGTACGTTTGACTTTGGCAGAAGTTGGTTGTTCATATTGTAACAAGGTGCACTGATAGATGATTACAGAGAAAAGACAAACTATTCCAGATTTGATAGATTTAACTGCAGGTATTGTAAAATTGTGCTGCAATGTACTGTTATTTTGATGAATTTATGTAGCAAACTGTATGTGCCAATCATGTTATCCATTTCTTCAGATTTTGCAGAGGCTTTAACTGCACGTATGTGCCAGTCTACCAGTGTGAGCATCCCTAAACTATCCAAAACCTATGAAATTTTGCAGTTCTTTCTCTCCATAATAGTCGCAACTTTCAAGGATACTTATTACAATTTTTTATGCACTTGAGATGTTTTTGTGATCTCTGCTTGCGAAAATAAGGGTAAAAGGTCAGCAGATCAAAGCCTCGGCTCAAATTCTGTCCCTTGGTTCTCTAACAATGCAACTATGCAATGCGTTACTCTAGAGTTTACTATATCTTACCAGCTTCCTTCCATGCACCTTTTTTATAGTGCCAATAAGTAAATGATGACACATGGTGTGAGGTTGCTGGAGATCTCCACTTACTACAGAAGTGTGGTGTAAGATGTCCTTGAGGTAGAGTACTTAGAAATAATGTGATTTTTGATGCCTCATTCGTATCTGTAGTATTTTAATATTTTCTTTTGATTCTAAAATAGGAAATATTTCTGTAACTCTACATATGTGTACTATTTCTACGCATCAAGTCAGTATTTGAAGCTTTAGCTGAAGAAATTCAAACTCTGCCCTCTGAGGTGCGAATATTAATCTCCAAAGGAGTTAGGCTATAGTTTAAGGACTCACTGATTTAAGAAATTGTTGCAGTGCATTGAATTTAATAAATGGTTAAATCCTTGGATCATATGTTGATTCCATAGGGGTGAAATTTATAAACATGGTTTGATGCTTCCATCTATATCCGTCTTCCATTTATCATATACATCTGGAGAGGTAAATACCTATGCTTTTGCTTTTTGTAGGGCAAGAAGGATGCATATAGAGGAGTGTGTTTTAGGTTTCACCGCTTCAACATCCATCAAGCTGACCAAACATCAAGGGTAGTTGCTTAAGCAATATTAACAACAGAAAAATGTATTGCACAGTTTGTCTGCAACCATTGTTTTTTTTCCAAGAACATAACTTGATATTCCTCTATTCTGTCATTCACGTCCTATTATTTCCTAATTTATTGAACAATTATAACATAACATCACTATTTGCACATGATCCACCCTGTGTAACGTATGTAGCTTGAAGAGATACAATCTTCAAGACCTTATTTGTTATACTTTATCCTTCCCATTGTCTGGGCACCTCTTTGGAACAAAGGTGAATTGTATTTTTTTTGGGTGCAAATTGAATTTATATGGACTACAGTACAAATTTTTGATGCATGGTTTTAAGCTTTGATTTACAGATATGTGACTTTGTTATTTGTAGGTGGTAATAATATACTGCTTTATCTGTTGTTGATCAATGTCTCAGCAATTAGGCATCTATATAATACTGTTGAATCAGTGTGGGAGGTGGAACTTTGGCAATGAAACAATAATGTGAACGAATTATGACCACCCTTCAGCTATTGCTTCCTTAACCAGTATTCCTAGATTTGTGCATGTTGAAATTTTTATTATAATGAGTTTTTAGAATGTAAATAAATCCAAAAGCATGGGATGATATTTATATAATTCTGAATCTGATGCAGCGACTGGATAAGTTAGAAGCTACTCTATGGAATAATAAGTGGGGGAACCCTATAAGGCTATAACCATGAAAATAGATTTGGGCAGCCTTGGAACCAAAGAAAGACGGTAGGATATTTCATGCACACTATCCTCTCATTATCTCTTTCGTAGGATTTGGTGTTGCCAAAAAGGAACAGTCACTCAGCTACATTTCCAGAGAGTCCAATATACTAATATAGAATAACGGTGAATGGTAGACTTCTATTCCCTCTCAGACATGTGCTGCGAATGTCGTGGAACCATATTACCTTATGCAATTTTGGTATTGCACTTTTTAATTATTATTTTGATGTGCTAAGAAATATCATCACATTCTAAGCTAATACTTTCTTAATTGTTTGAGAGACTAGATAAGATTGTTCACATCCCCAAATAAGAATTTCACCTAGAGGGTTTCATCTGAAATCATGTTTTTTGTATTATCTTTTCAAATATTTTGGAATAGAGAATGGTGTGATACAACTAAAATTATTACGATATGTAGGCTCTACAGTGTTATCTTGGATTTTCACTAGAGAATTTTTTTGTCCGTGCGGCTGCACGGGTTGACGACTAGTGTGCTACTAACTTCTCGTGTCGATATAGCATGTCCCACGACATCTCTATATCCTTATTAAAGAAGATGTGTAGAAAGATTCTCGTGTCGATATAGCATGTCATACGACATCTCTATATCCTTATTAAAGACGATGCGTTCAAGAGAAGTCTTTGCAAAAGCTCCAGGAAAGGGGGAAACTCCTTTTCAAGAGAAAAGCCGGCGGTCAATCAAACATGACCACCATCCTTATTAAATTCCGGTCAATCACACATGACCACTTCCATTCCTTCGGCAGTACCCTACAAGTACTCCGAACCATAACCGTGCCACGGCAGTACCCTCCGAGTACTCCATCTGGCACCCTTCTCCATTTTCTCAAAAACCATTTATAAAACCAAAACCTGACATTGGGCAATGTAGTGATCTCCACAACCGTCCATGACCGAGGACGCGGCTATTCGAATAGTTTTACACTCTGCAGAGGTTGTACACTTTACCCACACCAACCGATAAATCCGCCGGGATACCACCACGGACCGTCATACATAAGTATGCGGGGTTCGGATAATCGATCAAAGCCTCCATCTATCTCCCTTAGTACGGGTGACGAGGGTTAACTCGACAAATGTCCTAGATGAAGGACTTAGGATCGGGGAGATAGGGCGTTGGATGAACTCGAAGGTAAAGTTAGTCGAAATAGGTGTGTATCGAAAGTAAACTTGGGTGTTCAACCTGGCTTGCTTTCAATCTGCCCTACACCGTCCCCTCCTGGCCCCTATATATAGGTGGCCAGGTCTCGAGGATCGGGTAGGGTTCGATACAGATTACAAATATCGACATACGGTAATAACTCGTATTCGACTATCATTACAATTGGGCCTAGCTTAACGGGCCTCAGGGGTACTCAACTAACGGGCTCTAGTAATTATACCCTTGTCAGTAGCCCCTGAGATTCTACCAGAATTGCAGATTCAGGTTGAATCTCTAATCTTCAAATCTTCGACTTGGTCAATTCTTCGTCTTCTTCAAATCTTCGACTTGGTCTTTCGACTTATATTTTATGATAATAACCTGTTCGCAAGGGGTTTTGATGATCAAGCCTGACAACTCTGATGGATCAAGAGGTCAGTTAACTGCCGGAACAGATACTTGTCACCTAATTCAAATTCAATCCCCTTGGACTTGAATTCGGGATACCGGTCAAACCCATTCTTTTGCTCAGTGGAGATCAGCACGTGAGTCTTCGGGCTTCAAGTGGCGATAGCGGGTTGATCTTCTAAAGTCAGGCTTGGCTTTGATACTTCCATGCTCCATGTTAGTTGGCTTGTTAGAATATTAGCAAGTGTTGGGGTGTTAAGAGAGTATCATCAATGTTAGCGGAACTCTAGATTTAAGGTTAGAAGATCTAGGTTAGTGAAGTCTTTGTCTTCTAGAAGTCCTTTTTAGTACATGCGGGTCTATCTTCTGCTTCCTTGACGTCGTAGAGAGGTCTTGACAAAGCTTGACGCACGTAGCAAAAATTGTCGTGTCGGATATGGGGAAGGGGTTGCGAGAAGAGTTATTATCCACCACTATCGAGGTTAGAGTTGGCATCTTAGTTTCACTTTATGAATGCTACTCGAGCAGACATAAATAGATAAGGGGGAACACACAGTATAGAGAGGTTTCCTAACCAAGGTTCTTTTACACACTAGTGGGTTTTTAAGGCCAAGAGAACAAAAACAAGCACACGCACAAGGTAACAACACACACTCAAGAAACACTCCAAGCAACTGCAACACTATCAAGAACACACAAGGCAAACAATAAACAATTGCAGAAATCACACGAGGTACTTCAAGTACCAACGATGCCTAACAACGCGCGATATTTAGGGTTAGTCCTATTCATCCTAGGGTCATGGTTGGCCATAGTTGTTGATGTCTTCATTCTCCCTGACTCTCGCTTTAGGAGAAACTTGATGGCAGTTGGTGGTGAAGTTGCAATGTTGTTGAGCCATTGATGTTGACTTGGGAAGTGCAGTTTTGTAAGTCTTCTTGTATCATATCACATGGCTGTGAGGTCTTCAGGGGGATTGCCGAAGTGTGCCATTGGTGGCATACTCGCCCGACAAACCTAATAAATACTAGTCAAGCAACTAAGTACTTGGTCCTTGGTGACTGCAAAAGTGCGAGTCCAGGGAGGAACAAGGTTAGCTTCTTGACAGAGCCATTGGTGTCAACCAGAGGCATAATAATTGTCAACACTCTTCTTTCTTTGCGGTTGGGGAGGTTTCAAGTCGTCCTTCTGAATATTTGTTTCATCCTGTGTTGCTAAGCTTCAGGTCTAATTGGGGTATAACGTCCATTATTTAAATTTGAAATGGGAAAGACAAGAGAGTAAAATCTTTAAAATCCTTGAAAAATTAGAGAGGTAACATTAGAAATTTTGAAAGGGTAAGTAAGGTATAAGCCATACTATTGGCTACTTAGGAGAATAAATTTTGCAATTAGTCTTAGCAAAATATTACTTTCCTATCTAACGCCCATGCTAACTAAGGTCTCCTACAGTGAGGATGGCTCTGATACCAACTCTGTGAGGACCCCGGATTACCCATCCGGAATACCCGATATGCATACAATTCACGATCCCATGATCAGTGCGTCGTGAATCCACATATCCGAGTTGGTAACAGAATTACAACATCCATTACAGTACCAAATAATATACTTACAATTGGTCACATGACCAAGCAAGATATTGCCACGCAGGGCAAGTCTACAACTAAGCAGCGGATACTAAACAGCGTTGATGACCCACGTCATGCCTACTACCCTACAGGCAACTGACTGGGAGACGTTCCTAGTTCGCACCGGCATCGTCGTAGCCATCGCCACCTTCTGAGTAGTCTTCTCCATAATCTGGCCAAGTTAATAGCCAGGGACAAAGCCGTGAGTACATTTTGGAATTGTACTCGCAAACCATCTAAAAGAGGAAATTTATTCTCATGCTATATGGCTGTAGCAAGGGTTGGCTTAGTTTCAGTAACTATGTGCTACTAACTTCTCGTGTCGATATAGCATGTCCCACAACATCTCTATATCCTTATTAAAGAATATGTGTAGAAAGATTCTCGTGTCGATATAGCATGTCATACGACATCTCTATATCCTTATTAAAGACGATGCTTTCAAGAGAAGTCTTTGCAAAAGCTCCAGGAAAGGGGGAAACTCCTTTTCAAGAGAAAAGCCGGCGGTCAATCAAACATGACCACCATCCTTATTAAATTCCGGTCAATCACACATGACCACTTCCATTCCTTCGGCAGTACCCTGCAAGTACTCCGAACCATAACCGTGCCACGGCAGTACCCTCCGAGTACTCCGTCTGGCACCCTTCTCCATTTTCTCAAAAACCATTTATAAAACCAAAACCTGACATTGGGCAATGTAGTGATCTCCACAACCGTCCATGACCGAGGACGCGGCTATTCGAATAGTTTTACACTCTGCAGAGGTTGTACACTTTACCCACACCAACCGATAAATCCGCCGGGATACCACCACGGACCGTCATACATAAGTATGCGGGGTTTGGATAATCGATCAAAGCCTCCATCTATCTCCCTTAGTACGGGGGCCTACCCTGTGGAGTTTACCTCCCCGGCACGCCCCGACAGTACCTCCTTCAGAGTGTCACTCCGGCGCCACGGCGGGAGAACCCAAGTGTCTTCCGGCCGGATAAATCCCGAAGGATCCTGATTTACTATTGCCCATAAACTAGCGGCAACCCGGATTTCGGAGTCCTTCAAACCCCTATATAGTATGAGGTTCCCCGCACTAAGGCAAATAAACTTCAAACTAAGCCCGTCCCATACCGGGTAATGTGGTTGCACTGTTTAATTGCTTCGAGCGACTACAAAGAAACACCGATGCCTTTTTCCAAAGCCACAAACTCTTTTCTCCCATAACCCAGGTGTCCATTTGTCCCAAAATCATTTAGAAAACATTTTCAGTGGAGTAGATACTACTCTAAGGTTTTCGTAACCATTTTCGAAACCTTTCCGGAAGTTATCCCCTCCTAGAGTTTTTGGCTCCACTTCAAGTGTTTCCCAAAGACTTCGATGATAAACACCGAGCCTCTACAATCAGGGTTAAAGGTAGGTGGTGAGGGAGTCATCCTCCATGGAGGATAACAATGTGACCCGTGGAGCTAAGTCACCATCTATTGCTATCTAGGGATAAATAGCAATATAAGAAAAATAATGCATAGTAGTAAGAGCAGAGTAGAATAATGCATAGTGTAGTGCTAGGATTCAGATATGAGCAAGTAGATGGCTTGCCTTAATAGCTTGTCCCTGGTCTTCTTCTTCTTGATACTCAAAGACCACTCCCTCCTCCGCACACTCGTCGTTCGAATCTATCGTCGGAAAAATAAAAGCACACAATAAGCATACATGCATACACAGGTCACAAGCACTTCATCACTCAATATCACCTCATCAAAGAGTATCAGAAACAAACATGTTTAGAATCTAAAATAAGATTTCATAGATTTTTAGTAGCAAGGTAATCCTATTAAAACTAGGGTTTTTCAAACATGGCAAGCACATCACCCCTTCACATCAATCAAGCATGCAGGTGGCCATATAGGTCAAATAGCAAAATAAGCATGCTTGCAGATAAGCAACAAGTTTTCTGAACCAAGACTTCATCTTATAAAAGTAAAGCTACAAAATTAATAGGGAAAACTATTTCTAATAGTAAAATAACCCTATACTCAACACAAACATCAAGCAGGCATAAAACTTGATCAAAACACGTCAACCAGCATAGCATCAGATAGCTAACAAGTTTACAAAGTCAGCCCAATTGGAATCACTCCAAAATAGGTTGGGGTTGAATTATAATGAATTTCCTAGTCACAATTACCATTAGAGAAGCAATTTAAAACTCTAAAACTTTCTGTCACTACTAAAATTCTTCCAGATATCACTTTGGAAAGCTACTGCAATGTAGAACACACCAGAGGTGGATTCACCCAAAAATAATAGACTTATTGTACACAATAATTAAATCAAAGCAGATCTTTATTAACACTAATGTAATTACTGCAGTAAATATATTACTCCTAAAATAGTAAATCTAGTTCCTGTAGCTTCACATAACAACTGTGCATCTCTAGAAATTGTAATCAAACATTTTCATCACACAAAACTCTAGATTTGGATTTTTGAATGAAAAGCCACTAGATCCACTCATTTAATTCACAGATATTTTACACAGCATTAAAAATTATGCATGCACTAACAATGGATAGATCTGGTAACAAGGAGTTCAGGAAAATTTGAATCACTATTTTTGGATGCTCAGAGACCAGGATATGAATTTTGTAACTTAGCAGCACAAAACAAAGTTTAAAGATTTGTTTCTAAAAAAAATGCTACGGGCCGCATGCAACAGATCTGGACCGGACGGAATTGGGCCAGCCCAGATTGGCACAGGGGCTCGCGAGAGGCTGGCCTGAAGTGCTGACCGGCCAGGCCCGCCTGCCAGTGACCGAGCAGGCCGAATCGGTATGGGGCGACGCCAGCCGTCTGATCTAGTCGAGATCAACGGCTATCTGTCGTCTCCTACCTCCGGCTGCAGGGACACGGGCGGAAACCCTAGGTCGGGTCTGGGAGGGTCCGGCGGCTCATCTGGAGGACCTCTGCAATGATGGAGAGCGGTCCAGGCGATGCGGTGGAGGGCGGCGATCTCAACGGTGGGCGGGAATGCCGGGTAGAACCCCGGGATGATGGTCTGCGCGTCCGCCGTGCAGGAGCCGACCTCGGTGCTTCAGGGGGTCGATGAACTGGTGCTCCTGGATCAAGATAGGGGTAGTGTTAGTTAGCTACAGGTCAGGAGAGCCCGTTCAAGAAGAAATAAGGGGAAGGGAGGGTCTGGATCAGCGGCAAACATCTCCTCTCCCTCGCAGATTGAAGTTAGGGTTTTCTCTCTTCCTCCTCTGCTGCAGAGCAAGGGGCGGTTCTGGGTGCTCTGGGGAGATGAGGTGGGGGTGGGGGAACTGAATGGGAGTCCAGAGAGGAGCTAGGGAATGATGTGGCATTTTATATGGTGAGGGAGTGAGTAGGTCGGTTTGTGCTATGTGGGGCAGCTTGGGGACCTCTGGTTGGGCTAGAGGGACGGTGGAGAGTGTGGGTGGGGTCCAGGAGGTTTCTTGGTCGGCCAGGTACAGAGGGGTGAGGCTGCAGCAAGGTTTTCTTAAACAATTGCCAAGATTTGCATGGATCCATCTTCTCCTTCTTCCAAACACTAAAGGACAATTGAGAAGGGGTGATGCTACAGTAATTTTCGTCTAGAGGGTGGTGGTGGTGCTGGAGTGATTAGTGGGATGGTTTGATGGTGTTTCAATTAGTTTTTTTTCTTTTTGAGGAGTAGAGATGGATATGGAGATAGGTGCATGCATGATGCAATATTTGGGATTGTGAGTTAAGTTTGGATTCCTCCAAGAAGGTGCATGTGTGGATAGATCTGAAATGGTAGTGAGATCATGGGGTGTGACCTTGCAATTTCCTTGAAATTTAAATTGGTCACTAATATTTGTATCTTGAAGGTTTGCCCAATAAACAATATTGATCAAGATCTTGGAGAATTTTGAAAGTAAGCAAGTAGGGTTTTGGGTCCATGGGATCCTATAGGAATAAAATAGCAGGGTAGGAGATTATACAATTTATTTGATTAGAAGAAAAGGGCATGAAATAACAAAGTGACCATTCATATGCAATTTGCTAAATAAGAGAGGTGAGATAAAGAAGTAGGTATTTTGATGAAGGAAGAGTGATATTGCGCAAGAATAACATTTCCAAATGCTAGAAGAGAGGAAATGAATTTATGGAGAGATTTTATGATGAGTGTTGACAAATTACTAAGAGGATCACGAAAACTAGGAAGTGAAATCAGTTTTTGACTAGGGTTCAAAACCTAGTCACATAAATAGGTGGCATATCTCGAAATGCACATGCAAGTGCATAGATAGTTAGAGTAGATCAAAAGGAAGAGGAATAGGTCAAAGAATGGTCGCTGAACAATTTATTTCAAATCCTAGAAGTGTGAGCAAGAGCGCATATGATAAGAGTCAAATGGTTAGTGATTTGATTAGGGTCAGAAATAGGATTAGAGCAAGAATCAGATGACCTCAAATGACCAAGTGGCAATGGAAGGAATGGAAGAACACATGCCAAATATGAGTTCTAGGAAGGTACATTGCCATGGATAGAATAGATGAGCTTAATATAGGTGTTGGAAAATTGAATCTGTTAACAGACAGGAAGATGGTCTGCACACTAGGTGTTTGATGAAAAGTCTGCAAGAGATGATTTTCTAAAACTGAGTGAAACCTTTTTATGGTTGGATGAAGATGATTCTAATAACACCATGGGTGCCTTCCTTGGGCTAGTTGGATTAGTTTTAAGATTCCTCAAAATGGGGTTCCTAATGTCTTATGATAAAACTAAGACATTAGAGTTAGAGATTTTGGATTGAGAGGAGAATAACAAGGTGGGTTTTATTTGAAGGATAGCATGAAAACAATTTGTATGTGACAAAATATTAATGGATGTGTTTTGAAGTGGTTAGGCCACAGGCCTATATGAGGATTATATCCACACCCAAGCAACTCATCAAAGTCAAACAGAGTCACACAAAGTCAACTCACCACACAAGGTCAATCATTTGTAGTTAATCTAGCATCACCAGAAACAATGATTGGACAAGTGCTCAATGATGATCATGCCATGGTTAAGTAGAAAAGAGTTTCAAATAAAAGAGTAGAGCTTTTGTAGATTTTTCAGAAGCTAGTGAAGACAGAGCATCTCCTTTAAAAAGTTTTCTTAAAGGTGATTGAAATTCCTTTATAAATATCAACCAAATATATTTTTGTAAAATAGTGGGACCACACTTCTCTGTAGGTCCAGATAATTTTGTAAATACTTAGTTTTGATAAAAGCTTTGTCTCAAAGATAAATCTTGGCGCTTATTTTGGACAAATAAAATAATTTGAGTAAAAGAGAAGTTGACAAGATAATGGTCTTGGAGGAATAGCTAGAACGGTAAATAAAGGCATGACCACAAGGGCACAAGATTTTGTTGGTTCACAACAGTGCTCAACAAGCAACTTAAACACACAACAATAACATAACAACCAGGACAACAAGCAAGAAATAGCACTCTCAGAGGATTTCTCAAAAAAAAATTGTTGGCCCTCATTTTTGGCTCACTAAACACTACTTAAACAGGGTTACAAAAAGTGGGGTGTTACAGTAACCCCCATTTTAATTTTGCATGACATTCATGCTAATTAAAATTCACACTTATTGATTTAATAAAACCTTTTTATTTCTTTAATATTTGTTAATTCATTCAATTAACAAACATTAACAAATACACCCTTGAGTTATTTCGATTTCCCGAAACAGTTTCGGTACTTTTCTGAAACAACCCTTATGCTGTCCTGTAATTCGATCGGAGTATCGTATCCACTCAAAAACGACGGCGAACCTTAAGTGTGTCACCCTACGGTTCGCGAATAACGTGGACATGATCAAGACTCCTCTCTGATCAATAATCAACAGCGGGATCTGGAAATCCATGATGACTCCCACTTACTCAATGATGAACTAGTGATCGTGTGAACCAGTAACGAACATAGTTAATTCCTTTTGTCTTGCGATATTATTACTTGTCCGAGATCCGATCATTTGGTATCAACCATACCTAGTTCGATCTCGTTCCCGACAAGTCTCTTTACTCGTTCCGTGATAATGCATTCCCGTGACCTAGTCACATGCTTGCAAGCGATTCCAATGCAATATCACCGAGAAGGGCCCAGAGAATATCTTTCCATCATCCGGATGGACAAATCCCACTCTTGATCCATGAGCCTCAACTAATACTTTCAGAGTACCCAAATCAACCTTTATAATCACCCTATTACGGTGTGACGTTTGATATCATCAAAGTACCCTTCCGGTATCAGTGATTAACATGATCTCATGGTCTAAGGATTAGAACTACTTCGCATGAGTTTGATATAGCAATGAACTTGATGACTTGATCGTATTGCTATTCGTACTATGGGTGTGAGTGTTCATCACATCATTCTTCTAATGATATGACCCCGTTATTAACAACATCCAATGTTCATGATCAGGAAACCTTGATCATCAGTTAATCAACGAGCTAGTATAAAAGAGAAGCTTTACTAGGAACCTTTTTAGTTTATTAATCACACAAGTATTAATGTTTCCGATTAATACAATTCTAGCATGAGAAATAAACATTTATCATAAACATGGAATATGATAATAACCACTTTATTATTGCCTCTCGGGCATATTCCCTTCAGTCTCCCACTTGCACTAGAGTCAATAATCTAGTTGATACTTGCGTATATAACACTTATGGCTTTCACGTGTTATCCGTACGCGTTGCAGTGGTTAATCTGATCTCCAGATCTGACACTTTCAGTTCTGTGTGTATTTGCATGTCTTTGCGTCTCTACGCATCACTCATTCTCAAATGAGATAGTTGGGTATAAATTTGGTCCTTTGGTGAGACCTTAGTTCCTTTAGCTAAAATCATGTTGTCACTATTGTCGCACAATAGATCTTCACAGTAATAGCCAGCTTGGAACTACACCTAGTTTGATAACAAACTTCTTGACACAAATGCCCTCTTTTGCTACTTCTAAAGTAGCCATATACTCAACCTTTGTTGTAGAATCCATCACAATGTCTTAACTTTGGAACTCATCCAAATCCATCATGAAACTTACTTCCATTACATTGTGCCACCTAAACATACAGCTAAAATTGAGATAAACTTAATTTGTATCTTGTGACAAACTTAGTATCAATGTAACACTTTACAATGAATTATGTGTCACTTTGTCATACATAATATATATCCTTAGTCCTTCCAAAGCACATAAGGATATCTCTACTATTGTCCAGTGATCATCTTATGACTTTTATCACTCTGGTATATGCTCATAACATTTAGAGCATAGGACATATCTGGAGATGTACATATCATGGTATACATGATCGATCAAATCATTCACGTGGCTTCACTCATCAAGTGTCAAAAACACCTGAATCTTGTTTCAACCTCTTCCATGTGACAAGAACTTTTCTTGTCGTTTCCATATTGAACTTCATTCAATATTTCATCTATGTACTTTGGCACAACCATATTGGTACCTCGATCTAGCTATATAGACATCGAGACCCAATATTTTGGTTTTGCCTAAGTCTTTCATTGAAATCTAATTTTAATGAAATTCTTAACCTATGCCAATAAGAGATACATCATTTCCAATTAACAATATGTCTTCTACATAATGTACTGAAAATATGTCTCAGCGCTCCCACTTAATTTCTTGTAAATGCAAGCATATTCATCGTATCTGATGAAACTAAACCTTTTAATTATTTCATCATGGTGAATATTCCAACTCCGCGATGCTTACTTCAACCATTGAAGTTTGCATGCCTTTTAGCATCCTTTGAATTTACAAAACCCATTGGACCATGTCATGTACATGTCCTAGGTAACCATTCTATTAGAAGAATGTTGTCTTGTTTGTTCAACTAACATATACCAAACTTGGCATATGTAGTGGTTGCTACAGTAATCCTTCCAGACAAAATATCGCTATGAAAGATCAAATCTTGTCATAGTCAACTCATTGAACACAATTGTAAACTCTTTTAATGATGTGTCGACTATTTCAAAGATGTTAAACATCCATGTCTGTCTTTATAGATCCAAATACGTTCATTAGGCTTCATGCCTTTTGAGGGTCTTCCAAGTTCATAAACTTGGTTTCTCGTGTATGGAACTATCATGGATTTTATGGTTTCTAGCCATTTGACGGAGTCAGGGCCCATCATTGCTTCTTTGCATGCAGTCGGTTCATCATTGTCAAACAATAATGATTCATTCTCAAATCAAACTATTTGATTGTTACCCGACTCACGCGGTTCAATAGGAACTTTGATCTATGTGACCACAACCTTTGAGGTACGACAGCCATGCGCATTGTGGCCGCCTCTGGGACACTTCCCAGCGCTGCGCTACTCAGCACATATAGCTTAGGTTCAACAATCTAATCAAAGTTCTATTGTCCTCCCACTTGACTTTTTGCGAAAAATTCCTTCTCAAGAAACTTGACGTTTTCGGCGACAAACACTTTTGTCTTAGGTGTTCTGGAGGAATACCCAACATTTATTTTGGGATAACCTACAAAGACGTATTTATCCGACTTTGGTTGTAAACATTTTACATATGCCTAGCATACCAAAATTTCAGAAAAGACAACTTGGGTTTTATCCCATGCCATATCTCATATGGTGTCATTTCAATGGATCATGATGGCGCTCTTTTCAGTGTAAAAAGCGGTAGTCTCTAAAGCTTTATCCTTAAAATATAATGGCAGTTTTATAGACGATGCCTTTGATCCAACGATGTCAAACAAAGTTTGATTTTATCTCTCGAACACTCCATACTCCTATGGTGTTTTGGGAAATACAAGTCTATGGAACGATTCCTCAACTTTTAGGTGTTTGCTAAACTTGTAACTCAAATATCTTCCTTTATGATCAAATCATAAATTCTTTATTCTCTTGTTACAATGATTTTCAACTTCAACTAGAAATACTTTGAACAATATTCAAATATTTCATGCTTCTTCCTTATCAATTAAATATACACATATATCTACTCAAATCATCGGTTAAAGTAAATGAAGTTCAAGAATTCACCACACACGGCTATACATAATGGACTATATACATCAACATGTACAATATCCAATAAGTTAGTCGTCTGTTCTTCTTTGGCCTACAAACGGAGTTTTAATCATCTCTAGGAAATTTTCACAAGTGTCAATTGATTCAAAATCAAAAGGACTCCAAAATTCCATCAACATGGAGTTTCTTCATGTTTACTTTCCAATATGATTTAAACGGTGGTGTCACTCATAAGTGATCTTCTAATCATTTGTCTTGAGACATTTTTAGCATCAGTGTTATGGATGTGATTTCTCCAACAAGATAAGCGTCCATTCATCTTTTATGAATGCGGTAATAATTTGAACAACCATTGTTCTCATAATACCAGAACAAAATAACAATTATTCAAATAAATCTTGAAGGCTAGGTTTAATTCCAACGAAACACAATAAAACTTTATTTGTTTTCGAGGAGAATCATCCCATATTCATTTGCTAGTTAATTAGGCCATTGTAGTTCTTGTATTGCGTTGTTTGTATGACAGTTCATACCAACTAATTTAGTATCAAATACCCAAGAACCACATTGTTTTAACAAGCAACGAATACAACCATAACATGTATATCTTCTATATACTTGAGCTGGACATTTCCAGTCTTTTCTTTTCCGCCAGAATAAATTTCAGATTCTCTTTTAGCAATTCTTTTTCGTCTAGAAGAATCTATCAACATCAATAGTGGTGCCATACACATGGCACATAGTTCAAGGCATGATTAGTCAAATACTAATACCCTTGGACTCACACTTTGAAGTAGATCACCATAATCAAATATTTGGCGTTCTTCCAAATTCCATTCTTTAGTAATCTTTTAGTGTAGTAAACATTTTACCTACATCTTCCATTCATCCTATCATGACAACTTTCATGATCAAGCTACTATAGCTCATGAGGATGAATTGCAAGTATAATATTAGTTCCTAAACCTTTTAGGAGATCTGGACGCCTGGCGTCTCTAATCTTCGCAAATTCTCATACGAGAACATGTGTCTTACTAAATTATACTCTATCACTTTGCAACCAAACATTGTTTCAGATATCACAATATCTTCCACACATGATAGTTTATGAAACAATTCTTTCAACTCCTAGATAACCTTGATACTAAAAACAACTTTTGAATATCAAGGATCATGGAGGCAAGTGTGATACTTAGATACTAACACTGGAATTGTTACTCTTGATTTAATACTACTTATTAAATTTTATCGAGTAACAAGGGTTTGCTAAAAGTTTGCAATAGGACTTTAAACTTTAGATTGACATTCAAACAATACGATACCAGTTCGTAAAGTTAACATCCAGAATTCTATAGTTCTATTATCTCAATTATAGCTAAATGCAAGGTAGTAAACGGATGCCAATAACTACAACAAACTATGCAAATTCACTTTGATTTAGTTCATGATAAATTGAGTTCTAGATTCAAAATTACTAAATGAACTCCCACTTAAAAACAACATCCCTCTTAGTTTTCTTAAGTGATTACATGAACCAAATCCACTATACCGCAACCGATCATCACGTGCAACGGCATAGTTTCAAAGGCGAACATCACCATGTTCATCATATCAACCATATGACTCATGCTTAACCTTTCGGTTCGTGTTCCGAGGCCATGTCTGTACATGCTAGGCTCGCCAAGTAGAACCATAGCACTCGCGTGTGTAAAACTATCTTACATCCGTCATATGTGAACGTAGAGTCTGTCACACCCGATCATCACGTGGTGTCTCGAAACGACGAACTTTCTTGACGGTGCATGCTATGGAAGAACACATTTTTATCTTGATATTTATGTGAGAGGGATCATCTTATAATGCTACCGCGCGATCAAATCTAAGCAAAATAAGATGCATAAAAGGATAAACATCACATGCATATATAATGTGATATGATATGGTCCTTCATGCACTCGATCTCCATCTTGTGCGTCATGGCATGATCTCCATCATTCCACCGGCGTAGCACCAAGGTCCATGGCGTGCCACCTTGGTTGTCTTCCTCCATTACAATATATCACTTGGATATATATATATATATACGGCACGCAGGCCATTTAAATGTAAAGACAGCCATATGGCTCCTGCCGGTTGTTTATAACTTACAAAAAGGATCATCGCATACAATTTGTAACATAAACAATTTGACCATATCACATCACATGCCCTGCAAAAACAAGTTAGACGTTTCTAATTTGTCTTGCATATTTTACGTGGTTTGGGGCTTTCTAGGAAGAACCGTTCTTACCTACGAATATGTAACCACAACGGTGATAAAAATATTATTAACAACTCTTTGTAAAATAGATCATAACTATAGTGGGAGAAACGTGCACCCGCAAAGCCACATATGCCGAAGCATGTCAAGTGTGGGACAAGTCTCGTGAACGCGGTCACGTAATGTTAGTCTCGGGCAGCTTCAATCCCACTATGCCACTATGATCCAAAATACAAAAAATTGCAATAACATGATCATCAACGCCCACATCCACATGTGTTCTAACCGTGCATACCAACTATGCATAGAGATGGCTTTGATACCACTGATGGGTTCGTAGCATAGAAAACAAAAAAATTCCTACGCAAGAACGCATAAACTAGCCAAGATACTCTACGAGGTGGTAGCAACGGATACTAACCCTCGATGACCATAAGCGGGGATTACGTTCCTGCACAAACGTTGACAATGGAGAGTTGGTGAAGACGCACGTAGTCGACGTAGTTATTCACTTGACGTAGTCGACGTCGTGGTTCACTTGACGATCACAAGATCGTGTACCCGGCGCCACAAGTGGCAGCGCCCCCGTGCTCGGTCACACATACAGCTCGACGTTGACTCCTCCACGCCCTCGGTCCAGCGGGGCAGCAGAAGAAGGGATCCGCCGGACACTCCTCCACACACTTCTCCAAGTGTATGAACTACGAACTACAATTCCGGCAGAGCTTCGCTAAGCCAAGACAGAAATTGGGCAGCAACTATGCAAGGGAGGGGAGGATCAAGAAGTGTCTCACATGGAGGAGAGGGAGGGGTTTATATAGGAGAGGAGGGGCAGCCCCCAAGGGGTTGGCCGGCCAAGGAGGTCTCCTCCTCTTCATGGTGGTAACCCCCTCTTCATTCCCTTCATGGTGGTAACCCCCTCATCAACATGAGGTAACCCCTATTTTAATTTTGCATGACATTCATGCTAATTAAAATTCACACTTATTGATTTAATAAAAAAATTCTTTAATATTTGTTAATTCATTCAATTAACAAACATTAACAAATACACCCTTGAGTTATTTCGATATCCCGAAACAGTTTCGGTAATTTTCTGAAACAACCCTTATGCTGTCCTGTAATTCGATCGGAGTATCGTATCCACTCAAAAACGATGGCGAACCTTAAGTGTGTCACCCTACGGTTCGCGAATAATGTGGACATGATCGAGACTCCTCTCTGATCAATAATCAACAGTGGGATCTGGAAATCCATGATGACTCCCACTTACTCAACGATGAACTAGTGATCGTGTGAACCAGTAACAAACATAGTTAATTCCTTTTGTCTCGCGATATTATTACTTGTCCGAGATCCAATCATTTGGTATCAACCATACCTAGTTCGATCTCGTTCCCGACAAGTCTCTTTACTCGTTCCGTGATAATGCATTCCCGTGACCTAGTCACATGCTTGCAAGCGATTCCAATGCAATATCACCGAGAAGGGCCCAGAGAATATCTTTCTGTCATCCGGATGGACAAATCCCACTCTTGATCCATGAGCCTCAACTAATACTTTCAGAGTACCCAAATCAACCTTTATAATCACCCTATTACGGTGTGACGTTTGATATCATCAAAGTACCCTTTTGGTATCAGTGATTAACATGATCTCATGGTCTAAGGATTAGAACTACTTCGCATGAGTTTGACATAGCAATGAACTTGATGACTTGATCGTATTGCTATTCGTACTATGGGTGTGAGTGTTCATCACATCATTCTTCTAATGATATGACCCCGTTATTAACAACATCCAATGTTCATGATCAGGAAACCTTGATCATCAGTTAATCAACGAGCTAGTATAAAAGAGAAGCTTTACTAGGAACCTTTTTAGTTTATTAATCGCACAAGTATTAATGTTTCCAATTAATACAATTCTAGCATGAGAAATAAACATTTATCATAAACATGGAATATGATAATAACCACTTTATTATTGCCTCTCGGGCATATTCCCTTCAGCTAGCCTTAATCCTTTTATGCAATACATGTTTCTTAAGCTTCATGATATTGAGGATCCTAAAAAGAAAGCTTTTATCTTGGAAACTTTGTGCATAGAATTTAGAGATGTTGCCATTGAGGCTAGGGAAGTTTTTAAGAAATTTAATAAGCTTGGCTCGCCTGTTGAAGTTGTTGGTACATCCAATGATTTTAGAGTGCCAATACCTTGTAAACTTTTAGGAATTCATGATGCTTTGGAAAAGAATTTTGGTTGGATTTGTCCTGAAAACCTTTTTGATGAAGGTAGTGTACCAAAAAGTGATCATAAGGGAACTTCAAAAACTCATTTGGACGCAATTCAATTCATTGTTGAAAAGACTTCTGCAGTTGATCTTAATGATTCCTTCGATATTACTTGATTCGCATTTTCTGCGCCTAGCTCAAAGGCGTTAAAGAAAAGCACTCTTGGGAGATAACCCAATGTTTTTACATTCAGTTCTTTTTCTTTTATTTGAGTCTTGGAAGTTATTACTACTGTAATAACCTCTCCTTATCCTTTTTATTTCGTTTTTGTGCCAAGAGAAGCCTCTAATTTGAGTGAGGTAATATTTGGGGATGTTGCTGTCCTGAAACAGTTTTCGGTGCTGCACCGTAAAAATTCGTAAAAATTCTTTGTATATCTTTTAGACCTGAAATTTCTTGTGCATATGCCCCAGGTTATATCCAAACTTTCATTAGTTGAACACCTTTTGATTTGAGCAACAGAAAACCCTCTAAAAATTCGACCTTTATCAGTTGTTCTGTTTTGACAGATTTCTGCCAATATTTATGTTTGCCGCTTTATCGCTTTCTTTTTTAGTTCTTTTGATCACAGAACTTTTGGGGAAGTTGCTACAGTAGTATATACTTTATATGTGGTGGTTTTGAGTTGAAACCTGAAGCAAAAAGGGTTGATTCAATATTATGCTTACACTAATGTTGCTAATAGAATTGTGTTTAGTTTTCTATGAAGGAAGTTTTCAAGTGTAGGGATTGGAGAATGATGGGATGAGTTGAAGAATGGACAAAAGCTCAAGCTTGGTTATGCCCATGCACCCCAAGCAATATCCAAGAGGTACAAGCGTCAAAGCTTGGGGATGCCCCGAGGCACCCCTTCTTCATCGGCAAAAATTAGGTCACCTTTGAAAACACTATATTTTTATTGCTTCATGCATTATGCTTTTTCTTGGAGCGTCAGTTGTTTTTAGTTTTCAGTTTAGTTTTGTTTTGTTTTCTGCAACAAATGGTTGGACCCCAACAAATTCGTTTTGGAGAAGTTGCCTTACTTTTCATTTGCCAAGAACACCCTTTGAGCGATAAGAGTGAAAAACAGATTTTAACGAGTGTTCTTCTTTTTCTAGAACTGCGTTTAGTTTTCGTTTTTTGCCTTGATTTGTGTTCAGATCTTGTTATATATTTTTATCAAGGTGTATTTTGACCTCTGGTCCATGTTGGTTTCATCAAAAGAGTTGTTTATAAAAAGTTCGAATGGTGTTGGAAAAGAGAAAAAGCTTTATGCAAAAAAGTGGTACAAGAAGGAGCTTGTGTAGACTGTAGCCTAGGCTTTTGCATGTCGTGCTTGATGTCTTTTTGATAGTATACTTAGTGGTTTTTCTGTAGCATGACTTGTCTCAAATGACTGAGATTGCTTAATGAGCCTTTGAAAAAATCATGCGTTGTTTTAATTATTTGGAAGCATTATTTTGGTTTTCTCCTTTGATGCTTTATTTGGGTTGACTTGGCGCATGTTCACACATGTTAGACTCATACAAAGTCGCCATTGCCTCTATGATCATTTAGTTTTTGACTTTTGATGCCATCTTATGCTTCTTTTAATGTCGCTTTGTCGCTCTGCATGATTATGGCCGTTATTGCACTCTTAGTTAGTCACTCCCAGTCTTTTGCTAGCCCTCATTTTGTACTGAGTATGAGCTCTACTCGTGCATCCAACTCCTAAAAACCAAGTTTGTCATTGAGTCCACTATAAATTCCTATGCATAGTATTTGTAAGCCATTCTAAGTAAATTTTCATGTGCTACCTTGCAAAACTTTCAACTACTTCTCGTTTTGTGCCACTATTTTTAGCTCATGGGGACGTAGTGGTCAGAATTGCTATCTTCCATATTAAATTAAGTACCCCTCAACTAGGCAGCTTCATCTGCTCATCATTAATTTTGCATGAGAGCTGGTCAGACCATTGCAATCTAATTCTAAAAAAAGAAAAAAAAGGCACTCCTCCATGGTATGTGAATGTTGGTGGGCACCCGATGGAATCGGTTAGCCATGGTTTGAGAAAAAAAAAGGTGGGGAGGAGTTCCAAAGCTTTATAAAAGAGCACCAATGTGCCAAATTTTCAAAGAACTCGAAACCGCTCTCACTTGTTTATTATGGAAGATAGTAAGACCCTATTGCCAGTCGTTGACATGAAACAACCACCTCTCAAAACCCAATTTTTATCTCTGTTTTACAAATGAAAAGCTCTAGCACATGTTTAATCACTGCTTCCCTTCGCGAAGGGCCTTTCTTTTACTTTTATGTTGAGTCTCCACCTTCTATCTTTATGCACCGTTAAGAGAGCATAGTTGTCATTCTGAGTATAATGTGCATTGTCCCAAAGTTTTTATTGATTGATTCATATTGTTGGTTTCACTTGTTCTTAAATTACTTGTATCTAGTCGCCCTCTTAAACTTGAAGGTGTCCTATGTATTTATGTTTTGCTCTCTCATGAAGGACAAGCTGAAAACTATTTGTATGTTTTTCCTTATGATTTGAATACACGTTTGACTTTCATTGTTTCATTTTTATGATCTTTTGTTCGTGTTCTTTTTCATGTTATAACATGGTTGCTAAGTTTCTTCTATCAAGATTATATTTTTCATGCCCATGTTTTAAGTTCTTTTGATCCCAGTGCACAACGCTTACATAGATGATCAAGATTGTGTAGGTGCATGTCACCTCAAAAATTATTTCTTTTGTTATCACTTACCTACTCGAGGACGAGTAGGAGTTAAGCTTGGGGATGCTGATACGTCTCTAATGTATCTATAATTTTTGATGCTCCATGCTTATTTTTACATCATTTGCTTTGTGTTTTGTTATACTTCGTGGCATTTTTATGCATTTTCCGGAACTAACCTATTAACGAGATGCCACAGTGTCAGTTTCATGTTTTCTGTTGTTTTTGTGTTTCAGAAAAGTTACATAGGAAATATTCTTGGAATTGGATGAAAACTTCCAGAAGACCGAAGAGGAGACGGAGCCGAGTCAGAGGGCGGCCACACCACCAGGTGGCGCGGACCACTCCTCGCCCACGCCGGCCTATGGTGTGGGCCCCCTGGTCCACTTCTGATGCCGCCTCTTTGCCTATAAAGACCCCCCGACGGGAAAAACCTAAATACCCGATCACTTTTCCAGAATACATCGTGATCCGCCGCCGCCATCGACCCGAAGATCGGGAGGGTCCAGAAGCTCTTCCCGGCACCCTGCCGGAGAGGGGAATCGCCACCGGAGGTCTTCTTCATCGCCATGCTTGCCTCCAGTGCGATGAGTGAGTAGTCTACCTTAGACTATGGGTCCATAGCAGTAGCTAGTTGGTTGCCTTCTCCACCATGTGCTTCATGTTTAGACCTCGTGAGCTGCTTTACATGATCGAGATCACCGTTATGTAATTCTACATGTTGTGTTTGTTGGGATCCGATGAATATTGGTGTTATGATTGAGTTGATGTACTGAATATTATCTTATGTTTCTCTATGTTGTTTATGATCTTGCATGCTCTCCGTTGTTAGTAGCTATCTTGGCCGAGTAGTTTCTAGTGACTCCAAGAGGGGGGTATTTATGCTCGATAGTGGGTTCATGCCTCTATTTAATCTGGGGGAGTGACAGAAACCTCTAAGGTTGTAGATGTGCTGTTGCTACTAGGGGGAAAACAACATTCATATGCTCAAGGGCATATGCTTTGTTTACATTACACACTTTGCTTAATGCAATTATTTGTTGTTCGCAACTTAATACTTGTGGAGTTCTCGAATTAATTCGCTGCAAGTGGATTATTAGTAATAGATGCAGTTGGATGGCGGTCTATGTATCTTATTGTAATGCCCAGAGTAAATCTCATAGTGATCCTCTCGACATATGCACATTGTCTTTATTCTATCAATTGCCCAACTGTAATTTGTTTACCCAGCATGTGTTATTTTATCTTATGGAGAGACACCGCTAGTGAACTGTGGATCCCGGTCCTATGTCCTTTATATTGCTATCACCTGTTTACTTTACTCGCACCGTTTACTTTACTCGCATACTACTATTGCTTTCCACACGATACGCTCATACCCTTTATTTCAAGCAAACCAGTGAGATTGACAACCTCATCGTAAGTTGGGAACAAAGTATTTGGTTGTGTTGTGTGCAGGTTCCATGTTGCTGCTCGCAAAGTAAAGCTTGGACGAGGCGCCCTATAAATTGTCCGAAGCTGTCGCGAAGCTAGCGGGCATCACCTTCAGTCGTATTGACTTCCTCCTACTGGATTGATAACCTTGGTTTCATAACTGAGGGAAAACTTGCTGCTATATTCATCAAACCTTCTCTTGGGGTTTCCAACTGGCCGGTCATTTACTACATTTTCCCACGTCAACTTGGCTCCAGAAGTTTTCTGTCGCCGTTGCCGTGTATTGAAGAAGAAGCTCCCACACCATCATCACCGCGCCATCAATCCCTTATGAACACTCTAGGCTTCACTACTTTCATCAAAAGGGTTTTCGGGAACAATCCAATCAAAATTCTTTTCCAAAGCTTCATGCAATCCTACAAGTTTGAAAGGTATTTGTACTTTGATCTCTTTCTTGGTTATACCAAAAACCTTTACACGCGAGCCAAGCATATTAAAATGCTCAAAAACTTTCCTAGCTTCTATAACAACATCTCTAAATTTTCTACGCAAAGTTTCCAAAATAAAATCTTTCTTTTCGGAGTCTTTGATATCATGAAGCTTAAGAAACATTTGCTGCATAAAAGGATTAAGGTTAACAAACCTAGCCTCCAACATGTGAACTAAATAAGCAGTTGCAACTTCATAACTAGGAGCAAGTTCGGCTAAAGATCTATCCTCAACATCTTTATGCTTTCTAACATTACCTAAAGCTATAAGCTTAGTAGTGACCCAGCGTGTTGAAACCACCAAGAAAGTATGTGTTCACCGTCGTTGGATCTTCTCATTAGATGATCTAGGTCGTCCGTTAGGCTTGGTCGGTAAGTTTTTTTACCCTTTGGTCTGGGTCTACTGTGCGGCTGACATTGAGCCCGATTTCTTATTAGACCACAGTTAACAGCTAAGGGTAAACTTTAGAGTGTAAAAATGAACCATCTCCCCGCAGTGCCACCCCACCCCCATGCGCCCCCTCCCCTCCAGACTCGACCCCATACCGCGTCAGCCCACTCATTCTCTTCCTCTCTTTCTCCTCTCCAACCTCTAGGGTTCAGCCGCCGCCCTCACTTCCCACACACATGCCGCCTCTGCCCGCTCCCGGAATGGCTTCCCTTGTAGCCATGTAGAAGAGATCCGCCGCCGCCCCCGCTCCTTGATCCTGGACTAGGTTTTAGGTTTCGTTGACTGGTTTTTTTGGTGGTCGGCGGGAGTCTTTTCCTAGGTTTCTCCATGCTTTGCCTTCTGGGGATTCATTTGGATGGAGCTGTTCTTTGGGGGCGGTGGGTTCTGTGGCGCCGTCGGCGCCGGCCACGAAAGGCTCCCCCCGATGGCTGGTTCTTCGCGGGGAGAGCGGTGGTGTGGAGGGAACTGAGCGAGGCGGAGGCACCCGACGGAGCAGTGTGGGTAGGGAAAGACTCGCTAGCGCACGCGCGCCACGAGACTCCCGTTTCGCTTAAGGTTTTCAGTGGTGGGCTCGGCCTGTTAAACTTCCTTTTGATTGGTTTCGCTAGCTGGTTTTCTTCCTACGTACCTGTACCGTGAGGCAACGACGTTCTGAGTTCTGACAAGTACGTTAGCTTGTTCTGTTTTTCATTCTTTTCTGATTTCTTTTCTCGTTCCTTTTCATTACTTTTTCGGCTCTTCGTTCGTATTCATATCCTACGTAGTAGCTTAGGAAAATAGTGTATGCTTATGCTAGCTTTCCTTTTCCGTTTCGTTTTTATTCTATTTTTTATCTTTTACATTTCTCTTTCTTTTTTGATTTGTTTTATTTTTCATGTTTTATCTATTTTTGTTTATTCTTTTTACTTTTTTATACCATGTTTCCCTATTTTTCTTGATGTTTTTTTTGTTCCTTTTATTTTCAAAAGGTGTTCCTCTTTTTAATGATTCTTCTAATACTTGCATTTTAGATTTAAAAAGGTGTTCCTTTTTAATGATTTCTATACTTTTAAATTCCA
Organism: Dactylis glomerata; assembly: GCA_007115705.1. Lineage (NCBI taxonomy): Eukaryota > Viridiplantae > Streptophyta > Magnoliopsida > Poales > Poaceae > Dactylis > Dactylis glomerata. Next base: position 2,709,292 of record QXEO01001278.1, on the reverse strand, counting down.
AAAAGTGCTTCTCATATATTTTGTTCCCATATTTTATAGTTTTACTCCACGTTTATATTAGATTTGTCCTTCATCCATGCTTTGTTCCCTTGCTATCATGTTTAGTTTCATGGTTTCTAGATTTTTGTTCTCCATATTTTACAGTTTTATTTTATTTTTAAATTTAATTTGTTCCTTCATGCTAGCCTTGTTCCTTTCGCGGATATGCTTTGTTTCATGGTCCCTCGTTTCCTTTATTCTATATTTTTGTTCCGTACTTAGATTTGTTTGTTCCTTCGAGATAGAATTGTTCTTTGTGCACTCCTTTTTCTAATCCATGATCCCTATATTTTTGTTCCCCACAATTTATAGCTTTGTTCCTCGCTAAAATTTAATTTGTTCCTTCACAATACCCTTTGTTTCTTTTAGTTGCCTTTTTCATTATTTTATATTTTTATTCTTTTAAGTTGTAATTTTTTCCAAGATTTTTGTACTTTTTGTTCCCAGATTTTTGTCATTTTTGTTCCCAAATTTATGTAATTTTTGTTCCTAGATTTTTGTAACTTTTGTTCCTAAATTTTTCTAATTTTTGTTCCTAATTTTTTTTAATTTTTATTCCCAGATTTTCATTCTCGGATTTTTGTCATTTTTGTTCCCAGATTTTGTAATTTTTGTTCTTGGATTTTTGAAAAAAAATTACCTAGCTTTTTTAACTTATGTTCCTGTATTTTTGAAATTTTTGTCCTAGATATTTTGTTCCCAGATTTTTGTAACTTTGTTCCTGTATTTTTGTAATTTTTGTTCCCAGATTTTTGTAACTTGTTTTTCCGGAATTTTGTAATTTTTCTTTCCATATTTTTGTAATTTTTTTCCCAGATTTTTCAAATTTTTTGTTTCTAGATTTTTGTTCCTGGATTTTTGAAATATTTGTTCTTGGATTTTTGTAACTTTATTCCTGGAATTTTGTAATTTTTGTTCCCACATTTTTGTAACTTTTAATCCTGTAATTTTGTAATTTTTTGTTTCTGGATTTTTTGTAATTTTTGTTTCTGAATTTTTGAATTTTGTGTTCCTGGATTTTTGTTCTAGGATTTTTTTTAACTTATGTTCCTGAATTTTTGAAATTTTTGTTCCTGGATTTTTGTTCCTTCATGCTAGACTTGTTCCTTTTATGCATTCATGTTTTCTTTTACGGTTTCTATATTTGTGTTTCCCATATTTTACATTTTTGTTTCGCGTTTAAATTTGATTTGTTCCTTTGCGCTAGCTTTATTACTTTTTACAGTCATGTTTTATTCCACTGTCCCGATATTTGTTTTCCCCATATTATTTAGTTTTGTTTCACATTTAGATTCGATTTTTCCTTCGCGCTAGTCTTGTTCTTTTTGTCATAATGTTTTGTTTCATCTTCCCTATATTTTGTGTTTTCCATATTTTACAGTTTTGTTTCGCGTTTAGAGTCGATTTGTTCCTTCGCGCTAGTCTTGTTTCTTTTTGCTGTAATGTTTTGTTCTATGTTCCCTATATTTATGTGCCCCATATTTTGTAGTTTTGTTCGTGTTTATATTTAAATTTTTTCTTCACGCTATAAGTTTACCTTTTTCTGTTTCACTTGTACTATGGAGCACTAATAATTTTATTACACTTACTTTTAAAAAGTTGTAGTTCTTTTATTTATCCTAATCGCACTCACAAAGTCCATTTAAAATAAGTAAACACGCACAGCTGATGCATGCATGCTAATAAACCAGAGATGCCTTGTATGCAAAGCACAAGGTCTGTCCTTGAGCTAGCTAGCGAAGTAGTAGAACGTATCAGTACTAGTACTAGATTAAGAAAAAAAAATCTTGCACATACACCAAGAGGCAAGCAGAAGATATCAGAAAAATTCACGTTTGCATCCATGTGCTCGAGCTAGCTAAGTACAGTAGTACTGTAAGTAGGAGAACGTCAAGTATCAGGCGTGAGCATGGAGACAACGGTTCCCATGTTCACGTGCGGCGCCCGTCAGACGTCAGTGCCCAGCGCAGCAGGGTGTCCCTTTTTTAGTCCCACCTCGGTACTTTGGTTGGAGATGGACTGTTTTAAATACCTACCTAGCTTCATACTAGACGTGGTAGTACGACTGACCTCCGTGGCAACGTAACGCACGCGCAAAAGCAAATCGGAAGACTGCGCTGTGGTGTCCTACTAACTGGGCCGGCCCAGCCTACTCGATTCTTCAGCGAAACCAGCCATACGTAGCGCGCGGGCGCCAGGTAGAAGACCCCGTGTGGGTAGGCGTCCTGGCGCGGAGGCGATGGTGTCGCGGACGGCTCGGTGGGCCCGATCTGTGCCAGTTTTGGGCTGGCGCGGGGGCGGCACTGGTGAGCAGAGGAGCAGGCGAGCCTGCGGGTCTGGGCATGGTGCTTCAGCGCAGTGAGGTCGTCCGTAGTTACAGTGGCGCGCGGAGGTCAGTGGTCGGCAGTGGGGGTTCGATCTCCTCCCACCCACCTCCAGCGTGTGGCCACCTGATATCCCGCGCAGACAGCGCTCTCCGCCGCTCAGTCTCGCCCCTGCATCTCACCACGCCAAGCCCTCTCCGTCCTATGCACCGACCGCGACCGGCGGCTCGCGTTCCACGATGGGCGACTGCGGGGGTCGATTTTCTGGAGCAAGAAGCGAGCGCGTTCAAGGCAGACGAGAGAGGCTGTGGGAGTTTGTCAAGCGTCGCGTTGAGTCATTGAGTGGCTGCTCAAGGCAGATATAAGCTCGCCGTGCTAGGCGAGCTGGAGCGTCATGAGGCGGTCGACCTGTCTTGAAGGTAAGAAGTACTCCCTCCATTTCAAAATATAAGATGTTTTAGGTTTGTGAAGTAAATGTACATAGACATGTTTTAATGTGTATATTCAAGTAAACCTATACACTAAAAGATGTTTAAATACACTTGCTTCACAAAGCTAAAACATCTTATATTTTAAAACGAAGGGAGTATTTTGGTACTGCTTCTTTGATTTCAGCGATGGAGAGCAAGCTGGAAGCATGCTAGTGATTAATCTGGCCAGATATTAGTTTTGCGTAGGTGAACAAGAGGAATTTTCCGTTTGCCTATAATTGAACTTATTGGTTATTGGATAGAGACGTGCGATGCACGAAATGAGCGGTGACAGGGGCTACAATTAGTCTGTTCAGGTATTATAAAGGATAATTATAGCAAATTATTAGAAGATAACGTTTAAATTGCCGGTGCAAGTCCCCAGGGCAGCGTCTTCATTGACGACATGCATGCTTGTGACTCCCGACTACCGGATCCGGCGAGGTTCGTCGCATATTGGCCTTATAGGTATGGGTCATCGACTTATTCCCGGCACTCCACCATGACCAAGGCAGCCTGCTTCCACTGCTGTGCCGAGTGCCACTGTCGTCAGCGCGGCCATGAGCAGCACAACGGCCGGATCAGGCAATGTGTCCACAATTTGCTACCACAGGATCGTGTAAGGCCCTTTTCATCTCTTTTACATCCATGGTTCCACTTCTGTACCGGTCTAGATAAGTGGAATGGTGCAAAATGTATTGGTTCAGATTGTTGATCAGAAAATTCAGTATGTTTTAATCATTTTTTTTTGTATTTCCATGTATTCTTTTTGTGTTTGCGACAAGGAGTTTGCTTGGTAGTAGATCAAACTGTTTATAGTTAGTTCGGCACTGAACAAAGCAAGTTATTATGTTCTCATCTGCAGACTGCTGCAGGCCATGTAGGATTCTTCATGTTGTTTGTATAATTCTCTTAGAGTAGCTATTAAAATGTTGAAAGAGTAGATAATCGTTTTAAGTACATTGAATATTTAAATAACAAAAGTTGAAGGCGATTAGAGAAGAAGTCTGCATTTAATATTCAATTGTGGCTTTAACATAAGGGTAAAGCGTTACCTGCAGATGATTGTATGAGCCATCATAATTTATGTTCAGTTGGTTTTTAACTTTTATCTCTTTTTTTTTGTAAATGCAGCGCCTCAGTAGTTCGATGCTTTGCAGCTCCATGTTCTGTAGAGTAAACAGACTGTTGTCCACACAACTCATCAAGCTCAAATTTGTTTGTGCTACTGATCGGCGCAATGTGTCAATTAACTGATAGTTTGTTTGAACTGTGAGCAGTGTTCAATTAGTTACGGCAAAATGAATTGATATTTTGAGAATGAAGCTTCCATCTTTTCTAATTTGGTTGAACAACAGAATTGGTACATGCTTTAGAGATTATGGAGTATTTATCTTGCTGCTTGCTTGACTCGAAAGTCAGACTCTGTAAAAAGAACTTGCACCCATGATATGAATTACGATCTAATTGCAGTTTTTACTTAACTGCTTCCAATCTTTTATGGTCATTACAATGAATTCTATTGTTTTACTTTATGACATAAGAAACACTGATGCATATGTTGTTTATTTGTTACCAATGACCTTTTTGAGTTTTTCATGGGAGGATGCCGAGTAGCACTACAAAGATACCCACAAGAACCTCAAAAGCGTGATATTCCTTCTTAATGATTGACATGCACAAACCTTAAATTTCTCTCGATTATGCCAGAGTGCCAGGATAGAAGAGGAGTTATTTCCTTGCTTTTTACCTTCTAGATATGTGGGCTTACTTCTAATTGTTTTAGAGTGTTCTTGATTTATTCTTACTTGATTACCTCTTTAACTTATTAGATGCAGGATTTATATATACATGATTAATGAATTGGTTTTTGTACTGTAAGTGATCATTTAATAGACACTTTTCCAATTTGTCTTTTATTTCTTATATATTTTTCATTAATACGCCATTGATCTTTACCTTTTGCATTAACAAGAAAATTTGAGCATGTTTCTTGGGATTGATGTCATGGGACTGATTTTCTCTCACGCACGTCTCTCCCGTATCTTGGAAGATGGCGCCGGCTACAGGGAGCGAAGGAGGAAGCGGTGTGATCCAAGGAAGGTAATCACTGTTCTCACCCTGAAGTCGACACCTCTGCATCTTGCCCAGATCAGCGATGCCTCGATGTGGCTGCCTCTGCCTCACTTTTGGCCCAAAAGGTATCGCCCAAAGACGTAACAGCCGTCGCCACAGTTGTCTCATGCTTTTTTAGCAGTATTTATTGTGCATGCCACGTGTTTATTGAAGTGCAGAAATATTTTTCAAAGTCTAGGCAATGCAAAAGCAGATTTCTGCAGAAAACACCATGCTACAATTGTGGATATGACGAACGACCACTGTATCTCTATAAACTTCACTGTCAAAGTAGGTATGCATTGTGTAGGCTGATTCATTCCAACCCTACTTTACATCTATGCATCGTGGCAGCATGTTTCAGAATTTTAGCTCATAATTTATTCTATAGGCATATAATTGCTATTTTGTTTGTTGTTTGCATTTGAGACGAAGTTAGTGCATTTTTTGCTCTGATCACCTTTTTATGAACAGTAAGATTTTGAGAAATTAGTGAAGTATAAGGTGGTCAGCTGAAATAAGTAAAACAATACAGTTTTATCAAAAAAAATCTTATTAATGGTCAATTGATCTTTTTCTCTATGATTATGCAGACTTGCAGAGCCGAACAACTAAGGCAACAAGACCATCTAAAGTGCTGAAACATTATGGTGTCTGGCCATATCGGTGCTCTTGATAACCTATTTATGTATTATTTTCAGTTTTACATTGACCTCCTAAGGCAATAAAAAAATTGTCTCTAAATTTTATCTTATTTTTCTTTATGTTCCATGCATTTTCTGTTATTACTCTACATTCAAAATGCCGATATATATATGTATGTGTAGGTTCTCAATTAATTGTGTGCCACTCAAATATTCCCTTCGACCGCTGTTTTCTGTCCTAATGTGTTCGGATACATCCGTATTAGGACAGGTAATAGTGGTCGGAAGGAGTAACATATTTATTGTGTTACTTGATTATCGAGCATTATATTGAATATTTTAGGCTTATATAAGAAAAAATAGTACTCCCTCCTTCTCAGTTTATAAGGCTTACACGTATTTCTAGGTTGGCAAATTGATCAATTTAGCATAGGGTATATATAATACAAAATATATCACTATAAAGTTCAAATGTTGTACTTTTTAATGGTATAATTTTTATATCATTTAATTCATATTATATAGCTCATGCATGCGACCAAGGTATACGCGTAAGCCCTATAAACTGAGAAGGAGGGAGTAGTTGAAGAGATGTTATCTAAGAATCGGTAGATGCTTTTGAAGAAACTATTTATGGATGCGGCGTTTTTGGTCTCGAGCTAAAATCACCTGTACTGGATGCACTATTATTTTACTAGCTGATTGTTCGTGCGTTGCTACGGAATAACAAACTTTTTTGTAGAGATATTTATTATTTTTTAACGGGGGCGGTCCTGAAGAACTTAGTACTTTCATTCATTCAGCGGTGACATACATTTTACATGAAGGGGTAATAGAAAAAAGGAAATTACACATAAGTCTTTGCTTTTTGCACTAAGGTCCTCTGGCGTTTTCCTAGAAACGCAATCGAGGACCATAGCTCCATCTGCACCGCCACCGGGGATGAAACCACTTGGGACGGTGAGGGGAAGAGCCAACTGCGATGACGAGGACACGCCTCCGTAGCGACATCGTGGCCTGGAGGTTGAAGAACCCGGGGCACACCGTCACCGACGCCAGAGGAGGGAGTGGCTGCCCATCAGCCTCAGATTCTGGCACAAGGACAACTGGCTGTCATCACAAAGGTGTCGGAGATTAACTCGCCCTGGAAAGGAGTAGCTGCCCAACATCTAAAGATGTCAACAATGAACTGTCATGATTTTGCTCCTATTGGGCGTAGCACCTGTGCCCCCACCATGCGGACCTCCATATCTCCTCGGAGCAGAGCCGCTGCACTCCATCCCCTCGCCTCCACATCCGGACGGGTGAAGGAAAACAATGTTCACCTTGTAGATCTGTTGATCCTGCCACCAAGCTTCTTCATTGGAGCAAGCCGCGGTGGCCTATGCCCTCCCCTCGCCGCCGTGGCCGGCCGGAGGGTGCCCACCGATGTCTCCACACCAACGCATAAGAAGGTGAGCACAACTGGTTTTATTCAAAGGAGCAGAGGCCCTCTCCTCCATCTCCAGCATCCACAAGAGGAGCAAGAGAGAGAGGAAGAGGAACCCTAAAAGCGAGATCGAACCAGGGGGATCTCGGCTTCCGCTCAGCAACTCCACAACATGAAGACACAACCCTAGACTATGAGCTATACATGAGCTCTAGCCTCCCCTCTCCCTGTCACTTCGGTCGGCAAAGTCGTGGGAAGAGAGGGAGAGGGGAGTCGGTAGACGACTCTCAAGGCGACCTAAGTGAGAGCGAGGAGGGGGGACAAGAACCAGTATGTAACGTGTTCTTTCTTTGCAAAGTTAGAGACATTCATGAAAACATCATCGAAATTACTATGCTTCCATGCACCAAACTGTGTCCATCTTGCTGTTAGCACCACGATGAAGTTACACGAAAAATGGTAGAACATATAATCCAGTAAAACACAGAGTTGTGCTCCTTTGATCCAAAAAATCTCAACATAGAAGGCAAATTAAATTAAAACTACCTACACAATTCTATTTCTTTCTTATACACTCTCACGACCGCCCTTTTAAGTTTGGCAAGTACACATGGTAATTCTGTCTAAAAAATATTGCAGCCACAGAGTTGCCAAAAAAAAAGGTACAGGCCACAAAAAGTTCATCACTCTTCCCCTTACAAGCTAACAACTCACATGCTCCGCCCACTTGTCTGAGCGATCAACTAACATTTGCACAACTCCCACCCACGAGCACTGTCGAATGATGACCTAACACTCTCCCACACGTGAGGCTAAAAAAATACCCTCCCACACCACAAACCCTCGCGCCCTAGCCCATCGACCATGGGCCACCAGGATCGCGACGCTCCGGTTGGTCTCCTTGTTTGCCGGATCTGACCGGGGCATCAGCCTTCCATGGAAATGAGGGGTGCAGAAGATCTCAACGCCTTCAGATCTGGCCACAGTTCCCTGTAACCAGTATAGTGCTAAACTTATACTATAAAAAACTTAATGGCCATGAATGCAGTCATATGTCGGTAGAGCATAAAAGCAAGTATACGAGTACTGAAATATCTTCAGAAGGATTATGAGATACTTGTACTTATCCCATTTATTTGATAAACACATACACATTGATTTGTTCTAATACTGACCGGTTCACGATAGAGTCACATTTTAAGCTTATTGCGTTATTGTAATATATAAGCTAAAATATAATTGCTAATTGATAAAGAAAGGGAAGATAAAAACAGTTTATCATTGTAACTGCATGTCACTGAATGATGGATAACCTATCAAAGATAAATGTGAAAATATATTGATTGATAATGCAATTAATTCTATATCATGTGAAATATAAGGATAGGATCTAGCCAATAGTGGAACCATTTACCAAAAAGCCACAACCCACTGGCAATAGCATGGACTTAAAATATACTCACCTTGCCTTGTTGGTGGGTTACTGTTGCGCGTGCTTGTGCAGAAGTGGGGCAAGGCGGAGTCACACACAGTGATCTTCAACCACGCTCTAAATTGCCAGCTTCACCAGGAGTTGCCACCGAATGCTTTGAATGGCGGCGCGGTGATTTTCTTCTCCCCCTAACGCTGTCGAGTCAATCTCTGCTGCTCCAGCCTGTCTCAGACCTCGTGCTTGACCACATTCACTACGGTATGGTCACCAAAAGCCGAATCTCCTTCCTAAGTAGCTACCCGCACCATGGTCACCATGCCTTGCTCCAGCCACTTCTGCTGATGACATGTCCCGCTCTGGCAAGCTTGGTGGACATCTCCTCTTCTGATTAATGCAAATAGTAAATATATGAGAGGATTGTCTTCCTGAAAAGATCAAGTGTCAGATCAGGTGGTTCTAGCATCGATCCAATGCCTATCATTAAGAACTTGTTCCTAAAAAAATTAGTCTTTCTAAATAGTAGCCTGCTAAATAGAATTCCACATGTTTCTATTTTTTTAACTTTTGCAAAAGATATTAATCATCCCCAGGTGATGAAATCTCTAGATGTGGAACTGTATTAAATGTTTGAGGTTTCATGTCTGAGTGCATTCTCCTAGCCAGCCTAGTGTGACATATGTGCTCTTACCTTTTGGCATGTATCTTGATATTCTGTTGAATTAGTGTTGCATTTGAAATACCTCGAAAGACGGCAGCTAGGGCTGCACATCCACAATTACTTGCTTACAAGATGTATTGTAGAAGAAACTAAATGACTCACTTCTCCGACATGGGAGGGACAAATCCCAATCTCGATACATGCAACCCAACAAGTACTTTCTGATTACCTGAGAGACACCTTTATGATCACCCTTTCATAGTGTGACGTTTGATGACCTCAAAGCTCTCTTCCGATACCAGGGAGTGCCATTATCTCATGGCCTAAGGAATAGGATACTGACATAGGAAAAGCTACGCAATTATGAACACAGTGACACGATCTAATTGTTGTGCTTAATTTGGGTCTGTCCATCACGTCATTCTCCTAATGACATGACCTCATTATTAATCGACAACTCATGTCTATGGTTAGGAAACCTTAACCATCATTAATCAATGAGCTAGTCTAGTAGAGGCATACTAGGGACACGGTATTGTTCATAAACCACACAAGTATTAATGTTTCTGATTAATACAATTCTAACATGGAATATAAACATTATCATGAATAAGAAATATGATAATAACAATATTATTATTGCCTCTAGGGCATATTTCCTTCAATGGCTTGGATAACCGCCTTCAACAAGGCCTCATTTTCTGCTCTGGACAGAGAATGGCTAGATAGCCCGTTGATATATTTTTACATCTTGTCATATAGAAAGGCGAAAGTGGTTGCAGGTCATCGGCCAACCGAGGTGGGCATCCCTAGATAAAAATCATTAAGTACTTCACTTTGAACCGCCAAAAGAGTTTCACATTTTCTTTCACCCGATCATGACATTGCTGATCAAAGAAGACCGAAGACTTCTCAAGGTTAATCTTTTGCCCAGAGGAATCACAATAATCCTTGAGAGTATCTTTGAAAGCCTTTACACTCTTATCATCGCTTCTCGCAAAGAAAATATTGTCATCTGCAAACAACAGGTGTGATATAGGGGGACCGAGTCGACCATTGCGGATTCCATAGAGCTCACCTCGGATCTCCCTTTGTTGCAGTAAACATGACAAACCTTCCGTACAAAGAAGAAATAAATAAGGGCTTATCGGATCTCCTTGATGAATACCCCTTGATGGCACAACCGGTTATGTGAGCTCGCCGTTGACACGAACAGCTAACGAACACAAGTAACACACTTCATCACCGACTGAATCCATCTGGGGTTGAAACCGAGCTTGCACAAACAGCCATAGATATAGTTCCACTCGACCCTGTAGTATGCCTTCATCATATCGATCTTCGGGGCAAAGAATGGTTTTGCATTCTAATTACGAACAGTATGCAAGCACTCAAAGACAATAAGACCATTATCTGTAATCAAATTCTGATATGATAGTTGGAAGAATCACTTACAGTCTATTTGCCAAAACCTACGTTGCACAAACTAATACGTGCATGGCATCTGGCATCATACGTACATGACCAAAAGCAGCCACACGTATCTCATGCGATATTATCTCTGGCGATAACACCCCACCCTCCAGATCTTACATCATTATGGAAGGCTGCATCCACGTTCAGTTTGATGAAATCTGCAGAGGAGCTTCCATTTACGTATCTGACTAGGCCTGACCACTTCTTTCTTACCAAGGTAAGTATAATCCATTCATCCACATGCCGACGTACATTGAACTGAAAACTGTCCAAATTCTGATGATTCTCGCCGTGATTTCCGCTGTTGCGTTCTTGCCACCAGTTCCACAAGAAAGAAACAGAGAGTAGCTTTTTATACTCCGGCAGATTGAAAACCTATACGACGATATGAGAGATCATCAAGCTAGCTAGCCAGTGGTTGGGGCAACATGATCGGCCTCGACTAGGACGAGAAACATGCCACCTTCTCCCCGACTCTTCGCTTCTTCCTCGGTGCCATGCGCTTCGGTTCCGACGTCCCACAGGGAAGCCAGCCGGCTCACCTCCGTCATGGCGGCGTGCGCGCAGGTTTGTCATGATCGGGTGAAAGATTAACCACACGGTCCACACCGACATCACGCCGCCACGCCGGTGCTCCTCGCCCGATGGCTGGGCTTTGCCGACCACCACGTCGCATGGAGCTTCGAGCGGCATGCATGAATGTCCGGATGTACGTATGAATATTTTCTTCCAATTTTTTTATTGTAAACTCGTTTTTAAACAATAGATTTACACGTGGGAGCCAAATTGCATTTCCTCCAAGGTATTGTACTACCGTTGTGTCCTGACAAATATCTGTCTTCCTATCATATCCGTCTTGTATCAGTTACATATTGTCTCCGATGATTTATGCTTCCATAGTCTTCCGGGTTTTGGATTTCATTTCCGATTCACCATACGTATTTGGCAAAGTGTAATTGCACTGACTCCTTTAGAATTCCTGTGGAAACCCGGCCGGCTCGTGTCACCACTGTCTCAGTTGGCAATTGCTGCATCGCTCACTTGCGCGACACAAGCAGATGCTTGGACGAAGGGTACGTACATGATTACTTCCCAATCTCGATTGAACTATGATACATTGCAATAAGACGGTGGTGTGCATCAATTGATGCAGAGGCTACAGCTATGCTCCCCATTTTGAAAGAAAAAAATCCCAATCTCGGTTGCATGAGTTTACTCGTCTCTGAGTTATGCTCGTGCTACTATTATTATGACAACAGACTTCAGGCTTCTACAGAAACCCTGATGAGCGATAACGGAAATACCTTGGAGTGGCATGTTCTTTCATTGCAACCAGCCTACCGGAAACAAAGCTAACCAATGACACCAAATGGATGGAAACTAAGTCGGTCACGAATTCTATGACATGGAACAACGAGATTCCAACACATAGCTCTTTAAATCTCTAGAAACAATGACAAGCTCCTGATTTACATGAATCAAACACAACAACCGCAACTCCCACAATACTACTTGCTTGGTGCATTTGGTTTCGGGGTCCTACTGTCACCTGTAAGTTGTGCGTTCCGGAGACCCTCTAGAATCGCTCCCACTGCATGATCTCCCTTCTCTAGGACGTGCTCCAGCGCCTCCACCTTCTCCAGCAGCTGCTGCGCATTCGCATTCGCGCAGCTCAGCAGCTTATCTGAAGTCTTCAACGCCCTGCACAGCTAGGGTTTGATGCACAGAGAACCGAGAACAAAACTGTTAGTTTGCATTCAGAAACGAATTGCAGTAGATAACCACCAGGTACATCGAGCGGAAAACGAAGGGGAAGGCAAGAACCACACCTTCAGCATCAAGGAAGGCCATGAAGGGTCATTCTCCTGAAGCGACTTCATCAAATTGTCATAATCTTCCTGATTAATGATGAACACGCAAATGAACTTAGGTTTCTGGATTGAGCCTATAAGGCCAGGAATAACAGTAACAGACAGAGTAGCACACCACATCCAATTGATGAACAAAACAGCCTGAAAACTGTTTGTGGACTCAAATCGGGGATTAATTCAGCAAACAACAAACATGAGCAAGCACATCAGCATTCAGCAATCTGTTATGCTGGTCACAAGGATGACGTGACCTAACACAGAATATGAGATATGAACTTAACTTTAGTCAGATGAGACCACCTTAATTAATCCCTGTATCTAAGGCTGTGTACCTTTTCTGTATACAATTCCCTCTACGGCAGCAAGATCCTTCACGCAGAACAATTGAGTAGCTCACGGCAACTCATGGAAACAAATCAATGGCTGGACAGGCTGTGTACCTTTTCTGTATACAATTCCCTCTACGGCAGCAAGATCCTTCACGCAGAACAATTGAGTAGCTCACGGCATCTCATGGAAACAAATCAATGGCTGGACGCCAGATTCGGGGAATGATTTCGAAGGCGCAAACAACGGCATGACGAGGGAATCAACAGATGCGGACGAAATCGGGAAGGAGGGGACGAAGGGAGCCCTCACCTCGAAGAGCCGTTGGAGGTCGGACGGGTCGGCTTCCTCCACCTTCTGCGCTGCCAACGGGGAGGAGGGGACAGATGCATCGCCGCCGCCGTCGAGGTGGTCGTCGCCCCCATCGACGGCGAGGTCGCTGAGGAGATCGCTGACGGTGAGCAGCGGGCCTCCGACTCCCCGCATCTCTTCTCTGCTCCATGGGTATGGGCTCATCTGGGTTTGTAGTACCAGCCACAACCTTGGACCTAAATGGGCCTTATTTGGATGCTCGCGAGTCCAGTTTCCAAAATGGCTCAAATCTGTCACACATTAATCCAAACAAAATCCGCTCAATTTTCTTTATCCAAACAAAAACAGTTCAAAATAAGTTTATAAAAATGATCTGACATGGAGTAACTTGTCTATATACGCCTTAGTCTCCAGTTAACTAATTCAAATGTTACTCTCTGACTAGGCTAGTGCCTTCTTTTAGGGGAGACTTTGGTAGTGTCTCTATAGTCTATACTCTTCACTTACTACCCTCTTGTTTATTGCACTTTGCAATGGAGCATCACTAGAGGTAAATAAGTTGTATTATACTTTGTCGTCCTTTTTTCATAATGGAAGGCCTCTTATTCCACCTTCCACGGATTGATGAAAGTTCACTATCATGTACTCTCTCTTTTTTGCGAAACACAGTACAACGCAAACGCTCACAAATACATACAATATACTCGCCCCAATATATGCATACACGCAGGCACACCCTATCCCTATGAACGCCTCCAAAGATTGAGTCAAGAAACTGATTCATCGGGTTTTGAGATTGACAAAGCCAATATAGACGCCTCGCTATCGATGGAAACGTCACCTCCTACTGAAAGAATATTCCCTCTTTCTATGAGACACCAAAGTGGCAAATCTGGGTTTGATCTTTGGTGAACTGGGGGTGCCACTACCCTCCTAACCATCCAACCATAGGTTGGTTCGAGAGCGTTATTTTGGCTCCCAGGCACCATGGAGCCCTTAATTTTGAACATTTAAAAAATTCAAAAAAAAAATATTTACATATAGGCAATGATGTATACTTTCAAGTCTTCAAAGTCTCGATCCAAAATACAGTATATTCTGATGTACACAAAAGACAAATTTATATATCTATATATGTGAATAGTGCGCCTCAAACCTTGTCAGATTTTATTTTTATTGTGTAGGAGTACAAAGTATTTTGATATGCACACTTGAAGTATGCATCCTTACCTCTATGTATAATTTATTTTCAAAAAAATTGAAACAAAAATATCATATATTTTTAAATTTTAAAATAAAGGCTTCAGTGAGCTTGGGCTCCAAATGTATTTTTTGAGGTTGGTTCTCACTATCCTCTACTCCAAAACATAGAATAACCACACCCAGTAAGACTAACTTGTGATAATCTATTGAGCTAATTTGGCACCCCTCGTTTCATTTCCGAAGGATAACGATATTATTATTTCGTTTGTTCAATACGGATTTCCGAGCTAGAGAATCATATTTGGCTGCATAGGAATTTATGGAATGAAATGATTCCAAAAGAACGACGGTGCTAGGGACAATAATTGACTTAACATACCGTACACATTTTCTAAAATTTCCAATTTATTTTTTTATACATAAGACACCTAGTGCCCTGCTTAAAATTAATAAAGCCCTGAACGAGCAGAGTTTACAAAATGCTGAGGAACAACTTACATGCTACAGGCAACGAAAACAACAAGCAAATAAAATACAAAGATGACACATAGCTTGAGAACCGAGGCCCTCTTCAAGCCCCGCAAACCGATCAGAAAGGAAGTAGAGTCGGTGAAGGAATGCCATAGTGAAAAACTAATGTTGTCATCAACCTCTAGGACCAAAATGACGCAACGTCGTGGGTTTCCACCTCCAAAGAGAGCATCCTCCATTCTCATCGTGGATCGAAGGGCGTCGCACTGTCGAGAGGCTCACCATGTCGATAGGCTCACCATGAGCACACATGGGCATTGACAAACAAGGTGACCAAGGGGAGATTGAGCATTGCTGCCTCATCAAGATGCTACCCACAGACAACACAAGCACAAAGAGTGACATAAATTGTCGGGGGAGATATGGCCACAGAAGATGCGGTTAATGGAATAGCGACAATAACCGAGCACAGCCAAGGCTTGGACTGACTCGGCTAACCACTGGAAATATGCTGCTACTAGAGAGGGGAGCACTTCCCTCTCGCCCAGGTTCGAGGCTCATACTTCGAGGGCGTCTACCCGTCGATGAGCGAGAACTTTGGGGAATCAGAGCACTCAGCCAATCACAGCACGACATCACCAAATAAGAAGAATTGATACTAGCTACACCCACCCACCATCAAGCTTGTCCACCAACCTCGTTGTCTCAAGGCGCCACCTCCATAAAGGCAATGACGCTGGAGCGTTGTCATTGCATAAATCAAAATTTTAGGTTTTCACCTGAGACAAGAAGGTTAGGGAGGGGGATGGACCTCGATGTCACCCATCACCCTTTCCCTTTTTCATGATTGCAGATGGCGAGGGGAAGGATGAACTAGAGGAATCTTTTCATAACAGCCAAACATATTGGGTTTGGAATCTCTGCTAAATTCCACGATTCTAGCACCAAATGATGGCAGATAAATGAGCTCTTAGATTTTCTTAATCTACAACTTGCATGTATGGTGTAGGTACTAGGTAGGTGCATAGCAGCACATAGATGAGATGAGAGGGGATTTTCTGAGCACCGCCTCAGCTATACTCCCTATCCATACCGTCCACCAGCTGAGTGAATCATGGGGATATGTGCCGCCTTTGGCCTGTTTTGCAGAGCGGCAGATTAAACAAGCATCGTTAGTTTTGGATGGGCAGGATAGGTCACTGTTCACTCCTTCGGCCCATGCTCCAGCTTTTCGTCCGCACATGAGGCTGTTGACCCGTGATTCTTAAAAAAATGAGGCTGACGACCTGTGACTCAACACTTAGACAGAAAAGTCAACTCTATAAATTTGTCCAACACATGAACGCAGCTGGGAGAGACACTGATTAGAAGTGGAGGAAAAAGAAATTACCGTGCCTCTTTCTGCGGTGCCCCAGATGTAGTTAAACGCAGCAAGAAGTCAACCCCTATACTACAGGGCCCTATAGCCTACGGGGGATTATTCGGAACCAAGGTCAAGCCAAACGATTACGGGTCCCGCACTGGCAATTACGAGAGCGTGTGGGGACTACATCGCCTATCCCTATATGTGATGGACGAATATGATATGGGAGTGTAGCTGAGACGGTGCTCAGCAAGAACTTTTCCTAGATGAGAGATGGCCATCCCACCATTCGCATGTCCTTCTTTGCAATACTCACTTGTACTCACTTTGATCGGAAAAAAGTATTAGATGATTTAGTACAAGTTATTGCAAAGTTTGTACTCTATCCGACTTATATTACCTTTCGCAAATATGGATGTATCTAGATACATTTTAGTGCTAGATATATTCGTATTTGCGAAAGATAATATAGGTCGGAGGGAGTACTAAGTTATTGATACTTTTTCCGATAGGAGGGAGTAGTATAGAACAATTTCAACGAACCCGCTCTGCTTTATTACAATCAATTCCAATTTTCCCTATTTCAATACACATTCATGTAGTTTTTGCAGAGATGGGCAGCATCATTCAGGAGAAAGAGCGTCAGGCCGGTCTAGCTAGCTCTCGTGACTAGATGTATGTAGTTTGGATTGGAAATTACTCTTGCGACTCCGGCCTGCAAAAGGGGAATGCCAACCTAGATCAGCCGAAATAGAGAGGCCTGCAGATAGAGTGATGCAGAGCATGTACTGATTCATTAGCTCCATGGGAGGAGCAGATCATTTCATTGTTTGCAACGAGGAGCGTGTTTAGGCAACTGAGGAGTCAGTAGCTCCAATTAAATTCGTGTGATCTTCAGCAGCTCCGAATAGAGATAAACAAATAAATAATGAGTTTGTGTGACGTGATGATGGCTTACTCAGGCGAGGTGTACTTGGCAATGGCGGCGATGATCCTCTCCTTGTCCCTCGTGGCGAAGGACTCCACCAAAACCCCGTCCTTGTAGAAATGGAACAGCGGCACCACCTTGATGCGCAGCCGTTCTGCCACCTCCGACTGCTCGTCGTACTCGTCGATAACCTGCACTCGCAAGAGTTTTTTATGCAAATCAGTACTCGTCGATAATCAAGCTAATCAAGAGCACGGCCGGCGGGACCCAACAATGGCGCGCAGCGCGCGTGTTGCCGGGTTCACGTACGTTGTGCTTGAGGAAGACGACGGGGGAGTCGTCGTCGACGGAGCCCTTGCAGAGCTTCATGAAGCCCTGCTCGATGTACTTGCAGCTGCCGCACGACGGCCGGAAGAAGTCTACCACCACCAGCGCGCCCGTCGCCCTGGACCGCTCCAGGAAGCGGGCAAACTCCTCGTCCGTCTTGAACTCCGTCACGCACTCCACCGGGCAGAACTCGTCGTCTTCCTCCACGGTGGGCAGGCCGAGCAGCGAGCCGTTCGTGCTGCCGCTCTCCTCCTCGCCTCCGCTGCCGCTTTCCGTCGATGCGGTGGTGTAGATCTGGCGGCGCCGGAGCGGGATTCTGGGGAAGGGGAAGGTGGTGCGGGGCGGAAGGGAGCGGCCGGAGGTGGTTGTGGTGGGGAGGGAGAGGGAGGGGAGCGGGAGGAAGGAGGTGATCATGGCTGCATTGTGGTGGTGCCTTGAGGTGTTGTGGATATTGCGTGGGAATATATATTTTTCTTTAATTTGTTAGTTTAGATTTGAGAGAGAAGGGAGAAGATTTATATTTGTGGCTGAGATTGGTTGTGGAGTGACTGAATGTGCGGGAAGTCTTTGATATTTTCAGTTGTCCTTATTCAAGAAAAATTGACAAGTGTTGATGGATTTCATCTCCTCAGAAAATTATAAGATTCTAGAAATAATTTTTTTTGTCTATAAGTTGTAATCATGATATTTTGTAGTGAAGATTTCAAAATTTAACTGAAGGTACGTCTAAAATGTCATCTGTTTGTGTTATGGAGGGACTTAACCATAGTAATCATCGGATCTATCGCAAATTAAACATATTTTCAATATAAAACTTCAGTCTCAACTAGCAATATGTATCTATAAACAACCATGCATCAAAGATAAAAGAAAGTGTAGCTTTTCGGGCTAATGTGACTGTATTGTGGTTAGCACCACCGGCTCGCCAAGGATTTCAGTCTCGCAAGGCAGTGTCCATGGCTTTATCAGAAGAAGAAGAAAAAGGCGTCTATGGTGACTTTATCAATCTTTATGACCAAATCTTTTGGAGGCATTAATTATTTGTGACTTCTATTACAATTTGTAGGAAAACTTTCGTTATATCCTGCCGCTCTGCAATTGCTTTGTTCACCAATATATTGTTGGGAGCGCGTAATATTACATAGTGTATGATTTACCCTCTGAGATGTGATCATGCACTCTTCTGCGTGATGACTGCATCCCCGTGTTGCATATATTGATCTATAATCTGCAGACAGTACGCTACATTCGAGTTATGTTGATTAATGAATTTCGCACAGAGAACCACAGGGCAGATAGCGATTCCTACAACCCATAAAATTCAAGCTCGAATTCCAGAAACATGATCCGTCATTGCTAAATGTTCAGCTAACGAAAAATACTATTCATTTCCTCCAAGGTCAACAGTGAAATTGTTAGCATTTGGCTGACAGTTGATACCAGTGGCCACAAGGCACAATAGAGAAACAGATATGCCTTGTAGCTGAGATTCTGTACATTGTACACAAGGAAATAAATGTCTTGCGGATGAATCAGGCCACAGCTCTTTTAAAGAATTTCTTTATATGCTATGGGAGTAATTACAAAGGAGTTAGGAAAAGCTGGACTTCAACAGGCGCGTGAAGTACTCAGACCATAATTCAAGGTCGGTCTGACAAACGCCTTCTGTCCACCAGAGCTCTAGATGATCAGCAATTCACACTAGTTTGACCTAAGAATAGATATGTCAACATGTCATGTCATTCTTTGCCTATGATCTTTGGACATGTAGGTGTCACCGAAAACTGTCAAGCAAAAGGCTTCTTGTCCCTTTAATACAAGACAAGGTATGATTACCACTTCAAATGGCATTTAGGCTATTCAACAGCAACCACCTGCTTGATGGTAATCCATTTCAATCTTTGATCAAAAAATCCAGGCAGTCCAGGTGATCAAGTAAGTGCCGGAACAATGTGAAATGCTGCCAAAATGATGGTCTCTTGGGGGACTGAGGCATTGTCAGGTCCGTAGCTCCATGTTATCACTAACCTTTTAAAGCGAAAAAACTCTAGCCTTGAGGACTATTCACTGGACCCGCTATTTCTCGATGAGGAATCTGCAGTAAGTTTAATATATAAGAGAAACGCTATGATACTTCAGGAGGAGATAAAACAGCTCTACAACAAGACCTCGTGAACGGCGCTTTCCCTCCATGGCTTCTTTCTTTTCCTGACAGCTCTGGCAAAGGAATGGACCATCCCAGCGACGCAAGTTTCCAGGTTGCGATGAATCTTCATGTACAGATATCCCTTGATTTGGCTTTAACTCTACTTGACAAATAGCACATATAAAGAGTTTGAACATATTTCGAACAGGGTATTCAGAATCAAGCCTGCAAATAAAACAAACAAAACTTCAACCCTATGTACAAGTCTTAAAAGCAAATTAAAGGTTGGATGGCATTCAGCGGCAGATGGATTTCTATATTTGCATAGCAAAACAATAGTGCAGATTTGTTTCCTTCAAAAAAGATGTGAATGAAATTGTTATTTCAAGAATTTTGCATGCAATAGAACGGAAGGTCAGATCCAAATACTCCAAACACGACAACTTTATGCTGTTTGAATGAGTCACGGGCTCAATTCGTTGGAGCTTTAAATTCCCAACCATTTGCTCCATTAATTATCAAAAATGGAATTTAGAACCAACCGTCTAGAGAGGAATGCACATCCGTCCTCAAATATTTCTTCTACAACGTCCGGATCCATATATTCTCTATCTGAATGGCATGATGAGTCAGAAGATGTTTTCTTGCGAAACATATTTTTGAAAACACCCATCCCTGGTTGCTTTTTATGAGCTGGCATAGCTGGGTTGCATTTCTCTTGTCCTAGGTCAACAACAATACAAGTGGTATCGTCCCTCAGTCCCTTTGAGTGCACTGCTTCCTGAAATAGATTTCAAACGTGTAAAGAAGGCTATCACGAAAGACTTAGGGTTAGAGAGAGAGAGAGAGAGAGAGAGAGAGAGAGAGAGAGAGAGAGAGCTCTACTTTAACAACTTGCTCAGCTGCAGCCTCAGGAGGAAGTCCTCGCGAACAGTTCAGAGCCTGTTCTGCAGTCAAGGCATCCCAAACACCATCGCTTGCAATAATAAGCCGGCCTCCAGCAGTAGATAGCTATGCATATCAGAATGAACATTAGTATTCTCCATAATCCATGGATCAGACTAACATGAACAAAATCTCAAATATATGTGGTGGTGATGATGAGAGAGAGAGTAGGCCTAAGCTGTCAATGAACTCTAATCGGGGTAAATAACTGACAACTTTGTGACAATTAGACATAAATTTGATTGTAAGGGCAGGGAATAGTTTCTGTGCAAAAAATACATAATTAGCTAGTTATAGACTGCAATATGAAATCTAAGTAGAAGACAAAGAAAAAGGGGCAAATAAATGTCAAAGCAATACAACGCTAGTATGCTACAATTCTACTTGGATAATTAACTTTTTGGCTTCAGCCATCACGTAAAGCTGCTAATCAGTGTTCCATTTTCCAGGGCATACCTTTACTTGCTTGACAAGAGGAACAGGAACGATAAATTCACCCACATCTTGATCTCCGATTGACCTCGATAGGCACAACCCCCCCGGCCAACATCTAAGGGGGCCAATCTGAAGGTACAGCAAAAAAAGAATAAGTAGAGCAAGTGAAAAAAGATGAAAGTAGTAGAGATAAGGAGATATTAACACAAAATCTATCAATACAAAAATTAGTAATGTCCCTTCTTATACCTCCATCCAGTGGCGGAGCTGCTCATTGTTTATGATGTCAAGTGACATCACAAAAATTTTGACAGCATCATTATGGTAGCTATAAATGCACAATTTTGACCCCTAAAATACTAGATAATGACCTCACTAGCCCAATCTATCATTTTGACATCACATGTCCCTAATCCCAGCTCCGCCACTGCCTCCATCTACACTGGACATTACTCCTCCCTGGTCACTCCTACCACGAATGCAAGATTAGATACCATGTTTCTTGCATATGCTAACATGTTATATGCCATTGGAACTCTAAAATATACCAATCAAGGTTTTCAAAATCAACATTCAACAGCTCATGTAACCAACACTTAAGATCGAGTTCAAAAGCAAATTCAATACCAGTAGATAGACTTAACACGAAAATAAAATAATAATAAATAAAGTACTAAAAGAAACATAGAAATAACATAGGGTTCCAATGCTAGATTTATTTGGTAGCCAGTACAATCTAGTGTTACCAAAGACTGCATAACTTTTGCAGCACTAAAGAAAAGATTAGTCTGTCCCTTACACACACCAAAAATATACAACTATCCCAGGCACGAGTATGAGTACACATGCAATAAACATAAGCAGTAAAAATGGCAACAACGAACCTCCACACAAGAAAACTTAGTTGAACAAAAAAAAGTAAGCAAAGTTTAAACCTCAGCACCACCAACAACATTTAGCCTCCCAACATCACCTCCAGCTTCTGTTACACGATCAACCCTGCACATGAAGTGATAACAGATAAGCTGCTGGAATAAGAGAAGTGAGCAGGCACAAATCAGGAGAGGACAACTTACTCCTCTTTACTGGCATCGAATCGATGATCAGAAGATAAATGAAAAATTGAACCTTCAGCTTCTAATACACAACGTGAATCACCAACAGATGCAACCGTAACAATCAATCCATCTATTATCACAAATGTCACTGTTGTTCCTGAAGAGCGAGCTGTAATGAACAAATGATATAGACATGTCAGGCTCAGCTCTAATGAGTAGTAACATTACACATGCTAAATGGACCGGCTAATATAAAAAACTATGGATGGCTTAGCCAAAGCTTGTTGAACATTGATATAGACCTGTCAATCCCTTGTTGTAAGGTAGTTCAAAATACTGGATGCTTAGCCAAAGCTTTTCAATTTTCACTTGACAGACCTTTTGTTTGGAAATCTTTATCGGTTTTGACGAATGCTGCAACCATGGCCCTTGGAAGCGCAGCAAGCCAGTCCTCCCTGTTGAGATCAGCAGGGACTGCACTCAAGATGTTGTTCAAGAGATTCTCCTTGGTATATATAGCGGCTCCACTCCCATTGTGCCCATCAAATATCTGCAATTAGATCACAGCGCTGAGAACAATTGCTTCTAGTAGAACATTTTTCGCCAAAACCATTGCTTCCAAAATTGCCTACTCCCTCCGTCCCAAAATAAAGTGACCCAACTATTTCTTAGATACGGATGTATGTAAACATTGAATGCATCTAGACACTGAGTCGCTTATTTCGGGACAGGGAATATGAAATTCTTCAAAACAAGAATGATAACAAATTCAGTTACTGTGTTGTATAACCAGCATCCAGCAGTCCAGCTTCAATATCACATAATTCCACTGGACACGTGCATCCATTTATTGTATATAAATTACCCTCGTGAAACTAGTATATCCATTAATGATCTCCAATGTCCTAAAATCAGCCCTTCCCCACAAACGTTTTGGGGAATCCAGAATTCGCCACCAACCGAGGCCACACAAATCGACCCAGCTCACATTTCACGCGCATCACCGCCCCCTTCAGAATTACTGAGTGGTCCACGTGGCGCATATAAGCATAGCGCTGCCGGATCGGGCACGCACGAATGCGGCGGACGTAATTGGAAGACGATTGTAAGGGTGCTTACGCCGAAGGCGGAGAAGGAGGATGACGGGACGCCCGGGAGGCGCTCGCAGTCGGGCTTGAGGAGGAAGAAGTCCTCGCCCTTCTTGGCCTGGTTGAAGAAGCCGTGCTGGAGGTCCGGGCGCTCGGCGGCGGTCCTCTCGCTGGCCACCTCCCGCCGCAGCAGCACGGCGAGCGGTACGGCCGAGCCCCCGGCCGCGCTGCCGCCGCCGCCGCCGCTGCCCAGGGAGCCCGGCACGGACTTGGACCGCGTGGACATCCCCCTCCCGTACCGCCACCGCCGCGCCGATCCGCTGTAGAGGCGCGGTTCCCGATTCCTCCAGAATTGGTGCGGTGCTTTTTTGGAAGGAGATGAGAGGAGGGGAGAGAGAGGTGGTGTGGTGTGAGGAGAGAGGAGGAGGTCACATGGGGAGGAAGGGAGTACAGAGCAGAACGCGGAAATCCAGCCCGCCACGCGCATTACACATTTTCGGCAAAAGTAGGCGAGGGACGACGAGGGCCATGTTCGGACTTCGGATTAGGGTTGGGACACCACTGGGATGGGACCCTGCCTCGTGTGCTATTTTCTCCCGGCTACTCAAAAGTATACCGCTACTTTTTGACACAACCGAGCGCACATGAATGCGCGTCTTCGGATCCGGTCCAACGCGCTCTCGGCATAGCAAACCTAGAGCAGCTCTAGGACGCGATTGGTAGATAGTATGATTTTTATATTTCCGCTATTTATAAAAGAGCAAATATTTTCACTACTTATAAAAGAGCAAACATGTTAGAAAAAATAAATCTTCTCCGTACTCATCGCGGTGGGAGAGATTTGGCGGAGCATTTTCTCGAGGATGAACAGCTGGTTTTACTAGTTACCGTTGCCGGCGAGAAGGGAGGAAGCAGAGGGCGCGGTGGCGCTGCTCCGCTCGTCGGAGGGACTGGCGCGGCCTCTTTCGGGAGCGGTGTCTGCGGAAGGGGATCAGGGCGGCGTGGATGGAGCTGTTGATGTGGGCAGATAACCACCCAGTTGGGAACCCAAGAGGAAGGTATGATGAGCACAGTAGCAAGTTTTCCCTCAGTAAGAAACCAAGATTTATCGAACCAGTAGGAAAAAACCAATACTTCAGAAGGTGATGCTTGCTAGCTTCGTGACACTCCAGCAAAGGCGCCGTTTGCGACTCTTGTTGGTGCGTCTTCAACTAGTAGCAACGTGGAACCTGCACACAACATAACTAAGAACTTTGCTCTCAACTTACGATGAGGTTATCAATCTCACAGGTTTGCTGTAAACAAAGGTATGAGTGTATCGAGTAGAAAATAGTAGTAGTATGCGAGAAAGTAAATAGTACGAGTAATAGTAAACGGTGTAACAATGTAAAGAAAATTGGAAGTGGTCCACAGTTCACTAGTGGTGTCTCTCCATAAGATAAATAACAACATGCTGGGTAAACAAATTACAGTTGGGCAATTGATAGAACAAAGATAACGTGCATATGTCACGAGGATCACTATGAGATTTACTCTGTGCATTACAACAAAATACATAGACCGCCATCCAACTGCATCTATGACTAATAATCCACCCACAGGGATATCGTCTGAACACCCCACGAATATTAAGTTGCGAACAACAGATAACTGCATTAAGCAAAGTGTGTAATATAAACAAAACGAATATCCTTGGACACAAGAATGTTGTTTTCTCCCTAGTGGCAATAGCACATCTACAACCTTAGAGGTTTCTGTCACTCCCCCAGATTAAATAGAGGCATGAACCCAACTATCGAGCATAAATACCCCCTCTTGGAGTCACTAGTATCTACTTAGCCAAGATAGCTACTAACAACGAAGAGCATGCAAGATTATAAACAACATAGAGATAACATAAGATAGTATTCAGCACATCAACTTAACATAACACCAATATTCATCGGATCCCAACAAACACAACATGTAGAATTACACCAAGGTGATCTCGATCATGTAAGGCAGCTCACGAGATCTAAACATGAAGCACATGGTGGAGAAGACAACCATCTAGCTACTGCTATGGACCTATAGTCCAAGGTAGACTACTCACTCATCGCGCCGGAGGCAAGCATGGCGATGAAGAAGACCTCCGGTGGCGATTCCCCTCTCCGGCAGGGTGCCGGAAAGAGCTTCTGGACCCTCCCGATCTCGGGTCGACGACGGCAGCAGATCGCGATGTGTTTCTGGAAAATTGATCGGGCGTTTAGGTTTTTCCCGTCGGGGGCTCTTTATAGGCGAAGGGGCAGCGTCAGAAGTGGACCAGGGGGCCCTCACCACAGGGCGGCGCGGCAGGGGCTGGGTCGCGCCCCCTGGTGGTGAGGCTAGCCCTTGGCCCCTCTCTCTCTCCTCTTCGGTCTTCTGGAAGCTTCGTTAAATATTGGGATGTTCGGCTTTTGTTTCGTCCAATTCCAAGAATATTTCATGTGTAACTTTTCTGAAACACAAAAATAGCAGAAAACATGGAACTCGCACTGTGGCATCTTATTAATAGGTTAGTCCCAGAAAATACATAAAAAATGCCACAAAGTGTAACAAAACACTAAGCAAATGGTATAAGAACAAGCATGGAACATCAAAAATTATAGATATGTTTGAGACGTATCAGCATCCCCAAGCTTAACTCCTGCTCGTCCTCGAGTAGGTAAGTGATAACAAAGAAATAATTTTTGAGGTGACATACACCAACACAATCTTGATCATCTATGTAAAGCATTGAGTGCTAGGATCAAAAGAACTTAAAACATGGGCATGAAAGACATAATCTTGATAGGAGAAACTTAGCAACCATGTTATAACATGAAAAAGAACATAAATGAAAGATCATGAAAATGAAACAATGAAAGTCAAACATGTGTTCAAATCATATGGAAAAACATAGCAAATAGTTTTCAGCTTGTCCTTCATGGAATAGCAAAACATAAATGCATAGGACACCTTCAAGTTTAAGAGGGCAACTAGATACAAATAATTTAAGAACAAGTGAAACCAAAATCATGAATCAATCAATGATAAACTTTGGGACTATGCACATTAAACTCAGAATGACAACTATGCTCTCTTAGACGGTGCATAAAGGTAGAAGGTGGAGACTCAACAAAAAAGTAAAAGAAAGACCCTTCGCAGAGGGAAGCAGTGATTGCAAGTTTTATAAACCTTCAAAAATTATGGTACTTACTAGCTTTGAGCTCTCATTGCCCCCATCATAGGCATCTTGAATGGTTAAAGTTAATGCGAGTACAATTATGAAGCATATGTTTGACAAATCATAAGTTGAAAACCTCGTGTCCCATGAAGTACGAATACCCAAACCGCATGCTACTCAATTTAGAGTCCCAAGCAAGCTCTTATCATTGTAAGTATACACGTATCATCGAGAACCGCCAACGGGGTACCTCCGTGCCCAATGACATAGAACAAGTCCATATCAAAATGACAGGACAAACAGACAATGAACACCTCAGCATCTCTTTTATTTACCATTGGTATAGCTTTTTATTTTGAGATGCGTCGTCGAATGTTCACTATGGGCATGCTATAAATTTCCACTATGAATTATGCATGGCTTAGATTGGCGGCCCAGGCGTTTCTCTAACACGTATACAAACTCTATGATCCCGCAAGATTCCCAGTTTATTTCACATCGCGAGTATCCATAGATAAAAGATCACGATATCAACTCAAATAAGAAGTGCAATGTTGAAAGCTTACCCTATGACGGCATGGTTTGGCTAATTTCCAACTTACAACTTGCAAGCATAACAACTCAACATAAGAGAGCCACAATGTCAAAATTTTAAGAACGAGAAAAGTAAAGTGTGCCATCAGGTTCGTGAGAGCTTTACTGACCAATTTTTACATAACACCAAAATAGTTTAATTTGAAGGATAGATAAAAGCAAGTCAAATGTATTTTGGAATAGCAAATTGCCAATAGGTATGTATGGTGGACACATTGGAACAACTTGGTTTTTGAGAGTTTGATACACGAGTAGAGCTCATACTCAGTACAAAATGAGAGCTAGCAAAAGACTGGGAACGACCAACTAAGAGAGCAATAATGGCCATAATCATGCATAGCGACAAAACATCATTAAGATAAGCATAAGTTGACATCAAAAGTCAAAAACTAAATGATCATAGAGGCTTATGGCAACTTTGTATGAGTCAAACATATTGTAAGCATGCGCCAAGTCAACCCAAATAAAGCATAAAGGAAAAAACCAAATTAATGCTTCCAAATAATAAAAACAACGCATGATTTTTTTCAAAGGCTCATTAAGCAATCTCAGTCATTTGAGACAAGTCATGCTACAACAAAACCACTAAGCATACTATCAAAATGATATCAAGCACGACATGCAAAAGTCTTAGCCATAGTCTAAGCAAGCTCCTTTTTATACCACTTTTTTGCATGAAAATTTTTCTCTTTTCCAACACCATTCGAACCTTTTTGAAACAAATCTTTTGATGAAAACCAACATGGACCAGAGGTCAAAATACACCTTGATACAAAGATATAACAAGATCTGAATAAAAATCAAGGCGAAAAATGAAAACTAACCGCAGTTCTAGAAAAAGAGAACACTCGTTGAACGATAAGAGTGCAAACGGAGTGTTCTTGGCAAATGAAAAACAAGGCAACTTCTCCAAAAGAAATTTGTTGGGGTCCAACCATTTATTGTAGCAAACAAAACTAAAGAAAACTGAAAACTAAAGTAAAGACGCTCCAAGAAAAACGCATAGTGCATGAAGCAATAAAAATATAGTGTGTTGAAAGGTGACCTGATTTTTGCCGATGAAGAAGGGGTGCCTCGGGGGCATCCCCAAGCTTTGAAGCTTGTACCTCTTAGATATTTCTTGGGGTGCATGGGCATCCCCAAGCTTGAGCTTTTGTCCATTCTTCAACTCATCTCATCATTCTCCAATCCCTACACTTGAAAACTTCCTTCATACAAAACTCAACACAATTCTATTAGCAACATTAGTGTAAGCATAATAATGAATCAACCATTTTTGCTTCAGATTTCAACTCAAAACCACCACATATAAAGCATATACTATTGTTGAAACTTACCCAAAAGTTTCGTGATCAAAAGAACTCAAAAAGAAAGCGATCGAGAGGCAAACAGAAATAGTGGCAGAAATCTGTCAAAACAGAACAGCTGACAAAGGTCGATTTTTTCGAGGGTTTTATGTTGCTCAAATCAAAAAGTGTAAAACTAATGAAAGTTTGGATATAACCTGGGGCATATGCACAAGAAATCGCAGGTCAAAAAGATCTTCTGAGAATTTTCACGAATTTTTACGGTGCAGCACTGAAATCTGTTTCAGGACAGCAACATTTCCAAATCTTACCTCACTCAAATTAGAGTTTTCTCTTGGCACAACAACGTAATAAAAAAGGATAAGGAGCGGTTATTACAGTAGTAATAACTTCCAAAACTCAAATAAAAGAAAAAGAACTGAAAGTAAAATATTGGGTTATCTCCTAAGAGTGCTTGTCTTTAACGCCTTTGAGCTAGGCGCAGAAAGTGTGAATCAAGTAATATCGAAAGATGAAGCATCAAGATCAATTGCAGAAGTCTTTTCAACAATAAATTGAATTGTTTCCAAATGAGTTTTTGAAGATCCCTTATGATCATGCTTTGGTATACTACTTTCATCAAAAAGATTTTCAGGACAAATCCAATTGAAATTCTTTTCCAAAGCCTCATGCATTCCTACAAGTTTGCAAGGTATTGGTACTTTGAAATCTTCTTTGGTTGTACCAACAACCTCTATATGTGAGCCAAGCTTATTAAAATGCTTAAAAACTTTCCTAGCTTTAATGGCAACATCTCTAAATTCTCTACGCAAAGTCTCCAAGATAAAATCTTTCTTTTCGAAGTCTTCAATATCATGAAGCTTAAGAAACATGTGTTGCATAAAAGGATTAAGGCTAGCAAACCTAGCTTCCAACATGTGAACTAAATAAGCAGAAGCAACTTCATAACTAGGAGTGAGCTCAGCCAAAGATTTATCCTCAACATCTTTATGCATGCTAATATGATTAAATAACTCCTCAATGTTACTTTTCCCAATAATAGAACCACTACCTACTGAGAGGTCCTCCAAAACGTACTTAGGGAACAACATAATAAACTAAGAGTACTAAAGTAACAACTATAAAGGAAACTAATTTTTTTGTATTTTTAATAAAAAACGATGCAAGCAAAAATAAAGTAAAGCAAAACACAAACAAAGTAAAGGATGTGCGTGCGAAACTCCCCTTGCAGAAGTATTCTTTCTCCCCGGCAACGGCGCCAGAAAATTAGCTTGATGTGGGCAGATAACCACCCAGTTGGGAACCCCAAGAGGAAGGTATGATGAGCACAGTAGCAAGTTTTCCCTCAGTAAGAAACCAAGGTTTATCAAACCAGTAGGGAAAAGCCAATACTTCAGAAGGTCGTGACACTCCAGCAAGGGCGCCGTTTACGATTCTTGTTGATGCGTCTTCAACTAGTAGCAACGTGGAACCTGCACACAACACAACCAAGAACTTTGCTCCCAACTTACGATGAGGTTGTCAATCTCATTGGTTTGCTGTAAACAAAGGTATGAGTGTATCGAGTGGAAAACAGTAGTAGTATGCGAGAAAGTAAACAGTGCGAGTAATAGTAAACGGTGTAACAATGTAAAGGAAATTGGACCGGTGACAAGGGTATAGATAATAGAGCATGTTAGTTGAGTACCCATGAGGCCCATTAAGCTAGGCCCAATTGTAACACTAGTCGAAATACGAGTTCATGTCGTATGTCGATATTGTAATCTGTATCGGATCACTCCCGATCCTTGAGACCTGGCCACCTATATATAGGGGCCAGGAGAGGACGGTGAGGGACAGATTGAAAGTAAGCCAAAGTTCACCCCATGTTTACTTTCGATATACACCTTGTTTGACTGATTTCACCTTTGAGTTCATCCGACGCCCTACTCCCCCGATCCTATGTCCTTAATCTTGGACATTTGTCGAGTTAACCCTCGTCAATTGGCGCCGACTGTGGGGACTCTGGGCATTGGAATCATGAATTCGACGGCTTTTTTGCCTTTGGCCAATAGAAACCCAGAAGTCGACAAAATCCAGATACCCTTCGAAACCGTCGATTTTCAACCTGACCAGTCAAGTTTCACGCAAGTATTCAAGAGCATGGATCAAGATATGGATTTGATGATCGGAAGTTTAAACTTTCGCGTCGGATCACTAGGTTCGATTCGCCTTTCAGATCTGGTGAAACCGGGTCCATCGGCAAGTGAGTCCAAGACAACAATAATGTTAGAATCATCAGAAGGCTCTTCCAGCGAGGTAAACTCGCCGGTCAGCTTCGCAGAAGCAGAAGAAGGAAAAATTGCAGAAAGCAACGAAACCATGGAGAATTTTGACTTAGAAGTTCAACTTGAAGACCTCATGATCTGCCACGATGACACCTCGAACAAATCGACAGACACCTGGAAGACAGGATTAGAGCTTCATGAAGATGACAGTTCGATCTTCTCAAGCTTCAACAGCAAACTCGACAATCGATACCAAGTACTCGCCGTTATAGGAGACAACTCAGAAGAGCTCGACGAAAACAATAATCCAGTGCTCAACCTAGCAAACGTAAACAGAGGAGCAAATTACTTAGCAGAAGGAGAAACTGCAGATTCCCTTGCAACTAGGGAGAAAATTCGACTATCAGTCGACGAGTGGAGAAAAATCAAAACAGCCGTAGAACATTGCACGCCAATACCAACAAACGCCAGCAAGAATATGCTTTTGGGGTACTAGTACGCCTTAAGACAGCAGTCAAAGCAACTAGCGAATGAGATGATTGAAATACAGAAGAGAAAAGACTTAGCCATTACAGCAAGCGACGCTGCTCGCAGAGCACGTAGCGACGCGTCATACACAAACAACAAAAGGCATCATCAGCACGGGTCAAGGTTCGAAAACCTCGAGTATTCAGAAAGGCAAAGCCTCTCCAAAAACCTTGACTCGTCCTTCCTATCGGTCGACGAGCAGGGAAATATTATACCAAAGACTCCTGAAGCAGCACTGGTGGCAGCTCAAGCATACTTACATACAACACGACCAAATCCAGGAGACCCAAGGGAACATATGCACCGGGCAGCACTACAAGGATTGAAGATGGTAGGCAACAAATTATCAGCAAAAAAAGAGGAGGCATATCGCAACAAAGGAACCCATAAGCCAAGATCACCACGCCGTCACAATAGTCCTCGGCACAGAAGCATCAGTCGACGATCTAGAACACCATCACCAAGGCGACACAGAAGCCCGAAGTATGGAGGAACCCGAAGATCCAGGACTCCAAACAAAACGTACGATTACGAAGACGACGAAAAAGAGATGGGGGCATCATGCTTTATTCATAGAGTAGTTCGCACCACGCAAGTACCCAAGGGTTTCAAACTACCCCATGATTAGCAAAATTACGACGGATCTCAGGAGCCACAGTCATGGCTCTCAAATTATTTGCAAGTAGTAAAAATATTGGGAGGAACCAAAGAAACAGCTATGCAAAGTTTGCAATTACACCTCACCGGCGCGGCAAAGTCATGGTTGAGCAAATTAGAAAAAGAAACAATTGAAAGTTGGGAGGAACTCACAAAGAAATTTACGAGCAACTTCAAGTTGACATATAAGCGGCCAGCATCCATAGAAGAAGTCAAAGCTTACGTACAGCAACGCAATGATACATTAAGGGCGTATATCTAAAGATGGAGCATCATCAAAAATTCAGCAGTCAAAGTCTCAGACGAAAGAGCAATAGATGCATTCATACTTGGATTGAGGCGAGGAGACCTAGTCGAAGAGATGGGCAGAATCAAGCCAAAAACATTATCAGATTTAATGGATATAGCAAACAGATTTGCAGATGGAGAAGATACGTGCAACAACAAACGGACACGATCGCCAGAGAATGATAGAGGAAACAGATGTGGAGGCCAAAGGAGGAGATCCCGCAATTATGATAACTACAGCTCTCATAGCCAAGTAGCCGCAGGGTACAAGGATAATAGCTACCAAGAGAACGACCGTGGAAGCTCAGGATATCGTAGCTACGGAAAAGAGGACTACAAAAAGTTTCAGACAAGAGAACCCAGAGAGTACAACCCATCACCAGAAGATATGCTAAATGGACCATGTCACATACACTCCGCGTTTGTTGATGGGAAACGAGTATCCAGGCATGCGATGAAAGATTGCACAATGTTCTTGAAACTACAGGAAGCAGCACTAAACAAGCAAGCCGAAGTAAAACGATAAGGATACGAAGGAAACACAAACAACGTGCCTGCAAGTCAACAAGGAAACACTGGAGTTCCTCAAGGTCAAGACCAGCCGAACCAGGGATGCGATGACGACGGAGGATATGTTCCATCCAAAGGGCACATCACAGCAATGATACAGCCTGTGCCAAAGTCGAACAAAGAGGAAAAAAGCATAACTCGCCAAGTTAACCTAGCAGTAACCTCGCCTCCAGCAACAACGGAATATCTACACTGGTCAGAGCAACCCATAGAATTCAACAGAGATGATCACCCCATAACAGTACATCAGCCAGGAAACGCGTCTTTGGTACTCAAAGCCCAAATTGGGACATACAATATCGACAGAGTATTCATGGATGCAGGAAGCGGCATAAATCTTATATATGCGAAGACCCTACGAGCAATGCACATTTCATTGGAGTTCCTAAAACCAACTGACTGTTCCTTTCACGAAATCGTCCCAGGGAGCGCTAACTATCCACTTGGTCGAATAGCACTCAACGTTTGCTTCGGGAATCGACAAAACTACAGAAGAGAGAAGCTTGACTTCGAAGTCATGGACTGGCCATCATAGTATCACGCGATCCTCGGGCAGTACCTCACTATACGTACTTGGTACTAAAAATGCCAGGACCCAATGGAATTATCACAGTAAAAGGAAGCTTCGAGCTATCGGATCTATGCGACAAGGAATTTCACAAGATGGCTCAAAACTTCGGCATGATGGCAAGCTATGGAGAACCCAAAGACAAAACAAAAGGCGCAACTACAGGAGTCACACAACAACTCGAAGGACACCCAGCAGAGCCAAAAATAAAAAAACCATGGGTACAGTCGTCAGACCAAGAAAAACCTACAGGAGAAGAAGAGAAGACCTCGGTGACATAGGCGACAAGAACAAAAAAAAGTAGAGTAGAAAAAATAAGGCTGTAAAAGCCACGAGCTATTCTAGGGCAATGCCCACTAGATCCAGAACACAGGTCATTGGCCGGATCTCTTGGGACACCCCATGTATCTTACATTATAAGCATAAATAAAGACAAAGTTCCTCCTGTTCAAGTTTACGCGTCTTTAAAACAAAATTGCGGTAAACGCACTAAAAACAGAAACGTAAAACGCTTTGAGAACAAAAACAAAGTTTCTGATAAAAGGGTTCAGAAACAAAAAAATCTCGCATTCTACGTACAAAAGCATACAAGCATCATAGCATTGGCTCATCAGAATCGTCTACTCCTACAGGATTCAAGTAATGATGCTCACGGAAAAACGTGGCATCCTCTCGAAGCAACCTAGCTATGAGCCTCCTTGCTGGTTGAAGGGTAGCATCCATGTGGACTCGCAACCTAGCTCCCCCTGGAGGAAAACTTAGCGACATAGAACTAAAAATGAGCCTTGGATGCCACTTGCGTGTCCACCCAAGAGCAAAATTGGCGCCAGCCACCAAGTTGAGCTCTATCAGCCGATGAATTTGCTGACTAGATCTAAAAGCATCGAGTAGCTGCGGAAAGTTTTCAGGCAAAGGATTGCGAGGGAGCATGATACGTCTCAAACGTATCTATAATTTTTGATGCTTCATGCTTGTTCTTACACCATTTGCTTAGTATTTTGTTACACTTCGTGGCATTTTTATGCATTTTCCGGAACTAACCTATTAACAAGATGCCACAGTGCCAGTTCCCTATTTTCTGCTATTTTTGTGTTTCAAAAAAGTTATACGAGAAATATTCTTGAAATTGGACGAAACAAAAGCCGAACCTCCTATTATTTAACGAAGCTTCCAGAAGTCCGAAGAGGAGACAGAGTGGGGCCACGGGCCGGGCACACAACAGGGCGGCGTGGCCCAGCCCTTGGTCGCGCCCCCTATGTGTGAGACCGCCCTGGTCCACCTCTGACGCTGCCCCTTCGCCTATAAAGACCCCCCGACGGGAAAAACCTAAACACCCTATCAATTTTCTAGAAACACATCGCGATCCACCGTCGTCGTCGACCCAAGATCAGGAGGGTCCAGAAGCTCTTCCCGGTACCCTGCCAGAGAGGGGAATCGTCACCGGAGGTCTTCTTCATCGCCATGCTTGCCTCCGGCGCGATGAGTGAGTAGTCTACCTTGGACTATGGGTCCATAGCAGTAGCTAGATGGTTGTCTTCTCCACCATGTGCTTCATGTTTAGATCTCGTGAGCTGCCTTACATGATCGAGATCATCTTTGTGTAATTCTACATGTTGTGTTTGTTGGGATCCGATGAATATTGGTATTATGTTAAGTTGATGTGCTGAATATTATTTTATGTTATCTCTATGTTGTTTATGATCTTGCATGCTCTCTGTTGTTAGTAGCTATCTTGGCCAAGTAGATACTAGTGACTCCAAGAGGGGGTATTTATGCTCGATAGTTGGGTTCATGCCTCTATTTAATATGGGGGAGTGACAGAAACCTCTAAGGTTGTAGATGTGCTATTGCCACTAGGGAGAAAACAACATTCTTGTGTCCAAGGACATTCGTTTTGTTTACATTACATACTTTGCTTAATGCAGTTATTTGTTGTTCGCAACTTAATACTTTCGGGGTCCTCGGATGATTCCCCACGAGTGGATTATTAGTCATAGATGCAGTTGGATGGCGGTCTATGTATTTTGTTGTAATGCCCAGAGTAAATCTCATAGTGATCCTCGTGACATATGCACATTATCTTTATTCTATCAATTGCCCAACTGTAATTTGTTTACCCAGCATGTTGTTATTACCCCCGGTCCAATTTCCTTTACATTGCTATCACATGTTTACTTTACTCGCATTGTTTACTTTCTTGCATACTACTACTGTTTTTCACTCGATACGCTCATTCCTTTGTTTATAGCAAACCGGTGAGATTGACAACCTCGTCGTAAGTTGGGAGCAAAGTACTTGGTTGTGTTGTGTGCAGGTTCCGCGTTGCTACTAGTTGAAGACGCGCTAACAAGTATTGTTAACGGCGCCCTTGTTGGAGTGTCACTAAGCTAGCAAGCATCACCTTCTGGAGTTTGGCTTTTTCCTACTGGATCGATAAACCTTGGTTTCTTACTGAGGGAAAATTTGCTACTGTGCTCATCATACCTTCCTCTTGGGGTTCCCAACTGGACGGTGATTTACATCAACACCGTGCCGCATCAAGCTAATTTTTTGGCGTCGTTGCCGGGGAAAAAGAAGACTTCTGCAAGGGGAGTTTCGCACGCACATCCTTTACTTTGTTTTAGTTTTGCTTTACTTTATTTTTGCTTGCATCGTTTATATCAAAAACACAAAAAAAAATAGTTTCCTTTATAGTTGTTTTTACTTGTCTACTTTTAGTTTTGCTAGAATGGGTACTCATGAGAACACCAAGTTGTGTGATTTTACTAGCACTAATAATAGTGATTTTATCTGCACTCCTATTGCGCCACCTGCTCCTGCTGCTGATTTTTATGAGATTAAACCTGCTTTATTGAACCTTGTTATGAAAGAGCAATTTTCTGGTGCTAGTACGGATGATGCTGCAGCTCATCTCAACAATTTTATTGAGCTATGTGAGATGCAGAAATATAAGGACGTAGAGAGTGATAATATTAATCTTAAGTTGTTTCCTTTTTCTTTGAGAGGAAAAGCTAAGGATTGGTTGTTGTCTTTGCCTAAAAATAGTATTGATTCATAGGCTAAGTGTAAGGATGCTTTTATTGGAAGATACTATCCTCCTGCTAAGATTATAGCTTTGCATAGCAATATTATGAAGTTTAGCCAGTTTGATAATGAACATGTTGCTCAGGCTTGGGAAAGAATGAAATATATGATAAAGAATTGCCCTACTCATGGACTGACTACTTGGATGATTGTCCAAACTTTTTATGCAGGACTGAATTTTTCTTCAAGAAACCTATTAGATCCAGCTGCTGGAGGCACTTTTATGTAACTTACCTTGGGCGCCGCAATAAAGCTTCTCGACAATATGATGGTAAATTATTCTGAATGGCACACCGAGAGAGCTCCACAAGGTAAGAAGGTAAACTCTGTTGAGGAAACCTCTTCCTTGAGTGATAAAATTGATGCTATTATGCTTATGCTTTCTAATGATAGAGTTCATATTGATCCTAATAATGTTCCTTTGGCCTCTTTGGTTGCTCAAGAAGAGCATGTTGATGTAAACTTCATTAGAAATAATAATTTCAACAACAATGCTTATAGGAACAATTTTGCGAGTAACAATTATAGGTCATATCCTTCTACCAATGGTAATGGTTATGGTAACTCTTATGGTAATTCCTCCAACAACACTAGGGCCGTGCCCTCCGATCTTGAGGTAATGCTCAAGGACTTCATCGGTAAGCAAACTGTTTTTAATAAGTATGTTGAGGAAAAGTTAGGCAAAATTGATATTCTTGCTTCTAAAGTTGATAGCCTTGCTCATGATGTTGAACTTATGAAACTAAAAGTGTTGCCTAATGAGGTGAAAGAGAATAATACTTTTGCTACCGACACACATCCATGGTGCAGATATGACAGGAAATGATAAGAGAAATATTTTATTCACAGTAGCCGATTCACATTTAGTTCATTAATTCCTTACATTGTTGTTGTTATCCCACTAATCAAAAAGTGACAAAAAAAATACTGCATGCAAGCTATACAAATTAGGAACATTAGTATTAGACTGATACCTTCCAATTTAAAATCTACGAAAATCAACATCTTTGATGACGCAACCTCACCAAGCAAACCTGAAGAATTTCATTAAAATCTCAGTCTTCCACGTCTAACTGGAGGAGGGATTAAACTATATGCACATGGAACAGAATTTTTTTTTGAAGGTAGGAACAGAAATTACAAACGTAGATGTATGAAATGATGCCTATAAGATTTTGAGTAAATATGCTCTGAATAAATTGGTTATGCTGCCAGGAGAACCAAATTAATAATTACACTGATTTGCTAACATAATAATAATGAGGAATTTTTTGGAGCACTGTATCAACCTCTATACAGTCCACCTTGAGCCCAATATGGAATCCTTACCTCCTCGCGACATCACTCGCCGCATGCGCGTCCCTCACCACATGGCGTCCCGTCCGCCGCCGCCTCCACCTCGAAATACTCATGCAATTCTTAGACTTCCTATGAAAGTTATTTATCGGACAAAGACTGAAATCTATTCAATATATATTTGAACACATGCTAGAAAACAAAATTCAGTTAGTGCTAGTCATTATCATTAACTAATCCAGCAAACAAATTGCCACTGCACCGAGTATAGGTCATTCTATATAAACCCTAAAATGATACATATTTGGATTAAAACTAATAAACAGCTGGGAACAATAGTATTTCCATGGCAGATCTTTATGTTTTACGTTCAACTCAAGGGAAAATAGGAAGTAAAATAATAGGCATACTGCTTTCCGTTACCTTAAGGTCCAAATATTATGTCGTGATCAATCCTCAAATTTCAGCAATTATCTGATCCTCAATGCCTCTCGTAGACACCTCGTAATGAATCGATCTGTATGTAATTTCTTGAATTCATCTCATACAATTACGATGCTAATCAAGGAAAAATATTTTAAAAAACCTTAGCTAGAACGTGAAATGCCAATATATGTAATGTTTCAGTACATAATGAAGACAACAAATCCAGATCTGTTGGTCAGCATGACTCAGCTGCCCGCTGCCCAGCCAACTTTCTCTGATGCCTCTGTACCCCATCGCCTGGTCGAGTGCTCCTGGACGAACGTCTTCTCTCTGATGCGTGCCGAGAACCGATGACCAGAGATTGTCGTGCTTCATCTGATCGGCGTAATCCAGATCTGTTGGTCAAGCATGACTCATCTGCCCGCTGCCCATGCAGCTTTCTCTGATGCATCTGTGCCCCATCGCCTGGTCGAGTGCTCCTAGACGAAGGTCTTCCCTCCGATGCCTACGACCGGAGATCGCCGCGCTTCATCTGATTGGCGTGGCTGACACCCTTGCACAGCGGCGGAAGTGGTGTGGGAAAGGATCGCCTCCCACGAGCCTAAAAAGCATCCAGATCGCCGCACACCGTTTCGTCGGTGTGGCAAAGCATTGGCGGCGAGAAGTAGTATTGATCAAGACCATCTAGTACTTTATTTTCTACTCCTCCAAAACGGGTAGTGTAAAAGGCACGTGGGAGTACAAACCAAATGGATGACGAATCGTGGTAGGCACCATCACTTAGGGCCTGTTTGTTTGGGCTTTTTCTAGCTTTCCACTAGAAGAAATGAAACAAAGGGGTAGCTTTCGGATCCGGCTTTGCCAAAGCCAAAGCAGCCCACAGGCAGAAATAGCGAAGCATGTTTTGAGGTGCTTCCCGCAGCTTCCTCTTAACAGCCGAAGCGGTATCCAGAATTGGTCATTTCGTTTGCAATATTTACGGCTGATTGCCACCGCCTAATCTCCCAATCGTTTTCCCAGCTCAAGCGATAGGACAGAGCGACCTAGGGTTTGACCAAATTCCCCGCTCCACCGCCCCGGCATGCTACCGTCAGCTCTCCTGCCGGCAACCCTCCGACGACCGAATCCTGTTGTCCGCATCCGATTCCCGGCGTCCCCCGCTGATTCCTCTAGGTGCTAGTGTGCCGCTTGCTACTCCCGAGCTGGGGCTCATCCGCGGCCGACCGAGATCTGTCCTCCACTGCTGATGTGTGCTGTTGTGATGCTGCATGTGTGTTGCGTGCTCTCTCTGGTCTACTAGCTGAATGGCGTTCGAACTGAATACAATGTGGTATAATTGTGTGCATGAACCGTGCACGTACTGAAGTTGTACATGTGGATCCGTGGCCCATATTATTTGTTAAACGTGCATGCTTTTTTGGCTGATTATCAAATTCACCATATGGGAAATATGAGCTTATTTTGTTCTAGATATGATTATCATAAATTTGAGGTATTTTAGACAATCTATACATGTTAAATATTCATAGTATTTTATAGTGACATATATATTCATAAACTTTAATTATCAACTATATATGTTCTCAGAACTTCAGGGCTATTTCAGACAATTACTCAACATACAGCTAAACAGCCAGCCAAGTCGCCAAACAGTGAAACTCGGAACAGCAGCTTTTCATGCACAGCAGCTTTTCCTGCGCAGCAGCTTTCCCTGAATAGCCAGCCACAGACAGCCCAAACAAACAGGCCCTTACGTAACCAATTGGAAAAAGTCCATTTTAAACCCTGAACTCGTAGATGTTCGGCGATTTGAACCCTGAACTCTGATTCCCTGTCAGTCGTACCCTGAACTCAGCAATCCCGGTCCAAAACGAACCCTGAGACGCTAACCAAACGGGGATTGATGACGTGGCATAGGGTGACCGGGATTGGCCTCGTCTGGTGGGCGCGCGAGACGACCCAGTTGGCCCGCCATCGCTGCGCCGGCCCAGTTGGCCCGCCATCGACCTCCTCTTGTGCGCGTAAGTGGCCCGCGAGTCCACATCGTCTTCTCCGCTTCCCCTGCGTCCAGTCCGCTTCCTCTCTCTGGCGACGGCAATGGCGACCGGCGGTTGATCGTCGACGCCGGGACAATCGAGAGGAGGTGACGACGCGTCATCGACGAAGGTAACATCATCTGGTCCTCCTCCTCCGTCCGCCGTAGTGATTCTGTAGTTGGGTCGATAGGGTTAGGGTTTTACCGCAAGAAATTTGGGGATGATTTTGGGCAGAGGAAAAGTCAGGTCTTTTCATGTGTTTCTGATGCTGATTCTGTCTGAATTGGCAATGTTGTATTAATCTCGTGCGCATTGTGCTTGATTTTCAGTTGAATAATGGATCCTACAGAGATTTTGAATGTGCGATTTCACTTTGGAGGGGAGTTCATCCGCATGGGTCCTAATTTGGACTATGTTGGAGGAGATGATGCCATTTCTGAGATAGAGAGGGACAAACTATCACTGCAGGAGGTTAGAGGATTTTTGAAAGATCACATAGCATGGAAGGATTCCATGAAACTTTATTTTCTGATTCCTGGGAAGGAACTTGCAGATGGGTTAGTGTTTCTGCATAATGATAGTGGTTGTGTGAGTATGGCTGACTATATATGTGTTGGTGGAGTTGCTGATGTGTACATTGAGTACCATGGAGAGGAAGATAGCCAGGACAGTAGCAGTGGTAGTGATTTTGAGAGTGAAATGTGGCAGTTCAGTGATGGAGAAGAACCTGCAGCTGTCATCACTGCAGCTGAACCTGCAGAGTCTGAAAATGATATTTTCATAACAGATGACACAGGTGTGGTATCTCAGGTTGTTAGCAGCCCATTGAGGCATGTGAAAAAGAGGAACAGAAGACCAGCAGCACTTGATAGTGATGAAGATGATTGCATATTGACTGAACCTCCAATTTCTCAAGTCTGCAATCCTACTCAAGCTACTGCAGGATCCTCTTCAGGGCAAGGTGTACATGAAGACCTAGCATCTCCAGTAGATGATCTTCTACCAGTGCTAGAAGCTCCAGGTGCTGATGATAACAGTGGAGAAGATTCAGAGAGTGATGTGGAATATATTGCACACAGTGATGACAGTGGAGAAGATTCAGAGGTTGTGGAGTTAAGGAGGCATGCTAGAAAATTTAAGAAAAGGATGAGAGACTCTAAGAGCTGGATTGGCAGAGAAGCTACAGGTCCAGTTCCTATTGAGTTAATTGCAAACATGGAAGAAAAATTAGAGGGAGAAAAAGATGATTGGAACTATGATTCCAGTGATGAAGACTACAGTTATGATGAAGATTCAGATGGGCAGGTAGTTAAGAAGAAGAGTAAATTTCCAAGGTACAACAATAGTACTGAAGTCCCACACTTTGCTTTGACCATGGTGTTCAGAAGCAAGAACCAGTTGGTGAAAGCTTTGAAGAGATATGGCTTGGTTACCAAGAGGAGCATCAGGTTCACTAAATCAGAAAGTGATAGAGTGAGGGCTATATGTGGATGGCCAGGCTGCCCTTGGCTTTTGTATGCAGCCAAAAGATCAAAAACATCCAGGTTCCAAGTTATCACTTTCAATGATGATCATCAGTGTGCACAGAACAGAATGAACAAGCTTGTTACTGCAAAGTTGATTGCACAGAGATATGAACATTTCATACTTGCAAACCCTATGTGGAAAATTGAGAGCATGAAAGCAACTGTTTTGAAGGATATGTTTGCTGATGTTTCCACTTCAAAATGCAAACATGCCAAGAGCATTGTCATGGATAGGTTGATGTCTGGAATGAAAAATGAATATACAAGAGTCTTTGATTATCAACTTGAGCTGCTTAGGAGCAACCCTGGAAGCACAGTTGCTGTGGGCTTAGATCCAACAAATATGCATCAAAATATTTTCCAGTGTTTCTATGTCTGTTTCAATGCAATGAAGCAAGGTTTCAAGTCAGGTTGCAGAAAGGTTATTGGACTTGATGGTTGTTTCTTCAAAGGAGCAGTCAAGGGTGAGCTGTTATGTGCCATAGGTAGAGATGCTAACAACCAGATGTACCCACTGGCTTGGGCTGTTGTAGAGCAAGAAACAAACTTGACCTGGAAGTGGTTTGTTGGACTTCTGATCAAAGATTTGGAAATTAACAACAATGGAGCTGGCTGGGTGTTTATCTCAGATCAGCAGAAGGGTCTTATTAATGCAATGAAGGACTACCTCCCAGCAGCAGAGCATAGGATGTGTGCAAGACACATCTATGCTAACTGGAGGAAAAAACATAGAGATCATGATTGGCAAAAGAAATTCTGGGCTGTGGCTAAAGCTTCCAACAGACAGGATTTCAATTACTACAGAGCAAAGCTGGCACAAGAGACACCTGAAGGAGCTCAAGATATGATGAAAACAGAACCTGTACACTGGGCTAGGGCTTTTTTCCCTGAGGGTTCAAACTGTGAATCAGTGGACAACAATCTATGTGAGTCCTTCAACCATGCCATAGTAGATGCCAGGTTCTATCCAATAATATCAATGATGGAGAAGATAAGGAAGAAAATACTTGTGAGAATTCAAGAACAAAGGGAAAAAGGTGAGAAGATGACTGGGAAGGTATGTCCTGGAATATTCAAAAAGTTGAAAAAGAGTATTGCAAGGACTCAATATCTGGAGGTTTTGTGGAATGGAGAAGATGGCTTTGAAGTAAAGCAGATCAATGGCAGAGGAAGGCAGTACACTGTAAATCTGGAGAAGAAAACATGCTCATGTGGGTATTTTCAGTTAGCTGGGCTTCCTTGCCACCATGCCATTAGTGCAATTTATAAATGTCAGAAACAAATAGATGATTTTGTCCATCCTTGCTACTCTGTGGAAGTGTTCAACAAGATATATGCACATTGCTTGCAGCCTGTAGAAGGAGAGGAGATGTGGCCTGTTTCTGAAAAACCTAGGCCTCAAGCTCCTGGTTATGTGAAAATGCCAGGAAGGCCTAAGAAAAATGATAGGAAAAGAGAGGAGACAGAGAAACCTAAGGGGAAGAAGATGAGCAAGCATGGCACAATTATTAAGTGTGGTTACTGTGGTAGTACACGACACAATAGGTCAGGGTGCAAGGGAAATCCAGAGAGGGGCAACAAGAAGAATGCACATCTCAAGAAGAAGAAGGACTCATCTGAGGTAACTTTTCTGATTTATCACTATATTTTGCTACATGTTTGCATGATTTATCATCTGAGAAGATAATTCACTATATATTTCCATGATTTATTAGGCACCAC
Organism: Dactylis glomerata; assembly: GCA_007115705.1. Lineage (NCBI taxonomy): Eukaryota > Viridiplantae > Streptophyta > Magnoliopsida > Poales > Poaceae > Dactylis > Dactylis glomerata. The sequence continues at coordinate 2,666,178 of QXEO01001278.1, read as the reverse complement.
CTGCTCAACCACCACCTGCTAAAGCTACAACAGCTAAACCAAGAAAGCAAGCACCAGCTAAACCAGCATCTTCTCAAGCACCATGTGCTCAAGCACCAGCTAAACCAGCATCTTCTCAAGCACCAACTGCTAAAGCACCTTCTGCTTCTCATGTTCATCAAGCTGCAAGCAGTTTTAAACCTCCAAGAAAAAGGGTAGCTACTTCAGAAGCTGGACCATCTGCAACTACCACTGGAGGAGGGACTGGAGCTAAGAGGGGGAGAAAGAAGGCAGCATCATCACAGCCAAGCTACTCCTACTTCACTTGCAGTGGCAACTTCTAGACATCATGTTGCAACATCTAGCCAAGTTACTACTTTGCAAAGTTCTTTTGATCCTGTTGCAATGTTGTGAACACTCTTGATGTAGCATTGCAAACATTACTGAATTTTTAGGCTTTTGAACTTGTACTGTCAGTAAGAATGTTGGGATACAAATGATCTGGCTTATATTTCATTTCTCCCAGTTAATGATCTTGTGTTGGCTTGTTTCTTGCATTTCCAGCATGGTCTTACAGTTAATTCATTTCCATGTTAATTCATTACCAGAATGGTCTTGCATTTTGCATTTCCAACCAGTGCCAGCATGGTCTGGCTATCATTTTGCATTTCCACACATTGCCAGCATGGTCTGGCTATCATCTTGCACTTCCAACCAGTGCCAGCATGGTCTGGCTATCATCTTGCACTTCCAAACATTATATTCATAACAGACCATTGCATTACAAACTGTCATTTCAAACTACAACCATTGCATTACAAACTGACATTTCAAACTAGAACCATTGCATTACATACTGCCATTTTAAGTTCAGAGCAACAGAACATCACTGCATTAACAGCTTCCCTGCAACTAAGCCTAACACAAACACACTAAAAACTAACAGCACTGTCTTCTTCAGAATAACTATCTCTGCATTCTTCACTTTGATCTCATCATTCTTCAGTTTGACCTCATCTTGCAATGCCTGGAGCAAACTCTCTATTCTTCCTCCTTCTTCAGGCATATGAGCCAGTGGTTCTTCAGTACGCAATCTCCACACTTCATCATGCAAATCGCCAAGCAAATCACTCCAGAACTTTGGCAATGGAGCATCATGCCATTCAACATATCCACACCCGCGTCCATTCTGTTCAAAATGGCCCAAAAATATCGAATCAGAGAGGAATTGCAACCAGAGAGGACATGGACAGAAGGATGGAAAAATCTGAAAGAAATCGAGCTAACCATGGCATCCACGCAGGCGTAGTACCTCCTCCCTGGATTCTGAGCACTCCAGGAGATCCATCGAGGCGCCTTCCGCGGCGGATTGCACCCGCACAGCTTCGCCGGCTCGTACGCCATCGGGTTCTCCCGATACGGCACTGGCGACCTTGCTTCCCCACTCCGTCGTCCAGCCGCTCCCCGGAAGCCCGGCGCGGAAGATCCAGAAGACCAGCTCATCCCGCTGCCCGCCGCCCGCCGTCCCGCCTCCTCTGCTCGTCGGTGAAGGTGAGGAACCCTAAATCCCCAATCGTTCCCCAATTCTCTCTCTATCTCTCCTCACGCGCGCAGCGAAACGGTTAAGTCATCATATAACAGGCCCACCACTGACCTTAATCCTTGCCACGTCAGCTTTTTAGAGGCTAATCCGTCTTAGGGTTCGTTTTAGACCGGGATTGCTGAGTTCAGGGTATGACTGACAGGGAATCAGAGTTCAGGGTTCAAATCGCCGAACATCTACGAGTTCAGGGTTTAAAATGGACTTTTTCCTAACCAATTTGTAATTGCTCCAGGACTCTACACAACTATCCCGATAAACGTGGATTATTACCTTCTAAAAAAAGTAGACGACGTGGATGCTTTGATTATTCCTTTAGATCTTAACCGTTCCTTTGTAGCGTTACATCATGTCAAATCCTAGCCATTCATTATTTGTTGTTTTAATAATATAATAGATGATTTTGATGTTGATGGCTGCAATATATCTGAAGTTGTTTTGTTCTTGCAAAAGCTTGCTTTGACTCTTAATGCTAGTCCTATAAATGTTGCTTTTACTAAGCATATTACCAATGCTCTCATAAAAATTAGGGATGAAAAGTTGAAGCAAAAAGCTTCTATTCCCAAGAAGTTAGAAGATGGTTGGGAACCCATCATTGATATGCATATTAATGGTTTTGATTGCCATGCTTTATGTGATCTAGGTGCTAGTATTTCTATTATGCCTAGAAAGATTTATGACATGCTTGATCTACCACCGCTTGAAAAGTGTTATTATGATGTTCCTATTGCTGATGTTGCTAAGAAGAAACCTTTGGGAAGGATTAATGATGTTCTTATTATGGTTAACAATAACCTTGTTCCCGTTGATTTTCTTGTTATGGATGTTGAATGCAATGTTTTATGTCCTATTATTTTGGGAAGACCCTTTCTTCGAACTGTAGGTGCCATCATTAATATGAGGGAAGGCACCATCAAATATCAATTCCCACTCAAGAAAGGTATGGAACACTTCCCTATAAAGAGGAAGAAATTACTTTTTGACTATATTCTTAGAGCAAATTATGAACTTGATTCTTCATCGCTTGATATTACTTGATTCGCACTTTCTGCGCCTAGCTCAAAGGCGTTAAAAAAAATCCTTGGGAGATAACCCAATGTTTTACTTTCAGGTCTTTTCTTTTATTTGAGTCTTGGAAGTTATTACTACTATAATGACCTCTCCTTATCCTTTTTATTTCGTTGTTGTGCCAAGAGGAACCTCTAATTTGAGGGAGGTAAGATTTGGGGATGTTGCTGTCCTGAAACAGATTTCGGTGCTGCACCGTAAAATTTCGTGAAAATTCTCAGAATATCTTTTTTGCCTGCAATTTCTTGTGCATATGCCCCAGGTTATATACAAACTTTCATTAGTTATACACTTTTTGATTTGAGCAATAGAAAACCCTCGAAAAAATCGACTTTTGTTAGCTGTTCTGTTTTGACAGATTTCTGCCACTATTTGTGTTTGCCTCTCGATCGCTTTCTTTTGAGTTCTTTTGATCACGGAACTTTTGGGGGAGTTGCTACAGTAGTATATGCTTTATATGTGGTGGTTTTGAGTTGAAATCTGAAGCAAAAAGGGATTGATTCATTATTATGCTTACACTAATATTGCTAATAAAATTGTGTTTAGTTTTGTATGAAGGAAGTTTTCAAGTGTAGGGATTGGAGAATGATGAGATGAGTTAAAGAATGGACAAAAGCTCAAGCTTGGGAATGCCCACGCACCCCAAGAAATATCCAAGAGGTACAAGCGTCAAAGCTTGGGGATGCCCCCGAGGCACCCCTTCTTCATCGGCAAAAATCAGGTCACCTTTCAACACACTATATTTTTATTGCTTCATGCACTATGCATTTTTCTTGGAGCGTTTTGTCTTTAGTTTTCAGTTTTGTTTAGTTTTGTTTGATGCAATAAATGGTTGGACCCCAACAAATTTCTTTTAGAGAAGTTGTCTTGCTTTTCACTTGCCAAGAACACTCCGTTTTTCACTCTTATCGTTCAACGAGTGTTCTCTTTTTCTAGAACTGTGTTTAGCTTTCATTTTTCACCTTGATTTTTGTTCAGATCTTATTATATCTTTATATCAAGGTGTATTTTGACCTCTGGTCCATGTTGGTTTTCATCAAAAGAGTTATTTCAAAAAGGTTCAAATGGTGTTGGAAAAGAGAAAAAAATTACGCAAAAAAGTGGTACAAAAAGGAGCTTGTTTAGACTGCGGCTTAGACTTTTTCATGTCATGCTTGATGTCGTTTTGATAGTATGCTTAGTGGTTTTCGATAGCATAACTTGTCTCAAATGACTGAGATTGCTTAATGAGCCTTTGAGAAAAATCATGCGTTGTTTTTATTATTTGGAAGCATTATTTTGGTTTTCTCCTTGATGCTTTATTTGGGTTGACTTGGTGCATGCTTACACATGTTTGACTCATACAAAGTCGCCAAAAGCCTCTATGATCATTTAGTTTTTGACTTTTGATGCCATCTTATGCTTCTCTTAATGATGTTTTGTCGCTATGCATGAATATGGCCGTTATTGCTCTCTTAGTTGGTCGCTCACAGTCTTTTGTTAGCCATCATTTTGTACTGAGTATGAGCTCTACTCGTGCATCCAACTCCTAAAAACCAAGTTGTTCCAATGTGTCCACCATACATACCTATTAGCAATTTGCTATTCCAAAGTACATTTGACTTGCTTTTATCTATCCTTCAAATTAAACTCTTTTTGGTGTTATGCAAAAATTGGTCAGTAAAGCTCTCACAAACCTGATGGCACACTTTATTTTTCTTGTTCTTAAAATTTTGACATTGTGTCTCTCTTATGTTGAGTTATTATGCTTGCAAGTTGTATATTGGAAATTAGCCAAACCATGCCGTCGTGGGGTAAGCTTTCAACACTACACTTCTTATTTGAGTTGATATCGTGATCTTTTGTTTATGGATACTCGTGATGTGAAATAAGTTGGGAATCTTGCGAGATCATGGAGTTTATATACGTGTTAGAGAAACACCTGGGCCGCCAATCTAAGCCATGCATAATTCATGGTGTAAATTTACAGCATGTCCATAGTGAACATTTGACGACGCATCTCAAAATAAAAAGCTATACCAATGGTAAATAAAAGAGATGCCGAGGTGTTCATTATCTGTTTGTCCTGTCATTTTGATGTGGGCTTGTTCCATGTCATCGGGCACGGAGGTACCCCGTTGGCGGTTCTCGATGATACGTGTATACTTACAATGACAAGAGCTTGCTTGGGACTCTAAGTCGAGTAGCATGAGGTTTAGGTATTCGTACTTCATGGGACACGAGGTTTTCAACTTATGATTTGTCAAGCATATGCTTCATAATTGTACTTGCATTAACTTTAACCATTCAAGATGCCTATGATGGGGGCAATGAGATCTCAAAGCTAGTAAGTACCATAATTTTTGAAGGTTTATAAAACTTGCAATCACTGCTTTCCTGTGCGAAGGGCTTTTCTTTTACTTTTATGTTGAGTCACCACCTTTTACCTTTATGCACCCTCTGCAAAGTGTATCTAGTCGCCCTCTTAAACTTGAAGGTGTCCTATGCATTTATGTTTTGCTCTCTCATGAAGGACAAGCTGAAAACCATTTGCGATGTTTTTCCATATGATTTGAACACACGTTTGACTTTCATTGTTTCATTTTCATGATCTTTTATTTGTGTTCTTTTTCGTGTTATAACATGGTTGCTAAGTTTCTTCTATCAAGATTATGTCTTTCATGCCCATGTTTTAAGTTCTTTTGATCCCAGCACTCAATGCTTTACATATATGATCAAGATTGTGTTGGTGCATGTCACCTCAAAAATTATTCTTTTGTTATCACTTACCTACTTGAGGACGAGCAGGAGTTAAGCTTGGGGATACTAATACGTCTTAAACGTATCTATAATTTTTGATGCTCCATGCTTGTTCTTACACCATTTGCTTAGTGTTTTGTTACACTTCGTGGCAATTTTATGCATTTTCCGGAACTAACCTATTAATAAGATGCCACAGTGCTAGTTCCCTATTTTCTGCTGTTTTTGTGTTTCAGAAAGTTACATAGGAAATATTCTCGGAATTGGATGAAACAAAAGCCGAACCTCCTATTATTTAACGAAGCTTCCAGAAGTCCGAAGAGGAGACGAAGGGGGGCCACGGGCCAGCCACACAACAGGGCGGCGCGGCCCAGCCCCTGGCCGTGCCCCCTATGTGTGAGACCGCCCTGGTCCACCTCTGGCGCTGCCCCTTCGCCTATAAAGACCCCCCGACAGGAAAAACCTAAACACCTGATCAATTTTCTAGAAACACATTGCGATCCGCTGTCGTCGTTGACCCGAGATCGGGAGGGTCCGGAAGCTCTTCCCAGCACCCTGCCGGAGAGGGGAATCGCCACCGGAGGTCTTCTTCATCGCCATGCTTGCCTCCGGCACGATGAGTGGGTAGTCTACCTTGCACTATGGGTCCATAGCAGTAGCTAGATGGTTGTCTTCTCCACCATGTGCTTCATGTTTAGATCTCGTGAGCTGCCTTACATGATCGAGATCATCTTTGTGTAATTCTACATGTTGTGTTTGTTGGGATCCGATGAATATTGGTATTATGTTAAGTTGATGTGCTGAATATTATCTTATGTTATCTCTATGTTGTTTATAATCTTGCATGCTCTCCGTTGTTAGTAGCTATCTTGGCCAAGTAGATACTAGTGACTCCAAGAGGGGGTATTTATGCTCGATAGTTCGGTTCATGCCTCTATTTAATCTGGGGGAGTGACAGAAACCTCTAAGGTTGTAGATGTGCTGTTGCCACTAGGGAGAAAACAACATTCTTGTGTCCAAGGATATTCATTTTGTTTACATTACACACTTTGCTTAATGCAGTTATCTGTTGTTCGCAACTTAATACTTTCGGGGTCCTCGGATGATTCCCCGCGAGTGGATTATTAGTCATAGATGCAGTTGGATGGCGGTCTATGTATTTTGTTGTAATGCCCAGAGTAAATCTCATAGTGATCCTCGTGACATATGCACGTTATCTTTATTCTATCAATTGCCCAACTGTAATTTGTTTACCCAGCATATTGTTATTTATCTTATGGAGAGACACCACTAGTGAACTGTGGACCCCGGTCCAATTTCCTTTACATTGCTATCACCTGTTTACTTTACTCGCACTATTTATTTTCTTGCATACTACTACTGTTTTCCACTCGATACGCTCATTCCTTTGTTTACAGCAAACCGGTGAGATTGACAACCTCATCGTAAGTTGAGAGCAAAGTACTTGGTTGTGTTGTGTGCAGGTTCCGCATTGCTACTAGTTAAAGATGCACTAACAAGTATTGTTAACGGCGCCCTTGTTGGAGTGTCACTAAGCTAGCAAGCACCACCTTCTGGAGTTTGGCCTTTTCCTACTGGATCGATAAACCTTGGTTTCTTACTGAGGGAAAATTTGCTACTGTGCTCATCATACCTTCCTCTTGGGGTTCCCAACTGGACGGTGATTTACATCAACACCGTGCCGCATCATAGCATGACAGAATACATGGTCGGCAAAGACCTTTGACAACCATCAATCGCTTCTCCAATATGCTGAGCACGATCTTGAAGAAGCACAATGGCACGACGGCGTCGGGGATCAGACCACAAACTGTTGACTCCCTCTGATGCTTTCTCGAGAGCCGCGGTTCGTTCAAACCCGACGTGTCTCACCGACAAAGTCCAGGCAAGTACCTGAGATAACGGGAAAATATCAGCCAGCAATAGTGGAATAAAAGGGAAAAAAGATAGGCTGCAAGGAGCCTTACATCGCAACATCTCACAGACGGACTCGACAATACCAATAAGAAAGGAGTCGCATTCTTCAAGATGCACGATTTTGGCCATCAGACCTGACACCTTATCCTCAAGTGTGGATATCTGTTTCATAAAGCCGCAAGATTTGCTGGCCTTATCCAAAGCAATCTTTGCCTGACGCTTCATTAAAGATAAGCGGCCTTCGAGGTCCGAAATCCTCGACAAGTATTCAGTACATCGACAAGAAGAGCGAGGAGGCGAAGAAGCTCCAGAGTCAAACATATCAGCGGGAGGTGATCCATGACCACGATCTGGCGACCCACTAGCCATACTAAGATAGAGAACAACTTAAAACTGGAAGTAAAAACTACTTAGAGATAAAGCAAACAAGTGCACACAAGAATATTCATCCACACGCTATTGCTCCCCGGCAACGGCGCCAGAAAAGGTCTTGATATCTCACAAGTATAGGGGATCGTGTGTAGCCTTTTCGATAAGTAAGAGTGTCGAACCCAACGAGGAGCTAAAGGTAGGATAAATATTCTCTCAAGTTCTATCAACCACTGATACAACTCTACGCATACTAAACGTTTGTATCATCTAGGAAATAAAACTAGAGCAACGATTCGGGTATGAGAGATAGCTTTGCAGGATAGCTTTGCAGCAATAAGATATACTAAGTAACCATAAACTAACAGTACCATGAGTGTGGAAAAGTGATGGTAATAGTGGTGGCTTTGTCTAAGTTCAATTAGCAAATAAATCGGGTTCATTGTCTTCGATGCAGTTTTCTATGTGGGAGAGGCTAAATATACGTGCACTTCACTACTTGGAAATACAAGTACTATATGATTAGATTATTAGCAAGCATCCGCAAATACTAACAATGCATTAAGGTTTCCCCAACCATAGCCTTAAGTTAATGGTCCTCTTACTCCCATACGTGCAACGTTCCGATTCGCGTTCTCAGGTTTCTGTCACTCCGGCAGAACTTCCCCCTTCCTCTTACACATACTACAAACCCTATGATGTTTAATCCATGCATGCATAAATATAATGGATACCAAAGGACAGTACCATATCAACATACAACTCTAATGAACCAAAGACATTCAACAAATCAATCTAAGAACAAATAAACTATGGAAACATGACATAGATCATAGGATACATATTATAGCATCAAACACCATGTTTACATAGGATGATACAGATGTGTGTGGGAGGATAAACCACTGCATATGTGATGAAGATAGCGGTGAAGATGGTGGAGAGGAGCAGCAAGGGCGCGGGCGGCGGCGCGAGGGACTCCTTCCCCGCCGCCGGCATCATAGGGGAGCACCGCCCCTTAGCCCCTTCCTTCATGGCTTCATGGGAGCCCTCCCCCATGGAGATGGGATCCATGGGGGAGGCTAAAACGTGGCTCTGGTGGCTGCAAATTCGTGGGTGGAGGTGTCCCCCACGAGCTAGGGTTCCTCCCTTTATATAGTCTCTTGGATTCCTATCTTCCCATCTTGGGCCGCAATGGAGCGGGCTTACCTCGGTCGTCCGGACTTGGAATGAGGCGAATTTTAAGTCCAGAACGTTCGCCGTGAAATTCCCTACAACTTTGTAATTGAAGAGTTTTCTGTTTGACGCCGTTTTCAACCCGTAACGTGACCATCTTAGAAAAAAGTTTTGGCACAGATTTCTGGAAAGTCCTAATTTGACTCCAACAAGGTTTCCACTTGTATTGTTGGTAATTCCTACACATCAAAGTGTAAAACAAGAACATTGTGCACTTTTGCAACTATCAGTAGGTTAGTCCAAATAAATCATAAAAGTGCCACAAAATATAGACAAAACATATAGCAATTAGTGTAAAACAAGCATGGAGCATCAAAAATTATAGATACGTTTGCAACGTATCAACATCCCCAAGCTTAACTCCTGCTCATCCTCGAGTAGGTAAGTGATAACAAAAAAATAATTTTTAAGGTGACATGTACCATCACAATCTTATCATCTAAGTAAAGCATTGAGTGCTGGGATCAAAGAACTTAAAACATAGGCATAAGAGACATAATCTTGACAATAAAAACTTAGCAACCATGTTATAATATGAAAAGAAACACAAATGAAGATCATGAATAATGAAACAATGAAAGTCGAATGTGTGTTCAAATCATATGGAAAAACATAACAAATGGTTTTCAGCTTGTCCTTCATGGAATAGCAAAACATAAATGCATAGGACACCTTCAAGTTTAAAAGGGCGACTAGATACAAATAATTTAAGAACAAGTGAAACCATGATCATGAGTCAATCAATGAAAACTTTGGGACAATGCACATTATACTCAGAATGACAACTATGCTCTCTTAGATAGTGCATAAATGTAGAAGGTGGCGACTCAACATAAAAGTAAAAGAAAAGGCCCTTCGCAGAAGGAAGCAGTGATTAAACATGTGCTAGAGCTTTTCATTTGTAAAACAGAGAGATAAAAATTTGGTTTTGAGAGGTGGTTGTCTTTATCAACGACTAGCAATGGGGTTCTTACTATCTTCCATACAAAAATGAAGCAAGTTTTTGAGAGAGAGATTGGCACTTTGGTGCTCTTTTATAAAGCTTGGCACTCCTCCCCACCTTTTTTTCCTTTCACAAACCATGGCTAACCGATTCTATCGGGTGCCCACCAACATTCACATACCATGGAGGAGTGCCTTTTTTTCTTTCCTTTTTTTCTTTTTTTTTCTTTTTGGAATAAAACAATATGGAAGATAGCAAATCCGACCACTACGTCCCCATGAGCTGAAAACAGTGTCACAAAATGAGAAGTATTTTGAAAGTTTTTTTGAAAGGTAGCACATGAAAATTTTACTTGGAATGGCTTGCAAATACCATGCATAGGAATTTATAGTGGACACATTGGAATAACTTGGTTTTTAGGAGTTAGATGCACGAGTAGCGCTCATACTGAGTACAAAACAAGGGCTAACAAAAGACTGGGAGCGACCAACTAAGAGAGCAATAACGGCCATAATCATGCAAAGCGACAAAGCAACATTAAAAGAAGGATGAGATGGCATCAAAAGTCAAAAACTAAATGATCATAGAGGCTTATGGCGACTTTGTCTGAGTCTAATATGTGTGAGCATGCGCCAAGTCAACCCAAATAAAGCATCAAGGAGAAAACCAAAATAATGCTTCCAAATAATAAAAACAACGCATGATTTTTTCAAAGGCTCATTAAGCAATCTCAGTCATTTGAGACAAGTCATGCTACAGCAAAAATCACTAAGCATACTATCAAAAAGACATCAAGCATGACATGCAAAAGTCTAAGCCGTAGTCTAAACAAGCTCCTTTTTGTACCACTTTTTTGCATAAATCTTTTTCTCTTTTCCAACACCATTTGAACTTTTTTAACTCAACTCTTTTGATGAAAACCAATATGGTCCAGAGGCAAAAATACACCTTGATAAAAATATATAAGAAGATCTGAACAAAAATCAAGACAAAAACTGAAAACTAAATGCAGTAGCAGAAAAAGAAGAACACTCGTTGAACGATAAGAGTGAAAAACTGAGTGTTCTTGGCAAATAAAAACGAGTACATCTCCTTCAAAAGAAATTTGTTGGGGTCCAACCATTTATTGTATCAAACTAAACTAAACTAAAATGAAAACTAAAACAACTGACGCTCCAAGAAAAACGCATAGTGCATGAAGCAATAAAAATATAGTGTCTTGAAAGGTGACCTCATTTTTGCCAATGAAGAAGGGGTGCCTCGGGGGCATCCCCAAGCTTTGACGCTTGTACTTCTTGGATATTTCTTGGGGGTTGCATGGACATCCTCAAGCTTGAGCTTTTGTCCATTCTTTAACTCATCTCATCATTCTCCAATCCCTACACTTGAAAACTTCCTTCATACAAAACTCAACACAATTCTATTAGCAACATTAGTGTAAGCATAACAATGAATCAACCTCTTTTGCTTCAGGTTTCAACTCAAAATCACCACATATAAAGCATATACTACTGTATCAACTTCCCCAAAAGTTCCATGATCGAAAGAACTCAAAAAGAAAGCGTTCGAGAGGCAACAACAAATAGTGGCAGAAATTTGTCAAAACAAAACAGCTGACAAAGGTCGATTTTTTAAGGGGTTTTCTGTTGCTCAAATAAAAAAGTATTCAACTAACAAAAGTTGGATATAACCTGAGGAATAAGCACAAGAAATCACAGGTCCAAAAGATTTTCAGAGATTTTTCACGAATTTTTACAGTACAGTACGAAAATCTGTTTCAGGACAGCAACATCCCCAAATCTTACCTCACTCGAATTAGAGGCTTCTCTTGGCACAACAACGGAATAAAAAGGATAAGGAGCGGTTATTACAGTAGTAATAACTTCCAAGACTCAAATAAAAGAAAAGGTACTGAAAATAAAACAATGGATTATCTCCCAAGAGTGCTTTCTTTAACGCCTTTGAGCTAGGCACAAAATGGAGAACCAAACAAAGAAGCAAAACAAAAGGAACTATTTTTGTTGTTTTCAATTTATAAGTGAAAGTAAAGAAGCAATAAAAATAAAATAAAGAGCCTAATAAAACTAAAGAAGATAAAACCAAGACATATAAAAGCAACTATAATACAAGTTAACATAATACATATCATGTGGATGGGTAATATAGAGTATGAAGGAGACAACCTCATGTTAGTTGATGAATAGGGAGATGACTCGGGCATCCCCAAGCTTAGATGATTGTATCTTCTTGAATATATTCTTGGGATGCACCTAAACATCCCCAAGCTTGAGCTCTCGTGTCTTCTTGTTCATCTCATATCACCATATTGATTAGAACTTATAAGCTACATCCACATAAAACTTCACAAAACTCATTAGTAGGGTTAGTACTCATTAAATAAAATCCACTAATTTTCAAGCATTCAAAAGTTTCATAATCTATACTCAACATTAGCCACTGTATATACTAAGGTATTCATGATTTCCGTTGTCCGTCGAAAAACTAATGAAACTAATAACACCAAGTACAATATTGAATAAACTAAGAAATCTGTCAAAACTGAACAGTCTGTAAAGATGACACTCAACGAGATAGTTAAGTAGCTCAAATCGAAAAACTCCAAACTAAAGAAAGATAGATCATAATCTCAGGTTCATGCACAAAAAATTTCAGATTAAAACACTATTCTAAGATTTTTTATGATTTTTTATAGTGAAGCACAGAAATCTGTCTAAACAGAACAGTCGGTGAAAATCGAATTTTTTGAGACAGCTACGTAACTCAAATCAGAAAAAGTTAGTCTAATGAAAGAAAGATAATAAGCATTACTTTGCACTCAAGAAATTTCAGGTCAATATCACATTCTGGTGATTTTAAACATTTTATACGGTGAAGCACAAAAAATCTGTTTTTGGACAGCAAAGCAAAACTATCAACTTCGAAGTAACTAGGAACTACAATTATCACTTTACTTTTATGATACAAAGGAATATGTGCAATATATACAATATACACAACATGTACAAGTTTTTAACTGAAAAGCTTCCATGGAAAGATTTGTTTTGGTTTCATAGGCATGAACACAAGTGTTCAAGGTCGACCCCCACTTAACCATTACTCATCTTTCCAATCACTTTTTTTTTGAAAATGTTTTTAGGTAACAAGTACAACTAATTTTTTTTGTAATTCGCATTCTCTATCCATACTAAGATAGAGAACAACTTAAAACTGAAAGTAAAAACTACTTAGAGATAAAGCAAACAAGTGCACATAAGAATATTCACCCACACGCTATTGCTCCCCGGCAACGGCGCCAGAAAAGGTCTTGATATCCCACAAGTATATGGGATCATGTATAGCCTTTTCGATAAGTAAGAGTGTCGAACCCAATGAGGAGCTAAAGGTAGGATAAATATTCTCTCAAGTTCTATCAACCACTGATACAACTCTACGCACACTAAACGTTTGTATCATCTAGGAAATAAAACTAGAGCAACGATTTGGGTATGAGAGATAGCTTTGCAGGATAATAAATACAAGAAAATAATTGTTAGTGCTGCAGCAATAAGATATACTAAGTAACCATAAACTAACAGTACCATGAGTGTGGAAAAGTGGTGGTAATAGTGGTGTCTTTATCTAAGTTCAATTAGCGAATAAATCGGGTTCATTGTCTTCGATGCAGTTTTCTATGTGGGAGAGGCTAAATATACATGCACTTCACTACTTGGAAATATAAGTACTATATGATTGGATTGTTAGCAAGCATCCGCAAATACTAACAATGCATTAAGGTTTCCCCAACCATAGCATTAAGTTAATGGTCCTCCTACTCCCATACGTGCAACGTTCTGATTCGCGTCCTCAGGTTTCTGTCACTCCGGCAGAACTTCCCCCTTCCTCTTACACATACTATAAACCCTATGATGTTTAATCCATGCGCGCATAAATATAATAGACACCAAAGGATAGTACCATATCAACATACAACTCTAATAAACCAAAGACATTCAACAAATCAATCTAAGAACAAATAAACTATGGAAACATGACATAGATCATATGATAAATATTATAGCATCAAACACCATATTTACATAGGATGGTACAGAGGTGTGTGGGAGGATAAACCACTGCATATGTGATAGAGATAGCGGTGAAGATGGTGGAGAGGAGCAGCGAGGGCGCGGGCGGCGGCGCGAGGGACTCCTTCCCCGCCGCCGGCATCATGGGGGAGCGCCGCCCCTTAGCCCCTTCCTTCATGGCTTCATGGGAGCCCTCCCCCATGGAGATGGGATCCATGGGGGAGGCTAAAACGTGGCTCTGGTGGCTGCAAATTCGTGGGTGGAGGTGTCCCCCACGAGCTAGGGTTCCTCCCTTTATATAGTCTCTCGGATTCACGTCTTCCCATCTTAGGCCGCAATGGAGCGGGCTTACCTCGGTCGTCCGGACTCGGAATCAGGCGAATTTTATGTCTAGTACGTTCGCCGTGAAATTCCCTACAACTTTGTAATTGAAGAGTTTTCCGTTTGACGCCGTCTTCGACCCGTAACGTGACCATCTTAGAAAAAGTTCTGGCGTAGATTTCTGGAAAGTCCTAATTTGACTCCAATAAGGTTTTCACTTGTATTCTTGGTAATTCCTACACATCAAAGTGTAAAACAAGAACAATGTGCACTTTTGCAACTATTAGTAGGTTGGTCCAAATAAATCATAAAAGTACCACACAGTATAGACAAAACATATAGCAATTAGTGTAAAACAAGCATGGAGCATCAAAAATTATAGATACGTTTGCAACGTATCAAGGTACTCGAAGAAATGAGCTCCTTGATATGTTTCCTCTTCTTGTCGAGGCCAAGATCTTTGGAAAGTGCAGGAGGAGGCGACGTAGTTGAGCTGGTTCTTTCCAGCGAGTCTTCGGCTTCATCTTCGTCTTGGCTGTCCTCAGCCTCGGGGGCTTCAGACGCAGCAGATACAGGAACATTCTGAATAGGTCCTCCCTCTAAAAGAGGAGGACGAGAAACAAGGGATTGGTGATCCTGGAAGGAAAACAAGTCGAAAGTTATAAGAAAAATAGTGATAAGATAAAAGAAAGGCGAACAAATGAAGACAGCGCATATACCGCAGGCAAGGGACGCTTAGAGTCGAAGAAACTAGCGACCAAAGCTGGAATTTCATGATCTTTCGTGAGAGTAGTGAGGGCTCTCACTCGCTTGTCGAGATCCTTCTTCTCCATAAGATCATCACATACTCGAGAAGAATCTCCCAAGCCAGAGAACAACCAAAGTTTGGAAATACGGTGCTGAAGAGGCTGAACTCGACGTTGCAGAAAAAACGCCATAAGTTGAGTCCCTGACAGTGCACCTCCACTACCACTCTTCAGAGCCTAGATGCGAGTTAGCAGTGGCTTGATATCCTCCATCTCAGCTTCCATGGGAGGAGAATCCCACGAGGCCAATTTCTTCAGATCTTTCACAGCATCAAAAGGGGCAATGCCGTACTGATCGGAGGAAGAGATTTTCTGGTCTTTAATGTAAAACCACTTCTTGCTCCACCCTTGTACTGAGGCAGCCATGGAAAATTCCAATTATTGCGACTCCGCGCGGACAGAAACAACAGCCCTACCCAGTTCAGGCCTTTTTGATAAAGCAACACTGGGACGGAGGCGAAAGAGATATTTCCAGAGAAGAAAATGGGGTTCGATCCCCAAGAACAACTCGCAAAAAGTAACAAAACAGGCAATATGTAGAATTGAGTTTGGTGTGAGCTGGTGAAGCTGCATACCGTACACAAAGAGAAGCCCATGAAGGAACTCATGGGCATGGAAAGAGAGACCGCGTAAAAGAAAGGCAAGAAACATCACCCGGAAGCTCCTCGGGGGCTTGGGCATGCGCTCGGTGCTAGGGATGATGACCTGGTCGCCGTCGGCGATGAGGCCATCAGCTTGGGCCTTGGTGAGATCCGTTTGCTTGAACTCAGAGGGAACCCAGTTGGTTGAAGCATTAGTGGTATTGTTCTTCCCCATCTTGTTCTTTTGCGCGCGGGTCTTGAAGCGCATCTACGAGCTGCACACGGAGGCTGTGCAGGACCTCAGAAGCGCGCGAGGCTTGCAGCAATGGTGGCGGCAGCAGAAACGAGGAACTGGTAAATAGTAAAATCCCCACTCTCCCCCTTATATAGCTTTCTGATGAAGGAACGTGGGCTGAGACGTGGCGCAAGGAGCGGAAATGGCAGCCCACTAACAGGCAGGAAAATTGCAAAATTACCACGCTGCCCACGAGCAACGGTCAGCGCCCAGTCAAATCATTTAAAGAGTGACTCTAGCAATGACGTCACAAGAATTCGAGTAACCGGGAAATCAGAATATGGTAAGTGGTGGACACCAATAGGGGAAAATTCAGCAAAGTATGGTATGACATATATACGTATTGATGATGACCAAGGAAGTCAACAAAAAAATGACATGAAAGATACAGAGGAATCAAGGAAGAAAAACTCATTCTTTGAGTCTATACTCGAAAATATTCGACTATAGCCTCGGGGGCTACTACCTTCGGGAGCGCTGAGCGCGCACCCGATGATATTATCAAATAAAGCTACGATTGGGAGAGTAAAAGTAGGCACAATATATTTGAGCCTATACTCGAAATAAGTTTTTTCGACTATAGCCTCGGGGGCTACTCCCATCGGGAGCGCTGGGCGCGCACCCGACGATGTTTTTTATGAATAATGGAGCAAAGAAGGCGAAAAAAGATTTGTAAAGCATCATTACTACCATAGGGAGGGAGTTTATATTAATCAAGGTTGAATAACCCGAATATTTTTAGAATTGAAACACTCAAACAAGGCTGCAACATACGATTCTCGAGTTGCGTCATCGTGACAAAACTTGAATATCGTGGTTGAAATATATCATGAAGGTAAGACCCCAGGATCCGTCCTGTGTGACCTGGTATATGCACATGGATGCACTCTGCTTGTACTTATCCATGTCTACGACGCGAAGAAAATCCTGGTGGACGCACTGGGTACCTTGAGAACCACTAGGATTCATTCTTTATAAGTCCTAAATGCGGCAAAAGAATGGGTTTGACCGGTTTCCCGAATTCAAGTCCAGGGGGATTGAATTTGAAGTAGGTGACAAGTATCTGTTCCGGCAGTTAACTGGCCTCTTGATCCGTCAGAGTTGTCAGGCTTGTTCATCAAAACCCCTTGCGAGACATTATAATAAAAAGATATGTTGAAAGACCAAGTCAAAGATTTGAAGATATGAAGAAGTCAAGTATTGATCAAGTCGAAGATTTGAGATCTGAGATTCAACCCGAATCTGCAATTCTGGTAGAATCTCGGGGGCTACTGACAAGGGTATAGATAATAGAGCCCGTTAGTTGAGTACCCCTGAGGCCCATTAAGCTAGGCCCAATTGTCACACTAGTCAAAATACGAGTTCATGTCGTATGTCGATATTGTAATCTGTATTGGATCCCTCCCGATCCTTGAGACCTGCCCACCTATATATAGGGGCCAAGAAAGGACGGTGAGGGACAGATTGAAAGTAAGCCAAAGTTCACCCCACGTTTACTTTCGATATACACCTTGTTTGACTGATTTCACCTTCGAGTTCATCTGACGCCCTACTCCCCCGATCCTAAGTCCTTAATCTTGGACATTTGTCGAGTTAACCCTCATCAACCGGGGTCCACAGTTCACTAGTGGTGTCTCTCCATAAGATAAATAACAACATACTGGGTAAACAAATTACAGTTGGGTAATTGATAGAATAAAGATAACGTGCATATGTCACGAGGATCACTATGAGATTTACTCTGGGCATTACAACAAAATACATAGACCGCCATCCAACTGCATCTATGACTAATAATCCACCCACGGGGATATCGTTCGAACACCCCACGAGTATTAAGTTGCGAATAACAGATAACTGTATTAAGCAAAGTGTGTAATGTAAACAAAACGAATGTCCTTGGACACAAGAATGTTGTTTTCTCCCTAGTGGCAATAGCACATCTACAATCTTAGAGGTTTCTGTTACTCCCCCAGATTAAATAGAGGCATGAACCCAACTATCGAGCATAAATACCCCCTCTTAGAGTCACTAGTATCTACTTGGCCAAGATAGCTACTAACAACGGAGAGCATGCAAGATCATAAACAACATAGAGATAACATAAGATAGTATTAAGCACATCAACTTAACATAACACCAATATTCATCGGATCCCAACAAATACAACATGTAGAATTACACAAAGGTGATCTCGATCATGTAAGGCATCTCACGAGATCTAAACATGAAGCACATGGTGGAGAAGACAACCATCTAGCTTCTGCTATGGACCCATAGTCCAAGGTGGACTACTCACTCATCGCGCCGGAGGCAAGCATGGCGATGAAGAAGACCTCCAGTGGCGATTCCCCTCTCCGGCAGGGTGCCGGGAAGAGCTTCTGGACCCTCCCTATCTCGGGTCAATGATGGCGTCGGATCGCGATGTGTTCCTGGAAAATTGATCAGGCGTTTAGGTTTTTCCCGTCGGGGGGTCTTTATAGGTGAAGGGGCAGCGTCAGAAGTGGACCAGGGGGCCCTCACCATAGGGCGGCGCGGCCAGGGGCTGGGCTGCGCCCCCTGGTTGTGAGGCTGGCCCCTGGCCCCTCTCCGTCTCCTCTTTGGTCTTCTGGAAGCTTCGTTAAATATTGGGATGTTCGGCTTTTGTTTCGTCCAATTCCGAGAATATTTCCTGTGTACCTTTTCTAAAACAGAAAAACAGCAGAAAACAGGGAACTGGCACTGTGGCATCTTGTTAATAGGTTAGTCCCAGAAAATGCATAAAAACACCATGAAGTGTAACAAAACACTAAGCAAATGGTGTAAGAACAAGCATGGAGCATCAAAAATTATAGATACGTTTGAGACATATCAGTTGTCATCTCCCAGGTGAGGATGCCTCAATCAATTGCAGATCTGCATCAGATAATGGTAGAGGCTCACCGGAGAGACAGAGTCCTGGTGGTGAAGCGCAACACAGACTTCGGAATCATGGGGTGTTTGGAGATTGCCGATTCAGCGGTGAGGAGGTTGGTTGTGAGGGAGAGGGCGTTGGCCGAGCCTCCTATGTCTCAGTTCAAGTTCTGCAGCTCACTCTGGATGCTAGAGAAGTAGTGGGGTTTAGGGTTCGTGCGATGCCGATGGAAGAGTGGAGGCAGCTTGTGGTACGAGATCTGGAAGCGCACCATCCCATTGCACTTGCGTCGAAGGTCGTTGTGACCCTTAGATGTTGGTTCCTTATGTGCTTTGGAAGGACTAAGGATATATATTATGTATGACAAAGTGACACATAGTTCATTGTAAAGTGTTACATTGATACTAAGTTTGTCACAAGATACAAATTAAGTTTATCTCAATTTTATCTATGTGTATAGGCGGCACAATGTAATGGAAGGAAGTTCCATGATGGATTTGGATGAGTTCCAAAGTTAAGACATTGTGATGGATTCTACAATAAAGGATGAGTATATGGCTGCTTTAGAAGTAGCAAAGCAGGGCATTTGTGTCAAGAAGTTTGTTATCAAACTAGGTGTAGTTCCAAGTGGGCTATTACTATGAAGATCTATTGTGCAACAATAGTGACAACGTAATTTTAGCTAAAGGAACTAAGGTCTCACCAAAGGACCAAATTTATACCCAACTATATCATTTGAGAATGAGTGATGCGTAGAGACACAAAGATATGCAAATACACATAGAACTGAAAGTGTCAGATCTGGAGATCAGATTAACCACATGCAACGCGTACGGATAACACGTGAAAGCCATAAGTGTTATATACGCAAGTATCAACTAGATTATGACTCTAGTGCAAGTGGGAGACTGAAGGGAATATGCCCAAGAGGCAATAATAAAGTGGTTATTATCATATTCCATATTTATGATAAATGTTTATTTCTCATGCTAGAATTGTATTAATCGGAAATATTAATACTTGTGTTATTAATAAACTAAAAGGTTCCTAGTAAAGCCTGTCTTTTATACTAGCTCGTTGATTAACTGATGATCAAGATTTCCTGATCATGAACATTGGATGTTGTTAATAACGAGGTCATATCATTAAAATAATGATATGATGAACACTCACACCCATAGTACGAATAGCAATACGATCAAGTCATCAAGTTTCATTGCTATGTCAAACTCATACAAAGTAGTTCTAATCCTTAGACCATGAGATCATGTTAATCACTGATACCGAAAGAGTACTTTGATGATTTCAAACGTCACATTGTAACAGGTGATTATAAAGGTTGATTTGGGTATTCTGAAAGTGTTAGTTGAGGCTCATGGATCAAGAGTGGAATTTGTCTGACCCGATGATGGGAACATATTCTCTGGGCCCTTCTCGGTGATATTGCATTGACACCGCTTGCAAGCATGTGACTAGGTCACAGGAATGTCGTATCACGGAACGAGTAAAGAGACTTGTCGGGAACGAGATCGAACTAGGTATGGTTGATACCAAATGATCGGATCTCAGACAAGTAATAATATCGTGAGACAAAAGGAATTAACTATATTTGTTATTGGTTCACACGATCACTAGTTCATCGTCGAGTAAGTGGGAGTCGTCATGGATTTCCAGATCCTGCTAATGATTATTGATCGGAGAGGAGTCTCGATCATGTCCACGTTATTCATGAACCGTAGGGTGACACACTTAAGGTTCGTCATCGTTTTTGAGTGGATACAATACTCCGATCGAATTACAGGACAGCATGAGGGTTGTTTCAGAAAAGCGCCGAATCTATTTCGGCATATCGAAATAACTCAAGGAGGTATTTGTTAATGTTTGTTAATTAATTGAATTAACAAATATTAAAGAAATAAAAATGTTTTATTAAATCAAATAGTGTGAATTTTAATTAGCATGAATGTCATGCAAAATTAGATAGGGGTTACCTCATGTTGATGAGGGGGTTACCACCATGAAGAGGGGATTACCAGCATGAAGAGGAGGAGAATTTCTCCTAGGGGCTGGCGCACACCCCCCTTGGGGCTTCCCCCTCGTCTCCTATAAAAGGAGCCCTATTCTCCCTCTTCTCATACTCTTGATTCTCCCCTTCCCCGCATAGTTGCTACCCAATATTTGTCTTCGCTTAGCGAAGCTCTGCCGGATTTTTAGTTCGTAGTTCATACACTTGGAGAAGTGTGTGTTGGAGTGTCCGGCGGATCCCTTCTTCCGCTGCCCCGTTGGACCAAGGGCGTGGAGGAGATGACGACAAGCTGTACGTGTGACCGAGTATGGAGGCGCCGTCGGTTGTGGCGCCTTGTACACGATCTTGAGATCGTCAAGTGAATGACTACGTCGACTATGTGTGTCTTCGTCAAGTCTTCATCGGCAACGTTTGTGCGGGAACGTAAACCCTGCTTCCGGTCTTCGAGGGTTAGTTAATCATAGCTTCCATCCCGTAGATGTTCTTGGCTAGTTTGTGTTCATGCGTAGGTTTTTTTTTGTTTTTCATGCTATGAACCCATCAATTCTATGCATGAAAAACTCAATAAATTCAAGCGCAATAATGTGTGGGTGTTAGTAGAGAATCCTAAAGAGTGTCACAATGTTATTGGCATGAAGTGGATATTCAAGAACAAGCAAGATGAGCATGGAATTGTTGTGAGTAACTGATACGTCTCAAACTTATCTATAATTTTTGATGCTCCATGCTTGTTTATACACCATTTGCTTTGTGTTTTGTTATACTTTGTGGCATTTTTATGCATTTTCTAGAACTAACCTATTAACGAGACGCCACAGTGCCAGTTCCCTATCTCTGCTGTTTTTGTGTTTCAGAGCTAAACATGAAATATTCTCGGAATTGGACGAAACAAAAGCCAGAATTCCTATTTTTCCCATCACGAGACGAAGTCTAAAGATGAGACGGAGGGGGACCAGGGGCCAGGCGCACCATAGGGTGGTGCGGCCCAGCCCCTGGTCGCGCCACCAGGTGGTGTGGCCCCCTAGCCCACCTTCTGACGCCGCCCATCCGCATATATATTCCCCTCGATGGGAAAACCTAAAGGCCCCAATCACTTTTCCATGAAACCTACTGTAAGCCGCCACTGTCATCGACGCGAGATCGGGAGGGTCCATAAGCTCTTCCCGGGACCCTGCCAGAGAGGGGAATCACTGCCGGAGGCCTTGTTCATCACCATGGTCGCCTCCGGAGTGATGTGTGAGTAGTCTACCTTGGACTACGGGTCCATAGCAGTAGCTAGATGGTTGTCATCTCCACCATGTGCTTCATGTTTAGATCTTGTGAGCTGCCTATCATGATCAAGATCATTATTGTGTAATTCTACATGTTGTGTTTATTGGGATCCGATGAATATTGGTACTATGTCAAGTTGAATTATTGATTTATGATCTTTATGTTATCTCTATGTTGTTTATGATCTTGCATGCTCTCCGTTGCTAGTAGATATCTTGGTCGAGTAGATGCTAGTGACTCCAAGAGGGGGTATTTATGCTCGATAGTGGGTTCATGCCTCTAGTAATCTGGGGGAGTGACAGAAACCTCTAAGGTTGTAGATGTGTTGTTGCTACTAGGGAGAAAACAACAATCTTGTGTTCAATGACATTCGTATTGTTTACATTACACACTTTGCTTAAGGCGATAATCTGTTGCTTGCAACTTAATACCCAATGGTTGCTCAGGCAATTCAGAGGGTGGATTATTAGTCATAGATGCAGTTGGATTATGGTCTATGTATTATATTGTAATGCCCAAGTGAATCTCATAGTGATCCTCATGATATTTGTACGCTTGCTTTATTCTATCAATTGCCCAACTGTAATTTGTTTACCCAGCATGTTTATTTATCTTATGGAGAGACACCACTAGTGAACTGTGGACCCCAGTCCATTCTTTTACATTGCTATTACCGTTTACCTTTTACTTGCTTTATTTATATTCTTGCAAACTACTATCTTTTACCACTCGATATGCTTAATCCTTTGTTTACAGCAAACCGGTGAGATTGACAACCTCGTCGTAAGTTGGGACAAAGTACTTGGTTGTGTTGTGTGCAGGTTCCACGTTGCTGCTGGTGTAAAGCTACACCCTGGACAAGCTTTCTGGCGCCATTGTCCGGGACTATTGCAAAACTAGCGGACATCAACCTTCTGAAGTTTGGTTCTTTCTCCTACTGGTTCGAGAAACCTTGGTTTCACAACTGAGGGAAGACTTGCTGGTGTGCTCATCATAACCTTCTCTTGGGGTTTCCAACTGGGCAGTTATATATATATAACTCCTACATCAACACCACACCACCAACAAGTTTTTTGGCACCGTTGCCGGGGAGAAAGAAGATTTTTGCAAGGGGAGTCTCTCACTTCCAACCTTTTACTTTGTTATTGTTTTGCTTTATTTTATTTTATTTTTGCTTGCATCTTTTTATCAAAAATACAAAAAAAATTAGTTCCTTTGATGGCTTGCATTCCGTTACTTTTACTTTTACTTCATTATGTTGTTCCCTAAGTATGCTTTTGAGGACCTTACAATAGGTAGTGGTTTTATAATTGGGAAAGGTAACATCGAGGAGTTCTTTAATCATGTTAGTATGCATAAAGATGTTGAGGATAGGTCTTTAGCCGAGCTTGCTCCTAGTTATGAAGTTGCTGCTGCTTATTTAGTTCACATGTTGGAGGCTAGGTTTGTTAACCTTAATCCTTTTATGCAACAAATGTTTCTTAAGCTTCATGATATCGAAGACTCTGAAAAGAAAGATTTTATTTTGGCGACTTTGCATAGAGAATTTAGAGATGTTGTTATTGAATCTAGGAAAGTTTTTGAGCATTTTAATATGCTTGGCTCATGTGTAAATGTTTTTGGTACAACCAAAGAAGACATCAAAGTACCAATACCTTGCAAACTTGCAGGATTGCATGAAGCTTTGAAAAAGAATTTCGATTGGATTGTTCCTGAAAACCCTTTTGATGAAAGTAGTGAACCCAAGACTGTTTACAAGGGATCTTTTTTTTTGAAACGTTAAGGGACTGCAGGGCAGAAGCCCCACAGCAATTTATTAAAAATTAAAAGTTACTGTACAGGCAAGGAAACGATAAGAAAAGAAAATACAACTATACAACAGGAGCCCTTAAGGTAAGGATTCAATCCAGGAAAGAAGCTTAGATTTGTACTTCTGCTTAATCCTATATTGAAGGAGGATCATATCAGGCATAAACTTGCACTTCCACTTCGCAAAAGTGGGTCTTGTTTGGTTGAAGATCTTGTCATTCCGCACTAGCCAAATATTTCTGCATGCAATAATAACCACTTCCATAAAGAAGGGTTTCCGAAACCTTTGCCTTGCAGTCGAAATCACCATTTGGAGATCATCATTTTGAATCCAATCTATTTGTAGATAATTCCAAATCCTAGCACTGAAGTTGCACTGAAAGAAAAGGTGCAACCTGTCCTCATATGCTCTTAGTGGACAAAGCTCGCAATGAGTGTCTTCAGTGGTGTTCCAATGTCGACGTTGTAGCATGTCTCTGGTGTTTAAACGGTCCACTAACAGCAGCCAAGCAAACATTTTATGGCTCATAATGCAACAAGATTTCCAAAGCCATTTGTAAACCGGGGGTGTCTGAATGTGGGAATGAATATGGGCATAAAACTTGGACGAAGTGTACCTCTCACCCCAGACATATGTCCACACATCAGATTGCTCAGTCAAAGGGTTATTCAACATAATCATCTGGAGCTCCTGCAGCTCAGCATATGCAGCTCTTGAGAGTGGCAGGTAAAAGAGTGACGTGAGGTCCTCCTGCTCATAAACTTGGCAGGTAAAACTCATTTGGATACAATACAATTTATTGTTGAAAAGACTTCTACAATTGATCTTAATGCTTCATTTGAAAATACTTGATTTGCACTTTCTGCACCTAGCTCAAAGGCGTTAAAGAAAAGCACTCTTAGGAGATAACCCAATGTTTTCTTTTTAGTACTTTTTCTTTTATTTGAGTCTTGGAAGTTATTACTACTGTAATGACCTCTACTTATCATTTTTATTTCGTTTTTGTGCCAAGAAGAACCTCTAATTTGAGGGAGGTAAGATTTGGGGAAGTTGCTATCCTGAAACAGATTTCTGCGCTGCACCGTAAAAATTCATGAAAATTGTCAGAATATATTTTTGATCTGCAATTTCTTGTGCGCATGCCCCAGGTTATTTCCAAACTTTCATTAGTTTTGCACTTTTCGATTTGAGCAACAGAAGGTCCTCAAAAAAATCAATCTTTGTCAGCTGTTTTGGTTTGGCAGATTCTACCACTATTTGTGTTTGCCTCTCGATCGCTTTGTTTTTGAGTTCTTTTGATCACAGAACTTTTGAGGAAGTTGCTACAGTAGCTTATGCTTTAATGGATGGTATATTTGAGTTTGAAACTGAACCAAAAGAGTAGATTTACTATCATGCTTATACTAATGTTGCTAATAGAATTGTGTGAAGTTTTGTATGAAGAAAGTTTTCAAGTGTAGGGAAAGGAGAGTGATGAGATGAGATGAAGTTATGGACAAAAGCTCAAGCTTGAGGATGCCCATGTCACCCCAAGAAATATCCAAGAGGTACAAGCGTCAGAGCTAGGGGATGCCCCCGAGGCACCCCTTCTTCATTGGCAAAAATCAGGTCACCTTTCAAGATACTATATTTTTATTGCTTCATGTACTATGCATTTTTCTTGGGGCATCTTTACTTTCGCTTTTAGTTTTCTTTTGTTTTATTTGCTGCAATAAATGGTTGGACCCCAGCAAATTTCTTTTGGAGAAGACATACTTTGTTTTTCATTGCCAAGAATACTCTAGTTTTCACTCTTATCGTTCAATGAGTGTTCTCTTTTTCTAGAACTGCGTTTAGCTTTTGTTTTTCGCCTTGACTTTTGTTCAGATCTTGTTATATCTATGTATCAAGGTGTATTTATACCACTGGTCTATGTTGGTTTTCATCTCAAAGAGTGGTTTCAAAAAGATTGAATGGTGTTGGAAAAGAGAAAAAAAGTATGCCTATAGTGGTACAAATGGGAGCTTGTTTAGACTGTGGCTTAAACTTTTGCATGGCATGCTTGATGTTATTTTGATAGTATGCTTAATAGTTTTTGCTGTAGCATGACTTGTCTCAAATGACTGAGATTGCTTAATGTGCCTTTGAAAGAACCATGCGTTGTTTTTGTTATATGGGAGCATATTATTGTGGTTTTCTCCTTTGATGCTTTATTTGGGTTGACTTGGCGCATGCTTACAACATGTTTGACTCTAACAAGTCTCTATAAGCCTCTATGTTCATTTGGTTTTTGACTTGTGATACCACTTTATGCTTCGGTTAATGATGTGTTGTCGCTATGCACGATTATGGCCGTTATTGCTCTCTTAGTTGGTCGCTCCCAATCTTTTGCTAGCCTTCATTTTGTACTGAGAGGGGATACTTCTGGTGCATCCAACTCCCAAAAACTAAGTTTCCCAAAGAGTCCACTATAAATTCCTATGCATGGTTTTTGCAAGCCATTCCAAGTAAATTTTCATGTGCTACCTTTCAAAAAACATTCAAAATACTTCTCATTTTGTGACACTGTTTTCAGCTCATGGGGACGTAGTGGTCGGATTTGCAATCTTCCATATTGTTTTATTCCAAAAAAGAAAAAAGGGAAAAAGAAAAGAAAAAAGAAAAAAGGCACTCCTCCATGGTATGTGAAAGTTGGTGCGCACCCGATGGAATCGGTTAGCCATGGTTTGTGAAAGGAAAAGTGGGGAGGAGTGCCAAGCTTTATAAAAGAGCACTAAAGTGCCAATCTCTCTCTCTCTCTCAAAAACTTGTTTTGTATGGAAGATAGTAAGAACCCCATTGCCAGTCGTTGACAAGAACAACCACCTCTCAAAACAAGTTTTTATCTCTCTGTTTTACAAATGAAAAGCTCTAGCACATGTTTAATCACTGCTTCCCTCTACGAAGGGCCTTTCTTTTACTTTTATATTGAGTCTCCACCTTCTACCTTTATGCACCTTCTAAGAGAGCATAGTTGTCATTCTGAGTTTAATGTGTATAGTCCCAAAAATTATTATTGATTGATTCATGATTATGGTTTTGCTTGTTCTTAAATTATTTGTATCTAGTCGCCCTCTTAAAACTTGAAGGTGTCCTATGCATTTATGTTTTGCTATTCTATGAGGGACAAGCTGAAAATCACTTTGCTATGTTTTTCTATATGGTTGAAACACACACTTGACTTTCATTGTTTCATTACTCATGATCTTTTATTTGTGTTACTTTTCATGTTATAACATGGTTGCTAAGTTTTATGGTCAAGATTATGTCTTTTATGCCCATGTTTAGAGTACGTTGATCTCAACACTCAATGCTTTACATCGTTGATCAAGATTGTGATGGTGCATGTCACCTCAAAAATTATTGTTTTGTTATCACTTACCCACTCGAGGACGAGCAGGAGTTAAGCTTGGGGATGCTTGATACGTCTCAAATGTATCTATAATTTTTGATGCCCCATGCTTGTTTATACACCATTTGCTTTGTGTTTTGTTTCACTTCGTGGCATTTTTATGCATTTTCTAGAACTAACCTATTAACGAGACGCCACAGTGCCAGTTCACTGTTTCCGCTATTTTTGTGTTTTAGAGCTACACAGGAGATATTCTTGGAATTGGACAAAAAAAAAGCCGAACCTCCTATTTTTACCGAAGCTTCACGATGACCGAAGAGGAAATATTCTCGGAATTGGACGAAACAAAAGCCAGAATTCCTATTTTTCCCATCACGAGACGAAGTCCGAAGATGAGACAGAGGGGGGCCAGGGGCCAGGCACATCATAGGGTGACGCGGCCTAGCCCCTGGCCGCGCCACCAGGTGGTGTGCCCCCCTGGCCCACCTTCTGATGCCGCCCTTCCGCCTATATATTCCCCTCGATGGGAAAACCTAAAGGCCCCGATCACTTTTCCACGAAACCTACTGTAAGCCGCCACCGTCATCGACGCGAGATCGGGAGGGTCTAGAAGCTCTTCCCAGCACCCTGCCAGAGAGGGGAATCACCACCGGAGGCCTTCTTCATCACCATGGTCGCCTCCGGAGTGATGTGTGAGTAGTCTACCTTGGACTACGGGTCCATAGCAGTAGCTAAATGGTTGTCATCTCCACCATGTGCTTCATGTTTAGATCTTGTGAGCTGCCTATCATGATCAAGATCATTGTTGTGTAATTCTACATGTTGTGTTTGTTGGGATCTGATGAATGTTTGTACTATGTCAAGTTGAATTGTTGATTTATGATCTTTATGTTATCTCTATGTTGTTTATGATCTTGCATGCTCTCCGTTGCTAGTAGATAACTTGGCCGAGTAGATGCTAGTGACTCCAAGAGGGGGTATTTATGCTCGATAGTGGGTTCATGCCTCTAGTAATCTGGGGGAGTGACAAAAACCTCTAAGGTTGTAGATGTGTTGTTGCTACTAGGGAGAAAACAACAATCTTGTGTTCAACAACATTCGTATTGTTTACATTACACACTTTGCTTAAGGCGATAATCTGTTGCTTGCAACTTAATACCCAATGGTTGCTCGGATGACATTCGGAGGGTCGATTATTAGTCATAGATGCAGTTGGATTATGGTGTATGTATTATGTTGTAATGCCCAAGTGAATCTCATAGTGATCCTCATGACATTGTGCGCTTGCTTTATTCTATCAATTGCCCAACTGTAATTTGTTTACCCAGCATGTTGTTATTTATCTTATGGAGAGACACCACTAGTGAACTATGGACCCCGGTCCATTCTTTTACATTGCTATTACCGTTTACCTTTTACTTGCTTTATTTACATTCTTGCAAACTACTATTTTTTACCACTCGATACGCTTAATCCTTTGTTTACAGCAAACCGGTGAGATTGACAACCTCATCGTAAGTTGGGACAAAGTACTTGGTTATGTTGTGTGCAGGTTCCACGTTGCTGCTGGTGTAAAGCTACACCCTGGACAAGCTTTCTAGTGCCATTGTCCGAGACTGTTGCAAAACTAGCGGGCATCAACCATCTAAAGTTTGGTTCTTTCTCCTACTGGTTCGATAAACCTTGGTTTCACAACTGAGGGAAGACTTGCTGATGTGCTCATCATAACCTTCTCTTGGGGTTTCCAACTGGGCGGTTATATATATAAAACTCCTACATCAACACCGCTACACCAGTAACAAGTCAAGATTGGTAGCTCAAGGTTTCTCTCAACTTGAAGGCATTGAATTTGGGGAAACTTATGCTCAGGTGGCTTGCCTTGAGTCCATATGTATCCTTCTTGCATATGCCACTCATCATAATTTTAAGTTGCAACAAATGTATGTTAAAAGTGCATTCCATATGGTCATTGAAATAGCAAGTATATGTAAAGCAACCCCCGGGATTCGAGGATCTCAACTTCCCTAACCATGTCTACAATCTCCATAAGGCACTCTATGGACTTAAACAAGTTCCATGTGCGTGGTATGAGCACCTTAGGGAGTTGTTGCTAGACCGTGAGTTTGAAGTTGAGCAAATCGATCCCACTCTTTTTACTAAGAGGGTCAATGGAGAGCTTTTTGTATGCCAACTATATGTTGATGATATTATCTCTGGCTCTACTCACAAAGTTTTTAATGATGAATTTTCAAAGCTTATGACCAATAGGTTTGAGATGGCTATGATGGGCGAAATTAAGTTCTTTCTTGGTTTTAAAATCAATCAATTAAAAGAAGGGACTTTTATTAATCAAGCCAAATATGTCCAAGACATGCTCAAGAGGTTCAATATGAAGGAACTAAATGGGACCGCCACACCAATGCCCACTAAATGTCATCATGGACTTGATCCTAAAGATGTGGATCAAAAGGTATATCGCTCTATGATCGGTTCTTTGCTTTATCTTTGCGCATCTAGACCCGATATTGTGTTGAGTGTAGGTGTTTGTGCAAGGTATCAAGCCGCTCCTAAAGAAAGCCACCTAGTGGCGATCAAAAGAATCTTTTGATATTTAGTTCATACCCCAACTTATGGGCTTTGGTATCCTAAAGGTTCTTTCTCTCTTTGTGGATACACATATTCAGATTGGGCAGGTGACAAGGATGATAGGAAATCAACCTCCGTGGCTTGCTAATTTCTTGGCAGGTCTTTAGTGTGTTGGTCATCTAAGAAGCAAAATTGCATATCTCTCTCCACCGCCGAAGCCAAATATATTGCCGCCACAAGTGGATGCACTCAATTGTTGTGGATGAGGCAAACTTTAAAGGAATATGGTGTTAATTGTGACAAAGTGCCTCTTTTGTGTGACAATGAGAGTGCTATCAAGATAGCCTATAATCGAGTGCAACATTCAAGAGCCAAGCATATTGAGATCCGGAATCACTTTATTAGAGATCATGTTGCTCATGGTGATATTGAACTTGCATATGTTTGCACCAAGGATCAACTTGTCGATATATTCATGAAGCCCCTTGATGAAGCAAGATTTGGATAGTTGAGGAATGAGCTAAATATCATTGATTCAAGGAGTGTGGCTTGAACATCTTGCAAATACACCTATATTTCAATATTATTAGGTTTAGGTGTGGGCATGGAGATAGGGGAGTGTGGTTCTAATTAATTGGGCTATCCCTCCCTCCATAATGCCGATAGTAACAAAATCATTCTCTTAATATCATTTTGTGATATGTGAGCTTCAATGACGAGTATTTTTTATGGACCCAAGATACATCTTCGCGGTACAATGCCAAAACACTCATACATGGTGGCCTCGGCCACTAACCTCTTCTTTTTGAAGAATTTATTCATTGCAAATCTTATTTGGGATTTATTCAATTTCTAACATTGTCTTATTTTTGGTATGGGAAGGCACTTGCATTGGTATTCTGATTTTTCATTCTTGCAATGTCAAGTGCTGAGAACCACTAAGTGTCTTCATCTAGCCCAAGCCTACTTATCTAAGCCAACATCTCTCTCTCTCTCTCTAAAAACATGCATGCTCCAAAATTCCAAATACTATGTTGAGCGTAAGCACATTTGGTCCAAGCAATGTGATTTGGAGGCTCGTTTGCCTTTTGTTGAGAAGGGTAAGGAGTCAAGTACCCAAGATGAAGCTACCAAACAAGACTCCTTCGAGGACACCTTATCATTTGGCAAGTGGAATCAAGGCTCCTCGTTTGATTGGCAGGAGTTGGCGGAAGTCACGTCCAAGGGCAAGGAAACCATTGATGTAGAGAATGATGAAGAGGTTGATGAACAAGATAATGGGAGTGGATAAGACGATGATGATGATGATGCGGACTATGAGTGATCTCCATGGATTCTCTCCCTTTTTGGCGTCTTGATGCCAAAGGGGGAGAAGTTCTATTTGCATAGAGTTCCATTTGCTTTGGTTGGGGCACAAGCTTTTATCCCATTATTTGCTCGCTTGTGTCCCATTTATGTTGAACTCCATTTATGTTGTGGTTGAACTCCGTCTATGTCGTCTACTTTATATTGTGGTTAAACTATGTGTTATTTGTAGTAGACTTGTTATGATCCTATCTACTTGCTATATTATTATTATGTGCTATCTATGCCTATTGAATATCTTGTGCACATATGGATCATATTATAAAATCTAGGGGGAGTTGTCCTTAGTTGATGTGTCCTTTGTATTCAAATGCTAATTTAATTAAGGCACATGGCAAGGGGGAGCTTCATCTAGATTTTATAAGCTTGAAACATGCAAATTGTATATTGCCATCAAACACAAAAAAGGGGGAGATTGAAAGAGCATATCTCGCCTAAATATTTTGGTATTTGTTAACAATACATTATCTATTAATCTTGTGCTTTGATCTTTGTAGGTTTATATATACACATGCACAAGATATTGGGTTTCCCTGTATATGGCATTTTACTCAGTATTATTGATCTAAGGGAAATATTATGGTGGATTTTGATCAAGACATGGAAGAAGTGCTGGCAGTTTTCAAAGGGCCAGACCGGCTTTAGCCGTCCTGGGGGCTGGCTTTAGCCGGTGTCCCTGGATTGAGGGCAAACCCAGCGGTGGCTGCCTCTGTGTTGCAGACTGGATATTTATCAGGCTACTCTGCCCGGAAATAGCTGGCCCCCCTAATTCAGTCCGGCTTTAGCTGGCCTCCTGACCAGCTTTAGCCAGTATGACTGGCTTTAGCTGGTGTTAAGTCTGGCTTTAGCCAGTGCTGCAGAATCATCCAACGGCCAGATTGGGGGGGGGTATCTAATACCCCCTTCTTCCTCAAGGGCTGCTCGAGCTAAACAAGAAAAGCCACCATTGTTGGAGCCACCAAGCTTACAAGATCTCCTCCCTCACCCACCCAAAGTCGTCGATCTTTGGGGAATCAAAGGAGGAGGCCTTGATCTACATCCTCACCGGAGCGATTTACTTCCCCTCTCGTTTGCTCGAGGGGTTTGTGTCTAGGGTTTCCTTGGAACCCTATACCTTGATTTGTGTATTTTATGAACTTGCTACTTGTTGTTTGACAGCATTGTGTTGTTCTTGGGAGCCTCCAATTCGGTTGTGGATGTGTGCCCCAAGCTTGTAAAGGTCGGTTTCGCCTCGAGGAATCCCGTAGTGGAGAGTGCGCTAGGCCTTTGTGGTGCAAGATCACACCGGAGAATAGGGTGAGCCTTTGTGGCGTTACCACACCCCTCCAATGTAGACGTACTTCCCCTCAAAAGGAAGGAACTATGGGAATTACATCCTGTGTCTCTGTGTGCTCCACTTTTGGTTACCTCTATCCTTTTTTTCCTTTACTTCTTGTATCATTCCTAGCTTGTTGATACGTCCAAAACGTATCTACTTTCCCAAACACTTTTGTTGTTGTTTCTCCTCTAATTTGTGTGTTTTGAATACAACTAACATGGACTAACGTTGTTTTCAGTAGAATTACCCTGGTGTCTTGTTTTTCTGCAGAAATCCAACTTTCACGAAAAATCCCGGAAAATACTTCAAAAATCCTATTTTACCAGAAGACCCACGGAGCGAGAATACGAGATGGAGAGGGGCCAGGAGGGCACCACACCACCTGGTGGCGCGGGCTAGGCCTGGCCACGCCAGGGGGTGGTGTGGCCGCCCCAGCCATCTCCTCGACCCCTCCTTCCGCCTACATATACCCTCTGACCTGAAAATATCGGGGGTTCTGCGTTTTCCCAGATAGAGTTCCGCTGTGACGCCACCATCAGAAAGCGCGATTCGGAACCAGAAACTCCGTTCTGGCACCCTGCCGGGACGAGGATTTGGAGGAGATCTTCATCATCATCACCGATGTCTCTCCATCAACCATCCATGATTTCCCCATCCATGTGTGAGTAATTCCCGCTGTAGGCGAAGGGGATGGTAGGGATTGAATGAGATCATTCATGTAATTGCTATGAGATTGTTAGGGCATGGTGCCTAGTATCGATTGTTAGTGCTTATGACATTGTTGAAACTTGTTGTGCTTAATGCTTGTCACTTTGGGCCTGAGTGCCATGATCTCAGATCTGAACTTGTTATTGTTTTATGATGATAATTGTTGTTTATGATCTTACCTGCAAGTTGTATACACATATTGTTGTCCGCAATCTGAGGCCCCAAAGTGACAATAATTGGGATAACCGGAGGGGATGGCTGTGATGTGAGGATCACATGTGATCACTGAGTGTTAATGCTTTGCTCTGGTACTCTATTAAAAGGAGTACCTTAATTACCAGTAGATTCCCTTGAGGCCCCGCTGCAAACAGACTGGTAGGACAGAAGATGTTGTGCAAGTTTCTCATTGCGAGCGCGTATGACTATATACGGAACACATGCCTATGGTTGTTTAGTACTAGGATGCTTTATCATTATTTATCTGCAATTACCCATGTCTTGATTATTACATGAATTATCTTGTCCATGCAGCGCCCGTTCATCCATCCCTATGCCTACAATATTTAATCCTACTGTTTACTATTGATACCGTTACCGTCTTTACTTTACTATTGCTGCTACTATTTTACTACTGTCACCACTATAAAACTGTTGCTACTGATAAATTGCTACGAGCAAGTCTGTTTCCAGGTGCAGCTGAAGTGGCAACTCATCTTTCAAGGCTTATAAATATTCTTTGGCTCCCCTTGTGTCAAATCAATAAATTTGGGTTTTACTTCGCTCGAAGACTGTTGTGATCCCCTATACTTGTGGGTCATCAAGACTATTTTCTGGCGCTGTTGCCGGGGAGCATAGCTTTATTTGTAAGTTCACTTGGAATTCATATTGTTCGCTGCAATCCATTCATCATGGGTAAACCTCGTGATAGAAAGTTTCCTATATTGCCGTCCACTACAAGAAGAGGTACTACTCTGAACACCTTTGTTGCTCTTGATTCACCATCGGTGATGAGTAAGTTGCTTACACCATCGCATGCACATGCTACTACTTCTGCTGAGTTTGAAAATGCTACTGATAGTTTTGATGATGCTTCTACTGTGCTTGATGAGAGTGGTTCGTTAGGTTCCTTTTTAGATGCTACAATTGCTAGGACTAAGCAAATGGGGAACACTACTGTTACACCTGTTAGTTCACCTGAGTCTAGGGAATGCCCTAGTGACGATCTTGAGGAGGCTTATATTGAGCTCGATGATGATTTTATTGATGAATTTCGTGCTACTAGTGATGTCGGTGCTATTAGAGATCTTCTTGCAAGACGCGCTGTTAGATATAAGTTATCTCCTGATGCTAAGTTTGCTGCTTCTCCAATAAATATTAGTGATAAGGACTATGATTTCTCTTTGGATTTATCTTACATATCTATTGTTGAGAAAGAACCTTTTTGTGGTACTAAAAATGAAAGTGCTATGGGACATATGAATGATCTCTCTTCCTTGAGTAATTTATTTTCTGATGATACTAAGTTGCGTACTTACTTTGTTGCCAAGATTTTCCCTTTTTCATTGAAAGATGTAGCTAAAACTTGGTTTAATAATTTGTCTCCTGGATCTATTGATAGTCCTATTGCTTTGGTTAATGCTTTCTTTCAGAAATATTTCCCTGCTAGTGCTCAACATGCTGCTTTGCAGAAAATCTTTGACTTTGAGCAAGTAAAATGAGAGAAACTGCCTGAATCATGGGCAAGGTTTTGTTCTTTAATTAGAGCACTGCCTGGAGAGCCATTGCCTAAAAATGAACTCCTTGATATATTTTATAATGGACTAACTGTTGAATCTAAGACATACTTGGATAGTTGTGCTGGTTGTGTTTTCAGGAAAAGAACTCCTGCTGAAGCTGAAGAATTAATGGCTAAAATAAGCCAGAACTATGATGATTGGACTATGGCTGAGCCAACACCAGCGCCAACACCAAAGAAGAGATGAATGATTGAATTAAATGATGAAGTGATGAGAGAAGCCAGGAAATCTCTTAAGGAGAAGGGTATTAAATCTGAAGATGTGAAGAATCTACCACCTATAGAAGAACTATGCAAGCCAATCCCTCGCTCCTCCACTATTGAGGTACACTCTCTCCAACGCTTTGATAATAGACATATTCCTTACTCTAAACCTCCCGATCAATGCTTAGATGAGTTTGATAATTTCATTATTAAGCAACATAACTTTAATAAAAGGGTGCAGAATCATTTGTTGGAGAATTCTAGAGCTATTAACAAGTTGCAGGATATTGTGGAGAGAACCTCCAATGATGTGAAGATGCTTGTTAAACATCTTCAAATGGTCCAGACTCAAATTGATCAGCTTACTAAGGTGCAAAAAGATTTGCTAGTCAATGCTTCTAGAGAAAAACATGCTTGTGAAATAAGCACAAGAAGTGGTGCTTCTACTCAGGATCCTTTATATCCTAAAGGACATCCTAAGAGGATCGAGCAGGATTCTCAACGTGCTGCAGGTGATGGTATTCCTTCCAAGAAAAAGAAGAAGAAGCATAAAACAGTTGCAGAATCTTCCGAAACAGGTAAAGACCCTAATATTGTTTCTATTTCTGATGCTGAAACCGAAAGTGGTAATGCTTCTGATAAAGAAGAAGTTGAGGAGGAACCAGAAAAGCTCGCTAAGAATGCAAAGTACACCAAGGAAGATTTCATTGCCAATAAATATGGTAGTGAGAGAGAACCTTGGTTGCAAAAACCAATGCCTTTTCCTGGTAAGAAACACAAATCCAAGGAAGAAGAACACTACAACAGGTTTTGTGAATGGATGAAACCTTTGTTGTTGCAAATTCCTTTGATTGATGCTATTAAAATGCCTCCTTATTCAAAGTATATGAAGGATATTGTTACTAACAAAAGGAAGATTCCTAGTGAGGAAATTTCCACTTTACTTGCGAAATACTCTTTTGATGGTAAAGTTTCGGAGAAGCTTGGAGATCCAGGTATACCAACTATTCCTTGCTCTATTAAAAATAACTATGTTAGAACAGCTTTGTGTGATTTGGGAGCTGGAGTTAGTGTCATGCCTTTTTCTCTCTATAAGAGACTTGATCTAGAAAAATTGATATCAACAGATATATATTTGCAAATGGCTGATAAGTCTACTACTATTCCTATTGGTATATGTGAGAATGTTCCTGTTCAAGTTGCTAATAATTGTTTGATATTAACTGACTTTGTTGTGTTGGAAATGCCTGAAGATGATAATATGTCTATTATTTTTGGGAGACCTTTTTTAAACACTGCAGGTGCGGTTATTGATTACAACCAAGGGAAAGTAACTTTTAATGTCAATAATAAAGAGCACACGATCTATTTTCCCAAGAAGATTGATAGAAAATATGGTCTGAACTCAATCAGAAATATTGAGACCATCAAAGTCGGAGAAATTTATTGTTCAAGGCTAAAGCCCAAGGAAGAATATAAAATTGTTATGATTGGGACCATGCCTATCAAGGTTGAGGTACATAATCATTTAGTGAAATACAAAATTTTGCTTCATAGAAAATTGGTTTGGTAACAAGACTTGATCAACCTTGTTAACAAAGCGGTTTTTGAATGAACGAAACTATGTTTTCACCGCATTTACCTTTGTTTACTCATGTTTCCACCTTGTTCATTTTTGTCTCCGCTGTTTAGTTTCATACTAGAATATCTTAGAGCTGCTGTAGACTTGGTTTGGATTTGCTTTCTATCGTTCCATCTTCGTTTTCCTGAGTTTTAATCTCTTGTCAATTTCTGAAAATTCCTCGAAAATAAAGTTTCTCAAAAAATTCCAAAAAATTCTTTTTAAATTTTTATGTCAAAAATGGGGCAGAGAGGCACCTGGGACATGATAGGGGGACCCACCATACCACCACACCACATGATGGCGCGGCCAGGGCCAGGCCGCGTCGTGGCATGGTGTGGGCCCCCTGGCCCTCCACTTACCTCTCCACGAGCCACTTCACTCTCTCTCCCAAAATATCTTCACTCCATAGCTCAAACCCATGTTCTTGCTGTTCTTGCTCGCGATTTTTGATCTCCTTGCTTAGCCCATCTTTGCTGCTGAGATTTGGAGCACTTGTTCTCCAGTATGTGACTCCTTCGATTGTCCATGTAGAATTTTGTTTGGTGGAGTATTTCTTGAGTATTTTAGCACTATAGGTGACAGGTTAAATGAGTTTGCATGCTTGTTCTATTGCTTAGATATGTTATTTTGATGCATGTTAGCCCTCTTGTAACTCCCTATAGTAGTTCCCTACATTTGTTTGTCTCAAAATCATTTTTGATGAGGTTTGTTTAAAAATTTCAGAGAAGGGAAATGGATAATCACACTTATGGAGAGATCATTGAGAGAGAAGCACCAAGGTCATCAAGGCCTTCGAGATCAACTACTCGATTTAGGACATCCTACAATGAAGATCTTATGTCAATAAGCATTGGTGATGAGGGGGGTGATGGAGATGCACATCCATCGACTTTCCCTTGTACTAACTTTTTGAGTGATGCAGGGATCTTTGATGATTTCCTACTCCTTGTTGACAGGGTTGGATTGACTACATACATGCTTGATGAGAGTAATCAATATGCCATGCTCACAAAGATTTTTGTTGAGAGTTTTAAATTTACTAACTCCCCTTTCAAGCCATCTATTGCATTTAAATTTTTTGATAAGTCTATCACCATATCTTTGGAGAAATTTTGTTGTATCTTAGGTATTCCCATGTTTGGGACAGCGAAGAGGATTCAGAACCAACCCGCTGATTTGCTAGAGCTCTACCGAGGGGTGACCAATGACGATGACCGCACAGTCCAGCGTGGCAAGATAAGAAACATTCAACTCCCAACTATTAGATACTTTGCTTACTATCTTGCAACTAGTATCCTTGGTAGGGGAACACTAGCAATATTTCTAACTATCATTTAGCTTTTCTAGCTACTGCTCTTGATGTTAGTAAAAAGTATAACCTCGGTGCTCTTATTGCTCGTCGCCTAGCTGCTAGGGGACCTATTTATGGAGGCATTATTGCTGTGCGCATTGTTGCTGCTTTGGGCCTTTCTATTGCTCCTAATGATACATTGTTAGTCCCACAGAGACTTGATCTTGCTGCCATGAAGCTCCATCACTTTGTTACTGCTAACTCATGTGCAGGGAAACTAGTTTATAGAATGTTATTTACTAATGGAGATGAAAGGGAAATTCCCTTGCCGCAACCCAGTTTGTTCAGTATTTACAGGAGACCATGGTCGTGCTCGAAGGAGGAGTTGGACGAGCAGCTTAGGTTGCTTGGATTCCACATACAGCAGGGCGTCGAGGACGAGGAGGAAGAGGAGGCGCCAGCCGACCACTACACCGTGTACCATACCAGGCGCCCTCGAGCTCGTATCAGGACGAAGGTGCTTCTTCGTTATATTTTGGAGATGCCACTTCATGGCTGAGTTGGGATTGATCTCCACTTAGGCCAAAAGCCTAAGCTTGGGGGGAGGTACGCCGACGATTCACTTATCTATACATCATATTTTGTCGGTACTTTGTATATCCATGCTTCGCTTTCTTTCTCCTTGTTGTTCCTGTTTTATTTCTACTTTCCAAAACACAAAAAGAACAAAAATATTTCCGTTGTTTCTCTTTGTTTGCCTCTTTAGTTTTCTATTTTTGGTTTGCTTTGTTTTCTATTTTCGGTTTGATATTCGAAAAATCCAAAAAGATTTTGCTTTGTTTGCTGTTTCCTTCTGTTCTTGTTTCAAAATTCAAAAACCCAAAAATATTTGTTGTTCTTTTCTGGTTTTGTAAAGTTTGTTGCAGAGTTCAGTCTCCCGTGACTCCATTGGAGCTTGGTTATCACTTCATATTATTCAAGCCACACAATTGAAAGGCAATAATGGTAACATATGACAATTCGAGATGTGGTGAGAGGCTGGTATGAACTCTATTTGTTTTTTTTTTGTACATATACTCATCTATATGGACGTGCTTTGTTTGTTCATGTAAGGTATATGTTATTTAATGGATGCTTAGTAGTTCTTGCTCTCATATGATTAGTTCCAATTTACTAATAGTTTGTAGCATGTCATGTAGATGTTTGCTTGCATTGTTTTATTCATAAAACGGTATGACTTTGTGGTATCCTCCTCTGAAAAGTTTCATTTGAATCGACCTGACACATGCTCAAGCATGCATATGACTGAACAAAAAGTCAACTAAGCCTTGATGGTTTACTTTCCTTCAGAGCTCTTGTATCATTTTTATTCCTATATTAATTTT
This sequence comes from Dactylis glomerata, assembly GCA_007115705.1. Classification (NCBI taxonomy): domain Eukaryota; kingdom Viridiplantae; phylum Streptophyta; class Magnoliopsida; order Poales; family Poaceae; genus Dactylis; species Dactylis glomerata. Next base: position 2,626,571 of record QXEO01001278.1, on the reverse strand, counting down.
GTTTTGTCGCAAGCATGATTATGACAGTTATTGCTCTCTCAATTGTCGCTTCCCAGTCTTTTGCTAGCATTCACTTGTACTGAGAGGGAATACTTCTCGTGCATCCAACTCCTAAAAACCAAGTAATCCCAAAGAGTCCACTATAAATTCCTATGCATGGTATTTCAAAGCCATTCCAAGTAAATTTCCATGTGCTACCTTTCAAAACTTTCAAATACATCTCATTTTGTGCCATTGTTTTTAGCTCATGAGGACGTAGTGGTCGGAATTGCTATCTTCCATATTGAATTAAGTACCCCTCGACTCTCATGCTTCATCTGCTCGTCATTAATTTTGCAAGGGAGCTGGTCAGACCATTGTAATCTAAATAAAAAGAAAAGAAAAGAAAAAAAGCACTCCTCCATGGTATGTGAAAGTTGGTGGGCACCCGATGGAATCGGTTAACCATGGTTTGTGAAAGGAAAAGTGGGGAGGAGTGCCAAGCTTTATAAAAGAGCACCAATGTGCCAATTTTTCAAAGAACTCGGAACCGCTCTCACTTGTTTAGTATGGAAGATAGCAAAAATCCCATTGCCAGGCGTTGACAGGAAACAACCACCTCTCAACACAATTTTTTTATCTTTGTTCTACAAATGAAAAGCTCTAGCACATGTTAATTCCCTGCTTCCCTCTGTGAAGGGCCTTTCTCTTATTTTTATATTGAGTCTTCATCTTCTAACTTTAAGCACTTTCTTGAGAGCATGGTTGTCGTTCTTACTGTAATGTGCTTGTCCCAGAACACAGTTAATTGTGGTATAACTTTGATGCTTGTATCTTTGATATTTCTACTTCTAGTCTTCTCTTGAACTTCAGAGGTGCCTTGGCATTTATGTTTTGCTCCACAAATAAAGGCAAGCGAGATACCACTCTTTCATATCTTATTATGAGCATTACAATCTTGTAGCTTCTTATGTTTCATGTTGCTTGTTATTAGTGTATTGGCACTCTTTCATAGCTTGCATGACTATGAGTTGCCTGAGTACTTGATCATATAGTGAGAATATATACTTTGTATGAAGCAAATGTGTTCGTGAAAGTTTCTTTCATTGCTCTCAGTTGTTAACTGAATTGCTTGAGGACAAGCAATAAGCTAAGCTTGGGGGGAGTTGATACGTCCAAAACGTATCTACTTTCCCGAACACTTTTGCGGTTGTTTCTCCTCTAATTTATGTGTTTTGAATACAACTAACACGGACTAACGCTATTTTCAGCAGAATTGCCCTGGTGTCTTGTTTTTGTGCAGAAATCCAACTTTTAGGAAAAATCCCAGAAAATACTGTAAAAATCCTATTTTACCAGAAGACCCACGGAGCCAGAATACGGGACGGAGAGGGGCCAGGAGGGCACCACACCACCTGGTGGCGCGGGCTAGGCCTGGCCACGCCAGGGGGTGCTGTGGCCGCCCCAGCCATCTCCTCGACCCCTCCTTCCGCCTACATATACCCTCTGACCTGAAAATATCGGGGGTTTGGCATTTTTCCCAGATAGAGTTCCGCTATGCCGCCACCATTAGAAACCGCAATTCGGAACCAGAAACTCCGTTCTGGCACCCTGCCGGGATAGGGATTTGGAGGAGATTGATACGTCTCAAACGTATCTATAATTTTTGATGCTCCATGCTTGTTTTTACACCATTTGCCTATTGTTTCGTTACACTTAGTGGCACTTTTATACATTTTCCGGAACTAACCTATTAACAAGTGCCACAGTGCCAGTTCCCTGTTTTCTGCTGTTTTTGTGTTTCAGAAGTGATACACAAGAAATATTCTCGGAATTGGACGAAACCAAAGCCAGAAGTCTTATTTTACCCAGAAGCTTCCAGAGATCCGAAGAGGAGTAGGAGGTGGGCCACAGGGGCCCCACACACACAGGTGGCGCGGCCAGGCCCCTGGCCGCGCCAGCCATGTGTGAGGAGGCCCTGGCCCTCCTCTGACATCGCCCCTTCGCCTATAAGAAGCCTCGGGACGGAAAATCCTAGGGGAGTCGGCAATTTTCCAGAAGCAGTTCCATAGCTCCGCCGCCGCCGTCGACGAATTTCGGGGGACAGAAGTCTCTGTTCCAGCACCCTGCCGGGACGGGGAAGTGCCCCCGGAGCCATCTCCATCGGTCTCCATCGCCATCTCCGCCGTCTCCATCGACCTCACCGCCATCTCCATCAACCTTGCTGTCTCCTATGATGAGGAGGGAGTAGTTCATCCCAGGGGCTAAGGGCTCTACCGGTAGCTATGTGGTTCACCTCTCTCTCCCATGATGTGATCTTTATGTGATCGTGAGCTTTGTATCATGTTGAACAAGTACATGTTATTATTCAGATATTTTGTGTACTCTAGCGATATTATTAAAGTAATCTATTCCTCCTGCTATGGTGTAACGGTGACAGTGCGTGCATCATGGTGGTACTTGGTTTAGGCTATGATTGTGATCTCTTGTGGATTATGAGAATAATTATTGCTATGATAGTTTGAGTGATCTATTCCTCCTTTCATGGTGTAATGTTGACAGTGTGTGCACCGTGTTAGTACTTGGTTTAAGTTGCAATGATTTCTATCTTGAGTTGTGATCTGATTTGGGTATCGCTATGAGTGGTGTTTGTCAAGTACTTGATGAACTTTAAGGGGTGCTTCTGTAGCCACTACGCAATGATTAGTGTTATTCAATAGGAGAGTAATTCAGAGTACCTTAGCAAAGAGAAGTTATTTGTTCAGTCATGTTATATTGTTGGGAGTGTGTCCACTAGTGAAAGTATGATCCCTAGGCCTTGTTTCCAAGCATTGCACACCGTTTACTTGCTATTTTGTTACTTGTTTGCTCACAGCGATATTTATTTCACACCACGTTTGCTACTTATAATCATCACTACTACTTGTATTTCACTATCTCTTCGCCGAACTAGTGCACCTATACATCTGACAAGTGTATTGGGTGTGTTGGGGACACAAGAGACTTTCTGTATCGTAATTGCAGGGTTGCTTGAGAGGGATAGCTTTGACCTCTAACCTCCCTGAGTTCGATAAACCTTGGGTGATCCACTTAAGGGAAACTTGCTGCTGTTCTACAAACCTCTGCACTTGGAGGCCCAACAAGTGTCTACAAGAATAGAAGTGCGTAGACATCAGATATCTTCATCATCATCATCACCGATGTCTCTCCATCAACCATCCATGATTCCCCCATCCATGTGTGAGTAATTCCCGCTATAGACGAAGGGGATGGTAGGGATTGGATGAGATCATTCATGTAATTGCTATGAGATTGTTAGGGCATGGTGCCTAGTATCGATTGTTAGTGCTTATGATATTGTTGCAACTTGTTGTGCTTAATGCTTGTCACTTTGGGCCCGAGTGCCATGATCTCTAATCTGAACTTGTTATTGTTTTATGATGATAATTGTTGTTTATGATCTTACTTGCAAGTTGTATACACATATTGTTGTCCGGAACCCGAGGCCCCAAAGTGACAACAATTAGGATAACCGGAGGAGATGGCTGTGATGTGAGGATCACATGTATTCACTGAGTGTTAATGCTTTGCTCCGGTACTCTATTAAAAGGAGTACCTTAATTACTAGTAGATTCCCTTGAGGCCCCACTGCAAACGGGCTAGTAGGACAGAAGATGTCGTGCAAGTTTCTCATTGTGAGCACGTACGACTATATATGGAACACATGCCTATGGTTGTTTAGTACTAGGATGCTTTATCATTACTTATCTGCAATTGTCCATGTCTTGATTATTACATGAATTATCTTGTCAATGCAGCGCCCGTTCATCCATCCCTATGCCTACATTATTTAATCCTACTGTTTACTATTGATACCGTTACCGTCTTTACTTTACTATTGATGCTACTATTTTACTATTCTCACCACTATAAAATTGTTGCTACTGATAAATTGTTGCGAGCAAGTCTATTTCCAGGTGCAGCTGAAGTGACAACTCATCTGTCAAGGCTTATAAATATTCTTTGGCTCCCCTTGTGTCGAATCAATAAATTTGGGTTTTACTTCCCTCGAAGACTGTTGCGATCCCCTATACTTGTGGGTCATCACTTGTAACTTGTCATATAGGTAAATTCACCTTAGTTGCATATCTAGAGAATCTACCTTTGTATCAAGCCTAAATTGAAAAATAACTGAAATTTGAGTAGCACCTATTCACCCCCTCAAGGTGCCCTTACGATCTTTTCAAACGCTGGACAATTTCCTTGCAGATTATAGCTACCAATCACTATGCATCGCACCATGCGCAACACACGCATGTGGCCCAATCATCTTCCCCACGCCATCGAGGTCTGCATCGCACTCGATTTTGTTGAAAGGATTGATATGAGAGACTAGAGGGGTGAATAGAAGCTAATTAAATTTTAATTCTTCTAAATTAGGCTTGACATAAAAGGTAAATTCTCTCGATGTACCTATGTGAATTTACCTAGAGTGAAAATCAAGCATACAAGTAGTAGCAAGTAAAGACACAATATTAAAGGATGGAAATAACCGGGGGGGGGGGACACTCGAAGACGCATGGATGTATTCCCGTAGTTTCTTCCTTGTTACGGGAAGTACATCTACGTTAGAGAGGTATGGTACCACAAAAGACACCAACTCCACAAAAGCTCACCCTATTCTCTAACGAATCAACCACAAAGGCTAGCTCACGCTCCACTAGACGGTGCCCTTGAAGGCGTCAATCGAGATCTTACACAATGATTGGGGCACCACTCCACAACTTAATTGGAGGCTCCCAACAAGCTCACGAGGTCCTTACACAGTAACCACAAAGACCATGGTTTCTCAAGAATAAGTAGTAACAAGTTCCCCAATCAAATCAAATTTGGGGGAAATGAAATTTGTTTGGTCAACTCATAGATCTAAGTCTTCTCCACCAAATCCTTGAAGGGCATTGATACGTCTCCAACGTATCTATAATTTTTGATGCTCCATGCTTGTTTTTACACCATTTGCCTACTGTTTCGTTACACTTCGTGGCACTTTTATGCATTTTCCGGAACTAACCTATTAACAAGTCGCCACAGTGCCAGTTCCCTGTTTTCTGCTGTTTTTGTGTTTCAGAAGTGATACACAGGAAATATTCTCAGAATTGGACGAAACAAGTTCCTGAAGTCTTATTTTGTCCGGGAGCTTCCAATTATCCGAAGAGAAGAAGGAGAGGGGCCACAGGCCGCCCTCACGCAGGGCTGGCGCGGCCCAGCCCCTGGCCGCGCCGCCCTGGCGTGAGGAGGCCTGGGGCCACCTCTGACATCGCCCCTTCGCCTATAAAGACCCCCGACGGGAAAAACCTAAGGACCCGATCACTTTTCCAGAACACATCGCGATCCACCGCCGCCGTCGACCCGAAGATCGGGAGGGTCCAGAAGCTCTTCCCGGCACCCTGCCGAAGAGGGGAATCACCACCGGAGGTCTTCTTCATCGCCATGCTTGCCTCCAGAGCGATGAGTGAGTAGTCTACCTTGGACTATGGGTCCATAGCAGTAGCTAGATGGTTGTCTTCTCCACCATGTGCTTCCTATTTAGATCTCATGAGCTGCCCTACATGATTGAGATCACCGTTATGTAATTCTACAAGTTTGGTTTGTTGGGATCCGATGAATATTGGTGTTATGATTGAGTTGATGTACTGAATTATATCTTTTGTTATCTCTATGTTTTTTATGATCTTGCATGCTCTCCGTTGTTAGTAGCTATCTTGGCCGAGTAGTTGCTAGTGACTCCAAGAGGGGGTATTTATGCTCGATAGTGGGTTCATGCCTCTATTTAACCTGGGGGAGTGACAGAAACCTCTAAGGTTGTAGATGTGCTGTTGCTACTAGGGAGAAAACAACATTCATATGCTCAAGGGCATATGCTTTGTTTACATTACACACTTTGCTTAATGCAATTATCTGTTGTTCGCAACTTAATACTTGTGGAGTTCTCGGATTGATTCGCCACAAGTGGATTATTAGTCATAGATGCAGTTGGATGGCGGTCTATGTATTTTGTTGTAATGCCCAGAGTAAATCTCGTAGTGATCTTCTTGACATATCACGTTTATCTTTATTCTATCAATTGCCCAACTATAATTTGTTTACCCAGCATGTGTTATTTATCTTATGGAGAGACACCACTAGTGAACTGTGGACCCCGGTCCTATTTCCATCATATTGCTATCACCTGTTTACTTTACTTGCACTGTTTACTTTACTCACATACTTCTACTGTTTTCCACTCGATACGCTCATAACCTTTGTTTCAAGCAAACTGGTGAGATTGACAACCTCATCGCAAGTTGGGAACAAAGTACTTGGTTGTGCTGTGTGCAGGTTCCGCGTTGCAGCTAGCAAGCAAAGCTTGGACGAAGCGCCATATATAAATTGTCCGAAGCTGTCGCAAACTAGCAAGCATCACCTTCAGTCGTTATTGTCCCTTCTCTCCTGATCGACATACCTTGGTTTCTTAACTGAGGGAAAACTAGCTGCTATACTCATCACACCTTCCTCTTGGGGTTCCCAACGGGCTAGTTGTTCACCATGCACAAGGACCATCAACTGCATATTCACACATCAACTTGGCGTCAGCAGCTTCTTTTCTGGCGCCGTTGCCGGGGAGATTGGAAGACTTCTGCGAGGGGATTTTTCGCACGCACATCCTTTACTTTGTTATTGTTTTGCTTTACTTTATTTATTTTACTTGCATCGTTTTATATCAAAAACCCAAAAAAATTAGAATCCTTGGTAGTTGTTTTTACTTGTTTACTTTCATTTTGCTAAAATGGCCAATCCTGAAAACACAAAGTTGTGTGACTTTACTAGCACGAACAATAGTGATTTTATCTACACTCCTATTGCACCACCTGCTCCTGCTGCAAACTTTTATGAGATTAAGCCTGCTTTGTTGAACCTTGTTATGAAAGAGCAATTCTCTGGTGCTAGTACTGAAGATGCTGCAGCTCATCTCAACAATTTTGTTGAGCTATGTGAGATGCAGAAATATAAGGATGTAGAAAGTGATATTATTAAGCTCAAGTTGTTTCCTTTTTCTTTGAGAGGAAAAGCTAAAGATTGGTTGCTGTCTTTGACTAAGAATAGTATTGATTCATGGGCTAAGTGTAAGGATGCTTTTATTGGTAGATACTATCCTCCTGCTAACATTATATCTCTGCGTAGCAATATTATGAAATTTACTCAGTTTGATAATGAACATGTTGCTCAAGCTTGGGAAAGAATGAAATCTATGATAAAGAATTGCCCCACTCATGGACTGACTACTTGGATGATTGTCCAAACTTTTTATGCAGGACTGAATTTTTCATCGAGGAACCTACTTGATTCAGCTGCTGGAGGCACTTTTATGTCCCTTACCTTGGGCGCCGCAACAAAGCTACTCGACAACATGATGGTAAATTATTTTGAATGGCACACCGAGAGAGCTCCACAAGGTAAGAAGGTAAATTCTGTTGAGGAAACCTCTTCCTTGAATGATAAGATTGATACCATTATGGCTATGCTTGCTAATGATAGGACTCATGTTTATCCTAATAATGTTCCTTTAGCCTCTCTGGTTGCTCAAGAAGAGCATGTTGATGTGAATTTCATTAGAAAGAATAATTTTAACAACAATGCTTATAGGAACAATTTTGCTAGTAACAATTATAGGCCGTATCCTTCTACCAATGGTAATGGTTATGGTAATTCTTATGGTAATTCCTACAACAACACTAGGGCCGCGCCCTCCGAGCTTGAGGTAATGCTCAAGGACTTCATCGGTAAGCAAACTGCTTTTAACAAGTCTGTTGAGAAAAAGTTAGGCAAAATTGATATTCTTGCTTCTAAAGTTGATAGCCTTGCTCATGATGTTGAAATTCTGAAATTAAAAGTGTTGCCTAATGATGTGAAAGAGAACAATGTTTTTGCTACTGCTAACGCTATTCAAGTTGGAATTGATGAAAATATTAGATTGTTAGCGGAATTGCATGCCAGGTGGGAAAGAGAAGATGAGATGGCTAGAGAAATGAAGGTATGTACCATTACTACCTCTAATGATGTTGCTCCTAATGCTAGCAATCCTCTTACTTTGATTGGGGTAGAGAAAACTCCCACTCCTTGTGTTAAAAAGCCTAAAACTGCCAAAACTTTTTCTCAAAAGAGTGCTGAAACTTTTCGGAGTGTGGGAGATGATAGCTCTATTTCTTTTAATGATTTTGATGTTGATGGCTGCAATATATCTGAAGTTATTTTGTTCTTGCAAAAGCTTGCTTTGACTCCCAATGCTAGTTCTTTAAATGTTGCTTTTACTAAGCATATTACCAATGCTCTCATAAAAATTAGGGATGAAAAGTTGAAGCAAAAAGCCTCTGTTCCCAAGAAGTTAGAAGATGGTTGGGAACCCATCATTGATATGCATGTTAATGGTTTTGATTGCCATGCTTTTTGTGATCTAGGTGCTAGTATTTCTATCATGCCTAGAAAGATTTATGACATGCTTGATTTACCACTGACAAGGGTATAGTCAATAGAGCCCGTTAGTTGAGTACCCCTGAGGCCCATTAAGCTAGGCCCAATTGTAATGATAGTCGAATACGAGTTATTACCGTATGTCGATATTTGTAATCTGTATCGAACCCTACCCGATCTTCGAGACCTGGCCACCTATATATAGGGGCCAGGAGGGGACGGTGTAGGGCAGATTGAAAGCAAGCCAGGTTGAACACCCAAGTTTACTTTCGATATACACCTATTTCGACTAACTTTACCTTCGAGTTCATCCGACGCCCTATCTCCCCGATCCTAAGTCCTTCATCTAGGACATTTGTCGAGTTAACCCTCGTCAACCACCGCTTGAAAAGTGTTATTATGATGTTCCTATTGCTGATGTTGCTAAAAAGAAACCTTTGGGAAGGATTAATGATGTTCTTATTGTGGTTAACAATAACCTTGTTCCCATTGATTTTCTTGTTATAGACGTTGAATGCCATGCTTCATGTCCTATTATTTTGGGAAGACCCTTTCTTCGAACTGTAGGTGCCATCATTGATATGAGAGAAGGCACTATCAAATATCAATTTCCACTAAAGAAAGGTATGGAACACTTCCCTAGGAAAAGAAAGAAATTACTTTTTGACTCTATTCTTAGAGCAAATTATGAGCTTGATGCTTCATCACTTGATGTTACTTGATTCGCAATTTTCTGCGCCTAGCTCAAAGGCGTTAAAGAAAAGCACTCTTGGGAGATAACCCAATGTTTTTATTTTCAGTACTTTTTCTTTTATTTGAGTCTTGGAAGTCATTACTACTGTAATGACCGCTCCTTATCTTGTTTATTTCGTTTTTGTGCCAAGAGAAGCCTCTAATTCGAGTGAGGTAAAGATTTGGGGATGTTGCTGTCCTGAAACTGTTTTCGGTGCTGCACCGTAAAAATTCGTATAAATTCTCTGTATATCTTTTGGACCTGCGATTTCTTGTGCATATGACCCAGGTTATATCAAAACTTTCATTATTTGAACACTTTTTGATTTGAGCAACAGAAAACCCCTCAAAAATTCGGCCTTTGTCAGCTGTTCTGTTTTGACAGATTTCTGCCAATATTTGTGTTTGCCACTTTATCGCTTTATTTTGAGTTCTTTTGATCATAGAACTTTTGGGGAAGTTGCTACAGTAGTATTTGCTATATATGTGGTGGTTTTGATTTGAAACCTGAAGCAAAAATAGGTTGATTATATGTTATGCTTACACTAATGTTGCTAATAGATTTGTGTTTAGTTTTGTATGAAGGAAGTTTTCAAGTGTAGGGATTGGAGAATGATGAGATGAGTTGAAGAATGGACAAAAGCTCAAGCTTGGGGATGCCCATGCATCACCCCAAGAAATATCCAAGAAGTACAAGCGTCAAAGCTTGGGGATGCCCCCGAGGCACCCCTTTTTCATCGGCAAAAATCAGGTCACCTTTCAAAACACTATATTTTTATTGCTTCATGCACTATGTGTTTTTCTTAGAGCGTCAGTTGTTTTAGTTTTCTTAGTTAGTTTGTTTTGTTTGCTGCAATAAATGGTTGGACCCCAACAATTTTCCTTTGGAGGAGATGTACTCGTTTTCATTTGCAAAGAACACTCCGTTTTTCATTCTTACAATTTCACCGGGTGTTCTTCTTTTTCTGCTACTGCTTTTGGTTTTCATTTTCGCCTTGATTTGCGTTCAGATCTTCTTATATTTGTTTATCAAGGTGTATTTTTGCCTCTGATCTTTATTGTTTTTCATCAAAAGAGGTTTTTATAAAAATTTCAAATGGTGTTGGAAAAGAGAAAAAGCTTTATGCAAAAAAGTGGTACAAGAAGGAGCTTGTGTAGACTGCGGCTTAGGCTTTTTCATGTCATGCTTGATGTCTTTTTGATAGTATGCTTAGTGGTTTTGCTGTAGCATGACTTGTCTCAAATAACTGAGATTGCTTAATGAGCCTTTGAAAAAATCATGCGTTGTTTTTATTGTATGGAAGCATTATTTTGGTTTTCTCCTTGATGCTTTATTTGGGTTGACTTGGCGCATGCTCACACATGTTAGACTCTTACAAAGTCGCCAATAGCCTCTATGATCATTTAGTTTTTGACTTTTGATGCCATCTTATGCTTCTTTTAATGTCGCATTGTCGCTTTGCATGATTATGACCATTATTGCTCTCTTAGTTGGTCGCTCCCAGTCTTTTGCTAGCCCTCTCCTTGTACTGAGTATGAGCTCTACTCGTGCATCCAACTCCTAAAAGCCAAAGTTTTCCAAAGTGTCCACCATACATACCTACTAGCAATTTGCTATTCCAAGTAAATTTGACTTGCTTTTATTTTCTCTTCAAATTAAACTCTTACCAGTGTTATGCGAAATTCGGTCAGTAAAGCTCTCACGAACCGGAAGGCACACTTTACTTTTTCCTGTTCTAATTTTTTTGACATTGTGGTCTCTTATGTTGAGTTGTTATGCTTGCAAGTTGTAAGTTGGAGACTAGCCCAGCCATGCAGTCATGGGCAAGCTTTCAACATTGCACTTCTTATTTGAGTTGATATCGTGATCTTTTGTTTATGGATGCCCGCGGTGTGAAATGAATTGGGAATCTTGTGGGGATCATGGAGTTTGTATATGCATTAAGGAAACACCGGGCCGCTAATCTAAGCCATGCATAATTCATGGTGGAAATTTGCAGCATACCCATGGTGGACATTCGACGACGCATCTCACAATAAAAAGCTAAACAAATGGCAAATAAAAGAGATGTCGAGGTGTTCATTGTCTGCTTGTCCTGTCATTTTGATGTGGGCTTGTTCCATGTCATCGGGCATGGAGGTACCCCATTGGCGGTTCTCAATGATATGCATATATTTACAATGACAAGAGCCTTGCTTGGGACTCTAAGTAAAGTAGCATGAGGTTTGGGTACTCGTATTCACGGGACACGAGGTTTTCAACTTATGATTTGTCAAGCATATGCATCATAATTGTTCTCGCATTAACTTTAACCATTCAAGATGCTTATGATGGGGGCAATGAGAGCTCAAAGCCGGTAAGTACCATAATTTTTGAAGGTTATAAAACTTGCAATCACTGCTTCCCTCTGCGAAGGGCCTTTCTTTTACTTTTATGTTGAGTCATCACCTTCTATCTTTATGCACCGTTAACAGAGCATAGTTGACATTCTTAGTGTAATATGCATTGTCCCAAAGTTTTCATTGATTGATTCATATTGTTGGTTTCACTTGTTCTCAAATTATTTGTATCTCGTCGCCCTCTTAAACTTGAAGGTGTCCTATGCATTTATGTTTTGCTCTCTTTGAAGGACAAGCTGAAAACCATTTGTATGTTTTTCCTTATGATTTGAACACACGTTTGACTTTCATTGTTTCATTTTCATGATCTTTTGTTTGTGTTCATTTGCATGTTTACAACATGGTTGCTAAGTTCTTATTGTCAAGATTATATCTTCATGCTCATGTTTTAAGTTCTTATAATCCCAGCTCACAAATGCTTACATATATGATCAAGATTGTGTAGGTGCATGTCACCTAAAAAATTATTCTTTTGTTATCACTTACCTACTCGAGGACGAGCAGGAGTTAAGCTTGGGGATGCTTGATACGTCTCCAACGTATCTATAATTTTTTATGCTCCATGCTTGTTTTTACACCATTTGCCTACTATTTCGTTACACTTCGTGGCACTTTTATGCATTTTCCGGAACTAACATATTAACAAGTCGCCACAGTGCCAGTTCCCTGTTTTCTGCTATTTTTGTGTTTCAGAAGTGGTACACAGGAAATATTCTCGGAATTGGACGAAACAAGTTCCTGAAGTCTTATTTTGTCCGGGAGCTTCCAGTTATCCGAAGAGAAGAAGGAGAGGGGCCACAGGCCGCCCTCACGCAGGGCTGGCGCGGCCCAGCCCCTGGCCGCACCGCCCTGGCGTGAGGAGGCCTGGGGCCACCTCTGACATCGCCCCTTCGCCTATAAAGACCCCCCGACGGGAAAAACCTAAGGACCCGATCACTTTTCCAGAACACATCGCGATCCGCTGCCGCCATCGACCCGAAGATCGGGAGGGTCCAGAAGCTCTTCCCGGCACCCTGTCGGAGAGGGGAATCGCCACCGAAGGTCTTCTTCATCGCCATGCTTGCCTCCGGAGCGATGAGTGAGTAGTCTACCTTGGACTATGGGTCCATAGTAGTAGCTAGATGGTTGTCTTCTCCACCATGTGCTTCATGTTTAGATCCCATGAGCTGCCCTACATGATTGAGATCACCGTTATGTAATTCTACATGTTTGGTGATGATCCTAGTTGATGTAGGAGCTTCGTCCTTGTGCGTTGTGAATAACCAGCCCGTTGGGAACCCCAAGAGGAAGGTGTGATGAGTATAGCAGCTGGTTTTCCCTCAGTTAAGAAACCAAGGTTTATCGTTCTTGGAGAGGAGAGACAAACAACTGAAGGTGATGCTTGCTAGCTTGCGACAGCTTCGGACAATTTATATATGGCGCCTCGTCCAAGCTTTGCTTGCTAGCTGCAACGCGGAACCTGCACACAACACAACCAAGTACTTCGTTCCCAACTTGCGATGAGGTTGTCAATCTCACCGGTTTGCTTGAAACAAAGGTTATGAGCGTATCGAGTGGAAAACAGTAGAGTATGCGAATAAAGTAAACAATGCGAGTAAAGTAAACAGGTGATAGCAATATGATGGAAATAGGACCGGGGTCCAGAGTTCACTAGTGGTGTCTCTCCATAAGATAAATAACACATGCTGGGTAAACAAATTACAGTTGGGCAATTGATAGAATAAAGATAAACGTGATATGTCAAGAAGATCACTATGAGATTTACTCTGGGCATTACAACAAAATACATAGACCGCCATCCAACTGCATCTATGACTAATAATCCACTTGTAGTGAATCAATCCGAGAACTCCACAAGTATTAAGTTGCGAACAACAGATAATTGCATTAAGCAAAGTGTGTAATGTAAACAAAGCATATGCCCTTGAGCATATGAATGTTGTTTTCTCCCTAGTAGCAACAGCACATCTACAACCTTAGAGGTTTCTGTCACTCCCCCAGGTTAAATAGAGGCATGAACCCACTATCGAGCATAAATACCCCCTCTTGGAGTCACTAGCAACTACTCGGCCAAGATAGCTACTAACAACGGAGAGAATGCAAGATCATAAACAACATAGAGATAACAAAAGATAATATTCAGTACAGTAACTCAATCATAAACACCAATATTCATCGGATCCCAACAAACCAAACATGTAGAATTACATAACGGTGATCTCAATCATGTAGGGCAGCTCATGAGATCTAAACATGAAGCACATGGTGGAGAAGACAACCATCTAGCTACTGCTATGGACCCATAGTCCAAGGTAGACTACTCACTCATCGCTCCGGAGGCAAGCATGGCGATGAAGAAGACCTCCGGTGGCGATTCCCCTCTCCGGCAGGGTGCCGGGAAGAGCTTCTGGACCCTCCCGATCTTCGGGTCGACGGCGGCGGCAGATCGCGATGTGTTCTAGAAAAGTGATCGGGTACTTAGGTTTTTTCCGTCGGGGGGTCTTTATAGGCGAAGGGGCGATGTCAGAGGAGGGGCCAGGTGGCCTCACACCATGGTGGCGCGGGCCAGGGGCTGGCCGCGCCACCCCTGTGTGTGGGCCCCTGGTGGCCCCCCTCCTACTCTCCTTCGGATCTCTGGAAGCTTCCGGAAAAAATAAGACTTCAGGAACTTGTTTCGTCCAATTCCGAGAATATTTCCTGTGTATCACTTCTGAAACACAAAAATAGCAGAAAACAGGGAACTGGCACTGTTGCAACTTGTTAGTAGGTTAGTTCCGGAAAATACATAAAAGTGCCACGAAGTGTAACGAAACATTAGGCAAATGGTGTAAAAACTAGCATGGAGCATCAAAAATTATAGATACGTTGGAGACGTATCAAGCATCCCCAAGCTTAACTCCTGCTCGTCCTCGAGTAGGTAAGTGATAACAAACGAATAATTTTTGAGGTGACATGCACCTACACAATCTTGATCACATATGTAAGCATTTGTGAGCTGGGATCATAAGAACTTAAAACATGGGCATGAAGATATAATCTTGACAATAAGAACTTAGCAACCATGTTGTAAACATGCAAATGAACACAAACAAAAGATCATGAAAATGAAACAATGAAAGTCAAACGTGTGTTCAAATCATAAGGAAAAACATACAAATGGTTTTCAGCTTGTCCTTCAAAAAGAGCAAAACATAAATGCATAGGACACCTTCAAGTTTAAGAGGGCGACTAGATACAAATAATTTGAGAACAAGTGAAACCAACAATATGAATCAATCAATGAACTTTGGGACAATGCATATCACACTAAGAATGACAACTATGCTCTCTTAATGGTGCATAAAGATAGAAGGTGGCGACTCAACATAAAAGTAAAAGAAAGGCCCTTCGCAGAGGGAAGCAGTGATTGCAAGTTTTATAACCTTCAAAAATTATGGTACTTACCGGCATTGAGCTCTCATTGCCCCCATCATAAGCATCTTGAATGGTTAAAGTTAATGCGAGAACAATTATGATGCATATGCTTGACAAATCATAAGTTGAAAACCTCGTGTCCCGTGAATACGAGTACCCAAACCTCATGCTACTTTACTTAGAGTCCCAAGCAAGGCTCTTGTCATTGTAAGTATATGCATATCATTGAGAACCGCCAATGGGGTACCTCCGTGCCCGATGACATGGAACAAGCCCACACCAAAATGACAGGACAAGTAGACAATGAACACCTCGACATCTCTTTTATTTGCTATATTGTTTAGCTTTTTATTGTGAGATGCGTCGTCGAATGTTCACCATGGGTATGCTGCAAATTTCCACCATGAATTATGCATGGCTTAGATTGGCGGCCCGGTGTTTCCCTAACACATATAAAAACTCCATGATCCTCACAAGCTTCCTAATTCATTTCACACCGCGGGCATCCATAAACAAAAGATCACGATATCAACTCAAATAGAAGTGCAATGTTGAAAGCTTGCCCCATGACAGCATGGCTGGGCTAGAATCCAACTTACAACTTGCAAGCATAACAACTCAACATAAAAGACCACAATGTCAAATTTTTAAGAACAGGAAAAAGTAAAGTGTGCCTTCCGGTTCGTGAGAGCTTTACTAACCGAATTTCGCATAACACTGGTAAGAGTTTAATTTGAAGAGAAAATAAAAGCAAGTCAAATTTACTTGGAATAGCAAATTGCTAGTAGGTATGTATGGTGGACACTTTGGCAAACTTTGGCTTTTAGGAGTTGGATGCACGAGTAGAGCTCATACTCAGTACAAGGCGAGGGCTAGCAAAAGACTGGGAGCGACCAACTAAGAGAGCAATAATGGCCATAATCATGCAAAGCGACAAAGCGACATTAAAAGAAGCATAAGATGGCATCAAAAGTCAAAAACTAAATGATCATGAAGGCTATTGGCGACTTTGTAAGAGTCTAACATGTGTGAGCATGCGCCAAGTCAACCCAAATAAAGCATCAAGGAGAAAACCAAAATAATGCTTCCATACAATAAAAACAACGCATGATTTTTTCAAAGGCTCATTAAGCAATCTCAGTTATTTGAGACAAGTCATGCTACAGCAAAACCACTAAGCATACTATCAAAAAGACATCAAGCATGACATGAAAAAGCCTAAGCCGCAGTCTACACAAGCTCCTTCTTGTACCACTATTTTGCACAAAGCTTTTTCTCTTTTCCAACACCATTTGAAATTTTTTAAGACACCTCTTTTGATAAAAACCAATAAAGATCAGAGGCAAAAATACACCTTGATAAATAGATATAAGAATATCTGAACGCAAATCAAGGCGAAAATGAAAACCAAAAGCAGTAGCAGAAAAAGAGAACACTCGTTGAAACAATAAGAGTGAAAAACAGAGTGTTCTTGGCAAATGAAAAACGGAGTTCATCTCCCTCCAAAACAACATGATGTGATCAAACCATTTATTGCAGCAAACTAAACTAACTAAGAAAACTAAAACAACTGACGCTCCAAGAAAAACACATAGTGCATGAAGCAATAAAAATATAGTGTTTTGAAAGGTGACCTGATTTTTGCCGATGAAGAAGGGGTGCCTCGGGGGCATCCCCAAGCTTTGACGCTTGTACTTCTTGGATATTTCTTGGGGTGATGCATGGGCATCCCCAAGCTTGAGCTTTTATCCATTCTTCAACTCATCTCATCATTCTCCAATCCCTACACTTGAAAACTTCCTTCATACAAAACTAAACACAATTCTATTAGCAACATTAGTGTAAGCACAGTAATGAATCAACCCTTTTCAGTTCAGATTTCAACACAAAACCACCACATATATAGCATATTCTACTGTAGCAGCTTCCCCAAAAGTTCCATGATTAAAAGAACTCAAAAAGAAAGCGATAAAGCGGCAAACACAAATATTGGCAGAAATCTGTCAAAACTGAACAGCTGACAAAGGACGAATTTTTGAGGGGTTTTCTGTTGCTCAAATCAAAAAGTGTTCAACTAACAAAAGTTTGGATATAACCTGGGGCATATGCACAAGAAATCGCAGGTCCAAAAGATAAACATAGAAGTTATACGAATTTTTACGGTGCAGCACCGAAAACAGTTTCAGGACAGCAACATCCCCAAATCTTTACCTCACTCAAATTAGAGGCTTCTCTTGGCACAACAATAAAATAAAAAGGATAAGGATCGGTCATTACAGTAGTAATAACTTCCAAGACTCAAATAAAAGAAAAAGTACTGAAAGTAAAAACATTGGGTTATCTCCCAAGAGTGCTTTTCTTTAACGCCTTTGAGCTAGGCGCAGTAAATTGCAAAGATGCTCATGTGGGCGCCATATAAGAGCTTGAGGCAAAGGCGCCATATAGGAACTTAAAGCAATAGAGAGCATCAAAAAGAAAATGTGAAAGACATTTATATCTGAACCACTTCCTATGCATAGGAATCTTGTAAGAAAATAAATCAACGAGGCACATAGTAGCAAACATGGTTTGATAAAACAAGTGCCACTTCAAGATTTGCAACATAAAGAGGGGAAACTTAATATTGTTGAGATCCATCAAACCATGTTTCCCTCTCTCATAATAACTTTCAGTAGCATCATAAATAGAACTAACAATATAACTATCACATAAAACATCCCTATCATGAGCCACATGCATAAAAGAATTAATACTCACCACAGGAACAATAGTAGTAGGAGCAAATTCAACAGAATAATTATTCTCATCACCATAATCATCATAAATAGGAGGCATATTGTAATCATAACTAATTTTCTCCTCAAAAGTAGGTGGACTGAAAATAACATAATCATCATTGTAATCGTCATAAATTGGAGGTTTGGTATCATCACAAGCTAGAGAGCAACTATTTCGCAAAGCATATTCATCAAACATATCATCATAAGAAGGAACATCACATATGGGAGATAAAATATTATCAGAGCAAACTTTCTCCACTAAAGCTGGGGAACTAAAAATATCATGCTTAACAAAACCAGCTTCCCCAAGCTTAGACTTTTCCATAGCATTAGCAACAACGGTGTTCAAAGCATTCATACTAACAACACTATTAGCATGCAAATTAAGCTCCAAAGGTTTTTCAATTTTCTCTTCAAACACTTCATATCTAAACTCAGGAAAAAGACTACAGAACTCATTGTTTTCCATTAAGCCTAACTAGTGAAAATAAAAACAAGAAACAAAAAGATGTAATTGCAGAATCTAAAGGAAATAACTCCGAGCACTCACACAGGAGGATGCGAGTACCTTTTACCTTACCTCCCCGGTGATACGTCCAATTTGCATCACTATTATGTATCATAATTTACTGTTATTCATTGATATATTTCACATTTAGATATGATACTTATGTTATTTCCTTTGTTTTCACATGTTTAATGATCATCGGAGGAGCTGCTGCCGGAGTCAGGATTCTGCTGGAAAAGGTACCATCAGAAGACCATATTTTGAAGATCAGGAAAATTCCAGAAAAATACCCAGAAATTATAATTTCCCAGAAGACTCACGGAGCCAGAAGGAGGAGTCGAGAGGGGCCAGGGCTGGCCCACATGCTAGGGCGGCGCGGCCACCCCCCTGGCCGCGCCAGCCCTGTGTGAGGGGTCCCTGGCCCACCTCTGGTCTCGCCCCTTCGCGTACATCATCGTCCCGGAAAACCTAAGTCAAGGGGGGGGTTCAGAGTTAGACACAGCCGCCTCTGCGGGGCGGAGAACACCAGAGAGAGAAAGCTCTCCGGCAGAGAGAAATCTGCCGGGGAAATTCCTTCCCGGAGAGGGGAGATCGTCGCCATCGTCATCATCATCGCACCGGACTTCATCGGGATCATCATCATCATCATCTCCATCACCAGCACCTTCATCTCCACCATCACCTTGCCATCCCGCTGTAACATCTTGAGTTGGATCTTGTTATATTCATAAGGGAAACTTTCCCGGTGTTGATTACTCTTGTAGTTGATGCTATTGAGTGGAACCGTTGAATTAAGGTTTATGTCCAGATTGTTATCTACCATTATTTCACCTCTGATCATGATCCATATGATGTCTTGTGAGTAGTTCGTTTAGTTCTTGAGGACATGGGAGAAGTCAAGATGTTAGTAGTGAATTATTGTTGAGAAATATTTAATGGTTTGATATTGTTGTGGTGCTATTTCACTAGTGGTGTCATGTGAACGTCGACTACATGATACTTCACCATTTATGGGCCTAGTGAGATGCATTGTGTATTTGGTCACCGATTGTGGGGTTGCTGGAGTGACAGAAACCTAAACCTCCGTTGGGAAACCATTGCACCAGGGAGCGTAGGATCCTAGAGTTTAAGGCTGTGGTTAGATTTATCTTAATTACTTACTTGTATTTGCGGATGCTTGCAAGGGGTATAATCACAAGTGTGTATTTATCCTAGTAAGGGTAGTGCGCTAGCACAGGTTCACCCCCATAACACTTACCAAATCAATAAATACTATTGGCTCTATGAAGCGAAAGCTCTTGACAGAAACCTCCTGTGTGTCCTCGAGAACGTTTGGTTACTATAAGAACACAACCGGCTTGTCCTTTGCTGAATAAAGGATTGGGCCACTTGCTGCAATTGTTACTACTGTCTTTTATTTACTCGCACTTTATTTACTCGTATTCCCAAATACTCCTGAAAACCTGTTTGCTAGTATTTACAGTGATTCCTTGATCAAAACTGCTCATCAACACCTTCTGCTCCTCGTTGGGTTCGACACTCTTATTTATCGAAAGTACTACGATACACCCCCTATACTTGTGGGTCATCAAGACTATTTTCTGGCGCCGTTGCCGGGGAGTGTAGCGCTATTGAAGAGTGGAATTAGTAAAGGTAACCGTCACTGTGAGTATTGTTTTATTTTGTATTTTATTTTTATTCTGCTATGGAGAACTCTCCATTTGGTTTCCTATTTGGAAACACATCTACTACTACTGCTGCTGCTGCACATGCGGAGGAATCACCACCGCCACCGCCTGCTGAAATTGATCCTTTTAAAATACCTATGAAAATTGTTGGGCGTATTATGGATAACTGCTATTCAGGAGATGGAACTGTCCATCCGGGTGATCACTTATTGTTTATACATGAATTATGCGAGTTGTTCAGGTGTGCAGGTATTTCACCAAGCCAGGTCAAGAAGAAATTATTCTCTATATCATTGAAAGGTAGAGCTGAAGAGTGGTATCGACTACTCCAAGATGGTCCATCTATGGCATGGGAGGATATTGTGCCTCTCTTTTATTCCAAGTTTTATCCTCCAAGTGAAATTCATAAAGACCGTAACAAGATATATAATTTTTGGCCTCATGATGGAGAGAGTATTGCCCAAGCATGGGGGAGATTGAAGTTACTAATGCTCAAATGCCCCATTCATGAGCTCCCTAATAATATTGTTATTGATAATTTTTATGCGCGGCTTACTCTTCCTGATAAGGATTATTTGGATGCTTCTTGTTTTGGATCATTCACTCATATGAAAGAGGATGCCAAGTGGAAACTTCTTGACCGTATAAAAGAGAATGCTGAAGGTTGGGAAAACGACAAAGGTAGGAAGTCAGGTATAAACTATGATTATGAATGTATTAAATCTTTTATGGGAACCGATGACTTTCATAGTGTTAGCGCTGCTTATGGTCTTGATTCTCAAATACTTGCTAATTGTCTTAAGGCCTTTGCCTCTTATATTGATGTTCCAAAGAAAGATTGGAACAAATATCATGCGCCTTACAAAGATTCTATTAGTCATATACCTGCTGCAGCTACAGAAGTTTGCACGGTTGATAGCATCATTCCTGAACCTTATATTGAGAAGACACCTTTCCCTGCTAAGGTAAAAAGGTATTCTACTTTGGTAAGTGTGTCTAATAAAATTACTAAGAAAGCTGCAGAGCCTGATGAGCAAATTACTATTAAATCTCCTGTTGCTATATTGAAAGATCTTGTTACTAAAGATGTAGGAGATGAATATATTCTTTTTTGTGAAGATGCTTCTAACATTCTCTCGCATCCTAAAAAGCATAGGAAAGCAAGTGTTCCTGTTATTTCTGTCAGGATTGGAGATCATTGTTATTATGGTTTATGTGATATTGGTGCTAGTGCAAGTGCTATTCCCTTAGAGCTTTATAAAGAAATTATGCACGAGATTGGCGCTTGTGAACTTGAAGATATTGATGTGGTTGTTCAGCTAGCTAACAGAGAGACCGTTTGGCCTCTTGGTATTGTCCGAGATGTGGAAGTTCTTTGCGGTAAGACTAAGTACCCTACTGATTTTCTAGTACTTGGTAAGGAGGCTAGTGAAACTTGTCCTATTATTTTTGGTAGACCCTTTTTGAACACTTGTGGCGCCATAATAGATTGTAAGAAAGAGAAATTTTTTACTAAGTTTAATGGAGAGTCTTATGAGTTTAATTTTTCCAAGTTTGCTAAGACTTCTTATGAAAATGACACGCCTAATGAAAATTTTCGAGTTGAGCAGCTTGCTTCTATTGCTCTTGCCCCTAATAATGCCTTGCAGCAATTCATGGAAGATCATGAAAGTGATGTTTTTAGCAAGGAAAGAGAAGAGATTGACGATATTCTTCTTCGTCAACCACCATTACTCAAGCATAATCTACCTGTGGAGGATCTGGGTACCACTTTGCCACCTAGAGAAGATCCTGTGTTTGAATTAAAACCTTTACCTGATGACCTCAAATATGCTTATATTGATGATAAGAAAATATATCCTGTTATTATTAGTTCTAAACTTTCAGGAAAGGAAGAAGAAAGATTATTGGAGATATTGAGGAAACATCGAGGAGCTATGGGATATACTCTTGATGATTTAAAAGAGATTTCTCCTACTTTATGTCAGCATGCCATTAATATGGAGAAAGACGCAAAGCCAGTTGTAGAGCATCAACGTCGCCTAATTCCTAAGATGAAGGATGTGGTAAGAAATGAGGTATTAAAACTCCTTGATGCTGGTATTATTTATCCTATTGCTGATAGTAGATGGGTTAGTCCTGTTCATTGTGTTCCTAAGAAAGGAGGTATGACTGTTGTACCTAATGAGAATAACGAGCTTATTCCTCAAAGGGTAGTTGTTGGTTATAGAATGTGCATTGATTATAGGAACATAAACAAAGTTACTAAGAAAGATCATTACCCTTTACCGTTTATAGATCAAATGCTAGAAAGGTTGTCTAAGAAGACTCATTTTTGTTTCCTTGATGGTTATTCTGGTTTTTCTCAAATTGCTGTTAAGAAGGATGATCAAGAGAAAACCACTTTTACTTGTCCTTATGGAACTTATGCTTATAGGCGTATGCCTTTTGGTTTATGCAATGCTCCTGCTACTTTTCAAAGATGTATGTCTGCTATTTTTCATGGTTTTTGTGAAGAAATTGTGGAGGTCTTCATGGATGATTTCTCCGTCTATGGAACTTCTTTTGATAATTGTTTGCACAACCTTGATAAAGTTTTGCAGAGATGCGAAGAAACTAACCTTGTTCTTAATTAGGAGAAATGCCACTTTATGGTGAATGAAGGAATTGTCCTTGGACATAAAATTTCTGAAAGAGGTATTGAAGTTGACAGAGCAAAAGTGGAGGCAATTGAGAAAATGCCATGTCCAAGAGATGTTAAAGGTATTCGTAGTATTCTTGGTCATGCTGGTTTCTATAGGAGGTTTATTAAAGATTTCTCTAAGATTTCAAAGCCTCTTACCAATCTTCTGCAAAAGGATGTACCGTTTGTCTTTGATGATGATTGTAAGGAAGCTTTTGAAACTCTTAAGAAGGCTTTAACTACTGCTCCTATTGTTCAACCACCTGATTGGAATTTACCTTTTGAAATTATGTGTGATGCTAGTGATTTTGCTGTTGGTGCTGTTCTTGGACAGCGCATAGATAATAAGTTGAATGTTATTCATTATGCTAGTAAGACTCTTGATGCAGCTCAAAAAAATTATGCTACTACTGAGAAAGAGTTTCTTGCTGTTGTTTTTGCTTGTGATAAGTTTAGATCTTACATTGTTGATTCTGAGGTCACTATTCATACTGATCACGCTGCTATTAGATATCTTATGACTAAGAAGGATGCTAAGCCTAGGCTTATTAGATGGGTGTTGCTTTTACAAGAGTTTGATTTGCATATCGTAGATAGGAAAGGTGCTGAAAATCCTGTGGCTGACAACTTGTCTAGATTGGAAAATATTTCTTTTGATCCTATTCCTGTTAATGATAGTTTTCCAAATGAACAGTTGGCTGCAATTAATGTAACTTCACGAGACCTTCCTTGGTATGCTGATTATGCTAACTTTATTGTTTCCAAGTATTTGCCTCCAACCTTTACAGCTCAGCAAAGAAGAAAATTCTTCTATGATTTGAGGCATTATTTTTGGGATGACCCACATTTATATAAAGAAGGAGTTGATGGTATTATGAGAAGATGCGTACCAGAATATGAGCAACAAGAGATATTAAGGAAATGCCATAGCAGTGCTTATGGAGGGCATCATGCTGGAGATAGAACCGCACAAAAGGTTCTACAATCAGGTTTTTATTGGCCAACCCTCTTTAAGGATGCCAGAAGGTATGTTTTATCTTGCGATGAATGTCAAAGAGTTGGAAATATTTCTAGACGCAATGAAATGCCTATGAATTACACTCTTGTTATTGAACCGTTTGATTGTTGGGGATTTGACTTTATGGGTCCTTTTCCTCCTTCAAAAGGCTATACCCATATACTTGTTGCTGTAGATTATGTTACTAAATGGGTAGAAGCCATACCTACAAAGAGTGCCGATGGTGAGACTTCGTTAAAAATGCTTAAGGATGTTATTTTTCCTAGGTTCGGAGTGCCTAGATATCTTATGACCGACGGAGGTTCTCATTTTATTCACGGTAGTTTTAGAAAGACTCTTGCTAAGTATGATGTCAATCATAGAATTGCTTCTGCTTATCATCCCCAAACTAGTGGGCAGGTAGAGCTTTCAAATAGAGAGATCAAGTCTATTTTGGAGAAGACTGTTAGTAGATCTAGGAAAAACTGGGCTAGTAAGTTAAATGACGCTTTATGGGCTTATAGAACTGCTTATAAGAATCCCATGGGTATGTCTCCTTATAAGATGGTTTATGGAAAAGCGTGTCACTTGCCCTTAGAATTAGAACACAAAGCTTTTTGGGCAGTGAGAGAGCTTAATAAAGATTTTAAACTAGCCGGTAAGAAGAGGTTGTTAGATTTAAGTTCTCTAGATGAGTGGAGAAACGAAGCGTATGAGAATGCCAGACTTTTCAAAGAGAAAGTCAAGCAATGGCATGATAAGAGAATTCTTAAGAGAGAGTTCCATGTTGGTGAGAAAGTTCTTTTGTATAGGTCTCGTCTCAGATTTTTTGCAGGTAAATTACTTTCTAAATGGGAAGGACCATATGTTATTGTGGAAGTGTACCGCTCAGGTGCTATTAAGATTGCTTCATTGAAAGATGATTCTACACAAGTGGTGAATGGGCAAAGACTCAAACATTATATTTCTGGAGATTCTTATAATGAAGATGTTGATGTTATTGAAACAATTTCTCCGGAAGATTACATCCAAGACAAACTGCAGGAACCTGCAGAGTTCGTTTTCGAATAGGTAACAGTTCTAGTCAGAAAAGTTTTGCGAAAAGTTCTTCCTTTAATATTTTTGCTGTTTTTAATAAATATGAAAAATCACGAGACGAAAACGGGGAGGAAAAAAAGTCCGTGTGGGTCTCACACATGGGTGGCGCGGGCCCACCCCTGGCCGCGCCACCCCCGTGTGAGAACGCCTCGGAACTCTTTTCCGTCCCGGTTTCCTCCTGTGACTTCGTTTCGATGTATAATTTTCACCTATTTAACCCCCCGGAGTCCCCGAGGTCTGTATATCGTTTTCTCGTCGTGTTTTGTTTCGGGCTGTTTCTGTCAGGAGTAGATCTTAAGCTTGGGGGAGTCATGGCCTCTTCAAGCGGTGATAAGGAGAAGACACCTCTAGAAGATGGTATCAAAGATTTCTGGCAGAAAGAAGAGGTTGAAAGAGAAGTTGAGGAGGAAGATCAAGGTCCAAGGCCAAGCACCGTGATTGCCAGCATAGGGGTGGTGACAGATCATGACAAGTTCAAGAAGAGCGCTCGCATAAAGACCGGAGGAGGTGTGTCATATCACACTTTAGCTCCGCGGGCATCTCCGCCAAGCCAAAGTCCCTTCCATACTCTAATTCATGAACATCAGTTCCAAAAGGTGCCCAAATCACGATTACCCTCTGGCTAGGATATAGATCGTTCTAACAATGCAGGAACAGGAAGCTCCAAGAGTGAAGAAGGATGGGGAAATAATTCCAAGAGCTGGGATTCTCTTGCTGACAGGTTCATGAACCGTATTGAGCACAATTCTGAGATGATTCGTAATCTCGAGTACAAGATTGATGACCTGAAGGACTTGATTGAGAAGCTTATTCGAGATTATCCACCGCCACCACCAAAGGAGTAATTCGTCATCGGTATAGGCATCCCCTTGGTTTGTTCCAAGCTTGGGGGAGTGCCGCGGTATCACATCATTACCTTTTGTTCATTTACTTTTCAAGTAGAGTCTTATCATGAATAGAGAAGTTATCATATAGAATAGTTTGCAGTTGGAAGTATCCTCCTTAGTTAATTATCTTTGTATCCCTTGGTGTGAGTTGCGGTAATGAAATATTAATGAGAAGTTTTATCGTTTACTTTTCACACACTTTATGTTAGTCTGCAATCTCTCTTATGTGACTAGTCTTGTTGATTGGTATTGGTATCACATTGGGAACATGAGTAGATTTAGTTGGTTTTGGCAAACCTAGCTTGGTCAGTAGCAACTTTACCTTGAAGTTTGAGTAGAATAAAATAAAGAAGTGCTTGTAGTTACATCACTTCAGTTTTCCTTATGTTTGGCTTATAAGCATTGTTATTCTTAAAGTTAAAATCGTTGTACTTTCAGGGGAGTTTGCATGATTGTTCTTATTATATGTATGTTTGTTTGTTTCATGCAACTCTTATGCTTGCTACCCAGCCTTGCTAGCCAAAAACCTGTACTGAGAGGA
The DNA here is from genome assembly GCA_007115705.1 of Dactylis glomerata. Classification (NCBI taxonomy): domain Eukaryota; kingdom Viridiplantae; phylum Streptophyta; class Magnoliopsida; order Poales; family Poaceae; genus Dactylis; species Dactylis glomerata. The sequence continues at coordinate 2,600,356 of QXEO01001278.1, read as the reverse complement.
AATACTTCTCGTGCATCCAATTCCCAAAAGCCAAGTCACTTCCAAAGAGTCCACTATAAATTCCTATGCATGGTATTTTAAGCCATTCCAAGTAAATTTTCATGTGCTACCTTTCAAAAACTTTCAAACACTTCTCATTTTGTGCCACTGTTTTTAGCTCATGAGGACGTAGTGGATGGGTTTGTTATCTTCCATACTAAATTAAGTACCCCTCGACTAGGCAGCTTCATCTGCTCGTCATTAATTTTGCAAGAGAGCTGGTCAGACCATTATAATCTTAATTCTAAAAAGAAAGAAAAGGGCACTCCTCCATTGGATTGTGAAAGTTGGTCGGCGCCCGATGGAATCGGTTAGCCATGGTTTGAGAAAGGAAAAAAGGTGGGGAGGAGTGCAAAGTTTTAAAAGAGCACCAAAGTGCCAACTAATTAAACATCTCGGAACCGCTCTCACTTGTTTAGTATGGAAGATATCAAGAACTCTGTTGCTAGTCGTTGACAAAAGCAACCACCTCTCAAAACAATTTTTACCTCTGCTTTACAAATAAAAAGCTCTAGCACATGTTTAATCCCTGCTTCCCTATGCGAAGGGCCTATCTTTTACTTTTATGTTGAGTCAACCTATTTCCCTCTATCTCAAGCAAGCATTTGAGTTGTTATGTTTCACTCATCCATATGTTGATCCGTTTAATCATGTTTATTATCTTCCTTGTTTTTGTATAATGCTTTTGTCTGAAGGAATATATCTTTGAAGGCTTTCTTAGAATGCAAAAGTTTACTTTGTTGAGCATATAGTCTGCTATATTAGCTCTGTTTTAAAAGACTCCGTTTAAAAAGAGAGAACAGCTTGTTCTCCATTCTTTGACCAAGAACTAAGGTTTGCCATTGCCAATTATAATTTACCTTGTGCATCCTTACATGTGATTCCCTTTTACTTATTGCAAGTTTACATCTTATAAAGGGAAGTTGCTGTCTATTATAACTTGTGCCTTAATGAATGTGATGCTTCTTGTTCGTATTTTGATTATCGACACCTCACTCCATAAACCTGTGGTCATGTTTACCGAGTTTAGTTTTCGCTTGGGGACAAGCGAGGTCTAAGCTTGGGGGGGTTGATACGTCCAATTTGCATCACTATTATGTATCATAATTTACTGTTATTCATTGATATATTTCACATTTAGATATGATACTTATGTTATTTCCTTTGTTTTCACATGTTTAATGATCATCGGAGGAGCTGCTGCCGGAGTCAGGATTCTGCTGGAAAAGGTGCCATCAGAAGACCATATTTTGAAGATCAGGAAAATTCCAGAAAAATACCCAGAAATTATAATTTCCCAGAAGACTCACGGAGCCAGAAGGAGGAGTCGAGAGGGGCCAGGGCTGGCCCACACGCTAGGGCGGCGCGGCCACCCCCCTGGCCGCGCCAGCCCTGTGTGAGGGGTCCCTGGCCCACCTCTGGTCTCGCCCCTTCGCGTACATCATCGTCCCGGAAAACCTAAGTCAAGGGGGGGGGGTTCAGAGTTAGACACAGCCGCCTCTGCGGGGCGGAGAACACCAGAGAGAGAAAGCTCTCCGGCAGAGAGAAATCTGCCGGGGAAATTCCTTCCCGGAGAGGGGAGATCGTCGCCATCGTCATCATCATCGCACCGGACTTCATCGGGATCATCATCATCATCATCTCCATCACCAGCACCTTCATCTCCACCATCACCTTGCCATCCCGCTGTAACATCTTGAGTTGGATCTTGTTATATTCATAAGGGAAACTTTCCCGGTGTTGATTACTCTTGTAGTTGATGCTATTGAGTGGAACCGTTGAATTAAGGTTTATGTCCAGATTGTTATCTACCATTATTTCACCTCTGATCATGATCCATATGATGTCTTGTGAGTAGTTCGTTTAGTTCTTGAGGACATGGGAGAAGTCAAGATGTTAGTAGTGAATTATTGTTGAGAAATATTTAATGGTTTGATATTGTTGTGGTGCTATTTCACTAGTGGTGTCATGTGAACGTCGACTACATGATACTTCACCATTTATGGGCCTAGTGAGATGCATTGTGTATTTGGTCACCGATTGTGGGGTTGCTGGAGTGACAGAAACCTAAACCTCCGTTGGGAAACCATTGCACCAGGGAGCGTAGGATCCTAGAGTTTAAGGCTGTGGTTAGATTTATCTTAATTACTTACTTGTATTTGCGGATGCTTGCAAGGGGTATAATCACAAGTGTGTATTTATCCTAGTAAGGGTAGTGCGCTAGCACAGGTTCACCCCCATAACACTTACCAAATCAATAAATACTATTGGCTCTATGAAGCGAAAGCTCTTGACAGAAACCTCCCGTGTGTCCTCGAGAACGTTTGGTTACTATAAGAACACAACCGGCTTGTCCTTTGCTGAATAAAGGATTGGGCCACTTGCTGCAATTGTTACTACTGTCTTTTATTTACTCGCACTTTATTTACTCGTATTCCCAAATACTCCTGAAAACCTGTTTGCTAGTATTTACAGTGATTCCTTGATCAAAACTGCTCATCAACACCTTCTGCTCCTCGTTGGGTTCGACACTCTTATTTATCGAAAGTACTACGATACACCCCCTATACTTGTGGGTCATCACCCGGCAACGGCGCCAGAAAAGAGCTTGATGTCTACGCACTTCTATTCTTGTAGACACTTGTTGGGCCTCCAAGTGCAGAGGTTTGTAGAACAGCAGCAAGTTTCCCTTAAGTGGACCACCCAAGGTTTATCGAACTCAGGGAGGTTAGAGGTCAAAGCTATCCCTCTCAAGCAACCCTGCAATTATGATACAGAAAGTCTCTTGTGTCCCCAACACACCCAATACACTTGTCAGATGTATAGGTGCACTAGTTCGGCGAAGAGATAGTGAAATACAAGTGGTATAGATGATTATAAGTAGCAAACGTGATGTGAAATAAATATCGCTGCGAGCAAACAAGTAACAAAATAGCAAGTAAACGATGTGCAATGCTTGGAAACAAGGCCTAGGGATCATACTTTCACTAGTGGACACACTCCCAACAATATAACATGACTGAACAAATAACTTCTCTTTGCTAAGGCACTCTGAATTACTCTCCTATTGAATAACACTAATCATTGTGTAGTGGCTACAGAAGCACCCCTTAAAGTTCATCAAGTACTTGACAAACACCACTCATAGAGATACCCAAATCAGATCACAACTCAAGATAGAAATCATTGCAACTTAGACCAAGTACTAACACGGTGCACACACTGTCAACATTACACCATGAAAGGAGGAATAGATCACTCAAACTATCATAGCAATAATTATTCTCATAATCCACAAGAGATCACAATCATAGCCTAAACCAAGTACCACCATGATGCACGCACTGTCACCGTTACACCATAGCAGGAGGAATAGATTACTTTAATAACATCACTAGAGTACACAAAATATCTGAATAATAACATGCACTTGTTCAACATGATACAAAGCTCACGATCACATAAAGATCACATCATGGGAGAGAGAGGTGAACCACATAGCTACCGGTAGAGCCCTCAGCCCCGGGGATGAACTACTCCCTCCTCATCATAGGAGACAGCAAGGTTGATGGAGATGGCGGTGAGGTCGATGGAGACGGCGGAGACGGCGATGGAGACCGATGGAGATGGCTCCGGGGGCACTTCCCCGTCCCGGCAGGGTGCCGGAACAGAGACTTCTGTCCCCCGAAATTCGTCGACGGTGGCGGCGGAGCTGCGGAACTGTTTCTGGAAAATTGCCGAATCCCCTAGGGTTTTCCGTCCCGAGGCTTTATATAGGCGAAGGGGCGTCGCGAGAGGGCAGCCAGGGGCTCCTCACACATGGGTGGCGCGGCCAGGGCCTGGGCCGCGCCACCCTAGTGTGAGGGCAGGCCCTGGCCCCTCTCCGGCTCTCTTTCGGATGTCTGGATGCTCCCGGGTAAAATAAGACTTCAGGAACTTGTTTCGTCCAATTCCGAGAATATTTCCTGTGTATCACTCTGAAACACAAAAACAGCAGAAAACAGGGAACTGACACTGTGGCAACTCGTTAATAGGTTAGTTCCGGAAAATGCATAAAAGTGCCACTAAGTGTAACGAAACAATAGGCAAATGGTGTAAAAACAAGCATGGAGCATCAAAAATTATGGATACGTTGGAGACGTATCACAGTTGGATGGCGGTCTATATATTTTGTTGTAATGCCCAGAGTAAATCTCGTAGTGATCTTCTTGACATATCACGTTTATCTTTATTCTATCAATTGCCCAACTATAATTTGTTTACTCAGCATGTGTTATTTATCTTATGGAGAGACACCACTAGTGAACTGTGGACCCCGGTCCTATTTCCATCATATTGCTATCACCTGTTTACTTTACTTGCACTGTTTACTTTACTCGCATACTTCTACTGTTTTCCACTCGATACGCTCATAACCTTTGTTTCAAGCAAACCGGTGAGATTGACAACCTCATCGCAAGTTGGGAACGAAGTACTTGGTTGTGTTGTGTGCAGGTTCCGCGTTGTAGCTAGCAAGCAAAGCTTGGACGAGGCGCCATATATAAATTGTCCGAAGCTGTCGCAAACTAGCAAGCATCACCTTCAGTCGTTATTGTCCCTTCTCTCCTGATCGACATACCTTGGTTTCTTAACTGAGGGAAAACTAGCTGCTATACTCATCACACCTTCCTCTTGGGGTTCCCAACGGGCTGGTTGTTCACCACGCACAAGGACCATCAACTGCATATTCACACATCAACTTGGCGTCAGCGGGCATTAAGTTTAGTTGGGTAGGTGAGGAGATCCAGGGCTTCAAAGCTTGCTTTGATGGAGGATAGAGACTGTAGAGGCGAAGCATCCATATTCGAGGTAGGTGCGGACTATTTGTATCCTCTACTAGAATATGCCAGTCGGGGAAAACTTACCCTAGAATTTCTTTCCCCCATAACTTTTTGGCCCAAATTTTTGGGGGCAATTCCACTCCCCATGCATATCAGATGCTTGCATCATCAAGGTCGCAAAATGACTTAGCTGAAATTTGCTGGGCAGAAGTCATGTAAATCCTCCCAGAATTGTTCAAGGGCAGAAATTTTGGCCTTTAGAAGGGGGGATGGGCAGAATTTCTAGCTCCAAAGCAAATTTCTGGATAGAATTTGTTCCCCCAATAGGTGAATTTTGCCTTGAACTTTCTTTTAGCTCTTTCCATTTTTATAAGTTCACCACTGTCTTGTAATGAGCTAGTGAGTACCTACAACACTAAGCACAAGGATTAAAACATTTTTGTGTTGCAATCAAACACCCAAAACTCAAAAATCTGGGCTTGTCCTTCTAGTTGTCCTCGCGCTTGTCGTCGCACATGTCCCACCACACGTCGAAGATGGAGCCATATTCGCCCCCATGTCACACCGGGGCATCATTTTTCATGAGCCATTCATATCCCACAAGTATAGGGGATCGTGTGTAGCCTTTTTGATAAGTAAGAGTGTCAAACCCAACGAGAAGCTAAAGGTAGGATACATGTTCTCTCAAGTTCTATCAACCACTGATACAACTCTACGCACACTAAACATTTGCATCATCTAGGAAATAAAACTAGAGCAATAATACGGGTATGAGAGATAGCTTTTGCAAGATAATAAATTCAAGAAAGTAATTGTAAGTGTCGCAACAATAAAATATACTAAGTAACCATAAACTAACAGTACCATGAGTGTGGAAAAGTGGTGGTAATAGTGGTAGCTTTGTCTAAGTTCAATTAGTGAATAAATCGGGTTCATTGTCTTCGATGCAGTTTTCTATGTGGGAGAGGCTAAATATACAAGCACTTCACTACTTGGAAATACAAGTACTATATGATTGGATTGTTAGCAAGCATCCGCAAATACTAACAATACATTAAGGTTTCCCCAACCATAGCCTTAAATTAATGGTCCTCTTACTCCCATACGTGCAACGTTCCGGTTCGCGTCCTCAGGTTTCTGTCACTCCGGCAGAACTACCCCTTCCTTTTGCACATACTACTAACCCTAAGATGTTTAATCCATGCGCGCATAAATATAATGCACACCAAAGGACAGTACCATATCAACATACAACTCTAATGAACCAAAGACATTCAACAAATCAATCTAAGAACAAATAAACTATGCAAACATGACATAGATCATAGGATAAATATTATAACATTAAACACCATGTTTACATAGGACGGTACAGAGATGTGTGGGAGGATGAACCACTGCATAATAGGAAGAGTTGGTGATGGAGATAGCGGTGAAGATGGCGGAGATGAGCAACGAGGGGCGCGGCGGCGGCGCGGGGAACTCCCCCGCCGCCGGCATCATGGGGGAGTGCTGCCCCTTAGCCCCCTTCCTTCATGGCTTCATGGGAGCCCTCCCCCATGGAGATGGGATCCATGGGGGGAGGCGAAAACGTGGCTCTGGTGGCCGCAAATTCGTGGGTGGAGGTGTCTCCCACGAGCTAAGGTTCCTCCCTTTATATAGTCTCTCGGATTCCCATCTCTCCATCTTGGGCCGCACTAGATCGGGCCTAACTCGGCCGTCCGGACACGGAATCAGGTGAATTTTATGTCCAGAACGTTTGCCGTGAAATTCCCTACAACTTTGTAGTTGAGGAGTTTTCCGTTTGACGCTGTCTTCAACCTGTAACGTGACCATCTTCGAAAAGAGTTCTGGCACAGATTTCTAGAAAGTCCCAATTTGACTCCAACAAGGTTTCCACTTGTATTCTTGGTAATTCCTACACATCAAAGTGTAAAACAAGAACATTGTGCACTTTTGCAACTATTAGTAGGTTAGTCCAAATAAATCATAAAAGTGCCACAAAGTGTAGACAAAACATATAGCAGTTGGTGTAAAATAAGCATGGAGCATAAAAAATTATAGATACGTTTGCAACGTATCAGCCATCGACCTCATCTCATCGGCGCTCCTCCCGAAGAAGGAGTAGGCAATGCCTCCATAGCCGCTTATTCCTTTGACGCCCGAAGAAGGAGAAGATTGTCCTCCCTTGCCACCAAAGGAGTCATAGCCAACGTGGATGAAGGATCTGCTGCTCTAGGTGAAGCCGCACGACCCCATCGATCCCGACAACGCGAGGGGCCTCACTAATGTGATGGCGTAGTCAACGAATGAGATTCTAGCGGCCAGCGGTACACAAAATGGTGGTCAGCGACGGACATCGGCGTCCTTGAATCTACCACCTTCGATCGAGGATGATAGATCTAGGGTTTAAATTTAAGTTTTAGTTCATTTTCGCTCAAATTTGTAAAATATGCGTAAATTTGAAGGAAACCCGCATCTTTTGTTTAAGTTTGTACTCCATTTTTTGTTACAAAAATCTATTGGGGGTGCCACTTGGAACAAACATCCCGATAGGGCGACAACGAACTTGTGTCGCCTCCCATTAGGGCAAGTCTGACACTTTTGCTTGACACCCTATTGGGGGCGCCGGTGGATATGCTCAGGCCTGTTGGGAGCTTGGTAGAACTTCATACCATAACTTGTTACAAGGGAGGGTCATGGTGAGCATTCTCCGAGGAACAAATCCCCAATCCCCCGCCTCCTCAACCGCGTGATCAAGTCCGTGCACCGTGGGAACAACTTCTTCCCCTCCCACACAAACCATTTCCTATTTGCAGCAAAGCTAGCTGCTGGATCGCACGAAACCCAACGACCTCTTCTGCACAAACAAGCCACCACATTCGTTGTAAAAGAATTTCAAAAAAGGCATTGGCCTGATATACGAAAGCGAGCAGTCAACCTGTGTGTCTCACGCAAGACATTATGTGCATCATAAAGTAGGCAGGTCAACGCAAAACGGAAATCAAGCAATTACACTTAAAAGAGGTGCATGATGAATTGGACCCCATAGCAAAATGTCTTGTTTTAACCATATGCGAGCTTAGATAGTGTCTTATAGAGGTTTAAACAAAAAAATTAGTCGTTCACAAAAAAAGAGTAAACATTACTACCTCAATTCGGTATTAATTTTAACCATAGGCCAACTTTGATAGTGGCTTATAGAGGTTTAAACAAAAAAAAGGTACTCCCTCCGATCGAAAATAATTGTCGGCAATTTTATACTAGCTTAGTACAAAGTTTATACTAAGTGCCCGACAGTTATTTCCAATCGGAGGGAGTATATAAATATTAGTACAAGACAACTTGAAAGGTCAATGAATCACTAGTTACCCGAGATGCTGTTTCTTTTGACATACCAAATGAACTTACCGAATCTACGCTGTCCGTTTAGTCAGCAAACGATCTGGAACGTCAAAATCGATCAGCTCCGCGCAGCCGCCAGAGTTTTCCTCTCCGCTGTCCCAGGCCGACCAAAAGCGGCTCTAAAATCTCCCTTAAGCCCACGGTGCCCTAGAGCCGCCGCCTCCGCCGCCGCCGCCTCCGCCGCCGCGCCGTAGTCCCCGTCGCCGCACACTCGCGCGCCGCCGTCGCCGTTCCCATCGTCCCTCATCGCGTCCCTGCGGTACCCACCCCGCTCGCAATGGAGGAGGTGGTGGAGCCGAAACGAGAGCTAAATTTGGTGAAGGTGGGGATGGAGACCTGGACCCAGTCCTTCGGTACATCCCACAAGATCAGGTTAGTCCATATCCTCAAGAACCTCCACACCTCGGAGGTCAAAATCTACTCAGACGCCTCCAGGGAGTTCATCGAGCTACTGGACGGTGATTCTGGCGGCGAGGTGCTGCGGGAGTATGTGCAGCAGTCGCCGCAGCTCGTCGAGCTGGTGGAGGCGTGGCGGCTGCACCGGGAGAAGCCAGGGATGGCGTACATACTTTCGCTCTTTGCCGCTGTCCTGGGCCACCCCGGTGGTAAGTCGCGGCAGCATGCTCTGTGTAAGAAGTGCTTGGACGGAGTTGCCAGGACGATACTGGAGGACAAGGAGAAGACGGGGGATGTGTACCTGGAGCTGAAGAGTGGCGAGTTCCGGCGGCAGAATGCTGCACTGGATTTGCTTGCTGCTATTGTCAGGCGTGGAGGGGGGATGGCGTCGGAGGTCGCCGAGAGCTTTGATTTTAAGATGCCTATTCTGGCACAGCTAGCAGGGGTACAGAAGAAGAGAGGGGGCAGAGATGGGAGGAATCAGAAAAAGGGTGCTAATTTTGGGTCTACAAGGCGATCACTTGTTGGGTTTGCCATGTCCTTCCTGGAGGTTGGGAACCCAAGGCTACTAAGATGGGTCCTTCAACAGAGGGAGCTTTACTCAGGGGTGCTGCGGGGAATTGGGGAAGATGATGCCGAGACTGTTGTGTATGTCCTCTCCACATTGCAGGATAATGTTCTGGTAGATGAGTCGCTTGTCCCACCAGGGCTCCGGAGTGTCCTTTTTGGAAGTGCCACACTGGAACAGCTGAGCCTGATATCGGGGAATTTGGATGCAGGGGAAGCAGCTGAACTTGCCCATCAAGTGTTGGTCATGGTCTGCACTGACCCAAAAAATGGATTGATGCCATCCTCACACTTGAGAGGTAACGAGAAACGTTTGCTGGATCTCATGAAGAAGTTAAAAGCTAATGAGGTGATCAACCACAAGAATTTGTTGCTGGCTATTGTGAGTAAGAGGCTTTCTCTTTGTTCGGCATACATGAATGAGTTCCCCTACAATATTGAACCACGGTCATCCCCCTCATGGTTAGTTATTTGAGCATCCGCATATAATTATTCTTTGGACTGCACTGCACTTTTGCCTGTCTGATTGTTGTTTTGCAGGTTTGCTGCCATCTCCCTAGCAGCGGATATAATATCTTCAGCAAAATCTGATATCATATTTCATAGTCTCCCGTCACATGATCTGGTGTCTGTCGACGATGAACAAGTGCAAGTACTTTTGAAGTGCATCGTGCCCCATGTGTGCTCTCGATCAGTGATAAATAGGGGATTGCTACATTCTGATGATCTTGTAAAGCATGGTTCTCTGAGGCTTGTTTATGAGTCACTGAACCTGTTGCGGTATGTTACTGAAGCAATCAGTGGTATGGTATCAAGTGCGAGGTTGACATCACAATTCACTGGCCCAACAAAAGGAAAAGTTAGAATGATCGGTTTCCCAGGATTAAGCTGTTCCACTTCAACAGATGCATCCCTGGTAGATCAGGTTCACCAGGGAGACGAAACACGTATCAAGAGGTGGATATCTCTGAGAGAATACATTCAAGATGAAGTGCGTGGAGCTATTCCTGATCCACAGGTCCTTCTCAAGTTACTCTCTTCTGCCAGTCAGAAACATCAAAATTGTTCTCAGAGTAGACTAAAGAGACACGCCCAGCTTTGCCAGCCTCCTCAAAAGAAACAGAAATGTTGTGCTATCGATCAGGATGATGATATTATTATTGGTGGAATTGATGTTGACCAGGCTAAGGATGAATCTGAAGAGCAAGACCAGGACTTGGCAAATGATCATGCTACCACTCTGTGTGAGATATGGGGTTTACATAAAGAAGATCTGGAGTTGAAAGACGCAGAAGTGATAGACAGTGTTTTTCACTCGAAGTTGTTTGATGTTCTCCGGCTCTATTTGGTATGTGCATGCTATATTTTGTCACACTTCATCTATATACCTTTTAATACGGTTGTACAAATATCTTATCTGTGGCCTCTGTTTTTGTTGTCTGCATATATTGCATGTAAGGGATGGAGTTTCCTTTGCAACTTATAGCCTTAAGATTCTCATATAATTCTGTGCGCTGATTATATTCAATTTGTCTTTCAGAGGGTAATGCCCAGCTATTTTGATGGATCATTTGACTTCTTCAGGGTTATACCACCGAACCCGTTGGAATTGTCGAAGGATGAGCAACACTGCTTATTGTCTCTATTAGTTGAGTATTCAGGGCAGTGTGAGGGACGTTGGGACCCAGAGAGAGTTCCAGAATCAATGTACAAGCATTTGCAACCATTGATTGACATCATGTTGCATTCACAAGTTAAGAGCATCCGTGATGAGGCGTATATTCTAGTTAAAGCTGCTTTAGCAAGTTCTGGTGCGTTCGATCAGAACTTTGCAGAGATTGATGCATGGTTGGCTTTCTTGCCGGGTTATGAAGCCAAATGGTGTGTAAGAGAGGGCCTAGGAGTCGGGTCATCTAATAAACTGTCTCACCTTGTGATCCCTTTCCTTTGCGATGCAATTTCAGTTGTTGGGAACAATTTGTACAAATATCAAGAGCACATGCGGAAGTTTATCTCTAAATCAGGCCAGTTTGAAGGTACTATTTTCTGTAGGGACATGAAGGAGTGAATTCCCCCTTTTTTATGAAATTGACTTCATGGTATTTAACTTGTATTATCTACCATTAGCTGGTTTGCTTTGGTTGTTTAGGTTCTGTGCCAGATGTAAACGTTGTTGGTACCTGTAGGTTGTGGCACAAAATAACATGGAAAGATTTTCAGTGAACTTCTCACGCGTCACCTGAAACACAGCACAACTATCTCATGTCTACATTTGAGGGCATACAGTTTTCCATCTGCCGGTCATCTGAAGATCATCTTATTACCAGACTTACGAAAATGCTTTGGGGCTTGTCATGTAGCTATGTTGTACCAAGCATCTTTTTAAAATCTGATCATGTTAATTATCAGATTGACTGAAATCTTTGGTTGCTTGTCTTACAGTTATTTGTTATACTATACTACTATGCTGCAGTCAAATATTTTTTTCTCGGACCTCTTTACTTCATTCTGATTTCTGACCACTCTTTAGTACTTCCCAAAGTATAAATGTGTTACTTTGCTGCACCTGTCCTTTGACTTCAAGTTACCTAGTCTTCTTTTGATACTTATCATGTATTTATTATGTCTTTTTTGCTACTTTCTCTGTTCCAAAATATAAGGCATATACATTTAGTCATAAGTTAACATTTTCTCAGTTTGACGAAGTTCATGGACAAAAAATATGAACATCTACGATACCAAATCAATATCAATAGATCACCACTCTACCATAAAATATATTTCATAGTGTATTTATTCAGTGCCATAGATAGTAAGCTAGACTTTTGCCTAACTTTATATGCCTTATATTTTGGAATGTAGGGAATATATTAAATTATTCCCCAACAAGATCTTGTTCATTTGTTCATTCATATTCTCACCTTTTTTTGTGGTTTGTAGGCTATTCTCCAGCTTTCAGTCCTCTGATTGTTTGTGTTCTTCAGAAATGCCTTAGGCTACTTGACTCAGATACTGGAGGTATGAAATTACATGAGAAGTCCACAATTTTATTATACGTGTGCAACACAATCTACCTTATTCTGCAATCCCAGGTATAAGTTGTTACATTTATGTTGCCGAATACTCTATTGCCTACTTCTCCTAATTGCACAGTCAACTGATTCATGATGATTAAACAGGTAGATGCTCAATTATTGCTTGACCTTATTAGGGCCATTCTAAATGAGAGATTTGATAAATTTTCATCAGAAGAAATACAGTCTAGGACTTATTTTGCGGAATGGAGGCCATTGATAAATTTGTTGCATATTTTGAGGAGTTTCTCAGACCAACAAAGTACTGGTTTGTTCACGACCGTGGAACATTCTTCTGAAGTTCATTCAAGCTCTTTATCCTCTGTCTCTAGAAAAGTTGAAGAAATGTTAAGTCAGCACCACACTAATTTGCCAGATGATGTGGCGACATCGTTCTTATTTTCAATCATGTGTGCCCCTTCAGAAGATATTATCTGTAGCTTTCCAGAGCTTCTTGATGTTGTGAAAACACACTTTCCTTTTCATCTGCAATTCTTGTCATCGGTTCTTTATCTGCAACATGATTATCTTGCTAAAGTTGCTAGTTGTTTCCCAGATATGTTCTTCTGTAGTCTTGGACAGATCAAGGGTAATCTTGATGTTGATCGTGCCAACACTGTTGGGGGAAAATGTCAAAACCACTCAATTTCTACAGAATCGGCTGCAATGGGTACATTTCTGAATGTGACACCATTCTGTGCGCTCTTACCTTCAGTATTGAGCCTCGTGTTCTCTGCACCAGCTGAAACTGCGGAGGCACGTGCACTACTACTTGATGCACTTGTACGACTTCTTCGAGCTAAGCTTTCTGAAAGTACAATCAGTGAGTTGACATTCAATATGAGAGTCGTCTTATTCTGGAGCCATCGCTTGTTGTCGCTATACACTGTGAAGTGTTCAAATGTTCTTGAACAACTTTGCCATGTATGCTCCACTCTTGTTGATAGCATATTTGAGCGCATTCGAGTTTTGGCTGCTGATGCTGCTGACTTAAACACTTCAGCAGAATGTTTCCAAGAAATTGCGGAATCTGTTCTCCAGCATCCTGTTATTGGCCTGTCATTTCCCTGCAAAAAAGGAGTAACTGCCCTGTCTTTGCCATTTTCCAATTGCCCGGACTTAACAGATAAGAGTGTGGAACATGTGGAAGAAGCGTTTACTAGTTATTCAAAGAAAAGTCTGCACCTTGTGGATGGTTTTGTTTTGAATCTTCTTAGTGAACTTTATGACCTTTTACTATTGGCTGATAATGATGGCCGATCCCTTGAGTTACTGTTTGCTCCCCCAAAGGACATGCTTGAAAAAATATTACTGTTGTTCAAGGAGAAATTTCAAATCTCCATGAACAAAGGGAACTTGGGCCTGCTTTTGCCAAATTTCTACATGGTTCGAGCGTTGGCAAAATTCATGTCCCCTGTCAGACTTTTGGAACTTGCAAATTGGATGTTCTCAGAGTTAGAAAGTTGTGGTTTGAACTGTTCAGTTGCATTTGCTCCTGCTGCTTTTGTATCTTTATATATTGCTGATATTGCCATGGAATTTCTGTACGAGTATCTAGAACAAACTGACCACAGTTCAGAATCCTGTCACTCATGGGGTTTGGAGATTCAAAATTCGGATATTGCAACCATTCAGCGAGTATATCATGGCATTCTTCATTTTTCTACTAAACTGAACCTTGAATTTGCTGATGTTTGCTTGCTCAAGATGCTGATTCGTATTCATAATGCAGAAAGATCTGCAGGGCAGAACACTGAATATACTGCAATTCATATGATGTTATCTACCATGGCCATCAACAGTCCCCTTAGCATTCTTCATCACTGTATGTTTCCCACATCTAAGGTTAAAGCAAAAGCTGTATGGTTGCTTCTGGAAGTAAGTCCTATGCACATGAACTTTTTTGGCCAGATGTTGATGAAAATTCTAGAAAAAGACTCTTCTTTGCAAGGCATGGATTGTGATTCTAGTTCTTCACGTGCCCATGAGCATATACTTCTGTTACCTGCTGCTTTGTCATACATGAAGCATCACAGTGATGGTCATATGCAGTGTGTTGAATTCCTTGAGCCAGTAGCGAACTTTTACGGTGAATTGCTATTGGGCGATGGTGGTTTTCCACGTTGGAAAAGTTTTATTACTATGAGCGTTTTTGAGGAAAATTGTAGCGATTTTAGACACGAATCAGTTCAAGATATGATGGATTATTTCAGTGACACTGTTTTGGGGAAGTCAGTTACCATGTTGCGCTACTACCTATCTTCAAAAGAAATATCCCGGAAGCGACGCTTGGAAATAGTTGCTTCAGTTTGCCCACAATCTTCTGACCTCTTAGATTCTAATGTCAATGGTATTAGTCCTGACTCATACAATGGTATTCTGAAGCTTACTAATGAATTGCTTGCAAAGATTTCGTTGATTAGGTTGTTGCTATCTCCTCCCAAAAGATTGTTGGCCAGTGAGACAGATTCAGACAGAGAGTCCAAGAGAGTGAACAATGCTAAGCTAAATTTCATAAGCATCTTGGTCAGAACTTTGGATAAAATATTCAGGAAATTTCCTCGGTCTGATGGCTTATCCCACTCTGATAAGCAACAAAGGGTCATCTGTTCTTTGGAATATACAATTCTCAAGCATATCGTCGAACTGTCTTCAGAGGTTCAAACTCATCTGAACCAATTGAACTCAATACCTTTCCTTAATCAATTCATCAAATCATCTCTCTTGCATAGATTCAGTGATAATATCACACTAAAAGCAGTTCGTTGTGTTCTTGTTATAGTATCAGAAGGAAAGTTTCCTGCTGATGAAATTCTTGAGCTCCTACTGGGCCACTCCCACTTTCTGTCATCAATGACCTACAGTGTAGTTTCTGAATACCAATCTGCATTTAATGCTACAGGGAGCCTTCTACAGCCAGCACCAAGCATTTTAAGATCAGTCGATTCTCCTTTCACTCAAGAAAACAAGTTCCAAATTTGCATTGCAGAAAAGAGAAAAATAGAAATCATCAGATTACTCAGGGTACTGTATGATATTAAGACTAGGCAGCAGAATAATAGCCTATTGAACGAATCAAGAGAGCTGTGTTTCTTGCTTCTATCTGTTTATGGTGCAACTCTTAGTGAAACAGATTTGGAGATACTTCATCTTATGAATGAGATAGAGTCATATGAGTGCAAAACTATGGCTGAAGTGGATCATCTATGGGGGGCTGCAGCTATTAAATATAGAGAAGAACTGAAACTAGATTATTCAACATCAGAAATCCATAATACAGAGAACACAGAAAGTAATGGTAGGCGTAGGGCGCTATTTCGGGAGAACATGCCCATTGATTCTAAGCTCTGTGTCACAACAGTTTTACAATTTTGCTATAAAAGATCTTCAAGGATTTCTGTCTTCTCGCTGGAACAGCTTCGCCAGGACAACTTTGGTGATATTTTCAAGGTAATTTGCTGAATGGTGGTGTCAATTAGAGTTGTGGCTTCATTATTATTCTTTTGGCATTTGCATTCGTTTTGTCTACCCAACTCACATGGTACCTCTTATATTGGTTGACAGACAACACCTCGAAGCGTGGACATGGTTCAGATTTATGATCCTATGTATATCTTGCGCTTCTCAATTCATGCTCTTCTCATGGGTTACATTGAGCCTGCTGAATTTTCCCGAGTTGGGCTGCTTGCTATTACGCTTGTTAGCATATCATCTCCTGATGAAGAATTGAGGAAGCTGGGTTATGAATCTCTAGGAACATTCAAAAAATCACTTGAGGTAGCACTCTGCTATTTTCTAAATCTGATATTTTATCAGTTGACTTATTTATTGATTGTAACCATCTCATCAGTTATTACCTTGCTCGACCTACAGTTGACTGTAATTATGCTCTGTTTGGTCAGTTACCAGCTAACCTTAGCATGAATACAGTTTTGGGTTAGTGTTCTAGGACATGCATAATATAAATTCTAACTTTTGTAAGCACAATCATGCTCTTGCATCAATATATCCATGTTCTAGATCAATTTTACATTTTCTCGGTGTTTGGTGATGATGCTATGCACGTGCCATGACTTTTATGTTTATTTAACTCAAACTGCTGTGAAAAGAACATTCTTATCAACTTTCCTGGAGCAGTTTGATGCCCAGTACTTCTGAGTACGGATTACATCTTGTGCCCATATTTCTTTTTTGAGAAGTCAATTTTATAGTATGTTGTACACTTGTGGCATATGTGCAGGCTTCTCAGAAAAACAAGGATAAGTGGCACCTCCAGCTTCTTTTGACATACCTACAGAATGGGATATTTGAACCATGGCAGAGAATACCTTCCATTATTGCTATTTTCGCTGCAGAAGCATCTTTGACACTGCTGGATAGCTCACATACTCAATTCAATACCATAAGCAAATTTTTGATGAATTCAGCCTCTGTCAGTTTGCAGGTGGGTTGTTTTTATTACACCTGTGAACTATCTTGAGCTATGAATTTGGTGGTACTGTGTTTATATTTGTAACCTTTTCGCAGAGCATTCCATTATTCCCAACACTATTGAAGAGTAGCTCTGTGAATTTCAAAGCTGATCGGCTGTGGATGCTTCAGTTATTATATGCTGGGTCAAATCTAGCTGATGATGCTATGATATGCAAGAGAGGAAGTGTGTTAGAGCTTTCTCTTGCCTTTTGTTCTTCGGCTGTTTCAGATTCTGAATCGAAGCGTTTAATCCTTCAGGTAAGACTAGTTTCCTCATTAGCATATATATTTGACTATAGGATGTGGATGATGATGCATTTGAAGGTATTGTGTGCAGTGTGCTGTCAGAAGTACAAGAACCCTTTGATATGCTTACTAATTACAATCTTTACTTCTATTTTTGTATAGTAGCTGAATGTCCGCGTGTTGGTACAGAAATAACGAATATAAATTTAATCATGTGCATATCAGTTTCCTTGCTATATGTAGCCGCAAAAACTGACATAGAGTAGTAGGCGGAACGCCGCACGGCTCTCCCACAACGAGAGTGTGGTAAAACAGTGCCTGAGCCGACCACACGTGGAGAGGTGGCACCCATGCGCGTATGGCGTGCATCTCCCACTCCCAGCCTGTATGATGTATGATGTCCAGTGAGGAGATATGATAAATTTTGTCAACCCAAAAACTTAATGGTGAAAAATCATGACGATTTGGCTTCACTGTTTTAAAATTACGGTCAGCACCAATTCTTGTGTTTATAGGGGTAAAGATAAAGATGCCACGAGCTGAAGCATAGTCCAAAATACAAAACTTAAGCGTATAGAGATGTTTGATAAGTAGAGCTGAAGCATAGTCTGAAAAGCATGTAGAGATGTATGCTAAGTAGAGTCACTTGACATCGATTCACCATCTTTACCACACTTAACACTAAGCAACATTCCATGCATATTCTGTACTGCTATTTGATTCGATCCTACACATTTTGGCATGTATGAATTTAATAAATCTGAATCTTGATTCACAATTCTTTACCACATTTAACATTAAGCAACATTTTCATCATATTCCGTACTGCAATTTGATTTGATCGTACCATATGTGGCATGTATGAATCTAATAAGTCTGAATCTTTCAAATATTATCTTATTTAGAATGCTGCCTTTGCATTGTAGGTGCTAAAGAAATGTGCTAAGCTGCCAGTTCTAGCTCAGCATTTAGTAAAAGATTGTGGCCTTCTTTCGTGGATATCCTCTGTGATTTCATCTCATGATGAAGGGCTGGGCACTGTTAGCAACTTCAGTCCTGGAATAGTTGGATTAGCATTGGAGGTAAGTCACGATTTAAAGCTATCTCAACTATGGTGCACACCTTTCTTGGAAGCAACAATTGAGTATATGTTTTTCATCTTCCTTCCGAATCTTATTTGTTACATTTAGTTCCACCACAAGAACTTAACTATTCCCAGTAGTCATGATTCCAGTGCCATATGCTGGAACTAACCAGCGAATACAATAGTATTTCTCAGAGTACGAGAAAGACAATGGCCCTGACAACCCCCAATGTGATATGTGGGCGTCTCTTTCTCTTATCCCTACCAACATGGGTCCCTGACATCTGCACTCCCCCATCCTGAGTTCGTGGCTGGGAGCCAGATGAGGACTGCAGTGGCAGAATAGGAGTCGAGGGAATAAGGCGGGGTAGTCTGTCCTAGGAGATCAATCAATCAGTAACCTTTAGTTTCCTAATCCCTAACCACCCCGCTACCCTCTGCCTAATCATGTGGTGTAATGGTGCCACCAGCCGGCTGATGCACACCTGTTGTCATGCAAGCCAATACGTGGGAATTGACAGCTATGTGAGGGTGGGGGATGGATTTGGGGGTGCCAATCTTTTCTGGTTGTGCGAGAATGGCTGCAAGGATGGTTGGGAAGGATTAGGGCAAATTGTTAGGACTGAGGCTTGTGGAGAAACAATTGAGTAGAATTACAAGGTCAAATGAACATTTTACATGTGGTCCCACATTGCAATGTGAGAATGGAGAGGGAGTGATATTTCATCCATCTCTTGAAATAGTTCAATTTTAGTGGCTGCAATGTGTTCCAGCAAATGATCTCAGATCATAATGGCACGGGGCATATGCTGTTTCTTTACACTAAATACTTTTCAAATTGATGTAAATACCCTGCTAGGACATCATGGTATAAAAGGTGGAACAGATGGCTGAAGTTTGATGTTCAACCCTAAACTCCAAAAACCGGTCAGAACTTAGAAGACACTGAAATCTCAAACTGCTCACACTGTATTGGTACAAGCATACGATGATAGCCAGATGTTCAATACCATGCTTGAACTACTTAGAATTACTTTGTTAGGTATGCCACTTACTTTTACATGGGCTTAATTTGCTGAACATACAATCATCCATGAATGGCCAGCTTTGGCACAAGGTTTTGTTGTTTATAGTTTATTATTGGTTTGGAGACTAAAAAACAACCGACATTCTGTTTATAGTTTTTCTTGGTATGTTCTGTGAAATGTATGCTTTATAATCGTTTTGTGAAAACTATGCTCTCATCTGGCCTTTTATGTGCTTTATTCAGGTACTCAATGCTTTGATGTTATCACGATTCGTTACAGAATGGCTCCAAGAAATTGCACTTGAGCAACTCTCAGAAATATCTAAAAACCTGTATCTGCTAGTTGAAGAGGGCGAACTTTTTAAAGGGAATATTCCTATTTTAACTTCAATGCTAAATGTGATTGCATCAACAATGAGGTTGTCTATGAAAAGGAAGATATACCAACCACATTTTACCTTGTCTCTCCACGGCATATTCAAGCTGTGCCAAGCTATTGCTGGCCACTCAAGAAGAACCGAACTTAAGCTTGCAATGGAACTTGGTACTGATGTCGTTCTTATGAATGGTCCTCTGCCAATTTTGTCTGAGACGGTACTTTTTTGTGCTCTGCCTTCATCTAATGAGCGTTCAACATTATTGCTTTAGTATCATGATGAATCTGAATCTGAGTTACAGTTATTGCTTTAATATATGATCAGTATCTTCGATTCCTAACGAAATCGATGTAATAGTGGCTTGATGTAAGCCCAGAGTCTTTAGTTGATCCAGTATATGGGATGTATATCCCATTCTAATTCTTCATGGTCACCTTTTTTTGTTGATCCATTAGGACTTGAATTGATTCTGTTGCATATTTTATGTGCATACTATTTAAAGTTTACTAGTCATATGTAGCACCATGAATGAGGTTAACCACCTATTTATGTGTACAAATCACACCATATTTTTCTTCTCAAGGATTGTATGTAATGGGATTTCTAAATTCCGTATTTGTTTGGCAATGACAGGATAAATCAAGAACCATGATGGTTGTTTCATGGGTAACTTCTAACATCTTCTGGCTCAGCAACAACAAATCTGTACGTGAAATGTCATGTGAAGAGCCGCTAAAATACGAGTGTCTACTTTCAAAGATATTGCGTTGGTTAGTGGCTTCTGTAATACTTGGTAGAATCTCCCGTATCTCTCCTGAAAAGAGCAATTGTCCTGGAACTCTTCAGTCTTTCTTGAACCGCACATATGAAAGTGTTGAAATGGTGGACAGTCACGTTGCAAATGAGAGACTAGCTGTCATTATAATTTACCTTCAAGATCGTGTCAAAAGAAACAGTGACACTTTGCCATCGGTTGTGACGGCTCTTTGCTTGTTGCTTCTTGACAGATGCAGTAAACAAGGTAAATCATGAATTATTGCATTCTGTTACAATAAAATCTACATATTTCTAAATTATTTATTGACTCTTGGTTAGTTAAGATATATCATTGTGATATGGAGTGCCGGTATTCTCTTGTCATGTTATTGCTGGAACAGTGACACCTCCACTTATTTATTATTATGAACCTTTTTTGAAGCAGATTTGGCTGATAGCCGTGGACAAATTGAAAGACTTTGCTCGAAGATACATTGTCCCGCTGAATCTAATCCTGCATGGAGATGGTATGTGATCTAGAATCGTTCTTATTTGCATATGCGTTTGTTATGATGACAAGTGCTGGGTCCGTACATTGCATAATCTAATAGTTTTTTTTTCTATCTCAGGCATTATTATCAACCTTGGAGAGATCCTGCTTTGCAGCACACTGCAATAGAGCGCATGGAAGTAGAGCAGGCCTGCCGAAGCCTCTTGATTATATTTTCTAATACCTTCAGCGCTGGGTTGCTGCCAGGTGTTCCAGTTCTGTCACTTGGTGACGTTGAGAAGTCTGGCCTGTTCCAGTGGGAAAGAAACTCCATGGTTAAGCAACCGCACAGTTAGTTTGTTGAAGCTGGAACACAATTGACCAGGGGTATGGCTGTAGGGGGCAATCAACTGACCAGCCTACTCTAAGAGTTTTTGTTAGGAAGATATTTAGGGTGTGTACACTAGCTAGATAGCCCAAAACACAATTGCGGTAATGGATCCATAATCTTAAATATCAGCTCTCTGTCGTTGCTCGTTAGCTAAGGAATAGATTCTTATGTCATGCAACAAATTTTGTGCTCTCACTGCAGGTTCCAGGTCTCTTCTGTTGAACCACAGAGAAGGCATCCCTTAACAAGTGCTTTTGGATGATATTGCCTATAGTTTGCCGTCTATCTTTAGAAAAAATTGTGACATCCTGCCCAGGGCTTAATAGGATTAATAGGATACTCATATCAATAAGTTGTAACTTTTTTTTCCAGAAGCTCATCTGATAAGAAGCTCCAGGTTAAGCGTGCTTGGCCTGGAGCGATTTCAGGACGGGTGACCGACCGAGAACTTGTTTCCGGGTGCGCATGAGTGAGGACAAAGTACGCAAGAAAGATTAGTGTTGGTCTGTGGGGATAGTCTAGAGATCCTAGAGAGCTGCCAGGGGTAAGGCCCGGCCAGGGAGTGACTGTGGTGTTACATTTGGTATCAGAGCTGACCCTCGCGGTTATACGGGCGTGTGTGGGTCCGGGGCGCAGGCATGGGGTCTGTCGTGGCACATGTGCTGGTACTGGACGCACAGAGCTGACCCTCGCGGTTATACGGGCGTGTGTGGGTCCGGGGCGCAGGCATGGGGTCTGTCGTGGCACATGTGCTGGTACTGGACGCACAGACGTGTCCAAGAGGGGAAGTTCCTGGCCTGGGGCTGATCGACGAGGACGTCGGTCTTGTAAGGGGGTGAGTGTGTGACATCCTGACCCAGGGCTTAATAGGATTAATAGGATACTCATATCAACAAGTTATAACTTCTTTTTCGGAAGTTCATCTGAAAAGAAACTCTAAGATTAAGCGTGCTTGGCCTGAAGCGATTTTAGGATGGATGACCGACCGAAAACTTATTTTTAGGTGCATATAAGTCTGTAGGAAGAGATCCTGTGTTACAAAAATCTTCGTCCGGAAGAACATGCTTTTGATCTCGCCTTTTGATCTGCGTTCACATGGTGGGTCCGTTGTTGCTCAGCACGAGTCTTGGTCACGAGCACAAAGGAAAAACCTGTTTAGCTGGTGCATGGTTTGGCCATTTTGGTTTTGGTATTTGGCCGTTATATCGCATGAGCGGGGAACAATGCTTTGGGTTGTTGTCTTTTTTTTAATAATGGGTATTTTATTACTCAAATAGTATTAAGTAGTATTATACTTGGCCTTTGCATAACAAGATGTACACAGCTGCACCATGATTAGTTTGAGCCGAGAACTAAAGATAAAATAGACGAATTATATATCATAATGAGAAATTATAAGACGTCTAGATAGGAGGTGATCCAATCCGTAAATTATGCTGCCAGCTATGTTGAGAAAAGAGATGTCTCGCAGTATCCTCTAGCCTTGTGCACATCTCTGTAAAAAGGTCATGGTCCTCTAACCTGTGAAGACCAAATACGGAGTGTTCCGATAGATCACCTGTAAAAGAGTAAATACCATGTAAAAACTTTGTTTTTAAGAGGTATTTTCATCTTCCAAATTTTCTTATTGTCATAGGCTGGCACATCAGGTATAATCAACGCATTGTACATGGAAGCCATCGAGAATTTTCCACTCTCATGAAGATTTCATCGGAAAATATCTTTCCATGAGTTAATTGGATATTAGCCGGATGCTGAAGCTAGGCCTTCCAATTAGCAAGTCTAGGGCCAAATAAAGTCCTTCTGAACGTAACGTTTAGGTGGTTAGACCCCAACACATGGGCGAGTGTGTCACCCTTATGATGCACAATAGCATACAAGGCTAGATACTGTTCTCGAAGTGTAGCGATTCCTAGCCACTTAGTCTCTCAAAACCAAATCCCTAATCCATCCCTAATCGAAAATGATTCATGGCCGAAGAAATATTTTTTTGTTGCCATTAATCCGTCCCAAAAGTGTGAATCACTTGGTTTCCATAGAAGTTGTGGTAACGCTTTAGACCCAACATATTTTCGTTTAAATATTGTTTGCCAAATTTCATCCTTAGTAAGCAATCTGAAGAGCCATTTACCAAATAGGGCTGTATTTTTGACCTCCAGGTCCTGAATACTTAGCCCCCCTTGGTCTTTGGGAGAACAAACAACACTCCACTTAGCCAGTTTTTATTTTTTTTATTTTTGCTATCATCTTGCCAAAAGAATCTTGATCGAAAGAAATCCAATCTATTCAAGACTTCTTTTGGCAATAGGAAGAAGGATAACATATACAATACTATGTTAGACATGACTGAATTTATGAGAACCAACCTCCCACCAATGGACAATAGCTTGACTTTTTAACTACTTAAACATAACTGCAGTCTTTCCTCAACAATTTTTCATTCAGCATTTGTAAGTCTCCGATTAGTAATTTTGGGTTAGATCGATGCAGGTTTCTGGTGTTGGTTACTAGCATACATGATGCATCCTCCTGTTTAGTGAAGATGTTATCTAGCACTTATCACTCCACACAGCACCACATCATACAACAAACTAGCGAAAGTCCAAAGTTGGACCTATGTGCATATGCACATGGTTTTAAAAAATGTTATAATTGTGGAAAAAAAATCTGGAAATTATTCCACCCATGAACACAACTAATCTGTTTGGTAATTGGTTAAATGAGATTGATAAGAAAACAAAGGAACAAGTCCGTGTTGGGGTTTGTGTCTTAATTTAGACAATTTGGAATTATCGAAATGAGGCAGTGTTCAATAGGTGTGCAGATCCAAATTTTCTACAGGTTATTCACAGGGCGGCTTCATTGATTCATCCGTGGTCATACCTTCTTCCTGTGGAGCAGCGGGAGCCTTTGGATACTGGATGCAATCGCTTGATAGCGGTTGTTCAGGCTATATTAAACCAAGGTGGCCGGTTGCACTCTAGGCGCATTGGAGATGTCACATAGACTTTTTATAGCTTGATCCCTGTTTCGTTGGCTGATATTTGCAACCACTTTCGATTGACCCGTGAGCAGGATGTAAAAATACACTTAATACTTTGAATACTGGTTTAATAAATAAGGCTGTGTGCATTATTTTAATGCAGAGGCTGAGACACTTAGCTCCCATTTCGCAAAAATTAGCGCATGTAAAACTTTGTTGAAAAAAAAACAAGCTTAGAGCTCTTTGTTGAGAAAACAAATCTGGTGCTTCTAGAATTGCTTTTTTGATACACGATTTTTGTTTATTTTGTCAAGGACATACCCTATGTCCTTTGTCTTATCTTCACAAAACTTTATAGGAACATAGAAAGACACAAACATGTATGTTGTTTAAGTTCTTTTGAATTTTCAAAACATCTTCGTCGATTTATGGAGCCAAAACACCACCCTCAATAGCGAATCCAAAGCAAACCCACAATTCAACATCCTCTCCACTAAGCCCTTTACTTCTAGTGTATTTTAGGAGATTGGAGGGAATTATTTCAAATCCTAGAATACCCCCAATAGTCTGTTTACTACCTATAGTTTAGACGTGATAATTCCGAGATATGCCCACAAATTTTGTCCCATTCTAGTACTAGTGTATTTTTAGGAGGAGTATTTGAGAGGATTAAGTGAACACGAAATCCGTTCCCATCTTCAATCCTCTTGGAATGAAAATACTAGAGAAGTAAATAAGGCCTAAAACAACCTTTCGTTCCTTTGGCTCCCAACGACGTCGGCTGCCTCCCTGCGTGACCTTGTCAGCCGCATGCCCTCACGATGTCGCTCAGCTGCACAACTCCTCCCGCTCGGCGAGCGTAACCCCACGCCTTTCCTCGCCTTGTTGGCAAGCTCACCCTATGGCAGGGGCGGGCCCAGTTCAAGTCAAGGGTATTCAAATGAATACCCAAATTTTTTGGCAAAAAACTACACATATATACTCCCTCCGTTTCAAAATATAAGATGTTTTAGGTTTATAAAGCAAATGTATCTAGACACCTTTTAGTGTGTATATTCGAGTGAACCTACACACTAAAAGATGTCTAAATACATTTGCTTCACAAAGCTAAAACATCTTATATTTTAAAACGGAGGGAGTAGTTCATAGTAGGTATACATATGAGAAAAGAAAAGAAAAGAAGGAATATAGCACGCTATTCAGCCAGAATACACTACGTAATCCAACTATGCAGCATGGCCTATCTAACTTGGCCCAATTAGCTCTATCTCCTCCGTGACAAGCACTGCCCAGGCCAAACGCCACGCACGGACGCAACTGAACAGACTCGAGAACACGAGAAGTCTGGTCGTTCGCGTAAGTCGTAACTCCTCCCGATCATTTACGATTCCCCAACAAACTCGCTGCAAAATCGATAGAACCCTAGGAGCAACGATGGCGGGGAAGGAATCCCGGCCGTGGTGCGGACGTACCTCCGGTCCTCCGCCCTCCGCGTGCGTCTCCAGCCTTTCGCCTGTTCCTATCGCGTGTCGCCTAGAGCCCTGGACAGTCAGCAGCTCGACCAGAACGGCAGAGCGACGAAGGAATCCCACCGCCGGCTATTCGATACTCTTCAATACTCTGCAGTTTTGAAGTCTGAACCATTCATTCAGGTAGACCCAAAATTCAGAACACCTTCGATTCCAATTGAATTAGCTCGAATTCAGTATATCTTATTGATGCTTTTGTTTTGAATTTGTAGATTGTATAGGTTGCTGAAACTGGTGCTAGTATTGCCTGTTGCAACTGCTGGTGTTGAGAGGGTCTTTTCTTCAATGAACTTTATCAAGAACAAGCTAAGAAGTAAGATGGGCCAAAGATTCCTGAATGGTTGCTTAGTTACATTCATTGAGAGAGACTTTTTCTTGCAAGTTAAGGATGAGGACCAAGCCATGAAGGATCGAAAAGTTATCCTATAACTTGTAAGCTTTCCTTTTATTTTCCTACTTTCTATCTTAGCTTATATTCCAGATGTTTCTTATTTGTTATGTTGAACAATTGGAATTTACATAAGTTGATCAATTTCATGTTATAATCTATTATATGAATCTGCGATACTATAATACTAGGCTCAAATTGTTTAATATCTTGTGTCGTATCTTCTGTGTACTATACTGTTAGAACTATATGATGATGCAACCATAATATACATCCCAAAAACTAGGCGTTAGACAGCAAAAAAAAAAATTACCCCATTGAAATTTTGAATACACACTCTCAAAATCCTGGGCCCGCCGCTGCCCTATGGGACATGTGCGGGCGGATGCCATTCCAAGACATGTACGGGTGGCGCCGTCGTGACCCAGGCGGCCAGGCGTCAGAGGAAACTGGTGTGGCTTCCTACACACCACTGCTCCACCGCATGAGCACCATTAGACTGCGGGCCGTGCACGCTAGGGGTGGAGAGCAATCGGCAGCCCCCAGAGGCAGCTTTTCTTCAGATGGCGGTGCTTGAGCACGATAGGGGAGTCACGATGCTAGGGGAAGTTGGCCGGACTTGCATAGCATCACATCGGGAGTGGTGGAGAAGGTGGCGTGGGGGTGTGCGATGGGTGGCGGCGATGTGGTTCTATGGGGATGGTGCCGCACGGTGGTTGGCTCCGGAGAGATATATTGGAGGGGAAGATATGACACATATGCCTACTTTGTCGACGAGATCAACAAGATTCTTCAGGATTTTTTTTTTAAATTATGTGAAAAAAGGTCTAGGGTTCAAAATAGACCGGAATTGTGACAACTTCGAAGTGTCAATATACGGATTTGAAGTTCAGAGTTCGAATTATCTTTCATCTACAAGTCCAAGGCTTATCGTCAAAAAAGAAGTCCAAGGCTTGTTTTGGGCTTCTCTCGGCCGCCGTCGTCTCAAACTCTCAATCAATACCCTTCCACCATATCTTCGATCTAAAGGAGATCCGCAGACAAAAAACATCGGCCGCGCCATGGCTACCTCTCCTCCCCTCTTCCTACTCGACCGCCTTGTGCGTACCGGCGATATCAAGTTCCAAGGGCGTGTACTTACCTCTGAAGACAAGCAGGCGATCGGCTTCGAAGAGCAGGAGGAAGCCGACGCGATGATGCGGAACCTCGTGCTAGGAGCGGATCTCGACGGTTTGCCGGCCTGTTCCTCGCTGATCCTCCAAGGCGGCGGCCGGTTTTCATGTATCCATACCATCGACAAGGACCTGATTGTGATCGTAGCGGAAGTTCCTAGAGTCGACTACCACTACCACTATGTCTACCTCATCTACAACGCCATCGACAGGTCGCTCCGCATGATCCCAACCGAGTTCATCCGTGACCCTCCCGTCCGTACGGATTATGCTCTGGTCGCGCGCGAAGATGACGAGGACAGGTCATACGCCCTGGTTCTTCCGGGTACCGACCTTGAAGGTGATGCGGCTCTCTTTCTGTGGCTGTCCTCATCGTCCGACTCGCCATGGACGACGGCGAAGAAGGCTAACTTCCCCTCTCAATGGCTCTCTGATACTGCTAGCCCGTTCCTCGCCCAACAAGTGTTCTCCTTCCGTGGTCGTGGTTACTGGGTGGATCTCTTGTGTGGCGCCATGTACTGTGAGTGCAGCGATGTGCTCTCTCAAGACATTACTCCCGTGGACGTCAAGTCCATTCTCCTGCCCGTGGGTTGCCAGGAGTACTTAGGCTCCAAAGCTGACATTGTAGATCCGAGAGGCTTTCGAGCCATGGCCCCTTCTGGAGACTCGATCAGATTTGTCTCCATCGACGGCTACCTTGAGCCCGTGGATCTTAAGGACTGCAAGGTGCGGGTCTGGAGACTGATCATGGAGGATATGAGCTGGGCTGTGGAATATGAGCTCAAGCTGGCTAGCCTGTGGAGTGAAGTTGAGTTCAAAGGGAACAGTACTGTGCCAGATTGGCTGGCACCGAAGCACCCCTTGCTTAGCACACATGAAGATCATGTCATCTACGTACTTTGCACTGGGCAGCTCTCGCCGCCGTGGCGACGTCTTCTCACCATACAAATACAATCCATGCTGTATGGTTCGCGTAGACTTGCGGAGTAAAACTTTCAACTGCACAGACCTCACTGAGGAGGCGCGCAACATCATAGGCGACGGCGTTCATGTTCCTCTCTACAGCAACATCATGGACGAAGCACAAGAAGATAATCGTGACTCATGAGATATGATTTTTTTTCTTAGTTCTTTTATAACAAGATGTTTCTCCGGCTCATGTTAGTCCCTGTTTATTCTGCTGCTACTATATATTGTTGAGTGAGAATCTGTTGCTTGGAATATGAAAAAAAGGGGGTCTATTTTGGGTTTTCCCGAAACTGATTGCGCCAGAGGTAAGACATATTTTTTCGGACACCACAAACAAAGCCCGAGCTTCATGGTGGCCGTTTTTTTTTTCTTAAATTTTTTAAAACTGTTATTTGTAAATTTTTAATAAATCCAAAACAAATATTCTAGGTGTATATATATATATGCTGAACTCTACTGGCGTTAAAATTTCAGTTTAGGATCGACCAGTAACTTGGCTCAAGGTATTGACTCTGACCCCGCGTCGCTCAACCCGAGCGGCACGGGAGAAACCCTAGCGCTGCCGCCAGGTCGATCTCCTCCCCTCCTCGTCCTCCGCCGCTGCCGCCGGCCTCTCTACGGTGGCGGTGACCTCGGCCTCCAAAGGCGGCGCGGGGAGAGCTCGCGGTGGACGCGCGGAGCGTTGCGGTCCCTCTCGCGGCGGCGGGGCTGCGGTGGCGGCGTGCTGCTGTACGGTGGCGGAGCGTGGCTCGGCGTCAAGAGGTGGACTCGTGGGCTCGCTGGCGCTGGGCGGAGCTATGGCTCGGAGCTCTGCGGTGGTGAGCCTGGATCCCGGGGCGGCGGCCCTGGTCGGTGGCGGTGGGTGAGGCTCGGGCCTCCCTCAGCGGCGTGGCGCGGTGATGTGCATGGCCAAGGCGGTGCTGCTCCGGCGATGGTGCTTGGTGTAGTGCTGGCGATGACCTCTGCCTTCCCGGCAGCTCGTCCGTCGAGGTCTGGTGGTGTGGCAGCCCTCCTCCCTTGCTCTGATGGTGGTGTGCTTTGGCAGTGGCTGGCGCGCTAGACTCCCGTGGTGGCAGCAAGGTTGTGGGTGGTCGCCTGATCTGGGTGGCCAGATCGATCTTCGAGGTTGGTGGTGGCCCTGGCATGGTGTTGGCGTAGTCACCACGTCAGGGGTTTGTGGTTCAGTGGTCGCGTGGGCTGGCTCGGCCGGTTGCGTGAGGTGGATGTCCAGAAGCTCCAGGCAAAAGTTCAGCCTGGCTTTTGCCGGCCAGCGGTGGCGGCGCCTACGGGCATCGTTCTTTTCTTGAAGATGCCGCTGTGGAGTCTTCTTCGACTGCGCCTAGCCTCGGGGCAAGCTCTTCGGGTGAAAGCCTATACCCGGCTAGGTTAGGTGACGAGCGCCGTGTTGGCGTCACTTTCCTCCTTTGGGATGTCACCTTGAAGATCTTGCCCCCTCTGTGCCACTTGGTGGGCTGGACGCACACGGCATTGTGGTCGGTTGGCCTACAATGTGAGGGGTTCCGCGTGGTGGCTTGCGCGGCAACGACGATGCTGATGAGTGATGGTTTGGTCGCGGCAATGACTTTGATAGTCAGATTCTGTTCCGGCGTGTCCGAGGGACTTCGCGTTGATCTTCCCCTGCCGTGAAATCGGAGCTGCGGTTGCTTGGACTTGTGGCGACGATGCCCTGTCAGAATCATATTCTTCGCCTGGACTTGTCGCCTGATCTTCGAGGTTGGTGGTGGCACAGAGTATGATTCTGTCAGAATCGAGCTGTACGGTTGCTTGGACTTGTCGCCTGATCCGGTCGTGATGGTCTTCTTCGGCGCAAGTCTTGCATATCTCCTCTTCAGAGCTCATTGTCAGAATCGAAGCTGCTAGTCTCCTGTGCAAGGAGTCATCTGTTTGGCATAGGCCAACATAGGTCTCATTAGGCTGTTGCGGTGAGGTCTTCTTTGGTGGTCTTTCTTCGGTGAAGTCGGAGTCGCTGGCTCGTGTAGGAGTGATGACGATGACGCCGGCCGGCAACCTTGACGACGACTCTCGTTTGCAGCAGTGTGTGTGCGGTTGGCTGTGTGCGCCCTCGCGACTGTCGTGTTCCATGACGGTCGTCGAGGGTCTTTGTATCGATTTTTGGCCGATTTCCCGCTAATTAAATGACCAACTCTCTTCTTCTTAATTAATGAAAATGGCAAGTCTTTTGCCTCATTTAAAAAAATCAGTTTAAAATATGTTGTATTCTAGGCTACATAAAAATAATAAATCTAACAAATTTTGAACTGTTGAAAACATGCATTGTTCAGCATACCTAGATCCACAATTTTTCTATTTTTTTGCTGAGCCTAATGTACAATAAATTTTGGTTTGATTTTTGGTACACTAGTAGATCTTTTATTTTATTTTTTAAATTTAATATTAGTTTTGATTATTAATTTAAAAATGAGGTCTATGTAGCTCGGGAGCCATTTTTCCGTGCCACATATATATAGCTAGGTGCACACGAAATACTAGAGCTACCTAGGAACGAGGAAACTTGTGAAGGCGGAGCATTAGGACATCTCTAGCGGCCCGACGCAAACAGACCGCTGGTGACCGTTCGGTCTGATTTTGATCGGGACCTGGAAAAACCTAGCCTAGCGGCCCGAGACATATTGAATACCCTGTCCGTGGTGACGCATTTGTGACCCAAATTTGGCTTGGGATGCATCACTGTGGAGAACACGCTTGTCCTTCCTCCTTGACCTTGGACTCGTCTAGCAAGGACAACGATTTATTATGTTTGACCCATGCCGATATCCATCTATGCGCCCACCATGAATGGCTCGCGCCAGATGCTTTGCGACCGTGCGCCAACCATGAATGGCATGCACGATACGCTTCGTGACTGTGCGTCGCCAAGAATGGCCTCGAGCGGCCGCGTTCGACTCTATGCTACCATGAATGGCCTGAGCTCTTTGATTCCTATCTGTGACAATGGTTGCGCGTCCTCTTCCCTTTGAAAGGTTTCGTCCACGGCCAAGGCCATACCATAGACCCTTTGCTGGCCACCCCTATCCCCAGTCTTCTGACACCATGGCACCCTGACCCTTCAAGAAGGTTAGGGATGACGATGAGGCTGACTCTCCTCGTTCCAAGACGAAGAAGTGGCAGCGAGACATGCCCTATATGAACGTCGACTATGCCTAGGCCCTATACCACAAATATGTGCAGGTGGGGGTGACCTACGACGACTGGTTGCTCAACACTTGACGGGTACAAGTGCCACTGGTTCCGCATTCCGGTCGGGAGAGGCGGGACGAGATTCTGCACAGGCGCGCGGTCCTACCACCAGATCTGCGGAAGCACCCCAACTTCGCCGCCATGTCGTGGCCGTGGGATGCGCCTATAGAGGAGTGGCCTCCTCGGCGATGCCCACTAATACTACATGCCTCCTAGGGCGAGATGCCGCCATCAACAAGCGCCTCCTCTGCGACAGCAAGCCCCTCCTCCGATCACGGAGGAGGTAGTTGATACGTCTCAAACGTATCTATAATTTTTGATGCTCCATGCTTGTTTATGCACCATTTGCTTTGTGTTTTGTTACACTTCGTGGCATTTTTATGCATTTTCGGGAATTAACCTATTAACGAGATGCCACAATGCTAGTTCCCTGTTTTCTGCTATTTTTGTGTTTCAGAAAAGTTACACAGGAAATATTCACGGAATTGGACGAAACAAAAGCCAAAGTTCCTATTTTTCCTGACACGAGACGGAGTCCAAAGCAGAGACGGAGGGGGCCCAGAGGGCAGCCACACCATGCCATGGCACGGGCCACCCCCTGGCTGCGCCAGGCTATGGTGTGGCCCCCTTATCCACCTCCTAACATCGCCCTTCCGCCTATATATTCTTCTCGATGAGAAAACCCTAGGGGCCCGAACTCTTTTCCAGAAAACATATTGCAAGCCGCCGGCGTCATCGACACGAGATCGGGAGGGTCCAGAACCTCTTCCCGGCACCCTGCCGGAGAGGGGAATCACCATCAGAGGCCTTCTTCATCACCATGCCTGCCTCTAAAGTAATGTGTGAGTAGTCTACCTTGGACTACGGGTCCATAGCAGTATCTAGATGGATGTCTTCTCCTCCATGTGCTTCATGTTTAGTTCTTGTAAGCTGCCTATCATGATCAAGTTCATCGTTATGTAATTCTACATGTTGTGTTTGCTGGGATCCGATGAATATTTAGTACTATGTCAAGTTGATTTGTGATTTATCATCTCTATGTTGTTTATGATCTTGCATGCTCTCTGTTGCTAGTAGATATCTTGGCTGAGTAGATGCTAGTGACTCCAAGAGGAAGTATTTATGCTCGATAGTAGGTTTATGCCTCTGGTAACTTGGGGGAGTGACAACAACCTCTAATGTTGTAGATGTGCTGTTGCTACTAGGGATAAAACAACAATCTTATGTCCAAGGACATTTGTGTTGTTTACTTTACACACTTTGCTTAAGGCGATAATCTGTTGCTTGCAACTTAATACCCAACGGTTGTTCGGATAATATCCGGTGGGTAGATTATTAGTCATAGATGCATGATACGTCCCAAACGTATCTATATTTTTTGATGCTCCATGCTTGTTTATACACTATTTGCTTTGTGTTTTGTTACACTTCATGGCATTTTTATGCATTTTCTGGAACTAACCTACTAACGAGATGCCATAGTGCCAGTTCCCTGTTTTCTGCTATTTTTATGTTTTAGAAAAGCTACACAGGAAATATTCTCGGAATTGGACAAAATAAAAGCCAAACCTGCTATTTTTCCGAAGCGTAACAAAGTCCGAAGATGAGATGGAGGGGGGCCAGAGGCCAGGCTCACCCTAGGGTGGCGCGGCCTGCCCCTGGCCCACGCCACCAGGGGGTGAGACCAGCTGGTCCACCTCCTGACGCCTCCCTTCCGCCTATATATTCCCCTCAATGGGAAAAAACTAAGGACGGATCTCTTTTCCTCGAAACATACTGCAAGCCGCCGCCATCGTCATCGCGAGATCGGGAGGATCCGGGATCTCTTCCCGGCACCTTTCCGAAGAGGGGAATCCCCGCCGGAGGCCTTCTTCATCACCATGGTCGCCTCCGGAGTAATGTGTGAGAAGTCTACCTTGGACTATGGGTCCATAACAATAGCTAGATGGTCGTATCCTCCACCATGTGCTCCATGTTTAGATCTTGTGAGCTGCCTATCATGATCAAGATCATCTTTGTGTAATTCTACATGTTATGTTTGTTGGGATCCGATGAGTATTGGTACTATGTCAAGTTGATGTGCTGAATATTATATTTATGTTATCTCTATGTTGTTTATGATCTTGCGTGCTCTCTGTTGCTAGTAGATATCTTGGCCGAGTAGATGCTAGTGACTCCAAGAGGGGGTATTTATGCTCGATAGTTGGGTTCATGCCTCTAGTAATCTGTGGGAGTGACATAAACCTCTAAGGTTGTAGATGTGCTGTTGCCACTAGGGAGAAAACAACATTCTTGTGTCCAAGCATATTTGCTTTGTTTACTTTACGCACTTTGCTTAATGCAATTATTTGTTGTTCGCAACTTAATATCCAATGGTTGCTCGGACGACATCCAGAGGGTGGATTATTAGTCATAGATGCAGTTGGATTACGGTCTATGTATTTTGTCGTAATGCCCAGAGTGAATCACATAGTGATCCTCATGACATATGTGTGTTATCTTTACTCTATCAATTGCCCAACTGTATTTTTTTTACCCAGCATGTTGTTATTTATCTTATGGAGAGACACCACTAGTGAACTGTGGACCCCAGTCCAATTTCTTTTACATTGCTATTACCGTTTACTATTTTACTTGCTTATTTACATTCTCGCATACTATTACCTTTTATCACTCGATACGCTCAATCCTTTGTTTACAGCAAACCGGTGAGATTGCCAACCTCATCGTAAGTTAGGGCAAAGTTCTTGGTTGTGTTGTATGCAGGTTCCACGTTGCTGCTAGTGCAAAGCAAAGCCTTGGACGAGGCGCCGTATAAATTGTCTGGAGCTGTCGCGAAGCTAGCAAGCATCAACCTTCTGAAGTTTGGCTTTCTCCTACTGGTCTGATTAAACCTTGGTTTCACAACTAAGGGAAACTTGCTGCTGTGCTCATCATATCTTCCTCTTGGGGTTCCCAACTGGGTGTATAACATGCACTATCAATGCAGTTGGATTACGGTCTATGTATTATATTGTAATGCCCAAGTGAATCTCATAGTGATCCTCATGACATGTACATGCATTGCTTGCATTCTTTATTCTGTCAATTGCCCAACTGTAATTTGTTTACCCAGCATGTTATTTATCTTTATGGAGAGACACCTCTAGTGAACTGTGGACCCCGGTCCATTCTTTTACATTCATATTACCGTTTACTATTTACAAGCATTATTTACTTTCTCGCAAACAACTATCTTTTACCACACAATGCGTTTAATTCTTTGTTTACAGCAAACCGGTGAGATTGACAACCTCACTGCAAGTTGGCGCAAAGTACTTTGGTTGTGTTGTGTGCAGGTTCCACGTTGCCGTTGGTGCAAAGCTACGCCCCAGATAAGGCGCCATATATAAATTATCTAGAGCAATCGCCAAGCCAGCTAGCATCAACCTTCGTAAGTTGGTTCTTTCTCCTACATGTTCGATTAAACCTAGGTTTCGTACTGAGGGAAGACTTGCCACTATGCTCATCATACCTTCCCCTTGGGGTTCCCAACTGGGCGGCTAGCACCGCTATCAAGCAATTTTTCTGGCGCCGTTACCGGGGAGAAAGAGGATTTCTGCAAGGGGAGTCTCTCGCTTCCAATCTTTTACTTTGTTATTGTTTTGCTTACTTTATTTACTTTATTTTTGCTTGCATATTTTTATCAAAAATACAAAAAATTAGTTCCTTTATAGTTGTTATTTTTGCTTGTCTGCTTTTAGTCTTGCTAGAATGGGTACTCCTGAGAACACCAAGTTGTGTGATTTTACTAGCACCAACAACAATGATTTTATCTGCACTCCTATTGCACCACCTGCTCTTGAGGCAAATTTTTATGAGATTAAACCTACTTTGTTGAATCTTGTTATGAAAGAGCAATTTTCTGGTGCTAGTACTGATGATGTTGCAGCTCATCTCAACAATTTTGTTGAGTTATGTGAGATGCAAAAGTATAAGGATGTAGATGATGATATTATTAAGCTTAAGTTTTTTCCTTTCTCTTTAAGAGGAAGAGCTAAGGATTGGTTGCTATCTTTGCCTAGAAATAGTATTGATTCTTGGGTTAAGTGTAAGGATGTTTTTATTGGAAAATATTATCCTCTTGCTAAGATTATATCTTTGAGAAGTGATATTATGAGGTTTAAACAGTTTGATAATGAACATGTTGCTCAAGCTTGGGAAAGAATGAAATCTTTGATAAAGAATTGTCCCACTCATAGACTGACTACTTGGATGATTATCCAAACCTTTTATGCAGGACTAAATTTTTCTCCAAGAAATCTCTTGGATTCAGCTGCTAGAGGTACTTTTATGTCCATCACCTTGGGCACCACAATGATGCTTCTTGATAGTATGATGGTACATTATTCTGAGTGGCACACCGAGAGAGCTCCACAAGGTAAGAAGGTAAATTCTGTTGAAGAAACCTCTTCCTTGAGTGATAAGATTGATACCATTATGGCTATGCTTGCTAATAATTGAGCTCATATTGATCCTAATAATGTTCCTTTAGCCTCTTTGGTTGCTCAAGAAGAGCAAGTTGATGTAAACTTCATTAGAAATAATAATTTCAACAACAGTGCTTATAGGAACAATTTTGCTAGCAACAATTATAGGTCGTATCCTTCTACCAATGGTAATGGTTATGGCAACTCTTATGGTAATTCCTCCAAAAACACTAGGGGCGCGCCCTCTGATCTTGAAGTCATGCTCAAAGACTTCATTAGTAAACAAACTGATTTTAATAAGTCTGTTGAGGAAAAGTTGGGTAAAATTGATGTTCTTGCTTCTAAAGTTGATAGCCTTGCTCTTGATGTTGAACTTCTGAAACTAAAGGTTTTGCCTCATGATGTGAAAGAAAGTAAGACTTTGAATGCCATTCAGGTTTGAATTGATGATAATGTTAGGATGTTAGCAGAAATGCATGCTAGGTGAGAAAGAGAAGATGAGATGGCTAGAAATACGCAGGTTTGTGCTGTTACCACCACTAGTGATGTTGTTTCAAATGCTAGCACACCTCCTACTTTGATTGGTGTTGAGAAAACTCCTACTCCTTGTGCGAAAAAGCCTAAAACTGCAAAAACTTTTTCTAATAAAAGTGCTGAAATTTTTCGGAGTATGGGAGACAATAGCTCTACTACCTTTAATGATTTTGATGTTGATGGTTGCAATATTTCTGAAGTAATTTTGTTCTTGCAAAAGCTTGCTTTAAGTCCTATTGCTAGTTCTAAGAATGTGTTTTTTACAAAGCATATTATGAATGCTCTCATGCAAATTAGAGAGAAAAAGTTGAAACAAAAGGTTTCCATTCCCAAAAAGTTAGAAGATGGTTGGGAGCCCATCATTGAGATGAATGTGAATGATTTTGATTATCATGCTTTATGTGATCTTGGTGCAAGTATTTCTATTATGCCTAGAAAAATTTATGATATGCTTGGTTTACCACCGCTTAAAAGTTGTTATTTTGATGTTCCTCTTGCTGATATTGCTAAGAAGAAACCTTTGGGAAGGATTAATGATGTTCTTATTATGGTTAACAATAACCTTGTTCCCGTTGATTTCCTTATTTTGGATATTGAATGCAATGCTTCTTGTCCTATTATTTTGGGAAGACCTTTTCTTAGAACTGTTGGTGCTATTATTGATATGAAGGAAGGCACCATTAAATATCAATTCCCACTCAAGAAAGGTATGGAACACTTCCCTAGAAAGAGAAAGAAATTACTTTTTGACTCTATTCTTAGAGCAAATTATGAACTTGATGCTTCATCGCTTGAAATTACTTGATTTCCACTTTCTGCGCCTAGCTCAAAGGCGTTAAAGAAAAGCACTCTTGGGAGATAACCCAATGTTTTCTTTTCAGTACTTTTTATTTTTGTTGAGTCTTGGAAGTTATTACTACTGTAATGATCTCTCCTTATCATTTTTATTTCGTTTTTGTGCCAAGAAGAACCTCTAATTGGAGGAAGGTAAGATTTGGGGAAGTTGTTGTCCTGAAACAGATTTCTGCGCTGCACCATAAAAAATTGTGAAAATTCTCAGAACGTCTTTTTGATCTGCAATTTCTTGTGCACATGCCCCAGCTTATTGCCTAACTTTCATTAGTTTTGCACTTTTCGATTTGAGCAACATAAGATTTTAAAAAAATCGATATTTATCAGCTGTTCTGATTTGACAGATTCTGCCACTATTTGTGTTTGCCTCTTGATCGCTTTCTTTTTTAGTTCTTTTGATCACGGAACTTTTGAGGAAGTTGCTACAATAGCTTATGCTTTAATGGGTGTTATACTTGAGTTGAAACTAAACCAAAAGGGTGGATTTACTATCGTGCTTACACTAATGTTGCTAATAAGAATTGTGTGATGTTTTGTATCAAGGAAGTTTTCAAGTGTAGGGAAAGGAGAATGATGAGATGAGATGAAGTATGGACAAAAGCTGAAGCTTGGGGATGCCCATGTCACCCCAAAATATATCCAAGAGGTACAAGCGTCAAAGCTTGGGGATGCCCCGAGGCACCCCTTCTTCATCGACAAATATCAGGTCACCTTCTAAGACACTATATTTTTATTGCTTCGTATTCTATGTATTTTTTCGGAGCGTCTTTACTTTCGCTTTCAGTTTTATTTTGTTTTGTTTGCTGCAATAAATGGTTGGAACCCAACATATTTCTCTTGTAAAAGACGCACTCCATTTTTCATTGCCAAGAACACTCTAGTTTTCACTCTTTTCGTTCAACGAGTGTTGTCTTTTTCTAGTACTGCGTTTAGCTTTCATTTTTTGCCTTGATTTTTGTTCAGAACTTGTTATTTCTTTGAAGCAAGGTGTATTTATACCTCTGGTCTATGTTGGTTTTCATCTTTAAAAGTTGATTCAAAAAGATTGATTGGTGTTGGAAAAGAGAAAAAAGTTGCATGCCTATAGTGGTACAAATGGGAGCTTGTTTAGACTGTGGCTTAGACTTTTGCATGTCATGCTTGATATTATTTTAATTATATTCTTAATAGTTTTTGCTGTATCATGACTTGTCTCAAATGACTGAGATTGGTTAATGTGCCTTTGAAAGAATCATGCGTTGTTTTTATTATATAGGAGCATATTATTGTGGTTTTCTCCTTTGATGCTTTATTTGGGTTGACTTGGCGCATGCTTACACCATGTTTGACTACAAACCAGTCGCCTAAAGCCTCTATGATCATTTGGTTTTTGACTTGTGATGCCACTTTATGCTTTGGTTAATAATGTTTTGTCGCTATGCATGATTCTGGCCGTTATTGCTCTCTTAGTTGGTCGCTCCCAATCTTTTGCTAGCCTTCATCTGTACTAAGTATGAGCTCTACTCGTGCATCAAACTACCAAAAACAAAGTTATTCCAAAGAGTCCACTATAAATTCCAATACATGGTATTTACAAGCCATTCCAAGTAAATTTTCATGTGCTACCTTTCAAAAAACCTTCAAAATACTTCTTATTTTGTGACACTATTTTCAGCTCATGGGGACGTAGTGGTCGGATTTCCAATCTTCCAAATTGTTATATTTCAAAAAAGAAAAAAAGGGAAAAAAGAAAAGAAAAAGCACTCCTCCATGGTATGTAAAGTTGGTGGGCACCCGATGGTCGGTTGGCCATGGTTTGTGAAAGGAAAAGTAGGGAGAAGTGCCAAGCTTTATAAAAGAGCACAAATGTGCCAATCTCTCTCAAAACTTGCTTAATATGGAAGATAGTAAGAACCCTATTGCTAGTCGTTGACAAAGAACAACCACCTCTCAAAACAATTTTTATCTCTGTTTTACAAATGAAAAGCTCTAGCACATGTTTAATCCCTGATTCCCTCTGCGAAGGGCCTTTCTTTTACATTTATGTTGAGTCTCCACCTTCTACCTTTATGCACCGTCTAAGAGAGCATAGTTATCATTCTGAGTATAATATGCATAGTCCCAAAATTTATTATTGATTGATTCATGATTATGGTTTTGCTTGTTCTTAAATTATTTGTATCTAGTCACCCTCTTAAACTTGAAGGTGTCCTATGCATTTATGTTTTGCTACTCCATGGGGGACAAGCTGAATACCACTTTGTTATGTTTTTTTATATGCTTGAAACACACACTTGACTTTCAATGTATTATTACTCATGATCTTTTGTTTGTGCTACTTTTCATGTTATAACATGGTTGCTAAGTTTTATTATCAAGATTATGTCTTTTATGCCCATGTTTAGAGTACTTTGATCTCAGCACTTAATGCTCTACATCGTTTGATCAAGATTGTGTTGGTGCATGTCACCTCAAAAATTATTGTTTTGTTATCACTTACCTACTCGAGGACGAGCAGGAGTTAAGCTTGGGGATGGTTGATACGTCTCAAACGTATCTATAATTTTTGATGCTCCATGCTTGTTTATGCATCATTTGCTTTGTGTTTTGTTACACTTCATAGCGTTTTTATGCATTTTCCGGAACTAACCTATTAACGAGATGCCACAGTGTCAGTTCCTGTTTTCTGTTGTTTTTGTGTTTTAGAAAAGTTATACATGAAATATTCTCGGAATTGGACGAAATGAAAGCCGAAGTTCCTATTTTTCTCAACATGAGACAGAGTCCAAAGCAGAGACGGGGGGGTGGGGGGGGGGGCAGAGGGCAACCGCACCATGCCATGGTGCGGGCCACCCCCTGGCCGCATCAGGCTATGGTGTGGGCCCCTGGTCCACCTCCTGACATCGCCCTTCCGCCTATATATTCTTCTCGATGAGAAAATCCTAGGGACCCAAACTCTTTTCCAGAAAACATACTGCAAGCCGCCGGCATCGTCGACGCGAGATCGAGAGGGTCCAGAAGCTCTTCCCGGCACCCTGCCAGAGAGGGGAATCACCAACGGAGGCCTTCTTCATCACCATGCCTGCCTCCGGAGTGATATGTGAGTAGTCTACCTTGGACTACGGGTCCATAGCAGTAGCTAGATGGATGTCTTCTCCTCCATGTGCTTCATGTTTAGATCTTGTGAGCTGCCTATCATGATCAAGATCATCGTTATGTAATTTTTGATGTTGTGCTTGTTGGGATCCGATGAATATTAAGTACTATGTCAAGTTGATTTGTGATTTATCATCTCTATGTTGTTTATGATCTTGCATGCTCTCTGTTGCTAGTAGATATCTTGGCCGAGTAGATGCTAGTGACTCCAAGAGGGAGTATTTATGCTCAATAGTGGGTTCATGCCTCTGGTAACTTGGGGGAGTGACAACAACCTCTAAAGTTGTAGATGTGCTGTTGCTACTAGAGAGAAAACAATAATCTTGTGTCCAAGGATATTTGTATTGTTTACTTTACACACTTTCCTTAAGGCGATAATCTGTTGCTTGTAACTTAATACCCAACGGTTGTTCGGATGATATCCGGCGGGTGGATTATTAGTCATAGATACAGTTGGATTACGGTCTATGTATTATGTTGTAATGCCCAAGTGAATCTCATAGTGATCCTTATGACATATACATGCATTACTTGCATTCTTTATTCTGTCAATTGCCCAACTGTAATTTGTTTACCCAGCATATTATTTATCTTTATGGAGAGACACCTGTAGTGAACTGTGGACCCTGGTCCATTCTTTTTCATTTATATTACCGTTTACTATTTACAAGCATTATTTACTTTCTCGCAAACAACTATCTTTTACCACACGATACGTTTAATTCTTTGTTTATAGCAAACCGGTGAGATTGACAACCTCACTGCAAGTTGGGACAAAGTACTTTGGTTGTGTTGTGTGCAGGTTCCACATTACCACTGGTGCCAGATAAGGCGCCATATATAAATTTTCTGGAGCAATCGCCAAGCCAGCTAGCATCAACCTTTGAAAGTTGGTTCTTTCTCCTACTGGTTCGATTAAACTTTGGTTTCGTACTGAGGGAAGACTTGCCGCTGTGCTCATCATACCTTCCTCTTGAGTTTCCCAACTGGGCGGCTAGCACTGCTATCAGTAGTGCCGGTCGAGAATTACCAACCTTTGGACCTCATGGAGGAGGAAGTCATCAAAAGGCGATCTACGACTCCAAGCTCGTCGAGCTCTCCCAGTGGGAAGGTCGGGCGATGCAGCTGCGGGAGTCGGCCATCAAGTGCGACTGTGTCATGATACCACATGCGACGCCACACCGTGGGACCTGCCCCGCCTCCCCCGCCAGCGCCCGCACCGCCAACATGCTGGGGCCACGTGGTGTGGGAGTCACCGCCACATCCTCCTAGGTCCACGTGGCTTGAGAGCCGCCACAGTATAGGCTCCTCCGACACTGCTAGCAGGTTGGGGCAACGGGGTGTGGGAGTTGCGGCAGCACCACTAGGCTCCTTCGGCAGCGGCAGCGCTGACTTCAGGACTGGCAATGACCCCCCTAGCCGTTCCCCCGACGATAGTCGTCGACCTGGCCGGGAAGGACGAGGACGATGACGAGTAGCTGGCGGCCACGACGAGGAAGACCCTACTGTTAGAGTTTTTATTTTCATGTTTTTTATTTTCCTTTGTATTATGTAAATTACTTTTCAAATGAATGTCACGTTTTTAAAGGAATGCATCCGGCCGCTAGGTTATTCCTGACCTAAACATACAGTGGCAAAAAAAATGTCCGTCTTTCTATCCCGTAGCCCCCGACTCAAAAGATCCAAATCTATAAGGGTTCCATGGTTTGGTTCTTCCGTTGGGCTAGGATTAAGTCGTTTAGTGTTACAACGTACGTTAGCTCGGAAAACAATAAGGTATAGACACGATTATATTTTTGTATTACTCACGGACTCTTCATAGTTGATCGGAACAAATACGCATCCGTGACGTGAAAGACTAGAACGCGCCTGTGAAAGACTAGAACGCCTGATGGATTCAATATCATCAAAGATGCGTCTGTCACGCCCGGCTGCCTGCTTGACGATATTCTCGGCAAACTGCCCGACGAACCCACTGCCGTACAGCCGGAGAGGAACAAGAGCTGCACGTGCGGCTCGCACAGCACTAGGCCGATTTGTGTCCTCAAGGTCCGTATATCTTCACGATTGTAGTCCAAAGCCACAAATCTAAATCATGTTGAAGAATCTCGGTTAGATTGGGAATTGGAGATATCCTCCAGATC
Source organism: Dactylis glomerata (assembly GCA_007115705.1). Lineage (NCBI taxonomy): Eukaryota > Viridiplantae > Streptophyta > Magnoliopsida > Poales > Poaceae > Dactylis > Dactylis glomerata. The sequence goes on along the minus strand of QXEO01001278.1, from coordinate 2,557,817 downwards.
TCATGTATTATTTGTCTAGCACAATCCATTAATTGATGAGTATTGATCTTGGCTGTAAGAGATTCTCGATACCGCAAGTACCATCCATGTGCATACATATTTGCCCGGGCAAGAGATCGGACTAAGAAAAGCAGACAATGAAAGCCATGGACGCGATCCGACACAGCTTGGAGAAACAACAACGTCGGTTTCCGGCGTGTATTGCCAGTGGGGAAAAGGCGACCATATTGCGAGTGTGTCAGTATGAAATACAAGATCCGGTTGCCAGAAGACATACGAGAGGCAAGAGATCGAGCACGGCCATGTCCAGCGGCAAAAAAATACTTCATGGCTTCCAGCAATCGACCGTCTTATGTCATTGGGGAAAAAAGATACTTCCGGGCTTTCAGCAATTGAGCGTCTCAGGCAGTCGTTGCTTCTTTGGTTGCGATTAGGGAAAACCATGAAGGACAAAAAACTAGACAGCAGGAAACACTACATCGACAACAACTGCAGGCTAGACATGGATATCAGACGTGAGGACTCAATATCAGATCTCACGATAAGCATAAGATGATAAGAAGGGTTAGTACAAGGCTAATTTAAATATCCGCTACTCCAGCTCCAACCTCCGTTGTTGTCAACAATCGCCTCCAAGAGCATGGCCGGACAAGGTGACAATCATTGAAAAAAGGGACTTTTCTTAGGTATAGTTCATGACTCACTGATGGACAAGATAAAGGGAATTTATTTGCATGCTTTTCAGAAGAGAGATACACTGTGGTTGCGATTTACAATCACAGAGCATGTGCTCAGATATGAAGTGAGAAAACAGCCAAATGGTAAAACAACGAAGTAGGATATGCAACGAGAATAACAACGGTTGGATAAAATACAACAAACATGTATGAAAAAATGAACCTTCACCTTATCCCCTCCTTCTTCGATGGGGCGCTGCTGGGGATCCGCGCGGCCAGGAAACGGTGGTGTGTGCCGCTGGAATCCGCTTGACCCAGGGGAGATCCACCCACCTCGCCACCTCGCACACGGCTCCGGTCGCCGGTGAAGCCGTCGCTCTGCCGCTCGCGGGAGGCTCGCGGGAGTGTCTAGAAGCTCTCGGCCATGGCGGCCGGCCGAGCTCCTGCTGCCGTCTACTGCCTCTGCTCGGCCGGACACGGGGACGCACGGTAGACGCCGCCTCGAACGCGAGCTCCGTGAGCGCTCGAACATGGCGGTCGGCCGAGCTCCCGCCGCCTTCTCCGCTCGGCCAGACATGGGGAAGCATGGGAGGCGTCGCCTCGCCTCGAGCGCAAGCTCGGTGAGTGCTCGGCCATGGCGGCTGGCCGAGCTCCCCCAGCCATCTCCTGGGGGCGCCGCCTCGAGCGCGACATGGGGACGTACAGCAGGCAGAGCTCAGTCATGGCGGCCGGCCGAGCACCCGCCGTCTCCTGCCTCCGCTCGGCCGGTGAGTAGGACGCGTGACTGTTTGCTCTTGGTTGGTCCCTCGGCGGCTCGGCCCGCCGCTTCTTCATCCTCGGTGGGGCTGGATGCCTGGATCCACGCCCAGAGCCGTTCCATGACTCTGTCAGAGCATAGAAGGCTTGAGGAAGTACGTGTCGTGCATGTCCGGCCGAAGGCCATGTGTATGCATCCGCAGAGAAGCCGACTCAGCACATCGAGCGAGCACAGCGGGGCAGGTTGATGGGCCCCGGCTCACAAAGACGTGCTCCTCGCGCTTGTGCAGCTGCAGCACCTCAGATCAATTTTTGCATCCCTCTTTGTTCTCTCTGTCTCTTCTCCGATCTATTTTCCCCTGTCGCGGTCTCTCCTCTTTTGGTCTCTTCTTTAATCAATTTTCACACCTCTCTCTGTGTGTCTTATGTGATATAGAGGATAAGCCACGCAATAGAACAAAAGTAGTATAGAAATAATACGACCCAAACCATATACATTGTTCTTATACATGGTTATATTGTTATTTGTTTCATTTTTTCCAAATCCATGTGCAATTGAAGAACGTGTCTATTACTTCTTAAATCTTGACGAGTGAATATGACACTATAGGCTAGATAGATCTCTGACATTATTTTGATTTGTTCGTGAATTTTAGATCTTGATTTGCTAAAATAAATTATGGAAAAAAATGCTTTGAAATACAAGTACCAAAAAGGATAACTGAATGAGGCAAAAAGTGATAAAATACGCATTGCGCCGAGTCGTGATATGAGTTTTCTCTCCCGCTTGCGCCGATTCGTGATATGAGTTTTCTCTCCCGATGCAACGCACAGACATATTTCCTAGTCAGACATAATTTAAATTCAATTTACGATCGGAAAATGTCCCGATTTTGGATTTGGATTATTCGCATCGAAGGCTTCGCACACAAGCCTCTGCCACACTGACCGGCGGACGCCCCTGTCGGTAGCGACCATTCCCTGCTCGCGAAATCCGCGCGCAAAACCATCTAGAAGCTGAGAGAGTGATCACGCACGCAACTCTGCTCAACCACACACACCACCAATCCATCAATCGCAACGACGCCGGTCCGAAGATCCAAAGAAATATATACTAGTCAGTCCACTCAAGACAACAAGAGTAAGAGTAGAGGCTCACCCACGGGCCACGGCGCGGCGCACACGCAGCTGCGACCCCTCGTCTCGTCCACACGCAGCTGCGACCATGGCGTCCCAACCCGCGCCCGCCGCCGACGACGAGGTGCTCCACGAGTTCGGCCCGCTGCTCCGGGTCTACAAGAGCGGCCGCATCGAGCGGCCCATCGTGGCCCCGCCCGTCGCGCCGGGCCTCGACCCCGCCACCGGCGTCCAATCCAAGGACGTCGACCTCGGCATCTACTCCGCCCGCCTCTACCTGCCCCCGGCCGCCGCGGAAACCGCCGCCACAAAGCTCCCCGTCATCGTCTACATCCACGGTGGCGGCTTCGTGGCCGAGTCCGCCAGGTCCCCCAACTACCACCGCTTCCTCAACGACCTCGCCGCCGCTTGCCCGGCCCTCGCCGTCTCCGTCGACTACCGCCTCGCCCCGGAGCACCCGCTCCCGGCCGCCTACGACGACTGCCTCGCCGCCCTATCCTGGACCCTCTCCGCAACCGCGGACCCCTGGATCGCCGCGCACGGCGACCTGGCCCGCGTCTTCCTCGCCGGGGACAGCGCCGGCGGCAACATATGCCACCACGTCGCCATCCAGCCAGACACCGCGCGCCTGAAGGGGGCGGTGCTGATCCATCCCTGGTTCTGGGGATCCGAGGCCGTCGGCGAGGAGCCGCGCGACCCCGCCGGCCGCGCACACGGCACCGGGCTGTGGCTGTTCGCGTGCCCCGGCACCAGCGGCGCGGACGACCCGAGGATGAACCCCATGGCCCCCGGCGCGCCGGGGCTGGAGGCGCTGGCGTGTGAGAGGGTCATGGTGTGCACGGCGGAGGGCGACTTCCTCAGGTGGCGCGGCCGCGCGTACTCCGAGGCGGTGGCCGCCGCCAGGAGCGCCGGCGGGCGGGAGGTGGAGCTGCTGGAGACGGAGGGGGAGGGCCACGTCTTCTACCTCTTCAAGCCCGACTGCGACAAGGCCAAGGAGATGCTCGACAGGATCGTCGCCTTCGTTAACGCGCCGTGATATGCTTGCGCCACCGGCCTCCCTGCGTAGGCGCTTAATTAGCAGCCCCGATTGCAGCTCGGTGAAGAGTGTTTGTGCACTCCAGCAATCCTGGGACTATTATCGTTGAAATAAAATTGATGATTTGGAATTAGGCTTCTTAATCTGTTCATTCCCTTTTTGTCTTACGATTTTTTTACAAGGATCGCAGACAATATTGTGCCATCTGTACCAATCGAGAGTTTTCCTAGGACTTGTCGAACCAGGTAGTATCAAAGCTTAACAGCAATTTTGTAGGATCTCAATTGACCTACCGGTCACACTAACACCAATATTGTACTCCATCCGTCCCAAAATGTAATCCTTTTTAGAGAGTAAGTTAGCTTTCTAAAAAGGGTTACATTTTGAGAAAGCATGCCTTTTTTTTAGCTCTCCACATCATTTAAAGAAAGCACAAGATATCACGTATACAATCCATTGTCTCTTATTGTCTTCCCTAACAATTAATACAAAATAGCTATTTTTAATAAGAAGTTAATTGGCTAAGGAAAAATAGATAGTACAATGCATAAAATAACTTCTCTTATTTTCTAAAGGATCATCTCTTAGGTAAGGGAATGCAACCTTTCTTTTTTTATTTCTCTCTCCTCCAACTAAGCAAAAAATCCTATGTGGCATCTCTAAGGGAGGGCTTATATCACCCCATTGTACATGCCCTAAAAGATCTCTAAATACATTTCCTTCACAAAGCTAAAACATCTTATATTTTAAAACGGAGGGAGTATCAAGGCAGCAACTAATTCTCAGTCAACAATTAACTTACTAATTCGCACTCTGTGACATCATCATTGAATCTTATCATGACTAGCACGAATCACAAAGCAGATCCAATAACCCATGACATTTTTCTTTGTTGCAACTCATGACTAACACGAATCACGAATCAATCTAGCGATTCGGGATTTTTCAATGTCAACATATGAGTAAGTAGTAAAATCCCTTGCCGATGGCCATGGAACACGACCACCTCGAAAGCACACACTACCAACCTGATTACCAACACAAACTCACTGCGTAGAAGGAGGGTTGCCATCGAGATTGCCTGTGTCGTCATTATCACTCCTCCATGAGGCAACGACTCTAGTTTCAGAGAAGAACTGTAAAGGCTTTTTCCCGGAACTTCTAGACCATCATCCCCTCGTGGCCGACATGAGCCAGTTCTCGCCTCCACTAACCCGCGGACTACACACCCCGGACGAGGCGGCTGCGACATTACCACGCTGAGCTCACAACCTACCTCGCTGCTGGCAATCACCGATGAACCAGATTCGGCCCTCATGTGCAACAGGAAAAATCTCAATTGCAACCCATGTTGCAACTTATGACTGGCACGAATCAGGACGTAATCCAATGGTTTATGAGTCGATTCCGAATTAAGTTAATTCTTAGTGGACTCAGAATTAGAAAGACATATATTTTAAACATGCTCAAGGCTGTTTTTTTTCCTTCGAATATCTGATTTATTAGTGCATGTTTCTTCAGTTGCGCTTCTTTAGAATTCTACATATCAAAGATGCCTTCCTATGTTTTGCCTTATCTTTGAAGTTTGAACTTAATTTTTCCAAATAGAAATTGACATTTTGAACATTGGCAGAGTCATCAAAATGAAAGTTTGATGTGTGATTTTTGTTGCATTATTTTTCACAAGTCTCACACAACTCAAGATGACTTGTGTATATGATTTCATATATCCATCTAAATATCTTTAAAGATGTTATCAACCAAATTTTGAAAGTTTGAGTTTACCCATGTCACGACAGGTTAATGACCAAATTTATTTCATCATCAGAATACGTTTATTTCAACAGGTGGCCGCACACAAAGCTGCCGGCGGCCGGCCTGATAGGCGGTCACGTCCAGACGAGCATCACGGCGAGTTAACGAAGGCGACGATTCTGTCGAACATCTCCTTGGCCTTGTCACAGTCGGGCTTCATGAGGTGGAAAACGTGCCCCTCCCCCTCCGTCTCCAGCAGCTCGACGCCCTGCCCGTCTCCGCCCCTCGCCGCGGCCAGAGCCTCGGCGTACGCGCGGCCGCGCCACCTGAGGTGGTCGCCCTCCGCCACACACACCATTACCCTATCGCACGCCAGCGTGTCCAGCCCCGGCGCGTCGGGCGCCAAGGGGTTCATCCGCGGGTCGTCCACGCCGCTCGAGCCGGGGCACGCGAACGTCCAGAGCCGCCCGCCCATGGCGCGCGCCAACGGGTGGCGCGTCTCCTCGCCGACGGCCTCGGAGCCCCAGAACCAGGGGTGGATCAGCACTGCGCCCTTGAGGCGCGCGGCGTCGGGCTGGATGATGAGATGGTGGCAGGCGTTGGCGCCGGCGCTGTCACCCGCCACGAAGACGCGGGCCAGGTCGCCGTGCGCCGCGACCCAGGGGTCGGCGGCCGAGAGCACCCACCTGAGTGCGGCGACGCAGTCGTCGTAGGCCGCCGGGAGCGGGTGCTCCGGCGCGAGGCGGTACTCGACGGAGACGGCGACGGCGGGGCAGGCGGCGGCGAGGCTGTTGAGGAAGCGGTGGCCGTTGGGGGACGCGACGGACTCCGCCACGAAGCCGCCCCCGTGGACGTAGACGATGACGGGGAGCTTGGCTGCGGCTGTGGCAGCGGACGGGGGCAGGTAGAGGCGGGCGGAGTAGTCGCCGAGGTGGACGTCCTTGGACTCGACGCCGGTGGCAGGGTCAAGGCCGGCCGCCGCGGGCGGAGCCACGAAGGGGCGCACGACGCGGCCGCTCTTGTAGACACGGACGAGCCCGAACTCGTGCGCCACCTCGTTGTCGTCGGTTGCGGTGGTGTTCGACGCCATGCTCGCTATTGATCTTGGTCGATCGAGAGCTGCGCTGCTGCCTGTCGTTAGTATTTGTGTTCGTTCGGTGTGCCGACGTGGTATATTTTCTCGGAGTATCCACGTGACATCTATCGGCAGCTTTCGGGTGGCGGTGGTGCGAACAGCGAACGGCTGATGGCTTCTAGTTCTACTAGATGGCCGGCTGAACTATTGGATTTGGACTCTTCAGAGTTCAGACAGCAACTAAGGAGAGTTCGGATGACAAACTGCAGTACGTCAGTTGCTTGGCGCTATACTAATACAGCTGAAGGTTTACTTGTATTGGAAGGCAGATCGTGCGATTACTAATTTGCCTTTCGTCCTTTCTTTCTAGACTTCAGTATTGTCATATTCCGCTAGCTTCTGTGATCACCAAGATCTAGCTGCGTGGCATTCCACGATGAGGGTTAAGGTCAATCTCCCGACGAACAGGTGAAAAAGGAACAAGAAAATAATTCCTAAAGGTAAATATGCATGTCTCTGTCACATATCAAGTATAGCGTTTTCCAATGAAGCATTTGCGTTGTTGGAGTGCGTCAATTTGGTTCCCAAGCTCACTGTAGCTCTTTATTTTTAACATTTATTTAAAAAAATGCATTTTAAAAATACCAAAGAGCATGCTAGCTGGTTGCGCTTCAGGTTGGCCCTCTTCGTTGGCCGTGGTGCCGGGCACATTGAGCAATTGGCTATTTCGTCGCTGCCGTATTTCTCGCTTCCTTTCGAAGTATGTAAATATGTTTGTCAACTGGTATGGTCCTCTAGATACACGCCAACGAGTATTCTACAAGGTACATGAGACTGTGCCATGCGGAATTTTAGGTCCACCAGAGAATTTTCCTGCTATTAGCACCATGCTCCATGAATTTTATAGGGTAGCAAAGAGCGTTAAGAAAGAGATGTCTACATGGTTGGCTACGGCTGCAATGACAGGAAGGGTGGGTTGCAGCAAGATGGGTGGGAGACAACGGCTGTAGAAGGGTGCCGTGAGTGGAGATGCTGGGTTGTGGCTAGAGCAGTGTGGCGCAATGGGTGGAGAGGGTTTGAATGGTCATATGATGTTGTTACACGTTTAAAATTTATGTTCTATTTTCACCACTACACGGAACAAAAGATGGACCAATGAGTTCGTGGCATTCAGATTTAATCGACATGTAATTTTAACATATAAAAGGTTATTAGTTTGATTTATCGTGACGCCGTAGAAACATACGGACTTTGTGCTAGTCCATAATAATATCGACAACTTCTTGCTAGCTCAGTATAAAAGCTCAAAGTGGGGACGCACTCGTTCTCCTCGTGACCAGCAAACGTTGCTCTGTGGATATCCCAAATAAAAGCCAAAATCCACCCTTTCAAAGGAGCATCTCCGATGGTGGAGGTGGAGGAGGAGCGTGGCTACCGGAGGCCATGCTCCGGATCCCTCAAAGCGACGATAGCGGCACGACGCCGTGGTTGGTGTGCCGTGGTTGCTCCTCGGCCAGGTTGAGGGGCTCCGGTGGGAAGAGGCCAGGAAGGAGCTTCGGCGTGCCGTGGTTGCGCGCTGAAGAGGAGCGGCCGCCACAGCCACGAATGCCCCAGCCGGAGGAGCTTCCATGCCACATCTCGGTCTCCGCAAGCTAGTTCGGTCGCCGGATTAGCTCGCCATCGGAGGAAACAACCGTATTTAGTGGCTGGAGCGGGCGATTTGGCGGCGGCGCCGGAGAGCTCCGGCTAGATCCAGCCCGGTCATGACCATTATTTTGACCGCCGAACCCTACATATACGCATCCAAGTCACGCAAATAAGGTGGCCTTTATTTATTTTTATGGTTCCGCCCGATTTGCGGTTTCTGAACAAACAAAAATAGACCTAACTGGTATACTCGTCGAAATTTTAAGGGCTTTGCCGTTTTAAGGGATCGGTTAGAGTTGCTCTTAGGTTGAGTGTAAAAAAAACCCTTCTTTAGAGCATGTGTATGACGGATTGCTCTTCTCTTAAACCGTTTTCTGATCACACGGGCCCATATGCCGGGTCTATGTCGTAAAAGCAAACCTTTTGTAAAAAAGACTTGAGAAATAATTTGGTAAATTTATCAAAATAATCTTGGCCGTAACTTCAGTCAAATTTCAATTCATCCGCAAGATTACATTTCAATAAGTACTTAAGGAATAGAGCATTTTTTGTCAACAAGTTAAGTATAGTGCAGTGCTTGAAGACGTAGGTAGTTGCTTAGTGTTATTCCTAACCTGATATTAGTTTTCGAAAATAATTTGAAGACTATGAATCTGGACGAAAATTTTGAATTATTTCTGTGTAAATTTTCTACGAAATTTGGGAATATCTGTGAGGTAAAAAACGAAATGGTAAACCTTGAGACGGACTTTTCAAACAAAATGTTGTAATCAGTAGATCCAGGTGCGACATATTCGTCAGTGTGAGCTGGACAGTGGCGGGATGCTCTGCTCGTTTCTGAAGTAGTCGTCGGGATCTATCTTACGCTTGGCCATGGCAAGCCTCTTAAAATTACCCTTGTAATACTTCTCTCCCCAAACTCTACTGTCCTCGTAGCTCACGACGTCGCCGGCACGGACCACGTTCTCGCCGAGCCAAAGGTCTTTGTAGTTCGCATACGCCTCTCTCGGGTTTTTGCTCACGTGCGGCTCCATGAACGTGTACATGTCCCTGACCCACCCCACGCGCGTCGCCTCCTCGCCGGCAGCCTCCCAGAAGTTCATGTACTGCACATTGTAGAGTACGCCGCCACGGTGCGGGAACGGCGTCGCGGACTCCGGAATGTTGGCAATTTTGCCGCCGTAGGGGTCCAGGATCAGCAGCCCGGCGCCTGGCTTCGCGAGCCGGCTGGTGAAGATCTCCGCCCATATGTCCCTGGAGATGGCACGCCGGACGTAGTCGGACGTGGCCTTGCTGAATAGGGCATCCACGGCGCCTGTCCGGTTTAGGATGTCCGCCACTCTGGCGCCGGCGCCGAGGTAGTTGTAGGCCACCGACTCGAGCCAGGTCATCTCCATACAGTGCTTCCGGTTAACGCCGAGCGCCGGGAAGCGGCGGCCCATCACCGGCAGGAGCGCGTCACAGGTGCCCAGGTACAAGGACTGGAAGCGGGCTACCTGTCCCTCGAGGAACGCCCTCACGAACAGGTCGTCCGGGAGAGCTGGGGCGACCTCTTGCCACTTGGCGAGAATGTCGACAGCGCCCTCTTCGACGGACATGGCGACGGTGAAGACCGTGACAGTCGGCGGCACGGGCACGAGCTTCACCCGCCACTACAGCACAATGCCGAAGCTCCCGCCACCACCACCGCCGCGGATGGCCCAGAAGACGTCGCGCCCCATGGCGCTCCTGTCCAGGAGCCGCCCCTCGGCGTCTACCAGCGTGGCATCTACGACGTGGTCGGCGGCGAGGCCGTGCTTGCGAAGGAGCATGCCGAAGCCGCCGCCGCTGAGGTGCCCACCGACGCCCACTGTTGGGCACAGGCCCGCCGGATACGCGAGACGTCCGCTCGCCTTCCCAATGGCATGGTAGAGCTCCCCGAGCGTCGCGCCGGAGTCCACCCACACCGTGGCTGGCGATCTCCGGCTGACGCGCACGGAGCGAAGGGCCGCGAGGTCGACCAAGGCGAACGCCGCATCGAGTCGCGCCGACCTGTACGAGAGGCCCTCGTAATCGTGCCCGCCGCTGCGCACGCGGAGGCGCACGCCGTGCCGGCGGCCGCAGAGGACGGCGGCCTGGGCGTGCGACGCGTTCGTCGGCGTGACGATGCAGAGCGGCCGCACTGTCCCGGGCGTGAGGAACCTGGGGTTCCGGACGGAGGACGCAAGAAGCGACGTGAACGACGGGGAGCTCTGTGTGATGAGAAGCTGGTTCGGTATGGAGGCCGAGAGGCACAGGAGGAAGTCGTCTGAGAAAGCATCGGAAGAGAAGAAGAATAAGCTAGAGAACATGAGCATTGCTAGGGCCATTGTTCGTGACGATGCCATTGTCGTTTACACGAACTGGCGGACCGTCGCTAGCCTTTTTAGACTTCGTTATCGTTGGATAATTTGTGTACCAAGATTCATGTTTGTGCAGGTTTGTTATATTTTGGTCTGTTATTCCCGTTTATCGGTCATAAAAGCGCTCTTGTTATTGGGCCGGCCAATTTACTAAGTGTCGTGGAGCCTACCACGTGATGCATGTATGCGTATGCCTGATTGTTGTGAGCGTAGATAAGATTTTTCAATTGCAAGCGTGTGATTGAGATTTTTCCACTTGCAAGTTGAGTTGTAATTAAAAAAAGTTTAGTTGTAAGTCAAGTTGTAATTGTAATTTTTCTAGTCGCAAGTCTAGTACCGAGAATTTTCTAGTTACAAGTCAAGTTGTAACTGTGATTTTTCTAATTGCAAGTCGAGTCACAACTGTGATTTTTGTCGGTTGCAAGTTAAATCGTACAACTGAGAATGTTTTGTTTTGTTCCTTACTGCATAATGAGTTGTTTAGTTGTGCAGAAAGATTTGTTCCTTTTGTTTTAGAAAAATACAACTAAGATTATTTTCTCAAGCGATATTATTTTGTTCCCCGTGTTGATGAGTTGTCCTCGAACGCTATCTTCGTTCACCGTATCAAAAAAATATTCTCGATAGAGTATTTTTGCTTTAATTTTTTAATGGTTTCACTAGTAGTGATTATTTATGTGCACTATTACATTAAACTATTTCCTCCGTTCAAAAATAAGTGCCACTTACATGAGTATGCTTGCCATGACTAATGGCATTCGTACCCTGGTATATATTCGGGTTAAGGCCCACGGAAGTTATGGCCCAAGATAGGAGGCGATGTATTGTGTATTCGAATGAGGAAGATAGTATGTAAAACCGCCATAGGCGATGAATCTGTATTGAACCCGGCTAGGACCTCGAGACCTGGCCATCTATAAAGAGGGGCCAGGAGAGGCCGGCAGAGGGGACATCGAGATTTGGCTTGTAATATTAGCTCCGTCTCAATAATATCGCAAGTTTCGCCTTGTTTGTCTGATCCTTTACCTCCGAGTTCATCCGACGCCCTCTTCCCCCGATCCTAAGTCCTTCATCCAGGACATGCCAAGGTTAACCCTCGTCAATTGGCGGCGACCATGGGGACTTCGAGCGTTGGAGTCATGGATTCAACGGTTTTTTTGCCTTCATCATAGAGCAACTCGACGATTGACAGAAACCAGATCGCTTTTGGCACCATTGATTTTCAACCACACCACCCACCCTAGATCCGGTCTTTGAAAGTCTCGACCAGGAGATGGATCTGACGATTGGAAGCTTCAACTTTCGAGTCGGGTCTTTGGGCTCTCTACGCCTTTCAGATCTAATTTATTTGCGTCCGTCGGCAAGCAAAACCGCAACTGCGACAACTTTTGAAACTTTTGTTGGCTCCTCCAGCTATGTGAACTCACCGGTCAGCATCAAGTGTGCGGAAAGTAAGAGGAATATCATCAAAAAACTCGACAAAATCATAGAAAACCTCTACTTCAAGGAATCATCGGATCAATCAGATATTGGATCGGAGGAAAGCTCTAATAGCTCCAGCAATTATTCTGAAGGGGACTTCACCGCTCGCTATGGGGATGTCTCCTATAGTTCCGAGGATGAGTGGATGTTAGGCCTGGAACTCTATGATGACGAGCCGACAATCTTTTCCTCGGATGCCAACCACAAAATCAGCAATCAACACCAGGTGTACGCAATACTTGAAGAAACATTAGAAGAATTCGACAAGGACAACAACCCTCTTATCAACCCATTAAACATCAGGAAAGGTGCAAAGTATATGGCAGAAGGAGAAACTGAAGCAACCGTCATAGTGAGGGTAAAAGTTCGACTTACAACAGCAAAGTGGGAAACAATCAAAGCAGCCGTCAATCATGGCGCAGTCATACCTCCGGAATCAACCAGGGAAGTACTGATGGGATACCAATACGCCTTGCATCGGCAAGGAAAATGCTTGTTACAGGAAATAAGTGAAATCTGAGAAAGGCATGAGTCAGTCAGTGCAGTAAGCAAAGCACTACGATAGGAATGTAGCAACACATCTTAGACAAATAGTGGAAGGCACCACAGGCATGGTTCTCGGGTGGATAACCTGGAGCACGATGAATGAAGAAATCTGGCATGGAATCTCGAGTCATCCTTCTTATCAGTCGATGAGCGGGGAAACATTGTGCCAAAAACACCTGTAGCAGCACTCGTGGCAGCACAAGCCTATCTATTGACCACACAACCAACACCTGGTGATCCACACGAAGGTATGCATCGGACGCTCTCCAAGGTCTCGGGTTAGTAGGAAACAGGCTGCAGCGCAGGGAAGAGGCCATGCGGCAAAACAGGTCACCACACCGTCATAATAGCCCTAGGCGCAATGGAGGAACCCGAAGATCTAGGTCCCCATACGAGGAAACCTCACCGTGCCATCGCAATAGCCCTCGCTGCATGTCGACGCTCTGGACCAAGGGGGTCCCAGCACCGGCCACTAGGCCCGCTCCATCGAGACAGAACATAAGGCTCTGTCGCCCGGCGGCCGATCTGAGGCACTGACGGCCTGTCGGTTGCCGCTTCAGAGTGGTGAGGAGCCATCCGTAATCCCACTTGAGAGAAGAAAAACAAGGTCATCGCTGGGGCGGTTGATAATCCCCAAGTGCAGGGAATCACTGTAGCACAATTCGGTAAGTATTGAGTGTCGAACCCACGAGGAGCTGAAGGTAACTATCTATTCTCTAAAGCCTTATAACCCACTTATATGTCCGTTTATGCAATGCAATAAACTACAAGATGAAAAGGTATTTTGCTAGTAACTAGAGAATGGTAAAGTAAAACTACCTAGTGCTGAAAATAAATATGCAAAGTAAACCTATATAATGCAAGTAAAATAAAAGGAAGTAAAGTAGAAGAGTGAAGAGAGGGTAACTCTTGGAAGCAAATGTTCTGGCAAATTTCTATTTTGTTTGTGTTGGTTCGCACAATTAGTGAAGCACATTTTATAGCTAGATGCATAAGTACTAAACACAATAAAGCATAAAGAACCCGATGATTAAAATCCCAAGGCACTAGAATCTAGAGCAACAATAGGGTTAATTAAGGATATGTGTCTAGCAGGTGACACTCCTAACCATCACATCTAACTCATATAGATAAAGTTTATTGTTTCTTCTAGGTGGAGCCATAAATCATGGAGTAGTCAAGTAAATGAACTACCACACACCATAGTGATTGGTCCCTAAGCCAAATTAATATGCTAACAAGGGATTCATTAATGTCCAACCATCGCTTTAAGTTCTAAGGTCCCCAATATATTTCCCGTTAATTGACCATGAATTAATGTAGCATGCATATAATACTTGGAACACGGTTTTTGTTCAACTCCGTCTGTCCCTCCTCCTAACAGCATGTAATGGTGACAACCTTATGCATCCCCCAACATATGTGTGCACTCATATATCAGTATATAAGACTAACATAGAAGATAACAAACTTGTATGCAACCAATCGACAAAGTATTTCACAATTGCCATGAACAATCACTACTCAAACTTAGACATAGATACAATAGATCATGGGAAAATAATAGATTGTACCACACATCATGTTTGCCAAGAGATTACAGTAGGGATGATGAGGAAGTGCTGTAGATGATGATGGAGAGGTGCCTCCCCAAGAGGGAGAGGCGGCGGCCACGACGCCCGCGGCCAAGGAGGCAGCGGCGCCCGCTGCCCGGTGGCGGCGGCAGCCTACCGGCGACTGCCCTAGAGGGCGGTGGCCCATAGGGAGAGGCGGCCCCTTAACCTTATTCTTCCTTGGATCAACTTGGTACTATAGAGGAGCCCTCCTCCTTGGAGATGGCAGCCAAGGGGGAGGCAAATTCGCAGCTATGGATGGTAGCTCCAAAAAATAGGATTTCTGGTCAATATATAGTGTTGGAGGCTTCACCGAGGCCATCGGATAAAAATCCTTGGATCCAAGGGCTTTTGGGAACCTCTAGAACCTTCATGGTGACTCCTAGAAAGGTCCATAAGTCTCCAAATTTGTGGCTTGGCTGAATTGATCTTATATGGCAAGAGTTTGAGTCAATCACGTCACCAACTTTCAGAATCCTGAAACTGCTTCTGTATCCTTTAGTAATTGGGGCATAACTGACGCATCAGGACTCTGTTTTGGACGAGTTTTGACTCTAAATCTTACGGCTTAAAATTCCCACAACTTTCTTGTTGATTACTTTTTTATTTGACATCACCTTCAAGCCCTTTTGGATCAATCTTTGAAAATTGTTCAGCATGACAGTTTTCAGGAAACTCCAAATATTGCCATATTGAGCGATTTTCTTCCATATTCATCTTTTTCCTACACAATAAAGTGTAAAACAAGAACTTATGCACTTTTGCAACTTTTAGTAGGTTAGTCCCAATAAATATAATAAAGTTGCAAAATAATAAGCATTTTAGCACAATAAACTACAAAGTTTATGTATGCATTTTACATGCATCAACATCCCCAAGCTTAAACCATGCTCGTCCTCGAGTATGAAGGTGATAAAACTAAACATAGACTTTAGAGTTTATTGTTTGATTGAATATAGCAAATAATAGCACACAAGATTAATAAATCAAACTTTAATGAATAACAACAAGCAAATGAGATATCAAGTGGGACTTCTAATTCAACTCCATGATGTCTAACAATCAATAACAAAGTGCAAAAACAAATAAAATTACTATGGACATTACACATGCAAGTGCTTGTGCTTGGAACTTTTCTTTCTTCTTTTTTTCAACAAGTAGCCAGTAAAAGTAAGTAGAGAATATATGTGCCAAGCTTTGATGCTAAAGAGAAAAATAAATTTTAGAATTGTGCAACTCAAGTCAACGGTAGTGAAGAGCAAATATGGTTCACATGATCAACAATTTACTAGTTGTAAGTCTCATACCCCGTTGTTAATAGTACCTTCCACCATGCGCTACTCAACTTTAAAATTACCATAGATTTTCATTGTGTGCATACTGTTTTAACCAAGTGCTCGCAAAGGGGTACCTCCATGCCATGTACACACTGCCTTTTGAAATTAATCTTTTTGCAAAGGCAATGCATACCGGGATGATAGGACAATAGACAAATGAAATCCTCTTAAAGTACCAATTGAGTAGTAAATTAAACTTGTTTAAGCTAATGAGGAAGTCCATGCTGAAACTTCTACCATGATTAGGCTTGGTTTCAGTTAGCGGCCCAATGCTTTTCTCTAACAAATATGCACACTCTAATCTTTAGCATGATAATCCCCACTCATTTCACACCGAAAAGATATGCATAACCCAAGGTGTATGACAACAACTTAATGAATGTTGAAAGTCTTTTCCATGACAATATGGTTTGGCTTAACCCCAACTAATAAAATGTCAAACATGCAACTTACAGAAATGAACTCCACCGTAGACTGCTACTTTCCCATGAGCTTTGAATTGCACAATAAATGATTTCGAATGAAAAGACATGGCACATATACTATACTTGGAATAGCATTTTTGCTATATAGGTATGTATGGTGGAGATTTTGTGGAGAAGTATGGCTCAAGTTATTCAGATATACAAGTCTTTTGCTTGCTTGCTTTTTCTTTATATTATTTTCTTGACCATTGGAAAGGTGTAATATCACAAGCATTCATAACATCCATACTGCTACACAATTATTAATGATATAAGTAACTCAAAGTTAACCATCAATGCATAAATAAGAGATAGCACTAAATACAGCACTAGCGAATTACTATTCAATCAAAGCATATGAAACATAGAACCATATGCACCACTTGTGTTATTATTTTTATTCCCTTTACCTATTATTTAACATGCACCTAATTTAATATTTATAAAGCAACTTGAGAATTATCTTGGCAACATGAATAAAATTCTACTCTAACTAAAACTAAAAACTAGACGCTTCAAGCTTATATGAATTTTTCATAGTGCTCAAAAAATAGAAGTTTGAAGGTTTGCAAACCGAGATTTGTGTTGGCGTAGAGGGATGCCTGGGGCATCCCCAAGCTTATGTTCTTGAACATTCTTAGATAGATATTGGTTTTTATCTTGCCTTCATCCTCCTGTGAAAAAAACTTCACTACAAAAACTTCTTCCACTCTTTTCTGCGGGGTTAGATCATTAGTGCATAAAAAGATATAACTCTTGCCATCTTAAGAACACCCAAAAAATTTGGTTCATAAAAACTAGAGAGTTTTAAAAGTTCATAACATCTTAGAAAGCTCAAAAGACCCCCAAAAGAATCAAATTGAAATTTAAAAGAGGCACCCAACAAAACTATGGCAGAATCTGTCCAGAAAAATAGCTGCAACTTTGAAAAATCCCATGCTCTTTTTAAATTTTTAAAAATTAATTCCTAGCACAGCGTGACAGAGGATGAAAATCTGAAATCCAACCCAACTAGAATCACTCAATTCTGAGCTACAGACATTTTTCTATGAATTGTTTAGTAAACAGTAGCGCACAGAAAACAGCAACTCACAAAAATATTTCATCTTTTGCATCCAAATAGGTAAAGCTTGACACTTTATTTTAAAACCTAAGACTAAAAGAGACAAAACTAACCTTAACAAAGAACAAAAATTCTGAAAGAAAAAAGGCAAAAGGAAGCAAGAAAGAACCAAGAAAAAACCAAACAAGAAACAAGAAAAAGCAAAGAAGAAGGCAAATCTTTTTGTATTTTTTGTTTTTCTAGAAAGGGCAAAGAAGAAGCAAAAATAAACCAAACAAATAAGAAAAAAATCTTTTTCTTTTTTAGATTTATAAGAAAAAACCGAAAGAAGACCCGAAGAAATAAAAAGACTAAAAGAAAGACACGGTTTCCAATATATACACAATAATCATGGTGCTGAAATTAAAACATATGTTAGGAATTGGAAACTTTACATTACTTGAAAGAAGAAGGGGATGCGTGGGCATCCCCAAGCTTGTGGTTTGCTAGTTCTTGCATTATTCTTCTTCCTCATCATGTCATGTTTCACTCTAACCAAGAAGAAATATATTCATCTCCATGATTCTTTTGGCTCCTGCAAAAAGGTTAGTTCTCCAAAGAAAAAATAATTACAGTTTCACCCAAGATGGAAGATCCACAAATTATTAAGAAACCACCTTACTCTACAGAAAATAAATATTAAAGAACACCTTTTTTATTGGATAAAAGTTTTATTGATGAAGGGTTTGCAATGGTTCTATTGGCATGAACAAGATGTTCAAGGTCGGCCACAATTTCTCCATTACTTATCTTCTTCATTTACTTTCACCAAATTTTATTTTTAGTTAAACTACAAAAATATTTTTTTTAAATAGTATCTAAACATATTTTACATGTTACAAAGGCACCAACGTGTGCTCAAACTGAATTGAATTAGAAAGAATATGGAGCACACCACAAAATATAAAACCATTAATTTTTAAGTCTAACTCTCTTCCTATGAATTGAAATTTTATATATGAATAAGTAGCAGTAACTTTGTGGTAACCAATGCATATAATGATTAGTAACTTTCATTTAAAATAACATGGAAGCATAAAGAGGGCTCTTATCTCTTCCTCTTTCAAAATATTTGCAAGCATCAAAAGTAAACTCAACATCACAGTTGTGAATAGAATCACCACATAAACACAAGTCATCCAATAAGCATAATGGATCATCTAACTCAACTAGATCATTTTCATCCTCCCATATATTAGACACAATTATATCACATAGAGGATCATCATCAATAGTATAAGAAGGAGGTGTTCATAGGAATTTGTGTGTTACCATTGTTGGGAGTTGGAGATGGGTAGCTACTCCATTCTTCCTCCTCTTGTTCATCTTTGTCATCCTTATCCTTTTCTTTGGGATGCATGGGCATCCCCAAGCTTAGGCTTTTTTCCTCTTCTTCCTGCAAAATATGAGTGCTTTATATGGCACTTCTTTCATAAACATTAGTACAAGGAAAAATATTTAGGCTTTCACAATGTTTCAGTAGCATATCATACGCATATTTTTCACCGTCTTTTATTATCTATTTTTTGGGGTTTAAAATTTTATATGTTAGTTGCTGAAAGAAAACTAAATGAATGCAAACAAGAATAGAAGCTTAGTGCTACGCTCCCAGGCAATGGCGCCAGAAAAGTACTTGATAATCCTCAAGTGCAGGGGATCACTGTAGCATAATTTGATAAATATTGAGTGTTGAACCCACGAGGAGCTAAAGGTAAACCATCTATTTTCTAAATCCCTATAACCCACTTATATGGCCATTTATGCAATGCAATAAACTACAAGATGAAAAGGTATTTTGCTTGTAAGTAAAGAACGGTAAAGTAAAACTACCTAGTGCTGAAAATAAATATGCAAAGTAAAGCTATATAATGCAAGTAAAATAAAAATAAGTAAAGTAGAAGAGTGAAGCGAGGGTAACTCTTGGGAGCAAATGTTCTGGTAAATTACTATTTCATTTGTATTGGTTCGCACAATTAGTGAAGCATGATTTATAGCTAGACGCATAAGTACTAAACACAATAAAGCATACAATGTGAATTTGCTACCACCGGTGGTAGCTATGCATGCATGCATAGTCCTTGGATTGTGTAAGCATGATATTCCTACCGCATGCGATGTAGAGAGCAGGATATGATGGTGATAACGGATGAAATGCTTCCGTTTGTTGCATGCACATGGTACTTCTGAATGGCTACTTAGGATGGCAACCGTGGATGGCTAGAGCAGGTGGTGATTTGGGACATGCCATGTCGAGTTGCCATGCACATTTTCCTAACCGGGCAGGTGGTGATTATGTATCAGGGAAATGCTAAATAGAAAAGGAGACGGCAGCTATGAGTACACAATGGGAGTGGTGAGATGAGATGGTTTGTTTGTATGGTTCCATGGTGTGGTGGTTTTGGATGGATGGGTTGAGTGGATGGTATAGTAGGTGTGTGTGTGTGGTTAGTTTGAGTGGATAATCCAATAGGTTGCATGGTGTGGTGTGTTGGGGTGGCTATGTTGAGAGATGATGAGAGATAGATATATGCATGCAAACGCCGTTGCTTTCTCTTCTGTTAAATTTTGTGCTCTCGGTAGGAAAAGTCATGCTCCCTATAGAGGATCTAATGGTGGATGGTGGGTTCATAGCTACCACCGGTGGTAGGAGGCTATTTTGCATAAAGCATAAAGAACCCAATGATTAAAATCCCAAGGCACTAGAATCTAGAGCAACAATAGGATTAAATAAGGACATGTATCTAGCAAGTGACACTCCTAACCATCACATCTAACTCGTATAGATAAAGTCTATTGTTTCTTCTAGGTGGAGCCATAAATCGCGGAGTAGTCAAGTAAATGAACTACCACACACCCTAGTGATTGATCCCTAAGCCAAATTAATATGCTAACAAGGGATTCATTAATACAAATATGTCCAACCACCGCTTTAAGTTCTAAGGTCCCCAATATATTCCCCGTTAATTAACCATGAATTAATGTAGCATGCATATAAGACTTGGAACACGGTTTCTGTTCAACTCCGTACGTCTCTCCTCCTAACAACATATAACAGTGACAACCTTATGCATCCCCCAACATATATGTGCACTCATATATCAGTATATAAGACCATCATAGAAGATAACAAACTTGTATGCAACCAATCGACAAAGTATTTCATAGTTGCCATGAACAATCACTACTCAAACTTAGACATAGATACAATAGATCATCGGAAAATAATAGATTGTACCACACATCATATTTGCCCAGAGATTACAGTAGGGATGATGAGAAAGTGTTGTAGATGATGATGGAGAGGTGCCTCCCCAACGGGGAGAGGCAGCGGCCACGACGCCCGCGGCCAAGGAGGCGGTGGCGCCTGCCCTAGAGGGCGACGACCTGTAGGGAGCGGCGGCCCCTTGACCTTTTTATTCCTTGGATCAACTTGGTACTGTAGAGGAGCCCTCCCCCTTGGAGATGGAAGCTAAGGGGGAGGAAAATTCGCAGCTGTGGGTGGTGGCTCTGAAAAATAGGGTTTCTGGTCAATATATAGTGTTGAAGGCTTCACCGGGGCCATCAGATCAAAACTCTTGGATCCAAGGGCTCTTAGGAACCCTCTAGAACCTTCATGATGACTCCTAGAAAGACCCATAAGTCTCCAAATTCGTGGCTTGGCCGAACTGATCTCATATGGCAAGAGTTTGAGTCAACCACATCACCAACTTTGAGAATCCCGAAATTGCTTCTGTACCCTTGAGTAATCGGGGCATAACTGATGCATCAGGACTCCAATTTGGACTATTTTTTACTCTAAATCGTACGGCTTAAAATTCCCCACAACTTTCTTGTTGATCACATTTTTATTTGACGTCATATTCAAGCCCTTTCGGATAAATCCTTGAAAAGTGTTCAACATGACAGATTTCACAAAACTTCAAACATTGCCACATTTAGCGATTTTCTTCCATATTCATCTTTTTCCTACACAAAAAAGTGTAAAACAAGAACTTGTGCACTTTTGCAACTATTAGTAGGTTAGTCCCAATAAATATAATAAAGTTGCAAAATAATAAGCATTTTAGCATAATAAACTACAAAGTTTATGTATGCATTTTATAAGCATCAACGGTTGCGCTATATAAGCTAAAGGATGGGTCTCATCTCCCTCGAGAGGCGAGAGGAGACCTGTAGGGACTGCATCTCCATGGGGGATTGCAAGGCATGGCGAGACAAGGGTTACTCCTACGGCTGAGCTTCTTGAAGATGTCGTGAGAGCCCCTTGCACGACATCTTCGGAAGCTTGGTGATAGCGATACTCCTTGGCCACTTACCATTTCCTGGAAGACGTCTAGGAATAATGTCCGTGGCAGGCCTTCCAGCAAGATCTACATCAGCGTCGGCATCGCTGGGTAAAGCATTGTCAGGCACTGATCGAGGTCTCTCCCCCTTGGCAGGAAGGGAAGCGTGCTGGAGAAGGCTCTTCCCCCAGGCGGGGGAAAGAAAGCATACACGAGAATGCTACTCCCCTTGTCGGGGGAAAGATTGGACGAGAAGGCTCGGCATCTCCCCCGAAAGTCAAGGATGTTAGGCACGTGTGATGACACTAAGCAAGGTGCCAACTCATTGGGGCTCCAAGTGCAGAGTGTTGTAGCAAGAGTAAATTTTCCCCACGAGAAAACTCGGGGTTTATATCGAACTCTCGGGGAACAGTTGAAAAAGCTCTCGTCGTTCTTCTTCAAGCAACCTACAACACAATTTCCATGTCTTGTGTCCTCATCTCCACCGAGTGGTTGTCAAGCACAAGGTGTGAATATAAGTAAAATAAATATGATATGCAATAAAATAAATAACAATGCAATAAAATAAATATGATGCGGGAAAGGTAAACTAAGTTAATATGCAACTTATAAAATGCGGTAAAGGTGTTTTTGGTTTTATATGTAGATGCAAGAAAGTAAATATGTTTTTGAATTTTCGGAATATTTTAATGCTGAAAATAAAAGTGTAAGTAAAAGTGTTTGGAAGTTATTTCTTATGATTTAAATTGGATCGGGATTGATGGGTTCACTTGTCTACTCTCTCATAAAGTTGTGGTGGCATTAAGCGCAAGATAGATGACCGAAACATTGATATGATTTTTATTATGTTAACGTGATAATATTCATATGGGCATCACGTCTTAATTTAAAGATGATACAACACATCTTACTTATACTCCACTAGATAGGAATACACTTCAAGCAATCTAGTATTAAGAATTAACAGAGTATAGCCTTAGGTACTTTGACATGATGTTGAATATCAATTATACTACCGCTTGGACATATTACAATAGAACTATGCCTATGAATGTCACTTGGAATTCTGAGCTCTCACTAAGAAATTATAGCACATGCATTCTTTTTATCCCTAGTGAGCTAACCGTGGAAAGGTAAAACACCATAGCAGATCATGAATACTGTCACTATCCAATCACTACTACCCAGTTACTCCATCTAATACACACCATCCCCCTCTTGTGCTCTCGCATACATGTTGGATCAGAACAAGTAATGAAGAACGGGGTAATAATATGCATCTACTCATACATCAATAACATAATAACATATCACATCTCATTGATCATCCAATAAAATAAAGATCAACCGCATAGGAATTACATAATATGCACCATAATCATGTTGGGAAGCTCATATGGCATCTAAACATTAAAGCATAAGAGAGAGATAAAACAAGCTACTGCCACAAACCCATAGTCCAGAGGTGGACTACTCCCTCTTCATGGCGGTGATGATGGTGTTGATGTCGGAGAGGGTGGAGAAGCGTCTGGGGGCGACTCCGGCAGCATTTCCTTCTCCAATCTTCACTGGAACATCCTCTGTTTCTGTGTTTCGTGTTTCTCTACCACTGTGACATCCTAGCTTAGGGCTTAATAGGATTGATATGATACTCATATCAACAAGGTATATCTTCTTTTCCGGAACCTCATCTAAAACGAACTCCAGGTTAAGCGTGCTTGGCCTGGAGCGATCTGAGGATGGGTGAATGACTGGGAAGTTGTTCCCAGGTGCACATGAGTGAGGACAAAGTGCACAGAAAAGACTAGTGTTGGTCTGTCGGGCCAGTCTAGAGATCCTAGAGAGCTGCCAGGGGTAACAGGCTCGGCCACGAGGTGGTTGGGGTGTTACATTTGGTATCAGAGCTGACCCTCGCGGTAACACGGGTGTGTGCGGGTAAGGTGCACAGACATGTGGTCCGTCGTGGCACATGGGCCGACACTGGATGCATGGAAGAGTGAGGACAAAGTGCACAGAAAAGACTAGTGTTGGTATGTGGGGCTAGTCTAGAGATCCTAGAGAGCTGCCAGGGGAACATGCTCGGCCATGGGGTGGTTGAGGTGTTACATTTGGTATCAGAGCTGACCCTCGTGGTAACACGGCGTGTGCAGGTCAGGTGCATGGACATGTGGCCCATTGATGACCCACAAGTATAGGGGATCGCAATAGTCTTCGAGGAAAGTATTACCCAAATTTATTGATTCGACACAAGGGGAGCCAAAGAATATATGTAAGCCTTAACAGATGAGTTGTCAATTCAGCTGCACCTGGAAACAGTCTTGCTCGCAGCGGTTTATCACTAGCAACAGTTTTATAGTGGAGACAGTAGTGAAACAGTAACAGCAGTAGTAAAATAGCAACGGTAATAGTAACAGTTGTAAACAGTAGGAACAAATACTGTAGGCATAGGGATGGATTACGGGTGTTGCATGGATAAGATAATTCATGAAATCAATGAGACAAAGGCAATGCAGATAAATAAAGATAAAGCATCCTAGTACAAACAATCATAGGCATGCGTTCCGTATATAGTCGTACGTGCTCACAAGGAGAAACTTGCACGACATCTTTTGTCCTACCAGCCTGTTGCAGCAGGGCCTCAAGGGAAACTACTGGTAATTAAGGTACTCCTTTTAATAGAGTACCGGAGCAACGCATTAGCACTCGGTGAACACATGTGATCCTCACATCATAGCCATCCCCTCCGGTTATCCCAATTTCTGTCACTTTGGGGCCTCGGGTTCCGGACAACAATATGTGTATACAACTTGTAGGTAAGACCATAAACAACAAGTATCATCATAGAAATAATAACATGTTCAGATCTGAAATCATGGCACTCGGGCCCAAAGTGACAAGAATTAAGCACAACAAGTTGCAACAATGTCATAGACACTAAATAAAGATACTAGGCACTATGCCCTATCAATCTCATATCAAATTACATGAACAATCTCATCCAATCCCTACCATCCCCTCACCTACAGCGGGGGAATTACTCACATGGATGGGGGAGTCATGGATGGTCGATGGAGGAGCGTCGATGGTGATGGTGATGAAGATCTCCTCCGAATCCACGTCCCGGCAGGGTGCCAGAACGGAGTTTCTGGTTCCGAATCGCGGTTTCTGATGGCGGCGGCGCAGCGGAAGTCTATCTGGAAAAAAAGCCGTCTCCCTGATATTACGTCGTCAGGGGGGTATATGTACGCGAGAGGGGAGGTCGAGAGGGGTGCTGGGGCCCCCTCACGCAGGGGTGGCGCGGCCAGGGCTGGGCCGCGCCACCACTGTGTGACGGCCCCTCGAGCCCCTTCTCCCTCCTGTCTTCTGGCTCCGTGGGTCTTCTGGTGAAATAGGATTTTTCATGAATTTTCCCGAATTTTTACTGGAAGTTGAATTTCTGCACAAAAACGAGACACCAGAGCAATTCTGCTGAAAACAGCGTCAGTCCGTGTTAGTTGTATTCAAAACACACAAATTAGAGGAGAAACAATAGCAAAAGTGTTCGGGAAAGTAGATACGTTTTGGACGTATCAACTCCCCCCAAGCTTAGCTATTTGCTTGTCCTCAAGCAATTCAGTTAACAACTGAGTGCGATAAAAGAAACTTTCATGAACACATTTGCTCATATGATGTATATATACTAACTATGTGATCAAGTACTCAGGCAATTCATAATAAGGAATATGCAACTAATGTCACCTCATAGTCAAGCAAGCTATGAAAGAGTGCCAATGCACTAATAACAAGTAACATGTACATGAGAAGCTACAAGATTGTAATATGCATAAATGATATGAAAGAGTAGTATCCCACTTGCCTTTATTTGTAGAGCAAAACATAAATGCTGAGGCACCTCTGAAGTCCAAGGGAAGACTAGAAGTAGAAATATCAAAGATACAAGCATCAAAGTTATACCACAATTAACCGTGTTCTGGGACAAGCACATTACACTAAGAATAACAGCTATGCTCTCAAGAAGTGCTTAAAAGTTAGAAGATGATGACTCAACATAAAAGTAAACGAATGGCCCTTCGCAGAGGGAAGCAGTGATTTAACATGTTCTAGAGCTTTTCATTTGTAAAACAGAGATAAAAGTTTCTTTTGAGAGGTGGTTGTTCTATGTCAACGACTAGCAATGGGGACTTACTATCTTCCATAATAAACAAGTGAGAGCGGTTCCGAGTTCTTTGAAATTTGGCACATTGGTGCTCTTTTATAAAGCTTTGGCACTCCTCCCCACCTTTTTCCTTTCTCAAACCATGGCTAACCGATTCCATCGGGTGCCCACCAACTTTCTCATTCCTCTGGAGGAGTGCATTTTTTTCTTTCTTTTAGAATTTAGATTATAATGGTCTGACCAGCTCTCATGCAAAATTAATGACGAGCAGATGAAGCTGCCTAGTCGAGGGGTACTTAATTTAATATGGAAGATAGCAATTCCGACCACTACGTCCCCATGAGCTAAGAACAGTGGCACAAAATGAGAAGTAGTTGAAATTTTTGAAAGGTAGCACATGAAAATTTACTTGGAATGGCTTACAAATACCATGCATAGGAATTTATAGTGGACTCTTTGGAAGACTTGGTTTTTGGTAATTGGATGCACGAGTAGAGCTCATACTCAGTACAAGTGAAGGCTAGCAAAAGACTGGGAAGCGACAATCGAGAGAGCAAAAACTGTCATAATCATGCTTGCGACAAAACAAAATTAATATAGGCATAAAAATGATACAAGAACTCTGAGGCAATTTAGATCATCGAGGCTTAATTGACTTTTTGTTCAGTCATATGCATGCTTGAGCATGTGCCAAGTCGATTCAAATGAAGCTTTCAGAGGTGGATACCACAATATCATACCATACTATGAATAAAACAATGCATGCAAGCGTCTACATGACATGCTATAGGCTAATAGTAAATTGAAACTAATCATATGAAAGCGAGAACTACAAAGCATCCATTAGATAACATATACCTTACATGAACTGACTAAGCATGTCCACATAGATGAGTATATGTACAAAAATGAAAACAAATAGAGTTCATACCAGCCTCTTACCACACCTCGGATTGTCATATATCGTCATTATTGCTCTTCACTTGTGTGGCTTGAATAATATAAAGTGAATACCAAGCTCTAATGGAGTAACAGGAGACTAAACTCTGCAACAAACTTTACAAAACCGAAGAAGAACAACAAATATTTTTGGGGTTTTCAATTTTTGAAACAAAAGCAGAAGGAAATAGCAAACAAAGCAAAATATTTTTGGATTTTTCAAATAGCAAACTGAAATAGCAAGTAAAGCAAACCAAAGGTAGAAAACTAAAGAACCAAATAGAGAGAAACAACGGAAATATTTTTGGTCTTTTTGTGTTTTGGAAAGCAGAAGTAAGAACTTAGAACAATAAAGAAAGTAAAACATGGATATACAAAGGTTCGACAAAATATGATATGTAGATGAGTGAATCGTCGGCGTATCTCCCCCCAAGCTTAGGCTTTTGGCCTAAGTGGAGATCAATTTCGACTTTGATAGCTGCCCCAGGCTGGTGGATCATCATAGGTGTAATCGTACCCGGGCTCTCGTGAAGATGAAGCTGATGGCGCATAGTCATAATAAGGCTGCTCATATGGGAAATTCGTAGTGTTGGAGGGCTGCCCCGACTCTTCGGTGCCCTCCTCATCGTGCACAGGCGGCGGGTGCTCCTCCACGTACGCATTAAGCTCATCTTCTGTAAGCGACCATCCATTCCTGCGATCAAGGTTAAACAAAAGAGGTGCAGGCAAACGGACTGATCGTTCAGTCTTTACTACCCTCCAGGTAGTCTTCTTGAAAAAGGTTAGCTCAAATGTTAAATTAATCAAACTGGCAGGAGGAGAAATAAACTTATGTTGAACCATAGCATCAAGACCAAGTTTCTCTTCGGGGAACTGCAGATCTCGAAAATGAGGCACAACACCATGAAAAGTTAACAGGCGTGAAGCTATAAGCCCCCCACAGATTCCCCCTTTCTCACGGTTAATATCAAGACGGAAAGCTATTAAGGCACCCAAATTGTAAGTTCTATCACGCCTTAAAGCAGCAGCAATAAAAGCTAGATCATGGAGAGACAATTTACTTGCAGATTTCCTAGCAAGAACACATTTGGTAATGAAGAAGGCAAAATATCGAATGGATGGGAAATGAATGTTTTGAGTTTTACCACCCTCTCCTGTGAAGCTTCTTCCTTGACAAATCTCCTCGTATAGTTCTAACAATTGCCTTGGTTGTCCCCTTATCTTCTCGAGCGATCCCCACTGTGGTACTCTAATAGCTGTACAGAAAACATCGAGAGGCAAGTCCACAGATTTGTTATAAATTTTATAATGAACCATGGGATTAGAAGTGGACCAACTAAATCTGAAATCCTGCACCACGGACATTGTTAGTTTAACATATTGGGGAGGTTCACCCTCAACAAAATATTCTAATCCTGCATTAGAAAGCAAGGTTTGAAAATCTTGTAGGATTCCAGCAGCACTCAAGAATGCTGAGCATGGATAGTGTGAGGGGAAAACCTTCTCTTCACGATGAACTTTCATAATATCTTGCACTTCTAGTTCATGCTGAGAGAGTTGATATGCATTCCTCTCCATTTCTGAAAATTTTGACACACCTCATAAAAAGTGATTTAAAGACAAGCAAGTGTAGGAGACTACTATGGTGAGTTACTAGAGAGCTAACATGCATCAAAATAACCTTTCTAAGCAATAGAATAAGCATGCATACTCATTTATACTGTCACCTACAATGCTAAAATACTCAAGAAATACTTTACCAAAAGAAAATCTACTTGGACAAGTGGAGGAGTCACATACCGGAGGGCTAATGATCCAAATTTCAGCAGAAATGTTGGGCTGAGCAAGGAGATCGAAAAATCGAGGTGAAGAACAGCAAGAACTCGGGCTTGAGCAAATGGGGCGGTGTTTTTCGGGAGAGAGAAAGAGCAGGGGAAGAAGAGATGAGTGAGGGGCCTGGTGGGGCCCCCTCACACCTGGGTGGCGCGGCCAGGGCTGGGTCGCGCCACCTGTGTGTGAGGTGGCGTGGCTGCCCCACCTGGTGCCTCCCAGGTGTCTCTCTGCCCCATTTTTGACATAAAAATTTATAAAGAATTTTCTGGAATTTTTCGAGAAACTTTATTTTCGAGGATTTTTCAGAAATTGGCATATCGATAAAACTCAGAAAAATGAGGATGAAAAGATTTCAAGCAAATCAAAACTAAGCATGCAGCAGCTCTGAGATACTCTTAATCATGCAACTAAACTGAAGGAATAAAATTTGATGAAAGTAAATACAAGTGAGGTGGAGTGGATGCGGTGAAAACGAAGTTTCGTTCATATAAATTCACTTTGCTAACAAGGTTGATCAAGTCTTGTTACCAAACTAACTTTATATGAGGCAAAACTTTGCACTTCACTTAATGCTTATGTTACCTCAACTTTGATAGGTATCGTCCCAACCATAACAATTTGATATTCTTCCTTGGGCTTTTGCTCTGAACAAATAATTTGACCAACTTTGATGGTCTCAACATGCTTTATTGAACTTAGAGCATTCTTCCTATCAATCTTCTTGGGAAAATAAACCGTATATTCTTTGTCATTAACATTAAAAGTGACTTTTCCTTGATTGCAATTAATAACAGCACCTGTAGTGTTTAGAAAAGGTCTCCCAAGAATAATAGACATATTATCATCTTCAGGCATTTCCAACACAACAAAATCAGTCAATATCAAACAGCTGTTAGCAACCTGAACATGAACATTCTCACATATACCAATAGGAATAGTAGTAGACTTATCAGCCATCTACAAGGATATATCAGTTGAAACCAATTTTTCTAGATCAAGTCTCTTATAAAGAGAAAAAGGCATGACACTAACTCCAGCTCCCAAATCACATAAAGCAGTTCTAACATAGTTATTTTTAATGGAGCAAGGAATAGTTGGTATACCTGGATCTCCAAGCTTCTCTGGAACTTTACCATCAAAAGAATAGTTAGCAAGTAAAGTGGAAATTTCCTCACTACGAATTTTCCTTTTGTTAGTGACAATATCTTTCATATATTTTGCATAAGGAGGCATTCTAATAGCATCAGTCAAAGGGATTTGCAAATAAAGGTCTCATCCATTCACAAAACCTGTTGTAGTGTTCTTCTTCCTTGGACTTGTGTTTCTTACTAGGAAAAGGCATTGGTTTCTATACCCAAGGTTCCCTCTCTTTACCATGCTTGTTGGCAATGAAGTCTTCTTTAGTGTACTTTGCATTTTTATCACTCTTTTCCGGTTCTTCTTCAACTTCTTCTTTATATTCTTCTTTATCGGAAGCATCTCCTGGTTCAGTTTCAGCATCAGAAATAGAAACACTGTTAGGATCTTTAAATGCATCAGAGGATTCTGCAGTTGTTTTATGCTTCTTCTTCTTCTTCTTCTTAGAAGGGATATCATCATTTGAAGTGCGTTGAGAATCTTGCTCAACCCTCTTAGGATGTCCTTCAGGATATAATGGGTCTTGAGTAGCAGCACCACTTCTTGTGCGTATTTCACATGCTTGCTTCTCTCTTGCGGCATTAACTAGCAAGTCTTTTTGCACCTTGGTAAGCTGATCAATTTGTGTTTGAACCATTTGAAAATGTTTAGCAAGTATCTTCACATCATTGGCGGTTCTCTCCACAATATCCTGCAACTTGTTAATAGCTCTAGAATTCTCCAACAAATGATTATGCACCATTCTATTAAAATTTTCTTGCTTAACAATAAAGTTATCAAATTCATCTAAGCATTGATCAGGAGGTTTAGTATAAGGAATATCTCTTTCATCAAAGCGTTGGAGAGAGTGTACCTCAATAGTAGATGAGTGAGGGATTGGCTTACATAATTCTTCAATAGGAGGTAAATTCTTCACATCTTCGGCCTTAATACCTTTTTCCTTAAGAGATTTCTTAGCTTCCTTCATAACTTCATCATTTAATTCAATCATCCCTCTCTTCTTCGGCGTAGGCTCTGTAGATGGCGCAGGAGTTGGTGCTGGTGTTGGCTCAGCTAAAGTCCAATCATCATGATTCCGACTTATTTTAGCCATTAATTCTTCAGCTTTAGCTGGAGTTCTTTCCCTGAAAACACAACCAGCACAACTATCCAAATATGACTTAGATTCATCCGTTAGTCCATTATAAAATATGTCAAGGAGTTCATTTTTAGGCAATGGTTCTTTAGGCAAAGTGATGTCTACGCACTTCTATTCTTGTAGACACTTGTTGGGCCTCCAAGTGCCGAGGTTTGTAGAACAGCAGCAAGTTTCCCTTAAGTGGATCACCCAAGGTTTATCGAACTCAGGGAGGTTAGAGGTCAAAGCTATCCCTCTCAAGCAACCCTGCAATTACGATACAGAAAGTCTCTTGTGTCCCCAACACACCCAATACACTTGTCAGATGTATAGGTGCACTAGTTCGGCGAAGAGATAGTGAAATACAAGTGGTATAGATGATTATAAGTAGCAAACGTGATGTAAAATAAATATCGCTGCGAGCAAACAAGTAACAAAATAGCAAGTAAACGGTGTGCAATGCTTAGAAACAAGGCCTAGGGATCATACTTTCACTAGTGGACACACTCCCAACAATATAACATGAATGAACAAATAAATAACTTCTCTCCACTATGGTACTCTGAATTACTCTCCTATTGAATAACACTAATCATTGTGTAGTGGCTACAGAAGCACCCCTTAAAGTTCATCAAGTACTTGACAAACACCACTCATAGAGATATCCAAATCAGATCACAACTCAAGATAGAAATCATTGCAACTTAGACCAAGTACTAACACGGTGCACACACTGTCAACATTACACCATGAAAGGAGGAATAGATCACTCAATACTATCATAGCAATAATTATTCTCATAATCCACAAGAGATCACAATCATAGCCTAAACCAAGTACCACCACGATGCACGCACTGTCACCGTTACACCATGGCAGGAGGAATAGATTACTTTAATAACATCACTAGAGTACACTATAATAATTAAGCATAGGAGTAGCATAACATCTGAATAATAACATCTACTTGTTCAACATGATACAAAGCTCACGATCACATAAAGATCACATCATGGGAGAGAGAGGTGAACCACATAGCTACCGGTAGAGCCCTCAGCCCCGGGGATGAACTACTCCCTCCTCATCATAGGAGACAGCAAGGTTGATGGAGATGGCGGTGAGGTCGATGGAGACGGCAGAGACGGCGATGGAGACCGATGGAGATGGCTCCGGGGGCACTTCCCCGTCCCGGCAGGGTGCCGGAACAAGACTTCTGTCCCCCAAAATTCATCGGTGGCGGCGGCGGAACTGCGGAACTCTTTCTGGAAAATTGCCGACTCCTTTAGGGTTTTCCGTCCCGAGGCTTTATATAGGCGAAGGGGCGATGTCAGAGGGCTGCCAGGGCCTCCTCACATAGGGGCGGCGCGGCCAGGGCCTGGGCCACGCCAGCCCTGTGTGAGGGAGGCCCGTGGCCCCTCTCCTTCCTCTCTTCGGATGTCTGGATGCTCCCGGGAAAAATAAGACTTCTGGCTTTTGTTTCATCCAATTCCGAGAATATTTCCTGTGTATCACTCTGAAACACAAAAACAGCAGAAAACAGGGAACTGGCACTGTGGCAACTCGTTAATAGGTTAGTTCCGGAAAATGCATAAAAGTGCCACTAAGTGTAATGAAATAATAGGCAAATGGTGTAAAAACAAGCATGGAGCATCAAAAATTATAGATACGTTGGAGACGTATCAGCATCCCCAAGCTTAACTCATGCTCGTCCTCGAGTAGGTAAGTGATAACAAAAGAAATAATTTTTGAGGTGACATGCACCTACACAATCTCGATCATATATGTAAGCATTGTGAGCTGGGATCATAAGAACTTAAAACATGGGAATAAAAGATATAATCTTGACAATAAGAACTTAGCAACCATGTTGTAAACATGCAAATGAACACAAACAAAAGATCATGAAAATGAAACAATGAAAGTCAAATGTGTGTTCAAATCATATGGAAAAACATAGTAAATGGTTTTCAGCTTGTCCTTCAAAGAGACCAAAACATAAATGCATAGGACACCTTCAAGTTTAAAAGGGCGACTAGATACAAGTAATTTAAGAACAAGTGAAACCAACAATATGAATCAATCAATGAACTTTGGGACAATGCATATTACACTAAGAATGACAACTATGCTCTCCTAATGGTGCATAAAGATAGAAGGTGGTGACTCAACATAAAAGTAAAAGAAAGGCCCTTCGCAGAGGGAAGCAGTGATTAAACATGTGCTAGAGCTTTTCATATGTAAAACAGAGAGATAAAAATTAGTTTTGAGAGGTGGTTGTCTTTGTCAACGACTGGCAATGGGGTTCTTACTATCTTCCATACAAAAATGAAGCAAGTTTTTGAGAGAGAGATTGGCACTTTTTGTGCTCTTTTATAAATCTTGGCACTCCTCCCCACCTTTTTTCCTTTCACAAACCATGGCTAACCGATTCCATCGGGTGCCCACCAACATTCACATTCCTTGGAGGAGTGCCTTTTTTCTTTCTTTTTTCTCTTTTTTTATTTTTGGAATAAGCAATATGGAAGATAGCAAATCCGACCACTACGTCCCCATGAGCTGAAAATAGTGTCACAAAACGAGAAGTGTTTTGAAGGTTTTTGAAAGGTAGAACATGAAAATTTACTTGGAATGGCTTACAAATATCATGCATAGGAATTTATAGTGGACACAATGGCAAACTTGGTTTTTGGAAGTTGGATGCACGAGTAGAGCTCATACTCGGTACAAAATGAAGGCTAGCAAAAGACTGGGAGCGACCAACTAAGAGAGCAATAACGGCCATAATCATGCAAAGCGACAAAGCAACATTAAAAGAAGCATAAGATGGCATCAAAAGTCAAAAACTAAATGATCATAGAGGCTTTTGGCGACTTTGTAAGAGTCTAACATGTGTGAGCATGCGCCAAGTCAACCCAAATAAAGCATCAAGGAGAAAACCAAAATAATGCTTCCATATAATATAAACAACGCATGATTTTTTCAAAGGCTCATTAAGCAATCTCAGTTATTTGAGACAAGTCATGCTACAGCAAAACCACTAAGCATACTATCAAAAAGACATCAAGCATGACATGAAAAAGCCTAAGCCGCAGTCTACACAAGCTCCTTCTTGTACCACTATTTTGCACAAAGCTTTTTCTCTTTTCCAACACCATTTGAAATTTCTAAAGACACCTCTTTTGATGAAAACCAATAAAGATCAGAGGCAAAAATACACCTTGATAAAAAAAATATAAGAAGATCTGAATGCAAATCAAGGCGAAAACGAAAACCAAAAGCAGTAGCAGAAAAAGAGAACACTCATTGAAACGATAAGAGTGAAAAACAGAGTGTTCTTGGCAAATGAAAAACGGAGTTCATCTCCTCCAAAGGAAACATGA
The DNA here is from genome assembly GCA_007115705.1 of Dactylis glomerata. NCBI lineage: Eukaryota > Viridiplantae > Streptophyta > Magnoliopsida > Poales > Poaceae > Dactylis > Dactylis glomerata. The sequence goes on along the minus strand of QXEO01001278.1, from coordinate 2,523,964 downwards.
TGTGATCTAACCATTTATTGCAGCAAACAAAGCAAAACTAATAATGAAAACTAAAACAACTGACGCTCCAAGAAAAACACATAGTGCATGAAGCAATAAAAATATAGTGTTTTGAAAGGTGACCTGATTTTTGCCGATGAAGAAGGGGTGCCTCGGGGGCATCCCCAAGCTTTGACGCTTGTACTTCTTGGATATTTCTTGGGGTGATGCATGGGCATCCCCAAGCTTGAGCTTTTGTCCATTCTTCAACTTATCTCATCATTCTCCAATCCCTACACTTGAAAACTTCCTTCATACAAAACTAAACACAATTCTATTAGCAACATTAGTGTAAGCATAACATATAATCAACCTCTTTTTGCTTCAGGTTTCAACTCAAAACCACCACATATAAAGCAAATACTACTGTAGTAAAATAGCAGCGGTAATAGTAACAGTTGTAAACAGTAGGAACAAATACTGTAGGCATAGGGATGGATTACGGGCGTTGCATGGATAAGATAATTCATGAAATCAATGAGACAAAGGCAATGCAGATAAATAAAGATAAAGCATCCTAGTACAAACAATCATAGGCATGCGTTCCGTATATAGTCGTACGTGCTCACAAGGAGAAACTTGCACGGCATCTTTTGTCCTACCAGCCTGTTGCAGCAGGGCCTCAAGGGAAACTACTGGTAATTAAGGTACTCCTTTTAATAGAGTACCGGAGCAAAGCATTAGCACTTGGTGAACACATGTGATCCTCACATCATAGCCATCCCCTCCGGTTATCCCAATTTTTGTCACTTTGGGGCCTCGGGTTCCGGACAACAATATGTGTATACAACTTGTAGGTAAGACCATAAACAACAAGTATCATCATAGAAATAATAACATGTTCAGATCTGAAATCATGGCACTCGGGCCCAAAGTGACAAGCATTAAGCACAACAAGTTGCAACAATGTCATAGGCACTAAATAAAGATACTAGGCACTATGCCCTATCAATCTCATATCAAAATACATGAACAATCTCATCCAATCCCTACCATCCCCTCACCTACAGCGGGGGAATTACTCACACATGGATGGGGGAGTCATGGATGGTCGATGGAGGAGCGTCGGTGGTGATGGTGATGAAGATCTCCTCCGAATCCCCGTCCCGGCAGGGTGCCAGAACGGAGTTTCTGGTTCCGAATCGCGGTTTCTGATGGCGGCGGCGCAGCGGAAGTCTATCTGGAAAAAAAACGTCGTCTCCCTGATATTACGTCGTCAGGGGGGTATATGTACGCGAGAGGGGAGGTCGAGAGGGGTGCTGGGGCCCCCTCACACAGGGGTGGCGCGGCCAGGGCTGGGCCGCGCCACCACTGTGTGACGGCCCCTCGAGCCCCTTCTCCCTCCTGTCTTCTGGCTCCGTGGGTCTTCTGGTGAAATAGGATTTTTCATGATTTTTCCCGAATTTTTACTAGAAGTTGAATTTCTGCACAAAAACGAGACACCAGAGCAATTCTGCTGAAAACAACGTCAGTCCGTGTTAGTTGTATTCAAAACACACAAATTAGAGGAGAAACAATAGCAAAAGTGTTCGGGAAAGTAGATACGTTTTGGACATATCACCCATCGTGGCACATGGGCCGGCACTGGTGATGTCTACGCACGCGTCTGTTCTTGTAGACAGTGTTGGGCCTCCAAGTGCTGAAGTTTGTAGAGCAGCAGCAAGTTTCCCTTAAGTGGATCACCCAAGGTTTATTGAACTCAGGGAGGAAGAGGTCAACGCTATCCCTCTCAAGCAACCCTGCAATTACGATACAGAAAGTCTCTTGTGTCCCCAACACACCTAATACACTTGTCAGATGTATAGGTGCACTAGTTCGGCGAAGAGATAGTAAAATACAAGTAATAGTGATGATTATAAGTAGCAAATGTGATCTGAAATAAATATCGCTGCGAGCAAACATGTAACAAAACAGGAAGTAAATGGTGTGCAATGCTTGGAAACAAGGCCTAGGGATCATACTTTCACTAGTGGACACACTCCCAACAAATATAACATAATTGAACCAATAGATACTATCATCAATATGCAACTCAAAACAATTCTCCAATGGAAAACATACACTAATCATGCGTAGGGCTACGAAGCACTCCTCAAAGTCCGTATGTACCCAAACTAGATTGTCCCACACTATCACCGTGAACGCACTAGATGGTTCCAACAAACACCAACATTTCATAGAGACATTAACCAAAAAGATACACATGATGCACACACTAGTCACCTTTACACCATGATACGAGGTATCTCCGAAGAGTATAATAATAAAGCATAGGAGTAGCATAATATCTGAATAATAACATCTACCAATTCAACTAGATACAAAGCTCACGATCACATAAAGATCACATCATGGGAGAGAGAGGTGAACCACATAGCTACCGGTAGAGCCCTCAGCCCCGGGGGAGAACTACTCCCTCCTCATCATAGGAGACAGCAAGGTTGATGGAGATGGCGATGAGGTCGATGGAGACGGCGAAGACGATGATGGAGACCGATGGAGATGGCTCCGGGGGCACTTCCCCATCCCGGCAGGGTGCCGGAACAGAGACTTCTGTCCCCCGAAATTTTTCGACGGCGGCGGCGGAGCTGCGGAACTGTTTTGGGAAAAACGCTGATTCATTTAGGGTTTTCCGTCGGGAGGCTTCTTATAGGCTAAGGGGCGTCGTCAGGGGACTGCCAGGGCGCCCTCACATGTAGGGGGCGCGGCCAGGGGCCAGGCCGCGCCGCCCTATTGTGTGGGGCCCTCGTGGCCCCACTCCGTCTCCTCTTCGGTTCTCTGGAAGCTTCGGTGAATTTCTGGACGTTCGGCTTTTGTTTCGTCCAATTCCGAGAATATTTCCTGTGTAACTTTTCTGAAACACAAAAACAGCAGAAATTAGGGAACTGGCACTGTGGTGACTTGTTAATAGGTTAGTTCCGGAAATCGCATAAAAACGCCACGAAGTGTAACAAAACACAAGGCAAATGGTGTAAAAACAAGCATGGAGCATCAAAAATTATAGATACGTTTGAGACTTATCAGCAGCCCCAAGCTTAACTCCTGCTCATCCTCGAGTAGGTAAGTGATAACAAAAGAAATAATTTTTGAGGTGACATGCACCTACACAATCTTGATTATTTATGAAAGCATTGAGTGCTGGGATCATAAGAACTTAAAACATGGGCATGAAAGACATAATCTTGACAATAAGAAACTTAGCAACCATGTTATAACTTGAAAAAGAACACAAACAAAAGATCATGAAAATGAAACAATGAAAGTCAAACGTGTGTTCAAATCATAAGGAAAAACATACAAATGGTTTTCAGCTTGTCCTTCATGGAGAGCAAAACATAAATGCATAGGACACCTTCAAGTTTAAGAGGGCGACTAGATACAAATAATTTAAGAACAAGTGAAACCATGATCATGAATCAATCAATGATAAACTTTGGGACAATGCACATTATACTCAGAATGACAACTATGCTCTCATAGATGGTGCATAAAGGTAGAAGGTGGTGACTCAACATAAAAGTAAAAGAAAGGCCCTTCGCAGAGGGAAGCAGTGATTGCAAGTTTTATAAACCTTCAAAAATTATGGTACTTACTAGCTTTGATCTCTCATTGCCCCCATCATAAGCATCTTGAATGGTTAAAGTTAATGCGAGTACAATTATGATGCATATGCTTGACAAATCATAAGTTGAAAACCTCGTGTCCCGTGAATACGAGTACCCAAACCTCCTGCTACTTTGCTTAGGTCCCAAGCAAGTTCTTGTCATTGTAAGTATACGTGTATCATCGAGAACCGCCAATGGGGTACCTCCGTGCCCGATGACATGGAACAAGCCCGCATCAAAATGACAGGATAAGCAGACAATGAACACCTTGACATCTCTTTTATTTACCATTTGTATAGCTTTTTATTTTGAGATGCGTCGTCGAATGTCCACTATGGGCATGCTGCAAATTTCCACCATGAATTATGCATGGCTTAGATTGGCGGCCCAAGCGTTTCTCTAACACATATACAAACTCCATGAACTCCACAAGATTCCATTTTATTTCACACCGTGAGTATCCATAAATAAAAGATCACGATATCAACTCAAATAAGATGAAGTGCAATGTCAAAAGCTTTCCCCATGACAGCATGGCTGGGCTAATTTCCAACTTACAACTTGCAAGCATAACAACTCAACATAAGAGAGCTACAATGTCAAAATTTTAAGAACGAGAAAAATAAAGTGTGCCATCAGGTTCGTGAGAGCTTTACTGACCAATTTTCGCATAACACTGGTAAGAGTTTAATTTGAAGAGTAGATAAAAGCAAGTCAAATGTACTTTGGAATAGCAAAATGCTAATAGGTATGTATGGTGGACACGTTGGAACAACTTGGTTTTTAGGAGTTGGATGCATGAGTAGAGCTCATACTCAGTACAAAATGAGGGCTAGCAAAAGACTGGGAGCGACCAACTAAGAGAGCAATAACGGCCATAATCATGCAAAGCGACAAAGCAACATTAAAAGAAGCATAAGATGGCATCAAAAGTCAAAAACTAAATAATCATAGAGGCTATTGGCGACTTTGTATGAGTCTAACATGTGTGAGCATGCGCCAAGTCAACCCAAATAAAGCATCAAGGAGAAAACCAAAATAATGCTTCCAAACGGTAAAAACAACGCATGATTTTTTCAAAGGCTCATTAAGCAATCTCAGTCATTTGAGACAAGTCATGCTACAGCAAAACCACTAAGCATACTATCAAAAAGATATCAAGCATGGCATGAAAAAGTATAAGCCGCAGTCTAAACAAGCTCCTTTTTGTACCACTTTTTTGCATAAATCTTTTTCTCTTTTCCAACACCATTCAAACTTTTTTGAAACAACTCTTTTCATTAAAACCAACATAGACCAGTGGTAAAAATACACCTTGATGCAAAGATATAACAAGGTCTGAACAAAAATCAAGGCAAAAAACAAAAGCTAAATGCAGTAGCAGAAAAAGAGAACACTCGTGGAATGATAAGAGTGAAAACTAGAGTGTTCTTGGCAAATGAAAAGCGAGTACATCTCCTCCAAAAGAAACATGATGTGATCTAACCATTTATTACAGAAAAAAAATCAAAAGAAAACTGAAAACAAAAACAACTGACGCTCCAAGAAAAACGCATAGTGCATGAAGCAATAAAAATATAGTGTTTTGAAAGGTGACCTGATTTTTGCCGATGAAGAAGGGGGTGCCTCGGGGGCATCCCCAAGCTTTGACGCTTGTACTTCTTGGATATTTCTTGCGGTGACATGGGCATCCCCAAGCTTGAGCTTTTGTCCATTCTTCATCTCATCTCATCATTCTCCAATCCCTACACTTGAAAACTTCCTTCATACAAAACTAAACACAAATCTATTAGCAACATTAGTGTAAGCATAGAAATGAATCAACCCTTTTTTGCTTCAGGTTTCAACTCAAAACCACCACATATAAAGTATATACAACTGTAGCAACTTCCCCAAAAGTTCCGTGATCAAAAGAACTCAAAAAGAAAGCGATAAAGCGGCAAACACAAATATTGGCAGAAATCTGTCAAAACAGAACAGCTGACAAAGGTCGAATTTTTAGAGGGTTTTCTGTTGCTCAAATCAAAGAGTGTTCAACTAATGAAAGTTTGGATATAACCTGGGGCATATTCACAAGAAATAGCAGGTCCAAAAGATATACAGAGAATTTTTACGAATTTTTATGGTGCAGCACCGAAAACTGTTTCAGGACAGCAACATCCCCAAATCTTACCTCACTCAAATTAGAGGCTTCTCTTGGCACAACAACGAAATAAAAATGATAAGGAGAGGTTATTACAGTAGTAATAACTTCCAAGACTCAAATAAAAGAAAAATAAATAAAAGTAAAAACATTGGGTTATCTCCCAAGAGTGCTTTTCTTTAACGCCTTTGAGCTATACGCAGTAATTTGCAAAGATGCTCATGTAGGCGCCATAAAAGAGCTTAAGGCAAAAGTGCTATATAGGAACTTAAAGCAAAAGAGAGCATCAAAAAGCAAATATGAAACATATTTAAATCTAAACCACTTCCTATGCATAGGAATCTTGTAAGAAAATAAATCAACGAGGCACATAGTAGCAAGCATGGATAGATAAAACAAGTGCCACTTCAAGATTTGCAACATAAAGAGGGGAAACTTAATATTGTTGAGATCCATCAAACCATGTTTCCCTCTCTCATAATAACTTTCAGTAGCATCATGAATAGAACTAACAATATAACTATCACATAAAACATCCCTATCATGAGCCACATGCATAAAAGAATTAATACTCCCAACATGAACAATCATAGTAGGAGCAGATTCAACAAAATAATTATTCTCATCACCATAATCATCAAAAACAGGAGGCATATTGTAATCATAACTAATTTTCTCCTCAAAAGTAGGTGAACTGAAAATATTATACTCATCATTATAACCATCATAAACTAGAGGTTTAGTATCATCACAAGCTAGAGAATAGCTATTTCGCAAAGCATACTCATCAAACATATCATCATAAGAAGGAACATGGATAGTACTAATGGTATAACAATTATTAACCTTAGAATCGGTACCAAAATGATTTTCAATATCAAAAGTAGAGTGCTTTTCCCAATCATGATCACTAACATAGGTAACAGGCATAGGAACATCACATAGGGGACATAAAATATCATCAGAGCAAACTTTCTCCACTAAAGCTGGGGAACTAAAAATATCATGCTTAACAAAACCAGCTTCCCCAAGCTTAGACTTTTCTATAGCATTAGCAACAACGGTATTTAAAGCATTCATACTAACAACACTATTAGCATGCGAATAAAGCTCCAAAGGTTTTTCAATTTTCTCTTCAAATCTAAACTCAAGAAAAAGACTAAAGAACTCTTTATTTTCCATTAAGCCTAACTAGTGAAAATAAAAACAAGAAACAAAAAGATATAATTGCAGAATCTAAAGGAAATAACTTCGAGCACTCACACAGGAGGATGCGAGTACCTTTTACCTTACCTCCCCGACAACGGCGCCAGAAAAGAGCTTGATGTCTAGGCACATGTCTGTTCTTGTAGACAGTGTTGGGCCTCCAAGTGCAGAGGTTTGTAGAGCAGCAGCAAGTTTCCCTTAAGTGGATCACCCAAGGTTTATCGAACTCAGGGAGGAAGAGGTCAACGCTATCCCTCTCAAGCAACCCTGCAATTACGATACAGAAAGTCTCTTGTGTCCCCAACACACCCAATACACTTGTCAGATGTATAGGTGCACTAGTTTGGCGAAGAGATAGTGAAATACAAGTAGTAGTGATGATTATAAGTAGCAAATGTGATCTGAAATAAATATCGCTGCGAGCAAACATGTAACAAAACAGAAAGTAAACGGTGTGCAATGCTTGGAAACAAGGCCCAGGGATCATACTTTCACTAGTGGACACACTCCCAACAAATATAACATAATTGAGCCAATAGATACTATCATCAATATGCAACTCAAAACAATTCTCCAATGAAAAACATACACTAATCATGCGAAGGGCTACGAAGCACTCCTCAAAGTCCGTATGTACCCAAACTAGATTGTCCCACACTATCACCGTGAACGCACTAGATGGTTCCAACAAACACAAACATTTCATAGAGACATTAACCAAAAAGATACACATGATGCACACACTAGTCACCTTTACACCATGATACGAGGTATCTCCGAAGAGTATAACAATAAAACATAGGAGTAGCATAATATCTGAATAATAACATCTACCAATTCAACTAGATACAAAGCTCACGATCACATAAAGATCACCTCATGGGAGAGAGAGGTGAACCACATAGCTACCGGTAGAGCCCTCAGCCCCGGGGGAGAACTACTCCCTCCTCATCATAGGAGACAGCAAGGTTGATGGAGATGGCGATGAGGTCGATGGAGACGGCGGAGACGGCGATGGTGAAAGTGCAAACTTTGTTTCCCTCAGATTTTGTGTGTTAGATAACAACATTAGTGATACTAATTGTGTGCTAAGATTTGCAGGATTTTCGTTTGAAGATTTGCCAGGCCGGATTATCCGGCCAGGGGTGGCCGGATAATCCGCCCCCTCTGGGGTGGCCGAAAAACGGCTAAGGACTTATCGCGGCGTCACCCAGATAGGGGGGCCGGATATTCCGGCCAAGGGCCGGATAATCCGGCCAGCCGAATAATCCGCCCCAGCCTTGACCGGATATTCCGCCCTCCCCCGGGAGTGGCTGAAATTCTGCTAAGGACCTGGCGCGGCGTCACCCAGATAGGGGGGGCGGATAATCCGGCCAGGGGCCGGATAATCCGGCCAGCCGGATAATCCGGCCCAACTTTGGCCGGATAATCCGCCCCTCCAACTCAGCAACGGCTACATTTTGGGAGGGGCTATAAATACCCCTCCCCTTCTTCTACCTCAAGCTGCTCGAGCTGTGAAGAAAATACCCCATTTTGGAGCCACCAAATTAGCAAGATCTCCTCCCTCAACCCACCAAAGTCGTTGATCTTTGGAGAATCGAAGGAGAAGGCCTTGATCTACATCCTCACCGAAGCGATTTGATTTCCCCTCTCATTTGCTAGAGGGCCCTTTGGTCTTGGGTTCCCTTGTGTCCCTTGACCTTGTTTGTGTGATTGAAATCTTGATACTTGTTGATTGAGATCTTTGTGGTGCTTGGGAGCCTCCAATTCAGTTGTGGAGTGGTGCCCCAAGTTTTGTAAAGGCCGGTTCCGCCTTGAGGAATCCCTTAGTGGAAAGTGAGCTAGGCCTTTGTGGCGGAAGCTTGCACCAGAGAATAGGGTGAGCCTTTGTGGCGTTGGTTAGGCCTTTGTGGCAACCACACCCCTCCAACGTAGATGTACTTCCCCTAAAAAGGAAGGAACTATGGGAATTACATCCGTGTCTCCGTGTGCCCCACTCTCGGTTACCTCTATCCTTTATTGCCTTTACTACTTGTATCTTGCTTAGCTTGCTCGTTGACATATAGGTAAATTCACCTTAGTTGCATATCTAGAGAATTTACCTTTTGTGTCAAGCCTAAATTGAAAAAGAATTAAACTTTGAGTAGCACCTATTCACCCCCCCCCCTCTAGGTGCCCATACGATCCGTTCAATTGGTATCAGAGCCTTGGCTCTTTATTCGGGCTTAACCGCCTAAGAGTATGGACACCTCTCCGAGTGAGGGCTCGGGTCAAGTTTCCATGGGTGAGTTCAAATCTTTGGAATCATCCATGGCTTCCATGACAACTCAAGTAAATGAGTTGCGTGAAATGATAGCGCAACTCTTGCAAGCTAAAACTTCTAATGCTCCTCCACCTCCGGAAAAACCCGCTACTCCACAAGTGGAGAATGTGGTAATTGATGTGGAGGGCACCGATAAAAATGGCGATGCTAAGTCTTCCACCAAGGGCGACGGGAAAGGTGAATTCCCTCCTTGGTATTCACCCGACCCGCCGGTTCCTCATCCTCATATTAACAATAGAGGAGATCCACCTAAGCTTGATGCATTAAACTTTGGTCAATGGCAATATCAAATGATCTCTCATATGCGCAGTTCTTGCATCGAGCTTTGGAGGATCGTTGAGGAAGGATTCAAGGCCATGGATCCCCACAACATGACAAGAAGAGAGACGGTTGATAGCCAACTCAATGCTACCGCTCTTCACATGATTCAAGTCGCCGTGGGATCCAAGGACTTGCCTCACATCCAACACTTCTTCACCGCCAAAGAAGCTTGGCAAGCTCTCTCCGACGTCTTTGTTGGCAATGAGAGCATGAAGAAAACAAGATATATTGCCTTCTCAAATCAAGCGGAGGGTTTCTTCATGATGGATGGTGAGGATCATCAAGAAATGTATAGAAGACTCAAGACCATTGCTACCACCTTCAAGAACCTCGGTGCTCACCATATTGATGATGAGTGGATCAAGATGAAGTACATTCTTGCTCTCACTCCATATGAGCCCGCGGATATAAAGAGTGTTCAAGGAAAGCACAACTTCAATGAGATGACCTCCAATCAAGTGATGCAAGAAATTCAAGCCTACAAGGTTTCCGCACAAAATGCGGAAGATGCTCGTGCCCGTGCCATAGGGATGCAAAGAAGCTCCAATCTTGCATTGAAAGCAAGTGTGGTTGAGAAAGAGGTTCCTCTTCAAGCAAGTATTGAAGCAAGGCTAGAGATGTGTCCCGAGGACATAAGGCATGAGTACAATGAGCACATGGCCTTCTACGGAAAAACCTTTTGGGTTGATCCACACAAGGCTAAAGAAGACAATCAAAGAAGAAGCAAGTCAAGTGGCTATCAAAGGAATGACAACAATGGTCAAAGGGTGAGGACTTGCTACAATTGCAATGATAGATTTCACTTCGTTGCCGAGTGCCCTTATGAGAAGAGAGAAGACCATGGTGGAAAGCTCATACTCAAGAACAAGACCAAGTCACCATCCAAGAAGCCTTTTGTGAAGAAGGGTGGACCAAAGAGGAAGCAACCAAAGTTTGTGTTCTTGACTCAAGAAGAGTACTCCGCAAGTGAGAGTGATGAAGAAGAAACCACAACTAGTGAGATGGCCGCAATGGCAACCACCTCCACTTCCTCCACATCACTCTTTGAATCCCCCAATGAGGACTCTCTTCTCAAGAACGTCAAATGCCTTATGGCCAAGTCTTCCGAGGACTATGCTTCCGGTGGATCAAAATGGGTGCTTGATAGTGGATGCACAAGTCATATGACCGGAAGCAAGAAGATTTTGACGGAGTTGAGGCCTAATGACAATCATATAACCGTCACTTATGGAGACATGTCACAATCCGAGGTATTGGGTCTTGGCAAGGTGGTGGTCGCACCGGATATTTCCCTTGTGGACGTCATGCTTGTTGAGACCCTTGGTTATAATTTACTTTCAGTTCGTGCACTTGGTAAGATGGGCTTTGCCGTCTTCATTGATAATGACATTGTGGTACTCTTGTGGAGCAAGTCTCTAAAGGTCGCTTTCGTTGGACACATTGAAAATAACTTGTATGTGGTGGACTTTTCGGGGAAAACCACTACAAGTGCAATGTGTTTATTTGGAAAGGCCGATGTGGGTTGGCTTTGGCATCGCCGTTTATCCCATGTCAATATGAGAACTTTGCAAAGCCTTCACAAGGGTGGCCACATACTCGGACTAAAAGAGAATGTTTCTTTTGCCAAAGATCGTGTTTGCAGGGCTTGCGTTCTAGGAAAAATGCATGATTCTCCCCACCCAAGCAAGACTATCATTTCTTCCAAGAGGATCTTGGAGCTCCTTCATGTGGATCTTTTTGGTCCTCCCTCTCATGCAAGTCTTAGTGGGAAGAAATATTGTTTGGTGATTGTTGATGACTATTCAAGATATACTTGGGTTTACTTCTTCAAGCATAAGAGTGAGACTCAACAAACCGTCATCGACTTTGCCAAGGAAGTTGAACGTCAACATGGGCAAACTATTTTGGCAATAAGAAGTGACAATGGCTCGGAGTTCAAGAACTACACCTTAAATGGATTTCTTAGTGATGAGGGAATTCGTCATCAATATTCCGCTGCATATATCCCTCAACAAAATGGTGTAGCCGAGAGGAAGAACCGGACTCTTATGGATATGGCTAGGTCCATGTTGGCGGAGTTTAAGTCTCCATACAACTTTTGGGCCGAAGCTATCTCTACGGCTTGTCACTCTTCAAATCGGCTCTTCCTCCGCAAAGGCCTAAACAAGACTCCATATGAAATACTCACCGGAAGCAAGCCCAACATCTCCTACTACCGGGTTTTCGGGTGTAAGTGTTTCTTTAAAAGAAAAGGAGTTCGTTTAGGTAAATTTGATCCAAAAGCAATAGAAGGTATTTTTGTTGGTTATGGTGCCGAATCCCACACTTATAGAGTCTTCAACAAGTCCACCGGACGTGTTGAAGAATCTTGTAGTGTGGTATTCGAAGAGAATGACGGTTCCCAAGGGGGGCGAGATGTTGTTTCTTGTGATGTAGATGATGAAATACCTCGAGAAGCCATAGGAAGAATGGGCGTGGGATTTTTCTGCCCCATTGAGGGACACCTTGTGGCCGACCGGGAAGGACTATGCTCTACTCAAGTGGAGCCTTCATCTTCACAAGCTCAACAAGCCTCTCCCAAGGAAGCAACTAGTGCACCAACCAAAGAACAAGACAAGGACCTTCATGAAGAAGAAGGGGCACCACCATCCTCTCTGGTTATCTCAACCGCCCCCAATTCTTCACATGACCAAGATCAACCTACTCATGAAGATAATGATGATCAAGGTCAATTTGATGGTCAAGATGGGGACCAAAATGATCAAGATGATCAAGTATCTCCTTCAAGGTCTAATGAGGAGATCGAAGCCCGTCGTAAGAAAAGAGTTGAAAGAGACTTGGAACTTAAAGGTCATACCCTTGAGAGGGTTATTGGAGATTTAAGAAGCAAAGTGTCAACCCGGCGTCAATTGGCACAATTTAGCTCTCATCGTGCTTATATCTCCATGGTTGAACCCAAGAAAGTATTTGAAGCACTTGAAGATCCGGATTGGTTGGATGCTATGCATGAAGAACTCAACAACTTCAAGCGCAATAATGTTTGGGTGTTAGTAGAGAAGCCAAAGGAGTGCCGCAATGTGATTGGCACAAAGTGGATATTCAAGAACAAGCAAGATGAGCATGGAATTGTTGTGAGGAACAAGGCAAGATTGGTTGCTCAAGGTTTCTCTCAAGTTGAAGGCATTGACTTTGGAGAAACTTATGCTCCCGTGGCTCGTCTTGAGTCCATCCGTATCCTTCTTGCTTATGCCACTCATCATAATTTTAAGTTGCAACAAATGGATGTTAAGAGTGCATTTCTTAATGGTCCATTGAAAGAGGAAGTGTATGTTAAGCAACCCCCGGGGTTTGAGGATCTCAACTTCCCTAACCATGTCTACAAACTCCATAAGGCACTCTATGGCCTTAAACAAGCCCCACGTGCGTGGTATGAGCACCTTAGGGAGTTGTTGGTAGACCGTGGGTTTGAAGTTGGGCAAATCGATCCTACTCTTTTTACTAAGAGGGTCAATGGGGAGCTTTTCATATGCCAACTATATGTTGATGATATTATCTTTGGCTCTACTAACAAAGCTTTTAATGATGAATTTTCAAAGCTTATGACCGATAGGTTCGAGATGTCTATGATGGGCGAAATGAAGTTCTTTCTTGGTTTTGAAATCAAGCAATTGAAAGAAGGGACTTTCATCTATCAAGCCAAATATGTCCAAGACATGCTCAAGAGGTTCAAGATGAAGGAACTTAATGGAGCCGCAACACCAATGGCCACAAAATGTCATCTTGAACTTGATCCCAATGGTAAAGATGTGGATCAAAAGGTATACCGTTCTATGATCGGTTCTTTGATTTACCTTTGCGCATCTAGACCCGATATTGTGTTGAGTGTAGGTGTGTGTGCAAGGTATCAAGCCGCTCCTAAAGAAAGCCACCTTATGGCGGTTAAGAGAATCTTTCGATATTTGGTTCATACCCCAACTTATGGTCTTTGGTATCCCAAAGGCTCGGATTTCTCTCTTTGTGGCTTCACGGATTCGGATTGGGCCGGTGACAAGGATGATAGGAAATCAACCTCCGGAGCTTGCCAATTTCTTGGTAGGTCTTTGGTGTGTTGGTCTTCTAAGAAGCAAAATTGTATATCTCTCTCCACCGCCGAAGCCGAATACATTGCCGCCGCAAGTGGATGCACTCAATTGTTATGGATGAGGCAAACTTTGAAGGAATACGGTGTCAATTGTGACAAAGTGCCTCTTTTATGTGACAATGAAAGTGCTATCAAGATCGCCTATAATCCGGTGCAACATTCAAGAACCAAGCATATTGAGATCCGGAATCATTTCATTAGGGATCATGTTGCCCGCGGGGATATTGAGCTTGCTTATGTGAGCACCAAGGATCAACTTGCCGATATATTCACGAAGCCTCTTGATGAAGCAAGATTTGGATATTTGAGGAATGAGCTAAATATCATCGATTCAAGGAGTGTGGCTTGAACATCTTGCAAATACACCTATATTTCAATGCATGTTTGGTCTAGGTGTGGGCATGGAGATAGGGGGAGTGCGGTCCTAATTAATTGGGCTATCCCTCCCCCCATAATGCCGATAGTAATCATATCATTCTCTTAATATCATTATATGATTTTTGAGCTTCAATGACGAGTAGTGGTTATGGACTCAAGATACATCTTCGCGGTCCAATGCCATAACACTCAAACATGGTGGCTTCGGCCACCGACCTCTTCTTTTCGAAGAGTTGATTCATTGCATATCTTATTTGAGGTTTTGGTGTTCTCTCCCGATGTTATTCCTTTTTTGATATGGGAAGGCACTTGCGTTGGATTTTTAGTCGATTTGTTCTTGCAATGTTAAGTGCCGAGAACCACTCCGTGTTTGCTCTCTCACCTAAGCCATCCTCTCTCAAGACATCTATCTATGCACACGAGTTCAAATTTTTCATCAAAACAACATCTGTTTTTGAAAATTTCGAGTTGGCCAGTTTGCTGGCTCCAGGCCGGAATATCCGCCCTCTCTGGGCCGGAATATCCGGGGGGCCGGATTATCCGCCCCTTCCTGGCCGGATAATCCGGCCGTAGTGACCCTGGGTATATAAGGGGGGGGGGTCGGGCTGCCCTAGGGCAGTTCCCTCCCCACCCCTTCCAGGTGATCCCTGCCGCCGCCGCCTCCTTCCCATCGCCGCCGCCGGAGCTCCGGCCAACCTTTTGGCCTGATTTCTTCGGAGGCTGCTCTCCTTCTCCTCTGGAAGGCTTTCACCAAGCGGATTTCGCAATGGATGCGGGTATTGCTCTTCTCATTGGATGTGTCTTTACCCCTTCTTGGTCTTGGTGATTTTGCCCTCTAGGTGTTGTTTATCTTGTTTATGAATCATGTTGTATGAACACTTTCCCCGATCTATCAAATTGATATCTGCAGCAAGTTGTAGAAGAAACTTTCGGGGGGCCGGATTATCCGGCCACCCCTGGCCGGATAATCCGGCCTGGGATTTTACTGCAACATCTTTTTATATTTGCTGCTGTCAATTTGGTTCGTTTAGTGGAATTTGCTTGTTCATCTTTCATGATTCGTTGATCCTTTCCGATACTCGTGTGCATACGCTTATCCCCATGCTCTCCGTGCATCTCTCTTTCACAAGTGGTCCAAGTATCCCGAAGCGCAAGCGTCGGCTTGTTCGGAATGAGGAAGGAGTTCTTCTGGATGAGATTGCTATCCGGAGGGCACAGAGGGATGCTGCTAGGGAGGCTGAGCAGGAGAAAGCTGCCAAGGTTGCCAAAGCTCGTGCCCGTCGTCGCAAAGGCAAAGAGCCCCGTCCTGACTACAAGAAGATGCCAGAGGCCGAGTACATTCTTGTGCGGAGGAACAATTGGTATGCTACTGCAAGAGATGAAGACATTGAAGATAGGGGTTTCTGGAATGAGGAGCAGTGGGGGATTTTTCGTGATATTTATGAGCCTTTCCAGAATCCTTGCCGTCCAATGCATCCGATTGACTTTGATCACCTCCGCAGCAAGTCTTACTTTGATGAAGCACTCTCTGTGACTGAGAAGTTGGGTTTGATGGGATTGGCCAACATTCAGTGCGACTACAATCCCGGTCTTATCAAGCAGTTCTATGCTACTCTGGTGATTTTGCCCAATGCTCAGAAATCTATGAAGTGGATGACCGGCGAACATGAGTGCACATCAGACTTTCCTACGTTTGCCTCTCTCTTGGGGTATGCGTACAATGGAGAGACTCCAGTGGGTCGGCGTATCCACAACCCAGGGAACAAGCCTGACAAGGACAAGCTCCATGACCTCTATGACTCCACAGGTGTTGTGGGCTTCATCAATGGCCTACATCCGCTTTATGATCAGCTGGTCCGCATTTTTAGGGAGAACATTGCTCCTAGTGGTGGCAACAATGATGCCATTCGCACCTCTCTGGTTGATCTCCTTGCTTTTGCTCATGAGTGTGCCACGTCGTCTGACCCTGCTGAGGACTTTACCCTTGATGTGATGGATTTCATCTTCTATGAGATCAAGGATGCTATTATTCAGAGGAACACTGTGCCATATGCTCCTTTCATCATGCTTCTCATTAAGCATGTCCTTGGAGACTATGATATTCATGATGACTGTGTGGAGCACAAGGTCAAGAAGATGTATATCAAGAGAAAGGCGAAATCTACTCCTTCAGCTGCTTATCCTGACACTTTCATGGCTGATGCGAGGACTAGTGCTACTGCTCGCGAACAGAGGGCTGCTGCATCTGTTGTGTCTAGGGAGGTGAGGAAGCTCAGTTGGTTTGAGCGTAATGTTCTGTGCATGAAGGTTGAGATCCACCATGAGAACTACCAGGCCTATGTCGAGAGGAAGAGCATCCAGGACACTCAGCAGCTTATCCTTCACCGTCTCAGTGGTGCTCAGACCGCCGATCCCACTCCTACTGCTCCTGTGGCCTATAATGCTTGGAACACCGATCGCTACAACTGGGTGGATATGCAGAAGCATCTCTTTGATGCTCCAGATGCTCCCGCAGGAGGTGCTCGTGCAGAGGCTGAGGAGGACTTTGAGGCTGAGGAGGACTTTGTTGATGAGGATGAAGATGCTGGAGATGACGAGGGTGATGGCGGAGATTATGATGATGAGGACTTCGATGATGTGGACGAGTGATTTCTCGGGACGTGTAGCATCGCTCTTCTCCCTTTTTGGTGTCTTGATGCCAAAGGGGGAGAAGTAGTTCTATTAGGAATTTGTCTGGATTTGCATGGGTGGAAACACAAGCTTGCGCGCTTATCATTCTTTGGCGCTTGTGTTTCTTCTTATTTCGTTTGTCTTAAGTCGAACTTTGTGTGTGGTTGAACTTCGTGTCGTTTATATGCTACCATGTGGTGTATGAGACTATGTCATATGTTCTTAATATGCTATGTGGATCATTATGTGTTGTTCACTTATTTTTATCAGCTCATGGTTATTGGTGAAATGGCTATGGAATTATTGCCCGGCATATCATATTATCATATTCGGGATTCCATAATCCATATTATTTGAGTTATCTATGCAATGGTATGTCTCTTCTAAACTCATTGGTGAAGTTGCACACATCTAGGGGGAGCTGTGTATGTTGATCAATTATTCGTTGTTTGAATTATTCGACCTTTCTTGCAAATCCTAGTGTTGTCATCTAACACCAAAAAGGGGGAGATTGAAAGTGCAAACTTTGTTTCCCTCAGATTTTGTGTGTTAGATAACAACATTAGTGATACTAATTGTGTGCTAAGATTTGCAGGATTTTCGTTTGAAGATTTGCCAGGCCGGATTATCCGGCCAGGGGTGGCCGGATTATCCGCCCCCTCTGGGGTGGCCGAAAAACGGCTAAGGACTTATCGCGGCGTCACCCAGATAAGGGGGCCGGATATTCCGGCCAGGGGCCGGATAATCCGGCCAGCCGGATAATCCGCCCCAGCCTTGACCGGATATTCCGCCCTCCCCCAGGAGTGGCTGAAATTCTGCTAAGGACCTGGCGCGGCGTCACCCAGATAGGGGGGGGCGGATAATCCGGCCAGGGGCCGGATAATCCGGCCCAACTTTGGCCGGATAATCCGCCCCTCCAACTCAGCAATGGCTACATTTTGGGAGGGGCTATAAATACCCCTCCCCTTCTTCTACCTCAAGCTGCTCGAGCTGTGAAGAAAAGACCCCATTTTGGAGCCACCAAATTAGCAAGATCTCCTCCCTCAACCCACCAAAGTCGTTGATCTTTGGAGAATCGAAGGAGAAGGCCTTGATCTACATCCTCACCGAAGCGATTTGATTTCCCCTCTCATTTGCTAGAGGGCCCTTTGGTCTTGGGTTCCCTTGTGTCCCTTGACCTTGTTTGTGTGATTGAAATCTTGATACTTGTTGATTGAGATCTTTGTGGTGCTTGGGAGCCTCCAATTCAGTTGTGGAGTGGTGCCCCAAGTTTTGTAAAGGCCGGTTCCGCCTTGAGGAATCCCTTAGTGGAAAGTGAGCTAGGCCTTTGTGGCGGAAGCTTGCACCGGAGAATAGGGTGAGCCTTTGTGGCGTTGGTTAGGCCTTTGTGGCAACCACACCCCTCCAACGTAGACGTACTTCCCCTAAAAAGGAAGGAACTACGGGAATTACATCCGTGTCTCTGTGTGCTCCACTCTCGGTTACCTCTATCCTTTATTGCCTTTACTACTTGTATCTTGCTTAGCTTGCTCGTTGACATATAGGTAAATTCACCTTAGTTGCATATCTAGAGAATTTACCTTTTGTGTCAAGCCTAAATTGAAAAAGAATTAAACTTTGAGTAGCACCTATTCACCCCCCCCCCTCTAGGTGCCCATACGATCCGTTCAGATGGAGACCGATGGAGATGGCTCTGGGGGCACTTCCCCGTCCCGACAGGGTGCCGGAACAGAGACTTCTGTCCCCCGAAATTTGTCGACGGCGGCGGCGGAGCTGCGGAACTGTTCTGGGAAAAACGCTGATTCATTTAGGGTTTTCCGTCGGGAGGCTTCTTATAGGCGAATGGGCATCGTCAGGGGGGCTGCCAGGGCGCCCTCACACGTAGGGAGCGCAGCCAGGGGCTAGGCCGTGCCGCCCTATTGTGTGGTGCCCTCGTGGCCCCACTCCGTCTCCTCTTCGGTTCTCTGGAAGCTTCGGTGAATTTCTGGATGTTCGGCTTTTGTTTTGTCCAATTCCGAGAATATTTCCTGTGTAACTTTTCTGAAACACAAAAACAGCAGAAAACAGGGAACTGGCACTGTGGCGACTTGTTAATAGGTTAGTTCCGGAAATCGCATAAAAATGCCACGAAGTGTAACGAAACACAAGGCAAATGGTGTAAAAACAAGCATGGAGCATCAAAAATTATAGATACGTTTGAGACGTATCAACTGGACGCATGGACGTGTCCAAGAGGGGAATTTCCTGGACTAGGGTTGACCGACGAGGACGTCGGTCTTCTAAGGGGATGAGTGTGTGGCATCTTGGCTCAGGGCTTAATAGGATTGATAGGATACTCATATCAATAAGGTATATCTTCTTTTCCAGAAGCTCATCTGAAAAGAACTCCAGGTTAAGCGTGCTTGGCCTGGAGTGATCTAAGGATGAGTGACTGATGATGCTTGCTGCGGTAACTACTCGCACTAGGTTGAGACTCCAAGAGCAGAGCATTGAGCACATGGAAGCTTGCCTTTTCCCCACGAGGGTGACTCAAGGGTTATATCGAACTCTTGGGGAACTATGTAAATGAATTATCTTCCTATCCTTCTTCTAGCAACCTACAAAATAAAATAATTTTGCTTTGTGCCTTCAACCTCACCAAGTAGTTGTCAAGCACAAGGTCTGTGTAAGTATACAAAACTAAAATGAAATATGCAATGCGAATAAGTAAATCTACAATAGCAACGGTGCCAAAAAAAGTCTTGTGCTGCAGGAATATGCAATGATAAACAGTATAAGATGGCGGTGTAGTGTTTTGATTTGCAAGTGTAGTAAATAAAAGTATTTTTGTATTTTAGAATTTAATAAGTACTAAAAATGAAAACAATGATAAAGTAGTTGGAAAGTTGTTTCTTATGATTAAAAGTGGACCGGGGTTCATGGGTTCGCTTATGCACTCTCTCATAAAATATATGGCGAAAATAGGATCATACAATTGACATAAAGGATAACAACAATGTTCAAGCACATATAATATTCATATGGGCATCACGTCCTAACATAGAGATGTTTTGGTTATTCATCTCTCTCATACTCCACCGAGATGGGAATTAAATCTAATCACCTCAGTATTAAGAAATAACTCAAAGTATAGCATTAAGCTCAATGACATGAAGTTAAAATAAGAACATACTAGATCAAGTTGTGGATACTTGGTAAGGTCACACCAAAGATACCCGGTAGCATGGTATTTTATTTATCCATAGTGAGGCAACAAAGTAAGGTAAACACCCAAGTGAAACCCGAGGACTGTCCTCCCCATAGTATTCACCCCATTACTCCAACTAATACACATGTTCCCCATACACGCCCTCATAAACATGCTTGATCAAAACAAGTAAAAAAGAACGGGGTACATAATATGCATCTACTCATATATTGAAACAAAGAACAATTGCAATCTCAAATTTCAACTCATAGAAAGATCCACCACAAAGGTAATACAAATATGGCCATAATCATGTTATGCAGCTCATATGGCGCTAATACAGTGAAGAACAAGAGAGAGATACAATAGCTACTGCCACAAACCCATAGTCCAGAGGTGGACTACTCCCTCTTCATCATGGTGATGAAGGTAGAGTCGTTGGAGAGGGTGGAGATCACGCCGGTGGCACCCCGCCAGAGTTTTCCCCCTCCGATCTTCGTCTCTGGGGCTCCTGTTTCGTGGTTTTGTGTTTCGGTGGCGCTCCCTGATATGTCCAAAACATATCTACTTTCCCAAACACTTTTGCTATTGTTTCTCCTCTAATTTGTGTGTTTTGAATGCAACTAACACGGAGTAACGCTGTTTTCAGCAGAATTGCTATGGTGTCTCGTTTTTGTGCAGAAATCCAACTTTCAGTAAAAATTCAGGAAAATATTGCGAAAATACTATTTCACCAGAAGACCACGGAGCCAGAAAACGAGATCGAGAGGGGCTGGGAGGCCGCCACACAACCAGGGGGCGCGGCCTAGACCTGACCGCGCCCACCTGTTGTGAGGCCGCCTCGGCCATCGCCTCGACCCCTCCTTCCGCCTACATATACCCACTGACCTGAAAGGAGCGGGGGTTCGGTGTTTTTCCCAGATAGACTTCCGCTACGCCGCCGCCATCAGAAACCACGATTCAGAACCAGAAACTCCGTTCTGCCACCCTACCGGGACGGGGATTTGGAGGAGATCTTCATCACCATCATCACCAACGTCTCTCCATCAACCATCCATGACTCCCCCATCCATGTGTGAGTAATTCCCGCTGTAGACAAAGGGGATGGTAGGGATTGGATGAGATCATTGATACGTCTCAAACGTATCTATAATTTTTGATGCTCCATGCTTTGTTTTACACCATTTGCCTATTGTTTCGTTACACTTAGTGGCATTTTTATACATTTTCCGGAACTAACCTATTAACGAAGTGCCACAGTGCCAGTTTCCTATTTTCTGCTGTTTTTGTGTTTCAGAAGTGATACACAGGAAATATTCTCGGAATTGGACGAAACAAGTTCCTGAAGTCATATTTCACCGGGGAGCTCCCAAACATCCGAAGACCTGACGGAGGGGGGCCACGTGGCCCCCACACACAGGGGCGGCGCGGCCTGGCCCCTGGCCGCGCCACCCCCTTGTGAGGCCGCGTGGCTCCACCTCTGACAGCCCCCTTTCGCCTACATATACCCCCTGACGAGAAAAACCTAAGGGCCTGATCAGTTTTCCAGAATACATCGCGATCCGCCGCCGCCGTCGACCCGAAGATCGGGAGGGTCCAGAAGCTCTTCCCGGCACCCTGCCGGAGAGGGGAATCACCACCGGAGGTCTTCTTCATCGCCATGCTTGCCTCCGGAGCGATGAGTGAGTAGTCTACCTTGGACTATGGGTCCATAGCAGTAGCTAGATGGTTGTCTTCTCCACCATGTGCTTCATGTTTAGATCTCATGAGCTGCCCTACATGATTGAGATCACCGTTATGTAATACTATGATGTTGGTTTGTTGGGATCCGATGAATATTGGTGTTTATGATTAAGTTGCTGTACTGAATTATATCTTTTGTTATCTCTATGTTGTTTATGATCTTGCATGCTCTCCGTTGTTAGTAGCTATCTTGGCCGAGTAGTTGCTAGTGACTCCAAGAGGGGGTATTTATGCTCGATAGTGGGTTCATGTCTCTATTTCACCTGGGGGAGTGACAGAAACCTCTAAGGTGGTAGATGTGCTGTTGCTACTAGGGAGAAAACAACATTCATATGCTCAAGGGCATATGCTTTGTTTACATTACACACTTTGCTTAATGCAATTATCTGTTGTTCGCAACTTAATACTTCTAGGGTGTTCGGATGATATCCCCGGGGGTGGATTATTAGTCATAGATGCAGTTGGATGGCGGTCTATGTATTTTGTTGTAATGCCCAGAGTGAATCTCATAGTGATCTTCTTGACATATCACGTTATCTTTATTCTATCAATTGCCCAACTGTAATTTGTTTACCCAGCATGTTATTTTATCTATGGAGAGACACCACTAGTGAACTGTGGACCCCGGTCCTATTTTAATCATATTGCAATCACCTGTTTACTTTTCCCGCATTGTTTACTTTACTCGCATACTCTACTGTTTTCCACTCGATACACTCATAACCTTTGTTTCAAGCAAACCAGTGAGATTGACAACCTCATCGCAAGTTGGGAACAAAGTATTTGTCTGTGTGTGTGCAGGTTCCACAAACACCTTCAGTCGTCATCGTCTCCCTTCTCCTGTTCGATAAACCTTGGTTTCTTAACTGAGGGAAAACTTGCTGCTGCACTCATCATACCTTCCTCTTGGGGTTCCCAACGGGCTGTTCATTCACCACGCACAAGGACTGTCTGTTGCCACATTCACCGGGAGCATCAGCCTCTTTTCTGGCGCCGTTGCCGGGGAAGGAAGAGAAGACTTCTGCGAGGGGAGTTCTTCGCATACACATACTTTACTTTGTTATTTGTTTTGCTTTACTTTATTTTATTTTACCTGCATTGCTTTTTATATCAAAAACCCAAAAAAAATTAGAATCCTTGGTAGTTGTTATTTCTTTACTTTAGTTTATCATGTCATTTCCTAAGTTCGTTCTGGAAGACCTCTCAGTAGGGAGTGGTTCGATTATTGGCAAAAGTAACATTGAGGAGTTCTTTAATCACATTAGTATGCGTAAGGAAGTTGAGGAAAAGTCTTTGGTTGAGTTAGCTCCTAGTTATGAAGTTGCTTCTGCTTATTTAGTTCACATGTTAGAAGCTAGGTTTGCTAGTCTTAATCCTTATATGCAATACATGTTCCTCAAGCTTCATGGAATTGAGGATCCCGAAAAGAAAGCTTTTATCTTGGAGACTTTGCGCACAGAATTTAGAGAGGTTGCAATTGAGGCTAGGAAAGTTTTTAAGAAGTTTAATAAGCTTGGCTCACCTGTTGAAATTGTTGGTACACCCAACAAAGATTCTAGAATGCCAATACCATGTAAACTTGCAGGAATTCATGATGCCTTGGAAACAAATTTTAGTTGGATTTGCCCTGAAAATCTTTTTGATGAAAATAGTGTACCAAGGCGTGACTACAAGGGGTACTCAAAACCTCGATTGGATAGTATTCATTTCTTTGTTCCTATGGATCCTGGCACTTCATCACTTGATAATACTTGATTTGCAATTTTCTGCGCCTAGCTCAAAGGCGTTAAAGAAAAGCACTCTTGGGAGATAACCCATTGTTTACTTTTCAGTACTTTTTCTTTTATTTGAGTCTTGGAAGTCATTACTACTGTAATGACCGCTCCTTATCTTGTTTATTTCGTTTTTGTGCCAAGAGAAGCCTCTAATTTGAGTGAGGTAAAGATTTGGGGTTATTGCTATCCTGAAACTGTTTTCGGTGCTGCACCGTAAAAATTCGTGAAAATTCTCTGTATATCTTTTGGACCTGCGATTTCTTGTGCATATGCCCCAGGTTATATCCAAACTTTTCTTAGTTCAACACTTTTTGATTTGAGCAACGGAAAATCCCTCAAAAATTCGTCCATTATCAGCTGTCCAGTTTTGACAGATTTCTGCCAATATTTGTTTTTGCCACTTTATCGCTTTCTTTTGAGTTCTTTTTGATCATGGAACTCTTGTGGAAGTTGTTACAGTAGTATATACTTTATATGTGGTGGTTTTGGGTTGAAACCTGAAGCTAAAAGAGGTTGAATATATTTTATACTTACACTAATGTTGCTAATAGAATTGTGTTTAGTTTTGTATGAAGGAAGTTTTCAAGTGTAGGGATTGGAGAATGATGAGATGAGTTGAAGAATGGACAAAAGCTCAAGCTTGGGGATGCCCATGCATCACCCCAAGAAATATCCAAGAAGTACAAGCGTCAAAGCTTGGGGATGCCCCCGAGGCACCCCTTCTTCATCGACAAAAATCAGGTCACCTTTCAAAACACTATATTTTTATTGCTTCATGCACTATGTGTTTTTCTTGGAGCGTCAGTTGTTTTAGTTGTCTTAGTTTGCTTAGTTTGTTTGTTTGCTGCAATAAATGGTTGGACTCCAACAAATTTCCTTTGGAGAAGTTGACTCGTTTTCATTTGCAAAGAATGCTCTAGTTTTCACTCTTATTAATCGAGCATTCTAGTTTTTCTGCTACTGCTTTTGGTTTTCGTTTTTGCCTTGATATGCGTTCAGATCTTGTCATATCTTTTCATCAAGGTGTATTTTTGCCTCTGAACTTCATTGGTTTTCATCAAAAGAGGTGTTTATAAAAATTTCAAATGGTGTTGGAAAAGAGAAAAAGCTTTGTGCAAAATAGTGGTACAAGAAGGAGCTTGTGTAGACTGCGGCTTAGGCTTTTTCATATCATGCTTGATGTCTTTTTGATAGTATGCTTAGTGGTTTTGCTGTAGCATGACTTGTCTCAAATAACTGAGATTGCTTAATGAGCCTTTGAAAAAAAATCATGCGTTGTTTTTATTGTATGGAAGCATTATTTTGGTTTTCTCCTTGATGCTTTATTTGGGTTGACTTGGCGCATGCTCACACATGTTAGACTCTTCCAAAGTCGCCATTAGCCTTCATGATCATTTAGTTTTTGACTTTTGATGCCATCGTATGCTTCTTTTAATGTCGCTTTGTCGCTTTGCATGATTATGGCCATTATTGCTCTCTTAGTTGGTCGCTCCCAGTCTTTTGCTAGCCCTCGCCTTGTACTGAGTATGAGCTCTACTCGTGCATCCAACTCCTAAAAGCCAAGTTTCCATTGTGTCCACCATACATACCTATTAGCAATTTGCTATCCCAAGTAAATTTGACTTGCTTTTATTTTCTCTTCAAATTAAACTCTTACCAGTGTTATGCGAAATTCGGTCAGTAAAGCTCTCACGAACCGGAAGGCACACTTTACTTTTTCCTGTTCTAAAAATTTGACATTGTGGTCTTTTATGTTGAGTTGTTATGCTTGCAAGTTGTAAGTTGGATTCTAGCCCAACCATGCCGTCATGGGGCAAGCTTTCAACATTGCACTTCCTATTTGAGTTGATATCGTGATCTTTTGTTTATGGATGCCCGCTGTGTGAAATGAATTGGGAATCTTGTAAGGATCATGGAGTTTTTATATGTGTTAGGGAAACGCCGGGCCGCCAATCTAAGCCATGCATAATTCATGGTGGAAATTTGCAGCATACCCATGGTGAACATTCGACGACGCATCTCACAATAAAAAGCTAAACAATATAGCAAATAAAAGAGATGTCGAGGTGTTCATCGTCTGCTTGTCCTGTCATTTTGGTGTGGGCTTGTTCCATGTCATCGGGCACGAAGGTACCCCATTGGCGGTTCTCAATGATATGCATATACTTACAATGACAAGAGCCTTGCTTGGGACTCTAAGTAAACTAGCATGGTTTGGGTACTTGTATTCACGGGACACGAGGTTTTCAACTTATGATTTGTCAAGCATATGCATCATAATTGTTCTCGCATTAACTTTAACCATTCAAGATGCTTATGATGGGGGCAATGAGAGCTCAAAGCCGGTAAGTACCATAATTTTTGAAGGTTATAAAACTTGCAATCACTGCTTCCCTCTGCGAAGGGCCTTTCTTTTACTTTTATGTTGAGTCACCACCTTCTTTCTTTATGCACCATTAAGAGAGCATAGTTGTCATTCTTAGTGTGATATGCATTGTCCCAAGGTTCATTGATTGACTCATATTGTTGGTTTCACTTGTTCTTAAATTATTTGTATCTAGTCGCCCTCTTAAACTTTGAGGTGTCCTATGCATTTATGTTTTGCTCTCTTTGAAGGACAAGCTGAAAACCATTTGTATGTTTTTCCTTATGATTAGAACACACGTTTGACTTTCATTGTTTCATTATCATGATCTTTTGTTTGTGTTCATTTGCATGTTTACAACATGGTTGCTAAGTTCTTATTGTCATGATTATATCTTTCATGTCCATGTTTTAAGTTCTATTGATCCCAGCTCATCAATGCTTGCATATATGAT
This sequence comes from Dactylis glomerata, assembly GCA_007115705.1. Taxonomy (NCBI): domain Eukaryota; kingdom Viridiplantae; phylum Streptophyta; class Magnoliopsida; order Poales; family Poaceae; genus Dactylis; species Dactylis glomerata. The sequence continues at coordinate 2,497,614 of QXEO01001278.1, read as the reverse complement.
CAAGATTGTGTAGGTGCATGTCACCTCAAAAATTATTCTTTGTTATCACTTACCTACTCGAGGACGAGCAGGAGTTAAGCTTGGGGATGCTTGATACGTCTCAAACGTATCTATAATTTTTGATGCTCCATGCTTTGTTTTACACCATTTGCCTATTGTTTCGTTACACTTAGTGGCATTTTTATACATTTTCCGGAACTAACCTATTAACGAAGTGCCACAGTGCCAGTTTCCTGTTTTCTGCTGTTTTTGTGTTTCAGAAGTGATACACAGGAAATATTCTCGGAATTGGACGAAACAAGTTCCTGAAGTCATATTTCACCGGGGAGCTCCCAAACATCCGAAGACCTGACGGAGGGGGGCCACGTGGCCCCCACACACAGGGGCGGCGCGGCCTGGCCCCTGGCCGCGCCACCCCCTTGTGAGGCCGCGTGGCTCCACCTCTGACAGCCCCCTTTCGCCTACATATACCCCCTAACGAGAAAAACCTAAGGGCCCGATCAGTTTTCCAGAATACATCGCGATCCGCCGCCGCCGTCGACCCGAAGATCGGGAGGGTCCAGAAGCTCTTCCCGGCACCCTGCCGGAGAGGGGAATCGCCACCGGAGGTCTTCTTCATCGCCATGCTTGCCTCCGGAGCGATGAGTGAGTAGTCTACCTTGGACTATGGGTCCATAGCAGTAGCTAGATGGTTGTCTTCTCCACCATGTGCTTCATGTTTAGATCTCATGAGCTGCCCTACATGATTGAGATCACCGTTATGTAATACTATGATGTTGGTTTGTTGGGATCCGATGAATATTGGTGTTTATGATTAAGTTGTTGTACTGAATTATATCTTTTGTTATCTCTATGTTGTTTATGATCTTGCATGCTCTCCGTTGTTAGTAGCTATCTTGGCCGAGTAGTTGCTAGTGACTCCAAGAGGGGGTATTTATGCTCGATAGTGGGTTCATGTCTCTATTTCACCTGGGGGAGTGATAGAAACCTCTAAGGTGGTAGATGTGCTGTTGCTACTAGGGAGAAAACAACATTCATATGCTCAAGGGCATATGCTTTGTTTACATTACACACTTTGCTTAATGCAATTATCTGTTGTTCGCAACTTAATACTTCTAGGGTGTTCGGATGATATCCCCGGGGGTGGATTATTAGTCATAGATGCAGTTGGATGGCGGTCTATGTATTTTGTTGTAATGCCCAGAGTGAATCTCATAGTGATCTTCTTGACATATCACGTTATCTTTATTCTATCAATTGCCCAACTGTAATTTGTTTACCCAGCATGTTATTTTATCTATGGAGAGACACCACTAGTGAACTGTGGACCCCGGTCCTATTTTAATCATATTGCAATCACTTGTTTACTTTTCCCGCATTGTTTACTTTACTCGCATACTCTACTGTTTTCCACTCGATACACTCATAACCTTTGTTTCAAGCAAACCGGTGAGATTGACAACCTCATCGCAAGTTGGGAACAAAGTATTTGTCTGTGTGTGTGCAGGTTCCACAAACACCTTCAGTCGTCATCGTCTCCCTTCTCCTGTTCGATAAACCTTGGTTTCTTAACTGAGGGAAAACTTGCTGCTGCACTCATCATACCTTCCTCTTGGGGTTCCCAACGGGCTGGTCATTCACCACGCACAAGGACTGTCTGTTGCCACATTCACCGGGAGGATCAATCATTAATGTAATTTGCTATGAGATTGTTAGGGCATAGTGCCTAGTATCTACTATTAGTGCTTATGACATTGTTGCAACTTGTTGTGCTTAATGCTTGTCACTTTGGGCCCAAGTGCCATGATCTCAGATCTGAACTTGTTATTGTTTTATGATGATACTTGTTATTTATGATCTTACCTGCAAGTTGTTTACATATATTGTTGTCCGGAACCCGAGGCCCCAAAGTGACAGAAATTGGGATAACCGGAGGGGATGGCTATGATGTGAGGATCACATGTGTTCACCGAGTTTTAATGCTTTGCTCCGGTACTTTATTAAAAGGAGTACCTTAATTACCAGTAGTTTCCCTTGAGGCCCTGCTGCAACAGGCTGGTAGGACAAAAGATGTCGTGCAAGTTTCTCATTGCGAGCACGTACGACTATATACAGAACACATGCCTATGATTGTTTAGTACTAGGATGCTTTATTATTATTTATCTGCAATTGCCCATGTCTCACTGATTTCATGAATTATCTTATCCATGCAATGCCCGTACATCCATCCCTATGCCTACAGTATTTTATCCTACTGTTTACTATTGCTACTATTACTGCTTTTATTTTACAATTGCTGGTATTGTTTCACTCCTATCACCACTATAAAACTGTTGCTACTGATAAACCTCTGCGAGCAAGTCTGTTTCCAGGTGCAGCTGAATTGACAACTCATCTGTTAAGGATTATAGACATCCTTTGGCTCCCCTTGTGTCGAATCAATAAATTTGGGCTTTACTTCCCTCGAAGACTGTTGCGATCCCCTATACTTGTGGGTCATCAAGACTATTTTCTGGCGCCGTTGCCGAGGAGCATAGCTTTATTTGTAAGTTCACTTGGAATTCATATTGTTCGCTGCAATTCATTCATCATGGGTAAACCTTGTGATGGAAAAGTTCCTATATTGCCATCCACTACAAGAAGAGGTATGACTCTGAACACCTCTGTTGCTCTTGATTTGCCATCTGTTATGAGTAAGTTGCTTACACCACCACATGCACACGCTGCTGCTACTTCTTCTGCTGAGTTTGAAAATGCCATTGATAATTTAGATGATGCTTCTACTGTGCTTGATGAGAGTGGTTCGTTAGGTTCCTTTTTAGATTCTACAATTGATAGGACAAAGCAATTGGGGAACACTACTGTTATACCTGTTAGTTCACCTGAGTCTAGGGAATGCCCTAGTGATGATCTTTATGACACTTATATTGAGCTTGCTGATGATTTTATTGCCGAGGCTCATGCCACTCGTGATGCTAATGTTGTTAAGGAACTTCTAGCAAGACGTCCTGTTAGATATAACTTATCTCCTGATGCTAAGTTTGCTGCTTCTCCCATAAATATTAGAGATAAGGATTATGATTTCTCTTTAGATTTATCTTTCATATCTATTGTTGAGAAAGACCCTTTTTGTGGTACTGAAGGTGAAAGTGCTATGGCCCATATGAATGAGCTTTCTACCTTGAGTAATTAGTTTTCTGATGATATTTGATACGTCTCAAACGTATCTACAATTTTTGATGCTCCATGCTTGTTTTTACACCATTTGCCTTGTGTTTCATTACACTTTGTGGCATTTTTATGCGATTTCCGGAACTAACCTATTGACAAGATGCCATAGTGCCAGTTCCCTGTTTTCTGCTGTTTTTGTGTTTCAGAAAAGTTACACAGGAAATATTCTCGGAATTGGACGAAACCAAAGCCAGTCGCCCAGAATTTCACCGAAGCTTCTAGAGAACCGAAAAGAGGAGGCGGAGTGGGGCCACGAGGGCCCCACACACCAGGGCGGCGCGGCCCTAGCCCTGGCCATGCCCCCTATGTGTGAGGGTGCCCTGGCAGCCCCCTAACGACGCCCCTTCGCCTATATAAAGCCCCGGGACGGAAAACCCTAGGGGAGTCGGCAAAATTTCCAGAACGGTTCTGCAGCTCCGCCGCCACCGACGACGAATTTTGAGGGACAAAAGTCTCTATTCCGGCACCCTGCCGGGACGGGGAAGTGCCCCCGGAGCCATCTCCATCAGTCTCCATCGCCGTCTCCGCCGTCTCCATCGACCTCACCGCCATCTCCATCAACCTTGTTGTCTCCTATGATGAGCAGGGAGTAGTTCTCCCCCGGGGCTGAGGGCTCTACCGGTAGCTATGTGGTTCACCTCTCTCTCCCATGATGTGATCTTTATGTGATCATGAGCTTTGTATCTAGTTGAATTGGTAGATGTTATTATTCAGATATTATGCTACTCCTATGCTTTATTATTGTACTCTCCGGAGATACCTCGTATCATGGTGTAAAGGTGACTAGTGTGTGCATCATGTGTATCTTTTTGGTTAATGTCTCTATGAAATGTTGGTGTTTGTTGGAACCATCTAGTGCGTTCACGGTGATAGTGTGGGACAATCTAGTTTGGGTACATACGGACTTTGAGGAGTGCTTCGTAGCCCTACGCATGATTAGTGTTTGTTTTCCATTGGAGAATTATTTGAGTTGCATATTGATGATAGTATCTATTGGTTCAATTATGTTATATTTGTTGGGAGTGTGTCCACTAGTGAAAGTATGATCCCTAGGCCTTGTTTCTAAGCATTGCACACCGTTTACATTCAGTTTTGTTACATGTTTGCTCACAGTGATACTTATTTCATATTACATTTACTACTCATAATCATCACTACTACTTGTATTTCACTATCTCTTCGCCGAACTAGTGCACCTATACATCTGACAAGTGTATTGGGTGTGTTGGGGACACAAGAGACTTTCTGTATCGTAATTGCAGGGTTGTTTGAGAGGGATAGCTTTGACCTCTTCCTCCCTGAGTTTGATAAACCTTGGGTGATCCCCTTAAGGGAAACTTACTGTTGCTCTACAAACCTCTACACTTGGAGGCCCAACACTGTCTACAAGAACAGACGTGTGCGTAGACATCAAGCTCTTTTCTGGCGCCGTTGCCGGGGAGGTAAGGTAAAAGGTACTCGCATCCTCCTGTGTGAGTGCTCTGAGTTATTTCCTTTAGATTCTGCAATTATATCTTTTTGTTTCTTGTTTTTATTTTCACTAGTTAGGCTTAATGGAAAATAAAGAGTTCTTTAGTCTTTTTCCTGAGTTTAGATTTGAAGAGAAAATTGAAAAACCTTTGGAGCTTTATTCGCATGCTAATAGTGTTGTTAGTATGAATACTTTGAATACCGTTGTTGCTAATGCTATAGAAAAGTCTAAGCTTGGGGAAGTTGGTTTTGTTAAGCGTGATATTTTTAGTTCCCCAGCTTTAGTGGAGAAAGCTTGCTCTGATGATATTTTATCTCCCCTATGTGATGTTCCTATGCCTGTTACCTATGTTAGTGATCATGATTGGGAAAAGCACTCTACTTTTGATACTAAAAATCTTTTGGTACCAATTCTAAGGTTAATAATTTTTGTACCATCAGTACTATCCATGCTCCTTCTTATGATGATATGTTTGATGAGTATGCTTTGCGAATTAGTTGTTCTCTAGCTTGTGATGATATTAAACCTCTGGTTTATGATGGTTATGATGATGAGTATAATATTTTCAGTTCACCTACTTTTGAGGAGAAAATTAGTTATGATTACAATATGCCTCCTATTTTTGATGATTATGGTGATGAGAATAATTATTCTGTTGAATCTGCTCCTACTCTGATTGTTCATATGGGGAGTATTAATTCTTTTATGCATGTGGCTCATGATAGGGATGCTTTATGTGATAGTTATATTGTTAGTTCTATTTATGATGCTACTGAAAGTTATTATGAGAGAGGGAAACATGGTTTGATGGATCTCAACAATATTGAGTTTCCCCTCTTTATGTTACAATTCTTGAAGTTGTAATTGTTTTGCCTTCCTATGCTTTTTGCTTTGCGCTTTTATGACTTGTCTCTTTACAAGACTATTTTTCATAGGAAGTGGTTCAGATTTAAATGTCTTTCACATTTGCTTTTTGATGCTCTCTATTGCTTTAAGTTCCTATATGGCGCCTTTGCCTCAAGCTCTTATATGGCGCCCACATGAGCATCTTTGCAAATTACTGCGCCTAGCTCAAAGGCATTAAAGAAAAGCACTCTTGGGAGATAACCCATTGTTTACTTTCCAGTACTTTTTCTTTTATTTTAGTCTTGGAAGTTATTACTACTGTAATAACCGCTCCTTATCATTTTTATTTCGTTTTTGTGCCAAGAGAAGCCTCTAATTTGAGTGAGGTAAGATTTGGGGATGTTGCTGTCCTGAAACAGTTTTCGGTGCTGCACCGTAAAAATTCGTGCAAATTCTCTGTATATCTTTTGGACCTGCGATTTCTTGTGCATATGACCCAGGATATATCCAAACTTTCATTAGTTGAACACTTTTTGATTTGAGCAACATAAAACCCTCTAAAAATTCGACCTTTGTCAGCTGTTCTGTTTTGACAGATTTCTGCCAATATTTATGTTTGCCGCTTTATCGCTTTCTTTTGAGTTCTTTTGATTACGGAACTTTTGGGAAAGTTGATACAGTAGTATATACTTTATATGTGGTGGTTTTGTGTTGAAACCTGAAGCAAAAAGGGTTGATTCGTTATTATGCTTACACTAATGTTGCTAATAGAATTGTGTTTAGTTTTGTATGAAGGAAGTTTTAGTGTAGGGATTAGAGAATGATGAGATGAGATGAAGAATGGACAAAAGCTCAAGCTTGGGGATGCCCATGCATCACCCTAAGAAATATCCAAGAAGTACAAGCGTCAAAGCTTGGGGATGCCCCCGAGGCACCCCCTTCTTCATCGGCCAAAATCAGGTCACCTTTCAAGACACTATATTTTTATTGCTTCATGCACTATGCGTTTTTCTTGGAGCATCAGTTGTTTTTGTTTTCAGTTTTCTTTTGCTTTGTTTGCTGCAATAAATGTTTGGATCACATCATGTGTTTGGAGAGAGACATGCTCCATTTTTCATTTGCCAAGAACACTCCATTTTTCACTCTTATCGTTTCAACGAGTGTTCTCTTTTTCTGCTACTGCGTTTAGCTTGCATTTTTGCCTTGATTTTTGTTCAGATCTTGCTTTATCTTTGCATCAAGTTATATTTTGACCTCTGGTCTATGTTGGTTTTTATCAAAAGAGTTGTTTCAAAAGAGTTTGAATGGTGTTGCAAAAGAGAAAAAGTTTCATGCAAAAAAAAGAGTGGTACAAAAAGGAGCTTGTGTAGACTGCGGCCTAGGCTTTTGCACGTCGTGTTTGATGTCTTTTTGATAGTATGCTTAGTCGTTTTGCTATAGCATGACTTGTCTTAAATGACTGAGATTGCTTAATGAGCCTTTGAAAAAATCATGCGTTGTTTTAATTATTTGGAAGCATTATTTTGGTTTCTCCTTGATGCTTTATTTGGGTTGACTTGGCGCATGCTCACACATGTTAGACTCATACAAAGTCGCCATTGCCTCAATGATATTTGGTTTTTGACTTTTGATGCCATCTTATGCTTCTTTTAATGTCGCTTTATCGCTTTGCATGATTATGGCCGTTATTGCTCTCTTAGTTGGTCGCTTCCAGTCTTTTGCTAGCCCTCGCCTTGTACTGAGTATGAGCTCTACTCGTGCATCCAACTCCTAAAAACTAAGTTTGCCAAAGTGTCCACCATATATACCTATTAGCAATTTGCTATTCCAAAGTACATTTGACTTGCTTTTATCTACTCTTCAAATTAAACTCTTACCAGTGTTATGCGAAAATTGGTCAGTAAAGCTCTCACGAACCGGATGGCACACTTTATTTTTCTCGTTCTTAAAAATTTGACATTGGGGTCTCTTATATTGAGTTGTTATGCTTGCAAGTTGTAAGTTGGGAACTAGCCCATCCATGCTGTCATGGGGCAAGCTTTCAACATTGCACTTCTTATTTGAGTTGATATCGTGATCTTTTGTTTATAGATACTCGCGGTGTAAAATGAATTGGGAATCTTGCGGGATCATGGAGTTTGTATATGTGTTAGAGAAACGCCTGGGCCGCCAATCTAAGCCATGCATAATTCATGGTGGAAATTTGCAGCATGCCCATAGTGGACATTCGACGACGCATCTCGGAATAAAAAGCTATACAAATGGTAAATAAAAGAGATGTCGAGGTGTTCATTGTCTGCTTGTCCTGTCATTTTGATGTGGGCTTGTTCCATGTCATCGGGCACGGAGGTACCCCGTTGGCGGTTCTCGATGATATGTATATACTTACAATGACAAGAGCTTGCTTGGGACTCTAAGTAAAGTAGCATGAGGTTTGGGTACTCGTATTCATGGGACACAAGGTTTTCAACTTATGATTTGTCAAGCATATGTAGCATGAGTGTTCTCGCATTAACTTTAACCATTCAAGATGCTTATGATGGGGGCAATGAGAGCTCAAAGCCGGTAAGTACCATAATTTTTTGAAGGTTTATAAAACTTGCAATCACTGCTTCCCTCCGCGAAGGGCCTTTCTTTTACTTTTATGTTGAGTCACCACCTTCTATCTTTATGCACCATTAAGAGAGTATAGTTGTCATTCTTAGTATAATGTGCATTGTCCCAAAGTTTTCATTGATTGATTCATATTGTTGGTTTCACTTGTTCTTAAATTATTTGTATCTAGTCGCCCTCTTAAACTTGAAGGTGTCCTACGCATTTATGTTTTGCTCTCCATGAAGGACAAGCTGAAAACCATTTGTATGTTTTTCCTTATGATTTGAACACACGTTTGACTTTCATTGTTTCATTTCCATGATATTTTGTTTGTGTTCATTTTCATGTTGTAGCATGGTTGATAAGTTTCTTCTATCAAGATTATATCTTTCATGCCCATGTTTTAAGTTCTTTGATCTCAGCACTCAATGCTTTACCTATATGATCAAGATTGTGTAGGTGCATGCCACCTCAAAAATTATTCTTTTGTTATCACTTACCTACTCGAGGACGAGCAGGAGTTAAGCTTGGGGATGCTGATACGTCTCAAACGTATCTATAATTTTTGATGCTCCATGCTTGTTTTTACACCATTTGCCTTGTGTTTCGTTACACTTTGTGGCGTTTTTATGCGATTTCCGGAACTAACCTATTGACAAGATGCCACAGTGTCAGTTCCCTGTTTTCTGCTATTTTTGTGTTTCAGAAAAGTTACACAGGAAATATTCTCGGAATTGGACGAAACCAAAGCCAGTCGCCCAGAATTTCACTGAAGCTTCCAGAGAACCGAAGAGGAGGTGGAGTGGGGCCACGAGAGCCCCACACACCAGGGCGGCGTGGCCTAGGCCTTGCCCGCGCCCCCTATGTGTGAGGGTCACCTGGCTGCCCCCTGACGACGCCCCTTCGCCTATATAAAGCCCCGGGACGGAAAACCCTAGGGGAGTCGGCAAAATTTCCAGAACAGTTCCGCAGCTCCGCCGCCGCCGCCGACGAATTTCGGGGGATAGAAGTCTCTATTCCGGCACCCTGCCGGGATGGGGAAGTGCCCCCGGAGCCATCTCCATCGGTCCCCATCGCCGTCTCCGCCGTCTCCATCGACCTCACCGCCATCTCCATCAACCTTGCTGTCTCCTATGATGAGGAGGGAGTAGTTCTCCCCCGGGGCTGAGGGCTCTACCGGTAGCTATGTGGTTCACCTCTCTCTCCCATGATGTGATCTTTTTGTGATCGTGAGCTTTGTATCTAGTTGAATTGGTAGATGTTATTATTCAGATATTATGCTACTCCTATGCTTTATTATTGTACTCTCCGGATATACCTCGTATCATGGTGTAAAGGTGACTAGTGTGTGCATCATGTGTATCTTTTTGGTTAATGTCTCTATGAAATGTTGGTGTTTGTTGGAACCATCTAGTGCGTTCACGGTGATAGTGTGGGACAATCTAGTTTGGGTACATACAGACTTTGAGGAGTGCTTCGTAGCCCTACGCATGATTAGTGTTCGTTTTCCATTGGAGAATTGTTTGAGTTGCATATTGATGATAGTATCTATTGGTTCAATTATGTTATATTTGTTGGGAGTGTGTCCACTAGTGAAAGTATGAACCCTAGGCCTTGTTTCCAAGCATTGCACACCGTTCACATTCAGTTTTGTTACATGTTTGCTCGCAACGATACTTATTTCATATTACATTTACTACTCATAATCATCACTACTACTTGTATTTCACTATCTCTTCGCCGAACTAGTGCACCTATACATCTGACAAGTGTATTGTGTGTGTTGGGGACACAAGAGACTTTCTGTATCGTAATTGCAGGGTTGTTTGAGAGGGATAGCTTTGACCTCTTCCTCCCTGAGTTCGATAAACCTTGGGTGATCCCCTTAAGGGAAACTTGCTGCTGCTCTACAAACCTCTACACTTGGAGGCCCAACACTGTCTACAAGAACAGACCCGTGCGTAGACATCAATATTAAGCTGCGCACTTCCTTTGTTGCTAAGATTTTCCCTTTTTCATTGAAAGGTGCAGCTAAAACTTGGTTTAATAATTTATCTCCTGGATCTATTGGTAGTCCTATTGCTTTGGTTAATGCTTTCTTTCAGAAATATTTTCCTGCTAGTGCTCAACATGCTGCTGTGCAGAAGATCTTTGACTTTGAACAGGGAAAAGAAGAGATATTGCCTGAATCTTGGGAAAGGTTTTGTTCTTTAATTAGAGCATTGCCTAAGGAGCCATTGCCTAAAAATGAACTCCTTGATATATTTTATAATGGACTAACTAATGAATCTAAGACATATCTGGATAGCTGTGCTGGTTGTGTTTTCAGGGAAAGAACTTCGGCTGAAGCTGAAGAACTAATAGTTAAAATAAGCCAGAATCATGATGATTGGACTATGGCTGAGTCAACACCAACACCAGCGCCAACTCCAGAGCCAACACCAAAGAAGAGAGGAACGATTGAATTAAATGATGAAGTTATGAGGGAAGCCAAGAAATCTCTTAAGGAGAAAGGGATTAAATCCGAAGACGTGAAGAATTTACCTCCTATAGAAGAATTATGTAAGCCAATCCCTCACTCATCTACTATTGAGGTACACTCTCTCCAACGCTTTGATGATAGAGATATTCCTTACTCTAAACCGCCTGATCAATGCTTAGATGAGTTTGATAATTTTATTGTTAAGCAAGATAATTTTAATAGAAGGGTGCAGAATCATTTGTTGGAAAATTCTAGAGCTATTAACAAGTTGCAGGATATTGTGGAGAGAACCTCCAATGATGTGAAGATGCTTGTTAAACATTTTCAAATGGTTCGGACTCAAATTGATTAGCTTACCAAGGTGGTAAAAGATTTGCTAGTCAATGCTTCAAGAAAAAAACAAGCGTGTGAAATACGCACAAGAGGAGGTGCTACCACTCAAGACACCTTATATCCTGAAGGACATCCTAAGAGGATTGAACAAGATTCTCAACGCGCTTCAAGAGATGATAATCCTTCCAAGAAGAAGATGAAGAAGCATAAAACAGTTGCAGAATCTTCTGAAACAGGTAAAGATCCTAACAGTGTTTCTATTTTTGATGCTGAAACTGAACCAGGTAATGCTTCCGATAAAGAAGAAGTTGAAGAGGAACCAGAAAAGCTTGCTAAGAATGCAAAGTACACCAAAGAAGACTTCATTGCCAACAAGCATGGTAATGAGAGAGAACCTTGGGTGCAGAAACAAATGCCTTTTCCTGGTAAGAAACACAAATCCAAGGAAGAAGAACACTACAACAGGTTTTGTGAATGGATGAAACCTTTATTTCTGCAAATTCCTTTGACTGAAGCTATTAAAATGCCTCCTTATTCAAAGTATATGAAAGATATTGTTACTAACAAGAGAAAGATTCCTAATGAGGAAATTTCCACTTTACTTGCTAATTATTCTTTTGATGGTAAAGTTCCAGAGAAGCTTGGAGATCCAGGTATACCAACTATTCCTTGCTCCATTAAAAATAACTATGTTAGAACTACTTTATGTGATTTGGGAGCTGGAGTTAGTGTCATGCCTTTTTCTCTTTCTAAGAGACTTGATCTAGAAAAATTGGTATCAACAGATATATCTTTGCAAATGGCTGATAAGTCTACTACTATTCCTATTGGTATATGTGAAAATGTTCTTGTTCAAGTTGCTAACAGTTGTTTGATATTAACTGACTTTGTTGTGTTGGAAATGCCTAAAGATGATAATATGTCTATTATTCTTGGGAGACCTTTTCTAAACACTGCAGGTGCTGTTATTAATTGCAATCAAGGAAAAGTAACTTTTAATGTCAATGACAAAGAATATACGGTCTATTTTCCCAACAAGATTGATAGAAAGAATGCTCTAAATTCAATCAAGAATGTTGAGACCATCAGAGTTGGTCAGATTATTTGTTCAGAGCAAAAGCCCAAGGAAGAATATAAAATTGTTATGATTGGGACTATGCCTATCAAGGTCAAGGTAAAATAAGCATATAGTGAAATGCAAAGTTTTGCCTCATATAAAATTAGTTTGGTAACAAGACTTGATCAACCTTGTTAACAAAGTGATTTTATATGAATGAAACTTCGTTTTCACCGCATTTACTCAACCTCGCTCATTTTTACTTTCACCATTTTTGTTCCCTTTGTGAGTTACATGATTAGAATATCTTAGAGCTGCTGCATACTTGGTTTTGATTTGCTTGCAATCATTCCATTTTTGTTTTCCTGAGTTTTTAATCTGTTGTCAATTTCTGAAAAATCCTCGAAAATAAAGTTTCTCAAAAAATTCCAGAAAAATCTTTTTAAAATTTTATGTCAAAAATGGGGCAGAGAGGCACCTAGGAGACCTCAGGGGGACCCACCACGCCACCTCATCACCAGGGGGCGTGGCCCAAGCCTGGCCGTGCCCACCTATGGTGAGGGGGGCCCCTGGCCTCTCACTTATCTCTTCACCCCCAGCTCTTTCTCTCTCCCAAAAAATCACGACACCCCAGCTCAAACTTGTGTTCTTGCTGCTTTCCATCTCGATTTTTTGATCTCCTTGCTCAGCCCATCATTGTTGCTGAAATTTGGAGCATTTTTCTCTGGTATGTGACTCCTCCGATTGTCCAAGTAGAATTTTGTTTAGTGGAGTATTTCTTGAGTATTTTAGCTCTATAGGTGGTAGGTGAAATGAGTTTGCATACTTGTTCTATTGATTATAAATGTTATTTCGATGCATGTTAGCCCTCTAGTAACTCCCTGTAGTAGTTTCCTACATTTGTTTGTCTCAAAATCATTTTTTATGAGGTTTGTTAAAAAATTCAGAAATGGAGGAGAATGCATACCAACTCTTTCAACATGAACTAGAAGTGCATGAAGTCATGAGAGTTCACCGTGAAGAGAGGGTGTTTCCCTCAATTTATCCATGCTCAGAGTTCATGAATGCTGCTGGAATCCTGTAGGACTTCCAAACTCTAGTCTCTAATGCAGGATTGGAGCATTTCATTGATGGTAAACCACCCCAATATGCTAAACTAACAATGTCTGTGGTGCAGGATTTCAGATTCAGTTGGTCCACATCTAACCCCATGGTTCATTATAAAATGTACAATAAATCTATGGACTTGCCCTTTGATGTTTTCTGTGCATCCATTAGAGTACCACAGTGGGGATCGCGCAAAAAGATGAAGGAACGGCCTAGGCCATTGATGGACCTATATGAGGAGATTTGTCAAGGAAGAAGCTTCACATGAGAGGGTGGTAAAATTCGAAATATTCATTTCCCATCCATTCGATTTTTGCCTACTTTATTACCAAGTGTGTTCTTGCTAGGAAAGCTGTAAGTATGTTATCCTCCTGTGATCTAGCTTTTATTGTTGCTACTTTGAGACGTGATAGGACATACCATTTGGGTGCTTTAATAGCTTTCCGTCTTGATGCTAACCGAGAGAAAGGGGGGATCTATGGAGGTCTTATTGCTTCACGCTTGTTAGCTTTGCATGGTGTAGTGCCTCATGTTTTAGATCTTCAGTTTCCAGTAGAGAGACTTGATCTTAATTCTATGCTGCATCATAAGTTTGTTTCTCCTCATGCTTGTTTGGATAACTTGACATTTGAGATAACCTTTTTCAAGAAATCTACCTGGAAGGTAGTGAAGACTGATCAATCAGTCCAATTATCTGCACCTCTTTTGTTTAACCTTGATCACAGGAATGGATGGTCACTCACAGAGGGTGAGCTCGACGCATACATGGAGGAGTGCCCACAGCCCGTGCATGATGAAGAGGCGACCGAGGAGTCGGTCCAGCCCTATAACATTACGGAGTTTCTATACCATTAGCCTTATTATGATTATACACCATCTGCTTCATCTTCACAAGGGCCATGCTATGACTATGCCAATGATGATCCACCAGCATGGGGCATGTATTGGAGACGAGATTGATCTCCACTTAGGCTAAGAGCCTAAGCTTGGGGGGAGGTACGCCGACAATTCACTCATCTACATATCATATTTTGTCGGTCCTTTGCATATCCATGTTTCGCTTTCTTTATTGTTCTCGTTCTTATTTCTTCTTTCCAAAACACAAAAAGACAAAAAATATTTCCGTTGTTTGTCTTTGTTTGCCTTTTTAGTTTTCTGGCTTTGGTTTACTTTACTTGCTGCTTTCGGTTTGATATTTGAAAAATCCAAAAATATTTTACTTTGTTTGCTATTTCCTTCTGTTCTTGTTTCAAAAATCAAAAACCCAAAAATATTTGTTGTTCTTCTTCGGTTTTGTAAAGTTTGCTGCAGAGTTCAGTCTCTGTGACTCCATTGGAGCTTGGTATTTACTTCATATTATTCAAGCCACACAAGTGAAAAAGTAATAATGACGACATATGACAATCCGAGATGTGGTAAGAGGCTGGTATGAACTCTATTTTTTTCATTTTTGTACATATACTCATCTATGTGGACATGCTTAGTCGGTTCATGTAAGGTATATGTTATTTAATGGATGCTTTGTAGTTCTTGCTTTCATATGATTAGTTCCAATTTACTAATAGTTTGTAGCATGTCATGTAGACGCTTGCTTGCATTGTTTTATTCATAATATGGTATGTTATTGTGGTATCCACCTCTAAAAGTTTCAATTGAATCGACTTGGCACATGCTCAAGCATGCACATGACTGAACAAAAAGTCAATTAAGCCTCAATGATTTACTTTGCCTCAGAGTTCTTGTATCATTTTTATGCCTATATTAATTTTGTTTTGTTGCAAGCATGATTATAACAGTTATTGCTCTCTCGATTGTCGCTTCCCAGTCTTTAGCTAGCCTTCACCTGTACTGAGAGGGAATACTTCTCATGCATCCAATCACCAAAAACCAAGTCTACCAAAGAGTCCACTATAAATTCCTATGCATGGTATTTCAGAGCCATTCCAAGTAAATTTTCATGTGCTACCTTTCAAAACTTTCAAATACTTCTCATTTTGTGCCATTATTTTTAGCTCATGGGGACGTAGTGGTCGGAATTGCTATCTTCCATATTAAATTGAGTACCCATCGACTAGGCAGATTCATCTGCTCATCATTAATTTTGCAAGGGAGCTGGTCAGACCATTGTAATCTAATCTAAAAAAGAAAAGAGAAAAAAGAGCACTCTTCCATGGTATGTGAAAGTTGGTGGGCACCCGATGGAATCGGTTAGCCATGGTTTGATAAGGGAAAAAAGGTGGGGAGGAGTGCCAAGGCTTTATAAAAGAGCACCAATGTGCCAAATTTTCAAAGAACTCGGAACCGCTCTCACTTGTTTATTATGGAAGATAGCAAGTCCCCATTGCCAGTCGTTGACATGAAACAACCACCTCTCAAACGAATTTTTATCTCTGTTTTAGAAATGAAAAGCTCTAGCACATGCTTAACCACTGCTTCCCTCTGCAAAGGGCCCTTCTTTTACTTTTATGTTGAGTCTTCATCTTCTAACTTTAAGCACCTTCTTGAGAGCATAGCTGTTATTCTTAGTGTAATGTGCTTGTCCCAGAACACGGTTAATTGTGGTATAACTTTGATGCTTGTATCTTTGATATTTTTACTTCTAGTCTTCCCTTGGACTTCAGAGGTGCCTTAGCATTTATGTTTTGCTCCACAAATAAAGGCAAGCAGGATACCACTCTTTCATATCTTATTATGAGAATTACAATCTTGTAGCTTCTTATGATCATGTTGCTTGTTATTAGTATATTGGCACTCTTTCGTAGCTTGCTTGACTATGAGGTAACATTAGTTGCATATTTCTTATTATGAATTGCCTGAGTATTCGATCATATAGTGGGAATATTTACATATTATGAAGGAAATGTGTTCGTGAAAGTTTCTTTTATCGCACTCAGTTGTTAACTGAATTGCTTGAGGACAAGCAAAAAGCTAAGCTTGGGGGGGAGTTGATACGTCCAAAACGTATCTACTTTCCCGAACACTTTTGCTGTTGTTTCTCCTCTAATTTGTGTGTTTTGAATGCAACTAACACAGACTAATGCTGTTTTCAGCAGAATTGCTATGGTGTCTTATTTTTGTGCAGAAATCCAACTTTCAGTAAAAATCTGGGAAAATATTGCAAAAATCTTATTTCACCAGAAGACCCACGGAGTCAGAAGACGAGATGGAGAGGGGCTGGGAGGCCGCCACACAACCAGGGGGCGCGGCCCAGGCCTGACCGCGCCCACCTGTTGTGAGGCCGTCTCGGCCATCGCCTCGACCCCTCCTTCCGCCTACATATACCCTCTGACCTGAAAGGAGCGGGGGTTCGGTGTTTTTCCCAGATAGACTTCCGCTACGTCGCCGCCATCAGAAACCGCGATTCGGAACCAGAAACTCCGTTCTGGCACCCTGCCGGGACGGGGATTTGGAGGAGATCTTCATCACCATCATCACCGACGTCTCTCCATCAACCATCCATGACTCCTCCATCCATGTGTGAGTAATTCCCACTGTAGGCGAAGGGGATGGTAGAGATTGGATGAGATCATTCATGTAATTTGCTATGAGATTGTTAGGGCATAGTGCCTAGTATCTACTATTAGTGCTTATGACATTGTTGCAACTTGTTGTGCTTAATGCTTGTCACTTTGGGCCCAAGTGCCATGATCTCAGATCTGAACTTTTTATTGTTTTATGATGATACTTGTTATTTATGATCTTACCTGCAAGTTGTTTATACATATTGTTGTCCAGAACCCGAGGCCCCAAAGTGACAGAAATTAGGATAACTGGAGGGGATGGCTATGATGTGAGGATCACATGTGTTCACCGAGTGTTAATGCTTTGCTCCGGTACTTTATTAAAAGGATTACCTTAATTACCAGTAGTTTCCCTTGAAGCCCTGCTGCAACAGGCTGGTAGGACAAAAGATGTCGTGCAAGTTTCTCATTGCGAGCACGTATGACTATATACAGAACACATGCCTATGATTATTTAGTACTAGGATGCTTTATTATTATTTATCTGCAATTGCCCATGTCTCACTGATTTCATGAATTATCTTATCCATGCAACGCCCGTACATCCATCCCTATGCCTACAGTATTTTATCCTACTGTTTACTATTGCTACTATTACCGCTTTTATTTTACTATTGCTGTTATTGTTTCACTCCTATCACCACTATAAAACTGTTGCTACTGATAAACCTCTGCGAGCAAGTCTGTTTCCAGGTGTAGCTGAATTGACAACTCATCTATTAAGGCTTATAAATATCCTTTGGCTCCCCTTGTGTCGAATCAATAAATTTGGGCTTTACTTCTCTCGAAGACTGTTGCGATCCCCTATACTTGTGGGTCATCACTCCCTTTTGCGACCCGTCGGGGACCCTTTAGATAGTCAATTTTAGTTCAAGACGAGTCCATCGGGACAAAGATCGACGGCATCGGAGCAACAAGGGGGGAATGGGTAGGCCCCATGCAGCCAAGGAATCTGGTCGTGTGGGCCATGTCTGTTTGGCCCTCGTGCCTCCTCTCTTGTACTTCCTTCGCTCCTAAGTCTTGGTCCGTCAAAAAATTAGCCCCCGCAAAGTTTCAGGTCATTTGGACTCCGTTTGGGTCCCTGAAAGTTAAAACATAGAAATAGTGGTTTCCTAGTTTTCCCAGGTTAATCCAATAAAACTAGGGAACTTGTGAATTATTCCCAATAATCATCAAAAAGCATGAATTTAACCAATATATGATGCAAATAAGAAGGAATATCAAGTGGTAAAGTGCAAAGATCATGTATGCATTTTACATGCATCAACATTCCCAAGCTTAACCTATACTCATCCTCGAGTATGAAGGTGATAAAACTAATATGAGCTTTGTACTTTACTACTATCTTAGATATCAAAGAAGATTATTGCTGCTACACAAAGTTAAATGATTCATTCTCAAAGGAGAAGCAACATGCAAGATAGATTATCAAATGATATCAAATATTCAATGTAAGGATGCCCAATAATAACTCACAAAGTATAACATAGAAGAAAGCACTATGGACCAAATGTATGCAAAATGAAATAAAACAAAGTAAAGACAGCCTATACTGGTCATAGAGTATTCTTCTAAATTCTGAATGTAAAGGTGGACAATTTGGTGGAACAGATAATAAGCAGAGATTAAACATGAATAAAGTTCTATCTAGCTTCCAAATGCTTTCTATTAAGCTTATGTTTGAGACATGGTATTCATTGATGTTGGGATCCCATTGCCCCTATCATTAGCATCTTGAAATGGTTAAGGTTAAAGTGAAAGCAAATATGAGTAGTATGCTTGACAAAATATAAGTTGAATGCCTCATGCCCCTTGAATATGAGTGCCTACACCAGATGTTACTAAACTTGGGCTGCAAAATAAGTTCTTGTCATTGTAAGCATATAAGTATCATAGAGAGCGTCAACAGGGGTACCTCTTGCCCCATGGTATATGAGCTTTCCCATACCAAAATGACAAGACACATAGACAATGAACATCTCGACATCTCTTTTATTTACCATCGGTATAGCTTTTTATTATGAGATGCTTCATAGAATGCCCACTATGGAATGCTGTAAATTTCCACCATGAATGATGCATGGCTTAGATTAACAGCCCAGGCATTTCTCTAACCATTTATGCAAACTCCATGAACAAACAATGTTTCCACATTCTTTTCACAAATGATAAGCATCCACAACAAAAGAATCATGACATCAACTAGATATAAACAAGTGCAATGTTGAAAGCGTTCCCTATGACAGCATAGATGAGCTAACTCCCAACTCAGACTTTGTCAAGCTCACAACTTCATAATTTTAATCAAAATGGTTCAGATTTATTAAGTACAATAAAATAAAGTGTGCATTCAAGTTCATGGAAGCCTTTAAACCACTTTTATCATAACAAACATACTCATAAACATTTTAATATTTAGAAGCTAAGTAAAACAGTAAAGCATGAGAAATATACTAAGAATAGCATTAAAGCTAATAGGTAGATATGGTGGACTCACTGGAATAACTTGGTTTAAAGGTGTTGGAAGAACAAGTTTTTGACTTGTTGGAATTTATTTTGGGCTATAAAGAGGGAGAAAGTTGACCGTCTATATACATGCATAAGTGTCCATAGAACTAATAAATCCATGTTAAATAATGTAAACAAGCATTAAGCATCAAAACATATACAAGATAGCTCCTAACAAAACACTTGCAAATCAATACTCATTCAAAGTATATGAATCATGCAACCATATGTATCTTTATAATCAACTCCAATATCCCAATCCCAAAGCTTTTAATGAATCCAACTTAATTTAAACCAAACATCTAGTAGATCTCCCATAATATAAACCAAAGTGATGGTCTCACACAAATATGAAGAAAACAAAACAAAAAACTATAACAATACTACAAAAGACGCTCCAAGTTTATGCGATAATAATGCGTTGCTCAAAAAACAAAAAGTAGACATGTGCGAACCGAGAGTGTTAAGTCCAGTGGGGTCTTGACATCCCCAAGATTATGGTTTTCACCATTCTTGAATAGCTCTTGGCGCATCTCCTCTAATTCCTGTGAAAAAACTTCAACACAAGATTTTCTCCCATATCTTTTCTGTGGGGTGACATTAGCAGGCATAGAAAGCATAGTGCTTGCTACAAGAAATCCTTAGACACAAGTGCATACAAAGTGCCCAGAAAGTATATAATGTTGTATGCCTTCTCATAAACTCCATTCAATAAAAAAAAGTCCACTTGGAAGCTCCAAGAATGCATAAAACATAATAAGACAAAATCTGTCCAGAAAATAGCAGTAGCAAAACATCACTGGTTACCCTACTTAGACATGTCAAAAAATTCTGAAACAAATCAAGCATACAGAGGATGAAAATTTGCAACTACAACTCAATTTCAGCTCAATCGGAGCTACAGAAAAAAATTAGGGAATTTTTTTACTGAAAAGAGTTTGCGCGGGAATTTTCTGCTCCATATAGAAAAGAACTTTTCACTCCAAATGGGTAAAACTTGGCACTTTATTGAAAACTCCAGAAGTAAAACAAATACTAAAGTCTTTTGTTACAGCAAGTGGACACAAAGAAAATCAAATAAAAAACAACCGGGTTGCCTCCCGTAAAGCGCTTTCTTTATAGCCATATAGCTAGGCTTACTTACTTGATATTAAAGAAGGTTGAAGCTCATGAGGGCACTTGAACTTGGGTGTGTCCCTCTTTCTTGGAAAGTGTTCCATGCACTTCCTGTGTGGGAACTAAAACTTCAAATTTCCTTCCTTTGAATCAATGATAGCACCTGTAGTACAAAGAAAAGGTCTACCAAAAATTATAGGACTAGAGGTTTTATTCCTAATATCCATGATAATAAAATCCACAGGCACAAAAGTCATATGCAACTCTACCATGACATTACTTACTTTGCCTAAAGCATGTTTAATGGAATCATCACCAAGTAGTAAGTCTATAAAGCATTTTTCAATATGTTGCAACTCAAGTAGTTCATATAACTCTTGAGATAAAATAGAAACACTAGATCCTAGATCAAGTATGGCATGGTTTGTTTCTTTTTCAATAGTAACCAATACCTTTGGGATCCATGCATCCCCAAGCTTTGGTGGTATCATGGCCTCCTAGTTGTACCTAGCAATATTTTCTTTCAACACATGATTAGCAATATAAGAACCAAAACGTGCTTGGTTAGAGTTCACAGATGGATCACTTGTAAATTTTTGTAAGATAGAAATAAGGTCATGCAAGCTACACTTTTTTAAGTCAAGCAAAGGATCCTTGACTTCACTAATCATTTTAACTTCTTCTACTTGTTTCTCATTCATAATCATTATAGTCTCTTTTTCAACTCTTTCTTGTTCATGAAGGTGCTCCCAAGATCTATCTATAATCTCTTGACAATATTTAATGGTTTCCTCATGTTTTCTATCTATGATAGTGTTTTTCAATGAGGTAACTTCCTTAATGAGCCAATCTACCCTTTCAAACAAAGCATCTTGTTTTTCAAACTTGGATATGAACTCCTTATTCAACTTCTTTTGAGTAGATATAAAAGATCTAATAGTATTTTCCAAATCACTAGAAATATTACTACTAGTAGTGAACTTGTTTGGAACATACGGTGGCCTATTATAAGAGTTGTAATTATTATTGCCATAGCCATTGCTACCAAAATTCCTAACAAAGTTAACATCAACACTTTCAGCACTATTCCCAACTAATTCATGCAAAGGAACATTCTCAACAATTTGTTTATTAATAAAAGCAAGTATGGCATCCATTTTATTTGATAAAACGCCGGCCTCTTCTATTGAGTTTACTTTGTTAGAAGGCATAGGAGCTCTCTTAGTATGCCATTGACTATAATTTTGCAAAATGCTCTCTAGTATGGCTTTAGCTTCTACAATAGCTTTACTCATAAAAGCACCTCCTGCAGCAGAATAAAGAATATTTCTAGACATATAGTTTAAGCCATTATAAAAGGAATGAAGGATGGTCCATTCATTGACACCATGAGATGGACAAGTTCTAAGCATATGTTTTATCCTCTACCAAGCCATGGCCACATGTTCATTTTCATTTTGCCTAAAAGAAAGAATAATGTTTCTATCTTACAAAATTTTAACAGTGGGATAGTATTTCTTAATGAAAGCTTCTTTTAAATCATCCCAAGAATTTATACTAGCAGTAGCTAGTGAATGCAAGCACTCTTTTGCTTTTCCTCTAAGCAAAAATGGGAATAGTTTTAATTTGAGGATATCATTTTCAACATTCCTAAATTTTTGCATGCCACATATTTCAATAAAATCATGAAGATGCATAGAGGCATCCTCTTGTGCACTACCGCCAAATTGCTCCCTAGTTATCAAGTTTAAAAGACTAGGACTCACTTCAAAGCTATCAGCTTGAATATCTGGTGTGGTAATAGGCCTAGTAATGAAATGCTCATTAGGAGTGTTTGTGTAGCCACACAACTTAGTTCTTTCTCCCATTATGCAAGTTTTTATGTGTTTTTTAATTTTTAAAATGAAAACTGAAAGTAAAATGATACTACAACTAATGCAACCAAAATAATAATTAACAAACAAAAATGCAAAACTGAAATAAAAATGCAAATCGAAATATCAAAGTAATGCAAAACTAAAAATAAAAGAATGATGATATGCAAGACAATAACAAAACAAAAATAAAGTACTTTGCAAATCTAAAAGGACAAGATGATGCTCACGTAGGTGCAACCTCCCCAAGCTTAGGCATTTGCACAAGTTGGTGATGATGACTTTTTTTGTGATTAATCCTTCTACTAGTTCCCTGGCAACCGTGCTGGAAAAAGCCTGATGTCGTGGGAACTACTCTCTTCAAGCTTGGGAAATCCTTTTTCTTTGCTCCCCGACAACGGCGCCAGAAAAATCCTTGATGATGCTTGCTGCGGTAACTACTCGCACTAGGTTGAGACTCCAAGAGCAGAGTGTTGAGCACAGGGAAGCTTGCTTTTTCCCCACGAGGGTGACTCGAGGGTTATATCAAACTCTCGAAGAACTATGCGTAAATGAATTATCTTCCTATCCTTCTTCTAGCAACCTGCAAAATAAAATAAATTTGCTTTGTGCCCTCAACCTCACCAAGTGGTTGTCAAGCACAAGGTGTGTGTAAGTATACAAAACTAAAATGAAATATGCAATACAAATAAGTAAATATGCAATGGCAACGGTGCCAGAAAAAGTATTGTGCCACGGGAATATGCAATGCAATGATAAACAGTAAAAGATAGCGGTGTAGTATTTTGGTTTGCAAGTGTAGTAAATAAAAGTATTTTTGTATTTTCGAATTTAATAAGTACTAAAAATGAAAACAATGATAAAGTGGTTGGAAAGTTGTTTCATATGATTAAAAGTGGACCGGGGTTCATGGGTTCGCTTATGCACTCTCTCATAAAAGATATGGCGGAAATAGGATCATACAATTGATATAAAGGATTGCAACAATGTTCAAGCACAGATAATATTCATATGGGCATCACGTCCTAACATAAAGATGTTTTGGTTATTCATCTCTCTCATACTCCACCGAGATGGGAATTAAATCTAATCACCTCAGTATTAAGAAATAACTCAGAGTATAACATTAAGCTCAATGAGATGAAGTTAAATTAAGAACATACTAGATCAAGTCGTGGATACTTGGTAAGGTCACACCAAAGATACCTGGTAGCATGGTATTTTATTTATCCCTAGTGAGGCAACAAAGTAAGGTAAACACCCAAGTGAAACCCGAGGACTGACCACCCCGTAGTATTCACCCCTGTTACTCCAACTAATACACACGTTCCCCCATACATGCCCCCATAAACATGCTTGATCAAAACAAGTAAACAAGAATGGGGTACATAATATGCATCTACTCATATACTAAAACAAAGAACAATTGCAATCTCAAATTTCAACTCATAGAAAGATCCACCACAAAGGTAATGCAAATATGGCCATAATCATATTATGCAGCTCATATGGCACTAATACAAATGAAGAACAAGAGAGAGATACAATAGCTACTGCCACAAACCCATAGTCCAGAGGTGGAATACTCCCTATTCATCATGGTGACGAAAGTAGAGTCGTTTGAGAGGGTGGAGATCATGCCGACAGCGCCCTGCCAGAGTTTTCCCCCTCCGATCTTTGTCTCCCAGGCTCCTATTTTATGGTTTTGTGGTTCGGTGGTGCTCCCTTTCGCGACCCGTCGGGGGACCCTTTATATAGTCAGTTTTAGGTCAAGACGAATCCATCGGGACAAAGATTGACGGCATCGGAGCAACGAGGGGGGAATGGGTAGGCCCCACACGACTAAGGGATCTAGCTGCGTGGGCCATGCCTGTTTGACCCTCGTGCCTCCTCTGTTGCACTTCCATCGCTTCTAAGTCTTGGTCTGTAAAAAAATTAGCCCCCCGCAAAGTTTCAGGTCATTTGGACTCCATTTGGGTCCTTGAAAGTTAAAAACATAGAAATATAGGTTTTCTGGTTTTCCCAGGTTAATCCAATAAAATTAGGGAACTTGTGAATTATTCCCAATAATCATCAAAAAGCATGAATATAACCAATATATGATGCAAATAAGAAGGAATATCAAGTGGTAAAGTGCAAAGATCATGTATGCATTTTACAAGCATCACTGACCGGCCTGGAAGTTGTTCCCGCGTGCGCACAAGCAAGGACAAAGTGTGCAGGAAAGACTAGTGTTGGTCTGTGGGGCCAGTCTAGAGATCCTAGAGACCTGCCAGGAGTAACAGGCTCGGCCATGGGGTGGTTGGGGTGTTACAGCCGCCTCCTCTCGAGAACACTGATGGGGGTCTTTATATAGGCATTTTTAGGTCAAGCTGAGCGTTGATGCGGGCAGATAACCACCCAGTTGGGAACCCCAAGAGGAAGGTATGATGAGCACAGTAGCAAGTTTTCCCTCAGTAAGAAACCGAGGTTTATCGAACCAGTAGGAAAAAGTCAAACTTCAGAAGGTGATGCCTGCTAGCTTCGCGATAGCTCCGGACAATTTATAAGGCACCACGTCCAGGGCTTTGCTTTGCACCAGCAACAACGTGGAACCTGCACACAACACAACCAAGAACTTTGCTCCCAACTTACGATGAGGTTGTCAATCTCACCGGTTTGCTGTAAACAAAGGTATGAGCATATCGAGTGGAAAACAGTAGTAGTATGCGAGAAAGTAAACAATGCGAGTAAAAGTAAACGGTGTAAGCAATGTAAAGGAAATTAGACCGGGGTCCACAGTTCACTAGTGGTGTCTCTCCATAAGATAAATAACAACATGCTGGGTAAACAAATTACAGTTGGGCAATTGATAGAATAAAGATAACGTGCATATGTCACGAGGATCACTATAAGATTTACTCTGGGCATTACAACAAAATACATAGACCGCCATCCAACTGCATCTATGACTAATAATCCACTCACGGGGATATCATCCAAACACCCCACGAGTATTAAGTTGCGAACAACAGATAATTGCATTAAGAAAACTGTGTAATGTATACAAAACGAATGTCCTTGGACACAATAATGTTGTTTTCTCCCTAGTGGCAACAGTGCATCTACAACCTTAGAGGTTTCTGTCACTCCCACAGATTAAATAGAGGCATGAACACAACTATCGAGCATAAATACCCCCTCTTGGAGTCACTAGTATCTACTTGGCCAAGATAGCTACTAACAACGGAGAGCATGCAAGATCATAAACAACATAGAGATAACATAAGATGAAATTCAGCATATCAACTTAACATAACACTAATATTCATCGGATTCCAACAAACACAACATGTAGAATTACAAAAAGATGATCTCGATCATGTAAGGCAGCTCACGAGATCTAAACATGAAGCACATGGTGGAGAAGACAACCATCTAGCTACTGCTATGGACCCATAGTCCAAGGTAGACTACTCACTCATCGCATCAGAGGCAAGCATGGCGATGAAGAAGACCTCTGGTGGCGATTCCCCTCTCCGGCAGGGTGCCGGGAAGAGCTTGTGGACCCTCCCAATCTCGGGTCAACGATGGCGGCGGATCGCGATGTGTTTCTGGAAAATTAATTGGGTGTTTAGGTTTTTCCTGTCAGGGGGTCTTTATAGGTGAAGGGGCAGCGTCAGAAGTGGACCAGGGGGCCCTCACCATAGGGCGGTGCAGCCAGGGGCTGGGCCGCGCCCCCTGGTGGTGAGGCTGGCCCCTGGCCCCTCTCAGTCTCCTCTTCGCTCTTCTGGAAGCTTTGGTAAATATTAGGAGGTTTGACTTTTGTTTCGTCCAATTCCGAGAATATTTCCTATGTAACTTTTCTGAAACACAAAATAGCAGAAAACAGGGAACTGGCACTGTGGCATCTTGTTAATAGGTTAGTTCCAAACGTATCTATAATTTTTGATGCTCCATGCTTATTCTTACATCATTTGCTTAGTGTTTTGTTACACTTCGTGGCATTTTTATGCGATTTCCGGAACTAACCTATTGACAAGATGCCACAGTGCCAGTTCCCTGTTTTCTGCTATTTTTGTGTTTCAGAAGTGATACACAGGAAATATTCTCGGAATTGGACGAAACAAGTTCCTGAAGTCTTATTTTGCCCGGAAGCTTCCAGAGATCCGAAGAGGCGAAGTAGAGGGGCCACAGGCCAGCCTCACACTAGGCCGGCGTGGCCTAGGCCCTGGCCGCGCCGCCTAGGTGTGAGGAGGCCTGGGGCCACTCCTGACGACGCCCCTTCGCCTATATAAAGCCTCGGGACGGAAAACCCTAAAGGAGTCGACGTTTTTCCCAGAATAGTTCCACAGCTCCGCCACCGTCGAAGATAAATTTCAGGGGACAGAAGTCTCTGTTCCGGCACCCTGCCGGGATGGGGAAGTGCCCCCGGAGCCATGTCCATCGACCTCCATCGCCATCTCCGCCGTCTCCATCGACCTCACCGCCATCTCCATCAACCTTGCTGTCTCCTATGATGAGGAGGGAGTAGTTCTCCCCCGGGGATGAGGGCTCTACCGGTAGCTATGTGGTTCACCTCTCTCTCCCATGATGTGATCTTTATGTGATCGTGAGCTTTGTATCATGTTGAATAAGTAGATGTTACTCTTCTTCATTATGTGTACTCTAGTGTGTTATTAAAGTAATCTATTCCTCCTGCCATGCTGTAACGGTGACAGTGCGTGCATCATGGTGGTACTTGGTCTAGGCTACGATTGTGATCTTTTATGGATTATGAGAATGATTATCACTATGATAGTATTGAAGTGATCTATTCCTCCTTTCATGGTGTAATGTTGACAGTGTGTGCACCGTGTTAGTACTTGGTCTAAGTTGCCATAATATCTATCTTGAGTTGTGATTTGATTTGGATATTTCTATGAGTGGTGTTTGTCAAGTACTTGATGAACTTTGAGGAGTGCTTCGTAGCCCTACGCAATGATTAGTGTTATTCAATAGGAGAGTAATTTAGAGTACCATAGTGAAGAGAAGTTATCTATTGGTTCAATTATGTTATATTTGTTGGGAGTGTGTCCACTAGTGAAAGTATGATCCCTAGGCCTTGTTTCCAAGCATTGCACACCGTTTACTTGCTGTTTTGTTACTTGTTTGCTCACAGCGATTTTTATTCCAGATTGTATTTACTACTTATAATCATCCATACCACTTGTATTTCACTATCTCTTCGCCGAACTAGTGCACCTATACATCTGACAAGTGTATTGGGTGTGTTGGGGACACAAGAGACTTTCTGTATCGTAATTGCAGGGTTGTTTGAGAGGGATAGCTTTGACCTCTTCCTCCCTGAGTTCGATAAACCTAGGGTGATCCACTTAAGGGAAACTTGCTGCTGCTCTACAAACCTCTGCACTTGGAGGCCCAACACTGTCTACAAGAAAATAAGCGTGTGTAGACATCAAGCTCTTTTCTGGCGCCGTTGCCGGGGAGGTAAGGTAAAAGGTACTCGCATCCTCCCGTGTGAGTGCTCGGAGTTATTTCCTTTAGATTCTGCAATTACATATTTTTGTTTCTTGTTTTTATTTTCACTAGTTAGGCTTAATGGAAAATAAAGAGTTCTTTAGTCTTTTTTCTGAGTTTAGATTTGAAGAGAAAATTGAAAAACCTTTGGAGCTTATTTCGCATAGCAGTGTTATTAGTACGAATGCTTTGAATCCCGTTATTGCTAATGCTATGGAAAAGTCTAAGCTTGGGGAAGCTGGTTTTGTTAAACATGCTATTTTTAGTTCTCCAACTTTAGTGGAGAAAGTTTGCTCTGATGATATTTTATCTCCCATATGTGATGTTTCTAATGATGCTTGTGCTCCTCATCCATTTAAAATACCTACGAAGATTGTTGAACGTGTTAGGGATAACTGCTATTTAGGAGATGGAACTGTCCATCCTTGCTCTTTATACATGAATTATGCGAGTTGTTCCAGTGTGCAGGTATTTCAATGAACCAAGTTAAGAAGAAGCTATTCTCTTTATCACTGAAAGGCAGAGCTGAGGAGTGGTACCGGCTGCTTAAAGATGGTCCATCTATTGCATGGGAGGAAATTGTGTATCTCTTTTATTCCAAGTTTTATCCTCCAAGTGAAATTCATAAAGACCGTAATAGGATATATAACTTTTGGCCGCATGAGGGAGAAAGCATTGCCCGAGCGTGGGGAAGATTGAAGTTACTAATGCATAAATGTCCTATTCATGATCTTCCCCGTAATATTGTTATTAATAATTTTTATGCAAGGCTTTCAGGATACTACAAGGACTATCTAGATGCATGCTTTGATGGGTCTTTCACAAGCAAGGATGTAGACACCAAGTGGGGTCTGCTTGACACAATTCAAAACAATATTGAAGGTTGGGATAGCGACAAAGGTAAAGGATCAGGTATGAATTACGAGTTTGATTGCATTAAGTCTTTTGCTGAAACTGCTAATTTTCAAGAGCTTAGTGCTAAATATGTTCTTGATCCTCAAATTATGGTTGATTGCTTTAAAGCCTTTGCTTCCCATATGAATGTTCCTAAAGGAAATGAGGACGTGTATCATGAACCTTTTAAGGACACTTGCATAGAAAGTGATATTGTTGTTGATGATTGCAATAAACATGCTCAAACTTCTAAAAGTACTATTTCTTATAAGCATGTTAATTTTGTGGAATACATAGACCTTGTGAACAGAGTTACAACAAGGAAGATTATTGCATCACCCATGCAAATGAAGAAACCAGTATGTGGCTCAAGGATCTAGATGTGCTTGGTGAAAGGGTTTGTGAGCTTTATCCTTTTCTTTGTGAATTTTGCGGTGAAAAAGATCACTTTAATTTTCAATGCCCAATTAATCGAACGAGTACCGCAGATTTGTATTGTGATGATAAGATTACTCTCAATCAGCATGATGAGCTTACTTTGTTTTTGAATTGTGAAGAGATTTCTAGAAAGATTTCTTTGGTTGATATGAGAGATGTTGATATTAATAGCACCCTTCGTGGTTGTCGTCTCTATTGTGCTAAAGATTGTCTCGCAAATACTTACTTACAAGATCTTATAAAACATGATGTTTTGCCAAGCTATGATAGGACTAATAGATGTTTGATCTTATTAATAGAGAGGAGAAATCCTCCAAAGTTTCTTCTGTTGTTCCTGTCAGCAAACCAGATTATGTGGAGAAGATGCCTTTCCCTCCTAAAGAATATGTGGAGAAGATGCCCTTCAAGTCTCTCCCTCCTAAAGGAGAGAGTAAGAAGAGTAAGAAGAAGAAGAAGAAGAGGAGCAAAAGGCGAGAGGACATGGTATCTTCCCCTAAGCGTTATGATCCTGCTATAGATTATGATAATTCTGATTGGGATGATGTTCTCATGCCAGTTACCTATGTTAGTGATCATGATTGGGAAAAGCACTCTACTTTTGATATTGAAAATCTTTTTGGTACCAATTCTAAGGTTAATAATTGTTGTACCATTAGTACTATCCATGTTCCTTCTTATGATGATATGTTTGATGAATATGCTTTGCGACATAGTAGTTCTCTAGTTTATGATGGTTACAATGATGAGTATAATGTTTTCAGTTCACCTACTTTTGAGGAGAAAATTAATTATGATTACAATATGCCTCCTATTTTTGATGATTATGGTGATGAGAATAATTATTCTGTTGAATCTGCTCCTACTACGATTGTTCATGTGGGGAGTATTAATTCTTTTATGCATGTGGCTCATGATAGGGATGCTTTATGTGATAGTTATATTGTTAGTTCTATTCATGATGCTACTGAAAGTTACTGTGGGAGAGGGAAACATGGTTTGATGGATCTCAACAATATTAAGTTTCCCCTCTTTATGTTGCAAATCTTGAAGTGGCACTTGTTTTATCTATCCATGCTTGCTACTATGTGCCTCGTTGATTTATTTTCTTACAAGATTCCTATGCATAGGAAGTGGTTTAGATTTAAATGTCTTTCACCCTTGCTTTTTAATGCTCTCTATTGCTTTAAGTTCCTATATGGCGCCTTTGCCTCAAGCTCTTATATGGCGCCCACATGAGCATCTTTGCAAATTACTGCGCCTAGCTCAAAGGCGTTAAAGAAAAGCACTCTTGGGAGATAACCCATTGTTTTACTTTCAGTAATTTTTATTTTATTTGGGTCTTGGAAGTTATTACTACTGTAATAACCACTCCTTATCCTTTTTATTTCATTGTTGTGCCAAGGGAAGCCTCTAATTTGAGTGAGGTAAGATTTGGGGATGTTGCTGTCCTGAAACTGTTTTTGGTGCTGCACCGTAAAAATTCGTGAAAATTCTCTGTATATCTTTTGGACCTGAGATTTCCTGTGCA
Source organism: Dactylis glomerata (assembly GCA_007115705.1). NCBI lineage: Eukaryota > Viridiplantae > Streptophyta > Magnoliopsida > Poales > Poaceae > Dactylis > Dactylis glomerata. The sequence goes on along the minus strand of QXEO01001278.1, from coordinate 2,467,113 downwards.
TATGCCCCAGGTTATATCCAAACTTTCATTAGTTGAACACTTTTAGATTTGAGCAACAGAAAACCCTCTAAAAATCCGACCTTTATCAGCTGTTCTATTTTGACAGATTTCTGCCAATATTTGTGTTTGCCGCTTTATCGCTTTCTTTTTGAGTTATTTTGATCACAGAACTTTTTGGGAAGTTGCTACAGTAGTATATACTTAATATGTGGTGGTTTTAGGTTGAAACCTGAAGCAAAAAGGGTTGATTCATTATTATGCTTACACTAATGTGGCTAATAGAATTGTGTTTAGTTTTGTATGAAGGAAGTTTTCAAGTGTAGGGATTGGAGAATGATGAGATGAGATGAAGGATGGACAAAAGCTCAAGCTTGGGGATGCCCAGCACCCTAAGAAATATCCAAGAAGTACAAGCGTCAAAGCTTGGGGATGCCCCCGAGGCACCCCTTCTTCATCGGCAAAAATCAGGTCACCTTTCAAGACACTATATTTTTATTGCTTCATGCACTATGCGTTTTTCTTGGAGCGTCAGTTGTTTTTGTTTTTGTTTTCTTTTGCTTTGTTTGCTGCAATAAATGGTTAATCACATCATGTTTCTTTTGGAGGAGATGAACTCGTTTTTCAATTCCAAGAACACTCTAGTTTTCACTCTTATCGTTCAACGAGTGTTCTCTTTTTCTGCTACTGCGTTTAGCCTTTGTTTTTCGCCTTGATTTTTGTTCAGATCTTGTTTTATCCTTGCATCAAGGTGTATTTGGACCTTTGGTATATGTTGGTTTTCCTCAAAAGAGTTTCCTCAAAAAGGTTTGAATGGTGTTGGAAAAGAGAAAAAGTTTCATGCAAAAAAAAAAGTGGTACAAAAAAGGAGCTTGTGTAGACTGCGGCCTAGGCTTTTGCATGTCGTGCTTGATGTCATTTTGATAGTATGCTTAGTGGTTTTGCTGTAGCATGACTTGCCTCAAATGACTGAGATTGCTTAATGAGCCTTTGAAAAAATCATGCGTTGTTTTTATTATTTGGAAGCATTTATTTGGTTTTCTCCTTTGATGCTTTATTTGGGTTGACTTGGCGCATGCTTACACCATGTTGACTACAAAAATAAGTCGCCTATAGTCTCTATGATCATTTAGTTTTTGACTTTTGATGCCCTCTTATGCTTCTTTTAATGTTGCTTTGTCGCTATGCATGATTATGGCCGTTATTGCTCTCTTAGTTGGTCGCTCCCAGTCTTTTGCTAGCCCTCGCCTTGTACTGAGTATGAGCTCTACTCGTGCATCCAACTCCTAAAAACCAAGCTTGCCATTGTGTCCACTATAAATTCCTATGCATGGTATTTGTAAGCCATTCCAAGTAAATTTTCATGTGCTACCTTTCAAAACCTTCAAAATACTTCTCGTTTTGTGACACTGTTTTCATCTCATGGGGACGTAGTGGTCGGATTTGCTATCTTCCATATTGCTTATTCCAAAAAGAAAAAAAAGAGAAAAAAAAGAAAGAAAAAAGGCACTCCTCCATGGTATGTGAATGTTGGTGGGCACCCGATGGAATCGGTTAGCCATGGTTTGAGAAAGGAAAAAAGGTGGGGAGGAGTGCCAAGCTTTATAAAAGAGCACAAAAGTGCCAATCTCTCTCTCAAAAACTTGCTTCATTTTTGTATGGAAGATAGTAAGAACCCCATTGCCAGTCGTTGACAAAGACAATCACCTCTCAAAACCAATTTTTATCTCTCTGTTTTACAAATGAAAAGCTCTAGCACATGTTTAATTACTGCTTCCCTCTGCGAAGGGCCTTTCTTTTACTTTTATGTTGAGTCACCACCTTCTACCTTTATGCACCATTAAGAGAGCATAGTTGTCATTCTTAGTATAATGTGCATTGTCCCAAAGTTTTCATTGATTGATTCATATTGTTGGTTTCACTTGTTCTTAAATTATTTGTATCTAGTCGCCCTCTTAAACTTGAAGGTGTCCTATGCATTTATGTTTTGCTCTCCATGAAGGACAAGCTGAAAACCATTTGTATGTTTTTCCTTATGATTTGAACACACGTTTGACTTTCATTGTTTCATTTTCATGATCTTTAGTTTGTGTTCATTTGCATGTTTACAACATGGTTGCTAAGTTCTTATTCTCAAGATTATATCTTTCATGCCCATGTTTTAAGTTCTTTTGATCCCAGCTCACAAATGCTTACATATATGATCAAGATTGTGATGGTGCATGTCACCTCAAAAATTATTTCTTTTGTTATCACTTACCTACTCGAGGACGAGTAGGAGTTAAGCTTGGGGATGCTGATATGTCTCAAACGTATCTATAATTTTTGATGCTCCATGCTTGTTTTTACACCATTTGCCTTGTGTTTCGTTACACTTCGTGGCATTTTTATGCGATTTCCGGAACTAACCTATTGACAAGATGCCACAGTGCCAGTTCCCTGTTTTCTGCTATTTTTGTGTTTCAGAAGTGATACACAGGAAATATTCTTGTAATTGGACGAAACAAGTTCCTGAAGTCTTATTTTGCCCCGAAGCTTCCAGAGATCCGAAGAGGCGAAGTAGAGGGGCCACAGGCCAGCCTCACACTAGGCCAGCGCGGCCCAGGCCCTAGCCACGCCGCCTAGGTGTGAGGAGGCCTAGGGCCACTCCTAATGACGCCCCTTCGCCTATATAAAGCCTCGGGACGGAAAACCCTAAAGGAGTCGACGTTTTTCCCAGAACAGTTCCGCAGCTCCGCCGCCGTCGAAGACAAATTTTGGGGGACAGAAGTCTCTGTTCCGGCACCCTGCCGGGACGGGGAAGTTCCCCCAGAGCCATCTCCATCGACCTCCATCGCCATCTCCGCCGTCTCCATCGACCTCACCACCATCTCCATCAACCTTGCTGTCTCCTATGATGAGGAGGGAGTAGTTCTCCCCCGGGGCTGAGGGCTCTACCGGTAGCTATGTGGTTCACCTCTCTCTCCCATGATGTGATCTTTATGTGATCGTGAGCTTTGTATCATGTTGAATAAGTAGATGTTACTCTTCTTTATTATGTGTACTCTAGTGTGTTATTAAAGTAATCTATTCCTCCTGCCATGGTGTAACGGTGACAGTGCGTGCATCATGGTGGTACTTGGTCTAGGCTACGATTGTGATCTTTTATGGATTATGAGAATGATTATCACTATGATAGTATTGAAATGATCTATTCCTCCTTTCATGGTGTAATGTTGACAGTGTGTGCACCGTGTTAGTACTTGGTCTAAGTTGCCATAATATCTATCTTGAGTTGTGATTTGATTTGGATATCTCTATGAGTGGTGTTTGTCAAGTACTTGATGAACTTTGAGGAGTGCTTCGTAGCCCTACGCAATGATTAATGTTATTCAATAGGAGAGTAATTCAGAGTACCATAGTGAAGAGAAGTTATCTATTGGTTCAATTATGTTATATTTGTTGGGAGTGTGTCCACTAGTGAAAGTATGATCCCTAGGCCTTGTTTCCAAGCATTGCACACCGTTTACTTGCTATTTTGTTACTTGTTTGCTCACAACGATTTTTATTCCAGATTGTATTTACTACTTATAATCATCCATACCACTTGTATTTCACTATCTCTTCGCCGAACTAGTGCACCTATACATCTGACAAGTGTATTGGGTGTGTTGGGGACACAAGAGACTTTCTGTATCGTAATTGCAGGGTTGTTTGAGAGGGATAGCTTTGACCTCTTCCTCCCTGAGTTCGATAAACCTTGGGTGATCCACTTAAGGGAAACTTGCTGCTGCTCTACAAACCTCTGCACTTGGAGGCCCAACACTGTCTACAAGAACAGAAGCGTGTGTAGACATCAAGACGTATCAAGCGTCAGGAGATGAAGATGGACGGCATCGGAGCTCTGAGGCCCAATCGGGCATGGGTGGCTCGGCCAGGGTAGGGGCCCGTGCCACCTGTACTGGTTTGGCCTCTAGGCCCCATCTTGTTGACTTCTTTTGCTCCAGATGGTCTCTCGTGATAAAATATTAACGCCCAAAAAATCCCAGGTCAATTTGAGTTCGGGAAGGTTCCTGAAACGTAAAAATACACAAAAGATGGTTTTCCTGTTCTGCAGAGTTATAACCAAAATAAGGGGGATCGATGGAAAATTCTCATAAATCATTGCAAATCATGATTATAACAACTAATAACATTATAATATGTATGAATATGCATCAATAAACTACAAAGTTTATGCATGTATTTTTGCATGCATCAACATCCCCATGCTTAACACATGCTCGTCCTCGAGTATGAAGGTGATAAAATCAAACTAGAACTTTGGAGTTTATTGCTTCTATGAAAATAACAAGTAGTAATTGATAACCCCCAAGTGCAGAGGATCACTATAGCACCTCTCAATGTGTAAGTATGAGTGTCGATCCGTAGGAGTAAGAAGGAAAAGCTATTACTCTCTCCAGCTAGAGTGTCACACTTATAGTTGTTTATGCACTAAACAATTTAAAGTAACAATGGTGGTTGATTTAATGGGATAAAGTAAAAGGTAACAAAATAGTAATAAAAGTGTCCCAATCCTCTAAATGCAAGAGGACAAGACAAGGAGTTTGCGCTAATGGAAACAATGGACCAGAGTTTGTGGTTCACTCAATCCTCTCTCTCTTTCTATGGTGATGATCATGTATTAGGTGATAAAAATAATACAAAGTGGTATACTTTAATGATAACTATATGGCGGCTATATGTCCTAAAACACATAGTTGAAAGAAGTACCCATATGTGTTCTGGTGTCACCCTAGAGCGTGGACTATCACTCCACCACGTCATACTTCTCCCTTTTTACCCCCAGATAAAGGATGCTTTCTATACCGTTGTTGTCCCCCGATGCTTATGCCGCCTGTCACCTCGGACATCACTTTACCCACATACATCATAATCCATAGTAAATACCTATCCTTAGACACTAGTGCAATGATTTATAAATTTATGTGCTTTCACAACTCTCCCATCTACCAACACTCAATGCTGCCAAGCACCTCATTCGATGATAGACAAGGCATTATGCATAGATAAATTCATTGCATGTATCTTAGGTCCAATCCTAAAGTATGACAAACCATAAAGTCTCAACACAATAGTAGATGCATAACAAATATCATCTCATAACACAATAACCACCATAGGAATTACATAGATAGTTCCATAATCATGCAAGGCACATCATATGGACTTCAACAATGACAATACATAGAGAGACTGGACTAAGTTACCACCACAAACTCATAGTACAGGGGGTAAATTACTCCCCCTCATGGTGGATAGCAAGGATGAGGTGTTGGTGAAGGAGGAGAGGTGGCCGGAGGCGACTCCGACAGCGATTCCTCCTCCGATCTTCCTTCGACGACTCGCATCAGCCTCTGTTTCATGTCTTCCGTGTTTTCTCTGCCGCTTCCCTTCGAGAATGCCCAGGGAACCCTTTATATAGTTGGTTTTAGGTCAATACGAAGAGAATCACGTGAAAATGGACGGCATCCAGCGCACGGATCACGAACGAGTACTGGTGGTGCGGGATGCCTTGTTGGGCCTGCCAGTTGCAGCTCGTTGGGCCCCTCGGGATCTACTTTAGCTACTTTTGTTCGTATAGAAATATCTAACTCCTCAAGTTGACCTAGCTCCGTTTCGAGTCCCGTAGCTCCTAAAAAGTCAAAAATGCTAAAAAAGCGTTTTCTGCCAGAAAAAGTTAAAACCAAAAGAGAAGGGATTGTTTGAAAAATCCCCGAAATCAATGCAAACCATGATTATAACATCTCATAAAATGTAAATATGTTGGAATATGTAACAATAAACAACAAAGTTTATACATGAATTTTGCATGCATCAGTAATGCATAGATGATTCAATCTTTAATGAATAACAACAAGCAAATGAGATATCAAGTGGTACTTCTAATTCAACTCAATGATGTCCAACAATCAATAACAAAGTGCAAAAACAAATGAAAGTATTGTGGAACATTAAACATGCAAGTGCTTGTGCTTTGGAACTTTTTTCTTTCTTTCTTTCTTTCTTTCTTCTCTTATTTTTTCTTTTGAACAAGTAGCCACTAAAAGTAAGTAGGGAGTATATGTGCCAAGCTTTGATGCTAAAGAGAAAATAAATTTTAGAATTGTGTAACTCAAGTCAACGGCAGTGAAGAGCAAATATGGTTCACATGATTAACACTTTACTAGTTGTAAGTCTCATACCCCCCATTGTTAATAGTACCTTCCACCACACACTACTCAACTTTAGTATTATCATAGATTTTCATTGTGTGTATATAGTTTCAACCAAGTGCTCGCAAAGGGGTACCTCCATTCCACCTGTACACAGTGCCTTTTGGATTTTACATCTTTTGAAAAGGCAATACATACCGGGATGACTGGACAATAGACAATTAAATTCCTCTTAAAGTACCAACTGAGTAGTAAATTAAACTTGTTTAAGATACTGAGTAAGTCCATGCTCAAACTTCTACCATGATTAAGCATGGTTTCGGTTAGCAGCCCAATGCTCTTCTCTAAAAAATATGCACACTCGAATCTTTAACATGATAATCCCCACTCATTTCACACCGGAAAGATATGCATAACCCAAGATGTATGACAACAATTTAATTAACATTAAAAGTCTTGTTCCATGACAGCATGGTTTAACTTAACCCCAACTAATAAAATGACAAACATGCAACTTATATAAATGAACTCCACCATAGACTGCTACTATCCCATGAGTTTTGAATTGCAGAATAAAAAGGAATATGATTTTGAATGCAAAGACGTGGTACATATACTATACTTGGAATAGCATTTTTGCTATGTAGGTAGGTATGGTGGAGATTTCATGGAGAAGTATGGCTCAAGATATTCGGATATACAAGTCTTTTGCTTGCCTTTTCTTTTCTTTTCTTTCTTGACCATTGGAAAGGTATAAGGTCACAAGCATGCATAATGTCCATAATGCTACATATTTATTAATGAACTAAGTAACTCAAAGTTAACCATCAATGCGCAAAGAAAAATAGCACTAAATATGGCACTAGCAAATTGCTACTCAATCAAAGCATATGAAGCATAGAACATAAGCATTACTTGTATTGCTATCTCCCTTTCCTTCCCAACTTTTCTCTCATTTTCCTACAGTAGATTTCTCATAAATATAAAGTATATCTACAGGTGGTGGTCTATTTATTCAGAACAAAAGATGCAAACAAAAAATTGAAAACTAGATGCAGACGCTCCATGTTTATGCAACAGTAAAGTGGTGCTCAAAAAACAAGACAAGAATAGTATGCAAATCGAGGAGTTGATATGTATAGGGGGTTTCTATGAGAATTCCCAAGATTATGGTGTTATCCATTACTTATATGACTCCTTGCTCGATGATTATTCCTTCTCTGTGAAAAAACTTCACCACTATTTTCCATCTCTTTTCTAGAGTGGCTGACATTAGAGGGCACAAAGATAATATGTGTGCTACAAATAAAACCCCAAATAAAATTTGGTACAAGGTGTCCAGAGAGTGTATTAAGTTGCCAACATTCACTAAATATTAAAATACTCAAAAAGAATTATCTTAAGACTCAAATAAATGCTCAAAACAACAAAAGATAGAATCTGCCAATAAAAACAACAATAGTGTGGCAAAAAAATTCGCCCCTCTTAAACATGACACGAATTTCTGATAATTTTCTATTTAGGCAGAGGATGAAAATTTGCAATTTATACAAATAGCACATGTCCATAGGAGTTACCGAAAAAATATGAAAAATCATGGACTGAAAAGTGCTGCGTATATTTCAGCAACTCCAAATAAGTATTGCAAATCTTAAAACATCCAAGATGGGTAAAACTTGGCACTTTATTTTTGCTACAGTAGACACACTAAAACAAAATTTCTTTCTACATCAAGGACACAAAAAGAAGACTCAAATAAAATTACTCTCTTTCAAGAGCAATGAAAACAAACCAAAAAAAGTAAATACTATTGGGTTGCCTCCCGTAAATTGCTTTCTTTATAGCCATATAGCTAGGCTTCATACCTTTTTCTTTTAAGATGGGCAAGTGTCATGAGGGCACTTTTACTTCTGAACATTCACCTTCTTTCTTGGAGAGTGTTACATACACTTTACGGGATTCCATGGTGTGTTCATCAAAATAATAGTCAAGCTGAAACATGGTAAAGAGCACCACAAAGTATGGAGATAACAACGAAGTCTCACCTTCCTCGTATGCATTGGCATTTTATATATGAATAAATAACAGCAAGTAGAATCATACCATTGCATATCATTAGTGCGTGAACGCATCATATCATTGCTAGAAGCATAAAGAGGATACTTAATCACCTCATCTTTCATAGTAGTTGCAATTACTAGAAGGAAATTTAATAGTGTAACTAGTGGAATCATGTAACTTGGAATTTTTTGGCACATAAAGAGGATCATTAGATTTATTAATGTGTTCATTATCATGCTTCCCTCTTTCAAAGTAGTTAATAATATTATTTTTAATCATAGCATCATGGTTACAATAAGATTTTTCATAAGAAAGTTGCAAGCCATATAAGTACTTCTCAAGATAAGCATATTTCTCCTCTATAGTGTAGATAGGAGATTTCAAGAATAATATGGGACTCTCATGAATGATAGTATCATCATGGATAACAAGTATATCATTTCTTCCCTTATGTAAACATGGAGTGTTATCAATAAGCATATGACCATCATCTAAAGCAGTATCATTAAGCATATTTAATTGAAATTTTCATTAATTTTGATTTACATAAATCTTAACGGTTATTTGGTTTCTAGATATTAGAGATGATCCAAGTTTTATAGCAAAAATATTTTTCCTTCCAAAACTCTATCTTTTAGGATTTTCCTAAATGGAAGTTTCTAGCACTTTGGGTGAATTTCATGTGGTCTGACTTTCTCTATGTTAAGACATGTATAATGGTAGAGAAGACACACCTTTTCTTACGCGTCCGCGTTATTTAGAGAATATAATAAATATCAGTGGTATAATGGATTAACTTTTATTATCTTTTTTAGGGAAACAATGGGAGAGAATCCCGCTGTATTTTTTTATATTAATAAATTAAATATTTACAAATAAGTAGAAACAAAAAAATATGTTGAACTATCCTAGCCAATTTATGAACTGAGTATGATATTTCTTTTTCATTCTGTACTAGACCATTCTAAGCTCTTGGAAGTAAACAACCTTCCAGATTGCCATAGTGGGATTTTCATTCTTGAAGGTTTTATTAATTCTGATTATCCACATACTCCATGTCGCCAGAATGATTATTTCCATGAAGAAATGAACATTTAATTTCTCTTTGATATCTTAAAAGGTTTCCATGACAAACATGTGTTGTGTTCTTTCAGGGCAAACAGTATCCCAGCATGCATTTGCAAAAAGGACATTCCTGGAATAGGTGATAAAGGGTTTCTTCCTAAACAATTCAAAGTAGCACAATTGTAAGATTGAAGAATCATTTGCTTTCTTCCTAACTAGTTTCTTGTGTTAAGTCATGCAGTAGCAACTATAAGAAGAATATGTGTCTTGCTTGACAAGAGGATTTTTAAATCCACTTGAAGTGAGGAGGGGCCATCTGGTGACCAATCAGAGCTTTTAAGCTTTATTTGTGGAATTTTTTTAATTCCCCTAGATATAACTCCATGAGTAAAATTTTCCCTCTTAAATAGTTTGAGTAGTCTTGTCACATAATTCTTCCAGATTCTCAAATTCTACAAATGCTTCTTCTTATAATGGTAGATGAAAGAGATCCTCAAGATATATAGTGTTTATTATCTCATGGACTATTGAGTTTGTTATTTTTGCAGAAGTTGTCATATGGTTGTATTTATGGCTCAGGCAATTATTCTCCCATAGATCAGCCCAAATGAAATTTGTCTTTCCATCTCCAATATTGCATCTGCTAATGCCTTTGAACTTGTACGGTAACTTAAGATGAGCTCTCCACCAAAAGGATCCTTCCATGTGATTTTCAAGCAAGTGACCTTGATCATATTAACTGTTCCAAACTGAGTTCACCCATAGAGTATCTGTTCTCTTGTAAAATTTGTGCAGAATTTTAAGAAGAAGGGCATTGTTTTGAATTTCCAAATTTATTACACCAAGTCCTCCTTGCTCTTTTGGTCTGCAAATGGAGGACCAAGCAATCAGAGTAGGTCCTCTTGAGTGGACTTTTGTATTCTTCTTTCTCCATATGCAATGCCTCATGTATTTGATGACTTGGTCTTTAATGGTTACTGAAATATCTAGGCATGCCATAAAAGAGATTGGAAGGGAGGCCAAGACATATTTAACCATAAATAATTTTTCACCATAGTCCAGAATGTCCACATAATCTTTTTTCCACTCTTTGTACCATTGGAAGGAAATATTCTAGAGTTGGCTTAGTGATTCCAAGTGGAAGACCTAAATAGTTAAAAGGAAAATTTCCTTTTGTTGCATTGGATAGTGCTTGCAAAGTGTGTAAATCTTTGGTCCTCCAAGTTGGTTGGCATCATACATGATTTGCTGTAATTTACTTTCCGTTAGCAAAAGCGTGTAAAATTTCCCTTAGGCAAACAAGTTGCCGGGCATTAGCTTTCATAACCACCAAGGTATCGTCAACATTTTCTACTCAAAAAAATCTAAATAGATTTTCTTGATGCCATGATTTCTGAGCTTCTCAAATGTATATAAGAACACCAAATCTCATTAAGGAATTTATCAGATGTGCAGAATAACACCATGGATCTATCAGATGTATGGATAATAAAATTTCCTATTGCACCACAATATATTTCTCTTGCAAAATACTAAAATTTTAAAGTATTTCGTGTGTGACCAAGTGCGTAGCTTGATAAAAATTATTGAGGGTTCCAAGAACACCAATCATGCTTAAACTTGAAGTAGTATTTAAAGATTTAGCATAAATACTAGAAATATCTTTAAGTAATTTTTTGGAGTAGGGGGGAGGGGGGCATGCCCCCTAGCCCTAGGGAAGCTCTGCCACTTTGGAAAGGGGAACTTAGTGTCATGTCGCCCTAGGGCCCACAAAATATATAGATCAGTCCTGTCACGAATTTTCTGTAACGACAACATCTCAAAATAGTAGAGAAATTACATGACAAAATTTTGGATACTAAAGAAAAAGGTTCACAAAATTTCCGTAACAATGACTTCAAATCACCACTGCTCTTCTCCTAATCTTTGTGTGTTAGTGTGTTCTCGGTTTCTCATCACAAATTTGGTACATCTGCAACCTAGATCATCATCGGATCGATGGAGTCACCAATCAACCAACAAATAATCTGATTGGATTTGGAAGAGCAATGGTTAGTTTGATAGTTCGGAAATTGGAAAATAAATCATTGAGGAGTTAGAGATTAAAACCACACGGTGAGAGGATTTGTGAAAATAAATGACGGCGTCTGCACATTGCAACCCAACGCCGGGTGTCGGATTCAAGATCGATTTCGAGTTTTTGTCTGCTTCCAATTCCAGAACATGCTAAAGGTAGAGTCATGCCTTCTTGTTCTCCGTAGTATTCTTTTACCCCCTCCGGTGCTCTTTCCGCTCGCTGCCCTGTCGGCAGCGTCATTGCACTGCCCGCCTCGCCTCGACAACAACTTAACCTATCGCGTGTGGCGCTAGAGTCTGGAGAGCAACCGAGCAAGTCTAGAACTGGAATGGACTTGGACGGGGGCGTAGGCGCGTAGCTAGTGCTATAGTTAGACTGTTCCGCTTTTATTGGGCTAAGAGGGTAGCTGGATTTATTGGGCTAAATACCGTATATTTTCTTTAACAATAGATATTCAGCTGAATACCCATAAATAAATATAGGCCCACCCATGCCAACAATTCACCGCTCGCTCCAGCCTAGAGACACCAACTATGAGCCCAAATACTAAGCGAGTGATACTTTTCTGTTATCAGACACAGAATTACCAACTCCCTTTAATAGTCCATACACATACAAATAACATGTATGAACCAAGTTTTTTTTTAGGTAATGTGTGAACCAAGTTAAAATGGAAACACCATGAACTTTTTTCTCAACACTAGATACAAGAAGAGTAATATTATGTTGACCTGCCATACTTAAAAAACGTTTATTACTAATCCAATTGAACCATCTTAATTACATATGCACGGTACGGTGCAAGATCGGGGTACCATACCTAATTTGCAGGCAGTTACAAGTGCATTAACCTCATTGCATGGCCATCGAACCCAACTTTTCCGTAACTGCCATTGTTTGCCGAAATAGCAAAACTACAGCCGCACATTCCCAACTATCGAATCCCACAAAAGTAGCAGCATAGCTCAACTCTCTTCCCTAAAACCGCAAACACAGAAGGGTCCCACGCGTCAGTCCCCTCGCAGCAGCGCAGCAGCGCATCAGACGGCCAAGCGCCCGCGAAATCCTAGATCTGACGGCCCAGATCCGTTTCTAACGATCTATATATTCCTAGCCTCACCCACAGCCACGAGCTCCCTCTCTTTCCGCCTCCACTCTTCCCGACCCTCCACACAAGCGCCCTCCTCTCTTCCCCTGCTCCTCCCAGCGGCGGCGGCGGCTGCTGCTGCGACGACGGCGACGATGCAGATGGCGGCGGCGACGACCGATGCTCCGGCGGCAGCTGTGGCGCACCCACATCCCCATGCCCACGGCCCACCGGCGCCGCACGGGCACGGCCACCCGCACCCGCACCACCACATGCCGCAGCCGCGGTGGGTGGTCCTCCCCTACCCCCCGCCGCCGCCCATGGTGGCCGCGCCACCGCCTCCTCCGCCGCAGTACGTGAAGCATTTCGCGCCGCCGGCCTCGGTCACTCCGCCTCCGCCATCGGCCGGATCCGGCGGGAATGGGGGTGACGAGAACCGGACGATCTGGGTCGGCGACCTCCAGTACTGGATGGACGAGAACTACCTCCACAGCTGCTTCGGCCCAAGCGGCGAGGTTAGGCCTTCCCCAGCTCGCTTATCCGATCCAGCCTTGTCCGTACCGGATCTCTCAAATCCAGTTATATTTCTTCTTTGGCTGTGCGCCGATTCGTTTAATTGTGTTGCAAATCGAGATAGAAAGCTATATTCGCGCTTAACGATTGTGTAGTAATGATAAAGATGTGCGTTTGGTTAGATAGTTGCTAAAGTTGCCAACTTTGAGCCCATTCCTTGCAATACGACTGAAATTGGTTTGTCGCAATTCTAAACCTGGATTTGTAAATGTAGTCGTGCAATAGCCACTATATTATGTGATATTCGTGGCGAAATTGATGTGAGTTTTTTTGGTAGAATTTGTGTCGCTAAATGGCACCAACCTTGTAATTTTACACTTACGTAGTTTGGTTAAATGTATGAGACACAATACGATTTGTTAGGGATATATGCATACGTAAAGATTATATGGCAAGTGAATGAAGATTGGGAGGAGACTACACTGGATGTTGACCTCTCATGTGTATTGTCTAGCTCTCCTGTGCCCACGTCTGCCTGCACTTGTCAGGGTAATTGGCTTTCATTTGTCATAATTTTAAGCCGCACAAAATTATTGGCCATATTCTTGCAATATTTTCATTCTAAAAAGTATGGCAGTGGATGTAGTAATTCTTTCTCTTGAACCAAACAAGAGAGGGAGGCCCTATTGCTATGCATAAACAGAAACTTTTATAAAAAAATGTTATTTTTTCTTGAATTTACGAAGTGAAGAGAACATATTACAATGCCTTGCTTCTACATGTGTCTTCCATGTATTGCTAACTGTCATTCTTTGCAACCCATCTGTTCTGTAGGTGGTGACAATTAAAGTTATTCGCAATAGGCATTCTGGAGTTTCTGAGGGTTATGGTTTTGTAGAGTTCTGTTCACATGCATCAGCAGAGAAAGCACTTCAGAATTTTGCTGGTCATGTAATGCCTAATACTGACCGAGCTTTTAAGTTAAATTGGGCATCATATAGTGTGGGAGAAAAACGCTCCGAACTTGCTTCTGATCACTCAATTTTTGTTGGTGATCTAGCTGTTGATGTTACTGATGACATGTTGATGGAACTTTTTGCTAACAAATATCGATCTGTGAAAGGAGCTAAAGTTATTATTGATGCAAACACGGGCCGTTCTAGGGGATACGGATTTGTTAGGTTTGGAGATGATAATGACAAAACTCATGCGATGACTGAAATGAATGGTGTATATTGCTCCACTCGGCCAATTCGCATAGGACCTGCAACTCCTAGAAGAACTACAGGTATTTCCAGTTCCAAAGTTGTTTTAAGTAACATGGTCGGTATCATATCCGAGCTTGGTGTTAGCATTGCAGTAATGTTTTGTGGCATGTTTAGTCTGGACTTACTCCACCATCGGGGCTATATGCTACTCCCTCCATATCACAAATTGATGACGTTTTGGACATGTTATAAGTGAAACTTAAGCTCAACTAAAATTATTATTTTGAATATGTAGATTGAGAATTTGTTAATCATATGTTTAGAATTGTCTCGAAAAGTGTATTTACAATATAATACTTTTCTTGTTTTTATACATATGTATTAGTAAAAAGAAGTGGTCAAAGGTAAATCTTGAAGACCATGTTAGTGCCCAAAACGTCATCTGTTTGGGATATGAAGGGAGTAACACCAAGCTCGAACGTGGGGCCTTGTCGGTGGGTCGTACATGTTAGTATCACTATTTAGTTCGATACTTAGTCTTGTTATGCAAAAGTATTCTAGGTTCAGTAATAATCTTCATCTGTCTAGGCGTCACCCTCCTGCTGTGTCCATCTAGCCTATTTATGTCACCTAGGCCCCTGTAATCGGCACTTAGTTGCTAGGTGTCTGGTCTGCTGCCTGACTAGTGCCTTGCTGATCACTGATTCTCGGTTTATCACTTTTCTATCTGTCATATTTTTAACCCCTATGATTATTGTACTTTCAGGTGATTCTGGCTCCTCTCCACCAAGGCAATCAGATGGGGACTCGACTAACAAGACTGTATGTGCTTGTTTCCCAGTGGAGTTTGTTACCTTCGATATCTTCGTCTAAAAAGATCTACTCCGAGATTCTTATGTGTGGAAAGACTGCAGTATCTTACCGTGTTTTCTTGTAGGTATACGTTGGCGGGCTGGACCCCAATGTCAGTGAAGATGAACTAAGGAAAGCATTTGCAAAGTATGGTGATGTTGCCTCTGTCAAAATTCCAGTTGGGAAACAGTGTGGCTTCGTTCAGTTTGTCAATAGGTATTATGAAGATCTTTTGTATACTCCATGCTGCATTATTTATGGCTTCTTTCTGCAATATTTGAGATTGTGTGAAAATGAAAACCTTGTTGCAGAGCTGATGCAGAAGAAGCACTACAAGGGTTGAGTGGATCAACAATTGGGAAGCAGGCAGTTCGTCTGTCCTGGGGACGCAGTCCAGCAAGCAAACAGGTTTGAACTGGTCTAGACTGTTGTTGTATGTTCTAATTAATCTCACTAGATTACCAAATCATCAAATCTCTCTAGTTGGCTTCAACGCTTGATTAATGCACAGCTGTAAATCTGCATTGACAATGGAAATTTGCATTTATTACAAATGTGTACTATATTCAGGATATTCCTCCAATCTAAAATAAAATTTTCCTACACAATATTCATAAGTGGTACATGTTGTGGACTTCAATTTGGAGGCGTTTTGCATGACTCAGTTGAAAAATTAGTTTGTTTTGGGTGTTATTATCTCTATTTCTGTTTATTGAATCTTTTGATAGTACGAAATAGTGTTTTGAGATGTGCTCATGGTAATTTCATGCACGAGACACCTGTAGTTGTGATAAACTGCAGGTTTAGGTCCTGTAACACACTAACACTGTGCTTGGGCTGTATTGTCACTGACCCAGCTCTAGCCATGGCCTTGCGGCTCGTGAGATTGATTTTGGAGACAAATCTCATTTGCTTCCTTAATGATCTCATTGGACGCTAAAAGATATAATTCAATCTTCCCTTGTCTAATTGGAATGCATTACAATTTTATCTAGGCCCAAGCAGCACGACCAAAAGTAAAACAATAATCTAATTCGTTGATACTCTACATTTGTAAATGGATGTTTTAACGTGGGCATGGTCCCAATTACTCCCTCTGTCCCGAATTAGATGTCGCAGATTTGTCTAGATTCACATGTATTTATACACTAAAATGCGTCTAGATACATGCGTATCTAGACAAATCCGCGACAAGTAATTCGGGACAGAGGGAGTACTATACAAAATATCTTTTCCTGACAAATCTAATAGTAATAGTATTTTCATTTGGCCGGTGTTAATGTATTATTGTATATATATTGTGAGTACGAATTGGAAAAGGTTGACTGCATGTTTCTAAGACGTCATTTTTTTACTACTGGAGGTAGTCGTGCCACTTGCGAGCCATTATTGGCGCTGGCGGAGAAGATCATCCACAACCCCCATATCTGCTATTGGATAATAATAATCAGTATTTGCATTTAGTTACATTACTTGGGTATTAAAGTACTCCCTCCGTTTTTATATGTAAGGCCACTATAAAAAATACATTTTGCCAGTATGTAAGGCCACAAACACTAATCGAGGCAAAATTGATTAAATTTCTACCATCGTAGAATGGTGCTCCTTAATGCGAAAGTTGCATGCAGCCATAGAAAAAGAGGCACCACATGCAACATGTTTAATTAGCACAGAATATGAGAGCATTTCCACATAATTAATCGTGCTATTTATTAGTTGGTTGTGTTTTCTTGGTACCTGAAATTTGAGTTTGTGGCCTTATATACAAAAAACATAGGTAGTAACTAGTTCAGGTAAGTTCGGATTGCATTCCCTTTACATAAGATATGATTAGACTTCTACCTTTTCATAGAAGGGACCTATCAGGCATTTCATGTACACCCTTCAGGTTTTGGACCATGTAGTTGACAACATTAAATCATTAATTCACTGGACAACGACACAATCATCAGTATAATTTATATATGGAAACATTAAGAATCTGTTAGGCCGCTTTTAAGCCTTGGCCTATGTTGAACAGAATCTAGCCAGCTTTGTCGGAGAAGTTATCTTCTTGGGCTTATACTTTAAAGCCTAAACTAGAGAGTCGTAATAGAGGCTTAAGTAGCGGGCATTTGAAATCTGTGAAAAACTGAAAGATGAATCCCTTGGCCCCTCTGAGAGCCATATTGCAGAAGTGCTCATCGAGATTCTCAGAAAAATGTGTTCACGCCCAAAAAGATGCCTCCTAAGGCATACTAGTTAATACAACTATAGCTTAAGCGTTTAAGTATGTCACCTGACTTCCTCTTGGAAGTCAGGGCAATTCACTCTTTTATTTAGTTTTGTAGATGGATATGTTTTGGCAAAACTCCAACCCTGAGTTTGTTCAAAAGCAGTGATATCCTACAAGATTGCACTGTTTCCGATGTGCACAGAACAAATAGGGCGTGGTATCATACTAGGCAGCTTGATACCCAATGCTGTACCGTTGTGGTGCATTGCATACTCTATTATTTGCTGGGCTATCAATCTATCATGCGTGGTCATCAGTAACTGCTGTATTACTACTATTTCGTTAAATGTTGATAGCACTGTTGTGTTTTATGATTTTCTGGGAAATTCAAATAGAGAGCGCATCAAGTTCTGCACTTTTAATTTAAAAGCATTTTGTTCTGACATTCTTAGATTTTACCAAATTTGATTCTATCCTTGCGTGTGGATTACTCATAAGTTTAATTTTTGTAGGAGCTGTATGCATGAGTACTGTATCATTTTTACCTTTAACTATGTTTGCTGGCTCATTGTTTGTGCTGACAAATCTTATATTGTGTTTTCCAGTCTAGGGGCGATTCTGGCCACAGACGGAATGGCATGTACTATGGAACACCATTCTATGGTGGATATGGCTACGGGTCGCCGGTTCCCCACCCAAACATGTATGCTGCGGCCTACGGAGCCTACCCTTTCTACGGTAACCAGCAACTAGTGAGCTGACGAGAGAGGTTGTCTCTGTTTCCTCCAGTGGAAAACAAGGTTTTGGTCCAGTAAGCATAGTAGCGTATAATGACATATTATAGATGGCCATAAAAGTGGGCGAGAGAGACAGGTACATGAATGTGATGTCTGCAGATTTGTGCTGCTAGTAGAACTTAAAGCTTGTAGACAATAAAGAGCTATTCGTATTCTTTTTAAGGAATTTTGACTTGGTAATAAAACTATGGGTTGTACGTCCAATTGCTTTGTTTTTCCTAGTATTTTAAGACTATATAATTGGCTAATTGCTAGGTTATTTTTGAATGCCTGCTTGATATTTGTATATTGTCTGTTGTGATATCCTATTCCCATCTAAAATGCCAAGTCTTAGGGTAGCAGTTGTTACCTATATTGGGAATATCATTACCTTACACCTTTTGTTCATATTGCGTGATAATATTTGTTACCATATCCTATTAGTTGAGGTGGGGAACATCCATCTTTTCTGTGTTATTATCCAAAAAACTGGCTGGGAGCATTCTGAAATAGTAAGTTCTGAAAGAGCAACTATGTGTGGCTTCTCCAACTAGCATGGCACCCAATGGAGCGTTATTGGAAACCCCTATGCCCTAGCGTATCCCAGTCTAGCTTCAGCCCCCATTTTTTCACAAGGATGAATTTGTTGTACCTGTTTAGTACAATGGAACTCAATGACTAACCATCTTTTTCGCCCGCAGAAAAAGGAGACTAACCTCCTGTTTGTGGCACAAAGTACGCTGAGAATCTAACTTGAATCAGTGACCTACCTAATCTTAGGTTTTCAGCGCTGTTGGATAGATTTCAGAGAACAAACAGAAATGACACCAAATTCTTAGTTTGACTATGAGCGATCAACGTCATTATGGAGGAAAGTATTGCTAGACCTTGAACAGAGTTCACTAGGATTTAACCCAGTTTCAGAAATAGATGCTGACACAGGCTACACAGAGGAGGAAGAAGGCAAACAAGTGAGCACGTGAGCTAAAGCACACTGTCTATAAGGCACAGCTGCCGGCCTTCAACGGAGGATGATGATTCCGACTTAACTGAATCTAGTGCTGGAAGCACACTATCTCTAAGAGCATCTCCAGCCGTCTCCCCGACGATGTCTCCGGCAGCCTTTTTTTTTTAAATCCGGACGGCGTTATTCGGCTCAGCCGCGTCCATCCGTCTCCCCGACGATGTCTCTGGCAGCCTTTTTTTTAATCCGGACGGCGTTATTCGGCTCAGCCGCGCCTTCGGTTTCTCGTTTTCCCCCGAAATAGGCCCTTAATCCATCCGGAGAGCCTACACCATCCCCGGCGCCCCGGGGTGTGCTTTGGGACCGGGGCGCTTTTGGGACTCCGGACGAGAGAAAAGCGGGGACGGGCCCGCTCTGTCGGCGAGAGAACACGTGAACCCCACTTTCTTGTTGCAAATCCCCCCTCCCCTCTCGTTGCTCCGCAGGCACCACCCCTCGCCAATCCGCCGGCCGGTTGTTTGCACTCCGTCGTCCCTCCTCCCACCAACCTATATTTCGCTGTCCGTCGTGCCGTCTGCCTATATTCCGCCGTCGGGCAACTCCTCGCGTTGCGCCTCGTTGACACGCTCGGCAGGTGTTTGGACTCGGACGACGAGGATGAGCAGATGTTCGCCGAGCTTTTTAAAGAAGAGATGGCAGCCGCCGCCCAAGACGATCTGGTGGAGCACATATGGAGGCTTCGAGGCAACACCAACTAGTTTCCATTTGATTTGTTTGAAAATTTGTCAAATTATTTGCTTGTTTTGTTAAACTGTAACGTTTATTTGTAAAAATAAGCCAAATATTGGCAAAATTCGTCGAACTGTGAATTTATTTGAGACAAAAACGCCGATCTCCGACGTCTACCTGGGGAGACGACTAGAAGTTTGGCACTCCCCACGTCAAAGTTTCGTCCCATCCGACGCTATTTATCAACAGATTTAGACGTGTGGAGCGCCAACGGCTGGAGGTGCTCTAAGGCACAGCTAAAAGCACAGCTGTCTCTGTTGTTGCCTTCTTTTATTTGAACGACCCCTATCGAGATTAGAATTGACCCTAGTGCTGGAAAGTAGGAAAAACTTTTTGGATAATTGCAGAATCCTCTCATGTGGCTTAGACTAGGATAGATTGATCTGTTTCACAATCCACTGTACGACATGAATGCTAATGGTGCCCTGTACTCTGGTTATTAGTTCCCTTTCGAGAATGGCTTCAGCTGCTATCAGGGCTGTGCAGTGGAAGATGTGTACTAGGAATGGCAATGGCACCAACGCGCTTGAGCTGGCTGACATGGAATGTTTGGGTGCAGTTCACAACCATAGGGTAAGAGTAGTTCGTAAGAACTGAACCCAATTGTCGTGAAATGACCATAATACTTAGAAAGCAGTTTTAAACATCTATCAATGCCGAGGGAGGTGTGTTGGATGGTTGAGGACACCATGTCTCCTACAAGGAATTTTCTCTCCGTTGTGTTTTTATATCTGCATATTTTTTTTTCTTTGAAACGAGGCAAAAGATTTACCTATTCCATTGATTAAGGAGAGAGTTCAAGAGTTTAAAATACAAGGAGCAAAGCTCCAAACAAAAGCCTACTCTTGCGGCATTAAGGCACTCAATTTTTTTTGCTCCGGCTAAGGCCTAAAGAATAGCATTGCTCTTGATGATCGAGGCTACTCTAGTAGGCATGGATGCCACACTCCGAAAAACTCTCGCGTTTCTCTCATTCCAAATCTCCCAAGCGGTGAGTAAGAGCAAAGAAGAAAGGCCCTTCTGTCGCCTTCTATCGGGGGGATGACCCCCGGTAGGGTCAAGAGACTAGAAAGATATAAGGAAAGTGGTTGACCTTGTGTTGGTTGACCAAGATTGGGCCTGGTCGGAATATAGGAGTATCGGCCAGGCCGGCATATAAGCCGTATCCCGGCCAGTGTTCAGATATGTCGGCATAGCTGGGATACATGATAATGTGTGCCGACATATACATAGATATGCCGGACTAACCAAGTTGTTACATTGTGCAGGAACATGGGAGGCCGGATTACCCGACCTTGGGTCGTTGGTCCGGCATATAGGTCCGGGATATGGCCAACGGCTATATCCGGGATACAGAAGTCAACTAAGGGGTCACATCCCTACAATCAAGGAGAGAACCTTCCAAGCATGGAGGGAGATCATGATGACAGGGTGCACAATGGTGGTCTACCAACCATCACTGTGCCAAAGGACGGTCCTTACCTCACAGTGGTAAGGTCACAGTCGAAGCAAGTACAAGGTACAGGGATGCTGTGTCCCATCGAGAGCAATCAGGGGCAAAGTCAAGGGTGCCAGGCATCGTCACCTTGTCCTATTTGGACTATAGGTAGTGTCATCTACATATAGATGACCGTTGTAACCCTGGCCACCACTATATAAGGTGGCACAGGGAGCCCTAGCCAAGGGTTGGTCACTCCTTAGTCTCTCAGTTGATAGTTCATCTTCCTCCTCTCACAGAGAGCTTGGAAGCACCATTGTTGTGTACTCCATCGATCCAGTTATACAGATAGTAGTGCAGGAGTAGGGGTGTTATCTCCTTACGAGAGCCCCGAACCTGGGTAGCTTGTGTGTCCCTTTCTGTCGTGCTTCTTAGTGCGCTTCCCTCTCCCGAATCCTCCAGCATCTAGTTCGGCCCCCATTTAAGCCATCCCATGGCATATGTTGTTTCACCACAACGACATTTGGCGCCCACCGTGGGGCAGATCGATGTGCTGGGCGGAGTGTTCATTCGGACAGGATCTGTGATAGCGGCGTCGGGAGTGCGCGTGGTCTCTGTCCTCATCCAGAGGCTAGGCTCGCTCAGCTTCATCTCCGACAATGCCGGCTGTCTTGCTGGCCGGCCGTTCCCCAGGGACGGCTGGATTATGTCTTTTGGTTCCCACGAGGTGTACGTGGGGACTGAGAGTATTTGCAGGTATCCAGAGCAGGTGCTGGTGGCGGCGGATCCTCTGTCGCATCTGCTGGCTCACGCTGGGCGTAGCGCTCGCCCAGTAGAGTCGGCAGAGGTGATGATGGCCGGCACTGCCGTGCCGCCGACAGATGGCGCCGGCAAAGGAGCTGTAGATGTTACTCCAGAGAAGGAGAAGGCGAAGAGGACAGCGCGTCCGCCGCTGGAGAGGGCAGAGAACCTGGCCGGCACTTCCGGCGTGCCGGCTAGGAGCCAGCCCCTCATTCCCATCATCAACCGGCTTCTGGAGCCGGTGCAGTCCGGCGATGATCCGGAGCAAACGAAGGAAGTCCTGGAGGGGACGCATCAGGCCCTCGTCGATGAGGCCCTGGCCATGCAGCAGGAGCGGGAACGGTTCAATCGGCAGCTCCGTGAGTATGAGGCTGCCCAAGGTTTTACTCCTAGAGGGGACGCATCAGGCCCTCGTCGATGAGGCCCTGGCCATGCAGCAGGAGCGGGAACGGTTCAATCGGCAGCTCCGTGAGTATGAGGCTGCCCAAGGTTTTACTCCTGTGGTAACCCGGCCTAGCCGGATAGAGGAAGTTAGAACTAGAGGTAGAGATCTAAATAATGAACTGGGTAAGGATAGTAGAGCTAAAACTCATAGTGCAACTAGTACTTTGCCTAAGGTAATCTATAGCTCACCAGTAAAAAACCTTAGAGCAGCAGCAGAAGTAGCTAAGGAACTATCTAGTTTATCCGGCGAAGCACTGCGTGAGCAGCAAGCCCGGCTTAACCAACTTTTGTCTGAAGCTAGCAAGCAGCAGGAGGCCTTTAAGAAGGCAAATCCAGGTGCCGGCGCATCTCAGTATATTGCGTCGGTGGGAGGTGCCGGCGCGAGGTCGAAAGGCCAAGCCTCGTCCCCGCATCCAAGTGCCCGGCGTGCCGGAAGTGTGACCTCTGGCCGCCGGGACAAACAGATCCAGGTGTATGATCCGGCAATCACCGAAAAACAAGCGATGGTTCAGGAGAAGACCGGTCAAGGTGACCGGAATGTCGGCAACAAAAGTGTCAGCCAGAATGTTCCGGCCGGGCAAGGAGCACGCTCGGCCAGAGCTGGCCGGAATAACAGTGCTGCTCGGCGTCAGCAGCAGGGCGCCGGATATGTGGTGCAGCAGCAAGGAGGAGGCCAGCCGAGACATCGGGAAAATGATGGAAATTCTGTCCTTGCGAGGACGGGATATCAGCAACCTCAGCAGCAACAGTACCAGCAAGACCAGCAATATGTGCAGTACCAGCCAGAGCAGCAGCAACAAAACATGATTCCGGGCCCAATTGCCTCCTGGCTAGGACCTCGGTCCTTGGCCCCGGATGATGCGCGCTTCAAGCTGGATAGAATTTACCAGACAGAGCTGGTGGAAAGGCAAGGAGCTCCGGGTCCTATGTGCTTTGGACCCCGGATTATGGGTGAGCCGGCACCTTACTGTTTTCAGCTTGCGCGTGGCGCGAGGACATATAACGGCAGTACAAAGCCGGAAGATTGGTTGGAGGACTACTCCACTGCAGTGAACATTGCCGGGGGAAACCTCCGGTGGGCGGTGCGTTATGTACCGCAGATGCTTGAAGGCCCAGCCAGGATATGGCTGAACAATCTGCCGGCCGGAAGTATCAACGGTTGGATGGATTTTGAAGAGCAGTTTGTGTCCAACTTCACCAGTACATACAAGAGGCCCAATCGCCCGCAGCAGCTAGCTAACTGCCGGCAAGGAGACTACGAGACAGACCGTGACTACCTCACTAGGTGGTGCACGTTGCGCAATTCCTGCGAAGGAGTTGTGGAGCAGCAGGCCATCATGTGGTTCGCTCAGGGGTGCCGGCATGGCACCATGTTGTGGCAAAAGCTTCAGAGGGAAATGCCGACCACGTTGGCCGAGACAATCAAGATTGCAGACAGTTATGCATTGGGAGATCCATTGTAGCCCACACTTGCCTCGCAAGGTCAGGGGCAGAGCCAGAGGAACAACAACAACGCTGGTGGATCCGGGCAGTTCTATCGCCCCGATAACCGGAACAAGAGAAGAGATGACAGGCCGGATTACCGGTACGGTTCATCCCAAGTGGCGGCCGTAGAAGAAGAACAAGGGGCACCGGCAGTAGCCAACGTCCGAGATATGAGGGCTACCAGCAGCCTCAGCAGCAGCAGCAACAACCGCAGCAGCAAGCGCAACCCTTCCAGAAAAAGAATGTTTGGATTAACAAGAATGTCGGTGCCGGCGCTGGCCAGAAGAAGCAGTGGCCGAAATATACAGTGGGTTTGGCCATGGACAAGCCCTGTGTGTTCCACACATTTCAGCCGGGTAAGCCGGCGAATCATTTGACCAGGAACTGTTCATGGCTAGATGACATATTTGCAGGTCGTGCAGGTCCCTTTGGACTAGCTAGGCCACCTGTCCCGGCAGCTCCATCACCGCTGACAGGTGCAAATACAGTTGCTGTCCCGCCCAGGCCGGCTAATCCCAGAAATCAAGGTAACGCCAGAAATGCCGGCATAAATCAAGTTGATCAGAGTTATAACCCGGAGTTCTATACCGGCGGCCCTGCAGTGGGCCGGAATGAGTACAAGGAGCATGATCAGAGCTACATGGTCTTCGAGACCGAAAGAACAGATAAGCAGAGTTTGTACCGGCGGAGTTTGGAGGTAAATGCTGTTATGTCGGCAGTGCCAAAGCTGATGTACTGGTCTGACCAGGCCATTGGCTGGGACATGGCAGATCATCCCAAGATCATGCCAAACCCTGGGGGGTATGCTCTAGTGATGGATCCGACATTTGTCGGGCCGGCAAATAATGTAAGGTTCAGCAAAGTCCTCATTGACAATGGCAGCAGCATCAACATTATGTACCGGGATACAATGCAGAAGCTGGGCATTGATGCGGTACGGTGTTGATAGCTTTTCACCGTCCAGTTGGGAACCCCAAGAGGAAGGTATGATGAATATAGCATCAAGGTTTTCCCTCAGTTAAGAAACCAAGGTTTATCGATCCGAAGGGGAAGAAGCCAATACGACTGAAGGTGATGCCCGCTAGCTTGCGACAGCTCCGGACAATTTATAGGGCGCCTCGTCCGAGCTTTGCTTTGCGAGCGACAACGTGGAACCTACACACAACACAACCAAATACTTTGCTCCCAACTTACGATGAGGTTGTCAATCTCACCGGTTTGCTGTAAACAAAGGAATGAGCGTATCGAGTGGAAAATAGTAATAGTATGCGAGTAAAGTAAACAGTGCGAGTAAAGTAAACAGGTGATAGCAATATAGAGGAAATAGGACCGGGGTCCACAGTTCACTAGTGGTGTCTCTCCATAAGATAAAATAATACATGCTGGGTAAACAAATTACAGTTGGGCAATTGATAGAATAAAGACAACATGCATATGATGAGATGATCACTATGAGATTTACTCTGGGCATTACAACAAGATACATAGACCGCCTTCCAACTGCATCTATGACTAATAATCCACTTGTGGCGAATCAATCTGAGAACTCCACAAGTATTAAGTTGCGAACAACAGATAATTGCATTAAGCAAAGTGTGTAATGTAAACAAAGCATATGCCCTCGAGCATATGAATGTTGTTTTCCCCCTAGTAGCAACAACACATCTACAACCTTAGAGGTTTCTGTCACTCCCCCAGATTAAATAGAGGCATGAACCCACTATCGAGCATAAATACCCCCTCTTGGAGTCACTAGCAACTACTCGGCCAAGATAGCTACTAACAACGGAGAGCATGCAAGATCATAAACAACATAGAGATAACATAAGATAAAATTCAGTACATCAACTCAATCATAACACCAATATTCATCGGATCCCAACAAACACAACATGTAGAATTACATAACGGTGATCTCGATCATGTAAGGCAGCTCACGAGATCTAAACATGAAGCACATGGTGGAGAAGACAACCATCTAGCTACTGCTACGGACCCATAGTCCAAGGTAGACTACTCACTCATCGCGCCGGAGGCAAGCATGGCGATGAAGAAGACCTCCGGTGGCGATTCCCCTCTCCGGCAGGGTGCCGGGAAGAGCTTCTGGACCCTCGTGATCTTCGGGTCGACGGCGGTGGCGGATCGCGATGTGTTCTGGAAAAGTGATCGGGTCCTTAGGTTTTTTCCGTCGGGGGGTCTTTATAGGCGAAGGGGCATCGTCAGGAGTGGGCCGAGGCGACCTCACACATAGGGGGCGCAGCCAGGGGCCAGGCCACGCCGTCCTGTTGTGTCGGGCTCTCGTGGCCCCACTCCGTCTCCTCTTCGGTTCTCTGGAAGCTTCGGTGAATTTCTGGACGTTCGGCTTTTGTTTCGTCCAATTCCGAGAATATTTCCTATGTAGCTTTTCTGAAACACAAAAACAGCAGAAAACAGGGAACTGGCACTGTGGCGACTTGTTAATAGGTTAGTTCCGGAGAATGCATAAAAGTGCCACAAAGTGTAACGAAACACTAAGCAAATGGTGTAAAAACAAGCATGTAGCATAAAAAATTATAGATACGTTTGAGACGTATCAGGCTTCAAGGAGAATATGCTGGAGCCGAGCAAGACAACATTCCACGGCATTGTGCCGAGACTTTCATGTGCACCGATGGGCAAAATCCGGATAGATGTCATGTTTGGCAACCGGGATAACTGCAGAGTGGAGAACCTCATGTTCGAGGTGGTGGACCTGGATAGTCCTTATCTTGCATTGCTGGGTAGGCCGGCATTGGCCAAATTCTTGGCCTCTATGCATGTGGCATATCTGAAGATGAAGATGCCGGGGACCAGGGGAGTGATTATCATCATTGGTGGTTACAAGCGCTCGATGGCGTGTGCCACGGCCGGATCTAATATGGCCGAGACTCTAATCATTGCGGAGGAAAAGAAGAGGCTTAAGCGAGCGGTGGAGATTGCTGAAACGGTCGTGGCCGGCAAACCTTTGCCGGGCATGACGAACCCAAATGGCGGCACTTCCTTTCAAGTGGCCAAGGATGTCAAGAAAGTAGCTCTGGATGAGCTTTTCCCAGAGCGCCATGCCCTCATCAGCGCCGGTTTGGACCCCAAATAGGAAAGCGAGCTCATCAGCTTCCTCCGTGCTAATCGGGATATCTTTGCATGGTCCACTTCAGACCTGCAAGGTGTGCCGAGGGAGCTGGCTGAGCACGCATTGCATGTAAGACCGGATGCTAAACCGGTGAAGCAGCCGCTCTGGCGGTTTGCAGATGATAGAAGGAAAGCAATTTGGGAGGAAGTAGCCAGGCTCCTAGCTGCTGGCTTTATCATGGAAGTACTGCATCCGGATTGGCTGTCTAATCCGGTCATGGTGGAGAAGAAAAAGGATGAGCCCGCCATAGTCAAGATATGGCGGATGTGTGTTGATTACACAAACTTGAACAAGGCATGTCCTAAAGATCCATTCTCGCTCCCTCGGATCGATCAAGTGATTGATTCCACAGCCAGATGTGAACTATTATCATTTGTAGATGCCTATTCTGGTTTCCACCAGATCCCTTTGTATCAGCCGGATCAAATAAAGACATCCTTTATTATCCCGTACGGGGCTTATTGCTATCTCACTATGCCGTTCGGTTTGAGAAATGCCGGCGCAACTTACCAGAGATGTATGCAGAAGTGTTTGCATGACCAA
Organism: Dactylis glomerata; assembly: GCA_007115705.1. Classification (NCBI taxonomy): domain Eukaryota; kingdom Viridiplantae; phylum Streptophyta; class Magnoliopsida; order Poales; family Poaceae; genus Dactylis; species Dactylis glomerata. The sequence continues at coordinate 2,439,456 of QXEO01001278.1, read as the reverse complement.
ATAGATAAAAATGTGCAGGTATATGTCGATGATGTCGTCATAAAAACCAAGGAAAGCAAGACTCTCATAGATGACCTCCGGGAAACCTTTGCGAATCTGAGGAGGTTTCAGATGAAGTTAAACCCGGCTAAGTGCACCTTTGGTGTACAGGCAGGCAAGTTACTTGGTTTCCTGGTTTCCAGCCGTGGTATAGAGGTAAATCCCGGCAATATTTGTGCCATAGAAAGAATGAAGCAGTCGACAAATCTGAAGGAAGTGCAAAAGTTCACTGGATGCCTTGCGTCCCTAAGCCATTTCATAAGTCGGCTTGGAGAAAAAGCTCTGCCGCTATATCAGCTGATGAAGAAGTCCGACACATTTGTCTGGACAACGCAAGCAGATGCAACTTTCAAGGAGTTGAAGCAGATGATGTCAACAGCGCCGGTGTTGGCATCTCCCATGCCGAAGGAGCCGATGTTGCTCTATATAGCAGCGACCAACAAAGTTGTTAGTGCAGTAGTGGTAGTAGAGCGAGAGGAAGGAGGCAAATCCGTGCAGAGGCTGATGCGGTGCGGTGTTGATAGTTTTTCACCGTCCAGTTGGGAACCCCAAGAGGAAGGTATGATGAGCACAACAACAAGTTTTTCCCTCAGAAAGAAACCAAGGTTTGTCGGTCCAGGAAAAAGTCAATACTCCAGAAGGTGATGCTGACTAGCCTACTAACACTCCAACAAGGGCGCCGTTAACGATTCTTGTTGACTCATCTTCAACTAGTAGCAACGCGGAACCTGCACACAACACAACCAAATACTTTGCTCCCAACTTACGATGAGGTTGTCAATCTCACCGGTTTGCTTGAAACAAAGGAATGAGCGTATCGAGTGGAAAGCAATAGTAGTATGCGAGTAAAGTAAACAGTGCGAGTAAAGTAAACAGGTGATAGCAATATAATGGAAATAGGACCGGGGTCCACAGTTCACTAGTGGTGTCTCTCCATAAGATAAAATAACACATGCTGGGTAAACAAATTACAGTTGGGCAATTGATAGAATAAAGACAACGTGCATATCGAGAGGATCACTATGAGATTTACTCTGGGCATTACAACAAGATACATAGACCGCCATCCAACTGTATCTATGACTAATAATCCACTTGTGGCGAATCAATCCGAGAACTCCACAAGTATTAAGTTGCGAACAACAGATAACTGCATTAAGCAAAGTGTGTAATGTAAACAAAGCATATGCCCTTGAGCATATGAATATTGTTTTCCCCCTAGTAGCAACAACACATCTACAACCTTAGAGGTTTCTGTCACTCCCCCAGATTAAATAGAGGCATGAACCCACTATCGAGCATAAATACCCCCTCTTGGAGTCACTAGCAACTACTCGGCCAAGATAGCTACTAACAACGGAGAGCATGCAAGATCATAAACAACATAGAGATAACATAAGATAATATTCAGCACATCAACTCAATCATAACACCAATATTCATCGGATCCCAACAAACACAACATGTAGAATTACATAACGGTGATCTCGATCATGTAAGGCAGCTCACGAGATCTAAACATGAAGCACATGGTGGAGAAGACAACCATCTAGCTACTGCTATAGACCCATAGTCCAAGGTAGACTACTCACTCATCGCGCCGGAGGCAAGCATGGCGATGAAGAAGACCTCCGGTGGCGATTCCCCTCTCCGGTAGGGTGCCGGGAAGAGCTTCTGGACCCTCCCGATCTCGGGTCGACGGCGGTGGCGGATCGCGATGTATTATGGAAAAGTGATCGGCTATCTTAGGTTTTTCCCGTCGGGGGGTCTTTATAGGCGAAGGGGCGGCATCAGAAGTGGACCTGGTGGGGCTCACAACAGGGGGGCGCGGGCCAGCCCTAGGCCACGCCCCTGGTGGTGTGGCCTACCAGTGGCTCCTCTCCGTCTCCTCTTCGGTTCTCTGGAAGCTTCGGTAAAATTCTGGACGTCTGGCTTTTGTTTCATCCAATTCCGAGAATATTTCCTGTGTAACTTTTCTGAAACACAAAAACAGCAGAAAACAGGGAACTAGCACTGTGGCATCTCGTTAATAGGTTAGTTCCGGAAAATGCATAAAAATGCCATGAAGTGTAATGAAACACTAAGCAAATGGTGTAAAAACAAGCATGGAGCATCAAAAATTAAGGATACGTTGGAGACGTATCAGCATCCCCAAGCTTAACTCCTGCTCGTCCTCGAGTAGGTAAGTGATAACAAAAGAAATAATTTTTGAGGTGACATGCACCTACACAATCTTGATCAACTATGTAAGCGTTGTGCGCTGGGATCAAAAGAACTTAAAACATGGGCATGAAAGATATAATCTTGATAGAAGAAACTTAGAACCATGTTATAACATGAAAAAGAACACAAATGAAAGATCATGAAAATGAAACAATGAAAGACAAACGTGTGTTCAAATCATATGGAAAAACATACAAAATGTTTTTTAGCTTGTCCTTCATGAGAGAGCAAAGCATAAATGCATAGGACACCTTCAAGTTTAAGAGGGCGACTAGATACAAGTAATTTAAGAACAAGTGAAACCAACATCATGAATCAATCAATGAAAACTTTGGGACAATGCACATTATACTCAAAATGACAACTATGCTCTCTTAGACGGTGCATAAAGATAGAAGGTGGAGACTCAACATAAAAGTAAAAGAAAGGCCCTTCGCGGAGGGAAGCAGTGATTGCAAGTTTTATAAACCTTCAAAAATTATGGTACTTATCGGCTTTGAGCTCTCATTGCCCCCATCATAGGCATCTTGAATGGTTAAAGTTAATGCGAATACAATTATGCTGCATATGCTTGACAAATCATAAGTTGAAAACCTCGTGTCCCATGAAGTACGAATACCCAAACCTCATGCTACTTTATTTAGAGTCCCAAGCAAGCTCTTGTCATTGTAAGTATACATGTATCATCGAGAACCGCCAATGGGGTACCTCCGTGCCCGATGACATGGAACAAGCCCACATCAAAATGACATGACAAATAGACAATGAACACCTCGGTATCTCTTTTATTTACCATTGGTATAGCTTTTTATTGTGAGATGCGTCGTCGAATGTTCACTATGGGCATGCTGTAAATTTCCACCATGAATTATGCATGGCTTAGATTAGCGGCCCAGGCGTTTCTCTAACACGTATACAAACTCCATGATCCCGCAAGATTCCCAATTCATTTCACACCGTGAGTATCCATAAACAAAAGATCACGATATCAACTCAAATGAAAGAAAGTGCAATGTTGAAAGCTTGCCCCATGACGGCATGGCTGGGCTAATTTCCAACTTACAACTTGCAAGCATAACAACTCAACATAAGAGAGCCACAATGTCAAAATTTTAAGAACGAGAAAAGTAAAGTGTGCCATCAGGTTGGTGAGAGCTTTACTGACCAATTTTCGCATAACACCAAAAAGAGTTTAATTTGAAGGATAGATAAAAGCAAGTCAAATGTACTTTGGAATAGCAAATTGCTAATAGGTATGTATGGTGGACACTTTGGCAAACTTGGTTTTTAGGAGTTGGATGCACGAGTAGAGCTCATACTCAGTACAAAATGAGGGCTAGCAAAAGACTGGGAGCGACCAACTAAGAGAGCAATAATGGCCATAATCATGTAGAGCGACAAAGCGACATTAAAAGAAGCATAAGATGGCATCAAAAGTCAAAAACTAAATGATCATAGAGGCAATGGCAACTTTGTATGAGTCAAACATGTGTGAGCATGCGCCAAGTCAACCCAAATAAAGCTTCAAAGGAGAAAACCAAAATAATGCTTCCAAATAATTAAAACAACGCATGATTTTTTCAAAGGCTCATTAAGCAATCTCAGTCATTTGAGACAAGTCATGCTACAACAAAACCACTAAACATACTATCAAAAAGACATCAAGGACGACATGCAAAAGCCTAGGCCGCAGTCTACACAAGCTCCTTCTTGTACCACTTTTTTGCACAAAGCTTTTTCTCTTTTCCAACACCATTCAAACATTTTATAAACAACTCTTTTGATGAAAACCAACATGGACCAGAGGTCAAAATACACCTTGATAAAAAGATATAATAATATCTGAACACAAATCAAGGCGAAAATTGAAACGTAAACGCAGTTCTAGAAAAAGAAGAACACTCGTTGAAACGATAAGAGTGAAAAACGGAGTGTTCTTGGCAAATGAAAAGCAAGGCAACTTCTCCAAAAGGAATTTGTTGGGGTCCAACCATTTATTACAGCAAACAAAACTAAACAAAACTGAAAACTAAAAACAACTGACGCTCCAAGAAAAAAGCATAATGCATGAAGCAATAAAAATATAGTGTTTTGAAAGGTGACCTGATTTTTGCCGATGAAGAAGGGGTGCCTCGGGGGCATCCCCAAGCTTTGACGCTTGTACCTCTTGGATATTTCTTGGGGTGCGTGGGCATCCCCAAGCTTGAGCTTTTATCCATTCTTTAGCTCATCTCATCATTCTCCAATCCCTACACTTGAAAACTTCCTTCATACAAAACTAAACACAAATCTATTAGCAACATTAGTGTAAACATAACATTGAATCAACCCTTTTTGCTTCAGGTTTCAACTCAAAACCACCACATATAAAGTACGTACCACTGTAGCAACTTCCCCAAAAGTTTCATGATCAAAAGAACTCAAAAAGAAAGCGATAAAGCGGTAAACACAAATATTGGCAGAAATTTGTCAAAACAGAACAGTTGACAAAGGTCGAATTTTTGGAGGGTTTTCTGTTGCTCAAATCAAAAAGTGTTCACCTAATGAAAGTTTGGATATAACCTGGGGCATATGCACAAGAAATCGCAGGTCCAAAAGATATACATAGAATTTTCACGAATGTTTACGGTGCAGCACCAAAAACTGTTTCAGGACAGCAACATCCCCAAATCTTACCTCACTCAGATTAGAGGCTTCTCTCGGCACAAAAACGAAATAAAAAGGATAAGGAGAGGTTATTACAGTAGTAATAACTTCCAAGACTCAAATAAAAGAAAAAGAACTGAAAGTAAAAACATTGGGTTATCTCCCAAGAGTGCTTTTCTTTAACGCCTTTGAGCTAGGCGCAGAAAGTGCGAATCAAGTAATATCAAGTGATGAAGCATCAAGCTCATAATTTGCTCTAAGAATAGAGTCAAAAAGCATTTTCTTTCTCTTTCTAGGGAAGTATTCCATACCTTTCTTGAGTGGGAATTGATATCTGATGGTGCCTTCCCTCATATCAATGATGGCACCTACAGTTCGAAGAAAGGGTCTTCCCAAAATAATCGGACATAAAGCATTGCATTCAACATCCATGACAAGAAAATCAACGGGAACAAGGTTATTGTTAACCATAATAAGAACATCATTAATTTTTCCCAAAGGTTTCTTCTTAGCAACATCAGCAATAGGAACATCATAATAACACTTTTCAAGAGGTGGTAAATCAAGCATGTCATAAATATTTCTAGTCATAATAGAAATACTAGCACCTAGATCACATAAAGCATGGAAATCAAAACCATTAACATGCATATCAATGATGGGTTCCCAACTATCTTCTAATTTCTTGGGAATAGAGGCTTTTTGCTTCAACTTTTCATCCCTAATTTTCATGAGAGCATTGGTAATATGCTTAGTAAAAGCACTATTTAAAGAACTAGCATTGGGAGTCAAATCAAGCTTTTCCAAGAACAAAATAACTTCAGATATATTGCAGCCATCAACATCAAAATCATTAAAGGAAATAGAGCTATCATCTCCTACACTCTGAAAAAATTTAGCACTCTTTTGAGAAAAAGTTTTAGCTGTTTTAGGCTTTTTAACACTAGGAGTGGGAGTTTTCTCTACACCAATCAAAGTAATAGGATTGCTAGCATTAGGAATAACATCATTAGAGGTAGTAATGGTATATACCTTCATCTTTCTAGCCATCTCATCTTCTCTTTCCCACCTGGCATGCAATTCTGCTAGGATCCTAACATTTTCATCAATTCTAACTTGGATAGCATTAGCAGTGGCAAAAGGATTATTCTCTTTCACATCATTAGGCAACGCTTTTAATTTCAGAAGTTCAACATCATGAGCAAGGCTATCAACTTTAGAAGCAAGAATATCAATTTTGCCTAACTTTTCCTCAACAGACTTGTTAAAAGCATTTTGCTTACCGATGAAGTCCTTGAGCATTACCTCAAGCTCGGAGGGCGCGACCCTAGTGTTGTTGGAGGAATTACCATAAGAGTTACCATAACCATTACCATTGGTAGAAGGATACGGCCTATAATTGTTACTAGCAAAATTGTTCCTATAAGCATTGTTGTTGAAATTATTATTTCTAATGAAGTTTACATCAACATGCTCTTCTTGAGCAACCAAAGAGGCCAAAGGAACATTATTAGGATCTACATGAGTCCTATCATTAGAAAGCATAAGCATAATAGCATCAATCTTATCACTTAAGGAAGAGGTTTCCTCAACAGAATTTACCTTCTTACCTTGTGGAGTTCTCTCAGTGTGCCATTCAGAGTAATTTACCATCATATTATCGAGAAGCTTGGTTGCGGTGCCCAAGGTAAGGGACATAAAAGTGCCTCCAGCAGCTGAATCAAGTAGGTTCCTTGAAGAAAAATTCAGTCCTGCATAAAAAGTTTGAACAATCATCCAAGTAGTCAAACCATGAGTGGGACAATTCTTTATCATAGATTTCATTCTTTCCCAAGCTTGAGCAACATGTTCATTATCAAACTGACTAAACTTCATAATATTGCTATGCAAAGCTATAATCTTAGCAGGAGGATAGTATCTACCAATAAAAGCATCCTTACACTTAGCCGATGAATCAATACTATTTTTAGGCAAAGACAGCAACCAATCCTTAGCTTTTCCTCTCAAAGAAAAAGGAAACAACTTAAGCTTAATAATATCACCATCAACATTCTCATACTTTTGCATCTCACATAGCTCAACAAAATTGTTGAGATGAGCTGCAGCATCATCAGTACTAGCACCAGAAAATTTCTCCTTCATAACAAGGTTCAACAAAGCAGGCTTAATCTCATAAAAATTTGCAGCAGGAGCAGGTGGCGCAATAGGAGTGCAGATAAAATCACTATTATTCGTGCTAGTAAAGTCACACAACTTGGTGTTTTCAGGAGTAGCCATTCTAGCAAAACTAAAATAAACAAGTAAAAACAACTATAAAGGATACTAATTTTTTTGTGTTTTTGATAAAACGATGCAAGTAAAAATAAAGTAAAATCAAAACTTAAAACAAAGTAAAGGATGTGCGTGCGAAACTCCCCTTGCAGAAGTCTTCTTTTTCCCCGGCAACGGCGCCAGAAAAATGTCTTGATGCGGCGCGGTGTTGATAGTTTTTCACCGTCCAGTTGGGAACCCCAAGAGGAAGGTATGATGAGCACAACAGCAAGTTTTTCCCTCAGAAAGAAACCAAGGTTTGTCGGTCCAGGAAAAAGTCAATACTCCAGAAGGTGATGCTGACTAGCCTACTAACACTCCAACAAGGGCGTCGTTAACGATTCTTGTTGACTCATCTTCAACTAGTAGCAACGTGGAACCTGCACACAACACAACCAAATACTTTGCTCCCAACTTACGATGAGGTTGTCAATCTCACCGGTTTGCTTGAAACAAAGGAATGAGCGTATTGAGTGGAAAGCAATAGTAGTATGCGAGTAAAGTAAATAGTGCATGTAAAGTAAACATGTGATAGCAATATAATGGAAATAGGACCGGGGTCCACAGTTCACTAGTGGTGTCTCTCCATAAGATAAAATAACACATGCTGGGTAAACAAATTACAGTTGGGCAATTGATAGAATAAAGACAACGTGCATGTCGAGATGATCACTATGAGATTTACTCTGGGCATTACAACAAGATACATAGACCGCCATCCAACTGCATCTATGACTAATAATCCACTTGTGGCGAATCAATCCGAGAACTCCACAAGTATTAAGTTGCGAACAACAGATAACTGCATTAAGCAAAGTGTGTAATGTAAACAAAGCATATGCCCTTGAGCATAGGAATGTTGTTTTCCCCCTAGTAGCAACAACACATCTACAACCTTAGAGGTTTCTGTCACTCCCCCAGATTAAATAGAGGCATGAACCCACTATCGAGCATAAATACCCCCTCTTAGAGTCACTAGCAACTACTCGGCCAAGATAGCTACTAACAATAGAGAGCATGCAAGATCATAAACAACATAGAGATAACATAAGATAATATTCAGCACATCAACTCAATCATAACACCAATATTCATCGGATCCCAACAAACACAACATGTAGAATTACATAATGGTGATCTCGATCATGTAAGGCAGCTCACGAGATCTAAACATGAAGCACATGGTTGAGAAGACAACCATCTAGCTACTGCTATGGACCCATAGTCCAAGGTAGACTACTCACTCATCGCGCCGGAGGCAAGCATGGCGATGAAGAAGACCTCCGGTGGTGATTCCCCTCTCCGGCAGGGTGCCGAGAAGAGCTTCTGGACCCTCCCGATCTCGGGTCGACAGCGGCGGGAGATCGCGATGTATTCTGGAAAAGTGATTGGGTATCTTAGGTTTTTCCCATCGGGGGGTCTTTATAGGCGAAGGGGCGGCGTCAGAAGTGGACCTGGTGGGGCTCACCACAGGGGGGCGTGGGCCAGCCCTAGGCCGCGCCCCCTGGTGGTGTGGCCCACCAGTGGCTCCTCTCCGTCTCCTCTTCGGTTCTCTGGAAGCTTCGGTAAAATTCTGGATGTCTGGCTTTTGTTTCGTCCAATTCCGAGAATATTTCCTGTGTAACTTTTCTGAAACACAAAAACAACAGAAAACAGGGAACTGGCACTGTGGCATCTCGTTGATAGGTTAGTTCCGGAAAATGCATAAAAATGCCACGAAGTGTAACGAAACATTAAGCAAATGGTGTAAAAACAAGCATGGAGCATCAAAAATTATGGATATGTTGGAGACGTATCAGAGGGCGGTATATTATTTGAGTAAAGTCCTTTCCACCTCGAAGCAAAACTACCCCCATTATCAGAAGATGACATACGGTGTCTATATGGCGGCCAAGAAGCTCAAGCATTACTTCCAGGAGCATCCGATCCGGGTAGTGGCAGAGGCCCCTATCTCGGAGATTATAAGCAACAAAGATGCCAGTGGCCGGATAGCCAAGTGGGCAATAGAGCTTTCACCATATACGCCTCAGTATGATAAAAGGGATACAATCAAGTCCTAGGTGTTGGCGGATTTCTTCATTGACTGGGCCGAGATACAGTATGAGCCACCTTTGCCAGATGTAAATTATTGGAGAATGCATTTTGATGGGTCCAAGACGATACATGGTTTGGGTGCCGGCATAGTTCTTACTTCGCCCAAGAATGACCAGTTGAGATATGTTCTGCAGATCCACTTTGCTGCTTCGAACAATGTGGCGGAATATGAGGCACTTGTGCATGGCCTAAAGGTGTCCAAGGACATAGGCATCCACCGGATTATGTGTTTCGGTGATTCGGATCTGGTGATTCAGCAGTGCTCCGGCATATGGGACGCGCATGATGCAAACATGGGATCCTATTGTTTCTTGGTGCAGCAGATGAGTGGCTACTTCGAAGGTTGTGAGTTCCGGCATGTCCCCCGGGCTTAGAATGAAGCGGCTGACACATTGTCCAAGTTGGGATCTCCCAGAGAGTCAATTCCACCCGGAATTTCTCAGGAGCATTTGAGGAAGCCGTCGATCAAGCCCTCGCCGGAATCTTCATCCATATATGTTCCGCCGAGCCTAGAAGAAGAAGTTCCAATGGAGATAGATGCCGGTGCCAGTTCAGATAACCCGTGGACTGCTCTCTCAGTCCCGGGGACTGGGACGACATACGCGGTGACTGCTGTGTTCCGGAGCAGAAGCAAAGGCAAGGGCAAGATGTATCAAGAGGTTGTTTCGGCATACCCGGGGACTGCTCCGGCATACCCGAGGACTGCTCTCTCAGTCCCGGGGACTTCGCAGCCCATGGAGATCGATTATGTGTCGGTCGAAGTAATGGAGATAGATCAACCAGTGTTCACTGCCAGGGAAGTGCCCTCATGGGCGCGACCGATCATGGATTTCTTGGTTGATGGCCAATTGCCGGCGGATGAAGCTGAAGCACGCCGGGTTATGAGAAGGTCAAAAGCATACACCATCATCAACAAAAAAATATACAAGAGAAGTGCCACGGGCGTGCTGCAGAGATGTGTTGAATCTGCGGAAGGACAGGAGATGCTCCGGGAAATTCATCAGGGGGAGTGTGGTCACCATGCTTCATCCAGAGCTCTAGTGTCGAAGGCATTCCAGTCTGGAAGTGCAACAGATGTCAAATGTATGCACACCAAATTCATCAGCCGGCATCAGCATTGAAGACTATCCCATTGACTTGGCCCTTTGCTGTTTGGGGCCTGGATATGGTCGGAGCATTTAAGCCGGCAAGGGGAAAGATGACCCATATTCTGGTCATGGTGGACAAGTTCACCAAGTGGATTGAAGTAAAGCCAATAAGCAAGTGTGATGGCCACACATCAGTGAAATTCTTGAAGGATATAATCCTGAGATATGGTGTCCCTCATAGCATCATCACTGACAATGGGTCAAATTTCTCCCAAGGGCCATTTGCCAGATACTGTGAGGAGGTGGGAATCCGGCTAGACATTGCGTCGGTCGCTCACCCTTGTACCAATGGCCAGGTGGAAAGGTCAAATGGACTAGTGTTATCCGGCATAAAACCCCGGTTGATAGAGCCACTGGAGAAAACTCCCGGCTGTTGGCTAGATGAATTGCCGGCAGTGCTTTGGAGTCTGAGGACAATTCCGAATCGATCAACATGCTATATGCCGTTTTTCCTTGTGTATGGGGCAGAAGCAGTGCTTCCAACAGATGTAATACATGATGCCCCAAGAGTGGTGCTATATGCCGCGGAAGAGGCTAAAGAAGCCAGAGAAGATGATGTTGATTTGCTGGAAGAAGCAAGAGAGATAACGCTATCAAGAACTGCAGTATATCAGCAGAACCTCAGACGCTATCATGCGCAGAAGGTGAATCCAAGGAGATTCGAAGATGGAGATTTAGTGCTCCAGCTAAGGCAAGGCACAGAGGGCCGACATAAGTTAACTCCTCCATGGGAGGGGCCATTCATTGTGAGCAGGGCTCTGCACAATGATGCCAACTATCTTATAGATGCGCATGCCCCCAAGAAGGACAAGGTGGACAGGTCCGGAGAAGAAACTAAGCGGCCATGGAACATGGCTCTACTCCGTCCCTTTTACTCGTGAAGCTTAATGTATGTATTTCCATTTTGCTTTGTGTGCCGACACCGTATGCCGGCGCAAGACTAATGAATGAAATGTTGGCATCCCGAGGAGATCGGGCACTGCCTCCGGTATATATTGTTGTTTATTTTCAGTTTTCATTTATATGCCGGCTGGCTTGGTTTGAATGTTTCCTATGTCGGCCAAGTAATGTGTCGGCACCAAAGGCCACTCTTCGACTTAGCTGCTTTCCGAAACCCGGCTTCATGGCTAGCAAGAGTAGATGTCGGAGATTGTCTACACATGAAAAATGGCTAAGGAAAGATAAAACAAGCGAACCGGCATTTATTTTACTGCAGAGGTTAAAACTTGAAGTGTTGGATGATCTGAAGTTTAAGTTTCAAAGTTTAAGTACTGTATGTTTAATAAAGCAACCTTGAGACTCATACGTCAAAAGCCAAATAAGGTAGACAAGTAGCCAAGGTTGTGGAGTTAAGGAAACAGGAAAACAAACTCGGTGACTTAGCCAAAAGATAATCCGGCATTAATAAGCAAGCAAACCGAAATAAAACTTGTTCAGGTAGCAAACCAAAGGAAATAAAGTATATCTTACAACTGCACCCGACATACCGGGGATCTGATGAAACTTAAAGTGTTTTTACTGCAAAGCTTAAGAGGCAGGGGCAGAAGCAGAGCTGCCGGCAGGTGGAGCTGTGGCAGTGGAGACATCGGCTTCGGGAGTGCCGGATCCAGCAGATGGGATGGAGCCATCACCTCCGTCCGGGGCAGATCCCTGTTCCGGAGCTTCGGCGCCGGCATTGCCAGCGTCCTCAGTTTCCTCTTCATCTTGGCTGGAGTCAGAGCCTTCGGCGTCCTCAGCGTCGTCCTTCTTCTCTGGCTCGCGGATGTCCCGGATGAAGACCTCGGTGTCGGCATAATCCACATAGCTGTGGGCCAACTCCTGGCAACGCCAGATAAACTCCGGATCTGTGGTCCATGCAGATCCTTCGCGCACAGAGCGCAAAGTCTCTAGATCGACCTTTTCATACCAAGATAAGAAGTAGGTGAGAGCTTCATCAGCTCCCACCCATGCGCCGGAGTCCCACCATTCCCTGAGGCGGACTTTGGACAGCTGCAAGTCATTACCAAGATCAAGAGGGTCAGTGGGGGTCCTTTGTCCCGGCCAGAGTGCTTGGTGAGCTTCCTGGGCGCCAAGGAAGAGATCGTCGGTGTATGCAGTCATAGCATTCTTGCGGGCCTCCAGGGCGATCAACTGCTCTGACATATCCCAGCTGGAAGAGTCAACCGGAACATTTTGGTTCAGCCGATCCACCTGGAGGGCCTTCTCAACGTCCTCCACAGAGGCAGGGAACAAGCCTGAGAAACAAAGAAAATGTTAGGAACAGGGATATATGTCGGCATGAATGTTATGCCGGAAAGGATTGTGATATGTCGGACAGGATGTGTCGGGCAAAGTAAAAGTGAAAGGATTTGAAGCTTACTGGCGAGATCGACGTTGAGCCAGGCAATGTCAACCTCCCATTTGGTGGCCTGCTCCTTCAGATGCTGCAGTTCAAGTTTAGCCCCGGAGGCGTCAGCCTTTGAAGTGACAAGCAACCCCCAGGCCTTTCTGAGTTGGCCCTCACTCTCCTCCTTTTCGTCCAAAAGCTTAGTAATCTGGCCCTTCAGTTGCTCCACTTCAGCTTTGTGGGCAGCATCCCTCTCATCCAGCTACTTGGCCACATCCACTAAGGACACACAGTCCTGGTGGCGAGCCTCCAGTGCAGCCTTTTCATCTGCAAGGATTTGAAGTTAAAAGGACATGAAATGATTTGAAGATAGAAAATAGTGATAAAGATTAAAGGGTTTGAAGTGCAAAGGGATTATTTGGAGATTGGCAGAATCCAGCATACCTGTGAGCTCCTTCACTCTCTTAAGAAGCTCGGTGACTTGTTCCTTAGCAGTGGCTGAAAAGTGGCAGCAAAGGGTTATGTGTCGGCACATCGAGATGTGTCGGCAAGAAGAATATTGCAAAGTAAAAGCGGAAAATAATCCGACATATAGTGATATGTCGGCTGGGTTTACCTTTCTTGGTCAGATCCAGGCAAAGTTTGCTGTGCTCGCTGGATAACTTCCGAAGCTCGCATACCAGGTCATGATACATGTCCCGGCATTTGTTGTTCATGAGCTACAGAAATGTTAGGATTTGAAGTGTTACAAGAAAAATTCAGCATATCAGAATATTTGAAAATTCTTCCAAGTTTTCATGTTGAAGATCCAGCACAGGTGCTGTGCACCTATCCCGGCTCTCGGTGACTAGGATTCGAAGCTCGAAGCGAGCTTGTATGTCGGTCAGGTGGATTTGAAGGTTATGTCAAGTTTTTATTCTTTGAAGACCCGGCACAGGTGCTGCGCACCTATCCCGGCCCTCGGTGACTAGGATTTGAAGCTCAGATCGAGCTTATATGTCGGACAGTTAGAAAATCAGCTAAGTAAAAAGAGATATTGGAAAATCCCGGATGTCCATATCCCGGACAGCCGACATTTTCGGGGACTGGGGAGATATGAGGAAAAGTACTTACATTGGTGGCATCGGCCAAGCGGTAAAGCCTCTGCTGGATGCTGAAGAGCTCGCAGGCGATGGCAATGGGCTTGGCCGGTATAACATCGGGGTTGCCAGGAGCAGGAGTCCCGACCAGCGCTTTCTTCTTGCCAGAGTTGGCAGTGTCCACAAAGTCGGCGTCGTTCCACTTCGTGCAATATTCCTTGAGGGACCCAAGGCTGTTATCGCTCTTGGTCCACAGAGAAACGCGGCCCTCAAGTTCTGGAGTATGGAAGGAGCTAACCCGGGCTACTCCCTTGCTAGTGTGAAGCGTCATGGCGGAGCTTGCAGCTGCGATCTTGCCAGTTGTAGGTGCGAGCTTGACAGGTACCGGCGCGGTCTTGGCAGGTGTCACCACGGTCTTGATGATCTGCGTCATCTTGAAAGTCCCAGTCTTGGCCGGGGCAGCAGTGGTTTTCTCTCGAGCAGGAGTCTTGGGCGCTGGGTTTTCCAGCGCGGCCGGTGTAGCTTGTCCCGGAGAGGCTGATGCCGGATCAGTCCGGACTTCTGGCACTTCGGGGTTCTTCCCCTTGTCTATGCCGACGCTCTTGTCACCTGCGCCAGCATCCTCGTCAGTTCCGACGCCGCTGGCATTGGCGCCGGTGTTTGGAGTATCTTGTTGAGCCCCCGTGTCCATGTGGACATCGGGGGCAGAGGTGTCTTGTTCCGGTGGAGGATCATCCTTTGCCGGGGTAGAAGTTTTTTCGGGCGCAGGCGAAGATGCCGGCGCCGAAGAGGTAACATGGCTTGTAGCGGAATGTCTGGGCGCACAGGAGACGTCGGCTTGTCTACGTTGGGGCTAGCACTAGAGCTAGAGGCACGTTCCGGTGCAAGAGGAGCCCTGAGAAAGAAAAGAGCAAGTTAGTAAGCAGAAGAAGAAGAATTCCGGAAATAATATAAGGGGAAGAAAATTACCCCGAGGCAACAGGTCTCTGCCTCTTGGGTTGGGGCACGCCGATCTTTTGCCTCTTGGTTGTTTGACTTGGTTCAGGCTGGGATTTAACTCCATGCTTTCGGCCGGCACGTGCGCTGGTGGAGGGAGGTCCCTGATTCAGAGGAGCAGCGTCGACGACTTCCTCGTCCGGGATAGCTGAGGACGGTATTGTAGGAAAGGCATAAGCGAGCGGCATTGGATCAAAGTACACCAGGCATTCCCCGTCAGATTCGTCGTCACTCCAGTCTTGAATTGAATGCCGGGAAGAGGAAGCCTTACCCGCGGCAGAAGCTGCGCGGGTGTTCTTGGGCATCTTGTCCTCGTGATCCGGATCTTCAGGATCCGGAACAGTGCGGTCTGCAGCGATCTTAATCCGGGAGTTCTTTATGTCCTGGAAGCTGAATTTATGTAGAAGAGAAAGCAAGTTGATAAAAAAACCAGAGATATATCGGCAATAATAATATGTCGGATCAAGCATAGATGTATCGGCGAAATGAGCATGTCGGATCAAACATGGATATGTCGGCTAAGTAAATATGTCGAGCTAAGGGCAAAAGTGTCGGCTAAAGAGGTTTACCGTCGGGGCGGGGCGATCCCGGCTGTATGGCTCGAGCCCCCAGGCAAAGACAGTCTGTGAAGACTTGCAGATATCTTTTACCCGCCGCAGAATGTTGGCGGGGCTCAGTTCGTGCGTGGAGTGCGAGTGGGGTCCATGGCCCCGCTCATCTGGCAGATCTTGTGAGACCGGCGCTGAAGAGGAGAAACTCGCCGGCTAATAAAGCAGGCGATAATATCCTCCGGCGTTAGGCCGGCATCACGCATGTCATCCTTAACCCGGTGGAGAGCATTGACTGGCTCCATCGTGTTCTTGGGGTTATAGGTCCAGTTCTTCATCTCAACAGGTGGCATGTCCACATATGGCGGCAGGTTGAGCAGATCAACTTCTGTGGTGTTCTTCACATAGAAGAAGCTTTTCTGCCACTTCTTGCACGACTCGAGCAACTCTATCTTTGGAAAGTCAGACCCTTTCCGGGACATGATGGTGGCCGTGCCACATTGGGTCATCGGGCGGTCCTTCTTTTCCTTAGCGGTTTCCAGCGGATCATCTTTGCTCCGGGGTTCTTGGGCGCTTTGCTTGCGCAGCTGGAAGTACTTGGCCCATGCCTGAACGAAGGGCTCTATGCTGGCATAGCCCTCGCAGAAGGCAGCAAAGTCCGACAAGATCATCACCGCATTGGTCGGCAAATGATGAGGTTGGAGATCATAATGGTTCAAGAAATCCCGGAAGAAATCACTAACCGGCAGAGCGAATCCTCGCTCAAAGTGTGAGATGAAGACCACTCGTTCGTTAGGCTCAGGTGCCGGCACGGTCTCGCTGGCAGGCAGCCGGCATGCTACGCCGGCCGGGACATGTCTGGTGGTGGTTATCCAAGATATGTCGGCCGGGGTCACCTTAGACCCCTCCCAGCCAGAACGCCCCTGAGCCTGGGCCGGGTTATCCTCCTCCGACGCAGAAGTGGCTGTCATACTGGAAGAGGCCATTGGGATGGACGGGATAGGGCATGAGAGCCGGAGTCCCGTTCTGTTAGTCCTAGCAGAAGCAGAATAAAGGGGGGGGGGGAATGTTAGTCTATGTGGCAAACAGATCTCGAAACAAGTTAGCAGGGAAGTTAGATCTACCATTGCTGTTAAATCGAAAATAATACGGGCAATATTCCTAAGCGAAGAACACCTAAGAACTCACAAAGGAGGGAAACCGCAATGCTACTCTAATCGATCGGGCACTATACCAAACAACTACCAGAGATTCAAGCCAGAGAAATTATCACTACGAAGATACAAAGAACATAGGGGAAGAACAAGAGGCAAGAGCTCACCGGAGTTTGCACGGCGGCGGTGGAGCGACAGTGAGCTTGCAGGGAAGATCCGATCTCCCCGAGCAATGTATTGGAGAGGAAGAAGACCGACGATGGCGTAGAGGAAGAAGCCAAGGAGCAATGAGCACTGTCGCCGGCGTGAAACGGAGCAGCGGCGGCGCAAGGTCTCAGTAAGCTCGTACGGCGGAGGAGCGCTCGAGGAGGAGAGCTCGAGGAAGAAGAGGAAGTGGGGAGTAAAAAAGGATAAGTTACCCCCGCTCCCCTATTTATACCCGAGGAGCAGAGGTCGTGGGCATGGCGGTAGTGCTCCACTACCGCGACAATTACTGGGCACAGATGCCACGTGGGGGCACAACATGGGGCGGCGGTTCTGATAACCGTGCCACTAGGTGAGTAATGGCAGTTATAGCAAGCAATGATCACACTGTGAACCATCACTTGATGTGACCGTTCGCAGTAGCAGAGCAGTTGCAAGTTTCGAGGTAAAATGTCAGACTTAGCTTCTCGAGGAAGCTTCAGCTAAGTGCCGACATGACCGAACTGAGAATGTGTCCCGTCCGGAATACCTTTGGGACCGGTCGGGATAACTTGTAAGGAGGGAAGAGGTGCCGGCATATAAGGAGCGGGCTGGCATATATGGTAACCGCCGGTATATAATCAAGAGCCGGGATATCGCAAGATGAGAAGCTATGTTGAACCTATCAAGGCCCCTCAGTTGATACTGGGGGACCTTGATAACTTCGGGGAGTGGTGTCGGGGGGATGACCCCCGGTAGGCTCAAGAGAATAGAAAGATATTGGGCCTGGTCGGAATATAGGAGTATCGGCCAGGCCGGCATATAAGCCGTATCCTGGCCAGTGTTCAGATATGTCGGCATAGCTGGGATACATGATAATGTGTGCTGGCATATACATAGATATGCCGGCCTAACCAAGTTGTTACATTGTGTAGGAACAGGGGAGGCCGGATTACCCGACCTTGGGTCGTTGGTCCGGCATATAGGTCCGGGATATGGCCAACAGCTATATCCGGGCTACAGAAGTCAACTAAGGGGTCACATCCCTACAATCAAGGAGAGAACCTTCCAAGCATGGAGGGAGATCATGATGACAGGGTGCACAGTGGTGGTCTACCAACCATCACTGTGCCAAAGGACGGTCCTTACCTCACAGTGGTAAGGTCACAGTCGAAGCAAGTACAAGGTACAGGGATGCTGTGTCCCATCGAGAGCAATCAGGGGCAAAGTCAAGGGTGCCAGGCATCGTCACCTTGTCCTATTTGGACTATAGCTAGTTTCATCTACATATAGATTACCATTGTAACCCTGACCACCACTATATAAGGTGGCACAGGGAGCCCTAGCCAAGGGTTGGTCACTCCTTAGTCTCTCAGTTGATAGTTCATCTTCCTCCTCTCACAGAGAGCTTGGAAGCACCATTGTTGTGTACTCCATCGATCCAGTTATACAGATAGTAGTGCAGGAGTAGGGGTGTTATCTCCTTACGAGAGCCCCGAACCTGGGTAGCTTGTGTGTCCCTTTCCGTCGTGCTTCTTAGTGCGCTTCCCTCTCCTGAATGCTCCAGCATCTAGTTCGGCCCCCATTTAAGCCATCCCATGGCATATGTTGTTTCACCACGATGACACCTTCCATTAACACCGGAAATATGGCACCACCATTCCTCAAGGGAGTCGTAGTTGGCCCAAATGTTGGTGTCGAAGTCCGTAAGACCAAGCCAATCCTTGAGCTTGTTCCACACCCGGAGCGAATACCTACATTGAAAAATCATATGTGCCGTCATCTCCGGTGCTCTCTTGCAAAGTTGGCAAGGTCCAAAATTGGGCCATCCTCTCTGGATGAGGCGATCCGCCGTCCATACGCGATTTTGGAGGATCAATCATGCAAAGGTTTTACATTTAGGAGGCGCCCAATTGTCCCAAACCGCCGGCATCATGAATGACCTGGGAGGCGTGTCAAATTGCGCCACATAAGCCGAGGACGTGGAGTATGATGCGTTATTGGTCAACTTCCAAGTGATGGCGTCCAGATCCTCATTAAGATGCACATCTTGGATCAAGTTCCAAAGGGTTGAAAACTCAATAATGTGGGCAACCGTGATGCCACTATCGAAGGCAAGATTGGATATCCAAAAATCGTGCTCGAGGCCCTTACTAACAACAAAATTCTTCTTCTTTGAGATGTTGAAAATGGATGGAGCAATATCTTTGGGCTTCGCGCCATTGATCCAAGGGGAGTGCCAAAAGATGGCGGTCTTGCCATTCCCAATGGCAAGATTAATGAGAGTGTAGAAGAGGTTCATGTCCTCTTCATTACAAGGGTTTCCCATTCCAACCAAGGTCTTCCGGGGTCCGTCCACTCATACCAAGGCCAACGAAGCCTCAAAGCTCTCCCAAATTTGTCAAGGTTTAAAATCCCAAGACCTCTGCTTGCTGTTTTATGGTGCCAAGTTGACGGGGGAAAATATAGTTGATGTAGGAGTTTCCCCGGCAACGGCGCCAGAAAACTTGTTGATGGCGCGGTGATGATGGTGCTAGAAAACTTGTTGGCGTTTGTTAATGAAGTAAAAATGACCGGCCAGTTGGAAACCCCAAGAGAAGGTTTGATGAATATAGCAGCAAGTTTTCCCTCAGTTATGAAACCAAGGTAGTCAATCCTATAGGAGGGAGACAATACGACTGAAGGTGATTCCCACTAGTTGCGTGATGCTCTAACAAGGGCGCCGTTAACGATTTCTTGTTAGCGCGTCTTCAACCAGTAGCAACGTGGAACCTGCACACAACACAACCAAATACTTTGTTCCCAACTTACGATGAGATTGTCAATCTCACCGGTTTGCTTGAAACAAAGGGTATGAGCGTATCGAGTGGAAAGTGATAATAGTATGAGAGTAAAGTAAACAGTGCAAGTAAAGTAAACAGGTGATGGCAATATAAAGGAAATAGGACCAGGGTCCACAGTTCACTAGTGGTGTCTCTCCATAAGATAAAATAACACATGCTGGGTAAACAAATTACAGTTGGGCAATTGATAGAATAAAGACAACGTGCATATGTCGAGAGGATCACTATGAGATTTACTCTGGGCATTACAACAAGATACATAGACCACCATCCAACTGCATCTATGACTAATAATCCACTTGTGGCGAATCAATCCGAGAACTCCACAAGTATTAAGTTGCGAACAACAGATAATTGCATTAAGCAAAGTGTGTAATGTAAACAAAGCATATGCCCTTGAGCATATGAATGTTGTTTTCCCCCTAGTAGCAACAGCACATCTACAACCTTAGAGGTTTCTGTCACTCCCCCAGATTAAATAGAGGCATGAACCCACTATCGAGCATAAATACCCCCTCTTGGAGTCACTAGCAACTACTTGGCCAAGATAGCTACTACCAACGGAGAGCATGCAAGATCATAAACAACATAGAGATAACATAAGATAAAATTCAGTACTTCAACTCAATCATAACACCAATATTCATCGGATCCCAACAAACACAACATGTAGAATTACATAACGGTAGTCTCGATCATGTAAAGCAGCTCACGAGATCTAAACATGAAGCACATGGTGGAGAAGACAACCATCTAGCTACTGCTATGGACCCATAGTCCAAGGTAGACTTCTCACTCATCGCGTCGGAGGCAAGCATGTCGATGAAGAAGACCTCTGGTGGCGATTCCCCTCTCCGGCAGGGTGTCGGGAAGAGCTTCTGGACCCTCCCGATCTTCGGGTCGACGGCGGCGGCGGATCGCGATTTGTTCTGGAAAAGTGATCGGGTCTTTAGGTTTTTCCCATCGGGGGGTCTTTATAGGCGAAGGGGCGGCGTCAGAAGTGGACCAGGGGGCCCACACCACTAGGGGGCACGGGCCAGCACTAGGCCGCACCACCCTATGGTGTGGCCGCCCTATGGCTCGGCTCCGTCTTCTCTTCGGTGTTCTGGAAGCTCCGTGAAATATCTGGACGACTGGCTTTGGTTTCGTCCAATTCTGAGAATATTTCCCGTGTAACTTTTCTGAAACACTAAAACAACAGAAAACAGGGAACTGGCACTATGGCATCTCGTTAATAGGTTAGTTCCGGAAAATGCATAAAAATGCCACGAAGTGTAACGAAACACTAAATGAATGGTGTAAAAACAAGCATGGAGCATAAAAAATTATGGATACGTTGGAGACGTATCAGCATCCCCAAGCTTAACTCCTGCTCGTCCTCGAGTAGGTAAGTGATAACAAAAGAAATAATTTTTGAGGTGACATGCACCTACACAATCTTGATCATATATGTTAGCGTTGTGCGCTGGGATCAAAAGAAATTAAAACATGGGCATGAAAGATATAATCTTGATAGAAGAAACTTAGCAACCATGTTATAACATGAAAATGAACACAAACAAAAGATCATGAAAATGAAACAATGAAAGTCAAACATGTGTTCAAATCATATGAAAAACATACAAATGGTTTTCAGCTTGTCCCTCATGGAGTAGCAAAACATAAATGCATTGGACACCTTCAAGTTTAAGAGGGCGACTAGATACAAATAATTTGAGAACAAGTGAAACCAACAATATGAATCAATCAATGAAAACTTTGGGACAATGCACATTATACTAAGAATGACAACTATGCTCTCTTAATGGTGCATAAAGATAGAAGGTGGAGACTCAACATAAAAAGTAAAAGAAAGGCCTTCACGGAGGGAAGCAGTGATTGCAAGTTTTATAAACCTTCAAAAATTATGGTACTTACCGGCTTTGAGCTCTCATTGCCCCCATCATAAGCATCTTGAATGGTTAAAGTTAATGCGAGAACACTTATGCTGCATATGCTTGACAAATCATAAGTTGAAAACCTCGTGTCCCGTGAAATACGAATACCCAAACCTCATGCTACTCGACTTAGAGTCCCAAGCAAGCTCTTGTCATTGTAATTATATGTGTATCATCGAGAACCGCCAACGGGGTACCTCCGTGCCCGATGACATGGAACAAGCCCACATCAAAATGACAGGACAAACAGACAATGAACACCTCGGCATCTCTTTTATTTACCATTGGTATAGCTTTTTATTGCGAGATGCGTTATCGAATGTTCACTATGGGCATGCTGTAAATTTCCACCATGAATTATGCATGGCTTAGATTAGCGGCCCAGGCGTTTCCCTAACACATATAAAAACTCCATGATCCCGCAAGATTCCCAACTTATTTCACATCGCGAGTATCCATAAACAAAAGATCACGATATCAACTCAAATGAAAGATAGTGCAATGTTGAAAGCTTGCCCCATGACGGCATGGCTGGGCTAATTCCCAACTTACAACTTGCAAGCATAACAACTCAACATAAGTGACCACAATGTCAAAATTTTAAAACGAGAAAAGTAAAGTGTGCCATCCGGTTCGTGAGAGCTTTACTGACCAATTTTTGCATAACACAAAAAATAGTTTAATTTGAAGGATAGATAAAATCAAGTCAAATATACTTTGGAATAGCAAATTGCTAATAGGTATGTATGGTGGACACAATGGCAAGCTTGGTTTTTAGGAGTTGGATGCACGAGTAGAGCTCATACTCAGTACAAAATGAAGGCTAGCAAAAGACTGGGAGCGACCAACTAAGAGAGCAATAACGGCCATAATCATGCATAGCGACAAAGCGACATTAAAAGAAGCATAAGATGGCATCAAAAGTCAAAAACTAAATGATCATAGAGGCAATGGTGACTTTGTATGAGTCTAACATGTGTGAGCATGCGCCAAGTCAACCCAAATAAAGCGTCAAAGGAGAAAAGCAAAATAATGCTTCCAAATAATTAAAACAACGCATGATTTTTTCAAAGGCTCACTAAGCAATCTCAGTTATTTGAGACAAGTCATGCTACAGCAAAACCACTAAGCATACTATCAAAAAGACATCAAGCACGACATGCAAAAGCCTAGGCCGCAGTCTACACAAGCTCCTACTTGTACCACTTTTTTGCATAAAGCTTTTTCTCTTTTCCAACACCATTCGAACTTTTTATAACCAACTCTTTTGATGAAAACCAATAAGGTCCAGAGGCAAAAATACACCTTGATGCAAAGATATAACAAGATCTGAACACGTATCAAGGCGAAAATCGAAAACTAAAAGCAGTTCTAGAAAAAGAGAACACTCGATCAAATCCGTTTTCACTCTTATCGTTCAACGAGTGTTCTCGGCAAATGAAAAGCAAGGCAACTTCTCCAAAAGAAATTTGTTGGGGTCCAACCATTTATTGCAGCAAATAAAACTAAACAAAACTGAAAACTAAAAACAACTATCGCTCCAAGAAAAATGCATAATGCATGAAGCAATAAAAATATAGTGCGTTGAAAGGTGACCTGATTTTTGCCGATGAAGAAGGGGTGCCTCAGGGGCATCCCCAAGCTTTAATGCTTGTACTTCTTGGATATTTCTTGGGGTGCTGGGCATCCCCAAGCTTGAGCTTTTGTCCATTCTTAAACTCATCTCATCATTCTCCAATCCCTACACTTGAAAACTTCCTTCATACAAAACTAAACACAAATCTATTAGCAACATTAGTGTAAGCATAACATTGAATCAACCCTTTTTGCTTCAGGTTTCAACTTAAAACCACCATATATAAAGCATATAATACTGTAGCAACTTCCCCAAAAGTTCCGTGATCAAAAGAACTCAAAAAGAAAGCGATAAAGCGGCAAACACAAATATTGGCAGAAATCTGTCAAAACAGAACAGCTGACAAAGGTCGAATTTTTAGAGGGTTTTTTGTTGCTCAAATCAAAAAGTGTTAAACTAATGAAAGTTTGGATATAACCTGGGGCATATGCACAAGAAATCGCAGGTCCAAAATATATACAGAGAATTTTCACGAATTTTTATGGTGTAGCACCGAAAACTGTTTCAGGACAGCAACATCCCCAAATCTTAACTCGCTCAAATTAGAGGCTTCTCTTGGCACAAAAACGAAATAAAAAGGATAAGGAGCGGTTATTGCAGTAGTAATAACTTCCAAGACTCAAATAAAAGAAAAATAACTGAAAGTAAAAAACATTGGGTTATCTCCCAAGAGTGCTTTTCTTTAACGCCTTTGAGCTAGGCGCAGAAAGTGCGAATCAACTAATATCAAGTGATGAAGCATCAAGCTCATAATTTGCTCTAAGAATAGAGTCAAAAAGCAATTTCTTTCTATTTCTAGGGAAGTATTACATACCTTTCTTGAGTGGGAATTGATATCTGATGGTGCCTTCCCTCATATCAATGATGGCACCAACAGTTCGAAGAAAGGGTCTTCCCAAAATAGTAGGACATGAAGCATTGCATTCAACATCCATGACAAGAAAATCAACGGGAACAAGGTTATTGTTAACCATATTAAGAATATTATTAATCCTTCCCAAAGGTTTCTTCTTAGCAACATCAGCAATAGGAACATCATAATAACACTTTTCAAGCGGTGGTAAATCAACCATGTCATAAATCTTTCTAGGCATGATAGAAATACTAGTACCTAGATCACATAAAGCATGGCAATCAAAACCATTAACATGCATATCAATGATGGGTTCCCAACTATCTTCTAACTTCTTGGGAACAGAAGCTTTTTGCTTTAACTTTTCATCCCTAATTTTCATAAGAGCATTGGTAATATGCTTAGTAAAAGCAACATTTAAAGAACTAGCATTGGGAGTCAAAGCAAGATTTTGTAAGAACAAAATAACTTCAGATATATTGCAGCCATCAACATCAAAATCATTAAAGGAAATAGAGCTATCATCTCCTACACTCCGAAAAATTTCAGCACTCTTTTGAGAAAAAGTTTTAGCAGTTTTAGGCTTTTTAACACAAGGAGTGGGAGTTTTATCTACACCAATCAAAGTAAGAGGATTGCTAGCATTAGGAATAACATCATTAGAGGTAATAATGGTACATACCTTCATCTCTCTAGCCATCTCATCTTCTCTTTCCCACCTGGCATGCAATTCTGCTAGCATCCTAACATTTTCATCAATTCTAACTTGGATAGCATTAGTAGTAGCAAAAGGATTCGGCTTAGCGGACATTCTGTTAATCAAAGAAGATTGCACATTAGACAAAGATGAAATATCGGTTTCAGCTTTGGAAACCTTAGCTTGTAACTCAGGAATAGCCTTGTTCAAATTTTCAAGTTGATGACTAATAGTCCTCAACAGAGCTGATTGCTCCTCCATAGTCTTGGTGAAAGCCCTGTTCTGCTCATATTGCGCCTGCATAAAATTCTTGGTAGCCTTTTCAAGTTCAAAAATTCTTTCTTCACTAGGCATTTTAGGTCTACCAAGATTGCTATTATCACCATTAGAAGGAAATGGCCTATAATTGTTACTAGCAAAATTGTTCCTATAAGCATTGTTGTTAAAATTATTATTTCTAATGAAGTTTACATCAACATGCTCTTCTTGAGCAACCAAAGAGGCCAAAGGAACATTATTAGGATCAACATGAGTCCTATCATTAGAAAGCATAATAGCATCAATCTTATCACTCAAGGAACAGGTTTCCTCAACAGAATTTACCTTCTTACCTTATGGAGCTCTCTCGGTGTGCTATTTAGAGTAATTTACCATCATATTGTCGAGAAGCTTTGTTGCGGCGCCCAAGGTAAGGGACATAAAAGTGCCTCCAGCAGCTGAATCAAGTAGGTTCCTCGAAGAAAAATTCAGTCCTGCATGAAAAGTTTGAACAATCATCCAAGTAGTCAGTCCATGAGTGGGACAATTCTTGATCATAGATTTCATTCTTTCCCAAGCTTGAGCAACATGTTCATTATCAAACTGACTAAACTTCATAATATTGCTATGAAAAGCTATAATCTTCGTAGGAGGATAGTATCTACCAATAAAAGCATCCTTACACTTAGCCCATGAATCAATACTATTTTTAGGCAAAGACATCAACCAATCCTTAGCTTTTCCTCTCAAAGAAAAAGGAAACAACTTAAGCTTAATAATATCACTTTCAACATCCTTATATTTCTGCATCTCACATAGCTCAACAAAATTGTTGAGATGAGCTGCAACATCATCAGTACTAGCACCAGAAAATTGTTCTTTCATAACAAGGTTCAACAAAGCAGGATTAATCTCATAAAAATTTGCAGCAGGAGCAGGTGGCGCAATAGGAGTGCAGATAAAATCACTATTATTCATGCTAGTGAAGTCACACAACTTGGTGTTTTCAGGAGTAGCCATTCTAGCAAACTAAAAGCAGACAAGTAAAAACAACTACAAAGGATACTATTTTTTTTGGGTTTTTGATAAAACGATGCAAGTAAAAATAAAGTAAAGCAAAACTTAAAACAAAGTAAAGGATGTGCGTGCGAAAACTCCCCTTGCAGAAGTCTTCTTCCTCCCCGGCAACGGCGCCAGAAAACTTGCTTGCTGTTTTATGGTGCCAAGTTGACGGGGGAAAATATAGTTGATGTAGGAGTTTCCCCGACAATGGCGCCAGAAAACTTGTTGATGGCGCGGTGATGATGGTGCCAGAAAACTTGTTGGCGTTTGTTGATGAAGTAAAAATGACCGGCCAGTTGGAAACCCCAAGAGAAGGTTTGATGAATATAGCATCAAGTTTTCCCTCAGTTATGAAACCAAGGTAGTCAATCCAGTAGGAGGGAGACAATACGACTGAAGGTGATGCCCACTAGTTGCGTGATGCTCTAACAAGGGCGCCATTAACGATTTATTGTTAGCGCGTCTTCAACCAGTAGCAACGT
Source organism: Dactylis glomerata (assembly GCA_007115705.1). NCBI lineage: Eukaryota > Viridiplantae > Streptophyta > Magnoliopsida > Poales > Poaceae > Dactylis > Dactylis glomerata. The sequence continues at coordinate 2,412,942 of QXEO01001278.1, read as the reverse complement.
GGAACTTGCACACAACACAACCAAATACTTTGTTCCCAACTTACGATGAGGTTGTCAATCTCACCGGTTTGCTTGAAACAAAGGGTATGAGCGTATCGAGTGGAAAGTGATAATAGTATGCGAGTAAAGTAAATAGTGCGAGTAAAGTAAACAGATGATGGCAATATAAAGGAAATAGGACCGGGGTCCACAGTTCACTAGTGGTGTCTCTCCATACGATAAAATAACACATGCTGGGTAAACAAATTACAGTTGGGCAATTGATAGAATAAAGACAACGTGCATATGTCGAGAGGATCACTATGAGATTTACTCTGGGCATTACAACAAGATACATAGACCGCCATCCAACTGCATCTATGACTAATAATCCACTTGTGGCGAATCAATCCGAGAACTCCACAAGTATTAAGTTGCGAACAACAGATAATTGCATTAAGCAAAGTGTGTAATGTAAACAAAGCATGTGCCCTTGAGCATATGAATGTTGTTTTCCCCCTAGTAGCAACAGAACATCTACAACCTTAGAGGTTTCTATCACTCCCCCAGATTAAATAGAGGCATGAACCCACTATCGAGCATAAATACCCCCTCTTGGAGTCACTAGCAACTACTTGGCCAAGATAGCTACTACCAACGGAGAGCATGCAAGATCATAAACAACATAGAGATAACATAAGATAAAATTCAGTACTTCAACTCAATCATAACACCAATATTCATCGGATCCCAACAAACACAACATGTAGAATTACATAACGGTAGTCTCGATCATGTAAAGCAGCTCACGAGATCTAAACATGAAGCACATGGTGGAGAAGACAACCATCTAGCTACTGCTATGGACCCATAGTCCAAGCTAGACTACTCACTCATCGCGCCGGAGGCAAGCATGGCGATGAAGAAGACCTCCGGTGGCAATTCCGCTCTCCGGCAGGGTGCCGGGAAGAGCTTCTGGACCCTCCCGATATTCGGGTCGACGACGGCGGCGGATCGCGATGTGTTATGGAAAAGTGATAGGGTCTTTAGGTTTTTCCCATCGGGGGGTCTTTATAGGTGAAGGGGCGGCGTCAGAAGTGGACCAGGGGCCCACACCACTGAAGGAAATATGCCCTAGAGGCAATAATAATATTGTTATTATCATATTTCTTGTTCATGATAATGTTTATACTCCATGCTATAATTGTATTAAGCGGAAACATTAATACTTGTGTGGTTTGTGAACAACACCGTGTCCCTAGTACGCCTCTATGGACTAGCTCATTGATTAATGATGGTTAAGGTTTCCTAACCATAGACATGAGTTGTCAATTAATAATGAGATCATATCATTAGGAGAATGATGTGATGGACAGACCCAAATAAAGCAGAGCAATTAGATCGTGTCATTGTGTTCATCTTTGCGAAGCTTTTTCCTATGTCAAGTATTGTATTCCTTAGACCATGAGATAATACAACTCCCTGGTATCGGAAGAAAGCTTTGAGGTCATCAAACGTCATCCTATGATAGGGTGATCATAAAGGTGTCTCTCAGGTGATCGGAAAGTACTTGTTGGGTTGTATGTATCGAGATGGAATTTGTCCCTCCCGAGTCGGAGAGATATACTTCGGGCCCACTCGGTAATCGATATCAACACCGCTTGCAAGCATGTGGTTAAGGAGTTAATCACAAAGTGATATCGGATTACGGAACGAGTAAAGTACTTGCTGTGAACGAGATTGAACTAGGTATGGCGATACCGACGATCGAATCTCGGGCAAGTAAAATATCGTGTGATGAAGGGAATACATATACGGGATTAATTGAATCCTGGCATCGTGGTTCATCCGATATGATCATCGATGAATATGTGGAAGTCAATATGGGTTTCCAAATCCCACTGTTGATTATTGATAGAAGATCATGTCTGCATATTCTCGAACCCGTAGGGTCACACACTTAACGTGCATCGACGCTAGGATAGAATGGATAATTGGTTTATGAGTTTTTGGTCGGAGTCTCGGATGAGATCCAGGACATCACGAGAGGTTCCGGAATGGTCCGGAGAATAAGATTCATATAAAGGAAAGCAGTTTTTGGATTCTGGAATCGTTTCGGAGTTTATCGGTATTGTACCGGAAGGTTCTAGAAGGTTCCGGAGTGGGACCAATGTGGGCTTACTTATCGGTATGTGGGCCTAAGGGGAAGTGTCCTGGCCACTTTGGGCCAGGCGCACAAGGCCCCTAAGGCCCAGCCGGCCAGCCCTTAGGGGAAACCCTAAGGGAACCTTCCAGAAGAGGGGGGGAAACTTGCCCCCCACTCTTCCCCCTAGGCCGCCGCCCTAGGACTTGGAGGAGGGGCCAAGGCAGCCGGCCAGCCCCCCATATAAGGAGGGGCAGGGGCGCAGCCTCCCTCCAACTCCAACCCTAGCCGCCGGCCAACTGCTGCCCCTCCACCTCTCTCTCTCTCTCTCGTGACTGTGCGTAGGCGAAGCCCTGCCGCAGAAACTCTCCACCATAAGCACCACACCGTCGTGCTGCAGATCCAATCTATCTCTCCACCATACTTGCTGGACCAAGGAAGGAGGAGACGTCGCTGCACCGTACGTGTGCATCTCTCGGAGGCGCCGCCACTTGCGGCGTAGGATTGGATCGGATCGCGGGGAGGAGACGGCTAGTACGACTACATCATCCACGTTCTGTTGAACGTTTCCGCTGTGCGATTTCTTCAAGGGTATGAAGATCTCATCTACCTCTCTCGTTGATTACATCTCCTAGATTAGATCTTGGCTTTCTTGTTCGCATCCGTAGGAATTTTTTTGATTTACTATGCTGCAAAACCCTTCAGTGGTATCAGAGCTAGATCTATGCGTAGATGTGTTTCACGAGTAGAACGCAACATGCTTGTTGTGGGCGTTGATGTTTTCTGTTGCAAACCTCTATGTTGTGTATTTCTTATGGCGCGGCATAGTGAGATCGAAGCGGTCCAGGCCAACTTTACGCGACCTCGTTCGCGAGACCGGCTCCGCACTTGACGTGTGGCTTGTTCCATACATGCGGCTGGTGGATGCCAGTTTCTCTCACTATAGTAGTCACGAGACATACAACGGATGTTAGCAACCATAATATCACCGTTGTGGCTTTCCGTAGGTAAGAATCGTTCTTAACTTGTAACTCCCATAAGCCACGTAAAATATGCAACAACAAAGTAGAGGCATCTAACTTGTTTTTGCAGGGAGTGTTTTGTGATATGGTATGGCCACAAGATGTGATGTGATATATGTGATGTATGCAATGATCATGTTTTGTAATCTTTCACGACTTGCATGTCGATGAGTTCACAACCGGCAGGAGCCATATGGTTGTCTTTATAATTGTGTATGACCTGCGTGTCAACTTCTTATACGCCATGTAATAGCTTTACTTTATCGCTAAGTAGTTAGCAATAATTGTAGTTGCTATTCGTGGTGGAGGCAATCATGGTGGAGTGATGGAGATCATGCCGGCGCGCACAAGATGGAGATCATTGCGTGGAGATTGGCTATACCATGTCACATAAAATTATATGCATGTGATGTTTATCCTTTTATGTATCTTATTATGCTTAGATCGCGACGGTAGCATTTTAAGATGATTCCTCACTTAAAGATCAAGATAAAATTATGTTCTCCCCATGTATGCACCGTTGTGAAAGTTCGTCGTGTTGAAGCATCTCGTGATGATCGGGTGCTATAAACTCTACGTTCACATACAACGGGTGCAAGCCAGTTTTGCACACGCGGAAATACTTGGGTTTGACTTGACGAGCCTAGCATGTACAGACATGGCCTCGGAACACACGGACCGAAAGGTCAAGCATGAGTCATATGGATGATATGATCAACATGTTGATGTTCACAATTAAAGCTACATCATTCACGTGATGATCGGTCTCGGTGTAGTGAATTTGGATCATGCTTCACTAAACAACTTTGAGGGATGTTGAATTTAGTGGGAGTTCATTAGTAATTTGATTAACTTGAACTAATTATCTTGAACTAAATCTTGTTGTATTTGCATAAGTCGTTGTAGTCTTTGGCACCGTTTCCCACCGACACTTAGCTTAATTGAGTTAAAAGAACTATAGAATTCTGGATAATCACTTTTTGGTCTAGTGCCGTTTAGTTAGAATGTCAAGACTAAAGATTAAGTCCTATTGCAAACTTTAGCAAACCTTGCTTGCTCCATACGATTTAATAAATTGTATTAATCTAAGAGCAACGATTCAAGTTTTGTATCTAAAGATCATATGTTTGCCTTCATGATAAATTGATCTTCAAAATTGTTTGAGAATCAAAGTGATCATCGAGCTGAAAGAATTGTTTCAGAAACAAATAAGAAGTGAAAGATATTTGATATCTAAGACTTTGATTGTTTGCAAAATGATGAAGTATAATTTAGTAAAAGAATATATGCTCATATTGTATGACTATATGCGAAGATTGAAGATGCTAGGCGTCCCGATCACCCAAAAGTTTGGGAACTAATATTATACTTGCATTCATCCTTATAAGCTATAGTAGTTTCATCATGAAAGATGACATGATAGGACGAATGAAAAGGTATCGGCTAAATTGTTTTGCCATACCAAAAGAATACTAAAGAATGGAATCTGGAAGAATACCAATTATATGATGATGGTGATCCACCTCAATTTGCAAAGTCCAAGGCCATTAGTATTTGACTGACATCCTTTGGACTATGTGTCAAATGATTGATGCCACTATTTATGTCGATAGATTCTTCTAAAAGAGAGGAAACGCTAAATAGGATCTGCAAAAGTATTTGGTAGAAAAAGGAAAAGACTGGAATTGTCCAGCTCAGGTATATAAATGATATACATGTTATAGATGAATTCTTTTGCTCGTTAACAATGTAATTCTTGGGTATTCGATACTGATTTGTTGGTATGAAATGTCATACAAAGCAACACAATGCAAGAAGTACAATGGCCTAAGTAACTAGTAAAAGAATATGGTAATGATGCATGTCGAGATACAAATAAAAGTGTTATTGTGCTTCTCGTCGACATCAAACCTAGCCTTCAAGATATTTTATGAACTTAATAATTGTTATCTTGTTCTAGTATTATGAGAGCAATGGTTGTTCAAATTATTACCGTCTTCCATAATCGATGAATAGATTATTATTATCTTGTTGGTGAAATAGACATTTATAACACTAATGCTAAAGGTCGCAAGACAAAACAAATTTCACTTATATGTGACACCGCCGTTTAAGTCATATTGGAAACAAAACATGAAAGAAATTCTATATTGATAGATTTTCGAGTCAATTGATTTTGAATTGATTGACGCTTGTGAGACTTTTCCTAAAGATGATTAAACTCCGTTCATGGGCCATAGAAAGAACAAGCGACTAACTACATGGAGATCGTACATGTTGATGTATGTAGTTCATATGTGAAGTCGAGCGTGGTGTATTTTCTATTTCATCAATGACTCGAATAGATGTACGGTATATCTACTTGATGAGATAGAAGTATGAAATTGTGCAATTTATGAAGTGAAAATTGTTGTAACAAGAATATTCAAGTTGTATGATTAGATCATAAAGAAGAATATTTGAGTTACAAGTTTAGCAAACATCTAAGAGTTAGAGGAATTGTTCCACAAACTTGCATCATGATAAACACCATAGGAGTATGGAGTTTTCGATGGATGTAATCAAACCTTGTTTGACATGGTTAGATCAATGATGAAATAAACTACCAATATAATTTGTGGATTATGCTTTAGAGACTACTGCTTTTCACTGAATAGAGTGCCATCATAATCTGCCGAAATGACACCATACAAGTTATAGTTGTCTTTTCTTGAATTTTGGTATGCAAGGCATATATGTAAAATGTTTACAACCAAAATCGGATTAGTAAGTCTTTGTAGGTTATCCCAAAGAATGTCGATGGGTATTCCTTCTATTATGAACCCAAACACATAGTGATTGTCACTAAAAGAAGTGAATTTCTTATGAAGGAGTTTCTCGTGAAAGGTTTAAGTGGGAGGAAGATAGAACTTGATGAGGTTGTTGAATCTGAGCAAGATGATCAGAGTAGCGCAGCACCAGAAAATGTTCTGGAAGCGGCAACTACATTCATAGCTCACGCGTCTACAATATGTTGTAGTCACGACATCGAAGTTCCTATTTAACCAAGTTGGTCGTAATCAAATAGTAAGATTTGAGGACGAGATATTATTAGATAATAGTAACCAACAATATACAAAGAAGCGATGATGGGCCCTGACTTCGTCATATGAATTATTCTAGCAACAATTACATATTGAGATATGATAGTTGAATAAACGAAACAACGTTCCTCTACCGGAATGCACACCAAGGACGTGTAACTGACACGACCCAATGGGTTTTGTTGATTCAAAGGTTTCTAGATATGTATGCAAACTTCTATGGTAGAAGTAAGCATAGCGAAGTTGGAATCATCAATGATGAAAATGTTAAAGTGTTAATTTCATCAAGATATTTGAAGATGCTTGTATTTACAAGAAAGTAAGTGGGAGTGCTAAGACATATTTCTAATGCTTTATGTAGATAACATATCGTTCATTGGAAATTATGTGTTTTTCTTGATATTGTTAAGTTTTCATTAAAATTAGTTTTTGATGAAAGACTTAGGTAAAACCAGAATATTAAGCATCAATGTCTATGCAGATAGATTGAGGCACTAATATAGTTTTGCCAGAATACATAGATGAAATATTGAATTTGTTCAATATGGAAACAATAAGAACGGTTCTTGTTGCATGGAAGAGGTTGGAGCAAGAATCAATTGTTTTGACACTTGATGAGTGAAACCACAAGAATGATTTTATCAATTTTGTATACCATGATATGTAGATCCAGATGTGTCCAATGCTCTAAAGGTTATAGCATTCATATGATGATCGTTGGACAATAGTAAAGATATTCTTATGCACTTTCGAAGAAGTAAGAATATGTTCTGTATGCAGAAGTAACAAATGGTTCATTGCAATGAGTTACATTGGCTTTGTCACACATACAAGTAAAATTTTATCTCAATTTTAAGCCATTTGTTTTGAGTTAGAAGGTGGCATAATAAGATGGAAGAAAGTTCCATGATGTCTTGGATGAGTTCCAATGTTAATATTGTGGCGGACACTGCAACGAGGGCTAAGTATATAATCGCTTTAGAAGCGGCATAAAAGATGCAAAGTGGATAGTGATAATCCAACTTATTTGTGGCACTGTCGTCCAGGTCATATTGGCATAAAACGCATAAAGAAACTCCATTCTGATGGACTTTTGGAGTCTCTTGATTTTGAATCATTTGACACGTGCAAGCCATGCCTCATGGGCAAGATGATCAAAAACCCGTTCTCCGGAATAATGGAGCGAGCAACGAACTTATTGGAAATCATACATACCGATGTGTGCGGACCAATGAGTATTTCGACGCATGGTGGATATCACTATTTTTCTAAGTGTGCTAGTACTATGTAGTCCTATTGTATGACAATAGTGACAACATAGTCTCGGCCAAGAAACAAAGGTCTCATCAGAAGACCAAGTTTATACGATGCTATCTCATACAAGATGAGTAATGCGTGCTGACGCAAAAGAATATGCAAATACAAACGGACCTGAAAGTGTCAGACCCGTAGATAAGGTTTACCACATGCAACGCGTATGAATAACACCGGAATGCCATAGGTGTTAAAGGCGCAAGTATTAACTAGATTATTGACTCTAGTGCAAGTGGGAGACTGAAGGAAATATGCCCTAGAGGCAATAATAATATTGTTATTATCATATTTCTTATTCATGATAATGTTTATACTCCATGCTATAATTGTATTAAGCGGAAACATTAATACTTGTGTGGTTTGTGAACAACACCGTGTCCCTAGTACGCCTCTATGGACTAGCTCATTGATTAATGATGGTTAAGGTTTCCTAACCATAGACATGAGTTGTCAATTAATAATGAGATCATATCATTAGGAGAATGATGTGATGGACAGACCCAAATAAAGCAGAGCAATTAGATCGTGTCATTGTGTTCATCTTTGCGAAGCTTTTTCCTATGTCAAGTATTGTATTCCTTAGACCATGAGATAATACAACTCCCTGGTATCGGAAGAAAGCTTTGAGGTCATCAAACGTCATCCTATGATAGGGTGATCATAAAGGTGTCTCTCAGGTGATCTGAAAGTACTTGTTGGGTTGTATGTATCGAGATGGAATTTGTCCCTCCCGAGTCGGAGAGATATACTTCGGGCCCACTCGGTAATCGATATCAACACCGCTTGCAAGCATGTGGTTAAGGAGTTAATCACAAAGTGATATCGGATTATGGAACGAGTAAAGTACTTGCTGTGAACGAGATTGAACTAGGTATGGCGATACCGACGATCGAATCTCGGGCAAGTAAAATATCGTGTGACGAAGGGAATACATATACGGGATTAATTGAATCATGGCATCGTGGTTCATCCGATATGATCATCGATGAATATGTGGGAGTCAATATGGGTTTCCAGATCCCGCTGTTGATTATTGATAGAAGATCATGTCTGCATATTCTCGAACCCGTAGGGTCACACACTTAACGTGCATCGACGCTAGGATAGAATGGATAATTGGTTTATGAGTTTTTGGTCGGAGTCTCAGATGAGATCCAGGACATCACGAGAGGTTCCAGAATGGTCTGGAGAATAAGATTCATATAAAGGAGAGTAGTTTTTGGATTCCGGAATCGTTTCGGAGTTTATCGGTATTGTACCGGAAGGTTCTAGAAGGTTCCGGAGTGGGACCAACGTGGGCCCACTTATCGGAGGCCTATGTGGGCCTAAGGGGAAGTGTCCTGGCCACTTTGGGCCAGGCGCACAAGGCCCCTAAGGCCCAGCCGGCCAGCCCTTAGGGGAAACCCTAAGGGAACCTTCCAGAAGAGGGGGGGAAACTTGCCCCCCACTCTTCCCCCTAGGCCGCCGCCCTAGGACTTGGAGGAGGGGCCAAGGCAGCCGGCCAGCCCCCCATATAAGGAGGGGCAGGGGCGCAGCCTCCCTCCAACTCCAACCCTAGCCGCCGGCCAACTGCTGCCCCTCCACCTCTCTCTCTCGTGACTGTGCATAGGCGAAGCCCTGCCGCAGAAACTCTCCACCATAAGCACCACGCCGTCGTGCTGCAGATCCAATCTATCTCTCCACCATACTTGCTGGACCAAGGAAGGAGGAGACGTCGCTGCACCGTATGTGTGCATCTCTCGGAGGCGCCGCCACTTGCGGCGTAGGATCGGATCGGATCGCGGGGAGGAGACGGCTAGTACGACTACATCATCCACGTTCTGTTGAACGTTTCCGCTGTGCGATTTCTTCAAGGGTATGAAGATCTCATCTACCTCTCTCGTTGATTACATCTCCTAGATTAGATCTTGGCTTTCTTGTTCGCATCCGTAGGAATTTTTTTGATTTACTATGCTGCGAAACCCTTCAACCACCAGGGGGCGTGGGCCAGCCCTAGGCCGCACCACCCTATGGTGTGGCCGCCCTCTGGCTCAGCTCCGTCTCCTCTTCGGTGTTCTAGAAGCTCCGTGAAATATCTGGATGACTGGCTTTGGTTTCGTCCAATTCCGAGAATATTTCCTGTGTAACTTTTCTGAAACACAAAAACAGCAGAAAACAGGGAACTGGCACTGTGGCATCTCGTTAATAGGTTAGTTCCAGAAAATGCATAAAAATGCCACGAAGTGTAACGAAACACTAAACAAATGGTGTAAAAACAAGCATGGAGCATAAAAAATTATGGATATGTTGGAGACGTATCAACCTCCCGTACTCTTTGGGGTACACACCACATCCCACTTCACTTTGCATTTACCGCCGGAAACCTTGTCCGAAGCCGCCCAAAGAAATGCATGCTCAAGCTTGAACATTGCCTTTAAGATGCCCTTTGGTACCGGCAAAACGGTAAGAGGGTAAATAGCTTGAGAGGCAATGATGGACTTCACAAAGGTTGCTCTCCCGGCGGTAGTGATGAACTTCCCTTGCCCAATTGGGAGCTTGCTAGCCATCTTGTCAACAATAAATTGGATATCCCCACTTCGAAGACGATGCACCGATAGAGGGAGCCCCAAGTATCTAATTGGAAACATGGAGCGCACCACGGGGAACCCTTGGAGAACAATCTCGATGTCAATTTTGGAGCATCGAATGGGGACAACCGAGCTCTTTTGCACATTTGTAACAAGACCGGTGACCTCTCCAAATCCATTAAGGATGCGGGAGAGCGCTTCAAAGTCCTCTCTTATAGGGGCCATAAAGATGACCGCATCATCGGCGTAGAGAGAGGTGCGCATGCAAGCGCCCCTTCCACGAAGGCGGTGAATATCTCCATTTTCCATTGCCTTGGCAATAATAGCTTGCAAATGGTCAATTGCAATGACAAAGAGAAGCGGCGAAAGAGGGTCTCCTTGCCTTAACCCTCGACCATCCCGGATAGGAGACCCCGGCACACCATTTAGGAGGACTCTAGAGGACGCCGAGTGAAGCAAGGCAACGAGCCAATTCTTAAATCTTGGCGGGAAGCCAAGCCACTGGAGCAAGTCCACAAGGTATTCCCAACGCACGGAATCGAAAGCCTTCTTGATGTCAAGTTTTAGCAAAAGTGCTGGGGTCCTAGCTTTGTGAAGCCTTCTAGCATAATTCCGCACATACAAATAATTGTCATGGATGCTCCTAGTCTTGATGAAGGCACTCTGGGCTCTTGAGACTAGAGTGGACATGAAAGGGGCAAGGCGGGTGGCCATCACTTTAGCAATAATCTTTGTCACGGTATGGATGAGACTAATGGGCCTATAGTCGGAGATGGATTCAGCTCCCTCTTTCTTTGGAATCAACACAATGTTGGCGGAGTTGAGCCAATGGAAATTCTCGGAGTGGAGGTTGGAGAAAAGCAAAATGACTCTCATGAGGTCCTCCTTGATTATGTGCCAACATGATTTGAAGAACAACCCCGTAAAACCATCCGGACCCGGAGCCTTGTCGGAAGGCATGCCTTTGATAGATTCATGGACCTCCTTCTCCGTGAAATCATCAGCAAGCGAAGAGAGATCACATTTCGGTAGATTGATGTTGTCCCAATTAAAATCACGAGAGCGCCTTGGACCTCTTTGCATGGTCTCGTTGAAGTGTGAGTGAATCGTTTGCTCCATGTCCTCGTGCTTTGTGACCCAACCCGGCCCCTTCTTCAAGCGGAGAATGAAGTTCTTTCTTCTCCTAGCATTGATTTTCATGTGGAAATATTTTGTGTTGGCGTCGCCTTCCTTCAAGTTAGCCATGCGGGCGCATTGTTTTTTCCTCGCCCGCTCCATGACCGCAAGGCTCGTTACCCTCTTCTTAAGCCTTTTCCTAATGTCATTCTCCTCCAGCGAGAGAGTGCGGAAGTCTTGAGCTTCATCGAGTCGAAGGATGACTTCGAGGGCCATGTGGAGGTGGAGCTTTGCGTTTGATGAAAAAGATCTACTCCAAGATCGGAGGCTCTTGGCGACGCGCGCAAGCTTATGGTAGAACGCTTGACAAGGCTCATAGTGAGGGGTGGTGTTGGGGATATACCAAATAGGTATACCAGCGACGTAGTCCTAAATCAGCAAGCCAGGGTGGCCCATCAGGGGTGGTATGGCGGACTTGCTATATCGGGCGGCCCAGTTGCTGAAGTTGCCACGGCAGTACTGGATGCAGGCGCTTATGGCGGATCCTTAGACAGGCCCATGGCGGATCCTAACGACAGGCCCATGGCGGATCCGGAGACAGCCCATGGCGAGTTACCTTGATGTACACGCATAGGACTTAGTCTAGGACTCCAAGTTGTATCCGCTCCGGTACCAACGTGTAGCCCACGCCAGGCGCCTTTATAATTCCCGGCGTGGAGCAGCCCTTGAGGCAGAAGTTCTAGTCATATGGCCAATCGCATAGCGAAACAGCCAACCTCATCATTGTAATCGAGCACTTGTTGCCATATAGTGAATTATAGCAGCACGTAGGATCTCGCCACCGTCGCGGGATCTGAAGCTGGGTAAACTCGTGCTACCACCGTCCTGGATCGCTCCTCCGTGTTCACCCCCTTCCACAAACCGCCATACCCCTACCTCTATGGCAGATCTGTTGACGAAACCACAATAGTTGGCGCCCACCGTGGGGCAAAGCGCGGATCCAGGCGGGATCCGCCTTTGCAGGCATCGGCGACACCGTCGCCATTGGGCGCGTCCTCTATGATTCCGGCTTCCCCATCGTCCCAGCGGATAACCTCTGGGTGCCGGCTAGAGAAGACCGCGCTCGATTCACCGTCATTCCGATTGGAGATATCCATATCTTCATTGGAGAAACAAACCCTACCCCCGCTACAGAAACCAATTTCCGGCGGATCGGTATGGCTGAAATCCCCAAACGAACCACTTTCGAGCCGGAGACAGAGGAGGACTCATCTGACCTGGAACTTTCCAAGTTGCCCAGATTGGATCTGAAAAATAATCCCACCCAGCCCGCCCTAGAGGTAGAGGAAGTGGTGGAAGACCGCTGTGAATCTACCATGAGTAATCTGGCGTTAGAGACACCACGGTACTGCCTTGTTGCGTTCGCAGGCATCACTTCGGGATCTACCTCCAATGGAGGAGAAGATAGCCCAGGTGAATCCATCCTTGAGGCACTTAACAAAAGTGGTGAATCGGATGACTGGGACATCAAGGGCTATGATTCTGACCATTATGACGCCGCCATGAGGAAAATCGAGGCGGAGTTGGAGCAGCAGGCACTTGAAGAACAGCAAGCAGCGGCCAAGCAGGTGTTCTTAACCAACAAAGGAGATGATGCTGGGCAGGCAACTGGTGATCCGCCATCTCAGGCAGTCCACAACGGAGATGCCGGCAAAGAGCAGGGTAACTCGCCACCAGCCGCCGATCCCGCCACGGAGCAACTTCCTGAGATCCACGGCGGACCCAGGCCTCTGCAACCCGCCATCCCCGAGGACCAGCACTCGGAAGACTTCACGACCCCGCTGGACAAGGTCGTCTATGGAACTCTGGCAGATCCAATCACCCCTGACTATATCAGAGATGTGAACGATCTCGAGAAGAAGAGGCGGGCACTCCTCAAGGAAGCAAAGCGAGTCGAGAAGATGGGCCAGCAGCTTGATGGCGAATTTGTTAAAGCTCAAGACACGCTGAAGCGCTCAAGGAACATGGAGGAGAAGTATGTTACTCTCATCCAGAACCAGATAACCGAGGGAGGCGACCCGCAGCTGGTACAAAACCTTGAGTTCACCGTACCAATAGCGGAAACTCTGGCCAAGATGTACATCAAGAATCCGCCATACGTGGATAAAAACCACGATGAAGTCAGGGGTACGCCCATTGAAAATATCGTGGCTGCAAAGGAGCTATTGGAGCATAATAAGAGCCCAGGAGCCCTAGAAACGGCGGTGAAACTGATGACCAAAGCATTAGTGCAGCAGGAGAAGGCTACGTCGTCACGATGGCTCAAATCTGATCCCACGCTATGCAGGTCCAGCACTGCCTCTAAGGCGCAGGGGGCTGGCAACCATGGTACGCGCCCTGACAACGAATCTCATACCGGGTCCTCAGAAATCCGAAGAAGAGAAGCTCGCAACCGGGCGAACGCCATCCCAATATCTTCCGATGACAAACCAAATGGCAAAGGCCCACAGAGAAATCCATCGCCACCCCGCAAGAACTACCCTGCCTATGGATACCGCCAAGACAATGCTGCCCCTCGCCATAAGACCAACATGCCGCCACCAAAGTATAAGACGTTCGAAGTCCCAAAGGGAGGGATCGTCATACGCGACAATGATGGCAAGCGAGGAGGAAGCCGTGACGCTGGACGCAGAGACGATCCTCCACGACGGGAAACCAGCAGAGATGGTGGATCCAAGAGAAGGGACCGATCTCGCCATGACGACGGCGCGCACCGTGGCGGCGACAAAGACAAGCATCGCTCCACTCGCCACCACGATGACAAAGGGCAAGGCTCCCGCCGCCATGACGATGATCCATCTCCACGAAGAACAGAAGGAAGCCATCGTAGCTGCAAAGATCAGTCGCAGGACGGCGAGAGTAAACGACGATGTGACCCTTCGCCACCCCCACCAGGGAGCCCCCATGGCAGCGGCGGTGGTGGTGGCGGACCAGCAAGGTCACGCAACTCTCACAAGGATCCGCCGGACCAGAAGCCCTACGACGCTCGTACCCATCTAAACGAGATTGCCAAGTCTCAAACAGCCTTCTTCCTCGGCCCAAAGTGCTTTGGACAACGGATTCGTGATGAGCCCATCCCGCATGGGTTCAAGATCGAGAAAAATATCCGCCAATACAATGGAGTCGATAGGCCTTTAACTTGGCTACAAGACTACTTCAACGCAGTACAATTCGCCGGGGGATCACCCAATGTTGCTGTCCGCTATCTGCCCCTGATGCTATCCAGCACTGCGAGGCAGTGGATCAATGACTTGGCAGAAAACTCCATCCAAACCTGGTTCGATATGCAAACTGCGTTCACCGAAAATTTCGAGGGGACTTACAAGAGACCCCATAACATTGGTGACCTCCAACGGTGCCGACGGGCCGACGATGAGACCTCCCGAACTTTCCTCGCGCGATGGCTTGATATGAAGAACTCCTGTGAAGGGGTTACTGATGAATCCACCATCCTCGCATTTATTGATAGTTTGGAGAGAGGCCAGCTGCTCCGCCATCGCCTGTTGCGGGAAAGGAACGAAGGGAAACTAACCCTAAATTCCACGATCACCATTGCAAGCAACTACGCGGCCGCCGACGACGATGCCCGCGAATCTCTGAAGGCTTCCGCCATCCAGAACACTGGAAAGCGGAATAGCAGCCACAAGCGGAAGAATCCGCCAGAAGAGCAGCAGGCTCCGGATATGGTGGCCACAACCTTCGCTGGCAAGGGCCAAAGCAGCCAGCGCGGTAGGGGATGCGGTACTAGCAGTGGCCATCCGCGGAGTTCTGCAACTGCCACTTCGGCGCCATCCGCCCCCGTGTCTTACGACGAATACCGCGATATGCCATGTTTCGCCCATCGCGACGCTTCAGGAAAGTGCAATCACACCAACCGGAACTGCAAGTTTGTCAACGACCTCAAGGCGGATCAAGAAGCTGGCTTCAAGCGCAGCCGGCGACAACGGCCTCGTGGCAAAGGGAAAGCGGACAAAGACAAGGAGTCCAGGGATGGCAGTGACATGGACGAAGACCCTGCGCCCAAACCCGCCAAAAAGGCAGAGGGTGGCGCTGGCAAGGGCAACCCAATCAAGGACAAAAAAGGTGCCTTTCACACATTCCTCGGACCCCCCATGGCCAAGGCACAAAGAGCCGCTATGCGCTCCCTCAACGCCACCGTGCCCAAAATCCGCCAGTACGTCCGATGGTCCGAAGTACCGGTGCACTGGAGCCGCGATGATCATCCAGAGCACATCCCAGACGGATATTACGCCATGGTGGTATGCCCTGTAATCCATGGCTATGAGTTCTCCAAATGCTTAATGGATGGCGGCAGCAGCCTGAACATCATGTACGTGGAAACTTTGACGAAGCTCGGCCTTACCAAGACCCAACTCCGCCATAGCGCGGTCAGCTTTTATGGGGTGGTTCCTGGTCGCCAAGCCAAGTCCCTCGGGTCCATCACACTCAAGGTTGCCTTCGGTAGCGAGGAAAATTACCGTGAATATCCTATAACCTTTGAGGTAGTCCCGTTCAAAAGCACATACCACGTGATCTTCGGTCGCCCTGCCTTCCACAGCTTCCATGCCAGGCCATGCTACATCTACAATCAGCTGAAGATGCCAGGCCCGGATGGCATAATCACCGTTTATGGAAGTTTCAGAAAGGCAAAGGAGTGCGAGGAAGGAGAAGCCGCCTTCGCGGAAGCAGTGTTCTTCGGTGAGGAGTTCAAGGAAATTCATGCCGCTACGGACCCCGCGGAGATGCCGGCATCCAAGCAGGAGATTTCCGCCTCCCCGCCCACCTTCAAGCCTACGGTCGACACAAAACAGGTGGAACTTGTCGCTGGCAATGCCGCCAAGACCACCTCCATTGGGACAAACTTGTCCCCTAAATAGGAAAGCGCGCTCGTCGAGTTCCTCTGTAAGAACTGGGACATCTTCGCATGGCAGCCATCAGACATGACGGGTGTACCCAGGGAACTCGCCGAGCACGCTCTGCAGATAATTCCTGGCTCCAAGCCAGTAAGACAAGCCATGAGACGCTTCGGAGATGAAAAGCGCCGCGCCATAGCAAAGGAAATTTCCAAGCTGTTGAAAGCAGGCTTCATCAAGGAAGTGATTCATACCAAGTGGGTGGCAAATCCGGTGCTAGTTCCTAAGAAAAACACAAAAGTTCTGCGCATGTGTGTAGATTACACTGGCCTGAACAAAGCGTGTCCAAAAGACCCTTTTCCCTTGCCTCGCATTGACCAAGTCATTGACTCGACGGCGGGATCGGAGCTGCTGTGTTTCTTAGATGCCTACTCAGGATACCACCAGATCAAGATGAAAAAGTCCGATCAGCTCGCTACGTCGTTCGTAACACCTTATGGCACATATTGCTATGTCACAATGCTATTCGGTTTGAAAAACGCAGGAGCAACGTATCAGCGCACTATGCAAAAGTGCCAGGCGGATCAAATTGGACGAAACATCCACGCATACGTGGACGACATCGCAGTTATGTCTAAGAAACAAGATGGCCTTATAGCAGATTTGCAAGAGACCTTTGACAATCTTAGGAAGTACAACATGATGCTTAACCCCACGAAGTGTGTCTTCGGGGTGCCAGCTGGACAACTTCTAGGATTCATCGTCTCCCACCGCGGAATTGAGGTTAACCCGGAGAAGATCAAGGCAATCCTCGACATTTCCCGGCCCATAGATCTAAAGGATGTACAGCGACTCACAGGCTGCGTGGCAGCAGTGAGCAGGTTCATTAGTCGTCTTGGCGAGAAGGCTTTGCCACTCTACAAGCTGATGAAGAAATCAGACGAATTCGTCTGGACCGACGAGGCAGACGCTGCACTTAAGGATCTGAAGAGAGTGTTATCCACTGCACCAGTCCTGGCGGCTCCCGAAGACCAGGAACCCATGTTACTATACATGGCGGCAACTAACAGGGTGGTCAGCATCGTCATGGTGGTAGAACGTAAGGAAGAAGCGCAGGAATATGGCGTACATCGACCAGTCTACTATGTCAGCGAGGTCCTAACGGAATCCAAGCAGCGCTACCCTCACTACCAAAAATTGGCATACGGAGTTTTCCTAGCTTCTCGTAAGTTGAGGCATTACTTCTATGACCATAAGATCACAGTGGTGAGCAAAGCCCCACTGAAATACATCATCAACAACAACGACACAATAGGACGAGTTGCGAAGTGGGGTATTGAATTGGCCTCTTTCGACATCGACTATAAGCCTCGCACCGCCATCAAGTCTCAGGCTTTGGCGGAATTTATGGCGGATTGGAAGGAAGCACAGGAAACTACGCCCATCCCAGAACCAGAGCATTGGGTGATGCACTTTGATGGCTCAAAGTTGCTACACGGCTCGGGGGCTGGAGTGACACTCAAATCTCCCAAGGGAGATGAGCTAAGCTATGTTCTCCAGATCCACTTCCCCACCACCAACAACATCGCAGAATATGAAGCTTTACTGCACGGGCTACGTGTCGCAAAGGAGATCGGCGTACAACACATCATGTGCTGTGGAGACTCTGACCTTGTGGCTCAGCAGGTGGCTGGCACATACAAAGCTCGGAACAAAGTTATGGCGGCATATAGAGACGAAGTGGATGAGATGGCCAAAAGTTTCCTCGGCTACGACATAAAACACGTACGACGAGAAGATAACATGGCGGCCGATACCTTGTCAAAACTAGGATCTAGCCGTAAGGCAGTTCCGCCAGGAGTATTCCTCGAGCATCTGCGCGTACCATCGGTAAAGATGGTGGATCCAGAAAACCCGGAACTAGCAAGCTCCCCCGTCATGGCGGTTTTGCCCAGCAATCCGCCATGGGCAGAGCCCTACCTGGAATTTCTGACGAATAAGAAGCTACCCGAAGACGAAGTCCAAAAAAGACAAATTGAGCGTAGAGCCAAAGCGTACACCATCATAGATGGCCAGCTCTACAAACGAAGCACCTCGGGAGTTTTCATGAAGTGCATATCCCAAGTGGATGGAATCGAAATACTAAGAGAGATCCACGAAGGCGAATGCGGGCATCACGCCGCCGCCATATCCCTAGTAGCTAAAGCATTCCGCCATGGATTCTACTGGCCAACAGCCAAGGCAGATGCAGACCATATTGTGGAGCTCTGCCACGGTTGCCAGATGTACTCCAAGCAAACCCATATGCCTGCCACAGCACTGCATACGATTCCTATAACTTGGCCCTTTGCAGTCTGGGGGCTGGACATGGTGGGTCCGCTAAAAACAGCACCTTCGGGATTTACGCACCTCCTGATAGCGGTAGACAAATTCACGAAGTGGGTGGAAGCTAAGCCCATCAGAAAACTTGATGGCAAAACTGCCCTCAAATTTGTCAAGGACATTGTGGTTAGATTCGGCATCCCACATAGCATCATCACCGATAATGGCACTAATCTGTCTCAGGGAGAAGTTGAAGAATACTGCCATCACAACGGAATCCGCCTTGACTTAGCATCTGTGGCACATCCACAGTCTAATGGCCAAGTTGAGCGGACCAACGGACTAATCATGTTAGGGATCAAGCCACGCCTGGAAGCACCGCTGCACAGAGCAGCTGGAGCCTGGGCAGAGGAATTGCCATCTGTGCTGTGGAGTCTACGGACCACGCCAAACAGATCAACTGGCCTTACCCCTTTCTTCTTAGTCTACGGAGCGGAGGCAATCTTGCCAAGTGATGTTCAGTACGATTCTCCAAGAGTCGAGGCCTACAAGGAAGAAGATGCAGAAGCGTCCAGACAACTATCTATGGACCTGCTGGAAGAAGAACGAGACCTAGCAGCCCAGAGATCCGCCATCTACCAGCAGAATCTCCGCCGCTATCACAGTCGGCGAGTTCGCCAACGCTCGTTTAAAGAAGGTGACCCGGTGCTACGCCTCAAGCAGCAGAAATCCCACAAGCTATCCCCGCCTTGGGAAGGACCCTTCGTCATCAGCAAAGCTCTACTGAATGGTTCCTACGACCTCATTGATATTCGCGAGCTAGATAAGCGACCAAGTAAGAAGCGCACACGAAGAGACCCTGACGATATCTACGACGAGACAGATCGTCCATGGAACATCGCACAGCTACGTCCTTTCTACACTTAGCACTTCTCTAGCTATGTAATAGGCACCTCTATATGATCAATGAAATAAAGCATTTGGTTCACTCTTGATTTTTTCTGAGTCTTTTACCTCCTTTATTGTTCATTTAGATCGTATAGAACCTTTTTGCGCAATTGTGCTTTGCACTTGCGTCTCTTTTACATCTGCCATAAGCGGTCCGCGTAGCTTTTTTATGTTTTGATCTTCATTCGATGTTTTCTGTGTGGATTCCAGAGTAGTGACTTTTTGACGATCTAAGCCGCCATCTGCTCAGGGTTTTGGACGGTTGCTATTAAGTATCGTCGCCCTAGTGGATTGTTCGCGCGAAGATTTCGCCATCTCACGAAAAGTCAAGCACAGAGAGCCGGATGGCGGATCGCATAATCCTACGCGTGATTTTTTTTTCAAAGTGTTGTTTTTTGGGCATGTCAAAAACTGCAAGTTGCATAAAACTAGGCCTGGCAGTTCCTTCGCACAATAAAACCACTTCATAAAAAACAAGCTGCAAGAGTTCAAAAGCATTCCACTGATCCGCCACAAGCAGATCAGTCACAGTGCAGAAACATTCACATGCAGTTTAAGTTTAAATTATAGACCCACTCAGCGGCCGAATTGATGCAAAGTATTTTTTCCTGCCATATTACAGGGCACGTCCTAAGAAGACGGCGGAACCTTGGAGGACACCTCGTCACCGCCATCACCACCGGCAGTAGCTGCGGAGGCTGATGCCGAAGCCTGGCTTGGCGACCCTGGCAGCTCGTATGCTTCATAGTATACGTTCAACTGAGTGCCAAGGGCACACAGTTGATCGTATCCAAGCACGCTCTACCGGATGGCGGCCTCGTCCACCGGCGCACCGTCCTCGCCGCTCTCCGGGATGCCGGAGGTGAGCAGGTCCAGGTCCATCTCGGGATAGTGGGCCTTCGCCAAGGTCAGAGTAGTCCTGGCACCACCCCGAGCAGAGGACTGCTTCCAGTCCGCCATGAGCCCTGGCACCAGCAGCAGCTTCTGGGTAAGCGCAAGGGCGGAGAGGTTGGAAGAACCCGCTATCTGCAGGCTCCCGCACGCTTGGCGACCAGCATTGAGAAGGCCATCAAGCTCCTTCTTCGCTGCGTCGGTGGCCATGCGCAAGCCTTCGGCGGTATCCGCCTCGCCCTGCCCCAAAGCGACTGCATAGCGGAAAAAGAAGATGCGTCACGCACGGCATAGCAGAAATTCAAAAACTTTATGTTATAAGAAGAAATGGTACCTAGCAAGGTGTCCTGGAAGTGATGGAGGAGTTCGTTAAAGCCTTCGCGCCGCTTTTCAAAATCAGCAGCGGCTTTGCGGAGATCCTCTATCTCCTTGTCCTTCTTGAGGTTCTGGCGCTTCTGGTCCTTCAGCTGCTCTTCGAGGAGGGTGTTTGCGGCCAGAGATTTCTGGAGCTGCTGCTGCAGCCCATCCATCGCAATGGCGTGGCCCTCCTCCACCCCCTCAAGTGTGGACTTGAGCTTGGCAACATCTGCATGGCGGAAGTATCAGCACAGTATTGATTGAATAAACATAAGGGAATTAAAACTTGTTGAAGTAAATTACCGCTATTCTCAAGCTGTTGCTGCAAGTCCGCCACAAGAGCGTTTTTGGTTGCCAGCTCCTTCTCTTGCGAGCTGACAACCTGGACCAGGTCCTCTACCACCTTCTTGTAGTTCTGGCCACATAATTTGAAGTGTTAGTCACTCTTAGAGCTTTATGCCGGATAAGTATCCGCCATAACGCTCGGGGGCTACTCACGATGATTTTTTAGTCACTCTCAGAACATCATGATAGATAGAATCCACCATGATGCTCGGGGGCTACTTATGCTGATTTTTTTTTGTCTTCCTAAGAGCTTTATGCCGGATGGTCATCCGCCATAACGCTCGGGGGCTACTCAGTATGAAATTTAAAAGTTCTCTATAGAGCACTGTGAACTACCAGCGCTCGAGGGCTATGCTATTCAAAAACTTACAGGAGTCACTCTTGAAGCCCCATAGCGGATCAAATTTACAAATCCGCCATGGCGCTCGGGGGCTACTGGGAGTACATACCTCTTTGACAAGACTTGTTCTCTGAACAAACGCTGTCATAGCAGATGACACATGGTTACTGGCCTCCTCTTGTAGATTGTCGAGGCGGAAAAGAGCTTCTGATTTCTTCTTCCACTTTGAGGCCTCCCCAGCTCCTGCGTCCATCTGAACCGCTTTTCCGCTAAAACTCACCTTCTTGGCACCTTTAGCGGGGCGATCTGACGCTCCGGCACTTTTCTCTGGAGCATCCGCCATCTTGCTAGCATGCTGGGAAGAAGTGGAAGGCCCAGTTGGGCGAGCAGGAGCGTCCGGTGTAGGTGGAATGGCAGCAGGAGATGGCTTGGCCCTTGGAGGTTTCTGGCCAGGAACTTTTCTTCTTCTATGCACAGAAGTCAGTCACAGATTAGAATAGTCAGGTTATATATGGTATGAAGGCAAGTTATGATTATCCTTACTTCCGCTCTGGCAGATTGATAGTAGCGGAATGCTCGGGCACGGTGTCCAGATGGCCGCAAAGAGCAGGGGACGGATGGCGAGAGAGGACTCTCTTGCCTAGTCCACGAATGCGCCCGCCAGCACCGCGAACGCCACGAGGAACCGCTGTTATGGGCTCATCCGCCACTACCTCCTCCTCCGCCACCTTCTGTCCTTTGGGAGACGAGGATGTCTCGTCCTCATCATCAGTAAGCTCTTTCGTCCGAGGATAACGGACGAGGCGGCTCAGCTCGGAAGGTGGTAGGGAAGAAAGCTGTGGAGAAATACGAAGTTATTTAAGAAAAACCAGCTGTTATGGCGGAATAAGGAGGGACTCACCTCTGGACAACTGCCATTCTCATACATAGGGATCTTTAACTTCAAAGGCTCATCCTGCCCCACCTTAATGATGTTGCGGATTCGAAGCTCGATCTCTTCAGCAGATAGTTCCTCCTTGGAATAGCGCTGAGGATCATCAACTCTGCTATATTCGCACATCAGGGATGGGCGGTATTGAAGAGGCTGAATCCGCCATGAGATCCAGCAGTAAATGGTATCAGCACCTGTCAGTCCAGAGAAGACAAGTTTCGAAATTCGTCGTGAGCATATCTGACATTCATCGTCCATTGAAAAGTCGTCCATGACGCCCCAGCTATCCTGCTCCTCGGCGGGGCCATCAACAAAAGACCGCAGGCCGAACTTCCTTTCAGGAGGGGCCTAGTCAGGCAGATAGAAGAAGGATCCCCGCCATCCCTTTGCGGAGTCATGAGGGATAATGTAGGGGTAGGATTTCCCGCTCCGAGGAACAAAGGAGATCGATCCGCAATTGCGAGGATCTCCGTTCGCATCCCGGTTGTGGCGGATATTAAAGTATAAGCGGAATAAATCTCCGCGTGGGCTGATACCCAGATACCCCTCGCATAGCGCGACAAATCCCGCTAGGGCGGTGAAGCTATTTGGAGCAATGTGGTGTAGCTGTAACCTGTAGTGCCGGAGAACGCCTTTCAGGAAGTAGGATGGCGGAAGACTGAGGCCACGATCAATGTGGGACTTCAGTATGACGACCTCTTTGTCTGAAGGAGCTGGCATTGCTTCACCAGGTTCAACCCGCCATCTGGAGATCTCCTTAGCAGCTATGCGGCCTTCCTGCTCCAGGGAAGATAGAATCTCCTCATTCATATTACAGGAGGTGTCAGTCTCCTCATGAGGTCTCGGGCATGGTGGACTCTGTATCAGAAGACCGCGCTGAGCCCTCAGCAGCTTCGGACTTGGAGGCTTGGCGAGGCAATTCCGGTTCCATGGCGGCTAGCGGTGTGGCGGTAATAACTTCCAAGATTTCAAGCGAGGATGAGGAAGACGAGGCCAGCTTGTGGCAGGAAGCGTCGCCGGCGGTGAGGATTTTCCGCGGTGGCTCGTCGGAGACGATGGAGCTCTCGTGGCGGCGCTGAAGAGAGAGAAAGCGATGGGGCGAATGAGGGGTAAACCGGCCGGGGGTGAGAGGCCGGGGTATATATAGACCCCGGGCCTCGAGATTCGTGCCCGCCATCACCACCGCTCGTCCCGATCGCAGAAACCCTAATCCGGTGACACGTGTCCAGGGGTAAAAAAGTAACTTGGCGAAAACAGTGCATGCACTGTAAATCTTGCCCTAGAAGGAACTACGTACCGGAATTTACGGCGGATTTCCATGGTATGATCCAACGGATCCCGAAAATCTCGCTAAGATAACTACGTCGCTTGATCCGTTATTTACGGCGGATTAATAGATGGAAGAAGGAACATCAAGATGACCGCCATCCCAGCACAGAAGGGAAGAAGAGCTATGGCGGAAGTAACTCACCAAGACTATGCATGGCGGATGTGGATGGCAATCTTGAAGTTCCCTGGGGGCTACTGTTGGGGATATACCAAATAGGTATACCAGCGACGTAGTCCTAAATCAGCAAGCCAGGGTGGCCCATCAGGGGTGGTATGGCAGACTTGCTATACCGGGCGGCCCAGTTGCTGAAGTTGCCACGGCAGTACTGGATGCAGGCGCTTATGGCGGATCCTTAGACAGGCCCATGGCGGATCCTGACGACAGGCCCATGGCGGATCCGGAGACGGCCCATGGCGAGTTACCTTGATGTACACGCATAGGACTTAGTCTAGGACTCCAAGTTGTATCCGCTCCGGTACCAACGTGTAGCTCACGCCAGGCGCCTTTATAAGCCCGGCGTGGAGCAGCCCTTGAGGCAGAAGTTCTAGTCATACGGCCAATCGCATAGCGAAACAGCCAACCTCATCATTGTAATCGAGCACTTGTTGCCATATAGTGAATTATAGCAGCACGTAGGATCTCGCCACCGTCGCGGGATCTGAAGCTGGGTAAACTCGTGCTACCACCGTCCTGGATCGCTCCTCCGTGTTCACCCCCTTCCACAAACCGCCATACCCCTACCTCTATGGCAGATCTGTTGACGAAACCACGACAGGTGGCTTCATCCCAAGACTTTTGCACAACCTCTTTGAATCCTGGCATTTTGGCCCAAAAGTTCTCGAACTTGAAAGAGTGTGGCTTTTTAGGGCCTCGGGCACAAGCTAGAAGGAGCGGGCAATGATCGGAGAGGGACGATGAAAGAGCATGGAGGATGTGGTCACTAAGGGCGATGTCGCAATCATGGTTGCAAAACACGGCATCAAGCTTGCTCAAGGTGGGGTTTAGCCTCTCATTGCTCCATGTGAAACGGCGGTTTTGAAGCGGGATTTCATTGAGCTCGCAAGCTTGGAGCGTGTCGCAGAAGCGGTTGAGGCGTCTTCGGTTGATATTTCCTTTATTTTTGCCGCGGGCATGGTAGATTTGGTTGAAATCTCCATTGACAATCCATTTCGTCCCCGGCGGAGGCTTGTGCGCTAAAAGCTCTGGAAAAAATTCATCTTTGCGGCTACTTCTTGTTGGCCCATAGACCGAGGTTAGCCGGAAGGAGAAGTCCGCTCTAGTACTCTTCAGTGTCAGGGAGATACAAAAGGAGCCGATGGCAATATCTGAGCCCTGAAGCAGGCTATCATCCCATAGGACTAGCACACCTCCTTTAGTTCCAATCGCCGGCAGCTGGGCAAAAGCACGTAGCCGGAACCCACCAACAAAAGCAGCAGAGGCTGCATCAATGTTCTGGAGCTTGGACTCTTGGAGACAAGCAATCGAACAGGAGGAGGCTGAAATTGACTCGCTGACAGTGGAGCAGCGATCAGGGTCGTTTAGGCCGCGGACGTTCCAGCTGAGCAGGGCAAGCATCTCCAGGAACGTGTCACTCATAATGGAAACAAAGAAAATTCCATAGAAATAGCTCAGATACACTGCTGCATCTCTAGATAGAATGCAACAAACAGGTTCTAAAGTAAACAGACCAGACCCAGCTCCAGGGCCAGCTCGCAGGCATGGCAACATATGACGAGTTCGCTAACATAAAAACAAACAGGGACTCAAACTGACAGTTCTTGGCACATATGGTTACGCCGCTGGAACAACATCCTCCTGGATTTCAAGGTCCTGAGCTCCTGGGCCACCAAATCTGATCAGGGCCTCTTCGACTGCGTGGGCGCGCTCGCAATCCATTTTGAACATGGCGCGGAGGGCAGCGATGGCGGACGGCGGCAGCTGCTGTCGAAACAGCTGAACAAAGTCTTGACGAGGTTATTTTAAGCTGTGATGCAATTTGTTCCTGCATTCTTGTTTCAATTTTTTTAAACAAAACGGGCAATTTTGCCTCATTTTATTTAAAAAGTAGAAGAGAATTGACCGGTTCATTTGCAGGGGAACCGGCCAAAAACCCGTACAATGCACCAATGTCGTCATGAAACACGACCATATGGACACACCATCACAGCCAACCTGGCTACCCACATGAGACACAGACACATAAGGAGAGCCGCATCAAGCTTGCCACACAGCGTCATCGTCATCACTCCTCCACGAGCCAGCGACTCCGACTTCACCGGCGGCAACCCAATCAGAGCTTCACAAACGGCGCCGGATCCCATGCCGGCCCATGCCACCAATTGGCCACACGCGCCAAGGACAGACAGCTCCAAATCAGACGACGGGCTTCACATGGGAGTTATGCTGGTCTTGCGCCGACCGAGCACTCTGCAAACCACCCGCGACCGGTTATCGTCGCCGCAGAGATGCCACCGCAGCTCCGACTCCACAGCAGCACAACATAGCAGAAGAACCCATCGGACACGTCGGGTAAAACCGACTAACGAAGCCCCGCCTCGACCCATCTTCCGCTCGAGTCATCATCTTTGCCAAACTGCACACCTGGACCTCACACAGCAGCCCGACAACCACCACCATCCCACAATCCCTGACTGCAGGCAACTCCGAGACGATGCCCCCAACAAGGAAGAGACATAAGACGAGGTTATTTTAAGCTGTGATGCAATTTGTTCCTGCATTCTTGTTTCAATTTTTTTTTGTCCCTGCATTATGGCAATAGCTTGAGGATCCACACTAGGGTCAGTAGGTAGAACTAATTCAGTTAACAATGGAGGAGGTCTTCCAAGTGTAACGGTGGTTTAAAGCTTGTGCTATACCACCACTCAGCTATTGCGAGCCACTTGTGCCACTTCCTGGGGGTACCGAGAAAGCCATAGAGCATACATATATTTTTCCAAGCATTGACTCTTTCAGCCAGACCATCAATCAGTAAGATGAATGTAATTTATGACGAACAATTCTTGCTATATAAGGTACTAGTGAAGATTATGTCCCTGATCCAGCAAACTCGGACTATTTTCTGACTTAACTGAACTGAACTGAACTGAATCTAGCACCGTTGTTGCATTTTTTTCATAGAATACAACTGGGGTTTGAGAATCAATTAATTTCTTCCAAGAGGGGCATATATAAAAGAAAATGCCTATCGCCCATTCTGTAGATAATATGCTTTCCAATCTTTATATTTTTTCAAGGAAGTTTCCGAGGTACGAGTGCACACCCGGACAGGCAGGATGTCCTGCTAGATTTCTTCCCATCTTGGAGGCAGTTGCAGCCATAAGATAGAGCTGTCCGGAGAACGACATGAGAGTGAGAGCTCCGCTGCTGCTTGGGTTCTTTCCTCGCCGCCGGAGCTCTATTTTACATCTGGGAAACACGAAGCTCATTCATGGCAGATACCTTCTGCAAGCGAAGAGAACGGCATGGAGAATCTGAGGCGCGAATCATTGGGGAGACAGGTGGATATTATGAGCTAGTACAGGACTTGGTTGTTGCGGTGTTGCCAAAACAGGCAAATAGTTATACCAGCAAGCAGGAGATGATCACTGTCACTTGCCCTGTATGGGTACATGGAGATTTGTCGAACGGGGAGCTAGCGCACACACCGACACTGTACAGTAACAGTATCCTAGTACTACTAGGCCACGCTGTCACGGTCGTCGTGGCCAGATAAGGGCAAGCCCAGAAGATGATGGGGGCGGGCACGGGAACGCTTCCATCAACAGGTGACCCAAGCGAATGTGGTGATCCAACTTTCGACCGGAGTGACACTGTAGCGACCTCTCGTGCGCCCATTACTTACTTAAGGATATGCCTATCATACCGTGTCATGTGGGCACGTATGGTATGGATCACGAGAGGAGAGGTGCCCCATGCTTGGAAAG
Organism: Dactylis glomerata; assembly: GCA_007115705.1. Classification (NCBI taxonomy): domain Eukaryota; kingdom Viridiplantae; phylum Streptophyta; class Magnoliopsida; order Poales; family Poaceae; genus Dactylis; species Dactylis glomerata. Next base: position 2,385,397 of record QXEO01001278.1, on the reverse strand, counting down.
ATATTTATTTTGGAATGCCTTACTTTTATGTTTGGCAAATATCCATTTATAATTTAGACATGACGAATTTTGTTGAAATCTTCACGAGAACGATAACTTCTCTGTAGCTTCCATGTACAACTTATTGATCCAACCAGATATTCCATTTGACAAAATTAATAATAACAGGTTTTGGAAATTGAAGATTCTATTATGTATAAAGGTATTTGGATGGTACCTACATAAAGAAGTCATCTTAACCAAAGACAATCTGGTAAAACGGAATTGACATGGTTGTAGAAAATGTGTTTTTTGTCATCAAGATAAAACAATTAAACACCTTTTCTTTCAATGTCATTTTGCACGCTCTGTATGGTCAGTCATCCAAGTAGCTTCTGTTAGGAATATGCAACATAGTATTCCTCAGGGCCAAAGGCCACATATATAGTACATATACAGGTGTGCAAATATGCAGGAAACCTCCTAACAAGTGGAGAAACTACAATATACATATATACATCTAACACCCCCCTCAAACTCATGGTGGATCCACAACACTGAGTTTGGAGAGAAAGAAACTATGCTGTGCTCTAGTCTGTGCCTTTGTAAAGAAATCCGCTAATTGCAACTCGGAAGGCACATAGTGGAGCGTAATCACCTGATCATGCACACTAGCACGTGTATAAAAGGCATCAACACCAATATGCTTGGTAAGCTCATGCTTTACCGGATCATGTGCAATACTGATAGCACCTGTACTGTCAGACAAGAGTGTAGTGGGTGTCGTAACAGAGACCCCAAAGTCAGCAAGTAACCATCGCAACCAGGTCACCTCAGTAGTCAACAAGGCCATAGCTCGCAACTCAGCCTCTACACTCGAATGGGAAACTGCAGTCTGTTTCTTCATTTTCCATGCAATGAGCGAACCACCAAGAAACACATAGTAAGCAAAAAGTGAACAACGATCCATAGGATCACTCGCCCACGTAGCATCCGAGTAGGCCTGGAGCTGGAGAGAGCTGGAATGAGGGAAGAAAAGACAACGAGTGATCGTGCCAAGAAGGTAACACAGAACACGGAGGAGATGACTATAGTGAACAGTGGTAGGAGCTGAGACAAACTGACTCAGAATATGAACAAGATAAGAGATGTCGGGACTAGTGACAACAAGATAGACAAGACTCCCAACAAGATGACGATAACGTGTCGGGTCAGGGAGAGGATCACCATCACTAGCACGAAGCTGGACATTGAGCTCCATAGGAGTCTCAACAGTGCGCTCATCCCCAAGAGCAGCACGAGCAAGAAGATCCTGGATATACTTTTCCTGTGAGATAGAAAAACTATTAGAAGTGGAGGAAACCTCAATCCCAAGAAAGTAGCAAAGAGGACCAAGATCAGTCATAAGAAAATGGTCACGAAGATGAGCCTTAACAAAGGCAATATACTCAGAGTCATCACCAGTGATGATCATATCGTCAACATAGAGGAGAAGAAGAGTGCATCCACGAGGAGAAATGTGAACAAACAGCACAGGATCATGAGCGCTAGGGGAGAAACCAACAGCAGTCACCACAGAGGCGAAACACTCAAACTAGGCGCGAGGGGCCTGTTTCAGGCCATAAAGAGAGCGCCGAAGACGACAAACCATCCCATCAGGAACAGAATACCCCGGAGGAGGCTGCATGTAAACCTCCTCACGCAGCTCACCATAGAGAAAAGCATTCTGAACATCAAGCTGAGACACAGACCAGTGGCGAACAGAGGCGACAGCAAGAAGAGTGCGCACAGTGGTCATATGAGCCATAGGAGCAAAAGTCTCATCATAGTCACGGCCCTGCTCCTGCTGAAATCCACGAGCCACAAGACGCGCTTTATAGCGCTCAAGAGTTCCATCAGAGCGGGTCTTAATTTTGTAGACCCACTTGCACGTGATAGGACGAACACTGGGAGGAGGAGAAACAAGATCCCAAGTGCCAGTGCGCTCAAGCGCAGCAATCTCCTCGGCCATGGCAAGCTGCCATTCGGGATGACGCTCAACATCCCGATAAGAAGTCGGCTCGAGGGCAACAGAAGGACCGTACTGGCTCGGAGAGTAACGATCAGGTGGACGACACTGACGAGCAGGAAGAGGAGAGGGAATCTCATCAGAAGAAGAAGACACATCGGACGAAGAGGAAGAAGGGACATCAGGGGAAGTATCCGGAACAGTAGAATGTCGAGAATAATGAAAGGGAAAAGGAGACAAAGGAGAGTTGGATGGGCTATCAGAAGAGGAAGGTGGAGAACCAGGTGATGAGGAGGACGACGGGGTCGAAGGCGAGACATCGGCAATAATGGGTCCTGAAGGAGGAACAATAGAAACAGGGGAGGTGTGTCAGGAAAAAGGAGAAAAGATATATCCTCCATCGGGTAGGTCGAGGAGGTGGGGCGAGGATAGAAAGGACGCGTCTCATCAAACGTGACATCACGAGAAATGCGCATCCGACGACCAACAGGGTCCCAACACCGATAGCCCTTATGCTCATCACTGTATCCAAGAAAAACACACTCAACAGACTGAGCGGTCAGTTTGGTGCGTTCGCAAGGGGCAGGGAGAACATAGCAAACGCAACCAAACAAACGAAGCGTCGAATAATCAGGAGAACGACCAGAGAGACGCTCGAGAGGAATACCACCCTGCAGGGCGGCAGAAGGCTGAATGTTAATGAGATAAGCTGATATAGAGACAACCTCAGCCCAGAAATGCGGCGGAAGAGAAGAAGCAATCATCATGGCACGAGTGGTCTCAAGAAGATGACGATGCTTACGCTCAACAACGCCATTCTGAGCATGTGCGCCCGGACAGGAGAACTGAGCAAGAGTTCCCTGCTCAGCAAGAACACCACGCAGCTGCTTGGAGATATACTCACCAGCAGAGTCAGCACAGAACACACGAATAGGCGTAGAAAACTGAGTGAGGACCATGGCCACAAAACGCTGATATAAGAGCACCTCACTGCGAGAACGCATAAAATACAACCAAGTGTACCGGGAAAAGTCATCTATAAATAGAATATAGTATCGATGGCCCCCTTTCGAAGCGAAAGGAGCCGAACCCCAAACATCAGAATGAACTAAATCAAAAGGATGCTGAGATACAGACGCGCTGGTAGGATAGGGTAACTAAATCTGTTTGCCCAACCTACAGCCCTGACAGTTTAAAGACACATCTCCTGAGACAGACCCTAGAAGACCACGATGAACTAATGACGATAGGCGAGAGCCACAAAGATGACCAAGACGATGATGCCACTGCTGAAAAGAGCCGGTGATGGAGACGACGACCGCAGGAGAACTGGCAGGAGAGGTGGCAGCGGAAGGAACACGAAGCCAGTCTAACTCCCAAAGCCTCGAAGAGTCACGGCGGCGAGGGCCAGCTCCAACTAGGACCTGTGTGTGACGATCCTGAACAGCACAAGAATTCGCGTCAAGAATGACGCGACAACCAGAATCAGTGAGCTGGCTAGCAGAAAACAGGTTCATCTTAAGACGAGGAACATGAGAAATGTCAGGAACAGAAAAGGAGGAAGTAGAAAGGGTGCCTCGACTAGAAACAGGAAGAGAGGTACCATCAGCAGTGAGAACATTAACAGGAGAAATGAGAGACCGAAGAGTGGACAGAATAGAAGAATCATAAGTCATATGGAAGGAAGCTCCAGAATCCAGATACCACGGGGATGTACCTGACTGTGTAAAAGGTGGTGGTCGCGCAGTGCTAGGAGAATCAGTCACAGAACCAGCAGTGCCCGTCGAAGGAGAACCTGTAGCGGCGAGTAGACCACGAAGACGACTGATAAGATCCTGATCAGTGGGGGCAGCTGCAGAAGAGCCTGATGAACCAGAAGACACACGAGCCTGGTGCTGGCAACACAAACTGGGATCCCTTGTATAACAGTTGGACACAGTGTGTCCATCCCTGTTGCAGTAGGTGCAGTGGCGAGAAGGATGACGATGCTGCTGGTGCTGACTCGAGCCCTGACCCTGAGGAGTGGGTAAAATCGGTGGAACTGGCGACCGCAACTGAGTCGAGGGTGCAGGCGACGGAGGAGGACCATGAGCAGCAAGCACAAAAGGAACCTTAAGAAAACTAGCACCACGGAGGCGAGTCTCCTTAGCCCGAAGCTCAGACAGCACCTCAGAAATCAGAACACGACCACGAGCAAGCAGCTGCGCACGGCGGGGCTCGAACTCCTTGCAGAGCCGAGATAAGAACTCATAGACGCGCTGAAACTCCAAGTCCGAGCGCACCGTCCGACAACATGGGCAGGTGGCACAAACCGCAGTGCGAAGAGAGTCAAGCTGACACCAAATAGCAGCACTCTGGGTGTAGAACTCATCAATAGTAGACTCACCCTGCTGAAGAGCATGCTCCTGATGAACCACAGAGAGATAAAGAGCATCCCCGGATGGCTGATAGCGCTGACGAAGATGAGCCCACATGTCAACAACAGTAGGAACACCCATAAACTTAGAGGAAAACTGTGGCAGAACACTAGAAGTGAGAACAGCAGCAGCACGAGCATCCTCATCCATCCATCCACTGAGTGTAGGCTGTCAGATCCAGCCGATAGGTCTCAAGGGCACTAGAGTACTGCTGAAACTTCAGCTCATACGCAGCAACAACACTCCTATCAGCACTCTCAGCAGCATCCTTCTCAGCCTGAGTAGCTTCTTCACCAAGAACATGCGGAGTCGGCGGAATTGGAGCCAGAGGAGCAGTGGGGCACGGCGGACAGGAGACCTCGCCGGAGAGCACACCCCATAAACGGAGACTGCGCATGTGAATGCGCATAAAGGTAGCGAAATCAGGGTAATTCGCGCCATCAAAAATCACCGGGCAGCGAGGAATCGCAACATAGCCCGATGAGGAAGACATCTCTCTCTCTCCTTTTTTTTTCTTGGAAACAAACAGTCAACGCCTCAAATCAGATCGCGATCTGCAACAATCGGAGGCGGGAGCCGGGCGGCGATGGGAGCCGGGCGGCGATGGGAGCCGGGCGGCGACGGGAGGCGGGGAGGCCGGGCGGCAACGGGGGCCGGGCGGCGACAGAGAGCCGGCAGCGGCCGGCGGCGACGAAGACGGGGCGGGGCCGGGCGGCGACGGTAGAGAGAGGGCGAGAGCCGGCAACAGCCGGCGGCAGCGGTCGGGGGAGGAGGGCCGCGGTGGCGGCCAACAAGAAGGACGGCGGCGGCCAGGGGGAGATGGCCGGTGGATGTTGCAAAACGGTGTCTAACCTAGCTCTGATACCATGTTAGGAATATGCAACATAGTATTCCTCAGGGGCCAAAGGCCACATATATAGTACATGTACAGGTGTGCAAATATGCAGGAAACCCCCTAACAAGTGAAAAACTACAATATACAGATATACATCTAACAGCTTCAACCTTATATCCGCCACGTAGTATTGCCAATATTTTTGGAAATTGGCTTAACGATATATACCATAGGTTCAAAAAGCATATTAGGGTGGAAGCGATTGCCTTTATTTGGTCACTATAGCTATGTAGAAATGATAAAGTGTTTAACGATAAACAATCTTGTATTTTGCAGGTTATATACCGAGGTATCAGTACTCTCCGTTGATGTTCCTCTCTTCATAGGGTGGAGGACCGCGACCTCTTTACGGATGCCTGTACGCGATTGGAGACTACGGCGAGGGATACTTTAAGGATGGCCAATATAGTCTTCGCATCGGTCCCTCAGTTTAGGCGAGATTATAATTGCTCATCATGATATGTAATTTTGCCTTTTTCTCAGTTCTTGACTGTGGTTTGGGCTGTGTACATCCTAGTTATGCAAAGGCCGAGTGTAATACTTAAAATTTAAGTAATAAAGCACTTTTTATCGAAAAAATATATTACATTTCAACTCGTGTCACCACACTTCAAGCGGAACCCGAGATCCGGTGTTTCAAATTGGACGACGGCGGTGTCAAGTTATCGTTCAGCGTCGCATTCCCTCTTAGGGGTATCGTGTTGGAGATGGATCCGGTCAAAGGGACCTAGGGTCTCTGCTGTGGCAGGATATCCAATATAGATGCCAGCGCGATCTTGTGACCAGATATAATATTTAAACATTTTAAATAATAAAGCGTCTTTTATAAAAAAAAGCAGCTAACATTTAAAAAGGGACATTTTATGGTACATCAATGCATCCTGGACCATCCAATCGGCTTGATCCTACGGTCCAAATTTAATACACTATCTCAAATTTTTCGTAGTATATTTCGTCCCGAGGGGCATTTTTGGCATAATACTATTTAAATCATGCATCCAATTTTCCGATTAACGTTGTAATTTCACTTACAAGTAAAACTGTGATTTTATCCCTAATGTTTTGGCAGAAATTATCAAATGAACTACTGTCCAAAATTGAACCGATTAATTTGGACCGTCCGATTGAACCATAACACATATAGATGTGTAATCCGTTGCACCGCCTTTAAAAAAAACTTCAAACCTAGTGGTCGACCTTATTACAGTTTGAAGTGCAGTACGGTTTGAATTTGATGGCTGCCAGTTCTAAAGAGTTCAAACAAATAAATTACTAGAGCACTCGGCGAGCAAACAAATCTTCACCACTGATCTCCCATCAACAAATCCTCATGAGCAATGCAACACACATACAGGTGGTACAAATGATAATCCATCTCCTAGAGTAGTCTGCACGTACGAATGGAAATCACAAGCAAAACTCCATCAACAACATCTCGATCCTAGTTAAGCACGATCGCCTGAATCTGCATGAAATCTAGCCATCTATTCCTTTGTCAGGAAGCTCGACCGATCACGAGATGGAGTTCCTCCACCTCCGTTGCGCTTTCCTGGCCGCCTCGCCGGGAGCTCCTACGTGGCCACCAGGCCCAGCCTCGGCGCCCGTCATCTTGGTCAGCCTCCCCAGCTTCTTCCACCCGTTGCTCCACGCCGATGGCCCCTGCTGCTGCTGCGCCTTGCCGCCGCCCATCTTTGCGCCGGGGCCGGCTGCCGGCGACGGCTCCACCTGCTTCTGGAGCGCGTCCATGTCGTGCTGCAGCTCCAGGTACTTGGCCTTCATGCTCTCCAGCTCGAACTTGAGCGTGTTGATGTCCTTCTTGGCCGCCGCCCACCCCTCCTGGAACGACTGCGGCGTGGCGTCCAGCAGCTGCCGCCGCGTCGGCACCGAGGAGGAGGCCAGCACCCCGTCCGCCCCTCCCGCCTTCAGCGCCGATGACCTCGCCAGCGCGTTGCTGATCTTGACCTGCTCGGAGAAGAGCACCTGCACCACCACCCGCAGCGGCAGCCGCTCGTTCTGCGCCGCGTGCATGCACGCGTCGAACGACAGCTTCTGGCAGTCCATCACCCTGCACAGCCGCTTCCGCTCGTGCTCCGTCAGTGTCGGGTGCGCCTTCAGGTACGAGTCCACGGCGCGGTACAGCCCGTCGTCGCAGGCGCGCGCGGACTCCGGGAGCGACTCGGCCAAGACCTGGAACTTTGTCAGGGACAGGTTCCGGTCGCGGGACACCTCCGAGAGGTAGCTGTCCAGAAGCCGGGCGACGCGCGCCTTGGCGTTCAGCCCCGACGACGATGACGCCGAACCCACGCCGGCCGGCGGCAACCTCGCGCTCGCGGCGGAACTGTAGTACTCTGGCTCCCCGCGGCCTGGGCTGGACGACGACACCTGGTCCGTCTGCTCCTGCACCAGGAAGTGCTCCACGAGCCGCTGCACGAGGTCGACGTCGTAGGCGGTGTCGGCACGGCCGACGGACGGGATGAGGAGGTCGGGAAGCGCCGCCTGCTCGAGCTGCATCCCGACGCGCTTCTCGAGCTCCGTGACGAGGGCTGGGGCGGCCTTGAGCATGATGGCAAGGCGGAGCAGGCGGAGGAGGAAGCTGCAGGACACGCTGTCACGCTGCGGGGGGATAATGCTGATCAGGCTCTCTACCACCATGCGCTGCTCCCGCGCCGACGCGCTCGTGGCCGCGTCGTCCTTGCCGCCCGCGCCGGCGATGATCATGTGGAGGCCGCCACCAGCGGAGACCTGCGCCCATGGCTCGTCAGCGACGCCACCGAGACCGCCACCATGGGCGACGTCCTTGGTGAGCCCCGGGAGCCATTTCGACGCGTAGTGGGTGATCGACGCGCCGATGAGGTCGAACCGCATACCTATCAGCATCCAAAATATCAAATGCAAATATATTTCCTGATAGTCCAATAACATTAAATTAAATGAAATTGTACGTATTCATATTTTTTCATATACACTTCATCAAAGTTTATAAAGTTTGATTTAACCAAAACTAATAATCATCCCAATGTGGAAAGGAGATAGGCAGGTAGCACTAGCATAGTGGTACTCAGTTACTCACTCCGTTCCATAATTTTTGACTTTATAGTAGTTCAAGTTTAAACATATTTGAATAACATTCACACCAAGAAAACAAACAGATTAATTTTGTGTAATCCGAGAACAATGTGCAGGGCCACGTCCCAACTTTGGCACGCAAGAGTTTATGGAAACTTAAGTCACATGAATCAATTCAAACTTTTTTCTAGTCATGCAAGAGAGTTGCATGTGTATTCATTAAGGTTAATGATACACTGCCAAAAAATGAAAGTCGATGATCCACAACTAGAAGATGACTGACGAGACATCAGACGTATAACAACGACTGTAAACGAGAATCATGCACTTCAAAACCTATAAGCTAACCGCAACAAACACGACCTAATTAACGCAATTTGCTAAAAACATTTGGCAATGGTCCAATTAACGCAAGGACAGTGCTGAGCGTCCCAGGGGATAAAACCCCCGAATTCCCTAGGTCCAGACGCTGACACGTGTCCACTTATCTCCCTCAATTTTGCTTTTTCTTCTATAAAGTACCAATATAGCAAAGAAGTTTCGTTCGGAGCAAAATCTATTCCCATCAGAATCTCACAAAATCCCACTTTTGCTTCTATAATGTATCAATATAGCAAAAAAATGTTTTATTCGGAGGAAAACCAATCGTTATTGTAGCAAAAAAGGTTTGCCGACGAAACACACAATACTTGCCGGAGACCTCGTAGCAAAAAAAGTGTACTACTATAGGAAAACCGATCTCTTCAAAGACATCAACGAAGACTACACACAAAAAATCCTTACAGGAGATCTCGCCGGAGACCTCGTCGGAGACATCATAGCAAGACTTCTAATATTGCAGAAAGACCGACCTCACCGGAGACATCACTAGAGATATTGTACCAAAAATGTTGTACTATAGTAGCAAAATCAAAGAACAATTGTAGCAAAAAAGAATATATAATTGTAGCATCGCATTTTTTTGACTTTACCGAGTGAACCCACCACACCCCAACCCTAAGTTCGTCACCGGCGTACTCCAAGCCCTAAGACCACACCGCACATGCAACTCTAAGGTTTTCTTCCTCGCCTTCGTTAGCGACGCCGCGACCAGCCGCGCCGCTCGTCTTTGGCGAGGTCCTTGCCTCACCTCCGTCAGTGACGCCTCGGCCGGCCGCCGTCCCCGTCATCGGTGAGGGCTACACGGTCTTCTTCCTCCCTTCATCCTCTCCGGTCACTTTCTTCCTCTCCTCCGCCTTTCCTCCCCGACCAGCACTAACGGACCGGCCCACACCCGCGTTGGGGGTGTGCGACGCGGGGTTGGCCGAGCATAGGGTTTGCCTACATTTGTAGAGTACATACGAAGTATATGGGAAATAGATCGGGGCATCCATGGACCATGAGGCATGGGGCCTAACTTCACTGTTCAGAACTAGTACTTGATTGAGTCCCTGACTCCCTGTCATGTCATTAATTTGATCAAGCCGCGCATACTGTATTTCACTGTTTGCAGGAACACTTCCTCATAAAATTTTGTTCTTCTCGCATATGGAAACAATAATTTTCTTTTGGGAGGCAATTTAGTTGAGTAGTCAGCGCATATTTGAACCATAACCACAAATTTCTAAGCTTTCTAACAGAGATGACTACTATTTATTTTACTGAGTTTATGTCTATATCTCAGACTTGTTAGTCCACTTAGAAATAGCAAGTTCGATTAAGATTTTCCACTTCTTTCTTTTTGACAGAAGATTTTCCACTTCTGTGTTTAGCTGGGATGGTTCGTAATTACTGGTAACTTCAATTGTAGTACTCCCTCCGATAAAAAAATAACTGTTGGTGAGTTAGTATAAACTTTATACTAAGTTAGTACAAAATCACTAACAATTATTTCTGATCGTATGGAGTATTTCTTACTGGCGTGATCAGAAATATCAACACCGTCATTTTGCTCTAAAAGTCCCTTAATTTCGATCATGAGGTACACGAAGCTCGTTTTATTTTATTATAAACAAAACTCATTTTAAAAGCTCAAACGTTTTGAGAAAACACACAAGTACACAGGCATGTCTAGTACTAACAGTGCAGATTGCAGATTAGTGGTGGTCATTTAGAAGACCATTTTTTTGTAGTATAACTGTATAAGCATCGTCGTTACCTTTGACCTTGATGGCAGTGACGACGCGCACGAAGTGGTCGATCCTGAGCACGGACACGTCCTCGAACCACCAGTCCGCCGGCGGCACTGCCTGCCGGCTGGGGCTCGACTCCTTGGAGTCCCCTCCGCCAACGTTCCACCGTGGGCTCGCCGTGCCGCCTCCGCTCCTGGGCGGCCTGCCGCCGCTGGCGCCGGTGTACGCCCACCGGACACCCCTGGGATTCGCGCAGGCCTTCCACGCGATGGACTCGCTGCACCGTCGCACGATCTGCAGGTTCTCGGCCCACGGCGAGAGGCCTTCGCAGCTCTTGAGCACGACGATGGAGTCGCGCCACGAGGAGAGCACCACGTAGCTGAGGAAGGCCTCCGTCTTGAAGATGAGGTTCCCCTCCTCCAGGTCCTCCGTCATCTCCAGGTACTCGGCGGCGCAGCGCAGCCCGGAGATGTTGGACGCCGTCAGGTCGACCGCCATGCCGTAGCAGAACCTTGCCGCGAGCTCGAACGAGTCCGCGCCGCCGGGGAGGTCGTCCAGGTCCGCCACCGAAGTGTCCGGGTCCACGGCCGCCGCCGGCGAGGCGGACTCGTAGATCACGCGGCCCATCTTGCCGCTCCGGGAGATCATCGGGTACTGCTTGTTGGTACGTAGCCGTATGTGTACGTGCAAGTGCAACCATGTAATTAATCAGTCGTATGCCAAAAGCGGAGTTAGTTTGGACAAAATTAGGAGCAAATTGAGAAAGTAAAAAGCTTCTATTTGTGGCATTGCGCACAGGTAGAATGCCCAATGATTGAGCTGCCGACAGTAGCATAGTACGTACTCGTCTGGCAGTCTCGCGAATTCTGGATGATTATATTCTGTAGCAACAAATGAAAGAAGTACCTTGTGAAGATTGAAGCTCACATCCCCCACCTTGACGAGCAAATCGCTGGGGATATCGCTGTTCACATACCTGCTCAAATTACAGGAAGAAAAACAAGACGACGATGAGGTGAACTGCATGCAAGGAACTCGTCCAGCTTGGGCAAGTAAATTAAGCAAAAAAGAACAACTCGATCCACGACGATCCCACATACCAAGACTGATCTCTGCGAACGAAGCCGTCGCTCTTGACGGCATCGTGCCGGTCGGAGCCGCCGAGGACGGGGACGAGCCCCCGCTCGCCGGCGTCGCTCTCCGATTCCCACATGCTTCTCCTCCTCTACGCCGGTCTTATCTTCTGCAGCAAAAACCAAGATAGCGATGAAATAAACATACATGGCCGCACGTTTAAAATCTCACACAGTTCACAACGGGCAAATATGTAGGTACACCCACGTCAAATATGCACAAAAGCTAAACGATTTTTGCTGGATGCTTTCAGACATACGTGTAGCTAGAGTTTGTTCTTCTGATCTTGCGGCAGCAGCAGCTGGATTTCAGAGCGAGGAGAGAGGCCGTGCAACTGCAAGCTAGCGGAGTGAGTACTGATTAGGGTGATGTTGGAAATTGTGGAGTGAATCTAGCTGAGTGTGTGATAGGAGAAGAAGAATGTGGATTGGTCCCGATCGATGAGGTTTATGGGGCGAGGGAGGGCGACCACATGGAGTGTTTGTTTGCTTGCAGCTGCCCAGGGACCTGGCTATTTAGCCCACTACCCCTCGGCGAGGGACCTAGCTATGTTGCCCAGCCTCTCCCCTAATCCTCCATCCTCCATCGACGTCGCTCTAACCTTGCTGCGTAATTAGTGACGTGAAATACTATATCTCCCTTGTTTGAGCACCCATGGCGCTAGCTCCACAGGTGTCTCTTTTGCTGTCGCAGGCAGCGCCAATCCTGTGCTTTCGGCCGTTCAATCGAAGCGACTGATGGTCGGTTGTGATTATCCGCAAACAGGAGCACACTCCGTCAATCAAAACAGAAAAGAGGAAAGGAGCACACGTTTCCGGCCACTTAAGCTCTCAGCAACAGCGTGGGTGGTTAATGTGAACTGTTGGTTTTCTGACTGAATGATGTGCAAAATGCACAGCACCTGGTTGGTAAAGAGTCGAAGTTACGAGAAATTTCCGGTGGGCCGTGAAATCATATCCTTTTCATGTAAAAACCATGTGTCCCCTTGAAGACAGATGTGCCGTACCAGTCGGCATCGTTCGACAGGAGACGGCGACGTAGCGCACTGCGTTGCCATTCCTCCGGCGATATGTACGTCCATCCACACTGTCACATGACTACAGCGACATTGTTTTTTCCTGTACTCTTCCGTGTTTTGAGCCCTTGAATTAATTGCCTCACCAAACATTTGGTTAACCAAACATTCTAAATATTTCCCAAAAAGATTGCAAGCCCGTGAGAGGTGAACTTTGGCTAAAACATAAGCTAGAGTTGGTAAGGAGCCAATTGGCGCCAAACAACCATCTAAAGGAATACCAAAGTTTGGTCATAGTCAAAAAAAATCGGGAAGGTATACTGTGGCCACGAACCACATATACCCATTGTAAGACAATTCATACCATGAGTTGCATCTTAACAAGCTGACTCCACATATTTGTTTTGCAAATAACGATCTATTAATAATCATCAACAACAGTACAAAGAATGCTAAAAGTAATACAAATTACAAATAGGTCTTCAACCATCTAGCCACGACTACAGACACTAGCACGAGCTGAAGGCACGCTGACATCCTCTCCTCTCCATCACAGGAGCCGAGCAAAAGCTTGTCGTTGTAGAGATTCTTATAGAAAACAGACGGTAATTAAGTCATCGTGCTAAGGCCCTAAAGGACCAACACACTGGAATAGTAACCATCGCCAATGATCACAATCGTAGATTGAAAGAAACTGGCCCGAAAGCACAAAAAACTGACAAGATCCCAGAAGATCCATCACTCCACGCGTTCTCCGCCAGTGCTAGACGCACAACCAAAGCGAGGATGGGATGTAGATGATCTTATTCTAGCTTTAGGATGTAACCATTGCCTCACTATCACAAATAAGACACTGAAATACAAGATAAAAAGAAAAAGGGAACCCTCCCGTCAACGAGGGGTCGTGTTCCGCCACACCTCCAAGGCCACTGTAGGCGGAGCGGAACTGTGGCATAACCGACGGGAGGGGGGGGGGGGGGGGGGCAAAACCCTAGAAAGGTTTTAGGATAGCTGCAACAGTCGCCTTCCTCTATTCCTCACATAAGTTGCTTAATAATGTTGCCCGACTCTACATTATTTATTAGCATTAAATACATGGAGTAATAAGGTCGACTCTTATAGCTGATTATTGGCGAAGAGCACGAATCTTCACGAAACATTAGTTTTATTCTCCCTCATCTTCTCTCTTTTCCACATGAGCAGCTATTATTTAGAAAACTATTCTAGTAAGAGTCAGCTAACTAGTCACACCTTTATCTATGCCCTTATGCACTTTCCACTATTAGACTTTAAATCATACTGTTGTGTTGCTTTTCTAGACATTTTAGTCTTATGGTGTAATATTTGTAATAAATACACATATTTTACCAGCACAAGCACTTAGTGTGGTCGGAGTGACTTTCTTCTCCTCCTCCCCCGAGACTTCCCCCACCGCTCCCGTTGAGAGTCGCCACCGCCGGGCCGGATCCAGCCACTCTCGCCGCTGGCGCTCGCGCTAGAGGTCGCATAGATGCGCTAGGATGCCGGATATGCCTGTACAGTAGTAGAAGTAGGTGTAGTGGTATGGTTTGCAGAGAGAATGCCCCCGTGGCGACATGGAGCCGGTCGCCGAGCTCCATCAGCCGTGCTTGGCACGACTGCGTCTTCGTCTTCCTCGCTATCCTCCTCTGGTGGCAAGAGGCGTGGCAAGGGAGGAGATTGGAGACCGACATCTCCAATAAGGCCATCCTCCCCTTCTCATGGAGGCCATGCGACTCGGTGCTCCACCATAGCGCCGGGCGTCCGCAAGTGAAGCCCTCCGTCAAGCCAGCGTGGTAGTGGCTAGGCGGCGTCGATAGATCAAGCGAAGCCTTCTTCAATAAGTGGCCGGATCTTCCTCTAGCCCTCTCCGCCTGCCTCCTCCCACCCATGGCAGGAGCGGTGAGTTCAACGACCTTCCGTCTTCTATTGATGGCTCTGGTGAATAATGCTCCGCTGCTTCGTCCTGCTGCTCCTCTGGTCTTCTCTGCCCTCGTCCAGGAGCCATGGCGGCGGACGCATCGATTGGGCGAGTTGTAGTGCTCGACAACAATGGAGCTGGGAAGCGATCTATTTGAGCATCACCTCGACGGTGGGTCAAAGTCGTCCGACACCCAAGACTTCGGCAAAGCCTATAAAATCACCGGTGTAGGGCTCCGGGAAGAATCAAACCTCCATTGGGAGGGCCCCCTCTAGGTTGGCGTCCGCATTCAACATCAGCACGACAACAAGTGGTACAGTCCCTGCTCCCGAGCTTGACGGCGGATGTGCTGACCTCCGGCTCGTCGGTGGAGAAAGAGAACGACTTGATTGCTTTTTCCAATCTTTCAGTGAGGTCCTTTCTACAAAAGCTAGGGATCTATGTGTTAATTTTTTATTTTATGGGGTCCTTTGTGTTAAATTATACATCCACCGGTTGTAATCAATGAAAGCTTCCAGGCCCTTTGGGGCCACTCCTTGTAAAAAAAACATATTTTGTTACTAAAGAACATGTCAAAATTATCAAGTTCAAAACCTGGATGACACTTTATTATTTGAAAGCACTAGAGTCTATTTGCATGTAGTAGCTACATTGCTATTGATAGCATTGGATTTTTTGTACCACATCTTGATTTAAAAGTCAAGGTTGACCACTAGCTCTATCACAACCTTAAAAAATCCCTTTACTCCTACCACCCTCTCTCTCTCTCAAGCGGTTGTGCTCTCCCCATCATGGCAGTCTCCCAATCTTCCCCCGTCCCAACCCTTCATTCCCTCTCATCGCTCCCACCAACGGGTGTTGAGAAATGCAAGTCATCTTCCGATTCAAAAGACAAACTGCCTACGGCCACAAATCTGCCTGTCCACCAACTACAAAGCCTTGAACAACAAAAACATCACCTATCATCGCCAATTTGTATATAGTCTCTACTTCCAAGTTCTTGTGATGCCCGACGAGAACAACAAAACTGATATTTTCCTTGATCGAGGTCATCTTTACCATTCTAAGGAAGTTTGAAAAAAATCAAATACCATCTTTTTGAGTTTCAAAAAGTTAAAAAATATATCGGATGTAGCCAACTATTTATCCCACAAACATGCAAAAAAATAATGTTCAAATACTTTCCATAAAAGCATGTCGGTCCGCATTGGTTTTGTGTCCAAGGCTGGGCTTATGAATATGAAAAAGGCATAAGTTTTCGGTAGTGTCATGATACATTGCCAAGTTTATTTAGGGCGTGATTGGTAGGTCTGATGTCTACGCACGCGTCTGTTCTTGTAGACAGTGTTGGGCCTCCAAGTGCAGAGGTTTGTAGAGCAGCAATAAGTTTCCATTAAGTGGATCACCCAAGGTTTATCGAACTCAGGGAGGAGGAGGTCAAAGCTATCCCTCTCAAACAACCCTGCAATTACGATACAGAAAGTCTCTTGTGTCCCCAACACACCCAATACACTTGTCAGATGTATAGGTACATGAGTTCGGCAAAGAGATAGTGAAGTACAAGTAGTAGTGATGATTATAAGTAGTAAATGTAATCTGAAATAAATATTGCTGCGAGCAAACATGTAACAAAACTGAAAGGAAACAGTGTGCAATGCTTGGAAACAAGGCCTAGGGATCATACTTTCACTAGTGGACATACTCCCAACAAATATAACATAATTGAACCAATAGATACTATCATCAATATGCAACTCAAAATAATTCTCCAATGGATAACAAACACTAATCATGCGTAGGGCTACGAAGCACTTCTCAAAGTCCGTATTTCCCCAAACTAGATTGTCCCACACTGTCACCGTGAACGCACTAGATGGTTCCAACAAACACCAAAAATTCATAGAGACATTAACCAAAAAGACACACATGATGCGCACACTGTCACCTTCACACCATGATACAAGGTATCTCCGGAGATTACAAATATAAAGCACGGGAGTAGCATAATATCTGAATAATAACATCTACCAATTCAACTAGATACAAAGCTCACGATCACATAAAGATCACATCATGGGAGAGAGAGAGGTGAACCACATAGCTACCGGTAGAGCTCTCAACACCGGGGGAGAACTACTCCCTCCTCATCATCGGAGACAGCAACATTGATGGAGATGGCGGTGAGTTCGATGGAGACGGCGGAAACAACGATGGAGACTGATGGAGATGGCTCCGGGGGCACTTCCCCGTCCCGGCAGAGTGCTGGAACAGAGACTTCTGTCCCCCGAAATTCGTCGGAGGTGGAGCTGCAGAACTCTTTCTGGAAATTTGCCGATTCCTTTAGGGTTTTCCGTCGGGAGGCTTTTTATAGGCGAAGGGGCGATGTCAGGAGGCAACCAGGGCGGTCACACAATGGGTGGGCGCGGCCAGGGGCTGGGCCGCGCCCCCTGTTGTGTGGGCAACCTCTGGCCCCTCTCCGGCTCCCGTTTGGTCCTCGTCCTTCGTCCGGGTAAAATAGAAGTTTCCTAACTTGTTTCGTCCAATTCCGAGAATATTTCCTGTGTAGCTTTTTTGAAACACAAAACAACAGAAAATAGGGAACTGGCACTATGGCATCTTGTTAGTAGGTTAGTTCCGGAAATCGCATAAAAACGCCACGAAGTGTAATGAAACACAAGACAAATGGTGTAAAAACAAGCAGGGAGCATCAAAAATTATAGATACGTTTGAGACGTATCAGCATCCCCAAGCTTAACTCCTGCTCGTCCTCGAGTAGGTAAGTGATAACAAAAGAAATAATTTTTGAGGTGACATGCACCAACACAGTTTGATCAACGAGGTAGAGCATTGAGTGCTGAGATCAAAGAACTTAAAACATGGGCTTGAAAGAAATAATCTTGATAATAGAAACTTAGCAACCATGTTATAGCATGAAAAGAAACACAAAGGAAAGATCATGAAAATGAAATAATGAAAGTCACGTATCTGTTTCAACCATATGGAAAAACATCCAAATGGTTTTCAGCTTGTCCTTCATGGAATAGCAAAACATAAATGCATAGGACACCTTCAAGTTTAAGAGGGCGACTAGATACAAATAATTTAAGAACAAGTGAAACCAAAATCATGAATCAATCAATGATAAACTTTGGGACTATGCACATTATACTCAGAATGACAACTATGCTCTCTTAGACGGTGCATAAAGGTGGAAGGTGGTGACTCAACATAAAAGTAAAAGAAAGGCCCTTCGCAGAGGGAAGCATTGATTAAATATGTGCTAGAGCTTTTCATTTGCAAAATAGAGAGATAAAAAATTGGGTTTTGAGAGGTGGTTGTCTTCATCAACGACTGGCAATGGGGTTCTTACTATCTTCCATACAAAAAGTAAGCAAGTTTTTGAGAGAGAGATTGGCACTTTGGTACTCTTTTATAAAGCTTGGCACTCCTCCCCACCTTTTTTCCTTTCACAAACCATGGCTAACCGATTCTATCGGGTGCCCACCAACATTCACATACCATGGAGGAGTGCCTTTTTCTTTTCTTTTTTTTCCTTTTTTTTCTTCTTGGAATAAACAATATGGAAGATAGCAAATCCGACCACTACGTCCCCATGAGCTGAAAACAGTGTCACAAAATGAGAAGTATTTTGAAGGTTTTTGAAAGGTAGCACATGAAAATTTACTTTGAATGGCTTACAAATACCATGCATAGGAATTTATAGTGGACACATCGGAATAACTTGGTTTTTGGGAGTTGGATGCACGAGTAGAGCTCATACTCAGTACAAAATGAGGGCTAGCAAAAGACTGGGAGCGACCAAATAAGAGAGCAATAACGGCCATAATCATGCATAGCGACAAAACATCATTAAGAGAAGCATAAAATGGCATCAAAAGTCAAAAACTAAATGATCATAGAGGCTTATAATGACTTTGTATGAGTCAAACATGTTGTGAGCATGCGCCAAGTCAACCCAAATAAAGCATCAAGGAGAAAACCAAAATAATGCTTCCAAATAATAAAAACAACGCATGATTTTTTCAAAGGCTCATTAAGCAATCTCAGTCATTTGAGACAAGTCATGCTACAGAAAAACCACTAAGCATACTATCAAAACGATATCAAGCATGACATGCAAAAGTCTAAGCTACAGTCTAAACAAGCTCCTTTTTGTGCCACTTCTTTGCATGAAACTTTTTCTCTTTTCCAACACCATTCAAACCTTTTTGAAACAACTCTTTTGATGAAAACCAACATAGACCAGTGGTCAAAATACACCTTGATGCAAAGATAAAAGAAGATCTGAACAAAAATCAAGGAAAAAACAAAAGCTAAACGCAGTAGCAGAAAAAGAGAACACTCGTTGAACGATAAGAGTGAAAACTAGAGTGTTCTTGGCAATGGAAAACGGAGTAAGTCTCTCTCCAAAACAACATGATGTGATCAAACCGTTTATTGCAGCAAACAAAACAAAAGAAAACTGAAAGCAAAAACAACTGACACTCCAAGAAAAACACATAGTGCACGAAGCAATAAAAATATAGTGTGTTGAAAGGTGACCTGATTTTTGCCGATGAAGAAGGGGTGACTCGGGGGCATCCCCAAGCTTTGACGCTTGTACCTCTTGGATATTTCTTGGGGTGCGTGGGCATCCCCAAGCTTGAGCTTTTGTCCATTCTTCATCTCATCTCATAATTCTCCAATCTCTACACTTGAAAACTTCCTTCATACAAAACTTAACACAATTCTATTAGCAACATTAGCATAAGCATGATAGTAAATCAACCCCTTTTAGTTCAGGTTTCAACTCAACCCCACCAAATATTAAAGCATCTACTACTGTATCAACTTCCTCAAAAAGTTCCATGATCAAAATAACTCAAAAAGAAAGCGACCGAGAGGCAAACACAAATAGTGGCAGAAATCTGTCAAAACAGAACAGCTGACAAAGGTCGAATTTTTAAAGGGTTTTTTGTTGCTCAAATCAAAAAGTGTAAAACTAATGAAAGTTTGGATATAACCTGGGGCATATGCACAAGAAATCGCAGGTCAAAAAGATATTCTGAGAATTTTCACGAATTTTTACAGTGCAGCACCGGAATCTGTTTCAGGACAGCAACTTCCCCAAATCTTACCTCCCTCACATTAGAGGTTTCTCTTGGCACAACAACGAAATAAAAAGGATAAGGAGCGGTTATTAAAGTAGTAATAACTTCGAAGACTCAAATAAAAGAAAAAGTACTAAAAATAAAACAATGGGTTATCTCCCACGAGTGCTTTTCTTTAACGCCTTTGAGCTAGGCGCAGTAGTTTGCAAAGATGCTCATGTAGGCGCCATAAAAGAGCTTAAGGCAAAGGCGCTATATAAGAACTTGAAGCAATGGAGAGCATTAAAAATCAAATATGAAACACATTTAAATCTAAACCACTTCCTATGAAAAATAGTCTTGTAAAGAGACAAGTCATAAAAGCGCAAAGCAAAAAGCATAGAAAGGCAAAATAAGTACAACTTCAAAAATTCCAACAAAAAGAGGGGAAACTCAATATTATTGAGATCCATCAAACCATGTTTCTCTCTCTCATAATAACTTTCAGTAGCATCATGAATAGAACTAACAATATAACTGACAAGGGTGTAGTTAATAGAGCCCGTCAGTTGAGTACCCCTGAGGCCCGATAAGCTAGGCCCAATTGTAATGATAGTCGAATACGAGTTGTTACCGTATGTCGATATTGTAATTTGTATCGTACCCTACCCGATCCTCGAGACCTGGTCACCTATATATAGGGGTCAGGAGGGGACGGTGTAGGGCAGATTCAAAGCAAGCCAGGTTGAACACCCAAGTTTACTTTCGATACACACCTATTCCGACTAACTTTACCTTCGAGTTCATCCGACGCCCTATCTCCCCGATCCTAAGTCCTTCATCTAGGACATTTGTCGAGATAACCCTCGTCAATTGGCGCCGACCGTGGGGATCTTGGGCGTTGGAATCATGAATTCGACGGCTTTTTCGCTTTTAGCCAACAGCAGTTCAGAAGTCGACGGAAGTCAAGAAGTGGAATTAACAATTGGAAGTTTGAACATCCTCATCGGGCCATCGGGTTCATCCCGCCTTTCGGATCCGACGAAACAAGATCAAGATCCGTTGGCAAAAGAGCCCGAAACAACAGCAATAATGGAATATTCTGAAGGCTCTTCCAGCGAAGTAAACTCGCCGGTCAGCCCAGAGGAAGTGCAAAAAGAAAAGATCACAGAAGACAACGAAGAAAAGCAAAATTTTGACGTGGAAGTCCAACTTGAAGATCTCACGATCTGCCTCGACGATAAGTCAACAGATACATGGAAGACAGGATTAGAGCTTTCTGAAGACAGTGACTCGATCTTCTCAAGCTTCAAGGGTAACATCGGCAAACAATGCCAGGTGCTCGCCATTATAGGAGATAATTCAGAAGAATTCGACGAAACGACAATCCAGTATTAAACCCAGCAAATATCGACAGAGGAGCAAATCACCTAGCAGAAGGGCAAAAACCAGAATCCCACGCAAGCAGGGAAAAAAAATCGACTATCAGTCGACGAATGGAGGATAATAAGAGAAGCCGTAGAACACGGCACGCCAATACCATCAAATTCTAGCAAAGACATGCTTTTGGGGTATCACTACGCCCTAAGGCAGCAGGCCAAGCAATTAGCAAAGGAGAAAATAGAGATACAAAGAAGAAAAGATTCAGCCATTGCAGCTAGCGAGGCTGCTCGAAAAGCACGGAGCGACGCCTCACACAGCAACGCAAGGAAAAATCGTCGACACGGTTCAAGGTCCGATAACCTCGAGTATTCTGACAGGCAAAGTATTTCCAAAAACCTCGACTCGTCCTTCTTATCGGTCGACGAGCACGGAAACATCCTACCAAAAACTCCTGAAGCAGCACTAGTAGCAGCACAAGCGTATCTACTTACAACTCAACCAAGTCCAGGAGACCCTAGGGAGCACATGCATAGAGCAGCATTGAACGGACTCAACATGGTAGGCCACAACCTATCAGCAAAAGGGGAAGAAGCACATCATCACAAGGAAGTACACAAAGCAAGGTCACCTCGCCGTCACAACAGTCCTCGACATAGAATCAGCAAACACCGATCTCGATCGCCGTCACCAAAACAACATGGTGGAACTCGAAGATCGCGATCTCCAAACGAAAGGCGCGACTATGAAGACGACGAAAAAGAGATGGGGGCATCGTGCTTTACCCGCAGGGTTCGCACCACTTCAGTTCCTAAAGGATTCAAGCTACCTCATGATCAGCAAAAATACGATGGATCACAGGAACCACAATCATGGCTCGCGGATTACTTACAAGCAGTTCAAATATTAGGAGGAACCAAAGAAACAGCAATGCAAAGTTTGCAACTACACCTCACCGGCGCAGCAAGGTCATGGTTGAGCAAACTAGAGAAAGAATCCATTGGAAGCTGGGAAGACCTCACAAAACAATTTACAAGCAACTTCAGGTCGACATACAAACGGCCAGCATCAATAGAAGAAGTTAAAGCATGCGTGCAGCAACGCGACGAAACACTGCGGGCGTACATCCAAAGATGGAGTCTCATCAAAAATTCAGCAGTCGAAGTTTCAGACGAAAGAGCAATAGACGCGTTCATCATTGGATTAAGGCGAAGAGACCTAGTCGAAGAGATGGGTAGAATCAAGCCAAAAACAGTGTCAGACCTCATGGACACAGCAAACAGATTTACAGATGAAGAAGACGCGTGCAACAACAAACGGACGCGATCTCCAGAAGACGACAGAAGAAACAAATATGGAAGTCAAAGGAGACGATCCCGAAACTACGATACCTACGGTTTTCATAGCCAAGTCACCGCAGGATATAAAGACAACAGCTATCAAGGAAATGATCGCAGAAGTTCGGGATATAGAAGCTACGGAAAGGAAGATTATAAGAAGTTCCCTATAAGGGAATCCAGAGAGTACAACCCATCACCAGAAGATATGCTCAACGGGCCTTGTCATATACATTCAGCGTTCGTCGACGGGAAACGAGTATCAAGGCACGCAATGAAAGACTGTACAACATTCTTAAAACTGCAAGAAGCAGCAATAAATAAGCAAACAGAAGCAAGGCGACAAGGATTCGAAGGAAGTAACAATCCCTCGACAAAGCAGCAAGGAAACAATGGAGCGCCTCAAGGACAAGATCAGCAAAACCAGGGACAGGACGACGACGAAGGGTATGTACCATCAAAAGGACACATCATATCAATGATACAACCTGTACCCAAGTCGAACAAAGAAGAGAAGAGCATAACTCGACAAGTCAACTTAGCAGTCATATCACCTCTAGCGGCAACGGAGTATTTGCACTGGTCAGAGCAGCCAATAGAGTTCAACAGAGAAGACCATCCTATAACAGTACCTCGACCGGGAAACGCGCCTTTGGTACTCAAAGCTCAAATCGGCGCGTATGATGTCGACAGAATATTCATGGATGCAGGGAGTGGAATTAACTTGATATACGCGAAAACACTCCGAGCAATGCATATATCAGTGGAGTTCCTGAAGCCAACAGATTGCTCCTTCCATGGAATCGTACCAGGAAGTGCTAATTACCCGTTGGGTCAAATAGCACTCAATGTTTGCTTCGGCAATCGACAAAACTACAGAAGAGAAAAACTAGACTTCAAAGTCATGGACTGGCCATCACAATATCACGCGATCCTCGGACGACCCGCGTTCTCACGATTCATGGCAGTACCTCACTACACATATTTGGTACTTAAAATGCCAGGACCAAAAGGAATAATCACAGTGAAAGGAAGTTTTGAAGTTTCAGATCTCTGCGACAGGGAATTCCACAAGATGGCGCAAAATTTTGGCGTCATAGCCAACCATGCAGAAAAGGCAAAGAGCGCGACTACAGAAGGCGTCAAGCTACTCGAAGGATGCGTCGCGGAGCCCGAAACGAAGAAACCACGAATAGGAACATCAGGAGAAGATACAGGCGCAGAGGAAAAAGGGAAAGCCACGACGACATAAGCATCATAAAGACAATAGAGTAGAACAATAAAGGCTGTAAAAGCCACGAGTTATACCAGGGGCAATGCCCTCTAGATCCAGAACACAGGTCACAGGCCGGATCTCTTGGGTCACCCCATGTATCTTACATTAAAAGTATAAGTAAAGACAAAGCGTTCCTCATATTCGAGTTTACGAGTCTTTTAAAGAGAAGATGCGGCAAACGCACGAACCGTACAAATACGCCCTGAGAATAAATTTCAGACATATAAGTCGCGAAATACATAAACTCTCGCGTTCCACATACACCTTACAACATCGGGTTATCAGAATCATCTACGCCTAAAGGATCTAGATAATGATACTCGCGGAAAAACGCAGCATCAGCCTCTAGAAGCCTAGCTACGAGTCTTCGAGCAGGTTGAAGCGTGTTCTCCATATAAACCCGAAGGCTAGCTCCACCTGGAGCTAAATTCAAGGACATTGTGCTATAATTCAATCTGGGGTGCCACTTGCGTATCCACCCAAGAGCAAAATTGGCACCAGCCACTAAGTTCAGTTCTATTAACCTATGAATACGATGACTGGATCTGAAAGCATCAAGAAGAAGTGGGAAAGTTGCAGGCAAAGGATTACGGGGAAGCATAATGGAGTGCATAGTTGTAAGAGCTCGCCGGCAACCGTCAACTGACTCGCCAATATGCTGGGCACGGTCTTGAAGCAATACAATGGCGCTCCGGCGTCGAGGATCAGACCACAAAGTCTCGTAGCCAGTCGACATCTTCTCCAAAAGCAGCATTTCGCTCAGCAACTCGACGTTCTTCAGCAGCAAAATCCAAACAAGTACCTACAACGGCAAATATATCACAAAAGAAGTGCACAAATAGCCAAAGAAGGAGTCGAAAGAAAACTCACATCGCAACAGCTCGCAAGCTGACTCAACAATGCCAAGAATGAAAGATTCGCACTCATCATTATGAACAACCTTCGCTGTCAAGCTGGAGACCTTTTCTTCAAGGGAAGAGATTTTCTTCATATAGCCACCGGCTAGGCTAGCCTTTTTAATAGCCATCTGTGCTTGGCATTTGGCCAAGGATAGGCGAGTTTCAAGGTCTGATATCCTGGAAGAGTGTTTTGAGCATTGACTGCATCGACTAGGAGTCGACGAAATCTGAGGACCGAATCCACGAGCAGAGGAAGGAGCAGTAGCATGAGTCAAAGGATCATTGACGCGCGTCGACTGCAAGCCAAAAGGAAAAGAAAGGAGAAACAATTTCAGAGAGGCAGCATAAAACTTCATACGAAGAGGATATATTTACATAAGAGCACAACCCTATGGCTAAAGTTCTCGGGTTGCACTTAATTGAACTCTTTACATTCAAAAGGAGAAAACTAAATACTACAAAGAAGCCGAGTCTACGCCACCTCAGCATTGTGCTCCGTGGAAGAAGGGGGCACGGCCAGTTCCTCGCTAGAAGTCGACGGTGGCACTGGAGCTTTCGGCGCCGGAGGTGGTGCAGCAGGCACAGCAGAGGCCG
The DNA here is from genome assembly GCA_007115705.1 of Dactylis glomerata. Taxonomy (NCBI): domain Eukaryota; kingdom Viridiplantae; phylum Streptophyta; class Magnoliopsida; order Poales; family Poaceae; genus Dactylis; species Dactylis glomerata. The sequence goes on along the minus strand of QXEO01001278.1, from coordinate 2,360,257 downwards.
CCGAAGGAGAAATCGTTGTCAGCAATGCAGGTGCCAACTTCTTCGCCCTCTCGAAAAACACCTTCATCTCGTCACGAGTGTGGCCATGGGGGGAGCTAACTTTCTCCCAGTCAAAGTCTGTACCATGCGCAAGAGAAAGTGCAATGGCACCTTCGGCGCCGCGCTTAATGGACAGCCCCTTCAGCTGGAGAGTAGGGTCTTCATCGCTGTCAAAAGTCTTGGCGAGTTCAGTCAGGTTGTCCTTCGGGATCGCCATCCTTTTCTTCGGCCACAACCCGGCAAATAGCCGTGACAGAACGCGGCCAGCCAACTCAAAAGTTTCCTGGATAGATATCCAGTTTTCTTCGAGTAGGTTAACCGCATCCATAAAAGGATCATCGTTCGTTTGCAGGGACGACGAAGATACCCCTGTGAATTCTAAGCAATAGAAAAGAAAAGAAGAGCCAAGTGTCAATAAATACACCTGTGCAACAGGAGACGAAAACAGAAGATAAGTCGAAGAACTTACTTTCGGCAGCAGTAGACATGGTGTGAAGACGCTCTGCCACGGCCTACTCTCGTTGAGCATTTTCCTTGTTGGCGTCAGCTAAAGCCTTTTCCGCTTTCTTCGCCTTGGCAAGCGCAGATTTCTGCGACTTCTCAGCAATGGCCTTAGCAGCGGATGCAACGTCGTAAGCTTTTTGCGAAGCTTTGAGCTCTGCCTCCAGTGAAGCAATTCGAGCATTGGCGGCTGCTAAAGCAGCTGCATAAGAAGTCGACAGGGAATCAGACAGATAACAAAGGATAAAGTGCAGAAGACAAGTGGTGATTGGACGTCAAAATTATACCTTCGGAAGCTTTTGCAACCTTTAGGTACCCCGCACACTCTGTGCCCAGGGCAATAAATCTCTTCACTAAAGCCTGAGAAAAAGAAGTGTGTAAGAGTAGAAGTACATGAAAGGAAAGAAGGGAAAGAAGAATTACTTACATCATCAGAAGAAATTGTAGATGCGTGAGCTTCCAGAGAAACTTCGGCTTCTTTGGCCTTCTTTGCGCGCTTCGAGTGTCGAGTTTGAGGAACCTTCTTCACGCCAGACCTGGTGGCCCTCGGCGCAACATCTGGTTCGACAGGCTCATCAATCGCCACAGGAGAAGGTGGTGGAACAGCCGTAGCATATGTTGGTGGCTCTTCGTCATCACTACATAAAAGGTATAAGTTATAGGAACAAGGCAAGAGCAAGGCAATTGAAAAGTTCGACTACAACACTTACAATGCAAGCATGTCAAAGTACTCCATATCTTCTGCAAGAGCGGGGGTTTTTCTAGCCGCTGCAGAACTCGATGAAGCAATTTCGTCGACACGTTTCCTTTTCTTGTGGACATCAACATCTTCAGCAAATACAGGAGGAGTCGATGTCGATGAGCTGGTTTCCTCTTCTGAATCTTCGACATCATCTCCGTCCTGACTTTCGTCAGCCTCGGGGGCTTCAGATGCAGGAGAGGCTAGATCAGCCGGAAGGGGCCCTTCCTCTGGAAGAGGGGGATGCGAAACAAGAAATTGGTGACCCTGCATATAAATAAGTAAGCAGAGTGCCAAGTCAAATAATAATGCAAGTCGAAAGAAGCAAAATTTGACAAGAAGTGGATGCAAAAATACATACCTCAGGAAGAGGGTGCACAGAGTCGAAGAAATCAGCGGCTAAATCCGCAACTGCATGTTCCCTCGTGAGCTTGGTGAGATTCCGGACTCGCTTGTCGACATCTTCTTTCGATATCAGGTCTTCAGATATGCGAGTAGGATCTTCCAAGCCAAAGAAACTCCAAAGTTTGGTAAGGCGGTGCTGTAGGGGTTGAACTCGACGTTGAATAAAGAATGCCATGAGTTGCATACCCGATAGAGCACCCCCTCGACCTCCTTTTAAAGATTTGATACGGGAAAGAAGAGGAAGAATTTCTTGTGCTTCTGCATCTGAGGGGAGTGTGTCCCACGATGCCAATTTCTTTACCTCTTGGGAAGCATCGAAAGGAGGCAGGCCAAATTCGTCTTCAGGCGAGGATTTGCGGTCCTTGATATAGAACCACTTCGTCCTCCACCCTTGGACAGACGCGGCCATGGAAAATTCAAAGTATTGCGCCTCAGGGCGCACAGAAACAACGGCTCCGCCCAGTTCGGGTTTCCCTGCCAGAGAAACATTGGGGCGGAGTCGAAAAATTGATCTCCAGAGAAGGAAGTGGGGCTCAATGCCCAAGAATGACTCGCAGAGAGTCACGAAGCAAGCAATGTGAAGAAGGGAATTTGGTGTGAGCTGATGGAGCTGCACACCATAGACAAACAGCAGCCCACGGAGAAACTCGTGGGCAGGAAGGGACAAACCACGGAGGAGAAAAGCAAGGAACATTACCCGGTAACCGCTCGGGGGCTTCGGGATCCGCTCAGTACTTGGGAATTGGATGGAATCCTGGGCGGAGATGAGACCGTCCGCCCTGGCCTTCTCCACCTCCTTCTTGGTGATGGTGGAGCATACCCACTTGGTGGCAGACGTCTTGGCCATGGTGCTCTTAACGCCCAGATGTTTCACGCGCATCCAGCACAAAGCACGCTTGGGGGCTTCGCAAGAGAGGAAGAGACAGAGGAGATTAGCAATGGAGGCGGCGGAGGGAATGAGCTGGTAAACAGTACAATTCCCCATCACGCCATTTATATACCTTCTGGGAGAAGGATCATGGGCTGAGACGTGGCGCAAAGATCGGAAACGCCAGCCCACCAAAGGTCAAAAATCGTGCAGCCCACTAACGGTCAAAAAATCGTGAAAGTTACAGTGTTACCCATAAAACGGTTTGCACTGATGAAGAGCCACATCTTCGTTGACGTCGTTGAATATATATATAAAGGTAAAGGGATGGCGCCGACAAATGCCGAGCTTATAGGGAAAAAAGATCATATATGAAGGATTTTTTAGTTATAGCCTTGGGGGCTGTTCCTTTCAAAAATATCGAATGGAGCTTTTTCATTGAAGTAGTGAACTCGAACTCGACGACAAAGTGTCCTTGAAAGTATCTCGAATTGAAGATCTTCGGAGTTGAAGTGTTTTGAGTTGAAGTATGACGAGCTATATTATCTCTTGAGCCTATACTCAAAAAACCCTTTTTTCGACTATAGCCTCGGGGGCTACTCCCATCGGGAGCGCTGAGCGCGCACCCGACGATATTTATTGATTAAGCATTAGAGATTGGAGAAGTATAGAAATGTTACTCCCATCGGGAGCGAGTTTTATGGTTGTAGAAACCCGAATATTTTCAGTCAAAATTTGACTGCGACATAAAATTCTCGAGTTGTGTTATCGCAACACGACTCGAATGCCGTGACTTGTCACAAAGGTAAGACCCCGGGATCCGTCCTGTGTGGCCTGGTATACGCACATGGATGCGCTCTGCTGGTATGTATCCGTGTCTACGACGCGAAGAAAATCCTGGTGGACGCACTGGGTACCCTGAGAACCACTGGGATTCATTCTTTATAAGTCCTAAATGCGGCAAAAGAATGGATTTGACCGGTATCCCGAATTCAAGTCCAAGGGGATTGAATTTGAAGTAGGTGACAAGTATCTGTTCCAGCAGTTAACTGACCTCTTGATCCGTCAGAGTTGTCAGGCTTGCTCATCAAAACCCCTTGCGAAAAATATCATGGAAATAAGTCGAAAAGACCAAGTCGAAGATTTGAAGATATGAAGAAGTCGAAGAATTGATCAAGTCGAAGATTTAAAGATTGGAGATTCAACCCGAATCTATAATTCTGGTAGAATCTCAGGGGCTACTGACAAGGGTGTAGTTAATAGAGCCCGTCAGTTGAGTACCCCTGAGGCCCGATAAGCTAGGCCCAATTGTAATGATAGTCGAATACGAGTTGTTACCGTATGTCGATATTGTAATTTGTATCGTACCCTACCCGATCCTCGAGACCTGGTCACCTATATATAGGGGTCAGGAGGGGACGGTGTAGGGCAGATTCAAAGCAAGCCAGGTTGAACACCCAAGTTTACTTTCGATACACACCTATTCCGACTAACTTTACCTTCGAGTTCATCCGACGCCCTATCTCCCCGATCCTAAGTCCTTCATCTAGGACATTTGTCGAGATAACCCTCGTCATAAAGCATCCCTATCATAAGCCACATGCATAAAAGAATTAATACTCCCCACATGAACAATCGTAGTAGGAGCAGATTCAACAGAATAATTATTCTCATGACCGTAATTATCAAAAACAGGAGGCATATTGTAATCATAACTAATTTTCTCCTCAAAAGTAGGTGAACTGAAAATATTATACTCATCATCATAGCCATCATAAACTAGAGGTTTAGTATCATCATAAATGAGAGATCATTTATTTTGCAAAGCATATTCATCAAACATATCATCACAAGAAGGAACATGGATAGTACTAATGGTACAACAATTATTAACCTTAGAATTGGTACCAAAAAGATTTTCAGTATCAAAAGTAGAGTGCTTTCCCAATCATGATCACTAACATAGGTAACAGGCATAGGAACATCATCCCAATCAGAATTATCATAATCTATAATAGGAGCAACATGCTTAGGGGAAGATACCGTTTCCTCTCGCCTTTTACTCCTGTTTTTTGTCTTCTTCTTACTCTTCTTACTCTCTCCTTCAGGAGGGAGAGGCTTGAAAGGCATCTTCTCCACATAATCTGGTTTACTGACAGAAACAACAGAAGAAACTTTGGAGGATTCCTCCTCTCTATTAATAAGATAGAAACATCTATTAGTCCTGTCATAGCTTGGCAAAACATCATGTTTTATAAGATTTTGTATGTAAGTATTTGCGAGGCAATCTTTAACACAATAGAGACGACAACCACGAAGGGTGCTATTAATATCAACAACACTTATGTCTACCAAAGAAATCTTTCTAGATATCTCTTCACACCCCAAGAACAAAGTGAGCTCATCATGCTGATTGAGAGTAATCTTGTCATCACAATACAAACTTGCGGTACTAGAAGGGTGAATATTAGGGCTTGAGCATTAAAAATTAAAATGACCAATGTCATCGCAAAATTCACAAAGAAAAGGATAAAGCTCACAAACCTTTTCACCGAGCTCATCTAGAGCCTTGTGCCATATTCGGGTTTCTTCATTCCCGTGGTGGATACAATAATCTTCCTTGTTGTGACTCTGTTCACAAGGTTTATGTACTCCACAAAAATTAACATGCTTATAAGAAATATGACTTTCAGAGGTTCAAGCATGTTTATTGCAATCATCAACAACAATATCACTTTCTATGCAAGTGTCTTTGAAAGGTTCATGATACACGTCCCCATTTCCCTTAGGAACATTAATATGGGAAGCAAAGGCTCTAAAGCAATTAACCATAATTAAGGGATCAAGACCATATTTAACACTAAGCTCTTGAAAATCAGCAGTTTCAGCGAAAGACTTAATGCAATCATACTCATAATTTATACCTGATCCTTTACCTTTATTGCTATCCCAATCTTCGATATTGCTTTGAATTGTTTCAAGCAGATTCCACTTGACGTCAACATCCTTGCTTGTAAAAGAGCCATCAAAGCATGCATCTAGATAGTCCTTGTAATATTCTGAAAGCCTTGCATAAAAATTATTAGTAACAATATTACGGGGAAGCTCATGAATAGGACATTTGAGCATTAGTGACTTCAATCTTCCCCACGCTTGGGCAATGCTTTCTCCCTCATGCGTATGAAAATTATAAATATAATTCCTATCTTTATAAACTTCACTAGAAGGATAGAATTTAGAATAAAAGAGAGGTACAATTTCCTCCCAATCAATAGGTCGGCCATCCTTCAGTGTTTTATACCATTCCGCAGCTCTGCCCTTCAGTGATAAAGAAAATAGCTTCCTCTTAACTTGGTTTATCGAAATATCTGCACACTTGAACAACTCGCATAATTCATGTATAAAGAGCAAATGATCACCAGGATGGAGAGTTCCATCTCCTAAATAGCAGTTATTCATAGCACATTCAACAATTTTCATAGGTATTTTAAAAGGATGAGGAGCACAAGCATCATAAGAATTATCACATATGGGAGATAAAATATCATCAGAGCAAACTTTCTCCACTAAAGCTGGGGAACTAAAAATATCATGCTTAACAAAACCAGCTTTCCCAAGCTTAGACTTTTTTATAGCATTAGCAATAACGGTGTTCAAAGCATTCATACTAACAACACTATTAGCATGCAACTTAAGCTCCAAAGGTTTTTCAATTTTCTCTTCAAACACTCCACATCCTAACGTAGGAAAAATACTAAAGAACTCTTTGTTTTCCATTAAGCCTAACTAGTGAAAATAAAAATAAGAAACAAAAAGATATAATTGCAGAATCTAAATGAAATAACTTCGAGCACTCACACAGGAGGATGCGAGTACCTTTTACCTTACCTCCCCGGCAACGGCGCCAGAAAAGAGCTTGATGTCTACGCACGCGTGTCTTCTTGTAGACAGTGTTGGGCCTCTAAGTGCAGATGTTTGTAGAGCAGCAGCAAGTTTCCTTTAAGTGGATCACCCAAGGTTTATCGAACTCAGGGAGGAGGAGGTCAAAGCTATCCCTCTCAAACAACTCTGCAATTACGATACAGAAAGTCTCTTGTGTCCCCAACACACCCAATACACTTGTCAGATGTATAGGTGCACGAGTTCGGCGAAGAGATAGTGAAATACAAGTAGTAGTGATGATTATAAGTAGTAAATGTAATCTGAAATAAATATCGCTGCGAGCAAACATGTAACAAAACTGAAAGGAAACGGTGTGCAATGCTTGGAAACAAGGCCTAGGGATCATACTTTCACTAGTGGACACGCTCCCAACAAATATAACATAATTGAACCAATAGATACTATCATCAATATGCAACTCAAAACAATTCTCCAATGGATAACAAACACTAATCATGCGTAGGGCTATGAAGCACTCCTCAAAGTCCGTATTTCCCCAAACTAGATTGTCCCACACTGTCACCGTGAACGCACTAGATTTTTCCAACAAACACCAACAGTTCATAGAGACATTAACCAAAAAGACACACATGATGCGCACACTGTCACCTTCACACCATGATACAAGGTATCTCTGGAGATTACAAATATAAAGCACGGGAGTAGCATAATATCTGAATAATAACATCTACCAATTCAACTAGATACAAAGCTCACGATCACATAAAGATCACATCATGGGAGAGAGAGGTGAACCACATAGCTACCGGTAGAGCCCTCAGCAACGTTGATGGAGATGGCGGTAAGGTCGATGGAGATGGCGGAGACGGCGATGGAGACTGATGGAGATGGCTCCGGGGGCACTTCCCCATCCCGGCAGAGTGCCGGAACAGAGACTTCTGTCCCCTGAAATTCGTCGGCGGCGGCAGCGGAGCTGCGGAACTCTTTCTAGAAATTTGCCGATTCCTTTAGGGTTTTCCGTCGGGAGGCTTTTTATAGGCAAAGGGGCGACATCAGGAGGCGACCAGGGTGGTCACACAATGGGTGGGCGTGGCCAGGGGCTGGGCCGCGCCCCCCTATTGTGTGGGCAGCCTCTGGCCCCTCTCTAGCTCCCGTTTGGTCCTCGTCCTTCGTCCGGGTAAAATAGGAGTTTCCGAACTTGTTTCGTCCAATTCCGAGAATATTTCATGTGTAGCTTTTCTGAAACACAAAAACAGCAGAAAACAGGGAACTTGCACTATGGCATCTTGTTAGTAGGTTAGTTCCGGAAATCACATAAAAACGCCACGAAGTGTAACGAAACACAAGGCAAATGGTGTAAAAACAAGCAGGGAGCATCAAAAATTATAGATACGTTTGAGACATATCAAGGTCGCAGCCCTTTTTTGGCTCTCAGGGGACTAGCGCTGGGGAGCCATGACGGGGAGAGACGAGCCAAAAACTACGATGTTCACTTCGTTTGGTTGCCCACAAGACACTGTTTTGCACAAGAGAGGGAACGGTGACTGCAATGTTTGGTTGGCTGCAATGGACCGTTTCATGCAAGGCTGATGCTCTCTCTCTTTCTCTCTGTCTCTCTCAAGCGGTTGTGCTCTCCCTATCATGCCAGACTCCCAATCTCCCCTTGTCCCAACCCTTCATTCCATCTACTCCTCCCACTAACGGGTGTTGAGAAACACAAGTCATCTTCCGCTTCAAAAGACACACTGCCTACGGCCACAAATCTGCCCGTCCACCAACTACAAAGCCTTGAACAACAACATCACCTATCTTCACAAATTTCTATATAGTCTCTACTTCCAAGTTCTTGTGATGCCCCATGAGAACAACAAAAGTGATCTTTTCCTCGCTCGAGGTCATCTTTACCATTCTTAGGAAGTCTGAAAAAATAAATCAAATATCATATTTTTGAGTTTCAAAAAGTTTTATATCGGATGTAGACAACTATTTATCCCACAAACATGCAAAAAATGATGCTCAAATACTTTCCATAAAAGTATGTCGGTCCGCATTGGTTTTGTGTCCAGGCCTAGGCTTATGAATATGAAAAGGCATAAGTTTTCGGTAGTGTCGTGATACATTGCAAAGTTTATTTAGGGCGCGATTGGTAGGTCACAACCCCTTTTTTGGCTCTCGGGGGACTAGAAATGGGGTCCATGATGGGTAGAGACGAGCCAAAAACCAACATTTGCACTTTGTTTGGTTGCCCACAAGACACTGTTTTGCACAAGAGAGGGAACGATGACTGCAGTGCTTGTTTGGCTGTAGTGGACCGTTTCATGCAAGGTTGATGCTATTTGGTTGCAATATAACCCACTGATATGACAACCTCTTCCTTTGAGAGGTGAGCATACCCAGCACATAGCACACAAATACAGCTGAAAGAACTTGGACTTAAGCTAACAGTTCATCATATGGCTATCATCATGGTTACGGATGCATCACAAGCTACCCCAAAAACCTACAGCTCATGATGCATCACAGGTTCATCAGCGGGGTGGTTAGTATACCTGATAGGTCTCCAACGTATCCATAATTTTTGATGCTCCATGCTTGTTTTTACACCATTTGCTTAGTGTTTCGTTACACTTCGTGGCACTTTTATGTATTTTCCGGAACTAACCTACTAACAAGTCGCCACAGTGCCAGTTCCCTGTTTTCTACTGTTTTGTGTTTCAGAAAAGTTACACAGGAAATATTCTCGGAATTGGACGAAACCAAAGCCAGTCGCCCAGAATTTTACTGAAGCTTCCAGAGAACCGAAGAGGAGACGGAGTGGGGCCACGAGGGGCCCTCACACCAGGGCGGCGCGGCCAGGGGCTGGGCCGCGCCCCCTATGTGTGAGACCACCTCGGTCCACTCCTGACGATGCCCCTTCGCCTATAAAGACCCCCCGACGAGAAAAACCTAAGGGCCCCCGATCAGTTTTTCAGAACACATCGCGATCCGTCGCCGCCGTTGACCTGAAGATCGGGAGGGTCCGGAAGCTCATCCCGGCACCCTGTCAGAGAGGGGAATTGCCACCAAAGGTCTTCTTCATCGCCATGCTTGCCTCCGGAGCGATGAGTGAGTAATCTACCTTGGACTATTGGTCTATGGCAGTAGCTAGATGGTTGTCTTCTCCACCATGTGCTTCATGTTTAGATCTCATGAGCTGCCCTACATGATTGAGATCACCGTTATGTAATTCTACATGTTTGGTTTGTTGGGATCCGATGAATATTGGTGTTATGCTTGAGTTGAAGTACTGAAATTTATCTTTTGTTATCTCTATGTTGTTTATGATCTTGCATGCTCTCCGTTGTTAGTAGCTATCTTGGCCGAGTAGTTGCTAGTGACTCCAAGAGGGGGTATTTATGCTCGATAGTGGGTTCATGCCTCTATTTAATCTGGGGGAGTGACAGAAACCTCTAAGGTTGTAGATGTGCTGTTGCTACTAGGGGGAAAACAACATTCATATGCTCAAGGGCATATGCTTTGTTTGCATTACACACTTTGCTTAATGCAATTATCTGTTGTTTGCAACTTAATACTCATGGGGTGTTCGGATGATATCCCCGTGAGTGGATTATTAGTCATAGATGCAGTTGGATGGCGGTCTATGTATTTTGTTGTAATGCTTAGAGTGAATCTCATAGTGATCCTCTCATCATATGCACGTTATTTTTATTCTATCAATTGCCCAACTGTAATTCGTTTACCCAACTTGTATTATTTTATCTTATGGAGAGACACCGCTAGTGAACTGTGGATCCCGGTCCTATTTCCATTATATTGCTATCACCTATTTACTTTACTCACACTGTTTACATTACTCGCATACTATTATCACTTTCCACTCGATACGCTCATACCCTTTGTTTCAAGCAAACTGGTGAGATTGACAACCTCATCGTAAGTTGGGAACAAAGTATTTGGTTGTGTTGTGTGCAGGTTCCGCGTTGCAGCTAGCAAAGCAAAGCTTGGACGAGGCGCCCTATAAATTGTCCGAAGCTGTCGCAAGCTAGCAAGCATCACCTTCAGTTGTTTGTTTGCTCCTCTCCTGAACGATAAACCTTGAAGCTTTTATCTTGGAAACTTTGCGCATAGAATTTAGAGATGTTGCCATTGAGGCTAGGAAAGTTTTTAATAAATTTAATAAGCTTGGCTCGCCTGTTGAAGTTGTTGGCACACCCAATGAAGATTCTAGAATGCCAATACCTTGTAAACTTGTAGGAATTCATGATGCCTTGGAAAATAATTTTAGTTGGATTTGTCCTGAAAATCTTTTTGATGAAACTAGTGTACCAAGGCGTGACTACAAGGGGTACTCAAAACCTCATTTGGACCGTATTCATTTCTTTGTTCCTACAATGGATCTTAATGCTTCATCACTTGATATTACTTGATTCACAATTTTCTGCGCCTAGCTCAAAGGCGTTAAAGAAAAGCACTCTTGGGAGATAACCCAATATTTTTATATTCCGTTCTTTTTCTTTTATTTGAGTCTTAGAAGTTATTACTACTGTAATAACCTCTCCTTATCCTTTTTATTTCGTTTTTGTGCCAAGAGAAGCCTCTAATTTGAGTGAGGTAAGATTTGGGGATGTTGCTATCCTGAAACTGTTTTCAGTGCTACACCGTAAAAATTCGTGAAAATTCTCTGTATATCTTTTGGACCTCGATTTGTTGTGCATATGCCCCAGGTTATATCCAAACTTTCATTAGTTGAACACTTTTTGATTTGAGCAACAGAAAACCCCTCAAAAATTTGACCTTTGTCAGCTATTCTGTTTTGACAGATTTCTGCCAATATTCGTGTTTGCCGCTTTATCGCTTTCTTTTTGATCACGGAACTTTTGGGGAAGTTGCTACAGTAGTATATGCTTAATAGGTGGTGGTTTTAGGTTGAAACCTGAAGCAAAAAGAGGTTGATTATATGTTATGCTTAAACTAATGTTGCTAATAGATTTGTGTTTAGTTTTGAATGAAGGAAGTTTTCAAGTGTAGGGATCGGAGAGTGATGAGATGAGTTGAAGAACGGACAAAAGCTCAAGCTTGGGGATGCCCATGCATCACCCCAAGAAATATCCAAGAAGTACAAGCGTCAAAGCTTAGGGATGCCCCCGAGGCACCCCTTCTTCATCGGCAAAAATCAGGTCACCTTTCAAGACACTATATTTTTATTGCTTCATGCATTATGCATTTTTCTTGGAGCGTCAGTTGTTTTTAGTTTACAGTTTAGTTTAGTTTTGTTTGCTGCAATAAATGGTTGGACCCCACAAAATTCCTTTTGGAGAAGTTGCCTTGCTTTTCATTTGCCAAGAACACTCCATTTTTCATTCTTACAATTTCTACGAGTGTTCTTCTTTTTCTAGAACTGCGTTTAGTTTTCATTTTCGCCTTGATTTGCGTTCAAATCTTGTTATATCTTTTCATCAAGGTGTATTTTTGCCTCTGATCTTTATTGGTTTTCATCGAAAGAGGTGTTTATAAAAAGTTTGAATGGTGTTGGAAAAGAGAAAAAGCTTTATGCAAAAAAAAAGTGGTACAAGAAGGAGCTTGTGTAGACTGCGGCCTAGGCTTTTGCATGCCGTGCTTGATGTCTTTTTGATAGTATGCTTAGTGGTTTTGCTGTAGCATGACTTGTCTCAAATAACTGAGATTGCTTAATGAGCCTTTGAAAAAATCATGCGTTGTTTTTATCGTTTGGAGGCATTATTTTGGTTTTCTCCTTGATGCTTTATTTGGGTTGACTTGGCGCATGCTCACACATGTTAGACTCATACAAAGTTGCCAATAGCCTCTATGATCATTTAGTTTTTGACTTTTGATGCCATCTTATGCTTCTTTTAATGTCGCTTTGTCGCTTTGCTTGATTATGGCCATTATTGCTCTCTTAGTTGGTCGCTCCCAGTCTTTTGCTAGCCCTCGCCTTGTACTGAGTATGAGCTCTACTCGTGCATCCAACTCCTAAAAACCAAGTTTGCCAAAGTGTCCACCATACATACCTATTAGCAATTTGCTATTCCAAAGTACATTTGACTTGCTTTTATCTACTCTTCAAATTAAACTCTTACCAGTGTTATGCGAAAATTGGTCAGTAAAGCTCTCACAAACCGGAAGGCACACTTTATTTTTCTTGCTTTTAAAAATTTGACATTGTGGTCTCTTATGTTGAGTTGTTATGCTTGCAAGTTGTAAGTTGGAGACTAGCCCAACCATGCCGTCATGGGGCAAGCTTTCAACATTGCACTTCTTATTTGAGTTGATATCGTGATCTTTTGTTTATGGATGCCCGCGGTGTGAAATGAATTGGGAATCTTGCGGGGATCATGGAGTTTGTATATGTGTTAGGGAAACGCCGGGGCCGCCAATCTAAGCCATGCATAATTCATGGTGGAAATTTGCAGCATACCCATAGTGGACATTCCACGACGCATCTCAAAATAAAAAGCTAAACAAATGGTAAATAAAAGAGATGTCGAGGTGTTCATTGTCTGCTTGTCCTGTCATTTTGATGTGAGCTTGTTCCATGTCATCGGGCATGGAGGTACCCCGTTAGCGGTTCTCGATGATACACATATACTTACAATGACAAGAGCCTTGCTTGAGACTCTAAGTAAAGTAGCATGAGGTTTGGGTACTCGTATTCACGGGACACGAGGTTTTCAACTTATGATTTGTCAAGCATATGCATCATAATTGTTCTTGCATTAACTTTAACCATTCAAGATGCTTATGATGGGGGCAATGAGAGCTCAAAGCCGGTAAGTACCATAATTTTTGAAGGTTTATAAAACTTGCAAACACTGCTTCCCTCCGCGAAGGGCCTTTCTTTTACTTTTATGTTGAGTCACCACCTTCTATCTTTATGCACCATTAAGAGAGCATAGTTGTCATTCTTAGTATAATGTGCATAGTCCCAAAGTTTTCATTGATTGATTCATGATCATGGTTTCACTTGTTCTTAAATTATTTGTATCAAGTCGCCCTCTTAAACTTGAAGGTGTCCTATGCATTTATGTTTTGCTCTCCATGAAGGACAAGCTGAAAACCATTTGTATGTTTTTCCTTATGATTTGAATACACGTTTGACTTTCATTGTTTCATTTTCATGATCTTTTGTTTGTGTTCATTTTCATGTTATAACATGGTTGCTAAGTTTCTTCTATCAAGATTATGTCTTTCATGCCCATGTTTTAAGTTCTTTTGATCCCAGCTCACAACGCTTACATATGTGATCAAGATTGTGTAGGTGCATGTCACCTCAAAAATTATTTCTTTTGTTATCACTTACCTACTCGAGAACGAGCAGGAGTTAAGCTTGGGGATGCTGATACGTCTCCAACGTATCCATAATTTTTGATGCTCCATGCTTGTTTTTACACCATTTGCTTAGTGTTTCGTTACACTTCGTGGCACTTTTATGCATTTTCCGGAACTAACCTACTAACAAGTCGCCACAGTGCCAGTTCCATGTTTTCTGCTATTTTTATGTTTCAGAAAAGTTACACAGGAAATATTCTCGGAATTGGACGAAACCAAAGCTAGTCGCCTAGAATTTTACCGAAGCTTCCAGAGAACCGAAGAGGAGACGGAGTGGGGCCACGAGGGGCCCTCACACCAGGGCGGCACGGCCAGGGGCTGGGCCGCGCCCCCTATGTGTGAGACCACCTCGGTCCACTCCTGACGATGCCCCTTCGCCTATAAAGACCCCCCGATGAGAAAAACCTAAGGGCCCCCGATCAGTTTTCCAGAACACATCGCGATCCGCCGCCGCCGTCGACCCGAAGATCGGGAGGGTCCAGAAGCTCTTCCCGGCACCCTGTCGGAGAGCGGAATCGCCACCAGAGGTCTTCTTCATCGCCATGCTTGCCTCCGGAGCGATGAGTGAGTAGTCTACCTTGGACTATGGGTCCATAGCAGTAGCTAGATGGTTGTCTTCTCCACCATGTGCTTCATGTTTAGATCTCATGAGCTGCCCTACATGATTGAGATCACCGTTATGTAATTCTACATGTTTGGTTTGTTGGGATCCGATGAATATTGGTGTTATGCTTGAGTTGAAGTACTGAAATTTATCTTTTGTTATCTCTATGTTGTTTATGATCTTGCATGCTCTCTGTTGTTAGTAGCTATCTTGGCCGAGTAGTTGCTAGTGACTCCAAGAGGGGGTATTTATGCTCGATAGTGGGTTCATGCCTCTATTTAATCTGGGGGAGTGACAGAAACCTCTAAGGTTGTAGATGTGCTGTTGCTACTAGGGGGAAAACAACATTCATATGCTCAAGGGCATATGCTTTGTTTACATTACACACTTTGCTTAATGCAATTATCTGTTGTTTGCAACTTAATACTCATGGGGTGTTCGGATGATATCCCCGTGAGTGGATTATTAGTCATAGATGAAGTTGGATGGCGGTCTATGTATTTTGTTGTAATGCCCAGAGTGAATCTCATAGTGATCGTCTCATCATATGCACGTTATCTTTATTCTATCAATTGCCCAACTGTAATTCGTTTACCCAGCTTGTATTATTTTATCTTATGGAGAGACACCGCTAGTGAACTGTGGATCCCGGTCCTATTTCCATTATATTGCAATCACCTGTTTACTTTACTCGCACGGTTTACTTTACTCGCATACTATTATCACTTTCCACTCGATACGCTCATACCCTTTGTTTCAAGCAAACCGGTGAGATTGACAACCTCATCGTAAGTTGGGAACAAAGTATTTGGTTGTGTTGTGTGTAGGTTCCGCGTTGCAGCTAGCAAAGCAAAGCTTGGACGAGACGCCCTATAAATTGTCCGAAGCTGTCGCAAGCTAGCAAGCATCACCTTCAGTTGTTTGTTTGCTCCTCTCCTGAACGATAAACCTTGGTTTCTTAACTGAGGGAAAATCTTGCTGCTATATTCATCACACCTTCCTCTTGGGGTTCCCAACGGGCTGGTCAATCAACCAGCAATCAATACCCCAGCATATTATAGTCCTGGCATGAAGTTTTTGTCAGTTCCTAGCTACTGGAATGAATTTTAGGCGAGCAAAGAAGACACAACATCAACATAGACAAGTTGAGCTACACTAACAATGGTGCTTGCACAAATATGTCGTAAGCTAGGTCCTCCTGCCTGCCGGTGTTATTCCAGCATAGGTGGTACCATCGGCCTTGTTGTCCGCAAGATGGTCGATTGCTCCCATTAGGTTGGAGGGAGAGAAGAGGTTCTTCATGTTCACCTTGACGGGTCAATCGAACATGGTCTTCATCTGGCGGTAGTTGATGATGGGCACATTCAGTAAATCCTAGTCCTTTGGGAATTTCTAAGAATGATATGACATTTCATTAGTTCAATCTAGCATAACAGTTTGAACATGTTCAACAAAGAAGTGATATGCAAAGCTCGCCATGAGGTGATGCTTCAACTCCTCCTTGTCCATCTAAGATGGCACAGCTAGCACTATGGAATGCCACCCCTAGAAGATTCTTAATCTAGCACACCGTTGTCCACTTTGCTTTCCACTTCCTCAGGTGGTTGTACACATGACAAGGGGTGACAATAACACATGTGAAGTCCTGAACATTGTTGCGCACACACTTAAGATAGCGCTCTTTGAAGCCGTGAGTTAAGTTAACACCCCTATGGACTAGTTCACAAATCCTATTAAGGATGAACTCTGACAAACCTTCTCCCCACACCATGTTTGGTCTGGTTACAAACAGAGATGGATGAGCTAGCGACTTGTCAGGCACCATCCATGCCATAGATAGATCAGGAGAAGGCGGGATGGCATACAACACAACAATGAACAATGAAAAGCATGACAATCAAGTGCATAGGGTTCATTGAGAGGGTTAAGCCATCGAAACAATGGTAATCAGGACAAAGAAAAGGCTCACAATGATGGGAGCAGGATTAAGTGCTGAGGTTGGGGAGCTGGGCGGAGTTGAAGGCAGCACCACCGTGGCAGTGCTAGACGGAGTGGAAGGTAGCACCACCATGCCAGTGCTCGACGGAGTGGAAGGCAGCACCACTGTGGCAGTGCTCGACGGAGTGGAAGGCATGACGACCTACGGAACATGTTCAGCACTTAAATCTAGCAATTAAATCCACTATGAAGCATAAAAAATGGTTCCATACTATCTAAGCCAAGCATGTGCGAACTAGATTCTAGCACATCTATGGATAGATCTACGAAATTTCACCTTGAATACACATCTACCACAGCCAGGGTTTGAGAGTTCTTACAGACACCCTAAGAGGATCCACCTGAACAGAGGCCAGCAAAGAAGGAGAAGGCACGCCAGCGAAGGCAGCCACCAAGCTCCTCGTCACTACCGGTGAAGAAGCTCTAGCAATCGCCTTAGATCTATGAAAGGAAGAGCTCGATTGGGGGGGGGGGGGGGGGGATGGCGGATTCGGATATTGGCGGTGAGAGCTGGGCTAAAGAAGGGGCGGAATTAAGCTGGCGGTGACCGAAATTCTTCCGCCGCTTTTTCGTCGCACAGCCTGAGCTCGCGCCATCTCCGCCGCCTACATCCGCTCATACACCGCGTCCTTGAAAAATCTTCAGACGAGGGTGGCTCTGGGGAAATGCTCGACTCGAGCGTTTCCACGGGGCATGGCTCAGAGGTGTTTTGTGCGGCGTGCGGGCCACAATGTGACCTTCGACTGGGCATCCAATCGGGCCGAAAACTGCTCCCTAGGGCCTATTTTGAGGGAATGCGACCTACCAATCATGCCCCGTAGCTCGTGCTGAAAAAGGTTGGATGTATAGAATTTAATACTAAGCTGCTCGAGCCAGCTAAATTGTCACACAATTAGCATAATAGTATGGAGGCCATGTCAGAAAGGGCTTCGAAATAAACGTCAATCGCCATCCATAGTTATTTGGAAGGCATGCATGGCTACTCAATCATGTTGACGGATCCAAGCATGCATGAAGGATCATTTGTTGCCTGGCTGTATCCTATCTTCAGAACGAGAGGAGAGTTTAAATTTTGTGGTCCTCACAAAGCTTCTCCAAGTCAGACTTCAGAACAGTTAGCTGCACAAAATTTCAATTTTAGACTTCAGAGTAATATCCAAATTGATTACATCATGTTCCAGAGTGATCCCTATTCCTGTAGGAGCTCAGCTCATAGTAGCCTTGCATGGCCAGTTCTAGTTGTGATCGATCGAATCTAGCTACTAGAGTTTGTAATCATCGATGTACAATGCTTTTGAGTTGAATGAAATCGGTTGTGTGCTTTGCACCCTCCACCGTTCAAAACCTCCACCTCCTCTTCCAACTCGTCAACCCACCCGCGAACCTACCCACCAATTGTATTGCCATGCCCTAGGCTAGTAGGTAGTTATAAACCCTGGCCCATTCTTGCAGGCCCATGTAGTGGGATTTGTCCAAAATAGAAAGTTTAGAAAGAGTTTGACGAGCATATGTACCCTTGTGTTTGAAACATAACACCTCTACGTTATCTCTTCTACACGATGCGACCACAAAATGTAAGAGGAGTGCCTGCATAGGTAAACCTTCTAACTAAACCCTTATCCAAAACCCTAATCTCAATCCCAACCCCTCTGCTAGCAAATCCCTTACGAACCGGTGCTAAAGGCCCATTCTGCACTAGTGAGTGCATCAAAATGGATCATAGGGAGAAGAAAATAAGAGGGCAACTGGTAGGTCTAAGGTCAAGCTTATTCTAAAATAGGAAAACATGTTATGCATATATTTATACTCCCTCCGACACTAATACATGTCTCTATATGGATGTATCTAGCCATAATTTAGTGTTTAGATACATTAATATAGAGACAGGTATTAGTGGTCGGAGGGAGTACATCAATAAAAAATATGTGCAGTCTGCAAGTGGTAGGTCTAAGGCCAAGCTTATTCTCAAATAGGAAAACATGTTATGCATACATTTATACATCAATAAAAATATGTGTAGTCTGAAATTGGTAGGTCTAAGGCCAATCTTATAGATATGAAAAAAGCATATTTTTTTGGTAGGTCGTAACACATCGACCACGTTTATTTGCATATAGTTTAATACTAAGCTTCTGAAGCCAGCTAGCTAGATCGTCACATATTAGCACGACGGAATGGAGGCCATGTCAGAAAGGGATGCGAATATGCACGTCCATGGCCATCCATAGTTACTTGGCATGCATGCATGACTTGTCAATCATGTCCACAGATTCAAGCCATGAATGATCATCGATTGCCTGGCTGTATTCTAACTTCGGAACGAGAGAAGAGTTCAAATTGCGTGGTCCTTGCAAGCTGTTAGAATAGTGTCCGAGTTAGGATGGACTAAGACTATTGATACCTTCTTGTATTCTAAATCTCACCCCTTTTGTCTAGATACTCATTCCGTTCTAAATTAATTGTGGATTTTTTTAAATAAAATGAGCGAACCTACATGAACGAATTATTTTGTAACGAACGGAGTACAATAACAATTGTAGGGTTCTATATTTTGTACACAAGCTACCCCCAACTCAGTTTCCAGAACACTAGTTAGTTCGCACTAAGTTTCAATTTATGTTGTAACACGAATATCCAAATGAATGACAGCATGTTCCAGATTTATCATTCGTAGATCGGTGGATGCATGACGGTATGCACCACATGGCCGGTATGGGGATACCAAATGCCTTGTCAAGCCGGCATAAATATATATATGCAAGATATGGACAACGGGTGCTCCAATAATCGATCAGTCACTGTGTCTTTGTGAACTTCTTACTAATTCGTTTGCTCGATCCAACACATTTTGGGGTTCGCACATTTTAGGATCTACACGCAGGTTTCACGAATTAAAAAGTTGCGATCGAGACGGCTCAGGTTCGTTGCAGTAGGAGTAGTAGATTATTTTCGACTGCAACTTGGTTTAAAGAAGATGCCTGGTCTTATTACTTCTGTTGAGGTTCTCGTTCATGACCACCACACCCAACGTTGCAGCTGCCCTGGTTCACAAGCGCGAGGGACGGCTGTCGCCTCCGTCCGAATGATGGCGTCGCCTGGCTGAAGACGCCTGTCCTCTTTTCCTCGGACTGGGAGGTTCCGCCTAGGCCAATCGCCTCGTTCGCCGCCTCCGAGGCCGCGTCCGGAGACGCCTGGAGCGAAGAGCGCGCGAGAGTGGAAACAAAATGCTCGCCGTGTTCGAGGGAGGCCTTGACTAGCGCGGAACCACGCGCTGGCTTGGCGTAGGGAGCTCCTAGTCTCCGCCCGCGGGCGCGACTTAGTTCGCTCCGCCCATGTGACATTCGTATTGGGCCGGCCTAGGTGTTGCTTTTACTCTGATTTTTTCTTTTTTCTGTCATTTTCCTGTTTTGTTTTCTGAAATTAGAACAATTTTAAATTCCGAAATTTGTTCAGATTACGAATTTGAACAATTTTTTATTTTGAAAAAATTAGAGTTTGAACAAAATCGTATTTGAAAATTTTGAGATTGACCAAATTTCGAATTTGTTCAAAACACGAACAAATTTCGTATTTAAACAAAATTCAAATTTGAACAAATTTTGGTTTTGAACAAAATTCGACTTTAAACAAATTTGGGATATGAACAAATTTCGAATTTGTTCAAAATTCCAAACAAGAACAAATTTCGTATTTGAACAAAATTCAAATTTGAACAAATTTTAATTTTGAACAAAATTCGACTTTGAACAAATTTGGGATATGAACAAATTTCGAATTTGTTCAAAATTCGAAACACGAACAAATTTTGATTTTGAACAAAATTCGACTTGAACAAATTTGGGATATGAACAAATTTCGAATTTGTTCAAAATTCGAAACATGAACAAATTTTGATTTTGAACAAAATTCGACTTTGAACAAATTTGGGATATGAACAAATTTCGAATTTGTTCAAAATTTGAAACACGAACAAATTTTGTATTTGAACAAAAATTGAATTTTAAACAATTTTTAAAGTTGAATAATTTTAAATTTTTAAATTTCAAAAATCGCCCAGCAAAAGCGGGAAAAAACCAGGAGGAAAAATGAAACCAAGCCTAAAAAACCTTCAGGAATAATAACAAAAAATAAAAAGAAAACAAAAACAGAAGAAGCCAACGCTGATGGGCCGCGGCCCAATCCCTCCGCTCGCGGGCGGAGCGAACAAAGGCCCGCCCGCGGGCGGAGCATAGGAATTGCTCTTGGGGTATCCCCGAGCAAACCTTATTCTGGTCAGGAGTCTCTGGAGGCCTGCTCATGCTCTGCGTTCTCGAAGAAAAGAAGGCCCGTTCTGGAGACCACGGTTTGCGCCGGCTAATCCAGCATGGAGTCCAGTGTTCTCTCTGCTGATGCAAGCGTGACCAAGTCCAGGTCGTCGAGCGATCGATCGAGTCTCGTCTCGTGCGTGGAGCCGCTGTTTGATATGAAACTATTATCGTTGATTTTTGGAGCGCAGCCGTTTTGCCATTTCTTGAACGGCAACCAAGGCGCCGATGACCTCATGTCTTTGACTTCGGAAACATTACCTAAAGTTGTAAGCTTAAACATCCGAATAGTAACCAAACCAAGATGGAGGGGATAAACCAGAACCACTCCATCAGCTAATGAAACCTCTGAATACAACACTTGACTGCTATTTTTTTGGATTAATACTACAATTCTCCTTGCTGGTCTTCTCACCATCATTGACTAGCAAGGGAAATTAACTTGCAGCACAAGCAAAAGAACGTGTAACTATAAATAAAGATAGTCTGTACTGGAGTGATATCATTAGTAAATAGGATTACAACATTGGACATACAACAAGGCATCTACAAGGATCCTATTTAAGCACTGGTTTGCTTCATTTGAAATTTGAACCACTATTAAGAAAACATTAGCACAACAGAAACAAGGCAAAACTTCTTAAGTTAAGGTGAGATGCCTTTGACACATATCTTTGCTCATTTGCACCACCTTTTCAAGGACAATTTCTATGGATTCTTCCATAGGATCTTTCTGAGAAAATAGATAGATATTGTCAATCAACAATGCTACTTCTTCCGTTCCTTGATATAAGGTGAATATTCACGCACAGGCTAAAAAGGGAAATTTTGTTGGTTTTAGACGTTAATACCGGTAGGTGACATGAGAGTAGATGAAAAATAGCAAAGTGTTGGCATCATGTCTCTCCAAATTAGACTGACTCCTAAATTGCGGAAAAAATCTCACAATCGCGTTATATACCTTATATAATGATATTTTTCATAGAAAACTATACACCTTATATCAAGTACAGAGGGAGTACTACTTAAATGCATGACTTGTGAGTACCAAACCTGGTTGTGAACTATCTAAGAAAGTTGCAAAAGAGAGAAAGCTCTCTGGCAGAAAAAACAATCATCCAATACCTCAAGGATAGTTAAAGTTAATTGAAATACTGTTAAAAAGGATTTAGTATTAAAATACTAATATCATTAAATGAATTGTTAAATACTAAAATAACACGAAGTATCATTTCAAATGTAGAGAACCAGACAGTAACTGTGTTTCATGGAAAAAAAGGGGGACACCAATAAAAATGACTATTTAGACAGAACCTAAATGTTACTTTTCTCTATTTTTGAAATGGTGCAGCATTATCATTTACAAAAGCCATCTCAAGAAGAGTAAAAAAATCAAACATCTGAATTGTACTAGAGAGGAGGTACTTTTTTTTTAAAATGGCAGTACTACCCTAATATTCTAATTACACGCTAATGAGTCACTACATTTAATTTAGATGCTAGAAAATGAGAGGGGGGATCGACAAACTAATGAGTCACTACATTAACAGAGCAAAATTAAGTCGGGTCATGGGGGTTATTCTGTAGTGATTAGCGTAGATTTGTAGGTAGGGAGATCAGGTGGTATTTAGCGGCCGGTAGAGAAAGGGTAGAGAGTCAGAGAAGAAGAAGAGAATGAGAGGGAGCACCTTATTCACGCTCTACGTGGCTGTCGCCGCAGTTGCAACGGCGGCTCACTGGTGGCTCTGGCCTCTACTGCGCAGAGTCTGGCGGCCAGGCGCGCGCCCGGTGGCTCTGGCTGCTGCTGTGTGATGTCTACACACGCGTCTGTTCTTATAGATAGTGTTGGGCCTCCAAGTGCAGAGGTTTGTAGAACAGCAGCAAGTTTCCCTTAAGTGGATCACCCAAGGTTTATCAAACTCAGGGAGGAAGAGGTCAAAGCTATCCCTCTCAAACAACCCTGCAATTACGATACAGAAAGTCTCTTGTGTCCCCAACATACCCAATACACTTGTTAGATGTATAGGTGCACTAGTTCGGCGAAGAGATAGTGAAATACAAGTAGTAGTGATGATTATGAGTAGTAAATGTAATCTGAAATAAATATCACTGTAAGCAAACATGTAACAAAACTGAAAGTAAATGGTGTGCAATACTTGGAAACAAGGCCTAGGGATCTTACTTTCACTAGTGGGCACACTCTCAACAAATATAACATAATTGAACCAATATATACTATCATAAATATGTAACTCAAAACAATTCTCCAATGGATAATAAACACTAATCATGCGTAGGGCTATGAAGCACTCCTCAAAGTCCGTATTTCCCCAAACTAGATTGTCCCACACTATCACCGTGAACGCACTAGATGGTTCTCACAAACACCAACAATTCATAGAGAAATTAACCAAAAAGATACACATGATGCGCACACTAGTCACCTTCACACCATGATACAAGGTATCTCCGGAGATTACAAATATAAAGCACGGGAGTAGCATAATATCTGAATAATAATATCTACCAATTCAACTAGATAAAAAGTTCACAATCACATAAAGATCACATCATGGGAGAGAGGTGAACCACATAGCTACCGGTAGAGCCCTCAGCCCCGGGAGAGAACTACTCCCTCCTCATCATAGGAGACAACAAGGTTGGTGGAGATGTCAGTGAGGTCGATAGAGACGGCGGAGATGGCGATGGAGACCGATGGAGATGGCTCCGGGGGCACTTCCCCGTACCGGCAGGATGCCGGAATAGAGACTTCTGTCCCCCGAAATTCGTTGGCGGTAGCGGCTGAGCTGCGGAACTCTTCTAGAAATTTCGCCGATTCTTTTAGGGTTTTCCATCGGGAGGCTTCTTATAGGCGAAGGGGCATCGTCAGAGGTGGACCAGGGTGGTCACACAATAGGTGGGCGCGGCCAGGGGATGGGCCGCGCCCCCTGTTGTGTGGGCAGCCCCTGGCCCCCCCTCCGGCTCTCGTTCGGTCTTTGGTCCTCTTCCGGGAAAAATAAGACTTCTGGAACTTATTTCGTCCAATTTTGGGAATATTTCCTATGTAGCTTTTCTGAAACACAAAAATAGCAGAAAACAGGGAACTGGCACTGTGGCATCTTGTTAGTAGGTTAGTTCCAAAAATCGCATAAAAATGCCACGAAGTGTAACAAAACACAAGGCAAATGGTGTAAAAACAAGCATGGAGCATAAAAAATTATTGATACGTTTGAGACGTATAAGCATCCCCAAGCTTAACTCCTGCTCGTCCTCGAGTAGATAAGTGATAACAAAAGAATAATTTTTGAGGTGACATGCACCATCACAATCTTGAACATCAAAGTAAGCATTGAGTGCTGGGATCAAAGAACTTAAAACATGGGCATGAAAGACATAATCTTGATAGAAGAAACTTAGCAACCATGTTATAACATGAAAAAGAACACAAATGAAAGATCATGAAAATGAAACAATGAAAGTCAAACGTGTGTTCAAATCATATGAAAAACATAGCAAATGGTTTTCAGCTTGTCCCTCATGGAATAGCAAAACATAAATGCATAGGACACCTTCAAGTTTAAGAGGGCGACTAGATAAAAATAATTTAAGAACAAGTGAAACCAAAATCATGAGTCAATCAATGATAAACTTTGGACTATGCACATTAAACTCAGAATGATAACTATGCTCTCTTAGACAGTGCATAAAGGTATAAGGTGGAGACTCAACATGAAAATAAAAGAAAGGCCCTTCGCAGAGGGAAGCAGTGATTGCGAGTTTTATAAACCTTCAAAAATTATGGTACTTACTAGCTTTGAGCTCTCATTGCCCCCATCATAGGCATCTTGAATGGTTAAAGTTAATGCGAATACACTTATGATGCATATGCTTGACAAATCATAAGTTGAAAACCTCGTATCCCGTGAAGTACGAATACCCAAACCTCATGCTACTCGACTTAGAGTCCCAAGCAAGCTCTTGTCATTGTAAGTATACACGTATCATCAAGAACCGCCAACAGGGTACCTCCGTGCCCGATGACATGGAACAAGCCCACATCAAAATGACAGAACAAACAGACAATGAACACCTCGGCATCTCTTTTATTTACCATTGGTATAGCTTTTTATTTTGAGATGCGTCGTCGAATGTTCACTATGGGCATGCTGTAAATTTCCACCATGAATTATGCATGGCTTAGATTGGTGGCCCAGGCGTTTCTCTAACACATATACAAACTCCATGATCCCGCAATATTCCCACTTACTTCACATCGCGAGTATCCATAAACAAAAGATCATGATATCAACTCAAATAAGAAGTGCAATGTTGAAAGCTTGCCCCATGACGGCATGGTTTGGCTAATTTCCAACTTACAACTTGCAAGCATAACAACTCAACATAAGAGAGCCACAATGTCAAATTTTAAGAACAAGAAAAGTAAAGTGTGCCATCAAGTTCGTGAGGGCTTTACTGACCAATTTTCGCATAACACCAAAAAGAGTTTAATTTGAAGGATAGATAAAAGCAAGTCAAATGTACGTTGGAATAGCAAATTGCTAATAGGTATGTATGGTGGATACATTGGAATAACTTGGTTTTTAGGAGTTGGATGCATGAGTAGAGCTCATACTCAGTACAAAATGAGGGCTAGCAAAAGACTGGGAGCGACCAACTAAGAGAGCAATAATGGCCATAATCATGCAAAGCGACAAAGCAATATTAAAAGAAGTATAAGATGGCATCAAAAGTCAAAAACTAAATGATCATAAAGGCTTATGGCGAATTTGTATGAGTCAAACATGTGTGAGCATGCGCCAAGTCAACCCAAATAAAGCATCAAGGAGAAAACCAAATTAATGCTTCCAAATAATAAAAACAACACATGATTTTTTCAAAGGCTCATTAAGAAATCTCAGTCATTTGAGACAAGTAATGCTATAGAAAAACCACTAAGCATACTATCAAAAAGACATCAAGCACGACATGCAAAAGTCTAAGCCGCAGTCTAAACAAGCTCCTTTTTGTACCACTTTTTTGCATGAAACTTTTTCTCTTTTCCAACACCATTCGAACCTTTTTGAAACAACTCTTTTGATGAAAACCCACATGGACCAGAGGTCAAAATACACCTTGATATAAAGATATAACAAGATCTGAATAAAAATCAAGGTGAAAAACGAAAGCTAAACGCAGTAGCAGAAAAAGAGAACACTCGTTGAACGATAAGAGTGAAAACTAGAGTGTTCTTGGCAATGAAAAACAGAGTAAGTCTCTCTCCAAAACATGATGTGATCCAACCATTTATTGCAGCAAACAAAACAAAAGAAAGCTGAAAACAGAAACAACTGACGCTCCAAAAAGAACGCATAATGCATGAGGCAATAAAAATATAGTCTTGAAAGGTAACCTAATTTTTGCCGATGAAGAAGGGGTGCCTCGGGGGCATCCCCAAGCTTTGATGCTTGTACCTCTTGGATATTTCTTGGGATGCGTGGGCATTCCCAAGCTTGAGCTTTTATCCATTCTTCATCTCATCTCATCATTCTCTAATCCATACACTTGAAAACTTCCTTCATACAAAACTCAACACAATTCTATTAGCAACATTAGTGTAAGCATAATAATGAATCAACCCTTTTTGCTTCAGATTTCAACTCAAAACCACCACATATAAAGCATATACTACTTTAGCAACTTCCCCAAAAGTTCCGTGATCAAAAGAACTCAAAAAGAAAGCGATCGAGAGGCAAACACAAATAGTGGCAGAAATCTGTCAAAACAGAACAGCTGACAAAGGTCGATTTTTTCAAGGGATTTTTGTTGCTCAAATCAAAAAGTGTAAAACTAATGAAAGTTTGGATATAACCTGGGGCATATGCACAAGAAATCGCAGGTCAAAAAGGTATTCTGAGAATTTTCACGAATTTTTACGATGCAGCACCGAAATCTGTTTTAGGACAGTAACTTTCCCAAATCTTACCTCACTCAAATTAGAGGTTTCTCTTAGCACAACAACGAAATAAAAATGATAAGGAGTGGTTATTACAGTAGTAATAACTTCCAAGACTCAAATAAAAAAAGGTACTGAAAAGTAAAACATTGGGTTGTCTCCCGAGAGTGTTTTTCTTTAACGCCTTTGAGCTAGGCGCAGTAATTTCAGAAAATGCTCACATAGGCGCCCGAAAAGAACTGAAGGCAAAGGTGCCATAAACAAACTTGAAGCAAGAGAGAGCATTAAAAAGCAAATATTAAACACATTTAAATCTAAACCACTTTCTATGCATAGGAATCTTGTAAGAAAATAAATCAACGAGACACATAGTAGCAAACATGGATAGATAAAATAAGTGCAACTTCAAGATTTGCAACATAGAGAGAGGAAACTCAATATTGTTGAGATCCATCAAACCATGTTTCCCTCTCTCATAATAACTTTCAGTAGCATCATGAATAGAACTAATAATATAACTATCACATAAAGCATCCCTATCATGAGCCACATGCATAAAAGAATTAATACTCCCCACATGAACAATCGTAGTAGGAGCAGATTCAACAGAATAATTATTCTCATCACCATAATCATCAAAAACAGGAGGCATATTGTAATCATAATAAATTTTCTCCTCAAAAGTAGGTGAACTGAAAATATTATATGAAGGAAATATGCCCTAGAGGCAATAATAATATTGTTATTATCATATTTCTTATTCATGATAATGTTTATACTCCATGCTAGAATTGTATTAAGTGAAAACATTAATACTTGTGTGGTTTATGAACAACACTGTGTCCCTAGTATGCCTCTATTAGACTAGCTCATTGATTAATGATGGTTAAGGTTTCCTAACCATAGACATGAGTTGTCGATTAATAATGAGATCATATCATTAGGAGAATGATGTGATGGACAGATCCAAATTAAGCACAGCAATTAGATCGTGTCATTGTGTTCACAATTGCGTAGCTTTTCTTATGTCAGTATCCTATTCCTTAGACCATGAGATAATGCCACTCCCTGGTACCGGAAGAGAGCTTTGAGGTCATCAAACGTCATCCTATGAGAGGGTGATCATAAAGGTGTCTCTCAGGTAATCGGAAAGTACTTGTTGGGTTACATGTATCGAGATGGAATTTGTCCCTCCCATGTCAGAGAGATATACTCCGGGTCCACTCAGTAATCAATGTCATACACCATTTTCAAACACGTGATTAATGAGTTCAATTATAGGGTGATATTGGATTGCAGAACGAGTAAAGAGTACTTGCTGTGAATGAGATTGAACTAGGTATGGCGATGCCGACGATCGAATCTCGGGCAAGTAAAATATCGCGAGACAAAGGAATTTGTATACGGGATTATTTGAATCCTGACATCGTGGTTCACCGATAATGATCTTTGTTGAATATGTGGGAGTTGATATGGATTTCCAGATCCCTCTATTGATTATTGATGATGATCATGTCCACACATTCTCGAACCCATAGGGTCACACACTTAACGCTCATCGACGCTAGGGTAGTTTCGGGATTTATGGAAATTGTTTCAGAGAGTTGCGAAATTGTTCCGGGAAGAAGATTAATGATTTACTAATTAAGTGAATTAATAAATATTAATATATATATATATATATATTTGTTAGAAATAAATAAAGACTAAAAAGTAGTCCATAATTAGTTTTGTTAACGGGCTAATTATTAATCCATCTAGACAAACTAATAAAAAGGTAAAAAAAGAAAAATAAAAGAAGAAAAAAAAGGCAAGGTGCGGCCAGCACATGGGCTCGCATGATCACATGCACATGGGCCATCTTGGCCGCATGCACGCACAGGAGTCTAGGATTGCATCGATCTGATGGATGCACTAAAAGGATACTTGGCCGATCGGCCAAGTCCTTACTTGGTGTGCTCTCCACGCGACGTGCGACGTGCGCGACACGTGAGGCAATGGCAGTTGCGATCGGTTAAGTTTGACTTGGCTCGCACGTTCCCGCATATATAAAAGAAGAGGTCGGACGCTGTTTAGGTTAGACCGAATATTGAAAACTGTTTCAGCCGGCGTCGTCTCTATCTTTTGTAGTATTTTCTTGTCCTAGTTTGACTAGATCTTTAGTCTTTCTTCTTCCACCTCATGCGCGTAGGCGAAGCCCTGCCCGCAGATACTCTCCACCATAAGCACCACGCCGTCGTGCTGTTGATCTCATCTACCACTCCACCATGCCTTGCTGGACCGAGGAGGAGTCGTCGTTGCGCGGTACGTGTGCAACGCTCGGAGGCGCCGCCCGTTGTGGCGCTTGGATCGGATCGGATCGCGAGGAGGAGACGCTAGTATGACTACGCCGACCTCGTTCATCTGAATGTTTTCGCTGTGCGATCTACAAGGGTACGTAGATATGATTTCCCCACTCGTTGTTTTGCATCTCGTAGATCAGATATTGGCTTATTTTTGTTCGTCATCGTAGGAAAATTTTTGTTTTCTATGCTACGAAACCCTTCAGTGGTATCAGAGCCAGGTTTATGCGTAGATGTTTTACACGAGTAAAACGCAACAAGTTTGTTGCGGGCGTTGATGTTTTCTGTTGCAAACTTCTATTTTTGTACTTCTTATGGCGTGGCATAGTGAGATCAAAGCGGTCCAGGCCAACTTTACGCGACCTCGTTCGCGAGACCGGCTCTGCACTTGACGTGTGTCTTGTTCCACATATGCGGCTGGTGGATGCCAGTTTCTCTCACTATAGTTGTCATGGGATTTACAATGGATGTTGGCAACCATAATATCACCACTGTGGCTTTGCGTAGGTAAGAACCGTTCTTATGCGTAGCTCCCATAAGCCACGTAAAACATACAATCAACAAATTAGAGGCGTCTAACTTGTTTTTGCAGGGAGTGTTTGTGATATGGTATTGCCACAAGATGTGTTGTGTATGATATATGTGATGTATGCGATGATCATGTTTTGTAATGTTTCACGACTTGTATGTCAATGAGTTCACAACCGGCAGGAGCCATATGGTTGTCTTTATAATTTTGTATGACCTGCGTGTTAACTTCTTATACGCCATGTAATAGCTTTACTTTATCGCTAAATAGTTAGCAATAGTCGTAGTTGTTCGTGGTGGAGACAATCATGGTGGAGTGATGGAGATCATGCCGGCGCGCATGAGATGGAGATCAATGCGCGAAGATTGGCTATACCATGTCACATATTGTATATGCACGTGATGTTTATCCTTTATACATCTTATTTTACTTTGATCGCGACGGTAGCATTATGATACGTCCAAAACGTATCTCCTTTCCCGAACACTTTTGCTATTGTTTCTCCCCTAATTTGTGTGTTTTGAATGCAACTAACACGGACTGACGCTGTTTTCAGCAGAATTGCTCTGGCGTCTCGTTTTGTGCAGAAATCCAACTTCCAGTAAAAATTCGGGAAAAATCATGAAAAATCCTATTTCACCAGAAGACCCATGGAGCCAGAAGACAGGAGGGAGAGAAGGCCTGAGGGCTCCTCACACACTGGTGGCGCGGCCCAGCCCTGGCCGCGCCACCCTGGCATGAGAAGGCCCCAGCCATCCTCTCGGCCTCTCCTCTCACCTACATATACCCTCTAACGACATAATATCGGGGAGACGACGTTTTTCCCAGATAGACTTCCGCTGCGCCGCCGCTATCAGAAACCGCGATTCGAAACCAGAAACTCCGTTTTGGCACTCTGCCGGGACGGGGATTTGGAGGAGATCATCATCACCGACGCTCCTCCATCGACCATCCATGACTCCCCCATCCATGTGTGAGTAATTCCCCCGCTGTAGGTGAGGGGATGGTAGGGATTGGATGAGATTGTTCATGTAATTTGATATGAGATTGATAGGGCATAGTACCTAGTATCTTTATTTAGTGCCTATGATATTGTTGCAACTTGTTGTGCTTAATGCTTGTCACTTTGGGCCCGAGTGCCATAATTTCAGATCTGAACATGTTATTATTTCTATGATGATACTTGTTGTTTATGGTCTTACCTATAAGTTGTATACACATATTGTTGTCCGGAACCCGAGGCCCCAAAGTGACAGAAATTGGGATAACCGGAGGGGATGGCTATGATGTGAGGATCACATGTGTTCACCGAGTGCTAATGCTTTGCTCCGGTACTTTATTAAAAGGAGTACCTTAATTACCAGTAGTTTCCCTTGAGGCCCTGCTGCAATAGGCTGGTAGGACAAAAGATGTCGTGCAAGTTTCTCCTTGTGAGCACGTACGACTATATACGGAATACATGCCTATGATTGTTTGTACTAGGATGCTTTATCATTATTTATCTGCAATGCCCATGTCTAATTGATTTCATGAATTATCTTATCCATGCAACGCCCGTAATCCATTCCTATGCCTACAGTATTTGTTCCTACCGTTTACTACTGTTACTATTACCGCTGCTATTTTACTATTGCTGTTACTGTTTCACTACTGTCACCACTATAAAACTGTTGCTACTGATAAACCACTGCGAGCAAGACTGTTTCCAGGTGCAGCTGAATTGACAACTCATCTGTTAAGGCTTACATATATTCTTTGGCTCCCCTTGTGTCGAATCAATAAATTTGGGTAATACTTCCCTCGAAGACTGTTGCGATCCCCTATACTTGTGGGTCATCAAGACTATTTTCTGGCGCCGTTGCCGGGGAGCATAGCTTTATTTGTAAGTTCACTTGGTATTCCTATTGTTCGCTACAATCCTTTCATCATGGGTAAACCTCGTGATGGAAAAGTTCCTATATTACCATCCACTACAAGAAGAGGTACGACTTTGAACACCTCTGTTGCTCTTGATTCACCTTCTGTTATGAGTAAGTTGCTTACACCACCACACCCACACGCCACTGCTACTACTTCTGCTGAGATTGAAAATGCCACTGATAATTTAGATGATGCTTCTACTGTGCTTGATGAGAGTGGTTCACTGGGTTGCTTTTTAGATGCTACTATTGCTAGAGCTAAGTTGGGAAACACCACTGTTACACCTGTTAGTTCACCTGAGTCTAGGGAATGTTCTAGTGATGATTATGATGATGATGCTTATATTGAGTTTGATGATGATTTTATTGCTGAAGCACGTGCTGCTCGTAATGCTGGTAATGTTAAAGAACTTCTTGCCAGACGTTCTGTTAGATATAATTTGTCTCCTGATCCTAAGTTTGCTGCTTCTCCCATAAATATTAGAGACAAGGATTATAATTTCTCTTTGGATTTATCTTACATATCTATTGTTGAGAAAACTCCCTTTTGTGGTACTAAAGATGAGAGTGCTATGGGGCACATGAATGAGCTTTCTACTTTGAGTAACTTGTTTTCTGATGATATTAAGCTCCGCACTTACTTTGTTGCTAAGATTTTTCCTTTCTCGTTGAAAGATGCTGCAAAAACTTGGTTTAATAGCTTGTCTCCTGGATCTCTTACTAGTCCTATTGCTTTGGTTAATGCTTTCTTTCAGAAATATTTTCCTGCTAGTGCTCAACATGCTGCTGTGCAGAAAATCTTTGATTTTGAACAGGGAAAATGAGAGATATTGCCTGAATCTTGGACAAGGTTTTGTTCTTTAATTAGAGCTTTGCCTAAAGAACCATTGCCTAAAAATGAACTCCTTGATATATTTTATAATGGACTAACGGATGAATCTAAGTCATATTTGGATAGTTGTGCTGGTTGTGTTTTCAGGAAAAGAACTCCGGCTGAAGCTGAAGAATTAATGGCTAAAATAAGCCGGAATCATGATGATTGGACTCTAGTTGAGCCAACACCAGCACCCATACCTACGCTAGATCCAGAGCCTACGCCGAAGAAGAGAGGGATGATTGAGTTAAATGATGAAGTGATGAGAGAAGCCAAGAAATCTCTTAAGGAGAAAGGTATTAAGGCCGAAGATGTTAAAAATTTACCTCCTATTGAAGAATTATGTAAGCCAATCCCTCACTCATCTACTATTGAGGTACACTCTCTCCAACGCTTTGATGAAAGAGATATTCCTTATTCTAAACCTCCTGATCAATGCTTAGATGAGTTTGATAATTTTATTGTTAAGCAAGAAAATTTTAATAGAATGGTGCATAATCATTTGTTGGAAAATTCTAGAGCTATTAACAAGTTGCAGGATATTGTGGAGAGAACCGCTAATGATGTGAAGATACTTGTTAAACATTTTCAAATGGTTCAAACACAAATTGATCAGCTGACCAAGGTGCAAAAAGACTTGCTAGTTAATGCTGCAAGAGAGAAGCAAGCTTGTGAAATTCGCACAAGAAGTGGCGCCGCTACTCAAGATCCATTATATCCTGAAGGACATCCTAAGAGGATCGAGCAAGATTCTCAACGCACTTCAAGTGATGATGTTCCTTCCAAGAAGAAGAAGAAGAAGCATAAAACAACTACAGAATCCTCTGATGCAGGTAAAGATCCTAACAATATTTCTATTTCTGATGCTGAAACTGAACCAGGAGATGCTTCCGATAAAGAAGAAGATAAAGAAGAAGTTGAAGAAGAACCAGAAAAGATTGATAAGAATGCAAAGTACACCAAAGAAGACTTCATTGCCACCAAGCATGGTAAAGAGAGAGAACCTTGGGTGCAGAAACCAATGCCTTTTCCTGGTAAGAAACACAAGTCCAAGGAAGAACAACACTACAACAGGTTTTGTGAATGGATGAGACCTTTATTTTTGCAAATCCCTTTGACTGATGCTATTAGAATGCCTCCTTATGCAAAGTATATGAAAGATATTGTCACTAACAAAAGGAAAATTCCTAGTGAGGAAATTTCCACACTACTTGCTAATTATTCTTTTGATGGTAAAGTTCTAGAGAAGCTTGGAGATCCAGGTATACCTACTATTCCTTGCTCCATTAAAAATAACTATGTT
Organism: Dactylis glomerata; assembly: GCA_007115705.1. Lineage (NCBI taxonomy): Eukaryota > Viridiplantae > Streptophyta > Magnoliopsida > Poales > Poaceae > Dactylis > Dactylis glomerata. The sequence goes on along the minus strand of QXEO01001278.1, from coordinate 2,326,629 downwards.
AGAACTGCTTTATGTGATTTGGGAGCTGGAGTTAGTGTCATGCCTTTTTCTCTTTATAAGAGACTTGATCTAGAAAAATTGGTATCAACTGATATATCTTTGCAGATGGCCGATAAGTCTACTACTATTCCTATTGGTATATGTGAAAATGTTCCTGTTCAAGTTGCTAACAGTTGTTTGATTTTAACTGATTTTGTTGTGTTGGAAATGCCTGAAGATGATAATATGTCTATTATTCTTGGGAGACCTTTTCTAAATACTGCAGGTGCTATTATTAATTGCAATCAAGGAAAAGTAACTTTCAATGTTAATGACAGAGTATACGGTTTATTTTCCCAAGAAGATTGATAGGAAGAATGCTCTAAATTTAATCAAGCATGTTGAGACCATCAAAGTTGGTCAAATTATTTGTTCAGAGCAAAAGCCCAAGGAAGAATGTCAAATTGTTATGGTTGGGACTATACCTATCAAAGTTGAGGTAACATAAGCATTTAGTGAAATGCAAAGTTTCTCCTCATACAAAGTTAGTTTGGTAACAAGACTTGATCAACCTTGTTAACAAAGTGATTTTATATGAATAAAACATCGTTTTCACCGCATCCACTCCACCTCACTTGTATTTACTTTCATCAATTTTATTCCTTCAGTTTAGTTATATGATTAAGAGTATCTCAGAGCTGCTATATGCTTAGTTTTGATTCGCTTGAGATCATTTTATCTTCGTCTTTCTAAGTTTTTATCGATATGCCAATTTCTGAAAAATCCTCAAAAATTAAGTTTCTCAAAAAATTCCAGAAAATTCTTTATAATTTTTTATGTCAAAAATGGGGCAGAGAGACACCTGGGAGGCACCAGGTGGAGCTGCCACGCCACCTCACACACAGGTGGCGCGGCCCAGCCCTGGCCGCGCCACCGAGGTGTGAGAGGGCCCCACCTGGCCCCTCACTTATCTCTTCCTCCCCTGCTCTTTCTCTCTCCCGAAAACAACGATACACCCAGCTCAAACCCGAGTTCTTGCTGTTCTTCACCTTGATTTTTTGATCTCCTTGCTCAGCCCAACATTTCTGCTGAAATTTGGATCATTTGCTCTTCGGTATGTGACTCCTCCACTTGTCCAAGTAAAATTTCTTTTGGTTAAGTATTTCTTGAGTATTTTAGCATTGTAGGTGACAGTATAAATGAGTATGCATGCTTGTTCTATTGCTTAGAAATGTTATTTTGATGCGTGATAGCTCTCTAGTAACTCACCATAGTAGTTTCCTACACTTGCTTGTCTTAAAATCACTTTTTATGAGTTTGTTAAAAAAATTCAGAGAGGGGAGATGGACAACTTCACACATGGAGAAGTGTTTGAAAGTGATGCACCAAGGTCATCAAGGCCCTCAGGATCCACCGCTCAATATAGGATATCTTATAATGAGGATCTCATGTCACCGAACCTTGAAGGGGATGATGGAGATGCACATCCATCCACCTTCCCTTGTATTAACTTTTTGAGTGATGCAGGGATTCTTGATGATTTCTTGCTCCTTGTTAATAGGGTTGGGTTGAATGCTTACATGACAGATGAAAGTGACCAATATGCTATACTTATGAAGACTTTCGTTGAAAGTTTTAAATTTATTAACGCTCATTTCAATCCTTCTGTTGCATTTAAGATTTATGATAAGTCTATCACCATGCCTTTGGGGAGGTTTTGTTCTATTTTAGGTATCCCCATGTTTGGAACGGCAAAGAGGATACAAGATTGCCCCACTAATTTGTTGGAGCTTTACCGAGGGGTGACCAATGATGATGACCGCACTGCACAGCGTGGCAAGATAAGAAACATTCAACTCCCAGATATTAGATATTTTACTTACTATCTTGCAACTAGTGTACTGGGTAGAGAAAACACTAGCAATATCTCCAACTATTATTTAGCTTTTCTAGCTACCGCTCTTGATGTTAGTAGGAAGTATAACCTTGGTGCTATTATTGCTCGTCGCCTAGCCGCTAGGGGACCTATTTATGGAGGTATTATTGCCGCGCGCATTGTTGCTGAGCTAGGACTTTCTATTGCTCCTAATGATGTATTGTTGGCTCCACAGAGGCTTGATCTTGCTGCCATGAAACTCCATCATTTTGTTACTGCTAACTCATGTGCAGGGAAATTAGTTTACAGGATGTTATTTATTGATGGAGAGGAAAGGGAAGTTCCCTTTCCTCAGCCTAACTTGTTTAGCATTCACGTGAGGCCATGGTCGCGCATGAAGGAGGAGTTGGACGATCAGCTTAGGTTGCTTGGTTTCAACATCCAACACGGCGCGGTGGTCTAGGAGGAAGAGGAGGAGCCGGCCTATCACTTCACCACGTACCACTCCGGGGCGTCCTCGAGCTCATATCAGGACGATGGTGCTTCTTCATCACACTACGGAGGCGCCACCTCATGGCCGAGTTGGGATTGATCTCCACTTAGGCCAAAAGCCTAAGCTTGGGGGGAGGTACGCCGACGGTTCACTCATCTACATATCATATTTTGTCGGACCTTTGTATATCATGTTTCACTTTCTCTAGTGTTCTCGTTCTTATTTCCACTTTTCCAAAATACAAAAAGACCAAAAATATTTCTGTTGTTTCTCTTTGTTTGTCTTTTTAGTTTGCTACCTTTGGTTTGCTTTACTTGCAATTTTTGGTTTGCTATTTGAAAAATCTAAAAATATTTTGCTTTGTTTACTATTTCCTTTCATTCTTGTTTCAAAAATCGAAAACCCCAAAAATATTTGTTGTTCTTCTTCGGTTTTGTAAAGTTTGTTGCAGAGTTCAGTCTCCCGTTACTCAATTGGAGCTTGGTATTCATTTTATATTATTCAAGCCACACAAGTGAAGAGCAATAATGACGACATACGACAATCCGAGATGTGGTAAGAGGCTGGTATGAACTCTATTTGTTTTCATTTTTGTACATATACTCATTTATGTGGACATGCTTAGTCGGTTTATGTAAGGTATATGTTATCCAATGGATGCTTTGTAGTTCTTGCTTTCATATGATTAGTTTCAATTTACTATTAGCTTGTAGCATGTCATGTAGATGCTTGCATGCATTGTTTTATTCATAATATGGTATGTTTTTGTGGTATCCTCCTCTGAAAGCTTCATTTGAATCGACTTGGCACATGCTCAAGCATGCATATGACTAAACAAAAAGTCAATTAAGCCTTGATGATCTAAATTGCCTCAGAGTTCTTCTATCATTTTTATGCCTATATTAATTTTGTTTTGTCGCAAGCATGATTATGACAGCTATTGCTCTCTCGATTGTCGCTTCCCAGTCTTTTGCTAGCCTTCACTTGTACTGAGTATGAGCTCTACTCGTGCATCCAATTACCAAAAACCAAGTCTTCCAAAGAGTCCACTATAAATTCCTATGCATGGTATTTGAAAGCCATTCCAAGTAACTTTTCATGTGCTACCTTTCAAAACTTTCAACTACTTCTCATTTTGTGCCATTGTTTTTAGCTCATGGGGACGTAGTGGTCGGAATTGCTATCTTCCATATTAAATTGAGTACCCCTCAACTAGGCAGCTTTATCTGCTCATCATTAATTTTGCAAGGGAGCTGGTCAGACCATTATAATCTAATTCTAAAAGGAAAGAAAAAAGGCACTCCTCCAAGGAATGTGAAAGTTGGTGGGCACCTGATGGAATCGGTTAGCCATGGTTTGAGAAAGGAAAAAGGTGGGGAGGAGTGCCAAAGCTTTATAAAAGAGCACCAATGTGCCAAAATTTCAAAGAACTCGGAACCGCTCTCACTTGTTTATTATGGAAGATAGCAAGTCCCCATTGCTAGTCGTTGACATAGAACAACCACCTCTCAAAATAAATTTTTATCTCTGTTTTACAAATGAAAAGCTCTAGCACATGTTAAATCACTGCTTCCCTCTGCGAAGGGCCATTCGTTTACTTTTATGTTGAGTCTTCATCTTCTAAGTTTTAAGCACTTCTTGAGAGGATAGTTGTTATTCTTAATGTAATGTGCTTGTCCCAGAACACGGTTAATTGTGGTATAACTTTGATGCTTGTATCTTTGATATTTCTACTTCTAGTCTTCCCTTGGACTTCAGAGGTGCCTCAGCATTTATGTTTTGCTCCACAAATAAAGGCAAGCAGGATACCACTCTTTCATATCATTTATGCATATTACAATCTTGTAGCTTCTTATGTACATGTTACTTGTTATTAGTGCATTGACACTCTTTCATAGCCTGCTTGACTGTGAGGTGACATTAGTTGCATATTTCTTATTATGAATTGCCTGAGTACTTGATCACATAGTTAGTATATATGCATCATATGAGCAAATGTGTTCGTGAAAGTTTCTTTTATCGCTCTCAGTTGTTAACTGAATTGCTTGAGGACAAGCAAATAGCTAAGCTTGGGGGGAGTTGATACGTCCAAAACGTATCTCCTTTCCCGAACACTTTTGCTATTATTTCTCCCTTAATTTGTGTGTTTTGAATGCAACTAACACGGACTGACGCTGTTTTCAGCAGAATTGCTCTGGTGTCTCGTTTTGTGCAGAAATCCAACTTCCAGTAAAAATTTAGGAAAAATCATGAAAAATCCTATTTCACCAGAAGACCCACGGAGCCAGAAGACAAGAGGGAGAGGAGGCCTGAGGGCTCCTCACACACTGGTGGCGCGGCCTAGCCCTGGCCGCGCCACCCTGGCGTGAGAAGGCCCCAGCCATCCTCTCGGCCTCCCCTCTCGCCTACATATACCCTCTGACGACATAATATTGGGGAGACGACGTTTTTCCTAGATAGACTTCCGCTGCGCCGCCGCCATCAGAAACAGCGATTCGGAACCAGAAACTCCGTTCTGGCACCCTGCCGGGACGGGGATTTGGAGGAGATCTTCATCACCATCATCACCGATGCTCCTCCATCGACCATCCATGACTCCCCCATCCATGTGTGAGTAATTCCCCCGCTGTAGGTGAGGGGATGGTAGGGATTGGATGAGATTGTTCATGTAATTTGATATGAGATTGATAGGGCATAGTGCCTAGTATCTTTATTTAGTGCCTATGACATTGTTGCAACTTGTTCTGCTCAATGCTTGTCACTTTGGGCCCGAGTGCCATGATTTCAGATCTGAACATGTTATTATTTCTATGATAATACTTGTTATTTATGGTCTTACCTACAAGTTGTATACACATATTGTTGTCCGGAACCCGAGGCCCCAAAGTGACAGAAATTGGGATAACCGGAGGGGATGGCTATGATGTGAGGATCACATGTGTTCACCGAGTGCTAATGCTTTGCTCCAGTACTTTATTAAAAGGAGTACCTTAATTACCAGTAGTTTCCCTTGAGGCCCTGCTGCAACAGGCTGGTAGGACAAAAGATGTCGTGCAAGTTTCTCCTTGTGAGCACGTACGACTATATACAGAACACATGCCTATGATTGTTTGTACTAGGATGCTTTATCATTATTTATCTGCAATGCCCATGTCTCATTGATTTCATGAATTATCTTATCCATGCAATGCCCGTAATCCATCCCTATGCCTACAATATTTGTTCCTGCTGTTTACTACTGTTACTATTACCGCTGCTATTTTACTACTGCTGTTACTATTTCACTACTGTCACCACTATAAAACTGTTGCTACTGATAAACCACTGCGAGCAGGACTGTTTCCAGGTGCAGCTGAATTGACAACTCATCTGTTAAGGCTTTTACATATATTCTTTGGCTCCCCTTGTATCGAATCAATAAATTTGGGTAATACTTCCCTCGAAGACTGTTGCGATCCCCTATACTTGTGGGTCATCACATTATAAGATGATCCCTCACTCTTAATTTCAAGATAAAATGTGTTCTCCCCTCGTATGCGTCATTGCAAAAGATCGTTGTTTTGAAGCATCACGTGATGATCGGGTGCTATAAACTCTACGTTCACATACAACGGGTGTAAGCCAGATTTACACATGCAAAAATACATGGGTTAAACTTGACGAGCCTAGCATGTACAGACATGGCCTCGGAACACATGGACCAAAAGGTCAAGCATGATTCATATGGATGATATGATCAATATGTTGATGTTCACCATTAAAGCTACATCATCTCACATGATGATCGGTCTTGGTGTAGTGAATTTGGATCATGCATCACTAAACAACTTCGAGGGATGTTGAATTTAGTGGGAGTTCATTAGTAATTTGATTAACTTGAACTAATTATCATGAACTAATTCTTAGTGTATTTGCATAAGTCATTGTAGTCTTTGGCAACCGTTTTCCACTGACACTTAGTTTTAATTGAGTTAAAAGAACTATAGAATTCTGGATAGTCACTCTATGGACTAGTGCCGTTTAGTTAGAATGTCAAGACTAAACATTAAGTCCTATCGCAATTTTAGCAAACCTCACTTGCTCTATGCGATTTAATAAGTTGTATTAATCTAAGAGCAATGATTCAAGTTTAGCATCTCAGATCATGTTTGCCTCCATGAGAAATTGATCTTCAAAATTGTTTAAGAATCAAAGTGATCATCGAGCTGAAAGAATTGTTTCAGAAACAAACAAGAAGTGAAAGATATTGGATATCTAAAACTTTGATTGTTTGCAAAATGATGAAGTATAATTTAGTAAAAGAACATATGCTCATATTGTATGAATATATGCAAAGATTGAAGGCGCTAGGCGTCCAGATCACCCAACAGTTTGGGAACTAATATTATACTTGCACTCGTCCTTATGAGCTATAGTAGTTTCATCATGAAAGTTGTCATGATAGGATGAATGAAAAGGTATTAGCTAAGTTGTTTTTGCTATACCAAAAGAATGCTAAAGAATGGAATCTAGAAGAATATCAGTTATATGATAATGGTGATCCACCTCAATGTGCAAAATCCAGGGCCATTAGTATTTGACTAACATCCTTTGGACTATGTGTCAAATGATTGGCGCCACTATTTGATGTCGATAGATTCTTCTAAAAGGAGAGGAAACGCTAAATAGGATATGCAAAAGTATTTGGTAGAAAAGGAAAAGACTAGAATTGTCCAGCTCAGGTATATAAATGATATACATGTTATAGATGAATTCTTTGCTCGTTAACAATGTAATTCTTGGGTATTCGATATTGATTTGTTGGTATGAAATGTCATACAAAGCAACACAATGCAAGAAGTACAATGGCCTAAGTAACTAGTAAAAGAATATGGTAATGATGCGCGTTGAGATACAAATAAAAGTGTTATTGTGCTTCTCGTCGGCATCAAACCTAGCCTTGAAGATTTATTATGAACTAAATAATTGTTATCTTATTCTGGTATTATGAGAACAATTGTTGTTCATGTTATTACCGTCTTCCATAATCGATGGATAGATTATTATAAATCTTGTTGGTAAAATAGATATTTATAACACTGATGCTAAAGGTCGCAAGACAAAACAAATTTCACTTAAATTTGTAGCACCGCTATTTAAGTCATATTGGAAACAAAACATGAAAGAAATTCCATGTTGATGCATTTTCGAGTCATCTAATTTTTGAATTGATTGACGCTTGTGAGACTTTTCCTAAAGATGATTAAACTCCATTCATGGGCCATGGACAAAACAAGTGACTAACTAAATGGAGAACATACATGTTGATGTATGTAGTCCATGGTGTGAAGTCGAGCGCGGTGTATTTTCTATTTCATCAATGATGTATGGTATATCTACTTGATGAGATAGAAGTATAAAATTGTTCAATTTATGAAGTGGAAATTGTTGTAACAAGAATATTCAAGTTGTATGATTAGATCATAAAGAAGAATGTTTGAGTTACAAGTTTAGCAAACATCTAAGAGTTAGAGGAATTGTTCCACAAATTTGCATCGTGATAAACACCATATGAGTATGGAGTTTTCAATGGATGTAATCAAACCTTGTTTGACATGGTTAGATCAATGATGAAATAAAACTGCCAATATAATTTGTGGATTATGCTTTAGAGTCTACCGCTTTTCACTGAATAGAGTGCCATCATAATCCGTTGAAATGACACTATACGAGTTATAATTGTTTTTCCTTGAATTTTGGTATGCAAGGCATATGTGTAAAATGTTTACAACCAAAATCGGACTAGTAAGTCTTTGTAGGTTATCCCAAAGAATGTCAATGGGTATTCCTTTTACTATGAACCCAAACACATAGTGATTGTCACTAAAAAGTGAATTTCTTATGAAGGAGTTTTCTCGTGAAAGGTTTAAGTGGGAGGAAAATAGAACTTGATGGGGTTATTGAACCTGAGCATGATGAGCAAAGTAGCGCAGCACCGGAAAATGTTCTGAAAGTGGCAACTATGCCCATGGCTCCCACATCTACAATATGTTGTAGTACCAGACATCAAAATTTCTATTTTACCAAGTTGGTCATAATCAAATAGCAAGATTTGAGGATGGGATATTATTAGATATGGATTTCTATTTTCGTGCCCCTGGTTCGTTAGTTGTACTCAGTTTTCCCCAGCCGCTTAACTTTTCCTTAGTTTTCCCCTCGCTCTAGTTTGAAACCCCTCGCAGACGCTCGGACGGGAGGGTTGCGGTCTGGTCAGAGGCCTTAGACCGTTATCGGTGACGGATAGGGAGCCGCGGTGGTTGTGAATGGACCGTTGCTTTTGAATTGTGTTGACTCTTGACCCAATGAGACACGTTGGACTGGCGGTCTGTCACTCACCCAAAGCTTTCCCCTCCGCCCAAGACTGGAAGAGCTCACACACCGCCCCTCCGCTGCCACGCCGTCCTGCCCTCCTACCTTATGGCATCGTCCGCCACCGAGCCGCCCCCGCCCCCACCACCACCCCCGGGAGGCGGAGAGGGCTCCGCCTCCACTAGATCTAGATCTACCCCTATGGCGGTAGAGTTTGTACATCCGTCTAATGTGCCGATTATGCCCCTCAACAGCGGAGAAGATTGGGAATCGGAGGGATCTAACGCATGGATTCCATCTGGGTAAGCATCGTCTGCCTATGTGAATTAAGAGTATGCAGTTTTTTAGCGCGAATCGTTGTTGCTCAACTAACTACGTTGCTTTTCGAATAGGATTGATCCAGCGCTGGCTTTTCGGCTGGTGGTTAGGCTGGATACTAGCTTTTTGCGTGATTCTGAACGCAATGTGAGCGGATTTTACATCCCAGCGGTGGTTGCAACTACCATCTCATTGAGGGATTTAAAAGATAACATCTGTGCTCGGTACCCCTGGGGCGCTGGCGATTCAATTGATTTCCAATATTTCAACAGCACGGAGGGAAGATTTGTTCCACTAATTTCCGACGACAATCTGGGAATTCTTTTTGCTTTAAATGATTCTTGCCGTGTCGGTAAAATTTGAATCCATGTGGACAGGGTCCAAGCATCATCTGGTGTTGGGGCATCATCAGGTGGTCGGGCATCATGTCTCTCTAGTGTTGCTGCCTCTGCTAATCGTGTGCGCCGCCCCACTCCTTGTAGGTCCACAGCAGCACCATCTGTCCCCAGTGCTAGTGGTAGCCAGATTGTTCCTGCGGTCGATGTGGAGGACGATGCAGAGATTGAGGATCCGTCTCCTCAAGATGACGAGGATGAGTTGATGTTTCCTGAATTGGTAGATCGATGCAGTAAGCAGGCAATGGAGGATCAATACATGGAAGATATTGCACAAGGTGCCAGATTTGATGACACTGATGATGAAGAGAAGGATGAGAACAATGACAGCCTTGTTTTAGCCGATTACGAAGATGATGACTTGCCAACAATTGAGTGGAACAGGGAGGATCCTCAGCTTGCAGAAGGCACCGTATTTCAAATGATGATGGACTGCCGTAATGCAATTACTACATATTGCATTCTCACCAAGAATGATTATGAGGTTATTAAAAGTGAGCCAGGTAGGTTCACAGTTAAGTGCCCATACAAGAGGTGTAGGTGGAGGCTGCATGCTTCCACAATGCTCAGAAGCACCGTGGTTTAGGTACTACGCCAACCAGTTGTGTATTTTAGATCACGGTGTAAAATTTGTTAACTGTTACTGACATCCCTTATAATTATGTTTCAGATAAAGAAGAACTCAATCGACCATACTTGTCCACCTCGAGCGGGAGCGCCAGAGGAGAAATCAAAGCTAGCGAAGACTAGGTGGTTGGCAGATGCAATCATAGATTGGCTGAGAGAAACTCCAACACTTGGTCCAACGGCACTCATAAAATTGATATCTGATAAGTTTACTATAAACATACCTTACATGAGGATGTTCTATGCAAAAGAAATGGCTCTTGACAGGATAAATGGTCCATGGAATGAAAGCTTTCAGTTGCTTTACACTTTCAAAGCTGAAGTGGAGATGGCTAGTCCAGGCAGTGTTGTAGCGATAGACAAGCATACAGTTCCCTACAAATTAAAAAGCGGGAGGATGATGTAGAAGGAATGTTTTAGAAGGGCTTTTGTTTGTTTCAAAGCTTGCTGGAAAGGCTTTCTGGACGGTTGCAGGCCTTATTTGGCCGTGGATGCAACAGCTCTTCATGGCAGGTTTAAAGGACAGCTAGTTGCTGCTACTGCAATTGATGGACACAATTGGATGTTCCCTGTTGCTTATGGAGTTTTGGAGGTTGAGTCAGAGGAAAGTTGGACTTGGTTTCTGCAGAATTTGCGTGACCTTATAGGTCATCCACCAGGACTTACTATCCACACAGACGCTTGCAAAGGTTTGGAGAGTACAGTAGAAGCAGTATTCCCTGGAGTGGAGCATAGGGAATGTATGCGACACTTGGTACAGAATTTTACAAAGAAATTCAAGGGTAAAGTTTATACTGACAACCTATGGCCAGCTGCATACACATGCAGTATTAGGAAGCATCTGTTTCATTTAGAAGTGTTGTATAAACAAAAAACTGGGGTGAAGGAGTACTTGGATGAACATCATGGTAGGGTGTGGTCAAGAAGCCAATTCAATGAAATTTGCAAGGTAGACTATGTAACAAGTAACCTTGCGGAGAGTTTCAATGCAAAGGTCAAGTCATTGAAAGGGCTTATGCTATGGCAAATATTTGATAAGATTAGGCAGATGATCATGATAAAATCGATCTGCGTCAAAGAATTGCAGCCACAAAATATGTTGGCCATCTCATGCTCCCATCTTTGATTAAGTCTTTGCATGCCAGGGCAAAACAATTGAAGATGAAATGCATCAGAAAAGGAATGGAGGCTAAGGTAACCTACACTGACAGTAAAAATAGGCAGTGGAGGTATCCAGTGAGTTTGGTTGATAGGACATGCCATTGTAGGCGATGGCAGATCCGTGGGATACCCTGCATACACGCATTGTTTTTCATGAGTGTTATAGCGGGTGCAGAAGGTGAAGTTGATCAATATGTGTCAGAGTATTTCTCTGTTGCCAAATTTAGGGCTGCATATGCTATGAATGTTCCTACCTTGTTGGGAAAAGACCAATGGATGAAAGTCGATCCAGGCTTCAAACTGTACTCTCCAGTTTTGACTAGACCGACAGGTAGGCCGAGGAAGAATAGGATCAGAGCTAGTGCAGAGGGTGGTCCACCGATTCGACGACGTAAGTGCAAACATTGTGGAATCCCTGGACACATTGCTAGGCTTTGTAAAAATCCAGTTGACCCAGCTTTTAGAATGGAAGATCAGGCAGGAGCAGCAAATGCAGAGGAGAATGAAGAAGCAATTCAACATGAGGAGATTGAAGCAATGGATCATGAGGAGATTAAAGCAATGGATTATGAGCTGCTTGAACTGATGGATCCAGAGTAGATTGAACCGATGAATCAAGAGCTGCTTGAACCGATGGATCAAGAGCTGCTTGAACTGATGGATCAAGAGCAGAGGGAACAGATGGATCGAGAGCTGCTTGAACCGATGGATCGAGAGCAGAGGGAACACATGGATCGAGAGCTGCTTGAACCGATGGATCGAGAGCAGAGGGAACAGATGGATCGAGAGGCCTTGGAAGCAATGGATCGATAGCTGCTTGAAGCATTTGAAGAAAATGCATTAGAAGAAAGAGCACAAGCTTCGTATGATATGGTTGTCTCGGTCTTGGCACAACCCGAAGAGAAGAAGAAGAAGAACAAGAAAGATGGCAAAAGGAAGGTAGACACCGGTAATATCCCTGGTAGGCTTACCCGGAGTAAGGTGGTGGACCCAGCGAGTCACACCAGGAGCAAGAGAAAGATTTTATTTTGAACAATTAATTTGAATTTGTATGAACAATTTGTGTTGGGGATCCCTTTGTATTGAATTCGAACTAGTGTGATGTTCCCAAGTTTGTATGTTGAATAATCACAATAATGTAGGGAATATATGTGTTATTTGCTTGAATAAGTTCCTAGTCCATGAGCTACTAGCTATAGTTCATCGCTTGAGGTTTCCTCACTTTTCCCCCTCTTAGTGACTAAACTAAAAAAATATAGTTTTGGGTTTATTTTAATTCATAATAATTCAAAACATGGTGGAACCTTCCCATGGAGTCTTGTTATGTTGCCTACAACCTAGAGAAATAATAATGGAAAAGGATATATAGAGATATGAAGTTTCCCTTTCCCAAAACCACTTCCTAGTCCATGAGCTACTAGCTATGAAGATGCAGGGCTTTCTACTCAACACACCTCCCAAATGCCCACAATGCTTACAAACTTTGTCCAAATGAGTCCAAATTCATCACACTTGTGTATCTCTGAATTGCAAACAATATCACGTCGGCCAAAATGTACTATATTGTTCAAATAACACAATCTAACAATTTTTATGCCAAAAGCTTCAATTTCCCTTACTCCCTTTATTATTTGGGTGCCCCTGTTTTACTTAGTTTTACACAGTTTTCCCCCTCTGGGTCCACTTGTTTTATTCAGTCCTACTCAGTTTTGCCCTTCCGATAAACATTTCCTCACTTTTCCCCCTCTTAGTTCTACTCAGTTTTCCTCCCTTGTACTCACTGGCTGATCTCTGATTGGTCGAGATGTATTTCACACGAATCTTGGTTGGTTGATAGCTCAACGCACGCTTGCACCGTTGGATCATTTATGATCGGACGGCCTGTCAACCCTGGCGGTCGCGGCGGCGCGGATCTGCAGAGCACATACCTACCAACCCTGGCAGTCGCATATTCCAGTCGCATCTTCCTCTCTTACTCTGGCGGTCGCAGCGGCGCGGATCTGCAGCGTGCGTGCGTGCGTGCGTGCGGCGGCGCGGATCTAACCGTGCGTGCGGCGGCGCGGATCTAACCGTGCGGCGGCGTGGATCTAAGAGTGCCGGTGAGGATCTAACCCTCAGAAATAGTTGAAATGTCTCTCTCTATCTCACTTTTGTTTATCTTCTCAGATCTGTTGATGATGAAGAACACCAAGACGGTGGCCGTGTCGACAGTGCTCAGCGATCGTCTTGAAGCCATCGCCTACAACATCGCTGTGACCTACAACATCGCTGCGACGACGCAGATCCAGCCTTCAATGTCGGAGCCTGCCGATGTATCACTTCCGTTACCCTCATCAGATCTGTTGCTGATGGACACCAAGACGGCGGCCGTGTCCACAGTGCTCAGCGATCGTCTTGAAGCCACTGCTTATAACATCGCTGTGACCTACAACATCGCTGCGACGGCGCAGATCCAGCCTTCAATGTCGGAGCCTGCCGATGTCTCACTTCCGTTACCCTCGTCAGATCTGTTGCTGATGGACACCAAGATGGCAGCCGTGTCCATAGTGCTCAGCGATCGTCTTGAAGCCATCGCCTACAACATCGCTGTGACCTACAACATCGCTGCGATGGCGCAGATCCAGCCTTCAATGTCGGAGCCTGCCGATGTCTCACTTCCGTTGCCCTCCTCAGATCTGTTGCTGATGGACACCAAGATGGCGGCCGTGTCGACAGTGGTCATCGATGACAAGACGATTGAAGCCATCATCCACAACATCGCTGCGACGGCGCAGATCCAGCCCTCCTCTATGTCCGAGTTTGCGGATGGCGCAGATCCAGCCCCCTCAGCCGCCCGTCGTCCAGGCCCTTCTAGCCCATCGGTGCGCGGCCGTGTTCGACGCCGCAAATTGGGATAAATTATGATAAATTTGTATTTTTCAATTTCAATTTGGGATAAAAAAAATCGAACTACTACCTCCATGTCAAAAAAAGCTTCTCCACTTTCTCGATGTGTCCCTGTACATCCGAATGTATGATTTGAATTCTATCCCAACTTGATTGGGAAGATTGATATGTATTTGATCCGAGAGGCTGGTACATGCTTTCACTTTTGGGATCCCTTCACTTTTATAAGATGTTCATGCATTAAAATTATCGCGCGCATTACTTAGCACAACTAGGAAATTGTACGACAAAATACAGTGGTTAGAGCCACACCAAAATACAGTGGTTAGAGCCATGTACTGAATAACAATTCTATACTATCTAAATTATCTACCACAACCACATAACTGCTAGGACAAGGATGACACCTAATAAAATTGCCCAGATGAATCTACTTTTCGCCTCTCCCATCACTTGAAGTTCATGTTCTAGATTTTCTACCACTTGATCAAATACGGCAAGATCTGTCTCAAGTATCAACTTCTCCTTGCGAATAAGCTCTGAATTCTTCTTTTCTTCCTCCACAGTACGCTTCAGCTCGAATATCATCAGGTTTTTACGGGCCAATTCATCACCTAAATTGGCAACCTTCTCCTCCAAATCCATCCTCTGGCTACACCACTGGGTTGATTCATCTTGGTATGCAATGTACCATGGATCATCGGCTTGCCTGGCGAACTGTAACAATAATGGAAAAAGAACAACTGAAATCACTCTAACAGGCCATGGCGGCACTTCAAATTCAACGGTAGTACAGAGAGCACAAGCTAGATACCTGCACTTCCGACGAGGTAGGAGAAGTAGAACGTGGCCACGACATGATCGAATCCCCACCCTCGCCGGTGTACCCGCTACGACCAGACATTGAGGACTATTTCACACCTGCAAACTCCAAATAAATTATGGGAACCGAATCGATTAGGGGGCGGGGGAGGCGGAAGCGGAGGTCGTCGTGGGCGGCGGATCTGCTTGCGGCGGAGCAAATCCCGGTCGTCGTAGGTGGCGGATCTGCTTGCAGCGGACTTTCCTGCGGTGGGTACAATGCGTGTAGACGAAACAAGTGCTGGAGCCGTGGTTGACGTGCAGCGCCACAGTCCGTCCGACGCCGCCGGGGAACAGAGCCGACGGCGCGACGAGGCGCCGGCGATGGCTGCTCCGTCCGAGGGTGGGGAACGAGCTGCCAGCAGTTCTCCGATGACTAATGAGATGCACAACACTAGGTTCCAGCCATGTTTAGCACAAGATTCACTTTAGATTAAGCTGCGAAAATAGTCACCTGCTGGGTCTAGCTTAAGAAAAATTAATTAGCGAACTTTGTTGCATCTCTCTAACTAAAAGCACGGATATATGCCTTTTCACTAAGGGTGACCCCAGCGATCATTGGCTGAGGTGGCCCCACAGAGCAGCTCTATATGATTTTCTCTAAATAAATAGACGACCCCAGCGGTCATTGGCTGCGGAGGCCCCATAGAGCGGCAATATATGATTTTCTCTAAATAAATAGACGACCCCACTGGTCATTGGCTGCGGCAGCTCCACAGAGCGGCAATATATGTCTTTTCCTGAAAAATACATGACCCCACTGGTCATTGGCTGTGGCAGCCCTATAGAGCGGCCCCATTTGTCATTGGCAGCACCGCGTATACAATCAGGAAATAAAATAGCCCACACGTCAGCGATAGATGAATGGCTGCTCCGACGTGTCTCCTGACCCTACCCGTCAGCACCATTCAAAAGCATCGGTCAATTCACAACCACCGCGGCTCCCTAGCCGTCACCGGTAACGGTCAAGGCCTCTGACCAGACCGCAACCCTCCAGTCCGAGCGTCTGCGAGGGGTTTCATACTAGAGCGAGGGGAAAACTAAGGAAAAGTTAAGCGGCTGGGGAAAACTGAGCACAACTAAGGACCCGAGGGCACGAAAATAGAAATCTCTATTAGATAATATTAGCCGACAATATACAAAGAAGCGGTGATGGGCACTGACTTCGTAATATGGATTATTCTAGCAACAATTACATATTGAGATATGATAGTTGAATAAATGAAACAACGTTCCTCTACCAGAATGCACACCAAGGACGTGTACCTGACACGACCCAATGGGTTTTATTGATTCAAAGGTTGCTAGATATGTATGCAAACTTCAATGGTAGAAGTTAGCATAACAGAGTTGGAATCTTCAATAATGAAAATGTTAAAAGAGTTTAATTTCATCAAGATATTTGAAGATGCTTGTATTTACAAGAAAGTAAGTGGGAGCGCTGAGACATATTTCTAATGCTATATGTAGACGACATATCGTTCATTGGAAATTATGTGTTTTTCTTGATATTGTTAAGATTTCATTAAAATTGGATTTTTGATGAAAGACTTAGGTAAAACCAGAATATTAAGCATCAATATCTATGCATAGATGAAATATTGAATTTGTTCAATATGGAAACAATAAGAACGGTTCTTGTTGCATGGAATAGGTTGGAGCAAGAATCAATTGTATTGACACTTGATGAGTAAAACCACAAGAATGATTTTATCAATCTTGTATACGATGATATGTTGATCTAGACATGTTCGATGCTCTAAAAGGTTACGAGCATTCATATGATGATAGTTAGACAATAGTAAGATATTCTTATGTACTTTCGAAGAACTAACAATATATTCTGTATGCAAAAGTGACAAATGGTTTATTGCAATGTGTTACATTGGCTTTGTCACATATACAGTAATATTTAATCTCAATTTTAGGATATTTGTTTAGAGTTATAAGGTGGCACAATAATATAGAAAATTCCATGATGACTTGGATGAGTTCCAATATTAACATTGTGGTGGACACTACAACGAGGGCTACGTATATAATCGCTTTAGAAGCAGCAAGAGAACTAGATGTAGTTCCAAGTGTGCTAGTACCATGTAATTCTATTGTATGACAATAGAGACAACATACTCTCGACCAAGAAACAAAGGTCTCACCAGAAGACCAAGTTTATACAATGCCATCTCATAGAAGATGAGTATTGCGCACTGACGTAAAAGATATGCAAATACAAATGGACCTGAAAGTGTCAGCTCCGTAGAGAAGTTTACCACGTGCAAAGCATACGAATAACACCGGAATGCCATAGGTGTTAAAGGCGCAAGTATGTCTAGATTATTGACTCTAGTGCAAATGGGAGACTGGAGGAAATATGCCCTAGAGGCAATAATAATATTGTTATTATCATATTTCTTGTTCATGATAATGTTTATACTCCATGCTAGAATTGTATTAAGCGGAAACATTAATACTTGTGTGGTTTATGAACAATACTGTGTCCCTAGTATGCCTCTAGTAGACTAGCTCATTGATTAATGATGGTTAAGGTTTCCTAACCATAGACATGAGTTGTCGATTAATAATGAGGTCATATCATTAGGAGAATGATGTGATGGACAGACCCAAATTAAGCACAGCAATTAGATCGTGTCATTGTATTCACAATTGCGTAGCTTTTCTTATGTCAATATCCTATTCCTTAGACCATGAGATAATGCCACTCCCTGGTACCGGAAGAGAGCTTTGAGGTCATCAAACGTCATCCTATGAGAGGGTGATCATAAAGGTGTCTCTCAGGTAATCGGAAAGTACTTGTTGGGTTGCATGTATCGAGATGGAATTTGTCCCTCCCATGTCGGAGAGATATACTCCGGGCCCACTCGGTAATCAATGTCATACATTATTTACAAACACGTGATTAATGAGTTTAATCACAGGGTGATATTGGATTGCAGAACGAGTAAAGAGTACTTGCTGTGAACGAGATTGAACTAGGTATGGCGATGCCGATGATCAAATCTCGGGCAAGTAAAATATCGCGAGACAAAGGAATTTGTATACGGGATATTTTAAATCCTGACATCATAGTTCACCGATAATGATCTTCATTGAATATGTGGGAGTTGAAATGGATTTCTAGATCCCTTTATTGATTATTGATGGTGATCATGTCCACACATTCTCGAACCCGTAGGGTCACACACTTAACGCTCATCGACGCTAGGGTAGTTTCAGGATTTATGGAAATTGTTTCAGAGAGTTGCGAAATTATTCCGGGAAGAAGATTAATGATTTACTAATTAAGTGAATTAATAAATATTAATATATATATTTATTTGTTAGAAATAAATAAAGGCTAAAAAGTAGTCCATGATTAGTTTTGTTAACGGGCTAATTTAATAGTCCATCTAGACAAACTAATAAAAAGGCAAAAAAAGAAAAATAAAAGAAGAAAAAATGGCAAGGTGCGGCCAGCACATGGGCTCGCATGATCACACGCACATGGGCCATCTTGGCCGCATGCACGCACAGGAGTCCAGGATTGCATCGATCTCATGGATGCGCTAAAAGGATACTTGGCCGATCGGCCAAGTCCTTACTTGGTGTGCTCTCCACGCGACGTGCGACGTGCGCGACACGTGAGGCAATGGCAGTTGCGATCGGTTAAGTTTGACTTGGCTCGCACGTCCCCGCATATATAAAAGAAGAGGTCGGACGCTGTTTAGGTTCGACCGAATACTGAAAACTGTTTCAGCCGGCGTCGTCTCTGTCTTTTGTAGTATTTTCTTGCCCTAGTTTGACTAGATCTTTAGTCTTTCTTCTTCCACCTCGTACGCGTAGGCGAAGCCCTGCCCGCAGATACTCTCTACCATAAGCACCACGCCGTCGTGCTGTTGATCCCATCTACCACTCTACCATGCCTTGCTGGACCGAGGAGGAGGAGTCGTCGTTGCGCGGTACGTGTGCAACGCTCGGAGGCGCCACCCGTTGTGGCGCTTGGATCGGATCGGATCGCGAGGAGGAGACGCTAGTATAACTACGCCGACCATGTTCATCTGAACGTTTCCACTGTGCGATCTACAAGGGTACGTAGATCTGATTTCCCCACTCGTTGTTTTGCATCTCGTAGATCAGATATTGGCTTGTTTTTGTTCGTCATCGTAGGAAATTTTTTATTTTCTATGCTACGAAACCCTTCATTATACTCATCATCATAACCATCATAAACTAGAGGTTTAGTATCATCATAAGCGATAGAACAGCTATTTCGCAAAGCATATTCATCAAACATATCATCATAAGAAGGAACATGGATAGTACTAATGGTACAACAATTATTAACCTTATAATTTTCAGAATTGGTACCAAAAAGATTTTCAATATCAAAAGTAGAGTGCTTTTCCCAATCATGATCACTAACATAGGTAACAGGCATAGGAACATCATCCCAATCAGAATTATCATAATCTATAATAGGAGCAACATGCTTAGGGGAAGATACCGTTTTCTCTCGCCTTTTACTCCTCTTCTTCTTCTTCTTCTTCTTATTACTCTTCTTACTCTCTCCTTTAGGAGGGAGAGACTTGAAAGGCATCTTCTCCACATAATCCGGTTTACTGACAGAAACAACAGAAGAAACTTTGGAGGATTCCTCCTCTCTATTAATAAGATAGAAACATCTATTAGTCCTGTCATAGCCTGGCAAAACATCATGTTTTATAAGATTTTGTATGTAACTATTTGCAAGGCAATCTTTAACACAATAGAGACAACAACCACGAAGGGTGCTATTAATATCAGAAACACTCATATCTACCAAAGAAGTCTTTCTAGATATCTCTTCACACCCCAAAAACAAAGTAAGCTCATCATGCTGATTGAGAGTAATCTTGTCATCACAATACAAACTTGCGGTACTCATTCGATTAGAAAGGTGACTATTAGGGCTTGATCATTGAAAATTAAAATGACCCATGTCATCGCAAAATTCACAAAGAAAAGGATAAAGCTCACAAACCTTTTTACCAAGCTCATCTAGAGCCTTGTGCCACATTCGGGTTTCTTCATTCCCGTGGTGGATATAATAATCTTCCTTGTTGTGACTTTGTTCACAAGGTCTATGTACTCCACAAAAATTAACATGCTTATAAGAAATAGGACTTTCAGAAGTTTGAGCATGTTTATTGCAATCATCAACAACAATATCACTTTCTATGCAAGTGTCTTTAAAAGGTTCATGATACACATCCCCATTTCCCTTAGGAACATTAATATGGGAAGCAAAGGCTCTAAAGCAATTAACCATAATTAGGGGATCAAGACCATATTTAGCACTAAGCTCTTAAAAATCAGCAGTTTCAGCAAAAGACTTAATGCAATCATACTCATAATTTATACCTGATCCTTTACCTTTGTAGCTATCCCAATCTTCAATATTGTTTTGAATTGTTTCAAGCAGATTCCACTTGACGTCAAAATCCTTGCTTGTGAAAGACCCATCAAAGCACACATCTAGATAGTCCTTGTAATATCCTGAAAGCCTTGCATAAAAATTATTAATAACAATATTATGGGGAAGATCATGAATAGGACATTTGAGCATTAGTGACTTCAATCTTCCCCACGCTTGGGCAATGCTTTCTCCCTCATACGGATGAAAATTATAAATATAATTTCTATCTTTATAAACCTCACTAGAAGGATAGAATTTAGAATAAAGAGAGGTACAATTTCCTCCCAGTCAACAGGTCAGCCATCCTTCAGTGTTTTATACCATTCCGCAGCTCTGCCCTTCAGTGATAAAGAAAATAGCTTCCTCTTAACTTTGTTCATTGAAATACCTGCACACTTGAACAACTTGCATAATTTATGTATAAAGAGCAAATGATCACCGGGATGGACAGTTCCATCTCCTAAATAGCAGTTATTCATAGCACGTTCAACAATTTTCATAGGTATTTTAAACGGATGAGGAGCACAAGCATCATTAGAAACATCACATATGGGAGATAAAATATCATCAGAGCAAACTTTCTCCACTAAAGTTGGGGAACTAAAAATATCATGCTTAACAAAACCAGCTTCCCCAAGCTTAGACTTTTCTATAGCATTAGCAATAACGGTGTTCAAAGCATTCATACTAACAACACTATTAGCATGCAAATTAAGCTCCAAAGGTTTTTCAATTTTCTCTTCAAATCTAAACTCAGGAAAAAGACTAAAGAACTCTTTACTTTCCATTAGGCCTAACTAGTGAAAATAAAAACAAGAAACAAAAAGATATAATTGCAGAATCTAAAGGAAATAACTTCGAGCACTCACACAGGAGGATGCGAGTACCTTTTACCTTACCTCCCCATCAACGGCGCTAGAAAAGAGCTTGATGTCTACGCACGCGTCTGTTCTTGTAGATAGTGTTGGGTCTTCAAGTGCAGACGTTTGTAGAACATCAACAAGTTTCCCTTAAGTGGATCACCCAAGGTTTATCGAACTCAGGGAGGAAGAGGTCAAAGCTATCCCTCTCAAACAACCCTGCAATTACGATACAAAAAGTCTCTTGTGTCCCCAACACACCCAATATACTTGTTAGATGTATAGGTGCACTAGTTCGGCGAAGAGATAGTAAAATACAAGCAGTAGTCATGATTATGAGTAGTAAATGTAATCTGAAATAAATATCGCTGCAAGCAAACATTTAACAAAACTGAAAGTAAACAGTGTGCAATGCTTGGAAACAAGGCCTAGGGATCTTACTTTCACTAGTGGACACACTCTCAACAAATATAACATAATTGAACCAATAGATACTATCATCAATATGCAACTCAAAACAATTCTCCAATGGATAACAAACACTAATCATGCGTAGGGCTACGAAGCACTCCTCAAAGTCCGTATTTCCCCAAACTAGATTGTCCCACACTATCACCATGAATGCACTAGATGGTTCCAACAAACACCAACAATTCATAGAGACATTAACCAAAAAGATACACATGATGCGCACACTAGTCACCTTCACACCATGATACAAGGTATCTCTAGAGATTACAAATATAAAGCACGGGAGTAGCATAATATCTGAATAATAACATCTACCAATTCAACTAGATACAAAGCTCATGATCACATAAAGATCACATCATGGGAGAGAGAGGTGAACCACATAGCTACCTGTAGAGCCCTCATCCCCGGGGGAAAACTACTCCCTCCTCATCATAGGAGACAACAAGGTTGGTGGAGATGGCGGTGAGGTCGATGGAGACGGCGGAGATGGCGATGGAGACCGATGGAGATGGCTCCGGGGGCACTTCCCCATCCCGGCAGGGTGCCCGAACAGAGACTTCTGTCCCCCGAAATTCGTCGGTGGCGGCGGCTGAGCTGTGGAACTCTTCTGGAAATTTCGCCGATTCTTTTAGGGTTTTCCGTCGGGAGGCTTCTTATAGGCGAAGGGGCGTCGTCAGAGGTGGACCAGGGTGGTCACACAATAGGTGGGCGCGGCCAGGGGCTAGGCCGCGCCCCCCTGTTGTGTGGGCAGCCCCTAGCCCCCTTCCGGCTCTCGTTCGGTCTTCGGTCCTCTTTCGGGAAAAATAAGACTTCTGGAACTTGTTTCGTCCAATTCCGGGAATATTTCCTGTGTAGCTTTTCTGAAACAAAAAAATAGCAGAAAACAGGGAACTGGCACTATGTCACCTTGTTAGTAGGTTAGTTCCGGAAATCACATAAAAACGCCACGAAGTGTAACGAAACACAAGGCAAATGGTGTAAAAACAAGCATGGAGCATCTAGAGTCCGGTGGCTCAGACCGCTGCTGTGTATAGAGGCACTAGGCGCTCATCCGTGGCTTCGGCTGCTTTTGCGATGTCCAAGATGGAGGCTGTGGGTGCGGATCTCGAGCACTATCGTGCGCCATTCTGCTATGGCGACTGCTGCTGGAGGAAGCCATTCACCATATCGGTAGCATAAGGTGGTGTTATACTATGATCCAAATTCAATAAGAACGCTAACGATGGAGTGAGGCCCGTCGCTGGGAGGCTTGGGACGAAGCGAAGCAAAGGCGTAAGCCCATAACATGCCCAACAGGGACGCCTTGGGGTGCGGGGGGGGGGGGGGTAGTCCCCCGCGGTATGGATAAGTATCAACCTAGGTTTCCATCGTTATATATACCTCTTGTAAGACGCCACACAGGATAAGTTATATATTTGAAATCCCCGGTATTTTGTAAACACTCCTGCATATAGTTAAGATTTGTTGGCTGGGGCTCGTAGTTTTTACCCATCTCATCGGAGGGGGTTTCCACGAGTTATATGCTCTTTTTCAACAAATTTTTCTCTATCTATAAAAACTTTCTCAACTCCACCGCATGTTCCAACCACCACATTTTTATAACTTCTCAAGTGTTTACTATAAAAACTTTGCCGCTAGATATATTTGTATTGCTTCTATGTCATATGAATTTCAGATATTTTTTCAAAAAAATAAATTGACGTTGGACACAGATACTGCAGTAAGTGGACGTGATAGGCGATACTATACTGCAGTAAGTGGACGTGATAGGCGATAGCTTTCCCTGTGATAAGGCGGAGTCGATCGGGTACAAGTCGTACAACAGACCGGCAAATATCTCATCAGGTCAAATGACTATCATACCCCTGGCTGGTCTTTGCACACGGTCGACGATAACTTTTGACGCGGCCTTACTTTCCTCTTTAGCAGCCAGTGGACACGTCGCCACACTCAAGCCCGTGCGCGCGTACGTGCTTGGTCTACTCCCTACAGGTTTTGTTTTTCTTCCTCCCTGACCTCATGAAAGCTACCCGGCGCGCCCGTGAAGACCACTGCGAGATGCGACCGCCTCACACGTCTTCCTCGACTATACATTCATCCACCAGCTTCACACTCCTTCCATCCATCGCTCCGCCTCCATGTCGTCGCCCGGCTCCGACGACGGCGCGGCCGCCGTGTGCTGCATGTGCGGCGACCACGGCATGCCGCAAGAGCTGTTCCGGTGCAAGCTCTGCCGCCTCCGGTTGCAACACAGGTACATGCTCGTACGTTCTTCAAGCTGCATGCGGTTTGCTTGCCTCGATCGATCAATTCGAATCAGATTACAGTCCACTCACAGCTCTGGAGTGCATGCATGTAGACACTGCAGCGAGCTCTACCCGAGAGCATCCACGTACCAGCAGTGCAACTGGTGTCTTAGGGAGGACAGACCAGGAGGAGGGTCGCCGGCGAGGCAGAAGACGGCGGCGGCAGCCAAGAAGAGGATGCTGACGCTGTCGGAGGCGAACAATTCCGACGAGAACAAAAGAAAGCGCTCCTGTGGTGGGTGCTCGAGGTCCGCGTTCTGCACTGAGCCTGACAAGCCGGTCAAGAAGCCGCCCAAGGCTCACCAGGAGAGGGAGGTGCTACCGATGCGGGAGGCGGAGACGACGACGAAGCGTAGGAAGCCACAGGCCGCCGCGGAGAAGGGGCGATTTAAGGTGAAGGTGAGACGGTACAAGCTGCTAGCCGAGGTTATCAGCTGCTGATTAATTCAGCTAGACTGCAGGGCGAGTGAAGAATGCAAGGTCATCTCAGATCGACCGGACAATTAATGATACATAGGATTAAGTTTACAAATTACGAGTGGATGAAATTGTAACGACACTATGAGTTCCGGGGCATCGTACAGGTGTGGCCAGTGGAGTTTGATCATGTCCCCCCGACCCACCAGAGATCAAATCCCAAAGTTTGTTTGATGCCATCTTTGAAGGCTTGTGTTTCACCAAAACAGATTATTCTTCAGCGAGAGAAGACGTTCCATGTTTCCATTGATGAAGAGTGTCACGTTTGTGGTGGTTCTATCAATATTAAATCTTTGCAACTCCAGCGAGTGGTTGTATGCGAGAACGCAATTTGTCTAGCGGAACTGGGTCCGTTGTCTGATCAAGCTGTTCGAGTTTGATTTGTCAGTTGTGAACTTGTAATAAACTGAGAAAAAGGAGAAGCTTAGCACCCATGTATGTGCCCTGCTCGGGGGCACAAAACACCAAATAGGTGGTCCTGGTTCCGTCTTTTTAGCACCTAACTATAAAAGAGAAAGGTTTTTCGTGTGAATGAACGATCAATCCACAGGGTAACATGTTGAGGATCAATCCATATCTAGAATCTAATAACTACCGTTACTATTGAGGCGCTAAGCGAGGCGAAGACCGACGAACACCGCCGCCACTAAGAGGGAAGTGCCGGCGGCGTCCTTGCACCATCTACGTCATGTGCTACACCATGCCTATAAGACTTCCAGTGAAAGGTCACTCCCCTCCCTCCGCACGAACACATCATCAGCAACCACGCTCGATGGAGGATCACGCATGTTGGAAGGGTGGTGTGTCCCCTGCATCGTTGCCTTTCCGCTTAGGAGCTAGAGAAATTGGGGAGGGTGGGGAGAAGTCATAGAGTTGACCGGCCAACTGGTATTGTTTTGGCCACGTCTAACGCAGACCTTCCGATCTGATTGGACGGTGTGGAGTGAATGGGAGAGGCCGATGTTAGGTCGCCTCATAGAATGGGCCGACTTCAGCAATGGGATTCGGCCTAGAATAAAACAACCCAAAAAGATTTTGCTTTCCTATTCTATGTCATACTCTGTTGGCCCTAGGAATTTAAAGGCCATTGTGGGCTGAATGAGTCGAATTTCCTGTTTTTAGCACTTATTTTTTTCCAGTCGACTTTATGAATTGAAATGCTAATTTTTAAAGTTTTGCATATTTTCAATAAGATTTAGATTGCCCCAAAATTATGTTGAATGAGCATGTTAAATTTTCTAGATAAAATGGACCCAATGAGAAAATTTATTTAGATTTTTTGACATGTTATTAATGTTTTTGTGTCACTAATGCTGAGAATTAATATTGCCATAATTGATATTTAACGTGAGAATAATGTGATCATATTTTGAATTCAAGCTTTTCTGTGTTAGACATAAAAAAATCTTTGTGTTTATGAGCACCGTGAAAAAGGTTTTATGTGCCATTTCATGGTATGGTAATTATTGCTCTAATGTTCATGTTATAACTAATTATGGTTTATTCCGTAATGCCGTGATCATCGCTAATGGTAAGAGTCCAGCTTAAGAAGAATGTTAATGGCCATGCTGTTCGATTTTCCGCACCGCACTATGCGTCTTAATAATGTTGGGCCATTAAGCTAAAGTTTTTTGTCAGTGCATTTTATGTCTTTTGGGATGCACTGACACAAGGTGACGAAGGATCATAATGACGTTGATTCTCTGAAGAAGGATGTTTTTATTTATAGAATTTAATTTGTTATTTAATATTGTTGTCATTTATTTGACTATTTATTATTATTATTTGGTGAATTATGATGTAATATAATGTCCTAATTTCGTTTGGAGAATATTGTATGACTAGTAGTAATGTCATTTTCACTATGAATGACATTGTAATGTTTACTCTGTGAGATGTAATATCTTTTATTAATGTTAATATAAATGCATATTTTTTACCATTCCACTAAAAGTTCTAATGATAACTTTGACATGTTTTATAAATTTCATTGCAAATCAAGTGTCAAAGTTTGATCAGTGATGAATTATGAATCAATGTGTCTAATAGCACAATGAATTGCATTATTTTGATGTTTATGTTAATATTGGCTACTAGAGTAGCAAATATGTTTAACTTTCTCTAGTCAAAATGAACCAACGATACGGTTTGATTAGAGGTTATTTATGAGAATATGGTTTGTGGTATATGACAATACTGAGACCAATTCTCACTATTATAGATTCCTATTTCATATATATAATGTTCTTTTATGTTTCAGCCCAAAGTTGATGCAGATTTCACATGTTAGCTTGTTTTAATTGATTAATATCTTTCAATTTTTATTATGTTCGGTGTTTTATAATGCTACTCATAAAGATGTCATTTCCTTTTTATCAATGGAAAGGGTTTTGTATGAGGACTTCAAAGAATAAAGCATTAGAGGACATCTTTTGCTTCTTTGTATGAATAGTTTGTTCTTTGAAATGCAATCATATAATGTTAGCCTCACCATGAGGTGAGAAATATATGTCCTTTATGAATGAATCTTCAACAATAAGTATGTGTGCTACGTCACATTAATATGTACAATAATTTGAATAATGAGCCTCGTTGAAATTGCCGTCAGGTTTACCACATTTCGAGGGGGGGGGGGGTGTAATGTCTAATTTAATATGAGATATCATACTCATTTTCTTACATTAGAGTTAGTGAATGTATTCAATCTCTGAGGAGAAATTTTACCCCCTCCCTGGCGGCTGCCAAGAGGAGGAATTTTTGTGGCTATGGCTCCATCCTATCAAAAATAGGGTTTTTCCTCAGTATATAGTGTTGGAGACTTCACCGCGGCCATCTCATCTAACACCTTTGATTTAAGGGCTCTTGGTCACCTCTAGAACCTTCATGGTAACTCCTCTATGGCTCCAGATGTCCCACAAGTCGTGCCTTGGTCGAATTCATCTCATATGGCAAGAGTTTGAGTCAATCATATCACCAACTATTGAATTCTTACAACTGCTTCTGTACCCTTCCATAATCAGGGTGTCACAGTCGCATATGAACACACATTTGGATGAATTTTATATTAATTAGAATTAGAATAAAATTTACAGCAACTTCATGTGGAACACTTTTTCGTTTGATGTCTTCTTCGGATCGCATACTTGACATCTTCAAAAATAGTTTTTTAAGGACATATTTCAGGAAACTTTCAATTTCACCATAATGAGGGGACTTTCCACATTTGTGAAAATTCCTACACAACAAAGTGTAAAACAATACACCGTAGGGGATTCCCCTATGGTAATGCCGTAAAAAAAACAAAGTGTAAAACAAAAATATGCATTTTCCAACTATTAATAGGTTAGTCTCAATAAAAATAATAAAGTTAAGAAATAAGAAGGAATATGACCTAATAAACTACAAAGTTCATGGATCCAATACATGCACCTGTACAAAAAAAAATTAATTATACACTAGTACTCTATCTCAGTGCTATTGAAGTTAATGGCAATAAAGGTGGACGTTTCAATATCCAAGGAATTATTTTAAACTGATCAGATAATGTCGGTTCATTATGCTTTAGCTGTTAGAAGCTACATATGTATTGAAGTATGGTCATGCCTATTTATGATCGGGCTTACTTTCAAATATACAATAAGATAAAAAAAAATGGATGACTGAGAAAGATGCTAAAAAGTATTGCACTACATGCAAGGCAATAAAATTTACATACTCACTCATAAGAAGTATGGTATCCTTGATATTGTGGGTTATTGAGACATTTTTTTTGCAAGGTGTGTGTGTGTGGGTATTAAGATTTCCATGTTCCATGTCATGTCAAATCCCCACCCCCGCATATGGAGCTATATCGTGGAAGAGCTCCAAATGATAAAATGCAAGATTTTTAGGTTTCATCATCACCGATAGAATAAATCGATTCGGATTTCTACTCCGGGCCAATTGAGTGGATCAAAGGCAGAGGAGGGGAGACGATGAGTTTACAGGCAGATTGGCAAGGAGATTCACTCGATCTGGCTCTGCCTAACCTTCGACTTGGCAGATTGGTTGCCGGCAAGCTCGAACCAACCATGGTCATTTTTTTGGGGAATTTATGATGTTGCAAAAGGTGTTTTAAAATTCTACATGTGTGCATCATTTTTATGGCTTAAGCATGAATACAGTGCCAGTAAGTATTGGGCATATATTGGGATTTTTGTTAGAAATTGTTGTTCCATGCGGAGTTTTTTATTGCAAACGGATGTCGACTTTTCCATTATTTTTTCTCGACTAGTGGGGGAATTGTTGCATACGTCGTTGATTTTATTACACTGATGTGTCTAAAATGTTACAACATTTTTTGCTACACTTTGCAAGTTTTTACAGATTCATGAAAAAATGTTGAAGACATCGTTGCATTTCTAAAAATTCTATATACATTGATAAAGTATTATGTTTGTCATTTTTTCCAGCAATGACTAGATTTTTGTAGTAGTGACTGGAGATTCACAAATGCATGGACAATCAAACCGGCTGATGCCCAACATTTTTGCAGTAGTATGGAACAAATTACTTAAGCAATATCTACAAATGATATTTCCTTGTTTGCACCTTGCAGGCTTTGAGTATTGGACGCGAAACAAAGTCAGTGAGGGACCAGTTCCATACAAAGGTCCTGGTCTCCACATGCCGAACGGGTATGTTCATTTTAGCCTATGATTACGATCTCTAGTACTACCAGAAAAAAAGATTACATTTGTACATGATATTATCATGACTCTTGTAAAGGTAAGTCACAAGAGGTTAAGAGCATCTCAGTCACGTGTCCCAAACTCACAAATGTCCATTGGACATGTTGGACCAAAATTCACATCCAGCTGCATGCCCAAACCAGCTTTGTGTCCAGCGTGGCCTAATAGCGTGTTCGGTCTCCCCGGGCCTTTCCCGACACACGTGGCTGTCTTCCAGGTGCACCGGACACAAGCAGCAAGTAGGGTACCGATAGATGGCCACCCTGTCATTGGAATAGCCAACTATATTTATTTTCTCTTTTATCTTCGTATTTCATTTCTCCTGCCCCGTCTACTCTTTCCCCATCAACAGCGATAGACGAACGGCCGCTAACGGCGGATTTGTCAGCTTCAGTTTGATTTCTTTGCAAAGTGGGGCAATTTGGTGGCGGAAACTTTGAATTGATGGCCTAGACTATTCATATATTTTTTTCTTGCAAAAAACTATCAAAAAATATATTTAGGGAACCAAATATGGGGCGCAACTAGGCAGTGGCGGCCTCCAAACGTGGCAACAACTGTCGACACCCCTGTTTGATCGGTGCGGTGCATTTGTCGTACGCTGTTTGGGGCAAGTGGCTACAGATGCTCTTATGATCAGTGCTGGGAAACATTTGTCCGTTTTGTGTTAGACCTTATAAACTAATAGGACAAATGTTGAAAGATTTTCCTCAAGGTACTTAATTGGAACAGTACTATGTGTTGTAGAATACTTCCTATATATAGGTGATTCAAGAAAAACTTCCTATATAGAGAACATGAAACATGGACTACTTCTCAAATCACTTGAATAATTTTCTAGAACATATTTAATACAGGAACAGTGCTACATATAATTAGAATACACTTCCTACAAAACATATGAAGCACGGACTACTTCTCCATGTTGTTGGGAACTGTTCAGGCATGACTTCTGTGTTCCTTTTTTTTTACAGATAATGCACTTTCGTCTAGACTTTTGTGCCAGTTCCATGACAAGAAAAAGAAGTTTCAATGGAATAAGTTTGACCTTTGTTCTTGAAAGTAGAAACAATTTCATGAGTAGAAAATGCAGAATTCCTTGATGTAAGTATGAGTGCTTCTATTCAAATAGTCCTAAGCATAAAATAGGGACAACAATATGTTTTTTTAAACCTTGGGACAACAATATGTTACTTCCTCTGAAATATAAGGCATATTTCATTTCTATTGACCAAAGCTTTGACCTACAATTAAAATTGATATCATTGTGTCCCTATTATGATTATTATCACACAAGTACAAGTTAAGTTGAGTATTTCTTGGCCAAAGCATCGATCAAAGGAAATGAAATACACATTAATTATATTATGGAATGGAGGTAGTATAAGAATATACGTGCATGGGTTTGAAAGCTTCCAAGTTTGATTTCCATGAAGGAAAGAACATAATAATCCTCCTAGACATGGTCAAATCACAGAGCATTCTTGGGTTTAACTAAAGGTATAGTGGCAATTTTCTCACCGTTTAAGCACTGAAAGTAAATTCAGATTGTGCATGACAATGGACAAATAACTCTGTTAACTTCACAGCTCGAGTTAATAAATACATACATGCTCAAATTATAGTACAGACATGGATATATCACGTACTTCCTCGCAGATCCAAAATATTTAAAGTAAAATAAGTGAACCTATACACTAAAATATATTTAAATACATGTATTTTTTTATAAGTATATTGTATCGGAGGTAGTAAAAGTTTTAATCACTAGCTACTCACAGAGTCACAGGTCCGAACCTCTCGTGATCATCATCTACTACTCAATTTATTTCCGACAAGCAGACATGAAGCTAGCAGTTTGGGACCGGCCGGCCGGTGGCATATCTCCTGTAATGATGTACCCTGGCCATGTCAAGCACTAGTCAATCTTGTGCTTTGCCTGAATTAAGTTTGCTCGAAGGCTCACCTGTTGAACCTGCAAAACGTAGACCTGAAAGTTCAGTACAACAGTATACCGGGAAAGATGTAGCATTATTGCGCTAGTCATGCACCTATCTCTGCAATGATCCTATGAGATCGACCGCAGTTTTCTGAGAATCTGAGATCGCGAACCCCGCTCGCCGCGTGGTAGTAACACTAACAGTAACAAAATCGAACTTTACCAATAAACAAGACCAAACCAACCAAAAAAATACTGCTAGGGTTTGTTGTTCTCTGGTGAGACGACATAACGACCGAGAGGCCAGAGCTCAAGAACGTCAACCGTCCGCCCACCTGCAAGCTAGTGACAATGGTGCATAGCCGCATGGCCTCCTCGAGCCCTGAGATCTCCTGCCGCATCGTCCTCGCGAGCTCGCCGACCAAGTTGCTCGTCAAGCCACCCTGAATGCCACCGGCCGGCACCGAAAACAGCAAACATAACAGTCACCTTTACTCGTTAGCACCTAGTTTAACAGTGTCAATTGTCAAATACATGTAGGAACTGAGGAATGCATGTACCGTAGCATATAACATATCGGCGCTGGCTCCGATCTCTTCCACGGTTCGAACGCAAGTAGACATTATTTCCTGCAGCACCTCCAGGTTCAGGTTGGCCTGCAATTGTGCGTACGCAGTAGTAAGTATAACCGACCTGTTCGAACGCAAGCAAACATTTTCGTTACGCGTACTTGGGCTCCGTCGGTTAAGGGGAGGGAGGCGGAAGCGGCGGAGAGGACGCGGCCGAGCTCTGCGACGGCATCGGCGTGCGACTCGCCGATGGGCTCCTCCCATGTTCCGAGGAGGGGGAGCTGCGTGCGAAGGACCCTTCCAAGCTTAATCTTCTGCCGCCACCGCTGCGCCACGATCTGCTTCGCCGCGTGGATATTGCGCAGCTCCGCCACGCGCAGCCACGCGTAGAACAGCTTCCTCTGCATGCCCCACGCCACGCCCATCGTATGCGTATGCCTAGTGATTGTGTATACAAGAAACCTCATGCGTAAGTAAGCGTGGCTCACCTGGGCGGCGGAGGTGGCGCGGGCCATGGCCTTCTCCAGCCGAGCGTTGGTGAAACGCCACTGCAGGAGCCGCGCGGCGAGCACGCGCGACCGGTGCGCCGCGTCCTCCTTCCGTGCCTCCTCCTTGCTACGCCTCGTCGGCGTCTTCCCGGGCTCCCCGGTGCTCCGTCTCCGACGCCGAGCGAAGCCCGGCTCAGGAGATGACCGGCACGGAGACATCACCGCGGCATCCGCGCTGTGCCGTCGCGTCGTGCCCACCGCGTCCGCCACACCGGCGCTGGCCTTCCTGTAACTGAAGGATGCTACCTTGCGGAGGGAGAGCACCAGGTTGGCGGTCGAGAAGGCCGGCGCGGCTCGGGACGGCGAGCTAGAGCTGCGTGGGGACGCCGTTGGGTGGCGCGGGGTGCTGCCGCCGTTGGGCTCCATGGACGACGATTAATACGATCAAGGACAAAATTAGCAGACCAGTATATGGCACGGAGGAAGCAAGGTGTCGGCGGCAAGACGGGGTTCAAAGGCCTGAATTGAGAGCGAGAACGCATGTGCAGCTTAATTTCCCCTTGTTGTCGGATTAACTACAGTGGGCACTTGTCTAGGGTCTAGGCTGCTAGGCACTCCTGCTAGCTAGTAGGCAATTTATTAGCAAGGCAGATGACCGGCGTACGGTCTGTCTTGTAGTCTGAAGCTCGCACGTCCCTGCTGTGGCTCCGAGCTAGTACTCCATTGCAATAGAATTCAACGTAGTATAAGAAAACGGTTTTTCTAATTCTTAGTGGTTTATTTTTGGTCCACCCTTAGATGGTTTGGATTTCGTCTTGATTCGTGTTAACTATGAGTTTCAATATAGGTTGCAAGTGAGATTTTTCCAGCTGCTGATGAAAATGTTTGAAACCATTAGATTGCTTTGTGACTCATGCTAGATATATACATGAGTTGCAACTGAGATTTAATAACATTATCTAACTGAGAATTATATTAACTCTCCGTCAAGAGAGAATTAGTTACTTTCACAAGAAAAGGGAAAACGAGCTGGGGAGAAGGTACTACTCCAAGATGCATGACAACCTAGCCTTGGCCGTTCGATACAAATGAAGGGACAAGATCAGATTCGTTGCCCAGTTGCTTCACAAAAATTGCCTTAACTTTAATTTTGCTAGAATATTATTTAGTTAGGAATTCCTAAACTCATATTCTAACTTGATGCAACAATTTTTGGGGCTAGCTTGTTCCTCTTGAATATTTACCCTAGTTTATATCCCCATAAAAGAAGAGTAAATGTTATGCTCAAAATAATTCTACTTGAACTCGTCTATGTATGATATTGTATTAAATGAGGAAAGAGATTTATGTTGTATCTTTTTTGAAACAAATGCGGTATGGGAAGCCCCTATAGCGGGTTTTATACAAGACATATGTCCGTGAAGATTTGAAGCTGGATGGCTAGGTTGTACATCCTCTTCCCTTACCAAGTGAGCCTAGCTCACTTCTTTTGATAAGCCATAGGCAAAATACTGTTTGATATTTTGGGACACTTCAACTAAAGACTTAAAGTGTCCCTAATTGGATCTTGGTGCACATCAATCAAAGTGGAGAAAATTCCTTATTTGACAGTGGCTTAAAACCAAGCTCCTTATGACACTAGGCAATATTTTCTTTCTTATTTGACATCTTCTCAATATTTCTTTCCCTATGTGACGAGGGTTAACTCGACAAATATCCAATATGAAGGACTTAGGATCGGGGGAATAAGGCGTCAGATGAACTCGAAGGTAAAATCAGTCAAACAAGGTGTGTATCAAAAGTAAACGTAGGTGTCAACTTGGCTTGCTTTCAATCTGTCCCTCTCCGTCCTCTCCTGGCCCCTATATATAGGTGGCCAGGTCTCAAGGATCGGGACGGGTCCGGTACGAATTACAATATCGGTATACGACATGAACTCGTATCTCAACTTGAATTACACTTGGGCCTAGCTTAACGGGCCTCAGGGGTACTCAAGTAACGAGCTCTATTATCTATACCCTTGTCAGTAGTCCCCGAGATTCAACCAGAATTGTAGATTCGGGTTGAATCTCCAATCTTCATTTCTTCGACTTGATCAATCTTTTGACTTCTTCTTCCTGTATTCAAAAATAAACATCTTTCGTTATATAATGTCGCAAGGGGTTTTGATGAACAAGCCTGACAACTCTGACGGATCAAGAGGCCAGTTAACTGCCAGAGCAGATACTTGTCACCTACTTCAAATTCAATCTCCTTGGACTTGAATCCGGGAAACTGGTCAAACCCATTCTTTTGCCGCATTTAGGACTTACAAAGAACGAATCACAGTGGTTCTCAGGGTACCCAGTGCGTCCACCAGGATTTTCTTCGTATCGTAGACATGAATAATTACTAGCAGAGCATATTCATGTGCGTATACCAGGCCACACAGGATGGATCCTGGGGTCTTACCTTCACGATATGTTTCAATCATGGCATTCAAGTTTTGTCGCAATGACGCAACTTGAGAATCATATGTCGCAGTCTTGTTTGACTGTTGGAATGTACAAAATATTCGAGTTGTTCTTTTAGACTCTCATAAATAGCTCTCGATGGGAGTAATCGATTTTTATTTTGTCGACAATGAAGTCAAAGTTCGTTGTCGACGAAAGGTAATCGATTGCGCCTATATTATTTGTCGCCAAGCTGATCCATTATCATTGAGTGCACAACTAGTGCAGGTACTTGTAGCCAATCATAGGCTCTAATCTCTTCTTCTTCTTTCTGTCGACTCCTTTCTTAACATTGCCTTCTTATCGGGTGCGCGGTCAGCGCTCCCGATGGGAGTAGCCCCCGAGGCTATAGCCAAAAAAAATCGGTTATAGGCTCAAAATATAAATACGTCTGCCTGATAAATTTTCTCCTGTGATAGTTTTGGCACGATTTGTGCTTAATTATTCATTCCTTCTCTTCCCATGATACGAGCCCCCGAGTCCATGACGAGGTGCATTGTGCTCCTTGACAGATACTTTTTCATCTTTACACGTATCTTTGTCTTTGATACGCTGTCGCTTCCTTATCTTCTGCTTGGGGCAAAATATAAAAGCCCGTGGACCTTTAATTTAGTGAGGCCCATGATAATTTGGTTATAAATAAAGCACATTGGCTAGGGAAAAACCCTAACTCTTTCATTACTATCTTCTTCCGCTGCATCGTCTTCTTCTTCCTCACCCCATCTAGGGTTTCCTCTCCAAGCGCTTGCCTTCCATGGCCGATGCTGGTGGTTTGCACCTAAACATCGGTGCGCAGGTGGCGAAGCGGGGTCGTGGCCGTCCTCGCGGCAGTAAAAATAAATCCAAAGATCCTGCTGCGGCAGCGGCTGCGCCATCCGTGCCTGTGAAACAGCGCCCTAGCCGCCCTGTGGGGAGTAAGAACAAACCCAAGGGTTCTGCTGCTGCACCAGGTCCTAGCGCTCCACCGCGTGATGCTTCTCCTCCTCCTTCTCCCAAATTGTTTTCCTTCTTCTGTATCGCCGACGCTCAATGCCGTGAAATTCAGCGGGTGCCGCTGAAGTTTACTGAATTCATGGATGGGCGAGAAATTCGTGAAGCAGTTCTTCGTGAACACTCTGGAGGAGGAAATCCCTACGAGGTAGAGGTGTGGTACGATGGGGATGGCGAGATGTACTTCAGGGGTGGCTGGTCCCATTTTGCAGAAGACCACGACCTCCACCAAGGGTTTTTCATGATCTTCGATTACCATTGTGGTACATCAAAGTTTGATGTGAAGATCTATGATGGTACTCAGTGCCAGAAGAAGTATGAGGCAGAAGTACACTTTCATTAGATGCTCCCTCGATGTAATATTTCCCTTTTAGTGCTTGATGTAATAAGTACTCGTGATGATCTTTAGTTTGTATCTCCTTATTTATCTATTAATAGACCATGGGAACTAGTCAATGTTCCGAGGTATGCTTTTGATTTATCTCCGAGTTATCTTTAAACTATGCTTATTTTTGCTGTCAAATATCGGGTTGTGAACAACCTTGTAAATTTTCCTTGAATAATCACAAATATGGGATCTTGATAAATGCTTATTTTATTTCGGATGACTCGAGGGTCGGAGCCCCCGAGTGGAAAAGTAGAAACATGTTTACATATATTGTCGAGTTGACCCAAAGAACCCGACCTATGGCCTCATGTTCTGGGTTCAGAGGGTCATGACTCGAAAGTTCGTGTCGCCATACTCCTTCTATGTGTAGAATTGCCGTAGTTGTTCTGCATTCCACGGGTTGCTTTCATCTTTCCCTGTTTTCTTGTTTTGCCATCGATAAGCTCCTCCTGGTATTACTTCTGTTATGATGTAAGGTCCTACCCATGGGGACTCTAATTTGCCATGGCCGTCCTGCTTGAGTCGTAAGACCAAATCTCCTACTAACGAGGGTTAACTCGACAAATGTCCTAGATGAAGGACTTAGGATCGGGGAGATAGGGCGTCGGATGAACTCGAAGGTAAAATCAGTCAAACAAGGTATGTATCGAAAGTAAACGTGGGTGTAGAACCTGTCTTGCTTTCAATCTGTTCCTCACTGTCCCCTCCTGGCCCCTATATATAGGTGGCCAGGTCTCAAGGATCGGGAGGGATCCGACACAGATTACAATATCGACATACGACATGAACTCGTATTTCAACTATCATTACAATTGGGCCTATCTTAACGGGCCTCAG
Source organism: Dactylis glomerata (assembly GCA_007115705.1). Lineage (NCBI taxonomy): Eukaryota > Viridiplantae > Streptophyta > Magnoliopsida > Poales > Poaceae > Dactylis > Dactylis glomerata. The sequence goes on along the minus strand of QXEO01001278.1, from coordinate 2,289,683 downwards.
GGGTACTCAACTAACAGGCTCTATTATCTATACCCTTGTCAGTAGCCCCCGAGATTCTACCAGAATTGCAGATTCGGGTTGAATCTCAGATCTTCAAATCTTCGACTTGATCAATACTTGACTTCTTCAGATCTTTGAATTTTCGACTTGGTCTTTCGACTTATCTTTTATTGTAAGGTCTCGCAAGGGGTTTTTGATGAACAAGCCTGACAACTCTGACAGATCAAGAGGCCAGTTAACTGCCGGAATAGATACTTGTCATCTACTTCAAATTCAATCCCCTTGGATTTGAATTCGGGAAACCGGTCAAACCCATCCTTTTGCCGCATTTAGGACTTACAAAAAATAAATCCCAGTAGTTCTCAGGGTATCTAGTGCGTCCCCCGGGATTTTCTTCGCGTCGTAGATACGGATACGTACTAGCAGAGCGCATCCATGTGCGTATACCGGGCCACATAGGACGGATCTTGGGGTCTTACCTTCATGATATATTTCAACCATGGCATTCAAGTTTTGTCGCGATGACATAACTCGAGAATCATATTTTGCAGCCTTGTTTGACTGTTTCAATATACAAAATATCCGAGTTGTCCTTTACAACTCTCATAAATAGCTCCCGATGGGAGTAATCGATGTTTATTTTGTCGACAATGTAGTCTAAGTTCATTGCTGACGAAATACAACTGATTGCGCCTAAACCATTTGTCCACCAGCTGGTTCTTTATGATCGACTTCAACTCTTCTCCGTTCTGTCAACTTCTTTCTATCGGGTGCGCGACAGCGCTCCCGATGGGAGTAGCCCCCGAGGCTATAGCCGAATTTTTTTTCGGGTATAGGATCAAAACTACAGACATACCTATCTCATATACTGTGTCTTCTGATATTTTTCGACATATTTTGCCCTTCTGGTAATTCTGCTCTTCTTTTCTTATGACTTAAGCCCCCGAGTCCAAGACAAGGTTTGTTCTTCTTGATAGATAACTTCTTTTTTTATTCCCTTTCTTTCATTTTTGTTCGTACCTTCTCCCTTGATACATTGATCCTTCTTTAACGTCTGCGCTGGGCAGAATATAAGAGCCCATAAATATACTTTGGACCTTACCTTTGTAAAGGCCCATTAGTATGTACTTATAAATAAAGCACGTCTGGCGAGGGTAAAAAACCCTAATCCAGTCATTAGCTTCTTCTTCCGCCGCATCATCTTCCTCCTCTTCATCTTATCTAGGGTTTCTTCTTTCCAATACTTGTCTCCATAGCCAATGCGGGTGGATCACGTCTGAACATCGGCGCCCCAGTGGAGAAACGGGGTCGCGGCCGCCCTCGCGGAAGTAAGTACAAGTCTACAATCGAGGCTGTGGTAGCTTTGTCGTCCGCTCCGGTGAAGCGGCGCCCCGGTCATCCGGTCGGGAGTAAAAATAAATCCAAGGTGCCATCTGCTGCACCAGGTCCAAGCGCTCTTTCTGCTAATGCTTCTCCTCCTCCGCCCAGGATCTATTCCTTCTTCTGCATCGCCGGCGTGCTGTGCCATGAGATTCAGCGGTTACCGCTGAAATTCACCAAGTTTATGGACGGGCGAGAACTGCAGGAAGCGGTTCTTCGTGAACACTCTGGGGGAGGAACTCCCTATGAAGTGGAGGTCTGGTACGACGGTGCCGGTGAGCAGTACTTCAAGGGCGGCTGGTCGCAGTTTGCAGAGGACCATGACCTCCATCAAGGCTTCTTTATGACTTTCAACTTTCACATCGGCATGTCAAAGTTTGACATAAGAATCTATGACGGCACCCAGTGCCAGAAAGAGTATGAAGCTGAAGTGCACTTTCACTAGATTCTCTTTATGTAATCTCTTTGTTCTAGTTGTTCTTCCTCGTACTATCTGCAATAAGTAGTTGTATTTGGATTATGTATTGTCCTTACTGTATTAATAGACCATGGGAACGGATTGTAGTTCCGAGGTATGCACTTAATATATTATCGGGTTCCTTTGAACCGTTTGTGTTGCTGCCGAATATCGGGTTGCGATCAACCTTGTAATATGTCTTAGATAATCACAAATCTCAATAACTTGTTAATATTATTTCGTACGACTCGAGGGTCTGAGCCCCCGAGTGGAAAGTAAAATATTTATACATATTGTCGAGTTGACCCAAGGAACCTGACCTATGGCCTCATGTTCTGGGTTCAGAGGGTTATAAGTCGAAAAACTTTTTGTCGCCTTATGTCGCCTATGCGTAGAACCGTCGTAGTTGCTCTGCATTCCACGGGTTACTCTCGTCTTTCCCTCTTTTCTTGTCTTGTAGTCGATAAGCTCCTCCTGGTATTACTTCTGTCATGATGTAAGGTCCCACCCATGGGGACTCAAGTTTTCCATGCCCGTCTTGCTTGAGTCGTAAGACTAGATCTCCCACTACGAAAGACCGTGGACAAACTCGACTACTGTGGTAGTTTCATAAAGTTTTCTGATATTGAGTGGCTCTAGCGAGTGATACGTCCCTCGCCTCGTCGAGTGCATCGACATTGTCCTGAAGCGCTTCTGTGGAAGTTGTCTCATCATACGCCGCGATTCTTGGAGCCTCGTGTGTGATCTCGACTGGAAGAACGGCTTCTGCACCGTGGACCAGGAAGAAAGGCGTTTCTTGAGTAGCTGCATTAGGTGTGGTTCGTAGACTCCAGAGTACGGAGGGTAGTTCATCTACCTAAGCGTGCTTGGCTTTCTCGAGAGGTGCCAACAGCCTTTTCTTTATCCCGTTGCATATTAAGCCGTTGGCTTTTTCGACTTGCCCATTTGTCTTTGGATGCACTACAGATGCAAATTTCAATTTGATTCCCAATCCTTCACAGTAATTCTTGAACTCCTTTGATGTGAAATTTGTCCCATTGTCTGTGATGATGCTGTGTGGTACTCCGAAGCGAAAGACTATGGACTTGATGAAGTTGATTGCGGTTGTAGAATCTTGGGTTGTTACTGGGGCTGCCTCTACCCACTTGGTGAACTTGTCGACTGCCACCAGCATATAAACATGCCCTCCTTACCAAGATTTGTGCAATTTCCCAACCATGTCGAGATCCCATTGCGCAAAGGGCCAGGATAATGGTATTGGTTGTAATTCTGCTACTGGCGCGTGTGGCCGAGATGCGAAGCGTTGACAGGCCTCGCACTTCCTCACTATATCTTTCGCGTCTTCAATGGCTGTGAGCCAATAAAACCCTGCACGAAAAGCTTTGGCTGCAATGGCTCTGCTGCTAGCGTGATGTCCACACACTCCTGCGTGGATATCTTTTAAGATTTCTTGCCCTTCTTGAGGAGTGATGCATCGTTGCAAGACGCCTGATATACTTTTCTTGTATAATTTTCCTTGTAACACGACGAAAGCCTTGGATCGTTGTATTATCCTCTTTGCTTCTACTGTGTCTTCGGGTAGTGTTTTGTTTATCATGTATGCCAGATATGGCTGCATCCAAGTTTCCTCTATCATCATGACTTCTTCTGGTTCTGCTATGCTTGTTTTTCCAGCCCCTGAGCCTGTTGTTTAGTGCTGGCCTTGTTCCTCTGTAGTCGAAGCTTTGTTGCTTTTTATTAATCTTTCTATGATTTCTTCCCAAAAAACTCCTTGTGGTACGGGTAAGCACTAGGACCCGATATTTGCTAGATTGTCAGCTTCCTCATTACTGGCTCTGCTGACGTGCGAAACTTCGCATCCATCGAATGTTCCCTCTAGATAATAGTATAAGTTTCTGTATGCTGTCATGTTGTCACTGATGGCATCGCACTTGTTCATCACTTGTTGGACGACGAGATTCGAGTCTCCAAATATTTTCAATCGAGTTGCTCTGCATGCCTTGGCCATTTTCATTCCATGGAGCAACGCCTCGTACTCGGCTTCATTATTAGAAGCTTGGGGAAAACTCATCCTTAACACATACTTCAGTTTGTCGCCTTGTGGAGATATCAAGACCACTCATGCTCCTGCGCCTTGGATTCTTTTCGAGCCGTTGAAGTACATTGTCCATACACTCGACAGATCTGGTGGTCCTGTGTTTTGTAACTCTATCCACTCTGCTGTGAAGTCTGGTAAAACTTGTGATTTTATCGCCTTTCGCTTTTTGTACGTGATGTCCAGGGGTGATAACTCAATTCCCCATAAGGAGACACATCCTGTTGCTGAAGGGTTATTTAATATATTGGATAGTGGGGCTTCGTTAACCACTATGATTGGGTGTACCGCGAAATACTGCCGTAGTTTTCGTGCTGTTGTGAATACACTGTATGCGAGCTTTTGATAGTGCGGGTACCTTTGTTTTGTTGGAGATAGTACTTCGCTGACAAAATATACTAGCCTCTGGACACCGTGAGCTTTCCCCTCTTCACTTCCTTCGACTACCAATACTGTACTCACCACCTAGTGTGTTGCAGCGATGTAAAGTAGTAGTGGCTCTTTCTCATTTGGTGCGACCAGCACTGGTGGCGTGGAGAGCACTTTTTTCAACTGCGCGAAAGCTACATCTGCCTCTTCGGTCCACTCGAATTTGTCATCTAATTTTTTCATGAGTGCATAGAAAGGGACTTAGTGCCGCGATGCGTCCTGCGAGCTTTTGTACGTCGTGCAGTTTCGTTGGCTTCCCCATTGTTAGGATTGCTTGAATCTTTTCTGGGTTTGCTTCTATTCCCCTTGCTGATACCAGGAACCCCAGGAGTTGTCCTGCTGATACGCCAAAAGAACATTTTGTCGGGTTAAGCTTGAGCTTGTACCTGTTCAGATTGTCGAAGGTTTTTGCCAAATCGCTGATCAGAGACTCCTCTTTCCTTGTGGTGATGACCACATAGTCGATGTAGACTTGGATGTTGCATCCTATTTGGCTTCCGAGGCAATTTTGCATCATCCCCTGGTAGGTTGCCCCTGCATTTTTTAGGCCGAAGGGCATGACTTGATAACAGAACATGCCATATGGTGTGATAAAAGCTGTCATTTCCTCGTCTTCTTTCTTCAGTTTGATCTGGTTATAACCAGAATATGCATCCAGGAAGGAAAGCCTGGCGCACCCCGCTGTCGAGTCAATTATCTGATCAATGTGAGGTAGCGGGAAGGGATCCTTTGGACAGTGCTTGTTGAGAGATGTGTAGTCGACGCACACTCTTTGTACGTCTGTGTTTTTCTTGGGTACAATGACTGGGTTGGATACCTGATGACCCACAAGTATAGGGGGTGTATCATAGTACTTTCGATAAATAAGAGTGTCGAACCCAACGAGGAGCAGAAGGTGTTGACTAGTGGTTTTCATCAAGGTTTCACTGTAAATACTAGCAAACGGGTTTTCAGGAGTATTTGATAGTGCGAGTAAATAAGAGACAGTAGTAATAATTGCAGCAAGTGGCCCAATCCTTTCTTCAGCAAAGGACAAGCCGGTTGTGTAACTTATAATAACCAAACGTTCTCGAGGACACACGGGAGTTTCTGTCAAGAGATTTCGCTTCATACCGCTAATAGTCTTTATTGGTTTGATAGATGTTATGGGGGTGAACCTGTGCTAGCGCACTACCCTTACTAGGATAAATACACACTTGTGATTATAACCCTTGCAAGCATCCGCAAATACAAGAAAGTAATTAAGATAAATCTAACCATAGCCTTAAACTCTAAGATCCTACGCTCCCTGGTGCAACGGTTTCCCAACGGAGGTTTAGGTTTCTGTCACTCCAGCAACCCCACAATTGGTAGCCAAATACACAATGCATCTCACTAGGCCCATAAACGGTGAAGTATCGTATAGTCGACGTTCACATGACACCACTAGTGAAATAGCACCACAACAATATCAAACCATTAAATATTTCTCAACAATAATTCACTACTAACATCTTGACTTCTCCCATGTCCTCAAGAACTAAACGAACTACTCACAAGACATCATATGGATCATGATCAGAGGTGAAATAATGGTAAATAACAATCTGAACATAAACCTTAATTCAACGGTTCCACTCAATAGCATCAACTACAAGAGTAATCAATGCCGGGAAAGTTTACCCTATGAATATAACAAGATCCAACTCAAGATGTTACAGCGGGATGGCGTGGTGATGATGGTGATGAAGGTGCTGGTGATGGAGATGATGATGATGATCCCGATGAAGTCCGGTGCGATGATGATGACGATGGCGATGATCTCCCCTCTCCGGGAAGGAATTTCCCCGGCAGATTTCTGCCTGCCGGAGAGCTTTTCTCTCTCTGGTGTTTTCTGCCCCGTAGAGGCGGCTGTGTCTCTCTCTGAGGCCCCCCCTTGACTTAGGTTTTTGGGGACGATGAAGTACGTGAAGGGGCGAGACCAGAAGTGGGCCAGGGTGGCCTCACACAGGGCCGGTGCGGCTAGGGGTCAGGTCGCGCCCCCTGTGCGTGAGGCCGCCCCCTGGCTCCTCTCTCCTTCTCCTTCTGGCTTCCGGAGTCTTTTAGTAAAATAGAATTTTCTGGTATTTTTCTGGAATTTTCCTGATCTTCCAAAATATGGTGTTTTGACGGTAATTTTCCAGCAGAATCCTGACTCCGGCAGCAAATCCTTCAATGATCATCAAACATGTGAAAACAAAGGAAATAACATAAGTATCATATCTAAATATGAAATATATCAATGAATAACAGTAAATTATGATACAAAATAGTGATGCAATATGGACGTATCAACCCCCCCAAGCTTAGACCTCGCTTGTCCCCAAGCGAAAACTAAACTCGGTAAACATGACCACAGGTTTATGGAGTGAAGTGTCAATAATCAAAATACGGACAAGAAGCATCACATTCACCAAAGGCACAAGTTATAATAGATAGCAACTTTCCTTTATATAATATAGACTTGCAATAAGTAAACAGAATCACATATAAAGATGCACAAAGTAAACTATAATTGGTGATGGCAAACCTTAGTTCTTGGTCAGAGAACAATGAATAACTATACTAGCCTTTTGAATGGAGCCTTTTTAAAATAGAGCTAATATAGCAAAAACCATATGCATCAATGATACGTCTCAAACGTATCTATAATTTTTGATGCTCCATGCTTGTTTTTACACCATTTGCCTATTGTTTCGTTACACTTCGTGGTACTTTTATGCATTTTCCGGAACTAACCTATTAACAAGTTGCCACAGTGCCAGTTTCCTATTTTCTGCTGTTTTTGTGTTTCAGAAGTGATACACAGGAAATATTCTCGGAATTAGACGAAACAAGTTCCTGAAGTCTTATTTTACCCGGAAGCTTCCAGAGATCTGAAGGAGAGTAGGAGGCGAGGCACCAGGGGCCCACACGCCAGGGTGGCGCGGCCAGCCCCTGGCCCGCGCCACCAAGGTGTGAGGCCACCTGGACCCTCCTCTGACATTGCCCCTTCGCCTATAAGACCCCCCGCCGGAAAAAACCTAAGTACCCGATCAGATTTCCAGAACACATCGCGATCCGCCGCCGCCGTCGACCCGAAGATCGGGAGGGTCCAGAAGCTCTTCCCGGCACCCTGCCGGAGAGGGGAATCACCACCGGAGGTCTTCTTCATCGCCATGCTTGCCTCCGGAGCGATGAGTGAGTAGTCTACCTTGGACTATGGGTCCATAGCAGTAGCTAGATGGTTGTCTTCTCCACCATGTGCTTCATGTTTAGATCTCATGAGCTGCCCTACATGATTGAGATCACCGTTATGTAATTCTACATGTTTGGTTTGTTGGGATCCGATGAATATTGGTGTTTATGATTAAGTTGCTATACTGAATATTATCTTTTGTTATCTCTATGTTGTTTATGATCTTGCATGCTCTCCGTTGTTAGTAGCTATCTTGGCCGAGTAGTTGCTAGTGACTCCAAGAGGGGGTATTTATGCTCGATAGTGGGTTCATGCCTCTATTTCACCTGGGGGAGTGACAGAAACCTCTAAGGTGGTAGATGTGCTGTTGCTACTAGGGAGAAAACAGCATTCATATGCTCAAGGGCATATGCTTTGTTTACATTACACACTTTGCTTAATGCAATTATCTGTTGTTCGCAACTTAATACTTTTGGGGTGTTCGGATTGATATCCCCGGGAGTGGATTATTAGTCATAGATGCAGTTGGATGGTGGTCTATGTATTTTGTTGTAATGCCCAGAGTAAATCTCATAGTGATCTTCTTGACATATCACGTTTATCTTTATTCTATCAATTGCCCAACTGTAATTTGTTTACCCAGCATGTGTTATTTTATCTATGGAGAGACACCACTAGTGAACTGTGGACCCCGGTCCTATTTCCATCATATTGCTATCACCTGTTTACTTTACTCGCACTGTTTACTTTACTCGCATACTTTACTGTTTTCCACTCGATACACTTATAACCTTTGTTTCAAGCAAACCGGTGAGATTGACAACCTTATCGCAAGTTGGGAGCAAAGTATTTGTTTGTGTGTGTGCAGGTTCCGCGTTGCAGCTAGCAAGCAAAGCTTGGACGAGGCGCCATATATAAATTGTCCGCAGCTGTCGCAAACTAGCAAGCATCACCTTTAGTCGCTTGTCTCTCCTCTCCAAGAACGATAAACCTTGGTTTCTTAACTGAGGGAAAACGAGCTGCTATACTCATCACACCTTCCTCTTGGGGTTCCCAACGGGCTGGTCATTCACCACGCATCAAGCTCTTTTTCTGGCGTCGTTGTCGGGGACTTGAAGAATAAGAAGCTCCTACATCAATTACATTCTCCCACGTCAACTACGCGCCAGCAGCTCTTTTTCTGGCGCCGTTGCCGGGGAGGAAGTAGAAGACTTCTGCGAGGGGAGTTTTCGCACGCACATCCTTTACTTTGTTTTATTGTTTTGCTTTACTTTATTTATTTTACTTGCATCATTTTATATCAAAACCCAAAAAAATTAGAATCCTTGGTAGCTATTTTTATTTGTTTGCTTTTAGTTTTGTTAAAATGAGTAATCCTGAAGTAGAAGTTCATAGTTTTAAGCAACAAGGGGGAGAAAGTTTAAAAGATGCTTGGTACCGTATTAACAATGCTCATCATAGGTGTATCAAAAAGCACTCTACCACGATCCTCCTTAGAAATTTTTATGTTGGTATATCTAGTTGGAATAGGTATGTTCTTGATACACTTACAGGAGGTAATTTTCTGGGTACTCCCGCTGGAGAAGCATGCACTATAATTGAAAGTTTAGTGGGAATACCACCTATTCATGTTGCTAAAACCGAGACCACCTTGGAGGAGGTGGTAGAAAAGCTCAGCTCTTTAGAGAAAAGTTTGCCAAGTATCCTAGAAAATGCTAGCCACGTTAGTGAATTAATAGAAGACATTGGTAAGAGAACTACCATTTTAGAGGCTAGGACTACTCATAATAATCAAAACTTAAGGATTGGTAAACTAGAGGAGTCTATGGAAACTCTTAGCTTAATCTTCTCTTCTCTTAAATTTAAGAAAGAGAAAGTGTTTGTTGGAAAAGAGCAAAAATTTATGTATGTTCCCAAGGTTTCTGCACTTAAATCTCAACATGTTCTTAAAATTGGTAAGACTCTTAGTTCCACTAAGGGTGACTTGCAGGTTGAATCATCTTCGGGAACCTTCAAAGAGCCTACTGAGGTAACTAGCACTTCATCTCTTGATATTACTTGATTCGCAATTTTCTGCGCCTAGCTCAAAGGCGTTAAAGAAAAGCACTCTTGGGAGATAACCCAATGTTTTCTTTTCAGTACTTTTTCTTTTATTTGAGTCTTGGAAGTCATTACTACTGTAATGACCGCTCCTTATCCTTTTTATTTCGTTTTTGTGCCAAGAGAAGCCTCTAATTTGAGCGAGGTAAAGATTTGGGGATGTTGCTGTCCTGAAACTGTTTTCTGTGCTTCACCGTAAAAATTCGTATAAATTCTCTGTTTATCTTTTGGACCTGCGATTTCTTGTGCATATGCCCCAGGTTATATCCAAACTTTTGTTAGTTGAACACTTTTTGATTTGAGCAACATAAAACCTTTCAAAAATTCGGCCTTTGTCAGCTGTTCTGTTTTGACAGATTTCTGCCAATATTTGTTTTTGCCACTTTATCGATTTCTTTGCGAGTTCTTTTGATCACAGAACTCTTGTGGAAGTTGCTACAGTAGTATTTACTTTATATGTGGTGGTTTTGGGTTGAAACCTGAAGCAAAAAGAGGTTAATTATATGTTATGCCTACACTAATGTTGCTAATAGATTTGTGTTTAGTTTTGTATGAAGGAAGTTTTCAAGTGTAGGGATTGGAGAATGATTAGATGAGTTGAGGAATGGACAAAAGCTCAAGCTTGGGGATGCCCATGCATCACCCCAAGAAATATCTAAGAAGTACAAGCGTCAAAGCTTGGGGATGCCCCGAGGCACCCCTTCTTCATCGGCAATAATCAGGTCACCTTTCAAGACACTATATTGTTATTGCTTCATGCACTATGTGTTTTTCTTGGAGCGTCAGTTGTTTTAGTTTTCTTAGTTTGTTAGTTTGTTTGTTTTCTGAAATAAATGGTTGGACCCCAACAAATTTTCTTTGGAGGAGATGTACTCGTTTTCATTTGCAAAGAACACTCTCGTTTTCACTCTTATTAAAAATTGAGTGTTCTTCTTTTTCTGCTACTGCTTTTGGTTTTCGTTTTCGCCTTGATTTGTGTTCAGACCTTATCATATCTTTTCATCAAGGTGTATTTTTGCCTCTGATCTTTATTGGTTTTCATCAAAAGAGGTGTGATGACCCACAAGTATAGGGGGTGTATCGTAGTACTTTCGATAAATAAGAGTGTCGAACCCAACGAGGAGCAGAAGGTGTTGACGAGCAGTTTTGATCAAGGAATCACTGTAAATACTAGCAAACAGGTTTTCAGGAGTATTTGGTAATACGAGTAAATAAAGTGCGAGTAAATAAAAGACAGTAGTAACAATTGCAGCAAGTGGCCCAATCCTTTCTTCAGCAAAGGACAAGCCGGTTGTGTTCTTATAATAACCAAACGTTCTCGAGGACACACGGGAGGTTTCTGTCAAGAGCTTTCGCTTCATAGAGCCAATAGTATTTATTGGTTTGATAAGTGTTATGGGGGTGAACCTGTGCTAGCGCACTACCCTTACTAGGATAAATACACACTTGTGATTATACCCCTTGCAAGCATCCGCAAATACAAGAAAGTAATTAAGATAAATCTAACCACAGCCTTAAACTCTATGATCCTACGCTCCCTGGTGCAATGGTTTCCCAACGGAGGTTTAGGTTTCTGTCACTCCAGCAACCCCACAATCGGTGACCAAATACACAATGCATCTCACTAGGCCCATAAATGGTGAAGTATCATGTAGTCGACGTTCACATGACACCACTAGTGAAATAGCACCACAACAATATCAAACCATTAAATATTTCTCAACAATAATTCACTACTAACATCTTGACTTCTCCCATGTCCTCAAGAACTAAACGAACTACTCACAAGACATCATATGGATCATGATCAGAGGTGAGATAATGGTAAATAACAATCTGAACATAAACCTTAACTCAACGGTTCCACTCAATAGCATCAACTACAAGAGTAATCAACACCGGGAAAGTTTCCCCTATGAATATAACAAGATCCAACTCAAGATGTTACAGCGGGATGGCGAGGTGATGGTGGAGATGAAGGTGCTGGTGATGGAGATGATGATGATGATGATGATCCCGATGAAGTCCGGTGCGATGGTGATGACGATGGCGACGATCTCCCCTCTCCGGGAAGGAATTTCCCCGGCAGATTTCTCTCTGCCGGAGAGCTTTTTCTCTCTGGTGTTCTCCGCCCCGCAGAGGCAGCTGTGTCTAACTCTGAACCCCCCCCCTGACTTAGGTTTTCGGGGACGATGATGTACGCGAAGGGGCGAGACCAGAGGTGGGCCAGGGTGGCCTCACGTGGGGCCCGCGCGGCCAGGGGGCTGGCCGCGCCACCCTGGCGTGTGGGCCCCCCTGGCCTCTCTCGACCCCTCCTTCTGGCTCCGTGAGTCTTTTGGTAAAATATAATTTCTGGGTATTTTTCTGGAATTTTCCTGATCTTCAAAATATGGTCTCTTGATGGTCCTTTTTCCAGCAGAATCCTGACTCCGGCAGCAACTCCTCCGATGATCATCAAACATGTGAAAACAAAGGAAATAACATAAGTATCATATCTAAATATGAAATATATCAATGAATAACAGTAAATTATGATACAAAATAGTGATGCAAATTGGACGTATCAACCCCCCCCCCCAAGCTTAGACCTCGCTTGTCCCCAAGCGAAAACTAAACTCGGTAAACATGACCACAGGTTTTATGGAGTGAAGTGTCGATAATCAAAATACGAACAAGAAGCATCACATTTACTAAGGCACAAATTATAATAGACAGCAACTTCCCTTTATAAGATGTAAGCTTGCAATAGGTAAAAGGGAATCACATGTAAAGGTGCACAAGGTAAATTATAATTGGCAACGGCAAACCTTAGTTCTTGGTCAAAGAATGGAGAACAAGCTATTCTCTCTTTTTAAACGGAGTCTTTTAAAACAGAGCTAATACAACAAAGACTATATGCTCAACAAAGTAAACTTTTGCATTCATAGAAAGCTTTCAAAGATATATTCCTTCAGACAAAAGCATTATACAAAACAAGGAAGATAATAAACATGATTAAACGGATCAACATATGGATGAGTGAAACATAACAACTCAAATGCTTGCTTGAGACGGAGGGAAATAGGTTGACTCAACATAAAAGTAAACGATAGGCCCTTCGCAGAGGGAAGCAGGGATTAAACATGTGCTAGAGCTTTTCATTTGTAAAACAGAGGTAAAATTGTTTTGAGAGGTGGTTGCTTTTGTCAACGACTAGCAACGGAGTTCTTGATATCTTCCATACTAAACAAGTGAGAGCGGTTCCGAGATGTTTAATTAGTTGGCACTTTGGTGCTCTTTTATAGCTTTGCACTCCTCCCCACCTTTTTCCTTTCTCAAACCATGGCTAACCGATTCCATCGGGTGCCGACCAACTTTCACAATCCATTGGAGGAGTGCCTTTTTTCTTTCTTTTGAGATTATAATGGTCTGACCAGCTCCCTTGCAAAATTAATGACGAGCAGATGAAGCTGCCTAGTCGAGGGGTACTTAATTTAGTATGGAAGATAACAAACCCATCCACTACGTCCTCATGAGCTAAAAACAGTGGCACAAAATGAGAAGTGTTTGAAAGTTTTTGAAAGGTAGCACATGAAAATTTACTTGGAATGGCTTAAAATACCATGCATAGGAATTTATAGTGGACTCTTTGGAAGTGACTTGGCTTTTGGGAATTGGATGCACGAGAAGTATTTCCTCTCAGTACAGGTTTTTGGCTAGCAAGGTTGGGTAGCAAGCATAAGAGTTGCATGAAACAAACAAACATACATATAATAAGAACAATCATGCAAACTCCCTTGAAGGTACAACGATTTTAACTTTAAGAATAACAATGCTTATAAGCCAAACATAAGGAAAACTGAAGTGATGTAACTACAAGCACTTCTTTATTCTTTTCTACTCAAACCTCAAGGTAAAGTTGCTACTGACCAAGCTAGGTTTGCCAAAACCAACTAAATCTATTCATGCTCCCAATGTGATACCAATACCAATCAACAAGACTAGTCACATAAGAGAAATTGCAAACTAACATAAAGTGTGCGAAAAGTAAACGATAAAACTTCTCATTAATATTTCATTACCGCAACTCACACCAAGGGATACATAGATAACTAACTAAGGAGGATACTTCCAACTGCAAACTATTCTATATGATAACTTCTCTATTCATGATAAGACTCTACTTGAAAAGTAAATGAACAAAAGGTAATGATGTGATACCGCGGCACTCCCCCAAGCTTGGGACAAGCCAAAGGGATGCCTATGCCGATGACGAATTACTCCTTTGGTGGTGGCGGCGCAATCATGATTGGGGTGAGAAAATTTCCTAGCATCCTGCGAAGCCTATTGTTCTCCTCTCGAAGTATCTCCACCTCCATCCTAAGAGCTCGATATTTATCGCACAACTCATTGGTGACCCGAAGGGCTTCCACTGATGCAGGGTAGGAGCTGAGGTCAAGAACTGGTGGTATTGGTCCCTGCAAATTATGAGAAAAAGCGCGTCCAGTGTTAATCGATCCTACAAAAGTAGGTTCTCTTGTCCTTGATCCAGCGGTAATCTGTCCCTCCTTCAGCTTGGGATTTTGGTGATCATCCTCCGGAGGTGTCTTCTCCTTGTCCCCGCTTGAAGAGGTCATGACTTCCCAAAGCTTAAGATCAACTCCTGACAGAAACAGCTCGAAACAAAACACGACGAGAAAACGATATACAGACCTCGGGGACTCCAGGGGGTTAAATAGGCGAAAATTATACATCGAAACGAAGTCACAGGAGGAAACCGGGACGGAAACGAGTTCCGGGGTGTTCTCACACAGGGGTGGCGCGGCCAGGGGTAGGCCCGCGCCACCCGTGTGTGAGACACACACGGACTCTTTTTCCTGCCCTTTTTCGTCTCGTGATTTTTCATATTTATTAAAAACAACAAAAATATTAAAGGAAGAACTTTTCGCGAAACTTTTCTGACTAGAACTGTTACCTATTCGAAAACGAACTCTGCAGGTTCCTGCAGTTTGTCTTGGATGTAATCTTCCGGAGAAACTGTTTCAATAACATCAACATCTTTATTATAAGAATCTCCAGAAATATAATGTTTGAGTCTTTGCCCATTCACCACTTGTGTAGAATCATCTTTTAATGAAGCAATCTTAATAGCACCTGAGCGGTACACTTCCACAATAACATATGGTCCTTCCCATTTAGAAAGTAATTTACCTGCAAAAAATCTGAGACGAGACCTATACAAAAGAACTTTCTCACCAACATGGAACTCTCTCTTAAGAATTCTCTTATCATGCCATTGCTTGACTTTCTCTTTGAAAAGTCTGGCATTCTCATACGCTTCGTTTCTCCACTCATCTAGAGAACTCAAGTCTAACAACCTCTTCTTACCGGCTAGTTTAAAATCTCTATTAAGCTCTCTCACTGCCCAAAAAGCTTTGTGTTCTAATTCTAAAGGCAAGTGACACGCTTTTCCGTAAACCATCTTATAAGGAGACATACCCATGGGGTTCTTATAAGCAGTTCTATAAGCCCATAAAGCGTCGTTTAACTTACTAGCCCAGTTTTTCCTTGATCTACTAACAGTCTTCTGCAAGATAGACTTGATCTCTCTATTTGAAAGCTCTACCTGCCGACTAGTTTGGGGATGATAAGCAGAAGCAATTCTATGATTGGCATCATACTTAGCAAGAGTTTTTCTAAAACTACCGTGAATAAAATGAGAACCTCCGTCAGTCATAAGATATCTAGGCACTCCGAACCTAGGAAAAATAACATCCTTAAGCATCTTTAACGAAGTCTCACCATCGGCACTCTTTGTAGGTATGGCTTCTACCCATTTAGTAACATAATCGACGGCAACAAGTATATGGGTATAGTCTTTTGAAGGAGGAAAAGGACCCATAAAGTCAAATCCCCAACAATCAAATGGTTCAATAACAAGAGTGTAATTCATAGGCATTTCATTGCGTCTAGAAATATTTCCAACTCTTTGACATTCATCGCAAGATAAAACGTACCTTCTGGCATCCTTAAAGAGGGTTGGCCAATAAAAACCTGATTGCAGAACCTTCTGTGCGGTTCTATCTCCAGCATGATGCCCTCCATAAGCACTGCTATGACATTTTCTCAATATCTCTTGTTGCTCATATTCTGGTACGCATCTTCTCATGATACCATCAACTCCTTCTTTATATAAGTGTGGGTCATCCCAAAAATAATGCCTCAAATCATAGAAGAATTTCCTTCTTTGCTGAGCTGTAAAGGTTGGAGGCAAATACTTGGAAACTATAAAGTTAGCATAATCAGCATACCAAGGAAGGTCTCATGAAGTTACATTTATTGCAGCCAACTGTTCATTTGGAAAACTATCATTAACAGGAATAGGATCAAAAGAAATATTTTCCAATCTAGACAAGTTGTCAGCCACAGGATTTTCAGCACCTTTCCTATCTACGATATGCAAATCAAACTCTTGTAAAAGCAACACCCATCTAATAAGCCTAGGCTTAGCATCCTTCTTAGTCATAAGATATCTAATATCAGCGTGATCAGTATGAATAGTAACTTTAGAATCAACAATATAAGATCTAAACTTATCACATGCAAAAACAACAGCAAGAAACTCTTTCTCAGTAGTAGCATAATTCTTCTGAGCAGCATCAAGAGTCTTACTAGCATAATGAATAACATTCAACTTATTATCTACGCGCTGTCCAAGAACAGCACCAATAGCAAAATCACTAGCATCACACATAATTTCAAAAGGTAAATTCCAATCAGGTGGTTGAACAATAGGAGCAGTAGTTAAAGCCTTCTTAAGAGTTTCAAAAGCTTCCTTACAATCATCATCAAAGACAAATGGTACATCCTTTTGAAGAAGATTGGTAAGAGGCTTTGAAATCTTAGAGAAATCTTTAATAAACCTCCTATAGAAACCAGCATGACCAAGAACACTACGAATACCTTTAACATCTCTTGGACATGGCATTTTCTCAATTGCCTCCACTTTTGCTCTGTCAACTTCAATACCTCTTTCAGAGATTTTATGTCCAAGGACAATTCCTTCATTCACCATAAAGTGGCATTTCTCCCAATTAAGAACAAGGTTAGTTTCTTCGCACCTCTGCAAAACTTTATCAAGGTTGTGCAAACAATTATCAAAAGAAGTTCCATAGACGGAGAAATCGTCCATGAAGACTTCCACAATTTCTTCACAAAAACCATGAAAAATAGCAGACATACATCTTTGAAAAGTAGCAGGAGCATTGCATAAACCAAACGGCATACGTCTATAAGCATAAGTTCCATAAGGACAAGTAAAAGTGGTTTTCTCTTGATCATCCTTCTTAACAGCAATTTGAGAAAACCCAGAATAACCATCAAGGAAACAAAAATGAGTCTTCTTAGACAACCTTTCTAGCATTTGATCTATAAACGGTAAAGGGTAATGATCTTTCTTAGTAACTTTGTTTACCATCCTATAATCAATGCACATTCTATAACCGACAACTACCCTTTGAGGAATAAGCTCGTTATTCTCATTAGGTACAACAGTCATACCTCCCTTCTTAGGAACACAATGAACGGGACTAACCCATCTACTATCAGCAATAGGATAAATAATACCAGCATCAAGGAGTTTTAATACCTCATTTCTTACCACATCCTTCATCTTGGGAATTAGGCGGCGCTGATGCTCCACAACTGGCTTCGCATCTTTCTCCATATTAATGGCATGCTGACATAAAGTAGGAGAAATCCCTTTTAAATCATCTAGAGTATATCCCATAGCTCCTCGATGTTTCCTCAATATCTCCAATAATCTTTCTTCTTCCTTTCCTGAAAGTTTAGAACTAATAATAACAGGATATATTTTCTTATCATCAATATAGGCATATTTGAGGTCATCAGGCAAAGGTTTTAATTCAAACACATGATCTTCTCTAGGCGGCAAAGTGGTACCAAGATCCTCCACATGTAGATTATGCTTGAGTAGTGGTGGTTGACGAAGGAGAATATCGTCAATCTCTTCTCTTTCCTTGCTAAAAACATCACTTTCGTGATCTTCCATGAATTGCTGCAAGGCATTATTAGGGGCAAGAGCAATAGAAGCAAGCTGCTCAACTCGAAAATTTTCATTAGGCATGTCATTTTCATAAGAAGTCTTAGCAAACTTGGAAAAATTAAACTCATAAGACTCTCCATTAAACTTAGTAAAAATTTTCTCTTTCTTACAATCTATTATGGCGCCACAAGTGTTCAAAAATGGTCTACCAAAAATAATAGGACAAGTTTTACTAGCCTCCTTACCAAGTACTAGAAAATCAGTAGGGTACTTAGTCTTACCGCAAAGAACTTCCACATCTCGAACAATACCAAGAGGCCAAACGGTCTCTCTGTTAGCAAGCTGAACAACCACATCAATATCTTCAAGTTCACAAGCGCCAATCTCATGCATAATTTCTTTATAAAGCTCTAAGGGAATAGCACTTGCACTAGCACCAATATCACATAAGCCATAATAGCAATGATCTCCAATCCTGACAGAGATAACAGGAACACTTGCTTTCCTGTGCTTTTTAGGATGTGAAAGAATGTTAGAAGCATCTTCACAAAAAAGAATATATTCATCTCCTACATCTTTAGTTACAAGATCTTTCAATATAGCAACAGGAGACTTAATAGTAATTTGCTCATCAGGCTCTGCAGCTTTCTTAGTACTTTTATTAGACACACTTACCAAAGTAGAATACTTCTTTACCTTTGCAGGGAAAGGTGTCTTCTCAATATAAGGTTCAGGAATGATGCTATCAACCGTACAAACTTCTGTAGCTGCAGCAGGTATATGACTGATAGAATCTTTGTAAGGCGCATGATATTTGTTCCAATCTTTCTTTGGAACATCAATATAAGAGGCAAAGGCCTTAAGACAATTAGCAAGTATTTGGGAATCAAGACCATAAGCAGCGCTAACACTATGTGTAACAACCCAAATTTTTGGGAAATAGAAATAAATGGATTTATTAAAATACCAAATTTTGGAGACAACAAAAACCCTTATTTTAATTACAAGATTAATTTCTTATCTTTTAAAACTTGTGAATTTGAGCATTTGCTCCCATGCTTCAAATAAAAAGAGTATGAGAAGGGTTTTAAAACAAATCCTTTGATCCCAATATTTTTTAAATAAAGATTTTTTGTTAAAATGAAATAGTTTTCTAACTAATAAATTTTGTGCATGGTTACATGCTAAACCCATTTGGGTCAATTGCCAAACCCATATTAAGCAATATTTGAATCATACCATCATGCATCTCTCCACCACAACTAAGAACAAGTTACAAAGAATCAAATACAATAACGTTTGAAACAAAAATCAACTTGGAACTCTATTTAATATTCTACCAAAGTTTGAATTCAAATAAGAGGTCATTCCCAACTCCATGTCATCTACAAGAAAACCAACACTTTGGGCCAAGATAAAACTTTGTATCTATCATTGCATGCATACATAGTATTTTCAATACAAGTTGTTCTATGATTTCATGTGGGTTTTAATTTGTTGAGCAATGTTTAGTTAATTCAAACTTAACCAATAGAAGCATTAGAGAAGAACCACAAAGATCAAAAGAACCAGAAGCAAGAGAAATAAAGAAAAAGAGAAGAAAAGATGATCTAGAAAAAGTTAACCACTACCCTACTTTGGACACTTAGAATAAGAAATCTGTAACTCAAGCCAAGGTATGGTCAGTTAGTTGAGCTTGACCATATCACATACTAACTCAACCAAGAAGTTTCCAGCAAAAACTCAAACCCTAACCTCTTCCAAAATCTGTCCAAAGTTTGAATCTGAATCATATGACAACCCCAAATTCAAATTAGCCCTGAAGCAAAACACC
This sequence comes from Dactylis glomerata, assembly GCA_007115705.1. Taxonomy (NCBI): domain Eukaryota; kingdom Viridiplantae; phylum Streptophyta; class Magnoliopsida; order Poales; family Poaceae; genus Dactylis; species Dactylis glomerata. The sequence continues at coordinate 2,270,148 of QXEO01001278.1, read as the reverse complement.
ACCTCTTGACCTAACAAAAATTGTTTTAGAGTCCCTATCCAATATAATGACCAACCCAATTGGAAATTTTCAAAAATTCGAATTTTGATTTCATGCGGGCATTTCAACAAACACTTGGTGGGCAGAAATCTAACAAAATCGGATCAACTGTTGGCAACAGTAGTGGGCAGCTCTAGCCCTAGCCTCTGGCCTCCCAGTAGTGCCCTGGCCTCTACCTTGTCGATCCCCTGTCTCCCCTGCACAAACCACGGCCATGAGACATGGATGGCATGGAGGAAGAACACACCGGACCCCTCCCATGCCCCCCTCTGAACCAGACCATCCCGACCTCTCCCATCGCGCCAGGATGCTCCTGCAGCACCCGCCAACACCGCCCCTCTTCCCTCCCACAGCCGACACCGGCCGTGCTCTCTCCCCAGATCCACTCGCCCCGTGCTCCCTCTCCCGACTATAAAAGGACCTCCTCTCTTCCCTGAAAAGAACCCCGCCATCACCAGGAACCTCCTAGACATAATCTCCTCGCTAGTTGCTCGCCGGTTTGAGCTCGCCGGAGTAGGCCGAGCTCCAGGACGCCAGCCGTTCCCAGCGAACCACGCCGCCTCCCGCGCTTGTTCCTGCTGGAGGTGGACGAGAAGAGCTTCCTCCGCCGCCTAGACACCCTCGCCGCCGCCCTGCACCCCCGCAGGTGAGCCTCCCCGTCGCCGCCCTGCTCCCAGAGCTTGCTCTCGTTTACGTTCCAGTAGCGCCCGGGGAAGAAGCCCCGATACCCTTTCGTTTTAAGTAGCGGGCCCCCCTTGTCAGCTTTTTTTTTTTCACTTAACCTCCAGCCAGCTTTAGCCTAGTGGGCCGGCCCGGTAGCCTCCTGTGTGCAGCCCAGTTTGGATTCAGCACTAATCTTTTCCCGTTTTTATTTTTTTTTCCGCCCGATTTTCGAACTAAATTCAGCACTGTTTTTACAATTCAAATTCCCGGAGTTTTACAAATCCGTTTTTAGCAAATAAATATGCGTTGGAAAGCTTATAAAATACTCTACACAGTAGAACTGGTTAGAATTCAAAATAAGTTAGGAATTTAATTAGATATGAATAGTGGGACCATAGCTTTATTAATCATGAAAGATTTCTAGAAAATTATTTAAGCCTTCAAAAATCATGAAAATTAAAATGTGAACTCACTAATGACCCCTCTTACTGTTAGTCAACACTAATCTACCCAAACCATATTAGTGTGATCATTTAGACCCTAACCCAAACCTATTTGTTAGCATAAAATGATAGATCACTAGTGCACACTTAGAATTAATTGCCCTCTTTACCAATTCACTTAGTGGACCCATCCCACCTAAACTTGTCTTAGTAACCCTAAATCAACACCAATGCTGCACAAGTGAACCACTTATGCTACTTAGTAAAGAATCTAGCTTGCACACTTGAAGAAAACTTAGAAGAAAGACTTACAATCCAACACCATAACAATGCAACATGAATGCTTTGGTTAACAAACACAGATGTGTGCTTGGTGTGTTGTTAGCTTGGTGAAGTGATGGTGTGCTTTGTGTTTATTCGTTATTAGACGCTAGTGTTGCCGAGGAGGATATTGGAGGGGATTATTATTATCAAGAAGAAGAAGAGAACCCCGGACACTTTGCCAACCAAGGCAAGCCATATTTTGATTCATACTCCCACTACCTAGTTTTACTATTGCATTCTACTTATTTTAAGTAAATTGCATGATTGAATTGCTAGAGTAGAATGATAGAAGTGTATTGATGTCTTGATTATCAAGGGCATCAAGCTGAGTTTATCCAACCCTAGTTAGTAGTACTCTCACTCAATGTAGTTGCTTAGTCGCTAATAAAAGTTGAGGCTATCTCTGGAGGAACCCCATTTGAAAGGTGGTGACTTGAACTTGAAACTTGAAATGGGAGATTGCTCCTACACGATGGCTTTATGAAAGAAAATAATCTTGACTAAGAACTATGAAATGTATTTCTCAATTGACAACGAGTGATGTACATGGGTGCCAATTATAACGTACAACCACGTTACCCCTATATGGGAAGGGGCTTAATCCGTAGCTTGTTTATCTTAGTATGGGAGGTCTTGCATCAAATCTTCATGGAAGGACTCCACGGGCGGATACTTCTTGACCAAGTGGTTTCCACTAACCCGGTACCCGGGATGGGCAGAACTAGAGGCGCCGGAGCGGGAATTCCGTATCCCGGGCTCTAGGGAAGGATCCTATACTAGGATGAGCAAGTGAAAGGTTTTGTTTGATTATCTGAACCCCGCATACCTTTGTGTATGGCGAACCGTGGATTTCTCCCGGCAGATGTATCGAATCTTGTGGGTAAAGTGTACCCCTCTGCAGAGGTTTTCAAACTATTCGAATAGCCGAGTCCTCGGTCATGGACGGTTGGCAAACTCTACCTGGCTTTTGTCAATAATGAAAACAACTTATGGTGAACTTGGTGAATGACATGAATTGAATTGACTTGACTTGACCATGATATTGACACACTTGAATTTTCCTCTTTAGATTGAACTTAGAGAACTAAACCTCTTTTCTACCAATGAACATTCTTGGGAAACAAAACTAGCTTTTTGCAAACAAACTTAGTGCTTAGTCCACCATATCAACCATGCATATCTCTCTCATCACTTTGTTTATAAGATGGTTTGCGAGTGCATCCAATGTACTCATGGCTGTGTCCCTGGCTATTAACTTGGCCAGACTTGAAGGAGCAAGATCAAGAGGGAAGGACTCGTTGACGGCTTTGTGAATTAGGCTCGTTTCCTACTGTCTGCTTTGCCTGTGCGGTTGAAGCTTGACAATATGGACCCAAAGTGTTATTCCACTGCATGTTGATGTATTGTAAGGTTCGGTCGGTGCGACCACCTATGTAATCCCCTTTATTTACTAGTAATGTCTATGACTGTGATATCAACTACGTTATGTAAATCACAACATTGATTCTGGGATTGTGATGGATTACATAACGGGCACTTCGAATTTGTTATCAAATTTGAGGTCGTCACAAGTTGGTATCAGAGCCTAGGCTGACTCTAGGAAACCCTAGTTAGCATGGTCGTCAGAAAATGATATCTCTGATATCACAAGTTTGGTATCAGGACTATCATGACCTTAGGAGACCTTAGTTAGCATGGTCGTTAGCTAAGAAAGTGATATGTTGACAAAAACTTATTTCTACAAAAGAAATTTTATTTGCTTTAGTATCCAAAGCCAATCTTATACCCTCATCCTATTCACTTCAAATATCTTACACTCTCAACTTATACTCTCAGGAGATTTTGACAAAGAATTTATTTACCTCTTTACTTACAGAGTCTTTTCAAAGATTTGTTTTACTCTATTTCTCATCTACTTCAAATATATACTATGGACGATATACCAACCTAAGACCGAAGGACTTTTTGAATCAAAAGATGAGGGACTCAATATTTTTCAAGGCTTCAACCTTGGATGTCAACTACGACTGCTACCATCGATAGTGAGTCTCTTCACCTGATCCAGAAATCTTCCAACAAGAGTCAACCCTGTGAGACAAAGACTTCAAGAGCAAAGAAAGATTGATCAAAAATGATGAAGACCCAGCAAACCTTTTGACCCATAGGATTTGTAGGAAATGCTCAGTTGATTTCATTGAGATGCCCTTACCTCACGATTATTAAGTGTGCTTAGTGCCTTGTGTGTTTGAATGATTGATTTGTTTTGGGATGTGTTGCTCATATGCCATCCGGCAACAGGTAGCAACCACTCTGAAAACTTGTTTGCTCAAAAATATTTTTGGTCTTTCTGGCCCAACATAAACTCTGAAAAATACCAACCCCATGTGAGAAACATTTCAAAAACTTTCCCTGTCATCTACGACCCGTAATCGAAAACCCAGTACTATTGAAGATAACCTCAACATCTGCATGAGAAGGAAGAAACCTTTCCGGAATACCCCGAAGCAACTCTTACAACCTGAAGGCACGAAGAGAAGGAAATCAACCATCACGAACCAGCAGTATACCCCCGAAGTTGCTCCCAGTTACAAAGTAGTATGAACAAGTTGGATCAAGATTTTGGAACACAAGTCATCAAGAAGCCGGAGCCACCTTAGTTTCATACTAGTAGTCTTGTTTTATCTCTTTGTGAAACCAGACCTATAATCCACAAGACCTTGTTTTATGAAGTTCTATGGTTTAAACCTAAAACATTTTGTTTTTGAAAAGTGTGATTGTTTGTTGAAAATGCTATGTGATTGATGAATATGTGTTTTGGTCCATCTGGCCTTATCACATTTTGGGTGTACCCAATCTTTCCATCTCTATAGGAATCAATATACACTCTATCTCTTATCTGGTAATCTCATTTCTTAATCTATCTCAATCTTAACTTGTGAATCTCGGGACGAGATTCTTTTTAAGGGGGGAAGATTGTAACAACCCAAATTTTTGGGAAATAGAAATAAATGGATTTATTAAAATACCAAATTTTGGAGACAACAAAAACCCTTATTTTAATTACAAGATTAATTTCTTATCTTTTAAAACTTGTGAATTTGAGCATTTGCTCCCATGCTTCAAATAAAAAGAGTATGAGAAGGGTTTTAAAACAAATCCTTTGATCCCAATATTTTTTAAATAAAGATTTTTTGTTAAAATGAAATAGTTTTCTAACTAATAAATTTTGTGCATGGTTACATGCTAAACCCATTTGGGTCAATTGCCAAACCCATATTAAGCAATATTTGAATCATACCATCATGCATCTCTCCACCACAACTAAGAACAAGTTACAAAGAATCAAATACAATAACGTTTGAAACAAAAATCAACTTGGAACTCTATTTAATATTCTACCAAAGTTTGAATTCAAATAAGAGGTCATTCCCAACTCCATGTCATCTACAAGAAAACCAACACTTTGGGCCAAGATAAAACTTTGTATCTATCATTGCATGCATACATAGTATTTTCAATACAAGTTGTTCTATGATTTCATGTGGGTTTTAATTTGTTGAGCAATGTTTAGTTAATTCAAACTTAACCAATAGAAGCATTAGAGAAGAACCACAAAGATCAAAAGAACCAGAAGCAAGAGAAATAAAGAAAAAGAGAAGAAAAGATGATCTAGAAAAAGTTAACCACTACCCTACTTTGGACACTTAGAATAAGAAATCTGTAACTCAAGCCAAGGTATGGTCAGTTAGTTGAGCTTGACCATATCACATACTAACTCAACCAAGAAGTTTCCAGCAAAAACTCAAACCCTAACCTCTTCCAAAATCTGTCCAAAGTTTGAATCTGAATCATATGACAACCCCAAATTCAAATTAGCCCTGAAGCAAAACACCACCTCTTGACCTAACAAAAATTGTTTTAGAGTCCCTATCCAATATAATGACCAACCCAATTGGAAATTTTCAAAAATTCGAATTTTGATTTCATGCGGGCATTTCAACAAACACTTGGTGGGCAGAAATCTAACAAAATCGGATCAACTGTTGGCAACAGTAGTGGGCAGCTCTAGCCCTAGCCTCTGGCCTCCCAGTAGTGCCCTGGCCTCTACCTTGTCGATCCCCTGTCTCCCCTGCACAAACCACGGCCATGAGACATGGATGGCATGGAGGAAGAACACACCGGACCCCTCCCATGCCCCCCTCTGAACCAGACCGTCCCGACCTCTCCCATCGCGCCAGGATGCTCCTGCAGCACCCGCCAACACCGCCCCTCTTCCCCCCCACAGCCGACACCGGCCGTGCTCTCTCCCCAGATCCACTCGCCCCGTGCTCCCTCTCCCGACTATAAAAGGACCTCCTCTCTTCCCTGAAAAGAACCCCGCCATCACCAGGAACCTCCTAGACATAATCTCCTCGCTAGTTGCTCGCCGGTTTGAGCTCGCCGGAGTAGGCCGAGCTCCAGGACGCCAGCCGTTCCCAGCGAACCACGCCGCCTCCCGCGCTTGTTCCTGCTGGAGGTGGACGAGAAGAGCTTCCTCCGCCGCCTAGACACCCTCGCCGCCGCCCTGCACCCCCGCAGGTGAGCCTCCCCGTCGCCGCCCTGCTCCCAGAGCTTGCTCTCGTTTACGTTCCAGTAGCGCCCGGGGAAGAAGCCCCGATACCCTTTCGTTTTAAGTAGCGGGCCCCCCTTGTCAGCTTTTTTTTTTTTTCACTTAACCTCCAGCCAGCTTTAGCCTAGTGGGCCGGCCCGGTAGCCTCCTGTGTGCGGCCCAGTTTGGATTCAGCACTAATCTTTTCCCGTTTTTATTTTTTTTTCCGCCCGATTTTCGAACTAAATTCAGCACTGTTTTTACAATTCAAATTCCCGGAGTTTTACAAATCCGTTTTTAGCAAATAAATATGCGTTGGAAAGCTTATAAAATACTCTACACAGTAGAACTGGTTAGAATTCAAAATAAGTTAGGAATTTAATTAGATATGAATAGTGGGACCATAGCTTTATTAATCATGAAAGATTTCTAGAAAATTATTTAAGCCTTCAAAAATCATGAAAATTAAAATGTGAACTCACTAATGACCCCTCTTACTGTTAGTCAACACTAATCTACCCAAACCATATTAGTGTGATCATTTAGACCCTAACCCAAACCTATTTGTTAGCATAAAATGATAGATCACTAGTGCACACTTAGAATTAATTGCCCTCTTTACCAATTCACTTAGTGGACCCATCCCACCTAAACTTGTCTTAGTAACCCTAAATCAACACCAATGCTGCACAAGTGAACCACTTATGCTACTTAGTAAAGAATCTAGCTTGCACACTTGAAGAAAACTTAGAAGAAAGACTTACAATCCAACACCATAACAATGCAACATGAATGCTTTGGTTAACAAACACAGATGTGTGCTTGGTGTGTTGTTAGCTTGGTGAAGTGATGGTGTGCTTTGTGTTTATTCGTTATTAGACGCTAGTGTTGCCGAGGAGGATATTGGAGGGGATTATTATTATCAAGAAGAAGAAGAGAACCCCGGACACTTTGCCAACCAAGGCAAGCCATCTTTTGATTCATACTCCCACTACCTAGTTTTACTATTGCATTCTACTTATTTTAAGTAAATTGCATGATTGAATTGCTAGAGTAGAATGATAGAAGTGTATTGATGTCTTGATTATCAAGGGCATCAAGCTGAGTTTATCCAACCCTAGTTAGTAGTACTCTCACTCAATGTAGTTGCTTAGTCGCTAATAAAAGTTGAGGCTATCTCTGGAGGAACCCCATTTGAAAGGTGGTGACTTGAACTTGAAACTTGAAATGGGAGATTGCTCCTACACGATGGCTTTATGAAAGAAAATAATCTTGACTAAGAACTATGAAATGTATTTCTCAATTGACAACGAGTGATGTACATGGGTGCCAATTATAACGTACAACCACGTTACCCCTATATGGGAAGGGGCTTAATCCGTAGCTTGTTTATCTTAGTATGGGAGGTCTTGCATCAAATCTTCATGGAAGGACTCCACGGGCGGATACTTCTTGACCAAGTGGTTTCCACTAACCCGGTACCCGGGATGGGCAGAACTAGAGGCGCCGGAGCGGGAATTCCGTATCCCGGGCTCTAGGGAAGGATCCTATACTAGGATGAGCAAGTGAAAGGTTTTGTTTGATTATCTGAACCCCGCATACCTTTGTGTATGGCGAACCGTGGATTTCTCCCGGCAGATGTATCGAATCTTGTGGGTAAAGTGTACCCCTCTGCAGAGGTTTTCAAACTATTCGAATAGCCGAGTCCTCGGTCATGGACGGTTGGCAAACTCTACCTGGCTTTTGTCAATAATGAAAACAACTTATGGTGAACTTGGTGAATGACATGAATTGAATTGACTTGACTTGACCATGATATTGACACACTTGAATTTTCCTCTTTAGATTGAACTTAGAGAACTAAACCTCTTTTCTACCAATGAACATTCTTGGGAAACAAAACTAGCTTTTTGCAAACAAACTTAGTGCTTAGTCCACCATATCAACCATGCATATCTCTCTCATCACTTTGTTTATAAGATGGTTTGCGAGTGCATCCAATGTACTCATGGCTGTGTCCCTGGCTATTAACTTGGCCAGACTTGAAGGAGCAAGATCAAGAGGGAAGGACTCGTTGACGGCTTTGTGAATTAGGCTCGTTTCCTACTGTCTGCTTTGCCTGTGCGGTTGAAGCTTGACAATATGGACCCAAAGTGTTATTCCACTGCATGTTGATGTATTGTAAGGTTCGGTCGGTGCGACCACCTATGTAATCCCCTTTATTTACTAGTAATGTCTATGACTGTGATATCAACTACGTTATGTAAATCACAACATTGATTCTGGGATTGTGATGGATTACATAACGGGCACTTCGAATTTGTTATCAAATTTGAGGTCGTCACACTATGAAAGTCATCGGTTCCCATAAAAGATTTAATGCATTCATAATCATAGTTTATACCTGACTTCCTACATTTGTCGTTTTCCCATCCTTCAGCATTCTCTTGTATACGGTCAAGAAGTTTCCACTTAGCATCTTCTTTCATATGAGTAAATGATCCAAAGCAAGAAGCATCCAAATAATCCTTATCAGGAAGAGTAAGCCGCGCATAAAAATTATCAATAACAATATTATTGGGGAGCTCATGAATGGGGCATTTGAGCATTAGTAACTTCAATCTCCCCACGCTTGGGCAATACTCTCTCCATCATGAGGTCAAAAATTATATATCTTGTTACGGTCTTTATGAATTTCAGTTGGAGGATAAAACTTGGAATAAAAGAGAGGCACAATATCCTCCCATGCCATAGATGGACCATCTTGGAGTAGTCGATACCACTCTTCAGCTCTGCCTTTCAATGATATAGAGAATAATTTCTTCTTGACCTGGCTTGGTGAAATACCAGCACACCTGAACAACTCGCATAATTCATGTATAAATAATAAGTGATCACCCGGATGGATAGTTCCATCTCCTGAATAGCAGTTATCCATAATACGCCCAACAATTTTCATAGGTATTTTAAAAGGATCAATTTCAGCAGGCGGTGGCGGTGGTGGTTCCTCCGCATGTGCAGCAGTAGCAGTAGATGTGTTTCCAAATAGGAAACCAAATGGAGAGTTCTCCATAGCAGAGTAAAATAAAAGACAAAATAAAAACAATACTCACAGCGACGGTTACCTTTACCAATTCCACTCTTCAATAGCGCTAAGCTCCCCGGCAACGGCGCCAGAAAATAGTCTTGATGACCCACAAGTATAGGGGGTGTATCGTAGTACTTTCGATAAATAAGAGTGTCGAACCCAACGAGGAGCAGAAGGTGTTGACGAGCAGTTTTGATCAAGGAATCACTGTAAATACTAGCAAACAGGTTTTCAGGAGTATTTGGTAATACGAGTAAATAAAGTGCGAGTAAATAAAAGACAGTAGTAACAATTGCAGCAAGTGGCCCAATCCTTTCTTCAGCAAAGGACAAGCCGGTTGTGTTCTTATAATAACCAAACGTTCTCGAGGACACACGGGAGGTTTCTGTCAAGAGCTTTCGCTTCATAGAGCCAATAGTATTTATTGATTTGATAAGTGTTATGAGGGTGAACCTGTGCTAGTGCACTACCCTTACTAGGATAAATACACACTTGTGATTATACCCCTTGCAAGCATCCGCAAATACAAGAAAGTAATTAAGATAAATCTAACCACAGCCTTAAACTCTATGATCCTACGCTCCCTGGTGCAATGGTTTCCCAACGGAGGTTTAGGTTTCTGTCACTCCAGCAACCCCACAATCGGTGACCAAATACACAATGCATCTCACTAGGCCCATAAATGGTGAAGTATCATGTAGTCGACGTTCACATGACACCACTAGTGAAATAGCACCACAACAATATCAAACCATTAAATATTTCTCAACAATAATTCACTACTAACATCTTGACTTCTCCCATGTCCTCAAGAACTAAACGAACTACTCACAAGACATCATATGGATCATGATCAGAGGTGAGATAATGGTAAATAACAATCTGAACATAAACCTTAACTCAACGGTTCCACTCAATAGCATCAACTACAAGAGTAATCAACACCGGGAAAGTTTCCCCTATGAATATAACAAAATCCAACTCAAGATGTTACAGCGGGATGGCGAGGTGATGGTGGAGATGAAGGTGCTGGTGATGGACATGATGATGATGATGATCCCGATGAAGTCCGGTGCGATGGTGATGACGATGGCGACGATCTCCCCTCTCCGGGAAGGAATTTCCCCGACAGATTTCTCTCTGCCGGAGAGCTTTTTCTCTCTGGTGTTCTCCGCCCCGCAGAGGCGGCTGTGTCTAACTCTGAACCCCCCCTGACTTAGGTTTTCGGGGACGATGATGTACGCGAAGGGGCGAGACCAGAGGTGGGCCAGGGTGGCCTCACATGGCGTGTGGGGCCCCCTGGCCTCTCTCGACCCCTCCTTCTGGCTCCGTGAGTCTTCTGGTAAAATATAATTTTTGGGTATTTTTCTGGAATTTTCCTGATCTTCAAAATATGGTCTCTTGATGGTCCTTTTTCCAGCAGAATCCTGACTCCGGCAGCAACTCCTCCGATGATCACCAAACATGTGAAAACAAAGGAAATAACATAAGTATCATATCTAAATATGAAATATATCAATGAATAACAGTAAATTATGATACAAAATAGTGATGCAAATTGGACGTATCAAGGTGCCTTTAAAAATTTCAAATGGTGTTGGAAAAAGGAAAAAGTTTTGTGCAAAATAGTGGTACAAGAAGGAGCTTGTGTAGACTGCGGCTTAGGCTTTTTCATGTCATGCTTGATATCTTTTTGATAGTATGCTTAGTGGTTTTGCTGTAGCATGGCTTGTCTCAAATAACTGAGATTGCTTAATGAGCCTTTAAAAAAATCATGCGTTGTTTTTATTGTATGGAAGCATTATTTTGGTTTTCTCCTTTATGCTTTATTTGGGTTGACTTGGCGCATGCTCACACATGTTAGACTCTTACAAAGTCGCCAATAGCCTTCATGCTCATTTAGTTTTTGACTTTTGATGCCATCTTATGCTTCTTTTAATGTCGCTTTGTCGCTTTGCATGATTATGGCCATTATTGCTCTCTTAGTTGGTCGCTCCCAGTCTTTTGCTAGCCCTCGCCTTGTACTGAGTATGAGCTCTACTCGTGCATCCAACTCCTTAAAGCCAAAGTTTTCTAAAGTGTCCACCATACATACCTACTAGCAATTTGCTATTTCAAGTAAATTTGACTTGCTTTTATTTTCTCTTCAAATTAAACTCTTACCAGTGTTATGCGAAATTCGGTCAGTAAAGCTCTCACGAACCGGAAGGCACACTTTACTTTTTCCTGTTCTTAAAAATTTGACATTGTGGTCTCTTATGTTGAGTTGTTATGCTTGCAAGTTGTAAGTTGGATTCTAGCCCAGCCATGCAGTCATGGGCAAGCTTTCAACATTGCACTTCTTATTTGAGTTGATATCGTGATCTTTTGTTTATGGATGCCCGCGGTGTGAAATGAATTGGGAAACTTGTGGGGATCATGGAGTTTTTATATGTGTTAGGGAAATGCCGGGCCGCCAATCTAAGCCATGCATAATTCATGGTGGAAATTTGCAGCATACCCATGGTGAACATACGACGACGCATCTCACAATAAAAAAGCTAAACAAATGGCAAATAAAAGAGATGTCGAGGTGTTCATTGTCTGCTTGTCCTGTCATTTTGGTGTGGGCTTGTTCCATGTCATCGGGCACGGAGGTACCCCATTGGCGGTTCTCAATGATATGCATATATTTACAATGACAAGAGCCTTGCTTGGGACTCTAAGTAAAGTAGCATGAGGTTTGGGTACTCGTATTCACGGGACACGAGGTTTTCAACTTATGATTTGTCAAGCATATGCATCATAATTGTTCTCGCATTAACCTTAACCATTCAAGATGCTTATGATGGGGGCAATGAGAGCTCAAAGCCGGTAAGTACCATAATTTTTGAAGGTTATAAAACTTGCAATCACTGCTTCCCTCTGCGAAGGGCCTTTCTTCTATTTTTATGTTGAGTCACCACCTTCTTTCTTTATGCACCATTAAGAGAGCATAGTTGTCATTCTTAGTGTGATATGCATTGTCCCAAAGTTCATTGATTGATTCATATTGTTGGTTTCACTTGTTCTTAAATTATTTGTATCTAGTCGCCCTCTTGAACTTGAAGGTGTCCTATGCATTTATGTTTTGCTCTCTTTGAAGGACAAGCTGAAAACCATTTGTATGTTTTTCCTTATGATTTGAACACACGTTTGACTTTCATTGTTTCATTTTCATGATCTTTTGTTTGTGTTCATTTGCATGTTTACAACATGGTTGCTAAGTTTCTTATTGTCAAGATTATATCTTCATGCCCATGTTTTAAGTTCTTATGATCCCAGCTCACAAATGCTTACATATGTGATCAAGATTGTGTAGGTGCATGTCACCTCAAAAATTATTCTTTTGTTATCACTTACCTACTCGAGGACGAGCAGGAGTTAAGCTTGGGGATGCTTGATACGTCTCAAACGTATCTATAATTTTTTATGCTCCATGCTTGTTTTTACACCATTTGCCTATTGTTTCGTTACACTTCGTGGCACTTTTATGCATTTTCCGGAACTAACCTATTAACAAGTTGCCACAGTGCCAGTTTCCTGTTTTCTGCTGTTTTTGTGTTTCAGAAGTGATACACAGGAAATATTCTCGGAATTGGACAAAACAAGTTCCCGAAGTCTTATTTTACCCGGAAGCTTCCAGAGATCCAAAGGAGAGTAGGAGGCGAGGCACCAGGGGCCCACACGCCAGGGTGGCATGGCCAGCCCCTGGCCCACGCCACCAAGGTGTGAGGCCACCTGGCCCCTCCTCTGACATCGCCCCTTCGCCTATAAAGACCCCCTGACGGAAAAAACCTAAGTACCCGATCAGATTTCTAGAACACATCACGATCCGCCGCCGCCGTCGACCCGAAGATCGGGAGGGTCCAGAAGCTCTTCCCGGCACCCTGCCGGAGAGGGGAATCGCCACCAGAGGTCTTGTTCATCGCCATGCTTGCCTCCGGAGCGATGAGTGAGTAGTCTACCTTGGACTATGGGTCCATAGCAGTAGCTAGATGGTTGTCTTCTCCACCATGTGCTTCGTGTTTAGATCTCATGAGCTGCCTTACATGATTGAGATCACCGTTATGTAATTCTACATGTTTGGTTTGTTGGGATCCGATGAATATTGGTGTTTATGATGAAGTTGTTGTACTGAATATTATCTTTTGTTATCTCTATGTTGTTTATGATCTTGCATGCTCTCCGTTGTTAGTAGCTATCTTGGCCGAGTAGTTGCTAGTGACTCCAAGAGGGGGTATTTATGCTCGATAGTGGGTTCATGCCTCTATTTCACCTGGGGGAGTGACAGAAACCTCTAAGGTGGTAGATGTGTTGTTGCTACTAGGGAGAAAACAACATTCATATGCTCAAGGGCATATGCTTTGTTTACATTACACACTTTGCTTAATGCAATTATCTGTTGTTCGCAACTTAATACTTTTGGGGTGTTCGGATTGATATCCCCGGGAGTGGATTATTAGTCATAGATGCAGTTGGATGGCGGTCTATGTATTTTGTTGTAATGCCCAGAGTAAATCTCATAGTGATCTTCTTGACATATCACGTTTATCTTTATTCTATCAATTGCCCAACTGTAATTTGTTTACCCAACATGTGTTATTTTATCTATGGAGAGACACCACTAGTGAACTGTGGACCCCGGTCCTATTTCCATCATATTGCTATCACCTGTTTACTTTACTCGCACTATTTACTTTACTCGCATACTTTCACTGTTTTCCACTCGATACACTCATAACCTTTGTTTCAAGCAAACCGGTGAGATTGACAACCTCATCGCAAGTTGGGAGCAAAGTATTTGTTTGTGTGTGTGCAGGTTCCGCGTTGCAGCTAGCAAGCAAAGCTTGGACGAGGCGCCATATATAAATTGTCCGCAGTTATCGCAAACTAGCAAGCATCACCTTCAGTCGTCTGTCTCTCCTCTCCAAGAACGATAAACCTTGGTTTCTTAACTGAGGGAAAACGAGCTGCTATACTCATCACACCTTCCTCTTGGGGTTCCCAACGGGCTGGTCATTCACCACGCATCAAGCTCTTTTTCTGGCGCTGTTGCCGAGGACTTGAAGAATAAGAACCTCCTACATCAATTACATTCTCCCACGTCAACTACGCGCCAGCAATCAACGAAACAACATTTTTGCATCCATAGAAAGCTTTCAAAGATATATTCCTTCAGACAAAAGCATTGTACAAAATAAGGAAGATAGTAAACATGATTAAACGGATCAACATATGGATGAGTGAAACATAACAACTCAAATGCTTGCTTGAGATAGAGGGGAATAGGTTGACTCAACATAAAAGTAAAAGATAGGCCCTTCGCAGAGGGAAGCAGGGATTAAACATGTGCTAGAGCTTTTCATTTGTAAACAGAGATAAAAATTGTTTTCGAGAGGTGGTTGCTTTTGTCAACGACTAGCAATGGAGTTCTTGATATCTTCCATACTAAACAAGTGAGAGCGGTTTCGAAATGTTTGATTAATTGGCACTTTGGTGCTCTTTTATAGCCTTGCACTCCTCCCCACCTTTTCCTTTCGCAAACCATGGCTAACCGATTCCATCGGGTGCCAACCAACTTTCACATACCATGGAGGAGTGCTTCTTTTTCTTTTCTTTTTGAGATTATAATGGTCTGACCAGCTCCCTTGCAAAATTAGTGATGAGCAGATGAAGCTGCCTAGTCGAGGGGTACTTAATTTAGTATGGAAGATAACAAACCCATCCACTACGTCCTCATGAGCTAAAAACAGTGGCACAAAATGAGAAGTGTTTGAAGGTTTTTGAAAGGTAGCACATGAAAATTTACTTGGAATGGCTTAAAATACCATGCATAGGAATTTATAGTGGACTCTTTGGCAGCGACTTGGCTTTGGGATTTGGATGCACGAGAAGTTTTCCCTCTCAGTACAGGTCTTTGGCTAGCAAGGTTGGGTAGCAAGCATAAGAGTTTCATGAAACAAACAAACATACATATAATAAGAACAATCATGCAAACTCCCTTGAAGGTACAATGATTTTAACTTTGAGAATAACAATGCTTATAAGCCAAACATAAGGAAAACTGAAGTGATGTAACTACAAACACTTCTTTATTCTTTTCTACTCAAACCTCAAGGTAATGCTGCTACTGACCAAGCTAAGTTTGCCAAAACCAACTAAATTTACTCATGCTCCCAAAGTGATACCAATACTAATCAACAAGACTAATCATATAAGAGACTTTGCAAACTAAAATAAAGTGTGCAGAAAGTAAATGATGGAACTTCTCATTAATATTTCATTACCGCAACTCACACCAAGGGATACATAGATAACCTACTAAAGAGGATACTTCCACACTGCAAACTATTCTATAAGATAACTTTTTTATTCATGATATGACTCTACTTGAAAAGTAAATGAGTAAAAGGTAATGATGTGATACCGTGGCACTCCCCCACGCTTGGAACAAGCCAAGGGGATGCCTATACTGATGACAAATTATTCCTTTAGCGGTGGTGGTGGATAATCTTTAATAAGCTTCTCAATCAAATCTTTTAGATCATCAATCTTGTGACTGAGGTTACGAATCATATCATAATTGTGCTCAACACGGTTCATGAACCTGTCAGCAAGAGAATCCCAGCTCTTGGAATTATTTCCCCATCCTTCCTCATTCTTGGAACTTTCTTTTCCTGCACTGTTAGAACGATCTATATCCCAACCAGAGGGTAATCGTGACCTAGGCACCCTTTGAAACTGATATTCATGTATTAGAGTATGGAAAGGATCGTTGCCTGACAGAGATGTCCATGGAGCTAAGGTGTGACGCGGCACACCCCCTCCGGTCCTTATGCGTGCGCTCTTCTTGAACTTGTCATGATATGTCACCACCCCTACGCTGGCAATCATGGTGTTTGGCCATAAACTTTGATCTTCCTCCTCGTCTTCACTTTCAACCTCTTCTTTCAGCCGAAAGTCTTTGGTGTCATCTTCCGGAGGTGTCTTCTCCTTGTCATCGCTTGAAGAGGCCATGGCTCCCCCAAGCTTAAGATCAACTCCTGATAGAAACAGCTCGAAACAAAATACGATGAGAAAATGATATACAGACCTCGGGGACTCCGGGGGGTTAAATAGGCGAAAATGATACATCAAAATGAAATCACAGGAGGAAACCGGGACAGAAACGAGTTCCGGTGTGCTCTCACACCAGGGCGGCGCGGCCAGAGGTGGGCCCACGCCCCCTGTGTGTGAGGAGCACACGGACTCCTTTTCCTGCCCGTTTTCATCTCATGATTTTTCTTATTTAGTAAAAATAGCAAAAATAATAAAGGAAGAGTTTTTCGCAAAACTTTTCTGACTAGAACTGTTACCTATTCAAAAACAAACTCTGCAGGTACCTGCAATTTGTCTTGGATGAATTCTTCTGGAGAAACTATTTCAATTACATCGACATCTTCATTATAAGAATCTCCAGAAATATAATGTTTGAGTCTTTGCCCGTTCACCACTTGTGTAGAGTCATCTTTCAATGAAGCAATCTTAATAGCACCTGAGCGGTACACTTCCACAATAACATATGGTCCTTCCCATTTAGAGAGTAATTTCCCTGCAAAAAATCTGAGACGAGACCTATACAATAGAACTTTCTCACCAACATGAAACTCTCTCTTAAGAATTCTCTTATCATGCCATTGCTTGACTTTCTCTTTAAAAAAGCCTGGCATTCTCATACACTTCGTTTCTCCACTCGTCTAGAGAACTCAAATCTAACAACCTTTTCTTACCGGCTAGTTTAAAATCTCTATTAAGCTCTCTCACTGCCCAAAAAGCTTTGTGTTCTAATTCTAAGGGCAAGTGACACGCTTTTCTATAAACCATCTTATAAGGAGACATACCCATGGGGTTCTTATAAGCAGTTCTATAAGCCCATAAAGCATCATTTAACTTACTAGCCCAATTTTTCCTAGATCTATTGACAGTCTTCTGCAAGATAGACTTGATTTCTCTATTAGAAAGCTCTACCTGCCCACTAGTTTGGGGATGATAAGCAGAAGCAATTCTATGATTAACATCATATTTAGCAAGAGTTTTTCTAAAACCACCATGAATAAAATGAGAACCACCGTCAGTCATAAGATATCTAGGCACACCAAACCTAGGAAAAATAACATCC
The DNA here is from genome assembly GCA_007115705.1 of Dactylis glomerata. Classification (NCBI taxonomy): domain Eukaryota; kingdom Viridiplantae; phylum Streptophyta; class Magnoliopsida; order Poales; family Poaceae; genus Dactylis; species Dactylis glomerata. The sequence continues at coordinate 2,252,824 of QXEO01001278.1, read as the reverse complement.
TTAAGCATTTTTAACGAGGTCTCACCATCGGCACTCTTTGTAGGTATGGCTTCTTCCCATTTAGTAACATAATCAACAGCAACAAGTATGTGGGTATAGCCTTTTGAAGGAGGAAAAGGACCCATAAAGTCAAATCCCCAACAATCAAATGGTTCAATAACAAGAGTGTAACTCATAGGCATTTCATTGCGTCTAGAAATATTACCAACTCTTTGACATTCATCACAAGATAAAACATACCTTCTGGCATCTTTAAAAAGGGTTCGCCAATAAAAACCTGATTGTAGAACCTTTTGTGCGGTTCTATCTCCAGCATGATGCCCTCCATAAGCACTACCATGGCATATTTTTAATATCTCTTGTTGCTCATATTCCGGTACGCATCTTCGTATAATACCATCAACTCCTTCTTTATATAAGTGTGGGTCATCCCAAAAGTAATGCCTCAAATCATAGAATAATTTTCTTCTTTGCTGAGCTGTAAAAGTTGGAGGCAAATACTTAGAAACAATAAAGTTAGCATAATCAGCATACCAAGGAAGGTCTCACGAAGTTACATTTATTGCAGCCAACTGTTCATTTGGAAAACTATCGTTAATAGGAATAGGATCAAAAGAAATGTTTTCCAATCTAGACAAGTTGTCAGCCACATGATTTTTAGCACCTTTCCTATCTATGATATGCAAATCAAATTCTTGTAAAAACAACACCCATCTAATAAGCCTAGGCTTAGCATCCTTCTTAGTCATAAGATATCTAATAGCAGCGTGATCAGTATGAATACTAACTTTAGAATCAACAATGTAAGATCTAAACTTATCACATGCAAAAACAACAGCAAGAAACTCTTTCTCAGTGGTAGCATAATGATACGTCTCAAACGTATCTATAATTTTTTATGCTCCATGCTTGTTTTTACACCATTTTCCTATTGTTTCGTTACACTTCGTGGCACTTTTATGCATTTTCCGGAACTAACCTATTAACAAGTTGCCACAGTGCCAGTTTCCTGTTTTCTGCTATTTTTGTGTTTCAGAAGTGATACACAGGAAATATTCTCGGAATTGGACGAAACAAGTTCCTGAAGTCTTATTTTACCCGAAAGCTTCCAGAGATCCGAAGGAGATAGGAGGGGAGCCACCAGGGCCCCACATGCATATGTGGCGCGGCCTAGCCCCTGGTCGCGCCACCATGGTGTGAGGACACCTGGGCCCTCCTCTGATATCGCCCCTTCGCCTATAAAGACCCCCCGACGGAAAAAATCTAAGTACCCGATCAGATTTCTAGAACACATCGCGATCCGCCGCCGCCGTCGACCCGAAGATTGGGAGGGTCCAGAAGCTCTTCCCGGCACCCTGCCGGAGAGGGGAATCGCCACCGGAGGTCTTCCATGCTTGCCTCCGGAGCGATGAGTGAGTAGACTACCTTGGACTATGGGTCCATATCAGTAGCTAGATGGTTGTCTTCTCCACCATGTGCTTCATGTTTAGATCTCATGAGCTGCCCTACATGATTGAGATCACCGTTATGTAATTCTACATGTTTGGTTTGTTGGGATCCGATGAATATTGGTGTTTATGATTAAGTTGCTGTACTGAATATTATCTTTTGTTATCTCTATGTTGTTTATGATCTTGCATGCTCTCCGTTGTTAGTAGCTATCTTGGCCGAGTAGTTGCTAGTGACTCCAAGAGGGGGTATTTATGCTCGATAGTGGGTTCATGTCTCTGCTTAACCTGGGGGAGTGACAGAAACCTCTAAGGTTGTAGATGTGCTGTTGCTACTAGGGAGAAAACAACATTCATATGCTCAAGGGCATATGCTTTGTTTACATTACACACTTTGCTTAATGCAATTATCTGTTGTTCGCAACTTAATACTTGTAGAGTTCTCGGATTGATTCGCCACAAGTGGATTATTAGTCATAGATGCAGTTGGATGGCGGTCTATGTATTTTGTTGTAATGCCCAGAGTAAATCTCATAGTGATCTTCTTGACATATCACGTTTATCTTTATTCTATCAATTGCCCAACTGTAATTTGTTTACCCAGCATGTGTTATTTTATCTATGGAGAGACACCACTAGTGAACTGTGGACCCCGGTCCTATTTCCATCATATTGCTATCACCTGTTTACTTTACTCGCACTGTTTACTTTACTCGCACTGTTTACTTTATTTGCATTCTCTACTGTTTTCCACTCGATACGCTCATAACCTTTGTTTCAAGTAAACCGGTGAGATTGACAACCTCATCGCAAGTTGGGAGCAAAGTACTTGGTTGTGTGTGTGCAGGTTCCGCGTTGCAGCTAGCAAGCAAAGCTTGGACGAGGCGCCATATATAAATTGTCCGAAGCTGTCGCAAACTAGCAAGCATCACCTTCAGCCGTCATTGTCTGCTTTTCGCCTGAACGATAAACCTTGGTTTCTTAACTGAGGGAAAACAAGCTGCTATACTCATCATACCTTCCTCTTGGGGTTCCCAACGGGCTGGTCATTCACCACGCACAAGGACCTCTGATCTTCCACATCAACTTGGAGTATCAGCCTCTTTTCTGGCGCCGTTGCCGGGGAAGAGTGGAAGACTTCTGCGAGGGGAGTTTTCGCACGCACATCCTTTACTTTGTTTTATTGTTTTGCTTTACTTTATTTATTTTACTTGCATCGTTTTATATCAAAAACCCAAAAAAATTGGAATCCTTGGTAGTTGTTTTTACTTGTTTACTTTAGTTTTGCTGAAATGTCCAATCCTGAAAACACCAAGTTGTGTGACTTTACTAGCACGAACAATAGTGATTTTATCCGCACTCCTATTGCACCACCTGCTACTGCTGCAAACTTTTATGAGATTAAGCCTGCTTTGTTGAACCTTGTTATGAAAGAGCAATTTTCTGGTGCTAGTACTGAAGATGCTGTAGCTCATCTCAACAATTTTGTTGAGCTATGTGAGATGCAGAAATATAAGGATGTTGATAGTGATATTATTAAGCTCAAGTTTTTTCCTTTTTCTTTGAGAGGAAAAGCTAACGATTGGTTGCTGTCTTTGACTAAGAATAGGATTGATTCTTGGGCTAAGTGTAAGGATGCTTTTATTGGTAGATACTATCCTCCTGCTAAGATTATATCTCTGCGTAGCAATATTATGAAGTTTACTCAGTTTGATAATGAACATGTTGCTCAGGCTTGGGAAAGAATGAAATCTATGATAAAGAATTGCCCCACTCATGGACTGACTACTTGGATGATTATCCAAACTTTTTATGCAGGACTAAATTTTTCTTCAAGGAACCTACTTGATTCAGCTGCTGGAGGCACTTTTATGTCCCTTTCCTTGGGCGCTGCAACAAAGCTACTTGACAACATGATGGCAAATTATTCCGAATGGCACACCGAGAGAGCTCCACAAGGTAAGAAGGTAAATTCTGTTGAGGAAACCTCTTCCTTAAGTGATAAGATTGATACCATTATGGCTATGCTTGCTAATGATAGGACTCATGTTGATCCTAATAATGTTCCTTTAGCCTCTTTGGTTGCTCAAGAAGAGCATGTTGATGTGAATTTCATTAGAAACAATAATTTTAACAACAATGCTTATAGGAACAATTTTGCTAATAGCAATTATAGGCCGTATCCTTCTACCAATGGTAATGGTTATGGTAATTCTTATGGTAACTCCTACGACAACACTAGGGCCGCGCCCTCCGAGCTTGAGGTAATGCTCAAGGACTTCATCGGTAAGCAAACTGCTTTTAATAAGTCTGTTGAGGAAAAGTTAGGCAAAATTGATATTCTTGCTTCTAAAGTTGATAGCCTTGCTCATGATGTTGAACTTCTGAAATTAAAAGTGTTTCCCAATGAGGTGAAAGAGAACAATGTTTTTGCTACCGCTAATGCTATTCAAGTTGGAATTGATGAAAATATTAGATTATTAGCGGAATTGCATGCCAGGTGGGAAAGAGAAGATGAGATGGCTAGAGAGATGAAGGTATGTACCATTACTACCTCTAATGATGTTTTTCCTACTGCTAGCAATCCTCCTACTTTGATTGGTATAGAGAAAACTCCCACTCCTTGTGTTAAAAAGCCTAAAACTGCCAAAACTTTTTCTCAAAAGAGTGCTGAAATTTTTCGGAGTGTGGGAGATGATAGCTCTGCTTCTTTTAATGATTTTGATGTTGATGGCTGCAATATATCTGAAGTAATTTTGTTCTTGCAAAAGCTTGCTTTGACTCCCAATGCTAGTTCTTTAAATGTTGCTTTTACTAAGCATATTACCAATGCTCTCATGAAAATTTGGGATGAAAAGTTGAAGCAAAAAACTTCTGTTCCTAAGAAGTTAGAAGATGGTTGGGAACCCATCATTGATATGAATGTTAATGGTTTTGATTGCCATGCTTTATGTGATCTAGGAGCTAGTATTTCTATCATGCCTAGAAAGATTTATGATATGCTTGATTTACCGCCGCTTGAAAAATGTTATTTTGATGTTCCTATTGCTGATGTTGCTAAGAAGAAACCTTTGGGAAGGATTAATGATGTTCTTATTGTGGTTAACAATAACCTTGTTCTCGTTGATTTTCTTGTTATGGACGTTGAATGCCATGCTTCATGTCCTATTATATTGGGAAGACCCTTTCTTCAAACTGTAGGTGCCATCATTGATATGAGGGAAGGCACTATCAAATATCAATTCCCACTAAAGAAAGGTATGGAACACTTCCCTAGGAAAAGAAAGAAATTAATTTTTAACTCTATTCTTAGAGCAAATTATGAGCTTGATGCTCCATCACTTGATGTTACTTGATTCGCAATTTTCTGCGCCTAGCTCAAAGGCGTTAAAGAAAAGCACTCTTGGGAGATAACCCAATGTTTTCTTTTCAGTACTTTTTCTTTTATTTGAGTCTTGGAAGTCATTACTACTGTAATGACCGCTCCTTATCCTTTTTATTTCGTTTTTGTGCCAAGAGAAGCCTCTAATTTGAGCGAGGTAAAGATTTGGGGATGTTGCTGTCCTGAAACTGTTTTCTGTGCTTCACCGTAAAAATTCGTATAAATTCTCTGTTTATATTTTGGACCTGCGATTTCTTGTGCATATGCCCCAGGTTATATCCAAACTTTTGTTAGTTGAACACTTTTTGATTGAGCAACAGAAAACCTTTCAAAAATTCGGCCTTTGTCTGCTGTTCTGTTTTGACAGATTTCTGCCAATATTTGTTTTTGCCACTTTATCGCTTTCTTTGCGAGTTCTTTTGATCACGGAACTCTTGTGGAACTTGCTACAGTAGTATTTACTTTATATGTGGTGGTTTTGAGTTGAAACCTGAAGCAAAAAGAGGTTGATTAGATGTTATGCCTACACTAATGTTGCTAATAGATTTGTGTTTAGTTTTGTATGAAGGAAGTTTTCAAGTGTAGGGATTGGAGAATGATGAGATGAGTTGAAGAATGGACAAAAGCTCAAGCTTGGGGATGCCCATGCATCACCCCAAGAAATATCCAAGAAGTACAAGCGTCAAAGCTTGGGGATGCCCCCGAGGCACCCCTTCTTCATCGGCAAAAATCAGGTCACCTTTCAAGACACTATATTTTTATTGCTTCATGCACTATGTGTTTTTCTTGGAGTGTCAGTTGTTTTAGCTTTCTTAGTTTGTTAGTTAGTTTTGTTTGCTGCAATAAATGGTTGGACCCCAACAAATTTTCTTTGGAAGAGATGTACTCGTTTTCATTTGCAAAGAACACTCTCGTTTTCATTCTTATTAAAAATCGAGTGTTCTTCTTTTTTTGCTACTGCTTTTGGTTTTCGTTTTCGCCTTGATTTGCGTTCAGACCTTGTCATATCTTTTCATCAAGGTGTATTTTTGCCTCTGATCTTTATTGGTTTTCATCAAAAGAGGTGTTTTAAAAAAAAATTTCAAATGGTGTTGGAAAAGAGAAAAAGCTTTATGCAAAATAGTGGTACAAGAAGGAGCTTGTGTAGACTGCGGCTTAGACTTTTTCATGTCATGCTTGATGTCTTTTTGATAGTATGCTTAGTGGTTTTGCTGTAGCATGACTTGTCTCAAATAACTGAGATTGCTTAATGAGCCTTTGAAAAAATCATGCGTTGTTTTTATTGTATGGAAGCATTATTTTGGTTTTCTCCTTGATGCTTTATATGGGTTGACTTGGCGCATGCTCACACATATTAGACTCATACAAAGTCGCCAATAGCCTTCATGATCATTTAGTTTTTGACTTTTGATGCCATCTTATGCTTCTTTTAATGTCGCTTTGTCGCTTTGCATGATTATGGCCATTATCGCTCTCTTAGTTGGTCGCTCCCAGTCTTTTGCTAGCCCTCGCCTTGTACTGAGTATGAGCTCTACTCGTGCATCCAACTCCTAAAAGCCAAAGTCTTCCAAAGTGTCCACCATACATACCTACTAGCAATTTGCTATTCCAAGTAAATTTGACTTGCTTTTATTTTCTCTTCAAATTAAACTCTTACCAGTGTTATGCGAAATTCGGTCAGTAAAGCTCTCACGAACCGGAAAGCACACTTTACTTTTTCCTGTTCTTAAATTTTTTGACATTGTGGTCTCTTATGTTGAGTTGTTATGCTTGCAAGTTGTAAATTGGATTCTAGCCCAGCCATGCAGTCATGGGCAAGCTTTCAACATTGCACTTCTTATTTGAGTTGATATCGTGATCTTTTGTTTATGGATGCCCGCGGTGTGAAATGAATTGGGAAACTTGTGGGGATCATGGAGTTTTTATATGTGTTAGGGAAACGCCGGGCCGCCAATCTAAGCCATGCATAATTCATGGTGGAAATTTGCAGCATACCCATGGTGAACATACGACGACGCATCTCACAATAAAAAGCTAAACAAATGGCAAATAAAAGAGATGTCGAGGTGTTCATTGTCTGCTTGTCCTGTCATTTTGGTATGGGCTTGTTCCATGTCATCGGGCACGGAGGTACCCCATTGGCGGTTCTCAATGATATGCATATATTTACAATGACAAGAGCCTTGCTTGGGACTCTAAGTAAAGTAGCATGAGGTTTGGGTACTCGTATTCACGGGACACGAGGTTTTCAACTTATGATTTGTCAAGCATATGCATCATAATTGTTCTCGCATTAACTTTAACCATTCAAGATGCTTATGATGGGGGCAATGAGAGCTCAAAGCTGGTAAGTACCATAATTTTTTAAGGTTATGAAACTTGCAATCACTGCTTCCCTCTGCGAAGGGCCTTTCTTCTACTTTTATGTTGAGTCACCACCTTCTTTGTTTATGCACCATTAAGAGAGCATAGTTGTCATTCTTAGTATAATGTGCATTGTCCCAAAGTTTTCATTGATTGATTCATATTGTTGGTTTCATTTGTTCTTAAATTACTTGTATCTAGTCGCCCTCTTAAACTTGAAGGTGTCCTATGCATTTATGTTTTGCTCTCTTTGAAGGACAAGCTGAAAACCATTTGTATGTTTTTCCTTATGATTTGAACACACGTTTGACTTTCATTGTTTCATTTTCATGATCTTTTGTTTGTGCTCATTTGCATGTTTACAACATGGTTGCTAAGTTCTTATTGTCAAGATTATATCTTCATGCCCATGTTTTAAGTTCTTATGATCCCAGCTCACAAATGCTTACATATATGATCAAGATTGTGTAGGTGCACGTCACCTCAAAAATTATTCTTTTGTTATCACTTACCTACTCGAGGACGAGCAGGAGTTAAGCTTGGGGATGCTTGATACGTCTCAAACGTATCTATAATTTTTGATGCTCCATGCTTGTTTTTACACCATTTTGCTATTGTTTCGTTACACTTCGTGGCACTTTTATGCATTTTCCGGAACTAACCTATTAACAAGTTGCCACGGTGTCAGTTTCCTGTTTTCTGCTGTTTTTGTGTTTCAGAAGTGATACACAGGAAATATTCTCGGAATTGGACGAAACAAGTTCCTAAAGTCTTATTTTACACGGAAGCTTCCAGAGATTCGAAGGAGATAGGAGGGGAGCCACCAGGGCCCCATACGCATAGGTGGCACGGCCCAGCCCCTGGCCACGCCACCATGGTGTGAGGACACCTGGGCCCTCCTCTGACATCGCCCCTTCGCCTATAAAGACCCCCCGATGGAAAAAACCTAAGTACCTGATCAAATTTCCAGAACACATTGCGATCCGCCGCCGCCGTCGACCCGAAGATCGGGAGGGTCCAGAAGCTCTTCCCGGCACCCTACCGGAGCGGGGAATCGCCACCGGAGGTCTTCTTCATCGCCATGCTTGCCTCCGGAGCGATGAGTGAGTAGTCTACCTTGGACTATGGGTCCATAGCAGTAGCTAGATGGTTGTCTTCTCCACCATGTGCTTCATGTTTAGATCTCATGAGCTGCCCTACATGATTGAGATCACCGTTATGTAATTCTACATGTTTGGTTTGTTGGGATCCGATGAATATTGGTGTTTATGATTAAGTTGCTGTACTGAATATTATCTTTTGTTATCTCTATGTTGTTTATGATCTTACATGCTCTCCGTTGTTAGTAGCTATCTTGGCCGAGTAGTTGCTAGTGACTCCAAGAGGGGGTATTTATGCTCGATAGTGGGTTCATGTCTCTGCTTAACCTGGGGGAGTGACAGAAACCTCTAAGGTTGTAGATGTGCTGTTGCTACTAGGGAGAAAACAACATTCATATGCTCAAGGGCATATGCTTTATTTACATTACACACTTTGCTTAATGCAATTATCTGTTGTTCACAACTTAATACTTGTGGAGTTCTCGGATTGATTCGCCACAAGTGGATTATTAGTCATAGATGCAGTTGGATGGCGGTCTATGTATTTTGTTGTAATGCCCAGAGTAAATCTCATAGTGATCTTCTTGACATATCACGTTTATCTTTATTCTATCAATTGCCCAACTATAATTTGTTTACCCAGCATGTGTTATTTTATCTATGGAGAGACACCACTAGTGAACTGTGGACCCCGGTCCTATTTCCATCATATTGCTATCACCTGTTTACTTTACTCGCACTGTTTACTTTACTCGCACTGTTTACTTTATTTGCATTCTCTACTGTTTTCCACTCGATACGCTCATAACCTTTGTTTCAAGCAAACCGGTGAGATTGACAACCTCGTCGCAAGTTGGGAGCAAAGTACTTGGTTGTGTGTGTGCAGGTTCCGCGTTGCAGCTAGCAAGCAAAGCTTGGACGAGGCGCCATATATAAATTGTCCGAAGCTATCGCAAACTAGCAAGCATCACCTTCAGCCGTCATTGTCTGCTTTTCTCCTGAACGATAAACCTTGGTTTCTTAACTGAGGGAAAACAAGCTGCTATACTCATCATACCTTCCTCTTGGGGCTCCCAACGGGCTGGTCATTCACCACGCACAAGGACCTCTGATCTTCCACATTAATTTGGAGTATCACATAATTCTTTTGAGCAGCATCAAGAGTCTTACTAGCATAATGAATAACATTCAACTTATTATCTACTCGCTGTCCAAGAACAGCACCAACAGCAAAATCACTAGCATCACACATAATTTCAAAAGGTAAATTTCAATCAGGTGGTTGAACAATAGGAGCAGTAGTTAAAGCCTTCTTAAGAGTTTCAAAAGCTTCCTTACAATCATCATCAAAGACAAATGGTACATCTTTTTGAAGAAGATTAGTAAGAGGCTTCGAAATCTTAGAGAAATCTTTAATAAACCTCCTATAGAAACCAGCATGACCAAGAACATCTCTGGGACAGGGCATTTTCTCAATTGCCTCCACTTTTGCTCTGTCAACTTCAATACCTCTTTCAGAAATTTTATGTCCAAGGACAATTCCTTCATTCACCATAAAGTGGCATTTCTCCCAATTAAGAACAAGGTTAGTTTCTTCGCACCTCTGTAAAACTTTATCAAGGTTGTGCAAACAATTATCAAAAGAAGTTCCATAGACGGAGAAATCGTCCATGAAGACCTCCACAATTTCTTCACAAAAGCCATGAAAAATAGCAGACATGCATCTTTGAAAAGTAGCAGGAGCATTGCATAAACCAAACGGCATACGTCTATAAGCATAAGTTCCATAAGGACAAGTAAAAGTGGTTTTCTCTTGATCTTCCTTTTTAACGGCAATTTGAGAAAAACCAGAATAACCATCAAGGAAACAAAAATGAGTTTGCTTAGATAACCTTTCTAGCATCTGATCTATAAACGGTAAAGGATAATAATCTTTCTTAGTAACTTTGTTTACCTTCCTATAATCAATGCATATCCTATAACCGACTATGACCCTTTGAGGAATAAGCTCGTTATTCTCATTAGGCACAACAGTCATACCTCCTTTCTTAGGAACACAATGAACATGACTAACCCATCTACTATCAGCAATAGGATAAATAATGCCAGCATCAAGGAGCTTTAATACCTCATTTCTTACCACATCCTTCATCTTGGGAATTAGGCCGCGTTGATGCTCTATGACTGGCTTCGCGTCTTTCTCCATATTAATGGCATGCTGACATAAAGTGGGAGAAATCCCTTTTAAATCATCAACAATATATCCCATAGCTCCTCGGTGTTTCCTCAATATCTCCAATAATCTTTCTTCTTCCTTTCCTGAAAGTTTAGAGCTAATAATAACAGGATATATTTTCTTATCATCTATGTAAGCATATTTAAGATTATCAGGCAAAGGCTTTAATTAGGTGGCAAAGTGGTACCAAGATCCTCCACTGGTAGATTATGCTTGATTAATGGTGGTTGACGAAGAAGAATATCGTCAATCTCTTCTCTTTCCTTAATGAAAACATCACTTTCATGATCTTCCATGAATTGCTGCAAGGCATTATTAGGAGCAAGAGCAATAGAAGCAAGTTGTTCAACTCGAAAATTTTCATTAGCCGTGTCATTTTCATAAGTCTTAGCAAACTTGGAAAAATTAAACTCATAAGACTCTCCATTAAACTTAGTAAAAAAATTCTCCTTCTTACAATCTATCACGGCGCCACAAGTGTTCAAAAATGGTCTACCAAAAATAATAGGACAAGTTTTACTAGCCTCCTTACCAAGTACTAGAAAATTAGTAGGGTATTTAGTCTTACCGCAAAGAACTTCCACATCTCAAACAATACCAAGAGGCCAAACAGTCTCTCTGTTAGCAAGCTGAACAACCACATCAATATCTTCAAGTTCACAAGCACCAATCTCATGCATAATTTCTTTGTAAAGCTCTAAAGGAATAACACTTGCACTAGCACCAATATCACATAAACCATAATAGCAATGATCTCCAATCCTGACAGAAATAACAGGAACACTTGTTTTCCTATGCTTTTTAGGATGTGAGAGAATGTTAGAAGCATCTTCACAAAAAAGAATATATTCATCCCCTACATCTTTAGTAACAAGATCCTTCAATATAGCTATAGAAGACTTAATAGTAATTTGCTCATCAGGTTCTGCAGCTTTCTTAGTACTTTTATTAGACACACTTACCAAAGTAGAATACTTTTTTTTACCTTAGCAGGGAAAGGTGTCTTCTCAAAATAAGGTTCAGGCACAATGCTATCAACCGTACAAACTTCAGTAGCTGCAGCAGGTATATGACTAATAGAGTCTTTATAAGTCGCATGATATTTGTTCCAATCTTTCTTTGGAACATCAAGATAAGAGGCAAAGGCCTTAAGACAATTAGCAAGTATTTGTGAATCTAGACCATTGCTTGTTGCGTGGTGAATGACCAGCCCGTTGGGAACCCCAAGAGGAAGGTGTGATGAGTATAGCAGCAGATTTTCCCTCAGTTAAGAAACCAAGGTTTATCGTTCAGGAGAGAAAAGCAGACAATGTGACTGAAGGTGATGCTTGCTAGTTTGCGACAGCTTCGGATAATTTATATATGGCGCCTCGTCCAAGCTTTGCTTGCTAGCTGCAACGCGGAACCTGCACACACACAACCAAGTACTTTGTTCCCAACTTACGATGAGGTTGTCAATCTCACCAGTTTGCTTGAAACAAAGGTTATGAGCGTATCGAGTGGAAAGCAATAGAAGTATGCGAGTAAAGTAAACAGTGCGAGTAAAGTAAACAGGTGATAGCAATATGATGGAAATAGGACCGGGGTCCACAGTTCACTAGTGGTGTCTCTCCATAAGATAAATAACACATGCTGGGTAAACAAATTACAGTTGGGCAATTGATAGAATAAAGATAACGTGATATGTCAAGAAGATCACTATGAGATTTACTCTGGGCATTACAACAAAATACATAGACCGCCTCCCAACTGCATCTATGACTAATAATCTACTTGTGGCGAATCAATCCGAGAACTCCACAAGTATTAAGTTGCGAACAACAGATAATTGCATTAAGCAAAGTGTGTAATGTAAACAAAGCATATGCCCTTGAGCATATGAATGTTGTTTTCTCCCTAGTAGCAACAGCACATCTACAACCTTAGAGGTTTCTGTCACTCCCCCAGGTTAAATAGAGGCATGAACCCACTATCGAGCATAAATACCCCCTCTTGGAGTCACTAGCAACTACTCGGCCAAGATAGCTACTAACAACGGAGAGCATGCAAGATCATAAACAACATAGAGATAACATAAGATATATTTCAGTATAGCAACTCAATCATAACACCAATATTCATCGGATCCCAACAAACCAAACATGTAGAATTATATAACGGTGATCTCAATGATGTAGGGCAGCTCATGAGATCTAAACATGAAGCACATGGTGGAGAAGACAACCATCTAGCTACTGCTATGGACCCATAGTCCAAGGTAGACTACTCACTCATCGCTCCGAAGGCAAGCATGGCGATGAAGAAGACCTCCGGTGGCGATTCCCCTCTTCGGCAGGGTGCCGGGAAGAGCTTCTGGACCCTCCCGATCTTCGGGTCGACGGCGGCGGTGGATCGCGATGTGTTCTGGAAAATTGATCGGGTACTTAGGTTTTTCCCGTCGGGGGGTCTTTATAGACGAAGGGGCGATGTCAGAGGTGGAGCCAGGCGGCCTCACACCATGGCGGCGCGGCCCAGGCCCTGGCCGCGCAAGCCTGGTGTGTGGGGCCTCTGTGGCCCCCCTCCTACTCCTCTTCGGATATCTGGAAGCTTCCGGGTAAAATAAGACTTCAGGAACTTGTTTCGTCCAATTTCGAGAATATTTCCTGTGTATCACTTCTGAAACACAAAAACAGCAGAAAATAGGGAACTGGCACTGTGGCGACTTGTTAATAGGTTAGTTTCGGAAAATGCATAAAGGTGCCACGAAGTGTAACAAAATATTAGGCAAATGGTGTAAAAATAAGCATGGAGCATCAAAAATTATATATACGTTTGAGACGTATCAAGCATCCCCAAGCTTAACTCCTGCTCGTCCTCGAGTAGGTAAGTGATAACAAAAGAATAATTTTTGAGGTGACATGCACCTACACAATCTTGATCATATATGTAAGCATTTGTGAGCTAGGATCATAAGAACTTAAAACATGGGCATGAAGATATAATCTTGACAATAAGAAACTTAGCAACCATGTTGTAAACATGCAAATGAACACAAACAAAAGATCATGAAAATGAAACAATGAAAGTCAAACGTGTGTTCAAATCATAAGGAAAAACATACAAATGTTTTCAGCTTGTCCTCCATAGAGAGCAAAACATAAATGCATAGGACACCTTCAAGTTTAAGAGGGCGACTAGATACAAATAATTTGAGAACAAGTGAAACCAACAATATGAATTAATCAATGAAAACTTTGGGACAATGCACATTATACTAAGAATGAAAACTATGCTCTCTTAATGGTGCATAAAGAAAGAAGGTGGTGACTCAACATAAAAGTAGAAGAAAGGCCCTTCGCAGAGGGAAGCAGTGATTGCAAGTTTTATAACCTTCAAAAATTATGGTACTTACCGGCTTTGAGCTCTCATTGCCCCCATCATAAGCATCTTGAATGGTTAAAGTTAATGCGAGAACAATTATGATGCATATGCTTGACAAATCATAAGTTGAAAACCTCGTGTCCCATGAATACGAGTACCCAAACCTCATGCTACTTTACTTAGAGTCCCAAGCAAGGCTCTTGTCATTGTAAATATATGCATATCATTGAGAACCGCCAATGGGGTACCTCCGTGCCCGATGACATGGAACAAGCCCACACCAAAATGACAGGACAAGCAGACAATGAACACCTCGTCATCTCTTTTATTTGCCATTTGTTTAGCTTTTTATTGTGAGATGCGTCGTCGAATGTTCACCATGGGTATGCTGCAAATTTCCACCATGAATTATGCATGGCTTAGATTGGCGGCCCGGCATTTCCCTAACACATATAAAAACTCCATGATCCCCACAAGATTCCCAATTCATTTCACACCGCGGGCATCCATAAACAAAAGATCACGATATCAACTCAAATAAGAAGTGCAATGTTGAAAGCTTGCCCATGACTGCATGGCTGGGCTAGTCTCCAACTTACAACTTGCAAGCATAACAACTCAACATAAGAGACCACAATGTCAAATTTTTAAGAATAGGAAAAAGTAAAGTGTGCCTTCCGGTTTGTGAGAGCTTTACTGACCGAATTTCGCATAACACTGGTAAGAGTTTAATTTGAAGAGAAAATAAAAGCAAGTCAAATTTACTTGGAATAGCAAATTGCTAGTAGGTATGTATGGTGGACACTTTGGCAAAACTTGGTTTTTAGGAGTTGGATGCACGAGTAGAGCTCATACTCAGTACAAGGCGAGGGCTAGCAAAAGACTGGGAGCGACCAACTAAGAGAGCAATAATGGCCATAATCATGCAAAGCAACAAAGCGACATTAAAAGAAGCATAAGATGGCATCAAAAGTCAAAAACTAAATGATCATGAAGGCTATTGGCGACTTTGTAAGAGTCTAACATGTGTGAGCATGCGCCAAGTCAACCCAAATAAAGCATCAAGGAGAAAACCAAAATAATGCTTCCAAATAATTAAAAACAACGCATGATTTTTTTCAAAGGCTCATTAAGCAATCTCAGTTATTTGAGATAAGTCATGCTACAGCAAAACCACTAAGTATACTATCAAAAAGACATCAAGCATGACATGAAAAAGCCTAAGCCGCAGTCTACACAAGCTCCTTCTTGTACCACTATTTTGCATAAAGCTTTTTCTCTTTTCCAACACCATTTGAAATTTTTAAAGACACCTCTTTTGATGAATACCAATAAAGATCAGAGGCAAAAATACACCTTGATGAAAAGATATGACAAGGTCTAAACGCAAATCAAGGCAAAAACGAAAACCAAAAGCAGTAGCAGAAAAAGAAGAACACTCGGTGAACGATAAGAGTGAAAACGGAGTGTTCTTTGCAAATGAAAACGAGTACATCTCCTCCAAAGGAAATTTGTTGGGGTCCAACCATTTATTGCAGCAAACAAAACTAAACTAACTAAGAAAACTAAAACAACTGACGCTCCAAGAAAAACACATAGTGCATTAAGCAATAAAAATATAGTGTCTTGAAAGGTGACCTGATTTTTGCCGATGAAGAAGGGGTGCCTCGGGGGCATCCCCAAGCTTTGACACTTGTACTTCTTGGATATTTCTTGGGGTGATGCATGGGCATCCCCAAGCTTGAGCTTTTATCCATTCTTCAACTCATCTCATCATTCTCCAATCCCTACACTTGAAAACTTCCTTCATACAAAACTAAACACAAATCTATTAGCAACATTAGTGTAGCATAACATATAATCAACCTCTTTTTGCTTCAGGTTTCAACCCAAAACCACCACATATATAGCAAATAATACTGTAGCAACTTCCCGAAAAGTCCCGTGATCAAAAGAACTCAAAAGAAAGCGATTAAGCGGCAAACACAAATATTGGCAGAAATCTGTCAAAACAGAACAGCTGACAAAGGCCGAATTTTTGAGGGGTTTTATGTTGCTCAAATCAAAAAGTGTTCAACTAACGAAAGTTTGGATATAACCTGGGGCATATGAAAAAGAAATCGCAGGTCCAAAATGAAAGGACACAGATGTCGCCTAGAGGGGGGGGGGGTGAATAGGCGATTAAAACTTTTACGAAAGTCTTGTACAAATGCGGAAATAAACTAACGTTTAATTTGACAAGCTTACAAAACCTAATAAACTAGGCTCACCTATGTGTACCAACAGCTTATGCTAAGCAAGACAAGTAGCAAGGTGATAGCAAGATATATTACTTCAAGCACGATGGCTATCACAAATGTAAAGTGCATAAGTACTGGAGCTCGGATAAGAGTTACCGAGGCACGAAGGAGACGAAGATGTATCCCGAAGTTCACTTCCAAAGGAAGCTAGTCTCCGTTGGAGAGGTGTGGCGGCTTAATGCACTCCGAACGCCACAAAGGCCTCACCTTGAGATGTGGTAGCACAATGCTCACCAAATGCCACAAAGGCTCACCTCAAGATGCGGAGGCACGCTACACACCAAACGCCACAAAGGCTCACCTTATTCTCCTCGCGCCCTCGCACAAAGCAAGATGCCACGATCCACTATGGGACACTTGAGGGCGGTCACCGAACCCGTACAAGCTTGGGGCAATCTCCACAACTTAATTGGAGGCTCCCAAGAAACGCCACAAAGGCACCACAAAGGTTGGGGAATCTCCACAACTTAATTGGAGGCCCCAAGTATATGCCACAAAGGCCACTAAGCCGTCTAGGGTTCCAAGAACCCAAGAGTAATAAGCTCACAACTTCCACTTACCGAATCTCCGAGGAGAACTCAAACCGATGCACCAAATGCAATGGCAAGAGCACACAAAGTGCTCAAATCCTTCTCTCCCAAATTCTACCAAAGCAACAAATGCTATGGAGGAATATGAGAGGAAGAACAAAGGAAATCCACAAAGAACTCCAAGATCTAGATCCAATAGGTTCCCCTCACTTAGAGGAGATTTTGATTGGTGGAAAGATAGATCTAGATCACCTCTCTCTTTTCCCTCAAGAAGATGCAAGAATCATTGGAGGGATTGAGAGATAGAGCAAAGCTTCAAGGTCAACAATGGAGGAGAGAGAGAAGGAAGCCAGCCCAGCCCAAGGAGGAAGAAGGGGGCCTTTTATAGGTCCCCCACGAAAACTAGCCGTTGCTGGGCACTTACCCCGGAGTCTCCGGCCTTTGGAGGGCGGAGACTCCGGGCAGGGGCTAAAAAGCCTCCGCCCCCATCTCTGCACTGAGCGACACCTCGAGTTTTCGAGGCCCGGAGACTTGGGTCGGAGTCTCCGGTCCCTAGGGGCCGGAGACTTTGGCCTGGAAAAGTACCCGGAGGTTCCGGGCCAAATCTCCAGACGAAAAACAGCGAAAACACATTTTGGGCCGGAGTCTCCGGCCCTACGAGGCCGGAGTCTCCGGCCCTGGAAAAGGCAGAAACAGCTGAAACCAAAACGACCATAACTTGAGCGTCCGGACTCCCTTTTCGATGATCTTGGGCTCGTTGGAATCACGACAACGAGCTCTACAAGTATATGCAAAGAAACATCATAGTCCAACAAGGGAGGATAAAACCAAATGATAAGAGGTTTGACCTCTCTTCAAAGACGAACCGGTAAAACCTCCAAACACCAAAAACTCAATAAGTGTTTCATGCAAAATCCGTTTTTGATGAGCTAGAGCTTGTCATGGAAATAACCACAAGCTCTAGAACCTCACATGGATAAAAGCCAAATAAGAACCAAGAAAGATGATGCCAAGAATGCAAAGGTTTGAGCTCTCTCCGAACGATACGACAAAGTTACTCACTTGAGAGCCCCTCTTGATAGTACGGCTACCGATCCTATAACCCGGTCTCACAACTAACACTATGAGACCGGTAAGAAAGAAACCCTATCAAGAACATACCTTTTCCTTGCGCATTCCACTTGAGCTAGATTATGACCGTCTTGTCTTCCTCAAGTTGGAACACCTTTCTTGAACTTGATTGCTTGGTGAAGTCTTGCGAATTGCTCCCCCATATGCCACTATGGGAAAGACTCTCTTTAAGCATATCTTCACATATCCATGATCACAATATATGTGGCAAGCTTCAAGCATATGATCTCTTCTAGATTCCATCTTGAACTTGCGCTTCGGCTTGATCAATTCTTGAATCACTTCTTCTTTCTCCACAATGATAATGTCTTGAAGATTCACATGAGAGCTCACTCAATATTATTATTCAAGACACACTTGATATAGGCTCAACTCTCTTATGACCGACTTTAGATCACTCCTTGAATAACACCTTGGTCAACACTTCAAGTTCTTCATTTGATCCTTCTTACAACCTTAAAGCCAACAAATGGTTCAAGCATTGTCTATGGACGAGTCCTACAAATATAACTCAATGCAACCATTAGTCCATAGGGATTGTCATTAATTACCAAAACCACACATGGGGGCTCCATGCTCTTTCAATCTCCCCCATTTTGGTAATTGATGACAATCTCTTAGAGAGGGTTTATATAATGAATTTAAGGAACCAAAATGGTTGCACTAACATCAAATACTACTAAAGTATGTGATGTTAGTAAAACCACCATATATAGAGCAAACTCCCCCACAATCTATGCACGTGTGAATGATCTTGATTTCATTGCATATATTGCCAACCAAGGTTGTTGGTGGAGTTTCCTCTATATACTCAACCATGCAAAGCATGAAAGGCAAGTGCTTAAGAACAAAACCAAAGCATAAAACCCAATTCCCTTTAAACCCTCGAAACTTCTCCCCCATTGGCACCAATTGCCGAAATGGGCGAAAGAACTTAGAAGGCCAATATAGTGAGAGTTCCTCCATAATTTGTGCATAAACCAAAAGTATAATTGAAAACATATGCACATATCCAAATATGAAAACTCGGAGGAAATCATCCTATATTGAGGATCAAAGATTGCAAATAAAATAAGATCACATGGTGGACAAACTTCAACAAATGAAGAGAGCAATCAATCGATCCAAAGAACAAATTGAATAAAGATATTATGATAAGACCAAAAGGGTGCTCTAAATAATATGAGGAAGCTCCCCAAGGTTTGTGCACAAAATATTCTATTTGAATTAAAGTATAAGGTGCACAAATATGGAATCATCACTCCCTCAAAATTATTCAAAACAAAATGATACCAAGTGAAGTCAAATACTATGATAACCGCAAAATGGTGCTTTAAATGAAATGAGGAAGCTCCCCAAGGTACGCGCAAAAAAATGGAATGTTTGCATTTGAATACAATTTGCACAACATGGAATCCTCACTCCCTCAATACGATTTAAAAAGCAACCATTAGAAAGAGATCATAAAAGGCATTAAGATTAACACTTGCTTTAAACAAATGGTTGAGCAACAAGCAAGGGACAACATATTAAAAGGCTCAACCAAAGGAATGTGTGATATGAATGACAAAGCATATTATAAGACTAATACAAGGATAAGCATAGAGCATCCACATAGTCTTTAATGAATGAAATTGCTTAGCATTCCATCCCAACACATAAGGTTCAAATAAGATATCAAATAAGGAGATATGATCTCTCATGTGTATAAGTTTCTAAGTAGACAACATCACAAAGATAATTATCACAAAGAAACATGTACACATAAAATAGATACTAAGAATAGAACATGATATCCAAAATGAAGTCATGCAATATACCAATGAGATTTTTTTGTTTTTAAAGCACGGCCAAAGGCTCAAATTTTCTTATCGTATATTGATGAACTTCAACCACAAACAAGTCAAAGACATCACAAATATCAACAAGGGAAAGAAGATAGTTGGGATGCTTTGAGAAAAGCAACAAGTATCACAAAGATGAATACCAAAAGAAAGTAATAAATTTACACTTTCAACCATATTGCACATGTGAGAACTTGAGGAATTGATATGCAATAAAGTTGCTAAATTGACATATATGGGATAGGAGAATCATGAGCATGATTTTATATGTTCCCAATAATATGCACTCATCTCAAATTACTCACAATTGCAATAAAGAGGTTTCATTAAGACCTTTGCAAGAAGCACAACATTTGCAAATAAAGATATTCCATGCCATGAAACAACCTACACAAGGTTGGATACTAGAAAAGTATGCATGAAGAAGATACTTGTTACCGAGATATCAATGGTAGGATCTAGTAGATAGGAGTCCTTCAATAATCCTAGCTTGCCTCAAATTATCATTTAGTCACCACTTCATCCTTATTATTGAGACAAGCACCAATATATCTCCATGTACCTAAAAACAAAGTTCAAGTACAAGATGGTCCCCAAACTCATTGGGTCCAAAGTAGTTAGAGAAACTACAACATATAGGACAAACTCCACATAAATATGTGCATATATAAATGAAATTGAATTTCATGCACATCTTAGCCGATTTAGGATTTGATGGAGCTTCTTCTATATATTAGATCAAAGAAAGCAAAAGCATGCCATACAATATACATTTAGTAAATATGCATGCACAAGACTTTCAAGAGCCAAAGGAGATACAATTTGGACAAAACACCAAGAAGGACAAGAGAGCACACGAAATTGTGAAGCTACAAAAGGTTGTCCAAATTATATCAAAGAATCAAATCAACACAAGATTGACTCCAAAGTTCAACTAGTGAACTAAGCAAAAGCCAATGAGCATAAAGGATAACTAAAACACACATGCTCAAAGACATATCTCATTTTAAGAGTGAAAAACAAATTACAAGGAATGAGATAAGCAACTCCCAAAGAGAGCAAGGTTCCAACAACAAACCAAACTCTCCACACTTTTTATGATGGCACACTAAGTACCAAAAAGAAAAGATTTGACTTCCAACAATAATCAAAACCAATTGAAATAAGCACAAGAGTGTGTTATAACAAATATAGGAGAGCTCCCCCAAGATTAGTGCATTATTTATGATTTTGCATTTGAATACAAAATGCACACAAATGGGATCATCACATCTACCTACATAGAAATAACACAAAATAAGTTCAACAAAATCAAATGGAATCACAAGAGTCAAGAAAGACAATGGGAGTTAAAGCAAATACATTTCTTGGCGAGAGATAAGGCAATTAAAAGCAATAGCCAAGGTGAAGATGATCAATATAAAAATACCACATGATAGATTACCAATTTTCCAAGGAGAAGAGGTATATGGAGTTATTTCCGGTGGTAGTTTACACATAAATCCAAGATCATCTTCACAACAAATGAGCATATGAAAAGGATAAGAATTAAGCACCATGCCAAACAAAGATATTCTTGATAGACTCAAATAGTTAAACAATCACGCAAAGCAATGATTAGGATAGCTTGAAGCAAATGGTTTTCCAACTTTGATGTAGTATTCCACATTTTAGGAAAACCCTATCAAGAAAGTATCTCACAACCAATATCCAAAACAAGAGCAATAAACAATTTGGCAAATTGGAACTTGTTCGAGAAAACATGCCACATAGAAGCAAGATAATTTACAATATCGACACTATGTGACACAACCTCAAATATACACATTTCATGGATTTGTAATATGCACACAGCACAATACTCCCCCATAATGTGATAAAACCAATTTTCAAATAAGTTGTTAAAGTCAATTTCCATAGGGCCCGGAAATTCCGAGGGGGACTGGAGTCTCCGGGGTAGAACCAACGGAGTCTCCGGGGTAGAACCACCGGAGTCTCCGGGGTAGAACCAACGGAGTCTCCGGGGTAGAACCAATGGAGTATCCAAACCTAGAAAATTAAACTTTACCAACAAGAGGCAAATAGAATCCAACAAGATGATTAATGGACATTATAGAATTTGAATTTCTCATGAAAATGACATACCACATAGAGACTAGATAATCTTTAAATATCAACACTAAGTGGTATTCCTCATGTACACACATTTTTAGGATTGTGAAGTGCCAAAGCATATCACTCCCCCAAAATGGGATGGTCCATTGATCACTCCCAAGAGCCAAGAAGATAGATCAAGATGCAATAGGCTCAACAGTAACAACCATACATGGTGTGCAACCAACATGCACATAATTGATTACTCAAAATAAAGCAAGTAGGGAGCACAACATATACAAACACATGCAAGATACAAAACCAAACACATGCAAAGGGGCGAGTAACTTTCAATGTAGATAAGTTGAATACATGTTACCGCAAGGAGGAACAATGGATATATGATAGAAATAAGATAATCCAATTGACTTGACTTGAGACAATATAATTAATGAAGATCCCTTAATTCTTCATGATATAGCCAAGTCTCCAATGCCCTCCATTAGACACCTATTGATCAAGTTTTGGCTTGTTGGTCCCCAACCAAGTTGGGTCCTAAGAGGTTAGTCACAATAGGTTTGGCAACCCAAATGGTTCTTTTCTTGACACCACTTTGAGTACCAACAAATTTAGCAAACACATTTCCAACCTTATCCTTGCAAAGTGAATAAGCATCGTTGATTATGATAGGGTTGGATGAGTTACCAATAGAGCAAGTAGAAGAAAGGTGACCCTTCTCACGGCATATGTAGCAAGATCTTATCTTTCCTTTCTTCTCATTTGATTTCTCCACAATGGGAGCATTGGGTTGATTCTTCTTAGGAGGAAGCTTTTCTTCATCTTGAGGAAGGACTTGAGTTTGAGCTTGAGGCCGCTTCCCTTGTTGCTTCTCACTTAGATGCTTCTTCTTCAATGGGCAAGACCTAACATGATGCCCTTCAATTTTGCACTTGAAGCAAACAATCTTGGCCGGATCCTTGACTTGCTCTTGGCCCTTCTTCTTCTTGAAGAGTTTGGACTTCTTCTTATTGTTGGAGATAAATCCAAGTCCACTCTTGTCATTGGGGGATTTTTGTGCACTCAACATCTTGTCAAGTTTGGACTTCCCTTCATGACTTTTTACCAAGTCTTTCTTCAACAAAGTGACTTGGGCCTCGAGCTCTTTAATTTCCTCTACATGGTTAGTTACAACACAAGTACTAGAGGAAGTAGAAGCTATATTGTTAGAGCAACAAGGCAAGGAGAGTAATTCATCACAAGATATAGCAATAGTATGAGTGGATGAATTACGAGGACTAGCACATGGCAATATATCATTTTGGGAAGTAGTGCTAGTGACCACATGAGGTTCACAAGATGTTACCTTTGTAGACATATCCTCATAAGCTAACTTTAGGCGAGCATGGGACACTAGAAGATCCTCATTAGAGCTAGATAGCTTTTCATGACTTTCTTCCAATATCCCATACTTGCTAGTTAGCAACTCAAGTTGAGCCCTTAGCTCAACATTCTCCTTCAAGATAGATGCTTCACAAGAAGTAGAGTTAGTAGCACAAGCATCATGATTAACCGAAAGAGGAGAAGGCAACTTGGAACACTCTTTTAAATAAGAAGCTTTTAGTTGCTCATGTGACTCGGTGAGTTTGGTGAGCACACTCTCAATGTCCCTAGAGCCATTTTTGAGGTGCTCAACATCCTCAAGAAGTTTAGCATTAACAAAAACAAGCTTATCATTTTTTAATTTTAAATCATTTGCCACCTCAAGAGCTCTATCATGGGTTTCCTTTACTCTAGACAATTCTAGAGCAAAATTCTCCTCAAGAGCTTCGTTGGTGCTTTGTTCTTTTAAAAGAGTCTTTTTAAAATCATTGGCAAGACTATGAAGATTCTCAATAGTTTCTTCTTGCTCTTTGTCATGAGATTGAAGCTCATCAATAATTTTCTGGCTCTCAATAGCAGCAACCAAAATATCAACAAAGTTAGAGCAAGCAATTTGGTTCTTCTTACCAATAGCAAGAAAGACTATTTCTCCCTTCTTTTTTAAAGAGGCAACATAATCATCCTCTTCTTCATGATCACTAGATATAGTGGGATCCAAAGAAGGAGTTACCTTTGAATCCCTAGCCATAAGACATATGTGGGAACCGAGAGCTGATGATGATGAATTACTTGAAGCTCCATTAAGGTCCATGTCTTGTCCCAACAAAAGTTGGGATTCCTCTACATTGTTAGCCACAAAAGTACTAGAGGAAATGGGAGCATTCTTATCATGATATCTAGTATAGACACTACTCCAAGACATGCAAGGAATATCAACATTAGCATGTAAGTCATTTGGTGTGCTAGAAGAGTTGAAGTCCAAAGATAGAACATTGCCATGAGATAGAGATGAATGATCATCAAAACTAAGCTCACTATCAACATTGCAATTTCCATCACCACTCACCATGTCATTACCTTGTGTCTTGCCACACATTGGTGAAGTGGAAGAAAGTTCATCACGGCCGGAAGTGGAAGGAATACACTCATCCTCAATAAACTTGGACACATCATATTTTTCTTGAAGCTTTGTCCATAACTCATGAGCATTCCGAAAAGGCATAATGGACATCACAACTACAATGCTCACAACATTGGATAAGACATTAATAGCTTGAGCATTGAGATAAGAGTTCTTCTCATCCTCTAAAGATAGATTTGTGGGATCCTTAGGAGGAGAAAAACCCATATCTACAATTCGCTCTATATTTGGGTCCATGACCCGAAAATGATTAAGCATGCGAATTCTCCAAGTATCATAATTTGTGCCATCGAATATAAAAGTGTCATTTTGCACTAATCCCCTAGCCGACATCTTTGCTCTCAAGGCGGTGAAACCTAAAATGAGAGACCTAGCTCTGATACCAATTGAAAGGACACAGATGTCGCCTAGAGGGGGGGTGAATAGGCGATTAAAACTTTTACGAAAGGCTTGTACAAATGCGGAAATAAACTAACGTTTAATTTGACAAGCTTACAAAACCTAATAAACTAGGCTCACCTATGTGTACCAACAGCTTATGCTAAGCAAGACAAGTAGCAAGGTGATAGCAAGATATATTACTTCAAGCACGATGGCTATCACAAATGTAAAGTGCATAAGTACTGGAGCTCGGATAAGAGTTACCGAGGCACGAAGGAGACGAAGATGTATCCCGAAGTTCACTTCCAAAGGAAGCTAGTCTCCGTTGGAGAGGTGTGGCGGCTTAATGCACTCCGAACGCCACAAAGGCCTCACCTTGAGATGTGGTAGCACAATGCTCACCAAATGCCACAAAGGCTCACCTCAAGATGCGGAGGCACGCTACACACCAAACGCCACAAAGGCTCACCTTATTCTCCTCGCGCCCTCGCACAAAGCAAGATGCCACGATCCACTATGGGACACTTGAGGGCGGTCACCGA
This sequence comes from Dactylis glomerata, assembly GCA_007115705.1. Lineage (NCBI taxonomy): Eukaryota > Viridiplantae > Streptophyta > Magnoliopsida > Poales > Poaceae > Dactylis > Dactylis glomerata. The sequence goes on along the minus strand of QXEO01001278.1, from coordinate 2,227,591 downwards.
ACCCGTACAAGCTTGGGGCAATCTCCACAACTTAATTGGAGGCTCCCAAGAAACGCCACAAAGGCACCACAAAGGTTGGGGAATCTCCACAACTTAATTGGAGGCCCCAAGTATATGCCACAAAGGCCACTAAGCCGTCTAGGGTTCCAAGAACCCAAGAGTAATAAGCTCACAACTTCCACTTACCGAATCTCCGAGGAGAACTCAAACCGATGCACCAAATGCAATGGCAAGAGCACACAAAGTGCTCAAATCCTTCTCTCCCAAATTCTACCAAAGCAACAAATGCTATGGAGGAATATGAGAGGAAGAACAAAGGAAATCCACAAAGAACTCCAAGATCTAGATCCAATAGGTTCCCCTCACTTAGAGGAGATTTTGATTGGTGGAAAGATAGATCTAGATCACCTCTCTCTTTTCCCTCAAGAAGATGCAAGAATCATTGGAGGGATTGAGAGATAGAGCAAAGCTTCAAGGTCAACAATGGAGGAGAGAGAGAAGGAAGCCAGCCCAGCCCAAGGAGGAAGAAGGGGGCCTTTTATAGGTCCCCCACGAAAACTAGCCGTTGCTGGGCACTTACCCCGGAGTCTCCGGCCTTTGGAGGGCGGAGACTCCGGGCAGGGGCTAAAAAGCCTCCGCCCCCATCTCTGCACTGAGCGACACCTCGAGTTTTCGAGGCCCGGAGACTTGGGTCGGAGTCTCCGGTCCCTAGGGGCCGGAGACTTTGGCCTGGAAAAGTACCCGGAGGTTCCGGGCCAAATCTCCGGACGAAAAACAGCGAAAACACATTTTGGGCCGGAGTCTCCGGCCCTACGAGGCCGGAGTCTCCGGCCCTGGAAAAGGCAGAAACAGCTGAAACCAAAACGACCATAACTTGAGCGTCCGGACTCCGTTTTCGATGATCTTGGGCTCGTTGGAATCACGACAACGAGCTCTACAAGTATATGCAAAGAAACATCATAGTCCAACAAGGGAGGATAAAACCAAATGATAAGAGGTTTGACCTCTCTTCAAAGACGAACCGGTAAAACCTCCAAACACCAAAAACTCAATAAGTGTTTCATGCAAAATCCGTTTTTGATGAGCTAGAGCTTGTCATGGAAATAACCACAAGCTCTAGAACCTCACATGGATAAAAGCCAAATAAGAACCAAGAAAGATGATGCCAAGAATGCAAAGGTTTGAGCTCTCTCCGAACGATACGACAAAGTTACTCACTTGAGAGCCCCTCTTGATAGTACGGCTACCGATCCTATAACCCGGTCTCACAACTAACACTATGAGACCGGTAAGAAAGAAACCCTATCAAGAACATACCTTTTCCTTGCGCATTCCACTTGAGCTAGATTATGACCGTCTTGTCTTCCTCAAGTTGGAACACCTTTCTTGAACTTGATTGCTTGGTGAAGTCTTGCGAATTGCTCCCCCATATGCCACTATGGGAAAGACTCTCTTTAAGCATATCTTCACATATCCATGATCACAATATATGTGGCAAGCTTCAAGCATATGATCTCTTCTAGATTCCATCTTGAACTTGCGCTTCGGCTTGATCAATTCTTGAATCACTTCTTCTTTCTCCACAATGATAATGTCTTGAAGATTCACATGAGAGCTCACTCAATATTATTCTTCAAGACACACTTGATATAGGCTCAACTCTCTTATGACCGACTTTAGATCACTCCTTGAATAACACCTTGGTCAACACTTCAAGTTCTTCATTTGATCCTTCTTACAACCTTAAAGCCAACAAATGGTTCAAGCATTGTCTATGGACGAGTCCTACAAATATAACTCAATGCAACCATTAGTCCATAGGGATTGTCATTAATTACCAAAACCACACATGGGGGCTCCATGCTCTTTCACAAAAGATATACAGAGAATTTATACGAATTTTTACGGTGCAGAACCGAAAACAGTTTCAGGACAGCAACATCCCCAAATCTTTACCTCACTCAAATTAGAGGCTTCTCTTGGCACAAAAACAAAATAAAAAGGATAAGGAGAGGTCATTACAGTAGTAATGACTTCCAAGACTCAAATAAAAGAAAAAGTACTGAAAATAAACATTGGGTTATCTTCCAAGAGTGCTTTTCTTTAACGCCTTTGAGCTAGGCGCAGAAAATTGTGAATCAAGTAATATCAAGTGATAAAGCATCAATTACCTCAGTAGGCTCCTTGGAAGTTCCCAAAGATGATTCAACCTACAAGTCACCCTTAGTGGAACTAAGAGTCTTACCAATTTTAAGAACATGTTGAGGTTTAAGCGCAGAAACCTTGGGAACATACATAAATTTTTGCTCTTTTCCGACAAACACTTTCTCTTTCTTAAATTTAAGAGAAGAGAAGATTAAGCTAAGAGTTTCCATAGACTCCTCTAGTTTACCAATCCTTTTGTTTTGATTATCAAGAGTAGTGCTAGCCTCTAGAATGGTAATTCTCTTACCAATGTTTTCTATTAATTCACTAACGCGGCTAGCATTTTCTAGGATACTTGGCAAACTTTTCTCTAAAGAGCTGAGCTTTTCTACCACCTCCTCTAAGGTGGTCTCGGTTTTAGCAACATGAATAGGTGGTATTCCCACTAAACTTTCAATTATAGTGCATGCTTCTCCAGTGGGAGTACCCAAAAAATTACCTCCTGTAAGAGTATCAAGAACATACCTATTCCAACTAGATATACCAACATAAAAATTTCCAAGGAGGATTGTTAATATGGTACCAAGCATCTTTTAAACTTTCTCCCCCTTGTTGCTTAAAACTACAAACTTCTACTTCAGGATTACTCATTTTAGCAAAACTAAAAACAGACAAGTAAAACAACTACCAAGGATTCTAATTTTTTTTGGGGGTTTTGATATAAAACGATGCAGGTAAAATAAATAAAGTAAAGCAAAACAATAACAAAGTAAAGGATGTGTGTGCGAAAAACTCCCCTTGCAGAGGTCTTCCACTCTTCTCCCTGGCAACGGCGCCAGAAAACTTGTTGCTTGTTGTGTGGTGAATGACCAGCCTGTTGGGAACCCCAAGAGGAAGGTGTGATGAGTATAGCAGCAGATTTTCCCTCAGTTAAGAAACCAAGGTTTATCGTTTAGGAGAGAAAAGCAGACAATGTGACTGAAGGTGATGCTTGCTAGTTTGCGATAGCTTCGGACAATTTATATATGGCGCCTCGTCCAAGCTTTGCTTGCTAGCTGTAACGCGGAACCTGCACACACACAACCAAGTACTTTGTTCCCAACTTACGATGAGGTTGTCAATCTCACCGGTTTGCTTGAAACAAAGGTTATGAGCGTATTGAGTGGAAAGCAGTAGAAGTATGTGAGTAAAGTAAACAGTGCGAGTAAAGTAAACAGGTGATAGCAATATGATGGAAATAGGACCGGGGTCCACAGTTCACTAGTGGTGTCTCTCCATAAGATAAATAACACATGCTGGGTAAACAAATTACAGTTGGGCAATTGATAGAATAAAGATAACGTGATATGTCAAGAAGATCACTATGAGATTTACTCTGGGCATTACAACAAAATACATAGACCGCCATCCAACTGCATCTATGACTAATAATCCACTTGTGGCAAATCAATCCGAGAACTCCACAAGTATTAAGTTGCGAACAACAGATAATTGCATTAAGCAAAGTGTGTAATGTAAACAAAGCATATGCCCTTGAGCATATGAATGTTGTTTTCTCCCTAGTAGCAACAGCACATCTACAACCTTAGAGGTTTCTGTCACTCCCCCAGGTTAAATAGAGGCATGAACCCACTATTGAGCATAAATACCCCCTCTTGGAGTCACTAGCAACTACTCGGCCAAGATAGCTACTAACAACGGAGAGCATGCAAGATCATAAACAACATAGAGATAACATAAGATATATTTCAGTATAGCAACTCAATCATAACACCAATATTCATCGGATCCCAACAAACCAAACATGTAGAATTATATAACGGTGATCTCAATCATGTAGGGCAGCTCATGAGATCTAAACATGAAGCACATGGTGGAGAAGACAACCATCTAGCTACTGCTATGGACCCATAGTCCAAGGTAGACTACTCACTCATTGCTCCGGAGGCAAGCATAGCGATGAAGAAGACCTCCGGTGGCGATTCCCCTCTCCGGCAGGGTGCCAGGAAGAGCTTCTAGACCCTCCCGATCTTCAGGTCGACGGCGGCGGATCACGATGTGTTCTGGAAAATTGATCGGGTACTTAGGTTTTTCCCGTCGGGGGGTCTTTATAGGCGAAGGGGCAACGTCAGAGGTGGAGCCAGGCGGCCTCACACCATGGCAGCGCGGCCCAGGCCCTGGCAGCGCCAGGCTGGTGTGTGGGGCCCCTATGGCCCCCCTCCTACTCCTCTTCGGATCTCTGGAAGCTTCCGAGTAAAATAAGACTTTAGAAACTTGTTTCGTCCAATTCCAAGAATATTTCCTATGTATCACTTCTGAAATACAAAAACAGCAGAAAACAGGGAACTGGCACTGTGGCGACTTGTTAATAGGTTAGTTTCAGAAAATGCATAAAAGTGCCACGAAGTGTAACTAAATATTAGACAAATGGTGTAAAAACAAGCATGAAGCATCAAAAATTATAGATACGTTTGAGACATATCAACCATAAGCAGTGCTAACACTATGAAAGTCATCAGTTCCCATAAAAGATTTAATGCATTCATAATCATAGTTTATACCTGACTTCCTACCTTTGTCGTTTTCCCATCCTTCAGCATTCTCTTGTATACGGTCAAGAAGTTTCCACTTAGCATCTTCTTTCATATGAGTAAATGATCCAAAGCAAGAAGCATCCAAGTAATCCTTATCAGGAAGAGTAAGCCGCGCATCAAAATTATCAATAATAATATTATTGGGGAGCTCATGAATGGGGCATTTGAGCATTAGTAACTTCAATCTCCCCCACGCTTGGGCAATACTTTCTCCATCATGAGGCCAAAAGTTATATATCCGATTACGATCTTTATGGATTTCACTTGGAGGATAAAACTTGGAATAAAAGAGAGGTACAATGTCCTCCCATGCCATAGATGGACCATCTTGGAGCAGCCGATACCACTCCTCAGCTCCACCTTTCAATGATAAAGAGAATAGCTTCTTCTTGACCTGGCTTGGTGAAATACCTGCACACCTGAACAACTCGCATAATTCATGTATAAATAGTAAGTGATCACCCGGATGGACAGTTCCATCTCCTGAATAGCTGTTATCCATAATACGCCCAACAATTTTCATAGGTATTTTAAAAGGATCAATTTCAGCAGGTGGTGGCGGTGGTGGTTCATCCACATGTGCAGCAGTAGTAGATGTGTTTCCAAATAGGAAACCAAATGGAGAGTTCTCCATAGCAAAGTAAAATAAAAATAGAAGACAAAATAAAAACAATACTCACAGTGACGGTTACCTTTACCAATTCCTCTCTTCAATAGCGCTTCACTCCCCGGCAACGGCGCCAGAAAATAGTCTTGATGACCCACAAGTATAGGGGGTGTATCATAGTACTTTCGATAAATAAGAGTGTCAAACCCAACGAGGAGCAGAAGGTGTTGACTAGTGGTTTTGATAAAGGTTTTACTATAAATACTAGCAAACGGGTTTTCAGGAGTATTTGATAGTGCAAATAAATAAAGTGCGAGTAAATAAGAGACAGTAGTAATAATTGCAGCAAGTGGCCCAATCCTTTCTTCAGCAAAGGACAAGCCGGTTGTGTAACTTATAATAACCAAACGTTCTCGAGGACACACGGGAGTTTCTATCAAGAGCTTTTGCTTCATACCGCTAATAGTCTTTATTGGTTTGATAGGTGTTATGGGGGTGAACCTGTGCTAGCGCACTACCCTTACTAGGATAAATACACACTTGTGATTATACCCCTTGCAAGCATCCGCAAATACAAGAAAGTAATTAAGATAACTCTAACCACAGCCTTAAACTCTAAGATCCTATGCTCCCTGGTGCAACGGTTTCCCAACGGAGGTTTAGGTTTTTGTCACTCCAGCAACCCCACAATTGGTAGCCAAATACACAATGCATCTCACTAGGCCCATAAACGGTGAAGTATCATGTAGTCGACGTTCACATGACACCACTAGTGAAATAGCACCACAACAATATCAAACCATTAAATATTTCTCAACAATAATTCACTACTAACATCTTGACTTCTCCCATGTCCTCAAGAACTAAATGAACTACTCACAAGACATCATATGGATCATGATCAGAGGTGAAATAATGGTAAATAACAATCTGAACATAAACCTTAATTCAACAGTTCCACTCAATAGCATCAACTACAAGAGTAATCAATACCGGGAAAGTTTCCCCTATGAATATAACAAGATCCAACTCAAGATGTTACAGCGGGATGGCGTAGTGATGATGGTGATGAAGGTGCTGGTGATGGAGATGATGATGATTATCCCGATGAAGTCTGGTGCGATGATGATGACGATGGCGACGATCTCCCCTCTCCGGGAAGGAATTTCCCTGGCAGATTTCTGCCTGCCAGAGAGCTTTTCTCTCTCTAATGTTTTCCGCCCCGCAGAGGCGGCTGTGTCTTTCTCTGAGGCCCCCCCCTTGACTTAGGTTTTCGGGAACGATTAAGTACGTGAAGGGGCGAGACCAGAAGTGGGCCAAGGTGGCCTCACACAGGGCCGGCGCGGCCAGGGGTCAGGCCGCGCCCCCTGTGCGTGAGGCCGCCCCTGGCTCCTCTCTCCTTCTCCTTGTGGCTTCCGGAGTCTTTTGGTAAAATAGAATTTTTTGGTATTTTTCTAGAATTTTCCCGATCTTCCAAAATATGGTGTCTTGACGGTAATTTTCCAGCAGAATCCTCACTCCGGCAGCAAATCCTTCAATGATCATCAAACATGTGAAAACAAAGGAAATAACATAAGTATCATATCTAAATATGAAATATATCAATGAATAACAATAAATTATAATACAAAATAGTGATGCAATATGGACGTTTCAATACCCAAGTTGATGACTTGATTAATCTGATGAATCCGATGTTTTCTAGCCTGTGTAGCTCTGATGCTATTCCTTTTCTTTTGGGTTCGTCAAATAATTGTAGTGGTTGCTTGACTGGCTTTGCTTTAGGATCCACATTTAGTGCGTGCTCGACGAGTTCCCTAGGAACCCCTGGCATGTCTGAAGGACACCAGGCGAAGATTTCCCAGCACTCACGGAGAAATTCGATGAGCACGCTTTCCTATGCGGGATCCAGGTTTACTGCTATAGAGGTGGTTTTGTTTGGGTCCGTCGGGCAGACCTGGATTTTCTTCGAGTCTTGAGTTGCATCGAAAGCCTGATCTGGCAGGGATTGCCCGACGTTGGGTAGCACGTTGTGGTCAGTTTTGCCTTTCAATCTTGCGTACTCTGCTGTTATGCTGAAAGTTTGCGCCAGCCTATTAAATTTTTTGTCACAAGTGTTGGATACTTCAAAGCTGCCTTGCACCATGATCGTTCCTTTGGGTCATGGGATCTTGAGTGTGAGGTATGCGTAGTGAGGCACTGCCATGAACTTTGCAAATGCTGGGCGCCCCAGGATTGCATGATATTATGAAAGCCAGTCCATGACTTCAAACTCCAGCTTCTCTCTGCGATAATTGTTGTTGTTGCCAAAGCAAATGTCGAGTTCTATTTTCTCGAGAGGGAAATTTGTGCCTCCTGGTACTATTCTGTGGAAAGAACAATCTGTTGGCTTTAGACTTTCCAGTGAGATGCACATTGCCTTCAGAGTTCTTGCGTATATTAGATTTATACCGCTTCCTGCATCCATGAATACTCTCCCGATATCATATCCTCCTATTTGCGCCTTCAGCACCATCGGTGAGTGCCCCGGCCTGGGCACTTTCTTCGGGTGGTCTGCTTTGCTAAACCTGACTTGTTGATCAGTGCGGTGACCCAGCATACCACTGCATGTTGTAGTATGCAAGTCGTTGATATAACACTTGCGGAACAAGCCTCCACAAATATTACATCCCTCAGAACGGTACAACAGAAACATTGCGGGCCCAAATACAACTGATCCACATTTATTACAGACCAAAGCGTGATGATAACGAAATGCTCCCACTGAAGAGAACACCTCAAGTGCTTAGTGTTTATAGCAACTAAAAAGTTCAAATAATTAAACACGAGAAGAACTCAACAACTTATTCATATACTACAGTTGCTCGGTTCCTCGGCTCCAGTACTACCCTAATAGTTAGTATTCCTTCACTCTGACTCCTCGTCGGAGGATGCTCCGTAGCGAATGATGTAATCCATGCCTTCGACACCGCGAGAGAGATCCGGCTCCTCGTAGAAGATGTCCTGCTGGCCTTCGATTGCGTTCAAAGTGGCTTCATCGAGCTCTTCACAGTCTAGCAAGGGTTTAAGAGATTGGGGTGAGTAACGAGCGTTACCCAGCAAGTTTCTTTAGAAAGAAGTTGTGTGCTATGCACTAACTACAGCCACAGACCCAAAAGAGTCGTAGGCCTATGCAAAGTTTTGTCAAGGTTTTCTTGAAAGATTGCTTTTACTTTAGAAAACTATGCCCATCAGCCAACACAGGTATAGTGCCTTGAGAGCACCTTTCCTGCCGCGTTCGCAGCTCCTTCCCGGAGCAAGGGGTAACATGTCACATCTTTTTACTCTCTGCAGAGGTGTGTCCTTCCAAAAGAGATCAAAGCCTTGCTGTGCACAACCGGGCGTACATTCCCGTCCACACTTCCATGATGTGGGGCCCAGTCATTGATCCAAGCCAATCACTGCCTTCTCCGCACAACGCATGCCCACCCAATTCACGCAAGCAGGTTGTGCCCCTGATATTCACCCCCAACGATGAAGTACCTAGGCGTCTCTTGCGGACCATCATAGACACCAGTGCCGTGAGAACTGAGGTGTCCCACTCATATGCAAGTAGTCTCGCAAGATCTACTGCGACCGGCAACTGGCTGCCTGTTGACATGCGAACGAGAGAAGATACAGCTGACTTTCCCGTCCCATTCCAAGTCTCTTGGACGACACAGTTTTTACGGCGCTAGAATAACTGTGGCATTGGTAGTTAATCCTAGGTTTACTTTCCCGTGCAAGTGGAACCTCCACCACCACAATCTTACCGTGGTTCCACCGGCCAGCCTTCCTAGGTTATCACCACTGGTCGATAACCTCTAGTCATGTTCATTTATGAAAATAGGTTTTCCATCCCTTTTAAAATGTTAGAGTTTGAAGTCATCACTTTGCAAGAAGTTTCAAAATCAGTGCAATCAAGAGATATGAGCAAGATAAACTTGCCTTGTGACTGAAAGGTAATGGAGTCGGATACTTGGCGATGCTCCTGATCTCCTTGTTCTACAAAAATCCAAGCATTGTCCAGTAAGGACAATGTTTCAAGAAACAACTGAATGCTATGCATGGTGATTTATGGACTTGGTTTTCTTATTTGTGTGTTTTACCCAAGACTTTCTAGGGTTTAAAGATTTTCTAAAAACACAAGTTTTATTTGTGTGTTTTACCCTATTGAAGTGTTGAGACAATTAAGTAAAGGTTTGAAATTAAAGTTTGAGTTATAAAACTCTTGTTGAGTTATTTGAAAAGGAAAAGGTTTAATTTTTAAAGAAGAAATTCAATTTTTATAATATATCTAATAATTAAGGTTTTTGAAAATAGAATTTAAAAAGCTTTAAAATATGTTTTAAAGAATAATTCATAGATTTGAATTTATTTTAATATTTATTTCATTAAAGAATAAGAGAGTGTTTTATTAGGATTATTTGAATTTATGATTTTGGTTTGAATTCAAAAAGGAATAACATTTGAATTTAAGTTTGAAATTTTGATTTAGCACAATTTGCCAAGGCCTGTTTGGCCCAACTGGCCTGCTGGCCCAACCGGCATGCTGGCCCATCTGGCCCATCCGGCCCACTCGGCTCGGCTAAGCCAACCGGCTCGGGTCTGGGTCGGTCAACCAACCCAGCCCAGCCCCCACTCGCTCTCCTCTCTCCCCCTCGATCCTGCTGGCGATCTGGATCGCCGCCGCCGTCGCCTGGCCACTCCGGCCAACTCTGGTGACCTTTGCCGATGATGCTTGGACAGAATGGTCGCCTCCACTTCCTCTACCAACTCCTCCAGTTGGAATCTGCGGAAACTTCCTCTCCGAGGAGATCTGGATGGTGTTCCCCCTCGGAATCTGTCGCCACCAATCGCCTCCGGTTTGGTGCTTCACCAAGCCTCCTTTCCTGTGCTTGCTGTGCAACCTCTGGTGCTTGAGTTGCACGAGAACTCGCCGGTGGAAGCGCCGTGGTGTGGTGCTCCCAGCGAGTGCTCGGTGAAGTCAACCTCGGGCAGCCTCTGGCCGGCCACACAGGCACTGCCCTGCTATGCCGTCTAGATGAGCACCTGAGTGCCGGTGAGTGTGTTTTCTCCTCTTCTCTATTCTTCTCATTATTCTCTGGCCACGGTCTCTGACCATCTAGTCAAGATCAGTGAGCTAAACTCACAGACCTTGCTTTGTGATGCTGTTAGCTGAATCTAGATTATCTTATGGTTTTGATTTAGTGATGTTATGCTTGATTGGTGATGGTCTGCTATGTCCTTTGCTCTGTCAGAGACTTCTTTGACAAAAAAGTTATGTTGAATCTTGCCCTATTGCAAGGTTCAGTTAACACCTGTAGCTTGCTAAGTCACTCCCTGATTCATATGATGCCATGCTTCCAGAGTTGTTTGTGTAGATCACTGAATTTCTAAATTCAGTCAAGTCCTATACTTGGTCAAGTGGTGCTGATGTTGTGCTGTTAGCTTCTCTGTCAGAGTCTTGCTAATGACAAGAATGCTGATATGAATCTTGCAATGTTTGCAAAGATTCCATTATCTGTTGATAGATATGTTAATGATTCCTAGCTAAATTGCATAGGAAAATGATTTGAACTATGTTTCCCTAATTCTAAATGGAAAGTTGTGATGCTCTGTTAGCAGAGATTCAGTTATGTTAACTGAATTCCCTTCACCTACTGCTGCTACTCATGCTTGTTGATTCCTAGTAGCAACTTTGGAAAATGATACAATTGAGTTCCTCTCTGGTGGCTCTCAAATTTAATGATTGTGTTGTGTTTGAGGTGTATGACACTTTCGTCATGTGCCCAACAACAAGATCTTGAACTGGCTAACTACTGGTCAAACTTACCCTATTTTACAGGCCTGTGATGCTGGTCTGAGGCCACCACAAACATGTGATATGATTTGTTTGCTTATTTAGCCAGATCGTTGTGATTTGTTTGTGATATGAATCTTGTTGTGTGGCTGAGGTGCATATCCTATTGGATATGTGCCCAGCACAACCAGTTCATGTGCAAGCTCCACTCTTGCTAAGCTAAGCTTGCCAGTGAAGCACAAGCTGAGGCTTTATCCTTGGTTGCAGCTATTTTGCTTTGCAAATAACCTCCCAGTGATGTACTGAGCAAAGCCTCACTTTGCTAGTCTGAGGGAAATAGATTCCCAATCCATCCATGCATGCAAACATATATTGGCAATAAATTGCTTGTATTATTTGCAAGGAACTCAACCTGTGATTGAGGTATGGATGGTGTGGTCTTGAGGATGGTTTGCTATTGTTGCTGGTTCTTGATGCAGTGATGACTACTCTGGTTGCCTGCCCTTCTCCTCCTTGATCAGGTCTTGTCTTGCCTGCCCTTCTCCTCCTTGGTCAGCTTCTGGTGGCTTGCCTTCACCTCCTGGTCAGGGACTGCTCCACCTTGCCTTGATCTTCAGCTTCTATGGTTCAATCCATGGAGTATATTGGATGGTGTTCTGGTGTGTCTTGGTGCTTTGTGCAAGAACAGTAGTGTTCTTGTGTTGGTCCAGTGCTGGTCGAATGGGTGCTGCTTCCTCTGTCCGTGCTCATCTCCTCCAGCTGCTGGCTCGGCTGGTTGCTGTGGTGCTGCCAGCAGCTTCACTCAGTCAGATGACTGAGCTGCTTGTGAGCAATGTGTTTGCATGCTTCACTCAGGTTGTTCTCATCCTCACTTGGCCGTGCTGTGAAACTGCTGTGGACCAACTGGATTTGTACCCCAATGACTTAATAGAACAGATGCTATACTTGGCCAAACTACTCAGTGATGCAATGGCAAAGTATTTGCCCTAGTCTGAGAGTAATCTAACATTAATACTTTACCTTTTCTTTTGTTTCTTTTACTTCATTTTGCAGGTTGCAGCTATGAAGACTAGAGGATGGATTTCATAAAGACTACTAAAAATAGTTTAGTTTTAGGTTTCTTTTGTTTATTTCTGATGTAATTCTCTTTTCATTTCAAATTAAGATGTAAAGACTTTGTATAATTGTGGAATATCAATAAAGTACTATTTCTGTTTATTTTATATTCTATTCTTTTTCTTTTATCCAATTCAATGTTTAATTGGGTTATTTCTTTGTTTATAATTAAATATTCAATTTTCATGATAAATCAACAATCACTTTAAATTCTAAAGTCACTTAAACATCAACTACAAGAGATCATAACAAAACCCTTAACAATCTAATAACCCCTAAACCATAAAGGTGATTAGATAGAAGCTTTGCTCTCTCCAGTTTTTTTTAATTTGTGAAAAATTTACTCAGATTTTAGATGCATGAATGCACAGAGGTCCTAAATCTACCCTTCGTTTTGTCCTAAATGCTGGGATATTACAGTCTTCCCCCCTTATCAGAACTTCATCCCGAAGTTAATACTTTGTGTACCTGAAGAGTTCTGGATATGCTTGTCTCAAATCCTCTTCTTTCTCCCAAGTTGCTTCCCTTTCTGAGTGATGATTCCATTGTACTTTACAGAATTTGATTGCACGGTTCCGAAGCCTTTTCCAGTTCTCCTCTAAGATCTTTATTGGTTTCTCCTCATAAGTCAGGTCTGCTTGAAGATCTAGGTCATCGTGAGTAACAGAGTCTTCAGGTGCTTTCAGACATTTCCGAAGTTGAGAAACATGGAAAACATTGTGAACTTGCTTCAATTTTGCTGGAAGCTCTAATTCAAAAGCAACACTTTGGTTCTGACTGAGAATCTTGAATGGTCCAATGTATCTTGGTCTTAACTTCCCCTTAATACCGAACCTCTTGACTCCTTTCATAGGACTAACCTTCAAATAGACCAAATCCCCCACTTTGGGTTCCCATGTCCGCCTCTTTTGATCTGCATAACTCTTTTGTCGACTTTGAGCTATCTTCAAATGATCTCGGATGGTATCAATGATGCCTTGCTTTTCTTGAATGAAATCAGTTTCAAATTCATGGTTGCCTCCAGACTCAAACCAACATATTGGAGATCTACACTTGCGTCCATATAGTACTTCAAATGGTGCTGCTTTTAGGCTACTTTGATAACTGTTATTGTAAGAAAATTCTGCTAACGGTAAGTGCTCATCCCACGAACCTCCAAAATCAAGAGTGCATGAACGTAGCATATCCTCCAAGATTTGATTTGTTCTTTCTGTTTGTCCACCAGTTTGAGGATGATAAGCGGTGCTAAAATCCAACTGTGATCCTAGTGCTGTATGAAGATCTCTCGAGAATGTGGATGTAAAAATAGACCCTCTATCAGAGACGATCTTCTTAGGTACTCCATGCTTGCTGACGATCTCTTTTACATAGATCTCTACCAGCTTTTCTGCACTATCTTTCTGATTCACAGGCAAGAAATCTGCACTTTTGGTGAGTCGATCAACTATTACCCATACCATGTCCTTGTGCCTCTTGGTTAGAGGTAAACCGGTGATAAAATCCATCCCGATTTCCTCCCATTTCCACTCCAGAATATCCAATAGTTGAAGCAACCCTACGGGACTTTGATGTTCAGCTTTGACCCGTTGGCAAGTATGACATTCTGCTACATACTTGGCTATGTCCCGCTTCATGTTATTCCACCAGAACAACTCCTTGAGATCCATGTACATCTTCGTACTTCCCGGATGTATGGAATATGGTGTCTCGTGGGCCTCCTTGAGAATCAGTCCTTTGATCTCTGATATATCTGGCACACAAATTCTGTTCTCAAACCAGAGTGAATCAAAATCACCCAAATGGAACTCAGATGGTCTCCCCTCTTCAATCCTGCGGATTTATTCAGTGATGAAAGGATCTTCATCTTGTCTTCTGATTATAGTGTATTTCAAATCACTTTGTCTTTCCTCCATCACTCTCATAGTGTGAATACTCCCCAAAGATTTGACCTCTAGACATTGTATTTCTAATCTTTCCAGGTCCTTAAGCAATTCCTCCGGAAGTTCTCTATCCATTAACTGTGTTACATGTACTCTTCCGGCTTAATGCATCGGCTACCACATTAGCCTTTCTAGGAGTATAATTAATAGTAAGATCGTAATCCTTAATCAACTCTAGCCATCTTTTCTGCCTCATGTTCAACTCCTTCTGAGTAAAGAAGTATTTAAGGCTCTTGTGATCGGTGTAAAGCTCACATTTGGCTCCATAAAGAAATTGCCTCCATTGCTTGAGAGCAAATACCACTGCTGCCAATTCAAGGTCATGTGTTGGGTAATTGACTTCATGTGGCTTGAGTTGTCTTGAACCATAAGCAATTACCTTTTGGTCCTGCATCAAAACACAGCCCAATCCATTCTTGGATGCATCGTAGTAGACTGTATAATCCTTTCCAGTTTCCGGTACTGCTAGGATAGGTGCTGTTGTGAGTTTATTTTTCAGCTCTTGAAAGCTTTCTTCACATTTCTCCGACCACTCAAATGGAGTGTTTTTCCTTAACAACTTTGTCATAGGCCCAGCTATCTTGGAAAATCCTTCAATGAATCTCCTATAGTATCCGGCCATTCCTAGAAAACCTCTAATCTCCTTCACATTAGTTGGTGCTTGCCAATCCAAGACTGACTGAACTTTGCTTGGATTCACGGCAATCCCTTCTTTGCTAATAACATGACCAAGGAATTCCACTTGATCCAGCCAAAATTCACACTTACTGAATTTAGCATACAACTGATGTTCCCTTAACACTTGCAATGCTATTCTGAGATGTTTTGCATGATCCTCTTTATTCTTGGAGTAAATCAGTATGTCATCAATAAACACTATCACAAACTTGTCTAGATATGGCATGCAAATCTTGTTCATCAAGTTCATGAAAATTGCCGGAGCATTGGTCAAACCAAAAGGAACAACTAAGTATTCATGATGACCATACCTTGAGACAAATGCAGTCTTTGGTACATCTTCTGGCTTGATCTTGATTTGATGATAACCAGATCTCAAATCAATTTTTGAGAACACCCCAGCTCCATGAACTTGATCAAATAGATCTTGAATTCTTGGCAAGGGATACTTGTTCTTGATGGTGACATTGTTCAGATTCCTGAAATCCCCACACATTCTTCTGCCTCCATCTCTTTTATCAACGAATATGACTGGTGAACCCCAAGGTGATATACTTTCTTGGATGAATCCCTTACTTTCCAACTCATCTAGTTGCTCTTTCAGCTCTTTCAACTCTTTAGGACCCATTTTGTAGGGTGCTTGCGAAATTGGAGATGTACCTGGCTTCAGGTCAATAGTGAATTCAATTTCCCGATCTAGTGGCATTCCTAGTAATTCTTGGGGAAATACATCCATGAACTCATTAACCACTGGAATATCTTCTAACTTAGCCTCTTTTAGTGAATAGAGTTGAATCCCAATCTCCACATGGGTATTCTTATCTGCTTGATAAGTAATTCTTCCACCTCCAGGCTTCCAGATTGACACAATCTTCTCTTCATAATCAATATGTGCTACGTGATCGGACATCCAATCCATACCCAGAACAACTTCAATTCTTTTAAGTGGAAGAACATAGAGATCGGCAAAGTAAGGACAGTCACAGATCATAATGACCTGGTCTGGTTTAAATTGGGATACTAAAAGTTTACCCCCGGTCGTCACAACAGTCATAGGATGAGCTATCGCCTGACACCTTAACCCATATTTTTTGACAAAATCTTTGGAAATGAATGATGTAGTGGGACCGGTATCAAAAAGAACTTTGCCGGGATGAGTAAGGATGCTGAGCGTACCTATGACCGCCGTTTCCGAATTGTTAGCTTCCTCCAGAGATGTACAATTCAATCTCCCAAAATTCTGGCCTCTTTTTCCATTCCCATTCTTGCTGCTACTGCCACCTCCAGATGCAGGTCGGCCACCTCCCCCTGTCTTGCCTCCACGGTTATTCGGCCATCCACCAGCAGGTTTATTTGGACAATCTGGACGGATGTGCCCTTCCTTCCCACAAGCAAAACAAATAATTCTCAGCTTTCTGCATTCATTCTTCATATGACCTGGAAGTCCACACTTGTGACAGATGATCTGCTCTTTTGGTGTGAATACCTTTCGATTGGGTGGAGCTCCTCCTGTTCTAACCCTGGGTTTGAAACTAAGATTTGGAGTGCTTCAGGTTGGTTGAACTCTCTTGGCTTCGGTCTTGGCCCTCTTCAGTCGGCTCATCTGAACCAAATTATAGTCATTCTCCCAGGTAATAGCTGTGTCCATCAATTCTTGGAAGTTACGCGGCTTTGTCAACTTCATCTGCATTGCCGCGTATGGATCCAATCCCCTGAGAAATCTTTTTACCCTCTTGATGTTAGTACTCACCTCATCACTTGCGTAACGAGATAGTCTTGTGAACTCCTTGATGTATGCCATCATTGTTGCACTCCCCTGAGTGAGGTCTTCAAATTCCCTCCTTTTGGGCTCAACCACACTTTCTGGCACATGAAAGGTACGGAATTTTTCTTTGAACTCTTCCCAAGAGAATACCTTCTCCGGAAGTTGGAGTGTCACTTCGTTGTCCCACCATGCTACGGCTGGTCCAGATAGAAGGTGTACAGCATAACGAACCTTCTCCTCGTCGTTGGCTCCCACCACTTTCAATTTCCTTTCGGTGTCCATGAGCCAGTCTTCCGCATCCATTGGTTCTACCGTGGAAGCAAAAGGAAGTGATTTTGCATTGAGGAAATCAGAAAGACTTACCCCTCTTGCCTCCGGAACCCTTCCAGCTCCAACATGCCCCATGAGTTCTTGCATGAATTTGTTCTGTGTCTCTTGCATGAACTGCATATACTGCATAAAGCTTTGCTCCGCCAAAGGCCTGAACGGTGGTGGTGGTAAATGAGCTTGATTTTCTTGATCCGCCTTTGCTTTGGCTTCCATTTCTACCTGCTGGTCATTCATTGCTTTAGTTTGAGCTTCTTGTGCCAAGCGTTGCTCCTCAGCATCGACAGCTAAACCCGTATCCATAGCCCCTCTAGTCCTGTAACATAAAGCAAAGATCTCATAATTACACCATGCCCATGTTTTCTGAGCTTCACTTCATGCTCAGAACTAGTCACACAATGGAAAACAGAAATCCAAATCCAAATGGAAGATCGCAAGAAAACCAAATTTAAGTACATATTATACACCTCATACAAACCGATACAAAGTCGTTATTACAACACGTACTCTCACACATAGAGTACACTCATAGATCGAGACTGGATAGTTCTACCGTCTCTCTTATTACAACAACATACTACTAGCACTAGCTGCATTCACAGATACAACTAAGCTTCGGTCTTGGTCTTGCCATCTTGTCCTGATTTCACGGCTCATAGTACATGCCCGGAGTCCACCCGTGCTGGCGTGTAGTCCGGCGCACTGTCTCGGGAACAAACGGTCTACCACCCGGAACATAGTCCGAGTCAGACGTGTCCATCGTAGAGGTATCACTCAACACTAATCCATTCAGTCTGAGGTAGCTCTCAAAGTACACCCTGGTCTTGTGAGCAGTCATAGTAGGAAAAGGCTCCGCCTCTCCATAACACACTCTCTGTGCAGTAGGTGTGATCAAACGGTGCTTCCTGCTCCATAGGTGTCTCAACTGGCTCCTGACTCTCAAACTGAACCTCCATCGGATCCTCCTCCTCAACAAATACAACTAGAGTGACTACGGCATCGCCACCTCTGGATGCGTGAGCTGTCCCACCATATGAGCTAGTATACTGCTGGCCGTCTCCCAGCCAGTCAAATCTCCACCCATCAGAGTTCTCAATAGGAAGCTCGGACTCTGAGACCCCTTTGAGACCCTGCTGCGCCTCCATACTAGAAGTGATAACTGGGTAATGTATAGGCTCGGGAGTGAGTGAATACCTGGAAGGCCCAGGCTGTGTCGGGTAACTGTGCTTTCCCACAACCGGTGAGAAGTGAGATCCCTCCGACTCCTGCCTAGTCAACTGTGCTCGCTCCTGCCTCCTAGTAGTGTCTGTGAGGTCATCAAACATCTCCGCCTTGTCCTCCACGATGACCTGGTGAGTGTTATATAGTGATCCTACCATCTTCCTGTACCTATCAAGAAGTCTGGCTGCTAACTTCGGCTTCTTCTTAACCAGAACATCGTGATCCATCCCCGGCTCATCCATCAGTGAGTCATGGGGAATAGCGGTAAAAGTGGTACCTGCTAACTCCACCGCTCTGTACTCTCTGATAGTCGCAATAGCTCTCACTACTGCCTCGTGATAAGCTGCAGTCTCACCTCTTCCCTCTCCAGAAGGCTGAACTGTACTAGGTGCTAATCCATCTGGTAGCATAATCACGACACGGTACTTAACCACAGTCCCATCATCCTTGTAAGTATAGGTCTTAACAGGGATGTCGGTGCTGAGTCCAAAAGCCCGTAGTAATGACCCCAACTGCTCAGTCAAGGTTCCCTCATAGTCTTCCAGAGTCTTCCTCTGTGACCAAATGGTACGTGCTGGAATTCTCGATGACATAATAGCTGTTACAAGAATAAGATAGTGAATTAGTATGATGCATCATAATAAAGAATTGTAACACTAAAAATATGACCAAGTTATTCCCAAGTGAATAACCATCATAGATTTAGAGAACTCTTTTCCGTTGCTACTAGACTCCTACAGGTTCTATCCCTTTACTAGGTTTCCAACCTAAGGTCAAAGCAATTGCTCTGATACCAGCTGCGGTGACCCAGCATACCACTGCATGTTGTAGTATGCAAGTTGTTGATATAACACTTGTGGAACAAGCCTCCACAAATATTACACCCCTCAGAATGGTACAACAGAAACATTGCGGGCCCAAATACAAACTGATCCACATTTTATTACAGACCAAAGCGTGATGATAACGAAATGCTCCCGAAAGAGAGAACACCTCAAGTGCTTAGTGTTTACAGCAACTGAAAAGCTCAAATAATT
This sequence comes from Dactylis glomerata, assembly GCA_007115705.1. Lineage (NCBI taxonomy): Eukaryota > Viridiplantae > Streptophyta > Magnoliopsida > Poales > Poaceae > Dactylis > Dactylis glomerata. The sequence continues at coordinate 2,208,340 of QXEO01001278.1, read as the reverse complement.
AAACATGGGAAGAACTCAACAACTTATTCATATTCTACAGTTGCTCGGTTCCTCGGCTCCAGTACTACCCTAATAGTTAGCATTCCTTCACTCTGACTCCTCACCGGAGGATGCTTCGAAGCGAATGAAGTAGTCCACGCCTTCGACACCGCGAGAGAGATCTGGCTCCTTGTAGTAGATGTCCTGCTGGCCTTCGATTGCGTTCAGAGTGGCTTCGTCGAACTCTTCACAGTCTAGCAAGGGTTTAAGAGATTGGGGTGAGTAACGAGCGTTACCCAGCAAGTTTCTTTAGAAAGAAGTTGTGTGTTATGCACTATCTATAGCCACAGAACCAAAATAGTCGTAGGCCTATGCAAGTTTTATCAATGTTTTCTTGAAAGGTTGCTTTTACTTTAGAAAACTATGCCCAACAGCCAACACAGGTAGTAGTGCCTTGGGAGCACCTTTCCTGCGGCGTTCGCAGCTCCATCCCGGAATAAGGGGTAACATGTCACATCTTTTTACACTCTGCAGAGGTGTGTCCTTCCAAAAGAGATCAAAGCCTTGCTGCACAACCGGGCGTACATTCCCATCCACACTTCCATGGTGTGGGGCCCGGTCATTGATCCAAGCCAATCACTGCCTTCTCCACACAATGCATGCCCACTCAATTCACGCAAGCAGGTTGTGCCCCTGATATTCACCCCCAACGATGAAGTACCTAGGCGTCCCTTGCGGACCATCATAGACACCAGTGCCGTGAGAACTGAGGTGTCCCACCCATATGCAAGTAGTCTCGCAAGATCTACTGCGACCGGCAACTGGCTGCCCATTGACATGCGAACGAGAGAAGATACAGCTGACTTTCCCGTCCCATTCCAAGTCTCGTGGATGACACGGTTTTTACGGTGCTAGAATAACTGTGGCATTGGTAGTTAATCCTAGGCTTACTTTCCTGTGCAAGTGGAACCTCCACCACCACAATCTTACCGTGGTTCCACCTGCCAGCCTTCCTAGGTTATCACCTCTGGTCGATAACCTCTAGTCATGTTCATTTATGAAAATAGGTTTTCCATCCCTTTTGAAATGTTAGAGTTTGAAGTCATCACTTTGCAAGAAGTTTCAAAATCAGTGCAATCAAGAGATATGAGCAAGATAAACTTGGCTTATGACTGAAAGGTAATGGAGTCGGATACTTGGCGATGCTCCTGATCTCCTTGTTCTACAAAAATCCAAGCATTGTCCAGTAAGGACAATGTTTCAAGAAACAACTGAATGCTATGCATAATGATATGCTATGCATGGTGATTTATGGACTTGGTTTTCTTATTTGTGTGTTTTACCCAAGACTTTCTAGGGTTTAAAGATTTTCTAAAAACACAAGTTTTATTTGTGTGTTTTACCCTATTGAAGTGTTGAGACAATTAAGTAAAGGTTTGAAATTAAAGTTTGAGTTATAAAACTCTTGTTGAGTTATTTGAAAAGGAAAAGGTTTAATTTTTAAAGAAGAAATTCAATTTTTATAATATAGCTATTAATTAAGGTTTTTGAAAATAGAATTTAAAAAGCTTTAAATATGTTTTAAAGAATAATTCATAGATTTGAATTTATTTTAATATTTATTTCATTAAGGAATAAGAGAGTGTTTTATTAGGATTATTTGAATTTTTGATTTTGGTTTGAATTCAAAAAGGAATAACATTTGAATTTAAGTTTGAAATTTTGATTTAGCACAATTTGCCAAGGCCTGTTTGGCCCAACTGGCCTGCTGGCCCAACCGGCCTGCTGGCCCATCTGGCCCATCCGGCCCACTCGGCTCGGCTAAGCCAACCGGCTCGGGTCTGGGTCGGTCAACCGACCCAGCCCAGCCCCCACTCGCTCTCCTCTCTCCCCCTCGATCCTGTTGGTGATCTGGATCGCCACCGCCGTCGCCTGGCCACTCCGGCCAACTTCGGTGACCTTCGCCGATGATGCTTGGACAGAATGGTCGCCTCCACTTCCTCTACCAACTCCTCCAGTTGGAATCTGCGAAAACTTCCTCTCCGAGGAGATCTGGATGGTCTTCCCCCTCAGAATCTATCGCCACCAATCGCCTCCGGTTTGGTGCTTCGCCAAGCCTCCTTTCCTGTGCTTGTTGTGCAACCTCTGGTGCTTGAGTTGCACGAGAAATCGCCGGTGGAAGCACCGTGGTGTGGTGCTCCCGGCGAGTGCTCGGTGAAGTCAACCTCGGGCAGCCTCTGGCGGGCCACGCAGGCACTGCCCTGCTATGCCGTCTAGATGAGCACCTGAGCGCCGGTGAGTGTGTTTTCTCCTCTTCTCTATTCTTCTCATTCTTCTCTGGCCACGGTCTCTGACCATCTGGTCAAGATCAGTGAGCTAAACTCACGGACCTTGCTTTGTGATGCTGTTAGCTGAATCTAGATTATCTTATGGTTTTGATTTAGTGATGTTATGCTTGATTGGTGATGGTCTGCTATGTCCTTTGCTCTGTCAGAGACTTCTTTGACAGAAAAGTTATGCTGAATCTTGCCCTGTTGCAAGGTTCAGTTAACACCTGTAGCTTGCTAAATCACTCCCTGATTCATATGATGCCATGCTTCCAGAGTTGTTTGTGTAAATCTCTGAATTTCTAAATTCAGTTAAGTTCTATACTTGGTCAGGTGGTGCTGATGTTGTGCTGTTAGCTCCTCTGTCAGAGTTTTGGCAATGACAAGAATGCTGATATGAATCTTGCAATGTTTGCAAAGATTTCATTATCTGTTGATAGATATGTTGATGATTCCTAGCTAAATTGCATAGGAAAATGATTTGAACTTTGTTTCCCTAATTCTAAATGGGATGTTGTGATGCTCTATTAGCAGAGATTCAGTTATGTTAACTGAATTCCTTCACCTACTGCTGCTACTCATGCTTGTTGATTCCTAGTAACAACTTTGGATGATGATACCACTGAGTTCCTCTCCAGTGGCTCTCAAATTTAATAATTGTGTTGTGTTTGAGGTGTATGACACTTTGGTCATGTGCCCAGCAACACTATCTTGAACTAGCTAACTACTGGTGAAACTTACCTTGTTTTACAGGCCTGTGATGCTGGTCTGAGGCCACTCACACACATGTGAGCTGATTTGTTTGCTTATTTAGCCAGAGTGTTGTGATTTGTTTGTGATATGGATCTTGTTGTGTGGCTGAGGTGCATATCCTATTGGATATGTGCCCAGCACAACCAGTTCATGTGCAAGCTCAACTCTTGCTAAGCTAAGATTGCCAGTGAAGCACAAGCTGAGGCTTTATCCTTAGTTGCAGCTATTTTGCTTTGCAAATAACCTCCCAGTGATGTACTGAGCAAATCATCACTTTGCTAGTCTGAGGGAAATAGATTCCCTATCCATCCATGCATGCAAGCATATGTTGGCAACTATTGCTTGTCTTATTTGCAAGGAAATCAACATGTGATTGAGGTATGGATGGTGTGGTCTTGAGGATGGTTTGCTATTGCTGTTGGTTCTTGATGCAGTGATGACTACTCTGGTTGCCTGCCCTTCTCCTCCTTGATCATGTCCTGGCTTGCCTGCCCTTCTCCTCCTTGATCAGCTTCTGGTGGCTTGCCTTCTCCTCCTAGTCAGGGACTGCTCCACCTTGCCTTGATCTTCAGCTTCTATGATTCAATCCATGGAGTATATTGGATGGTATTCTAGTGTGTCTTGGTGCTGTGTGCAAGAACAGTGGTGTTCTTGTGATGGTCCAGTGCTGGTCGAATGGGTGCTGCTTCCTCTGTCCGTGCTCATCTCCTCCAGCTGCTGGCTCGGCTGGTTGCTGTGGTGCTGCCAGCAGCTTCACTCAGTCAGATGACTGAGCTGCTTGTGAGCAGTGTGTTTGCATGCTTCACTCAGGTTGTTCTCATCCTCACTTGGCCGTGCTGTGAAACTGCTGTGGACCAACTGGATTTGTACCCCAATGACTTAATAGAACAGATGCTATACTTGGCCAAACTACTCAGTGATGCAATGGCAAAGTATTTGCCCTAGTCTGAGAGTAATCTAACATTAATACTTTACCTTTTCTTTTGTTTCTTTTACTTCATTTTGCAGGTTGCAGCTATGAAGACTAGAGGATGGATTTCATAAAGACTACTAAAAATAGTTTAGTTTTAGGTTTCTTTTGTTTATTTCTGATGTAATTCTCTTTTCATTTCAAATTAAGATGTAAAGACTTTGTATAATTGTGGAATATCAATAAAGTACTATTTTTGTTTATTTTATATTCTATTCTTTTTCTTTTATCCAATTCAATGTTTAATTGGGTTATTTCTTTGTTTATAATTAAATATTCAATTTTCATGATAAATCAACAATCACTTTAAATTCTAAAGTCACTTAAACATCAACTACAAGAGATCATAACAAAACCCTTAACAATCTAATAACCCCTAAACCCTAAAGGTGATTAGATAGAAGCTTTGCTCTCTCCAGTTTTTTTTAATTTGCGAAAAATTTACTCAAATTTTGGATGCATGAATGCACAGAGGTCCTAAATCTACCCTTCATTTTGTCCTAAATGTTGGGATATTACAATCGGACCACTGTAGGTACTCTGTAGTGGCTGGCGGTGATGATATAGCTAGGTTTACTTGTCTGGATATGTTCTTCCGCTCCTTCTTGGACTTCGGCACCGGTTGAATCATTACAGATATATATACTTTTGACTCTAGATGTTTTGCTAGTCTCTGTACTTTGTATCCTTGACTCATATTTTTCTTTCCCTGTTGTGCTCCTTGGTTTGAGTCCATGGCATTTTGTAACCTTAAGAAGGTTCTGCAATCCTTCATCTGGTGGTTAGAAACTCTCTTTCCATCTAGGTATGCATAGTGGATTCGACAAGGTCCATAGAGCATGTCCTCTGCCGATGGGCCAGAGTACTTTGATTTTTCTACTCCATGATTTCCTCTTGCCTGGAACTCCTTGTTTTCGTATCCTTCCTCGTCCCTTCTTTCGTATCCTGCGGCTACCTGATTTCGCCTTGCGTGGCTATCTCCATTACGATATCTTCGCCTCTGCCTGCTTGCTCTGTCGAATTCTGGTGAACATCCCCTTTTATTGTTAAATGCATCTTCTCCATCGACGAATCTATTGGCTACTTCCATTAATTCAGACACTGTCCTTGGCCTTATTCTCCCTATCTCTTCTACTAGGTCCGAACGATGAAGGCCACTCGAAAAAGCATCTATTGCTCTTTCGTCAGAGACGTCTTCTGCTGAATTTTTAATTACACTCCTGCGCTGTATATAAGAGCGTAGGGTTTCATCTTTCTTCTGTATGCACAACTTGATTTCTTCCAGTGACGCTGGGCACTTATATGTTGAGAAAAACATTCTTGTGAATTGATTCTCTAATTCTCCCCAACTCCTAATGGAATCGTTGGGTAGGGTGTTCAACCATGACCATGCTGCGCCGGTGAGGTGTAACTGTAAACTTTGCATGGCTGTTGCTCTTGTTCCTCCTAGTATCTGTACTGCTTGCAGGTAATCCGACAACCACAGAGTGGGTTCTTGCGACCCATCATACTTTTCTTGATCGTGCGGCAACTTGAATCCTTTGGGTACCTGCGTTTTGCGAACCCTGCGGGTAAAGCATAATGCGCCCATCTCTTTTTCACCGTCTTCATAATTTTTCTCTCTCCACGCATAGCGTGAGTTGTTTACTCATGCTTGTGCTATTATATTTCTTGCGTCCTCTTTCCTCTTTTTTGCCTTTCATCACCTGATGACTCACTGGATTTATTTCGCGAGGACTTGCGTTTGAACTCTTCTTTTCGCCTTTCCTTACGATGTGTCACATTTTCTTCTGGAAGTTTTCCTATTAGCTTGTCTTCTATTAACCCGAGGCTTCGTATTGCGGCTTGGTGCATGTGTTCTCGTGGATCTCCAGGCTCTGGTTGTGTGGTTAGTAGGTACGCTTGTGCTGCTACCAATGCTGCTTCTGGTGTTTCTTGCACGAAGTCTTCTTCCTCTTCTGACTGCTGCGCGCTTAAACTTTTCGTGTAGCTTTCTTCTCTTGTCTGTGCTGTTGTTCTCCTGTTGTGCTTCGGGTCTTTGTGTCTTTCCATGCTGCATTCTGATGCGTCGCTATACTCATCACAGTATCCTCCACTTGACGTACTATTGTTATCTTGGCTTCTCATGAACATGTCTCTTTCCTCCCTTAGCTTCTTTTTGTGCTGGTGTAGCGCATATTAATACCCCATCAGAACTTCTCTCCTTGAATCTATGGGTACCTCTGTACCGTGATTGATGGCGGACATGATGATTCTCCACTCTCTGGTTGAAACATGAATTTTCTCTTTTTCCTTTTTGCTGTTACTCCTTGGTTTGTCGACTTGCAGGTCGACCTCTTTGTTGCCTTTGTGATTATCCTCTTCTACTGCTTCAGTGATAATGACGCATAATTGATGTACACTTCTGGAGTTGCCACTGCTTTCAATGGCGAAATCCCTTGAACTATCGTGAGTTTTAACCGATGTTTCTTCCATATCGGGTTTTCCCCGAGTTTCGTTGAATTCCTCGAGTTTCTCTTGCACATCTTCTGTTGCTGTGAGACTGACCGGCAAGTTTACCTCGTTGGAAGAGCCCACGGATGATCCAGATGTTGTGATTCTCTCAGCTTTGCTTGCCGACGGACCCGATTTCGTCGGATCTGAAAGGCGAGTTGAACCCGAAGGTTCGACGTAGAAGCTTAAACTTTCGATCGTCAGCTCCATCCCTTGACTTTCATCGACTTCTAGATTGCTACTGGCTAAAAGCGAAAAAGCCGTCGAATTCATGATTCCAACGCCCAGAGTCCCCATGGTCGGCGCCAATTGACGAGGGTTAACTCGATAAATGTCCTAGATGATGGACTTAGGATCGGGGAGATAGGGCATCAGATGAACTCGAAGGTAAAATCAGTCAAACAAGGTGTGTATCGAAAGTAAACATGGATGTAGAACCTGGCTTGCTTTCAATCTGTCCCTCACCGTCCCCTCCTGGCCCCTATATATAGGTGGCCAGGTCTCAAGGATCGGGAGGGATCCGACACAGATTACAGTATCGACATACGACATGAACTCATATTTCGACTATCATTACAATTGGGCCTATCTTAACGGGCCTTAGGGGTACTCAACTAACGGGCTCTATTATCTATACCCTTGTCACCTACCATGAAAGATCGTGGACGAACTCGACTACTATGGTAGTTTCATAAGTTTTGCTAGTATTGCATAGCTCTGGGGAGCGCTACGTCTCTTGCTTCGTCGCGTGCATTGACATCATCCTGAAGTGCTTCTATGGAAGTTGTCTCATCGTAAGCCGCGATTCTTGGGGCTTCGTGGGTGATTTTGACTGGAAGAACGGCTTCTGCGCCGTGGACCAGAAAGAAGGGGGTTTCTTGAGTAGCCGCATTGGGTGTAGTTCTGAGACTCCACAGCACAGAGGGCAGCTCATCTACCCAAGCATGTTTGGCTTTCTTGAGGGGTGCTAATAACCTCTTTTTTATCCCATTGCATATTAAGCCATTGGCTTTCTCGACTTGTCCATTTGTCTTTGGATGCGCTACAAATGTGAATTTTAGTTTGATTCCCATACTTTCACAGTAGCTCTTGAACTCCTTTGATGTAAAGTTTGTCCCATTGTCTGTGATGAAGTTGATTGCTGCTGCAGAATCTTGAGTTGTTACGGGAGCTGCCTCAACCCATTTGGTAAATTTGTTGACTGCTACCAACATATAGACATGTCCTCCTAGCCAAGATTTGTGTAATTTTCCTACCATATCGAGACCGCATTGCGCAAAAGGCCAGGATAGTGGTATTGGTTGCAATTCTGCTGCTGGTGTGTGTGGTCGAGATGCAAAACATTGACAAGCCTCGTATTTTTTGACTATATCTTTCGCGTCTTCAATGGCTATTAACCAGTAGAACCCTGCACGAAAGGCTTTAGCTGCAATGGCTCTGCTGCTAGCGTGATGTCCGCATACTCCTGCGTGGATGTCTTTTAATATTTCTTGTCCTTCTTGAGGAGTGATTCATTGTTGCAGAACGCCCATTATACTTTTCTTGTATAGTTTCCCTTGTAACACGACGAAAGCCTTGGATCATCGTATTATCCTTCTTGCTTCTACTGTGTCTTCGGGTAGTGCCTTATTTATCATGTACGCCAAGTATGGCTGCATCAAGGTTTCTTCGATCATCATAACTTCTTCTGGTTCTGCTGTGCTTCCTTGGCCAGGTTTGCCAGCCCCCGAGCCTGTTGCTTGGTGCTGGCCTTGTTCTTCTGTAGTCGAAGTTTTGTTATTCTTTTGATCTCTCTATGATTTCTTCCCAAAAGACTCCTGGTGGTATGGGCAAACAATGGGACCCGATATTTGCTAGATTGTCGGCTTCCTCGTTGCTGGCCCTGCTGATGTGCGAAACTTCGCATCCATCGAATGTTCCATCTAGATAATAGTATAAGTTTCTGTATGCTATCATATTGACACTGATGGCGTCACCGTTGTTCATCACTTGTTGGACGATGATATTCGAGTCCCCGAATATTTTCAGTCGAGTCGCTCCGCATGCTTTGGCCATTTTCATTCCGTGGAGCAGAGCCTCGTATTCGGCTTCATTATTAGAAGCTTGAGGAAAACTCATCCTTAAAACATATTTTAACTTGTCGCCTTGCGGTGATATCAGGGCCACTCCTGCTCCTGCGCCTTGGACTCTTTTTGATCCGTCGAAGTACATTGTCCACACGCTTGATAGATCTGGCGGTCCTGTGTTTTGTAACTCTAGCAACTCTATTGTGAAATCCGGCAGAACTTGTGATTTAATCGCCTTTCGCTTTTCATACGTGATGTCCAGGGGTGATAATTCGATTCCCCAGAAGGAGACACGTCCTGTTGCTGAAGGGTTATTCAATATGTTGGATAGTGGTGCTTCGTTAACCACTATAATTGGGTGCACCACGAAATATTGCCGTAGCTTTCATGCTGTTGCGAATACACTGTATGCAAATTTTTGGTAGTGCGGGTACCTCTATTTTGTTGGAGATAGTACTTCGCTGACAAAATATACTGGCCTCTGGACTCCATGAGCTTTTCCCTATTCGCTTCTTTCGACTACTAATACTGTACTCACTACTTGATGTGTTGCTGCAATATACAGTAGTAGCGGCTCCTTTTCATTTGGTGCGACCAACACCGGCGGTGTGGAAAGCACTTTTTTAATTGTGTGAAAGCTGTATCCGCTTCTTTTGTCCACTCAAATTTGTCGTCCGATTTTTTCATGAGTGCATAGAAAGGAAGTGCTTTTTTCTCCTAATCATGCGATGAATCGACTCAGTGCCGCGACGCGCCCTGCGAGCTTCTGTACGTCGTGCAGTTTTGTTGGTTTCCCCATCCTTAGTATCGCTTGGATCTTCTCTGGGTTTGCTTCTATTCCCCTTGCTGATACTAGGAATCCTAGTAGTTGTCCTACCGATACGCCAAAAGAGCATTTTGTCGGGTTAAGCTTGAGCTTGTACCTATTTAGATTGTCGAATGTTTCTGCCAAATCACAGATTAAGGACTCTTCTTTTCTTGTGGTGATGACCACGTCGTCGATGTAGACTTGAATGTTGCATCCTATTTGACTTCCGAGGCAGTTTTGCATCATCCGCTGGTAGGTTGCTCCTGTGTTTTTTAAGCCGAAAGGCATGACTTGATAGCAGAACACGCCATATGGTGTGATAAAAGCTGTTTTTCCCTCATCTTCTTTCTTTAGCTTGATCTGGTTGTAACCTAAATATGCGTCCAGGAAGAAAAGCCTTGCGCACCCCACTGTTGAGTGTATTATCTTATCAATGCGAGGTAGAGGGAAGGGATCCTTTGGACAGTGCTTGTTGAGAGATGTGTAGTCGATGCACACTCTTTGTACGTCTATGTTTTCTTGGGTACAATGACTGGATTAGATACCCAAGTCGATGATTTGATTTTTCGGATGAACCCTGCATTTTCTAGCCTGTGTAGCTCAGATGCTATAGCTTTCCTTTTGGGTTCGTCAAATTGTCGCAGCGGTTGCTTGACTGGCTTTGCTTTAGGATCCACTTAGTGCGTGCTCGACGAGTTCCCTGGGAACCCCTGGCATGTCTGAAGGACACCAGGCAAAGATTTCCTAGCGCTCATGGAGGAACTCGATGAGCGTGTTTTCCTATACGGGATCCAAGTTTACTGCTATGGAGGTGGTCTTGTTCCGGTCCGTGGGGTGGATCTAGATTTTCTTCGAGTCTTGGGCTGCATTGAAAGCCTGATCTGGCAGGGATCACCCAACATCGGGTAGCACGTTGTGGTCAGTTTCGCCCTTCAGCCTTGCGTATTCCGCTGTCATGCCGAAAGTTTGCGCCAGCTTGTTGAGTTCTTTGTCACAAGTGTTGGATACTTTGAAGCTGCCTTGTACCATGATTGTTCCTTTGGGTCCTGGGATTTTGAGCGTGAGATATGCGTAGTGAGGTACTGCAATGAACTTTGCAAATGTTGGGCACCCCAGGATTGCATGATACTGTGAAGGCCAGTCCATGACTTCAAACTCTAACTTTTCTCTACGATAATTGCTGCTATTGCCGAAGCAAACGTCGAGTTCTATTTTCCCAAGGGGGTAATTTGCGCCTCCTGGTACTATTCCATGGAAGGAACAATATGTTGGCTTTAGACTTTCCAGTGAGATGCACATTGCCTTCAGAGTTCTTGCGTATATTAGGTTTATGCCGCTTCCCGCGTCCATGAATACTCGCCTGATATTGTACCCCCCTATTTGCGCCTTTAGCACCATTGGTGTGTACCCTGGCCTGGGCACTTTCCTCGGGTGGTCTGCTCTGCTAAATCTAACTGGTTGATCAGACCATCTCAAGTACTCTGTACTAGCTGGTGGTGATGATATTGCTAAATTTACTTGTCTGGATATGCTCTTCCGTTCTTTCTTGGATTTTGGCACTGGTTGGATCATTGCAGATATATATACTTTTTACTCCAGATGTTTTGCTAGACGTTGTACTTGATATCCTTGACTTGTACTCTTTCCTCCTTGACGTGCTCCTTGGTTTGAGTCCATAACACTTTGCAATCTTAGGAAAGTTCTGCAATCCTTCATCTGGTGATTAGAAACTCTCTTCCCATCTAGGTACGTGTAGTGGATGCGACAGGGTCCATGGAGCATGTCTTCCGCCGATGGGCCGGAATACTTTGGCTTTTCTACTTCATGATTACCTCTTGCCTGAAACTCCCTGCTTTCATGTCCTTCCTCGTCCCTTCTTTCATATCCCGCAGCTATCTGATTTCGCCTTGCGTGGTTATCTCCATTGCGGTATCTTCGCCTTTGCCTGCTTGCTCTGTCGAATTCTGGTGAACATCCCCATTTATTGTTATATGCATCCTCTTCGTCGGTGAATCTGTTAGCTACTTCCATTAACTCTGATACTGGCCTAGGCTTTGTTCTCCCTACTTCTTCCACGAGGTCCGAACAACGAAGACCAGCCGAAAAAGCATCTATTACCCGCTCGTCGGAGACGTCTTCTGCAGAATTTTTGATTACACTCCACCGTTGTATATAAGAGCGCAGAGTTTCATCTTTCCTCTGTACGCACGATTTTATTTCTTCCAGTGACGCTGGGCGTTTGTATGTTGAGCGAAAATTGCTTACAAATTGGCTCTCTAGTTCTCCCCAACTCCCGATGGAATCATTGGGTGGAGTATTTAACCAGGACCGCGCTGCGCCGGTGAGGTGTAACTGCAAACTTTGCATTGCCATTGCTCTTGTTCCTCCAAGTATTTGTACTGCTTGCAGGTAGTCTCATAACCATAGCGTGGGTTCTTGCGACCCATCATACTTTTGCTGATCGTGTGGCAGCTTGAATCCTTTGGGTACCCGCGTTCTGCGAACCCTTCGGGTAAAGCATAACGCGCCCATATCTTTTTTGTCATCCTCATAATTTTCTTCTTTCCACACGTAGTGTGCATTGTTTACTCTTACTTGTGCTATTATATTCCTTGCATCCTCCTTTCGTGTTTTACGCTTTTTGTTGCGTGAAGATTCGCTTATTTCGTTTTGCGAAGGTTGGCGCTTGAGTCCTTCCTTTCGCTTATCCTTATGATATGTCGCCCTTTTCTTTGGAAGATGTTTCCTTAGCTTGTCTTCTAGCAACCCGAGGCTTCGTATCGCGGCTTGATGCATGTGCTCCCACGGATCTCCAGGCTTTGGTTGCGTAGTTAGTAGGTACGCATGTGCTGCTACCAATGCTGCTTCTGGTGTTTCTTGCACAAAGTCCTCTTCATCATCTGATGGGTGTGCGCTTATACTTTTCGTATGGCTTTCTTCTCTTGTCCATGCTATTGTCCTCCTGCTATGCTTCGGGTCTCTATGCCTTTCTGTGCTGGACTCTGATGCATCACTGTATTCATCCCAATATTCTCCACTTGATACGCTGTTGTTTTCTTGGCTTCTCATAAACATGTCTTTTTCCTCCCCCAACTTCTTTCTGCGTTGGTGCAGTGCGTATTGATACCCCATCTGAACTTCTCTTCTTGAATCAGCGGGTACTTCTGTGCCATGATTAATGGCTGACATGATGATTCTCCACTCCCAAGTGGAGACGTGGATTTTCTCCTTCTCCTTCTTGTTGTTGCTCCTTAGTTTGTCGACTTGCATGTTGACTTCTTCAGTGCCTGGGTGATTATTCTCTTCTGCTACTTCAGTAATAATGACGCATAACTGGTGTATGCTTCTGGAGATGCCACTGCTTCCGGTGGCGAAATCCCTTTGACTGTCGTGTGATTTATCCACTATTACTTCCACGTCGGGTTCTCCCCGAGTTCCGTCGAATTCCTCGAGTTTCTTTTGCATATTTTCTGTTGCTGCGAGACTGACCGGTGAGTTTACCTCGCTGGAAGAGCCCACAGATGATCCAGACATTGTGATTGTCTTGGTTTTGCTTGCCGACGGACCCGATTTTGCTGGATCCGAAAGATGAGTCGAACCCGAAGGTCCGACGTAGAAGCTCAGACTTCCAATCGTCAACTCCATCTCTTGATTTTCATCAACTTTCGGATTGCTATTGGCTAAAAGTGAAAAAGCCGTCGAATTCATGATTCCAACGCCCAGAGTCCCCACGGTCGGCGCCAATTGACGAGGGTTAACTCGACAAATGTCCAATATGAAGTACTTAGGATCGGGGGAGTAGGGCATCGGATGAACTCGAAGGTAAAATCAGTCAAACAAGGTGTGTATCGAAAGTAAACGTAGGTGTCAACTTGGCTTGCTTTCAATCTGTCCCTCTCCGTCCTCTCCTGGCCCCTATATATAGGTGGCCATGTCTCAAGGATCGGGAGGGGTCCGGTACATATTACAATATAGGTATACGACATGAATTCATATCTCGACTTGAATTACACTTGGGCCTAGCTTAACGGGCCTCAGGGGTACTCAAGTAACGAGCTATATTATCTATACCCTTGTCACTATGACACTAACGTTAGTCTCGTTCCGTCAAAAAATGGTCGGTGGACAAAACTACCATCGAGTGGATATAATGAAAAAAAGGCCAGAGGCAACCAAGACCGAACTGTCTTATTCATCTTCTATGTCTCTATCACTCCCAGCTCCCAACCTGACCCCACCCTAACACTAACGCTAGCGAGTCATGCCAATTTAGGTTGTATGGGTACCGATGACATCGACCGCAGCTCTTCATGGGGTGGCCATCATCGTGCGCGGCACGAACACATACATCATAGCTGGCACTGATGGCTAGCACGGCCCCGACAGAATCTAGGCCTTCCGAAGCGTCACCACAACAGCCTCTCTGAGCGAACACAATAGGAAGCACTATTGTCTTGCACAATTTTGGTCACATTATGCACTATGGGTAAAAAGATCTTTTCATGTCTCTCTTTAACACTGTTTGTGGAGGAAATGAACTAATGTGTCATATAGGGAAAGAAAATTTAAGATGTCAAATAAGGAAGAATATATTATCTAGTGTCAAATAAGGAACTTGGTTTTAAGCCAGGGTCAAATAACAAATTTTATTATCAAAGTGCCCCTAATTGTATTTTGGGCACTTTGATCAAATTACTTCTAATAAGTTTGTTTTTGGGAGAAGCCTGAGTAAAGGGGACGAAATGAAGTTTTGGGCACTTTGTAATTTGATTTTGGGGCACTTCAATCAAAGTTCCTCTAATTAGATGTTGGTACACATCAATCAAAGTGTCTCTAATTGTAGTTTACAACACTTTGATCAAATTGCTTCTAATAAGTTTGATTTTGAGAGAACCATAAGTAAAGGTGACACTTTTCAAAATGGTGTTTAGAGGCATTGTTTAACTATAGGGGCACTTTGAAGTGCCCCCTAACCACTAGTGTGATGTTGTGTTTGCGATCCCAAAGCAGTGGCCACATCTATGTGAAATTATGTGACGGTAGGTACCAAGAATGTGCCGCCAATGTTGACACTATTGCCCCGAAGTGATTCGGTAACTAGACGCATGCCCACTGCAGGTTTGAAGAAGATCTCGATCCCCCCGGAAGGAGAGCCTGCGCCCGTCCCCGAAATTGTACCTAGTGAGATGGCCAGCAACAGGTTCTCCTTGCCGTGGGATGGAGATAGGCAAAGGCAAGCCTTGACATGGATTGTGAGGAGATTGAGGAAGAGAGAAAGAAGTGGAGGACGGTCATGCTCAACACGGTCACAACACCCACCCATCTCTCTCCCACAGGGTTGCACGCGCGGGCGACCCCGAGGGCTGAAATCCTAACTTGCTCATACGTCTCAAACGTATCCATAATTTTTGATGCTCCATGCTTGTTTTTACACCATTTGCTTAGTGTTTCGTTACACTTCGTGGCATTTTTATGCATTTTCCGGAACTAACCTATTAACGAGATGCCACAGTGCTAGTTCCTTGTTTTCTGCTGTTTTTGTGTTTCAGAAAAGTTACACAGGAAATATTCTCGGAATTGGACGAAACAAAAGCCAGACGTCCAGATATTTACCGAAGCTTCCAGAGAACCGAAGAGGAGACGAAAAGGAGCCACAGGGCGGCCACACCACCAGGGGGCGTGGCCTGCCCCTGGCCCGCGCTGGCCTGTGGTGTGGGCCCCCTGGTCCACTTCTGACGCTGCTCCTTTGCCTATAAGACCCCCCGACGGGGAAAACCTAAAGACCCGATCACTTTTCCAAAAACACATCGCGATCCGCCGCCGTCGTCGACCCAAGATCGGGAGGGTCCAGAAGCTCTTCCCGGCACCCTATCGGAGAGGGGAATCACCACCGGAGGTCTTCTTCATCGCCATGCTTGCCTCCGGCGTGATGGGTGAGTAGTCTACCTTGGACTATGGGTCCACAGCAGTAGCTAGATGGTTTTCTTCTCCACCATGTGCTTCATGTTTAGATCTCGTGAGCTGCCTTACATGATCGAGATCACCGTTATGTAATTCTACATGTTGCGTTTGTTGGGATCCGATGAATATTGGTGTTATGATTGAGTTGAAGTACTGAATTTTATCTTATGTTATCTCTATGTTGTTTATGATCTTGCATGCTCTCCATTGTTAGTAGCTATCTTGGCCAAGTAGTTGCTAGTGACTCCAAGAGGGGGTATTTATGCTCGATAGTGGGTTCATGCCTCTATTTAATCTGGGGGAGTGACAGAAACCTCTAAGGTTGTAGATGTGATGTTGCTACTAGGGGGAAAACAACATTCATATGCTCGAGGGCATAGGCTTTGTTTACATTACACACTTTGCTTAATGCAGTTATCTGTTGTTCGCAACTTAATACTTGTGGAGTTCTCGGATTGATTCGCCACAAGTGGATTATTAGTCATAGATGCAGTTGGATGGAGGTCTATGTATCTTGTTGTAATGCCCAGAGTAAATCTCATAGTGATCCTCTCGACATATGCATGTTGTCTTTATTCTATCAATTGCCCAACTATAATTTGTTTACCCAGCATGTGTTATTTTATCTTATGGAGAGACACCACTAGTGAACTGTAGACCCCGGTCGTATTTCCTATATATTGCTTTCACCTGTTTACTTTACTCGCACTGTTTACTTTATTCGCATACTACTATTTTCCACTCGATACGCTCATACCCGTTGTTTCAAGCAAACCGGTGAGATTGACAACCTCATCGTAAGTTGGGAACAAAGTATTTGGTTGTGTTGTGTGCAGGTTCCACGTTGCTACTGGTTGAAGATGTGCTAACAAGAAATCGTTAACAGCGCTCTTGTTGGAGTGTCACTAGGCTAGTGGGCATCACCTTCTGGAGTATTGTCTTTTTCCTACTGGATTGATAACCTTGGTTTCTTAGTGAGGGAAAAACTTGCTGCTATATTAATCAAACCTTGCTCTTGGGGTTTCCCAACTGGCCGGTCATTTACTTCATCAACTACACGCCAACAAGTTCTCTGGCACTATTCATCACCATGCCATCAACAAGTTTTTCTGGCACCGTTGCCGGGGAAAAAGAAGACTTCTGCAAGGGGAGTTTTGCACGCACATCCTTTACTTTGTTTTAAGTTTTGCTTTACTTTATTTTTACTTGCATCGTTTTATCAAAAACGCAAAAAATTAATATCCTTTATAGTTGTTTTTACTTGTCTGCTTTTAGTTTTGCTAGAATGGCTACTCCTGAAAACACCAAGTTGTGTGATTTTACTAGCACTAATAATAGTGATTTTATCTGCACTCCTATTGCGCCACCTGCTCCTGCTGCAAATTTTTATGAAATTAAGCCTGCTTTGTTGAACCTTGTTATGAAAGAGCAATTTTCTGGTGCTGGTACTGATGATGCTGCAGCTCATCTCAACAATTTTGTTGAGCTATGTGAGATGCAAAAGTATAAGGATGTAGAAAGTGATATTATTAAGCTTAAGTTGTTTCCTTTTTCTTTGAGAGGAAAAGCTAAGGATTGGTTGCTGTCTTTGCCTACAAATAGTATTGATTCATGGGCTAAGTGTAAGGATGCTTTTATTGGTAGATACTATCCTCCTGCTAAGATTATAGCTTTGTGTAGCAATATTATGAAGTTTAGTCAGTTTGATAATGAACATGTTGCTCAGGCTTGGGAAAGAATGAAATCTATGTTAAAGAATTGTCCCACTCATGGACTGACTACTTGGATGATTGTCCAAACTTTTTATGCAGGACTGAATTTTTCTTCAAGGAACCTACTGGATTCAGCTGCTGGAGGCACTTTTATGTCCCTTACCTTGGGCGCCGCAACAAAGCTTCTCGACAATATGATGGTAAATTACTCTGAATAGCACACCGAGAGAGCTCCACAAGGTAAGAGGGTAAATTTTGTTGAGGAAACCTCTTCCTTGAGTGATAATATTGATGCTATTATGCTTATGCTTTCTAATGATAGAACTCATGTTGATCCTAATAATGTTCCTTTGGCCTCTTTGGTTGCTCCAGAAGAGCATGTTGATGTAAACTTCATTAGAAATAATAATTTTAACAACAATGCTTATAGGAACAATTTTGCTAGTAACAATTATAGGCCGTATCCTTCTACCAATGGTAATGGTTATGGTAACTTTTATGGTAATTCCTCCAACAACACTAGGGCCGCGCCCTCCGAGCTTTAGGTAATGCTCAAGGACTTCATCGGTAAGCAAACTGCTTTTAATAGGTCTGTTGAGGAAAAAGTTAGGCAAAATTGATATTCTTGCTTCTAAAGTTGATAGCCTTGCTCATGATGTTGAACTTCTAAAATTAAAAGTGTTACCTAATGATGTGAAAGAGAACAATACTTTTGCTACTGCTAATGCTATCTAAGTTAGAATTGATGAAAATATTAGGATGCTAGCAGAATTGCATGCCAGGTGGGAAAGAGAAGATGAGATGGCTAGAAAAATGAAGGTATGTACCATTACTACCTCTAATTATGTTGCTCCTAATGCTAGCAATCCTCTTACTTTGATTGGTGTAGAGAAAACTCCCACTCCTTGTGTTAAAAAGCCTAAAACTGCTAAAACTTTTTCTCAAAAGAGTGATGAAATTTTTCGGAGTGTAGGAGATGATAGCTCTATTTCCTTTAATGATTTTGATGTTCATGGCTGCAATATATCTGAAGTTATTTTGTTCTTTTAAAAGCTTGCTTTGACTCCCAATGCTAGTTCTTTAAATGTTGCTTTTACTAAGCATATTACCAATGCTCTTATGAAAATTAGGGATGAAAAGTTGAAGAAAAAAGCTTCTGCTCCCAAGAAGTTAGAAGATGGTTGGGAACCCATCATTGATATGCATGTTAATGGTTTTGATTGCCATGCTTTATGTGATCTAGGTGCTAGTATTTCTATCATGCCTAGAAAGATTTATGACATGCTTGATTTACCACCTCTTGAAAAGTGCTATTATGATGTTCCTATTGCTGATGTTGCTAAGAAGAAAACTTTGGGAAGGATTAATGATGTTCTTATTATGGTTAACAATAACCTTGTTCCTGTTGATTTTCTTGTGATGGATGTTGAATGCAATGCTTCATGTCCTATTATTTTGGGAAGACCCTTTCTTTGAACTGTAGGTGCCATCATTGATATGAGGGAAGGCACCATCAAATATCAATTCCCACTCAAGAAAGGTATAGAACACTTCCCTAGAAAGAGGAAGAAATTGCTTTTTGACTCTATTCTTAGAGCAAATTATGAGCTTGATGCTTCATCACTTGATATTACTTGAATCGCACTTTCTGCGCCTAGCTCAAAGGCGTTAAAGAAAAGCACTCTTGGGAGATAACCCAATGTTTTTACATTCTGTTCTTTTTCTTTTATTTGAGTCTTGGAAGTTATTACTACTGTAATGACCTCTCCTTATCATTTTTATTTCATTTTTCTGCCAAGAGAAGCCTCTAATTTGAGTGAGGTAAGATTTGGGGATGTTGCTGTCCTGAAACAGTTTTTGGTGCTGCACCGTAAAAATTTGTGAAAATTCTCTGTATATCTTTTGGACCTGAAATTTCTTGTGCATATGCCCCAAGTTATGTCCAAACTTTCATTAGTTGAACACTTTTTGATTTGAGCAACATAAAACCCTCTAAAAATTCAACCTTTGTCAGCTGTCCTATTTTGACAGATTTCTGCCAATATTTGTGTTTGCCGCTTTATCGCTTTCTTTTTGAGTTCTTTTGATCACGAAACTTTTGGGGAAGTTGCTACAGTAGTAAATACTTTATATGTGGTGGTTTTGAGTTGAAACCTGAAGCAAAAAGGGTTGATTCATTGTTATGCTTACACTAATGTTGCTAATAGAGTTGTGTTGAATTTTGTATGAAGGAAGTTTTCAAGTGTAGGGATTGGAGAATGATGAGATGAGTTGAAGAATGGACAAAAGCTCAAGCTTGGGGATGCCCGTGTCACCCCAAGAAATATCTAAGAGGTACAAGCGTCAAAGCTTGGGGATGCCCCCGAGGCACCCCTTCTTCATCGGCAAAAATTAGGTCACCTTTCAACACACTATATTTTTATTGCTTCATGCATTATGCATTTTTCTTGGAGCGTCAGTTGTTTTAGTTTTCAGTTTTGTTTAGTTTTGTTTGCTGCAATAAATGGTTGGACCCCAACAAATTTCTTTTAGAGAAGTTGCCTTGCTTTTCATTTGCCAAGAACACTCCGTTTTTCACTCTTATCGTTTCAATGAGTGTTCTTTTTTTTTCTAGAACTGCGTTTAGCTTTCGATTTTCGCCTTGATTTATGTTCAGATCTTGTTATATCTTTACATCAAGGTGTATTTTGACCTCTGGTCCATGTTGGTTTTCATCAAAAGAGTTGTTTATAAAAAGTTCGAATGGTGTTGGAAAAGAGAAAAAGCTTTATACAAAAAAGTGGTACAAGAAGGAGCTTGTGTAGACTGCGGCCTAGGCTTTTGCATGTCGTGCTTGATGTCTTTTTGATGGTATGCTTAGTGGTTTTGTTGTTGCATGACTTGTCTCAAATGACTGAGATTGCTTAATGAGCCTTTGAAAAAATCACGTGTTGTTTTAATTATTTGGAAGCATTATTTTGGTTTTCTCCTTGATGCTTTATTTGGGTTGACTTGGCGCATGCTCACACATGTTTGACTCATACAAAGTCACCATTGCCTCTATTATCATTTAGTTTTTGACTGTTTGATGCCATCTTATGCTTCTTTTAATGTCGCTTTGTCGCTTTGCATGATTATGGCCATTATTGCTCTCTTAGTTGGTCGCTCCCAGTCTTTTGCTAGCCCTCATTTTGTACTGAGTATGAGCTCTACTCGTGCATCTAACTCCTAAAAACCAAGTTGTTCCAAAGTGTCCACCATACATACCTATTAGCAATTTGCTATTCCAAAGTACATTTGACTTGCTTTTATCTATCCTTCAAATTAAACTCTTTTTGGTGTTATGCGAAAATTGGTCAGTAAAGCTCTCGCGAACCTGATGGCACACTTTACTTTTCTCGTTTTAAAATTTTGACATTGTGGCTCTCTTATGTTGAGTTGTTATGCTTGCAAGTTGTAAGTTGAAAATTAGCCCAGCCATGCTGTCATGGGGCAAGCTTTCAACGTTGCACTATCTTTCATTTGAGTTGATATCGTGATCTTTTGTTTATGGATATTCGCGATGTGAAATGAATTGGGAATCTTGCGGGATCATGGAGTTTGTATACGTGTTAGAGAAACGCCTGGACCGCTAATCTAAGCCATGCATAATTCATGGTGGAAATTTACAGCATGCCCATAGTGAACATTCGACGACGCATCTCACAATAAAAAGCTATACCAATGGTAAATAAAAGAGATGCCGAGGTATTCATTGTCTGTTTGTCCTGTTATTTTGATGTGGGCTTGTTCCATGTCATCGGACACGGAGGTACCCCGTTGACGGTTCTCGATGATACGTGTATACTTACAATGACAAGAGCTTGCTTGGAACTCTAAGTAAAGTAGCATGAGGTTTGGGTATTCGTACTTCACGGGACACGAGGTTTTTAACTTATGATTTGTCAAGCATATGCATCATAAGTGTATTCGCATTAACTTTAACCATTCAAGATGCCTATGATGGGGGCAATGAGAGCTCAAAGCCAGTAAGTACCATAATTTTTGAAGGTTTATAAAACTTGCAATCATTGCTTCCCTCCGTGAAGGGCCTTTCTTTTACTTTTATGTTGAGTCATCACTTGTTATCTTTATGCACCGTCTAAGAGAGCATAGTTGTCATTCTGAGTATAATATGCATTGTCCCAAAGTTTTCATTGATTGATTCATGATGTTGGTTTCACTTGTTCTTAAATTACTTGTATCTAGTCGCCCTCTTAAACTTGAAGGTGTCCTATGCATTTATGTTTTGCTCTCTCATGAAGGACAAGTTGAAAACCATTTGTATGTTTTTTCTTATGATTTGAACACACGTTTGACTTTCATTGTTTCATTTTCACGATCTTTTGTTTGTGTTCTTTTTCATGTTATAACATGGTTCCTAAGTTTCTTCTATCAAAGTTATGTCTTTCATGCCCATATTTTAAGTTCTTTTGATCCCAGCGCACAACGCTTACTTGTGTGATCAAGATTGTGTAGGTGCATGTCACTTCAAAAATTATTTCATTTGTTATCACTTACCTACTCGAGGACGAGCAGGAGTTAAGCTTGGGGATGCTTGATACGTCTCAAACGTATCCATAATTTTTGATGCTCCATGCTTGTTTTTACACCATTTGCTTAGTGTTTCGTTACACTTCGTGGCATTTTTAGGCATTTTCTGGAACTAACCTATTAACGAGATGCCACAGTGCCAGTTCCCTATTTTCTGCTATTTTTGTGTTTCAGAAAAGTTACACAGGAAATATTCTCGGAATTAGACGAAACAAAAGCCAGACGTCCAGATATTTACCGAAGCTTCCAGAGAACCGAAGAGGAGGCGGATAGGAGCCACAGGGCGGCCACACCACCAGGGGCACGGCCTGCCCCTGGCCCATGCCGGCCTGTGGTGTGGGCCCCCTGGTCCACTTCTGACGCTGCCCCTTCGCCTATAAAGACCCCCCGATGGGAAAAACCTAAAGACCCAATCACTTTTCCAGAAACACATCGCGATCCGCCGCCGTCATCGACCCGAGATCGGGAGGGTCCAAAAGCTCTTCCCGACACCCTACCGGAGAGGGGAATCGCCACCGGAGATCTTCTTCATTGCCATGCTTGCCTCCGACGTGATGAGTGAGTAGTCTACCTTAGACTATGGGTCCATAGCAGTAGCTAGATGGTTGTCTTCTCCACCATGTGCTTCATGTTTAGATCTTGTGAGCTGCCTTACATGATCGAGATCACCGTTATGTAATTCTACATGTTGTGTTTGTTGGGATCCGATGAATATTGGTGTTATGATTGAGTTGAAGTACTGAATTTTATCTTATATTATCTCTATGTTGTTTATGATCTTGCATGCTCTCCGTTGTTAGTAGCTATCTTGGCCAAGTAGTTGCTAGTGACTCCAAGAGGGGGTATTTATGCTCGATAGTGGGTTCAAGCCTCTATTTAATCTGGGGGAGTGACAGAAAGCTCTAAGGTTGTAGATGTGCTGTTGCTACTAGGGGAAAACAACATTCATATGCTCGAGGGCATATGCTTTGTTTACATTACACACTTTGCTTAATGCAGTTATCTGTTGTTCGCAACTTAATACTTGTGGAGTTCTCGGATTGATTCGCCACAAGTGGATTATTAGTCATAGATTCAGTTGGATGGCGGTCTATGTATCTTGTTGTAATGCCCAGAGTAAATCTCATAGTGATCCTCTCAACATATGCACATTGTCCTTATTCTATCAATTGCCCAACTGTAATTTGTTTACCTAGCATGTGTTATTTTATCTTATGGAGAGACACCACTAGTGAACTATGGACCCCGGTCCTATTTCCTATATATTGCTTTCACCTGTTTACTTTACTCGCACTGTTTACTTTATTTGCATACTAGTGTTTTCCACTCGATATGCTCATACCCTTGGTTTCAAGCAAACCGGTGAGATTGACAACCTCATCGTAAGTTGGGAACAAAGTATTTGGTTGTGTTGTGTACAGGTTCCATGTTGCTACTGGTTGAAGACGCGCTAACAAGAAATCGTTAACGGCGCCCTTGTTGGAGTGTCACTAGGCTAGTGGGCATCACCTTCTGGAGTATTGTCTTTTTTCTACTGGATTGATAACCTTGGTTTCTTAGTGAGGGAAAAACGTGTTGCTATATTAATCAAACCTTGCTCTTGGGGTTTCCCAACTGGCCGGTCATTTACTTCATCAACTACACGCCAACAAGTTCTCTGGCACTATTCATCACCGCGCCATCACTTGCCGCCACCCTTCCCGAGCTCCTCCTAGTCGCTGCCGCCGCTGCCTGCGGTGGTGGCGGCCCCCTGGTCGTCAAAGGCGACAGGGAAGAGGGAGGGCGCACCTAGATGGGCCAAAGCCACGCGGCGATGGACGTCATTGGGCGGTGCTAGGAGGCGGCAGCGGTGGCACATGGCGGGAGGAGGAACAAGGCTGGAGTTGGTCATGGCAGAGCACCTCGGAGCAGGTCAGAGCTGCGGTGGAGGCCGGCGCTCGGCGAAAGAACCAGGCGGCGTCTGGCGATGGCGCAGTTCGCTGGAGGCGGCGCAGGCCTTCCCAGGCTCAGGAGGGGGAGCTGGTGGCGCCACGGCCGCTGGCACTGGCTACTGGAGGCGGCCGAGGTCGCAGAGGAGCTGGTATCGGCAGCCATGGTGGTGGAGCTATGGGCCAGATCTGGGTCCAACAGGACCGATCTGGGTCCAACACTGCCCGATTTGGGTCTTTGGGTCTCTGCCGTTTCACAGCTATCTAGAGTGCGACAGCAGCGGCGCGGCAAGTCCTTGACCTGAAGGAGGTGGAAGATGGAGGGAGGTTGCGGGTGCTCACCCATGTCGGAGGAGGAAGGGTGTGCTCACGTCTGTGCGGGCTGCGGGTGTTCCACGACACTTTGAACATGATGATGAGGTGTTGCGGTGGCGGCGGTGTGAACAATGTGGATGCTTGCCTCATTCCGGTGGGTCGAGAGGGAGGTGTGCGGCGATACGGACGAAAGTCTTGCTCGCGTTCGATCAGTGCCGGCGACAACGGTGCCCATGGGTGTCATTCCCCTCCTTGGAGGCGTCGCCGAGGTGTGTTGACACCTCTCTCGCTACTTCTCCTGTTTGGTCGATGTCTCCGGGCAAAAGCTTAGGTCTAGAGTTGGATCGACGCGATGATGGCATCGTCCTTGACGTCGTCATTACTCTATTGGGAGCATCACATTTGGAGACACGACCTGGAGATTCCAGGCTGCCCTCGTCCGGTGCTCGCCGCTGTCCAAGGTTGTCCTTCAAGGGCGCAATGCACGCCATTGTCGATGAGTCCAAGACGATGCCTTCTCGGGGACGACCGAGTTCCACCATCTTTCTTCTTTGGATGGTGCGTCGACGAGGAGTGTCCATTTGGAGTTGTTGTTCTTTGGAGGCGTCCGACGTTGGTCGAGGCGCCGCTTTGTTGTATAGCTTAGGACAAGTTCTTTCATGTTGTGTTGTTGTTTTGTTGGCGTGGCTGTCTTCGGACTAGCCGGTCTGGAGTTGTTGCTACGCTTGTTGCTCACAGCAAGTGATGATATTCTTGTACTCAAACCTCTGCCTTTTATAAAATTATGGCAAACCTTTAGTGTACTCTCGTAAGAAAAAAAAAGATTGAGGAAGAGAATGTGTGCTAGAGATCTGCATATGACTTCAAAACCGCGACGGCAGACATTTGAGTCCTGGAGATCGTGGTCGCTCACTGTCACAAAAAAAAGGAGAAATGCAAACAAAATTGATATGATGTTACGATACATATCTGCACTCTGACGAACAGTCATCACTGCTTAAATCGAATGCAGATCACACATGCTCTGTTTCAAAATCCGAAGGAAAACTGATGAAACTCTCTGCTCACAATTCACGAGCAAACTAACAAAACCAGCTAATCTTGGAGCTTAATTAGCCAATACCTCTAGGTTCCGATTTCCCTTTTTCCCCAAAAAATTTATTAATCGCTTCTCTTATCTTCTGCTGCTGCTCCCCGAGCCGAGTCATCGCGCCTACGGCGAGACGAGCCGCCGGAAATCTCCTCGTTGTCGCCCTTCCACCCAGCCTCGGGCGCGAAAAGTGAGACCAACCTCGCCACGGCGCTCCGGACTGAATTGCCGCCGGCCGCCATGTCGTGGGCGCTCCCCTCCCTGACGCGCACGGACGTCACAGCGCTCGTCACGTGCCTCAGCCTGTGCGACATCAGGATCTCGAGGCGAACGTGCTCCGGCAGCCGCAGCGCGAACCGCTCCATCCCGCCGGCGCGCTCGTGCCCTGTCGAGTTCGACCGCGGCAGCACCTGACGCCCGGCCGCCTCGCGCCGCATCCCCACCGCGACGATCCTGATCTCCTCGTAGTCCTCGGCGTGGCGGATGGGGCCATCAATTAGCACCACCGTGTCGTGGACCGGCGGCGACGGCGCATCCAGCGGCGCCGGAGGCTGCAGCTCCTCCGGTGGAACCGGCGCCGGTGGGTCGAGGACGCTGGCGCGGCAGAGCGGGCACGTGACGTGCTTCTCGAGCCAGAGGCCGATGCACTCCGGGTGGAACGCGTGCGGGCACGTCGGGAGGAGGCGAAGGCTGTCGTCGTCCTCGAACTCCAGGAGGCACACCGCGCACTCGAGCGGGTCGCTCCGGCCGTCGCTGATCCGGTGCTGCTTGACATCCCGGTAGGAGACCAGCGGGAGCTCCGCGATCTCCGCGGCGTCGAGGCCCTCCTTGTGACGCGACCACTCCGACGCGGTGGACTCCGCGACCGGTGGCTCGTCCGGCGGCCGGAACAGGCGGAGGCAGGCAAACGCGAGGAGGACGACGAAGACGGGGAAGAAAATGGCCATGAAGAAGGAGATGGTCATCACGTCAGAGAAGCTCATGTGGTTGTCCGATGCCGAGCCTCCCGGCGGCTGCGCTGCCGCGCAGGATGCGATCGTTGTGAAAGCGATGGAGGCGACGCAACGGCGGCCGAAGACGGCCATTGCGCCGCGGCGGCTAGGGTTCTGGCGCAGCTGGGCCTGGTCGAGTTGGGTTTGGGTATCGGGGTCTCGAGGACTTTTGAAGACTACTAGGCTGTTGCGTGAGGTATAATACTACCAAAACATTCCGTTGAGATTCGTGCGCTTTGCGTCGCCGTGACCGTGAAGTATCGATGCGAAATGGTTTGACCGTATCTTTTGGATTATGTCGTGCACTAGGGGCCAAGAGTACGGAAATCGTCAATTTCCATGGGATTTTGCAAAAAAAAAAACTCAACGATTTTGTCTTTAGAAATGGTGAATTCGAAAACCCCGACGGTTGCTAGTGTTGAAAAGGTTAGAATTTGGCGATGGGCTTTAGTCAAATATTCCAATTAATTTTGGAAGATCTCACAAGTATTATTCACGTTTTCTTTTTACTAGCTTAATACCCATGCGTTGCTATGGGATAATAAATATATTATATACAAAGATTTCTTTGGATACCTGTGTCAAGTGCAATTATACAAAATTCTAAAAATGTTATACTAATTGGGACAAAAGTGACATACTTCAAACATTTCTTTCAACCTAAATAAGATAGTAATATGATAATCAGCGAAATCGATGAAGATGCACCTCAGAAACATATGGGGTTTTGTCGAGAAGGGTCGACATGACCTCAGGTCTAGAGATTGACATATAAAATTACAAATTAAAATGATGGAATTGTGTCGCATGACATGAACTCAGAATTAACCAAATCAGAAGTCTACAATTTTTTGAGTTAAATTTATGGTTTTTATTAACTATAGTTATTATCTCATATGCAAATGATGATCTTATCTAAAAAAATTGTTGCAGATTTTTTACAAAATTAAAAAATAGTTACATGTTGCCACACGTGATACCTTACATGCATGATGCATCCACGTATTGGCGAGCACACGTAGCGCTGACAAGTAGCCATCACAAATGATCTACATGTCCACAGCAGCGTGCTGTTTGGAAAAAAATACTCAAAGAAAAGTCGCGGCAGTTGAGCTGATGTTGACCTATGCCCATCTCGCCATGGTCGCTCCTCATCCCCGCCTCCTCCTCTCTGATCCATCTCTCAAGCCACCGACCTCTCCTTCTGATCTTCTCCCAGCCCCACGTCTCCATTAGAGGCCACCCTTTGACCTCTCCCTGGTGCCTCTTCTCTCCTACAGGTTCCATCGAGCTCCTCGCAGCCGATGTACGCGATCTGGTCAAGCTCCGAACAGCGCAGGTGCGCGACCTCATCAAGCTGGACCAGCACGCCTGGTCGCGAACCGGCCGGAGATCTCCCTCCTGCCCAGCCTCCCTTTTGGTCTAGCGTCTCCCTAACCTTCAGCTCCGCCTTCACAGAGCCCCCTCCCCCTGAGCTTCACCATGACCCAAATCCCCTGGCCATGGTCCTCGCTCTGTGAGCTCCCCCGTGGATCCACCCCGGCGGTGATCCCCTCGCCTCCGAAGTCGAGCACGAAGCTGAGGACCTTGCAGTGGTGAGTTCATGCAGGACGCGAGATCTTGTGGCAGCGCCTGAGTCAGGGTCGATTCGGACGGTGGCGGGCTTGATTGCGCCGGCTGCACAGATGGGACGGCCTCGTCAAAGGAGGTTATATCAGTGACTACAGGACGGGAGGAGACGACGTGCGCGGCTGAAGGACGGGGAGGACCTATGCTGTTGGCGGTCTCGGCGGGCGGGCCAGCGAGGCGGCGGTCTAGCACGGTGGTCCTCGGCTCCCGGTGCGAGGGCCTCGATTTCGACAGCTGCTGCATTAGGACACATCGCCGGTGGGTGTGAGAGGAAAATTCAACTGGGTGAGAGCTGCGAGGGTGCGAGGGGTATTTTGCAAAACAATGGACTGCGGGTTGATTTACCCTTTTTCGTGGACTAAAATGCAACGTCGCATTGCAATTTTATTGGTACAGATAAAGGTGGTTGAGAGCCATGTCTTCTGCATTGAAAAGATGCATTGATGTTTCTATTATTTTATTTAACAAAATTCTCACTAGAGCATGCATGAAATAACCCGAAGTCACCAGACGACACATACAAACTCGACAAAGGGAGAGATCTACACCCTGGAGAGATGGGTTAGCAAATGATGGCGGAGGCGACTTTCGGAACGTGTGCATAAGGCACTCTCTATTTTCGGCCGGTGAGCCAACGATGGTTGTGACTGGAGAAGAAGGCCATGTTTTTCCCCAATCTCAAACTAGTTGGTGGTGTGTTGTCATCTTGTTTAGCTGCTTCGGATGTATGTTTGTTTGTGAGGCTTTTGCATGTCGTTGAATAAATGAAATAAATGCCGGAGGTATCACTTGATACAAATGCCTGGTACCTCCCCTTTTCAAAAAAATCTTGGTTAATCTCTGTGTTTTCATGAATTTTAATCACATTAAATTAATGTGAAAATTACTAATAATTTCAACACTTATTGCATAATCTTCCATGTGTGCTTGTCTCGGGGGTGAGAACAGTTTTGGTTCCGCTAATTGCCTAGTGCTATGGACGAAGAGAAGCTGGGAGGTTAGGATGGGAATGGGCCTATGATGAGTGGATTTTATGTATTGTTTTGAGTCTAATATTTTATTATAAGATTTCCCATCACATGCTCCATCTAGTAATTATTATGCCTATTATATATGATGACATGTTTCCATTCATTTATATACGAGTTTTGCACATTTAGTAGTTTATAGAATTTTATTACTTTTCCTTGTTTTTTATGTATGTAGGTGTTCTTGATATTTTATGAACAAAGCACAGTGAAAGAAGCCAGAAAAGGCAATATGGAAGTGAACTTTTATGTATGCATACCGAGATGTTTATATTAAGTAAATAATGTTCGTGACTTCAAATGTAAGTTTGCATACTAAAGTTTGCATTAATTTGAAACCACGATAAAATTAAGGGATTTCTATTTTCGTGCTCTCAGGTCCTTAGTTGTGCTCAGTTTTCCCCAGCCACTTAGTTTTTCCTCAGTTTTGCCCAAGCCCTTGTCTGAAACCCTCACAAGGAGCTCGGACGGGAGGAATCCCGTTTAGTTGACCGTTGGTTGGTGCTGGCAAGTGGGGCCGCTGTTAGTGCCCCGCAGTGGACACGTCTCCACTTATCCAGATCATCATGGGACCCACAACTTATCCACGCTAGCACGCCGAACCCACAGCTTACCTAGGTGACCGTTGCAAAATGGGAGCCCGAGCCAGCCCCGCGCCCGTGCCCGTGCCATTGCTTCCCCTTTTTTCCCCGCGCCCCATTGTTCTTCTTCTCCGCCAGTGGCAGCCCTTCTCCGGCAGGTGGGTGATATCTAGTTTCTCTTCGACCTCCCGTTCTTCATGGCCGCAGTATGGACCCGTGCCTTTGACAAGATGCCCTAACTGCCCACGCCAGGAGCCTCTGAAGCGGTTGATCTGTAAGACGGACGACAACGGCAACCATGGACGTGAGTTCCTTGCATGCAAGAGCTTGCCATATAGAGAGGGGGATAAGGTTAGATCTCGCTCCAATTGCTCTGTTTTCTCTCAATTTTCTTGTTATTCCCTCGAATTTGGGATTTAGGGTTCACGTTGTTGTTTTTAGATCCTGAAGAAATGCAGGTATTTCGAGTGGATCGATGTGTACGTTCAGAGGCTTCAATTGCAGGAATCAATTGGCGCTATTGGGGAGCGCAATTTGGGAGGGGGGACTTGCTGTAGAGAATGCGGCGGAGAGAGGAGCCGTTCCGATTATGCCTAATGCTCCCAATGCAGAACTGGTGGAAGTGAAGGGAGAACTGAAGAAAATGAACACGCAGTTAAGACAGCTGATCGAGTTGAAAAAGCAAGCTAATCTGATGGCTAGTTGTTTTTTTGTTGTTGTATAATTGCGATCGGATTCTTATCATTGCTCATCAGGCGCTAGAAGTTGTTACAAGGGATCCCTTGTTACAAATCCATTATTCAGTTACATGTACTTATAGTTGTTTTCAAAGTTAGTGTGTGCATTCACCGAAATTACCAAAAAAAATAAGTGTTAGGGAATATAGGAATGCTAAAGATAGTTGATAATTGTTAGAGGGGTGACAAATAATGCATTCACCGAAATCCCACAAATATGTATGTCTCATGTTTATACCAAAATTATACCACTTTTGGGATGTTTCAAATAACCAAAACTATATCCCAAGCTATATTCCCTAAAAGAAAAGGAATGCTAAAGAAAGTTGATAATTGTTAGAGGGGTGATAAATAATCCATTCACCAAAATCCCCCAAATATGCCAAATATGTATGTCTCATGTTTCTACCAAAATTATACCACTTTTGGGCCATTTCAAATTACCAAAACTATATTCCCTAAAAGAAAAGGAATGCTAAAGAAAGTTGATAATTGTTAGAGGGGTGATAAATAATCCATTCACCGAAATCCCCCAAATATGCCAAATATGTATGTCTCATGTTTCTACCAAAATTATACCACTTTTGGGCCGTTTCAAATTACCAAAACTATATTCCCTAAAAGAAAAGGAATACTAAAGATAGTTGATAATTGTTAGAGGGTGATAAATAATCCATTCACCGAAATCCCTCAAATATGTATGCCTCATGTTTATACCAAAATTATACCACTTTTGGGCCGTTTCAAATTACCAAAACTATATCCCAAACTATATTCCCTAAAAGAAAAGGAATGCTAAAGAGAGTTGATAATTGTTAGAGGGGTGACAAATAATGCATTCACCAAAATTCGCAAATATGTATGTCTCTTGTTTACACCAAAATTATACCACTTTTTAGTTTAACATTTTTAGATCGTGGAAAATAATGCATAAATAGAGGGAATATAGTTACGTGGCAAACTCGTTATTGCACATAAATAGAGGGGTGGCACTGTCCACCGACAGAGAGAGAGAGAGGGGTGGCCACGAAGAGAGAGAGAGAGGGGTGGCCATGAAGAGACGGAGAGGGGTATACTGCTCGTTAGATCAGTGGATCAACGGTTGGTGGAGTCGATCTGTGTGACAACGGCTCAACCAATCAGGATAAGTTTGGGCTTCTGTGAGCATTTGTGACAGTACTTGAGGGCAAAACTGAGTAGTACTAAGAAACCAAGGGCACATAAATAGTAAATAGACTAAGGGATTCAAACAAAAGAATTACAAAATGAAAAATGCATGTTTTGTACAATATAATTCATATTGGGCTACATCAAATTATTTGCAATTCAAATATACATGAGTGTAACAATTATGGCCTCATTTAGATGAACTATGTGTTAGGAAAATGTTTTGCAGAGGGGTTTGAGTGGAAAACCATGCATCTTCATAGCTACTAGTGATTCTGAGAAGTGGCAATTTGTAGTAAAACTTGATTTATCTATGTTTTTTAAGGTTTCCTAGGTGGTAGGTTGCATAGGAAGACTCCATGTGACGAGGGTTAACTCGGCAAATGTCCTAAATGAAGGACTTAGGATTGGGGAGATAGGGCGTCGGATGAACTCGAAGGTAAAGTTAGTCAAAATAGGTGTATATCGAAAGTAAACTTGGATGTTGAACCTTGCTTGCTTTCAATCTATCCTACACCATCCCCTCCTGGCCCCTATATATAGGTGGCCAGGTCTCGAGGATCGGGTAGGGTCCGATACAGATTACAATATCGACATACGGTAAGAACTCGTATCTCGATTATTATTACAATTGGGCCTAGCTTAATGGGCCTCAGGGGTACTCAACTAGCGGGCTCTATTAGCTATACCCTTGTCAGTAGCCCCTGAGATTCTATCAGAATTGCAGATTTGGGTTGAATCTCTAATCTTTAAGTCTTCGACTTGATCAATTCTTCGACTTCTTCATATCTTCAAATCTTTGACTTGGTCTTTCGACTTATTTTTACGATAATATCTCGCAAGGGGTTTTGATGAACAAGCCTGACAACTCTGACGGATCAAGAGGTCAGCTAATTGCTGGAATAGATACTTGCCACCTACTTCAAATTCAATCCCCTTGGACTTGAATTCGGGATACTGGTCAAACCCATTCTTTTGCCGCATTTAGGGCTTACAAAGAATGAGTCCCAGTGGTTCTCACGGTACCCAGTGCGTCCACCAGGATTTTCTTTGCGTCGTAGAACAGATACATACTAGCAGAGCGCATCCATGTGCGTATACCAGGCCACACAGGACGGATCTCGGGGTCTTACCTTCGTGATAAATCACGGCATTCGAATTTTGTTGCGATAACGCAACTCGAGAATCACATGTCGCAGTCTAATTTTAACTAAAAATATTCGGATTATACAACCATAAAAAACTCGCTCCCGATGGGAGTAACGACGTTTCATCGCATATTCCTTCGCTTTCCGTGCTCCAGTGCTCGTTAATAAACATCGTCGAGTGCGCGCTCAGTGCTCCCGATGGGAGTAGCCCCCGAGGCTATTGTCGAACAAAACTGTTTTTCGAGTATAGGCTCAAATATAGTGTACTCCATCATCATGCTTCAACTCGAAATAGTTTAGCAATAATTTCATCGGGTGCGCGCTCATCGCTCCCGATGGTAGTAGCCCCAGAGGCTATAGTCGAATGCTTTCGGGTATAGTCTCCTAAATTGATTTTTGTATTGTCGGCGCCAATCTTGTGTCTTCTTTATCTTGCCCATCTTTATCCGGAATTCACCATATTCGATATTTGTTGAGTACATGCATCCGTCGAGTTGATTTTCATTATTTTATCTTCTTCGTGTCGTCAGTGGCCAAATTCCTCTATACGTCACTTTGGTTGGGCTTGAACCGTTTCGTGGGTAGTGCGGTAATTTTGGATTTCCCCGCCCATTAGTGGGCTGCCGCTTCCTCTCCTTA
Source organism: Dactylis glomerata (assembly GCA_007115705.1). NCBI lineage: Eukaryota > Viridiplantae > Streptophyta > Magnoliopsida > Poales > Poaceae > Dactylis > Dactylis glomerata. The sequence goes on along the minus strand of QXEO01001278.1, from coordinate 2,175,445 downwards.
CGCCACGTCTCAGCCCACGTTCCTTCTCAGAGAAGGTATATAGGGGGAGATTGGGGATTTGTACTATTTACCAGCTCTTTGTCTCTGCCACCGCCACCATTGGCAATCCTTGCGCCCTGCTCTTCGCGTGCATAGCCCCCGAGCGTCGATTCATAGATGCGCGTGAAACACCTGGCGGTAAAGATCAACATGGCCAAGGGGAAGGCAACGAGCTCCGCGACTAGCTGGGTGCCCTCTGCTGTCACACAGAAGGAGCTGGACAAGGCCAAGACAGATGGTCTCGTCTCCAGCAATGACTCCATCAAATTCCCGAGCACCGAACGGACCCCCAAGCCCCTGAGTGGCTATCGGGTGATGTTTCTTTCTTTCCTGCTCCGCGGACTCTCTTTTCCTCCCCATGAATTTCTTCGTGGGCTTCTTTATGTTTACGGTGTGCAGCTTCACCAGCTCATACCTAATTATATCCTTCACATTGCCTGCTTCGTGACTCTTTGCGAGTCATTCCTGGGGATCGAACCCCATTTTCTTCTTTGGAGATCCATCTTTTGGCTCCGCCCCAGCGTTTCCTTGGCGAATAAGCCTAAACTGGACGGGGCTGTCGTCTCTGTGCGCCCCGAGGCTCAGTATTTAGAGTTTTCCATATCTGCATCAGTCCAGGGTTGGAGGACCAAATGGTTTTACATCAAAGATCGTAAGGCCTCCTCCAAAGATGAGTATGGCCTAGCCCCCTTTGACGCCTCCAAAGAGTTGAAGAAATTGGCATCGTGGGATTCGCCTCCCACAGATGCTGAGATGGAGGAGATTGCTCCACTGTTGACCCACATCCAAGCTCTGAAGGAGGTAAAGGAGGTGCTTTGTCGGGTATTCAACTCATGGCGTTCTTTATGCAACGTCGAGTTCAACCCCTGCAGCATCGTCTTTCCAAACTTTGGAACTATTCTGGCTTGGTGGATTCTTCTCGCATCTCTGGAGATCTAATGGAGAAGCAGGAAGTCGACAAGCGAGTTAGGAGCCTCACCAAGCTCACCAAGGACCATGCAGTTGCAGACTTGGCTGCTGATTATTTCGACTCTGTGCATCCCCTACCCAAGGTACGTATTTGTTTGCATTGTATACTTGTTGTCGAATTCATTGGCTTCCAGCTGTGTTTATGCTTGTATCGAATACTTTTCTGACTTATTCGTTTGTAGGACCACCAATTCCTTGTTTCATGCCCTCCTCTTTCAGAGGAAGGGCCTCTTCCAGCTGATCTGGCCTCTACTATGTCTGAAGCCCCCGAGGCTGAAGAAAATCAGGACGGAGATGATGCCGAAGAATCAGAAGAAGATACCAGCTCGACGACATCGCCTCCTCCTGTGCTTTCTGAAGACACTGGTGCGGACAAGAAGAGGAAGCGTGTCGACGAGCTTACTTCATCGAGTACCTCCGTGCAGAGAACTGCGGCTAATGAATCCCCTGTTCTAGAAGAAGATGTTGAATTTTTTGACCTCATGGCATCGTAAGTGTTCTGCGAGTTCTATGATTTTGCTGTATTTGCTTTCTTCCTTTCGGGTTGTCTAAACCCTGTTTCCTCTTGTAGTGATGATGAGGAGCCGAAAAGGGATGTTGCGGCTGCTCCTTCTACTCAAGATGTAATTACTGATGGGCCTCTCATACAAGAGACTGAGCCGGCTGTGCAGGCGCCAAGGGCCACCAGAGCTTCTACCAAGAAGATTACTGCATCCTGAAGTACCAAGCGGTCAAAGAAATCCCAGGAGGCTAAAGTTTCCCTTGAAGCACACGAGCCCACAGGCTCCCCTGCCAATGTGAGTGGTTGCACTGTACTTTATCTTTCTTGCGCCTTCAATATACTTATGTGTTCCTCCCTTGGCAGGCTTTGATGAAGAAATTCGTCGCCTTGGGTACTGAATGTACTTAATACTTGAAGGCTGCGAAAGCTTCCGAAGGTTAATTCTTTGTCCTATCTTTGCTTGTCTTGTGTGCTTCTCTTTCCTTTTTGTTTGACTTCTCCTTTCCTTTCTTTGCTGGACTGCAGATGCTTTAGCATCAGCCAATGCTCGCATTGCATCACTGGAAGCCGAGCTCAGTGCTTCGCGGAGAGCCTTTGATGTTGCGACCGCTGCTAAAGCAAATGCTGAGAAGTCGCATAAGTCAGCACTGGCTAAGGTGAAGAAAGCGGAGAAGGCCTTGGCCGATGCTAACAAAGAGCATCTCCAGCGAGAGCAAGCCGTGGCTGAGCGGCTGCACACGATGTCTGCTGCTGCTGGAGGTACATACTCATCTTGTCCCCTTCTTCTACTGTTGTTGCTTTATTGCACTTGCTGATATTTTCCTTTCCTGGCGTTTTTCTATACCCTTTGTTGTACAGAATGTACCAAGGTGTGTTTGTCGACTCTGCAATCGGGCGATGATCCTCTTATGGCCGCGGTTAACTTACTCGAAGCAAATTGGATACCTGTCCAGGAGATCTTTGAGTTGGCGAACCGCGTTCTTATGCGGATGTTCGTCGGGTTGTGGCCCAAGCAAAAGGCAGAAGTTCTGAATAATGATTTGAAGAAACTCGCCGAAGCCTTCGATACTACTGACGACCCCGTCCTCCAGCTAAAGGGGCTTTCTTTGAAGCGAGGTGCTGAGGGTGCCTTTGCACTTTCCTATGCACATGGTGTAGATTTTGATTGGGAAAAGGTTAGCTCTCCTCATGGCCACACCCGCTCAGAGCTAAAGGCCTTTTTCGAGAAGGCGAAGAAGTTTGTGCCCGCCATAGTGTCGATTATTTCTCCTTTAGCGGCTTCTGTGGCTTCTTTTACGCCAACTTCCTCGACTCCAGTGATGGCTGATCCCGCGCCTCCTTCAACTGCTGGTGCTGATTTTGCCATGCCTTCCTCCACCACGGAGCAGAATGCTGAGGTGGTGTAGACTCGGCCTCTTGTTGTAATTTTCCATTTCTGCTTTTGATGTAAAAACCTTTAGTCGTGTGCAACCCGAGAACTTTAGTCAAAGGGTTTATATCTACGTAAATATGCTTCCTTTCTATGATAATTCATGTTAGCTTCTGAAATGCTTCTCCTTTCCTTTCTTTTGGCTTCTAGTCTATGCGTATTGGTCAACCTTCAAGTCGCGACCAGGCTCCCTCTTCTGCCGGTGCTTTTGATTCTAAAGTTTCGTCACCTCCTCGCCGTTGCTGCTAATGCGCTGAATATTCTTCAAGGATTTTAGATCTTGAGAACCACTTAACTTTAGCCAAACGCCAAGCGCAGATGACTATAGACAAAGCTAGCAAAGCTTGTGGTTTGATGAAGCGGATATCTATTCTTGATGATAAGGTGTCTAGTCTGGTGGCGAAGGTTGTGCACCATGAAGAGTGCGACTCTTTTGTCATCGGCATTATCGAGTCTGCTTGTGAGATGTTACGATGTAAGATTCCTTGCGACTTCTTTCTTTTCCTTTTGTTCCATTGCTGCTTTGTGATGTCTTTTGTCATTGATAAGGGTATAGCTAATAGAGCCCACTAGTTGAGTACCCCTGAGGCCCGTTAAGCTAGGCCCAATTGTAATAATAGTCGAGATACGAGTTCTTACCGTATGTCGATATTGTAATCTGTATTGGACCCTACCTGATCCTCGAGACCTGGCCACCTATATATAGGGGCCAGGAGGGGACGGTGTAGGCCAGATTGAAAGCAAGCAAGGTTCAACACCCAAGTTTACTTTCGATATGCACCTGTTTCGACTAACTTTACCTTCGAGTTCATCCGACGCCCTATCTCCCCGATCCTAAGTCCTTCATCTAGGATATTTGTCGAGTTAACCCTCATCAATTGGCGCCGACCGTGGGGACTCTGGGCGTTGGAATCATGAATTCGATGGCTTTTTCACTTTTAGCCAACAGCAGTGCAGGAATCGACGAAAGTCAAGAGATGGAGTTGACAATCGGAAGTCTAAGCATCTTAATCAGACCCTCGGGTTTGACCCGCCTCTCGGATTCGACGAAGCTAGATTCGTCGGCGAGTGAGCCCGAGACAGTAGCAATGATGGAATCAACTGAAGACTCTTCCAGCATGGTAAACTTGCCGGTCAGCTTAGGAGAAGTACAAATCGCAGAAGGCGATGAAATTTAGGAAAAACTCGACATGGAAGTAAAAGCGTTTAAAACGCACAATAGTACAAGGGACTTCGCCACTGGAAGTAGTGGCGTCTCCAAAAGAGTACACCAGTTATGCATCATTATCACTGAAGCAGAAAAAGAAAATAATAAAGAGGGAAACGAAGGGGTCGACAGGCAAGTCGACAAGATAAGGGAGCACAACAAAAAGGAGAAGGAGAAAATTCACGTCTCAGCCGAAGAGTGGAGGATCATCATGTCAGCTATTAATCATGGCACAGAAGTACCCGAAGGATCAAGAAGAGAAGTTCTAATGGGATATCAGTATGCATTACACCAGCACAAGAAGAAACTAAGAGAGGAAAGAGACATGTTTGTGAGAAGTCGAGATAATAACAGTATGTCAAGGGAAGAGTATTGGGATGATTATAGTGATTCAGAGTACAGCAGGGAAAGGCGCAGAGACCCAAAACACAACAGAAGGACAGCGGCGCAGAGTAGAGAGGAAAGGTACTCAAAAAGTATGACTCCAAAGCTAGAGGAGGAGGAACAAGACTTTGTACAAGAAACATCAGAAGCAGCGCTGATAACAGCACAGGCATATCTACTAACCACGTGGCCAGAACCCGGAGATCCACGGGAAGACATGCACCAAGCCGCAATACAAAGCCTCAGGATAGTGGAAGACAAAATCATGGGAAAAGGTCCAGAGGCAAAGTCGACAAGCTACAAGGAAAGGCGAAAGGAGGAGTTCAAGCACAAAATCACACGAAACGAGTCTAGTGAATCATCAGAAGAAGAGAGGCAACAAAAGAGGGAGGAGGACACAAGAAATATAATAGCGCAGGCTCGAGTAAATAAATCGCGCCACGCCTGGAGGGAAGAAAATTATGAGGACGACGAAAAAGAGATGGGCGCGTTGTGCTTTACCTGCAGGGTTCGCAAAACGCGGTACCCAAAGGATTCAAGTTACCGCACGACCACCAAAAATATGATGGGTCGCAAGAACCTACCCTATGGTTATCGGATTACTTGCAGGTAGTACAGATATTAGGGGGAACAAAAGCGACAGCAATGCAAAGTTTGCAATTACACCTCACCGGCGCAGCACGGTCCTGGTTGAATACCCTACCCAATGAATCCATCGAAAGCTGGGGAGAACTCGAAAGCCAATTCGTAAGAGATTTCTGCTCGACATATAAGCGCCCAGCGTCACTGGAGGAAGTCAAAGCGTGCGTACAAAGGAAAGGCAAAACTCTACGTTCTTATATACAATGATAGAGTGTAATCAAAAACTCAGCAGAGGACGTCTCCGACAAAAGAGCAATAGACGCTTTTTTGGCTGGCCTTCGTCGCTCAGACCTCGTGGAAGAGATAGGAAGAACAAGGCCAACAACAGTAGCCAAGTTAATGGAAGAAGCAAACAGATTTGCTGACGGAGAGGACGCATATAACAACGAAAGAGGACGCTCACCAGAAGTCGACAGAACAAGTAGACAGAGGAGAAGACACCGCAACAGGGATAACCAAGGAAGGCGAAATGAGGTAGCTGCGGGGTACGAAGCAAAGGAAGAGGAAGGTTATGAAAATAGGAAGTTTCAAGCAAAAGGAGTAGAAAAACCAAGATACTCCGGCCCTTCGGCCGAAGACATGCTATATGGACCTTGTCGAATCGACTACACGTATCTTGATGGAAAGAGAGTCTCAAACCACCAGATAAAGGATTGTAGAACTTTCCTGAGGTTACAAAGCGCCATGGGTTCAAGCCAAGGGGGATGGCAAGGAGAAAGATACACAAGTCAAGGATATCAAGTACAAAGGCTAGCAAGGCACCTAGAGTCGAAAGTTTACATATCGGCAATGATTCAACTGGTGCCTAAATCAAAGAAAGAGCAAAAGAACATATCCAGGCAAGTAAACCTAGCAATATCATCACCACCAGCCACTACGGAGTACTTACAGTGGTCAGATCAACCAATTAAGTTCAGCAGAGCAGACCACCCAAGGAAAGTTCCCAGGCCGGGCCACTCGCCAATGGTGTTAAAAGCGCAGATAGGAGGGTACGACATCGGGAGAGTATTCATGGATGCAGGAAATGGCATAAACCTAATATATGTAGAACTCTAAAGGCAATGTGTATCTTATTGTCAAACCTGAAGCCAACAGATTGTTCTTTTCATGGAATAGTACCAGGAGCCGCAAATTACCCTCTGGGGAAAATAGAACTCGACGTCTGCTTCGGTAGTAGCAGCAACTATCGCAGGGAGAAGTTGGAATTTGAAGTTATGGACTGGCCCTCACAGTACCACGCAATTCTAGGGCGCCCAGCATTTGCAAAGTTCATGGCAGTACCTCACTACGCGTATCTAATGCTAAAAATTCCAGGACCCAAAGGAACGATTACAGTACAAGGGAGCTTCAAAGTAGCCAACACTTGCGACAAAGAATTCAATAGAATGGCACAAACTTTTGGCATGATAGCAAAATATGAGAGACTGAAAGGAGAAACCGATCATAATGTGCTACCCGACGTTGGACGATCCCTGCCAGATCAGGCTTTCGACACAACTCAGGACTCGAAGAAAATCTAGGTCCACCCTACGGACCCGAACAAGACAACATCGATTGCGGTAAACCTAGATCCCGCATAGAAAAGCGCGCTCATCGAGTTCCTCCATGAGCGCTAGGAAATCTTCACCTGGTGTCCTTCAGATATGCCAGGGGTTCCCAGGGAACTCGTCGAGCACGCATTAAATGTAGATCCTAAAGCAAAGCCAGTCAAGCAACCATTGCGATGATTTGATGAACCCAAAAGGAAGGCGATAGCATCAGAATTGCACAGGCTAGAAAATGCCGGATTTATCAGAGAAATAAAAACTTTGAGTTGGGTATCCAATCTAGTCATCGTACCCAAGAAAAACACAGACGTACAAAGAGTGTGTGTCGATTACACATCTCTCAATAAGCACTGTCCAAAGGATCCCTTTCCTCTACCCCGCATTGATCAGATAATTGATTCAACAGCGAGATGTGCAAGGCTTTCCTTTCTGGACGCATATTCTGGTTACAACCAGATCAAGTTGAAGAAAAAAGATGAAGAAAAGACAGCTTTCATTACGCCATATGGGGTGTTTTGCTATCAAGTGATGCCTTTCGGCCTAAAAAATGCAGGAGCAACTTATCAATGGATGATGCAACACTGCCTTGGGAGCCAAATAGGACGCAACATCCAAGTCTATATTGACGATATAGTCATTACCACAAGAAAGGAGGAATCCCTAATCAATGACTTGGCAGAAACCTTCGACAACTTGAGCAGGTACAAGCTTAAGCTTAACCCGACAAAGTGTTCTTTCGGCGTATCGGCAGGACAACTTTTAGGGTTCCTGGTGTGAGCACGAGGAATAGAGGCGAACCCAGAGAAGATCCAATCAATTTTAACAATGGGGAATCCCATGAAACTAGACGACGTACAGAAACTCACAGGACGTGTCGCATCACTAAGTCGTTTCGTTGCTCGATTGGGAGAAAAAGCACTCCCTTTCTATGCACTTATGAAGAAGTCAGATGATAAATTTGAGTGGACAGAAGAAGCAGATGCAGCTTTTGCGCAGCTGAAAAAAGTGCTTTCTACGCCACCAGTGCTGGTCGCACCAAAAGAAAAAGAGCCACTACTACTTTACATCGCCGCAACCCATCAGGTGGTGAGTACAGTATTGGTAGTCGAAAGAAGTGAAGAGGGAAAAGCCCACGGTGTCCAGAGACCGGTATATTTCATCAGTGAAGTACTTTCTCCGACAAAATAGAGGTATCCGCACTATCAAAAACTCGCATATAGTATCTTTACAACAGCATGAAAATTACGACAATACTTTGCAGTGCACCCAATCATAGTGGTGAACGAAGCACCACTATCAAACATATTGAACAATCCTTCAGCAACAGGACGTGTCTCTTTATGGGGAATTGAATTATCTCCCATGGACATCACGTATGAAAAAAGAAAGGCGATCAAGTTGCAAATCTTGCCAGATTTCACAGCAGAGTGGTTGGAGTTACAGAGCACAGGACCGCCAGATTTATCGAGTGACTGGACAATGTACTTCGACGGTTCTAAAAGAATCCAAGGCGCAGGCGCAGGAGTAGTCTTGATATCACCACAAGGCGACAAATTGAAGTATGTTTTAAGGATGAGTTTTCCGCAGGCCTCTAATAATGAAGCAGAATACGAGGCTTTACTGCACGGAATGAAGATGGCCAAGGCGTGCGGAGCAACTCGCTTAAAAATATCCAGAGATTCAAACCTTGTCGTCCAACAAGTTATGAACAGATGCGACACAATCAATGACAACATGATGGCCTACAAGAACTTATATCACTATCTCGAAGGAACATTTGATGGGTGCGAAGTCTCACATGTCAGCAGAAATAGCAACGAAGAAGCCAACACTCTAGCAAATATTGGGTCACAGTGCCTACCCGTGCCATCTGGAGTCTTCTGGGAAGAAATAGTGGAAAGGTCGATAAAAAGCGTCAAAAGTTCGACTACTGCAGTAAGCTCGGGGGCTGATGCGAAAAATGACAAGAGCACACCAGAACCCGAGGAAGTCATGATGATAGAAGAAGCCTGGATGTAGCCATATCTCGCATACATGATAAATAAGAAGTTACCAGAAGATGCAGTGGAAGCCAAAAGAATAACTCGATGATCAAAAGCATTTGTCGTATTGCAGGGAAAATTATACAAAAAGAGCATAACTGGCGTTTTGCAGCGTTGCGTAACACCTCAAGAAGGACAAGTAATATTAAAAGATATACACGCTGGAGTATGTGGCCATCATGCTAGCAGCAGGGCAATCGCGGCAAAAGCGTTTCGAGCAGGATTCTATTGGCTAACAGCCATCGAAGACGCGAAAGATATAGTTCAGAAGTGTGACGCATGTCAAAGATTCACGTCTCGACCACACGCGCCAGCAGTAGAGTTACAGCCAATACCATTGTCTTGGCCCTTTGCACAATGGGGCCTCGATATGGTAGGAAAGTTGCACAAATCCTGGCCAGGAGGGCATGTCTACATGTTAGTGGCAGTCGACAAATTTACCAAGTGGGTAGAAGAGGCCCCGGTAACAACTCAAGATTCGACATCAGCAATCAATTTCATTAAGTCAATAGTATTTCCCTTTGGTGTACCATACAGTATCATCACGGAAAACGGGACAAACTTCACTTCAAAGGAATTCAAGAATTACTGCGAAGGTTTGGGAATCAAACTCAAGTTTGCATCCGTAGCACACCCGAAGACGAATGGGCAAGTCGAAAAAGCCAATGGCCTAATATGCAATAGGATAAAAAAGAGGCTCTTAGCACCTCTCGAGAAAGCCAAGAGCACTTGGGTAGAAGAATTGCCCTCCGTTCTTTGGAGTCTAAGAACTACACCTAATGCAGCTACTCAAGAAACTCCCTTTTTCCTGGTCCACGGCGCAGAAGCCGTGCTTCCAGTCGAGATTACACACGAAGCTCCAAGAGTGATGGCATATGATGAAGTAACCTCAATAGAAGCGCTACAAAACGCCATTGATGCACTGGACAAAGCAAGAGATAAAGCACTGGAAAGAGCCACACAGTATCAACAGAGCTTGCGAAACTACCATAGTAGTCGAGTTTGTCCGCGATCCTTTGTGGTGGGAGATTTAATCTTACGACTCAAGCAGGATAGCCATGGCAAGTTAGAGTCCCCTTGGGTGGGACCTTATATCATCACAGAAGTAATACCAGGAGGAGCTTATCAACTACAAGACAAGAAAACGGGAAAAGACGAGAGCAACCTGTGGAATGCGGAGCAGCTATGGCGTTTTTACGCATAGAAGAAATCTAGTAATATCAGTAACTTCGAGTTGACCCTTTGAACCCAGAACATGAGGCCACAGGTCGGGTTTCTTGGGTTAACTCGACAAATTGTACAAATATTTTAATTTTCCACTCGGGGGCTTCAACCCTCGGGTCGTGCGAAAGAAAGTTCGATACAATATGGAGATCTTTAAAGACATACTACTAGGTTGTGAGACAGCCCGATATTTCTTCAAATGATATGATTGGTTCAAAGGAACCCGATAATATATATAGCATACCTCGGAATGACGATTTGGTCCCATGCTCTAACAAATACAAGCATAAAAACCAAATACGATTATTCATTACAACTAGCACGGCAACAAGGCAACTCAAAAAGGAGATTACATAAGGAGATTCTAGTGGAAGTGTACTTCAGCCTCGTACTTCTTCTGGCATTGAGTACAGCCGAAGATCTTCACATCAAACTTCGACGTACCAATATGATAGTCAAAGGACATGAAGAAACCTCGCTGGATGTCGTGATCATCCACAAACTGGGACCAGCCGCCCTTGAAGTATTGTTTGCCAGCACCATCATACCAGACTTCCACCTCGTAGGGAGTTCCTTCCCCAGAATGTTCACGAAGAATTGCTTCACGCAACTCCCGCCCATCCATGAACTTGGTGAACTTTAGCGGCAGCCGTTCAATTTCACGGCACTGCGCGCTGGCAATACAGAAAAATGAGTATATCCTCGGCTAAGGAGGAGAGGTGTTACCAGGAGGTGCGCTTGGACCTGGGATAGCGCAAGGCACCTTTGGTTTATTCTTACTCCCGACTGGGCGGTCGGGACGCCGTTTCACCGGAACGGACGATGAAGATCCTACAACATCTGGTGCTGTCTTATTCTTGCTGCCACGAGGGCGGCCGCGACCCCGCGGCGCCGTCGGGGAGCCGAGGTTCAGATGGGACCCATCTGCATCAGCCATGGAGACAAGTGGGCAGAAAAGAAACCCTAGATGAAGAAGAAGATGATGCGGTGGAGGAGGAATCTGTTTAGGGTTTTTACCCTCGCCAAGTGTGCTTTATTTATAAGCACATAGTAACGGGCCTCCGTGAAAATGAGACCCATAGAATATTTACAAAGGAGTTAAATTCTGCACATAGCAGACGATAATAAAAAGAATATCAAAGAAAGTACGGGAAACCTCGCCTTGGACTCGGGGGCTTATGACTTAACGGGAAAAAGAAAAAGTAATGAGTGTGCTAGGAAGAATTTATATCCTTTGAGCCTATACCCGGGAAAAATTTCTCGGCTATAGCCTCGGGGGCTACTCCCATTGGGAGCGCTGAGCGCGCACCCGATAGAGAATAGAAAAGTAGCAACAAAGATGAAGAAGTTACGGTTAGAGAGTTACTGGATATGGTACGAGTCGCCAAACATTTTGACAACAATGAAACTTTGACTACATAGTCGATGAAATATAGAGCGATTACTCCCATCGGGAGCTACTCATGAGAAGTTAATATAAATTCAAAAGATTTTGGATATTTCATCAGTCAAATAAAGACTGCGACATATGATTCTCGAGTTGCGTTATCGCAACAAAACTCGAATGCCATGATATTATCACGAAGGTAAGACCCCGGGATCCGTCCTGTGTGGCCTAGTATACGCACATGGATGCGCTCTGCTGGTATGTATCCGTGTCTATGACACGAAGAAAATCCTGATGGACGCACTGGGTGCCCTGAGAATTACTGGGATCCATTCTTTGTAAGTCCTAAATGCGGCAAAAGAGTGGGTTTGACCGGTCTCCCGAATTCAAGTCCAAGGGGATTGAATTTGAAGTAGGTGGCAAGTATCTGTTCCGGCAGTTAACTGACCTCTTGATCCGTCAGAGTTGTCAGGCTTGTTCATCAAAACCCCTTGCAAGATATTATCATGAAAATAAGTCAAAAGACCAAGTCGAAGATTTGAAGATATGAAGAAATCAAAGAACTGATCATGTCAAAGACTTAAAGATTAGAGATTCAACCCGAATCTGCAATTCTGGTAGAATCTCAGGGGCTACTGATAAGGGTATAGCTAATAGAGCCCGCTAGTTGAGTACCCTTGAGGCCCGTTAAGCTAGGCCCAATTGTAATAATAGTCGAGATACGAGTTCTTACCATATGTCGATATTGTAATCTGTATCAGACCCTACCCGATCCTCGAGACCTGGCCACCTATATATAGGGGCCAGGAGGGGACGGTGTAGGCCAGATTGAAAGCAAGCAAGGTTCAACACCCAAGTTTACTTTCGATATACACCTATTTCGACTAACTTTACCTTCGAGTTCATCCGACGCCCAATCTCCCCGATCCTAAGTCTTTCATCTAGGACATTTGTCGAGTTAACCCTCGTCAGTCATCTTAGGTACTTGTTTGGATTTTGCTGCTGAGGCTCGTCGGGTTGCCGAGCGAAATGCGGCTCTGGAAAAAATGTCAGAGGGTATTGATAGTTTGTGGTCTGATCCTCGACGCCGCCGTGCTATCGTATTGCTCCAGGACCGCGCCCAACATATCGGAGAGTCAGTTGATGGTTGCCAAAGAGCTCTCATAACCATGCACTCTGTCATGCTTCCTCGCAATCCTCTACCTGGAAGTTTTCCGCTACTACTCGACGCTTTTAGATCCAGTCAGTGTATTCATCGGCTGATAGAACTGAACTTAGTGGCAGGTGCCAATTTTGCTCTTGGGTGGATGCGTAAGTGGCACCCAAGACTCAATTATAGTTCTATGTCGCTGAGCTATCCTTCAGGTGGAGCTAGTCTGCGAGTACATCTGGAGAATACCTTGCAGCCTGCTCGAAGGATTATAGCTAGGCTGCTGCGGGAGGATGCCGCATTTTTCCGCGAGTATCACTATTTAGATCTTTTAGGTGTAGACTTCTGATAACCCGATGTTGTAATACTCGTGTATATGTGAAACGCGAGAGTTTCTTATTTTGCGACTGTATGTCTGAAATTTGTTCTCAGAGCGTTTTGTATGATTCATGCGTTTGCCGCATTTTTCTTTTGAGAGACTCGTAAACTCGAATATGAGGAACATTTTGTCTTTATTATACTTGCAATGTAAGATACATGGGGTGACCCAAGAGATCCGGCCTATGACCTGTGTTCTGGATCTAGAGGGCATTGCCCTGGGATAACTCGTGGCTTTTACAGCCTTATTCTTATACTCTACTTTGTTGTTCTTAATACTTATGCCGTCGTGGCCTTCTCTTCTTCTTCTATAGTTTTGTCTTCTCCTGATGCTTCAACTCGTGGTTTCTTCATCTCTGGCTCTGCAGTACGTCCTTCGGGTAGCTTGTTGCCTTCCGTAGTCGTGCTTTTCACCTTCTCTGCATAGTTGGCTATCATGCCAAAGTTTTGCGCCATCTTGTGGAACTCCTTGTCGCATAGGTCTGAAACCTCGAAGCTTCCCTTTACTGTGATGATTCCCTTTGGTCCTGGCATCTTGAGTACTAGATACGTATAGTGAGGTACTGCCATGAATCGCAAAAACGCGGGTCGCCCGAGGATCGCATGATACTGAGATGGCCAGTCCATGACTTCAAATTTGAGCTTTTCTCTTCTGTAGTTTTGTCAGTTGCCGAAGCAAACGTTGAGTGCTATCCGACCTAGTGGATAATTGGCACTTCCTGGTACGATCCCATGGAAGGAATAGTCTGTTGGCTTCAGGAACTCTAGTGATATATGCATTGCTCTGAGCGTTTTCGCATATATCAAATTGATTTCGCTTCCCGTGTCCATGAATATTCTGTCGACATCATACGTGCCGATTTGAGCTTTGAGTACCAGAGGCGCGTTTCCTGGCCGAGGTACTGTTATAGGGTGATCTTCTCTGCTGAACTCGATTGGTTGTTCTGACCAGTGTAGATATTCCGTTGTAGCTGGAGGCGAAGTAACTGCTAGATTGACTTGTCGGGTAATGCTTTTTTCTTCTTTGTTCGACTTGGGCATGGGTTGTATCATTGTTGTAATGTGCCCCTTAGATGGAACGTACCCTCCATCGTCATCGCGTCCCTGGCTTGGCTGGTCTTGTCCTTGAGGAGCTCCATTGTTCCCTTGTTGATTTGTGGGAGGTTTGTTGTTTCCTTCGTATTGATGCTTGCGGTGGTGTTATCTTTTCACCGTCCAGTTGGGAACCCCAAGAGGAAGGTATGATGAGTATAGCAGCAAGGTTTTTCCCTCAGTTAAGAAACCAAGGTTTATCGTTCAGGAGAGGAGCAGACAAACGACTGAAGGTGATGCTTGCTAGCTTGCGACAGCTATGGACAATTTATAGGGCGCCTCATCCAAGCTTTACTTTGCTAGCTGCAACGCGGAACCTGCACATAACACAACCAAATACTTTGTTCCCAACTTACGATGAGGTTGTCAATCTCACCGGTTTGCTTGAAACAAAGGGTATGAGCGTATCGAGTGGAAAGTGATAATAGTATGCGAGTAAAGTAAACAGTGCAAGTAAAGTAAACAGGTGATAGCAATATAAAGTAAATAGGACCGGGGTCCACAGTTCACTAGCGGTGTCTCTCCATAAGATAAAATAATGCATGCTGGGTAAACAAATTACAGTTGGGCAATTGATAGAATAAAAACAACGTGCATATGATGAGAGGATCACTATGAGAGTTACTTTGGGCATTACAACAAAATACATAGACCGCCATCCAACTGCATCTATGACTAATAATCCACTCACGAGGATATCGTCTGAACACCCCATGAGTATTAAGTTGCGAATAACAGATAACTGCATTAAGCAAAGTGTGTAATGTAAACAAAGCTTATACCCTCGAGCATATGAATGTTGTTTTCCCCCTAGTAGCAACAGCACATCTACAACCTTAGAGGTTTCTGTCACTCCCCCAGATTAAATAGAGGCATGAACCCACTATCGAGCTTAAATACCCCTTCTTGGAGTCACTAGCAACTACTCGGCCAAGATAGCTACTAACAACGGAGAGCATGCAAGATCATAAACAACATAGAGATAACAAAAGATAAAATTTCAGTACTTCAACTCAAGCATAACACTAATATTCATCGGATCCCAACAAACCAAACATGTAGAATTACATAACGGTGATCTCAATCATGTAGGGCAGCTCATGAGATCTAAACATGAAGCACATGGTGGAGAAGATAACCATCTAGCTACTGCTATGGACCCATAGTCCAAGGTAGACTACTCACTCATCGCTCCGGAGGCAAGCATCGCGATGAAGAAGACCTCCGGTGGTGATTCCCCTCTCCGGTAGGGTGCCGGGAAGAGCTTCTGGACCCTCCCGATCTTCGAATCGACGGCGGCGGCGGATCGCGATGTGTTCTGGAAAACTGATCGGGGTCTTAGGTTTTTCTCATCGGGGGGTCTTTATAGGCAAAGGGGCATCATCAGAAGTGGACCGAGGCGGTCTCACACATAGGGGGTGCGGCCAGGGGCCAGGCCACGCCGCCCTGGTGTGTGGCCCCTCGTGGCCCCACTCCAACTCCTCTTCGGTTCTCTGGAAGCTTCGGTAAAATTCTGGGTGACTGGCTTTGGTTTCGTCCAATTCCGAGAATATTTCCTGTGTAGCTTTTCTGAAACACAAAAACAGCAGAAAACAGGGAACTGGCACTGTGGCGACTTGTTAGTAGGTTAGTTCTGGAAAATGCATAAAAGTGCCACGAAGTGTAATGAAACACCAAGCAAATGGTGTAAAAACAAGCATGGAGCATCAAAAATTATGGATACGTTGGAGACGTATCAGCATCCCCAAGCTTAACTCATGCTCGTCCTCGAGTAGGTAAGTGATAACAAAAGAAATAATTTTTGAGGTGACATGCACCTACACAATCTTGATCATCTATGTAAGCGTTGTGAGCTGGGATCAAAAGAACTTAAAACATGGGCATGAAAGACATATTCTTGATAGAAGAAACTTAGCAACCATGTTATAAACATGAAAATGAACACAAACAAAAGATCATGAAAATAGAACAATGAAAGTCAAACATGTGTTCAAATCATAAGGAAAAACATACAAATGGTTTTCAGCTTGTCCTTCATAGAGAGCAAAACATAAATGCATAGGACACCTTCAAGTTTAAGAGGGCGACTAGATACAAATAATTTGAGAACAAGTGAAACCAACAATATGAATCAATCAATGAAAACTTTGGGACAATGCACATTATACTCAGAATGACAACTATGCTCTCTTAATGGTGCATAAAGATAGAAGGTGGTGACTCAACATAAAAGTAAAAGAAAGGCCCTTCGCAGAGGGAAGCAGTGATTGCAAGTTTTATAACCTTCAAAAATTATGGTACTTATTGGCTTTGAGCTCTCATTGCCCCCATTAAAAGCATCTTGAATGGTTAAAGTTAATGCGAGAACACTTATGCTGCATATGCTTGACAAATCATAAGTTGAAAACCTCGTGTCCCGTGAATACGAGTACCCAAACCTCATGCTACTTTACTTAGAGTCCCAAGCAAGCTCTTGTCATTGTAATTATATACGTATCATCGAGAACCGCCAATGGGGTACCTCCGTGCCTGATGACATGGAACAAGCCCACATCAAAATGACAGGACAAGCAGACAATGAACACCTCGACATCTCTTTTGTTTACCATTTGTATAGCTTTTTATTTTGAGATGCGTCGTCGATTGTCCACTATGGGCATGCTGCAAATTTCCACCATGAATTATGCATGGCTTAGATTGGAGGCACAGGTGTTTCTCTAACACATATACAAACTCTATGATCCCGCAAGATTCCCAATTCATTTCACACCGCGAGTATCCATAAACAAAAGATCATGATATCAACTCAAATAAGAAGTGCAATGTTGAAAGCTTGCCCCATGACGGCATGGCTGGGCTAGTCTCCAACTTACAACTTGCAAGCATAACAACTCAACATAAGAGACCACAATGTCAAAGTTTTAAGAACGAGAAAAAAGTAAAGTGTGCCTTCCGGTTCGTGAGAGCTTTACTGACCAATTTTCGCATAACACTGGTAAGAGTTTAATTTGAAGAGTAAATAAAAGCAAGTCAAATTTACTTGGAATAGCAAATTACTAATAGGTATGTATGGTGGACACTTTGACAAAACTTGGTTTTTAGGAGTTGGATGCATGAGTAGAGCTCATACTCAGTACAAGGCGAGGGCTAGCAAAAGACTGGGAGCGACCAACTAAGAGAGCAATAATGGCCATAATCATGCAAAGCGACAAAGCGACATTAAAAGAAGCATAAGATGGCATCAAAAGTCAAAAACTAAATGATCATAGAGGCTATTGGCGACTTTGTAAGAGTCTAACATGTGTGAGCATGCACCAAGTCAACCCAAGTAAAGCATCAAGGAGAAAACCAAAATAATGCTTCCAAACGATAAAAACAACGCATGATTCTTTTCAAAGGCTCATTAAGAAATCTCAGTTATTCGAGACAAGTCATGATACAGCAAAACCACTAAGCATACTATCAAAAAGATATCAAGCACGACATGCAAAAGCCTAAGCCGCAGTCTACACAAGCTCCTTCTTGTACCACTTTTTTGCATAAAGCGTTTTCTCTTTTCCAACACCATTCAAACTTTTTATAAACACCTCTTTTGATGAAAACCAATAAAGATCAGAGGCAAAAATACACCTTGATGAAAAGATATAACAAGATCTGAACACAAATCAAGGCGAAAATCGAAAGCTAAACGCAGTTCTAGAAAAAGAGAACACTCGTTGAAACGAATAGAGTGAAAAACAGAGTGTTCTTGGCAAATGAAAAGCAAGGCAACTTCTCTAAAAGAAATTTGTTGGGGTCCAACCATTTATTGCAGCAAACAAAACTAAACTAAACTGAAAACTAAAAACAATTGATGCTCCAAGAAAAACGCATAATGCATGTAGCAATAAAAATATAGTGTCTTGAAAGGTGACCTGATTTTTGCCGATGAAGAAGGGGTGCCTCGGGGGCATCCCCAAGCTTTGACGCTTGTACTTCTTGAATATTTCTTGGGGTGATGCATGGGCATCCCCAAGCTTGAGATTTTTTCCATTCTTCAACTCATCTCATCACTCTCCGATCCCTACACTTGAAAACTTCCTTGATACAAAACTAAACACAAATCTATTAGCAACATTAGTGTAAGCATAACATAGAATCAACCCTTTTTGCTTCAGGTTTCAACCTAAAACCACCACATATAAAGCACATACTACTGTAGCAACTTCCCCAAAAGTTCCGTGATCAAAAGAACTCAAAAAGAAAGCGATAAAGCGGCAACGAAAATATTGGCAGAAATCTGTCAAAACAGAACAGATGATAAAGGTCGAATTTTTGAGGTGTCTTCTGTTGCTCAAATCAAAAAGTGTTCAACTAATTAAAGTTTGGATATAACCTGGGGCATATGCACAAGAAATCTCAGGTCCAAAATATATACAGAGAATTTTCACGAATTTTTACAGTGCAGCACCGAAAACAGTTTCAGGACAGCAACATCCCCAAATCTTACCTCACTCAAATTAGAGGCTTCTCTTGGCACAAAAACGAAATAAAAAGGATAAGGAGAGGTTATTATAGTAGTAATAACTTCCAAGACTCAAATAAAAGAAAAAACTAAATGTAAAAACATTGGGTTATCTCCCAAGAGTGCTTTTCTTTAACGCCTTTGAGCTAGGCGCAGAAAATTGCGAATCAAGTAACATCAAGTGATGAAGCATCAAGCTCATAATTTGCTCTAAGAATAGTGTCAAAAACTAATTTCTTTCTCTTTCTAGGGAAGTGTTCCATACCTTTCTTGAGTGAGAATTGATATTTGATGGTGCCTTCCCTCATATTAATGATGGCACCTACAGTTCGAAGAAAGGTCTTCCCAAAATAATTGGACATGAAGCATTGCATTCAACATCCATGACAAGAAAATCAACGGGAACAAGGTTATTGTTAACCACAATAAGAACATCATTAATTCTTCCCAAAGGTTTCTTCTTAGCAACATCAGCAATAGGACATCATAACAACACTTTTCAAGCGGCGGTAAATCAAGCATGTCATAAATTTTTCTAGGCATAATAGAAATACTAGCACCTAGATCACATAAAGCATGGCAATCAAAACCATTAACATGCATATCAATGATGGGCTCCCAACCATCTTCTAACTTCTTGGGAACAGAAGCTTTTTGCTTCAACTTTTCATCCCTAATTTTCATAAGAGCATTGGTAATATGCTTAGTAAAAGCAACATTTAAAGAACTAGCATTGGGAGTCAAAGCAAGATTTTGCAAGAACAAAATAACTTCAGATATATTGCAGCCATCAACATCAAAATCATTAAAGGAAATAGAGCTATCATCTCCTACACTCCGAAAAATTTCAGCACTCTTTTGAGAAAAAGTTTTAGCAGTTTTAGGCTTTTTAACACAAGGAGTGGGAGTTTTATCTACACCAATCAAAGTAAGAGGATTGCTAGCATTAGGAACAACATCATTAGAGGTAGTAATAGTATAAACTTTCATATTCCTAGCAATCTCGTCCTCTCTTTCCCATCTAGCATGCAATTCTGCTAACAATCTAACATTTTCATCAATTCCAACTTGAATAGCATTAGCAGTAGCAAAAACATTGTTCTCTTTCACATCATTAGGCAACACTTTTAATTTCAGAAGTTCAACATCATGAGCAAGGCTATCAACTTTAGAAGCAAGAATATCAATTTTGCCTAACTTTTCCTCAACAGTTTTATTAAAAGCTGTTTGTTTTACCATGAAGTCTTTGAGCATTACCTCAAGCTCGGAGGGCGCGGCCCTAGTGTTGTTGGAGGAATTACCATAAGAATTACCATAACCATTACCATTAGTAGAAGGATACGGCCTATAATTGTTACTAGCAAAATTGTTCCTATAAGCATTGTTGTTAAAATTATTATTTCTAATGAAGTTTACATCAACATGCTCTTCTTGAGCAACCAAAGAGGCCAAAGGAACATTATTAGGATCTACATGAGTCCTATCATTAGCAAGCATAGCCATAATAGCATCAATCTTATCACTCAAGGAAGAGGTTTCCTCAACAGAATTTACCTTCTTACCCTGTGGAGCTCTCTCGGTGTGCCATTCGGAGTAATTTACCATCATATTATTGAGTAGCTTTATTGCGGCGCCCAAGGTAAGGGACATAAAAGTGCCTCCAGCAGCTGAATCAAGTAGGTTCCTCGAAGAAAAATTCAGTCCTGCATAAAAAGTTTGAACAATCATCCAAGTAGTCAGTCCATTAGTGGGACAATTCTTTATCATAGATTCATTCTTTCCCAAGCTTGAGCAACATGTTCATTATCAAACTGACTAAACTTCATAATATTGCTATGAAAAGCTATAATCTTAGCAGGAGGATAGTATCTACCAATAAAAGCATCCTTACACTTAGCCCATGAATCAATACTATTCTTAGTCAAAGACAGCAACCAATCCTTAGCTTTTCCTCTCAAAGAAAAAGGAAACAACTTAAGCTTAATAATATCACTTTCAACATCCTTATATTTCTGCATCTCACATAGCTCAATAAAATTGTTGAGATGAGCTGCAGCATCTTCAGTACTAGCACCAGAAAATTGCTCGTTCATAACAAGGTTCAATAAAGCAGGCTTAATCTCATAAAAGTTTGCAGCAGGAGCACGTGGCGCAATAGGAGTGCAGATAAAATCACTATTGTTCGTGCTAGTAAATTCACACAACTTGGTGTTTTCAGGAGTAGCCATTTTAGCAAAACTAAAAGCAAGTAAGTAAAAACAACTACAAAGGATTCTAATTTTTTTTGGGCTTTTGATAAAATGATGCATGTAAAAATAAATAAAGTAAAGCAAAACTTAAAACAAAGTAAAGGATGTGCGTGCGAAAACTCCCCTCGCAGAAGTCTTCTACTTCCTCCCCGGCAATGGCGCCAGAAAATTGTCTTGATGCTTGCGGTGGTGTTATCTTTTCACCGTCCAGTTGGGAACCCCAAGAGGAAGGTATGATGAGTATAGCAGTAAGGTTTTTCCCTCAGTTAAGAAACCAAGGTTTATCATTCAGGAGAGGAGCAGACAAATGACTAAAGGTGATGCTTGCTAGCTTAGGACAGCTACGGACAATTTATAGGGCGCCTCGTCCAAGCTTTGGTTTGCTAGCTGCAACGCGGAACCTGCACACAACACAACCAAATACTTTGTTCCCAACTTACGATGAGGTTGTCAATCTCACCGGTTTGCTTGAAACAAAGGGTATGAGCGTATCGAGTGGAAAGTGATAATAGTATGCGAGTAAAGTAAACAGTGCAAGTAAAGTAAACAGGTGATAGCAATATAAAGGAAATAGGACCGGGGTCCATAGTTCACTAGCAATGTCTCTCCATAAGATAAAATAATATATGCTGGGTAAACAAATTACAGTTGGGCAATTGATAGAATAAAGACAACGTGTATATGATGAGAGGATCACTATGAGATTTACTCTGGGCATTACAACAAAATACATAGACCGCCATCCAACTGCATCTATGACTAATAATCCACTCACGGGGATATCATCCGAACACCCCATGAGTATTAAGTTGCGAACAACAGATAACTGCATTAAGCAAAGTGTGTAATGTAAACAAGGCATATACCCTCGAGCTTATGAATATTGTTTTCCCCCTAGTAGCAACAACACATCTACAACCTTAGAGGTTTCTGTCACTCCCCCAGATTAAATAGAGGCATGAACCCACTATCGGGCATAAATACCCCCTCTTGGAGTCACTAGCAACTACTCGGCCAAGATAGCTACTAACAACGGAGAGCATGCAAGATCATAAACAACATAGAGATAACAAAAGATAAATTTTAGTACTTCAACTCAAGCATAACACCAATATTCATCGGATCCCAACAAACCAAATATGTAGAATTACATAACGGTGATCTCAATCATGTAGGGCAGCTCATGAGATCTAAACATGAAGCACATGGTGGAGAAGACAACCATCTAGCTACTGCTATGGACCCATAGTCCAAGGTAGACTACTCACTCATCGCTCCGGAGGCAAGCATGATGATGAAGAAGACCTCCGGTGGTGATTCCCTTCTCCGGCAGGGTGCCGGGAAGAGCTTCTGGACCCTCCCGATCTTCGGGTCGACGGCGGCGGCGGATCGCGATGTGTTCTGGAAAACTGATCGGGGTCTTAGGTTTTTCTCGCCGGGGGGTCTTTATAGGCGAAGGGGCATCGTCAGAAGTGGACCGAGGTGGTCTCACACATAGGGGGTGCGACCAGGGGCCAGGCCGCGCCGCCCTGGTGTGTGGGCCCCTCGTGGCCCCACTCCAACTCCTCTTCAGTTCTCTGGAAGCTTCGGTAAAATTCTGGGCGACTGGCTTTGGTTTCGTCCAATTCCGAGAATATTTCCTGTGTAGCTTTTTTGAAACACAAAAACAGCAGAAAACAGGAAACTGGCACTGTGGCAACTTGTTAGTAGGTTAGTTCCGAAAAATGCATAAAAGTGCCACGAAGTGTAACGAAACACTAAGCAAATGGTATAAAAGCAAGCATGGAGCATCAAAAATTATGGATACGTTGGAGACGTATCACGTATCCTTCTCGCTTTGCTTCGGTTTGCTTGCTTAGTGTTGCTTCTTGTAGTTTCAAGAATGTTGTGCAATCTTTCATTGCATGCCTGGACACTCACTTTCCATCGACAAATGCTGAGTGTATATGACAAGGCCCGTTTAACATGTCTTCTGGCGATGGATTGTACTCTCTGGATTCTCTTATCAGGAACTTTTTGTAGTCCTCTTTTTCGTAGCTTCGATATCCTGAGCTTCTGTGATCACTCCCTTGGTAGCTGTTGTCCTTATATCCCGCGGCTACTTGGCTGTGGGAGCCGTAGTTGTCGTAATTGCGGGATCTTCTTCTTTGGCTTCCATATCTGTTTCTTCTATCGTCCTCTGGCGATCGCGTCCGCTTGTTGTTGCATGCGTCATCTCCATCTGCAAATCTGTTTGCTACGTCCATGAGGTCTGACACTATTTTCGGCTTGATTCTGCCTATCTCTTCGACTAGGTCCCCTCGCCTTAATCCAATTATGAACGCATCTATTGCTCTTTCGTCTGAAACTTCAACTGCTGAATTTTTGATAAGACTCCATCTTTGGATGTACGCCTTTAGGGTTTCTCCGTGTTGTTGCACGCATGCTTTGACTTCTTCTATCGATGTCGGCCGCTTATATGTCGACCTGAAGTTACTTGTAAATTGCTTCGTGAGATCTTCCCAACTTCCAATAGTTTCTTTCTCTAATTTGCTCAACCATGACCTTGCTGCGCCGGTGAGGTGTAGTTGCAAACTTTGCATAGCTGTTTCTTTGGTTCCTCCCAATATTTGTACTGCTTGTAGATAGTCTGAGAGCCATGACTGTGGTTCCTGTGATCCGTCGTACTTTTGTTGATCGTGAGGTAGTTTGAACCCCTTGGGTACTGGCGTAGTGCGAACCCTGCGGGTAAAGCACGATGCTCCCATCTCCTTTTCGTCATCTTCATAGCCATATTTTCTGTTTGGAGATCGAGATCTTCGGGTTCCTCCATGCTTTGGGCTCCCGTGCTATTTTGGTGATGGCGATCGAGATCGTCGACTACTGCTTCTGCGCCGAGGACTATTGTGACGGCGAGGTGATCTTGGCTTGTGCGTTTCCTTTTCGTGATATGCCTCCTCTTCTTTTGCTGATAGCTTGTTGCCCACCATCTTCAGTCTGTTCAGCGCTGCTCTGTGCATATGTTCCCTCGGATCCCCTGGACTTGGTCGAGTTGTAAATAGATACGCTTGAGCTGCCACCAGTGCTGCTTCGGGAGTTTTTGGTATGATGTTTCCCTGCTCGTCGACCGATAGGAAGGACGAGTCGAGATTTTTGGAGATGCTTTGCCTTTCTGAGTACTCAAGGTTTTCGTACCTTGAACCATGTCGATGATTCCTCTTTGCGTTAGTATGTGATGCGTCGCTTCGTGCTCTGCGAGTGGCGTTACTAGCTGCAATGGCTGAGTCTTTTCTTTTTTGTATCTCTATTTTCTCTTTTCCTAGTTGTTTTGCCTGCTGCCTTAGGGCATAGTGATATCCCAGGAGCATATCCTTGCTGGAATTTGATGGTATCAGCGTGCCGTGCTCTATGGCTGCCCTTATTACTCTCCATTCGTCGGCTGATAGTCCAATTTTTTCCCTGGTTGTGAGGGAGTCTGCTGTTTGCCCTTCTGCTAGGTGATTTGCTCCTCTATCAATATTTGCTGGGTTTAGCACTGGATTGTTGTTTTCGTCGAATTCTTCTGAATTGTCTCCTACAATGGCGAGCACCTGGCATTGTTTGCCGATTTTGTTATTAAAGCTTGAGAAGATCGAGTCATCATCTTCAGAAAGCTCTAATCCTGTCTTTCATGTATCTGTTGACTTGTCTGAGATATCATCGTGGCAAATCACGAGATCTTCGAGTTGGACCCCTAAGTCGAAATTTTCCATTGTTTCGTCGCCTTCTGTGATTTTTCTCTCTTGTGCTTCTCCTAAGTAGGTGCCACTATGTTTTTATTTTTTTTGGATTTTTGTGTGCATGAAATAACTCAATTAGCTATGTTAATCTCATTTGTTGACTCTCTATTGACCAGCTACTTGAGGGTAAAACTGAGTATATTGCACTTGCCAGTCTAAGTACTCGAGAGGAAAACTGAGTACAGATAAAATTTCTGTATAAGGCCCAAGGTTATAACTGAGTACACCAAACGTCCCAGGGTTAATCTCGTGTCGCGGTGCACGCTGCAGCCGTACATAGCGGACGCGTGTTGCGGTACATGCCACCTTCGTCTTTATAGAGCCCCTCTTTCTCTCCCTCGATGCTCGCCCACTCTCTCATTCTTACTGCAACCGCCTCTCCTGTCCCATCATCTTCTCCACAACCGAAGAAAAAACCCCGAAGAAAACCACCAGCGATGGAGAAGAATGAGATGCCCATTGTCGGTGCTTCTGACGTAGCCACCGGCGCATTGGCTGCCGCCCCCGTCCAGGCCCCCGTCGCTGCTTCCAACGTAGCCGCCGCCCCCGTCCAGGCCCCCGTCGCTTGGGACCCGTACGAACCAGTGCCGTACGTCGCGCCGGAGAACCCCTACGACACCAGCATCGTCGACGACGAGCCAGAGGTAACCCTTTGTTCCCTTGTTCTTATCCCATTTCAATCCTTTTGTGTTAGATCTAGCGTTATTAGGGTTCGTCTGTTCCTAGTTCAATCCTTTTGTGTTAGATCTTGCGTTATTAGGATTCGTCTGTTCCTAGTTCAATCCTTTTGTGTTAGATCTTGCGTTATTAGGGTTCGCATGTTCCTAGTTCAATCCTTTTGTGTTAGATCTTGCGTTATTAAGGTTCGTCTGTTCCTAGTTCAATCCTTTTGTGTTAGATCTTGCGTTATTAGGGTTCGTCTGTTCCTAGTTCTAGATCTTGCATTATTAGTGTTTGTGATTTGCTTTTGTTTAAGATTTGGTTAACTTATGTGAGTAATCAATCCCATCCGGTTAATTTGTGCCGATGATGATGAATATTTGGGCACAAATTGATTCAGGGTTTGGTCAGTGAACAATTGGTGTGTACAAATTTGTTGTGCATGATCTTTGGTTCACTGACTCAAATCCTGGATATAAGTGTGTCCAATGTAATTGAGGCTACCTCTTTTTTTTGTGCCCATAATATCATGTATGATCTTTTATTCACTCTCTGTTCCATCATCGTTGCAATTGACTCCGTGGTTTTTGCACGATCTTTGGTGCTACGTGACAGGTGCAGAGCAGCGACGTCGACAGCGATGACGAGTCCTTACACATTAAGACTCGTCATGTCCTCAGGAGGTTGGACATTACGATGGCAACTTTGCTCGAGGCGTTTACATGTGCCCCTTCTACAACAGAAAGCTCCGCGCCACCGACTTCAACTGCCTGGTGAACCATGCTGAATCCATTGGCAGATGCGGCGCTAGAGTTGGAACGACCGTGAACGTGCTTGCGTTCATGGCCCAACACAAAGCACTTGGGATTCACCTGCGCAGCCTCCAAGCTTAAATCCATGTAAAATGTAGCTTATGTTGGATCTATCGGTAGTACTGTTAGATCTGTCGTGAATATATCTATGCTATGTTGGCTGTTGTATGCAGCTTATCCTATATTTTCTCTGGATTTGTGCCCTAGATTTTCTACCTGATTGGGTAAAAACGAAGGCATAAAGAAATGAATGGCGTTAAAAACAGAAGGAGAAGCTGCTCTAGATTTGCTACCAATTTGGACAATCAAGAATGAATGAGATCGAGCGAGAGAGAGGAAAAAGGTGCATTGAAAACTGCTAATCTAGGCGAAAGAGACAGAAACCACTCGTGCCCATGTCCCGGACCCACACGGCTCCACACGCTACGGCCCCACATGCTACGGCCCCCGCTCCGTTCGTATGATCAAACACGGTCTCGTCCTATCCCACGCGGTCCCTTTCTACCAGCCCCACATGACGCGGCCCCACTCGTCAGCATGAAACGGTCAACTAAATGAGATTCCTCCCGTCCGAGCTCCTTGTGAGGGTTTCAGACAAGGGCTTGGGGAAAACTGAGGAAAAACTAAGGAGCTGGGGAAAACTGAGTACAACTAAGGACCCGAGGGCACGAAAATAGAAATCCCTAAAATTAAATACTCTATCTGGTCCATATTACTTATCACTAGTACAGATGTATATGGACACTAAAATATATCTAGATACATCTATATTAGCGAGAATAATATGGATCAGAGGGAGGCGGAAACACAAGAATCTTCTGGCTCGAACCAAGATCCAGTTCCTTTTCCTCACAATTAGTTGCAAGGATCCACCATATAAAACCTAAATTTTTTCTGAATATATATGTGTTGTATTTTTCTAACAAGTCACCATAGAAAATAGCTACTACAAAACCTGCTAAAGTATTTTACCAAGATTTTTTCTGAAAAAAAGATGATTATCATAACAAAAGGATCTTATGCCACTATTGAACTCTAGCAGCAATCATGTGAAAAGTAATTTTTTTGATGGCAATGAGTATAAATTTACAAGAAAAAATTGCACTCCGTCCGACTCATATTACTTGTTGTTAATATTGATATATCTAGTTAAATTTAGTGACTATATACATGAATACATCTATTTTGGCGATAAGTAATATGGGTCGAAGGGAGTAATTATTATTTCTATGGCGGAATTTCGCACATAATTCATCAAGGAGATGTTCCTTTTTTTCCAATGTCTGACCACCCTGACGTATAAGCCTCTAATTTGAGCTTGCAACTATTGTACAGACTACATAGCATAGTTTAAAAAACCAGACCACTTCACTGGTTCAATCAAAAAAAACCTGAACCGATGCCCTCTCCGGTTTTTTAAGAGTCACTGGTCCCTAATAAAAACCAAAAAAACTGTATAAAATAATATATTTTTACAAGGATATGATCATAAAACCTAGAACCTTTCTCCAAATAGCCCGCATAAGGTCTAATACCACCTTTACTACACTTAGTTTGTGATATGATTCGATGCTCAAACTTTCCAAAATTCACTTAATTATTTATTAAATTTAATAATTTTTTGTCGCTATTAAACCAGCTGAGCCACCGATTGGACCAATAAACCAGTAAGCTAGTCACCTCACCGGTTCGCTCATCGGTCCAATTTTTTAAACTATGCTACATACTAGTAGCTATGCTCGACAGCTCGAGCTCAAGATAAGACACACACTGGCAAGCACGATCAGTGACATGAAGAATGCAATGCACATGCTGCCTATAAAAATTGTTTTTTTAATAAAAAGAAATATATTAATATCAAAGTGATACCAAACACCCAGCCTCCTAGTTCAGGACGGGAGCAAGGAGCTGCGCGCCCGGCGATGCCGCGAGCCGAAAGACCACCGGCCACCGCCGGACAAAGACCTCTTCATGTGGTACAAACGGCCGGAGCCCGATGATACCTCGCAGCAGGATCCATCATCGTGCCACCGGTTTTCTTTACTGTTCTGCTTGTCTTCAAGAACCTCCCCGGCGGACAATACCGACGAATCCATTGAAACTACGCGGCGAAAATGCCGCATTCTCCGGCGCTGTGGCTCCGGCGAGTTCACCTGGTCGCCCTGATCGATCTGCAGACGCATCTCTTGCTGCTCGCTCCGGCTTTGACCCGGCTGCTCCGGATCCAAGGTTTCAGAGTTGATGGAAACCTGTTCAGCAGCGTCGACGGATGTGTCCGGATCGCCGGCAGCTGCCGAATCCAGGACAACGTCGGCGCGGCAGAGCGGGCAGTTGACGTGTGCGCGGAGCCAGGTGCCGATGCAGGGGACGTGGAACGCGTGGCCGCACCTGGGGAGCAGCCGGAGGAGCTCGCCGTCCAGGAACTCGCCGAGGCAGACGGAGCAGTCCGCGGCGGCGCCCGGCGTCCCTTCTTCGCCGGCCCGGTACCGCGTGAGCGCGATGGACTCGATCGCCGCCTCGTCGAGCCCCACGGTCCGGATGTGCCACGCGTGGTGCACGACTTCGTCGTCGGGAGCGCCGTCGGTCACGACGGCGGCCAGCTCGGGGCCGTCCCCTTGGACTCCGGCGTTGTCGGCCTCGGCGGCGAGAAGGGACTGCTGCCGGCGCCGGCGCCTCCTGCGGCGGATGAAACAGTAGATTGATACGGACGCGATGAGGAGGAAGACGACGACGAACGCGGTGACCACGAGCGGGGTGACCAGGTGGCGGTTGCCATCGGAGGAGGGAGGAGAGGGGCACTCGTAGTCGTCGTCGTCGGTATCGTGGCTGCCGGGGCATGGAGGTTTCGGCGGGGCCGGCGGCATCGTGGAGGAGGGGACGGAGAAGGGAGGCTGTTTTTGCTTGCGCTTCTTGTCTTGCTGCTATACGTATGACCGACCTCGAGTTTCCGAGAAACGCCGGTGTGGCCGTGAATGAACTAAAGAAAAGGGGCGGTGGCCGGTGGGTGGCCAAGACCAAGTTGCCGGTGGAGTCAAGTGTGATGGTGCGCGTGGAAATTCTCCAACGCCGTGGCCCGTGGTTTGTCACCGGGGGTGAAATCAGCCAACTGCCCTCTCTGGGCTGGAGAGCACTCTGCTGACGCCCACAGTGACATGACAGTTACTGACCAAATCAAAAATCTCACAGAATCGGCGCGGATATTTATTTATTTTTGCGGCCTTCCAGGCATTTTCTTCGTGTCAACCAAGCAAGTCTTGAGTCTTACTATCTGGATCCTACATTCCTACTGCAACTGGTGTAGCGCAGATCAGCACTTTCAGCACCACATTCCTACTGCAACGCTAAAATGCTGCACGCTGAAAATAATATCCAGTGCGCCCAAAACACTAGCCCGCGCGCTGCATATATGTCGCGCGCTCCTGTCGATTCCTGCCACACCACGACGCCTGCAGCTGTAGGCCGCAGATCCTCAGCCGCTGCCTTTCTTCCATGAATTGTGCCTCCTTGGAAACCCTAGCCGCCGCCACCATGCCTCCGCGCCATGGCCCTCCCCTTGGCTCCACCGGCTTTCGGGGCATCCGTACGTCGCTCCGGCACCGACGCTGTGGAGATAACCGCCGGCGGCATGCGGGTGTGGCTGTGCACCTTCCCCACCCCGCACGAGGCCACGCGTGCCTACGACACCATGCTTGGAAGTTTGTCTGTTGCCCGCTGGCTCAACTTTCTTGAGATCACGTCTCGGGAGGAAGCGGAGATGCTCGCGCCGAAACCGCTGCTGGTGACGGCTGATGACCGGCGCTCAAACGGCTAAAATTGGCGCGCGCCCAACACAGCTAAAGTGTTACGGACGACGTCACTACATCGGCTACGCAGGAACCAGAAGCCGGAGCGGGCGACACAGAACCACCGCAACGCCGAAGTCTTCGCGAGCGCCGGCCCAACCCACGATACCTGTGAGGCCCGGCCCGCTCAGCCTCGTCCTACTTAAGCTGTAACTCTTGGTTGCCCTAGGTGTGGAGATTGTAATCAGCTGTGGCTGCGTGTTCTTCCTCCCTCCAGACTCCGATCTCTCCTCTCTACCCCCTGAACTCCATGAACTATCGGTGTAATCGGTGTATCTGGAAGTGAATCTAGTACTGGGACCTTAACATCTGGTATCAGAGCCATTCCCTTCTCCTTCTCCACCAATTTCTCCACCGAAAATTTTTCTTCCCCTACTCAGATCTGGCCGGGAAGTACCCATCTATCATCCTCACACGCAAGGGCAAGGCCGACGCCATGGAGGAACAGACTCGTCTGCTCGCGGATCTTACCGCATCGATCTCCTCGATGAACGCGAAACTCGAGGATATCCACCCCGCCGTGCTAGACCTCAGCACCTGGAAGCCGGTGGTCGAGCGCTCCGTCGACGCGCTTCGAGCGGAACTGAGCGACCTCCGCGCACGCGTCATCGACCTCGCACGGCCCCCTTCTACCTCGACCTCGCCGCGCGGTGAGCTACCTCCTCCGCTTCCTCATGCGGAAGCACTGCTGCCGACTCCGCCCAAACCCGCGGCGACGGCTGCAACATCGTGTGGTGACGACCACGGGCAAATCGGCCACGGCGACGCATCGAACCAACGGGGTTACCGTCACGGTGATCTCGCGATCCCGGTCGGCGCCCCGGCCAACGGTACGCATCGCTTACCCGGCTCCGGTTACGATCCGCCGGAATTCGCTCGGGGATGGGGTTCTCACCGTTTTCCTCATCCACCGCGTGTTGATTTTCCCCTGTTTGATGGAGATAATCCACGGGCGTGGCGTTTAAAGTGCGAAGCTTATTTCCAAGTTTGTTCCATGCATCCAGACACTTGGGTGAATTGCGCGGCCATGTATTTTATCGATGGTGTTCTTTCGTGGTTGCAATCCTCTGAAGCTCATCTGCGTTACCCTATTTGGAAGGATTTTGCTTCTGCTATTTGCATACAATTTGGCCGAGCCGATTTCCAGCACTACCTTCGCCTTTTTAACAAACTGCAACAAACGGGCTCTGTGGCTGAGTATGCCAGTCGTTTCAACGAACTGATGCATAATTTGACTGCTCACCACAACTCCTGGGAGCCAGCTTATTTTGTTACTCACTTTGTGGATGGGTTGCAACAAGATATTCGAGCTGCTGTTATTTTGCATCAACCAAAAGATCTCGATACTGCCGTCGATCTCGCTCTGTTGCAGGAAGGCGTTCTGGAGTCGTATCGGCACGAGACGCGGCGGGCAAATTTCTCACCAATGCCGCGCGCGCTTCCCAGGAACGCGGTGCCTCTGCCACCTCCACCGGCAGCTCGTCTGGATCCTTCCCCAACACAACGTCTCGACGACAAGCGCGGCACCAATTCCTTCCACGGCAATCAAGTTGATGACAAGATCAGCGCTCTCCGCAACTATCGTCGTGCACGTAATCTCTGCTTCACATGCGGTGAGCCTTACAGCCGTGAGCACCGCTGTGGTCCTACTGTCCAGCTGCATATCGTCGAGGAACTTCTTGCCCTAGTGCAACCACCAGAGGACAGTCCTGTGAAAGAGGAGCAAGCTCTCAATGACACGAGCTCCCAACTGATGCACATCTCTCAGGCCGCGTCTGACGGTGGCCAAGCCGCCAATTCTATGCGGCTCCAAGGTTGGGTGCAACAACAGGAGGTGCTCATGCTTGTGGACTCCGGCAGTTCGCACACCTTCGTGAGTGCTTCTCTGGCAGAGAGACTGTCAGCTCCGCGCCGCACCATTCTTCCTCTCAATGTCAAGGTAGCCAACGGAGGTCTGTTACAATGCACTCAGGAGTTGCAGAATTGCGAATGGTGGACTCAAGGGTACCGTTTCTGCACCAATTTCAAGATCCTCCCTCTCGGCTCCTATGACATTATCCTTGGGTACGATTGGCTGACGCAACATAGTCCTATGACCATCGATTGGAGTGCACAGACTATGAGTTTTGCGGGCCTTGATCGTCATGTGTCTCTATGTGGAGTGCAACCTGACCAAGTGTCCGGCCGTGTCTGCTGATCAGCTGCAGTCTCTACTTCAGAAAGGGAAGGTTTCCAGAGTGGTTCAACTATGCTTGCTCAAGCCTGAACCTGTCCAGCCTGCAGATCCATTGCCTGAACCAGCAGCACGTTTGCTTCAGGAGTTTGAAATTCTATTCCTAGAACCCACTGAGCTCCCACCCTCACGGCAGTTTGACCATGCTATTCCTTTGCTCCCGGGTGCCAAACCAGTCAATTTGCGCCCTTACCGGTTCAATCCAGCTCAGAAAGACGAGGTGGAACGCCAGATCAAGCAAATGTTAGAACAAGGCATCATTCGAGTTAGTACCAGCCCTTACTCCTCTCCAGTGATCCTAGTTCTGAAGAAGGATCTCACCTGGCGCTTTTGTGTGGATTTTCGTCAGCTCAATGCTATCACGGTGAAAAACCGTTACCCTCTACCAGTCATAGATGAGTTGTTGGACGAGCTTGCTGGGGCGTGTTTGTTCATGAGTTTGGACTTACGGGCAGGGTACCACCAGATTCGTATGCGACCGGAAGATGAGCACAAAACTGCTTTTAAAACACATGAAGGCCATTACGAGTTCAAGGTCATGGCTTATGGCCTCACAAACGCGCCAGCAACATTTCAAGGTCTCATGAATACTATTCTCCAGCCCCTATTGCGCAAAGGAGTTTTGGTGTTTATTGACGATATACTCATTTACAGCCGAGATTTGGACACTCACCTGATGCTTCTCCGCCAGGTTTTCCAAATCCTGGCCCATCACCAGCTCAAAGTGAAACGAAGTAAGTGCAAGTTCCTTCAGCCTTCTTTGACCTACCTGGGTCATGAAATCAGTGGTGATGGGGTGCGCACCGACCCCAAAAACATTCAGGCAGTTCGGTTGTGGCCAACTCCAAGCAATCTCAAGGAAGTGCGGGGTTTTCTCGGGCTCGCAGGCTACTATCGCAAGTTTGTCCGTGATTTTGGTATTATCAGCAGACCTTTGACTGATCTGTTCAAGAAGAGCTCGGTTTTCAGGTGGACTGAACTAGAACATGCAGCTTTTACAGCATTGAAACATGCTCTGATCTCAGCACCGGTGTTAGCCCTCCCTGACTTCTCTCTCACATTCGAGATCGAGACCGACGCATCTGACCGTGGCATTGGGGCAGTGCTGCTACAACAAAAGCACCCTCTTGCTTTCCTAAGCAAGACTTTGGGGCCTCGCACCTCGATGTTGTCTACCTACGAGAAAGAAGCGTTAGCCATCTTACTGGCAGTGGATCATTGGCGTGCCTATCTTCAGCCAGCAGAGTTCATCATCCATACTGATCAGAAAAGCTTAATTCACCTCGAAGATCAACGCATTTCTACCCCTTGGCAACAAAAAATAATGGTCAAATTGTTAGGGCTTCGATATCGGGTGGTGTACAAACGAGGACCAGACAATCGCGCAGCTGATGCTTTGTCTCGCTGTCCTCAAGCTGTCACGGGTGAGTTGGCAGCTATCTCCGTCTGCTTACCTACGTGGCTCCAAGAAATCCAACAGGGGTACCACGGCGACCCCCAGACTCAGAAATTGCTCGCCCAGCGCACGGCTGAACCACCGGAAGGCCCAGCTGAGTTCAGTCTCGAAGACGGCGTTCTTAAACTGCACGGACGCATCTGGGTGGGGCGTAACCCAGCTCTCCAACAGAAGATCCTCGAGGCACTGCATACAGGTGCCATCGGGGGCCACTCTGGTGTCAGTGTGACGTATCGTCGCGTCCGCGCCCTCTTTGCCTGGCCGGGGATGAAAGCTCAAGTGCGCCAGTTCATTGAGACCTGCTCGATCTGCAAACAAGCCAAGCCAGAGCGTGTTCGTTATCCAGGCCTCCTGGAGCCACTGCCGGTTCCGCCACACCCATGGAACACAGTTACCATGGATTTCGTGGAAGGACTCCCACGCTCGTCAGGGTTCAATTGCATCCTGGTGGTGGTTGACAAGCTCTCCCGGTACGCCCATTTCATTCCTCTTTCTCATCCGTTCACAGCTCTGCAAGTGGCTCAAGCGTACATGCTCCATGTCTACAAACTCCATGGCCTGCCAGCTGCCATCGTCTCCGACCGCGACAAGGTGTTTACTAGTAACCTGTGGCGTGATTTGTTCCGGCTGTCTCAAACTCAACTCCGGATGAGCTCTTCCTATCACCCACAGACCGATGGGCAAACGGAGCGAGTTAACCAATGCCTGGAAACTTATCTGCGCTGCTTTGCCCACGCCTGCCCTACAAAATGGTTCTCCTGGCTTCACCTCGCCGAATTCTGGTATAACACTTCTCCTCATGCTACCCTCGGAACAACTCCTTTTGAGGTCTTGTACGGGCACCCGCCACGCCACTTTGGCATCATCGACCCGGCAGCGTGTGCGGTACCAGAACTGTCTGAATGGCTCCAAGATCGAGCTGACACCATGGCACTGCTTCAGCAGCACCTGCAGCGCGCTCGACAGCACATGAAACTGGTGGCGGACAAGAAACGTACTGATCGCGTGTTTGCTGTGGGAGACTGGGTGTACCTCAAGATGCAGCCCTATGTTCAGAAATCTCTGGCTACATGTGCTAACCCAAAGCTAGCTTTTCGCTATTTCGGACC
The DNA here is from genome assembly GCA_007115705.1 of Dactylis glomerata. Classification (NCBI taxonomy): domain Eukaryota; kingdom Viridiplantae; phylum Streptophyta; class Magnoliopsida; order Poales; family Poaceae; genus Dactylis; species Dactylis glomerata. The sequence goes on along the minus strand of QXEO01001278.1, from coordinate 2,140,830 downwards.
CTTTCAGGTTCTTCAGCGCGTGGGCGGCACTTCGTACAAGCTCCAGCTCCCTGATGGCTGCCTCATCCACCCAGTCATCCACCCAGTCATCCACGTCTCTCAGCTTCGTCGAGGAGTGCCGCCGTCGACCCCAGTTCTCACTGACTTACCGGCCTCCTCTACTTCACCACCGGAGCCGGGCAAGGTGCTGGAGACACGGCTGTACAAGCATGGCGGCGGTACACGTTCCCAGGTGCGCGTCCAGTGGCGGGATCAACCTGAAGCACTTGCGACATGGGAAGACCAGCATGAGCTCCTTCATCGCTTCCCGGACGCAGCAGCTTGGGGACAAGCTGGTTCTCAACCGGGGGAGAATGTTACGGACGACGTCACTACATCGGCTACGCAGGAACCAGAAGCCGGAGCGGGCGACACAGAACCACCGCAACGCCGAAGTCTTCGCGAGCGCCGGCCCAACCCACGATACCTGTGAGGCCCGGCCCGCTCAGCCTCGTCCTACTTAAGCTGTAACTCTTGGTTGCCCTAGGTGTGGAGATTGTAATCAGCTGTGGCTGCGTGTTCTTCCTCCCTCCAGACTCCGATCTCTCCTCTCTACCCCCTGAACTCCATGAACTATCGGTGTAATCGGTGTATCTGGAAGTGAATCTAGTACTGGGACCTTAACATAAAGTTTTTTTTAAAAATGTTAGCAGGAGAGCTGTTAAATTCATTGATTAGAAATGAGAGCAACTGCAGAGCTAAAGAGGATCTGTATTTTTAGGCATCAGTTGAAGAAGCTCCAAGCCAAATACAAGTTGTGACGAGAGCAACTGCAGAGCTAGATTCAGTGTACAAACAGTTGGGACTGCATGGGTGAGGTGTGGATGATACCGGATAGGAGTAGTGTACACCATACTGGACATGAATGGCTTTTTTATCTGCTGGCGTCACAACCAGAGCATATTCGAGGAATGGTTATGACGCTCTGAAGAATCTGACAATTCGGGAATGACAGTAAACATGGCAAGCTGGTTCCCCTAGCTGGTGTTACTAGAAGGTACTCCCTCCGTTTAGAAATATAAGATGTTTTAGCTTTGTGAAGCTAACGTATCTAGACATATTTTAGTGTATAAATTTAAGTGAACCTATACACTAAAAGATATCTAGATATATTCACTTTACAAAATTAAAACATCTTATATTTTCGAACTGAGGGAGTACCTCTGTTCTTACTTCAGTTCACTGTTCCAGATCTGACAACAGTCGGAAACTGCAATTCTGAAAGGAAACGCTCCATGTGTGTCTGTTCTCAAGCCTCAAGCTGATCAGCTGAAGAAAACTAAGCCATGGCCTAAGCCTCAATCTAAATAGGGATGCACATTGTTCAGCTAATATCGGTAGAACAGGGAGAAGCAACGGTTGCTGGTTGCATCAAACCCCTGAATGTATTGAACAGCTTATTTTAGCTGACTGTAACCCTATAATGGAGGAATAAATCTCGAAGATTCTCCCAAAAAAAAAAACAGCCAACAGTTCAGCAACTTGGCATTTTGGGCAGACTTCCATTTGCGCAATGTCAGTACCGAAAGAGATGTGCCTTTTCGAGAACAGAATGAGCAATATCAACTACTCCTTTGTCATATTATTTGGTTAAAGAGAGTAGCTTTCTGAATATATAAAATGACTAAGGATAATCTATCACAACTCCAATAGCATGAACTGCAAACAATAATTGTAAGATAATACAACAGTTCCAGTAATGTGAACCTCCTTTAGGAGGGGACTGGCTCATAGTTGCATTGGATTGTGTATATTTACAATAATGGTTTTGCTGAGGTTACAAATTAAGGGATGATTTATTATTAGCCAGTATCTATCTTTCAACCTATCATGACCTATAAAACAATTCACCTCAACATATGGTGTGAAATAATCTCAGAAACTCAACCACACAAGAATATCATCCGCTAAAATGTGATAGGAAGCAAGTCCAATTGGCCTAGTGCTTCTGATTTGTGGCGTTGCTTTGGGTCGGATGGTTAACCTGACGATTGGAGTATACGTGCCCCATTTTTGTCCTTTTGGTCTCCAGATATCTCCGATTCTCGGTGGTTATTGGAGTTACCAAGGGCACCCTGCCCACAATGCTCAATCCGTAACCCTTGAGACCAATATATTTTGCAGGATTGTTAGTCATCAACTTCATCGAACGGACTCCAAGATCGCGTAATATCTACAGAGAATAAGTTAGAAAAGTCAGTGATTCCTTGTATACGTCAAGATTCTATAACAGCAAGGGTATACCAGAAAATATTAGTAACAGCAAATTCCTGAAGATAATAGATACGCAGTATGGCCAAGGCCAACAAAGTAGAAACAATTTTACAGATCAAATCTACAGTTGTCTATATTTGCGTGAATCAGTTCATTGTGTCCTCAGAGGCAATTTGAAATGCAAGTACAAACATGCCATATGATACAACTGAGGGATCATGTACGTCCTTACCTGTGCACCGATCCCATATTCCCTAGAGTCCACAGGCAATCCTAGGTCCTCATTAGCCTCCACAGTGTCACGACCATCATCTTGTAGGTTGTAAGCACGAAGCTTGTGACCCAGACCAATGCCCCTCCCTTCATGTCCACGAAGATAAACTAGTACACCCCTTCCAGCTTTCTCAATCATCTCCATTGACATTGCAAGCTGGTCACCACAATCACATCTTGCTGATCCAAAAATGTCTCCTGTGAGGCACTCAGAATGGACCCTCACTAAAATATCTTGACCATCTCCAATCTCACCCTGTTGGTTGTCGAATAAGACATATGGATAAATAAGGTTTTATGAGGGAAAAAACTTAGCTGACCCAACAATAAGTGCTACAAAGTATAATAAATCTTCAGTGACTTACCTTCACCATTGCGATATGCTCGATCCCATCAATAATAGATCTGTAGCAGTAAGCACGGACATTGCCCCATCTCAAAGGTAAGCGTGCAACAGATGCACGTTCAACTAGCCTGTCTCTTTTTCTCCTATATCTGTAAAATAACTTCTGTGAGCATAGTGACAATGAAGAAAATGGGGCTAGTATCACCTTCATGACTGATAAATATAACAAAGAGTTTCATTTTGAGTGAACCATAGCAACCAGGAGAACTCATGGTAGTAAATTCACTTCATACCAGGTCACTGAGAAATATGAAGTCATAATAACTCAAGAAAAAAAAGTATTTCGTACCATGAAAAATGCCAAACTGTAACTATTAGTGAAACCTCGAGGCAAAAAGAATAGTATTAAGTGGCCTATGACCTAAACTGCAACCAACTGAAACCCTGTAAGCCAATACAGGAATTGTTAGGACCATAGAGGTGTTTAACAGACTTACCTAATCAAGTCAGCAATCGAGACTATCTTCAAATTTTCCCTTTCAGCAAACACACGGAGCTTGGGTAAACGAGCCATTGAACCATCCTCATCCACAATCTCACAGAGCACTCCGACAGGAGGTAACCCAGCCAGCATAGCAAGATCAACGGATGCTTCAGTGTGCCCAGCTCGTTTCAGAACACCACCCTCTCTGTACTTTAGAGGAAAAATATGGCCAGGCCTATTGAAATCTTGAGGCTTTGAGTCAGGAGATGCAAGAGTCATGACTGTCTTTGCCCTATCCTTTGCAGACACCCCCGTGGTTGTGCCTTCTTTAGCATCCTACAGAACAAAGTAGATAAATTCTATCTTAGTAGCAAGTATCTATCATCAGAAAAGTTAGGGAACACTAACACCAAATTAACTAGTAATGTTTTCCATAGTGAAACAACGAAATTATTAAGCTCTCTGTGCTTCATGCCTTCATCAGCATAGCAACTTAATAAGATGAAAGTTGTTTTAGTTTAAATGTTTCATTTAGTTTACTGAAAGCATTCTTTCTATATAACTCCAAAGCAAAATTATAGAAGGGGAGGCCAATTTGCAAAAAAAAGGTGTTGAAATTTTTTAAGTTGCATCAAATGGTTATGCACTTGTACCACAGACCTCCATATCGACTACTTGGGATAATTACGTGCTAGTTGCTACTTCAATAATTAACTTATATAAATTAAAATGTGAGATGAAGATACAAGCAACATACGGCTATGTACAAAGGAGTTTCTCGTCTAAGAAACAGAGCTTGATTTTTACCATCAAGTTACTCACAACGGCTATGTACAACGGAGTTTCTAGTCTAAAGTGGCAGGCTGGCAGCATGTGCATTTCTGCCTCTTTAGTGGAGAAGTGGTAAATTAACAGTATAGAAATATTGCCCACATAAGTGTAATGCCAAAACAATCTATTCTAGTGCTGGCAAATAAAAATAGTAACATACCACAGTAATGGTGAATGCAGTACAGAGCTTCTCCTCATTTTCCTTTGTTGAAACCATCAAAGGAAGGTTCAATCTTTCCAGGTCCTCTTCTTTCATGCTAACACAAACAATTCCCGTGCTATACCTAACTATAAAAGCCATAGCCTCTGGGGTAACCAAAGAAGCAGCCAATATAAGATCCCCTTCATTTTCTCTTGATTCATCGTCAACGACAATCACAAGCTACAAGAGCAACCTAAATGTTAGGAAAATACCACGTGGCAGTAACAGATATTGTTAGAAAGATTGACAGTAACAGATACTCGATCAAACAAAGAATTGCAAGGCATACTAACTTTTCCTTGTCGAATGTCCTCAATAGCATCTGCAATAGATGCGAAGCCCTCGGTTGGGCTATCCAGGTCAAGTTCGGTGTCGTCTTCTTCGTTTAAGAACATGTCTGCAACACGTGACAGATCAGTAGAAATGATTTCTGCTCCACCAACCGAACTGACTGGGAGATCAGAGTCTGTGGTTGGATGGTCCTGGCCTCGCACAGAAGTGCTCTTTCGTAACAGTGTGTCATCATTTTCCAAGCAACTGTCGGCTGGAAAACCAATATTCTTTTTCAAGGATGCTGCAATCGCCAATCCCAGGGTCTTCTTGTTGGCATTTCTTGAATTTGTGGCAAAAGAAACTGATGCCTTTGATTCCTTGGAGACATCACTGCCTCCCAAGAACTGCACCCTGCATTTGCCCAGACAGGAGAGAGATCAGTCTCACTCACTCTTTTGCATAGATTCACTATGCTAAAAAATTTGCATGAGTAAACTTCAAAACTTTACATTCATGTTTTCTAGTTCAGTTCTACAGCTTGCCAAGGTTTTTTTCTGATCAAAATTGGTATTGATAAATCGACAGAATTATTTCTACCTGGAACAGAAAGTTGTGTGCAATTTCAAGTATAGAAATATGAAACGATGCCCTATTATTTCTTTAACTAATTGTGCACATCTTTTGAAAATTCCTGTTGGATAAGGAATCAAAGGTCGAGATCGTTGACTTAAAAATAGACATTTCCTTTCTTTCTTTTTTGCGGGGAGAAATTTCCTTTTTTGGTTGTTATCGATATCTTAAAAACGTTAATTTTAACCTCTTATGACAGCCTAGCAACTGTATTAACATATTCGTTGATCAATTTGACGCTTATTATCACTCCACTCTGAAGAGAATCAAGACCAACGCAAGACGGGCAGAGAGAGGAGGCTGCGCTGACAGAGAGCTTACGGGTAGCGGCGGAGCGCGGCGACGGACGAAGACGGCGGCGCAATCGAAGCCATCCGATGCTTTCCTCTCCAAGAAAAGACCGCAACCTGCTAACCAGCGTGGAGGTCAATATCCCGAACCAAAATATTCAAATTCCTGTCCGAAGACAGGCGAGATCTGGGCCCGGGCAGACGCGACGAATCAGCGTCACTTCCCGCTTCGATCGCACGAGCCTCGAAGGCGCTGCAAGGAACGAACCGGGGGCACGGGAATGGCACTTACCCGTCGGGCGCTTCTCCGGCGGCGGCGAACAAGTGGAAGGGGAGAAACGAGAGCTTGGATTCGGCTCGGCGTCGGAGTTCTGGTCGTGGTCCGGTGGTGATTAGAGATGGGGTTGGTGTGGGTGGAGAAGAGGGGCGCGTGATTTATAACGTGCGGGCACCAGCGCGGCAGGTTCGTGACTGCTAGTTGCCTCCTCAACTCTCTCTCGAGTTTTTATTGGGTGAGTTGGGTGGCTCGATCGAGACCGGATTCGCCACTGCGGGTTTGCCTAGTTTGGTTTGGTTTTACAGCAAGAATAATAAAAGAGTACAACAGCCGGCTCATGTTATCCATAGTCTATCTAATAATTAGCACATACAATAGTTACATACAAGTATGAACTATTTTATTGGCATATGGCCCATTTTACATACTCACAAAATATCTAGAAGTATGCGCTGCAGCTGGCTCTTATCCTATAGCCCGCTTCTCTTCTTTCTCCTCTTCTCTCTCATTCAACTCAGTAAAATAATATTATTTTAAGTCTTACAGCCTGCTGATTGTATCTTATTATACTTACTTTTATGTTTAAGGTGTAAGTGGGACCCCTAAATCTCGAATATAGTTCATTCAGTGGCGGAGCCACCCTTTAGCTGTGTAGTTAATTAACTACACACAGCTTTTTGGCAATAAAAGCTAAAATTTTATAAAAATAATTTAAATTTTATATAAATACATGTATTTAACTACTCAACTTTAAATTAACTACACTGAAATGATATCCTGGCTCCGCCACTGAGTTCATTGTGTGCTTTTTAAAACAAAATTTGAGTCACATCGTCTCTACTCCAGCGAGGTCGGCTGCCATCTCTAGCTTCTCATCCTTGTCATCTCTTGTGGCCGGTCAACCTCACCTCGCCTATTTCTGCCTCCTGTCTGATAGCCGCTGCTAACTATGTAGGTCCAAGTATTACAGATGGTGCGCGTTGGCGCGTTAACAGACACAACATGCGTTAAATGAAGTTCACCATGTTAGATATATAGTTCATCGTTGATAGGACTCATGACACGGCTTCGAGGGAAAATAGGATAGGCCTAGAATCACCATGCAAGCAGTGGCGGAGCTACACTATAGCTGTGTAGTCAATTGACTATACAACATTTTTGATAAAACTTAATACTTTATCTAATTTATATTACTCTTCGCTATTACGAATGTATCTATTACTAAAATATATTTAGATATATCCGTATTAGCGAAGAGTAATATGGATCGGAGGAAGTATATAAAATAAAAAATTATATAAAAAAAATACAAATACATGTATTTGACATCACAACTTTAAATTGACATTATAGTTTTATACTCCTGGCTCCCCCACTACATGCAAGTACTCCCTCCATCAAAATAATTATCGATTATTTAGTACAAATTTTATACTAATTTATATTAACTTATCTGACACTTTTATAATCAATGGAACTGAGGGAGCAACATTCTCATCTGTATTGGTCCGCCATTGGAAGCATGATATATATACCGTGCGCGATAATAGACGTGTACCAAAATGAATATAACGAACATGGGCCCGCACTGGTGGAAAAAAGGCCTTCAATCCCGGTTTGTAAAGCCTATTAGACATCCGGGACTAACAAAGCAGGAAGCCTTTAGTCCCGGTTGCTTACGAACCGGGACCAACGGACCTCCACATGGCCCGGGGCATGTGCTGCGGCTGGAGGATCTTTGGTCCCGGTTCGTAACACGGACCGGGACTAAAGGTCCATTCGGAATAAAATTGTATTTTCTGTTTTGGAATTTTTGTATTTTCTTTATTTCTTTATTTCTTTATTTCTCTATTATCTAATCATCTCTATTCTCATATCAAATTAGATACTTATGGCTCTCACTCCATATCTCATCTCTATTCTATACTTGTGGTCCTCACTTCCCGGTCGGTCACCCTTCCTCACATTGCTCTACCCTTAGCACGCTTAACTTCTTCATTCCTTCCCTACTAGCTTCCAAGACTACGCTCGCGATTTGTTGATAATAGTATGCTACCAATTCTATTAACCTATACACTTTAGAAACATATACTATTACTTTTTTAAATTCCAAATAAATTCACAAATTAAGCAACATTGATTAAGTAATAATAAGCATGAATGAATTCCAAATGATTTTTATACATAATTTAATTATTAATTTTTAATAATTAAAATATTCAAAGAAGGCCAAACTTGAAAAATCATAAATTCAAAAATTAATAGACTTTGTTAACCGAAACAAAGGGAGTACATTTTTCCAAACATATACTCATCCAACATGGCTCAAAGGGAGTACATTTTTCCAAACATATTCATCCAACATTTTTCCAAACATAATCACCTAATAAACATTAAGTTTAAGACTTAAACATATAGCTGGCTCTTATCCTATAGCCCGCTTCTCTTCTTTCTCCTCTTCTCTCTCATTCAACTCAGTAAAATAATATTATTTTAAGTCTTACAGCCTGCTGATTGTACCTTATTATACTTACTTTTATGTTTAAGGTGTAAGTGGGACCCCTAAATCTCGAATATAGTTCATTCAGTGGCGGAGCCACCCTTTAGCTGTGTAGTTAATTAACTACACACAGCTTTTTGGCAATAAAAGCTAAAATTTTATAAAAATAATTTAAATTTTATATAAATACATGTATTTAACTACACAACTTTAAATTAACTACACTGAAATGATATCCTGGCTCCGCCACTGAGTTCATTGTGTGCTTTTTAAAACAAAATTTGAGTCACATCGTCTCTACTCCAGCGAGGTCGGCTGCCATCTCTAGCTTCTCATCCTTGTCATCTCTTGTGGCCGGTCAACCTCACCTCGCCTATTTCTGCCTCCTGTCTGATAGCCGCTGCTAACTATGTAGGTCCAAGTATTACAGATGGTGCGCGTTGGCGCGTTAACAGACACAACATGCGTTAAATGAAGTTCACCATGTTAGATATATAGTTCATCGTTGATAGGACTCATGACACGGCTTCGAGGGAAAATAGGATAGGCCTAGAATCACCATGCAAGCAGTGGCGGAGCTACACTATAGCTGTGTAGTCAATTGACTATACAACATTTTTGATAAAACTTAATACTTTATCTAATTTATATTACTCTTCGCTATTACGAATGTATCTATTACTAAAATATATTTAGATATATCCGTATTAGCGAAGAGTAATATGGATCGGAGGAAGTATATAAAATAAAAAATTATATAAAAAATACAAATACATGTATTTGACATCACAACTTTAAATTGACATTATAGTTTTATACTCCTGGCTCCGCCACTACATGCAAGTACTCCCTCCATCAAAATAATTATCGATTATTTAGTACAAATTTTATACTAATTTATATTAACTTATCTGACACTTTTATAATCAATGGAACTGAGGGAGCAACATTCTCATCTGTATTGGTCCGCCATTGGAAGCATGATATATATACCGTGCGCGATAATAGACGTGTACCAAAATGAATATAACGAACATGGGCCCGCACTGGTGGAAAAAAGGCCTTCAATCCCGGTTTGTAAAGCCTATTAGACAACCGGGACTAACAAAGCAGGAAGCCTTTAGTCCCGGTTGCTTACGAACCGGGACCAACGGACCTCCACATGGCCCGGGGCATGTGCTGCGGCTGGAGGATCTTTGGTCCCGGTTCGTAACACGGACCGGGACTAAAGGTCCATTCGGAATAAAATTGTATTTTCTGTTTTGGAATTTTTGTATTTTCTTTATTTCTTTATTTCTCTATTATCTAATCATCTCTATTCTCATATCAAATTAGATACTTATGGCTCTCACTCCATATCTCATCTCTATTCTATACTTGTGGTCCTCACTTCCCGGTCGGTCACCCTTCCTCACATTGCTCTACCCTTAGCACGCTTAACTTCTTCATTCCTTCCCTACTAGCTTCCAAGACTACGCTCGCGATTTGTTGATAATAGTATGCTACCAATTCTATTAACCTATACACTTTAGAAACATATAATATTACTTTTTTAAATTCCAAATAAATTCACAAATTAAGCAACATTGATTAAGTAATAATAAGCATGAATGAATTCCAAATGATTTTTATACATAATTTAATTATTAATTTTTAATAATTAAAATATTCAAAGAAGGCCAAACTTGAAAAATCATAAATTTGAAAATTAATAGACTTTGTTAACCGAAACAAAGGGAGTACATTTTTCCAAACATATACTCATCCAACATGGCTCAAAGGGAGTACATTTTTCCAAACATATTCATCCAACATTTTTCCAAACATAATCACCTAATAAACATTAAGTTTAAGACGATCAACATGGCTATTGTAGCCTTTTAGCTTCCAGAATCTCCTAGCAATCTCAAAGCCTAGGTGAGCGTCTAAAGCGGCGTATAACATTTGGTTGAAGCTCAATGAAACTTTTTCCCAACCAAATATTAGTTCATCTTCTTTATCATCATCATCATCTTCTTCTTCTTCTTCTTCTCCCTTCTTCTTGTACTTCTTCTTCTTCTTGTCCTTCTTCTTGTCCCTCTTCTTGTTCTCAAGATGTGTCCCAATAGTAGCATTGGCCAAATCATAGAGACTCGGCATTAGCTTACTGGTGGGGTTTGGGACAATCTTTGGAAGATCGTACGCTGATGGAATAACAATTCCGTATGACCTCAGCTTGCGCAGATCATTGCTGATAGCCGCACCACAAAATTTGATGGTGATGTCCTTCAAGAAGTTCTTGAGTAGTTGCGGCACGCCATTAGCCTTACAAATCTGGAAGATCAATATCTCGGACGCCACCGAGAGTTGAAGGACGGCGGCACGCTGAGGGACCTCGTGGGTGGTGAACTCACAATCCAAGCCCACGCACTTGATCGGTGCGGCGTCGAGGAACCGTCGCTTGACGGCGCGGATCCACTTCTCCACCCTTGAAGCACTGAGAGTCTCCGTGATGGTGAAGTTCATCTCTTCAATGACGACGTAGTAGAGCCGAGATCTTCGCAGAAATTGCTCCTCCATTGAGAGGGAGAGAGAGGGCGCCGGCGGTGGTGATATGCGTGGGAGATGTTTTTGGGGAAGAAGAAGATGAGAATGGTGTGTGCTTAAGAGAGATGATCAATAGTGCTATATATATATAGTAGAGAGAGGGAGAGATGAGAGGACGCCGGCCGGCGATGTGTGAATGCAGTCGAGTTCCAAAGCGACGCCGGCGGTTCCCGAGAGCACGACGATCCGAAGCGACGCTCACGTTAATGTCGATCGATCTCCGAAGCGTCGTCGTCGTATAACTGGCGCGGGAAGGGCGGTTCATTTGAACGGGTCATTGGTCCCGGCTCGTGGCACGAACTGGGACTAAAGGGTGCCCTTTAGTCCCGGTTTGAGCCACGAGCCGAGACTAAAGGCCCAAAGGCATTAGTCCCGGTTGGTGGCTGAAACTGGGACCGAAGGGCCCATTTGAACAGGGACTAATGCTCCCTGGCCCACATTTCCAAATGAACCGGAACTGATAAACCCTTTAGCTGCGAATCGAATAAGTTGAAAACTAATGAAAACGAATGAAAGCTCTTTTTTCCACTAGTGCCGGGCCGTCCAAGCAGACAAGAGCTGGCTGGCGGCATTGACGCACACGGAAGGTCAAGGCCGACTGCAGCCACTGAAGCGCTAAAATTCTCTAGGGCCCCACCCGCACTTTTGAAGGTAGCCAAGCATGGTTTTGTTTACGCCTTCTTTTCTGTGATTCGTTTTGGGTTGACGTCGACGCTTACGATAGCAAACGTACGTTCGTGGATAACCGACGCTGTATGCACGGTAGTACACGATAAGCGTGACGTACACATGCCCCGGCTTTGCTAAACTAGACCAGCTCTTGTTTACTACATGCGTTTTTGGTCAAGACGTCGCTGGTTATGGCGATGTGGGGATCTAGCTACAGGGCCCATACACATATCGATTGCGGATGGGTCGATGAGCCAAGACCATACTCAACTGGATCGCATTGTACCAGCCAGCCATGATATCCCCATACACATGACGTTGGTGGACCAAAAGCTCAAAGGAGAACATAGAGAGCGTTGAGCCCATACCTTCATTTGCACTTTCCACTTTTCACGAATACATACTCGATCGAGCTTGCCCCGCAAAAAGGAGAAGGAAAGAAATATGGGAGCTCCTGTACGACACAAGGTGTCTCTGTGCTTATCACTTGTTGTAAGAAAAAATAAAAAAAATAAAGTGAAGATGAGGATGAGAGAGAGAGGGATATCGGAGTGTGAAAGACTATAATTTTGCATTTATTTTAAGAAAAGATATTCAAAACAAAATATCTGTTGTATTAAATGCCAAAATTACGAGCGGTTTGCACCATTATCTCCCTTTGAGATCCATTTTAATAGACTCCGATGAACCCATTGTGTGTACTTCTAAAACCGGTACGATTGTACTTTGAGGTACAATCACTTGTACTTCCAAGTAAAACCGCGTTCAAAGTACACAATGTCACACTTCCAAGTACCTTCGTGAGGTACTTTCAAAACTAGTATGTTTAGAGCATCTCCAGCCGTTTTGAGGCCCCGCGCCGAAATCCGGCGTTATTTTCGTCCGGATTGGATGTAAAATGGGCGTGGGTGACATTATTTTTCTAGTCGGCACCCCGGCGTTCGCCCATCAGCGCAGATATAGTTTCAAAATAGCGTCTTCCCGCTACACAAAAGCATCGCCCAATAGTTCGGTGATCGGATCAGCCACAATCCGGCGATCGAAACAGAAACTAGACTACAACAGGCTCGTCGGCGGTGCCTTCCTGCGCCTCGGGCGGCGATGCATTGTCGGCCGCCGGAGTGGACGTCGTCGTTGAAGGGGAGGACGACGACAGAGGCCGGAGGATGACTTGGCGATGGGCGTCGTACCAAGCCCTCATCTCCTCGTCCATCGCAGCGTCGTTGCCACCGATTAGGAACGTAAGGTCGGTGTTCCTCTTCTTCGCCGCGGAGGTTGTCTTGAGCAAGGCGATCCGATTGCCCTGGTTGGCGAGCATCTCCTTCCACCGCTCGTCGTACTTGGTGTCCCTCCCGGCGGCGTGCGCCCTCGCGTCGGCCCAGCACTTGTCGAAGGACGCCTGCAACCTGTCGGCTGGATGGCCCGACTTCTTCAGTTCTTTCAGCTTCTTTTGGCCGAGCTCGGGGCGGCCCGTCGACGTGGCAGCAGCTGGAGCGTCGGGGTTGTACTGCTCGTCCTTGTTCTTGGAGAGGTTCCGGCGTACTTCCGCCCACTTCTCGCAGGTCTCGATGCGGGCGAAGACGTTGAGATACTTGAACGTCTGACCGTCAGTGTCATCGCCGTACATGTCGAACGCCCGCCGCATCTGCACAGGGAAGCCGGCAAATCAAAACTCGGCGATCCAGGGTCGACGGAGACATCGAGTAAGCATACCTTGCACTCGAAGTCGGCGCCGCTCACCGGACGATCGGCGATCTCCTGCTGTATGCAGGGGCGGAGCCAGCAGGGTGGAAGGGTGGGGCTTGCCCCACCCTAAGAATCTGGCACATACCATATATATTTGTACACCAAGACACAAAGATTTATATACTACGGAAAATTTTGATCATCTCCATCAATCTTTCAAATTATTTAGCTATTTACGTTCAACCGAGCAAAGGCAAAAAGCGATGCCCGATGCCATGATCCTCTTATATGCTCACGATCACAAAAGGGATAGTAAACTACTTGCATGTTTCAATCTCATTCCGAATTCATTCTTAGTTCGTACATAGTACATTTCAAATTTGACTATTTCATGATAGATTTTTTTTGCATTGCATAATCAGGACATCATTTTATTAGCAATCAGTAAATACCAAATTCGGTGTAATTGGAGATCTGGTGATCAGATTTGTAATTTTGCATAGTTTTTTGCATTGCATAATTATGTCGTTATTTAATTTGTGAACAACAAATAGGGAAATTTATTCAACATAACTGGAGAATCGATGAAGGCAGTATGCATCACTTTGATACAGAGGTTGTGATTCTGAAACCTTCTTCTTCTTTTTGGAGAACCGATGAATACGTTTGAATTTTGCATTGTGCAATTTTATAATGTTTATGTTGCATTGAAAATTTTCTAGCTGCCCCACCCTAGCATAAAATCCTAGATCCGCCACTGGCTGTATGCCGTGCCACCTGCTGCACGCCGCCTGCATGATCCCCCAATGCGTGGCCATGTCCTTCTCGCCGCGGACCATCACCGTCTTGTTGAAGTAGGGATCGACGATTTTGCGCTCATCGAACGCCATCTTGACCCGCCGCCAATATGTGTTAAAGTTTTGATTGGCGCCGATAATGCCGTTCATGGAAATGGTCTTCCAAGCTTCGGCGAGGCACTCCTCTTCTTTGCCCATCCATTTGATCCGCGGGTCGGTCGGTGGTGAGTTCTTCTTCCTTTTCTTCCTCCCCTTCGACGTCACCATCGGATCGGGCGCGTCGTCCTCCTCGCCGAGCTCGGCCTACTCCTCTTCTTCTTCATCGATGCCACCCCGCGCCCTTGCCTCCTCTTGTGTGAAGAAACCCGGGCTCGACGCGGCGGCCATGGAGCCCGACGTGATCATGTCGTGCATCACACCGTCATTCGGCGGTGGCATCCCGTGGGAGAAGAAGAGCGGCCCTCGGCACAGGGCAGGCGAGATGCCCTCGTGCATCGCAGCGTCGTACTCCGGCGGCGACGGGGTGAACCTCGACATGCCGGGGACGTAGGTCTCGTGGAACATGGGCGAAGACGCCACCGCCGAGTAGGTGGACGGTGAGCCGATCGTACCTTGGGTTGGCCATGGACCGGGAATTGGCCGACGCGCGGCTGTCCCATGGTTACGGAGACCAGCCTCGCCTGCTCGTCCGCTGTCGCCGCCGCCCTCTTCGCCGTGAGCTTCTTCTCCCTCTCCGCCCTGCCGCGCGTTTCGGTCTGTCGGCGCTCCACATCCGCCGCCCACGCCGCGTTTGTCATACCCGGCGGCCTCTCTTTGGGAGGCCATGGCTTCCTCTCATTCGGCGCGCCGTCATCGGCGATCCTCTTCGGCGGCATGGTGGTGGAAGAGAAGAGGAGGAGCTGTAATTGTGGGGGATTTCGGCGGGGAAAATGGGTATATGCGGCACATTTTGGAGGGAAACGAAATTAATGGCGGGGAATTATCCTTCCTCTCGCCGACACCGCGGGCCCGCTCGACGTTTCGCGTGTTTTTGTTTCGTCCGGAGCCCTCGAGCGCGCCTCGGAAAGCCGGGAATGGCCTGGGCTCGCCAGATAGATGAAAGCCCAAATCCGGGCGAAAACGAGGAACCGGAGGCGCGGCTGGGCCAAATACCGCCGTCCGGATGAAAATATGACCTGCCGGGGGCCAACTCGGGGACACGGGTGGAGATGCTCTTATATTTGAAAGATGGGTCACACTTTTAAATGAATTATATTTCCAAAACTAATAGGTCTGTATTTGAAAGTACATACATGTCACACTTCCAAGTATATGCCATTGTACTTTCAAAATGTGTTGCCTGTAATTTCAAGTACATCGTGCGTTGTACTTTCAATATTAATATATTTTTTCACTTGGAAAAGCATATACATTGCACTCCCCAATACATGCACACTATGTTCAAATCTTAAAAGTAAGGAGCATTACGCATACACCACGTGTTAGCAAGATCACCCCTCGCTGCCCAAACTGACCTTTCAGAAGGTCGATCTTCTGCTAGTTATACAAGGAAAATAGCCCACTCTGGTCCAGACACATTGTTTTGGTTCATAGAAGCAAATACACTTACTATAAAAAATACATTTTAAAATATAAAAAAATCAGAAAAAAATCCTAGATGTAAATCTGAACATTCTATGTTCATCGACCAAAGTTATGTGAAAAAAATTATTTCTCTTTGTAAAAAGACAATTTTTAATGTCACGTAAATAGCAATTTTGTAGTACCTAAAATCCAAAAAAAAAATGTATTTCTTATTGTGATGCTTGGTGAGTGAACATAAAATATTTAGATATACATAAAAGAAATGTAAGAATTTTTAAAATTTTGAAAAATGATTTTATGGCAGTGCCAACCCATGAGCCAAAGTTGATTTCCAACTCCGGTTGCTGAAGAAAAGGCAAGGCCGAAGAGCAAGCACTTGGCTTCACAGCGTTTTTTTAGGGCTTCTTGGCGTCATAGCTGAACCACGCATATCATCGGCTCCAGCCCACTCCAATAGGCAAGCCCAGGCAAAAGTAACCTTAGATCATGGCCATTGCTTCGGCCCAACCTTGCGCCAGCCGCATACTCCATAAAGTATTCTCCGATCCCCTCCAATTCATCAAGTCACGGCCGGCCGGCGGGGGCACAGTTACCTGATCGATCGCGGCGACTTTGAAAGGAATACCAGAGCAAGAGTGGTAAGTATTCACTCCCCTCCGTTGCAATTTTGCATTCGTGATGTGAAGGCTCAGTTTAATCATCAATTCCCTGCTCCTGTTTTTCTGGGGATGTATGATTTGTTAGGGTTTGGGCCTTTGGGGACATAGGTTAAACCAAGGGACGAGAATGCGATCGAATCAGCAAACGATTTGAACCTCGGCAGCTTGCGGACGGCGGAGTACCTACTACTGTACTAGCCTTTAGACTCTTAGCTACACAAAAACAGTATTTAAGCGCACTGCAAAAAATATTCCTGGCACAGGCCACACGAGTAGCCGAAGATTGACAGGTTCCGCATGCTAAAGCATTTCATGTTGCATATTACTATCTCCGTTTCAAAATGTAAGCCTTTTTAGACAGCTAACTTAGCTCTCTAAAAAGGCTTATATTTCAGGAGGGAGGTAATATTTTTGAAGGTGACATTTTACATGTTGCTCGCAGCTTTTTGCCTTTTTTTTCCTAAGATTCTTATACTTTCTAACAAGTGAGCTGCTAGCTTGGACATGTTCCTGAAGATTTATATACTTTCTAACAAGGTTCTTATACTTTCTTAAGGTTCTTATACTTTACAAGCTCTGAGATATTCTCCTAGTTTCGACAAGACGCTAGCTATTGGTAATTGTTCATGAAACTGTATTGGTCCATGCAGAAAAGAATTGCAATTTGTGCCAAAGTTATGGCTGGCTTGGACCACAAAAAAATCTTCTAACAAATTAGTTCATCGTAGCATAGTGCCAAATCTGACATGCCCTGGTTCTGAATTCCTGGGATCTACTATGTGCCGCTTTTCCCAAATATCGACCCGGTGGATGTACCTAAGAGAGCTAGAAAGTAGACATGAACTTCGATGGATAAGACTGCACTGGCTCTCTTCAGATAATAGAAGTTTACCTTGCCATTACCTTTTACCTACTCTTGCATCCTAAATATGTGTTGTGCATAAGTACTGGAAAAGTTAGTACTCCCTCCGACCACTAATACCTGTCTTTGACATGATGTATCTAGACATGTTTTAGTGTCTAGATACATCATATCAAAGACATGTATTAGTGGTTGGAGGGAGTATGTAAAATGTGAAAAATATGGTGGGGAAAAGTCTGAAATAAGCAGGGTCTCACCTACACCCTCTTAACTTTTTTCAGTTTTTCTTTTTTATATCTCCCAAAATGTATAATATATGGATTTGAAACTTTGCGTACCATTGAAACATTACAACAGCAACATGACAAAAATAGTTTGGGATTTTTTTGTGTAGTTTGAACTTTTAGAATTTTTAAAATTCAAAAGAATTTATTTAAATACATATATATTTAATGTCATAAAAATACCAAAGTATTTTTCCCACATTCTATCTCAAATGTTTCGGTGAACTGCAAAGTTTTGGATTCAAATATTGTACGGTGTGAGAGATACAAAATAGAGAAGTTGTTTGTGAGGGAAAAAAAGTACTAGCACGGATCTTGATGCACCTCTGAACAGACCAGATAGAGGGGACAGCTGAGATAGTCATATGGTGGTCATTTGCTCTAAAGGTGAGAAATTCCCACACCCATATCCTGACTTCCGTCGAGCTAAACGAAGATCTAGAGTATCTATGTGGGTTGTGCCATATTTATTTTTTTGAAATGGAGGCAAAAGAATTGCCTCATTCATTAATTAAGAAGAAGAGAGTTGCCCAGTTAATTTACGGAAAACCGGGCGAAAACCGTTACAGCAACACCACGAACACACAAACACTCCCAACACGAAACACCTATGTGGGTTGTGCCATATTAAGGGTTGACTAGGATTGAATCATGCGGCTAATTAATTGTGTATAGTACTAGCGCTTTGCAAAAGCCACCAGATTATTATTTTCTACATCCATTCACATTCCTTTGTTTCGGATTATTTTTCTAGATGGCTCGTACTAAGCACACAGTTTATAAATCAACCGGGGAGTGGATACCGAAGCGTCCTGATCATGGAGGAAAGGCGCCTCGCCAACAGTTGAACACTGGATGTGCAAGAAAGACCGTTAGACCCGGATCACTCACTTCGTGGGCAGGGATGCCCAAGGAAGCAACTAAGAGTCCTCCCCGAATGGTCAAAGGACATGTGCTTCTACTACTAACTCTCTCTCGTTTGGCACTATTGTCCATAGAATTGCTTACCAGATGAGTGTTTTTTGTACCTCTGATTTTAGGGGTCTGGAGATAAGAAGCCTCACCGTTACCGCCCTGGAACAGTTGCTCTTCGGTACGATATATACGTCCATCATTCCACTTGTTGATTTAGGTTGCTTTGTAGCGAGCATGAAAGAATTGAAGTTGGTTTCTCTCTTCATCTTATCGCAGTGAAGTACGGAAGTACCAGAAGGGTGCCGATCTCCTCATAAAGAAACTGCCATTCCAGAGGTTGGTCGGAGAGGTTGCTCACAATTTGAAGGTCCGCTCGTACCTGTAATTCTATAATATGCCGTTTATAGGCTATAATTCAGCTACTCTTGTTCGAAGGTGTTGAAGCATCATGTTCTTACTATTCTTCTTTTGTGGATGCAGACTCATATCCGTTTGCAGAGTCAGGCCATGCTTGCTTTACAGGAGGCAGCAGAGGCTTACCTCGTCGGCCTCTTCCACGACACCAACCTGTGCGCTACTCATGCAAAGCGCATCACGATCTTGCCTAAGGACATTCAGTTGGCTAGGAGGATGCGCCGCGAGAGGGTATATCAATGCTAACATAAGATTCATCGACAATATATACGCCTTTGTTCTCCCAAGAGTGGTGTACTTTTTGTGTGGTTATTGTTTCTGATTTCAAGTCATGTTCTCGTTCACCACTTGATCGATATCTCGCATATGTGTCCTAGATCCTGGTTACTCTCGAATCTCGTGGTTGAGATCGAATTGAAGATGCTCCACCACGTCCAAGTACAAATTCACCAAATGTTTTATTGACTGACGATGTAGTCAAAATCATCAGCAAAATTTGTCTAGTTGATACGGCCATATTACAACGCAAAACTGGCTTTGCTGAACAATATAGAAAACAATATCTTGTCCTCCAACTCTTGTCATGTCACTCCATCAAACAAGAATTCAGCTCTGCGGTTGAATTTTCAGCAGCTAGAAAAAAAAGGATAAATAATGGAAGAGAACCATCGGATGACATATCCATTTTGTGATGTATGCATTTCGTAGTATCAAACAAGCACACAATGCAAGCCAATCCATCCTTTATTTCGGGGTTATATAATGGACACGACGAAATTGAAAGGATAAGCCGCCGCCAACTGGTCGTATTTAGTACACACTAAATTTAGAGCATTTTATTTTTCATAACTAAGGGAGATAAGCCAACCAGGTTTGCACAATTACTTGTGACTAAGCATATATAGACCATATTGTTTGACTATATATTGCAAGTATATATACTGTTGTCATGCATAAACAGACACTCCCCAGAAGAGGAAGATCCACTAATACAAGGGAGCTTATATTTGCATGGACAGAAGCAAGGTGATTATGCTCCCGATGGTTATCCTTGCATGCATTATAATGTATTCTCAGGTTAAGTATACAAAAAACTTAGGTGTATTTCCGGTAAAGATATTGGTTAGTTCTACATGATTTTGGACAATCCCGTTGTGAAACATAACTATATATGTAAAATTTTGTATATTTTACCTAATACCTGGTCGAACTGATAACACTCTTGTTGACATGCAGCGCGGACCCAACCCAAAAACTAAGTGAGAGCCTAAATAAGGGGCGATTCAGTTTGCGGTCACCAAGTTCCTTGTCACAGGCTCACAGGTGCCTTAGTTCGCTGCAATCACCCTGGGGGTCCAAAAGCCCTTAACAAATAGCTCAGAGGGTCTTTTTTTGGTGAAATTTGTTTGAGCCCGAATCGTAGTGTTTGAATTGGGGAGAAAACGTTTGAACTCATAATTTCCGTTCCGCTGCCGCTTGCTGAGCCCACAATGTCAGGTTTACCCGTTATTCTAACAGAACTTGACTTTGTCAGCGTTAGAGTTCCGTTGCCACCGTCTTCTTCCCTGTTCTGTCGTCCTCCCCTGTTCTGTCCGCCCGCCCAGCTCGCCGTCGACCCCTCGCCGTCGCTACGCCGGAATCGAGCTCGCCGTCGCTTCGCCGGAATCGAGCTCCCCGTCGCTGACACCACCCTGGTGCTAGGATCTCCCACATAGTGGCAAGGGCTCCCCAGGTCGTAGTTCCGGCTCCTCCCTTCCCCCACAGATCTGAGCTCCCCGGATAGGAGATCTAGAATCGCTCCCTCTAATGTCTCTAATGGCGACGGCACCAATGGAAGTGCGGCAATCTCAGAGGAGATCGGCTAGCTGTCTGTAATGGCGACGGCGGCGGTGGCCGTTCCTGTGGACTTGGTGGCGGAACCTCATGAACATCTAGTTTCTTGTTATGTTAATTTTCACCGAATTCATCTCTGTAAATGCGAATCTCAAAATTGAAGAACAATAAATGTAGATTTCAGATCTGAAATTAAAGGAGAAACACTAAATCTGAAAGTTCATAATATTTGGTGGCTTCAAACTTACAGAAGCTAGTTAGTAACACAAAAGGCGGCTTTAGCCTTGTCTATACAAAAGCTATTCTTCAGAGTTAGTCTAACACTAACTATACTTAACTGAAGAAACTAGGGGAGAGCAGCCTTCTTGGAAGTTGGCATACCAAAATGCTGCGAAGGGCTAAAGTTCATTGCTAAATTAATCGGAACTGAACGATTTCCCTTCCCGCCTAACTCCTGCTGCTTCTCTCCATTCAGCATGCACGTCGTGGCTTCCCCTTCCTCGAGCGGCTGCGCTCGCCCTTGGGGGAGGAGGGCTTTCTGCGCTTCTGGCGGAAAAGCGTCTGGTTGAACCTGACCAGCAGCGCCGCCGCGAGGCATTCTTCAAACGAGTAGTACAACAGCTCTTCATAGGGGTCGTATTTCCTGGTGAACCGCAGTCGCAATGATAGATCTGTGTAGTTGTGGTTCGCCGGCGGCGCATAAACACGCCATATCGTAGAACTCGATATGGCCTGCTTCCTCGCCCGCCGCAAGTTCTTGTTGGTCTTCGACGCCGGGAAGCCGGTGAATGGCTGACGACCACGCTTCCCCAGCTTACCCCACTTCAGCTTCATAGCCCTTACCTCGGACAGAGCCGTTGAGCATCTAGACCTTGGGGAAACCCTCCTCCCCGCCTGCAACGCCCCCGCCGAGAACGCCAACTTGGGGAAGTTCATGACAGCCGCTGTTGGCACCTGCACACCGGCTTTGACAAGGCAAGTCATTGCCTGCCGGATGGGGGCTTGATATTGGAGCGTCGGCGGCGGTGGTGCCATGAGCTACGGCAAGCTTAGGGTTGGGACTGTGAAGTGGGGAGTGAGACAGGGGAGGAAGACGCGTAGCAGCCTTAATCTGCCTCGTGCCCAAATAAAATAACAGTTGTCCATGTTGATCTACTTGGGCTTTTACTTCATTTTTCTGGGTCCATTGTCAGTTAGACTGGGATTGCTTTATGGGGTAAAGTACTAGATACCTCTACCCCTGGCGACCTCAACCCTAAATCACATTTCCAGTCTCCTTCCTCCCAAACCAGCGGCTGCTGGGGGTTGGCCGCCCCGCCCACAGCGACTGCTCGAACCAACGCCGGCCGGGTGGTGGCGTTCGACCTCCACGGCGTCCTGCATGCAGAAATCCCTTCTCAAGGTAAGTGTAGGGTTTTCCTGCCCAATGCTCCGATCTAGTACTAGTTCAAGGGGCGGCACTAGTTCAAGGGGAATGTTCCAAAAATATTTCTACTTCTGTAATGATAGTTCCGTAATTTCGTAATCGATATTTCGCAAAAGGAGTGGTTCATATGGTCACTAAGCCTGCTTGATTGTTCTATAATCAGAACCATATGGTTGCTATGTATGTTGCCCAAACTTGCATGCCCTGCCAAAACATTGGTTACCTATTGTATTTTAGTCTTTGTTCGGTTCGGTTTGTTGCCAAAATATTTAAAATGATTGAATGGGTGCTTGATGTCTACGCACTTCTATTCTTGTAGACACTTGTTGGGCCTCCAAGTGCAGAGGTTTGTAGAACAGCAGCAAGTTTCCCTTAAGTGGATCACCCAAGGTTTATCGAACTCAGGGAGGAAGAGGTCAAAGCTATCCCTCTCAAGCAACCCTGCAATTACGATACAGAAAGTCTCTTGTGTCCCCAACACACCCAATACACTTGTCAGATGTATAGGTGCACTAGTTCGGCGAAGAGATAGTGAAATACAAGTGGTATAGATGATTACAAGTAGTAACTGTGATATGAAATAAATATCGCTGCGAGCAAACATGTAACAAAACAGCAAGTAAACGGTGTGCAAAGCTTGGAAACAAGGCCTAGGGATCATACTTTCACTAGTGGACACACTCCCAACAAATATAACATGATTGAACAAATAAATAACTTCTCTTCACTATGGTACTCTGAATTACTCTCCTATTGAATATCACTAATCATCGCGTAGTGGCTACGGAAGCACCCCTTAAAGTTCATCAAGTACTTGACAAACACCACTCATAGAGATATCCAAATCAAAGCATAACTCAAGATAGATATCATTGCAACTTAGACCAAGTACTAACACGGTGCACACACTGTCAACATTACACCATGAAAGGAGGAATAGATCACTCAATACTATCATAGCAATAATTATTCTCATAATCCACAAGAGATCACAATCATAGCCTAAACCAAGTACCACCATGATGCACGCACTGTCACCGTTACACCATAGCAGGAGGAATATATTACTTTAATAATCACCACTAGAGTACACATAATATCTGAATAATAACATCTACTTGTTCAACATGATACAAAGCTCACGATCACATAAAGATCACATCATGGGAGAGAGAGGTGAACCACATAGCTACCGGTAGAGCCCTCAGCCCCGGGGATGAACTACTCCCTCCTCATCATAGGAGACAGCAAGGTTGATGGAGATGGCGGTGAGGTCGATGGAGACGGCGGAGACGGCAATGGAGGTCGATGGAGATGGCTCCGGGGGCACTTCCCCGTCCCGGCAGGGTGCCGGAACAGAGACTTTTGTCCCCCGAAATTCGTCGACGGCGGCGGCGGAGCTACGGAACTGTTTCTAGAAAATTGCCGAATCCCCTAGGGTTTTTCGTCCCGAGGCTTTATATAGGCGAAGGGGCGATGTCAGGGGTGGCCCCAGGCCTCCTCACACTAGGGTGGCACGGCCAGGGCCTGGGCCGCGCCAGCCCTGTGTGAGGGCGGCCTGTGGCCCCTCTCCTTCCTCTCTTCGGATATCTGGATGCTCCCAGGAAAAATAAGACTTCTGGCTTTGGTTTCGTCCAATTCCGAGAATATTTCCTGTGTATCACTTCTGAAACACAAAAACAGCAGAAAACAGGGAACTGGCACTGTGGTGACTTGTTAATAGGTTAGTTCCGGAAATCGAATAAAAACGCCACGAAGTGTAACGAAACAATAGACAAATGGTGTAAAAACAAGCAGGGAGCATCAAAAATTATAGATACGTTGGAGACGTATCAGCATCCCCAAGCTTAACTCCTGCTCGTCCTCGAGTAGGTAAGTGATAACAAAAGAAATAATTTTTGAGGTGACATGCACCCAGACAATCTTGATCATATATGTAAGCGTTGTGAGCTGGGATCATAAGAACTTAAAACATGGGCATGAAAGATATAATCATGACAATAAGAACTTAGCAACCATGTTGTAAACATGCAAATAAACACAAACAAAAGATCATGAAAATGAAACAATGAAAGTCAAACGTGTGTTCAAATCATAAGGAAAAACATACAAATGGTTTTCAGCTTGTCCTTCATGGAGAGCAAAACATAAATGCATAGGACACCTTCAAGTTTAAGAGGGCGACTAGATACAAATAATTTAAGAACAAGTGAAACCAATGAAGGGTTTCGCAGCATAGTAAATCAAAAAATTTCCTACGGATGCGAAAAAGAAAGCCAAGATCTAATCTAGGAGATGTAATCAACAAGAGAGGTAGAAGAGATCTTCATACCCTTGAAGATTCGCACAGCGGAAACGTTCAATAGAACGTGGTTGACGTAGTCGTACTCGCCGTCTCCTCCTCGCGATCCGATCCGATCCTACGCCGCAAGTGGCGGCGCCTCCGAGAGTTGCACACGTGCGGTGCAGCGACGTCTCCTCCTTCCTTGGTCCAGCAAGTATGGTGGAGAGATAGATTGGATCAGCAGCACGACGGCGTGGTGCTTATGGTGGAGAGTTTCTGCAGCAGGGCTTCGCCTACGTGCAGTCGCGAGAGAGAGAGAGGGAGGGCAGCAGTTGGCGGCTAGGGTTTGGGTCCAGGTTAGAGAGGGCTGCGCCCCTGCCCCCTATATATAGAGGGGTGGCCGGCCAGCTTGGCCTCTCCCCAAACCCTAGGGCGCCGACTTGGAGTAGGAAGAGTGGGGGGCAAGTTTCCCCCCTTCCTTCTTTGAAGACTCCCTTAGGGTTTCCCCTTGGGCTGGCCGGCTGGGCCTTAGGGGCCTTGTGCGCCTGGCCCAGGGCGGCCAGGGCACTTCCCCTTAGGCCCACGCAGGCCTCCGTCAAGTGGGCCCACGTTGGTCCCACTCCGGAACCTTCTAGAACCTTCCGGTACAATACCGATAAACTCCGAAACCTTTCCGGAATCCAAAAACTGCTTTCCTTTATATGAATCTTATTCTCCGGACCATTCCGGAACCTCTCGTGACGTCCCGGATCTCATCCAAGACTCTGAACTAAAACTCATAAACCAATTATCCATTCTATCCTAGCGTCGATGCACGTTAAGTGTGTGACCCTACGGGTTCGAGAATATGTAGACATGATCTTCTATCAATAATCAACAGCGGGATCTGGAAACCCATATTGACTCCCACATATTCATCGATGATCATATCGAATGAACCACGATGTCAGGATTCAATTAATCCCGTATATGTATTCCCTTCGTCACACGATATTTTACTCGCCCGAGATTTGATCGTCGGTATCGCTATACCTACTTCAATCTCGTTCACAGCAAGTACTTTACTCGTTCCGTAATCCGATATCACTTTGTGATTAACTCATTAACCACATGCTTGCAAGCGGTGTTGATATCGATTACCGAGTGGGCCCGAAGTATATCTCTCCGACTTGGGAGGGACAAATTCCATCTCGATACATACAACCCAACAAGTACTTTCCGATCACCTGAAAGACACCTTTATTATCACCCTCACATAGGATGACGTTTGATGACTTCAAAGCTTTCTTCCGATACTAGGGAGTTGTATTATCTCATGGTCTAAGGAATACAATACATGACATAGGAAAAGCTTCGCAAAGATGAACACGATGACACGATCTAATTGCTCTGCTTTATTTGGGTCTGTCCATCATATCATTCTCCTAATGATATGATCTCATTATTAATTGACAACACATGTCTATGGTTAGGAAACCTTAACCATCATTAATCAATGAGCTAGTCGATAGAGGCGTACTAGGGACACGGTGTTGTTCATAAACCACACAAGTATTAAAGTTTCCGCTTAATACAATTCTAGCATGGAATATAAACATTATCATGAACAAGAATTATAATAATAACATCTTTATTATTGCCTCTAGGGCATAATTCCAACAACCAACAATATGAATCAATCAATGAAAACTTTGGGACAATGCACATTATACTCAGAATGACAACTATGCTCTCTTAGACGGTGCATAAAGGTAGAAGGTGGTGACTCAACATAAAAGTAAAAGAAAGGCCCTTCATAGAGGGAGGCAGTGATTAAACATGTGCTAGAGCTTTTCATTTGTAAAACATAGAGATAAAACTTGGGTTTTGAGAGGTGGTTGCTTTTGTCAATGACTAGCAATGGGGTTCTTACTATCTTCTATATAAAAATGAAGCAAGTTTTTGAGAGAGAGATTGGCACTTTTGTGCTCTTTTATAAAGCTTGGCACTCCTCCCCACCTTTTATTTTCCTTTCACAAACCATGGCTAACCGATTCCATCGGGTGCCCACCAACATTAACATTCCATGGAGGAGTGCCTTTTTTTCTTTCTTTTTTTCTCTTTTTTTTCTTTTTGGAATAAGACAATATGGAAGATAGCAAATCCGACCACTACGTCCCCATGAGCTAAAAATAGTGTCACAAAATGAGAAGTATTTTCAAGGTTTTTTGAAAGGTAGCACATGAAAATTTACTTGGAATGGCTTACAAATACCATGCATAGGAATTTATAGTGGACACAATGGCAAACTTGGTTTTTAGGAGTTGGATGCACGAGTAGAGCTCATACTCAGTACAAAATGAGGGCTAGCAAAAGACTCGGAGCGACCAACTAAGAGAGCAATAACGGCCATAATCATGCAGAGCGACAAAGCAACATTAAGAGAAGCATAAGATGGCATCAAAAGTCAAAAACTAAATGATCATAGAGGCTATAAGCGACTTATTTTGTAGTCAACATGGTGTAAGCATGTGCCAAGTCAACCCAAATAAAACATCAAAGGAGAAAACCAAATAAATGCTTCCATATAATTAAAAACAATGCATGATTTTTTCAAAGGCTCATTAAGCAATCTCAGTTATTTGAGACAAGTCATGCTACAGCAAAACCACTAAGCATACAATCAAAAAGACATCAAACATGACATGAAAAAGCCTAAGCCACAGTCTACACAAGCTCCTTCTTGTACCACTTTTTTTGCATGAAACTTTTTCTCTTTTCCAACACCATTCGAACTTTTTATAAACACCACTTTTGATGAAAACCAATAAATATCAGAGGCAAAAATACACCTTGATAAAAAGATATGATAAGGTCTGCACGCAAATCAAGGCAAAAACGAAAACCAAAAGCAGTAGCAGAAAAAGAAGAACACTCGGTGAACGATAAGAGTGAAAAACTGAGTGTTCTTGGCAAATGAAAAGCGAGTTCATCTCCTCCAAAAGAAACATGATGTGATCTAACCATTTATTGCAGCAAACAAAACTAAGCTAACTAAGAAAACTAAAAAAACTGACGCTCCAAGAAAAACAAATAGTGCATGAAGCAATAAAAATATAGTGTCTTGAAAGGTGACCTGATTTTTGCCGATGAAGAAGGGGTGCCTCGGGGGCATCCCCAAGCTTTGACGCTTGTACTTCTTGGATATTTCTTGGGGTGCTGGGCATCCCCAAGCTTGAGCTTTTGTCCATTCTTCAACTCATCTCATCATTCTCCAATCCCTACACTTGAAAACTTCCTTCATACAAAACTAAATACAATTCTATTAGCAACATTAGTGTAGGCATAACATAGAATCAACCTCTTTTTGCTTCAGGTTTCAACTCAAAACCACCACATATAAAGTATAAACTACTGTAGCAACTTTCCCAAAAGTTTCATGATCAAAAGAACTCAAAAGAAAGCGATAAAGCGGCAAACACAAATATTGGCAGAAATCTGTCAAAACGGAACAGCTGACAAAGGTCGAATTTTTGAGGTGTTTTCTGTTGCTCAAATCAAAAAGTGTTCAACTAATGAAAGTTTGGATATAACCTGGGGCATATGCACAAGAAATCACAGGTCCAAAAGATATACAGAGAATTTTCACGAATTTTTACGGTGCAGCACCGAAAACAGTTTCAGGACAGCAACATCCCCAAATCTTACCTCACTCGAATTAGAGGCTTCTCTTGGCACAAAAACGAAATAAAAAGGATAAGGAGCGGTCATTACAGTAGTAATGACTTCCAAGACTCAAATAAAAGAAAAAGTACTGAAAATAAACAATAGGTTATCTCCCAAGAGTGCTTTTCTTTAACGCCTTTGAGCTAGGCGCAGTAATTTGCAAAGATGCTCATGTGGGCGCCATATAAGAGCTTGAGGCAAAGGCGCCATATAGGAACTTAAAGCAATAGAGAGCATCAAAAAGCAAATATGGAACACATTTAAATCTAAACCACTTCCTATGAAAAATAGTCTTGTAAAGAGACATGTCATAAAAGCGCAAAGCAAAAAGCATAGGAAGGCAAAACATGTACAACTTCAAGAATTGCAACATAAAGAGGAGAAACTTGATATTGTCGAGATCCATCAAAACATATTTCCCTCTCTCATAATAACTTTCAGTAGCATCATGAATAGAATTAACAACATAACCATCACATAAAGCATCCCTATCATGAGCCACATGCATAAAAGAATTAATACTCCCCACATGAACAATTGTAGTAGGAGCAGATTCAACAGAATAATTATTCTCATCACCATAATCATCAAAAATAGGAGGCATATTGTAATCATAACTAATTTTCTCCTCAAAAGTAGGTGAACTGAAAACATTATACTCATCATCATAGCCATTATAAACTAGAGGTTTAGTATCATCACAAGCTAAAGAACAACTATTTCGCAAAGCATACTCATCAAACATATCATCATAAGAAGGAACATGAATAGTACTAATGGTACAACAATTATTAACCTTAGAATTGGTACCAAAAAGATTTTCAATATCAAAAGTAGAGTGCTTTTCCCAATCATGATCACTAACATAGGTAACAGGCATAGGAACATCATCCCAATCAGAATTATCATAATCTATAGCAGGATCATAACGCTTAGGGGAAGATACCGTGTCCTCTCGCCTCTTACTCCTCTTCTTCTTCTTCTTCTTCATACTCTTCTTACTTTCTCCTTTAGGAGGGAGAGACTTGAACGGCATCTTCTCCACATAATCTGGTTTGCTGACAGAAACAACAGAAGAAACTTTGGAGGATTCCTCCTCTCTATTAATTAGATAAAAACATCTATCAGTCCTGTCATAGCTTGGCAAAATATCAAGTTTTATAAGATTTTGAATGTAAGTATTTGAAAGGCAATCTTTAGCACAATAGAGACGACAACCACGAAGGGTGCTATTAATATCAACATCATTCATATCTATCAAAGCAATTTTTCTAGATATCTCATCACACGCCAAGAACAAAGTGAGCTCATCATGCTGATTAGGAGTAATCTTGTCATCAGAATACAAACTTAAGGTACTAGAAGAGTAACTATTAGGGCTTGAGCATTGGAAATCAAAATGACCTATGTCATCGCAATATTTACAAAGAAAAGGATAAAGCTCACAAACCTTTTTACCGATCTCACCTATATCCTTGTACCACATTCGGGTTTCTTCATTTGCATGGTGGACACAATAATCTTCCTTGTTGTAACTCTGTTCACAAGGTCTATGTACTCCACAAAAATTAACATGCTTATAAGAAATAGTACTTTTAGAAGTTTGAGCATGTTTATTGCAATCATCAATAACAATATCACTTTCTATGTAAGTGTCCTTAAAAGGTTCATGATACACGTTCCCATTTCCTTTAGGAACATTCATATGGGAAGCAAAGGCTTTAAAGCAATCAACCATAATTTGAGGATCAAGACCATATTTAGCACTAAGCTCTTGAAAATTAGCAGTTTTAGCGAAAGACTTAATGCAATCAAACTCATAATTCATACCTGATCCTTTACCTTTATCGCTATCCCAATCTTCAATATTGCTTTGAATTGTTTCAAGCAGATCCCACTTGGTGTCGACATCCTTGCTTGTGAAAGACCCATCAAAGCATGCATCTAGATAGTCCTTGTAATTTCCTGAAAGCCTTGCATAAAAATTATTAATAACAATATTACGGGGAAGATCATGAATAGGACATTTATGCATTAGTAACTTCAATCTTCCCCAAGCTTGGGCAATGCTTTCTCCCTCATGCGGATGAAAATTATAAATGTAATTCCTATCTTTATAAACCTGACTAGAAGGATAGAATTTAGAATAAAAGAGAGGTTCAATTTCCTCCCCATCAATAGATCGGCCATCCTTCAATGTTTTATACCATTCCTCAGCTCTGCCTTTCAGCGAAAAAGAGAATAGCTTCTTCTTAACTTGGTTCACTGAAATACCTGCACACTGGAACAACTCGCATAATTCATGTATAAAAAGCAAATGGTCACCAGGATGGACAGTTCCATCTCCTAAGTAGCAGTTATCCCTAACATGTTCAACAATCTTCGTAGGTATTTTAAAAGGATGAGGAGCACAAGCATCACTAGAAATATCACATATGGGAGATAAAATATTATCAGAACAGACCTTCTCCACTAAAGCTTGGGGACTAAAAATATCATACTTAACAAAACCAGCTTCCCCAAGCTTAGACTTTTCTATAGCATTAGCATTAACGGTATTCAAAGCATTCGTACTAATAACATTGCTATGCGAAATAAGCTCCAAAGGATTTTCAATTTTCTCTTCAAATCTAAAATCAGGAAAAGACTAAAGAACTCTTTGTTTTCCATTAAGCCTAACTAGTGAAAATAAAAACAAGAAACAAAAAGATGTAATTGCAGAATCTAAAGGAAATAACTCCGAGCACTCACACAGGAGGATGTGAGTACCTTTTACCTTACCTCCCCGGCAACGGCGCCAGAAAAGAGCTTGATGTCTACGCACTTCTATTCTTGTAGACACTTGTTGGGCCTCCAAGTACAGAGGTTTGTAGAACAGCAGCAAGTTTCCCTTAAGTGGATCACCCAAGGTTTATCGAACTCAGGGAGGAAGAGGTCAAAGCTATCCCTCTCAAGCAACCCTGCAATTACGATACAGAAAGTCTCTTGTGACCCCAACACACCCAATACACTTGTCAGATGTATAGGTGCACTAGTTCGGCGAAGAGTAGTGAAATACAAGTGGTATAGATGATTACAAGTAGTAACTGTGATATGAAATAAATATCGCTGCGAGCAAACATGTAACAAAATAGCAAGTAAACGGTGTGCAAAGCTTGGAAACAAGGCCTAGGGATCATACTTTCACTAGTGGACACACTCCCAACAAATATAACATGATTGAACAAATAAATAACTTCTCTTCACTATGGTACTCTGAATTACTCTCCTATTGAATATCACTAATCATCGCGTAGTGGCTACGGAAGCACCCCTTAAAGTTCATCAAGTACTTGACAAACACCACTCATAGAGATATCCAAATCAAAGCATAACTCAAGATAGATATCATTGCAACTTAGACCAAGTACTAACACGGTGCACACACTGTCAACATTACACCATGAAAGGAGGAATAGATCACTCAATACTATCATAGCAATAATTATTCTCATAATCCACAAGAGATCACAATCATAGCCTAAACCAAGTACCACCATGATGCACGCACTGTCACCGTTACACCATAGCAGGAGGAATAGATTACTTTAATAATCACCACTAGAGTACACATAATATCTGAATAATAACATCTACTTGTTCAACATGATACAAAGCTCATGATCACATAAAGATCACATCATGGGAGAGAGAGGTGAACCACATAGCTACTGGTAGAGCCCTCAGCCCCGGGGATAAACTACTCCCTCCTCATCATAGGAGACAGCAAGGTTGATGGAGATGGCGGTGAGGTCGATGGAGACGACGGAGACGGCGATGGAGGTCGATGGAGATGGCTCCGAGGGCACTTCCCCGTCCCGGCAGGGTGCCAGAACAGAGACTTCTGTCCCCCGAAATTCATCGACGGCGGCGGCGGAGCTACGAAACTATTTCTAGAAAATTGCCGAATCCCCTAGGGTTTTCCGTCCCGAGGCTTTATATAGGCGAAGGGGCAATGTCAGGGGTGGCCCTAGGCCTCCTCACACTAGGGTGGCACGGCCAGGGCCTGGGCCGCGCCAGCCCTGTGTGAGGGCGGCCTATGGCCCCTCTCCTTCCTCTCTTCGGATGTCTGGATGCTCCCGGGAAAAATAAGACTTCTGGCTTTGGTTTCGTCCAATTCTGAGAATATTTCCTGTGTATCACTTCTGAAACATAAAAACAGCAGAAAACAGGGAACTAGCTCTGTGGCGACTTGTTAATAGGTTAGTTCCAGAAATCGAATAAAAACGCCACGAAGTGTAACGAAACAATAGACAAATGGTGTAAAAACAAGCATGGAGCGTCAAAAATTATAGATACGTTGGAGACGTATCAGTGCTCTTATTCCAGTTTAAATTGTGTTGTATCTCGGACACAACATTGCTCCATTATGCTAAAAGGGGAAATCTAGGACATGCTCTTGGTGGAGCTTTTAAAGGGGAGTCATGGTATGTGATGTAGTATCTTGGAAAAATAGCAAACATTGCTCCAGTTTAAATTGTGTTGTATCTCGGACACAACATTGCTCCACTGTTGGAAGCTATGCAATGCTACTGGATATATTGACATGTTCTTGTTGAGATGAATTTTAAATGATAATTGAAAGCTATGTCATGCTCTTGGTGATTTCTATATCAAATATTGTATTCCACATCAAGTTTTTTGGTGATTTTTAATTTGTTATTTAGACGAAGAATATAGATGTGATGGGTTATGGGGTGACGGCACCGTGAGTTTGACCTAGAATTCAAAGTTGAGCAAAGGAAATAAAAATAAAATCAAATAATTGGAAAACCAGCGCATGGAGTCATGGTATGTGATGTAGTATCTTGGAAAAATAGCAAACAGGGCATGCCAAGGATTCATAGGCACACTCTTCACAAATTTGGCATGCTTTTGGGAGCTTACGGCACCGTGAGTTTGACCAAGTTTTTCCACATGCTTTTGAAATGGAGGTCAGTTTCCAATGATCATACATAGTTAGGACATGCTCGTGGTGGAGCTTTTTAATTGCTATTGGAAGCTATGTAAAGCTATTGGGTTTAAAATCATGTTCTAGTTTACATATTATAATTGAAAGCTTAGCCATGCTATTGGTTATTTCTATATCAAACATTGCAAGCTACATCATGCTTTTTGGTGATTTATACTCCCTCCGTTTCAAAATATAAGATGTTTTAGCTTTGTGAAGCAAATGTATCTAGACACCTTTTAGTGTGTATTCGAGTGAACCTACACACTAAAGTATGTCTAAATACATTTGCTTCAGAAAGCTAAAACATCTTATATTTTGAAACGGAGGGAGTAATTGATTATTTATAAGAAGTAAATAGATGTGATGGGTTATGGGGTTTAGGGCTCACGGCACCGTGAGTTTGACCTAGATTTCAAAAGTGAGCAAAAGAAATACAAATAAAATCGAAAAATTGGAAAACCAATGCATGGAGTCATTGTATGTGATGTAGTACCTTGGAAAAATACCAAACATGGCATGCCAAGGATTCACAGGAAAACTCTTCACAAAATTGGCATGCTTTTAGGTCTTTCCAATGAGGTCGGATTCCAATGATTATACATAGTTAGGACATGATCTTGGTGGAGCTTTTAAATTGCTATTGGAAGCTATGTAATGCTATTGGTTATATTGTCATGTTCCTGTTTTAAAATGATAATGAACTGTCCCTCACACAATTACAGGTTACAATGCAACGTCATGAAGCATGCTACGACTGTCCCTCTGACGATGAGAACTGTGTGATTGGGCACAGTCCCAGGACTTACCAGTACCACACCCATCTAGGACCGGCGCTGATAGATGAAGGTAATAACTTATACATGTCTGGTTATAGAATTTGAGAGATAGGACATATATCTCATTCATGAAATAATTCATGTAGGTCCCATCGTTAGGGGTATAAAAGGGGGGGCTCTTGACCTAGCACCTTGGGAGCCAAATAACATCGTTTACAGAAATGATGTACCAATGTCTTATGTAAGGATTGGCCTTCTCAAATTGCTCTCACGGAGGCTTGATAGTGATAATCCGGTGATCCCTTTGTATGTCTGCTCTGTCAAGAAGTCTCTGACAGCTAAAGGGAAGTCAAAGATGGTAAGATTTCATTGTGCACAGTGAATACTAACGTGTTTGCTCAACTGCATGACACCCTAGTATCTATACTATCATACCAGGTATTTTTGAAGCCATACAGCCAGCTCTATCTCAAGCAGTACCTGGAAGCAGGAGATATTATGGTGCCAGCCTGCGCCGATGACCCGTATGCACCTGAAGGTGAAACTAAGCAGGATGTGCATTACGTCAAGCTTCGGATGGGCAACGATGGTCGTGCCCAGATTACAACTAACTGGAGCACGCTTGTGACCACCTCACGCATGTCTGTTGATGACATGGCTGTGTTCGAGCTTGAACCAGATGAGGAAGTACTGTTTATCCATCTGATGAGTAATGTGCCGATAGGTAAGCTAGTTAAGTGATAACTTGGACTACTAATCTGGTGGTGTATGCATCTGCACCAACTCAACTTGTATGCCAGATATTAAGGCTTTGTATGCCAGATATTAAGGGTATAGTACTAATTCTGATCGGCTGGTTTATGCTATATATTAAGGCTTGAGTTGTAAAACTTGTATGACATGTTATTCTATATGCTATTACGCTGTGCATTCTCTTATCTAGATTTTGGATGCCATCTATCTAGTCCGTCTAGCCGCTGGACCAGACAATTTTGTTTCCGTTTGAATACAACTAAGCTTAATTTATAGACATATTGACCATCAGTGCGTCACAGAAAGCACAACACGTTGTAATCAGTTAATACAAACAATTCAATTCACAAAATCATGTACGAGTTAAGGCACTTCATCATAACAAGATGGTTTTAGTAAATAGAGTATAAGCATGCAGAGAAGAATGCAAGTAATCATAGCCTGCGCAACATATTGGCATATGGTTTAGACTACCAGGTGACACAATAATATAATAACATAATTAACTAACTGATAGCAACTGCGCAACATATATAGGCTACATTTTTTCAATATGAACAGACATAGCCTCCTGCCCCACATTCAAGAAGGTGAAGATGCACACATTCCCTTCTTCTATCGACGCTTTTTGGAGAACCTTAGGCCAGTTTGCTGTCATCTGGGCAACACCGTTGCCCTGATGGGTGAAGCTTACATTATAGAAACCATCTTGCTCACTGCAATATGTTGGAATGGTGCATGGAAGATAGCGGGCGAGGTGGGCATTGCTGTACTTTGCTAAAAAGTACTAGAGTACAAGAATACAGTCAGTTTTTTAACACAGATTCATGTGCATGAGAAGATTAAAAGAGTCAAGCAGATTACTATTTTTGCCTTCCCATGAAGGACATGTGACTTCTTCATCTCACAGATATAGTATGGAACTGTTGGCCTCAGTTTAGCAACCATTGCATTGAGATCGGCAATCTGGCGACCAGTGAGATTGATATTGCTTGCAAACACACAGTGCTTGTCGAATTCCAAGTCACCAGTTATCTTGGGACCTAGAAAGAAATGCACTACTTAGTGATCTTTATCTCCATAAGAATGTATTAAAAGGTCATCAGACCCATGTTAGACAGATTCACACCTCTGCGAATGACGATAGTCTCAGCCGCCCTTGCAGGGCCACGATAGGATGAGAGTGGGCCCGATGTGAGTCTATGTGCCTTGGATTTAGGTGTCTTGGAAGATGAGATAGTCTCACTATCTGGATCAGTACCTTGATATGAAGGAAGGGGGTAATCCCTATTGGTTGTGGCTTTCTTGCATTTCTTGATAGCATAAGAATCATTGATTTTAAATAGCTTGAAATAATCGACAGAACGGTTCTTCCGTCTAGTACAAGCATCAGCCTAAAAATAGAGATTGTGCTTATTACAATGTTCTGTAGCACCTAAAAACACCATTGCCAGAAATAGAAATTTGTATAACCTGCACCTTAGTGGCGATATGGTCAATCGTTGGGTCCATCTGGAGACTTGCAAGCTTTTTTGAAAGAAATGGGCACCTATTTTGTGCAGGCATCTATTTTCCTTGGAATAATAAACTATGCTATAATTAGCAGTATGTGCTACTACAATTTGCAATGACAGTACATCATTCCATATCCAGTATGAAGTAAAATCTACTACCATATCCAGCGACAACTACCCTACAATAATAGAGTGCGTACAGAGGTTCCCCAGCCGTGCCGCCCATCCCAAAATTTAAACTCGACATAATTCAGCATACTACATAAATTTCATTGAAATTTAGATGGTTTTTACAAAATACGGCGAAATATGAAATAGACTAAAAGAGGTGGTCTTCGTCGGAGTCCTCGCCGGCGGCGAAGTTAACCGATGTGGCCGATGGTGCTGGCGGTGAATCGTTGGACGGCCCAGCTCCGTCATCGGACAGGCGGCCGGAAACCATCCCGCGGTGGCGACGGTTCTCCCCGGCGGCCAAGTTCACCGATGCGGCCGATGGTGCTGGCGGTGAAGCATTGGACGGCCCAGCTCCGTCATCGGACAGGCGGCCGGAAACCATCCCGCGACAGCGACGGTTCTCCTCCGTCGCGCGCTGGCTGCGGTCGCGCTCGGCCTCCTCGAGGGATGAGATGAAGGTGTGGCGCTCCTGCGCTCGTTGCGCCGATGCGTTGAAGGAGGGGAGAGGGTACTGATGCTCGCGGCGCTGGCGCTCCGCCGCCACCTTCGCGAGCCCTATGGCCACGTCCGCCCGGAAGAGGCGTCTCTCAGCCTCCGCCATCGTAGCCCTCGCCGCTTCGATGTTGCGGCGGTGGGCGTCGGCGCGGGCGGCAGTATGGTCCTCCGCCAGCCTTGCTGCTGCCGCCCTCCTCTCGGCGGCCATGAGCTCCTGCGCCGCCCGGTCGCGGTGCTATGTCTCGAACGACGCTACGATCGCTCTCTGTTCCGCGGCGGCCTCCTCCGCCTCCGCGTCCGTCGGCAGCTCGGCGAGGAACTCCTCGTCATCGGAGTCCTCCTCCTCCTCGCCCTGCGGCGGAGCTGGGTCCTGCGGCAGCGGCAACGGTGGTTGAGGTGGGGGTGGTGGTGCTGGTGGCGCACCGGAACCGCCTCGAGGGAGCATGGAGTAGGTTGTCAAGAGACGGCGAGGCATTTTCTACCGGCAGTTGGAGGATGTGAACCTACCGTCGAGGCAACGAGCTATTTATAGCTGGGAATGGGGCGGAAAAACGAAGGAGAAGGGGCGGGAAGCGCGCGACATGGCATTCATTTCCCGCCGATGCGTGCTGCGACGCGACGGCTCGCTGCCCCGCTGCAAAGCTGTTTCCGTTTGCACCGCCATTACTGGGCGCAGGAGACGAGACGAGTGGAGACGACGAAGCGTCGGTCGTGCCGCTGACAGGGGGCCACGCATTACTGGGCGAGTGGAGATGCTCGTAGATCTAGTACACGACGGAGCGAAGAAAAAAAGGGAGGCGACTTAAAATCACCGTACGTGCTCGAGGCCCACCGCCGGTGATCTAGGAAGAACGCCGGCAAGGTTCACTTGGAAGCGAGAGGAGAGTGGACGATCTTCTCCGGGGACTAGGAATCGAGCGGCACTTACCAGCCTACCTGCAGTGGAGGAGAGAGGACGGTCTTCTTCGGGGACAGGATTACGGCGCCGCGCAGGGGATTTCGTCGCCGGAGCTGCTAGGGGACGGTTTTCTGCAGCGCGCGCGAGAGGATTTGGGAGAAATGATGGTAACAGTGGGGCTAGGGGAGTGGAGGCAAGGCAAGAGGGAAGGGGATCCCCTGACGTGCCCAGCTCTGCAGTTCAGTGGCTGACAGGTGGGCCCTGCCAGGCGTGGGACCCACATGTCAGTGAAAGAAAGTCAGGGGCATGGCAGGGTGGGTGAGGAGGCCACGTTGCCACGCGGCAGCTAACCAGATGGCGTCAGCGGCGGCTGACTCGTTGCAACAGCTGTGTCGATGACGAGTGGGTCCACGAGCATGGCAGAATAAAACACAAGCCTTATTCTTAAAAAACAGAAAATACATAATCGTAGGGGAGTTTTCACGAAAATGCATTAAAATTAGACCTCAAACAGTAGAATTTTAGATAAGTAAATAAAATTTTAAAACAATAATTATTCTAACAGTAGAGGAGCTATATCTTGACGACATGGTGTTGATCCATGGGGTCAGTGGGAATAATCGGTAAAATTGTTTGCACCATACAGAAGGTCACACGTGCACCATCTCATTCATAAATCTTTCCATGGAACCTCACCAGATCTCGGTTCCGCATCTTGATGTAAACATAGCCGTCGTCACCATTTTGGTGAGATTGGACGATCCGCCACCTAGCATCCTGCATCTTGCTGAATAGAACACACGCAACCACATAACCTGCTGGTTGTAGGTTTGGTGTTACAATGGCTTCCAGAATCTTAGTCTGTCGAACACCATATGTCACCCTTAGCTGATAGATGACTATACAGGAGATCCTAGCTTTCTTTGCGGATTTGATATCAATATTTGGTGATCGCGGTTCAGGGTCATCATCATCAGAGTCATCATCATCAGGGTCATCGTCTTCGTCATCACCTTTTTTGTTCCCTTCATCCCCTGAAAAATTTCTTGGACTTCCTCCGTCGAGAGAACCATACGGATCTGCGTCAGATTCAGGTTCCGGATCAGAATCTTCTTGCACATCCTCCACCTCTACAACCTTCAGCTTCTGACATATGATACAACACGCGTTAAAAATCAAGAAATGTTCCTTTTATACGTTTATACGTAGTACTAACATATTTTGAAACAAAGACAGTCCTGTGTAGTACCTTGTCATCTTTGCTAACTCCTTTGGAAGAGCCCTCTCCGGCGAAAGTGCGCTTCTTACCCGCTCCTCCGCCCACATCCATGATCAATGGTTAAGTTCAAACTACAATAGGGAGTAAATCATGGTTTACAAGCAGAAATAAAAACTATACGAATCAACGCTAAAATATTGATACATACCTCAGTAGCTTAGCTGAAGATGGTTTACCGATGTGGCGGAATTAGTGTTAGCCATACGTCCCTTTTATAGAGACTTTCTAGGAACTGACATCCTGATATTCACGTATCGGAGTAGTGGAGAATAGGAAGGATAACGTTTCTATCCATTAATCTGTTACAGAAATTTCGGCGGTGATCTAACAGTAGAGGAGCTATATCTTGACGACCGCAGTGTGTACCATCCCATTCATATATCTTGCTGAATAGAACACACGCAACCACATAACCTGGGCAGTGTGCACCAACACGAGAATCAAACCATCTAATTTAGTAAACAAATGCAGTGTGCACCAACATGAGAATTCAAATAACATGGGCACCAGTAATGCAACAGCAAACTCCACATACATTAACATAGTCTTAAACATCTGGGTATGATTGCCCAGATTCCACCATACATAATAAAAACATAGTCTTCAAACATCACACAGTTTTACTCTCCAGGGGGACAACACAGACATAAACTAATCTTTTGGAAACAGAACATGAGGGCCAACAGCAGGACCGATAACCGGGATGAGGCCAGTCTTGACGAACTTTTCGAGGAATCTGCCATAGGCGGCATGCTTCGCCATGGTGTGGCCCTTGTGCTTCTGCTTGCTGCCAACGCCAACACCATTCGCGTGCTGGATCAAGCTCTCTAAGTTCTTGCTGATGACCTTGCCGCAGAATGGACAAGTTAGCTCCCCGTACCTGGTGCAGAAAGGGATCTGGCCACTCTTGAGCCGCCTAAGAACATAGCGGCTCTTGCGGTCCCTGTCCTCCTTGTCGTGGCCCACGTCGTCAGAGTTGTCCTGTGAATTTTGAAATACATAAGAAGTGAGATAAACAGGAGCACAACAAAGATCAAAGGAAATAAGCTGTAAAAAAATAACAATGCTGCCAAAATGATTCTAAATTGTTGCGGTGATAGTACTATCAGAGGCTAGTAATGTTGTGTGACCAATATTTGATGAATTGAGGACACACTATGGAATCATCACATTAATAAGCGCAGCAAATTAGGAAAATGTTAATTATAAATTCCATGCATCAGATCAATCATTTTTTTCCAAATAAAAATCTTGTTATCATAGTCTCTACAATCAAATTAGAGTCAGATCACAATGTGAACAGTACGACGAACAGAGGGGACTACATTAACACATTCAGAATGTAATCTGATAAATATTAACTGATAGATATCATATGAGCAATAACAATGTGAACAGTATGACGAACAGAGGGGATCGATCAGAACAGCTCAGAACCTCGGTGCTGTCGTCGGAGGCCTCCTCCTTGAACGGTACTGCTTCTTTGCGGTCTTCTTCAATCAAGTACTCGATGGAGTCAGGGTCGTAGCCGGCGCCGGCGTAGTAGTCATCGTCCGGCATGACGATGACTTGGCCTGCATGCTGGTTCTGCAGATCTGCCGCCATAGCCACGGGGTCCTCCATCTCCATTTCGTCGACGGCACGCCGAGGAGCGGCTGGTGCTCCCGAAGAAGACTCGCCCGCCACCGTGGCGACGACCGCGGGTGCATCGCCAGAGCCTCCAACCGCACTAGACTGCGGCTCGTCTTCGTGAGCGTGCTTCATCTTGCAGATGCACTAAGGAATGAGATTGGTGGTGCGGTGGTGGAGCGGATTGGGGTTTTTCGGCAGATTGGGGAAGAAGTGGCCGATGGTGGGAGAGACGATGAGACCGATGTGTTATATAGATGCTGCCGGTTTGGTTTCCTCTCGTGGACGCGTGGGTGTGGAAGCGTGTAGTCGTGCATGACATGTGGGACCCCCGTCGCTTTGTTTAGAGAGAAGAGTAAATTGGGGAAGCAATTGTTTTGGGATCCAATTGTTTTCCAGGCCGCGAGATCGTGGGATAAATAGTACGCGACGTGTCGCTAGCACGCCGTGTAAGTAAATGCAGTGTAGCGCTTCGGGGGTGCTTTGAAAGTTGAACCCCCCACACGAGCCCCCGTCGCTTCGTGAGAGAAGAGGAAGCTGGGGTAGCAATTGTTTTGCAGGCACGCCGCGGTAAATGCCAGTCTAGTGCTTTGGAAATTGAACCAGTCGCTTCGTTTCATTTCTGAGAGAGCGCTAGACCGACGTGTCACCGCGGGCCCCGGTATAGCGGCCCACTGTTAAGTGAGAGGCTGGTATCGTGGGTAAGGATGTACGTACGTTAACCTACAGGCAACAATTAAAGAGTCTCATTGTTGGGCCCCTCGTTGTTTGACTACGGGCAGCAGAGCGACAGTCTGAAAAAGGAGATAGCGTGCAAGGGGTCCGGTCTCGTCTGACTCGCGGAAGGAATAGAGAACACAATCTTACTCCTACCATTGAAATGCTTCTCATCGAGGTCACCTGCTCCATGAGCCAAACGAGTGAGACAAACTAGTCCAGGTTTAGCATCCGAAGCGTGTGGGGACCCACATGTCTGGGTAAGGTTTAGTCCGACGTGTGTCTGGGGCCCCACTTGTCAATAGTGTTCCAGGCCTTAGTGGGTCCACATGTCATTAGGGTTAGGATTCGTGGCCAGTGGAAATTGTGCATATCAGCGGGATGAGAATTGACAGGGCATTGAGATTTGAAAGGCAAGTAAATTGACGAGACACGCCGCAGTCTGACAAGGCGTGCACAAGAGATCTCAGTAGCATCATCATCGCTCACTCTACTCTGGCGACTAGTTCAGTAGATGGAGGAGTTCCCTTCCATGGGTAAACAAATGAATAAATGAAGGAAATTCCATAAACCACCAACTATTGCTGTCATCGTTGCACAAACCACCAACTATTCATATAGCTTGCAACTAGGTCTAAATCACAACTTAAGCGGATTAACAAGACATCTGACGCCAGGGCCCACCATATAATGAATTATTTTTGCCCTAAATCCTTTTTAATCCAATTTTGCACTGGGGCTACAAGAAATGTGCTGGTGCCAAGTTAATGTGGGAAAGTGTAGTTGATGTGGGAGCTTCTTCTTCTTCAATCCCCGGCAACGGCGCCAGAAAACTTGTTGATGGCTCGGTGATGATGGTGCCAGAAAACTTGTTGGCGTTTTTGATGAAGTAAAATGACCGGCCAGTTGGAGAACCCCAAGAGAAGGTTTTGATGAATATAGCAGCAAGTTTTCCCTCAGTTAAGAAACCAAGGTTTATTGTCCAGGAGAAAAGCAGACAGTGACAGCTGAAGGTGATGCTTGCTAGTTTGCGACAGCTTCAGACAATTTATATATGGCGCCTCGTCCAAGCTTTGCTTGCTAGCTGCAACGCGGAACCTGCACACACACAACCAAGTACTTTGCTCCCAACTTGCGATGAGGTTGTCAATCTCACCGGTTTGCTTGAAACAAAGGTTATGAGCGTATCGAGTGGAAAACAGTAGAGAATGCAAGTAAAGTAAACAGTGCGAGTAAAGTAAACAGGTGATAGCAATATGATGGAAATAGGACCGGGGTCCACAGTTCACTAGTGGTGTCTCTCCATATATAAAATAACACATGCTGGGTAAACAAATTACAGTTGGGCAATTGATAGAATAAAGATAAACGTGATATGTCAAGAAGATCACTATGAGATTTACTCTGGGCATTACAACAAAATACATAGACCGCCATCCAACTGCATCTATGACTAATAATCCACTTGTGGCGAATCAATCCGAGAACTCCACAAGTATTAAGTTGCGAACAACAGATAATTGCATTAAGCAAAGTGTGTAATGTAAACAAAGCATATGCCCTTGAGCATATGAATGTTGTTTTCTCCCTAGTAGCAACAACACATCTACAACCTTAGAGGTTTCTGTCACTCCCCCAGGTTAAGCAGAGACATGAACCCACTATCGAGCATAAATACCCCCTCTTGGAGTCACTAGCAACTACTCGGCCAAGATAGCTACTAACAACGGAGAGCATGCAAGATCATAAACAACATAGAGATAACAAAAGATAATATTCAGTACAACAACTTAATCATAAACACCAATATTCATCGGATCCCAACAAACCAAACATGTAGAATTACATAACGGTGATCTCAATCATGTAGGGAAGCTCATGAGATCTAAACATGAAGCACATGGTGGAGAAGACAACCATCTAGCTACTGCTATGGACCCATAGTCCAAGGTAGACTACTCACTCATCGCTCCGGAGGCAAGCATGGCGATGAAGAAGACCTCCGGTGGCGATTCCCCTCTCCGGCAGGGTGCCGAGAAGAGCTTTTGGACCCTCCCGATCTTCGGTCGACGGTGGCAGCGGATCGCGATGTGTTCTGGAAATCTGATCGGGTACTTAGGTTTTTTCCGTCGGGGGGTCTTTATAGGCGAAGGGGCGATGTCAGAGGAGGAGCCAGGGGCCCACACGCCAGGCTCGCGCGGCCAGGGGCCTGGCCGCGCCACCCCTAGTGTGTGGGGCCCTAGTGGCCCCCCCTCCTACTCTCCTTCGGAAC
Organism: Dactylis glomerata; assembly: GCA_007115705.1. NCBI lineage: Eukaryota > Viridiplantae > Streptophyta > Magnoliopsida > Poales > Poaceae > Dactylis > Dactylis glomerata. The sequence goes on along the minus strand of QXEO01001278.1, from coordinate 2,097,267 downwards.
GCTGGAAGCTTCCGGGTAAAATAAGACTTCAGGAACTTGTTTCGTCCAATTCCGAGAATATTTCCTGTGTATCACTTCTGAAACACAAAAATAGCAGAAAACAGGAAACTGGCACTGTGGCAACTTGTTAATAGGTTAGTTCCGGAAAATGCATAAAAGTGCCACGAAGTGTAACGAAACAATAGGCAAATGGTGTAAAAACAAGCATGGAGCATCAAAAATTATAGATATGTTGGAGACGTATCAAGCATCCCCAAGCTTAACTCCTGCTCATCCTCGAGTAGGTAAGTGATAACAAAAGAATAATTTTTGAGGTGACATGCACCTACACAATCTTGATCATATATGTAAGCATTTGTGAGCTGGGATCATAAGAACTCAAAACATGGGCATGAAGATATAATCTTGACAATAAGATACTTAGCAACCATGTTGTAAACATGCAAATGAACACAAAAAAAAGATCATGAAAATGAAACAATGAAAGTCAAACATGTGTTCAAATCATAAGGAAAAACATACAAATGGTTTTCAGCTTGTCCTTCAAAGAGAGCAAAACATAAATGCATAGGACACCTTCAAGTTTAAGAGGGCGACTAGATACAAGTAATTTAAGAACAAGTGAAACCAACAATATGAATCAATCAATGAAAACTTTGGGACAATGCACATTATACTAAGAATGACAACTATGCTCTCTTAATGGTGCATAAAGAAAGAATGTGGTGACTGAACATAAAAGTAGAAGAAAGGCCCTTCGCAGAGGGAAGCAGTGATTGCAAGTTTTATAACCTTCAAAAATTATGGTACTTACCGGCTTTGAGCTCTCATTGCCCCCATCATAAGCATCTTGAATGGTTAAAGTTAATGCGAGAACAATTATGATGCATATGCTTGACAAATCATAAGTTGAAAACCTCGTGCCCCGTGAATACGAGTACCCAAACCTCATGCTACTTTACTTAGAGTCCCAAGCAAGGCTCTTATCATTGTAAATATATGCATATCATTGAGAACCGCCAATGGGGTATCTCCGTGCCCGATGACATGGAACAAGCCCACACCAAAATGACAGGACAAGCAGACAATGAACACCTCGACATCTCTTTTATTTGCCATTTGTTTAGCTTTTTATTGTGAGATGCGTCGTCGTATGTTCACCATGGGTATGCTGCAAATTTCCACCATGAATTATGCATGGCTTAGATTGGCGGCCCGGCGTTTCCCTAACACATATAAAAACTCCATGATCCCCACAAGATTCCAAATTCATTTCACACCGCGGGCATCCATAAAAAAAAGATCACGATATCAACTCAAATAAGAAGTGTAATGTTGAAAGCTTGCCCGTGACTGCATGGCTGGGCTAGAATCCAACTTACAACTTGCAAGCATAACAACTCAACATAAGAGACCACAATGTCAAATTTTTAAGAACAGGACAAAGTAAAGTGTGCCTTCCGGTTCGTGAGAGCTTTACTGACCGAATTTCGCATAACACTGGTAAGAGTTTAATTTGAAGAGAAAATAAAAGCAAGTCAAATTTACTTGGAATAGCAAATTGCTAGTAGGTATGTATGGTGGACACTTTGGAAGACTTTGGCTTTTAGGAGTTGGATGCACGAGTAGAGCTCATACTCAGTACAAGGCGAGGGCTAGCAAAAGACTGGGAACGACCAACTAAGAGAGCAATAATGGCCATAATCATGCAAAGCGACAAAGCGGCATTAAAAGAAGCATAAGATGGCATCAAAAGTCAAAAACTAAATGATCATGAAGGTTATTGGCGACTTTGTATGAGTCTAACATGTGTGAGCATGCGCCAAGTCAACCCAAATAAAGCATAAAGGAGAAAACCAAAATAATGCTTCCATACAATAAAAACAACACATGATTTTTTCAAAGACTCATTAAGCAATCTCAGTTATTTGAGACAAGTCATGCTACAGCAAAACCACTAAGCATACTATCAAAAAGACATCAAGCATGACATGAAAAAGCCTAAGCCGCAGTCTACACAAGCTCCTTCTTGTACCACTATTTTGCATAAAGCTTTTTCTCTTTTCCAACACCATTTGAAATTTTTAAAGACACCTCTTTTGATGAAAACCAATAAAGATCATAGGCAAAAATACACCTTGATGAAAAAAATATGACAAGGTCTGAACGCAAATCAAGGCAAAAATGAAAACCAAAAGCAGTAGCAGAAAAAGAAGAACACTCGATTTTTTATAAGAGTGAAAACGAGAGTGTTCTTTGCAAATCAAAACGTGTACATCTACTCCAAAGAAAATTTGTTGGGGTCCAACCATTTATTGCAGCAAACAAAACAAACTAAACCAACTAAGAAAACTAAAACAACTGACGCTCCAAGAAAAACACATAGTGCATGAAGCAATAAAAATATAGTGTCTTGAAAGGTGACCTGATTTTTGCCGATGAAGAAGGGGTGCCTCGGGGGAATCCCCAAGCTTTGACGCTTGTAATTCTTGGATATTTCTTGGGGTGATGCATGGGCATCCCCAAGCTTGAGCTTTTGTCCATTCTTTAACTCATCTCATCATTCTCCAATCCCTACACTTGAAAACTTCCTTCATATAAAACTAAACACAAATCTATTAGCAACATTAGTGTAGGCATAACATATAATCAACCTCTTTTTGCTTCAGGTTTCAACTCAAAACCACCACATATAAAGTAAATACTACTTTAGCAACTTCCACAAGAGTTCCGTGATCAAAAGAACTCGCAAAGAAAGCGATAAAGTGGCAAAAACAAATATTGGCAGAAATCTGTCAAAACAGAACAGCTGACAAAGGCCGAATTTTTGAGGGGTTTTCTGTTGCTCAAATCAAAAAGTGTTCAACTAACAAAAGTTTGGATATAACCTGGGGCATATGCACAAGAAATTGCAGGTCCAAAAGATAAACAGCAAATTTATACGAATTTTTACGGTGAAGCACAGAAAACAGTTTCAGGACAGCAACATCCCCAAATCTTTACCTCGCTCAAATTAGAGGCTTCTCTTGGCACAAAAACGAAATAAAAAGGATAAGGAGCGGTCATTACAGTAGTAATGACTTCCAAGACTCAAATAAAAGAAAAAGTACTGAAAAGAAAACATTGGGTTATCTCCCAAGAGTGCTTTTCTTTAACGCCTTTGAGCTAGGCGCAGAAAATTGCGAATCAAGTAACATCAGAAGAAGCATTAAGATCAACTGCGGAGGTCTTATCAATAAGGCATTGTATTTCATCCACATAAGTTTTATAAGACCCTTTGTGATCATGCTTTGGTACACTACTTTCATCAAAAATATTTTCAGGACAGATCCAATCAAAATTATTTTCGAAAGCTTCACACAATCCCAAAAGCTTGCAAGGTATAGGTATTTCGGCTCCCTCATCATTTGTACTAATAACCTTTATAGGTGAACTGAGTTTATTAAAACGTTTAAGAACTTTCCTAGCTTCAATAATAACATCCTTAAATTCTAGGCGCAAAGTTTCCAAGATAAAAGCTTTCTTTTCGGGATCCTCAATTTCATGAAGCTTAAGGAACATGTATTGCATAAAAGGATTAAGACTAGCAAACCTAGTTTCCAACATGTCAATTAAATAAACAGAAGCAACTTCAATACTAGGAGCAAGCTCAACCCAAGACTTTTCCTCAACTTTCTCATGCATACTAATGTGATTAAAGAACTCCTCAATGTTACTTTTTCCAATAATCGAACCACTACCTACTGAGAGGTCCTCCATAACGAACTTAGGTAACAACATGATAAACTAAAGTAAAGAAATAACAACTACCAAGGATTCTAATTTTTTTGGGCTTTTGATATAAAACGATGCAGGTAAAATAAATAAAGTAAAGCAAAACAATAAAACAAAGTAAAGGATGTGCGTGCGAAAACTCCCCTCGCAGAAGTCTTCCACTCTTCCCCGGCAACGGCGCCAGAAAACTTGTTGCTGGTGCCAAGTTGACGTGGGAAAGTGTAGTTGATGTGGGAGCTTCTTCTTCTTCAATCCCTAGCAACGGCGCCAGAAAACTTGTTGATGGCTCGGTGATGATGGTGCCAGAAAACTTGTTGGCGTTTGTTGATGAAGTAAAATGACCGGCCAGTTGGAGAACCCCAAGAGAAGGTTTTGATGAATATAGCAGCAAGTTTTCCCTCAGTTAAGAAACCAAGGGTTATCGTCCAGGAGAAAAGCAGATAGTGACAGCTGAAGGTGATGCTTGCTAGTTTGCGATAGCTTCGGACAATTTATATATGGCGCCTCGTCCAAGCTTTGCTTGCTAGCTGCAACGCGGAACATGCACACACACAACCAAGTACTTTGCTCCCAACTTGCGATGAGGTTGTCAATCTCACCGGTTTGCTTGAAACAAAGGTTATGAGCGTATCGAGTGGAAAACAGTAGAGAATGCAAGTAAAGTAAACAGTGCGAGTAAAGTAAACAGGTGATAGCAATATGATGGAAATAGGACCGGGGTCCACAGTTCACTAGTGGTGTCTCTCCATAGATAAAATAACACATGCTGGGTAAACAAATTACAGTTGGGCAATTGATAGAATAAAGATAAACGTGATATGTCAAGAAGATCACTATGAGATTTACTCTGGGCATTACAACAAAATACATAGACCGCCATCCAACTGCATCTATGACTAATAATCCACTTGTGGCGAATCAATCCGAGAACTCCACAAGTATTAAGTTGCGAACAACAGATAATTGCATTAAGCAAAGTGTGTAATGTAAACAAAGCATATGCCCTTGAGCATATGAATGTTGTTTTCTCCCTAGTAGCAACATCACATCTACAACCTTAGAGGTTTCTGTCACTCCCCAGGTTAAGCAGAGACATGAACCCACTATCGAGCATAAATACCCCCTCTTGGAGTCACTAGCAACTACTCGGCCAAGATAGCTACTAACAACGGAGAGCATGCAAGATCATAAACAACATAGAGATAACAAAAGATAATATTCAGTACAACAACTTAATCATAAACACCAATATTCATCGGATCCCAACAAACCAAACATGTAGAATTACATAACGGTGATCTCAATCATGTAGGGCAGCTCATGAGATCTAAACATGAAGCACATGGTGGAGAAGACAACCATCTAGCTACTGCTATGGACCCATAGTCCAAGGTAGACTACTCACTCATCGCTCTGGAGGCAAGCATGTCGATGAAGAAGACCTCCGGTGGCGATTCCTCTCTCCGGCAGGGTGCCGGGAAGAGCTTTTGGACCCTCCCAATCTTCAGGTCGATGGCGGCGGCGGATCGCGATGTGTTCAGGAAATCTGATCGGGTACTTAGGTTTTTTCCGTCGGGGGGTCTTTATAGGCGAAGGGGCGATGTCAGAGGAGGAGCCAGGGGCCCTCACGCCAGGCTCGCGCGGCCAGGGGCCTGGCCGCGCCACCCCTATGTGTGGGGCCCTGGTGGCCCCCCTCCTACTCTCCTTCGGATCTCTGGAAGCTTCCGGGTAAAATAAGACTTCAGGAACTTGTTTTGTCCAATTCCGAGAATATTTCCTGTGTATCACTTCTGAAACACAAAAATAGCAGAAAACAGGAAACTGGCACTGTGGCAACTTGTTAATAGGTTAGTTCCGGAAAATGCATAAAAGTGCCACGAAGTGTAACGAAACAATAGGCAAATGGTGTAAAAACAAGCATGGAGCATAAAAAATTATAGATACGTTGGAGACGTATCAAAATGCACACCAGGAAAATTGGGGAAAAATACAGGGAGGTCCCCTGGGGGTGTGGGACCCTAGAACCAAGACCAAACCATGGTTCCCACCCCACCTGGCAGACATCGATGGCACCGCCGAGTCTGACCTAGATCTCGGAGGGGGGCCCGGGGAATTCTGAAAAAATCAAAAAAAGGAAAAACACTGCTTGGAGTCATGGTGAGTGATGCACCACCTAGGAAAAATACCAAACATGCCATCCCAAGGGTTCACATGTGGACTCTCTCACAGAGAGGTGCTTCCAGGCAGGAGTTCTCTTGGTCTTCCTTGGCAGATGACCATGGTTTGTGCAAGTTCCACAACAAACTTTGGAACCATGGTCCCATTTTTGGTGGAGATGTGCATCTTTGCATTCCCAACCACTTTTGCAACTAGTGTTATTCCATTTTCCACATAAAAATGCATTTTCCATTTTCCGGGTGCCCGGAGGGGTCGAAACAGGTGCTTTTTTGTGAAGGGGCCACCAAGGGCAGTGTGCAGAACATCACCACTCTAATTTTCATGGGTGGGGGACCTGCCAGGGGTGCCACATCCAGGAGGCTAGGAATTATCTCGGCCTGCTGCCATATAATGAATTATTTTTGCCCTAAATCCTTTTTAATCCAATTTTGCACTGGGGCTACAAGAAATGCACACCAGGAAAATTGGGGAAAAATACAGGGAGGTCCCCTTGGGGTGTGGGACCCTAGAACCAAGACCAAACCATGGTTCCCACCCCACCTAGCAGACATCGATGGCACCGCCGAGTCTGACCTAGATCTCGGAGGGGTCCTGAGGAATTCAAAAAAAATCAAAAAAATGGAAAAACACTGCATGGAGTCATGGTGAGTGATGCACCACCTAGGAAAAATACCAAACATACCATCCCAAGGGTTCACATGTGGACTCTCTCACAGAGAGGTGCTTCCAGGCAGGAGTTCTCCAGGTCTTCCTTGGCAGATGACCATGGTTTGTGCAAGTTCCACAGCAAACTTTGGAACCATGGTCCCATTTTTGGTGGAGATGTGCATCTTTGCATTCCCAACCACTTTTGCAACTAGTGTTATTCCATTTTCCACATAAAAAATGCATTTCCCATTTTCCGGGTGCCCGGAGGGGTCGAAACAGGTGCTTTTTTGTGAAGGGGCCACCAAGGGCAGTGTGCAGAACATCACCACTCTATTTTTCATGGGTGGAGGACCTACCAGGGGTGCCACATCCAGGAGGCTAGGAATTATCTCGGCCTGCTGCCATATAATGAATTATTTTTGCCCTAAATCCTTTTTAATCCAATTTTGCACTGGGGCTACAAGAAATGCACACCAGGAAAATTGGGGAAAAATACAGGGAGGTCCCCTGGGGGTGTGGGACCCTAGAACCAAGACCAAACCATGGTTCCCACCCCACCTGGCAGACATCGATGCCACCGCCGAGTCTGACTTAGATCTCGGAGGGGGGCCTGGGGAATTCAGAAAAAATCAAAAAAATGGAAAAACACTGCATGGAGTCATGGTGAGTGATGCACCACCTAGGAAAAATACCAAATATGCCATCCCAAGGGTTCACATGTGGACTCTCTCACAGAGAGGTGCTTCCAGGCAGGAGTTCTCTTGGTCTTCCTTGGCAGATGACCATGGTTTGTGCAAGTTCCACAGCAAACTTTGGAACCATGGTCCCATTTTTGGTGGAGATGTGCATCTTTGCATTTCCAACCACTTTTGCAACTAGTGTTATTCCATTTTCCACATAAAAAATGCATTTCCCATTTTACGGGTGCGCGGAGGGGTCGAAACAGGTGCTTTTTGGTGAAGGGGCCACCAAGGGCAGTGTGCAGAACATCACCACTCTATTTTTCATGGGTGGGGGACCTGCCAGGGGTGCCACATCCACGAGTCTAGGAATTATCTCGGCCTGCTGCCATATAATGAATTATTTTTGCCCTAAATCCTTTTTAATCCAATTTTGCACTGGGGCTACAAGAAATGCACACCAGGAAAATTGGGGAAAAATACAGGGAGGTCCCCTAGGGGTGTGGGACCCTAGAACCAAGACCAAACCATGTTCCCACCCCACCTGGTACACATCGATGGCACCGCCGAGTCTGACCTAGATCTCGGAGGGGGGCCTGGGGAATTCAGAAAAAATCAAAAAAATGGAAAAACACTGCATGGAGTCATGGTGAGTGATGCACCACCTAGGAAAAATACCAAACATGCCATCCCAAGGGTTCACATGTGGACTCTCTCACAGAGAGGTGCTTCCAGGCAGGAGTTCTCTTGGTCTTCCTTGGCAGATGACCATGGTTTGTGCAAGTTCCACAGCAAACTTTGGAACCATGGTCCCATTTTTGGTGGAGATGTGCATCTTTGCATTCCCAACCACTTTTGCAACTAGTGTTATTCCATTTTCCACATAAAAAATGCATTTCCCATTTTCCGGGTGCCCGGAGGGGTCGAAACAGGTGCTTTTTTGTGAAGGGGCCACCAAGGGCAGTGTGCAGAACATCACCACTCTATTTTTCATGGGTGGGGGACCTGCCAGGGGTGCCACATCCAGGAGCCTAGGAATTATCTCGGCCTGCTGCCATATAATGAATTATTTTTGCCCTAAATCCTTTTTAATCCAATTTTGCACTGGGGCTACAAGAAATGCACACCAGGAAAATTGGGGAAAAATACAGGAAGGTCCCCTTGGGGTGTGGGACCCTAGAACCAAGACTAAACCATGGTTCCCACCCCACCTAGCAGAAATCGATGGCACCGCCGAGTCTGACCTAGATCTCGGAGGGGTCCTGAGGAATTCAAAAAAAATCAAAAAATGGAAAAACACTGCATGGAGTCATGGTGAGTGATGGACCACCTAGGAAAAATACCAAACATACCATCCCAAGGGTTCACATGTGGACTCTCTCACAGAGAGGTGCTTCCAGGCAGGAGTTCTCCTGGTCTTCCTTGGCAGATGACCATGGTTTGTGCAAGTTCCACAGCAAACTTTGGAACCATGGTCCCATTTTTGGTGGAGATGTGCATCTTTGCATTCCCAACCACTTTTGCAACTAGTGTTATTCCATTTTCCACATAAAAAATGCATTTCCCATTTTCCGGGTGCCCGGAGGGGTCGAAACAGGTGCTTTTTTGTGAAGGGGCCACCAAGGGCAGTGTGCAGAACATCACCACTCTATTTTTCATGGGTGGGGGACCTGCCAGGGGTGCCACATCCAGGAGGCTAGGAATTATCTCGGCCTGCTGCCATATAATGAATTATTTTTGCCCTAAATCCTTTTTAATCCAATTTTGCACTGGGGCTACAAGAAATGCACACCAGGAAAATTGGGGAAAAATACAGGGTGGCCCCTGGGGGTGTGGGACCCTAGAACCAAGACCAAACCATGGTTCCCACCCAACCTGGCAGACATCGATGGCACCGCCAAATCTGACCTAGATCTCGGAGGGGGGCCTGGGGAATTCAGAAAAACTCAAAAAAAATGGAAAAACACTGCATGGAGTCATGGTGAGTGATGCACCACCTAGGAAAAATACCAAACATGCCATCCCAAGGGTTCACATGTGGACTCTCTCACAGAGAGGTGCTTCCAGGCAGGAGTTCTCTTGGTCTTCCTTGGCAGATGACCATGGTTTGTGCAAGTTCCACAGCAAACTTTGGAACCATGGTCCCATTTTTGGTGGAGATGTGCATCTTTGCATTCCCAACCACTTTTGCAACTAGTGTTATTCCATTTTCCACATAAAAAATGCATTTCCCATTTTCCGGGTGCCCAGAGGGGTCAAAACTGGTGCTTTTTTGTGAAGGGGCCACCAAGGGCAGTGTGCAGAACATCACCACTCTATTTTTCATGGGTGGGGGACCTGCCAGGCGTGCCACACCCAGGAGTTTAGGAATTATCTCGGCCTGCTGCCATATAATGAATTATTTTTGCCCTAAATCCTTTTTAATCCAATTTTGCACTGGGGCTACAAGAAATGCACACCAGGAAAATTGGGGAAAAATACAGGGAGGTCCCCTGGGGGTGTGGGACCCTAGAACCAAGACCAAAACATGGTTCCCACCCCACCTGGCAGACATCGATGGCACCGCCGAGTCTGACCTAGATCTCGGAGGGGGGCCTGGGGAATTCAAAAAAAATCAAAAAATGGAAAAACACTGCATGGAGTCATGGTGAGTGATGCACCACCTACGAAAAATATCAAACATGCCATCCCAAGGGTTCACATGTGGACTCTCTCACAGAGAGGTGCTTCCAGGCAGGAGTTCTCTTGGTCTTCCTTGGCAGACGACCATGGTTTGTGCAAGTTCCACAACAAACTTTAGAACCATGGTCCCATTTTTGGTGGAGATGTGCATCTTTGCATTCCCAACCACTTTTGCACCTAGTGTTATTCCATTTTCCACATAAAAAATGCATTTCCCATTTTCCGGGTGCCCGGAGGGGTTGATACAGGTGCTTTTTTGTTAAGGGGCCACCAAGGGCAGTGTGCAGAACATCACCACTCTATTTTTCATGGTTGGGGGACCTGCCAGGGGTGCCACATCCAGGAGTCTAGGAATTATCTCGGCCTGCTGCCATATAATGAATTAATTTTGCCCTAAATCCTTTTTAACCAATTTTGCACTGCGGCTACAAGAAATACACACCAGGAAAATTGGGGAAAAATACAGGGAGGTCCCCTGGGGTGTGGGACCCTAGAACCAAGACCAAACCATGGTTCCCACCCCACCTGGCAGACATCGATGGCACCGCCGAGTTTGACCCAGATCTCGGAGGGGGCCTCGGGAATTCAAAAAAAATAAAAAATAAATGGAAAAACACTGCATGGAGTCATGGTGAGTGATGCACCACCTAGGAAAAATACCAAACATGCCATCCCAAGGGTTCACATGTGGACTCTCTCACAGAGAGGTGCTTCCAGGCAGGAGTTCTCTTGGTCTTCCTTGGCAGATGACCATGGTTTGTGCAAGTTCCACAGCAAACTTTGGAACCATGGTCCCATTTTTGGTGGAGATGTGCATCTTTGCATTCCCAACCACTTTTGCAACTAGTGTTATTCCATTTTCCGCATAAAAATGTATTTCCCATTTTCCGGGTGCCCGGAGGGGTCGAAACAGGTGCTTTTTTGTGAAGGGGCCACCAAGGGCAGTGTGCAGAACATCACCACTCTATTTTTCATGGGTGGGGGACCTGCCAGGGGTGCCACATCCAGGAGGCTAGGAATTATCTCGGCCTGCTGCCATATAATGAATTATTTTTGCCCTAAATCCTTTTTAATCCAATTTTGCACCAGGGCTATAAGAAATGCACACCAGGAAAATTGGGGAAAAATACAGGGTGGTCCCCTGGGGGTGTGGGACCCTAGAACCAAGACCAAACCATGGTTCCCACCCAACCTGGCAGACATCGATGGCACCGCCGAGTCTGACCTAGATCTCGGAGGGGGGCCTGGGGAATTCAGAAAAAATCAAAAAAATGGAAAAACACTGCATGGAGTCATGGTGAGTGATGCACCACCTAGGAAAAATACCAAACATGCCATCCCAAGGGTTCACATGTGGACTCTCTCACAGAGAGGTGCTTCCAGGCAGGAGTTCTCTTGGTCTTCCTTGGCAGATGACCATGGTTTGTGCAAGTTCCACAGCAAACTTTGGAACCATGGTCCCATTTTTGGTGGAGATGTGCATCTTTGCATTCCCAACCACTTTTGCAACTAGTGTTATTCCATTTTCCACATAAAAAATGCATTTCCCATTTTCCGGGTGCCGAGAGGGGTCAAAACTGGTGCTTTTTTGTGAAGGGGCCACCAAGGGCATTGTGCAGAACATCACCACTCTATTTTTCATGGGTGGGGGACCTGCCAGGCGTGCCACACCCAGGAGTTTAGGAATTATCTCGGCCTGCTGCCATATAATGAATTATTTTTGCCCTAAATCCTTTTTAATCCAATTTTGCACTAGGGCTACAAGAAATGCACACCAGGAAAATTGGGGAAAAATACAGGGAGGTCCCCTGGGGGTGTGGGACCCTAGAACCAAGACCAAACCATGGTTCCCACCCCACCTGGCAGACATCGATGGCACCGCCGAGTCTGACCTAGATCTTGGAGGGGGCCTGGGGAATTCAAAAAAAAATCAAAAAAATGGAAAAACACTGCATGGAGTCATGGTGAGTGATGCACCACCTAGGAAAAATACCAAACATGCCATCCCAAGGGTTCACATGTGGACTCTCTCACAGAGAGGTGCTTCCAGGCAGGAGTTCTCTTGGTCTTCCTTGGCAGACGACCATGGTTTGTGCAAGTTCCACAGCAAACTTTAGAACCATGGTCCCATTTTTGGTGGAGATGTGCATCTTTGCATTCCCAACCACTTTTGCAACTAGTGTTATTCCATTTTCCACATAAAAAATGCATTTCCCATTTTCCGGGTGCCCGGAGGGGTCGAAACAGGTGCTTTTTTGTTAAGGGGCCACCAAGGGCAGTGTGCAGAACATCACCACTCTATTTTTCATGGGTGGGGGACCTTCCAGGGGTGCCACATCTAGGAGGCTAGGAATTATCTCGGCCTGCTGCCATATAATGAATTATTTTTGCCCTAAATCCTTTTTAATCCAATTTTGCACTAGGGCTACAAGAAATGCACACCAGGAAAATTGGGGAAAAATACAGGGAGGTCCCCTGGGGGTGTGGGACCCTAGAACCAAGACCAAACCATGGTTCCCACCCCACCTGGCAGACATCGATGGCACCGCCGAGTTTGACCCAGATCTCGGAGGGGGCCTCGGGAATTCAGAAAAAATCAAAAAAAATGGAAAAACACTGCATGGAGTCATGGTGAGTGATGCACCACCTAGGAAAAATACCAAACATGCCATCCCAAGGGTTCACATGTGGACTCTCTCACAGAGAGGTGCTTCCAGGCAGGAGTTCTCTTGGTCTTCCTTGGCAGATGACCATGGTTTGTGCAAGTTCCACAACAAAATTTGGAACCATGGTCCCATTTTTGGTGGAGATGTGCATCTTTGCATTCCCAACCACTTTTGCAACTAGTGTTATTCCATTTTCCACATAAAAAATGCATTTCCCATTTTTCGGGTGCCCGGAGGGGTCGAAACAGGTGCTTTTTGTGAAGGGGCCACCAAGGGCAGTGTGCAGAACATCACCACTCTATTTTTCATGGGTGGGGGACCTGCCAGGGGTGCCACATCCAGGAGTTTAGGAATTATCTCGGCCTGCTGCCATATAATGAATTATTTTTGCCCTAAATCCTTTTTAATCCAATTTTGCACTGGGGCTACAAGAAATGCACACCAGGAAAATTGGGGAAAAATACAGGGAGGTCCCCTGGGGTGTGGGACCCTAGAACCAAGACCAAACCATGGTTCCCACCCCACCTGGCAGACATCGATGGCACCGCCGAGTCTGACCTAGATCTCAGAGGGGGGCCTGGGGAATTCAGAAAAAATCAAAAAAATGGAAAAACACTGCATGGAGTCATGGTGGTTGGCCCTACTAATCAGTGACACAAAATGGCTTGATTAAGTGGCGGTTCTTGGCCTACAAAATGCGCAGCAGCCGGGCCACCCGCAGCAGCCTCCCGAGCCAGACAGTCAATCAGCTATCCTTCTTCTTCTACCTCTTCTTCTACAAAAATCACGGGCATGGATGCACGCCGGGCGAGGAGATAGATGTACATGTACGGCTGGGTGTGCGTGTCGTGTCACCGCTAGCTTGGACTCAATGCAGAGTCCCATCGAGTTCAATGCTCAGTCCCATCGTGGCAGTGCGCAGTGAAAAAGCAAGGGGCTACTGCTTCCTATTCGTTCGTACCTACGGTGACCCTTCGTCGACAAGGTACCAAGGGCTACGCTTAGATTCAAACGGACGGCCGAGATTGCTTGAGATGGTGCCCAGGAGGCAAGGACACGGTGGTCAGCTGAAGCTGGTCCTTGACCGTGTAGCACTATCCTGCAGAAACCCACTTCCTCTACTTCCTCCTGCCTTCCTTGTCCCTCCCTCCATTCTACGACAAAGCCATGCCTCCCAAGAAGTGGACCCAACCGGCGTTCAAGACCGATGGGGTCAAGACTAGGGCGGCGGAGAGGAAGGAGTTAACCCGCCGGCAGGCAGATCTCCATGCAAGCAGCCTAATCAGTCAGGCCGAAGCCGTCCTCTCTTTCTGCGCACCAACGGATGAGGGGGACGTTGTCTCCCCCGGGTGGGTTTAGGGTTAACGACACCTTGATCTTCCGTTTGTTTGTTCTTTCCAACTTCGTAACCTATATGATTTTGTAGGCCCCCAAAATCGACGGATAAGAAGCTGCCCATGAAGACCATGGACCCGTCAATGGACTTCCTGATCAAGCCCGTTCCCCGCCTAAGCAAGGTAATCGCATGCCATCTAGTGTACTTGCTGATCAAGCCCGTTTACCATTGTTCATAACCTGCCTTTCGCAATGCGGCTAGGTGCTACGCATGTAGATTTGTATAGATTCAGTGTATAGATTCACTCATTGTTAACCGTATCTAGTTTACTTTGAAAAACTAAAAATAACTATATATTTGTGAAAAGAGGCAGTATTAGCATTGATCTCTTTTATTGCCTGCCCTAAACTACGGTGCAGGAAGCGAAGGAGAAGATCAAGGCAGATGTGGCCGCACTGAATGTCAAGATACAGAGCCAACTGGCCGAGAAACATTCCCTCGAGCTGCACTGTGCTAGCCTAGGCTCACATTTGGATCAGGAGAAGGAGAAATCATGAACTTTGGCACATGAGGTTGGCAAGCTTACAGCTGCAAAAAACTTGCTATCGGGCCATATGGACTACCTTGTGAAGACACAGAAGCAGATGAAAATGTTGTTGGACAAGGATAGGTTGACCATCAAGGCGGTGGAGGTGGAAAATCGGAAGCTAAATGCCACGTGCAGCGACCTTCGTGTGCAAATCACCAAGGGCCTCAGAGAGCAGATCAAGTAGAGCGAGAGGACCGTGGTAGCCTATGAGGTCAGAGACAAGTCCAGAGATCTCTTGAAGCTGATGACCGAGAGCACTCGCAAAGCATCCGGTCTGCTCGAGGCTGTTAAGAAGGAGAATATCATGCTGAAAGCCAAGATCAATGAGTCCGAGCGCCTCCAGCAGGATCAGATTGCCTCCAAGTAAGAGGAGATACGATGTAGTCTGCGCGCTACGTTTCATCATCCTGTATGTCTGAACTTTGTGTTAACTAGCCAAAATCTTATGTTATCTGAACTAGTAGTGAAATGTTAACTGAACTATGATGTTGGCTTAATGCTCTCTGTTATAAGGAAGCAATTGTTGTAGGTACGCTATTGCTTATAGATAACTTGAAATGCTGAATTACATAGACATAACTTATTCATCTAAAATTTGTTTCAATCTATCTAACTTGTCCTTATTAACTGCTGCTTGCTTCAAGAGATCTGCAATGCAGTTCTCCAGCCTTTTTTTCTCCTCCTTCAGCTGGTCCCTCTGCTTTTCTGCCTTGAGCTTCAGAAAGATCTGAATATCTAGAAGATTTTTCGAAATGGATCCCACCTACCTATCGGTCATTGTTTTCTGGAGTTCTTTGGCCATATTGTTGTTAATTTCTTCGAGCTCCTTCTTATCATGTGATAGCTTGTAACATTCATCAGCAGCAGCACAAGCATCACTAATTCTCCCAATACTTTCCGATTTATACAACTCCTATAACTTGACCAAACTTTTCTTCAGTGCGTCAGGCCACTCCGGATCAATCCACTCCACTATTCCACACTTCGGACCATCCTAATGATCAGCAGCATAGTATAACAAATATAAGAAACTATGAAATAAAGAGAGAACAACGCTATTCAAACATTCATTTTGCAATATAAATAATCCAAACCTCCTTTGCGCATCCTATAAACCTTTTCCCTGTGTTAGTGCCTTCGAAGGCAACAAATTTCCTTAGTTTCAACCCATGGTCACATGGTGCCTCCCTCTCGATCGCCAAACCATCCCAATCTGGGTCGTAGATGGTCTGTGCCACCTAAAACAAAACCTAAACCTAAATTCCTAACCCCATAAACCAACAAGTCGAATAAAAGGAACTCACATTGGTCCGGCAGTAGTCGAAATCGGAGAGAAGGCTGCCGCTGTCGCTGCCGCTGCCGTAGCTTGTATCGTCACCATCATTACAAGACGGCATGGTGAAGGAAGGAGAGAGGAGGGTAGAACTAGAGGAAGGAGAGAGAGGTGGTAGAGCTGGCGTGCGAGGTAGTGACTCAACGGTCAGTTTGAACATAAATATCTTGTTCTGCCTACTACCCATGCCTACAAACAAAGGGATTTCTATTTTCGTGCCCTCAGGTCGTTAGTTGTACTCAGTTTTCCCCAGCTCGTTAGTTTTTCCTCAGTTTTCCCCAAGCCATTGTCTGAAACCCTCAGAAGGAGCTCGGGCGGGAGGATTCCCGTTTAGTTGACCGTTTCCGTGCTGACGTGTGGGGCCACGTCATGTGGGGCCGCGTCACGTGGGGCTGGTAGAAAGGGACCACGTGGAACAGGACGAGACCGCATTTGGTTGTACGTGAGAGCTCAGTTCTGTCTCTCTTGGGCCAAATTGGCATTGCCTTTCCAGAGCGCCTTTTTCCCCTCTCTCTCTGTAACAGTTCTCTCTCTTTTCACCAAATTAGTATCAAATCTAGAGAAGCTTCTATTTTTGTCTTTCTTCAATGATTGTTGCCTTTTGGCCCTCGTTTTTTGCCCAATATGGTAACAAATCTAGAAGCTAATCTAGAAGCTAGTATAGTATAATACATAAACTGCATACAGCAGCCAAAAGCAGCCAATAACGATGTTAATGTTCACGACAAACTAAGCTGAAAATAATACAAGACGCAATGTATGCCCAATATGAAGATTCTTCATTCTTCATCATATATTTCGTCGTCGCTATATTCCATGAGACGAAAAAAATATTGACTGAACTCCTTCCATCTGCAGTCTGCAGCCAATAGATCCTCCAAACGGTATGGCCTTTGTTCTATTTTCAGACCATCGTAATTTAATCTATCCACATATCGTGGCCACTCATCCCAGGCCTTTCTATCATCAAAGTACTGTCTGATATAACCGAAATCCACGTAGTAGATGCAGCCAGGTCGAACTGTCGGGTGCACTCTGGTGTCCACGGAGATACACCGTTTATAACCGACGAAGAAGGCACGACTGCCAATGTTGACAGCATGGAGAGAGTGGCTCTCAGTGTCTACACGGTACACCAATGGTTGACCTTCCTCCAAATGCATGTTGCCACTGCCGCCGCCCAATAACACAAGCAGCAGATCACCATCAGACTTCACAAGGTAGAACTTGTCATTTCCAAGTTCTGGAAATGAAAATAGTGTCTCCATGTTGACAGTGCTCGCACGCTTCTCCAACTGGACATTGTTGGTGCACACTAACGTTCCGAACTCAAAATTGTTCACAGCTATTGCATACAATTCACCATTGAACGGGGTAATGCAACGCAGATAATCGTCCTCGATCGAAAATCTTCCTTCTCCCCAATCTTCTACATCTATATCCTTAGTAGGAGAGCTCTCATCGACCCAAGCAATTTCATTGGGGTAACCTGTGCAAATGAAGACCATAGTCGGGGACTTCATTACAGCGACTGACTCCACAATCATAGATGGCATCTGCGCCTCAAACGTAGCGTTCAATGTCTTTGTGAGTGAGTTCAGAAGCCGTATCTTGTGCGGCTGGTTCCTCTGGCCAAGCACGATGACGCCACGGTAAAAGCCGACGAAGTAGTATCTAAAAGGGAGTTGATGAAGATAACATTCAACACTAAGATGTTTACGATTGAAAATAAAAATAGATTAACTCTATAGATATGGAGGAATTTGAACCTTGCATGAACTTCTGTTAGATCGATGGTGACGTAGCGGGATGTGCGGAGGTTGAGGAAGGAGAACTCAGCGGCGCGTGGAAGGGCGTGTTCTACCATGATCCATTCGTGCAGGTGCATGTCGGGCTCAGGTAGATCTGAGCGCCAATTTGTACAAACTTGCCTCAAAGCAGCGTAGGTGTCCACGTACTCCTCGTTTGCCAGTAAGCAGGCGCCGATCTTGTGAAGTGGTCCGTCAGCCCTGAGAGAGGCCCAGTTCACGGAGGCGCCGCGCCTGGATGCGCCGCCCTCAGAGGCGACGGGCTCGGCGGCGACGGGCTCAGATGCGATGGGCTCGGAGGCGACGGGCTCGGGGACGACGGCCGCCGGCGCATTCTTCTTCTCCATCGCCGGCAGGGGAGCGCGCGTAGGGCGGCTAGGGTTTTTTGGAGAAGGTGATGGAATGTGAGAGGCGTGGTTGCGTGCGTGCGCAGAGAGAGGGAGAGAGGGGCTCTGTACTGGCAAAGTGACGGTTCGTCTCAGCAGTTGACATTTGGTCTCAACACGTGCATCGCGCGGCTAACCGCTGCTCACCGCGACACGTGTCCATGGGACTGCACGTCAGCACCGTTACGTGTACTCAGTTCTACCCTCGAGTCTTACACTGGAAAAATATCTGTACTCAGTTTTCCCCTCGAGTACTAATACTGGCTAGTGCAATATACTCAGTTTTACCCTCAAGTGGCTGGTCAACAGAGAGTCAACAAATGGGATTAAGCTATCTAATTGAGTCATTTCGTGCGCAAAAAAATTCAAAAAAATAAAATCATAGTGCCTCCTACTCATGGAGTCTTGTTACATGACCTACCACGTAGACAATCATATATAAATCAAGTTTTATCACAAATGGCCACTTCTCAAATCACTAGTAGCTATGAAGGTTCATGGCTTTCCACTCAAAACCCTTCTCAAAACATCTATACCCAAAACATAGTTTGTCTGAATGAGGCCATAATTTTTACACTCATGTATATTTAAATTGCTAATACTTTGAGGTAGGCCAACCTGGGTTTCATTGTACAAAACATGTGTTTTTCTTTTTCTAAATCTCTTATTTGAATTCCTTAGCCTGTTTACTATTTACTTGCCCCTGTATCCTTGATACTACTCAGTTTTACCCTCTCCCTTCTCACAGAAGCCCAAACTTGGCCTGATTGGTCGAGCTGTTGTCACACGGATCGTGCCCACCTACCGTCGATCCTATGTTCTAACGGGCATGATCGTGCCACCCTCTCTCTATCTGTCGGTGGTAAACTACTACCCCTCTATGTATGCTAAATGATGAGTTTGCCACCGGATTCAATAAGTTGGGTAATCATGAATTTCTTGTAGGCATTACTTTTCACGGTAAAATGATAAACTATCACGAATTTCCATTTCTTGTAGGCTTTACTTTTCATGATAAAATGATGAACTATCACGAATTTCCATTTCTTTTAGGCATTAATTTTCACGGTAAAATGATAAACTATCATGAATTTCCATTTCTTGTAGGCATTACTTTTTACGTTGAAATGATAAACTATCACGAATTTCCATTTCTTATAGGCTTTACTTTTCACGGTAAAATGATGAACTATCATGAATTTCCATTTCTTTTAGGCATTACTTTTTTGTTGAGATATAAACCACCCCCACAACGGTCATCTCCTCCTTAATTTATTGTGTAAACCCCACAACGGTCATCTCTACCTTAATTTATGGTGTAAACCCCACAACGGTCATCTCTCCCTTATAAACCCCCACAACGGCCATCCCTCATGTCAATAGAATCTGCCTCTCTCTTCTTCGTTTCTGCCTCTCTCTTCTTCGTTCACATACACTTGATCCATTGCCATGGCTTCCACGTCTCAGACGCCGACCGGAAGGGGAAGGGGAAGGGGAAGGGGAAGGGGCGGCCGGGGTGGTGGATCATCATCATTGCCACCACCACCGTCAACACTGCCATTGATCATAGAGGAGTTCTTCATCACCATCTATGAAGACCCTTTGGCCAAGAAGGTACGTAAGCATTCCCACATATATGATGCATGTGATTAATTATGTGCATGTTCTAAAAAACCTTTAATTTCAAACGATCGGCGCTCGATCTCTTTGCAGGCACTCCCACAAAAGTTTGCGGACTATCTTGATGGCCAGGAGCCCGCAAAGGTGTATCTGCGAGCAGCTGACTGCGGTCCCCATCTCTGGAACGTGGAGGTCCTATTTGACGGACAAGGCCGGATGTACCTCGACAAGGGCTGGGAGAATTTCGCCATCGTGCATGGTGTGGATTTCGGCTGCTTCCTACACTTCAAATATGAAGGCGATTATGTGCTCACAGTGAAGGTGTTCGACGGAACAACATGCAGGAAGTACTACTACATGGACGACGAAGATACTGACAATGAAAGCGACGACGACGTGAAGCCATGCATCTAAGGGGATTATGACCAAGAATATATATGTAGCTTCATATGCATCGATTTATAGATCTAGCTATTTTCTATATATTATGCATGTAAAAATAATAGGGAATCACAATTTCTACCATGATTCGAGCACCACAGCCTCCAAACGATGCCGATGCCGATATCGGCATGGTCAGAACGGGTATGCATGCTCGCCACCACTGCTAGGTCACCGTCGGGATGCACCCTCAATCCCGTCCCCTCATTCGATCAGTGACACACCAGAGATACCGCCGAGGCCAATGATGAACGTACATGCTGATGCCAATGCCGAACATGCACACCGCTGTGGGCACGGCCACGCCGCCCCGCTATGCTGGACGCCACAGAGCACCGCGAGGTCTTTCCCTTCGCCACCACACTCCCCTAGCACCTATCTATACACGCCAGAAAGGAGAGACACTAGTTTTCTCTACATTGCTCGCATTCGTGTCCGACACCGTCAGTCAAAGTGTTGAGGTCGTCGTCGATGTCCTCGACCATTTCTTCTCTTCTTTGCATGGTTAAACGCGTCTAGTTCATATCTATCTAATGCGTCTGGTCTCGCCTCATGCAGTTCTTTGTGGACGTCGATCTCATCTCGGCACCCCGCAGGCCACCTCCTCCATGCCATCGCTGTAGAGCTTCGTTTAAAAATCTAATCATACCCCTGTATTGCCCCTTGTATAGCGTCATGGCCCCACTTGTCATTCGATATACCGAAGCCCCACTCGTCCGTGTTTTGGTCAGGGATACGGCGATGCTTACAGTCAAATAAAGATGGATACTCTGACGTGTCTTTGCGGGCTCTACGTGGCCCCACTAGTCAGCAGTTAACGGTCAAAGGTGTTCAACCGTCGGGCAACCGGCCGTTCCAGCACTGGTGACAGTTTCAGACAAGGGCTTGGACAAAACTGAGGAAAAACTAAGGAGCTGGGGAAAACTGAGTACAACTAAGGACCCGAGGGCACGAAAATAGAAATCCCTTTGTTTGTAATATGATACAACAAGTGATGTAAACAACGCTTATTATTCAGCAGTCATTTTATTACAACATCTCAATATCCCAGATGAATTTATTACATTCTCGCAACATAGTTCTACAATAAAATTACAAACTGACACTAGTTTTCAGAAAAAGTTTGAGGTAGACAATATGAGATACAACATTTTCTAAGATACAACAGCTTATTGCATGGAGCAGCTACAGCACACTCACAAACATTTACAGAGTGATGCAGAATGAAGGAGATGAATCAAATAGTGACCAGAATTGGGTTGCACTTCTCACTGTAACATACCAGCACCTATGAAGCGGGAAGCTCAAAACTTCAAGATGACAGCTCTACAGCAGTCTCATCATCTCCAACCATTTCTGAAATTGCAACAACAAAAAATACCTTCTTACTCAATTTCTTCCTTCGGAAAACCTGCATGAGATCGTCATCTTTAACAATGTCGATAAAATCCCTCTTCTTAAAGTGCCACCAACGTAAACGTGCCTGCTGATTAGGGCCCCAAGGACATCTCTGCTTTAGCCGCTCAAGAATCTGGTCAACAGTAACTGTCTTGGGATCTACCATTATTTCCATATGATCGTTCTGCACAGCAAATTCTTGGCCATCATCTAGTACTGCAGTGTAAGGATCCACTTGCAAAGCAATTAGATATATTTATGAATGGTCAATAGCTGCTAGTTTACAAGCATCCATACCACTGGGAGCACCACCATCTAGATCAACACCTTTGACACCTAACTGTGTTTCTGGTGCATCAACATCATCAACCATAACAAAGAGATCCAACTGACGAGTATCCTTATACTTCTCCCAAATCTGCAACAGCAGATGGGAGTGCTCAAGTTATTCGTACACCTGATTCATGTTCATCCACACAAACTTAGCCTTCTGTTTGGATCCCCAAGGAATCCTAGCGTGAAGAATGGCAACAAGCTGCGAAACAGACACAATCTCACTGCAATTCACATTCATTTGCACAGACTGCGAAGCCACACACCTCTCCAAGCCATAATCTAATCTAGCAATGTACTGATGCACTCGGACATTTATTTTGTATGTGTTCTCTGAATCATCGCTGTCTCAAAAATATTGGGAAACAAAAGATACAAATTAGTTGCTTCTCTCTAATCATACCACAATTTGGGAAAACATAAGACAAAAAGTATGTTTTCTGCTTTTGGATAAATTGAAGCCTTCAGATCTGAACATAATTTGAGATGACTTCCATAAGATAAAAAATTTGGGTTTGCATGTTGGTTGGTTTGATAGAGATTGAGGATTACTTGCATACAAAATAATACCACAATTTCGAAAAACATAAGACAAAAATTAGTCAGTTTCTTCTCTACAATTATTCAGATACTGACGGACAGTTACTCCTGCCGTTCCATAAAACATCTTAGTGCTATCGAGATGTAAGAGAGGGATCTAAAATATTCACCTCTGCTTTCTGGCGCTCACAGTCACAGTAGAAGGCCCAATTCCGTTAATCTTTGAGATTTGATCTTTTCCTCCAAGGCGGCGCCGCGCCAGCGACGCCGGAGGGCTACCGCTCCGATTGCTCTTGGTCGGCGGCGCCACCGCCGGGCCGGCTCTTCGCTTGGTCGGCGGCGCCACCGCCGTCGGGCAAGCTTTCTGCTTCTCGCTGCTCCCCGCTGCTGGCTTGTTGCAAGATATCTGGCTGCTTTCCTGGCTTGCAGCTCCAGCAATCGCCGCTCCTGGCGGCGATGGTGCCTCTCGTTTCCTGCTGGTAGACATGCGCCGCCGCCGGAGAATACGACCTAGGGGGGGTCTAGGGTTGGAAGGACAAGAAAGGAGATTTGTTCGTACTGAGAGTTGCAAGTGAAGTTGACATACTGTCAACTAATGAGACAACATAACGGAGACACCTGACAAGCAGAACCCACTCGCTCGGCACATAACGGAGAAATACTAACATGCGGGACCGCAATGGGCCCAAAACAGGAGAAGTCACGGCAATATTTGGTTTGCCCTCATTTCGTCCAGAATGGGCCCTCTGAGGAATTACCTACCCAACTTTTCAAATCGCGTCTATTACAAGCAACAAAGGCACCTGTGAGCCTGTGCCAAGGAACTCGGTGACCGCAAACAAAATATCCCCTAAATAAGTGGGGAACTTGATTCTGGGCTAACTGAGGGCCCAACTAGTCAAAATGTAGCCTATATAGTGCAAAAATATAAAAAAACTAGGTAGGAAGGCGCGGCTTGCCGCGCGCTTGCCCGCCTACGGCAGGCAAGCAGATATAAAGACCGATAAAAATGTGCATTTAGATCTAACATCAGGTTTGCGAGAGAAATTTATGTGTTAACTCCATAGCTGTGTAACATAGAAAATGTTGATAAACAGAAGACATAATTAGTGGGAAATGACACACTTTATTGAGGATAACAATCATCATCATTTTCCAAAAAACATTGACAATTTTTTACCGTGTCATACATCCATTAGATACCAAATTACAGCCTACCAGATATTAGTAAGAAGGAGACAAAAACATACCAACAGAAAACAAAAGTAAGGCAAGAAAGGATCAACCTACAAAATATGGGAGGCAACAATAAGTTAATAACAATCTCCTTCCAAGGGAATGGCTTCTTCCATCATCTCTGATGAGGACGGCCTGCAAATATATTTATTTCTTCAGTCAGAACATAAGGAGGTGAAAATGGAGTCAGGGTACTGGGCACCTTGTTATGTGCTTGAGGTCATGGGACATACCTTTGTAGAAGATGAAGTCTAATCATGTGTAGCAGCCGGCACACCGATGTCACACCTCCGCTCTTTCTGAAGGCCGCAAAATCCTGCGCCAACTCTCAGGACACCTCTCTCTCCACAGCCAAGGGGGTGGACCAGAGGACAAAAGTACTGCACCATGCGCTTAAAGCAACGCCATATAGAGTCATGCATCATAATTCTGCATTTTGTGCGGAATTATAGGACAGGGAGATGAACAAAGGCCAACAAGCATGCTACAAGATTCAAACCTATATGCAGTTTATGTTAGAGCAACAAAAGAGAAAAATATTATAGAACCATCTCCCTTCTCAAGTCCCTCCTATTCAACAGTTCAATCTATATGCATGCCTCTTAATTGGGATTGGAGTTATAAGAATTGTCGATATATTCTTTTTCCAGATTGGATCACTTTACAGTAGCTCTCAACTCACTAAGGTAATGTATGATGCTGATTAGCAAGCTATTCTATGCTCAAAGGATTTTTATATATCAGAATGATTCTTTAAAAGACTAATAATGATTGTGTGGATGCAGAATGCACTGTGCACCTTCACCTCGCCATGGCAAATGGCAACCTCGAATCCTTGATGGCCTCTACTCCTCATTGCCATGGTGGTTGACACCCGCTGGTAAGCTTATGTGCAACAAGGTGACTGCGGTGGTAGGCCGACAAGGGATCTGAGTGTACCGCCACCTTGGAGCCAACCATGCCACACACGACGGGAAGCATTATATTTCCTTCATTTTTCTGTCTACTATTTCTTACTTTTGCTCATTGCAATTTCTTGTTACAGTTCAACTGCTTTGATATCATGAAATCCGGCGATTAACATCTTTCAAGAGCTTAGTAGCGAATCATGGTAAATTTTGGGTGATTAGCAATTAGCACATCTCCAGAGTAACTTTATTTTTACTAACTTTGTATAGGCGGCCATAGCTGTGGAGCTTGTTATACAGATCATGTTGCTTGGTCCTTGTACACTGTTTGGATGTTGCCTTGAGCAAAACAAACTCCCCTGCGGTTTGATGTTATCAGATTTATTTATCTAAAAGCAAAACA
Organism: Dactylis glomerata; assembly: GCA_007115705.1. Taxonomy (NCBI): domain Eukaryota; kingdom Viridiplantae; phylum Streptophyta; class Magnoliopsida; order Poales; family Poaceae; genus Dactylis; species Dactylis glomerata. Next base: position 2,072,308 of record QXEO01001278.1, on the reverse strand, counting down.
GAGGGCTGAAGCTTGTTTATTGATCTCATATATTGTCAATGGATCCTTAAATTCAACTCTAAACAATGAGAATTCATAAATAATTATCAAGGATATGTCCAAATTTTCCAATAAATCATTATTTTTACAACTCGCGGTTGAAAAGGGATACCTAGCTATACAAATAAGGGGAAGTACAAAAGCTCAAGTTAATTACAGCTTAATGCTAACATCTTCAAGTTTAGCAAGTTTTCACATCCTAATCATGCAAAATCCAATAGAGATGTATCATAAATTCATAATTATGAAACTCGTAATCATGACTCGGCAAAACAGAATGAAGAGCACTATTATATATAAAACTATGAGCATCCGTCCCCTGCAACTATATGACCTAAAGCGCAATGACGAAGTTGTAAACACCCTTCGGCTCAGATAGGGTAACAGGCTAACAGCCTTGCCCACCAAGTGGAGGGAGGGGGATACAGAATGTCTAGAATAAAAGCTAGAACACTCATTATTCAGTTAAGAACACATATTAACTGATGGGTTCAGAGTGTCATATATAACACAATCAGTTGATATTTTCTATGGCCGAACATCCCGAGAAATTTAAGCCTTACCTCTTCTAAAACCTCAAGAAATGGCGATCTCCATCTTTCTGTCAGAATCATGTGACAGATCTTCTTCAAGGGCATCATAAGCTGTCAAAGGAACATCAACACTGCTTATCTCAGTCAGATTATTACTTTGCTTAAAAGTCAAGCCCAAGTTCCTTGCACCTTCATAATGCGAATGTTCAGAGATCCTTGACTTCTGTGTCTAAGTGAAAAGAAACTTAACAGTTAGCAACTATCATAGTATGCAGATAATCACTGAACATAAGAGGCAACACTAAACAGATTAACTCACTGAAAAATGAACAGTATTACCTAATTAAAAAGAATGTTAAGAATAAGAATGTTAAGAATGACCATAGTATCTGAATTGGTTTCTAATATATTTAGTTTGATTCTAAAGAAAGGAAATAGCAGATAATTAGTGGGAAAATGGCTCTACCTTCATCTTCCTCCTGTAATATAATTTTATAAACTGACTGCAATACCTATGTATCAAGCACTGAATACGTGGTAAGCACACAACATGAATAATCTCTAGATTCGTCCTCACAAAATTTCATTTTTCAATGAAAAGGATAAGGATATATTTTTCCAAAATACATGCTATAAGCTGCACGACTAAACAATATTTAGCATATAGACATTTATTCTACCTAGTAGTAAATCCAACTATAAGGGGCAGCCTAGTCTGATCACCTTTCACCATACAGGCACACTGCACAAAAGATCGTAAGCACCAGTTTTGACAACTTATTTTCTCCGGCGTACTAAGATGCAGAAAAAAGGGGAAAGTTGATATGTAGGTAAAGAATTCCCTATATAAGAAATAGACTAATGCTACACATGCTTGTAAATCAGGCACACCATGTCATTTCTAGAGTTTTTCCAGCAGAGAGCAACAAAGTAGGGGTGCAATTTATTTAGCTTCAACCCACCAAAATAACAATGTCAACATATTGTCATTGGCTAACTCCCAGAACCGCACCCTACAACATGCAAACTGTAGGTAACAAAAGAATATGCAATAAGCATAAAATTCAGGGAATATAAGAATTTCAAAAACAAACAACTATATAGAGCACATGACCTGTTATTCAACCTGTTATTATTGACTGGAGATTATTCTTTTCCTACTGTCATCTTGGATTTTCCATCGAACATGTTCTGTACAAAGATGAAAAAACCATCAGCGCCTTGGGAGAGATTTTGCTCCAGTAATGCGGCAAGCTGAAGATTTCTTATCTGCAGCTACAACTTGTATATGGGAGATGGGCAACTGGCTTCCTTCTGGAATGAAAACTTAGCCAGGTGATGGTGCATACGTGTTACCTCACCAGATTTTTATCTAGTGGTAGGCAAGAGGGCAGAGTTATACTGTACAATATACAGGCTGACATGCTACACACGCTATTCTCAAGATACTGAGAACTTCATAGGAAGTATCATAGGTACTCTACTGATGATTCATTTCGTAATAAAAAAAGCACAAGGTATAAGAGACGGAATTAGTAAGGAACCACAATAAAATGTATTTTATGCAGAATTTAAAATGGTGCAGAGCAAATAAATATGCATACGGTGATCCTTTCTAGAACGAAGAAAAACAGAACAGCCAACCAAAGTCCTAAATCAATCTCCATATGTGAATGTTGAATGCTATATTCTTAAAAGTGATAACCTTTCAGAGAAAAACTAATTGAAGATTGCCCTTTGATAAAAAACTAATTGAAGATTTTCGGTACTACAAATGTGGACGAAATAAATCTCTAGTTCAACATGAGATACTTAGTCCTTTGTGGAGAATACTAATGAGAAAATAGCTTTGGGAATTAGCCTAGTTCTAGTATACCAGTCAACCGAGTTGAGTCGTGAGCCATATGATCATATAGGGAAAAGACAAGCCCACCCACCCCACTGTCTTGGCATCCGTATAATATCCTACAATCTGCATATAAGAAAACCAGTGCAATGGAAATACCTTATCTTGATTCTCCATCCCTACCGGCAAACCAACATGGCCCAATTCCGCATCCCCAGATTCTATATTTTGTTACCACACTACCCAGCATCAAATACAATCAAGGGGAGAAAATTTGGCTTGCTATAAAAATCAAAATGAAACAATGACATGAGTCATGAGTTAAAGCCCACACGAACAGCCGTAAAAAGTATACCTGAAGATCCAATGATCGAACAGCAACAAGCACGCCAAGGAAGGACAGGAAGCTACAGACATCAACACAGTGATCAGTAAATCAGCAGCGGGCATGGAACCACCAAAAAAGGAACAGTGAAGAACTTGTATAGCTGCAGGCTAGCACTTAGTAAGACGAAAGAAATCTCACTTATGTAGCAGCAAATATTTATGACAATAAGAGGCATACAGAAGCAGCACCGGGCGTACACGTCGGGACATTCAGAGGACCAGCATGGTCTTTGCTTCTGAACGATGGGAACTCACAAATACCCAATTTTTCTTCAATCATGGATAAAGCCTAATAAAACATGCACACTAGCACACATTTAAAATTACAACAAACAAATTACTTTAGTGTTGCTCTGCAAGCACCTACAGATGGTGGTGTTGCTTGCTTGGTCTGCAGGCTATGTAGGGAATATATGCTCCCAATATTTCACCTGCAAGTGCAAAATGCAAATGGTTCAAAGCTAGGAGCAAACAACAATGTAGTAGAATAAACGACAAAATAAGGCTTGATATGTATAGCAGTTTGTACAATAGAGTAGTTTGCCTGAACAGCTGAACCATAACCTCACAATTCAGAAATCACTAATTTCTATACTTTGTTTACCTTCACTTCAAGAACAACAGATCCATATATCTAGCAAGGGACCAGGTAAGCTCCATCTACGGACGCCACATCCATCAAGGGCATCAATTAAGCTGAACCTGAAACTCCATTTTAGTACACCCATCCATGGACAGTGAACAGACAAACTGTTTAGACCCATGTTCTAAAAAACACTGGAATGAAAATAACCAAGAGAAGACAATAATAAAATCTAAGAAATGGCTGACTGAGTATAACCTAAAGGATACAAAAAGCTCAATTAGCTTTAGCCACAAACAAATCGCATGAGCAGGTCATTTATCCTATTATTCCAATTGTGTAAGGTGTAGCTGCAAACAGGAATTAACAAATTTCACAAACACCACGATATGCTGATGCGAGAGAGTATTTTCATTTTTGATACATTTTTTAACCAACAGTAGATAGTACGATATGCTGATGCGAGAGAGTATTTTCATTTTTGATACACTTTTTTAACCAACAGTAGACAGTAGGTATGCATGCTTGAATGTAAAAATACTTGATTTTTAGGCAAACCATTTTTCTCTTATTGAATGGTCCAACTTCAGTTAGGCACCATGCATCCTTCTCGCAAACTAATTAGTATAAGCGAAAGAGCAAGCTCATCATTTATCTCTTAATGAATGGCCCAACATGAGTTAGGCACCGTGCATCAAATGAAGACCAGGCTATTTACAAATTGGCATTCTCTTGCATAGAACTTGAAAATGGAAAATGTATGGTTAGAAGATCATTTGTAATCAGTATATACTTGTCTTGTGCTCAGATTCAGAATGTACTGGAAATTAATTAACTGAATCTCCTCTATATGTCTGAACATAGTTCAGTATCTACCATCAACAAATAATCGAGTACCTACACCATTCAAAAACTTCTTTTCTACCAATCTGAAACATGAAGGCAGTATTGATTTGCTTGAATATCAGCGCGCACACACACAAACATCAGAGGCAGAGCTAGGAGAGGGCACCCGTACCATATTTCTGCAGAGGGACTGGTATGAGGATTTTGTGGTCAATTGTGCTGTTGTCCTCCACATCTGGTCATGTTCCCCTCCACCACTCATCCTTGTGGTCTCTGGGTCAGCTCTGCACCTTGTTGCTGCTGTCGTGAACTACAGCCACAAGAGCAAGAAAAAATCAGATTGAGGAAGAGGCATGCTCGTGTAGGTGGAGAAGGAGCCTTACCTGTGGAGAAGAAGAACCAGGAAGGAGCTAGTCCTCTAGCCAATCTGGTGACGTTGGGGGCCCATGGTGGCCTGGATCATGGAGAGCTTCATGTGGGGAGAGGCACGCCCACCTCCATGGCTGTCCTCCTCAAAACGTGGTCGCCGGTGGCGAGCTGCCGGTCTCCATGGAGTCGGGGATGCGCCGGTGGACGCCGAGCTTTTCCCGTATGCTACCTCTGTGCCATCCCCGTCGGTTGTGCCATCCCCGTCGGTTGCTTACAGAGAGAGATAGAGGAGGTGAGATAGGAAAGAGCAGAGACAAGGAAGGAAGAGGCCTGGAGGGGTACCTGCGGGGGCGAGCGCCGAGGGTCGAGAAGCAGCAAGAAGCTCCGGTGGCGCCGTCCTCCTCCATGGGGAACGAGAGAGGAGAGGTTATGGCATCTGCATCTAGGTTTACTACGGGGCAATTCCCATGCCTTCACACGCCGGCCCTGAGGGCAAGGGCAGCTCGTCCGGGCAGGAGGCGGAGGTGTAGCATGGCGTACGGCGGCGCCTCGCCGTCCGCCACGCACACACGGGCCGGGAAGGGGAAGGACGGAATGACACTTGAAATGTCGATTTTACCCTTGGCCACTAGCTGAACCACAAGTATGCCACCGCGTCTCTCTCCTCTCCCTTTCACCCTACACAACGGACAAAACGTGGGACGCTCACTGACGAGTGGTCCCTGCACAATGCAGGCCCACCTTTTAATGGCGCTGGCTAGCTTAGAGCCGGTGAAAGAAGAATTTTGAGGAAGAACGGACGGTCAGGATCAATTAGATCATTCAAATCCAACGGTGCAAGCCACGTGTGGCCTCAGATGGCCTGAGAGCCCGGGGTTCCTGGCGGCTATATTTTGATGGATGAGTAGGGGCCAGCATAACCTAGGTCCGCCCATGCATGCAGCTCAAACAACTTCACGGGTGGATAGCGGCAAGCTCCAACTACGTCTATGTATAGAGTTGCATCCACCCTGCCCAAATGATAAAAGTGTTTTTGTGGTGAACTAGAGCAAGATCATTGCGCTAGGAGCCTAGGACTAGCAAAGAATGCCCCAGAAATTGTGGATCAGCTTGCAGATCCCTAAAAGCGAACTTCCCTCGTCCTCTCATTTGGCCTTGAGGGGATTGTTGTGAAGAAAAATATTGTCATGAACACCTTGCAAGAAATAAAATGAGTTGTAATAATCTTATACTTGGTTTTCTGTTTATTTGGTTTGGAAAGTAGTTTTAGTTATATATATGGTATTTCTAATATGTATCAAAGATTCTATCAATCTAGTCTAGAGCGGTATCTGACTTCTAGAAGCTTCTCCGCTCGAAGAAATCGCCGAATTTTCAAAGAAAGAACCCTCTCTTTTTCTTGTCTTGCAACGGACTAGTAGAAGCTAGTGCAGTGCAACACTGGACTTGTGGAAGCTTCTTTTTATCTTTTATAATTTCATTTTTCCTTTGATTCTCCTATTTTACCACATACATGTGTGATATGAACACTATAAAATAATAAAATCTATAAATTTTACTTCCCACTATAAATACATAGATTTTCTTCATTTTTCCTTTTTTCTATTTTCCTTTTTTGGTAGACATATGAACATTTTTGTACACACACGTGAAAATATTGTTTTGTATAAGAACATCTTCTGTTATGGATGTGAAAAATATTATTTATTGTGTGTATGAAAATTATTAAAAAATATAAGAAAATTGTGTTTTACGTATATGAACATTAACTTTGAAAATAGATGAAAATTTTCAGTCAATGCATAGCAATAATTCATGTAAACTATGAGAACAATGACAAAAGGACGGATAATGCTTTCTTGAGCACAATTTACTGAAATATGTTTTTCCACTAAAATGATGCTTCTGTTAGTTCTATATATAGTTTTGTTATAAAATAAAAAATATAAATTCTGAGAGGTATATAAAAATAAAAACTGTACCTGTCTTAATGGGTTGCACCAACTACCCCGAAGTCCTCGCCTCAATCCATCGCCATCCCAGTCCAACAGGCCAGCCTAAGTAAAAGTAACCAAATCATCTAGGCATTGCTTAATCAGTGATGATGCTGAGACTTCAGATGGTAATTCAGAGGTGTGGAGGAAATTGTGGAGGCTGAACGTGATTCCCAGGGTGCGCACTTTTTGGTGGAGAGTTCTTCGAGGCATTGTGCCAGACTACTCGACTCTCACTCAGCGGCATGTCAAAGAAATTGCGACCTGTGGAATTTGTAAAGCAGCTCCGGAGACGCTGATGCATGCATTGTTTGAGTGCGCACATGCGCGCCAATTTTTGGCTGCGGCATTTGATGTGTTCTCTCTCCAATTGCCCCGGCTCCATCCGGTAACGTGGGCGAAGGACATTTTATGTGAGAAGTGGTTCTCAACCAGTGAGCAAGCCAAGCTGATATCCGTTTTGGCAGCAGTATGGGATTCACGCAACAAGCTGGTGCATGGCTCTGAGGGGTATAATCCAGCAAGATGTGTGGAAGCTATATCACAGGATTTACTGGAGATCATGGTGCCAACGAAGACAGTGCCTAGGGGGGCACGGAAGAATGCTGGCAAGTGGCGACCACCGGAGGGTCTTGTGATAAAGATTAACTCAGATGGGGCTATCTGTGCCGAGCATGGAAGGGCAGGCAGTGGCGGTGTTGCGAGGGACGCATTGGGCTTCCGTGGTGCCTGGGCAAAGGTTTATACCGGAGTACAGGACCCGTTCATTGCCGAGACGCTGGCTATGCGCGACGCTTTCTTGTTTGCGCGGGCGCGAGGTTATCAAGAGGTGATGTTTGAGACTGACTGTCAGGAGCTTGTCCGGTGTTGGGAGGCTCGTGATCGTGAAAGGACAGTGATCGCGCCTTTGCTGGCGGAAATACACTCTTTAAGTTTACTGTTTCAGAGTTTCTCTTTGGTTTTCCTAGGTAGAGAAGGTAATCAAGTAGCTCATGTTTGTGCCAAGTTGGCTAGCGCCAAAAATGTCACGCGTGATTGGGTTGGACTTTGCCCAGAGTTTTTAGTTGATAGTGTGAGTGCTGATTGTAAGCAAGATATTATGAGTTAATAAAGGTCGTGTTCTCCAAAAAAAATCTAGGCATTGCTTGGGCCCAGCCTTCCGCCAGGCGCCTACAAGAGTATTTCCAGATCCTCTCCAAATCATCTAGGCACCGCCGGCGGCACAGTTGCTCGATCGATCGCGGCGACTATTGGAAGGAAAAGCAGAGCACCACAGCGGTAAGTAGGCATCCCCCTCGTTGCAATTTGCATGCATTAAGAACGCTCAATCTAGGGATCAGTTGCCTGCTCGATCGTGTTCTCTCTTGTTCCCTATATACTCGTCGATACGTGATTAGTGTTTATTCTACGGGGGATGTATGATTATCTTAGGGTTCAGAGACGTGGTTAGATCAGGGGACGAGAATGGGATCGAATCATCAAATCCTAGACGAAAGCAGTTTTTAAGTGATGTGTGCGATTTTTTTTTGAACAGAAGTGTTGATACTTTTAAAAAAAATGAGAAGTGTTGATACTTGATAGACCACACGTTCACAGCCTTTTTCCCATAATTAACAACCACTCATTTTGTTTCAAAGCTTAGTTTTCTAACAAGTGAGCTGCTAGGTTTGGTATGTTCCTCCAGCTTTATATATAGTACAAGCTTTGAGATCTCTTCCCAACTTCGACTACTATTTCTGTCCTGCTTTGAGTTTTCCTTATTCTTTTTTGACGGCGACATTTGTATGTTGTTCACAGTTTTCTTTTTTTATAACATTAACTATCTCCCACCCCTTTTTTCCCACAAAGCTCTTACTTTCTAACAAGGTACTGCTAGACCAGGACATGTCCTCAAGATTTACATTCAGGAGTGTTGAGATCTTTTGCTAACTTCGACTGGACGCTAGCTGTTTGTAATTGTTTGATGAAATTACATTGGTTAATGCAGAAAACTATTGTAATATATGGCAAAGTTATGGCTTGGCCCACAATTTTTTCTGCTACCAAATGAGTTTATCGGGGACATTCACTATTGCTCTGACCATTGGCGGATCTTCATGGGGGCCAAGCTGGGCCATGGCCCCCCCCAGCAAAAATACATATTTCCTACTACCCAATATGTTGCAGCCCATAAGCCATAGTCACTCGTATAATTCAGAACAGTTCTCGTCGTCTAAAATATTGTACTCCAAATCAAGCTGTTCTCGATCGTCTCATCTCTCCTCATTCTCAATCCCCAATCTCTTGGGCTAGACGACGGCATGGCGGAGATGGCCCGTGGGACTGATCATCTCGTCCGCGCCTAGAGCTCAGCTTGGTCGCTAGTGCCTCCGCTGTGAGCAGCAGCCAATAGCTGAACTCTCCTTCCAATGACGCGGTCAGACTAGCCGCGAGCCCTTTTGCTCCTGCACTTCTCCGATCTTCCCATTGCTTCAGGTTGTGCAAGCTCTCTCCCTCTCCCTAACGTAATTTTGTCTTTTAATTGTACTTTTGTTGTCTTCTAAGTTCTGAATTTTGCATCTAAATTGGGAAAATTTAAACCAGGCAATGTAAATTGTTGTGTACAGATTACTTTTATGAATGTAGGGAGTAGTCGATGGTCAAGGAGAAACAAAATGATTCATTTTTCAGATAAAGAAGAGTGAATCTACATGAACTAGTGCAAATTCTAGCTTGTCTTTGAGATGGTGTCGTTTTATTTGGGGATCCAAAAAAATTACACAACATTTTACAGATTCGCCCCCCCCCCCCCCCCCCAAAGATTTTGTCCAAGGTCCGCCACTGGCTCTGACTTCAAGGAAAAGATGTGGCGGAGCACCATCTCAGCTACATCCTCTTTGCTACAGTATATGCATGGACCAGAAAAATACCACAGTGATTGGAGAGACCAGGATTGGCTTAGTTTATTTGTCTAGGGAATCACGGGTTGCATGTTTCAGATGCTGACAAAATAACTACTACTCAAGTCAAAGCATTCCAGCCATCTATCATCTAATGTATGGTGGAGATAAGAGGGATAGGTGAGGCAGTGCTTAGAAAATCCGATCTCCTGACTTCAATCCAGCGAAACAGCGATCTACCTACCATATTCTGTTATTGTTACTTAGCAACTATGATTGTATGTACTAGGAAGATTCGGCACAGCGACACGCCGCGCCCGTAAATGATGAAGTGAGTCATATAAAAATATATAGAATCTAGACAATGTAGAATATATATTTGTGTACATAATAATACATATGATTTAGATACATGTCTAGATTCATTGACATGGCGCACAAGATTATTGTACATAGATAGTGCACAAAACACAGTGAGTTTCATGAATTTACTTAAAAAGCAAGGATTAATTAATGGTACTAATATTTACACATAAGAGCAAAAATTTAGTGCCAGTAATATCGTAATATCGTATCGGATTTGATTACATATTGGACCTGCAGTAGGGTTAGCCTAATAGATTCAGTATGCACATTCATTAGTCTCTCTGTTTTTTTAGTCTTTCTGTTTTTTTTTTAGCATCCTGTTATTGTCTCTCGTATACTCAGAGTGTGCTCTACTCATCTGCGTGTATGGATTCACTGTCCACCTAGGTAGTAACGCATCAAGCGGTTGCTTTGTCGTCTTGTCACATCATAGTTTTCCTCCTCGGAAGTTCCAATACCGATCCCCTTTCTGGTAGCTCAAGCGGGTCTCGATACAGCAAAATCCTCTCTAAAATCCAGTCTCTTCTTTCCTAAACTACGAAATCATCTCCCGAATTCACTATCCTCTTTGTTCTCCAATCTTTCCAAACAAAACTGTCAGTCTTGATAGCCAAGCCATGGATTCGCTGCTCCCAGCCCTGCGCTCCACAAGCTTTACCCCTATTCTATGTCAAACACAAGCGCGCTTGCATAATCAGTCCGGTACTCCGGTGTATTCCCACAATCTGTCCAGCTGCTGCTGCCATTTCCTCGTTTTGATTCGGTGGCCTGAACCAGATGGAGGTAGTCCGGCGGCCAGGGTCGAGCCTATCCTAGGCACCATTGCTTCTGGTCGCCTCATCCTTCTTCACTAAACCAGGACGGCCAGAAAGCAGGTCAATGGCGCGCCGTGGAGGAAGATTCAGGTTCGGTAGAAATGGTGGCCGCGATACAGAGGGCAGATAGAGCCATAAGGAGAAGCAAGCTGATGGAACGAAGACACAGAGGCAAGCGGCCTAAGGAGGATAGAAGGCAGGTGGTTCGTTGATGGAAGCGACATTGTAGTCGGGCGGAAGCATTGACTGACAGAGTGACGGTGGGCGGTTTGCAAGTTTTCATCAATCGTTCATGCTATGCTCTCCAAGGTAAATTCTCATCTATTGTGAGTATTTTCAAGCCTTTTCTTGATGTTACTCTTTAGATAGCAACATAGAAATGTCCATCTGCGCATCACTCCATCCAGTTGAATCACGTTTCGAAGCCAAAAGAATGACACAAATGTACTATGGGTCATACTCTGGAAAACATGAAAGCCAAAGCCTAACTATCTAACCTAATCAGTACATTATATTGCTTAATTCACTTTGATCAATAAATCACATATATAGAGCTCATCCTTTCAATTTCACTCAGTTTTGTCCATTAAATCCTGCAAGATTACAACTTGTAAAAGGTAGTAAAAGCATATCAATGACAGATGGTAAATAGGAAAAAAATAGATGCCCCAACTCTCTATCTATGCTCAGATCTTTGGCAGCTTAAAGCATGCAATTTGCCTTGTAGCCCCAAAGAAGAGAATCAAGTATAGAATAAACAGGAAATGGAACTGTTCTAATACTGGCACCTCTGGTTCAAATTTAGCTTCAAGTCTTGATGGGCCCTTTGTTTCAAGGAGATCAAGTTGCTACAGAAATCTGTACCCAAATCTGTAGTTTAAAATAACCAAATAAATTGTAGAGTACAATATTGATATGGCAATTGGATAGATTACCTTCCGTATATGCAACAAAAAATGGTAGTGTTCGATCAGGGTCGCAGAATACCTAAGTTGGATAATACATTGAAACCTAAGAAGCAAAAGCATGCCCTGATTTGTATATCATAAACCAATGAATTTATTGCTACATGAGAAATCAGAGGTAGAGGTGACTAATATACACAAATCAAATTGATTGATCTTCTTTGACACGAAGTCCCATGTCTTGCCTGCAAGTGACAAACTGATCAACCAAACATCAGTCATCTCCATGAGCACTGCAACAATTCTCAGAAAGTAAAATATATGCATCCCTACCCTTCTTGTACATTTAAAAATTATCTATCACTGCTTGTTTTTATGTTTCTATCAAAACATTAGGGAAGGCAGCTTCGGTGTACTGGCTAGAAATTCAGACTGTGATTTTCTCGACTCCCAGTACCTTTGCCAATTGCCTGAATGTTGAGAAAGCTAAACTTTGTGGCCTTAATGTGGTCTAATCAATGAAATTCTAGAAACGTTGATCGGTTGCTCTGAACTGAAGGCCACCAAGGTGAAGAGAGTTTAATAGTCTTGCACATGAGCAGCCGTTTTATGCATCAAAATGGTTTAATTGGTTTCTGGCTACACCATGGTCCTGTGCAAACAAATCGTGTCAGTAGTTTACATCTGATGATTGTAAAGGCTTTTGGTATCATATGAAAAAAAGCCCTCCCTTCCTTGTCATAAAAGAAATAGCATCAATAGTCTGAGACAAAGAAGCAGATTCTTAGCCCTAGAACACCTTTGTGTTGCGGATTATGAACCTTTTCAGAGAACTCACAAACCACGAACAGTTCATTCTTACTCACTGGATAGCCAATCAACTGCACCTTTAATAGAACATGGGTCACCAGTTTAATAAGAAACAACAGAAGATTTAAGATAAAATATAGATTAGGCATCCTATGATAACTGTAAGATGACATACCAGACTGCGCATGGTGAACTTTAAAAAGAGCTTCCATTTCTGCTATGAACTATTAAGTAGTAATAGATGCCGCTCTCTTTCTCACAACCTCCTGTAAACAACACTTGTTACTCGCATGTCATGCCAATATATCATATGACCAATTTTCTAGAAGAATGGCGAGCTAGAAGCCCTGAATTTCAGAATTTATCTCTCAGAACACCACAGTAGACAGAGACATGTAATATGAGTTTATGACCCAGCAGATTTGCATCAAAAAAGAGATTGGCCCATGCAAGCATTCCTTCATATGTGAACAGATAGGATTCTCTTTATCAAACACATCTTACTACCATCGCCGTAGTAGAGAAAAACTCACAAGTCAGAATAGCTTACATAGACTGCAGTAAGTTTGAGAAGAAAAGGAGATCTAATATAATTTGACACAATCGAATTCCCTTGTAAAAAATAGCTATTCATCTGGGCTAGTTACATATTCACATCTTCGTCATGTATGCATGCAATCAGGTTAAAAGAGACTACATATATATTGTCTTCTCACTCACTGGATTCTGAGTGAAAAATACCCAGTAAACTTGGCTTGCTCTATATTCATAGCTTCATCATGGTTGTCTGCAAGCAAAATTGGATATAGTTCTGAAGGCACATGATATGAAACATAGAAAATGCATGCAACCATTCAGACATCCGGGTTGCAATGAGTCAGAGAATTAAATAGATTATGTAGTTTTTGCCACAAACTTTATTGTCATAGAAAAAATAGCCATTGAGCTGGCTGCAACTCTATATCCAATTTTATAAGAAATATCCCAGATTGTTGTGGTAAGCAAAAGGATTTTTTTAGTATAATCGACTTTGACATGATAATATCTTTTAGTAAAAAGGGCATCGTTGTTTTCCTAACCTGCATATAAGTTCTTGCCTTTAGTGCAAGGATTTAGATCTGCAAGGCAAGAGAAAGAAGACCCAGAAGCAAACATCACTTTCTGTGCTTCTTACTAAAGAATTTTAGAATCGGCAAAAATATAAGATTCGGTGGCAAGCCAACGGGTAAAGTGCATTTCAATCTATCTGTAGAAGGCTACCTCCTGATATCCCATCTCAGAAAATGTCAAAGAATGGCTGTAGAAGGCTACCTCCTGATATCCCATCGCAGAAAATGTCAAAGAATGGCTATTCCAATGGCTCTTCCTGCCTCATATATAATCTGGAGGTTAAAAGACAGAAAACCAAAGCACAAGATGCAGTTCAAGTAGCAGTTTTCAGATCATATTTTTCTGAAGATAACAAAAGAATAAAGCAGAATAGAACGTACCAGACTCCATGACTCCATCAGATAAGCATAGTATAAACTTCCTGTTTGTATAAACCGACACAACAATCAGAAAGAATAGTGCAGGAAAAACACTGAAAGAGAGAGAGAAATCTAAATCTACAACAATTTTGTTCTTACAGGCATAACAACATACACTTGTTAGGCACCAAAATCCAACCAAAGCACCTGATAATTTTAGACCTTTTGTACAAATAATATAGAACCACCTACGATGTCTTCCATCTACAGAACAACGGGGGCTTGATAACCTAAACAGAACTAATTGAAAGCATGTAGTTCACACAAAAATATTGGGAAGAGAAAACCGACCTGCAGGTTCGCCATCAGGGGGTGCTTCCCACGCCAATCGCAACCATGGTGCTCAAGAGGTGGGCGGAGAAGAAGGGGGGAACCAGAGCCGCCTTGGAAGGGACGAAGTAGCCCTGCTCCACCTGCCTTCATGTGCATCAACATGATGAAATTCTGCAGCAACACCAAGAAGATCACCAGGGATCAAAATCTGGACCAGCATAAGAAGAGATCGAAGATCGACGTCCTACTTCTATTCATCATCTAGGGAAGGGAAGAACGAATTTTGCAGAAAAATAGACAAAATCTGATTAGGGTAAACAAATCACAACACATCACATCATCGCTTACATAAGAAATCAGAGAGTTGAGGGAGGAGAGGGATAGCGTTGCCATGACCGCGCCTCGTTCATCGCCTCCAACTCTTTCGTCTCCGCATAGAGAGAGAAGGAGGGCCTACCTGCGCTGTCGTGGGCGACGGCCTGGCGGACAGCGCTGGGGTTGACACGGCCACGTATGACGGCGGCGTTGAGGTGGGCATGGACGGCGGCTGGGTACTCTGGTGGAAGATGAAAAGGAGGTATCGACTCCTTATGTGGCTCCTTGCGGGCACCGCTTTGACCATGGAAGCCACCAGAAGAAAGGTACGTGGAAACTTTTTAGCTGGGCCAACGTAGCACAACCCAAAGACAGGCTGCAATGGGCCACTTTTACTGTAAAAAGAAAAAGAACGCACATAAAGCACGGTACTGTAGATAGCAAAGTTTTGCATCTACAGTACCAGCACTTAGGTGGCATTGCTGATCGAGCGTCAAAAGTTTCATCCTTTATATATGTACTATGTGCTAGTATCTAGCTCTTTGCAGCAGCCAACAGAAAATAATTATCTACATCCATTCATATCCCTTCGTTTCAAATAGACTTCAAGATGGCTCGTACTAAGAAAACTGTTTATAAATCAACCGGAGAGTGGATCCCAATGCGTCCTGTTCACGGAGGGAAGGGGCCTCGCAAGCAGATGATCACTGCTGTTGCGAGGATTCCTGCAGGAACAGGGAAAGCGCCTCACAAGTTGATCACTGGATGTGGAAAAAAGACTGTTAAACTCGGATCACTGACTTCATGGCCGAAATTCCCCAATAAAGCATCGAAGAGTCCTCCGTTGCGAATGGACGGCCAAGTACATGTACTATTACTAACTCTCTCACTAGTTTGACACTATTGCTTACCTGATGAGTGTTTGTTTGTACATCTGGTTTTAGGGGCATGGAGATAAGAAGCCTTACCGTCAGGGCCTGCTTACCGTTACCGCCCTGGAACAATTGCTCTTCGGTACATACCTGCAGTCCTGCATATTTCCACTTGTTGGTTTCGGTTGCTCCGTAGTGAGCAAGAAGAATTGACGCTCAGTTTCTTTCTTTGCCTTATCACAGTGAAATACGTACATACCAGAAGGACGCCGATCTTCTCATAAGGAAACTGCCGTTCCAAAGGCTCGCCAGAGAGGTTGCTCGGAATTTGAATGTGTGTTCGTACTTATAATTAACCAAGCACCTCTTATAGGCTAAATATCAGCTACGCTTATTGCAAGTTGTTCAAGCATCATGTCCTTACTGTTCTTCTCGTTTTGTCGACGCAGGCTGACATCCATTTGCAGAGCCAGCCATTCTTGCACTGCAGGAGGCAGCGGAGGCTTACATCGTCGGACTCTTCCAGGACACCAACATGTGTGCTACCCATGCCAAGCGCATCACCATCTTGCCTAAAGACATTCAGTTGGCTAGGAGGATCCGTCGCCAGAGGGCATAGCGATGCTAATATATACGCCTTTGTGTTATCAAAAGTTGGAACTTTTGTCTGGTTATAATTTCTGATTTCCCGTTTCAAAAAAAAAAAATAGTTTCTGATTTCAAATGATGCTCTCGTCCACCACTTGAGCGATGTCTCACGGATGTGTCTAGGATCTGCGCTAGTCCAAAAATCTTGTGCAATTCATGTGGTTATGCGCGCATTTCGTAGTATCAAACAAACGACACAATGCAAAAAAAAGATGTATCTAAGATTCCATCAAGCTAGTGTAGGGTGGCACCGGACTTCTCACTAGTAGAAAAAGGGACTTCCATCCGCCATCTTTAGTCCCCAAACATTTTGGGCCGGGACTAAAGGGGGCATTAGTCCCGGTTCGTGCCGCTGGGGTATGGTCAGCATCCAGTCCCGGTTCGTAATGGCCCTTTAGTTCTGGTCGTTAACACGGGCCGGGACTAAAGGGGTGCCGGGCGGGAGCCCCACGCGCGACGGCCTTTAGTCCCGGTCTGTGTTAACGACCGGGACTAAAGGGCGCCCTTTAATCCCGGGTTCCAACACGGCCCGGGACTAAAGGCCTCCGCCTACAAAATGGAGCTTCTCTTCCTCCGAGCCTGCCAGTACAGTAATGGTGGCTGGCAGATTGGCTTGAGTGGGGAGGTCATGCCCAATTTTTTTATAAAAATTGTCCAAGATTTTGAGTTATTACATCTATCCAAGTGGTTCAAAAGGTTAGCAAATTCACTCTCTCATCTTTAATCGCTAGTTTAGCTCATATAATGCTCTAGATGTGGCGAGATTTGTGGCTTTAATTTGGGAGTAATTATGGGAGTTTATTTGATTTGAGCTTAAATTAATTCCTTAGTTTGCATATGGGTAGAGGTGGTATACTTATGTGTTGACCAAAATGAGTATGGTGTAGAAATTTTTCATGCACATAGCTCTTTTTATGCTCAAGAAAATAGAGGGATTTGTGGAGTAATGTTAGAGAGTAATGTGGGAGTAATTGTGAACTTATGTGATTTACAATAATAACTTTTGAGTAGAATTTTTTGCAATAATAACTTGTAAGTATGAGGCATTTTGTAGATTTTTTTTCATACACATAGCTCTTTTTATGCTCAGGAAAATAGAGGGATTTGTGGAGTAATGTTAGAGAGTAATATGTGGTAGTAATTGTGAGCTTATGCGATTTACAATAATAAATTTTCAGTAGAACTTTTTGCAATAATAACTTGTAAGTATGAGGCATTTTCTAGATTCTTTTTTCATGCACACAGTTTTTTTTATGCTTAAGAAAATAGAGGGATTTGTGGAGTAATGTTATAGAGTAATGTGGGAGTATATGTGATTTATATGCAATGTGAGTTCATTTCTTGTATTAATTTGGTTTATTATATACTTACATAATAATGCAGATGAACTGGCAATGGATGTACGGTAGCCGAGTCTCAAACGAGTTCATTACGGGCTTGAAGGGTTTCCTCCGTGTGGCTGATGCGAACAAGCGGAATGGTTTTGCTGTCTGTCCATGTAGTGTGTGTAAGAATCAGAAGAATTACTCTTCCTCAAAAATCCTTCATGTACACCTGCTTCAGCACGGTTTTATGCCCAACTACAATTGTTGGACTAAGCACGGAGAAAGAGGGGTTACAATGGAAGACAATGAAGAAGAAGAGGATGATGACAACTATCCTGCGTTCCCTGAATATGGTGATACTTTCATGGGAGAAGCTGAAGGGGAAGCTGAAGGGGGATCTGAAGGGGAAGCTGAAGGAGAGGCACATGATGAGCCCCCCTGATGATCTTGGTTGGACCATTGCTGATGCACAGAGAGAATGCGAAACTAATAAGGAGAGGGAGAAGTTGGATCGCATGTTAGAGGATCACAAAAAGTCCTTATACCCAAACTACAAAAATGGTCTGAAAAAGCTGGGTAGCACACTTGAATTGCTGAAATAGAAGGCAGAGGAAGGTCTATCTGACTCGGGATTTGAAAAGTTGCTGAAAATAATGAGGAATATGCTTTCAAAGGATAACGAATTGCCCACCAGTACGTACGAAGCCAAGCAGATTGTCTGTCCTCTAGGTTTAGAGGTTCAGAAGATACATGCATATCCTAATGACTGCATTCTCTACCGTGGTGACTACGAGAATTTGGCTGAATGCCCGATATGCACTGCATTGCGGTATAAGATTAGAGGAGATGACCCTGGTGATGTTGAGGGAGAGCCTCCCAAGAAGAGGGTTCCTGCCAAGGTGATGTGGTATGCTCCTATAATACCACGGTTGAAATGTTTCTTTCGGTACAAAGAGCATGCCAAGTTATTGCGATGGCACAAAGAGGACCGTTTGTCAGACGGGATGTTGAGACACCCCGCTGATGGGTCTCAATGGAGAAAGATCGACAGTAAGTTTAAAGATTTTGCAGGTGACGTAAGGAATATACAGTTTGGTCTAAGTAGAGATGGCTTCAATCCTTTTGGGGAGCAGAGCTCTGAAGGGTTTCGCAGCATAGAAAACAAAATTTTTCCTACGAGTACGAATAAAAACAAGCCAAGATCTGATCTACGAGATGCAAAACAACGAGCGAGAGAGATTATATCTACATACCCTTGTAGATCGCACAGCGGAAACGTTCAGATGAACGTGGTCGGCGTAGTCGTACTAGCGTCTCCTCCTCGCGATCCGATCCGATCTAAGCCCCACAACGGGCGGCGCCTCCGAGCGTTGCACACGTACAGCGCAGCGACGTCTCCTCCTCCTCGGTCCAGCGAGGTGCGGTGGAGTGGTAGATGGGATCAGCCGCACGACGGCGTGGTGCTTTATGGTGGAGAGTATCTGCGGGCAGGGCTTCGCCTACGCGCGCGAGGTGGAAGAAGAATAGGCAAAAGATCTAGTCAAACTAGAACACAAAAATACTACATGTAAGAAGCAACGGCGGCTACGGCTGAATCAAATTCTGTATTAGGTCTAAACTAATACCTGCGCCGGCCTCCTGCTTTTATACACGTCCGTGGCTGAGAAAACTTGCAAGACAAGCTTGCTAGATCGATCAGCGCCCACGCTAGCAAAGAGTACGATGCAAGTTTCCTAAACTTGCCGTGTGCACCGCGCTGGCCGTCGCTCGCCCTGGCCGATCCGATCGGGAGGATCGATCGTGGCAAGTTACATGCGCGTACGGCCGGCCGGCCCATGTGGCCAAAGGCCCAGCATGGTACTCGCGTGCGTGCGAGCGAGCTAGGAACATTGATCGGCTGATCGATCATATTCGTGCCATGCACGATGGCGTGCACAATGCATGCATATGAGCCAAGACCCATGCATGCATGCAAGCTAGCCGCACCTTGTTTTTCTTTTTGCATTTTTCCTTTTTGTAGTTTGTCTAGATGGGCTACAAAATTAGTCCATTAGCAAAACTTTTCATGGACTACTTTTTAGCCCTTATTTATTTCCAATAAATAAATATATTAATAACATTTATTAATTCAATTAATTAATAAATCATTAATCATCTTCTCGGAACAATTCTGTAACTCTCCGAAACAATTTCCATAAATTCCGAAACTACCCTAGCGTCGATGAACGTTAAGTGTGTGACCCTACAGGTTCGAGAATGTGTGGACATGATCTCTATCAATAATCAATAGCGGGATCTGGAAATCCATATTGACTCCCACATATTCAACGAAGATCATTATTGGTGAACCACGATGTCAGGATTCAATCAATCCCGTATACAAATTCCTTTGTCTCGCGATATTTTACTTGCCCGAGATTCGATCGTCGGTATTGCCATACCTAGTTCAATCTCGTTCACAGCAAGTACTCTTTACTCGTTCCGCAATCCAATATCACCCTGTGATTAAACTCATTAATCACGTGTTTGCAAACGGTGTATGATATTGATTACCGAGTGGGCCCGGAGTATATCTCTCCGACATGGGAGGGACAAATTCCATCTCGATACATGCAACCCAACAAATACTTTTCGATTACCTGAGAGACACCTTTATGATCACCCTCTCATAGGATGACGTTTGATGACCTCAAAGCTCTCTTCCGGTACTAGGGAGTGGCATTATCTCATGGTCTAAGGAATATGATACTGACATAGGAAAAGCTAGGCAATTGTGAACATAATGACACGATCTAATTGCTGTGCTTAATTTGGGTCTGTCCATCACATCATTCTCCTAATGACATGACCTCATTATTAATCGACAACTCATGTCTATGGTTAGGAAACCTTAACCATCATTAATCAATGAGCTAGTCTAGTAGAGGCGTACTAGGGACATAGTGTTGTTTATAAACCACACAAGTATTAATGTTTCCGCTTAATACAATTCTAGCATGGAATATAAACATTATCATGAACAAGAAATATGATAATAACAATATTATTATTGCCTCTAGGGCATATTTCCTTCAGTCTCCCACTTGCACTAGAGTCAATAATCTAGTCAATACTTGCGCATTCAACACCTATGGCATTCCGGTGTTACTCATACGCGTTGCACGTGGTAAACCTTATCTACAGGTCTGACACTTTCAGGTCCGTTTGTATTTGCATATCTTTTGCGTCATCACGCATTACTCATCTTGACATGAGATGGCATCGTATAACCTTGGTCTTCTGATGAGACCTTTGTTTCTTTGCCGAGACTATGTTGTCACTATTGTCATACAATAGAACTACATGGTACTAGCATACTTAGAACTACACCTAGTTCTCTTGCTGTTTCTCGAGCAATTATACTAAGCCTTCGTTGCAGTATCCGTCACAATGTCTAACTTTGAAACTCATCCAAGTTATCATGGAACTTTCTTCCATCTTATTGTGCCACCTTATAACTCAAAACAAATAGACTACAATTGAGATTAAATTTTACCTGTATATGTGACAAAGCCAACGTAACACATTGCAATAAGCCATTTGTCACTTCTGCATACAGAACATATTCTTACTTCTTCAAAAGTACATAAGAATATTTTTACTATTGTCCAACGATCATCATATGAATGCTCGTAACCTTTTAGAGCATCGGACATATCTGGATATACATATCATGGTATACAAGATTGATAAAATCATTCTTGCGGTTTCACTTATCGAGTGTCAAAACACTTGATTCTTGCTCCAACCTCTTCCATGCAATAAGAACCGTTCGTATTGATTCAATATTGAACAGCTTCAATATTTCATCTATGTACTATGGCAAAACTATATTAAGCCTCAATCTATCTGCATAGACATTAATGCTCAATATTCTGGTTTTACCTAAGTCTTTCATCAAAAACTAATTTTAATGAAAACTTAACAATATCAAGAAAACACATAATTTCCAATGATCGATATGTCATCTACATAAAGTATTAGAAATATGTCTCAGTGCTCCCACTTACTTTCTTGTAAATACAAGCATCTTCAAATATCTTAATGAAATTAAACTCTTTTAACATTTTCATCATTGAAGATTCCAACTCCGTTATGCTGACTTCTACCATTGAAGTTTGCATACATATCTAGCAACCTTTGAATCAACAAAACCCATTAGGTTGTGTCTGGTACACGTCCTTGGTGTGCATTCCGGTAGAGGAACATTGTTTCGTTTATTCAACTATCACATCTCAATATGTAGTTGTTGCTAGAATGATCCATATGACAAAGTCAGGGCCCATCACCGCTTCTTTGTAGTCAGTTACTATTATCTAATAATATCTCGTCCTCAAATCTTGCTATTTGATGACGACCAACTTGGTTAAAATAGGAACTTTGATGTCCGGAACTACAACATATTGTAGGCGCGGGAGCCATGGGCGCAGTTGTCGCTTCCAGAACATTTTCCGGTGCTGCGCTACTTTGCTCATCATGCTCAGGTTCAATAACCCCATCAAGTTCTATTTTCCTCCCACTTAAACCTTTTGTGGAAAAACTCCTTCATAAGAAATTCACTTCTTAGCGACAATCACTATGTGTTTGGGTTCATAGTAGAAGGAATACCCATCGACATTCTTTGGGATAACCTACAAAGACTTACTAATCCGATTTTGGTTGTAAATATTTTACACATATGCCTTGCATACCAAAATTTAAGAAAAGACAACTATAACTTGTATAGTGTCATTTCAGCGGATTATGATGGTGCTCTATTCAGTGAAAAGCGATAGTCTCTAAAACATAATCCACAAATTTTATTGGTAGTTTATTTCATCATTGATCTAACCATGTCAAACAAGGTTTGATTACATCCATCGAAAACTCCATACTTATATGGTGTTTATCACGATGTAAGTTTGTGGAACAATTCCCTTAACTCTTAGATGTTTGCTAAACTTGTAACTCAAATATTCTCCTTTATGATCCAATCATAAAACTTGAATTTTTCTTGTTACTCCAATTTCCACTTCATAAACTGAACAATTTCAATCATTTCATACTTCTATCTCATCAAGTAGATATACCATACACCTATTCGAGTCATTGATGAAATAGAAAATACACCGCGATCGACTTCACACCATGAACTACATACATCAACATGTATGATCTCCATTTAGTTAGTCGCTTATTCTGTACATCGCCCATGAACGGAGTTTAATCATCTTTAGGAAAAATCTCACAAGCGTCAATCAATTCAAAATCAAATGACTCAAAAATCTATCAATATAGAATTTCTTTCATGTTTTGTTTCCAATATGACTTAAACGGCGGTGTTATATATAAGTGAAATTTGTTTTGTCTTGCGACCTTTAGCATCAGTATTATAAATGTCTATTTCACCAACAAGATAATAATAATCTATCCATCAATTATGGAAGACGGTAATAATTTGAACAACAATTGCTCTCATAATACCAGAACAATATAACAATTATTAAGTTCTTTACAAATCTTGAAGGCTAGGTTTGATGCCAACAAAAAGCACAATAACATATTTATTTGTTTCTCAACGCGCATCATTACCACATTCTTTTGCTAGTTACTTAGGCCATTGTAGTTCTTGCATTGTGTTGCTTTGTATGACATTTCATACCAACAAATCAGTATCGAATACTCAAAAATTACATTGTTAACAAGCAAAGAATCCATTTATAACATATATATTGTTTATATACCCGAGCTGGACATTTCCAGTCTTTTCCTTTTTCTACCAAATATTTTGCAGATCCTATTTAGCGTTTCCTCTCTACTTAGAAGAATTTATCAACATCAATAGTGGCGTCAATCATTTGACATATAGTCCAAAGCGCGTTAGTCAAATACTAATTGCTTTAGATTTTACACTTTGAGGTGGATCGCCATCATCATATAATTGGCGTTCTTCTAGATTCCATTCTTTAGCATTCTTTTGGTATGGCAAAACAACTTAGCCGATACCTTTTCATCCATCTTATCATGACAACTTCATGATGAAACTACTATAGCTCATAAGGACGAGTGCAAGTATAATGTTAGTTCCCAAACTATTGGGTGATCTGGACGCCCAGCGCCTTCAATCTTCGCATATATTCATACAATATGAGAATATGTTCTTTTACTAAATTATACTTCATCATTTTGCAAACAATCAAAGTTTTAGATATCAAATATCTTTCACTTCTTGTTTGTTTCTGAAACAATTCTTTCAGCTCGATGATCACTTTGATTCTCAAACAATTTTGAAGATCAATTTCTCATGGAGGCAAACATGATCTTAGATGCTAAACTTGAATCGTTGCTCTTGGATTAATACAACTTATTAAATCGTATGGAGCAAGCGAGGATTGTTAAAGTTGCAATAAGACTTAATCTTTGATCTTGACATTCTTACTAAATGGTACTAGTCCGAAAAGTGATTATCCAGAATTCTATAGTTTATCAACTCAATTAAAACTAAGTGTCGGAGGAGAACGGTTGCCAAAGACTGCAACGACTTATGCAAATACACTAAGATTTAGTTTATGATAATTAGTTCAAGTTAATCAAATTACTAATGGACTCCCACTAAATTCAACATCCCTCAAAGTTGTTTAGTGAAGCATGATCCAAATTCACCACACCGAGACCGATCATCACGTGAATGATGTAGCTTTAATGGTGAACATCAACATGTTGATCATATCATCCATATGACTCATGCTTGACCTTTCGGTCCGTGTGTTTCGAGGCCATGTCTGTACATGCTAGGCTCGTCAAGTTTAACCCAAGTATTTTTGTATGTGTAAATCTGGCTTACACCCGTTGTATGTGAACGTAGAGTTTATAGCACCCGATCATCATGTGATGCTTCAAAACGACGACCTTTCGCAACGGCGCATACGAGGGGAGAACACATTTTATCTTGAAATTAAGTGTGAGGGATCATCTTATAATGCTACCGTCACGATCAAAGCAAAATAAGATGCATACATAAAGGATAAACATCACATGCATATACAATATGTGACATGGTATAGCCAATCTTCGCGCATTGATCTCCATCGTGTGCGCGCCGGCATGATCTCCATCAGTCCACCATGATTGCCTCCACCACGAATAGCAACTACGACTATTGCTAACTACTTAGCGATAAAGTAAAGCTATTACATGGCGTATAAGAAGTTGACACGCAGGTCATACAAAATTATAAAGACAACCATATGGCTCCTGCCGGTTTTGAACTCATCGACATGCAAGTCGTGAAACATTACAAAACATGATCATCGCATACATCACATATATAATACACATCATATCTTGTGGCAATACCATATCACAAACACTCCCTGCAAAAACAAGTTAGATGCCTCTAAATTGTTGATTGCAAGTTTTACGTGGCTTATAGGAGCTACGCATCAGAACGGTTCTTACCTACGCAAAGCGACAACGGTGATATTATGGTTGCCAACATCCATTGTAAATCCCATGACTACTATAGTGAGAGAAACTGGCATTCACCAGCCGCATGTATAGAACAAGCCACACGTCAAGTGCGGAGCCGGTCTCGCGAACGAGGTCGCGTAAAGTTAGCCTGGACCACTTCGATCTCACTATGCCGCGCCATAAGAAATACACAACATAGAGGTTTGCAACAGAAAATATCAACGCCCGCAACAAGCATGTTGCATTTTACTCGTGTAAAACATCTACGCATAGATCTCGCTCTGATACCACTGAAGGGTTTCGCAGCATAGAAAACAAAAATTTTCCTACGAGTACGAATAAGAACAAGCCAAGATCTGATATACGAGATGCAAAACAACGAGCGAGAGAGATTATATCTACATACCCTTGTAGATCGCACAGCGGAAACGTTCAGATGAACGTGGTCGGCGTAGTCGTACTAGCGTCTCCTCCTCGCGATCCGATCCGATCTAAGCCCCACAACGGGCGGCGCCTCCGAGCGTTGCACACGTACAGCGCAGCGACGTCTCCTCCTCCTCGGTCCAGCGAGGTGCGGTGGAGTGGTAGATGGGATCAGCCGCACGACGGCGTGGTGCTTTATGGTGGAGAGTATCTGCGGGCAGGGCTTCGCCTACGCGCGCGAGGTGGAAGAAGAATAGGCAAAAGATCTAGTCAAACTAGAACACAAAAATACTACATGTAAGAAGCAACGGCGGCTACGGCTGAATCAAATTCTGTATTAGGTCTAAACTAATACCTGCGCCGGCCTCCTGCTTTTATACACGTCCGTGGCTGAGAAAACTTGCAAGACAAGCTTGCTAGATCGATCAGCGCCCACGCTAGCAAAGAGTACGATGCAAGTTTCCTAAACTTGCCGTGTGCACCGCGCTGGCCGTCGCTCGCCCTGGCCGATCCGATCGGGAGGATCGATCGTGGCAAGTTACATGCGCGTACGGCCGGCCGGCCCATGTGGCCAAAGGCCCAGCATGGTACTCGCGTGCGTGCGAGCGAGCTAGGAACATTGATCGGCTGATCGATCATATTCGTGCCATGCACGATGGCGTGCACAATGCATGCATATGAGCCAAGACCCATGCATGCATGCAAGCTAGCCGCACCTTGTTTTTCTTTTTGCATTTTTCCTTTTTGTAGTTTGTCTAGATGGGCTACAAAATTAGTCCATTAGCAAAACTTTTCATGGACTACTTTTTAGCCCTTATTTATTTCCAATAAATAAATATATTAATAACATTTATTAATTCAATTAATTAATAAATCATTAATCATCTTCCCGGAACAATTCTGTAACTCTCCGAAACAATTTCCATAAATCCCGAAACTACCCTAGCGTCGATGAACGTTAAGTGTGTGACCCTACAGGTTCGAGAATGTGTGGACATGATCTCTATCAATAATCAATAGCGGGATCTGGAAATCCATATTGACTCCCACATATTCAACGAAGATCATTATCGGTGAACCACGATGTCAGGATTCAATCAATCCCGTATACAAATTCCTTTGTCTCGCGATATTTTACTTGCCCGAGATTCGATCGTCGGTATTGCCATACCTAGTTCAATCTCGTTCACAGCAAGTACTCTTTACTCGTTCCGCAATCCAATATCACCCTATGATTAAACTCATTAATCACGTGTTTGCAAACGGTGTATGATATTGATTACCGAGTGGGCCCGGAGTATATCTCTCCGACATGGGAGGGACAAATTCCATCTCGATACATGCAACCCAACAAATACTTTTCGATTACCTGAGAGACACCTTTATGATCACCCTCTCATAGGATGACGTTTGATGACCTCAAAGCTCTCTTCCGGTACTAGGGAGTGGCATTATCTCATGGTCTAAGGAATAGGATACTGACATAGGAAAAGCTAGGCAATTGTGAACATAATGACACGATCTAATTGATGTGCTTAATTTGGGTCTGTCCATCACATCATTCTCCTAATGACATGACCTCATTATTAATCGACAACTCATGTCTATGGTTAGGAAACCTTAACCATCATTAATCAATGAGCTACTCTAGTAGAGGCGTACTAGGGACATAGTGTTGTTTATAAACCACACAAGTATTAATGTTTCCGCTTAATACAATTATAGCATGGAATATAAACATTATCATGAACAAGAAATATGATAATAACAATATTAGTATTGCCTCTAGGGCATATTTCCTTCAAGCTCTAGTCATAGCACCTGGCCCGTGACTCTATGCATCTATAACCTTCCTCCTTGGTTGTGCATGAAGCGGAAGTTCATTATGATGACAGTGTTCATCCAAGGTCCGAAGTAACCCGACAACGACATTGATGTGTACCTAAGGCCATTAGTTGCTGAACTTTTACAGCTGTGGGCCAAACCAGGTGTACGTGTGTGGGATGAGCACAAACAAGAGGAATTTGACCTACGAGCGTTGATGTTCATTACCATCAATGATTGGCCTGCTCTTAGTAACATTTTAGGACAGACAAACAAGGGATACAAGGCATGCACACACTGTTTAGAAGAGACTGAAAGTATATATTTAGCTAATTGTAAGAAGAATGTGTACCTATCGCACCGTCGATTTCTTAGCAAAACTCATGCCTTAAGAAAAAAGGCAAGCATTTCAACGGTAAGGCAGATCACCGGGACAAGCCTAAGGAACGTACTGGTGATGATGTATTCGATATGGTAAAGGATATAGAAGTAATCTTTGGAAAGGGTCCTTGTGGACAATCTATTCCGCATGACGCAAACGGACACGCACCCATATGGAAGAAGAAATCTATATTTTGGGAGCTTGAGTATTGGAAATTCTTGGAAGTCCGCTCTGCAATCGACATGATGCATGTGACGAAGAATCTTTGTGTGAACCTGCTAGGCTTCTTGGGTGTGTATGGAAAGACAAAAGATACAAAGGAAGCACAACAGGACCAGCAACGTGTGAAAGACCCAGAAGACCAGCATCCAGAACCGTTTCAAGGTCGCGCGTGAGATCACCTTTTTTGAATGCCTGAACAGTATCGAGGTCCCGGCTGGCTTCTCGTCGAATATAAAGGGAATAATAAGTATAGCAGAGAAAAAGTTCCAAAACCTAAAGTCTCATGACTGCCACGTGATTATGATGCAATTGCTTCCGGTTGCATTGAGGGGGCTTCTACCGGAAAATGTTCGACTAGCCATTGTGAAGCTATGTGCATTCCTCAATGCAATATCTCAGAAGGTAATCAATCCAGAAGATCTACCATGATTACAGAATGATGTGGTCCATTGTCTTGTCAGTTTCGAGCTGGTGTTCCCACCATCCTTCTTCAATATTATGACGCACCTCCTGGTTCACCTAGTCGAAGAGATTTCCATTCTCGGCCCTGTATTTCTACACAATATGTTCCTCTTTGACAGGTTCATGGGAGTATTAAAGAAATATATTTGTAACCATGCTAGGCCAGAAGGAAGCATCATCAAGGGATATGGAACAGAGGAGTTCATTGAGTTTTGTGCTGACTTTGTTCCCGACCTTAAGCCGATTGGTCTTCCTCAATCGCGTCATGAGGGGAGACTGAGTGGAAAAGGCACGATCGGAAAGAAACCAATGATATGTAGGGATGGTCATTCTTTGACTCAAGCACACTACACAATTCTACAAAATTCCCTCTTGGTGGCTCCGTACAGTGAGGAATACAAGAATATTGTACGCTCCCAAAATCCAGGGCAGTCTGAGTCCTTTGTTTTATAGCTCCACATGGCGACTTTCGTCGATTGGTTGTGAAGACGTCTCATGAATGCCAATGTTGTTGAAGAGCAGCTGTACTTGCTGGCCAAATTACCATCTTCTACTATATTGACTTTCCAAGGGTACGAGATAAATGCGAATACATTTTACATGGTCGCCCAAGATAAAAAGAGCACCAACCAAAACAGTGGTGTCTGCTTTGATGCAGTAACTGACAAAGGGCGAACAGACACATATTATGGTTACATAGAGAAGATATGGGAGCTTGATTATGGACCTAACTTTAAGGTTCCTTTGTTTTGGTGCAAATGGGTGAAGATGACAGGAGGCGGGGTAAAGTTGGACGAGCAGTACGGAATGACAACGGTGGATCTCAACAATCTAGGGTACCTTGACAAACCATTCGTCCTAGCCAAAGATGTGGCTCAGGTTTTCTATGTGAAGGACATGACTAGCAAACCGAGAAAAAGAACCAAAGAGAATACATCATGTGATGAACCAAAGCGCCACATAGTTCTTTCAGGGAAAAGAACCATCGTGGGAGTGGAGGACAAGACAAACATGTCACAAGATTACAATCAGTTTGGTGAAATTCCGCCCTTCAGAGTGAACACTGACACAAGCCTTAAGTTAAATGATAAAGATGCTCTATGGTTACGCCACAATCGTAAGCAAGGGACACAAGCGAAGAAATGATGTGTAATAATGTATTAAATATTTTATGTAATGTATTGTTCCAATATTTGGGTGCACCATGGCATCACAATGAATCTTATATAATGAATTACTAAACCATTTTAGTAATAACGAGCAAGTTAATAATGTTTATAAATCTAAACGAGCAAGTTAATAATGTTTAATACATATATAATTAATTACTAAACCATTTTAGTAACAAATATAGCCTTATAAGCATATTTCAAATTCTAGCAAAGTGTATGAATAAATAAAATGAGCAATTCATGAATATACAAATTAGAGGTTTATAAATCTAAATGAGAAAGTTAATAATGTTTAATACTTATATAATGAATTACTAAGTAACAAATACATCCTTATTTAAGCATATTTTTAATTTTAGCAAAGTGTATGAACAAATAAAATGAGCAATTGATGAATATTTTTTCTAGATGTTTTCAGGAAACAAGACAAGCATTATTTTGTAGATAAATTCAAAAAAAGACTAATACAATTGGTTTCACTAAATTTAGATTTGTAAATCTTTAGATATGAATTTTTAAAGTTTCTATAAGCATATTTGGAGTATTTTAATTATGTAAAATTATTGGACTATCATACAAATATGGGAACCATGGCATTTGATAGATATTTAAATTTGTGATATGTAGGATTTTGAATCACTCAATTTGAAGCTTTATATCTCTTAGAATTTGAATTTTCTGTCAAGTTTTCAAATGCCACTTATTAAGTTTATTCAAAACACCCTTTACCCCAGTTGGTAATACCAACCGGGACTAAAGGTCCCTGCGCGTGCGATTTTGGGAAACCGCCCAAAATAGGAATGGAGCTGCCTTGAGGGCACTGGTGTCAGCTAACCCTAGTACAAAATAGAAAATGCTTCACTAATTAGCACTATGTAGGGTTGATTTATAAAGAATGACCCTAGTATAATAGAGAGATTATAGTGATGACCCCAGTGCCATTTTTTTTCTAGCTTCGTCCCTGGCCAAAAATGGGCCTTTAGTCCCGGGCCTCTTTATCAACCGGGACTAAAGGGTGACCTTTAGTCCCGGTTGGTAATACGAATCGGGACTAAAGGGTCTTTAGTCCCGGCTTGTATTACCAACCCGGACTAAAGGTCCCGGGCTATATAACGCGTGCACCGCCCCGTGCCTTCTCCATCTCGATCTAGACGATGAAGACGAAGGGCGTAGCACACATACCAAGCACAGGCGGAAGCGAAGTGTCGCCGCCGCCCACGCCAGCATCGCTGTCCCTGGAGGAAAAAGAGCCGCCGGCGCTCGCGCTGTCGCCATCGTGTAGGCCCGCGCATGCCGCACCATCGCCATCACCGTCGCTCGCGCCTCCGTCCGTGCAGAGAAGAGAAGGATCCACACGGCGCACGCCCGCGCCATTGCCCGCGTTCTGGCCACCCGCGCCACCGCGCCACCGTCGCGCCACCATCGCGCACCACCGTCGCGCCACCGCTGCGCCACCGTCGCGCGCCGCCGTCCCGCGCCACCGGTCGTACCAATGCCACCGGCTCGCAGGTAACCGCCTAAATCTTTTTTATTAGCATTTTTAGTTAGCTTTTATACTTAGCATTTTTAGTTAGCTTTTTTAGTTAGATTTTGAACTTAGCATTTTTAGTTAGCTTGTTTTGCTTAGCATTTTTAGTTAGGAATTTTAGTTAGTTTAGTTGGTTAGAAAAATGTACATATGGGGGTGTTGGTCGAGCGCCGACGTGGTGGGGGGGGGGGTCTTCCCTCGCCGCGTTGGCCGGGCACCGACGCGGTGGGGGAGGGGTCTTCCCCCACTGCGTCGGTGCCCGGCTAACGCCCCTTTTTTGGTTATTGATCAAATATGTGTACTAAAAGGGGGCGTTGGCCGGGCGCCGATGCGGTGGGGGGGGGGGGCTTCCCCCACCGCGTCGGCGCCCGGCTAACGCCCCCTTTTTTTGGTTATTGATCAAATATGTGTACTAAAAGGGGACGTTCGCCGGGCGCCGACGCGATGAGGGGGTCTTCCCCCACCGCGTCGGCGTCCGGCTAACGCCCCCTTTTTTTGGTTATTAATCAAATATGTGTAATAAAAGGGTGCGTTGGTCGGGCGCCGACGCGGTAAGGGGGTCTTCCCCCACCGCGTTGGCGCCCGGCTAACGCCCCTTTTTTGGTTATTAATCAAATATGTGTACTAAAAGGGGGCGTTGGCCGGGCGCCGACGCGGTGAGGGGGTCTTCCCCCACTGCGTTGGCGCCTGACCAACGCCCCTTTTTTTTGCTATTGCTCAAATATGTGTCACTAACTTGTTTTACCTGTCTTTAGAAGATACATGGACGATGAAAATGACCCACACCAACCTAAAGAATTCTTATTCGGCATTATACGCGGTGAGCATGTGTATGTGCCTCAAGAAGGTGCCGACCGAGAAGACCCCGGAGTAGCTGTCGGAGAAGGTGCCGACCAAGAAGGTGCCAGAGAAGATGTACGCGAAGAAGATGTTTCGTCGTTTCTGAACCCTTCCGATGACGGAATGGAGATAGAAATATTTGACGACGAAGGGCAAACAAACACCAATGACAAATGGCAATTGCAAACAAACACCGATGGCGAGGTATATAGATTTAGCTTTTGGTGATACGAAGGGAATATGCATATATGTATTAACGACTCTTTCTTTTTTGAGCCCTCTGGATCGAGCAAATCGTATTCTAAACGAGGCCCAAGCCAAAAGTTGAATGTGAATCAGAAGCTGAGCATCGATGTAGTATCTCCAGATGGCAAACCGTTGGAGCCAAAACAGCATGCAACAAAATTTATAAATCAATGCAGAGTGATTGTTAGGGACATCATCTTGATCATGGTTCAAGAATGGAACAAGCCAAAGAAGGCACGTCTTGGAGCTACTTTTGTGGACAAAAAATCCAAGAAATACCTTTGGAGGAAGCTCATGGCAAATTTCATTCTACCTCCGGAGTACTCCAAGAAGGATGATGATGGTAATGAAATTCCGAGTGGACGTGAAAGGAGAAGGAGAGTCAAACAGTACGCTCTCAAGAAGATGGCTGAAGCATTCCGGGGCTTCAAGAAAATGTTATACGTGAAGTATATCACGAAATAGAAAACTCTAGTATTCGAACGAGCATACGAGAAGTTGAGACAACAGTGGCCTAAATTTTGTGGCATTCAAGGCTTTTGAGAGAGCCAAGGAAATGTCGTTGAAAAATAAGGCAAATGCTGATAAGAAGGAACATCACCATGTTTTGGGGCCAGGTGGCTACAAGAGTGAAGTGCCTAGGTGGGAAGCTATGGAGAATGAACTGAGGAATAAAGGAATCACTCTAGGTACAGAGGGGTGGCCCGAATGGGCCAAGAACTAGTGGTACGGACATGGAGGATCGTTAGACCCGGCAACAGGGGAGTGTGTTCATCGGAAATAGACCTTTACTCCCACAGCAAAACTTGTTAAGGCAATGGAGGATGCTTAAGCGGGATTGATCCGGGTCGACCAAGAGAACGACGAGCTGATACATGCCCTCGGGAATCCTGAACACACATGATGAACATGAGGCAAAGGCACCGATGTTCCGTGGAAGGAAGAGTTTTCCCATCATGAAGATCCATACGGTTACAAAAGCCGTAAGAGAAAGAAGGATCGGGAAGCAGATCAGATCGGAAGGTAGAACGTGAATTAGCTGACATGAAGAGAATGATGCATCAACTTAGCCAGGGAGGCTCATCTCAGCTGCAGCAAGATCCAGCATTGGATCTTAATAGTCAGGGGAGAAGCTGTGTGGCTTCCACGGAGGTCCCAGCTGATGAGCATGATGCATGGATGATCGATGATGCACCGGGGCCTCGCTACTCCGTTGATGATGCACCGGGCCTCGCTAGCCCATAGATGATGTTAGGGAGATGACAAATTATGAGCTACATCAGCCAATGAAGAACATGACCTTCAAGGTGGCTAGTGGCAATGCTTTACCTTGTCTACCTGAAGCACTCCACCATGGGAGCCCGATACGGGCTGGCTATGCTCGTGTCTCGGTGCTTGACATAGTCCCGGGGTTCGAGGACCTAGAGCTTGACTTCGCTACACCTGAAGGGGATGTGAGACTTGGAGATGTCAAGCGCCAAATTGTTTTATGGCAAAAGAAATACATCATGTTTCCAGGCTCAGCGCCAAGGCCACCAACTCCGACGAATCCAAGTCCACCCTCCCCTAGTGAACGTTGTCCACCTACGCCGCCCCCCAGCCCATAGGCTCCGCGTCAGCCGATGCCGCCCCCGAGTCCACCTTGAGCGCCGCATTAGCCGACGCTACCCCTAGTGCACCTCCCACGCGTCAGCCCATGTCATCCTCCAGTGCACCTCCCGCGCGTCAGCCCACGTCGTCCTCTAGTGCACCTCCAGCGCGTCAGGCGAAGCCGCCCACCAATACTACTCAGACGGGGAAAAAGCGGAGCAGGGCCGCTACGATTAGTACTACTGATAAGGTAGTACATAAGACCACAAAGATACCAGGGCCATCACTAAAGCCTCTTCCCAAGAGAGCTTATGACCGCACTCCCAAGGAAAACAAAGCGATAGTAGATGCCGAAGTGAAGGCCCATTTTGCACGGAAAGAGCCTAAGCCCAAGGCAACATACAGCGAGAAAGACAAGAAGTGGGCTATCGATATGCTTACTACAGAGGCATAATATAAGAAAAGTCTGCCATCAGACTATAAACGCGAAATTGAAAGGCAATGTGACTTGGCCAAGAAGGCAAAAAGAAGCAGGAAACAAATTCCCCAACTCGAAGAACAGAAGAATCAATCGGTCCCCCCGCTCATAGTCGCCCCCCTAATATCCATACGGCCTTCAGAGCCGATTTGGATATGGACCGTGAGTTAATGGACCCCAGAGTAATAGGAGCTGTAGGAGCATTGGGTATGACTGTAATGAAGGCCAAAGAGACAGCGGCCGCATTGAATATCTCTCTTTTGGCTTTGTTAGGCCTTGAAGAAGCACCAGTGGGTCAGATAGTACAGAAATATGTTATGGGGGGCCTCTAATCAAGCCTGAGGAGGAAGGCGGTCTATCAACAAATATGCGAAATCTGCTCGGCTGGTACAAGACACACATAGAAAAAAGGACTTCAAACGTTATATCATGGCGGACGTTAGAGAGGAGCATTACTTCAAAAGATACCTGATACATATTCAATTGGACAAATTGTTTCAGTTATTCAATCAGCGCGACCTTGACAAATATATCATCGCTTCCTATTGTCTATAAGTGATTTATATTCAAGTCTCTAGCTCAGCTCGTTCATTGCCTATAATATATTATCTTAATTAACTATATTCTTTTTGTACGCTATTATGCAGATTTAAGATGCTCAAATGCAAACAAAAGAATATCCATGATGTTGGGCTCGTTGACCCATATATCATTAATGAAAAGATGTTACAAGGTCACCCTAAAGACGTGGAGAATGACCTGTTCACTTTTTTTACCAAGGAAAGTCTTGAAAGGAAAATTCTATTTCCTTACAACTTCAAGTGAGTGTTTCTATCTTGTACACATTCTTTTTTGCTTACTCGATATTAAGTGTAATTGATGAGTTATGCATGCGTGTCTGTAGTTTCCACTGGATTCTGCTAAATATTCAATTTGACAAATCAAGTGTTGAAATCATGGACTCATTGGATAAGCCTGAAGCCCTGTTTAGCGACATGAAAGCAATTCTACAGAAGTAATTTCAATCATTACCGCACTATATCAGTCTCTTTCATTAATTTCCTGATATCAAGTATTTAATAACTCATTTGTTCATTTTCTTTACCCTGCAGGGTTTGGACATGTTTCAGAGGGATGACAGTAGGTGAATTCAAAGAACAGCTAACTTTTAGAAAGATAAAGGGTTTGCGGCAGCCACCGGGGACCAATCTCTATGGATTCTACGTCTGCGAGTTCATCCGGTGGTACACCAGTGAGCGGAGAGCACGTTCCTCGGACTTTGATGTACGTAAACAATATTCATAGTTTTCTTTTATTATCATTAATTGTGTTGAGTTTCATCCAACTTATATATATCCATATCGATCTTCTTAAAGTTGTTACTGATGCGGGAGAAGCTCCTACCAACCCAACGCATAAAAGCAATTCAAGAGGAGCTGGCGGGATTCCTGCTGAGGGAGGTCCTCCATGAGAAAGGAGAACACTATGTGGAGGACGATGAACACTACATATAATTTAGTGATCTCCATGCATGTAATTATATAGTTGTACAGAAACTTAGCTTGTTTGAAACTTGTTTGAAAAATTATTATATGGAGACTTGCTTGAAATTGTAGTATATACAGTCGGAAGACATCGTATATTATATATATGCATCAACGTGTAATGTGTATGTACTAGTCATAGCATATGGGTACGGAAACTCGTTTGAAACTAAAGTGAACCCTAACCATAAACCCTAAACCTATAATCTGAAACAGAAATAATAATAAAACACTTTAGTTTTGGTTCATATTACGAACCGAGACTAAAGGTCCCCGAGCCGGCACGCCCAGCCGTGACCACGTGGACGGCCATTAGTCCCGGTTCATTTGCAACTGGGACTAAAGGTGGGGGCCTTTAATCCCGCTTTGCTAGTCCCGGTTGGGCAACCGGGACTAATGGCAGTTACGGACCGAGATTAATGGCCTTTTTCCCACCAGTGTCTAGAATCTTGTTGATACGTCTCAAACGTATCTATAATTTTTGATGCTCTATGCTTGTTTATACATCATTTGTTTTGTATTTTGTTACACTTCGTGGCGTTTTTATGCAGTTTCCGGAACTAACCTACTAACGAGATGCCACAGTGCCAGTTCCCTTTTTTTTGTTATTTTTGTGTTTCAGAAAAGATACACAGGAAATATTCTCAAAATTGGACGAAACAAAAGCCAAACCTCCTATTTTTACCAAAGCTTTGCAAAGACCGAAGATGAGACGGAGGGGGGCTAGGGGCTAGGCTCACCATGGGGTGGCGCGGCCCAGCCCCTGGCTATGCCACCACATGGTGAGGCCACCAGGCCCACCTCCTGACGCTGCCCTTTCGCCTATAAATTCTCCTCGACGGGAAAAACCTAAAGGACGGATCGCTTTTTCTTGAAACATACTGCAAGGCGCCGCCATCATCGAAGCAAGATCGGGAGGATCCAGGAGCTCTTCCCAGCACCCTGCCGAAGAGGGGAATCACTGCCGGAGGCCTTCTCCATCACCATGGTCGCCTCCAGAGTAATGTGTGAGTAGTCTACCTTGGACTACGGCTCTATAGCAGTAGCTAGATGGTTCTCTCCTCCACCATGTGCTTTATTTAGATCTTGTGAGCTGCCCTACATGATCAAGATCATCTTTATGTAATTCTACATGTTGTGTTTGTTGAGATCCGATGAGTATTGGTACTATGTCAAGTTGATGTGCTGATTATATATCTTATGTTATCTCTATGTTGTTTATGATCTTGCATGCTCTCCGTTGCTAGTAGATATCTTGGCCGAGTAGATGCTAGTGACTCCAAGAGGGAGTATTTATGCTCGATAGTTGGGTTCATACCTCTAGTAATCTAGGGGAGTGACAGAAACCTCTAAGGTTGTAGATGTGCTGTTGCAACTAGGGAGAAAACAACATTCTTGTGTCCAAGGACATTTGCTTTGTTAACTTTATGCACTTTGCTTAATGCAGTTATCCGTTGTTCGCAACTTAATACCCAATGTTTGCTCGGATGACATTCGGAGGGTGGATTATTAGTCATAGATATAGTTTGATTACGGTCTATGTATTTTGTCGTAATGCCACGAGTGAATCTCATAGTGATCCTCATGACATATGTACATTATCTTTATCCTATCAATTGCCCAGCTGTAATTTGTCTACCCAGCATGTTGTTATTTATCTTATGGAGAGACACCACTAGTGAACTGTGGACCCCGGTCCAATTTCCTTTACATTGCTATTACCATTTAATTTTACTCGCACTGTTTAATTTCTTGCATACTATTACCCTTTTACCACTCGATACGCTCAATCCTTTGTTTGTAGCAAACCGGTGAGATTGACAACATCATCGTAAGTTGGGAGCAAAGTACTTGGTTGTGTTGTGTGCAGGTTCCACGTTGCTGCTAGGTGAAGAAGCTCCTACATCAACTACGCACCAGCAATTTTTCTGGCGCCATTGTCCGGAGTGTCATGAAGCTAGCAAGCATCACCTTCTGAAGTTTGGCTTTCTCCTACTAGTTCGAAAACCTTGGTTTCACAACTAAGGGAAGACTTGCTGTTGTGCTCATCATACCTTCCTCTTGGGGTTCCCAACGGGCTGTTACTTACACGCCATTAAGCAATTTTTCTAGCGCCATTGCCGGGGAGAAAGAAGATTTCTACAAGGGGAGTCTATCACGCACAATCTTTTACTTTATTTTTGTTTTGCTTTATTTTACTTTTGCTCGCATCTTTTTATAAAAAATACAAAAAAATTAGTTCCTTTGATAGCTTGCATTCCGTTACTTTTACTTTTAGTTCATTATGTTGTCCCCTAAGTATGCTTTGGAGGACCTCTCAGTAGGTAGTGGTTCTATTATTGGGAAAGGTAACATTGAGGAGTTCTTTAATCATATTAGTATGCATAAAGATGTTGAGGATAGATCTTTGGCTGAGCTTGCTCCTAGTTATGAAGTTGCTACTGCTTATTTAGTTCACATGTTGGAGGCTAGGTTTGTTAACCATAATCCTTTTATGCAACAAATGTTTCTTAAGCTTCATAATATCGAAGGCTCCGAAAAGAAAGATTTTATTTTAGAGACTTTGCGTAGAGAATTTAGACATGTTGTTATTGAAGCTAGGAAAGTTTTTAAGCGTTTTAATATGCTTGGCTCACCTGTTAATGTTGTTGGTACAACCTTAGAAGACATCAAAGTACCAATTCCTTGCAAACTTGTAGGATTGCATGAAGCTTTGGAAAAGAATTTCGATTGGATTTCTCCTGAAAACCCTTTTGATGAAAGTAGTGAACCAAAGAGTGTTCACAAGGGATCTTCAAAAACTCATTTGGATACAATTCAATTCATTGTTGAGAAGACTTCTGCAATTGATCTTAATGCCTCATTTCATAATACTTGATTTGCACCTTTCTGCGCCTAGCTCAAAGGCGTTATAGAAAAGCACTCTTGGGAGATAACTCATTGTTTTATTTTTAGTACCTTTTCTTTTATTTGAGTCTTGGAAGTTATTAATACTGTAATGACCTCTCCTTATCATTTTTATTTCGTTGTTGTGCCAAGAAGAACCTCTAATTTGAGGGAGGTAAGATTTGGGGAAGTTGCTGTCCTAAAACAGATTTCTGCGCTTCACCGTAAAAATTCGTGAAAATTCTCAGAATATCCTTTTTGATCTGAAATTTCTTGAGCATATGCCCCAAGTTATATCCAAACTTTCATTAGTTTTGCACTTTTCGATTTGAGCAACAGAAGGACCTCAAAAAAATCGCCCATTGTCAGTTGTTCTGTTTTGACAGATTTCTGCCACTATTTGTGTTTGTCTCTCGATCGCTTTCTTTTTGAGTTCTTTTGATCACGGAACTTTTGACGAAGTTGCTACAGTAGTATATGCTTTATATGTGGTGTTTTTGAGTTTGAAACTGAACTAAAAAAGGTTGATTTACTATTATGTTTATGCTAACGTTGCTAATAGAATTGTGTGAAGTTTTGTATGAAGGAAGTTTTCAAGTGTAGGGATTGGAGAGTGATGAGATGTGATGAAGTATGGACAAAAGCTCAAGCTTGGGGATGTCCATGTCACCCCAAGAAATATCCAAGAGGTACAAGCGTCAAAGCTTGGGGGTGCCCCCGAGGCACCCCTTCTTCATCGGCAAAAATCAGGTAACCTTTCAACACACTATATTTTTATTGCTTCATATTCTATGCGTTTTTCTTGGAGTGTCTTTACTTTTGCTTTCAGTTTTCTTTTGTTTTGTTTGCTGCAATAAATGATTGGACCACAAAAAATTTCTTTTGGAGAAGGCATACCTTGTTTTTCATTGCCAAGAACACTCTAGTTTTCACTCTTATTGTTCAACGAGTGTTCTCTTTTTCTAGAACTGCGTTTAGCTTTCGTTTTTCGCCTTGATTTTTATTCAGATCTTGTTTTATCTTTGCATCAAGGTGTATTTAGACCACTGGTCTATGTTGGTTTTCATCAAAAGAGTTGTCTCAAAAAGGTTTGAATGGTGTTGGAAAAGAGAAAAAGTTTCATGCAAAAAAGTGGTACAAAAAGGAGCTTGTTTAGACTGCAGCTTAGACTTTTGCATGCCATGCTTGATGTCGTTTTGATAGTATGCTTAGTTGTTTTTGTTGTAGCATGACTTGTCTCAAATGACTGAGATTGCTTAATGAGCCTTTCAAAAAATCATGCGTTGTTTTTATTATATGAAAGCATTTATTTGGTTTTCTCCTTGATGCTTTATTTGGGTTGACTTGGCGCATGCTTACAGCATGTTTGACTCTTACAAAGTCACCATAAGACTCTATGATCATTTGATTTTTGACTTGTGATGCCATTTTATGCTTCTTTTAATGATGTTTTGTCGCTATGCATGATTATGGCCGTTATTGCTCTCTTAGTTGGTCGCTCCCAGTCTTTTGCTAGCCCTTATTTTGTACTGAGTATGAGCTCTACTCGTGCATCCAACTCCCAAAAACCAAGTTATTCCAATGTGTCCACCATACATACCTATTAGCAATTTGCTATTCCAAGTATATTTGACTTGCTTTTATCTATCCTTCAATTTAAACTCTTTTTGGTGTTATGTAAAAATTAGTCAATAAAGCTCTCACGAACC
Source organism: Dactylis glomerata (assembly GCA_007115705.1). Taxonomy (NCBI): domain Eukaryota; kingdom Viridiplantae; phylum Streptophyta; class Magnoliopsida; order Poales; family Poaceae; genus Dactylis; species Dactylis glomerata. The sequence continues at coordinate 2,032,180 of QXEO01001278.1, read as the reverse complement.
TGACGGCACACTTTACTTTTCTCGCTTTTAAAATTTTGATATTGTGGCTCTCTTATGTTGATGTTATGCTTGCAAGTTGTAAGTTGGAAATTAGCCAAACCATGCCGTCATGGGGCAAGCATTCAACATTGCACTTTCTCTTATTTGAGTTGATATCGTGATCTTTTGTTTATGGATACTCACGATGTGAAATAAGTTGGGAATATTGCGGGATCATGGAGTTTGTATATGTGTTAGAGAAACATCTGGGCCACTAATCTAAGCCATGCATCATTCATGGTAGAAATTTACAGCATGCCCATAGTGGACATTCAACGACGCATCTCACAATAAAAAGCTATACCAATGGTAAATAAAAGAGATGTCGAGGTGTTCATTATCTGTTTGTCCTGTCATTTTGATATGGGCTTATTCCATGTCATCGGGCAGGAGGTACCCGTTGGCGGTTCTCGATGATACGTGTATACTTACAATGACAAGAGCTTGCTTGGGACCTAAAGTCGAGTAGCATGAGGTTTAGATATTCGTACTTCAAGGGAGACGAGGTTTTGATCTTATGATTTGTCAAGCATATGCTCATAATTGTACTCACATTAACTTTAACCATTCAAGATGCCTATGATTGGGGCAATGAGAGCTCAAAGCTAGTAAGTACCATATTTTTTGAAGGTTTATAAAACTTGCAATCACTGCTTCCCTCTGCGAATGTCCTTTCTTTTACTTTTATGTTGAGTCTCCACCTTCTACCTTTATGCACCGTCTAAGAGAGCATAGTTGCCATTCTGAGTTTAATATGCATAGTCCCAAAGTTTATCATTGATTGATTCATGATTATGGTTTCACTTGTTCTTAAATTATTTATATCTAGTCGCCCTCTTAAACTTGAAGGTGTCCTATGCATTTATGTTTTGCTATTCCATGAAGGACAAGCTGAAAACCACTTGATATGTTTTTCCATATGATTTGAATACACATTTGACTTTCATTGTTTCATTATTCATGATCTTTCGTTTGTGTTTCTTTTCATGTTATAACATGGTTGCTAAGTTTTTTATTGTCAAGATTATTTCTCTTACGCCCATGTTTTAAGTTCTTTGATCCCAGCACTCAATGCTTTACATAGATGATCAAGATTGTGATGGTGCATGTCACCTCAAAAATTATTCTTTTGTTATCACTTACCTACTCGAGGACGAGCAGGAGTTAAGCTTAGGGATGCTTGATACGTCTCAAACGTATCTATAATTTTTTATGCTCCATGCTTCTTTATACACCATTTGCTTTGTGTTTTGTTACACTTCGTAGCGTTTTTTATGTATTTTCTGGAACTAACCTACTAACGAGATGCCACAGTGCCAGTTTCCTGTTTTCTGCTGTTTTTGTGTTTTAAAAAAGTTACACAGGAAATATTCTCGGAATTGGACGAAACAAAAGCCGAACCTCCTATTTTTACCGAAGCTTTACGAAGACCGAAGATGAGACGGAGGGAGGGGGGACAGGGGCCAGGCTCACCATGGGGTGGCGCAGCCTAGCCCCTAGCCGCGCCACCACATGGTGAGGCCACCAGGCCCACCTCCTAACGCTGCCCTTTCGCCTATAAATTCCCCTCGACGGGAAAAACCTAAAGGACGGATCGCTTTTCCTCGAAACATACTGCAAGCCGCCGCCATCGTCGAAGCGAGATCGGGAGGATCCAGGAGCTCTTCCTGGCACCCTGTCAGAGAGGGGAATCCCTGCCGGAGGCCTTCTCCACCACCATGGTCGCATCTGGAGTGATGTGTGAGTAGTCTATCTTGGACTACGGGTCCATAGCAGTAGCTAGATAGTTGTCTCCTCCACCATGTCTTCATGTTTAGATCTTGTGAGCTGCCCTACATGATCAAGATCATCTTTTTATGTAATTCTACATGTTGTGTTTGTTGGGATCCGATGAGTATTGGTACTATGTCAAGTTGATGTGCTGATTATATATCTTATGTTATCTCTATGTTGTATATGATCATGCATGCTCTCTATTGCTAGTAGATATCTTGGCCGAGTAGATGCTAGTGACTCCAAGAGGAAGTATTTATGCTCGATAGTTGGGTTCATGCCTCTAGTAATCTGGGGAAGTGACAGAAACCTCTAAGGTTGTAGATGTGCTGTTGCCCCTAGGAAGAAAACAACATTCTTGTGTCTAAGGACATTTGCTTTGTTTACTTTACGCACTTTGCTTAATGTAGTTATCCGTTATTCGTAACTTAATACCCAATATTTGCTCGGACGACATTCGGAGGGTGGATTATTAGTCATAGATGCAGTTGGATTACGGTCTATGTATTTTGTCGTAATGCCCAGAGTGAATCTCATAGTGATCCTCATGATATATGTACGTTATCTTTATTCTATCAATTGCCCAGCTATAATTTGTCTACCCAGCATGTTGTTATTTATCTTATGGAGAGACATCACTAGTGAACTGTGGACCCCGGTCCAATTTCCTTTACATTGCTATTATCGTTTACTTTTACTCGCACTGTTTACTTTCTTGCATACTATTACCCTTTTACCACTCGATACGCTCAATTCTTTGTTTACAGCAAACCGGTGAGATTGACAACCTCATCGTAAGTTGAAAGCAAAGTACTTGGTTGTGTTATGTGCAGGTTCCACGTTGCTGCTAGGTGAAGAAGCTCCTATATCAACTACGCACCAGCAATTTTTCTGGCACCATTATCCGGAGTGTCGCGAAGCTAGCAAGCATCACCTTCTGAAGTTTGGCTTTCTCCTACTGGGTCGATAAACCTTGGGTTCATAACTGAGGGAAGACTTGCTACTGTGCTCATCATGCCTTCCTCTTGGGGTTCTCAACGGGCTGTTACTTACATGCCATCACTTGTCCTCTTGAAGAAATTGCTAGGCCTTCTCTTCTTGTGGGCTCGGACTAGTGGAAGCTAGTGTAGTGCGGCACCAGACTTGTAGAGGCTTCATTTTTTTTATATAATTTCTTTTTTCCTTCAATTTTCCATTTTCAGCAAGTACATGTATATTTACTTTTCATTATAAATACATATTTTAATATTTAATATCTTCTATTTTCCTATATACTAGACATATAAATTTTTTGTACTTATAGATGAACACATTATTTGTTTATGAACATAATTTTTATGAATGTGAAAATATTATTTACTATGACTCTATGAGTATGTATATTAACATAAAAATAGAAGAGCAATACTTTCTATGTATAGGAACGTTAACTTAGAAAATAGATTAATATTTTAATAAATACATGGGAATAATTCATGTGAACTATGTGAACAATCATAAAATATACACATAATGTTCTCTTGAGCAAAATATATTAAAGTATGTTACTACAATGATTCTATAGTTATGTATTTATTTTTATTATAAAAATAAATATGAATTCTGAGAAAAAATTTAGGATGAAATTCTGAGAGGTATATAAAATACTCCCTCTAATACATGATAAGTGTCGTGATTTTGTATTGACTTAGTATAAAGTTTATAGTAAATCATCGACACCTATTATGGATCAGAAAGAGAAGACTGTACCAGTCTTTGGCACAATCCATCCCCATCCGGCTCCAACAGGCCAGCCCAAGTCAAAAGTAACCCAAGTTTTTGGCATTGTTTCGGCCCAACCTTGCGCGAGGCGCTTGAGTATTTTCCGATTTCCCCGATCCCCTCCAGTTTATCTGCGCACACGCCCGGCGGCACAGATACTCGATCGATCGCGGCGACATTTGGAAGGAACAGCAGAGCAATAGTGGTAAGTAGGCATTCCCCTCCGTTGGAATTTGCATGCCTCATCGCTCAATTTAGCCACCATTTACTCTGCTCGTGTTCTCTCTTGCTTTCTTATAAACACGGTGACTAGCTACAAGATTAGTTTTTTTTGTTGCGGGGATATAGTATGATTAGTTAGGGTTTGGAGACTTGATTAGGTAACAGGACGAGAATGTGATCGAATCATCCAATCATGTGAACCTCGACAGCTTGTGGAACGGCCGACGACTAGTACCTGATTAGTTCCCCACGTTAAACTACTTCATTGCATATTGTTGCTGCTTGAATTTTCTTTTGTACTTTTGGAGCTGGCATCCATATGTTGTTAACAGCTCTCTTTTTTTTCACAATTATAAGTACTACCTTTTATTACCTTTAGTAACTTACTTTCTAACAAGTGTGAGCTGCTAGCCTCGGATATGTTCCTTAAGATTTATATATACGAGCGTTGAGATTTGTTTCTAACTTGGACCAGGCGCTAGCTGTTTATAATGTGTGATGTTGTTTCAGCAGAAAAAAACAGTGTAATTTCTAGAAAATGTATGGCTTGGCCGACAAATTGGTTTTCCTAACTGATTATATATATACTCCCTCCGTTTAGAAATATAAGATGTTTTAGCTTTGTGAAGTGAGAGTATTTAGATATCTTTTAGTGTATAGATATATAAGATGTTTTAGCTTTGTGAAGTGAGTGTATTTAGATATCTTTTAGCGTATAGATTTGAATCTATACACTAAAAGATGTCTAGATACACTCACTTCACAAAGCTAAAACATCTTATATTTCTAAACGGAGGGAGTAGTAGTTTAGTAGCAGTCATTCCTCGGTTTTGAATTTCCTATGACCTACGTCATATTTGCATTTCCCCGATATCTGTACGGGCATACAGCAAATGTAGCTTCAATCTAGAGAGGTTAATTGAATTATAATCAGAATGCACTTGCTCTCAATAATAGTAGTAATATATCTAGCTATCACATTCCTTTGTTTCAGGTTAATTTTCAAGATGGCTCGTACTAAGCAGACTGTTTATAAATCAACCCGAGAGTGGATCCCCATGCGTTCTGTTTATGGAGGGAAGAAGGCCCTTCGCAAGCAGTTGATCGCTAAAGCTGGAATAAAGACTGTAGCTAGAAAGGCGCCTCCCAAGAAGGGTCCTGCCTTGCGAATTCACGAAGAACATGTACTACTACTATCTCTCTCTCTCCCTTGGTTGGCACTACTATCCTTGAACAGCTTGCCTGATGATTGTGTATGTATGCCTAATGCCTCTGGTTTTAGGGGTATGCTGACAAGAAGCCTTACCGTTACCGCCCTGGAACAGTTGCTCTTCGGTATGTGCATCTGTCCACTTGTTGATTTAGGCCGCTCTATATATATAGCAAGGTGGAAAGAATTGACGAAGTCCATCTCTATATTTCATCGCAGTGAGATACGTGAGTACCAGAAGGGCACCGATCTGCTCATAAAGAAATTGCCGTTCCAGAGGTTAGTCAGAGAGGTTGCTCAGAATTTGAAGGTGCGCTCATACATATGTAAATATACAAGGACCGTTTACATGCTACAATTCTGCTAAGCATATTTGGCAGAATCATCTTGTTCTTAATGTTCTTTTCATTTTGTCGATGTACAGGTTGATCTCCGTTTTCAGAGCCATGCCCTTGTCGCCCTGCAGGAGGCAGCGGAGGCTTACCTCGTGGGCCTCTTCGAGGACACCGACCTGTGCGCTACCCATGCCAAGCGCATCACCATCCTGCCCAAGGACATTCAGCTGGCTAGGAGGATCCTTCGCGACAGAGCATAGCAATACTAACAATTGAAGTTACACACTTGCAGTTTTTCTCGAAAAGGAGACCTGCAGTAAACTGTCCTTTGTTTTGCCTCAAGTTGGACCTTTTGCCTGGTTTTTTTTCTGATTTTGAGTGATGCTCTCGTCCACCACTTGATTGATTGGTGTCTCGCCTATGTACCCTGGATCTGGGTCAGCTTCAGATCTGATGGTTTAGATCAAACTGAAAATGCTCCACCAGTCACCACTAAACTCGGAAACATAAATGTCTACATCCGAATTTTTTCGATAAAGGGCGCTTTATTACTTAAAAGGTTTAAGCATTACACCCAGCCTCTGTATAACTAAAATGCACACAACTGTCCCGAAATACTCAATTCAAACAAAATAAAAGGCGTATTACATATCAAAATGATTAAATGCAACAGCACCTAAGGGTGTGGTAGCCCTATCCGGAGATTATGCTGTCACCCATGATGGAAAAAAGTATCTCACCTCTATAAATAGGTCTCGGTGCTCCACCTGCTGAAGAGACGACCATAAACGGAGTATACCGGTACACCGGTAGATGACCTGCAAAGGAGAAGAAACTTTATTGTTAAACACTTTATCATTTTTACATAGCCATAGCGACCAAATGGCGGCAAGCGCTCCCACCCTAATAAGCGTTCTAAACCGATTATCAATACGGTGCAGCCAATTCCTAAAGATATTGGCAACACTGTGTGGAGGACAAAGGGTAGCTGCTACTTGGATGATTGACCATATAGACCTCCCGAACTGGCACTGAAAAAAGAGGTGTTTAATAATCTCATCTTGATGACAAAAAACACAACTCTTACTCCCATGCCAGTTCCGTTTAGCAAGATTGTCTTTGGTGAGAATACTCCACGACGAAGGTACCACCCAAACACCTTAGTTTTAGTGGTATCTTCATTTTACAAATCATCTTGTTACTATCAACCACTATATCAAGATGGATTAAGGCATTATACATTGAGCCCACAAAGAATTTGCCATTCTTGTGGAGATTCCATCGGAACTCGTTAGTCTCAGGCAAAAGGTGAATGGTAGCCAATCGTTGAAGAAGGGCATTCCATGCAACCAGCCTTTGTCCAATCAAATCTCTCATGAACGTTACATCTGGAGGTGAGGTAGCCATTACTTTTGCAACGGTATCACTTTTATAACGAACGATATTGTATACCGTAGGATATTGTTCTTGGAGTGAGGCATTACCTAGCCATGAATCCTCCCAGAACCTTATCTGAGAACCATCTTTAATCGAGAAATGTCCGAATCTGAAGAACTTTGTTTTTATAGCCATCAGACACACCCAAAAATGCGAATCACCGGGTTTCCAAGAAACTTGTGATAACGCTTTTGAGCCAACATATTTTCGTTTTAGGAGGGTTTGCCACAGACCGTTTTCGGTTATTAGCTTAAACAACCATTTACATAGAAGAGCGGTATTCTTGACTTGTAGGTCATGAATTCCTAACCCACCTTGATCTTTGGGTGTACAAACCACACTCCATTTAACCAGTCAATATTTCTTTTTTTTCAATATTCTCTTGCCAGAAAAATCTAAACCGATAATAATCTAGTCTATGAAGAACACCTTTCGGCAATAGGAAGAAAGATATCATATACAATACCATATTAGTAAGTACTGAGTTAATGAGTATCAATCTTCCACCCCAGGGACATTAATTTTCCTTTCCAACTACTTAAACGTTTTTGTAACCTTTCTTCGACAATTTTCCACTCGGCAAGCATGAGACTCCGATAATGAATTGGGATGCCTAAATACCAAATAGGAAACTGGCCTTGCCCACAACCGAAGAGGTCGGCATAGAGACTGGCTCGTCCTGAGCCTCGCCAAGACAAAACAACTCACTCTTATGGAAATTAATATTTAGACCCAAAAGCTGCTCGAATGTCGAGAGATCAATAAAAGGCAGCAAAACTTCGGGTTCAGGAGAACCAAGTCACCATGTGACAGCAGGCTCGGGGGCTAGCAAAACTGGAACATAGAGCACAGCAGAACCGGAGGAGGTCATGATGATCGAAGAAACTTGGATGCAGCCATACATAGCATACATGATGAACAAAACACTACCCGAAGACACAGTCAAAGCACGAAGGATAATACGATGATCCAAAGCTTTTGTCGTACTACATGGAAAACTGTACAAGAAAAGCATGACTGGCGTGTTGCAACGATGCGTCACCCCGCAGGCAGGGCAAGTTATATTAAAGGACATCCACGCAGGAGTCTGTGGCCATCATGCAAGTAGCCGAGCCATAGCAGCCAAAGCTTTTCAAGCAGGATTCTACTGATTGACAGCAATCGAAGATGCAAAAGACATCGTCCGAAGATGCGAGGCTTGCCAACGATTTGCGTCCCGACCACACGCACTGGCAGCAGAACTCCAGCCAATACCACTGTCGTGGCCCTTTGCACAATGGGGTTTGGACATGGTAGGGAAATTGCACAAGTCATGGCCCAGAGGACATGTCTATATGTTGGTGGCAGTCGATAAATTCACTAAGTGGGTAGAGGCAGCCCCAGTAACAACTCAGGATTCCATAGCAGCAATCAACTTCATCAAGTCGATAGTATTTCGCTTTGGAGTACCTCAAAGCATCATCACAGATAATGGCACGAACTTCACGTCCAAGGAATTCAAAGGCTACTGCGAGAGTATGGGGATCAAATTGAAGTTTGCATCTGTTGCACACCCAAAGATGAACGGGCAAGTTGAAAAAGCAAACGGCTTAATATGCAACAGAATAAAGAAGAGGTTGCTAGCACCACTGGAAAAAGCCAAACAAGCTTGGGTAGATGAATTACCCTCCGTGCTCTGGAGTCTGAGAACTACGCCTAATGCAGCTACTCAAGAGACACCTTTCTTTCTGGTCCATGGCGCAGAAGCCGTGCTTCCAGTCGAAATCACTCATGAAGCTCCCAGAATTGCAGCCTATGATGAAACAACTTCTACTGAGGCACTGCAAGACGATGTCGATGCACTCGACAAAGCAAGAGATTTGGCGCTAGCAAGAGCTACACAGTATCAGCAAAGTCTGCGAAATTATCACAGTACTCGAGTTCGACCCTGTTCTTTCGTAGTGGGAGATCTAGTCCTATGGCTCAAGCAGGACAGCCAAGGCAAATTAGAGTCACCATGGGTGGGACCCTATGTTGTCACCGAAGTCTTACCAGGAGGAGCATACTGATTATAAGATAAAAAAGACAGGCAAAGACGAAAGCAACCCGTGGAACGCAGAGCAACTCTAGCGTTTTTACGCATAAGAATACTTCACCGATAAACTTCGCGACAACAGGAAATAGAGAACTTCGAGTGATGACCCTCTAAACCCAGAACATTAGGCCACAGGTCGGGTTTCTTGGGTCGATTCTACGATATGTAATATGATGATTTTCTGCTCGGGGGCTTCAACCCTCGAGTAGTTATGATAAAATAGTATAAATATTATTGAGATCATGTATTCATGTTTTCTCATGAGTAATTATGGGATTGTTCGTAGCACTAAATTCAGCAATCAAAGAGCAACCAGCAAACAAACAAAAGCACATCGATGCTCAAATAAAACACCTCGGATCATTGACAGTTCCCTTGGTCTCATAGTAAGGACGATACCATAAAGCAGAGTTCATCACATATAATTATTACACAATTCGACCAAAGAGTACAAGCAAAAGGATTACATCCAGAAGAAGACAACATTTATTGAAAGTGTACTTATGCCTCATACTTCTTCTGGCATTGTGTGCAATAGAAGATCTTCACGTCAAATTTTGACGTGCCGCAGTGGTAATCGAAAAGCATGAAGAAGCCTTGATGCAGATCATGATCCTCTGCAAATTGGGGCCAGCCGCCCCTGAAGTACATCTCGCCACGACCGTCATAGTACACCTCCACTTCATATGGAGTTCCTCCTCTAGACTCTTCGTGCAGGATGGCTTCACAGAGCTCGTGCCCGTCCATAAATTGAGTGAACTTGAGCGGAACACGCTGCTGCTCATGGCATTGAGCACCAGCGATAACAAAGAAGGAGAAACGATTGAGTCTATAACAGGCTGCAAGCACCCTCTTATAGCCTCGGGGGCTACTACCATCGGGAGCGCTAGGCGCGCACCCGACAAAATTAAACAAAAGAATAATGCGGCTAGGAAGATGAGAAGACAGAATACTTGAGCCTATACTCAAAAAACTTTCGACTATAGCCTCAGGGGCTACTACCATCGGGAGCACTGGTCGTGCACCCGATGGTGATAGAAAACATTGACTACTAATCGGAAGAGTCATCGACTTCATTGTCGACAAGATTAAATCGAAGTGGTTTCACTACCATCGGGAGAGATTTGCGACTTGTTAAAAAAATAACTCGACAATTTTTTACGTTGAAACAGTCAAACAAGGCTGGAGTAATTAAAGTTATGATTCCCGAGTTGCGTCATCGCGACAAAACTTGAATGCCGTGATTGTAACAAATCATGAAGGTAAGACCCCAGGATCTGTCCTGTGTGGCCTAGTATACGCACCTGAATGCGCTCTGCTAGTAATTTTCTGTATCCACGATGCGAAGAAAAATTCCGGTGGACGCACTGGGTACCCTGAGAATTACTGGGATCCTTTCTTTGTAAGTCCTAAATGCGGCAAAAGATTGGGTTAGACCAGGTACCAGACTCAAGTCCAGGGGCTTAAGTCTGAAGTAGGTAGCAAGTTTCTGCCCCGGCAGTTAACTGGTTTTATGATCCGTCAAATAAGCCAGGCTTGTTAACCAAAATGCCCTTGAGAAATAAAATAGACTATTTAAATGAATACAGGGAAAAGAAGAAGTTGCAGATTGACCAAGTCAAAGATATGAAAATTTGAGATTCAACCCGAATCTACAATTCTGGTAGAATCTTGGGGGCTACTGACAAGGGTATAGCTAATAGAGCCCGTTATTTGTGTACCCCTAAGGCCCATTAAGCCAGGCCCAGGGATAGTGAAAGGACACGGATGTCGCCTAGAGGAGGGTGAATAGGCGATTTAAAACTTTTACGAGTGGCTTAACAAATGCGGAATAAAACTAACGTTTAATTTGCCAAGCATATAAAACCTAACTAAACTAGGTTCACCTATGTGCACCAACAACTTATGCTAGATAAGATAAGAAACTATGTGATAGAAACATATATATAACTTTAAGCACGAAGGCTATCACAAAGTAAAATGCATAAGTAAAGGAGCTCGGGTATAGAAATAACCGAGGAACGCGGAGACAACGATGTATCCCGAAGTTCACACCCTTGCGAGTGCTAATCTCCGTGGAGCGATGTGGAGGCATAAGGCTCCCCAAACGCCACGGAGGCTCACCGTAATCTCCTCGAGCCCTCCCACCAAGATGGAAGACCTGACCACTAGGGGACACTTGAGGGCGGTCACCAAACCCATACAAGCTTGGGGTGATGACCCACAAGTATAGGGGATCGCAACAGTCTTCGAGGGAAGTGAAACCCAAATTTATTAATTCGACACAAGGGAAGCCAAATAATATTTATAAGCCTTAACAGATGAGTTGTCAATTCAGCTGCACCTGGAAACAGACTTGCTCACAGCAGTTTATCAGTAGCAACAGTCGGTATCAATAGTAAACAGTAGGATTAAATAATGTATGCATAGGTATGGATGAACAGGCGTTGCATGGACAAGATAATTCATGTAATAATCAAGACATGGGCAATTGCAGATAAATAATGATAAAGCATCCTAGTACTAAACAACCATAGGCATGTGTTCCGTAAATAGTCGTACGTGCTCGCAATGAGAAACTTGCACGACATCTTCTGTCCTACCAGCCCGTTTGTAGCGGGGCCTCAAGGGAATCTACTGGTAATTAAGGTACTCCTTTTAATAGAGTACCGGAGCAAAGCATTAACACTCAGTGAACACATGTGATCCTCACATCACAGCCATCCCCTTTGGTTATCCCAATTATTGTCACTTCGAGGCCTCGGGTTCCGGACAACGATATGTGTATACAACTTGCAGGTAAGACCATAAAGAACAATTATCATCATAGAACAATAACAAGTTCAGATCTGAGATCATGGCACTCGGGCCCAAAGTGACAAGAATTAAGCACAACAAGTTGCAACAATGTCATAAGCACTAACAGTAGATACTAGGCACCATGCCCTAACAATCTCAAAGCAATTACATGAATGATCTCATCCAATCCCTACCATCCCCTTCGCCTACAGCGGGAATTACTCACACATGGATGGGGGAATCATGGATGGTTGATGGAGGGATATCGGTGATGATGATGATAAAGATCTCCTCCGAATCCTCGTCCCGATAGGGTGCCAGAACGGAGTTTTTGGTTCTGAATCGCAGTTTCTGATGGTGGCAGCGCAGCGGAACTCTATCTAGGAAAAATGCTGAACCCCCGATATTTTCAGGTCAGAGGGTATATGTAGGCGGAAGGAGGGGTCGAGGAGATGGCTGGGGCGGCCACACCCCCCCTGGCGCGGCTAGGCCTGGGCCGTGCCACCATGTGGTGTGGCGCCCTCCTGGCCCCTCTCCGTCTCGTATTCTGGCTCCGTGGGTCTTCTGGCAAAATAGGATTTTTGCAGTATTTTCTGGGATTTTTCCTGAAAGTTGGATTTCTGCACAAAAAAAGACACCAGGACAATTCTGCTGAAAACAGCGTTAGTCCGTGTTAGTTGTATTCAAAACACACAAATTAGAGGAGAAACAACAGCAAAAGTGTTCGGGAAAGTAGATATGTTTTGGACGTATCAACTCCCCCAAGCTTAGCTTATTGCTTGTCCTCAAGCAATTCAGTTAACAACTGAGAGCGATAAAAGAAACTTTCACGAACACATTTGCTTCATAAGATGTATATATTCTCACTATATGATCAAGTACTCAAGCAATTCATAATAAGAAATATGCAACTAATGTTATCTCATAGTTATGCAAGCTATGAAAGAGTGCCAATCCACTAATAACAAGCAACATGAAACATAAGAAGCTACAAGATTGTAATGCTCATAATAAGATATGAAAGAGTGGTATCTCGCTTGCCTTTATTTGTGGGGCAAAACATAAATGCCAAGGCACCTCTGAAGTTTAAGAGAAGACTAGAAGTAAAAATATCAAAGATACAAGAATCAAAGTTATACCACAATCAACCGTGTTATGGGACAGGCACATTACACTAAGAATGACAGCCATGCTCTCAAGAAAGTGCTTAAAGTTAGAAGATGAAGACTCAACATAAAAAAATAAAAGAAAGAGGGAAGCATGGATTTAACATGTGCTAGAGCTTTTCATTTGTAAAACGGAGATAAAAATTTGTTTTGAGAGGTGGTTGTTTCCTATCAACGACTGACAATGGGGTTCTTGCTATCTTCCATACTAAACAAGTGAGATCGGTTCCGAGTTCTTTGAAAATTGGCACATTGGTGCTCTTTTATAAAGCTTGGCACTCCTCCCCACTTTTCCTTTCACAAACCATGGCTACCCGATTCCATCGGGTGCCAACCAACTTTCACATACCATGGAGGAGTGCCTTTTTTTCTTTTTTCTTAGATTTAGATTACAATGGTCTAACCAGCTCCCTTGCAAAATTAATGACGAGCAGATGAAGCATGCAAGTCGAGGGGTACTTAATTTAATATGAAGATAGCAAATCCGACCACTACGTCCTCATGAGCAAAAAACGGTGGCACAAAATGAGAAGTATTTGAAGGTTTTGAAAGGTAGCACATGAAAATTTACTTGAAATGGCGTTGAAATACCATGCATAGGAATTTATAGTGGAATCTTTGGTATTACTTGGTTTTCAGGAGTTGGATGCACGAGAAGTATTCCCTCTTAGTACAAGTGAAGGCTAGCAAAAGACTGGGAAGCGACAATCGAGAGAGCAGTAACTGTCATAATCATGCTTGCGACAAAACAAAATGAATATAGGCATAAAAACGATACAAGAGCTCTGAGGCAAAGTAAATCATCAAGGCTTAATTGACTTTTTTGTTCAGTCATATGCATGCTTGAGCATGTGCCAAGTCGATTCAAATGAAACTTTTCAGAGGAGGATACCACAAAGTCATACTGTTTTATGAATAAAACAATGCAAGCAAACATCTACATGACATGCTACAGACTATTAGTAGATTGGAATTAATCATATGAGATCAAGAACTATTAAGCATCCATTAGATAACATATACCTTACATGAACAAGCTAAGCACGTCCATATAGATGAGTATATGTACAAAAATGAAAACAAACAGAGTTCATACCAGCCTCTCACCACATCTCGAATTGTCATATGTCGTCATTATTGCCTTTCACTTGTGTGGCTTGAATAATATGAAGTGATAACCAAGCTCCAATGGAGTCACGGGAGACTAAACTCTGCAACAAACTTTACAAAACCGGAAAAGAACAACAAATATTTTTGAGTTTTCAAATTTTGAAACAAGAACAGAAGGAAACAACAAACAAAGCAAAACCTTTTTGGATTTTTCGAATACCAAACCGAAAATAGAAAACAAAACAAACCAATACTAGGAAACTAAAGAAGCAAACAAAGAGAAGCAAAGGAAATATTTTTGGTCTTTTTGTGTTTTGGAAAGTAGAAATAAGAACAAGAACAACAAAGAAAAGAAAGAAAACAAAACATGGATATACAAAGTACCGACAAAATATGATGTATAGATGAGTGAATCGTCGGCGTACCTCCCCCAAGCTTAGGATTTTGGCCTAAGTGGAGATCAATCCCAACTCGGCCATGAGGTGGCATCTCCAAAATATGACGAAGAAGCACCTTCGTCCTGATACGAGCTCGAGGGCGCCCTGGTATGGTACACGGTGTAGTGGTCGGTGGCGCCTCCTCTTCCTCCTAGTCCACGACGCCCTGCTGTATGTGGAAGCCAAGCAACCTAAGCTGCTCATCCAACTCCTCCTTCGATCACGACCATGGCCTCCTGTAAATACTAAACAAACTGGGATGTGGCAAGGGAACTTCCCTTTCATCTCCATCAGTGAATAACATTCTATAAAGTAATTTCCCTGCATGTGAGTTAGCAGTAACAAAATGATGGAGCTTCATGGCAGCAAGGTCAAGTCTCCGTGGGGCCAACAAAGTATCATAAGGAGCAATAGAAAGGCCCAAAGCATCAACAATGCGCGCAGCAATAATGCCTCCAAAAATAGGTCCCCTAGCAGCTAGGCGATGAGCAATAAGAGCACCGAGGTTATACTTTTTGCTAATATAAAGCACAGTAGCTAGAAAAGCTAAATGATAGTTAGAAATATTGCTAGTGTTTCCCCTACCAAGAATACTAGTTGCAAGATAGTAAGCAAAGTATCTAATAGCTGGGAGTTGAATGTTTCTTATCTTGCCAAACTGAGCGGTGTGGTCATCATGATTGGTCACCCCTCGGTAGAGCTCTAGCAAATCAGTAGGTTGGTTCTGAATCCTCTTCACTGTCCCAAACATGGGAATACCTAAGATACAGCAAAATTTCTCCAAAGACATGGTGATAGACTTGTTATAAATTTTAAATGCAATAGATGGCTTGAAAGGCGAGTTAGTAAATTTAAAACTCTCAACAAAAATCTTTGTGAGAATAGCTTATTGATTACTCTCATCAAGCATGTATGTAGTCAGTCCAACCCTGTCAACAAGGAGTAGGAAATCATTAAGGATGCCTGCATCACGCAATAAATTAGAACAAGGGAAAGTTGATGGATGCGTATCTCCATCATCCCCCTCATCACCAATGCTTGGTGACATAAGATCTTCATTGTAGGATGTCCTAAATCGAGTAGTTGATCTCGAAGGCCTTGATGACCTTGTTGCTTCTCTTTCAAAGACCTCTCCATAAGTATGGTTATCCATTTCCCTTCTCTGAAATTTTTAAGCAAACCTCATAAAAAATGATTTCGAAACAAACAATTAAAGAAACTACTATAGGGAGTTGAAAGGGGGCTAACATGCATCAAAATAACATTTCTAAGCAATAGAACAAGCATGCAAACTCATTTAACCTGTCACCTATAGAGCTAAAATACTCAAGAAATACTCCACTGAACAAAATTCTACTTAGACAATCGAAGGAGTCACATACCAGAGAACAAATGCTCCAAATCTCAGCAGGAAACATGGGTTGAGCAAGGAGATCAAAAATCACGAGCAAGAATAGCAAGAACACGGGTTTGAGCTATGGAGTGGAGATATTTTGGGAGAGA
Source organism: Dactylis glomerata (assembly GCA_007115705.1). NCBI lineage: Eukaryota > Viridiplantae > Streptophyta > Magnoliopsida > Poales > Poaceae > Dactylis > Dactylis glomerata. Next base: position 2,016,314 of record QXEO01001278.1, on the reverse strand, counting down.
GAGTGAAGTGGCTAGTGGAGAGGTAAGTGGAGGGCCAAGGGGCCCCACACCATGCCACGGCATGGCCTGGCCCTGGCCGCGCCACCATGTGGTGTGGTGGCATGGTGGGTCCCCCTGGGGTGTCCCAGGTGCCTCTCTGCCCCATTTTTGACATAAAAATTTAAAAAAAAATCTGGAATTTTTTTAGAAACTTTATTTTCGAGGATTTTTTAGAAATTGACAAGAGATTAAAACTCGGGAAAACGAAGATGGAACGATAGAAAGCAAATCCAAACCAAACTTATAGCAGCTCTAATATTTTCTAGTATGAAACTGAACATCGAAGACAAAAATGAACAAGGTGGAAACAAAAGTAAATGCGGTGAAAACATAGTTTCGTTCATTCAAAAACCACTTTGTTTAACAAGGTTGATCAAGTCTTGTTACCAAACCAATTTTCTATGAAGCAAAAATTTGCGTTTCACTAAATGATTATGTTACCTCGACCTTGATAGGCATAGTCCCAATCATAACAATTTTATATTCTTCCTTGGGCTTTAGCCTTGAACAAATAATTTCTCCAACTTTGATGGTCTCAATATTTTTGATTGAGTTTGGACCATATTTTCTATCAATATTCTTGGGAAAATAATGCATGTGCTCTTTATCATTGACATTAAAAGTTACCTTTCCTTGGTTGCAATCGATAACAGCACCTGCAGTGTTTAGAAAAGGTCTCCCAAGAATAATAGACATATTATCATCTTCAGGCATTTCCAACACAACAAAGTCAGTTAATATCAAACAATTATTAGCAACTTGAATAGGAACATTCTCACATATACCAATAGGAATAGTAGTAGACTTATCGGCCATTTGCAAAGATATATCAGTCGATATCAATTTTTTTAGATCAAGTCTCTTATAGAGAGAAAAAGGCATGACACTAACTCCAGCTCCCAAATCACACAAAGTAGTTCTAACATAGTTATTTTTAATGGAGCAAGGAATAGTTGGTATACCTGGATCTCCAAGCTTCTCTGGAACTTTACCATCAAAAGAGTAATTAGCAAGTAAAGTGGAAATTTCCTCACTGGGAATCTTCCTTTTGTTAGTAACAATATCCTTCATATACTTTGAATAAGGAGGCATTTTAATAGCATCAGTCAAAGGAATTTGCAAAAATAAAGGTTTCATCCATTCACAAAACCTGTTGTAGTGTTCTTCTTCTTTGGATTTGTGTTTCTTACCAGGAAAAGGCATTGGTTTTTGCACCCAAGGTTCTCTCTCACTACCATGCTTATTGGCAATAAAATCTTCCTTGGTGTACTTTGCATCTTAGCAAGCTTTTATGGTTCCTCTTCAACTTCTTCTTTATCAGAAGCATTACCACTTTCGGTTTCAGCATCAGAAATAGAAATACTATTAGGATCTTTACCTGTTTCAGAAGATTCTGCAACTGCTTTATGCTTCTTCTTCTTTTTCTTGGGAGGAATACCATCACCTGCAACACGTTGAGAATCCTGCTCGATCCTCTTAGGATGTCCTTCAGGATATAAGGGATCCTGAGTAGTAGCACCACTTGTGCTTATTTCACAAGCATGTTTTTCTCTAGAAGCATTGACTAGCAAATCTTTTTGCACCTTGGTGAGCTTATCAATTTGAGTCCGGACCATTTGAAAATGTTTAACAAGCATCTTCACATCATTGGAGGTTCTCTCCACAATATCCTGCAACTTGTTAATAGCTCTAGAATTCTCCAACAAATAATTCTGCACCCTTCTATTAAAGTTATCTTGCTTAACAATAAAATTATCAAACTCATCTAAGCATTGATCAGGAGGTTTAGAGTAAGGAATATCTCTATTATCAAAGCATTGGAGAGAGTGTACCTCAATAGTGGAGGAGCAAGGGATTGGCTTACATAATTCTTCTATAGGTGGTAGATTCTTCACATCTTCAGATTTAATACCCTTCTCCTTAAGAGATTTCTTGGCTTCTCTCATCACTTCATCATTTAATTAAATCATTCCTCTCTTCTTTGGTGTTGGCGCTGGTGTTGGCTCAGCCATAGTCCAATCATCATAATTCTGGCTTATTTTGGCCATTAATTCTTCAGCTTCAGCAGGAGTTCTTTTTCTGAAAACACAACCAGCACAACTATCCAAGTATGTCTTAGATTCAACAGTTAGTCCATTATAAAATATATCAAGGAGTTCATTTTTAGGCAATGGCTCTCCAGGCAGTGCTCTAATTAAAGAACAAAACCTTCCCCATGATTCAGGCAGTTTCTCTCCTTTTACCTGCTCAAAGTCAAAAAACTTCTGCAAAGCAGCATGTTGAGCACTAGCAGGAAAATATTTCTGAAAGAAAGCATTAACCAAAGCAATAGGACTATCAATAGATCCAGGAGACAAATTATTAAACCAAGCTTTAGCCGCACCTTTCAACAAAAAAGGGAAATCTTAGTGACGAGGGTTAAACTCGACAAATGTCCTAGATGAAGGACTTAGGATCGGGGAGATAGGGCGTCGGATGAACTCAAAGGTAAAGTTAGTCGAAACAAGTGTATATCAAAAGTAAACTTGGGTGTTGAACCTTGCTTTCTTTCAATCTCCCCTATGCCGTCCCCTCCTGGCCCCTATATATAGGTGGCCAGGTCTCGAGGATTGGGTAGGGTCCGATACAGATTACAATATCGACATATGGTAAGAACTTGTATTTCGACTATCATTACAATTGGGCCTAGCTTAATGGGCCTCAGGGGTACTCAACAGCGAGCTCTATTAGCTATACCCTTGTCAGTAGCCCCTGAGATTCTACCAGAATTGCAGATTCAGGTTGAATCTCTAATCTTTAAATCTTTGACTTGGTCAATTCTTTGACTTCTTTACATCTTCAAATCTTCGATTTGGTCTTTCGACTTATTTTCATGATAATATCTCGCAAGGGGTTTTGATGAACAAGCCTGACAACTCTGACGGATCAAGAGGTCAGTTAACTGCCGGAGCAGATACTTGCCACCTACTTCAAATTCAATCCCCTTGGACTTGAATTCGGGATACCGGTCAAACCCATTCTTTTGCCGCAATTAGGACTTACAAAAAATGAATCCCAGTGGTTCTAAGGGTACCCAGTGCGTCCACCAGGATTTTCTTCGCGTCGTATACACGGATACATACCAGCAGAGCGCATCCATGTGTGTATACCAGGCCTCACAGGACGGATCCCGGGGTCTTACCTTTGTGATAAACCACGGCATTCGAGTTTTGTTGCGATAACGCAACTCGAGAATCACATGTCGCAGTCTTATTTGACTGATGTAATATCCAAAATCTTTTGAATTTATATTAACTTCTCATGAGTAGCTCCCGATGGGAGTAACCGCTCTATATTTCGTTGACTATGTAGTCGAAGTTTCATTGTTGTCGAAATGTTGGCGACTCATACCGTATCCACTAATTCCTTTAACCGTAGCTTCGTCATCTTTATTGCTGCTTCTCTATTTTCTATTGGGTGCGCGCTCAGCGCTCCCAATGGGAGTAGCCCCCGAGGCTATAGCCGAGAAATTTTTCCCGGGTATAGGCTCAAAGGATATAAATTCTTCTTAGTACACTCATTACCTTTTCTTTTTCCCTTGAAGTCATAAGCCCCCGAGTCCAAGGCGAGTTTTCCCGTACTTTCTTTGATATATTCTTCTTATTATTGTCTGCTATGTGCAGAATTTACCTCCTTTGTAAATATTTTATGGGCCTTGTTTTCGTGGAGGCCCATTAATATGTGCTTATAAATAAAGCACACTTGGCGAGGGTAAAAAACCCTAAGCAGATTCCTCCTCCGCCGCATCATCTTTTTCTTCATCTAGGGTTTCTTTTCTGCAATCTTGTCCCCATGGCTGATGCAGATGGGACCCGTCTGAACCTCAGCTTCCCGATGGCACCGCGGGGTCGCGGCCGCCCTCGTGGCAGCAAGAATAAGACAGCACCAGCTGCTGTAGGATCTTCATCGTCTGCGCCAATGAAGCGGCATCCCGGCCGTCCGGCCGGGAGTAAGAATAAACCAAAGGTGCCTCGCGCTATCCTAGGCCCAAGCGCACCTCCTGGTAACACTTCTCCTTCTCAATCGAGGATATATTCCTTTTTCTGTATTGCCGGCGCGCAGTGCCGTGAAATTCAACGGCTGCCGCTAAAGTTCACCAAGTTCATGGACGTGAGTTGCGTGAAGCAATTCTTCGTGAACATTCTGGGGGAGGAACTCCCTACGAAGTGGAAGTCTGGTATGACGGCGCTGCCGAACAGTACTTCAAGGGCGGCTGGTCACAGTTTGTGGATGATCATGATATCCAGCGAGGTTTCTTCATGACCTTCGACTTTCATATTGGCACATCGAAGTTTGACGTGAAGATCTTCGACGGTACTCAATGCCAGAAGGAGTACGAGGCTAAAGTACACTTCCACTAGAATCTTTGTATGTAATCTCCTTTTCGAGTTGCCTTGTTGTCGTGCTAGCTGTAATAAATAGTCGTATTTGGCTTTATGCTTTTATTTAATAGACCATGGGAACAATTTGTTGTTCCGAGGTATGCTATATATATTATCAGGTTCTTTTGAACCAATTATATTGTTTGAAGAATATCGGGTTGTCGCACAACCTAGTAGTATGTCTTTAAAGATCTCCATATTGTATTGAACTTTCTTTCGTACGACCCGAGGGTTCAAGCCCCCGAGTGGAAAAGTAAAATATTTGTACAATTTTTCGAGTTAACCCAAGGAACCCGACCTGTGGCCTCATGTTCTGGGTTCAGAGGGTCAACTCGAAGTTACTGATGTCACTAGATTTCTTCTTATGCGTAAAAATGCTGTAGCTGCTCCGCATTCCACGGGTTGCTTTCATCTTTTCCCGTTTTCTTGTCTTGTAGTCGATAAGCTCCTCCTGGTATTACTTCTGTGATGATGTAAGGTCCCACCCAAGGGGACTCTAACTTGCCGTGGCTGTCCTGCTTGAGTCGTAAGACTAAATCTCCCACCACAAAGGATCGCGGACGAACTCGGCTACTGTGGTAGTTCCGCAAGCTCTGTTGATATTGCGTTGCTCTTTCCAGTGCTTTATCTCTTGCTTCATCCAGTGCATCGATGTCGTTTTGTAATGCTTCTGTTGAGGTTACTTCGTCGTATGCCGTCACTCTTGGAGCTTCGTGTGTAATCTCGACTGGAAGCACGGTTTCTGTGCCATGGACCAGGAAAAAGGGAGTTTCTTGAGTAGCTGCGTTAGGCGTAGTTCTTAAACTCTAAAGAACGGAGGGCAGTTCATCTACCCAAGCGCTCTTGGCTTTTTCGAGAGGTGCTAAGAGCCTCTTTTTTATCCCGTTGCATATTAGGTCATTGGCTTTTTCGACTTGCCCGTTTGTCTTCGGGTGTGCTACGGATGCAAACTTGAGTTTGATTCCCAAACCTTCGCAGTAATTCTTGAATTCCTTTGAAGTGAAGTTTGTCCCGTTGTCCGTGATGATGCTGTATGGTACACCGAAGCAAAACACTATTAACTTAATGAAATTGCTTGCTGCTGTCGAATCTTGAGTTGTTACCGGGGTCGCTTCCACCCACTTGGTAAATTTGTCGACTGCCACTAGCATGTAAACATGCCCTCCTGGCCAGGATTTGTGCAATTTTCCTACCATATCGAGGCCCCATTGTGCAAAGGGCCAGGACAATGGTATTGGCTGTAACTCTGCTGCTGGCGCGTGTGGTCGAGACGCGAATCTTTGACATGCTTCACACTTTCGAACTATATCTTTCGCGTCTTCGATGGCTGTTAGCCAATAGAATCCTGCTCGAAACGTTTTTGCCGCGATTGCCCTGCTGCTAGCATGATGGCCACATACTCCGGCGTGTATATCTTTTAATATTACTTGTCCTTCTTGAGGCGTTACACAATGCTGTAGAACGCTAGTTATGCTCTTTTTGTATAATTTCCCCTACAACACGACAAATGCTTTCGATCGTCGAGTTATTCTTTTGGCTTCCACTGCATCTTTTGGTAACTTCTTATTTATCATGTATGCGAGATATGGCTGCATCCAGGCTTCTTCTATCATCATGACTTCTTCGAGTTCTGGTGCACTCTCGTCACTTTTCGCATGAACCCCCAAGCCCACTGTAGTAGTTGAACTTTTGACGCTTTTTATCGATCTTTCCACTATTTTTCCCAGAAGACTCCAGATGGCACGGGCAGGCACTGTGACCCGATATTTGCCAGATTGTCGGCTTCTTCGTTGTTGTTTCTGCTGACGTGCGAGACTTTGCACCCATCGAATGTTCCTTCGAGATAGTGATATAAGTTCTTGTAGGCCATCATGTTGTCATTGATTGTGTCGCATCTGTTCATAACTTGCTGGATGACGAGGTTTGAATCTCTGAATATTTTTAGACGAGTTGCTCCACACGCCTTGGCCATCTTCATTCCATGCAGTAAAGCCTCGTATTCTGCTTCATTATTAGAGGCCTGCGGAAAACAAATCCTTAAAACGTACTTCAGTTTGTCACCGTGTGGTGATATCAAGACTACTCCTGCGCCTGCGCCTTGGATTCTTTTAGAACCGTCGAATTACATTGTCCAGACACTCAATAAATCTGGCGGTCCCGTGCTCTGTAACTCCAACCACTCTGCTGTGAAATCTGGCAAGATTTGCGACTTGATCGCCTTTCTTTTTTCATACGTGATGTCCACGGGGGATAATTCGATTCCCCATAAAGAGACACGTCCTGTTGCTGAAGGATTGTTCAATATGTTTGATAGTGGTGCTTCATTGACCACTATGATTGGGTGCACCGCAAAGTACTGTCGCAACTTTCGTGCTGTTGTAAAGACACTATATGCGAGTTTTTGATAGTGCGGATACCTTTGTTTTGTCGGAGAAAGTACTTCACTGATGAAATATACCGGTCTCTGAACGTCGTGGGCTTTTCCCTCTTTACTTCTTTCGACTACTAATACTATACTCACCACCTGATGGGTTGCGGCGATGTAGAGTAGTAGTGGCTCTTTTTCTTTTGGTGCGACCAGCACTGGTGGCGTGGAAAGCACTTTTTTCAGCTGCGCGAAAGCTGCATCTGCTTCTTCTGTCCATTCAAATTTATTATCTAATTTCTTCATGAGTGCATAGAAAGGGAGTGCTTTCTCTCCTAATCGAGCAACGAAACGACTTAGTGCCACGACGTGTCCTGCGAGTTTCTGTACGTCGTGTAGTTTTGTGGGTTTCCCCATTGTTAAAATTGCTTGGATCTTCTCTGGGTTCGCCTCTATTCCTCGTGCTGATACCAGGAACCCTAAGAGTTGTCCTGCCGATACGCCGAAGGAACACTTTGTCGGGTTAAGCTTAAGCTTGAACCTGTTCAGGTTGTCGAAGGTTTCTGCCAAGTCGTTGATTAGGGATTCCTCCTTTCTTGTGGTAATGACTACATCGTCGATATAGACTTGGATGTTGCGCCCTATTTGGTTCCCAAGGCAGTTTTACATCATCCGTTGATAAGTTGCTCCTGCGTTTTTTAGGCCGAAAGGCATCACTTGATAACAAAACACCCCATATGGCGTAATGAAAGCTGTCTTTTCTTTGTCTTCTTTCTTCAACTTGATCTGGTTGTAACCAGAATATGCGTCCAGAAAGGAAAGCCTTATGCATCCCGATGTTGAATCGATTATCTGATCAATGCGGGGTAGAGGGAAGGGATCCTTTGGACGGTGCTTATTAAGAGATGTGTAGTCGACACACACTCTTTGTACATCTGTGTTTTTCTTGGGTACGATGACTGGATTGGATACCCAACTCGAAGTTTTTATTTCTCTGATAAATCCGGTGTTTTCTAGCCTGTGCAATTCTGATGCTATCGCCTTCCTTTTGGGTTCATCAAACCGTCGCAATGGTTGCTTGACTGGCTTTGCTTTGGGATCTACATTTAATGCGTGCTCGACAAGTTCCCTGGGAACCCCTGGCATGTCTGAAGGACACCAGGCGAAGATTTCCCAGTGCTCACGGAGGAACTTGATGAGCGCGCTTTCCTATGCGGGATCCTGGTTTACCGCAATCGATGTTGTCTTGTTCGGGTCCATAGGGTGGACCTGGATTTTCTTCGAGTCCTGAGTTGTGTCGAAAGCCTGATCTGGCAGGGATCGTCCAACATCGGGTAGCACATTATGATCAGTTTCTCCTTTCAGTCTCTCATATTCTGCTGTCATGCCGAAAGTTTGTGCCATTCATTTGAATTCTTTGTCGCAAGTGTTGGCTACTTCGAAGCTCCCTTGTACTGTAATCGTTCCTTTGGGTCCTGGAATTTTTAGCGTTAGATACGCGTTGTGGGGTACCGCCATGAACTTTGCAAATGTTGGGCGCCCTAGAATTGCGTGGTACTGTGAGGGCCAGTCCATAACTTCAAATTCCAACTTCTCCCTGCGATAGTTGCTACTACTGCCAAAGCAGACGTCGAGTTCTATTTTCCCCAGAGGGTAATTTGCGGCTCCTGGTATTATTCCATTGAAAGAACAATCTGTTGGCTTCAGGCTTGTCAGCGAGATACACATTGCCTCCAGAGTTCTAGCATATATTAGGTTTATGCCACTTCCTGCATCCATAAATACTGTCCCGATATCGTACCCTCCTATTTGCGCTTTTAGTACCATTGGCGAGTGGCCCGGCCTGGGAACTTTCCGTGGGTGGTCTGCTCTGCTGAACCTAATTGGTTGATCTGACCACCGCAAGTACTCCGTAGTGGCTGGTGGCGATGATATTGCTAGGTTTACTTGCCTAGATATGTTCTTTCGCTCTTTCTTTGATTTGGACACCGTTTGAATCATTGCGGATATGTAAACTTTCGACTCTAGGTGCTTTGCCAGCCTTTGCATTTGATATCCTTGACCTGTGTGTTTCTGTTCATGCCATCCTCCTTGGCTTGAATCCATGGCACTTTGTAACCTTAGAAAAGTTCTACAATCCTTCATCTGGTGATTTGAGACTCTCTTTCCATTGAGATACGCGTAGTGGATTCGACAAGGTCCATATAGCATGTCTGCGGCCGAAGGGCCGGAGTATCTCGGTTTTTCTACTCCTTTTGCTTGAAACTTCCTATTTTCATAACCTTCCTCTTCCTTTGCTTCGTACCCTGCGGCTACCAGATTGCGCCTTCCCTGGTTATCTCTACTGCGGTGTCTTCTCCTTTGTCTACTTGTTCTGTCGGCTTCTGGTGACCGTCATCTTTTGTTGTTATATGCATCCTCTCCGTCAGCGAATCTATTGGCTTCTTCCATTAATTCGGCCACTGTTGTTGGCCTTGTTCTTCCTATCTCTTCCATGAGGTCTGAACGATGAAGGCCAGCCGAAAAAGCGTCTATTGCTCTTTCGTCGGAGACATCTTCTGCTGAGTTTTTGATTACACTCCATCGTTGTATATAAGAACGTAGAGTTTCGCCTTTCCTTTGCACGCACGCTTTGACTTCCTCTAGTGACGTTGGGCACTTATATGTTGAGCGGAAATCTCTTATGAATTGGCTTTCGAGTTCTCCCCAGCTTCCGATGGATTCATTGGGTAGGGTATTCAACCAGGACCGTGCTGCGCCGGTGAGGTGTAATTGCAAACTCTGCATTGTTGTTGCTTTTGTTCCCCCTAGTATTTGTACTGCCTGCAGGTAATCCGACAACCATAGGGTAGGTTCTTGCGACCCATCATATTTTTGCTTGTCGTGCGGTAACTTGAATCCTTTGGGTACCCGCGTTTTGCGAACCCTGCGGGTAAAGCACAACGCGCCCATCTCTTCTTTGTCGTCCTCATAATTTTCTTCCCTCCATGCGTGGTGCGATTTATTTACTCGGGCCTGCGTTATTATATTTCTTGCGTCCTCCTTCCTTTTTTGTCGCCTTTCTTCTTCTGATGATTCGCTAGACTCGTTTTGTGTGATTTTGTGCTTGAACTTCTCCTTTCGCCTCTCCTTGTAGCTTGTCGGCTTTGCCTCTGGACCTTTTCCCCTGATCTTGTCTTCCACTATCCCGAGGCTTCGTATTGCGGCTTGGTGCATGTCTTCCCGCGGATCTCCGGGTTCTGGCCGCGTGGTTAGTAGGTATGCATGTGCTGCTATCAGCGCTGCTTCTGGTGTTTCTTGTACGAAGTCTTCTTCCTCCTCCTCTAGCTGTGGAGTAATACTTCTTGAGTACCTTTCTTCCCTACTCCGCGCTGTTGTTCCTCTGTTGTGCTTTGGGTCTCTGCGCCTTTCCCTGTTGTACTCTGAATCATCACTAGAATCATCCCAATATTCTTCCCTTGACATGCTGTTATTATCTCGACTTCTCAAAAACATGTCTCTTTCCTCTCTCAGTTTCTTCTTGTGCTTGTGTAATGCGTACTGATATCCCATTAGAACTTCTCTTCTTGAGCCTTCGGGTACTTCTGTGCCATGATTGATAGCTGACATGATGATCCTCCACTCTCCGGCTGAGACGTGAATTTTCTCCTTCTCCTTTTTATTATGCTCCCTTATCTTATCGACTTGCCTGTCGACCCCTTCGTTTCCCTCGTGATTATTTTCTTCTTCTGCTTCAGTGATAATGACGCATAACTGGTGTACTCTTTTTGAGACGCCACTACTTCTAGCGGTGAAGTCCCTTGAACTATTGTGCGTTTTAAATGCTTTCACTTCCGCGTCGAGTTTTGCCTAAATTTCGTCGCCTTCTGCGATTTGTGTTTCTTCTAAGCTGACCGGCGAGTTTACCTCGCTGGAAGAGCCTTCAGATGATTCCATCATTGCTACTGTCTCGGGCTCACTCGCCGACGGATCTGGCTTCATCAGATCTGAGAGGCGAGTCGAACCCGAGGGTCCGATTAAGATGCTTAGACTTCCGATTGTCAACTCTGTCTCTTGATTTTCGTCGATTCCTGCACTACTGTTGGCTAGAAGCGAAAAAGCCGTCGAATTCATGATTCCAACGCCTAGGATCCCCACGGTCGGCGCCAATTGACGAGGGTTAGACTCGACAAATGTCCTAGATGAAGGACTTAGGATCGGGGAGATAGGGCGTCGGATGAACTCGAAGGTAAAGTTAGTCAAAACAAGTGTATATCAAAAGTAAACTTGGGTGTTGAACCTTGCTTTCTTTCAATCTCCCCTATGCCGTCCCCTCCTGGCCCCTATATATAGGTGGCCAGGTCTCGAGGATCGGGTAGGGTCCGATACAGATTACAATATTGACATACGGTAAGAACTCGTATTTCGACTATCATTACAATTGGGTACTCAACTAGCGGGCTCTATTAGCTATACCCTTGTCACTTAGCAACAAAGTAAGTACGCAGCTTAGTATCATTAGAAAACAAATTACTCAAAGAAGAGAGCTCATTCATATGTCCCATATCACTTTCATTTTCAATACCACAAAAAGGTTCTTTCTCAACAATAGATATGTAAGACAGATCCAAAGAGAAATCATAGTCCTTATCACTAATATTTATGGGAGAAGCAGCAAACTTAGCATCAGGAGATAACTTATATCTAATAGCGCATCTTGCAAGAATATCTCTAATAGCACCTGCATCACTAGTAGCATGAGATTCATCAATAAAATCATCATCTAGCTCAATATAAGCCTCATCAAGATCATCACTAGGGAATTCCCTAGACTCAGGGGATCTAACAGGTGTAACAATAGTGTTCCCCATTTGCTTAGTCCTAGCAATTGTAGCATCTAAAAAGGAACCTAACGAACCACTATCATCAAGCACAGTAGAAGCATCATCAAAACTATCAGTAGCATTTTCAAACTCAGCAGAAGTAGTAGCATGTACATGCGGTGGTGTAAGAAACTTACTCATCACAGATGGTGAATCAAGAGCAACAGAGGTGTTCAGAGTAGTACCTCTTCTTGTTGTGGATGGCAATATAGGAAACTTTCCATCACGAGGTTTACCCATGATGAATGGATTACAACGAACAATATGAATTCCAAGTGGACTTACAAATAAAGCTATGCTCCCCGGCAATGGCGCTAGAAAATAGTTTTGATGACCCACAAGTATAGGGGATCGCAACAGTCTTCGAGGGAAGTAAAACCCAAATTTATTGATTCGACACAAGGGGAGCCAAAGAATATTTATATGCCTTAACAGATGAGTTGTCAATTCAATTGCACCTAGAAACTGACTTGGTCACAGCGGTTTATCAGTAGCAACAGTTTTATAGTAGTGGTAATAGTAAAATAAAGACAATAACGGTATCAATAGTAAATAGTAGGATTAAATACTGTAGGCATAGGGATGGATGAACGGGCGATGCATGGACAAGATAATTCATGTAATAATCAAGACATGAGAAATTGCAGATAAATAATGATAAAGCATCCTAGTACTAAACAACCATAGGCATGTGTTCCGTAAATAGTTGTACATACTCGCAATGAGAAACTTGCACGACATCTTCTGTCCTACCAGCCCGTTTGCAGCGGGGCCTCAAGGGAATCTACTGGTAATTAAGGTACTCCTTTTAATAGAGTACCGGAGCAAAGCATTAACACTCAGTGAACACATGTGATCTTTGATACGTCCAAAACGTATCTACTTTCCCGAATACTTTTGCTATTGTTTCTCCTCTAATTTGTGTTTTGAATACAACTAACATGGACTAACGCTGTTTTCAGCAGAATTGCTCTGGTGTCTCTTTTTGTGCAGAAATCCGACTTTCGGGAAAAATCCTGGAACAAAAATTCTATTCTGCCAGAAGACCCACGGAGCCAGAAGGAAAGATGAAGGGGGGCAGCGGCCTGGGCTCACCACCAGGGGCGCGGCCCAGCCCTGGCCGCGCCCACCTGCGGTGAGGCCGCCTCGGCCATCGCCTCGACCCCTCCTTCCGCCTACATATACCCTCTGACCTGAAAATAGCGGGGGTTTGGCGTTTTTCCCAGATAGACTTCCCCTACGCCGCTGCCATCAGAAACCGTGATTTGGAACCAGAAACTCCGTTCTGGCACCCTGCCGGGACGGGGATTTGGAGGAGATCTTCATCACCATCATCACCGACGTCTCTCCACTAACCATCCATGACTCCTCCATCCATGTGTGAGTAATTCCCGCTGTAGGCGAAGGGGATGGTAGGGATTGGATGAGATCATTCATGTAATTTGCTATGAGATTGTTAGGGCATAGTGCCTAGTATCTTTTATTAGTGCTTATGACATTGTTGCAACTTGTTGTGCTTAATGCTTGTCACTTTGGGCCTGAGTGCCATGATTTCAGATCTGAACTTGTTATTATTTTTATGATGATACTTGTTGTTTATGGTCTTACCTATAAGTTGTATACACATATTGTTGTCCGGAACCCGAGGCCCCAAAGTGACAGAAATTGGGATAACCGGAGGGGATGGCTATGATGTGAGGATCACATGTGTTCACCGAGTGCTAATGCTTTGCTCCAGTACTTTATTAAAAGGAGTACCTTAATTACCAGTAGTTTCCCTTGAGGCCCTGCTGCATCAGGCTGGTAGGACAAAAGATGTCGTGCAAGTTTCTCATTACGAGCACGTACGACTATATATGAAACACATGCCTATGATTGTTAGTACTAGGATGCTTTATCATTATTTATCTGCAATGCCCATGTCTCACTGATTTCATGAATTATCTTATCCATGCAACGCCCGTACATCCATACCTATGCCTACAGTATTCCATCTTACTGTTTACTATTGCTACTATTACTGCTTTTATTCTACTACTGCTGTTACTGTTTTACTACTATCACCACTATAAAACTGTTGCTACTGATAAACCGCTGCGAGCAAGTTTGTTTCCAGATGCAGCTGAATTGACAACTCAACTGTTAAGGCTTATAAATATTCTTTGGCTCCCCTTGTGTCGAATCAATAAATTTGGGTTTTACTTCCCTCGAAGACTGTTGCGATCCCCTATACTTGTGGGTCATCAAGACTATTTTCTGGCGCCGTTGCCGGGGAGCATAGCTTTATTTGTAAGTTCACTTGGGATTCATATTGTTCGCTACAATCCTTCCATCATGGGTAAAACTCATGATGGAAAAGTTCCTATATTGTCATCCACTACAAGAAGAGGTACAACTTTGAAAACTTCTACTGCTCTTGATTCACCATCTGTTATGAGTAAGTTGCTTACACCACCACACGCACACGCCACTGCTACTACTTCTGCTGGGTTTGAAAATGCCACTGATAATTTAGATGATGCTTCTACTGTGCTTGATGAGAGTGGGTCACTAGGTTCCTTTTTAGATGCTACTATTGCTAGAGCTAAGATGGGAAACACCACTGTTACACCTGTTAGTTCACCTGAGTCTAGGGAATGTCCTAGTGATGATTTTGATGATGCTTATATTGAGCTTGATGATGATTTTATTGCTGAAGCTCGTGCTACTCGTGATGCTAAAGCTGTTAAGGAACTTCTAGCGAGACGTGCTGTTAGATATAAATTGTCTCCTGATCCTAAGTTTGCTGCTTCTCCCATAGATATTAGAGACAAGGATTATGATTTCTCTTTAGATTTATCTTACATATCTATTGTTGAGAAAGAGCCTTTTTGTGGTACTGAGAATGAAAGTGCTATGGAGCACATGAATGAGCTTTCTACTTTGAGTAATTTGTTTTCTGATGATATTAAGCTTTGCACTTACTTTGTTGCTAAGATTTTTCCTTTCTCGTTGAAAGATGCAGCTAAAACTTGGTTTAATAGCTTGTCTCCTGGATCTCTTAATAGTCCTATTGCTTTGGTTAATGCTTTCTTTCAGAAATATTTTCCTGCTAGTGCTCAACATGCTGCTGTGTAGAAAATCTTTGACTTTGAACAGGGAAAAGGAGAGATATTGCCTGAATCTTGGACAAGGTTTTGTTCTTTAATTAGAGCTTTGCCTAAAGAGCCATTGCCTAAAAATGAACTCATTGATATATTTTATAATGGACTGATTGATGAATCTAAGTCACATCTGAATAGTTGTGCTGGTTGTGTTTTCAGGGAAAGAACTCCAGCTGAAGCTGAAGAATTAATGGCTAAAATAAGCCAGAATCAAGATGATTGGACTCTAGTTGAGCCAACACCAGCACCAATACCTGCGCCAACTCCAGAGCCGACACCGAAGAAGAGAGGAATGATTGAATAAAACGATGAAGTTATGAAGGAAACTAAGAAATCTCTTAAGGAGAAAGGTATTAAGGCCGAAGATGTGAAGAATTTACCTCCTATAGAAGAATTATGTAAGCCAATCCCTCACTCATCTACTATTGAGGTACATTCTCTCCAATGTTTTGATGATAGAGATATTCCTTACTCTAAACCTCCTGATCAATGCTTAGATGAGTTAGATAATTTTATTGTTAAGCAAGATAATTTTTAATAGAATGGTGCAGAATCATTTGTTGGAAAATTCTAGAGCTATTAACAAGTTGCAGGATATTGTGGAGAGAACCTCCAATGATGTGAAGATACTTGTTAAACATTTTCAAATGGTTCAGACCCAAATTGATCAGCTTACCAAGGTGCAAAAACACTTGCTAGTTAATGCCGCAAGAGAAAAACAAGCATGTGAAATATGCACAAGAGGAGGTGCTACCACTCAAGACCCCTTATATCCTGAAGGACATCCTAAGAGGATCGAGCAAGATTCTCAACGCACTTCAAGAGATGATATTCCTTCCAAGAAGAAGAAGAAGAAGCATAAAACAACTACAGAGTCCTCTGAAGCAGGTAAAGATCCTAATAGTGTTTCTATTTCTGATGCTGAAACTGAACCAGGAGATGCTTCCGATAAAGAAGAAGTTGAAGAGGAACCAGAAAAGATAGATAAGAATACAAAGTACACCAAAGAAGACTTCATTGCCAACAAGCATGGTAATGAGAGAGAACCTTGGGTACAGAAACCAATGCCTTTTCCTGGTAAGAAACACAAGTCCAAGGAAGAAGAACACTACAACAGGTTTTGTGAATGGATGAAACCTTTATTTTTGCAAATTCCTTTGACTGATGCTATTAGAATGCCTCCTTATGCAAAGTATATGAAAGATATTGTTACTAATAAAAGGAAGATTCCTAATGAGGAAATTTCCACTCTACTTGCTAATTATTCTTTTGAGGGTAAAGTTCTGGAGAAGCTTGGAGATCTAGGTATACCAACTATTCCTTGCTCCATTAAAAATAACTATGTTAGAACTGCTTTATGTGATTTGGGAGCCGGAGTTAGTGTCATGCCTTTTTCTCTTTATAAGAGACTTGATCTAGAAAAATTGGTATCGACTGATATATCTTTGCAGATGGCTGATAAGTCTACTACTATTCCTATTGGTATATGTGAAAATGTTCATGTTCAAGTTGCTAACAGTTGTTTGATATTAACTGACTTTGTTGTGTTGGAAATGCCTGAATATGATAATATGTCTATTATTCTTGGAAGACCTTTTCTAAACACTGCAGGGGCTGTTATTAATTGCAATCAAGGAAAAGTAACTTTCAATGTCAATGATAAAGAGTACACAGTCTATTTTCCCAAGAAAATTGATAGAAAGAATGCTCTAAATTCAATCAAGAATGTTGAGACCATCAGAGTTGGTCAAATTATTTGTTCAGAGCGAAAGCCCAAGGAAGAATATAAAATTGTTATGATTGGGACTATGCCTATCAAGGTCGAGGTAACATAAGCATATAGTGAAATGCAAAGTTTTGCCTCATATAAAGTTAGTTTGGTGACAAGACTTGATCAACCTTGTTAACAAAGTGATTTTATATGAATGAAACTTCGTTTTCACCGCATTTACTTTACCTCACTTATATTTACTCGTTCATTTATTTTTGTTCCCTTTGTTAGTTACATGATTAGAGTATCTTAGAGCTACTGCATACTTGGTTAAGTTTTGCTTTTTATCGCTCCACCGTCGTTTTCCCGAGTTTTGTTCTTTTATCGTTTTTCTAGAAAATCCTCAAAAATAAAGTTTCTCAAAAAATCCAAAAAAAATCCTTTTAAATTTTTATGTCAAAAATGGGGCAGAGAGGCACCTGGGAGACCTCGGGGGGACCTGCCACGCCACCTCACCACCAGGGGGCGTGGCACAGCCCTGGCCGTGCCCACCTATGGTGAGGGGGGCCCCCTGGCCTCTCACTTGTCTCTTCCTCCCCAGCTCTTTCTCTCTCCTGAAAACAACGACACACCTGCTCAAACTCAAGTTCTTGCTGCTCTTCATCTCGATTTTTCGATCTCCTTGCTCAGCCCATCATTGTTGCTGAGATTTGGAGTATTTGTTCTCCGGTATGTGACTCCCCCAATTGTCCAAGTAGAATTTTGTTTAGTAGAGTATTTCTTGAGTATTTTAGCTCTATAGGTGACAGGTGAAATAAGTTTGCATGCTTGTTTTATTGCTTAGAAATGTTATTTTGATGCATGTTAGCCCTCTAGTAACTCTCTATAGTAGTTTCCTACATGTGTATGTTTCAAAATCATATTTTATGAGGTTTGTTAAAAAATTTAGAAATGGAGGAGAATGCATACCAACTTTTTCAACATGAACTAGAAGTGCATGAAGTCATGAGAGTTCACCATGAAGAGAGGGTCTTTCCCTCAATCTATCCATGCTCAGAGTTCATGAATGCCGCCGGAATCCAGCAGGACTTCCAAACTTTACTCTCTAATGCAGGATTGGAACATTTTATTGAGGGTGAACCACCCCAATTTGCTAAACTAACAATGTCTGTGGTGCAGGATTTCGGTTTCAGTTGTTCCACATCTAACCCCATGGTTCATTATAAAATCTACAACAAATCTGTGGACTTGCCCTTTGATGTTTTCTGTGCAGCCATTAGAGTACCACAGTGGGGATCGCGCGAAAAGATAAAGGAACGACCTAAGCCATTAATGGACCTTTATGAGGAGATTTGTCAAGGAAGAAGTTTCTCACGAGAGGATGGTAAAATTTGAAATATTCATCTTCCATCCATTCGATATTTTGCCTACTTTATTACCAAATGTGTCCTTGCTAGGAAAGTTGCAAATAAGTTGTCCTCCTGTGATCTAGCTTTTACTGCTGCTGCTCTGAGAGGTGATAGAACTTACAATTTGGGTGCTTTAATAGCTTTTCATCTAGATGCTAACCGTAAGAAAGGGGGAATTTGTGGAGGCCTTATTACTTCACGTTTGTTAGCTTTGCATGGTGTAGTGCCTCATGTTTTAGATCTTCAGTTTCCAGTGGAGAGGCTTGATCTTAATTCTATGATACATCATAAGTTTGTTTCTCCTCATGCCTATTTGACTAACTTGACGTATGAGATTACCTTTTTCAAGAAATCTACCTGGAAGGTAGTGAAGACTGATCGATCAGTCCATTTGCCTGCACCTCTTTTGTTTAACCTTGATCACAGGAATGGATGGTCACTCACAGAGGGTGAGCTCGACGCATACATGGAGGAGAACCCGCAGCCCGTGCACAATGAAGAGGCAACCGAGGAGTCGGTCCAGCCCTCTAACATTGCGGAGTTTCCATACCAGCAGCCCTACTATGATTATACACCATCTGCTTCATCTTCACAAGGGCCAGGCTATGACTATGCCAATGATGACCCACCAGCATGGGGCATGTTTCCGATACGACGTTGATCTCCACTTAGGCCAAAAGCCTAAGCTTGGGGGGAGGTACGCCGGCGATTCACTCATCTACATATCATATTTTGTCGGTACTTTGTATATCCATGTTTCGCTTTCTTTATTGTTCTTGTTCTTATTTCTACCTTCCTAAAACACAAAAACACCAAAAATATTTCTGTTGTTTCTCTTTGTTTGCCTTTTTAGTTTGCTAGCTTTGGTTTGCTTTACTTGCTATTTCGGTTTGATATTTGAAAAATCCAAAAATATTTTGCTTTGTTTGCTATTTCCTTCTGTTCTTGTTTCAAAAATCGAAAATCCAAAAATATTTGTTGTTCTTCTTCGGTTTTGTAAAGTTTGTTGCAGAGTTCAGTCTCCTGTGCCTCCATTGGAGCTTCGTATTCACTTCATATTATTCAAGCCACACAAGTGAAAGGCAATAATGACGACATATGACAATCCGAGATGTGGTAAGAGGCTGGTATGAACTCTATTTGTTTTCATTTTTGTACATATACTCATCTATGTGGACATGCTTAGTCGGTTCATGTAAGGTATTTGTTATCTAATGGATGCTTTGTAGTTCTTGCTCTCATATGATTAGTTCCAATTTACTAATAGTTTGTAGCATATCATGTAGACGCTTGCTTGCATTGTTTTATTCATAACATGGTATGTTATTGTGGTATCCTCCTCTGAAAGTTTCATTTGAATCGACTTGGCACATGCTCAAGCATGCATATGACTGAACAAAAAGTCAATTAAGCCTCGATGATTTACTTTGCCTCGGAGTTCTTGTATCATTTTTATGCCTATTTTAATTTTGTTTTGTCGCAAGCATGATTATGACAGTTATTGCTCTCTCGATTGTCGCTTCCCAGTCTTTTGCTAGCCTTCACTTGTACTGAGAGGGAATACTTCTCGTGCATCCAATCCCCAAAAAACTAAGTCTACCAAAGAGTCCACTATAAATTCCTATGCATGGTATTTGCAAGCCATTCCAAGTAAATTTTCATGTGCTACCTTTCAAAACTTTCAAATACTTCTCATTTTGTGCCACTGTTTTTAGCTCATGAGGACGTAGTGGTCGGAATTACTATCTTCCATATTAAATTAAGTACCCCTTGACTAGGCAGCTTCATCTGCTCGTCATTAATTTTGCATGAGAGCTAGTCAGACCATTGTAATCTAATTCTAAAAAGAAAAGAAAAAGACACTCCTCCATGGTATGTGATAGTTGGTGGGCACCCGATGGAATCAGTTAGCCATGGTTTGAGAAAGGAAAAAGATGGGGATGAGTGCCAAAGCTTTATAAAAGAGCACCAATGTGCCAAATTTTCAAAGAACTCGGAATCGCTCTCACTTGTTTATTATGGAAGATAGCAAGTCCCCATTGCCAGTCGTTGACATGAAACAACCACCTCTCAAAATAAATTTTTTATCTCTGTTTTATAAATGAAAAGCTCTAGCACATGTTAATCATTGCTTCCCTCTACGAAGGGCCTTTCACTACAAGAAATATGTTGACTAGCGACCCTCTAATTTTGTCACTGAATCGTCATAATGGTTGATTTATGACGATTTTATGATGAAAAAACGATCGTAAAAAACAGGGCGTCGTTGATTATCGAACGTGACGAATCTAATGAAATCGTCATAACCGTCTATAACAATATTGGACCGTCATAACTGTTATGACAATTCAATATCGTCATGGGCAGTTTGAGGAAGCCACATCAGCAATCCGATATGGCAGCCACGTGGCAGATATTATGACGATTTTGAATTGGTCGTAATTCAAAATCAGCCCGATCCATTTCGACCATCTACATGGGCCAAGCCCATTAATTCCAATTTTTCCTTGGCCTTGGGTTCATTTCACATTTGGGCCATAGCCTTTTTATGGCCTTCTTCCATTTTGGGTCTGGGCCTTTTATGGTGCAGTTCTTCTTGGGCTGGTCCCACTACTTAGATGGGTCAGGTCCAAGATGTCAGTTTCTATTTTCCTACTGGTCCCAGAGGTTTATTTCCCACGATTTGACAGCAGTTCAACACGAAATAATTATATCAGAACAAATGAATTGATAAAATATTTTGACTAGTTGAATGCCCGTGCGTTGCCACGGATTCTTAAAACGGTGTTTGCTCCAGTACAACCCCCTCTCCTAAACTCAGAAACAAGGACGACTCAGATCGCTCGATACCCCTTCAAAATTAAGGGTATGATGGTCTTTTAAATTAATTAGCGAATAATTAAGTTTATACTTAGCCCTGTAGAAAACCCGTATAGCCCAATTAATTTATATGGATTTGTACACTTATGTATATATACGTAATAGGCATATCGGCAGGAGCTGCGCCGTGGCGGAGTCGCCGACGCGAACCACAACGGACTGTCCGGTTCAGTACACGCCGGCCACGGGCGCGGCGCATGCACCTTGGTCGTACTTGGTGCGAGAGTGCGGTGCACAGCCGGCGTAGAGGCAAGTGAGACATGCAGCTCGGTGGTGCTCCCGGGATGCGCAGCCTGAACCCCAACATCACTTGGCCGTCGTCTTTCAAGTTTCCAAGGCCACTGGATCTGCTCCGGCATCGTCGTCGCTGGTTGGGCAAATCACAGTTGACCGATCGATGGATGTGGAGTACTGCCGTGCGTGTTGAGAGACATCAAATATGTGTTTACGAGCATCTCCAGGAAGTTGGGTTGCCAAAACGACTGTGGGTACTGGATATGCAAAATCTGTATACAATGTCTGACGTGGGGGATAAACAAATCAGCTTACACCAGTTTTCCTCTTCTTCCTGCTGCGGATTGGCGAGGGGGGGAGGTCAGACAACAACGGGAGGGCAACATGTCAGGCGATGCATCTACCCATAGTTCGATATGGCAATGGGATCACCTAACCTGCTGACGATGAGGCTTGTAGATGCGGCGGACGATGAGGCGGGAGATCACTTAGTGTAGATGCGGCGGACGATGAGGCGGGAGATCACTTAGTGGACGGCGGCTGCAGCAGCGATCGGCGCCGGTAAATGCGAGCAGTCTGTATGCGTGAGAGGCCGGAATACGGTATGTCTATACGTAGGCATACATGGTTTTGGATATGGGCCACAAAAAGGCTCTCTTAAAGCATGCATAAACACAATAGCTACAAAACACTCGGAAATCTGCTTTGGCACCCGGGTGCAGATAGTCTCGCTCCATGGGCCAACTATCGAGCGCCGCGTTGCTACTCCCGCGCGTATTTCCGGCTATATAGCGCATGTACAGCGATTTAAGGAACAGTGCTCCCGAAACAGACGGACGCATTAAATAAAGACGGTCTCGTTTCTGATTGGCCGGTCCAAGCAACTGGCCGCGTTCTGGACGAACGGAAGAAAAGCAAGGCCGTGTTCCGTACCCACCAGGCCAGCACCCTCCTTTTCTATTTAAGAGCCGCCCCATGAATTTAGGGTTCTTCTTCCTCTCAATCTGCTGCCTAGATCCTTGGCCTCTTCTTCCTCCCAATCTTCTGCTCAGGACAACAGCCCTTTCCCAATCTTACTTTTTTCGACACAATTTTCTATAACTGGGCCATAAACAATGCAATTCCTGTCACGGCCGGTCCTCTATTTTTATTCCTACAACAATTTAAATGCCAAATAATACTGAAGTCTTTGGTGACCAAGACATCAGGGATTCATTCACAACCCAGCCTTCCCAACACAGATCCATGACAATCACATATGATTTCGTCCTCCTCGACCAATGTAATTCTCTCTGATACGCTGACTGACTACTATTCACCAAATCAGTGCCACCACATGAGACCCCTGCCAATCGAGCCCCAAAAGAATAATTCTAACGGTCCTGCTTAGATCTTCAGCATGCTTCCGAACTTCTCTAGTCACCCGGTCTTCAAGGGCTAGGCCATCTCGGACATTTTCGTAAGGCGCAAGGTCTGCCTTGAACAAAGAAACTAACTTTTCATAAGCTTCAGAACTTGAGCCTCCGAGTCGCACCAGCTCCATGGCAAGTATGTACAGCGTGGAGTGCCTGTAGCTGTAAGTAACAGCTTTCCCTCTAACTTACCACTTTTGTCCTCTTCTCCTCATAGTCCTCGTCTGCATCACGAGCTAACTGGGGCCGCATGTATTGCTTAACAAACAAGTGCATAGGACATCCCCTCGGTACTTAAGTTTTCAGCAAGCTGGTTGCACTTTCACTCCTTTGTGTGCTTGTCATCTTCGCACAAAACACTCCCTTGAAATATGGTTTTGCCCACTTCCTCCTTATCTCGTAGAGCTGTGTTATGTATGGATGAGTTTGCAAGCTGTACTTCTCTAGCATTTCTTGCCAGGCAGCTTCGAACTCGTCCGGTGTCATCATGGTGTTCACCAGCTTGTGTAACTCTGCCTGGAACTCATTCCTCTTTGTGTACAATGGCCCGAGCGATTCCTTCGCTTTCTTCAGGACATGCCACTTGCACCACCAGTGCGCGGTGCTCAGCATGACATTCGCTATTGCTACCTCCATGGCTCGACATTGATCTGATAACAAAAAAAACCACCCCATCAAGTCAGATCCTCAGCTACAGTCATGCACTCAATTTTTAATTATGTCTTCTTTTAATTTCTACTAATCGCATACCTGTCAGTATAGTACGAGGTGGAGTGCCACCCATTATCCTGATGAACTGTGAAAACACCCACTCAAAACTATCAACTTGCTCGTCATGGACCACGACCCCTGCAAGGATAATGCTTTGGAAGTGGTTGTTTACACCCACAAACATACCAAACGGCATGTCATACAGGTTGGTCTTGTATGTTGTGTCAAATGTTATGGCATCCCCGAAGTACTTGTACTGTATCCGGCTAGCAGGCTAGCACCGGTTGTCCACATCAGATTCTTGATTCTGTTGTCTTCATCTGCTTGCACATGGAACATAAACTCTGGGTCTTTTGCGCCGAGTTCATCAAATGCTTCAATTGTTTTCCTGACATCATCATCAGCCTGCTCCTTGCTTAGTTTAACTCACAAATTTCTCAACGACCGCTTCGTGAATGGCACATTACCTTCATTGCCAAAGAAATCTGCATTATGCTGTACACTTTCCCGATGTTAACGTTATTATTCCTCAGCTGACGTGCCAAGTCTTTTGTTTACACATCTAAGTGCTTGTGTGATGTCCAGAATGCTTTTCACAGCAATTCTCTGTCATGGTGTGGTTGTGCTTTACCCTGTGCTCAGTTATGTACCACCCATTGTCACCTGTCCGAAGAAGCCTGATCATTGCTGGGCACTCGCACCGGCATGACTTTGTATTTTTGGCGGTTGGCTTCCCCTGAAATCACAATTTTTTTTCACAGAAAATGAGTATCCCATCCACGAGGACGGAAAATCACAAATAAGCAAACTCAAACTGACATTTTTTCACGAACTCACCGAGCAACCACACACTATCTCCTGCATGCACTTTGTCTTCTCAGCATTAAGCCGGTTCTTCCCATACCTAATGCCGAACCCATGCTCCCACGAGTAGAGGTTGTAGAAATCATAGGCCTCTCCCAAGGAATCAAAACTTGTCCCTAAGCACGGGTCAATGACTTCATCCCCTAGCTTCTCTGTGTACTCCCTGATCGTTTTCTCCAGAGCACTTTTCCTTGATGCGCACGGCGTCCTGTCTGGTGGCGCACGCCCCACCCGCACCCTGCAGGAGTTTTTCAAAAATTACTTGTACGAGCATGAATTCAATTGAACATTCTTGTGTTCAGACATAACAACACTCAGTTTTCACTGGGACATTAACCGTCAAATTACTTTTCAGTTACGAGTTGCCTATTATTTTTCCCAACTGACTACATCATAAACCCAATATTGTTAGGTTGATCTCCAGGACCGAGTCCAACGACTCGATCCACCCTTGCTCACGCGCCCTGATCGGGGGCGCCCAACCGCTTGATGGTTGGTGGGCCCCTGTCGCCAGCGCCATATAAAGAGGTGGGGGGCCGGACGCACACGGTACGAGGTTCACCGTGCGCCGCAGCCCCCCACCGATACGACCTACCGATCTAGGTTAGGCGTCTTGGCCGACGGGAAGTTCCACCGAGCCGCCACTCCCTCACCGACGCTAACACCGTCGTCTCTCTCGATGGCCACCGGCTCGAGTTCCTCGAGCCCATCAGCAGGTTAACCCTTCTCCCTCTCAGATCTCTCTCTCTCAGTGCATCACCAATTTCTTTAGAGAGAATCACTACCGTGATTAGTTTAGCCTAGAGTCTAACAAATATGCCTTAACAAATAATATCGAAATCTCCAGAGCACGAAATCTTACATCTGCCGACCTCTGCTCAGAACACATAAGCCTCTGATGTCTGATCAGGGGCAATAAAAAAACAACATAAGTGCCATCCTACACACGCAAGACAGATAAAATCACACCTAAATGATTCTGCTCATTGCAGAAGCCTGAAGCTCATAGGACGCATGTTATCTAATCGCAGCTCAAAACACCGGTCGTGCACACAGGCCACATTTTTGTAATTTTTCCGGTCAATTTGCTCTTGCATTACCGAACCTCTGGTGATTTCAAGAAGGGACAGTTCAATTTCACAAAAAAATCCCAAAATTAGCGTACCTGTTTGTCTATCCCGGAGAGTTCGGGTCGCCCTTCCCAGGCGCTGTGGCTGAATCTGCCTGAGCGTTATCATCCGGGCCGCCACCACACCAACCGCCATGACGATGCCCACGACGGACTGCTCTGCCTCCACCGACCCAAGATGACTGGAGTGGCTTGCTTCTCCTCCCCGATGGCACCTTCGTTGGAGGCAGGGGATGCGCCTCGTATATGGGCAAACTGGATATTCACCGAAAGATGCTCTCAGGCTAAGGAACAGCGCTCAGATAAAAGCAATCTCGAGCAACACGAAATCGCAATGGGGATGACGAACCTGTCGATTGGATCCAGGGGAAACTCCGCCGCTCCTAAGTCATTAGGCCCCCATCCGTTCTCCGCCGCCGCCTCCCACGCACCGCCGACGCTCCCCATGAACGGGGCGCACGAGTCGCCGAAACCTGAAGATTTCGCCCGCCCACGGCTATCTTCTAGCTCTGTTCTCGCGATTTTTCCCGATGGATTTTGCGAGTGTATTTCGACTTGAGCGGCGGGGGAGAGAACTCGGTGCATCCCGGTCCAAGAAGCCGCCGCACAAATGTTCCGTGGGTCCACTCCGTCAACTCTTTCTCGGTCGTGTCTAGCTGCGGGCCAGGCATACGGCGGGCGTACGGTATTTCTTATTTTAGATAGCTCGCCCGCAACAGTCGAATGTCAGGATCGCTAACACACGTGTTTTCCTGTGCGGTCCAGATATCGGGAGCATCTGGACCCGGGAGTCAAAACTGCCCTCTACAAAACACTTGCATGGTTACAGAAATATAAAATCTACTCCGTCCGTCCACAATTGTAAGTCGCGGAACGAAACGCGGTCACATTTTCGTAGTTCACCGAAAATCGTGGTTTTCCTATTTTACCCCCAGTGTTGACCGACCGACACGGTCTTCCTCCTCCGTCCCGTCTCGCTGCACTTCCTCCTGGCTCCCGCTCCCTCGCGGCTGCCCCGGCTCCCTCGCCGCCTCCTCTCTCTCTCGCCGCCGTCGCCCTCTTCTTCTCGCTCCCAGCACGAAACCCCTCTTTCTATAGCTCTCCGCCCGCGCTAGCCATGTAGAGGCAAAGGTCACATATTTATGCGGTGACGATGGATTTTCATGCAGCAGCGCTTGATCTGCAAGCGGCGGCGTGGGATCCACGTGCTGTGGCGGGATCTGCTCTCCTACGGCGAGAATCTCGACATACACCTGCGCCTGAGGAGAGGCGTGCTACTGCTCCTGGGAGCTGGCAACCGGCGACGAAAATTCCGGAGCGATCGCCGATGGTCGACGATCTGTTGCTAGATGGGCCCCGGCGTGTTGGTGCCCCTGGGCTGGCAACCGGCGATCTGCGGCCGGCGAGGAGAATTCCGCGAGAGATCAGCGGCGGCCGATGATCTGCTGCTTGGCGGGGGACAGCGACCGGGGCCGACGAGAAGAATTCCGGGAGAGGGCCGGCGGCCGCCGGTCTGCTGCTGGGTGAGGGACGGCATGCTGCAGTCGGGGGCCGGCTAGGCCGATTCCAGGAGAGATCCGCCCCCAGCAGATGACCGATTCCAGGCAAGCACGCGAAGAAGAATCGGGAAAAAGCAATTCTGATTCTAATTCAACATTAACGATCGGGGGTAAACACGTAAATTGCACCTATTTCGGTCGCTGTCGCAAAAACGTTCCGCGACTTACAATTGTGGACGGAGGGAGTATTAAAATTATGACAACTGATCATTACATCAATATGCGCGATGAACATTGCTCAATGATTTAATGTGTGTAAAGAGATGTCGCATTATTACATTTGTCGCAGTGAACACAAAAAAATATGCTTATGGAAGTCATAAGTTGGTCCTATCGTATAAAGTCTGGCAAGCTAAAATTCATCTAATGCTTAGTTATCTTCTTAGGTATTAAGGTGTGGCGTGAACTGAAACATGCTTTATCTGAAATGCCACATGTGAACAAACACAGGAAATGAAGCCATATGAACAAACGTGTCTAGCCTTAGAGTGAATAATGAAGCATACTACAAAACTGAGATCAGTATACTTTTATCATAAACTTACTTGTATTGTGCCCAGCAGAGAGGCTATTTGTAAACATAAATGCATGTAAATATTCACGTAGTATAAAGCAGTAGACATCGAAAACTCTCTTTAGAGCCCGAGCTACATGTAGCTCGTTATTTGGGCCATCCATATGCAAAGCGATGGGTGAAGCAGTTGTATTCGGTTGGTGTATTCCATACGTATTTTATGCTTCTTTCACTACAGAAATTCAAACAGTGACACCATCATCTGACAGTCACGTGCATCACGGCGCACGACCTCTACAAGATTCAGTGCGTCTACAGCGAGTTAGGGTGTGTTTGGTAGCCTGTCTCATCTCAGAAAGACTTTCTCATCTCAGCTAAGCTCACCTCAGCCAAGCTGCCTTTAGATTTTTTGATGTGTTTGATAGCCCGCGTGTGTTCAGCCATGCCGTGTTCAGATGTTGTTTG
Organism: Dactylis glomerata; assembly: GCA_007115705.1. Classification (NCBI taxonomy): domain Eukaryota; kingdom Viridiplantae; phylum Streptophyta; class Magnoliopsida; order Poales; family Poaceae; genus Dactylis; species Dactylis glomerata. The sequence goes on along the minus strand of QXEO01001278.1, from coordinate 1,988,596 downwards.
GTGCGTGCACATGTCCAGAGATGATTTAGATCTAGTTTCTTACACAGAAGACCTTCTATCAGAAATTAAAACTGCAAATAGGTCCAACTTTCTTACACACAAGCCCTTGAATAGAAAAGGAAAACGCAATCGGGTTCTCTGGCTGGCGGCTTTGGGGCTGGGCGCTGCCGCCGGTGTGATTCGAGGCCAGCGAGCTGGTCACCGGTGCAGACTGGGGGCGGGGAGGCTCGCTGCGGTGCAGATCGGGGCGGAGCCGGCGTCAAGGAGGCGGTGCCGTGCAGATCGGGGCGGGTCTAATGCTGCAGATGGGTGGCGGCCATGTGAGCTTCAGGAGGCGGCGATGGCTCCCTTCGGTGGCGGCGCGACCGCGCGAGAAGGCTGCGCTGGTGGCGTGTCCGTCGTGGCGGCGCTTAGGGACGTGAAGGTCGGCCGAGGCGCGCACGGAGGTCGCCGCCGTCGGACGAGGCGTGCGGGGCTCGGGACAGAGACGGTTACGGGGAGGACTGGCCTGCTCGATGGGTGCGGAGCGGTGACCCCTGACGGGCTGGCTCGCTCGCGCGGGGGCCTTTTTCGGGGCGAACTCAGCCCTGCCCGGGTGCGAAGCTCGATTTGGCTGAGAGACGTTTTTCGTGCGAGGTGGGCACTGCCCAGTCGGCCCGACCCGACCTACCAAACAGCAAAAGGTGGAAAAATGGGTGAGATGGGAAAATCTGAGTCCGCCCGGTCTACCAAACACACCCTTGCTCTCCCTCAACGACCAGCCCATATTCGAGATTCAGCCTTCTTTAATTGGTAAATAAGATTACCGTACCAAGATTAGCATTAGTCCTCACGATTTAGCTCAAAGTTTCTCTATCCAGATATTACTTATCAGTCCATTCAGCAACGATCACAAAATTACCCCAGATTTAAACACTGATTACATTGCATGCTGATTAAGCATGGCATAGCCTGAATCCAAGGAACTCTCCGATGCATCACAAAATATAACAAAATCACGAAATTTGTTTAAACAAACACTGAAGAAATTTTATTACAAGAAACAAATGCACTAATTAGTCACAAAAATTCGGGATCTGAGATGTGAAGTCTATCAAAATTTCGAACTAAAATATGCACACCACAAATGTGATGAACAGGAAGACTGGCAAAATTATAGCCTCAAGTCTCCCGGTCTGAGGAGCTTATTTGGGGAAACAATTACCACGATCTGCAGTACAGATGAAAGATCAAAGGAGATCAGATCGATTTAATAAATCTGCGCAACCAAAGAACCAAAAACAATGAGGAAAGGGATTTTCTGGAAGTACTTGGGAATGCACGGATTGATCACAAATTTGCTCCCGGTGAACAAGATTATTATTAGATCTGTCAAACCGAAACAAAAAATCCTTACCAAAATATAGATCGAAAAACAAGGTTTCACCAAATCGGGACTGCCACCGTCGGCTAGGACGATGCCTCTGCGCCACCGGATTTGTGCCTCCAGCTCGTCGGAGCGGGGAGGCCGGCTACCGACATCCCCACCATGCCTCTCCGCTGCTTCCACTATTCATCGAACCGGTCTGCTGGGCACTGCTCAGCTGCGACGGCACCGGACTCCCTCGCAAAGGAGCGCTGCTCCGAGCCTCCGATGTTCTGGAGCAACTCGCCTCGCCTGATCTGCTCCGGGTAGTCCCCGACGAACATTGCCCCGACGCCGCTAGGGAGAGAAGGACAGGAGCGGTGAACTGTGAAACAGACGAGGGAAGAGAGAGAAATTGCATCTGTGCTCAGCTTAAGTATGGTGCATGTGAACAGTACGCTATGTATAATCCCTGTATTTCCTTGGTACAGATTCCGGAATTCATATTCATTTAATGTAATGTCACACATCCGCCTGCAATTGGATCGCTGGGATACCGAGCTATGTGTAGCTCGGCCTCCAAATGTCCAATGATATATTGTATTCTTGACTTTGCATAACTCGGTACATATGGTATGGATTTTTAACTTCTGCAAAGATCTAGGGCATGGCCATTCTTATCGCCTTTGGTATATTTTCGCGAAGCTGTGACAAGATTCATATTGCCTTCGGCAAAGGAGGGTTACTAATAATCACCCCAGGTCAATATGAAAATCAAAAATATCTGCCAAATTATATTAAATAAGATTTCTTTTCTCACATGGAGCGATTTCTCTTTCTTCCCTGATGCAAAGATTGAATTGTATGATCTTTGGTATCAGATTGCCAACACCGCAAGAAATCTTGATATGATCTTTCTAAAAGATTGAAATATACTACACTTGACTATTGATTAGGCCCTTAGTGTCTTGTCCTCAAGGGCCGCCATGACGCAGTCCTTCAAAAACAAACTTATTGTCACATCCAAACTATCATTCCATAAGTAAGCTACAACCGTTGAATTGAGAATGAGAAGGATCCTGAGTTCCTGACACTAAGAAGGGTTGTAGCAGTATGCGGATGGACAACACTGAAGGCACTGTCGAGGAGGTAGATATTTGCGTCGATGTAGACGGTCATTGCTTAGCTGAATCATCTACTTCTGGCCTCCGCTCGTGTTGAGGCCTCTATGTCCATCAGGTCGGCATGAGAAAAATTCTGCATGTCCTTGCTCAGCATTCAACACCTGACGGCCCTCTACTACCCTCCACTGTTCATTGTCTCCCTGAAGAGTGTCCGCTCTGGATCCACGACGTCTGCAAAACAGCGATTGAGCCAGACAACGCCACCTAAGTAAGGAACATAGATGGAAGAGAAGAGCAGTTTCGTCGGGAAGATGATAAGTTCGTCATTCGATAAAATCTTGCACAAATTTTTGAAGTCGGTTCAATGGCATTCTCTATGCGAGCTAAAAATCATAGGATTACAGACGGGGATCGCGAACTAAAATAAACGCAGCAACTAAATGCAGGAAGTATTATTTTACCTGAACCAAGGTTTCCTGGACTCCTGGAGCCCGATCCATCTTGTCACTCTCCATCCCTGCGGCGTCGGCCTCTTCCAGGACCATCCTCTTCGGTTCTTCCTCTCCAAACCTCTTCTCGGTGACCCCAATCCTGGGGGAAGAACCTCCGATCTGACCCGAACGGCGTGTACTGCCTATACTGCCATGGGAACAATCGAGAATAGGTCGAGCGGGACGGCATCCGCGGCGTGGGGACCTCGGGCAGGTGGCATCTCGAATGGAGTATACTCAACGACGGTGGAGCCTTCTAGGTCGAGAAGCCCGCCGCCTGGGTGCCGTGGATTTGGCGCCGGACGGCAGGAGCAGGGCGGCGACATCCTCGCGATGGGCAGGGGAGAGGCGTCCTGGAACACGGCAACGTCGAGGATGACGACGTCCTCGACAGTACAGGGTAGCTAGGGCGGCGTCGTCCTCGATACTACAGGACAGGGCGACATCGGCAATGTTGGGGACGGTCGGCAGCACTGGCTGGCCTCCGGGCTTGACGGTGGGGAATTGACTATGTGCGGGGGCATTGGAGAGGGAGCCGCGGAGAGGGAGCCGCTAGGATTGGAAATGTTTATTAATTAGCCCTTTAATTGTGCAATAATTCTTGATTTTTTGCGATTGTTTTTTGAGATCTTGCCTTTTATTTCTGCGGGCCATGTGGCATCTAGATTAAGAACGACGGTTCGGATGTGTCCAGCGTTCGCCTAGTTTTTGTCAGGGGTAAAACAGGAAATTAAATGATGTATGTCGAGTTGGTGGCTTCACCACCAACTCGAAACCAATAGTAAAGATAAGAGCCATAACTAAGTCTGTTACAATATTTCCACAAATCACATCTTTACAATAACAACACAGGCTGCAACTGAATATAGCACAATATGTAAACACCGCATGACCATAGCGTACAGCAGGCAACATCTATAATCTGTAAAAGAACCGAAAGCATAGCACCCAGCCAGACTCGCTCCCAACCTCCAGGTCCCCTTGCTGCTGCATCATCAGTAGATGCCTTCACTCCACCAGCAAGTGGTTCCAACTGATAGAGAAACAAGAACGATATCAGCAACTTCATCTTCCAACTACAAAAATGTTATCAGAGTAAAATAAAAACGAAAAATAAGTTCTAAATGATACCTGCAACTTCAACTACAAATTACACAAACCACACGGGGAGGATAACTAAGATGACACAGACAGCATATATAACTAGATGAGAAGGAAACAAATTCAAATGTGGAGAACACCAAGTTCACTCTATAGGAGCACCAATGATGTTAGTTTATCAAGTATGTTCTATGATAACTTTGCATGTTTTACTTCAAACACAAGCAACAGATTATTATGACATAAGTCGCAGAGCCAAAGTAACCAAAGAGGAAAACCATTCATTGCTAACGTTCAGTACTGGAATGATCTTTACCGCATGCAAAACCATCCATTGCTAGACATGCATCAACTCCTCCAGTTCTAATCAACTTTCGGCGCTCCAACATGCACACAAACAAACATGACAACGAACAAATTAAACGAGATATTGCATAGCCAGAGTGAAGCACTAGCTATTCAAGGACACGCATTAGCAAATTGCAATCTGCTTATACCACACAATGAATAGCCAAATATTTTTGGATACAAGAACATGTTAATAGTCAGCATGCATCAACAGTGCTATCCATAAGGTTAGCTGACATAATGAACACAGACAGAGCACGGTAAGATTCTTCAGGACAAATTTAATAGAATCAAATTTCTACCAAGGGCTAAACATCAGCCACTGACTGCTAGATTAAATAGTTGGTGCTGATTTTGCATGTTCCAACATAAAAGATTTGTGGCAATCATAATACAGAGCACACCCGGAATTTTGGCCATCTTCACCAAAGCACTAACCTGATGTCACCAGCACAGGAGCTCACATTCCCCTTTACACAACCTACACCACAGATAAAAGCGACCAGGAACAGCAGAACATAATACACATCAGCATATATAACCACTAGGCCGAAACAGCTAGTACATTCATACTAATGTGTTCATTATCATCAGTGATAGAACTCTTCATTAATGGCAGCAGAGATATGAAACAACAGTAACAAAGATGCTTATTAACTAGCACTCAAAGGTACATGTACTACTTTAGGAAAAGCATGACTTGAACATTGAATTAATATATCGGATATGACCAACTACTATAACAGTTAAAATATACTTGGTAAGGGTCTTCAGTTCCAATAATAAAAATGCCAAGATATAAAAAATGCATTTACTTATACGGCCACTACTATTATATTATAGTTAGAAAGGCAGTACTGAATAGAAAGCACCGACTGATAGAAAGGCAGTACAGAATACACTTGATTGCTGTCTATACAGTTTACAAACACAAGTACATGATACCCTAGTTCGATTGCTATCTATACAGTTTACAAACACAGGTATCTATTAAATTAACATACATAAATTTCATAAATAATAATTGATTGCACCTTAAGTATTAACTAAACAATATGGAGTACAATCTAATGGTAGGAAAACAGGCCCCTAAACGAACAACTTGTAAATGTCCTTGCCTCTCATCTGGTTACCTATGCAGATCCAAATTCATCTGCTTACTATTCTGGACACTAGAAGGCAGGGCAAAGCCTGTTTTCAGAACTTGGAAACTTAGAACAACATTCAATCTGCTCCAATAATTTAGAAATGATAACAACATTCAAAAGAGCTCCAGATTTAGATTTCTCTTAATAATGCATGATCTGTTACAGAATTATGCAACCAAAGAGATAGGTAGTAAGGAAAATAACAATCGCAAGACTAAGGAGTTTCTTAGCTCCCTTAAGTGACAATAATGTCCTGATGCATAACATGAATGCTATGTATTCGTGCACAACTTTATTGATTTCACATTCCCACGCTCAGACTCTACCAGCAAGGCCATTTACCTGTTGCAGAATCATGGGCTTGTTGGCAAAATTAACAAGGGGCTTTTGGGGAAGCTGCGCGTGACAGGCCGGAGGCGAGTCCCAAAGCCTCCGACGAGGTCCAGTGCTGAAACATGTAAAGAATATGTTCTCTTTGAGTCATCGTTGCAGTGGATATATAATATCAATAGAAGCAGTTGACAAATGGTGATCGGCAAGTAGACATGTAATAGTGCCAGTAGTAGACCGTAGCATGGCAGGTAAAAAGGTGAGCTAAGCGATCACAGTGGCTTTATTGGAAAAAATAGAAAAATGGAAAGTGAACATATACGGTTATGCCCTGTAGTCCTATATGCATTACTATACTGTTACAGTAAAGTTTGATCCTGAAAAAATAGAGACAGATTGTCGATTTATTTCAGCAATGGGGAAATTACCCCGGTTGCCGCAAAGTTTTGCCCAATCGAAAGCAGCCTGTTCATCCACTGTAACTAACTTTGATGATCATGCAACCAGCTCTTTTGATCCAAGGATTAGTTACTGCCGCATGTATGCATAGCGCACCAGCCACCAAGCAAGCAAAAAATAAGTTCGATGCAAAGATCGTTTCATCTACATACCTTGCGCCCTTGGATTCCGAATTGGTAGAGCTTGATCCCGCTGCGCCTTAGGAACCGCGCTCTTGTGTCACAGGCTCACGGCCAATCAGGCAGGATGAGCGCCTTCATGCAGAAGCACGCACCGGTCTTCTCCCTCCCCTGGTCCCTGCTGACCACACATCAGAAAAAATTCAAATCACGCTCGCACATACGCGGAATTGATTTGCGGCCTGCGGGGGCGACATATCAGTTCGAGAGCGCCCGACACGAGACCCGATTGGAGAGGCGAGGTGGATCGGAAGACAAATTGGAGGAGAGACGAGATTACCTGGATCGAGGAGGAGGAGGCGACGGAAGGCGGTCTAGATGCGGAGCGCGGCCCACTCCTGCCTGATGACGCGGAAGTCCCTGGGCGTGGCGCTTCGTGGTTTGGTTCCGCCGTTCCCAAAAGTGCTCGTCGTCGGTGCCTCTCCACATATGCTTGCAGCCCACCGCCGTGGGAGGCAGATGATTGGGGTTTCTGGCCGGCGAGCACGCCTTCCTCGCCGGGTTTCTGGCTAGGGTTTCTGTTGGAGGATCGCAGTTTCGTGGTTTCGTGAGGTGGAATAGAGAGAGGGCAGGGAGGGGGGTCCGAGGAGACGGTCGGCGTGGCTAAAAGTGGTCGAAGTCAGCCGGGATCTGGCCGGCGGCGGAGGTGGAGGAAAGGGGAGGAGGGAGGAGGCGCTCTGAGATGGGGGTCAGCGGGTCGGGCTAGGGTTTCTGGTTTTGTTCGATATAGGTGGTGGAGCTCCGGCAGGTGGACAATTTTGGCCGTTGGATGGACGTCTCTGGACGGTTGTGGCGTGCTCGGTGGGGTGATCCCTGGGTAGTTTGGATCTGTTGTCTGATTGGCTGAAAATAAGTGTACACATATTGAAATTTGACTATCTATCTAAACTAATAATACGGTGTGAGGACGTGATGGTTAAAAACCGTGGGACATCAAAAAACCGCTGGTCTATTTTCGTACGTCAAAAAAGTCATCTCATCTGTGTGTGTGTTTCTCCGTCGTTCCTGGCTTCGTCCGTAGACTTCGTATGCCACCGCTCAGCGTACGAACTCGATTCTATCTGGGATCCAATCGGCCGCCTGCTCCTACCAACGCCACCTGACATCCTGACCTCATCTGATACTGTCGTCGAGGGCTTGACCTCCCCTACCCGAGCCCTCCTGCGTGGCCGCAGTGGACGATATGGACGATGGCGACTCTCGCCGACGCCCACGCTAATCCAGGTCCAACTCCCCTGGTTCCCGCGTCGGTCGCGCCGCCGCTTTGCCGGTTAGACTCAGGAGGAGCTCCGGCCGTGGCGTTTGGCGCGGTGGCTCCATCAGGCCTCCTGGCTTTGTCCACGAAGCTCCTCGACGCGTCCTGCGGCTTTTCTAGAGCTAGGGCCAACATGGTCGGGAGCCCGGGAAGAAGAAGCCGGCAACGCCGGGTGCCGACGCCTGCTGCATCTCCGGCCAGGCCACTCGCGTGCTTCGCTACCAACGTCAGCGCGAGATTCTCTGCTGATGGGGGAGCCGGCAACCTCCGCGGCCTGCTCACGTAGGGCGACTTTGCGGGCGACGACGCCCTCACCCAGATGAAGTTATCTGTCCTTGTGGTCAGGCTCAGCTCGGACATGGACAAGACCAGGCGATGGTAGGAAAACCTTGGACAATTGAAGATAGTCAAGCTAAAGTTAGGCATAGCAGTTGAAGCCAATACAACGCAAACTGAAGCGTTCTGGGAAGCGAGTCACGTTGTAGCGGAAAGGGCATTATTCAGGTTCTGCTGGAGACCGACTTGGTGAACCACTCCTCCGATCAAACTAAATAACTTATGGTGTTAGCCTATAATTTGCATATTTTGGCATGTTGATTGGGAGCATTTTCTGAAATTTTTGTTGATCATGCAGCATTTGCAGTGAAAGGGCAACTGGAATAGAAGAATCGTTGGTAACAACTATTGAAAGATTTGAGTGAGAAATTTAAGATGATTTAGCATGAAGTCTTGGTTTGTTTGTTATTTACAACAACCCTTCTGAATTGAGCATGGGGTACTCGATGCGCCAATGCTTTATTTTGCCTACACGCCGTAAAATCAGAGCACCTTTCACAAAAATAGTAATCAGAGGACGAGAGTTTATTCGTCTATAGGTTACATTGATACAGACTTGGTGGCCGTGTGCATACTGGCTATTCTTTTCACGGACGCAATGAAGGCTATAACAACAGCATGGAGGAACTACAACTACGGCGACTTCAGGGCATCGCCGGGTTCCGAAGAATGATGCTAAAAGGAGGTGTTTATAGTACTTAATAGGCATGTATCAATAAACGGATTCATTTCTCATGCTTGCATCATCTATACAACAATATCATACATATATACCGACGGAATAGTTCGAAGATAAAGACCAACTAAATCAAGGACCGTTACTTGGCTTAGACTACTATGGTGATGTTGCTTCATTGATCAAATTTTCAGTAGTGAAATTCTCCAAGGCCTAGGAAAATTTTAACAAATAAATTCATTGCAACGAATGGAACTATTTGCTACTGACAATAAATCACCCGCAAGAAAATAAAATTGAAAGTCATGTGGCTATCTGACGTGAATTTTCATGCATATGTTTGTATTTACGGTAAGAAAATACTTGAATAGACCATAGCAACGCAGGGGCAATCAGCTAATATTTGGGCACAATTCACAATTCACCAGTTTTTTAGGTACACAAGTATCTATTTTATCGGAATCTCTACTAGATGTAGTGCTGACAGAAATCTATGAAGTGTAGATTATATCACTATGCTATCAAGGGCGGATACAACGTTGTGCCATGAAGTGCAGATATATCGTGGTGCCATGAAGTGCATATATATCGTAAAAGCATAGTTAAAATGTTTCCTTATCTATAAAATGGAATATAATAGGTAATAAGTAAAAGTGAAAACGCCAAATTTAAGGTTGTAACTCCTTCCGCATCAAAGTTATCCATGCCTGAAATCTGGATTTGCGGCGAAACACGAGATTCACAGCATCGCAGTCGCGGCAGGAGGAAGGCAAACTCAACTGATGCGGGCGGTGTCCTCCCGACCATCGTGGAGCAGCGCAGCGACGTCCCTGCGTATCTTGCGCATCTGCGCCTCCCACCGGTTCCGCATCAACTTCATCCGCGCACTGATATGTCTCAAATGTATCTATAATTTTTGATGCTCCATGCTTGTTTATACAACATTTGCTTTGTGTTTTGTTACACTTCGTGGCATTTTTATGCATTTTCCGGACCTAACCTATTAACGAGATGCCACAATGCCAGTTTCATGTTTTCTGTTATTTTTGTGTTTCAGAAAAGCTACACAGGAAATATTCTCAGAATTGGACGAAACAAAAGCCGAACCTCCTATTTTTCCAGACACGAGACGAAGTCCGAAGATGAGACGGAGGGGGTGATACGTCTCAAACGTATCTATAATTTTTGATGCTCCATACTTGTTTTTACACTATTTGCTTACTGTTTCGTTACATTTCGTGGCACTTTTATGCATTTTCCGGAACTAACCTATTAACAAGTCGCCACAGTGTCAGTTCCCTGTTTTCTGCTGTTTTTATGTTTCAGAAAAGTTACACAGGAAATATTCTCGCAATTGGACAAAACCAAAGCCAGTCGCCCAGAATTTCACCGAAGCTTCCAGAGAACCGAAGAGAAGACGGAGTGGGGCCACGAGGGCCCCACACAACAGGGCGGCGTGGCCAGGGGCTGGGCCGCGCCCCCTATGTGTGAGGGTGCCTCGGTCCACTCCTGACGATGCCCCTTCGCCTATAAAGACCCCCCGACAGGAAAAACCTAAAGACCCGATCACTTTTCCAGAACACATCGTGATCCGCCGCCGGCGTCGACCCGAAGATCGGCAGGGTCCAGAAGCTCTTCCCGGCACCCTGCCGGAGAGGGGAATCGCCACCGGAGGTCTTCTTCATCGCCATGCTTGCCTTCGGAGCGATGAGTGAGTAGTCTACCTTGGACTATGGGTCCATAGCAGTAGTTAGATGGTTGTCTTCTCCACCATGTGCTTCATGTTTAAATCTCATGAGCTGCCTTACATGATTGAGATCACCGTTATGTAATTCTACATGTTGTGTTTGTTGGGATCCAATGAATATTGGTGTTATGATTGAGTTGAAGTACTGAATTTTATCTTTTGTTATCTCTATGGTGTTTATGATCTTGCATGCTCTCCGTTGTTAGTAGCTATCTTGGCCGAGTAGTTGCTAGTGACTCCAAGAGGGGGTATTTATGCTCGATAGTGGGTTCATGCCTCTATTTAATCTGGGGGAGTGATAGAAACCTCTAAGGTTGTAGATGTGCTGTTGCTACTAGGGGAAAACAACATTCATATGCTCGAGGGCATATGCTTTGTTTACATTACACACTTTGCTTAATGCAATTATCTGTTGTTCGCAACTTAATACTTGTGGAGTTCTCGGATTGATTCGCCACAAGTGGATTATTAGTCATAGATGCAGTTGGATGGCGGTCTATGTATCTTGTTGTAATGCCCAGAGTAAATCTCATAGTTATCCTCTCGACATATGCATGTTGTCTTTATTCTATCAATTGCCCAACTGTAATTTGTTTACCCAGCATGTATTATTTTATCTTATGGAGAGACACCACTAGTGAACTGTGGACCCCGGTCCTATTTCCTTTATATTGCTATCACTTGTTTACTTTACTCGCACTGTTTACTTTACTCGCATATTACTATTACTTTCCACTCGATACGCTCATACCCTTTGTTTCAAGCAAACCGGTGAGATTGACAACCTCATTGTAAGTTGGGAACAAAGTATTTGCTTGTGTTGTGTGCAGGTTCCACGTTGCTACTGGTTGAAGACGTGCTAACAAGTTATCATTAACGGCGCCCTTATTAGAGCATCACGCAGCTAGTGGGCATCACCTTCAGTCGTATTTCGTCCTCCTACTGGATTGGTAACCTTGGTTTCTTACTGAGGGAAAAACTTGCTGCTATATTCATCACACCTTGCTCTTGGGGTTTTCCAACTGGCCAGGCATTTTTACTTCATCAACTCGGCTCCATTAAGTTTTTCTGGCGCCGTTGCCGGGGAGGAAGAAGACTTCTGCGAGGGGAGTTTTCGCACGCACATCCTTTACTTTGTTTATTGTTTTGCTTTACTTTATTTTTACTTGCATCGTTTTATCAAAAACCCAAAAAAATTAGAATCCTTGGTAGTTGTTATTTTTTTACTATTAGTCATTATGTTGTTCCCTAAGTACGTTCTGGAGGACCTCTCAGTAGGTAGTGGTTCAATTATTGGAAAAAGTAACATTGAGGAGTTCTTTAATCATATTAGTATGCATAAGGATATTGAGGAAAAGTCTTTGGTTGAGCTTGCTCCTAGTATTGAAGTTGCTTCTGCTTATTTAATTCACATGTTGGAAGCTAGGTTTGCTAGCCTTAATCCTTTTATGCAACACATGTTCCTTAAGCTTCATGAAATTGAGGATCCTAAAAAGAAAGCTTTTATCTTGGAAACTTTGCGCTTAGAATTTAGAGATGTTTGATGCGTGGTAAATGACCAGCCCGTTGGAAACCCCAAGAGGAAGGTGTGATGAATATAGCAGCAGATTTTCCCTCAGTTAAGAAACCAAGGTTTGTCGATCAGGAGAGAAGAGACAAACGACTGAAGATGATGCTTGCAAGCTTCGCGACAGCTCTGGACAATTTATATATGGCGCCTCGTCCAAGCTTTGCTTTGCGAGCAACAACGTGGAACCTGCACACAACACAACCAAATACTTTGTTCCCAACTTGCGATGAGGTTGTCAATCTCACCGGTTTGCTTGAAACAAAGGGTATGAGCGTATCGAGTGGAAAGCAGTGAAAGTATGCGAGTAAAGTAAACAGTGCGAGTAAATTAAACAGGTGATAGCAATATGATGGAAATAGGACCGGGGTCCACAGTTCACTAGTGGTGTCTCTCCATAAGATAAATAACACATGCTGGGTAAACAAATTACAGTTGGGCAATTGATAGAATAAAGATAAACGTGATATGTCAAGAAGATCACTATGCGATTTACTCTGGGCATTACAACAAAATACATAGACCGCCATCCAACTGCATCTATGACTAATAATCCACTCACGGGGATATCATCCGAACACCCCATGAGTATTAAGTTGCGAACAACAGATAACTGCATTAAGCAAAGTGTGTAATGTAAACAAAGCATATGCCATCGAGCATATGAATGTTGTTTTCTCCCTAGTAGCAACAGCACATCTACAACCTTAGAGGTTTCTGTCACTCCCCCAGGTTAAATAGAGGCATGAACCCACTATCGAGCATAAATACCCCCTCTTGGAGTCACTAGCAACTACTCGGCCAAGATAGCTACTAACAACGGAGAGCATGCAAGATCATAAACAACATAGAGATAACATAAGATATATTTCAGTATAGCAACTCAATCATAACACCAATATTCATCGGATCCCAACAAACCAAACATGTAGAATTACATAACGGTGATCTCAATCATGTAGGGCAGCTCATGAGATTTAAACATGAAGCACATGGTAGAGGAGACAACCATCTAGCTACTTCTATGGACCCGTAGTCCAAGGTAGACTACTCACTCATCGCTCTGGAGGCAAGCATGGCGATGAAGAAGACCTCCGGTGGCGATTCCCCTCTCCGGCAGGGTGCCGGGAAGAGCTTCTGGACCCTCCCGATCTTCGGGTCGACGGCGGCGGCGGATCGCGATGTGTTCTGGAAAAGTGATCGGGTACTTAGGTTTTTTTCGTCGGGGGTCTTTATAGGCGAAGGGGCATCGTCAGAGGTGGACCGAGGGGCTCTCACACATAGGGGGTGCGGCCAGGGGCCAGGCCGCGCCGCCCTGGTGTGTGGGGCCCTCGTGGCCCCCCTCCTACTCCTCTTCGGATCTCTGGAAGCTTCCGGGAAAAATAAGACTTCAGGAACTTGTTTCGTCCAATTCCGAGAATATTTCCTGTGTAGCACTTCTGAAACACAAAAACAGCAGAAAATAGGGAACTGGCACTGTGGCGACTTGTTAGTAGGTTAGTTCCGGAAAATGCATAAAAGTGCCACGAAGTGTAATGAAACAGTAGGCAAATGGTGTAAAAACAAGCATGGAGCATCAAAAATTATAGATACATTGGAGACGTATCAAGCATCCCCAAGCTTAACTCCTGCTCGTCCTCGAGTAGATAAGTGATAACAAAAGAATAATTTTTTAGGTGACATGCACCTACACAATCTTGATCATATATGTAAGCATTTGTGAGCTGGGATCAAAGAACTTAAAACATGGGCATGAAAGATATAATCTTGACAATAAAAACTTAGCAACCATGTTATAACATGCAAATGAACACAAACAAAAGATCATGAAAATGAAACAATGAAAGTCAAACGTGTGTTCAAATCATAAGGAAAAACATACAAATGGTTTTCATCTTGTCCTTCAAAGAGAGCAAAACATAAATGCATAGGACTGATGTCTACACACGCTTCTGTTCTTGTAGACAGTGTTGGGCCTCCAAGTGCAGAGGTTTGTAGAGCAGCAGCAAGTTTCCCTTAAGTGGATCACCCAAGGTTTATCGAACTCAGGGAGGAAGAGGTCAAAGCTATCCCTCTCAAACAACCCTGCAATTACGATACAGAAAGTCTCTTGTGTCCCCAACACACCCAATACACTTGTCAGATGTATAGGTGCACTAGTTCGGCGAAGAGATAGTGAAATACAAGCGGTAGTGATGATTATAAGTAGCAAATGTGATCTGAAATAAATATCGCTGCGAGCAAACATGTAACAAAACAGCAAGTAAACGGTGTGCAATGCTTGGAAACAAGGCCTAGGGATCATACTTTCACTAGTGGACACACTCCCAACAAATATAACATGATTGAACAAATAAATAACTTCTCTTCACTATGGTACTCTGAATTACTCTCCTATTGAATAACACTAATCATTGCGTAGGGCTACAAAGCACTCCTCAAAGTTCATCAAGTACTTGACAAACACCACTCAAAGAGATATCCAAATCAAATCACAACTCAAGATAGATATTATTGCAACTTAGACCAAGTACTAACACGGTGCACACACTGTCAACATTACACCATGAAAGGAGGAATAGATCACTTCAATACTATCATAGTGATAATTATTCTCATAATCCATAAAAGATCACAATCGTAGTCTAGACCAAGTACCACCACGATGCACGCACTGTCACCGTTACACCATGGCAGGAGGAATAGATTACTTTAATAACACACTAGAGTACATATAATGAAGAAGAGTAACATCTACTTATTCAACATGATACAAAGCTCACGATCACATAAAGATCACATCATGGGAGAGAGAGGTGAACCACATAGCTACCGGTAGAGCCCTCAGCCCCGGGGATGAACTACTCCCTCCTCATCATAGGAGACAGCAAGGTTGATGGAGATGGCGGTGAGGTCGATGGAGACGGCGGAGACGGCGATGGAGACCGATGGAGGTGGCTCCGGGGGCACTTCCTCGTCCCGGCAGGGTGCCAGAACAGAGACTTCTGTCCCCCGAAATTCGTCGGTGGCGGCGGCGGTGCTGCGGAACTATTCTGGAAATTTCGCCGACTCCTTTAGGGTTTTCCGTCCCGAGGCTTTATATAGGCGAAGGGGCGTCGTCAGGGGGCAGCCAGGGGCTGAGGGCAGCCTCTGGCCCCCCTCCGGCTCTCTTTCGGTCTTCGGGAAGCTTCCGAGAAAAATAAGACTTCTGGAACTTGTTTCGTCCAATTCCGAGAATATTTCCTGTGTAGCTTTTCTGAAACACAAAAACAGCAGAAAACAGGGAACTGGCACTGTGGCATCTTGTCAATAGGTTAGTTCCAGAAATCGCATAAAAACGCCACGAAGTGTAACGAAACATTAGGCAAATGGTGTAAAAACAAGCATGGAGCATCAAAAATTATAGATACATTTGAGACGTATCAAGGACACCTTCAAGTTTAAGAGGGCGACTAGATACAAATAATTTAAGAATAAGTGAAATCAACAATATAAATCAATCAATGAAAACCTTGGGACAATGCACATTATACTAAGAATGACAACTATGCTCTCTTAATGGTGCATAAAGATAGAAGGTGGTGACTCAACATAAAAATAGAAGAAAGGCCCTTCGCGGAGGGAAGCAGTGATTGCAAGTTTTATAACCTTCAAAAATTATGGTACTTACCGGCTTTGAGCTCTCATTGCCCCCATCATAGGCATCTTGAGTGGTTAAAGTTAATGCGAGAACAATTATGATGCATATGCTTGAGAAATCATAAGTTGAAAACCTCGTGTCTCGTGAATACGAGTACCCAAACCTCATGCTGCTCAACTTAGAGTCCCAAGCAAGGCTCTTGTCATTGAAGTATATATGTATCATCGAAAACTGCCAACGGGGTACCTCCGTGCCCGATGACATGGAACAAACCCACATCAAAATGACAGGACAAGCAGACAATGAACACCTCGACATCTCTTTTATTTACCAATTATATAGCTTTTTATTTTGAGATGCGTCGTCGAATGTCCACTATGGGCATGCTACAAATTTCCACCATGAATTATGCATGGCTTAGATTGGCGGCCCAGGCGTTTCCGTAACACATATACAAACTCCATGATCCCCACAAGATTCCCAATTCATTTCACACCGCGGGCATCCATAAACAAAAGATCACGATATCAACTCAAATAAGAAGTGCAATGTTGAAAGCTTGCCCCATGACAGCATGGTTGGGCTAGTATCCAACTTACAACTTGCAAGCATAACAACTCAACATAAGAGACCACAATGTTAAATTTTTAAGAACAAGAAAAAGATAAAGTGTGCCTTCCGGTTCGTGAGAGCTTTACTGACCAATTTCCGCATAACACTGGTAAGAGTTTAATTTGAAGAGAAAATAAAAGCAAGTCAAATTTACTTGGAATAGCAAATTGCTAGTAGGTATGTATGGTGGACACTTTGGAAAACTTGGTTTTTAGGAGTTGGATGCATGAGTAGAGCTCATACTCAGTACAAGGCGAGGGCTAGCAAAAGACTGGGTGCGACCAACTAAGAGAGCAATAATGGCCATAATCATGCAAAGCGACAAAGCGACATTAAAAGAAGCATAAGATGGCATCAAAAGTCAAAAACTAAATGATCATAGAGGCTATTGGCGACTTTGTATGAGTCTAACATGTGTGAGCATGCGCCAAGTCAACCCAAATAAAGCATCAAGGAGAAAACCAAAATAATGCTTCCAAATAATTAAAAACAACGCATGATTTTTTTCAAAGGCTCATTAAGCAATCTCAGTTATTTGAGACAAGTCATGCTACAGCAAAACCACTAAGCATACTATCAAAAAGACATCAAGCATGACATGAAAAAGCCTAAGCCGCAGTCTACACAAGCTCCTTCTTGTACCACTTTTTTGCATAAAGCTTTTTCTCTTTTCCAACACCATTTGAAAAATTTTAAGACACCTCTTTTGATGAAAACCAATAAAGATCAGAGGCAAAAATACACCTTTATGAAGAGATATGACAAGGTCTGAACGCAAATCAAGGCGAAAACGAAAACCAAAAGCAGTAGCAGAAAAAGAAAAACACTCGGGTTTTTATAAGAATGAAAACTAGAGCGTTCTTGGCAAATGAAAAGCAAGGCAACTTCTCCAAAAGAAATTTGTTGGGGTCCAACCATTTATTGCAGCAAACAAACTAACTAACTAAGAAAACTAAACCAACTGATGCTCCAAGAAAAACACATAGTGCATGAAGCAATAAAAATATAGTGTTTTGAAAGGTGACCTGATTTTTGCCGATGAAGAAGGGGTGCCTCGGGGGCATCCCCAAGCTTTGACGCTTGTACTTATTGGATATTTCTTGGGGTGATGCATGGGCATCCCCAAGCTTGAGCTTTTGTCCATTCTTCAACTCATCTCATCATTCTCCAATCCCTACACTTGAAAACTTCCTTCATACAAAACTAAACACAATTCTATTAGCAACATTAGTGTAAGCATAGCATATAATCAACCTCTTTTTGCTTCAGGTTTCAACCTAAAACCACCACATATATAGCATATACTACTGTAGCAACTTCTCCAAAAGTTCCGTGATCAAAAGAACTCAAAAGAAAGCGATAAAGCGGCAAACACAAATATTGGCAGAAATCTGTCAAAACAGAACAGCTGACAAAGGTCGAATTTTTGAGGGGTTTTATGTTGCTCAAATCAAAAAGTGTTCAACTAATGAAAGTTTGGATATAACCTGTGTAATATTCACAAGAAATCGCAGGTCCAAAAGATATACAGAGAATTTATACGAATTTTTACGGTGCAGCACCGAAAACAGTTTCAGGACAGCAACATCCCCAAATCTTACCTCACTCAAATTAGAGGCTTCTCTTGGCACAACAACAAAATAAAAAGGATAAGGAGCGGTCATTACAGTAGTAATGACTTCCAAGACTCAAATAAATGAAAAAGTGCTGAAAATAAAACATTGGGTTATCTCCCAAGAGTGCTTTTCTTTAACGCCTTTGAGCTAGGCGCAGAAAATTGCGAATCAAGTAACATCAAGTGATGAAGCATCAAGCTCATAATTTGCTCTAAGAATAGAGTCAAAAAGTAATTTCTTCCTTTTCCTAGGGAAGTATTCCATACCTTTCTTGAGTGGAAATTGATATTTGATGGTGCCTTCTCTCATATCAATGATGGCACCTACAGTTCGAAGAAAGGGTCTTCCCAAAATAATAGGACATGAAGCATGGCATTCAATGTCCATAACAAGAAAATCAACGGGAACAAGGTTATTGTTAACCACAATAAGAACATCATTAATTCTTCCCAAAGGTTTCTTCTTAGCAACATCAGCAATAGGAACATCATAATAACATTTTTCAAGCGGTGGTAAATCAAGCATGTCATAAATCTTTCTAGGCATAATAGAAATACTAGCACCTAGATCACATAAAGCATGGCAATCAAAACCATTAACATGCATATCAATGATGGGTTCCCAACCATCTTCTAACTTCTTGGGAACAGAGGCTTTTTGTTTCAACTTTTCATCCCTAATTTTTATGAGAGCATTGGTAATATGCTTTGTAAAAGCAACATTTAAAGAACTAGCATTGGGAGTCAAAGCAAGCTTTTGCAAAAACAAAATAACTTCAGATATATTGCAGCCATCAACATCAAAATCATTAAAAGAAGTAGAGCTATCATCTCCTACACTCCGAAAAATTTCAGCACTCTTTTGAGAAAAAGTTTTGGCAGTTTTAGGCTTTTTAACACAAGGAGTGGGAGTTTTCTCAACACCAATCAAAGTAAGAGGATTGCTAGCATTAGGAACAACATCATCAGAGGTAGTAATAGTACAAATTTTCATATTCCTAGCAATCTCATCCTCTCTTTCCCATCTAGCATGCAATTCTGCTAACAATCTAATATTTTCATCAATTCCAACTTGAATAGCATTAGCAGAAGCAAAAACATTGTTCTCTTTCACATCATTAGGCAACACTTTTAATTTCAGAAGTTCAACATCATGAGCAAGGCTATCAACTTTAGAAGCAAGAATATCAATTTTGCCTAACTTTTCCTCAACGGACTTGTTGAAAGCAGTTTGCTTACCGATGAAGTCCTTGATCATTACCTCAAGCTCGGAGGGCGCGGCCCTAGTGTTGTTGGAGGAGTTACCATAAGAGTTACCATAACCATTACTAGAAGGATACGGCCTATAATTGTTACTAGCAAAATTGTTCCTAAAAGCATTATTGTTAAAAGGGATTTCTATTCTCGTGCCCCTGGGTCGTTAGTTGTACTCAGTTTTCCCCAGCCTCTTAACTTTTCCTTAGTTTTCCCCTCGCTCCAGTTTGAAACCCCTCGCAGACGCTCGGACGGGAGGGTTGCCGTCTGGTCAGAGGCCTTAGACCGTTACCGGTGACGGCTAGGGAGCCGCGGTTGTTGTGAATGGACCGTTGCTTTTGAATGGTGTTGACTGTTGACCCAATGAGACACGTCGGACTGGCGGTCACTCACCCAAAGCTTTCCCCTCCGCCCGAGACTGGAAGAGCTCACCGCCCCTCTGCCGCCACGCTGTCCTGCCCTCCTACCTTATGGCGTCGTCCGCCCCCGAGCCGCCCCCGCCCCCACCACCACTCCCGGGAGGCGGAGAGGGCTCCGCCTCCACTAGATCTACCCCTATCGCGGCAGAGTTTGTACATCCGTCTGGTGTGCCGATTATGCCCCTCAATGGCGGAGAAGATTGGGAATCGGAGGGATCTAACGCATGGATTCCATCTGGGTAAGCATCGTCTGCCTATGTGAATTAACAGTAGGCAGTTTTTGAGCGCGAATCGTTGTTGCTCAACTAACTGCGTTGCTTTTCGAATAGGATTGATCCAGCGCTGGCTTTTCGGCTGGTGGTTAGGCTGGATACTAGCTTTTTGCGTGATTCTGAACGCAATGTGAGCGGATTTTACATCCCAGCGGTGGTTGCAACTACCATCTCGTTGAGGGATTTAAAAGATAACATCTGCGCTCGGTACCCCTGGGGCGCTGGCGATTCAGTTGATTTCCAATATTTCAACAGCATGGAGGGAAGATATGTTCCACTAATTTCCGACGACGATCTGGGAATTCTTTTTGCTTTAAATGATTCTTGCCGTGTCGGTAAAATTTGAATCCATGTGGATAGGGTCCAGGCATCATCTGGTGTTGGGGCATCATCAGGTGGTCGGGCATCATGTCTCTCTAGTGTTGCTACCTCTGCTAATCGTGTGCGCCGCCCCGCTCCTTGTAGGTCCACAGCAGCACCATTTGTCCCCAGTGCTAGTGGTAGTGGTAGCCAGATCGTTCCTGCGGTCGATGTGGAGGACGATGCAGAGATTGAGGATCCGTCTCCTCAAGATGATGAGGATGAGTTGATGTTTCCTGAATTGGTAGATCGATGCAGTAAGCAGGCAATGGAGGATTAATACATGGAAGATATTGCACAAGGTGCCAGATTTGATGACACTGATGATGAAGAGAAGGATGAGAACAATGACAGCCTCGTTTTAGCCGATTACGAAGGTGATGACTTGCCAACAATTGAGTGGAACAGGGAGGATCCTCAGCAAGAATGATGGACTGCCGTAATGCAATTACTACATATTGCATTCTCACCAAGAATGATTATGAGGTTATTAAAAGTGAGCCAGGTAGGTTCACAGTTAAGTGCCCATACAAGAGGTGTAAGTGGAGGCTGCATGCATCCACAATGCTCAGAAGCACCGTGGTTCAGGTACTACGCCAACCAGTTGTGTATTTTAGATCACAGTGTAAAATTTGTTAACTGTTACTGACATCCCTTATAATTATGTTTCAGATAAAGAAGAACTCGATCGACCATACTTGTCCACCACGAGCGGGAGCGCCAGAGGAGAAATCAAAGCTAGCGAAGACTAGGTGGTTGGCAGATGCAATCATAGATTGGCTGAGAGAAACTCCATCACTTGGTCCAACAACACTCATAAAATTGATATCTGATAAGTTTACTATAAAAATACCTTACATGAGGATGTTCTATGCAAAGGAAATGGCTCTTGACAGGATCAATGGTCCATGGAATGAAAGCTTTCAGTTGCTTTACACTTTCAAAGCTGAAGTGGAGATGGCTAGTCCAGGCAGTGTTGTATCGATAGACAAGCATACAGTTCCCTACAAATTGAAAAGCGGGAGGATAATGCAGAAGGAATGCTTTAGAAGGGCTTTTGTTTGTTTCAAAGCTTGCTGGAAAGGCTTTCTGGACGGTTGCAGGCCTTATTTGGCCGTGGATGCAACAACTCTTCATGGCAGGTTTAAAGGACAGCTAGTTGCTGCTACTGCAGTTGATGGACACAATTGGATGTTCCCTGTTGCTTATGGAGTTTTGGAGGTTGAGTCAGAGGAAAGTTGGACTTGGTTTCTGCAGAATTTGCGCGACCTTATAGGTCATCCACCAGGACTTGCTATCCACACAGACGCTTGCAAAGGTTTGGAGAGTGCAGTAGAAGCAGTATTCCCTGGAGTGGAGCATAGGGAATGTATGCGACACTTGGTACAGAATTTTACAAAGAAATTCAAGGGTAAAGTTTATACTGACAACCTATGGCCAGCTGCATACACATGCAGCATTAGGAAGCATCTATTTCATTTGGAAGTGTTGTATAAACAAAAACCTGGGGTGAAGGAGTACTTGAATGAACATCATGGTAGGGTGTGGTCAAGAAGCCAATTCAATGAAATTTGCAAGGTAGACTATGTAACAAGTAACCTTGCAGAGAGTTTCAATGCAAAGGTCAAGTCATTGAAAGGGCTTATGCTATGGCAAATATTTGATAAGATTAGGCAGATGATCATGATAAAGATCGATCTGCGTCAAAGAATTGCAGCCACAAAATATGTTGGCCATCTCATGCTCCCATCTTTGATTAAGTCTTTGCATTCCAGGGCAAAACAATTGAAGATGAAATGCATCAAAAAAGGAATGGAGGCTGAGGTAACCTACACTGACAGTAAAAACAGGCAGTGGAGGTATCCAGTGAGTTTGGTTGATAGGACATGCCATTGTAGGCGATGGCAGATCCGTGGGATACCCTGCATACACGCATTGTTTTTCATGAGTGTTATAGCGGGTGCAGAAGGTGAAGTTGATCAGTATGTGTCAGAGTATTTCTCTGTTGCCAAATTTAGGGCTGCATATGCTATGAATGTTCCTACCTTGTTGGGAAAAGACCAATGGATGACAGTCGATCCAGGCTTCAAACTGTACTCTCCAGTTTTGACTAGACCGGCAGGTAGGCCGAGGAAGAATAGGATCAGAGCTAGTGCAGAGGGTGGTGCACCGATTCGACGACGTAAGTGCAAACGTTGTGGAACCCCTGGACACATTGCTAGGCTTTGTAAAAATCCAGTTGACCCAGCTTTTGGAATGGAAGATCAGGCGGGAGCAGCAAATGCAGAGGAGAATGAAGCAGCAATTCAACATGAGGAGATTGAAGCAATGGATCATGAGCTGCTTGAACCGATGGATCCAGAGCAGATTGAACCGATGGATCGAGAGCTGCTTGAACCGATGGATCAAGAGCTGCTTGAACTGATGGATCGAGAGCAGAGGGAACAGATGGATCGAGAGCTGCTTGAACCGATGGATTGAGAGCAGAGGGAACAGATGGATCGAGAGGCCATTGAAGCAATGGATCGAGAGCTGCTTGAAGCATTTGAAGAAAATGCATTAGAAGAAAGAGCACAAGCTTCGTATGATATGGTTGTCTCGGTCTTGGCACAACCCGAAGAGAAGAAGAAGAAGAACAAGAAAGATGGCAAAAGGAAGGTAGACACCGGTAATATCCCTGGTAGGGTTACCCGGAGTAAGGTGGTGGACCCAGCGAGTCACACCAGGAGCAAGAGAAAGATTTTATTTTGAATAATTAATTTGAATGTATGTGTTATTGCAAGTTTTCTATGGTCATGCACCTCGAATAAGTTCATCGCTTAAGCCACATTTATCATTTTCTAAGTGACTAAACTCAAAAAATATAGTTTTGGGTTTAGTTTAATTCAAAAAAAAATCAAAATAATTCAAAACATGGTGGAACCTTCCCATGGAGTCTTGTTATGTTACCTACAACCTAGAGAAATAATAATGGAAAAGGAAATTTATCATTTTCTAAGTGACTAAACTCAAAAAATATAGTTTTGGGTTTAGTTTAATTCAAAATAATTCAAAACATGGTGGAACCTTCCCATGGAGTCTTGTTATGTTATCTACAACCTAGAGAAATAATAATGGAAAAGGAAATTTATCATTTTCTAAGTGACTAAACTCAAAAAATATAGTTTTGGGTTTAGTTTAATTCAAAATAATTCAAAACATGGTGGAACCTTCCCATGGAGTCTTGTTATGTTACCTACAACCTAGAGAAATAATAATGGAAAAGGAAATATAGAGATATGAAGTTTTTCCCAAAACCACTTCCTAGTCCATGAGCTACTAGCTATGAAGATGCAGGGCTTTCTACTCAACACACCTCCCAAATACCCACTATGCTTACAAACTTTGTTCAAATGAGTCCAAATTTGTCACACTTGTGTATCTTTGAATTGCAAACAATATCACGTCGGCCAAAATGTACTATATTGTTCAAATAACACAATCTAACAATTTTTATGCCAAAAGCTACAAATTCCCTTACTCCCTTTATTATTTGGGTGCCCCTGTTTTACTTAGTTTTATTCAGTTTTCCCCCTCTGGGTCCACTTGTTTTACTCAGTCCTACTCAGTTTTGCCCTTCCGATAAACATTTCCTCACTTTTCCCCCTCTTAGTTCTACTCAGTTTTCCTCACTTGTACTTACTGGCCGATCTCTGATTGGTCGAGATGTATGTCACACGGATCTTGGTTGGTTGATAGCTCAACGTACGCTTGCACCGTGGGATCATTTATGATCGGACGGCCTGTATATCTCTCTCTACCTCGATGGACGCATACGGAGAGAAGAGCAGAGCACATACCTACCAACCCTAGCAGTCGCATCTTCCTCTCTTACTCTGGCGGTCGCGGCGGCGCGGATCTGCAGCGTGCGTGCGTGCGTGCGGCGGCGCGGATCTAACCGTGCATGCGGCAGCGCGGATCTAACCGTGCGTGCGGCCGCACGGAATTGCAGCGTGCGGCGGCGCGGATCTAACCGTGCGTGCGGCGGCGTGGATCTAACCGTGCGGCGGCGTGGATCTAAGAGTGCCGGTGAGGATCTAAGAGTGCCGGTGAGGATCTAACCCTCAGAAATAGTTGAAATCTCTCTCTCTGTCTCACTTTCGTTTATCTTCTCAGATCTGTTGATGATGAAGAACACCAAGACGGTGGCCGTGCCGACAGTGCTCACCGATCGTCTTGAAGCCATCGCCTACAACATCGCTGCGACCTACAACATCGCTGTGACGGCGCAAATCCAGCCTTCAATGTCGGAGCCTGCCGATGTCTCACTTCCGTTGCCCTCCTCAGATCTGTTGCTGATGGACACCAAGACGGCGGCCGTGTCGATAGTGCTCACCGATCGTCTTGAAGCCATTGCCTACAACATCGCTTCGACCTACAACATCGCTGCGACGGCGCAGATCCAGCCTTCAATGTCGGAGCCTGCCGATGTCTCACTTCCGTTGCCCTCCTCAGATCTGTTGCTAATGGACACCAAGACGGCGGCCGTGTCGACAATGGTCATCGATGCCAAGACGATTGAAGCCATCGCCTACAACATCGCCGTGACGGCGCAGATCCAGCCCTCCTCCATGTCCGAGTTTGCGGATGGCGCAGATCCAGCCACCAAGACGGCGGCGGTGCCAAGAGTGGTTGCGAAGCCGCAGATCCAGCCCTCATCCATGTCCGAGTTTGCGGATGGCGCAGATGACCACCCCTCAGCCGCCCGTCGTCCAGGGCCTTCTAGCCCATCGGTGCGCGGCCGTGTTCAACGCCGCAAATTGGGATAAATTATGATAAATTTGTATTTTTCAATTTCAATTTGGGATAAAATTGTTCGAACTACTACCTCCGTCTCAAAAAAAGCTTCTCCACTTTCTCGATGTGTCCCTGTACATCCGAATGTATGATTTGAATTCTATCCCAACTTGATTGGGAAGATTGATATGTATTTGATCCGAGAGGCTGGTACATGCTTTCACTTTTAGGATCCCTTCACTTTTGGAACTCATCCAAATTCACTTTTGGGATCCCTTCACTTTTATAAGATGTTCATGCATGCTAAAATTATCGCGCGCATTACTTAGCACAACTAGGAAATTGTACGCCAAAATACAGTGGTTAGAGCCACACCAAAATACAGTGGTTAGAGCCACACCAAAATACAGTGGTTAGAGCCATCTACTGAATAACAATTCTATACTATCTAAATCATCTACCACAACCACATAACTGCTAGGACAGGGATGACACCTAATAAAACTGCCCAGATGAATCTACTTTTCGCCTCTCCCATCACTTGAAGTTCATGTTCTAGATTTTCTACCACTTGATCAGATACGGCAAGATCTGTCTCAAGTATCAACTTCTCCTTGCGAATAAGCTCTGAATTCTTCTTTTCTTCCTCCACAGTACGCTTCAGCTCGAATATCATCAGGTTTTTACGGGCCAATTCATCACCTAAATTGGCCACCTTCTCCTCCAAATCCATCCTCTGGCTACACCACTGGGTTGATTCATCTTGGTATGCAATGTACCATGGATCATCGGCTTGCCTGGCGAACTGTAACAATAATGGAAAAAAGAACAACTGAAATCACTCCAACAGGCCATGGCGGCACTTAAATTCAACGGTAGTACAGAGAGCAGAAGCTAGATACCTGCACTTCCGACGAGGTAGGAGAAGTAGAACGTGGCCACGACATGATCGAATCCCCACCCTCGCCGGTGTACCCGCTACGACCAGACATTGAGGACTATTTCGCACCTGCAAACTCTAATAAATTACGGGAACCAAATCGATTAGGGGGCGGGGGAGGCGGAAGCGGAGGTCTTACCAAGCTATACTACCAATTGGTGCGCGGAACAAATCCCGGTCGTCGTGGGCGGCGGATCTGCTTGCGGCGGACTTTCCTGCGGTGGGTACAATGCGTGCAGACGAAACAAGTGCTGGAGCCGTGGTTGACGTGCAGCGCCGCAGTCCGTCTGACGCCGCCGAGGGACAGAGCCGGCGGCGCGACGAGGCGCCGGCGATGGCTGCTCCGTCCAAGGGTGGGGAACGAGCTGCCAGCGGTTCTCCGATGACTAATGAGATACACAACACTAGGTTCCAGCCATGTTTAGCATAAGATTCACTTTAGATTAAGCTGCGAAAATAGTCACCTGCTTGGTCTAGCTTAAGAAAAATTAATTAGCGAACTTGTTGCTTCTCTCTAGCGAAAATAGTCACCTGCTGGGTCTAGCTTAAGAAAAAGGGCGACCCCAGCAGTCATTGGCTGAGGCAGCCCCACAGAGCGGCTTTATATGATTTTCTCTAAATAAATAGACGACCCCAGCGGTCATTGGCTGCGGAGACCCCACAGAGCGGCAATATATGATTTTCTCTAAATAAATAGACGACCCCACTGGTCATTGGCTGCGGCAGCCCCACAGAGCGGCCCCATTGGTCATTGGCTGCGGAGGCCCCACAGAGCGGCAATATATGTCTTTTCCTGAAAAATACACGACCCCACTGGTCATTAGCTGCGGCAGCCCTATAGAGCGGCCCCATTTGTCATTGGCAGGACCGCGTATACAATCAGGAAATAAAACGGCCCACACGTCAGCGATAGATGGATGGCTGCTCCGACGTGTCTCCTGACCCTACCCGTCAGCACCATTCAAAAGCATCGGTCAATTCACAACCACCGCGGCTCCCTAGCCGTCACCGGTAATGGTCAAGGCCTCTGACCAGACGGCAACCCTCCCGTCCGAGCGTCTGCGAGGGGTTTCAAACTGGAGCGAGGGGAAAACTGAGGAAAAGTTAAGCGGCTGGGGAAAACTGAGTACAACTAACGACCCAGGGGCACGAGAATAGAAATCCCTTGTTAAAATTATTGTTTCTAATGAAGTTCACATCAACATGCTCTTCTTGAGCAACCAAAGAGGCTAAAGGAACATTATTAGGATCAACATGAGTCCTATCATTAGCAAGCATAGCCATAATGGTATCAATCTTATCACTCAAGGAAGAGGTTTCCTCAACAGAATTTACCTTCTTACCTTGTGGAGCTCTCTCGGTGTGCCATTCGGAGTAATTTACCATCATGTTGTCAAGTAGCTTTGTTGCGGCGCCCAAGGTAAGGGACATAAAAGTGCCTCCAGCAGCTGAATCCAATAGGTTCCTTGAAGAAAAATTCAGTCCTGCATAAAAAGTTTGGACAATCATCCAAGTAGTCAGTCCGTGAGTGGGGCAATTCTTTATCATAGATTTCATTCTTTCCCAAGCTTGAGCAACATGTTCATTGTCAAACTGACTAAACTTCATAATATTGCTACGCAAAGCTATAATCTTAGCAGGAGGATAATATCTACCAATAAAAGCATCCTTACACTTAGCCCATGAATCAATACTATTCTTAGTCAAAGACGGCAACCAATCTTTAGCTTTTCCTCTCAAAGAAAAAGGAAACAACTTGAGCTTAATAATATCACTTTCTACATCCTTATATTTCTGCATCTCACATAGCTCAACAAAATTGTTGAGATGAGCTGCAGCATCTTCAGTACTAGCACCAGAAAATTGCTCTTTCATAACAAGGTTCAATAAAGTAGGCTTAATCTCATAAAAGTTTGCAGCAGGAGCAGGTGGCGCAATAGGAGTGCAGATAAAATCACTATTGTTCGTACTAGTAAAGTCACACAGCTTGGTGTTTTCAGGATTAGCCATTTCAGCAAAACTAAAAGCAGACAAGTAAAAACAACTACCAAGGATTCTAATTTTTTTGGGTTTTTGAAAAAAAAACGATGCAGGTAAAATAAATAAAGTAAAGCAAAACAATAACAAAGTAAAGGATGTGCGTGCGAAAAACTCCCTTCGCAGAAGTCTTCTACTTCCTCCCCGGCAACGGCGCCATAAAATGTGCTTGATGCGTGGTAAATGACCAGCCCGTTGGGAACCCCAAGAGGAAGGTGTGATGAATATAGCAGCAGATTTTCCCTCAGTTAAGAAACCAAGGTTTGTCGATCAGGAGAGGAGAGACAAACGACTGAAGGTGATGCTTGCAAGCTTCGCGACAGCTCCGGACAATTTATATATGGCGCCTCGTCCAAGCTTTGCTTTGCGAGCAGCAACGTGGAACCTGCACATAACACAACCAAATACTTTGTTCCCAACTTGCGATGAGGTTGTCAATCTCACCGGTTTGCTTGAAACAAAGGGTATGAGCGTATCGAGTGGAAAGCAGTGAAAGTATGCGAGTAAAGTAAACAGTGCGAGTAAAGTAGACATGTGATAGCAATATGATGGAAATAGGACCGGGGTCCACAGTTCACTAGTGGTGTCTCTCCATAAGATAAATAACACATGCTGGGTGACAAGGGTATAGATAATAGAGCCCAATAGTTGAGTACCCCTGAGGCCCGTTAAGCTAGGTCCAATTGTAATGATAGTCGAGATACGAGTTCTTACCGTATGTCGATATTGTAATCTGTATCGGATCCTACCCGATCCTCGAGACCTGGCCACCTATATATAGGGGCCAGGAGGGGACGGTGTTGGCCAGATTGAAAGCAAGCCAGGTTCAACACCCAAGTTTACTTTCGATATACACTTATTTCGACTAACCTTACCTTTGAGTTCATCCGACGCCCTGTCTCCCCGATCCTAAGTCCTTCATCTAGGACATTTGTCGAGTTAACCCTCGTCAATTGGCGCCGACCGTGGGGACTCTGGGCGTTGGAATCATGAATTCAATGGCTTTTCGCTTTTAGCCAATAGTAGCACAGAACTCGACGGAAGTCAAGAGATGGAGTTAACAATTGGAAGTTTGAGCATCTTCGTCGGGCCATCGGGTTCATCCCGCCTCTAAGATTTGACGAAACCAGATCTATCGGCGAGCAAGCCCGAAACAGAAGTAATGTTGGAATCATCAGAAGGCTCTTCCAGCGAGGTAAACTCGCCGGTCAGCTTAGGAAAAGCACCAATCGCAAAAGGCGACAAAATTCAGGAAAATTTCGACTTGGAAGACAGAGAATGTCAAACACACAAAAGTGCAAGGGACTTCACCGCTGGAAGTAGTAGCGTCTCCAAAAAAGTGCACCAGCTATGCGTCATCATCACTGAGGCAGAAGAAGAGAACAACAACGAAGGAAGCAAAAGGGTCGACAGGCAAGTCGATAAAGTAAAAGAACACAACAAAAAAGAGAAGGAGAAAGTTCACGTTTCAGCTGGAGAATGGAGGATGATCACGTCAGCTATCAATCATGGTACAGAAGTACCCGAAGGATCAAGGAGAGAAGTTCTGATGGGGTATCAGTATGCATTATATCAACATAGGAAGAAACTAAGGGAGGAAAGAGATATGCTTTTCCAAGACAATAACAGTATGTCAAAGGAAGAGTATTGGGATGATTATAGCGAAGAATCAGAATATAGCAGAGAAAGGCGCGGAGACCCAAAGCACAACAGAGGGACAACAACACACAGCAGAGAGGAAAGGTGTTCAAGGAGCCTTACTCCACAGCTAGAAAGGGAGGAAGAAGACTTCGTACAAGAAACACCAGAAGCAGCACTGATAGCAGCACAGACATACTTATTAACAACGAGGCCAGAACCCGGAGATCCGCGAGAAGATATGCACCAAGCCGCAATACGAAGCCTCGGGATAGTGGAGAACAAGATCAGGGGAAAAGGACCAGAGATGAAGTCGACAAGCTACAAGGAAAAGCAAAAGGGGAAATACAAGCACAATACCATGCGAAATGAGTCTAGCGAGTCATTAGAAGGAAAAAGGCGACAAAGGAGGGAGGACGCAAGAAATATAATAGCGCAGGCTCGAGTAAATAAGTCGCGCCACGCTTGGAGGGAAGAAAATTATGAAGACGGCAAAAAAGAGATGGGCGCGTTATGCTTTACCCGCAGGGTTCGCAAAACGCGGGTACCCAAAGGATTCAAGTTACCACACGACTAGCAAAAATATGACGGGTTGCAGGAACCTACCCTATGGTTATCAAATTATCTGCAGGCAGTACAGATATTAGGAGGAACAAAAGCGACTGCAATGCAAAGTTTGCAACTACACCTCACCGGCGCAGCACGGTCCTGGTTGAATACCCTACCTAATGAATCCATTGGAAGCTGGGGAGAACTTGAAAGCCAATTCGCAAGAAACTTCTGTTCGGCATACAAGCGTCCAACATCACTGGAGGAAGTTAAAGCGTGTGTGCAAAGGAAAGGCGAAACTCTACGTTCTTATATACAGCGCTGGAGTGTAATCAAAAACTCAGCAGAGGACGTCTCCAACAAACGAGCAATAGACGCTTTTTCGGCCGGACTTCGTTGCTCAGATCTCGTGGAAGAAATAGGAAGAACAAGACCAACGACAGTAGCCGAACTAATGGAAGAAGCCAACAAATTAGCTGATGGAGAGGACGCATATAATAACAAAAGAGGACGTTCACCAGAAGTCAACAGAACAAGTAGACAGAGGAGACGACACCGCAGCAGGGACAACCAAGGAAGGCGAAATCAGGTAGCCATGACTTACGGAGCAGGAGAAGAGGAAGGATATGAAAATAGGAGGTTTCAGGCAAAAGGAGTAAAAAAACCGAGATACTCTGGCCCTTCGGCCGAGGATATGCTATACGGACCTTGTCGAATCCACTACGCATATCTTGATGGAAAAAGAGTCTCAAATCACCAGATGAAGGATTGTAGAACGTTCCTAAGGCTACAAAGCACCATGGGAGCTTTGAAGTAGCCAACACATGCGACAGAGAATTCAATAGGATGGCGCAAACCTTCGGCATGACAGCAGAGTATGAGAGGCTGAAAGGAGAAACGGATTATAATGTGCTACCCGACGTTGGACGATCCCTGCCAGACCAGGCTGTCGACATAACTCAGGACTCGAAGAAGATCCAGGTCCACCCTACAGACCCAAACAAGACGACATCAATTGCGGTGAATTTGGATCCCGCATAGGAAAGCGCGCTCGTCGAGTTCCTCCGTGAGCGCTGGGAAATCTTTGCCTGGTGTCCTTCAGACATGCCAGGGGTTCCCCGGGAACTCGTCGAGCACGCACTAAATATAGATCCTAAAGCAAAGCCAGTCAAGCAACCATTGCAAAGATTCGATGAACCCAAAAGGAAAGGCGATAGCATCAGAATTGCACAGGCTAGAAAACACCGGGTTTATCAGAGAAATAAAAACTTCGAGTTGGGTATCCAATCCAGTCATCATACCCAAGAAGAACACAGACGTACAAAGAGTATGTGTTGACTACACATCTCTCAATAAGCATTGTCCAAAGGATCCCTTCCCTCTACCCCGCATCGATCAGATAATTGATTCGACAGCGGGATGCGTGAGGCTTTCCTTTTTGGACGCGTATTCTGGTTACAACCAGATCAAATTGAAGAAAGAGGACGAAGTAAAGACGGCCTTCATCACACCATACAGAGTGTTTTGCTACCAAGTAATGCCGTTTGGCCTAAAAAATGCAGGAGCAACTTATCAACGAATGATGCAAAATTGCCTCGAGAGCCAAATAGGACGCAACATCCAAGTCTACATTGACGATGTAGTCATCACTACAAGAAAGGAGGAATCCCTTATCAGCGATTTGGCAGAAACCTTCGACAACCTGAGCAGATACAAGCTTAAGCTTAACCCGACAAAGTGTTCCTTCGGTGTATCGGCAGGACAACTCTTAGGGTTCCTGGTGTCAGCACGAGGAATAGAGGCGAACCCAGAGAAAATCCAGGCAATTTTAACAATGGGGAAACCCATGAAACTACACGACGTACATAAGCTCGCAGGGCGCGTCGTGACACTAAGTCGTTTTGTTGCTCGATTGGGAGAAAAAGCACTCCCGTTCTATGCACTCATGAAAAAGTCAGATGATAAGTTTGAGTGGACAGCAGAAGCAGACGCAGCTTTTGCGCAGTTGAAAAAAGTGCTCTCCACGCCACCAGTGCTGGTCGCACCAAAAGAAAAGGAGCCACTACTACTCTACATCGCTACAACCCATCAGGTGGTGAGTATAGTATTAGTAGTCAAAAGAAGTGAAGAAGGAAAAGCCCACGGCGTCCAGAGGCTGGTATATTTTATCAGTGAAGTACTATCTCCGACAAAACAAAGGTACCCGCATTATCAAAAGCTTGCATACAGTGTTTTTACAACAGCACGGAAATTGCGACAATACTTTGTGGTGCACCCAATTATAGTGGTCAATGAAGCGCCACTATCAAATATATTGAACAATCCTTCGGCAACAGGACGTGTCTCTTTGTGGGGAATCGAATTATCTCCCATGGACATCACGTACGAAAAAAGGAAAGCGATCAAGTCGCAAATCTTGCCAGATTTCACAGCAGAGTGGCTGGAGCTACAGAGCACGGGACCCCCAGATCTATCAAGTGTCTGGACAATGTACTTCGACGGTTCTAAGAGAGTCCAAGGCGCAGGCGCAGGAGTAGTATTGATATCACCGCATTGCGACAAATTGAAGTATGTTTTAAGGATGAGTTTTTCGCAGGCTTCTAACAATGAAGCAGAATACGAGGCTTTGTTGCATGGAATGAAGATGGCTAAAGCATGTGGAGCAACTCGCCTAAAAATATTTGGAGATTCGAACCTTGTTGTTCAGCAAGTTATGAACAGGTGCGACACAATCAGTGACACCATGATGGCCTACAAGAACTTATATCACTATCTCGAAGGAACATTTGATGGATGCAAAGTCTCGCGCATTAGCAGAAACAACAATGAAGAAGCTGACAACTTAGCAAATATCGGGTCCCAGTGTTTACCCGTGCCATCTGGAGTATTCTGGGAGGAAATAGTGGAAAGGTCAATAAAAAGTGTCAAAAGCTCGACTACTGCAGCAGGCTTGGGGGCTACGCCAGAACCCAAGGAAGTCATGATGATAGAAGAAACCTGGATGTAGCCATATCTCGCATACATGATAAATAAACAATTACCAGAAGATGCAGTGGAAGCCAAGAGGATAACTCGACGATCGAAAGCGTTTGTCATGTTGCAAGGGAAATTATACAAGAAGAGTATTACCGGCATTTTGCAGCGTTGTATAATGCCTCAGGAAGGACAAGTAATACTAAAAGATATACACGGCGGAGTGTGCGGCCATCATGCTAGCAGCAGGGCAATAGCGGCAAAAGCGTTCCGAGCAGGATTTTATTGGCTAACAGCCATCAAAGACGCGAAAGATATAGTCCGGAAGTGTGAAGCATGTCAAAGATTCGCATCTCGACCGCATGCACCAGCAGAAGAGTTACAGCCAATACCATTGTCCTGGCCCTTTGCACAATGGGGCCTTGATATGGTGGGAAAGTTGCACAAATCTTGGCCAGGAGGACATGTTTACATGCTAGTGGCAGTCGATAAATTTACCAAGTGGGTGGAAGCGGCTCCGGTAACAACTCAAGATTCGACAGCAGCAATCAACTTCATCAAGTCAATAGTGTTCCGTTTCGGTGTACCATATAGCATCATCACGGACAACGGGACAAACTTCACTTCGAAGGAATTCAAGAATTACTGCGAAGGACTAGGAATCAAACTCAAATTTGCATCTGTGGCACACCCAAAGACAAATGGGCAAGTCGAAAAAGCCAATGGCCTGATATGCAGTGGGATAAAAAAGAGGCTCTTAGCACCTCTCAAGAAAGCCAAGAGCGCTTGGGTAGATGAATTGCCCTCTGTTCTTTGGAGTCTAAGAACCACGCCTAACGCAGCAACTCAAGAAACTCCTTTCTTCCTGGTCCATGGCGCAGAAGCCGTGCTTCCAGTTGAAGTTACACACGAAGCTCCAAGAGTGATGGCATACGATGAAACAACATCAACAGAAGCATTGCAAGACGATGTCGATGCACTACATGAAGCAAGAGATAAAGCATCAGAAAGAGCCACGCAGTATCAACAGAGCCTGCGAAACTACCATAGTAGTCGAGTTCATCCACGATCCTTTGTGGTGGGAGATCTAGTTTTGCGACTCAGACAAGACATTCATGGCAAATTGGAGTCCCCTTGGGTGGGACCTTACATCGTCACAGAAGTGATACCAGGAGGAGCTTATCGACTACAAGACAAGAAGATAGGAAAAGACGAGAGCAACCCATGGAATGCGGAGCAGCTACGACGTTTTTACGCGTAAAATAAATCTAGTGGAATCAGTAAACTCGAGTTAACCTTCTGAACCCAGAACAGGAGGCCATAGGTCGAGTTCCTTAGGTTGAACTCGACAAAACTGTACAAATATTTCTACTTCTCCGCTCGGGGGCTTTAACCCTCGGGTCGTACGAAAGAAACTTTTATCATAATATGGAGATCTTTTACACTACTAGGTTGTACAGACAACCCGATATTCTTCAAAATAATTGGTTCACAAAGAACCCGATATATATAAAGCATACCTCAGAACAATGATTTGTTCTCATGGTACTATTAAAAGCATCAAAGCAAAGTACAAATATTCATTACAGATAGTACGGCAGCAAAGGACACTATAAAAAGAGATTACATAAAAAACAGATCCTAATGAAAGTGGACTTCCGCTTCATATTCCTTCTGGCACTGGGTGCCGTCGTAGATCTTCACATCGAACTTTGACGTGCCGATGTGGTAGTCGAAGGTCATGAAGAAGCCTTGGTGGAGGTCGTGGTCTTCTGCAAACTGCGACCAGCCACCCTTGAAGTATTGCTCGCCGTCGCCATCATACCAAACCTCCACTTGGTATGGAGTCCCTCCACCAGATTGTTCACCAAGAACCGCTTCTCGCCGTTCTCGCCCATCCATGAACTTGGTGAAATTCAGTGGCAGGCACTGAATTTCGTGGCACTGCGCCATGGCGATGCAGAAGAAAGAAAATATTCTTAGAGAAGCAGAAGGAGCAGCAGGAGGAGGAGCGCTTGGACCTGGGGCGGCGCCAGTCACCTTGGGTTTGTTCTTGCTACCAGGTGGGTGATGATGCCAAGTTGACGAGGAGCTGATGCCTCTGATGGCGACCAGACTGTCCTTGTGCGTGGTGAATAACCAGCCTGTTGGAAACCCCAAGAGGAAGATATGATGAGTGCAGCAGCAAGTTTTCCCTCAGTTTAAGAAACCAAGGTTTATCGAACAGGAGAAGAGAGACAATAACGACTGAAGGTGATGCTGACTAGTTTGCGACAGCAGCGGACAATTTATATATGGCGCCTCGTCCAAGCTTTGCTTGCTAGCTGCAACGTGGAACCTGCACACACACAAACAAATACTTTGCTCCCAACTTGCGATGAGGTTGTCAATCTCACCGGTTTGCTTGAAACAAAGGGTATGAGTGTATCGAGTGGAAAACAGTAATAATACGCGAGTAAAATAAATAGTGCGAGTAAAGTAAACAGGTGATAGCAATATGATGTAAATAGGACCGGGGTCCACAGTTCACTAGTGGTGTCTCTCCATAGATAAAATAGCACATGCTGGGTAAACAAATTACAGTTGGGCAATTGATAGAATAAAGATAACGTGATATGTCAAGAAGATCACTATGAGATTTACTCTGGGCATTACAACAAAATACATAGACCGCCATCCAACTGCATCTATGACTAATAATCCACTTGTGGTGAATCAATCCGAGAACTCCACAAGTATTAAGTTGCGAACAACAGATAATTGCATTAAACAAAGTGTGTAATGTAAACAAAGCATATGCCCTTGAGCCACTACAAGGATTTGGGTCTATTGCGACAACCACATTTATGGCCATAAGTGGCAAATTGTCGCAATAGGTACCTATTGCCACGACTTTATGTTTGTTGCCAAGCATTGCGATAACACGCATGGTAATAGGTTATTGCCACGAAAACCAAAATGTGGCAAGAAAGCATTCTATTGCAACGGCGTTGTCTCAAGTTGCCACATTTTTTTCGTAGCAGCATGCATTTAATGCCACAATTTCTTTTGTGGGGATAGCTTCCCGCAACAGGCGACAAAACCGTCGCAAAAAGATCATTTGTGGCGATAGGCATTTGTGGCGATAGCCTATTTCAACAGCACTTGTTTCGTGGTGTGTGCCCTTTTGTGGCAATAGTCAATTATTGCAATACCTTATAGCAACAACTCTTACCTTCGTGGGTACAATCATTTTGCCATGAAACCCTATGTTTGTGGCAGTAACTTATTGCAATATACCCATTTTGGTGGTGATAGATACTTATCACACTAGACAAAAAATTTGTGGCGAGAGGCTACTGCGATAATACAAACATTTTGTGGCAAAAGGACTATTTCAACAAAACCAATATTGGTAGCGCCAAGTAGTTATCGCAACGGACAAAATATTTGTAGCAAAAGGCTACTACAACAATACAAATATTTTGTGGCAAGAGTATTTTTTCAACAAAAATGAAATGGTGGCATCAAATAGTTATTTCAACAAACGGACTGTTCGTTGTGACAAGTTATTGCGACAATATAAATTGTTTCATCGCAACAGCCTAGTGCAACAAAGTAGGTAGGCATGGTTGCTTTGATTTGATGCCATACTAAATTTTTCGTAATGCCAGCACGTTGCAACCTTAAGTAGATTGTGGTAGTCGCGTATTGCAACCCAAAAAAATACATGCATTCAAATACATAATTCAAACAATACATATATGAAAATCATAGTTTAGATAGCCAATATCCATCAACTAAAATATAATTTAGCACGTAGATCATCATTTCGAAAGTGTCATTCTAATTAAGAGCAAATACTAAACTTGGACGTATCCTGAATGTGCCATACAAAACTACCGCATTGATGATCCCACTTAATTCTATGAACCCTGCAATAAAGAAATAAAAATAGTTGAAATTAAATAATAGCAATTGTTCAACACTTTGACAGTACATAGCATAAATGATAGCTAAACTAGTTCATCTTTATTACTAGGTAACTGAGTAGAACAATATATATTAAGCTAAAAAAGGAAAATTGAACGATGTTGGCACAATGCATGTTTAAGTCACATGTATCTGTCGTTGGACTCTATCCGTGTCCGAGTAAAAAAAGATTGTATTGTTAGATGGCACTTTTGTCAAGGCTGTGTCAAATCGTATCTTACGTAAACAACAACTACAAATATGATTGGCCGGCTTTGTGTTATACTAGGACATCATATGTGAGTATGTGCACTATACTAGGAACAACATGTTAGGTTTCTTAGAAGATGAAAACATCGACTAAAGAAAACGAAATATGTCTTATATTACTAAATGGATGTTGTAACTGTTGAATTTGTCATTCACATTTACGATCTAGCAAGCCCCATGAGTCTTAGTTCGATACAACTAGCTAGACCTTGATCGAATACTGCTAGGATATATTGAAATAACATGAGCCAAATATAGAAAATGTAAGCTACAAAATGCCACTACAACTGGTCTAACTGGCCAAGGTGCTAGTTAAAGTAAACAATCCAGGATAAATCAACCGGGTATGGTTCCTGTTGAAATCATATATCTTATATGCACGCTATGGTCAAGGTCGACATCTAGTATGCAGATAGGAATACTGGAGGTTAACATACTCAAAAACAAGTAAAAAGATTAACAACTATAACTTTATTGTATCAGAATCTTTGATATGAATGAATGAGTTAGTGCCAACAACAAAATGAAAATAGCAAGCCAAGTGCAAATTTTTGTTCAGGTTACGATGCATATTTTCATTATGCTTCCAACCAACAAACCTTCTATGCACATTATGAGGGCCCAAATAAAGGTCAACATGAAGAGAAACCAATGTTGTGACTTACCATTGCTCAAAACATTTTGTTGTTCGTTGTTGCGGCTTGTATGAGCGCATTTGAAGAAATTACATTGTGCCTTGTACCTAGAGCCCCAGTAGCGGTCCATTGGCATAACGCTTCTTAGATGCTTTCAAACCCTTGAGAACACCTCGCCCCTTCTTCTTCTATCCATCAGTTTGTACAACCCAAATCAGACAAGAAATATTGCATTACTCGGTATTTGATTGCAAGAAACTAGGACACACATATAAACCAAATTTGGTACCATTATGTAGTTGTTCACGGTTCCAGCAAGCATGGGATGACCATTCATCCAGTGCACACATGTCATTACAGACACTGGAGTGTCTGATTCTTCTTGAGTTCCTGTATAAGGTTTAATAGTTGTGAAGATTAAGCAATCTAGAATTTTCTATATTATAGCACATGGTAGAGACAACTTCAATTTCATAAAGTTTCTACCAGATCCGTGTTTGTTTCTGTATGCTGTTATACTTTCCATCCTTGTAAGGAGAACAGATCCTTTCCTTACTGAACAGAAGAACAATAAACGGACTTAGCTTTATCAATGTGCACCATTCAGAATAGCAATTAAGTACTAAGAATGTTGTGTACCTTGTAGAAAGGAGTAATGTGAATCATCTCTTTCCTCAGAAGTAATATAAATTCATTATCCCCCTAATGCTAGAGGCTGCACTATGCACTGATGCTCTCAGTCTCAGTAACTAAGTAGTCCAGAACAAAAGGAGAATACCATTATAGTATAATAGACTAAAAGCAATGCTTATAATATAAACTGCTATAGTAAGTTTAGTGGCTACACAACTCATCTTCCTAAGGACACAAGACTAAGAAAGGAGATAACAACCTGTGCTAAGGACATGAACTGTGAGTATCCACTTCTTTGCAGAAGTTATTGTCGAAACTATAGGAATACTTACCTACCAACAGGAATACGTACCTACCAACAGGAATACCTACCTATCAACCATGGAGATGATTTATAAACAACTAAGTATTACTCATAAATCTACCATTGACAGAAATTGCACAGTAAAGTGTTAAATCACTCAAATCTTAAGCATCATTGCAGTTCTGTCCAACACAGGACAGATCACTCGATCTTTTTATAAGAAAATATATTCTGCACGAAATCTTGAAAACAAGATGTATGATAACAATAGAAAAACATCTCCACACTTTTCATATTTAGACAATAATTAAATTCGAATAGAAAGGCCTAAATTTGCAAAACAGATTACTGTATGCAGAAAACTACAATCTGGGCAGATCGGTAAACTAACCGCTGCTTGCAATCTGTCCAACCAAATTACAAAACAAAATACTCTATGAAAAGCCTGAAACATGATCTACAACATTCGTTCAGGGCTTACCTCGAAATTATGGATCAAGCAGTATAGGTTTCAAGTCAAAGACCAACGTATACAAGCACCAACTAGAGCACTATTAACCAAACCTGAACACTGAACTAGCTATCAAATCTGAACCTAAAAGTTCAATGCTGGTATACACCGTACTGATTTTCCAAGTGCTACTGACCTAATCAACGCAGCTAGCTCAAAAAAAAAACACCTAACTATTGTATTGGTGTCTGTACAAAGAGATTGAAAAGAAACAGCTATAAAGTAATTCAGGGAATTCCAATTCTGGTGTAGTGCTTTCGTTTGAGTACAGGAACAATGAATAAACAGGTTGTGCCTCTGAAACAACAGGAAACCATGTTTTTTGGTTGATCTAACACAGGTTGAGTCTCCAATTCCTTAAGTCCAACTATCATAACTGAAATCGTGTCGCTCATCTTTAGTGGATGCAGTACAACTCAGATTTTCCAGTCTTGGTCGGTTCCATA
The DNA here is from genome assembly GCA_007115705.1 of Dactylis glomerata. Lineage (NCBI taxonomy): Eukaryota > Viridiplantae > Streptophyta > Magnoliopsida > Poales > Poaceae > Dactylis > Dactylis glomerata. The sequence goes on along the minus strand of QXEO01001278.1, from coordinate 1,948,655 downwards.
CTCGCATGAAAGAAACTTATGCATGAATATCTCAGTTTCAATACTGACAAAAAATGCAGCCAAGCTGCTACTTTTGGTCTGCCTAGTTCATCTCAAATAAAATGATATCTTTAGAACAAAATTACCACCAAGAGATAGTCGTACTTTCTGCCCAATCTATCTTCTAAATCAAATCATTAGAACAAAATTACCACCAAGTATCTAACAGACTAGTGCTAACTGAACCTAAATTCAGAACACAGTATGCTAACTAAGCCTAAATTCAGAAAACTACTGCTCACGCTGAGGGAGGGATCAAATATGATCCATGGAGAAGTATTGAAGGCCTGGCCGTCACGGGGCCCGACGGCGGCCTGCTCTCTAGAAGAGATCCCAATTGAACCGCGGGATTGGAGAGGTCGTGGTCGCAGACGCCATGGCTGTGGTCGCCGTGGCCGAGGCCGTGGACGGCATCAACGACAGCCGGTCGACCGTCTCCCAGTTCGGCTTGAGCGCCGCCGCACTGCCACTTTGCCGGTCGCCGGCGAGAGGGGCTGTAGAAGGAAGGTGATGCGGCCATGCCGGAGGCGAGAGCTAGAAGTGAGGAGCACGGGCTAGCAGATTGCCTGTCCGACGAGGCGACTCAATGATGGAAAGGGGCACTGCCGCCGCTGCGCTTTGCTAATTGCTAGTACTATGCGGAGGAGATTTGGGAGGAAGAAGGATAACCTGTGACACTCTCCGTTCGGTAGACTCGGATTCGTTCGTCGATGCAGCCGTCATGACGTCGTGAGGACGGACGAACGAAGGAGGTCCTCACTCCTCAGATCCAATCTCACGATTTAGTTAAGAGATCGGGCGTACTTATGAGGGATTTTTAGCGGCAAGGATAAAAAATTATTGAAAAGTTAATAAAAAATGGAGGTTAGCGGGAGGGTTTAGCGGGAAGGATAATAATTACCTCTAATACACGCTTAATTTTAGCTAATGTTTAGATAGGAATTAATTTGGAGCAAATATGAAATACATGTGCTACTAAAAAGAATGTTACCGCTAAATTTTATTGGTAAAAGGTTATTTCGTTGTATATCCATTATAATGAAGCCACCTCCCTCGACCATCCTCTTCGGTTTTTCGAAGCATGAAGCCACTGGCGACGAACGCTCACCCATTGAGATCCATTTTCGCGATATTGCCATCTTACTGAGACGTTTCTAATGGAAAGGATTCTACAGCTGGCACACCAACATGAGATGAGTTGACCAAGGGTAATGTTTCATGCGCTCTCGTTGTTTTTATGGTCATCCCCACCATCACTTTAAAACTACTAGGTTATACTCTTGCGTTAAAAAACAAGTAGATGTCCTAAATAATGGACATGACGAATTAAATGGTTCGCTTTTGTTGCTTTCTATGGTCATCCAATTAAACAACTGCATGTGTAAGTGTATAACCAACCTATTTTGGTCCTACCAAGTCAAGTCGACTAGAAGCGAAAAAAAACACCATATCTGATAATCATGGAGGGGCAATCTGGCGCTATCTCCTCTGATGTTGTTGTCGCTGGTCGTAGCTACTCCTCATCCTCTCTCGACCATTCTCTCCAACTACTTGAAGGATGAAGCCGCTGGCGGTGAGCATGCACTAGCGGAGATCAATGTCCACACCATTGCCAATCATACGAGCCTATAGTAGGCCCACTAACAAGAGCCGACCCCACCAAGGAAATGGAGGTGGTGCGAGCTATGCTCATTGACATAAACCTCATGGCATCCTCACCCTCATTTAAAAACTACCAAGTTATACTCTTTCCTTGAAACACAAGTAGATGTCCTAAATAATGGACCTGAAGAATCAAATGGTGCACTTTTGTTGCTTCCTGTGGTCATCCAATCAAACAACTTCATGTGTAAGTGTGGAACCAACTTATTTTGGTCTTACCAAGTCAAGTCAACTAGAGGGGCATAAAAACGCCATATCCGATAATCATGGAGGGGAATTCTGATGCCCTATCCTCTAATGTTGTTGCCACCAGTTGTAGCTACTCCTCGTCCTCTCTCAACCATTCTCTCCGGCTACTTGAAGGACAAAGCCGCTGACGGCGAGCGTGCACTAGCCGATATCAATGACCATGTTGTTGCCATTCGTACTGAGTCGAGTCTGATGGTGAGGAGTCTGCATCCGACACACTAGCATCAATCGAGTCGACTAGGGGTAACATTGCATGCGCTCTCGTCGCTTCTCATGGTCATCCCCACCATCACTTTAAAACTATTAGGTTATAGTCTTGCATTGAAAGACAAGTATATGTCCTAAATAATAGACATGACGAATCAAATGATGCGCTTTTGTTGCTTCATGTGGGCATCCAATCAAACAACTGCATGTGTAAGTGTGGAACCAACCTATTTTGGTCCTACCAAGTCAAGTCAAGTCAAACTGGTGGGAAAAATGCCATATTCAATAATTTTTCAGTGGCAATCTCACGCCTTTCCCTCTAATGTTATCGTTGTCGGTCGTAGTTACTCCTCATCCTCACTCAACCATCTCCGCCACCTTTCCATCGAGTTTGACCTTGCGATGAGTGGGGAGGGGGGAGATGTGACTCTCATCGAACATAGCAAAGGCGACCGCCATCCCTCACCAGGTAAGCCGTCGTCGCTATTTTCCCTCCTCTATGTAACCTAGGCCGCCACCAATAAATGTTCTCGTGGACGTAGATGTTGTTCGAAAACACGTTGTCTCTACTGCGGGGCCGTTTTGGAGTGAATTAGAGAGGAGGGAGAACATGGGTCGGCAAGACACCAACATTTTCCACCACGACGATGGCGGATCGACGAAGGCTGGATCGTCGAAGCGCCAACACGCACTCGCTGATTACTCATTGACAAAGGATTCGGAGGATTTCGCCGCAATCGAATCGAGGTACGACAACTCCACTGGCAGAGCTAGGAAGGCCGGATCAAGGAATCACCAAGACGACGTCACCGCTGCGAGGAAGGCTCTTACAATTCATTATTCTTGATTTCTCTAATTTTTTTTGACGCGATGTTTCGCTGAAGCGTTCACTTCGTGGGCCGGCCCATACTAGTCTATCGCTCGTTTTCTTTGATTCCATCGTTAGCTGCGTCCCTTGCCGGTTCCTTCACGAACGTTTTTTTCCTCAGTAGTTCATTCAAGTTTCTTTGATTCGTTTCCGCAGGTACACCCTTCTATAGTATTTTTTTATTTCTTACATTCTTTTGTTTCTCTATTCTAAATAGTCTCATTTTTTCTTTTTTGTTTCTTATTTCATTTTTCTTTCGTTGGTTTTTGTGTTACTTTTTCTTTTTCATTTTTGTTCCCGGATTTTTTAAAATTTTGTTCCTTGTTTTTTGATATATTTTGTTCCTGGGTTTTTGTTCCCTGATTTTTGTAATTTTATTTTCTAGATTTTTGTAATTTTTGTTCCCAGATTTTTTTAACTTTTGTCCCTAGATTTTTGTAAATTTTGTTTCTGGATTTTTGTTCCCGGATTTTTGATTTTTTTATTTTGTTCCTGGATTATTTTAATTTTTGTTCCCAGATTTCTGTAACTTTTGGTTTCAAACTTTTGTAATTTTTGTTCCCGCATTTTAGTTCTCCGATTTTTTGTAATGTTTGTTCCCAGATTTTTGTGATTTTTGTTCCCAGATTTTTGAAATTTTTGTTCCTGGATTTTTTAAATTTTTGTTCTTGGATTTTTGTTCACTGATTTTTTTAATTTTGTTTCCCAGATTTTTGTAATTTTTGTTCCTAGATTTTTGTATTTTTTGTTCCCAGATTTTTGTATTTCTTATTCCGCGATTTTTGTAAGTTTTTTTCTTGGATATTTATAATTTCTGTTCCTAGATTTTAAAATTTTGTTCCTGGATTTTTGTTCCCGGATTTTTTTTTATTTTGTTCCTAGATTTTTCTAATTTTTGTTTCCAGATTTCTGTAACTTTTGTTTTCAAACTTTTGTAATTTTTGTTCCCGAATTTTTGTAATTTTTGTTCCCGCATTTTAGTTCTCTAATTTTTTGTAATGTTTGTTCCCAGATTTTTGTGATTTTTGTTCCCGGATTTTCGAAATTTTTGTTCCTGGATTTTTCAAACTTTTGTTTCCGGTTTAAATTTTTGTTCCTGGATTTTTGTTCACTGATTTTTGTAATTTTGCTTCCCAGATTTTTGAAATTTTTGTTTCTAGATTTTTGTTCCCGGATTTTTGAAACTTTTGTTCCCGGATTTTTAAAATTTTTGTTCCTGGAATTTTGTTCACTGATTTTTGTAATTTTGTTTCCCAGATTTTTGTAATTTTTGTTCCTGGATATTTGTATTTTTTGTTCCCAGATTTTTGTATTTCTTATACCAAGATTTTTGTAAGTTTTGTTCTCGGGTTTTTGTAATTTTTGTTCCTAGATTTTTGAATTTTTTGTTCCTGGATTTTTTTAACTTTTGTTCTTAGATTTTTGAAATTTTTGTTTCTAGATTTTTGAAATTTTTGTATTTTTTGTTCCCAGATTTTTTACTTTTGTTCCTAGATTTTTGAAAATTTTGTTCCTGAATTTTTGTTCCCGGATTTTTATAATTTTTGTTCCCGCATTTTAGTTCTCTGATTTTTTTGTAATGTTTGTTCCTAGATTTTTGTGATTTTTGTTCTCAATTTTTTGAAATTTTTATTCCTGGATTTTTAAAAAATTGTTCCCAGATTTTTTAATTTTTTGTTCCTAGATTTTTGTTCCCTAATTTTTGGAATTTTGTTTCCCAAATTTTTGTAATTTTTGTTTCTGGATTTTTTGTTCCCTGATTTTTGAAATTTGGTTCCCCCTCGAGTATTAAAGTTTTGTGCTACTTAGTGTACTTGTTGTTACATGCAGTCTAACGTGTTATTTCGTACTCTATTCATGATTTATTCCATGCATGCGGAAAGGACAATTTTAGATACTATATTTTTTGTTGTATTATTACTGACAATATATTCAGCATGAAGTAATGTATTTTTCTATTTTATTCATGTGATGCCTTTAATAACACAAGCAGCAAGCGCAGGCCAGCCACGGAAAAAAAAATTAAAACACGTCGTGCATGACCAACCTTGACCGAACAGCGTAGTGGCTCGTAGCATGCCGGGTGGGACCGGTCAGTTTTTAAAGTTTATTTAATTCTTCAAAAACGTGCGGCAGCGCAGCGCTGAAGTCATCCTGCAAACCCGGTGGGATTCTTTAGTCCCACATCGAAACCTGACAGTAATTTAAACCAGTTTATATATCCGGCTCTGTTAGCTCTGTTACCGGAAACCCAACTAATCAGGAGGATACAGCGTAACAGCAAACACGCGAGACCCAGCGCGAGCATCAATTCTAACTGCAAAGTAAACAGCCCATCTTCAACATCCTGGGCCGCCAAACAGAAAAGCCCATCTAAGCATCCCTTGTGCGAAACGAAACATACCTGGCGCGCAGACCCTATCAGAGAGGCAGCAGCTCCGTTTGCGGGTCACTGGGCCGGGGCCGGACCAATTTTTTCCAGAGGAAACCAAGCTCCAACAAAAAAAATAACATGACCGCACATGTCGCATCCAACGAGGAGGACGAACCCTAGTGGCGTCGTCGCCAATCTCGCTCGCCGCCAGCGCCCTCGTCTCTCCGTTGCCCCGTCAGTCGGACCTGCTTCAGATACTTAATCCATCTTCTCCCCTTGGTCCCTCTCCTTATCTTCAAGACATGTATAAGTAGATGGCTGATCCTGCAAAAGAACACGACTTTCCCCGCCCGCATCTTGTCTTGGGGTTTAATTTTGCTATTACGCCATGCACTCTTGCCGAACTATCTATTGTTCACTACACGTCGGTATCAGCTCAGCCATAAGCTATGCCATTTTAGTAAAAAAATCTACATGAAAAACAATAATAACCGACACTGATTCAGATAGGTGGTGTATAAAGACTATGACAGATCAGCGATTTGCTAGAATTCAAGAGAATGGTCTGGTGCATATAGTTATGGCGTATCATACTCTGTCCAAACACGTTTCAATAAGTTTTTCAGGAGGCACCAATAAGTGGTTTTGTTTTCTTGAAAGATGTTTTACTTCTTTTCAGGAAACAAAAACTTGCTATTGTCAAACAGATTACAAATCTCATATGCCGGGAGGTTGTCTACCATGCATCTCAAATAACTACAAGGGTAGTTACCTTGTAGTTTTAGCACTTAAAAGGAAGTTCATTCTAAATTTTTTTTAATCAAACACTGAACAGATAAGTATGCACTTCTCTGATAAAATTGGACCTCACAGGTTTAGTTAACTCAGACGTCTCTATCTAAAGTCTCACTAAACTGAAACCACCATACATTTGGCGATTACAGATCGAGTCCTTTGCATCCTCTGTTGCTCATTAGTTAAAGATTCATGGCGTCGGCTGGTGTTGGTATTTTAAGTGAATTTGATCATTGCTGAGTTGGAAAATGGATACTGAACAAATACTGCGAGCGTGTGTGCTTGAGATGTTTTATAGACTTAGACTTGATCTTTGCCTAGATAGATGATTTTCGAAGCTGCTTAATCTCTCTTTGTCGGTTGATGCTCAAACATGTTCTGTTAGATTATGATCTTTCTGACTTGCTTTAGGGTAGGTGCTACTCGAGTTTAGCTATACTATGTCTATTTAGAACCAGAGGTAACCTCGGTTTGTTGCTTTTTCCTAGTTGGTTGATTTTGGCAAGGTGCAGATGTTTTTCCTCATTCTAAGATTACTTGAATTTATTTCCTTCCTTAGTCTTGACCAATAGTCCTTAGTACAGATTGTTTTATTCATCAATGTCCAATCCTTATACTGAAACATCTAGTTGTATATTTATACTAGTTTGGAGTAGTTTAATTCCAACCAGGGTTATTTACTTGATCTTGACCATAGCTAGTCTGCACTTGCTTATTTAATAGATGCAGTCCGTTCAAATTTCAGGTTGGCATCTGCCTGCACGCCGGATTGGTTCAGAGGATGTTGGTAGGCAGAGTTCCAACATCAATATTTAGCAGTTTGTTGCTTCTACACTTGACAATTGATGATGTTCGATGCATTACAATACCTGCCGCTGAACACATATTCACATCGGGTGTAATGTGGATCTTTGAAACCTGTATAGATAGCACCTGGCAACAAGTTTTCAGGAGGCAAATAGCACCTGACACTTTAGCTTTCGTGGCATCAAAGTTCAGTTTGAAAGTTTGATAAAAAATTCAATGTTTCCAGAAAAATTCAAAATAATTCCAGCAAGTCAAGTACACGTATGTTAGCAATCTGGGAAAGTTCCATTCCTTTCGACGAGTGGTTTGGAGAACGGTCGATTTGAATACTCACTTACATATTTTGACCGAGAATTGAATTTTTTAGAAAAATTGAAATAATTCTAGTAATTCAAGTACATGTGCAATCTGGAAAAGTTATATGCATTTTCAATGAGTCGTTTGAGAGAACGGCCGATTTGAATATACATTGCCCAAATTTTGGCCGAAAATTCAAAATTTTCATAAAAAATTGAAAAAATTCCAATAATTCAAATACATGTATGTAAGCAATCTGGGAAAGTTTCATTCGTTTTCAATGAGTCGTTTGAGAGAACGGTTGATTTGAATGTACACTTTCAAAATTTGACCAAAAATTCAAAGTTTCCAGAAAAAATTGAAAAAATTCCAATATTTCAAATACATGTATGTAAGCAATCTAGGAAAGATTCATTCCGTTCCGACAAGTAATTTGAGGGAACGGTCGATTTGAATACTCACTTGCAAATTTTGTCCGAAAATTCAAAGTTTCAATTTATTTTGAAATAATTCCATTAATTCCGTATCCTATGCATCCGGGCCTTTTATGTATCCGTGCACCCATCTAGCTTCAGCTCTTACACGCACTAGATCAGATGCACATGTACGAGTTTGATCAGCTTCACGCGACATGTGACGTTATATTTACATGTATATTCCAGACATTTGAGGAGCCATGTTTGCTCGCCGGCCGCATTCGCTGTGTTGGCGCCTGATTGTCATTTGCCGATTTACCCCACCAGCTTCTTAAGTGGTCTCCAGTTCTCAGTCGTAGCTCACAGCCGTTAAGTGTATCCGCTCTGGGGCTCGGTCGCCGCCGTTACTGCTTAAGTGGTCTCCAGTTCTCAGCTTGCATCATGTAGAATAGATCTGATCTGGTGTATGAATTGAAGGGCATAAAGGTTAGGAAGGGGTTATCACAAGATTTTGGTGACTTATTTATCTAGGCGGGCTTGTTTTTATAATTGCTCGTAGTTTTCATGTGGTGCGTATGATTTGGATCAAAGGTCTGAGGCTGGACGGGGATGGATGAATAGGATACAGAAAAGCACACGATGCACAAGATAGGTCGCCCTTCTAAACATCACTTATATACATTACATTATAGTATATAACAATTGTCGCACGAGTTTCTTAAAAAAGAAGTCACGCCCGGAGCCCTTAACATGGCTGAAACGGTCTATGGTGGTAACCCATGTATCACCGGCCTATTCGGCCCATATACATATTACCATGGATACACAATTTGTCGCAATATGTAACACCTATTGCAACAAAGTGGTATCAGAGCAATAACTTTTTACTGTTGCAACCACTATGGGTTTTGTTGCAATATGAAACCATGTTTTGCAACGATATTTGTAGGTAATGCGACATGAAGAAATTGTTGCAATATGTTTGTGGATATTACCTCGGTGTTTTACTTTGTTGTAATATCTAGTATATATTGCAACAAGGTGGATTATTAGTGCAACGAAACTTAACCGTCGCAATAGTGCTAGTATATTACAATGCATGTGTAGTTCGTTGTAATATGTGGCCCCTATTGCAACAAAATATGGGCTTATTGCATCCCAACTAAATTGTGGCAATATGTGGGGTCTAATACCCCAAACGAGCAATTGGTGGTAATATTGCATTCTGTTGCAATGAAATGTGGTTGTAGCAATAAATTTTGTTGCAATAGATGGGAATCCTTGTAGTGAGCATATGAATGTTGTTTTCTCCCTAGTAGCAACAGCACACACCTTAGAGGTTTCTGTCACTCCCCCAGGTGAAATAGAGGCATGAACCCACTATCGAGCATAAATACCCCCTCTTGGAGTCACTAGCAACTACTCGGCCAAGATAGCTACTAACAACGGAGAGCATGCAAGATCATAAACAACATAGAGATAACAAAAGATAATATTCAGTACAACAACTTAATCATAAACACCAATATTCATCGGATCCCAACAAACCAAACATGTAGAATTACATAACGGTGATCTCAATCATGTATGGCAGCTCATGAGATCTAAACATGAAGCACATAGTGGAGAAGACAACCATCTAGCTACTGCTATGGACCCATAGTCCAAGGTAGACTACTCACTCATCGCTCCGGAGGCAAGCATGGTGATGAAGAAGACCTCCGGTGGCGATTCCCCTCTCCGACAGGGTGCCGAGAAGAGCTTCTGGACCCTCCCGATCTTCGGGTCGACGGCGGCGGCAGATCGCGATGTATTCTGGAAAACTGATCGGGTCCTTAGGTTTTTCTCGTCGGGGGGTCTTTATAGGTGAAGGATCGATGTCAGAGGAGGGGCCAGGCGCCCTCACGTGGGCCCGGCGCGGCCAGGGGGCTGGCCGCGCCACCCACGCGTGTGGGGCCCTGGTGGCCCCCCTCCGACACTTCTTCGGATCTCTGGAAGCTTCCGGGAAAAATAAGACTTCAGGAACTTGTTTCGTCCAATTCCGAGAATATTTCCCGTGTATCACTTCTGAAACACAAAAACAGCAGAAAACAGGAAACTGGCACTGTGGCACTTGTTAATAGGTTAGTTCCGGAAAATGCATAAAAATGCCACTAAGTGTAACGAAACAATAGGCAAATGGTGTAAAACAAGCATGGAGCATCAAAAATTATAGATACGTTTGAGACGTATCAAGCATCCCCAAGCTTAACTCCTGCTCGTCCTCGAGTAGGTAAGTGATAACAAAAGAATAATTTTTGAGGTGACATGCACCTACACAATCTTGATCATATATGTAAGCATTGGTGAGCTGGGATCAATAGAACTTAAAACATGGGCATGAAGATATAATCATGACAATAAGAACTTAGCAACCATGTTGTAAACATGCAAATGAACACAAACAAAAGATCATGAAAATGAAACAATGAAAGTCAAACGTGTGTTCAAATCATAAGGAAAAACATACAAAAGGTTTTCAGCTTGTCCTTCAAAGAGAGCAAAACATAAATGCAAAGGACACCTTCAAGTTTAAGAGGGCGACTAGATACAAATAATTTAAGAACAAGTGAAACCAATCATCATGAATCAATCAATGAACTTTGGGACAATGCATATCACACTAAGAATGACAACTATGCTCCCTTAATGGTGCATAAAGAAAGAAAGTGGTGACTCAACATAAAAGTAAAAGAAAGGCCCTTCGCAGAGGGAAGCAGTGATTGCAAGTTTTATAACCTTCAAAAAATATGGTACTTACCGGCTTTGAGCTCTCATTGCCCCCATCATAAGCATCTTGAATGGTTAAAGTTAATGCGAGAACAATTATGATGCATATGCTTGACAAATCATAAATTGAAAACCTCGTGCCCCGTGAATACGAGTACCCAAACCTCATGCTACTTTACTTAGGGTCCCAAGCAAGGCTCTTGTCATTGTAAGTATATGCATATCATTGAGAACCGCCAATGGGGTACCTCCGTGCCCGATGACATGGAACAAGCCCACACCAAAATGACAGGACAAGCAGACAATGAACACCTCGACATCTCTTTTATTTGCTATATTGTTTAGCTTTTTATTGTGAGATGCGTCGTCGAATGTTCACCATGGGTATGCTGCAAATTTCCAACATGAATTATGCATGGCTTAGATTGGCAGCCCGGCGTTTCCCTAACACATATACAAACTCCATGATCCCCACAAGATTCCCAATTCATTTCACACCGCGGGCATCCATAAACAAAAGATCACGATATCAACTCAAATAAGAAGTGCAATGTTGAAAGCTTGCCCCATGACAGCATGGCTGGGCTAGAATCCAACTTACAACTTGCAAGCATAACAACTCAACATAAGAGACCACAATGTCAAATTTTTAAGAACAGGAAAAAGTAAAGTGTGCCTTCCGGTTCGTGAGAGCTTTACTAACCGAGTTTCGCATAACACTGGTAAGAGTTTAATTTGAAGAGAAAATAAAAGCAAGTCAAATTTACTTGGAATAGCAAATTGCTAGTAGGTATGTATGGTGGACACAATGGAAAACTTTGGCTTTTAGGAGTTGGATGCACGAGTAGAGCTCATACTCAGTACAAGGTGAGGGCTAGCAAAAGACTGGGAGCGACCAACTAAGAGAGCAATAATGGCCATAATCATGCAAAGCGACAAAGCGACATTAAAAGAAGCATAAGATGGCATCAAAAGTCAAAAACTAAATGATCATGAAGGCTATTGGCGACTTTGTAAGAGTCTAACATGTGTGAGCATGCGCCAAGTCAACCCAAATAAAGCATCAAGGAGAAAACCAAAATAATGCTTCCATACAATAAAAACAACGCATGATTTTTTCAAAGGCTCATTAAGCAATCTCAGTTATTTGAGACAAGTCATGCTACAGCAAAACCACTAAGCATACTATCAAAAATACATCAAGCATGACATGAAAAAGCCTAAGCCGCAGTCTACACAAGCTCCTTCTTATACCACTATTTTGCACAAAGCTTTTTCTCTTTTCCAACACCATTTGAAATTTTTATAAACACCTCTTTTGATGAAAACCAATGAAGATCAGAGGCAAAAATACACCTTGATGAAAAGATATGACAAGATCTGAACGCAAATCAAGGCGAAAACAAAAAACCAAAAGCAGTAGCGGAAAAAGTAAAACACTCGATGAACGATAAGAGTGAAAAACTGAGTGTTCTTGGCAAATGAAAACGAGTACATCTCCTCCAAAAGAAATTTGTTGGGGTCCAACCATTTATTGCAGCAAACAAACAAACTAAACAACTAAGAAAACTAAAACAACTGACGCTCCAAGAAAAACACATAGTGCATGAAGCAATAAAATATAGTGTTTTGAAAGGTGACCTGATTTTTGCCGATGAAGAAGGGGTGCCTCAGGGGCATCCCCAAGCTTTGACGCTTGTACTTCTTGGATATTTCTTGGGGTGATGCATGGGCATCCCCAAGCTTGATCTTTTGTCCATTCTTCAACTCATCTCATCATTCTCCAATCCCTACACTTGAAAACTTCCTTCATACAAAACTAAACACAAATCTATTAGCAACATTAGTGCAAGCATAACATATAATCAATCCTCTATTTGCTTCAGGTTTCAATTCAAAACCACCACATATATAGCATATACTACTGTAGCAACCTCCCCAAAAGTTCCATGATCAAAAGAACTCAAAAGAAAGCGATAAAGTGGCAAACACAAATATTGGCAGAAATCTGTCAAAACTGAACAACTGACAAAGGTCGAATTTTTGAGGGATTTTCTGTTGCTCAAATAAAAAAGTGTTCAACTAACAAAAGTTTGGATATAACCTGGGGCATATGCACAAGAAATCGCAGGTCCAAAAGATAAACAGAGAATTTTCACGAATTTTTACGGTGCAGCACCGAAAATAGTTTCAGGACAGCAACATCCCCAAATCTTTACCTCACTCAAATTAGAGGCTTCTCTTGGCACAAAAACGAAATAAACAAGATAAGGAGCAGTCATTACAGTAGTAATGACTTCCAAGACTCAAATAAAAGAAAAAGTACTGAAAAGAAAACATTGGGTTATCTCCCAAGAGTGCTTTTCTTTAACGCCTTTGAGCTAGGCGCAGAAAATTGCGAATCAAGTAATATCAATAGATGAAGCATTAAGATCAACAGAAGAGGTCTTGTCAATAAGGCATTGTATTTCATCCACATAAGTTTTTGAAGACCCTTTGTGATCATGCTTTGGTACACTATTCTCATCAAAAAGATTTTTAGGACAAATCCAGGCAAAATTATTTTCGAATGCATCATTCAATCCCAAAAGCTTGCAGGGTATAGGTATTTCGGTTCCCTCATCATGAGTATCAATAACCTTTATAGGTGAACCGAGTTTATTAAAACATTTAAGAACTTTCCTAGCTTCAACAACGACATCCTTAAATTCTAGGCGCAAAGTTTCCAAGATAAAAGCCTTCTTTTCGGGATCCTCAATTTCATGAAGCTTAAGGAACATGTATTGCATAGAAGAATTAAGACTAGCAAACCTAGCTTCTAACATGTGAACTAAATGAGCAGAAGCAACTTCATAGCTAGGAGCTAACTCAACCAAAGACTTTTCCTCAACTTCCTTATGCATACTAATGTGATTAAAGAACTCCTCAATGTTACTTTTGCCAATAATCGAACCACTACCTACTGAGAGGTCCTCCAGAACGAACTTAGGGAACAACATGATAACTAAAGTAAAGAAATAACAACTACCAAGGATTCTAATTTTTTTGGGTTTTTGATATAAAAAGCAATGCAGGTAAAATAAAATAAAGTAAAGCAAAACAAATAACAAAGTAAAGAATGTGTGTGCGAAGAACTCCCTTCGCAGAAGTCTTCTCTCTTCCCCGGCAACGGCGCCAGAAAAGTAGCTGATGATGCCAAGTTGACGAGGAGCTGATGCCTCTGATGGCGACCAAACTGTCCTTGTGCGTGGTGAATAACCAGCCCGTTGGGAACCCCAAGAGGAAGGTATGATGAGTGCAGCAGCAAGTTTTCCCTCAGTTTAAGAAACCAAGGTTTATCGAACAGGAGAAGAGAGACAATGACGACTGAAGGTGATGCTGACTAGTTTGCGACAGCAACGGACAATTTATATATGGCGCCTCGTCCAAGCTTTGCTTGCTAGCTGCAATGTGGAACCTGCTCACACACAAACAAATACTTTGCTCCCAACTTGCGATGAGGTTGTCAATCTCACCGGTTTGCTTGAAACAAAGGGTATGAGTGTATCGAGTGGAAAACAGTAATAATACGTGAGTAAAATAAACAGTGCGAGTAAAGTAAACAGGTGATAGCAATATGATGTAAATAGGACCGGGGTCCACAGTTCACTAGTGGTGTCTCTCCATAGATAAAATAGCACATGCTGGGTAAACAAATTACAGTTGGGCAATTGATAGAATAAAGATAATGTGATATGTCAAGAAGATCACTATGAGATTTACTCTAGGCATTACAACAAAATACATAGACCGCCATCCAACTGCATCTATGACTAATAATCCACTTGTGGTGAATCAATCCGAGAACTCCACAAGTATTAAGTTGCGAACAACAGATAATTGTATTAAGAAAAGTGTGTAATGTAAACAAAGCATATGCCCTTGAGCATATGAATGTTGTTTTCTCCCTAGTAGCAACAGCACATCTACCACCTTAGAGGTTTCTGTCACTCCCCCAGGTGAAATAGAGGCATGAACCCACTATCGAGCATAAATACCCCCTCTTGGAGTCACTAGCAACTACTCGGCCAAGATAGCTACTAACAACGGAGAGCATGCAAGATCATAAACAACATAGAGATAACAAAAGATAATATTCAGTACAACAACTTAATCATAAACACCAATATTCATCGGATCCCAACAAACCAAACATGTAGAATTACATAACGGTGATCTCAATCATGTATGGCAGCTCATGAGATCTAAACATGAAGCACATAGTGGAGAAGACAACCATCTAGCTACTGCTATGGACCCATAGTCCAAGGTAGACTACTCACTCATCGCTCCGGAGGCAAGCATGGCGATGAAGAAGACCTCCGGTGGCGATTCCCCTCTCCGGCAGGGTGCCGGGAAGAGCTTCTGGACCCTCCCGATCTTCGGGTCGACGGCGGCGGCTAATCGCGATGTATTCTGGAAAACTGATCGGGTCCTTAGGTTTTTGTCATCGGGGGGTCTTTATAGGCGAAGGGTCGATGTCAGAGGAGGGGCCAGGCGCCCTCACGTGGGCCCGGCGCGGCCAGGGGGCTGGCCGCGCCACCCACGCGTGTGGGGCCCTGGTGGCCCCCCTCCGACACTTCTTCGGATCTCTGGAAGCTTCCGGGAAAAATAAGACTTCAGGAACTTGTTTCGTCCAATTCCGAGAATATTTCCTGTGTATCACTTCTAAAACACAAAAACAGCAGAAAACAGGAAACTGGCACTGTGGCACTTGTTAATAGGTTAGTTCCGGAAAATGCATAAAAATGCCACTAAGTGTAACGAAACAATAGGCAAATGGTGTAAAACAAGCATGGAGCATCAAAAATTATAGATACATTTGAGACGTATCAGTGGGCGGCCGGGACGACGCTTCACCGGAGCGGCCAATGACGATCCTGCGGCGGCCGGAGTTGTTTTGTTTTTGCTTCCACGAGGGCGGCCACGACCGCGCGGCGCCACCGGAGAGCCAAGGTTCAGACGAGAACCATCTGCATCAGCCATGTGGAAAAGTGGGAAGACTAGAAATCCTAGATGAAAAGAGGAGACGATGCGGTGGAGGAGGAATCTGATTAGGGTTTTTACCCTTACCAAAGATGCTTTATTTATAAGCACATATTATCGGGCCCCCGTGATAGCAAGGCCCATAAACATATTTACAAAGGAGTTAAATTCTGCACAAAGCAGACGATAATAACAAAAGGGAAAAAAAGAAGGGGGGGAGTGTGGTCGAAAGATATGAAAAACCCCGCCTTGGGCTCGGGGGCTTACAAACAGGAGAAACTAGAAGAAAGAAGAAGAAGTGAATTTTGAGCCTATGATTGACTACAAGTATCCAACCATAGCCTCGGGGGCTACTCCCATCGGGAGCGCTGAGCGCGCACCCGATAGAAACTAAGACAATCAAACAAAGATGAAGAAGGCTACGAGCCACTCAACATTTCGACGACCATAAAACTTCGACTACATACTCAACAAAATATAGAGTGACTACTCCCATCGGGAGTTATTTGGGAGGAATTACTTCGATTTTTTTTGATATTCCATCAGTCAAAAGAGACAGCGACATGAGATTCTCGAGTTACATTATCGCAACGAAACTCGAATGCCGTGATTTGTCATGAAGGTAAGACCCCGGGATCCGTCCTATGTGGCCTGGTATACGCACATGGATGTGCTCTGCTGGTATGTATCCGTGTCTACGACGCGAAGAAAATCCTGGTGGACGCACTGGGTACCCTGAGAATCACTGGGATTCATTCTTTGTAAGTCCTAAATGCGGCAAAAGAATGGGTTTGACCGGTATCCCGAATTCAAATCCAAGGGGATTGAATTTGAAGTAGGTGGCAAGTATCTGTTCCGGCAGTTAACTGACCTCTTGATCCGTCAGAGTTGTCAGGCTTGTTCATCAAAACCCCTTGCGAAATATTATCATGAAAATAAGTCGAAAGACCAAGTCGAAGATTTGAAGACATGAAGGAGTCGAAGAGTTAATCAAGTCGAAGATTCAAAGATTAGAGATTCAACCCGAATCTGCAATTCTGGTAGAATCTCAGGGGCTACTGACAAGGGTATAGATAATAGAGCCCAATAGTTGAGTACCCCTGAGGCCCGTTAAGCTAGGTCCAATTGTAATGATAGTCGAGATACGAGTTCTTACCGTATGTCAATATTGTAATCTGTATCGGATCCTACCCGATCCTCGAGACCTGGCCACCTATATATAGGGGCCAGGAGGGGACGGTGTAGGCTAGATTGAAAGCAAGCCAGGTTCAACACCCAAGTTTACTTTCGATATACACTTATTTCGACTAACCTTACCTTCGAGTTCATCCGACGCCCTGTCTCCCCGATCCTAAGTCCTTCATCTAGGACATTTGTCGAGTTAACCCTCGTCACTGGGTAAACAAATTACAGTTGGGCAATTGATAGAATAAAGATAAACATGATATGTCAAGAAGATCACTATGCGATTTACTCTGGGCATTACAACAAAATACGTAAACCGCCATCCAACTGCATCTATGACTAATAATCCACTCACGGGGATATCATCCGAACACCCCATGAGTATTAAGTTGCGAACAACAGATAACTGCATTAAGCAAAGTGTGTAATGTAAACAAAGCATATGCCCTCGAGCATATGAATGTTGTTTTCTCCCTAGTAGCAACAGCACATCTACAACCTTAGAGGTTTCTATCACTCCCCCAGGTTAAATAGAGGCATGAACCCACTATCGAGCATAAATACCCCCTCTTGGAGTCACTAGCAACTACTCGGCCAAGATAGCTACTAACAACGGAGAGCATGCAAGATCATAAACAACATAGAGATAACATAAGATATATTTCAGTATAGCAACTCAATCATAACACCAATATTCATCGGATCCCAACAAACCAAACATGTAGAATTACATAACGGTGATCTCAATCATGTAGGGCAGCTCATGAGATCTAAACATGAAGCACATGGTGGAGGAGACAACCATCTAGCTACTGCTATGGACCCGTAGTCCAATGTAGACTACTCACTCATCGCTCCGGAGGCAAGCATGGCGATGAAGAAGACCTCCGGTGGCAATTCCCCTCTCTGGCAGGGTGCCGGGAAGAGCTTCTGGACCCTCCCGATCTTCGGGTCGACGGCGGCGGTGGATCGCGATGTGTTCTGGAAAAGTTATCGGGTACTTAGGTTTTTTCCGTCGGGAGGTCTTTATAGGCGAAGGGGCATCGTCAGAGGTGGACCGAGGGGCTCTCACACATAGGGGGCGCGGCCAGGGGCTAGGCCACGCCGCCCTGGTGTGTGGGGCCCTCGTGGCCCCCCTCCTACTCCTCTTCGGATCTCTGGAAGCTTCCGGGAAAAATAAGACTTCAGGAACTTGTTTCGTCCAATTCCGAGAATATTTCCTGTGTAGTACTTCTGAAACACAAAAACAGCAGAAAATAGGGAACTGGCACTGTGGCAACTTGTTAGTAGGTTAGTTCCGGAAAATGCATAAAAGTGCCACGAAGTGTAATGAAACAGTAGGCAAATGGTGTAAAAACAAGCATGGAGCATCAAAAATTATATATACGTTGGAGACGTATCAATGTTGCCATTGAAGCTAGGAAAGTTCTTAAGCGCTTTAATAAGCTGGGTTCACCTATAAAGGTTATTAGTACAAACAATGAGGGAACCGAGATACCTATACCTAGCAAACTCTTGGGGTTGTATGAAGCTTTTGAAAATAATTTTGATTGGATCTGTCCCAAAAATCTTTCTAGTGATTTGAGTGAACCAAAGCGTGATCACAAAGGGTCTTCAAAAACTTATGTGGATGAAATACAATGCCTTATTGAGAAGACCTCTTCAATGGATCTTAATGCCTCACTTGATATTACTTGATTCGCAATTTTCTGCGCCTAGCTCAAAGGCGTTAAAGAAAAGCACTCTTGGGAGATAACCCAATGTTTTTACATTCAGTTCTTTTTCTTTTATTTGAGTCTTGGAAGTTATTACTACTGTAATGACCTCTCCTTATCTTTTTTATTTCGTTGTTGTGCCAAGAGAAGCCTCTAATTTGAGCGAGGTAAGATTTGGGGATGTTGCTGTCCTGAAACAGTTTTCAGTGCTGCACCGTAAAAATTCGTGAAAATTCTCTGTATATCTTTTGGACCTTCGATTTCTTTTGCATATGCCCCAGGTTATATCCAAACTTTCATTAGTTGAACACTTTTTTATTTGAGCAACAGAAAACCCCTTAAAAATTCGACCTTTGTCAGCTGTTCTGTTTTGACAGATTTCTGCCAATATTTGTGTTTGCCGCTTTATTGCTTTCTTTTTGAGTTCTTTTGATCACGGAACTTTTGGGGAAGTAGCTAAAGTAGTATATACTTTATATGTGGTGGTTTTTAGTTGAAACCTGAAGCAAAAGAGGTTGATTCTATGTTATGCTTATACTAATGTTGCTAATAGATTTGTGTTTAGTTTTGTATGAAGGAAGTTTTCAAGTGTAGGGATCGGAGAGTGATGAGATGAGTTGAAGAATGGACAAAAGCTCAAGCTTGAAGATGCCCATGCATCACCCCAAGAAATATCCAAGAAGTACAAGCGTCAAAGCTTGGGGATGCCCCCGAGGCACCCCTTCTTCATCGGCAAAAATTAGGTCACCTTTCAACGCACTATATTTTTATTGCTTCATGCATTATGCGTTTTCTTGGAGCGTCAGTTGTTTTTAGTTTTCAGTTTAGTTTAGTTTTGTTTGCTGCAATAAATGGTTGGACCCCAACAAATTCCTTTTGGAGAAGTTGCCTTGCTTTTCATTTGCCAAGAACACTCCGTTTTTCACTCTATTCATTTCAACGAGTGTTCTTCTTTTTCTAGAACTGCGTTTAGTTTTCATTTTCGCCTTGATTTATGTTCAGATCTTCTTATATCTTTTCATCAAGGTGTATTTTTGCCTCTGGTCTATATTGGTTTTCATCAAAAGAGGTGTTTATAAAAAGTTTGAATGGTGTTGGAAAAGAGAAAAAGCTTTATGCAAAAAAAAGTGGTACAAGAAGGAGCTTGTGTAGACTGCGGCCTAGGCTTTTTCATGTCGTGCTTGATGTCTTTTTGATAGCATGCTTAGTGGTTTTGCTGTAGCATGACTTATCTCAAATAATTGAGATTGCTTAATGAGCCTTTGAAAAAAAAATCATGCGTTGGTTTTATTATATGGAAGCATTTATTTGGTTTTCTCCTTGATGCTTTATTTGGGTTGACTTGGCGCATGCTCACTGATGAAGCCGAGTAAATTACCGGCCAGTTGGAAAACCCCAAGAGCAAGGTATGATGAATATAGTAGCAAGCTTTTCCCTCAGTAAGAAACCAAGGTTTAATCGTCCAGGAGGAGGTCGAAATACGACTGAAGGTGATGCCCACTAGCTGCGTGATGCTCTAACAAGGGCACCGTTAACGATTTCTTGTTAGCGCGTCTTCAACCAGTAGCAACGTGGAACCTGCACACACACACAACCAAATACTTTGTTCCGAACTTACGATGAGGTTGTCAATCTCACCGGTTTGCTTGAAACAAAGGGTATGAGCGTATCAAGTGGAAAGTTATAATAGTATGCGAGTAAAGTAAACAGTGCGAGTAAAGTAAACATGTGATAGCAATATAAAGGAAATAGGACCGGGGTCCACAGTTCACTAGTGGTGTCTCTCCATAAGATAAAATAATATATGCTGGGTAAACAAATTACAGCTGGGCAATTGATAGAATAAAGACAACGTGCATATGATGAGAGGATCACTATGAGATTTACTCTGGGCATTACAACAAGATACATAGACCGCCATCCAACTGCATCTATGACTAATAATCCACTTGTGGCGAATCAATCCGAGAACTCCACAAGTATTAAGTTGTGAACAACAGATAATTGCATTAAGCAAAGTGTGTAATGTAAACAAAGCATATGCCCTCGAGCATATGAATGTTGTTTTCCCCTAGTAGCAATAGTACATCTACAACCTTAGAGGTTTCTGTCACTCCCCCAGATTAAATAGAGGCATGAACCCACTATCGAGCATAAATACCCCCTCTTGGAGTCACTAGCAACTACTTGGCCAAGATAGCTACTAACAACGGAGAGCATGCAAGATCATAAACAACATAGAGATAACATAAGATAAATTTCAGTACATCAACTCAAGCATAACACCAATATTCATCGGATCCCAACAAACCAAACATGTAGAATTATATAACGGTGATCTCAATCATGTAGGGCAGCTCATGAGATCTAAACATGAAGCACATGGTGGAGAAGACAACCATCTAGCTACTGCTATGGACCCATAGTCCAAGGTAGACTACTCACTCATCGCTCCAGAGGCAATCATGGCGATGAAGAAGGCCTCCGGTGGCAATTCCCCTCTCCGGCAGGGTGCCGGGAAGAGCTTCTGGACCCTCCCAATCTTCGGGTCGACGGTGGCGGCGGATCGCGATGTGTTCTGGAAAAGTGATCGGGTCTTTAGGTTTTTCCTGTTGGGGGTTCTTTGTAGGCGAAGGGGCAACATCAGGAGTGGACCGAGGTGGTCTCACACATAGGGGGCACGACCCTGCCCCTAGCCGTGCCGCCCTGGTGTGTGGGGCCCTCGTGGCCCCACTCCGTCTCCTCTTCGGTTCTCTGGAAGCTTTGGCGAAATTCTAGGCGACTGGCTTTGGTTTCGTCCAATTCCGAGAATATTTCCTGTGTAGCTTTTCTGAAACATAAAAACAGCTGAAAACAGGGAACTGGCACTGTGGCGACTTGTTAATAGGTTAGTTCCGGAAAATGCATAAAAGTGCCACGAAGTGTAACGAAACACTAAGCAAATGGTGTAAAAACAAGCATGGAGCATCAAAAATTATAGATACGTTAGAGACGTATCCGCATCCCCAAGCTTAACTCTTGCTCGTCCTCGAGTAGGTAAGTGATAACAAAAGAAATAATTTTTGAGGTGACATGCACCTACACAATCTTGATCATCTATGTAAGCATTGTGTGCTGGGATCAAAAGAACTTAAAACATGGGCATGAAAGATATGATCTTGATAGAAGAAACTTAGCAACCATGCTATAACATGAAAATGAACACAAACAAAAGATCATGAAAATGAAACAATAAAAGTCAAACGTGTGTTCAAATCATAAGGAAAAACATACAAATGGTTTTCAGCTTGTCCTTCATGGAGAGCAAAACATAAATGCATAGGACACCTTCAAGTTTAAGAGGGCGACTAGATACAAATAATTTAAGAACAAGTGAAACCAACAATATGAATCAATCAATGAAAACTTTGGGACAATGCACATTATACTAAGAATGACAACTATGCTCTCTTAATGGTGCATAAAGATAGAAGGTGGTGACTCAAGATAAAAGTAAAAGAAAGGCCCTTCGCGGAGGGAAGAAGTGATTGCAAGTTTTATAAACCTTCAAAAATTATGGTACTTACTGGCTTTGAGCTCTCATTGCCTCCATCATAAGCATCTTGAATGGTTAAAGTTAATGCGAGAACACTTATGCTGCATATGCTTGACAAATCATAAGTTGACAACCTCGTGTCCCGTAAATACGAGTACCCAAACCTCATGCTACTTTACTTAGAGTCCCAAGCAAGCTCTTGTCATTGTAAGTATACATGTATCATCGAGAACCGCCAACGGGGTACCTCCATGCCCGATGACATGGAACAAGACCACATCAAAATGACAGGACAAGCAGACAATGAACACCTCGACATCTCTTTTATTTACCATTTGTATAGCTTTTTATTTTGAGATGCGTCGTCGAATGTCCACTATGGGCATGCTGCAAATTTCCACCATGAATTATGCATGGCTTAGATTGGCGGCCTAGGCGTTTCTCTAACACATATACAAACTCCATGATCCCGCAAGATTCCCAATTCATTTCACACCGCGTGTATCCATAAACAAAAGATCACGATATCAACTCAAATAAGAAGTGCAATGTTGAAAGCTTGCCCCATGACAGCATGGCTGGGCTAATTCCCAACTTACAACTTGCAAGCATAACAACTCAACATAAGAGACCACAATTTCAAATTTTTAAGAATGAGAATAATAAAGTGTGCCATCCGGTTCGTGAGAGCTTTACTGACCAATTTTCGCATAACACTGGTAAGAGTTTAATTTGAAGAGTATATAAAAGCAAGTCAAATGTACTTTGGAATAGCAAATTTCTAATAGGTATGTATGGTGGACACAATGACAAACTTGGTTTTTAGGAGTTGGATGCACGAGTAGAGCTCATACTCAGTACAAAACGAAGGCTAGCAAAAGACTGGGAGCGACCAACTAAGAGAGCAATAACGGCCATAATCATGCAAACCGACATTAAAAGAAGCATAAGATGGCATCAAAAGTCAAAAACTAAATGATCATAGAGGCTATTGGCGACTTTGTAAGAGTCTAACATGTGTGAGCATGCGCCAAGTCAACCCAAATAAAGCATCAAGGAGAAAACCAAAATAATGCTTCCAAACGATAAAAACAACGCATGATTTTTGAAAAAGGCTCATTAAGCAATCTCAGTTACTTGAGACAAGTCATGCGACAACAAAACCACTAAGCATACTATCAAAAAGACATCAAGCACGACATGAAAAAGTCTAAGCCGCAGTCTACACAAGCTCCTTCTTGTACCACTTTTTTGCATAAAGCTTTTTCTCTTTTCCAACACCATTCAAACTTTTTATAAACACCTCTTTTGATGAAAACCAATAAAGACCAGAGGCAAAAATACACCTTGATGGAAAGATATAACAATATCTGAACACGAATCAAGGCGAAAATGAAAACTAAACGCAGTTCTAGAAAAAGAAGAACACTCGTTGAAATTATAAGAATGAAAAACGGAGTGTTCTTGGCAAATGGAAAGCAATGCAACTTCTCCAAAAGAAATTTGTTGGGGTCCAACCATTTATTGCAGAAAACAAAACAAAACTAAACTGAAAACTAAAAACAACTGACGCTCCAAGAAAAATGCATAATGCATGAAGAAATAAAAATATAGTGTCTTGAAAGGTGACCTGATTTTTGCCGATGAAGAAGGGGTGCCTCGGGGGCATCCCCAAGCTTTGACGCTTGTACTTCTTGGATATTTCTTGGGGTGATGCATGGGCATCCCCAAGCTTGAGCTTTTGTCCATTCTTCAACTCATCTCATCATTCTCTGATCCCTACACTTGAAAACTTCCTTCATACAAAACTAAACACAAATCTATTAGCAACATTAGTGTAAGCATAACATTAAATCAACCCTTTTTTGCTTCAGGTTTCAACCTAAAACCACCACATATAAAGTATATACTACTGTAGTAACTTCCCCAAAAGTTCCGTGATCAAAAGAACTCAAAAAGAAAGCGATAAAGCGGCAAACACAAATATTGGTAGAAATCTGTCAAAACAGAACAGCTGACAAAGGTTGAATTTTTAGAGGGTTTTATGTTGCTCAAATCAAAAAGTGTTCAACTAATGAAAGTTTGGATATATCCCGGGGCATATGCACAAGAAATATCAGGTCCAAAAGATATACAGAGAATTTTCACGAATTTTTATGGTGCAGCACCGAAAACAGTTTCAGGACAGCAACATCCCCAAATCTTACCTCGCTCAAATTAGAGGCTTCTCTTGGCACAAAAACGAAATAAAAAGGATAAGGAGAGGTCATTATAGTAGTAATAACTTCCAAGACTCAAATAAAATAAAAAGAACTGAATGTAAAAACATTGGGTTATCTCCCAAGAGTGCTTTTCTTTAACGCCTCTGAGCTAGGCGCAGAAAGTGCTAATCAAGTATTATCAAGAGAGGCATTAAGATCCATTGAAGAGGTCTTCTCAATAAGGCATTGTATTTCATCCACATAAGTTTTTGAAGACCCTTTGTGATCACGCTTTGGTTCACTCAAATCACTAAAATGATTTTTGGGACAGATCCAATCAAAATTATTTTCAAAAGCTTCTTACAACCCCAAGAGTTTGCTAGGTATAGGTATCTCGGTTCCTTCATTGTTTGTACTAATAACCTTTATAGGTGAACCCAACTTATTAAAACGCTTAAGAACTTTCCTAGCTTCAATGGCAACATCTTTAAATTCTAAGCGCAAAGTTTCCAAGATAAAAGCTTTCTTTTCAGGATCCTCAATTTCATGAAGCTTAAGGAACATGTGTTGCATAAAAGGATTAAGGCTAGCAAACCTAGCTTCCAACATGTGAATTAAATAAGTAAAAGCAACTTCAATACTAGGAGCAAGCTCAACCAAAGACTTTTCCTCAACTTCTTTATGCATACTAATATGATTAAAGAACTCCTCAATGTTATCTTTCCCAATAATTGAACCACTACCTACTGAGAGGTCCTCCAAAACGTACTTAGGAAACAACATAATGAACTATAGTAAAGAAATAACAACTACCAAGGATTCTAATTTTTTTGGGTTTTTGATAAAACGATGCAAGTAAAAATAAAGTAAAGCAAAACTTAAAACAAAGTAAAGGATGTGCGTGTGAAACTCCCCTTGCAGAAGTCTTCTTCCTCCCCGGCAATGGCGCCAGAAATAGCTTGATGAAACCGAGTAAATTACCGGCCAGTTGGAAAACCCCAAGAGCAAGGTATGATGAATATAGCAGCAAGCTTTTCCCTCAGTAACAAACCAAGGTTTAATCGTCCAGGAGGAGGTCGAAATACGACTGAAGGTGATGCCCACTAGCTGCGTGATGCTCTAACAAGGGCGCCATTAACGATTTCTTGTTAGCGCGTCTTCAACCAGTAGCAACGTGGAACCTGCACACACACAACCAAATACTTTGTTCCCAACTTACGATGAGGTTGTCAATCTCACCGGTTTGCTTGAAACAAAGGGTATGAGCGTATCGAGTGGAAAGTGATAATAGTATGCGAGTAAAGTAAACAGTGCGAGTAAAGTAAACATGTGATAGCAATATAAAGGAAATAGGACCGGGGTCCACAGTTCACTAATGGTGTCTCTCCATAAGATAAAATAATACATGCTGGGTAAACAATTTACAGTTGGGCAATTGATAGAATAAAGACAACGTGCATATGATGAGAGGATCACTATGAGATTTACTCTGGGCATTACAACAAGATACATAGACCGCCATCCAACTGCATCTATGACTAATAATCCACTTGTGGCGAATCAATCCGAGAACTCCACAAGTATTAAGTTGCGAACAACAGATAATTGCATTATGCAAAGTGTGTAATGTAAACAAAGCATATGCCCTCGAGCATATGAATATTGGTTTCCCCCTAGTAGCAACAGCACATCTACAACCTTAGAGGTTTCTGTCACTCCCCCAGATTAAATAGAGGCATGAACCCACTATCGAGCATAAATACCCCCTCTTGGAGTCACTAGCAACTACTTGGCCAAGATATCTACTAACAACAGAGAGCATGCAAGATCATAAACAACATAGAGATAACATAAGATAAATTTCAGTACATCAACTCAAGCATAACACCAATATTCATCGGATCCCAACAAACCAAACATGTAGAATTACATAATGGTGATCTCAATCATGTAGGGCAGCTCATGAGATCTAAACATGAAGCACATGGTGGAGAAGACAACCATCTAGCTACTGCTATGGACCCATAGTCCAAGGTAGACTACTCACTCATCGCTCTGGAGGCAAGCATAGCGATGAAGAAGGCCTCCGGTGGCGATTCCCCTCTCCAACAGGGTGCCGGGAAGAGCTTCTGGACCCTCTCGATCTTCGGGTCAACGGCGGCGGCGGATCGCGATGTGTTCTGGAAAAGTGATCGGGTCTTTAGGTTTTTCCCGTCGGGGGGTCTTTATAGGCGAAGGGGCATCATCAGCAGTGGACCGAGGTGGTCTCACACATAGGGGGCGCGGCCCAGCCCCTGGCCGCACCGCCCAGGTGTGTGGGGCCCTCGTGGCCCCACTCTGTCTCCTCTTCGGTTCTCTGGAAGCTTCGGTGAAATTCTGGGCGACTGGCTTTGGTTCGTCCAATTCCGAGAATATTTCCTGTGTAGCTTTTCTGAAACACAAAAACAGCAAAAAACAGGAAACTGGCACTGTGGCGCCTTGTTAATAGGTTAGTTCCGGAAAATGCATAAAAGTGCCATGAAGTGTAACGAAACACTAAGCAAATGGTATAAAAACAAGCATGGAGCATCAAAAATTATAGATACGTTAGAGACGTATCACTCACACATGTTAGACTCTTACAAAGTCGCCAATAGCCTCTATGATCATTTAGGTTTTGACTTTTGATGCCATCTTATGCTTCTTTTAATGTCGCTTTGTCGCTATGCATGATTATGGCCGCTATTGCTCTCTTAGTTGGTCGCTCCCAGTCTTTTGCTAGCCCTCATTTTGTACTGAGTATGAGCTCTACTCATGCATCCAACTCCTAAAAACCAAGTTTTCCATAGTGTCCACCATACATACCTATTAGCAATTTGCTATTCGAAGGTATATTTGACTTGCTTTTATCTACTCTTCAAATTAAACTCTTACCAGTGTTATGTGAAAATTGGTCAGTAAAGCTCTCACGAACCGGATGGCACACTTTCATGGGGCAAGTTGACATTGTGGTCTCTTATGTTGAGTTGTTATGCTTGCAAGTTGTAAGTTGGGAATTAGCCCAGCCATGCCGTCACGGGGCAAGCTTTTAACATTGCACTTCTTATTTGAGTTGATATCATGATCTTTTGTTTATGGATACTCGCGGTGTGAAATGAATTGGGAATCTTGCGGGATCATGGAGTTTGTATATGTGTTAGAGAAACGCCTGGGCCGCCAATCTAAGCCATGCATAATTCATGGTGGAAATTTGCAGCATGCCCATAGTGGACATTCGACGACGCATCTCAAAATAAAAAGCTATACAAATGGTAAATAAAAGAGATGTCGAGATGTTCATTGTCTACTTGTCCTGTCATTTTGATGTGGGCTTGTTCCATGTCATCGGGTACGGAGGTACCCCGTTGGCGGTTCTCGATGATACGTATATACTTACAATGACAAGAGCTTGCTTGGGACTCAAAGTAAAGTAGCATGAGGTTTGGGTACTCGTATTCACGGGACACGAGATTTTCAACTTATGATTTGTCAAGCATATGGAGCATAAGTGTTCTCGCATTAACTTTAACCATTCAAGATGCTTATGATGGGGGCAATGAGAGCTCAAAGCCGGTAAGTACCATAATTTTTGAAGGTTTATAAAACTTGCAATCACTGCTTCCCTCCGCGAAGGGCCTTTCTTTTACTTTTATGTTGAGTCACCACCTTCTATCTTTATGCACCATTAAGAGAGCATAGTTGTCATTCTTAGTATAATGTGCATTGTCCCAAAGTTTTCATTGATTGATTCATATTGTTGGTTTCACTTGTTCTTATATTATTTGTATCTAGTTGCCCTCTTAAACTTGAAGGTGTCCTATGCATTTATGTTTTGCTCTCCATGAAGGACAAGATGAAAACCATTTGTATGTTTTTCCTTATGATTTAAACACACGTTTGACTTTCATTGTTTCATTTTCATGATCTTTTGTTTGTGTTCATTTTCATGTTATAACATGGTTGCTAAGTTTCTTCTATCAAGATCATATCTTTCATGCCCATGTTTTAAGTTCTTTTGATCCCAGCGCACAACACTTACATAGATGATCAAGATTGTGTAGGTGCATGTCACCTCAAAAATTATTTCTTTTGTTATCACTTACCTACTCGAGGACGAGCAGGAGTTAAGCTTGGGGATGCTGATATGTCTCAAACGTATCTATAATTTTTGATGCTCCATGCTTGTTTTTGCACCATTTGCTTAGTGTTTCGTTACACTTCGTGGCACTTTTATGCATTTTCCGGAACTAACCTATTAACAAGTCGCCACAGTGCCAGTTCCCTGTTTTCTGCAGTTTTTGTGTTTCAGAAAAGTTACATAGGAAATATTCTTGGAATTGGATGAAACCAAAGCCAGTCGCCCAGAATTTCACCGAAGCTTCCAGAGAACCGAAGAGGAGACGGAGTGGGGCCACAAGGGCCCCACACAGCAGGGCGGCGCGGCCAGGGGCTGGGCCGCGCCCCCTATGTGTGAGGGTGCCTCGGTCCACTCCTGACGATGCCCCTTCGCCTATAAAGACCCCCTGACGGGAAAAACCTAAAGACCCGATCACTTTTCCAGAACACATCGCGATCCGCCGCCACCGTCGACCCGAAGATTGGGAGGGTCCAGAAGCTCTTCCCGGCACCCTGTCGGAGAGGGGAATCACCACCGGAGGTCTTCTTCATCGCCATGCTTGCCTCCGGAGTGATGAGTGAGTAGTCTACCTTGGACTATGGGTCCATAGCAGTAGCTAGATGGTTGTCTTCTCCACCATGAGCTTCATGTTTAGATCTCATGAGCTGCCTTACATGATTGAGATCACCGTTATGTAATTCTACATGTTGTGTTTGTTGGGATCCGATGAATATTGGTGTTATGATTGAGTTGAAGTACTGAATTTTATCTTTTGTTATCTCTATGTTGTTTATGATCTTGCATGCTCTCCGTTGTTAGTAGCTATCTTGGCCGAGTAGTTGCTAGTGACTCCAAGAGGGGGTATTTATGCTCGATAGTGGGTTCATGCCTCTATTTAATCTGGGGGAGTGACAGAAACCTCTAAGGTTGTAGATGTGCTGTTTCTACTAGGGGAAAACAATATTCATATGCTCGAGGGCATATGCTTTGTTTACATTACACACTTTGCTTAATGCAATTATCTGTTGTTCGCAACTTAATACTTGTGGAGTTCTCGGATTGATTCGCCACAAGTGGATTATTAGTCATAGATGCAGTTGGATGGCGGTCTATGTATCTTGTTGTAATGCCCAGAGTAAATCTCATAGTGATCCTCTCGACATATGCACGTTGTCTTTATTCTATCAATTGCCCAACTGTAATTTGTTTACCCAGCATGTATTATTTTATCTTATGGAGAGACACCACTTTTGAACTGTGGACCCCGGTCCTATTTCCTTTATATTGCTATCACTTGTTTACTTTACTTGCACTGTTTACTTTACTCGCATATTACTATTACTTTCCACTCGATACGCTCATACCCTTTGTTTCAAGCAAACCGGTGAGATTGACAGCCTCATCGTAAGTTGGGAACAAAGTATTTGGTTGTGTTGTGTGCAGGTTCCACGTTGCTACTGGTTGAAGACGCGCTAACAAGTTATCGTTAACGGCGCCCTTGTTAGAGCATTACGCAGCTAGTGGGCATCACCTTCAGTCGTATTTTGTCCTCCTACTGGATTGATAACCTTGGTTTCTTACTGAGGGAAAAACTTGCTGCTATATTCATCACACCTTGCTCTTGGGGTTTTCCAACTGGCCGGGCGTTTTTACTTCATCAACTCGGCTCCATCAGGGGGGCACATATGTGCATCTTGGGATGGAAAACAATGTTGATTTGGGAAGTTGTAATTTCCGTTAAACAAAAAATCATTTTTCATTTTCTTAATGCTAAATATGGGTTTTTTGTGAAGCGCCTACCAAAAATATGTTACAAAAATGGACTACCAAAATTTTAAATGATACTACACCATATTTTATACACAATTCATCAGTTGTTTGCATGGAAAAAGTTGTATAGATACCCCTCAAGAAATTGACAAATATCTGCCAATTCAGCTAGAAGCGGGTCAAATTTGAACTACAAGTGCCTCATAGTTTGCTCATGATTTTTTCAAAAATTATTTTTAGAAGCAAAAGTATCTATTTTATGAGAGATCCATAAAGAGTTTCGAAAGATTCTATCCCGATCTAGGAACGGTCATGCCTGCCGTTTTGGTCGTATTTTGAAATCAGCATAAGAAATTCAAAAAAATACAAAACCGTCGCGTTGTGTCACGTTATGTGACCTAGTTGCCACGAAAAATAATAGACCTGGAATATTGCAAATATTTTGTAAAAATGTTAACAAAAAAGGGCTATCTTGTATGAAGTTTCATGGCTTGAAAGCCAGATGAACTAGTTATGGCCATAATCACAGCATAGTTTGTTCAAACGACCCCATATTGTGCACATGCGTGCATATTGGGATGGAAAACAATGTTGATTTGGGGTGTTTTCCTTTTTTTTCATTAAAAGTTCATTTTTCATTTTCTTAGCGCAAAAAGTGGGTTTTTTATGAAGCACCTACCAAAATATGTTTCAAAAATGGTCCTACACAATTTTAGAAAATATTATATCATATTTATGCACAATTTACCAGGTTTTTGCATGGAAAAGTTTTTTAGCCATCTCTCAAGAAACGGACAAATATCTACCGATTCAGCTGGAAGCGGGTCAAATTTGAACTATAGGTGCTTCATAGTTTGCTCATGTTTTTTCCAAAAATTATTTTTAGGTACATAAGTATCTATTTTATCAGAGATCCATAAATATTTTTGTAAGATTCTATCCCAATATAGGAGCTATCTTGTATGAAGTTTCATGGCTTTCAAGCCAAATAAGCTAGGTCATGACCAAAACTATAGAGTAGTTTGTTAATGACCTCATATTGTGCACATATGTGCCTCTTTGGATGGCACTGAGTGTTTTCCTTTTCTTAGTATAAAAAGTTAATTTTCTATTTTTCGAGTGTTAAAAACAATTTTTTGTGAAGGAAGTACAAAAAATACATATTAAAATTGTACCTCCACAATTTTAAAAATTAGTAGACCTCATTTCATGTACAAACCAGTAACTGGTTGTGTGTCCAAAGCTTTCTATCATCCTCTCACGAAAAAGTCAAACTTTTATTGATTTAGTAGGAAGTCAGGATAATTTGAACTACAGCTACATGATAGTTTGCTCATGATTTTTTGAAAAAAATCCTTTTAAGATACAATAGTATATATTTCATCATAAATCTAGTAATACATTTGCAATATTCAACACCAAGCTAAGAATGGTCATGCTTGCTGTTTTTTACCGCATTTTGAATATAATATAATGGTATTCTAATTATTAAATTTTGTCTTATGCATTTATTTTGAGATAAAAAAGTTTAATGTTACTATATATATAGTAACTAGAATTTATAAAATTTGTTTTAATTCATTTGGCCTTATCTTAAATCATCTTCAAATCTTTTGTGTTAATTATTTCAAAGAAATAGAAAAGGTAAAAAGGAAGAAAAACATCTCCAAGCGCCTTGTCCACAAAAGCCCAAGTGTGCGCCGCGGCTCAGGCCCAATACTTGCAGAGAACTTCTATACAAAATCCATGTTGCATAGTCTTATATTAATAGATATATAGTGTACCAATTTTGAAAGTTTAAGTCCAACTATCCTAATGCAATTTCTACCGTTGATTATACACCATCCGACGGTCTAGAATAGCGGGATTCGCAGCTACAGTAGCCACCCTTTCTCTACTTCATTCTAGAAACCTCCGTGAGTTTTCTCTAGCCCCTTCCACACTCTCTCCGTTCGGGACGCAGTCGCTCACTTCGTTGGCAAAACCGGGCGACATACTGACAAACCCTCTATTTGCTCTCCATGTACACCACCTGACGTTGGAGCATGCCAACGCATCACTGGGCAGTCAGAGCTGAACCAGTTGTCATGTGTATGGACACCAACCCCGTGCAGCGAGCAGCTCACTGACAGCGTGTCCACGCACAGTGCAATAGTGCTGGTGTACGTGCCTTATGGACTTGAGTGGATGGTAAGGATGGAGTTGAAATTCAACCAGTATATCCAAACGCAAATAGAGAGAATTAATTTGTATTGGAGGAAAATTCGTTACTCCCTCCGACTTATAATACTATTCGCTAATCTAAATGTATCTAGATATATTTTAGTGATAGATACATCCATATTAACGAAGAGTAATATGGATCGGAGGGAGTATAATAATCAGTTGTTAACGTGCAAAGCACGTGAAGATGACTAGTATTAATAGAAGACCCTTGCCGTGGTGGTAGTGAGTATCCTGCGTGTTGGTGCGGTCGCGAGTTCGAGTCTCCCCGCGAGCGTATTTGTTTTGCCAAACTCTATTTCTTGAAGCTGGTGCCGGTGTGTGATGCGGTGGGGCCAAGTTGGCTGTTGGTGGGGTCTGTAGTTGGGCGGGATAAGGTGTCAGGTCAGGCCGGCCAGCGGGGACCCGCCTGTCAGGTCCCGCAGGCCAATTTGACCCGCCTGTCAGGTCCGGCCTGGCCAGCGGGACCCGCCTGTCAGGTCGGTGTGTGGTGTTCGGTGCGGTCGGGCCGGCCAGCGTGACCCGCTTGTCAGGTCGGCCCAGCCAGCGGGACATGCTGTTAGTTTGGGGTTGGGCCAACGGGACCCGTGTAACAACCCAGAATTTGTAACCCAAGTCTTATTAAATAAAGAGTCAAAAATTGGATCCAAATAAAACTTTTTCTTCATTATTGTATGCATACATGTATTCTCTTTATTTGTATTCCTATGATTTTATGTGTGTTCTTTTGGCTTGAGCCTTGGTTAAATAATTCTAAGTGAACCAATAGAAACAACTAAGAAAGATATCAGGAACCAAAGGAACCAAAAATAAAAATAGGTAAGAAAGAGATAAAGTTAATATGATCTAGAAACTGTTAATGACTACACCACTTTGAGCCCTTATATTAAGAAATCTACAGCTCACCTGCAGGTTTAACTTTTTAGTTGAGCTTAACCAAGTTATGGACTAACTCAACCAACAAAGATCTACCAAAATTTCAAACCAGAACCTCACTCAAACTTGAGCCAAAGTTTGAATCTGAAACAGAGACCATTCCAAATTTGAAATATAAATTTTTGCAAAACTCATTATTTCTCCAGAACAAAAATATGTCTGGGTACCTTATCCAATATGATGAGCACCCAAAGTGGCAAATTTGAAAAATTCGAATTTTGAATTCTTGTAAGCATTTCGTCGAACACTGGCAGCAGAAAATAAAATCAAACCAAACTTCACTGTGGTGCACTGTTCCAGCTCGCTGCAACCCTGTTGCCACGCCTCTGGACGGTGCCCTGGTCGAACCCAGTCCCCTCTGCCCCGACCCAAGCCCTGGAAGAAGGAGGAGAAGAGAAGCCAGCAACCCCGGACCCCCTCTTCTTCTTCCCAGTAGCCTGCACGTCGGCGACCACCCTGCCCTCGCCAGCGCCGACCCACAGGACCCCGCGGCCGAGACCAACCCCTTCCAGCACGCGAGTAACGCCGACGAGGCCAGTGTCGCCCGTGCACGCCGCCAGCATGTCCTGCGCCGGTCGTTCACTGGACGCGCTCGCCCCCGTCGCTCCGGCCTATAAAAGGCCCCGCCGATCAAACGAAGACACTCACCTCACTCCCAGCTCCCTCCCGGACATCGCCGCTTAGCCCAGCTCGCTCTGGTTCGTCGACGCTCGCCACGCCGGCGAGGTACTGGACGCACGGAGCGCCGCCGCGTTAGACCACCTGGGAGCTCGCCGCCGCAGGGAATCGGAGGAGGAGGAGCACCGCAGCCGATCCCGCACCCCGCCGTCGAGTCCTGCTTCCTCTACGCCACTCCCTCGCCGTCGAACGGTCTTCGCTGCTCGCAGGTGAGCTCCGCCCCTTTTCGTCGAGACGATGACCGGGAGCCGTTAGATCGCAATCCGACGGTAACTTACCGATTCGGGAAACGCTAAGTGAGCTGACAATGCGACCCCACCTGTCAGCGCCCTTTTATTTTTCCCAGCCGACGCGAAACGTTTTCTGGGCCAGGCCCGTTCGGGTTTCATTCGGAATAGGCCCAGCTAGTGAAGTTTCGGTCCGATTCGTTTTAATTAAATTCCCGCCCTTTTTCATTTATTCAAATCTGTTTCAAATGGTATTTTCAAATTCAATTTCCTAGAGTTTTAGGAGTCCAAATTTAGCAAATAAATATTCGTTGGAAAGCTTACAAAATACTCTATCCAATAGTACTGGTTAGATTTCAAAATCAGTTAAGAATAAAATTGGATATGAATAGTGTGACCATAGCTTGTGAATTAATGAAAGATTTCTAGAAAATTATTTAAGCCATCAATAATCATGAAAATTAAAATGTGAACTTACTAATGACCCCTCTTACTGTTAGTCAACACTAATCTACCCCAAACCATATTAGTGTGCTCATTTAGACCCTAACCCAAACCTATTTGTTAGCATAAAATGATAGATCACTAGTGCACACTTAGAATTAATTGCCCTCATTCCCAATTCACTTAGTGGATCATTCCCACTTAAACTTGCCCTAGCAACCTTAAATCAACCCCAATGCTGCACAAGTGAACCCCTTATGCTACTTAGTAGAGAAACTAGCTTGCACACTTGAAGAAAAACTTAGAAGAAAAACTTACAATCCAACCCCATAGCAATGCAACCTAAATGCTTGGTTAGCAAACAAGAATGTGTGCTTGGTGTGTTGTGGGTTTGGTGAAGTGATGGTGTGTTTTGTGTTTGTTCGTTCTTAGACGCTAGTGTTGCCGAGGAGGATATTGGAGGGGATTATTATTATCAAGAAGAAGAAGAAAACCCCGGACACTTTGCCAACCAAGGCAAGCCATCTTTTGATTCATATCCCCCACTACCTAGTTTTAATATTGCATTCTACTTGTTTTAAGCAAATTGCATGATTGAATTGCTAGAGTAGAATGATAGAAGTAAATTGCATGATTGAATTGCTAGAGTAGAATGATAGAAGTAAATTGCATGATTGAATTGCTAGAGTAGAATGATAGAAGCATATTGATGTCTTGGTTATCCAGAGCATCAAGCTGAGTTTATCCAACCATAGTAGTAGTACTATCACTCAATGTAGTTGCTTAGTCGCTAATAAAAGTTGAGGCTATCTCTGGAGGAACCCCATTTGAAAAATGGTGACTTGAACCTGAAATGGAGATCTCTCCTACATAATGGCTTTATGGAAGAAAATCAATCTTGACTAAGAACTATGAAATATCTTCTCAATGACAACGAGTGATGTACCATGGGAGCCAATTTTACCGTACAACCATATTACCCCTATATGGGAAGGGGCTCAATCCGTAGCTTGTTTATCTTAGTATGGGAGGTCTTGTATTAAATCTTCATGGGAGGACTCCATGGGCGGATACTTCTTGACCAAGTGGATTCACTAACCCGGTCTCCGGGATGGGCAGAACTAGAGGCGCCGGAGCGGGAATTCCGTATCCCCGGGCTCTAGGGAAGGATCCTATACTAGGATGAGCAAGTGAAAGGTTTTGTTTGATTATCTGAAAGCCGCATACCTTTGTGTATAGCGAACCGAGGATTTCTCCCGGCAGATGTATCGAATCTTGTGGGTAAAGTGTACCCCTCTGCAGAGGCTTTGAAACTATTCGAATAGCCGCGTCCGCGGTCATGGACGGTTGGCAATCTGTACTTGGCTTTTGTCAGGATTAAAAGTGACAATGGTGACTTGGTGAATGACTTGACCTTGATCTTAACACATTGAAGTTCCTCTTTAGAATGAACTTAGAGAACTAAACCTCTTTCCTATAAGTGAACATTCTTGGGAAATAAAACTAGCTTTTGCAAATAAACTTAGTGCTTATTCCACTATATCAACCTTGCATATCTACTTCATCTTTTCATTTATAAGATGGTTTGCGAGTGCATCCAATGTACTCACGGCTGTGTCCCTGGCTATCAACTTGGCCAGACTATGGGGAGGAGTACCAGGAGGAAGGGTATGAAGAAGAGTACCAGAACTAAGCTCGTCTCCGTGAGTCGCCATTTGCCTGTAGGGAGAAGGCATGGGCCGAAGACGTTATCTCCGCTGCTATATTGTGTTGTAATATGACTTGGTCTATATGACCATTATATTTGAGTCATCGTATTGTAATGTCTATGGAACTGGTTACCAACGACGTTATGTATATCGCAACAATGATTCTGGGATTGCGGTGGAATACATAACGGGCACTTCGAATTTGTTATGTAAATTCGAGGTTGTCACAAGTTGGTATCAGAGCCTAGGTTGACCATAGGAGACCTTAGTTAGAATGGGCGTTAAACAGAACCTTGATAAAAGAAAGATACAAGAACGGTTGCAAAAATTGCTTAGTCTTTCCTCTCTCGTTACAAAGTTTTATACATACTTCAGTTTTAGCTTACTTAAAATTTTGCACACTTGAGTTGATCACTAACTTGAACTAATTTAAAATTTTGTAGATGGCCCTGGTATTCACTGAGCAGTACCAGTTGGGCCAAGGTGGCAGCCTTTGTTTCGAGCGCGACCTCACCACTTTGACCTTGTTCCTGAACCGTTTGTACCCGGAGTTCAAGGGAGCCGTGCTCAACGAGCACCCGGATGGAGAGCTACGGTGGCTCATCCGAGCTAGTTGCCGTGGCAAGAAGGGGATGTTGGGTTCTCCAAGGGTCAAGTTTGAGCTTGTGGAGAACACTTGGGCCGATGGTTTGGTCCGAGCGATGCAGGAGATGCACGCCCGCTTATGCGGACTGCACGTTGAGGAGGTTCAGGGAGGACGCTTCAAGGACTTTGCTCGGCGTGATGCGGATGGGCGTCCCGCAAACATGCCCGGGCAAAATGAGCCGAGTACCTACATTGACCACATGGACTTCTTGCTGTACTCCACTCAGCAGGAGGCCGACCGTGCCCGTACTAGGGCCAACCTCGAGCACGTTGCACTGGTGGAAGCAAGGAGCACTATCAGGATTCTTGCGAAGGAGCGCAAGAGCCTTCGTCGCCAGCGCGATGAGAAGGAACAGGACCTTGAGGAGTTGAAGGCCAATGTGGCGGAGTTGACTGCGTACATTGAGAGTCTTGAGGATCACCTGGGTGAGGAGGAAGGCATTGATCTCCGCAAGGAGGATAATGCCCTCATTAGTGATGAGGATGACTTCATGGAGGACCTCGATGATCCGGAGAATGGTGGACACAATGGATTCATTGTGAGCGACGAGGAGGAAGACCCCGAGGAGCCCGCTGTTTAGATCCGAGATCCACGTGTTGTCTAGCTATGAGTTTCACTTTAGTGTTCACTTCGTGTAGGTGTGAGTTGTATCCCCCTCTCTAGTAGATGAGTCGCAATGGTTTGATGTAAACCATTTGTAATGTGTGAACTCGTATGTATGATATGTTTGATGAGTGATGAATGCAATTTGAATTTGGCCTCTAAGGCCTTAGTAAAACAAAATTGCATCATCCATGTACCTTTAAATCTTAGCAAATTAGCTTTTCCCTCTTGTCTTACGCACCTTATCTTCAGATGCCGCGAGCACCCCCACCCCCGAACCCGGAAATGGCCGAATTGCTAAGGTTGATCATGGAAGACCGGGAAGCAGCCCGAGCTGAGCGCCAAGCTAACTTGGCCACTCTTCAGCAGTTAACCCAGATGGCAACGAGCCACAACAATGGAAATGGCAATGGTGAAGGAGAAAACCATGGCAATGGAGAGCACCGATCCAAGTTAAGGAGTTTCCAGAACACCAACCCTCCTATATTCACTAAGTCTGAAGAGCCCTTAGATGCCGATGATTGGCTTCGTACCATGGAGAACAACTTGGCAGTCGCTGAAGTTGGTGAAAATGAGAAGGTCTTATACACCACCCACTATCTTGCTGGAGCAGCAAGAGCTTGGTGGGACAGCACCCGTGCCATGCAAGTCCCAGGGTATGTGATGCCTTGGGAGGAGTTCAAGAGCAAGTTTAGCAAAGCCCATGTTCCCATGGGATTGGTAAAAAGGATGAGAGATGAGTTCAGAAGTCTGAAGCAAGGTTCCATGTCTGTGGTGGATTACCGTGACAAGTTCCTTACCTTGTCTAGGTATGCCCCAGATGACACCAACACCACTGAGAAGAAGCAAGAAAGGTTTCTGGATGGACTTCATGATGAGATGCAATGTGTCTTGGTCAGCATTCCTTTTGCCGACCTGGAGTCATTGGTTGACTCTGCCATTCAGATGGAAGGCAAACTCAAGCAAGCGGCAGAGAACCGCAAGCGCCGTATGATGTATCAAGGCAACCCGAGCAACTCGCAGAAGCCAAGGGGAAATGCACCAATGGGTTTCACCCCTAGGCCAATGAGACCGTCTGCACCTGCTCCGCGTCCCAACTATCCTAACCGCCCCCCCGGCAACAACTTCAACCGTGCACCCCCAAGACCTAGTGGCAACAACTTCAACACCAATACTCCAAGGCCAAATGGCGCCCCTGTGTTACCCAAGCCTGGTGACAAGTCTGGTGTTACATGTTAGGAGTGTGGACAAAAAGGGCACTACTCCAATGAGTGCCCCAAGAAGCTGAATGATGCATCCAAGACTACTGCTCCTGCTCAGCAACAGCGCCGTGTGGGAAATGGCAAGAACTATCCACCAAGGAACCAGCCTCACTCTCGAGGCCGTCTGAATCACATGAATGTTGAAGAGGCTCAGGAAGCAACCGACGTGGTGCTTGGTATGTTCCCTGTTAACTCAGTTCTTGCAAGAGTCCTGTTTGATTCTGGAGCTTCACACTCATTTGTTACCCAATTATTCGTTGATAAAAGTGGACTTCAACCCACACCCTTGAAAGATGTCATGTCTGTGCAAATTCCCGGGTCAGTAACAAAAGCTAGTTGTACTTGCTTGGCAGTGCCCATAGAAATCCATGGGATAGCTTTCTTAGCCGATTTGATAGTGTTGGGAACCAAGGGTTTGGAAGTAGTTCTTGGTATGAATTGGATGTCTTTTCATCAAGGAGTGATAAATTGTGCCAAAAAGACCATCACCATGAAGAGTAGCAATGGAATCATAGTCAAGCATGTGTCCGTAAAACCATCCCAAACCGCCAGATGTCATAAGAGTATCTCAGGACCGACTTTGGAGCAAGTCCCCATCGTCTGTGAATACTCGGATGTCTTTCCCGATGAGCTACCCGGAATGCCACCGGATCGGGATATTGAGTTTATCATTGAGCTTATCCCCGGAACTGGATCAATAGCCCAACGACCCTATCGTATGAACCCAGCTGAATTAGTTGAGTTGAAGAAGCAATTGGATGACCTCTTGAGCAAAGGATTAATTCAACCAAGTTCTTCTGCTTGGAGATCACCCGTTCTGTTTGTGGATAAAAGTGACGGTTCTAGCCGACTGTGCACTGATTATCGCAAGCTTAACGATGTGACCATCAAGAACAAGTATCCTCTCCCGAAGATTGAAGATCTGTTTGACCAATTGACTGGAGCAAGAGTATTCTCGAAGATAGATCTTAGAACCGGATACCACCAACTGAAGATCCGTGCAACGGATATCCCCAAAACAGCCTTCACTACCCGATACGGATTGTATGAGTACACCGTAATGTCCTTTGGATTGACCAATGCCCCTGCTTATTTCATGAATCTCATGAATAAGGTTTTTATGGAGTTCCTGGATAAGTTTGTTGTTGTCTTCATTGACGACATTCTTATCTACTCCAAATCCGAAGAAGAGCATGCAACCCATTTGAGATTAATTCTAGAAACCCTAAGAGAGCATCAGCTATATGCTAAGTTCAGTAAATGTGAGTTCTGGTTGAAGGAGGTTGGATTCTTAGGCCATGTGCTATCAGCAGGAGGAATATCGGTAGATCCCAAGAAGATCAAATCAGTCCTGGAATGGGAAGCCCCTACCACTCAAACGGAAGTTAGAGGTTTTCTCGGATTAGCGGGATATTACCGCAAGTTCGTCGAAGGATTTTCTAGTATTGCCCGTCCGATGACCCAATTATTGAAGAAGGACAAGAAGTTTGAATGGACCCCTAAGTGTGAAGAGAGTTTTCAAGAGCTCAAGAAGCGATTGGTGACCGCCCCTGTCCTAACCATGCCCGATATCACCAAGAATTTTGATGTCTATTGCGACGCTTCCAAACTTGGACTTGGTTGCGTATTGATGCAAGAAGGAAAGGTCATAGCTTACCTCTCTAGGCAGCTTAAACCTCATGAAGAAAATTATCCAACCCATGATCTAGAGTTAGCAGCCGTGGTTCTAGCTTTGAAGACTTGGAGGCATTATTTGATGGGCAACCGTTGTGAGATCTACTCCGACCACAAGAGTTTGAAGTATATTTTTACCCAGAAGGAGTTGAACATGAGGCAAAGGAGATGGATAGAGTTGATCAAGGATTATGATCTGGAAATTCACTATCACCCCGGTAAGGCCAATGTAGTGGCCGATGCGTTGAGTAGGAAGCCGTGTTCATTGAATATGAGGATCAAGGAAGAGCAACCTATGTTACACCAAGAGTTTGAAAGATTTGGATTGGAACTAGTCAGTCACGGATTTTTCACCAACCTTGAGTTTCAACCCACCTTGATGAGCCAAATCAAAGAAGCCCAGAAGGGAAATGAGAGTATTGAAGGAATCAAGCGCAGAATTAGTTCCGGCAAGGTGCCAGGATTCGAAGAAGATGATCAAGGAGTTCTTTGGTACAAAGGCCGTATTTGTGTGCCTGCTGACTCAGAATTGAAGGAAGTAATTATGAAGGAAGCTCATGAGACACCTTACTCCATCCACCCCGGTGGAACTAAGATGTACCAAGAATTGAAGGAACAATTTTGGTGGCATGGAATGAAGCGTGAGATTGCATCGTTCATCTCTAAGTGTGATATTTGTCAAAGAGTCAAGGCCGAACATCAACGTCCTGCTGGTTTGCTGCAACCTTTGCAAGTTCCGGAATGGAAGTGGGATTCGGTTGGAATGGATTTCATCACTGGATTTCCAAGGTCTAGCCGTGGAAATGACTCTATCTGGGTCATTGTGGATAGATTAACCAAAGTAGCCCACTTTATTCCTGTCAAGACCACTTACAACTCGAGACAGCTAGCAGATCTGTACCTGTCCAGAATTGTCAGTTTGCATGGAATCCCTAAAACCATCGTTTCTGATCGAGGAACCCAATTCACCTCGAGATTTTGGAAAAGCTTACATCAAGCTTTGGGAACCAAGTTAGCCTTCAGCACCGCTTACCACCCTCAGACGGATGGACAGACTGAAAGAGTGAATCAGATACTTGAAGATATGTTGAGAGCCTGTGTTCTAGCTTATGGAGCTAAGTGGGAAGACTGTCTGCCTTTCGCGGAGTTTTCCTACAACAACAGTTATCAAGCCAGTTTGCAAATGGCCCCATTTGAAGCTTTGTATGGAAGAAAGTGCCGTACCCCTTTGAATTGGTCTGAAACCGGAGACAGCCAGATTTTTGGACCGGATATTCTGCAAGAAGCCGAGGAGAAAGTTCGCATGATTCGTGAATATCTCAAGGCAGCCCAATCAAGACAAAAGAGTTATGCCGACAAGAGACGTCGAGAACTGACCTTCCAGATTGGAGATTTTGTCTATCTTAGAGTATCACCTCTCAAGGGAATGCAAAGATTCCAAGTAAAAGGAAAGCTTGCCCCAAGATATATTGGACCCTTCAAGATACTAGACCGCAGAGGAGAAGTGTCTTATCAGTTGGAAATGCCCCCTGAATTGTCTGAAGTACACGATGTCTTTCACGTGTCGTTACTTCGGAAATGTCTTGAAGTTCCGGAGAAGCCCGAAGTCTTCAAGAATATTGATCACCGGTCTGTGGACATCAACAAGGACTTGACCTATCGTGAAATGCCTATCCGTATCCTCGAGGAAGCTTATCGAACCACTCGAACCCGAAGCATCAAATTTCTGAAAGTTCAGTGGAGTAATCACACCGAAGAGGAAGCCACTTGGGAACGAGAAGATTACCTTCAGAAAGAATTTCCCAATCTTTTCAGTTCTTAATTAGTGAATCTCGGGGACGAGATTCTTTTTAAGGGGGGAAGATTGTAACAACCCAGAATTTGTAACCCAAGTCTTATTAAATAAAGAGTCAAAAATTGGATCCAAATAAAACTTTTTCTTCATTATTGTATGCATACATGTATTCTCTTTATTTGTATTCCTATGATTTTATGTGTGTTCTTTTGGCTTGAGCCTTGGTTAAATAATTCTAAGTGAACCAATAGAAACAACTAAGAAAGATATCAGGAACCAAAGGAACCAAAAATAAAAATAGGTAAGAAAGAGATAAAGTTAATATGATCTAGAAACTGTTAATGACTACACCACTTTGAGCCCTTATATTAAGAAATCTACAGCTCACCTGCAGGTTTAACTTTTTAGTTGAGCTTAACCAAGTTATGGACTAACTCAACCAACAAAGATCTACCAAAATTTCAAACCAGAACCTCACTCAAACTTGAGCCAAAGTTTGAATCTGAAATAGAGACCATTCCAAATTTGAAATATAAATTTTTGCAAAACTCATTATTTCTCCAGAACAAAAATATGTCTGGGTACCTTATCCAATATGATGAGCACCCAAAGTGGCAAATTTGAAAAATTCGAATTTTGAATTCTTGTAAGCATTTCGTCGAACACTGGCAGCAGAAAATAAAATCAAACCAAACTTCACTGTGGTGC
Organism: Dactylis glomerata; assembly: GCA_007115705.1. NCBI lineage: Eukaryota > Viridiplantae > Streptophyta > Magnoliopsida > Poales > Poaceae > Dactylis > Dactylis glomerata. The sequence goes on along the minus strand of QXEO01001278.1, from coordinate 1,905,701 downwards.
ACTGTTCCAGCTCGCTGCAACCCTGTTGCCACGCCTCTGGACGGTGCCCTGGTCGAACCCAGTCCCCTCTGCCCCGACCCAAGCCCTGGAAGAAGGAGGAGAAGAGAAGCCAGCAACCCCGGACCCCCTCTTCTTCTTCCCAGTAGCCTGCACGTCGGCGACCACCCTGCCCTCGCCAGCGCCGACCCACAGGACCCCGCGGCCGAGACCAACCCCTTCCAGCACGCGAGTAACGCCGACGAGGCCAGTGTCGCCCGTGCACGCCGCCAGCATGTCCTGCGCCGGTCGTTCACTGGACGCGCTCGCCCCCGTCGCTCCGGCCTATAAAAGGCCCCGCCGATCAAACGAAGACACTCACCTCACTCCCAGCTCCCTCCCGGACATCGCCGCTTAGCCCAGCTCGCTCTGGTTCGTCGACGCTCGCCACGCCGGCGAGGTACTGGACGCACGGAGCGCCGCCGCGTTAGACCACCTGGGAGCTCGCCGCCGCAGGGAATCGGAGGAGGAGGAGCACCGCAGCCGATCCCGCACCCCGCCGTCGAGTCCTGCTTCCTCTACGCCACTCCCTCGCCGTCGAACGGTCTTCGCTGCTCGCAGGTGAGCTCCGCCCCTTTTCGTCGAGACGATGACCGGGAGCCGTTAGATCGCAATCCGACGGTAACTTACCGATTCGGGAAACGCTAAGTGAGCTGACAATGCGACCCCACCTGTCAGCGCCCTTTTATTTTTCCCAGCCGACGCGAAACGTTTTCTGGGCCAGGCCCGTTCGGGTTTCATTCGGAATAGGCCCAGCTAGTGAAGTTTCGGTCCGATTCGTTTTAATTAAATTCCCGCCCTTTTTCATTTATTCAAATCTGTTTCAAATGGTATTTTCAAATTCAATTTCCTAGAGTTTTAGGAGTCCAAATTTAGCAAATAAATATTCGTTGGAAAGCTTACAAAATACTCTATCCAATAGTACTGGTTAGATTTCAAAATCAGTTAAGAATAAAATTGGATATGAATAGTGTGACCATAGCTTGTGAATTAATGAAAGATTTCTAGAAAATTATTTAAGCCATCAATAATCATGAAAATTAAAATGTGAACTTACTAATGACCCCTCTTACTGTTAGTCAACACTAATCTACCCCAAACCATATTAGTGTGCTCATTTAGACCCTAACCCAAACCTATTTGTTAGCATAAAATGATAGATCACTAGTGCACACTTAGAATTAATTGCCCTCATTCCCAATTCACTTAGTGGATCATTCCCACTTAAACTTGCCCTAGCAACCTTAAATCAACCCCAATGCTGCACAAGTGAACCCCTTATGCTACTTAGTAGAGAAACTAGCTTGCACACTTGAAGAAAAACTTAGAAGAAAAACTTACAATCCAACCCCATAGCAATGCAACCTAAATGCTTGGTTAGCAAACAAGAATGTGTGCTTGGTGTGTTGTGGGTTTGGTGAAGTGATGGTGTGTTTTGTGTTTGTTCGTTCTTAGACGCTAGTGTTGCCGAGGAGGATATTGGAGGGGATTATTATTATCAAGAAGAAGAAGAAAACCCCGGACACTTTGCCAACCAAGGCAAGCCATCTTTTGATTCATATCCCCCACTACCTAGTTTTAATATTGCATTCTACTTGTTTTAAGCAAATTGCATGATTGAATTGCTAGAGTAGAATGATAGAAGTAAATTGCATGATTGAATTGCTAGAGTAGAATGATAGAAGTAAATTGCATGATTGAATTGCTAGAGTAGAATGATAGAAGCATATTGATGTCTTGGTTATCCAGAGCATCAAGCTGAGTTTATCCAACCATAGTAGTAGTACTATCACTCAATGTAGTTGCTTAGTCGCTAATAAAAGTTGAGGCTATCTCTGGAGGAACCCCATTTGAAAAATGGTGACTTGAACCTGAAATGGAGATCTCTCCTACATAATGGCTTTATGGAAGAAAATCAATCTTGACTAAGAACTATGAAATATCTTCTCAATGACAACGAGTGATGTACCATGGGAGCCAATTTTACCGTACAACCATATTACCCCTATATGGGAAGGGGCTCAATCCGTAGCTTGTTTATCTTAGTATGGGAGGTCTTGTATTAAATCTTCATGGGAGGACTCCATGGGCGGATACTTCTTGACCAAGTGGATTCACTAACCCGGTCTCCGGGATGGGCAGAACTAGAGGCGCCGGAGCGGGAATTCCGTATCCCCGGGCTCTAGGGAAGGATCCTATACTAGGATGAGCAAGTGAAAGGTTTTGTTTGATTATCTGAAAGCCGCATACCTTTGTGTATAGCGAACCGAGGATTTCTCCCGGCAGATGTATCGAATCTTGTGGGTAAAGTGTACCCCTCTGCAGAGGCTTTGAAACTATTCGAATAGCCGCGTCCGCGGTCATGGACGGTTGGCAATCTGTACTTGGCTTTTGTCAGGATTAAAAGTGACAATGGTGACTTGGTGAATGACTTGACCTTGATCTTAACACATTGAAGTTCCTCTTTAGAATGAACTTAGAGAACTAAACCTCTTTCCTATAAGTGAACATTCTTGGGAAATAAAACTAGCTTTTGCAAATAAACTTAGTGCTTATTCCACTATATCAACCTTGCATATCTACTTCATCTTTTCATTTATAAGATGGTTTGCGAGTGCATCCAATGTACTCACGGCTGTGTCCCTGGCTATCAACTTGGCCAGACTATGGGGAGGAGTACCAGGAGGAAGGGTATGAAGAAGAGTACCAGAACTAAGCTCGTCTCCGTGAGTCGCCATTTGCCTGTAGGGAGAAGGCATGGGCCGAAGACGTTATCTCCGCTGCTATATTGTGTTGTAATATGACTTGGTCTATATGACCATTATATTTGAGTCATCGTATTGTAATGTCTATGGAACTGGTTACCAACGACGTTATGTATATCGCAACAATGATTCTGGGATTGCGGTGGAATACATAACGGGCACTTCGAATTTGTTATGTAAATTCGAGGTTGTCACAACCCGCGTGTCAGTTCGAATAATAGAGTCGTATACTTTGATACCCAGCGAAATTGACACATAGACATTATATATAAAAGCATAAATTGAGATGTGGACATGACATGTTGGCAAAACCGTTAAGATGGCAGTCCAGTTATTTAAACATATTTTAAATTAACGGATATGATGATGTAAATTCGTCGTAAACGGGTAAAAATAAGGTTGTAAACTTTGTGCTGTGATTCATGACGATTTCATATCAGGCGCTTATGACGTTCTTGATTAAAATTGTCATAATTTTGAAGGCTTTCGACTTCTCCAAATAGCTCATGACGATGTGGAGCAAAATCGTCATAGATTTATGACACTTTTTTCTAGGGTCGTGAGGAAAAGGTCACTAGTCAACACATTTGTTGTAGTGTTTTTTTTACTTTTATGTTGAGTCTTCATCTTCTAACTTTAAGCACCTTCTTGAGAGCATAGCTGTTATTCTTAGTGTAATGTGCTTGTCCCAGAACATGGTTGATTGTGGTATAACTTTGATGCTTATATCTTTGATATTTTTACTTCTAGTCTTCCTTTGGACTTCAGAGGTGCCTCAGCATTTATGTTTTGCTTCACAAATAAAGACAAGCGGGATACCACTCTTCTATATCATTTATGCATATTACAATCTTGTAGCTTCTTATGTTCATGTTACTTGTTATTAGTGCATTGGCACTCTTTCATAGCTTGCTTGACTATGAGGTAACATTAGTTGCATATTTCTTATTATGATTTGCCTGAGTACTTGATCATATAGTTAGTATATATACATCATATGAAGTAAATGTGTTCGTGAAAGTTTCTTTTACCGCTCTTAGTTGTTAACTGAATTGCTTGAGGACAAGCAAATAGCTAAGCTTGGGGGGAGTTGATACGTCCAAAACATATCTACTTTCCCGAACACTTTTGCTATTGTTTCTCCTCTAATTTGTGTGTTTTGAATACAACTAACATGGACTAACGCTGTTTTCAGCAGAATTACTCTGGTATCTCATTTTTGTGCAGAAATCCGACTTTCAGGAAAAATCCCGGAAAATACTGCAAAAATTCTATTTTGCCAGAAGACCCACGGAGCCAGAAGGAGAGACGAAGGGGGGCAGCGGCCTGGGCTCACCACCAGGGGGCGCGACCCAGCCCTGGCCGCGCCCACCTGTGGTGAGGCCGCCTCGGCCATCGCCTCGACCCCTCCTTCCGCCTACATATACCCTCTAACCTAAAAACAGCGGGGGTTCGGCGTTTTTCCCAAATAGACTTCCGCTACGCCACCGCCATCTAAAACCGCGATTTGGAACCAGAAACTCCGTTCTGGCACCCTGCCGGGACGGGGATTTGGAGAAGATCTTCATCACCATCATCACCGACGTCTCTCCATCAACCATCCATGACTCCCGCATCCATGTGTGAGTAATTCCCGCTGTAGGTGAAGGGGATGGTAGGGATTGGATGAGATCATTCATGTAATTTGCTATGAGATTGTTAGGGCATAGTGGCTAGTATCTTTTATTAGTGCTTATGATATTGTTGCAACTTGTTGTGCTTAATGCTTGTCACTTTGGGCCCGAGTGCCATGATTTCAGATCTGAACTTGTTATTATTTTTATGATGATACTTGTTGTTTATGGTCTTTGCTACTGGAGTCAAGTTGACGTGGGAGAATGTAATTGATGTAGGAGCTTCTTATTCTTCAAGTCCTTGTCAACAGCACCAGAAGACTCCTTGTGCGTGGTGAATGACCAGCCCGTTGGGAACCCCAAGTGGAAGGTATGATGAGTATAGCAGCTAGTTTTCCCTCAGTTAAGAAACCAAGGTTTATCGTTCTTGGAGAGGAGAGACAAACGACTGAAGGTGATGCTTGCAAGCTTCGCGACAGCTTCGGACAATTTATATATGGCGCCTCGTCCAAGCTTTGCTTTGCTAGCAGCAACGTGGAACCTGCACACAACACAACCAAGTACTTTGTTCCCAACTTACGATGAGGTTGTAAATCTCACCGGTTTGCTTGAAACAAAGGTTATGAGCGTATCGAGTGGAAAACAGTAGAAAGTATGCGAGTAAAGTAAACAGTGCGAGTAAAGTAAACAGGTGATAGCAATATGATGGAAATAGGACCGGGGTCCACAGTTCACTAGTGGTGTCTCTCCATAAGATAAATAACACATGCTGGGTAAACAAATTATAGTTGGGCAATTGATAGAATAAAGATAAACGTGATATGTCAAGAAGATCACTATGAGATTTACTCTGGGCATTACAACAAAATACATAGACCGCCATCCAACTGCATATATGACTAATAATCCACTTGTGGTGAATCAATCCGAGAACTCCACAAGTATTAAGTTGTGAACAACAGATAATTGCATTAAGCAAAGTGTGTAATGTAAACAAAGCATATGCCCTTGAGCATATGAATGTTGTTTTCTCCCTAGTAGCAACATCACATCTACAACCTTAGAGGTTTCTATCACTCCCCCAGGTTAAATAGAGGCATGAACCCACTATCGAGCATAAATACCCCCTCTTGGAGTCACTAGCAACTACTCGGCCAAGATAGCTACTAACAACGGAGAGCATGCAAGATCATAAACAACATAGAGATAACAAAAGATATATTTCAGTACAACAACTCAATCATAACACCAATATTCATCGGATCCCAACAAACCAAACATGTAGAATTACATAACGGTGATCTCAATCATGTAGGGCAGCTCATGAGATCTAAACATGAAGCACATGGTAGAGAATTCAACCATCTAGCTACTGCTATGGACCCATAGTCCAAGGTAGACTACTCACTCATCGCTCCGGAGGCAAGCATGGCGATGAAGAAGACCTCCGGTGGCGATTCCCCTCTCCGGCAGGGTGCCGGGAAGAGCTTCTGGACCCTCCCAATCTTTGGGTCGACGGCGGCGGCGGATCGCGATGTGTTCTGGAAAAGTGATCGGGTACTTAGGTTTTTCCCGTCGGGGGGTCTTTATAGGCGAAGGGGCGATATCAGAGGTGGGGCCAGGTGGCCTCACACCATGGCGGCGCGGCCCAGGCCCTAGCCGCGCCAGCCTGGTGTGTGGGGCCCCTGTGGCCCCCCTCCTACTCTCCTTCGGATCTCTGGAAGCCCCCGGACAAAATAAGACTTCAGGAACTTGTTTTGTCCAATTCTGAGAATATTTCCTGTGTATCACTTCTGAAACACAAAAACAGCAGAAAACAGGGAACTGGCACCGTGGCGACTTGTTAGTAGGTTAGTTCCGGAAAATGCATAAAAGTGCCACTAAGTGTAACGAAACATTGGGCAAATGGTGTAAAAACAAGCATGGAGCATCAAAAATTATAGATACGTTGGAGACGTATCAAGCATCCCCAAGCTTAACTCCTGCTCGTCCTCGAGTAGGTAAGTGATAACAAAAGAATAATTTTTGAGGTGACATGCACCTACACAATCTTGATCATATATGTAAGCATTTATGAGCTGGGATCATAAGAACTTAAAACATGGGCATGAAAGATATAATCTTGACAATAAGAACTTAGCAACCATGTTGTAAACATGCAAATGAACACAAACAAAAGATCATGAAAATGAAACAATGAAAGTCAAACGTGTGTTCAAATCATAAGGAAAAACATACAAATGGTTTTCAGCTTGTCCTTCAAAGATAGCAAAACATAAATGCATAGGACACCTTCAAGTTTAAGAGGGCGACTAGATACAAATAATTTAAGAACAAGTGAAACCAACAATATGAATCAATCAATGAAAACTTTGGGACAATGCACATTATACTAAGAATGACAACTATGCTCTCTTAATGGTGCATAAAGATAGAAGGTGGTGACTCAACATAAAAGTAGAAGAAAGGCCCTTCGCAGAGGGAAGCAGTGATTGCAAGTTTTATAACCTTCAAAAATTATGGTACTTACCGGCTTTGAGCTCTCATTGCCCCCATCATAAGCATCTTGAATGGTTAAAGTTAATGCGAGAACAATTATGATGCATATGCTTGACAAATCATAAGTTGAAAACCTCGTGTCCCGTGAATATGAGTACCCAAACCTCATGCTACTTTACTTAGAGTCCCAAGCAAGGCTCTTGTCATTGTAAGTATATGCATATCATTGAGAACCGCCAATGGGGTACCTCCGTGCCCGATGACATGGAACAAGCCCACATCAAAATGACAGGACAAGCAGACAATGAACACCTCGACATCTCTTTTATTTGCCATTTGTTTAGCTTTTTATTGTGAGATGCGTCGTCGAATGTTCACCATGGGTATGCTGCAAATTTCCACCATGAATTATGCATGGCTTAGATTGGTGGCCCGGCGTTTCCCTAACACATATACAAACTCCATGATCCCCACAAGATTCCCAATTCATTTCACACCACGGGCATCCATAAACAAAAGATCACGATATCAACTCAAATAAGAAGTGCAATGTTGAAAGCTTGCCCATGACTGCATGGCTGGGCTAGTCTCGAACTTACAACTTGCAAGTATAACAACTCAACATAAGAGACCACAATGTCAAATTTTTAAGAACAGAAAAAAGTAAAGTGTGCCTTCCGGTTTGTGAGAGCTTTACTGACCGAATTTCGCATAACACTGGTAAGAGTTTAATTTGAAGAGAAAATAAAATCAAGTCAAATTTACTTGGAATAGCAAATTGCTAGTAGGTATGTATGGTGGACACTTTGGAAAACTTTGGCTTTTAGGAGTTGGATGCACGAGTAGAGCTCATACTCAGTACAAGGCGGGGGCTAGCAAAAGACTGGGAGCGACCAACTAAGAGAGCAATAATGGCCATAATCATGCAAAGCGACAAAGCGACATAAAAAAAAGCATAAGATGGCATCAAAAGTCAAAAACTAAATGATCATGAAGGCTATTGGTGACTTTGTAAGAGTCTAACATGTGTGAGCATGCGCCAAGTCAACCCAAATAAAGCATCAAGGACAAAACCAAAATAATGCTTCCATACAATAAAAACAACGCATGATTTTTTTCAAAGGCTCATTAAGCAATCTCAGTTATTTGAGACAAGTCATGCTACAACAAAACCACTAAGCATACTATCAAAAATACATCAAGCATGACATGAAAAAGCCTAAGCCGCAGTCTACACAAGCTCCTTCTTGTACCACTATTTTGCATAAAGTTTTTTCTCTTTTCCAACACCATTTGAAATTTTTATAAACACCTCTTTTGATGAAAACCAATAAAGATCAGAGGCAAAAATACACCTTGATGAAAAGATATGACAAGGTATGAACGCAAATCAAGGCGAAAACGAAAACCAAAAGCAGTAGCAGAAAAAGAAGAACACTCGGTGAAATTGTAAGAATGAAAAACGGAGTGCTCTTGGCAAATGAAAAAGAGTACATCTCCTCAAAAGGAAATTTGTTGGGGTCCAACCATTTATTACAGCAAACAAAACAAAACCAACTAAGAAAACTAAAACAACTGATGCTCTAAGAAAAACACATAGTGCATGAAGCAATAAAAATATAGTGTCTTGAAAGGTGACCTGATTTTTGCCGATGAAGAAGGGGTGCCTCGGGGGCATCCCCAAGCTTTGACGCTTGTACTTCTTGGATATTTCTTGGGGTGATGCATGGGCATCCCCAAGCTTGATATTTTGTCCATTCTTCAACTCATCTCATCATTCTCCAATCCCTACACTTGAAAACTTCCTTCATACAAAACTAAACACAAATCTATTAGCAACATTAGTGTAGCATAACATATAATCAACCTCTTTTTTGCTTCAGGTTTCAACCCAAAACCACCACATATAAAGTATATACTACTGTAGCAACTTCCCCAAAAGTTCCGTGATCAAAAGAACTCAAAAGAAAGCGATAAAGTGGCAAACACAAATATTGGCAGAAATCTGTCAAAACAAAACAGCTGACAAAGGTCGAATTTTTGAGGGGTTTTCTGTTGCTCAAATCAAAATGTGTTCAACTAACGAAAGTTTGGATATAACCTGGGGCATATGCACAAGAAATCTCAGGCCCAAAAGATATACAGAGAATTTATACGAATTTTTACGGTGCAGCACCGAAAACAGTTTCAGGACAGCAACATCCCCAAATCTTTACCTCACTCGAATTAGAGGTTTCTCTTGGCACAAAAACAAAATAAAAAGGATAAGGAGCGGTCATTACAGTAGTAATGACTTCCAAGACTCAAATAAAAAAAAATTACTGAAAATAAAACATTGGGTTATCTCCCAAGAGTGCTTTTCTTTAACGCCTTTGAGCTAGGCGCAGAAAATTGCGAATCAAGTAATATCAAGAGATGAAGTACTAGGATCAGCGCGTGCCTTACGTCTTCCTTTCTTACCTTTGCTCTTGACTCTAGGAAAGACATGGCTATTGCAAGGTGGAGAGATAAATCTTATATTGCCTTTTCCCACATCAATGACGGCGCCCCGGAGCTTTAATAGAGATCTTCCAAGTGTGATTTGTCCTTTTCCTACACTTTCAATGACAAGATAATCAGTAGATAGCATTCTTCCTAGGACTTTTGTAAAAACTCCTTCAGCTATTCCAATGGGAAATATAGTGGCATTGTTAGTAAGAGAAATTCCTTCTCCCCCCTAAGAAAGTTTCCAAAGGCTCAAAGATTCATAAACATCCTTTGGCATGAGACAAAATTCAGAAATAATATCACAACGAGCATGAAAAGTTTCACCACTAATGGTGATTTTTACTGTAGGAGACCAACTCGAAGGTTCAGAATTTGTTGGCACATAATCAAAATGTTGTCGCAAAGTATTGTAGCAAGAATTCAAACTAGCAGTGCGAGTCTCAAGAGCATCAAGTCTATTAAAAATGCACACAAGAGAGGAATCAAAATAGGTTGGCATGCTATAAATTGTAATCAACTTTTTTATAATATTGAAAGCTTGATCTCCATCACAATGAAGGAAATCTCCTTCTGCAGTAGCATCCAAAGCATATCTATAACGAAGAGCAAGTCCAAAGTAAAAGCTACTAAGAAGCAAACTCAAAGTCATTTTAGGTTCAGTTTTTCCATGCCAATCATAAATTCTAGACCAAGCTTCTTTAAAGCTTTCCTCATCCTTTTGTTTAAAAGTAAAAATCATATCCTCGGGCGACATAGTAATAGCAACTGAACTAGACATAATAAACTAAAGTAAAGAAATAGCAACTAGCAAGGATTCTAATTTTTTTGGGTTTTTGATATAAAATGATGCAGGTAAAATAAATAAAGTAAAGCAAAACAATAACAAAGTAAAGGATGTGCGTGCGAAAACTCCCCTTCCAGAAGTTTTCTACTTCCTCCCCGGCAATGGCGCCAGAAAACTTGTTGCTACTGGAGTCAAGTTGACGTGGGAGAATGTAATTGATGTAGGAGCTTCTTATTCTTCAAGTCCTTGTCAACAGCACCAGAAGACTCCTTGTGCGTGGTGAATGACCAGCCCGTTGGGAACCCCAAGAGGAAGGTATGATGAGTATAGCAGCTAGTTTTCCCTCAGTTAAGAAACCAAGGTTTATTGTTCTTGGAGAGGAGAGACAAACGACTGAAGGTGATGCTTGCAAGCTTCGCGACAGCTTCGGACAATTTATATATGGCGCCTCGTCCAAGCTTTGCTTTGCTAGCAGCAACGTGGAACCTGCACACAACACAACCAAGTACTTTGTTCCCAACTTACGATGAGGTTGTCAATCTCACCGGTTTGCTTGAAACAAAGGTTATGAGCGTATCGAGTGGAAAACAGTAAAAAGTATGAGAGTAAAGTAAACAGTGCGAGTAAAGTAAACAGGTGATAGCAATATGATGAAAATAGGACCGGGGTCCACAGTTCACTAGTGGTGTCTCTCCATAAGATAAATAACACATGCTGGGTAAACAAATTATAGTTGGGCAATTGATAGAATGAAGATAAACGTGATATGTCAAGAAGATCACTATGAGATTTACTCTGGGCATTACAACAAGATACATAGACCGCCATCCAACTGCATCTATGACTAATAATCCACTTGTGGTGAATCAATCTGAGAACTCCACAAGTATTAAGTTGCGAACAACAGATAATTGCATTAAGCAAAGTGTGTAATGTAAACAAAGCATATGCCCTTGAGCATATGAATGTTGTTTTCTCCCTAGTAGCAACATCACATCTACAACCTTAGAGGTTTCTGTCACTCCCCCAGGTTAAATAGAGGCATGAACCCACTATCGAGCATAAATACCCCCTCTTGGAGTCACTAGCAACTACTCGGCCAAGATAGCTACTAACAATGGAGAGCATGCAAGATCATAAACAACATAGAGATAACAAAAGATATATTTCCGTACAACAACTCAATCATAACACCAATATTCATCGGATCCCAACAAACCAAACATGTAGAATTACATAACGGTGATCTCAATCATGTAGGGCAGCTCATGAGATCTAAACATGAAGCACATGGTAGAGAAGACAACCATCTAGCTACTACTATGGACCCATAGTCCAAGGTAGACTACTCACTCATCGCTCCGGAGGCAAGCATGGTGATGAAGAAGACTTCCGGTGGCGATTCCCCTCTCCGACAGGGTGCCGGGAAGAGCTTCTGGACCCTCCCGATCTTCGGGTCGATGGCGGCGGCGGATCGCGATGTGTTCTGGAAAAGTGATTGGGTACTTAGGTTTTTCCCGTCGGGGGGTCTTTATAGGCGAAGGGGCGATGTCAGAGGTGGGGCCAGGTGGCCTCACACCATGACAGCGCGGCCCAGGCCCTGGCCGCGCCAGCCTGGTGTGTGGGGCCCCTGTGGCCCCCCTCCTACTCTCCTTCGGATCTCTGGAAGCTCCCGGACAAAATAAGACTTCAGGAACTTGTTTCGTCCAATTCCGAGAATATTTCCTGTGTATCACTTCTGAAACACAAAAACAGCAGAAAACAGGGAACTGGCACTGTGGCGACTTGTTAGTAGGTTAGTTCCGGAAAATGCATAGAAGTGCCACTAAGTGTAACGAAACATTGGGCAAATGGTGTAAAAACAAGCATGGAGCATTAAAATTATAGATACGTTGGAGACGTATCAGTCTTACCTACAAGTTGTATACACATATTGTTGTCCGGAACCCGAGGCCCCAAATTGGGATAACCGGAGGGGATGGCTATGTTGTGAGGATCACATGTGTTCACCGAGTGCTAATGCTTTGCTCCGGTACTTTATTAAAAGGAGTACCTTAATTACCAGTAGTTTCCCTTGAGGTCCTGCTGCAACAGGCTGGTAGGACAAAAGATGTCGTGCAAGTTTCTCATTGCGAGCACGTACGACTATATACGAAACACATGCCTATGATTGTTAGTACTAGGATGCTTTATCATTATTTATCTGCAATGCCCATGTCTCACTAATTTCATGAATTATCTTATCCATGCAACGCCCGTACATCCATCCCTATGCCTACAGTATTCCATCCTACTGTTTACTATTGCTACTATTACTGCTTTTATTCTAATACTGCTGTTACTGTTTCACTACTATCACCACTATAAAACTATTGCTACTGATAAACTGCTACGAGCAAGTCTGTTTCCAGGTGCAGCTGAATTGACAACTCAACTGTTAAGGCTTATAAATATTCTTTGGCTCCCCTTGTCTCGAATCAATAAATTTGGGTTTTACTTCCCTTGAAGACTGTTGCGATCCCCTATACTTGTGGGTCATCAATCCTCACATCACAGCTATCCCCTTTGGTTATCCCAATTATTGTCACTTTGGGGCGTCAGGTTCTGGACAACGATATGTGTATACAACTTGCAGGTAAGACCATAAACAACAATTATCATCATAAAACAATAACAAATTCAGATCTGAGATCATGGCACTCGGGCCCAAAGTGACAAGCATTAAGCACAACAAGTTGCAACAATGTCATAAGCACTAACAGTAGATACTAGGCACCATGCCCTAACAATATCATAGCAATTACATGAATGATCTCATCCAATCCCTACCACCCCCTTCTCCTACAACAGGAATTACTCACACATGGAAGGGGGAATCATGGATGGTTGATGGAGGGACGTCGGTGACGATGATGAAGATCTCCTCCAAATCCCTGTCCCGGCAGGGTGCCAGAATAGAGTTTCTGGTTTCGAATCGCGGTTTCTGATGGTGGCAGTGCAGCGGAACTCTATCTGGGAAAAACACCGAACCCCCGATATTTTTAGGTCAGAGGGTATATGTAGGCGGAAGGAGGGGTCGAGGAGTTGGCTGGGGCGCCACACCACCCCCTAGCGCGGCCAGGCCTGGGCTGCGCCACCATGTGGTGTGGTGCCCTCCTGGCCACTCTCCGTCTCGTATTCTGGCTCCGTGGGTCTTCTGGTAAAATATGATTTTTGCAGTATTTTCCGGGATTTTTCCTGAAAGTTGGATTTCTGCACAAAAACAAGACACTAGGGCATTTCTGCTGAAAACAACGTTAGTCCATGTTAGCTGTATTCAAAACACACAAATTAGAGGAGAAACAACAGCAAAAGTGTTCGGGAAAACATTTTGGACGTATCATGGGGCAATCTCCACAACTCAATTGGAGGCTCCCAAGAATCACCACTGAGGCACCACAAAGCTTGGGAAGATCTCCACAACTAAATTGGAGGTCCCCAAGAAATTGCCACGGAGGCACCACAAAGCTTGGGAAGATCTCCACAACTTCATTGGAGGTCCCTAAGTAATCCACTAAGCCGTCTAGGGTTCCAAGAACCCAAGAGTAATAAGCTCAATGAACTTTTCACCACCGAATCTCTAAGGAGAACTCAAACTGATGCAACCGATGCAATGGCAAGAACACAAGTGCAAAAATCCTTCTCACTCAAATCCTACCAAAGCAACTAATGCTATGGAGAGATATGAGAGGAAGAACAAAGGAAGAAATCCACAAAGAACTCCAAGATCTAGATGCAATGGGTTTCCCTCACAAAGAGGAGAAAGTGATTGGTGGAAATATAGATCTAGATCTCCTCTCTCTTTTCCCTCAAAGATATGCAAGAATCATGGGAGGAATTGAGAGATGGGCAAGCTTTCCAAGGTCAACAATGGAGGGAGAGAGAGAGAGAGGAAAAAACGAGCTAACTCAAGCTTGAAGAAGGGGAGGCATATTTATACCCCTCCCGGGATTGTAGCCGTTGCGGTTCTGCAGGGTTGGATATTCCGGTCCAAGTTTGGACCGGATAATCCGCCCCCTCAAAATTCTGCTAAGGGCTTTGTGCGTGTCGTCTAGATTTGGGGCGGATTATTTGACCAGATATTTCCATTTTTGGCCGGATAATCCCCCCCCCCCCCGGATTATCCGGTCCAAGTTTGGCCCGGATAATCCGGCCAGGAAGAGCAAGCAATACGAAAACAACGATAACTTTTGCATCCTGACTCCGTTTTCGATGATCTTGGGCTTGTTGGAATCACCACAACAATCTCTACAACTTAATCCATAAAAACATCATAGTCCAGCAAATTAGGGTAAAATCAAATGAAGAAAGGTTTGACCTCTCTTCAAATACAAACCGGTAAAACCTCCAACACCAAAAATGCAATAAGTTTTCCATACAAAATCCATTTTTGGTGAGCTTGGGATTAACATGAAGATAACCACAAGCTCTAAAACCTCACATAGAAAATCCAAATAAGAACTAAGAAAGATGATGCCAAGTATGCAAAGGTTTGAGCTCTCTCCGAACGATATGATTAGGTTACTCACTCGAGAGCCCCTCTTGATAGTATGGCTATCAAACCTAAAACCCGGTCTCCCAAATACTATGAGACCGGTAAGAAAGAGACCCTATCAAGATCATACATTTGCCTTGCACATTCCACTTGAGCTAGATGGTGACGATCTTGATCTTCTCAAGTTGGACTACCTTTCTTGATTGCGCTTGCTCGTGAAGTCTTGCGGATTGCTCCCCCATACTTCACTATGGGAGAGACACTAGTAGAAATATCTTCACATGTCCATTACCAAAAAATTGACACTGAGCTTCAAGAAAATGATATCTTCTAGATGCCTATCTTGAACTTGCGCTTCGACTTGATCAATATTGCACTTTATCTTCTTCCTTCATAATGATGATGTCTTGAGAATGCACATGAGAGCTCACTCCATCTTATTTCTCAAGACACACTCTATATAGGCTCAACTCCCTTATGACCAATCTTCGGATTACTTCTTGAATAACACCTTGGTCATTGAATAATCTTCTTTATTTTCATCTTCTTACAACCTTGAAACTAACATATGGCTCAAGCATTATCTATGGACAAGTCTTACAAATATAACTTAATGCAAACGTTAGTCCATAGAGATTATCATTAATTACCAAAACCACACATGGGGGAACATGCTCTTTTAGATAGTCATAGTCGAAATACGAGTTTGAATCGTATAGGGATGATCTAATTTGTATTGAACCCGACCGGTTCCTTGAGACCTGACCACCTATATATAGGGGCCAGGAGAGGCCAGCCTGGGACAGATTGAGATTGAGCCAAGTTCAATACCATGCTTATTCTCGATACACGCCTTGTTTGACTGATCTTTATATTCGAGTTCATCCGACGCCCTCTTCCCCCGATCCAAAGTCCTTCATCTAGGACATTTGACGAGTTAACCCTCGTCACAGCCCCCTCGAGTTTGAATTGGAAGCGTGCATAGAAGGTATTTTGTTATATGTCTCCAATGGTCAGATCTCCCAATAATCCTACTCCCTCCATGCCGGATTATTGGGCAAATGTGTATTTTAAGATAAACTTTAACTATTAATTTTAGTCAAGAAAATATAAAATATTTGACATAAAAATTATACCATTAGAAAGTTCTTTTAAATATGAATCCAATGGTATAATTTTTATATAATATATCTTATATTTTCTTGATTAAAATTAAAGGTCAAAGTTTGTCTCAAAGTACGTAATTGCCCTATAATCCGGCATGGAGGGAGTAGCGAAATCTCTAAAAAAGAGCATTGTTTTACTGGTAATTAATGCCAAAGGAGCATTGTTTTTCAGCTTTGTTCGTCCATAGTAAATGAATTTCGAGGTGTATGTACTGGCCTCTTTTGGGAGAAGTTTACATAGAGATTCAGTTTAAAAAAATATGTAGATTACGACAGAAGAAACTTAGTCATGAATTGGCCTCTTCTGGGAGAAGCTGGGCCGAACTATGGTCTGGTTGGGATCCTGCACAGATGACCTTTTGTCTTAGTTCTTAAGACAAATTGTAATCCTGCTTGATTAATAGAATCTCCCATTTTTCATAGAAAAAATCACCGCTTAGCTCGGATGTCTGTTCAGAGCATCTCTAGCTGATCCTTTAAAATTTAGCCCATCAGCTCCTTATTCTTTAACTTCATATATTTGGTCCGCTAAATAAAATCGTTCATAGCGGATCCTGTAAACTTAACCCACTAAAATATTAAGTTTATTACAAACCAAATTATTCAATGTCAAACACACGCATGGCCTCCGCTCTGTCTTGATTGGTGACCAAATGGCCAACCTATGATGTTAGTCTCAGACACCAAAAATCCTCGTTCAAGATCACAATCATGGCCATTTTGAAGTCATCATCATGTTCTTTCCTCTCCTCCGACGAAGAGTCGCCGAAGATCATCCCCCTCAACCTGTTCATCTACACTATGCTCGGTTGTATTTGATTGCCAAAGCGTAAAATGAAAAGAAAAAAGCACAAAGAAACTCACCTAGTTAATTCGTCAACAATTCAAGGACGAAGGAGGTGAGAAGGTTGGCCGCTAGCATTGAGCCGGTGTTGAAGCTATGAGAAGGCCGACCGGGCTACGAGACAGCCGAAAGACGACGGAGGAGCTCGAGGACGAATCTTACCAGTCGCCGGTTGGATTTTTCGGCGACCAAACCGACACGGCCGCGGAGAAGCTATGGCCCGATTCCGCCGACGACATAAATGGGCGAGCGGCAGCGGGTCTACAAGGCAAAAGGAAGTTGACTGAGGGGCTCGGAAGACAAAGCTTGTGGGTCGCCGGTTGGAGTTTTGGGCAACGGA
Organism: Dactylis glomerata; assembly: GCA_007115705.1. Classification (NCBI taxonomy): domain Eukaryota; kingdom Viridiplantae; phylum Streptophyta; class Magnoliopsida; order Poales; family Poaceae; genus Dactylis; species Dactylis glomerata. Next base: position 1,888,633 of record QXEO01001278.1, on the reverse strand, counting down.
ATTGACACGACGCCTGCAAAGCTATGGGTCCATTCTGGCGACGCCATGCCGGCGAGCGAGTCTGGGTGGGGTAGGAAGACGGCAGAGAATGTGGGATCTCGGCAGAGCCTAATTGTGGTTGTTGGAGGCCATTGGCACGGGGTGGAGGCCGTAATATTTTTCTAGACGAGCCGTCGCTGATTATATTTGAGAGTTGGAGACGCGATGAGTAATCTTTACTATTGGTTTCGAGTTGGTGGTGAAGCCACCCACTCGACATACAACATGTAAGTGACAAATATACTCCTTACATAATGACAGGATCACCAGAATTGGTAATACATGGAAAACAATCAGAGATTAATGCAAATCAGGGATTAATGCTATACCCCTTACATAATGACAGGATCACCAGAATTGGTAATACATGGAAAACAATCAGAGATTAATGCAAATCAGGGATTAATGCAAATCAGAGATTAATGCAAATCAGAGATTTATGATAGAGAAAGAAGAAGAAAACACCTACGTGTATTTATTCTAGACTCCTAAATCTCATAGGGCGGTTATTAAAAAATGTGGGAGTCAGGTCCTCCTTAATTCTAGCGGAAAATTTGGCATAAGTTCGGAATTTTAGGATTTTTTTTTAAAAAAAGCTATACGACTTATATATAGAAATGGAGGAAGTACGAGAATGAAGGAGAGAATAACATTATTCTTTAAGACTTATGTATGATGGATTAATATTCTTTGCTTCATGCACAATTACATAACACACTATTGAGAAGAAAGAGTGGAAGGAAAAAGGAAAGAAAGAAGAGAGTCCGCTGCAACGCGCGGGCATTTAGCTAGTTTCTTTACTCTAACACCTCGTTTGGATGTACAAAATTGGGCTTAGAATTAGGAATTCCAGAATTCAAACCCGAATTCTAACGTTTGGAGTGGCGTGGAAACTAGGCCCATAATTCGGCCCGAATTCCCTCAGCCGGCTCCCGAATTCCAGCTTGAGCATCGCTCGTTTCCGACCCCAGACGGTCTGAAATCGGTTGGAAACGAAGTGCACAGCTTCGTATTCTCTCGCCTTCCTCTCGCTCGCGTTAGCGCTCCGCCGCGCCACCTCTCTTCCCTCCTCCCTCCTCTCCCCCAGCCGACCGGCCTCCTCCCTCGGCCGTCCTGTCTACCAGCCCGCGCATCTCCCGTCCTCTCTGCAGCCTGAACCCTAGGTTTGGGTGTGCATCGGCGGCTGGTCTCGTACCAGTTGATCTTGCAGCGCCGGAGGACGACCAGGGCCAGAATACGGCGAAGAACGGTGGTAGGCACGTATAGCGGGGATGGAGCAGTCTCCGGCGGACGTGCACGCATAGCGCTGGAATGGAGTGAATGGCATGGCGTACGTCCTCTCTGGATGGAGTCGTGGATGTGTTATCTGAATCTCTGTCGCCGCGGTCATGTATACTACTTTGATTTGATTAGCAGCATACATATACGCCAAGGTGCAGGGAAAATAGATGGCAGTAGCATACATATACGCCGACTGGGGATGAAGATCGATTTGATTCGTGTACAACTTTATTTGTTTTATTGATCAGCAGCAGGGAAACGCTCAATTTGGTTTTAAATGTGGACGTGTGAAGATGTGGCGATACATTCATGTGAAGAATTGTCTAGTATATTTGATTTTGATTTTACATCTTAAATAAGTGTATATTTTGTTGTTTTACAGTCAGTCAGTGTATAAATAGTCTCACAGATAATTTCTCCTTCAGTTGACGGATATGATATAAGTTGCTTTATTCGACTTGCTGGTTATCAAAAAAGAGTTCACAAATATGACTATTTATACATGTATGTAATTTTATATTGTTTAAACTTAAAAAAACATTCAATTCCATGATTTGTACATCCAAACAGGAATTGGAAATGGATACTACCATGTGTTTCCAACATCAAATTTTCAGCCATCCAAATAATAGAATTCGAATTGTAACCCATTTCCTTTCCATTCTAAATTTGGAATTCGCACTCAATTCAATTCTAGAAATTATTTCTGCGCATCCAAACAAAGCGTAAAGCCTTAGCGATTGGTTAGATCATATTTTTAGCCTTTTAGGGATCGGCTAGAGATGCTCTCACAACGCAAAACTGGCGTTTTAAAAATTATGGTAAACAATATCTTCTCCGGCCTCCAACTGTTCTGACGCCACCGATCAAATTTTTAGCATCGGTGAAGAAAGAATTTTCGGTGTAACCCTTAGGCAACCGTAGCACAGGATATATGTAGACGATTTGGCTGACAGTGTGATCGGCGCTTGATGATTTGAAGCATAGAGCTTTTGACGAATTGAAGCATAGAGCAACAATGTGGTCTTCCAGTTTTAGATTGTTGATCCATGTTTTCATACTTGTTGATCCATCAGTTGTAATACTTTGAAACTTTAATAAACTTGATAAAAAAAAGTCGTGTGCATCGATTGATTGATCAGAGGCTGAGGCTGCTCCCCATTTTCAAAAAAAAAAAGTAAAGATAGAATTGAAGAGAACTACAGAATTATATACAGCTCATTTTATTATGCGTGCATTTCGTAGTATCAAGCAAGCACACAATCACGCAAATATGTATCCAAGATTAATTCTAGCTAGCTAGTGAAGTGCGGCACCGGCACAAATTCCGACTTGTGGAAGCTTCTCCTCCTGAAGAAATCCCCGAATTTCCGAAGAACGGACCTCCTCTTCTTGTGCTTCATGGCGTGCTCCAGGCCGCCGTACTGCCGCCCACCGTCGAAGTGATCGAACTCGTAGTCGTAGTCGTCCATGGCCGCCGCGGCCGCCGCGGACCTGAGCTCGGCGATGTTGCTGATAGACGCGAACATCCGGTCCTTGCGGCTCGTGGCCATCACCCTGCCGGAGTCCAGGAACGCCGCGCTGAGCTTGCCCTGCGCGTCGCTTCTCCACTTCTCCAACGGCAAATCCGCAGCCTTCTCTGCATCACCGGTGACGGCGAGCTTTTTGGTTGCCGTCGCGAGCTGATCGTCGAGGTCCTTGGCGCGCCCCTGCGCCGCGGCCTCGCTAGCCCTGAGCCCCTCGTTCTCCTGCCTCAGGGCCTCCACGGCGTCCTCCTTCTCGGCGACGGCGTCGCGCAGCCTCGAGTTCTCGGCGGTCGCGAACTCGAGCGACTCGCTGGCCGCGTTGGCCTCTTCCACGGCCCGCTCCAGCGCGCGCCGCAGGGCGCCGTTCTCGTCGCCGCTCGCCCGGTGCAGCCCCGCGAGGTCGGCGGTCTCCCGCCGGGCGCCGTCCGCGTCGTCCTCGGCGGCGCGGGCGCGCGCGAGCAGCGCCTTCTCCCTGGCGCGCCACGCGTCCGCGGCCTCCTTCCACTCGGACGTGACGGCGTCGAGCTGCTCGGTCGCGGCCCACAGCTCCGCCTCGCTCGCGCGCAGGTCGGCGTTGAGCCGGGCGACCTCGGCGGTGGCGCGCTCCTGCTCGGCCTGCGCGTCGGAGAGCCAGGCCTTGACCTGCTTGGCCTCCAGGGTGACGGCGGACAGCGCGGCAGCGAGGTCGTCCGCGGCCTTCCTGCTCTTCTCCTCGGCGATCACCGCCGCCCGGAGCCTGGTTTTGAGGCCGTTGATCTCCTCGTCGACGCCGCCGAACATGAGGTCCCTGACGGTCCAGGCGGACGGCGCGGCTGCGGCAGCCGCGCCCTGGCCCTGGCGCAGCGTGGCGACCTCGAGCTTGGCCTCCTCGAGCGCCACCTTGGCCTGCTCCAGCTCCTTGGTCTGGGTGATGAGCGACTCCAGCATCGTCGTCTCCGTCGTCGTCATGGCGCCACCGCCGCTGCCACGCTGCAGTGAGCCCATGTAGGTTAGGACTAGCGTCGACCAAATAAGCCGAATGTTCATGCAGCATGTGCAACTACGTGCTCGGTGCTCACCTCTGAAGGTAGTGTGGAGTAGGTGGTGGTGGACCTGCTCCGCTCGTGCCGAGGCGTGGCCTGGGAACTGGAAGCCGGAGAAGTCCTCGCCGTCCCACCTCCCCACGACCCCGATCTGCACCGAGAATATTTACCTGCTCGTCAGATCGATCGGAATGCTCACCACCATTAAAAAACTTACTCCTAGGCCCGTAACGAATTTGCAAAGGAATTTAGAAGAAACGCTGTCTGCTATGCGTTTTGGCAAGAATGAAAATTTGCAACTTTGCAAGGATCCTGGTGCCCATGCACACACCTTCGCCTGGATTGCAGCATCAGGTCGCCGGCCGTTGTTACTTCAAAACCTTTTCTCTGTCGCCGGCGGTGTCTGAAACCGGCCTAGAGCACACCAGATTTATAGTCGACCACGCTAGACGAAAAGAGTGTAGGACGGCGAGTGATACGTCGAAAGTTGACTAGTGATTAGGGTTTTTTAGGGTGTGAATAGGGATTTTTTAGATGAACAAGTGAATGAGTGCTCGATCACCGAGCTAGCTGCTTACGATGGAGCAGGTGAATCGATGAAGGAGACGGCGGGCTTGATCTGGACCGTCGCGTGCGATCCAACGAGAGTTTTCAATGGCACTTTGCGTGTGATCCAACGGAGCGGTGACCCTGACGATCGAATGTTATACTTACTCGACGTACGTGTCGGTGTCAGGGGATGTCTACCTGCAATATTTTATGTAACCGCACCAGTACTGATTATCCTGTTAACTAGCTAGGCTGGCTAACAGCCAAAGATGATGCCGAGAACAAGTGAGAGCCGCCAATGGCCGTGACAAAGTTTCAGTTTTGCTTGGCGGTCCAGTAGCGATGCAGTCAGCGGATAAATTATTTTGAGCGGACGTCCCTCGTATGGTCACCGCAACTGATGTGTCGGGCTGCCGTTGGATTGGCGATTCATGTTGATATATAGTACAATGGCAACTGAATTTCTTCTTTTTTTGTCCCTGTATGCTTGTTCTATATATGTAAACTGGTTCTGAAGAACGAACAGTACACGGAGGGCAGCGTCAGCAAAGGGCATGGTGAAACCGCGGCAGTTGCGTTTCCGTCACCCATTGAACTATTCAATCAGCTTGTTGCGTCATCGCGCCAACCCAACGTGATAAGCTTGGTTAAAGCAATGTCGAGCATGATAAGGGTGGCAAATACTAGCGAAAAGGATTGCTGTCTAAAATCTCTTGGGATTTTTGCTTCTTCAGATACACGTGTCTTGAGATAGTAGGCTGATAGGGCTTATATCCACAGATCACAAACACTGCTTTTATAGCTGCTTGGCATTGCAGGATTATAAAACATAGAAATTTAAAACTTGCAGGGTTATAAAACTTGATTTTAGTAGAATCAGAAGAACTTTTCCTATGATCTACTACTTTGCACGTAATTCCATCCCCCTTAGGTCTAAAACTCCAGGCTCATAATTTTTTTCTTTGTTTCTATGATTAATATGGCAAAATGTTATCCTTTCAAAAAGTTCATGTTTTCATGCAACGCGAGGCACGAATCTGATTCATATTGTGTGCGTGACTATTCCCACATCATGTTGACCTCATCATCTTTCATAGCAAAATTCAGAAACTCGTAGTGATTCATAATTGAGTTTGTCTAGACAATGGCTTCAAAACAAGATCTCGTTTTATTATATTTTGACGATCTTTTTTCCAAAAATTGCTAGATTATAATACTACAACTGCCATGTGACTGGTCAAGAGTTATCACCCTAATTATGAATAGTTACCGGGTAATAGTTTGCATGTTCTTTTTTTAGCAATGATATGGGCATATGGCCGACTAGAGAGTGAGTATTAGATCATTTTTTTAAGATGTAAAAGATGGTATTATACCATAAAATTACTATCGTGCAAGCCTTATATAAGTGAGAAATGACATTTGGAAGCCCGGTTGGATATGATAGTTATAAATGATGGTATCATATCGTTTGGCTGGATAGCGTGACTAATTAGTTAGTCAAAAGAATGCCAATAACACGATACGAGTAAAAGAGTACATGCCTAATAACGAGTAAGACACAATAGTTTTACCTCGGGTTATGTAAAGAATTGTGAAGAAATACCAAATTTTAACTGAAATAATATCGAAGGTTCACATGATAAAGATCTCTGTGTTATGTTTAAGATTGCGGCGATTCAAGAGCAAACAATTATTATTTGTTTTGAAATATGTCCACATATATCTGAACCCCTAAGGTCACACACTTAAAGGTTTAGCATATTTTTTGAACATGAGTGCGATGGATAGGTAAGAGAGAGGAGACTCCAAAAGCGTTTCGAAAAATCTTTGAATGGTTCCACGATATCACAGATGATCTGGAAGTGTTTGAAATTATATCGTGCATATATGATAGGTATCAAAAGGTTTTAGAACAACATCAGTATATTCCAGAAGACCATAGAACATCAGGAAGGCAAGACCCAAATGGGGCCACATGAGCCCCACCTAGCCGGCGGAACTAGGGAGGGAGGAGTCCACTTGGACTTTGACTCCCTTCCCTAGTTAGTTTGGGAGGGAGCGGGCCTAGTGGTGGATTCTCCCCTCAAGTCAGTTTGGTGAAGGGAGGGGGCCGACTGGTCCCCTATATTAGAAAAGGGGATGGTACATGGACACACCAAAGCGCTGACTGCCCCTTGCCCTAGCCACCGCCGTGCCCTACCCACCGCAACCATCGCCCTAACCGATGCCACCGCCTCACCTCTCTCCCGCGGAAGCGCTGACGGATCCCTTAGGATCACAGAAGTGCTGCCAAATCTTTATCGACATGTTCCGCTTCGCCCTTTTGTTTAATCACAGGCCCGACGTGGGGACACTTCTCCAGTATGTGATACCGTAGAGACGTTGTACGTTCGATGCTCGATGCGTGATCTTTGTTTGATCGTACTTCTTCTCACGGCTAGGAGAGATACATCTAGGTGCGGGAACGGACAAGTGATTATCTCGTCATTAACTTTAGCAACGGGACCTGGTTGTTGTGAGTACATGAAGCGTTGCCTCCCTCTTGCATATGATCTTAGTTTATGGGCTCGAAATTTTCTATTTTATGTGCCACGTTCCACAAATGTGCACAAGCTGAAGTCCACGTGCTTCTTTTCTGCGATTTTTTATCGTAAGTACAAAGCCTAGAACAAATGAACAATAGCACATATCAAGAAAAAATTGGGAAAAAATTCCTACAAGAAAAGAGAGGGGAAAAGGCCCAAATCTGCCTCTACACGGACGCAGCTTCGGTGACTTTATGTTAACAAAAGTCTCACAGCGCCTTATGCATAAGATCCACGATTAAATCTAAATCGGATGGATATGGATGAGTGGATGCAAAATGTGCTAGCTCTTAGCCATTTTTAAAACTTCAAATACTTTTTATTCACAAACTATATGTCTAAATAGGCTGAAACTTTTTCAGATTGAATATTACAATGGATAAGATTTACTAGAATATTTTTAATTTTTTCTAAAAAGTTTGAATTTTCCATTCAATATTTAATGTTGCACATTCACAAACTGTATGCTCAAATAGACTAAAATTTTCCCATAATGGACAATACAATGTATATGATTTACTGATATTTTTAGCATCCAGGGCGTGGCAACAATCAAGTTTTGAAGAGGCGAACTTCGTTCCTCCGACAACAGACGGTAGATGACAACGAGGCTGTCGAAGAAGGTGTCGCTCAAACCTGCCCGCCTCCGGCACGTAGCGCCGGAGAAATCAATCCTGTCCTCGGAGGCTAGCTAGAAATGGCTCAAAATTTATACTACCTAGAAAAATCTTAATTAAAACTTTCAGCAAATCATATACACCGTATCCGTATTATCGAATCTGGGGAAGTTACAGCCTATTTGAGCATACAATTTGTGAATAAGCAACACTTTAAGTTTTTGTTTGAAATTTAAACTCAAAATTCAAACTTTCAACAAAAATAAAAAAAATCAGTAAATCATATACACCATATTGTCACATCTGGGAAAATTTCTGCCTATTTGAGCATACAGTTTGTGAATGAGCAGCATCACAAGTTCATGTCCAATTTTTTAAACTGGGAACTCAAACATTTTAGATAAAAATGAAAATATTCCAGTCAATCATATTCATTGTAGGCCCTGCTTGGGATTTAAAATTCCCCTCCGTAAATAACTTCGGAGCCAACATCAGATTTTTAGGAGGAGGTCAGGTGTCGTTTTGGTCAATTAACTGGGAACCAAGCGGACCCGTTTTCAATTGACAGAACTTTTTGGTGAATTTATTTGATCTTGCAAATAGACGCGTTTCTTCACCAAATTTGCCCCTTGCCTCAGCCGCCGCAAGCCATTGCCCTAACCAATGTCAACGACACCTCACCTCTCTCCCGCAAAGCGCTGCCGGATCTCTTGGGGATCACGGAAGCGCTGCCAAATCTTTATCAAGACGTTCCGCTTCACTCTTTTATTTGATCACACGCTCAACGCGGGATGCTTCTTCTGTATGTGTGGATATCGTAGAGGCATTGTGACGCCGGATCATGATCTTCATTTAGCCGTACTTCTTCTGGCAGCTGGAAGGGATACATCTTGATGCGGGAATCGACAAGTGATTATCTCGACAACGTCATGAAGTTTCACAACGTGACACCGCTGTTGTGGGTACTTAAACTGTTGTTTCCCTCTCGCAAATAATCTTTACCACGCTCCACAAATATGTACGAGCTGAAGTTTACGTTCTTCTTTTCTTTATTTGTTGTAAATTTTCTGTGACTTTTTTAATTGTAGTACAATGCCTAGAACTATGGACCGCAAATATCGACCTAGTCATCCCTAAGACCGGGCAGCCGTCCAGTCTTGCCAAATGACACAAAGTAGCAGTTTTATTTAAAATTTGGCCATTTAATTAACCTTGTTTGCTTAGGCTCTCGGAAATTTCTAGATCCGCCAACAGATGAGCAATAGAAAATATCAAGAAAATATTTCCTACAAGAAAAGTAGAGCGAAAAAGTTGGCCAAATCTGCCTTTGAACGCCCGCGCCATGGGCTACAGAGCACCGAGCGGCGCCAAGAACCAGGCCGCCGGCGAAAGGGTCGGCCGCGTCGACACCACCAGCCAACGCCTGTCTTGACAGTCGGCGACCACTGGAGGATTTTTTGGAAGGGGTCGTGCAGAGGAGCCACGGTGGAGGCGCATAGAGTTGAAGCGGCGCGCCGTCGTCGTGGCGGAGGAGCACGGGTGGCGGTGGGGAACTCCAGGGTGGTGCACAGTCAGGTGGGCCGGCAACGGCGGGAGCACCAGGTGTGAGGAGGCGGCGGGAGCACTAAGTCACCGGCGGTGGTGGGGAACCAGCACGGGAGCTCGAGTGGATGGAGGTGCGCCGCCGGCGGGATCCCGATCGAGATGGAGTTGCTGGTTGGAGACGTTTTTTTAACCAGAGACCCTTAAGGATCCAGAGATGCATTAAATGGCGGGCTTACATATTACAGAGAGGATCTCAAAGAAAAAAGGAATTACAAATTAACAAGCCCTCTACTTTTACAGAAAGGTCTGAAAAAGCGCTCAACACTACGGCCATCGGCGCCGTCGCCGGGGACATCACCACTTGGAGATGGTGCGACGATGGACGCCGCAGCTTCTGAAGCGCCTCCATATTAGGAGGTTGGAAGGACTGCACTGCCTGTAGCACCACAGATCGGAGATGTTGTCAAGCCCTCAGTGGGGATCCGACAAGAACAAACAACAATTCACATGAATTCAAAGTAATTTGAGAGTAGGAAGGAGCCTCGTCAAGGATCGAGGTCCGGTGTATTGTTTCATTGTATGAGTGTTTTGCTTGCAGAGCAATCAAGATAGATGATATATGAGAGACGACTACAACCCAGCCTCCTTATAGGCATACGACAGCTGTAGCTGTAACTAGATAACAGTAATTAAGAAACTACTAATGGTATAGACATGTGATGGTGATACATCTCGACCGTTAAGTCTAGGGTGACCACCCGGAGTGATGGTAACCATTCGATGTGAAGTAGCTCTTGCTTGGGCCTGACATTGCCCCCTTCTTGAGCAGCGCCTTGTCCTCATGGCACCTCAGGTTGTTGATGTTGCTAGGACTGAACCGTGGTCTTGAAGAACGCTGGAAAGGAGTCCTTGATGAAGTCAGCATTTTCCCATGTGGCTTCCTCCGGGAAGATATTTTCCCACTGGACCAGCCACTGAGCGACATTGTTGCGAGGGATCTAGCGCACTTGAAGTCCCAGGGAAGGGCCGGTCTTGATTGCCCCATCCTCGTGCACCAATGGAAGGTCAGGATTTGGAATTGCTTTGGATCCCAAGTGAAGCTTGAGTTGACTGACGTGGAAGACCGGGTGGATCTTCACGCCGGCTGGAAGCTACAAATGATATGCCATATTGCCAACATGATGTAGAACTTGGAATGGGCCATAGTACTTACTGTGAAGCTTGATCGTGCCATGAAAACCAAATGTGCCAGCCGGTAGGGTTTCATTTTCAAGTAAACCATGTCGCCAACAGAGAAGTGGCGTTCAGTGCGCTAAACGCTTCATGCAAGCTAGAGCTTGAATCATTTTCTGTTTCAACTACTCAATCATCTGCGTTTGGCTTGCAAGAAGTCTGTTGCAGCTAAATCAGATGGGCTAGGCACTGACATCTCACTAATCAGTGGAGGTGGAAAACCATACAAAGCTTGAAAATGAGTTAACTGGAGCGCGGTATGAAAGATCGTATTGTACCAAAACTCAGCAAGAGACAACCAGGACATCCACTTCTTCGGTTCATTGAATGTCATGCATGCCAGATAATTTTCCAAACATTGGTTGATGCACTACGTTTGCCCGTCAGTCTACGGGTGATAAGAAGAACTGTATCTCAGCTGAACTTTGAGGGATTTGAATATGTTTTTCCACATAGAGCTGGTGAAGATTCTGTCTCGATCAGAGATAAGCAACAGAGGAGGTCCATGAAGCTTGAAAATGTTATCTAAGAAAGCTTGAGCGACAGTCTCCACAGAATAAGGGTGAGAAAGTGGAACAAAGTGAGCGTATTTCGTGAATTTATCAACTACCACCATGATCACTTCTTTTCCCTGTGATTTGGACAGACCTCCACAAAGTTAAGGGACACATGTGTCCATGCCATGTTTGGCATAGGAAGAGGTTCTAGCAATCCAGGGTAGTGAAAGTTCTCATGTTTGGAATGTTGGCAGACTGGGCATTGCACCACCCATGATTCCACATCTCTCTTCATGCCCGGCCAATAGAAAATCTTCTTGACTCTCTGATAAGATGCTAGCATCCTAGAGTGGCCACCTACTGTAGAGGAGTGTAAAGCTTCAATCAGTTTCTACTTTAATTGGGTGCTGCTGCCCACCATTATATTGCCTTTGTATCGAAGGATACCAGCTTGTATGGATTAATTGGATTCAGGAGGTGATGGAGTGATGAGGAACTCCTCCTAGAGGGATTTGATAGTTGTATCATCAACATAACTGGCCAGGACTTCCTTAATCCACATGGGTTTTGCCACAAATATAGAGAAAAGCTTGTAGTATTTCCTAGAAAGGGCATCGGCTACCAAGTTTTCTTTTCCTTTCTTATATTCAATGTTGCAGTCAAATTCGAGCAATTTGAGCATCAACTTGTGTTGGGCACCTTCAGCCACGCGTTGTTCAGTGATGTACTTGAGGCTTTGCTATTCCATGAGGGACAAGCATAATACCACTTTGCTATGTTTTCTCTATGCTTCAAACAGACAAATGACTTTCAATGCATTATTATTCATGATCTTTTGTTTGTGTTACTTTTCATGCAGTAACATAGTTGCTAAGTTCTACTGTTAGAATTATATTTTTTATGCCCATGTTTAGAGTACTTTGATCTCAGCTTGCAATGCTTTACATCGACTTGATCAAGATTGTGTTAGCATGTCACCTCAAATTTTTTTTTGTTATCACTTACCTACTCGAGGACGAGCAGGAGTTAAGCTTGGGGATGCTTAATACGTTGCAAACGTATCTATAATTTTTTATGCTCCATGCTTGTTTTACACCAATTGCTTTATGTTTTGTTTACACTTCGTGGTGTTTTTATGCATTTTCCTGAACTAACCTATTAACAAGATGCCATAGTGCCAGTTCCTGTTTTCTGCTATTTTTGTGTTTCAGAAAAGTTACACAGAAAATATTCTCAGAATTGGACGAAATGAAAGCCAAAGTTCCTATTTACCTGACATGAAGACGGAGTCCAAAGGAGAGATGGAGAGCAGCTAGGAGGCGGCCGCACCATAGGGTGGCGCGGGCCACCCCCTAGCCACGCCACCAGGTGGTGTGGGCCCCTCGGCTTCCCTCTGACATCGCCCTTCCGCCTATAAATTCCCTTCGTCGAGAAAACCCTAGGGGCCCGTACATCTTTCCACGAAACATACTGCAAGCCGCCGCCGTCATTGACCTGAGTTTGGGAGGGTCCAGAAGCTCTTCCCGACACCCTGTCGGAGAGGGGAATCATCACCGGAGGCCTTCTTCATCACCATGCCAGCCTTCGGAGTGATGCTTGAGTATTCCACCACTGGACCATGGGTCCATAGTAGTAGCTAGATGGTTGTCTTTTCCTCCATGCGCCTCATGTCTAGATCTTGTGAGCTACCTATCATGATCAAGATCATCTTTATGTAATTCTACATGTTGTGTTTGTTGGGATCCGATGAATATTGAGTACTATGTCAAGTTGATTATTGATTTGTCATGTCTATGTTATTTGTCATCTTGCATGCTCTCCGTTACTAGTGGATATCTTGGCCAAGTAGATGCTAGTGACTCCAAGAGGGAGTATTTATGCTCGATAGTGGGTTCATGCCTCTAGTAATCTGGGAGAGTGACAATAACTTCTAAGGTTGTAGATGTGTTGTTGCTACTAGGGAGAAAACAACAATCTTTTATTCAAGGATAATTGCATTGTTTACATTACAGACTTTGCTTAAGGTGATAATCTATTGCTTGTAACTTAATAACCAAGGGTTGTTCGGATGATATCCTGCGGGTGGATTATTAGTCATAGATGCAGTTGGATTACGGTCTATGTATTATGTTGTAATGCCCAAGTGAATCTCATAGTGATCTTCATGACATGTACATGCATTGTTATGCATTCTTTATTTTGTCAATTGCCCAACTGTAATTTGTTCACCCAGCATGTTATTTATCTTTATGGAGAAACACCTCTAGTGAACTGTGGAACCTGGTCCATTCTTTTACATTTATATTACCATCTACTGCAAACACTGTTTACTTTCCGCAAGCATTATTTTACTTCACCGCAAACAAACATCTTTTTCCACACTATACGTCTAATCCTTTGTTTTCAGCAAACCGGTGAGATTGACAACCTCACTGTAAGTTGGGGCAAAGTAGTTTGGTTGTGTTGTATGCAGGTTCCACGTTGTTCCTAGTGCCGTCAACCACGCACCCGACTGTTTTCTGGCGCCTTGCCAAAGTTAGCTAGCAACAACCTTTAGAAGTGGTTTCTTTCTCCTACTGGTCGATTAAACCTTAGTTTCATACTGAGGGAAAACTTACTGCTGTGCTCATCATACCTTCCTCTTGGGGTTTCCGAACTGGTCCTTTGGGACATCAAGATTGTTGTCTGGCGCTGTTGCCGGGGATTGAAGAAGAATAAGCTCCCACGTCAACTAGGCATCGTCAACCTGTTTTCTGGCGTCGTTGTCGGGGAGAAAGAGGATTTCTGTAAGGGGAGTCTCTCACTTCCAATCTCTTTACTTTGTTATTGTTTTGCTTAGTTTCTTTACTTTATTTTGTTTGCTTCTTGTTTATCAAAAAAAAAAATAGTTCCTACTATAGTTGTTATTTTTGTTGGTCTGTTATTGTCTTGCCTTTTACTTGCTTTATCATGCTTTCTATCAATGGTTGATTTCTTTGAAACTAGATCTTATTGGCAAGGTGGGTTCATGGAAGAACAACAAAAATATTATTAGGAACACCGCTTGTCACAAAAAGGGAAACACTTATGGGAACAAATTAATAAATTGTATATCATTGTAAAACGTGTGCTCTACTTATAATGTTACTTATTGCTTTGATAAATCTTGTTGCTATAGGAGGTATAAACACCTCCCTTTTCAATGTGAGTATAAAGATAATGTTACCATATCTTCTTATGTTAAGGGAAATTATGACTTTTATGATGTGGAACAAATTGAAGAATTTATTGCTTGGAAGGGTGCTTTCGAACTTGCTTATTTGCTTGAAAATACTGATGATGCACCTTATAAATATGAGGTTTATGATATACTTAAATTTTGATTTGATAATTACAAGGAAGAAAATGGCTATATTCTTCAATATCTTAATAGATGCTCTCCACCAAGGGAAGAGACTAATGCCTTGCAGGAGCCTATGGAAGAAGAAATTGTTGAACCTAGAAGCTCACTAGATTAAAAAGAGGAGGAGAGTGATGATCAAGAGGAGGAAGAATGGAGCAGCTAGCCATGTCTACCTCCCAATAAGAGTAACTCTTTAACTAATACCTTATTTGATCGCCCTCCATGCTACCTGATACGTCTCAAACGTATCTATAATTTTTGATGCTCCATGCTTGTTTATGCACCATTTGCTTTGTGTTTTGTTTACACTTCATGGAATTTTAATGCATTTTTTTGAACTAACCTATTAACGAGATGCCACGGTGCCAGTTCCCTGTTTTCTGCTGTTTTTGTGTTTCAAAAAAGTTACACAGGAAATATTCTCGGCATTGGACAAAACAAAAGCTAAAGTCCCTAATTACCTGACACGAAGACGGAGTCCAAAGGAGAACAGGAGACGGACCAGAGGCCGGCCGCACCTACTGGTGGCGCCCCCCCTTGGCCGCGCCACCAGGGGGTGTGACCGCCTGGTCCACCCCCTGACATCACCCTTCCGCCTATATAATCCCCTTGATGGTAAAACCCTAGGGTCCCGAACTCTTTTCCAGAAAACATACTGCAAGCCACCGCCGTCGTCGACGCGAGATCGGGAGGGTCCAGAAGCTCTTCCAGACACCCTGCTGGAGAGGGGAATCACCACCGGAGGCCTTCTTCATCAGCATGCCTGCCTCCGGAGTGATGTGTGAGTAGTCTACCTTGGACTACGGGTCCATAGCAATAGCTAGATGGATGTCTTCTCCTCCATGTGCTTCATTTTTAGATCTTGTGAGCTATCTATCATGATCAAGATCATTGTTATGTAATTCTACATGTTGTGTTTGTTGGGATCCGATGAATATTGAGTACTATGTCAAGTTGATCTGTGATTTATCATCTCTATGTTGTTTATGATCTTGCATGCTCTCCGTTGCTAGTAGATATCTTGGCCGAGTAGATGCTAGTGACTCCAAGAGGGGGTATTTATGCTCGATAGTGGGTTCATGCCTCTAATAACCTGGGAGAGTGACAACAACTTCTAAGGTTGTAGATGTGTTGTTGCTACTAGGGAGAAAACAACAATCTTGTCTTCAAGGAAATTTGTATTGTTTACTTTACACACTTGGCTTAAGGTAATAATCTATTGCTTGCAACTTAGTACCCGACGGTTGTTCGGATGACATCTGGCGGGTGGATTATTAGTCATAGATGCAGTTGGATTACGGTCTATGTATTATGTTGTAATGCCCAAGTGAATCTCATAGTGATCCTCATGACATGTACATGCATTGCTTACATTTTTTATTCTATCAATTGCCCAACTGTAATTTGTTTACCCAGCATGTTATTTATCTTTATGGAGAGACGCCTCTAGTGAACTGTGGACTCCGGTCCATTCTTTTACATTTATATTACCGTTTACTTTCTACAAGCATTATTTACTTTCTTGCAAACAAATATCTTTTACCACACGATACGTTTAATCCTTTATTTATAGCAAACCGGTGAGATTGACAACCTCACTGCAAGTTGGGGCAAAGTACTTTGGTGTGTTGTGTGTAGGTTCCACGTTGCTGCTGGCGCAGAGCTACGCCCAGATAGGCGCCATAAACAAATTGTCTAGAGTCGTCTCCAAGTTAGCTAGCATCAACCTTCGGAAGTGGTTTCTTTCTCCTATTGGTTCGATTAAACCTTGGTTTCATGCTGAAGGAAACTTGCAGCTGTGCTCATCATACCTTCCTTTTGGGGTTCCCAACTAGGTGGCTAGCACCGCCAATCAAGCATTTTTTTGGCGCCGTTGCCGGGGAGAAAGAGGATTTCTGCAAGGGAAGTCTCTTGCTTCCAATCTTTTATTTTGTTATTGTTTTGCTTACTTTCTTTACTTTATTTTTTATTGCATATTTTTATAAAAAATACAAAAAAATTAGTTCCTTTATAGTTGTTATTTTTGCTTGTCTGCTTTTAGCCTTGCTAGAATGGGTACTCCTGAGAACACCAAGTTGTGTGACTTACTAGCACAAACAACAATGATTTCATCTGCACTCCTATTGCGCCACCTGCTCTTGAGGCAAATTTTTATGAGATTAAACCTGCTTTGTTGAATCTTGTTATGAAAGAGCAATTTTCTGGTGCTAGTACTAATGATGTTGCAGCTCATCTCAACAATTTTGTTGAGCTATGTGAGATGCAAAAGTATAAGGATGTAGATGGAGATATTATTAAGCTTAAGTTGTTTCCTTTCTCTTTAAGAGGAAGAGCTAAGGATTGGTTGCTATCTTTGCCTACAAATAGTATTGATTCTTGTGTTAAGTGTAAGGATGCTTTTATTGGAAAATATTATCCTCCTGCTAAGATTATATCTTTGAGAAGTGATATTATTAGGTTTAAACAGTTTGATAATGAACATGTTGCTCAAGCTTGGGAAAGAATGAAATCTTTGATAAAGAATTGTCCCACTCATGGACTGACTACTTGGATGATTATCCAAACCTTTTATGCAGGAATAAATTTTTCTTCAAGAAATCTCTTGGATTCAGCTGCTAGAGGTACCTTTATGTCCATCACCTTGGGCGCTGCAACGAAGGTTCTTTGGTGGTAAATTATTCTGAGTGGCACACCGAGAGAGCTCCACAAGGTAAGAAGGTAAATTCTGTTGAAGAAACCTCTTCCTTGAGTGATAAGATTGATACCATTATGGCTATGCTTGCTAATGATAGAGCTCTTGTTGATCCTAATAATGTTCCTTTAGCCTCTTTGGTTGCTCAAGAAGAGCATGTTGATGTAAACTTCATTAGAAATAATAATTTCAACAACAATGCGTATAGGAACAATTTTGCTAGCAACAATTATAGGCCGTATCCTTCTACCAATGGTAATGGTTATGGTAATTCCTCCAACAACAATAGGGGCATGCCCTCTGATCTTGAAGTCATGCTCAAGGACTTCATTAGTAAACAAACTGCTTTTAATAAGTCTGTTGAGGAAAAGTTGGGTAAATTGATGTTCTTGCTTCTAAAGTTGATAGCCTTGCTCTTGATTTTGAACTTCTGAAACTAAAGGTTTTTCCTCATGATGTGAAAGAAAGCAATAATTTGAATGCCATTCAGGTTAGAATTGATGATAATGTTAGGATGTTAGCAGAATTGCATGCTAGGTGGGAAAGAGAAGATGAGATGGCTAGAAATCTGAAGGTTTGTACTATTACCACCACTAGTGATGTTGTTTCAAATACTAGCAAACCTCCTTTTAATGGTAGAGTGATTGGTGTAGAGAAAATTCCTACTCCTTGTGCTAAATTGCCTAAAACTGCAGAAACTTTTTCTAATAAAAGTGCTGAAATTTTTCGGAGTATGGGAGACAATAGCTCTACTACCTTTAATGATTTTGATGTTGATGGTTGCAATATTTCTGAAGTAATTTTGTTCCTGCAAAAGCTTGCTTTAAGTCCTAATGCTAGTTCTATGAATGTTGCTTTTACAAAGCATATGCTCTCATGCAAATTATAGAGGATAAGTTGAAACAAAAAGTTTCTATTCCTAAGAAGTTAGAAGATGGTTGGGAACCCATCATTGAGATGAATTTGAATGATTTTGATTGTAATTCTTTATATGATCTTGGTGTAAGTATTTCTATTATTCCTAGAAAAATTTATGATATGCTTGGTTTACCACCGTTAGAAAATTGTTATTTTGATGTTCCTCTTGCTGATGTTGCTAAGAAGAAACCTTTGGGAAGGATTAATGATGTTCTTATTATGGTTAACAATAACCTTGTTCCCGTTGATTTCCTTGTTTTGGATATTGAATGCAATGCTTCTTGTCCTATTATTTTGGGAAGACCTTTTCTTAGAACTGTTGGTGCTATTATTGATATGAAGGAAAGCACCATTAAATATCAATTCCCACTCAAGAAAGGTATGGAACACTTCCCTAGAAAGAGAAAGAAGTTACTTTTTGACTCTATTCTTAGAGCAAATTATAAACTTGATGCTTCATTACTCGAAAATACTTGATTTCCACTTTCTGTGCCTAGCTCAAAGGCGTTAAAGAAAACCACTCTTGGGAGATAACCCAATGTTTTCTTTTCAGTACTTTTTCTTTTTGTTGAGTCTTGGAAGTTATTACTACTGTAATGACCTCTCCTTATCTTTTTTTATTTCGTTTTTGTGCCAAGAAGAACCTCTAATTGGAGGAAGGTAAGATTTGGGGAAGTTGTTGTCCTAAAACAGATTTTTGTGCTGTACCGTAAAAATTCGTGAAAATTTCTCAAAACGTCTTTTTGATCTGAGATTTCTTGTGCACATGCCCCAGGTTGTTGCCTAATTTCCATTAGTTTTTTTACTTTTCGATTTGAGCAACAAAAGATTTTTTAAAAAATCGATCTTTACTAGCTGTTCTGTTTTGACAGATTTCTGCCACTATTTGCGTTTGCCTCTTGATCTCTTTCTTTTTGAGTTCTTTTGATCACAGAACTTTTGAGGAGTTGCTACAGTAGCTTATGCTTTAATGGGTGTTATATTTAAGTTGAAACTGAACCAAAGTGTGGATTACTATCTTGCATGCTCTAATGTTGCTAATAAGAATTGTGTGAAGTTTGGTATGAAGGAAGTTTTCAAGTGTAGGGAAAGGAGAATGATGAGATGAGATGAAGTATGGACAAAAGCTCAAGCTTGAGGATGCCCATGTCACCCCAATAAATTTCCAAGAAGTACTAGCATCAAAGCTTGGGGATGCCCCAAGGCACCCCTTCTTCATCAAAAAAATATCAGGTCACCTTTCAAGACACTATATTTTTATTGCTTCGTATACTATGTGTTTTTCTTGGAGTGTCTTTATTTTCGCTTTCAGTGTTCTTTTGTTTTGTTTGCTGCAATAAATGGTTGGACCCCAACATATTTCTTTTGGAGAAGACACACTCCATTTTTCATTGCCAAGAACACTCTAGTTTTCACTCTTATCGTTCAACGAGTGTTCTCTTTTTCTAGTACTGCATTTAGCTTTCGTTTTCTCCTTGATTTTTGTTCAGAACTTGTTAGTTCTTTGTAGCTAGGTGTGTTTAGATCTCTGGTCTTTGTTGGTTTTCATCTTTAAGAGTTGTTTCGAAAAGGTTGATTGGTGTTGGAAAAGAGAAAAAAAGTTTCATGCCTATAGTGGTACAAAAGGGAGCTTGTTTAGAGTGTGGCTTAGACTTTTGCATGTCATGCTTGATGTTATTTTGATTATATGCTTAATAGTTTTTGCTGTAGCATGACTTGTCTCAAATGACTGAGATTTCTTAATGTGCCTTTGAAAGAATCATGCGTTGTTTTTATTATATGGGAGCATATTATTGTGGTATTCTCCTTTGATGCTTTATGTGGGTTTACTTGGCGCATGCTTACACCATGTTTGACTTTAACCAGTCGCCTCAAGCCTCTATGATTATTTGGTTTTTGACTTGTGATACCACTTTATGCTTTGGTTAATAATGTTTTGTCTCTATGCATGATTATGGCCGTTATTGCTCTCTTAGTTGGTCGCTCCCAGTCTTTTGCTAGCCTTCATCTGTACAGAGAGGGAATACTTCTCGTGCATCCAACTCCCAAAAACCAAGTTATTTCAAAGAGTCCACTATAAATTCCTATGCATGGTATTTGCAAGCCATTCCAAGTAAATTTTTATGTGCTACCTTTCAAAAAAAACCTTCAAAATACTTCTCATTTTGTGACACTATTTTCAGCTCATGGGGACGTAGTGGTCGGATTTGCTATCTTCCATATTGTAACCTTTCAAAAAAAGAAAAAAAGAAAAAAGAAAAGAAAAAAGGCACTCCTCCATGGTATGTGAAAGTTGGTGGGCACCCGAAGGATTCGGTTAGCCATGGTTTGTGAAAAGAAAACTGGGGAGGAGTGCCAAGCTTTATAAAAGAGCACATATGTGCCAATTTCTCTCAAAACTTGCTTAGTATGGAAGATAGCAAGAACCCCATTGCCAGTCGTTGACAAGAACAACCACCTCTCAAAACAATTTTTATCTCTGTTTTACAAATGAAAAGCTCTAGCACAAGCTAAATCCCTACTTCCCTCTGCAAAGGGCCTACCTTTTACTTTTATGTTGAGTCTTCACCTTCTACCTTTATGCACCTTCCAAGAAAGCATAGTTTTCATTCTAAGTATAATATGCATGGTCCCAAAATTTATTATTGATTGATTCATGATTATGGTTTTGCTTGTTCTTAAATTATTTGTATCTAGTCACCCTCTTAAACTTGAAGGTGTCCTATGCATTTATGTTTTGCTTCTCCATGAGGGACAAGCTGAATACCACTTTGCAATGTTTTTCTATATGCTCGAAACAAACAATTGACTTTCATTGCATTATTACTCATGATCTTTTGTTTGTGTTACTTTTCATGTTATAACATGGTTGCTAAGTTCTATTGTCAAGATTATATCTTTTATGCCCATGTTTAGAGTACTTTGATCTCAGCACTCAATGCTTTACATCGTTTGATCAAGATTGTGTTGGTGCATGTCACCTCAAAAATTATTGTTTTGTTATCATGATAATGCTCTAGATGATGGTCCTATGTTACTTGATGTTATAAATTATAATGCTACTGAAAATAGGATTGCTATAATGTGTCCCATACCTTTTAAGAGTGACCAATCATCTTGTTTTGCTATTACTAAAACTGAGAAAGAAGAGGTCTTTACTTTAATTTTGACCCCACTATTTTGGAGCTTGAAATGGATTGTGTGCTTGCTAAAAATTATTATGAGAGAGGAAAATATGGTTGTTGGAATTTTCATGTTACTAAAACACCTCTCTTTATATTGAAAGTTCCAAAGTTGGCTCTTGTTTTATATACCCATGCTTGTTACTATGTGCTTCTTTGATTTATTTTTCTTACAAGATTCCTATGCATAGGAAGTGGATTAGACTTAAATGTGTTTCATATTTGCTCCTTGATGCTCTCTTTTGCTTCAATTCATATTTCTTATGTGAGCATCTTCTCAAATTACTGAGCCTAGCTGAAAGGCGTTAAAGAAAAACACTCTTGGAAGATAACCCATGTTTTTTCAGTAATTTTTTCTTTTGTTGAGTCTTGGAAGTTGTTACTACCGTAACAACCTCTCCTTATCCTTTTTATTTCGTTTTTGTGCCAATAATAGAGTCTAATAGGAAGAAGGTAAGATTTGGGGAAGTTGCTGTCCCAAAACAGATTTTTGCGCTTCGCTGTAAAAATTCGTGAAAAATCCCAGTACATCGTATTGATCTGCGATTTTTTGTGCACGTGCCCCAGGTTATTATCTAACTATCGTTAGTTTTGAACTTTTCGATTTGAGCAACAAAAGATTTTCGAAAAATTGATATTTACCTGCTGTTCTGTTTTGATAGATTTCTACCACTATTTGCATTTGCCTCTTGATCTCTTCCTTTTTTAGTTCTTTTGATCACGGAAATTTTGAGAGAAGTTGCTACAGTAGCTAATGTTTTAATAGATGTTGTACTTGAGTTAAAACTGAACCAAAAGTGGATCTACTATCTTGCATAAACTAATGATGCCAATGAGAATTGTGTGAAGTTTTGTATGAAGGAAGTTCTCAAGTGTAGGGAAAGGAGAATAATGAGATGAGATGAAGAATGGACAAAATCTCAAGCTTGGGGATGCCATGTCACCCCAAGAAATATCCAAGAGGTACAAGCGTCAAAGCTTGGGCATGCCCCAAGGCACCCCCTTCTTCATCAACAAAAATATCAGGTCATCTTTCAAGACACTATATTTTTATTGCTTCATGTGCTATGTGTTTTTCTTGGAGCGTCTTTATTTTTGCTTTCAGTTTTCTTTTGTTTTGTTTGCTGTAATAAATGGTTGGACCCCAACATATTTTTCTTAGAGAAGATACACTCCGTTTTCATTGCCTAGAACACTCTAGTTTTCACTCTTATCGTTCTGCGGGTGTTCTCTTTTGCTAGTACTGCGTTTAGCTTTTGTTTTTCACCTTTATTTTTGTTCAGAACTTGTTAGTTCTTTGTAGTTAGGTGTGTTTAGACCTCTGGTCTTTAGTGATTTTTATCCTTGAGAGTTGTTTCAAATAGGTTTATTGGTGTTGGAAAAGAGTAAAATGTTTCATGCTTATAGTGGTGCAAAAGGAACCTTGTTTAGACTGTGGCTTAGACTTTAGCATGTCATGCTAGATATTATTTTGATTATATGCTTAGTAGTTATTGTTGTAGCATGACTTTTCTCAAATAACTGAGAGTGCTTAATGTGCCTTTGAAAGAATCATGCGTCGTTTTTATCATATAGAAGCATAATATTGTGGTATTCTCCTTTGATGCTTTATTTGGGTTGACTTGGCGCATGCTTACACCATGTTATAACTATAAACCATTCGCCTTATGCCTCTATGATCATTTGGTTTTTGACTTGTAATATCACTTTATGCTTTGATTAATAATGTTTTGTTGCTATGCATGATTATGGCCGTTATTGCTCTCTTAGTTGGTCGCTCCCAGTCTTTTGCTAGCCTTCATTTGTACAGAGTATGAGCTCTACTCGTGCATCCAACTCCCAAAAACCAAAGTTATTCCAAAGAGTCCACTATAAATTCCTATGCATGGCATTTCAAACCATTTCAAGCAAATTTTCATGTGCTACCTTTCAAAACCTTCAAAATACTTCTCATTTTGTGACACTGTTTTTAGCTCATGAGGACGTAGTGGTCGGGTTTGTTATCTTCCATATTGAATTAAGTACCCCTCTACTTGCATGCTTCATCTGCTCGTCACTAATTTTGCAAGAGAGCTGGTCAGACCATTGTATCCTTTAAAAAAGAAAAAGAAAAAGGCACTCCTCCATGGAATGAGATTGTTGGCAGGCACCCGAAGGATTCGGTTAGCCATGGTTTGTGAAAGGAAAGGTGGGGAGGAGTGCCAAACTTTATAAAAGAACATGTAAATGCCAATTTTTCAAGAACTCGGAACCGCTCTCAACTTGTTTAGTATGGAAGATAGCAAGAACCCCATTGCCAGTCGTTGATAGGAAACAACCACCTCTCAAAATAATTTTTTATCTCTGTTTTACAAATGAAAAGCTCTAGCACATGTTAAATCTCTGCTTCCCTCTGCGAAAGGGCCTTTTGATGTCTACGCACGCGTCTGTTCTTGTAGACAGTGTTGGGCCTCCAAGTGCAGAGGTTTGTAGAACAGCAGCAAGTTTCCCTTAAGTGGATCACCCAAGGTTTATCGAACTCAGGGAGGAAGAGGTCAAAGCTATCCCTCTCAAGCAACCCTGCAATTACGATACATAAAGTCTCTTGTGTCCCCAACACACCCAATACACTTGTCAGATGTATAGGTGCACTAGTTCGGCGAAGAGATAGTGAAATACAAGTAGTAATGATGATTATAAGTAGCAAATGTGATTTGAAATAAATATCGCTGTGAGCAAACATGTAACAAAACAGCAAGTAAACGGTGTGCAATGCTTGGAAACAAGGCCTAGGGATCATACTTTCACTAGTGGATGCACTCTCAACAAATATAATATAATTGAACCAATAGATACTATCATCAATATGCAACTCAAAACAATTCTCCAATGGAAAACATACAATAATCATGCGTAGGGCTACGAAGCACTCCTCAAAGTCCGTATGTACCCAAACTAGATTGTCCTACACTATCACCGTGAACGCACTAGATGGTTCCAACAAACACCACATTCATAGAGACATTAACCAAAAAGATACACATGATGCACACACTAGTCACCTTTACACCATGATACGAGGTATCTCTAGAGAGTACAATAATAAAGCATAGGAGTTGCATAACATCTGAATAATAACATCTACCAATTCAACTAGGTACAAAGCTCACGATCACATAAAGATCACATCATGGGAGAGAGAGGTGAACCACATAGCTACCGGTAGAGCCCTCAGCCCCGGGGATGAACTACTCCCTCCTCATCATAGGAGACAACAAGGTTGATGGAGATGGCGGTGAGGTCGATGGAGACGGCGGAGACGGCGATGGAGACCGATGGAGATGGCTCCGGGGGCACTTCCCCGTCCCAGCAGGGTGCCGGAACAGAGACTTCTGTCCCTCGAAATTCATCGGCGGTGGCGGCGGAGCTGCGGAACTGTTCTGGAAATTTTGTCGACTCCCCTAGGGTTTTCCGTCCCGAGGATTCTTATAGGCGAAGGGGCGTCGTCAGGGGGCAGCCAGGGGCTCCTCACACCAGGGTGGCGCGGCCAGGGCCTGGGCCGCGCCACCTATGTGTGAGGGCGGCCTCTAGCCCCCCTCCGGCTCTCTTTCGGTCTCCGGGAAGCTTCCGGGAAAAATAAGACTTCTGGAACTTGTTTCGTCCAATTCTGAGAATATTTCCTATGTAGCTTTTCTGAAACACAAAAACAGCAGAAAACAGGGAACTGGCACTGTGGCATCTTGTCAATAGGTTAGTTCCGGAAATTGCATAAAAACGCCACGAAGTGTAACGAAACATTAGGCAAATGGTGTAAAAACAAGCATGGAGCATAAAAAATTATAGATATGTTTGAGACGTATCAGCATCCCCAAGCTTAACTCCTGCTCGTCCTCGAGTAGGTAAGTGATAACAAAAGAATAATTTTTGAGGTGACATGCACCTACACAATCTTGATCATATATGTAAGCAATTGTGAGCTGGGATCATAAGAACTTAAAACATGGGCATGAAAGATATAATCTTGACAATAAGAACTTAGCAACCATGTTGTAAACATGAAAATGAACACAAACAAAAGATCATGAAAATGAAACAATGAAAGTCAAATGTGTGTTCAAATCATAATGAAAAACATACAAATGGTTTTCAGCTTGTCCTTCAAAGAGAGCAAAACATAAATGCATAGGACACCTTCAAGTTTAAGAGGGCGACTAGATACAAATAATTTGAGAACAAGTGAAACCAACAATATGAATCAATCAATGAAAACTTTGGGACAATGCACATTATACTAAGAATGACAACTATGCTCTCTTAATGGTGCATAAAGGTAGAAGGTGGTGACTCAACATAAAAGTAAAAGAAAGGCCCTTCGCAGAGGGAAGCACTGATTAAACATGTGCTAGAGCTTTTCATTTGTAAAACAGAGAGATAAAAATTGAGTTTTGAGAGGTGGTTGCTTTTGTCAACGACTAGTAATGGTGTTCTTACTATCTTCCATACAAAAATGAAGCAAGTTTTTGAGAGAGAGATTGGCACTTTTGTGCTCTTTTATAAAGCTTGGCACTCCTCCCCACCTTTTTTTCCTTTCACAAACCATGACTAACCGATTCCATCGGGTGCCCACCAACATTCACATACCATGGAGGAGTGCCTTTTTTTTCTTTCTTTTCTCTTTTTTCTTTTCTTTTTGGAATAAGCAATATGGAAGATAGCAAATCCGACCACTACGTCCCCATGAGCTGAAAACAGTGTCACAAAATGAGAAGTATTTTGAAGGTTTTTTGAAAGGTAGCACATGAAAATTTACTTGGAATGGCTTACAAATACCATGCATAGAAATTTATAGTGGACACAATGGCAAACTTGGTTTTTGGGAGTTGGATGCACGAGTAGAGCTCATACTCAGTACAAAATGAGGGCTAGCAAAAGACTGGGAGCGACCAACTAAGAGAGCAATAACGACCATAATCATGCAGAGCGACAAAGCAACATTAAAAGAAGCATAAGATGGCATCAAAAGTCAAAAACTAAATGATCATAGAGGCTATAGGCGACTTATTTTTGTAGTCAACATGGTGTAAGCATGTGCCAAGTCAACCCAAATAAAGCATCAAAGAAGAAAACCAAATAAATGCTTCCATATAATAAAAACAACGCATGATTTTTTTCAAAGGCTCATTAAGCAATCTCAGTTATTTGAGACAAGTCATGCTACAGCAAAACCACTAAGCATACTATCAAAAAGACATCAAGCATGACATGAAAAAGCCTAAGCCGCAGTCTACACAAGCTCCTTCTTGTACCACTTTTTTGCATAAAGCTTTTTCTCTTTTCCAACACCATTCAAACCTTTTTGAGGAAACTCTTTTGAGTAAAACCGACATATACCAGAGGTCCAAATACACCTTGATGCAAAGATAAAACAAGATCTAAAAAAAATCAAGGCGAAAAATGCAAGCTAAACACAGTAGCAGAAAAAGAGAACACTCATTGAACGATAAGAGTGAAAACTAGAGTGTTCTTGGCAAATGAAAAGCGAGTTCATCTCCTCCAAAAGAAACATGATGTGATCTAACCATTTATTGCAGCAAACTAAACTAAACTAATACTGAAAACTAAAACAACTGACGCTCCAAGAAAAACGCATAGTGCATGAAGCAATAAAAATATAGTGTCTTGAAAGGTGACCTGATTTTTGCCGATGAAGAAGGGGTGCCTCGGGGGAATCCCCAAGCTTTGACGCTTGTACCTCTTGGATATTTCTTGGGGGTTGCATGGGCATCCCCAAGCTTGAGCTTTTGTCCATTCTTTATCTCATCTCATCATTCTCCAATCCCTACACTTGAAAACTTCCTTCATACAAAACTAAACACAATTCTATTAGCAACATTAGTGTAAGCATAGCATTGAATCAACCCTTTTTGCTTCAGGTTTCAACCTAAAACCACCACATATTAAGCATATACTACTGTAGCAACTTCCCCAAAAGTTCCGTGATCAAAAGAACTCAAAAAGAAAGCGATAAAGCGGCAAACACAAATATTGGCAGAAATCTGTCAAAACAGAACAGCTGACAAAGGTCGAATTTTTAGAGGGTTTTCTGTTGCT
This sequence comes from Dactylis glomerata, assembly GCA_007115705.1. Taxonomy (NCBI): domain Eukaryota; kingdom Viridiplantae; phylum Streptophyta; class Magnoliopsida; order Poales; family Poaceae; genus Dactylis; species Dactylis glomerata. Next base: position 1,861,472 of record QXEO01001278.1, on the reverse strand, counting down.
CAAATCAAAAAGTGTTCAACTAATGAAAGTTTGGATATAACCTGGGGCATATGCACAAGAAATCGCAGGTCCAAAAGATATACAGAAAATTTTCACGAATTTTTACGGTGCAGCACCGAAAACAGTTTTAGGACAGCAACATCCCCAAATCTTACCTCACTCAAATTAGAGGCTTCTCTTGGCACAAAAACAAAATAAAAAGGATAAGGAGAGGTCATTACAGTAGTAATGACTTCCAAGACTCAAATAAAAGAAAAAGTACTGAAAACAAAACAATGGGTTATCTCCCAAGAGTGCTTTTCTTTAACGCCTTTGAGCTAGGCGCAGTAATTTGCAAAGATGCTCATGTGGGCGCCATATAAGAGCTTGATGCAAAGGCGCCATATAGGAACTTAAAGCAAAAGAGAGCATCAAAAAGCAAATGTGGAACACATTTAAATCTAAACCACTTCCTATGAAAAATAGTCTTGTAAAAAGACAAGTCATAAAAGCGCAAAGCATAAAGCATAGGAAGGCAAAATAAGTACAACTTCAAGAATTGCAACAAAAAGAGGGGAAACTCAATATTATTGAGATCCGTCAAACCATGTTTCCCTCTCTCATAGTAACTTTCAGTAGCATCATGAATAGAATTAACAATATAACTATCACATAAAGCTTCCCTATCATGGGCCACATGCATAAAAGAATTAATACTCCCCACATGAACAATAGTAGTAGGAGCAGATTCAACAGAATAATTATTCTCATCACCATAATCATCAAAAACAGGAGGCATATTGTAATCATAACTAACTTTCTCCTCAAAAGTAGGTGAACTTAAAACATTATACTCATCATCATAACCATCATAGACTAGAGGTTCAGTATCATCACAAGCTAGAGAACTACTATGTCGCAAAGCATATTCATCAAACATATCATCGTAAGAAGGAACATGGATAGCACTAATGGTACAACAATTATTAACCTTAGAATTGGTACCAAAAAGATTTTCAATATCAAAAGTAGAGTGCTTTTGCCAATCATGATCACTAACATATGTAACAGGCATGAGAACATCATCCCAATCAGAATTATCATAATCTATAGCAGGATCATAACGCTTAGGGGAAGATACCGTGTCCTCTCGCCTCTTACTCCTCTTCTTCTTCTTCTTCATACTCTTCTTACTCTCTCCTTTAGGAGGGAGAGACTTGAAGGGCATCTTCTCCACATATTCTCTAGGAGGGAAAGGCATCTTCTCCACATAATCTGGTTTGTTGACAGGAACAACAGAAGAAACTTTGGAGGATTCCTCCTCTCTATTAATAAGATTGAAACATCTATTAGTCCGGTCATAGCTTGGCAAAACATCATGTTTTATAAGATCTTGTAAGTAAGTATTTGCGAGGCAATCTTTAGCACAATAGAGACGACAACCACGAAGGGTACTATTAATATCAGCATCTCTCATATCAACCAAAGAAATCTTTCTAGATATCTCTTCACAATTCACAAACAAGGTAAGCTCATCATGCTGATTGAGAGTAATCTTATCATCACAATACAAATTTGGGGTACTCGTTCGATTAATTGGGCATTGAAAATTAAAAGTGACCCTTTTCACCGCAAAATTCACAAAGAAAAGGATAAAGCTCACAAACCCTTTCACCAAGCACATCTAGATCCTTGAGCCACATACTGGTTTCTTCATTTGCGTGGGTGATGCAATAATCTTCCTTGTTGTAACTCTGTTCACAAGGTCTATGTATTCCACAAAAAATAACATGCTTATAAGAAATAGGACTTTTAGAAGTTTGAGCATGTTTATTGCAATCATCAATAACAATATCACTTTCTATGCAAGTGTCCTTAAAAGGTTCATGATACACGTCCCCATTTCCTTTAGGAACATTCATATGGGAAGCAAAGGCTTTAAAGCAATCAACCATAATTTGAGGATCAAGACCATATTTAGCACTAAGCTCTTGAAAATTAGCAGTTTCAACGAAAGACTTAATGCAATCAAACTTGTAATTCATACCTGATCCTTTACCTTTGTCGCTATCCCAACCTTCAATATTGTTTTGAATTGTCTCAAGCAGACCCCACTTGGTGTCGACATCCTTGCTTGTGAAAGACCCATCAAAGCATGCATCTAGATAATCCTTGTAATATCCTGAAAGCCTTGCATAAAAATTATTAATAACAATATTACGGGGAAGATCATGAATAGGACATTTGTGCATTAGTAACTTCAATCTTCCCCACGCTTGGGCAATGCTTTCTCCCTCACGCGGATGAAAATTATAAATGTAGTTCCTATCTTTATAAACCTGACTAGAAGGATAGAATTTAGAATAAAAGAGAGGTTCAATTTCATCCCAGTCAATAGATCGACCATCTTGGAGCAGTCGATACCACTCCTCAGCTCTGCCTTTCAGTGATAAAGAGAATAGCTTCTTCTTAACTTGGTTCATTGAAATACCTGCACACTGGAACAACTCGCATAATTCATGTATAAAGAGCAAATGATCACCAGGATGGACAGCTCCATCTCCTATATAGCAGTTATTCTTAACACATTCAGCAATCTTCGTAGGTATTTTAAAAGGATGAGGAGCACAAGCATCACTAGAAACATCACATATGGGAGATAAAATATTATCAGAACAAACCTTCTCCACTAAAGCTGGGGGACTAAAAATATCATACTTAACAAAACCAGCATCCCCAAGCTTAGACTTTTCTATAGCATTAGCAGTAACGGTATTCAAAGCATTCGTACTAATAACATTGCTATGCGAAATAAGCTCCAAAGGATTTTCAATTTTCTCTTCAAACACTTCATATCTAAACTCAGAAAAAAGACTAAAGAACTCTTTATTTTCCATTAAGCCTAACTAGTGAAAATAAAAACAAGAAACAAAAAGATGTAATTGCAGAATCTAAAGGAAATAACTCCGAGTACTCACACAGGAGGATGCGAGTAGCTTTTACCTTACCTCCCCGGCAACGGCGCCAGAAAAGAGCTTGATGTCTACGCACGCGTCTGTTCTTGTAGACAGTGTTGGGCCTCCAAGTGCAGAGGTTTGTAGAACAGCAGCAAGTTTCCCTTAAGTGGATCACCCAAGGTTTATCGAACTCAGGGAGTAAGAGGTCAAAGCTATCCCTCTCAAGCAACCCTGCAATTACGATACAGAAAGTCTCTTGTGTCCCCAACACACCCAATACACTTGTCAGATGTATAGGTGCACTAGTTCGGCGAAGAGATAGTGAAATACAAGTAGTAATGATGATTATAAGTAGCAAATGTGATTTGAAATAAATATCGCTGCGAGCAAACATGTAACAAAACAGCAAGTAAACGGTGTGCAATGCTTGGAAACAAGGCCTAGGGATCATACTTTCACTAGTGGACACACTCTCAACAAATATAACATAATTGAACCAATAGATACTATCATCAATATGCAACTCAAAACAATTCTCCAATGAAAAACATACAATAATCATGCGTAGGGCTACGAAGCACTCCTCAAAGTCCGTATGTACCCAAACTAGATTGTCCCACACTATCACCGTGAACGCACTAGATGGTTCCAACAAACACCACATTCATAGAGACATTAACCAAAAAGATACACATGATGCACACACTAGTCACCTTTACACCATGATACGAGGTATCTCCGGAGAGTACAATAATAAAGCATAGGAGTTGCATAACATCTGAATAATAACATCTACCAATTCAACTAGGTACAAAGCTCACGATCACATAAAGATCACATCATGGGAGAGAGAGGTGAACCACATAGCTACCGGTAGAGCCCTCAGCCCCGGGGATGAACTACTCCCTCCTCATCATAGGAGACAGCAAGGTTGATGGAGATGGCGGTGAGGTCGATGGAGACGGCGGAGACGGCGATGGAGACCGATGGAGATGGCTCCGGGGGCACTTCCCCGTCCCGGCAGGGTGCCGGAACAGAGACTTCTGTCCCCCGAAATTCGTTGGCGGTGGCGGCGGAGCTGCGGAACTGTTCTGGAAATTTTGTCGACTCCCCTAGGGTTTTCCATCCCGAGGCTTCTTATAGGCGAAGGGGCGTCGTCAGGGGGCAACCAGGGGCTCCTCACACCAGGGTGGCGCGGCCAGGGCCTGGGCCGCGCCACCTATGTGTGAGGGCGGCCTCTGGCCCCCCTCCGGCTCTCTTTCGGTCTTCGGGAAGCTTCCGGGAAAAATAAGACTTCTGGAACTTGTTTCGTCCAATTCCGAGAATATTTCCTGTGTAGCTTTTCTGAAACACAAAAACAGCAGAAAATAGGGAACTGGCACTGTGGCATCTTGTCAATAGGTTAGTTCCGGAAATCGCATAAAAACGCCACGAAGTGTAACGAAACATTAGGCAAATGGTGTAAAAACAAGTATGGAGCATCAAAAATTATAGATACGTTTGAGACGTATCACCTTTCTTTTTACTTTTATGTTGAGTCTTCATCTTCTATATTTATGCACCAATTAAGAGAGCATAGTTGTCATTCTGAGTATAACATGCATAGTCCCAAAATTTATTATTGATTGATTCAGGATTATGGTATTGCTTGTTCTCAAATTATTTGTATCTAGTCACCCTTTCAAACTTTGAAGGTGTCCTATGCATTTATGTTTTGCTATTCCATGAGGGACAAGATGAATACCACTTTGCTATGTTTTCTCTATGCTTCAAACAGACAAATGACTTTCAATGCATTATTATTCATGATCTTTTGTTTGTGTTAATTTTCATGTTGTAACATGATTCCTAAGTTCTATTGTTAGAATTATATCTTTTATGCCCATGTTTAGAGTACTTTGATCTCAGCTTGCAATGCTTTACAACGACTTGATCAAAATTGTGTTGGCATGTCACCTCAATTTTTTTTTGTTATCACTTACCTACTCAAGGACGAGCAGGAGTTAAGCTTGGGGATGCTTGATACGTTGTAAACGTATCTATAATTTTTGATACTCCATGCTTGTTTTACACTAATTGCTTTATGTTTTGTTTACACTTCGTGGCATTTTTATGCATTTTCCAGAACTAACCGATTAACAAGATGCCACAGTGTCAGTTCCTATTTTCTGCTATTTTTGTGTTTCTATTTAGTTGACAAGAAGATGGAGTCCAAAGGATAGACGGAGAGCAGCCATATTTAGCTAACAAGAATTAGACAAAACGAAAGTCAAAGTTCCTATTTGGCATGTCAAGTTGATTGTTGATTTATAATGTCTATGTTATTTGTGATCTTGCATGCTCTTCGTTGCTAGTAGATATCTTGGCCAAGTAGTTGCTAGTGACCCCAAGAGGGAGTATTTATGCTCGATAGTGGGTTCATGCCTCTAGTAATCTGGGAGAGTGACAATAACTTCTAAGGTTGTAGATGTGCTGTTGCTACTAGGGAGCAAACAACAATATTTTGTTCAACGATAATTGTATTGTTTATATTACACATTTTTCTTAAGGAGATAATTGATGACCCACAAGTATAGGGGATCGCAACAGTCTTCGAGGGAAGTAAAACCCAAATTTATAAGCCTTAACAGATGAGTTGTCAATTCAGCTGCACCTGAAAACAGACTTGCTCGCAACGGTTTATCAGTAGCAACAGTTTTATAGTGGTGACAGTAGTAAAGTAGTAGCAGCAATAGTAAAGTAAAGATAGTAACAGTATCAATAGTAACAGTAGGATTAAATACTATAGGCATAGGGATGGATGAACGGGCGTTGCATGAAGAAGATAATTCATGTAATAATCAAGACATGGGCAATTGCAGATAAATAATGATAAAGCATCCTAGTACTAAACAACCATAGGCATGTGTTCCGTATATAGTCGTACATGCTTGCAATGAGAAACTTGCACGACATCTTCTGTCCTACCAGCCCGTTTGCAGCGGGGCCTCATGGGAATCTACTGGTAATTAAGGTACTCCTATTAATAGAGTACCGGAGAAAAGCATTAACACTCAGTGAACACATGTGATCCTCACATCACAGCCATCCCCTCCGGTTATCCCAATTGCTGTCACTTTGGGGCCTCGAGTTCCGGACAACGATATGTGTAAACAACTTGCAGGTAAGATCATAAACAACAATTATCATCATAAAACAATAACAAGTTCAGATCTGAGATCATGGCACTCAGGCCCAAAGTGACAAGCATTAAGCACAACAAGTTGCAACAATCTCATAAGCACTAACAATAGATACTAGGCACCATGCCCTAACAATCTCATAGCAATTATATGAATGATCTCATCCAATCCCTACCATCCCCTTCGCCTACAGCGGGAATTACTCACACATGGATGGGGGAATCATGGATGGTTGATGGAGAGACATCGGTGATGATGATGAAGATCTCCTCCAAATCCCCATCCTGGCAGGGTGCCAGAACGGAGTTTCTGGTTCCGAATCGCCGTTTCTGATGGTGGCGGCGCACCGGAACTCTATCTGGGAAAAACGCCGAAGTGTAATGAAACATTGGGCAAATGGTGTAAAAACAAGCATGGAGCATCAAAAATTATAGATACGTTTGAGACGTATCAAGCATCCCCAAGCTTAACTCCTGCTCGTCCTCGAGTAGGTAAGTGATAACAAAAGAATAATTTTTGAGGTGACATGCACCTACACAATCTTGATCACATATGTAAGCATTTGTGAGCTAGGATCATAAGAACTTAAAACATGGGCATGAAGATATAATCTTGACAATAAGAACTTAGCAACCATATTGTAAACATGCAAATGAACACAAACAAAAAATCATGAAAATGAAACAATGAAAGTCAAACGTGTGTTCAAATCATAAGGAAAAACATACAAATGGTTTTCAGTTTGTCCTTCAAAGAGAGCAAAACATAAATGCATAGGACACCTTCAAGTTTAAGAGGGCGACTAGATACAAATAATTTGAGAACAAGTGAAACCAACAATATGAATCAATCAATGAAAACTTTGGGACAGTGCACATTATACTAAGAATGACAACTATGCTCTCTTAATGGTGCATAAAGATAGAAGGTGGTGACTCAACATAAAAGTAGAAGAAAGGCCCTTCGCAGAGGGAACCAGTGATTGCAAGTTTTATAACCTTCAAAAATTATGGTACTTACCGACTTTGAGCTCTCATTGCCCCCATCATAAGCATCTTGAATGGTTAGAGTTAATGCGAGAACAATTATGATGCATATGCTTGACAAATCATCAGTTGAAAACCTCGTGTCCCGTGAATACGAGTACCCAAACCTCATGCTACTTTACTTAGAGTCCCAAGCAAGGCTCTTGTCATTGTAAATATATGCATATCATTGAGAACCGCCAATGGCATACCTCCGTGCCCGATGACATGGAACAAGCCCACATCAAAATGACAGGACAAGCAGACAATGAACACCTCGACATCTCTTTTATTTGCCATTTGTTTAGCTTTTTATTGTGAGATGCGTCGTTGAATGTTCACCATGGGTGACGAGGGTTAACTCGACAAATGTCCTAAATGAAGGACTTAGGATCGGGGAGATAGGGCGTCGGATGAACTCGAAGGTAAAGTTAGTCGAAATAGGTGTATATCGAAAGTAAACTTGGGTGTTCAACCTGGCTTGCTTTCAATCTGGGCTCCACCGTCCCCTCCTGGCCCCTATACATAGGTGGCCAGGTCTCGAGGATCGGTTCGGGTTTGATACAGATTACAAATATCGACATACGGTAGTAACTCGTATTCGACTATCATTACAATTGGGCCTAGCTTATCGGGCCTCAGGGGTACACAACTAACAGGCTCTAGTAACTATACCCTTGTCAGTAGCCCCTGAGATTCTACCAGAATTGCAGATTCAGGTTGAATCTCTAATCTTTAAATCTTCGACTTGGTCATTTCTTCAATTTCTTCAAATCTTTGACTTGGTCTTTCGACTTATGTTTCATGATAATTCGTTCGCAAGGGGTTTTGATGATCAAGCCTGACAACTCTGACGGATCAAGAGGTCAGTTAACTGCCGGAACATATACTTGTCACCTACTTCAAATTCAATCCCCTTGGACTTGAATTCGGGATACCGGTCAAACCCACTCTTTTGCCTCATTTAGGACTTATAAAGAATGAATCCCAGTGGTTCTCAAGGTACCCAGTGCGTCCACCAGGATTTTCTTCGCGTCGTAGACACGGATACATACCAGCAGAGCGCATCCATGTGCGTATACCAGGCCACACAGGACGGATCCCGGGGTCTTACCTTTGTGACAAGTCACGGCATTCGAATTTCGTTGCGATAACGTAACTCGAGAATCACAGTCAAATTTTGACTGAAACAATTCGGGTTTCTACAACCATAAAACTCGCTCCCGATGGGAGTAACACTTGTCCAATCTTCAATGCTTCACCAATCAACATCGTCGGGTGCGCGCTCAGCGCTCCTGATGGGAGTAGCCCCCGAGTCTATAGTCGAAAAAAGATTTTTCCGAGTATAGGCTCAAGAGATAATAATACTCGTCATACTTTAACTCGAACCACTTCACCTGCGAAATTCTTCAACTCGAGATACTTTCAAGAACACCCTTTCGTCGAGTACCAACCCTCTCCTTCAAATGTAGAATTCCATTTGATATTTTATGAAAGGAGCAGCCCCCAAGGCTGTACTCAAAAGATCCTTCTTATATGATCCTGTATCTCTGTATTTGTTGGCGCCACCTTTTTACCTTTATATATATTGTTTTTATCGCGTCAATGATGACGTAACTCTTCATTAGTGCGAACCGTTTTATTGGCAATACTGTAACTTCCACGATTTTGTGACCGTTGAACGGGCCGCACGATTTTTTACCGTTGGTGGGCTTGCCGTTTCCGATCTTTACGCCACGTCTCAGCCCACGATCCTTCTCCCAGAAGATATATAACTGGCATAGTGGGGAATCGTACTATTCACCAGCTCGTGACCTCCGCCGCCTCCATTGCTAATCTCTTCTGCCTCTTCCTATCTTGCTGAGCCCCCGAGCGCACTTTTGTGCTGAATGTGAGTGAAGCATCTGGCCACCAAGAGCGCTATGGCCAAGTCCTCTGCCACCAACTGGGTTCGCTCCACCATCACCAAGAAAGAAGTGGAAAAAGCCACGGCGGACGGCCTCATCGCTGCCGAAGATTCCATCAAGTTCCCTAGCACCGAACGGATCCCGAAGCCCCCGAGCGGCTACCGGGTAATATTCCTTGCTTTTCTCCTCCGTGGATTGTCCCTTCCTGCCCACGAATTTCTCCGTGGATTGCTATTTGTCTATGGTGTGTAGCTTCATCAGCTCACTCCCAATTCCCTTCTTCATATTGCTTGTTTCGTGACTCTTTGCGAGTCCTTTTTGGGCATTGAGCCTCACTTTGCTCTGTGGAGATCGATCTTTCGACTCCGCCCCAATGTTTCTCTGGCAAGGAAACCCGAACTGGGCGGAGCCGTTGTTTATGTGCGCCCTGAGGCACAATATCTTGAATTTTCTATGGCCGCATCTGTCCAAGGGTGGAGGACAAAGTGGTTCTATATCCAGGACCGCAAATCCTCTCCTGAAGATGAATTCGGTCTTCCTCCCTTCGATGCTTCTCAGGAAGTAAAGAAATTGAAGTCATGGGACTCGCTTCCCTCAGATGCAGAAGTTGCACAAATTCTTCCTCTTCTTTCCCGCATTCAGACTCTGAAAACAGGCCTAGGAGGTGCTTTGTCGGGTATTCAGCTCATGGCGTTTTTCATACAACGTCGAGTTCAACCCCTTCAGCACCGCCTTACCAAACTCTGGACTTACTCTGGCTTGGAAGATCCTACTCGCGTATCTGAAGACCTGATGTCGAAAGAAGATGTCGACAAACGAGTCAGGAACCTTACCAAGCTCACCAAGGAACATTCAGTTGCTGACTTGAAGGCAGACTTTTTCGACTCCGTGCACCCTGTTCCTGAGGTAGACATCACTGCATCTACTTTTTGTCAAACTTTCTTTAGTTTCGACTTGCATTATTCTTTGCCTTTGCACCTTGCTAATTTATTAATATGCAGGGTCACGAATTTATTGTTTCTCATCCTCCTCTTCCGGAGGCAGGGCCTCTGCCAGCTGATCTCGCCTCTCCTGCATCTGAAGCCCCCGAGGCTGACGATAGTCAGGATGAAGATGATGTCGAAGAATCGGAAGATGAGACTAGCTCGTCGACATCGCTTCCTCCCGTATTTGCTGATGAGGTTGGTGTCGATAAGAAAAGAAAACGTGTCGACGACATCGCTTCCTCGAGTTCTGCGGCGGCTGGTAAAGCCTCTGTTGAAGTGGAAGACCTTGAATACTTCGACATGCTAGCTTCGTAAGTATTGTAGTCACGCTTCTCAATTGTATCTTCTTCGACTTGTTTTCATAATTTGCCTTTGTCATGTAGTGACGACGAAGAGCCGCCAGCGTATGCTATGGCTGCTCCCTCGATTTCTCCTGCGGCTATTGAGGAGCCTGATGAACCAGCCGTTGTGGTGAGGACTACCAGGTCCACTGTGAGGAAGGTGCCTCAATCTCAAACCCGAAACCCCAAACGCGCGAAGAAGACCAAAGAAGTCGAGGTTTCTCTGGAGGCCCACGTTTCTGCGGTTTCTTCTGATGATGTGAGTGACTCTTTTTCCCTTCTTTCCTTCCATGCCCTTCTTCTCTTATACTTTTCTTTTGGCAGGCATTGATCAAGAGATTTATCGCCCTGGGCACGAAGTGCGCGGGGTACCTAAAGGTTGCGAAAGCGTCCGAAGGTACAATTTTTGACGTTCAATCACTATTTGCCTTCTGCACTGCATCCTTCATTATATACCTGATTCCTTGTCGATTTCTTGTGCAGCTACTTTAGCAGCCGCCAATGCTCGAATTGCTTCACTGGAGGCAGAACTGAAAGCCTCGCAAAAAGCTTATGATGCTGCGACCGCTGCTAAAGCCATTGCTGAGAAGTCACAAAAATCTGCGCTTACGAAGGCGAAGAAAGTGGAAAGGGCTTTGGCTGATGCTCAGAAGGAAAATACTCAACGGGAGCAGGCCGTAGCAGAACGTCTTCACACTATGTCTTCTGCTGCCGAACGTAAGTTTTTCGACTTGTCTTCTATTTTCATCTCCTGTTGCGCTAGTGTGCTTGTTGACACTTGCCTTTTCTTGTCTTTCTTATTGCTGTAGAATTCACAGGGGTATCCCCATCGTCCCTTCAAACAGATGACGATCCTCTCATGGATGCGGTTAATCAACTCGAAGCAAACTGGATATCTATCCAGGAAAACTTTGAGTTGGTTAGTCGTGTTTTATCGCGACTGTTTGTCGACTTATGGCCGAAGAAAAAGGCGACAGTTCCGAAGGATAACTTGACTGATCTCGCCAAATCCTTCGACACCACTGAAGACCCTCTTCTCCAGTTCAAAGCTCTTTCCATTAAGCGTGGAGCTGAAGGTGCCATTGCGCTATCTCTCGCTCATGGGACGGACTTTGATTGGGAGAAAGTTAACGCCCCTCTCGGCTACTCCCGGGATGAGATGAAGATTTTCTTCGAGAAGGCGAAGAAGCTAGCGCCTGCGCTGCTGTCGACTATTTCTCCTTCGGCAGCCTCTTCAGTGCCTGCTGCATCGGCTTCGGTGGTGAAAGATCCAGTACCACCATCGACTTCTGGCGAGGAAACTGCCGTGCCCTCTTCTGCCACGGAGCACCATGCTGAGGTGGCGTAGATTCAGCCTCTTTGTAGTATTTAGTTTCCTCCTTTTTAATGTAAAAGACTCCAAGTAGATACAACCCGAGAAACTTAGTCATAGGGTTGTACTCTTATGTAAATATATCCGTTTCGTAAGAAGTTTTTATGCTGCATTTCTGAAATAGCTTCTCCTTTCTTTCTTTTTGTAGTCGATGCGTGGCAGTGATCCTTCTCTCATCCTTCTGCTCCTTCCTCTGCTCGTGGATTCAATCCTCAGATTTCGTCGACTCTTAGTCGATGTAGTCACTGCGAAGAATATTCTTCCAGGATTGCCGACCTTGAGACTCGCCTATCCTTGGCTAAACGCCAAGCGCAGATGGCTATTAAAAAGGGTAGCCAGGCCAGTGGCTATATGAAGAAAATCTCTTCACTTGAAGAAAAGGTCTCCCGCTTGACGGCGAAGGTTGCTCATAATGAGGAATGCGAATCTTTCATTCTTGGCATTGTCGAGTCTGCTTGCGAGCTATTGCGATGTGAGTTTCCTGTCGACTCCTTCTTTAGCTGTTTGCGCACTTCTTTTTGTGATATATTTGGCATTGTAGGTACTTGCTTGGATTTTGCTGCTGAAGAACGTCGAGTTGCTGAGCGAAATGCTGCTTTGGAGAAGATATCGACTGACTACGAGACTCTGTGGTCTGATCCTCGACGCCGGAGCGCCATTGTATTGCTTCAAGACCGTGCCCAACATATTGGCGAGTCAGTTGATGGTTGCCGGCGGGCTCTTACAACTATGCACTCCGTCATGCTTCCCCGTAATCCTTTGCCTGCAACTTTCCCACTTCTTCTTGATGCTTTCCGATCTAGCCAGCGAATTCATAGGCTCATAGAGCTGAACTTAGTGGCTGGTGCCAATTTTGCCCTTGGGTGGATACGGAAGTGGCAACCAAGGTTGAATTACAGCACTATGTCCCTAAGTTTGGCTCCAGGTGGAGCTAGCCTTCGGGTTCATATGGAGAGCACGCTTCAACCTGCTCGAAGACTTGTAGCTAGGCTTCTAGAGGCGGATGCTGCGTTTTTCCGCGAGTATCATTATTTAGATCCTTTAGGCGTAGATGATTCTGACAACCCGATGTTGTAAGGTGTGCGTGGAACGCGAGAGACTCTTTATTTCTCGACTATATGTCTGAAATTTATTCTCAGGGCGTATTTGTATGGTTCGTGCGTTTGCCGCATCTTCTTTTTGAAAGACTCGTAAACTCAAATATGAGGAACGATTTATCTTTATTTATACTTGTAATATAAGATACATGGGGTGACCCAAGAGATCCGGCCTAGGACCTGTGTTCTGGATCTAGAGGGCATTGCCCCTGGAATAACTCGTGGCTTTTCCAGCCTTTATTGTTCTACTCTGTCGCCTTTTTGACGCTTATGTCGTCGTGGCTTTCCCTTTCTCTTCTGCGCCTGTGTCTTCTCGTGATATTCCTGTTCGTGGCTTCTTCGTTTCGGGCTCCGCGGTGCATCCTTCAAGTAGTTTGACGCCTTCTGTAGTCGCGCTCTTTGCCTTTTCTGCGTGGTTGGCTATTATGCCAAAATTTTGCGCCATCTTGTGGAATTCCCTGTCGCAGAGATCTGAAACTTCAAAGCTTCCTTTTATTGTGATTATTCCTTTTGGTCCTGGCATCTTAAGTACCAAGTACGTGTAATGAGGTACTGCCATGAATCGCGAAAACGCGGGTCGTCCGAGGATCGCGTGATATTGTGATGGCCAGTCCATAACTTCGAAGTCTAGTTTCTCCCTTCTGTAGTTTTGTCGGTTGCCGAAGCAAACGTTGAGTGCTATTCGACCCAGCGGGTAATTGGCACTTCCTGGTACGATTCCATGGAAGGAACAGTCTGTTGGCTTCAGAAATTCTAGTGATATATGCATTGCTCTGAGTGTTTTTGCGTATATCAAGTTACTTCCACTCCCCGCATCCATAAATATTCTGTCGACATCATACGCGCCGATTTGAGCTTTGAGTACCAGAGGCGCGTTTCCTGGCCGAGGTACTGTTATGGGATGATCCTCTCTGTTGAACTCGATTGGTTGTTCTGACCAATGCAGATATTCTGTTGTAGCAGGTGGTGACATGACTGCTAGATTGACTTGTCGAGTTATACTCTTTTCTTCTTTGTTCGACTTGGGCACTGGTTGTATCATTGCTGTGATGTGTCCTTTTGATGGGACGTACCCTTCGTCGTCGTCGTCGTGTCCCTTGTTTTGCTGGTCTTGCTCTTGAGGAGCTCCACTGTTTCCTTGCTTGCTTGTCGAGGGATTATTACTTCCTTCGAATCCTTGTCGCCTTGCTTCGGTTTGCTTATTGATTGCTGCTTCTTGTAGCTTTAAGAATGTTGTGCAGTCTTTCATTGCGTGCCTTGATACCCGCTTTCCGTCGACGAACGCTGAGTGTATATGACAAGGCCCGTTGAGCATATCTTTTGGTGATGGGTTGTACTCTCTGGATTCTCTTGATGGGAATTTTTTGTAGTCTTCTCTTCCGTAGCTGCGATATCCCGAGCTTCTGCGATCGTTTCCTTGATAACTGTTGTCTTTATATCCTGCGGCGACTTGGTTATGAGAGCCGTAGGTGTCGTAGTTTCGGGATCGTCTTCTTTGACTTCCATATCTGTTTCTTCCGTCGTCCTCTGGAGATCGTGTCCGTTTGTTGTTGCACGCATCTTCTCCATCCGCAAATCTGTTTGCTGTGTCCATGAGATCTGACACTGTTTTTGGTTTAATTCTACCCATCTCTTCGACTAGGTCTCTTCGCCTTAGTCCAAGGATGAACGCATCTATTGCTCTTTCGTCTGAAACTTCGACTGCTGAATTTTTGATAAGGCTCCATCTTTGGATGTATGCCCGTAATGTTTCGTCGCGTTGCTGTATGCACGCCTTGACTTCTTCTATTGATGCTGGCCGTTTGTATGTCGACCTGAAGTTGCTTGTAAATTGCTTTGTGAGGTCTTCCCAGCTTCCAATGGATTCTTTCTCCAATTTACTCAACCATGACCTTGCTGCGCCGGTGAGGTGTAGTTGCAAACTTTGCATTGCTGTTTCTTTGGTTCCTCCTAGTATTTGGACTGCTTGTAAATAATCCACGAGCCATGACTGTGGTTCCTGCGATCCGTCGTATTTTTGCTGATCATGAGGTAACTTGAATCCCTTAGGCACTGGAGTGATGCGAACCCTACGGGTAAAGCATGATGCCCCCATCTCTTTTTCGTCGTCTTCATAGTCGCGCCTTGGGGATCGCGATTTTCGAGTCCCACCGTGCTGTTTTGGTGATGGCGATCGAGATCGGTGTTTACTGCTTCTATGCCGAGGACTACTATGATGGCGAGGTGACCTTGCTTTGTGTGCTTCCTTGTGATGATGCGCTTCTTCTCCTTTTGCTGATAGCTTGTGACTTACCATATTGAGTCCATTTAGTGCTGCTCTATGCATATGCTCCCTAGGATCTCCTGGACTTGGTTGAGTTGTAAGTAGGTATGCTTGCGCTGCCACTAGTGCTGCTTCGGGAGTTTTTGGTAGGATATTTCCCTGCTCGTCGACCGATAGGAAGGACGAGTCGAGGTTTTTGGAAATACTTTGCTTGTCAGAGTACTCGAGGTTGTCGTACCATGAGCCATGTCGACGATATTGCTTCCTCGCGTTGCTGTGTGATGCGTCGCTTCGTGCTCTACGGGCAGCTTCGCTGGCTGCAATGGCTGAATCTTTTCTTCTTTGTATCTCTACCTTTTCCTTTGCTAATTGCTTTGCTTGCTGCCTGAGGGCATAATGATACCCAAAAAGCATGTCTTTGCTGGAGCTGGATGGTATTGGCTTGCCGTGTTCTACGGCTTCTCTTATTATTTTCCACTCGTCGACTGATAGTCGAATTTTCTCCCTGGCTGCGAGGGTTTCCACTGTTTGCCCTTCTGCTAGGTGATTTGCTCCTCTGTCGATATTTGCTGGGTTTATCACTGGGTTGTTATTTTCATCGAATTCTTCTGAGTTGTCGCCCACGATGGCGAGTACTTGGCACTGCTTGCCGATGTTGCTTTTAAAGCTTGAAAAGATCGAGTCGCTGTCCTCAGAAAGCTCTAAACCTGTTTTCCATGTGCCTGTTGAATTGTTTGAGATATTGTCGAGGCAGATCGTGAGATCATCGAGTTGGACTTCTACGTCAGAATTTTCCTTTGCTTCATTGTCTTTGGCGACCTCTCCTTTTTGCACCTCTTCTAGGCTGACCGGCGAATTTACTTCGCTGGAAGAGCCTTCAGAATACTCCATCATTACTGTCGTTTCAGGTCCTTGTGCCGATGGATCTTGATCTTGTTTCATCGTATCCGAAAGGCGAGAAGAACCTGACGGCCCGATGAAGATGCTCAAACTTCCGATTGTTAGTTCCACCTCTTGACTTCCGTCGACTTCTGGACTGCTGTTGGCTAAAAGCGAAAAAGCCGTCGAATTCATGATTCCAACGCCCAGAATCCCCACGGTCGGCGCCAATTGACGAGGGTTAACTCGACAAATGTCCTAAATGAAGGACTTAGGATCGGGGAGATAGGGCGTCGGATGAACTCGAAGGTAAAGTTAGTCGAAATAGGTGTATATCGAAAGTAAACTTGGGTATTCAACCTGGCTTGCTTTCAATCTGGGCTCCACCGTCCCCTCCTGGCCCCTATACATAGGTGGCCAGGTCTCGAGGATCGGTTCGGGTTTGATACAGATTACAAATATCGACATACGGTAGTAACTCATATTCGACTATCATTACAATTGGGCCTAGCTTATCGGGCCTCAGGGGTACACAACTAACGGGCTCTAGTAACTATACCCTTGTCAATGGGTATGCTGCAAATTTCCACCATGAATTATGCATGGCTTAGATTAGCGGCCCGGCGTTTCCCTAACACATATACAAACTCCATGATCCCCACAAGATTCCCAATTCATTTCACACCGCGGGCATCCATAAACAAAAGATCACGATATCAACTCAAATAAGAAGTGCAATATTGAAAGCTTGCCCATGACAGCATGGCTGGGCTAGTCTCCAACTTACAACTTGCAAGCATAACAACTCAACATAAGAGACCACAATGTCAAATTTTTAAGAACAGGAAAAAGTAAAGTGTGCCTTCCGGTTCGTGAGAGCTTTACTAACCGAATTTCGCATAACACTGGTAAGCGTTTAATTTGAAGAGTAAATAAAAGCAAGTCAAATTTACTTGGAATTGCAAATTGCTAGTAGGTATGTATGGTGGATACTTTGGAAAACTTTGGCTTTTAGGAGTTGGATGCACGAGTAGAGCTCATACTCAGTACAAGGCGAGGGCTAGCAAAAGACTGGGAGCGACCAACTAAGAGATCAATAATGGCCATAATCATGCAAAGTGATAAAGCGACATTAAAAAAAGCATAAGATGGCATCAAAAGTCAAAAACTAAATGATCATAGAGGCTATTGGCGACTTTGTAAGAGTCTAACATGTGTCAGCATGCGCCAAGTCAACCCAAATAAAGCATCAAGGAGAAAACCAAAATAATGCTTCCATACAATTAAAACAACGCATGATTTTTTCAAAGGCTCATTAAGCAATCTCAGTTATTTGAGACATGTCATGCTACAACAAAACCACTAAGCATACTATCAAAAAGACATCAAGCATGACATGAAAAGGCCTAAGCCGCAGTCTACACAAGCTCCTTCTTGTACCACTATTTTGCATAAAGCTTTTTCTCTTTTCCAACACCATTTGAAATTTTTATAGACACCTCTTTTGATGAAAACCAATAAAGATCAGAGGCAAAAATACACCTTGATGAAAAGATATGACAAGGTCTGAACGCAAATCAAGGCGAAAACGAAAACCAAAAGCAGTAGCAGAAAAAGAAGAACACCCGGTGAAATCTATTATATATTAAAAGTACATTATGGGGTAACCAGAAAATAGAGAAATAGACTAGAAAATCCCACAATAATTAGAAAGATCTCTTCGTTAAATTAAGTTCCTTAATAGATCTGAGCCGATAATTTCCATTAGTCAATCGACTCCCACCCACGTTCCTGTCCCAGTGTCCCGTAACCAAACGATTCAAGCGACAAACGAAAAAGCCACGCCAGGGAAAGAACATAAGAAAAAATCAACCCTAAAATCTATGCGGCATACTGCAGCCGCCATGGCCTTGCACCCAGGCGGTAGCCAACGGGGAGTACGTAGCGCCAGCCAACGAATCATGCTCTGGTGTTTCCTAATTCTCCATGCAGGTAAAGCTTTTGTTTGCATCCAATTGAAAATTCAACTATGGAGTACAATTAGGCGCTTGGCAATTCCATCGAGAAGAGGAGAGAAAAGCAGATTCCATCGTTTGTGAATTTTCATACCCTCCATGCCCATGCAGCTCTTGGCAAGATGTACCACTTTTTTGGTTGAGTAGTCCGCCTCATGTTTTCTCATACAGAGCAGCCTTTAGAATACGTTGATGCATCTCTGAATAAAATCCCCAGTTAACTGTCAGATTGGGGAAGAGCGCCTATATGTTCCTGCAGGATCGGCTGATCGACAAAACAATATTGTATCAACATACAAAGGATCAAGACATTCCTGTAGGCTGGACATCAAACTCGGATTTAAGTGTCAAGATGCAGTGTTCCTTTGATTTCCCCCCCCTCAGAAACACCGTGGTAGTTGCGGAAGCTGCTGACATTTTAATCTCAGTTCTCACCCATATAATATGGTGTTCATAGTCGTCTCGGAGATTGGTTGCTTCGTAGGCACAGGAAGGATCAGATCATCAGAACAGGAAAACTAACCATACTCTTTTAACATATGAAATACAGTAGGAAACTTGGTCATTAAGAGTGTGAGGCATTCGAGGTTCATCAGGCACAACCAGATCGCGTTTACTGTTGCTTCATCAGACAATTTCACATCATTTTTATTTACATCTTTCTTTCTTCTCTTATTTCCTACTTAATTAGTTGTAAGGTGGTCCTTTTTTGTTTTGTTTTTTAGCTTCTTACAAAACAAACTAATCTTTTTATTGGTCTGATTTATGAGCAGTCATTGGAAGTTCTATGGATGGTGAAGCATTGCCATCCTAATTTTGTCTCTAAAAGTATGGCTACTACTGGAAAGGTATAAGCAAGGACAAACTAAATGTACAAAGGGTAGAGGAAATGATATGCTCACATGACATACCTTCCTGATCTTAGACAGTCCCTCCAAACTTGGGTAATACTATTTAGTCACATTGAATCTGTTATATATTTCATACCTTTTGTGCACCAACTCCGCACAAGACTCTTTAGTGTTGTCAATATTTGAATTCTACAGACCCAATCAATCCATCTGATTCCTAAAATGGTGAGTTAATACTATCAAGTAGCATCCTCAATCCTCAATGAGATAGTGAAAATTTAAATGTTTATTTCCAAGAGAAACCATGAATGCAATGTTACAATATACTCTTTGTTTCGGGTTTCCTCATTTGCAGTCAACAAAGGATGGACAATAGTCATTGGCATACACTTCAACCGTAGCCAGTTATCAGCTGGTACATCTTCAGTTAATTAACACAGGTGTAAATCTCTGCAGCATCCTGAAGACGTCGATGTTTAATCATGTTGGCAGAAAGTATGCAGAGACTCCACATATCGTGTTACGAGCGGTTTTTGCTGAGTTATAATCTATTGAGATTCACAAGGAGAACACTCTAAGAAGGAATTTACACCCCCAAGGCCCTCATTATGTTTATAGTTATTTGTGGCTTCATATCCAAGAACTTCATGTTACTCAAAAAGTACCATTCTGTTGTACCTTGGAGAAAACTTCTGAACTATCCTACACTTTGCCTGCGAGCATCACAGAAGCAATGACAACCTTGGTAGGGATAGAGAAGCTCATGAGACAAACTGAAAAGACACTTAATGAATATCCAGGAATAGAACTTCCAAATTCTTCAGAGATAAAGGAACTTAGAAACTGACTGCTACTCTACAAAAATATAAGAAATAAGCATCACGATTTGGTGTAATTAATTTAAATACATTGATCAAAACTTAAGACAAAATTACTTACTTTCATGATGACGAGATTTGGTAAGCGGTGAAACCAGATAATTTTCTATATTCATTTCTTTTATTAGTCTGCCTCTATGATAAATATCAGGGATATCTGCAATGCAAGGAAGGTATAATATATAAAATGGATGTATAAACTATTGCACTTTCATGTGATATTTCTGGTAAGTAGATAGATATTCATGTAGCAAAATCTGAATGGTGAAAATATAAACTAATAATAAAATTAGCACCACTTCATTTTGTTACATATGCATAGGGGCTGGGGGACCTAACACTGCCGATGCTGTCCCAAGCCCAGAAAAAAGTGGAGGGGGCATTTAAAAACAAGCTTATCTTCATATATGATCTGAGAAAAAAAAACTAAATAGCTATGCTAATGCTACGGGTACAAGTCATTTATATTGTGAAATGTCTTCATGAGATACTTATGCTATGGTGCACGTTAGAATGGAAAAAAAATTATGAGCTCTGTCTGCAGAATATCTGAAACTGAGAGCATAATATAAAGCTGACAATTAGATTGAATCATGTAAAGAAGATGCGAGGAAGAAAGAAAAAATATCATCATCTGGTATCACAAGAAAGTGCATTGGTACTTCCTTTCCACAGTTTCCAGAATATGAACTAGAAAAAACATGTAGGCTGGTACCTATTCATGAAAGCATCCTCCACGATTCAAAACAACAATAGGCACAAGGACCTCTGTCTTCTCAAAGTACACGGCCATCCTGATCAAAACGAAGAGGACAGAACCTCATCAGCCCGGGCGTCCGCGGTACTCAAACAGCAGTACCTCATGCTCGATTTGAAGACTCAATTTGCGGGTTACGGAGAACATGGGCGAGCTGATTTCAGTAGATTTCTCCAACGTGTGTGGACAAGCAGATTTGTGGATTCCAGGGAGCAGAGACTACCAAATTTTGCAAATTTGGAAACAGGCGGTGGACCAAAAGAATGGGAGAACGGGAACGGACAGCAATGGGCAAAATGGGGGTGGTCTCACGGGAGGGAAATAAAGAAAAGTATAACTATTTTTATTTTTCTAGCAAAGCCGCTTATCAAAAATTAAGACCACGCGCAATAAATATCTACTCGAGCATAACTTCAAAAAAAATCAAGTGATCAAGTGATCTAAATTAAGACAACAGCATTAACTTAAAAAAATCAAGTGATCTAAATCTAAATATATACTCCCTTGGGTCTTCGTGTATTTCAATCGTCAAATTAAACAACTTAATATGAGGTCTACAATAAAAATGATTATAAATTATAAAACTTATTTTTTTTCAAGTAGTATATTTTTCGTTATATATACTATTATATTTAATTAATTAAATTGACGATCTAGGAATACACAAAGAATTTATAAACAATCTGATAGAGTACAAATTATTAAGTTAGATATACTAAAATTAGAACTAATTTAACAATATTATAAGGTTAATGATTAATACAAATTATTTGAACATGACATCCTATAATTCAAAAAAATCTAAACTTTTTATTAAGTTGTAAAAATTGTTTTCCTTCTTATATTGTAAAAGAAAATAAAAAATACCATTAAAAAGTCGCCTGCGCATATGCGCGGGCCACTATGCTAGTTGTAAGAATGAAAAACGGAGTGTTCTTGGCAAATGAAAACGAGTACATCTCCTTCAAAGGAAATTTGTTGGGGTCCAACCATTTATTGCAGCAAACAAAACAAAACCAACTAAGAAAACTAAAATAACTGACGCTCCAAGAAAAACACATAGTGCATGAAGCAATAAAAATATAGTGTTTTGAAAGGTGACCTGATTTTTGCCGATGAAGAAGGGGTGCCTCAGGGGCATCCCCAAGCTTTGACGCTTGTACTTCTTGGATATTTCTTGGGGGTGATGCATGGGCATCCCCAAGCTTGAGCTTTTGTCCATTCTTCAACTCATCTCATCATTCTCCAATCCCTACACTTGAAAACTTCCTTCATACAAAACTAAACACAAATCTATTAGCAACATTAGTGTAGCATAACATATAATCAACCTCTTTTTTGCTTTAGGTTTCAACCCAAAACCACCACATATATAGCAAATACCACTGTAGCAACTTCCCAAAAAGTTCCGTGATCAAAAGAACTCAAAAGAAGCGATAAAGCGGCAAACACAAATATTGGCAGAAATCTGTCAAAACAGAACAGCTGACAAAGGTCGAATTTTTTAGGGGTTTTCTATTGCTCAAATCAAAAAGTGTTCAACTAATGAAAGTTTGGATATAACCTGGGGCATATGCACAAGAAATCGCAGGTCCAAAAGATATACAGAGAATTTATACGAATTTTTACGGTGCAGCACCGAAAACAGTTTCAGGACAGCAACATCCCCAAATCTTTACCTCTCTCAAATTAGAGGCTTCTTTTGACACAAAAACGAAATAAACAAGATAAGGAGCGGTCATTACAGTAGTAATGACTTCCAAGACTCAAATAAAAGGAAAAGTACTGAAAATAAAACATTGGGTTATCTCCCAAGAGTGCTTTTCTTTAACGCCTTTGAGCTAGGCGCAGAAAATTGCGAATCAAGTAACATCAAGTGATGAAGCATCAAGCTCATAATTTGCTCTAAGAATAGAGTCAAAAGTAATTTCTTTCTTTTCTTAGGGAAGTGTTCCATACCTTTCTTGAGTGGGAATTGATATTTGATGGTGCCTTCCCTCATATCAATAATGGCACCTACAGTTCGAAGAAAGGGTCTTCCCAAAATAATAGGACATGAAGCATGACATTCAACGTCCATAACGAGAAAATCAACGGGAACAAGGTTATTGTTAACCACAATAAGAACATCATTAATTCTTCCCAAAGGTTTCTTCTTAGCAACATCAGCAATAGGAACATCAAAATAACATTTTTCAAGCGGTGGTAAATCAAGCATGTCATAAATTTTTCTAGGCATGATAGAAATACTAGCACCTAGATCACATAAAGCATGGCAATCAAAACCATTAACATGCATATCAATGATGGGTTCCCAACCATCTTTTAACTTCTTGGGAACAGAGGCTTTTTGCTTCAACTTTTCATCCCTAATTTTTATGAGAGCATTGGTAATATGCTTAGTAAAAGCAACATTTAAAGAACTAGCATTGGGAGTCAAAGCAAGCTTTTGCAAGAACAAAATAACTTCAGATATATTGCAGCCATCAACATCAAAATCATTAAAAGAAGTAGAGCTATCATCTCCTATACTGCGAAAAATTTCAGCACTCTTTTGAGAAAAAGTTTTGGCAGTTTTAGGATTTTTAACACAAGGAGTGGGAGTTTTCTCTACACCAATCAAAGTAAGAGGATTGCTATCATTAGGAGCAACATCATTAGAGGTAGTAATGGTACATACCTTCATCTCTCTAGCCATCTCATCTTCTCTTTCCCACCTGGCATGCAATTCCGCTAACAATCTAATATTTTTATCAATTCCAACTTGAATAGCATTAGCAGTAGCAAAAACATTGTTCTCTTTCACATCATTAGGCAACACTTTTAATTTCAGAAGTTCAACATCATGAGCAAGGCTATCAACTTTAGAAGCAAGAATATCAATTTTGCCTAACTTTTCCTCAACAGACTTGTTAAAAGCAGTTTGCTTACCGATGAAGTCCTTGAGCATTACCTCAAGCTCGGAGGGCGCGGCCCTAGTGTTGTTGTAGGAATTACCATGAGAATTACCATAACCATTACTAGAAGGATACGGCCTATAATTGTTACTAGCAAAATTGTTCCTATAAGCATTGTTGTTAAAATTATTGTTTCTAATGAAATTCACATCAACATGCTCTTCTTGAGCAACCAGAGAGGCTAAAGGAACATTATTAGGATCAACATGAGTCCTATCATTAGCAAGCATAGCCATAATGGTATCAATCTTATTATTCAAGGAAGAGATTTCCTCAACAG
Source organism: Dactylis glomerata (assembly GCA_007115705.1). NCBI lineage: Eukaryota > Viridiplantae > Streptophyta > Magnoliopsida > Poales > Poaceae > Dactylis > Dactylis glomerata. Next base: position 1,837,746 of record QXEO01001278.1, on the reverse strand, counting down.
AATTTACCTTCTTACCTTGTGGAGCTCTCTCGGTGTGCCATTCGGAATAATTTACCATCATATTGTCAAGTAGCTTTGTTGCGGCGCCCAAGGTAAGGGACATAAAAGTGCCTCCAGCAGCTGAATCAAGTAGGTTCCTCGAAGAAAAATTCAGTCCTGCATAAAAAGTTTGGACAATCATCCAAGTAGCCAGTCCATGAGTGGGGCAATTCTTTATCATAGATTTCATTCTTTCCCAAGCTTGAGCAACATGTTCATTATCAAACTGAGTAAACTTCATAATATTGCTACGCAAGGATATAATCTTAGCAGGAGGATAGTATCTACCAATAAAAGCATCCTTACACTTAGCCCATGAATCAATACTATTCTTAGTCAAAGACAGCAACCAATCTTTAGCTTTTCCTCTCAAAGAAAAAGGAAACAACTTGAGCTTAATAATATCACCATCAACATTCTCATACTTTTGCATCTCACATAGCTCAACAAAATTGTTGAGATGAGCTGCAGCATCTTCAGTACTAGCACCAGAGAATTGCTCTTTCATAACAAGGTTCAACAAAGCAGGCTTAATCTCATAAAAGTTTGCAGCAGTAGCAGGTGGTGCAATAGGAGTGCAGATAAAATCACTATTGTTCGTGCTAGTGAAGTCACACAACTTGGTATTTTCAGGATTAGCCATTTCAGCAAAACTAAAGTAAACAAGTAAAAACAACTACCAATGATTCTAATTTTTTGGGGTTTTTGATATAAAACGATGCAGGTAAAATAAATAAAGTAAAGCAAAACAATAACAAAGTAAAGGATGTGCGTGCGAAAAACTACCCTCGCAGAAGTCTTCCACTCTTCCCCGGCAACGGCGCCAGAAAACTTGATGGGGCCGAGTTGACGGGGGAAAATATAGTTGATGTAGGAGTCTCCCCGGCAACGGCGCCAGAAAACTTGTTGATGGCACGGTGATGATGGTGCCAGGAAACTTGTTGGCTTGTAGTAAATGACCGGCCAGTTGGTAAACCCCAAGAGAAGGTTTTGATGAATATAGCAGCAAGTTTTCCCTCAGTTAAGAACCAAGGTATATCGTTCAGGAGAAAATCAGACAATGACGACTGAAGGTGATGCTTGCTAGTTTGCGACAGCTTCGGACAATTTATATGTAGCGCCTCGTCCAAGCTTTGCTTGCTAGCTGCAATGCGGAACCTGCACACAACACAACCAAGTACTTTGCTCCCAACTTGCGATGAGGTTGTCAATCTCACCGGTTTGCTTGAAACAAAGGTTATGAGCGTATCGAGTGGAAAATAGTAGAAGTATGCGAGTAAAGTAAATAGTGCGAGTAAAGTAAACAGGTGATAGCAATATGATGGAAATAGGACCGGGGTCCACAGTTCACTAGTGGTGTCTCTCCATAAAATAAATAACACATGCTGGGTAAACAAATTACAGTTGGGCAATTGATAGAATAAAGATAAACGTGATATGTCAAGAAGATCACTATGAGATTTACTCTGGGCATTACAACAAAATACATAGACCGCCATCCAACTGCATCTATGACTAATAATCCACTTGTGGCGAATCAATCCGAGAACTCCACAAGTATTAAGTTGCGAACAACAGATAATTGCATTAAGCAAAGTGTGTAATGTAAACAAAGCATATGCCCTTGAGCATATGAATGTTGTTTTCTCCCTAGTAGCAACAGCACATCTACAACCTTAGAGGTTTCTGTCACTCCCCCAGGTTAAATAGAGGCATGAACCCACTATCGAGCATAAATACCCCCTCTTGGAGTCACTAGCAACTACTCGGCCAAGATAGCTCCTAACAACGGAGAGCATGCAAGATCATAAACAACATAGAGATAACAAAAGATATATTTCAGTATAGCTACTCAATCATAACACCAATATTCATCGGATCCCAACAAACCAAACATGTAGAATTACATAACGGTGATCTCAATCATGTAGGGCAGCTCATGAGATCTAAACATGAAGCACATGGTGGAGAAGACAACCATCTAGCTACTGCTATGGACCCATAGTCCAAGGTAGACTACTCACTCATCGCTTCGGAGGCAAGCATGGCGATAAAGAAGACCTCCGGTGGCGATTCCCCTCTCTGGCAGGGTGCCGGGAAGAGCTTCTGGACCCTCCCGATCTTCGGGTCGACGGCGGCGGCGGATCGCGATGTGTTCTGGAAAATTGATCGGGTACTTAGGTTTTTCCCGTCGGGGGGTCTTTATAGGCGAAGGGGCGATGTCAGAGGTGGGGCCATGTGGCCTCACACCTAGCTGGCGCGGCCCAGGCCCTGGCCGCGCCGGCCTGGTGTGTGGGGCCCCTGTGGCCCCCCTCCTACTCTCCTTCGGATCTCTGGAAGCTCCCGGACAAAATAAGACTTCAGAAACTTGTTTCGTCCAATTCCGAGAATATTTCCTGTGTATCACTTCTGAAACACAAAAACAGCAGAAAACAGGGAACTGGCACTGTGGCAACTTGTTAATAGGTTAGTTCCAGAAAATGCATAAAAGTGCCACGAAGTGTAACGAAACATTGGGCAAATGGTGTAAAAACAAGCATGGAGCATCAAAAATTATAGATACGTTTGAGACGTATCACAAAGCAAACCAAAACTAGAAAACTAAAGAGGCAAACAAAGAGAAACAATAGAAATATTTTTGGTCTTTTTGTGTTTTGGAAAGTAGAAATAAGAACAAGAACAACAAAGAAAAGAAAGCAAAACATGGATATACAAAGTACCGACAAAATATGATATATAGATGAGTGAATCGTTGGCGTACCTCCCCCCAAACTTAGGCTTTTGGCCTAAGTGGAGATCAATCCCAACTCCGGTAATCGCCCCAAGCTGGTGGGTCATCGTTGGCATGACCGTAATCTAGCTCTTGTGAAGATGAAGCAGATGGTGCATAATCAAAATAGGACTGCTGGTACGGAAACTCCCAAGTGTTGGAGGGATGGACTGAATTATCTTCGGTCTCCTCCCCATCCTCGTGTACTGGCTGAGGGTGCTCCTCTATGTATGCATCCAGCTCACCTTCTGTGAGTGACCATCCATTCCTGCCATCAAGGTTAAACAAAAGAGGTGCAGGCAAATGGACTAACCGGTCTGACTTAACTACTCTCCAGGCTGTTTTCTTGAAAAATGTTAGCTCAAAAGACAAGTTGTCCAACCAAGCCTGAGAGGAAATAAACTTATGTTGAATCACAGAATTAAGATCAAGCCTCTCTATGGGGAACTGAATGTCTAAATCATGCGGTACTACACCATGCAAAGCTAATAAACGAGAAGCAATAAGACCTCCACAAACTCCCCCTTTCTTGCGATTAGCAGCAAGATGGAAAGCTATTAAAGCACCCAAATTATAAGTCCTATCTTGCTTCAAAGCAGCTGAAATAAAAGCTAAATCAAAAGAGGATAACTTGTTTGCAACTTTCCTAGCAAGAACACACTTGGCAATAAAATAGGCAAAATATCGAATAGATGGGAAATGAATACTCCTAATTTTACCACTCTCCTCTAAGAAGCTTCTTCCTTGACAAATCTCTTCATACAAGTCCATCAATGCCCTGGGTCTTTCCTTTATCCTTTCGCGCGATCCCCACTGTGGTACTCTAATAGCTGCACAGAAAACATCAAAGGGCAAGTCCACAGATTTATTGTAAATTTTATAATGAACCATGGGGTTAGGCAAGGACCCACTAAATCTAAAATCCTGCACCATAGACATGGTTAGTTTAGCATTGGTGAGGTTCACCATCAACAAAATATTCCAATCCTGCATTAGAGATTAGAGTTTGGAAGCCCTGCAGGATCCTAGCAGCATTCATGAATTCTGAGCATGGATAGATTGAGGGAAAGACTCCCTCTTCACGGTGGACTTTCATGACTTCATGCACTTCTAATTCTTGTTGAATGAGTTGATATCCATTATCCTCCATTTCTGAAATTTTTAAGCAAACCTCATAAAAAATGATTTTGAAACAAACAATTGAAGGAAACTACTATAGGGAGTTGCAAGAGGGCTAAGATGCATCAAAATAACATTTCTAAGCAATAGAACAAGCATGCAAACTCATTTAACCTATCACCTATAGTGCTAAAATACTCAAGAAATACTCCACTAAACAAAATTCTAATTGGACAATCGAAGGAGTCACATACCAGAGAACAAATGCTCCAAATCTCAGCAGAAAAGATGGGCTGAGCAAGGAGATCAAAAATCGTGAGCAAGAACAGCAAGAACACGGGTTTGAGCTATGGAGTGAAGATATTTCGGGAGAGAGAGTGAAGTGGAGTGTGGAGAGGTAAGTGGAGGGCCAGGGAGCCCCACACCATGCCACGGCGCGGCCTAGCCCTGGCCGCGCCACCATGTGGTGTGGTGGCATGGTGGGTCCCCCTGGGGTATCCCAGGTGCCTCTCTGCCCCATTTTTTACATTAAAATTTAAAAAGAATTTTCTGGAATTTTTCGAGAAACTTTATTTTCGAGGATTTTTTAGAAATTGACAAGAGATTAAAACTCGGGGAAACGAAGATGGAACGATAGAAAGCAAATCCAAACCAAGTCTACAACAGCTCTAAGATATTCTAGTATGAAACTAAATAGCGGAGACAAAAATGAACAAGATAGAAACAAAAGTAAATGCGGTGAAAACATAGTTTCGTTCATTCAAAAACCGCTTTGTTAACAAGGTTGATCAAGTCTTGTTACCAAACCAATTTTCTATGAAGCAAAACTTTGCATTTCACTAAATGATTATGTTACCTCGACCTTGATAGGCATAGTCCCAATCATAACAATTTTATATTCTTCCTTGGGCTTTAGCCTTGAACAAATAATTTCTCCTACTTTGATGGTCTCAATATTTTTGATAGAGTTCAGACCATATTTTCTAACAATCTTCTTAGGAAAATAAACTGTGTGCTCTTTATCATTGACACTAAAAGTTACTTTCCCTTGGTTGCAATCAATAATAGCACCTGCAGTGTTTAGAAAAGGTCTCCCAAGAATAATAGACATATTATCATCGTCAGGCATTTCCAACACAACAAAGTCAGTCAATATCAAGCAATTATTAGCAACTTGAATGGGAACATTCTCACATATACCAATAGGAATAGTAGTAGACTTATCAGCCATTTTCAAAGATATATCAGTCGATATCAATTTTTCTAGATCAAGTCTCTTATAGAGAGAAAAAGGCATGACACTAACTCCAGCTCCCAAATCACACAAAGCAGTTCTAGCATAGTTATTTTTAATGGAGCAACGAATAGTCAGTATACCTGGATCTCCAAGCTTCTCCGGAACGTTACCATCAAAAGAGTAATTAGCAAGTAAAATGGAAATTTCCTCACAAGGAATCTTCCTTTTGTTAGTAACAATATCCTTCATATACTTTGAATAAGGAGGCATTTTAATAGCATCAGTCAAAGGTATTTGCAAAAATAAAAGTTTCATCCATTCACAAAACCTATTATAGTGTTCTTCTTCCTCGGATTTATGTTTCTTACCAGGAAAAGGCATTGGTTTTTGCACCCCAGGTTCTCTCTCACTACCATGCTTGTTGGTAATGAAATCTTCCTTGGTGTACTTTGCATTTTTAGTGAGCTTTTCAGGTTCCTCTTCAACTTCTTCTTTATCAGAAGCATTACCACTTTCTGTTTCAGCATCAGAAATAGAAACACTATTAGGATCTTTACCTGTTTCGGAAGATTCTGCAACTGTTTTATGATTCTTCTTCTTCTTCTTGGGAAGAATACCATCACCTATAGCACATTGAGAATCCTGCTCGATCCTCTTAGGATGTCCTTCAGGATACAAGGGATCCTGAGTAGTAGCACCACTTCTTGTGCTTATTTCATAAGCATGTTTTTCTCTAGAAGCATTGACTAGCAAATCTTTTTGCACCTTAGTGAGCTAGTCAATTTGAGTCTGACCATTTGAAAATGTTTAACAAGCATCTTCACGTCATTGGATGTTCTCTCCACAATATCCTGCAACTTGTTAATAGCTCTAGAATTCTCCAACAAATGATTCTGCATTCTTTTATTAAAGTTATCTTGCTTAACAATGAAATTATCAGACTCATCTAAGCATTGATCAGGAGGTTTAGAGTAAGGAATATCTCTATTATCAAAGCATTGGAGAGAGTGTACCTCAATAGTGGAGGAGTGAGGGATTGGCTTACATAATTCTTCTATAGGTGGTAGATTCTTCACATCTTCAGGTTTAATACCGTTCTCCTTAAGAGATTTTTTGCTTCTCTCATCACTTCATCATTTAATTCAATCATTCCTCTCTTCTTTGGCGTGGGCGCTGGTGTTGGCGCTGCTGTTGGCTTAGCTATAGTCCAACCATCATAATTCCGGCTTATTATAGCCATTAATTCTTCAGCTTCAGCAGGATTCCTTTTCCTGAACACACAACCAGCACAACTATCCAAGTATGTCTTAGATTCAACAGTTAGTCCATTATAAAATATATCAAGGAGTTCATTTTTAGGCAATGGCTCTTTAGGCATTGCTCTAATTAAAGAACAAAACCTTCCCCATGATTCAGGCAGTTTCTCTTCTTTTACCTGCTCAAAGTCAAAAAAAAATCCGCAAAGCAGCATGTTGAGCACTAGCAGGAAAATATTTCTGAAAGAAAGCATTAACCAAAGCAATAGGACTATTGATACGTCTCAAACGTATCTATAATTTTTGATGCTCCATGCTTGTTTTTACACCATTTGCCTATTGTTTCGTTACACTTGGTGGCATTTTTATGCATTTTCCGGAACTAACCTATTAACGAAGTGCCACAGTGCCAGTTTCCTGTTTTCTGCTGTTTTTGTGTTCCAGAGTGATACACAGGAAATATTCTCGGAATTAGACGAAACATGTTCCTGAAGTCTTATTTTACCCGGAAGCTTCCAGAGATCCGAAGGAGAGTAGGAGGTGAGGGACCAGGGGCCCACACGCACAGGTGGCGCGGCCAGCCCCTGGCCCGCGCCACCCCCGTGTGTGGCCGCCTGGCCCCTCCTCTGACATCGCCCCTTCGCCTATAAAGACCCCCCGACGAGAAAAACCTAAGTGCCCGATCAGATTTCCAGAACACATCGCGATCCGCCGCCGCCGTCGACCCGAAGATTGGGAGGGTCCAGAAGCTCTTCCCGGCACCCTGCCGGAGAGGGGAATCGCCACCGGAGGTCTTCTTCATCGCCATGCTTGCCTCCGGAGCGATGAGTGAGTAGTCTACCTTGGACTATGGGTCCATAGCAGTAGCTAGATGGTTGTCTCCTCCACTATGTGCTTCATGTTTAGATCTCATGAGCTGCCATACATGATTGAGATCACCGTTATGTAATTCTACATGTTTGGTTTGTTGGGATCCGATGAATATTGGTGTTTATGATTAAGTTGCTGTACTGAATTATATCTTTTGTTATCTCTATGTTGTTTATGATCTTGCATGCTCTCCGTTGTTAGTAGCTATCTTGGCCGAGTAGTTGCTAGTGACTCCAAGAGGGGGTATTTATGCTCGATAGTGGGTTCATGCCTCTATTTCACCTGGGGGAGTGACAAAAACCTCTAAGGTGGTAGATGTGCTGTTGCTACTAGGGAGAAAACAACATTCATATGCTCAAGGGCATATGCTTTGTTTACATTACACACTTTGCTTAATGCAATTATCTGTTGTTCGCAACTTAATACTTCTAGGGTGTTCGGATTGATATCCCAGGGAGTGGATTATTAGTCATAGATGCAGTTGGATGGCGGTCTATGTATTTTGTTGTAATGCCCAGAGTAAATCTCATAGTGATCTTCTTGACATATCACGTTATCTCTATTCTATCAATTGCCCAACTGTAATTTGTTTACCCAGCATGTGTTATTTTATCTATGGAGAGACACCACTAGTGAACTGTGGACCCCGGTCCTATTTCCATCATATTGCTATCACCTGTTTACTTTACTCGTACTGTTTACTTTACTCGCATACTATATTATTTTCCACTCGATACACTCATAACCTTTGTTTCAAGCAAATCGGTGAGATTGACAACCTCATCGCAAGTTGGGAACAAAGTATTTGTTTGTGTCTGTGCAGGTTCCACAACACCTTCAGTCGTCATTGTCTCTCTTCTCCTGTTCGATAACCTTGGTTTCTTAAACTGAGGGAAAACTTGCTGCTACACTCATCATACCTTCCTCTTGGGGTTCCCAACGGGCTGGTTATCCACCACGCACAAGGACAGTCTGCTCCCACGTCAACTATACACCACCACACGCAGCAACTATCAATAGATCCAGGAGACAAATTATTAAACCAAGTTTTAGCTGTACCTTTCAATGAAAAAGGGAAAATCTTAGCAACAAAGTAAGTACGCAACTTAGTATCATCAGAAAACAAATTACTCAAAGAAGAGAGCTCATTCATATGTTCCATAGCACTTTCGTTTTCAGTACGCCCTCCATACCAGATTATTAGACAAATATATATTTTAAGACAAACTTTAACCATTAATTTTAGTCAAGAAAATATGAGATATTTGACATAAAAATTATACCATTAGAAAGTTCTTTTGAATATAAATCCAATGGTATAATTTTTATATAATATATCTTATATTTTCTTGACTCAAATTAAAGGTCAAAGTTTGTCTCGAAGTATTTAATTGCCCTATAATCCAGTATGGAGGGAGTACCACAAAAAGGTTCTTTCTCAACAATAGATATGTAAGACAGATCCAAAGAGAAATCATAGTCCTTATCACTAATATTTATGGGAGAAGCAGCAAACTTAGCATCAGGAGATAACTTATATCTAATAGCACGTCTTGCAAGAAGATCTCTAATAGCACAAGCATCACTAGTAGCATGAAATTCATCAATAAAATCATCGTCAAGCTCAATATAAGCCTCATCAAGATAACCTTGGTTTCTTAAACTAAGGGAAAACTTGCTGCTACACTCATCATACCTTCCTCTTGGGGTTCCCAACGGGCTGGTTATCCACCACGCACAAGGACAGTCTGCTCCCATGTCAACTATACACCACCACACGCAGCAGCTATTTTTCTGGCGCCGTTGCCGGGGAGGAGAGAAGACTTCTGCGAGGGGAGTTCTTCGCACACACATTCTTTACTTTGTTATTGTTTTGCTTTACTTTATTTATTTTACCTGCATTGCTTTTTATCAAAAACCCAAAAAAATTAGAATCCTTGGTAGTTGTTTTTACTTATCTGCTTTTAGTTTTGTTAAAATGAGTAATCCTGAAGTAGAAGTTCGTAGTTTTAAGCAGCAAGGGGGAGAAAGTTTAAAAGATGCTTGGTACCGTATTAATAATGCTCATCATAGGTGTACCAAAAAGCACTCTACCATGATCCTCCTTAGAAATTTTTATGTTGGTATATCCAGTTGGAATAGGTATGTTCTTGATACTCTTACAGGAGGTAATTTTCTGGGTACTCCCGCTGGAGAAGCATGCACTATAATTGAAAGTTTAGTGGGAATACCACCTATTCATGTTGCTAAAACCGAGACCACCTTGGAGGAGGGGGTAGAAAGGCTCAGCTCTTTAGAGAAAAGTTTGCCAAGTATCCTAGAAAATGCTAGCCGAGTTAATGAATTAATAGGAAACATCGGTAAGATAATTACCGCTTTAGAGGCTAGCACTACTCTTGATAATCAAAACTTAAGGATTGGTAAACTAGAGGAGTCTATGGAAACTCTTAGCTTAATCTTCTCTTCTCTTAAATTTAAGAAAGAGAAAGTGTTTGTTGGAAAAGAGCAAAAATTTATGTATGTTCCCAAGGTTTCTGCGCTTAAATCTCAACATGTTCTTAAAATTGGTAAGACTCTTAGTTCCACTAAGGGTGACTTGCAAGTTGAATCATCTTCGGGAACCTTCAAAGAGCCTACTGAGGTAACTAGCACTTCATCTATTGATATTACTTGATTCGCAATTTTCTGCGCCTAGCTCAAAGGCGTTAAAGAAAAGCACTCTTGGGAGATAACCCAATGTTTTCTTTTCAGTACTTTTTCTTTTATTTGAGTCTTGGAAGTCATTACTACTATAATGACCACTCCTTATCTTGTTTATTTCGTTTTTGTGCCAAGAGAAGCCTCTAATTTGAGTGAGGTAAAGATTTGGGGATGTTGCTGTCCTGAAACTGTTTTCGGTGCTGCACCGTAAAAATTCGTGAAAATTTTCTGTTTATCTTTTGGACCTGCGATTTCTTGTGAATATGCCCCAGGTTATATCCAAACTTTTCTTAGTTGAACACTTTTTTATTTGAGCAACAGAAAATCCCTCAAAAATTCGACCTTTGTCAGCTGTTCAGTTTTGACAGATTTCTGCCAATATTTGTGTTTGCCACTTTATCGCTTTCTTTTGAGTTCTTTTGATCATGGAACTTTTGGGGAGGTTGCTACAGTAGTATATGCTATATATATGGTGGTTTTGAGTTGAAACCTGAAGCAAATAGAGGATTGATTATATGTTATGCTTGCACTAATGTTGCTAATAGAATTGTGTTTAGTTTTGTATGAAGCAAGTTTTCAAGTGTAGGGATTGGAGAATGATGAGATGAGTTGAAGAATGGACAAAAGCTCAAGCTTGGGGATGCCCAGCACCCCAAGAAATATCCAAGAAGTACAAGCGTCAAAGCTTGGGGATGCCCCCGAGGCACCCCTTCTTCATCGGCAAAAATCAGGTCACCTTTCAAAACACTATATTTTTATTGCTTCATGCACTATGTGTTTTTCTTGGAGTGTCAGTTGTTTTAGTTTTCTTAGTTGGTTTAGTTTGTTTGTTTGCTGCAATAAATGGTTGGACCCCAACAAATTTTCTTTGGAGGAGATGTACTCGTTTTCATTTGCAAAGAACGCTCAGTTTTTCACTCTTATCGTTCATCGAGCGTTCTTCTTTTTCTGCTACTGCTACTGCTTTTGGTTTTCGTTTTCGCCTTGATTTGCGTTCAGATCTTGTCATATCTTTTCATCAAGGTGTATTTTTGCCTCTGATCTTTATTGGTTTTCATCAAAAGAGGTGTTTATAAAAAATTTAAATGGTGTTGGAAAAGAGAAAAAGCTTTGTGCAAAATAGTGGTACAAGAAGGAGCTTGTGTAGACTGCGGCTTAGGATTTTTCATGTCATGCTTGATGTCTTTTTGATAGTATGCTTAGTGGTTTTGCTGTATCATGACTTATCTCAAATAACTGAGATTGCTTAATGAGCCTTTGAAAAAATCATGCGTTGTTTTTATTGTATGGCAGCATTATTTTGGTTTTCTCCTTGATGCTTTATTTGGGTTGACTTGGCGCATGCTCACACATGTTAGACTCTTACAAAGTCGCCAATAGCCTCCATGATCATTTAGTTTTTAACTTTTGATGCCATCTTATGCTTCTTTTAATGTCGCTTTGTCGCTTTGCATGATTATGGCCATTATTGCTCTGTTAGTTGGTCGCTCCCAGTCTTTTGCTAGCCCTCGCCTTGTACTGAGTATGAGCTCTACTCGTGCATCCAACTCCTAAAAGCCAAAGTTTTCCAAAGTGTCCACCATACATACCTACTAGCAATTTGCTATTCCAAGTAAATTTGACTTGCTTTTATTTTCTCTTCAAATTAAACTCTTACCAGTGTTATGCGAAATTCGGTCAGTAAAGCTCTCACGAACCGGAAAGCACACTTTACTTTTTCCTGTTCTTAAAATTTTGACATTGTGGTCTCTTATGTTGAGTTGTTATGCTTACAAGTTGTAAGTTGGATTCTAGCCCAGCCATGCTGTCATGGGCAAGCTTTCAACATTGCACTTCTTATTTGAGTTGATATCGTGATCTTTTGTTTATGGATGCCCGCGGTGTGAAATGAATTGGGAATCTTGTAGGGATCATGGAGTTTGTATATGTGTTAGGGAAACGCCGGGCCACCAATCTAAGCCATGCATAATTCATGGTGGAAATTTGCAGCATACCCATGGTGAACATTCGACGACGCATCTCACAATAAAAAGCTAAACAAAAGGCAAATAAAAGAGATGTCGAGGTGTTCATTGTCTGCTTGTCCTGTCATTTTGGTGTGGGCTTGTTCCATGTCATCGGGCACGGAGGTACCCCATTGGTGGTTCTCAATGATATGCATATACTTACAATGACAAGAGCCTTGCTTGGGACTCTAAGTAAAGTAGCATGAGGTTTGGGTACTCGTATTCACGGGGCACGAGGTTTTCAACTTATGATTTGTCAAGCATATGCATCATAATTGTTCTCGCATTAACTTTAACCATTCAAGATGCTTATGATGGGGGCAATGAGAGCTCAAAGCCGGTAAGTACCATAATTTTTGAAGGTTATAAAACTTGCAATCACTGCTTCCCTCTGCGAAGGGCCTTTGTTTTACTTTTATGTTGAGTCACCACCTTCTTTCTTTATGCACCATTAAGAGAGCATAGTTGTCATTCTTAGTGTGATATGCATTGTCCCAAAGTTCATTGATTGATTCATATTGTTGGTTTCACTTGTTCTTAAATTATTTGTATCTAGTCGCCCTCTTAAACTTGAAGGTGTCCTATGCATTTATGTTTTGCTCTCTTTAAAGGACAAGCTGAAAACCATTTGTATGTTTTTCCTTATGATTTGAACACACGTTTGACTTTCATTGTTTCATTTTCATGATCTTTTGTTTGTGCTCATTTGCATGTTTACAACATGGTTGCTAAGTTCTTATTGTCATGATTATATCTTCATGCCCATGTTTTAAGTTCTATTGATCCCAGCTCACCAATGCTTACATATATGATCAAGATTGTGTAGGTGCATGTCACCTAAAAAATTATTCTTTTGTTATCACTTACCTACTCGAGGACGAGCAGGAGTTAAGCTTGGGGATGCTTGATACGTCTCAAACGTATCTATAATTTTTGATGCTCCATGCTTGTTTTTACACCATTTGCCTATTGTTTCGTTACACTTGGTGGCATTTTTATGCATTTTTCGGAACTAACCTATTAACGAAGTGCCATAGTGCCAGTTTCCTGTTTTCTGCTGTTATTGTGTTCCAGAGTGATACACAGGAAATATTCTCGGAATTGGACGAAACAAGTTCCTGAAGTCTTATTTTACCCGGAAGCTTCCAGAGATCCGAAGGAGAGTAGGAGGTGAGGGACCAGGGGCCCACACGCACAGGTGGCGCGGCCAGCCCCTGGCCCGCGCCACCCCCGTGTGTGGCCGCCTGGCCCCTCCTCTGACATCGCCCCTTCGCCTATAAAGACCCCCCGACGAGAAAAACCTAAGTGCCCGATCAGATTTCTAGAACACATCGCGATCCGCCGCCGCCGTCGACCCGAAGATCGGGAGGGTCCAGAAGCTCTTCCCGGCACCCTGCCAGAGAGGGGAATCGCCACCGGAGGTCTTCTTCATCGCCATGCTTGCCTCCGGAGCGATGAGTGAGTAGTCTACCTTGGACTATGGGTCCATAGCAGTAGCTAGATGGTTGTCTCCTCCACTGTGTGCTTCATGTTTAGATCTCATGAGCTGCCATACATGATTGAGATCACCGTTATGTAATTCTACATGTTTGGTTTGTTGGGATCCGATGAATATTGGTGTTTATGATTAAGTTGTTGTACTGAATTATATCTTTTGTTATCTCTATGTTGTTTATGATCTTGCATGCTCTCCGTTGTTAGTAGCTATCTTGGCCGAGTAGTTGCTAGTGACTCCAAGAGGGGGTATTTATGCTCGATAGTGGGTTCATGCCTCTATTTCACCTGGGGGAGTGACAAAAACCTCTAAGGTGGTAGATGTGCTGTTGCTACTAGGGAGAAAACAACATTCATATGCTCAAGGGCATATGCTTTGTTTACATTACACACTTTGCTTAATGCAATTATCTGTTGTTCGCAACTTAATACTTCTAGGGTGTTCGGATTGATATCCCAGGGAGTGGATTATTAGTCATAGATGCAGTTGGATGGCGGTCTATGTATTTTGTTGTAATGCCCAGAGTAAATCTCATAGTGATCTTCTTGACATATCACGTTATCTCTATTCTATCAATTGCCCAACTGTAATTTGTTTACCCAGCATGTGTTATTTTATCTATGGAGAGACACCACTAGTGAACTGTGGACCCCGGTCCTATTTCCATCATATTGCTATCACCTGTTTACTTTACTCATACTGTTTACTTTACTCGCATACTATATTGTTTTCCACTCGATACACTCATAACCTTTGTTTCAAGCAAATCGGTGAGATTGACAACCTCATCGCAAGTTGGGAACAAAGTATTTGTTTGTGTATGTGCAGGTTCCACAACACCTTCAGTTGTCATTGTCTCTCTTCTCCTGTTCGATAACCTTGGTTTCTTAAACTGAGGGAAAACTTGCTGCTACACTCATCATACCTTCCTCTTGGGGTTCCCAACGGGCTGGTTATCCACCACGCACAAGGACAGTCTGCTCCCACGTCAACTATACACCACCACACGCAGCAACTATCAATAGATCCAGGACACAAATTATTAAACCAAGTTTTAGCTGTACCTTTCAATGAAAAAGGGAAAATCTTAGCAACAAAGTAAGTACGCAACTTAGTATCATCAGAAAACAAATTACTCAAAGAAGAGAGCTCATTCATATGTTCCATAGCACTTTCGTTTTCAGTACGCCCTCCATACCAGATTATTAGACAAATATATATTTTAAGACAAACTTTAACCATTAATTTTAGTCAAGAAAATATGAGATATTTGACATAAAAATTATACCATTAGAAAGTTCTTTTGAATATAAATCCAATGGTATAATTTTTATATAATATATCTTATATTTTCTTGGCTCAAATTAAAGGTCAAAGTTTGTCTCGAAGTATTTAATTGCCCTATAATCCAGTATGGAGGGAGTACCACAAAAAGGTTCTTTCTCAACAATAGATATGTAAGACAGATCCAAAGAGAAATCATAGTCCTTATCACTAATATTTATGGGAGAAGCAGCAAACTTAGCATCAGGAGATAACTTATATCTAATAGCACGTCTTGCAAGAAGATCTCTAATAGCACCAGCATCACTAGTAGCATGAAATTCATCAATAAAATCATCGTCAAGCTCAATATAAGCCTCATCAAGATCCTCACTAGGTTATTCCCTAGACTCAGATGATCTAGCAGGTGTAACAGTAGTGTTCCCCATGTGCTTAGTCCTAGCAATTGTAGCGTCTAAAAAGGAACCTAACGAACCACTCTCATCAAGCACAGTAGAAGCATCATCAAAACTATCAGCAGCATTTGCAAACTCAGCAGAAGTAGTAGCATGTGCACGTGGTGGTCTAAGCAACTAACTCATCACAGATGGTGAATCAAGAGCAACAGAGGTGTTCAGAGTTGTACCTCTCCTTGTAGTGGATGGCAATATAGGAACTTTTCCATCACGAGGTTTACCCATGATGAATGGATTGCGGCGAACAATATGAATCCCAAGTGAACTTACAAATAAAGCTATGCTCCTCGGCAATGGCGCCAAAAAATAGTCTTGATGACCCACAAGTATAGGGGATCGCAACAGTCTTCGAGGGAAGTAAAACCCAAATTTATTGATTCGACACAAGGGGAGCCAAAGAATATTTATAAGCCTTAACAGATGAGTTGTCAATTCAGCTGTACCTGGAAACAGACTTGCTCGCAGCGGTTTATCAGTAGCAACAGTTTTATAGTGGTGACAGTAGTAAAGTAGTAGCAGTAATAGTAAAGTAAAGACAGCAACGGTATCAATAGTAATAGTAGGATTAAATACTGTAGGCATAGTGATGGATGAACGGGCGTTGCATGGACAAGATAATTCATGTAATAATCAAGACATGGGCAATTGTAGATAAATAATGATAAAGCATCCTAGTACTAAACAACCATAGGCATATGTTCCGTATATAGTCGTACGTGCTCGCAATGAGAAACTTGCACGACATCTTCTGTCCTACCAGCCCGTTTGCAGCGGGGCCTCAAGGGAATGTCGTGGTTTCGTCAACAGATCTGCCATAGAGGTAGGGGTATGGTGGTTTGTGGAAGGGGGTGAACACGGAGGAGCGATCCGGGACGGTGGTAGCACGAGTTTACCCAGCTTCAGATCCCGCGACGGTGGCGAGATCCTATGTGCTGCTATAATTCACTATATGGCAACAAGTGCTCGATTACAATGATGAGGTTGGCTGTTTCGCTATGCGATTGGCCGTATGACTAGAACGTGCCTCAAGGGCTGCTCCACGCCGGGCTTATAAAGGCGCCTGGCGTGGGCTACACGTTGGTACAGGAGCGGATACAACTTGGAGTCCTAGACTAAGTCCTATGCGTGTACGTCAAGGTAACCCGCCATGGGCCGTCTCCGGATCCGCCATGGGCCTGTCGTTAGTAATCCGCCATGGGCCTATCTAAGGATCCGCCATAAGCGCCTGCGTCCAGTACCGTCGTGGCAACTTTAGCAACTGGGCCGCCCGGTATGGCGAATCCGCCATACCACCCCTGATGGGCCACCCTGGCTTGCTGATTTAGGACTACGTCGCTGGTATACCTATTTGGTATATCCCCAACAGTAGCTCCTAGGGAACTTCAAGGTTGCCATCTACATCCGCCATGCGTGTTCTTGGTGAGTTACTTCCGCCATAGCTCTTCTTCCCTTCTGTGCCGGGATGGCGGTCATCTTGATGTTCCTTCTTCCATCTATTAATCCGTCGTGAATAACGGATCAAGCGATGTAGTTATCTTAGCGAGATTTTCGGGATCCATTGGATCATACCGTGGAAATCCGCCGTAAATTTCGGCACACAGTTCCTTCTAGGGCAAGACTTACAGTGCATGCACTGTTTTCACCAAGTTACCTTTTTACCCCTGGACACGTGTCACCGGATTAGGGTTTCTGCGATCAGGACGAGCGGTGGTGATGGCGGGCACGAATCTCGAGGCCCAGGGTCTATATATACCCCGGCCTCTCACCCCTGGCCGGTCACCCCTCATTCGCTCCCGTCGCTTTCTCTCTCTTCAGCGCCGCCACGAGAACTCCATCGTCTCCGATGAGCCGCCGCGGAAAATCCTCACCGCCGGCGACGTTTTCCGCCACAAGCTGGCCTCGTCTTCCTCGTCGTCGCTTGAAATCTTGGAAGTTATTACCACCACGCCGCTAGCTGCCATGGAACCAGAATCACCTCGCCAAGCCTCCAAGTCCGAAGCTGCTGAGGGCTCAGCGCGGTCTTCTGATACAGAGTCCGCCATGCCCGAGACCTCAGGAGGAGACTGGGACTCCTGCAACATAAATGAGGAGATTCTATCTTCCTTGGAGCAGGAAGGCCGCATAGCTGCTAAGGAGATCTCCAGATGGCGGGTTGAACCTGGTGAAGCAATGCTAGCTCCTTCAGATGAAGAGGTCATCATACTGAAGTCCCACATCGATCGTGGTCTCAGTCTTCCGCCATCCTACTTCCTGAAAGGCGTTCTTCGGCACTACAGGTTACAGCTACACCACATTGCTCCAAATAGCTTCACTGCCCTAGCGGGATTTGTCGCGCTATGCGAGGGGTATCTGGGTATCAGCCCACGCGGAGATTTATTTCGCTTATACTTTAATATCCGCCACAACCGGGATGCGAACGGAGATCCTCGCAATTGCGGATCGATCTCCTTTGTTCCTCGGAGCGGGAAATCCTACCCCTACATTATCCCTCATGACTCTGCAAAGGGATGGCGGGGATCCTTCTTCTATCTGGCTGACCAGGCCCCTCCTGAAAGGAAGTTCGGCCTGCGGTCTTTTGTTGATGGCCCCGCCGAGGAGCAGGATAGCTGGGGCATCATGGACGACTTTACAATGGATGATGAATGCCAGCTATGCTCACGACGAATTTCGAAACTTGTCTTCTCTGGACTGACAGGTGCCGATACCATCCACTGCTGGATCTCACGGCGGATTCAGCCTCTTCAATACCGCCCAGCCCTGATGTGCGAATATAGCGGAGTTGATGATCCTCAGCGCTATTCCAAGGAGGAACTATCTGCTAAAGAGATCGAGCTTCGAATCCGCAACATCATTAAGGTGGGGCGGGATGAGCCTTTGAAGCTAAAGATCCCTATGTATGAGAATGGCAGTTGTCCAACGGTGAGTGTCCCCCCTTATTCCGCTATAACAGCTGGTTTTTCTTAAATAACTTTGCATTTCTCCGCAGCTTTCTTCCCTACCACCTTCCGAGCTGAGCTGTCTCGTCCGTTATCCTCGGACGAAAGAGCTTACTGACGATGAGGACGAGACATCCTCATCTCCCAAAGGACAGAAGGTGGCGGAGGAGGAGGTAGTGGCGGATGAGCCCATAACAGCGGTTCCTCGTGGCGTTCGCGGTTTTGGTGGGCGCATTCGTGGGCTAGGCAAGAGAGTCATCTCTCGCCATCCGTCCCCTGCTCTTCGCGGCCGTCTGGACACCGTGCCCAAACATTCCGCCACTATAAATCTGCCAGAACGGAAGTAAGGATAATCATAACTTGCCTTCATACCATGTATAACTTGACTATTCTAATCTGTGACTGTCTTCTGTGCATAGAAGAAGAAAAGTTCCTGGCCAGAAACCTCCAAGAGCCAAGCCATCTCCTGCTGCCATTCCACCTACACCGGACGCTCCTGCTCGCCCAACTGGGCCTTCCACTTCTTCCCAGCATGTTAGCAAGATGGCGGATGCTCCAGAGAAAAGTGCTGGAGCGTCAGATCGCCCCGCTAAAGGTGCCAAGAAGGTGAGTTTTAGCGGAAAAGCGGTTCAGATGGACGCAGGAGCTGGGGAGGCCTCAAAGTGGAAGAAGAAATCAGAAGCTCTTTTCCGCCTTGACAATCTACAAGAGGAGGCCAGTAACCATGTGTCATCTGCTATGGCAGCATTTGTTCAGAGAACAAGTCTTGTCAAAGAGGTATGTACTCCCAGTAGCCCCCGAGCGCCATGGCAGATTTGTAAATTCGATCCGCTATGGAGCTTCAAGAGTGACTTCTGTAAGGTTTTGAATAGCACAGCCCTCGAGCGCTGGTAGTTCACAGTGCTCTATAGAGAACTTTTAAATTTCATACTGAGTAGCCCCCGAGCGTTATGGCGGATGACTATCCGGCATAAAGCTCTTTAGGAAGACAAAAAATCAGCATAAGTAGCCCCCAAGCATCATGGCGGATTATATCCATCATGATGCTCTGAGAGTGACTAAAAAATCATCGCGAGTAGCGCCCGAGCGTTATGGCGGATACTTATCCGGCATAAAGCTCTAAGAGTGACTAACACTTCAAATTTATTTTGCCAGAACTACAAGAAGGTGGTAGAGGACCTGGTCCAGGTTGTCAGCTCGCAAGAGAAGGAGCTGGCAACCAAAAGCGCTGTTGTGGCGGACTTGCAGCAACAGCTTGAGAATAGCGGTAATTTACTCCACAAGTTTTAATTCCCTTATGCTTATTCAATCAATGTTGTGCTAATACTTCCGCCATGCAGATGTTGCCAAGCTCAAGTCCACACTTGAGGGGGTGGAAAAGGGCCACGCCATTGCGATGGATGGGCCACAACAGGTATACCAGTGACGTAGTCTCATATCGGCAAACCAGGGTGGCCCATGGAGGTGGTATGGCAGATAGCCAACCGGGCGGCCTAGTTACTGGTGGTATGGCGGATTGAAGGCTGCCATGCCATGGTAGATTCCACGCTGCCATGCCATGGCAGATTCCCAGACGCATCCATGCCATGGCAGATTCCCGGATAGCAGGAGCTTATGGCAGATTCAATGCTGCCATACCATGGTGAATTACTGGACGCAGGAGCTTATGGCGGATCCGAAGACAAGCCCATGGCAGGTTGCCTTGTAGTACACGCATAGGACTTAGTCTAGGACTCCATATTGTATCCGCCCCGGAACCACCATGATGCCCACGCCAGGCGCCTTTATAAGCCGGCGTGGAGGAGCCCTTGAGGCCATGAGATAGCTAGAACAGCTAAGACATAGCAGATCGCATAGCGACCAACACCATCATTGTAATCTGTACACATTGTGCCATTATAGTGAGTTGTAGCAGGATGTAGCGATCCTCCACCGCGGGGACGTGAACCTGGGTAATCCCTGTCTCTCACCGTCCCGGGCACCAGATCGCCTATCCCCTCTTTCTATCGCCTTGAGGTACCCCTCATGGCATACGTGTCGTAAGAACCACGACAATACCCGTTTGGTATATCCACAATAGTAGCCCCCGGAGTTCTTTGAGATCTTCTCTTCTGTCTTCAATGCTTGATGGGCTTTTTATCTTCGTCTTCATCTTCGTCTTCAAGATAGTCGCGTGAAATATCTCGTAGAACTCCCAAAGAATAAATTTTATCCGCCTAGAACTTTAGGCGGACCAGTGACGTCTCATACTTGCAGGGCAATTCTCCAGATACATGCTGGTATGCTACTGCGAACGAATCCAAGGCGGATAACTAGTATTTTTTTCCGAGCTCAAGGAACGTTCTTTCTAGTATAAGATGTTGCCTCGAGGCTTACCAAACAGTGAGCGCAAAATTATCGCACTACTTCTGTTTTTGAACTTCGATGCTTTTACACCATGTGTAGCCCCCGAGCGCCATGGCGAGTTCTCATAGAGAATCCATCAAGGTGCTCTTAGAGAAAGTACTTAGAATATTTAGCCTGTAGCCCCCGAGCACCGCTACGCAATTTTCCTAGCGGTGCTCTCAGAAGACTTAGGATTTTTTGCTAGCTGTAGCCCCCGAGCGTTATGGCGGATTTCTATCCGGCATAGGGCTCTAAGAGAACTACGTAGTTAAAATGCGATGAGTAGCCCCCGAGCGTTATGGCGGATTTTTATCCGGCGCAATGCTCTAAGAGAACTTCACAAAATTTAGCATCGGTGTAGCCCGCGAGTGTCAAGGTGGAATTTACTTAAAAATCCGGCTTGATGCTCTTAGAGAACTTCACCAGTTATTAGATCAACATATTATGGTCGTAGCCCCCGGGTGGCCAGCTCCATGGCGGCCGGCTCCAAGGTGACCTAAAGGCATCCTGCTCCATGGCGGTCTGCTCCAAGTTGGCATGCTCCATGGCGGACTCAAGGCAGCCTGCTCCATGGCAGACTGTTCCAAGATGACCACCCTATGGCAGATTTTGGTTGCCATCAAAGGTGACCACTTCATGGCAGATTTGGGCTGCTGTCGATGGTAGCCCCCGGGAATTTGAGCTGAGTGGCTCGAAAACACCTCAGATCGGGCACCAGCAAAGCGTCCAAGCGTCATATGTACCTGTGACATGAAAACAAAGCACAATTGTATTAAATCGTTCTTGTGTTCAACGAACAAATGCAAGGCGGGTAAAACATGGCTATTGAACAAATGTTTTAAGGCTGAAACTATGCAGCAGTTGAACAACATAAAACTGTCAAGGCAGAAAAAACTCGACTATCTTGAACAGTTCATGTGCATTTAATATATTTTAAGCAAGTGCTGGTTTATCCGTTCTTCCGGTTTATATGCTTGACTTTTCGTGAGATGGCAAACTTTTGCACGTATAATCCGCCAAGGCGATAGCGCTTAATAGCAGCCGTCCAAAACCTTGGAAACGGATGGCGGCTTTAAAGTGCCAAAATGTCACTACTCGGGAATCCACATACAAAACATCAGAAAACGTGTAGGCCAGAAAACTTAAGCTAACGCCGGATGGCGGATTTTTGCATGATACCGGCGCCTTTAGAGGCAAGCCAGTCAAAATTTTACTCACGAGCGCAAGGCAAATCGTGAAAAGTTATGATCAAAATGAAAGCGGTAAAAGACTCGGAATATGAGTGAACCAATCTTTATCACATGATCATAAACAAATACTAAATATCAAATATAAATAGGGACTTAGCTGTTATTCGCGGCGAACTCAAAGCTCTAGCCGGCGATGAAGAAGATGACCAGCGGTGATGAAACCAGTTGCGACAACGAAGTAATCCTCCATGGCGGCAAAGCCAGCCACAATAGAGTAGTCGATGGCCGTTGCGACGAAGGTGACGCGTAGACGGCCGCTTGTCGACCGCAACATAGGCCCAACCACCGGTCATGGCGAAGCAAAACCGCCATCGGACGAAATACTTCATGATAGCGGCCGGAACTGCATCCGCCATGTAGTTTGTAATCAGTCTCGTGCGATTGTCCATGTAACTAGCGTCTTGCCACGAAATCCATGCACTCAAAGTGCTTTTCCACGTTGGACTCTAGCACATGCTTTCGCCTAGACTTTTGCTGCCGTGATGCGTACATGCAGGATTCCACACGGCGGGAGAGCTAGCTCGATCCGTAACCATCGGAGCAACTGCAGTATCGTCTCGTCAAATTACTTCTTCCTTCATAGGAATTGGTGTGGTGCCTAGATTCAACTTGACTGCTTCCGCCATGGTTCGGTGTTCCTTCTATGCCGAACGGACGATCTTTGACATGGCGTTGCAGCAGTTCGCTCGACGAAACCAAACGTGCCGATGTGATTTCTGCACCGTTGCTAACTAATCCGCCGGCTCAATCTTTGATGACGACGTTGAAAACCAGCCGCCACAGCGAGATAGTCTGCGATGGCGGCAAAGCCAACCACAACGGAGACGATCGAAAGCTGTCACGACATAGGTAAAGTTGGCCACCGTGCAATGAAGATGACGTTTTGCCGTGTCGGAGATGAAGCCGTAGTCAAAATAATCCACAGCGATGCCGAAACGAGCTGTAGCCATAGCGGGGAGTACATGGCGGCGACGGCGGGACAGAGTCATAGCCGGCTGCCGGGTCATCCGCAATGGCCACAAAGTCGACAATGATGGAAGCGGCATGGTGGAAATCAGCTTTTGCGTGATGCTCGATTAGATGAGTAGCTAGCGTCCCTGTAGAAAAATATATGCATGATTCACGTCACCATGCGGTCATGCAGATTAGCACCCTGGCCGTGAAATCCATGCATGATTTGCATATGAGATAACTAGGATCATCAATCGATCGCGTGAGTGCCGGATTCTCTTGTCACCTGATACTCTGCAACATGCCTGATTGAATCTGGACATATGCCACGGCTTGCACAGATAGCGGTTTTATTCACGGCGGACTTAAAGTTGTATCCTGCAACGATGAACACGACCATGATGAGGAAACTGAGACTGAACCGTGAGGAACGTTCCCGTCACCGTCAGCCTAGTAGATCGAGAGATCTAATTGGTGCAGTTTTGGAGCGCGGCAACGCACGTGACAGGGAGGG
Organism: Dactylis glomerata; assembly: GCA_007115705.1. Classification (NCBI taxonomy): domain Eukaryota; kingdom Viridiplantae; phylum Streptophyta; class Magnoliopsida; order Poales; family Poaceae; genus Dactylis; species Dactylis glomerata. The sequence goes on along the minus strand of QXEO01001278.1, from coordinate 1,814,479 downwards.
ACTGATCGACGCAGCTAGAGCGCGTGATGGCAGATCCAAACACCTGTGACATCGAGCCTGCGGCATAACCAAAATTTTAACCGCCTGTGTACGATGGAAGACGGTGTGGCGAACTCTTCCGCAGATTCCGCCAAATTGCAGAGCTAAATGCGGTGAGTGCCGCTATTGTTGATGAAATAGCGTCTGGTCGGACGTGAGCCGGCTGACGATGATCTTGACGCCGGTGTAGCGGATGAAAGCGATCGATCGCCGTTGAAGGCGGTGAGAAATCCGCCCGGATCGATTCCAGACACCCTAGCCCCACGGTGGGCGCCAACTGTCGTGGTTTCGTCAACAGATCTGCCATAGAGGTAGGGGTATGGCGGTTTGTGGAAGGGGGTGAACACGGAGGAGCGATCCGGGACGGTGGTAGCATGAGTTTACCTAGATTCAGATCCCGCGACGGCGGCGAGATCCTACGTGCTGCTATAATTCACTATATGGCAACAAGTGCTCGATTACAATGATGAGGTTGGCTGTTTCGCTATGCGATTGGCCGTATGACTAGAACGTGCCTCAAGGGCTGCTCCACGCCGGGCTTATAAAGGCGCCTGGCGTGGGCTACACGTTGGTACCGGAGCGGATACAACTTGGAGTCCTAGACTAAGTCCTATGCGTGTACGTCAAGGTAACCCGCCATGGGCCGTCTCCGGATCCGCCATGGGCCTGTCGTCAGTAATCCGCCATGGGTCTGTCTAAGGATCCGCCATAAGCGCCTGCGTCCAGTACCGCCGTGGCAACTTTAGCAACTGGGCCGCCCGGTATGGCGAATCCGCCATACCACCCCTGATGGGCCACACTGGCTTGCTGATTTAGGACTACATCACTGGTATACCTATTTGGTATATCCCCAACGGGGAATCTACTGGTAATTAAGGTACTCCTTTTAATAGAGTACTGGAGCAAAGAATTAACACTCAGTGAACACATGTGATCCTCACATCACAGCCATCCCCTCCGGTTATCCCAATTGCTGTCACTTTGGGGCCTCGGGGTCCGGACAATGATATGTGTAAACAACTTGCAGGTAAGATCATAAACAACAATTATCATCATAAAATAATAACAAGTTCAGATCTGAGATCATGGCACTCGGGCCCAAAGTGACAAGCATTAAGCACAACAAGTTGTAAAAATTTCATAAGCACTAATAATAGATACTAGGCACTATGCCCTAATAATCTCATAGCAATTACATGAATGATCTCATCCAATCCCTACCATCCCCTTTGCCTACAGCGGGAATTACTCACACATGGATGGGGGAATCATGGATGGTTGATGGAGAGACATCGGTGATGATGATGATGAAGATCTCATCCAAATCCTCATCCCGGCAGGGTGCCAGAATGGAGTTTCTGGTTCCGAATCATAGTTTCTGATGGTGGCGGTGCAACGGAACTCTATCTGGGAAAAACACCAAACCCCCAATATTTTCAAGTCAGAGGGTATATGTAGGCGGAAGGAGGGCTCGAGGAGATGGCTGGGGCGGCCACACCACCCCCTGGCGCGGCCAGGCCTGGGCCGTGCCACCATGTGGTGTGGCGCCCTCCTGGCCCCTCTCCGTCTCTTATTCTGGCTCCGTGGGTCTTCTGGTAAAATAGGATTTTTGCAATATTTTCCGGGATTTTTCCTGAAAGTTGGATTTCTACACAAAAACAAGACACCAGGGCAATTCTGCTGAAAACAATGTTAGTCTATGTTAGTTGTATTCAAAACACACAATATAGAGGAGTAACAACAGCAAAAGTGTTCGGGAAAGTAGATACGTTTTGGACGTATCAATAATCTGTTGCTTGCAACTTAATACCCAAGGGTTGTTCGGATGATATCATGTGGGTGGATTATTAGTCATAGATGCAGTTGAATTACGGTCTATGTATTATGTTGTAATGCCCAAGTGAATCTCATAGTGATCTTCATGACATGTACATGCATTGTTATGCATTCTTTATTTTGTCAATTGCCCAACTGTAATTTGTTCACCCAGCATGTTATTTATCTTTATGGAGAGACACCTCTAGTGAACTGTGGACCCCGGTCCATTCTTTTACATTTATATTACCATCTACTGCAAACACTATTTACTTTCCGCAAGCATTATTTTACTTCACCGCAAACAAACATCTTTTTCCATACTATACGTCTAATCCTTTGTTTTCAGCAAACCGGTGAGATTGACAACCTCATTGTAAGTTGGGGCAAAATAGTTTGGTTGTGTTGTGTGTAGGTTCCATGTTGCTGCTGGCACCGTCAACCATGCACCAGACTATTTTCTGGCGCCTTGCCAAAGTCAGCTAGCAACAACCTTCAGAAGTGGTTTCTTTCTCCAACTGGTTGATTAAACCTTGGTTTCATACTAAGGGAAAACTTACTACTGTGCTCATCATACCTTCCTCTTGGGGTTTCCCAACTGGTCCTTTGAGACATCAAGATTGTTGTCTGGCGCCATTGCCGGGGATTGAAGAAGACTAAGCTCCCACATCAACTAGGCGCCGTCAAGGACTGAGGCAGTAATGAGGGATTGCTGTAAGTTTTTAAAAGCAGTATCATGAATTTTTGTCCAATGGAAGTTTCCTTTCTTCCGCAAATCGTGTAGTGGACAACAAATAATGCCAAAATGTTTGATAAAATGCCTATAGTAACCAGCCAAGCCCAAGAAACTTCTCAGCTGAGTGACTGACTGTGGTGTTTCCGAATCTGCAATAGCACTGATTTTCTCAGGGTCAGTGGACACTCCTGCTGAAATTACATGGCCAAGGTATTTTACATGGCTCACCCAAAAAACACATTTGCTCATCTTAGCTGCTAATTGGTTTTGCCTCAAAAGTGATAATGCAATATGCAGGTGTTGCAAGTGTTCTTCCATGGTTTGGCTGTAGACAAGTATGTCATCAAAGAAAACCAGGATAAATTTCCTCAAGTGGTCAGAGAATAAGTCATTCATTAAAGAATGAAATGTAGCTAGTGCATTGGACAGACCTAATGGCATTACTACATACTCAAAATGGCCAAAGTATGTTTTTGAAAGATGTTTTATGAATGTCATCTTCATGCATTCTGATTTGGTGATAATCTGAGCGAAGGTCCAGTTTGGAGAAGATTTGAGCTCCATGGAGCTCATCCAGAAGATCTTCTATCACAGGCACAGGAAATTTGTTCTTGATGGTCTTTGCATTGAGCTTTCGGAAGTCAATACAAAGTTGCCAGGAGATATCCTTCTTTTTGACCAAAAGAACTGGTGAAGCATAGGGACTGTGACTTGGTCTGATGAGTTTTGTTTCCAACAAATGTTTGATTTGTTTCTCCAACTCATCTTGAGCTTATGGAGCACTCTATAGGGTCTCATCTGAGGAGGATTAGTGTCTGGTATGAGTGGAATTCGATGGTCACAAGGCATAGAAGGTGGCAAATCAGTCGGCTCCTCAAATACATCACCATACTGTTCCAGAAGGAGAGCAATATCTTCATTTAGTTATTTGTTCTCTTTGTCTGACAGCTGAAGAGAGTGCAGCTGAATGATAAACCCAGTGGCACCTTTGTCCAGTAACTTGCATAATTTTTTAGGTTCAATATCCACAGTAGTTTCAGATGGAGATCATGTGGGCAACACAATGGTTGTGCCATCAGGATCTTACATGTGAAATTCTTGTTGCTTGAAGTGGAAGGCAACTAGGCTGTACTGAGAGATCCAGTCACACCCCAGCACTACATCATGTCCTGGTTGTGGAAGGGCTCTAAATTGGTGAGAGAACCGACGTTTACCAATAGAGAAAGAGCAGTCAGGAACAATAGAATGGGATGACACTGTCCCTCCTCCAGCAACCTGTACTTGTGTGTGGAGTGCAGGTAAGAGAGGACAATTCGCTTTCAAGGCAAAAGATTGATCGATGAAAGTTGATGTGCTACCAGAGTCCAAAAGAGCCATCGTGTGTTTGCCACCAATAGTTATGAGCATGCATGGTGTGTTTGTAGGAGTAGGATCATCAACTGCTTGCCCTGTAATTGACATCAGCTGGTTTGAATCTTGAAATTGTGCCTCAACATGTTGTTGTTGCTCTGTTGTCACTTCTTCCTCCTCTATGTGTTGCTCACTGGATTCAGCCTGCATCAAATGAATGGCCGGAATCTTAGCACATTTATGGCTATGAAACCATTTGTCACCATACCACCAGCAGTCACCAGGCTTCCTTGCTCGTTGTTGCTGAGCATGTGGTGGTGGGTTTTCCAACTTGGGCACTACATGTGGAGCAGGCAAAGCCTTGACAGTAGCTGGAGCTGGAAGTGCTTGAAATTTTTGGAATTGAGGCACATATGCATTGTATTGCTGTTTGGGCAAGTTGCTATGTTCCATGTCTTTGGCCAACCAGAATGCTAGAATGCTTCAGTTAGGGAACTAGGACAGAGTGGCCGTAATTGATACTTGATGCTATCTCACAAGCCATTGATGAAACAACAAACGAACCACCCCTATGAAAGTTTAGGGTTCTCTTCAGTTACAGTTGCCATGAGTTCCTCAAACTGATCTGCATATTCTATTACTGAGAGTGTGTTCTGCTTCAAATTGTTGAAACTCTCCACCAACTGATATGAACTGTGTGAAGAAAATCTCTGAATCAGCATCTGGAAAAATGCTGGCCAAGTAGGATTATTCTTGATAATCTTCAATCTACGGAGCCATACATCTTCTTTACCAACAATGTACAGTTGAGCCAACAAAAACTTGTACTCTTCAGGTGTAGCAGACATTTGGAAACACTTCTCGCATTGATAATCCATTCAACAGGGTTGCTTCCCTCAAACTTAGGAATGTCCAGGCAAGGCCCCTTAGTGATGTTCTTCATGTGAATTGATTTCTCATGTCCTGCTCATAGTCCTTGGTGTACTTGTTCCATGAATTACGCTGGCCTGATTGCGGCTGCTCAGTGCGTGCATGCTGGTCTTGTTCGGTTTTGTCAGTTTGTTATTGTGATGGTCCTACTTGATGGTGCCCAAAAGCTAGAGGAGCAGATCCGCGAGTAGCAAGGAGATTCTGTTGGTACAAGCAGGAGAGTTCCTATTCCCCAACATACCGACGCCTGAGAGCTTCAACTTCGAGTCATTTCTGTTGCAAGGTTGCTTGATCTGCAGGACTCGAGCTGTGCTGAAACTGCGTGTCATCGAGAGGTCGCGCTGATGTAGACTGAACTGTCTATTTCCTAGAGGTGAGACATAGCGATTGAAGCGCTTGCGCCATGGCCGTCATCTGGAGGCCCAGATCATCTACTGCATGTTGCATACCATCGAATGACTGATTAAATTGATCTTGTTTTGAACTTAGAGTTTGTGTTGATTATCTTCACCATCTTGCTTGAGCAGTTGCAACTCATGGAGGTGTTCGTCGCCTTCGACCAATGTGGATTTTGGCATGCTAATGTTCCTGAAGGAATCAAGAGGGAATTTTACACCACCGAAACGGAAACCGGACTCAACTCACCAGGATCTACCGCCACCGACACCGCCACCAGCGCCGCCCCCTCCAAGTACACGGATCGAGATGGATATCGGGATTTTACCACGAGGAAAAAGTTCACCCGCAACCAAATCTGAGATCCCGATCTGTACACAAACAGTGCCACTGCCACCAAGCCGCCACTGGAAATCAGATCACGCCGCCGTCGCGAGAAGGGAGGGTGAGGAGGGATTTACGAGAGATCCCAACCTCCCCAGCTCCATATCTCGATCCACCGCTAAGAATTTGTTGGTCTCTGATACCACTTTTCAAGCCCTCGATGGGGATTTGACCAAAACAAACAGCAATTCACAGGAATTCAAAGTAATTTGAGAGTAAGAAGGAGCCTCGTTAAGGATCGAGGTCTGGTGTATTGTTTCATTGTATGAGTTTTTTGCTTGCAGAGCAATTCAGATAGATGATAGATGAGAGACGGCTACAACCCAGCCTCCTTGTAGGCATACGACAGCTATAGCTGTAACTAGATAACAGTAATTAAGAAACAACTAATGGTAAAGATATGTGACGGTGATACATCCTGACCGTTAAGCATAGGGTGACCACCCAGAGCGATGGTAACCATTCGATGTGAAGTAGCTCTTGCTTGGGCCTGACAGATGCCCCTTCGGCCTTGGACAACGACAACGCAAATTCGCCCCCATGAGATTCTCCGCAAGTTGTAGCAATATCTCCCCCAGGAGGTCCAAATACGATTGCTGCCCTCTCCTTGTCATCCCCACGATGACAAAGAAGAAGAGCAGAATCCAGAGCAAGAACTCCCAGATCCACCATCCATGGTGGATGAACGAGCTTATTCATCGGGGAGGTAGAGGTTTCGCCACATACATCATGGTCCTCCAACCTCTGGAGCGTGGCATCTAGCAGCACCACCACCCACCACCGGAGGCCGCTCGAAAGCTCCGGCAGCGAAGTCCCCATCGGCAAAGTGCCAAACGCCATGGGGGCAACCCTAGACTCCTAGAAATCCTAGACCTAGACTACAACTATACACAGGGAGGGTCCCTCACCCAATCTCATCGCCGACTATCGCCGGAGAGGAGAGGGGAGGGGCCAAATGGCCCGGATCTGGTGGAGAAAGGAAGAGAGCTAGGAGGGAGGTCGGGGGCAGAAGACATTAGGAACACGTGGGAATCAATCACACTTTTTTTGAACGGTGATGGGTCTCGAAGGACCCAGAAACTGCTTCATTATGACCACATCGGTACACAATTATAGGAAGGCCCCTAGAAAAAAGGAAATTACAACCCAGTCCAGTAAAAGTGTAAAAAGGACCCAGAACAAAGCGCAAAACGCGATCAGGTCTATCTGGCCTCCACCAAGCCACTGATTTAGTCGTTGCGCACCAATCACCGCACCACCACCGGGGAACTGGGCCACTTGGGGTGGCGCGGCGAGTAGAAGCCTATGCAGCGTTGAAGCATTGGAGGCACCCATACGGTCCGGACGGGGGGACGGAAACAAGCCGCCTAGGCCGCCGAAGATGAGCTCCAGAAGACGAACAAGACCTCCACGTCCGTCCTTGCAGCCCCAGATCCTGGCTCAGCCATTGAGCTAGAGGAAGCTAAAGAGAAGAGACTCGGTGGTCCGAGGAACAGCACCGGCCCAGAGTAGCCAAAAACGACGCTGCCATGCTCAAGCCTCCCCCACCCCCCCCCCCCCCGCCACCACAGCCGGCCGAGAAGAAGAAGCAAACCACAGTGACGCCACACCACTCCTCTCCCCCGCCGCCACGTCCAACCAAGAGAGGCAGAGCAGCCGAAGAACCAGGCACCCGAGGTCGGCTCCTACAGATCATACGACACTTATTTGAAGGCGCCCACCCGCCGCCGGTAGATCGACAACTCCCAGCAGCGGAGCACGGCGAAGGCCTGCACGGAAGGTCATCCGATGCTGCGTCGGACCACCTCTGGGGACGCGCCCTGCAGCGAAGAGCTCGAGGCCGCCGGAGATCTCCACTCCCCTCACCACCACGGCCAGCCGGAGGGGAAATCAGGGGCGACAACGAGAGCGACAAAGCTACACAAATCTTATTGGGAGGGGTGGAGCTGGAGGTCACCGGCGCCAAGACGACGTCGACGAGACATAGCACCCACCGACGGAACAGATCTGGGTGCTTCGATAGCCCCCTTGCGGTATGGGGCCAAACTCTGGCAACCACCGACACTACCTAAACCTAACCTATTGACGCTGGAACTCCCCACAGCCGCTCACCGCCGGCATCGCCGTCGAGAGCGGCCTCGGTTCGGCCGGCATGCTCTAGAAGCCTCTCAGGTTACTATAGCGATGAGAGAGAGTGGGGAGGAGAGAATGATCGCTCTTTATTTTGGCTCTCATGTATCTCAGTATCTGCTCCTTGCATAGGTATGATTTTTCGACAATGGGCTTTTTTTATTACTTAAAGAGTCTTAAGTAGCATTTGCATAGGTATGATATATACTCCGCATGATTCTGCTTGGCGAGTTCATCACGAGAGTCGTAGTACTTTCACCCCTCCCCGCGTCCCCTCTCGCCATCTCCCCAGGGCGACGGGGCGCACTCCATCTCCGGCCACTCCCCCTCCCCCGCCCTCCACCCCTCCCCCCGTCGCCGTCGCCGGTAGGGGTCGCTGGGCGAAGCCCGGGCGACGCCGGCGGCCTTGCCTCTCCCCATGCCTGGAGAGTGGGTCGGGGCCTACCTCTCCCTGGTGGTGGTGTTCTTCGGGAGACGATGGTCCGGCGCGGCTGGGGGTTGCTGTTATGATGGCGTCACTGCGACGGGGCTCCCGGGATGCGAGGTGCTCGCCGGCTGCTCCCTGGCCTTGATCTGGGCAAGCCCCAGATGGGCTCGGGCGGGCTCTAGATGGGCCTGGGCGGGCTAGGCGCCTGTGTCCCGCGGAGCTCCCTGGAGACGAAGCTGACTGGAGCATGATGCTGGGATGGTGGCGATGGCGGCCGCCTGTTGCAGCGTGGTGGCAGGCTTTGCGGATCCGATTTGGACCCGACCAGACCCTCTTGGGATTGGTCTGCCTCCGCGGGAGCTTTACGGGCTCCCTAGGCCCGGCCGAACCCAACTAGGACTGGGGTGCCTGCTGCCGTGTCCGGTCGACTACCGCCGGCGGTGGAGGTTGTTCCCTCCCGTGGCCGTTGTCCAGCCGGCCTTGATTCATGCTTCCTTTCGCTTCCATCTTATGGTCTCGTGACGGTAGCTTCGGAGAGATGACGATGGCGGCTTCTTGATTGTGGTGGCGCATGCTAGCGGGCGGCAAGTTTGGTGGTGGCGAGGTGGAAGCCTCATGGGGCTCCTTTCCATCGGATCGCCTACGGGTTGTGGATGGGGTTTTTTCGGGAGAAATCCTTGTCGGCTTGCTCTACACCAACGCGGTGCCGCTTGCGGGTGGCACCACTCCTTCTTGAAGGGCGTCGTGGCTACCTTATGTCCACTTCCCTAGGTGTGCCGGGGGAAACCCTAGGACCAGATGGTTCGGGCAACAGCGATTCGCCCCCTTCTTGAAGGTGTTGCTTGGTACTTGACGATTCGGTGATAGTAGCGGGGTGGTACACTGTCGGAGGGCGCAGCGGTTGCGGGTTGCCGTCGTTTAGTCGATCCACTTTTGTCTCCATTTTGTTTCTTTTTTGGGCATGTTTTTGTTGTTGCCCCAGCACTTTTTTCTTTTCGCGACTCGCGTTGCTTGTATCGTATGGTTGCTATATTAATATAGCGGGGCGACAGCCTGTTTCGAGGATATATACTCCGCATATAGGTAATGGGCTTTTATTGCATAGGTATGATATATACTCCGTATATAATTTTATCTCTCGTCTTCTCTTTTGTTCTTTTGTCAGCGTGTATAACCATTACAATCAGGATGAGTTATCCAGGCAGACAACTTACAAAACACGGTTTGCGCCAACTCATTTTGCATCCTGTTCTAGCCTTATGGTAGTTTCATATACTTTCATCTTATGGTTGGCCTGCCGGCAAGCTTTTATATGAACTTGGTCCGTCGAGCACATATATGCATGCAATACTTTTGACACATTTTTATTTTATATGTTAAGTAGCAGAAATTTCTTATTCGGTGATGTTATCATCATAACAAAAAAAACTAATAGTGTGATATTATCCCACTGTTAAAATAAGAATATTCTCATTGTTGGCGCTTTTTCTGATACACATGTATATAGATGCCTTTGAGTGTGTAGGTTCACTTATTTTTGCTTCCAACCTATACACTAAAATATATCTAGATACATTGTGTTAGAGAAAGGCTAAAATATCTTATATTTTGGAATGGAGGAAGTACAATACAAGGTAACTTTCTCACAGTTGGCATTTCAGTAAGTTCCCATATGGGCTTGGTCTGTCATATAACTGTAGAGATAAGTATATTATGCAAAACTATGATTTATTCACATTAATCTTTCCGGTGAGTCCTCATGGGCTTGGTCTGTTGTAGGGCTGTAGACTCTCTAAACAAAATATTCACAGGCAAGGTTATTGGCCTGAGGATAGTTGCTCATAAAGTATTCCCTAATATTTTGTTCAACAATGCTATACACACGACGATTTATGTCCGATACCTGTAAGACAACTCATGGGAGCCATTCATTTCACCGGCTGCATGCAGCATCATCGTGGGATCAACTCCGGTCCGATGGTTTGCACTATCATACGAGGATCGTACACAAAACGCCGTACGCGGAGCACTTTCGTATTTTGTTTTAGAACTTAGGCTCATGCAGATGATTGGCTAATTCACATCTATGAATCAGATACTAGTGAACTGGTTAATCAAGTATTCAGACACCAATTAGGATCTTACATGTCATCCCCATGGCTGGCAATCAGGATCTTCTCTAAATGGTTATCCCTTTTAATATATTAGCATCTCTGCATAAGCTCTAGGTTGGGATCATTTCTTTTAATAATATTGGTTCAATCTTGTAGAAAATTGTGTGCATTTGTAGAAGCAAAAAATGGAAACTAAAACAAATTGTTGACTAGGGTTAGTTGCATTAGCAATTTATAAACATCGGGGAGACGTTTCCTTTTTTTGCTTGGGGTTCAAAAGGTTTCTTTATATAAATACCCATCCACCCTGCTTATAGTCCGGTGGCTCTGTTATGTTTTCATAAGAAAAAGCAACAAGACGGTATTGATTCCTTGAAGATATTAAGTAAGCAAAGTACTGTAGGAGTTATTGCGATCTTGTGCCTTAAAGTGACTCCAATATGCAAAATACGGGTACTGAAGCAAATGTAGAGTCCTCCACCGACAACCACGTAACATCAAAGCGAGAGGGTGATAAAAGATGCAATATATATTTGCTCTCCTCGAAGGGAGGTAAAAAATGTAGGGTAGGGAGTTCTCACTCATTACGAAAATGATCACACCAAACTTGGGAACTAATGCCGCCTTTTATGTTTTGAAGTAAGATGATGTAATTCTTCTGGACGATCTAGTAGGAAGTTTGGAATAGAAGCTTAGAAGGATCTTCTAATCTATTGACCGGAACTTACCTATCGACCTGAACATGTCCCCGTATGGATCTCCAACTAAAGGAAGACCTAACATTACAACCATGTCCAGTTCACACACGGAAATAAAAAAGTACTCCTATTAGTCCATGGATCCCATCTTTCGAGTGATGAACTTACTAATGAAGAGTAGATTAAATATAGACAGTAATGACCCCATACTTGAAGTTTCTGCTTTTCTCTTCTCCTTTTGAACAAAAAATGATGATTTTCAATACAACTTTCCCAGCCAACATAGACTTTAGGACAAAAACTAATGTGTATGATCTTCGCAACTTAGACCTTTCTCTGCTGAATGAGGATTTTCAGAAGCCCATTCCCGTGGGTGCTCTAATCTGAGCCATTCACCTACGCTCCATCATATACGCCACTTTGTTTTCTAGCAAAATCTATCAAAATATGAGATTACCTCGGGGGATAGAGCCGTAATCCGCGAAATTTTCGCTTGGGCGACCATGGAATGGACATGTGTAAGCTTACCACCACATTTGCTGATCATGACCTACAGAATCAGCTGGTTTGGTTAAAATCTCAAGATGGGATCATTTTTACCTAAGGTTCCTGAGGAGGATGGATCAGAATAGGCCATTTTTACAGTACCCAGTACTCTAAAATCATGTGATGGACTACCAGCCAAATCAAGCCGTTCATGATGGAAGGACATTTTAGACTTTTTACTAAACCACAGATCGGTCAACTAGAAAAAAATAGATCAACTCTATCGTCTCTTCCCTGCCTCGCAGGACGCCGCCGCATCGTATCTTCCCTGCCTCGCAGGACGCCGCCGTGGGTCGAGCTGCCCCGCCCCACGCCGCCTCCCTCGTCTCCTCCCCGCCGTGGGTCGACCTCTCCCTGCCCCGCCCCACGCCGCCTGCCGTCGCATCCTCCCTGCCTCGCTGGACGCCGCCGCGGGTAGACTCCTCCTTGCCCCGCCCCACGCCGCCGCAGGTTGAGCACTCGCTGGTCCGCACTACGCCGCCGCAGGCCATCCTCCGAGGGCCAGATGCGCGAGCCATCTCCCTGTCGGTCGTGTTGTCCCGTTCCCGGACGCGGATTCTTCGCCTTTGACTCTCGTCTCGAGCCTCGAGGGTCTCCGCTTGTGCGTCGTCCCGTCAGAAATTCTTACAGGTTCGTTGCCCTTTGATTAGACATGATTACCAGATCATTTAGTTCGGTACTAGTATACCGAATTAGTCCGTTTCCCAATGCTTTGTATAGATCCTAGCTGATTGACTTGTTTCTTCTAGTATACCGAATTATGTCTGGTTCAGCTCTAATTCGGCTCTCAAATTTAAATGAAAAAAAAATCGCTGAATGTGGAAAAGGTGTACTGTGTTATGATTGGTAATTCTGGGAATCTATCAAGTACATCGGTATTGTCTGTTATGATTCTTCACTTGTTATCTCGGCCAAATAAAAGTAGTCTTTAATTGTCCACGCCTTACCATTATTCACTGTTACATATTATGAGGTTTCTCATTTTAGTAAGAGCCAATTGCAACACTTGATGTTTCATATTTTTCAATTTATGTGTTGTTTTCTTCGTTAGGCTAGAATTTCTTGCTGAGCGTCTCTGGTATCATATCTAGTTTTGCATCAAATGTATATTGTGGGATAGAAAGTCAAGGAAAATATATGACCTCATGGATAGTTGCTGCGCTTTATTCTAATTTAAGCAGACATGACATACATATGTACTAAATATGATGGTTTGATAATGGCAGGTTTTCAGGGTGGATGCTTCTGGTGAATCTTAGGCCACATTCATGAACTTACTATCTATTTCAATTTGTATTACAGGAGATGAAAAGGGTGGAGACGTTGTTTGATCTGCAATATTAAGGTTGTTCCATCATCTACAGAGCCGAGATATGAGTTTATACGGTTAACACAATTATTTATAATTTTACAAGGATTATCATTTGCTGTCTAGGATGATGGCATCTCCAACAGTGCAGATATCAGCCAGCTTTTGCTGTCCCGTGACCTTAGAGTTCTCATCTTGATTTTATCATGCTTGCAAGCATCAACCAGTGCATGCTTCTATGAGCCTATGCAGTATTGTTGCTACCATAATTTTTGTTGCTCTCCTTTCTACATACGACATGTGTTGATGTGATTGTTCTGTAGAGTGGCCTAGTTATTTTCTTTTGTAGCTGCCATGATATTTGGCTATGTTTTGGAACCTTATTTCAGTTAGCTAGCATAATTAGAGCCTTCATTTTAGTTTTACATCCTCACCGAAAGTTTACTGATATTAAGCTAATAATTGCAGTCTTCACAGCTTGGAGATCAATTAAACCAGACCTGTCAAAGCACTGGGAAGATCGAAACAGCTATGTATTGGCCTTTGCATTTGAAGAGAGCAATGAGAAGCATAGAAACTGTGGGCTTATTTTACCTGAATCAACTCCTGGCGATTATCTTAGAAGTTCTTTGATGTTCCTCTGCTCTCATTTTTAGAGTTCTAGGCATGACGCTGTAAACTTTTTTGTTCATCGTATAGATATACTTTCACGGCATCAAGATGTCGATGTTCTTGCTCTATGTATGTGCTGGTATGTAACTTAGGATATATATGTTGAGAAATCCTAGCTATGAAAACGTTGGCATGTATTTTCGTTCAGTCAAGCTTATGGACAAAGATGATATTTTATGGACAAAGTATATTGCCTGTTTGTTCGACCTTCAGCCTGTGTGTTTGCACTAAATTAATATTGTGACACATCACACTAGGAGTGTTGTCAATAATACAGCAGTGTAACAGTTTTATTTCAATACTTCATATCTATACAGTGGTGATCAATATTCTAGCAATATATATTATAACCATGAACCACAAAAGTTTTAAATATTTCCTATACTTGCATTCCTGCTCATGACGTCCGTTGACGTCTGATGTTTCATGAACTATGTGCTTCTCTCTGTAAACAAACAACTCTGAGCATAGACTGTCAATTTTGGACTCGGTACAACTTCTTGTTCCTTCTTGTCCAGAATATTGATCTTGGAAGCCGGCGTATATTGCATACTACTGTCCAAACCCGTCGCCGTTGTGCAGTACTTGACCATATCCTCGGCATACTTGTTGAGAAGGTCTTCCTGGATGGACAAACCGCAACCCTGCATATAGGAAAATAAGTGCGTAGTTATTTCATACAGAATTTTTTTAACTTTCTGTGGAGTATGTCTATTTAGTTTCATGTTGCCCATGATCAATGGTCAGGGTTCGATTTGGTACTGGTACTGAGAGTGATCGATGGCTACACATGCTAATAATCACAAATTTAGTTTCATGTTGCCTCAAAATTTATAGAAGCTTTAACAATCATGAATTGGTAACTTATCAAATATCAGGAGAGGTTACGATCACATAAACTGATCGCATCCGGCTTATCATCACGCAAATACACTATGATTATATCAGGTATTTGCACTGTTGCTTGGTACAGTGTCATAAATTGGACACAGCAATCTGCAGTCCACAACTTAATACCAATCATGAATTGGATGGAACAAAGGAAGGGACATTTCGCTATTTTGATGCAACAGTATAATGATGCAATACACATATAGATGGCTGAAAATAAAATTTACTTCAAACTTCATTCATGGAGCTCCCTTGTTCAAACTAGAAAGAAGTTTTATTGTGGTTAAGTGCTATAACACAATTCACTCATGTTGTACCAACCACCTACCACATGAAATCAGAAACTGGCCATTACAGCAATTCTAAATCCGTAGCTACGCAATTAACAGGAAGCAATCCATCGCATAAAAAAAGAGTAAGGTATAGGGATGTTCTCACTTGCTGCACTCCAGCGGCATACGGTTCTGGTCGTACTACTGAAGCAGCGCGGATCCGTTGATGGAGGCGACCACCTGGCCGCCACGGCCACTTCTACTTTCCCCAAACATCGCCCCCGCTGTTTAAGTCAACCAGAAAAAGATATACATAAGTACTTAAAATGCAATTTCAGATCAGGAACTTCCATCTTCTACTTGGTTACTACAGCTCTTATTATTTCCAAGTCACCGTTCTCTCATAGTTTTTGTATAGTTCCTGCTCAAAAGATCAATTAAGAGTTCCTGATGTGATACATGTCTTTGCCCAAGTGGTAGTATCAGCGAATGACAATGATGAAGTCAAAACAACTACTATTGGCAAGGCGGTTTCTCATTTGATATCCGTCTATGGACAGCAGATGTCGCCTAAAATAAAAGGAATATTTGGTAACTTCGTATACTACTCACACCATACATAAACACATGGATTTATATAAAAACTTGGTGTGTTAGCCCAGAATCAAACTTTGTCTTCTAACTGGCTATAGATATGAACATAACGTGCATCTTGATTAAATTCCATCATATACGCTCCATCATATACGCCACTTTGTTTTCTAGCAAAATCTATCAAAATATGAGATTACCTCGGGGGATAGAGCCGTAATCTGCGAAATTTTCGCTTGGGCGACCATGGAATGGACATGTGTAAGCTTACCACCACATTTGCTGATCATGACCTACAGAATCAGCTGGTTTGGTTAAAATCTCAAGATGGGATCATTTTTACCTAAAGTTCCTGAGGAGGATGGATCAGAATATCAATTTGAGATTTGAAGTCTAGCTTCTTCTCTATGCACAGCACAATACGTGTTCCTTCCCCGAGCTTACTTGGAGGTAGGCAGACCACATAAAAAAAGTACTTTTGAGCAACCATGTAGTTAGGTGATAACTACAGATATAAGTGCTCATTATAGACAGGGACCCCCTATCAATAGTCTGCATTTATTTTGTTGGACAAACGAACAAACGATTAATTAAGTTTGGACAGATCACAACTGTGACATACATATATATTCCTTGATCAATTATTACCAATGTAGACCACATGCCTACTCAAATACTACTAACTTCTGTTTTCCTGCTCGCAGGTGGTACAAGCACCTCATTGATCACATTCTCCAGAGTTACCCAAGAGGGCCCACCTGGCAGTGCAGCCACGGCTGCCTTTTTCTTCCATTCCATTGCCATTCTCTTCATCTCCATTCCCTTGTGCCCTTCCATCATCTCCATGATGGCCGCCTTCACCTCATTTCTCTCGACGTTGCCACTGATCTCCAAGCCGATGTGCCACTCGGAGCAAACGTACCTCCTGTTCGTGTACTGATCTGCGCCGGACGGCCAGCACAACATCGGCACCCCAGCGCTGATGCTCTCCAAAACAGAGTTCCACCCACAGTGCGTCAGGAACGCGCCAATGGCCTCGTGCTGAAGCACCGCCTCCTGCGGACACCAGCTCGTCACGTGGCTCCTGTCCTTGGTCTCCTCCAAGAACTCCGGTGGCAACACAGGAGCAGGGTCGGCGGCGCCATTATTCAGTTGGTCATTTCTGATCACCCAGATGAACTCTTTTTTACTGTTTGCCAAACCCCACGCGAACTCTACCAGTTCTTCCTTCGTCAGCGTTGCTATGCTTCCGAAGCTCACATACACCACTGAGTTTGACCGCTTGCCCTTGAGCCACTCTAGGCAAGTGTCATTCTCCTTGGAAAGATTTGATTCCAACGTGTCAATGGCCATGCTGCCAGGGACGTGACACAGGAGGAGCGGCAATGGCCCGACCGCGTAGATTGGTGGCAGGATGGTGGACATCGCAGCAATCACCTCCCGCTCGAGCTCGTCGAAGGTGTGAAAGATGATGGCGGATGGAGTGGTCCTGTGGCACGCCATTGAGCGCAGGAAGACTTTAAGCACGGCATCTTCGGAGTCCGTGGTGCGGATGAAGCTCGGAAAATCTCTTAGCCGAATGTCCTTGGGCATCCCCGGCACCCAGTCCAGGACCGTGTCGTCCAGGTATCCATTCCTTAGGTGCTCAGCCTCTGTTTTCAAAGCAAGCACTCAAGGTAACTAGTAAGTAAACAATGATCGCAACCTCAAAAATAATTGGATCGCAAAGAAAAAGAACCTGAGAAATATATTTTCGTGGTACTCAAGAATAGCAAATCCATTGTGGGGATTAAAGCTGATTTTCATGGCAAAACAACTATAGATTAATCGATGGGTATATAAATCTTGGTTTACCTTTGAGGGGAACAATGCCCATATCGACAAGCGGCTGGCATTGCTGGCACGCCATGAAGGCGCATGCACTCGTTGTCCAGAGGGTGACACAGGGAATGCCCATCTCCTTGGCCGCATACAAGATGTGCTCGATGTCAGAGATGACGCAGGACACAGGCGGGAGATCCCGTACGAGGTTCCTGAAGTGCGGGATCAGGGACTCCATGGAGCATAGTAGGGCAGGCATGTCTTGCGACGCGTCTACCTCGGACGGGGGCAGGCCGTCCGGGACAGCGGCGTACTGGAACCCAGGGATCCCCGTGAGCGCGCCGGGGCCGTGCGAGCGGAGGAGGCGACGGCGGTTGTGGTCGGTGTGGACAAAGGTCACCTGAAATCCATGGCAATGGTGGAGGAGCTTGGCTAGCTGGAGTGCCGGCTTGATGTGGCCCTGAGCTGGGAAAGGGAAGAACACTGCATGAGGCCTCTGTTCAGCGATCACCATGGCCGCACCAGTAGAGGTGTTTAGCAGCAATACTGATTCACCACATTTTCCTACAACATAATAGAGCTAGAGGGCATATATGAGTTATGACGATACTTTTTTTTGACAATAGTTATGACGATACTTACCCGCATTAAAGTGGTAAAGCTACCGCGAACTCACTCATTTGATCTGTACCGTGGGATCCAAATGGGGAAGACATGATCATATCTCACTCTCTCACTTGCTTGTTTTCTCTCTCAGAACTCAGAAGTCGAACACTGTATCCTCTCGTTCCTGTCAACCATCGTCCCAATCATGTCCTTCCTCCCAACACTAGGCTTTCAGGGTTTGTAGTTTTGAAAAACCCCTTTCAGGGAGCAGAAACGCTGTGTCCTTCTTGTTGGAATTTGGCTGTGGGCTTTGGTCCATGGCCCAATACAAATTCTGAAATTCTCATGGCCCATTCATGCATAGCAAGGGGTGGCAGCCAAAGTTTAGTCCCACCTTGCTAGTTTGAGGGGAGTTGCACCAATATATATAGTGGGGTGTTCTACTACCTCCTAAAGTGAGAGTAGAGGAGTGGCTTACACGCGCGCTCCTCCTCCTCCGCCGCCCGCCTCGCCTCGTCACGACGCGCGCGCGCCGCGGTTTGCGGAATTGTGCCGAGCTTACTTATCTTTTTGCTGTTCGGAATTGCTGCCCCACGTCTTACCCGACCGGTGCCTACTGACGGCATCACGTCGACCGACGACTCCTTCCCCGACGAGGACTTCTTCCCGGACATCAGCGCCCTCTACATCAACGACATGGCCGACGACACTGGTGCCAACGCGAACGCGAACGCGAATCCTCCTGCAGCACCGTATGCAATCTGCTCCTATCTTTTTCAGTTTCTGTTACAGTTTCTTGTACTAGCGTTTGGAGTAGATGTGATCTCTTTATCTGTGTTAGATTTGATCTGTTCGTCTATTCTGCTAGTATGCATGATTACGTTAATTCCTACAATTATCATCATGTTTTATTATTGGTTATTTCGAATTAAATCTTATGGTAAATTGCTTATATATTCAACAATCCAAAAACCTGATTATAGGCAATTGAGTCCAACTGGTTTGGCCGCGGCTACCAGGCCGCCTCCCTTTGATGGTGTCCATTATAAGAGATGGCGCACGAGAGCAGTTCTATGGTTGAAAAACCTAGGCTGCTATAGCGCCACTCTTGGCAGACCTGAGGGAGATCTTTCTCCTGCTCAGGAGGAAGCTTTTCAGAAAGTCGACACCATGTTTATGGGGGCTTTGTTCAACATTCTTGGTGACAACATTGTTGACACCTATATGTCATTTGATAATGGCAAGGATGCGTGGGATGCGCTGGAAGCCAAGTTTGGTGTTTCTGACGCTGGCACTGAGCTGTATATCATGGAACAATTCTATGATTATAAGATGACTGATGACCGTCCCATTGTGGAGCAGGCTCATGAGATACAGTCTCTTGCCAAAGAACTCGAGCAGTTCAAGTGTACCTTACCGGACAAGTTTGTGGCCGGTGGCATTATTGCCAAGCTTCCTCCTTCATGGAGGAACTTTGCTACTTCTCTGAAACATAAGAGACAGGAGTTTTCCGTTTCGGATCTCATTGGTTCTCTTCATGTTGAGGAAAAGGCGAGAGCAAAGGATACACGTGTTCGAGGTTTCGATGGAAGCTCTAGTGCACATGTGGTGCAGAAAAATAACTTCCAGTCCCACAAGTCCAAGAATAAGAACAAATTTGAGGGCAGGGGAAAGTTTGACGGCAAGAACAAGGCCTCGCAGACTACCAACTTCAAGAAGAAGACTGAGTATAAGAAGAAAGGATCCTGCCATGTGTGTGGTGATCCGAATCATTGGGCTCCTAGCTGCCCTAAACGCTTTGATAAGCGTCCACATGGAAACGGCGGCAATTCTGCCAATGTTGTTGTTGGTGATACGGATATGAAGGATGCTGGGTACGGTATATTTCCTACCATCCTTTCAGTTTGTCATTCGCCTGAATGGTGGATAGACACCGGTGCCAATATACATGTATGTGCTGATATTTCCATGTTTTCTTCTTATCAGGTCGCACGGGCTGGCTCCGTGCTGATGGGAAACGGCTCACGTGCTTTTGTTCAAGGTGTTGGTACGGTAAATCTGAAGTTCACTTCGGGGAAGACCGTACAGCTGAAGAATGTGCAGCACGTTCCCTCCATCAATAAAAATCTCGTCAGCGGATCTCTTCTGTGTCGAGATGGTTTTAAGTTGGTTTTCGAGTCCAATAAAGTTGTAATATCTAAGTATGGACAATTTGTTGGGAAAGGCTATGAGTGCGGAGGCTTGTTCCGCCTTTCTTTGTCAGACTTATGCACTAAAGTTATTAATCATGTTTGCAATGATAATGAGTCCAATATTTGGCATTCACGACTTTATCATATTAACTTTGGTTGCATGACGCGGCTAGCCAACATGAGTTTAATTCCGGAATTTACTAATGTCAAGGGATCTAAGTGCCAAGTGTGTGTGCAAGCAAAGCAACCTCGCAAGTCTCACAAGACTGCGGAGGCAAGAGATTTGGCACCACTAGAGCTCATACATTCAGATCTTTGTGAGATGAATGGTGAGTTGACAAAAGGTGGAAAGAAATATTTCATGACATTAATTGATGACTCCACCAGATACTGTTATGTGTATCTTCTGAAATCTAAAGATGAAGCTTTGAACTACTTCAAAATCTATAAAGCTGAAGCAGAAAATCAACTTGATCGTAAGATCAAGCGGCTTAGGTCCGATCGTGGTGGAGAGTATTTTTCCAACGAATTTGATTCTTTTTGTGCGGAACATGGTATAATCCATGAGAGGACGCCTCCCTACTCACCTCAATCTAATGGGGTGGCTGAAAGAAAGAACCGTACTCTAACTGATTTGGTTAACGCCATGTTAGACACATCGGGTCTTTCCAAGGCATGGTGGGGGGAGGCGATCTTGACTGCGTGTCATGTCCTAAATCGTGTTCCCACTAAGAACAAAGAAATTACACCATTTGAGGAATGGGAAAAGAAGAGGTTAAAACTCTCTTACTTACGGACTTGGGGTTGTTTGGCAAAGGTAAACTTGCCGGTACCCAAGAAGCGAAAGCTTGGACCAAAAACCGTGGATTGTGTTCTTCTGGGATATGCGTTTCATAGCATTGGCTATAGATTTTTGATAGTAAAATCTGAAGTATCTGACATGCGTGTTGGTACTATTATGGAGTCGAATGATGCGACTTTCTTTGAGGACATCTTTCCAATGAAAGGTTCGTCTAGTTCATCAAATCAGGAGATGCCTAGTTCATCTAGTCAAGAATTATTTACAATTCCTGAACCCACCATTTCGATAGAACACTCTGATAATCCTGTGGAGGATAACAATAAAGCTCCTACTAGGAGTAAGAGACGGAGGACTGAAAAGACCTTTGGTGATGATTTTATTGTATACCTCGTGGATGACACTCCCACTTCTATTTCAGAAGCCTATGCATCTCAAGATGCTGACTACTGGAAAGAAGCCGTTCGCAGTGAGATGGATTCCATCTTGGCAAATGGAACTTGGGAAATTACTGATCGTCCTTATGGGTGCAAATCTGTAGGATGTAAGTGGGTGTTCAAGAAGAAGCTTAGACCTGACGGTACTATTGAGAAGTACAAGGCACGCCTTGTTGCTAAGGGTTATACCCAGAAAGAAGGAGAAGACTTCTTTGATACTTATTCACCCGTGGCCAGATTGACCACTATCAGAGTACTACTATCCCTGGATGCCTCGCATGGTCTTCTCGTTCATCAAATGGACGTTAAGACGGCTTTCCTAAATGGAGAGTTAGATGAGGAAATTTATATGGATCAGCCGGATGGGTTTGTAGTAGGTGGTCAAGAAGGAAAGGTGTGTAAGTTGCTGAAGTCTTTGTATGGTCTTAAGCAAGCACCTAAGCAGTGGCATGAGAAGTTTGAAAGAACCTTAACTGCTGCAGGCTTTGTTGTCAATGAAGCTGACAAGTGTGTGTACTATCGCCATGGTGGGGGCCAAGGAGTCATCTTATGTCTGTATGTTGATGATATACTGATATTCGGGACCAGTCTTGATGTTATCAAGGAGGTCAAAGACTTTCTATCTCATTGTTTTGAGATGAAAGATCTAGGAGTGGCTGATGTGATCTTGAACATCAAGCTACTGAAAGATGACGATGGTGGGATAACACTGCTTCAATCTCACTATGTGGAAAAGATCTTGAGTCGTTTTGGGTATAGCGACTGCAAGTCTTCTCCTACGCCATATGATCCTAGCATGTTGGTTCGAAAGAATCAGGGAGATCCTAAGGATGCTAAAGATCAGCTGAGATATTCTCAGATTATTGGCTCGCTTATGTATTTGGCCAGCGCTACGAGGCCTGACATCTCTTTTGCTGTTAGCAAGTTGAGTCGATTTGTGTCAAATCCTGGAGATGTTCATTGGCAGGCTCTTGAAAGGGTTTTGCGTTATTTGAGTGGCACTGCGAGCTATGGAGTTCACTACTCTGGGTATCCAAGGGTACTTGAAGGGTATAGTGACTCGAATTGGATTTCTGATGCTGATGAGACTAAGGCCACAAGTGGTTATGTGTTTACACTTGGTGGTGGTGCTGTTTCCTGGAAGTCTTGCAAGCAGACCATCTTCACGAGGTCAACTATGGAAGCAGAACTCACAGCATTAGACACAGCCACTGTTGAAGCAGAGTGGCTTCGAGAGCTCTTGATGGACTTGCCTGTGGTTGAAAAACCTATACCCGCAATTCCTATGAACTGTGATAATCAAACTGTGATCATCAAAGTAAACAGTTCTAAGGACAATATGAAGTCATCAAGACATGTGAAGAGGAGACTGAAATCTGTCAGGAAAATGAGAAACTCCGGAGTTATTGCGTTGGATTATATCCAAACATCTAAAAATCTGGCAGATCCCTTCACAAAGGGTCTATCACGCAATGTGATAGATAATGCATCGAGGGAGATGGGTTTGAGACCCACACTTTGAGTTGCCCACAGTGGTAACCCACTCTATGTGATCGGAGATCCCGTGAATTAGAGTTGGGAGACAAGCTGTTGGTCAGCTGGGAGGAGAGTATCCTTACATTATACTACCACTCCATATAGATGCAATACTCTCCTATTCTGCATGGCAGGTTGATATTTATCTTAATGTGTTCTAAGTGGCTTATTTATAGCAAAGATGTTGCCCTGCAGAACATCTTTTGAAGAACACACCTATATGAGTCTGACTGTCAAACGTCGCAGTCTATGGGAGTTGGGTGCTCTCTAATAAACTCATGAAAGGCCATGGAGTATGACGCATAAGCTCCAAACCGCGGGGAAGCCTTGCGGCAGCCTAGTATCGGTCTAGGCTTTGTGTGAAACTAGTGCGCACCAAACTTGTAGTTCAAGGCATAGTCCACTATTCAAGTTGCAATCTAGTGTAGCATGAAGTTCTAAGTGGAAGTTCAACTTAACAGTCTCCACCTTGCACCGGTATATAAACAATGTTCTGGAATTATTTGATGTGATGTGATGAGATATGCCAATGAGACTTTGTGGGGGATTGTTGGAATTTGGATGTGGGCTTTGGTCCATGGCCCAATACAAATTCTGAAATTCTCATGGCCCATTCATGCATAGCAAGGGGTGGCAGCCAAAGTTTAGTCCCACCTTGCTAGTTTGAGGGGAGTTGCACCAATATATATAGTGGGGTGTTCTACTACCTCCTAAAGTGAGAGTAGAGGAGTGGCTTGCACGCGCGCTCCTCCTCCTCCGCCGCCCGCCTCGCCTCGCCTCGCCTCGCCTCGCCTCGTCACGACGCGCGCGCGCGCCGCGGTTTGCGGAATTGTGCCTCGGTGCCGAGCTTACTTATCTTTTTGCTGTTCGGGAAAATTACTGCGCGAGTTATTTCTCTATCAGCCGTTTCCGGTTTTTCCGGATCGTGGGCTGTTACTAACTCGGACGTGAGCTGCGCCCCACGTCTTACCCGACCGGTGCTATATAAGCAGGCTTAGGCGCAAACCCTAATCACGATATATCACATCCCGTCTCTCGCCTCCAGAGCCTTGCGCCGCCGCTACACCTTCTCCATCCCCTCTTCCGGCGTGCACCGGACGACGGGACAGTAGGCCTCCGGAACCCCGCCTCTTGTGAACCTGTACGGGTGAGGGGCGATCAGGTTTTTGGGGAGCGCTTCTGCGCGACTACTGACGGCATCACGTCGACCGACGACTCCTTCCCCGACGAGGACTTCTTCCCGGACATCAGCGCCCTCTACATCAACGACATGGCCGACGACGCTGGTGCCAACGCGAACGCGAACGCGAATCCTCCTGCAGCACCGTATGCAATCTGCTCCTATCTTTTTCAGTTTCTGTTACAGTTTCTTGTACTAGCGTTTGGAGTAGATGTGATCTCTTTATCTGTGTTAGATTTGATCTGTTCGTCTATTCTGCTAGTATGCATGATTACGTTAATTCCTACAATTATCATCATGTTTTATTATTGGTTATTTCGAATTAAATCTTATGGTAAATTGCTTATATATTCAACACTTCTTTCTTTGTTTATTTTGATGGTTACCATTTCATTTGTTCATGTTCATCTTTAAAAAGAGATCCTATCTGGCAATGTGGAAACACATTGGCCGCTTAAATGGTAGTACAACTCCCCGTGTCATATATTAGTGCATATCTTTGTAGAAACTTAGTGTGATTAGAGACTAATGGCTGAATTATGTAATATTTGAAGTTTAACACACGGGTGGTCTATCAAGTTGTCGAGCATTTGCACATTTGTCACCTACTTAAAATAATGAAGTAATCGGGTCATTAAGTTGCAGAGATGCTCTCCGTTCATCAACTCGTCAGGGCAGCCGTTAAAATGCTGACGTCGCACTGTTAGGGAGCACGTGAGGCTGACGAGCAGCCTTTTTTTTTTCAAAAAATCAACTGCAAGTTATATCCTTCTCATTAGCACGTCTCTGACCACTCGTGTAGAAGAGGGCCATACATGGCAATTTGGATCGTGCGTTGAAGAAGCTGCAGCACGAGCTCGTCGGCGGCAGGCGGCGGTTGCGGAAGAGAAGACGATGGCCTCTCTAGACCATGATTATCCAGTTCCTCTGCATCACCCGGAGACCCCACTCATGTCGGTGAGTATCTCGGTCACGATTTGGTCGATTATGTCTGTAATGAATGGTAGGAATCGACTGTAGCTAGCTTAGTTGGTCCGATAATGACGATTTGTTCTGAATTTAGGGGTAACTAGCACAGCGGCCCTCGCAAATGCGAGGGCAAAGTCTGAATATGTCCAAAAATATTTTATGGCTTGGTAAAAATTTCTATTATAATATTGTAATCTTCTATATCTAAATAAGAGCCCCCACTATCTAATTTTCCACCTATTTCATGCGTCCACGTCACCCTATATGTCTTTTATTTGAAACTGTCACGCTATATGTTACCAAGCGCTGCGTGGCTCTCTCCATCGTGTCCGCTCGGCCGCAATTTTTCACCATAGGCTTGGCGTGCTTTCTTGCTACATGGGCTGGACGTCTATAAATGGGCTGGCTTGCCCCACTTAGTAGCTCCCCGTTCTTCCCCATTCGTCCAGTAAATAACAACATCGTCACGTGTTCGTCTTCTTGGTAGTGTATCCGCCACCGCGACCTACGCCTTGATGGCCACAAATGCTCTGCGACGTAATGCCTCCTCACCACAAATGCTCGTGAAAACGGCCGATGCATCGCACCATTCATCACTACGCAAGAAACTGCTCGGATGAATCCAGCCGCCGCCTCCATGTTAAAAAGCTACCCTTGTCGCCATCAACAACCAGCGCGGCAGCCTGCTCGCGACGCCATCTCTGGTACAAGGCTCCCTTTTGTACCTGTCCACTCCAGATTTCCTCCACCCTTTCTTTCTTTTGTTATCCCCTCACACATGTTTGCTAATATTTAGGTTGCACGCCGGCTCCAAACGTGCTCGACGTTTTGCCTCCCCGTGCAATTTGGTTTGATCTTCATTCGATTGTGCCTCCTGCTGGTTGAAGACCACCAGATTTAATTGGATTTGCGTACTAATCGCTCAAGCAAGGGGAAAGAAGGCTTTCATCACGTCTGCAGCTTATGGATGCTTGACAACAGTACCTGCTTCCAGGTATAGAAACTCATTTTAGTTTACACTTAATTAAGCACATGCATCTTCTATTTTCTTACTATTTTGGGACATGCCGTTTGAACCTTCCCTGAAATTTATTTGCTAAGTGTTCAGTATATATGCTTCTCATGTTATCATCTTGGACAAATGTAATCAGTAACTGTTTATCATAGTAGTTTCTGATTTATTTTTTTGCCCTATTGCTTATTAATCTTGCAACATGTAGAGGAGAGTCACCACATCTGCAAAATCAGAGAAGTAAGCACAGAGCGATCAACCGATCATGCAAGGAGACAATTGCCAAATCAACACACATTCACTTCACTTCGGGTTTTAACTGTTGAAATATAGTTATAGACAATACTGCGCGTTGATATCCTGTCTATCATACTAGCTCGCTGATATGTATCCCACACGAACAACACCCGCCATGCTAATAGTCGAGTATTCGGGGATTATTTGGTAATTCACTTCACTTCACATGCCATCTTCTATTTTCGGGGAGAAAACGAGTAACAAATTCTAATCTGGTAGTCACAAAGTTTTGAGAAAATGTTTGTGACCACCAGATTAGAATTTCAGGCCCTCCTCTGTGTCCAGGATGGATCAGGTTACTCTCCCTCTCTCACCAACGGACGGAAAAAAATCCACTTAAAAGAAATAATTAATTCGAATTGAATGCTCAGAAACTGCCTCAGTCTTTTTTTTTTTGAGAATCTTCTATTTAAAGGTTCTTTTACAGCCCCTTAATTTTTAGTAACAACAGTACCCCTCTATATACTAGCAACAGTCACATTTCCTTCATTCAGATGAAAGTACAAACAAAACTTTCAGGCTAAAATCTTCTCCAGTCTGCAATACATTGAGCGACAACCAGGACAAAAACAGGTACTAACTCAACCATGCATTCCTATTTCTATTTCACAAGTGCTACCTTCATGTACGTGCTTTCTATCCAGCATGCGAACAAGGCGAACATCATTTTGTACTTCCACTTTCAACTCATTGGTAAATAGAAGCTACCAAGATGTATACTGAGGCAATACAGAAGCTCTGGGAGATTAAACGACCACTGCATCTGACTTTACAAGCGGGGAGCAAAGACCGACCTTCGCGTCTAGACATCACAAGCATACTTGGATCTAAACATCGGTTCTTCCCAATTGAATACACCAAAAATGGAAAAACACATGTCATAGCTATCCTTTCTGATGACAAGATCTACAAAGACTGTGAATAGTTATCAGCTCACACATCAAGTGCTCAAATCATGTAGTACAAAAAATTAAAGACTTGCCCTGTTGGGGTTAGAGTTCTCTATTGGTTCAGGTTGAGCAAACTAGGCAGTTTCGTTAATTCAGTTTTATATGTGTTGGTGCCTTGGTGACCTGTTCGACATCCCGCTATCTGGTATTTTGATTCAGCTGAATTACGGCCACACTAGATGCATACGACCGTCAAGGCAAGCTGCTTCGTATCTTGCTGGTCACCTCTGCCTTCAAGAATTCCAGCTTAGGCATGCGTATATTCTGGCGATATTGGAAGTGGTTGAAATCGTACTTTAGAGTATTATTTTTCGTATCCAATTTACAATATTATGTCCTTTGCTGATCAAACATTGGCAGTCATATATAAACTTCACATTATGTTTTAAATAGATTATCTTATCCTATTACAACCAGATGTTATTTTGAGTATTCATTCATGTGGCACAGCATACATAAGATATCCATTCATCTGGAAAAGAATGAGCTCTGGCGACGCGGGCGCCCTCGCCCCTGTCTCCGGCGAGTTCGCCGCCACTGTTCCACCGACCGGCCACTCATCCCCACCGTTTGGTAGCACTATTCGAGCGACCGAGAGCGGGACCCGGGGGCAGAGGCATCTCTCTCGTCGGGTTATCCCCTCTCCATCCACTCCCCACTCCAACCCTAGAACACACCGCAATAGAGAAGCCACCTCGCCATTGTTGGACGCGATTCGAAGCCCCTGTCGACCGTTTGCGCTGGAGGCGGAAGATGAGGCACTGGTTCCTCGTTCCTCCCACTCTGGGGGGAAGAGAACTGGAACAAGGGGCCGCAGCGCTGATGGATTTGGCGGGCGCAGGGATCAAGTCTGCGCGCGAGATGGAGCTGCCCCGCTGCGGCGAAGATCTACTCAGGATGGGGGCGGACTGCAGGAGGAGGGGGATGGAATTGGTGATTGCGAGGGACGGGGATTTTAGATTCCTGTACCTTACGGAGATCGAGGCGGAGAAGATGGCAGAGTTCAGGGCGAGAGCGCTGGCAAGCAGGCAGCAACTGCCCCGATCGGAGGTGCTGGAGTTCAAGAGGGACTGAGATTCGTCGGTGGTGTTCGTCAGGTATGTGTCTCTGAAGAGATTGTCGAGCTTGTTGTTGGCGGCGAGATCGCACCCGGTTTCGACGATTGGCTTGCCGGTAATGCCGATTCCAGGAGTTGCGGGTTTGCATCTCCCAGGCTGCAGTCGGCGGTGAAGGAGGTGCAGATCGGTGAGCATGTTCTTCTGTTGGCAATACATACTCCACCCACTATTCTGAGGCGTCATCGGGTTGCCTGCACACCAGATCTTCGTCAGTTGATGGTGGGAGAGAGTGTCAGTAACTCGAAAGGAGAAGATGATAATCTGTTTGGATTGGGACCAGTTGATTTTGCTGATGATCTCGCTGTAGAGTTGGGACTGAAGAGTTCAAAGTTGCAGTGTTGGCAAAATTCAGTTAACATTTTGGTGGGGAAGAAGCAACCGTTGTTGGCGGAGTTCAGAAGTACGCCTTTGCGACAAGTTAGCGGGGCTGCGGCAGTAGATAAGACCTCGAAGACTCCGGAGGGGGCAGGTGTCCAGTTTCTCCGAAACCCTCGGGTCCTGGTCTGGATCCACCGGGACCTGTTCATCGCCCAGCGATTTCGAGCAGCAGTTTGCTTCCCCATCAGAGAGGGTGAGAGATTGCCTTATCCCAAATCCTTCAGGTTCTCGAGAGACTAGTGGAGCTGGAGGGAGGGTGGTAAGGAGATTTGTCGCCAGATTTTGCAGATGGCGCCTGGAGGTCGAGGTGGATATAAGAAGCCTGGGGGGAGAGGTGCTCAAGCTGATGGGGGTGCCAAACCTCCACAGAAAGCTCAGCTTCCATAGGTATCTGTCTCCTCTCAAGCTGGTGGTGAATCTAACCAGAATCAGAGTCTGAATCCTCAGCAGCAGGCTGGCCAAGGGGGGCAAGGAGAGTTCTGTGGTTTTCCACAGATGTGGGGAAACCCTAACTTCCAGCAGTTTGGGTGGCAGCCTCCCTTTCCAATGCAGTTTCTGCCATAGATGATGCAGGGTAACCAGATGCAGTTCCAAAACTTCCCTGCACAGCAATTCCCTATGTTTGCTGATGTATAGGGTGGGAGCAAGCCAGGAGGCAATCAGGCAACTGCAAAGGTGCAACCTCAAGATGATAGTCACAGTGGGTCTACCCCTGGGGTTCAGGAAAAGGGGAAAGAGCAACAATAGGTGAAGAAACCTTTCTTTGCTGGTAATGGACTAACTTTTGATCAGAAGTTCAAAGATGTTATATGCTACAACTGTGGTGAGCCATGTCACTATGTGGGGATGTGTCCAAGGCCAAAAAAGTGTTTCATATGTGGCAGTCAAATGCACCGCATGGATAAGTGTCCAGAATGGTACAGGCCTATGCCAATGGCACATTTCTATGGGAGTGCTTCCTCAGGATTGGGTTTCTTTCATGTGGAAGTGGACAAACCAGCTGTTGTGGCCTGGCTGAACATGGATAATGTGGGTATTGCAATTGTAGATGGGGAAATAACTATGGAGGAATTAAAGTAGAATTTCAGTGATATATGGAAGACCAATTGGCCATGGCAGATGAGAAGGCTTGATGAAAAAAGGTTCCTAGTCAGGTTCCCTCCTGGCAAGAATATCAAGGATCTTGTGAGTTTTCCTTCTATCAACCTCAAGAAGAAAGGTGTGTATGTTTCTTTCATGGATTGGAATGGTGATATCCCTGCCTACTCTGAGATGGAAGAAGTTTGGGTAAGAGTGGAGGGAATCCCTCCTAAATATCTATCTTGGAGGGTGATGATGAGGGTAGCTACTGCTTTGGGGATACCAATTGATGTGGACTGGCATGCGATATTTAGAAGTTTCTACAAGGTGCTTAGAATTAAAGTTGTTGTGAGAGATGCAACCAAGATTCCTGGCAATAGGCTTATGGAGTTTGGGGGGAGAAACTTCATGCTGTCACTAGCTGTGATCCAGGATCCAGTTGGTGAGGGTGGCAATGATGATGGTAATGACCCAGACAACAACCAAGAGAATGGTAATCTGGAAGATGATATGGGCAGAGATGATGATTTGCCTAATGATGGTGGAAAAAAACCTATGGAAACTGAGCAAAATGAGAAGACACCCAGGGCATCTCCTACTCCTGGAGGCTCTGGGCAGAGGAAAGTCTGTGGACAGGGGGATTTCTCTACAGCTTGCACAAACCAGATGAGTGAGGAGAACAGAGTGAAGAGCAAGATACTGGGGACACCTGTGATGCAGTACAAGTTGAACAGAGGTGACAGGTTTAGAGCACCTGAAGAAAATATTGGTGTGCAACTGTTGTCTCAGTTTGACAGTGAAGCAGATGATGATGATGAAGAAGAGGAAGTGGCTCTGGATATGACTTCTGTGGAGCAGATCATTGAGGAGAAAGGAAAAGCAAAAGCAACTGATGACAAGTGGGGGCCTGTCTTGGCTACAAGGATGAGTAGCAGGATTGTGCATGATGGAAAATCTATAATTGAGAAGGCTAAGGAATTAAAGAAGAATAAGAACCTAGAGATCCCAAAAGGTATGCCTCATGGCTATAAAAACTCTTTTGCTGTATTAGACAATTTATGTCTAATGAGCAAAGCAAGTGATGCTGGTATCTTGTTAGGGACTGATAAAATTATGGTTGATAAGAACATTGATGCTATTAGGCATCTAGAAACAGATAGGTTGATTGATTTTAGGGATGAAAACCCTGGTATGTTTTTGCCTGCTAATCTTGACATTAGTCAGGATATGCTAGATAATGATGATGACCAAGATTCACCTGATTGTGTTTCCTCTGGCACTCATCAAGTTGATTATGGTGAAGAGATTTCCCCATGGGTGGAAGTCTTTTCTAAAAGGAGTAGTAGTAAAAGGAAATTAGTTTTTAGATCTAATGGTAGTAGGCCTTATAGTGAACATAAGAGGTCTTAACAGACCTGATAAGCTGCCTAGGGTGCATGAGCTCATTAGAGATACATGCCCTGATTTGATTAGTTTTTCTGAAACCAAGAAATCTGATTTTTCTGGGATTCAAATTCAGTCTATTGACTGCTATAATGTTTACACTTGGAATTGGCTTCCAGCAGTTGGCACTGCTAGTGGTATACTAGTGGGTGTTAAAGAGGATAGCTTTGAGGTCATTTCTTGGGAGATTTTTAAATATTGTGTCTCAGTTATCATTAGAGACAGAAAAAATGGTGGTGTGTGGAGATTTTTCTCTGTTTATGGGTCATCTTATGATGAGTTCAAGCTAGAATTTATCAATGAACTACATAATGTGATGGCTTGTTGGGATGGACCTACTTTGATTGGAGGTGACTTCAATCTTATTAGGGATAGTAGTGAGAAAAGTTCTGGTAATATAAATCAGCATTGGGCCAATCTATTCATTGACTGGTCCAATAGATATGATCTAATTGAGATAAAAAATGCTGGTAGGTTATACACTTGGGCCAATAATCAAGAGAATCTAATCATGGCTGATATTGATAAAGTTTTTGTAACCACTTGTTGGGAACAGTTGTTCCTTGCAATGTCGGTTAGAGCCTTACCAAGAGTAGGTAGTGATCATACACCTTTAGTGTTTGATTCAGGACCTTTTATTGCTCCTAAGATGAAACAATTTAGGTTTGAGAAGTGGTGGTTGAACATTGATGGTTTTCATCAGTTAGTAACCAGTACATGGAATAAACCTTGTAGCTGTACAAGAGCCATTGATGTGTGGCAATACAAAATTAGAAATCTAAGGAAAATTATCAAAGGTTGGGCTATCAATAGAGAGTCTGAGCAAAATAAAATAAAAAGCAGTTGATTGCTGAATATGATGTTCTAGATATTATGTCTGAAACTCAGGTTCTTTCTCCTGGAGCTAAAGAACAAATGAAAAAAATTGCAGGTGAACTGCAAAAAATCTGGAGGAATGAGGAAGTAAAAGCTAGGCAGAGATCTAGGGAGAAGGAAATTCTGGAGGGAGATCAGAACACTTCATATTTCCATGCTATGGCTAACAAAAGGCGGAGGAAGAAACAGATAGTTTCTCTGGAGGGACCTGATGGTATGGTCAATGATACTGAAGGTATGATTGACATTGCTGTTAATTATTACAAGCAGTTATTTGGTGCTGAAACAATGATGGACATTAGTCTATCGAGTGATTTTTGGAACCCTAGTGAATTAGTGTCTAAAGCTCACAATAGTGAGTTGGACAGGGAGTTTTCAGAGGAAGAGGTAAAGGCTGCAGTCTTTGGCTCATATGCTGAAGGTGCGCCTGGCCCTGATGGGTTCTCTTTTCTCTTTTATCAAAAGTTTTGGGATTTAATCAAGTTTGATTTGCTCAATATGTTTAAGGACTGGAACAATGGGGAGTTGGACTTATTTAGGTTGAATTTTTCTCTGTTGACTCTTATCCCAAAGGAACAAGATGCAAAAACTATTCAAAAGTTTAGGCCTATTGCTCTGACTAACTGTAGTTTTAAGATTTTTTCTAAGTGTGTAACTAATAGATTAGGCCCTATTAGTGATACGTCTCAAACGTATCTATAATTTTTGATGCTCCATGCTTGTTTTTACACCATTTGCCTATTGTTTCGTTACACTTAGTGGCACTTTTATGCATTTTCCGGAACTAACCTATTAACGAGTTGCCACAGTGCCAGTTTCCTGTTTTCTGCTGTTTTTGTGTTTCAGAAGTGATACACAGGAAATATTCTCGGAATTGGACGAAACAAGTTTCTGAAGTCTTATTTTTCCCGGAAGCTTCCAGAGATCCGAAGGAGAGCCGGAGGGGGGCCACCAGGGCCCCACACACAGGGGCGGCGCGGCCAGGCCCCTAGCCCCGCGGGCCCCGCGTGAGGGCGCCTGGCTCCTCCTCTGACGACGCCCCTTCGCCTATAAAGACCCCCCGACGGAAAAAAACCTAAGTACCCGATCATATTTCCAGAACACATCGCGATCCGCCGCCACCGTCGACCCGAAGATCGGGAGGGTCCAGAAGCTCTTCCCGGCACCCTGCCGGAGAGGGGAATCGCCACCGGAGGTCTTCTTCATCGCCATGCTTGCCTCCGGAGCGATGAGTGAGTAGTCTACCTTGGACTATGGGTCCATAGCAGTAGCTAGATGGTTGTCTTCTCCACCATGTGCTTCATGTTTAGATCTCATGAGCTGCCCTACATGATTGAGATCACCGTTATGTAATTCTACATGTTTGGTTTGTTGGGAACCGATGAATATTGGTGTTTATGATTAAGTTGCTGTACTGAATATTATCTTTTGTTATCTCTATGTTGTTTATGATCTTGCATGCTCTCCGTTGTTAGTAGCTATCTTGGCCGAGTAGTTGCTAGTGACTCCAAGAGGGGGTATTTATGCTCGATAGTGGGTTCATGCCTCTATTTCACATGGGGGAGTGACAGAAACCTCTAAGGTGGTAGATGTGCTGTTGCTACTAGGGAGAAAACAACATTCATATGCTCAAGGGCATATGCTTTGTTTACATTACACACTTTGCTTAATGCAATTATCTGTTGTTCGCAACTTAATACTTCTAGGGTGTTCGGATTGATATCCCCGGGAGTGGATTATTAGTCATAGATGCAGTTGGATGGCGGTCTATGTATTTTGTTGTAATGCCCAGAGTAAATCTCATAGTGATCTTCTTGACATATCACGTTTATCTTTATTCTATCAATTGCCCAACTATAATTTGTTTACCCAGCATGTGTTATTTATCTTATGGAGAGACACCACTAGTGAACTATGGACCCCGGTCCTATTTCCATCATATTGCTATCACCTGTTTACTTTACTCGCACTGTTTACTTTACTCGCATACTATATTGTTTTCCACTCGATACACTCATAACCTTTGTTTCAAGCAAACCGGTGAGATTGACAACCTCATCGCAAGTTGGGGACAAAGTACTTGGTTGTGTTGTGTGCAGGTTCCGCGTTGCTGCTGGCCGAAGATGAGTCAACAAGTATCGTTAACGGCGCCCTTGTTGGAGTGTTACTAAGCCAGTCTGCATCACCTTCAGTCGTCATTGTCTCTCCTCTCCTGATCGATATTAAACCTTGGTTTCTTAACTGAGGGAAAACTAGCTGCTATACTCATCATACCTTCCTCTTGGGGTTCCCAACGGGCTGGTTATTCACCACGCACAAGGACCGTCTGCTCCCACATCAACCACACGCCATCAACCGGTAGCAGCTTATTTTCTGGCGCCGTTGCCGGGGAGGAAGAGAAGACTTCTGCGAGGGGAGTTTTTCGCACGCACATCCTTTACTTTGTTTTATTGTTTTGCTTTACTTTATTTATTTTACCTGTATTGCTTTTTATCAAAAACCCAAAAAAATTAGAATCCTTGGTAGTTGTTATTACTTTACTTTAGTTTATCATGTTGATCCCTAAGTATGTTCTGGAGGACCTCTCAGTAGGTAGTGGTTCGATTATTGGCAAAAGTAACATTGAGGAGTTCTTTAATCACATTAGTATGCATGAGGAAGTTGAGGAAAAGTCTTGGGTTGAGCTTGCTCCTAGTATTGAAGTTGCTTCTGTTTATTTAATTGACATGTTGGAAACTAGGTTTGCTAGTCTTAATCCTTTTATGCAATATATGTTCCTTAAGCTTCATGAAATTGAGGATCACGAAAAGAAAGCTTTTATCTTGGAAACTTTGCGCCTAGAATTTAAGGATGTTGTTATTGAAGCTAGAAAGGTTCTTAAACGTTTTAATAAACTCGGTTCGCCTACAAAGGTTATTGATACTAATGATGAGGGAACCGAAATACCTATACCTTGCAAGCTTTTGGGATTGTGTGAAGCCTTCGAAAATAATTTTGCCTGGATCTGTCCTGAAAATCTTTTTGATGAAAATAGTGTACCAAAGCATGATCACAAAGGGTCTTCTAAAACTTATGTGGATGAAATACAATGCCTTATTGATAAGACCTCTGCAGTTGATCTTAATGCTTCATCACTTGATATTACTTGATTCGCAATTTTCTGCGCCTAGCTCAAAGGCGTTAAAGAAAAGCACTCTTGGGAGATAACCCAATGTTTTCTTTTCAGTACTTTTTTCTTTTATTTGAGTCTTGGAAGTCATTACTACTGTAATGACTGCTCCTTATCTTGTTTATTTCGTTTTTGTGCCAAGAGAAGCCTCTAATTTGAGTGAGGTAAAGATTTGGGGATGTTGCTGTCCTGAAACTGTTTTCGGTGCTGCACTGTAAAAATTCGTGAAAATTCTCTGTTTATCTTTTGGACCTGCGATTTCCTGTGCATATGCCCCAGGTTATATCCAAACTTTTGTTAGTTGAACACTTTTTGATTTGAGCAACAGAAAATCCCTAAAAAATTCGACCTTTGTCAACTGTTCAGTTTTGACAGATTTTTGCCAATATTTGTGTTTGCCACTTTATCGCTTTCTTT
Organism: Dactylis glomerata; assembly: GCA_007115705.1. Lineage (NCBI taxonomy): Eukaryota > Viridiplantae > Streptophyta > Magnoliopsida > Poales > Poaceae > Dactylis > Dactylis glomerata. Next base: position 1,778,899 of record QXEO01001278.1, on the reverse strand, counting down.
TGAGTTCTTTTGATCACAAAACTTTTGGGGAGGTTGCTACAGTATTATTTGCTATATATGTGGTGGTTTTGAGTTGAAACCTGAAGCAAATAGAGGATTGATTATATGTTATGCTTACACTAATGTTGCTAATAGAATTGTGTTTAGTTTTGTATGAAGGAAGTTTTCAAGTGTAGGGATTGGAGAATGATGAGATGAGTTGAAGAATGGACAAAAGCTCAAGCTTGGGGATGCCCATGCATCACCCTAAGAAATATCCAAGAAGTACAAGCATCAAAGCTTGGGGATGCCCCCGAGGCACCCCTTCTTCATCGGCAAAAATCAGGTCACCTTTCAAATCACTATATTTTTATTGCTTCATGCACTATGTGTTTTTCTTGGAGCGTCGGTTGTTTTAGTTTTCTTAGTTGGTTTAGTTTGTTTGGTTGCTGCAATAAATGGTTGGACCCCAAGAAATTTCTTTGGAGAAGTTGCCTCGTTTTCATTTGCCAAGAACGCTCTAGTTTTCACTCTTATTAAAAATCGAGCGTTCTTCCTTTTCTGCTACTGCTTTTGGTTTTTGTTTTCGCCTTGATTTGCGTTCAGACCTTGTCATATCTTTTCATCAAGGTGTATTTTTGCCTCTGATCTTTATTGGTTTTCATCAAAAGAGGTGTTTATAAAAATTTCAAATGGTGTTGGAAAAGAGAAAAAGCTTTGTGCAAAATAGTGGTACAAGAAGGAGCTTGTGTAGACTGCGGCTTAGGCTTTTTCATGTCATGCTTGATATCTTTTTGATAGTATGCTTAGTGGTTTTTCTATAGCATGACTTGTCTCAAATAACTGAGATTGCTTAATGAGCCTTTGAAAAAAAATCATGCGTTGTTTTTATTGTATGGAAGCATTATTTTGGTTTTCTCCTTGATGCTTTATTTGGGTTGACTTGGCGCATGCTCACACATGTTAGACTCTTACAAAGTCGCCAATAGCCTTCATGATCATTTAGTTTTTTACTTTTGATGCCATCTTATGCTTCTTTTAATGTCGCTTTGTCGCTTTGCATGATTATGGCCATTATTGCTCTCTTAGTTGGTCGCTCCCAGTCTTTTGCTAGCCCTCGCCTTGTACTGAGTATGAGCTCTACTCGTGCATCCAACTCCTAAAAGCCAAAGTTTTCCAAAGTGTCCACCATACATACCTACTAGCAATTTTCTATTCCAAGTAAATTTGACTTGCTTTTATTTTCTCTTCAAATTAAACTCTTACCAGTGTTATGCGAAATTCGGTCAGTAAAGCTCTCACGAACCGGAAGGCACACTTTACTTTTTCCTGTTCTTAAAATTTTGACATTGTGGTCTCTTATGTTGAGTTGTTATGCTTGCAAGTTGTAAGTTGGATTCTAGCCCATCCATGCTGTCATGGGGCAAGCTTTCAACATTGCACTTCTTATTTGAGTTGATATCGTGATCTTTTGTTTATGGATGCCCGCGGTGTGAAATGAATTGGGAATCTTGTGGGGATCATGGAGTTTGTATATGTGTTAGGGAAACGCCGGGCCGCCAATCTAAGCCATGCATAATTCATGGTGGAAGTTTGCAGCATACCCATGGTGAACATTCGACGACGCATCTCACAATAAAAAGCAAAACAAAAGGCCAATAAAAGAGATGTCGAGGTGTTCATTGTCTGCTTGTCCTGTCATTTTGGTGTGGGCTTGTTCCATGTCATCGGGCACGGAGGTACCCCATTGGCGGTTCTCAATGATATGCATATACTTACAATGACAAGAGCCTTGCTTGGGACTCTAAGTAAAGTAGCATGAGGTTTGGGTACTTGTATTCACGGGACACGAGGTTTTCAACTTATGATTTGTCAAGCATATGCATCATAATTGTTCTCGCATTAACTTTAACCATTCAAGATGCTTATGATGGGGGCAATGAGAGCTCAAAGCCGGTAAGTACCATAATTTTTGAAGGTTATAAAACTTGCAATCACTGCTTCCCTCTGCGAAGGGCCTTTCTTCTACTTTTATGTTGAGTCACCACCTTCTTTCTTTATGCACCATTAAGAGAGCATAGTTGTAATTCTTAGTATAATATGCATTGTCCCAAAGTTCATTGATTGATTCATATTGTTGGTTTCACTTGTTCTAAAATTATTTGTATCTAGTCGCCCTCTTAAAACTTGAAGGTGTCCTATGCATTTATGTTTTGCTCTGTTTGAAGGACAAGCTGAAAACCATTTGTATGTTTTTCCTTATGATTTGAACACACGTTTGACTTTCATTGTTTCATTTTCATGATCTTTTGTCTGTGTCCATTTGCATGTTTACAACATGGTTGCTAAGTTCTTATTGTCATGATTATATCTTCATGCCCATGTTTTAAGTTCTTATGATCCTAGCTCACCAATGCTTACATATATGATCAAGATTATGTAGGTGCATGTCACCTAAAAAATTATTCTTTTGTTATCACTTACCTACTCGAGGACGAGCAGGAGTTAAGCTTGGGGATGCTTGATACGTCTCAAACGTATCTATAATTTTTGATGCTCCATGCTTGTTTTTACACCATTTGCCTATTGTTTCGTTACACTTAGTGGCACTTTTATGCATTTTCCGGAACTAACCTATTAACGAGTTGCCACAGTGCCAGTTTCATGTTTTCTGCTGTTTTTGTGTTTCAGAAGTGATACACAGGAAATATTCTCGGAATTGGACGAAATAAGTTCCTGAAGTCTTATTTTTCCCGGAAGCTTCCAGAGATCCGAAGGAGAGCCGGAGGGGGGCCACCAGGGCCCCACACGCAGGGGCGGCGCGGCCAGGCCCCTGGCCATGCGGGCCCCACGTGAGGGCGCCTGGCTCCTCCTCTGACGACGCCCCTTCTCCTATAAAGACCCCCTGACGGAAAAAACCTAAGTACCCGATCAGATTTCCAGAACACATCGCGATCCGCCGCCACCGTCGACCCGAAGATCGGGAGGGTCCAGAAGCTCTTCCCGGCACCCTGCCGGAGAGGGGAATCGCCACCGGAGGTCTTCTTCATCGCCATGCTTGCCTCCGGAGCGATGAGTGAGTAGTCTACCTTGGACTATGGGTCCATAGCAGTAGCTAGATGGTTGTCTTCTCCACCATGTGCTTCATGTTTAGATCTCATGAGCTGCCCTACATGATTGAGATCACCGTTATGTAATTCTACATGTTTGGTTTGTTGGGATCCGATGAATATTGGTGTTTATGATTAAGTTGCTGTACTGAATATTATCTTTTGTTATCTCTATGTTGTTTATGATCTTGCATGCTCTCCATTGTTAGTAGCTATCTTGGCCGAGTAGTTGCTAGTGACTCCAAGAGGGGGTATTTATGCTCGATAGTGGGTTCATGCCTCTATTTCACCTGGGGGAGTGACAGAAACCTCTAAGGTGGTAGATGTGCTGTTGCTACTAGGGAGAAAACAACATTCATATGATCAAGGGCATATGCTATGTTTACATTACACACTTTGCTTAATGCAATTATCTATTGTTCGCAACTTAATACTTCTAGGGTGTTTGGATTGATATCCCCGGGAGTGGATTATTAGTCATAGATGCAGTTGGATGGCGGTCTATGTATTTTGTTGTAATGCCCAGAGTAAATCTCATAGTGATCTTCTTGACATATCACGTTTATCTTTATTCTATCAATTGCCCAACTGTAATTTGTTTACCCAACATGTGTTATTTATCTTATGGAGAGACACCACTAGTGAACTGTGGACCCCGGTCCTATTTCCATCATAGTGCTATCACCTGTTTACTTTACTCGCACTGTTTACTTTACTCGCACTGTTTACTTTACTCGCATACTATATTGTTTTCCACTCGATACACTCATAACCTTTGTTTCAAGCAAACCGGTGAGATTGACAACCTCATCGCAAGTTAGGGACAAAGTACTTGGTTGTGTTGTGTGCAGGTTCCGCGTTGCTGCTGGCCGAAGACGAGTCAACAAGTATCGTTAACGGCGTCCTTGTTGGAGTGTTACTAAGCCAGTCTGCATCACCTTCAGTCGTCATTGTCTCTCCTCTCCTGATCGATATTAAACCTTGGTTTCTTAACTGAGGGAAAACTAGCTGCTATACTCATCATACCTTCCTCTTGGGGTTCCCAACGGGCTGGTTATTCACCACGCACAAGGACCGTCTGCTCCAACATCAACCACACGCCATTAACCGGTAGCAATTAGTGAGGATCTTATTGCCCCTAATCAAACGGCCTTTATTAAAGGCAGGTTTATATTGGAGTCTGTGGTTTCAGCTCATGAAATCATTCATGATGCAGTCCAGAAAAAAGAGTCTGGTTGCATCTTTAAATTAGATTATGAAAAGGCCTATGATAGAGTTGATAGGTCTTTCTTGCTTAAAATGTTAAGACAAAGAGGTTTTAGCCCTAAGTTTATGGGTATTATTCAGTCCTTACTACATAAAGGGTCGGTGGGGGTGAGGATTAATGATACCAATAGTAACTATTTTGAAACTAGCAGAGGTGTAAGACAGGGGGATCCTATTTCCCCTATCTTCTTTAATTTTGTGGCTGATGTTTTTACTCACATGCTTATTAAAGCTGCAAATAACAATTTGGTCTCAGGGATGTTTAGATCCTTTTGCCCTTCTGGGATAATTAGTATGCAATATGCTGACGACACATTGCTTTTCCTAGAAAGCAAAATGGAGTCTGTTAGGACCTTGAAATGGATTCTATCCTGTTTTGAACAGTTGTCTGGGATGAGAATTAACTTCCATAAATGTGATTTGATTCCTATAAATATTGACCCTGAGGAAGCCCAGCTTTTCTCACAGACTTTAAGTTGTAAGCTTGGTACACTCCCTATGAATTATCTGGGAGTTCCTCTTCATTATAAGAAGCTTAGAAAAGAAGACCTGCAACCTGTAGTAGATAAAGTAATTAAAAAAGGTGGAGGTTGGAGGGGAAAGTTGTTGTCTTATAAAGCTAGAATCATTTTGGTGAAAGCTTGTTTGGCTAGCATCCCAAATTATCTGTTGAGTGTGATCAAATTCCCAAAATGGGCTATCTCTTTGATCAACTCTCAAATGGCACATGTTTTGTGGGATGACTATGATGGTCATCGAAAGTATCATCTTGCCAATTGGGGGCTAGTCTCCCAAAAAATTGAGTTTGGGGGATTTACCTAATTTAGCTGATATGAATTTGTGTTTGTTAGCTTCATGGATCAAAAGATATCTTCTAGATAACCATAAGATGTGGAAGCAAATTATTGATCATAAGTATAGAACTGGTCAGGTTAATGTTTTTGATTGTCCTTCCCAAGGTGCTTCTCCTTTTTGGAAAGGAGTAATGTGGGCATCTAGGGCAGCACAAATAGGGTATCAGTGGAAAGTGGGGAATGGTAGGAAAATTAAATTCTGGGAAGATCATTGGTTTTGACATTGTAGTCTGGCCATACTCTTCTAGGACTTGTATGTTTTGGTTAATGAACATAATAAATCCATCTATGAACTATGGGATGGTAGAAATCTGAAGTGTACTTTCAGAAGAACTGTGAATCATATGTTGATGCAAAGATGGTATGAGTTGATTAGTATTGCTGAAACTCTTTGTCTAAATGATGATGAGGATTCAGTTATTTGAAAATTTGAATCCAAGGGTGTATACTCTGTGAGTTCCATGTATGCTATAGTCAACTTTAGAGGGGTGATGCCTGTACATATCCCTGCTGTATGGAGAGTGAAAGTACAACCAAGGGTACATGTGTTTCTTTGGCTGCTTGCAAATAACAAGCTCCTCACAAGGGATAATTTGGCTAAAAGACAACATGTACCTGATCTTAGTTGTGTTTTCTGCTCTGAGTCTGAAAATATCATGCATCTATTTTTTGAGTATGTTGTTGCACAAGAAGTTTGGAAACAAATTTCAAAAATTACTGGAGTAAAACTGTAGGTTAATCTGTTGTCAATTGCTAGCCTGTGGATCTGTGAAAAGACTCAGCAAGTTCCTAATATTATACATGCTGCTGTGTTATGGAGCTTGTGGAAGATTAGGAATGATCTGTGCTTTAATGGATCGAGGTGGTCATCTATGCAGGTTGTCTTCCTGAAGGTGGGATACACTCTTGCTCGATGGAAGATTCTGTGCCCGGAAGGAAAAAGAAGAGAGCTAGAAAGAGCTATAGAAACTCTGGAACTCCTGGCTCGACAAGCACCTCGGTTGATTTGGCTGGGACCTGGATGAGAGAAGAAGGAGGCGTGGTGCAGCAGCTGGTCGTGTCCAAGACGGATGCAACATGGCTTGGGCCATGGGAGTTCAGCCAGAGTGGTGGTGACTGGGCAACGATGACTGGGTCGCTGGTGAAGAACCTGACTGCAAACAACATGCAGGTGGATGATGATGGTGACTTCCTGAGGGTGGTCTAAAAATGCTGTTGGTTGTGTGTAAGGTTTACTGCATGAAAAACTATCTGTAGTAGCTGTAGGGGGCTGGTTTTTGAGGTTTATGTTAGAACTTTCTCCTGTTGGGGTTGTGGTGCAGCGTGGCTGCCGCGCGGTGTTGTTGGCTGGAATGCCAGGGTTGTAAGACTGATGTTTGGTTTCTTCAGTGGAACCGGGTTCGCCCTTTATTTCTAAAAAAGGTATTCATTCATGTGTAAGAATATGGAGCATGGAAAAACGGAGGAATGAACTGATCAATCAGTTGCATACTGATTGTACTTGGCACTTACCAGCTAAATGAAATGTGAGCAATTAAAACTTTTTGGTACTTGAACATATAGTGTACCGCGTACAGTCAAATTTCATCAAGATGCTAGGTTCTTCACTTTATCACATCTCAAGGTACGAAATTGTTGTGCGTACGATGAATTTATGTACGATACACATACGAGTCTGTCTCTAGACGGTGAGATTGCATGTCAGTCAATACACACACGGCCAGATTCCGGTGTCGTACATGTATTGAATGGAAACCATCGTACGTGTAGCAAGGTTCCTCAAGGTAATAGCTCCATGTACTTGGTAAATGAACTCGGAAGGCAATATAAATCTTTAAACTAACAAAATATATACCATGTGAAGGAATTGAGTTATATATAGTCCATATTACTAATACATTTTACATTATTATGTGGTTTTCTATATTCCGTCTATGCAACATCTTTATTTATTTTTAAACATTTTATCCACAGAAAAGTATTTGGCCATAATTTTCTGCAGCAATGTGCGGGGTATCATCTAGTTAATTAAGAGAGGTTCCACGCGACTGAGGAGATCTTGTGTACTGTGTCAAAAGTAGTAAGTAATTCTATTTATCTTACATAATCGTTTTGTTCCTTATCACTAGTAGAAAACGGGCCTTTGGCCAGGACCCTTTAGTCCCGGCCTCCATCTGGGCCGGGACTAAAGGCCCGGCCACGTCGCCCGAAATTCGCCAGCCGCCCGGGAGGCTTTAGTCCTGGCCCGTAACGACGCTTTAGTCCCGGTTTGAGACACAAACCGGGACTAAAGGGCCATGCGCTGGGCGGCCCACATGTGCGCACCCTTTAGTCCCGGTTTGTGTCTCAAACCGGGACTAAAGTCCTCTGCCTATATATATGGCAGCCCCTGCAGCCCCTCTCTCCCCTCTTGCATTTTTTTGGATGAAAGGTGTGAGTGTGTGCTAGCTCTCCTTTTTGCTTGGATGCACTAGAGGTGTTTGTTGAAATGTTTGTTAGAGCGATGCCGCTTCAGTTCACCGAACACAACTACGATATGAGGTGTCCGAGCCACGCTTAAGCCTCTTCCTCTTTATTTCCACTTATTCTAAAAGGTTAGCAACTATATTTCCTTGTTTAGACCGTGCGGTACTAATTTTTAGGATCGTGATTGTGTTTGATATACTATTGCATAACGCAGATGAGCCATCCATGGATGTACGGTGATCGACGCACCGCCGCTTACAGAGAAGGCGTGCATTCTTTTCGAGATGCGGCCGATGCGAACAAGCATGGTGGTGGCTATATGTTTTGTCCATGTGTTGAATGTCGGAATGAGAAGGACTACACTTCCTCAAGAGTCATTCAGAGCCACCTGCTTCGGTCCGGTTTTATGTCGGGCTATAATGTTTGGACCAAGCACGGAGAAAGAGGGGTTATGATGGAAGACGACGATGAAGAAGAAGATAACGATGATGACAACTACCGATCTATGTTCCCTGAGTATGCTGATACCACAATGGAAGACAATGAAGAAGAAGATCAGGGTGCAGAACGGGAACCAGATGAGCCCGCTGATGATCTTGGCCGGGTCATTTCTGAAGCACGGCGAGGCTGCGACACAGAAAAGGAGAGGTTGCAGTTCGAGCAGATGTTACAGGACCACAACAAATTGTTGTACCCAACTTGTGAAGATGGCCAGAAGAAGCTGGGTAGCACACTGGAATTGCTGAAGTGGAAGGCAGAGACCGGTGTGACTGACTCGTCATTCGAAAAGTTGCTGGTACTGATGAAGAAGATGCTTCCAAGAAAGAACGAATTGCCCGCCAGCACGTACGAAGCAAAGAAGCTTGTCTGCCCTCTAGGATTAGACGTGCAGAAGATACATGCATGCCCTAATGACTGCATCCTCTACCGCGGTGAGAAGTATGAGAATATGGATAAATGCCCGGTATGCACTGCATTGCGGTATAAGATCAGAAAAGATGACCCTGGTGAGATTGAGGGCGAGCCACCCAGGAAGAGGGTTCCTGCCAAGGTGATGTGGTATGCTCCTATAATACCACGGTTGAAACGTCTGTTCAGAAATAAAGATCATGCGAAGTTGTTGCGATGGCACATGGAAGATCGTATGAAAGACGATAAGTTGAGGCACCCCGCCGATGGTCGGCAGTGGAGAAAAATCGAGAGAGAGTTCCCGAGATTTGCAGGTGATGCAAGGAACTTATGGTTTGGTCTGAGTACAGATGGCATGAATCCTTTTGGGGAGCAGAGTTGCAGTCACAGCACCTGGCCCGTTACTCTATGTATCTATAACCTTCCTCCTTGGTTGTGCATGAAGCGGAAGTTTATTATGATGCCAGTGCTTATCCAAGGTCCAAAGCAACCCGGCAACGACATTGATGTGTACCTAAGGCCATTAGTTGATGAACTTTTACAGCTGTGGGCCGAACCAGGTGTACGTGTGTGGGACGAGCACAAACAAGAGGAATTTGACCTTCGAGCGTTGCTTTTCGTAACCATCAATGATTGGCCTGCTCTTAGTAACATTTCAGGACAGTCAAACAAGGGATACAATGCATGCACGCACTGTTTAGATCAGACAGAAAGTATATATCTGGACAAGTGTAGGAAGAATGTGTACCCGTACAATCGTCGTTTTCTTCCACCCAAGCATCCCTTAAAGAAAAAAGGCAAGCATTTCAATGGCAAGGCAGAACCCCGGGGGAAGCCTGTCATCCGTACTGGTGCTGAAGTATTTGATATGGTCAAAGATTTAAAAGTAATCTTTGGAATGGGTCCTGGCAGCCAACCTGTTCCTAACGGCCCTGATAAGCGCGTATCCATGTGGAAGAAGAAATCTATATTTTGGGAGCTACCCTATTGGGAAGTCCATGAGGTCCGCTCCGCAATCGACGTGATGCACCTGACGAAGAATCTCTGCGTGAATATTCTAGGCTTCCTGGGCTTGTATGGGAAGTCAAAAGATACACCGGAAGCACGGGAGGACCAGGAACGTCATAAAGGAAGAGATGGCATGCATCCAGGGCAGTTTCAAGGGCGTGCCAGCTACGCTCTTACTAAGGAAGAGAAGGAAATCTTCTTTGAAGTCCTTTTCAGTATCAAGGTCCCGACTGGCTTCTCGTCGAATATAAAGGGAATCGTAAATATGAAAGACAAAAAATTCCAAAACCTAAAGTCTCATGACTGCCACGTGCTTATGACGCAATTGCTTCCGGTTGCATTGAGGGGAATTCTACCGGAAAATGTTCGCCTGGCAATTGTGAAGGTATGTGCATTCCTCAATGCAATTTCTCAGAAGGTAATCGATCGAGAAAGTCTATCAGGGTTACAGATTGATGTGGTCCAATGTCTGGTCAGCTTTGAGTTGTTGTTCCCGCCATCCTTCTTCAATATAATGACACACCACCTAGTTCACCTAGTCGAAGAGATTAGAATTCTCGGTCCTGTGTTTCTACACAATATGTTCCCCTTCGAGAGGTTCATGGGAGTCTTAAAGAAATATGTTCGTAACCGTGCTAGGCCAGAAGGAAGCATCTCCAAGGGCTATGGAACAGAGGAGGTCATTGAGTTTTGTGTGGACTTTCTTCCTGACCTTAAGCCGATTGGTGTTCCTGAATCTCGGTATGAGGGTAGGCTGACAGGAAAAGGCACACTAGGAAGGAAAGCAAAAGTATGTATGGACGGGCATTCTTTCTCTCAAGCACACTACACAGTTCTACACAATTCCACTGTGGTGGCTCCGTATATCGTGAGACACAAGAATATTCTACGCTCCGAAAACCCGGGGAAGACTGACTCTTGGATTAAAGGGGAACACGAGAAGACTTTTGGTAGTTGGTTGCAGACACATCTCATGAATGACGACACCGTTGGAGATCAGCTGTACTGTTTGGCCAGGCCACCATCTTCGACTATATGTACTTTCCAAGGGTACGAGATAAATGGGAACACATTTTACACGGTTGCCCAAGATAAAAAGAGCACCAACCAAAATAGTGGTGTCCGCTTTGATGCAACAGACGAGAATGGGCACTGTTTGGAAACATATTATGGGTACATAGAGGAGATATGGGAACTTGACTATGGACCTACTTTTAAGATCCCTTTGTTTCGGTGCAAATGGGTGAAGCTGACAGGTGGCGGGGTAGTTGTAGACCAAAAGTACGGCATGACAACAGTGGATCTCAATAATCTTGCGTACATGGATGAACCATTCGTCCTAGCCAACGATGTCGCTCAGGTTTTCTATGTGAAGGACATGTCTACAAAAACGAGAAAAAGAAATCAGCAAAAGAAGACATCGTCCGATGAGCCAAAGCGCCACATAGTTCTTTCAGGGAAAAGAAACATCGTGGGAGTAGATGACAAGACAGACATGTCAATAGATTATAATAAGTTTCATGAAATTTCGCCCTTCAAAGTGAAGACTGACCCAAGCATCCTACTGAATGATGAAGATTCTCCATGGCTACGACCCAGAAGAAAACAGAAATAATAGATAGGATTGTTGGTGCAATAATGTAATAATGTATTAAAGCAAGAACAATTGTACCACTTCTTGATGCACACTGTGCACTATCTCGCTGCATGATACAAGAACAAAAAAGCGTACCTATGTTCTTTGTTGCAATCCATTCTCTCTAGAACTAGATTGTGGGTAGGGAAATACTGCGATCAGAACTGATGACGGACTAGAAGTGGATACCCAAATATATATGGAGCGGATGAAAGGCAAAGCCTGCTCTTAAATGCTGGTATCATTTGGTGTGCATGGAAACGGCTCAATGAAAATCATGAGAGGAATTAATCCAAAGAGTGGCTAATGGATCGGGAGTTACAAAAAGGAGAGTAATAGTGTGATTGGCTGCGTGGTAATAATTAGCTTTGGTAAATGGCATAAAATGCCTTGGGTTTCGTGCATTTAAGAGTATGGATAATGGCTAATCAAAACTTTTCGCCTAGAGTTTGCATGGTTTGTTTTCCAGAGATACTACTCTTTATACTTCTTGGAAATACCAGCACTGATACATGAACATTACTGTACAGACTTTCGTCATCCATCCATGCCATCCTTTTGCCAACGCACATTTCCTTTAAATGACCTTTGCTACCGAACTGATATACTTGAAACTTGTTTTTTGCTTCTGTTCAGCCTTGAACTACTCCAGTTATCCACCTTAATTAGTCACAAAATCGAAAGGTACGCTCAATATGTACTACAGTAGTATGCTAGTGTAATATAAGCTCAATATCTATTCAATTTCAAACACTTTTCATTTTTATAGTTTTGTCAAATTCTCAAATATGCAAAAATAATATTAATAAACATAGTTTTTAATTGAAAATTTCAAAATAATTAATACTTAGGATAGTTAAAATAATTAATTTGTAAAATAGAAAATAGTTTTGAATTATCTATTTAATTTCAAACACTTTTCATTTTTATAGTTTTGTCAAATTCTCAAATATGCAAAAAGAATATTAATAAACATAGTTTTTAATTGAAAATGGCAAAATAGTTAATACTTAGGATAGTTAAAATAATTAATTTGTAAAATAGAAAATAGTTTTGAATTATCTATTTAATTTCAAACACTTTTCATTTTTATAGTTTTGTCAAATTCTCAAATATGCAAAAAGAATATTAATAAACATAGTTTTTAATTGAAAATTTCAAAATAATTAATACTTAGGATAGTTAAAATAATTAATCTTTAAAATATAAAAGAGTCAGTGCTTATCCAAATAATTGAAAACATAGTTTTTAATTGAAAATGCAAACAGATAACTATTTATAAACCAAATAAAAGAAAAAACAGAAAATAGGCCTTTAGTCCCGGTCCGTGCCACAGGCCGGGACTAAAGGCCCTGGCTACTGAAATCCCCACCCGAGGCCTTTAGTCCCGGGCGGTGGCACGAACCGGGACTAAAGGCCCTCCTTTAGTCCCGGTCCGTGCCACCGCCCGGGACTAAAGGTCCCGGGGTATAAAATTTCATCTTCTTCCCCGCCGCGAAACACTTTGCAGTTTCGCGCGCGAGGAGAACAGACAGACGCCGCCAGGCTGCCGCCGACGACCGCGCGCACCAGCCGCCGCAGCGCCGCCACAGTCCGCCGCCCCTGCACACCCGCCGCGCCGCCGCGCCTGCGCACCCGCAGCGCCGCCACAGTCCGCCGCCCCTGCCGCACCGCGCCGCCGCGCCTGCACACCCGCCGCGCCGCCGGTCGCCTCCAAACGCCGCCGCGCCGCCGCGCCTCCAAACGCCGCCGCGCCTGCAGCACCCGGCCGCCGCGCCTCCGACGTCTGCAAGGTTTTTTTGCAAAAAAAAATAATTTGTTTATTAGTTAGTGTGTTAGGGTTAGGGTTAGATATAGAATATTAGTTAGCTAATTAGAATAGAATTAGTTAGATAATTAGAATAGAATTAGTAGTTAGCTATTGTTAATTAGATATATATAGTTTGCTATTGTTAATTAGAATAGTTAGATAATTAGATAGTTAGATAATTAGATAGTTAGATAATTAGATACATATATATAGTTTGCAAAAAAATTAATTTGTTAATTAGTTAGCTATTGTTAATTAGATACATATAGTTTGCAAAAAAATTAATTTGTTAATTAGTTAGCTATTGTTAATTAGATACATATAGTTAGCTATTGTTAATTAGAATAGAATTTTTAGTTAGCTATTGTTAATTAGATACATATAGTTAGCTATTGTTAATTAGAATAGAATTTTTAGATAGATATAGTTAGAATAGAATTATTTAGATAGATATAGTTAGAATAGAATTATTTAGATACATATAGTTAGAATAGAATTATTTAGATACATATAGTTAGAATAGAATTATTTAGATACATATAGTTAGAATAGAATTATTTAGATACATATAGTTAGAATAGAATTACTTAGTTAGAATTTATTTGCATCATATATAGTTTGTTAGTTTATTAGTTAATCAAATGTTTATTTTTTGCAGAACTATGGATCCACATAGCAGGAACCTCGAAGAGGAAGAACTTATCGAAGATATAATCAAAGACGCCCCCGACGTTGAACCTGCTGAATCTCCGTCGTCATATCTAAACCCCTCCGGAGATGGAATGGAGGTTGATCGACACGAAGCCGATGGGGCCGGAGATAGCTCCAATGATGGAGAAGGTGATAGCTCCACTGATGGAGAAGCCGGTGGAGAAGCCGGTGGCGAAATAATAAAGTCCGGCGAGGTATACATATGAAGTTCGACAATCACTTGTAATATGAGAAAAATATTGGAGATAGCTCTATATTGTATACATATACATTCATTTGACGAATGTTTCTCCCTCTTAGGCCTCCACATCGAGCAAAGCTACGAAACGAGGCCCGACTAAAAAGTTGGACGCACGGACGCATTACACCTTTGAGGTGATATTGCCTACGGGCGAACCAAAGCTTCCTAAGAATGTTGCTGACACATTCAAGAAGCAATGCGGAGTTCTCGTTAGGGATCACGTCCCGATCAGCGTTCGGGAGTGGAACAAGCGCAAAGGGGCAGCCGATAGTGACTATGTCGCCGAAAGGTACAAAGATAATCTTTGGAATGATATCATGTCACATTTCAGCCTGCCAGAATGTGAGAATGAAGACGCCGCAAAAAAACTGAGGGCCAAAGTCAAGCAGTGGACTCTAAAGAAGATGGCCGAACTGTTCCGTAGCTGGAAGAAGAAGCTATGGAAAGACTATCTGAAGACAAAGAAAGTGCCAGTATTCGAGGGGTATCTAGCCAAGCAGGCGAATCACTGGAAGGCATTTCAGGAGTACAAGCAGTCAGAAGATGCCAAGGCATTATCAGAAAAGAACAAGAAAAATGCCGACAAGAAGAAATATCACCACAACCTGGGGCCAGGGGGCTATGAGACTGCCATCCCAAAGTGGGATAAGAAAGAGCAAGATCTGCTAGCTAAAGGCATCATACCTGAACCCATCCGTGATGAGTGGGAACTAAGAGCAAGGAATTGGTTCCTTGCGCATGGTGGTTCGTACGACGAAGAAACAGGGGACCTCATCTGCAGTGGCGGTCTTAGGATACCCAGGGAGAATTGGAAAAAGATAGTGAAAGAAATTAAAAAGGGAAAAAGACAGTTCACTGCAGATAGAGAGAAAGATTTGCTCACACTGGTCCTCGGCAATGACGAACATGGAGGACGAACACGAGGCTTCGGTCCTTCTTACCCATGGTGGCTTGGGTTTGCCAGAGACCAAGACACTTACAGAAGCCGGGCGAGAGCAAAGAAGCGACAGCAGGATGAGGAGAATGACAAGTTCAACCAGTTGCTTGCCAGGCTTAACGAGCAACAGAAGCAGATTGACGAGCTTAGAGGAGTAGCGCGCCAGGAAGATCCTGGACTCGATATTATCGGCGCCCCATCTAAGCGGAAAAGCAGCGTGGCTGAATCTGAGGCCCCGCCCGATGATGCACGAAGAATGATAGAGGGCGGTCCCGGCTACCCCGTGGATGGAATCAAGGAGTCAACATCATGTGAACTCCATCAGAAATTCAAGAACATATCCATGAACGTGGCCGTCGGACAAGCTTTACCTTCTGGCCCTGATGCACGCTGGCATGGCCGTGAGATTCCAGCTGGCTTTGCTAAAGTCGGGGTGGATGAAATCATGGCGGGGTTTCATGATATGGAGCTCGACATGGCTGGACCCGAAGATGAGAGGACACTCGGAGAAGTACTAGGTGGAGTCATCCTATGGGACAAGAACTACATCAAGCTTCCAGGCTCGGCCCCAAGGACAACACCGCCTCCGAGTCGTCGCAGGTCACCTACACCTCCATCACCTCCAAGCCCTCCACATGACGACGGCCACCACAACACGAGTCCATCTCGATCACCGCCGCCGGACTTGGGTCGGCCGTCTCCGCCGCCGCCCGCTAAGGATACTAAGCGGAAGCGTGCCAGCAAGAACGCTCCGTCCATGAGTTCTAAGCGACGGAGCTCCCCAAAGCGCAAACTGTCGCCCCTCCCAAAGGTACCTCATGCTAATCTTCCTATCAGACCTTATGATCGTACCGACGAGGAAAACGCCAGGATAGCAAAGGAACATTATGATGCGCAGATGAAAAAGAAGGAACCCGAGCCCCGCCCGGAATACACCGAGAAGCAAATAGCATATGCAAAATACTTCACGACCCTTCCATCACAGTATGAGTTACACCATAAGCCTGACGATTATACACGCACATTGCAGAAGGAAGGGCAAAAGAGCAAGTCACGTGCAAGTGCAAGTGCAAGTGGGAGCAAATCAAGTTCAACTACAAGCAAAATAAGATCAGACGTTCCTCAGCTTGGACAACAGGCCAATCAGTCGATCCCACCCCTCAGGGTGTTACCCGAGAATGTTCCCTCTCTGGTGCAGGGGCAAGATTTGGGATTAGCAAAGAAGTGGGCGGATGAATGGGGTATCCCGGTTGAAGTCATTCTGGCTTCCCAAGACGACGTGGTACCCAAGGCTGTGGTAGCCCCTAAGCCACAGTTTGTCATGGGAGCGCCTTTGGTCAGCAAAGATAAGTTTGATGATCTCCCAACAAATATGCGTTACTTGCATACATGGTACTTAAGTGAATCAAAGAAAGGGAGAACGATGATCGTGGCGCTTGTCCCACGGGAGTACTACGGCCGTCCCGAAGACATCCATATCGACTTTGATGAACTCTTCCAGATGTACAATGCCGACGCCCTCGACAAATCGCTTATGAGTTGCTATTGTCTGTAAGTTTTTCAATTCGTTGTCTACATATAACTTGTTCAATTATTTCAATTCATTGTCTACATATAACTTGTTCAGTTATTTCAATTCATTTTCTACATATAACTTGTTCCGTTCTGACTTGTACTCTATTATGCAGAATGAAGATTCTGGAATGTAAAAGTAGGAACATCCTAAATATTGGGTTTATTGACCCAGATAAAATACATATAAAGACGCTAACTGATAATCCCAAGGAGACGGAGGAAAACCTTCTAAGGTTTCTAACAGATCAAAATTACTGTGACCACATACTGTTTCCATACAACTTCAAGTGAGGGTCTTACTCTGTTGTGTCCATTCACTTATGAGTGTAATTGATAAGTTACTGACACATATATATATATACATGTGCAGCTTCCACTGGATTCTGTTGGACATTCAAATTGATAAGGGAAGAGTTGATGCCTTCGACCCATTATCGAGACCCTTCGAACAGTTCCAAAGCCTGCAGGACATGCTCCAAGGGTAATTTCAATCATTCTTGCGCTCTATCGGTCTCTTTCGATGATTTTCTGATATATCAATTAATGAAAAACTTAGCAAATCATTTTCCTTGTCGGGCAGGGTTTGGAAGCGGTTCAAGTGCGTGACTCCCGGTATCCGGCATGAGAAGCTGACCTTTAGAGCGGCTCAGGTAAGTAGTAGTATGATATACTTCTATTTTCAATACTTTTGTAATGCTAGATTATTATTTTGATTATATATATTCTATTCTCGTAAAGTGCGACCAGCAGCCACGGGGGACGCATCTATGTGGATACTATGTTTGCGAGACCATTCGCACGTTTACCTCTGAGCACAAGGATTACAGATACGATGTAAGCAATAAACATTCACACCTCTATTTTTACTCGTCATTCCTTGTTATCATGATTGATATTCATATTCATCTCCTCTTCTTATATAGTACACGGCCATGCGGGAGAAGTACCTACCAGAGCAACGCGCGATTGCTGTTGCAGAGAAGCTGGCGACCTTTCTGAGAATAGAAGCTATAGACGACAAAGGACGATTTAGTGTAGCTAGGGGCCATTACTGATGTTGGTCCATGTAATCGAATAGACGGGCTCTAGTCCCGATAATTCTGGTCTCCATATAATTGTATATATATGCTCGCTTGTAAGATAAGTTAATCTTATATATATGCATAAACTAATTCCCGAACACCAAGGCACCAAGGCACCAAACGAGGCATCACGTTAATCCCCCGAACAAATAAAACCCTAAAACC
This sequence comes from Dactylis glomerata, assembly GCA_007115705.1. Lineage (NCBI taxonomy): Eukaryota > Viridiplantae > Streptophyta > Magnoliopsida > Poales > Poaceae > Dactylis > Dactylis glomerata. The sequence continues at coordinate 1,761,150 of QXEO01001278.1, read as the reverse complement.
AGTAAACCCTAAAACCCTAAAGCAAAAAACAAAAATCTGCAGATGCCTTTAGTCCCGGTCTGTGTTACAAACCGGGACTAAAGGTCCTAGCCCTGATTCGCTCCGAGGTGCCCACGTGGACACCCTCCAGTCCCGGCTGGTAAGCGGGCCGGGACTAAAGGTTCAGCCTTTAGTCCCGCGGCTGGGGTCCCGGTTTGCAAACCGGGACTAAAGCCCCTTACGGGCCGGGACTGGAGGCCCCGTCCCCACTAGTGTATATTACCGACTTTGAAGTCATTTCAAGATATGAGAAAGTTCTTTATGGTGCAATGTTGACCTTTATTTCGCATATGGCTATTGTGTTTAAAGAAATAGAAAATTAATTATGAAATTTTATCTGAAAAACTAATTTTATTAATTCGTATCTTCTTTATAACATGTTCGTACAATAAGGCAATGAGTTGCGAGAACACACAAACCAACCTAGCGCACTATATGGACGCAACATAGATCTTTAGCTCTACCCATATGCTATTTTATACACAATAAGGTTTAATATGTCTTCAATTCAATCTTTTGGTTAAAAATCAACGATCCACCACGTATACTTTTTCCGATGCTAGGCAATGTTGGGGTTGGGGGTGGTTGACTTTTTAGTGTATCGCCCCTCATGTATTCATATGTTGGGATAGTACTGGCTGTCTACAAATTTTATATTTTTAGCTAACTAAACAAAACTCAATCAAAAGAAAATAAAATCAAAAGCTACCTTTGATACTATATTATCATCCAAAGACAGATAGCAGATCCAGATTCATCAGCAAACAAAAATTGGATACATATCTTTTGATGCTTTGATCGGACGGAGCAAATTATTGTTCTATATGGCGAAAAGATTGGATGAGAAGTTAATCAAATTATATTGACAAATGTATTGGTCAACACAATTCTCTCTCTCTCTCTCTCTCTCTCTCTCTCTCGCTCTCTAGCAACTAAAAGCGTGAAGAACTCGGTTGTGAAAGCTCAAACAAAAACCACATGTATTTTATATTTCTCTAGCAGCTATACCTTTATGAGTAGATAATGTTAAAGTATATGCATTTATATCCTGGTACATATATATTTGTTCAACTCGATCCTTACACACACCCAGCATAATATTTCTTATCGGTCTATTTCACCATATTAGCCCTTCCAGTTGCAAACTATGTGTAACTAAATTTAATCATATTTTATTTTGATTGTTCACTTTGGAATTAACCTTAAAATCTCATGTTTGAAGTTTTGACAATAGTCACAAAATCAGAGCCACAAATATTTTTTCTAGTGTGCAGTAGCTATATAAAAAACATAACTCTTTAATAAATAAATTTATCAGGTCTCAAATTCCATGCATAATATAAGGAGAAAATATTAATCAACAATATAAATATCTAGAGATCACATAATGGCTCTCGATTAAACAAAAAATATTGAAGCAACCAAAAAGAGACAATGCACGACCAGTGTGCCCGTGAGCACGTACGAAGTGCTACTGATAGTCAATCTTGAACTAACGCCATGGTAATTCGCAGCTAGAGTCCGCCTCTGACACACGCTTACTCTGCTGGTCTATTTTTTCAGTAAGCCTGGACTAAAGTCATGGTAGCTATTGTATGATTTTTGTAGCTAGAGTCCGCCTCTCACATGCTAACTCTGCTAGTCAAAAAAAAAAGTAGCTAGAGTCCGCTTCTCACACGCTAACTCTGTTGGTCAAATTTTTTTTAGTACGTCTCACCTACAATATTGGAGTTTTCCTTAAATTAGATGCAACCATAGATTGCGTTAAAATGAATTATTTAGTTGAAGTAACTACGAATATCTTGAGAAGGCTAGCAATTCGTAGCTAGCATAAACATACTTTTTTTTCTAGAGGAGGCAATTAGCTAGCTTAATCCACCAGTTGAGACATCACAAATATGTTTTGCAAAAATTAATACTCCTAATTACATTGACGTATTAGTGCTAGAAGAAAAATGTATAGCGACCAAGATTTTGAATTAGCATTACTATCAAACTTGGACCATATAATTCATTTGTAGCTAGGCATGACATATCACACATTTTTTCTTTTTGGCATATTGATCGCGTTCAGCTGCATATGCATGGTTCGTAGCTGTCTCGAACACACGAATTTTTTTCCTGGAGGAAGCAATAGACCAGCTTAATCTTGAACGTAAAAGAAAAGCTTGTAATTAAAGTTTTATGGAGATATATCTCTGCCATATAGATCACGTAAGAATTTGGACTCTAGGCCTAACTCATATGTATGTGACCTGATGGACCCAATCTATATTGCTATGATTACGTGAATTTGGACTCTAGTCCTAATTCATGTGTACGTGACGTGATGGACCCAATCTATATAGCTTTTTAATTTTTTACACTATATATTTGTATGTACATAATTTTTAGATCTTTTAATCTCACCCATTAATTATAGATCTAACTGTTTAAATAATTAAGATAATATGGATTAACGTGGTGTCTCTATTTTAGAATCTCGTATTGTGCTTTTAGGGGTAACTAGCAAGGTGGCCCTCGCAAATGCGAGGGCAACATATTTAATCTTTGACATTGCGTCTTCACCACTGCAAAACGCGAGTATTGTACATATTTAATGGGTCTTTCATTAATTGTGTTGCATAGGTAATATTAGACATTTAATCCAAAGGAAGTAGACACCGGAATGGTACTGATTTGTTTTTTGTAACCTACAAATTTGCAAGGGCTTAGATTTTCAAATGTTTTTCCAGACCTACTATCCTTTTCTATAAAAAAGAGGTACTCATCTAAAAAATATTCAATCTATGCACTTTCCTTCGACTTCTATCAAACGTCCGGAGGTGAATTTATGTTCTGGCTTGACGTGAAGGTGTTAGGATACGGTTTTATACTCTTAGTCTAATTCATAATCAAAATTTTATTGCCTAATATTTATTTGATTTTGAAAAAAAATCACTTCAATGTTTTGTACAAGTTTTACCTAAAATTTCCTACTTAGTTTACCTATGCCACGTCCTAGTGGATACATACATACATACCATTCCATTTTACGTTCGTGTTATACTAAGACACTTTTTTCCTTATTAAAACTATTCATGAAGCACACATCTTCTTACGCGTCCAGGATTTCCATGGCTAATGATGTATCAAACAGCAGCTTAATTGTATGGACAATATCCGATTAAATCACAATGTTTATTAGATAGATAGAAAATTTTCTACTCGTAGTCTAATTCGTCGCCACCACGTCCTATGGTTTAATATATCAATTTTTTCTTCTTACGGTGGCATATATCTCTAGAAGTAGTATTGGTTTTCATCTATTTTTTAATCCTTTTTATAATTTCCTAGCTTGTGTTTACGTAATTCTTAGATTAAAATGTAACCGGTCACCAAATAGCAATTATAATAGATTATTATTGTTGGGGCCTTTCTGGAGTCCTATAAACACGCGCTTGTGCCTGTTTCTTATAGTTTATGTATGGATCCGTGGTGTCTTCGGTGTTTTAACTGTGTGATGGGCAAGATAGCTGTTTTTCTTAGCTAGCTTCTTTTTCTTTTGGAACACACGGCAAGGTAGGTAGTGTCCTAGAATATCACGGCTTGTCTTTTTTTAGCCCGTGACAGTCTGGTTCTATCCTGATACAAATATATATTGGGTATGCATCCGGTGTACATGTGAAATCAACTTGTCACGTGTCTATATTTTACGTAACTCTTAGAGCTATTAAATTTTAACCATTCGTAGTAAAATCAACGGTATATATACTTATAGCCTATGTGGATTAACCTGGTGTCTCTATTTTAGACCCCCCGTATTGTGCTTTTAGTATATAATAGACTAGCAAGGTGGCCCTCGCAAATGCGAGGGCAACATATTTAATCTTTGACATTGCGTCTTCACCACTGCAAAACGTGAGTATTGTACATATTTAATGGTTCTTTCATTAATTGTGCTGCATAGGTAATATTAGACATTTAATCCAAAGGAAGTAGACACCGGAATGGTACTGATTTGTTTTTTGTAACCTACAAATTTGCAAGGGCTTAGATTTTCAAATGTTTTTCCAGACCTACTATCCTTTTCTATAAAAAAGAGGTACTCATCTAAAAAATATTCAATCTATGCACTTTCCTTCGACTTCTATCAAACGTCCGGAGGTGAATTTATGTTCTGGCTTGACGTGAAGGTGTTAGGATACGGTTTTATACTCTTAGTCTAATTCATAATCAAAATTTTATTGCCTAATATTTATTTGATTTTGAAAAAAAATCACTTCAATGTTTTGTACAAGTTTTACCTAAAATTTCCTACTTAGTTTACCTATGCCACGTCCTAGTGGATACATACATACATACCATTCCATTTTACGTTCGTGTTATACTAAGACACTTTTTTCCTTATTAAAACTATTCATGAAGCACACATCTTCTTACGCGTCCAGGATTTCCATGGCTAATGATGTATCAAACAGCAGCTTAATTGTATGGACAATATCCGATTAAATCACAATGTTTATTAGATAGATAGAAAATTTTCTACTCGTAGTCTAATTCGTCGCCACCACGTCCTATGGTTTAATATATCAATTTTTTCTTCTTACGGTGGCATATATCTCTAGAAGTAGTATTGGTTTTCATCTATTTTTTAATCCTTTTTATAATTTCCTAGCTTGTGTTTACGTAATTCTTAGATTAAAATGTAACCGGTCACCAAATAGCAATTATAATAGATTATTATTGTTGGGGCCTTTCTGGAGTCCTATAAACACGCGCTTGTGCCTGTTTCTTATAGTTTATGTATGGATCCGTGGTGTCTTCGGTGTTTTAACTGTGTGATGGGCAAGATAGCTGTTTTTCTTAGCTAGCTTCTTTTTCTTTTGGAACACACGGCAAGGTAGGTAGTGTCCTAGAATATCACGGCTTGTCTTTTTTTAGCCCGTGACAGTCTGGTTCTATCCTGATACAAATATATATTGGGTATGCATCCGGTGTACATGTGAAATCAACTTGTCACGTGTCTATATTTTACGTAACTCTTAGAGCTATTAAATTTTAACCATTCGTAGTAAAATCAACGGTATATATACTTATAGCCTATGTGGATTAACCTGGTGTCTCTATTTTAGACCCCCCGTATTGTGCTTTTAGTATATAATAGACTAGCAAGGTGGCCCTCGCAAATGCGAGGGCAACATATTTAATCTTTGACATTGCGTCTTCACCACTGCAAAACGTGAGTATTGTACATATTTAATGGTTCTTTCATTAATTGTGCTGCATAGGTAATATTAGACATTTAATCCAAAGGAAGTAGACACCGGAATGGTACTGATTTGTTTTTTGTAACCTACAAATTTGCAAGGGCTTAGATTTTCAAATGTTTTTCCAGACCTACTATCCTTTTCTATAAAAAAGAGGTACTCATCTAAAAAATATTCAATCTATGCACTTTCCTTCGACTTCTATCAAACGTCCGGAGGTGAATTTATGTTCTGGCTTGACGTGAAGGTGTTAGGATACGGTTTTATACTCTTAGTCTAATTCATAATCAAAATTTTATTGCCTAATATTTATTTGATTTTGAAAAAAAATCACTTCAATGTTTTGTACAAGTTTTACCTAAAATTTCCTACTTAGTTTACCTATGCCACGTCCTAGTGGATACATACATACATACCATTCCATTTTACGTTCGTGTTATACTAAGACACTTTTTTCCTTATTAAAACTATTCATGAAGCACACATCTTCTTACGCGTCCAGGATTTCCATGGCTAATGATGTATCAAACAGCAGCTTAATTGTATGGACAATATCCGATTAAATCACAATGTTTATTAGATAGATAGAAAATTTTCTACTCGTAGTCTAATTCGTCGCCACCACGTCCTATGGTTTAATATATCAATTTTTTCTTCTTACGGTGGCATATATCTCTAGAAGTAGTATTGGTTTTCATCTATTTTTTAATCCTTTTTATAATTTCCTAGCTTGTGTTTACGTAATTCTTAGATTAAAATGTAACCGGTCACCAAATAGCAATTATAATAGATTATTATTGTTGGGGCCTTTCTGGAGTCCTATAAACACGCGCTTGTGCCTGTTTCTTATAGTTTATGTATGGATCCGTGGTGTCTTCGGTGTTTTAACTGTGTGATGGGCAAGATAGCTGTTTTTCTTAGCTAGCTTCTTTTTCTTTTGGAACACACGGCAAGGTAGGTAGTGTCCTAGAATATCACGGCTTGTCTTTTTTTAGCCCGTGACAGTCTGGTTCTATCCTGATACAAATATATATTGGGTATGCATCCGGTGTACATGTGAAATCAACTTGTCACGTGTCTATATTTTACGTAACTCTTAGAGCTATTAAATTTTAACCATTCGTAGTAAAATCAACGGTATATATACTTATAGCCTATGTGGATTAACCTGGTGTCTCTATTTTAGACCCCCCGTATTGTGCTTTTAGTATATAATAGACTAGCAAGGTGGCCCTCGCAAATGCGAGGGCAACATATTTAATCTTTGACATTGCGTCTTCACCACTGCAAAACGTGAGTATTGTACATATTTAATGGTTCTTTCATTAATTGTGCTGCATAGGTAATATTAGACATTTAATCCAAAGGAAGTAGACACCGGAATGGTACTGATTTGTTTTTTGTAACCTACAAATTTGCAAGGGCTTAGATTTTCAAATGTTTTTCCAGACCTACTATCCTTTTCTATAAAAAAGAGGTACTCATCTAAAAAATATTCAATCTATGCACTTTCCTTCGACTTCTATCAAACGTCCGGAGGTGAATTTATGTTCTGGCTTGACGTGAAGGTGTTAGGATACGGTTTTATACTCTTAGTCTAATTCATAATCAAAATTTTATTGCCTAACATTTATTTGATCTTGAAAAAAATTCACTTCAATGTTTTGTACAAGTTTTACCTAAAATTTCCTACTTAGTTTACCTATGCCACGTCTTAGTGGATACATGCATACATACCATTCCATTTTAGGTTCGTGTTATACTAAGACACTTTTTTCCTTGTTAAAACTATTCATGAAGCACACATCTTCTTACGCGTCCAGGATTTCCATGGCTAATGATGTATCAAACAGGCAGCTTAATTGTATGGACAATATCTGATTAAATCACAATGTTTATTAGATAGATAGAAAATTTTCTACTCGTAGTCTAATTCGTCGCCACCACGTCCTATGGTTTAATATATCAATTTTTTCTCCTTACGGTGGCATATATCTCTAGAAGTAGTATTAGTTTTCATCTATTTTTTAATCCTTTTTATAATTTCCTAGCTTGTGTTTACGTAATTCTTAGATTAAAATGTAACCGGTCACCAAATAGCAAATAATAGATTATTATTGTTGGATCCTTTCTGGAGTCCTATAAACACGTGCTTGTGCCTGTTTCTTATAGTTTATGTATGGATCCATGGTGTCTTCGATGTTTTAACTGTGTGATGGGCAAGATAGCTTTTTTTTCTTAGCTAGCTTCTTTTTCTTTTGGAACACATGGCAAGGTAGGTAGTGTCCTAGAATATCACGGCTTGTCTTTTTTTAGCCCGTGACAGTCTGGTTCTATCCTGATACAAATATATATTGGGTATGCATCCGGTGTACATGTGAAATCGACTTGTCACGTGTCTATATTTTACGTAACTCTTAGAGCTATTAAATCTTAACCATTCATAGTAAAATCAATGATATATATATTTATAGCCTATGTGGATCTGGTGTCTCTATTTTAGACCCCCCGTATTGTGCTTTTAGTATATAATACATAGATTTTATTCTGATTTTCTTGAGTTCGTTTGCTCCCGTAAGTACTTAGGTTTCTACTTGGGGAACTATCCAGAAACTAAACTTTGTAACTAGTTGCACCCGTACCTCATTATGCATGCCACATTTTTAAGTTTCAAAAAAATGCAAGATAAATCATGGATATAGATTATGTTGTGTCTTGTACATCTGGAAATTTTCATTCAAACATATGAAAATTTGTGACCTGTAGAAAAATAACAAATGATGTGTGCATAGTACATACTACTATTTACGTAATCCTTTTCTTTTTTATACAGGACACATATTATAATATTTTGGGATGAAACTTTGTAGATGCACAAGATACAAGATAACCAACACTCATGATTTATCTCATAATTTTTAAAAACTTAAAAGTACACTATATTATAATGGGGTGCGGGTGCAATCAGTTGCGAAATATTCACATTCGGGAACTACCGGCTAGGTTGCTCGCTATTTTTTTTTTCGTTGCAATGTGGGACTGTGACCAAGCTAATTAAGTGTGGAGGCGCACCATGGTTGATTTTTCTGTGGTTTAGGATCGAACAGAAGCTATATACGTAGGAAATGTTTCTTTTTGTTGGATGTGATCAAGAGACATGTGTCAGAACGCTATAGTCGCTATAGTCAGACTACATTCTGAATGCACTGAATTACTCAGTTTCAGGGTTAGAGCATGTGTATTGGCTTAAGCCAGGGCATGGTCTTGCAGATGTTTTGATTGCAATGAACTTTGAGAAAGAATGATAGAAAATTTGGCTCAAGCATGTGTTTATTGCAAGAATATGAGATTGTATGCTGATTTTTTTGAGATCAGAAGAGCCGTCAATGATGTTCCTGGATCAACCATTCTTGAACTTCCTAATGTTTCCATTTTTTCAAAGAAAAAAACTATGGACAGTGCTCTAACAATTTGGAAAGAATATTAGATGATGCCAATGAAGATGGACATGAAGCAAAGCTTGGTGAAGAAAAAGCGGAAGGAGATAGTGAGTATGATTGAAGGAAGATTCTGATAAATTCTGATGCAGAAAAAAGAAGGAAGATTCTGATGCTGATGGAGATGACAATGCATATGAGAAGCTTGTTGATTTGTTTTTACCATAAGATCCTCCCTTTATTAAGCAACAATGCTCATCGGTACAGCGGTAGGATTTGGGGTCTGACCAAGCCAAAGATGACGGCCTGCTTGAAAAGTTACAGAACTTCTAGCTAAATTGTGAGCCTCGACATTAAAGTGAAACGGGGCAAAAGTTTTGCCCAGTCGATTAATTAAGAAGAGAGATCCTAGTTAATTAACGGAAAACTGGGCGAAAACCGATACAAGAAAAGCACAAACGAACAACACCCGACACCAACTTCCCGACCAACAAAACAAACCAACAAACACCCTGGACCTACACCAACCGAACTGACAACAACAACAACTCAAGCATCACCCACTCTCAAGAAGTTGAGGAAGCTTTATTGTGATCCACATGTTCTTTCTTCTTCTCCTAAGAGACTTCTCTACCTTCTTGATTAAGCACTCTGAAGCTTTTCCCGCCAAGACGCAAGCAATCTCCTTACCATATCTAGGACTAGCTGCCTCCAGACTGACAAGTAACTCACGAAGCTCTTTCTCAAAGAGAGCATCGGAGTTAGGAGCCAACACACCTCCAGTGTCAATGAAGTCCAACGGTGGTGAGGGAGTCATGGGCGCCACCACGGACCCTAATGAGCCCAACTCCACCATTGATGCTCTAGATGATTCCTCACATAGCTCCCGCAACTCGGGCATAATTTTGTCGCCATGGTAGGTAGGCTCCACCGGTGGTGGTGTGGAAGCCACGGTCGAGGTCCCAAGTGGATCCTCCTGAAGATGTAACATCGACATAGAAGAAGAGGGCTCCCCACACAACTCCTGTAGCTCGGGCATGATCTCCAACACCGGAATCATGGTCTCATCGACGAGCTTACTCTCACAAGAAATTGGTCCATCATGGTGTGGCAACGAACAAGGCTTGGCACGAGGGGAGAAAGAACCAAAGATGCATTCTTCCCCAACAACAAACGACTCCTGCCCAACGGACTCACCGGAAGTACGCTCCAAAGACCTAGCAACACGCGCCAACAAAAGCTTCATGGTTGCCACCTCTTCAAGTAGGGGGCGAGACACCTCCTCGATGTGTTTGGTGACCAACTGAAGGAGCTCCGTGCGAAGCATGTCAAACTGGGACTGCAAAGAAGAGCCTCGACATTAAAATCTCAACCTATTAAAGCTAACTATTAATTCAGAGAAATCCCGCCTTCTTCTATCGATCTCTTTGAGCAAGGTAGTATATGGGCCAATACTTCATAAAATCTCCCTAGCAACGACCTGGCAATCAGTAGAAACTACAACTTTTTGAACGAGAAGATCAGCTGCTAACGCCAGGCCATCAGAGCATGCGTATGCTTCGAGGGTGGTAGGGTCTTTTTTTGAACGGGGAGGCCCGAAGGGCCTGGAAGCTTTCATTCATCATTGCGGTTACAAATTATAGGAAGACCCCTAGGAAAGGGGGAAATAAAGGATAAGGCTATAACTTTTACAGAGGAAACCCTAGAGAGCAAACCGAAAACGCGATCCGGTCCCTGGGCAACTCCGCCGCAATTGCAGGACGCACACGCATGGGGGTCACCACCGCCGCCGGGGAACAAGCCACTTGGGGCGGTGCCGGCCATGAATCCCAAGGTGAGGTCGAGGAAGATCCTCCGCGATGGCACACCGGCCTGGAGGAAGAGGCTCGGGCTTCCGAGCAAGGAGTGGCTCCATGCGCCACAGGTAGTGGCGACGAACATCGGTCGTTGCTTGGGGACTCCTTGGTACGCAGCTTCCGGGGCCGACAGCCGGCCGACCCCATCCAACTTCTCTGCCCGCACGTCGGAAGAGGAGCTGTTGACTCTCGTCCCCTCGCCGCCACGGCCGGCCGGAGGAGAGACAGCAGCGCCAGATCTGGGCACCTGTAGAGGATATGAGGGCTTATTCCAAGACGGCGCGACGACACACACGAGCAGCAGCCAGGAGGACCACTCCCTTGCTGCAGCCGTAAGCATCACCTTGATGCGTGGTGAATGACCAGCCCGTTGGGAACCCCAAGAGGAAGGTGTGATGAGTATAGCAGCTAGTTTTCCCTCAGTTAAGAAACCAAGGTATGTCGATCTTGGAGAGGAGAGACAAACGACTGAAGGTGATGCTTGCTAGCTTGCGATAGCTTCGGACAATTTATATATGGCGCCTCGTCCAAGCTTTGCTTTGCGAGCAGTAACGTGGAACCTGCACACAACACAACCAAGTACTTCGTTCCCAACTTGCGATGAGGTTGTCAATCTCACCGGTTTGCTTGAAACAAAGGTTATGAGCGTATCGAGTGGAAACCAATAGAGTATGCAAGTAAAGTAAACAGTGCGAGTAAAGTAAACAGGTGATAGCAATATGATGGAAATAGGACCGGGGTCCACAGTTCACTAGTGGTGTCTCTCCATAAGATAAATAACACATGCTGGGTAAACAAAATACAGTTGGGCAATTGATAGAATAAAGATAAACGTGATATGTCAAGAAGATCACTATGAGATTTACTCTGGGCATTACAACAAAATACATAGACCGCCATCCAACTGCATCTATGACTAATAATCCACTTGTGGCGAATCAATCTGAGAACTCCACAAGTATTAAGTTGCGAACAACAGATAATTGCATTAAGCAAAGTGTGTAATGTAAACAAAGCATATGCCCTTGAGCATATGAATGTTGTTTTCTCCCTAGTAGCAACAACACATCTACAACCTTAGAGGTTTCTGTCACTCCCCCAGGTTAAATAGAGGCATGAACCCACTATCGAGCATATATACCCCCTCTTGGAGTCACTAGCAACTACTCGGCCAAGATAGCTACTAACAACGGAGAGCATGCAAGATCATAAACAACATAGAGATAACAAAAGATAATATTCAGTACAACAACTCAATCATAAACACCAATATTTATCGGATCCCAACAAACCAAACATGTAGAATTACATAACGGTGATCTCAATCATGTAGGGCAGCTCATGAGATCTAAACATGAAGCACATGGTGGAGGAGACAACCATCTAGCTACTGCTATGGACCCATGGTCCAAGGTAGACTACTCACTCATCGCTCCGGAGGCAAGCATGGCGATGAAGAAGACCTCCGGTGGCGATTCCCCTCTTCGGCAGGGTGCCGGGAAGAGCTTCTGGACCCTCCCGATCTTCGGGTCGACGGCGGCGGCGGATCGCGATGTGTTCTGGAAAAGTGATCGGGTACTTAGGTTTTTTCCGTCGGGGGGTCTGTATAGGCGAAGGGGCGATGTCAGAGGAGGAGCCAGGCGCCCTCAGGCCAGGGTGGCGCGGCCCAGGCCCTGGCCGCGCCAGCCCTGTGTGTGGGGCCCTGGTGGCCCCCCTCCTACTCTCCTTCGGATCTCTGGAAGCTTCCGGGTAAAATAAGACTTCAGGAACTTGTTTCGTCCAATTCCAAGAATATTTCATGTGTATCACTTCTGAAACACAAAAATAGCAAAAAACAGGGAACTGGCACTGTGGCGACTTGTTAATAGGTTAGTTCCGGAAAATGCATAAAAGTGCCACAAAGTGTAACGAAACAGTAGGCAAATGGTGTAAAAACAAGCATGGAGCATCAAAAATTATAGATACGTTGGAGACGTATCAAGCATCCCCAAGCTTAACTCCTACTCATCCTCGAGTAGGTAAGTGATAACAAAAGAATAATTTTTGAGGTGACATGCACCTACACAATCTTGATCGTATATGTAAGCATTTGTGAGCTGGGATCATAAGAACTTAAAACATGGGCATGAAAGATATAATCTTGACAAGAAGAACTTAGCAACCATGTTGTAAACATGCAAATGAACACAAACAAAAGATCATGAAAATGAAACAATGAAAGTCAAACGTGTGTTCAAATCATAAGGAAAACATACAAATGGTTTTTAGCTTGTCCTTCAAAGAGAGCAAAACATAAATGCATAGGACACCTTCAAGTTTAAGAGAGCGACTAGATACAAATAATTTGAGAACAAGTGAAACCAACAATATGAATCAATCAATGAACTTTGGGACAATGCATATTACACTAAGAATGACAACTATGCTCTCTTAATGGTGCATAAAGATAAAAGGTGGTGACTCAACATAAAAGTAGAAGAAAGGCCCTTCGCAGAGGGAAGCCGTGATTGCAAGTTTTATAACCTTCAAAAATTATGGTACTTACCGGCTTTGAGCTCTCATTGCCCCCATCATAAGCATCTTGAATGGTTAAAGTTAATGCGAGAACAATTATGATGCATATGCTTGACAAATCATAAGTTGAAAACCTCGTATCCCGTGAATACGAGTACCCAAACCTCATGCTACTTTACTTAGAGTCCCAAGCAAGGCTCTTGTCATTGTAAGTATATGCATATCATTGAGAACCGCCAATGGGGTACCTCCGTGCCCGATGACATGGAACAAGCCCACACCAAAATGACAGGACAAGCAGACAATGAACACCTCGACATCTCTTTTATTTGCCTTTTGTTTAGCTTTTTATTGTGAGATGCGTCGTCGAATGTTCACCATGGGTATGCTGCAAATTTTATTGCAACAAGTTTGGTATGTTGCTTTAGTTATGGATATTGTTGCAAAAGTTGGCTCCATATTGCAACAAAACACGTACTGGTTGTAATAGTGCATTTTTGCCTCAATTTCATTGTCTTGCAATTACTATTTCATATTGCAACAAATTGTGCGTCTGTGGTAATATGTACGACATATCGCAACAATCCCTTACTATTGAAAAAAAGGTATAGGAAATTGCAACAATCTACTGTGTCTTATAGTTCTTGATTGTTTCTTTTATTTATTATATGTTATCTCACGATCTGGTTAAATGGGTTTAGGGGTGTACAGTGTATCCCTTTGTCCCATAATGTACTGCGCCCTTAAATTACGTTGGTCAACGCATTACAAATGTAACATCATGGAATTTCAATTATGGAATTTATGTTGTGCATCATATCTTCATTATTCCATATATCTTCATTAGGTTCCTAAATGTCCTGTTAAGATACAGTAAATTCCATATATTTCTTTATTTTATTTGGCTAGTTTAGAGGCCTAAAACTAAAACAAGAAAAGAAAATAGAAAATAGAAAAGAAAAAAACTGACCGACCGGACTGGACTGGACCGGAGCGGCCAGGTTCGGCTCAGCCGTTCCCGCGCACGCGCGAGCGCCACGGCCCAAGCTGGCCCAGCATGCAACAGGCCACAGCGCCCCTCCCGTTTTCTTTTTGACGCGCAGGCCCCGCACATCATCCCTCACCTCCAGCCAAACTTCAACGCAAACACAGTTTCGATCCAAGCTGAATCCCGCGAGTCCCCCTTGACTTTTTCGTTCGGGATTTTGCGCCCTTTTCTTTTTTTCGCACGGAGCCAGCCTGTAAAAATTCCTTGCAGTTTTGCCCTTGTCTTTTTTCGTTTTACCGAAACCCTAGCCGCCTGTGGAACTTTTTCCGATCTCGCCATTGACGCCGCACGGCCGAGCTCGACCTCGAGGTTGCGGAGCACCCCCGCATCCCTTTTCCTCTCCATTCTCTTCAAAACTCAATACGTCCTCGCCTTGATCTATTTCCCCCTCGGCAGGATCCCCGGAGCAAGCACACGAGCTCGCCGGACTTTCACCGACGACAGCCGCCCCCGTTCGTCCATCATCGCCGCACGAGAATCGGAAGACATCTCAGAGGGCACCTCAAAGACCGCCTTCACGCGCTAGTGCCCGTTCTCCACTCCACCGTCTACTTCGACAGCCGGAACCGCCGCCGAAGACCACGCCCGTGCCGCCGCCACCGTCGACGTCAAACTTTGCCGGTGAGCTCCGCAGGAAGAGATCTCGACCGTCCATCGCGCACAGGATCCGACGACCAGGAACGCTAGTCCGAGAGAAAGGGTATCGGACAATGCGTAGCCGCGTGGCGAGCCCATTTCCTGTTAATACGATTTTTTAATTAAAAAGGGCAGAGATTATGCAAATCTTGTAAATTCAATAACTTTAGTTCCGTATGTCGAAATTTTCCAAATAATATCTTGTTGAAACCAGAAAAATAAGAGGAACACAATGAATCCGTTATTTTCACTGTTTACAAAACTTATAGTACGTCTATTTCTGTATATTTTGTTTTAGTACTTTTAACATATTTTAAATTCTATAATTGACTAGGTAATCTGCCCGTACGTTGCCACATGTAAGAAAATATTGGCTCTTGAAGGCTTATAGTGTACTCCCTTTGTATGTTCTGATAATTGTTTTAGCTAACCAAAATATGCTATATTTTTTAACAAAGGAAATAAGTTCATCTTTAAATGGTTGTAACCTTTCACAGAAACCGCCATTTTCAACATGCACACGACACACAGTAGAGATGTGTCGTATCACCTCCTCACCCCATTTTATAAGGGTATTCACCTTCATCCGGGGTTGGGAGTACAGGACGGTGATTAAATCCTTGGGGAAAGAGTCATGATGTAAATGCATGGTGCCCGCTAGATCATCCACTCCAACCCGTGAAGCCAAAGCCTTCATCGATGAATTCTCATCAAATGAAAAACATAACATGTAACACCCAAAAGTTAGTGAAGCGGTCAAGATACACAAACTCAATAATACGAGTGAAGCTCCAATGGATCTGGTTGACACAAAATAAAGTATTTCGAATTGATGAGTATAAAAATTTGGCATGTACACCGTGTGATCTTTCTAATTGAATTTAGCCTTCACTATGCACAAATTAACACATATTTCTAAATCAGAGATATTACAAAATCATGAAGTGCATGCTAGTGAGGACATCTTATAAGTATCCGGTTCATATCTAGATGTTTCCTTGAGAATACAAATATTAGAG
The DNA here is from genome assembly GCA_007115705.1 of Dactylis glomerata. Classification (NCBI taxonomy): domain Eukaryota; kingdom Viridiplantae; phylum Streptophyta; class Magnoliopsida; order Poales; family Poaceae; genus Dactylis; species Dactylis glomerata. Next base: position 1,745,352 of record QXEO01001278.1, on the reverse strand, counting down.
AAATGAACAGGTCTTTACACGTGACTATTTCTTCCCCTCGGTAATTGAAAGCGCCTCGAACCATCAACAAATCCTAAAGCGGCAAACGTTTTTGACCTCTCTTCAAGCTTCCATCACACCCGCTCTTCCTTGCAGCATCCAGCACGCTGGCAGGCTGAACGATGAAGTTTGCCGAGCATTTGCATCCAAACCCATTTGTGAACAGCCCGCTCCCTGCTTCCTGAAGCTCCTCTCCATGACGCTGATAGCCTGCTTGAAGCTTGCAATCCTTTCTCTGCCGCTGTGGTGCTCCTCAAAATGGTTGTAGCACAACATGAAGGGGCGTGTTCAGTTAGCAAAAACATACATATAAGTTAAAGGGGTGAGGCTACTTCTCTAGAATCAATTGCCAAGTATATAGTTTTGATTTAAGTTCAATTAGCATCAGCTACTTTGCAGGTTCAGTTAACAATCAATTTCATAAGATAAAGTGACAAGAACACATTCTACACCAAAATTGTTGCATAAATAACTATCTGTGACTCTTGATTTTTTTCCAAATGTTTTGTACAAGGAAAACAATAAGTAATCACGTCCCCTGCTACTTGTAAGTATTAACACACCTATTTGTGCTTAGAGACCAAACTCAATTGCAGCCTCAACATAATCCTTGTCAACTGTCAAACGAATCGGAAGAAGACCTTGTCTCTCTAGGACTTTTTTCTTCAAGTGAGGCAAAGCGTAGTGGATAGACCCCTTGTGCTTAATTATCTCTCTCATGCATGCTTGATGACTCAACCAAATCCTATTCAGCTTTTGATGGGGATACTCGGCTAGGGATTGTTCAACCTTTTGCACATATGAACAAATACTAATTAGAAAAAAAATACAACCGACTTATTCATATAAAGCTACACAACTGAATAATTGTAAAATACCTTTTGACAAGGAGTAGAGTTTTTGTAGGAACACTAAATTACCGTACGCATGGGTCACCCCCACCGAATTCAACCAATCAGATCACACAACCGGCTCACCCGCGGATCACCCTTCGAAGGCCCGATCATAACTGTCCATCTCCGGCGATCCAAACCTAACTGTCTAGGTCTGGTCAGCCCTCCCACCATATTGAGCAGACCCTCCCCTCTCCTTCCCCCTCGTGCGCCGCCTCTATCCCTCCCCATCTCCTCCTTCATCGACGCCAGATCGCTGACCGCCTCCTCTCCTTCGCAGGCTTCCCCCCACCTTCGGTCCATCACCCTCTCCCTCGACCCCCATATCTTCCCACGAGATTTTTCCCGTGCGCCTGACACGATCCAGATCGAGGGAGCGCCGACGTTCTTCTGCCCCCCGTCCCGGTTCCCCTCCCTCGCCTCCCGTCGTCCTGTTGACCCGGGGGAGCACCACTACGATGAGGGAGGCGCGAGCATCGGTCGGTTCCCTCTTCTCCTTTTTGCTACGGCCGGTGCCACCGCTTCTTCTGCCGGCCGGAGTCCATCCTCCTCCTCGCGCTACCGCGACTTAGCCCAGGGAAGGGGGCGACCGTTCCAAGGGCAGGGGAGGGCGGAGATCAACTGGTGGTCCCGGTGTCCTCCGGGGAGGACCAAGACGGCGCCACTGTGCGTCTCGGTAATGTCCGGTGACCGTGGCCGACGGGATGGGTGCAGGATCGCCGGCCGTGCATGGATGGCGGTGTGTGCGCACGGAGAGAGCTGCCGGGCTTCTGCACAGAGCCACTGCTTCTGTTAAAAGGCATTTTCTTGTTGCTGCCTAACGTTATAATCAGTGATGTGTTAATGTGTAGTAATCTTGCAATCTTACTGTTCTTTACTTAACAGGTCTCACAGATGCAGAGCAAAGCCACTGCACGCCATCTTGGTCTTCTGAAGGTGATCTGAAACCCGTATCTATTTTCTGTCAATCAACTGGAATCTATTCCATTTTATCTCATGCTATTGTCTACAATCCTAAGAAGCGACTTACCTTGGTTTACTTCACGCGGAAAATATGTTGGGTTGGAGTTTGCTGTGAAAGTACTGCAAAATCTCTTGAAACATTACTTGCATGGTGTGTAGCCTTGCACTACAATTTTTTCTTATGGCGAATAATGATATTCTGCTGAGAGTCTTCTATACAGTGATATATAGGTTTCATGCATAATCAGCTGAGAGTCTTTCTATACAATGCTTCATGTTTCAGGATTTCAACATTGCTCAATTCCCTGCATAAATTCAGGATCAATGATTTATATAACAATCTCATGCCTTCATTTTTTTTTCCATTTTAGCTTCAACTTTCAGAGTATTAGCTATGGACTGAATACCAAGTATATCACACGATCTTGTCTGTGGCTATTGCTGCCACTTCGATGTTAAAATTACTTACTGGTCATGCTTCTGTGCTCGCATCACCGGGCATTCCTGCAATATGCACTGCTTTTCATATTGTGTAAGGGTCTATTATCTGTACTGATATTTCCTCACTTGATTCACTTTACCTATATATTGTGCTCTTTGCTTGTTTTTTGCCTTTCTTGTTTTATCTTCCTCTTCAATTACTTACCTAGATTTTTTTGTTTCCGCATTTTCGTTACCACATTAAGTTATAACATCCATTTATCCAGAATCTATAGCTCTATACCTAAGCTTAAGTGAACTGAAATATGTGAAATCAGTCTGTTGCTTATGGTGTTGTTCTGTTTGTCAGTCTTTAGTTCTTGATATTACTCTGTAGGTTTTATGAAGTTGGGTGATTTATTGGTGATGAAAATAATAGATAGTTAATGTGTGTTGCATAGGTTAAAGAGGCTCCTAAGAGGAGATCTGGAGCAATAACTAATGTTTACGGTGAGGTGTAAGATGTGGCCTAGATCGAGGTGGCAAAACAACTGTGTTCATAACAGCTCCATTGGTAATACAAAAACACACCATTTGTATCTGCAAGGTTTATTTTGTTTACGCTTCATCGCACCATTTTGTGGAAGATGTATGAAACATAGCGTTTTATCCTAATAAAGTTATAGTTTCTACATTTGTAGATAGACGGTAAAACTTGATGTACGTTTTGGAGAAGCTGGCAGAGAGAATCACTAAGTTGTCCCGCAGAGTTGCCGTGATAGTGGTTGGAACCGCAACTGAGACGGAGCTCGAGAACCGCAAGCTGGCCGACCTCGACAAGAGCCTTGGTGCTAATACCATTCAGAAGGTAATGAGATATTATTTCAATGAAAACAAATATACTGGAATTATAAGTAATGAGATAGTTCTACAGCTGTGTTGTATAGGCATCATACATGCTATGCCTTAGTTTGTAGTGTACAACAATTGAATCGCTGATTATTCATCTAGAACAGTTGGTAGTTGAGCTTGGACACTTTGCTTTCATCTGAAAACATTCATGGAGTTAGTCACTTTAGCATCTGACAGTATACTTGGTAAAATCACTTATTCATGTAGAACCGTTATTCTTTTTAAAATCTGACTATTATACTTGGTAAAAAATATGTTCATTGACTCATGGAGTTCACTTAAGCTTCTGGCTGGAGGTAATACCGGCTATACTGGGTAAAAAAACACCGGCTATACTTGTAGCTGGTACATACCTATAGAGAATTAATCATCCACATTTTCAGTACCATGGAGGGAAGGCTCCCGAAATCCCAGTGCATTGATATGTCTTATGTACTTGTGTTTTGATTAACCAGCCCACTACCGCCAAATTTGTAGTCAAGCTGAGCTTTCTGTAAAAGGGTCCCAGGAATGAAGCGTTCCTTATTATGCCTTCGGTATGATGATGCTGTATTATTAGGTTTGTTCTACCAAATCGTGTGGTTCGCATGTTTCAGCCAACTAAAACAGTAAGGAGAAAACATTGTAGCTCTCTTCATATATTTTAATGGTTCCATTTTACCAATGGTCTGATTATGCCCTGTCAACTTAAGTGTTGTGCTATGTATTGATGGTTTCATAAGATATCTGGCTTAAAATACGTTTCTATTTGAAGAGCAGCCCTTTAAAAGCAATATTTTATTTATTAAAATGCTCCATGTATCTTTAGTTCTTATTCTCGTAGCCTTTAAAATTGTTTACTGCTCTCCGGTTGGTGCTATCCCAAAATAATACAACTATTGTAGTATCATATTTATTTAGAATTGGTACTCTTATTAGCTTCAGATAGTATGGATAGAGATGGATAAATTATTATTGTCAATTTGGTGCTTTGTAAAAAATCTTGGTTGCAAAAACAAATTAAACTTATGGCTACAATATTATCTTGCTTTGGGCCTTTGCGCCCGTGGCGTGGCGCAACGGGTCATCTAGTATATTTATAAGTTGCTAGCCCACTCAGGTGTGTGGGGTGATGACATGTGATCTTCATAATGTGCATATGTCTACTTGCTTTCACCACTTTAGTTTGTCAATGGAAATAATTTTTAATTTCTTGATTGCAGGAAACAAAGAATTATCGAGAGGGACTATTGGCCACCTATAGTTTAATCTTCGCACTTAATTAGGATGGCACATTCAGTATGTTGAATGATTGCTAAATTATATTTGATTTTCATTTGATGGATACTCTGCAAACTATGATATGAATCTACATCTACGTATGGTTTGAATGATGTAATGGAATGCTTTTTTTTGTTGGTCCCAATAGGCTATTACCACAATCTACTTTCGGTTGCAATAGGCTAGCACCCCGAAAAATATAGTTTGCGTCAAATCTGAATTGCTATGACTAGTGTTTTGTTGCATTAGATTGTTGCCACAGAATGTTTTATGTTGTGGTAATAACTTATAACGACAACCCTTATGCATGTTGAGATAAAAATGTGGTGCCACCAAAAGCAGTTTTGTTGAAATAGACTATTGCCATAAAACATTTATATTGTTGCAACAACTTCTCGCCACAAACATTTTGTCCATTGTAATAACTGCTTATTTCCACCAAAATGAGTATGTTGCAATTTTTTGTTGCCACAATTGGAATGTTGTTGCCACAAGGTAATGCCACAAACATTATGGTTCGTGGCAAAAGATTAATGCCACAAAACAAGAGTTGTTGACATAGGTTATTACCACAACTAACTATTGCCACGAAAGATTATGTGCAACGAAACAAGTTTTGTTGGTATAGATTATTGCCACAAATGTTTATCGCCACGAGCTAGTAGTCGCCACGTTTCATTATCCGTTGCACTAAGCTATTGCCACAATAAAAAATGTGGCATCAAGTGTATATCACTACGGGGAAAAATGTGGCAACTTACCAAATGATTGTTGCAATAACACACATTATTGCAACGATTAGTTTTTTGTGGCGATAACCTATTACCATGCGTCCTGTCGCAACGGGTGGCAACGAACGACATTTCGTGGCAATAGGTACATATTACAACAATTCGGTACTTATTACAACAAATACTTTTGTTGCAATAGACCAGAATCCTTATAGTGACTCCATGATCCCCACAAGATTCCCAATTCATTTCACACCGCGGGCATCCATAAATAAAGGATCACGATATCAACTCAAATAAGAAGTGCAATGTTGAAAGCTTGCCCATGACTGCATGGCTGGGCTAGTCTCCAACTTACAACTTGCAAGCATAACAACTCAACATAAGAGACCACAATATCAAATTTTTAAGAACAGGAAAAAGGTAAAGTGTGCCTTCCGGTTCGTGAGAGCTTTACTGACCGAATTTCGCATAACACTGGTAAGAGTTTAATTTGAAGAGAAAATAAAAGCAAGTCAAATTTACTTGGAATAGCAAATTGCTAGTAGGTATGTATGGTGGACACTTTGGAAAACTTTGGCTTTTAGGAGTTGGATGCACGAGTAGAGCTCATACTCAGTACAAGGCGAGGGCTAGCAAAAGACTGGGAGCGACCAACTAAGAGAGCAATAATAGCCATAATCATGCAAAGCGACAAAGCGACATTAAAAGAAGCATAAGATGGCATCAAAAGTAAAAAACTAAATGATCATAGAGGCTATTGGCGACTTTGTAAGAGTCTAACATGTGTGAGCATGCGCCAAGTCAACCCAAATAAAGCATCAAGGAGAAAACCAAAATAATGCTTCCATACAATTAAAAACAACGCATGATTTTTTCAAAGGCTCATTAAGCAATCTCAGTTATTTGAGACAAGTCATGCTACAGCAAAACCACTAAGCATACTATCAAAAAGACATCAAGCATGACATGAAAAAGCCTAAGCCGCAGTCTACACAAGCTCCTTCTTGTACCACTATTTTGCACAAAGTTTTTTCTCTTTTCCAACACCATTTGAAATTTTTAAAGACACCTCTTTTGATGAAAACCAATAAAGATCAGAGGAAAAAATACACCTTGATGAAAAGATATGACAAGGTCTGAATGCAAATCAAGGCGAAAACGAAAACCAAAAGCAGTAGCAGAAAAAGAAGAACACTCGATTTTTAATAAGAGTGAAAACTAGAGCGTTCTTGGCAAATGAAAAGCAAGGCAACTTCTCCAAAAGAAATTTGTTGGGGTCCAACCATTTATTGCAGCAAACAAAACAAACTAAACTAACTAAGAAAACTAAAACAACTGACGCTCCAAGAGAAACACATAGTGCATGAAGTAATAAAAATATAGTATTTTGAAAGGTGACCTGATTTTTGCCGATGAAGAAGGGGTGCCTCGTGGGCATCCCCAAGCTTTGACGCTTGTACTTCTTGGATATTTCTTGGGGTGATGCATGGGCATCCCCAAGCTTGAGCTTTTTTCCATTCTTCAACTCATCTCATCATTCTCCAATCCCTACACTTGAAAACTTCCTTCATACAAAACTAAACACAATTCTATTAGCAACATTAGTGCAAGCATAACATATAATTAACCTCTTTTTGCTTCAGGTTTCAACTCAAAATCACCACATATATAGTAAATACTACTGTAGCAACTTCTCCAAAAGTTCCGTGATCAAAAGAAAGCGATAAAGTGGCAAACACAAATATTGGCAGAAATCTGTCAAAACTGAACAGCTGACAAAGGTAGAATTTTTGAGGGGTTTTATGTTGCTCAAATCAAAAAGTGTTCAACTAACAAAAGTTTGGATATAACCTGGGTCATATGCACAAGAAATCGCAGGTCCAAAAGATATACAGAGAATTTATACGAATTTTTATGGTGCAGCACCGAAAACAGTTTCAGGACAGCAATATCCCCAAATCTTTACCTCACTCGAATTAGAGGCTTCTCTTGGCACAAAAACGAAATAAATAAGATAAGGAGCGATCATTACAGTAGTAATGACTTCCAAGACTCAAATAAAAGAAAAAAGTACTAAAAATAAAAACATTGGGTTATCTCCCAAGAGTGCTTTTCTTTAACGCCTTTGAGCTAGGCGCAGAAAATTGCGAATCAAGTAACATCAAGTGATGAAGCATCAAGCTCATAATTTGCTCTAAGAATAGAGTCAAAAATTAATTTCTTTCTTTTCCTAAGGAATTGTTCCATACCTTTCTTTAGTGGGAATTGATATTTGATAGTGCCTTCCCTCATATCAATGATAGCACCTACAGTTCGAAGAAAGGGTCTTCCCAAAATAATAGGACATGAAGCATGGCATTCAACGTCCATAACAAGAAAATCAACGGGAACAAGGTTATTGTTAACCATAATAAGAACATCATTAATCCTTCCCAAAGGTTTCTTCTTAGCAACATCAGCAATAGGGACATCAAAATAACATTTTTCAAGCGGTGGTAAATCAAGCATGTCATAAATCTTTCTAGGCATGATAGAAATACTAGCACCTAGATCACATAAAGCATGGCAATCATAACCATTAACATGCATATCAATGATGGGTTCCCAACCATCTTCTAACTTCTTGGGAACAGAAGCTTTTTGCTTCAACTTTTCATCCCTAATTTTCATGAGAGCATTGGTAATATGCTTAGTAAAATCAATATTTAAAGAACTAGCATTGGGAGTCAAAGCAAGCTTTTGCAAGAACAAAATAACTTTAGATATATTGCAGCCATCAACATCAAAATCATTAAAAGAAGTAGAGCTATCATCTCCCACACTCCGAAAAATTTCAGCACTCTTTTGAGATAAAGTTTTGGCTGTTTTAGGCTTTTTAACACAAGGAGTGGGAGTTTTCTCTACCCCAATCAAAGTAAGAGGATTGATAGAATTAGGAGCAACATCATTAGAGGTACTAATGGTACATACCTTCATCTCTCTTGCCATCTCATCTTCTCTTTCCCACCTGGCATGCAATTCCGCTAACAATCTAATATTTTTATCAATTCCAACTTGAATAGCATTAGCGGTAGCAAAAACATTGTTCTCTTTCGCATCATTAGGCAACACTTTTAATTTCAGAAGCTCAACATCATGAGCAAGGCTATCAACTTTAGAAGCAAGAATATCAATTTTGCCTAACTTTTCCTCAACAGACTTGTTAAAAGCAGTTTGCTTACCGATGAAGTCCTTGAGCATTACCTCAAGCTCGGAGGGCGCGGCCCTAGTGTTGTTGTAGGAATTACCATAAGAATTACCATAACCATTACCATTGGTAGAAGGATACGGCCTATAATTGTTACTAGCAAAATTGTTCCTATAAGCATTGTTGTTTCTAATGAAATTCACATCAACATGCTCTTCTTGAACAACCAGAGAGGCTAAAGGAACATTATTAGGATCAACATGAGTCCTATCATTAGCAAGCATGGCCATAATGGTATCAATCTTATCATTCAAGGAAGAGGTTTCCTCAACAGAATTTACCTTCTTACCTTGTGGAGCTCTCTCGGTGTGCCATTCAGAATAATTTACCATCATGTTGTCGAGTAGCTTTGTTGCGGCGCCCAAGGTAAGGGACATAAAAGTGCCTCCAGCAGCTGAATCAAGTTGGTTCCTCGAAGAAAAATTCAGTCCTGCATAAAAAGTTTGGACAATCATCCAAGTAGTCAATCCATGAGTGGGGCAATTCTTTATCATAGATTTCTTTCTTTCCCAAGCTTGAGCAACATGTTCATTATCAAACTGAGTAAATTTCATAATATTGCTACGCAAGGATATAATCTTAGCAGGAGGATAGTATCTACCAATAAAAGCATCCTTACACTTAGCCCATGAATCAATACTATTCTTAGTCAAAGACAGCAACCAATCTTTAGCTTTTCCTCTCAAAGAAAAAGGAAACAACTTGAGCTTAATAATATCACCTTCTACATCCTTATATTTTTGCATCTCACATAGCTCAACAAAATTGTTGAGATGAGCTGTAGCATCTTCAGTACTAGCACCAGAAAATTGCTCTTTCATAACAAGGTTCAACAAAGCAGGCTTAATCTCATAAAAGTTTGCAGCAGGAGTAGGTGGTGCAATAGGAGTGCAGATAAAATCACTATTATTTGTGCTAGTGAAGTCACACAACTTGGTGTTTTCAGGATTGGCCATTTCAACAAAACGAAAGTAAACAAGTAAAAACAACTACCAAGAATTCTAATTTTTTTGGGTTTTTGATATAAAACGATGCAGATAAAATAAATAAAGTAAAGCAAAACAATAATAAAGTAAAGGATGTGCGTGCGAAAACTCCCCTCGCAGAAGTCTTCTACTTCCTTCCCGGCAACGGCGCCAGAAAATTAGCTTGATGCGTGGTGAATGACCAGCCCGTTGGGAACCCCAAGAGGAAGGTGTGATGAGTATAGCAGCTAGTTTTCCCTCAGTTAAGAAACCAAGGTATGTCGATCTTGGAGAGGAGAGACAAACGACTGAAGGTGATGCTTGCTAGCTTGTGACAGCTTCGGACAATTTATATATGGCGCCTCATCCAAGCTTTGCTTTGCGAGCAACAACGTGGAACCTACACACAACACAACCAAGTACTTCGTTCCCAACTTGCGATGAGGTTGTCAATCTCACCGGTTTGCTTGAAACAAAGGTTATGAGCGTATCGAGTGGAAACCAATAGAGTATGTGAGTAAAGTAAACAGTGCGAGTAAAGTAAACAGGTGATAGCAATATGATGGAAATAGGACCGGGGTCCACAGTTCACTAGTGGTGTCTCTCCATAAGATAAATAACACATGCTGGGTAAACAAATTACAGTTGGGCAATTGATAGAATAAAGATAAACGTGATATGTCAAGAAGATCACTATGAGATTTACTCTGGGCATTACAACAAAATACATAGACCGCCATCCAACTGCATCTATGACTAATAATCCACTTGTGGCAAATCAATCCGAGAACTCCACAAGTATTAAGTTGCGAACAACAGATAATTGCATTAAGCAAAGTGTGTAATGTAAACAAAGCATATGCCCTTGAGCATATGAATGTTGTTTTCTCCCTAGTAGCAACAGCACATCTACAACCTTAGACGTTTCTGTCACTCCCCCAGGTTAAATAGAGGCATGAACCCACTATCGAGCATAAATACCTCCTCTTGGAGTCACTAGCAACTACTCGGCCAAGATAGCTACTAACAACGGAGAGCATGCAAGATCATAAACAACATAGAGATAACAAAAGATAATATTCAGTATAGCAACTCAATCATAAACACCAATATTCATCGGATCCCAACAAACCAAACATGTAGAATTACATAACGGTGATCTCAATCATGTAGGGCAGCTCATGAGATCTAAACATGAAGCACATGGTGGAGGAGACAACCATCTAGCTACTGCTATGGACCCATGGTCCAAGGTAGACTACTCACTCATCACTCCGGAGGCAAGCATGGCGATGAAGAAGACCTCCGGTGGCGATTCCCCTCTCCGGCAGGGTGCCTGGAAGAGCTTCTGGACCCTCCCGATCTTCGGGTCGATGGTGGCGGCAGATCGCGATGTGTTCTGGAAAAGTGATCGGGTACTTAGGTTTTTTCTGTCGGGGGGTCTTTATAGGCGAAGGGGCGATGTCAGAGGAGGAGCCAGGCGCCCTCACGCCAGGGTGGCGCGGCCCAGGCCCTGGCCGCGCCAGCCCTGTGTGTGGGGCCCTGGTGGCCCCCCTCCTACTCTCCTTCGGATCTCTGGAAGCTTCCGGGTAAAATAAGACTTCAGGAACTTGTTTCGTCCAATTCCGAGAATATTTCCTGTGTATCACTTCTGAAACACAAAAACAGCAGAAAACAGGGAACTGGCACTGTGGCGACTTGTTAATAGGTTAGTTCCGGAAAATGCATAAAAGTGCCACGAAGTGTAATGAAACAGTAGGCAAATGGTGTAAAAACAAGCATGGAGCATCAAAAATTATAGATACGTTGGAGACGTATCACACCTCCGGCCAGGTGACGCGGCCCACGGGCGTCGGAGGCACACCATCCGGCGACGAAGCGCCAAACTCTTCAGAAGGAAAAGCTACCCCTAGACTACTACTACGAGGATCCACGCCGGCGCCTCTCCTCCGCCGTCTCTGGCCGGCAAAACCGCCGGAGAGGGCTCGGGATCGGCCCAGCCGCCCACCAGAGACTCTCAAAACACTGTAGCTGGGGAAAGAGGGGGGAGAGGGGGGAGGGGGGGGGGGGTCTCGCTCTTTCTTTCTTGGATCTTAGGTGGTAGGATCTGAAATCCCTTCGATGATTCTTGCCGATGCGCCCAGTAATTGGCCAGGCTAGTCCCTGCATATTACTGCGCCGGCGCCAGCTACCCGAGTCTTGGAGATAGTTGCATTCCAAAAGTGAGTGACTCCATGAATAGTTTTGTGCATGGCACAAGTGACAGGCCGACGTGGTAAGCCATGTTTCTCCTCTGAACAACTGTTCCAATCGGCAGAGATTGATGCAAAAGTCTCTAAAAATGTTTGGATTTTTTTATGGAACCTTCGTCTTCTGTAGAGATGTCCGGCTCTTTTGTTCTGTCTCCGAGCTGGAGCTTGCCTCTTCTTCGATCCATGACGTTTTGACATTTTTCTTCTCTACAAGCATGCGATGCGCAGATCGTACAGAAAAAAATGACCTATTCCTCTCGAATTGCCTACCCCGGAAATCATCATGCCGAGCAGATCCCAAAGTGATGGGCTGAATCACCTCTGCATCCACATTGGATGATGTGGAATGGTTGTCTCGTGCGCCTTGATCATCCAGCTCCGGTTTAGCGGATTTTTCTGTTTTTCCTGTTTCTTTCTTTTCTGTTCTTTTCTTCTTTTGTCTTTCCTTTTTTGTTCCCTTTTTCAAAAAATTCTTATTTATTTATTTTCAGTGGGGTTTCAAAAGTGACCAAGGATTGGTAAGGGTATGTTCTCCGCATTCAAAAAAATGTTGATGAGGCTTGAAAAAATATTCTCAATGTTAGGAAAAATGTTCATGGGTTCAAAAAATACGTTCATGAATTCAAAGAAATGGTCACGTGGTTCGAAATAAATACTTTGTGGAATGAAAATTCACTGAGTTCAAAGAATGTTCATGCTTTTAAAAGGGATTCATATTTAAAAACTGTTCAATGTTTCAAAATGTTAATGAGCTTGAAAGAATTATTCATGGGTATAAAAAAATATGTTCATGAATTAACAATGTCGTCTGTTTTAAAAGTATTCATTGTTCTAATAAATATTTATGAATTTGGAAAAATAAATTCACTAGTTTAGAAAATATTCAAGGTAAAAAAATGTTCATAAAATAAATATATATTCACGGTGGACCAAAAACAATTCATGGTTTTAAAAAAGAGTTTGCTCATGGATTTGAAAGAAAATGTTCACGGGTTCAAAAATATAAATGCAAATTTCTGATTAATGTACTGATTTACAGCGGTTAAATTTCCTTATTTATAAAAATAAAAAATTAATAGTACCAGTACTTTTAAAACATTTCTCCAACACATACTGCACGGAGGGCTAATAAACACACGAAAATAGGAATGAAAAACTATACATATTGTATGAATATATTTGAATAAAACTAGTTGCTTCTATGTAACAGAATATCTATCTACTTCTACTATATACTAAAAGCACAATACGTGGGTCTAAAATAGAGACACCATGTTAATCCACATCATCTTAATTATTTAGGCAGTTAGATCTAAAAGTAATGGCTGAGATTTTAAAAGAGAGATAGAAAAAATATTTACGTACACAACACCGACATGTTAAATCACACGTTGTACCTAGGAAAACTTTAGTAAAAAAGAAAACAATTCCACACGCAACAAGCATTCATGTGTTACACGACAGATAGAAAAATATGTTTACGTACCTAGCACAAACACGTTCAATCATAATACTGGACGTAGGAATATTCAAAAGGACACCATGCAGAAGGCGATGCGGCGTAAGGCCACTATGAACCTCGACTTCAGCGGTATGACCTCACGCTCTTCTTCCTTTTTGTCTTTGTCTACTCCTGTTTTATCTTCCAAGTTGAATGTAGTCGGTATTAAACTAGGAAAGAATGTTAGTGAAGTTAATTTATCTGCAAACGTTTTGAGGCATATGGAGTATGACCATTTAACGGTTGACCCTAAGCTTCGAAATGTAGTGGATAACACTGAACTAGACGAAGAGGAAGCGAATGCCACATTGGATGGTCAGCTTCTCTCTAGTCTGGTTGGTGTCGTTTCGGAGATTGACTTGAATGAAGCCACGCTAGGTTCTTTGTATGAACTTAAAGCCTCTGGTCAAAAATCAAAGAAATCTTCAAATAAGAAATCCTCTAGGCGGGGTATAGTTCCAAAAGCAAAAATTGTGTCATAATGAATGGTATGTTCTCGAATAGCAGAGGTTTTGGTGACTTGGCTAAACATCTACATATCTCCCATTGTATTAATGGTCACAATTTAGATTTTGTTGCTATTTCGGAAACTGGTAGAAGAGACTTCTCTCAACGTCTGTTAGACCGCCTTTCTGGTGGTGTTGACTTTGAGTGGACGTCGCAGCCACCCCGCGGTCGATCGGGAGGTATTCTACTGGGAGTACGGTCAGACACCATGGAGATTATTGCTCGGTCGGGTGGAGATTATCATATTAAGCTCCATATCCGTAACAGAGCCGATAACTTCCTTTGGAGTCTGGTTGCTGTTTATGGGGCTGCGCAGGATGAATTTAAGGCCGACTTTCTTTGTGAGATGGTTAACTTAGCAAAGGATAATCCACACCCAATTTCAATTGGGGGGGATTTTAATTTGCTAAGATTCCGACATGAAAAAAAGTAAGGGCCGGTTTAATGATCATTGGCCTTTTCTATTCAACACTGTCATTGATAGCTTGGATTTGCGAGAGGTCTCAATGATTGGAAGACAATTCACCTGGGCCAATAGCCTTCCAAATCCCATGTTTGAGAAACTCGATAGGGTACTTATGGATGCTAGTTGGGAATCTAAATTTCCCATGGTGTCTGTTCGTGCTCTTGAGCGAATCCAGGGATTTTCAGATCATGCTCCAATACTATTGACTACTGGGATTGCCAAACCGTCTACTAACCGTTGTTTCAAGTTCGAGCTTGGCTGGTTACAACGGGACGGGTTCCATGACATGGTCAAGAAAGTATGGGATAGACCGATTAATGCTGGGTCTCCAATACAGAGGTGGAATCATAAGATACGTCTTTTACGTAGTCACCTCAGTGGTTGGGCTCGACATGTATCTGGTGGCCTTAAAAAAGAAAAGTTGAGGCTTTCTTCTATCATCGATGACTTGGAAGCCTTAGCTGAGGTAGGCCCCCTATCTACACATGAGATTGAACTCAAAAACCAATCTAATGCAAAGATAGCAAGTCTACTTTGAGAGGAGGAACTCAAATGGTACCAACGCTCTAAGAGCCGTTTTATTCTTGAAGGAGACTCGAATACCCGTTACTTCCATAGTGTGGCCAATGGCAGACACAGGAAGAAACGTAATCATAGTCTCGTTCAAGATGAAGGTACGATTGAGGGAATTGACAATCTCAAAAATTATATTACTAGTTATTACAAGAATCTATTTGGGGCACCTGAGGAAGGTAACTTCTTTATGGATGAGACCCAAACGGATGATATTCCCCAAGTGTTCGTTGAGGAAAATAATCTTCTTACGACTGAGTACTCTGAAGAGGAAGTAAGAAAGGCTATTTTCCAAATGGAACACAACAAAGCACCGGGTCCAGATGGTTTCCCAGCAGAGTTTTATCAAACTTTTTGGGACACTATCAAAGGGAATCTTCTAGACTTGTTTAGCTCCCTTCATGCTGGACAACTAGAATTGTTTCATCTTAATTTCGGTGAGATTATTTTGTTACCTAAAGTTAATGAAGCAGAAAAGATCCAGCAATATAGACCAATCTGCCTTCTTAACGTTAGTTTCAAAATATTCACGAAAGTGGCCACCTTAAGACTAAACACGGTTGCGGATCATGTAGTTTGGCCGTCTCAAACTATTTTCATGCAAGGAAGGAATATCCTAGATGGAGTTGTAACCTTGCATGAAACAGTTCACGAACTACATTCGGAAAAGTTGAATGGGGTTATTTTAAAGTTAGATTTTGAAAAGGCTTATGATAAAGTTAAGTGGTCTTTTCTCCAGCAAACACTCAGAATGAAAGGTTTTTTCTGATGAGTAGCGTGCTTTGATCAATGCCTTCGTGTCTGGAGGTAGTGTTGCCATCAAAGTCAATGATGACGTTGGTACATACTTCCAGACATTAAAAGGTCTGAGGCAGGGTGATCCCTTATCGCCAATGCTATTTAATATAGTGGCTGATATGCTCGCCATTATGATCGAACGCGCAAAGAATGATGGTCTCATTGAAGGAGTTATTCCCCATCTTGTTGATGGAGGATTATCCATCCTTCAATATGCCGATGATACAATCCTTTTTATGGAACATGATCTTGAGAAAGCACAGAATCTGAAGCTTATACTTTCAGCTTTCGAGCAACTATCAGGTCTAAAAATTAACTTCCATAAAGGTGAATTGTTTTGTTTTGGTGAGGCTCAAGACGAGGTCGATGCATACGCCGATTTATTCGGCTGTGGGCAGGGACAATTTCCTATGCGGTATTTGGGAATTCCGATTCATTATCGGAGACTAACTCTTGCCGAATGGAAACTCGTCGAGGAGAGACTACAAAAACGCCTTAGTAGTTGGAAAGGTAAATTGCTGTCCCTGGGAGGGAGACTGATACTCATTAATTCAGTACTATCTAATATGGTACTTCATATGATTTCATTCTTTCTCTTGCCTAAAGGAGTCTTACACAAACTGGATTATTACCGGTCTAGATTCTTTTGGCAAGGGGACAGTGAGAAAAAGAAATACCGATTGGCTAAATGGAGTGTCGTGTGCTCTCCTAAAGACCAGGGTGGGCTTGGTATTCAAGATCTTGAGGTCAAAAATACAGCCTTACTGGGGAAGTGGCTATTTAAGCTACTTACTGAGGAGGGGACATGGCAAACCATTCTTAAGAGGAAATACGTTGGTCAAAAAGCTGTATCTCAGGTTCTTTGGAAACCGGGGGATTCGCATTTTTGCGCTGGACTTATGGCAACGAAGAAGTTTTTCTTTGGCCTGGGTTCCTTTTTGATTAAGGATGGTTCGGAGATACGGTTCTGGGAAGACAAATGGCTCGGCTATGCCACTCTTCGGGAACAGTATCTGGTCTTATATAGCATTGTGCGTCACAAAGATGATACTATCGCTAAAGTATTGGAGACCTCTCCACCAGCTGTGGCGTTTAGAAGGGATTTGTCTGGTCAAAGACTTGTAGCTTGGAATGCCTTACTTCAGCGTTTGGCGAATATCCAACTACAAGATGGCCACGATGAATTTCGCTGGAACCTACATGAAAATGGCAAATTTTCAGTAGCTTCTATGTATAATGCTCTTATTTTACCCGATGTGCCAATTGATAAAATTAGTAATAATAAGCTCTGGAAGTTGAAGATTCCATTACGGATAAAGGTATTTGGATGGTACCTACGTAAAGGAGTTAGTTTAACAAAAGATAATTTCGCAAAGCGGAATTGGCATGGAAGTAAGAGTGTATTTTTTGTCATCAGGATGAGACAATTAAACACTTGTTTTTCCATTGTCGTGTCGCTAGATCTATATGGTCAGTCATCAAAGTGGCTTCAACCTTATTTCCACCATGCAGTATTACCAATATATTTGGGAATTAGCTAAATGGAATTGACAATAGGTTTAAAAAGCATATTAGGGTGGAAGCGATTGCCTTTATTTGGTCGCTATGGCTATATAGAAACGATAAAAACTCTTCTATTTTGCAGGTTATCTACAGAGTTATTGGTACACTCTGTTGTGGTCGTCTCTGTAGCGTCCACAGGATCGAGACTTTTATGTGAGGTCTGTGCACGACTGGAAGCTACGGCGAGGGATACTTTTTCCCAACATGGATGGCCGCATAGCTTACAGATTGGTGCTTCTAGCTAGGCGATATTACAATTGCTCAAGATGATATGTAATTTTGCTTTCATTTTTTTAGTTGATACTTGTTTTTGGGCTGTGTGCATCCTAGTTATGCAGAGGCCGGGTGTAAGCTTAATGATTATTAAGTAATAAAGCGCTCTTTATCGAAAAAAAGGAATATTCAAAAGGAAAAAAGCCACGTACACCAACATAACACGTACGAGCCTGAGCCATACTTTTAAAAGAATTCAAGCAGGCCCGGGTCATATACACGTATGAAAGATATATAAATAAAATTTATATATGTCCAGCCTGAATCAATCCAATAGAGAAGTATCTTCTCCGCAAGGAAAAAAGAACTGGTGAGGGAATAAAAGAGCCGATGGAAATATAAGGCATAGTTTTGAAATTACAGTATACTGCATCCTATTTAGGAAAAAACTCTCAAAAGAAAAAAAAGACAATTCAGTTAAACCACTCCAACACATTAGACCCTCGGTCGTTGGAAACTCAGTACCTTTGTACCATCAGGTATATTCGTCGGACATATATACATTGCATCATGCTCTAAAAAAAAGCCCTGTAGATCAAGAATTTGATACGTACGCCGACCCAAAAACATCAAAATGTGGTTGTCTCATGTTTATAAAGCGTAGCACATTTTGGCATTAAGTAGACGATACAAAGAAAAATTAGAAAAAAGTATTTCTCTCAGTTTAGCTTACCGTAGCCTAACTATTAAGGAGGATAGACCATTTTTTATAGAAGTTAACTAATCTCGCATACTAATCTAACATATATGTCCAGTCTGAATCGATCCAATAGAGAAGTATCTTCTCCGCAAGGAAAAAAGAACTGGTGAGGGAATAAAAGAGCCGATGGAAATATAAGACATAGTTTTGAAATTACAGTATACTGCATCCTATTTAGGAAAAAACTCTCAAAAGAAAAGAAAAAGACAATTCAGTTAAACCACTCCAACAAATTAGACCCTCGATCATTGGAAACTCAGTACCTTTGTACCACTCCAACACATTAGACAACTCTATTTCAGCAGGGTGATAAAAGATGCAATATATATTTGCTCTCCTTGAAGGGAGGTAAGAAATGTAGGAAGTTCTCACTCATTATGAAAATGATCACACCAAACTTGGGAACTAATGCCGCCTTTTTACGTTTTGAAGTAAGATGATGTAATTCTTCGGACGATCTAGTAGGAAGTTTGGAATAGAAGCTTAGAAGGATCTTCTTATCTATTGACCGGAACTTAACTATCGACCTGAACATGTCCCCGTATGGATCTCCAACTAAAGGAAGACCTAACATTACAACCATGTCCAGTTCACACACGGAAATAAAAAAGTATTAGTCCATGGATCCTATCTTTCGAGTGATGAACTTGAAGTTTCTGCTTTTCTCTTCTCCTTTTGAACAAAAAATGATGATTTTCAATACAACTTTCCCAGCCAACATAGACTTTAGGACAAAAACTAGTGTGTATGATCTTCGCAACTTAGACCTTTCTCTGCTGAATGAAGATTTTCAGAAGCCCATTCCCGTGGGTGCTCTAATCTGAACCATTCACCTACGCTCCATCATATACGCCACTTTGTTTTCTAGCAAAATCTATCAAAATATGAGATTACCTCGGGGGATAGAGCCGTAATCTGCGAAATTTTCGCTTGGGCGACCATGGAATGGACATGTGTAAGCTTACCACCACATTTGCTGATCATGACCTACAGAATCAGCTGGTTTGGTTAAAATCTCAAGATGGGATCATTTTTACCTAAAGTTCCTGAGGAGGATGGATCAGAATATCAATTTGAGATTTGAAGTCTAGCTTCTTCTCTATGCACAGCACAATACGTGTTCCTTCCCCGAGCTTACTTGGAGGTAGGCAGACCACATAAAAAAAGTACTTTTGAGCAACCATGTAGTTAGGTGATAACTACAGATATAAGTGCGCATTATAGACAGGGACCCCCTATCAATAGTCTGCATTTATTTTTTTGGACAAACGAACAAACGATTAATTAAGTTTGGGTAAATACTATCTATAGGGATCCGATTGCTAACCAAATATCGGACCTCTCATTGGCCGTCGATCCTATTTTAATCGGGCGCTTCGGCTCGCTTCAGCCTTTGCAGTTAAGCGTTGCTTCCGCGGTCAGCGTCATTAATTGAGCGATCTCCATTAATCGCGTTGATTAGCTGAAGGACTCCCCCTGATCGAGCATATCGCCGCGCACAAGCCGCATCTTCTCCATCCCGTCACCCGAAAATCCTCCTAGCCCTCTACAACATCACCGCTCTGCTCTAATCTTCCAGCTTCGACGTGCTTCCGTCGACCGCTGCACACGAGATTCTACCATTCTGACTTGTCTCTCCCCTCCCTAGCATTGGTTTGTTCCGCAACAAATTGAGTGTCCTGCAGCGATGAATCATCCTAACCACCGAAAGGAATGACTATGTGTGAGCGCCGGCACAAATCATGCGACGACGTCGGGAGACCGAGCAGAAATGACTGGAGGTCTGCGGTAGTAGGTGTCAGATGCGTACCGGTGGTGGCTGCTTCTGAAAAATCAGAGGATCATTTAATTATTTCACCGCTCAATGGAGCTCATTCGATCCGTCTAGTGACCTCTAGATTGAGAAAGAAGGTAACATCATCCGACTTTGGTCCAAATGTGTGCCTTTTTCATGAATTTTTGGGGCGGTTGATCCATGTATCATGTGTATATTTATTTGTGAAATTTAATTTACTAGCTGATTTCATATAACCTATATGTTGCCGTTTCTTGCATATGCTAGGATGTAGATCTCTCTATGAACATTAATAATGTTCTTATTTATGGGAAGCTATTTCGTATGCTTCCAAGTATGCCATGTTATGTTGTCTTAGATTGATGATATTCATGCTTCGCATTTACAATTTTTCTCAAAATTTACACAATGACTAGGACGATGAAATTGGCTACATATCCAGGACAATTGGTGGCAACCTTAGAATATTATACCTTTTCTAATATGTATGCTTCTATAAACATTTTAATTTACAAACAAACTTGATGCTTCTATTTTCCATACTTCCATGTTAGTATTTATATGATTCATAACTACATACAGTTTGCTTCTAAAATTTCACACATGTTTCCATGCTTCCGCTAACAGATTTGATGCTTCTGTTTCCCATGCTTCCATGATTCATAACTACATAGACTGTAATATGTTGTGTACAAACAAGTTGATGCTTCTATCTTTCCATGCTTCCAAGTTTTTTCACATGTTTTAGATTACTAAATGTTTGCTTCTACTTAAGCTCAAACAATCACACACTGTCTCATGATTCTTATCTCTATGCTACCTACATTGCCACATCATCCATGCTTCCGGTTTCACCACCAGTCGCTTCAGTACTAACCCTATTGTGCTTCTAAAGTTATATGCTACCTACATTTGCTTTCTTGGTGAAACCTAAATACATGCATGAAACTTATATGTCTCCTTTGTAACTTCCAGGAGTTGTTTTAGCACTACATGGTGATTACCCACATTGAGGAGGTTCATGTTGCATGTCATCGATGAACCCCTGTTGTTCATTATTGATCTGTCCTAGCTACTCGTAGCTCCAATCTCGATGAGGCTCTTCCTCAAAACTATCGATCTACAGGGCAATGCCCATGTTAGCATGTGCCATCCTAGCAGGCATACTTCTCTGATTTGTCATGCAACATCGACCAATGCTTTTGTTGCTTATTGGTGTAGGCGACCTAACTCACGTGACGCTTATTGTATCTTATTGTACATAGAAGCTAAATATGTTATCATGGAAAGAAAATATATTTTACTTTAGAAGCAAATTCTATTCTCTATTGGAAACAAGGATGATATCATAAAAATATCCTATTGTAGAAGCAGTGCTCACAGAAACAAGCAACCGTTACACGGGAAGCAAACAATATTTCTTTGGAAGCAAAATTATTCTCTTCTTGAAAGCAATATTGATAGAAACAAATATCAATCAATCAATTTGATGCTAGACCAAAAAAGTGTCTCTGGTCATACTACATGGGAAAACCTCCAATCTTTAAATCATTTTGGTTGGCTAGGAAATAACAATTCTTCGTATGGAAGCAAATCTGAATAACATTGGGAACTAAATGATCGTTGTAAGGAAGCATAATATATGGTGTCAAATCTCGTTTTACTAGAATTATTTGTTTCCTAAAAAAACATAAATGAAGAGAATAATTAGCATTAAATTCCAGAAACTATGCTTCCAATTCTGAAAAACAATGCTTCCAGTGGCACAATACAATGCTTTCTTGTATTTTATTAGTTAGAAACGACTCATAATTTCTAAAAAGTATTTCCTAAAAAAGAGGTTGTTTTGAATAGACGGGACATGCATCAGGAGGCTATTTCAACGGAAGCATGCGATCTGTTTCCTTAAATCATGGAAAGAGTCAAGCGGTCAGCTTAATTAGATGGAAGCATGCAATCTGTTTCCTAAAATCCTAGAAAGAGTCACGCGGGGCTGGTTCGAAATCAGACGGCTGGGCTGCTTCTAATCCTACGGTAAAACAGGGGTCCGATGGTAGGCCAATATCGGCTTCCGATTCCTAGCGGTGTCCTTAAGTTTGGACAGATCACAACTGTGACATACATATATATTCCTTGATCAATTATTACCAATGTAGACCACATGCCTACTCAAATACTAATAACTTCTGTTTTCCTGCTCGCAGGTGGTACAAGCACCTCATTGATCACATTCTCCAGAGTTACCCAAGAGGGCCCACCTGGCAGTGCAGCCACGGCTGCCTTTTTCTTCCATTCCATTGCCATTCTCTTCATCTCCATTCCCTTGTCCCCTTCCATCATCTCCATGATGGCCGCCTTCACCTCATTTCTCTCGACGTTGCCACTGATCTCCAAGCCGATGTGCCACTCGGAGCAAACGTACCTCCTGTTCGTGTACTGATCTGCGCCGGACGGCCAGCACAACATCGGCACCCCAGCACTGATGCTCTCCAAAACAGAGTTCCACCCACAGTGCGTCAGGAACGCGCCAATGGCCTCGTGCTGAAGCACCGCCTCCTGCGGACACCAGCTCGTCACGTGGCTCCTGTCCTTGGTCTCCTCCAAGAACTCTGGTGGCAACACATCAGCAGGGCTGCCAGCGCCATTTTTCACTTGGTCGTTTCTGATCACCCAAACCGCAGTCTCCGAATGGTTCTTCGCATGGTAAGACTGTTTCTGGAGGCTCCGGTGATGGGTCCTTTGTTGGTGGAGTTGGGTATTTTGCTGTCACGCCTCTTAATCCTAATCCTACAACTCAGCGTGGAAAAGAAATCGTGGCTGCTGCTCGCTCTAAGTCACCTTTGATTGTTAAGTCTGGGATTATGGTGGAGTCGCCGCTGGTCTCTCCTGTCGGTCAGCATGCCGGTTCCCTGCCAGCTTCTTCGGATAGCATGCTATTAAGCCCCATGTCGCGGGCGTCGCAGCGGTCACAGCTGCCGCGTACGCGGCCGGATTCTAGCCTGCCTGAGGGTCTGGATGGTGGTCTGATTGGAGCTGCGGCCAAAACTGCTGGTCCGGACATTTGTGCTGTGGACATGCGCGCTAGGCCGCTTGATGGCCTGCATGGCATTGCTGCTGCTGCGCGTATGGATGGCCTGTATGGCACACTCGCTGACGTGCATGCGTATGGTCTGCATGCCCCTTCAGCTGCTGTGCATGCGGTATGCAGTGAGGCTACTGCCGTGGCTGTTGGGGCATTCAACGTCTCTTCTGTGGCTGCTGGGATGCGCAGCGAACCATCTTCGCCAGCTTCAAGGTCGACCACTCCGGGTTCTCCTTCCGTCGTTTCGCCGGGCGCCGAGGCAGTACCTTCTTCGCCATTACTGTCTTCAGCAACGGCGGAGGTGCCTTTCTCAAGGGACATTGGGTGTTATTCACCCCCGACTTCTCCGACAAGGGCTGCTACTCCGACGCATGCTCCACCTGTTGTGTCTTGTGCCCCTCCTCCGCGGCGCAGCACTAGACATACCGTCGCGGATGATGGTTCCGTCGCCACCGACGAGGATACCATGAAGAAGGCGATGCGGCGTAAGGCCGCTATGAACCTCGACTTCAGCGGTATGTCCTCACGTTCCTCTTCCTTTTTGTCTTTGTCTACTCCTGTTTTATCTTCCAAGTTGAATGTAGTCGGTATTAAACTAGGAAAGAATGTTAGTGAAGTTAATTTATCTGCAAACGTTTTGAGGCATATGGAGTATGACCGTTTAACGGTTGACCCTAAGCTTCGAAATGTAGTGGATAACACTGAACTAGATGAAGAGGAAGCGAATGCCACAATGGATGGTCAGCTTCTCTCTAGTCTGGTTGGTGTCGTTTCGGAGATTGACTTGAATGAAGCCACGCTAGGTTCTTTATATGAACTTAAAGCCTCTGGTCGAAAATCAAAGAAATCTCCGAATAAGAAATCCTCTAGACGAGGTATAGTTCCAAAATCAAAAATTGTGTCATAATGAATGGTATGTTCTCGAATAGCAGAGGTCTTGGTGACTTGGCTAAACATTTACATATCTCTCATTGTATTAAAGATCACAATTTAGATTTTGTTGCTATTTCGGAAACTGGTAGAAGAGACTTCTCTCAACGTCTGTTAGACCGCCTTTCTGGTGGTGTTGACTTTGAGTGGACGTCGCAACCACCTCGAGGTAGATCGGGAGGTATTCTACTGGGAGTACGGTCAGACACCATGGAGGTTATTGCTCGTTCGGGTGGAGATTATCATATTAAACTCCATATCCGTAACAGAGCCGATAACTTCCTTTGGAGTCTGGTTGCTGTTTATGGGGCTGCGCAGGATGAATTTAAGGCCGACTTTCTTCGTGAGATGGTTAACTTAGCAAAGGATAATCCACACCCAATCTTAATTGGGGGGGGGGGGGGATTTTAATTTGCTAAGATTCCGACATGAAAAAAGTAAGGGGCGGTTTGACGATCACTGGTCTTTTCTATTCAACGATGTCATCGACAGCTTGGATTTGCGAGAGGTCTCAATGATTGGAAGACAATTCACCTGGGCCAACAGCCTTCCGGATCCCACGTTTGAGAAACTCGATAGGGTACTTATGGATGCTAATTGGGAATCTAAATTTCCCATGGTGTCTGTTCGTGCTCTTGAGCGAATCCAGGGATTTTCAGATCATGCTCCAATACTATTGACTACTGGGATTGCCAAACCGTCTACTAACCATCGTTTCAAGTTCGAGCTTGGCTGGTTACAACGGGACGGGTTCCATGACATGGTCAAGAAAGTATGGGATAGACCGATTAATGCTGGTTCCCCAATAAAGAGGTGGAATCATAAGATACGTCTTTTACGTACTCACCTCAGTGGTTGGGCTCGGCATGTGTCTGGTGCACTTAAAAAAGAAAAGTTGAGGCTTTCTTCTATCATTGATGACTTGGAAGCCTTAGCTGAGGTAGGCCCCTTATCTACACATGAGATTGAAATCAAAAACCAATCTAATGCAAAGATAGCAAGTCTACTTCGAGAGGAGGAACTCAAATGGTACCAACGCTCTAAGAGCCGTTTTATTCTTGAAGGAGACTCGAATACCCGTTACTTCCATAGTGTCGCCAATGGCAGACACAGGAAGAAACGTATTCATAGTCTCGTTCAAGAGGAAGGTACGATTGAGGGATCTGACAACCTAAAAAATTATATTACTAGTTATTACAAGAAACTGTTTGGGGCACCTGATGAAGGTAACTTCTTTATGGATGAAACCCAAACGGATGATATTCCCCAAGTTTCCGTTGAGGAAAATAATTTTCTTACGGCTGAGTACTCTGAAGAGGAAGTAAGAAAGGCTATTTTCCAAATGGAACACAACAAAGCACCGGGTCCAGATGGTTTCCCAGCAGAGTTTTATCAAACTTTTTGGGATACCATCAAAGGGGATCTTCTCGACTTGTTTAGCTCCCTTCATGCTGGACAACTAGAATTGTTTCGTCTTAATTTCGGTGAGATTGTTTTGTTACCTAAAGTTAATGAAGCAGAAAAGACCCAGCAATATAGACCAATCTGCCTTCTTAACGTTAGTTTCAAAATATTCACAAAAGTGGCCACCTTAAGACTAAACACGGTTGCGGATCATGTAGTTCGTCCGTCTCAAACTGCTTTCATGCAAGGAAGGAATATCCTAGATGGAGTTGTAACCTTGCATGAAACAGTTCACGAACTACATTCGAAAAAGTTGAATGGGGTTATTTTAAAGTTAGACTTTGAGAAGGCTTATGATAAAGTTAAGTGGTCTTTTCGCCAGCAAATACTCAGAATGAAAGGTTTTTCTGATGAGTGGCGTGCTTTGATCAATGCCTTTGTGTCTGGAGGCAGTGTTGCCATCAAAGTCAATGACGATGTTGGTACATACTTCCAGACATTAAAAGGTCTGAGGCAGGGTGATCCTTTGTCGCCAATGCTATTTAATATAGTGGCTGATATGCTCGCCATTATGATCGAACGCGCAAAGAATGATGGTCTCATTGAAGGAGTTATTCCTCATCTTGTTGATGGAGGATTATCCATTCTTCAATATGCCGATGATACAATTCTTTTTATGGAACATGATCTTGTGAAAGCACAGAATCTGAAACTTATACTTTCAGCTTTTGAGCAACTATCAGGTCTAAAAATTAATTTCCATAAAAGTGAATTGTTTTGTTTCGGTGAGGCTCAAGACGAGGTCGATGCATACGCCGATTTATTCGGATGTGGGCAGGGACAATTTCCTATGCGGTATTTGGGAATTCCGATTCATTATCGGAGATTAACTCTTGCCGAATGGAAACTCGTCGAGGAGAGACTACAAAAACGCCTTAGTAGTTGGAAAGGTAAATTGCTGTCCCTGGGAGGGAGACTGATACTCATTAATTCAGTACTATCTAATATGGTACTTCATATGATTTCATTCTTTCTCTTGCCTAAAGGAGTCTTACATAAACTGGATTATTACCGGTCTAGATTCTTTTGGCAAGGGGACAGCGAGAAAAAGAAATACCGATTGGCTAAATGGAGTGTCGTGTGCTCTCCTAAAGACCAGGGTGGGCTTGGTATTCATGATCTTGAGGTAAAAATACAGCCTTACTGGGGAAGTGGCTATTTAAGCTACTCACTGAGGACGGGACATGGCAAACCATTCTTAAGAGGAAATACATTGGTCAAAAAGCTGTATCTCAGGTTCTTTGGAAACCGGGGGATTCACATTTTTGGGCTGGACTCATGGCAACGAAGAAGTTTTTCTTTGGCCTGGGTTCCTTTTTGATTAAGGATGGTTCGGAGATACGGTTCTGGGAAGACAAATGGCTCGGCAATGCCGCTCTTCGGGAACAGTATCTGGTCTTATATAGCATTGTGCATCACAAAGGTGATACTATCGCTAAAGTATTGGAGACTTCTCCACCAGCTGTGTCGTTTAGAAGGGATTTGTCTGGGCAAAGACTTGTAGCTTGGAATGCCTTACTTCAGCGTTTGGCGAATATCCAACTACAAGATGGCCATGATGAATTTCGCTGGAACCTACTTGAAAATGGCAAATTTTCAGTAGCTTCTATGTACAATGCTCTTATTTTACCCGATGTGCCAATCGATAAAATTAGTAATGATAAGCTCTGGAAGTTGAAAATTCCATTACGGATAAAGGTATTTGGATGGTACCTACGTAAAGGAGTCATTTTAACAAAAGATAATCTTGCAAAGCGGAATTGGCATGGAAGTAAGAAGTGTGTTTTTTGTCATCAGGATGAGACGATTAAACACTTGTTTTTCCATTGTCGTGTCGCTAGATCTATATGGTCAGTCATCCAAGTGGCTTCAACCTTATTTCCACCATGCAGTATTACCAATATATTTGGGAATTGGCTAAATGGAATTGACAATAGGTTTAAAAAGCATATTAGGGTGGGAGCGATTGCCTTTATTTGGTCGCTATGGCTATGTAGAAATGATAAAGTGTTTAACGATAAAAACTCTTCTATTTTGCAGGTTATCTATAGAGTTATTGTTACACTCCGTTTGTGGTCGTCTCTGCAGCGTCCACAGGATCGAGACCTTTATATGGAGGTCTGTGCACGACTGGAAGCTACGGCGAGGGATACTTTTTCCCAACATGGATGGCCGCATAGCTTGCGGATTGGTGCTCCTAGTTAGGCGATATTACAATTGCTCAACATGATATGTAATTTTGCCTTCATATTTTTCAGTTGATACTTGTTTTTGGGCTGTGTGCATCCTAGTTATGCAGAGGCCGGGTGTAAGCGTAATGACTATTAAGTAATAAAGCGCTCTTTATCGAAAAAATGAACTCTTTTTTACTGTTCGCCAAACCCCATGCAAACTCTACCAGTTGTTCGTTCGTCAGCGTTGCTATGCTTCCGAAGCTCACATACACTACTGAGTTTGACCGCTTGCCCTTGAGCCATTCTAGGCAGGTGTCATTCTCCTTGGAAAGATTTGATTCTAACGTGTTAATGGCCTCGCTGCCGGGGACTTGACGCAGGAGGAGTGGCAATGGCCCGACCGCGTAGATCGGTGGCAGGATGGTGGACATCGCAGCAATCACCTCCCGCTCGAGCTCGTCGAAGGTGTGAAAGATGATGGCGGATGGAGTGGTCCTGTGGCACGCCATTGAGCGCAGGAAGACTTTAAGCACGGCATCTTCGGAGTCCGTGGTGCGGATGAAGCTCGGAAAATCTCTTAGCCGAATGTCCTTGGGCATCCCCGGCACCCAGTCCAGGACCGTGTCGTCCAGGTATCCATTCCTTAGCTGCTCAGCCTCTGTTTGTCAAAGCAAGCACTCAGAGTAACTAGTAAGTAAACAATGATCGCAACCTCAAAAATAATTGGATCGCAAAGAAAAAGAACCTGAGAAATATATTTTCATGGCACTCAAGAATAGCAAATCCATTATGGGGATTAAAGCTGCTTTTCATGGCAAAACAACTAGTATAGATTAATCGATGGGTATATAAATCTTGGTTTACCTTTGAGGGGAACAATGCCCATATCGACAAGCGGCTGGCATTGCTGGCACGCCATGAAGGCGCATGCACTCGTTGTCCAGAGGGTGACACAGGGAATGCCCATCTCCTTGGCCGCATACAAGATGTGCTCGATGTCAGAGATGACGCAGGACACAGGCGGGAGATCCCGTACGAGGTTCCTGAAGTGCGGGATCAGGGACTCCATGGAGCATAGTAGGGCAGGCATGTCTTGCGACGCGTCTACCTCGGACGGGGGCAGGCCGTCCGGGACAGCGGCGTAGTGGAACCCAGGGATCCCGGTGAGCGCTCCGGGGCCGTGCGAGCGGAGGAGGCGACGGTGGTTGTGGTCGGTGTGGACAAAGGTCACCTGAAATCCATGGCAATGGTGGAGGAGCTTGGCTAGCTGGAGTGCCGGCTTGATGTGGCCCTGAGCTGGGAAAGGGAAGAACACTGCGTGAGGCCTCTGTTCAGCGATCACCATGGCCGCACCAGAAAGAGAGAAGTGCAGAGGTGTTTAGCAGCAATACTGATTCACCACATTTTTCTTCAACATAATCGAGGGCATATATGAGTTATGACGATACTTACTCGCATTAAAGTGGTACAGCTACCGCGACCTCACTCGTTTGATCTGTACGGTGGGATCCAAATGGGGAAGACACGATCATATCTCACTCTGTTACATTACTCATAGTGATAGTGGGAGTAACATAGCTAGTAACAAATCTCAAAAAAAAAACATAGCTAGTAACATCACACACTCCAATGCATTTTGATGATATGGCATGTTATTAAATGAGGAAAGAGAGTGTTGTGGTAACATGTTAGAGCAACTCCAATAATATAGCCGGCCACCGGCTCTATAAGTATGCCATGTCACCTAAAGCCTGCTTATAGTAAGCATTAGTACAATAGACTTACTATTAACTTGGCTCTAGTGAATATTTTATTACTGTGATCATCACTCCACTATCTTTGCATGCAAGACTCATCGCATGGCTATAGCCAGCTCTACCGCCGGTCCTCAGCTTGCATGCAGGCTATAACTCCTTGTTTTTTGTGTTGTAGCCGGGCTGTAGCAGAAGAGCCGGCTTTCTTCTCTTTCTTCTCTTCTCTCTCCACCACCTCAGATTTTGTTGACATGGATTTGCTTATAGCCAGCTGACTAGGACCTATTGTACTTGCTCTTACTATAACATCACACATCCCAATACACAATGAGTCTATAACTTAATAAATAAGGTCTTGCATGACACCACACATATATTATTCCCCACTATGAAGCTAGTAACATAGAGTAGTAACATTTGCATGACACTGGTCTATGTTACTCCCCACTATGAGCAGCCTTAGAGATGAGGTCCTTTCTCAGCCAAGGCGACAAATCTGATGATTCGTCATTTATTGAGAAAGATGCTCCCATGACCGACACGCTCGGCTCGCACCCCGCCATCGTCGTGCTTGCCACCGCCGCCGCCACCTCGCCCTGCCTAACCACCACCGCCGCTAGTACCACTCCCATGACTAACGCTGAGCCAGCCACCGCCCCTACAATCTTGCCGGTGAGGTATCGATCGCCGTTTGGAGAAGGATTTGGGCGGAAAATAACGCGTACTCTTCGCTGGGCTCCAATCCCCAGAGATCTGGTGGAGCAGTACCGCGAGGATGTCCTCCTGGTATTATCTGTACCCGACGCCACTGAGGATGTTGGAGGAGAAGGGAGCGACTGCGCTCCCAAGCCTGGCTACAGCAGCGGCAAATCCGATTGCGGAGGAGGAGGATGTGGCGCTGATGCTGGCAAGAGAGGTGAGAGGTCTGGCCGCCGATGGACAAGCAGAGACTGGTTGTGGATGCGTTGAGGAGGGATGCGATACTAATCGCGAAGCTCAGTTTGGGATTCCAGCTATTGGGTTTCCTGGAGATCCGGAAATCCACGGCGCTAAGGTTACAGGAGAGGACAGTCGCCATGGTTCCTCCAGGGACCTTGGTGGAGGTGATTCGAGTTTCTCCATATCTGAGGGAAGAGATGGGGGTCGCAGTGGTGCCAGTGTCTTTCGTGGAAGGGATGCGCATCCTGCGAGGACATGCGCCGATATGTCAAATCTGACCACCGCAATGAGATCGAGTGGTGATAGAATTTTGCCATGTGGGGCCTCGTCGGCGAGGAGACTATCGGGGTTGGGTCTGAGTCCGATTGGTCGCCGCTGCGAATCAATGGTGGGACCCAGGTCAAAGGAGTTTCCATCTCCATCTCACGATGTTCATGGATGTGTGACACTTGGCATGATCCATAGCGTTGCTGGGAGGGAGATGGTTGCGGGGAGAGAAAGTACGCCTCCGACATCAACGCAGAAAGAGAGGTCCTTATCTTCTCCTCCGAAAAAAGGTAGATACAATTCTAGGGTTTAGCACTAGAATCCTCATCTGTTCTGGGTGCGACGCGAGCTAGTCCTCAACAAATCCTTCCAGGCAAGTGATTGTTATCCAGCAGGGAGAGAGACATTACTGATCCCTACTACCATTAGTTACTCAAAGGATTTGTGGAGGAGGGAAGCTGGCTCAGCTACCTTTGCGGAGGTGGTGAAGATGGTTGGAGGAGGAAGAGGAGCGGGGAAAGTGGGGCAAGGCAGAGGTGCGAAGCCACCTACTCCTGTGCCCCCGCCAAGTTCTTCAACTTGAAGTGGTGCTGCTCAGCTCCAGCAGCAATCGTCGACAGTTCAAGAGGCTCCGATTCAACTGGGAGCTGCGGGAAACTTCAACAGCAATATGATGCAGCAGATGGGTGTGGCTTCCCAAGGTATGTTCCCCGTGATGAACCCGGCTATGTGGAACATCCCTATTGGGCTGTGGCCTCAGTTCTCCCAAATGAATTCGATGATGCCACAGCAAGGTCAATTTGGTGTGGGTGTAGTTCCTGCGTTAGGTAGTCAGAGTAGCAGCATTGGTGTCAAGGGGGCAAGTCAATAGCAGAAGCAGGTGGTGCAGAACTTTGGGGCTAACAAAGTAAAGAATAAGCAACCATCTGTTAGTGCTGATGCTACAAAAAAAACACAGAGAAAGGTGGCTCTTTGTCATTGCTGGCGCGTAGTTGACGTGGGAGCGTATAGTTGATGTGGAAGCTTCTTCTTCTTCAGTCCCCGGCAATGGCGCCAGAAAAATTGCTTGATGGCGTGTAGATGACCGCCCAGTTGGGAACCCCAAGAGGAAGGTATGATGAGCACAGCAGCAAGTCCCCTCGGTATGAAACCAAGGTTTATCGAACCAGTAGGAGAAAGAACCAACTTCTGAAGGTTGATGCTCGCTGGCTTCACGACAGCTCCAGACAATTTATATATGGCGCCTTATCTGGGGTGTAGCTTTGCACCAACAGCTACGTGGAACCCGCACACAACACAATCAAAGTACTTTGCCCCAACTTACAGTGAGGTTATCAATCTCACCGGTTTGTTGTAAACAAAGGATTAAACATATCGTGTGGTACAAGATAGTAGTTTGCGAGAATGTAAATAAAGCGAGTAAATGGTAAACGATAATAAGAATGTAAAAGAATGGACCGGGGTCCACAGTTCACTAGTGGTGTCTCTCCATAAGATAAATAACATGCTGGGTAAACAAATAATAGTTGGGCAATTGATAGAATAAAGCAAGCATACAAATGTCATGAGGATCACTATGAGATTCACTTGGGCATTACAACATAATACATAGACCATAATCCAACTGCATCTATGACTAATAATCCACCCGCCGGATGTCGTCCGAGCAACCGTTGGGTATTAAGTTGCAAGCAACAGATTATCGCCTTAAGCAAAGTGTGTAATGTAAACAATACAAATGTCCTTGAACACAAGATCTTTGTTTTCTCCCTAGTAGCAACAGCACATCTACAACCTTAGAGGTTTCTGTCACTCCCCCAGATTACTAGACGCATGAACCCACTATCGAGCATAAATACTCCCTCTTGGAGTTACTATCATCTACTCGGCCAAGATATCTACTAGCAACAGAGAGCATGCAAGATCATAAACAACATAGAGATGATAAATCAATAAATCAACTTGACAAAGTATCAATATTCATCAGATCCCAATAAATACAACATGTAGAATTACACAATGATGATCTTGATCATGATAGGCAGCTCACAAGATCTAAACATGAAGCACATAGAGGAGATGACAACCATCTAGCTACTGCTATGGATCCGTAGTCCAAAGTAGACTACTCACACATCACTTCGGAGGCAGGCATAGTGATGAAGAAGGCCTTCGGTGGTGATTCCCCTCTCCGGCAGGATGCCAGGAAGAGCTTCTTGACCCTCCCAATCTCGCATCGATGACGGTGGCGGCTTACAGTATGTTTCGTGGAAAATTGATAGGGTGCTTAGGGTTTTCCCGTCGAGGGGAATATATAGGTGGAAGGGCGGCGTCAGGAGGTGGGCCAGGTGGCTCCACCACCTGGTGGCGCGGGCCAGGGGCTGGCGGCGCCACCTATGGAGTGGCTGGCCCCTGGCTCCCCTCCGTCTCTGATTTGGACTCCGCCTCGTGCCGGAAAAAATAGGTACTTCGGCTTTTATTTCGTCTAATTCCAAGAATATTTCCTGTGTAGCTTTTCCGAAACACAAAAATAGCAGAAAACAGGGAACTGGCACTATGGCATCTCGTTAATAGGTTAGTTCTGGAAAATGCATAAAAATGCCACGAAGTGTAACAAAACTCAAAGCAAATGGTGCATAAACAAGCATGGAGCATCAAAAATTATAGATACGTTTGAGACGTATCAAGCATCCCCAAGCTTAACTCCTGCTCGTCTTCGAGTAGGTAAGTGATAACAAAACAATAATTTTTGAGGTGACATGCACCAACACAATCTTGATCAAACGATGTAAAGCATTGAGTGCTGAGATCAAAGTACTCTAAACATGGGCATAAAAGACATAATCTTGACAATAAAACTTAGCAACCATGTTATAACATGAAAAGTAACACAAACAAAAGATCATGAGTAATAATGCATTGAAAGTCAAGTGTGTGTTTCAACCATATAGAAAAACATAGCAAAGTGGTTTTCAGCTTGTCCTTCATGGAATAGCAAAACATAAATGCATAGGACACCTTCAAGTTTAAGAGGGCTATTAGATACAACTAATTTAAGAACAGGCAAAACCATAATCATGAATCAATCAATAATAAATATTGGGACTATGCACATTAAACTCAGAATGACAACTATGCTCTATTAGACGGTGCATAAAGGTAGAAGGTGGAGACTCAACATAAAAGTAAAAGAAAGGCCCTTCGCAGAGGGAAGCAGTGATTGCAAATTTTATAAACCTCCAAAAATTATGATACTTACTAGCTTTGAGCTCTCATTGCCCCCATCATAGGCATCTTGAATGGTTAAGGTTAATGCAAGTACAATTATGAAGCATATGCTTAACAAATCATAAGTTGAAAATCTCATGTCCCGTGAAGTACGAATACCCAAACCTCATGCTACTCGACTTAGGTCCCAAGCAAGTTCTTGTCATTGTAAGCATACATGTATCATCGAGAACGCCAACGGAGTACCTCTTGCCTGATGACATGGAATAAGCCCACATCAAAATGACAAGATAAACAGACAATGAACACCTCAGCATCTCTTTTATTTACCATGGTTATAGCTTTTTATTTTGAGATGCGTCGTCGAATGTCCACTATGGGCATGTTGTAAATTTCCACCATGAATGATGCATGGCTTAGATTAGCGGCCCAGGCGTTTCTCTAACACATATACAAACTCTATGAGCTCACAAGTTTCTAACTTATTTCACATCGCAGGTATCCATAAACAATAGATCACGATATCAACTAAATGAGAGAAAGTGCAATGTTGAAAGCTTGCCCCATGACGACATGGCTGGGCTAACCTCCAACTTACAACTTGCAAGCATAACATCAACATATGAGAGCCACAATGGTCAAATTTATTAAAAGCAAGAAAAGTAAATATGTCATCAGGTTTGTGAGAGCTTTACTGACTAATTTTCACATAACACAAAAAGTTTAATTTGAAGGATAGATAAAAGCAAGACGAATTGTGCTTGGAATAGCAAATTGCTAATAGGTAGATATGGTGGACACATTGGAAAACTTTGGTTTTTGAGAGTTGGATGCACGAGAAGTATTCCCTCTCAGTACAAAATGAAGTCTAGCAAAAGACTGGGAGCGACCAACTAAGAGAACAATAACGGCCATAATCATGCATAGCGACAAAATATAATTAACCGAAGCATAAAGTGGTATCACAAGTCAAAAACCAAATGATCATAGAGGCTTATGGTGGCTTGTTAAAGTCAAACATGTTGTGAGCATGCTCCAAGTCAACCCAAATAAAGCATCAAAGGAGAAAACCACAATAATATGCTCCCATATAATAAAAACAACGCATGATTCTTTCAAAGGCACATTAAGCAATCTCAGTCATTTGAGACAATTCATGCTACAGCAAAAATCACTAAGCATACTATCAAGATAACATCAAGCATAACATGCAAAGTCTATGCCACAGTCTAAACAAGCTCCCATTTGTACCACTATAGGCATGAAACTTTTTTCTCTTTTCCAACACCATTCAACCTTTTTATAACCACTCTTTGAGATGAAAACCAACATAGACCAGTGGTCTAAATACACCTTGATACAAAGATATAACAAGATCCGAACAAAAATCAAGGCGAAAAACGAAAGCTAAACGCAGTACTAGAAAAAGAGAACACGTTGACGATAAGAGTGAAAACTAGAGTGTTCTTGGCAATGAAAAACGGAGTGTGTCTTCTCCAAAAGAAATTTGTTGGGGTCCAACCATTTATTGCAGCAAACAAAAAAAAGAAAACTGAAAGCGAAAGTAAAGACGCTCTAAGAAAAACGCATAGTATACGAAGCAATAAAAATATAGTGTCTTGAAAGGTGACCTGATTTTTGCCGATGAAGAAGGGGTGCCTCGGGGCATCCCCAAGCTTTGACGCTTGTACCTCTTGGATATTTCTTGGGGTGACATGGGCATCCCCAAGCTTGAGCTCTTGTCCATACTTCATCTCATCTCATCACTCTCCTCTCCCTACACTTGAAAACTTCCTTCATACAAAACTTCACACAATTCTATTAGCAACATTAGTGTAAGCATGATAGTAAATCTACTCTTTTGGTTCAGTTTTAAACTCAAGTATAACACCCATTAAAGCATAAGCTACTGTAGCAACTTCCTTAAAAGTTCCGTGATCAAAAGAACTCAAAAAGAAAGCGATCGAGAGGCAAACATAAATAGTGACAGAAATCTGTCAAAACAGAACAACTGTCAAAGATCGATTTTTCCGAGGACCTTCTGTTTCTCAAATTGAAAAATGCAAAACTAATGAAAGTTTGGAAATAACCTGGGGCATGTGCACAAGAAATCGCAGATCAAAAATATATTCTGATAATTTTCATGAATTTTTACGGTGCAGCACAGAAATCTGTTTCAGGACAGCAACTTCCCCAAATCTTACCTTCCTCCAATTAGAGGTTCTTCTTGGCACAAAAACAAAATAAAAATGATAAGGAGAGGTCATTACAGTATTAATAACTTCCAAGACTCAACAAAAAGAAAAAGTACTGAAAAGAAAATATTGGGTTATCTCCCTGGAGTACTTTTCTTTAACGCCTTTGAGCTAGGCGCAGAAAGTGAAAAATCAAGTACTTTCAAATGAGGCATTAAGATCAATTGTTTCCTCAAAAACACCACTCGCCACACTAGGATCTTTA
This sequence comes from Dactylis glomerata, assembly GCA_007115705.1. Lineage (NCBI taxonomy): Eukaryota > Viridiplantae > Streptophyta > Magnoliopsida > Poales > Poaceae > Dactylis > Dactylis glomerata. The sequence continues at coordinate 1,709,193 of QXEO01001278.1, read as the reverse complement.
GAAGCCCCCGAAGATGATTCAACCTGCAAATCACTCTTAGTTGAACTAAAAGTCTTACTAATCTTCAAAATATGCTGCGGTTTTGGCACAGACACCTTGGGAACATACATAAAGTTTTGCTCTTTTCCAACAAAAGCTTTCTCCTTCTTAAACTTAAGCGAAGATAAAATTGAACTTAAAGTTTCCATGGACTCCTCTAGTTTACCAATCCTAAGGTTTTGATTATCATGGATAGTGCTAGCCTCTAAAACAGTGATTCTTTTACCGATACTTTCTATCGATTCATTAACTTGGCTAGCGTTATCAAGGATATTAGGCAAAATTTTCTCTAGAGAACCCAGCTTTTCTATCACTTATTCCAAAGTGGTCTCAGTTTTAACAACATTAATAGGTGGTACTCCCACTAAACTTTCAATTAAAGTGCATACTTCCAAAGCAGGAGTACCCATAAAATTACCCCCTGCGAGACTATCAAGAACGTACCTATTCCAACTAGATATACCAACATAAAAATTCCTAAGGAGGATCATGGTAGAATGATTCTTTGTACACCTATGATGAGCATTACTAATTTGGAACCAAGCATCTTTCAAACTTTCTCCTCCTTGTTGCTTAAAAGTATGAACCTCAACTTCAGGATTACTCATTCTAGCAAGACTAAAAAGAAGACAAGTAAAAATAACAACTATAAGAGAACTAATTTTTTTATATTTTTGATAAAAAGATGCAAGCAAAAATAAAATAAAGCAAAACAATAACAAAGTAAAAGATTGGAAGCGAGAGACTCCCCTTGCAGAAATCCTCTTTCTCCCCGGCAACGGCGCCAGAAAAATTGCTGCTAGCACGTAGTTGACGTGGGAGTGTGTAGTTGATGTGGAAGCTTCTTCTTATTCAGTCCCCGGCAATGGTGCCAGAAAAATTGCTTGATGACGTGTAGATGACCGCCCAGTTGGGAACCCCAAGAGAAATGTATGATGAGCACAGCAGTAAGTCTTCCATCAGTATGAAACCAAGGTTTATCGAACCAGTAGGAGAAAGAACCAACTTCCAGAGGTTGATGCTCGCTGGCTTCGCGGCAGCTCCAGACAATTTATATATGGCACCTTATCTGGGGCATAGCTTTGCACCAGCAGCAATGTGGAACCTGCACACAACACAACCCAAGTACTTTGCCCCAACTTACAGTGAGGTCATCAATCTCACCGGTTTTTGCTGTAAACAAAGGATTAAACGTATCGTGTGGTAAAAGATAGTAGTTTGCGAGAATATAAATAAAGCTAGTAAATGGTAAATGGTAATAAGAATGTAAAAGAATGGACCGGGGTCCATAGTTCACTAGTGGTGTCTCTCCATAAGATAAATAACATGCTGGGTAAACAAATTACAGTTGGGCAATTGATAGAATAAATCAAGCATACAAATGTCATGAGGATCACTATGAGATTCACTTGGGCATTACAACATAATACATAGACCATAATCCAACTGCATCTATGACTAATAATCCACCCGCCGGATGTCATCCGAGCAACCGTTGGGTATTAAGTTGCAAGCAACAGATTATCGCCTTAAGCAAAGTGTGTAATGTAAACAATACAAATGTCCTTGAACACAAGATTGTTGTTTTCTCCCTAGTAGCAACAACACATCTACAACCTTAGAGGTTTCTGTCACTCCCCCATATTACTAGAGGCATGAACCCACTATCGAGCATAAATAGTCCCTCTTGGAGTCACTAGCACCTACTCAGCCAAGATATCTACTAGCAACGGAGAGCATGCAAGATCATGAACAACATAGACATGATAAATCAATAAATAAACTTGACAAAGTATCAATATTCATCGGATCCCAACAAACACAACATGTAGAATTACACAATAATGATCTTGATCATGATAGGCGGCTCACAAGATCTAAACATGAAGCACATGGAGGAGATGACAACCATCTAGCTACTACTATGGACCCGTAGTCCAAGGTAGACTACTCACACATCACTCCGGAGGCAGGCATGGTGATGAAGAAGGCCTCCGGTGGAGATTCCCCTCTACGGCAGGGTGCCAGGAAGAGCTTCTGCACCCTCCCGATCTCGCGTCGACGATGGCGGCGGCTTACAGTATGTTTCATGGAAAATTGATCGGGTGCTTAGGGTTTTCCTGTCGAGGGGAATATATAGGCGAAAGGGCGGCGTCAGGAGGTGGGACAGGTGGCCCCACCACCTGGTGGTGCGGGCCAGGGGCTAATCGCGCCACCCTATGGTGTGGCTGGCCCCTGGCTCCCATCCTTCTCTGCTTTGGACTCCGTCTCGTGCAGGAAAAAATACGAACTTCGGCTTTTGTTTCGTCCAATTCCAAGAATATTTCCTGTGTAGCTTTTCTAAAACACAAAAACAACAGAAAATAGGGAACGGGCACTGTGGCATCTCGTTAATAGGTTAGTTCCAGAAAATGCATAAAAACGCCACGAAGTGTAACAAAACACAACACATGGTGCATAAACAGGCATGGAGCATCAAAAATTATAGATACATTTGAGAAGTATCAGTCATCTGGCCCTATGCTTGATCCCAAATTCAAGGATGTGATTTGTTTCAATTGTGGGGAGCATGGTCATTATGTGGGTCTGTTTACAAGATTGAAGAGGTGCTTCATGTGTGGGAGGACTGGGTATCATATGGATACTTGCAGCCTATGGTACCATCCCATGCCAACAACTCAGTACTGGGGGAGTGCTAATCCGGGTCTGGGCTTTTTCCACATTGATGTTGAAGGACCTGCCATTGTGTAGTGGCTGAACATGGACAATGTGGGAATTGTTGTGGTCATTGAGGAATCTATTACTGAAAGTGAGCTTGAGCAAAACTTCTGTGCGATGTGGAAAGTCAATTGGTTCTGGCAGATTAGGCAGATTTCTGTTGGGAGATTCTTGGTCAGATTCCCATCTAGCTAGAAAATCAAAGAGCTGGTTGATTATCCTTCTATCAACCTGAAGAAGAAAGGGGTAAATATATCCTTTCTCAATTGGGAGGGGGAAGCAGAGCCAATTGAACCTTTTGATGAGGTCTGGGTAGTGGAAGGAATTCCTTTTCAGTGGCTGACTTGGAGGGTTATAGCCCAAGTGGCTTCCACTCTGGCTATGCTGGTTAATGTTGATTGGCCAGTAGTGTTCAAGACTTTCTATAAGAGGATCAGGATTCTAGTGGTTGTGAGAGACATTAGCAAAATTCCAACCAGTAAGCTGTATGAAATGGAGCAGAACTTCTTCTGCCTGAAATTTGCTGTGGAAAAGCCAATAATATAGGACCTAACTAAGGCTGATGATGATGGTGGAGGTTATGATGAAGAACCAGAGCAAGAGGGTGAAGAGGAAGACCAAGTAAATGAGGACTGCAATGACCCTTTTGACAAAGAGTTGGAGGGTGCTACTGGAATGGATACTGATCTAACCTCTGCAGGGCACAATGATGAAAACAGAGGGAAGACAATGATGATTGAAGGAATAGGGACATCTGAGGGAAAGGAAAGTCAAGAAGTTGATGCTACACCAAAAAGGACATATGTAGATGTTTTGTCCAACCAAAAAAGTCTGTCTAAAATGAGGGAAGCTCATGTCATGAGTAAACTAGTTGGGGATGTGTTGGCTAGAAGCTCCTAGACTGTTACTCTGGTGGAAAAACAGTGAATGAAAATATTGGAAGGCACTTACTGCAGAGCTTTGATGAGGAATCTGAGGATGAGGATGCAGAGATGATGCAGTAGCAGCATCAACATGTATAGCAACAGCAGTAGGTGCAGCAGGAAGTTATAAAAGAGAAGAAAATTTGGGGACCAATTATGGCTACCAGGATGAGTAGCAGAATTCAAAGGGATGGGAAATCTGCTATTGAGAAATCTCAAGAGTTCAAGAAGGCTAAAAATCTAGAAGCTCCCAAAGGTATGAAGAAAACTTATGGGATTGCTAATTCCTTTGCTACATTATCTAATAAGGTGTTGTTAGGGAAAGCTCAAAATGTTGGTATTAACCTTGGTAATGATGCAAATACGATTGATATGCACATTAGTGCTTTTAAAAATGTGGAAATTCATAGACTAGAAATTTTTTATGATAACAACCCAGATATGTTCTTACCCAGTGACATTAGTCCATCTGTGGAAGAACTAGTGAATTCTAATGCAACCAACTATGGTATGCATGAAGACTGTGACAGTCCACACAATAGTGTGGAAGACAATGATATGGAATCTTGGGTTGAGCTTTCATATAAGAAGAAGAGTAGGAAAAAACTTAAATTCAAAAATGGTAGTAGCTCTAATTTGGAATCCTAGAGGTCTCAACAGACCTGATAAGATTTCCAGAGTGCATGATCTCATTAGAGAGACATGCCCAAATATTATAAGTTTCTCTGAGTCTAAGAAAAAGGATTTCTCTGTGATTCAGTTGAAACAGTTGGACCCTTATGAAAAGTTTGTTTGGAATTGGCTGCCTGCTAAAGATACTGCTGGGGGTATTCTAGTAGGAGTAAATGGGGATATGTTTGAGGTGATGAGATGTGATACTTTTGAGTACACTATCTCCACCTTACTTAAAGATAGGAAAAGTGATGTTATATGGAGATTCATCTCAGTTTATGGTTCTGCATATGAGGAACATAAGCTGGAATATATTAATGAACTCCATAATGTTTTTGCAAGCTGGAATGGTCCTACTTTAGTAGGAGTTAATTTGAACCTAATTAGAGAGAGTTGTGAGAAGAACACTGGTAATATTAATCAAAAATGGGCTGATCTTTTTAATGATTGGATAAATAAATTTGCTCTGATGGAAATGAAAAATTCCAATAGAAAGTATTCCTGGGGGAATAATCAAGATAATTTGATTTTGGCCCTTCTTGATATAGTTTTTATAACTACTTGCTGGGACAATTTGTTTCCTTCTAGCAGTTTGAAAGTTAAACCTAGACTGGGGAGTGACCATGCTCCTCTGGTTGTGGATACTGGGGCTATTAAAGTTCCTCCAAAAAAGCAATTTCGTTTTGATAAATGGTGGTTGGGGGTTGAGGGTTTTGACTAGGTGGTTAGCAAGTGTTGGCTTGCTCCTTGTCATCTCTAGAAAGCCATTGATAGATGGCAGTTTAAGATTAGGAACCTTAGGAAATAGTTGAAAGGTTGGAGCATTAATACTGAATCAGCTCAGAACAAAATGAAACAAAGTTTGGTTGATGAATATGATTTACTTGATGTTCTTTCTGAGTCACAAACCCTTTCTCCTGTTTCCAAAACAAGAATGAAAACTATATCTTATGAACTTTCTGATATCTGGAAGAAGGAAGAAATTAAAGCTAGACAAAGATCATGAGAAAAAGAGATTTTAGAGGGTGATTGTAACACTTCCTATTTTCACTCTGTAGCCAACCAAAGGAGGAAGAAACAGATAGATCAGCTAGAAGGGCCTGATGGAATGGTAGAAGACAACAAAGTATGATGAAAATGGATGTAGATTACTACAATTCTTTGTTTGGCTTTGAAGAAAAGCTAGATATTAATCTAGCTAATGATTTCTAGCATATTGAGGATTTAGTTACTGATGAGCAAAATGGAGTTTTGGATGCTGATTTTTCTAAAAAGGATGTCAGGGAGGCTGTTTTTTGGCTCTTATGCTGAGGGGGCTTCTGGTCCTGATGGTTTGTCTTTTCTTTTTTACCAACACTCTTGGGAACTTATTAAAGAAGACTTTATGCCTATGGTCCATGATTGGAATAATGGGAAACTTGATCTTTTTTGCCTGAATTTTTCTTGGCTGACTCTTATCCCAAAAGGGGCCGATGCTGTGACGATACAGAAATTCAGACCTATAGCCTTGATAAATTGTAGTTTCAAAAAATTTCTAAATGTGCAACCAATAGGTTGACATCTATGTGTGATAGTTTAATTTCTCCTAACCAAACTGCCTTCCTAAAAGGAAGGTACATATTGGAAAGTGTCGTGGCAGCCCATGAAATTATTCATGAGGTGGCCCATAGTGATCAAGCTGGTTTTGTTTTCAAGCTTGATTATGAGAAAGCTTACGATAAAATTAATAGAGAATTCCCAATAAAAATGATGTCTGATAGGGGCTTTAGCCCAAGATGGATTTACATAATTAAAACTTTGTTGGATAATGGGTCGGTAGGAGTAAGATTAAATGATGAGAATAGTGATTTCTTTCTCACTGGGCGTGGAGTGAGACAAGGTGATCCCATTTCACCCATTTTATTCAACTTAGTGGGAGATGTTTTCACTAAAATGCTAATTAAAGCTGCAATGCATAACCAGATTACTGGTTTGATGCATGAGATGATCCCCGGCCCACTGGTATCATCAGTATGCAATATGTAGATGATACCTTGTTGTTTCTGAAGAATAATTTAGAAAATGTGGTCAACCTAAAGTGGATCTTATCCTGCTTTGAGCAAATGTCTGGGATGAGAATTAATTTCCACAAATGTGATTTGATAGCTATTAATGTTGAGGAAGAGGAAGCTCAAACTATTGCTTGGTCTTTATGATGTATACTAGGGCAGTTCCCCATGAAATATCTAGGGGTTCCTCTCCATTATAAGAAGCTTAGAAAGGTAGATCTTCAGCTAGTAATTGATAAAATACTTAAGAAAACTCCTAGGTGGAGATGTAGGTTGCTTAATCATGCAGCAAAGTGGACTAGTTTGTATCCCTTTGTACTTGCTTAGTGTTATAAAATTTCCTAAATGGGCTTTAGCCTTGATTAAATCTCAAATGGCACATTGTTTATGGGACAATTATGAGGGACATCACAAATACCACCTTGCTAATTGGGGACTAGTTTCCCAGAAAAAGAGTATGGTGGACTAGGTGTCCTTGATCTGGCTGATTTAAATATGTGTCTGGTGGCCTCTTGGATCAAGAGGTATCGGTTAGATAATGACAAAATTTGGAAACAAATCATCGATTACAAATATAGAGTGGATGAACCAAGTATGTTCTACTGTCCCACTGGTGGTGCCTCTCCTTTTGGGAAGGGTGTCATGTGGGCAGCAAAACACTACAAGGATTCCGGTCTATTGCAATAATATTTATTGCTACAACCACATTTCGTTGCAATAAAACGCAATATTTCCACCGTTTCCACGTTTGTGGTAATAGGCCACGCATATTGCCACGGTTTAGTTTTGACGTGATAAGTACATGTTTTGTTGCAATATAGGCTGTATATTGCAACAATATGCAATATACTAAGGAGATTGGATTCAGGAGTAATACTAAGGAGATGAAGTTATCTTGGATATAAGAAGATGAAAAGAGCTTCAGTGTCCAGCTCATAAGATTCATACATGGATTAGGAGGAGGATTTGATAAAATATGAATAGAGAAGAAAGGAGGAGATCATGCCAAACCATGACAATGGTTTTTGACTGTGAGATGAAGTCCTAGTCTGATAAGCTAATATCATCTTTCTTAAGGTGAGAGTAGGAGAGTTAAGAAAACCTATTCCATATAAATACCTATTCTAACTTATGCATCACTTGGTGATCTTAAGAAATATCCTCTTAAGATCTTAACCCCAAACCAAGAATTGTGACCTGATGTCTACGCACTTCTATTCTTGTAGACACTTGTTGGGCCTCCAAGTGCAGAGGTTTGTAGAACAGCAGCAAGTTTCCCTTAAGTGGATCACCCAAGGTTTATCGAACTCAGGGAGGTTAGAGGTCAAAGCTATCCCTCTCAAACAACCCTGCAATTACGATACAGAAAGTCTCTTGTGTCCCCAACACACCCAATACACTTGTCAGATGTATAGGTGCACTAGTTCGGCGAAGAGATAGTGAAATACAAGCGGTATAGATGATTATAAGTAGTAACTGTGGTATGAAATAAATATCGCTGCGAGCAAACATGTAACAAAACAGCAAGTAAACGGTGTGCAAAGCTTGGAAACAAGGCCTAGGGATCATACTTTCACTAGTGGACACACTCCCAACAATATAACATGAATGAACAAATAAACAACTTCTCTCCACTATGGTACTCTGAATTACTCTCCTATTGAATAACACTAATCATTGTGTAGTGGCTACAGAAGCACCCCTTAAAGTTCATCAAGTACTTGACAAACACCACTCATAGAGATATCCAAATCAGATCACAATTCAAGATAGATATCATTGCAACTTAGACCAAGTACTAACACGGTGCACACACTGTCAACATTACACCATGAAAGGAGGAATAGATCACTTCAATACTATCATAGTAATAATTACTCTCATAATCCACAAGAGATCACAATCATAGCCTAAACCAAGTACCACCACGATGCACGCACTGTCACCGTTACACCATGGCAGGAGGAATAGATTACTTTAATAACATCACTAGAGTACACTATAATAATTAAGCATAGGAGTAGCATAATATCTGAATAATAACATCTACTTGTTCAACATGATACAAAGCTCACGATCACATAAAGATCACATCATGGGAGAGAGAGGTGAACCACATAGCTACCGGTAGAGCCCTTAGCCCCGGGGATGAACTACTCCCTCCTCATCATAGGAGACAGCAAGGTTGATGGAGATGGCGGTGAGGTCGATGGAGACGGCGGAGACGGCGATGGAGACCGATGGAGATGGCTCCGGGGGCACTTCCCCGTCCTGGCAGGGTGCCGGAACAGAGACTTCTGTCCCCCGAAATTCGTCGGTGGCGGCGGCGGAACTGCGGAACTCTTTCTGGAAATTTGCCGACTCTTTTAGGGTTTTCCGTCCCGAGGCTTTATATAGGCGAAGGGGCGATGTCAGAGGGCTGCCAGGGCCTCCTCACACAGGGGCGGCGCGGCCAGGGCCTGGTCCGCGCCAGCCCTGTGTGAGGGAGGCCTGTGGCCCCTCTCCTTCCTCTCTTCGGATGTCTGGATGCTCCCGGGAAAAATAAGACTTCTGGCTTTTGTTTCGTCCAATTCCGAGAATATTTCCTGTGTATCACTTCTGAAACACAAAAACAGCAGAAAACAGGGAACTGGCACTGTGGCACTTGTTAATAGGTTAGTTCCGGAAATCGCATAAAAACGCCACGAAGTGTAACGAAACACAAGGCAAATGGTGTAAAAACAAGCATGGAGCATCAAAAATTATGGATACATTGGAGACGTATCAGCATCCCCAAACTTAACTCCTGCTCGTCCTCGAGTAGGTAAGTGATAACAAAAGAAATAATTTTTTAGGTGACATGCACCTACACAATCTTGATCATATATGTAAGCATTGTGAGCTGAGATCAAAGAACTTAAAACATGGGCATGAAAGATATAATCTTGACAATAAGAACTTAGCAACCATGTTGTAAACATGCAAATGAACACAAACAAAAGATCATGAAAATGAAACAATGAAAGTCAAACGTGTGTTCAAATCATAAGGAAAAACATACAAATGGTTTTCAGCTTGTCCTTCATGGAGAGCAAAACATAAATGCATAGGACACCTTCAAGTTTAAGAGGGCGACTAGATACAAATAATTTGAGAACAAGTGAAACCATGATCATGAATCAATCAATGAAAACTTTGGGACAATGCACATTATACTCAGAATGACAACTATGCTCTCTTAACGGTGCATAAAGATAGAAGGTGGAGACTCAACATAAAAGTAAAAGAAAGGCCCTTCGCAGAGGGAAGCAGTGATTAAACATGTGCTAGAGGGAAGTAGTGATTAAAAATTGGGTTTTGAGAGGTGGTTGCTTTTGTCAACGACTGGCAATGGGGTTCTTACTATCTTCCGTACAAAAATGAAGCAAGTTTTTGAGAGAGAGATTGGCACTTTTTTGCTCTTTTTATAAACTTGGCACTCCTCCCCACCTTTTTTCCTTTCACAAACCATGGCTAACCGATTCCATCGGGTGCCCACCAACATTCACTTTCCATGGAGGAGTGCCTTTTTTCTTTCTTTTTTTCTCTTTTTTTTCTTTTTGGAATAAGCAATATGGAAGATAGCAAATCCGACCACTACGTCCCCATGAGCTGAAAACAGTGTCACAAAACGAGAAGTGTTTTGAAGGTTTTTGAAAGGTAGCACATGAAAATTTACTTTGGAATGGCTTGCAAATACCATGCATAGGAATTTATAGTGGACACAATGGCAAACTTGGTTTTTAGGAGTTGGATGCACGAGTAGAGCTCATACTCAATACAAGGCGAGGGCTAGCAAAAGACTGGGAGCGACCAACTAAGAGAGCAATAACGGCCATAATCATGCATAGCGACAAAGCAACATTAAAAGAAGCATAAGATGGCATCAAAAGTCAAAAACTAAATGATCATAGAGGCTATAGGCGACTTATTTTATAGTCAACATGGTGTAAGCATGCGCCAAGTCAACCCAAATAAAGCATCAAAGGAGAAAACCAAAATAATGCTTCCAAATAATTAAAACAACGCATGATTTGTTCAAAGGCTCATTAAGCAATCTCAGTTATTTGAGACAAGTCATGCTACAGCAAAACCACTAAGCATACTATCAAAAAGACATCAAGCACGACATGCAAAAGCCTAGGCCGCAGTCTACACAAGCTCCTTCTTCTACCACTTTTTTGCACAAAGCTTTTTCTCTTTTCCAACACCATTTGAAATTTTTAAAGACACCTCTTTTGATGAAAACCAATAAAGATCAGAGGCAAAAATACACCTTGATGAAAAGATATGACAAGGTCTCAACGCAAATCAAGGCGAAAACGAAAACCAAAAGCAGTAGCAGAAAAAGAAGAACACTCGGTTTTTGATAAGAATGAAAACTAGAGCGTTCTTGACAAATGAAAAGCAAGGCAACTTCTCCAAAAGAAATTTGATGTGATCTAACAATTTATTGCAGCAAACAAAGCAAAAGAAAACTAAAAACAAAAATAAAGACGCTCAAAGAAAAACACATAGTGCATGAAGCAATAAAAATATAGTGTCTTGAAAGGTGACCTGATTTTTGCCGATGAAGAAGGGGTGCCTCGGGGGCATCCCCAAGCTTTGACGCTTGTACTTATTGGATATTTCTTGGGGTGATGCATGGGCATCCCCAAGCTTGAGCTTTTGTCCATTCTTCATCTCATCTCATCATTCTCCAATCCCTACACTTGAAAACTTCCTTCATACAAAACTAAACACAATTCTATTAGCAACATTAGTGTAAGCATAACATTGAATCAACCCTTTTTGCTTCAAGTTTCAACCTAAAACCACCACATATAAAGTATATACTACTGTAGCAACTTCCCCAAAAGTTCCGTGATCAAAAGAACTAAAAAAGAAAGCGATAAAGCAGCAAACACAAATATTGGCAGAAATCTGTCAAAACAGAACAGCTGACAAAGGTCGAATTTTTAGAGGGTTTTTTGTTGCTCAAATCAAAAAGTGTTCAACTAATGAAAGTTTGGATATAACCTGGGGCATATGCACAAGAAATGGCAGGTCCAAAAGATATACAAAGAATTTTTACGAATGTTTACGGTGCAGCACCGAAAACTGTTTCAGGACAACAACATCCCCAAATCTTACCTCACTCAAATTAGAGGCTTCTCTTGGCACAAAAACGAAATAAACAAGATAAGGAGCGGTTATTACAGTAGTAATAACTTCCAAGACTCAAATAAAAGTAAAAATACTGAAAATAAAACAATGGGTTATCTCCCAAGAGTGCTTTTCTTTAACGCCTTTGAGCTAGGCGCAGTAATTTGCAAAGATGCTCATGTGGGCGCCATATAAGAGCTTGAGGCAAAGGCGCCATATAGAGACTTAAAGCAATAGAGAGCATCAAAAAGTAAATGTGAAAGACATTTAAATCTAAACCACTTCCTATGAAAAATAGTCTTGTAAAGAGACAAGTCATGAAAGCGCAAAGCAAAAAGCATAGGAAGGCAAAACAAGTACAACTTCAAAAATTGCAACATAAAGAGGGGAAACTTAATATTGTTGAGATCCGTCAAACCATGTTTCCCTCTCTCATAATAACTTTCAGTAGCATCATGAATAGAACTAACAATATAACTATCACATAAAACATCTCTATCATGAGCCACATGCATAAAACAATTAATACTCACCACAGGAACAATAGTAGTAGGAGCAGATTCAACAGAATAATTATTCTCATCACCATAATCATCATAAATAGGAGGCATATTGTAATCATAACTAATTTTATCCTCAATAGTGTCGGGGGGATGACCCCCGGTAGGGTCAAGAGACTAGAAAGATACAAGGACTATAGTTGACTTTATGCTGGTTGACCAAGGAAGGGTCTGGCCGGAATATAAGAGCATATAAGTATCCCGGCTTAATGTTCGGATATACCGGTATAACCGGGATACCTATAGATGAGTGCCGGCATGTGCTTAGATATGTCGGCCTAACTTATTTGATATGTTGTGCAGGAGCATGGAGGCCGGATTACTCGTCCTTCGTAGGTCATTGGTCCGGCATATAGGTCCAGGATATAGCCAACGGTCATATCCGGGATACAGAAGTCAGCTAAGGTGTCATGTCCCTACAATCAAGGAGTGACTCTGACAAGTATGGAGAGGGATCATGTTGACAGGGTGCACAGTGGTGGTCTACCTACCCTCACTGTGCACAAGTACAGCCCTTACATCACAGAGGTAAGGTCACAGTGCAAGAAGTACAAGGTACAGGGATGTGGAGTCCCATCGAGAGCAATCAGGGGCAAAGTCAAGGGTCTTGCCCATCGTCAGCATGCCCTGTTTGGAGTGTAGTTGGTGTCTCCTAGTCTTATGAGACCGTTGTAACCCTGGCCACCACTATATAAGGTGACACAGGGAGCCATAGTAAGGGGTTGGTCACTCTGTGTTCCTACACTTAGCAGTTCATCCTCCTCCTCTAGCAAAGAGCTTGGAAGCACCTTTGTTGTGTACTCCATCGATCCAAATATATAACCAGTAGAGCAGGAGTTGGGGTGTTATCTCCTTACGAGAGCCCCGAACCTGGGTAGATATGTGTTCCTTTCTGTCGTGCTTTTTAGCTCGTTCCCCTCTCCCGAATCCTCCAGCATCTAGTTCGGCCCCCATATAAGCCATCCCATGGCATATGTTGTTTCACCACGACGACATTTGGCACCCACCGTGGGGCAAATCGATATGCTGGGCGGAGTGTTTATTCGGACGGGGTCTGTGATAGCAGCTTCGGGAGTGCGCGTGGTCTCTGGGCTCGTCCAGAGGCTAGGCTCGCTCAGCTTCATCAGTGACAACGCCGGATGTCTCGGCGGCCGGCCGTTCCCCAGGGATGGCCGGATCATGTCTTTCGGTTCCCACGAGGTGTACGTGGGGACTGAGATAGTTTGCAGGGAAGAGGTACTGGTGGCGGCGGATCCTCCGTCACATCGACTGGCTCACGCTGGGCGTAGCGCTCGCTTAGTAGAGTCGGCCGAGGTAATGATGGCCGGCACATCAGTGCCGCCGGCAGATGGTGCCGGCAAGGCAGCAGCAGCAGGAGATACTCCCCTGGAGCCGCCGAAGGCCAAGAGGTCGGCACGTCCTCCGTTGGAGCGTGTCGAGAACCTGGCCGGCACTTCCGCTGTGCCGGCAAAGGGTCAGGTGCTTCTTCCCATCATCGATCGGCTTATCGAGCCGGTGCGATCCGGCGATGATCCGGAGCAGACAAGGGAGGTCCTGGAGGGATCTCGTCAAGCCCTCGTCGACGAGGCCCTAGCCATGCATCAGGAGCGCAAACGGTTTAACCGGCAACTCCGTGAGTATGAGGCAGCCCATGGTTTTACTCCTGTGGTAACCCGGCCTAGCCGGATAAATGAGGTTAGAACTAGAGGTAGAGATCTTAACACTGAGCTAGGTAAAGATGCTAGAGCTAAGAGTCATACTGCAACTAGCACTGTGCCTAAGGTAGTCTATAGCTCACCAGTGAAGAACCTTAGAGCAGCAGCGGAGGTAGCTAAGGACTTATCTAATTTGTCCGGCGAAGCACTGCATGAGCAGCAAGCCTGGCTTAACCATCTTTTGTCTGAAGCTACCAAGCAGCAGGAGGCCTTTAAGAAGGCAAACCCAGGTGCCGGGGCATCCCAGTACATTGCGTTGGTAGGAGGTGCCGGCGCAAGGTCAATGGGGGAGGCTTCATCCCCGCATCCAAGCGCCCGGCGTGCCGGAAGTGTGACCTCTGGCCGCCGGGACAAGCAGATCCAGGTGTATGATCCGGCAATCGCCGGAAAGCAAGCAATAGTTCAAAAGAGTGCCGGCCAAGCTGACAAGTATGTCGGCGACAAGAAGGCTGGCCAGAATATGCCGGTCGGGCAAGGAGCAGTGTCGGCCGGTGGTGGCCGGCGTAATAGTGGTGCTCAGCGTTAGCTGCAAGATGCCGGGGGTGCAGCACAGCAGCAAGGTGCAGGTCAGCCGAGACATCGGGAAGATGATGGGAATTCCGCCCTTGCCAGGGCGGGATATCAACAACAGCACCAGCAAGGCCAGCAGTATCAGCAAGGCCAGCTAAATGAGCAGTGTCAGCCGGAGCAGCAGCAGCAAAAGATGATCGCGGGCCCAATTGCATCCCGGCTAGGACCTCGGTCCTTGGCAGCAAGTGATGCGCGCTTCAAGCTGGACAGGATTCACCAATCAGAGTTGGTGGAGAGGCAAGGAGCTCCGGGTCCTATGTGCTTTGGACCCCGGATTATGGGTGAGCCGGTACCTTACTACTTCCAGCTCGCGCGTGGCGCAAGAACATACAACGGCAGTACGAAGCCGGAAGATTGGTTGGAGGATTACTCCACCGCTGTGAACATCGCCGGAGGAAACCTCAGATGGGCGGTACGATATGTACCGCAAATGCTAGAAGGACCAGCCAGGATATGGCTGAATAATCTGCCGGCCGGAAGTATCAACGGCTGGGTTGATTTCGAAGAGCAATTTGTGTCAAACTTCACCAGTACATACAAGAGGCCTAACCATCCGCAGCAGCTGGCCAACTGCCGGCAAGGAGTAAATGAGACCGACCGTGACTACCTGACCAGGTGGTGCACATTGCGCAATTCCTGCGAAGGAGTTGTGGAGCAGCAGGCCATCATGTGGTTCGCTCATGGGTGCTGGCATGGCACCATGTTGTGGCAAAAGCTTCAGAGGGAAATGCCGGCCACGTTGGCCGAGACAATCAAGATTGCCGATAGTTATGCTCTGGGAGATCCCATGGAGCCCACCCTTGATTCACAAGGACAGGGGCAGACTCAGGGGAACACCAACAGCGCCGGGAGACCAGGGCAATACTATCGCTCTGATAACCGGAACAAGAGAAGAGATGAAAGGCCGGATTACCGGTATGGAGCGGCACAAGTAGCAGCTGTGGAGGAAGAGCAAGAGGGCGCCGGCAGTAGCCAGCGTCCGAGATATGAGGGCAATCAGCAGCCTCAGCAGCAGCAGCAAGCGCAGCCCTTCCAGAAGAAGAATGTCTGGATCAACAAGAATGCCGGCGGCGGCGCCGGCCAGAAGAAGCAATGGCCGAAGTATATGGTGGGTCTGGCCATGGACAAGCCTTGTGTGTTTCACACGTTCCAGCCGGGTAAGCCGGCAAATCATTTGACGAGAAACTGTTCATGGCTGGACGACATATTAGCGGGTCGTGCAGGTCCCTGGGGACCGGCTAGACCATCTATCCCGGCAGCTCCATCGCCGTTGACAGGCGCAAATGCAGTTGCAGTCCCGCCCAGGCCGGTTAATCCCGGGAATCAGAGCAATGCCGGAAATGCCGGCGTAAATCAAGTAGATCAAAACTATAACCCGGAATACTATGCCGGAGGCCCAGCAGCGGGCCGAAATGAGTACAAGGAACATGATCAGAGCTACATGGTCTTTGAGACCGAAAGAATAGACAAGCAGAGCTTGTACCGGAGGTGTTTGGAGGTGAATGTCGTTATGTCGGCAGTTCCGAAGCTAATGTACTGGTCTGACCAGGCCATTGGCTGGGACAGGGCAGATCATCCCAGGATCATGCCAAACCCCGGCGGGTATGCTCTGGTGATGGATCCGACATTCGTCGGGCCGGCTAATAACGTGAGATTTAGCAAGGTCCTCATTGACAATGGAAGCAGCATCAATATTATGTACCGGGATACGACGCAGAAGCTGGGCATCAAGGAAAATATGCTGGAGCCAAGCAAGACCACATTCCACGGCATTGTGCCGGGACTTTCGTGTGCGCCGATGGGCAAGATCCGGATGGATGTCATGTTTGGCAACCGGGATAACCGCAGGGTGGAGAACCTCATGTTTGAGGTGGTGGATCTGGAAAGCCCCTACCATGCTTTGCTGGGTAGGCCGGCACTGGCAAAGTTCATGGCCTCTACGCATGTTGCGTACCTGAAGATGAAGATGCCGGGGCCCAAGGGAGTGATCACCATCATTGGTGATTACAAGCGCTCGATGGCATGTGCAACAGCCGGATCTAATCTGGCCGAGACTCTGATCATTGCAGAGGAAAAGAAGAGGCTCAAGCGAGCAGTGGAGATTGCTGAAACATTCGTGACCGGCACACCTTTGCCGGGCATGACAAACCCAAGTGGCGGCACTTCTTTTAAATTGGCCAAGGAAGTCAAGAAGGTGCCCCTGGATGAGGCTTTTCCGGAGCGCTATGCCCTCATCGGGGCAGGTTTGGATCCCAAATAGGAAATCGAGCTCATCAGCTTCCTCCGTGAGAATCGGGATATCTTTGCATGGTCTACTTCAGACCTGCAAGGTGTGCCGAGGGAGCTGGCTGAGCACGCATTACATGTGAGACCGGATGCTAAGCCGGTGAAGCAACCGCTCCGGTGGAATGCAGGTGATAGAAGGAAAGCCATTTGGGACGAAGTGGCCAGGCTCCTAGCCTCCGGCTTTATCAAAGAAGTGCTTCATCCGGATTGGGTGCTAATCCAGTTTTGGTGGAAAAGAAGAAGGATGAGCCCGCCATAGTGAAAGTATGGCGGATGTGTGTCGATTACACCAACTTGAACAAGGCATGTCCTAAGGATCCATTCCCACTACCTCGGATCGATCAAGTGATTGATTCCACGGCCGGATGTGAACTGTTATCATTCGTAGATGCTTATTCTGGTTTCCACCAGATCCCCTTGTATGAGCCGGATCAAATAAAGACATCCTTTATTACCCCGTACGGGGCTTATTGCTATCTCACTATGCCGTTCGGTTTAAGAAATGCCGGAGCAACTTACCAGAGGTGCATGCAAAAGTGTTTGCATGACCAAATAGATAAAAATGTGCAGGTATATGTCGACGATGTCGTCATAAAAACCAAGGAGAGTAAGACTCTCATAGATGACCTCCGGGAAACCTTCGCAAACCTGAGGAGGTTCCGGATGAAGTTGAATCCGGCTAAGTGTACGTTCGGTGTGCCGGCAGGCAAGTTGCTCGGCTTCCTTGTTTCCAGCCGGGGTATTGAGGTGAATCCCGGCAAGATTCGTGCCATAGAAAGAATGAAGCCGCCGATAGATTTGAAGGAAGTACAGAAGTTCGCTGGGTGCCTCGCATCCCTGAGCCGTTTCATAAGCCGGCTGGGAGAGAAAGCTTTGCCGTTATATCAATTGATGAAAAAGTGCGACACATTTGTCTGGACAGCGCGAGCAGATGCAGCTTTCAAAGAGCTGAAACAGATGTTGTCAACGGCGCCAGTGTTGGCACCTCCCATGCCCAGGGATCCGATGTTACTTTATATAGCGGCAACCAACAGGGTTGTCAGTGCAGTGATAGTAGTGGAGCGAGAGGAGGGAGGCAAAACCGTGCAGCGGCCGGTATACTATCTGAGTGAAGTCCTCTCCACCTCAAAGCAAAACTACCCACACTATCAGAAGATGACCTATGGTGTCTATATGGCGGCCAAAAAGCTCAAGCATTACTTCCAGGAACACCCAATCCGGGTAGTGGCCGAGGCCCCTATCTCGGAAATCATAAGCAACAAAGATGCCAGTGGCAGGATAGCCAAATGGGCAATAGAGTTGTCACCATATACTCCTCAATATGACAAGAGAGATACAATCAAGTCCCAGGTGTTGGCTGATTTCTTCATTGATTGGGCCGAGATACAATATGAGCCACCATTGCCAGATGCAAATTATTGGAGGATGCATTTCGACGGTTCCAAGACAATACATGGCCTGGGTGCCGGCATAGTTCTCAGTTCACCCAAGAATGACCAATTGAGATATGTTCTGCAGATTCATTTTGCAGCATCAAATAATGTGGCGCAATATGAGGCACTTGTGCATGGCCTGAAGGTGTCTAAGGACATAGGAATTCGCCGGATTATGTGTTTCGGTGATTCTGACTTAGTGATTCAGCAGTGTTCCGGCATATGGGATGCGCATGATGCGAACATGGGATCCTACCGTTTCCTGGTACAGCAGTTGAGCGGTTACTTCGAAGGTTGTGAGTTCCGGCATGTTCTCCGGGCTCAGAACGAGGCAGCCGATACATTGTCCAAGCTGGGATCTTCCAGAGATTCAATCCCGCCCGGCATTTCGTTGGAGCATCTGAGGAAGCCGTCAATCAAACCCTCGCCGGAGTCATCTTCCATTTATGTCCCGCCAGGTCCGGAGGATGCAGTTCCGATGGAGATAGATGCCGGAGCCAGGTCAGATAGCCCGGGGACTGGGCCGACATATGCGGTGAGTGCAGTATTCCGGAGCAGAAATAAGGGCAAGGGTAAAATGTACCAAGAGGTTGTGCCGGTATACCCGGGGACTGCTCCGGCATACCCGGGGACTGATCCTTCAATCCCGGGGACTTCGCAGCCCATGGAGATCGATTATGTGTCGGTCGAAATGATGCAGATAGATCAGGCAGTGTTCACTATTAGAGAAGTGCCCTCATGGGCACGTCATATCATGGATTTCTTGGTGGATGGTCAAGTGCCGGCGGATGAAACCGAGGCACGCCGGGTTGCAAGGAGATCCAAAGGATATACCATCATAAACAAGGAAATATACAAAAGAAGTGTCACCGGAGTATTGCAGAGATGTGTCGAATCTGCGGAAGGCCTGGAGATGCTCCGGGAAATTCATCAGGGGGAGTGTGGTCACCATGCTTCGTCCAGAGCATTAGTGGCGAAGGTATTCCGGCATGGGTTCTATTGGCCGACGGCACTGCAAGAAGCCGAAAACTTGGTCCAGAAATGCAATGGGTGTCGAAGGTATGCCCACCAGATTCATCAGCCGGCATCTGCCTTGAAGACTATCCCGATAACCTGGCCCTTTGCTGTTTGGGGCCTGGATATGGTCGGGGCTTTTAAGCCGGCCAGAGGAAAGATGACCCATATCTTGGTCATGGTGGACAAGTTCACCAAGTGGATTGAAGTAAAGCCCATAAGCAAGTGTGATGGACACACAGCAGTGAAATTCCTAAAAGACATAATCTTGAGATATGGTGTTCCCCATGGCATCATCACTGACAATGGGTCGAACTTTGCCCAAGGGCCATTTGCCAGATTTTGTGAGGAAGTGGGAATCCGGCTGGACATTGCGTCGGTCGCTCACCCTTGTACCAATGGCCAAGTAGAGAGGTCAAATGGACTAGTGTTGTCCAGCATAAAACCCCGGCTGATAGAGCCACTGGAGAAAACTCCGGGATGTTGGCTAGATGAATTGCCAGCAGTACTTTGGAGTTTAAGGACAACTCCGAATAGGTCAACAGGCTATACACCCTTTTTTCTTGTGTATGGAGCAGAAGTTGTGCTTCCTACAGACGTGATACATGATGCACCAAGAGTGGTGCTATATACTGAGGAAGAGGCTAAAGAAGCCAGGGAAAATGATGTTGATCTGCTGGAAGAAGCAAGAGAAATAACACTGTCAAGAACAGCAGTATATCAGCAGAACCTCAGACGCTATCATGCGCAGAAGGTGAATCCAAGGAGATTCCAAGAGGGAGATCTAGTACTCCGGCTAAAGCAAGGCACAGAGGGCCGGCATAAGTTAACTCCTCCATGGGAGGGGCCATTCATTGTGAGCAGAGCTCTGCACAATGATGCCTATTATCTTATAGATGCGCAGGCCCCCAAGAAGGACAAGGTGGACAGGTCCGGAGAAGAAACCAAGCGACCATGGAACATAGCTCTACTCTGCCCCTTTTACTCCTGAGCATCATAATGTATGTATTTCCATATTTGCTTTTGTACGCCGGCGCTTTATGCCGGCACAAGACTAATGAGTGAAATGTCGGCATCCCGAAGAGAGCGGGCACTGCCTCCGAGATATATCGTTGTTCGTTTTCAGTTTTGTATATATGCCGGCTGGCTTGATTTGAATATTTCCTATGTCGGCCTAGTAATGTGTCGGCACCAAAGGCCGCTCTTCGACTCAGCTGCTGTCCGAAACCCGGCTTCATGGCTAGCAAGAGTAGATGCTGGAGATTGTCTACACATGGAAAACGGCTAAGGAAATATAGAGCAAGCGAATCGACATTTATGTTATTGCTAAGATTAAAATTTGAAGTGTCGGGTGATCTGAAGTCTAAGTTTCAAAGTTAAAGTACTGTATGTTTAATGAAGAAACCTTGAGACTCATATGTCGAAAGCCAAATAAGGTAGACAAGTAGCCAAGGTTGTGGAGTTAGGGAAACAGGAAAGCAAACTCGGTGACTTAGCCAAAAGATGATCCGGCATTGATAAACAAGCAAACCAAGTTAAAAACTTGTTCAGGTAGCAAACCAAAGGAAATTAAACGTATATCTTACAATTGCACCCGGCATTCCGGGGATCTGATAAACCTTAAAGTTTTTGGTACGGCAATGTTAAGAAGCAGGGGCAGAAGCAGAGCCGCCAGCTAGTGGAGCTGTAGCAATGGAGATGTCGGCTTCAGGAGTGCCGGACCCAGCAGATGGAATGGAGCCATCACCTCCGCCCTGGACAGATCCCTGTTCCGGAGCATCAGTGCCGGCTTCTTCAGTTTCTTCTTCATCTTGGCTAGAGTTGGAGCCCTCAGCGTCAGCAGCTTCCTTGGCGTCGTCTGCCGTCTTCTCCGGCTCGCGGATGTCCCGGACAAAAGCATCGGTGTCGGCATAGTCCACATAACTGTGGGCCAGTTCCCGCCGACGCCGGATGTGTTCCGGATCCGTGGTCCAGATAGATCCTTCGCGCACAGTGCGCAAAGTCTCCAGATCAGTTTTTTCGTACCAAGAGAGGAAGTTGGTGAGAGGTTCATCAGCTCGCACCCGGGCCCCGGAATCCCGCCATTCCCGGAGGCAAACCTTGGCGAGCTGCAGATCATTGCCGAGGTCGACAGGGTCAGTGGGTGTCCTTTGCCCCGGCCAGAGGGCAGAATATGCCTCCTGGGCGCCAAGAAAAAGTTCTTCTGTGTAGAGGGTCATGGCGTTCTTCCGGGATTGAATGGCCAACAATTGTTCCGACATGTCCCAATTGGCCGAGTCAACCGGAACACCCCGGGTCTCTCAATCCAATTGCAGAGCCCTCTCAACGTCTTCGACGGAAGCGGGAAACATGTCTGAGAAATAGAAATAATGTTAGCAAAAGGAGAATATGTTGGCGTAGGTTATGCCAGAAAGGATCATGATATGTCGGGCAGGATAAGGAAAAAGGATTTGAAGCTTACTGGCGAGGTCGGCATTGAGCTGTGCAACTGTAACTTCCCATTTAGTTGCCTGCTCCTTCAAGCTAGATAATTCGGCATGGGCGTTGGAGGCATCAGTCTCGGAGGTGACAAGCAGCTCCTGGGATTTTTTGAGTTGGCCCTCCCTCTGCTCCTTCTCCTCCAGAAGCTTGGCAATCCGGCCCTTCAACTGCTCTACCTCGACCTTGTGAGCGGCATCCCGGTCGTCCAGTTGCTTGGCCACATCCACTGAGGGCACACAGTCCTGGTGGCGTGCCTCCAGTGCAGCTTTATCATCTGAAAAGATTTGAAGTCAAAATAATGTGAAGATAGAAAACAGTGACAAGAGATAGAGGATTTGAAGTATAAAGTGTCTATTTGGCTGGCAGCGGGATCCGGCATACCTGTCAGCTCCTTCACCCTCTTGACAAGCTCGGTGACTTGGGCTTCGACACCAGCTGCGGAATGACGGTAAAAGGTTATGTGACGGAATATTAAGGTGTGCCGGCAAAAGGTGTAAAAAAAAGAGAACGCAATGCATCCGATATATATGTCGGATGAGTTTACCTTTCTGGCACAGTTCCAGCAGGAGCTTGCTATGTGCGTCAGATAACTTCCGGTGCTCGCACACCAAGTCGTGGAACATGTTGGTGCGTGTGTTGTTCATGCGCTGCAAAAGTGTTAGGATTTGAAAGGTTGTGAGAAAAGTCTAGCATGCCAGAACAATTGAAGATTATACGAAGAATTCTTGCTGTTGAAGACCCAGCACAGGTGCTACGCACCTATCCCGGCCCTCGGTGACTAGGATTTGAAGCTCGAATCGAGCTTATATCTCGGTCAAGAGGATTTGAAAAATAATTAAGAGGTGAAATAGATAAAGACCCGGCACAGGTGCTGCGCACCTATCCCGGCTCTCGGTGACTAGGATTTGAAGCTCGGATCGAGCTCATATGCCGGCAGTTAATTTGAGAACAGCTAACTAAAAGAGTATTGGAAAATCCCGGATGTCCGTATCCCGGACAGCCGACATTTTCGGGGACTGGGGATATACGTGGAAAAGACTTACGTTGGTGGCATCGGCCAGGAGATGAAGTCTTTGCTGGAGGCTGAGGAGTTCGCAGGCAATTGGAATGGGCTTCGCGGCCAGGATGTCAGATGGATTGCCGGTGGCCGAGGCTTCGGCCAACTTCTTGCTCCTAGAGTCCGCAGTATCCATGATGTCGGCGTCGTTCCACTTGATGCAATGCTCCTTAAGAGACCCAAGGCTCTGGTCACTTTTCGTCACCAGGGAGACGCGGCCCTCGAGTTCTGGCGTGTCGAAGAAGCTGGGCCGGTAGCCAGGCCGGGATGCTGCCCTGCCAAGGTGCAGGGCCAGGGCAGAGCTGGGCCGGGATGCTGCTTTAGAAGGAGCAGTGGTGGCGGATGGTGTGCCGGACTTGGTCGGCTGGATCTTGAGGGTGCCGGACTTGACCGGGGCAGAGGTCTTGTCCGGGATGGAGGTCTTGGCCGAGGCAGCGGTCTTGGCTGGTGCTGGAGTCTTCTCAGCAGAGGGAGTCTTGGGCGCGGGTTGTTCCGGCGCGGCCGGCGCAGCTTGGCCAGCAGAGGCAGGTTCCGGAGTAGTCCGGACTTCCGGCACTGCAGGGCCCTTTCCTTTGTTGTCTATGCCGGCGCTCTTGTTGCTTGCGCCGGCATCCTCAGTTGTCCCGGCGCCACTGGTGGGCGCGCCGGAGTCGGGGGCATCTTGTTGGGCTCCTGTGTCCATGTGGACATCAGAAGCCGAAGGTTCCTGTTGAGCCCCCGAGTCCATGTGGACGTCGGGGGCAGAGAAATCATGTTCCGGCGGAGGATCGTCCTTTGCCGGGGAGGTGGTCTTGTCATGCGCAGGCGAAGATGCCGGCGCCGATGAAGTTGTGTGGCTTGCTGAAGGTATGTCGGCGGTGGCAGTGGCCGCTGGCTTCTCAATGATGGGGCTGGCACTTGAGCTGGAAACACGTTCCGGCGCAAGAGGAGCCCTGAATGAGAGAAAAGCACCAAGTTAGTAATCAAAGAAGAAAGTATGTCGGAAGCAATGTGAAGAAAAGAAACTTACCCCGAGGCAACAGGCCTCTGTTTCTTCAGAATGGGCACGCCAACCTTCTGCCTTTTCTGTTGCTGAGGTGTGTCGGGCTGGGGCTTCACGCCTCGCTTCCGGCCGGCATGTCCGCCGGTCGAAGGAGGTCCCTGGTTCAGAGGGGCGGCGTCGACAACCATGTCGTCCGGGATAGCTGAGGACGGCATTGGAAAGGCGTAAGCAAGAGGTGTTGTAGGAAGAGCGTAAGCTAGAGGTGTCGGGCAGATAAACATCTGGCAGTCTTCATCTGAGTCATCATCACTCCAGTCTTGAGTGAAATGCCGGGATGAAGAGGCCTTACCCGCGGCAGAGGCAGCACGGGTGTTCCGGGGCAGCTTGTCCCAATGATCCGGATCTTCAACATCTGCAGCAGTGCGGTCTGCCGCGATCTGGATCCGGGAGTTCTCCATGCTCTGGAAGCTGAACTTCTGCATAATGCAAAGTAAATGGGTCAGAAGAAAGAAATATGCCGGTGTAAGAGAGTATGTATCGGCCAAAGTATTTACCGAACAAGAGAGTAAGTATGTCGGCAAGTAACAAAATCTCGGGCCATGCATGATAAGTGTCTATATGCCGGACAAGAGAGTATGTATCGGCCAAAGTATTTACCGTTGGGGCGGGCCGATCCCGGCTGTATGGTTCGAGTCCCCAGGCAAAGGTGGCCTGAGAGGACTTGCAGACGTCCTTGATCCGCCGCAGAATGTCGGCCGGGGTCAGCTCGTGTGTAGAATGCCGGGTGGGGTCCATGGGCCCGCTCATCTGGTAGATTTTGTGTGACCGGCGCTGCAGAGGAGAGACGCGCCGGCTGATAAAGCATGCCACTAAATCTTGAGGGGTAAGGCCGGCATCCCGGAGCTCGCCCTTAACCCGGTGGAGAGCATTCACCGGCATCACCGAGTTCTTCGGGTTGTAGGTCCAATTCTTCATAGCCAAGGGTGGCTCGTCCACAAATGGCGGCAGGTTGAGCAGATCCACGTCGGTGGTGTTCTTGACGTAGAAGAAGCTTTTCTGCCACTTCTTGCAAGACTCGAGGAGTTCCACCTTGGGGAAGTCCGAGCCCTTCCGGGACATGATGGTGGCCGCGCCACAAAGGGTCATGGGGCGGTCCTTCTTCTCCTGGGCCGTCTCCGGCGGGTCATCCTTGCTCCGGGGCGGCTCTTGGATGACTTGCTTCCGTAGTTGGAAGTACTTCGCCCAGGCTTGGGAGAAGGGCTCTATGTCGGCGAAGCCTTCGCAAAAAGCAGCGAAGGCGGAGAGGATCATCACGGCGTTCGCCGGGATATGGTGAGGCTACAGGTCGTAGGTGTCGAGGAAGTCCCGGAAGAAGTCCGATGCCGGCAGACCGAAACCCCGCTCGAAGTGGGCAATGAAGACAACTCGTTCGCCGGGTTCAGGTGCCGGCGTAGTTTCTCCCGCCGGTAGCCGGCACGCAACACCCTCCGGCACTCTCCTGGTGGAGGTGATCCAGGATATGTCGGCCGGGGTAACCTCCGACCCCTCCCAGCCGGAGCGTCCTTGGATCCGGGCCGAGTTATCTTCCTCTGAGGCCGAGGTACCCGTCATGCTTGAGGAAGCCATCTTGATGGCCGGAACAAGGCGTGAGAGCCGGAGTCCCGTGATGTTAATCCTATCAAGGCCAGAGAAATGAGGGAGGTTAGTCTCTCTGGCATACTACTCTCACCAAAGTTAGCGGAAAAAGAAGATCTACCATCGCAGTTAAACTCGGAAACAAACATGGGTAAAACTTCTAAGGAAGAACACCTGTGAAGTGCTAAGGAACATTGCTAGCAGTGCTAATCGAATCCGAGGGATATCCAGCAAAGGAACTATCGCAGATCCGAGCCAGTAGGGTTACCATTGCTAAGCTACAGAAAAGCTTGGGAAAGGAAGAACAGGGAAGGAGAAGCTCACCGGAGCTTGGCCGGCGGCGGTGGAACAGCGACGGCGAACGTGCAGAAGAAGTTCCGATCTCCCAGCAATGTCGCTGAGGAAAGAGGCGGCGGCGGCGTCGTCGACAAAGATGTCGGGCGTCGTCGAGCGTCGTCGTCGGCGTGGAGCAGGTCGACGTCGGAGCAAGTTCTCTGTTCCGTGGTCCGGCGGTGAAGCGCAGGAGGCAGAGGGATAGAGGAAGAAGACGACGGTGTGGAGTAAAAAGGAGAAGTTTACCCCCACCGCCCTATTTATATATCTCCGGGTAAGGGTCGTGGGGGTGGTAGTGCTCCACTACCCCGACCATTTCCGCAGTAAGACGCCACGTGGCGGCACAGAGTGGGGCGGCGGCTACTGTAACCGTGCCACTAGGCAATGATGGTGGGGAGTAAGTGCACTGTGAACCGTCACATTGTGTGACCGTTCGGGGTGGCAGGACAGTTGCAAGTTTCGATGCAAACTGTCAGGGTTGGCTTCTCAAGGAAGTCTCGTCTATATGTCGGCATAACTGCCCAAAGAATAAGTTCCGTCCGGAATACCCTCAGGGCCAGCCGGACTAATTTTTGGAGAAGGAACAGTGGCCGGTATATGCGTGGATGTCCCGGTGTATAATCTGATCGTCGGGATATAACGGAGAGCCGGGGTATAACGAAAAGATGATATGTTGAACCTGTCAAGGCTCCACAGTTATGACTGGGGAACCTCGGCAGCTTCGGGGACTAGTGTCGGGGGGATGACCCCCGGTAGGGTCAAGAGACTAGAAAGATACAAGGACTATGGTTGACTTTATGCCGGTTGACCAAGGAAGGGTCTGGCCGGAATATAAGAGCATATAAGTATCCCGGCTTAATGTCCGGATATACCGGTATAACCGGGATACCTATAGATGAGTGCCGGCATATGCTTAGATATGTCGGCCTAACTTATTTGATATGTTGTGCAAGAGCATGGAGGCCAGATTACTCGTCCTTCATAGGTCGTTGGTCCGGCATATAGGTCTAGGATATGGCCAACGGTCATATCCGGGATACAGAAGTCAGCTAAGGTGTCATGTCCCTACAATCAAGGAGTGGCTCTGACAAGTATGGAGAGGGATCATGTTGACAGGGTGCACAGTGGTGGTCTACCTACCCTCACTGTGCACAAGTACAGCCCTTACATCACAGAGGTAGGTCACAGTGCAAGAAGTACAAGGTACAGGGATGTGGAGTCCCATCGAGAGCAATCAGGGGCAAAGTCAAGGGTCTTGCCCATTGTCAGCATGCCCTGTTTGGAGTGTAGTTGGTGTCTCCTGGTCTTATGAGACCATTGTAACCCTGGCCACCACTATATAAGGTGACACAGGGAGCCCTAGTAAGGGGTTGGTCACTCTGTGTTCCTACACTTAGCAGTTCATCCTCCTCCTCTAGCAGAGAGCTTGGAAGCACCTTTGTTGTGTACTCCATCGATCCAAATATATAACCAGTAGAGCAGGAGTAGGGGTGTTATCTCCTTACGAGAGCCCCGAACCTGGGTAGATCTGTGTTCCTTTCTGTCGTGCTTTTTAGCTCGTTCCCCTCTCCCGAATCCTCCAGCATCTAGTTCGGCCCCCATATAAGCCATCCCATGGCATATGTTGTTTCACCACGACGACAAATAGTAGGTGAACTGAAAATATAATACTCATCATCATAACCATCATAAACTAGAGGGTTAGTATCATCACAAGCTAGAGAACAGCTATTTCTCAAAGCATATTCTTCAAACATATCTTCATAAGAAGGAACATCACATATGGGAGATAAAATATCATCAGAGCAAACTTTCTCCACTAAAGCTGGGGGACTAAAAATATCATACTTAACAAAACCATCTTCCCCAAGCTTAGACTTTTCTATAGCATTAGCATTAACGGTATTCAAAGCATTCGTACTAATAACATTGCTATGCGAAATAAGCTCCAAAGGTTTTTCAATTTTCTCTTCAAACACTTCATATCTAAACTCAGGAAAAAGACTACAGAACTCTTTGTTTTCCATTAAGCCTAACTAGTGAAAATAAAAACAAGAAACAAAAAGATGTAATTGCAGAATCTAAAGGAAATAACTCCGAGCACTCACACAGGAGGATGTGAGTACCTTTTACCTTACCTCCCCGGCAACGGCGCTAGAAAAGAGTTTGATGTCTACGCACTTCTATTCTTGTAGACACTTGTTGGGCCTCCAAGTGCAGAGGTTTGTAGAACAGCAGCAAGTTTCCCTTAAGTGGATCACCCAAGGTTTATCGAACTCAGGGAGGTTAGAGGTCAAAGCTATCCCTCTCAAACAACCCTGCAATTACGATACAGAAAGTCTCTTGTGTCCCCAACACACCCAATACACTTGTCAGATGTATAGGTGCACTAGTTCGGCGAAGAGATAGTGAAATACAAGCGGTATAGATGATTATAAGTAGTAACTGTTGAAAGGACACGGATGTCGCCTAGAGGGGGGGGTGAATAGGCGATTTAAAACTTTTACGAGCGGCTTGACAAATGCGGAATAAAACTAACGTTTAATTTGCCAAGCATACAAAACCTAAATAAACTAGGTTCACCTATGTGCACCAACAACTTATGCTAGACAAGATGAGCAACTATGTGATAGCAAGATATATATAACTTCAAGCACGAAGGCTATCACAAAGTAAATTGCATAAGTAAAGGAGCTCGGGTATAGAAATAACCGAGGCACGCGGAGACAACGATGTATCCCGAAGTTCACACCCTTGCGGGTGCTAATCTCCGTTGGAGCGGTGTGGAGGCACAAGGCTCACCAAACGCCACGGAGGCTCACCGTAATCTCGTCGAGCCCTCCCACCAAGATAGAAGACCCGATCCACTATGGGACCCTTGAGGGCGGTCACCGATCCCGCACAAAGCTTGGGGCTACTCCACAACTTAATTGGAGGCTCCCAAATCCACAAAGCCACTAAGATTGGGGCACACTCCACAACTCAATTGGAGGCTCCCAATAATCGCCACGGAGGCACCACAAAGTTTGGGAAGATCTCCACAACTTAATTGGAGGTCCCCAAGAAATCCACTGAGCCGTTTAGGGTTCCAAGAACCCAAGAGGAAATAAGCT
The DNA here is from genome assembly GCA_007115705.1 of Dactylis glomerata. Classification (NCBI taxonomy): domain Eukaryota; kingdom Viridiplantae; phylum Streptophyta; class Magnoliopsida; order Poales; family Poaceae; genus Dactylis; species Dactylis glomerata. Next base: position 1,680,451 of record QXEO01001278.1, on the reverse strand, counting down.
TCTTGCTTTCACCACCGAATCTCCGAGGAGAACTCAAACCGATGCACCAAATGCAATGGCAAGAACACACAAAGTGCTCAAATCCTTCTCTCCCAAATCCTACCAAAGCAACAAATGCTATGGAGGATATGAGAGGAAGAACAAGGAGGAAATCCACAAAGAACTCCAAGATCTAGATCTAATAGGTTCCCCTCACTTAGAGGAGAAAGTGATTGGTGGAAATGTAGATCTAGATCTCCTCTCTCTTTTCCCTTAAAAATATGCAAGAAACATGGAGGGAATGGAGGAGGGAGGGCAAGCTTTGAAGGTCAACAATGGAGGAGAGAGAAGCCCAAAAACGTTAATGGTTCAAGGAGGAAGAAGGGGTATTTATAGGCGGGGAAAAAGTGAAAATATTAAGAACCAGCAAGGGAGGATTTACTATGAAATTAGAGGACATAAGTGTCTCTATATGAGGAACCGGTAAATTCTCCAAACACCAAAAACGCAATAAGAGTTCCATACGAAATCCGTTTTTGATGAGCTAGAGCTTGTCATGGGAATAACCACAAGCTCTAGAATCTCACATGGATAAAATCCAAATAAGAACCAAGAAGGATAATGCCAAGTATGCAAAGGTTTGAGCTCTCTCCGAACGATACGAATAAGTTACTCACTCGAGAGCCCCTCTTGATAGTACGGCTATCGATCCTAAACCCGGTCTCCCACACCATGAGACCGGTAAGAAAGAAACCCTATCAAGAACATACCTTTGCCTTGCGCATTCCACTTGAGCTAGATGGTGACAATCTTGATCTTCTCAAGTTGGACTGCCTTTCTCGATTGCGCTTGCTCGGTGAAGTCTTGCGGATTGTTCCCCCATACTTCACTATGGGAGAGACACTAGTAGAAATATCTTCACATGTCCATTACCACCAAATGGACACCGAGCTTCAAGCAAATGATATCTTCTAGAAGCCTATCTTGATCTTGCGCTTCGACTTGATCAACATTGCACTTCATCTTCTTCTTTCATAATGATGATGTCTTGAGAATGCACATGAGAGTTCACTCCATCTTATTCCTCAAGACAAGCCTATCTTGATCTTGCGCTTCGACTTGATCAACATTGCACTTCATCTTCTTCTTTCATAATGATGATGTCTTGAGAATGCACATGAGAGTTCACTCCATCTTATTCCTCAAGACACACTCTATAGGCTCAACTCCCTTAGACCAATCTTCGGATCACTCCTTGAATAACACCTTGGTCATCACATAATCTTCTTTATATTCAACTTATTACAACCTTGAACCCAACATATGGATCAAGCATTGTCTACGGACAAGTCCTACAAATATGACTCAATGCAAACATTAGTCCATAGGGATTGTCATTAATTACCAAAACCACACATGGGGGCACATGCCCTTTCAATCTCCCCCATTTTGGTAATTGATGACAATCTCTTTGAGAGGGTTTATATAATGAATTTAAAGAACTAAGATGGTTACACTAACATCAAAATACTACAAAAGTATGTGATGTTAGTAGAACCATCATATATAGAGCAAACTCCCCCACAATCTATGCACGTGTGAATGAACTTGAATTTCATTGCATATATTGCCAACCAATGTTGTTGGTGGAGTTTCCACTATATATACTCGACCATGCAAAGCATGCAAGGTAAATGCTTAAGAACAAAACAAAAGCATGAAACCCAATTCCCTTCAAACCCTCGAAACTTCTCCCCCATTGGCATCCATTGCCAAAATGGGCGGAAAGGCTTAGAAGGCCAATATAGTGAGAGTTCCTCCTCAAGGTGTGCATGGCACAAAAAAAATGAAAACACATGCACAAATTCAAGGAAAAAAATTTGGAGGAAATCAAACTATATTGAGGATCAAAGATTGCAAACAAAATAGGATGACATGATGGTTAAACTTCCAACAAATGAAGATAGCAAACAAAAGATCCAAATAGCGAATCAAATAAAGATATTATGAGAAGACCAAAACAATGCTCTAAATAATATGAAGAAGCTCCCCAAGGTTTGTGCACAACATATTCCATTTGAATTAAAGTATAAGGTGCACAAACATGGAATCATCACTACATCGATATTATTCAAAACAAAATGATACCAAGTGACATCAAACTACTATGATAGCCACAAAATGGTGCTTTAAAATGAAATGAGGAAGCTCCCCAAGGTACATGCACAATATAGAATGTTTGCATTTGAATACAATTTGCACAACATGGAATCCTCACTCCCTCAATACCATTTAAAAGGAACCATTAGCAAGAGACCATAGAAAAGAAATCAAGCTTAACACTTGCATCACGGAAATGGTTGAGCAACAAATAAGGAACCGACATATTAAACGGCTCAACCAAAAGAATGTGTGATAGGAATGACCAAGCATATTATAAGACTAGTACAAAGATGTACATAGAGCATCCACATAGTCCTCAATGAATGATATTGTTTAGCATTCCATCCCAACACACAAGGTTTGAAAAGATATCAAATAAGGAGATATCACCTCTCATGTGTATAAGTTTCTAAGTAGACAACATCACAAAGATAATTATCACAAAGAAACATGTACACATAAAATAGATACAAAGATTAAAACATGATATCCAAACGAGTTCATGCAATATACCAATGAGATTTTTACTTTTAAAGTATGGCCAAAGGCTCAATTTATCTTATTGCATATTGAAGAACTTCAATCACAAACAAGTCAAAGACATCACAAATATCAACAAGGGAAAGAAGATAGTTGGGATGTTTTGAGAAAAGCAACAAGTATCACAAATAAGTATACCAAAAGAAAGAACTAAATTTGCACTTTCATCAATATTGCACATGTGAGGAACTTGAGGAATTGATATGCAATAAAATTGCTAGATAGACATATTTGGGAAAGGTGAATCATGAGCATGATTTTATATATTCCCCAAAAATATGCACTCATCTCAAATTACACACATTTACAATAGAGAGGTTCCATTAAGATCCTTGCAAATAACGATTTTCATGCCATGAAATGACCCACACAAGGTTAGATGCTATAAAAGTATGCATGAATAAGATACTTGTTACCGAGATATCATTGGAAGGATGTAGTAGATAGGAGTTCTTCAATAATCCTAGATTTTCACAAAATATCAACTAGTCACCGCTTCATCCTTATTATTGAGACAAGCACCAACATATCTCCCATGTACCTAAAACATATTCAAGTACAATATGGTCCCCAAACTCATTGGGTCCGAAGTAGTTAGAGACACTACAATATATAGGACAAGCTCCACAAAAATATGTGCATATAGATATGAACTTGAATTTCATGCACATCTTAGCCGAAATAGGATTTATTGGAGTTTACCCTATATATTGGATCAAAGAAAGCAAAGCATGCCATAGAGTATACATTTAGTAAATATGCATGCACAAGACTTTCAAGAGCCAAAAGAGATACAATTTGGACAAAACACCAAGAAGACCAAAGAGTCACACGAAGGTGTGAAAAACCCAAAAATTGTCCAAATTATATCAAAGAATCAATTCAACACAAGATTGACTCCAAAGTCCACCAAGTGAACAAAGCAGATACCAATGAGCATAAAGGAACACTAAAACACACATGCCCAATGACTTATCTCATTTTAAGAATATAAAGCAACATCAAGAAAAGAGATAGCCATTCTCCCAAAGAGAGCAAGGTTCCAACAAATAAACCAAACTCTCCACTCTTTTATGATGGCACACTAAGTACCAAAAACAAAAAGATTTGTCTTCCAACAATAATCAATACCAATTGAAATAAGCCATAAGAGTATGTTATAGCAAATATAGGAGAGCTCCCCCAAGATTAGTGCATTATTTATGATTTCGCATTTGAATACAAAATGCACACAAATGGGATCATCATCTCTACCTACACTAAGAATAACACAAAACAAGTTCAACAAAAACAAATGGACTCACAAGAGTCAAGGAAGACGATGGGAAATAAAACAAATACATTTCTTGGCAAGAGATAAGGTAATTAAAAGCAATAGCCAATAAAGATGATCAATATATATATCACATGATAAAGTACCAATTGTCCAAGGGCAAGAGGTATTTGGAGTTATTAATTTCTCGGTGGTATTTTACACATAAATCCAAGATCATCTTCACAACAAGAAGCATATGAAAAGGATAAGAATTAAACACCATGCTAAAGAAGATATTCTTGATAGACTCAAATAGTTAAACAATCATGCAAAGCAATGATTAGGATAACTTGAAGTAAATGGTTTTCCAATTTTGATGTAGACTTCCACATTTTAGGAAAACCCTACCAAGAATATATCTCACAAACAAGATCCAAAGCAAAAGCAATAAAACAATTTGGAAAATTGAAACTTGTTTGAGCAAACATGTCACATAGAAGAAAGATAATTTGCAATATCAACACTATGTGACACAACCTCAAATATACACATTCTATTGGTTTGTAGTATGCACGAAGCATATTACTCCCCCATAATGTGATAAAGCATTTATTTTCACAAGAGGCAAATAAAATTCAATATGAGAAGATTAATGGACATTATAGAATTTGAATTTCTCATGAACATGACATACCACATAGAGACTAGATAAATTCAAATATCGACACTAAGTGGTATTCCTCATGTGCACACATATTTAGGATTGTGAAGTGCCAAAGCATATCACTCCCCCAAAATGGGATAGTCCATTAGTCTCTCAAAAGAGCCAAATAATATAAAAGAAGATGCAATAGGCTCAAACACAAACACACATACATGGTGTGCAAACCCACAAGTACATACTTGATTAATCAAAATAAAACAAGTAGGTAGCACAACATATACCAACACATGTAATGGAACACAACCAACACATGCAAAAGGGGCGAGTAACTTTCAATATAGATAAGTTGAGAACATGTTACCGCAAAGAGGAACATTAGATATATGATATAAACAAGATAATCCAATTGACTTGACTTGAGACAATATATTGATGAAGATCCCTTAATTCTTCATGATATAGCCAAGTCTCCAATGCCCTCTAATAAACACCTATTGATCAAGTTTTGGTTTGTTGGTCCCCAACCAAGTTGGGTCCTAAGAGGTTAGTCACAATAGGCTTGGCCACCCAAATGGTTCTTTTCTTGACACCACATTGAGTACCAACAAATTTGGCAAACACCTTGCCAACCTTATCCTTGCAAAGGGAATAAGCATCATCAATTATGATAGGGTTGGATGAGTTACCCATAGTGCATGAAGAAGAAAGGTGACCCTTCTCACGACATATGTAGCAAGTTCTTCTCTTCACCTTCTTCTCACTTGATTTCTCTACAATGGGAGCATTAGCTTGATTCTTCTTGGGAAGCGACCTTTCTTCAACACGAGGTTGAGCATGGCCTTGAACTTGAGGCCGCTTCCCTTGTTGCTTCTCAACTAGTGCCTTCATCTTCAAAGGGCAAGATCTAACATGGTGCCCTTCAATTTTGCACTTGAAGCAAACAATCTTGGCCGAATCTTTGACTTGTCCTTGGCCCTTCTTATTCTTGTTAACCTTGGACTTCTTCTTGTTGTTGTTAGAGATAAACCCAAGTCCACTCTTGTCATTGGGGGATTTTTGCACACTCAACATATTGTCGAGTTTGGATTTCCCTTCATGACTCTTTACCAAGTCTTTCTTCAAAGAAGAGACTTGGGCCTTGAGCTCTTCGATTTCCTCTACATGGTTAGTAACAACACAAGTACTAGAGGAAGTAGAAGCTTCATTGTTAGAGCAACAAGGAAAGGAAAGTAATTCATCACAAGATGTAGCAATGTTATGAGTGGATGAATTACTAGGACTAGCACAAGGCAATATGACATTTTGAGAAGTAGTGCAAATGTCCACATGAGGCTCACTAGATGTTACCTTAGACATAATAGCCTCATGAGCTAATTTTAGCCTATCATGGGAAGCTAGAAGATCCTCATGGGAGCTAGAGAGCTTTCCATGTTTTTCTTCTAATTTCCCATAATTGCTAGTTAGCAAATCAAGTTGAGCCCTTAGCTCAACATTCTCCTTCAAGATGGAAGCTTCACAAGAAGTAGAGTTAGTAGCACAAGCATCATCACTATAGGAAAGCGGAGAAGGCAATTTAGTAAGCTCATTTGAATTAGAAGCTTTAAGTTGCTCATGCGACTCGGTGAGAATGATGGGCTCACACGAAATGACCCTAGAGTCATTTTTAAGAAGCACAACATTCTCAAGGAGTTTAGCATAAGTAACTACAAGCTCTTCATATTTAGTTTCAAAATCATTTGCCACCACAAGAGTTCTATCATAGGATTTCTTTATTTTAGATAACTCTAAAGTAAAGGTCTCCTCAAGAGATTCCTTGGTGGTTTGTTCTTCTTCTAGAGCTTCTTTTAGATCCGCGATCTCATCCGCGTAATCACGGGCATGACCTTGCATTTTAGAAATGGTATTCTCATGCTCCTCAATAATTTTATTGCTCTCGGTGGCAATAGCCAAAATCTTATAGAAGTAAGAGCAAGCAATTTCATTCTTACGAATAGCATGAAAAAACATTTCACTCTTCTCAAATAAAGAGGCAAAGTCATCATCCTCTTCTTCATTATCCTCATCATCATCACTAGATATATTGGGTTCCAAAGTAGGAGTTACCTTTGAAGACCTAGCCATAAGGCACATGTGGGAACCAAGAGATGATGAAGAAGAATCACTTGAAGCTCTAATTAAAATCTTGTCTTGGCCCATGGAATAATTGTTTTCCTCTACATTGTTAGACACACAACAACTAGAGGAAGTAGATATAATTGTATCATGGAAACAAGACAAATCAAGCATATCATCATGAGATTTATCCATGCAACTTGCACATGATATGCAAGGACTATCAACACAAGCATGTAAAGCATTTATGGTGCTAGAAGTGTTTAAGTCCAAAGATGAAGCATGGCAATGAGATAGAGATGAATGATCATCACAAATAAGCTCACTATCAACATTGCAATTTCCATCACCACTCACCATAGAGTTACCTTGTGTCTTACCACACATTGGTGAAGTGGATGAGAGTTCATCACGGCCGGAAGTGGAGGGAATACAATCATCCTCAATAGTGTTGGACACATCATATTTTTCTTGAATCTTTGTCCAAAACTTATGAGCGTTACGGAAAGGCATGATTGCAAGAATAACTGCATCGCTCACAAAATCAACAAGCACATTAGAAGCTCGAGAATTAAGATAAGAGTTTCTCTTCTCCTCCAAAGATAGACTTTGGGAATCCTTAGGAGGAGAGAAACCCATATCTAAAATTCTCTCTATATTTGGGTCCATATCACGAAAATGATTAAGCATGCAAATTTTCCATATATCATAATTAGTGCCATCAAATATAAAAGTGTCATTGTGCACTAATCCCCTAGCCGACATCTTTGCTCTCAAGGTGGTGAAGCCTTAAAATGAGAGACCTAGCTCTGATACCAATTGAAAGGACACGGATGTCGCCTAGAGGGGGGGGGTGAATAGGCGATTTAAAACTTTTATGAGCGGCTTGACAAATGCGGAATAAAACTAACGTTTAATTTGCCAAGCATACAAAACCTAAATAAACTAGGTTCACCTATGTGCACCAACAACTTATGCTAAACAAGATGAGCAACTATGTGATAGCAAGATATATATAACTTCAAGCACGAAGGCTATCACAAAGTAAATTGCATAAGTAAAGGAGCTCGGGTATAGAAATAACCGAGGCACGCGGAGACAACGATGTATCCCGAAGTTCACACCCTTGCGGGTGCTAATCTCCGTTGGAGCGGTGTGGAGGCACAAGGCTCACCAAACGCCACGGAGGCTCACCGTAATCTCCTCGAGCCGTCCCACCAAGATGGAAGACCCGATCCACTATGGGACCCTTGAGGGCGGTCACCGATCCCGCACAAAGCTTGGGGCTACTCCACAACTTAATTGGAGGCTCCCAAATCCACAAAGCCACTAAGATTGGGGCACACTCCACAACTCAATTGGAGGCTCCCAATAATTGCCACGGAGGCACCACAAAGCTTGGGAAGATCTCCACAACTTAATTGGAGGTCCCCAAGAAATCCACTGAGCCGTCTAGGGTTCCAAGAACCCAAGAGGAAATAAGCTTCTTGCTTTCACCACCGAATCTCCGAGGAGAACTCAAACCGATGCACCAAATGCAATGGCAAGAACACACAAAGTGCTCAAATCCTTCTCTCCCAAATCCTACCAAAGCAACAAATGCTATGGAGGATATGAGAGGAAGAACAAGGAGGAAATCCACAAAGAACTCCAAGATCTAGATCTAATAGGTTCCCCTCACTTAGAGGAGAAAGTGATTGGTGGAAATGTAGATCTAGATCTCCTCTCTCTTTTCCCTTAAAAATATGCAAGAAACATGGAGGGAATGGAGGAGGGAGGGCAAGCTTTGAAGGTCAACAATGGAGGAGAGAGAAGCCCAAAAACGTTAATGGTTCAAGGAGGAAGAAGGGGTATTTATAGGCAGGGAAAAACTGGCCGTTGGAAGCAGCCCGCCGGCCAGTTCGGCCGTAAGTCCGGCGGCGCCGGCCTCTGGGCCGGACGGTCCGGCGGCCCGCCGGACGGATCCGGCGCCCCGCCGAAAGGCGGTTCAGAATAGCAGTCCGGCGGCTCCGCCGGACTGGCCCGGTCTGCCGCCGGAAGGTCCGGCCTGGAGCCCGGCCTGGCCGGACCAGGGGCCAAACTGGACAGCCCAAAAACCAAATAACTTTTGCAAGGAAACCCCGAATGAGATGAAACCAATTTTGTTGGAAAGCTAACAACAAGGAGGAAGAAGGGGTATTTATAGGCGGGGAAAAAGTGAAAATATTAAGAACCAACAAGGGAGAATTTACTATGAAATTAGAGGACATAAGTGTCTCTATATGAGGAACCGGTAAATTCTCCAAACACCAAAAACGCAATAAGAGTTCCATACGAAATCCGTTTTTGATGAGCTAGAGCTTGTCATGGGAATAACCACAAGCTCTAGAATCTCACATGGATAAAATCCAAATAAGAACCAAGAAGGATAATGCCAAGTATGCAAAGGTTTGAGCTCTCTCCGAACGATACGAATAAGTTACTCACTCGAGAGCCCCTCTTGATAGTACGGCTATCGATCCTAAACCCGGTCTCCCACACCATGAGACCGGTAAGAAAGAAACCCTATCAAGAACATACCTTTGCCTTGCGCATTCCACTTGAGCTAGATGGTGACAATCTTGATCTTCTCAAGTTGGACTACCTTTCTTGATTGCGCTTGCTCGGTGAAGTCTTGCGGATTGTTCCCCCATACTTCACTATGGGAGAGACACTAGTAGAAATATCTTCACATGTCCATTACCACCAAATGGACACCGAGCTTCAAGCAAATGATATCTTCTAGAAGCCTATCTTGATCTTGCGCTTCGACTTGATCAACATTGCACTTCATCTTCTTCTTTCATAATGATGATGTCTTGAGAATGCACATGAGAGTTCACTCCATCTTATTTCTCAAGACAAGCCTATCTTGATCTTGCGCTTCGACTTGATCAACATTGCACTTCATCTTCTTCTTTCATAATGATGATGTCTTGAGAATGCACATGAGAGTTCACTCCATCTTATTCCTCAAGACACACTCTATAGGCTCAACTCCCTTAGACCAATCTTCAGATCACTCCTTGAATAACACCTTGGTCATCACATAATCTTCTTTATATTCAACTTCTTACAACCTTGAACCCAACATATGGATCAAGCATTGTCTACGGACAAGTCCTACAAATATGACTCAATGCAAACATTAGTCCATAGGGATTGTCATTAATTACCAAAACCACACATGGGGGCACATGCCCTTTCAATCTCCCCCATTTTGGTAATTGATGACAATCTCTTTGAGAGGGTTTATATAATGAATTTAAAGAACTAAGAGTTGATATCGTATACGGACACTATAATTTATATTGAACCCGACCGGATCCTTGAGACCTGGCCACCTATATATACGGGCCAGGAGAGGTTGGTCAAGGACAGATTGAGATTGAGCCAATTGAATACCACGCTTATTCTTGATACATGCATAATCACACCTTGTTTGATTGACCACTACCTTAGATTTCATCCGACGCCCTCTTCCCCCGATCCTAAGTCCTTTATCTAGGACATTTGTCGAGTTAACCCTCGTCAATTGGCGCTGACCGTGGGGACTCTAGGCATTGGAATCATGAATTCGACGACTTTTTTGCTTCTAGCCAATAGCAACTCGAAAGTCAACAGAAACCAGATATCCTTCGGGACTGTAGATTTTCAACTTCATCCACCAAACCTTACTCCAGTCTTCGCAAGCCTGGATCAGGAGATGGATCTGGCGATCAGAAATTTTGCGTCGGATGTTTGGGTTCGATTCGCCTTTCAGATTTGATGAAATCGGATCCGTCGGCAAGAAAAACCGCGACAATCGCAATGTCAGAATCATCGGTAGGCTCTTCCAGTGAGGTAAACTCGCCGGTCACCTTCGCAACAACGGAAATACAGGAGAAAAAATCAAAGAACTCGACAAAACCATAGACAACCTTGACTTAGGAGATCAATCAGAAGACTTCATGATCTGCTGCAATGGCACCTCAGAAAAATCTATGAATACATGGAAAACGGGATTGGAGCTTCATGAGGATAATCAAACTACTCTCTCAAGTTGCAGCAGCAAGTTCGACAATCAACATCAAGTACTCGCAATCGTAGGAGACAACTCAGAAGAACTCGACGACAACAACAACACAGTACTAAACGCAGCAAACATAACAAGAGGAGCAAATCATCTGGTGGAAGGCGACACCGCAGACTCTCTGGCAAACAGAGCAAAAATTTGATTATAAGCAGAAGAGTGGAACACAATCAAAGCATCCATCAAGCACGGCTCAGCTATACCGACAGATGCAAGCCAAAATGTACTCTTAGGGTATCATTACGCCCTGCGAAAGCAATCAAGACAAATGGAAAAGGAAAGAAGTGAAATATGGAAAAGGAGGGACTCAGCAATTGCAGCAAGCGCAGCCTTTCGCGCAGAGCGCAGCAATGTGTCATATACGAATAGCAAAAGGCACCACAGGCACGGATCAAGAGTTGAAAACCTCGAGCACTCAGATAGGTGGAACCTCTCTAGAAACCTCGACTCATCTTTCCTATCGGTCGATGAGCAAGGCAATATTATACCAAAAACACCCGAAGTAGCGCTTGTGGCAGCACAAACATATCTATACACCACGCGGCCAAGCCCAGGGGATCCAGGAGAGCATATGCATTGAGCAGCACTACAAGGATTGAGAATGGTAGGTAACAAATTAATAGCCAAAGACGAAGAGGTATACCGCAGCAAAGGTACACACAAGCCTAGATCACCACGCTGGCACAACAGTCCTCGGCACAGGAGTAGTAGCCGACGATCTAGGTCATCATCGCCAAAATACCACAAAATCCTAAGGCATGGAGGAACTCGAAGATACAGGACTCCCACTAGGGCATATGACTATGAAGACGATGAAAAAGAGATGGGCGCGTCATGATTTACTCGCAGAGTTCGCACCATACCAGTACCCAAAGGTTTCAAACTCCCCCATGAGCAGCAAAAATATGATGGATCCCAGGAGCCACAATCATGGTTCTCAGATTACTTGCATGTAGTCAGAATACTTGGAGGATCAAAGGAGACAGCAATGCAAAGTTTACAGCTTCACCTCACCGACACACCTCGGTTATGGTTGAGTAAGTTGGAAAGAGAAACAATTGAGAGCTGGGAAGAGATCACAAAGCAATTCACAAGCAACTTCAAGTCAATATACAAACGACCAGCATCAATAGAAGAAGTAAAAGCCTGTGTACAGCAGCGCCATGAGACACTTAGGTCATACATTCAAAGATGGAGCATCATCAAGAACTCTGTAGTCGATGTTTCTGATGAGCGAGTAATTGATGCCTTTACACTTGGGTTATGACGAGGAGACCTAGTCGAAGAAATGAGCAGGATTAAACCAAGGATAGTTTCGGAGCTAATTAACATAGCAAATAGATTCGCAGATGGCGAAGACGCGTGTAATAACAAGAGGACGCAATCACTAGAAGACAATAGGGGAAATAGATACAGCAGTCAAAGGAGAAGATCCCGCAACTATGACAACTATGGCTCCCATAGCCAAGTAGCCGCGGGATACAAAGACAATAATTATCATGGAGACGGCCGCATGAACTCAGGATACCGCAGCTACGGTAGAGAAGACTCCAGCAACAACAAAAGGTTCTAGTTAAGGGGACCTAGGGAATACAATCCATCACTAGACGATATGCTAAACGGACCATGCCATATACATTTCGCATTCGTTGATGGGAAAAGAGTATCCAGACATGCAATGAAAGACTGCAAAACATTTCTAAACCTTCAGGAGGCAGCAGGAAATAAGGAAGCCGAAGCAAGAAGGCAGGGCTACGAGGGCAATGCAAAGAACACACCTTCATCAAACTAGCAAGCAAACAACAGAGCAATGCAAGGCCAAAATCAACCAAATCAAGGAAACGGCAATGAAGGAGGGTATATCCCATCTAAAGGGCACATCACAACAATGATACAACCCATCCCAAAATCGAATAAAGAGGAGAAAAGCATATCTTGCCAAGTCAATGCATATATCACTGGAGTTCCTGAAACCAACAGATTGCTCTTTCCATGGAATCGTACCAGGAAGCGCCAACTACCCAATGGGTCGAATAGCACTCGACGTTTTCTTCAGTAATCGCCAGAACTATAGAAGAGAGAAGTTCGACTTCGAAGTCATGGATTGGCCTTCTCAGTATCACGCGATCCTCGGGCGACCCGCGTTTTCGCGATTCATTGCAGTACCTCACTACACCTACCTGGTCCTCAAGATGCTAGGACCAAGGGGAATCATCACAGTAAAGGGGAGCTTCGAAATCTCATATATATGCGACAAGGAGTTCCACAAGATGGCGCAGAACTTCAGCATGATAGCCACCTACGGACAACACAAGGATAAAACAGGAAGTGCGACTACAGGCACTTGATTGCCATAGATGGCGCGGTGATGATGGAGTGAATGACCGGCCAGTTGGGAAACCCCAAGAGGAAGGTATGATGAATATAGCAGCAAGTTTTTCCCTCAGTAAGAAACCAAAGTTTTATCGATCCAGTAGGAAAAAGCCAATACTCCTGAAGGTGATGCTTGCTAGCCTAGTGACACTCCAACAAGGGCGCCGTTAACGATTTCTTGTTAGCACATCTTCAACCAGTAGCAACGTGGAACCTGCACACAACACAACCAAATACTTTGTTACCAACTTACGATGAGGTTGTCAATCTCACCGGTTTGCTTAAAACAACGGGTATGAGCGTATCGAGTGGAAAGTGATAGTAGTATGCAAGTAAAGTAAATAGTGCGAGTAAAGTAAACAGGTGATAGCAATATAATGGAAATAGGACTGGGGTCCACAGTTCACTAGTGGTGTCTCTCCATAAGATAAAATAACACATGCTGGGTAAACAAATTACAGTTGGGCAATTGATAGAATAAAGACAATGTGCATATGTCGAGAGGATCACTATGAGATTTACTCTGGGCATTACAACAAGATACATAGACCGTCATCCAACTGCATCTATGACTAATAATCCACTTGTGGCGATTCAATCCGAGAACTCCACAAGTATTAAGTTGCGAACAACAGATAACTGCATTAAGCAAAGTGTGTAATGTAAACAAAGCATATGCCCTTGAGCATATGAATGTTGTTTTCTCCCTAGTGGCAATAGCACATCTACAATCTTAGAGGTTTTTGTCACTCCCCCAGATTAAATAGAGGCATGAACCCAACTATCGAGCATAAATACCCCCTCTTTGAGTCACTAGTATCTACTCGGCCAAGATAGCTACTAACAACGGAGAGCATGCAAGATCATAAACAACATAGAGAGAACATAAGATAATATTAAGCACATCAACTCAATCATAACACCAATATTCATCGGATCCCAACAAACACAACATGTAGAATTACATAACAATGATCTCGATCATGTAAGGCAGCTTACGAGATCTAAACATGAAGCACATGGTGTAGAAGACAACCAACTAGCTACTGCTATGGACCCATAGTCCAAGGTAGACTACTCACTCATCGCGCCGGAGGCAAGCATGGCGATGAAGAAGACCTCCGGTGGCGATTCCCTTCTCCGGCAGGGTGCCGGGAAGAGCTTCTGGACCCTCCCGATCTCGGGTCGACGGCAGCAACGGATCGCGATGTATTCTGGAAAAGTGGTCGGGTATTTAGGTTTTTCCCGTCGGGGGGTCTTTATAGGCGAAGGGGCGGCGCCAGAGGTGGACCAGGGGGCCCTCACCACAAGTGGGCGCGGGCCAGGGGAAGGCCGCGCCCCCTGGTGGTGTGGCCGCCCTGTGGCCCTTCTCCGTCTCCTCTTCGGTTCCCTGGAAGCTTCGGTAAATTTCCGGATGTTCGGCTTTTGTTTCGTCCAATTCCGAGAATATTTCCTGTGTAACTTTTCTAAAACACAAAAACAGCAGAAAACAGGGAACTGGCACTGTGGCATCTCGTTAATAGGTTAGTTCTGGAAAATGCATAAAAATGCCATGAAGTGTAACAAAACACTAAGCAAATGGTGTAAAAACAAGCATGGAGCATCAAAAATTATAGATACGTTAGAGACGTATCAGCATCCCCAAGCTTAACTCCTGCTCGTCCTCGAGTAGGTAAGTGATAACAAAAGAAATAATTTTTGAGGTGACATGCACCTACACAATCTTGATCATATATGTAAGCATTGTGCGCTAGGATCAAAAGAACTTAAAACATGGGCATGAAAGATATAATCTTGATAGAAGAAACTTAGCAACCATGTTATAACATGAAAAAGAACACAAACAAAAGATCATGAAAATGAAACAATGAAAGTCAAACGTGTGTTCAAATCATAAGGAAAAACATACAAATGGTTTTCAGCTTGTCCTTCATGAGAGAGCAAAACATAAATGCATAGGACACCTTCAAGTTTAAGAGGACGACTAGATACAAGTAATTTGAGAACAAGTGAAACCAACATCGTGAATCAATCAATGAAAACTTTGGGACAATGCACATTATACTCAGAATGACAACTATGCTCTCTTAGATGGTGCATAAAGATAGAAGGTGGTGACTCAACATAAAGGTAAAAGAAAGGCCCTTCGCGGAGGGAAGCAGTGATTAAACATGTGCTAGAGATTTTCATTTGTAAAACAGAGATAAAAATTGGGTTTTGAGAGGTGGTTGTTTCATGTCAACGACTGGCAATGGGGTCTTATACTATCTTCCATAATAAACAAGTGAGAGCGGTTCTGAGATCTTTGAAAAATTGGCACATTGGTGCTCTTTTATAAAGCTTTGGCACTCCTCCCCACCTTTTTTCCTTTCTCAAACCATGGCTAACCGATTCCATCGGGTGCCCACCAACATTCACATACCATGGAGGAGTGCCCCTTTTTTCTTTTTAGAATTAGATTGCAATGGTCTGACCAGCTCTCATGCAAAATTAATGACGAGCAGATGAAGCTGCCTAGTCGAGAGGTACTTAATTTAAAATGGAAGATAGCAATTCCGACCACTACATCCCCATTAGCTAAAAATAGTGGCACAAAACGAGAAGTAGTTGAAAGTTTTGAAAGGTAGCACATGAAAATTTACTTGGAATGGCTTACAAATACCATGCAAAGGAATTTATAGTGGACACAATGGAAAATTTGGTTTTCAGGAGTTGGATGCACGAGTAGAGCTCATACTCAGTACAAAATGAGGGCTAGCAAAAGACTGGGAGCGACCAACTAAGAGAGCAATAACGGCCATAATCATGCATAGCGACAAAGCGACATTAAAAGAAGCATAAGATGGCATCAAAAGTCAAAAACTAAATGATCATAGAGTCAATGGCGACTTTGTATGAGTCAAACATGTGTAAGCATGCACCAAGTCAACCCAAATAATGCATCAAGGAGAAAACCAAAATAATGCTTCCAAATAATTAAAACAACGCATGATTTTTTCAAAGGCTCATTAAGCAATCTCAGTCATTTGAGACAAGTCATGCTACAGCAAAACCACTAAGCATACTATCAAAAGGACATCAAGCACGACATGCAAAAGCCTAGGCCGCAGTCTACACAAGCTCCTTTTTGTACCACTTTTTTGCATAAAGCTTTTTCTCTTTTCCAACACCATTCGAACTTTTTTGAAGTAACTATTTTAATGAAAACCAACATGGACCAGAGGTCAAAATACACCTTGATAAAAAGATATAACAAGATCTAAACACAAATCAACGCGAAAAACGAAAGCTAAATGCAATTCTAGAAAAAGAGAACACTCGTTGAACAATAAGAGTGAAAAACGGAGTGTTCTTGGCAAATGAAAAGCAAGGCAACTTCTCCAAAAGAAATTTGTTGGGGTCCAACCATTTATTGCAGCAAACAAAACTAAACTAAAATGAAAACTAAAAACAACTGACGCTCCAAGAAAAACGCATAATGCATGAAGCAATAAAAATATAGTGTGTTGAAAGGTGACCTGATTTTTGCCGATGAAGAAGGGGTGCCTCGGGGGCATCCCCAAGCTTTGACGCTTGTACCTCTTGGATATTTCTTGGGGTGACATGGGCATCCCCAAGCTTGAGCTTTTGTCCATTCTTCAACTCATCTCATCATTCTCCAATGCCTACACTTGAAAACTTCCTTCATACAAAACTAAACACAATTCTATTAGCAACATTAGTGTAAGCATAACAATGAATCAACCCTTTTTGCTTCATGTTTCAACTCAAAACCACCACATATAAAGCATATACTACTGTAGCAACTTTCCCAAAAGTTCTGTTATCAAAAGAACTCAAAAAGAAAGCGATAAAGCGGCAAACACAAATATTGGCAGAAATCTGTCAAAACAGAACAACTGACAAAGGTCGAATTTTTAGAGGGTTTTCTGTTGCTCAAATAAAAAAGTGTTCAACTAATGAAAGTTTAGATATAACCTGGGGAATATTCACAAGAAATCGCAGGTCCAAAATATATACAAAGAATTTTCACGAATTTTTACGGTGCAGCACCGAAAACTGTTTCAGGACAGCACCATCCCCAAATCTTACCTCACTCAAATTAGAGGCTTCTCTTGGCACAAAAACAAAATAAAAATGATAAGGAGTGGTTATTACAGTATTAATAACTTCCAAGACTCAAATAAAAGAAAAATAACTGAAAGTAAAAACATTGGGTTATCTCCCAACAGTGCTTTTCTTTAACGCCTTTGAGCTAGGCGCAGAAAGTGCGAATCAAGTAATATCAAGTGATGAAGCATCAAGCTCACAATTTGCTCTAAGAATAGAGTCAAAAAGCAATTTTTTTCTCTTTCTAGGGAAGTGTTCCATACCTTTCTTGAGTGGAAATTGATATTTGATGGTGCCTTCCCTCATATCAATGATGGCACCTACAGTTCGAAGAAAGGGTCTTCACAAAATAATAGGACATAAAGCATTGCATTCAACATCCATGACAAGAAAATCAACGGGAACAAGGTTATTGTTAACCATAATAAGAACATCATTAATCCTTCCCAAAGGTTTCTTCTTAGCAACATCAGCAATAGGAACATCATAATATCACTTTTCAAGCGGTGGTAAATCAAGCATATCATAAATTTTTCTAGGCATGATAGAAATACTAGCACCTAGATCACATAAAGCATGGCAATCAAAACCATTAACATGCATATCAATCATGGGTTCCCAACCATCTTCTAACTTCTTGGGAATAGAAGCTTTTTGCTTCAACTTTTCATCCCTAATTTTCATGAGAGCATTGGTAATATGCTTAGTAAAAGCAACATTTAAAGAACTAGCATTGGGAGTCAAAGCAAGCTTTTGCAAGAACAAAATAACTTCAGATATATTGCAGCCATCAACATCAAAATCATTAAAGGAAATAGAGCTATCATCTCCTACACTCCAAAAAATTTCAGCACTCTTTTGAGAAAAAGTTTTAGCCATTTTAGGCTTTTTAACACTAGGAGTAGGAGTTTTATCTACAGCAATCAAAGTAAGAGGATTGCTAGAATTAGGAATAACATCATTAGAGGTATTAATGGTACATACCTTCATCTTTCTAGCCATCTCATCTTCTCTTTCTCACCTGGCATGCAATTCTGCTAGCATCCTAACATTTTCATCAATTCTAACTTGGATAGCATTAGCAGTAGCAAAAGGATTGTTCTCTTTCACATCATTAGGCAACACTTTTAATTTCAGAAGTTCAACATCATGAGCAAGGCTATCAACTTTAGAAGCAAGAATATCAATTTTGCCTAACTTTTCCTCAACAGACTTGTTAAAAGCATTTTGCTTACCGATGAAGTCCTTGAGCATAACCTCAAGCTCGAAGGGCGCGGCCCTAGTGTTGTTGGAGGAATTACCATAAGAGTTACCATAACCATTACCATTGGTAGAAGGATACGGCCTATAATTGTTACTAGCAAAATTGTTCCTATAAGCATTGTTGTTGAAATTATTATTTCTAATGAAGTTTACATCAACATGCTCTTCTTGAGCAACCAAAGAGGCCAAAGGAACATTATTAGGATCAACATGAGTCCTATCATTAGAAAGCATAAGCATTATAGCATCAATCTTATCACTCAAGGAAGAGGTTTCCTCAACAGAATTTACCTTCTTACCTTGTGGATCTCTCTCGGTGTGCCATTCAGAATAATTTACCATCATATTGTCGAGAAGCTTAGTTGCGGCGCCCAAGGTAAGGGACATAAAAGTGCCTCCAACAGCTGAATCCAATAGGTTCCTTAAAGAAAAATTCAGTCCTGCATAAAAAGTTTGAACAATCATCCAAGTAGTCAGTCCATGAGTGGGACAATTCTTTATCATAGATTTCATTCTTTCCCAAGCTTGAGCAACATGTTCATTGTCAAACTAACTAAACTTCATAATATTGCTACGCAAAGCTATAATCTTAGCAGGAGGATAGTATCTACCAATAAAAGCATCCTTACACTTAGCCCATGAATCAATACTATTTTTAGGCAAAGATAGCAACCAATCCTTAGCTTTTCCTCTCAAAGAAAAAGGAAACAACTTAAGCTTAATAATATCACTTTCTACATCCTTATATTTCTGCATCTCACATAGCTCAACAAAATTGTTGAGATGAGCTGCAGCATCATTAGTACTAGCACCAGAAAATTGCTCTGTCATAACAAGGTTCAACAAAGCAGGCTTAATCTCATAAAAATTTGCAGCAGGAGCAGGTGGCGCAATAGGAGTTCAGATAAAATCACTATTATTAGTGCTAGTAAAATCACACAACTTGGTGTTTTCAGGAGTAGCCATTCTAGCAAAACTAAAAGTAGACAAGTAAAAACAACTATAAAGGATACTAATTTTTTTGTGTTTTTGATAAAACGAAGCAAGTAAAAATAAAGTAAAGCAAAACTTAAAACAAAGTAAAGGATGTGCGTGCAAAACTCCCCTTGCAGAAGTCTTCTTTTTCCCCGGCAACGGCACCAGAAAAAGTCTTGATTGCTATAGATGGTGCGGTGATGATGGAGTGAATGACCGGCCAGTTGGGAAATCCCAGGAGGAAGGTATGATGAATATAGCAGCAAGTTTTTCCCTCAGTAAGAAACCAAGGTTTTATCGATCCAGTAGGAAAAAGCCAATACTCCTGAAGGTGATGCTTGCTAGCCTAGTGACACTCCAACAAGGGCGCCATTAACGATTTCTTGTTAGCGCGTCTTCAACCAGTAGCAACATGGAACCTGCACACAACACAACAAAATACTTTGTTCCCAACTTATGATGAGGTTGTCAATCTCACCAGTTTGCTTGAAATAAAGGGTATGAGCGTATCGAGTGGAAAGTGATAGTAGTATGCAAGTAAAGTAAACAGTGCGAGTAAAGTAAACAGGTGATAGCAATATAATGGAAATAGAACCGGGGTCCATAGTTCACTAGTGGTGTCTCCCCATAAGATAAAATAACACATGCTTGGTAAACAAATTACAGTTGGGCAATTGATAGAATAAAGACAACATGCATATGTCGAGAGGATCACTATGAGATTTACTCTGGGCATTACAACAAGATACATAGACCGTCATCCAACTGCATCTATGACTAATAATCCACTTGTGGCGAATCAATCCGAGAACTCCGTAAGTATTAAGTTGCGAATAACAGATAACTGCATTAAGCAAAGTGTGTAATGTAAACAAAGCATATGCCCTTGAGCATATGAATGTTGTTTTCTCCCTAGTGGCAATAGCACATCTACAACCTTAGAGGTTTCTGTCACTCTCCCAGATTAAATAGAGGCATGAACCCAACTATCGAGCATAAATACCCCCTCTTGGAGTCACTAGTATCTACTCGGCCAAGATAGCTACTAACAACGGAGAGCATGCAAGATCATAAACAACATAGAGATAACATAAGATAGTATTCGGCACATCAACTCAATCATAACACCAATATTCATCGGATCCCAACAAACACAACATGTAGAATTACATAACGGTGATCTCGATCATGTAAGGCAGCTCACGAGATCTAAACATGAAGCACATGGTGGAGAAGACAACCAACTAGCTACTGCTATGGACCCATAGTCCAAGGTAGACTACTCACTCATCGCGCCGGAGGCAAGCATGGTGATGAAGAAGACCTCCGGTGGCGATTCCCCTCTCTGGCAGGGTGCCAGGAAGAGCTTCTGGACCCTCCCGATCTCGGGTCGACGGTGGCGGCGGATCGCGATGTATTCTGGAAAAGTGATCGGGTATTTAGGTTTTTCCCGTCAGGGGGGTCTTTATAGGCGAAGGGGCGGCGTCAGAGGTGGACCAGGGGGCCCTCACCACAGGTGGGCACGGGCCAGGGGCAGGCCGTGCCCCCTGGTGGTGTGGCCGCCCTGTGGCCCTTCTCCGTCTCATCTTCGGTTCTCTGGAAGCTTCGGTAAATTTTCGGATGTTCGGCTTTTGTTTCGTCCAATTCCGAGAATATTTCCTGTGTAACTTTTCTGAAACACAAAAACAGCAGAAAACAGGGAACTGGCACTGTGGCATCTTGTTAATAGGTTAGTTCCGGAAAATGCATAAAAATTCCATGAAGTGTAACGAAACACTAAGCAAATGGTGTAAAAACAAGCATGGAGCATCAAAAATTATAGATACGTTAGAGACGTATCAGCACTATAAAACAACTCGACGAACATCCGGCGGAGCCAGAGGCAAAGAAACTGCGAGTACAGTCATCAGACCCAAAGGAAGCTATAACAGAGGAGGAGAAGACCTCTACAGCATAGACAACAAGTATACAATAAGGCGTTAGGAAAGCAGAGTAGGAAAAATAAGGTTACTAAGCCACGAGTTATAATAGGGCAATGCCCACTAGACCCAGAACACAGGTCACTGGCAGGGTCTCTTGGGACATCCCATGTATCTTTACATTCAGCATAATAAAAATACAAGTTCCTCCTTTTCGAGTTTACAAGTCTTTGTGCAAATTCAAAAAAAAAGACAAATCACAAGTATTACATCACAGAATTGCGGTAAACGCACAAACGAATACAAATAGCACCGTGAGCACAAAGTTTCTGACAACAGCATCAGAACAAATAACTCTCGCGTTCACAAAAAGCATACATTATAGTCATATATTACAACTCCTCTTGATCTGAATCATCAACACAAAGCGGGTTCAAGTAATGGTATTCACGGAAAAAGCTAGCATCAGCTTCGAGTAACCTACCAATAATCCTCCTCGCCGGTTGAAGCGTCGCATCCATATGGACACACAGTGCCGCAGATCCTTGGGAAGGAGGCAAACTCAGGGACATGGTACTATAATTAAGTCTTGGGTGCCACTTCCGTATCCAACCAAGAGCGAAATTGGCACCAGCCACCAAGTTAAGCTCTATCAAGCGATGGACGCGTTGGCTCGTCCTGAAAACATCGAGTAGCTGCCCAAAATTCTCTGGCAAAGGATTTCGGGGAAGCATAACCGAATACATGGTTGTCAAAGATTTGAAAACCATCGACTGACTCTCCGATATGCTGAGCATGATCTTGCAGAAGAACGATGGCGCTACGACGCCGCGGGTCAATCCAAAAGGTGGTGGTATCTGATGATGCCCTCTCAAGAGCCGCAACCCGCTCGGAAACCCGACGATTCTCGTCGACGGGGTTTAAGCAAGCACCTAGAGAGTAAAAAAGTTATAACATAAAAACCATAGGAACACAACAAAAAGCACAAGGGGGCTTCAAGGAACTCACATTGTAGCTGCTCGCAAGCCGATTCAATAATCCCAATAAGGAAATAATCGCACTCCTCAAGGTGAAGGATCTTGGCCATCAGGTCAGACACCTGGCTCTCAAGCGAAGACACCCACTTCATCAAGCCGAAAGATCTCCTAGCCTGATCTACAGCAGCTTTCGCTTGGCGCTTCAGCAGCGACAATCGACCTTCAAGATCAGAAATCCTCGACAAGTGAGAGTGGGGAGTAGAGGGAACTCTAGAATTCGATATATTGGCAAGCGGCGAGCTACGATCAAAGTTTGGCGATCCACCATCATATCCAGGCTGGGAGACAAAAGAACAAGGCAAAATAACTCAAACACGAGGGATGCCGAGAATAAGCGTTTCATAGAGTGAAATATTTACAAAACATAGCGTTTTCCCATCAAGTATCGGCAAAAGACAACAAAAGCCTACTACATCAACGGGAAGGATAAAATCTATAAAAGTAGGCTAAAAATCTACGCCACCTCAGCAACAGGCTCCATGGCGGTAGAAGGCGCAAAAGCATCAACAGCAAGGGTGCTAGAAGAAGGCGCCGAAGACCCAGGTGTAGAAGTCGAAGAAGCTGCTGATGGAGAAATGAGAGACACAATGTTGGGTGCATACTACTTCGCCTTCTTGAAGAATTCCAACATCTCCGAAAGGGGGCAAGCATGGGAAGAGCCAACCTTCTCCTAGTTCACCACTTCCCCATGTGCTTGAGCAAGAGCTATTGCTCCTTTGACACCTCGCTTTATCGAGATTAGGTTCATTGCATGGATAGGATCCTCAATGGTGTCGAAGGATTCGACAAGCCTCCGAAGGTTGTCAGTAGGAATCTCATTCTTCTTCTTCAGGGACAATGATGTCTACACACGCTTCTATTCTTGTAGACAGTGTTGGGCCTCCAAGTGCAGAGGTTTGTAGAGCAGCAGCAAGTTTCCCTTAAGTGGATCACCCAAGGTTTATCGAACTCAGGGAGGAAGAGGTCAAAGCTATCCCTCTCAAGCAACCCTGCAATTACGATACAGAAAGTCTCTTGTGTCCCCAACACACCCAATACACTTGTCAGATGTATAGGTGCACTAGTTCGGCGAAGAGATAGTGAAATACAAGTAGTAGTGATGATTATGAGTAGTAAATGTAGTATGGAATAAGTATCGCTGCGAGCAAACATGTAACAAAACAGTAAGTAAACGGTGTGCAATGCTTGGAAACAAGGCCTAGGGATCATACTTTCACTAGTAGACACACTCCCAACAAATATAACATAATTGAACAAATAAACAACTTCTCTTCACTATGGTACTCTGAATTACTCTCCTATGGAACAACACTAATCATTGCGTAGTGGCTACAGAAGCACCCCTTAAAGTTCATCAAGTACTTGACAAACACCACTCATAGAGATATCCAAATCAAATCACAACTCAAGATAGATATTATTGCAACTTAGACCAAGTACTAACACGGTGCACACACTGTCAACATTACACCATGAAAGGAGGAATAGATCACTTCAATACTATCATAGTGATAATTATTCTCATAATCCATAAAAGATCACAATCATAGCCTAGACCAAGTACCACCATGATGCACGCACTGTCACCGTTACACCATGGCAGGAGGAATAGATTACTTTAATAACATCACTAGAGTACACATAATATCTGAATAATAACATCTACTTGTTCAACATGATGCAAAGCTCACAATCACATAAACATCACATCATGGGAGAGAGAGGTGAACCACATAGTTACCGGTAGAGCCCTCAGCCCCGGGGATGAACTACTCCCTCCTCGTCATAGGAGACAGCAAGGTTGATGGAGATGGCGGTGAGGTCGATGGAGATGGCGGAGATGGCGATGGAGATGGCTCCGGGGGCACTTCCCTGTCCCGGCAGGGTGCTGGAACAGAGACTTCTGTCCCCCGAAATTTGGCTTCGACGGCGGCGGCGCTGCGGAACTGTTCTGGAAATTTCGCTGACTCCTTTAGGGTTTTCCGTCCCGAGGCTTTATATAGGCGAAGGGGCGTCGTCAGAGGGCAGCCAGGGGCTCCTCACACCAGGGTGGTGCGGCCAGGGCCTGGGCCGCACCACCTATGTGTGAGGGCGGCCTCTGGCCCCCCCTCCGGCTCTCTTTCGGTCTTCGGGAAGCTTCCGGGAAAAATAAGACTTCTGGAACTTGTTTCGTCCAATTCCGAGAATATTTCCTATGTAGCTTTTCTGAAACACAAAAATAGCAGAAAACATGGAACTGGCACTGTGGCGACTTGTCAATAGGTTAGTTCCGGAAATCGCATAAAAGTGCCACGAAGTGTAACGAAACAGTAGGCAAATGGTGTAAAAACAAGCATGGAGCATCAAAAATTATAGATACGTTTGAGACGTATCAGACAACCCGGGGAATAGAACATGGCGAAATCGCTAGAGGATATTCTGAACAAGCCTCCAGTTTGATTCTAGCACATCCACTGCAGCCAGTAGGGGATCTTCAGTATTTGGCTGCCGAAGTCTCCAAGATTCTCCAATTTTCTCTGTTGTACCATAGAGACACAAACAAAATAAGCAAACACATGTCAGCAAATGAAAGCTTAAGTAAGTATCCAAAAAAGGAGTGATACGACACTTACTGCCAACAGAGATGGAGATCTTGTCAAGTCGCTCCGCCACAGACTGTTCCCGCTTGGCCTGCTTCCACTGGGCATCAGCCAAGGCTTTTTCAGCTTTTTAAGCCCTTTTTCTGCTGACTTGGCAGCATTCTCAGCAGAAACCTTGGCAGCATTGGCACTCTCCCAAGCCTCTATAGAGGCCTTCAACTCGGCCTCTAGAGCCGATATACGAGCACGAGCCGTGTTTAGGGCGACTGTAATACAACAAAAGACGTCAGCAGCCATAAGAAGTATAGGAACAAGTACATAAAAGTAAAAAGTAGGAGTCAAAAGTACAGAAGAAAAACCTTGAGATGCATTAGCAATCTCCTAAATCCTGACGCATTCGGTGCCAAGAGAAAGAAATCTCTGCATCAAAGGCTGCAGAGTGCGAGTTGTATGAGAGTCTAAGAGCTCAAGAATAAATAGAGTCAAGTACATGCGGCAATACTCACATTGTTAGAAGAAGCATATGGTTGATGTACCTCAAGAGAAGCAGCCACCACTGCTCCCCTTTTCTGATTCTTTGAAGGAGGTGCAGTAGGTTTCTTCTTAGAAAGGACTGGTGATGGTTTAACCACCGCAGGTTCCTCTTGAGAGTGTACTTCGGGAGTAGTCAAAGTACGAAAGGGAGGAACTGCAGTAGCATCCTTCTCCGGCTTATCGTCATCACTAAGAGAAAAAAATTTGACATCAAGAAGAATAAAAACAGCCAAAGATAGAAAAACTAGGAAAATAAAAGGGAGTAAACTCATGAGTCAAGTAACTCGAACATTTCAAGACCAGAGTCCTTGGCAGCAGCAGGCTCCCCTGATGCATCTTTTGGAATGGAGGTACTCGAGGAAGCCAAGTCTCCTACGCGCTTCCTCTTTTTTCTAGACCTCTATCTTCAGAGTCAGCAGAGGGAGGCGACGTAGTAGAGTCGCTCTCCTCCAGAGATCCTTTGGCTTCATCTCCGTCCGGGTTTTCATTAGCCTCGGGGGCTTCAGGACTAACAGGCGCAGAATCAGCCTCGGTTGGTCCTTCCTCGGGTAAATGAAGGCGAGAAACCAGAAACTGGTGGTCCTACAAAGAGCATTCAAAAAACAACGTCACTAAGCAACGCACAATGCAGGAAGACAAAAAAATAGAAGTCAAATATTTTGAGTTATACATACCTCGGGTAAGGGTTGACTGGAGTCAAAAAAAGCAGCCGTGCAGGCTGGGATCACCATCTGCGCAGTCAGAGTAGTCAACGATCTAACCCGTTTGTTGAGATCCTTTTTCTCTGGGTCTTGGTTAGACACTCTAGAAGGATCGGTCGAACCAGAGTAAGCCCACAACTTAGCAGCTCGAGACTGAAGGGGTTGGATGCGTCTCTGAAGGAAGAACGCCATAAGCTGCGTCCCTATCAGTCCCCCCCCTCCCGCTGCGCTCTTGAGTCTCTGAATACGAGTCAACAAAGGCTTGATGACTTCAACTTCAGCTTCTGAAGGAGGAGCATCCCACGTCATCAGCTTTGTCAGATTTTGGTTGGCATCAAAAGGAGTAAGACCATACTAATCAGAGGCAGTGGTTTTCTGGTCCTTGATATAGAACCATTTTTGCCTCCAGCCTTGCACCGAGGCAGCCATGTTGAACTCCAAGTAATGCGATTCAGATCGCACGAGATACAACAGCCCCGCCCAGCTCAGGTTTTTTATCTAAAGAAATGCTGGGGCGAAGGCGGAAAAGAAATTTCCAAAGAACCCAATGTGGGTCGATTCCAAGAAAAGACTCACAAAGAGTGATGAAACAAGTGATATGAAGAATAGAATTCGGCGTGAGCTGATGTAGCTGCACGCCGTAGACAAAGAGAAGCCCACGAAGAAACTCGTGGGCAGGGAGAGAAAGGCCACGGAGAAGGAAGGCAAGGAGCATAACCCGATATCCTTTCGGCGGTGAGGGAACGCGCTCGTCGCCGGGGAAGATGACCGGCGCCGCTTCTAGGAGAAACCCATCCTTTTTAGCCTTCTTAAGATCGGACTCCTCAAACGATGAAGGGACCCACTTGAGAGTCATCTTGTTGCCACCTTTCTTCACCATTTTCGCTCTGTGCGCAACCTTGTTGATGGGCATGCGAGGAGAAAGCAAGCGCGAGGAAGAAGAAGCAGCGGCGGCGACAGAGGAATAGCAAACTGGTAAACAGTAAAAACACAAGTCCCTCTGTATATAAAGCTTATGCAAGAAGGAACATGGGCCACGAGGTGGTGTGCGAAGCGGAAGCGGAAAGCCCACTAATGGGCAGAAAATTTGGGAAATTACTGCGCTGCCCATGTGCAACGGTCAGCGTTCAGTCAAATCATCGCAGAAAATGACTCCATCAATGACATCATGAATATCAAACAAAGTCGACAAAATTATAAGTCCAAGAAATGATCTGAGACTATGATTGTTTCCAAGGAACCCACCCAAAGCCTTGGGGGCTACTCTCAATCAGAAGCATCGATCGCCTACTCGACTAAACAAAAAGAAACAAAAAAAATTTACAAGATATGATGATGCAAGAATAGCAAGGAGCAAATATTTTTGAGTCTATAGCCGAACAAAAAATTCGGCTATAGCCTCGGGGGCTAATCCCATCGGGAGCGCTGGTCGCGCACCCGACAAAATTATAGATTATGAGAGTTATGAAGCAGGAGTTAAAGTACATTGTCGAATACCTTGTCAAAAGAAGAACCCCAGACACAAACTACTTGATCAGTCACTCCCATCGGGAGGGGTTTTTAATTAACCGAAGATTATGCTACCCGAGGATTTCTGATATTGAAACAGTCAAACAAGGCTAAAAGTGACTAAAAATATGATTCTCGAGTTGCGTCATCGCGACAAAACTTGAATGTCGTGATTGTAATAGATCATGAAGGTAAGACCCCAGGATCCATCCTGCGTGGCCTAGTATACGCACGTGAATGCGCTCTGCTAGTAATTTTCCATATCTACGATGCGAAGAAAAATCCCGGTGGACGCACTGGGTACCCTGAGAATTACTCGAATCCATTCTTTGTAAGTCCTAAATGCGGCAAAAGATTGGGTTAGACCAGGTACCATTCTCAAGTCCAGGGGCTTAAGTCTGAAGTAGGTAGCAAGTTTCTGCTTCGGCAGTTAACTGGTTTCCTGATCTGTCAGAGAAGCCAGGCTTGTTAACCAAAATCCCCTTGAGAAATAAAATAATCTGAGTTGTTTAAATGAGTATAGGGAAAAGAAGAAGTCGAAGATTTATCAAGTCGGAGATATGAAGATTTGAGATTCAACCCGAATCTACAATTCTGGTAGAATCTCGGTGACGAGGGTTAACTCGACAAATGTCCAATATGAAGGACTTAGGATCGGGGGAATAGGGCGTCGAGTGAACTCAAAGGTAAACTCAGTCAAACAAGGTGCGTGTCGAAAGTAAACGTGTGGTGAACTTTGGCTTACTCTCAATCTGTCCCTCACCGTCCTGTCTTGGCCCCTATATATAGGTGGTCAGGTCTCAACGTACGGGAGGGGTCCGACACAGATTACAATATCGATATATGACATGAACTCCTATCTCGACTAGGATTACACTTGGGCCTAGCTTAATGGGCCTCAGGGGTACTCAAATAATGGGCTCTATTATCTATACCCTTGTTAGTAGCCCCCGAGATTCTACCAGAATTGCAGATTCGGGTTGAATCTCAAATTTTCAAATCTTCGACTTGATCAATCATTCGACTTCTTCTTCCTGTACTAAAAAATAAACAACTTTCATTATATTATCTCGCAAGGGGTTTTGATGAACAAGCCTGACAACTCTGACGGATCAAGAGGCTAGTTAACTGTCGGAACATATACTTGTCACCTACTTTGAATTCAATCCCCTTGGACTTGAATCCGGGAAACTAGTCAAACCCATTCTTTTGTCGCATTTAGGACTTACAAAGAACGAGTCCCAGTGGTTCTCAGGGTACCCAGTGCGTCCACCAGGATTTTCTTCACATCGTAGACATGGATAACTACTAGCAGAGCGCATCCATGTGCGTATACCAGGCCACATAGGACGGATCCTGGGGTCTTACCTTCATGACATTTTTCAATCATGGCATTCAAGTTTTTTCGCGATGACGCAACTTGAGAATCATATATCGCAGCCTTATTTGACTGTTTCAGCTCTGAAAATCTTTCGGTTGTCTAACCTTGAATAATATAAACTCCCTCGCGATGGTAGTGATTGCGCTATCCAAGTCTTCGTTCGCCTTCTCTACTTTCTTTATGCATTTAAGAATTTCGTCGGGTGCGCAGCCAGCACTCCCAATGGGAGTAGCCCTCGAGGCTATAGTCGAAAACGTGTTTTCGAGTATAGGCTCAAATAAATTGTCCTTCCTTGAATCATCATATAATAGCTTATTTTGATAATATCATCGGGTGCGTGCCCAACGCTCCCGATGGTAGTAGCCCCCGAGGCTATAGTCGAATATTTTCGGGTATAGACTCAAAAGATGAGTTGCCTTCTCTGATAGCTCTGTACCTTGTGTAACAGATTTCGTCAGGTTCCTTCATCGGCACCAATAGGCAAAATAGCATGGTAGACTTTTTGCTGAATTTTTTACGAGTATCCATAACTTGTCACATTGTATCTTGATGCATTTATTTTTCCGTTACTCCAACGCTTTATGACGTCATCGGTAGAATCACTTTGTGCGTGATTTTGACTAGGCGCTGACCGTTGCTCGTGGGCAGCGCAGTATTTTACAATTTTCCTACCAGTTTGTGGGTTTACCGCTTCCGCTTCTTGCGCCACGTCGCAGCCCACGTTTCTTCGTTAGGAAGCTTTATAAGGGGGATAATGGGGCTATTATTGTTTACCAGTTCATTGTCCTTCCGCTGCCACCATTGCTGCATCTCCTTTGCGCTTCCGAGCTCCTTCGCAGCCCCCTTGTCAAAGCTGTTGTAGATGCACGTAAAAAGCCTTGCCCACAAAAACCAGATGGGGAAGAAGAAGAGCACCAATGCGTCGACCAGCTGGGTGCCCTCGGAGTTTGGGCAAACCGATCTCACCAAGGCCCAAAAGGATGGGTTCATTGCCAAAGGGGACCACGTAATCTTCCCCAGCACCAAACGCATCCCCAAGCCCCCGAGCGGCTATCGGGTGATGTTTCTTGCTTTCCACTTGCGTGGACTCTCTCTTCCTGCCCATGAATTCCTCCGCGGGCTTCTTTTTGTTTACGGCGTGCAGCTCCATCAGCTCACGCCTAACTCAATCTTGCACATTTCCTGCTATATCACCCTTTGTGAATCTTTCCTTGGGGTCGATCCCCATTGGACTCTCTGGAGATTCCTTTTCCGCCTCCGGCCCAGTGTATCTTTGTCAAAAAACCCGGAATTGGGCGGGGTTGTTGTTTCTATGCGCACCGAAGCGCATTATTTAGAGTTTAGCATGGCTGCATCAGTCCAAGGTTGGCGAAAAAAGTGGTTCTATATCAAGGATCGAAAGGTCGCCTCCTCTGATCAATATGGGGTTGCTCCTTTTGATGCCTTCTTGTATTTTGTCAACTTCTCATTTATTCGCCTTCTTGTATTTTGTCGCTACTTTGCTAAGAGCTTTTTGACATACTCTTCCGCAAGGTCACCAATCCTTTGTTTCTCGCCCTCCTCTTCCAGAGGGAGGACCTATTCAGGCTGATCCTGTTTCTGCTGCATCCGAAGCCCCCGAGGCTGAGGAAAGCCAGGACGGAGATGATGCCAAAGATTCACTGGAAGGAATCAGCTCGACTACATCGCTGATGCGGCACGGTGTTGATAATGTAAAGCACCATCCAGTTGGGAACCCCAAGAGGAAGGTATGATGAATATAGCAGCAAGGTTTTCCCTCAGTAAGAAACCAAGGTTTATCGATCCGAAGGGGAAGAAGCCAAATGACTGAAGGTGATGCTTGCTGGCTTGCGACAGATCCGGACAATTTATAAGGCGCCTCGTCCAGTGCTTTGCTTTGCCAGTTGCAACGCGGAACCTGCACACAACACAACTAAATACTTTGCTCCCAACTTACGATGAGGTTGTCAATCTCACCGGTTTGCTGTAAACAAAGGAATGAGCGTATCGAGTGGAAAATAGTAATAGTATGCGAGTAAAGTAAACAGTGCAAGTAAAGTAAACAGGTGATAGCAATATAAAGGAAATAGGACCGGGGTCCACAGTTCACTAGTGGTGTCTCTCCATAAGATAAAATAACACATGCCGGGTAAACAAATTACAGTTGAGCAATTGATAGAATAAAGACAACGTGATATGTCAAGAGGATCACTATGAGATTTACTCTGGCCATTACAACAAGATACATAGACCGCCATCCAACTGCATCTATGACTAATAATCCACTTGTGGCGAATCAATCTGAGAACTCCACAAGTATTAAGTTGCGAGCAACAGATAACTGCATTAAGCAAAGTGTGTAATGTAAACAAAGCATATGCCCTCGAGCATATGAATGTTGTTTTCCCCCTAGTAGCAACAACACATCTACAACCTTAGAGGTTTCTGTCACTCCCCCAGATTAAATAGAGGCATGAACCCACTATCGAGCATAAATACCCCCTCTTGGAGTCACTTGCAACTACTCGGCCAAGATAGCTACTAACAACGGAGAGCATGCAAGATCATAAACAACATAGGGATAACATACGATAAAATTCAGTACATCAACTCAATCATAACACCAATATTCATCGGATCCCAACAAACACAACATGTAGAATTACATAACGGTGATCTCGATCATGTAAGGCAGCTCACGAGATCTAAACATGAAGCACATGGTGGAGAAGACAACCATCTAGCTACTGCTATGGACCCATAGTCCAAGGTAGACTACTCACTCATCGCGCCGGAGGCAAGCATGGCGATGAAGAAGACCTCCGGTGGCGATTCCCCTCTCTGGCAGGGTGCCGGGAAGAGCTTCTGGACCCTCCCGATCTTCGGGTCGACGGCGGCGGTGGATCGTGATGTATTCTGGAAAAGTGATCGGGCATTTAGGTTTTTCCCATCAGGGGGTCTTTATAGGCGAAGGGGCAGCGTCAGAGGTGGCCCTGGTGGGGCTCACCATAGGGGGGCGCGGGCCAGCCCCAGGCCGCGCCCCCTGGTGGTGTGGCCTACCAGTGGCTCCTCTCCGTCTCTCCTTCGGTGTTCTGGAAGCTCCTGTGAATATCTGGACTTCTGGCTTTTGTTTTGTCCAATTCCAAGAATATTTCCTGTGTAACTTTTCTGAAACACAAAAACAGCAGAAAATAGGAAACTGGCCCTGTGGCATCTCGTTAATAGGTTAGTTCCGGAAAATGCATAAAAATGCCACGAAGTGTAACAAAACACTAAGCAAATGGTGTAAAAACAAGCATGGAGCATCAAAAATTATGGATACGTTGGAGACGTATCAGCATCCCCAAGCTTAACTCCTGCTCGTCCTAGAGTAGGTAAGTGATAACAAAAGAAATATTTTTTGAGGTGACATGCACCTACACAATCTTGATCATATATGTAAGCGTTGTGTGTTGGGATCAAAAGAACTTGAAACATAGGCATGAAAGATATAATCTTGATAGAAGAAACTTAGCAACCATGTTATAATATGAAAAAAAACACAAACAAAAGATCATGAAAATGAAACAATGAAAGTCAAACATGTGTTCAAATCATATGGAAAAACATAGCAAATGGTTTTCAGCTTGTCCTTCATGAGAGAGCAAAACATAAATGCATAGGACACCTTCAAGTTTAAGAGGGCGACTAGATACAAATAATTTAAGAACAAGTGAAACCAACAATATGAATCAATCAATGAAAACTTTGGGACAATGCACATTATACTCAGAATGACAACTATGCTCTCTTAGACGGTGCATAAAGATAGAAGGTGGTGACTCAACATAAAAGTAAAAGAAAGGCCCTTCATGGAGGGGAGCAGTGATTAAACATGTGCTAGAGCTTTTCATTTGTAAAACAGAGAGATAAAAATTGGGTTTTGAGAGGTGGTTGCTTTTGTGAACGACTAGCAATGGGGTCTTACTATCTTCCATAATAAACAAGTGAGAGCGGTTCTGAGTTCTTTGAAAATTTGGCACATTGGTGCTCTTTTATAAAGCTTTGGCACTCCTCCCCACCTTTTTTCCTTTCTCAAACCATGGCTAACCGATTCCATCGGGTGCCCACCAACATTCACATACCATGGAGGAGTGCCTTTTTTCTTTTCTTTTAAAATTAGATTGCAATGGTCTGACCAGCTCTCATGCAAAATTAATGACGAGCAGATGAAGCTGCCTAGTCGAGGGGTACTTAATTTAATATGGAAGATAGCAATTCCGACCACTACGTCCCCATGAGCTGAAAACAGTGGCACAAAACGAGAAGTAGTTGAAAGTTTTGAAAGGAAGCACATGAAAATTTACTTTGGAATGGCTTACAAATACCATGCATAGGAATTTATAGTGGACACAATGGCAAACTTGGTTTTTAGGAGTTGGATGCACGAGTATGTAACAACTCAGAATATTGTAATCCTTTTCTATTAATTAAAGTACCAAATTTTGGACCAACAAAAACTTTTTCATTCATATTTTATGTATGCATGTATTTTCTATTATATGTCTTTTATGATTTTATGTGTGTGATTATTTGTTGTGCAATAGTTAGTTAGTTATAACTAAACCAACAGAAGCATTAGAGAAGAATTATAAGAGCTAAAGAAACCAGAAACAAAAGAAAGAAAGAAAAAGAGAAGAATAAGTTGATCTAGGAAATCTTATTGACTACCCTACTTTGGACCCTTAGAATAAGAAATCTGTAACTCAAGCAAAGGTGTGGTCAGTTAGTTGAGCTTGACCAAGTTGCCTACTAACTCAACCAAGAAGTTTCAAACCAAAATTCAAAGTGTAACTCAACTCAAACATCAGCCAAAGATTGAATCTAAAATAGTGACAATACCCAAAATTTGAAATTTGATTTCTGCAAAACTTAATCTTTCTTTGTAACAAAAATATCCCTGGAACCCTTGTCTAATATGTTGACCACCCAAAGTGAAAAATTTCAAAAATTCGAATCTGAGTTTCTTGCGGGCATTTGATCGAACACCTGGCGGGCAAAATCCAGAAAAATCGAGCTCACAGTGGCCGGCACTGTTCCCGTTCGTCTTGACCCTGTAGCCACGCTCGTGGACGTCTCCGCGGTCGAGCCCAGCCCCCTCTGCCCCGACCCGAGCCGTGAGAAAGGGAGGAGAAGAGGAAGAACGCGCCCAGGACCCCCTCTCTTCTTCCTCTGCTCGCTGCACGTCACCGACTGTCGTGGCCTCGCCAGAGCTGACCGACGGACCCCGTCGCCAAGACCAAACCCCGCCAGCACGCGATCAAGGCCGCCGCGCCCGGTGTTGCTCGTCGCACGTCGCCAGGGCCCCCGCACCGGCGAGCTACTGGACGCCCTCGCCCCCGACTCTCTGGCCTATAAAAACCCCCGCCGATCAAACGAACGAACTCACCCCACTCCCAGCTCGCTCCCAGACATCTTCTCTTCTCCCCGCTCGCTCTCGCTCGACGTCGCCAGCCCCACCGGCGAGGTACTGGACGCAGGAGGCGCCGCCGCGTTCGGCCTCCGTGGAGCAAGCGGACGCTGGGAATTGGTGGAGGAGTCTCGCCGGAGTCTTTTCCACCCGTCGCCGTCAAGCTCTGCTTCCTCTACGCTCGCCGCCATCGCCGTCATCTTCTTCTCTGCGCGCAGGTGAGCTCCCCCCTCGCCATCAAACACGACGCAGACACACCGTTGGATTAGAATCCAACGGCAGCGTACCGATTCGGGTCACTTAAGTGACCTGACCAGTAGGCCCCACCTGTCAGCACCGTTTGAAACGTTTCCCGCCCGGAGCGAAGCGGTATTTGGGCCGGCCCGTTCGGGTTCTGCAGGAAATCGGCCTAGCTCCTTTAGTTTCGGTCCGTTTCGTTTTTATTTAATTCCCGCCCGTTTTGAATTAATTCAAATATGTTTCAGATCTGTTTTTCAAACTTAAATTCCAAGAGATTTAGAAATCCATTTCTAGCAAATAAATATGCATTGGAAAGCTTAGGAAATAATCTACCCTCTGAAACTAGTTAGAATTCAAATTGAGTTAGGGATTTAATTCAATAAGATTAATGTGACCCTAGCCCTATTAATCTTAGCAAAATTCTAGAAAATTATTTAGACCTCCTAAAATCGTGAAACTTGGTTTATGAACTCACTAATTAACCTACTTACTGGTTAGTCCAACCTTATTCAATTAACACTTTGTTAGTAACATCAATTAAGCCAAATCCAACACTAGTGTGTAGCATAAAATAATAGCTCTTCACTATACACTTAGATTCAATTTTCCCTCAATACCAATTTACTTAATTAGTCAATCTCCACTTGAACTAGCCCTAATAACCCTAGTTACTTACCCATACTCAAAAAGTAAACAACACATGACACATAGTAGAAAATCTAACTTGCACACTTAATGAAAACTTGGAAGAAAAACTTGCAATCCAACTCAATAAAATCCAACATGAACTCTATTGTTTGAAAACAATGATGTGTGCTTGAAGTGGTGTTAGTATGGTGTGGTGATTGTGTGCTTTGTATTTATTCGTTATTAGAGGCTAGTGTTGCTGAGGAGGATATTGAAGGGGAATTTTATCAAGAAGAAGAAGACTACCCCGGACACTTTGCCAACCAAGGCAAGCCATCTTTTGAATCATACTCCACATGCCTAGTTTTACTATTGCATTCTACCTGTTTTAAGTAAATTGCATGATTGAATTGCTAGAGTAGAATGATAGATGTGTACTGAGATCTTGCTTAGCAGGAGCATCAAGCTGAGTTTATCCAACCCTATTTTAGTGGTATCATCACTCAATGTAGTTGCTTAGTCGCTAATAAAATTGAGGCCATCTCTAATTGGAACCCCATCTGAACTTGGTGACTTGAACTTGAAAGCTTGAATTGGAGATCCCTCCTACATGATGGTTTTATGAAGGAAAATAATATTGACTAAGGACTATGGAATGTATTTGCTAAAGGATAATAAGTGATGTACCATGTGAGCCAACCATTACCGTACGACCACACTACCCCTAAATGGGAAGGGGCTTAGTCCGTAGCTTGTTCACCCTAGTATGGGAGGTCTTGTATCATCCTTTATAGAAGTGCACCGTGCGCGGGTACTTCCGAACCGGGTGGAATTTCCATTCATCCAGCATCCTGGAGCGAGCAAAACTAGAGACGCCGGAACGGAGATATCCGTGTCTCGGGCTCTAGGGAAGGATCCTATACTAGAGTAAGCAAGTGAAAGAGTTTGTTTGATTATCTGAACCTCGCATACTTTGTGTATGACAATCCGTGGATTTCTCCCGGCAGATGTATCGAATCTTGTGGGTAAAGTGTACCCCTCTGCAGAGGTTTCAAAACTATTCGAATAGCCACGTCCTCGGTTATGGACAGTTGGCAAACTGTACTTGACTTTTGTCAAGAATGATAATGACTTATGGTGAACTTGGTGAATGACATGACTTGACTTGACATTGATTTTGACACACTTGAGGTTCCTCTTTAGATTGAACTTAGAGAACTAAACCTCTTTTCTACCAATGAACCTTCTTGGGAAACAAAACTAGCTTTTGCAACTAAACTTAGTGCTTAGTCCACCATATCAACCTTGCATATTTACTTCATCGTTTCATTTATAAGATGGTTTGCGAGTGCATCCAATGTACTCATGGCTGTGTCCCTGGCTATCAACTAGGCCAGACTATGGGGAAGAGTATCTGGAGGAAGGTTATGAAGAAGAGTATCAGAACTAAGATCGTCTCCTGAGTCGCCATTGCCTGTAGGGTGAAGGCATGGACCCGAAGACGTTATTTCCGCTGCTATATTGTGTTGTAATATGAACTTGGTCACTATGACCATTGTATTTGAACCATCGTATTGTAATGTCTATGGAACTGGTTACCAACTACGTTATGTGTATCACAACAATGATTCTGGGATTGTGGTGGAATGCATAACGGGCACTTCGAATTTGTTGTAAATTCGGGGTTGTCACAAGTTGGTATCAGAGCCTAGGCTGACCATAGGAGACCTTAGTTAGAATGGGCATTAAATGAAACCTTTATAAAAGCAAAGAGATAAGTAATGATTTAAAAGTGCTTAGTCTCTTCCTCTCTATTTACAAAGCTTTGTACCTGATTCAGTTTTTGCTTACTTAAAATTTTGCACACTTGAGATGATCACTAACTTAATCTAATCTAAAATTTTGTAGATGGCCCCGGTATTCACTGAGTAGTACCAGTTGGGCCATGGTGGCAGCCTTTGTTTCGAGCGCAACCTCACCACCCTGACCTTGTTCCTGGATCGTCTGTATCCGGAGTTCAAGGGAGCCGTGCTCAATGAGCACCCGGATGGAGAGCTACGGTGGCTTATCAGGGCGAGTTGCCGTGGCAAGAAGGGAGATCTAAGTTCTCCAAGGATCAAGTTTGAGCTTGTGGAGAACACTTGGGCCGATGGTTTGGTCCGAGGTATGCAGGAGATGCACGCCCGCTTGTGCGGACTGCATGTGGAGGAGATCCAGGGGAGCGCTTTAGGAACTTTGCTCGGCGTGATGCGGATGGGCGTCCCGCAAACATGCCAGGGCAAAATGAGCCGAGTACCTATGTTGATCACATGGACTTCTTGCTGTACTCCACTCAGCAGGAGGCAGATCGTGCCCGTACCAAGGCCAACCTTGAGCACTTCGCACTTGTGGAGGCGAGAAGCACTATCAGGATCCTTGCTAGGGATCGCAAGGGTCTTCGCCGCCAGCGCGATGAGAGGGATCAGATCATTGAGGAGTTGAAGGCCAATATGGCTGAGCTGACTGAGTACATTGAGAGTCTAGAGAGCCACCTTGGTGAGGAGGAAGGCATTGATCTCC
This sequence comes from Dactylis glomerata, assembly GCA_007115705.1. Classification (NCBI taxonomy): domain Eukaryota; kingdom Viridiplantae; phylum Streptophyta; class Magnoliopsida; order Poales; family Poaceae; genus Dactylis; species Dactylis glomerata. The sequence goes on along the minus strand of QXEO01001278.1, from coordinate 1,642,392 downwards.
GCAAGGAGGATAATGCCCTCATTAGTGACGAGGATGACTTCATGGAGGACCTTGATGATTCGGAGCATGATGAGGATGCTGGATTCATTGTGGATGATGAGGAGGAAGACCCCGAGGAGCCCGATGTTTAGATTGGAGATCCCCATGTTATCTAGTTATGAGTTTACTTTAAGTCACTTCGTGTAGGTGTGAGTTGTATCCCCCTCTCTAGTAGACGAGTCGCAATGGTTTGATGTAAACCATTTGTAATGTGTGAACTTGTATGTATGGTGTGTTTTATGCTTGTTGAATGAAATATGAATTTGGCCCTTAAGGCCTTAGTAAGACAAAAATTGCATCATCTATGTTACATTAAATCTTAGCAGTTAGTTTTTCCCTCTTGTCTTACACACCTTATCTTCAGATGCCGCGAGCACGCCCACCTCCGAATCTGGAAATGGCCAAACTGCTAAGGTTGATCATGGAAGACCGAGAAGCAGCCCGAGCTAAGCGCCAAGCTAACTTGGCCACTCTTCAGCAACTAACCCAGATGGCAATGAACCACAACAATGGCAATGGAAATGGCCATGGTGAAGGAGAGAACAATGGCCATGGTGATCACCGATCCAAGTTAAGGAGTTTCCAAAACACCAACCCTCCTATGTTCACTAAGTCTGAAGAACCCTTAGATGCTGATGACTGGCTTCGCACTATGGAGAATAATTTGGCAGTCGCCGAAGTTGGTGAAAGTGAGAAGGTTTTGTACACCACCCACTATCTTGCGGGAGCCGCAAGAGCTTGGTGGGACAGCACTCGTGCAATGCAAGCCCAAGGGTATGTGATGCCCTGGGAGGAGTTCAAGAGCAAGTTTAGCAAAGCCCATGTTCCTTTGGGTTTAGTCAAGAGGATGAGAGATGAGTTCAGAAATCTGAAGCAAGGTTCCCTGTCTGTGGTTGACTACCGTGACAAGTTCCTTACCTTGTCTAGGTATGCCCCAGATGACACCAACACCACTGAGAAGAAGCAAGAAAGGTTTCTGAATAGACTTCATGATGAGATGCAATGTGTCTTGGTCAGCATTCCCTTTGCAGACCTGGAGTCATTGGTTGACTCTGCCATTCAGATGGAAGGCAAACTCAAGCAAGCTGCAGAGAACCGCAAGCGCCGTATGATGTATCAAGGCAACTCAAGCAACTCGCAGAAGCCAAGGGGAAATCCACCTATGGGTTTCGCCCCTAGACCTATGAGGCCATCTGCACCTGCTCCACGTCCCAACTATCCCAACCGTCCGACCGGCAACAATTTCAACCGTGCACCTCCAAGACCTAATGGCAACAACTTCAACCCCAATACCCCTAGGCCAAATGGCGCCCCTGTGCTGCCCAAGCCTGGTGACAAGTCTGGTGTTACCTGTTATGAGTGCGGAATCAAGGGGCACTACTCCAATGAATGCCCGAAGAAGCTGAATGATGCATCCAAGACCACTGCTCCTGCCCAGCAACAGCGCCGTGTTGGAAATGGCAAGAATTATCCACCAAGGAACCAGCCTCACCCTCGAGGCCGTCTGAACCACATGAATGTTGAAGAGGCTCAGGAAGCAACCGACGTTGTGCTTGGTATGTTCCCTATTAATTCAGTTCCTGCAAGAGTTTTGTTTGATTCTGGAGCTTCACATTTGTTTGTTACTCAGTTATTCGTTGATAAAAGTGGACTTCAACCAACACCCCTGAAAAATACCATGTCTGTGCAAATACCTGGGTCAATAACCAAGGCTAGTTGGACCTGCTTGGCAGTGCCCATATAAATCCATGGGATATCATTCTTAGCCAGTTTGATTGTGTTAGGAACCAAGGGTTTGGAAGTAGTCTTGGGTATGGATTGGATGTCTCAACATCAAGGAGTGATAGATTGTGCCAAAAAGACCATCACTATGAGGAGTAGCCATGGAGTTGTAGTAAAGCATGTGTCAGTTAAACCCACCCAAATCCCCAGATGTCATAAGAGTATCTCAGGGCCAACTCTGGAGCAAGTCCCCATCGTCTGTGAATACCCGGATGTTTTTCCCGATGAGCTACCCGGAATGCCACCGGATCGGGATATTGAGTTTATCATTGAGCTTATTCCCGGAACGGGATCTATAGCCCAATGACCCTATCGTATGAACCCAGCTGAACTAGTGGAGTTAAAGAAGCAATTGGATGACCTTTTCAGTAAGGGATTGATTCAGCCGAGTTCATCTGCTTGGAGATCACCCGTATTGTTTGTGGATAAAAGTGATGGTTCTAGCCGACTGTGCACTGATTACCGCAAGCTAAATGATGTCACCATAAAAAATAAGTATCCTCTCCCAAAGATTGATGATCTGTTTGACCAATTGACCGAGCTCGAGTCTTCTCAAAGATAGACCTTAGAACTGGATACCATCAACTGAAGATCTGTGCAACTGATATACCCAAAACAGCCTTCACTACCCGATACGGATTGTATGAGTACACCGTAATGTCCTTTGGATTAACCAATGCCCCTGCTTATTTCATGAACCTCATGAATAAGGTTTTCATGGAGTTTTTGGATAAGTTTGTTGTTGTCTTCATTGATGACATTCTTATCTACTCCAAGTCCGAAGAAGAGCATGCAACCCATTTGAGATTAATCTTAGAGACCCTGAGAGAACATCAGCTTTATGCCAAGTTTAGTAAGTGTGAGTTCTGGTTGAAGGAAGTTGGATTCTTAGGCCATGTATTATCAGCTGGAGGAATATCAGTAGACCCAAAGAAGATCAAATCAGTCATGGAATGGGAAGCACCTACCACTCAAACTGAAGTTAGAGGTTTTCTCGGATTAGCGGGATATTACCGCAAATTTGTTGAAGCGTTTTCAAGCATTGCCCGGCCAATGACCCAACTGTTGAAGAAGGACAAGAAGTTTGAATGGTCCCCTAAGTGTGAAGAAAGTTTTCAAGAGCTCAAGAAGCGATTGGTAACCGCACCCGTCCTAACCATGCCCGATATCACCAAGAACTTTGATGTCTATTGCGACGCCTCCAAACTTGGACTTGGTTGTGTGTTAATGCAAGAAGGCAAGGTCATAGCTTACCTCTCCCGGCAGCTTCGACCTCATGAAGAAAACTATCCAACCCACGATCTAGAGTTAGCAGCCGTAGTTCTAGCTTTGAAGACCTGGAGGCACTATCTTATGGGCAACCGTTGCGAGATCTACACTAATCACAAGAGTTTGAAGTATATTTTCACCCAGAAGGAGTTGCACATGAGGCAAAGAAGATGGATAGAGTTGATCAAGGATTATGATCTGGAAATTCATTATCACCCTGGTAAGGCCAATGTAGTGGCCGATGCATTGAGTAGGAATCCATGCTCGTTGAATATGATGATCAAAGAGGAGCAACCCATGTTGCACCAAGAGTTTGAAAGGTTTGGATTGGAACTAGTCAGTCGAGGATTCTTAGCCAACCTTGAGTTTCAACCCACCTTGATGAGCCAAATCAAAGAAGCCCAGAAGGGAAATGAGAGTATTGACGGAATTAAGCGCAGAATTAGTTCCGGCAAGGTGCCAGGATTTGAAGAAGATGAGCAAGGAGTCCTTTGGTATAAAGGACGTATTTGTGTGCCCGCGGACTCAGAATTAAAGGAAGTTATTATGAAGGAGGCCCATGAGACACCTTACTCCATTCATCCCGGTGGAACTAAGATGTACCAAGATCTAAAGGAACAATTTTGGTGGCATGGAATGAAGCGTGAGATTGCATCGTTCATATCCAAGTGTGATATTTGTCAAAGAGTCAAGGCTGAACATCAACGTCCTGCGGGATTGCTGCAACCTTTGCAAGTTCCGGAATGGAAGTGGGAATCTGTTGGAATGGATTTCATTACTGGATTTCCAAGGTCTAGCCGCGGAAATGACTCTATCTGGGTCATTGTGGATAGACTGACCAAAGTGGCCCACTTTATTCCTGTCAAAACCACTTATACCTCAGGACAGCTGGCAGATCTTTACCTATCCAGAATTGTTAGTTTGCATGGAGTCCCTAAAACCATAGTTTCCGATCGAGGAACCCAATTCACCTCAAGATTTTGGAGAAGTTTGCATCAAGCCTTGGGAACCAAATTAGCCTTTAGCACAGCGTACCACCCTCAGACTGATGGACAGACCGAAAGAGTAAATCGAATACTTGAAGATATGTTGAGAGCCTGTGTTCTAGCCTATGGAGCTAAGTGGGAAGATTGTCTGCCTTTCGCGGAGTTTTCCTACAACAACAGTTATCAAGCCAGTTTGCGAATGGCCCCATTTGAAGCTTTATATGGAAGAAAGTGTCGTACCCCGTTGAATTGGTCCGAAACCGGAGACAGTCAGATATTTGGACCGGACATTCTGCAAGAGGCTGAAGAGAAGGTTCGCATGATTCGTGATTACCTCAAGGCAGCCCAGTCGAGACAGAAGAGTTATGCCGACAAGAGACGTAGAGAGCTGACCTGCCAGATTGGAGATTTTGTTTATCTTAGAGTATCACCTCTCAAGGGAATGCAAAGATTCCAAGTAAAAGGAAAGCTTGCACCGAGATATATTGGACCCTTCAAGATACTAAACCGCCGAGGAGAAGTGTCCTATCAGTTGGAAATGCCCCCTGAATTGTCTGAAGTGCACGATGTTTTTCACGTGTCTTTACTTCGGAAATGTCTTGAAGTGCCGAAGAAGCCAGAAATCTTCAAGAATATTGATCACCGTTCTGTGGATATCAACAAAGATTTGACCTATCGTGAAGTGCCTATTTGTATCCTCGAAGAAGCATATCGAACCACTCGAACCCGAAGTATCAAGTTTCTGAAAGTTCAGTGGAGTAATCACACCGAAGATGAAGCCACTTGGGAACGAGAAGATTACCTTCAGAAAGAGTTTCCCAATCTTTTTAGTTCCTAATTAGTGAATCTGGGGGACGAGATTCTTTTTAAGGGGGGAAGATTGTAACAACTCAGAATATTGTAATCCTTTTCTATTAATTAAAGTACCAAATTTTGGACCAACATAAACTTTTTCATTCATATTTTATGTATGCATGTATTTTCTATTATATGTCTTTTATGATTTTATGTGTGTGATTATTTGTTGTGCAATAGTTAGTTAGTTCTAACTAAACCAACAGAAGCATTAGAGAAGAATTATAAGAGCTAAAGAAACCAGAAACAAAAGAAAGAAAGAAAAAGAGAAGAATAAGTTGATCTAGGAAATCTTATTGACTACCCTACTTTGGACCCTTAGAATAAGAAATCTGTAACTCAAGCAAAGGTGTGGTCAGTTAGTTGAGCTTGACCAAGTTGCCTACTAACTCAACCAAGAAGTTTCAAACCAAAATTCAAAGTGTAACTCAACTCAAACATCAGCCAAAGATTGAATCTGAAACAGTGACAATACCCAAAATTTGAAATTTGATTTCTGCAAAACTTAATCTTTCTTTGTAACAAAAATATCCCTGGAACCCTTGTCTAATATGTTGACCACCCAAAGTGAAAAATTTCAAAAATTCGAATCTGAGTTTCTTGCGGGCATTTGATCGAACACCTGGCGGGCAAAATCCAGAAAAATCGAGCTCACAGTGGCCAGCACTGTTCCCGTTCGTCTTGACCCTGTAGCCACGCTCGTGGACGTCTCCACGGTCGAGCCCAGCCCCCTCTGCCCCGACCCGAGCCGTGAGAAAGGGAGGAGAAGAGGAAGAACGCGCCTAGGACCCCCTCTCTTCTTCCTCTGCTCGCTGCACGTCACCGACCGTCGTGGCCTCGCCAGAGCTGACCCACAGCACCCCGTCGCCAAGACCAAACCCCGCCAGCACGCGAGCAAGGCCGCCGCGCCCGGTGTTGCTCGTCGCACGTCGCCAGGGCCCCCGCACCGGCGAGCTACTGGACGCCCTCGCCCCCGACTCTCTGGCCTATAAAAACCCCCGCCGATCAAACGAACGAACTCACCCCACTCCCAGCTCGCTCCCAGACATCTTCTCTTCTCCCCGCTCGCTCTCGCTCGACGTCGCCAGCCCCGCCGGCGAGGTACTGGACGCAGGAGGCGCCGCCGCGTTCGGCCTCCGTGGAGCAAGCGGACGCTGGGAATTGGTGGAGGAGTCTCGCCGGAGTCTTTTCCGCCCGTCGCCGTCAAGCTCTGCTTCCTCTACGCTCGCCGTCGAACACGACGCAGACGCGCCGTTGGATTAGAATCCAACGGCAGCGTACCGATTCGGGTCACTTAAGTGACCTGACCAGTAGGCCCCACCTGTCAGCACCGTTTGAAACGTTTCCCGCCCGGAGCGAAGCGGTATTTGGGCCGGCCCGTTCAGGTTCTGCAGGAAATCGGCCTAGCTCCTTTAGTTTCGGTCCGTTTTGTTTTTATTTAATTCCCGCCCGTTTTGAATTAATTCAAATATGTTTCAGATCTGTTTTTCAAACTTAAATTCCAAGAGATTTAAAAATCCATTTCTAGCAAATAAATATGCGTTGGAAAGCTTAGGAAATAATCTACCCTCTGAAACTAGTTAGAATTCAAATTGAGTTAGGGATTTAATTCAATAAGATTAATGTGACCCTAGCCCTATTAATCTTAGGAAAATTCTAGAAAATTATTTAGACCTCCTAAAATCTTGAAACTTGGTTTATGAACTCACTAATTAACCTACTTACTGGTTAGTCCAACCTTATTCAATTAACACTTTGTTAGTAACATCAATTAAGCCAAATCCAACACTAGTGTGTAGCATAAAATAATAGCTCTTCACTATACACTTAGATTCAATTTTCCCTCAATACCAATTTACTTAATTAGTCAATCTCCACTTGAACTAGCCCTAATAACCCTAGTTACTTACCCATACTCAAAAAGTAAACAACACATGACACATAGTAGAAAATCTAACTTGCACACTTAATGAAAACTTGGAAGAAAAACTTGCAATCCAACTCAATAAAATCCAACATGAACTCTATTGTTTGAAAACAATGATGTGTGCTTGAAGTGGTGTTAGTATGGTGTGGTGATTGTGTGCTTTGTATTTATTTGTTATTAGACGCTAGTGTTGCTGAGGAGGATATTGAAGGGGAATTTTATCAAGAAGAAGAAGACTACCCCGGACACTTTGCCAACCAAGGCAAGCCATCTTTTGAATCATACTCCACATGCCTAGTTTTACTATTGCATTCTACCTGTTTTAAGTAAATTGCATGATTGAATTGCTAGAGTAGAATGATAGATGTGTACTGAGATCTTGCTTAGCAGGAGCATCAAGCTGAGTTTATCCAACCCTATTTTAGTGGTATCATCACTCAATGTAGTTGCTTAGTCGCTAATAAAATTGAGGCCATCTCTAATTGGAACCCCATCTGAACTTGGTGACTTGAACTTGAAAGCTTGAATTGGAGATCCCTCCTACATGATGGTTTTATGAAGGAAAATAATATTGACTAAGGACTATGGAATGTATTTGCTAAAGGATAATAAGTGATGTACCATGTGAGCCAACCATTACCGTACGACCACACTACCCCTAAATGGGAAGGGGCTTAGTCCGTAGCTTGTTCACCCTAGTATGGGAGGTCTTGTATCATCCTTTATAGAAGTGCACCGTGCGCGGGTACTTCCGAACCGGGTGGAATTTCCATTCATCCAGCATCCTGGAGCGGGCAAAACTAGAGACGCCGGAACGGAGATATCCGTGTCTCGGGCTCTAGGGAAGGATCCTATACTAGAGTAAGCAAGTGAAAGAGTTTGTTTGATTATCTGAACCTCGCATACTTTGTGTATGACGATCCGTGGATTTCTCCCGGTAGATGTATCGAATCTTGTGGGTAAAGTGTACCCCTCTGCAGAGGTTTCAAAACTATTCGAATAGCCACGTCCTCGGTTATGGACAGTTGGCAAACTGTACTTGAATTTTGTCAAGAATGATAATGACTTATGGTGAACTTGGTGAATGACATGACTTGACTTGACATTGATTTTGACACACTTGAGGTTCCTCTTTAGATTGAACTTAGAGAACTAAACCTCTTTTCTACCAATGAACCTTCTTGGGAAACAAAACTAGCTTTTGCAACTAAACTTAGTGCTTAGTCCACCATATCAACCTTGCATATTTACTTCATCATTTCATTTATAAGATGGTTTGCGAGTGCATCCAATGTACTCATGGCTGTGTCCCTGGCTATCAACTAGGCCAGACTATGGGGAAGAGTATCCGGAGGAAGGTTATGAAGAAGAGTATCAGAACTAAGATCGTCTCCTGAGTCGCCATTGCCTGTAGGGTGAAGGCATGGACCCGAAGACATTATTTCCGCTGCTATATTGTGTTGTAATATGAACTTGGTCACTATGACCATTGTATTTGAACCATCGTATTGTAATGTCTATGGAACTGGTTACCAACTACGTTATGTGTATCACAACAATGATTCTGGGATTGTGGTGGAATGCATAACGGGCACTTCGAATTTGTTGTAAATTCGGGGTTGTCACAAGTTGGTATCAGAGCCTAGGCTGACCATAGGAGACCTTAGTTAGAATGGGCATTAAATGAAACCTTTATAAAAGCAAAGAGATAAGTAATGATTTAAAAGTGCTTAGTCTCTTCCTCTCTATTTACAAAGCTTTGTACCTGATTCAGTTTTTGCTTACTTAAAATTTTGCATACTTGAGATGATCACTAACTTAATCTAATCTAAAATTTTGTAGATGGCCCCGGTATTCACTGAGCAGTACTAGTTGGGCCATGGTGGCAGCCTTTGTTTCGAGCGCAACCTCACCACCCTGACCTTGTTCCTGGATCGTCTGTATCCGGAGTTCAAGGGAGCCGTGCTCAATGAGCACCCGGATGGAGAGCTACGGTGGCTTATCAGGGCGAGTTGCCGTGGCAAGAAGGGAGATCTAAGTTCTCCAAGGATCAAGTTTGAGCTTGTGGAGAACACTTGGGCCGATGGTTTGGTCCGAGGTATGCAGGAGATGCACGCCCGCTTGTGCGGACTGCATGTGGAGGAGATCCAGGGGAGCGCTTTAGGAACTTTGCTCGGCGTGATGCGGATGGGCGTCCCGCAAACATGCCAGGGCAAAATGAGCCGAGTACCTATGTTGATCACATGGACTTCTTGCTGTACTCCACTCAGCAGGAGGCAGATCGTGCCCGTACCAAGGCCAACCTTGAGCACTTCGCACTTGTGGAGGCGAGAAGCACTATCAGGATCCTTGCTAGGGATCGCAAGGGTCTTCGCCGCCAGCGCGATGAGAGGGATCAGATCATTGAGGAGTTGAAGGCCAATGTGGCTGAGCTGACTGAGTACATTGAGAGTCTAGAGAGCCACCTTGGTGAGGAGGAAGGCATTGATCTCCGCAAGGAGGATAATGCCCTCATTAGTGACGAGGATGACTTCATGGAGGACCTTGATGATTCGGAGCATGATGAGGATGCTGGATTCATTGTGGATGATGAGGAGGAAGACCTCGAGGAGCCCGATGTTTAGATTGGAGATCCCCATGTTATCTAGTTATGAGTTTACTTTAAGTCACTTCGTGTAGGTGTGAGTTGTATCCCCCTCTCTAGTAGACGAGTCGCAATGGTTTGATGTAAACCATTTGTAATGTGTGAACTTGTATGTATGGTGTGTTTTATGCTTGTTGAATGAAATATGAATTTGGCCCTTAAGGCCTTAGTAAGACAAAAATTGCATCATCTATGTTACATTAAATCTTAGCAATTAGTTTTTCCCTCTTGTCTTACACACCTTATCTTCAGATGCCGCGAGCACCCCCACCTCCGAATCCGGAAATGGCCGAACTGCTAAGGTTGATCATGGAAGACCGAGAAGCAGCCCGAGCTGAGCGCCAAGCTAACTTGGCCACTCTTCAGCAACTAACCCAGATGGCAATGAACCACAACAATGGCAATGGAAATGGCCATGGTGAAGGAGAGAACAATGGCCATGGTGATCACCGATCCAAGTTAAGGAGTTTCCAAAACACCAACCCTCCTATGTTCACTAAGTCTGAAGAACCCTTAGATGCTGATGACTGGCTTCGCACTATGGAGAATAATTTGGCAGTCGCCGAAGTTGGTGAAAGTGAGAAGGTTTTGTACACCACCCACTATCTTGCGGGAGCCGCAAGAGCTTGGTGGGACAGCACTCGTGCAATGCAAGCCCAAGGGTATGTGATGCCCTGGGAGGAGTTCAAGAGCAAGTTTAGCAAAGCCCATGTTCCTTTGGGTTTAGTCAAGAGGATGAGAGATGAGTTCAGAAATCTGAAGCAAGGTTCCCTGTCTGTGGTTGACTACCGTGACAAGTTCCTTACCTTGTCTAGGTATGCCCCAGATGACACCAACACCACTGAGAAGAAGCAAGAAAGGTTTCTGAATAGACTTCATGATGAGATGCAATGTGTCTTGGTCAGCATTCCCTTTGCAGACCTGGAGTCATTGGTTGACTCTGCCATTCAGATGGAAGACAAACTCAAGCAAGCTGCAGAGAACCGCAAGCGCCGTATGATGTATCAAGGCAACTCAAGCAACTCGCAGAAGCCAAGGGGAAATCCACCTATGGGTTTCGCCCCTAGACCTATGAGGCCATCTGCACCTGCTCCACGTCCCAACTATCCCAACCGTCCGACCGGCAACAATTTCAACCGTGCACCTCCAAGACCTAATGGCAACAACTTCAACCCCAATACCCCTAGGCCAAATGGCGCCCCTGTGCTGCCCAAGCCTGGTGACAAGTCTGGTGTTACCTGTTATGAGTGCGGAATCAAGGGGCACTACTCCAATGAATGCCCGAAGAAGCTGAATGATGCATCCAAGACCACTGCTCCTGCCCAGCAACAGCGCCGTGTTGGAAATGGCAAGAATTATCCACCAAGGAACCAGCCTCACCCTCGAGGCCGTCTGAACCACATGAATGTTGAAGAGGCTCAGGAAGCAACCGACGTTGTGCTTGGTATGTTCCCTATTAATTCAGTTCCTGCAAGAGTTTTGTTTGATTCTGGAGCTTCACATTCGTTTGTTACTCAGTTATTCGTTGATAAAACTGGACTTCAACCAACACCCCTGAAAAATACCATGTCTGTGCAAATACCTGGGTCAATAACCAAGGCTAGTTGGACCTGCTTGGCAGTGCCCATAGAAATCCATGGGATATCATTCTTAGCCAGTTTGATTGTGTTAGGAACCAAGGGTTTGGAAGTAGTCTTGGGTATGGATTGGATGTCTCAACATCAAGGAGTGATAGATTGTGCCAAAAAGACCATCACTATGAGGAGTAGCCATGGAGTTGTAGTAAAGCATGTGTCAGTTAAACCCACCCAAATCCCCAGATGTCATAAGAGTATCTCAGGGCCAACTCTGGAGCAAGTCCCCATCGTCTGTGAATACCCGGATGTTTTTCCCGATGAGCTACCCGGAATGCCACCGGATCGGGATATTGAGTTTATCATTGAGCTTATTCCCGGAACGGGATCTATAGCCCAACGACCCTATCGTATGAACCCAGCTGAACTAGTGGAGTTAAAGAAGCAATTGGATGACCTTTTGAGTAAGGGATTGATTCAGCCGAGTTCATCTGCTTGGAGATCACCCGTATTGTTTGTGGATAAAAGTGACGGTTCTAGCCGACTGTGCACTGATTACCGCAAGCTAAATGATGTCACCATAAAAAATAAGTATCCTCTCCCAAAGATTGATGATCTGTTTGACCAATTGACCGAGCTCGAGTCTTCTCAAAGATAGACCTTAGAACTGGATACCATCAACTGAAGATCTGTGCAACTGATATACCCAAAACAGCCTTCACTACCCGATACGGATTGTATGAGTACACCGTAATGTCCTTTGGATTAACCAATGCCCCTGCTTATTTCATGAACCTCATGAATAAGGTTTTCATGGAGTTTTTGGATAAGTTTGTTGTTGTCTTCATTGATGACATTCTTATCTACTCCAAGTCCGAAGAAGAGCATGCAACCCATTTGAGATTAATCTTAGAGACCCTGAGAGAACATCAGCTTTATGCCAAGTTTAGTAAGTGTGAGTTCTGGTTGAAGGAAGTTGGATTCTTAGGCCATGTATTATCAGCTGGAGGAATATCAGTAGACCCAAAGAAGATCAAATCAGTCATGGAATGGGAAGCACCTACCACTCAAACTGAAGTTAGAGGTTTTCTCGGATTAGCGGGATATTACCGCAAATTTGTTGAAGGGTTTTCAAGCATTGCCCGGCCAATGACCCAACTGTTGAAGAAGGACAAGAAGTTTGAATGGTCCCCTAAGTGTGAAGAAAGTTTTCAAGAGCTCAAGAAGCGATTGGTAACCGCACCCGTCCTAACCATGCCCGATATCACCAAGAACTTTGATGTCTATTGCGACGCCTCCAAACTTGGACTTGGTTGTGTGTTAATGCAAGAAGGCAAGGTCATAGCTTACCTCTCCCGGCAGCTTCGACCTCATGAAGAAAACTATCCACCCATGATCTAGAGTTAGCAGCCGTAGTTCTAGCTTTGAAGACCTGGAGGCACTATCTTATGGGCAACCGTTGCGAGATCTACACTAATCACAAGAGTTTGAAGTATATTTTCACCCAGAAGGAGTTGAACATGAGTCAAAGAAGATGGATAGAGTTGATCAAGGATTATGATCTGGAAATTCATTATCACCCTGGTAAGGCCAATGTAGTGGCCGATGCATTGAGTAGGAATCCATGCTCGTTGAATATGATGATCAAAGAGGAGGAACCCATGTTGCACCAAGAGTTTGAAAGGTTTGGATTGGAACTAGTCAGTCGAGGATTCTTAGCCAACCTTGAGTTTCAACCCACCTTGATGAGCCAAATCAAAGAAGCCCAGAAGGGAAATGAGAGTATTGACGGAATTAAGCGCAGAATTAGTTCCGGCAAGGTGCCAGGATTTGAAGAAGATGAGCAAGGAGTCCTTTGGTATAAAGGACGTATTTGTGTGCCCGCGGACTCATAATTAAAGGAAGTTATTATGAAGGAGGCCCATGAGACACCTTACTCCATTCATCCCGGTGGAACTAAGATGTACCAAGATCTAAAGGAACAATTTTGGTGGCATGGAATGAAGCGTGAGATTGCATCGTTCATATCCAAGTGTGATATTTGTCAAAGAGTCAAGGCTGAACATCAACGTCCTGCGGGATTGCTGCAACCTTTGCAAGTTCTGGAATGGAAGTGGGAATCTGTTGGAATGGATTTCATTACTGGATTTCCAAGGTCTAGCCGCGGAAATGACTCTATCTGGGTCATTGTGGATAGACTGACCAAAGTGGCCCACTTTATTCCTCTCAAAACCACTTATACCTCAGGACAGCTGGCAGATCTTTACCTATCCAGAATTGTTAGTTTGCATGGAGTCCCTAAAACCATAGTTTCCGATCGAGGAACCCAATTCACCTCAAGATTTTGGAGAAGTTTGCATCAAGCCTTGGGAACCAAATTAGCCTTTAGCACAGCGTACCACCCTCAGACTGATGGACAGACCGAAAGAGTAAATCGAATACTTGAAGATATGTTGAGAGCCTGTGTTCTAGCCTATGGAGCTAAGTGGGAAGATTGTCTGCCTTTCGCGGAGTTTTCCTACAACAACAGTTATAAAGCCAGTTTGCGAATGGCCCCATTTGAAGCTTTATATGGAAGAAAGTGTCGTACCCCGTTGAATTGGTCCGAAACCGGAGACAGTCAGATATTTGGACCGGACATTCTGCAAGAGGCTGAAGAGAAGGTTCGCATGATTCGTGATTACCTCAAGGCAGCCCAGTCGAGACAGAAGAGTTATGCCGACAAGAGACGTAGAGAGCTGACCTGCCAGATTGGAGATTTTGTTTATCTTAGAGTATCACCTCTCAGGGGAATGCAAAGATTCCAAGTAAAAGGAAAGCTTGCACCGAGATATATTGGACCCTTCAAGATACTAAACCGCCGAGGAGAAGTGTCCTATCAGTTGGAAATGCCCCCTGAATTGTCTGAAGTGCACGATGTTTTTCACGTGTCTTTACTTCGGAAATGTCTTGAAGTGCCGGAGAAGCCAGAAATCTTCAAGAATATTGATCACCATTCTGTGGATATCAACAAAGATTTGACCTATCGTGAAGTGCCTATTTGTATCCTCGAAGAAGCATATCGAACCACTCGAACCCAAAGTATCTAGTTTCTGAAAGTTCAGTGGAGTAATCACACCGAAGATGAAGCCACTTGGGAACGAGAAGATTACCTTCAGAAAGAGTTTCCCAATCTTTTTAGTTCCTAATTAGTGCATCTCGGGGACGAGATTCTTTTTAAGGGGGGAAGATTGTAACAACTCAGAATATTGTAATCCTTTTCTATTAATTAAAGTACCAAATTTTGGACCAACATAAACTTTTTCATTCATATTTTATGTATGCATGTATTTTCTATTATATGTCTTTTATGATTTTATGTGTGTGATTATTTGTTGTGCAATAGTTAGTTAGTTCTAACTAAACCAACAGAAGCATTAGAGAAGAATTATAAGAGCTAAAGAAACCAGAAACAAAAGAAAGAAAGAAAAAGAGAAGAATAAGTTGATCTAGGAAATCTTATTGACTACCCTACTTTGGACCCTTAGAATAAGAAATCTGTAACTCAAGCAAAGGTGTGGTCAGTTAGTTGAGCTTGACCAAGTTGCCTACTAACTCAACCAAGAAGTTTCAAACCAAAATTCAAAGTGTAACTCAACTCAAACATCAGCCAAAGATTGAATCTGAAACAGTGACAATACCCAAAATTTGAAATTTGATTTCTGCAAAACTTAATCTTTCTTTGTAACAAAAATATCCCTGGAACCCTTGTCTAATATGTTGACCACCCAAAGTGAAAAATTTCAAAAATTCGAATCTGAGTTTCTTGCGGGCATTTGATCGAACACCTGGCGGGCAAAATCCAGAAAAATCGAGCTCACAGTGGCCAGCACTGTTCCCGTTCGTCTTGACCCTGTAGCCACGCTCGTGGACGTCTCCACGGTCGAGCCCAGCCCCCTCTGACCCGACCCGAGCCGTGAGAAAGGGAGGAGAAGAGGAAGAACGCGCCCAGGACCCCCTCTCTTCTTCCTCTGCTCGCTGCACGTCACCGACCGTCGTGGCCTCGCCAGAGCTGACCCACAGCACCCCGTCGCCAAGACCAAACCCCGCCAGCACGCGAGCAAGGCCGCCGCGCCCGGTGTTGCTCGTCGCACGTCGCCAGGGCCCCCGCACCGGTGAGCTACTGGACGCCCTCGCCCCCGACTCTCTGGCCTATAAAAACCCCCGCCGATCAAACGAACGAACTCACCCCACTCCCAGCTCGCTCCCAGACATCTTCTCTTCTCCCCGCTCGCTCTCGCTCGACGTCGCCAGCCCCGCCGGCGAGGTACTGGACGCAGGAGGCGCCGCCGCGTTCGGCCTCCGTGGAGCAAGCGGACGCTGGGAATTGGTGGAGGAGTCTCGCCGGAGTCTTTTCCGCCCGTCGCCGTCAAGCTCTGCTTCCTCTACGCTCGCCGCTGTCGCCGTCGTCTTCTTCTCTGCGCGCAGGTGAGCTCCCCCCTCGTCGTCGAACACGACGCAGACGCGCCGTTGGATTAGAATCCAACGGCAGCATACCGATTCGGGTCACTTAAGTGACCTGACCAGTAGGCCCCACCTGTCAGCACCGTTTGAAACGTTTCCCGCCCGGAGCGAAGCGGTATTTGGGCCGGCCCGTTCGGGTTCTGCAGGAAATCGGCCTAGCTCCTTTAGTTTCGGTCCGTTTTGTTTTTATTTAATTCCCGCCCGTTTTGAATTAATTCAAATATGTTTCAGATCTGTTTTTCAAACTTAAATTCCAAGAGATTTAAAAATCCATTTCTAGCAAATAAATATGCGTTGGAAAGCTTAGGAAATAATCTACCCTCTGAAACTAGTTAGAATTCAAATTGAGTTAGGGATTTAATTCAATAAGATTAATGTGACCCTAGCCCTATTAATCTTAGGAAAATTCTAGAAAATTATTTAGACCTCCTAAAATCTTGAAACTTGGTTTATGAACTCACTAATTAACCTACTTACTGGTTAGTCCAACCTTATTCAATTAACACTTTGTTAGTAACATCAATTAAGCCAAATCCAACACTAGTGTGTAGCATAAAATAATAGCTCTTCACTATACACTTAGATTCAATTTTCCCTCAATACCAATTTACTTAATTAGTCAATCTCCACTTGAACTAGCCCTAATAACCCTAGTTACTTACCCATACTCAAAAAGTAAACAACACATGACACATAGTAGAAAATCTAACTTGCACACTTAATGAAAACTTGGAAGAAAAACTTGCAATCCAACTCAATAAAATCCAACATGAACTCTATTGTTTGAAAACAATGATGTGTGCTTGAAGTGGTGTTAGTATGGTGTGGTGATTGTGTGCTTTGTATTTATTCGTTATTAGACGCTAGTGTTGCTGAGGAGGATATTGAAGGGGAATTTTATCAAGAAGAAGAAGACTACCCCGGACACTTTGCCAACCAAGGCAAGCCATCTTTTGAATCATACTCCACATGCCTAGTTTTACTATTGCATTCTACCTGTTTTAAGTAAATTGCATGATTGAATTGCTAGAGTAGAATGATAGATGTGTAGTGAGATCTTGCTTAGCAAGAGCATCAAGCTGAGTTTATCCAACCCTATTTTAGTGGTATCATCACTCAATGTAGTTGCTTAGTCGCTAATAAAATTGAGGCCATCTCTAATTGGAACCCCATCTGAACTTGGTGACTTGAACTTGAAAGCTTGAATTGGAGATCCCTCCTACATGATGGTTTTATGAAGGAAAATAATATTGACTAAGGACTATGGAATGTATTTGCTAAAGGATAATAAGTGATGTACCATGTGAGCCAACCATTACCGTACGACCACACTACCCCTAAATGGGAAGGGGCTTAGTCCGTAGCTTGTTCACCCTAGTATGGGAGGTCTTGTATCATCCTTTATAGAAGTGCACCGTGTGCGGGTACTTCCGAACCGGGTGGAATTTCCATTCATCCAGCATCCTGGAGCGGGCAAAACTAGAGACACCGGAACGGAGATATCCGTGTCTCGGGCTCTAGGGAAGGATCCTATACTAGAGTAAGCAAGTGAAAGAGTTTGTTTGATTATCTGAACCTCGCATACTTTGTGTATGACGATCCATGGATTTATCCCGACAGATGTATCGAATCTTGTGGGTAAAGTGTACCCCTCTGCAGAGGTTTCAAAACTATTCGAATAGCCGCGTCCTCGGTTATGGACAGTTGGAAAACTGTACTTGACTTTTGTCAAGAATGATGATGACTTATGGTGAACTTGGTGAATGACATGACTTGACTTGACATTGATTTTGACACACTTGAGGTTCCTCTTTAGATTGAACTTAGAGAACTAAACCTCTTTTCTACCAATGAACCTTCTTGGGAAACAAAACTAGCTTTTGCAACTAAACTTAGTGCTTAGTCCACCATATCAACCTTGCATATTTACTTCATCATTTCATTTATAAGATGGTTTGCGAGTGCATCCAATGTACTCATGGCTAGGTCCCTGGCTATCAACTAGGCCAGACTATGGGGAAGAGTATCCGGAGGAAGGTTATGAAGAAGAGTATCAGAACTAAGATCGTCTCCTGAGTCGCCATTGCCTGTAGGGTGAAGGCATGGACCCGAAGACGTTATTTCCGCTGCTATATTGTGTTGTAATATGAACTTGGTCACTATGACCATTGTATTTGAACCATCGTATTGTAATGTCTATGGAACTGGTTACCAACTACGTTATGTGTATCACAACAATGATTCTGGGATTGTGGTGGAATGCATAGCGGGCACTTCGAATTTGTTGTAAATTCGGGGTTGTCACAGAGTAGAGCTCATACTCAGTACAAAATGAGGGCTAGCAAAAGACTGGGAGCGACCAACTAAGAGAGCAATAACGGCCATAATCATGCAAAGCGACAAAGCAATATTAAAAGAAGCATAAGATGGCATCAAAAGTCAAAAACTAAATGATCATAGAGGCAATGGCGACTTTGTATGAGTCTAACATGTGTGAGCATGCGCCAAGTCAACCCAAATAAAGCATCAAAGGAGAAAACCAAAATAATGCTTCCAAATAATTAAAACAATGCATGATTTTTTTCAAAGGCTCATTAAGCAATCTCAGTTATTTGAGACAAGTCATGCTACAGCAAAACTACTAAGCATACTATCAAAAAGACATCAAGCATGACATGCAAAAGTCTAGGCCGCAGTCTACACAAGCTCCTTCTTGTACCACTTTTTTGCATAAAGCTTTTTCTCTTTTCCAACACCATTCAAACTTTTTATAAACAACTCTTTTGATGAAAACCAATATGGACCAGAGGTCAAAATACACCTTGATGAAAAGATATAACAAGATCTGAACACAAATCAAGGCGAAATCGAAAGCTAAACGCAGTTCTAGAAAAAGAGAACACTCGCGGAAACGAATAGAGTGAAAAACGGAGTATTCTTGGCAAATGAAAAGCAAGGAAACTTCTCCAAAAGAAATTTGTTGGGGTCCACCCATTTATTGCAGCAAACAAAACTAAACAAAACTGAAAACTAAAAACAACTGACGCTCCAAGATAAACGCATAATGCATGAAGCAATAAAAATATAGTGCGTTGAAAGGTGACCTGATTTTTGCCGATGAAGAAGGGGTGCCTCGGGGGCATCCCCAAGCTTTGACACTTGTACTTCTTGGATATTTCTTGGGGTGACATGGGCATCCCCACGCTTGAGCTTTTGTCCATTCTTCAACTCATCTCATCATTCTCCAATCCCTACACTTGAAAACTTCCTTCATACAAAACTAAACACAAATCTATTAGCAACATTAGTGTAAGCATAACATTCAATCAACCCTTTTTTGCTTCAGGTTTCAACTCAAAACCACCACATATAAATCATATACTACTGTAGCAACTTGCCCAAAAGTTGCGTGATCAAAAGAACTCAAAAAGAAAGCGATAAAGCGGCAAACACAAATATTGGCAGAAATCTGTCAAAACAGAACAGCTGACAAAGGTCAAATTTTTTAGAGTGTTTTTTGTTGCTCAAATCAAAAAGTGTTAAACTAATGAAAGTTTGGATATAACCTGGGGCATATGCACAAGAAATCGCAGGTCCAAAAGATATACAGAGAATTTTAACGAATTTTTACGGTGCAGCACCAAAAACTGTTTCAGGACAGCAACATCCCCAAATCTTACCTCGCTCAAATTAGAGGCTTATCTTGGCACAAAAACGAAATAAAAAGGATAAGGAGAGGTCATTACAGTATTAATAAATTCCAAGACTCAAATAAAAGTAAAAGAACTAAATTTAAAAACATTGAGTAATCTCCCAAGAGTGCTTTTCTTTAACGCCTTTGAGCTAGGCGCAGAAAATGTGAATCAAGTAATATCAAGTGAATTATTAAGATTAATTGCAGAAGTCTTTTCAATAAGGCATTGTATTTCATCCACATAAGTTTTGAAGACCCTTTGTGATCACGCTTTGGTTCACTCAAATCACTAAAAAGATTTTTGGGACAAATCCAATCAAAATTATTTTCAAAAGCTTCATACAATCCCAAGAGCTTGCTAGGTATAGGTATTTTGGTTCCCTCATTGTTTGTACTAACAACCTTTATAGGTGAACAGAGTTTATTAAAGCACTTAAGAACTTTCCTAGCTTCAATGGCAACATCTCTAAATTCTATACGCAAAGTTTCCAAGATAAAAGCTTTCTTTTCGGGGTCCTCAATATCATGAAGCTTAAGAAACATGTATTGCATAAAAGGATTAAGGCTAGCAAACCTAGCTTCTAACATGTGAATCAAATAAGCAGAAGCAACTTCATAACTAGGAGCAAGCTCAGCCAAAGACTTTTTCTCAACATCTTTATGCATACTAATATGATTAAAGAACTCCTCAATGTTACTTTTTCCAATAATAGAACCACTACCTACTGAGAGGTCCTCCAAAACGTACTTAGGGAACAACATAATGAACTAGAGTAAAGAAATAACAACTATAAAGGAAACTAATTTTTTTGTGTTTTTGATAAAACGATGCAAGTAAAAATAAAGTAAAAGCAAAACTTAAAACAAAGTAAACGATGTGCGTGCGAAACTCCCCTTGCAGAAGTCTTCTTTTTCCTCCCTGGCAATGGCGCCAGAAAAGAGCTTGATGCGGCACGGTGTTGATAATTTAAAGCACCGTCCAGTTGGGAACCCCAAGAGGAAGGTATGATGAATATAGCAGCAAGGTTTTCCCTCAGTAAGAAACCAAGGTTTATCGATCCGAAGGGGAAGAAGCCAAACGACTGAAGGTGATGCTTGCTAGCTTGCAACAGCTCCGGACAATTTATAAGGCGCCTCATCTAGTGCTTTGCTTTGCCAGCTGCAACACGGAACCTGCACACAACACAACCAAATACTTTGCTCGCAACTTACGATGAGGTTGTCAATGTCACCGGTTTGCTGTAAACAAAGGAATGAGCGTATCGAGTGGAAAATAGTAATAGTATGCGAGTAAAGTAAACAGGTGATAGCAATATATAGGAAATAGGACCGGGGTCCACAGTTCACTAGTGGTGTCTCTCCATAAGATAAAATAACACATGCTGGGTAAACAAATTATAGTTGGGCAATTGATAGAATAAAGACAATGTGATATGTCAAGAGGATCACTATGAGATTTACTCTGGGCATTACAACAAGATACATAGACCGCCATCCAACTGCATCTATGACTAATAATCCACTTGTGGCAAATCAATCCGAGAACTCCACAAGTATTAAGTTGCGAACAACAGATAACTGCATTAAGCAAAGTGTGTAATGTAAACAAAGCATATGCCCTCGAGCATATGAATGTTGTTTTCTCCCTAGTAGCAATAGCACATCTACAACCTTAGAGGTTTCTATCACTTCCCCAGATTAAATAGAGGTATGAACCCACTATCGAGCATAAATACCCCCTCTTGGAGTCACTAGCAACTACTCGGCCAAGATAGCTACTAACAATGGAGAGCATGCAAGATCATAAACAACATAGAGATAACATAAGATAAAATTCAGTATATCAACTCAATCATAACACCAATATTCATCGGATCCCAACAAACACAACATGTAGAATTACATAACGGTGATCTCGATCATGTAAGGCAGCTCACGAGATCTAAACATGAAGCACATGGTGGAGAAGACAACCATCTAGCTACTGCTATGGACGCATAGTCCAAGGTAGACTACTCACTCATCGCGCTGGAGGCAAGCATGGCGATGAAGAAGACCTCCGGTGGCGATTTCCCTCTCCGGCAGGGTGCCGGGAAGAGCTTCTGGACCCTCCCGATCTTCGGGTCGACAACGGCGGCGGATCGCGATGTATTCTGGAAAAGTGATCGGGTATTTAGGTTTTTCCCGTCGGGGGGTCTTTATAGGCGAAGGGGCGGCGTCAGACGTGGCCCTAGTGGGGCTCACCATAGGGGGGCGCGGGCCAGCCCCAGGCCGCGCCCCCTGGTGGTGTGGCCCACCAGTGGCTCCTCTCCGTCTCTCCTTCAGTGTTCTGGAAGCTCCTGTGAATATCTGGACTTCTGGCTTTTGTTTCGTCCAATTCCGAGAATATTTCCTGTGTAACTTTTCTGAAACACAAAAAATAGCAGAAAATAGGGAACTGGCACTGTGGCATCTCGTTAATAGGTTAGTTCTGGAAAATGCATAAAAATGCCACGAAGTGTAATGAAACACTAAGCAAATGGTGTAAAAACAAGCATGGAGCATCAAAAATTATGGATACGTTGGAGACGTATCAGTCGCCTCCTCCTGCACACTCAGAAGAGCTTAGTCTTGATAAGAAGAGGAAGCGCGTCGAAGAGCTCTTCTCTTCGAGTACCTCTGCTCCCAAAAATGTGGCCGGGGAGGCCTCTGCTCTTGAAGATGAAGTGGAAATTTTCGACCTCTTGGACTCGTGAGTCTTTGCTGACTTGAGTACTTATCTGCTTTTCTTTCTTTCGACTCATGCAAAGTGTCTACTTTTTTGTTCCCTTTTTAGTGATAACAAGAACCCAAGAAAAGATGCTGCCACTGCTCCCCTTGTCGATGCTCCTGCTACCGACGAGCCGCCCTCTCAAGAGGAAGCTATGGTAGCTAAGTCGCCAGAAGCCGCTGTTAAAAAGGGGGCCCCTTCTCGTGCTTCCAAACGCCTGAAGAAAGCACCGATGGCGAGTACTTCCCTCAACACCCATCGACTAGTGAGCTCTGCTGATGATGTAAGTACTGCTTTTTTTTGTGGCTTACTCTTTTTACTGCTTTGAACTATTCTTCTCATGTCTTCCTTTTGACAGACTTTGATGACAAAATTTGTCTCTTTGGGCACTGAGTGTGTTGAGTTTTTAAAAGCTGCTCGGGCTTCTCAGGGTAAGTTCTTTTGCTATGTTGTGTCTTGTACCTGTCTCATTTGTCTTTCCATGGTTCTTTATTCGGCTTTCTTTCCCCTTTTTCGTGCTGCAGATGCTTTGTCGGTGGCCAATGCTCGCATATTGTCCCTAGAAGCCAAACTTGAAGCTTCCAGAAAAGCCTGGGACATTGCCGCTGCCGCCAAGACCGCTGCTGAGAAGTCTACTAAGTCAGCAGTAGCTAAGGCGAAGAAAGCGGGGAAGGCACTTGCTGATGCTGATCGGGAGCATGCTCAAAGAGAGCAAGCCATAGTTAACCGCCTTAATCAGATTTCGGCTCTTGCTGGAGGTAAGTACCATGCCTTTCTCTTCTTGGCTTACTTGCTCATTCTTCTACTTACTGATGTTTGCTCACTTATCTTTTGTCTCTGTCTTTTTGTTTCCATAGAAAATACTTGGGTATCTTTGGCGCCTTTGCAGCTGGATGACGAAGATCCTCTGATGGCTGCGGTGAATTTGCTAGAGTCGAACTGGATATCTATCCAGGAAATCCTCGAGCTGGCTCGCCGCGTGCTAACGCGGATTTTTGTCAGGTTGTGGCCCAAGAAAAAGGCGGATGTGCCAACTGCTGACCTAAAGAAACTTGCCACGGCTTTCGACATCGCTGAAGATCCTATCCTGCTGATGAAGAGCCGCTCGGTGAAGCGAGCCGCTGAAGGAGCCATTGCACTTGCTTATGCACATGGCGAGGAGGTTGACTGGGAGAAGGTTAACTCTTCCCGTGGTCGATTATCACTCCTTTGGCGACTTCTTCGACTTCCACTCCGGCCTCTTCGACTCCTATGACAAGTGCGTCGATGCCCCCGCTAAGCGATGGTGCTGCTTCTCCCGCACCTTCTTCCGCCGTGGAGCCTGCTGCTGAGGTGGCGTAGACTTAGACTTCCCCTGTAGTCTTTTTTCCTTTTGTAATGAACTCGTTCATATTTTGCCCGAAGACCAGTCAGGGAACTTGTGCTCTTTTTAAATACTTTGTTTTTATGAAATGTCGTGCTTGATTGGGTTTCTGAGTTGTTTCCTTTTGTCTTTTCTTTCCTTCCAGCGTGAATGTACTGGTGGATCGATGGATCGTGGTTGTGGGTCACCTCCTGTTGATGCGCTTCGTACTGCGACTCCTTCTGCTCCTCGTTCTTGTTGCCAATACGCTGAGTACTTGTCGAGGATTGCGGACCTTGAAGGTCATTTATCTTTGATGAAGCATCAGGCGGGGACTGCTATGGCCCAGGCCAGTAAATCTTATGGCCTGATGAAGCAGGTGTCCGTTCTTGAAGATAAATTGTCGGGTTCGGTTGCCCAAGTTATGCATCTGAAGGAGTGCGACTCTTTCCTTGTTGAGTTCATCGAATCAGCTTATAAACAGTTGAAGTGTAAGTTTCCTGTAGACCTTCTTGAAATTCTTGTTGACTCTCTTGTTGTTGTATTTTGATGAATTTGTACCTTCCAGGTACTTGCTTACATCCTGCTGATGAAAATCGTCGAGTTGCCAAGCGAATCGCAGCTTTGGAGAAGGTATCAAAAGATGCGTCTTCTTTGTGGGCTGACCCAAGGTGCCGCAGTGCTGTTGTACTCCTGCAGGATCGTGCTCAACACATTGGTGAGGCTGTGGATGGTTTTCGAAAATCCTTGACAACCATGTACTCCGTCATGCTTCCCCACAATCCTCAGCCAGGAAGCTTTACGCAGCTACTCGACGTTTTTAGATCTAGTCAGCGAATTCATCAGCTGATAGAGCTCAATCTGGTGGCTGGTGCCAATTTTGCTCTTGGATGGATACGTAAGTGGCATCCAAGGCTCAATTATAGCTCCATGTCACTAGGTTTCCCTCAAGGGGGAGTTAGGATGCAAGTCCATATGGATGCTACACTTCAACCAGCAAGGAGGATCATAGCTAGATTGCTTCGGGAGGATGCCGCGTTTTTCCGCGAGCACCATTACATAAATCCCCTAGGAGTAGATGATTCTGATCAGCCAATGTTGTGATGCTCGTATTGTATATATCCTTTGTATGTAGAACGCGAGAGTTTCTGTTTCTGAATTCTTTTGTCAGAAATTTTGTTTTGTTCTCAAGGCGTTTATGT
The DNA here is from genome assembly GCA_007115705.1 of Dactylis glomerata. Classification (NCBI taxonomy): domain Eukaryota; kingdom Viridiplantae; phylum Streptophyta; class Magnoliopsida; order Poales; family Poaceae; genus Dactylis; species Dactylis glomerata. Next base: position 1,617,826 of record QXEO01001278.1, on the reverse strand, counting down.
TCTGTGTTTGGTGCGTTTACCGCAATTTTACTTGAAGACACGTAAACTCGAATAGGAGGAACTTTATCTTTATTTATACTTGTAATGTAAGATACATGGGGTGTCCCAAGAGATCCGGCAAGTGACCCATGTTCTGGATCTAGAGGGCATTGTCCTAGGATAGCTTGTGGCTTTTAATAGCCTTGTTTTTCTACTCTACTTTTGTGCACTTATCGCCTATGTTGCCGAAGTTTTTCCCTTGTCTTCTGCTGCTTCTCCTGGATCTGACGGCTGCACCCGCAGTTTCTTCACTTCTGGCTCTGTTGGATATCCTTCGAGTTGTTGTGCGGCTCCTGTAGTCGCGCTTTTTGCCTTGTCTTTGGGTTCTCCATAGTTGGCCATCATGCCAAAATTTTGGGCCATCTTGTGGAATTCCTTGTTGCATAGATCCGATAATTTGAAGCTTCCTTTCACCGTGATGATTCCGTTGGGTCCTAGCATTTTGAGTACCAGATATGTGTAGTGAGGAACTGCCATGAATTGCGAAAACGCGGGTCGCCCGAGGATCGCGTGATATTGTGATGGCCAGTCCATGACTTCAAAGTCGAGCTTTTCTCTTCTGTAGTTTTGGCGATTCCCGAAGCAAATGTTGAGTGCTATTCGACCTAGTGGATAGTTAGCACTCCCTGGGACGATTCCATGGAAAGAATAGTCTGTTGGTTTCAGGAACTCTAATAATATGTGCATTGCTCGGAGAGTTTTTGCGTATATAAGAATTTATTCCACTTCCTGCATCCATGAATACTCTGTCGATGTCGTATGTCCCAATTTGAGCTTTGAGTACCAGAGGCGCGTTTCCTGGCCGAGGCACTGTTATGGGGTGGTCGTCCCTGTTGAATTCTATGGGTTGTTCCAACCAGTGCAGATATTCCATTGTTGCTGGAGGCGATGTTACTGCTAAGCTAACTTGGTGAGTTATGCTCTTTTCCTCTTTTTTCGACTTTGGTACTGGTTGTATCATTGCTGTGATGTGCCCTTTGGATGGGACATATCCTCCGTCAGTGTCGTGCCCTTGATTTGGCTGTTCCTAACCTTGAGAGGCTCCATTATTTACTTGATGATCTTTTGTAGGTGCATTGTTGGTATTCCCATCGTATCCTTGTCTCTTTGCTTTGGCTTGTTTGTTTATGGCTGCCTCCTGGAGTTTCAAGAACGTTGTGCAATCTTTCATTGCGTGTCTGGACACTCGTTTTCCATCGATGAACGCGGAGTGTATATGGCATGGTCCGTTTAGCATATCCTCTGGTGATGGGTTGTATTCTCTGGGTTCTCTTGTCTGAAACCTTTTGCTGTAATCTTCTTTCCAGCTACTGCGGTATCCCGAATTTCTGCGGTCACTTCCTTGATAAGTACTGTCTTTGTATCCTGTAGCTACTTGACTATGGGAGCTGTGGTTGTCGTAGTTGCGGGATCTCCTCCTTTGACCGCCGTATCTGTTTCCTCTGTCGTCTTCCGGTGATCGTGTTTGTTTGTTATTGCATGCATCTTCGCCATCTGCAAATCTATTTGCTATGTCCATTAGATCGGACACTGTCTTTGGCCTGATCCTGCCCATTTCTTCGACTAAGTCTCCTCGCCGCAACCCCAGTGTGAAAGCATCTATTGCTCTTTCGTCCGAAACTTCGACTGCGGAATTTTTGATAATACTCCACCTTTGGATATACGATCTTAGTGTCTTGTTACGCTGCTGTACGTAGGCTTTGACTTCCTCTATCGATGTTGGCCGCTTGTATGTCGACTTGAAGTTGCTCGTGAACTGTTTTGTGAGTTCATCCCAGCTTCCAATTGTTCCTTTTTCTAATTTGCTCAACCATGACCTTGCTGCGCTGGTGAGGTGTAGTTGCAAGCTTTGCATTGTTGTTACCTTTGTTCCTCCTAATATTTTCACTGCTTGTAAGTAATCCGAGAGCCATGATTGGGGTTCCTGAGATCCATCGTACTTTTGTTGATCATGAGGTAATTTGAAACCCTTGGGTACTGGCGTGGTGCGAACCCTATGAGTAAAGCACGATGCCCCCATCTCTTTTTTGTCGTCTTCGTAGTCATATGCTTTGGTGGGGGTCCTGGATCTTCGGGTTCCTCCATGCTTCGGGCTTTTGTGCCGCCTTGGTGATGGTGTCCTAGATCGTTGGTTGCCGCTTCTGTGCCAAGGACTGTTGTGACGGTGTGGTGACCTTGATTTATGCGCTCCTTTGTTGCAATGTGCCTCCTCTTCTTTTGCTGTCAATTTATTGCCTACCATCCTTAGGCCTTGCAGTGCAGCTCGACGCATATGCTCTCTTGGGTCTCCTGGACTTGGCCGCGTGGTGTATAGATATGTTTGTGCTGCCACGAGCGCTGCTTCTGGCATCTTTGGTATGATGTTACCTTGCTCGTCGACCGATACCGATTATCGAACTTGCTGTTGAAGCTTGAGAAGACTGAATTGTCATCCTCATGAAGCTCTAGTCCTGTTTCCCAAGTGTCTATTGACTTGTCTGAAGTATCACCATGGCAGATCATGAGGTCTTTGAGTTGATATCGTAAGTCGAAATTTTCCATGTTTTTGTCGACTTCTGCGATTTTTCCCTCTGCGATTTCTGTTGCTACGAAGCTGACCGACGAATTTGCTTCGCTGGAAGAGCCCACTGATGATTCTGACATTGCAACTGTCTTGACTTCGCTTGCCGACGGATTCGACGAGACCGGATCTAAAAGGCGAATCGAACCTAAAGATCCGACGTGAAAGTTTAGGCTTCCGATTGTAAGGTCCATGTCTTGATCCATGCTCTCGAATATTGGAGTGAAATTTGGCAGGTGAGGCTAAAAATTGACGGTTCCGAACGATATCTGGTTTTTGTCGACTTCTGAATTGTTGTTGGCTAAAAGCAAAAAAGCCGTTGAATTCATGATTCCAACACCCAGAGTCCCCACGGTCGGCGCCAATTGACGAGGGTTAACTCAACAAATGTCCAATATGGAGGACTTAGGATCGGGGGAATAGGGTGTCGGATGAACTCGAAGGTAAACTCAGTCGAATAAGGTGCGTGTCGAAAATAAACGTGTGGTGAAGTTTGGCTTACTCTCAATCTGTCCCTCATCATCCTCTCCTGGCCCCTATATATAGGTGGCCAGGTCTCAAGGTACGGGAGGGGTCCGACACAGATTACATATCGATATACGACATGAACTCGTATCTCGACTAGGATTACACTTGGGCCTAGCTTAACGGGCCTCAGGGGTACTCAACTAACGGGCTCTATTATCTATACCCTTGTCACTCAGGGGCTACTGACAAGGGTATAGCTAATAGAGCCCGTTATCTTTGTACCCCTGAGGCCCGTTAAGATAGGCCCAGTCATAGGCATAGTCGAAATACGAGTTGATATCGTATACGGATATTGTAATATGTATTGAACCCGACCAGATCCTTGAGACCTGGCCACCTATATATAGGGGCCAGGAGAGGCTGGTCAGGGACTGCTTGAGATTGAGCCAATTGAATACCACGCTTATTCTCGATACACGCATAATCATGCCTTGTTTGACTGACCACTACCTTCGAGTTGATCCGACGCCCTCTTCCCCCGATCCTAGGTCCTTCATCTAGGACATTTGTTGAGTTAACCCTCGTCACCGCCATCACCGTTACATCTCGGCTATTGTCGCCGCCGTGGCAGCAAGGTTAGTCACGTAGAGATCTATAAGTAGCCCAGGAGGACCTCCATGTATTGGTTGTTCTTCACTGCCGCATCACAATCTCTCAATCTCTCCCTTTCCCCCATCATTTACCGAAGCATCTCACCGGAGTCCATCACGGTTTCGTCGACTGCGACCACCCTGAGCAACAAGCGGTGGTCTAGGAGGAGCGTATGGTCGTCCTCGTCATTCTGGCAAAGCCACACAGCAAGAGGAGCTTGGAGGAGATCGAATTTGTTTGGTCCCTTCCACAGCAGTTCGTGGGAATCCACGAAGTTGCGCCCATCTCCATCGACAGTCGACGTACCCGATCATATCATAGGCTTCAGAGTGAGTTTACTAGTCTCTGGAGCCCATTACCGCAGCATATCATGGTCTATAGCTGGTTTCCGCTTGAGGGCCGGACCATAGTTTCCAGAAATCCAGGTCGTCTGGGTCGAGGAACGGGGTCGAGGATCGACATACCAAGGAATGAGGTTCGACGAGGGGTATACATCTCCGATACGATAACTTGGGACGTGGGTCGAGATCCACTTAATTTTGGGTCGATGATCCCGGTTCGATGACATGGAGGCGAAGATCCTGCCATTTTTTTTGGGTAAAATGCCTATCTTTAAGTAAATGTTTTCGTTTTTTTAGGGGAGAGTAAATTTTTTCCTGATATTGAAAAATATCATAATTAAAAATATTAGACCCATAGGGGAGCGCCAGCCCACTAGGCCATAAGCCCACAAACAAAGTAGTCTGGCAGGTCGTGGTTGACTCCAATTGAACAAGCAACCGCATCTCATCTTCTTCCTTCGGAGGCCAGGAAGCACCAATGCCAATTCTTCCTCTCTGCCAATCTCTAGCTCAAGTCCAGCTGCTGATCGCCTCCCCGGGGTTCCACCTCGTAGTACTCCTTTTCGCGTGACAGCGGGCTGTGCACGCACAGCTGCTGCGCGCCGTGTCGCAGACAAGGTTAAGCGTCTCCATCACAGATGCACGCTACACCACCGCCATCACAGGCACGCGGGCAGACTACAGCGGGATACATATATGCTCGATCGGGACCCATGCTTTGCTGAGGAGGGCAGAGTACAGTAGGCATCAAATGGGATCGGGACCCAGCCGTCGAACTCGTCGACCCGTTGTCGTTCCCGACCCTCGATCCGGGTCGATCGACCCTGGGTCGAGGAACGAGGCTTCGACCCCGTTTCCTGCTACTATGGGCCGCCGGACCGCGCCGCCGCAGTAGTGTTTACCATCGCCATTTTCGGTGATCTTTTGGTCATCCTAGTAGCTCGTTAGGTTAGCCGTGCTGATGCGCGTCGAACTCACTCACTCTCGCCACTCCGGGAGCCAAAGTCTCGCGTCGCCATCGTCCTCCAGCGAGCTGACATCGTCTTACCGGCAATAATGTCACCTCCTAACCAGTCGGCAAGTTTGACTAAGTCCTTGCTTGCGTGGCAGATGACGTGTCCCTAGTCCCCACTTGCCAGTGTCCCAGGTTAGGTTAACTGTCGGTATAGAAAGGTATCTGTTTGTTAATTGAAATTCCAGAAATATTAGAAAGTTGGTAAATTCATATCTAATTCAATTTAAGTCAGAAAAATACAAGTAATATACCAAAATAACCACAAAAAAAGATCTATGTGTTTTTGCTATAATATCTTGTGCCTGTGCAGAATAAAGTTGCATGAAATTATGAAACATGTTTAAGTACTATTTTCAAATTTGAATTTGAACCAAATTTAGGAATCAAATAATCATCCCAAATTTAAAATAAATGTTCAAACATTTAAATAATGATATTGTAATTAATTGTTCCTTTTTTTCTAAAATGTTAATTTCAAGCTTTATTGTTAGGATTTTAAAAACCCTAAAACTATTTTTCTAAATAATTTTTAGGTGCTAAATTCAGGAAAAATCCTAAGTGAATCTTAATTTCTGATTTAGAATTATTTCTTAACTCTAAAACATTATTCACAATTGTTTCATTAAAAGTTAATTCAAAACTTTTAAGTCAATTTTAAATCATTTAAAATCTGACTTAAACCCTAAAAAACATTTTTCTTAAATACAAGTATTTAGGAAAAGTCTTAGATAAATGTTAACTTGTGTTCATAATTTGTAATCCATTAAGTGACAATTGTTTTATTTGGAGTGGGGAGGGTGGGGCACGGGATCTAGGGTTTCGCTCCCCCCCCCCCTGTCGCCTTGGAAGAGGCGACGAGAGGGAGCGGAGAGGGTTTCTCTTGACAATTCTTGACAACCACGAATCAATGAACCGTTTTTCATTGGTCCAACTCATGACACTTTCTCTCTCCTTTAAAAGCTATTTTAGTTTTTCTCTTTCCCTCTCACAATTTTCCCTCCTTTTTCACTTTTAGTGTTAAAGAGGTTGCCTCCTGCACAAGAGGCTGCCTCTTTAAAAGTACATCATTCAAAGCAAAGTTGAACCATCCGAACCTAACTAACCAGCGAGTAGCTCAGAGCTACGCACAAACCTACCACAGTGATGTCCGAAGACAGCCGCGGAAGAGCATGTACAAATCCCGGCGAAAGGGCCCTGACGATTGCAGTGGAACGATGACAGACTAATGGTCACTGTGAGAGTAAGTGATCTGTCATAACTAACCCTCAGAGCATCTCCACTTACCCCCTAAAGGCCCCCCCAAACGTCTTTAGGGGGCGCCAGCGCAAAAAATCCCGCCCAGCCATGTCTGCTGATACGTCAAAAACGTATCTATAATTTTTGATGCTCCATACTTGTTTTACACCAATTACTTTGAGTTTTGTTTACACTTCGTGGCATTTTTATGCATTTTCTGGAACTAACCTATTAACGAGATGCCACAGTGCCAATTCCTGTTTTCTGTTGTTTTTATGTTTCAGAAAAGTTACACAGGAAATATTCTCAGAATTAGACGAAACGGAAGCCGGAGTTCCTATTTACCTGAAAGGAAGACGGAGTCCAGAGGAGAGATGGAGCCGGACCAGGAGGCGGCCGCACCATAGGGTGGCGCGGGCCACCCCCTGGCCGTGCCACCAAGTGGTGTGGCCCCCTGGTCCACCCCCTGACATCGCCCTTCCGCCGATAAATTTCCTTCGTCGGGAAAACCCTAGGGGACCAAACACTTTTCCACGAAACATACTGTAAGCTGCCGCCGTCGTCCCAAGATCGGGAGGGTCCACAAGCTCTTCCTGGTACCCTGCTAGTGACTCCAAGAGGGAGTATTTATGTTCGATCGTGGGTTCATGCCTCTAGTAATCTGGGAGAGTGACAATAACTTCTAAGGTTGTAGATGTGCTGTTGCTACTAGGAAGAAAACAACAATCTTTTGTTCAAGGATATTTGTATTGTTTACATTACACACTTTGCTTAAGGCGATAATCTGTTGCTTGCAACTTAATACCCAAGGGTTGTTCGGATGATATCCTGTGGGTGGATTATTAGTCATAGATGCAGTTGGATTACAGTCTATGTATTATGTTGTAGTGCCCAAGTGAATCTCATAGTGATCTTCATGACATGTACATGCATTGTTATGCATTCTTTATTTTGTCAATTGCCCAACTATAAATTGTTTACCCAGCATGTTATTTATCTTTATGGAGAGACGCCTCTAGTGAACTGTGGTCCCCGGTCCATTCTTTTACATATATATTACCATCTACTGCAAGCACCGTTTACTTTCCGCAAGCATTATTTACTTACTGCAAACAAACATCTTTTTCCACACGATATGTTTAATCCTTTGTTTTCAGCAAACCAGTGAGATTGACAACCTCACTGCAAGTTGGGGCAAAGTATCTTGGTTGTGTTGTGTGCAGGTTCCATATTGCTGCTGGCGCCGGTAGTGCGTCCTGCCAAAAGCCAGTTAGCAACAACCTTCAGAAGTGGTTTCTTTCTCCTACTGGTCGATTAAACTTTGGTTTCATAACTGAGGGAAAACTTACTGCTATGCTCATCACACCTTCCTCTTGGGGTTCCCAACTGGTCCGTCAACATCGCACCATCAACAAGTTTTCTGGCGCCGTTGCCAGAGAGAAAGAGGATTTCTGCAAGGGGAGATCTCTGCTAAAACTCATGGGAGCAGTAATATATGTGGGAATAGGCACCATGAAGTTCACTTCCCCACTAGGCAATCATCATGATTTTCCTAAAGGTAAGAGCAAAGGTAAGAGAGGTAGACATAAGGCATCTAGTCTTAATGCTTCTTCGCTTGAAAATACTTGATTCTCACTTTCTGCGCCTAGCTCAAAGGCGTTAAAGAAAAACACTCTTGGGAGAAAACCCAATGTTTTCTTTTCAGTAATGTTTTCTTTTGTTGAGTCTTGGAAGTTGTTAGTATTGTAATGACCACTCCTTATCATTTTCATTTCTTTTTTGTGCCAAGAATAACCTCTAATTGGAGGAAGGTAAGATTTGGGGAAGTTGCTGTCTCAAAACAGATTTCTGCGCTTCACTGTAAAAAAATCGTAAAAATTCCCAGAACATCATTTTGATCTGCGATTTATTGTGCACATGCCCCAAGTTATTATCTAACTTTCAGTAGTTTCGCACTTTTCGATTTGAGCAATAGAAGATTTTCTAAAAAATGATCTTTACCAGCTGTTCTGTTTTGACAGATTTCTGCCACTATTTGCGTTTGCCTCTTGATCTCTTTCTTTTTTAGTTCTTTTGATCACGGAACTTTTGAGAGAAGTTGCTATAGTAGCTAATGTTTTAATTGGTGTTGTACTTGAGATGAAACTGAACTAAAAGTGGATTTACTATCTTGCATAAACTAATGTTGCTAATGAGAATTATGTAAAGTTTTGTATGAAGGAAGTTTTCAAGTGTAGGGAAAGGAGAATGATGAGATGAGATGAAGGATTGACAAAAGCTCAAGCTTGGGGATGCCCATGTAACCCTAAGAAATATCCAAGAAGTACAAGCATCAAAGCTTGGGGATGCCCCAAGGCACCCTCTTCTTCATCAACAAAAATATCAGGTCATCTTTTAAGACACTATATTTTTATTGCTTCATATGCTATCTGTTTTTCTTGGAGCGTCTTTATTTTTGCTTTCAGTTTTCTTTTGTTTTGTTTGCTGCAATAAATGGTTTGACCCCAACATATTTCTTTTGGAGAAGACACACTCCGTTTTCATTGCCTAGAACACTCTAGTTTTCACTTTTATCGTTCAACGAGTGTTCTCTTTTTCTAGTACTGCGTTTAGCTTTTTTTCTCCTTTATTTTTGTTCAGAACTTGTTAGTTCTTTGTAGCTAGGTGTGTTTAGACCTCTGGTCTTTGTTGATTTTCATCCTTGAGAGCTGCTTCAAATAGATTGATTGGTGTTGGAAAGAGTAAAATATTTCATGCTTATAGTGGTGCAAAAGGGAGCTTGTTTAGACTGTTGCTTCGACTTTAGCATGTCATGCTAGATATTATTTTGATTATATGCTTAGTAGTTATTGTTGTAGCATGACTTGTCTCAAATAACTGAGAGTGCTTAATGTGCCTTTGAAAGAATCAAGCGTTGTTTGTATCTTATAGAAGCATAATATTGTGGTATTCTCCTTTGATGCTTTATTTGGGTTGACTTGGCGCATGCTTACACCATGTTATGACTTTAAACCAGTCGCCTCAAGCCTCTATGATCATTTGGTTTTTGACTTGTGATATCACTTTATGCTTTGGTTAATAATGTTTTGTCGCTATGCATGATTATGGCCATTATTGCTCTCTTAGTTGGTCGCTCCCAGTCTTTTGCTAGCCTTCACCTATACTATGAGCTCCACTCGTGCATCCAACTCCCAAAAACCAAAGTTTTCCAATGTGTCCACCATATCTACCTATTAGCAATTTGCTATTCCAAGTATATCATCATGCTTTTATCTATCTTCCAAATTAAATTTTTTGTTATGAGAAAATTAGTTAGTAAAGTTCTCACAAACTTGATGGCATATTTACTTTCTTGAACTTAATAAACTTGACCATTGTCGCTCTCTTATGGCGATTATATGCTTGCAAGTTGTAAGTTGGGAGTTAGCTCAGCCATGCTGTCATGGGGCATGCTTTCAACATTGCACTTATTCCTATTTAGTTGATATCATGATCTTTTGTTTATGGATGCTTATCTGTGTGAAAGGAGTTGAAAACTTGTGAGTTCATGGAGTTTATATATGTGTTAGAGAAACACCTGGGCCGCTAATCTAAACCATACATCATTCATGGTGGAAATTTACAGCATACCCATAGTGGGCATTCGATGACGCATCTCAAAATAAAAAGCTATACCCAATGATAAATAAAAGAGATGACGAGGTGTTCATTGTCTGTTTGTCTTGTCATTTTGATGTGGGACAGTTTTCATATCATCGGGCAGGAGGTACCCCGTTGGCGTTCTCAATGATACATGTATGCTTACAATGACAAGAACTTACTTGGGACCTAAGTCGATTAGCATGGTTTAAGTACTTGTATTCAAGGGATATGAGATTTTTAACTTATGACTTGTCAAGCATATATCTCATATTTGCACTCACATTAACCTTAACCACTGAAGATGCCTATGATAGGGGCAATGAGAGCTCAAAGCTAATAAGTACCATAATTTTTTGAAGGTTTATAAAACTTGCAATCACTACTTCCCTCTGCGAAGGGCCTTTCTTTTACTTTGATGTTGAGTATTCATCTTCTAACTTTATGCACCGATTAAAAGAGCATAGTTGTCATTCTGAGTATAATGTGCATAGTCCCAAAATTTATTATTGATTGATTCAAGATTATGGTTTTGCTTGTTCTCAAATTATTTGTATCTAGTCACCCGCTTGAACTTTGAAGGTGTCCTATGCATTTATGTTTTGCTACTCCATGAGGGACAAGCTGAATACCACTTTGCTATGTTTTCTATATGCTCAAAACAAACAAACACCTTTCAATGCATTATTACTAATGATCTTTTGTTTGTGTTTCTTTTCATGTTGTAACATGGTTGCCAAGTTCTATTGTTAGAATTATATCTCTTATGCCTATATTTAGAGTACTTTGATCTCAGCATGCAATGCCTTACTTTAAGTTGATCAAGATTGTGTTGGTGAATGTCACCTCAAAAATTATTATTTTATTATCACTTACCTACTCGAGGACGAGCAGGAGTTAAGCTTGGGTATGCTTGATACGTCGCAAATGTATCTATAATTTTTGATGCTCCATGCTTGTTTAACACCAATTGCTTTGTATTTTGTTTACACTTCGTGGCATTTTTATGCATTTTCTGGAACTAACCTATTAACGAGATGCCACAATGTTAGTTCCTGTTTTCTGCTGGTTTTGTGTTTCAGAAAAGTTACACAGAAAATATTTTCGGAATTGGACGAAACGAAAGCCGAAGTTCCTATTTACCTGAAAGGAAGACGGAGTCCAGAGGAGAGACGGAGCCAGACCAGGAGGCGGCCGCACCATAGGGTGGCGCGGGTCACCCCCTGGCCACGCCACCAGGTGGTGTGGGCCCCTGGTCCACCCCCTGACATCGCCCTTCCGCCTATAAATTCCCTTTGTCGGAAAAACCCTCGAGGACCGAACACTTTTCCACGAAATATATTGTAAGCCGCCGCCGTCGTCGTCCCGAGATCGGGAGGGTCCAGAAGCTCTTCCCGGCACCCTACCGGAGAGGGGAATCATCACCGGAGGCCTTCTTCATCACCATGCCAGCCTCCGGAGTGATGCGTGAGTAGTCTACCTTGGACTATGGGTCCATAGCAGTAGCTAGATGGTTGTCTTCTCCTCCATGTGCTTCATGTCTAGATCTTGTGAGCTGCCTATCATAATCAAGATCATCGTTATGTAATTCTACAAGTTGTGTTTGTTGAGATCCGATGAATATTGAGTACTATGTCAAGTTGATTGTTGATTTATCATGTCTATGTTATTTATGATCTTGCATGCTCTCCGTTGCTAGTAGATATCTTGGCCGAGTAGATGCTAGTGACTCTAAGAGGGAGTATTTATGCTCGATAGTGGGTTCATGCCTCTAGTAATCTGGGAGAGTGACAATAACTTCTAAGATTGTAGATGTGTTGTTACTACTAGGGAGAAAACAACAATCTTTTGTTCAAGGACATTTGTATTGTTTACATTATACACTTTGCTTAAGACGATAATCTGTTGCTTGCAACTTAATACCCAAGGGTTGTTCGGATGATATCCTGCGGGTGAATTATTAGTCATAGATGCAGTTGGATTGCGGTCTATGTATTATGTTGTAATGCCCAAGTAAATCTCATAGTGATCTTCATGACATGTACATGCATTGTTATGCATTCTTTATTTTGTCAATTGATCAACTGTAATTTATTTACCCAGCATGTTATTTATCTTTATGGAGAGACACCTCTATTGAACTGTGGACCCCGGTCCATTTTTTTACATATATATTACCATCTACTACAAGCACCGTTTACTTTCCGCAAGCATTATTTACTTACTGCAAACAAACATCTTTTTCCACACGATATGTTTAATCCTTTGTTTTTAGCAAACCAGTGAGATTGACAACATCACTGCAAGTTGAGGCAAAGTATCTTGGTTGTGTTGTGTGCAGGTTCCACGTTGCTGCTGGCGCCGGTAGTGCGCCCTGCCAAAAGCCAGTTAGCAACAACCTTCAGAAGTGGTTTCTTTCTCCTACTGGTCGATTAAACTTTGATTTCATAACTGAGGGAAAACTTACTGTTGTGCTCATCACACCTTCCTCTTGGGGTTCCCAATTGGTCCGTCAACACCGCACCATCATCCCCCAAACCAAAATTCCATCAGGCACGATACATATTTTCATCCGACGCGCCCGATCCAAACCCTGTTCACGGGGGGCGAGCGGGGGCGCCGGCTGGACTCGTGACTCGCCGCGTGGCCCATTGTCAGCGACTGCCTGCCGCTTCGTTGTCACTACTCGCCTCGTCTCCCGCGCCGAGTAATGGCGCTGCAAACGGCAGCAGCTTTGCAGCGGCGCAGCGAGCTGTCGCGCCAGAGCACGCATCGACGTGAAATGAATGCCATCTCGCCGCTTTCCACCCCTTCTCCTTCGTTTTCCCGACCGCTTCCGGCTATAAATTGCTCGTCGCCTCGCCGCTGGGTTCACACCCTCCAACCGCCGGTAGAAATGCCTCGCCGCCTCTTCACAACCTACATCATGCTCCCTCGTGGTGGTTCCGGCGCGCCACCACCACCACCGCCCCCACCTCCACCGTCGTCGCCGCCGCAGGAGCCAGCTCTGTCGCAGGGCGATGAGGACTCTGACGAGGAGTTCCTTGCCCAGCTGCCGACGGACGCGGAGGCAGAGGAGGCCGCCATGGAACAGAGGGTGATCCTCGCGTCGTTCGAGACGCAGCGCCGCGACCAGTCGGCGCAGGAGCTCATGGCCACCGAGAGGAGGGCGGCAGCGGCTAGGCTGGCAAAGGAGCATGTTGCCGCCCGCGCCGACGCTCATCGCCACAACATCGAAGCGGCGAGGGCTGGCGGCGGCTGAGCAATGCATCGCCCAGGCGGACGTGGCCGGAGGCCTCGCGGCGGTGGCGGTGGAGCGCCAGCGACGCGAGCATCAGTACCCCTCCCATCCTTCGACGCATCGGCCCAGCGAGAGGAGGAGTGCCGCACCTTCACCTCCTTCCTCGAGGACGCCGAGCGCCGCCGTCGCGAGTGCTTGCCGAAGGAGAGCCGTCGCTGCCGCGGGATGGTTTCCCGCCGCCGATCCGATGACGGTGCTGGGCCGTCTAACGCTCCACCGCCACCACCATCAGGCGCATCGGGAGCCGACGCCGCCATCGGGGAGTCCGATGAAGACGTCTTCTTTTAGTTTTATTTTATTATATTTCGCCATATTATATAAAAACCATCTATATTTCAATAAAATCTATGTAGTTTACCAAATTTTGCCTAGTTTCAAATTTGGGATGAAGGCACGGCTGGGAAACCGTCGCCCCCCCCCCCCCCCCCCCCCCCCCCCCCCCCCCCCTGCTGTGCTGATACTCATCACGAGTTGGACAAAAGGGACTACAAGCCGCTTCCTCGAGGCTCCAGCTATGGTGTCTCGGCCACTACCAGCAAGGTCAGGCTCCACTGCATATGAGCCATTCTAAGCATAACATCGGGCATCTTTATTTGTCAGCGTCTGCTGCGCACCAGAGACTGAATACACCATTTGTCAGGATATTTCTCATCAGTTGATACAGAAAGAGGAGCATTGCAACTGCATACATCTGGGATGCATTTCCGCCAACAGGCAACAGGCACAGAATAATAAGGGAACAACAAGACAAAAGTGAGGCCAAACAAGTGAGCACCATAAAACAAGCGGAGAAGATGGCTGGGGACAAAGAGGAAGAAAACCCTCTGTTGTTCTTCAGAAGCACCTTCCTCGTTGATATTTCCAGTCATTTTCCCAAGTCAATGGCCCTTGCTGCCGCTTACCCTACACCTACAGGACAGCATTGGAGGTTTGATAATCAGTCACAGTGTGCATTCAAACATCACCCTGTATGAATTTACAATACCCCGCTTAACGGAATATGGACAATGTAACCCTATGAATGGCATTTAAAGGGATATGCAATGTCTACATAGATGGCTACCTTCAATCACAAGAACAACAAGAATTAGACAATACTCCCTCCGTTCCCTAATATAAGATGTTATTACAGCCAATATAGGTTGTAATTGGTTGTGTACATCTTATATTACGGGACAGAGGGAGTATTATATTAGCTTTCCTTACTAGCTGAATCTGCATAAATTTGGAAAGAGTCCAATTGAACAAAAGCCAAGTCAAAGAAATATGGAACAAAAAAAGAATCGGAGCAAATCTAGAGTAACGGAACAAAGAGGATGGCGCCAAAAGCATTATTTTGCTCACATGAAAAGAACCTGAGGTATAGCAGACAACTACAGGACAAGTACGGGTCCTGATAGTGGCGTTGCGTGAGAGCAAACAAGCAAACCCAGGTTCAATAGTTGGAACAGTCAGGTGGAGAAATCATATTTGTCTTACAAAATGAAGAAACAAAATTGCAACCGAATCTAATTCAGGAAATATCTTGCTTGCAGTTAGCAGACTACCCCCATTGAGTTCAAGCCACATGTCATGCCCAACTGCCGCTTGCTGATTCTAAAAAATCAGTAAGCTTTGCATGTACACTACTGCACATAGTAATCCTTAATTGCTACTACTAATTCTTTATATACTAACACAACAAAGAAAAGTAAGCTATAGATTACACTAACCATAAACAACAGAGCAACCGACATGCTACTGGTGTGCAGAAACTCGAATAAAATTCCACAGCAGCCATTTAGTCATATTGCATGGAAGGGCTGAAAGACCTCCCTTAGAATACAAAATGAGAAATTCACTAAACCCAGAGAGTGCCAGTGTTCCAGTCACCTGGCCTAACCTAAGGCATGAACACAACTTTTGAAATAGCATACTTAATAAGGAAGTTATTTAGGGTTTGAAGTTCTATCAAAATAGACGAACAATGGTTGGAATGTACTGCATATACTAATATTAATCCAGGGAATGCAGGAGTTCAAGAAAATCCAGAGCAAATATACGATGAAGTTTCCTGAGACAAACTGGTGAGAACACAGAGAATGAGCCAGCTAAGAAACAATTTTTTTACCTTTGCAATCAAAGTGCTCGTATAACTTCTTATGGTGAACAAGGCGGCTGATATCCATTTAAGCTCACAATATTGTTTGTTTATCTTTTGTCTTTCTTGTACAGTACACAGATGATAATATTTTTCCGCAAAAGTTTGTACATGGATCCAAATTAATATTTTATAGTAACATGAATATTTTGAGAAAGATATCAGCCATCTTATGTGTAGTTCTGATTGCCATTTAAAGAGATATGCAATGTCTACATACATGAGTGCCATTTATAGTCAGAGTGTGCTTGCAAACATCACTTTGTATGAGTTCACAATACCCCGCTTAACGCCTTAACGGAATATGGACAATGTATCCTTCATTATTTGTATGAGCCATGAGAATAACAAGAAGTCAAGAACTGAGCAATACTTCCCTTCGTCCCCTAACATTTTATAGTTAACATGAATATTTTTAGAAAAATATCAGCCATCTTATATTATGGGACAGATGGAGTATTATATTAGCTTTCCTTACTAGCTGAATCTGCATAAATTCGGAAAGACTGCAGTTGAACAAAGCCAAGTCAAAGAAATGTGGAATAAAAAGCACCAGAGCAAATCCAGAGTAACAGAAGAAAGAGGATAGCGCCAAAACCATTATTTTCCTCACATAAGAAGGACCAGAGGTGTAGCAGACAACTACAGGACAAGTACGAGTCCTGATAGTGGCATTGCGTGAGAGCGAACAAGCAAACCCAGGTTCAATTGTTGGAACAGTAGGTGGAGAAATCACATTTGTCTTACAAAATGAAGAAACAAAAAGACAACCGAATCTAATTCAGGAAATATCTTGCTTGCAGTTAGCAGACTACCTCCATTGAGTTCAAGCCACGTGTAATGCCAAACTGCCGCTTGCTGTTTCTAAAAAATCAGTAAGTTTTGCATGTACACCACTGCACATAGTAACCCTTAATTGCTACTCTAGTTCTTTATGTACTAACACAATAGAGAAAGGTAAGCTATTGATTACATTAACCATAAACAACAGAGCACCCAGTATGTTACTGGTGTGCAGAAACTCAAATAAAATTCTACAGCGGCCATTTAGTCATATTGCATGCAAAGGGCTGAAAGACCTCCCTTGGAATTTAAGAAGAGAAATTCACTAAACCCACGGAGTGCCAGTATGCCACTCACCTGGCCTAACCTAAGGCCTGAACATGAACACTTTTGAAATAGCATACTTATTAAGGAAGTTATTTAGGGTTTAAAGTTCTATCCAAATAGACGAACAATGGTTGGAGTCCACGCATACAGGAGTTCAAGAACAACCAGAGCAAATATCCGATGAAGTTCCATAAGACAAACTGGTTAGAACAGAAAACCAGAGGAATGAGCCAGCTAAGAAACACATTTTTCCCCTTGCAATCAAAGTGCCCATCTAACTTCTTGTGGTGAACAATGAGGCTGATATCCAGCTAATCTCACCATATCTTTTATTCATATTTTATATTTTTTGTACAGTGCACATATGATCATATTTTCGCAAAGCAGAAGTTCTTACATGAATCTAAATTAACATTTTGTACTAATATGAATATTATGAGAAGAAATACAAAACTGTAAGTGTAGAAAATCAAGAAAGGATGTATATGAACATAAGCTCAAATTACACTTCATTAAACTCTCCCATCCCCAAAATATCTAAAAAAAAAGATACTTTTAGCTAATTCTTAGTTGTCTGGTATTTTATTAAATCGCAAGTAACCTCAAACTGCATACTATTACTTAAATTACATGTGATACAAGAACATCTTACATACTAGAGTTCAGTTGCATGAATCAAGTTTACGGTCTATGTTTTTGGGTATTGTAACCTGGAATACATATTAGCATTTTGCATTATTTGTATCTTCTTGCACTAATTAATTTCAGATACTGTAAGCTCTAATTTTACAACAAAAAGGGCATGAAGATAAAGCTCTTACCCCAAACAGTACTTGGTACAGTGCTATTGCCCAGCTTCTGCAGGTCCAGGCCAGCTAGTGCCACCAGCAAGTTCAGCACCATCTCTGAGCTCCTCCATCCACTCCTCGAAGAACTCCGGATCAAACCTACCTTCATCGCCATCCTCCTGGTCACAGTTCCCTTCTATTCCTTCTTCATCCATTATATCAAGGGGTGCCTCTGTAGGAGCTCCCACTGCATCCTTGTTCGGCGCGGAGATTGCTGGCCTATGACCTTCAAAGAGTGCGAGATGGCCAAACAGCTTGTCCTTGCGGGAGAAGGTGGTGCCGCAGGAGCAGCGCCACTGTGCCTCCTCACCGCAGTGCCGAAGGTGGCTGCGGAGATCAGCAAGAACAGCAAAACGCTTCTTACCACCGCAGCGCTCGCAAGCATAGAGCTTGGGGCAGTGGCTGCGGCGGAAGTGGTTGCGCGCGCAGACGGCGGACTTGAGTGGCCGGAAGCGGCGGTGCACACGGTTCCGGTTGCACCCCGTGAACGGGCACGAGAATCGCACATCGCGGCCGGCGGCTGGCTTCACCTGGCCGGGCCGGGAGAGGGCGTCAAGGGTCTTGAATTGGTCGCCGTGCGCGCGCATGTGCATCCTGAGGTTGGCGTCGCGGCGGAAGCCCTTGCCGCAGATATTGCAGAAGTGGACATGCTCCGCGAGCAGCTCGTCGGCGTCGAGCTCCACGACATCGTAGCTGTCATCGCCCTTGATGGCTTCTTGAGGGTGCCCTTGGGCGGAGGACGCTGCGGCGGTAAGCTCTTGGATAGGAGCAGGAGGTGGAGATGGGGCGGGAAAGGGGAGGGAGGAAGAAAGGAGGGAGGCGGCGTTGAGGACTACGAGGTGGGCGGCGGATGAGATCTCGGAGGAGACGGACTGGATATCGGAGGGGGAGAGGGGCTGCGATTCGCCTGAGATGGAGGCGGCGAGGAGGCGCCGGACGGCGGCCATGCGGTCCCCGAGGGCAGCAAGCCGTTGGAGAGCGGCGCGGGGGTCTCCATCTCCTCCTCCAGCTCCGGCACTGCCAAGGGCGCCGGCGAGTATGGCCTGCAGCGGTGCCGCGCTAGCCGATGGCGCGCCGGCGCAGCCGCCGGCAGCAAGATGCTTGCTTGTGGAGTCCATCCGGCGACCAGCGGTGGTGCCCAACTTCGATTTCGCCGACGACCTAGCTGGATGATTTCGAGGTTTGGCGATTTCTCTTGCGTACAGGTCAATTCGACGTGTTGAAATTTGCGTTGGCCCAAACAGCACACTTTTCGGTTTCCCCTTTTCTATCACGATGAAGAGGGCTGCATAAAAAATGTGAATAAAGTCAGTCCAGTTATGTCCCCTTGACTCTGCTCAGTTTTTGTATGAGTTGCCATCTCCGTGTTGACATTTTCATTTATCTATTCTCCCACATTATTTTTTTCATGCAATAATTCACTACTAGTATATGTGAGACAATTCTAGCAGATTTAAGGTCCGAAAATACAAGGAAAACACACTCTAGAAGAGTCTTTAAAACAGTCAATTCTTTATGATTTTTATGAATCTTCACTAACACTAACCAATAAACTGGAATAGGAGGTACTCCCTCCGATCGGAAATAACTGTCGGGCACTTAGTACTAAGCTAGTATAAAATTGTTGACAGTTATTTCCGATCGGAGGGAGTAGTATATAGGTTCACAAACAAGATCAAGTGACATACCCATTGATAACGAGTGGACGCATGAAAAAATAGAGGGTGGACGCATCTCAAAAAAATTACGTGTTTTCCAAAGAAAACCTAACTAGGCCAAATTTTGAACAACAAATTAGAGATAGTAGTAAAAAAATCTCAAATTCGGGGTGGGCCACGCAACCCACCCTCTGCGTCCGCCCTTCATTGATACATACCAATGGTTATGTTTAAGGAAAAAATAAAGAACTCCTACTCCTGACTACATAGGGGAAATCATCACATGTTTGTCTCTAGAATATATTTCCAACAATATATCACTTACACAAGAGTCAATCACCTTGTGTGTGTGTGTCATACTTGAACCACGAGCTAATGGATTAGTTATATTTAGATCAGTGTTTACTTTGTCCTAATACCGCAGTTCTTAACGGTTTAATCATATCATATGATATCACTTAGGTATGTGTTTGGATTTCTTGCAAATTAGAGATCAAGCGGGTTGGGCATGCCCCAAACGATATCAAGTTCAAACTTAAACTTTTTCACCCAAATACCCTCCTTCCCGGCTTCTCAAACCATAATGTGTGCTTGACCCTCATTTTAGATTGCGATAAAAAATCAACCTCATCGGTTTGGAAGCTTGCTTAAGTGTGGCATCATACAACGAGTTCTTCCTCACCTCGTAAACTAGGAAATATCGTAAATCATTCCAAAGTCCCCAAACATATCGTTAATTGTTGTTCACTGACACTCATCGGGATCTGCTAGGCATTATTCTTAACAAGACTTTGCGCCGCACAACTTTTGATGGGCGAGATCACTGACTACAATCTGACTGCTTCAGTTGTTGGGGTGCACCGTAATGCTATGGTATGTAATTGGCCATAAATTATTTTAGATTAATAAATTGAATATAGGACACAAGTTTCTTGCTTAGAAATATTGTTACGAGGCACAATATTTAACTGGGAACAAGTGGACTACATGGGTGCACTTATGCAAGTGTTTAATGGTGATTAATCCAGTTGATGAGCCAGATAATTTTGTATGTAAACTTACAACTATAAGGGAATTCATTGTATGCTGGTCAAATGAATGGACATACTAGATACCTCCAAAAATACTTGTGAAAACTAAAAGTCGCATTTAAAATATTTTTCATGTGGTTCCTTAATAGGAAAGTACTCTCACAAAAGATAATCTTAGCAAAGAAATTGAAGTGGAAGTAAGAAATGTTTCTTTTGCAATTCTGAAGAGATTGTAGAAAATTTATTTCTTTCACGCCATTTTGGTCATCTAGTTTGAACAATATAGCCAATATGATTGGTAATTGGCTCAATGGTATTGAGACGAAAACCAAAGCTAGATAGGCATAGGTGTTTCTGCTTTATGCTGGTCAATATGAAAGTGTCGTAATAAAATTATTTTTAACAAGACTGGAACTTGAACTTTTTTGCAGGTTATCTACTTGGCTATGCCCAGATTTATGGTAACTGGATCTACCGGGTGCTGATGGTTGCTCAAGATATCTTTAGTCAGGCTGCACGGGACGTATATAGCCGATACAGGTGGCTGTTTAATAGAAGACTAGAATGTTAAGTCGGAGGAGCTGTTGTGTTTTGAGTCTCTCTGGATAGCTCATTTTTGTGTCCACCCTTTATGATCTGTGATGTGTAAAACTGAGTTGTAATCTGTAACATAAACTTTTAAATACTTTTTTTTGCGGGGCATAACTTTTAAATAATCTGTAACATAAACTTTTAAATAAGTTAACAAAGGCTCGTATGCATTATTCTGATGCCGAGGCTTCCCCTATTTTATATTTATATTTAGAAAAAAATAACAAAAAGGTGACAGCATTTGGTCCACTCGGGGCTGGAATCTGCATTCGTTTTCCCACGTCCTGACGTTCGGATAAAAGTTTATTGGGCCGTACTGGAGTTCTTTTTCTGTTGGTACGAAGGCCTAGTGGACCTCACCGGGCCTTAGTTCAAGGTCTTGCTTACACGGACGAGAATTGCAACTTCTCTCCTTTGAGAGAGAAATTCCAAGAACTTGAGGAAACGTGAAATGTGCCATTAACTCATACGCATACTCTTACGCATTAGCTCATTGCCTCATTATAAGTGGCGGCGCTACGCTGTGTATGTGTCTATGTGACGTCAAGCGTCATCACTTGGTTTAGTATCTGTACCAATAAAACGGCGATGCGACGTCCGTTGGTACGTACGTCATGGTCATTTTGCGTTTTTGTCCTCCATAAAGGGTAAATCAACCTGCAATCTCTTTGTGCACGCCTAGCAGGCATAGACCGCTATTAGGACAGACGACGCCGAGCCACCACCGGACGCGATTGGAGTAGGTTCGGCCTGATCCCCGTAGAGGAGCGGAGGAGCCTCCGCTGGACTGATCGCCTAGCCACAAGTGGGCACCAGGCAGCCCGAGGAGACAGACTCAATTGGGATCAGTTGGGGCTCAGGACGGATCGGGGCGCGGACTGAGAACCAGAGAGAGAGAAACCCCGAGAGGTAATGAGGGAGAAGGGAAGAGCTGTCTGCTACCGGCGAAGGGGAACAAGACGCCGGTCGGACATGGATGCCGCCTCCACGAACGGGCAGGCAAAGCAACACGCGTCTCACACAACTGAGTTTTCTCTTTTTCTTTCAAGTATGGTCCTGTTCTCTTTTTCTTTCCATGTGTGTTTGAAATAAGTGACGAAAGCCATAGCGATGTGATACATACATCAACCTGAAATAGCCAAACATGATTGCTATGTTCTGAATCGTGTGTTGGTGAAGCATTGAATTGAATTTTCAATCTTCATAACACTTTCATGTGTGAATCATTGAACTGTCATCTGTGTGTTTATGAATCACTGAATTGAATTTGGGAGTTTCAGAAATGGTCAACGCAGTGGTACATTCCAAAAAATACATCAGAATTTGAACGCTTGGTGCAGTGTCAACACACATAAAAATAAAAATCGAATGCATGTTTGTGTAGTGTCAGTATTAGCACTTAACATTATGAACTTAAACAGGTTCATCTTATTGCTCACTGTGTTGAAGGGAAGAGAGTTATAAAAGGGAGGTTTACAAGGCATGTGCGTAATTCTTACTGCCGCGGGACTACCATCACCGCCTCGAGCTGAGCGATGCTAGGTCGGCTCCGCCTCAGACTGAAGCGCTGGGAGCAGCCGGCACGTGGGCCTATGCTGGTTCTAGATAGGCCGAGAGGAACGAAACGTGGTAGGCAGCGATGTGGATAATGGTGCTCGTAGCGTAGTCTGCTCTGGCTCAAGGAGAGCCATGCTCGCTCCATATGAACTCGGCACCCGCGCGATGGAAATGTTAAGAGTAATTAACCCAAGTGGTTAATTAGGGGAATCCCCGCATTCCCACATGTGTGTGCGGTTGTCATTTTGTCAATCGCCTACGGTTGCTCCTCTCTATCCACCCCTTCGCTAACAGCCGTGTCTCTTGGATGCATCTCTTCTTATTGTATATATACATGAACATCATCAATAAAGAACACACTTGAATCATTCTATTCGTTGTCTCTCGCTTTGTCTCTTATTACTTTTAATACGTTATCAGCACGCTCTGCCGAGAGCAAATTCCTACGATAGCCGGAATAAAAAGATTGAGAGCATGCTCCGCATCCGAGCGAATTGGAGACTACAGAGGAACAACATCCACAGATAGCAAGACTAGGCAAAATCGGTAAGACAATTTGCCTGGAACCGTCCTGTCGTTGTTCTTCTACTCCTTCACGAAGACAAAAGAACAGAGGAAAGGAAAGGTACGGAGATGATGCTTCACCCTGTCAATTCTTTCTTCTGTTCACCGGTGGCCATGCCATCTTTGTCGTCGTCTGCACGACGAGCCCGGCGCGGATCTTCCACGGCGACCTGCAGAGCAGAGTGCGGCGGCGCCCTCTAGCGCGGCTCCGTTTCCATGGCGGCGGCCTCGTCTCCGTCGTTGACGGCGCCCGCACGCCGCGCGGCTTCCTGGCGTGGCTCCCTTCGGCCTGCGGCGGCCGGCTCCTCACGAGCCATCGCGACGCCTGCACTCTGTAGAATTCGACGCGATGGCGCCCTCGACCGGTTTCACCGGTGGCATGCGTTGCGCGCGTCCTCGATCTCCGGCGGCTGCGCACGCGGGCGCACGGCCTCGCTCGCGTGACGAGAGTCCGGCAGCTCTCAGGCTCGCGGACGGCGTTGTGCCAGGCTCCCGTATCCCAGGTGACTCCTCCGACGAGGACTTCCATGGTGAAGGGCGCCGATGCGGCGGCAATGGCGCATGCTGGTGAAGGCGCTGCGTTGACCGCCATGAACGGGATTGGGAATTGGGGATAGACGATGCTGTGAAATATCTGATCGCTCCCTTGCCTTATCGTCTGGTACACGTACAGGCTAGTACTCTATGGGCTGCTCAACGTGGCCCATAGCCATGTGGTTGAGCCATCCGGTTCATGCTAAATTGCAATACATTTATGTATTTCAGTTATTTAGCATATCAACTTTCTAACAGGAGTTCTAGCAGTAGATTAAATCCTGCTTTAGACCCTGTTAAATTCAGTGCTTTTATCTAGTACTGTATTTCTGTTGAGTACATCGTATTCCAGAACATATGTCTGATGTAATATATTTCTATGTTTTTCGACATGTTGAGATAATTACATCCCTTATTTGCAATTGAGATTTTTAATATCTTGCAAATAAAATCAATTCATCATCTTAATTGAGCCTTCGGCTTAATACGAGCATGAGTTGATATGTAAAATTCTAAGTGAGTATTTCAAGTTGATGTTTGGGATCAAAGGTAGTGCTCGGATCTACTGCATGCATTGCAGATTATCTCTGCTACCGTGATTACTTATGAAGTGATCTCCCATACATTTTAATTAAATCATGACATAAGGTACTAGAAACATGAGTATCTACTGATTTCATCATATTATACTCTCTAGTGCTGAGAGATGGACCCTGAAATTCTTTTTGGGGAGTATCTACAATGTGTCATGCTTAACAACTTGAAGTCCACACTAATGGTTTCAAGCCCACTTCTTGAAATTACCATGAATTTTGCATTGTTTATTACAACATAACCATGATGGTTTTTGATTTACCATGCGTAAATTAATAATCTCTGGTTTACCCATGTAGGTAACTGATGGCTGGAAAAGAGTTCGATCCACTCGAGCTCGATGGCCGCAACTACCCTACTTGGGCCATGGACATCAAGATCGCTCTTGCATCCCGTGGATTAGTGCGTGCAATCCAGAATCCGGAGGACCCCCTTCCGGCTGGAGTCATGCCACTAAGAGATGAGCAGAAATATTCGGCCTTATACATCATAAGGCACCATATTCACCAAGATCTTAAGTCTGAGTATTTGGAGGAGGAATCCCCATTTACTTTGTTTCAGGCCCTTAAAACGAGGTATGAACAGCAGAAGGCAGTTGTCTTGCCTGAAGCACTACATGATTGGACACATCTTCGACTCCAGGACTTCAGGTCCATTGCAGAGTACAATCATGAGGTTTATAAGATAAGTTCTAAATTGCGTTTTTGCGGGAAGGAACCTACTGATGCGGAAAAGATAGAGAAGACTTTGTCTACTATGCTCCCATCTGAAAGGCTCCTCCAGCAGCAATACCGTGCTCGCGACTACCAAGTCTATTCTGACCTCATTCATATCCTACTTCAGGCTGAAAAGCATGATGATCTACTCGCTAAGAATGGCTCTCAGCGCCCGGTTGGTTCCCAACCTCTCCCTGAAGTTCATATGAATGTTGCGAATGGACATAATTTTGATGGTGCTTCTCAAGGCAACTCATCGAAATTCAATGGTAAGCGAAAGCGCAAGCGGAACAAGAAGCCTAGAAACTCAGACTGTGGGTACAGCACCACAAAGCCTAAGTTTGAAAAAACTAAGCTTTGTGATAGGTGTGGATGCTACACGCATCCTACTAACAAGTGCAAGACCCCGAAGCATCTGGCCATTCTCTACCAGCAATCCCAAGGATGCAAAGGACCTCAAGGGAAAAGGTTTGAAGCCAACTTCAACCTTCATCCGGATGACACCGATGGAGCTGGTTGCTCGCAAGAAGTTCCTTCGGGACCTAGCAGCACTACGACCCTCCAGAAGTCAGAGGACCCTATGGGCACGGAGAACATGATGGTTGAGTACGCCTCAACGGACATGTTTGGAGACTTTGACTAGCTAGTCCCATTATCTCCTTAGTGATTGCTTTATGTATCTATGTCCATATGTGAAGTTGTATTAGAACATAAGTATTGTTGTCATGTATATTGTATCAGCACTTTGATATAATAAGATTGTATGAGTTCTATATATCCGAGAAAGATTTTTCAATCCTGGAAATCCTTTAACTCGATATATAGATTTCTACGGGAAGCAATCCGATGGATGAGGAACAAGTATTTAAAAAAGTACACTCTCCATCGTTTGGATTGTACTACACGTGCATCCAACCCGTAGCACATGTTGCATATAAAGCAATTCTATTGGTCACGACTTGCTCGAGTTCAAATTCCCTCACTAGAATGTGTGTGCACCTCGTGCGCCACTACTGGGAAGCCAATTTTGAGGCCTTCGCACCTCAACATACAAGATGAACCACTTCAGTTCCTTGAACTCATTCAGCGGGACATTTGGGTTCATCCAACCATTGTGTGGACCATATTAGGTATTTTCATGGTATTCATTGACGCATCTACATGATGGTCACACGTGTGCCTTATGTCCACACGAAACCATGCATTTACCATGATAATGAGGGAAGTAATAAAGTTACAGGCCCATTATCTTGAAAGTCGAATTTTATCAATTCGCATGGACAATGATGCAGAATTCTCCTCATGTGGCTTCAATTATATGCATGGCCTTGAGGATTGAAGTTCAGCACTATATCCCATATGTGTCCATACTTAAAATGGTTTGGCTAGACCCATTATCAAGAGGATCAACTCATTGTAAGACCTTTGTTAATGAATTGCAATTACCAACTTGACGTTGGAGTCATTCAGCTTTACACACTGTTCAATGACTAACTGCATATCGCAGTACTCCTCCTCTGCATTTGATACGTGGAAATCCTCCGAGCATTTCCCATCTGCGTAAGTTCAGATGCGCTTCACGCGTATCGATCTCACCACCGCGGCGTACATCATTGGGCCCACAGACTAAGGATCTATGTGGGGTACAGATCTCCGTCGATCAACACGTACCTTGAAACCCTCATTGGGGATTCATAGCCTAGTATGCTAATTGCTTATAAAGGATGGATTATTTCCAGGCATTAGGGGGAGATTTTATGTACCACAAATAATGCCAGGAAATCAACAGGGACTCCACGTCCCACATTATATCCACATATTCAAGAATTTGGACTACGTCCAGAATTCACATATTTGCAACACATTGCAAATAACCTGCCAGATTCATTTACTGATCTCAAAGGTATTACAAAATCCTTTAGTCCGGCTAGAAATGCGCCCGAAAGAGTGGAGGTACCAATAAAAACCACTCAACTCCCCGTACCTGAAAAGAGGGGGAGTAGTACGGCCTCTAACCAGGATCTAGCTTCCTGCAAGCAACAAAGGAAATCGAGGATATATCCTCTAAATCAGTAAATGCAAGTCAACCTTGTGTTGATAAACACCTTATGGGTAGTATACACCCAGTGGAAGGGAAACCTCCACAACCCCAGCTTCAGCTTGCTCACACTGGCTGGGACATCGGAACAC
This sequence comes from Dactylis glomerata, assembly GCA_007115705.1. NCBI lineage: Eukaryota > Viridiplantae > Streptophyta > Magnoliopsida > Poales > Poaceae > Dactylis > Dactylis glomerata. The sequence continues at coordinate 1,591,043 of QXEO01001278.1, read as the reverse complement.
CTGGACTCACGCGTATTGGGAAATCACGAAGAGTCATCATAGGTGCATGAGATTTCCTCCTACAATATTGATTCTGGAGAATCATAACAAAAGTCTACAATTGTCGACAAACATTTCTCTTGTATGATTGCATACATCCTTCAAAGTATTCAGATCCAAAGACCATGGCCATGGCAGAGTGTAAACCACTCGCTCGGACTGAAACAAGCAAAGGATGCAATCCAAGCAGAATTAGCCTCGCTCTTCCAATTGAATTCCCTACGGGAATCAATATGTTTTCTTCTAAAGAACAACAAGGTGGTGAGAAAGCAGGGCTTGTAGCATAAGGTCGGGTTTCCGCAGAGATCCGAGACCTACTCTCCAGACAGGATTGGAATCATCAAAATTTTCCGATAATTATATCATTGGCAGTGCAAAATCATCTATCTATGCAGTTGATAGATGTAGTGACTACATGTCATGTGGATCACTAGATTTGGACATGTATGGTTCCCGATGGAATCTCTATCCGAATCGAAATGTAAATGCAACATGCATTGTGTAAAATCAATGAGTCATTACATGGCTTATTGTTGTTGGTATATTTTGGTACAACCGACATAGTGAGTTCCTTATGCACAAGGATTACTCCTACAATGATGATTACCCATGCGTGTTTGTCATACCTAAGGATACTCCTGCAAATGACAAAGCACGTGATCATCTAAAAGACGGAATTTGAGATGAAGGATTTGGTTAAACCCAAATAGTGTCTGATACTACAAGTCGGGCTACTTCACTCAAGTATTATGGTACACCAAGCTGCCTATATTATAAATATTGGAGAAACCTAGAATGGACAAGTCATATCCATCTCCCATTCCGGTTGTTCGATCTCTTGACATAGAGAAAGATTCACTCAAACCACGGGATGGTGTACAAGAGATGTTGGGACTTGAAGTTCCGTATCTCAATGCCATTGGACCCACCAACAAACTGGTTGGGAATCAAGAATATCTTTCGATATCTCCAAGGCACCACACATTACTTGACCTATTCTGGTAATTTCGGAGAAATCTGAACTCCAATATCATCAGGATACACTGGTGTTGGCTACTTGAATGATCCTCACAATGTGTACCTGCATGGTAGAAGTGTCACTCCATTGATATCTTCGAAACAGACTTCGGTGACTACACCTACCAATCATTCTGGAATACAAAGCCATGTTACACGTGTAGCTTTACAGAATGATAAACCACATACATGGGTTATGTGGTATTGGTTCTCTTGAATCATCAACCATTATCTACACAGATAATGTTGGTTTGTGTTGCATGAATGCAAATAGGATACATTGAGAGCAATATCATTGAGCATATTGCCTCTAAGTTGTTTTATCTCCATGAGCTTGCAAGTCAAATCATGCGCTAACCTCGCTGACCTATTCATGAAGTCTCTACCAATTTTCATATTTTAGAAATATTTTCATGGAATTGGTATTCGACGGCTTCAGGATTTGCAAGAATCAGGGGGAGTATCTCTCTGGACTACTCCTATTCATAGCATCATATTACACTCGTTTTCCCTTTATGAGTTTACTATCAAGGTTCTCATCAAGGTTTTTAATGAGGTAATATCAACACAAGATCATATGTCATACTTTCTGTTTTCCCCATCGGGGTTTTTAGGAAAGTATACACGACATATATATTGCTCTCTAAACTCTATGAGGTTTTTCCCTTTGACAAGGTTTTTCTCATATGGAGTTAACAATGAGGCAATAATAATGATATGTTGTATCATTTTCTCCTTATTTTCTCATTGGGTTTGAAGGAGTTTTAACAACATATCCAACCATTACATGTTGCATCATTTTCTCCTTATTTTCCCGCTGGGTTTAAAGGAGTTTTAGCGACATATCAAACACCACTCCTCATATTTTTCCCACAGGGTTTTTGGAGGAGACTTTATGAAGATGATGAACAAAGAGACAGTCAAGCGGTGATTAGGGGGAGTGTTAAGAGTAATTAACCCAAGCGGTTAATTAGGGGAATCCCCGCATTCCCACATGTGTGTGCGGTTGCCATTTTGGCAACCGCCTACGGTTGCTCCTCTCTATCCACCCCTTCGCTAATAGCCGTGTCTCTTGGATGCATCCCTTCTTATTGTATATATACATGAACATCATCAATAAAGAACACACTTGAATCATTCTATTCGTTGTCTCTCGCTTTGTCTCTCATTACTTTTAATAGGAAACTCGGTTCGGTGGGCACGGAGTTGCACCCACGCGACTGTGGCTCGGCGGTGACTCGACATATTGGGCAGACGCGACGCTGCCCAACGTGATAGCAGTTTGCTATCCGCCTTCGTCTCCTCCTCTCTGTTCTAGAGATCAAGACGCAGATGTTTAATAATGAGGCAACGGAAAGGATGAAAGATGTGAGAAAGTGAGGCATTAAAACATATAAGATCATCGGTATGGTGATGATTCATCAATAAGGGAGGAAAGTGAAAACAAATAACCTTGATCAATTGAGAGAAGAGGGAAAAATAACAAGCACTTACAGCGATATGGTTAAAAACAACTTTTCATGGAGCACATTTTTAATGCGGTGTTCATGAAAATATAACAATTATTTCATCAATATTTTTATTCATAATATCTTATTTTATTTTATTTTATTCTCCCGTTGCAACGCACGAGTATTTAGCTAGTCTAAACTAATAATACGGCTTGAGGACGTGATGATTAAAAAACCATGGTAGGTAAAAAAACCACTGGTCCACTTTCGTACGTTAAAAAAATCGGCTTGCGAAAGCCTGCGCCCTCAACGCTCGAGCGATCGACGATAAGACAACCACGAAAAAACAGCGCCAACGAGCAATCCCGCACCATAAAAACCGGATAGAGGAAAAAACCAGAGAGCAAAACCGTCCGTACGTCGTTCAACAAAAAATCCCGCGATACATCTCACCGAACATGTTAGCGAGGTGGTACTATAATAGTTTGTTGATTGCCACGGTAACGAACAGGATGCTACGTCTAATGGGCCGTACTAAGCTGAAAAACTTGATGGGCCCATGAACTACGATGGATAAGATATTCTAATCCATATTTCAAATCGTGGGCATGTGCTACTCTTCTTTTTAAGCTGCTATGTTTGGTTTGGACGGGGATGAGGAGCTGCTGCTCTTTTGTTGCGAATTTGGGTAGAAAGATTGGACCGAGTAGGTTTAGGTGATTTCTAGGTTTTTTTTTAACGGGTGAGGTCTAGAAGGACATGGAGATTTATTAACAGCGGTGGGTAAAATTACATAAGGACCGAAAGGAAGGAAAAATTACAACACACCCTCTTAAACTTTACAGAATACACCCTGGCAGAGGAAGCCTTCAAGCAATCTGATCCCTGCGCACCGCCGGCGGCTTGCAGCAGCTGGGCGGCGCCACCCAATCCTAACCGGGGACGAGACCACTTGGCTAGACGGGGAGGGGGGGCTTAGGTGCCGCTTCGATGTTGTGGAAGATCCTCTCTGGGAGGAAGAAGGAGCTCGCGCCAGATGCGACGAGCATGGCGTGGCCATCCGTGTGGCCTCTAGTAGCAGTGGCAGGACGACGCCGATACCGTCGCGGTTGAAACACCATGAAGAGCCGAATCTCCAGAGGCTCTAGACGAGAGCCTCCCCTGCGACGAATCAACGCGAGACCGCGCTTATCCACCCCCTCGCCGCCGAGGCCGGCCAGGTGGAGAAGAGAAGCACAACCAGGCCGCCGTCATGGCATGCGTCTACCAGACCTGGCAGACCAGCGACGATAACTCCGCCACCGCCGACTCCTTCCCACCTACACAGGCATTGCACAAAGAAGAACGGCTAGCGGCAGGCGAAGAGGAGTCGGCGTCCGGGCAGCTGACGGCCGTGCGATACCACCGGGCGCGGCCACAGCGCGCGTTCCCGCCGCCGCTGCCATCCATGTCGCGCCGCCGGGGCGACGACGCCAGGCCGTGCCTCCAGATGCGCCTGCACAGCCGCGACGGACGCCTGGTCCTGGAGGTCGTGGCCGTGTGAGGTACGCCCGTGTCCTCTAGAACTCCAACGCCTACTCTGCCTTCATCTGAGAGAAGGTCCCCCTACCGTCTACTTTTTCGCAGGAAAATTTCCCAGCCTGCAGTGAGGTCATTTCTGTAGGAATCGACGGGGATGGTAAGAGGATGAATATGGTGTTGCAGTCTGTTCTTCACCTGCAGTCCTGCACACGATGGAGAGGACATGAACTGCTCAATTTTCTTCTAAGCTTCAAGACGCTGTATGCGATTCGAGTTTGTGTGGAGTTCCTGCCGATGCCGTGATGCTCCATTGCTTCAGGCCATGATCTAAGACAGGGCATGCTTATATTTTCTTGCAGATCTCTAATATGTCATTGGCAAATCTTTTGCCTTCTTCTAAAAAAAATACCATTGGCTTATTCATTTGCTGCCAAAAGCGAATCTGAACTGGAATAGTCTGATCTGTGTGAACAGTTGGAACAAGTACTTGATCACATTGGTCCATCGTTCAGGAGTAATTCTGTTCACGCGAAATAAAGAACTTGTGGCAGCACAACATGCCAAAAATATACATATCTTAGATTTGTTCACTAGAACAAATAACAGATGATCTATATTTGCAAGAGTACTTCGCATATATTGGAACGTCAACTCCCATGTTGAGTCAGAATCAATTGGTCCGAAAGGGATTAATACACTAAATCCGGTGATCGATATTTTAGACAGAAACCAGGGTAACAATTAATTTGCTGAAGATAAAGACTATGATGTATGAAGGTGTCGCGACAGTAGAGCTCAGGAATTTCTGAAAATTTTAAGAGTATGATGACTTGTCTCGTGAGTCATCAAGGGTAGAGAAAGCACCACTCAACAAGGTAGGAAACCTAAGAGATATACAACGTTTTTTAAATTTTTATAGTTGATACAAATATCTATGCTTTATTACGTGGAACCACACGTCGGGTACAAAAATCATCTGTAATAGTTTGTTGAACAAAGTTCCTGAACAATGTATTTGTACTGATCTAAGTTAGTATGACGAATCGATATTTTCCCACACTTAATTAAAAGAAGTTTGTGTAATTTTAATATGGCATCGTAGTAACGCACGTGCATTTTGCTAGTAAGGCATAATATGTGAATAGCTTTGACATCGTTCTGCCTCCTATCCTAGCCCAGCCACTGCTCATTATAGGCCACATGTTCCGCTTACGAACTAAACGAGAACCGTGGTCAATTGGCCAGAAGTTACAGTCAGCCCGTAACACTTTCTGACCGTACGGCATCTGCATCACGACGACACCAACAACACTCTCAAAGGCAGCTCGCTCCTACCGCAACTCTGTCTATCTGGTTTTCCATCAAAAGTCCATGACGCGTATGCGTATCGAGAAGTTGTTCTCCCAAAGCCGTGAACCCTTTTTCTACCATGGCTGCCTCCTATCCTATCTGCAGTACCTGGCTGAGTTATCCTCACGAATACGATTTCTCCTCCTCCTCTATCTGAAACAATCTGAGTGACCTGACCTGACCTGATATGACCGTCGCATCGCACTGGCCATGCCACGTACTCGCCCTGCTGATTGGAAGCAACTGTACTGCCTCCGAGTTTTTATTCCGGAACAAATTAAAGTGTTCAGTAAAGTGGTTCTTGCTCCAATTAATCCAAACAGTCAAAAGAAAATGAGCACAAATATTATAAACTGTACATGGGGTACTGAATGATGTTCCTAGAGCACCTGGGTGGGTCAGATCGATAACGATGGGGCTTGACAGCCTAACTAATCTCTGGTCAGTGCCTCTCTCTCGCTCGGTTTAGGCTCAGTATGCATTATATGACTTTTTTCTAGCACACGTATTCCCTCCGATCCATAATATTTTTTGCTATTATAAATGTATCTTGATATATTTTAGTAATAGATACATCCGTATTAGCGAAGAGTAATATGGGTCAGAGGGAGTAGGAGATATGCGCGTCTTTTTTTATGAAGTTCAGAGGAGTAGAATGGCTACAACATCACACTTACCTATAGGACAAAGCCAATATCTACAACACACTCCTGCAAGTAGGGATGGAATAAAACTAGAAACTCAAAAACTCTCTCAAACCAAGTTTTAGCTCATTAAGAAAACGAGTACAATTAGTTGAGTTACATGAACTTGTTAAACTCATTTAGCTCGTAATATGCCTACTATTACTACTCAAGAACTATATTATTTCAATTGATCTTGTAAGCAACTTTTGAATGTTTAAGCTTATTATATTGTGAATTGTTGTCTGTTGGTGATATACATATTAAGGTACTCATGTTGTCCATGTTTCATACCAAGCTTAATGAGTTTAATGGGTCAGCTCGAGTTTTAATTAATACGAGCTGGGTTGGGGTCTGGAGCCTGTTTAGTTAATGAGTTGAGTCGAGTTGGCTTGTTAATAATGAGAATTTACGAGTTGAGTTGAGTTGAGTCGAGCTGGCTGGATATCCACCCTTACCTATAAGTCTGATAGCAAAGCTCGCCTTTTCGCAACCTCCAACAAAGAATAGCAAGGAGACGGGACACCGAGTCTCAAGACAACCTCGTGACCAGACCAGATCAACACCACCTAAGCACTGCTACGACTCCAAGGCTGCCCGGACCAATGTACCCCCACATGTGCCTAGAAGGACAGCAAGCGGATGGCAAGTCCAAACAAACATGAGGATATTGTCGACTGGAAAGTGTTGGCGAAGACATACATAACGCCCTGGAGACCCACGTCTTGGGTAGTAGCCCTGGAGACAAAAGTAGTATATACACCTGATGCCATGTCCAGGTGTTTTTACTAGTAGATGAGCAGGGACGAAACGTGTTGATTAAGGAGTAGTCGAGGTGTATTAGTCGAAGATGCATGGTCGTGGTTAGGATTGGTGTAGACCAGATTGATGCTCACGGGCTGGCTGCCAACAAACCGATAAGTTACCTGAGGCGAGCGAGGCGCCACGGCGGTAGACGCGTTGACTGGGGAACATGCACGCACGCACGCACGCACGGCAGGATCGATCCAGTATCCAGTGCGAATGCGAAAGAGATCGGAGCGGCGAGGGTTTGGATAGACGAGGGAGGCCGCCGTGTTTTTCAGCCTGGCGCCATACCGTCGACGCACCGGAGCGCGTGGCATGGCGGCATGGGCGTGCCCGGCCGGGACAGAATCCAGCGCGGCGCGGCAAAAATCCGGCACGATAGATCGCGCCCATGCCCCGCGCCACGTGACGCGCGACAGCGACAGCGACAGCGAGGGCTTTGGCCGCCGGACGGAACACCGGGGCGGCGACCGGCGAGGGGAGGTGCATGGTGCATGGAGGGGCGGCGCTGGTGGTAGTGTAACGTGTGTGAAGGGAATCGGTGGCTGGCGCTCGGGTCCCACTTTTTCCGGCAGCCACGCGCGCACCCGTGGGCGCCCGAGACAGCGACGCTCTTTTGGTTTTGGGCTCGCTCGATCGATCGCCCATACCCCAGTCCCCGTGTATGTGACAGCCGCTTCCAATTTTATCGATCGCAATGGAGTAGGTGCTGCGCATATCCAATTCCAACCGTGGCGGGCACTCTCACTGTGGGTCTGTGGCAGCTTACTCACAGCACGCGTGATCTGGACTAGTACCGAGACAAACTCACAATCACTACTATCCGAACAGTTTAACAGGCATCGTATCTCTACTAATAATATTGCTACAGGTATGGTCCGTGGCTCGCAAGTACGATTTCAATCCACCAAAAGTACGCTTTCAATCCACCCTCCGTCCAGCATATTGTCCCGCACATCACGTCCTTCCAATTTTACTCCAACACGGTCACAGAGAGTCCGGCTCGAAGACAATGGAGCTTGTCCTCAAATAACTAACCATCCTATTTTCTTCTCCCAACCTGGTCCTGTGGAGCCGCGTAGCACTTGCGTCCCGCGTAGGGCGGCTCAAGGCTGGGCCATGGGATGCGCACTGCCGCTGGCGAGGACCTCCAAGAGCACGTCGAGTAGCTCGAGTTTCGTTCTGCTCCAGAAACAACACAGGTCATTAAGATTGAGTCCCGCGCGAGAAGCTCTCCGCCTCCCCCTCGATCACCGTGGCCGATAAATCGGAGGTCCACAGGGGGGGACGCCTGGCGCAGCCACTGGCCCGGCCGGTGTCCCATTGATCCCCGGGGTGGATGTGCCGGCGACGAGTCCTCCACGGCGAAGCTCCCGCTCCCGGCATTTACCCAAATTCGCACGTTGAAGAAGGATGAAGATCTGAAGGTGGTTCATGCCCGCCCCTCTGAACCTCCCGAGTTTGCAGCCGCAGGCGGTCGGGCACCCTCCGCGCAGAGCCACGCTCCCCGTCCACTTCCGCGTTCTTGGTGACAGGACCTGCATGCTATCCACCGGCCCTTTTCCTGGTTCTCCCGCTGGCACAACACGATGCGCAGCACTGAGTCGGCGACCGCGTACAACTTCCGCATTGAGGAACCTCCGCTTGGTGTCAGCAAACCTGGTTAGCTACTCCACTACCAGTGCGGCGTCCATGACGGAATAGCATCGACGGCGTCGTAGATGCATTGTTGTGACCTGAACAAGACAGGGGGCCTCCGCGGATAGAGATGCTGGCATGCTTTTGGTCGGGATTCCTAAAGGATGGCACAGTGGGCGACAGAAAACGAGACAGGTCTTTGGCTCGGCGGCTGGTTCTCGTGCATCGTCGTTGTGCATACTGCTAGCCGGGGCTGCTAGCTGGAGTGCACTCAAAGATGTGTTTGGGACTTTTTAGTTTGGATCAAAGACAGCTAACTTCACTTGTTGTGTGTTTGCAAAATTGTGTTTTTGAGCAAATCTAGCTTATTTAATTTGTTTAAAACTTCCAGGTTTTAGTTTATGTCCACAAAATTTGATTCGTTTTTGTTGCACCGGTCTAGAACTCTCGATTAATCACCGGCTGTTCGCCGTCATCCTGTCATCGTCGCGATGTGGAGACAAGGGTACAATACGCGGCTCTTTAGTGTTACCGATTAACTCGCTACACCTCGACTTCGATCGAGGGCTTTCACCCAAAGGTATACCACGCCGGCCTCGCAAGGACTTGGCGGACTTTGTTTTGTCTTCATCAATAAGTCGTTCATTGTCAGGTCACTAATCGACCATTACTCTCAAACTCTGCAGCCACCATCATAAAATCCAGCTCCTCGTAATTCTGCGATCGATTGAGCCTTCTCCGCGGAGCGCTGACTTAGCCCTAGCCACGGTCGTCTCACTTGGGAAGGAGGGCTGTTGGTTCCTCTATTTCGAGTGCGGCGCGACCCTCGATCGCTGGCCTCTGGGGCGGCTAACCGCATGCAACCAGGCGACGTGATGATAACGGGACGACTTCACAGTGGAGCGATAATTTGGGAAGAAGATAGATGTGGGACTCTAGCTACGGGGTTGGTGTAGCCTGTTCTTCCGGCGGCAGAGCTATACTTGGTGAATATCATACCAGTAAGTTGTAGGTAACACAGCAGCATGCTTTTCTTATCCCACGATTTAGTTTCCATGTGTACTGGACTGAGTTCAGATCTTGCCATCGGAGGCAAGGGTTGGTGGGGGGCATCCGGAGAGGCACGAGCGACGGCCTGGGAGCAAAGGCATTGGCAGTCGGGCTACATCACAAGCCGATCTGGGGCTTCATAAACCACAATGCAGTACACATCAGCGAAGAAAATTGCAGTGCCGCTTTCCGGTGCGAAGCTGTACCACCGGGCCGAATGCGTGACGTGATCGCAGTCTAAGCATCCAGGCCATTAACTGATCAAGATGATGGAGAACAAATGTTCAATGTCGCTGGTTCTCTTCTTGTTTTTTATACTCAAGAACAAAAATAGTTTTTCTATATTGGACTAATGTCTTTGGAGTACACTGCATGCAAACAACTCAGCTACCTTGACAGCATTAACAAGTACTAAATTAGTAAATATAACTTTACACATCATTTATCCGTGTTTTAATCTTTGATTTCAGACCTAACATGTTTCATCATTAGGATTCTCTTTCATATGTCCAAATCATGCGTTGTTCTGCGTTGGCAAGGTGGCTAAGAAACTGAAGATTTTTTTAAGGAAGTTCTCCAAGTGAATATATAAAGAGGTAACTTTGCCATCGACACCTCTGCTCAAGGAGAGAATGGAGAAAGGGCGAGTTGAGACTAAGGATACACAGATCGATCGATTTCGCGGTTGACTATCTACGCAAAAATTCTTACATAAGATTGAATCATGGTAACATAAAATTATGCCCGTAGCAACGCACGGGTATTCAGCTAGTACAGTTTAAGAAATATAACTTAAACATTAATTTTGGTTAAAAAATATGCATATTATTTCAGAAAAACTATACCATCGTATTTATATTGAAAAAGAACTTTCCAATGGTATTTTTTTTGTGACATACAATATTTGTTTTGTTGACCACAATTAACGATCAAAGATTTTCTAAATGTATTGAAAACTGCACTCTCAAAGATCGAGTCTCCCACCCCTCATGACATCGGCGAGGCCGACCGGAGGAGGAACCGATGTATGGTGGAGGTGGAGGCGACGACTAGTTTTTGCTAGAGAGAGAGACCGCGAACAGGAGCAACACCGACACATGCCTTCTTCGAATGTGTATTGATTAGTGTCGATCTCTTCTAATTATTCCAACAAAGATCTAAATTTATTATAAAAGTTCACATAATTACAAGCTATTTCAAACATAATAGAATCGCATCGAGATTCTTGGATCACCTAGCTAGTGACCACTATTGCCGCCAGAGCGAGCCGTCGGCGCGCGATGACGCTGCTCCGATCCCCCTACGGGAGCAAGCCTGATGTTGTTGATGACATTTGGGAAGATTTCGTGCACGTGTCCCTTAGAACCAGCACCATAGGTGTAGTCGTCGCCAAAAATCTCTTGAATTGAACTAAATGTTTTGACTCCAACCCTATCGCACACACAGACTGAAAGGGTTTCACTCCATGAGAACATCGACTACACGATTCCCCACCCTCCGGTGAGATATCACTGTCAACAAGGTGGATGAGGAGGCGGGTATTCCTTATTCTTGTACCGCACATCACCTCCATAGCCACCGTAACATAGCTTCTGGTTGAACAAACTCTAATTCCAAGGACCTTACTACAACTTCAAGCGCGGGTCCAACGTTCCCACCCTGTCTGGCCGTTGGAGCGGAAAGCAGAGGAGGCGCGGAACCGTTGATTCTCGATCTGAGAGAGCAAATGTGAGGCAGATGGCAGTGGCGGCTACAGTGGAACTCTAGATAGCTGCCCTTCTCTTCCTAATGGGTGGTTGCAGGGCGAACACCGGTGCGATGTGGTCCTCATGCGTGCAATTCTCGGCGCTCACCACACCTGCGTAGAGTTGAGAGATGAGGTTGCGAAAAAAACAGACGGCGACAGTTTGGTGATTACAAATTTGCAATGGACCAAAGAAAAAAGTTGGAGATGGTAGGGGGCAAACCCACGTGTTGATATGGCACCCCTTTTGGCCTTTTCTAGCTGTGCTTATTGCACATATTCTCGCTTGGTCTTTTTTTCCCAAATTTAGAAACTAGGAATATATTTTCTCCCCTTTCAACTAAGCTAGCAGATTGTTTAAATTCACTCTACTCCATTAATTCAAGGGACTTGAAGCATCTCCAGCAACGCTATTGTAGCATCGACAACATCGCCGAACAAGTGCTATTGGAGTGCCGACATAATGTGCTGGCGTAGCCCAATAGGAATTTTGGAAGAAAATTTAAACTCATGAGTAGAAATGAAACCGGCAAATTTTATTTAATTTTTTGAAACGAGCGGTAAACCGGCAAATTATAGAAAGAATGTTGCTTTTAATAAAGCTGGAGTTGCAACTTATTTAAAGTTGTCCATCTATTTACTGTTTTCACATGTGGTCATTCCTCTTTTCTATGGACTGAGGGTATATGTGTTTTCAGTGCAGTCCACTAATAGTGGTTGGATGTGCTATATTTAACTAGGATGGCTGGCGTCCATATAAGAGATTACAAGATGCATATGCCTGTTTTGTAGTATCTGTTATTCTGGTGAATTATTCATATGACCACCTTATGTAATGCATGAGATTGTATATTCTTATAAACAAACTTTGAAATAAAATAAATACTATGTGGATGCTCTCCCATTTTCAATGGACAGTTGCGCTCGTCCTATAAAGAGCAGCCACCTCCTGGAACTTGATGGACCATTCGCGAAGATCGTTGGAATGGTCTTTGTGTATTCGCGGCAAATCATAGACGACGTAAGGTGAGGTGATAGGGATTGAGAAAAACAACGATGCACCGATCACTTCATCGGGGTCAAGCGGCAGTAGTGTTTCTGTAGCTGACTATACATGTGGTAAACTTTTCCTAGGACTGACGAATCAACCCTGGAAATTGTGATTGCGAAGCACTTGCGTCATAAATGCGCCTTTCTTCCATGCGATTCTCACGGTGAGCTGATTATCGTGACAAGTGACAGGGGCAATCGTCAATAACCACACGGCTTCTTCAACGAGAAAATCAAGTCGGCAAACTCAAACGGACTACTACGCTCACACAAACAGCAACATTTCTATTCCTAATTTTGTCATCTTTGCTTAGCTTCGGTGGCTCCCAGCTTCGGTGAGCTCATTTTCTCTTCTCCTCTTCCGCGCTCCTTTTTCTAAAAGGGAGCCTGGCCTCTACATAGCTTCGATGTATACGAGTTCAATTTAATTTATATATTTAATAAAGATTAGCAGAAAACTTTAAAGCGAGTATACAAACCAAAACCGTCAAACAAGGTGACACGCACCACCAACACATTGATAGAGGACAAGCAGGGTCTAGTTCCTCAATCGGTCACAACATCATCGCTCACCAGCGAGATCTAGAGAGAGCGCCTCCGCCATGACTGACCTCTAGCCGATGAAGCCCCATAGTGATGCCCCAAAGAGGGAAGCACTACCACGGAGGCACCCAGATCTAGAATTTCTCCTAGAGCATAAATGAATGGGATACAAGAAAACACATCGACAACACCTCCAACAAGATATCACTATGGTTGCAGGTGGACATGGACGTCCGCCTGTCCGCTCCATCCGGGCCGCTAAAAAGGCCTAAACGGCTAGGTGGACGGGCCACCGAAGCTAAGTGGGCCCAGCGGAAACAACTGCCTCTTCCGCTAGGTTTGTCCGTCCACAAGAGTCACGATTTCATCCTCCTGGCTGGCCGCCCGGCCACTGCCCAGCCCCCGCCCGCCGCCCAGCCCCCGACCGCCGCCCAGCCCCCGACCGCCGCCTGCCTCCGCCGGGACACCGTCGTGCCTCCGTCGAGACGCCGCCCTGCCTCCGCCGGGACGCCGTCGTGACTCGTCAAATCCTCCTCCCCCAGTGCATCAAGGTACAACGCCTCCCTCCACTCTCTCCGTCCCGTCTCATACGTGTGTACTATTTGCTCAAGAAAAACAACAAGGAAACTTGGTTCGATCTAACACATCGCAACTCCTAATTTTTGCCAAGAGCTTGAATCCGATGTAGAGGAGGAAGAATACTTGGTGTTCTACCAAGGAAGCGAGTGCCCTGAAGAAAATGTCGACCCTCATAGCCAAAGGTTATTAATCTGGATGACATTGCAAATTGTTACTTAAAAACCTATTTTCGGCTGTGAAATATTACTTAAAAAGCATCATCAAATATTTAGTTGGTTATCGATGAATAATCTCTCATAATATCATAATATTGCCAACTTGCAGTACTACCAGAACCAGTAGGAGCTCTCCAACTGCGGAGGAAGTTCAGTAGCTTGCAGAACTTGAACAGGTAAACGTCGTTGGTATACATATTTATTTGTTATTTGTGAACTTGAACAGGGCCTTGCTCATGCGGCTAGAAATCCACAGCATATTCATGTTTATAATCAGGAAACTTCTTTAGTATCCATGAAAACGCTATCTTCTAGCTGTTTGTTATTTTAACAAGTGACATGGATGACTAACTCTGGAAATGAAGTTCCAGCTGTCGCCTGTGATATGAAGACACAACCTATGCATTTACTGAACCTGAATTCCCTTCATGTTCCAGCGGATAGTTGTTATGTACCTACATGAATTGATTTGTTAATTCAGTTTGACTACATGAATCCAGAAAAGAAGCCTCAGTATTTTATTACTTCGTTACTTCATTTTGATATCACTGTCTTCTTGCAGAATGAGCTGATATATGTGAAGTGAAGTATATGCACAAGAGGGTGACACAAGCAAAGTGCAATTACATCACACAAACTGGAATGGCTGAAAATATCTTATTGTCAATTCAAATCGTTGTAATGATTGATTGTAGAATATCAAGAGTTTTCGCTACTACTTGAATTATGTTTAATGTTGATATTCTAGCACGTGCATGCTTGTAATTAAAAAAATAGTAGTGCTTGGTACTAATCATCGAAGAATTGTCCAATCATCGCTGGGTCAGCTAACCCCAATGTTGATATTCTAGCTCCGTCCCTGCTTTCCTCCAGTAATTGATCTGATACCATGGTTTTATCTGTGAAGTGCATATACAGTTTGATTTCTCGTTGAACCACAGCTGTCTGTGAAGTGTATGTATACCTGTAGATGAAAGCGTTGAACCACAGCTAAGCTAGCTGCATCAGATATGCAGTGGGCGGCTTGTCCGCGTTTGTCCGCCGGACACAGCGGTCAGCGTAATTAGTGGAGGCGGGCGTCGCTAAGCATGATAATTAGCGTTCGCGGATGGAGCGAAAGAGGCGGACGAGCCGGCGGCCTGTCCACCTGCAACCTGAGATATCAGGTCCCACAAAAGCCGTTGTTGTTTGCCCAGATCACATATGAGCACAACTTTTTGCCGGCCATCTTGCCATCGCAAAACACATTGACCGATTCGTAGATCCTGGCCAACAACATAACATGCCCAGCTGAGCACACCTGGTCCTCGATCGTCGGCCACAGGCCACACCGACCACCGTCGCTCCAAAAGAATCATGCTCCTCCACACACGCAGGTGATCTAGGGCCGTAATCGCGCTTTGGCTGGAGGTCTCCCATCGCAAGAAATGACTGAAAGACGAGAGCCCGCCGTCCGCCAGGAGGAACTTTGCCTGGCCGGCTTCCTCTGGCAGTGGTGGAGAGATAGATAGGGTGGAGACGACGGCTAGGGTTTCACCGGAGCCTCCCCGGGGTCTCTTCAACGCTCATGCGACCTGAGATCGAGGTCGTACGTGCATTCTGCAGTCTATCAGACTTGACTCATAATCTTTATCCCTTCGTTAATGGAGATCACACGTTAACTTACACAGCAAAGGGTATCGGCATATAGTGCTGAGAGGACAAATGATTCAATTAATCTGGCCAGGTTGTCGGTAAAAGCTAGACCCATAGAGTTGCACCGCATCTGACTTTGGTGCTTAACTACACGCACTAGTAGAAAATAGGACTTTCGTTTTTTGCTCCAAACAGTATTTGCACCGGTTGGCTTTCGAACCCAGACTAAAAGGGTGCTTTAGCACCGGTTCGAGCTGCCAGAGAGCTAAATTGAGCCCGTGGAGCTCTAGAACCGGTTCGTTAGGAACCATTAGCACCGGTTCGTACCACGAACCGGTGCTAAAGGTGTCGCGGCTGCCGCGTGGCAGACGCCACACCTTTAGCACCGGTTCGTGGCACGAACCGGTGCTAATGGACACCCTTTTGCACCGGTTCTGGACACGGACCGGTGCTAGAGGCCCTGCCTATAAATACAGCCGCCCACCAGCCTTCTCCTCTGTTTTTTTTTCCTTTGGAAGGTGTGAGAGGGGGTGTGCTAGTTTGGTTTTTTCCCCTATGCACAAGAGGTGTTTGATGAAATGCCTAAAAGCATGAACCAACTTAAGCTCACACAAAATAAAGATGATATGAGGTGCCCGAGCGATACTTAGGTCTTCTCCTCGTTCTTTCCTCCTCGATCGAGGTTAGCAACTCTATTCTTTTATTTGTCATTGATACAAATGCATGTTTTGTCATTTTACTATTTATGATGTTCGGTAATAGTATTAGTAAACCTAATTATATGACGCAGATGAACCAACGACAATGGATGTACGGTGACCGACGCACTTCCGAGTTCATTGAAGGTCTTCGTAATTTTGGCGATGTGGCTCGGGCAAATATTCAGAATGGTTTTATGTGTTGTCCATGTGTTGACTGTGGGAACAAGAAGGAGTACTCTTCCTGGAAAATCATTCACGCCCACCTGCTTCGGAAAGGTTTCATGCCTAGCTATAATTGTTGGACCAAGCACGGAGAAAGAGGGGTTATAATGGAAGACAATGAAGAAGAAGAGGATGATGATATGTACCCTGAATATGGTGATACTGCAACGGGGGAAGCTGAAGCTGAAGGGACAGGAGAAGCTGAAGATGTAGAGGCATCAGATGAGCCTGATGATGATCTTCGTCGGGCCATCGTAGATGCACACAGAGAAGCAGAAAGTGTGAATGAGAAGCGGAAGTTAAAAGGTATGTTAGAGGATCATAAAAAGAAGTTGTACCCAGACTGTGAAGATGGGAACACAAAGCTCGGTACCACACTGGAGTTGCTGCAATGGAAGGCAGAGACTGGTTTATCTGATAAGGGATTTGAGAAATTACTGAAAATAATGAAGAAGAAGCTTCCAAAGGATAATGAATTGCCTGACAGTACGTACGAAGCAAAGAAGGTTCTCTGCCCTCTAGGATTAGAGGTTCAGAAGATTCATGCATGCATTAATGACTGCATCCTCTACCGCGGTGAGGAGTACGAGAATTTGGAAGCATGCCCGGTATGCACTGCACTGCGATATAAGATCAGACGAGATGACCCTGGTGATGTTGATGGCGAGCCCCCCAGAAAGAGGGTTCCTGCCAAGGTCATGTGGTATGCTCCTATAATACCACGGTTGAAACGTCTGTTTAGAAACAAAGAGCATGTCAGGTTGTTACGATGGCACAAAGAAGACCGTAAGAAAGACGCGATGTTGAGACACCCCGCTGATGGGTCGCAGTGGAGAAAAATTGAGAGAGACTACCCAGACTTTGCAGGCGACGCAAGGAACTTAAGGTTTGGTCTGAGTACAGATGGCATGAATCCTTTTGGGGAGCAGAGCTGCAGTCATAGCACCTGGCCTGTAACTCTATGTATCTATAACCTTCCTCCTTGGTTGTGCATGAAGCGGAAGTTCATTATGATGCCAGTGCTCATCCAAGGTCCGAAGCAACCTGGCAATGACATTGATGTGTATCTAAGACCATTAGTTGATGAACTCTTACAGTTATGGACCAAACCAGGTGTACGTGCATGGGATGAGCACAAACAGGAGCCGTTTGACCTACGAGCGTTGCTTTTCGTAACCATCAATGATTGGCCTGCTCTTAGTAACCTTTCAGGACAAACAAACAAGGGATACAATGCATGCACGCACTGTTTAGATAAGACTGACGCTATATATTTGGAAAAATGCAAGAAGATTGTGTACTTGGGGCATCGTCGATTTCTTACGACCACGCATTCCGTAAGAAAGAAAGGCAAGCATTTTAGAGGTGTGGCAGATCACCGGCAAAAGCCTAATCTCCGTACTGGTGATGATTTATTTGATATGGTCAGGGACCTAGAAGTAATCTTTGGAAAGGGTCCTGGCGGTCAATCTGTTCCAAATGACGTCGCTACCGGACACGCACCCATGTGGAAGAAGAAATCTATATTTTGGGAGCTTGAGTATTGGAAACACCTAGAGGTTCGCTCTTCAATCGACGTGATGCACGTTACGAAGAATGTTTGCGTGAACCTGCTAGGCTTTCTGGGCGTGTATGGAAAAACAAAAGATACATCAGAAGCACGGGAGGATCAACAACGTATGAAAGACCCAAACAACATGCATCCACAGAGCAAGACGGATAAAGGGCGTCACTTAAGTCCTGCCAGCTACGCTCTTACAAAAGCAGAGAAGGAAATCTTTTTTGATGTCCTTTCAAGTATTAAAGTGTCGTCTGGCTTCTCATCAAATATAAAGGGAATAATAAATATGACAGAGAAAAAATTCCAAAACCTGAAATCTCATGACTGTCATGTGATTATGACGCAGTTGCTTCCAGTTGCATTAAGGGGGCTTCTACCGGAAAATGTTCGTGTACCCATTGTTAAGCTATGTGCATTCCTCAATGCAATATCTCAGAAGGTAATCAATCCAGATATGCTACCAAGGTTACAGAAGGATGTGGCCCAATGTCTTGTTAGTTTTGAGTTGGTGTTCCCGCCATCCTTCTTTAATATTATGACGCATCTCCTGGTTCACCTTGTCGAAGAGATTGCCATTCTCGGTCCTGTATTTCTACACAACATGTTCCCCTTCGAGAGATTCATGTGAGTCTTAAAGAAATATGTTCATAACCGTGCTAGGCCAGAAGGAAGCATCTCCAAGGGCTACGGAACAGAGGAGGTCATTGAGTTCTGTGTTGACTTTATCCCTGACATTAAGTCGATTGGTGTTCCTGAATCGCGGCATGAAGGGAGACTACGTGGAAAAGGCACGGTAGGAAAGAAATCAATGTATTGTATGGACGGGATTTCTTTCACTCAAGCACACTACACAGTTCTACAAAGTTCCGCCTTGGTGGCCCCGTATATCATTGAACACAAGAATATTGTACGCTCCCAACACCCGGCTCAGTCTGACTCCTGGATTACACATAAACATATGGCGACTTTCGGCGGTTGGTTCCGGACACATCTCATAAATGACAACATTGTTGGAGATCAGCTATACTTGTTGGCCGGGTCACCATCTTCGAATATATTGACTTTCCAAGGGTACGAGATCAATGGGAACACATTCTACACGATCGCCCAAGATAAAAAGAGCACCAACCAAAACAGTGGTGTCCGCATTGATGCAACAAACAACAACGAGCAAAAGGACACCTATTATGGTTACATAGAGGAGATATGGGAACTTGACTATGGACCTTCTTTTAAAGTCCCTTTGTTTCGGTGCAAATGGGTCAAGCTAGATGGAGTAGGGGTAAAGGTTGACCAGCTGTATGGAATGACAACAGTGGATCTCAACAATCTTGGTTACAGAGACGAACCATTCGTCCTAGCCAATGATGTGGCTCAAGTTTTCTATGTGAAAGACATGTCCTCCAAACCAAAAAAAAGAAAAGATAAGACAATGAATACATCATACGACGAGCCAAAGCGTCACATAGTTCTTTCAGGGAAAAGAAACATCGTGGGAGTTGAGGATAAGACAGACATGTCAGAAGATTATAATAAGTTTGATGAAATTCCGCCCTTCAGAGTGAATATTGACCCAATCATCGCGTTAAATGGTGAACATACTCCATGGTTACGACCGAAGCGATCCTAATCAAGGGAGATATGCGAAGGGAGGTTCATGGCCTCCAAGACGAAAAATCAGAAGAAAGGGAAACACAAGAAGAAAACTCAGAAGACTAGATAGGGATCATAACTTGTGTATCTCAATATGGAAATTACTTTCCCATTTATTTTTTGTGTAATGATGTTATTGTATGAGGGAAATTTTTCCGAGACGGAGCTTCCAAAGATATCGTAGGGCGTGAGCACCAACGATATCTTTGAGAAGCTCCGCCATGGGAGATTTCCCAATAATTTACCTAACATTCTTAGAGGAGATGGAGTCTTTCACTCTCCCTACCTTCTAGGTATCGATGCTCCTTTTATAGGCACGGCACCGCTTCTACTTTGTCTTGTTCCTCCGACAGGGGCATCGTGCGTCCACCCACGCATCCTTATCTCATCGAGCAGTGCATCCACCCATGCGTCCTTATCCTGCCGATATCTTTAGTCTCGGTTGCACCCACCAACCGGGACTAAAGGTTACCCACACGTCCTTATCCCACCGACAGTTTTGTTAGATGACACAAAAACCACCTTTAGTCCCGGTTGTACCCACCAGCCGGGACTAAAGGTTAGATGGTTCCCCGCGCCATTGTGTTCCCGCCTATTTTCTTCCCGCGCTTTCGACCACTTCCCGCCTCCGTCTTCCCGCCATTTTTCACTATATATATGTAGGCTTGGCCTCCATTTACATATCACATCTAGACTCATATCTGCAAACCTCATCACTCTCTTCCATGGCTTCCATCGTATCTCTAACCCCCCAGGAGGCGGAGGCGCTTTGCGCCTCAAACTACCCCTGCCCGCTGGGCTACCGCGTCCCCACCGGCTGGATGCTGAGCGTCGGAGGCGTACCGGTCCCTCCTGTCCCTGTAGGTGTGGCCCGCCAGATGGCCATCACGAACCACTACTACTTCGAGCTCACGGCAGAGCAGCGGAGGAATCCTCAGTGGCATCCCGACTATAGCCCGACTTGGGACGCCTTCTTCATCAATCGGCGTGAGAGTGCGCTTGCCAGGCACGAGGAGGACGGCTCGCCTCGTTCGAACTTCAACGAGGCCGGCCGTCGGCTATGGTGGCGCGGCCGGACTCTCCAGAGCGTCATGGCCTACCGTGGCCCCCGCCTGCGCTACCCTCACTCTCAGCCCACGCGTGCTCACCAGTCGAGGTTCGACTACCGCGACCCCGATGCCAGCGACGATGACACCGGCGACTACGACGACTACAGTGGCGATGTTTATAGGGCTAGGCACGACTATGACTGAATCATCCAACATTCGAAAACAAGCTCGGCCGATTGTGACTTAATCTGGCCATGTATCTTAATTTTCAGTTGAGATATGTACTTCTTTTCCTGTTCAATCGTTTTCCCGCCCTTTTTTTTCCGCCCTTTTCTTCCCGTCCTTTTCCTCTCACGGAAATATAACTAATCAAAAGAAAATAGAAAATCAAATATAACTAATCAAAAGAAAATAGAAAATCAAATATAACTA
This sequence comes from Dactylis glomerata, assembly GCA_007115705.1. NCBI lineage: Eukaryota > Viridiplantae > Streptophyta > Magnoliopsida > Poales > Poaceae > Dactylis > Dactylis glomerata. The sequence goes on along the minus strand of QXEO01001278.1, from coordinate 1,570,103 downwards.
ATCAAAAGAAAATAGAAAATCAAATATAACTAATCAAAAGAAAAAAGAAAATCAAATATAACTAATCAAAAGAAAAAAGGAAATCAAATATAACTAATCAAAAAGAAAATCAAATATAACTAATCAAAAGAAAATAGAAAATCAAATATAACTAATCAAAAGAAAAAAGAAAATCAAATATAACTAATCAAAAGAAAAAAGGAAATCAAATATAACTAATCAAAAAGAAAATCAAATATATCTAATCAAAAGAAAATAGAAAATCAAATATAACTAATCAAAAGAAAATAGAAAATCAAATATAACTAATCAAAAGAAAAAAGAAAATCAAATATAACTAATCAAAAGAAAAATAGAAAATCAAATATAACTAATCAAAAGAAAAAAGAAAATCAAATATAACTAATCAAAAGAAAAAAGAAAATCAAATATAACTAATCAAAAGAAAATCAAATATAACTAATCAAAAGAAAAAAGAAAATCAAATATAACTAATCAAAAGAAAAAAGAAAATCAAATATAACTAATCAAAAGAAAAAAGAAAATCAAATATAACTAATCAAAAAGAAAATCAAATATATCTAATCAAAAGAAAATAGAAAATCAAATATAACTAATCAAAAAGAAAATCAAATGGAATGTTGATGATAGCTTCAATACCGAATTTGGCGGGAACAACTGAAAAGTTTAAAACAACCTTTAGCACCGGTTCGTGGCTCAAACCGGTGCTAAAGGTGGTGGCGCTGCAGCTCCCAGCCAGCCCCCTTTAGCACCGGTTGAAGCCATCAACCGGTGCTAAAGGTCTGACCTTTAGCACCGGTTGGTGGCTTCAACCGGTGCTAAAGGGTCTTTAGCACCGGTTGAAGCCACCAACCGGTGCTAAAGGTGCCTGCCTTTATAACTGCTTCTTCCTCCTCTGCCCCGCACCGCAAAACGCCTAAGGACCTGCGCGTAGGAGCTCGAGGACGCCGTCAGGCTGCCGGATTTTTCCACGCCGCCGCCGTCGTCGCCGCCGCCGCTGCGCCCGTTCGCCCGCGCCGCGCCGCGCCCGCCACCGACGCGCCCGCTCGCCCGCGCCCACTCGCCCCCGCGCCGCTCGCCACCGCGCCCTCGCCCGCGCGCCCGCTCGCCCCCGCGCCGCTCGCCACCGACGACGCCGCCGGACCCGCGCCGCCACCGACGACGCCGCCGGACCCGCGCCGCTCGCCCGCCGACGACGACGCCGCACCCGGCCGCGCCGCCCGCTCGCCCACGCGCCAAGCCCGACCACCTTCCTGCAAGGTTTTGAGCACATTTTTTTTAGTTATTTTAGGTTTTTTTTACTTTAATTATTTTAGGTTTTTGTTATTTTAATTACTTTAATTATTTTAGTTATTTTAGGTTTTTAGTTACTAGTAAATGTGCACGTGCAAAGAGGAAAAACACATATTTAGTTAGTTATTTAGTTAGTTATTTAGTTAGTTATTTTAGTTATTTTAGGTTTTTGTTATTTTAATTACTTTGTTTATTTTAGTTAGATAACACATATTAAAAACACATAATGGTTTAATAAGGTCTAATAATGTACAGTACTTCATAAACAATCACATGACTTGAGCTGGCATTGATTTTGTTTTAGTTGCATGTAATAGTCAAAGAGGAAAATGCTCGTCGGCATCACGATATATTACTAAATTCAATAGACTCTCAATATTACAGAATTAAGTAGAATTTCACCCTAGTTGTTCGATCGTTGAATATATATATAATCAACACTATCAGTAGAATTTTTTTAGGTCTTTTATTACTTTAGTTATTTTAGGTTATAAAATGGGGGCGTTGGCCGGGCGCCGGCGTGGTGGGGAGGGAAGACCTAATCTTCCCCCACCGCTCCGGCGCTCGGACAACGCCCCCTTTTTTTTTGGTCTCCGTATCATTATAATAATTTGTAATAATTCTTTGCAGAAACTATGGATCTCGGAAGAGACGACTTCCAGGAAAATATTATCGAGGATATCATCCGCGATAATAATGATGACGATGTCACCTCCTTGTTTCTAAACAACTCCGGTGAGGGAGACGAACAAAATCGTAGAGATGGCTTCGATGAGGGAGAAGGTGCCGAAGAGGATGGCACCGGTGAAGTAGAAGGTGCCAGAGAGGGAGAAGGTGCCGGAGTGGATGGAGGCATCGGTGAAGGAGAAGGTGCCGGAGAGGGAGAAGGTGCCGAAGATGAGGGAGAAGGCGCCGGCGAGGTAGATGTGTATTAATAATAAATTAAGCATTTGTTGTATAGTTGGATTATTAGATTTGTGTATATACATATATTAACGCTCCTTCTTCTTTTAGCCCTCTGGATCGAGCCACTCTTCTGCAAATAGAAGAGGTCCGGCCAGAAGGTTGGAAGAACATGAAAGGTACCGAATAGAAGAAATCGGTGAAGATGGCGAACCGATTGCTCCCGCGGCTCACGCAAGTAAATTTATAAGACAATGCGGAGTTCTTGTTAGGGACAACATTCCGATCACCATTCGAGAATGGAAGAAGACAAAGACGGAACCAGTTAAATATGTCCGCAACAGATTGAAGAATATTCTTTGGAAGAAGCTCATGGTTAATTTTACCCTACCAGAGGCGCCAGAGGTGGATCGAACTGAGGTGGATCGAAATGAGGAGGATTTAAATGAGGAGGATTCAGATGACGATGATCGTCATCTGAATATCATAGAGCGGAAAGTCAAGAAGTGGACTCTTTCGAGGATGGCAATACAATTCAACACCTGGAAGAAAAGATTGTACAAGGATTTTGTCGACCAAAAAAAGACTCCGGTGTTCACTGGACAATATGAGAAGATAAAAGATCACTGGGACGCATTCGTGGAGTACAAGACTTCAGAGGCAGCTAAGCGAAGGTCAGAAATAAATAAGAAAAATGCTGCTAAAAAGAAGTATCACCATACTATGGGGCAAGGAGGCTACAAGACTGGCAAGCCTAAGTGGAAGAAGATGGAGGACGATCTAATTGCCAAAGGGATCATTCCGGAGACATTGAAATGGAATGATCGGTCAAGGGATTGGTTTTACGGGCATGGAGGGAAGTTGGACTCGGAAGGGAAGTGTGTATATACAAAAAAGCATGACGAAGACCCTCTTCCCATTGATGCCCTTAGAAGCGCATCAAAGGATGTTGAAGAGGGAAGGTTCCATCCCGAAAGAGAGAAGGACGAGCTCACGCGCGCCCTTGGGAATGATGAACACCCAGGACGAACACGAACCACTCCGGGCTCCAAACCGTGGAAACTCGGGTTTCCCGTGGAAATGAAGAAATTTCCCGATAGAAGCCATCAGAGAAGAAAGGAAAGGGAAGCAGACCGCATGTCTCAGATAGAACAAGAGCTGAAGCGGCAATCAGACTTGTTAAATCGGATAAGCCAGCAAGGAACCGCCGCATCTCAGCCACAGATAGAAGCCGGATATGATGCTACCGGCCCACCATCTCAGCGGAAAAGCAGCGTGGCTTCCACGGACCTCCCAGCGGATGATGATGAACCGGCGATCCGCTATCCAGTGGATGATATCACGGAGTCGACATCTTGCGAGCTACATGTGAAGGTCGTGAACATAACCATGAAGGTGGCGGTCGGCTATGCCTTACCCATTGGACCTGATTCAACTTATCATTGCCGTCCGATTCCACCTGGCTATGCTGTTGCCGGGGTGGATGAAGTTATGGGCGGATTTGAGCAGCTGAAGCTTGACCACCCTGCGGGTGAAGGGGATTTGTACGAGCTGGGAGAAGCCAAGAAGACCACCGTTCTATGGCTAAAGGAATTAATCGTGCTTCCAAATTGGACGCCAAGGTCTCCAGCCCGTCACCCTTCTCCACCGCCACATCAGCCATCTCCGCCATCTCCGCGTCAGCCTTCTCCGCCATCTCCGCGTCAGCCTTCTCCAGCATACCAGCCTTCCCCAGCTAGTGAGCCGTCTCCGCCACCTCCACCCACTGAGGCTCAGAGCCAAAGGCAGAAGCGTACCATCGCCGCTCCCAAGAGTAACCGATCACCGATCCGTCGACAGGAGCCCCTTCCAAGAGTACCTAAGGTTCCTCCAAAGAGACCTTACGACTATACTCCGGAGGAAACCGCGGCGAAGGTACAAGAGAAATCATCAAAGAACTTCTTTGAAAATTTGAAGAGAAAGAAGACCGAGCAGTCCGCCGAGCAGCCTCCTCTAGATCCAAAAGTGTTAAAAATGTTGAAGAACCTTCACCAACCCGAGCCAAGGCTTGCATCAGATTATGACCGCACTATTCTCAAGTCAGATGCAGCAAAGCGGTCGAAAGGTAAATCAGTTCCTCAGCTCGGAGAACAGATGAACTCTTGCCCCCCGCTCCAAGTGTTTCCCGATGTCCAGTATGATCCAGAGATCATAGCACTGTACAAAGAGGAGGCCAAAGCTGCAGGTATGTCTGTTGCTCAATACTTAAGCAGGTGTGATTTCCCCACGGCTGAAGTAGTAGCATACAAATACCGGTATGGGAGCCCTCTCGTCAGACCCGAGGAGATTCCTAATCTACCAACAAGAATGCGAAAATTGCATAACTGGTACTTGGAAGCCTCACAGCGTGGGCAGAATTGGATCGTAATAGGAATTAATGATGAGCATTTCTTTCGTGGAAACGACGACATAAACATCGAAGTTGCTGAATTATTTCAGTTATACAATCATGACGCCCTCGACAAATCGATGATCAGTGCCTATTGTTTGTAAGTATTATTTTTCCTTGTAACTATAAGTCTTTATCTCATCTCGTTTATTGCATGCATAATTTTACTCACTATATTATGCAGATTGAAGAAACTCGAATGCAAAAGAGGACAAATCTATGATATTGGGTTCATTGACCCATATACCGTGAACGAGGTAACTCTCCATAACCATATCAAGGACACGGAGGATAACTTGGTACGGGCGTTAAGGAAACAAGAAACCATGACGAAAATACTATTTCCTTACAATTTCAAGTGAGTGTGTTAACTGTCTTATACACATTACTATATATTTTGGTTACTCGATGTTAAGTGTGTGTTATGTGTGTGCGCAGCTATCATTTTATTCTGCTAGTTATTGAACTTGATAGAGGACGAGTACTAGTCATGGACTCGAAAAAAAAATCCCTTGAGACATTCGGGGACATGATTGATACACTCCAGCGGTAATTTCAATCATTATGCATGGCACTATATCAGCTACTTTCGTTCATTTCCCGATATCAAGTAATTACTAACTTCTTTATTCATTTTCTTTGCGGGGCAGTGCTTGGAAACGGTTCACGGCTAAGGCACCGAGTCCCTGGAGAAATGAGCTTGAATTTAAACAAGTACCGGTAAGTACTACTAGCTAGGTCCGCGCATCTCGTTGGTTCTAGTTTCAATACCATTATCATCCTTGATTATTATTTTGATTGAACTCTATTCTCGTAAAGTGCTTGAAGCAAGAAGACGGGAATAATTTATGTGGATTCTATGTCTGCGAGTTCATGCGAGAGACTTGTCGTGAGAAGAGAAGACTAGAACAACTAGATGTACGTAAACAATATTCACAATTTTATTTTATTACCATCATTTATGTTGAGTTTCTTCATTCATATATATTGATCCTCTTCTTTACATTAGATCGAACTGAAGCGGGATCGTCTTCTAGCAACTGAGCGTATACGAGCAATTCAAGAGGAACTGGCGGGATTCCTACTTGATGAGGTCATAGCACCAACCGGTGAATACCATCGGCATTACGATTTTGGAAAATCGTAGCTGAAATTATATTGTATATATTCATGAACGCGTACAATGTTCCATTATGTAATATGTTCGACCAAACACGATAAAAGATAACACATACTAGCTTCGATCTCTATATGTATGACGATATTGTGTACTATATATGATGGTTTCTTTTATATGTGCATCAACATTTTTTAAATACCCGAAAAAACCGTATTTCAAAAGGCTAGGGATTAGGGTTTTAGCCAAACACTGCAGGGGCTGCCACGTCGCCATCCTCTAACACCGGTTCATATTACAAACCGGTGCTAAAGGTCCTCCGACGGGGGCCCGTGTGGGAGGCCACGTGGAGGGCCTTTAGCACCGGTTCGTAACGCAACCGGTGCTAAAGGTTAAGACTTTTAGTCCCGGATGCGTTGCACCGGTTCCAAAACCGGTGCAAAAGATAGTTACAAACCGGTGCAAATTCCCCGATTTCCACCAGTGACGCACTAGCGATCGAAAGCTACAGTTTCTCTCGTACGATTTTGAATTATCATAGTCCTTATTAACGTGACGGAGTGCAGCTCCGACAAATGTCTCCAGTCATTCCAATTTTCATCATTACTTTATAACTATTCACGTCACGATCAACATCATTTAGGAATTAGGATGAGTTTGTTATTGAAAATTGCATTCGCATTCCAATTTTCATCATTACTTATTTGGGGTATTCGCAAGGTTTGTTCCTTGTTAGCTGCTTGTAGGCAGAAAAAAAAATCAACATGAAGATCCTCGTTAGCCAACCATGGTATTTTCCTTTTTTTTAGATGGAACGCTTAAAAGAAGCCCGGCTTTGAATTAACGAAGCCAAAAACCGCTCACTCGTTTTTAGCTTGTTATTTTCTACCATGCTCATATTGTTTTTGTCTATTTCACTTTCCCTTCGATATCGTGCCCAATCTCATGACTTTAGATTCATAAAAATTGTTATTATTGGTGTGCATTCATCGGAGTAGCTTGTTCTCTCTGATTTTAGGCATGTTGATTTGCTCTGCTATAGTTTTCTAGCAAAACTGGATGCATTAACACATTCTACATATGATTTTAGCATTAATTGAGATGCATCATTATTTTTACCTGTTTGTTTCCCAGGCGTATACAATCGTATTTGTGTCTGATTGACTGATTCTGATGTATGGTACATACCAAGCACTAATTAAATTAGAGCTGGTGAGCTTAAATCTCTCCTTTGTAAGCACAACAAAGGGTATGCAAGACGGTTGTAAGTTAAGACCATCAATGTTCACAGCGCACTCAAGGCATATTTCTACATTAAACATGTGACATATTTTCTTCCGAGTAACACTACACTTACGGAAAACTTCTACGGAATTTTCTTACGGACCGCATCAAGCAGGTACAAAATCAGAACGTGGCCTAGTTTTCAAGGGGGGAAATCAGAGACTCAGCCAATGAATTTACAGCACGTCATTCCGTAAGCTTTTCCGTAAGCCAAACCGTCCGTAAGTGTAGTGTTATTGTTTTCTTCCTATAGACGCAAAAGTGACCATGTATCAATTGTCAAATATCGGATTGGTTATCATAAAAGAACTGTAACTTTTAGTTAAGAAAATTCCAGTTCTTTTTTAAAAAAAATCGAACGTTCCAACTCTTCAATGATGGCAACCTCATCATGTGGTGTACGGATGTACCTTAATTAGCACACTCATTCCCGACACATGGTCGTGATGCAAGTGCGACACCTTTGTTTGTGCAATGCTTCTAGCTAGTACTTGCAAGACGACTAGGTGAACAAGTAGGAGTAGTACCTTAAAAAATCGTTAGCAGTGGCAGACAACCACATCTCGTGATATGCTTGGACTGGTACTTGCAAGATCGAGCACCAGTTCGTTGCTTTGCACCATGCGTGCATGTGCCGGACTAACAAAAAAAAAAGTTTTGGGGGTACAAGAAAAATGTTAGAACCAGTAATATAAGATCGGCTCATATATATGTGTAGTGCAATTCCTCGGTTTGAACAAGCTAAAGTGTTCAGTTTTCATGGGTGACGTGGAGTAGAGCGCAAAAATGTGCTTTGGTCGTGTGTCTCACATGTTGTTTTCAGAGTTAGCCGCATTTCCAGAATGTCGACTTTCTCCAATGAAGAAAGCTGCGACAAGTGAGCCCACCTGCCAGCGATGCGTAGAAGTTCCAGCAGAATCTACTGATCCGAATTTCCTCTACGCAGAGATGAAAATAAAACTGAGGGGAATATTATGGGAGAGAAGAAACCCAAGGGGAGAAAGCGGTGGGGATAAATGGACAAGAGGAAAAGCTGAGAACAAATCCGAACCAGCCAACCAGTCCCAATATCCACACACCACGCTCTCCATTGGACCACACACTCTCCTCCCTTCCCCAACCAAAACTAAGAAACCCCTGCAACTCTGCAAGAACACCAGCATCCCATCCCCCAGGAAAAAATACTCCAGAAATATTTTATTGGGAGAAAAAAAGGAAGAGATTGGTCAGATTTCTCCAAATCTCTGCCCATGCACTTGCTCTGAGGAGACCATTCCCATCCAGCCCATTTCCACGGTTCCAGGAAATCCAAGCAGTTCCTAACATCCTCTTGAGCTTGCCCATACCAGAGCGCCGGCCCTTGTTTCTTGGTTCTGATGGCACCTCCTTGAGCTGTTGCTCGTCATCCCACAGAGCGAGAGAGAGAGACAGGAGATACAAGAGCTTTTCTTTGGTTGGGTTGGCGGCTCGTCGTCGAAGAGAGGCAAGTGATTTCTTGTTCCGGAGGTTCTTGGTGAGCTGTTTGGATTGTGTGCCATGTCAGCGTCGCCGTCGTCGCTGAGCGGCGGTGCCGGGGAGGCGGCGATGCGGACGGTGGTGTGGTTCAGGAGAGACCTGCGTGTGGAGGACAATCCGGCCCTGTCGGCGGCGGCGCGGACAGCCGGGGAGGTGGTGCCGGCGTACGTGTGGGCGCCGGAGGAGGACGGGCCGTACTACCCCGGCAGGGTGTCCCGGTGGTGGCTCAGCCAGAGCCTCAAGCATCTGGACGCCTCGCTCCGCCGGCTCGGCGCCAGCCGGCTGGTCACCCGGCGGTCGACCGACACCGTCGCCGCGCTGCTCGAGCTCGTCCGCAGCACCGGCGCCACCCACCTGTTCTTCAACCACCTCTACGGTTCGATTCCTATATATCTCACACTGTTGCTACTCTCGGCCAGTTAGTTATTGCTGTTCTTGCAAAAAATACTGCTAGTACAGTACTTGCTTACTACGATTTCTTCAAGCTTTTCGTTACTTTTGCTCTGCTCTGGCCTCTACTCAACTAGATCCGCTCGACCATGATCCAAATAAATAAATTGAGGGGAATCTTTTCCATCAACAGTACCAAATCATGGATAGTTCATAGCCTACCATCCTTATTACTCCATACGTCAAACAACACCAAGTATAGCATCAAACACTCCCTGAACACTTGGTCACCGTCGCCCTCTTTAATTCCAAAAAGTTCTTGCAGCCACCAACCTATTATTATTCCATTTTAAACTCCTCCTAATCCCCTATAACTCTCCAAGAACTAGGCTACTAGTAGTTTTTTTAAAGCACCTTATCTTGTGAGCTGACACGAGTGGCCATGTGTTGCTCACCAATCGCTGTCTGCTTGCTGCCCGCCATGTAGATCCGCTGTCGCTGGTAAGGGACCACCGGGTGAAGGAGGTGCTAGCCGCCGAGGGCATCACCGTGCAGTCCTTCAACTCCGACCTGCTCTACGAGCCATGGGAGGTCCTCGACGACGACGGTTGCCCCTTCACCATGTTCACGCCCTTCTGGAACAAGTGCCTCTGCATGGTCGACCCAGCCGCGCCGACGCTGCCACCCAAGAGAATCAACTCAGGTCCTTGCCAATCCTCACCTGCAATGATGCTCTAATGGCTTCATAATCACGTGGCAACTGATGATGCAGTAATTTTTTTTTTGGAGAATTACTGACATGGAATGTGTTTCTTTTCTGTGACATGCTCCTCAGGTGACTTGTCGAGGTGCCCGTCGGACGACCTGATCTTTGAAGACGAGTCCGAGAGGGGGAGCAATGCGCTGCTTGCACGGGCGTGGTCGCCGGGATGGCAGAACGCTGACAAGGCATTCTCGGCCTTCATCAATGGGCCGCTGATCGACTACTCCGTGAACCGCAAGAAGGCGGACAGTGCAAACACGTCCCTGCTCTCCCCTTATTTGCACTTCGGCGAGCTGAGCGTCCGCAAGGTCTTCCACCAGGTCCGGATGAAGCAGCTAACGTGGAGCAACGAGAGCAACCATGACGGCGAGGAGGGCTGTAGCCTTTTTCTCCGGTCCATCGGCCTGCGAGAGTACTCCAGGTACCTCGCCTTCAACCATCCATGCAGCCACGAGAAGCCCCTCTTGTCTCACCTCATGTTCTTCCCCTGGGTTGTCAATGAGGTGTACTTCAAGGTCTGGAGGCAGGGTAGGACTGGTTACCCTCTTGTGGATGCTGGCATGAGGGAGCTCTGGGCGACTGGGTGGCTGCATGACCGGATACGCGTCGTCGTCTCAAGCTTCTTCGTCAAGGTCCTTCGGCTGCCATGGCGCTGGGGGATGAAGTACTTCTGGGACACCTTGCTAGATGCTGACCTTGAGAGCGATGCCTTGGGCTGGCAGTACATTTCCGGGTCTCTGCCTGATGGCCGTGAGCTCGACCGCATTGACAACCCACAGGTACATATACATGGTTTCCTTCGTCATATGGTAAGATCTCTTGATAATCAAAATTGCACACTGATTTACTGTATTGCATTTCTCAGTTTGAAGGCTACAAGTTCGACCCATATGGGGAGTACGTCAGACGATGGCTACCGGAGCTGGCGAGATTGCCGACGGAATGGATACACCACCCCTGGGACGCACCCGAGTCTGTGCTGCAGGCTGCAGGAATTGAGCTAGGTTCGAATTACCCGCTCCCTGTTGTTGAGCTAGATGAAGCCAAGTCTAGGCTACAGGATGCCTTGTCAGAGATGTGGGAGCTCGAGGCGGCCTCTCGTGCTGAGATGGAGAATGGAATGGAGGAAGGCTTGGGAGAGTCCTCAGACGTGCCACCGATCGCCTTCCCCCAAGAATTGCAGCATATGGAAGTGGACCGAGAGCTGTTCCGTGCTACTATCCCCACACCAGCGACTGCCGGCCGGAGACGAGCAGATCAGATGGTGCCTAGCATGACCTCCTCCTTTGTCAGAGCTGAAACAGAAGTTTCAGTGGATTTTGGGAACAGTGAGATAAGTAGGCAGGAGGTGCCATCGCAGGTGCACTTCCAGCCTCAGATGGAAATCAGGGAGGAAGTTGTGAACGATGGCACTGCTGCGAGAAACAACGGAATCCAGCACCAGCAGTATAACAATCAGAATACCCTACACCGTGTGCGGGCTGGCATAGCACCATCCACGTCAGAGGCATCAAGCAGCTGGACTGGGAGAGAAGGCGGGGTAGTACCAGTCTGGTCACCTCCAGCTGCCTCAGGCCATTCAGATCCTTACGCTGCCGAGGAGGCTGAAATTTCCAGTAGGAGTTATTTGGACAGACATCCACAGTCACATAGATTGATGAACTGGAGTCAGCTCTCCCAGTCATCGTGAATTCAGATGCATGGTAAACCCAACTAGAACTTGGTTCAAGTATATTATATATGAATAGAGCATTATATATGCTTACTAACTTTGCATTTTTTTTATGAAGCTGGATGTAGGACAGCAGGCTACAAAGCACAAAAATGATGTTGCACGTCCGAATTTAGTTGGGTATGAGTTGGACAGTGAGAGATACAATATGTACATTATCACCTTTTGTTCATCTATAACCTTGGTATGCACGAACCAGGTGATGCAGCTTCACGGGTGCAATAAGTTATGTAAAAGTAGTCTTCTAGAACTTTGTGGTATAGGTTTGTAGTTGTCAAAAGGATTTGTACCATTTATCAGACAAGAGGGTTTCTTAGCATTATGTCTGTAATTGTACATTACCTTTGTTTATTGCAATCTTTGCTGATGGAGAAGTCACCAAAGAGCTGGCAGTTCAGTAGTACGTACCTTGCATGTTAAGCTTGACTTGGAGACAAACCGGCATTGTGTAATGGTAGAAATATTTCGATGATCTGAAACATGAACAATCTAGAAGTAAGGTGAAATAAAGCTGTACGAGCCTTACTAGAGACAGCATAGATGAAGAAAGTGAGCAGGACCATACTATTTTGCATGGGCTCATGCGAAGTTTGATGACTAACCGACAACTGCTGCAAAATTGTACTGGAGAAAGAGAGACCTCATAAGTGATCAGGCAATCAAATCAAAGTTAACAGACCAGGGCCCAACCATACTATCATTAGTTAGGACCAGGAGCATATTGGTTGCATATGCCACCGTATCCTCGCTGAGTGAGAGCCATAGCATGAAATGAAAAGCAACTCATTTGATCTGATGGGGCATTAGATGATAAAACTAACGTAAGACGAGCTTAAATTGCATTGATATATATAACCCTAAATTGCAAAAAGAAACAGGATGATGTTCTTCCTTCTTGTTCAAATAATCAGCGTAATAACATCGAGACAATTCTTCATGTCTTCGTAATACAGTACTCAACATTTGGTTAACGTAACAATGACTCAAGAGTAGAAGAGAATACAACCAGCATAAAATTGCTGTAATTAATTACAGGTCAATGTTTAGTGAAGCTAGTAATTCAGTTGATATCTGGGATCAGTAGATGGTTGATCATAGCTCCACTAACAGATACTATTCGGGGTCAAATATGACCCCCTTCTCAGAGCAAACTTCACCTCTCATGGCATAAATATGGGTTAGTGTTATGCTGTGCTGATGCTAAGTAGAACCCTTCTCTGACGAGCATCTTTATCAGTCTTTCTTCTTTCTATCAACATATGGATACTTCTGGTAAATGAATATGCTTGCCATGACAAGTGGTAATGACATCAGGCAGTAGACTGATGGCGGCTTCCCATCAAATATAAACTGTAGTAATGCAGTTACGAGGAGAGCTGAGACTATCACAAAACCCTGAATAGGAAAAGCAGCATGGTTCAATTTCTGGGTGCAAATGAAAGGAAGGTATATTCTATTCAGTGGCGGTTGAGGGACTTGCCTTTTTAACACCTCCTGCATAAGATGTGACAAGACCAACAAGGATTCCACCGAAAGCATTCATTAACACTGGTATCTGAGTAAAAGGAGTGATGAATACAGGCCCACAAATTAGTAATGATTCATGATCAATATTATTGAAGTTTACAGGTTTATATCAAGTACACAACTTTTTCGTAATTTCATGGATCATCTTTTGATATGTTACATGCACTTTTAAATCAGTGCAAAGACTTTTCTAAGTTTTCTTAGTTATGTCAAATAAATAGCATGAAACTGTACCATAAAGGGAAGCAGCACGCTTCGAAATAAAATTTTCTTAGTTCTATTTCCAGATCAGGAATGCCCCAGATCACCCTTTGAAATGAGAACATGTTTGTTCGATATGTTACAGATGCACTTGTAAATCGATGTTACATATGACCCTTTTCTCCGAATATCCGTATAGCAACAAAGTTTGGGACGCAATGGCAGAAAAACAGAGTATGGGGAACCTGTCTTCCCAAAAATGGATTACAGGAATGGTGGCGAAGCTTAATCGGCAGTCACCCCAAAGAGCAGCGGAAGGCAATCTACTCGACAGCAAATTTAATTAGCTGGGAGATTTGAAGGAGCGGAATCTTCGGATTTTTCAGAAACACGAACTAACGGTGCAACGGCTGGTCAACAAAATCATAGACGTGGTCCCCTAGTAGTGCAAGCGAGCCGTACACCATTTGATCCAGGTCGAGTCACCAAATGCTTGTATATCTTACAGGTAGGCTCACTTTTGGCCTGCCTTTTTATTGTAAAACCGCTTTCCGCTAATGCAATGAAAAACAGCAGCTCTCCTGCTGTAATTCAAAAAAAATACATATGACCCTTGTAGATCAACAAACACCCACTTATAAATAATAAAAAAGGGGGCAACCGCATGTATCAATTATAAACCATGCGATAAGAGGATAGTTTATCTACCTATTATATCTCTCTCATTCACCTCCCAGACCTATGTTCTACTCCTCAATCCCATATGCCCTGCCATCCGACCATCTTCGTGGCGGTACTTACCCAGGTTCTTCCACCATTATAAGCAATGGCAGAGAATAGAATCCCTTTGGGTGCAAAATGGAAATAAATTGTAGACGAAGTTTGCGGCACTTAGCCAATCCCATAATGGATTGTTTTTTTAAAAAAACTCTGGAGTGGCACAGTGTTCAAAGTTGAATACAGTTATGTTGCATCTTACAAATTTCAATAAAGATTGTGAGAGAACATAACTTCATTCCTTCATCAAAAAATATAGCACAAACCAGTTTAGACGTCACATTGTCAGATTCTGTTTCACTTTACTTAGCCATCTCAATGCAAATTTATTTTATGCAACTAGATTACGCTTTTGTAATGCATGTACCACGTGTTTTGCCAAATTTCACCTTTTAGCGAGAGAACATAGCATAACAAATTAACAAAGAGTACTCACCACTGTCCACAAAGTCCAATCATGGAAAAAACCATATTTTCTCAGGGCCTCTCCGTCTGGTGACTGAAAGGTACTTGCTAACAAGCACATACTCCCAATAAATGACATCTCGATAGTCATCATGTAGGACGTATGCTTTTTTACCTGTAATTATTGAAAATGTTAAAATGACAACAAATTCTTTCCTGGAAAGTAAAATGACAAGTCTAACCTGAGATGCCCACTGACACAAGGAAGAGGCCAAGCCAGACAACACAGATGCGACCGTCACAGGAATGATTCCGTAGAGTAAGACATCAGAGCTACCACCAGTTACACCTTTCCTGCTACTCTCCCCAATGCTTAAAAGGACAGCCGCGGTGATTAAGAGGGTTAATGCTAAAATTTGTTTGGGTGATTGCTTTTGCCTGCAAGATGATGCAAAAAGTAATCAACCTAATGAGTAAAACATTTACTCCATATAGTTTTCTATTTGCAGAGTGAATAAAAAATAATTGTTGGAGTATAATGTCCGCCCCTCTCTCTCAGCTTGAGCTTTTGGGTGAACTGGTTCCGTGCATGCAGTTCAGAGCCAAGAGGTCATGAGTTTAAGACCGGCCTGGCGCAATATTGAATAATTATATTGCAGCCCACTTTTGGTCCATGTAGAGCTGCACGCACCGAACCAGTCCACCCTAAAGCTAAAACTGAGAGAAAGGGCCAGACATTATACTCCAACCCCCCCCCCCCCCCCCCCCCCCCTCATGTCTATACTCCATTGGAGTTATGACGTTGGCAGCGAAAGCGGGTGCAGGCAGCAATTTATTTATTGCGTTAACTGGATTTTGAAAGTTAACTTCTGGTTGGTGTATAAAAGTTAACATGCTATCAGAGCGTCTTGGGTTCAAGTCTCGGCATTCGATTTTTTAATAAAAATTGCTCTTGCCTTCTTTCTGTCCATGTATAGGCATTATCGAGTCATACGTGAGATTCTATTCACGTGTAGGCCTCATTGAGTCACACGTGAGAGGGGGTATTAAATTATATGTGGATTGCCCACCTTTCCATCAGTTCGATCTTTTGGTTCCACTGGTTGGTGCATGAAACTTAACAATAATGGCATGGAAGGTACTAAGCACCTCTGGGACATCATCAAGAAGAGAACACGACCACTTGTTAATTCACCCCATAAAATAAATCAAGAAGATTTAATCTGGCTCACAGTGACCAGGCCCATACTATATGTGGAGCACAAAAGACAGTAAACTTTTTTTAGAACGAAATAACCAACTCCTTAAATGAACAAGCTTGTTTGCATATTTCTCCTTAGGGAGTAATGGTAAAACAACAATCCACAAAATATAACTTGGACACGCTCACATACTAACCATATATCACCCAGAGTTCAGGATAAAATACCTTCCTGACAATTTCATTTTATAACCCCACCACCAATACTAGTGTTTTTTTCAAATCCTTGGGATAACTTACAGCTAATGGCCAATGTTTCTTGAGACATGACCTGAAGGTGTTTTCTGCCTTGCAATGTTTCATTACTTGAACTAAAAAAAACACAGGTACATGCAGGTAAGGACATCAACACTAAGCCAATAGAACTATTAGCGTCATGGTTGATTTTGTAAGTTATAGCGAATGTTCGTGCAGGTGTCCAGATCATCAACCAATATTCTGGATATATATTATATGCTCATTAAGCAGTGGCCATAGCCGCATAGACTCTTGCCAAAAAAACCTTAGAAGCTTAGTTTTATACTTGTACAGCGTGTTAAATTTGGAGCGCTACTTTTCATTTGGTTATGCTCTAAGATAAAATTTAATAGCACTAAGCTGCGGTTACCTAAATAGGCAAGAAGCCCTTGTTCTTGCAGTATGATAACATTCCAAATAGAATACTACTCATTCCGGAACTCCAAATTATTGTTATGCCTACTTTTTCATGGTTAATGCATCACATGATCTTCAATACTGTCATTTGTAAATACTTAACACAATGCAAATCAAGTACGGGTATCAGGAGAACATACCCCAAAATAAGATAAGTGAAGAATGCTGTGAATAATAGCTTGGTCTGATTAAGGATTGAAAAGGTCAGGGAATCCAAATTCTTGTATGATATCTGCAACAGGCTATTCTGAAGTGCATAGATGGCAGCAGGAAGTCCTGATGCAGTCAGCGATCCAACAAGACTCCAATTACTGAATTGCTTCTTCAGACTGCCCTCTGCCAGTAATAAAATGACCGCACATAGAACCTGTACACATGTATATAGAATCAGAAAAGGCCAGGTGAAGATTATACTAGAGCAAATGAAATCAATTACCAGACCTTTAATACTTCAATTGCAAGAACCAATGAAGTCACTATAACTTCTCGCCTGCAGCAGCGCAAACAACAAAGTGGGTTAAGGACATCCAGATAGTACTTCGCTCGATTATTTCGTTAGTGGAAGAAATCAAGCTCATGAAGTACATAAACCTATGTCAAACGAATTGTTAAAAGGTAAGGCCTATAACTTGGCTGTTATCTGGTGTATTTTTAAGTTTTACATGGGTATTAAATTATTAACAAACAACCCATTTGATTCAACAATTGCCAACAAAACCATTTCTGGTGCCATGGTGACTAAGAGGATCTGTCAGGAGTTCAACAGATGCAATTTCACATGAATATTAAAATATTAAGTATTACTAAATGCATGTCCATCTGATTCATAACTTGCTAAGAATACATGTCTGGCAATGTAGCGACTAAGAGGAAATGTTCAAAAATTGATTGTTTCAAAAATCACTGACCACAGCTAGTACTGGTTCATAGAAATTTACCATTGGGAACTAGTTTTCTTTCCAAAGGTTCCTTTTGTCAAATTTCGAGCTTGAATTTTGACTGGTTTCTGGGCAATCACTGCCTGGAATTATCTGTCTGTTTTAATTCAGACATTCATAGAATTTCTAAGTTTTTTTTAGCATAGAATCCTTTTTCCAGGTAGAGGATCAACAAATTTTTATATTGAAGCATTTATGAACTATCAACTATGTATCTAGGCTTCTAATTTCGTATACCAGGATAACGTCTGAAAAGACAGCTTATACAGCACTGTTTCCGGAATAAGATGAGGCTACGACTTAACTTACGTTGTATTAGGGAAACTCCGTAAGGTGCCAAATAACAAAAAATCCTAGTACGGCAAGCAAGCTGATGCTGGTACGCAGCAGATTCACCGTAGATACTACCATCATGTATTCATGTCCATCAACAGGCAACTAAATTTGCTCTTTTCCAACCATGATTTGATTTCTCAAACAAAATCTGATGCCAAATATATACGTTCAAGACTCAAGTAGCATAACAGTCTAAACAGAATGAGCATTCTGCGAACCAGATGCTGCCCGAAGCAAATGTAGAGCAATCATTATCACAATGTGCACAACAATCTGCACCCACCAAACTGGTCCAGGATAGGCTGGTAAGCAAATCTGATGAATCCATGAAGGTGACCATTCATGCTGACCATTACTAACTAGTGGACACCGCGTTGCTAAGTCTACAGCCTACATGCTTTTGGCGAATATTTTCCGACTCTCATCCTCCAACTACAGCATACAGCGATGGACGCGGGAGTACCAAACGTCGGAGATCGGAGACCAACTAAAAGGTGCAGATGCCCGATTGGCGCGGTCAGATGGGAGAGTGCAGCTTACCCGACGAAGCGCTTGGAGATTAGGGGCTGGGCGCCGTACTGCAGGGTGAGGAGCACTAGGCAGAGCGCCACCTTACGCCGGCTAGGCGCGGCCGCCGACGGAGATGGCTTCGAAGCCGAACCCATTCGGCCTCGCCGACCCCGCCTCCGATCGAAACCAAGTTCCGCTGGGTTTCGACTCCACTGAGTCCACTCTAGGACTGGGTAGGACGATGGCTAGCTGATGCCTACTCGGCGTAGAGTCGATGCGGGACCGCAGTACCGCGGCGGGGTGGAGTCTAGCGAGCGGCGGCGGCGGCACCGCGAGGGAGGAGGAGAGGAATTCGGGGTAGAAGCGAATTGGGAACCGAGGCCGGATTTATAGGCAGAGGAATATTGGGGATCTGGGTGGCGATCACCTCCGACCAGGACCTGCTTTGGTGCTGTGGTAAAGGGGCGGCAACAATGGATCGGGGAGAAGGGCTGCGCGGAGCGAGGAAGAAGAGGACGGACGCAGCTTCAGCGACGTTGTTCTTCATGGTCACCGCCAGACTTTGGCTCCATATCAGCCATTCAAAGCCAATCCAACGGACCGGAATGGATGCAATAAGAATTCCCCAACACTTGGGCCCACTTTGCTTGAGCTGATGCAATAAGAATTCCCCAACACTTGGGCCCACTTTGCTTGAGCTTATTCTTACGAATAAGCCGGCTTATAGGTATCGGTGGAGAGAAACTGTGGTGAGGAGAAGCTCGTAGAAACCTTTTCTCTTATTCTTTTAAACTTTTGAAACTATGGTGAATATGTTTGCATTGAGTTGTGTAATGCATGTAATGCCCCTTATTTTGATATGTTTGTAATGCCCCTTATTTGTTGGATTGAGCAGCGATAGGCATGAACGTATGCATTGGGGCACGAGGATAGCAGTGCATTGAGGTGGAGATGTCACTGGTGAGAACATTAGGATGACAGGGTGAATCAAGTGTCTAGGCAGACACACAGATTATAGATATATATTGAACGTCGACATCTAGGGGAATGGGTGATGGGTGCATTTGCATCATGTTTTATAAAGTGTTTGCATATGTAAAAGTAGGATTTTTAGTATTTTACCATGTGCACGCGCACCTACATTGCTAATTTCACCAGGATCCCAATAATAAAGGGGAAATCAAACTAAGAGAAGTTTCCATTTTCAAAAATAAAGGGGAAAGTGATTTGGAGCAGTATGTCTTTCATACAAAAAGCCACGCTCCTGGGAGCAAAGAGAATGAGACCACACTATGTAGCCGAACTTAACAATCAAAGGTGTGGCCTGGTGCGGCTGTACTGTGTAGCCATACCACCCGCTATCAGGTCCGCCTTGTCAAATAGTTCCACCTGAGAGCTTGGACAAACAGAGAAGCCAGCAAGCCCAAAATAGTACTACAAATCTCACATCCATAAAGGATACGAAAGGGGGAGTCAACACAAGGGCATCTTCTTAGACATAACATGGATCTTGAAGGCCACAATATCGATCTTCATCGTCATCACCATCATCTACGCATTCACCAATCATTGCTACATTCATCTCCTTGTAATTCCAAACAATAGTGTGGATTTGCACTTGTACTCGTTTAATTATTCATCCGCCTTTCATATTTCATTTGATTATGTCTCGTGCCCTCATGCCGAGTTACATTAGTTATTGGAGAGATAAAGAAACCCTAGCACTGCCATGAATTGTATGCAATGATGTATTTATTAGTAGTTCATGATATTGTGTGAACGCTGACTGCATAATATTTGCCTCATGGACATGAAGGATATTATAGTTGGTGCAAGTCGGGGTTAGTGGCCATAGAGGTGACGGAAGGTGGCCATATCTTTTGTCTACCATCAATGAGAAAATAATGGAGATTCAAGTTTTTACTCCACATCCAATGGGAGACCCTTAATTATTAGCACAATTACTAGCATACTTCGACAATAGGTATTGGAGGGCTAGTTGTGATTGTGCATGATGTGTGACAGGCGTTTCAAGCGCATCTTTATGTGGGGCTCCGCCTGCCCTACACACACCATACTTATGGGAAATAATACTATCCTATGTGATATTATATGCTAGTGGTGAATACAACACTCGCTGAGAACATCTTTTTCATCTTTAACCCTATTATAGTTTCCATCATTTACATCGATTTGCTCTCTGGTCATGCTTCCTACTCGTGTTTTTTAATATTGTTTTGCTCTCAAACACAATCATCCACAAACACTTTTGACATTTTCTTACTTGAAATCAACGATAACTTGCAGGCACCCCTTTGGTTAACTTACAAAAAGAAGCAAATACCATTGTCTCATCGCTTCATACTGTTACTTCTAAATACACCAACCTCATGCCCTTACATGCATCATTGGGCAGACGTGCTTCCCCTTTTTTAGCATTAGCGATTTCAAGTGCACTAATAGCGGGTCTTTTGAAAAGAAAGTCGTGAAAGCTTATATTTTGGAACGGAGGGAGTACATAGGTACAGGTTATACCATCCCATACCCTCTTCACATGATGGGGTTGAAATTTTTCCATTTGCATACCCTTTTGTTCCAACCCTTACCCTAATATGGCTTTTACCCGCGCTACGTGGGAATGGTTACCTATTACCATCCTTAGCACTTCGACAGAACAACTAAAAGTACTCCTTGTTTAGTGTTTACCATTTTTCTCATTTCAGTTCTCGCCCTTTTCATCTTCTGTAGGAGTCTTTTGATTAGTGTAGAGACCACCAGAGAGCAGAGTTATCCCATTCCCACCCAGCTAAGAGTATGATAAGAGGGAACGGAAAAAAGCAAATTAGGAGGCGACAGTGAAGGGGTGGAAGAAACAACTCCGGGTAAATGGAGCGAGGCCGTGCGAGATGGTGTTCTGTCTGTTAACACTATCGAGGCTTGGTTCACACGATTCATCTCTCAGAAGTCATAGGCCGCATTTGGTTACATGTGTCAGGTCAGCAGCCATGTTGGCATGTAGAGAATACAAGTTCTGGTGTGCGCATAGACCTCTTATATAAACCTTAAATTATAACTAGCATAATACCCGTGCGTTGCCACGACATCATGTTAAATTGAACGATAATAAACTTTCGTAGTTAACCGAATCAAAATGGCAATGTTAAATCAAATGGTTATAACCTTTTACATGTTTAAATCAATATGCTAATCGAATCAAAATGGCATGGAGCTCAATCGAATCTATATGTTCGAGTTTTTGTTTTTCATGTATTTTGTGACGTCTGTTAGTACATTCCACATTGCTTACTCGACACAAGTGATCCAACGAGCGTCAAACCAGCTGCTAACTTCTCGGCGGACAACGTCTGGTGCCAAACAGCAAGCCTTTCTTCTCACTTAGTCGCGTCAAAAAACAAATTCCCTGTGGTCGGCGACAACGCCTAGTTGCCGATGATCACCCTAGAAGAGATCGTGTTTCTCCGTGGCTGGCGGTATCACCCCTGAAGTCGGCCATTCATGTTTCTGTAAATTATTTCAAATCTGTAAGTACCTTGTAGCAGTAAAGTGGAGCATTGTATAGATAGGAAACAAGTCATGTTAATCTAACAAAGAAAAGATAACTTCCTACTCCTACATCAATTCTGAAAACAAAACTAAAGAAACAATCAAACAAACAGGGAAGTTCAATCCGAATCTGATTTTACACTTTCGGTCTCTGTGAAAAACTTTTATTTATCAAAGCCTATTCTATTGCAGTGCAGTAACTGAACTGACAAAATGTTAGTATCAGGTATCCATCCTTTACACTGTACACCTTTCATCTATCATCACTACCGCTAAGCAAAGAAAATTTTCCTAGCTCTTTGCAATGCGCTCATAGAACAAGATGTAGCCATGATCAGTGTTGCCAGAATATTCTCGAGAAGAACCGTAGAATGTTTGCAGGCTGGACTCCTGAATCTTCTCAACATTGTCATCATCGAAACACAACCAGTGGTCACAGCTTTTAATTTGGCTCACATAGTGTCCTTGGTTGGGTCCGCTCCCAAGGTGGACTACCACAGCAAAGAGGGAGTACTCGCAATCTACATCGTCAGAGGCGCTGCTCAGCTTCAACTCCATGGGGTATACCACTCGGTATGACAGTTTCTTGTGCCGATTCAGCTGTTCAATGAACTTGAAGCGCTTCAAGTGGATCACCAATATTTGCGGGGCCTTTTTTATCTTCATTCTCTTCTCTGCTTCTTGCAAACTGAAGAGTACACCAAAATTTCAATGTTACAAGAAAATCAAGCAAGACGAAGTAGTTTTCACGCATGGTAGTTCTTGACATATTTCTTCTATCTACAAAGACCAAGGATGACAATCCAGCGAGGAGCAGGAAGTACTGAACAAACTGGCATGTGAGGGCTGAGGCATTGAGCTACTATTTTTAACGACATATACATATAATATACAGACCAAGGATTATGCAATAGTTCCGAGGAACAAAGAATAAACAAAACTTGCAGAGAACATAAGAAATGGAGATTGTTAACCTTTGCTCCACAACCGTGTTACAACAACTTCAAGAAAAATAAGGGAATTGACCTGCAAGGTCCTTTTTAACAACATTTGTTTGAATCTACTTCTCTACTGCAAAATTTAAAACTACTTAGTTGATCCATTCCATAAGTAGTACCATAAACAATTTAAACTCTTGTTAGCCACTTTGTTCATAAGGCCTCTATCGTTGCCCAGACACAACACATTATGGATGAAAATGGCATAGAACATATTACCTGCAGCATTTGTCACAGAAAAATTTGTCATCGGCGTTCAAAGTTTCAGTGGAAAAGAAATTCTTCAGGCAGCTTGTGAGTGAACTATTTTGTTCAATGTCGATGCTTAAATCTAAAAATGTCTCATCCTTTGCGGTGACAGTCTCACACATCAGGCACTTCGTTTCATTGGTCAATATACCCTGCATACGGGGGAATGACCACTAAACACGAACTCCTTGGTAGAAAATACATACTCCCTTCCAATCCATATTAGTTGTCGCTAATATAGATGTATCTGGATATATTTTAGTGTTTAGATACATCTATACTAGTGACAAGTAATATGGGTCGGAGGGAATACAATTTTTGCATTTTAGTAATTGTAGTACCTGGAAATTCTTGTGAACCCATGTAACTAATGGCTCCTTTTGAACTCCATTTGCTAAATGATTAGCTTCCCCATTTGAAGCCCCTCTGTCAGGGGATGTGGTTTCAGGAGAATCCTTCATGGTACTGAACTCTCTTTCCAAAATATCGACAATCTCATTCAGCAAAAAATTCAAAAATTCATGGGCATCCTACATAGTAATAAGGAAAAGAGATGTTACTTATGGAAAGATCACTCTTTTATGTCCCTACAAGGTAGGCATATTTCTGCTAATTTTTGCAACGCTTCAGATCATCAAAGATGACTGGACTTCTTTAATACAGCTTGAGCAAAGTCACAAAATTAAAAATATTAAGCAACTCTAAAGGGCAGGTTGCATCAGTGGAGGGAAATTCTTCTCAAGTACCGCGAGAATAAAGAGTGCAACAGAAAGAGATACATGTCATACACATAGCTCACTTTGCATTAATGAATTACCATATAAATGCCTGAGCACTAATAAGCTACCTACATGAGTAAGGTCCAGGTTATTACATGATGATGCAGTTGACATGATGCAGGAGCACTGTAAACTATATATAAATTACCTGGTGCATATAACTCCGAAATGATTCATTCTCTTTCCTCACCCTATGGACAAAACGTTTTGGAGAAATAACACCAGTCTTTCTCTTTGATAGGCTTATCTGCAAGTTATAATTAACTGTTAGTACTAGATGGATAAGAGTCGGCAGAAGTTTCAGGTAACATGTGCAAACCAAGTATACTATGCTCATGAAAGCATAAAAAGAGACTTAACAACTAATAACATGTCTGCTTGCTTGCCTTGGTTGCAAGTAAGTTAACCTGACAAATCGCATTTATGAGTTAGCGTGTTAGACTTAAATTTTGGACTATGTTGTTGCATTTAGATGGAATGTATCAAGAAACTGTGTTATTACTTCTTATTGCTCTTAGTACTTCCTTAGTCACCAAGTTAGGTCGTTTAGAGATTGACATGGTCTCCAAAGTATTACTTTCACTTCTGTCTGCTCATCTCGTTTGTTGTTATAAGTACAACATATCATAAATGGCATTTGAATAAATTTCTTGAACGAATTTCTGCCATGGTTTTTTATTGCAACCTGTCAATCACGAATACATATAGATTACTTAAGTATATTTCAAAATGATGTGGATAACAATTCATGTCGACAATCTAGATATTTTGCACTTTCGACATACTGCTGGTCAGAACTACAATTTTTTATTAAACACACTGTAGGAAGACATATGATATTTGTTGATGCAAAAAGAATGAGTTAGAAATTGCTGTTTTTTCAGCCTTTGTCATCTGCTCCATTTGTGTCATCCACAATTTATAACCACCTGACTAATGAAATCTAATAGCTCAGGCAATAAGTTGGTCCAGCTGTCCATTAATTGCCTTCAGAATTCCAATTACCCACCATAATCCCCTCTAACAATCACAAGATAACCCAAAAACTTGACTCACACCCCCTTTCATTGACATGATATCATGATTTGACCCTTGTGGCCTTGTATAAGATAGAACTGATCGAGCAAATGATTTCAATCTATTGGTAATCATACCAGAGAGCAACAACATAGCAAATGAAGCAGTATATCAGCTAATGATGTTTTTTCACCTGTGTAAAAAGATCTGCCAAACAAGTCAGCAAATTTTCCTCAGCCTCTCCTGGATTCTTGTAATTTGCAGAATATTCTAGCAACTGCTCTCGAAATGGAATGCAATAATAAAGTGCCTGAAACAAAGTATAACTTGGGCAATTAATGAGATTATGCACAAATAGCTGCGTAGTAATTGTAGCAAGCATGAAGAAATGATATGTGCGACGATCAAGAATTTATCCAATACCAAATGAAAACAAGAATTAAAACTGAATGTGGAATAAAAAATAATTTGAAAACATATAAAACCTCCCATCTGAATAAGATAATTCTGAACACTAGACACTGAAGGCTATCAACAATGCTACGCAAAAGGCTCACAATAATACACATATGCTATCAAATAGCCAACACAAAGATAATTAACCATTATGTTGTGTCAGGAATATGACTTCCCTTCAAATTATATGTAAATGACCCCCTGTTAACTGGGATCAGCAGTATTAAACACAGGACCATGCTACAGTCAGACACATTTTTTATTTTGATGGAATTCGAGAATATCAATATTCCACAATTAGTAATTCCAAGCAAACATGCCCTTTGATTTGTGTCACGGGAACCAATGAATAATATTCGATATGTAATGTGGAACATGGATAAGATGACTGATGAATATATTGCCATGTTGTAACAGTTGGCTTCATTGCTGGATATCTCAAACGAACTAGCTGGAATATGTTTGAAAAATGTGAGAGAAGTAGAGAATGACAGAATTGAATTGTAGATTGCTACATGGTTTTAAAGGCGTCGCCTAGGCGACGCCTAGGCGTCCAGGCGCTGGACCTCCGCCTTGAAAAACTGCCCGCCTTGGGCGCCTAGGCGCCTAAGGCGTCCGCCTAGGCGTCGCCTAGGCGTCAGAGCGCCCCCCCTGGATGCCTTGACGCCTTACCGCCTTTAAAACCATGGATTGCTATGTGTAAAATTTTACTATATGAGAGTAAGAATATCAGTGCTGGAAACTTTAAAGGAGAACCTGTTGGAACAGTCAACTGTAAGGGATAACCAATATTGCACTACATGCTGTGAAGAGCTAATGACATGGTTGAATCAATGAATTATGTTTTTGTATTAAGTTTTAGCAGCGCTTCACTAGCTCACCACGTATACTCAAATGACCGCTGCTTGTCTACAAAATACCTAAACAGGGTGCAAGTTTCGCAGATTAGTTGGCATCAGACAGCAAAGAAAGCTTAGCATATCCTCAGAAGTCAAAAGATCCTAAAGGAGATCATCATGTGTAGCCTGCAGGCTGGAGGTTTTCATGGTGAAAAAACAAACATTTTCAACTTAAATAACACCATAAATCATGCAATTTAACAAGTGAATCCATGCCTAAGTTCATTGGCTTAACATTTGATCTTATTTTCCAGTGTGAGCTTTTCTTTTCCTATAAAATTTGCAGAATCCTGATGTCAACAACTCAGTTCCAGACTCTACCACCCCTAACTGTTTCCGGAGCAACGCCCTAACCGAAATTAACACGAAAATAGCAGTAGGTTGCCACGGAACATGCAGTTAAAACAACCGCCCGGTGATATCGACGGATTGGGGGTTGCCATACCTGAAGGACGCTGTTGCAGTAGCAGGTGTTGCCAAAGTTCTCAAGGCCGAAGTAGTGCTCGCCCTCCGGGAACTGGTCGCCGAGCGCCCTCTCGAGCCTGGAGACGCCGGTCCCCACGACCGACCACCGATCCAGAAAGCCCGAGGCGGCGCTGGCGAAGGAGCGGAGCCCCGACCCGACCGCGGAGCGGGACCTCTCCGCGGCCGGCGCGGCCTCCGCCGCCGGCGATCGCGCCGGTTTAGCCATCTAGGTTTCGGATGCCCTCGCAAGCAAGCAAGCGGCGGCGGCAGGCGGCGGGCGGCGGGAGAACCTAAGCGAAAAGGCTGATCGGAGGCGCGCCGCTGTAGCAGCCTTTTTCTGTTAGCCGGCGCCTGAATCGGTACTCCTACTTTGTTTCTTCAACGGGAAGCGGAGTTAATGGCTCCGATGTGCATCTAAATTTGACTTTGTTCTCAGCGGGATGGACTCTACTATCGGACTTTTTAAGTTATTTTTTTGTTATAAAACCAAGAAAGTGTCTTCTTTGAACTCCTCATCCGGCCTCTCTGCGTGATTCCCATTCCGAAAAGCACATTGGCTCAGCTCGAACCGCAAGAGTCAGGTCCGACTCTTTATGGTGTTGTTGCTATATTAATATAATAAAAATAAAAGTTTAAAAATAGAAATAACATCTTATTCAGTTCATTTTTTTATAAACCTAGATCTATCTGCTGATATGTATAACAATGCTTTTCCATCCTAAACTAAAAATATGCCTCCTTTGAACTCCTCATCTACCCCCTTGGGCTTTTTATTCTAAGCATTAAGAAGATCTGATCTCTCAAAATTGTCAACTTGTCGATCTCAGTTCATTTGTCTTATCATCGTTCCATAAGTTTGCACACGATGTCCTTCATAAATAGTGCGAAGTCCCTGAACCGAAGCAAATGCCCTTTTGTGTATGGCTTTGACGGTTGCCACAAAATTAAGGTCTCCTTACATGAATTTTAAAGGGCCTCTTAGATCATTTTCAATATATACTAATTGATTTTTATCACTGTTAGTAGATTTTTTCCTATTTGTGTTGGTGGTCTCCTAACTTGCCATGTTGATAGTGTGTGTTAAGCACCCAGTTGGAAACCCAAGAGGAAGGTATAATGAGCACAGCAGCAAGTTTCCCTCAGTTGTGAAACCAAGGTTTATCGAACCAGTAGGAGAAAGCCAAACTTCAGAAGGTGATGCTTGCTAGCTTCGCGACAGCTCCAGACAATTTATATGGCGCCTCGTCCAGGGCTTTGCTTTGCACCAGCAGCAACATGGAACATGCACACAACACAACTAAGTACTTTGCCCCAACTTACGATGAGGTTGTCAATCTCACCGGTTTGTTGTAAATAAAGAATTAAGCGTATGGAGTGGTAAAAGGTAATAGTATACGAGAATGTAAATAAGCAGGTAAAACAGTAAACGGTAATAGCAATGTAAAGGAAATTAGACCGGGGTCCACAGTTCACTAGTGGTGTCTCTCCATAAGATAAATAACAATATGTTGAGTAAACAAATTACAGTTGGGCAATTGATAGAGTAAAGATAACGTACATATGTCATGAGGATCACTATGAGATTCACTCTGGGCATTACGACAAAATACATAGACCGTAATCCAACTGCATCTATGACTAATAATCCACCCTCCGGATGTCGTCCGAGCAACCATCGGGTATTAAGTTGCGAACAACGGATAACTGCATTAAGCAAAGTGCGTAAAGTAAACAAAGCAAATGTCCTTGGACACAAGAATATTGTTTTCTCCCTAGTGGTAACAGCACATCTACAACCTTAAAGGTTTCTGTCACTCCCCTAGATTACTAGAGGCATGAACCCAACTATCGAGCATAAATACTCCCTCTTGGAGTCACTAGCATCTACTCGGCCAAGATATCTACTAGCAATGGAGAGCATGCAAGATCATAAATAACATAGAGATAACATACAAATAATAATTCAGCACATCAACTTGACATAGTACCAATACTCATCGGCTCCCAACAAACATAACATGTAGAATTACACAAAGATGATCTTGATCATGATAGGCAGCTCACAAGATCTAAACATGAAGCACATGGTGGAGAAGACGACCATCTAGCTACTGCTATGGACCCGTAGTCCAAGATAGACTACTCACACATCACTCCAGAGGCGACCATGATGGTGGAGAAGGCCTGCGGCAGGGATTCCCCTCTCCGGCAGGGTGCCAGGAAGAGCTCCTGGATCCTCCCGATCTCGCATCGACGACGGCGGCGCTTGCAGTATGTTTCGAGGAAAATTGATCCGTCCTTTAGGTTTTTCCCGTCAAGGGGAATATATAGGCGGAAGGGCAGAGTCAGGAGGTGGACTAGCTAGTCTCACCCCTGGTGGTGCGGGCCAGGGGTAGGCCGCGCCACCCTAGGGTGAGCCTGGCCTCTGGCCCACCTCCGTCTCATCTTCGTACTTCGTGACGCTTCGGGAAAAATAGCAGGTTTGGCTTTTGTTTCGTCCAATTCCGAGAATATTTCCTGTGTAGCTTTTCTGAAACACAAAAACAGCAGAAAACAGGGAACTGGCACTGTGGCGTCTCGTTAGTAGGTTAGTTCCGGAAAATACATAAAAACACCACGAAGTGTAACAAAACACAAAGAAAATGGTGTATAAACAAGCATGGAGCATCAAAAATTATAGATACGTTTGAGACGTATCAAGCATCCCCAAGCTTAACTCCTGCTCATCCTCGAGTAGGTAAGTGATAACAAAAGAATAATTTTTGAGGTGACATGCACCATCACAATCTTGATCAACGATGTAAAGCATTGAGTGCTGGGATCAAAGAACTTAAAACATGGGCATAAGAGACATAATCTTGACAATAAAACTTAGCAACCATGTTATAACATGAAAAGTAACACAAACAAAAGATCATGAATAATGAAACAATGAAAGTCAAACGTGTGTTTAAATCATATGGAAAAACATAACAAAGTGGTTTCAGCTTGTCCTTCATGGAATAGCAAAACATAAATGCATAGGACACCTTCAAGTTTAAGAGGGCGACTAGATACAAATAATTTAAGAACAAGCAAAACCATTATCATGAATCAATCAATGATAAACTTTGGGACTATGCACATTAAACTCAGAATGGCAACTATGCTCTCTTAGATGGTGCATAAAGGTAGAAGGTGGAGACTCAACATAAAAGTAAAAGAAAGGCCCTTCGCAGAGGGAAGCAGGGATTAAACATGTGCTAGAGCTTTTCATTTGTAAAACAGAGAGATAAAAATTGGTTTTGAGAGGTGGTTGTCTTTGTCAATGACTGGCAATGGGTTTCTTACTATCTTCCATACAAAAAAGCAAGTTTTTGAGAGAGAGATTGGCACTTTGGTGCTCTTTTATAAAGCTTGGCACTCTCCCCACCTTTTCCTTTCACAAACCATGGCTAACCGATTCCATCGGGTGCCCACCAACTTTCACATACCATGGAGGAGTGCCTTTTTTCTTTTCTTTTTTTCTTTTTGGAATAAAACAATATGGAAGATAGCAAATCCGGCCACTACGTCCCCATGAGCTGAAAACAATGTCACAAAACGAGAATTATTTTGAAGGTTTTTTTTTGAAAGGTAGCGCATAAAAATTTACTTGGAATGGCTTGCAAATACCATGCATAGGAATTTATAGTGGACACATTGGAATAACTTGGTTTTTGGGAGTTGGATGCACGAGTAGAGCTCATACTCAGTACAAAATGAAGGCTAGCAAAAGACTGGGATTCGACCAACTAAGAGAGCAATAACGGCCATAATCATGCATAGCGACAAAACATCATAAACCGAAGCATAATGTGGCATCACAAGTCAAAAACCAAATGATCATAGAGGCTTATGGCAACTTGTTAGAGTCAAACATGTTGTAAGCATGCGCCAAGTCAACCCAAATAAAGCATCAAGGAGAAAACCACAAAAATGCTTCCATATAATAAAAATAACGCATGATTTTTTCAAAGGCTCATTAAGCAATCTCAGTCATTTGAGACAAGTCATGCTACATCAAAAACTACTAAGCATACTATCAAAATGATATCAAGCATGGCATGCAAAAGTCTAAGCCGCAGTCCAAACAAGCTCCTTTTTGTACCACTTTTTGCATGAAACTTTTTTTTCTTTTCCAACACCATTCAAACCTTTTTTGAAACAACCCTTTTGATAAAAGAGGTCTAAATACACCTTGATGCAAAGATATAACAAGATCTAAACAAAAATCAAGGCGAAAAACGAAAGCTAAATGCAGTTCTAGAAAAAGAGAACACTCGTTGAACGATAATAGTGAAAAATAGAGTGTTCTTGGCAAATGAAAAACAGAGTGCGTCTTCTCCAAAAGAAATTTGTTGGGGTCCAACCATTTATTGCAGCAAACAAAAAAAATCTGAAAGCAAAAGTAAAGACGCTCCAAGAAAAACGCATAGAATATGAAGCAATAAAAATATAGTGTGTTGAAAGGTGACCTGATTTTTGCCGATGAAGAAGGGGTGCCTCGGGGGCAGCCCCAAGCTTTGACGCTTGTACCTCTTGGATATTTCTTGGGGTGACATGGGCATCCCCAAGCTTGAGCTTTTGTCCATACTTCATCTCATCTCATCACTCTCCATTCCCTACACTTGAAAACTTCCTTCATACAAAACTTCACACAATTCTATTAGCAATGTTAGCATAGGCATAATAATAAATCAACCCTTTTTGGTTCAGTTTCAAACCCAAAAACACCACATATAAAGCATATACTACTGTAGCAACTTCCTCAAAAGTTCCGTGATCAAAAGAACTCAAAAAGAAAGCGATCGAGCGGCAAACACAAATAGTGGCAGAAATCTGTCAAAACAGAACAGCTGACAAAGGTCGATTTTTTTGAGGACCTTATGTTGCTGAAATCGAAAAGTGAAAAACTAATGAAAGTTTGTATATAACCTGGGGCATATGCACAAGAAATCTCAGATCAAAAAGATATTCTGAGAATTTTCACAAATTTTTACGGTGCAGCACTGAAATCTGTTTCAGGACAGCAACTTCCCCAAATCTCACCTCCCTCAAATTAGAGGTTCTTCTTGGCATAACAACGAAATAAAAATGATAAGGAGAGGTCATGACAGTAGTAATAACTTCCAAGACTCAAATAAAAGAAAAAGTACTGAAAATAAAACATTACGTTATCTCCCAAG
Source organism: Dactylis glomerata (assembly GCA_007115705.1). Lineage (NCBI taxonomy): Eukaryota > Viridiplantae > Streptophyta > Magnoliopsida > Poales > Poaceae > Dactylis > Dactylis glomerata. The sequence continues at coordinate 1,538,414 of QXEO01001278.1, read as the reverse complement.
AGTGCTTTTCTTTAACGCCTTTGAGCTAGGCGCAGAAAGTGGAAATCAAGTAATATCAAGCGATGAAGCATCAAGTTCATAATTTGCTCTAAGAATAGAGTCAAAAAGTAATTTCTTCCTCCTTTTAGGGAAGTGTTCCATACCTTTCTTGAGTGGGAATTGATATTTGATGGTGCCTTCCTTCATGTCAATGATGGCACCTACAGTTCAAAGAAAAGGTCTTCCCAAAATAATAGGACATGAAGCATTGCATTCAACATCCATAACAAGAAAATCAACGGGAACAAGGTTATTGTTAACCATAATAAGAACATCATTAATTCTTCCCAAAGGTTTCTTCTTAGCAACATCAGCAAGGGGAACATCAAAATAACACTTTTCAAGCGATGGTAAACCAAGCATGTCATAAATCTTTCTAGGCATAATAGAAATACTAGCACCTAGATCACATAAAGCATGGCAATCAAAACCATTAACATGCATATCAATGATGGGCTCCCAACCATCTTCTAACTTCTTGGGAATAGAAGCTTTTTGTTTCAACTTTTCCTCCCTAATTTTCATGAGAGCATTTGTAATATGATTTGTAAAAGCAACATTTATAGAACTAGCATTAGGACTCAAAGCAAGATTTTGCAAGAACAAAATAACTTCAGATATATTGCAGCAATCAACATCAAAATCATTAAAAGAAATAGAGCTATCATCTCCCATACTCCAAAAAATTTCAGCACTTTTTATAGAAAAAGTTTTTGCAGTTTTGGGCTTTTTCGCACAAGGAGTATGAGATTTCTCTACACCAATCAAAGTAAGAGGATTGCTAGAATTTGGAGCAACATCATTAGAGATGGTAATAGTATATACCTTCATCTTTCTAGCCATCTCATCTTCTCTTTCCCACCTGGCATGCAATTCTGCTAATATCCTAATATTTTCATCAATTCTAACCTAGATGGCATTCAAAGTAGTGCTTTCTTTCACATCATTAGGCAACACTTTTAGTTTCAGAAGTTCAACATCAAGAGCAAGGCTATCAACTTTAGAAGCAAGAATATCAATTTTACCCAACTTTTCCTCAACAGACTTGTTAAAAGCAGTTTGCTTACCGATGAAGTCCTTGAGCATGACTTCAAGCTCAGAGGGCGCGCCCCTAGTGTTGTTGGAGGAATTACCATCAGAGTTACCATAACCATTACCATTGGTAGAAGGATACGGCCTATAATTGTTGCTAGAAAAATTGTTCCTATAAGCACTGTTGTTGAAATTATTATTTTTAGTGAAGTTTACATCAACATGCTCTTCTTGAGCAACCAAAGAGGCCAAAGGAACATTATTAGGATCAACATGAGCTCTATCATTAGAAAGCATAAGCATAATAGCATCAATATTATCACTCAAGGAAGAGGTTTCTTCAACAGAATTTACCTTCTTACCTTGTGGAGCTCTCTCGGTGTGCCACTCAGAATAATTTACCATCATGTTGTCAAGAAGCTTTGTTGCAGTGCCCAAGGTAAGGGACATAAAAGTGCCTCCAGCAGCTGAATCCAATAGATTTCTTGAAGAAAAATTCAGTCCTGCATAAAAGGTTTGGACAATCATCCAAGTAGTCAGTCCATGAGTGGGACAATTCTTTATCATAGATTTCATTCTTTCCCAAGCTTGAGCAACATGTTCATTATCAAACTGTCTAAACTTCATAATATCACTACGCAAAGCTATAATCTTAGCAGGAGGATAGTATTTTCCAATAAAAGCATCCTTACACTTATCCCAAGAATCAATACTATTTCTAGGCAAAGATAGCAACCAATCCTTAGCTCTTCCTCTTAAAGAGAAAGGAAACAACTTAAGCTTAATAATATTACCATCTACATCCTTATACTTTTGCATCTCACATAGCTCAACAAAATTGTTGAGATGAGCTGTAGCATCATCAGAACTGGCACCGGAAAATTGCTCTTTCATAACAAGATTCAACAAAGCAGGTTTGATCTCATAAAAATTTGGCTCAGGAGCAGGTGGCGCAATAGGAGTGCAGATAAAATCATTGTTTTTGGTGCTAGTAAAATCACACAGCTTGGTGTTCTCAAGAGTACCCATTCTAGCAAAACTAAAAGCAAGCAAGTAAAAGCAACTATAAAGGAACTAATTTTTTTGTATTTTTGATAAAACGATGCAAGCAAAAATAAAAAAAAGCAAAACAAATAATAAAGTAAAAGATTGAGCGTGAGAGACTCCCCTTGCAGAAATCTTCTTTCTCCCCGGCAACGGCGCCCGAAAAATGCTTGATAGTGCATGTTAAGCACCCAGTTGGGAACCCCAAGAGGAAGGTATGATGAGCACAGCAGCAAGTTTTCCACAGTTGTGAAACCAAGGTTTATCAAACCAGTAGGAGAAAGCCAAACTTCAGAAGGTGATGCTTGCTAGCTTCGCGACAGCTCCGGACAATTTATATGGTGCCTCGTCCAGGGCTTTGCTTTGCACCAGCAGCAACATGGAACCTGCACACAACACAACCAAGTACTTTGCCCCAACTTACGATGAGGTTGTCAATCTCACCAGTTTGCTATAAACAAAGGATTAAGCATATCGAGTGGTAAAAGGTAATAGTATGCGAGAATGTAAATAAGCGGGTAAAACAGTACACGGTAATAGCAATATAAAGGAAATTGGACCAAGGTCCACAGTTCACTAGTGGTGTCTCTCCATAAGATAAAGAACAACATGCTGGGTAAACAAATTATAGTTGGGCAACTGATAGAGTAAAGATAACATACATATGTCATGAGGATCACTATGAGATTCACTCTGGGCATTACGACAAAATACATTGACCGTAATCCAACTGCATCTATGACTAATAATCCACCCTCCGGATGTCGTCCGAGCAACCATCGGGTATTAAGTTGCGAACAACGGATAACTGCATTAAGAAAAATGCGTAAAGTAAATAAAGCAAATGTCCTTGGACACAAGAATGTTGTTTTCTCCCTAGTGGCAACAACACATCTACAACCTTAGAGGTTTCTGTCACTCCCCCAGATTAGTAGAGGCATGAACCCAACTATCGAGCATAAATACTCTCTCTTGGAGTCACTAGCATCTACTTGGCCAAGATATCTACTAGCAACAGAGAGCATGCAAGATTATAAATAACATAGAGATAACATAAAGATAATAATTAAGCACATCAACTTGACATAGTACCAATACTCATCGGATCCCAACAAACACAACATGTAGAATTACACAAAGATGATCTTGATCATGATAGGCAGCTCACAAGATCTAAACATGAAGCACATGGTGGAGAAGACGACCATCTAGCTACTGCTATGGACCCGTAGTCCAAGGTAGACTACTCACACATCACTCCGGAGGCGACCATGGTGGTGGAGAAGGCCTCCGGCAGGGATTCCCCTCTGTGGCAGGTTGCCGGGAAGAGCTCCTGGATCCTCCCGATCTCGCGTCGATGACGGCGGCGGCTTGCAGTATGTTTTGAGGAAAATTGATTCGTCCTTTAGGTTTTTCCCGTCGAGGGGAATATATAGGCGGAAGGGCAGCGTCAGGAGGTGGACCAGCTGGTCTCACCCCCTGGTGGCGCGGGCCAGGGGTAGGCCACGCCACCCTAGGGTAAGACTGGCCTGTGGCCCCCCTCCGTCTCATCTTCGGACTTCGTGACGCTTCGGGAAAAATAGCAGGTTTGGCTTTTGTTTCGTCCAATTCCGAGAATATTTCCTGTGTAGCTTTTCTGAAACACAAAAACAGCAGAAAACAGGGAACTGGCACTGTGGCGTCTGATACGTCTCAAACATATCTATAATTTTTGATGCTCCATGCTTGTTTTTACACCATTTGCCTAATGTTTCATTACACTTTGTGGCACTTTTATGCGATTTCCGGAACTAACCTATTGACAAGATGCCACAGTGCCAGTTCCCTGTTTTCTGCTGTTTTTGTGTTTCAGAAGTGATACACAGGAAATATTCTCGGAATTGGACGAAACAAGTTCCTGAAGTCTTATTTTCCCCGGAAGCTTCCAGAGATCCGAAGAGGAGTAGGAGAGGGGCCACAGGCCGCCCTCACACTAGGCCGGCGCGGCCCAGGCCCTGGCCGTGCCGCCTAGGTGTGACGAGCCCCTGTTCGCCTCCTGATTACGCCCCTTCGCCTATATAAAGCCTCGGGATGGAAAACCCTAGGGGAATCGACGATTTTTCCAGAACAGTTCCGCAGCGCCGCTGCCGTCGAAGCCAAATTTCGGGGGACAGAAGTCTCTGTTCCGGCACCCTGCCGGGACGGGGAAGTGCCCCCGGAGCCATCTCCATCGGTCTCCATCGCCGTCTCCGCCGTCTTCATCAACCTCACCGCCATCTCCATCAACCTTGCTGTCTCCTATGATGAGAAGGGAGTAGTTCATCCCCGGGGCTAAGGGCTCTACCGGTAGCTATGTGGTTCACCTCTCTCTCCCATGATGTGATCTTTATGTGATCGTGAGCTTTGTATCATGTTGAACAAGTAGATGTTATTATTCAGATATTATGTGTACTCTAGTGATGTTATTAAAGTAATCTATTCCTCCTGCCATGGTGTAACGGTGACAGTGCGTGCATCGTGGTGGTACTTGGTCTAGGCTACGATTGTGATCTTTTATGGATTATGAGAATAATTATCGCTATGATAGTATTGAAGTGATCTATTCCTCCTTTGATGGTGTAATGTTGACAGTGTGTGCACCGTGTTAGTACTTGGTCTAAGTTGCAATAATATCTATCTTGAGTTGTGATCTGATTTGGATATCTCTATGAGTGGTGTTTGTCAAGTACTTGATGAACTTTAAGGGGTGCTTCTGTAGCCACTACGCAATGATTAGTGTTATTCAATAGGAGAGTGATTCAGAGTACCATAGTGAAGAGAAGTTATCTATTTGTTCAGTTATGTTATATTGTTGGGAGTGTGTCCACTAGTGAAAGTATGATCCCTAGGCCTTGTTTCCAAGCTTTGCACACCGTTTACTTACTATTTTGTTACATGTTTGCTCGCAGCGATATTTACTTCAAGTCATATTTGCTACTTATAATCATCACTACTACTTATATTTTACTATCTCTTCGCCGAACTAGTGCACCTATACATCTGACAAGTGTATTGGGTGTGTTGGGGACACAAGAGACTTTCTGTATCGTAATTGCAGGGTTGCTTGAGAGGGATAGCTTTGACCTCTTCCTCCCTGAGTTCGATAAACCTTGGGTGATCCACTTAAGGGAAACTTGCTGCTGTTCTACAAACCTCTGCACTTAGAGGGCCAACACTGTCTACAAGAACAGACGCGTGCGTAGACATCAGCGTCTCGTTAGTAGGTTAGTTCCGGAAAATGCATAAAAACACCACGAAGTGTAACAAAACACAAAGCAAATGGTGTATAAACAAGCATGGAGCATAAAAAATTATAGATACGTTTGAGACGTATCACATGTATGTGCACATTTCAGTCCTCCTTCCTTCTTCTTGATATGTACTCGCTGGTAGGTGCTAAAGTTGGTAGAGCACAAACATGAGGTAAAAACAATCCACTCTTGACCAACTCCTGACATGACCATTTTTTTGCTAAAACATCCTAAATTAATATGGTGTCAACTGATTGTGCTTGTGCCCACCAACAAAGCGTTTGATCTGATATTCTTCATTTGTCAACGGCTTGGCACCATCCTCTAATCATCAAGCACCAATGGTTGTGGCGTCGTCATTGCCAACCTCAAGGAGAGTGGCAACCTTTTGCTCAAGAACTCCAGGGGCAGCACCCAATGGCAATCCTTCGACCACCTCATAGACAAGGTAATCATATGATGATGATACTTTCCAATGTATTCATGTCGGGGTTTTAATTCCTGGCAGGAATTTTTGTAGTTGTAAGGGATTATGATCACGATCCGATGCGCTAACAACTCCAAGGCATGCAATATTCACACAGGTTCAGGCCTCGGCGATGATCCAGTAAAGACCCTATGTCTTGTGTGATGATTTTATTGTAGCTAGAGTGTGAGGTGCTCAAATATTACATGGGTGGTCGCTCGGCTAAGGTGTTACCGGAGCTTATGGTGGACTGCGAACAAGGAGTCTGGCCGCCATATATCGCCTACTCCGATGATCGGAATTGCTCTCCGTAGATGAAAACGAGAGATGATATGCTCTAAGATCCTAAAAGATGAACTACCTATTAACTCAACCTCCGGTGAGCTTCTCACCAGAGTTCTTCCTACTCTAGATCTTTGTGGGTATGGATATGTGTGTGTTGGTTGGATGGATTTCTCGGTTTCCTTCTTCTTTTGCTTATCCTCTTCTTATATACCACGGCCCTGGGTATTAGGGCATGGTCGAGGTGATATCGTCGTAGTGCGATGGGATATGGCAGTGCTCCACTGCCTTGGCCACCCTGTTTCTCCTTACCAGCGGGCCATCGGGGGCCGCGGTACTGTATATGACCTCATGGTAAGCCTCCGAGACCCTGGGAGTGGGCACGTTGGCCTGCAACTAGGGATGTGATAGGGCATGCCGTCAGCCCCCGGTAAGGTGACTACGAATACGCCCAGACGGCAGGTCGCTATGTCTTGTCAATATGGGTCATGCCTGACGGCTTTGGTGTCCTCTGCCTTGTGGGCCCTCGGCTAAATCTAGCCGGAAGATTGATCCCAGCCGGTAGTTCGGCGTTACCGTTATGGATATCTACTTTGTCATGCATCACATCAGCGAGTATGCACATCTGATTGATACCCTAGACTTGGCAAGGGACATGCTGAAATGGGGAACTGGAGAAGAATAAAGATGGAGATCACATAGATGAGCTCTCACGCATCCAAGTGAAGCTTGCAGATATCATTAACAAAGACGCCAGTCAATGACAAAAGTGTGTTCCACGGCGGTGTTGATAGTCCTGAGGAGGTGATAGCTCGCTTGGAGCAACAGGGTGGCCACACGTCGTTCAACACCTATCAAGGAGTTCTCCATTTTTGAAGAAGTAGTTCTTGAGCATTGTTAAGGCTAGCTTGCATCAAAACTTTGTTAAGTCTGTCGTTGATTGTGTGTGTGCGCCTCTAAAACTATATTGAGTGTACTTGTACTATGTGATGTACTTTGCACATTGTGTTAACATTATTGCAGACTTGCTTAATTAATCAGCTATCGAGTTTCCTTCTTTTATTATATTGTTTTAAACTTTTATTATTACATTATATATTTGCCCGAAACCCCTGTCGCAACAACATTTCGGCAGGGAAATACGCCGAAATGTTGTCGGGGCAGGGTAAAATCCTATTTCTACCGAGGGAACCAGTGGCGTTCGACTTGTTGTAATAGTGGCGCGTGGGTTGAACGCCACAAGTGGAAGCCATAGTGGTGGCGTGCAGCCAAACGCCACCAGTTCAGATTTCAGGGTGGCGTTCCCATGGCACGCCACCACTACCAGTTACCGTGGTGCCAGATTGGTGGCGTGCCACTTGAATGCCACCAACCTCCTATTTGAAACACCACTAATGAGCTTTTTCTTACTAGTGATGTGCGCATATCCCATGGACTATCAATGCTCATTGGTCATTGAACTTGTGTCGGCGCGGGGATGAAGTTGCGAAATGCTGAGTTGCAAGGGGTAAGTGCAAAACCTTGATAGTTACTAGAGCTTGTCTCTCTCCGCGCAAAATCAGTGCCGAAATTCCTCCCCATCCCCTCCCCTCTAAAACCCTAGGTAGGTGTGACGCTGCCGCATGAATAGTCCACCAACTTTTCTTCTCAAAATATATTACTTCCTCCGTTTTAAAATATAAGATATTTTAGCTTTGTGAAGCAAGTGTATTTAAATATTTTTTAGTGTGTAGGTTCACTTGAATATACATACTAAAGTATGTCTAGATACATTTGCTTTACAAACCTAAAACATCTTATATTTTAAAACGGACAGAGTATAAGACAAAGAAGGGCGGACAATTTTTCACAACCTTTTCTGACACCGACAACCTTTGAAAATTGATACTACATTTTTTTCCTATAAAAAGATGACACTACACTACTTTCTTCCGCAGAAGTGCAGCAACGGGCTGGTGCCGTTGACTTACCACTGGAGAAGTCAAACCAGCACACTCGACGTCACTATCTTCGGTTCGAGCTCTAAGACCAAGTACTCTAGGCCTACGTTTCAAGCGTCCCGTCGACCTGTTTTTCTGGCTCCGGCGTCGGTAGCGGCTTAACGAAGCGCTTCCAGTACCAGTGGCGTGCCCAGACCGCACCCATGGCCTCTATGGGCACGCCCTTGGTCTCCGGGAGGAAGAAGATGACGAACGCCGTCATGACGACGACCCAGGCGGCGTTGTAGGCGAAGGAGCCGAACTTGAAGCTGCAGAGCATGGCGAGAAAGGACTGCGTCTGCACGAAGGTGAGCGTGAGCGAGATGGACTCGCTCATGCTCTGCCCCGCCGACCTCACCTCCAGCGGGAAGATCTCGCTGGGGATGATCCACTTCAGCGGCCCCCACGACACGCCGAACCCCGCCACGAACACGCACACCAGCGCCACCACCGCCACCGCGTACGGCCTCGGCATCGCCTTCCCGCCGTCGGTCCCCAGCTCAGCGCCGAAGATCCACGTCATCCCCACCAGGCACACCAGCAGGACGCCGCCGCCGAGTATGAAGAGGTAGCGGCGCCCGCACCGGTCGACGGAGAGCGCGGCGGCCGCGATGGCCGCGAGGCTGACGACGTCGGTGATGATGGACCCCAGGATGGCCTTCTGGCTCGTGAACCCGATTGTGTAGAAGAGGAGCGGCGCGAAGAGCGTCACCACGATCATGCCCGTCAGCTCGAAGAAGAGCGGGATGGCGACCGCCATGACCAGGTGCGGGCGGTACTCGCGCTGCAGGATGCGGCGGAACGCGCCCGTCTTGTGGCAGCTGTCCTCCTCCGCGGCGTGCATGATGTCCTTGAGCTCGATGTCCACGTCGGCGGACCGCCCGCGGATCCGCCGCAGCGAGTGGCGGGCCTCGTCGACCTTGCCGCGCAGCACCAGGCTGTTGGGCGAGTCCGGGATGAACACGGCGCCGACGAGGATGACGGTGGCCGGGATGATGCCCACGCCCAGGGACAGGCGCCAGCCCCAGTGCGCGATGGTGTTGGCGCGGTAGTTGACCAGGTCTGCCACGAACATTCCCACGTTGAGGAAGAAGTGGAAGATGCTCGTAAACGCCCCGCGCCACCGCGCTGGCGCTATCTCCGCCAGGTACACCGGTGCTGACTGCAAGCAAATTCAAAGAACCTCATCTGTTTGTTACACACTCGAGCACGTTAGGGAGTAGGTTTCCCGTTGCCATTTCATTGACTGGCCGCCTCACCTGGTTCGTGAAGCCGACAGCGAAGCCGAGGAGGATGCGGCCGATGACGAGCATGTAGATATTGACGGCGGCGCAGTTGAGGATCGCGCCGACGAAGAAGAAGGAGGCGCCGATGAGCATGGAGTTCCTCCGGCCCACCCTCCTCGTCACGTGGCCGGCCACCAGGCAGGCGAACACGCCGGCGAGGTAGAGCGAGGAGACGAAGGTCGTCATCACCTGGCTGTCGAAGATGCAGTACGCGTCCTGCTGCGCGTTGTTCATCTTCTCGATGATCTCCGGGAAGAACTCCTCCAGGAACGACTGCATCTGCGTCAACCCACCTGAAATTTTACCGGAGCTACTATGAGATAATTGTTGACCCACTTGATTTGCGTCAATGTTCATACTGATTCATCAGGTCAGATCGCATGGAAATTAAATTCAGAATAAATCTTCCACACGTTACATCTCTGTATAAGAACATATCTAGTCTAGTAGAACTATTTCAAATTAAACCACGACAAAATGTCCTGATCTTGACTGCTCAATCGACGTTAAATAACCCGTTTTCTCTACCAGAAACGACAGGCCATTGCCAGATGCCTCCATGGCTCCATCAGCTCAAATGGTCCAAGTAACCACGAGACAATCAAGACACTGTATTCCCATACCCATTCAACATCATGAAGGATTAACAATCACTGAATCAAGTGCTCAAGTCAAATACACTCTCGATGGCATCTCTCAGAAAACAGGTGAGGATTTACAGGAGTCGACTCTGGCAAAGACTATAATCTTCTTACCAGATAACATTCTACGCCACTTCTAAATAATGATCAAAGTCCTTTCTAAGTGTCTCGGCACGAGAAGAAGAACTAACGAGCAGAGAAAAGTTTAGAACATGCATACCCAAGCTAATTTACAGCAACACTGACCTGTGATACTGATGTCGTATCCGAAGATGAGCCCGCCGGAGGCCGCCATGAGGCAGCTCATCACGACCGTGAACGTTATCTCGCTGCTGTAGCCGGAGGCCGCGCCGTCGACGGCGGCGTCCACTGCTAGAACTACTCCCCTTCCTGGCATCTTCGATGTTGCGCAAGAAGACAGAGCTCGAGCTTGACAGAGAAATGATTCTCTAAGGGCGTCGGTGTCGGAGACAACTCGATGCCAGTGTCACTTGGATGATACTTGTAGTGGCACGAGTCAAGCATCATCTACTTGGTCAGACGGGAGAATCCCGTCTATTCATTATCATTCTCTCGGTTTTCTTTTATCAACCAGGTGACTGCGTCCATAGTTGACAGGGACAGCGAGACATGTCAGGGTTAGATACCATTGCAGTACTATTTTTTTAACAAAACGGGCAATTTTGCCTTATTTTATTAAAAAAAAGTAGAAGAGAATTGACAGGTTCATTTATAGGGGAATCGGCCGAAAACCCGTACAATACATCAATGTCGTCATGGAACACGATTACACTGGGCATACCACCACAGCCAACCTGGCTACCCACACTAAACACAAACACACAAGGAGAGCCGCATCAAGGTTGCCACACAGGGTCATCGTCATCACTCCTCCACGAGCCAGCAAATCCGACTTCACCGGCGGCTTCCCGGACAGAGCTTCACAAACGGCGCCGAAGTCCATACCAGTCCATGCCACCAATTGGCTACACGCGCCAAAAATAGACAGCTCCGAATGCAGTACTATTATAACATACGTAGTCACGTAGATTACAAAGTTTGAGCAGTCGGCTTAATGTTACCAGTGCTATCCTCTTATCTTCTCGGAAAGAAAGTCTTAACAGTATTTTGGAAAAACTCATGAAGCAAATGGTACACTAATTAATGTTTGGTTGCAAAGAACAACTCGTAGCAAAACATGCATGTCCAGTAGTATTGCAGGCAGTGTTGATTTCTTTTTATAATCGCCACTACCGGAGAACAGTGCTTTGCCGTGCGCCATCCCCGCACGGCAAAGGGGCCAAAACGCACGGCAAAGGCTTTGCCTTGCGTGGATGCACGGCAACGAGCGCACGGCAGTGTCGCGAACGACAACGTACTCTTTGCCGTGCGCCGTGCCGAACTAGCACGGCAAAGGCCTTTGCCGTGCTTTGATATCTTTGCCGTGCGCTGTTGCACCGTTGCCGTGCGCCTTGACATTGCCGTGCGCCTTCGCCGTTGCCGTGCATGGGGCGTTGCCGTGCGCCATTTCCCTTTGCCGTGCGTGCATGCATTGCCGAGCGCCGCGGCGTTGCCGTGCGCATTCTTTGTCGTGCGTCCTCCCGCCTCCTTTGCCGTGCGCCATCGCCTATTCCGCACGGCAAAGCCACGAGGCAACACACTAGCCAGCGCCCACGCCACACCACGTCGGTTCTTTGTCGTGCGTATGCGCACGGCAAAGTGACCAAATGGTCCTTTGCCGTGCGCATACGCACGGCAAAGAACCCCCAGTATTTTCTGTTTTTTTTGTTTTTCATTAATTCCCTGCATTTCAAAATTGCAAATACATTTATATCCATATATATAACCTCAAACACATCTAATACATGCATATAACACACAAATACATCAAACATAGCAATTCGATGCATACATGCATGCATATAACATACAAATACATCAAACATATCAATTCGATGCATACATGCATGCATATAACACACAAACATATCAAATAGATGCATACATGCATGCATATAACATTGCTTGGTCCTTCTCCGTACTTAGAGTCGATACAAGTCTATGTCCATATTACAAGTGCATAATGTCGTCAACCTTGCTCTTCTCCATTGCTTGTTCTTTCTCCTACATTTTCAACAAGTATTAGCATTCTTAACAAGTGATGAGCATATAGGCTACAAATTTGCATATTGACATAGAATTGAACATGGTGGCATGTAATGACTAAAAATTTGTATATTGACATGAAATTGAACATGGTGGCATGTAATGACTAAAAATTTGCATATCGACATAGAATTGAACACGGTGGCATGTAATGGCTAAAAATTTGCATATTGACATGAAATTGAACACAGTGGCATGTAATGGCTAAAAATTTGTATATTGACATAGAATTGAACGTGGTAGCATGTATTGGCTAAAAATATGCATATTGACATGGAATTGAACATGGCGGCATGTAATGGCTAAAAATTTGCATATTGATATAGAATTGAACATGATGGCATGTAATGGCTCAAAATTTGCATATTGAACATGGTGGCATGGAATGGCTAAATTGGGCACTAGTGTCATGGCATTCTACAACCTAGAAGCTTGTTGGGCACAAGCGAAGGGGAACTCACCTGGAAATGGAAACTGCGTCAGGTTCCGGATGATGTTGGGATTGTTGACGGTGTGAGGTGTCGTCGGGCTCTGCTCGGGCGGTGGCGGTGGCTGGATGAGCGGCATGTTCGGCATGTTCATCTGTTGTTGCTGCATTTGATGTGTGGATTAGACCTAAGACAAGAGAAAATAAGATGGAGATATTAAGTTAACCACTTACCCACGAGAAGGCGAAAGGAGGAGTAGGAAAACTCCCCGGTGGAGAACCTAGAACGGACTGGTTCATAATCCAGTTCATCATCTGCTGTTGCTGGGCCAGCTGCTGGGCCATCTGCTGCGTCGCCTGCAGCTGCTGACTAAGCTGCTGCTCCAGAAGCGCCTGCCGCTGCTGGGCCTCCTCTTGCCGCTGCCGGGCCTCCTCTTGCATCTCCACCTACGTTTTGTTGTCGAAAAGTCATTAACATTGCAATGGAAAGCATGTAAAGAAGCGTAGAGGAACCGAGAAAGAACATACCTGTAACCGCTCGACCGCTAGATCCGAAGCCCGTGGACGTGTCTCTACCTGAGGCTGGTCGCTCGTATGCCCACGACGGACCTGGCGGAGACCTGGAATGATCCTTGGGTCGACGACCCCGTCACCAATCCATAGGCGTCCATGCTTCATGCCTTCTCCCGCAAGCACCGCAGCTTCAACGTCAAAGTCCTCGGTCTCTGGCTGGGATCTCTCGCCGTGTATCTGCTTGAACTTCGAGACATACGCGTTACACTGGGTCTCGGCTTGCTCATTGATCCACATGGACCCCGTATCAAGATGCGGCGTCTTCCTGGTCTTCATCTTTCGAATGAAGGCAAATTTGTTTGGCGTCACTCCTGTCTTTGTTTCCTGCAAAAGAGAACATGCAATTAAGTGAAGTGGGAAACCCTTGTGGAGTTAACAATGTATAACGTGAAACCAAAGAATGAAGGAACCATTTGCTCACCTCTTCCTGGAGGTGAAGGGCGAGGGGGATGCTGCCTAGGATATGTGATCCACCTCGCATCTCTGCCCGCGACAGCTTGCCCTTCTCGTGCTTCTGGAGGTACTGGGGGCATGTCCACCACATGACCATCGCCAGAAAGCACGCTTCGTCGTTGCCGACATACTGAGGAGGGTTCTACATACATAAGATAGACCCACGCATTATTACAACATTAACTATATGGTGATAAAGAAATCAAAAACACATAAATGCAAATACCTGTCGGTACTGCCACGGCTGCATGTGCGTCACCCGAGCGTCATCCTTTGACATCCAAACTTTGCGGTCGGCGTGCCAGTTGCGGACGCACTGAACACGTGCCTCGTAGTGCATCCCAGTCACCCTACTCGTAGCCAGCGTGTGTAAGGTACGATCGCGCGCACGTTCCTCACCCTCAGCCCTCTTGAAGTATTGCTGCAACCATGCACATAGGTAAAACAAGGTGCATTAGTGCAACTATTCTCAACTAAGGAGTGTTTGAATGCTAAAAAGTCAGAAGTCACATACCCAGAACTTGTGTACAACCACCTCCTGCATGTTCTCGTACTTGCCATGAGGATCTGGCGCGTAGCTGTAGTGCCGCCAAGTCCAAGCTACGTCGCGGCAACCACTAGGGAGATTGACAAGCCCGGGGAAATACTTCCTAAGTAGGCCTCCAAGGATGTTGGCGTAGCCACGTGCCGGCTTCCTCGTCGGGTCGGCAAACTTGAACGACCTGCACAATGAAAGGGCAAAATCAGTATGTATGTCATAAAAATTTCGATAATGATAAAATTGCGATAACAAAATGTCAAAAGTAGCATGTACCTCCTTCCAGCGGGCACTAGAACAACATCGCTGCTGGACCACGTTTTTAGCTTCGGGAGCTGCGTTTTCCCACGCTGATACGGCTTCCTGTCACGTGGCTGTAGCCTCTCCTCACATGCAACGTACCCCTCATCCTCCGGCGGTTTCCAAACTAGGTTTGGGTCAGGCTCAAATGGTAAGCCCCCCAACCCCTCATCCTCCGAGAGGTCCTCCCCACCACCGTCCTCCTCGTCCTCCCCACCACCGTGCTCCTCGTCCTCCCCACCACCGTGCTCCTCGTCCTCCCCACCACCGTGCTCCTCATCCTCCTCCTCGGCTGCGGGAGGGCTAGGAGGAGGGGGGTAGCTTCCCGCGTCGCATTCTTCCTACGTGCTCCACGATGCTCGGGAGGGGGGCTAGGAGGTGCCCGCCTCGAAGAACTCGAAGGCCTCGAAGACCTTGAAGGCCTCACAGCGTCAGCCAAGTCCTGGAGCTTCTTTACAAAACTGCCCTTTTTTTGGCATGTTTCAATCACCTGCAAACACAATGAAGAGAGTGGTTTATTAGTACGCAATATAAAAAGATGAATATTAGTGAAAGCAAAATAGATTATAATTAGATGAATATTAGTGAAAGCATGGAGGACAAGATACATTAGTAAAAGCAACAAATAGCATATAGAGTTCTCACAAACATAGCACGGAGTTCATACAAATAAACTAGCTCGAAAATCACTATTACACAGAGTTATTACAAATAGTCTAGCCTCACAATTACTACTACATAGATCAGTAGCCATCAGGCTCGACATCCATAATTGGACCACATGTTTCATCATCGCCATCAGGCTCAGCGAACCAATAATCATCAATGAAATCTGGAGGTGGTCCATTTGCATCGAGGTCAAGGCCTGCTTTGAACGCCTCGAGCAAACTCAAGTCTTCGGGGGCACAAACATCCTCAGCTTCATCTTCTGCATTGTCTTCCTCCATGCCTGCATCTTCTTGTTCATCGTCTACGACCATGCCATCAACAGCCGGCAAGCCGATAGTGAAATGACCGGGGAGCCCTTCTTCCTGATAAAAGTCAACATTCGATGTTGAGGGGTCTACGCGGCGGTAATCGTCCTTGTTTGGCGGGGGCGGCCTATTGCGTGAAGGTACCGTCAACACAACATCCCATCCCTGCAGACGTTTCGCCGGGTTTTTGCACGCGTACGGGAGATAGAATACTTGAAAGGCCTGGGTAGCCAAAATATACACATCCTCTCCCTTATAAACAGAGCTTCTTTCAACCTCGACCAACCCGATTTCAGGATCCTGTCTCACCCGACGTGGGTCGAACCAATGGCATTTGAATACGACGGGATTTAGCCCTTTGTCAAACCCGTAATTCAGCTCGTATATACCCTCGACTCTTCCATAGTAATGGAGTCCATCATCACCTTGACATACCACCCCGCTATTTATTGTCTTCGCGTTGGGCCGGCTTGTTGTGTATTTATGGGTCTGAAAGCGATACCCGTTCACGTCATAAGAGTTGAACGTGTAGACGGAATGGTTAAAGCCCCTAGCAATTTTTCTTAGCTCTGGCTTCATCTCTTTGTCAGTTCTTGCCTACAAGTTTTGCATGAGAAGTTTAGAACGAGAAATACCCGATAAATGTCGGTGGCGCAAGGAAATTAGGATAAAATAGTACCAAAGCACAGAACCAGCTACTGAAACCGAAACCGCCGCCCTTATCAAAAATATGCTTGGATTCTTCCGGGGTAGGCTCCCTGTGGGTATACCTCCAATGGATGTCCGTGAATTGTCTATACCGATGAAAAGAGGAAGAGTTAGCAACAAACATACGAGTGCATGTTCAAGGCCGTGCATGTTTGCGAATAACTAAATGGTTAGCACTTACTTGATGTACGGCTTCACTTCCACCATGGTGTTCAAGACATACGAGTGGATCAAGGCCCGCTCATGTTGGTTCGTTTGGTACGGCTTCGTGCCACTTGACTTGCCACCAAGCCCTATGAAGATGCTAAGCTTGGGTACATCTTCATTGCTGGCGGCATTGTAACGGAGGACCGGGTTGTGCTTTGTGGGAATGTTGGGATCATAGTGCTTAGTGGTGAAGTTTGCCACCTCCACGTTAAGGACTGCCGCGGATATGGATGCTTCGATCTTGCATTTATTGCCTGTCATTTGACGAAGCTTTTGTGTTTCCCTCTCGGGCGGATACTGCCAACGAGCCCAATTCGGCCCCCCCTTTAAACATTCGGGCGCGAGGTGCAAGATCATATGTTGCATCGGATTAAAGAACCCTGGAGGAAAGATCTTCTCTAGATCGCAAAGCAAAACGGGTGCCTCTTTATCCAGCTTCTCAATCACTTTAGTGTCTAACTCCCTAGCACAAATCTGGCGGAAGAAAAAGCTCAACCTCGACAGCACTCGCCAAGTCTGCTCAGGGACAAAGCCTCGAATCATCACCGGCATTATCCGCTCAAGCCATATGTGGTAGTCATGACTCTTGAGTCCTTGTACTCGCAACGTTTCCATGTTCACACCCCTCATCCAGTTGGCTGCGAACCCATCAGGGAAAAACAAAGAGTCCTTCATCCACATGAATACCTCTCTTCTTTGGGCCTTTGTAAGGCAGAACGGAGCTTGTCGCTTAGTCCAACTTTTTTTAGCACCATGAGGTGGCTGCATGTTCAAATTTGACCTATCGCACCATTTCTGTTGATCAATTCGAGCCTTTATGTTATCCTTCGTCTTCTCAGTGTCCATCATGGTGCTCCAAATGGCATCGCTGATATTCTTCTCGGTGTGCATTGTATCAATGTTATGTGGGAGCTCGAGATCCTCAAAGTAAGGGAGCTTCCATAAGCACGGCTTGTGAGTCCATTGGTGTCTCTCCCCATATCCCAAGAAACCATTCCCATCAGGCCTAGGCTAAAAAGCATCTAACTCGGCCTTGATTTCCGTTCCGGACTTCATAATTGGCTTCGGGTCATGCACAACACGGCCTTTCCTAAAACTCTTTACATCACTCCTGTATTCATGACTCTGCTCAAGGAACTGTCGAGCTTCATCAAAACAGGAATACTTGCCTCCCTTGTCGAGCCAGAAGAAAGTCACAGCCTGCCTGCACTCTGGGCAAGGCCACTTCCCATGTGTACACCACCCGCAGAACAAAGCACGTGCTGGCAGGTCATGCATGGACGTGTGGTACCAGACATACATATCGAAGTACTCCTTCTTTGATGCGTCATATGTTCGGATCCCGCGACCTTCCCAGCCACGAAGCAAGTCATCCACCAGCAGTTCCAGGTACACATTCATGTTCTTACCCGGGTATTTCGGCCCTGGGATTATCATCGACACAAACATGTTCTCTGATCTCATGCAGACACCAGGGGGAGGTTCAGGGGAATAACAAACACTGGCCAACAACTGTATACTGCAGCCGACATGCCATATGGATTGAACCCATCGGTTGATATCGCAACTGCTATGCTCCTCGGCTCACCGGCTTTTAGCAGATATTTCGTGACAAAGTTCTTCCATGCACTACCATCTGACGGATGTATCATCTTGTCGGTGTATCTGTTTCCTTCTATGGCCCACCTCATCTACTAGGCAGTATCCTCGGTCATGAAGAGCCGCTGGATCCTCGGTAGAACTGGAAGATAGCGGAGGATATTCTTGGCAATCGTGGTCTGCCTCTTCTGACCATCACCATTGGGGTCAACCTCAAAGTACCTAAAGGATTTGCATTTGATGCAATAATTTGTGTCTGCATGTTCCCCTCTGAATAGCATGCATCCCTTTGGACAAGCGTGTATCTGCTGACATGACATCTTAAGGTCACTGAGCAATTTGGTCGAATAGTAGAAGTTTTTCGGCAAGAGGTGCCCTTTCGGCAGAATGCTGCCAATGATAACCAGAAGTTCATCAAACCCATCTCTGCACAACTTCCTGTGGCACTTAAAGGCCATAAGGCGAGCGATGGCATCTAGTTGGGTAACCTCTGTATTTTCATGCAGGGGTTTCTGCGAAGCAAACAGAGCCTCATAATACTGCTTTGTGTTTTCCTCCGGCTCCTCAGCTGTCTCTGCATCCTGAGGTGTCTCCGCCTCTACATGAGGGCTTTCAGGCACATTACCATTAGCCAAGTTTTCTAAGCACCGATCAAACCCAGTATCATATTCTCCCCTGGGTTGAATCTGTCGCACCTCCTTCCTAGCATGTTTCTTTGCCTTTTCTCCATGGAAAGTCCAAGTCTTGTAGGACGATGTGAACCCAAACTTGAGTAGGTGAGTACTCATAGTTTCCTTGTCCTGTGACTTTCCGTTAGCGCACTTACTACAAGGGCACCAAACTGTTCTAGGTCTGCTAGGGATGTCAAACACCCTGTCGACAAACTGCTCGGTCTTGTGTCCCCATTCCTCAGTATAATCCCACTGACTGATTCTGCCATCGTACATCCAGTCACGATTATCCATCCTCTAATCAGCACCAAAACAGATGAAACATAGCATTTATATCAAATCAGAATTAAATATATCATATTTTTATTTTTTTACGCATGCATCAACCTGAATCTCTACTAGGTGGGCTCCTAGCAGCCGCCGGATCCGTAGATTGAGTACGTTCTCCCTACTCTACCCCGATCCGAGAAAGAATTTCGGCAACACCTCCCCGATGTTCTCCCGATACACGTCTCAGCAAATAGCCGAGAGGGATGTGCATCCGGAGAACAACGGGGAGGTGCTGCCAAAATCCTGACTCGGAACGGAGTAGAACAAGGAAAACGTACTCAACTACGCATCCGCCGGCTGTCCCGATAAATGCCGTAAGAGTTACGGTTCATAATATGCGAGACCACTAATGCATATTTAGCCGCGTAACCCTTACGGTCGGGAAGAGACGCCTAGGTAACGCGACATACTCGGTGATCTAGACACAAAAATAAAACCTAGGTACATGGGAGGGAGATTTATACCCTAGACGCGTGAGAGAATCGTCGAAGAAGATCTGGGACACCCCATCAAACACCCCCGCGACGCTGCCCCCCGTGTCCACCTCGAAGCATCGCCTGCATAGCGACAAAATGCAAACACAAACTTTTTACAATAGTGGTATAATAATATTACTTCACCATAAAGAACTAAAGTGCAAAAAAAAATATTTAACCGCTTTTAGTTAGAATTTTATTGCAGCACACTACACTAAGTACACTATACTAACCTAACTAATTACACTAACCTAACTAACTACACTAACTAACCTAACTAACTACACTACACTACACTACACTACACTAACTAACCTAACTAAACTAACTACACTACACTAACTAAACTAACTAATTAAACTAAACTAACCTAAACTAACTACACCTAACTAAACTAACTATATTACCTGCAAGTGTGCAGGCGCGCGGGAGGCAACCCGGCCGGGTGCTGCGGCGCCTCAGCGAGGGCAGGGGCTGCGCGGGGGCGGGCGAGGCGGCCGGGTGCTGCGGCGGCTCGGCGAGCGCAGGGGCGGCTGGCGGCTGTGGCGGCTCGGCGGGGCGGCTGGCCGGGTGCGGGCGAGGCTACGCGGGGGCGGGCGAGGCGGCTCGGCGGGGAGGCTGGCTGCTCGGCGAGGCGGCTCGGCGGGGGCGGGGTGGCTGGCTGCTCGCGGCACGACGGCTTCCTGGGAGCGCGCGGCGGCGGCGGGGTTGGGAGAGAGCGAGCGAGAGCAAGCAGGAGAGGAGCGGCTGGGAGAGGAAGTGAGTGGATAGGGTGCGGTCAAGCCCGGCCGTGTGCATGGGCAATAATTGCCCCTTTGCCGTGCAATCATTCTTTGCCGTGCGCAACACGTCTTTGCCGTGCGCTTTCCTCCTTTGCCGTGCACCAGAGCACGGCAAAGTATCTTTGTCGTGCCAGCTATCCTTTGTCGTGCGTCAGGGCACAGCAAACCCCCTTTGCCATGTGCTTAAGCACGACAAAGACCCTTCGATGCTCGAACATCGGCCAACGACGCGCCATGATCGAGCTTGGCCACCGATGTTGAAGAAGATAGGAGGCACACAATCTGGAAGACCTAATCCACAAAAACAAACTTCCACTGGCTCCACGTTGACGCCGAAGACGCCTCGGTGGTAGAGAAGGAGCCGGGAGTTTTTGTGTGCCGTCATTTCATGCGGATCCTGAATCGGGCGTAACTAATTCAAAAAATTCAAAACCTTCGCATGGCATCATTTTATGTGACCTAGAAGCGGGACAAAAATTCAAACCTAGAGAAAAATTATTTACCAGGCACACATGCGATAACACTTTGAAAAATCGAGGGGGGTAGACCGCGACGGGTTAGGTTTCTCCGTAACCGGGCTTCGGGGACTATGCATGTCAAAACCTTTGCTTTACATATACATATGGCCTAACCAAAGCCAAAGGAACACACTAGCCCACCGCCGTGATGCCGTCCGGAATAATCTAGGGGGGTAGACCGCGATGGGCTAGGGTTTCTCCGTAACCGGGCTTCGGGGGCTATGCATGTCAAAACCTTTGCTTTACACATACATATGACTTAACCAAAGCCAAAGGAACACACTAGCCCACCGCCGCGATGCCGTCCAGAATAATCTAGGGGGGTAGACCGCGCGGGTGCAGCGGGCTAGGGTTTCGCCGTACATCGCGCTTCGGGTGTAGCAACCCCCTCCAAAGCTATCATGTGGCTATAATATATGGAGATAGGTATGGCAGAGCTATCTCAGAGGTGTGACCACCCCGTTGGCACACATGCGATAACACTTTGAAAAATCGAGGGGGGTAGACCGCGACGGGCTAGGGTTTCTCCGTAGACCGGGCTTCGGGGGCTATGCATGTCAAAACCTTTGCTTTACACATACATATGACCTAACCAAAGCCAAAGGAACACACTAGCCCACCGACGCGATGTCGTCCAGAATAATCTAGGGGGGTAGACCGCGCTGGTGTAGCGGGCTAGGGTTTCACCGTACATCGCGCTTGGGGGTAGCAACCCCCTCCAAAGCTATCTTGTGGCCATAATATATGGAGATAGGTGTGGCAGAGCTATCTCAGAGGTGTGACCACCCCGTTGGCACACATGCGATAACACTTTGAAAAATCGAGGGGGGTAGACCGCAACGGGCTAGGGTTTCTCCATAATCTAGCGGGTAGGCCGCGAGCGGGAGTTTTTGTGCGCCGTCATTTCATGCGGGTCCCGAATCGAGCGTAACTAATTCAAAAAAAATCGAAAAAATGCAAAACCTTCGCGTGACGTCATTTTATGTGATGTACAAGCGGAAAAAATTCAAACCTAGAGAAAAATATTTTACCAGAAAGTCCCTTCACAGAAATGACCTATCATGTTCGAGGTTGCATGACTTCTAGGTTGAATGAGCTAGATTCGGCCATGAGCACGGCATAGTTTGTCAAAACGAGGCCAGATCGGACACGTGCGTGTCCCTTGGGATGTAAAGGAATGCCACAGAGGCCGATTTTCATTTCGTCCCACAAAAAGTGCCTTTTCCATTTTCAGAGTGCCAAAATAGGGTTTTTTTGTGAAGCGGCTACCGAAACGCGATATCGAAAGCTGGGAAAAACACCCCACATAAATACTAGACACCCTGGGGATACACATATCATCTCTCGTTTTGTTGCGCAGCCTTTGGAGGTATTTTTTAAATTTCGCGCAAGTTCCTGCCGATTTCGCTGAAACAGGGGTGGTTTTGCACTTTAGCGCTAAAAAGTAAACCTCCTGATTTTTTGTAAAAATCATTTTTAGATCCGCAATATATCATTTCTTCACTAAACATCAGGGAAAAAAGGGGGACTCCGCACCGCCTGGCCGCGAGTGGGAGTTTTCGTGCGTCGTCATTTCATGCGGGTCCCGAATCGGGCGTAACTAATTCAAAAAAATCAAAAAAATGCAAAACCTTTGTGTGACGTCATTAAATGTGACCTACAAGCGGGAAAAAATTTCAAACCTAGAGATAAATTGTTTACCAGAAAGTCCCTTCACAAAAATGACCTATTATGTTCGAGGTTGCATGACTTCTAGGTTGAATGAGCTAGATTCGGCCATGAGCATGGCATAGTTTGTCGGAACGAGGCCATATCGGACACGTGCGTGTCCCTTGGGATGTAAAGGAACGCCACAGAGGACGATTTTCATTTTGTCCCACAAAAAGTGCTTTTTTCCATTTTCAGAGTGCCGAAATAGGGTTTTTTTGTGAAGCGGCTACCGAAACGCGATATTGAAAGCTGGGAAAACACCCCACATAAATAGTAGACAGCCTGGGGATACACATATCAGCTCTCGTTTTGTTGCGTAGCCTTTGGAGGTATTTTTTGAATTTCGCGCAAGTTCCTGCCGATTTCGTTGGAACAGGGGTGGTTTTGCACTTTAGCGCTAAAAAGTAAACCTCCTGATTTTTTGTAAAAATCATTTTTAGATCCGCAATATGTCATTTCTTCACTAAACATCAGGGAAAAAAGGGGGACTCCGCACCGCCTGGCCGCGAGCGGGAGTTTTTGTGCGCCGTCATTTCATGCGGGTCCCGAATCGGGCGTAACTAATTCAAAAAAAATTGAAAAAATGCAAAACCTTCACGCGACGTCATTTTATATTACCTACAAGCGGGAAAAAAATTCAAACCTAGAGAAAAATTGTTTACCATCGACGCGATGCCATTCGGGAAAATATAGGAGGGTAGACCGCGCGGGTGCATCGAGCTAGGGTTTCACCGTACATCGCGCTTCGGGGGTATTAACCCCCTCCAAAGCTATCATGTGGGCATAATATATGGAGATAGGTGTGGTAGAGCTATCTCAGAGGTGTGACCACCCCGTTGGCACACATGCGATAACACTTTGAAAAATCAAGGGGGGTAGACCGCGACGGGCTAGGGTTTCTCTGTAACCGGGCTTCGGGGGCTATGCATGTCGAAACCTTTGGTTTACACATACATATGACCTAACCAAAGCCAAAGGAACACACTAGCCCACCGACGCGATGTTGTCCAGAATAATCTAGGGGGGTAGACCGCGCGGGTGCAGCGGGCTAGGGTTTCGCCGTACATCGCGCTTCGAGGGTAGCAACCCCCTCCAAAGCTATCATGTGTCCATAATATATGGAGACAGGTGTGGTAGAGCTATCTGAGAGGCGTGACCACCCCGTTGGCACACATGCGATAACACTTTGAAAATCGAGGGGGGTAGACCCCGACGGGCTAGGGTTTCTCTGTACATCACGCTTCGGGGGCTATGCATGTCAAAACCTTTGCTTTACACATACATATGACCTAACCAAAGCCAAAGGAACACACTAGCCCACCGACGCGATGTCGCCCGGAATAATCTAGGGGGTAGACCGCGCGGGTGCAGCGGGCTAGGGTTTCGCCGTACATCGCGCTTCAGGGGTAGCAACCCCCTCCAAAGCTATCATGTGTCCATAATATATGGAGACAGGTGTGGTAGAGCTATCTGAGAGGCGTGACCACCCCGTTGGCACACATGCGATAACACTTTGAAAATCGAGGGGGGTAGACCGCGACGGGCTAGGGTTTCTCTGTACATCACGCTTCGGGGGCTATGCATGTCAAAACCTTTGCTTTACACATACATATAACCTAACCAAAGCCAAAGGAACACACTAGCCCACCGACGCGATGTCGTCCGGAATAATCTAGGGGGGTAGACCGCGCGAGTGCAGCGGGCTAGGGTTTCGCCGTACATCGCGCTTCGGGGGTAGCAACCCCCTCCAAAGCTATCATGTGTCCATAATATATGGATACAGGTGTGGTAGAGCTATCTGAGAGTCGTGACCACCCCGTTGGCACACATGCGATAACACTTTGAAAAAACGAGGGGGAAGACCACGACGGGCTAGGATTTCTCCGTAGACCGGGCTTCGGGGGCTATGCATGTCAAAACCTTTGCTTTACACATACATATGACCTAACCAAAGCCAAAGGAACACACTAGCCAACCGCCGCGATGTCGCCCGAAATAATCTAGGGGGGTAGACCGCGCGGGTGCTCCGAAACCCTGATATATGTGGGAGGGGATGAAGATGTAGAGTATGTAGGTTGTATGCAAGCATGTATATATACACATATTCTTAAGTAACACTAATAAATAGTCAACAAAATATAAAACTAATTGAAAAAATAAATATAAGTATTAAAAAGAATAAAATAGAAAGGAAACTAGAAAAAAATCATTTTTTGCACACGGCAAAGAAATCGACGCACGGCAAAGGATCCTTTGCCGTGCGGTGCGCCATGACGCACGGCAAAGGGTGCTTTGCCGTGCACCAAGCCATGCCGCACGGCAAAGTGTGCGCCACGGCAGCACGAAGCCTCCTTTGCCGTGCTTCTCCTCTTTGCCGTGCGCCTGGATGGATTTTTGCCGTGCGTCTTCTCTTTGCCGTGCATTTTTCGCGCCCTTTGCCATGCGTGTTTCTTTGCCGTGCGTTTTTCTGAGTCTATGCTGTGCGTGAGAGGATGCCGTGCGTCGTGGTGTCCGCGCACGGCAAAGAGTTCTTTGCCGTGCGGCAGCGCATGGCACAGTGAGGCAGCACGGCACCCCATGTTTTTCCGGTAGTGCGCGGATAAGTCCATGTTTCATATCCCATGATCATGTCTTAGAATTAAAATTGCATGGGTATCCTAATTCTGAAAATACATAGCAGTTACTGAAAGTGCGAACTGCGAACTGCAGTGACGCTATCATGAAGTTTATGATAACTAAGTAATACAATATACATAGGTTGCTATAGGCACATGCCCTCGTGTAGTATGTTATATCCTGTACATCTCAGCTCTACTGTGTTTCTGGTACACCACATGCATTCTTCTCCTTGAAAAGGGGGAACTGATAAACTCGGCATATGACTAGGTACTGATTTTTTTTCAATAAAGGGAATATATTAATATCAAGATGATACCAATTACACTCAGCTTCTGCATTAACATGATAATTTAGACATCAAAAATGCACACAGCTAAAAAAAACAATAAGAAAAAAAAGAACCTTACCGAAGCAATTAGAGTCTCACAACAGCATGAGCATGTCGCCCCACTCGCTGAGTACTGCTGCAAAACACCTATTGTCCGACACCCATACTTCTCCCGATTCGCTGCGACTACTCCCTGAAAACTTCATCAACCCTCGACTAGGCATGAGCATGCGAGAGCCTATCTGATCTTTTTCAAACACGGCCAACATAATCCCCAATAAAAACAATGAAAATCACAGCCATGAATGTGCCAAGGCGGATCCAAAGTGAATGGGGGTCACCGCTAGCCATAGGCACGTGGATCATCACATCGTCAACGATGGTGGCGGCACATCGATCGAGCCGCACTCTTGTGGCGAAGGCAGAGCAGGCAAACTAGCACAATCCTCCATATACCACGGACAACGATCCGGCCATGAACCAGCAGCAAGATGACCTCTCCTCCGCTAACACCAAAGCAATCGAGGCGATATTGCCATTGTCAACGTACCAATGGTGCCGATGAAAAGTGAGGCTCGCCAGTTTATACGTCGATCAGGAGGCCGGGAGAGGCTCACCAACGGCACACCCACTGCCCGGTATCAGCAACGGGGCGTGGTGCGCCGGCAGGCTTGCCGCTGATCTTCTCCACGCTCATGTGCTCAGCCCAGGCACCGCGTGCATGTGCATTAGAGCATCTTCAGTGGCTTATCTAAATTTGGTAGTCTATATCTCCATATAGACAATGGTGTAAAAGATTCCTTTTTAGACAACCATAATTTTCAGTGGATTGTCTATCTACATGTGGTTTATATTCTCTCTCCTATACTTTTATAGTATTTTGTAACTACCATATTCTTATTTGAGTTGTGCATCTGCAGAACATACATACAGAGGAGAAATTGTCTAGTTAAATTTCTATATAGACAACAACCAAACTATATTCCGTATATACAGAACTAGCAGCAACTATATTTGGTACTGACGTACTAGCAGGAACAGATTAAAAAAAACATGTTTGTAGATCGAACCAGCGTGTGGCTTGAATCCGACCAAACTGAAACTAAAATTCGCTAGAAATCCATGCCTCCTTGTCCCAGGCGCCACCATGGGATCAAGTCCCTTTCTGTTCCAGGCGACGGGGCGGCGCTCCCTCGTCCGGTGCATCCAGGCAAGGTGGACGCCCTAGAGCCCTGGATCGATCTGTATTTCCAGCGTCGATCTCACCCCTACCCATCCCTCTCCCTCACAATCTCTCTCTAAATCAAAAAAATCGAGGCATATGTTGGCGACGGTGAGCTCAAGGCAGTGGCGCGGGCGTCCTCCTCGTCTCGAACTGATCCGGTTTGGCGCGGGAGCGAGCCGGCGGGCGAGCAGATTTTCGTTTAGACGTTGTCGCTTGGTCCTCCAAATATGGACAATGCGTAGCTAGTTTGGAGGATGTCTAAATTTTAGACTACCGGATACACTAGCCGCTGGAAACGTTTTTTAGCCATCGGTGGTCTATATTTGGCTTAGACCATCCTTTAGATAAGCCACTGGAGATGCTCTTACCCTGGTGGTGGAGTGACATGCATCCAGCCCAACAATAACACATGCGATTGGTTGCTTATAACAATGACACATCCCTAAGGAGCTTCAAGCTCCCTAGATTTGACGAGCTGTGGTTGCTCGCAGCTAATAGTCGGTTCATCCAAGGTCAGTTCGATTAATTTGTTCC
Source organism: Dactylis glomerata (assembly GCA_007115705.1). NCBI lineage: Eukaryota > Viridiplantae > Streptophyta > Magnoliopsida > Poales > Poaceae > Dactylis > Dactylis glomerata. Next base: position 1,511,238 of record QXEO01001278.1, on the reverse strand, counting down.
ACCACAGCGTGTACCGGTGGACCCTTTCACCGCTTTTCGATCTCCCGTATAAACCGCCAGCCTCTCAAGGAAAAAAAAAGAGCGGCGCATTCCTCCTCTCCATGGATCGCCGTGGCCAGCCGTCGCATCTTGCCACCATCTACTTGTTGGGCCATGTCCCTCCACATGGAGGTGTGTTGGCAGCCCAACATCAGCCCAAGTAGTCCAACACGTATCAACCGTTGATCGAGGTTCGTATCCAACGGCTGAGGTGCCTCCTTGAGAGGTATAAAGGAGAAAACTCTAGCCACTTTGGTGGCTGTGTGACTGAGAGCAAGAGAGCAAGCCAAGATCGTGGCTGCTGCTGTGAGAGGGTGAGAGAACACACTAGAACACCACAACCAAGTGAGAAGATGGGAAGAAGAAGAAGAGGTGAATCTGTCCAGATTTCTGAGTTCTGACCGGTCTGTCATCAAGCTGGTGTTTGGAGGCTCAAACATGCTTGGATTGGCTCCAAACTTGGTGAGCTCGTTCCTTACTTTGAGTACTTCGATCTGGTTACACAGTTTGAGATTTGGGTCAGTGGAGGTTCAGATTTGAGAGCAGTTTGTCAGTTCGGACTGCTGCAGTTTTAGCACAGAGTAGGTTTGGGAGACGAACAGTTTGGGTAGGCAAACGGTGTCCGATTGAGCTGATTTTTCGTCAGTATGTTGGGAACTTATATGTCTACTTGTCTACCAAGTTTCGTGCTGTTTGGATCTGCGGTATGAGAGCACTTCGCTGATTGCTGAAGAGGACAGAAACTATGATATCTCTATCTTTGTTGTATCTTACCTCTTGTGGTTGTTGTTGTTGTTGCCGGTGGGCAATGAGGAGAAGTGTGTTGTAATCTCTAGAGGTTCTAGAGAGACTCTGTACCAAAGTTGCTCATAGTGAAGCTTGCGTGGACCGGTTGGTCCACACCCGTGGTTTTTCCCTCCTCACCTTGAGGAGGTTTTCCACGTAAATCCTTGTGTCACTTGTGCATTGTGTTTGTGTTTATATTTCCGCTGCATCTATTGGTTAAAACTATCCTCAAGTTTATTCACACGAGCTAGTGGTGGTTTGCCCGGGTTGTGCGTCACGCCCGGGCTCTCCCCATAACAAAGTGGTATCACAGCTGAGGTTCAGTTAGTACTCAAGTTTCAGCAAGGTTTGCTTTCAGTTGAGTGCAGTTTGCTTGTGTGAAAGATGGAAGTGAATACCAACAGAATGATATCATTGAATTGTACAAATTATCAAGCCTGGAAGAGCAAGATGAAGGATTTGCTGTATGTAAAGGAATACTAGAAGCTAGTGTTTACCACTGAGATGCCTAGTGAAATGAAGCAAGATCAGTGGGATGTACTTCATCTACAAGCTTGTGGGTTCATTCGACAATGGGTCGATGACAATGTCTTGAACCATATCATTGATGAGACACATGCACACACCTTATGGCAGAAATTGGATGAGTTGTATGCTCGCAAAGAAGGTACCAATAAGATGTTCTTGATCAAGAAATTGATGCGTTTGAGGTACAAGGAGGGAACTCAAATTGCAGATCATGTAAATGAGTTTTAGGGCATTATAAATCAGCTATCTTCAATGGGAATCACATTTGAAGATGAAGTGAGAGCCTTGCTGCTACTTGGCTCATTACTGGATACTTGGGAGACCTTTAAGGTCACCGTTTGCAATTCAGCACCTAATGGCGTTGTCACTTGGAACCTTGTAAAGACCAGTGTACTAAATGAAGAGTCCAGAAAAAATGCTGATAAGGACGGTTCTTCTTCACACTCAGAAGTGTTGGTGACTCAGTCATGGGGGAGAAGCAAGAGTAGAGGTCCGGGAAAGGGAGAAAGAAGTAGAAGCAAATCAAAGGGCAAGTATACTGATTTTGTGTGCCATCACTGCCATGAGAAGGGCCACATCAAGTGGCATTGTGAACAATGGAAGAAGGATAAAAAGAAAAAGAAGAAGCATGTTCAGAAACAAGCCGACAGTGATAGTGACAGTGAGGGAGGCCGTATTTCTACAGTTGAGGAGATCATGTCTCTTATGTATGAAGAACATGATGGCAGATTTGTTCCTACTGTTGAGGAGAGGATCACTGTAGTTTCTGATGATACCATCAACCTTGCAGATGGTGATGATATGACTTGGATTCCGAACAGCGGTGCTACCATACATGCTACATCTCGTAGAGAGCTCTTCACCAACTACACAGCCGGTGACTTTGGTGTTGTGAAGATGGGGGATAATGATAGAGCACAAATCATTGGAAGGGGAGATGTGCAGTTGGAGACTGAAAATGGTATGACACTAGTCCTCAAGTCGGTGAGGCATGTTGAGGCCCTTCGGCTCAACATTATCTCGGTTGGGTTGCTTGATAAAGATGGGTACTTGAGCAGATTTGGAAATGCACAGTACAAGCTCACCAAAGGAAATATGTTTGTTGCAAAAGGTAACATGGTTTCAGTTTTGTATCATGTTCATGCTAAACTTTTTTCTGCTTGTGTCAATGCATTACAGAAAGAAGACGCATGTGCTTTATGGCACAAGAGACTTGGGCACATGAGTGAGAAGGGAATGACAGTGCTAGTCAAGAAAAATCTATTGAAGGGTGTGAAAGGTGTTCACATCAAGAAGTGTTCAGATTGCCTAGCAGGGAAGCAACACAGAGTTGCATTTAAGAGTCAAGCTCCTCACAAGAAGCCCGAGGTGTTGGACTTGGTACATTCCAATGTTTGCAAAATGTCGGTGAGGTCAATGGGTGGAGCAAAGTACTTTGTCACATTTATTGATGATTTTCCAAAAAAGTTTGGGTCTATGTATTGAAGACCAAAGATCAAGTACTAAGTGTATTCAAGCAATTCCAAGTCTCAGTTGAGAGAGAAACTGAGAAGAAGATCAAGTGCCTTCGCACTGATAATGGGGGAGAGTATATTGGCCCATTTGATGCCTATTGCAAGGAGCAGGGAATTAGGTACCAATTTACTCCTCCGAAGACACCACAACTGAATGGTCTTGCTGAGAGGATGAACGGGACAATTGTGGAGAGAGTTAGATGCTTGCTGTCAAGTTCAAAGCTACCGAAACATTATTGGGGAGAATCTTTGTTGGCTGCAGTTTATCTTATCAATCTCTCACCAAGTTATCCATTGCAAGGAGACGTTCCTAACAAGGTCTATTATGGCAAGGAAGTCTCATATGATCACCTAAAGATTTTTGGGTGTAAGGCCTTTGTTCATATCCCTCAAGATGAGAGGTCAAAGCTTGATTCAAAGACACGACAGTGCATATTTCTTGGCTATGGAGGTGATCAGTTCGGCTACAAGTTGTTTGATCCAATAGCAAGAAAAGTTGTGAGAAGCCGTGATGTTGTGTTTGTTGAAGACCAAACAATTGAGGATATTGTGAAGGCAAAGAAGAAAGTTCTGGAGTCAATTCCGGTGGGTGTTCCTCCTCAAAGACAGCAGCAAGACAGAGTTGATTCTGAACCAGAACCTGCAGATTCAGCCCAACAAGAAGCTGAAAATGATGATGCAGAAGATGTGCAAGATGATGCACATAGTGGTACAGGTGGAGAAGAAGATGCTCCCCAGCAGCAAGAGTATGATGATGCTGAATAAAATGATCATGATCAGCAAGAAGCACCAGTACCAGATAGTCCACCAGCAGCTCCACTCAGACGGTCCAATAGAGACCGTGTTCCTAACACTAGGTATGCATCAGACTAATATGTGGTGTTATTGTCTGATGGTTCAGAACTTGAGTGCTTTTCAGAGGCAATGAAACATGAGAACAAGAAGGAGTGGAATAAGGCTATGCAAGAAGAGATGGATTCCTTGCATAAGAATCATACATATGAGCTGGTGAAGTTGCCTAAGGGCAAGAAAGTTCTGAAGAACAAGTGGGTCTACAGAATCAAGCAAGAAGAGCACACGTCACATCCAAGGTACAAGGCCAGGCTAGTTGTGAAAGGATTCAGCCAAAGGAAGGATATTGACTTTGATGAAATATTCTCTCCGGTGGTGAAGATGACATCTATAAGAATGATCCTTGGCGTGGCAGCAAGTCTCAACTTGGAGGTTGAGCAAATGGATGTGAAGACAGCTTTCCTACATGGAGAGTTGGAGGAAGAAATCTACATGGAGCTGCCTGAGGGGTTTCTTGTTAAAGGCAAAGAAGACTATGTGTGCAAGCTGAAGAAAAGTCTCTACGGCCTAAAACAAGCACCAAGACAATGGTACATGAAGTTTGAATCTGTCATGGGGGAGCAAGGCTACAAGCGATGTAGTTCAGACCATTGTGTATTTATTAAGAGGTTCTCAGGTGATGATTATATCGTTCTGTTGCTCTATGTTGATGATATCTTGATTGTTGGCAAGAATGTCTCTAGGATTGCTAGACTAAAGAAAGAGTTGAGCAAAAGTTTTGCCATGAAAGACTTGGGTCCAGCAAAGTGTATTCTCGGCATGAGAATTGAGAGAGACAGAAAATCCAACAAGTTGTACTTGTCTCAAGAGAAATACATTGAGAAGGTACTTCGCAAGTTCAAGATGGACGAAGCAAGGGAAGTCAATTGTCCACTAGCAGCTCATTTTAAGTTGAGCAAGAAGCAATGTCCCTCCACTGAAAAGATGGAAAAGGAAATGCAGAATGTTCCTTATGCCTCAGCGGTTGGGAGTTTGATGTATGCTATGGTATGCACACGGCCTGACATTGCTCAAGCGGTTAGTACTGTGAGCAGATTTATGTCTAATCCAGGAAGACCACATTGGGAAGCCGTGAAGTGGATCTTGAGGTATCTCCGGGGCAGCACCAATATGAAGCTCTATTTTGGTGGCAATGAGGCCAAGCTGATTGCATATTAAGATTCAGACTTGGCAGGGGATATTGATGGCAGAAAGTCTACTTCGGGTTATTTGGTTACCCATTCAGGGGGAGCAGTGTCATGGCAAAGCAGGTTGCAAAAGTGTGTGGCTTTGAACACAACTGAGGCCGAGTTCATCGCAGTAACAGAGGCGAGCAAAGAGCTATTGTGGCTGAAAAGATTGGCTTGTGAGCTTGGGTTTAAGCAAGACAAGTATGTGTTGTTTTGTGACAACCAAAGTGCTATTCACCTAAGTAGGAATGCAAGTTTTCATTCAAGGTCGAAGCATATTGAGGTACGCTACCATTGGATTCGAAACGTGCTGAGTTCCAAACAATTGCAACTTGAGAAGGTGCACACAGATGACAATGGGGCTGATATGTTGACCAAGGTGGTGACAAGAGCAAAGCTCGATGTATGCCGTCAGCTCGCCGGCATGACTGCCGGTAGGCAGCGAGACCCTCCATGATGTCGGGAGGGGGAGTTTGTTGGGCCATGTCCCTCCACATGGAGGTGTGTTGGCAGCCCAAGTAGTCCAACACGTATCAACCGTTGATCGAGGTTCGTATCCAACGGCTGAGGTGCCTCCTTGAGAGGTATAAAGGAGAAAACCCTAGCCACTTTGGTGGCTGTGTGACTGAGAGCAAGAGAGCAAGCCAAGATCGTGGCTGCTGCTATGAGAGGGTGAGAGAACACACTAGAACACCACAACTAAGTGAGAAGAGGGGAAGAAGAAGAAGAAGAAGAAGAAGAAGAGGTGAATCTGTCCAGATTTCTGAGTTCTGACCGGTCTGTCTTCAAGCTGGTGTTTGGAGGCTCAAACGTGCTTGGATTGGCTCCAAACTTGGTGAGCTCGTTCCTTACTTTGAGTACTTTGATCTGGTTACACAGTTTGAGATTTGGGTCAGTGGAGGTTCAGATTTGAGAGCAGTTTGTCAGTTCGGACTGCTGCAGTTTTAGCACAGAGTAGGTTTGGGAGACAAATAGTTTGGGTAGACAAATGGTGTCCGATTGAGCTGATTTTTGGTCAGTATGTTGGGAACTTAAATGTCTACTTGTCTACCAAGTTTCGTGCTGTTTGGATTTGCAGTTTGAGAGCAGTTCGCTGATTGCTGAAGAGGACAGAACTGTGATATCTCTGTCTTTGTTGTATCTTACCTCTTGTGGTTGTTGTTGTTGTTGTTGTTGTTGCCGGTGGGCAACGAAGGAGAAGTGTGTTGTAATCTCTAGAGGTTCTAGAGAGACTCTGTACCAAGGTTGCTCATAGTGAAGCTTGCATGGACCGGTTGGTCCACACCCGTGGTTTTTCCCTCCTCACCTTGAGGAGGTTTTCCACGTAAATCCTTGTGTCACTTGTGCATTGTGTTTGTGTTTATATTTCCGCTGCATCTATTGGTTGAAACTATCCTCAAGTTTATTCACACAAGCTAGTGGTGGTTTGCCCGGGTTGTGCGTCACACCCGGGCTCTCCCCATAACACTACTCCTGCAATCCGTCCCACCGCCGCCCCCACCACGAGGACATGCCAGCGCCGTGCTAGAAGAACGCAGACGGATTGGCGCCAGATCAGCCCAAGTCGTCGGTAAGCTGTGCCAGTGCCGGAGGCCTCAGATTGATGCAGAGGCATGGGCATAGGTGCGACACCACGCTGGTGACGGCCATCTGTTTCGAGCAGAGAAGAAGCCTCATTGCTGCCGGCGTCTCTGGCCGTTTTGAGAGTGGAGACGCGGCTGTGCATCCTTTGCATACGTTGTCTACTTCTGGGAGAAGTTGAAGGAGCCGCGAGGTGCATAGGCGATTCTCTGGCCACAACCCCTCACAGGAATCTATGTGCCGGTTTATTTGTTGACTGCAAAGCGGGAGGTTTGGTGTTTCGGATTCAGAGTTGATTCAATTGTACTACCCGATTCAGATACCTGCTGTAGGTTTCAGATGAACTAGACAGATGCCCACTGGTTTCAGATGCATTGATCGTTCTTTTTTATTTACTGGTTAAATCATGACAGATTAGTTTAAGTTGCTAGCACTAAATTCTAGATGATGATAGGTAATCTAGTGCATTACTAGGTACTGATGCGGTCTAAGAAATAACAAGAAGACAAGTCTTAAAGCGATCTATTGAGTCGCTGAGCACATGGAAGTTTGAGATTTCCACACTTAATAGTTTTAACTTATAACAATCGCAGCGCCTTGAGGCGATATTCATGTGATGTGTTTGGATGCATAATATTCCATGGATAGTCAACTTAGATAGTTAAACGTGGAATATGTAATCTCTAAAGGTAACATTTAATCAATGGAGGGGTAATCCTGAGGACTTGTTGGTCTAAAAAAGAGCACGCGAGGACCTAGTGTGCCGGTCATATGCAGAATGATTATCAGTTGAACATCAATCCACTAAGGCAAATAATATTTGGACTTTAACATCTATTTGCTCCTTGTTAAGAAGGCAATAAATTGAATTTCATATCATGGCTCCATAACATGAACATTCCTAATAAATATTGGATGTTAGTAGGGATTTCAACCTAACAGAATTTCACAGATAGAAACAAACTTGCTGCAGCGTAAATGAGATGTTACTTTCGAAGAGGCTATCAGCAATTTTGGTTCAGCTGAAACCCGTTCAGAAGATAGAATTCATGGAGTAATATGCAAAGTGTTCCCCTTCTCCAAAGATTAGATTGGTTCTTCACATCTCCCTCATGTACCATTGCTTACCCAATTAACACAGTTGCCACTCCTATGTGGATGAAACCAAGTGGATTAATGTTAACTAAAGTTCTTGAGAAAATCCATGAGAGGCTGGTCAAAAGCACCTATTTTTGTTGAGATTTTTTGTATGATATCCATGCAGTCATTCTTCTCGTTGAATATGCGCAAAAACATAAAAAAAATTATGGCAACTGACAGGATTATCTTGATAGTGCACTAAACAAAAGATCACTAAGAGCCAAAGTGATAAAAGAACAAATCCTCCGCGCGAACTTCCACCCCATCCCCCTTATATATTTAAGGATATAACTCGGCGGGTCCCTACCCCCTTATATACATGGGTGAGAATCTAGAGTTACAGTGCGCTGAGCTGGTTGCATCTACAAAGATACTGGTAGATCTGATCTATGTCGGCTTACAAGGAGATTCTGAAGATCACGGAGTACTTATATATCTTATACTCCAATTTGACGAGGAGCTCTAGTTCCTCAGATCCGCCGATTCCTTACTCTATGCCTCACTAGTCCTGATGGGCCTTGTTCTAACCCCGACAGGTTACCCGAGTCCAATGACCTTGACACCTGTATCGTCAAACATGAGGCAGAAACAATTGTTTTTTTTTTGAACTTTTATGACAGTAGGAAAGGCTCCTATGTCTCTATATTAGATCAAAAGGTGGTTACATATGTACAAGTGATGAGAGCCATGGTGTCAAGAATGGAGAGAGCTAAAGTCTAGAAACAATGTTAAAAATAAAAGAATGGTAACAAGACTTAGTCCTATGGACCAGTAACTCGAAATCTTTCATGAACCTAGATTTCCATGAATCCAGTGAGGGTGCAACTCCTTGAAACAGATATGCATTACGCTCCTTCCAGATATTCCAAGACCCTGTGAGCATAACTTCCATAAACAGAGGACCAGACCAGTCTCTTCTGCCTTGTTCCACAATATATAGTCTTGTTCCAAAAACCCGCCACTGCATATTGAGGGACACCCAACACTGGTTGCTGAAAGGGCAGTGAAACAACAAGTGTTCCAGTGTTTCTTCAGGGGGATTGGCACTCATTAGACAATTGAACCCTGAATTAATAACTAGATGCCTTCTTTTCAGCATATTTCTAGTGTTGAGTCTGTCATATTACAGAAGCCAGCCAAAGAATTTAATCCTGGGAGTACTTTTCGATTTCCAAAGCCAAAGGAAGTAGCCATGAGGTTCCAGATTTCTAAAGTAAAATTTATAATATTGACTTGAGGAAAAGGAAGCTAATCCCCAGCAATATGTCCATGAATCTGCATTTTCTTCTAGAGTGACATTTGCACAATCAGCTTGTAACTCTCTGAGTTCATCAAAGGCCTCTGAAGACATGGGAGTAGGAAATTATCTGGAAGCATGTCAGATGACAAGAATTGCTAAATAGAAACATCTTCATTACTATAGTCTGAGAAAGGTCTCGGGTAGTGATCAGTAAGAATATTTCCATTCCAAAGGTCCTTCCAAAAGAGAATGCAGGAGCCATCACCAACATTACAGACATATATTCCTCTGAAAATTGGCACAAATTTAAAAACATCTCTCCACCAGAAGGATCCACAAGGGCCCATAGCATGTGGAATTTTCCATGTGTATGAATTCCATAACAACTGTACCCATGGAGTGTCTGTCTTGTTATAAAATTTGTGCAAATATTTAAGAAGAAGACCTTTATTCTGAATCTTCAAGTTAAGGATTCCTAAACCTCCTTTATTTTTTGGCCTGCAAACCATGTCCCATGCTGCAAGGGAGGGATAAGACTCCTCTCCATCATCCTTCTTTTTCACCCATAAACAATGCCTCCATATCTTGTCAATATGCTCTAAGATTTTTGGGGGGATATGGAGGGAACACATGGGAAAGGTAGCAATAGAAGTTAGGAGAGAGTTTATCAGGGTAACTCTTCCACTATATGACATAAGCATGAATGTAGCTGAGACTCTTCTTTCAATTCTGTCAACCAACGGCATTAAATCTTGGACAGAGGGTTTTGTAGTGCCAAGGGGTAGGCCCAAGTAGGTAAAAGGCATTGAAGCTATATTACACCCAAAGGAAGCAACAAAATCAGCAGCTGAAGCATCTGATAGATTAATAGGTATCATGGAGGATTTATGAAAGTTTATCTTCAAACCAGTAGACAAAGCATACTTCTCAAGAATTTCCTTCATAACTCTTATTTGATCCTGTTCTGCAGACATGATCACTAGAGTGTCATCTGCATATTGGACCACTGGAAAATCCATTCCATAATCAGGTGAAAAAGGAGCTCTAAGAACACCATCCTTGAAGTTAATAGCAGATTGGTGACAGAGGATCTCCGTATCTAACACCACTTTTGCAATGGAATTGTCTACCTAGTACCCCATTGAGTAGAACAGCTGATTTGCTAGAGCTAAAAATCATGTCTATCCAGTTCAACCACTTCTCATCAAACCCCATCTGCCTCATGATCTTGAGCATAGCTGAATGATCAATAGTATCAAATGCTTTTGCAAAAGCAAGTTTCAGAATAATGATCTCTTGTCTAGATTTTTCACACTGGAAAAGAAATTCAAAGGCCCAAGCCAGACAGTCTTGGATGTTTCTACCCTTAAGGAAGCCATACTGATTTTTATGCACAATTTCTAGCACCACTTTTTGCAACCTATCAGCGAGGAGCTTAGTAATCAGCTTAAGAACACAATTAAGAAGAGTAATGGGCCTAAACTCATTGATTCCTTCAGGAGAGGCCATCTTAGGAATAAGGGTAATGCGACCCATATTAATACTCTTCAAATTGAGGTGGCCATCATAGAAGTCAAAACATAGTCTGTAAATATCCTCTTTAATAATTGGCCAACAGCTTCTAAGAAATTGTCCATTAAAACCATCTGGACCTGGTGCTTTGTTAATAGGCATTGTCTTGACAATATTATTTACCTCCTCTATAGTGAAAGGTGCAGACAACACCTCTAATCCTGGAGTTGCAGAAATACAAGATGAGAGATCAAATAGCATATCAGGAGAGTCACTTGTGCCCAGCCTTTCTTTATATGCCTAGAAAATATTTTTTTCCTTCTCATCATGAGCAGAAACTACAGATCCATCTGGCAAAGCTAGGGAAGCAATGTAATTCCTTCTATGCCTTTCTGTTGCAAAATTTTGGAATAATTTTGTATTCTCATCACCAAACTTGGTCCATCTGATGGTGCATCTTTTCTTCCAATAAATATTCTAAAACTCAAGCAGTTTGGACAAATGAGTTTTTAAAATTCTCCTGAAGTTTGATTCAGCACAAGTCATCCTTCTCCTGTCCTCAATATTGTCCAATTCCAGAATGGCCTTATTAGTATTCTCAATGCATACTTTGAGCCTAGAATAGATTTACTCTAGAATTTCAATTCATATCTTAGTCTCTTAAATTTAGCATTGATATTGGCTGCACTATTGGCTTTATGAGTGGGCTTTGACCAACTATCAGAGACAGCCTTTAAGAACCTAGAGTGAGCCACCCAAACAATTTTCAAACCCGAAGATCCTACTACCAGGAATAGAGGTTTGAATTGTTATAATACAAGGGGTATGATCAGAGGTGGGCGTTCCTTGTGGTGTCACAGTGGTGGAAGGGTATGAGGTTGTCCAGTGGAGAGAGGTGAAGAACCAATCAAGCTTCTCAAGAAGTGGGTTTTCTTGTATGTTACTCCAGGTAAATTTCCTTCCTTTTATAGGTAGTTCAGTTAAGTTTTGCTCTCTGATAAAATCATTAAAAGCGAGCATATCATTAACATTACCACCATGCTTGTTTCTATTTTCAGGTGATCTGATAAAGTTGAAATCACCTACTAAAAGCCAGTGCTCTTCAACAGGTATATTTAAATCAAAGAGCCACTAAATAAAATTGGGCCATACACATTTACAAGTGTCCAACTCTGTGCTGACTGTGTTGAGGTGAAATGAACACACAATGCAAAAGTCTCATAGTTCATTGCCATTTCAGTGAAAATTGAGCTATCCCAGATAATAATAATGCCACCAGAAGCACCCACAGATGGTACATACACAAATTCATTAAAATGAGCTGGACAACATAATTTTATAAAGGTCAAACTCCTTTTTTGTTTCTTGCAAACAAATAACAAAGCATCCACTATCAGAGATAGCATTCATAAGTGCCAACTGCTTGGACTTTGCATTCAAACCACGAATATTCCAACAGAGTACAATCCACTTCTTCAAAATATTCATCACACTAATGAAAATAGAACAAAGGTGCAGCTAGGCAAAAGCAAAGAAGCTAAAATAAAGAACCGAATAAGTTCAGTGCTCATTTTTAGCCTCTTCCTCCTGAAGAGCAGCAAGCAGCTTTTTAGGAGATAACTCCTTAGCAGGCACTCCACAATGGTTGACTCCAATGGCTTGTATAACAGGAATTGGAGTAGCAGCAGGTAGTGGAGAAGTCATCTGAAGATTGGAAGAGTTGCTGCCACCTGCAGAAATAAGCTTCAGGGAAGCATCTGGCACCTTTCTAGCTTTGACTTTGGATTTGACACTCTTAGCATCGGAAAAAAATTAGGCTTCAAGCCATTTTACTATTGCATCTAGTACTCCTTATAACCTGAGAGGTGCAAGAAGGGGTCTCCACAACCAGGGCAGGGCAAGTCCTCTTTCTTTTGTTTGCAGGTTCCAGCTCCACATGCTCAACCATAATAGGTGCAGCCAGAATAGACACTTCTCCATCAGACCCAACAAGCTGAATGTGGGGACCCCGGATTACCCATCCGGAATACCCGATATGCATACAATTCACGATCCCATGATCAGTGTGTCGTGAATCCACATATCCGAGTTGATAACAGAATTACATCATCCATTACAGTATCGAATAATATACTTACAATTGGTCACATGACCAAGCATGATATTGCCACGCAGGGCAAGTCTACAACTAAGCAGCGGATACCAAGCAGCGTTGATGACCCACGTCATGCCTACTACCCTACAGGCAACTGACTGGGAGACGTTCCTAGTTCGCACTGGCGTCGCCGTATCTATCGTCACCTTCCTTGTAGTCTTCTTCATAGTCTGACCAAGTTAATAGCCAGGGACAAAGCCGTGAGTACATTTTGGAATTGTACTCGCAAACCATCTAAGGAGAGAGTGTGATATGCAGTTTGGCTGTAGCAAGGATAGGCTCTAGACTAGTTTGCTTTCTTTTGGAAAACTCATTTTTCTCGTGTCAATATAGCATGCCTAGAACCATGTTCTACGACACCTCTATATCCTTATTGAAAACATTTATAAAACAAGTTTAGTAAAATCTCTAGGAAGGGAGAAACCCTTTTGTTTTACTTCAAGACCCAGGTCAATCAAACATGACCATCTCCATTCATAAAACCAGGTCAATCACACATGACCATCTCCATTTCCTCGGCAGTACCCTACAAGTACTCCGAAACATACCCGTGCCACGGCAGTACCCTCCGAGTACTCCGTCCAGCACCTTTCTCCATTTTTCCTAAATCCACTTTTAAAACCAAAACTGCATTGGGCAATGTAGTGATCTTTCCAACCGTCCATGACCGAGGACTCGGCTATTCGAATAGGTTTACACTCTGCAGAGGTTGTACACTTTACCCACAATCATCCGGATACTCATCGTGTGGGCATCTTCCCCGCATAATATCATATGCCACGACAAGCACCCGATCAAAGCCTTTCGCTTATCTACCTTAGTACGGGAATCTACCCTATGGAGTATGTACCTCCCCGGCACATCCTGGCAGTCTACCTCCACGTTCGAGCGTAACCCCAGTGCCACGTCAGGAGACCCATAGTGTCTTCCGGCCGGATAAATCCCTCACTGGATCCCGATTTACTATTGCCCATTTACTTGCGGCAATCCGGATTCCGGGGTACCGCATACCCTTATATAGTTATGAGACTCCCGTACTAAAATAAACAAACTACGAGCTAAGCCCCGTCCCATACCAGGGTAATCGTGGTTGCACGGATTAATTGTTCTGAACACTACAAAGAAACACCAATGTTTTTCTTATGAAACCAAACTTGTCTCCATCTCCGGGATGTTCATCCCCACCTTATTTTCAAAATCTCATTTTGGAATCCATCAATGGAATAGCTTCCTATTCCAAGGTTTTCGAAGTCATTTTCAAAACATCCCAATTGAGTGTCCCCAACCTAGAGTTTTGCTCCACTACAAAGTTTTCCAAAGGCTATGATGCTAACCATCGCACTACTAATTCTGGGGAATGAGTAGGTGTCAAGATAGGGGTCATCCATGAGGATGATATCAATTGACTTGTGGAGCCAAGTCGCCAATAATTGCTATCTAGAGACAATAGCAATATAAAACCATGCATTTTTATAAACATTGATAAAAGATGCATTAAGTAAAACTAGGATCAGATATGCAACAAGTTTAGATGGCTTGCCTTGGTCAGCTTGTCCCTGGTCTTCCTCTTGATATTCAAATACCTCCCTTTCTTCAGAAAACCCGACGTCGTTCGAATCTAGCGCCGATAACAAATTAACATAATAAGCACACAAGCACAAATAATTCACACACTTCACTACAGCAAGCAAAACACACATTCAAAAGCATAAGCAGGTATCATAACACAATACTAAGCTACTCCAAGTGGTTTCACCCAATTATCAATTTCCAAGATTAATTGGTGAATTTAGCAAATAACAAACCCTAATAAGCCATTTACTACACTCAGGGAGTTCTATGCAACCAAACCATACAAATAGTATATCAACAGAAAGATGTGATTTTTGTTTTATAAAACTACAGCAAGTGGCCTCGCATTTATTGGAATTTTAAAACTATAGTTATGAATTTTTAACTACACACGTGCATAGCAAACAATTGAAATGGCACAACAATGTTCTGCACCATACTAGTGCATGAAAATCGCACCACTGGATAGATAGGATTAAACTTAAACTCTCAGACTTGGGTTTGCATTTTTATGAACGAAGCTTGTTTCATGAGACAGAGAACTTATAATAGAGTCTACAGAAATTTGAATCAAGCTAATTGGATCTATAGAGATTTAATTTCGAATTTTAGAAGTCAAATAGATCTGTCAAACAATTAACAGGGTAACTAAAAAAAACACCACGTGCGCTGAATTTACGTGGCCAGGACAGAACAGTAACGGACTGGCTAACTAAGCTATGGGCATTGATCGGACACTTGACTAAAAAAATAGCATGAGGTATGCTGTAATATTCGTGCTACATGCTATTTATACCAGCGACAGCACGATGCCTAGCTAGCTGGTTTGGACGGAGATAGCTGGTTTAATTTCGACGGGATCGGAGCAGAGCTCACCGTGGAGAGTTCGGAAACGGCGGAGACGAGTATGGTGGACGGCGCGGCAGGGTTGGAGACTGACTTGGCGTCCAGCTCGCGCAGAGCCGCAGACGGCGGCCGGATGGCGTCGCGGACGGAGGCGGGCGCCGCGTCTCCGAGGGTGTCGCGGGAGAGACGAACGGCGACGGCGAGGTTGGGGAGTGGAGGAGGACCTCGAGGCGGACCTTTCAGGGGCTCCAACTTGCAGGCGAAGCTCCTGGTCGTTCAGAGCGAGGACGCGCTCGGCGACCGCACGGACAAGCTTGCGACGCCGGCAACGTCCAGTGGGGTTCTAGCAAGAAAAGAGGGCGACGATGAGGGATAAAAATATGTATGGAGATGCATGCAGAAGAGACAGAGAGAAGAGGTGGGGAGGGACGGCAGAGGGACATGGAGTGACGGCGTCGAGCTCGAGCTCGCCTTCCTCGGACTAAACCACCGTAGACCAACCGGCTCACCCACCTTGGAGAGAGAGAGAGAAGTAGGCGGAGCCATGGTGCTCAGGAGTTCAAGGGGATGCGAGAGGGCAAGTGAGGAGCGGATAGAGACGGAGGGACGCTGGGCTGGGTTAAAAGGACGCGGAGGCGGTGCACGGTCCAAGGCACGGTCCTGGACTAGGGGCTCTGCCCGTGCTCGCATTGGTTGGCCAGGCGGTGCAGGGAGGTGCGGTGTAGTGAGGTAAGTGTAGCACGACCGATGGGGAGGAGAGGCGCGTGCCGAAAACGACCGGGTCGGGGAGGCAAACGGGTCTGGTTGCAGGTGTTCGATATAACGTGAGTGATGTTAGGGAGAGCTAGAGGTGGTAATAGGGGTCTAGATCGGGCTCTTGTACAGTGTCGTTCTGGTCTAAAGAAACGAGTTTGACTTTAGAGGGCTATATTGTCGGGAACGCCGCGCGCGTCCGGCTGACGTGGTGGCTGCCGGCTGGGCAGAATGGGCGGCAAGGATTTCGTGCAGGAAAAGGATCCGCTCAGCCTTGGAGTGTAGCTGTTGTACCAAGGGGTGAAGGGACAACTCCCTGGCGCCTTCCATGGGGAAGAGGCGAGGGGGACAGGAGAGTGAATGCGGTGTGGTGTCTCCGGCAAGACATGGAAGAAGTGAAGAGGGGTAGAGAGGAGGACAAGCTCCAGGGGCTGATGAGTGGGGACAGAGAGCCGTGGGTTGCCGGTTACCTGCTCTGGTACTGGTCAAAGGGAGAGAAGGGCTGCTCCAAGAATCCCTTCAAGATCTTGGCCCCCGGCCACTCTATTATCTTCCAGACGGAAACAAACTAACAGGATACTGTAGCAGATGGAGGCATCGATCAGAGAGAGAGAGAGAATGCTAGAGAGATCAGTGAGGTTATCTTGAGATGCCCCCAAAAAGAACGAGAGTGAAAGTAATAGAATTGGACACAACTCATGTCTTAATCCGAATTTTATTTGGTTGAATGCGTTGATGGCACTTTGTCCATGCAAGTGCATGTTTTGATGGGTTAGAGAGTATTCATGGGGTTGGCCATAGTGTTGCCAAGTTTGCAAGTTCTTTTGGGATGTATCATGCTCACCAGAATTTGTATTCCGAGATATGGCCAAGGATAGATGATACCGCATGCGATGATTAATTTTGGGTCTAGAGCAATAATTAAATTGTCCCCAAGAAACTCATGTCATGAAGGATCAGACGTGGTCATCATGATGGTGATTTGGACATGGTCAAGTTTGAGCATAACAGGAAACATGAGATCTGGGACACCCCTTTTCGAAAAAAAACAGGAAACATGAGATGGAAATAAAGATTTACGGTCAAATGAGCATATTTGTATTTGTTCTCTAATTTGATTTACCAAGACATTTGATGAAGGTTGATAGATCAGATCTTGATATTCGTAGTTTTCATTCAAAAGTTGATCATTGGCAAGTGGGTTTTTTTGAGTCAAAGAAATCACACACTCACAAAATAAAAACTTTAGTAGTCATCCTATTATTCCTAGAGATAGAAATAATACCAAGAAGCAGGTATCCTGTCTATCTCTATTGTTTTTGAAAATAGGAGAAATAATTATGAAAATGCTTTTATAGAAGCTATTTGCTAAATAAAATGAATGCCCACGTAGAGTGATCTTCATTTCTATTTTTTTTGATAAACTTCTATTTTGAAAATAAATACTCATTTCATACGAAACGGAGTTTAGTGTTGACAGAGAGTAAAATATTTTTCAAAAAGTTTTATTTGAAAATAATTTGAGAATACTTTGCAAGCATATCCACGCTGGCCATTCTATAAAGTGATTTGCTTTAGATAAGTTGGGACACCAGGCTACTTGCAGATCAAGCACACATATGAAGCCACAAAAAAAATCAATTCATCACACATAGTTCAAGCGAAGTCAATGCACGAAACATTCTAGCATCACTAGGACAAAGACAGAACAAGTGCTCACTAATTGATCATGCCATGGAAAGTTTGAAATGAGTTTAAATTAAGGGAGTAAGGCTTTTGTAAATAATTCCAAAAACTATTGGAGACTTAGACATCTCCTCTACCAGGTTTTCTCAAAGATGTTTGAAAACCACTTATCTAAGGTTTTATAAAATAGTGGGATCACAACACCATGTCCCTGTAGTTTTGTAAATACTCAGCTCTGGTCAAGCTCTTGTTTTGAAAATAGGTATTGGCTCCTGTTTTTGGGAAATTAAAACATTTTGAAAGAAGAGGGGTGCCAAGATACTTTGTTTTGGAGGAAAAGCTAGAAGCACAAATGGTGGCATGATCTCAAGAGCACACTAATTGTGTTGGTTCACAAGTTGGTTCAACAATCAACTCTAACAGGCAAGATCAACATAGGAATCAAGGCAAACATTCATGAAATTTTATTGAGGACTAAAAAGTTTTCGTTGGCCCTCATTTTTGCCTTACTAAACTCTACCTAACCAAGGTTGGAAAAGATGGGATGTTACACTGAACTCCATCAGTCACATATACAGTTGACCTAGGAGCAATCTACAGGAAAATATTTTCATGCGCACCATTCCTTTGGTCAAACAGAGTCACTGGCTCACCAAACAACTCATACATGACAGAAGCATCCAACTTTACAGTAGGATTGAAAAAGTAGGAATTGTCCAGAGCAATAGAGGGCAGGACTACTATCAAAATTGTAGATTTAGCTAGGGCAAAACTTGCCTGAAGCAGAGAGAACGTCACCTCATTGTGGGAATTAGGTATAGAGACCAAATTAACCACTAAACTAGTGTGACTGTTGGAGCTGTCAGAGGAAGAACTGTCTGTAATTGACTCATGCCATGCTTGCATTGGATTATCAGATAGATTTGTCAAATGAGGGTGAACACCTGCATCAAAGGTCACACCTTGCTCAGTAAGTAGTGTCTAAAAGTTATACAGTGGTGGATTCAGCAAAAAATCTGGCAAGAGTTCCTCATTGACTTGGTGCGGAAGGTGTCCATGTTGAACTCCATTGTTATGTCCGTGCTATTCTCCATGAATGTGTCCATGATTGTGTCCATGATGCTGTCCTTGGTTCTGCCCTAGCAGCCCCCTATTGCTGATTCTGCTGCAACCAGTTAGCAAGCTGTTACTAAAAAAATCTGCTCTGTAGTAGTTTCAGACCCAAACATAGGATGTGGGTCTTGGCTAGGAGGGTCTTCAGGTGGAGGTGGAATGTCATGCACATGTGCATTCCAGTCTGAGCTCCTATGAAGGATTACATGTATAGTCCAGCTATGCCTAGGCCCCCAAGCTGATGCATCACAAAGCTTTTAGGAACAAATTTTGGGTGGACAAGCCAAACCTTTACCAGCACAAACTTGTCATTCCCCCTTGGATTATGCCAGAAATCAAGGAGACCAAAATCCTTAACTACATCAGTAATGTACTGCATAGTCTGGTAATCAAGAGGAAATCCAAGAAACAGAGTCCAAGTAGGTCTTCCAAAAGCAGTTAGGCGCATGTTTCTAGCAGCATTATGCTTCACAAAAGGGACAGTAGTGATCTCATCTAACTCAAAGGTCTGCCCTGCTACAGTATCAGCCGCCAGAGTCTCATGAAGAGTAAAAACCCCAATACCAAAGGGGTGATCATCAAAGAATTGAACAGCATATCCATCCTCTCCTAGCAAGCTACTAATCTCCTCCCTAGTGATCTGACGCTGATGTACTGGAATAAATCTGTTGGTCTCTTCTATGACCACTCTATCGTTTTGCAGCAGGGCTTTAAGAGAAACCACGAGATCAACGCGTACCTTGCGGTCAACGGGGCCTGGATCGATTGTTATTCCCTCCGAGAGGAACGCCAAGGGGTTCACTGGGAACATCACCATTGCCGACAGGAGAGACGAGGCAAACGATGCAAGAGCAGAGGGCGGAGGAGATGAAATGGCAGAGCCAGGGTTTCTAGGGGAATCTTCAACTTCCTTTTTCTGTTGCTTGACGACCCAGATTTTCCGACCAAATAAATGTGTCTAATTCGGCCGGGTAGCCTCAATCTTTTTCTTCCAAATTTGCTTACTTTGGCGCTTTGATGGGCAAGCTATGGCCCAATGACCCAAATGGTAGCAGTTCTTGCAACAAAGGCCCACTAAGCAGTTACGGGCCAGATGTCCATTTTCAAGACATTTCGAGCAGACGATATTAATACTCGCACAAGCGGCACATAGTGTACCTAACTGATGACAATCCAGACAGGCAATACCTGGGCAAGATTGGGCCAAATGCCCATTAAGCAAGCATTCACTGCACAAATTCAAGCAACGATAAATATAATCAGAAGGTGGGATAACTATCAGATCCAAAGTTTGCACAATTTCCTCATCTGAATAACCAGCCTGTCTCTAATCCAGGATTAACAGAAACAAGTCCTTTTTAATAAATTGAAAAATATCCCCAGAAAACGAGTTTCCAATAAAAGTATGCCCCTGTTTGAATTTTTTTGAACTATGAACCTGAACCTTGAATGATCCAAAGACTAGATGATCTGAATCTTCAAATGCTATAGATGAACCAGAATTCACAGGTTGAAACCAAATTTGTCCAATTCAGTCCGAGAAGATAAAGATGAATCATTACGTGAACTCCCATGCAGGAAGGCTAGCTTTGGGCAAAAGAATGTTGGGTTGCGCTGAGCCACTTCTGCAATTTGTTCATCTGACCACCAAGAAGGTTCATGAGAAAAGCCAGTCTCATAAGGATGATTCCCTCAGAAAAGAGAGAAGTGACACACAAAATCTGGCCAGACTCGATCACAAAGTCCATAAATAAAGTGCCCAACCTTACTAGAGGCCACAGAAAACCGAAATCGACGATCACTTTGTTGGAAAACTCAGAATCCAAGTGGATCCCCACCAATGCAACATTGCAAAGCAGTACCAATGGACTCCTTAGAGAGAATCAAAGAGGCCAAAGAGAAGGATACCACCCGGAAGAACTCAAGGACGGAAGGAGAGGGAATGTAGTGAACAGTAGATCCGAAACACCGACGGACCTGATCAGCCAAGGCTTGGCCAGGAGAGAAATCCCAATGAAGAAGAGCATCCATGATCTAAGGATTCGGCTAGAACCCATGGCAATCGCCGGCTAGGGAGATGACGGCGAGGTGGAGGTGCAGAAACAATGGTTCGACTAAGCATTGTAACATAATAAGAATTATCAAGCTCCATATTGAATTCTAAAGGTAGTTGAATTCTCATCTTGTCAATTGCAATCACACCAACTATGTCTTTTTTTACTCAGATATCAACCTCACCCCTTGCAATGTTCCTAGTCCTTACTGGCCCATGCATTGAGTTGAAAATATGGACAAATCCACTATCATATACCCATGAGTTGTTAGGTGCATCATCAACATAAATGTCTCAAACATTGAGAACAAGCATACTTGAGTTATAAGGCACTTCAACTCTTCTTGCCTTTCTCGGCGAGATACATGATGCATTTCCTCTCCATATGAATGTCCACTTTGTAGAAGAAGCACACACTCTAGGTAACTGGAGTCAGCTCATTCATTGAAAAAGCACTCTCGATCAAACCTTCGGTCTTTCCTCCCTTTGACTTAGCCTTCTTCTTTGTCCAATCTCTCTTCTTGAACTTTTCTTTATTCTACACCATCAACACTTGACTGCCACCTTGTTCATGACTTCTTTGTAGTCGTAAGAATCCAATTTAACTCCATAACCTTCTCATATGTACCGTGCATGTGGTAGTTTGAGATGAATAGACCATAGCTACTATGAAGAGAAGTGATGATCACATATGCAGAAAAGTCTAAAGGAATTATTCCCTAGAGGAAATAATAATTCAAGTTATTATCATAATTCTTGTTCATGATAATGTTTATACTCCATGCAAGAATTGTATTAAGAGGAAACATTAAAATTATGTGGTTTATGAACAACGCCGTGTCCTAGTACGCCTCTACTAGACTAGCTTATTGATTAAATGATGGTTAAGGTTTCCTAACCATGGACATGAGTTGTCAATTAATAATGAGGTCATGCCATTAGGAGAATGACGTGATTGATAGACCTAATATATGCACAACAATTAGATCGTGTCTTTGTATTCACAATTGTGTAGCTTTTCCTATGTCAGTATCATATTTCATAGACTATGAGATAATGCAAATATCTGGTATTGGAATAAAGCTTTGAGGTCATCAAACGTCACACCGTAATAGGGTGATCATAAGGTGATTCTCAGGTGATCCTAAAGGAATTTTTGGTTTGTATGTATTGAGATTTGAATTTTTCCCTCCCGTGAGGGAGTGATATACTCTGGTCCCACTTGACAATCAATATCCTACACCGCTTGCAAGCACGTGGTTAAGGAGTTAATAACAAGGTGATATTGAATTACTAAATGAGTAATGAGTACTTGTTGTGAACAAACGTGAACTTACGTGACATGCCACCGCTCCGCTCTGCTCGCCCACCGCCATCGCCACCTTCGCCGCCAAGACCTCGCCCTGCCAGCTCACCACCAACGCAACCACCACCGCCGCCGCGATCAACGCCGAGCTAGACACCTCCACCATCTCACCCATTGCATACCAGTCTCCACTAGGAGAGATTGTAGTACGGAGAGGTTGTACTCCCCGTCGGATTTCGTGGTTCGCCGATAATCTGGCAGAGCAGTATCGTGAGGATGAGCTCCTGGTACTACCAATACCCGATGCCACCGAGGATGGTGGAGGCGGAAGGAGCGGCTGCGCTCCTCGATCTGGCTGCGGCTGCATCAAAATCCAAGCGCGGATGGTGAGGAGGAAGCGGCATTGGTGCTCGTAGGAGAGGAGCGAGGTTTGGGCGTAGACATTGCGCCACCTGCAGAGGGATTTCCCCGTACACCGTTGGACATGTGGAGATTGGCGGTGGATGCGCAGAGGAGGGGCGTGATCCTAATTGCGAAGCTCAGTCTAGAATTCTGTTTCCTAGGGTTCCTGGAGATTCGCAAGTCAACCGCGCTGAGGCTACTGGAGCGAGCGGTCGCCATGGCCCACCGGGGACTCTGGTAGAGGTAATTCAAATCATGCTAGACCCAAGCACGGAAATGGGCATTGCAGTTCGGCCCATGCCTTTCGTCGAGGGCATTCGGATCCTGCAAGGTGCAGCACCGCTGAGTTAGATAGGGTCGCCGTAGTGAGAATTCCGGCCAGATCCATGCCATGTGCCAGCAGAGACAGACCAAATGGTGTTGGGATGAGAAGCTGGAAAGAGGTTTTGAGCTGTGATGATGGGTCGCGTTGCAGTGTGGTGTCACCAGTTCGGGCGTCTTCGACGAGGTCGACGGTGAGGGTTGATCGGAGTTGGTCTGCTTGCCGCCATGAGTGCAGGGTGGGACCCTGGTGCACGGGGACTCCATCTCCGTGTCATGCAGATCATGGATGCATGACACCTGTCACCATCAAGAGCTATCCGTGTCCAGACAGGATAACAGGGAGAATAAATACGCCTCCTGAGACCACTGGTGTCATTTGCTCCCCACCCTTGAGAGCTCCGCCATGGAGACCAGGTCCGCCTCAGAGATCTAGGGTTCTAGGTGGGCAACACCTGGTGTGGGTGAGAAGAGATTTAGTCCAACAGAAGTCATTTACGAGTGAGGACTGTTTCCCAATCGATCGAGAGCGGCTGCCTATTCTAAAGAAGATCAGCTTCTGGCGTGATCTATGGAGCTCAAAAACTTGGCAGGTTTCTTTTGTCGACATCGTCAAGATGACCGATGGTGGAAGAGGAGTGATACGTCTCTAACGTATCTATAATTGTTGATGCTCCATGCTTGTTTTTACACCATTTGCTAAGTGTTTCGTTACACTTCGTGGCATTTTTATGCATTTTCCGGAACTAACCTATTAACGAGATGCCACAGTGCCAGTTCCCTGTTTTCTGCTGTTTTTGTGTTTCAGAAAAGTTACACAGGAAATATTCTCGGAATTGGACGAAACAAAAGCCAAACATCCAGAAATTCACCGAAGCATCTAGAGAACCGAAGAGGAGATGGAGTGGGGCCACGAGGGGCCCACACAATAGGGCTAGGCCACGCCCCCTATGTGTGTGACCGCCTTGGTCCACTTTAGACGATGCCCCTTCGCCTATAAAGACCCCCCGACGGGAAAAACCTAAAGACCCATTCACTTTTCCAGAATACATCGCGATCCGCCGCCGCCGTCGACCCGAGATCAGGAGGGTCCAGAAGCTCTTCCCGGCACCCTGCCGGAGAGGGGAATCGCCACCGAAGGTCTTCTTCATCGCCATGCTTGCCTCCGGCGCGATGAGTGAGTAGTCTACCTTGGACCATGGGTCCATAGCAGTAGCTAGATGGTTGTCTTCTCCACCATGTGCTTCATGTTTAGATCTCGTGAGCTGCCTTACATGATCGAGATCACCGTTATGTAATTCTACATGTTGTGTTTGTTAGGATCCGATGAAAATTGGTGTTATGATTGAGTTGATGTGCTGAATATTATCTTATGTTATCTCTATGTTGTTTATGATCTTGCATGCTCTCCGTTGTTAGTAGCTATCTTGGCCGAGTAGATACTAGTGACTCCAAGAGGGGGTATTTATGCTCGATAGTTGGGTTCATGCCTCTATTTAATCTGGGGGAGTGATAGAAACCTCTAAGGTTGTAGATGTGCCGTTGACACTAGGGAGAAAACAACATTCATATACTCAAGGGCATATGCTTTGTTTATATTACACACTTTGCTTAATGCAGTTATCTGTTGTTCGCAACTTAATACTTGTGGAGTTCTCGGATTGATTCGCCACAAGTGGATTATTAGTCATAGATGCAGTTGGATGGCGGTCTATGTATCTTGTTGTAATGCCCAGAGTAAATCTCATAGTGATCTCCTCGACATATGCACGTTGTCTTTATTCTATCAATTGCCCAACTGTAATTTGTTTACCCAGCATGTATTATTTTATCTTATGGAGAGACACCACTAGTGAACTGTGGACCCCAGTCCTATTTCCATTATATTGCTATCACCTGTTTACTTTACTTGCACTATTTACTTTACTCGCATACTACTATTACTTTCCACTCGATACGCTCATACCCTTTGTTTCAAGCAAACCGGTGAGATTGACAACCTCATCGTAAGTTGGTAACAAAGTATTTGGTTGTGTTGTGTGCAGGTTCCGCGTTGCAGCTGGCAAAGGAAAGCTTGGACGAGGTGCCCTATAAATTGTCCGAAGCTGTCGCGAAGCTAGCAAGCATCGCCTTCTTGAGTTTGGATTTTTCCTACTGGTTCGATAAACCTTGGTTTCTTACTGAGGGAAAAGCTTGCTGCTATATTTATCAAACCTTCTCTTGGGGTTTCCCAACTGGCTGGTTATTTACTGCGCCATCAATAGCAATCAAGGAGGTGGAAGAGGTGGTGCTGGGAGAGAGACGGGGAAAGCTATGACAGTGCCAATTCAGAGGACTCAACCGCTGGTTGCTCAACCTCTGCAGGCCCATGTACCACCCTTCCCTAGTTCAGATAGCTTGGGAGGGGGATTTCTTCAGCAGCCTGGTGTTCCATAGCAAGGGATGTTTCCTATGATGCCTCCTGGTCTATGGAATGTTCCGATGGGTCACTGGTGATGACCCACAAGTATAGGGGGTGTATCGTAGTACTTTCGATAAATAAGAGTGTCGAACCCAACGAGGAGCAGAAGGTGTTGATGAGCGGTTTTGATCAAGGAATCACTATAAATACTAGCAAACAGGTTTTCAGGGGTATTTGGTAATACGAGTAAATAAAGTGCGAGTAAATAAAAGACAGTAGTAACAATTGCAGCAAGTGGCCCAATCCTTTCTTCAGCAAAGGACAAGCCGGTTGTGTACTTATAATAACCAAACGTTCTCGAGGACACACAGGAGTTTCTGTCAAGAGCTTTCGCTTCATAGAGCCAATAGTATTTATTGGTTTGATAGGTGTTATGGGGGTGAACCTGTGCTAGCGCACTACCCTTACTAGGATAAATACACACTTGTGATTATACCCCTTGCAAGCATCCGCAAATACAAGAAAGTAATTAAGATAAATCTAACCACAGCCTTAAACTCTAAGATCCTACGCTCCCTGGTGCAATGGTTTCCCAACGGAGGTTTAGGTTTCTGTCACTCCAGCAACCCCACAATCGGTAGCCAAATACACAATGCATCTCACTAGGCCCATAAATGGTGAAGTATCATGTAGTCGACGTTCACATGACACCACTAGTGAAATAGCACCACAACAATATCAAATCATTAAATATTTCTCAACAATAATTCACTACTAACATCTTGACTTCTCCCATGTCCTCAAGAACTAAACGAACTACTCACAAGACATCATATGGATCATGATCAGAGGTGAAATAATGGTAAATAACAATCTGAACATAAACCTTAACTCAACGGTTCCACTCAATAGCATCAACTACAAGAGTAATCAACATCGAGAAAGTTTCTCCTATGAATATAACAAGATCCAACTCAAGATGTTACAGCGGGATGGCGTGGTGATGGTGGAGATGAAGGTGCTGGTGATGGAGATGATGATGATGATGATCCGATGAAGTCCGGTGCGATGGTGATGACGATGGCGACGATCTCCCCTCTCTGGGAAGGAATTTCCCATGCAGATTCCTGCTTGCCGGAGAGCTTTTCTCTCTCTGGTGTTTTCCGCCCCGCAGAGGCGACGGTGTCTAACTTTGAGCCCCCCCCTTGACTTAGGTTTTTGGGGACGATGATGTATGCGGAGGGGCGAGACCAGACGTGGGCCAGGGTGGCCTCACGCAGGGCTGGCACGGCCAGGGGGCTGGCCGCGCCACCCTGGCGTGTGGGGCCCCCCTGGCTCCTCTCGACTCCCCCTTCTGGCTTCCCGAGTCTTCTGGGAAAATATAATTTCTGGGTATTTTTCTGGAATTTTCCTGATCTTCAAAATATGGTCCCTGATAGTCCTTTTTCCAGCAGAATCCTAACTCCGGCAGCAACTCCTCCGATGATCATCAAACATGTGAAAGCAAAGGAAATAACATAAGTATCATATCTAAATATGAAATATATCAATGAATAACACTAAATTATGATACAAAATAGTGATGCAAATTGGACGTATCAACCCCCCCCAAGCTTAGACCTCGCTTGTCCCCAAGCGAAAACTAAACTCGGTAAACATGACCACATGTTTATGGAGTGAAGTGTCGATAATCAAAATACGGACAAGAAGCATCACATTTACCAAGGCACAAATTATAATAAACAGCAACTTCCTTTATAAGATATAGACTTGCAATAGGTAAAAGGGAATCACATGTAAAGATGCACAAGGTAAACTATAATTGGCAATGGCAAACCTTAGTTCTTGGTCAAAGGATGGAGAACAAACTATTCTCTCTTTTAAATGGAGCCTTTTAAAATAGAGCTAATATAGCAAAGACTATATGCTCAACAAATTAAACTTTTGCATTCATAGAAAGCTTCAAAGATATATTCCTTCAGACAAAAGCATTATACAAAACAAGGAAGATAATAAACATGATTAAACGGATCAACATATGGATGAGTGAAACATAACAACTCAAATGCTTGCTTTAGACAGAGGGAAATAGGTTGACTCAACATAAAAGTAAAAGAAAGGCCCTTCGCAGAGGGAAGCAGGGATTAAACATGTGCT
Source organism: Dactylis glomerata (assembly GCA_007115705.1). Taxonomy (NCBI): domain Eukaryota; kingdom Viridiplantae; phylum Streptophyta; class Magnoliopsida; order Poales; family Poaceae; genus Dactylis; species Dactylis glomerata. Next base: position 1,484,112 of record QXEO01001278.1, on the reverse strand, counting down.
AGAGCTTTTCATTTGTAACCAGAGGTAAAAAGTTATTTTGAGAGGTGGTTGCTTTTGTCAACGACTAGCAACGGAGTTCTTGATATCTTCCATACTAAACAAGTGAGAGCGGTTCCGAGATGTTTGATTAATTGGCACTTTGGTGCTCTTTTATAGCTTTGCACTCCTCCCCACCTTTTTCCTTTCTCAAACCATGGCTAACCGATTCCATCGGGTGCCGACCAGCTTTCACATTCCATTGGAGGAGTGCCTTTTTCTTTCTTTTTCTTTTTGAGATTATAATGGTCTGACCAGCTCCCTTGCAAAATTAATGACGAGCAGATGAAGCTGCCTAGTCGAGGGGTACTTAATTTAGTATGGAAGATAACAAACCCATCCACTACGTCCTCATGAGCTAAAAACAGTGGCACAAAATGAGAAGTGTTTGAAGGTTTTTGAAAGGTAGCACATGAAAATTTACTTGGAATGGCTTGAAATACCATGCATAGGAATTTATAGTGGACTCTTTGGAAGTGACTTGACTTTTGGGAATTGGATGCACGAGAAGTATTTCCTCTCAGTACAGGTTTTTGGCTAGCAAGGCTAGGTAGCAAGCATAAGAGTTGCATGAAACAAACAAACATACATATAATAAGAACAATCATGCAAACTCCCTTGAAGGTACAATGATTTTAACTTTAAGAATAACATTGCTTATAAGCCAAACATAAGGGAAAACTGAAGTGATGTAAATGCAAGCACTTCTTTATTCTTTTCTACTCAAACCTCAAGGTAAAGTTGCTACTGACCAAGCTAGGTTTGCCAAAACCAACTAAATCTACTCATGCTCCCAATGTGATACCAATACCAATCAACAAGACTAGTCATATAAGAGAGATTGCAAACTAACATAAAGTATGCGAAAAGTAAACGATAAAACTTCTCATTAATATTTTATTACCGCAACTCACACCAAGGGATACATAGATAACTAACTAAGGAGGATACTTCCAAGCTGCAAACTATTCTATATGATAACTTCTTTATTCATGATATGACACTACTTGAAAAGTAAATGAGCAAAAGGTAATGATGTGATACCGCGGCACTCCCCCAAGCTTGGAACAAGCCAAGGGGATGCCTATACCGATGACGAATTACTCCTTTGGCGGTGGCGGTGGATAATCTTTAATAAGCTTCTCAATCAAATCCTTTAGCTCATCAATCTTGTACTCAAGGTTGCGAATCATCTCAGAATTGTGCTCAACACGATTCATGAACCTGTCGGCAAGAGAATCCCAGCTCTTGGAACTATTTCCCCATCCTTCTTCACTCCTGGAGCTTTCTATCCCTGCATTGTTAGAACGATCTAAATCCCAGCTAGAGGGTAATCGTGATTTGGGCACCTTTTGGAACTGACGTTCATGAATTAGAGTATGAAAAGGATTTTGGCTTGGCGGAGATGTCCGTGGAGCTAAAGTGTGACGCGGCACACCCCCTCCGGTCCTTATGCGAGCACTCTTCTTGAACTTGTCATGATCTGTCACCACCCCTATGCTGGCAATCATGGTGTTCGACCTTGGACTTTGATCTTCCTCCTCGTCTTCGCTTTCAACCTCTTCTTTCAGCCAGAAATCTTTGGTGTCTTCTTCCGGAGGTGTCTTCTCCTTGTCACCGCTTGAAGAGGCCATGACTCCCCCAAGCTTAAGATCAACTCCTGACAGAAACAGCTTGAAACAAAACACGACGAGAAAACGATATACAGACCTCGGGGACTCCGGGGGGTTAAATAAGCGAAAATTATACATCGAAACGAAGTCACAGGAGGAAACCGGGATGGAAACGAGTTCCGGGGTGTTCTCACACATGGGTGGCGCGGCCAGGGGTGGGCCCGCGCCACCTGTGTGTGAGACACACACGGACTCTTTTTCCTCCCCGTTTTCGTCTCGTGATTTTTCATATTTAGTAAAAACAGCAAAAATATTAAAGGAAGAACTTTTCGCGAAACTTTTCTGACTAGAACTGTTACCTATTCGAAAGCGAACTCTGCAGGTACCTGCAATTTGTCTTGGATGAATTCTTCCAGAGAAACTGTTTCAATAACATCAACATCTTCATTATAAGAATCTCCAGAAATATAATGCTTGAGTCTTTGCCCATTCACCACTTGTGTAGAATCATCTTTCAATGAAGCAATCTTAATAGCACCTGAGCGGTACACTTCCACAATAACATATGGTCCTTCCCATTTAGAGAGTAATTTTCCTGCAAAAAATCTGAGACGAGACCTATACAAAAGAACTTTCTCACCAACATGGAATTCTCTCTTAAGAATTCTCTTATCATGCCATTGCTTGACTTTCTCTTTAAAAAGTCTGGCATTCTCATACGCTTCGTTTCTCCACTCATCTAGAGAACTCAAATCTAACAACCTTTTCTTACCGGCTAGTTTAAAATCTCTGTTAAGCTCTCTCACTGCCCAAAAAGCTTTGTGTTCTAATTCTAAGGGCAAGTGACACGCTTTTCCGTAAACCATCTTATAAGGAGACATACCCATGGGATTCTTATAAACAGTTCTATAAGCCCATAAAGCGTCGTTTCACTTACTAGCCCAGTTTTTCCTAGATCTATTGACAGTCTTCTGCAAGATAGACTTGATCTCCCTAGTTGAAAGCTCCACCTGCCCACTAGTTTGGGGATGATAAGCAGAAGCAATTCTATGATTGACATCATATTTAGCAAGAGTTTTTCTAAAACCACCATGAATAAAATGAGAACCCCCGTCAGTCATAAGATATCTAGGCACTCCGAACCTAGGAAAAATAACATCCTTAAGCATTTTTAACGAAGTCTCACCATCGGCACTCTTTGTAGGTATGGCTTCTACCCATTTAGTAACATAATCAACTGCAACAAGTATATGGGTATAGCCTTTTGAAGGAGGAAAAGGACCAATAAAGTCAAATCCCCAACAATCAAATGGTTCAATAACAAGAGTGTAATTCATAGGCATCTCATTGCGTCTAGAAATATTACCAACTCTTTGACATTCATCGCAAGATAAAACATACCTTCTGGCATCTTTAAAGAGGGTTGGCCAATAAAAACCTGATTGTAGAACCTTCTGCGCGGTTCTGTCTCCAGCATGATGCCCTCCATAGGCACTACTATGGCATTTCCTTAATATCTCTTTTTGCTCATATTCCGGTACGCATCTTCTCATAATACCATCAACTCCTTCTTTATATAAATGTGGGTCATCCCAAAAATAATGCCTCAAATCATAAAAGAATTTCCTTCTTTGCTGAGCTGTAAAGGTTGGAGGCAAATACTTGGAAACAATAAAGTTAGCATAATAAGCATACCAAGGAAGGTCTCATGAAGTTACATTAATTGCAGCCAACTGTTCATTTGGAAAACTATCATTAACAGGAATAGGATCAAAAGAAATGTTTTCCAATCTAGACAAGTTGTCAGCCACAGGGTTTTCAGCACCTTTCCTATCTATGATATGCAAATCAAACTCTTGTAAAAGCAACACCCATCTAATAAGCCTAGGCTTAGCATCCTTCTTAGTCATAAGATATCTAATAGCAGCGTGATCAGTATGAATAGTAACCTTAGAATCAACAATGTAAGATCTAAACTTATCACATGCAAAAACAACAGCCAGAAACTCTTTCTCAGTAGTAGCATAATTCTTTTGAGCAGCATCAAGAGTCTTACTAGCATAATGAATAACATTCAACTTATTATCAACACGCTGTCCAAGAACAGCACCAACAGCAAAATCACTAGCATCACACATAATTTCATAAGGTAAATTCCAATCAGGTGGTTGAACAATAGGAGCAGTAGTTAAAGCCTTCTTAAGAGTTTCAAAAGCTTCCTTACAATCATCATCAAAGACAAATGGTACATCCTTTTGAAGAAAATTAGTAAGAGGCTTTGAAATCTTAGAGAAATCTTTAATAAACCTCCTATAGAAACCAGCATGACCAAGAATACTACGAATACCTTTAACATCTCTTGGACAAGGCATTTTCTCAATTGCCTCCACTTTTGCTCTGTCAACTTCAATACCTCTTTCAGAAATTTTATGTCCAAGGACAATTCCTTCATTTACCATAAAGTGGCATTTCTCCCAATTAAGAACAAGGTTAGTTTCTTCACATCTCTGCAAAACTTTATCAAGGTTGTGCAAACAGTTATCAAAAGAAGTTCCATAGACGGAGAAATCGTCCATGAAGACCTCCACAATTTCTTCACAAAAACCATGAAAAATAGCAGACATGCATCTTTGAAAAGTAGCAGGAGCATTGCATAAACCAAACGGCATACGTCTATAAGCATAAGTTCCATAAGGACAAGTAAAAGTGGTTTTCTCTTGATCATCCTTCTTAACAGCAATTTGAGAAAAACCAGAATAACCATCAAGGAAACAAAAATGAGTCTTCTTAGACAACCTTTCTAGCATTTGATCTATAAACGGCAAAGGGTAATGATCTTTCTTAGTAACTGTGTTTACCTTCCTATAATCAATGCACATTCTATAACCAACTACTACCCTTTGAGGAATAAGCTCGTTATTCTCATTAGGCACAACAGTCATACCTCCTTTCTTAGGAACACAATGAACAGGACTAACCCATCTACTATAAGCAATAGGATAAATGATACCAGCATCAAGGAGTTTTAATACCTCATTTCTTACCACATCCTTCATCTTGGGAATTAGGCGGCGTTGATGCTCCACGACTGGCTTCGCGTCTTTCTCCATATTGATGGCATGCTGACATAAAGTGGGAGAAATCCCTTTTAAATCATCAAGAGTATATCCCATAGCTCCTCGGTGTTTCCTCAATATCTCCAATAATCTTTCTTCTTCCTTCCCTGAAAGTTTAGAACTAATAATAACAGGATATATTTTCTTATCATCAATATAAGCATATTTGAGGTCATCAGGCAAAGGCTTTAATTCAAACACAGGATCTTCTTTAGGCGGCAAAGTGGTACCAAGATGCTCCACAGGTAGATTATGTTTAAGTAACGGCGGTTGACGAAGAAGAATGTCGTCAATCTCTTCTCTTTCCTTGCTAAAAACATCACTTTCGTGATCTTCCATGAATTGCTGCAAGGCATTGTTAGGAGCAAGTGCAATAGAAGCAAGCTGTTCAACTCGAAAATTTTCATTAGGCGTGTCATTTTCATAAGAAGTCTTAGCAAACTTGGAAAAATTAAACTCATAAGACTCTCCATTAAACTTAGTAAAAAAATTCTCCTTCTTACAATCTATCACGGCGCCACAAGTGTTCAAAAATGGTCTACCAAAAATAATAGGACAAGTTTTACTAGCCTTCTTACCAAGTACTAGAAAATCAGTAGGGTATTTAGTCTTACCGCATAGAACTTCCACATCTCGAACAATACCAAGAGGCCACACAGTCTCTCTATTAGCAAGCTGAACAACCACATCAATATCTTCAAGTTCACAAGCGCCAATCTCGTGCATGATTTCTTTGTAAAACTCTAAAGGAATAGCACTTGCACTAGCACCAATATCACATAAACCATAATAGCAATGATCTCCAATCCTGACAGAAATAACAGGAACACTTGTTTTCCTATGCTTTTTAGGATGTGAGAGAATGTTAGAAGCATCTTCACAAAAAAGAATATATTCATCCCCTACATCTTTAGTAACAAGATCCTTCAATATAGCTACAGGAGACTTAATAGTAATTTGCTTATCAGGTTCTGCAGCTTTCTTAGTACTTTTATTAGACACACTTACCAAAGTAGAATACTTTTTTACCTTAGCAGGGAAACGTGTCTTCTCAAAATAAGGCTCAGGCACAATGCTATCAACAGTACAAACTTCAGTAGCTGCAGCAGGAATATGACTAATAGAATCTTTATAAGCTGCATGATATTTGTTCCAATCTTTCTTTGGAACATCAATATAAGAGGCAAAGGCCTTAAGACAATTAGCAAGTATTTGAGAATCAAGACCATAAGCAGCGCTAACACTATGAAAGTCATCGATCTTCATAAAAGATTTAATGCATTCATAATCATAGTTTATACCTGACTTCCTACCTTTGTTGTTTTCCCATCCTTCAGCATTTTCTTGTATACGGTCAAGAAGTTTCCACTTAGCATCTTCTTTCATATGAGTAAATGATCCAAAGCAAGAAGCATCCAAATAATCTTTATCAGGAAGAGTAAGCCGCGCATAAAAATTATCAATAACAATATTATTGGGGAGCTCATGAATGGGGCATTTGAGCATTAGTAACTTCAATCTCCCCCACGCTTGGGCAATACTCTCTCCATCATGAGCCCAAAAATTATATATCCGGTTACGGTCTTTATGAATTTCACTTGGAGGATAAAACTTGGAATAAAAGAGAGGCACAATATCCTCCCATGCCATAGATGGACCATCTTGGAGTAGTCGATACCACTCTTCAGCTTTGCCTTTCAATGATAATGAGAATAGTTTCTTCTTAGCCTAGCTTGGTGAAATACCTGGACATCTGAACAACTCGCATAATTCATGTATAAATAATAAGTGATCGCCCGGATGGACAGTTCCATCTCCTGAATAGCAGTTATCCATAATTCGCCCAACAATTTTCATAGGTATTTTAAAAGGATCAATTTCAGCATGCGGTGGCGGTGGTGGTTCCTCCGCATGTGCAGCAGCAGTAGTAGTAGTAGATGTGTTTCCAAATAGGAAACCAAATGGAGAGTTCTCCATAGCAGAGTAAAACAAAAATAAAAGACAAAATAAAAACAATACTCACAGCGACGGTTACCTTTACCAATTCCACTCTTCAATAGCGCTACACTCCCCGGCAACGGCGCCAGAAAATAGTCTTGATGACCCACAAGTATAGGGGGTGTATCGTAGTACTTTTGATAAATAAGAGAGTCGAACCCAACGAGGAGCAGAAGGTGTTGATGAGCGGTTTTGATCAAGGAATCACTGTAAATACTAGCAAACAGGTTTTCAGGAGTATTTGGTAATACGAGTAAATAAAGTGCGAGTAAATAAAAGATAATTGTAATAATTGCAGCAAGTGGCCCAATCCTTCTTCAGCAAAGGGCAAGCCGGTTGTGTACTTATAATAACCAAACATTCTCGAGGACACACGGGAGTTTCTATCAAGAGCTTTCGCTTCATAGAGCCAATAGTATTCATTGGTTTGATAGGTGTTATGGGGGTGAACCTGTGCTAGCGCACTACCCTTACTAGGATAAATACACACTTGTGATTATACCCCTTGCAAGCATCCGCAAATACAAGAAAGTAATTAAGATAAATCTAACCACAGCCTTAAACTCTAAGATCCTACACTCCCTGGTGCAACGGTTTCCCAACGGAGGTTTAGGTTTCTGTCACTCCAGCAACCCCACAATCGGTAGCCAAATACACAATGCATCTCACTAGGCCCATAAATGGTGAAGTATCATGTAGTCGACGTTCACATGACACCACTAGTGAAATAGCACCACAACAATATCAAACCATTAAATATTTCTCAACAATAATTCACTACTAGCATCTTGACTTCTCCCATGTCCTCAAGAACTAAACGAACTACTCACAAGACATCATATGGATCATGATCAGAGGTGAAATAATGGTAAATAACAATCTGAACATAAACCTTAATTCAACGGTTCCACCCAATAGCATCAACTACAAGAGTAATCAACACCGGGAAAGTTTCTCCTATGAATATAACAAGATCCAACTCAAGATGTTACAGCGGGATGGCGTGGTGATGGTGGAGATGAAGGTGCTGGTGATGGAGATGATGATGATGATGATCCCGATGAAGTCCGGTGCGATGGTGATGACGATGGCGACGATCTCCCCTCTCCGGGAAGGAATTTCCCCGGCAGATTCCTGCCTGCCGGAGAGCTTTTCTCTCTCTGGTGTTTTCCGCCCCGCAGAGGCGGCGGTGTCTAACTCTGAGCCCCCCCTGACTTAGGTTTTCGGGGACGATGATGTATGCGGAGGGGCGAGACCAGACGTGGGCCAGGGCGGCCTCACGCAGGGCTGGCGCGGCCAGGGGGCTGGCCGCGCCACCCTGGCGTGTGGGGCCCCCCTGGCTCCTCTCGACTCCCCCTTCTGGCTTCCTGAGTCTTCTGGGAAAATATAATTTCTGGGTATTTTTCTGGAATTTTCCTGATCTTCAAAATATGGTCTCTTGATGGTCCTTTTTCCAGCAGAATCCTGGCTCCGGCAGCAACTCCTCCGATGATCATCAAACATGTGAAAGCAAAGGAAATAACATAAGTATCTTATCTAAATATGAAATATATCAATGAATAACAGTAAATTATGATACAAAATAGTGATGCAAATTGGACGTATCACTCGCCATGGACAGGTCCTCGCCGTAGCCGGCAACTATGCGGCTCGTTGCGGCGGCGCAGGTGAAGATGAGGCAACACACTTAGGGCATCTCCAGCGGGCCGACGCATCCTGCCGACGCAAGCGGTCCATCCTGGTCCGTTTGCATCGAGGGCAGGACACAATTTGCATCGTGGTCCGGCGCGCCTGGCCGGCGCACCCAGCGGGCCGATGCATTTTGTCCGCCGCTAGCAGTGGTGCCAATTTGCAATCGGTTGATATAAAGTAAATTGCATTGCATTGGATTAGATACATTGCAAACATTGCATATAAGATCATCCTCTAGAATAAGAATTAATAGAATTAAGTAGCCCATGGCTACTGGTCGTTCTCGTCGGAGGAGGAGGAAACGGTGGGCTTGCCGCGGGAGGGCGCGACATACTTCCGACGGCACATGTCCTCATCGAAGACGATGACCGTAATTTGATGGTCACTGTCAAAGTTGAAGACGAGGAGGTGGCCAGCCACGATGCCGTGCCGCTGGCAGAACCTCCTCCATCCACTGGCCAGGTATGGCGTGCCGATGCGGTCGAAGAGGAACTCCATGGGCCATATGCCGGTGGCGCCGCCGCGCACCCGCTGCACGGCCTGGTTCATCCTCACGTCGACCACCTCACCGAACTTGCGGGGCAGCCTGACAGAGTCATGGTCGGTGCCGTAGTTGAGGGTGACGCCGAACTCGAACCCTTCAGCAGGCTCGGGCTCGGGCGTCGAGGGTGGAGAAGGAGAAGGCGGAGGAGATGGTGATGTTGGCTCCTCGATCCAATGCCTATGGCCACCAGCACGGCTACTCTCGCCATGTCGTCCACGATGCCCTCGGCGTCCACGGATGGGTGGCGGCGACGAGCTTTGGGCGCCACCACCGCGGCTCCCTCCACGGCTCCCTCGATGCCTGCCTCCATGGCCACGGCCTGGTGGGCGCCCTAGACGCCCTACCCTCGATCCAATTCCTCTGACCATGGTCCCTGCGGTTGTGTGGAGAAGAACAGTGGGGAAGAAGGCAGCGTCGATGTGCTCGACTGGCCGGCCGCGGTCGGTTTAAAAAGACCTGATGGCATTGGATGCCGGCGCGGAGGTCCAAGCGCCAACATTAAAGTGACCTCGCCATGCGTCGGGCGGCGCAGCATGCTGCCAATGCCAGGGCATTGAGCGAAGAGATGGGGCGGCGCAGCAGAAGGCCAGGCGGCACGCCCATCCTTTTACCAGCATCGCTCTCGCCCGTTGAGTCGCTACCATGCGGGGCCTAGACCCACGCGGGAGGACACGGGCGGACAGCGCGCCTGTCCGCACTGACGCATCTGTGACCCAAATTTGGTGGACCGATGCGTCGGGCCGGATGCGTCGCACCGCTGGAGCATGCGCAACCGTGGGCCGGTCCGGTCGGACCAGATCGGATGCGCGTGGACATGATGCGTCGGCCCACAGGAGATGCCCTTAGGGTTTAGGATGCGGGTGGGGGTCGGGCGCGGAAAACTCGTCGGCGAGAAGGTTTTAGGGTTCAAGGTGGGCTTGTCGGTGTCGGAGTCGGGGAAGGTTAAAGGGAGGGCCGGTGACGAACGAGAGGAGGAAGGCGATATGAAGGAAGAAGAAGGAGGCGTGCAGGAAGTGGGCTCGCCCAAGAAGGGAAGAAGGTGTGCGCCGCTTCATTCGGTACGACCAAGGTGTCCTATCGAAAGTGTTGTGCGTACGACACTTTCTGTCCAAACTGCGTATGATCCTAGCGTGCACCGTCGAATGGCCTGGTCATTCAGCATATCATGGCTCCGGAATGCATCGAGCGGACGCGCAGCATCATCGTGCGTGGATCGTACGCAAAGCGTCGTACGCATAGCAGTGCTCGTGCCCTATAGGCGCCCCCGGACTATCTATGTGATCTGCCGCCGCTGAAAGAAAGGGCGTGAATCTCTCTCTTTTTTGGACTAAGTAAAGAAATCTGAAGCTTGTTATCTCCGCTGGCAATCGTTCTTATTCACTGGAATTGTAGCGGTGCACTACTATTGTATAATATGCACATTCAGTGATTGTCTACGCGAATTCAAGGATACTACATCGACATTAAGAAGTGAATTTGCCTTCTTTGCTACTAGCACAAAACCCGTGCGTTGCTACTTTCCGCTATACTAAATAAAATAAATAATATTTAATTGTTTAAATTTGTTCTACAATGTAATTGAAATAGCATAGTGTACTTAATTAACCTGAATTTTGTACTGTAATACTGAAAATGGCAAAACAACGATTTTAAACATGTAATAATAAAATGACATGACGATTTAACTCATTTGACAGAAAAACCAATGCAAGGCAGCATGCTTCTGGGCAAGACGATGCGAAAAATCCGTTCACCAAGAAGGAAATCAGCTATCAGCAAAGACGTCACGTACTCCTTCACCGGTGCAATGATGCCCTACGGCAATATGCAACCCCGACTACACAACGACACTCGAATTCGTGGTTGCAAAAACATTCCTTAGCAGCAGGCGACGATGATCTCAACTTGGTTGGCGGCGCATTCTTGAGCCTGTGGCGGGAAGGGCAAATAGGTAGCGCCCATGGCCTTCCGGCTTTGGGTACACAACCAATCACTTGGATTACACTAAATTTTCTCATAGCAAGTTCATGGCAAGAAATACATCAAGGAAGAAATATGAAGGATTATACGTGTTTTTACCTCCTCACCGTGTTCTAGTTAACGCCAACAATGATAATTAATTATCCAATAATTCCTTTTTTTACGAGTACAAATATGTTGCTAAAAATGTGTACTACACTATGGCATCCAACAACTATGAGCATGAACATAATATTTGTGCGACCAATATAAGAATAGCAAAAGGTTTGCAAGTTTGCATAGGTCGATATACACAATCTGTAGTTTGTAGGTCCATTGCAGAAGTAGGTGCCCATTAGCTGAAGAAACTGCTTTGGTTCAGCTTCGCCTCTGAAGTTTGAACGCTCTCTACCTATAGTCGAATTAACTCGATCATGGGTTTTACCTCTGGATGCTCAGTGTGTAGATGAATTAAATTTGATTTCTAGATTCGTAATCTCGATGTATGGATAGGTAATTTATGAAATTATCTTACGCATCTAAATTTCATGACATACATTACAACAACGCTTGAGTTTAGCAATCTATACTGTCATGGGATCAACAGTCAGGTCAGGTGCTAATCAAATCTACACTAGCATCTGAAAACGTGAATCTAAAATCAAATGTGAGACTAAATAGCTTTTGTACTCACCATCGTACATTTGTAATTACCAAACCACCAGAAGATACTGCAAAGGTAAAGGTGTTCGTGAGTGGACAAACCTAAAGTTTGCAAGAAGCGTGCGAGCACCTCTGCCAGAAAATTTTCTCTCCACTGTCAACCAATACTGAAGCCGCTGCTCCGTGGTCTTCTTCTGCTACTGATCATATCCATGGACACTGCTAATCTTTCGATCTGTGGTTCCAATAGCTGGTGCTTCCTCGCGCTCGAGGCCATTGATGTCGGCGCATTGACGTCGGCAAGCGAGCAGCTCTCACTGGCCTCCACCGCCAACAGAGGCGGTCTTGTGGGCGGAGGAGAGCCGTAGCACACCAGCCGAGGTATGCATTCCATCTCGACTAACTCACCAAGCAGCTAGCTCACCAACGACAGAGTTTGCCCCCACGTAACATCCGCAGTCCGCAGTCCATGAACCACTTATTTGCAACATTTTGCTGTTGAAATTTTGAGCTCTCATCGCTGCTTCCAAAACCATGTCATATATAACCGTATCCATAGCTAGACCACCTTGTAGCATCTGTTTTTACAATAGCATGAAAGGTTAAAATGGATGCTAAATTGTCGCACATTCATCAACGGTGGAAGACATGGACCTCCGTGGAGTATGAAAAGAGAAGAGCAAACCTTCGCAGATCCATAATCGGTGGAAGACATGGACAAGTTCATACAAAGCTGAACTTTGCCCACACATTCTTGATCCCTCGTCAGGATCATCCTCATCAGCATCCTCTACTGATTCTCCACGGTGTTGAGGGCATCCCGACGGTGGCTCACCAAGGTCTCAGCCAACCCAAGATTGTAGCTAAAAATGCTCAACCTGCCGCTTGGAAGTGCCCTACTCTGGCCTCTCCCTACCAACGGGCGCACCTGACTTGAAAAACTTCAACGAAGCATGCTACCCAGACCTTGCCGATATCCGAACCCGATCTTCGACCTGCCGCTTACTGACACATGATGAATGCAGAAGCTAGCCTTCGTATTGCTTGATCTTAAGGCTGCATCGTGCTGTTGATGCTTGCCGCGTGCTTGCCGAGAAGAATTTAGACGTCCAAAGTCTGATGTGTTTCATCGAACAGGTAGAGGGCGCGCTCCAAAGTTGCGCGTCAACACAACAACTTGCAATAGCGCTCAGAAATGATCCAAACTGACTGCACCCAAAGAAGAACTGGACGCCGCATCGTAGCAGATCAACACTCGAACAAAATCACCCCACCTTTCATCATCACATTTCATCCCCTAAAACCAAAATCATGAGGAAAATTGTCAACGAGAAATCTCCCCTCCTCCACGGGCACAGCTACGGTGAGTTCCCTCCGTCAACTCTCACCCTTCTATCGACAAGCTGGAAGTGCAGCAGTACATCGTGCAACGCGCTGAATCGCCGCGGCAGGAGCTGCCAGGTCCGAGCGGCGGGGCAGCTCGAGGCGCCGTCGGAAGTAGGTTAGACAGAGTTAGGAAGGCGAGCTATTGCGTCCACCGGCCATGACGCCGCAGGGAGGACAGAGAGGCGGCGGCGGCGGAAGGACAGAGTGATAGCGCCGGGAGTGGTGCAGGAATCGTCGGCGTGGGGTAATCGAATTGAGCACGACTGTGCACACGCGTGATGGCAGGTCTCGGCCGACACGGACGAAAACGTAAACTTGAACGAACCAAAACGTAAAGACCATCACGTCCGTAAACCATATTATTAGTAAAGATATATATTTCCAACGTTCCACGAGAAATATGTATAACACGATAGAACGCAAACACATGTACTAAGCTTAGTCCAAACTTGTTTAATTTCATTACGAACCCGTATTGTTAGTACGATCGTCCAACAGAATCCATGTGTATAATGTGGTTGCGTATACACACGTGGAGGCAGGTTTAAACCCTCGTATGCCTGTATCTACTTTGATGCCAAGAAAAATTGGGTCTTCTAGAAATGATCAGTCGGCTTAATTGTTCAGATTGCGTCTCCTCATCTTCTTCTCTCCCACACACTCATCTTTCCTCTTCCATGAAATAGTACCACTGCATCATCCACAACCTCTCCTCTCCTCGCTCCCATCCATCAGTACACCTTCCTCCTCCTCCCATGGGAGCCTCATCCTCCTGCATTAGGTTGCTCCCATGGGGGTACGTGATGATCCTCAACGTTTTTCCAGCAAGCTACCGGGAGATGCTACGGGCCGTGAGGAACTGACTCGGGGCAGTCTGATTTGGCGATTCTAGGGTGCCGGTGAGCCCAGGGCAGCAAGCCTGCCTCCATTGTTGACAGTGTATGTATGTAATTATTTCTTAGAATTATTTATGTTGGGGACAGTAACTGGATTTTCTACAAACTCATGTGTGATTTAGGCAAACAGACCAGTAATATGACGCAACATTTCCTGTCGCCGGCTACAAATGATGCATTCATGTTTTATTTGATGTATGTTTTGGTTGCAAACATTATATTTCTATATGTTATGTATGTGGACTGATTTTTCTCGGGTTTTTGTTGTGACCAATTTGGATTTGTTGCATACGTTGATGTTTTGCCTCATACTCATATTCTGTTGCGAGATTTTTCACAAGATTTACAAACCACTAGAAAAAATATAGCAAACAATATTGTATACATATAAAAAAAAATAGTTGCATCCACAGATTTGATGTTGTATTGATTGGTGGTTGGTCCGAATCTCACACTCCCGAGATCGGATGGCTACGAAGGCGGCTGATTCCGCCATATCCGTGTACTGATTTGTTATACCACAGGCAAAATTTGAGTTGAATAGTATATAGCACAAACTTTGTTCCAAATTATAAAAATCCCGGGCATTCTTTTGAATCTCATGTGTACAAACGTGTTTTAGTGTGTTTGTTCACTGAATTCAATCTGTATATAATCCACAGTAAAATATTCAAAACATATAATAATTAGTAATGGAGTTTGTAATACTGAAAAATGAAAATGTATACAGCTGCCCTGCGTTGCAAAAGACCCAAAAGTACCTGTAGGAAATTAGTTTAGGAGTACTTAGCCTAACCCCTATTCCCTCGCCTATTCCGTGGTGCGGCTCACATTGCGATTAACAGGGCTAGGGGTCAAGGACTATTTATACTCCTCCTTCCTGATGTTTAAACCAGTAGATAGGATTCCAGATAGACTCATGATTAAGTTAAACAACCATGATCATAACTAATCCTTTCCAGAGTCTAATCCTAATACAAGTCCTTGACACGCACGTGTGAGTCGTGCACCATGATTAAGCAACATATTTTCTTTAATCATGTAGGCATTAACAGCTTACAGAGCTGATCCTGTAAACAGCCTAGTATTTTCCACCCTATACCGTGCCCGGGCAAATACATACATTTCCAGTATTTATAAGCATACTGTATTCCTGCATAGTCGTCCTCAGCACCTTGAGATTATTCCTCAAGTACAAACTATATTCAACAATTCCAGAATATAAGCAAATTCCATATCGAGACTCAAAAACTCATATATGTATAGAGAACACAGTACAAGTTGACGCAGTATAATGTTTGCAAGACACAAATAGTTCCTACATCTCCCACTTGTCTGTAAAACATTTAATTAAACTTCCTAAGACCCATGTCATTAACATGTCTGCAAAATACTTCCTGACTAAGAGATTTAGTCAGTGGATCAGCCACCATGTTAACGCTAGGTAAATATTCCAGCTGAACGAATTTCAGCCTATTTATTACATCATGAATATAGTGATACTTTGCTTCTATATGCTTACTCTTACTATGAAATTTAGGATCCCTTGACACCTTCATCGCCGCCTGATTATCACAATAAATTGTCACTGGTTTGGATGCACTTTCCACAATCTTGAGTGAAGCTAAAAACTCTTTCAGCCATACACCTTCTTTTACTGCTTCAGATGCAGCTATGTATTCAGACTCCATTGAAGATAATGCCACAGAGTCTTGCTTCTTACTTTTCCAGGAAATAGCACCTCCAGCCAAAGTAAATAGATAACCTGATGTTGACTTCCGCTCATCAAGGTCTCCCTGGCAATCAGCATCAGTGTAACCCTGCAGCTGAAGGTTTTGACCATTAAAACACAAGGCATAATCCAAAGTTCCCTTAATATAACGCAATGCATATTTTATTTGTTTCCAGTGTGCATGTCCAGGATTCTGTTGATATCTGCTCAATATACCAACAGTGTGACAAAGATCAGGCCTTGTGAATAGCATTGCATACATGAGAGATCCTAGAGCCGAAGAATATGGTATATCTTTCATTTTCTTTATTTCCTCAGGAGTTTTGGGACATAGTTCCTCACTGAGTTTAGTTCCCCTTACCATTGGTACTGTTACAGGGTTGCAATTTTCCATAGCAAAATGTTTCAGTACAGCGTTAAGATAAGCCTTTTGAGATAATCCTAACACTTTCTTGTCACGATTTCTATGTATCTCTACACCCAAAACATAAGAAGCCTCACCCATATCCTTCATATCAAAACTAGATGACAGCCAAGATTTAACTTCTAACAATGTCCCTTTGTTATTAGATGCAATCAGAATATCATCAAAATACAGAGATAGCATAACAAAGGATTCTCCCACTATCTTTAGATAAATGCAGTGATCCTCTTCAGTCATAGAAAACCCATAAGACGTTATTGCATTATCAAACAATTTGTACCACTGCCTAGAAGCCTGTTTTAGCCCATAAATAGACCTACAGACTTTATCCTCATTCCCTTCTCTACGAAACCATCAGGCTGGACCATGTATATCTCTTCCTCTAAGTAACCATTCAAAAATGATGTTTTAACATCCATTTGATGAAGCTCAAGATCAAAGTAAGCAGTTAGCGCACTAAGAATGCGAATAGAAGTAAATTTAGCTACAGGGGAAAAAGTTTCCACAAAATCAATGCCTTCCCTTTGTGTGTACCCCTTTGCTACTAATCTGGCTTTGTATTTTTCCACCAAGCCAGACGCATTCCTTTTCCTTTTAAAAATCCATTTAGAGCCTATGGTTTTCTGATTGTTTGGTAAATTCACTAATTCCCAAACATTATTCTTTTTCATGGAGTTTAGTTCCTCCTGCATAGCTTCCATCCAGAGACTAGATTCTGGACTTCCCATGGCTTGTTTAAAAGATTTAGGTTCCTCTTCTAAACTTGCTTTAGAATGTACTTCCCCTAAAAAAGTAAAGTAATCATCCAAGTATGAAGGAGTTTGAGCATTCCTCCCACTTCTCCTAGGCATGCTAGTAGAAGGTTCATCTTGTTCTATAGGGTTTGGTTCCTCAGTATTAGAAATATTTTCAGAATGTCCTGAGTTATCAACTAACAGTTCCACTCTCGGGCGTTTAGCTCGACGAGGTGTATCTTGGTCTAAAAAGATGGAATCCCTACTCTCCAGGACCTTTCTGTTCTCTGGGTCATAGAATCTATAACCATGTGATCCACTACAGTAACCTATAAAAATTCCAGGTGTGCTTTTGGGTTGCAGCTTGGTTCTATTCTGGCTGGGCACTTTAATTTGTGCATTGCATCCCCATACAGCTAGGTTGCGCAGAGTTGGTTTCCTCCCCTTCCATAACTCATAGGGAGTGACTTTAACAGCCTTTGAGGGTGTATGATTTAATAAATAAACAGCAGTATGCAGAGCTTCCCCCCAAAAAGATAAAGGTAAATCTGAATAAGCCATCATGGACCTAACCATGTCCATCAATGTTCTGTTCCTTCTTTCTGCTACGCCATTTTGTTGTGGTGTATAGGGCAAGGTGTAATGATGAATTATTCCATGCTCTTTGCAAAACTCATCTAATATTCCTGATGTGTATTCACCACCACGATCAGTTCTTAACACCTTTATCTTTTTGTTTAATTGATTCTCTACTTCAGCTTTGAATACCTTAAACATATCAAACCCTTCTGACTTGTGCTTGAGAAGATACACATAGCCAAATCTAGAGTAATCATCAATAAAGGTAATGAAGTAGATTTTCTGTCCAAATGTAGGAGTAGACATTTCACCACATATGTCAGAATGGATAATGGCAAGAGGTTCTTCTGCCCTCATAGCTTTTGGAAATGGAGCTCTTGTCATTTTACCCATAATGCATGCTTCACATATGCCATAATCAACCCAATTGAAATCCAATATTCCAGAACTAATGAGTCTTTTAATTCTTTTCTTTGATATATGTCCTAGTCGCAGATGCCACAAATATGATTCCGAACAATTATTATTACTGTTAATGTTCCTCACTACTGAGTTATGTTTGCCAACCAAGCAATGCATGTTTCCATCATTACAGATGTCATTTATATAGTATAAACCTTCAAAAAGATCTCCACACTGAACCAAGTTTCCATTCAATAAGATTTTGACTTGACTATTCCCAAACAATACACTATAACCAATTGATTTCAGTTTTGAGACAGAAATAAGATTCTTTCTCATGTTTGGTGCATAAACTGTTTCTTTTAGTACCAGTTTTCCTCCACCAGGGAGTTTAAGAATGTAATCCCCAACCCCAAGAATTGTTGAAATATTGGGCCTTTTCATATGAGCCCATAATAGATTTCAGAAATTCCTAGAAATCTCAAAGCCCATGTGTGTAAGCCCAAGAGACATGCAGCCCAAGTTTTTGGCTGCACAAAGGCAAGGGGTGGGAGCTAAGTTTAGTCCCACATGGAAAGTTGGGAGAGATGTAGACCAACATATAAGGTGGGGTGTTGCACCACTTGGTAAGTGAGTGAGAAGAGAAGTGCCACACGCGCGCTCCTCCTCCTCCTCCTCCTCGCTCGTCTCGTCTCGTCTCGACACGACGCGCGCGCACGCGCCGCGGTTTGCGGAATTAAGCCTCGGAGCCGAGCTTATCTTTTTGCTGCACAGGAAAAACCAAACGTTTGACCGAGTCCTTGACGGACGCGTCACACCTAGCCGGTTCGGGTCGCTCCCAGATCGTGGGCTGCTGTAAACGACTCCGGCGTGCGACGTGGGCGTGGCCCACGTTGCCTAGGTTTTCTCCGCTGCGCCGCCTATATAAACCCTTTCCCGGCTACACGCCGAATACAAATGAAACAGATCTAGGGTTTTGCCACCTCTCGCTACTTGCGCCGCCTCTGTAGTCTACTCCATCCCGAGCGCCGGCATGCACCGGCGAACGGGAGAGCAGGTCTCCGGAACCACTCGCCTTTGCGATACTGTACGGGAGAGGGTGAATTAGGTTTTTGGGAAGCGCTCTGCGCGACTGCTCAAGCTCTTCATCACGGGTCGTCTTCCATCCAAGTCGGGCGGTGCAGCCTACCGCCGTCTTCATCACCGTCTGCTTCGACCGGTCTACTCCAACGTTGTGATCAACAACGTTACTGCAACGACTACATCTGCAAACGAACGGTACGTGCGGTCTACTGCTATTCGTCAGTTCATCATGTTCTGCGAGTATATGTTTAGCTGCTACTTGTTTCCGTTCATCTTGCTGTTTAGCACATCTAGTATGTTCGAGTTACATATGGTAGTAGCTGGTATTGTCATGTTTAATATTCTGAAATTAATCATAGAAATTGTGCCTAATTATCCAACAATCCAAAAACCTAATTGTAGGCAATTTCCTGAATTATCAATGGCTGGTTTTACCGATGCACTGAGGCCGGATAAATTTACCGGTGTACACTTCAAGAGGTGGCAGTACAAAGCTGAGCTTTGGCTGACCACGATGAAAGTGTTCCAGATTAGTAAAGGCAAACCGGAAGGAACTATGTCTGAGAATGATCAGAAAAAGTTTGAGGAAGACAATACTATCTTTGTGGGATGCATTCTGAGCATTCTTGCTGACCGTCTGTGTGATGTGTTTATGCACATAAAAGACGGGAAGGAGCTCTGGGACGCACTGGACGCCAAGATTGGTGCTGCAGATGCTGGCAGTGAACTGTACATCATGGAGAGCTTTCATGATTTTAAGATGACTAAGGACCTTCCTGTGGTTCAACAAGCTCATGAGATACAGTGCATTGCCAAAGAGCTCGAACTCCTTAAGTGTGCCTTACCCGACAAGTTTGTGGCAGGTTGCATTATTGCTAAGTTGCCCCCTTCATGGAGGAACTTCGCCACAGCTCTCAAACAGAAGAGACAGGAGATATCAGTTGAAAATCTGATAGCGTCCCTTGATGTTGAGGAGAAGGCTCGTGCTAAGGACACTACTGAGAAAGGAGAGGGTCATGCTACTGCTAACTTTGTGCAGCAGAAAGGCAAATCCTTAGGCAAGAATAAAGGGAACTTCAAGCCCTCTTTCAACAAGCCTGTAAAGACTACAACCTTCAAGAAGAAGAAGACGAACAGGGACAGAAGTGATCTAACTTGTTTCACTTGTGGAGAGCCCGACCACTTTTCCAAGGACTGCCCAGAACGTGCAGACCGCAGAGGGAAAAGGGCCAAGAATGTCAACATCGTGACTGCTAGCAATACTGATGGGTATGGTAATCTATTTACTGTTCTTTCGGTATTTCAATCTCCCTCTTGGTGGATTGATACGGGTGCTAACGTTCATGTGTGTGCTGACATCTCTATGTTCACTTCTTACCAGGCCGCACGGGATTCCTCCGTCCTAATGGGCAATGGGTCACATGCCTCTGTTCGTGGTGTTGGCACGGTAGATCTGAAGTTCACTTCGGGGAAGATCGTGCAGCTGAGGAACGTGCAGCATGTCCCTTCTATGAACAAGAATCTTGTTAGCGGTTCCCTTCTCTGCAGAGATGGGTTTAAGGTTGTTTTAGAGTCGAATAAGGTAGTCGTTTCCAAGCATGGACAATTTATTGGAAAAGGCTATGAGTGCGGAGGCTTTTTCTGCTTTTCACTTTCAGATTTCTGTAATAAATCCGAGAACCATATTTGTGGCGGTGTTAGTGATGATACCAGTGTTTGGCATTCTCGTTTATGTCACATTAATTTTGGTTTGATGTCACGGTTATCCAGCATGAGTTTAATTCCAAAATTCACTATTGCCAAAGGTTCTAAGTGCCATAGTTGTGTGCAATCTAAGCAACCTCGTAAGCCTTATACAGCGGCCGAGGAGAGAAACTTGGCACCTCTAGAACTCATACATTCTGATCTATGCGAGATGAATGGTGTGTTGACAAAAGGTGAAAAGAGATATTTCATGACATTGATTGGTGATGCGACTAGATTTTGCTATGTTTACTTGTTGCGAACTAAAGATGAAGCTTTAGACTACTTTAAAATTTATAAGGCCGAAGTTGAAAATCAACTAGAGAGAAAGATCAAGCGTCTTAGGTCGGATCGTGGTGGAGAGTATTTACCTAAAATCTTTGACGAATTCTGTGAGGAACACGGTATTATTCATGAGAGGACGCCTCCCTACTCGCCCCAATCTAATGGGGTGGCCGAGAGGAAAAACTGCACGCTGTCTGACTTGGTGATTTCCATGCTCGACACTGCTGGTTTATCGAAGGCATGGTGGAGGGAGGCTTTGTTGACTGCATGTCATGTCCTGAATAGAGTTCCTAACAAGAATAAAGAGAAAACCCCTTATGAGGAGTGGGTTGGGAGAAAGCTATCACTTTCGTATTTGCGCACTTGGGGATGCTTGGCGAAGGTCAACATTCCCATCCCAAAGAAACGCAAACTTGGACCAAAGACTGTGGATTGTATCTTTCTTGGTTATGCTCAGCGGAGCATTGGTTATAGATTTTTAGTAGTCAAATCCGAGGTACCTGATATGCATGTTGACACTATAATGGAATCTCGTGATGCAACATTTTTTGAGAATATGTTTCCTATGAAAGATATGCATAGCATTGCTAGATTTTCTTCTGAGATAATTCCTGAATCTAGTGCATCTGATGATTATTTTGAGCAACCACATGAGAATGTTTTTGAGAACGTTCATGAGAAGGATGACAATGAAGCTCCTACAAGGAGCAAGAGACGGAGGACTGCAAAGTCCTTCGGTGATGATTTCATTGTGTACCTTGTGGATGATACTCCCAAGTCCATTGCTGAGGCATATGCATCACCAGATGCAGATGATTGGAAAGAAGCTGTCCAAAATGAGATGGACTCGATTCTTTCTAATGGAACATGGGAATTATCAGAGCGCCCCCATGGCTGTAAGCCTGTGGGCTGCAAGTGGGTGTTCAAGAAGAAGCTAAGGCCTGATGGTACTATTGAGAAGTACAAGGCGAGACTTGTAGCGAAAGGCTACACACAGAGAGAAGGCGAAGATTACTTTGACACCTATTCACCTGTCGTAAGACTAACCACCATTCGAGTACTACTTTCCATGGCTGCCTCTTATAGTCTTATCGTTCATCAAATGGACGTAAAGACAGCTTTCCTCAATGGAGAGTTGGAAGAGGAAATCTATATGGATCAGCCTGATGGATTTGTGGTAAAAGATGAAGAGACAAAGGTGTGCAAGTTGCTAAAATCTTTATATGGCCTGAAACAAGCACCTAAGCAATGGCATGAGAAGTTTGACAGAACTTTAACTTCTGTTGGCTTTGTCGTTAATGAGGCTGATAAGTGCGTATACTATCGTCATGGTGGGGGCGAAGGTGTTATATTGTGTTTGTACGTTGATGATATTCTCATCTTTGGTACAAACATGAAAGTGATACTTGAGGTCAAGTCTTTCTTCACAAAGTGCTTTGATATGAAAGATCTGGGAGAAGCTGATGTGATCCTGAACATCAAGCTGAATAAGAACGAGAGTGGGATTACTTTAACGCAATCCCACTATGTAGAGAAGATCTTGAGCCGGTTTGGCTTTATTGATAGCAAGTCTTCTCCAACACCTTATGATCCCAGTGTGTGATACGTCTCAAACGTATCTATAATTTTTGATGCTCCATGCTTGTTTTTACACCATTTGCCTATTGTTTCGTTACACTTAGTGGCATTTTTATGCATTTTCCGGAACTAACCTATTAACAAAGTGCCACAGTGCCAGTTTCCTGTTTTCTGCTGTTTTTGTGTTTCAGAAGTGATACACAGGAAATATTCTCGGAATTGGACGAAACAAGTTCCTGAAGTCTTATTTTACCCGGAAGCTTCCAGAGATCCGAAGGAGAGTAGGAGGTGAGGGACCAGAGGCCCACACGCACAGGTGGCGCGGCCAGCCCCTGGCCCGCGCCACCCCCGTGTGTGGCCGCCTGGCCCCTCCTCTGACATCGCCCCTTCGCCTATAAAGACCCCCCGACGAGAAAAACCTAAGTACCCGATCAGTTTTCCAGAACACATCGCGATCCGCCGCCGCCATCGACCCGAAGATCGGGAGGGTCCAGAAGCTCTTCCCGGCACCCTGCCGGAGAGGGGAATCGCCACCGGAGGTCTTCTTCATCGCCATGCTTGCCTCCGGAGCGATGAGTGAGTAGTCTACCTTGGACTATGGGTCCATAGCAGTAGCTAGATGGTTGTCTTCTCCACCATGTGCTTCATGTTTAGATCTCATGAGCTGCCATACATGATTGAGATCACCGTTATGTAATTCTACATGTTTGGTTTGTTGGGATCCGATGAATATTGGTGTTTATGATTAAGTTGCTGTACTGAATTATATCTTTTGTTATCTCTATGTTGCTTATGATCTTGCATGCTCTCCGTTGTTAGTAGCTATCTTGGCCGAGTAGTTGCTAGTGACTCCAAGAGGGGGTATTTATGCTCGATAGTGGGTTCATGCCTCTATTTCACCTGGGGGAGTGACAGAAACCTCTAAGGTGGTAGATGTGCTATAGCTACTAGGGAGAAAACAACATTCATATGCTCAAGGGCATATGCTTTGTTTACATTACACACTTTGCTTAATGCAATTATCTGTTGTTCGCAACTTAATACTTCTAGGGTGTTCGGATTGATATCCCCGGGAGTGGATTATTAGTCATAGATGCAGTTGGATGGCGGTCTATGTATTTTGTTGTAATGCCCAGAGTAAATCTCATAGTGATCTTCTTGACATATCACGTTATCTTTATTCTATCAATTGCCCAACTGTAATTTGTTTACCCAGCATGTGTTATTTTATCTATGGAGAGACACCACTAGTGAACTGTGGACCCCGGTCCTATTTCCATCATATTGCTATCACCTGTTTACTTTACTCGTACTGTTTACTTTACTCGCATACTATATTGTTTTCCACTCGATACACTCATAACCTTTGTTTCAAGCAAACCGGTGAGATTGACAACCTCATCGCAAGTTGGGAACAAAGTATTTGTTTGTGTGTGTGCAGGTTCCACAACACCTTCAATCGTCATTGTCTCTCTTCTCCTGTTCGATAACCTTGGTTTCTTAAACTGAGGGAAAACTTGCTGCTACACTCATCATACCTTTCTCTTGGGGTTCCCAACGGGCTGGTTATCCACCACGCACAAGGACAGTCTACTCCCACATCAACCACACACCACCACACGCAGCAGCTACTTTTCTGGCGCCGTTGCCGGGGAGGAGAGAAGACTTCTGCGAGGGGAGTTCTTCGCACACACATTCTTTACTTTGTTATTTGTTTTGCTTTACTTTATTTATTTTACCTGCATTGCTTTTTATCAAAAACCCAAAAAAATTAGAATCCTTGGTAGCTGTTTTTACTTGTTTACTTTCGTTTTGCTGAAATGGCCAATCCTGAAAACACCAAGTTGTGTGATTTCACTAGCACGAACAATAGTGATTTTATCTGCACTCCTATTGCACCACCTGCTACTGCTGCAAACTTTTATGAGATTAAGCCTGCTTTATTGAACCTTGTTATGAAAGAGCAATTTTCTGGTGCTAGTACTGAAGATGCTGCAGCTCATCTCAACAATTTTGTTGAGCTATGTGAGATGCAGAAATATAAGGATGTTGATAGTGATATTATTAAGCTCAAGTTGTTTCCTTTTTCTTTGAGAGGAAAGGCTAAAGATTGGTTGCTATCTTTGACTAAGAATAGTATTGATTCATGGGCTAAGTGTAAGGATGCTTTTATTGGTAGATACTATCCTCCTGCTAAGATTATATCGTTGCGTAGCAATATTATGAAGTTTACTCAGTTTGATAATGAACATGTTGCTCAAGCTTGGGAAAGAATGAAATCTATGATAAAGAATTGCCCCACTCATGGACTGACTACTTGGATGATTATCCAAACTTTTTATGCAGGACTGAATTTTTCTTCAAGGAACCTACTTGATTCAGCTGCTGGAGGCACTTTTATGTCCCTTACCTTGGGCGCCGCGTCAAAGCTACTCGACAACATGATGGTAAATTATTCTGAATGGCACACCGAGAGAGCTCCACAAGGTAAGAAGGTAAATTCTGTTGAGGAAACCTCTTCCTTGAATGATAAGATTGATACCATTATGGCTATGCTTGCTAATGATAGGACTCATGTTGATCCTAATAATGTTCCTTTGGCCTCTCTGGTTGCTCAAGAAGAGCATGTTGATGTGAATTTCATTAGAAACAACAATTTTAACAACAATGCTTATAGGAACAATTTTGCTAGTAACAATTATAGGCCGTATCCTTCTACTAATGGTAATGGTTATGGTAACTCTTATGGTAATTCCTACAACAACACTAGGGCCACGCCCTCCGAGCTTGAGGTAATGCTCAAGGACTTCATCGGTAAGCAAACTGCTTTTAACAAGTCTGTTGAGGAAAAGTTAGGCAAAATTGATATTCTTGCTTCTAAAGTTGATAGCCTTGCTCATGATGTTGAACTTCTGAAATTAAAAGTGTTGCCTAATGATGTGAAAGAGAACAATGTTTTTGCTACCGCTAATGCTATCCAAGTTGGAATTGATGAAAATATTAGATTGTTAGCGGAATTGCATGCCAGGTGGGAAAGAGAAGATGAGATGGCTAGAGAGATGAAGGTATGTACTACTACTACCTCTAATGATGTTGCTCCTACTGGTAGTAATCCTCTTACTTTGATTGGTATAGAGAAAACTCCCACTCCCTGTGTTAAAAAGCCTAAAACTGCCAAAACTTTTTCTCAAAAGAGTGCTGAAATTTTTTGGAGTGTGGGAGATGATAGCTCTATTTCTTTTAATGATTTTGATGTTGATGGCTGCAATATATCTAAAGTAATTTTGTTCTTGCAAAAGCTTGCTTTGACTCCCAATGCTAGTTCTTTAAATATTGCTTTTACTAAGCATATTACCAATGCTCTCATAAAGATTAGGGATGAAAAGTTGAAGCAAAAAGCTTCTGTTCCCAAGAAGTTAGAAGATGGTTGGGAACCCATCATTGATATGCATGTTAATGGTTATGATTGCCATGCTTTATGTGATCTATGTGCTAGTATTTCTATCATGCCTAGAAAGATTTATGACATGCTTGATTTACCACCGCTTGAAAAATGTTATTTTGATGTTCCTATTGCTGATGTTGCTAAGAAGAAACCTTTGGGAAGGATTAATGATGTTCTTATTGTGGTTAACAATAACCTTGTTCCCGTTGATTTTCTTGTTATGGACGTTGAATGACATGCTTCATGTCCTATTATTTTGGGAAGACCCTTTCTTCGAACTGTAGGTGCTATCATTGATATGAGGGAAGGCACTATCAAGTATCAATTCCCACTAAAGAAAGGTATGGAACACTTCCCTAGGAAAAGAAATAAATTGCTTTTTGACTCTATTCTTAGAGCAAATTATGAGCTTGATGCTTCATCACTTGATATTACTTGATTCGCAATTTTCTGCGCCTAGCTCAAAGGCGTTAAAGAAAAGCACTCTTGGGAGATAACCCAATGTTTTTATTTTCAGTACTTTTTCTTTTATTTGAGTCTTGGAAGTCATTACTACTGTAATGACCGCTCCTTATCTTGTTTATTTCGTTTTTGTGCCAAGAGAAGCCTCTAATTTGAGTGAGGTAAAGATTTGGGGATGTTGCTGTCCTGAAACTGTTTTCGGTGCTGCACCGTAAAAATTCGTGAAAATTCTCTGTTTATCTTTTGGACCTACGATTTCTTGTGCATATGCCCCAGGTTATATCCAAACTTTTCTTAGTTGAACACTTTTTGATTGGAGCAACAGAAAATCCCTCAAAAATTTGACCTTTGTCAGCTGTTCAGTTTTGACAGATTTCTGCCAATATTTGTGTTTGCCACTTTATCGCTTTCTTTTGAGTTCTTTTGATCACGGAACTTTTGGGGAGGTTGCTACAGTAGTATTTGCTATATATGTGGTGGTTTTGAGTTGAAACCTGAAGCAAATAGAGGATTGATTATATGTTATGCTTGCACTAATGTTGCTAATAGAATTGTGTTTAGTTTTGTATGAAGGAAGTTTTCAAGTGTAGGGATTGGAGAATGATGAGATGAGTTGAAGAATGGACAAAAGCTCAAGCTTGGGGATTCCCATGCATCACCCCAAGAAATATCCAAGAAGTACAAGCGTCAAAGCTTGGGGATGCCCCCGAGGCACCCCTTATTCATCGGCAAAAATCAGGTCACCTTTCAAAACACTATATTTTTATTGCTTCATGCACTATGTGTTTTTCTTGGAGCGTCAGTTGTTTTAGTTTTCTTAGTTTGTTTAGTTTGTTTGTTTGCTGCAATAAATGGTTGGACCCCAACAAATTTTCTTTGGAGGAGATGTACTCGTTTTCATTTGCAAAGAACGCTCTAGTTTTCACTCTTATTAAAAATCGAGCGTTCTTCTTTTTCTGCTACTGCTTTTGGTTTTCGTTTTCACCTTGATTTGCGTTCAGATCTTGTCATATCTTTTCATCAAGGTGTATTTTTGCCTCTGATCTTCATTGGTTTTCATCAAAAGAGGTGTCTTTAAAAATTTCAAATGGTGTTGGAAAAGAGAAAAAGCTTTGTGCAAAATAGTGGTACAAGAAGGAGCTTGTGTAGACTGTGGCTTAGGCTTTTTCATGTCATGCTTGATGTCTTTTTGATAGTATGCTTAGTGGTGTTGCTGTAGCATGACTTGTCTCAAATAACTGAGATTGCTTAATGAGCCTTTGAAAAAATCATGCGCTGTTTTTATTGTATGGAAGCATTATTTTGGTTTTCTCCTTGATGCTTTATTTGGGTTGACTTGGCGCATGCTCACACATGTTAGACTCTTACAAAGTTGCCAATAGCCTTCATGATCATTTAGTTTTTGACTTTTGATGCCATCTTATGCTTCTTTTAATGTCGCTTTGTCGCTTTGCATGATTATGGCCATTATTGCTCTCTTAGTTGGTCGCTCCCAGTCTTTTGCTAGCCCTCACCTTGTACTGAGTATGAGCTCTACTCGTGCATCCAACTCCTAAAAGCCAAAGTTTTCCAAAGTGTCCACCATACATACCTACTAGCAATTTGCTATTCCAAGTAAATTTGACTTGCTTTTATTTTCTCTTCAAATTAAACTCTTACCAGTGTTATGCGAAACTCGGTTAGTAAAGCTCTCACGAACCGGAAGGCACACTTTACTTTTTCCTGTTCTTAAAAATTTGACATTGTGGTCTCTTATGTTGAGTTGTTATGCTTGCAAGTTGTAAGTTGGATTCTAGCCCATCCATGCTGTCATGGGCAAGCTTTCAACATTGCACTTCTTATTTGAGTTGATATCGTGATCTTTTGTTTATGGATGCCCGCGGTGTGAAATGAATTGGGAATCTTGTGGGGATCATGGAGTTTGTATATGTGTTAGGGAAACGCCGGGCCGCCAATCTAAGCCATGCATAATTCATGGTGGAAATTTGCAGCATACCCATGGTGAACATTCGACGACGCATCTCATAATAAAAAGCTAAACAAAAGGCAAATAAAAGAGATGTCGAGGTGTTCATTGTCTGCTTGTCCTGTCATTTTGGTGTGGGCTTGTTCCATGTCATCGGGCACGGAGGTACCCCATTGGCGGTTCTCAATGATATGCATATACTTACAATGACAAGAGCCTTGCTTGGGACTCTAAGTAAAGTAGCATGAGGTTTGGGTACTCGTATTCACGGGGCACGAGGTTTTCAACTTATGATTTGTCAAGCATATGCATCATAATTGTTCTCGCATTAACTTTAACCATTCAAGATGCTTATGATGGGGGCAATGAGATCTCAAAGCCGGTAAGTACCATAATTTTTGAAGGTTATAAAACTTGCAATCACTGCTTCCCTCTGCGAAGGGCCTTTCTTTTACTTTTATGTTGAGTCACCACCTTCTTTCTTTATGCACCATTAAGAGAGCATAGTTGTCATTCTTAGTGTGATATGCATTGTCCCAAAGTTCATTGATTGATTCATATTGTTGGTTTCACTTGTTCTTAAATTATTTGTATCTAGTCGCCCTCTTAAACTTTGAGGTGTCCTCTGCATTTATGTTTTGCTCTCTTTGAAGGACAAGCTGAAAACCTTTTGTATGTTTTTCCTTATGATTTGATAACACGTTTGACTTTCTTTGTTTCATTTTCATGATCTTTTGTTTGTGTTCATTTGCATGTTTACAACATGGTTGCTAAGTTCTTATTGTCATGATTATATCTTCATCCCATGTTTTAAGTTCTATTGATCCCAGCTCACAAATGCTTACATATATGATCAAGATTGTGTAGGTGCATCTCACCTCAAAAATTATTCTTTTGTTATCACTTACCTACTCGAGGACGAGCAGGAGTTAAGCTTGGGGATGCTTGATACGTCTCAAACGTATCTATAATTTTTTATGCCCCATGCTTGTTTTTACACCATTTGCCTATTGTTTCGTTACACTTAGTGGCATTTTTATGCATTTTCCGGAACTAACCTATTAACGAAGTGCCACAGTGCCAGTTTCCTGTTTTCTGCAGTTTTTGTGTTTCAGAAGTGATACACAGGAAATATTCTCGGAATTGGACGAAACAAGTTCCTGAAGTCTTATTTTACCCGGAAGCTTCCAGAGATCCAAAGGAGAGTAGGAGGTGAGGGACCAGGGGCCCACACGCACAGGTGGCGTGGCCAGCCCCTGGCCCGCGCCACCCCCGTGTGTGGCCGCCTGGCCCCTCCTCTGACATCGCCCCTTCGCCTATAAAGACCCCCCGACGAGAAAAACCTAAGTACCCGATCAGTTTTCCAGAACACATCGCGATCCGCCGCCGCCGTCGACCCGAAGATCGGGAGGGTCCAGAAGCTCTTCCCGGCACCCTGCCGGAGAGGGGAATCGCCACCGGAGGTCTTCTTCATCGCCATGCTTGCCTCCGGAGCGATGAGTGAGTAGTCTACCTTGGACTATGGGTCCATAGCAGTAGCTAGATGGTTGTCTTCTCCACCATGTGCTTCATGTTTAGATCTCATGAGCTGCCATACATGATTGAGATCACCGTTATGTAATTCTACATGTTTGGTTTGTTGGGATCCGATGAATATTGGTGTTTATGATTAAGTTGCTGTACTGAATTATATCTTTTGTTATCTCTATGTTGTTTATGATCTTGCATGCTCTCCGTTGTTAGTAGCTATCTTGGCCGAGTAGTTGCTAGTGACTCCAAGAGGGGGTATTTATGCTCGATAGTGGGTTCATGCCTCTATTTCACCTGGGGGAGTGACAGAAACCTCTAAGGTGGTAGATGTGCTGTTGCTACTAGGGAGAAAACAACATTCATATGCTCAAGGGCATATGCTTTGTTTACATTACACACTTTGCTTAATGCAATTATCTGTTGTTCGCAACTTAATACTTCTAGGATGTTCGGATTGATATCCCCGGGAGTGGATTATTAGTCATAGATGCAGTTGGATGGCGGTCTATGTATTTTGTTGTAATGCCCAGAGTAAATCTCATAGTGATCTTCTTGACATATCACGTTATCTTTATTCTATCAATTGCCCAACTGTAATTTGTTTACCCAGCATATGTTATTTTATCTATGGAGAGACACCACTAGTGAACTGTGGACCCCGGTCCTATTTCCATCATATTGCTATCACCTGTTTACTTTACTCGTACTGTTTACTTTACTCGCATACTATATTGTTTTCCACTCGATACACTCATAACCTTTGTTTCAAGCAAACCGGTGAGATTGACAACCTCATCGCAAGTTGGGAACAAAGTATTTGTTTGTGTGTGTGCAGGTTCCACAACACCTTCAGTCGTCATTGTCTCTCTTCTCCTGTTCGATAACCTTGGTTTCTTAAACTGAGGGAAAACTTGCTGCTACACTCATCATACCTTTCTCTTGGGGTTCCCAACGGGCTGGTTATCCACCACGCACAAGGACAGTCTGCTCCCACGTCAACCACACACCACCACACGCAGCAGTGTGATATTACGTAAGAACAAGAATGAACCAACAGATCAACTGAGATATTCTCAGATCATTGGTTCACTCATGTACTTAGCGAGCGCGACAAGACCTGACATCTCTTTTGCTGTGAGCAAGTTGAGTAGGTTCATGTCAAACCCGGGTATTGATCATTGGCATGCATTTGAAAGGGTCATGCGCTATCTATGTGGTACAATGAGTTACGGGATTCACTATTCAGGGCACCCTGCTGTGCTTGAAGGATATATTGATGCAAATTGGATCTCTGATGTAGATGATATCAAAGCCACTAGTGGGTATGTGTTTACCTTTGGAGGTGGTGCCGTATCATGGAGATCATGTAGGCAAACCATATTGACGAGGTCAACTATGGAAGCAGAACTTACTGCTTTAGACACATCCACTGTAGAGTCAGAATGGCTGCGTGAGCTCTTGATGGACTTGCCGGTGGTTGAAAAACCTGTGTCGGCCATCCTCTTGAATTGTGACAACCAAACAGTTATTGTCAAAGTAAACAATTCTAAGGATAACGCGAAGTCATCAAGACACGTTAAAAGACGTTTGAAATCTGTCAGGAAATTGCGAAACTCCGGAGTAATAACTGTTACGTATATTCAAACAAACAAAAACCTGGCAGATCCCTTTACAAAGGGACTATCACGCAATGTGATAGACAGTGCATCGAGGGAGATGGGTTTGAAACCCATAGATATTATGCCATAGCGGTAACCCAACATTTGTGATCGGAGATCCCGTGAATTAGGACCTGGGAAAAACAAGCTATTGGTTTAACTGAGGAGAGTATTCTGTAACCCTCTCTATGTAAAGATGCAAAACTCTCAAAATCTGTAAAGCAGGTTAGCAACATGCCTTAATGTGTTTCTGTTGGCTATGATTAGCAAAGATGCTATCCTACAGAGCATTCTTGAAAAAACACACCTATATGAGCCCGACTGTTAAACGTCGCAGTCTATGAGATTTGGGTGATCTCTAGTAAACTCATGAAGAGACCATGGAGTACGACGCATATGCTCCAACCCGCGGGGTAGGCTACTGGCAGCCATGTACTGGTTATGACTTTGAGTGAAATGTTGACGCACAAAACTTGTAATTCAAGGCGTAGTCCATTGTTCAAGTTGCTGATAGACGTAGCTTAAGGTTCTAGGCGGAAGTTCAACTTAACAGTCTCTGCTGAAACACTGGTATATAAACAAGTAGTGAGGTTTGGCAAATCTCTAAATGGGCATTTGAGATCTGGTGGGGGATTGTTGAAATATTGGGCCTTTTCATATGAGCCCATAATAGATTTCAGAAATTCCTAGAAATCTCAAAGCCCATGTGTGTGAGCCCATGTGACATGCAGCCCAAGTTTTTGGCTGCACAAAGGCAAGGGGTGGGAGCTAAGTTTAGTCCCACATGGAAAGTTGGGAGAGATGTAGACCAACATATAAGGTGGGGTGTTGCCCCACTTGGTAAGTGAGTGAGAAGAGAAGTGCCATACGCGCGCTCCTCCTCCTCCTCCTCGCTCGCTCGTCTCGTCTCGACACGTCACGACGCGCGCGCGCGCCGCGGTTTGCGGAATTGAGCCTCGGAGCCGAGCTTATCTTTTTGCTGCAAAGGAAAAACCAAACGTTTGACCGAGTCCTTGACGGACACGTCACAGCTAGCCGGTTCGGGTCGCTCCCGGATCGTGGGCTGCTGTAAACGACTCGGGCGTGCGACGTGGGCGTGGCCCACGTTGCCTAGGTTTTCTCCGCTGCGCCGCCTATATAAACCCTTGCCCGGCTACACGCCGAATACAACTGAAACAGATCTAGAGTTTTGCCACCTCTCGCTACTTGCGCCGCCTCTGTAGTCTACTCCATCCCGAGCGCCGGCGTGCACCGGCGAACGGGAGAGCAGGTCTCCGGAACCACTCACCTTTGCGATTCTGTACGGGAGAGGGCGAATTAGGTTTTTGGGAAGCGCTCTACGCGACTGCTCAAGCTCTTCATCACGGGTCGTCTTCCATCCAAGTCGGGCGGTGCAGCCTACCGCCGTCTTCATCGTCGTCTGCTTCGACCGGTCTACTCCAATGTTGTGATCAACAACGTTACTGCAACGACTACATCTGCAAACGAACAGTACGTGCGGTCTACTGCTGTTCGTCAGTTCATCATGTTCTGCGAGTACATGTTTAGCTGCTACTTGTTTCCGTTCATCTTGCTGTTTAGCACATCTAGTATGTTCGAGTTACATGTGGTAGTAGCTGGTATTGTCATGTTTAATATTCTGAAATTAATCATGGAAATTGTGCCTAATTATCCAACAAGAATATCAGCCTTAGCTGTAGTTCCTAGATATACAAACCTAGTTCCTCTCGGGATACTCTTCATGGAAGAAAATGAACTACTATTCCTCGCAATGTGAGAAGTAGAACCAGAGTCCACTACCCAAGTATTTGATGTTTCAGAAGTAAATAAAGATTCAGTGTAAACAAAAACGTCACATGTACCATCAGGAGAAGAATTCCCTTTGCGGTTGGCCTGATGCTTTTTATCACTAGAATTATTATGGTGATCCCTTCTGTCGGTGAGCCTTTTCTTCTTCCTGCATTCAGATCTGAAGTGACCATATCCTCCACAGTTGTGGCATTTAAAGTTCCTCTTGTCAAATTGCTGACTAGAGTGGCCTGTTCCATTGTCATCTCTATCCCTCTTCTTATTAATCTTATCTCTCAAATCAGCGCCAGGCTTGTTCTTGTTCCAGCTTCTCCTGCTGTTGTATCTATCTTCACCAAGATGAAGTTCAGCATTATTAGTAGTATTCCTTTCCTTTCCCTGAGAGTTTTTCCTATCCTCTTCCATGAGTAAATGATGCCTTAAGTTCCTCATGTTTAAATTCCTCTCAGAGTGGCAGAAAGATATCTTGAACTGCTCCCAGGAATGAGGCAGAGAGTTTAGGCGTGCGTTTGGTTGTGGACCAGAAGGTGGATGGGATTGGATCATCCCACTTAGCCAGGTGTTTGCTTAAAAAGTAGGAGGATGGAACCATCCACAACAGGGGAATATACCCCAAAGATGCTGACTCAGTCGATCCCCCAAAATCGGCCGGACCGTTTCATCCATGTTTTCTAATCCATCTTCTCCAATCGCTAATCCTTATCCAAGACCTCCCTCCACTTCTCCGTCCAAGACCAGTCGGTCCTCCGCCGGTTAGAAGCTCCCCAAGCCCCCCGCCGGCCATTCACTTCCACGGTTGCCTCCCCAAGCCCCTGCCGCCCCCCGCCGGCCATTTACTCCCAC
Organism: Dactylis glomerata; assembly: GCA_007115705.1. Taxonomy (NCBI): domain Eukaryota; kingdom Viridiplantae; phylum Streptophyta; class Magnoliopsida; order Poales; family Poaceae; genus Dactylis; species Dactylis glomerata. Next base: position 1,449,936 of record QXEO01001278.1, on the reverse strand, counting down.
GGTCGCCGGCAGCAGCTTGGCGCCGCCGCAATTACCTCCCGTTCCACCTCCCCACCGCCCCATCCTCCAACTCGGCCTACCCTGGCGGCGCACAAGGTGTCGTTGAAAGCCGGCGTTGGGAAGGTGGTGTTGCTGATGGTCGCCGACAAGGCACAGTAGGCAAGGTCGCCGCATTTCGAATCCCTCCTTGCCCTGTGCAGCTGTACAACCGGCGTTCATGATGACGTTGTTCCCCTTATTTAATTAACCTAACTACAATTAACCACTGTTAACCAATTGCAGTTAAATATGATAAGCTAAGCATATTCCATCCCACTCCATCCAATACTTGGAAGCAAATAAAAAACTGGATCATCCATATATGGATCATCCCATCCACAAAACGTGGACCATCCAATCCCATACATATCGATCCATCAACCAAACACACGCTAGAGCAACCATCACTTGTACTTCCTCAGCAAATGGGTAACCTGCATTCTTCAAGTCTTCTACCAACACACATAATTTATTTAGGTGTTCACTAACAGGAGCACTCTCTGGCATCTTCGTAGTAATGAATCTGTTGACCATACTAAGCACTTTAATAAGAGAAACTTCTCCAAAATCCTGTTCCAGCCTACGATAAATTTTGTAGGCTGTTTTCTCAGATTCATATTCACTTGCCAATGAATCTGTCATTGAACCTAGTATGAAAATTCTAGCCTTTTTGTTATCCTTTGTCCAAGATTCCATCTCCTCAGCATAATTCTCTTTTTCTTCAACAGATGCATCCTTAGCTAGTGCTTTTGGTTCAGATTGTGTTACTATGTAGTCTATATTTTCAGCAGTAAGCAGGAACATAATCTTCCTTTTCCAAATATTGAAATTTGACCCATCGAGCTTACACTCCCTCAGCAACTCAGCAAAGACAGCCTTGGTAGACATGACAGATGCAATCAGGAATAAAAATTACCAGCTAGAACAGATCGTGGTTGAAGCAGAGACTTCCAATCTGATCTTCTTCTTTCCTGGACGTACGTGAGCTGTAGCTTGACTGATTCTGTGAGGTGCTGAGGACGAACAAGTCCCGCGGCAGCCGGCTGGCAGGGCGACGGAGGCCAGCTTCGGCGGCCGGAAGACGGGGTGACGGGGACGCACTATGGCGGCCGATTGGTGGGCGATGGATGCGAGGTGTGCGCGGAAGCTTTAGATCGAGCACGGGATTGACGAAAAGTAACCAGATGGTTTTGTCGCAAATCCTCTAAATCGCTCTGATACCAATGTAGGAAATTAGTTTAGGAGTACTTAGCCTAACCCCTATTCCCTCTTCCATTCCGTGGTGCGGCTCACATTGCGATTAACAGGGCTAGGGGTTAAGGACTATTTATACTCCTCCTTCCTGATGTTTAAACCAGTAGATAGGATTTCAGATAGACTCATGATTAAGTTAAACAACCACGATCATAACTAATCCTTTTCAGAGTCCAATCCTAATACAAGTCCTTGACACGCACGTGTGAGTCGTGCGCCATGATTAAGCAACATATTTCCTTAATCATGTAGGCATTAACAGCTTACAGAGCTGATCCTGTAAACAGCCTAGTATTTTCCACCCTATACCGTGCCCAGGCAAATACGTACATTTCCAGTATTTATAAGCATACTGTATTCCGGCATAGTCGTCCTCAGCACCTTGAGATTATTCCTCAAGTACAAACTATATTCAACAATTCCAGAATATAAGCAAATTCCATATCGAGACTCAAAAACTCATATATGTATAGAGAACAAAGTACAAGTTGACGCAGTATAATGTTTGCAAGACACAAATAGTTCCTACAGTACCTACTACAAGAACTGAAGAAAATGAATGACTAATTATACAGGGAGAAATCGTTCTTTCTCTCCCAACCGATGTCACGATCCCTCTTCATGGCCGAGCTCCATTGTTTTCCCTTCCCACCACCGTGCCGCCAGCCCTTCTTGGCCGGCAGTTCATCGTCCTCGTCAGCGGCGACGTCGCTGGTGTCCTCCTCCTGCCGGAACAGAGGGTTTTCCTGCACGTGCTTGGCGAAGCCCTTGCCGAGGAACCTCTTGAGAAAGCTGAGCTGGACCAGCCTCGCCCACGTCGACTCCCTGAGCACGCCGCGCCCGCTGCCCGACCGTGAAGCTGCCATCGAGTCCTCCGTCCGTGGGCACTCGCCCTGACACAGGATGTCCGCGATCTTCTGGAAAAAATCAACCTGTCGTTGTTCCGAGGGTGTCATGTCGTCGCTCGCGTCGGTGGCGAGATCCAACACCTTGGTCTCGATAGCATCCATGTCCTCCGGCGAGGCGAACTTTGTCAAGTTGAACTCGGCGCACACGGCAAGCGTCTCACCGGCGGCCATCACGACAGAAGGGTTGTCAGACTCGAGGAGCTTCACGAGGTGCTGGAAAACCATGACCTCCTTGAAGTCGCAGGGGTACGTCCGGAGGTCGACGCCGCCGTCGCCGACGGTGGTGAGGAGCAGCGCGTACGCGGACAGGGCGGCGGTTAGGACCTCCGGTGGAGGGGTCGACGCCGTGGAATTGTCTCCGGCGCCCCTGATCACGCCTGTGACGGCCTTCATGGCCGAAGTCGCGTCCAATGGGCGGCGCGCACCGGCGAGGTTGACGGCGGCTAGGCAGTCGAGAGCGACCGCCATGGTCGCCGCACCAGACGACGGCGCCTGCAGCGTCTTCTTTAGGTCAGCGAGCGCTCGCCAGAGGATGTCCTTGGCGCAGTCGACGTCGGTGCCGCCGCCGCCGACGCTGAGCGCGAGGAGGCCGATGGCGCGGTATGCGAGCGCGGCCTCCGCGGCTCCGCCCTTGCGGATGGACGCGCAGCAGCGGTCGAAGACGGTGAAGTAGCGGTGGTCGATGTCGTCGGCGGGGACGAAGCCCTCGAGCGCGGCGACGAGGCCCTCCATGCCCTCCTCCCGCACCGCGCGGCGCTTCTCGTGGAGCTTGTCGATGCACTCCCCGACGACGTCTGCACGGAAGTTAATTAGGGGTGTGAGATTCGGCGCACGTAATCAAGAAACCAAAATAGATGATCGACGTCGATGGGTGAGATCGGCGCGCGTACCGGTGTTCTTGCGGGAGTTGCGTTGGCTCGCCATCGGGCCCGTCGGTGGACTGCCGGAGTTACGGCGAGGATCAGAGAGCTCGGCGCGCGCGCGTAGCGGAGGCTGGACGTGGAAACCTTCAACTTTTTCAGTGGTGGAACTGGAAGCGGTGGGGATTACGTCGTGACGGCTAGGTTTATACAGACACCGGTCGCGTGGGAAGGAGGAGCCGGAGTCCGGGACGGAGTCAGGCTCGAATCCGTGACGGGCACGGGTAGGAGAAGGCCCATGTCGAGAGCAAAGCCGGCCTGATCAGAATGGGCTTCGGCCGGGTTCGCAGCGAGCCCGCGAAGGCCCATGTGCAATTTTCGTTCTAGTTTTGGCGCCAGTTTCGTTTGGATTTCCCTCGACTCTGCCGGGTCGTTTTCGTTTGCGAGTCTGAAACATTTTCAGTTTGACCCGGTGACCAACAGTGCATCGCGCAGTGCCGCAGTGGCAACTTTTCAGTACTAATAAATGCCACCTGTGTCAGATACGCATTGGGTGGAGACACCAGACGAGACAAGCGCTCGTGTCACAGGCTCACAGCTTGCAGGGCATCATCTCATCTCTGCGTTGCATGTTCAATTTTCTTTTATATATTTAGGGGGCGATTGATATCCTGTACCAATATTTTGGTTCGCGGAGGCTAGCATCGTATCGACGGATAAAAAACATCTAGAGTGTTTTGTTTGGTTGCCTACACTGGTTCATTGGAGCCCATGGCGAACCTGCCAGTGACGATCCCACCAACATAGATGGTGTGTATCTCACAATAGTTTAGTATGGGCTTGTTGAGAAACTCGACGTCTTTAGGATGATCCTAAACAGGAATGACATTAAAGATTGTTAGATGTAGACATGAATGATCAAAAAAGGGCAGTCCAAGATAATAAGGTGTTAATCGTGATATGGCCCTGGTAGTGGTCAGCATCTAGCACAATGGTGCAGCTGTCCTTATCTCATTGAGCGCCGCTCAGATCTCTCAGCTTGCTAATTTGGATCCACCTCGTCCTCCACTTTCTCAGGTGGTTGTACACCTGAGTAGAAGTCACCTCCGCTCTACAATGCTCGAAGAGCGCCTTGGAAACAGAAACTAGATGGACCTCTTTGAAGCCCTTGTCAGTATGAACGCCGATCTTGATTAGCCCACACATCTTCTGGAGGATAAAAGTGGACTGGAAAGGCAGCCACTTCATGGTGCCCTTCATGTTCGCAGCGGGCGTTTTGCGAGCTGTGGCTGCATCAATCAGGCCCTTCTCCTTCCTTGCCTTATCAATGTTCACGGCAACCTTCGATGCCACGCTCTGGACAGGGCTCTGAATTGTGCTCTGGGACGCTGATCCGAGATGCGCAAACTGAGGCTGCTCGGAACACTGCCCAACCTCCACATCCACAACCTTCGATGCGAGGGGAGGTTGTGAATCAGCGACAAACGAAGGAATCTGGTACTCCTCAAAGGGGACTAGATCCTGGCTAAGGAAGTCCTGGCACAACGAGTCCTACATTGCCGCACAATGTCGAAGCAGATCATGACTATAAGCCTACATGAACAAATACTAGGCATACAAAGAACAAGAAGCTTACATATGCCAAGATCTTTGCTACACATGCTAATAGTCAAAGATCAACGAATCTAAGCTTACACACGCCAAGATCTTTGTTACAAGCCGACATCAGGGACAGATCTAAGCAAAAGAAGTCACAGATCTAACCCTAACAACGTGAATGTGCTTGAGATGTCATGGTGTTGGTACTTGCAGTCATGGCTGGAGGTGGATGTAGGTGAATCCTTATCGAAGAAGTGGTCAGAGTAGCCCAGCCGACGTCGTTGTCGCCGCCAACACCGCCTACTTACCTTCCTTGCGTGCGGGAGAAGAAAGCTCAAAGAGGGGAAATGGCGATTTCGAACTCGATGGTGAGAGGAGGGGGTAGAAATAGAGGGGCGATCTCGGCGGGAGGTGACGAAATCCTCCCGCCCCTTTTTTGCTTGCGCGCGGGAGCTCGCGCCATCTCCATGGTCGCAGCCGCTCGTGCGGGTATTGACCACTTTTGGCTCACGGGAGCCAAAGACGAGGGTGGCTCTGGGGATACCACCGATTCGATCGTATCCCCAGGGCCTGCGCGAAGGGTGCTTTGAGTAGCTTGCGGGCCACAATGCAGGCTTGGGCCAGGAATCCAATCAACGGCATGTTGGCTCCCCAGAGCCTGGTTCAACTTCTTCTAGGATACCAATCACGCCCTTATTATCCACGTAGTGACGTAGAATCTCGGTAGATCTGGCCCACAACATCAACCGGAAATTATACACATGCTACCACATTTCTAAGATATCAACGAACCACATCACGGTAGAAAGTTGCTCAAGAATCAAAAGAATGGAGCAAGTGCACCCCGCTCCCATGCCAAAGTGGCACCGGCGTCAAACCCTAACCGCCGCCCATTCCTTCTTCCACCGCCCTCTCCCCCGCAGCTATCGGCAAGTGTCATCAAGCTCCGGCTCTATGGCGCAAGGTGGACTTCCCGGGGATGGCGGCATGCCGATTAAGCTCCACTTCACTCGGTTCGGCGGTCCCATGCGGTGTGGCCTCCATGGTGATCGCGCGTCTAGTCGTGGGCTCGTAGCGTCGAGGCGGTGGTCAAGGCGACATCTTCTCCCCGGGCTGGCTCCGGCCTCCGGAGGTTGGGGCTGGTGGCCCCGTAGCATGCTATGTCGGCGCGGCTACGCCCGTTCGCGGGCGCCATGGCTATGAGGCGGTCTGGCTCCGATGATCCAAGATGCTCAATAGAGGTCTCGGGGAGAAGAGCGAAAATCTTGCTCTATGTTGTGGACGGAGCCAATGATGACGACACCTTGGGTGACCGTGCTGTCTTACTGACATCGTCATGGTGAAGCTCCCACCTCTTCACGCTACCCCTGGGGAAACCCTAGATCCGTAGATCGGATAATGGCGGTCATTGTGTGTCCTTTCCTCTTTTTTTCTTTTTTTTGAACAGGGTCATTTCCTCTTTGGGATCATCATTTTTAGAGTTGTGCATCGAGCCCATCTTCTCTTCGAAGCTCGTCTTCAGTATTGAAGTTGACAGTCTTCAACGTAAAGGGTCACTTGTTTGCCATGGAGCGACGTGGACTTCACGAGGCCATTGCGAATAGGTCTTTGTAGGTGGTTGCTTCTTCGATGAAGTTGAACTGGCTCAGGGAGTTACGACAATGGTGAGCAACCTACGCCGATCCTCCATGACGGTCGATGAAAGTGTACGTACCCATTTGAAAGGATCGTATGAGCGACTAGAGGGGGGGGTGAATAGGAGCTACCCAAATTTTTACTTCTTTTCAAGTTAAGGCTAGACAAGAAGGTAAATTCTCTAGATGTGCTACTAAGTGAATTTACCTAGAGTGATAAGCAAGCTAGCAATAACAACATAAGTAAAGGTACGAGTAAAGGATAGAGGTAACCGCAATGGAGACACGAAGACACAAGGATGTATTCCCGTAGTTCCTTCCTTGTTACGGGAAGTACGTCTACGTTGGAGAGGTGTGGTGCCACAAAGGCCACCAACGCCACAAAGGCTCACCCTATTCTCTGGTGAACAAGCCACAAAGGCGAGTTCACGCTCCACTAAGCGATGCCCTTGAAGGCGGAACGACACCTTTACACAAAGTATTGGGGCAAGCTCCACAACTCAATTGGAGGCTCCCAATAGGCCCACCAAGCTCTTACACACAAAGTCAAGCTTGGAGGACGGCTTCTTCCGGCTAGGAATCCAATGAAACACACAAGTTACAAGCCCCTCAACAAAGAGAGGGGGGAAATCAAATCGCCTTGGTGGAAGTGTAGATCTAGGTCTTCTCCCTCAAATCCCAAAAGGGCTTTGAGTTCTATTGGCTAGGGAGAGAGAACTAGGGCCTTGAAGCTTTGGGACAATGGAGGAGAGAGAGTGGAAGCCGCAGCCAGCTCTTGAGGAAGAAGAAGGCTTTATATAGTCCTCCACGAAATGTAGCCGTTGCTGGTCGACTAGGGCCGGAGTCTCCGACCAGGAGGGCCGGAGTCTCCGCCCTAAGTGACTCCAGGGCCGGAGTCTCCGGCCAGAGACAAAAGTCTCCGGCCCAACTCCGGCCTGGTCTCTGGAGCGACCAAGCCTTTGGCAAACCCTAGCCCAGCCAGACAGACCGGAGTCTCCGGCCCTGGGGACCGGAGTCTCCGGCCACAGCATGCCAGCCCGGAGTCTCCGGCCAGAGACAGAAAGTCTCCGGCCCAACTCCGGACGGGCATCTGGCGTGTCCGACACTGGGGGTTGCCAGGGCGAGTCCCCTAGGCCGGAGTCTCCGGCCACCAGGGCCGGAGTCTCCGCCCTAGAAGAGACAACAGCAGCACATCGTGGATGTCCTCTCCACCATTTCCACCTTCGCGAAGCACCCTACAAGACAACTAAGCCCTAACTCCACTACTGGACTACGGGCTCCGATCTTTTCAACCTTTTTTGGGTGCACCTCCGCGAGATCATGAAATAACCTAGAAAATCTGCAGAACTTTAATAGCATGGTTAAATCACCAAATGTTGTTAACAAACACCAAAATACATTTATTAGGGAAATGCTCTTTCAATCTCCCCCTTTTTGGTGTTTGATGACAATATACGGATTTGCAAGATATAAGCTCAATAAAATAAAATATATAGCCAAAGCTCCCCCTACTTGTGTGCACAACACAATTTGCATTTAAACATGACACAAGTAAGGATCATCACCCCCCCTATATATTTCACAATTATACAAAGAGCAAGTAGTAATACATGAGACTAACCAAGCATATAAGTAAGACTAACTAGATAGCACAACTTAATAATAGTCTTACTAAGCAACAGAGGAACTTAAGTCTCACAACCATAACGTACCACACACATTTAATAGTTCAACACTAAGATAGATGAGACACAACATGAACGTCCATGAAGTTGTGTCTCGACCAAAGCAAAGGCAAATCCAAATCCAAATAAACCATCCCATGGCAAATCCCAACGATGACATCCTAATAGAGCTACTTCTCCCCCTTTGGCATCGAGACACCAAAAAGGGAAAAGAGCGATGCTACACGCCCATGGGATCACTCATCGTCTTCATCCTCGGGCTCGTCCTCGGAACCGGCATTGAAGTCCTCATCTCCTTCTTCAATATCATCAGAAGCCATGGGCTTCTTGCCATGATGCACATTGGAGGTGCCAGAGGTGACCTCCTCAAAGGCTTGCCAGTCAGTCAGACCCTTGCTCCACTTGCCATAGGAGTGAGTGCCGGATGAAGAAGAGGAAGGAGGTGATTCCACATAGTCCGGTTGAGACTTCCGGAAGGCCTTGTGAAGAACTTGTTGATTGTCATTCAAATGCTTTTGGGCAATGTAGCTCTCATATTGCTTGTGACGGATGTCCACATTCATGCACAGCACATTCCTTTGGAACCAATTGAGCTTCTTGAATTCTTGCCCAAACTCATTGTTGGAGCTAGAGCCGGCATTGCTAGCATGCTTCATTCTTGGGCCCCTTCTAGTAGAAACTCCCTCGGCAAAGGCATCATCATCTTCACCTCTCATCGGAGCAAAAGGTTCCTTGGAGTGACCGGTGGGTTCTTTGCGTTGAAGCTTCACAACCTTGTGATTTACAAGGTTTGCATCGAGAAGAGGAAGGTTGAGTCCTTGAGCACGGATGAGCTTCATGGTAAATGGGGCATAAAGAGGAGTCTTCTTGTTGAGAATGCAATCATTGATCTCCTTGTGAATGAAATCCATCACATCAAGTGGCTCAACGGGTGCGGTCTCCCCTTTGCAATAGACTTCATGAGAGTAAGCCAAGAGATTCACAAGGGCCCCACGAATGGCATCAAAGTTACCGGCTTGAGGGGCAATGGAGGCCCAGAATATGCGGAGCAATATGTTGGACCGTTTGGATAGCCCAAGAGTGCCCCCAATGACAATCTTCTTGTCATCCCCGGTGTAGAGAGGAGCAAGCTTCTTCTTCTCATAGTACTCACCATCCACATGCATCCTCATGCCACTAGGAGTAGTAGCACCACGAAACTCATACCCAAGAAGAGCAGCAAAGTCCATGAAGTTGGAGTGACAAACCTCTTCTCCGGTCATCCAAGTCATGGGGATCTCCTCACCATCCCCAAGTACCAAGGTAGCAAAGAACTGATGGATCAAAGTGATGTTATAGGGCTCTTGAATCTTCATGAGTGGATGGAGCCCAAGCTTGCGAGTGATCCACACAGCCTCTCCAAAATAGGCACTGTACTTGGAAAAATGAGAGAAGTCCATTACCGTCTGAGGGCAAACCGGATACTTCTTGAGAGAAGCATAGAATTCCTTCATGATCAGCTCTTGCTCTCTGCGGACAAAGCAACGGTCACGAGAGTTCCGCGGGAGAGTGTACATGTCCCTCTTCCTCATCTCAACAAATTCAGAAGACGACAGTCCTTCCAAGGTCACAAGGCTATCAAACTTGACCTTCTTAGCTGCCTCAGCCCGTTCCTCCTCTGCCATCCTTGTCTTGAGCTTCTTCGCATCCCTTGCTTGCTGAGCAATGATTGACCTCTGAACAAGAGCCCCTGTGGCGGGATTGACAACCAATTTGTCCTTGCTATGAGCGGCCGGTTTCCGAGAACCACCTGCACCTGTGAATGAGTGAGGAAGATAGCAAGGTTGAGGTGACATGTCCTAGAATCAAAAAGTAAGCAACTATGCTGTGACCTAGTGCACTCAGGCTTGATCTAGCCGGAGTCTCCGGGGACTCGGGCCGGAGTCTCCGGCCAAAACCGGAGACTTTGCGTCCAGGCCGGAGTCTCCGGCCATAGGGGCCGGAGTCTCCGGTTGGATGCAGGAGCCCGAGCCTAGGAGACTACATTTGAACAAATCGAGTGCAAAATCCACAATAAAGTTGCAAGGAAGATGATTGATAGCCACTAGAAGGTAGTACACCAAATCAAACTAGGGAAAACATGCAAATCTCATAGATCTAGGGAACTAGATGGAGGAGATTGAGAGCAAGTTTACCGGAGTCCATTGGCACAAAATCGACCGGTGGGATTGATCCCACACCTTCAAGAACTTGTTTTGCCGGTGGCACGGCGGATCCCGAAGCTTGGTGAGGCTCCGGGGGCGATCTTGGACAGTGGGGGTGGCAGGGAAGAGCAGGGGCACGGGGGTAGATGGGGAAGAATGAACCGTTCTTCCCCACCCCGTGCCCTAAGTATTTGTTTCGAAACTGCCCGGCCGGAGTCTCCGGTACTTACCCCGGAGTCTCCGGCCCACCGGAGTCTCCGGGCTGTAAACCCCGGAGTCTCCGGCCCCCCATTGACAAGATCACATTTATGGTGTAAAAGGACATGTCATTTAGAGTTTAAGTATGTTTGGGGATGAGATAGGCTTGGGATGGACACAATGTCACTGTGTGGTACAAAATGCTCATGTTTGCAAGCATGCAAATAAAATCAAATAAGACCAAACATGAGCATGTTCCCATAAAAGGTAAGACAATAAAAATCAAATGGGAAACTCCTCCACTAGGGAGGTTGGTGACCAAAAGGCCACCTTGTATGAGTATATAGGTATGGCACCGCGAAGATATATCTTGGGCCCAAAACCTAGACTCATCGATTAAGCTCAAAAATGTCACAAATGACAAGATAGAGCAATACGCTTACTATTGGCATTATGGGGGGAGGGATAGTCCAATCAATTAGGACCGCACTCCCCCTATTCCCATGCCTACATCTAGAACAACACACAAGTTAGAGTATGGGAGTAAATGCACCTAGCTCAAGCCACATTGCTTGAATCAATGATATTTAGTTCATGCCTCAATTCCCGGAATCTTGCTTCATCAAGAGGCTTTGTGAATATATCGGCAAATTGCTCATGAGTGCCAACATAAGATAGATCAATATCTCCACGGTTGACATGATCCCGAATGAAATGATGACGAATCTCAATGTGCTTCGTCTTGTTGTGTTGCACCGGGTTGTGAGCGATCTTGATTGCACTTTCATTATCACATAAAAGAGGCACTTTGTCAAAAATGACACCGTAATCCTTCAAAGTTTGCCTCATCCATAAGAGTTGTGCACAACAACTAGCCGCGGCTACATATTCGGCTTCGGTGGTAGAGAGAGACACACAATTTTGTTTCTTAGATGACCAACACACCAAAGACCTACCAAGAAATTGGCAAGCCCCGGAGGTTGATTTCCGTTCCACTTTGTCTCCCGCCCAATCCGAATCCGAGTAACCTACAAGATCAAAACTTGCTCCTTTTGGATACCAAAGACCAAAGTTAGGGGTATTCACTAAATATCGAAAGATTCTTTTGACCGCCACTAGGTGGCTTTCTTTTGGTGCGGCTTGAAAACGTGCACAAACTCCCACACTTAACATAATGTCCGGTCTAGATGCACAAAGGTAAAGCAAGGAACCAATCATAGATCTATAAATTTTTTGATCCACTTCTTTACCATTAGGATCGAGATCAAGATTAACCTTTGTTGGCATGGGAGTCTTTGCACCTTTGACTCCTATCATCTCGAACCTCTTGAGCATGTCTTGGGTATATTTGGCTTGGTTCACAAAAGTCCCTCCCTTCAATTGTTTGACTTCAAATCCAAGGAAGAACTCTAACTCCCCCATCATAGACATCTCAAACTTGTCGGTCATGAGCTTGGCAAACTCATTATTGAAAGCTTTGTTAGTAGAACCAAATATAATATCATCAACATATAATTGGCAAATGAAAAGCTCCCCATTGACCTTCTTAGTAAAAAGAGTGGGATCTATCACCCCAATTTCAAAACCACGATCAACCAACAACTCTTTAAGGTGCTCATACCACGCACGTGGGGCTTGTTTGAGGCCATAGAGCGCCTTATCAAGTTTGTAAACGTGGTTAGGAAACTTAGGGTTTTCGAAGCCCGGGGGTTGCTTCACAAAGACCAATTCATTTAAGGGACCATTGAGAAATGCACTTTTAACATCCATTTGTTGAAGTTTAAAGTTATGATGTGATGCATATGCACGTAAGATGCGAATGGATTCAAGACGGGCAACGGGAGCGAAAGTTTCACCAAAGTCAATACCCTCAACTTGGAAGAAACCTTGAGCCACCAATCTTGCCTTGTTACGAATGACTATGCCATTTGCATCTTGCTTGTTCTTGAAGATCCACTTGGTCCCAACGACATTACGGCAATCTTTAGGCCTTTCTACTAGAGTCCAAACTTTGTTGCGCTCGAAGTTGTTGAGTTCATCATGCATGGCATCAAGCCAATCCGGATCCTCAAGCGCCTCATAAACTTTCTTGGGTTCTACACAAGAGACAAAAGCATGATGAGAGCTAAAGTTGGAAAGTTGCCTCCTAGTGGAGACACCTTTACGAACACTCCCAACCACATTTTCCAAGGATATGCTTCTTCGTCGAAGAATGGACTCAAGCTTCTTCTCACGCCGAGTGCGAGCCTCAAGAGGAGATTCTTGAGAGACTACTTGATCATCTTCATGATCACTGTTCTGGTCCTCGCCTTGACCATCAAGTGGATTGCCTTGATCATCGAGTGGCCCATAGCCACGAAATTCCGAAGGATCTTCATCAAAGGCTTGATCACCCCCGGAGACTCCGGTATCCATACCCGGAGACTCCGGTATAGGCCGAAGAGTCCGGACCACAGGGGCCGGAGACTCCGGGCAAGATTGTTCAGAGGGATGATCTTGAGGTTGAGGGTGCGCAGCTTGTCTTTGGTCAATGTCCTGTGGATGTTCAGAAAGTGAAGGCTCCATATGTGTAGAGCATTGTCCTTCTCCTTCGGCCAAAAGGTGTCCCTCAATGGGCCGGAAGAATCCGACACCCATTCTTCTTATGGCTTGGGGAGGAATTTCGTCACCTACATCACGAACACCACTTTGTCCCACAAAGGAACCATTATCCTCATCGAACCTCACATTACAAGTCTCTATAACATGCCCGGTGGACTTGCTATAGATCCTATAGGAATGTGAGTCCGTGGAGTAACCAACAAAGATACCCTCTAAAGCTTTAGACTCAAATTTTGACAATCGAACACCTTTCTTGAGATAGAAACACTTACAACCAAATACCCGGAAGTACATGATGTTGGGCTTTTGCCCGGTAAGAATTTCATATGGAGTCTTGTTCAAGTTCTTGCGGAGATAAAGCCGGTTGGTGGCATGGCATGCGGTATTAATAGCTTCGGCCCAAAAGTTGTATGGAGACTTGAACTCCGCCAACATAGTTCTTGCTGCATCCATAAGAGTCCGGTTCTTCCTCTCGGCAACTCCATTTTGTTGCGGGGTATATGCAGCGGAATATTGATGTTTGATACCCGCATCACTAAGAAACTCATTTAAGGAGTAGTTCTTGAACTCGGTGCCATTGTCACTTCTTATAGTCAAAATGGTGGTATTGAATTGATGCTCAACTTCGGTGGCAAAGTCTTTGACGGTTTGTTGGGTCTCACTCTTGAACTCAAAGAAATAAACCCAAGTGTATCTTGAATAGTCATCGACAATTACCAAGCAATATTTCTTGCCACCAAGACTTGCATAAGTGGGAGGTCCAAAGAGATCCATGTGAAGGAGCTCCAAGCACCTCTTGGAAGAGATAATAGTCTTACTTGGATGACTTGTTTCATGCATCTTTCCTTCAATACATGCCCTACAAACACGATCTTTGGCAAAAGAAACATCCTTTAGTCCGAGTATGTGGCCGCCGGTGTAGAGATTTTGCAAAGCTCTCATATTGACGTGGGCTAACCGGCGATGCCAAAGCCATCCCACGTCGGCCTTAGCAATTAGGCATATCGCGGCCGTAGTGGGTTTCTCCGAAAAGTCCACCACATACAAGCCATTTTCAACATACCCAACAAAGGCAACCTTGAGAGACTTACTCCACAAGACGACCACAATATCAACATCAAAATATGTGGCATAGCCCATAGTAGCAAGTTGATGAACGGAAAGTAGATTATAACCAATGGTTTCGACAAGCATGACATTCACTAGGGACACGTCCGGAGTGATCACCACCTTACCGAAACCAAGTACCTTAGAGGATGAATTATCACCATATGAGACCGTGACATTTGAAGTATTGGGCTTTAGATCTTCCACAATATTTTTGCTTCCGGTCATGTGGCTTGTGGCACCACTATCAATAATCAATTTTCCTCCTCCGGAAGCAATGTCCTACAAGAGATTAATTCTTGGTTTTAGGTCCCCATTTTTGAATAGGTCCCCTTTTGTTAGTCACAAGAATCTTAGGTACCCAAATAGCATATTCAATGTAACCATTATAGGGACCAACATATTTAGCATAGACATCACCATAATAGTCCCTAAGAAGAACATAATGAGGGTTATATTTTCCTGCAAAATTATTGTGAGAAGGGCCGGAGACTCCGGCCTTTGGGAGCGGAGACTCCGGGGTAGATGAACTAACCGGAGACTCCGGAACCTTCGACCCGGAGACTCCGGTCTCCTCAATTTTCTTCTTTCCATTCAGCTCCTCCCACTCCTCCTCGGTGTAACAAATATCAAATGGGACATGAGGAGTAGGAGCAGCAGCAGGCTTTGTCTTCTTCTTGTTCTTCTTATTCTTCTTCTTCTTTGAGGACTCGGCCACCAAACAAAGATCCCCTTTCTTTGAGGACTCGACAACAAATCCGAGGCCCTCCTTTCCCTTGAACAATCTTTGATTGTTCAAGAGATCATTGAGATTCTTCTCTCCTTGAATGCAAGTAGCAAGGCCCTTAGCAAGATCAGCCTTCAACCTATTGTTCTCCTCAATGATATCACTATGATCACAAATAGAGTTAGAAGAACAAGGAACTTCAATAACTTGCATTGGTGGGACTTTAGATTGTTCAATAGTTAGTTGAATTTGAAGTTGTTCACGAATCTTGGTGAGATGCGAGAATTTGCCTTCCAAAGCCTTGTGGGCTTCTTCAAGCTTCTCAAACTTCTCACGAAGATCATTATGACCAACGTCAAATTCAACTTTCTCCTTTTTAAGCAACTTGACCATAGCAAGAGCATGGTCACGTTCTTTAGTGAGTTTTGACAAGATTAGATTATGAGACTCTTCTAGTCCCAACAATTTCTCCTCTAAAGAGACTCTCAAGTTTTGCTCTTCTTCGAGCTCAATTGATAGAGAGCCAATATCATCGGCGGCTAATCTTTCCAACTCCTCCTTCTCCTTGATAGTGTCATGGGCATCACCAATTTCACACATTAGTGTCTCAAAGTATATCTTGGTTGGCCCCTTCATGTTAGCAAGAAAATCATCACAAGAAACTAGTTCTTTCTTAATCTTAAGACTACTCACATCATCCATAGAGGTAGCATTGGAATGTGATGATGAAGGAGTAGGTGATGAGGTTACCTCCGAGGCCTTAGCCATAAGACACTTGTGAGTGGTGATGATGGCGTTCTCATTTTGTGAGTTGAAGAGGGATGTAGGTGGTGTGGAGACAATGGCAATGGCGGCCACTTCTCCATTCTCTTCATCAACGGAGTCATCATCATCGGACTCGGAGTCATACTCCTCATAAACCACCAATACCCTTTCTCCTTTCTTCTTGTTGTCCTTGTTCCCATACTTCTTGGATGGGTAGAACTTTGATGACCGACGCTTGGGGATGAGCCGGCCTTCATTGTCCTCCTTGTTCTCATAAGGACATTCGGCGATGAAGTGCTTGATTCCTCCATAATTGTAGCAATGCCTCACTTTAGAGTCACCACCCTTCCTTGGAAAGGATTTGAACTTGGATCCCTTCGTCTTGTGCTTGTTGGCATCCCAAAAGGCATTTGCATTGAGAGCCAAGTGTTCATGGAGTGCAAACTTGAGATCTTCCGGAGACCAACACTCTTCTTCATATATTTCTTCTTCTCCTTCTCCTTGCTTGGACACCACCTTGGCCTTGAGAGCAAGATTGTGAACTCCTTGTCCGGCAAGAACACGGGCTCTAGTCTCTTCCGCGTTCTTCTTCAAGATAGACAAGGCGGTGAACTCGCAAAGAACTTCATTTGAGGTCATACTCCCAAAATCCGGTCTTGAACGGATTATCTCGGACCGCATGGGTTCTCTTGGGTTGATGGAGGTGATGAACATACGCTTGATATAGTCATCACCATTGTCTTTGCACCCAAACCCGGTCAAGGCCGTTGCAAGAGCCAAGATCCTTTGGTACATCTCATCGGGAGTCTCATTATCACGCATAATGAAATCCCTTTCTTCACTCTTGAGCTCATCAAACTTGGAGGACCGAATACTTTCATTCCCAATGAAGAGCATAGTGAGATAGTCCCATACTTCCTTGGCGGTGCTCAAGTTGTTGATGTGTACCGCATGAGTATCCGGTACGGCTTGTTGAAGGAGATGCTTGGCGGTGGCATTGAGTTGCTCATCAACTTCTTCCCTTCCGGTCAAGTTGAGAGGATCATGAGGTGCAAAGCCATTTTGTATGACCCTCCATAAATGAGTAGAAGAGCTAGAAATATGAGATTTCATTAGTCCTTGCCATTTAATAAAATTGCGAGAATCAAGCTTAGGAGGAGATCCCATGTTGTTAATGTGTGGCATAGGATAATGGACCGGCGGAGGTGAGTAAGTGTTAGGGGGTGGAATGTTAGCACCCTTTCCCGGACCATCATTTTCTTTAGGAGGGTCACCTTTATTCTCGGCGGAGGTGGAGCCATTGTTAGGTGGCTTCACCTTAGCCAAGGAGAGTTCCACACTAGGTGTGGTGTTTGGGTCGGTGGGCCCGGAAGGTTTTCTTCCAAAATATTCCTCAAACATAGCCTTCATCTCCAATCTCATGGTGGTTTGCATTGTGTCCAAGGACGCCAAATGCTCCTCACGTGAGATTGAAGAGGAAGAGATAGATGGAGGAGTATCTTCGGGAGGAGTTTCTTTACTCTTATCCCCTTCCATAGTTGCTCAAACTCTTAGGCGGTTAAGCCCGAATAAGAGACCACGCTCTGATACCAATTGAAAGGATCGTATGAGCGACTAGAGGGGGGGTGAATAGGAGCTACCCAAATTTTTACTTCTTTTCAAGTTAAGGCTAGACAAGAAGGTAAATTCTCTAGATGTGCTACTAAGTGAATTTACCTAGAGTGATAAGCAAGCTAGCAATAACAACATAAGTAAAGGTACGAGTAAAGGATAGAGGTAACCGCAATGGAGACACGAAGACACAAGGATGTATTCCCGTAGTTCCTTCCTTGTTACGGGAAGTACGTCTACGTTGGAGAGGTGTGGTGCCACAAAGGCCACCAACGCCACAAAGGCTCACCCTATTCTCCGGTGAACAAGCCACAAAGGCGAGTTCACGCTCCACTAAGCGATGCCCTTTAAGGCGGCACGACACCTTTACACAAAGTATTGGGGCAAGCTCCAAAACTCAATTGGAGGCTCACAATAGGCCCACCAAGCTCTTACACACAAAGTCAAGCTTGGAGGACGGCTTCTTCCAGCTAGGAATCCAATGAAACACACAAGTTACAAGCCCCTCAACAAAGAGAGGAGGAAATCAAATCACCTTGGTGGAAGTGTAGATCTAGGTCTTCTCCCTCAAATCCCAAAAGGGCTTTGAGTTCTATTGGCTAGGAAGAGAGAACTAGGGCCTTGAAGCTTTGGGACAATGGAGGAGAGAGAGTGGAAGCCGCAGCCAGCTCTTGAGGAAGAAGAAGGCTTTATATAGTCCTCCACGAAATGTAGCCGTTGCTGGTCAACTAGGGTCGGAGTCTCCGGCCGGGAGGGCCGGAGTCTCCGCCCTAAGTGACTCCAGGGCCGGAGTCTCCGGCCAGAGACAAAAGTCTCCGGCCAGAGATAAAAGTCTCCGGCCCAACTCCGGCCTGGTCTCTGGAGCGACCAAGCCTTTGGCAAACCCTAGCCCAGCCAGACAGACCGGAGTCTCCGGCCCTGGGGACCGGAGTCTCCGGCCACAGCATGCCAGCCCGGAGTATCCGGCCAGAGACAGAAAGTCTCCGGCCCAACTCCGGACGGGCATCTGGCGCGTCCGACACTGGGGGTTGCCAGGGCGAGTCCCCTAGGCCGAAGTCTCCGGCCACCAGGGCCGGAGTCTCCGCCCTAGAAGAGACAACAGCAGCACATCGTGGATGTCCTCTCCACCATTTCCACCTTCGCGAAGCACCCTACAAGACAACTAAGCCCTAACTCCACTACTGGACTACGAGCTCCGATCTTTTCAACCTTTTTAGGGTGCACCTCCGCGAGATCATGAAATAACCTAGAAAATCTGCAGAACTTTAATAGCATGGTTAAATCACCAAATGTTGTTAACAAACACCAAAATACATTTATTAGGGAAATACTCTTTCACCATTTTTGACTAACTAACCCAACAATTCTCTTCTACTTAATTTATTAAAATGCCTAATCTTTTGCCTGAATTTATATAAAAAGAACGGACCAAGAGTTAACAAGATATTATTCCCTTCCAAAAATCAAAATACATGGATCGGCCAGTGTTCACCACATTTGCAACAAAATGTTGCAAAAGCAGCTGTACAGAAAAGCTGTCACGAGCAGTAACAAACAATTAAATACCTGATCTACTATGGTGGAGTAGTGGCTATAGTAAGTATTTTTCTGACGTCTGAATCACGTGAGCAACAAAAGAATTGGCTGCCTGATTGATTGCAAGCGCACTGCACATGTGCTTGCACCGATGGCCGCAACCAGCCAACGACCACCTCTACAACCCAATAAATACCATCCCTGGCTGGATCCCCTCTCTACCTCTACAACTATAAGTACTCCTAGAAATATAAGATGTTTTAGATTTATGAAGTGAGTGTATCTAGACATCTTTTAGTGTATAGATTCAAATGAACATATACACTAAAACATGTCTAAATACACTCACTTCATAAAGCTAAAACATCTTATATTTCTAAACGGAGGGAGTACATCTGTAGCAGTGTACAGTGTTGTGTGTGTAAAATACGCTCGACGAGTTCCGCGTGAACAATCTTCACATGTGACAGCAGCAGTATTATGCTAGTAGTATGATAATAAATCGGTCAGCAGGATATGTTTCTGAATCATGTCGTCCTCGTGGCCAGAGCGACGCCGGCGAGGTTGCCGCCGTACTCCTCCAGCACCACCAGCAGGTTGCCGCCCGGTTTCAGCCACGACCGCGGCACGTGGTACCTGCATAGCAAAAAAGTCCCTCGTCGTCGTCAGTAAAAAAGGTTGCGAGATCATGCACCAGAGAGTCGCTTTGATCATACGACTAGCTAAGTAATTGGTGTCTGAAGTTACCATCGCTGGGACGGCTCGCCGCAGTTGGAGCGGCACTTGCCCTCGCGGTACGTCCCGGCGTAGCTGCAGCCGCCGCAGCCGCCGGCGGGGGCCTTGTAGGACCAGTACCGCCCGACGCTGTGGCCGTTCACCCACATCTGCCCTTTCCCCATGCTCCCCATGTCCAGCGCCACCGGGTCGCTCCCCGCCGGCGCGTTAAACAAGGCCTGATGGGTTCATCATCACCACAAACAATTCAGCAACGGATGATGCAATGCAGCATTTTTTTCTTGAAACGCTAACAGGGCATTGTTGTTGCTGCTGCTAGCGATTTCATAGCACTCACCTTGTGCCAAGTCAGTGGCTGCTTGTTACCCGGACCGCCCCACTCCACGGCGGAGCTTCCGGCCTCGGTGTGCAGCCCCAGCGATTCGCCTTTCAGGCCAACCTGTGCAGCCAGGATCCCAAAGTCAGGAATAATTCATCAACGAACTTGAGCTAATGAGAAGTTCTATCTTGGAGAGTTCTGAATGTATTACCTGATAGGTCCATTTCTGATGGCTCAGGTCTCTCTTTCCCTTGTTCAGCCCTGAGAGGGTCACCGGTCCGAGGACGCCGACGTTCCACCTCTCGAAATGGTTCCCGACATTCTGACCATGTTCCCATGTTATGGACAGTTTCAGATGAGAATAATTCCAGCGCATGAACTGAGATGCGGTCAACTTACAGGGAGCCCAACTGCCGAACTCAGGATGGAGATCTTGTTGCTCCCTTGCCACATCTTCACGTGCCCGTCATATGTCAGCTTGGGATTCTCGAAACCGCCGTAGACTGAACCTGCAACACAAGCAGGATCATGGAAGGTCATTAGCATTTTGGATCTTGATGTACTCTAATCTGCAATGTAGTGTGGCTCTAGGAAGATGCTGATACCGTATGATTTTCCATTCACGAAAACCTGCATCGAGTGCCCAGCGGAGAAGATGGTGAGCTGAGGCCACTGGCCGTTCTTTGAGAGCTCGTTGGCACCAATGTTGACGCTGCAACAAGCGTAAACAAGAGTTCAATGAAAATTCATACAGTTTCAGATATAGTTAATCCAGATTCCCCATAGTGATAATCAAGGTCGGTCACTCACTGCGTGGTGTACCACAGGTAGTCCGACTTGTCCCATGTCATGCTCAGCTGCTCAACCAGGCCATCCTTCGTGAACGCGCTGTCGTCCAGCGAATTTGTGTCCTCGTTGTAGGACTGCCAAGCGAACCGCACCACCGGATGCATCTTTGGCAGCAGTGTTGGTTCCTTCACCTGCACAATTATCACATTTAGTCGTTAGACCGTAAGCTCCTCCTGCCTAGCTTACAGAAAGATTTATGATTCAGGGTTTTTCTCACCGTGGCAGTGTTGAAAATCGCGGTTTTGCAGTCCGGCAGGATGCTGATGGACCAAGCAGGGAGGTCATAGTGCCTGCCATTGAACCTGACTTTCACGGCCGAATTCATGTGGTAGTTTGATAGGAACGCGGCACAAGCTCCATTCTTTGACTTGTAGATGTAGGCCTGAAGAAAAATGATGACCTATGAGCATCTGTCGATGGTTTTGGCATTTGAAGACAGTTGCCAGATTATTCATGATCCTAGGGAGTTTTTAACCTTCTCGTAGTTTCCCAGCTTCTGAATCGTCGGATCGCCAGAAACCAGCACAGGCTCAGCCTGCTTGATGGCCTTGTGCAGGTCCCTCAAGTGACCCCATTTCGGCTGCCTAAGCAAACCTGAGATGTACAATGTCAAATTTTGTTAGATGTTCTCAATCTATGCCAGGCAGGATGTCAAACAGAAGGTAACAATGCACACGGTAAATTTCCAAAAAAATCTCCACACCGCTACACAGCCAGCAGGAATTCAAGTTTGTCAAATATGGCAGTCATTGCATACCAAATTCGTCGATGGGGGCGTCATAATCGTAGCTGGTTGCGATGAAGGGACCGCCTGCCGTGCGTCCAAAGTTGGTTCCTCCGTGGTACTGCACCGTAGCACGTAAATGTGGTCAGAGCAAGCAGAAGAAGCATTCACTGCAACGGCATTGCTGCCATGAATGGCCACTATGCCTTGCTTACCATGTAATAGTTCACGAAGGAGCCGCCTTTCTGTATGAACCTTGCCACCGCAAAGGCCATGCCCTCAACTGGCCGGTGAGGCACCGCGCCTCCGAACGACGTAAACCTTGAGGTTGATTACAAATCACAGAATGTAAGTGGAATTCTGCATCCAGATTGGTACTATGAACTGAGCGACGAGTGAGCTCAAGGGGGAACTTACCAGCCGGTCCAGGCCTCGGTCCACATGGTCGGCTTGTTTTTACTATTTGGGGTGAAGTAATCGCAGTAGAAGCCATTGCAAGTGTTAATCTGCCATGATTGAGAACCAGAAAACGTAAGAATTGATTGGGAAAAGTGATCAGCCATACTGTACCAAGATATAGCTGTTAAGTAGTACTACTGTCAATGTACCACGGGGTCCGGGGCGTCGTCCTGCTTGCACATCACCCACGGCACGCCGGTGTTGGTCGCGACAGCCATCTTGGCAGCCCAGTTCGCATACGGCTTGGCACCGCTGCCCCCGACAGACTCCATCGGCCCGAACTCGTTCTCCACCTGCACGCACAATTGGCCAGAGAACCTCTCAGTTCTTGGTCCACTCTCTATCTGCATTGCAAACGGCAATGCCATTGATCAAGAGTCGTCTTCCCCACCTGAGACATGATGATCGGACCGCCCTGCCACTCGAACAGCCTCTCGGATTTCATCATCGACACAATCTTCTCCACGAACCTCTGCATCTCCGCCTACAGTGTCCCAAAAGAATGCCAAATCAGAAACAATTTCTCTCCGAGTGCTTAAAAGAATTTCTCTCTGAGTGAAATTAGACGCCGTTTATTTATGCATTGAGATAAAACTAGAGACAATATGTGGAGAATTGCAGAGATTAAATGTTTTCTTTCGGTGAGACATCCACCTTGAAGGGGCCATTGTCTGTCCTGAAGCTGATGCCGGGCACATACTTGAGCCAAACAGGAAAGCCGCTGCAACAGACAAACAGAAATAAACAAGAATTCTTCGTCACAAAACCGCCAGAATCTAGGAGGATTAGACTAACCCAAAGTTCCACTCTGCGCAGACGTAGGGGCCGATGCGGAGGTGGACGTAGAGGCCGGCCTGCTTGGCCAGCTTGACGAACCGGACCAGGTCGTAGCGGTCGCTGAAGTAGTACTGCGCAGCAAGATCGTCCAAGAACCCAGGTCACCTCGCCGGCAGTGAAAGGGAATGGAGCAAGCGCAAGCAAGTCGAGAGCAAGGCGAGAACACAGTACCTGGCCCTTGACCGGCTCGTGTCCGTTCCAGAAGACGTAGGTCTGGATGACGTCGAGGCCGCCGTCCTTGGCCTTCTGGATGAGCCCCGGCCACATCTGGAGGCGGACGGGGTCACGGGACAAACGGCGCGAGAATCAGAGCAGATCGTTGTCTGTACCGGCAACAGGGGAGTGGCATTTGGGCGCGGGAAGCAAGAATGTCCGCGTGTGGTGCGTACCTCGGGCGTGCTTCTCGGGTAGTGGATGGAGCCGGAGATGAGGATGCGGCGGCGGCCGTTGATGACGAGGGAGCGGTGGTCGTAGGAGACGGCCGCATTGGCGGCGGCCGCCGCGAGGGAGAGCGCCACGAAGGCGGCGAGCAGCAGGCGGCCGCCGGCGGCGACGAGGAGGGGCGGCGCCATGGCCCTCCTTCTCTGCGCGCCTTCTTGGTCGAGCTCCGCCTCTGCTGCTGCTGCGAAGCCTTGTGGGGGAATGAATGAGCGAGCGTGGGCAGTGAACTGCGCTTCTTGGAGCGGAGCGGCGCTGTGCCAGGCAGTGCCGCAGTGGTGGCAATGGGAAGAGCGTGGGGAAGGGCCCCGGGGGAGTGCTGTGTTTTAACCGAGGTTGGCAACTGGCAATGGCGCCGCGAGCGTACAAAACCTCTCTCCTCCCCCCCCCCCCCTTTGCGGTGCTTTTAAAACTGTTTCTTACGGTTTCTGTGATGATGTTTTTTTTGCTTTGCCGCTCCGTGCTTTTGGATGGTTTCTGCTTTCCGTGCTACTACTGCTACTGCCGTGTAGATGTACGCGAGCACGAGGACGCGGCGGAAGGGTTGCACTTGCACGGGAGTGGGTGGGGGCAGGGCAGGGCACCGTTGGGAAGATGAGCAGAGGGGACGGTGTGAGCACTGAGCTCACTCGGGTGACTCATGGGCCTAGAATGGCAAACTTTCCATCGGTCTCCATCGGTTCGCACTCGTCACGATAAAAGATGCGTCTACTAAACGGACCATGCATTTCGGCTCAACGAGGCAATAATATGCTCCTTTTATTTGAAAAATATTTTTAATATATTTGAAATGTTAAAACATCTCAAAGAAAAATGTTGCGTCTACATCACATCCTACGTGCTCATTAAATTGTTTCGACACAAACTGGCTTTTTATGCTGCTTGTGTAAAAAATATAAAATTCGGTGCCCAAATAATCCTTTCGCGGCTTTATTTTGTCTTCTTTGCACAGGACACGAATAATGTCGGTATTTCACTGTGCCTGAGCACATAGAATGTGAAGGTATAAATATGATTATTTGTTGCTAAAAAATTTAACATTTTGAAATTTACTGTTTGGGTAAAGAGATCATATGCACCGAGGATCAAAAGTGCATTCCAGCTACTAAACCTTGTAAAATCACTTTTTCAGAGGCATAGAGTCATGTAGCCAATCCTCGACATAGAAAAAATGTTGCATCGACACCGCACGATGTACACGTTTGTTTTTATATCCAACTTCACGGGATTTTCGATCACATAGGCTGGATTACCTCATCATCAGTTTAAGTGGGTCTTAAATCTATCTTCTTCGGGCCACGTACTTTCCTGTCCCCACCCTGGTGGCGCACATGGGCGATCCTGGGGGACAAAATACTGGCGAGCAAGCCCGCCCTACACACACACTCGTGAATTCCCTGGTTGCCAACGACGACTATGGTTGCAGCACCTGGTCGTCAAAGGCGGCGGGAAAGGAGCGCAAGCCCCTGACGGGCAGACTACGCCCGGTGGAGGGTGTCAATAGGTTGGCGCACGGCGTGATGGAGGCAGCTAAGCATGACGGAGCCACGACGGAGTTCTCGGAGAATGGAGCTAGGTCCTGGTGGTGGCAGCGCAAGGTCTTGGAGATTTGGGAGTGGGGTCCTGGTGTGTCGTATTGGATTGCTCCTTGGTGTAGGCGCGGCCGTCCTAAGCCATGGAGGAGGCTCAGGAGGTGTCGTCATCACGGTGCTCTTGGAGGCGGTGTTTGTGTTCTCGACGAGCCAGTGCGGGTTACCTTGTTGGTGGTGGTGCTGACTAGACCTGTCTCCAGTCGGGCCCGATCTAGGTCATAGGGTTGCAACGGTAGCATTGTGTCCACCTGGAGTTGGTGCGACAGTGACGATGTGGCAAGTCATGACCATGCAAGAGATGGTAGAAGGCCCAAGGTTGTGCATTCGTGCAGGAGGTGGAAGATGGGTGGTATCTTGGACATGCGGGGTGTTGGTGGACCGCGATGGTTTGGCTATGACAGTGAGGTCTTGCGATGGCAGTGCGAGTCAACATGGACGGTGTTGCCAAATCGGTGGCAGAGACGAAGGTGTGTAACGGTACAAATGAAATTCATACCCATATTTGACCGTATCAATGGCGATGGCGCTTGGGGTGTCGTTCCCCTCCTTAGAAGCATCGCCGATGTGTGTCGATATCTGACTCGCTATCACTTGGGGTTGGCAGCTATCTCTGGACAAAATCCTAGATTCAGAGAAGGATCAACGTGATGGTGGCATCCTCGATGTTGCTCCTCTGTTGGGAGCATCACATTCTGATACACGGCTTGGAGGTCCTTTGTTACGCTCCTCTGGTACTTGTTGTTATCCAAGATTGATCTTTAGGGGGCACAATGTACACCGCGGACAGTGACTCCAAGATGATAACTTTCTCGAGACCGACCAAGTCATGCCATCTATTTGCCTCCTCCTTTTAGGCATAAAATGTGGATGATGCATTGAAAAGGGGAGTTCAATTTGAGTTGTGGTTCTTGATACGTTGCAAACGTATCTATAATTTTTGATGCTCTATGCTTGTTTTACACCAATTGCTTTGTGTTTTGCTTACACTTCGTGGCATTTTTATGCATTTTCCAGAATTAACCTATTAACAAGATGCCACAGTGCCAGTTCCTGTTTTCTGCTATTTTTGTGTTTCAGAAAAGTTACACAGGAAATATTCTCGGAATTGGACAAAACGAAAGCCAAAGTTCCTATTTTACCGACACAAAGACGGAGTCCAAAGCAGAGACGGAGAGTGGCCAGGTGGTGGTGCGCGTGCCCCCCTAGCCACGCCACCAGGTGGTGTGGGCCCCTGGTCCACCCTCTGACATCGCCCTTCCGCTTATATATTCTCTCCGACGCGAAAACCCTAAAGGAATCGGCATTTCTCCCAGAAAAGTTCTGCAATGCCACCGCCGTCGAAGACCAATTTCAGGTGTCGTGGGAATTTAGAGACAGTAGCCATGGGGATGGCTTAACGGAGGGGCTCGACGGTGGTGACGATGGGTCCGGCTCGGGATTGTGCCAACGGAGACACCTCGGTTACCCAGGTTCAGGGCCCTCCACGCCGGAGGTAAAACCCCTACTTCCTGCCTGCTTTCTATTAGCTTTACCGTGGTTACAGTGCTCCTCGAGCTGTTCGTCTAGAGGAGGAAGAAGGAGAAGGACTCGATCCCCAAGGCTAAGGGTCCATACCCCCTTATATAGGCGGGGGTCTGGTTACAGATTAGGTGGCCGGCTGCCTAGCTGCCGGCTCCTTGCGGCTGCGTCTTTGGTGTGATCTTTTGGCCCTCCTTTGTCCCCTTCTGACAGTTGCGTTTTATAAAGTGCCTTTTCCCCCTTTGGACCAGCATCTGGGAGGCATATGCCCTCCCTTTTGCCTCGGATCCTTTCGTGGGGAAGGCTCCTGCTCGCTGGTTGGTGGAGTCCAGTCGTGGCGGGCGTCACTCCCGTCCTTTGCCTCTGTCGATCTTGTCGGGGCCAGGCCACTTTTGGCGATCCAGCCGTTGGAGGAATCTTATCTTCGTCGCCCAGCTCTGGCTCTCCTCGGTGGAGTAGCCAGCCGGCTACTAGCGCAGCCGGCCCTCTAGTTGGAGCCGGTCTTTCCTACTTGACGCCGTGGAGTCTCCTGGGACGCCAGCCGGTAGACTGCGCTGCCCTTGGCATACCCCTGAAGTCATCCCCAAAACACTAGCCCCCGAAACTAGCGAAGTCTCATGGGCTTGCATGGGGCTTCGGCGGGTTCCTTTCCTCGCCGAAGTCTTGTTCATTTCTATCGAGGTCCCAAGATCCGTCGTCCGATCTGGAAGTTACTGACCTCGAGGCCAAGTCTCGCGGGGCTTCACCGGCCGTCTCGGGACACGCTGGCTCCAATACCGATCCGGCCGGCGATCGCCGTGCAGCCGCGAGCCAGGGCGCGGCCCCTTGGGACTTGTGCCGCTTCGGGCTTTGGTCCCACGCTGTAGCCAGCGCAGTGCAGCAGCGTCTTGTCTTGTCATTTTGACTTCGGAGTCACCACCACAATAACTTCCCGAATCGTCATGCGGGGTGGACTGGCATGCGTCAGCGGCACGTCCCGTCAGTTCCCCCCATGATCCGCTGTGGCGATCACGGCGGTTGCCCTCCAGTAGGGGCACACGATATGGGGACGGTTACCGAAATGTCGGGTGTCATCCCCTTCACCGCTCCTCTTTAAATGCTGGGTGCGCCCGTGGCTGAGGGCACACCCCCACTTCTCCCCTCGCCTCGAGCCTCACCTCTCCGAGCCCAGTCCGGTCATGTCCTCTCCCAGCGGTTCCGCCGTCGGCGGTGACAAGGTCCCGGAAGGGAGCGAGAAGGAGGCCAAGGCGCCGGAGACGACGCCTCCTGCATCTCGGAAGCGCGGTCGCCCGAAGGTGAGCCGCAACAAGAAGACCTTGGAGGCCCTTGCGGCCGTGGCCGCCGTCGCTCCTTCCACTTCTGTCGCGACCCGGGCAACTAGGGCTCCTAGCGACGTGGGCGTCCCAGAGAAACGGGGGCCCGGCCATCCGAAGGGGAGCGGGAGGAAAACCGCGCCCGCAGCGGTTGCCACTCCTTCGTCGCCCCGCCGTCGCGGACGGCCACCGGGCAGCAAGAACAAGAAGACCCTTGCTGCCCTCAGGGCCGCTGCTTCCACTTCTGCGAGGTCCCGCGCGGCGGCTTCACCTCCAGAGGGTCCGTCGCGGCCCCGGTCAGAGAGACTGGCGTTCCAGCCACCGGCCTACATCTCGGCCAAGGGGTGGTCTGATACGTCCATTTTGCATCACTATTTTGTATCATAATTTACTGTTATTCATTGATATATTTCATATTTAGATATGATACTTATGTTATTTCCTCTGTTTTTACATGTTTGATGATCATTGGAGGATTTGCTGCCGGAGTTAGGATTCTGCTGGAAAATGACCGTCAAGACACCATATTTCGGAAGATCGGGAAAATTCTAGAAAAATATCAGAAAATTCTATTTTACCAAAAGACTCCGGAAGCCAGAAGGAGAAGGAGAGAGGAGCCAGGGGGCGGCCTCACGCACAGGGGGCGCGGCCTGACCCCTGGCCGCGCCGACCCTGTGTGAGGCCACCCTGGCCCACATCTGGTCTCGCCCTTTCGCGTACTTCATCGTCCCCAAAAACCTAAGTCACAGGGGGGCTCAGAGTTAGACACAGCCGCCTCTGCGGGGCAGAAAACACCAGAGAGAGAAAAGCTCTCCGGCAGGGAGAAATCTGCTGGGGAAATTCCTTCCCGGAGAGGGGAGATCGTCGTCATCGTCATCATCATCGCACCGGACTTCATCGGGATCATCATCTTCTTCTTTTTCATCACCAGCACCTTCATCTCCATCATCACCACGCCATCCCGCTGTAACATCTTGAGTTGGATCTTGTTATATTCATAGGGGAAACTTTCCCGGTGTTGATTACTCTTGTAGTTGATGCTATTGAGTGGAACCGTTGAATTAAGGTTTATGTTCAGATTGTTATTTACCATTATTTCACCTCTGATCATGATCCATATGATGTCTTGTGAGTAGTTTGTTTAGTTCTTGAGGATATGGGAGAAGTCAAGATGTTAGTAGTGAATTATTGTTGAGAAATATTTAATGGTTTGATATTGTTGTGGTGCTATTTCACTAGTGGTGTCATGTCAACGTCGACTACATGATACTTCACCATTTATGGGCCTAGTGAGATGCATTGTGTATTTGGCTACCAATTGTGGGGTTGCTGGAGTGACAGAAACCTAAACTTCCGTTGGGAAACTATTGCACCAGGGAGCGTAGGATCTTAGAGTTTAAGGCTATGGTTAGATTTATCTTAATTACTTTCTTGTATTTGTGAATGCTTGCAAGGGGTATAATCACAAGTGTGTATTTATCCTAGTAAGGGTAGTGCGCTAGCACAGGTTCACCCCCATAACACCTATCAAACCAATAAAGACTATTAGCGGTATGAAGCGAAAGCTCTTGACAGAAACTCCCGTGTGTCCTCGAGAACGTTTGGTTATTATAAGTTACACAACCGGCTTGTCCTTTGCTTGAGAAAGGATTGGGCCACTTGCTACAATTATTACTACTGTCTTTTATTTACTCGCACTTTATTTACTTGTATTACCAAATACCCCTGAAAACCTGTTTGCTAGTATTTACAGTGAATCCTTGATCAAAACCACTTATCAACACCTTCTGATCCTCGTTGGGTTCGACACTCTTATTTATCGAAAAAACTACGATACACCCCCTATACTTGTGGGTCATCAAGACTAGTTTCTGGCACCGTTGTCGGGGAGTGAAGCGCTATTGAAGAGTGGAATTGGTAAAGGTAACCGTCGCTGTGAGTATTATTTTTATTTTTGTCTTTTACTTTTATTTTACTTTGCTATGGAGAATTCTCCATTTGGTTTCCTATTTGGAAACACATCTACTACTGCTGCACATGTGGATGAACCACCACCGCCACCACCTGCTGAAATTGATCCTTTTAAAATACCTATGAAAATTGTTGGGCGTATTATGGATAATGGCTATTCAGGAGATGGAACTGTCCATCCGGGTGATCACTTATTATTTATACATGAATTATGCGAGTTGTTCAGGTGTGCAGGTATTTCACCAAGCCAGGTCAAGAAGAAGCTATTCTCTTTATCATTGAAAGGCAGAGCTGAGGAGTGGTATCGACTGCTCCAAGATGGTCCATCTATGGCATGGGAGGACATTGTACCTCTCTTTTATTCCAAGTTTTATCCTCCAAGTGAAATCCATAAAGATCGTAATCGGATATATAATTTTTGGCCTCATGATGGAGAGAGTATTGCCCAAGCGTGGGGGAGATTGAAGTTACTAATGCTCAAATGCCCCATTCATGAGCTCCCCAATAATATTGTTATTGATAATTTTTATGCACGGCTTACTCTTCCTGATAAGGATTACTTGGGTGCTTCTTGCTTTGGATTATTTACTCATATGAAAGAAGATGCTAAGTGGAAACTTCTTGACCGTATACAAGAGAATGCTGAAGGATGGGAAAACGACAAAGGTAGGAAGTCAGGTATAAACTATGATTATGAATGCATTAAATCTTTTATGGGAACTGATGACTTTCATAGTGTTAGCACTGCTTATGGTCTTGATTCTCAAATACTTGCTAATTGTCTTAAGGCCTTTGCCTCTTATCTTGATGTTCCAAAGAAAGATTGGAACAAATATCATGCGCCTTATAAAGACTCTATTAGTCATATACCTGCTGCAGCTACTGAAGTTTGTACTGTTGATAGCATTGTGCCTGAACCTTATTTTGAGAAGACACATTTCCCTGCTAAGGTAAAGAAGTATTCTACTTTGGTAAGTGTGTCTAATAAAAGTACTAAGAAAGCTGCAGAACCTGATGAGCAAATTACTATTAAGTCTCCTGTAGCTATATTGAAGGATATTGTTACTAAAGATGTAGGGGATGAATATATTCTTTTTTGTGAAGATGCTTCTAACATTCTCTCACATCCTAAAAAGCATAGGAAAACAAGTGTTCCTGTTATTTCTGTCAGGATTGGAGATCATTGCTATTATGGTTTATGCGATATTGGTGCTAGTGCAATTGCTATTCCTTTAGAGCTTTACAAAGAAATTATGCATGAGATTGGCGCTTGTGAACTTGAAGATATTGATGTGGTTGTTCAGCTTGCTAACAGAGAGACTGTTTGGCCTCTTGGTATTGTTCGAGATGTGGAAGTTCTTTGCGGTAAGACTAAATACCCTACTGATTTTCTAGTACTTGGTAAGGAGGCTAGTAAAACTTGTCCTATTATTTTTGGTAGACCCTTTTTGAACACTTGTGGCGCCGTGATAGATTGTAAGAAGGAGAATTTTTTTACTAAGTTTAATGGAGAGTCTTATGAGTTTAATTTTTCCAAGTTTGCTAAGACTTCTTATGAAAATGACACGCCTAATGAAAATTTTCGAGTTGAACAGCTTGCTTCTATTGCTCTTGCTCCTAATAATGCCTTGCAGCAATTCATGGAAGATCACGAAAGTGATGTTTTTAGTAAGGAAAGAGAAGAGATTGACGATATTCTTCTTCGTCAACCACTATTAATCAAGCATAATCTACCTGTGGAGGATCTTGGTACCACTTTGCCACCTAAGGAAGATCCTGTGTTTGAATTAAAGCCTTTGCTGATAATCTTAAATATGCTTACATAGATGATAAGAAAATATATCCTGTTATTATTAGCTCTAAACTTTCAGGAAAGGAAGAAGAAAGATTATTGGAGATATTGAGGAAACACCGAGGAGCTATGGGATATACTCTTGATGATTTAAAAGGGATTTCTCCCACTTTATGTCAGCATGCCATTAATATGGAGAAAGACGCGAAGCCAGTCGTGGAGCATCAATGCGCCTAATTCCCAAGATGAAGGATGTGGTAAGAAATGAGGTATTAAAGCTCCTTGATGCTGGTATTATTTATCCTATTGCTGGTAGTAGATGGGTTAGTCCTGTTCATTGTGTTCCTAAGAAAGGAGGTATGACTGTTGTGCCTAATGAGAATAACGAGCTTATTCCTCAAAGGGTAGTAGTTGGTTATAGGATGTGCATTGATTATAGGAAGGTAAACAAAGTTACTAAGAAAGATCATTATCCTTTACCGTTTATAGATCAGATGCTAGAAAGGTTATCTAAGAAAACTCATTTTTGTTTCCTTGATGGTTATTCTGGTTTTTCTCAAATTGCTGTTAAAAAGGAAGATCAAGAGAAAACCACTTTTACTTGTCCTTATGGACTTATGCTTATAGACGTATGCCGTTTGGTTTATGCAATGCTCCTGCTACTTTTCAAAGATGCATGTCTGCTATTTTTCATGGCTTTTGTGAAGAAATTGTGGAGGTCTTCATGGACGATTTCTCCTCTATGGAACTTCTTTTGATAATTGTTTGCACAACCTTGATAAAGTTTTGCAGAGATGCGAAGAAACTAACCTTGTTCTTAATTGGGAGAAATGCCACTTTATGGTGAATGAAGGAATTGTCCTTGGACATAAAATTTCTGAAAGAGGTATTGAAGTTGACAGAGCAAAAGTGGAGGCAATTGAGAAAATGCCCTGTCCCAGAGATGTTAAAGGTATTCGTAGTTCTTGGTCATGCTGGTTTCTATAGGAGGTTTATTAAAGATTTCTCTAAGATTTCAAAGCCTCTTACTAATCTTCTTCAAAAAGATGTACCATTTGTCTTTGATGATGATTGTAAGGAAGCTTTTGAAACTCTTAAGAAGGCTTTAACTACTGCTCCTATTGTTCAACCACCTGATTGGAATTTACCTTTTGAAATTATGTGTGATGCTAGTGATTTTGTGTTGGTGTGTTCTTGGACAGCGCGTAGATAATAAGTTGAATGTTATTCATTATGCTAGTAAGACTCTTGATGCTGCTCAAAGAATTATGCTACTACTGAGAAAGAGTTTCTTGCTTTGTTTTTGCATGTGATAAGTTTAGATCTTACATTGTTGATTCTAAAGTTACTATTCATACTGATCACGCTGCTATTAGATATCTTAT
The DNA here is from genome assembly GCA_007115705.1 of Dactylis glomerata. NCBI lineage: Eukaryota > Viridiplantae > Streptophyta > Magnoliopsida > Poales > Poaceae > Dactylis > Dactylis glomerata. The sequence goes on along the minus strand of QXEO01001278.1, from coordinate 1,417,297 downwards.
GACTAAGAAGGATGCTAAGCCTAGGCTTATTAGATGGGTGTTGCTTTTACAAGAGTTTGATTTGCATATCGTAGATAGGAAAGGTGCTGAAAATCCTGTGGCTGACAACTTGTCTAGATTGGAAAACATTTCTTTTGATCCTATTCCTGTTAATGATAGTTTTCCAAATGAAGTTGGCTGCAATAAATGTAACTTCGTGAGACCTTCCTTGGTATGCTGATTATGCTAACTTTATTGTTTCCAAGTATTTGCCTCCAACCTTTACAGCTCAGCAAAGAAGAAAATTCTTCTATGATTTGAGGCATTACTTTTGGGATGACCCACACTTATATAAAGAAGGAGTTGATGGTATTATGCGAAGATGCGTACCGGAATATGAGCAACAAGAGATATTAAGAAAATGCCATGGCAGTGCTTATGGAGGGCATCATGCTGGAGATAGAACCGCACAAAGGTTCTACAATCAGGTTTTTATTGGCCAACCCTTTTAAAGATGCCAGAAGGTATGTTTTATCTTGTGATGAATGTCAAAGAGTTGGTAATATTTCTAGACGCAATGAAATGCCTATGAGTTACACTCTTGTTATTGAACCATTTGATTGTTGGGGATTTGACTTTATGGGTCCTTTTCCTCCTTCAAAAGGCTATACCCACATACTTGTTGCTGTTGATTATGTTACTAAATGGGTAGAAGCCATACCTACAAAGAGTGCCGATGGTGAGACCTCGTTAAAAATGCTTAAGGATGTTATTTTTCCTAGGTTTGGTGTGCCTAGATATCTTATGACTGACGGAGGTTCTCATTTTATTCACGGTGGTTTTAGAAAAACTCTTGCTAAATATGATGTTAATCATAGAATTGCTTCTGCTTATCATCCCCAAACTAGTGGGCAGGTAGAGCTTTCAAATAGAGATCAAGTCTATCTTGCAGAAGACTGTCAATAGATCTAGGAAAAACTGGGCTAGTAAGTTAAATGATGCTTTATGGGCTTATAGAACTGCTTATAAGAACCCCATGGGTATGTCTCCTTATAAGATGGTTTACGGAAAAGCGTGTCACTTGCCCTTAGAATTAGAACACAAAGCTTTTTGGGCAGTGAGAGAGCTTAATAGAGATTTTAAACTAGCCGGTAAGAAAAGGTTGTTAGATTTGAGTTCTCTAGACGAGTGGAGAAACGAAGCGTATGAGAATGCCAGACTTTTTAAAGAGAAAGTCAAGCAATGGCATGATAAGAGAATCTTAAGAGAGATTTCATGTTGGTGAGAAAGTTCTATTGTATAGGTCTCGTCTCAGATTTTTTGCAGGGAAATTACTCTCTAAATGGGAAGGACCATATGTTATTGTGGAAGTGTACCGCTCAGGTGCTATTAAGATTGCTTCATTGAAAGATGACTCTACACAAGTGGTGAATGGGCAAAGACTCAAACATTATATTTCTGGAGATTCTTATAATGAAGATGTTGATGTATTGAAACAGTTTCTCCAGAAGAATTCATCCAAGACAAATTGCAGGTACCTGCAGAGTTCGTTTTTGAATAGGTAACAGTTCTAGTCAGAAAAGTTTCCGAAAAACTCTTCCTTTATTATTTTGTTGTTTTTACTAAATAAGAAAAATCATGAGACGAAAACGGGCAGGAAAAGGAGTCCGTGTGCTCCTCACACACAGGGGGCGCGGGCCCACCTCTGGCCGCGCCGCCCTGGTGTGAGAGCACACCGGAACTCGTTTCCGTCCCGTTTCCTCCTGTGATTTTGTTTTGATGTATAATTTTCTCCTATTTAACCCCCCGGAGTCCCCGCGGTCTGTATATCGTTTTCTCTCGTGTTTGTTTTGTTTCGAGCTTTTTTTCAGGGATTGCTCGCAGCTTTAGAGTTACAATGTCTTCGTCCGGTCCATCCGAGGAGAACCCTCTTGCGGATTCCATCAATCCGTATACGAGGGAACTGAAGATGCATCCGAAGGAGTTGTTACTCAAGGATGGGGAGTTGCAGATTAAAGATGTTCGAGGACCCAAGGGAGAAGGGAGTCTCGAAGCGAGGATGGAAGCACTGGAAAAGAAGTTTTCAATTACAAAAAGATGGCGGAACGCGAGGTGGACATCATCCATAGGATTAATCAAGAGCTTGTTGCCAAGTACAAGAAGGAGACTACAGAGCTCTGGAGGGATATCCTTTCGCTCCAGGAGACAACTAGCCAATTACAAGCACAACTCTACGACGTGCAGAACCAAAATTGTGAGTATGAAGCTAGATTTCAACGAATGAGTGCTGCTGCAAGTTTCAGGATATTGGAGACCAAGACATCCTTCCTTGATGGAGGACCTCTGCCTTGGAAGTATGACAACGATGAAGATGCACCGCCGCCGCCACAAGAGTAATTGTCATCGGTATAGGCATCCCCTTGGCTTGTTCCAAGCTTGGGGGAGTGCCGCGGTATCACATCATTACCCTTACTCATTTACCTTTCAAGTAGAGTCATATCATGAATAGAGAAATTATCCTATAGAATAGTTTCAGTGTGGAAGTATCCTCCTTAGTTGGTTATCTATGTATCCCTTGGTGTGAGTTGCGGTAATGAAATATTAATGAGAAGTTCCATCGTTTACTTTCCACACACTTTATTTTAGTTTGAAAGTCTCTTATATGATTAGTCTTGTTGATTAGTATGGTATCACTTTGGGAGCTGAGTAAATTTAGTTGGTTTTGGCAAATTTAGCTTGGTCAGTAGCAGCATTACCTTGAGGTTTGAGTAGAAAAGAATAAAGAAGTGTTTGTGGTTACATCACTTCAGTTTTCCTTGTGTTTGGCTTATAAGCATTGTTATTCTCAAAGTTAAAATCATTGTACCTTCAAGGAGTTTGCATGATTGTTCTTATTATATGTATGTTTGTTTGTTTCATGCAACTCTTATGCTTGCTACCTAGCCTTGCTAGCCAAAGACCTGTACTGAGAGGAAATACTTCTCGTGCATCCAAATCCCAAAACCAAGTCACTTCCAAAGAGTCCACTATAAATTCCTATGCATGGTATTTTAAGCCATTCCAAGTAAATTTTTCATGTGCTACCTTTCAAAAACCTTCAAACACTTCTCATTTTGTGCCACTGTTTTTAGCTCATGAGGACGTAGTGGATGGGTTTGTTATCTTCCATACTAAATTAAGTACCCCTCGACTAGGCAGCTTCATCTGCTCGTCATTAATTTTGCAAGGGAGCTGGTCAGACCATTATAATCTCAAAAAGAAAAGAAAAAGAAGCACTCCTCCATGGTATGTGAAAGTTGGTCGGCACCCGATGGAATCGGTTAGCCATGGTTTGAGAAAGGAAAAAGGTAGGGAGGAGTGCAAAGCTATAAAAGAGCACCAAAGTGCCAATTAATCAAATATTTCGGAACCTCTCTCACTTGTTTAGTATGGAAGATATCAAGAACTCTGTTGCTAGTCGTTGACAAAAGCAACCACCTCTCGAAAACAATTTTTATCTCTGTTTACAAATGAAAAGCTCTAGCACATGTTTAATCCCTGCTTCCCTCTGCGAAGGGCCTATCTTTTACTTTTATGTTCGGTCAACCTATTCCCCTCTATCTCAAGCAAGCATTTGAGTTGTTATGTTTCACTCATCTATATGTTGATCCGTTTAATCATGTTTACTATCTTCCTTGTTTTGTACAATGCTTTTGTCTGAAGGAATATATCTTTGAAAGCTTTCTATGGATACAAAAATGTTGTTTCATTGAGCATATGGTTTTTGCTATATTAGCTCTATTTTAAAAAGGCTCCATTCAAAAGGCTAGTATAGTTGTTCATTGTTCTCTGACCAAGAACTAAGGTTTGCCATCACCAATTATAGTTTACTTTGTGCACCTTTATATGTGATTCTTTTTACTTATTGCAAGTCTATATTATATAAAGGGAAGTTGCTGTCTATTATAACTTGTGCCTTTGGTGAATGTGATGCTTCTTGTCCGTATTTTGATTATCGACACTTCACTCCATAAACCTGTGGTCATGTTTATCGAGTTTAGTTTTCGCTTGGGGACAAGCGAGGTCTAAGCTTGGGGGGGTTGATACGTCCATTTTGCATCACTATTTTGTATCATAATTTACTGTTATTCATTGATATATTTCATATTTAGATATGATACTTATGTTATTTCCTCTGTTTTTACATGTTTGATGATCATTGGAGGATTTGCTGCCGGAGTCAGGATTCTGCTGGAAAAGGACCGTCAAGACACCATATTTCGGAAGATCAGGAAAATTCCAGAAAAATATCAAAAAATTCTATTTTACCAAAAGACTCCGGAAGCCATAAGGAGAAGGAGAGAGGAGCCAGGGGCGGCCTCACGCACAGGGGGCGCGGCCTGACCCCTGGCCGCGCCGACCCTGTGTGAGGCCACCCTGGCCCACATCTGGTCTCACCCTTTCGCGTACTTCATCGTCCCCGAAAACCTAAGTCACAGGGGGGCTCAGAGTTAGACACAGCCGCCTCTGCGGGGCAGAAAACACCAGAGAGAGAAAAGCTCTCCGGTAGGGAGAAATCTGCCGGGGAAATTCCTTCCCGGAGAGGGGAGATCGTCGCCATCGTCATCATCATCGCACCGGACTTCATCGGGATCATCATCTTCTTCTTTTTCATCACCAGCACCTTCATCTCCATCATCACCACGCCATCCCGCTGTAACATCTTGAGTTGGATCTTGTTATATTCATAGGGGAAACTTTCCCGGTGTTGATTACTCTTGTAGTTGATGCTATTGAGTGGAACCGTTGAATTAAGGTTTATGTTCAGATTGTTATTTACCATTATTTCACCTTTGATCATGATCCATATGATGTCTTGTGAGTAGTTCGTTTAGTTCTTGAGGACATGGGAGAAGTCAAGATGTTAGTAGTGAATTATTGTTGAGAAATATTTAATGGTTTGATATTGTTGTGGTGCTATTTCACTAGTGGTGTCATGTGAACGTCGACTACATGATGCTTCACCATTTATGGGCCTAGTGAGATGCATTGTGTATTTGGCTACCAATTGTGGGGTTGCTGGAGTGACAGAAACCTAAACCTCCGTTGGGAAACTATTGCACCAGGGAGCATAGGATCTTAGAGTTTAAGGCTGTGGTTAGATTTATCTTAATTACTTTCTTGTATTTGCGGATGCTTGCAAGGGGTATAATCACAAGTGTGTATTTATCCTAGTAAGGGTAGTGCGCTAGCATAGGTTCACCCCCATAACACCTATCAAACCAATAAAGACTATTAGCGGTATGGAGCGAAAGCTCTTGACAGAAACTCCCGTGTGTCCTCGAGAACGTTTGGTTATTATAAGTTACACAACTGGCTTGTCCTTTGCTAAAAAAAGGATTGGGCCACTTGCTGCAATTATTACTACTGTCTTTTATTTACTCGCACTTTATTTACTTGTATTACCAAATACCCCTGAAAACCTGTTTGCTAGTATTTACAGTGAATCCTTGATCAAAACCACTTATCAACACCTTCTGCTCCTCGTTGGGTTCGACACTCTTATTTATCGAAAGTACTACGATGCACCCCCTATACTTGTGGGTCATCATGGTCCACTTGCATAATCCCTGTGCTTGCTGGGGCCCGGGACCTCCTCCGCCTTACGTCCCAGTTTACAGACTCGATGGAAGGCTAGGAGATGGCTTATGCCAAGCTGCGGGAATGCAGCGGCGGCCAACCCAAGTACCGCGTCGAGATTTATTACGACGGCCAGGGGGTGTGCTACTTTTGCGATGGGTGGTCGAAGTTCTTCATCGACTACGGCGTGCACGAGGGCTGGTTCCTCCTCCTCACTCGCCACGATGGGAAGAAGGACTTCACCGTCTGCCTCTTTGATGGCACCCTCTCCGCCCGTACCTTCACCGCCTGGTCGTGAAGGGCGGACTTCGTCGACCTCCAACATGGGCTTCTCCGGGGCGAAGTCCATGCGGCGCTCGCGCCAGGCCGAGGAAGGCGAGCATCTCCCGGGCAAGGAGCGTTTGGCACTCTTAGGGTAGCAATTTAGGGAGCTTTTGTAATCATCAGACTTCTGCTTAATGAAAACTTGTCTTTCTTCCTTTGTCGCATGTTTGTTATTGCGTGAACATCTTCTGTTTGCATCATCGTGCGGTGATGATTTCCCAGCTAGGATTCTTCCTTCGATAGAACCATTGCCACGTGAATCTGTAAGTAGGGGCTACGATAGCCACTAACTTACACAGATGCTTCTGGCGAGGTCCTCCAGCTTCAACGCGGAGGGAGTAGTGCCTCTGCTGGCCGGCTTAGGGAGATGCAAGCTAACCTTGGCTTGAGGGGATTGGAGTAAAAGCCAAGTCCTGTGCCGGCTCGAGCGAGGCCGGAGCCGGCACGTCTCCCTTCCCGGGCCCTCGCATGACCCTTGCCGCAGCTGGAGTAAATCCCCAGGTTTCTGGCTTTAGCCATTTCTTTGCGGGCGCTAAGTTTCAATTTCGTTGCCTGTTTGCTAATCATGTCGTAGCGCCAACTGACCGGACAGCCGGCGAGGTACTGGAGCCGGCCCACTTCTGAGGGCCAATTCCCTTTCCCCCGAGTTTTGGGATAGCTGGACTGACAGCTGGCTCGAAACTAACTTGTCCGCATACGGTGCCAACGCCGGGCGAGGCAGCTCTAGCTTCGAACCTCTTTGGCGTGGCTACTCAGCCCAAACATCGAGAGACTGTGATCATCGACCATTCGCTAGCTTGCCCTAGTCCGGTTCCCTCAACTTTTTCCTTAATCTCCCCACCCTTTGGCCCTTCTGCCCCCAACCGGCAGCCTGGTGCCGGTTGGTCTCCCTTGGGCCGGCAGCCGAATGCCGGCCTAGGGTGGGAGCGTGCCGCGGGGTGAGAAGTAGTACTTCGGTTTATCGGGCACCCGACTCGTGCTAGCCAATGCATGGTTAACAAGCACTGCCTTCAACGCTTAGTTGAGCGGTTTTCTATCGTTTACGGTTTTTCTCTGTGGCTTTCCTTCGTATGTGGCCTGCCGGCTCCTATCCGTCCAGCTGCGCAGAGCCAGAAGATGGAGGTTGGGCTCGAGACCTTCTTCATACGTAGTACTCATCCGTCTGATGAGGAATCAGTCGTTTTTTAGGGCTGCCGGCTGTGGCTCGGTGCCCGGAGCCGGCTGCCGGTCAAGTGAATAACGCAGGAAGCAAAACATACACAAAGTGTTTTCCTCGGAGCCGGCCGTAACTAGCCGCTCCATTATCCTTTATTCATTGACAAGTTTTTTGGGGTACAAGCTTTTGCCTTAGCAGAAGAAAGGTCTTAGGAGACTGACATTCCAGGGACGCTCCGTCTCCTTGTCAGAGTTATCTGCCTTGTTCTTCCTGGGCTCTTGTGCGTCGATGAGGTAATATGCCCCATTGCCTAGCACCCGGCTGACAATGAACGGTCCCTCCCAGGGAGAGGACAGCTTGTGCATGCCTTTGGTGTTTTGGACCAGCTGGAGTACGAGATCTCCTTCGCGAAACGCGAGTGGGCAGATTTTCCGGCTGTGGTATCGTCGCAGCTGCTGCTGACAGAGCGCTGATCTGGCCAAGGCCTACTCTCGTGCCTCCTCGAGGAGTTCGATGCCATCTTCTCGAGCTTCTTTTGCTTGCTTCTCCGTGTACTGGATAACCCTGGGCGCGTCGAATTCGATATCAGTGGGCAGCACCGCTTCGGCTCCATAGACCAGGAAGAAAAGTGTGAAGCCGACAGAACGATTTGGGGTAGTATGCATGCTCCAGAGCACTGAGGGCAGTTCTTCGACCCAACAGCCAGCTGAACACTCGAGAGGCTCGACCAGTCTTGGTCTGATGCCGGCCAGGACCAGCCCATTTGCTTTCTCCACTTGCCCATTGGTCTGAGGATGCGCCACTGATGCCAAGTCCAGCCGGATGCCTTTCTGGCCATAGTACTCTGCAAAGACTCCCTTTGCAAAGTTTGTCCCGTTGTCCGTGATGATGCTGTGGGGGACTCCATATCTCGTGATGATCTCGTTGAAGAACTTGATGGTGGACGAGCCGTCAAGTTTTTTAATTGGCTTTGCTTCGATCCACTTGGTGAACTTGTCCACTGTGACCAACAGATGCGTCAAGCCCCCGGGTGCTATTTTGAATGGTCCTACCATGTCCAGGCCCCAGACAGCAAATGGCCAAGTGAGCGGGATGGTCTTGAGGGCTACTGCCGGAGTGTGTCGATGCTTGGAGAAATGCTGGCAGCCATTGCAATGCTTCACCAGCTGCTCTGCATCCTTCAGGGCCGTCAGCCAGTAGAAACCATGGCGGAAGGCCTTAGCCACCAAAGCTCTGGAAGATGCGTGGTGCCCGCACTCCCCTTGATGTATCTCTCTCAGCAGCTCTATCCCTTCCTCCGGCTCGATGCACTTCTGGAAGATTCCAGACACGCTGCGCTTGTATAGTTCACTATTGATGATGGTGTACGCCAGCGTGCGACGTTGAAGTCGCCTAGCTTCTGCTTCGTCTTGAGGCAGGTCCCCAGTGATGAGGTAGTTGGAGAACGGCTCTTCCCAGGATGGTATCTCCCGTATGTGGAAGACACTGGTGACCAGGGGATCAGCAGCCCCCAGGTCCTCCGTCGTGCCAGCTTCACCTGGTTGGCCGGCTGTAGGGACTGGTTCGGAGACGGCAGCCCCCGAGTGCTTCATCGAGCCGGCCACGCTGGGCTGGCCGGCTGTTTCCTTCAGCCCCGAGGCGGCAGCCCCCGAGTCTGGTGGCGGCGCCTGAGCCGGAGCTGGGTCTCCGGGCACGTAAATGGAGGAAGACTCCGGCGAAGGCTTGATGGATGGCTTGTGGATGATCTCCAATGACACCCCAGTCGGGACGTTGATGCCGAGTAAATGACCGGCCCGTTGGGAACCCAAAGAGGAAGGTGTGATGAATATAGCAGCAAGATTTTCCCTCAGTATGAAACCAAGGTTTGTCGATCAGGAGAGGAAAGAGCCAAACGAATGAAGGTGATGCTTGCTAGCTTGCGACAGCTCTGGACAATTTATAGGGCGCCTCGTCCAAGATTTGCTTTGCTAGCTGCAACGCGGAACCTGCACACAACACAAGCAAATACTTTGTTCCCAACTTATGATGAGGTTGTCAATCTCACCGGTTTGCTTGAAACAAAGGGTATGAGCGTATCGAGTGGAAAATAGTAATAGTATGCGAGTAAAGTAAACAGTGCGAGTAAAGTAAACAGGTGATGGCAATATAAAGGAAATAGGACCGGGGTCCATAGTTCACCAGCGGTGTCTCTCCAAAGATAAAATAATACATGCTGGGTAAACAAATTACAGTTGGGCAATTGATAGAATAAAGACAACGTGCATATGATGAGAGGATCACTATGAGATTTACTCTGGGCATTACAACAAGATACATAGACCGCCATCCAACTGCATCTATGACTAATAATCCACTCACGGGGATATCGTCCGAATACCCCATGAGTATTAAGTTGCGAACAACAGATAACTGCATTAAGCAAAGTGTGTAATGTAAACAAAGCATATGCCCTCGAGCATATGAATGTTGTTTTCCCCCTAGTAGCAACAGCACATCTACAACCTTAGAGGTTTCTATCACTCCCCCAGATTAAATAGAGGCATGAACCCACTATCGAGCATAAATACCCCCTCTTGGAGTCACTAGCAACTACTTGGCCAAGATAGCTACTAACAACGGAGAGCATGCAAGATCATAAACAACATAGAGATAACATAAGATAAATTTCAATACAGCAACTCAAGCATAACACCAATATTCATCGGATCCCAACAAACCAAACATGTAGAATTACATAACGGTGATCTCAATCATGTAGGGCAGCTCATGAGATCTAAATATGAAGCACATGGTGGAGAAGACAACCATCTAGCTACTGCTATGGACCCATAGTCCAAGGTAGACTACTCACTCATCGCTCCGGAGGCAAGCATAGCGATGAAGAAGACCTCTGGTGGCGATTCCCCTCTCCGGCAGGGTGCCGAGAAGAGCTTCTGGACCCTCCCGATCTTCGGGTCGACGGCGGCGGTGGATCGCGATGTGTTCTGGAAAACTGATCGGGTACTTAGGTTTTTTCCATCGAGGGGTCTTTATAGGCGAAGGGGCATCGCTAGAAGTGGACTGAGGCGGTCTCACACATAGGGGGCGCGGCCAGGGCCTGGGCCGCGCTGCCCTGGTGTGTGGCCACCTCGTGGCCCCACTCCGTCTCCTCTTCGGTTCTCTGGAAGCTTCGGTAAAATTCTGGGCGACTGGCTTTGGTTTCGTCTAATTCCGAGAATATTTCCTTTGTAGCTTTTCTGAAACACAAAAATAGCAGAAAACAGGGAACTGGCACTGTGGAGACTTGTTAATAGGTTAGTTCCAGAAAATGCATAAAAGTGCCATGAAGTGTAACGAAACACTAAGCAAATGGTGTAAAAACAAGCATGGAGCATCAAAAATTATGGATACGTTGGAGACGTATCAGCATCCCCAAGCTTAACTCCTGCTCGTCCTCGAGTAGGTAAGTGACAACAAAAGAAATAATTTTTGAGGTGACATGCACCTACACAATCTTGATCATATCTGTAAGCGATGTGTGCTGGGATCAAAAGAACTTAAAACATGGGCATGAAAGACATAGTCTTGATAGAAGAAACTTAGCAACCATGTTATAACATGAAAATGAACACAAACAAAAGATCATGAAAATGAAACAATGAAAGTCAAACGTGTGTTCAAATCATAAGGAAAAACATACAAATGGTTTTCAGCTTGTCCTTCATGAAGAGCAAAACATAAATGCATAGGACACCTTCAAGTTTAAGAGGGCGACTAGATACAAATAATTTAAGAACAAGTGAAACCAACAATATGAATCAATCAATGAAAACTTTGGGACAGTGCACATTATACTAAGAATGACAACTATGCTCTCTTAATGGTGCATAAAGATAGAAGGTGGTGACTCAACATAAAAGTAAAAGAAATGCCCTTCGCGGAGGGAAGCAGTGATTGCAAGTTTTATAGACCTTCAAAAATTATGGTACTTACCGGCTTTGAGCTCTCACTGCCCCCATCATAAGCATCTTGAATGGTTAAAGTTAATGCAAGAACACTCATGCTGCATAAGCTTGACAAATCATAAGTTGAAAACCTCGTGTCCCGTGAATACGAGTACCCAAACCTCATGCTACTTTACTTAGAGTCCCAAGCAAGGCTCTTGTCATTGTAAGTATATACGTATCATCGAGAACCGCCAACGGGGTACCTCCGTGCCCGATGACATGGAACAAGCCCACATCAAAATGACAGGACAAGCAGACAATGAACACCTCGACATCTCTTTTATTTACCATTTGTATAGCTTTTTATTTTGAGATGCGTCGTCGAATGTCCACTATGGGCATGCTGCAAATTTCCACCATGAATTATGCATGGCTTAGATTGGCGGCCCAGGCATTTCTCTAACACATATACAAACTCCATGATCCTGCAAGATTCCCAATTCATTTCACACCGCGAGTATCCATAAAAAAAAGATCACGATATCAACTCAAATAAGAAGTGCAATATTGAAAGCTTGCCCCATGACGGCATGGATGGGCTAATTCCCAACTTACAACTTGCAAGCATAAAAACTCAACATAAGAGACCACAATGTCAAATTTTTAAGAACGAGAAAAATAAAGTGTGCCTTCCGGTTCGTGAGAGCTTTACTGACCAATTTTCGCATAACACTGGTAAGAGTTTAATTTGAAGAGTAGATAAAAGCAAATCAAATTTACTTTGGAATAGCAAATTGCTAATTGGTATGTATGGTGGACACTTTGGCAAACTTGGTTTTTAGGAGTTGGATGCACGAGTAGAGCTCATACTCAGTACAAGGCGAGGGCTAGCAAAAGACTGGGAGCGACCAACTAAGAGAGCAATAATGGCCATAATCATGCAAAGCGACAAAGCGACATTAAAAGAAGCATAAGATGGCATCAAAAGTAAAAAACTAAATGATAATAGAGGCTATTGGATGAGTCTAACATGTGTGAGCAATAATGATACTCAGTACAAGGATGAGTCTAACATGTGTGAGCATGCGCCAAGTCAACCCAAATAAAGCATCAAGGAGAAAACCAAAATAATGCTTCCAAACGATAAAAACAACGCATGATTTTTTCAAAGGCTCATTAAGCAATCTCAGTTATTTGAGACAAGTCATGCTACAGCAAAACCACTAAGCATACTATCAAAAAGACATCAAGCATGACATGCAAAAGTCTAAGCCGCAGTCTACACAAGCTCCTTCTTGTACCACTTTTTTGCATAAAGCTTTTTCTCTTTTCCAACACCATTCAAACTTTTTATAAACACCTCTTTTGATGAAAACCAATATAGACCAGAGGCAAAAATACACCTTGATGAAAGATATAACAAGATCTGAACACATATCAAGGCGAAAATCGAAAGCTAAACGCAGTTCTAGAAAAAGAAGAACACTCGTTGAAACGAAAAGAATGAAAAACGGAGTGTTCTTGGCAAATGAAAAGCAAGGCAACTTCTCCAAAAGAAATTTGTTGGGGTCCAACCATTTATTGCAGCAAACAAAACTAAAATAAACTGAAAACTAAAAACAATTGACGCTCCAAGAAAAACGCATAATGCATGAAGCAATAAAAATATAGTGTCTTAAAAGGTGACCTGATTTTTGCCGATGAAGAAGGGGTGCCTCGGGGGCATCCCCAAGCTTTGATGCTTGTACTTCTTGGATATTTCTTGGGGTGATGCATGGGCATCCCCAAGCTTGAGCTTTTGTCCATTCTTCAACTCATCTCATCACTCTCCGATCCCTACACTTGAAACCTTCCTTCATACAAAACTAAACACAAATCTATTAGCAACATTAGTGTGAGCATAACATTGAATCAACTCTTTATTTTGCTTCAGGTTTCAACCTAAAACCACCAAATATTAAGCATATATTACTGTAGCAACTTCCCCAAAAGTTCCGTGATCAAAAGAACTAAAAAAGAAAGCGATAAAGCGGCAAACACAAATATTGGCAGAAATCTGTCAAAATAGAACAGCTGACAAAGGTCGAATTTTTTAGGGGTTTTCTGTTGCTCAAATCAAAAAGTGTTCAACTAATGAAAGTTTGTATATAACCTGGGGCATATGCACAAGAAATCACAGGTCCAAAAGATATACAGAGAATTTTCACGAATCTTTACGGTGCAGCACCGAAAATTGTTTCAGGACAGCAACATCCCAAAATCTTACCTCACTCAAATTAGAGGCTTCTCTTGGCACAAAAACGAAATAAAAAGGATAAGGAGAGGTCATTACAGTAGTAATAACTTCCCAGACTCAAATAAAAGAAAAAGAACTGAATGTAAAAACATTGGGTTATCTCCCAAGAGTGCTTTTCTTTAATGCCTTTGAGCTAGGCGCAGAAAATTGCGAATCAAGTATTATCAAGAGAATCGTTAAGATCCATTGAAGAGGTCTTCTCAATAAGGCATTGTATTTCATCCACATAAGTTTTTGAAGACCCTTTGTGATCACGCTTTGGTTCACTCAAATCACTAAAAAGATTTTTGGGACAGATACAATCCCAAGAGTTTGCTAGGTATAGGTATCTCGGTTCCCTCATTGTTTGTACTAATAACCTTTATAGGTGAACCCAACTTATTAAAGCGCTTAAGAACTTTCCTAGCTTCAATGGCAACATCCCTAAATTCTAAGCGCAAAGTTTCCAAGATAAAAGCTTTCTTTTCAGGATCCTCAATTTCATGAAGCTTAAGGAACATGTTTTGCATAAAAGGATTGAGGCTAGCAAACCTAGCTTCCAACATGTGAATTAAATAAGCAGAAGCAACTTCAATACTAGGAGCAAGATTAACCAAAGACTTTTCCTCAACTTCTTTATGCATATTAATATGATTAAAGAACTCCTCAATGTTAATTTTTCCAATAATTGAACCACTGCCTACTGAGAGGTCCTCCAAAACATACTTAGGGAACAACATAATGAACTAAAGTAAAGAAATAACAACTACCAAGGATTCTAATTTTTTTGGGTTTTGGTAAACGATGCAAGTAAAAATAAAGTAAAGCAAAACTTAAAACAAAGTAAAGGATGTGCGTGCGAAAACTCCCCTCGCAGAAGTCTTCTTTTTCCTCTCCGGCAACGGCGCCAGAAAATATGCTTGATGCCGAGTAAATGACCGGCCCGTTGGGAACCCCAAGAGGAAGGTGTGATGAATATAGCAACAAGATTTTCCCTCAGTACGAAACCAAGGTTTGTCGATCAGGAGAGGAAAGAGCCAAACGACTAAAGGTGATGCTTGCTAGCTTGCGACAGCTCCGAACAATTTATAGGGCGCCTCGTCCAAGCTTTGCTTTGCTAGCTGCAACGCGGAACCTGCACACAACACAACCAAATACTTTGTTCCCAACTTACGATGAGGTTGTCAATCTCACCGGTTTGCTTGAAACAAAGGGTATGAGCGTATCGAGTGGAAAATAGTAATAGTATGCGAGTAAAGTAAACAGGTGATGGCAATATAAAGGAAATAGGACCGGGGTCCACAGTTCACTAGCGGTGTCTCTCCAAAGATAAAATAATACATGCTGGGTAAACAAATTACAGTTGGGCAATCGATAGAATAAAGACAATGTGCATATGATGAGAGGATCACTATGAGATTTACTCTGGGCATTACAACAAGATACATAGACCGCCATCCAACTGCATCTATGACTAATAATCCACTCACGGGGATATCGTCCGAACACCTCATGAGTATTAAGTTGCGAACAACAGATAACTGCATTAAGCAAAGTGTGTAATGTAAACAAAGCATATGCCCTCGAGCATATGAATGTTGTTTTCCCCCTAGTAGCAACAACACATCTACAACCCTAGAGGTTTCTGTCACTCCCCTAGATTAAATAGATGCATGAACCCACTATCGAGCATAAATACCCCCTCTTGGAGTCACTAGCAACTACTTGGCCAAGATAGCTACTAACAACGGAGAGCATGCAAGATCATAAACAACATAGAGATAACATAAGATAAATTTCAGTACAGCAACTCAAGCATAACACCAATATTCATCGGATCCCAACAAACCAAACATGTAGAATTACATAACGGTGATCTCAATCATGTAGGGCAGCTCATGAGATCTAAACATGAAGCACATGGTGGAGAAGACAACCATCTAGCTACTGCTATGGACCCATAGTCCAAGGTAGACTACTCACTCATCGCTCCGGAGGAAAGCATGGCGATGAAGAAGACCTTCGGTGGTGATTCCCCTCTCTGGCAGGGTGCCAAGAAGAGCTTCTGGACCCTCCTGATCTTCGGGTCGACGGCGGCGGCGGATCGCGATGTGTTCTGGAAAACTGATCGGGTACTTAGGTTTTTCCCATCGGGGGGTCTTTGTAGGCGAAGGGGTATCGTCAGAAGTGGACCGAGGCGGTCTCACACATAGGGGGCGCGGCTAGGGCCTGGGCCGCGCCGCCCTGGTGTATGCCCACCTCGTGGCCCCACCCCGTCTCCTCTTCGGTTCTTTGGAAGCTTCAGTAAAATTCTGGGCAACTGGCTTTGGTTTCGTCCAATTCCGAGAATATTTCCTATGTAGCTTTTTTGAAACACAAAAACAGCAGAAAACAGGGAACTGGCACTGTGGCGACTTGTTAATAGGTTAGTTCCGTAAAATGCATAAAAGTGCCACGAAGTGTAACGAAACACTAAGCAAATGTTTTAAAAACAAGCATGGAGCATCAAAAATTATGGATACGTTGGAGACGTATCAGACGTCTTGCCTAGTGGAGCTGATCTTGGATAGCCGGTCCGCTTCGTCGTTGTTTGCCCTTGGGGCATGATGGAACTCGCAGCCCTCGAAGAATTCGCAGAGCTGCTGCACGTAGAAGTGGTAGGAGGCCATGTTGGCGTCCTTGGCGTCCCATTCCCCAGAGACCCGGTGCACCACCAGGTCGGAGTCTCCGAAATAGAGGATCCTCCGGATGCCGATCTCCTTGGCCAGCTTGAGCCCATGCACTAGGGCTTCGTATTCCGCGATGTTGTTTGACGCGCGGAAATGCATCTGCAGCACGTACTGTAGCTTGTCTCCCTTAGGAGAGGTGAGGACGACACCGGCTCCCAAGCCATCGAGCATCTTGGAGCCATCAAAGTTCATGCGCCAGTGGGTGGAGTCTGGAGCCGGCGGCAGGTACTGGTGCTCTCCCCAATCGGCGAAGAAGTCTGCTATGATCTGGGACTTGATCGTCGTTCTGGGCTTGTATTGAATGATATGAGATGCAAGCTCAATCGCCCACTTGGCCACCCTGCCAGTTGCATCCTTGCACCCTATGATCTTTGAAAGTGGAGTGGTGCTCACCACCGTGATGGGGTGCTCCTCGAAGTAGTGCTTAAGCTTCTTGGCCGCCATGTACATGCCGTACGCGACCTTCTGGTTGTGCAGGTAGTTTTGCTTGGAGAGAGTGAGCACCTCACTCAAGTAGTACACCGGGCGCTGAACCGGCAGCTCTTTGCCCTCCTCGGTACGCTCCACCACGATCACGATGCTGATGACCCGTGGAGTAGCTGCGATGTAGAGCAGCATTGGTTCTCGTGGAGCCGGCGCTGCCAAGATTGGCACGGTAGACAAGGCTCGCTTGAGGTTGTTGAAGGCATCATCAGTGCGCTGGGACCAAACGAAATGGTCCGTCTTCTTCATCAGCTGGTATAGCGGCATGGCCTTCTCCCCGAGCCGGCTGACGAACCGGCTGAGTGAGGCCAAGCACCCAGCAAACTTCTGCACATCTCTGAGCTAGGTGGGCAGCTCTAGGGCCTCGATGGCCTTTATCTTCGAGGGGTTAGCCTCGATCCCTCGCTGGGAAACGATATAACCTAGTAGCTGTCCAGCCGGCATGCCAAAGGTGCACTTCTCAGGATTGAGCTTCATGCGATAGCGCCGCAGGTTGGCAAAGGTCTCCTTGAGATCGTCCAGGAGTGTGCTTCTCTACTTAGTCTTCACCACCATGTCGTCCACATAAGCGTGTACATTCCGACCAATCTGCCCCCGCAGACACCGCTGCATGGTTCGCTGGTAAGTTGCTCCAGTGTTCTTTAAGTCGAATGGCATAGTGACATAGCAATAAGCTCCATATGGGGTGATGAAGGATGTCTTGATCTGATCCGGCTGGTAGAGCGGGATCTGGTGATAGCCTAAATAGGCGTCCAGGAAGGACAGCAGGTTGCAACCGGCTGTGGAATCGATCACCTGGTCGATGCGTGGCAACGCGAAGGGATCCTTGGGGCAGGCCTTGTTGAGGCTGGTGTAATCGATACACATGTGCCAAGTGTTGTTCTTCTTCAGGACCAAGACTGGGTTCGCTAGCCAATCAGGGTAGAACACCTCCATAATGAAGCCGGCTGTGAGGAGCCGGGCAATCTCCTCACCGATGGCTTTCCTTTTCTCTTCTGCAAAGCGCCACAGCGGCTGCTTGACTGGCTTGGCATCCGGCCGAACATTGAGTGAGTGCTCAGCCAGCTCCCTCGGCACACCTGGCATGTCTTTTGGAGACCATGCAAAGATGTCCCGATTCTCACGGAGGAAGCTGGTGAGCTCGCTTTCCTATTTAGCAGAAAGGCCGGTGCCGATGATGACGTATTTGGAGGGGTCGCTCTTGTCCAGCAGGATCTTCTTGGTATCATTGGCCGGCTTGAATTGCTCCACCGGCGACTGGCGAGCCGGCACATCTTGCTGGGTTAGCTCCACACGATGGAGGAGTTGTCGCTTCTCCTCGGTGATGACCAACGCCTCCGCCAGCTGCGAGCTCTCCTTGGCACACGCCAGGGACTTCTTGAAGCTTCCCGAGATGGTGATCACGCCCCTTGGCCCTGGGAGCTTCATCTTCAGATAGGCGTAAAGCGGCACCGCCATGAACTTTGCCAGAGCCGAGCGGCCAAGCAAAGCATGGTAAGGACTGCTGATGTCCACCACCTCGAACCAGATGGGCTCGCGGTGGCTATTTTCCTTCTCCCCGAAGAGAACCTCCAGCTGCACCTTGCCCAAAGGGGTGCACGAGTGCCCAGGCATGATGCCATGGAAGGTGAGCCGGCTCGGTTTCAGCTGAGCAAGCGGGATGCCCAACTTCTCCAGTGAGCTTCGGTAAAGAAGGTTAATGCTATTGCCACCGTCGATGAGCACATGGGAGAACCGGCACGTGTGAGTATCGGAGCGAATGATGGGGTCCAAGACCAAAGCATACTCTCCAGGGCTGGGCATCAATCGCGGATGGTCTTCGCGTCCCCAGGTGATGGCCGCCTCGGACTAGTGCATGAACTGGGGCTCTGCAGGCATGACGGCGTTCACCTCTGCCTCATGCCAAAGGTCGTTCCTTTTGTCTTTGCCCGAGGTAGTAAAGATGTGATATTGCTCAACATCTGCCAGAAAGTCCTGCTCACCTTGATCCGGATCATCTGCAGCCGGCTTATGTTGTTGGTCCTCCTGACCTTCAGCCGACTGCGCTTGCAGGCCTCCAGGGAGCTGCCGAGCGCGCTGCTCCATCTCTCTCATGAAGCGGCACTGACACGTGGAGTGGGTCGCTTCCCTGCCGGGGGTGCTGTGGAACTTGCAGGGCTGGTCAAGTGCAGCATCGAGGGTGTACTTGCCCTCCTTGCGCCCCTGACCGCCGCCCGCAGCCCCCGGGCCTCCCTGGTCGGTGGCCGCTCGCTTTGAGGTAGCAGATCTCTTGGGAAGCGTCTTCATGTGGTCAAGCCATAGATGGATGTGTAGGGCCGGCTGGCAAACTTGGGGCTCCAGCCCTGGCGTCGGCGCCGGGACTGGGCGTGGCCCTCCAGCTCCGCCAGCCTGCTGGGCACGGCGTCCTCGAGTGTTACAGCTTGGGGCGCGACCGCCCTATCCGCGCCCTCCGAAGCCCAGACTTGTCGATGGCGACCGCTAGACCTGGCTAGGGCCCGCGGCATCGAGTCCATGGCCGCGCTGCTGGCCACGGACGAGCTCGTCCGGCGCATCTCCATGCGCGTCGTAGAACTCGCGGAGCGTGGTGCTCATGTGGCGCCGGGCAGCCTCCTCCCCAGCTGCCCTGCTGAGGAGAACGAGGCGCGTCTGCTCCAGGGCCTCCG
This sequence comes from Dactylis glomerata, assembly GCA_007115705.1. Taxonomy (NCBI): domain Eukaryota; kingdom Viridiplantae; phylum Streptophyta; class Magnoliopsida; order Poales; family Poaceae; genus Dactylis; species Dactylis glomerata. The sequence continues at coordinate 1,398,143 of QXEO01001278.1, read as the reverse complement.
CGACCCGGGCAGGGTCGATGACGCGGTCGAGCGGTGCGCGCAGGTCCACGACGGCGACGTCCGAGGTGTCCTGCTCTGGGAGTGGAGCGTTCTGCTCCTGCAGAGGAAGGCGTTCGAGCGGCGGGCGCGCGGAGCGCGGTGGGTCGCTGCCCTCCTCATCTCCCAGGGCCATCACTTCGACCATGGCACCAAAGTCACAGATTTTGCCGCAACTCGAGCCTCCGTCGCTGAGAGGATCAAGGACGTCGGTTACCTCCTCCAGGAAGGGCTTGGTGACGTAGAAGCAGTGGCTGCTGATGTTGAGGAAGGAGCCGCTGCCGCCGAAGCCGTTCCCGAAGCAGGCCAAGTTGTCGCTGACGCAGTCAAGGGTGCCGAACCTCCAGACGAGGCCAGAGGCGACCCTCTCGCCCGGGATCGACGGGGATCCCGGTCGGAACTTGACTCCGGTCGTCTCCGCGCATTGCCCCACGGTGGACGCCAACTGTTGTGGGAATTTAGAGACAGTAGCCATGGGGATGGCTTAACGGAGGGGCTCGACGGTGGTGACGATGGGTCTGGCTCGGGATTGTGCCAACGGAGACACCTCGGTTACCTAGGTTCAGGGCCCTCCACGCCGGAGGTAAAACCCCTACTTCCTGCCTGCTTTCTATTAGCTTTACCGTGGTTACAGTGCTCCTCGAGCTGTTCGTCTAGAGGAGGAAGAAGGAGAAGGACTCGATCCCCTAGGCTAAGGGTCCAAACCCCCTTATATAGGCGGGGGTCTGGTTACAGATTAGGTGGCCGGCTGCCCGGCTGCCGGCTCCTCATGGCTGCGTCTTCGGCGTGATCTTCTGGCCCTCCTCTGTCCCCTTCTGACAGTTGCGCTTTATAAAGTGCCTTTTCCCCCTTTGGACCGGCATCTGGGAGGCATATGCCCTCCCTTTTGCCTCGGATCCTTTCATGGGGAAGGCTCCTGCTCGCTGGTTGGTGGAGTCCAGTCGTGGCGGGCGTCACTCCCGTCCTTTGCCTCTGTCGATCTTGTCGGGGCCAGACCACTTTCGGCGATCCAGCCGTTGGAGGAATCTTATCTTCGTCGCCCGGCTCTGACTCTCCTCGGTGGAGTAGCCAGCCGGCTGCTAGCGCAGCCGGCCCTCTAGCTGGAGCCGGTCTTTGCTACTTGATGCCGTGGAGTCTCCTGGGACGCCAGCCGGCAGACTGCGCTGCCCTTGGCATACCCCTGAAGTCATCCACACGACATCGGGGGACAGAAGTCTCTGTTCTAGCACCCTGCCGGGATGGGGAATTGCCCCCAAAGCCATCTCCATTGACTCCACCGCCATCTCCATCACCGCTGTTGTCTCCCATGATGAGGAGGGAGTAGTTCTCCCCCGAGGCTGAGGGCTCTACCGGTAGCTATGTGGTTCATCTCTCTCTCCCATGGTGTTATCTTTATGTGATCATGAGCTTTGTATATAGTTGAATTAGTAGATGGTACTCTTCCTGTTATGCTACTCAAGTGGTTTTATTCTTGTAATCTTCAGAGACACCTTGTCCCATGATGTGAAGGTGATAGTGTGCGCATTATGTGTGTCTCTTAGGCTAAATTTTACAGTTATACTTCCCATGGGTTATGATGTGAGTTGGATGTCTCTATGAATTGTTGGTGTTTGTCTGGAACTATCTAGTGCACTCAAGGTGACAGTGTGGGGTAATCTAGATTGGGGAATGCGAACTTTAAGGAGTGCTTTGTAGCCCTACGCATGATTAGTGTTCGTTATCCAACCAGAGAGTAGTTCAATGTAGCATAGTGAAGAATGATATTCGATTTTTATTTCAGATTGCAATTACCACTTATAATCATCCATATTACTTGCATTTCACTATCCCTTCACTGAACTAGTGCACCTATACATCTGACAAGTGTATTGGGTATGTTGGGGACACAAGAGACTTCTTGTATCTTAATTGCAGGGTTGCTTGAGAGGGATACCTTTGACCTCTTCCTCCCTGAGTTTGATAAACCTTGATTGATCCACTTAAGGGAAACTTCTTGCTGTTCTATGATGACTCACAAGTATAGGGGATCGCAACAGTCTTCGAGGGAAGTAAAACCCAAATTTATTGATTTGACACAAGGGGAGCCAAAGAATATTTATCAGCCTTAACAGATGAGTTGTCAATTCATCTGCACCAGGAAACAGACTTGCTCGCAGCAGTTTATCAGTAGCAACAGTTTTATAGTAGTGACAGTAGAGAAATAGTAGCAGCAATAGTAAAATAAAGACAGTAGCGGTATCAATAGTAAATAGTAGGACTAAATACTGTAGGCATAGGGATGGATGAACGGGCGTTGCATGGATAAGATAATTCATGTAATAATCAAGACATGGGCAATTGCAGATAAATAATGATAAAGCATCCTAGTACTAAGTAACCATAGGCATGTGTTCCGTATATAGTCGTACGTGCTCGCAATGAGAAACTTGCACGACATCTTCTATCCTACCAGCCCGTTTGCAGTGGGGCCTCAATGGAAACTACTGGTAATTAAGGTACTCCTTTTAATAGAGTACCGAAGCAAAGCTTTAATACTCCGTAAACACTTGTGATCCTTACATCACAGCCATCCCCTTCGGTTATCCCCATTATTGTCATTTCGGGGCCTCGAGTTCTGGACAATAATATGTGTATACAACTTGCAGGTAAGATCACAAACAACAATTATCATCATGAAACAATAACATGTTCAGATCTGAGATCATGGCACTCGGGCCCAAAGTGACAAGCATTAAGCACAAGTTGCAACAATGTCATAAGCACTAACAATGGATACTAGGTACCATGCCTTAACAATCTCATAGCAATTACATGAACGATCTCATCCAATCCCTACCATCCCCTTCGGCCTACGGCGGGAATTACTCACACATGGATGGGGGAATCATGGATGGTTGATGGAGAGACGTCGGTGATGATGATGGTGATGATCTCCTCCAAATCCCCGTCCCGGCAGGGTGCCAGAATGGAGTTTCTGGTTCTGAATCGCGGTTTCTGGTGGTGGTGGCGCAGCGGAACTCTATCTGGGAAAAACGCTGAACCCCCGATGTTTTCAGGTCAGAGGGTATATGTAGGCGAAAGGAGGCGTCAAGGCAATGCCTGGGGCGCCCGCACCACCCCCTGGCACGGCCTGGCCTGGCCCGCGCCACCAGGTGGTGTGTGCCCCCCTGTGGCCCCTCTCTTTCGCATACTCTGGCTCTGTGTGTCTTCTGGTAAAATAGGAACTTTGCAGTATTTTCCGGGATTTTTTCTGAAAGTCGGATTTCTGCACAAAAACAAGACACCAGGGCAATTCTGCTGAAAATAGCATTAGTTCGTGTTAGTTGTATTCAAAACACACAAATTAGAGGAGAAACAATACCAAAAGTGTTCGGGAAAGTAGATACATTTTGGATGTATCAACCCCCCAAGCTTAGCTTATTGCTTGTCCTCAAGCAATTCAGTTAACAACTGAGTGCGATAAAAGAAACTTTCACGAACACATTTGCTTCATAAAATGTATATATTCTCACTATATGATCAAGTACTTAAGCAATTCATGATAAGAGGTATGCAACTAATGTTATCTCATAGTCATGCAAGCTATAAAAAAGTACCAACACACTAATAACAAGCAACATGAAACATAAGAAGCTATAGGATTGTAATGCTCATAATAAGATATGAAAAAGTGGTATCTCGCTTGCCTTTATTTGTGGAGCAAAACATAAATGCCAAGGCACCTCTGAAGTTCAAGAGAAGACTAGAAGTAGAAATATCAAAGACACAAACATCAAAGTTCTACCACAATTAACCGTATTCTTGCACAAGCACATTACACTAAGAACGACTGCCATGCTCTCAAGAAGGTGCTTGAAGTTAGAAGATGAAGACTCAACATAAAGTAAAAGAAAGGCCCTTCACAGAGGGAAGCAGGGATTAACATGTGCTAGAGCTTTTCATTTGTCAAACAGAGATAAATATTATTTTGAGAGGTGGTTGTTCTTGTCAACGACTGGCAATGGGGTTCTTGCTATCTTCCATACTAAACAAGTTGAGAGCGGTTCTGAGTTCTTTGAAAAATTGGCACATTTGTGCTCTTTTATAAAGCTTGGCTAACAAGGGTATAGATAACAGAGCCCATTAGTTGAGTACCCCTGAGGCCCGTTAAGCTAGGCCCAATTGTAATGATAGTCGAAATACGAGTTCATGTCGCATATCAATATTGTAATCTGTGTCGGACCCCTCCCGATCCTTGAGACCTGGCCACCTATATATAGGGGCCAGGAGAGGACGATGAGGGACAGATTGAAAGCAAGCCAAGTTTACTCTTAAGTTTACTTTCGATACACACCTTGTTTGATTGATTTTACCTTCGAGTTCATCCGACGCCCTATTCCCCCGATCCTAAGTCCTTCATATTGGACATTTGTCGAGTTAACCCTCGTCAATTGGCGCCAACCGTGGGGACCAGGGGCGTTGGAATCATGAATTCGACGAGAGATGGAGTTGACGATCGGAAGTCTAAGCTTCTACGTCAGACCTTCGGGTTCGACTCGTCTTTCGGATCCGGTGAAATCGGGTCCGTCGGCAAGCAAAACCAAAACAATCACAATGTCTGGATCTTCTGTGGGCTCTTCCAGCGAGGTAAACTCGCCGGTCAGTCTCGCAGCAACAGAAAATACACAAAAGAAACTCAAGGAATTCGACAAAACTCAGGGAGAGCCCGACGTGAAAGCAACAGTGGGTAAGCCACACGACAGTCCAAGGGATTTGGCCACCGGAAGCAGCGGCGTCTCCAGAAGCATACACTAGTTATGCGTCATTATCACTGAAGCAGCAGAAGAGAATAATCATGCAGGCAATAAAGAGGTCGACATGCAAGTCGACAAAACAAGGAGCAATAGCAAGAAGGAGAAGGAGAAAATTCACGTCTTTACCGGAGAGTGGAGAGTCATCATGTCAGCCATCAACCACGGCACAGAAGTACCCGCAGATTCAAGAAGATAAGTTCCGATGGGGTATCAATACGCACTGCACCAACACAGGAAAAAGTTGAGGGAGGAAAAAGACGTGTTTATGAGAAGCCAAGACAACAACAACGCGTCAAGTGGAGGATATTGGGATGAGTACAATGATGCATCAGAGTCCAGCATAGAAAGGCGCAGAGACCCAAAGCACAGCAGGAGGACAGCAGCACAGACAAGAGAGGAAAGTTATACGAAAAGTATAAGCGCACACCCATCAGACAAGGAAGATGACTTTGTGCATGAAACACCAAAAGCAGCATTGGTAGCAGCACATGCGTACCTACTAACCACACAACCAAAACCTGGAGATCCTCGGGAACACATGCATCAAACCGCAATACGGAGCCTCGGGTTGGTAGAACACAAGCTAAGGAAGCATCCTCCAGAGAAAAAGGCGACATATCATAACGAGAATCAAAAGGAAGAACTCAAGCGCCAACCTTCGCAAAATGAAACAAGTGAATCGTCAGGCAACAAAAAGCGTCAAAAACGGAGGGAAGACGCAAGGAATATAATAGCACAAGCAAGAGTAAACATAGCGCGCCATGCGTGGAAAGAAGAAAATTACGAAGACGACGAAAAAGAGATGGACGCGTTATGCTTTACCCGTAGGGTTCGCAGAACACGGGTACCCAAAGGATTCAAGTTACCACACGATCAGCAAAAATATGATGGGTCGCAAGAACCCACGCTATGGTTATCAGATTATCTGCAAGCAGTAAAAATACTCGGAGGAACAAAAGCAACGGCCATGCAAAGTTTGCAGCTACACCTCATCGGCGCAGCACTGTCCTGGTTGAATACTCTACCCAACGATTCCATTGGGAGTTGGGGAGAACTAGAGAGCGAATTCGCAAGAAATTTTTGCTCAACATACAAACGCCCAGCGTCACTAGAAGAAATCAAGTCGTGCGTATAGAGGAAAGACGAAACTCTACGCTCTTATATACAACGCTGGAGTGTAATCAAAAATTCTACAGAAGACGTCTCTGACGAGAGAGCAATAGATGCTTTTTCGGCTGGCCTTCATCGTTCGGACATCGTGGAAGAGGTAGGGAGAACAAAGCCGATGACGATGTCGGAGTTAATGGAAGTAGCCAATAGATTTGCCGACGGAGAGGACACATATAACAACAAAAGAGGACGTTCACTAGAAGTCGATAGAGCGAGCAGGCAAAGGCGAAGATACCGCAACGGAGACAGCCATGCAAGGCAAAATCAGATAGCCGCGGGATATGACAGAAGGGACGAGGAAGGCTATGAAAACAGGGAGTTTCAGACAAGAGATAATCGGGGAATAGAAAAACCAAACTATTCCGGCCCGTCGATGGAGGACATGCTCTATGGACCTTGTCGCATCCATTATACGTACCTAGATGGGAAGAGAGTTTCTAACCACCAGATGAAGGATTGCAGAACGTTCTTGAGGTTGCAAGGTGCCATGGACTCGAGCCAAGGAACACGACAAGGAGGAAAAGGTATAAGTCAGGGATACCAAGTACAGCGTCTAGCAAAACATCTAGAGTCAAAAGTATATATATCTGCAATGATCCAACCGGTGCCAAAATCCAAGAAAGAGTGGAAGAGCATATCCAGACAAGTAAACCTAGCAATATCATCACCACCAGCTACTACAGAGTACCTGCAGTGGTCTGATCAACCAGTCAGGTTCAGCAGAGCAAACCACCCGAGGAAAGTGCCCAGGCCAGGGCACGCGCCGATGGTGCTAAAGGCGCAAATAGGGGGATATGATGTCAGGCGAGTATTCATGGACGTAGGAAGCGGCATAAACCTAATATACGTAAGAACTCTGAAGGCAATGTGCATCTCACTGGAAAATCTAAAGCCAACAGATTGTTCTTTCCATGGAATAGTACCAGGAGGCGCAAATTACCCTCTCGGGAAAATAGAACTCGACGTTTGCTTCGGCAATAGCAGCAATTATCATAGAGAAAAGCTAGAGTTTGAAGTCATGGACTGGCCTTCACAGTATCATGCAATCCTGGGACGCCCAGCATTTGCAAAGTTCATGGCAGTACCCCACTATGCATACCTCATGCTCAAAATCCCAGGACTCAAAGGAAAACAATCACAGTACAAGGCAGCTTCGAAGTATCTAACACTTGTAAGAAAGAATTCAATAGGCTGGCACAAACCTTCGGCATGACAGCAGAGTACGCAAGGCTGAAGGGTGAAACTGACCACAATGTGCTACCCGACGTCGGGCGATCCCTGCCAGATCAGGCTTTCGATGCAACCCAAGACTCGAAGAAAATCCAAGTCCACCCTACGGACCCGAACAAAACCACATCTATAGCGGTAAACTTAGATCCTGCATAGGAAAGTGCGCTCGTCGAGTTCCTCCATGAGCGTTGGGAAATCTTTGCCTTGTGTCCTTCAGACATGCCATGGGTTCCCAGGGAACTCGTCGAGCACGCACTAAATGTGGATCCTAAAGCAAAGCTAGTCAAGCAACCACTACAATGATTTGACGAACCCAAAAGCAAAGCCATAGCATCCGAGTTGCACAGGCTAGAAAATGCCGGATTCATCCGAGAAATCAAATCTTCGACTTGGGTATCTAATCCAGTCATTGTACCCAAGAAAAACACAGATGTACAAAGAGTGTGCGTCGACTACATATCTCTCAACAAACACTATCCAAAGGATCCCTTCCCTCTACCTCGCATTGATCAGATAATAGATTCAACAGCGGGGTGTGCAAGGCTTTCCTTCCTAGATGCATACTCTGGCTATAACTAGATCAAGTTGAAGAAAGAAGATGAGGAAAAAACAGCTTTCATCACACCATACGGCGTGCTCTGCTATCAAGTCATGCCTTTCGGCTTAAAAAATGCAGGAGCAACTTACCAGCGGATGATGTAAAACTGCCTCGGAAGTCAAATAGGATGCAACATTCAAGTTTACATCGACAACGTGGTCATCACCACAAGAAAAGAAGAGTCCTTAATCAGTGATTTGGCAGAAACATTCGACAACCTAAACAGATACAAGCTCAAGCTTAACCTGACAAAATGCTCCTTTGGCGTATCGGCAGGACAATTACTGGGATTCCTGGTATCAGCGAGGGGAATAGAAGCGAACCCAGAGAAGATCCAAGCGATACTAACGATGGGGAAAGCAACAAAACTGCACGACGTATAGAAGCTCGCAGGGCGCGTCGCGGCACTAAGTCGATTCGTTGCACGATTAGGAGAAAAAGCACTTCCTTTCTATGCACTCATGAAAAAGTTAGACGACAAATTCGAGTAGACAGAAGAAGCGGATACAGCTTTCCCACAATTGAAAAAAGTGCTTTCCACACCGCCGGTGTTGGTCGCACTAAAGGAAAAGGAGCCGCTGCTACTATATATTGTAGCAACACATCAAGTGGTGAGCATAGTATTAGTAGTCGAAAGAAGTGAAGAGGGAAAAGCTCATGGAGTCCAGCGGCTAGTATATTTCGTTAGCGAAGTACTATCTCCAACAAAACAGAGGACGTGTCTCCTTATGGGGAATCGAATTATCACCCCTGGACATCACGTATGAAAAGCAAAATGCGATCAAATCACAAGTTCTGCTAGATTTTACAGCAGAGTGGCTAGAATTACAAAACACATGACCGCCGGATCTATCAAGCGTATGGACAATGTACTTTGATGGATCAAAAAGGGTCCAAGGCGCAGGAGCAGGAGTAGTCCTAATATCACCACAAGGCGACAAGCTGAAATATGTTTTAAGGATGAGTTTTCCTCAAGCTTCTAATAATAAAGCCGAATACGAGGCTCTGCTCCACAGAATGAAAATGACCAAAGCATGTGGAGCGACTTGACTAAAAATATTCGGGGATTCGAATCTCGTCGTTCAACAAGTGATGAACAGGTGTGACGCCATCAGTGACAATATGACAGCATACAGAAACTTATACTATTATCTAGAGGGAACATTCGATGGATGCGAAGTTTCGCACGTCAGTAGGGCCAGCAACGAGGAAGCCGACAATCTAGCAAATATCGGGTCCCAATGCTTACCCATACCGCAAGGAGTCTTTTGGGAAGAAATCATAGAGAGATCAATAAAGAACAACAAAACTTCGACTACAGAAGAGCAAGTCCAGCACCAAGCAACAGGCTCGGGGGCTGGCAAGCCTGGCCAAGAAAGCACAGCAAAACCAGAAAAAGTTATGATGATTGAAGAAACCTGGATGCAGCCATACCTGGCATACATGATAAACAAGGCACTACCCAAAGACATAGTAGAAGCAAGAAGGATAATACGACGATCCAAGGATTTCGTCGTATTACAAGGGAAACTATATAAGAAAAGTATAACGGGCGTCCTACAACGATGCGTTACTCCTCAAGAAGGACAAGAAATATTAAAAGACATCCACGCAGGAGTATGCAGACATCATGCTAGCAGCAGAGCCATTGCAGCTAAAGTTTTTTGTGCAGGGTTCTACTGGTTAACAGCCATTGAAGACGCAAAAGATATAGTGAGGAAATGCGAGGCTTGTCAATGTTTTGCATCTCGACCGCATGCACCAGCGGCAGAATTGCAACCGATACCACTATCCTGGCCCTTTGCGCAATGGGGTCTCGATATGGTAGGAAAGCTACACAAATCTTGGTCAGGAGGACATGTCTACATGCTGGTGGCAGTCGACAAATTTACAAAATGGGTAGAGGCAGCCCCCGTAACAACCCAAGATTCCACAGCCGCAATCAACTTCATCAAGTCTATAGTTTTTCGCTTCGGAGTACCACACAGCATCATCACGGACAATGGGATAAACTTCACATCAAAGGAATTCAAGAGCTACTGTGAAAGTATGGGAATCAAACTGAAATTCGCATCCGTAGCGCATCCAAAGACAAATGGACAAGTCGAAAAAACTAATGGCTTCATATGCAATGGGATAAAAAAGTGGCTGTTAGCACCTCTGGAGAAAGCCAAATACGCTTGGGTAGACGAACTGCCCTCCATGCTATGGAGTCTCAGAACCACACCCAACGCGACTACTTAAGAAACCCCCTTCTTTTTGGTCCACGACGCAGAAGCCGTGCTTCCAGTTGAGATCACCCATGAAGCCCCTAGAATCGCGGCTTGCGACGAAACAACTTCCACAGAAGCACTTCAAGATGATGTCGATGCACTTGACGAAGCAAGAGACGTAGCACTCGCCAGAGCTATGCAATACCAGCAAAATCTACAAAACTACCATAGTAGTCGAGTTCGTCCATGATCTTTTATAGTGGGAGATTTAGTCTTGAGGTTAAAGCAAGACGGTCATGGCAAATTAGAGTCCCCATGGGTGGGACCTTACATCGTGACAGAAGTAATACCGGGGAGAGCTTATCAACTACAAGACAAGAAAACGAGGAAAGATGAGAGCAACCCGTGGAATGCAGAGGAACTACGGTGGTTCTATGCATAGAAGGAATATGGCGAAAAGAAACTTTCGAGTTATGACCCTCTGAACCCAGAACATGAGGCCACAGGTCGGGTTCTTTGGGTCAACTCGACAATATGTATGAGTATTTTTTTCTTTCCACTCGGGGGCTCAGACCCGAGAGTCACATGAAATAAAACAGACAAGTTATTGAGATTCGTTATCCGTGATTATTTGAGACATATTACTAGGTTGTTCGCAACCCGATATTCGACAAAAATAAGCACGATAATATATCAAAAGCATACCTCGAAACGACGATTCGTTCCCATGGTTTATTAATAAAGAGGGCACAAGATAAAGTTCATCGCGACTACTTATTACAGATAACAAACCAAAGGATAACTAGAGCAAGAGATTACATAAAGAGATATCTAATGAAAATGCACTTCAGCTTCGTACTCCTTCTGGCACTGAGTACAGTCATAGATTTTCACATCAAACTTCGATGTACCGACATGGTAGTCAAAGATCATGAAGAAACCTTGATGGAGGTCATGGTCTTCTGCAAACTAAGACCAGTCGCCCTTGAAATACATCTCGCTGTCCCCGTCATACCAGACCTCCACTTCATAGGGAGATCCTCCCCCAGAGTGTTCACGAAGAACTGCTTCTCGCAGCTCTTGCCCATCCATGAACTTGGTAAACTTCAGTGGCACCCGCTGAATCTTGCGGCATTGAGCGCCGGCGATGCAGAAGAAGGAGTATATCCTGGGAGAAGGAGGAGGAGAAGCATTACGTGGCGGAGCACTCGGACCTAAAGCAGCAGTAGACATCTTGGTCTTGTTCTTGCTTCCCAAAGGGCGGCCAGGACGCCGCTTAGCAGGAGCAGATGACGAGGCTACCGCAGCAGGGTCCTTGGACTTGTTTTTACTGCCGCGAGGGCGGCCGCGACCTTGATACATCCAAAATGTATCTACTTTCCCAAACACTTTTGCTATTGTTTCTCCTCTAATTTGTGTGTTTTGAATACAACTAACACGAACTAACGCTATTTTCAGCAGAATTGCCCTGGTGTCTTGTTATTGTGCAAAATTCAACATTCAGGAAAAATCCTGGAAAATATTGCAAAAATCCAATTTTACCAGAAGACCCATAGAGCCAGAAGAGGAGACGAAGAGAGGCAGGGAGCTGGGCTCACCACCAGGGGCGCGGCCCAGGCCTGGCCGCGCCCACCTATGGTGAGGCCAGCTCGGCCATCGCCTCGACCCCTCCTTCTGCCTACATATACCCTCTGACCTGAAAGTAGCGGGGGTTCAGTGTTTTTCCCAGATAGACTTCCGCTACACCGCCACCATCAGAAGCCTCGGGACGGAAAACCCTAGGGGAATCGGCAATTTTCCAGAAAGAGTTCCGCAGCTCTGCCGCCACCACCGACGAATTTCGGGGGACAGGAGTCTTTGTTCCGGCACCCTGCTAGGACGGGGAAGTACCCCCGGAGCCATCTCCATTGATCTCCATCGCCGTCTCCGCCGTCTCCATCGACCTCACCGCCATCTCCATCAACCTTGCTGTCTCCTATGATGAGGAGGGAGTAGTTCTCCCCCGGGGCTGAGGGCTCTACCGGTAGCTATGTGGTTCACCTCTCTCTCCCATGATATGATCTTTATGTGAACGTGAGCTTTGTATCTAGTTGAATTGGTAGATGTTATTATTCAGATATTATGCTACTCCTATGCTTAATTATTATACTCTCCGGAGATACCTCGTATCATGGTGTAAAGGTGACTAGTGTGTGCATCATGTGTATCTTTTTGGTTAATGTCTCTATGAAATGTTGGTGTTTGTTGGAACCATCTAGTGCGTTCAAGGTGATAGTGTGGGACAATCTAGTTTGGGTACATACGGACTTTGAGGAGTGCTTCGTAGCCCTACGCATGATTAGTGTTCATTTTCCATTGGAGAATTGTTTTGAGTTGCATATGGATGATAGTATCTATTGGTTCAATTATGTTATATTTGTTGGGAGTGTGTCCACTAGTGAAAGTACGATCCCTAGGCCTTGTTTCCAAGCTTTGCACACCGTTTACATTCAGTTTTGTTACATGTTTGCTCGCAGCGATACTTATTTCATATTACAGTTACTACTTATAATCATCACTACCGCTTGTATTTCACTATCTCTTCGCCGAACTAGTGCACCTATACATCTGACAAGTGTATTGGGTGTGTTGGGGACACAAGAGACTTTCTGTATCGTAATTGCAGGGTTGCTTGAGAGGGATAGCTTTGACCTCTTTCTCCCTGAGTTCGATAAACCTTGGGTGATCCACTTAAGGGAAACTTGCTGCTGCTCTACAAACCTCTGCACTTGGAGGCCCAACACTGTCTACAAGAACAGACGCGTGCGTAGACATCAAGCTCTTTTCTGGCGCCGTTGCCGGGGAGGTAAGGTAAAAGGTACTTGCATCCTCCTATGTGAGTGCTCGGAGTTATTTCCTTTAGATTCTGCAATTATATCTTTTTATTTCTTGTTTTTATTTTCACTAGTTAGGCTTAATGGAAAGTAAAGAGTTCTTTAGTCTTTTTCCTGAGTTTATATTTGAAGAGAAAATTGAAAAACCTTTGGAGCTTGTTTCGCATAGCAATGTTATTAGTACGAATGCTTTGAATCCCGTTATTGCTAATGCTATGGAAAAGTCTAAGCTTGGGGAAGCTGGTTTTGTTAAGCATGATATTTTTAGTTCCCCAGCTTTAGTGGAGAAAGTTTGCTCTGATGATATTTTATCTCCCATATGTGATGTTTCTAATGATGCTTGTGCTCCTCATCCTTTTAAAATACCTATGAAAATTATTGATCGTGCTATGAATAATTGCTATTTAGGAGATGGAACTGTCCATCCCGGTGATCATTTGCTCTTTATACATGAATTATGCGAGTTGTTCTAGTGTGCAGGTATTTCAATGAACCAAGTTAAGAGGAAGCTATTTTCTTTGTCACTGAAGGGCAGAGCTGCGGAATGGTATAAAGCACTGAAGGATGGCCGACCGGTTGAGTGGGAGGAAATTATACCTCTCTTTTATTCTAAATTCTATCCTTCTAGTGAGGTTTATGAAGATAGAAATTACATTTATAATTTCCATCCGCATGAGGGAGAAAGCATTGCCCAAGCATGGGGAAGATTGAAGTTACTAATGCATAAATGTCCTATTCATGATCTTCCCCATAATATTATTATTAATAATTTTTATGCAAGGCTTTTAGGATATTACAAGGACTATCTAGATGCATGCTTTGATGGGTCTTTCACAAGCAAGGATGTTGACACCAAGTGGGATCTGCTTGAAACAATTCAAAACAATATTGAAGGTTGGGATAGCGATAAAGGTAAAGGATCAGGTATGAATTACGAGTTTGATTGCATTAAGTCTTTCGCTGAAACTGCTGATTTTCAAGAGCTTAGTGCTAAATATGGTCTTGACCCTCAAATCATGATTGATTGCTTTAAAGCCTTTGCTTCCCATATGAATGTTCCTAAAGGAAATGGGGACGTGTATCATGAACCTTTTAAGGACACTTGCATAGAAAGTGATATTGTTATTGATGATTGCAATAAACATGCTCAAACTTCTAAAAGTCCTATTTCTTATCAGCATGTTAATTTTTGTGGAATACATAGACCTTATGAACAGAGTCACAACAAGGAAGATTATTGCATCACCCACGGGAATGAAGAAACCAATACGTGGCTCAGGGATCTAGACGAGCTTGGTGAAAAGGTTTGTGAACTTTATCCTTTTATTTGTGAATTTTGCGGTAAAATGGGTCACTTTAATTTTCAATGCCCAATTAATCGAACGAGTACCGCAGATTTGTATTGTGATGATAAGATTACGCTCAATCAGTATGATGAGCTTACTTTGTTTTTGAATTGTGAAGAGATATCTAGAAAGATTTCTTTGGTTGATATGAGAGATGTTGATATTAATAGCATCCTTCGTAGTTGTCGTCTCTATTGTGCTAAAGATTGCCTCGCAAATACTTACTTACAAGATCTTATAAAACATGATGTTTTGCCAAGCTATGACAGGACTAATAGATGTTTCGGTATTATTAATAGAGAGGAGGAATCCTCCAAAGTTTCTTCTGTTGTTTCTGTCAGCAAACTAGATTATGTGGAGAAGATGCCTTTCCCTCCTAAAGGATATGTGGAGAAGATGCCCTTCAAGTCTCTCCCTCCTAAAGGAGAGAGTAAGAAGAGTATGAAGAAGAAGAAGAAGAGGAGTAAGAGGTGAGAGGACACGGTATCTTCCCCTAAGCGTTATGATCCTGCTATAGATTATGATAATTCTGATTGGGATGATGTTCTCATGCCTGTTACCTATGTTATTGATCATGATTGGGAAAAGCACTCTACTTTTGATATTGAAAATCTTTTTGGTACAAATTCTAAGGTTAATAATTGTTGTACCATTAGTACTATCCATGTTCCTTCTTATGATGATATGTTTGATGAATATGCTTTGCGAAATAGCTGTTCTCTAGCTTGTGATGATACTAAACCTCTAGTTTATGATGGTTATGATGATGGGTATAATATTTTCAGTTCACCTACTTTTGAGGAGAAAATTAGTTATGATTACAATATGTCTCCTGTTTTTGATGATTATGGTGATGAGAATAATTATTCTGTTGAATCTGCTCCTACTACTATTGTTCATGTGGGGAGTATTAATTCTTTTATGCATGTGGCTCATGATAGGGATGCTTTATGTGATAGTTATATTGTTAGTTCTATTCATGATGCTACTGAAAGTTATTATGAGAGAGGGAAACATGGTTTGATGGATCTCAACAATATTGAGTTTCCCCTCTTTATGTTGCAATTCTTGAAGTTATACTTGTTTTGCCTTCCTATGCTTTTTGCTTTGCACTTTCATGACTTGTCTCTTTACAAGACTATTTTTCATACGAAGTGGTTTAGATTTAAATGTGTTTCATATTTGCTTTTTGATGCTCTCTTTTGCTTCAAGTTCTTATATAGCGCCTTTGCCTTAAGCTCTTTTATGGCGCCTACATGAGCATCTTTGCAAATTACTGCGCCAAGCTCAAAGGCGTTAAAGAAAAGCACTCTTAGGAGATAACCCATTGTTTATTTTCAGTTATTTTTCTTTTATTTGAGTCTTGGAAGTTATTACTACTATAATAACCTCTCCTTATCCTTTTTATTTTGTTTTTGTGCCAAGAGAAGCCTCTAATTTGAGCGATGTAAGATTTGGGGATGTTGCTGTCCTGAAACTGTTTTCGGTGCTGCACCATAAAAATTCGTGAAAATTCTCTGTATATCTTTTGGACCTGCGATTTCTTGTGCATATGCCCCAGGTTATATCTAAACTTTCATTAGATGAACACTTTTTGATTTGAGCAACAGAAAACCCCTCATAAATTCGACCTTTGTCAGCTGTTCTGTTTTGACAGATTTCTGCCAATATTTGTGTTTGCCGCTTTATCGCTTTCTTTTTTAGTTCTTTTGATCATGGAACTTTTGGGGAAGTTGCTACAGTAGTTTATGCTTAATATTTGGTGGTTTTAGGTTGAAACCTAAAGTGAAAAGGGTTGATTCAATATTATGCTTGCACTAATGTTGCTAATAGATTTGTGTTTAGTTTTGTATGAAGGAAGTTTTCAAGTGTAGGGATTGGAGAATGATGAGATGAGTTGAAGAATGGACAAAAGCTCAAGCTTGGGGATGCCCATGTCACACCAAGAAATATCCAAGAAGTACAAGCGTCAAAGCTTGGGGATGCCCCCGAGGCACCCCCTTCTTCATCGGCAAAAATCAGGTCACCTTTCAACACACTATATTTTTATTGCTTCATGTATTATGTGTTTTTCTTGGAGCATTAGTTGTTTTTCCTTTCAGTTTTCCTTTTGTTTTGTTTGCTGCAATAAACGGTTTGATCACATCATGTTGTTTTGGAGGGAGATGAGCTCCATTTTTCATTTGCCAAGAACACTCCGTTTTTCACTCTTATCGTTTCAACGAGTGTTCTCTTTTTCTGCTACTGCGTTTAGCTTGCATTTTTCGCCTTGATTTTTGTTCAAATCTTGTTTTATCTTTGCATCAAGGTGTATTTGGACCTCTATATGTTGGTTTTCATCAAAAGAGTTGGTTATAAAAAGTTTGAATGGTGTTGGAAAAGAGAAAAAGCTTTATGTAAAAAAAAGTGGTACAAGAAGGAGCTTGTGTAGACTGCGGCCTAGGCTTTTGCATGTCGTGCTTGATGTCTTTTTGATAGTATGCTTAGTGGTTTTGCTGTAGCATGACTTGTCTCAAATGACTGAGATTGCTTAATGAGCCTTTGAAAAAATCATGCGTTGTTTTTATTATATGGACGCATTTATTTGGTTTTCTCCTTTGATGCTTTATTTGGGTTGACTTGGCGCATGCTTACACCATGTTGACTACAAAAATAAGTCACCTATATCCTCTACGATCATTTAGTTTTTGACTTTTGATGCCATCTTATGCTTCTTTTAATGTTGCTTTGTCGCTTTGCATGATTATGGCCATTATTGCTCTCTTAGTTGGTCGCTCCTAGTATTTTGCTAGCCCTCATTTTGTACTGAGTATGAGCTCTACTCGTGCACCCAACTCCCAAAAACCAAGTTTGCCATTGTGTCCACTATAAATTCCTATGCATGGTATTTGCAAGCCATTCCAAGTAAATTTTCATGTGCTACCTTTCAAAATACTTCTCATTTTGTGACACTGTTTTCAGCTCATGGGGACGTAGTGGTCGGATTTGCTATCTTCCATATTGTCTTATTCCAAAAAGAAAAAAAGAAAGAAAAAAGGCACTCCTCTATGGTATGTGAATGTTGGTGGGCACCCGATGGAATCGGTTAGCCATGGTTAGAGAAAGGAAAAAAGGTGGGGAGGAGTGCCAAGCTTTATAAAAGAGCACAAAAGTGCCAATCTCTCTCTCAAAAACTTGCTTCATTTTTGTATGGAAGATAGTAAGAACCCCATTGCCAGTCGTTGACAAAGACAACGACCTCTCAAAACCATTTTTTATCTCCCTGTTTTACAAATGAAAAGCTCTAGCACATGTTTAATCACTGCTTCCCTCTGCGAAGGGCCTTTCTTTTACTTTTATGTTGAGTCTCCACCTTCTACCTTTATGCACCGTCTAAGAGAGCATAGTTGTCATTCTGAGTATAATGTGCATTGTCCCAAAGTTTTCATTGATTGATTCATGATCATGGTTTCACTTGTTCTTAAATTATTTGTATCTAGTCGCCCTCTTAAACTTGAAGGTGTCCTATGCATTTATGTTTTGCTCTCCATGAGGGACAAGCTGAAAACCATTTACTATGTTTTTCCATATGATTTGAACACACGTTTGACTTTCATTGTTTCATTATTCATGTTCTTTTGTTTGTGTTTCTTTTCATGTTATAACATGGTTGCTAAGTTTCTATTATCAAGATTATGTCTTTCATGCCCATGTTTTAAGTTCTTTGATCTCAGCACTCAATGCTTTACCTATATGATCAAGATTGTGATGGTGCATGTCACCTCAAAAATTATTTCTTTTGTTATCACTTACCTACTCGAGGACGAGCAGGAGTTAAGCTTGGGGATGCTGATACGTCTCAAACGTATCTATAATTTTTTATGCTCCATGCTTGTTTTTACACCATTTGCCTTGTGTTTCGTTACACTTCGTGGCATTTTTATGCGATTTCTGGAACTAACCTATTGACAAGATGCCACAGTGCCAGTTCCCTGTTTTCTGCAGTTTTTGTGTTTTAGAAAAGCTACACAGGAAATATTCTCGGAATTGGATGAAACAAGTTCCAGAAGTCTTATTTTTCCCGAAAGGGTAATGAAGACCGAAAGAGAGATGGAGGGGGGCCAGAGGCCGCCCACACAATAGGGGGGCGTGGCCCAGCCCCTGGCCGTGCCCACCCATTGTGAGGGCGCCCTGGCAGCCCCCTGATGATGCCCCTTCGCCTATATAAGGCCTCAGGACGGAAAACCCTAGGGGAATCGGCAATTTTCCAGAAAGAGTTCCGCAGCTCTGCCGCCACCGCCGACGAATTTTGGGGGACAAAAGTCTCTGTTCCGGCACCCTGCCGGGATGGGGAAGTGCCCCCGGAGCCATCTCCATTGATCTCCATTGCCGTCTCCGCCGTCTCCATCGACCTCACCGCCATCTCCATCAACCTTGCTATCTCCTATGATGAGGAGGGAGTAGTTCTCCCCCGGGGCTGAGGGCTCTACCGGTAGCTATGTGGTTCACCTCTCTCTCCCATGATGTGATCTTTATGTGATCATGAGCTTTGTATCTAGTTGAATTGGTAGATGTTATTATTCAGATATTATGCTACTCCTATTCTTAATTATTATACTCTCCGGAGATACCTCGTATCATGGTGTAAAGGTGACTAGTGTGTGCATCATGTGTATCTTTTTGGTTAATGTCTCTATGAAATGTTGGTGTTTGTTGGAACCATCTAGTGCGTTCAAGGTGATAGTGTGGGACAATCTAGTTTGGGTACATACGGACTTTGAGGAGTGCTTCGTAGCCCTACGCATGATTAGTGTTCGTTTTCCATTGGAGAATTGTTTTGAGTTGCATATGGATGATAGTATCTATTGGTTCAATTATGTTATATTTGTTGGGAGTGTGTCCACTAGTGAAAGTACGATCCCTAGGCCTTGTTTCCAAGCTTTGCACACCGTTTACATTCAGTTTTGTTACATGTTTGCTCGCAGTGATACTTATTTCATATTACAGTTACTACTTACTAGTCAGCAACCCATGCACCTGCACGGGCTAGTTAATTGTCAAAAGATATCATGTATTCCATTATTGAATGATAAATATTTTTGAGTATGATATTCTTTCATGAATGGTTTTTCTATAAACCTACATGCATTAGTAAAGAGAAATTATTTCCACACAAATTTTTATATATTTGTCTGGCCCTTTATTTAGAAATGCATCTTTGACATACTTTGAAATGTCAAAAAAATCTAAATAAAAAATTTGCATGTACATCTTCACTTGCTACGTGCGCACCAAGTCTTTCCATGAAAAATTGACTGATCATTTGGGTTAGGTAGTGATGTTTTGTCTTTTTATGTTGACCACAATTCAGTTTGTTGCAAAACTGTATAAATGCACATAGATTATCGAGATATACATGTGGAATTTTTCTTGGAATTTTTTAACAATTAGAAATATTTTTTTTGGGTGAATAGAACATATGCACCCGGGAGCCAAATTGAATTTTGGTCATTATATCTATATATATTCTGTTTATTTCTTTGAAGTGGCATGCCACACGGTTGATCAGCTATCTAATAGTTGTGTTACGAAACCTCTGTTTTCATGCCTTGAGTTTCTTGTTAATGTTGATTATTATTTTTCATTTTTTGGTACTTTGCCTTTATTAATGTTTGGAAGATATGAAAGAATTTTTGTAAATCGTTTATAGTTATTATTTTAATATTTTATAGTTATCATTTATTTTTTGGGGTATGGCTTTACAGATTTCAACATTGTTGAAATATAAAAGATATAATCAGACATGGTAGCGCGAGGTGGCTTTATTTGATTTCTATTTTTACAGGACAACTCCTTTATCCAAAACGTCTATATATATGACAAATATATTACATACACTATTTGTAGTAATCGATCCATGCATAAATCTCCAATAACCCCATGTATCATTGACTCATGCATGCATGTAAAGACAGGGCAAAATATACGTGATTGCTAAGAAACGTTGGAGATATCATGCATGGAAGCTCCTTAAAAGCATAAATAGAGAAAGCGACCTAATTTTTGCTGGAACTTACCAGATGCAGGTGGCTTGCATGTGTCTGATCATTATGTTTCTGCTGGAACTTGCATGGATTCATTGGCACTCTATGTAGTTCTGCTTCTTCGCGTCCCGCTTTCCTGTCTTGCACAGATCATCCCTTGAAGTGCTAATTTATGCCGCCTGTAGCCATTGACGTATACCGACCACATACATAGAAAAAGTGCTCTATGCTTGGGCAGATGCCACAGTTCTCCATCGCGCCCAGTCTATTTCGACCCTAGGACATCCCCGGCCGGCGTCGGGGTGTCACTGTGTCCTGCGCCGCCGTGTGCACGTCGTCATGATCTGTTTCTAACCTAAACAAATATTAAAGTGACGATGCATCTGGAGTTTCTTTGGATAGAGCCAAACTACGTCTCCATCACAAATCGTATGGTTGCAGGACTCTGGAATGGGATATCTAGACCATCAATTTTAGATTCGCGAGACTCTAGGCATATATGTTTTTACGTTCCCTCCATTAGATCTTAACCGTACAATTTATATCCTTTGGTTATTTTTATTCCCTTTCTTAGAATTAACGTGGAGCCTCAAACGGTGCCTCCAATTAGTAAATATAAGATAATCATCACTACCGCTTGTATTTCACTATCTCTTCGCCGAACTAGTGCACATATACATCTGACAAGTGTATTGGGTGTGTTGGGGACACAAGAGACTTTCTGTATCGTAATTGCAGGGTTGCTTGAGAGGGATAGCTTTGACCTCTTCCTCCCTGAGTTCGATAAACCTTGGGTGATCCACTTAAGGGAAACTTGTTGCTGCTCTACAAACCTCTGCACTCGGAGGCCCAACACTGTCTATAAGAACAGACGCGTGCGTAGACATCATTCGCTGCAATCCATTCATCATGGGTAAGCCTCGTGATGGAAAAGTTCCTATATTGCCATCCACTACAAGAAGAGGTACGACTCTGAACACCTCTGTTGCTCTTGATTCACCCTCTGTTATGAGTAAGTTGCTTACACCACCACATGCACACGCTACTGCTACTTCTTCTGCTGAGTTTGAAAATGCTACTGATAATTTAGATGATGCTTCTACTGTGCTTGATGAGAGTGGTTCGTTAGGTTCCTTTTTAGATGCTACAATTGCTAGGACTAAGCAATTGGGGAACACTACTGTTACACCTGTTAGTTCACCTGAGTCTAGGGAATGCCCTAGTGATGATCTTGATGACACTTATATTGAGCTGGATGATGATTTTATTGCTGAATCTCATGCCACTCGTGATGCTAATGCTGTTAAGGAACTTCTAGCGAGACGTGCTGTTAGATATAAATTATCTCCTGATGCTAAGTTTGCTGCTTCTCCCATAAATATTAGAGATAAGGATTATGATTTCTCTTTAGATTTATCTTACATATCTATTGTTGAGAAAGACCCTTTTTGTGGTACTGAAAGTGAAAGTGCTATGGGACATATGAATGAGCTTTCTACTTTGAGTAATTTGTTTTCTGATGATCTTAAGCTTCGCACTTACTTTGTTGCTAAGATTTTCCCTTTTTCATTGAAAGGTGCAGCTAAAACTTGGTTTAATAATTTGTCTCCTGGATCTATTGATAGTCCTATTGCTTTGGTTAATGCTTTCTTTCAGAAATATTTTCCCGCTAGTGCTCAACATGCTGCTGTGCAAAAAATCTTTGACTTTGAACAGGGAAAAGGAGAGATATTGCTTGAATCTTGGGCAAGGTTTTGCTCTTTAATTAGAGCATTGCCTAAGGAGCCATTGCCTAAAAATGAACTCCTTAATATATTTTATAATGGACTAACTGATGAATCTAAGACATATCTGGACAGTTGTGCTGGTTGTGTTTTCAGGGAAAGAACTCTGGCCGAAGCTGAAGAACTAATGGCTAAAATAAGCCGGAATCATGATGATTGGACTATGGCTGAGTCAACACCAACACCAACACCAGAGCCAATACCGAAGAAGAGAGGAATGATTGAATTAAATGATGAAGTTATGAGGGAAGCCAAGAAATCTCTTAAGGAGAAAGGTATTAAATCCGAAGATGTGAAGAATTTACCTCCTATAGAAGAATTATGTAAGCCAATCCCTCACTCATCCACTATTGAGGTACACTCTCTCCAACACTTTGATGATAGAGATATTCCTTACTCTAAACCTCCTGATCAATGCTTAGATGAGTTTGATAATTTTATTGTTAAGCAAGATAATTTGTTGGAAAATTCTAGAGCTATTAACAAGTTGCAGGATACTATGGAGAGAACCTCCAATGATGTGAAGATGCTTGTTAAACATTTTCAAATGGTTCAGACTCAAATTGATTAGCTTACCAAGGTGCAAAAAGATTTGCTAGTTAATGCTTCAAGAGAAAAACAAGCGTATGAAATACGCACAAGAGGAGGTGCTACCACTCAAGACCCCTTATATCCTGAAGGAAATCCTAAGAGGATCGAGCAAGATTCTCAACGCACTTTAAGAGATGATATTTCTTCCAAGAAGAAGAAGCATAAAACAGTTGCAGAATCTTCTGAAATAGGTAAAGATCCTAACAGTGTTTCTATTTCTGATGCTGAAACTGAACCAGGTAATGCTTCCGATAAAGAAGAAGTTGAAGAGGAACCAGAAAAGCTTGCCAAGAATGCAAAGTACACTAAGGAAGACTTCATTGCCAACAAGCATGGTAATAAGAGAGAACCTTGGGTGCAGAAACCAATGCCTTTTCCTGGTAAGAAACATAAATCCAAGGAAGAAGAACACTACAATAGGTTTTGTGAATGGATGAGACCTTTATTTTTGCAAATTCCTTTGACTGATGCTATTAGAATGCCTCCTTATTCAAAGTATATGAAAGATATTGTTACTAACAAAAGGAAGATTCCTAATGAGGAAATTTCTACTTTACTTGCTAACAAGCTTGGGTGGCCCGCGCAATTGCGCGGCTAGATGAAACAAATCACATGTTACAAATGGAAATTTTGACTTAGTTCATTATTTTGGCTTGAAAGTCAAGCTCCCACAATTGATTATGAATCCTCACTTGTGGAGTTATTTTTCCTTCTATAGTAATATTTATTTACAAATATGGGTGACGTACTGTACATTAGCAATATTGACTACCTGCCTATTATGCTCCTTCTTGATCAATCATGAGAAATACCTGTAGTAGAATCATCTAAATAGTAATGTTAATGTGATAGCCAGGACATGAACCAAGATATATGAGATTGACTTTCATACATAGGGTAATTTGACAAATCTAATTGATGAGTTTATAGAAACAGGCTAGGGCCCTGGCCGATCCCGTCACCGCCTCTGTTATGATGTATCTATTGTTTTTATCAAACAAAAAAAAAGCAAGAAATAAGAGCTGCCAGACATCCAGCAGAATAACCAAAATTGCATGTCACGTATTCAACAACCATTATCCTAAAGGATCCAACACCTGCAAAAAAGATAATATGTAAGTAAAAGGCTATATTATTTTACATGGCTTGAGTTAGTAAGCTTTAGCTATTGTATCGAGAAAAGATAGCAAGCTGAAGTACCAGGAGATTTAGGTTCTCTCACCAAAAAAAAATTGGTAGTAGTTGCCATTCAGCGGTAAGGGACTTTTCTATATAACATATCAAGCAAACTATGACTGTTAGAAAATTTAATGGTATTTATTATTAGACTGATATTAAAGCTACATGTAATATTTACACTAAACAGCTCCATATACAACACTCACAAATTTTACATCCCAGCATAACAACAATATATATGTAGAAAACCGGTACAATAAATAATAAGTATTTGCCTCTATTTATTTATTTTTTGCAGGGAATTTATATTTCGTTGCATACAGAGAGAAATACATCCATGATTCATCCCTGCAGAAAACAAAAAGAAAATTAGTACATATTCTTTCCAATTATTCTAACAAACAGAGACCGTAATATGACAGTTTTTATGCACCAGTTTTGTATTTAAACTGATGGAATGTACCACTTACGTCGGAGTTCAAAAGCTATGTAAACATCCATGTTTTGGAGAGCAGTAAACCAGTCTGTTTCACGTAGGCTTCACTCCGCCATCTCTTCCAAGACTTCACCTTCAGCTTCCAGATTATTTCAGCTACAGATAAGGCACACTTAATGGTTAAAAACATTAGAGAATCACATCTTCTATAGTGCTTTCTTGCCGACACCATGATACCTTTGAGTAATAAGAAATTATCTTACCAAGATGCATTGCATTCTTCCTAGAAAGGGCGCGAGCCTACTCGTCTAGCCAGGGCACTCCCGAGGGCAACTCCATCGTATTCGTCCATTCACCATGCGTCAGTAAGTTTGCAGCGCAACTTTTAACTTCAGCCGTTGGATCAGTAAATCCTTTCAGCACCGGTTGCTTTTCCGAAACACTCAATGACAAGCCTACTCGTCTAGCCAGGGCACTCCCGAGGGCAACTCCATCGTATTCGTCCATTCACCATGCGTCAATAAGTTTGCAGCGCAACTTTTAACTTCAGCCGTTGGATCAGTAAATCCTTTCAGCACCGGTTGCTTTTCCGAAACACTCAATGACATCTGGGTCCAGGCGTGCGCGGGGCCACCGAGGAAAAGAAGAAATGCGCATCATCTACGTCGTCTACCTTTTCTATTCTGGTACAGACTCCCATGCCTTTTTCTTGCTTTTCATTCGACAGCCCTTGGCCACCGGCTGCTCTACCCGTTTCCCCTATCTCACGCTGATTCCGGTCCCCGCCGGTCAGTGGGCCCCGTTAGTCGGTGACATGGGTCGTTCGTCCAAACGTATCAGACTCCTGTCGTTTCCTGCCTCTCCTGATTTACCGCGACCAGACGACGTGCGGGGATGGGAGACACACTGTACGCATGACCGTTGTCAGCGTATACTTTACTCATTTCACAGTTTGAGTTTCGCAATGTGTCGCTGCTGCTGGTCCTATGCGAATATGGGGTCTGTTTGGCAGTGGGACGGGTGTTGTATTTAGGTGTGAGGCGTGAAACAATAAAGATGTCAGATCCAGAAGTGGTGGGAACGCATGGTGGAGGGATGTGGGCGTGGTGGTCCTATGGCTCTTATTCCTATCCTGTGCATTATTGGTCCGAGGCCTCAATTTTCTCCTCCAATCCCCATCCGCCTCTCCTCGCTACTCGCTGCTCGAGAAGGCGCCCGTGGAGCGGCGAGCGGACGGGACGACCTCGGCGGTTGGTGGTAGGAGGTGTTGCAGGAGGAGGGTGGCGGCGCGGAAGGTGAGCGGGCAGAGCCGGACGGGGACGGCCGCGGTGGTCGGCCGGAGGAGGCGCCGCAAGAGCACACACGGAGAAGGGCGGCGGCGCGCCAGTGGAATCCCCGGCGCCGACGTGTCGTGCGGCCACGAGAAGATCAAGATCTCCTTCGCCGATGGCGGTGGGGATAGGGACCGGCTACAAACCACATCAGGCGGCGGCGGAGCGGTGGTGCGGCAAGAGCTAACCCTAGCGCGACAGGCGGCTGTGCAGCCGGACTGTGGTCGATTGTGGTGGCCGCAGCTGGTGGATGACGACGTCAGCAGCAGCTCGTCGCCTCCTCCTCTCTCTCCCACCGACCATAGCACCATTCATCTATCCTGCGTTCTCTGCTTGTTTTTCTTCGCCGGCTGATGGAGAAAAGCAAGATGCTTCGTTCTCAGGTAGTTTTGACTATTGGAACCCGCTCCTCATTGTTTTCCTGGTGTGCTCTGTTTGTTTTGGCTCCTATTGATTGTTGCGTATTATTCTGCTCATTATTTTCGTTGTACACAGGTGTCGGTGATAGCTACATATATATAATTCACGTTGATTTGCTTAGCTGTGGTATATCTGGCAGCTGCAGCTAGCACCTTGGCAGTTAGTCCTCAATCAAGGTAATTTACCTCTCCCACATTTACATATCATGGATATATGTGGTGGTTGCTTTACTGAAGCAAGGAATTTTTGTATCTCCTGTTGATTTTTGCCAATTATTCAGACTATTTTCATTGTACCGAGGTGATTGTAAGAGCTGAATTTGTGTAGCTGTGGTATGTATGAGAGCTGCAGCTAGCAGCTAGCAGCCTGGCAATTAGTCCTCAATCAAAGATAATTTACTTCCCCCTATTTACATATCATTGATATATGTGGTGGTCGCTTTCCATTACTGAAGCGAAGATATTTTAGCAGTGTATATGTGATATTATGGTTGTGCCTCAGATGAGAGTTCAGATTAGTTATGTTGTAACAGTGTGTTATCCCAACCATTTAAGGAACAACTTGAGGATTTATTTTAGGAAAATATTTAGTTGAACTTGGAAAATTTCGTTGTATTCTAATAACCCATTGTCACAAGATGGTCTATAAATACTGATTGTCATAATCTTTGCATATGCAACTGTGATGAGATATTTAGGTTGTCGTGCTTACCATTCATGGATTACATTAAAGCAATGGTCTATAAAGTATGTGGCTGATTTTGTTGGAATTTTCATCTTAGTATTGTAAATGTAGAATATCAAAGTTGTGAACCTAAAGAGGACCAACCTGTGTTGCATACTTGATCTTTCTAAATATTATTTTATATTTACGAAGGAATCACATTATTTGCATACTTTGAATGTTCATAATACTCAACTTTTTTGGGGCATGGGCAGTGTGAACGCCCTTATTGATTCTGATCTGGACAATTATGCAACAACAACAGTTATCCTTGCGTTACCAGATAGTTTGTAGCGTCTGGCTTGTAGATATCTGTCATGGGTTCTATTACCTGTAGGAACTACTGATGTTATTTTCGTTTTCCATTTATTGGCTTTAACGGCATGGAACCGACTTTAGTCTAAATTGTTGTTGTTTGGTGCTAGATGCAGATACCTCACTGCCAAGTCAACTACTCTTGATATCAGAATTGCTGGCCTGTCGTCGAGGTGTGAAGTTGGAGTGGACAGGCTGGCACTGGAGCTGGACTATTCGGGAGCTGTGACGAAGCTGGTAAGAAAGGAGCTGGATGGTCTGTTCATAGACCTCTTGTGGACAACAACAAGTCAATGCTAAAGGGCCTTGGTAATTTTGTTGTCAACCACGTGTGACATTTGGGTAATGCAGTAGCTAGCGCATAGATTTGCCAAGGATGGCTATTATAATAAACTTTGTAAAAGCTGGGTTTTTGTTCCTCTTGGGTATGTACCGAACGCTTTGGCATCTGATTGTGCCGGTGAGTAATATAAATGCAGCTTTTGATCTAAGAAAATTTTGAGGTTCTTGATCTAGCTTCAGTGTCATTGAGATTGTAACATTCTTATAGGTTTATTGTATGATGCATGCTATTTGAGACGGGATTGTCATGACCTTGGAAGCCTGTAATTTTTATGTTTTTCTTAGTGCATATTTACTAACTTAGCTAGGGGAAGCATGCAACATTGTGGGCTGTCTTCTATCCTCTCTTTGCAAAACGGATTCAAGGTTGTGTTAGACCAACCACAGTGTGGCCAGCTTTTTTCAGGCTGGGCCCCAAAGCTACATGCCGATGCGGTTTCACACACTTCAGCAAAATAGACTAGCGACTCATATATGACAACTTTTTTCATTGAATTGACGCCACGTTGTGGCTGGTCTTATTTGTGCCTTTCTCCCCTTTTAAGAGCAAATAATAAACAATGTTCTTATTTTGTACCCCCTACATATCGGAATTCTCCATATATTCGGTTTTGTTGGGAAAATCCAATATATGGAGAATATTCGAGCACAAGGCCAATCACACATACCGAAGGACATCAAAACACTTTCAACCTTATGGCTGGAAAATTGTCTCGATTCCACCAACTGCTTACATTTGTGGTAGGTACATACACATTTAGTGGTACATTACTCATTCAAACAAACTAACCGGATTCGCATAGGCAGGGTATCCAAGCACATGCCCAATTAACTATGGGGTGCTAAGTGTGAAGCCACTACGTTTAAATTTTACTACCCGTTTTGAAATGTAAGCTTTTTTAAAAAGCTTATATTTTGAGACGGACATAATAATGTTAATACCTCACATTTCTAAGATCAATACATCTTAATAATGAACATATATATATGAATAAAAACTATGGCTTAATACTGTATTGCTTTTGCCGGTTGCGCCAGTGGCGCAACGGGTCATCTAGTAGTAAGTAAATATTCATGAAAAAAGAAGATTTTTAGTTTTCACCTTGGTGTGCTGTCCATCTGCTCGTTGCATTGATGCAGCGGTCTTACCATAGTCCACCGGTACCTCGATCTCGAATCCCTCCTTGCATGCATACAAACAATTCTCTACCAGCCCGTGGACGTACACTATACTGGCTCTGCAGGGTAACATGGATGGTGGTGGATGAATCTTAGCTGCAGCCATACTCATCGTCGAACTCGTAGTCTAATGACTGGCATCTGCATGTTTTGCGGCCATGCAGGTCCTGACCGGCGGCATTGATTGGTGTTTACGCGTGGAGATCAGCTGCTGTCGGATGTGCGGCCGCCTGGCTGGTATATGCACCGCGCCGCCGCGGAGAGGTACTCGGACCGTCGGACGACGACCACAAGTATTTCAAGGGAAAAAAGGGGAAACTAAGCTCCCGATGCGTATCTGGCGTAAAGGAAAAATCGAGACGCAAATTATCTCATGTAAAGAGAGTTTGCTTCGACTACGTTTCTCTTTCTTTTTTCTTTGACAACACGTTTTCTCTTTCCTCTTTAAACATAGCGGTTGTTTTAACGCATTGTGTTTCTTTTTGCGTTCAAAATCAAATCTGATCTAGGCCGTTCGGTTTGCTTCTTTGCGAGGTTAAATCTGGGCTGTTCATTGTTAGTTGTTTTAATAATATAATAGATTATTCTTTTGATGGTAAAGTTTCGGAGAAGCTTGGAGATCCAGGTATACCAACTATTCCTTGCTCCATTAAAAATAACTATGTTAGAACTGCTTTATGTGATTTGGGAGCCGGAGTTAGTGTCATGCTTTTTTCTCTTTATAAGAGACTTGATCTAGAAAAATTGGTATCAACTGATATATCTTTGCAAATGGCTGATAAGTCTACTACTATTCCTATTGGTATATGTGAAAATGTTCCTGTTCAAGTGGCTAACAGTTGTTTAATATTAACTGACTTTGTTGTGTTAGAAATGCCTGAAGATGATAATAGGGATTTCTATTCTCGTGCCCCTGGGTCGTTAGTTGTACTCAGTTTTCCCCAGCCGCTTAACTTTTCCTCAGTTTTCCCCTCGCTCTAGTTTGAAACCCCTCGCGGACGCTCGGACGGGAGGGTTGCCGTCTGGTCAGAGGCCTTGACCGTTACCGGTGACGGCTAGGGAGCCGCGGTGGTTGTGAATTGACCGATGCTTTTGAATGGTGCTGACGGGTAGGGTCAGGAGACACGTCGGAGCAGCCATCCATCTATCGCTGACGTGTGGGCCGTTTTATTTCCTGATTGTATACGCGGTGCTGCCAATGACAAATGGGGCCGCTCTATAGGGTTGCCGCAGCCAATGACCAGTGGGGTCGTGTATTTTTCAGGAAAAGACATATATTGCCGCTCTGTGGGGCCTCCGCAACCAATGACCAATGGGGCCGCTCTGTGGGGCTGCCGCAGCCAATGACCAGTGGGGTCGTCTATTTATTTAGAGAAAATCATATATTGCCGCTCCGTGGGGCCTCCGCAGCCAATGACCGCTGGGGTCGTCTATTTATTTAGAGAAAATCATATAGAGCCGCTCCGTGGGGCCGCCTCAGCCAATGACCGCTGGGGTCGCCCTTTTTTTTAAGCTAGACCCAGCAGGTGACTATTTTCGCTAGAGAGAAGCAACAAGTTCGCTAATTAATTTTTCTTAAGCTAGACCCAGCAGGTGACTATTTTCGCAGCTTAATCTAAAGTGAATCTTATGCTAAACATGGCTGGAACCTAGTGTTGTGTATCTCATTAGTCATTGGAGAACCGCTGACAGCTCGTTCCCCACCCTCGGACGGAGCAGCCATCGCCGGTGCCTCATCGCGCCGCCGGCTCTGTCCCCCGGCGGCATCGGACGGACTGCGGCGCTGCACGTCAACCACGGCTCCAGCACTTATTTCGTCCGCACGCATTGTACCCACCGCAGGAAAGTCCGCCGCAAGCAGATCCGCCGCCCACGACCACCGGGATTTGTTCCGCGCACCAATTGGTAGTATAGCTTGGCAAGACCTCCGCTTCCGCCTCCCCCACCCCCTAATCGATTCGGTTCCCGTAATTTATTGGAGTTTGCAGGTGCGAAATAGTCCTCAATGTCTGGTCGTAGCGGGTACACCGGCGAGGGTGGGGATTCGATCATGTCGTGGCCACGTTCTACTTCTCCTACCTCGTCGGAAGTGCAGGTATCTAGCTTCTGCTCTCTGTACTACTGTTGAATTTAAGTGCCGCCATGGCCTGTTGGAGTGATTTCAGTTGTTCTTGTTTCCATTATTGTTACAGTTCTCCAGGCAAGCCGATGATCCATGGTACATTGCATACCAAGATGAATCAACCCAGTGGTGTAGCCAGAGGATGGATTTGGAGGAGAAGGTGGCCAATTTAGGTGATGAATTGGCCCGTAAAAACCTGATGATATTCGAGCTGAAGCGTACTGTGGAGGAAGAAAAGAAGAATTCAGAGCTTATTCGCAAGGAGAAGTTGATACTTGAGACAGATCTTCCCGTATCTGATTACGTGGTAGAAAATCTAGAACATGAACTTCAAGTGATGGGAGAGGCGAAAAGTAGATTCATCTGGGCAGTTTTATTTGGTGTCATCCCTGTCCTAGCAGTTATGTGGTTGTGGTAGATGATTTAGATAGTATAGAATTGTTATTCAGTAGATGGCTCTAACCACTGTATTTTGGTGTGGCTCTAACCATTGTATTTTGGCGTACAATTTCCTAGTTGTGCTAAGTAATGCGCGCAATAATTTTAGCATGCATGAACATCTTATAAAAGTGAAGGGATCCCAAAAGTGAATTTGGATGAGTTCCAAAAGTGAAGGGATCCTAAAAGTGAAAGCATGTACCAGCCTCTCGGATCAAATACATATCAATCTTCCCAATCAAGTTGGGATAGAATTCAAATCATACATTCGGATGTACAGGGACACATCGAGAAAGTGGAGAAGCTTTTTTTGAGACGGAGGTAGTAGTTCGAACAATTTTATCCCAAATTGAAATTGAAAAATACAAATTTATCATAATTTATCCCAATTTGCGGCGTTGAACACGGCCGCGCTCCGATGGGCTAGAAGGGCCTGGACGACGGGCGGCTGAGGGGTGGTCATCTGCGCCATCCGCAAACTCGGACATGGAGGAGGGCTGGATCTGCGGCTTCGCAACCACTCTTGGCACCGCCGCCGTCTTGGTGGCTAGATCTGCGCCATCCGCAAACTCGGACATGGAGGAGGGCTGGATCTGCGCCGTCGCAGCGATGTTGTAGGCGATGGCTTCAGTCGTCTTGGCATCGATGACCACTGTCGACACGGCCGCCGTCTTGGTGTCCATCAGCAACAGATCTGAGGAGGGCAACGGAAGTGAGACATCGGCAGGCTCCGACATTGAAGGCTGGATCTGTGCCGTCGCAGCGATGTTGTAGGTCGAAGCGATGTTGTAGGCGATGGCTTCAAGACGATCGGTGAGCACTGTCGACACGGCCGCCGTCTTGGTGTCCATCAGCAACAGATCTGAGGAGGGCAACGGAAGTGAGACATCGGCAGGCTCCGACATTGAAGGCTGGATCTGCACCGTCGCAGTGATGTTGTAGGTCGCAGCGATGTTGTAGGCGATGGCTTCAAGACGATCGGTGAGCACTGTCGGCACGACCACCGTCTTGGTGTTCTTCATCATCAACAGATCTGAGAAGATAAACGAAAGTGAGACAGAGAGAGACATTTCAACTATTTCTGAGGGTTAGATCCTCACCGGCACTCTTAGATCCTCACCGGCACTCTTAGATCCACGCCGCCGCACGGTTAGATCCGCGCGGCCGCACGCTACAGTTCCGCGCGGCCGCACGCACGGTTAGATCCGTGCCGCCGCACGCACGGTTAGATCCGCACCGCCGCACGCACGCACGCACACACGCTGCAGATCCGCGCCGCCGCGACCGCCAGAGTAAGAGAGGAAGATGCGACTGCTAGGGTTGGTAGGTATGTGCTCTGCTCTTCTCTCCGTATGCGTCCATCGAGGTAGAGAGAGATATATAGGCCATCCGATCATAAATGATCCCACGGTGCAAGCGTACGTTGAGCTATCAACCAACCAAGATCCGTGTGACATACATCTTGACCAATCAGAGATCAGCCAGTGAGTACAAGTGAGGAAAACTGAGTAGAACTAAGAGGGGGAAAAGTGAGAAAATGTTTATCGGAAGGGCAAAACTGAGTAGGACTGAGTAAAACAAGTGGACCCGGAGGGGGAAACTGAGTAAAACTAAGTAAAACAGGGGCACCCAAATAATAAAGGGAGTAAGGGAAATTGTAGCTTTTGGCATAAAAATTGTTAGATTGTGTTATTTGAACAATATAGTACATTTTGGCCGACGTGATATTGTTTGCAATTCAAAGATACACAAATGTGACGAATTTGGACTCATTTGAACAAAGTTTGTAAGCATAGTGGGTATTTGGGAGGTGTGTTGAGTAGAAAGCCCTGCATCTTCATAGCTAGTAGCTCATGGACTAGAAAGTGGTTTTGGGAAAAACTTCATATCTCTATATTTCCTTTTTCATTATTATTTCTCTAGGTTGTAGGTAACATAACAAGACTCCATGGGAAGGTTCCACCATCTTTTGAATTATTTTGAATTAAACTAAACCCAAAACTATATTTTTTGAGTTTAGTCACTTAGAAAATGATAAATTTCCTTTTCCATTATTATTTCTCTAGGTTGTAGGTAACATAACAAGACTCCATGGGAAGGTTCCACCATGTTTTGAATTATTTTGATTTTTTTTTGAATTAAACTAAACCCAAAACTATATTTTTTGAGTTTAGTCACTTAGAAAATGATAAATGTGGCTTAAGCGATGAACTTATTCGAGGTGCATGACCATAGAAAACTTGCAATAACACATACATTCAAATTAATTGTTCAAAATAAAATCTTTCTCTTGCTCCTGGTGTGACTCGCTGGGTCCACCACCTTACTCCGGGTAACCCTACCAGGGATATTACCAGTGTCTACCTTCCTTTTGCCATCTTTCTTGTTCTTCTTCTTCTCTTCGGGTTGTGCCAAGACCGAGACAACCATATCATACGAAGCTTGTGCTCTTTCTTTTAATGCATTTTCTTCAAATGCTTCAAGCAGCTCTTGATCCATTGCTTCAATGGCCTCTCGATCCATCTGTTCCCTCTGCTCTCGATCCATCGGTTCAAGCAGGTCTCGATCCATCTGTTCCCTCTGCTCTCGATCCATCAGTTCAAGCAGCTCTTGATCCATTTGTTCAAGCAGCTCTCAATCCATCGGTTCAATCTGCTCTAGATCCATCGGTTCAAGCAGCTCATGATCCATTGCTTCAATCTCCTCATGTTGAATTGCTGCTTCATTCTCCTCTGCATTTGCTGCTCCCGCCTGATCTTCCATTCCAAAAGCTGGGTCAACTGGATTTTTACAAAGCCTAGCAATGTGTCCAGGGGTTCCACAACGTTTGCACTTATGTCGTCGAATTGGTGCACCACCCTCTGCACTAGCTCTGATCCTATTCTTCCTCGGCCTACCTGCCGGTCTAGTCAAAACTGGAGAGTACAGTTTGAAGCCTGGATCGACTGTCATCCATTGGTCTTTTCCCAACAAGGTAGGAACATTCATAGCATATGCAGCCCTAAATTTGGCAACAGAGAAATACTCTGACACATACTGATCAACTTCACCTTCTGCACCCGCTATAACACTCATGAAAAACAATGCGTGTATGCAGGGTATCCCACGGATCTGCCATCGCCTACAATGGCATGTCCTATCAACCAAACTCACTGGATACCTCCACTGCCTGTTTTTACTGTCAGTGTAGGTTACCTCAGCCTCCATTCCTTTTCTGATGCATTTCATCTTCAATTGTTTTGCCCTGGAATGCAAAGACTTAATCAAAGATGGGAGCATGAGATGGCAAACATATTTTGTGGCTGCAATTCTTTGACGCAGATCGATCTTTATCATGATCATCTGCCTAATCTTATCAAATATTTGCCACAGCATAAGCCCTTTCAATGACTTGACCTTTGCATTGAAACTCTCCGCAGGGTTACTTGTTACATAGTCTACCTTGCAAATTTCATTGAATTGGCTTCTTGACCACACCCTACCATGATGTTCATTCAAGTACTCCTTCACCCCAGGTTTTTGTTTATACAACACTTCCAAATGAAACAGATGCTTCCTAATGCTGCATGTGTATGCAGCTGGCCATAGGTTGTCAGTATAAACTTTACCCTTGAATTTCTTTGTAAAATTCTATACCAAGTGTCGCATACATTCCCTATGCTCCACTCCAGGGAATACTGGTTCTACTGCACTCTCCAAACCTTTGCAAGCGTCTGTGTGGATAGCAAGTCCTGGTGGATGACCTATAAGGTCACGCAAATTCTGCAGAAACCAAGTCCAACTTTCCTCTGACTCAACCTCCAAAACTCCATAAGCAACAGGGAACATCCAATTGTGTCCATCAACTGCAGTAGCCGCAACTAGCTGTCCTTTAAACCTGCCATGAAGAGCTGTTGCATCCACGGCCAAATAAGGCCTGCAACCGTCCAGAAAGCCTTTCCAGCAAGCTTTGAAACAAACAAAATCCCTTCTAAAACATTCCTTCTGCATTATCCTCCCGCTTTACAATTTGTAGGGAACTGTATGCTTGTCTATCGCTACAACACTGCCTGGACTAGCCATCTCCACTTCAGCTTTGAAAGTGTAAAGCAACTGAAAGCTTTCATTCCATGGACCATTGATCCTGTCAAGAGCCATTTCCTTTGCATAGAACATCCTCATGTAAGGTATTTTTATAGTAAACTTATCAGATATCAATTTTATGAGTGCTGTTGGACCAAGTGATGGAGTTTCTCTCAGCCAATCTATGATTGCATCTGCCAACCACCTAGTCTTCGCTAGCTTTGATTTCTCCTCTGGCGCTCCCGCTCGTGGTGGACAAGTATGGTCGATCGAGTTCTTCTTTATCTGAAACATAATTATAAGGGATGTCAGTAACAGTTAACAAATTTTACACTGTGATCTAATATTCACAACTGGTTGGCGTAGTACCTGAACCACGGTGCTTCTGAGCATTGTGGATGCATGCAGCCTCCACTTACACCTCTTGTATGGGCACTTAACTGTGAACCTACCTGGCTCACTTTTAATAACCTCATAATCATTCTTGGTGAGAATGCAATATGTAGTAATTGCATTACGGCAGTCCATCATCGTTTGAAATACAGTGCCTTCTGCAAGCTGAGGATCCTCCCTGTTCCACTCAATTGTTGGCAAGTCATCACCTTCGTAATCGGCTAAAACGAGGCTGTCATTGTTCTCATCCTTCTCTTCATCATCAGTGTCATCAAATCTGGCACCTTGTGCAATATCTTCCATGTATTGATCCTCCATTGCCTGCTTACTGCATCGATCTACCAATTCAGGAAACATAAACTCATCCTCATCATCTTGAGGAGACGGATCCTCAATCTCTGCATCGTCCTCCACATCGACCGCAGGAACGATCTGGCTACCACTACCACTAGCACTGGGGACAGATGGTGCTGCTGTGGACCTACAAGGAGCGGGGCGGCGCACACGATTAGCAGAGGTAGCAACACTAGAGAGACATGATGCCCGACCACCTGATGATGCCCCAACACCA
This sequence comes from Dactylis glomerata, assembly GCA_007115705.1. NCBI lineage: Eukaryota > Viridiplantae > Streptophyta > Magnoliopsida > Poales > Poaceae > Dactylis > Dactylis glomerata. The sequence goes on along the minus strand of QXEO01001278.1, from coordinate 1,361,975 downwards.
GATGATGCCTGGACCCTGTCCACATGGATTCGAATTTTACCGACACGGCAAGAATCATTTAAAGCAAAAAGAATTCCCAGATCGTCGTCGGAAATTAGTGGAACATATCTTCCCTCCATGCTGTTGAAATATTGGAAATCAACTGAATCACCAGCGCCCCAGGCGTACTGAGCACAGATCTTATCTTTTAAATCCCTCAACGAGATGGTAGTTGCAACCACCGCTGGGATGTAAAATCCGCTCACATTGCGTTCAGAATCACGCAAAAAGCTAGTATCCAGCCTAACCACCAGCCGAAAAGCCAGCGCTGGATCAATCCTATTCGAAAAGCAACGCAGTTAGTTGAGCAACAACGATTCGCGCTAAAAAACTGCCTACTGTTAATTCACATAGGCAGACGATGCTTACCCAGATGGAATCCATGCGTTAGATCCCTCCGATTCCCAATCTTCTCCGCCGTTGAGGGGCATAATCGGCACACCAGACGGATGTACAAACTCTACCGCGATAGGGGTAGATCTAGTGGAGGCGGAGCCCTCTCCGCCTCCTGGGGGTGGTGGTGAGGGCGGGGGCGGCTCGGGGGCGGATGACGCCATAAGGTAGGAGGGCAGGACGGCGTGGCGGCGGAGGGGCGGTGAGCTCTTCCAGTCTCGGGCGGAGGGGAAAGCTTTGGGTGAGTGACCGCCAGTCCGACGTGTCTCATTGGGTCAACAGTCAACACCATTCAAAAGCAATGGTCCATTCACAACCACCACGGCTCCCTAGCCGTCACCGGTAACGGTCTAAGGCCTCTGACCAGACGGCAACCCTCCCGTCCGAGCGTCTGCGAGGGGTTTCAAACTGGAGCGAGGGGAAAACTAAGGAAAAGTTAAGCGGCTAGGGAAAACTGAGTACAACTAACGACCCAGGGGCACGAGATTAGAAATCGCATGATAATATGTCTATTATTCTTGGGAGACCTTTTCTAAACACTGCAGGTGCGGTTATTAATTGCAATCAAGGAAAAGTAACTTTTAATGTCAATGACAAAGAGTACATGGTCTATTTTCCCAAGAAGATTGATAGAAAGAATGCTCTAAATTCAATCAAGAATATTGAGACCATCAGAGTTGGTCAAATTATTTGTTCAGAGCGAAAGCCCAAGGAAGAATATAAAATTGTCATGATAGGGACTATGCCTATCAAGGTCGAGGTAACATAAGCATATAGTGAAATGCAAAGTTTTGCCTCATATAAAATTGGTTTGGTAACAAGACTTGATCAACCTTGTTAACAAAGTGATTTTATATGAATGAAACTTTGTTTTCACCGCATTTACTTTACCTCACTTATATTTACTTGCACCATTTTTGTTTCCGCTATTTAGTTTCATATTATAATGTCTTAGAGCTGCTGTAAGGTTGAGTTGGATTTGCTTTCTATCTCTCCACCGTCGTTTTCCCGAGTTTTATTCTCTCATCATTTTTCTGAAAAATCCTCAAAAATAAAGTTTCTCGAAAAATTCCAGAAAAATCTTTTTAAATTTTTATGTCAAAAATGGGGCAAAGAGGCACCTGGGAGACCTCAGGGGGACCCACCACGCCACCTCACCACTAGGGGGCGCGGCCCAAGCCTGGTCGCGCCCACCTATGGTGAGGGGCCCCCCCGGCCTCTCACTTATCTCTTCATCCCCACTTCTTTCTCTCTCCCGAAAAATCATGACACCCCAGCTCAAACCCGTGTTCTTGCTTCTCCCCATCTCGATTTTTCGATTTCCTTGCTCAGCCCATCTTTGTTGCTGAAATTTGGAGCAATTATTCTCTGGTATGTGACTCCTCCGATTGTCCAAGTAGAATTTTGTTTAGTGGGATATTTCTTGAGTATTTAGCTCTATAGGTGACATGTGAAATGAGTTTGCATGCTTGTTCTATTGCTTAGAAATGTTATTTTGATGCATGTTAGCCCTCTAGTAACTCCCTATAGTACTTTCCTACATTTGTTTGTCTCAAAATCATTTATTATGAGGTTTGTTAAAAATTTCAGAAATGGAAGAGAATGCATACCAACTCCTTCAACATGAACTAGAAGTGCATGAGGTCATGAGAGTTCACCGTGAAGAGAGGGTCTTTTCCTCAATCTATCCATGCTCAGAGTTCATGAATGCCGCTGGAATCCTGCAGGATTTCCAAACTCTAGTCTCTAATGCAGGATTGGAACATTTTATTGATGATGAACCACCCCAATATGCTAAACTAACAATGTCTGTGGTGCAGGATTTCAGATTCAATTGGTCCACATCTAACCCCATGGTTCATTATAAAATTTACAATAAATCTGTGGACTTGCCCTTTGATGTTTTCTGTGCAGCCATTAGAGTACCACAGTGGGGATCACGCGAAAGGATGAAGGAACGGCCCAGGCCATTGATGGACCTATATGAGGAGATTTGTCAAGGAAGAAGCTTCATGGGAGATAATGGTAAAATTTGGAATATTCATTTTCCATCCATTCGATATTTTGCCTACTTTATTACCAAGTGTGTTCTTGCTAGGAAATTTGCAAATAAGTTATCCTCCTGTGATCTAGCTTTTATTGCTGCTGCTTTGAGACGTGATAGGACTTACAATTTGGGTGCTTTAATAGCTTTTCGTCTTGATGCTAACCATGAGAAAGGGGGAATCTGTGGAGGTCTTATAGCTTCGCGCTTATTAGCTTTGCATGGTGTAGTGCCTCATATTTTAGATCTGCAGTTCCCCGTTGAGAGACTTGATTTTAACTCTATGTTACATCATAAGTTTGTTTCTCCTCATGCCTGTTTGAGTAACTTGACGTTTGAGATAACCTTTTTCAAGAAATCTACTTGGAAGGTAGTGAAGACTGATCGATCAGTCCATTTGCCTGCACCTCTTTTGTTTAACCTTGATCGTAGGAATGGATGGTCTCTCACAGAGGATGAGCTCAACGAGTACATAGAGGAGCACCCGCCGCCCGTGCACGATGGGGAGGGGACCGAGGAGTCGGGCCAGCCCTCCAACATTGCGGAATTTCCATACCAGCAGCCTTATTATGATTATACACCATCTGCTTCATCTTCACAAGGGACAGGCTATGACTATGGCAATGATGACCCACCCGCATGGGGCATGTATCGGAGATGGGATTGATCTCCACTTAGGCCAAAAGCCTAAGCTTCGGGGGAGGTACGCCGACGATTCACTCATCTACATATCATATTTTGTCGGTACTTTGTATATCCATGTTTCGCTTTCTTTGTTATTTTTGTTCTTATTTCTACTTTCCAAAACACAAAAGGACCAAAAATATTTCCATTGTTTCTCTTTGTTTGTCTTTTTAGTTTCTAGCTTTGGTTTGCTTTACTTGCTATTTTCGGTTTGATATTTGAAAAATCCAAAAAATATTTTGCTTTGTTTCCTATTTCCTTATGTTCTTGTTTCAAAAATCGAAAACCCAAATATATTTGTTGTTCTTCTTCGGTTTTGTAAAGTTTGTTGCAGAGTTCGGTCTTCGGTGACTCCATTGGAGCTTGGTATTCACTTCATATTATTCAAGCCACACAAGTGAAAGGCAATAATGATGACATATGACAATCCAAGATGTGGTAAGAGGCAGGTATGAACTCTATCTGTTTTCATTTTTGTACATATACTCATCTATGTGGACATGCTTAGTCGGTTCATGTAAGGTATATGTTATCTAATGGATGCTTTGTAGTTCTTGCTTTCATATGATTAGTTCCAATTTACTAATAGTTCGTAGCATGTCATGTAGACGCTTGCTTGCATTGTTTTATTCATAATATGGTATGATATTGTGGTATCCTCCTCTGAAAGTTTCATTTGAATCGACTTGGCACATGCTCAAGCATGCATATGACTGAACAAAAATTCAATTAAGCCTCGATGATTTACTTTGCCTCAGAGTTCTTGTATCATTTTTATGTCTATATTAATTTTGTTTTGTCGCAAGCATGATTATGACAGCTATTGCTCTCTCGATTGTCGCTTCCCAGTCTTTTGCTAGCCTTCACTTGTACTGAGAGGGGATACTTCTCGTGCATCCAACTCCTAAAAACCAAGTAATCCCAAAAGAGCCCACTATAAATTCCTATGCATGGTATTTGCAAGCCATTCCAAGTAAATTTTCATGTGCTACCTTTCAAAACTTTCAACTACTTCTCAGTTTGTGCCACTGTTTTTAGCTCATGGGGACATAGTGGTCGGAATTGCTATCTTCCATATTAAATTGAGTACCCCTCGACTAGACAGCTTTATCTGCTCATCATATTTTGCAAGGGAGCTGGTCAGACCACTGTAATCTAATCTAAAAAAAGAAAAGAAAAAGAGCACTCCTCCATGGTATGTGAAAGTTGGTGGGCACCCGATGGAATCGATTAGCCATGGTTTGAGAAAGGAAAAAAGGTGGGGAGGAGTGCCAAAGCTTTATAAAAGAGCACCAATGTGCCAAATTTTCAAAGAACTCAGAACCGCTCTCACTTGTTTAGTATGGAAGATAGCAAGTCCCCATTGCCAGTCGTTGACATGAAACAACCACCTCTCAAAATAATTTTTTTATCTCTATTTTACAAATGAAAAGCTCTAGCACATGTTAAATCACTGCTTCCCTCTGCGAAGGGCCTTTCTTTTATTTTTATGTTGAGTCTTCATCTTGTAACTTTAAGCACCTTCTTGAGAGCATAGCTGTTATTCTTAGTGTAATGTGCTTGTCCCAGAACACGGTTAATTGTGGTATAACTTTGATGTTTGTATCTTTGATATTTTTACTTCTAGTCTTCCTTTGAACTTCGGAGGTGCCTCAGGATTTATGTTTTGCTCCACAAATAAAGGCAAGCGGGATACCACTCTTCCATATCATTTATGAACAATACAATCTTATAGCTTCTTATGTTCATGTTGCTTGTTATTAGTGCATTGGCACTCTTTCATAGCTTGCTTGACTATGAGGTAATATTAGTTGCATATTTCTTATTATGAATTGCCTGAGTACTTGATCATATAGTTAGAATATGTATATCTTATGAAGCAAATGTGTTCGTGAAAGTTTCTTTTATCGCTCTCAGTTATTAACTGAATTGCTTGAGGACAAGCAAATAGCTAAGCTTGGGGGGAGTTGATACGTCCAAAATGTATCTACTTTCCCGAACACTTTTGCTATTGTTTCTTCTCTAATTTGTGTGTTTTGAATACAACTAACATGAACTAATGCTGTTTTCAGCAGAATTGCCCTGGTGTCTTGTTTTTGTGCAGAAATCCGACTTTCAGGAAAAATCCCGGAAAATATTGCAAAAATCCTATTTTACCAGAAGACCCATGGAGCCAGAAGAGGAGATGAAGAGAGGCAGGGAGCTGGGCTCACCACCAGGGGCGCGGCCCAGGCCTGGCCGCGCCCACCTGTGGTGAGGCCAGCTCGGCCATCGCCTCGACCCCTCCTTCCGCCTACATATACCCTCTGACCTAAAAGGAGCGGGGGTTCAGCGTTTTTCCCAGATAGACTTCCGCTGCGCCGCCACCATCAGAAACCGCGATTTGGAACTAGAAACTCCGTTCTGGCACCCTGCCGGGACGGGGATTTGGAGGAGATCTTCATCACCATCATCATCGACGTCTCTCCATCAACCATCCATGACTCCCCCATCCATTTGTGAGTAATTCCCGCTGTAGGCGAAGGGGATGGTAGGGATTGGATGAGATCATTCATGTAATTTACTATGAGATTGTTAGGGCATAGTGCCTAGTATATACTGTTAGTGCTTATGACATTGTTGCAACTTGTTGTGCTTAATGCTTGTCAGTTTGGGCCTGAGTGCCATGATCTCAGATCTGAACTTGTTATTGTTTTACGATGATACTTGTTATTTATGATCTTACCTACAAGTTGTTTACACATATCATTGTCCGGAACCCGAGGCCCCAAAGTGACAGAAATTGGTATAACCGGAGGGGATGGCTATGATGTGAGGATCACATGTGTTCACCGAGTGTTAATGCTTTGCTCCGGTACTTTATTAAAAGGACTACCTTAATTACCAGTAGTTTCCCTTGAGGCCCTGCTGCAACAGGCTGGTAGGACAAAAGATGTTGTGCAAGTTTCTCATTGCGAGCACGTACGACTATATACGGAACACATGCCTATGATTATTTAGTACTAGGATGCTTTATCATTATTTATCTGCAATTGCCCTTGTCTCACTGATTTCATGAATTATCTTATCCATGCAACGCTCGTACATCTATCCCTATGGCTACAGTCTTTAATCCTACTGTTACTATTGCTACTATTACTGCTTTTATTTTACTATTGTTGTTGCTATTTTGCTACTATCACCACTATAAAACTGTTGCTACTGATAAACCGCTGCGAGCAAGTCTGTTTCCAGGTGCAGCTGAATTGACAACTCATCTGTTAAGGCTTATAAATATTCTTTGGCTCCCCTTGTGTCGAATCAATAAATTTGGGTTTTACTTCCCTCGAAGACTATTGCGATCCCCTATACTTGTGTGTCATCAGACCTCGCTTTTCCACTGACGCACCGATATTCAGCTGCGATCCACCTGCATCGGCCATGGAGATAAGGGCTAGGAGGAAAAACCCTGGATGAGGTGAGGAAGAGGAAGATGATGCGGCGGAGGAAGATAGCAATGAAAGAATTAGGGTTTTTACCCTCGCCAAACATACTTTATTTATAAGTACACCTTAATGGGCCTCTAAAGAGACAAGATCCAAAGTACATCTATGGGCTTTTATATTCTGCCCAGAGTAGACGATAAGGAAGAAAACAGCGTATTAAAAGCAAAGATACGTGTAAAAGGTGAAAAAGTATACATCAAAGGAGCACAACGCACCTCGTCATGGACTCGGGGGCTCAAGGCATGAGAAGAGAAGAGACGAATAATAAAGCACGAATCGTGCCGAAAAATATTACAAAAGACAATATGTTAGGCAAACATGTTTATATTTTTGAGCCTATACCCAAATTTTTTTGGCTACAGCCTCGGGGGCTACTCCCATCGGGAGCGCTGGTCACGCACCCGATAAAAAGAAGTGGACAGAAAAAAGACGAAGAGATTGGAGCCTGTGATCGGTTACAAATACCCGCCCATAGCCTCAGGGGCTACTTACATCAGGAGCACTGGTGGTGCACCCAATGATAAAGACCAACTGGTACAGGCGCAATCGACTACCTTTCATCGACAACGAACTTTGACTTCATTGTCGACAAAATAAAGATCGATTACTCCCATCAGGAGTTATTTATGAGAGTCTAAAAAATAAAAAGAACAAACTCGAATATTTTGCACATTCTAATAGTCAAACAAGGCCTGCGACATATGATTCTCGAGTTGCGTCATCGCGACAAAATTCGAATGCCATGATTGAAATATATCATGAAGGTAAGACCCCAGGATCCGTGCTGTGTGGCCTGGTATACAAACATGAATGCGCTCTGCTAGTACTTATCCGTGTCAACGACGCAAAGAAAATCCCGGTGGACGCACTGGGTACCCTGAGACCCACTGGGACTCGTTCTTTGTAAGTCCTAAATACGGCAAAAGAATGGGTTTGACGAATTTCCCGGATTCAAGTCCAAGGGGATTGAATTTGAAGTAGGTGACAAGTGTCTGTTCCGGCAGTTAAGTGACCTGTTGATCCGTCAGAGTTGTCAGGCTTGTTCATCAAAACCCCTTGCGAAATAAATATAATGAAAATTATTCGTGTTTGAATACAGGAAGAATAAGAAGTTGAAAGATTGACCAGAGTCGAAGATTCAAAGATTTGAAGATTTGAGATTCAACCCGAATCTACAATTCTGGTAGAATCTCGGGGGCTACTGACAAGGGTATAGATAACAGAGCCCATTAGTTGAGTACCCCTAAGGCCCGTTAAGCTAGGCCCAATTGTAATGATAGTCGAAATACGAGTTCATGTCGTATATCGATATTGTAATCTGTGTCGGACCCCTCCCGATCCTTGAGACCTGGCCACCTATATATAGGGGCCAGGAGAGGACGATGAGGGACAGATTGAAAGCAAGCCAAGTTTACTCTTAAGTTTACTTTCGATACACACCTTGTTTGACTGATTTTACCTTCGAGTTCATCCGACGCCCTATTCCCCCGATCTTAAGTCCTTCATATTGGACATTTATCGAGTTAACCCTCGTCATTGGCACTCCTCCCCACTTTTCTTTTCACAAACCATGGCTAACCGAATCCATCGGGTGCCCACCAACTTTCACATACCATGGAGGAGTGCCTTTTTTCTTTTCTTTTTTTTAGATTACAATGGTCTGACCAGCTCTCTTGGAAAATTAATGATGAGCAGATGAAGCATGCAAGTCGAATGGTACTTAATTTAGTATGAAAGATAGCAAATCCGACCACTACGTCCTCATGAGCAAAAAACTGTGTCACAAAATGAGAAGTATTTGAAGGTTTTTGAAAGGTAGCACATGAAAATTTACTTGGAATGGCTTGAAAATACCATGCATAGGAATTTATAGTGGACTCTTGGGAATAACTTGGGCACGAGAAGCATTCCCTCTCAGTACAGGTGAAGGCTAGCAAAAGACTGGGAAGCAACAATCGAGGCAGCATTAACTGTCATAATCATGCTTGAGACAAAACAAAATTAATATAGGCATACAAACGATACAAGAGCTCTGAGGCAAAATAAATCATCAAGGATTAATTGACTTTTGTTCAGTCATATGCATGCTTGAGCATGTGCCAAGTCGATTCAAATGAAACTTTCAGAGGAGGATACCACAATGTAATACCGTTTTATGAATAGAACAATGCAAGCAAACATCTATATGACATGCTACAAGCTATTAGTAAATTGGAACTAATCATACGAGAGCAAGAACTACTAAGCATCCATTAAATAACATACACCTTACATGAACAAATTAAGCACGTCCATATAAATGAGTATATGTACAAAAATGAAAACAAATAGAGTTCATACCAGCCTCTCACCACATCTCAAATTGTCAATAGTCGTCATTATTGCCTTTCACTTGTGTGGCTTGAATAATATGAAGTGATAACCAAGCTCCAATGGAGTCATGGGAGACCGAACTCTGTAGCAAACTTTACAAAACCGGAAAAGAACAACAAATATTTTTGGGTTTTCGAATTTTAAAACAAGAACAGAAGGAAACAACAAACAAAGCAAAATCTTTTTGGATTTTCGAATACTAAACCGAAAATAGAAGGTGAAGCAAACTAATATTAGAAAACTAAAGAAGCAAACAAAGAGAAGCAATAGAAATATTTTTGGTCTTTTTGTGTTTTGGAAAGTAGAAACAAAACAAGAACAACAAAGAAAAAGAAAGAAAGCGAAACATGGATATACAACGTCCCGACAGAATATGATGTATAGATGAGTGAGTTGTTGGCATACCTCCCCCCAAGCTTAGGATTTTGGCCTAAATGGAGATCAATCCCAATGCTGGTAATCACCACAGGCTGATGGGTCATCGTTAGCATGATCGTAATCAGGCTCTCATGAAGATGAAGCAGAAAGGCCATAATCAAAATAAGACTGCTCGTATGGGAACTCCCAGGTGCTGGAGGGCTGGACAGAATTGTCTTCGGTCCCCTCTCCATCCTCATGCACGTGCTGAGGGTGCTCCTCCATGTACGCGTAAAACTCATCCTCCGTGAGTGACCATCCATTCTTGCCATCAAGGTTAAACAAAAGAGGCGCATGCAAATGGACTGATCGATCAGACTTAACTACTCTCCAGCCTGATTTCTTGAAAAAGGTTATCTCATAAGACAAGTTGCCAAACCAAGCCTGAGAAGAAACAAACTTGTGTTGTATCATAGAATTAAGATCAAGCCTCTCTATGGGGAACTAAATGTCTAAAACATGCGGTACTACACCATGCAAAGCTAATAAACGAGAGGCAATAAGACCTCCACAAACTCCCCCATTCTCGCGGTTAGCAGCAAGAAGGAAAGCTATCAAAGCACCCAAATTATAAGTCCTATCATGTCTCAAAGCAGCTGAAATAAAAGCTAAATCATAAGAGGATAACTTGCTTGCAGTCTTCCTAGCAAGAACACACTTGGGAATAAAATAGACAAAATATCGAATAGATGGGAAATGAATACTCCGAATTTTACCACTCTCATCTGAGAAGCTTCTTCCTTGGCAAATCTCTTCATACAAGTCCATCAACAGCTTAGGTCGCTCCTCTATCTTTCCACGCGATCCCCACTGTGGTACTTTAATAGCTGCACAGAAAACATCAAAGGGCAAGTCCACAGTTTTATTGTAAATTTTATAATGAACCATGGGGTTAGGCAAAGACCAACTGAATCTAAAATCCTGCACCGTAGACATAGTTAGTTTCGCATATTGGTGAGGTTCACCATCAACAAAATGTTCCAATCCTGCATTAGAGATTAGAGTTTGGACGTCCTGCAGAATCCCCGCAGCACTCATGAATTTCGAGCATGGATAGATAGAGGAGAAGACTCCCTCTTCACGGTGGACTTTCATGACTTCATGCAACTCTAAATCATGTTGGATGAGTTGATATTCATTCTCCTCCATCTCTGAAATTTTTAACAAACCTCATAAAAATGATTTTGAGACAAACAAATGAAGGAAACTACTATAGGGAGTTGCAAGAGGGCTAACATGCATCAAAATAACTTATCTAAGAAATAGAACAAGCATGCAAACTCATTTAACCTGTCACCTGTAGTGCTAAAATACTTAAGAAATACTCCACTAAACAAAATTCTATTTGGACAATCGAAGGAGTCACATACCAGAGAATAATTGCTCCAAATCTCAGCAGCAAAGATGGGCTAAGCAAGGAGATCGAAAATTGCGAGCAAGAACAGCAAGAACTCGGGTTTGAACAGGGGAGTGGAGTTTTTTCGGGAGAGAGAGTGGAGTGGCTGGTGGAAGAATAAGTGGAGGGCCAGGGGGCCCCACACCATGCCATGGCGCGGCCTAGCTTGGACCGCGCCACCATGTGGTGTGGTGGCATGGTGGCCCCCCTGGGGTGTCCCAGGTGCCTCTCAGCCCCATTTTTGATGTAAAAATTTAAAAACAATTTTCTAGAATTTTTCGAGAAACTTTATTTTCGAGGATTTTCAGAAATTGACAAAAGATTAAAAGCTCGGGAAAACGAATATGGAACGATGGAAAAACAAATTCAAACCAAGTCTACAGCAGCTCTAAGATACTCTAATATGCAACTAAATAGCGGAAACAAAAAGTGAACAAGATGAAAATAGGAGTAAACAAAAGTAAATGCGGTGAAAATATAGTTTCATTCATTCAAAAACCGCTTTGTTAACAAGGTTGATCAAGTATTGTTACCAAAATAATTTTCTATGAAACAAAACTTTGCATTTCACTAAATGATTACGTTACCTTGACCTTGATAGGCATAGTCCCAACCATAACAATCTCAAATTGTTCCTTGGGCTTTAGCCCTGAATAATATATTTCTAAATCTTTGATGGTCTCAATATTTTTGATTGAATTTAGACCATGTTTTCTATCAATCTTCTTGGGGAAATAAACCATGTGCTCCTTGTCATTAACATTAAAAGTTACTTTCCCTTGGTTGCAATCAATAATAGCACCTGAAGTGTTAAGAAAAGGTCTCCCAAGAATAATAGACATATTATCATCTGCATGCATTTCCAACACAACAAAGTCAGTTAATATCAAACAATTATTAGCCACTTGAACAGGAACATCCTCACATATACCAATAGGAATAGTAGTAGACTTATCAGCCATTTGCAAAGATATGTCAGTTGATATCAATTTTTCTAGATCAAGTCTCTTATAGAGAGAAAAAGGCATGACACTAACTCCGGCTCCCAAATCACACAAAGCAGTTCTAACATAGTTATTTTTAATAGAGCAAGGAATAGTTGGTATACTTGGATCTCCAAGCTTCTTTGGAACCTTGCCATTGAAAGAATAATTAGCAAGCAAAGTGGAAATTTCCTCACTAGGAATCTTCCTTTTGTTAGAAACAATATCCTTCATATACTTTGAATTAGGAGGCATTTTAATAGCTTCAGTCAAAGGAATTTGCAAAAATAAAGGTTTCATCCATTCACAAAACCTGTTATAGTGTTCTTCTTCCTTGGATTTGTGTTTCTTACCAGGAAAAGGCATTGGTTTTTGCACCCAAGGTTCTCTCTCACTACCATGTTTATTGGCAATGAAATCATCCTTGGTGTACTTTGCATTCTTAGCAAGCTTTTCTGATTCCTCCTCAACTTCTTTTTTATCAGAAGCATTACCGCTTTCGGTTTCAGCATCAAAAATAGAAACACTACTAGGATCCTTACCTGTTTCAGATGATTCTGCAACTGTTTTGTGCTTCTTCTTCTTTTTCTTGGAAAGAGTACCATTACCTGCAGCACGTTGAGAATCATGTTCGATCCTCTTAGGATGTCCTTCAGGATATAAAGGATCCTGAGTAGAAGCACCACTTCTAGTGCTTATTTCACAAGCATGTTTTTCTCTAGAAGCGTTAACTAGCAAATCTTTTTGCACCTTAATAAGCTGATCAATTTGAGTCTGAACAATTTGGAAATGTTTAACAAGCATCTTAACATCATTGGAGGTTCTCTCCACAATATCATGCAACTTATCAATAGCTCTAGAGTTCTCCAAGAGATGATTCTGCACCCTCTTATTAAAGTTCTCTTGTTTAACAATAAAATTATCAAACTCATCTAAGCATTGATCAGGAGGTTTAGAATAAGGAATATCTCTATTATCAAAGCGTTGGAGAGAGTGTACCTCAATAGTGGAGGAGCGAGGGATTGGCTTACATAATTCTTCTATAGGTGGTAGATTCTTCACATCTTCAGATTTAATACCCTTCTCCTTAAGAGATTTCTTGGCTTCTCTCATCACTTCATCATTTAATTCAATCATTCCTCTCTTCTTTGGTGTTGGCGCTGGTGTTGGCTCAGATATATTCCAATCATCATAATTCTGGCTTATTTTAGCCATTAATTCTTCAGCTTCAGCAGGAGTTCTTTTCCTGAAAACACAACCAGCACAACTATCCAGATATGTCTTAGGTTCAATAGTTAGTCAATTATAAAATATATCAAGGATTTCATTTTTAGGTAATGGCTGTCCAAGCAGTGCTCTAATTAAAGAACAAAACCTTGCCCATGATTCAGGCAGTTTCTCTCCTTTTACCTGTGATTGCTGTTTCGCTGGTGTGTAGTTCACACCAGAAAACTTGTTGGAAAACCCCAAGAGAAGGTTATGATGAGCACAACAGCAAGTTTCCCTCAGTTGTGAAACCAAGGTTTATCGAACCAGTAGGAGAAAGAACCAAACTTCCGAAGGTTGATGCCCGCTAGCTTTGCGACACTCCGGACAATGGCGCCAGATAACTTGTCGGCGTGTAGCTTTTCACCAGCAGCAACGTGGAACCTGCACACGACACAACCAAGTACTTTGTCCCAACTTACGATGAGGTTCTCAATCTCACCGATTTGCTGTAAACAAAGGATTAAGCATATCGAGTGGTAAAAGGTAATAGTTTGCAAGAATGTAAATAAAGCGAATAAAGGTAAAACGGTAATAGCAATGTAAAAGGAATGGACCGGGGTCCACAGTTCACTAGTGGTGTCTCTCCATAAGATAAATAACAACATGTTGGGTAAACAAATTACAGTTGGGCAATGGATAGAATAAAGATATCGTACATATGTCATGAGGATCACTATGAGATTCACTCTGGGCATTACGACAAAATACATAGACCGTAATCCAACTGCATCTATGACTAATAATCTACTCTCGGGGTGTCATCCGAGCACCCGTTGAGTATTAAGTTGCGAACAACAGATAACTGCATTAAGCAAAGTGCATAATGTAAACAATGCAAATGTCCTTGAACACAAGAATGTTGTTTTCTCCCTAGTGGCAATAACATATCTACAACCTTAGAGGTTTCTGTCACTCCCCCAGATTACTAGAGGCATGAACCCAACTATCGAGCATAAATACCCCCTCTTGGAGTCACTAGCATCCACTCGGCCAAGATATCTACTAGCAACGGAGAGCATGCAAGATCATAAACAACATAGAGATAACATAAAGATAATAATTTAGCACATCAACTTGACATAGTACCAATACTCATCGGATCCCAACAAACACAACATGTAGAATTACACAAAGATGATCTTGATCATGATAGGCAGCTCACAAGATCTAAACATGAAGCACATGGTGGAGGAGATGACCATCTAGTTACTGCTATGGACCCGTAGTCCAAGGTAGACTACTCACACATCACTCCGGAGGCGACCATGGTGATGAAGAAGGCCTCTGGCAGGGATTCCCCTCTCCGGCAGGGTGCCGGGAAGAGCTTCTGGACCCTCCAGATCTCGCGTCGACGATGGCGGCGGCTTGCAGTAGGTTTCGTGGAATATTGATCGGGGTTAGGTTTTTCCCATCGAGGGGAATATATAGGCGGAAGGGTGGCGGCCGCGCTGCCCTAGGGTGTGGCCAGGTCCTGGCCCCCCTCTGTCTCTGCTTTGGACTCCGACTCGAGTTCTGGAAAAATAGGAGGTTTGGCTTTTGTTTCGTCCAATTCCGAGAATATTTCCTGTGTAGCTTTTCTGAAACATAAAAACAGCAAAAAATAGGGAACTGGCACTGTGGCGTCTCGTTAGTAGGTTAGTTCTAGAAAATACATAAAAATGCCACGAAGTGTAACAAAACACAAAGCAAATGGTGTATAAACAAGCATGGAGCATCAAAAATTATAGATACGTTTGAGACGTATCAAGCATCCCCAAGATTAACTCCTACTCGTCCTCGAGTAGGTAAGTGATAACAAAACAATAATTTTTTAGGTGACATGCACCGTCACAATCTTGATCAACGATGTAAAGAATTGAGTGCTGGGATCAAAGTACTTAAAACATGGGCATAAGAGACATAATCTTGACAATAAAACTTAGCAACCATGTTATAACATGGAAAGTAACACAAACGAAAGATTATGAATAATGAAACATTGAAAGTCAAGTGTCTGTTCAAATCATATAGAAAAACATAGCAAAGTGATTTTCAGCTTGTCCTTCATGGAATAGCAAAACATAAATGCATAGGACACCTTCAAGTTTAAGAGGGCGACTAGATACAAATAAATTAAGAACAAGCAAAACCATAATGATGAATCAATCAATGATAAACTTTGGGACTATGCACATTAAACTCAGAATGATAACTATGATCTCTTAGACGGTGCATAAAGGTAGAACGTGGAGACTCAACATAAAAGTAAAAGAAAGGCCCTTCGCAGAGGGAACCAGTGATTAAACATGTGCTAGAGCTTTTCATTTGTAAAACAGAGAGATAAAAATTGGTTTTGAGAGGTGGTTGTTCTTTTCAATGACTGGCAATGGGGTTCTTACTATCTTCCATACAAAGCAAGTTTTTGAGAGAGAGATTGGCACTTTGGTGCTCTTTTATAAAGCTTGGCACTCCTCCCCACTTTTCCTTTCACAAACCATGGTTAACCGATTCCATCGGGAGCCCACCAACTTTCACATACCATGGAGGAGTGCCTTTTTTTTGGAATAAAACAATATGGAAGATAGCAAATCCGACCACTACGTCCCCATGAGCTGAAAATAGTGTCACAAAACGAGAAGTATTTTGAAGGTTTTTGAAAGGTAGAACATGAAAATTTACTTGGAATGGCTTGCAAATACCATGCATACGAATTTATAGTGGACTCATTGGAAAACTTGGTTTTTGGGAGTTGGATGCATGAGTAGAGCTCATACTCAGTACAAAATGAAGGCTAGCATAAGACTGGGAGCGACCAACTAAGAGGGCAATAATGGCCATAATCATGCATAGTGATAAAACATCATTAACCAAAGCATAAAGTGGTATCACATGTCAAAAACCAAATGATCATAGAGGCCTATGGAGACTTTGTTATAGTCAAACATGTTGTAAGCATGCGCCAAGTCAACCCAAATAAAGCATCAAAGGAGAAAACCACAATAACATGCTCCCATATAATAAAAACAACGCATGCTTTTTTTCAAAGGCTCATTAAGCAATCTCAGTCATTTGAGACAAGTCATGCTACAACAAAAACTACTAAGCATACTATCAAAACGACATCAAGCATGACAGGCAAAAGTCTAAGCCGCAGTCTAAACAAGCTCCCATTTGTACCACTATAGGCATGAATTTTTTTCTCTTTTCCAACACCATTCAAACCTTTTTGAGACAACTCTTTTGATGAAAACCAACATAGACCAGTGGTCTAAATACACCTTTATGCAAAGATATAACAAGATCTGAACAAAAATCAAGGCGTAAAATGAAAGCTAAACGCAGTACTAGAAAAAGAGAACACTCGTTGAACGATAAGAGTGAAAAATTAAGTGTTCTTGGCAATGAAAAACAAAGTAAGTCATCTCCAAAATAAATTTGTTGGGGTCCAACCATTTATTGCAGAAACAAAACAAAAGAAAACTTAAAGCAAAAGTAAAGATGCTCCAAGAAAAATGCATAGAATATGAAGCAATAAAAATATAGTGTGTTGAAAGGTGATCTGATTTTTGCCGATGAAGAAGGGGTGCCTCGGGGGCATCCCCAAGCTTTGACGCATGTACCTCTTAGATATTTCTTGGGGTTACATGGGCATTCCCAAGCTTGAGCTTTTGTCCATACTTCATCTCATCTCACCACTCTCCATTCCCTACACTTGAAAACTTCCTTCATACAAAACTTCACACAGTTCTATTAGCAACATTAGCATAAACATGATAGTAAATCTACCCTTTTGGTTCAGTTTCAAACTCAAATATACCAACCATTAAATCATAATCTACTGTAGCAACTTCCTCAAAAGTTCCGTGATAAAAAACTCAAAAAGAAAGCGATCGAGAGGCAAACACAAATAGTGGCAGAATCTGTCAAAACAGAACAGCTGACAAAGATCGATTTTTTCGAGGACCTTTTGTTGCTCAAATCAAAAAGTGCAAAACTAATTGAAGTTTGGATATAACCTGGGGCATATGCACAAGAAATTGCAGATTAAAAAGATATTCTGAGAATTTTCAGGAATTTTTACAGTGCAGCACAGAAATCTGTTTCAGGACATCAACTTCCCCAAATCTTACCTCCCTCAAATTAGAGGTTCTTCTTGGCACAATGTAACACCCTACTTTTTGTGCACTTAAATTTTAGACCCAAAGAACTTTGTCAGATTATTTGAGGGGAAATAAAAACTTTTGAGTGTGTATGAGTGCATGGTTGTTGTAGGACCCAAGACTTGTGTGAATTGGTGTTATTTTGCAAATGGATTTCAAATATTTTCAAAAACCCTGTAGCATAAATTCATGATTGAGTGCTATGACTTCATGCATGTGTTTTTATCTTGTTATGGTTGTGTGTGAATCCAACAACCTTAGAAATCAATTGCTCTTGCTTTGGAACCCTCAAATTTCTCAAATAATTGTTTCTTTTTCTTTTGAGCTTCTATTCCGAAAATGTGAGTTCCTCCAAAACCCTAACCCATCCATCTATAAAAAAAATCAAAACTTGGCCATATGTTCTTTGAACACATTAGCCACCTTTGAAAACTAATCCAGATTAACTTTTGAGCCTAATCTGAGAAATTCAAATTTCATTTGAATTTCGGCCTACACACCCTAGCACTCTCCACCTCTCTCTTTCTTTTCTTTTCCCTCCTCCACCTTGCAAACCGACCAAGGAGAGATCCACCTTGTCCCCTCTCTCTCTGTAGCCCTAGGAGATCTTGGCAAGAATCCTTCTTGTTGTCGCTTCCAGTTGGACTCGAGGGAGAGGAGGAGCCCGAGGCCATCGCCTCTGCCAAACCCCTCTCATCTCTTTCTCTCCATCACCACCACCTCCACTGACCCCCAATGAGCGAGCGCCGCCCCTACTAGCCGTTCACCTCGACCCCACGCTACAAAGACCCCTCAAGCTACCCCTCCCACGCCCGAGGACACCGCCGTGCCCATCGTGGACACCCAACTTGGGTGAGACAGCACCGACCGACCCCGGACCTGTCACCTCGCCACCAGCCTCGCGTCCACTCCCATGATCAATTCCCCGAGATGCCAGGGCCCTAGATCCACCATGCACGACGCCATGACCATGCCAACCCGACACGACATGGTCGCCCAGCGTGCTCAGAGCATGTTCCGCGTTCTCGCACGCATGAGCGTTCCCCTGCACCGCACTGCACACGCACCAGAATGGCATCGCACGCCCGTTACGACGCCACCCTCGCCTTGAGCTGAGCTGCACCAAGACGACCGGCGTCGTAGCTGTTCTGAAAACACCCGCGTTGCGACCGAGCCGAGCAGCCACCGACGCCACCGACCAGATCCCTGGACTCAGCCTACGACGCCGCCCCGGAACACCGCCCCTCTTGCCCAATCGCATCCCGTCACGACCACCGTGGTCCGAGCTCACCCCTGTAGTATAAAACTCCCCAGAGGAACTAAAAGCTGCGGATCCAGCTCATTTGCCCCCACCTCGCCACTCTCTTGCTGCAGAACATCACCCCCATGGAGCCAGGCCATCCTTGCTGCAGCTGAGCCCTAGAGCTGGGGTAGATCGTCGGCAAGAACGGTGAAGGTTGCCGTCGATTGGGACTGCCATTCCCCTCCCTCTCTGCACTCAGATCTTCTTCCTCTTGAGGCCTAGCTCACCCGCCCTCTGTTTCCCTTGCAGGATCCACCGGCCCTCGCCATCGTCGGCGATGCTAGGAGCTAGTCATAGGTTGCCGCGAGAGCAACCATCTGCGAGCCCCTGCATGCACGAGTTCAGGAGCTGACCCACGCCAAAATCGTCTCTGCCGCCGATTCCTACACCTGCATCGAGCCAAGATCACCTCGCTAACCCCTCGGTGAGCCTCGCCACCTAAAACCCTAGCCGACGATCTCCCTCTCGCGCGCGCATGCAATGCCGCAGAGAAGATGACACCGCGTCGTCCGATCTAGATCGGACGGCGGTGTACCGATTTAGCCAGGCAGCCCCGAAGCAGGCCGCTGGATCTGGGCCGGCCCAGCTCGGCTGCGCCCAGACTCCCTACTCCTGGCCCGTTTACTTTTTTTCCTGTGAATCTTTATTCTTTTTGCTAGTTCCTATTATACTAAAAAATGCTTAGAAATTATTTTGGACACCCAATTTTGGTGATTCCAATTTCTGTTAGTTTCTACAGTTATTGTCTGCTCAGAACAGTTACATGCATGATTTTTAGGATCCTGAGTAATATCTGAGAATAAATACGTGTAGATCTAAGGTTTTTCAATCTAAAATCCAAATTAGGAGTTTGGTTTTATGAAAATGTGTGATTCCAATTTTCAGTGATGCTATGTGGTACTGTGAAGCTTGAGAAACTGGTTTTGCTATTTTAGAAGTATTATTTTGCCTGCAGTAATTATTTTGGTGTTAATATAGATTAGCATTGTTTTATTTATTGTGCCTAGTAGGAATAATATTTTGAAGTGATTCAAACTTTGGTGTGTTGTGCATTACTGTAGCTTTCAAACTTGATCTCTGGTAGAATTTTAGGAGCTACTAAAAGTTTTAGGGATTTATTTTGCCTTTCTAGTGATATTTGTGACTATGAAATTCATTATAAATTAACCCTAGCATATTTTGGGATGATTCCAATTGGGTTGATTTTGTAACATTGTTAGCTACCTGAGGATAGGCTGGTTGTCATGCCTTGATCAAGATTGATGCCTGCAAGATGTTTTCTTTGTGCATAGGGTTTATTTACCCTTAGAAATTGCCTTGTTATTATTGGAGTGGAATTACTTTTGTAAAATAGATTCTTGATTCAGAATCTGAACATGTTTGTTTCTGATACTCATTGATTGAAATGTACTATTGCATGGCTTGCGTGTGAACTATGTATGCATGTGTGCTTATTGTGTGTTATTATTTTCCGGCGATAGAATCGAATGACGAGTGTGCGGAGGAAGGAGAAGTCTTTGAGTATCAAAAGGAAGAGGACCAGGGACAAGCCACTCAAGGCAAGCCATCTACTTGTTGCATATCTGAATCATAATATTACACTCTGCATTTTTTTGAAGTTTTCTACTGTAGGGGAGACCCCCACAACCCTTTATTACTTAACAAAACCCACTGTACAGATATTTACAAATAAAGAAAAGAAAGGGAGAAAACAGAAAGTAACTATACAAGACTGCCAAGCCATAATGACAGAGAGTCAGCAACAGAGTTCTTCACCCTATATTTAAGAAGGGGTTACTTGATGAACAAAACAAGTCTTCCATCCCTTGAAAGTGGGTTTATTAAACTTGAAGAACCGGACATTTCTCTGCTTCCAGATGGACCAGCATGCTATAATCACAACTTCAGAGAAACAAGGGCCTTTGAAAGATTGTTTAGCCCTCCTCAAAACCTCATAGTTAGAGCCAGGAAGCCAAGAGATTTGCAAATAGTTCCAAATTCATGTACTAAACTGGCAGTTGAAGAATAGATGCCTCCAGTCTTCATATGTACCAGATGCACAAAGAACACATGTGTGATTGTCAGTTACTTTCCAATTGCGTCTGAGTAACATATCTTTTGTATTGATTCGATCATGTAAAATTAACCAAGCAAAGAATTTATGGTTTGAAGTGCATTTGCTTTTCCAGAGCCAGCAGGAAGGTTGGTGGTTGGCAATGTGATGAAAATTTAACTTATAGATGAGGCTGGGTTTGAAGATTCCCTTAGCTGAATTGTATGTCCAAGTATCAGAAGCTTCAGGGTTAAGCTCAATCGACTGTATCAAAATCTGCAGTTGCTGTAATTCCTGGTGAGCCTCAGCAGAAAGGGGTAAATAAAACCCATGAAGATAATTTTCCATAGCAAAGAACTCTTGAACAGATTGCAACTTATCCTTTGCAAAGGACATGAGCCTAGGGAATTGATTGTCAAGTCTATGCGTGTGCCATAGATCAGACCATAAAAGAACCGTATTTCCACTGCCCAAAGAACACTTAGTGACGGCTCTATATGCATCAGCTAGGGAGAAAACATTTCTCCACCAAAAGGAACCAATAGGACCAACAACATGAGGAACCAAATCATGGTAGTAGGTGTCCCTGATCAAGTTCACCCAGGGAGTATCAACATTATTGTAGAATTTGTGTAAATGCTTGAGCAGTAACGCTGCATTTTGAAGCTTTAGATTGATGATTCCCAGGCCACCTTTTTTCTTAGGTTTGCAAACCATGTCCCAGGCAGCCAAAGAATTTATATGCATTGTTTTACTATTGTCTTTCCTTATGCATTGTTTCTATATTGCTATTGTTCCTTATATAGCAATAAGTTGGCGACTTAGCTCCACAAGTCGACTTGTTATCATCCTTAGGGATGACACCCTTGATACCTACTCAACACCCCTATATTAGAGACTTGATGGTTAGCATCAAAGTCCTTGGAAAACTTGTAGTGAAGCCAAAAACTCTAGGATGGGAACACTCTCTGGAAAGATTTCGAAAATGTTTTCGAAAACCTTAGAGTAGTATCTACTCCACTGAAATGTTTCAAGGTGGTTTTGGACACATTGAGTTGGGCTTGGAAGAAAAGGGAGTTGGTGGTTTTATAAAAAGGCATTGGTGTTTCTTTGTAGTCGCTTGGAACAATTAACCTGTGCAACCACATTACCCCAGTATGGGATGGGGCTTAGTCCAAAGTTTATCTGCTTTAGTGCGGGGAGCCTCATAACTATATAAGGGTTCGTGGTGCCCGAAAAGCGGTACACGACACCCCTGAATATGGGTTGACGCCAAATGAGGGTCAACACATATCACGGCATATCCCGAGCCGCCGGAAGACACTTGGGTTCTCCCGCCATGGCGCCAGAGTTACACTCTGGAGGAGGTACTGCCGGGGCGTGCCGGGGAGGTAGACTCCACAGGGTAGACACCCGTACTAAGGTACATAGATGGAAGACTCTGTTCGACTATCCGAACCCCGCATACTTGTGTATGACGGACCGTGGTGGTATCCTGGCCGATTTATCAAATCTTGTGGGTAAAGTGTACAACCTTTGCAGAGTGTAAACCTATTCGAATAGCTGAGTCCTCGGTCATGGACGGTTGGAAAGATCACTACATTGCCCAATGTCAAGTTTTGGTTTTACAAAATATTTTCAGAAAAATGGAGTTTGTGCCGGATGGAGTACTCGGAGGGTACTGCCGAGGCACGGGTGTGGTTTGGAGTACTCGAAGGGTACTTTCGAGGAGTTGGAAGATGGTCATGTGTGATTGACCATGGTTTCCTTGGAGAAAACAACAATGAGTTTCCCCCTCCCCTAGAGAGTTTTATTAAAAATCTGATATTCAAAAATGTTTTCAACAAAGATATAGAGATGTCGTATGACATGCTATATCGACAAGAGAAACTTGTTAGTATAGGACAAACTAGAATAGAGCCTATTCTTGCTACAGCCAAATAGCATGTCAATACTTTCCTCTTAGATGGTTTGCGAGTACAATTCCAAAATGTACTCACGGCTTTGTCCCTGGCTATTAACTTGGCCAGACTATGGAGATGACTTCGAGGAGGAGGATGGTGGTTATGACGACGCTGGTGCGAGTTAGGATCGTTTCCCGGTCAGTCGCCTGTAGGGTAGTAGGCCTGACCTGGGTCAGCTATGCCGCATGTATCTCCGCTGCAATCTACTAAGTATGCTTGTTAGTTGAACTTGCCCTGCGTGGCATTTATATTCGGCCAAGCGGCCTATGTAAGACCTTATGAACTCGTTATGTAATGGATGCTGTAATCTGTAATGCCAACTCTGTTATGTGGATTCACGACGGTCTTCCTGGGATCGTGAATTGTATGCATAACGGGAATCCCGGGTGGTAAGACGGGGTCCCCACAGAGTTGGTATCAGAGCCATCCTGACCTTAGGAGACCCTAGTTTAGCACGGGCGTTAGACCGGACCAAAAACTATTTTCTAAAAATAAAAGAGATGGCTATATATATCAAAGGTAAATATATATTGCTCTCATATCTTCCCTTATTCTTTAAGCATCTTTATTTACTTGCATCTTAATTTAAGTTTTTACTTATATATAAAATCTGGCACACTTGGGTAAGTCACTAATTAAATCTACTTTAAAATTTGTGTAGATGGACGCTCTCACGGCACACCGATGGGTTGGGACCCATGGCGAGGTCGTTGTGTTCGAGTGCGACTTAGTGGAGTTCGCAGCCCGCCTTGGACGCCCGCGTCCCGAGGTGAGGGGCTACCGCCTCTTCGAGGAGGGTACCCACGAGCTGGTGTATCATGTCGTCTGCCAGGTTCGCGAGAGGGAGGTTCCGCCTACTTCCGAGGAGTTCACCTTCGAGGTGATTGAGCACACTTGGGGCGAGGGTGTGATGCGCGTTCTGCAGCACGTCATCTCACGCCTTGTCCACCTTCACGCCTCCGAGTTGGCAGGTACACGCTACAAGCACTATGGGAGGTGCGATGACGAGGGCTTTCCTATCGAGCCCCCTCTGCCGCCCCCCTTCAGCCGCCACCTTACCCACACGGAGGTCCTTCTGCACCACTCCCAGGAGCAGCTGGACCATGTTCGTATGGTGGCCGACGAGCGTTGCTTGGAGCTAGCCGTCCTCCGTGAGGACTTGCAGGAGGCCATCTTCTCTCGCCACTGCATCGTCGTCACGAAGAAGAAGATCGCGAAGAGGAACAGGAGCCTTAGGCGCCGCATCCGCGACCTTCAGGACCAGCTTGCCTCCCTTGAGAGTCACGTGTCGAAGTTAGAGGACGAGGCCGCTAAGCTCTGCAAGGAGAACGACACCGTCCTTAGCCGCGACGACGACCACCAGGAGGCCTTTGACGAGGAGCCCGAGAGCACTGACGACAACGACCATGGTAGCTACAGCGGTGATGACCGCAACGCTATCATGCACTTCTACGCTCCCGAGACTCCTAGCGAGGAGGACCCCGAGGAGGTTGTCCCGCACGTTAGCGGCGACGAGTAGGTTCCTAGCGCCCTACCCCTCTCACTTAGGTTGTCGTGTAGTTGTTAGATTGCTCCCTTTTGCGCTTATGTGTTGTATGGTCCGACTGGAACCATTTGGTACTTGTGATGTGTGAGACTATGTGGTATGTGTGCCTGGACTTGTTGGCACCCCTTTTGCTTGTATATATGTATGCCCGGACTTGGATGTGCATGTATGTTGTTGGTATGTTTGTATGGATGAATTGCTATGTTGATATGTTATGCATGAGTTTGAATTCTAGCTTTAGTTTGCAACATGACTAAGGTTTACTTGTTGTCATTTCTCACAAAACCTTTCTCTCCAGAATGGCTTCGGGGACTCGAGGCCAAGTTGGAGGCAATCTGCCCCCACCACCCGAGCCAAGCATGGCACAGGTGCCGCGGCTCATGCTAGAGGACCGCGAAGCCGCACGTGATGAACGCCAAGCCAACCTCGCCACTCTTCAGCACCTCGCGCAGATTGCCACCACCACCAACAACAATGGTGGCAATGGCGATGAGGAGCCCCTAACCAAGCTTAGGGACTTCCAGAATTCCAACCCTCCAACTTTTTCCAAGTCCACCAAACCCCTGGATGCCGATGATTGGCTCCGTACCATCGAAAGCAAACTAGAGTATGCGGGCGTTGGAGTGAATGAGAAGGTGCTCTATGCCACTCACTTCTTAGCTGGAGCAGCGGGTGCATGGTGGGAAAATGTCCGCGCCATGCAGCCCGAAGGCCAAGTGATGACTTGGGATGCCTTCAAAGCCAAATTTCGCAAGGCCCACATTCCCTCCGGACTCATCAAGATCATGAGAGACAAGTTCCTCAACCTAAAGCAAGGTGGAATGAGTGTCACCGAATACCTCGACAAGTTCACTACTTGGGGAAGGTACGCCCCTAATGACATTGACACTGATGAGAAGAAGAGGGAACGATTCCTCAACGGACTTCATGAAGAGCTGCAAACCTATCTGGTAGCGGTGCCATATTCTGATCTGGAAGCCATGGTGGATGCTGCCATAATGGTTCTGCCCGCGAGAGCCGCAAGAGGAGGATGATGAGCCAAGGTGGACCAAGCAGCCAAAGGTCCCGCAATATGCCCCTATCTAGGCCTGCGCCACCCCCATAGAGGTTCGCCGCTCAAGCCCCCTAGCCTAACAACCCTAACCGCCAGTACTCTAGCAACCGCCCTTCAAGTGGGAACTCCTCCGGAGGTAACCGCAACACCTTCAACCCCAACAACCGCAACCAAGGAAGTGGCTTCTATACCTGTGGTCAGCCAGGGCATTTCTCTAAGGAGTGTCCCCTGAAGAAGCCTTCTGCACCGAGCCTCAGCGCGCCGCGACCCAACCAGGGTCAAGGCCGTGGACCCCTTGGGAGAAACCAGAAGAATCAGGCCAATGTTGCCCGAGGCTGCCTGAACCATGTCAACGCAGCTGAAGCTGGGGAAGCACCCGATGTCGTGCTTGGTACGTTTCTCGTCAACTCCGTGCCTGCAAAAATTCTATTTGATTCTGGTGCATCACATTCCTTTGCACAGAGAGCTTTGTGGATAAGGGTAGTTTGAAACTGATATGTCTCGAACGTATCTATAATTTTTGATGCTCCATGCTTGTTTTACACCATTTGCTTCATGTTTTGTTTACACTTCATGGCGTTTTTATGCGATTTCTGGAACTACCCTATTGACAAGATGACATAGTGCCAGTTCCCTGTTTTCTGTAGTTTTTGTGTTTCAGAAAAGCTACACAGGAAATATTCTGGGAATTGGACGAAACGAAGACCGAAACTTCTATTTTTCCCAGAAGAAGGACGAGGACCGAATAGGAGCCGGAGGGGGGCCAGAGGGCAGGCTCACCATGAGGTGGTGCGCCCCTGGCCCGAGCGGCCACATGGTGAGGTGGCCCTAGCCCACCTCTGACGCCGCCTTTTCGCCTATATAAAGCCTCGGGACGGAAAACCCTAAATTGATCGGTGATTTTCGAGAAAGTGTCATGCAGCTCTGCCACCGCCACTGATGAATTTTGGGGGACAGAAGTCTCTATTTCAGCACCTTGCCAGGACGCGGAAGTGCCCTCAGAGCCATCTCCATCGACGGCGTCGCCTTCTCCGCCGTCTCCATCGACTTCACTGCCATCTCCACCAACCTTGATGTATCCTATGATGAGGAGGGAGTAGTTCTCCCCTGGGGCTGAGGGCTCTACTGGTAGCTATGTGGTTCACCTCTCTCTCCCATGATGTGATCTTTATGTGATCGTGAGCTTTGTACCTAGTTGAATTGGTAGATGCTATTATTCAGATATTATGCTACTCCCGTGCTTTATTATTGTAATCTCCGGAGATACCTTGTATCATGATGTGAAGGTGATAGTGTGCGCATCATGTGTGGCTCTTTTGGCTAGTGTCTCTATGAATTGTTGGTGTTTGTTGGAACCATCTAGTGCGTTCATGGTGATAGTGTGGGACAATCTAGTTTGGGGAAATGTGAACTTTGAGGAGTGCTTCATAGCCCTACGCATGATTAGTGTTTGTTATCCATTGGAGAATTGTTTAGAGTGTCATATTGAAGTTAGTATCTATGGGTTCAATTATGTTATTTTGATGAGAGTGACCACTAGTGAAAGTATGATCCCTAGGCCTTGTTTCCAAGCATTGAACACCATTTACATTCAGTGTTGTTACATGTTTGCTCGAAGCGATATTTGTTTCAGATTACATTTAATACTTATACTCATCACTACTACTTGTATTTCACTATCTCTTCGCTGAACTAGTGCACCTATACATCTGACAAGTGTATTGGGTGTGTTGGGGACACAAGAGACTTTCTGTATTGTAATTGCAGGGTTGCTTGAGAGGGATAGCTTTGACCTCCTCCTCCCTGAGTTTGATAAACCTTGGGTGATCCACTTAAGGGAAACTTGCTGTTGTTCTACAAACCTCTGCACTTGGAGGCCCAACACTGTCTACAAGAACAGACGCGTGCATAGACATCAAGCTCTTTTCTGGTGCCATTGCCAGGGAGGTAAGGTAAAATGTACTCACATTCTTGGGCTACTAAGTCTTTTAGTTGCTAGTGGGTGCTCGAAGTTATTTCCTTTAGACTCTGCAATTATATCTCTTTGTTTCTTGTTTTTATTTTCACTAGTTAGGTTTAATGGAAAATAAAGAGTTTTTTAGTATCTTTCCTGAGTTTAGACTTGAAGTGTTTGAAAAACCTTTGGAGCTTTATGCGGATAGCAATGTTATTTGTATGAATTCTTTGAATATCGTTATTTCTAATGCTATAGAAAGGTCTAAACTTGGGGAAGCTGGTTTTGATAAGCATGATATTTTAAGTTCCCCATCTTTAGTGGAGAAAGTTTGCTCTGATGATATTTTATCTCCCATATGTGATGTTTCTAATGATGTTTGTGATCCTCTTTCTTTTAAAATACCTATTAAAGTTGTTGAATGTGCTTTGAATAACTGCTATCTAGGGGATGGAACTGTCCGTCCCGGCGATCATTTGCTCTTTATACATGAATTATGCGAGTTGTTCAAGTGTGCAGGTATTTCAATGAACCAAGTTAAGAGGAAGCTATTTTCTTTATCACTGAAGGGCAGAGCTGTGGAATGGTATAAGACGCTGAATGATGGCCGACCTATTGGTTGGGAGGAAATTGTACCTCTCTTTTATTCCAAATTCTATCCTTCTAGTGAGGTTCATAAAGATAGTAATTATATTTATAATTTTCATCCTCATGATGGAGAAAGCATTGCCCAAGCATGGGAAAGATTGAAGTCACTAATGCTCAAATGTCTCATTCATGATCTTCCCCATAATATTGTTATTAATAATTTTTATGCAAGGCTTTCAGGATATTACAAGGACTATCTAGATGCATGCTTTGATGGGTCTTTCACAAGCAAGGATGTTGACGTCAAGTGGGATCTGCTTGAAACAATTCAAAGAAATATCGAAGATTGGGATAGCAACAAAGGTAAAGGATCAGGTATAAATTATGAGTATGATTGCATTAAGTCTTTCGCTAAAACTGCTGATTTTCAAGAGCTTAGTGCTAAATGTGGTCTTGATCCTCAAATTATGGTTGATTTTTTAGAGCCTTTGCTTCCCATATTAATGTTCCTAAGGGAAATGGGGACGTGTATCATGAACCTTTTAAAGATACTTGCATAGAAAGTGATATTGTTATTGATGATTGCAATAAACATGCTCAAACTTCTGAAAGTACTATTTCTTATAAGCATGTTAATTTTTGTGGAGTACTTAGACCTTGTGAACAGAGTCACGACAAGGAAGATTATTGTATCCACCACAGGAATGAAGAAACCCGAATGTGGCACAAGGCTCTAGATGAGCTTGGTGAAGCGGTTTGTGAGCTTTATCCTTTTATTTGTGAACTTTGCCATAGAAAGGGTCATTTTAATTTTCAATGCTCGGGCCATAATAATGACCTTTCTCATCCAATGAGGACCGCAATTTTGTCTTGTGATGACAAGATCACTCCCAATCAGCATGATGAGTTTACTTTATTTTTGGGGTGTGAAGAGTTATCTAGAAAGACTTCTTTGTTAGATATGAGTGCTCTTGATATTAATAGCATCCTTCGTGGTTGTCATCTCTATTGTGTTAAAGATTGCCTTGCAAATACTTATATACAAAATGTTATAAAAGAGGATGCTTTACCCAAATATGACAGGGATGATTTTTGTTTCTATCTTATTAACAAAAAGGAGGAGTCCTCCAAAGTTTCTTCTGTCGTTTCTGTCAATAAACCACCAGATTATGTGGAGAAGCTTCCTTTCAAGCCTCTCCCTCCTAAAGAAGAGAGTAAGAAGAAGAATAAGAAGAAGAAGAAGAGGAGTAAAAGGCGAGAGGAAACAGTATCTTCCCCTAAGCATGTTGCTCCTATTATAATTTTTGATGAATCTGAACTTGATGATGTTCTTATGCATGTTACTTATGTTAGTGATCATGATTGGGAAAAACACTATACTTTTGATATTGAAAATCTTTTTGGTACCAATTCTAAAAATTATGAGGTTAATAATTGTTGTACCATTAGTGCTATCCATGTTCCTTCCAATGATGATATGTTTACTTATGAACACACTTTGGGAGATAGTTGTTTTACTACTTATGATGATTACAATGATGAGTATAATATTTTCGGTTCACCTACTATTGAGGAGGAAGCAAGGTATGTTTTTTGATGATTATAGTGATGAGAATAATTATGTTGGTGAATTAGCTCCTACTACAATTGTTCATGTAGGGAGTATTAATTCTTTTATGCATGTGGCTCATGATAAGGATGTTTTATGTGATAGTTATATTGTTAATTCTATTCATGATGCTACTGAAAGTTATTATGAGAAAGGGAAACATGGTTTGATGGATCTCAACAATATTAAGTTTCCCCTCTTTTTGTTGGAACTCTTGAAGATGTACTTATTTTTCCTTCCTATGCTTGTTACTATATGCCTCGTTGATTTATTTTCTTACAAGATTCCTATGCATAGGAAGTGGTTTAGATTTAAATGTGTTTCACATTTGCTTTTTGATGCTCTCTCTTGCTTCAAGTTCTTATATGGCGCCTTCGCCTTAAGTTCTTTTATAGCGCCTACATGAGCATCTTTTGAAATTACTGCGCCTAGCTCAAAGGCGTTAAAGAAAAGCACTCTTGTGAGATAACCCATTGTTTTCTTTTCAGTACTTTTTCTTTTATTTGAGTCTTGGAAGTTATTACTACTGTAATGACCTCTCCTTACCATTTTTATTTCGTTTTTGTGCCAAGAAGAACCTCTAATTTGAGGGAAGTAAGATTTGGGGAAGTTGTTGTCCTGAAACAGATTGCTGCACTGCACCGTAAAAATTTGTGAAAATTCTCAGAATATCTTTTTGATCTGAAATTTCTTGAGCATATGCCCCAGGTTATATCCAAACTTTCATTAGTTTTTGCACTTTTCGATTTGAGCAACACAAGGTCCTCGAAAAAATCGATCTTTGTCAGTTGATCTGTTTTGACAGATTTCTGCTACTATTTGTGTTTGCCTCTCGATCACTTTCTTTTTGAGTTCTTTTGATCATGGAACTTTTGAGGAAGTTGCTACAGTAGCTTATGCATTAATGGATGGTAGATTTGAGTTTGAAACTGATCCAAAAGGGTTGATTTACTATCATGTTTATGCTAATGTTGCTAATAGAATTGTGTGAAGTTTTGTATGAAGGAAGTTTTCAAGTGTAGGGAATGGAGAGTGATGAGATGAGATGAAGTATGGACAAAAGTTCAAGCTTGGGGATGCCCATGTCACCCCAAGAAATATCCAAGAAGTACAAGCGTCAAAGCTTGGGATGCCCCCGAGGCGCCCTTTCTTCATCGGCAAAAATCAGGTCACCTTTCAAGACACTATATTTTTTATTGCTTCATATTCTATGTGTTTTTCTTGGAGCGTCAGTTGTTTTCACTTTCAGTTTTCTTTTGTTTTATTTGCTGAAATAAATGGTTGGATCACATCATGTTTGTTTTGGAGAGAGACTTACTCCATTTTTCATTGCCAAGAACACTCTAGTTTTCACTCTTATCATTCAACGAGTGTTCTCTTTTTCTCGAACTACGTTTAGCTCTCGTTTTTCGCCTTGACTTTTGTTTAGATCTTGTTATATATTTGCATAAAGGTGTATTTAGACCACTGGTCTATGTTGGTTTTCATCAAAAGAGTTGTTTCAAAAAGGTTTGAATAGTGTTGGAAAAGAGAAAAAGTTTCATGCAAAAAGTGGTACAAAAAGGAGCATGTTTAGACTGCGGCATAGACTTTTGCATGCCATGCTTGATTTAGTTTTGATAGTATGCTTAGTATTTTTTTTCTATAGCATGACTTGTCTCAAATGACTGAGATTGCTTAATGAACCTTTAAAAAAATCATGCGTTGTTTTTATTATATGGAAGCATTTATTTGGTTTTCTCCTTGATGCTTTATTTGGGTTGACTTGGCGCATGCTTACAACATGTTTGACTCTTACAAAGTCGCCATAAGCCTCTATGATCATTTGGTTTTTGACTTGTGATGTCATTTTATGCTTCTTTTAATGATGTTTTGTCGCTATGCATGATTATGGCCGTTATTGCTCTCTTAGTTGGTCGCTCACAGTCTTTTACCAGCCCTCATTTTGTACTGAGTATGAGCTCTACTCGTGCATCCAACTCCCAAAAACCAAGTTATTCCAATGTGTCCACCATACATACCTATTAGCAATTTGCTATTCCAAGTACATTTGACTTGCTTTTATCTATCCTTCAAATTAAACTCGTTTTGGTGTTATGTGAAAATTAGTCGGTAAAGCTCTCATGAACCTGATGGCACACTTTACTTTTCTTGATTTTAAAATTTTGACATTGTGGCTCTCTTATGTTGACGTTATGCTTGCAAGTTGTAAGTTGGAAATTAGCCCATCCATGCCGTCATGGGGCAAGCTTTGAACATTGCACTTTCTCTCATTTGAGTTGATATCGTGATCTTTTGTTTATGGATACTCGCGATGTGAAATAAGTTGGGAATCTTGCGGGATCATGGAGTTTGTATATGTGTTAGAGAAACGCCATGCATCATTCATGGTGGAAATTTATAGCATTCCCATAGTGTACATTCGACGACGCATCTCACAATAAAAAGCTATATCAATGGTAAATAAAAGAGATGCCGAGGTGTTCATTGTCTGTTTGTCCTGTCATTTTGATGTGGGCTTGTTCCATGTCATCATGCAAGGAGGTACCCCATTGGCGGTTCTCGATGATAGATGTATACTTACAATGACAAGAGCTTGCTTGGGACCCTAAGTCGAGTAGCATGAGCTTGGGTATTCATACTTCGCAGGACATGAGGTTTTCAACTTATGATTTGTCAAGCATATGCTCATAATTGTTCTCGCATTTACTTTAACCATTCAAGATGCCTATGATGGGGGCAATGAGATCTCAAAGCTAGTAAGTACCATAATTTTTGAAGGTTTATAAAACTTGCAATCACTGCTTCCCTCTGCGAAGGGCCTTTCTTTTACTTTTATGTTGAGTCTCCACCTTCTACCTTTATGCATCGTCTAAGAGAGCATAGTTGCCATTCTGAGTTTAATGTGCATAGTCTCAAAGTTTATCATTGATTGATTCTTGATTGTGGTTTTGCTTGTTCTTAAATTATTTGTATCTAGTCGCCCTCTTAAACTTGAAGGTGTCCTATGCATTTATGGTTTGCTATTCCATGAAGGACAAGCTGAAAACCACTTTGATATGTTTTTCCATATGATTTGAACACACGTTTGACTTTCAATGTTTCGTTACTCATGATCTTTCATTTGTGTTACTTTTCATGTTATAACATGGTTACTAAGTTTTATTGTCAAGATTATGTCTCTTATGCCCATGTTTTAAGTTCTTTGATCCCAGCACTCAATGCTTTACATCGTTGATCAAGATTGTGATGGTGCATGTCACCTCAAAAATTATTCTTTTGTTATCACTGATACGTCTCCAACGTATCTATAATTTTTGATGCTCCATGCTTGTTTTTACACCATTTGCCTACTGTTTCATTACATTTTGTGGCACTTTTATGCATTTTCCGGAACTAACCTATTAACAAGTCGCCACAGTGCCAGTTCCCTGTTTTCTCCTATTTTTGTGTTTCAGAAGTGATACACGGGAAATATTCTCGGAATTGGACGAAACAAGTTCTTGAAGTCTTATTTTTCCCGGAAGCTTCCAGAGATCCGAAGAGGAGTTGGAGGGGGCCACGAGGGCCCCACACACCAGGGCGGCGCGGCCAGGGGCCTGGCCGCGCCCCCTATGTGTGAGAGCCCCTCGGGCCACTTCTGACGATGCCTCTTCGCCTATAAAGACCCCCCGATGGAAAAAACCTAAGTGCCCGATCAATTTTCCAGAACACATCGCGATCCGCCGCCGCCGTTGACCCAAAGATCGGGAGGGTCCAGAAGCTCTTCCTGGCACCCTGCCGGAGAGGGGAATCGCCACTGGAGGTTTTCTTCATCGCCATGCTTGCCTCCGGAGCGATGAGTGAGTAGTCTACCTTGGACTATGGGTCCATAGCAGTAGCTAGATGGTTGTCTCCTCCACCATGTGCTTCATGTTTAGATCTCATGAGCTGCCCTACATGATTGATATCACCGTTATGTAATTCTACAAGTTTGGTTTGTTGGGATCCGATGAATATTGGTGTTGTGATTGAGTTGCTATACTGAAATATATCTTTTGTTATCTTTATGTTGTTTATGATCTTGCATGCTCTCCGTTGTTAGTAGCTATCTTGGCTGAGTAGTTGCTAGTGAGTCCAAGAGGGGGTATTTATGCTCGATAGTGGGTTCATGCCTCTATTTAATCTGGGGGAGTGACAGAAACCTCTAAGGTTGTAGATGTGTTGTTGCTACTAGGGAGAAAACAACATTCATATGCTCGAGGGCATATGCTTTGTTTACATTACACACTTTGCTTAATGCAATTATCTGTTGTTCGCAACTTAATACTTGTGGAGTTCTCGGATTGATTCGCCACAAGTGGATTATTAGTCATAGATGCAGTTGGATGGCGGTGTATGTATTTTGTTGTAATGCCCAGAGTAACTTGCATAGTGATCTTCTCGACATATCACGTTTATCTTTATTCTATCAATTGCCCAACTATAATTTGTTAACGCAGCATGTGCTATTTATCTTATGGAGAGACACCACTAGTGAACTATGGACCCCGGTCCTATTTCCATCATATTGCTATCACCTGTTTACTTTACTCGCACTGTTTACTTTACTCGGATACTTCTACTATTTTCCACTCGATATGCTCATAACCTTTGTTTCAAGCAAATCGGTGAGATTGACAACCTCATCGCAAGTTGGGAACAAAGTACTTGGTTGTGTGTGTGTGCAGGTTTCATGTTGCAGCTAGCAAAGCAAAGCTTGGACGAGGCGCCATATATAAATTGTCCGAAGCTGTCGCTAAGCCAGTCCGCATCACCTTCAGTTGCATTGTCTGCTCTTCTCCTGAATGATAAACCTTCGTTTCTTAACTGAGGGAAAATTTTGCTGCTATATTCATCACACCTTCCTCTTGGGGTTCCCAACGGGCCGGTTATTTACTTCATCAACTCGGTCGCATCAAGCTTTTTTCTGGCGCCGTTGCCGGGGAAGAGTGGAAGACCTCTGCAAGGGGAGTTTTTCGCACACACATCCTTTACTTTGTTTTATAGTTTTGCTTTACTTTATTTTTACTTGCATCGTTTTTTTATCAAAAATACAAAAAAAATAGAATCCTTGGTAGTTGTTATTTTTTTACTTTTAGTTCATCATGCTGTTCCCTAAGTACGTTCTGGAGGACCTCTCAGTAGGTAGTGGTTCAATTATTGGAAAAGGTAACATTGAGGAGTTCTTTAATCAAGTTAGTATGCATAAGAAAGTTGAGGAAAAATCTTTGGTTGAGCTAGCTCCTAGTATTGAAGTTGCTTCTACTTATTTGATTCACATGTTGGAAACTAGGTTTGCTAGTCTTAATCCTTTTACGCAATACATGTTCCTTAAGCTTCATGAAATTGAAGATCCTAAAAAGAAAGCTTTTATTTTGGAAGCTTTGCGCTTAGAATTTAAAGATGTCGTTATTGAAGCTAGAAAAGTTCTTAAACATTTTAATAAACTCGGTTCACCTATAAAGGTTATTAGTATAAACGATGAAGGAGCCGAAATACCTATACCTAGCAAGCTCTCGGGATTGTGTGAAGCTTTCGAAAATAATTTTGACTGGATCTGTCCCCAAAATCTTTTTAGTGATTTGAGTGAACCAAAGCGTGATCACAAAGGGGCTTCTAAAACTTATGTGGATGAAATACAATGCCTTATTTACAAAAATTCTGTAGTTGATCTTAATGCCCCTTCTGATGTTACTTGATTCGCAATTTTCTGCGCCTAGCTCAAAGGCGTTAAAGAAAATCACTCTTGGGAGATAACCCAATGTTTTATTTCTAGTACGTTTTCTTTTATTTGAGTCTTGGAAGTCATTACTACTGTAATGACCGCTCCTTATCCTTTTTATTTTATTGTTGTGCCAAGAGAAGCCTCTAATTCGAGTGAGGTAAAGATTTGGGGATGTTGCTGTCCTAAAACTGTTTTCGGTGCTGCACCATAAAAATTCGTATAAATTCTCTGTATATATTTTGAACCTGAGATTTCTTGTGCATATGCCCCAGGTTATATCCAAACTTTCTTTAGTTGAACACTTTTTGATTTGAGCAACATAAAACCCCTCAAAAATTCGATATTTGTCAGCTGTTCTGTTTTGACAGATTTCTGCCAATATTTGTGTTTGCCGCTTTATCGCTTTCTTTTGAGTTCTTTTGATAACAGAACTTTTGGGGAAGTTTCTACAGTAGTATATATTTAATATGTGGTGGTTTTGGGTTGAAACCTGAAGCAAAAAAGAGGTTGATTATATGATATGCTTACACTAATGTTGCTAATAGAATTGTGTTTAGTTTTGTATGAAGGAAGTTTTCAAGTGTAGGGATTGGAGAATGATGAGATGAGTTGAAGAATGGACAAAAGCTCAAGCTTGGGGATGCCCATGCATCACCCCAAGAAATATCCAAGAAGTACAAGCGTCAAAGCTTGGGGATGCCCCCGAGGCACCCCTTCTTCATCGGCAAAAATCAGGTCACCTTTCAAGATACTATATTTTTATTGCTTCATGCACTATGTGTTTTTCTTGGAGCGTCAGTTGTTTTAGTTTTCTTAGTTAGTTTAGTTTTGTTTTCTGCAATAAATGGTTGGACCCCAACAAATTTATTTTGAAGGAGATGTACTCATTTTCATTTGCCAAGAACACTCAGTTTTTCACTCTTATCGTTCAACGAGTGTTCTTCTTTTTCTGCTACTGCGTTTAGTTTTCAGTTTTCGCCTTGATTTTTGTTCAGATCTTCTTATATCTTTTTATCAAGGTGTATTTTTGCCTCTGGCCTATATTGGCTTTCATCAAAAGAGTTGAGTTAAAAAAGTTCGAATGGTGTTGGAAAAGAGAAAAAGATTTATGCAAAAAAGTGGTACAAGAAGGAGCTTGTGTAGACTGCGGCTTAGGCTTTTTCATGTCATGCTTGATGTCTTTTTGATAGTATGCTTAGTGGTTTTGCTGTAGCATGACTTGTCTCAAATAACTGAGATTGCTTAATGAGCCTTTGAAAAAATCATGCGTTGTTTTTATTGTTTCGAAGCATTATTATGGTTTTCTCCTTGATGCTTTATTTGGGTTGACTTGGCGCATGCTCACATGTAGACTCATACAAAGTCGCCAATAGCCTCTATGATCATTTAGTTTTTGACCTTTTGATGCCATCTTATGCTTCTTTTAATGTCACTTTGTCACTTTGCATGATTATGGCCATTATTGCTCTCTTGGTTGGTCGCTCCCAGTCTTTTGCTAGCCCTCGCCTTGTACTGAGTATGAGCTCTACTCGTGCATCCAACTCCTAAAAGCCAAAGTTTTCCAAAGTGTCCACCATACATACCTACTAGCAATTTTATATTCCAAGTAAATTTGACTTGCTTTTATCTTCTCTTCAAATTAAACTCTTACCAGTGTTATGTGAAAATTGGTCAGTAAAGCTCTCATGAACCGGAAGGCACACTTTACTTTTTCCTGTTCTTAAAAAATTTGACATTGTGGTCTCTTATGTTGAGTTGTTATGCTTGTAAGTTGTAAGTTGGATTCTAGCCCAACCATGCTGTCATGGGGCAAGCTTTCAACATTGCACTTCTTATTTGAGTTGATATCGTGATCTTTTGTTTATGGATGCCCGCGGTGTAAAATGAATTGGGAATCTTGTGGGGATCATGGAGTTTGTATATGTGTTAGGGAAACGCCTGGGCCGCCAATCTAAGCCATGCATAATTCATGGTGGAAATTTGCAGCATACCCATGGTGGACATTCGACGACGCATCTCACAATAAAAAGCTAAACAAATGGCAAATAAAAGAGATGTCGAGGTGTTCATTCTCTGCTTGTCCTGTCATTTTGATGTGGGCTTGTTCCATGTCATCGGGCACGGAGGTACCCCGTTGGCGGTTTTCGATGATACATATATACTTACAATGACAAGAGCCTTGCTTGGGACTCTAAGTTGAGTAGCATGAGGTTTGGGTACTCGTATTCACGGGACACGAGGTTTTCGACTTATGATTTGTCAAGCATATGTATCATAATTGTTCTCGCATTAACTCTAACCATTCAAGATGCTTATGATGGGGGCAATGATAGCTCAAAGACGGTAAGTACCATAATTTTTGAAGGTCTATAAAACTTGCAATCACTGCTTCCCTCTGCGAAGGGCCTTTCTTCTACTTTTATGTTGAGTCACCACCTTCTTTCTTTATGCACCATTAAGAGAGCAAAGTTGTCATTCTTAGTATAATGTGCATTGTCCCAAAGTTTTCATTGATTGATTCATATTGTTGGTTTCACTTGTTCTCAAATTATTTGTATCTAGTCGCCCTCTTAAACTTGAAGGTGTCCTATGCATTTATGTTTTGCTCTCTTTGAAGGACAAGCTGAAAACCATTTGTATGTTTTTCCTTATGATTTGAACACATGTTTGACTTTCATTGTTTCATTTTCATGATATTTTGTTTGTGTTCATTTTCATGTTTACAACATGGTTGCTAAGTTTTTATTGTTAAGATTATATCTTTCATGCCCATGTTTTAAGTTCTTATGATCCCAGCTCACAAATGCTTACATATATGATCAAGATTGTGTAGGTGCATGTCACCTCAAAAATTATTCTTTTGTTATCACTTACCTACTCGAGGACGAGCAGGAGTTAAGCTTGGGGATGCTTGATACATCTCCAACGTATCTATAATTTTTGATGCTCCATGCTTGTTTTTACACCATTTCCCTACTGTTTTGTTACACTTCGTGGCACTTTTATGCATTTTCTGGAACTAACCTATTAATAAGTCGCCACAGTGCCAGTTCCCTGTTTTCTGCTATTTTTGTGTTTCAGAAGTGATACACAGGAAATATTCTCGGAATTGGACGAAACAAGTTCCTGAAGTCTTATTTTTCCCGGAAGCTTCCAGAGATCCGAAGAGGAGTTGGAGGGGGCCACGAGGGCCCCACACACCAGGGCGGCGCGGCCAGGGGCCTGGCCGCACCCCCTATGTGTGAGAGCCCCTCGGGCCACTTCTGACGATGCCCCTTCGCCTATAAAGACCCCTCGATGGAAAAAACCTAAGTGCCCGATCAATTTTCCAGAACACATCGCGATCCGCCGCCGCCGTCGACCCGAAGATCGGGAGGGTCCAGAAGCTCTTCCCGGCACCCTGCCAGAGAGGGGAATCGCCACCGGAGGTCTTCTTCATCGCCATGCTTGCCTCCGGAGCGATGAGTGAGTAGTCTACCTTGGACTATGGGTCCACAGTAGTAGCTAGATGGTTGTCTCCTCCACCATGTGCTTCATGTTTAGATCTCATGAGCTGCCCTACATGATTGAGATCACCGTTATGTAATTCTACATGTTTGGTTTGTTGGGATCCGATGAATATTGGTGTTATGATTGAGTTGCTATACTGAAATATATCTTTTGTTATCTCTATGTTGTTTATGATCTTGCATGCTCTCCGTTGTTAGTAGCTATCTTGGCCAAGTAGTTGCTAGTGACTCCAACAGGGGGTATTTATGCACGATAGTGGGTTCATGCCTCTATTTAATCTGGGGGAGTGACAGAAACCTCTAAGGTTGTAGATGTGCTGTTGCTACTAGGGAGAAAACAACATTCATATGCTCGAGGGCATATGCTTTGTTTACATTACACACTTTGCTTAATGCAATTATCTGATGTTCGCAACTTAATACTTGTGGAGTTCTCGGATTGATTCGCCACAAGTGGATTATTAGTCATAGATGCAGTTGGATGGCGGTCTATGTATTTTGTTGTAATGCCCAGAGTAAATCGCATAGTGATCTTCTCGATATATCACGTTTATCTTTATTCTATCAATTGCCCAACTGTAATTTGTTTACCCAGCATGTGCTATTTATCTTATGGAGAGACTCCACTAGTGAACTGTGGACCCCGGTCCTATTTCCATCATATTGCTATCACCTGTTTACTTTACTCGCACTGTTTACTTTACTCGCATACTTCTACTGGTTTCCACTCGATACGCTCATAACCTTTGTTTCAAGCAAACCGGTGAGATTGACAACCTCATCGCAAGTTGGGAACAAAGTACTTGGTTGTGTGTGTGCAGGTTCCACGTTGCAGCTAGCAAAGGAAAGCTTGGACAAGGCACCATATATAAATTGTCCGAAGTTGTCGCTAAGCCAGTCTGCATCACCTTCAGTTGCATTGTCTGCTCTTCTCCTGAACGATAAACCTTGGTTTCTTAACTAAGGGAAAATCTTGCTGCTATATTCATCACACCTTCCTCTTGGGGTTCCCAATGGGCCGGTTATTTACTTCATCAACTCGGTCGCATCAATCACTTACCTACTCGAGGATGAGCAGGAGTTAAGCTTGGGGATGCTTGATACGTCTCAAACATATCTATAATTTTTGATGCTCCATCCTTATTTTACACCATTTGCTTCATGTTTTGTTTACACTTCGTGGCTTTTTATGCGATTTCCGGAACTAACCTATTGACAAGATGCCATAGTGCTAGTTCCCTATTTTCTGCTGTTTTTGTGTTTCAGAAAAGCTACACAGGAAATATTGTCGCAATTGGACAAAACAAAGACCGAAAATTCTATTTTTCCCGGAAGAAGGACGAGGACCAAACGGGAGCCGGAGGGGGGCCAGAGGGCAGCCTCACCATGAGGTGGCGCGAACCCTGGCCCGTGCGGGCACATGGTGAGGTGGCCCTGGCCCACCTCTGACACCGCCTTTTCGCCTATATAAAGCCTCGGGACAGAAAACCCTAAATCGATCGGTGATTTTCGAGAAAGAGTCCTGCAGCTCCGCCGCCGCCACCGACGAATTTCGGGAGACAGAAGTCTCTATTATGGCACCTTGCCGGGACGGGGAAGTGCCCCTAGAGCCAT
Organism: Dactylis glomerata; assembly: GCA_007115705.1. Taxonomy (NCBI): domain Eukaryota; kingdom Viridiplantae; phylum Streptophyta; class Magnoliopsida; order Poales; family Poaceae; genus Dactylis; species Dactylis glomerata. Next base: position 1,321,813 of record QXEO01001278.1, on the reverse strand, counting down.
CTCCATCGACGATGTCGCCTCCTCTGTCGTCTCCATCGACTTCACCGCCATCTCCACCAACCTTGCTGTCTCCTATGATGAGGAGGGAGTAGTTCTCCCCCGGGGCTGAGGGCTCTACCGGTAGCTATGTGGTTCACCTCTCTCTCCCATGATGTGATCTTTATGTGATCATGAGCTTTGTACCAAGTTGAATTGGTAGATGCTATTATTCAGATATTATGCTACTCCCGTGCTTTATTATTGTAATCTCCGGAGATACCTTGTATCATGATGTGAAGGTGACAGTGTGCGCATCATGTGTGTCTCATTTGGCTAGTGTCTCTATGAATTGTTGGTGTTTGTTGGAATCATCTAGTGCGTTCATGGTGATAGTCTAGGACAATCTAGTTTGGGGAAATGCAAACTTTGAGGAGTGCTTCGTAGCCCTACGCATGATTAGTGTTCGTTATCCATTGGAGAATTGTTTAGAGTGGCATATTGAAGTTAGTATCTATTGGTTCAATTATGTTATTTTGTTGAGAGTGACCACTAATGAAAGTATGATCCCTAGGCCTTGTTTCCAAGCATTGAACACCGTTTACATTCAGTTTTGTTACATGTTTGCTCGCAGCGATATTTATTTCAGATTACATTTACTACTTATACTCATCACTACTACTTGTATTTCACTATCTCTTCGTCGAACTAGTGCACCTGTATATCTGACAAGTGTATTGGGTGTGTTGGGGACACAAGAGACTTTCTGTATCATAATTGCAGGGTTGCTTGAGAGGGATAGCTTTGACCTCCTCCTTCGTAAGTTCGATAAACCTTGGGTGATCCACTTAAGGGAAACTTGTTGTTGTTCTACAAACCTCTGCACTTGGAGGCCCAATACTGTCTACAAGAACAAACGCGTGCGTAGGCATTAGAAACCTAGTCAAATGGATAGACTTATGATAGTGCAAATCCCTGGGTCAACCGCTAAGACCCAACTATCCTACAGAAATGTCCCAGCAGAGCTCCATGGGGTACATTTCCAAGCGGATTTGATTATCTTAGGCACTAAAGGTTTGGATGTGGTACTTGGAATAGATTGGATGTCCAAGTACCAGGGACACATAGATTGCGCTTGGGAAGCTATAACTTTAACCAGCAGTGATGGAGTTCAGATTGAGCACATCGCAACCATGCCATCCCACAAAGCCTACTACAAGAAGTCTGTCTCTGGACCGACCCTTGACCAAGTTTCGGTGGTATGTGAGTACCCCGATGTCTTTCCTGAAGAGTTGCCAGGTATGCCCCCTGACCGGGATATCGAGTTCATAATTGAGTCGATTCCCGGGATAGCCCCCATTGCTCAAAGACCTTATCGTATGAATCCCCAAGAACTAGAAGAGTTAAAGAAGCAACTCGCTGATATGCACAGCAAAGGCCTTATCCGTCCCAGTGCTTCATCTTGGGATCACCTGTTCTCTTTGTGGACAAGCGAGATGGTACCATTCGACTGTGTGTGGATTACCGTAAGCTGAATGAGGTGACCATCAAAAATAAATACCCACTCCCGAAGATTGAAGACCTATTCGATCAGCTGAATGGAGCCAAGGTATTCTCCAAGATTGATCTCCGTACTGGATATCATCAGCTAAAGGTCCGAGAGTCTGACATTCCCAAGACCGCATTCACCACTCGCTACGGCCTGTTCGAGTACACCGTCATGTCCTTTGGCCTAACTAAAGCCCCTGCCTATTTCATGAATCTCATGAATAAGGTATTCATGAAGTTCCTTGAAAAATTTGTGGTGGTGTTCATTGACGACATCTTGGTCTATTCCAAGACCGAGGAAGAGCACGCAGAACATCTGCGGCTAGTGTTGGGAACCCTGCGTGAACACCAACTTTATGCCAAATTTAGCAAATGTGAGTTTTGGCTAAAAGAAGTTGGATTTCTAGGCCATGTCATCTCAGCTAGTGGAGTATTCGTTGACCCCTCAAAAATTACCTCCATCATGGAAAGGAAAGCCCAAACCAACCCTCCGAAGTCTGAGCATTTCTTGGACTGGCCGGGTATTATCGGAAGTTTGTAGAAGGGTTTTCTAGCATCACTCGCCCGTTGACTCAGCTGCTCAAGAAAGATAATAAGTTCGAGTGGACTGAGAAGTGCGAGCAGAGTTTCCAAGAACTCAAGAAGAGACTTGTGTCTGCCCCTATCCTAACCATGCCTAATATCACCAAAAGCTTTGATGTCTATTGCGACGCATCCAAGCTTGGACTCGGAAGTGTCTTGATGCAAGACGGCAAGGTCATCGCTTACCTGTCCCATCAACTGCGCCCTCATGAGCTGAACTACCCTACCCACGACCTAGAGCTTGCTGTTGTTGTCCATGCACTCAAAACATGGCGACACTATCTTATGGGGAACCGGGGTGAGATCTACACCGACCACAAAAGCTTGAAGTACATTTTCTCTCAGAAAGGGTTAAACATGAGACAAAGGAGATGAATTGAGCTCATCAAGGACTAGACCAGGAAGCTGTGCTATGGTATGATGGCCGCCTATGCGTCCCTAACATCGAGGAGTTGAAAAAACTCATTTTGAAGGAAGCCCATGACACCCTGTATTCGATTCATCCCGGAGGTACCAAAATGTACCAAGACTTGAAAGAGCAGTTTTGGTGGCACGGTATGAAGCGGGAAATAGCTTTTTATATTGCCCGATGTGACGTCTGCCAATGCGTCAAGGCTGAGCACCAAAGATCTGTGGGTCTGCTGCAGCCATTGAAAGTGCCAGTGTGGAAGTGGGAGGAAGTCGGAATGGACTTCATCACTGGGCTACCCAGATCAAACCGAGGCCACGACTCCATCTGGGTTATCATTGATTGCCTGACCAAGGTCGCCCATTTTCTTCCTGTCAAGACCACCCATAAGGGCCGAGACTTAGCCGAGCTGTATATGTCCCGGATTGTGAGTCTCCATGGGGTACCCATGGTAATTGTGACTGAACAAGGTACCCAATTCACCTCAAGGTTCTGGAACAAACTTCACGAAGCCTTGGGAACAAAACTCTCCTTTAGTACAGCCTATCACCCACAAACCGGAGGTCAAACCGAAAGGGTTAACCAGATCCTTGAGGATATGCTTCGAGCCTACGTCCTCTCATACGGGACCAAGTGGGAGGACTATGTGCCATTTGCTTAGTTCTCCTACAACAATAGCTACCAAGCTAGTCTGCAGATGGCCCCTTTTGAAGCTCTGTATGGCCGCAAGTGTCGTACCCCTCTCAACTGGTCTGAGACTGGAGAGAGCCAAGTGTTTGGGCCGAATGTCATCAAGGAAGCCGAGGAGCAGGTCCAGCTCATCCGCAACCGTCTGAAGGCAGCCCAATCTAGACAAAAGAGTTATGCCAACTCAAAGAGGAGACCTGTTACCTTCAATGTGGGAGACTTTGTCTACCTTCGAGTCACACCGCCCAAGGGTATGCAATGCTTCCATGTCAAAGGTAAGCTTGCACCCCGGTACATTGGACCGTTCAAGATCTTGGACCGTGAAGGCGCCATGTCCTACAAGCTAGAGTTACCCCCGAAGCTGTCCAAGTTTCATGATGCCTTCAAGTCCCCAACAAGCCCAAGACCTTCAAGGAGATCGACCATGACTCCATCGACCTAAACCACGACCTCACGTACCGGGAGAGACCAATTCTTATCCTTGAAGAAGACGTCCGTCTCACCCGCAGACGCAAGATCAAGATGTATAAGGTGCAGTGGAGTAACCATACCGAAGACGAGGCCACCTGGGAACGTGAGGATTATCTCCAACGAGAGTTTCCCGAGTTACTTCACGCTTAGCTACTGAATCTCGAGACAAGATTCTTTTTAAGGGGGGAAGGTCTGTAACACCCTACTTTTGTGCACTTAAACTTTAGACCCAAAACTCTTTGTCAGATTATTTGAGGGGAAATAAAAACTTTTGAGTGTGTATGAGTGCATGGTTGTTGTAGGACCCAAGACTTGTGTGAATTGGTGTTATTTTGCAAATGGATTTCAAATCTTTTCAAAAACCTTGTAGCATAAATTCATGATTGAGTGCTATCATTTCATGCATGTGTTTTTATCTTGTTATGGTTGTGTGTGAATCCAACAACCTTAGAAATCAATTGCTCTTGCTTTGGAACCCTCAATTTTCTCAAATAATTGTTTCTTTTTCTTTTGAGCTTCTATTCCGAAAATGTGAGTTCCTCCAAAACCCTAACCCATCCATCTATAATTTTTTTTTCAAAACTTGGCCATATGTTCTTTGAACACATTAGCCACCTCTAAAAACTGATCCAGATTAACTTTTGAGCCTAATCTGAAAAATTCAAATTTCATTTGAATTTCGGCCTACACACCCTAGCACTCTCCACCTCTCTCTTTCTTTTCTTTTCCCTCCTCCACCTTGCAAACCGACCAAGGAGAGATCCACCTTGTCCCCTCTCTCTGTAGCCCTAGGAGATATTGGCAAGAATCCTTCCTGTTGTCGCTTCCGATTGGACTCGAGGGAGAGGAGGAGCCCGAGGCCATCGCCTCTGCCAAACCCCTATCCTCTCTTTCTCTCCATCACCACCACCTCCACTGACCCCCAATGAGCGAGCGCCACCCCTGCTGGCCGTTCACCTCGACCCCACGCTGCAGAGACCGCTCAAGCTACCCCTCCCACGCCCGAGGATGCCGCCGTGCCCATCGTAGACGCCCAACTTGGGCGAGACAGCACCGACCGACCCCGGACCTGTCACCTCGCCACCAGCCTCGCGTCCACTCCCATGATCAATTCCCCGAGATGCCAGGGCCCTAGACCCACCGTGCACGATGCCATGACCACGCCAACCCGACACGACCAGACTCAGAGCGTGTGCCGCGTTCCCGCACGCACGAGCATTCCCCTGCACCGCACTTCACATGCACCAGAACAGCATCGCACGCCCGTTACGACGCCACCCTCGCCCTGAGCCGAGGTGCACCAAGACGGCCGTGCCGCACACCGCTTTGGTCACAGCTGTTCTGAAAACACCCGCGTTGCGACCGAGCCGAGCAGCCACCGACGCCACTGACCAGATCCCTAGACTCAGCCTACGACGCCGCTCTTGCCCAATTGCATCCCATCATGACCACCGTGGTCCGAGCTCACCCCTGAAGTATAAAACTCCCCAGAGGAGCTAGAAGTCGCGGATCCAGCTCATTTGCCCCCACCTCGCCTCTCTCTCGCTGCAGAACATCACCCCCATGGAGCCAGGTCATCCTCGCTGCAGCTGAGCCCTGGATCTGGGGTAGATCGTCGGCAAGAACGGTGAAGGTTGCCATCGATCGGGACTGCCATTCCCTTCCCTCTCTGCACTCAGATCTTCTTCCTCTTGAGGCCTAGCTCACCCGCCCTCCATTTCCCTTGCAGGATCCGCAGACCCTCGCAATCGTCGGCAACGCCAGGAGCTAGTCCTAGGTCGCCGCGATAGCAACCATCTGCGAGCCCCTGCATGCACGAGTTCAGGAGCTGACCCGCGCCGAAATCGTCTCCGCCACCGATTCCTACACCTGCATCGAGCCAAGACCGCCTCGCTAACCCCTCGGTGAGCCTCGCCACCCGAAACCCTAGCCGGTGATCTCCCTCTCGCACGCGCATGCAATGCCGTGGAGAAGACGACGCCGCGTCGTCCGATCTAGATCGGATGGCGGCATACCGATTCAGCCAGGCAGCCCCGAAGCAGGCCGCCGGATCTGGGCTGGCCCGGCTCATCTGCGCCTAGACTCCCCACTCCTGGCCTGTTTACTTTTTTTCCTGTGAATCTTTATTCTTTTTGCTAGTTCCTGTTATACTCAAAAATGCTTAGAAATTATTTTGGACACCCAATTTTGGTGATTCCAATTTTTGTGAGTTTATACAGTCTGCTCAGAACAGTTACATGCATGATTTTCAGGATCCTGAGTAATATCTGAGAATAAATAGTTGTAGATCTAAGGTTTTTCAATCTAAAATCCAAATTAGGAGTTTGGTTTTATGAAAATGTGTGATTCCAATTTCCAGTGATGCTATGTGGTACTGTGAAGCTTGAGAAACTGGTTTTGCTATTTTAGAAGTATTATTTTGCCTGCAGTAATTATTTTGGTGTTAATAGAGATTATCATTGTTTTATTTATTGTGCCTAGTAGGAATAATATTTTGAAGTGATTCTAACTCTGGTGTGGTGTGCATTACTGTAGCTTTCAAACTTGATCTCTGGTAGAATTTTAGGAGCTCCTGAAAGTTTTAGGGATTTATTTTTCCTTTCTAGTGATATTTGTGACTAGGAAATACATTATAAATTAACCCTAGCATATTTTGGGATGATTCCAATTGGGTTGATTTTGTAACATTGTTAGCTACCTGAGGATATGCTGGTTGTCATGCCTTGATCAAGATTGATGCCTGCAAGATGTTTTCTTTGTGCATAGGGTTTATTTACCCTTAGAAATTGCCTTGTTATTATTGGAGTGGAATTACTTTTGTAAAATAGATTCTTGATTCAGAATCTGAACATGTTTGTTTCTGATACTCATTGATTGAAATGTACTATTGAATGGCTTGTTTGTGAACTATGTATGGATGTGTGCTTATTGTGTGTTATTATTTTCTGGCGATAGAATCAAACGACGAGTGTGCGGAGGAAGGAGAAGTCTTTGAGTATCAAGAGGAAGAGGACCAGGGACAAGCCACTCAAGGCAAGCCATCTACTTATTGCATATCTGAATCGTAATATTACACTCTGCATTGTTTTACTACTGTCTTTCCTTATGCATTGTTTCTATATTGCTAGTGTTCCTTATATAGCAATAGGTTGGCGACTTAGCTCCACAAGTCGACTTGTTATCATCCTTAGGGATGACACCCTTGATACCTACTCAACACCCCTATATTAGAGACTTGATGGTTAGCATCAAAGTCCTTGGAAAACTTGTAGTGGAGCCAAAAACTCTAGTATGGGAACACTCTCTGGAAAGATTTTGAAAATGTTTTCGAAAACCTTGGAGTAGTATCTACTCCACTGAATTGTTTTCAAGGTGGTTTTGGACACATGGAGTTGGGCTTGGAAGAAAAGGGAGTTGGTGGTTTTATAAAAAGGCATTGGTGTTTCTTTGTAGTCGCTCGAAACAATTAACCCGTGCAACCACATTACCCCGGTATGGGACGGGGCTTAGTCCAAAGTTTATCTGCTTTAGTGCAGGGAGCCTCATAACTATATAAGGGTTTGTGGTGCCCGAAAAGCGGTACGAGACACCCCTGAATCCGGGTTGACGCCAAATGAGGGTCAACACATATCATGGCATATCCCGAGCCGCCGGAAGACACTTGGGTTCTCCCGCCGTGGCGCCGGAGTTACACTCTAGAGGAGGTACTGCCGGGGCGTGCCGGGGAGATAGACTCCACAGGGTAGACACCCGTACTAAGGTAGATAGATGGAAAACTCTGTTCAATTATCCGAACCCCGCATACTTGTGTATGACGGACCGTGGTGGTATATCCCGGTGGATTTACTGAATCTTGTGGGTAAAGTGTACAACCTCGGCAGAGTGTAAACCTATTCGAATTGCCGAGTCCTCGGTCATGGACGGTTGGAAAGATCACTACATTGCCCAATGTCAAGTTTTGGTTTTACAAAATGTTTTCAGAAAAATGGAGTTTGTGCCGGACGGAGTACTCGGAGGGTACTGCCGTGGCACGGGTGTGGTTCGGAGTACTCAAAGGGTACTTCCGAGGAGTTGAAAGATGGTCATGTGTGATTGACTATGGTTTCCTTGGAGCAAACAACAATGAGTTTCCCCCTCCCCTAGAGAGTTTTACTAAAAATCTGATTTTCAAAAATGTTTTCAACAAAGATATAGAGATGTCGTACGACATGCTATATCGACAAGAGAAACTTTTTAGTATAGGCCAAACTAGAATAGAGCCTATTCTTGCTACAACCAAATAGCATGTCAGTACTTTCCTCTTAGATGGTTTGCGAGTACAATTCCAAAATGTACTCACGGCTTTGTCCCTGGCTATTAACTTGGCCAGACTATGGAGATGACTTCGAGGAGGACGATGGTGGTTATGATGACACCGGTGTGAATTAGGATTGTTTCCCGGTCAGTCGCCTATAGGGTAGTAGGCCTGACCTGGGTCAGCTACGCTGCATGTATCTCTGCTGCTATCTACTAAGTATGCTTGTCAGTTGAACTTGCCCTGCGTGGCATTTATATTCGGCCAAGCGGCCTATGTAAGACCTTATGAACTCGTTATGTAATGGATGTTGTAATCTGTAATGCCAACTCTGTTATGTGGATTCATGATGGTCTTCCTGTTATCGTGAATTGTATGCATAACGGGAATCCCGGGTGGTAAGTTGGGGTCCCCACACACAAAAATGAAATAAAAAATGATAAGGAGAGGTCATTACAGTAGTAATAACTTCCAAGACTCAAATAAAAGAAAAGGTACTGAAAAGAAAACATTGGGTTATCTCCCAAGAGTGCTTTTCTTTCACGCCTTTGAGCTAGGCGCAGAAAGTGGAAATCAAGTAATATCAAGCGATGAAGCATCAAGTTTATAATTTGCTCTAAGAATAGAGTCAAAAAGTAATTTCTTCCTCTTCCTAGGGAAGTGTTCCATACCTTTCTTGAGTGGGAATTGATATTTAATGGTGCCTTCCTTCATATCAATGATGGCACCTATAGTTCGAAGAAAAGGTCTTCCCAAAATAATAGGACATGAAGCATTGCATTCAACATCCATAACAAGGAAATCAATGGGAACAAGGTTATTGTTAACCATAATAAGAACATCATTAATCCTTCCCAAACGTTTCTTTTTAGCAACATCAGCAAGAGGAACATCAAAATAACACTTTTCAAGCGGTGGTAAACTAAGCATATCATAAATCTTTCTAGGCATAATAGAAATACTTGCACATAGATCACATAAAGCATGGCAATCAAAACCATTAACATTCATATCAATGATGGGCTCCCAACCATCTTCTAACTTCTTGGGAATATAAACCTTTTGTTTCCACTTTTCTTCCCTAATTTTCATGAGAGCATTTGTAATATGCTTTGTAAAAGCAACATTCATAGAACTAGCATTAGGACTCAAAGCAAGCTTTTGCAAGAACAAAATAACTTCAGATATGTTGCAGCCATCAACATAAAAATCATTAAAAGAAGTAGAGCTATTATCTCCCATACTCCGAAAAATTTCAGCACTTTTTGTAGAAAAAGTTTTTGTAGTTTTGGGCTTTTTCGCACAAGGAGTATGAGTTTTCTCTACACCAATCAAAGTAAGAGGATTGCTAGCATTTGAAACAACATCACTAGAGGTGGTAATAGTACATACCTTCATATTTCTAGCCATCTCATCTTCTCTTTCCCACCTGGCATGCAATTCTGCTAACATTCTAACATTTTCATCAATTCTAACTTGGATGGCATTCAAAGTATTGCTTTCTTTCACATCATTAGGCAACCCTTTTAGTTTCAGAAGTTCAACATCAAGAGCAAGGCTATCAACTTTAGAAGCAAGAATATCAATTTTACCCAACTTTTCCTCAACAGACTTGTTAAAAGCAGTTTGCTTACCGATGAAGTCCTTGAGCATGACTTCAAGCTCAGAGGATGCGCCCCTAGTGTTGTTGGAGGAATTACCATAAGAGTTACCATAACCATTACCATTGGTAGAAGGATACGGCCTATAATTGTTGCTAGCAAAATTGTTCCTATAAGCACTATTATTGAAATTATTATTTCTAATGAAGTTTACATCAACATGCTCTTCTTGAGCAACCAAAGAGGCCAAAGGAACATTATTAGGATCAAAATAAGCTCTATCATTAGCAAGCATAAGCATAATAGCATCAATCTTATCACTCAAGGAAGAGGTTTCCTCAACAGAATTTACCTTCTTACCTCGTGGAGTTCTTGTGGTGTGCCACTCAGAAAAAATTACCATCATATTATCAAGAAGCTTCGTTGCGGTGCCCAAGGTGATGGACATAAAAGTGCCTCCAGCAGCTGAATCCAATAGATTTCTTAAAGAAAAATTTAGTCCTGCATAAAAGGTTTGGATAATCATCCAAGTAGTCAGTCCATGAGTGGGACAATTCTTTATCATAAATTTCATTCTTTCCCAAGCTTGAGCAACATGCTCATTATCAAACTGTCTAAACTTCATAGTATCACTTCGCAAAGCTATAATATTAGCAGGAGGATAGTATTTTCCAATAAAAGTATCCTTACACTTATCCCAAGAATCAATACTATTTCTAGGCAAAGATAGCAACCAATACTTAGCTCTTCCTCTTAAAGAGAAAGGAAACAACTTAAGCTTAAAAATATTACCATCTACATCCTTATACTTCTGCATCTCACATAGCTCAACAAAATTGTTGAGATGAGCTGCAGCATCATCAGAACTGGCACCAGAAAATTGCTCTTTCATAACAAGATTCAACAAAGCAGGTTTAATCTCATAAAAGTTTGCCTCAGGAGCAGGTGGCGCAATAGGAGTGCAGATAAAATCATTGTTTTTGGTGCTAGTAAAATCACACAACTTGGTGTTCTCATGAGTACCCATTCTAGCAAAATTAAAAGCAAGCAAGTAAAAATAACAACTATAAAGGAACTTTTTTTTGTACTTTTCATAAAAAGATGCAAGCAAAAATAAAATAAAGCAAAACAATAACAAAGTAAAAGATTGGAAGTGAGAGACTCCCCTTGCAGAAATCTTCTTTCTTCCCGGCAATGGCACCAGAAAGCTTGATTGTAGTTTTGCTGGTGTGTAGTTCACACCAGAAAACTTGTTGGAAAACCCCAAGAGAAGGTTATGATGAGCACAACAGCAAGTTTCCCTCTGTTGTGAAACCAAGGTTTATCGAACCAGTAGGAGAAAGAACCAAACTTCCGAAGGTTGATGCCCGCTAGCTTTGCGACACTTTGGACAATGGCGCCAGATAACTTGTTGGCGTGTAGCTTTTAACCAGCAGCAACGTGGAACCTGCACACAACACAACCAAGTACTTTGTCCCAACTTACGATGAGGTTGTCAATCTCACCGATTTGCTGTGAACAAATGATTAAGCGTATCGAGTGGTAAAAGGTAATAGTTTGCAAGAATGTAAATAAAGCAAATAAAAGTAAAACGGTAATAGCAATGTAAAAGGAATGGACCGGGGTCCACAGTTCACTAGTGGTGTCTCTCCATAAGATAAATAACAACATGCTGGGTAAACAAATTACAGTTGGGCAATTGATAGAATAAAGATAGCATACATATGTCATGAGGATCACTATGAGATTCACTCTGGCCATTACGACAAAATACATAGACCATAATCCAACTGCATCTATGACTAATAATCCACTCTCGAGGTGTCATCCGAGCTCCCGTTGAGTATTAAGTTGCGAACAACAGATAACTGCATTAAGCAAAGTGCATAATGTAAACAATGCAAATGTCCTTGAACACAAGAATGTTGTTTTCTCCTTAGTGGCAACAGCACATCTACAACCTTAGAGGTTTCTATCACTCCCCCAGATTACTAGAGGCATGAACCCAACTATCGAGCATAAATACCCCCTCTTGGAGTCACTAGCATCTACTCGGCCAAGATATCTACTAGGAATGGAGAGCATGCAAGATCATAAACAACATAGAGATAACATAAAGATAATAATTCAGCACATCAACTTGACATAGTACCAATACTCATCGGATCCCAACAAACACAACATGTAGAATTACACAAAAATGATCTTGATCTTGATCATGATAGGCAGCTCACAAGATCTAAACATGAAGCACATGGTGGAGGAGATGACCATCTAGCTACTGCTATGGACCCGTAGTCCAAGGTAGACTACTCACACATCACTCCGGAGGCGACCATGGTGATGAAGAAGGCCTCTGGCAGGGTGCCGGGAAGAGCTTCTGGACCCTCCCGATCTCGCGTCGACGACGACGGCGGCTTGCAGTAGGTTTCGTGGAAAATTGATCAGGGGTTAGGTTTTTCCTGTCAAGGGGAATATATAGACGGAAGGGCAGCGTCAGGAGGTGGACCAGGGGGCTCACCCCCTGGTGGTGCAGCCCAGGGCCTAGCCGCGCCGCCCTAGGGTGTGGCCAGGTCCTGGCCCCCCTCCATCTCTGCTTTGGACTCCGACTCGTATTCTGGAAAAATAGGAGGTTCGGCTTTTGTTTTGTCCAATTCCGAGAATATTTCCTGTGTAGCTTTTCTGAAACACGAAAAATAGCAGAAAACATGGAACTGGCACTGTGGCGTCTCGTTAGTAGGTTAGTTCCAGAAAATGCAAAAAAATGCCACCAAGTGTAACAAAACACAAAGCAAATGGTGTATAAACAAGCATGGAGCATCAAAAATTATAGATACGTTTGAGACGTATCAACCTGCTCAAAGTCAAAGATTTTCTACAAAGCAGCATGTTGAGCACTAGTAGGGAAATATTTCTGAAAGAAAGCATTAACCAAAGAAATAGGACTATCAATAGATCCAGGAGACAAATTATTAAACCAAATTTTAGCTTCACCTTTCAACGAGAAAGGGAAAATCTTAGCAAGAAAGTAAGTGCGCAACTTAGTATTATCAGAAAATAAGTTACTCAAAGAAGAGAGCTCATTCATATGTCCCATAGCACTTTCATTTTCAGTAGCACAAAAAGGTTCTTTCTCAACAATAGATATGTAAGATAAATCCAAAGAGAAATCATAATCCTTATCACTAATGTTTATGGGAGACGTAGCAAACTTAGCATCAAGAGACAACTTATATCTAACAGCGCGTCTTGCAAGATGATCTCTAATAGCACCAGCATCGCTAGTAGCATGAAATTCATCAATAAAATCATCATTGAGTCCAATATAAGCTTCCTCAAGATCATCACTAGGACATTCTCTATACTCAGGTGAACTAACAGGTGTAATGGTGTTTCCCATTTGTTTAGTCCTAGCAATTGTAGCGTCTAGGAAGGAACCTAATGAACCACTCTCATCAAGCACAGTAGAAGCATCATCAAAATTATCAGAAGCATTTTCAAACTCAGTAGAAGTAGTAGCATGTGCATGTGGTGGTGTAAGCAACTTACTCATCACAGATGGTGAATCAAGAGCAACAGAGGTGTTCAGAGTTGTACCTCTTCTTGTAGTGGATGACAATATAGGAACTTTTCCATCATGAGATTTACCCATGATGAATGGATTGCAGCGAACAATGACTTCCAAGTAAACTTACAAATAAAGCTATGCCCCCCGGCAACAGCGCCAGAAAATAGTCTTGATGACCCACAAGTATAGGGGATCACAATAGTTTTCGAGGGAAGTAAAACCCAAATTTATTGATTCGACACAAGGGGAGCCAAAGAATATTTATAAGCCTTAACAGATGAGGATCAATTCAGTTGCACTTGGAAACAGACTTGCTCGCAGCAATTTATCAGTAGCAACAGTTTTATAGTAGTGGCAGTAGCAAAATAGTAGCAGCAATAGTAAAATAAAGACAGTAGTGGTATCATTAGTAAATAGTAGGATTAAATATTGTAGGCATAGGGATGGATGAGATGAACGGGCGTTGCATGGATAAGATAATTCATGTAATAATCAAGACATGGGCAATTGTAGATAAACAATGATAAAGCATCCTAGTACTAAGTAACCATAGGCATGTGTTCCGTATATAGTCGTACGTGCTCGCAATGAGAAACTTGCATGACATCTTCTGTCCTACCAGCCCATTTGCAGCGGGGCCTCATGGGAAACTACTGGTAATTAAGGTACTCCTTTTAATAGAGTACCGGAGCAAAGCATTAACACTCCGTGAACACATGTGATCCTCACATCACAGCCATCCCCTTCGGTTATCCCAATTATTGTCACTTTGGGGCCTCGGGTTCCGGACAACAATATGTGTATACAACTTGCAGGTAAGATCACAAACAACAATTATCATCATGAAACAATAACATGTTCAGATCTGAGATCATGGCACTCAGGCCCAAAGTGACAAGCATTAAGCACAACAAGTTGCAACAATGTCATAAGCACTAACAATGGATACTAGGCACCATGCCCTAACAATCTCATAGCAATTACATGAACGATCTCATCCAATCCCTACCATCCCCTTCGGCCTACAGTGGGAATTACTCACACATGGATGGGGGAATCATGGATGGTTGATGGAGAGACGTCGGTGATGATGATGATCTCCTCCAAATCCCTATCTCGGCAGAGTGCCAGAACGGAGTTTCTGGTTCCGAATCGCGGTTTCTGGTGGTGGCGGCGCAGCAGAACTCTATTTGGGAAAAACGCCGAACCCCCGATGTTTTCAGGTCAGAGGGTATATGTAAGCGGAAGGAGGGGTCGAGGCGATGCCTGGGGCGCCCACACCACCCCCTGGTGAGGCCTGGCCTGGCCCGCGCCACCAGGTGGTGTGTGCCCCTGTGGCCCCTCTCTGTCTCATACTCTGGCTCCGTGTGTCTTCTGGTAAAATAGGAACTTTGCGGTATTTTCCGGGATTTTTCCTAAAAGTCAGATTTCTTCACAAAAACAAGACACCAGGGCAATTCTGCTAAAAACAACATTAGTCCATGTTAGTTGTATTCAAAACACACAAATTAGAGGAGAAACAATAGCAAAAGTGTTCGGGAAAGTAGATACGTTTTGGACGTATCATTCTACAAACCTCTGCACTTGGAGGCCCAACACTGTCTACAAGAATAGAAGCGTGTGTAGACATCAAGCTCTTTTCTGGCGCTATTGCTGAGGATTGAAGAAGAAGAAGCTCCCACATCAACCACGCGCCATCAAAGCTCTTTTCTGTCGTTGTTGCCAGGGAGGTAAGGTGAAAGGTACTCACATCCTCTGGCTACTAAGCTATCTTCTAGTACTGTTGCTGGTGTGTGAGTGCTCGAAGTTATTTCCTTTAGACTCTACAATTATATCTTTTTGTTTCTTATTTTTATTTTCACTAGTTAGGCTTAATGGAAAAAAAAATTAGAGAGCTTTATAGTATTTATCTTGAGTTAGGACATGAAGTGTTTGAAGACAAAATTAAAAAACCTAAGGAACTTTATTTGCATGCTAATAGCAATGTTATTAGTATGAATTCTTTGAACACCATTATTGCTAATACTATGAAAAATTCTAAGCTTGGGGAAGCTAGTTTTGATGAGCATGATATTTTTAGTCCCCCAAGCACGGAGGAGAAAATTTACTTTGATGATACTATACCTCCAGTTTATGATGATTACAATGATGAGTATGATATTTTCAGTCCACCTAGTATTGAGGAGAAAATCAATTATGATTACAATATGCCTCCTAATTTTGATGACTATGGTGATGAGAATAATAATGATAGCTATTTTGTTGAATTTGCTCCCACTATGATTAATAAGATTGACTATGTTTATGTGGAGAGTATTAATTCTTTTATGCATGTGGCTCATGATAAGAATGTTTTATGTGATAGTTATATTGTTAATTGTATTCATGATGCTACTGAAAGTTATTATGAGAGAGGGAAACATGGTTTTATGCATCTCAACAATATTAAGTTTCCCCTCTTTATGTTGAAAATTTTGAAGTTGCACTTGTTTCGCTTTCCTATGCTTGTTGCTTTGTGCTTTCATGACTTGTTTCTTTACAAGATTGTTTTTCATAGGAAGTGGTTTAGACTTAAAAGTGTTTCATATTTTCTTTTTTATGCTCTCTTTTGCTTCAAGCTCTTTTATGGCACTTACGTGAGCATCTTTTAAAATCACTATGCCTAGCTCAAAGGCGTTAAAGAAAAGCACTCTTGGGGGATAACCCATGTTTACTTTCAGTAATTTTTATTTTTGTTGAGTCTTGGAAGTTGTTACTACTGTAATGACCTCTCCTTATCATTTTTATTTCGTTTTTGTGCCAAGAATAACCTCTAATTGGAGGAAGGTAAGATTTGGGAAAGTTGCTGTCCCGAAACAGATTTTTGCGCTTCACCATAAAATTCGTGAAAATTCCTAGAAAGTCATTTTGATCTGTGATTTCTTGTGCACATGCCCCAGGTTATTATCTAACTTTCATTAGTTTTGCACTTTTTGATTTGAGCAACAGAAGATTTTAAAAAAATGATCTTTACCAGTTGTTCTGTTTTGACAGATTTCTGCCAGTATTTGCATTTGCCTCTTGATCTCTTTCTTTTTGAGTTCTTTTGATCATGGAACTTTTAGAAGAAGTTGCTACAGTAGCTGATGTTTTAATTGGTGCTGTACTTGAGTTGAAACTGAAACAAAAGTGGATTTACTATCTTGCATAAACTAATGTTGCTAATGAGAATTGTGTGAAGTTTTGTATGAAGGAAGTTTTCAAGTGAAGGGAAAGGAGAATGATGAGATGAGATGAAGTATGGACAAAAAATCAAGCTTGCGTATGCCCATGTCACCCCAAGAAATATCCAAGAAGTACAAGCGTCAAAGCTTGGGGATGCCCAAGGCACCCCCTTCTTCCTCAACAAAAATATCAAGTCATCTTTCAAGACACTATATTTCTATTGCTATGTGTGTTTCTTGGAGCGTCTTTATTTTTGCTTTTAGTTTTATTTTGTTTTGTTTGCTGTAATAAAGGTTGGATCACACCATGTTTGTTTTTGAGAGAGACACGCTCCGTTTTCATTGCCTAGAACACTCTAGTTTTCATTCTTATCGTTATGCGAGTGTTCTCTTTTTCTAGTACTGCATTTAGCTTTTATTTTTCGTATTTATTTTGTTCAGAACTTGTTAGTTCTTTGTAGCTAGGTGTGTTTAGACCTCTGGTCTTTGTTTCTTTTCATCTTTGAGAGTTGTTTCAACAAGGTTGATTGCTGTTGGAAAAGAGTAAACCATTTTATGCTTATAGTGGTGCAAAAAGGGAGCTTGTTTAGACTGTTGCTTAGACTTTATCATGTCATGCTTGGTATTATTTTAATTATATGCTTAGTAGTTATTGCTGTAGCATGAGTTGTCTCAAATGACTGAGAGTGCTTAATGTGGCTTTGAAAGAATCATGTGTTGTTTTTATCTCATAGAAGCATAATATTGTGGTATTCTCCTTTGATGCTTTATTTGGGTTGACTTGGCGCATGCTTACACCATGTTTGACTTTAAACCAGTTGCCTGAAGCCACTATGATCATTTGGTTTTTGACTTGTGATACCACTTTATGCTTTGGTTAATAATGTTTTGTCACTATGCATGATTATGGCCGTTATTGCTCTCTTAGTTGGTCGCTCCCAGTCTTTTGCTAGCCTTCACCTGTACTGAGAGGGAATACTTCTCGTGCATCCAACTCCAAAAAACCAAAGTTCTCCAATGTGTCTACCATATCTACCTATTAGAAATTTGCTAGTCTCTTGCTTTTATCTATCTTCCAAATTAAATATTTTGTTTTGAGAAAATTAGTTAGTAAAGCTCTCATGAACTTGATGGCACATTTACTTTCTTGTACTTAATAAACTTGACCATTGTGGTTCTCTTATGTTGATTACATGCTTTTAATTTGTAAGTTGGGAGTTAGCTCAGCCATGCTATCATGGGGCACACTTTCAACATTGCACTTATTCTTATTTAGTTGATATCATGATCTTTTGTTTATGGATGCCTAGAGATGTGAAATAAGTTGGAAACTTGTAAGCTCATGGAGTTTGTATATGTGTTAGAGAAACGCCTGGGCCGCTAATCTAAACCATGCATCATTCATGGTGGAAATTTACAGCATAACCATAGTGGACATTCGACGACACATCTCAAAATAAAAAACTATACCCAATGGTAAATAAAAGAGATGTCGATGTGTTCATTGTCTGTTTATCCTGTCATTTTGATATGGGAAAGCTTCCATATCCTTAGGCAGGAGGTACCCCGTTGGCGTTCTCAATGATACATGTATGCTTACAATGACAAGAACTTGCTTGGGACCTAAGTCGAGTAGCATGCGGTTTAGGTACTCGTATTCACGGGACATGAGATTTTCAACTTATGGTTTGTCAGGCATATATCTCATATTTGTACTCGCATTAACCTTAATCACTCAAGAGGCCTATGATGGGGCAATGAGTGCTCAAAGCTAATAAGTATCATAATTTTTGGAAGGTTTATAAAACTTGCAATCACTACTTCCCTCTGCGAAGGGCCTTTCTTTTACTTTTATGTTGAGTCTTCATCTTCTACCTTTATGCACTGATTAAGAGAGCATAGTTGTCATTCTGATTATAATGTGCATGGTCCCAAAAATTATTATTGATTGATTCATGATTATGGTATTGCTTGTTCTCAAATTATTTGTATCTAGTCACCCTCTTCAACTTTGAAGGTGTCCTATGCATTTATGTTTTGCTACTCCATGAGGGACAATCTGAATACTCTTTGCTATGTTTTCTATATGCTCAAAACAAACAAATACATTTCAATGCATTATTATTCATGATCTTTTGTTTGTGTTTCTTTTCATGTTGTAACATGGTTGCTAAGTTCTATGGTTAGAATTGTATCTCTTATGCCCATGTTTAGAGTACTTTGATCTCAGCATGCAATGCTTTACTTTAAGTTGATCAAGATTGTGTTGGTGCATGTCACCTCAAAAATTATTGTTTTGTTATCACTTACCTACTCGAGGACGAGTAGGAGTTAAGCTTGGGGATGCTTGATACATTGGAAACGTATCTATAATTTTTGATGCTCCATGCTTGTTTTACACCAATTGCTTTGTGTTTTGCTTACACTTCATGGTGTTTTTATGCATTTTTCGGAACTAATCTATTAACAATATGCCATAGTGCCAATTCCTGTTTTCTGCTGTTTTTGTGTTTCAGAAAAGTTATACAGGAAATATTTTCGTAATTGGACGAAACGAAAGCTGAAGTTCCTATTTTACCGACATGAAGATGGAGTCCAAAGTAGAGACGGAGAGGGGCCAGGAGGTAGCCACACTTGGTGGTGGTGCGGGTGCCCCCTGGCCGCGCCACCAGGTGATGTGGGCCCCTAGTCCATGATGACCCACAAGTATAGGGGATCGCAACAGTCTTCGAGGGAAGTAAAGCCCAAATTTATTGATTCGACACAAGGGGAGCCAAAGAATATTTATAAGCCTTAACAGATGAGTTGTCAATTCAGCTGCACCTGGAAACAGACTTGTTCGCAGCGGTTTATCAGTAGCAACAGTTTTATAGTGGTGATAGTAGTGAAACAGTAACAGCAGTAATAAAATAAAAGCGGTAATAGTAGCAGTTTTAAACAGTAGGATGAAATACTGTAGGCATAGGGATGGATGTACGGGCGTTGCATGGATAAGATAATTCATGAAATCAGTGAGACATGGGCACTACAGGTAAATAATATAAAGCATCCTAGTACTAACAATCATAGGCATGTGTTCCGTATATAGTCGTACGTGCTCGCAATGAGAAACTTGCACGACATCTTTTGTCCTACCAGCCTGTTGCAGCAGGGCCTCAAGGGAAACTACTGGTAATTAAGGTACTCCTTTTAATAAAGTACCAGAGCAAAGCATTAACACTCGGTGAACACATGTGATCCTCACATCATAGCCATCCCCTTCGGTTATCCCAATTTCTGTCACTTTGGGGCCTCGGGTTCCGGACAACAATATGTGTATACAACTTGTAGGTAAGACCATAAACAACAAGTATCATCATAGAAATAATAACATGTTTAGATCTGAAATCATGGCACTCGGGCCCAAAGTGACAAGCATTAAGCACAACAAGTTGCAACAATGTCATAAGCATTAATAGAAGATACTAGGCACTATGCCCTAACAATCTCATAGCAAATTACATGAATGATCGCATCCAATCCCTACCATCCCCTTCGCCTACAGCGGGAATTACTCACACATGGATGGGGGAGTCATGGATGGTTGATGGAGAGACGTCGGTGATGATGGTGATGAAGATCTCCTCCAAATCCCCATCCCGGTAGGGTGCCAGAACGGAGTTTCTGGTTCCGAATCGCGGTTTCTGATGGCGGCGGTGTAGCGGAAGACTATCTGGGAAAAGCGCCGACCCCCCCCCAGCTGTTTTTAGGTCAGAGGGTATATGTAGGCGGAAGGAGGGGTCGAGGCGACGGCCGAGGCGGCCTCACCACAGGTGGGCGCGGCCAGGGCTGGGCCGCGCCCCCTGGTGGTGAGCCCAGGCCGCTGCCCCCCTTCGTCTCTCCTTCTGGCTCCGTGGGTCTTCTGGCAAAATAGAATTTTTGCAGTATTTTCCGGGATTTTTCCTGAAAGTCGGATTTCTGCACAAAAACGAGACACCAGAGCAATTCTACTGAAAACAGCGTTAGTCCGTGTTAGTTGTATTCAAAACACACAAATTAGAGGAGAAACAATAGCAAAAGTGTTCGGGAAAGTAGATACGTTTTGGACGTATCAACTCCCCCCAAGCTTAGCTATTTGCTTGTCCTCAAGCAATTCAGTTAACAACTGAGAGCGATAAAAGAAACTTTCACGAACACATTTGCATCATATGATGTATATATACTAACTATAAGATCAAGTACTCAGGCAATTCATAATAAGAAATGTGCAACTAATGTTACCTCATAGTCAAGCAAGCTATGAAAGAGTGCCAATGCACTAATAACAAGTAACATGAACATAAGAAGCTACAAGATTGTAATATGCATAAATGATATGGAAGAGTGGTATCCCGCTTGCCTTTATTTGTGGAGCAAAACATAAATGCTGAGGCACCTCTGAAGTCCAAAGGAAGACTAGAAGTAAAAATATCAAAGATACAAGTATCAAAGTTATACCACAATTAACCGTGTTCTGGGACAAGCACATTACACTAAGAATAACAGCTATGCTCTCAAGAAGGTGCTTAAAGTTAGAAGATGAAGACTCAACATAAAAGTAAAAGAAAGGCCCTTCGTAGAGGGAAGCAGTGATTAACATGTGCTAGAGCTTTTCATTTGTAAAACAGAGATAAAAATTTATTTTGAGAGGTGGTTGTTTCATGTCAATGACTGGCAATGGGGACTTGCTATCTTCCATAATAAACAAGTGAGAGCGGTTCTGAGTTATTTGAAAATTTGGCACATTGGTGCTCTTTTATAAAGCTTTGGGACACCTCCCCACCTTTTTCATTTCTCAAACCATGGCTAACCGATTCCATCGGGTGCCCACCAACTTTCACATACCATGGAGGAGTGCCTTTTTTTCTTTCTTTTTAGAATTAGATTACAATGGTCTGACCAGCTCTCATGCAAAATTAATGACGAGCAGATGAAGCTGCCTAGTCGAGGGGTACTTAATTTAATATGGAAGATAGCAATTCCGACCACTACGTCCTCATGAGCTAAAAACAGTGGCACAAAATGAGAAGTATTTGAAAGTTTTGAAAGGTAGCACATGTAAATTTACTTGGAATGGCTTGCAAATACCATGCATAGGAATTTATAGTGGACTCTTTGGTAGACTTGGTTTTTGGTGATTGGATGCACGAGAAGTATTCCCTCTCAGTACAAGTGAAGGCTAGAAAAAGATTGGGAAGCGATAATCGAGAGAGCAATAACTGTCATAATCATGCTTGTGACAAAACAAAATTAAAATAGGCATAAAAATTATACAAGAACTCTGAGGCAAAGTAAATCATCGAGGCTTAATTGACATTTTGTTCAGTCATATGCATGCTTGAGCATGTGCCAAGTTGATTCAATTGAAACTTTCAGAGGAGGATACCACAATAACATACCATATTATGAATAAAACAATGCAAGCAAGCGTCTACATGACATGCTACAAACTATTAGTAAATTGGAACTAATCATATGAAAGCAAGAACTACAAAGCATCCACTAGATAACATATACCTCACATGAACCGACTAAGCATGTCCACATAGATGAGTATATGTACAAAAATGAAAACAAATAGAGTTCATACCAGCCTCTTACCACATCTCGGATTGTCATATGTCGTCATTATTGTTTTTCACTTGTGTGGCTTGAATAATATGAAGTGAATACCAAGCTCCAATGGAGTCACGAGAGACTGAACTCTGCAACAAACTTTACAAAACCGAAGAAGAAGAACAAATATTTTTGGGTTTTCGATTTTTGAAACAAGAACAGAAGGAAACAGCAAACAAAGCAAAATATTTTTGGATTTTTCAAATATCAAACCAAAATAGCAAGTAAAGCAAACCAAAGCTAGCAAACTAAAAAGGCAAACAAAGAGAAACAACGGAAATATTTTTGGTCTTTTTGTGTTTTGGAAAGAAGAAATAAGAACAAGAACAACAAAGAAAGCGAAACATGGATATACAAAGGACCGACAAAATATGATATGTAGATGAGTGAATCGTCGGCGTACCTTCCCCCAAGCTTAGGCTTTTGGCCTAAGTGGAGATCAATCCCAGTTTGGCCATGAAGTGGCATCCCCAAAATATGACGAAGAAGCACCTTTGTCCTGATATGAGCTCGAGGGCGCCCCAATGTGGTACGTGGTGTAGTGATAAGCCGGCTCCTCCTCTTCCTCCTGGTCCACGATGCCATGCTGTACGTTGAAGCCGAGCACCCTAAGCTGCTCATCCAACTCCTCCTTCGTGCGTGACCATGGCCTGTTATCAATACTGAACAAACTGGGTTGTGGCAATGGCCCTTCCCTTTCCTCTCCATCTGTAAATAACATTCTATAAACTAATTTCCCTGCACAAGAGTTAGCAGTAACAAAATGATGGAGCTTCATGGCAGCAAGATCAAGCCTCTGTGGAGTCAACAATATATCATGAGGAGCAATAGGAAGTTCAAGAGCAGCAACAATGCGCGCAGCAATAATACCTCCATAAATAGGTCCCCTAGTGGCTAGGCGACAAGCAATAATAGCACCAAGGTTATACTTCCTGCTAACATCAAGAGCGGCAGCTAGAAAAGCTAAATGATAATTGGAGATATTGCTAGTGTTTCCTCTACCAAGTACACTAGTAGCAAGATAGTAAGTAAAATATGTAATAGCTGGGAGTTGAATGTTTCTTATCTTGCCACGCTGTGCTGTGTGGTCATCATCGTTAGTCACTCCTCAGTAAAGCTCCAGCAAATCAGTGGGCTGATGAAGCATCTTCTTCGCCGTCCCAAACATGGGAATACCTAAAATATCACAAAACCTCTCCAAAGACATGGTGATAGACTTATCATAAATCTTAAATGCAATGGAAGGCTTGAAATGAGAGTTAGTGAATTTAAAGCTTTCAACAAAAATCTTTGTGAGAATAGCATATTGATTACTCTCATCCATCATGTATGTAGTCAATCCAACCCTGTTAATAAGGAGCAATAAATCATCAAGAATCCCTGCATCACTCAAAAAGTTAGCACAAGGGAAGGTGGATGGATGCGCATCTCCATCGTCTCCCTCAAGGTTTGGTGCCATAAGATCTTCATTGTAAGATATCCTATATTGAGCAGTGGATCTTGAAGGCCTTGATGACCTTGGTGCTTCTCTTTCAAACACTTCTCCATAGGTGTAGTTATCCATGTCCCTTTTCTGAAATTTTTGACAAACCTCATAAAAAATAAATTTGAGACAAACACATGTAGGAAACTACTATAGAGAGTTACTAGAGGGCTAACATGCATCAAAATAACATTTCTAAGCTATAGAACAAGCATGCAAACTCATTTCACCTGTCACCTATAGAGCTAAAATACTCAAGAAATACTCTACTAAACAAAATTCTACTTGGACAATCGGAGGAGTCACATACCGGAGAACAAATGCTCCAAATCTCAGCAACAATGATGGGCTGAGCAAGGAGATCAAAAAATCGAGATGAAGAGCAGCAAGAACTCGAGTTTGAGCAGGTGTGTCGTTGTTTTCGGGAGAGAGAAAGAGCTGGGGAGGAAGAGATAAGTGAGAGGCCAGGGGGCCCCCTCACCATAGGTGGATGCGGCCAGGGCTGGGCCGCGCCCCCTGGTGGTGAGGTGGCGTGGCAGGTCCCCCTGAGGTCTCCCAGGTGCCTCTCTGCCCCATTTTTGACATAAAAATTTAAAAAGATTTTTTTGGAATTTTTCGAGAAACTTTATTTTTGAGGATTTTTCAGAAAAACGATAAAAGGATAAAACTCGGGAAAACGACGATGGCACGATAAAAAGCAAAACTTAACCAAGTATGCAGTAGCTCTAAGATATTCTAATCATGTAACTAAACAGAGGGAACAAAAATGAATAACTAAATATAAGTGAGGTAAAGTAAATGCGGTGAAAACGAAGTTTCATTCATATAAAATCACTTTGTTAACAAGGTTGATCAAGTCTTGTTACCAAACTAACTTTATATGAGGCAAAACTTTGCATTTCACTATGTGCTTATGTTACCTCGACCTTGATAGGCATAGTCCCAATCATAACAATTTTATATTCTTCCTTGGGCTTTCGCTCTGAACAAATAATTTGACCAACTCGAATGGTGTCAACATTCTTGATTGAATTTAGAGCATTCTTTCTATCAATCTTCTTGGGAAAATAAACTGTGTACTCTTTGTCATTGACATTGAAAGTTACTTTTCCTTGATTGCAATTAATAACAGCACCTGCAGTGTTTAGAAATGGTCTTCCAAGAATAATAGACATATTATCATCTTCAGGCATTTCCAACACAACAAAGTCAGTTAATATCAAACAACTGTTAGCAACTTGAACAGGAACATTTTCACATATACCAATAGGAATAGTAGTAGACTTATCAGCCATCTACAAAGATATATCAGTCGATACCAATTTTTCTAGATCAAGTCTCTTATAAAGAGAAAAAGGCATGACACTAACTCCGGCTCCCAAATCACATAAAGCAGTTCTAACATAGTTATTTTTAATGGAGCAAGGAATAGTTGGTATACCTGGATCTCCAAGCTTCTCCGGAACTTTACCATCAAAAGAATAATTAGCAAGTAGAGTGGAAATTTCCTCATTAGGAATCTTCCTTTTATTAGTAACAATATCTTTCATATACTTTGCATAAGGAGACATTCTAATAGCATCAGTCAAAGGAATTTGCAAAAATAAAGGTTTCATCCATTCACAAAACCTGTTGTAGTGTTCTTCTTCCTTGGACTTGTGTTTCTTACCAGGAAAAGGCATTGGTTTCTGTACCCAAGGTTCTCTCTCATTACCATTCTTGTTGACAATGAAGTCTTCTTTGGTGTACTTTGCATTCTTATCAATCTTTTCTGGTTCCTCTTCCACTTCTTCTTTATCGGCAGCATCACCTGGTTCAGTTTCAGCATCAGAAATAGAAACACTATTAGGATCTTTACCTGCTTCAGAGGATTCTGCAGTTGTTTTATGCTTCTTCTTCTTCTTCTTCTTGGAAGGAATATCATTTCTTGAAGTGCGTTGAGAATCTTGCTCGATCCTCTTAGGATGTCCTTCAGGATATAAGGGGTCTTGAGTGGTAGCACCTCCTCTTCTGCGTATTTCACATGCTTGTTTTTCTCTTGCAGCATTAACTAGCAAATCTTTTTGCACCTTGGTAAGCTGATCAATTTGATTCTGAACCATTTGAAAATGTTTAACAAGTATCTTCACATCATTGGAGGTTCTCTCCACAATATCCTGCAACTTGTTAATAGCTCTAGAATTTTCCAACAAATGAGTCTGCACCATTCTATTAAAATTATCTTGCTTAACAATAAAATTATCTAACTCATCTAAGCATTGATCAGGAGGTTTAGAGTAAGGAATATCTCTATCATCAAAACGTTGGAGAGAATGTACCTCAATAGTAGATGAGTGAGGGATTGGCTTACATAATTCTTCTATAGGAGGTAAATTCTACACATCTTCGGCCTTAATACCTTTCTCCTTAAGAGATTTCTTGGCTTCCTTCATAACTTCATCATTTAATTCAATCATTCCTCTCTTTTTCGGTGTCGGTTCTAGAGTTGGCGCAGGTATTGGTGTTGGAGTTGGCTCAACTAGAGTCCAATCATCATGATTCCAGCTTATTTTAGCCATTAATTCTTTAGCTTCAGCCGGAGTTCTTTCCCCGAAAACACAACCAGCACAACTATCTAAATATGACTTAGATTCATCAGTTAGTCCATTATAAAATATATCAAGGAGTTCATTTTTAGGCAATGGCTCTTTAGTCAAAGCTCTAATTAAAGAACAAAACCTTGTCCAAGATTCAGGCAATATCTCTCCTTTTCCCTGTTCAAAATCAAAGATTTTCTGCACAGCAGCATGTTGAGCACTAGCAGGAAAATATTTCTGATAGAAAGCATTAACCAAAGCAATAGGACTATTAAGAGATCCAGGAGACAAGCTACTAAACCAAGTTTTAGCTGCATCTTTCAACGAGAAAGGAAAAATCTTAGCAACAAAGTAAGTGCGCAGCTTAATATCATCAGAAAACAAATTACTCAAAGTAGAAAGCTCATTCATGTGCTCCATAGCACTTTCATTCTCAGTACCACAAAAAGGCTCTTTCTCAACAATAGATATGTAAGATAAATCTAAAGAGAAATCATAATCCTTGTCTCTAATATCTATGGGAGAAGCAGCAAACTTAGGATCAGGAGACAATTTATATCTAACAGCACGTCTCGCTAGAAGTTCCTTAACAGCTTTAGCATCGCGAGTAGCACGAGCTTCAGCAATAAAATCATCATCAAGCTCAATATAAGCATCATCAAAATCATAACTAGGACATTCCCTAGACTCAGGTGAACTAACAGGTGTAACAGTAGTGTTTCCCATCTTAGCTCTAGCAATAGTGGCATCTAAAAAGGAACCTAGTGACCCACTCTCATCAAGCACAGTAGAAGCATCATCTAAATTATCAGTGGCATTTTCAAACTCAGCAGAAGTAGTACCAGTGGCGTGTGCGTGTGGTGGTGTAAGCAACTTACTTATAACAGATGGTGAATCAAGAGCAACAGAAGTGTTCAAAGTTGTACCTCTTCTTGTAGTGGATGGCAATATAGGAACTTTTCCATCACGAGGTTTACCCATGATGAAAGGATTGCAGCGAACAATATGAATTCCAAGTGAACTTACAAATAAAGCTATGCTCCCTGGCAACGGCACTAGAAAATAGTCTTGATGACCCACAAGTATAGGGGATCGCAACAGTCTTCGAGGGAAGTAAAACCCAAATTTATTGATTAGACACAAGGGGAGCCAAAGAATATTTATAAGCCTTAACAGATGAGTTGTCAATTCAGCTGCACCTGGAAACAGACTTGTTCGCAGCGGTTTATCAGTAGCAACAGTTTTATAGTGGTGATAGTAGTGAAATAGTAACAGCAGTAGTAAAATAAAAGCGGTAATAGTAGCAGTAGTAAACAGTAGAATGAAATACTGTAGGCATAGGGATGGATGTACGGGCGTTGCAGGGATAAGATAATTCATGAAATCAGTGAGACATAGGCACTGTAGGTAAATAATATAAAGCATCCTAGTACTAACAATCATAGGCATGTGTTCCGTATATAGTCGTACGTGCTCGCAATTAGAAATGTGCACGACATCTTTTGTCCTACCAGCCTGTTGCAGCAGGGCCTCAAGGGAAACTACTGATAATTAAGGTACTCCTTTTAATAAAGTACCGAAGCAAAGCATTAACACTCAGTGAACACATGTGATCCTCACATCATAGCCATCCCCTCCGGTTATCCCAATTTCTGTCACTTTGGGGACTCGGGTTCCGGACAACAATATGTGTAAACAACTTGTAGGTAAGACCATAAACAACAAGTATCATCATAGAAATAATAACATGTTCAGATCTGAAATCATGGCACTCGGGCCCAAAGTGACAAGCATTAAGCACAACAAGTTGCAACAATGTCATAAGCACTAATAGAAGATACTAGGCACTATGCCCTAACAATCTCATAGCAAATTACATGAATGATCTCATCCAATCCCTACCACCCCCTTCGCCTATAGCGGGAATTACTCACACATGGATGGGGGAGTCATGGATGGTTGATGGAGAGACGTCGGTGATGATGGTGATGAAGATCTCCTCCAAATCCCCGTCCCGACAGGGTGCCAGAACGGAGTTTCTGGTTCTGAATCGCGATTTCTGATGGCGGCGGCGTAGCGGAAGTCTATCTGGGAAAAGCGCCAACCCCCCTCCTCCCCCCGTTGTTTTCAGGTCTGAGGGTATATGTAGGCGGAAGGAGGGGTCGAGGCGATGGTCGAGGCGGCCTCAGCACAGGTGGGCGCGGCCAGGGCCGGGCCGCGCCCCCTGGTGGTGAGCCCAGGCCGCTGCCCCCTTCGTCTCTCCTTCTGGCTCCGTGGGTCTTCTGGCAAAATAGAATTTTTGCAGTATTTTCCGGGATTTTTCCTGAAAGTCGGATTTCTGCTCAAAAACGAGACACCAGAGCAATTCTGCTGAAAACAGCGTTAGCCTGTGTTAGTTGTATTCAAAACACACAAATTAGAGGAGAAACAATAGCAAAAGTGTTCGAGAAAGTAGATACGTTTTGGACGTATCAGTCCACCCTCTGACATCACTCTTCCGCCTATATATTCTCTCCGACGCGAAAACCCTAAAGGAATCGGCGTTTCTCCCAGAAAAGTTCCGCAGCACCGCCGCCGTCAAAGACCAATTTCAGGGGATAGATGTTTCTGTTCTGGCACCCTGCCGGGACGGGGAATTGCCCCTGGAGCCATCTCCATCGACTCCACCGCCATCTCCATCGCTGCTGCTGTCTCCCATGATGAGGAGGGAGTAGTTCTCCCCCGAGACTGAGGGCTCTACTGGTAGCTATGTGGTTCATCTCTCTCTCCCATGGTGTGATCTTTATGTGATCATGAGCTTTGTATCTAGTTGAATTAGTAGATGTTACTCTTCATCTGTTATGCTACTGATGTCTACGCACGCGTCTGTTCTTGTAGACAGTGTTGGGCCTCCAAGTGCAGAGGTTTATAGAACAGCAGCAAGTTTCCCTTAAGTGGATCACCCAAGGTTTATCGAACTCAGGGAGGAGGAGGTCAAAGCTATGCCTCTCAAACAACCTTGCAATTACGATACAAAAAGTCGCTTGTGTCCCCAACACACCCAATACACTTGTCAGATGTATAGGTGCACTAGTTCGGCGAAGAGATAGTGAAATACAAGTAGTAGTGATGATTATAAGTAATAACTGTAATATGAAATAAGTATCGCTGCGAGCAAACATGTAACAAAACTGAATGGAAACGGTGTGCAATGCTTGGAAACAAGGCCTAGGGATCATACTTTCACTAGTGGACACACTCTCACCAAATATAACATAATTGAACCAATAGATACTATCATCAATATGCAACTCAAAATAATTCTCCAATGGAAAACGAACACTAATCATGTGTAGGGCTATGAAGCACTCCTCAAAGTCCGTATGTACCCAAACTAGATTGTCCCACACTATCACCGTGAAAGCACTAGATGGTTCCAACAAACACCAACAATTCATAGAGACATTAACCAAAAAGACACACATAATGAGCACACTAGTCACCTTCCCATTATGATACGAGGTGTGATACGTCTCCAACGTATCTATAATTTTTTATGCTCCATGCTTGTTTTTACACCATTTGTCTATTGTTTCGTTACACTTCGTGGCACTTTTATGCATTTTCTGGAACTAACCTATTAACGAGTTGCCACAGTGCCAGTTCCCTGTTTTCTGCTGTTTTTGTGTTTCAGAAGTGATACACAGGAAATATTCTCGGAATTGGACGAAACAAGTTCCTGAAGTCTTATTTTACCCGGAAGCTTCCAGAGATCCGAAGAGGAGTAGGAGGTGGGCCACCAGGGGCCCACACGCCTAGCTGGCGCGGCCAGGGGCCTGGCCGCGCGAGCCTGGCGTGAGGCCGCCTGGTCCCTCCTCTGACATCGCCCCTTCGCCTATAAAGATCCCCCGACGGAAAAAACCTAAGTACCCGATCAATTTTCCAGAACACATCGCGATCTGCCACCGCCGTCAACCCGAAGATCGGGAGGGTCCAGAAGCTCTTCCCGGCACCCTGCCGAAGAGGGGAATTGCCACCGGAGGTCTTCTTCATCGCCATGCTTGCCTCCGGAGCGATGAGTGAGTAGTCTACCTTGGACTATGGGTCCATAGCAGTAGCTAGATGGTTGTCTCCTCCACCATGTGCTTCATGTTTAGATCTCATGAGCTGCCCTACATGATTGAGATCATCGTTATGTAATTCTACATGTTTGGTTTGTTGGGATCCGATGAATATTGGTGACAAGGGTATAGCTAATAGATCCCGTTAGTTGAGTACCCCTGAGGCCCGATAAGCTAGGCCCAATTGTAATGATAGTCGAATACGACTTCTTACCGCATGTCGATATTGTAATCTGTATCGGACCCTACCCGATCCTCAAGACCTGGCCACCTATATAAAGGGGCCAGGAGGGGACGGTGTGGCCCAGATTGAAAGCAAGCCAGGTTAAACACCCAAGTTTACTTTTGACGCATACCTATTTCGACTAACTTTACCTTCGAGTTCATCCAACGCCCTATCTCCCCGATCCTAAGTCCTTCATCTAGGACATTTGTTGAGTTAACCCTCGTCAATTGGCGCCGACCATGGGGATCTTGGGCGTTGGAATCATGAATTCGACGGCTTTTTCGCTTTTAGCCAACAGCAGTGCAGAAGTCGACAAAAATCAAGAGATGGAATTGACAATTGGAAGTTTGAGCATCCTCATCGGGCCATCAGGCTCATCTCGCCTTTCAGATCCGACGAAACAAGATCCGACGACAAGTGAACCCGAAACAGTAGCAATGATGGAGTATTCCGACGGCTCTTCCAGCGAAGTAAAGTCGCCGGTCAGCCTAGGAGAAGTGCAAAAAGGAAAATTCGCAGAAGAAGCAAAGGAAAATCTCGACACAGAAGTCCAACTCGACGATCTCATGATCTGCCTCGACGATATCTCAGACAAATCAACAGACACATGGAAAACAGGGTTAGAGCTTTCTGAAGATGGTGACTCGACCTTCTCAAGCTTCAATGGTGATATCGGCAGACAATGCCAGGTGCTCGCCATTGTGGGAGACAACTCAGAAGAATTCGATGAAAATAACAACCCAGTGCTAAACCCAGCAAATATTGACAGAGGAGCAAATCACCTAGCAGAAGGGCAAACAGCAGAATCCCTCGCAGCCAGGGAAAAAATTCGACTATCAGTCGACGAATGGAGGATAATAAGAGAAGCCGTAGAACACAGCACGCCAATACCATCGAATTCCAGCAAAGACATGCTTTTGGGATATCATTATACCCTAAGGCAGCAGGCAAAGCAACTAGCAAAGGAGAAAATAGAGATACAAAAAAGAAAAGATTCAGCCATGGCAGCTAGCGAAGCTGCTCGAAAAGCACGAAGCGACGCATCATATAGTAACGCAAGGAAAAATCGTCGACACGGTTCAAGGTACGACAACCTCGAGTACTCCGAGAGGCAAAGTATTTCCAAAAACCTCGACTCGTCCTTCCTATCGGTCGACGAGCAGGGGAACATCCTACCGAAAACCCCTGAAGCAGCACTAGTAGCAGCGCAAGCATATCTACTTACAACTCGACCAAGTCCAGGAGATCCTAGGGAGCATATGCATAAAGCAGCATTGAACGGACTCAACATGGTGGGCCACAAGCTATCAGCAAAAGGAGAAGAAGCATATCACCACAAGGAAGTGCACAAAGCAAGGTCACCTCGCCGTCACAACAGTCCTCGGCGCAGAAGCAGCAAGCAACGATCTCGATCGCCATCACCAAAACATCACGGTGGAACCCGAAGATCGCGATCCCCAAATGAAAGACGCGACTATGAAGACAATGAGAAAGAGATGGGGGCATCATGCTTTACCCGCAGGGTTCGCATCACTCCAGTTCCCAAGGGATTTAAATTACCTCATGATCAGCAAAAGTACGACGGGTCACAGGAACCACAATCATGGTTATCAGATTATCTACAAGTAGTGCAAATATTAGGAGGAACCAAAGAAACAGCAATGCAAAGTTTGCAACTACACCTCACCGGAGCAGCAAGGTCATGGTTGATCAAACTAGAGAAAGAAACCATTGGAAATTGGGAAGACCTCACAAAGCAATTCACAGGCAACTTCAGGTCGACATACAAGCGGCCAGCATCAATAGAAGAAGTTAAAGCGTGCGTGCAGCAACGCGACGAAACACTGCGGGCATACATCCAAAGATGGAGCCTTATCAAGAATTCGGCAGTCGAAGTTTCAGACGAAAGAGCAATAGATGCATTCATTATTGGATTAAGGCGAAGAGACCTAGTCGAAGAGATGGGTAGAATCAAGCCAAAAACAGTGTCAGACCTCATGGACACAGCAAACATATTTGCAGATGGAGAAGACGCATGCAACAACAAACGGACGCGATCCCCAGAAGACGATAGAAGAAATAGATATGGAAGTCAAAGGAGACGGTCCAGAAATTACGACAACTATGGCCCCCATAGCCAAGTCACCGCAGGATACAAAGACAACAGCTACCAAGGAAGTGATCGAAGAAGTTCAGGATATCGAAGTTACGGAAAAGAGGACTATAAAAAATTCCCCGCAAGAGAATCCAGAGAATATAACCCCTCGCCAGAAGATATGCTCAACGGACCTTGTCATATACACTCAGCGTTCGTCGATGGGAAGCGAGTATCAAGGCACGCAATGAAAGATTGCACAACATTCTTAAAACTTCAAGAGGCAGCACTAAACAAGCAAATTGAAGCAAGGCGACAAGGATTTGAAGGAAGCAACAACCCTCCGGCAAAACAGCCAGGAAACAACGGAGCTCCTCAAGGACAAGACCAGCAAAACCAGGGACACGACGACGAAGGGTACGTTCCATCAAAAGGACACATCACAGCAATGATACAACCTGTTCCCAAGTTGAACAAAGAAGAGAAGAGTATAACTCGACAAGTCAACCTAGCAGTCATCTCACCTCCAGCCACAACGGAGTATCTGCACTGGTCAGAACAACCAATCGAGTTCAACAGAGAAGACCACCCTATAACAGTACCTCGGCCGGGAAACGCGCCTTTGGTACTCAAAGCTCAAATCGGCGCGTATGATGTCGATAGAATATTCATGGACGCAGGGAGTGGAATTAACCTGATATACGCAAAAACACTCCGAGCAATGCATATATCACTAGAGTTCCTGAAGCCAACAGATTGTTCCTTCCATGGGATCATGCCAGGAAGTGCCAATTACCCACTAGGTCGAATAGCACTCAATGTTTGCTTCGGCAACCGACAAAATTACAGAAGAGAAAAGCTAGACTTCGAAGTCATGGACTGGCCATCTCAATA
Organism: Dactylis glomerata; assembly: GCA_007115705.1. Lineage (NCBI taxonomy): Eukaryota > Viridiplantae > Streptophyta > Magnoliopsida > Poales > Poaceae > Dactylis > Dactylis glomerata. The sequence continues at coordinate 1,288,466 of QXEO01001278.1, read as the reverse complement.
TCACGCAATCCTCGGACGACCCGCGTTATCGCGATTCATGGCAGTGCCTCACTATACATATTTGGTACTTAAAATGCCAGGACCAAGAGGAGTAATTACAGTGAAAGGAAGTTTTGAAGTTTCAGATCTCTACGACAGGGAGTTCCACAAGATGGCACAAAACTTTGGCATGATAGCCAACTACGCAGAGAAGGCAAAAAGCACGACTACAGAGGGCGTCAAGCCACTCGAAGGACACGCTGCGGAGCCCGAGATGAAGAAACCGCGAGTAGGAGCATCAGGAGAGGACAAAAATACAGGAGAAGAGGAGAAAGCTATGACAGCATAAGCATCAAAGCACAATAGAGTAGAAAAATAAGGCTGTAAAAGCCACGAGTTATACCAGGGGCAATGCCCTCTAGATCCAGAACACAGGTCATAGGCCGGATCTCTTGGGTCACCCCATGTATCTTACATTACAAGTATAATGAAGACGAAACGTTCCTCATATTCGAGTTTACGAGTCTTTCAAAGAGAAAATGCGGCAAACGCACGAGTCATACAATAACGCTCTGAGAACAAAATTTTCGCCATAAAAGTCGCAAAATAAAACACTCTCGCATTGCACACATACATGTTACAACATCGGGTTGTCAGAATCATCTACACCCAAAGGGTCTAAATAGTGAAACTCGCGGAAAAATGCGGCATCTTCTTGCAACAGCCTGGCTATAATTCGTCGGGCAGGCTGCAGGGTACTCCCCAAGTGTACTCGAAGGCTAGCTCCACCTGGAGGATAGCTCAGCGACATAGAACTATAATTGAGTCTTGGTTTCCACTTGCGTATCCACCCAAGAGCAAAATTGGCACCTGCCACTAAGTTCAGTTCTATCAACCGATGAATTCGCTGGCTGGATCTAAAAGTATCAAGGAGAAGTGGGAAAGTCGCAGGTAGAGGATTGCGAGGAAGCATAACAGAGTGCATAGTTACGAGAGATCTTCTGCAGCCGTCCACCGCTTCACCAACGTGCTGAGCACGGTCCTGAAGCAATACAACAGCACTCCGGCGTCGAGGATCAGACCACAAGTTTTCAACACCTGCGGACATTTTCTCTAGGGCCGCATTTCGCTCGGTAACCCGACGATCTTCAGCAGCAAAATCTAAACAAGTGCCTACGAGGGTAAGAGGATATCATAAAAACAGCAGTGGGGCAAAAAGAGAGAAAAGATAAGTCGAAGGGAAACTTACATCGCAACATCTCGCAGGCGGACTCGATAATGCCAAGGAGAAAAGAATTGCATTCTTCATGATGCAAAATCTTTGCCGTCAAGCTGGACACTTCATCACCAAGAATCGATACCTGCTTCGTCAGGGCAGAAGTTTTGCTAGCTTTATCAAACGCCATCTGAGCTTGGCGTTTGGCTGAAGTCAAGCGAACCTCAAGGTCAGAAATCCTTGAAGAATATTCTGCGCATTGATCGCATCGACTAGGAGGCGACGGAATCCTCGAATTGAACGTATTGGCAGAGAAAAGAGCAGGCCCGCAAGTCAAAGGGTCATCGACATGCGTCAACTGAAAACGAAAGAAGAGGAAGAAGAAAAATTTCAGAAAGGCAGCACAGGACTTCATAAGAAGATATATTTACATAAGACCACAACCCTATGACTAAAGTTCTCGGGTTGCACGCAACTAAAAGTTTTTACATTCAAAAGGAGAAACTTGAAGCTACAAAAGAGCCGAGTCTACGCCACCTTAGCATTTTGCTCCGTGGCAGAAGAGGGCACGGCAGATTCCTCGCCAGAAGTCGACGGCGGCATTGGATCTTCCACCGCTGGAGGTGGTGCAGCAGATGCCGCAGAAGATGCCGAAGGGGAAATAAGTGTCACCAATGCAGGCGCCAACTTCTTCGCCTTCTCGAAAAAAGCCTTCATTTCGTCGCGGGTGCGGCCATGGGGAGAGCTCACCCTCTCCCAGTCGAAGTCCGTACCGTGCGCAAGGGACAGTGCGATAGCACCCTCGGCGCCACGCTTAATAGAAAGCCCTTTCAGCTGGAGGGTGGGGTCTTCAGTTGTATCGAAGGACTTGGCAAGATTACTCAAGTCGTCCTTCGGAACTGCTGCCCTTTTCTTCGGCCACAACTCGACAAACAGTCGTGATAGAACGCGGTTAACTAACTCGAAAGTTTCCTGGATAGATATCCAGTTTTCCTCGAGTAGGGTAACCGCAGTCATCAGAGGGTCATCGTCCGGTTGCAGGGCCAACGGAGATACCCCGGTAAACCCTGCACGACACAAAGTAGATAAAAAAGAAAAGAAGGAGGAAGATGTCAGCACGTACGACAGTGCAACAGAAGTCGAAAATAGAAGACAAGGCGAAACACTCACTTTCAGCAGCAGTGGACATTGTATGGAGACGCTCCGCCACGGCTTGCTCTCGCTGGGCATGATCCTTGTTGGCATCAGCTAAAGCTTTTTCAGCTTTCTTCGCCTTACCAAGCGCAGATTTCTGGGACTTCTCAGTGTTTGCCTTGGCAGTGGCTGCAGCATCATCAGCTTTCTGTGAAGCACGGAGCTCCGCCTCCAGCGACGCAATCCGAGCGTTAGCCGTCGCCAGAGCAACTACAGAAGAAGAGGCAAGCGTGTCAGATAAGCAGCAAAGGATAAGTACAAGGAAAAAGTTGTGACTGGATGTCAAAAGTGCACCTTCGGACGCTTTCGCAACCCTCAGGTATCCAGCACATTCCGTGCCTAAGGCGACAAATCTCTTCAATAATGCCTAAGAGAAAGGACGTGTAAGAGCACAAGTATATGCAAAGGAAAGACAAGAAAAGGAAAAGTAAAAGGAGTCGCTCACATCGTCGGGAGAACTCGCCGATACATGGGCCTCAAGAGAAATGTCGGGTTCTTTGGCCTTCTTTGAGCGTTTGTTGCTTCGAGTTTCCGAAACCTTCTTGACAGAAGCCCTGGTGACCCTCGGTGCGGCAACTGGCTCAGGGGGCTCGGCAGCGGTCAGTGGCGACATCAAAGGAGCAGTTGAATCATATTTTGGCGGCTCTTTGTCATCTCTGTAAAGAAGAAAATACGTTATATGCCATACTACAGAAACAAGACAAGAATGGTGCAAATGAAGAACTCAAATAAAACACTTACGACGCCAGGAGGTCGAAGAATTTCATATCTTCTGTCAAGACAGGAGATTTCTCCGCAACTGCTTGTTGCAAAGAGGAACTCGAAGAAGCAAATTCGTCGACTCGTTTCCTCTTCTTGTCCAAGCCAGTGTCTTTAGGCCGTACAGGAGGAGACGATGTCGACGAACTAGTATCCCCTTCTGATTCTTCGGCATCATCTCCGTCCTGATTATCATCAGCCTCGGGGGCTTCAGATACAGACATGGCCAGATCAGCCGGAAGGGGCCCTGCCTCTAGAAGAGGGGGCGCGAGAGGAGAAATTGGTGTCCCTGCACGCGAATGCGTTACTAGAGTAAGTAAGGAAAAGGAAAACATAGTTTGAGAAACACGAAAATCGACAACAAGAAGCCAAGAAGTAAGCAGATATATACCTCAGGAAGAGGGTGCACGGAGTCAAAGAAATTAGCGGTCAAATCAGCAACTGCATGATCCTTGGTGAGCTTGGTGAGACTCCTGACCCGCTTGTCGACATCTTCTTTCGATATCAGATCTTCAGAGACGCGGGTAGGATCTTCCAAGCCGGAGTAACTCCAAAATTTGGTAAGGCGGTGTTGTAGGGGTTGAACTCGACGTTGAATGAAAAACGCCATGAGTTGAATACCCGACAAAGCGCCTCCTTGACCTCCTTTTAAAGCCTTGACGCGAGACAGAAGAGGAAGAATTTGTTCGACTTCCGCATCTGAGGGGAGCGTATCCCACGACGCCAATTTCTTTACCTCCTTGGAAGGATCAAAAGGAGGTAGGCCGTATTCATCTTCAGGAGAGGATTTGCGGTCCTTGATATAGAACCACTTTGTCCTCCACCCTTGGACAGATGCGGCCATGGAAAATTCAAGGTATTGTGCTTCAGGGCGCACAGAAACGACGGCTCCGCCCAGTTCGGGTTTTCTAGCCAACGCAACATTGGGGCGGAGCCGAAAGATTGACCTCCAGAGAAGAAAGTGGGGCTCAATGCCCAAGAATGACTCGCAAAGAGTCACGAAACATGCAATGTGCAGAAGAGAGTTCGGTGTGAGTTGGTGAAGCTGCACACCGTAAACAAAGAGAAGCCCACGAAGGAACTCGTGGGCAGGAAGAGAAAGACCACGGAGGAGGAAAGCAAGGAACATTACCCGATAACCACTCGGGGGCTTCGGGATCCGCTCCGTGCTTGGAAACTTGATCGAATCTCGGGCGGAGATGAGGCCGTCCGTCCGGGCCTTCTCCACCTCCTTCTTCGTGATGGCAGAGGTCACCCAGCTGGTCGCAGCATTCGATTTTCCCTTGGCCATGGCGTTCTTGCTCGCTAGGTGCTTCACGTGCATCTATCAAATCTGTGCCTGGGGGCTATGCACGAAAGGAGAAGGAGGCAAGATCGACAATGGCGGCGGTGGCGGAGAGAAAGAGCTGGTAAACAGTAAAATTCCCCACGACCCCCCTTATATATCTTTTGAGAGAAGGGTCGTGGGCTGAGACGTGGCGCAAAGATCGGAAACGGTAAGCCCACTAACGGTCAAAAATTAATAAATTTACAGTACTGCCCACGCAATGGTTCGCAATGGTACAGAGTGACGTACTCATTGATGTCATAAAGAAGATAATATAAGAAAGAAGAAAGATGGCGCCGACAAGTGCAAAATAGGTGCACAAGACTGTATACGAAGGAGTTTCGATTATAGCCAAGGGGCTACTATTTTCAAGAGTGGTGAATACAACTTTTCTCTGAAGTGGTGGATTAGTATTCGACGACAAGATGTTCTTAAAAGTATCTCCAGTTGAAGTATCTCGAAGTTGAAGTATCTCGAGTTGAAGTATGATGGACTACAATATATTTTGAGCCTATACTCGAAAAAGTCTTTTTCGACTATAGCCTCGGGGGCTACTCCCATCGGGAGCGCTGAGCGCGCACCCGACGATATTTCTTGATAAAGCATTAGAGTTGGAGGAGTGCGGGAGTGTTACTCCCATCGGGAGCGAGTTCTATGGTTGCTAAAACCCGAATATTTTCAGTCGAAATTTGACTGCGACATAAGATTCTCGAGTTATGTTATCGCAACGTAACTCGAATGCCGTGACTTGTCACGAAGGTAAGACCCCGAGATCCGTCCTGTGTGGCCTGGTATACGCACATGGATGCGCAATACTGGTATGTATCCATGTCTACGACGCGAAGAAAATCCTGGTGGACGCACTGGGTACCCTGAGAATCACTGGGATTCATTCTTTGTAAGTCCTAAATGCGGCAAAAGAATGGGTTTGACCGGTATCCCGAATTCAAGTCCAAGGGGATTGAATTTGAAGTAGGTGACAAGTATCTGTTCCGGTAGTTAACTGACCTCTTGATCCGTCAGAGTTGTCAGGCTTGTTCATCAAAACCCCTTGCGAAAGAATATCATGAAAATAAAGTCGAAAGACCAAGTCGAAGATTTGAAGTTAAGAAGAAAGTCGAAGAATTGATCAAGTCGAAGGTTTGAAGATTAGAGATTCAACCTGAATCTACAATTCTGGTAGAATCTCAGGGGCTACTGACAAGGGTATAGCTAATAGATCCCGTTAGTTGAGTACCCCTGAGGCCCGATAAGCTAGGCCCAATTGTAATGATAGTCGAATACGAGTTCTTACCGTATGTCGATATTGTAATCTGTATCGGACCCTACCCGATCCTCGAGACCTGGCCACCTATATAAAGGGGCCAGGAGGGGACGGTGTGGCCCAGATTGAAAGCAAGCCAGGTTAAACACCCAAGTTTACTTTCGACGCATACCTATTTCGACTAACTTTACCTTCGAGTTCATCCAACGCCCTATCTCCCCGATCCCAAGTCCTTCATCTAGGACATTTGTCGAGTTAACCATCGTCAATTGGTGTTTATGATTAAGTTGATGTACTGAATTATATCTTTTGTTATCTCTATGTTGTTTATGATCTTGCATGCTCTCCGTTGTTAGTAGCTATCTTGGCCGAGTAGTTGCTAGTGACTCCAAGAGGGGGTATTTATGCTCGATAGTGGGTTCATGCCTCTATTTAATCTGGGGGAGTGACAGAAACCTCTAAGGTTGTAGATGTGTTGTTGCTACTAGGGAGAAAACAACATTCATATGCTCAAGGGCATATGCTTTGTTTACATTACACACTTTGCTTAATGCAATTATCTGTTGTTCCCAACTTAATACTTGTGGAGTTCTCGGATTGATTCGCCACAAGTGGATTATTAGTCATAGATGCAGTTGGATGGCGGTCTATGTATTTTGTTGTAATGCCCAGAGTAAATCTCATAGTGATCTTCTTGACATATCACGTTTATCTTTATTCTATCAATTGCCCAACTATAATTTGTTTACCCAGCATGTGTTATTTATCTTATGGAGAGACACCACTAGTGAACTGTGGACCCCGGTCCTATTTACATCATATTGCTATCACCTATTTACTTTACTCGCACTGTTTACTTTACTCACATACTCTATTGTTTTCCACTCGATACGCTCATAATCTTTGTTTCAAGCAAACCGGTGAGATTGACAACCTCGTCGCAAGTTGGGAACAAAGTACTTGGTTGTGTGTGTGCAGGTTCCGCATCACCTTCAGTCATTTGTCTCTCCTCTCCAAGATCGACATACCTTGGTTTCTTAACTGAGGGAAAACTAGCTGCTATACTCATCATACCTTCCTCTTGGGGTTCCCAATGGGCTGGTTATTCACCACGCACAAGGACCGTCTGCTCCCACGTTAACCACACGCCATCAAACGCAGCAGCTTATTTTCTGGCGCCGTTGCCGGGGAGGAAGTAGAAGACTTCTGCGAGGGGAGTTTTCGCACGCACATCCTTTACTTTGTTATTGTTTTGCTTTACTTTATTTATTTTACCTGCATCGTTTTATATCAAAAACCCCAAAAAATTAGAATCCTTGGTAGTTGTTTTTACTTGTTTACTTTCGTTTTGCTGAAATGGCCAATCCTAAAAACACCAAGTTGTGTGACTTTACTAGCACAAACAATAGTGATTTTATCTGCACTAATATTGCACCACCTGCTCCTGCTGCAAACTTTTATGAGATTAAGCCTGCTTTGTTGAACCTTGTTATGAAAGAGCAATTTTCTGGTGCTAATACTGAAGATGCTGCAGCTCATCTCAACAATTTTGTTGAGCTATGTGAGATGCAGAAATATAAGGATGTTGATAGCGATATTATTAAGCTCAAGTTGTTTCCTTTTTCTTTGAGAGGAAAAGCTAAATATTGGTTGCTGTCTTTGACTAAGAATAGTATTGATTCATGGGCTAAGTGTAAGGATGCTTTTATTGGTAGATATTATCCTCCTGCTAAGATTATATCTCTGCGTAGCAATATTATGAAGTTTACTCAGTTTGATAATGAACATGTTGCTCAAGCTTGGGAAAGAATGAAATCTATGATAAAGAATTGCCCCACTCATAGACTGACTACTTGGATCATTGTCCAAACTTTTTATGCAGGACTGAATTTTTCTTCAAGGAACCTACTTGATTCAGCTGCTGGAGGCACTTTTATGTCCCTTACCTTGGGCGCCGCAACAAAGCTACTCGACAACATGATGGTAAATTATTCTGAATGGCACACCGAGAGAGCTCCACAAGGTAAGAAGGTAAATTCTGTTGAGGAAACCTCTTCCTTGAATGATAAGATTGATACCATTATGGCTATGCTTGCTAATGATAGGACTCATGTTGATCCTAATAATGTTCCTTTGGCCTCTCTGGTTGCTCAAGAAGAGCATGTTGATGTGAATTTCATTAGAAACAATAATTTTAACAACAATGCTTATAGGAACAATTTTGCTAGTAACAATTATAGGCCGTATCCTTCTACCAATGGTAATGGTTATGGTAACTCTTATGGTAATTCCTACAACAAAACTAGGGCCGCGCCCTCCGAGCTTGAGGTAATGCACAAGGACTTCATCGGTAAGCAAACTGCTTTTAACAAGTCTGTTGAGGAAAAGTTAGGCAAAATTGATATTCATGCTTCTAAAGTTGATAGCCTTTCTCATGATGTTGAACTTCTGAAATTAAAAGTGTTGCCTAATGATGTGAAAGAGAACAATGTTTTTGCTACCGCTAATGCTATCCAAGTTGGAATTGATGAAAATATTAGATTGTTAGCGGAATTGCATGCCAGGTGGGAAAGAGAAGATGAGATGGCTAGAAAAATGAAGGTATGTACCATTACTACCTCTAATGATGTTGCTCCTAATGCTAGCAATCCTCTTACTTTGATTGGTGTAGAGAAAACTCCCACTCCTTGTGTTAAAAAGCCTAAAACTGCCAAAACTTTTTCTCAAAAGAGTGCTGAAATTTTTCGGAGTGTGGGAGATGATAGCTCTATTTCTTTTAATGATTTTGATATTGATGGCTGCAATATATCTGAAGTAATTTTGTTCTTGCAAAAGCTTGCTTTGACTCCCAATGCTAGTTCTCTAAATATTGCTTTTACTAAGCATATTACCAATGCTCTTATAAAAATTAGGGATGAAAAGCTGAAGCAAAAAGCTTCCGTTCCCAAGAAGTTAGAAGATGGTTGGGAACCCATCATTGATATGCATGTTAATGGTTATGATTGCCATGCTTTATGTGATCTAGGTGCTAGTATTTCTATCATGCCTAGAAAGATTTATGACATGCTTGATTTACCACCGCTTGAAAAATGTTATTTTGATGTTCCTATTGCTGATGTTGCTAAGAAGAAACCTTTGGGAAGAATTAATGATGTTCTTATTGTAGTTAACAATAACCTTGTTCCCGTTGATTTTCTTGTTATGGACGTTGAATGCCATGCTTCATGTCCTATTATTTTGGGAAGACCCTTTCTTCGAACTGTAGGTGCCATCATTGATATGAGGGAAGGCACTATCAAATATCAATTCCCACTCAAGAAAGGTATGGAACACTTCCCTAGGAAAAGAAAGAAATTACTTTTTGACTCTATTCTTAGAGCAAATTATGAGCTTGATGCTTCATCACTTGATATTACTTGATTCGCAATTTTCTGCGCCTAGCCCAAAGGCGTTAAAGAAAAGCACTCTTGGGAGATAACCCAATGTTTTAATTTCAGTAATTTTTATTTTATTTGAGTCTTGGAAGTCATTACTACTGTAATGACCACTTCTTATCTTGTTTATTTCGTTTTTGTGCCAAGAGAAGCCTCTAATTCGAGTGAGGTAAAGATTTGGGGATGTTGCTGTCCTAAAACTGTTTTCGGTGCTGCACCGTAAAAATTCGTGAAAATTCTCTGTATATCTTTTGGACCTGATATTTCTTGTGCATATTCCCCAGGTTATATCCAAACTTTTGTTAGATGAACACTTTTTGATTTGAGCAACAGAAAACCCCTAAAAAATTCGACCTTTGTCAGCTGTTCAGTTTTGACAGATTTCTGCCAATATTTGTGTTTGCCACTTTATCGCTTTCTTTTGAGTTCTTTTGATCATGGAACTTTTAGATAAGTTGCTACAGTAGTATTTGCTATATATGTGGTGGTTTTGAGTTGAAACCTGAAGCAAAAAGAGGTTGATTATATGTTATGCTACACTAATGTTGCTAATAGAATTGTGTTTAGTTTTGTATGAAGGAAGTTTTCAAGTGTAGGGATTGGAGAATGATGAGATGAGTTGAAGAATGGACAAAAGCTCAAGCTTGGGGATGCCCATGCATCACCCCAAGAAATATCCAAGAAGTACAAGCGTCAAAGCTTGGGGATGCCCCCGAGGCACCCCTTCTTCATCGGCAAAAATCAGGTCACCTTTCAAGACGCTATATTTTTATTGCTTCATGCACTATGTGTTTTTCTTGGAGCGTCAGTTGTTTTAGTTTTCTTAGTTAGTTTAGTTTGTTTGTTTGCTGCAATAAATGGTTGGACCCCAACAAATTTTCTTTTGGAGAAGTTGCCTTGCTTTTCATTTGCCAAGAACGCTCTAGTTTTCACTCTTATTAAAAATCGAGTGTTCTTCTTTTTCTGCTACTGCTTTTGGTTTTCGTTTTCGCCTTGATTTGCGTTCAGACCTTGTCATATCTTTTCATCAAGGTGTATTTTTGCCTCTGATCTTTATTGGTTTTCATCAAAAGAGGTGTCTTTAAAAATTTCAAATGGTGTTGGAAAAGAGAAAAAGCTTTATGCAAAATAGTGGTACAAGAAGGAGCTTGTGTAGACTGCGGCTTAGGCTTTTTCATGTCATGCTTGATGTCTTTTTGATAGTATTCTTAGTGGTTTTGCTGTAGCATGACTTGTCTCAAATAACTGAGATTGCTTAATGAGCCTTTGAAAAAATCATGCGTTGTTTTTATTGTATGGAAGCATTATTTTGGTTTTCTCCTTGATGCTTTATTTGGGTTGACTTGGCGCATGCTCACACATGTTAGACCCTTACAAAGTCGCCAATAGCCTTCATGATCATTTAGTTTTTGACTTTTGATGCCATCTTATGCTTCTTATAATGTCGCTTTGTCGCTTTGCATGATTATGGCCATTATTGCTCTCTTAGTTGGTCGCTCCCAGTCTTTTGCTAGCCCTCGCCTTGTACTGAGTATGAGCTCTACTCGTGCATCCAACTCCTAAAAGCCAAAGTTTGCCATTGTGTCCACTATAAACTCCTATGCATGGTATTTGTAAGCCATTCCAAAGTAAATTTTCATGTGCTACCTTTCAAAAACTTTCAACTACTTCTTGTTTTGTGCCACTGTTTTTAGCTCATGGGGACGTAGTGGTCGGATTTGCTATCTTCCATATTGCTTATTCCAAAAAAAGAAAAAGAAAAAGAAAAAAGAAAGAAAAAAAGGCACTCCTCCATGGAATGTGAATGTTGGTGGGCACCCGATGGAATCGGTTAGCCATGGTTTGAGAAAGGAAAAAGGTGGGGAGGAGTGCCAAGTTTTATAAAAAAGCACAAAAAGTGCCAAACTCTCTCTCAAAAACTTGCTTCATTTTTGTATGGAAGATAGTAAGAACCCCATTGCCAGTCGTTGACAAAGACAACCACCTCTCAAAACCAATTTGTATCTCTCTGTTTTACAAATGAAAAGCTCTAGCACATGTTTAATCACTGCTTCCCTCTGCGAAGGGCCTTTCTTCTACTTTTATGTTGAGTCACCACCTTCTTTCTTTATGCACCATTAAGAGAGCATAGTTGTCATTCTTAGTGTAATATGCGTTGTCCCAAAGTTCATTGATTGATTCATATTGTTGGTTTCACTTGTTCTTAAATTATTTGTATCTAGTCGCCCTCTTAAACTTGAAGGTGTCCTATGCATTTATGTTTTGCTCTGTTTGAAGGATAAGCTGAAAACCATTTGTATGTTTTTCCTTATGATTTGAACACACGTTTGACTTTCATTGTTTCATTTTCATGATCTTTTGTTTGTGTTCATTTGCATGTTTACAACATGGTTGCTAAGTTCTTATTGTCAAGATTATATCTTTCATGCCCATGTTTTAAGTTCTTATGATCCCAGCTCACAAATGCTTACATTTATGATCAAGATTGTGTAGGTGCATGTCACCTCAAAAATTATTCTTTTGTTATCACTTACCTACTCGAGGACGAGCAGGAGTTAAGCTTGGGGATGCTTGATACGTCTCCAACGTATCTATAATTTTTGATGCTCCATGCTTGTTTTTACACCATTTGTCTATTGTTTCGTTACACTTCGTGGCACTTTTATGCATTTTCCGGAACTAACCTATTAACGAGTTGCCACAGTGCCAGTTCCCTGTTTTCTGCTGTTTTTGTGTTTCAGAAGTGATACACAGGAAATATTCTCGGAATTGGACGAAACAAGTTCCTAAAGTCTTATTTTACCCGGAAGCTTCCAGAGATCCGAAGAGGAGTAGGAGGTGGGCCACCAGGGCCCCACACGCCTAGCTGGCGCGGCCAGGGGCCTGGCCGCGCGAGCCTGGCGTGAGGCCGCCTGGTCCCTCCTCTGACATTGCCCCTTCGCCTATAAAGACCCCCCGACGGAAAAAACCTAAGTACCCGATCAATTTTCTAGAACACATCGTGATCCGCCGCCGTCGTCGACCCGAAGATCGGGAGGGTCCAGAAGCTCTTCCCGGCACCCTGCCGGAGAGGGGAATCGCCACCGGAGGTCTTCTTCATTGCCATGCTTGCCTCCGGAGCGATGAGTGAGTAGTCTACCTTGGACTATGGGTCCATAGCAGTAGCTAGATGGTTGTCTCCTCCACCATTTGCTTCATGTTTAGATCTCATGAGCTGCCCTACATGATTGAGATCATCGTTATGTAATTCTACATGTTTGGTTTGTTGGGATCCAATGAATATTGGTGTTTATGATTAAGTTGCTGTACTGAATTATATCTTTTGTTATCTCTATGTTGTTTATGATCTTGCATGCTCTCCGTTGTTAGTAGCTATCTTGGCCGAGTAGTTGCTAGTGACTCCAAGAGGGGGTATTTATGCTCGATAGTGGGTTCATGCCTCTATTTAATCTGGGGGAGTGACAGAAACCTCTAAGGTTGTAGATGTGCTGTTGCTACTAGGGAGAAAACAACATTCATATGCTCAAGGGCATATGCTTTGTTTATATTACACACTTTGCTTAATGCAATTATCTGTTGTTCGCAACTTAATACTTGTGGAGTTCTCGGATTGATTCGCCACAAGTGGATTATTAGTCATAGATGCAGTTGGATGGCGGTCTATGTATTTTGTTGTAATGCCCAGAGTAAATCTCATAGTGATCTTCTTGACATATCACGTTTATCTTTATTCTATCAATTGCCCAACTGTAATTTGTTTACCCAGCATGTGTTATTTATCTTATGGAGAGACACCACTAGTGAACTGTGGACCCCGGTCCTATTTACATCATATTGCTATCACCTGTTTACTTTACTCACACTGTTTACTTTACTCGCATACTCTATTGTTTTCCACTCGATACGCTCATAATCTTTGTTTCAAGCAAACCGGTGAGATTGACAACCTCATCGCAAGTTGGGAACAAAGTACTTGGTTGTGTGTGTGCAGGTTCCGCATCACCTTCAGTCGTTTGTCTCTCCTCTCCAAGATCAACATACCTTGGTTTCTTAACTGAGGGAAAACTAGCTGCTATACTCATCATACCTTCCTCTTGGGGTTCCCAACGGGCTGGTTATTCACCACGCACAAGGACCGTCTGCTCCCACGTTAACCACATGCCATCAAACGCAGCAAGGTGTCTCCGGAGTTTACAATAATAAAGCACGGGAGTAGCATAATATCTGAATAATAACATCTACCAATTCAACTAGATACAAAGCTCACGATCACATCATGGGAGAGAGAGGTGAACCACATAGCTACCGGCAGAGCCCTCAACCCCGGGGGAGAACTACTCCCTCCTCATCATAGGAGACAGCAAGGTTGATGGATATGGCGGTGAGGTCGATGGAGACGGTGGAGACGGCGATGGAGACCGATGGAGATGGCTCCGGGGGCACTTCCCCGTCCCGGCAGGGTGCCGGAATAGAGACTTCTGTCCCCCGAAATTTGTCTTCGACAACGGCGGCGCTGCGGAACTATTCTGGGAAAAACGTCGATTCATTTAGGGTTTTCCGTCGGGAGGCTTCTTATAGGCGAAGGGGCGTCGTCAGGAGTGGACCAGGGGCTCCTCACCATAGGTGGGCGCAGCCAGGGCCTGGGCCGCGCCCCCTGGTGGTGAGGGCAGCCTCTGGCCCCTCTCCAGCTCCCGTTCAGTCTTCGATACTCTTCCGGGAAAAATAAGACTTCTGGAACTTGTTTCGTCTAATTCCGAGAATATTTCCTATGTAGCTTTTCTGAAACACAAAAATAGCAAAAAACAGGGAACTGGCACTGTGGCATCTTGTCAATAGGTTAGTTCCGGAAATCGCATAAAAAGGCCATGAAGTGTAACGAAACACAAGGCAAATGGTGTAAAAACAAGCATGGAGCATCAAAAATTATAGATACGTTTGAGACGTATCAGCATCCCCAAGCTTAACTCCTGCTCGTCCTCGAGTAGGTAAGTGATAACAAAAGAATAATTTTTGAGGTGACATGCACCTACACAATCTTTATCAACTATGTGAGCATTGTGCGCTGGGATCAAAAGAACTTAAAACATGGGCATGAAAGATATAATCTTGATAGAAGAAACTTAGCAACCATGTTATAACATGAAAATGAACACAAATGAAAGATCATGAAAATGAAACAATGAAAGTCAAATGTGTGTTCAAATCATAAGGAAAAACATACAAATGGTTTTCAGCTTGTCCTTCATGAGAGAGCAAAACATAAATGCATAGGACACCTTCAAGTTTAAGAGGGCGACTAGATACAAATAATTTAAGAACAAGTGAAATCAACAATATGAATCAATCAATGAAAACTTTGGGACAATGCACATTATACTCAGAATGACAACTATGCTCTCTTAGACGGTGCATAAAGATAGAAGGTGGAGACTCAACATAAAAGTAAAAGAAAGGCCCTTCGCGGAGGGAAGCAGTGATTGCAAGTTTTATAAACCTTCAAAAATTATGGTACTTACCGGCTTTGAGCTCTCATTGCCCCCATCATAGGCATCTTGAATGGTTAAAGTTAATGCGAATACACTTATGCTGCATATGCTTGACAAATCATAAGTTGAAAACCTCGTGTCCCGTGTAATACGAATACCCAAACCTCATGCTACTCGACTTAGAGTCCCAAGCAAGCTCTTGTCATTGTAAATATATGTGTATCATCGAGAACTGCCAACGGGGTACCTCCATGCCCGATGACATGGAACAAGCCCACATCAAAATGACAGGACAAACAGACAATGAACACCTCGGCATCTCTTTTATTTACCATTGGTATAGCTTTTTATTGTGAGATGCGTCGTCGAATGTTCACTGTGGGCATGCTGTAAATTTCCACCATGAATTATGCATGGCTTAGATTAGCGGCCCAGGCATTTCCCTAACACATATAAAAACTCCATGATCCCGCAAGATTCCCAACTTATTTCACATTGCGAGTATCCATAAACAAAAGATCACGATATCAACTCAAATGAAAGATAGTGCAATGACGGCATGGCTGGGCTAATTTCCAACTTACAACTTGCAAGCATAACAACTCAACATAAGAGAGCCACAATGTCAAAATTTTAAGAACGAGAAAAGTAAAGTGTGCCATCATGTTCGTGAGAGCTTTACTGACCAATTTTCGCATAACACCAAAAAGAGTTTAATTTGAAGGATAGATAAAAGCAAGTCAAATGTACTTTGGAATAGCAAATTACTAATAGGTATGTATGGTGGACACTTGGAAAAACTTGGTTTTTAGGAGTTGGATGCACGAGTAGAGCTCATACTCAGTACAAAATGAGGGCTAGCAAAAGATTGGGAGCGACCAACTAAGAGAGCAATAACGGCCATAATCCTGCAGAGCGACAAAGCGACATTAAAAGAAGCATAAGATGGCATCAAAAGTCAGAAACTACATGATCATAGCGACTTTATATGCACAAGAAATCGCAGGTCCAAAAGATTTACAGATAATTTTCACGAATTTTTACGGTGCAGCACCGAAAATTGTTTCAGGACAGCAACATCCCCAAATCTTACCTCACTCAAGTTAGAGGCTTCTCTTGGCACAAAAACGAAATAAAAAGGATAAGGAGTGGTTATTACAGTAGTAATAACTTCCAAGACTCAAATAAAAGAAAAAGTATTGAAAGTAAAACATTGGGTTATCTCCCAAGAGTGCTTTTCTTTAATGCCTTTGAGCTAGGCGCAGTAATTTGCAAAGATGCTCATATAGGCGCCATAAAAGAGCTTAAGGCAAAGGCGCTATATAAGAACTTGAAGCAATAGAGAGCATCAAAAAGCAAATGTGAAAGACATTTAAATCTAAACCACTTCCTATGAAAAATAGCCTTGTAAAGAGACAAGTCTTGAAAGCGCAAAGCAAAAAGCATAGGAAGGCAAAACAAGTACAACTTCAAAAATTGCAACATAAAGAGGGGAAACTCAATATTGTTAAGATCCATCAAACCATGTTTCCCTCTCTCATAATAACTTTCAGTAGCATCATGAATAGAACTAACAATGTAACTATCACATAAAGCATCCCTATCATGAGCCACATGCATAAAAGAATTAATACTCCCCACATGAACAATAGTAGTAGGAGCAGATTCAACAGAATAATTATTCTCATCACCATAATCATCAAAAATAGGAGGCATATTGTAATCATAACTAATTTTCTCCTCAAAAGTAGGTGAACTAAAAATATTATACCCATCATCATAACCATCATAAACTAGAGGTTTAGTATCATCACAAGCTAGAGAACAGCTATTTCACAAAGCATATTCATCAAACATATCATCATAAGAAGGAACATGGATAGTACTAATGGTATAACAATTATTAACCTTAGAATTGGTACCAAAAAGATTTTCAATATAAAAAATACAGTGTTTTTCCCAATCATGATCACTAACATAGGTAACAGGCATGGGAATATCATCCCAATCAGAATTATCATAATCTATAGCAGGATCATAATGCTTAGGGGAAGATACCGTGTCCTCTCACCTTTTACTCCTCTTCTTCTTCTTCTTTTTCATACTCTTCTTACTCTCTCCTTTAGGAGGGAGAGACTTGAAGGGCATCTTCTCCACATATTCTTTAGGAGGGAAAGGCATCTTCTCCACATAATCTGGTTTACTGACAGAAACAATAAAAGAAACTTTGGAGGATTCCTCCTCTCTATTAATAAGATAGAAACATCTATTAGTCCTGTCATAGCTTGGCAAAACATCATGTTTTATAAGATTTTGTATGTAAGTATTTGCGAGGCAATCTTTAGCACAATAGAGACGACAACCACGAAGGGTGCTATTAATATCAACATCTCTCATATCAACCAAAGAAATCTTTCTAGATATCTCTTCACACTCCAAAAACAAAGTAAGCTCATCATGCTGATTGAGAGTAATCTTGTCATCACAATACAAATTTATGGTACTCATTCGATTAAATGGGCATCGAAAATTAAAGTGACCCGTTTTATCGCAAAGTTCACAAAGAAAAGGATAAAGCTCACAAACCTTTTCACCAAGCTCATCTAGAGCCCTGAGCCACATACGGGTTTCTTCATTCGCGTGGTGGATACAATAATCTTCCTTGTTGTAGCTCTGTTCACAAGGTCTATGCACTCCACAAAAATTAACATGCTTATAAGAAATAGGATTTTTAGAAGTTTGAGCATGTTTATTGCAATCATCATCAACAATATCACTTTCTATGCAAGTGTCCTTAAAAGGTTCATGATACACGTCCCCATTTCCTTTAGGAACATTAATATGAGAAGCAAAGGTTTTAAAACAATCAATCATAATTTGAGGATCAAGACCATACTTAGCACTAAGCTCTTGAAAATCAGCAGTTTCAGCGAAAGACTTAATGCAATCAAACTCGTAATTCATACCTGATCCTTTACCTTTGTCGCTATCCCAACCTTCAATATTGTTTTGAATTGTTTCAAGCAGATCCCACTTGGTGTCAACATCCTTGCTTGTGAAAGACCCATCAAAGCAAGCATCTAGATAGTCCTTGTAATATCCTGAAAGCCTTGCATAAAAATTATTAATAACAATATTACGGGGAAGATCATGAATAGGACATTTGTGCATTAGTAACTTCAATCTTCCCCACGCTTGGGCAATGCTTTCTCCCTCATGCGGATGAAAATTATAAATGTAATGCCTATCTTTATAAACCTCACTAGAAGGATAGAATTTAGAATAAAAGAGAGGTACAATTTCCTCCCAGTCAATAGATCGACCATCCTTCAATGTTTTATACCATTCCTCAGCTCTGCCTTTCAGTGATAAAGAGAATAGCTTCCTCTTAACTTGGTTCGTCGAAATACCTTCACACTTGAACAACTCTCATAATTCATGTATAAAGAGCAAATGATCACCAGGATGGACAGTTCCATCTCCTAAATAGCAGTTATCCATAGCACGTTCAATAATCTTCATAGGTATTTTAAAAGGATGAGGAGCACAAGCATCATAAGAATTATAACATATGGGAGATAAAATATCATCAGAGCAAACTTTCTCCACTAAAGCTGGGGAACTAAAAATATCATGCTTAACAAAACCAGCTTCCCCAAGCTTAGACTTTTCTATAACATTAGCAATAACGGTATTCAAAGCATTCATACTAATAACATTGCTATGCGAAATAAGCTCCAAAGGTTTTTCAATTTTCTCTTCAAATCTAAACTCAGGAAAAAGACTAAAGAACTCTTTACTTTCCATTAAGCCTAACTAGTGAAAATAAAAATAAGAAATAAAAAGATATAATTGCAGAATCTAAAGGAAATAACTCCGAGCACTCACACAGGAGGATGCGAGTACCTTTTACCTTACCTCCCCGGCAACGGCGTCAGAAAAGAGCTTGATGTCTACGCACGCGTCTGTTCTTGTAGACAGTGCTGGGCCTCCAAGTGCAGAGGTTTGTAGAACAGCAGCAAGTTTCCCTTAAGTGGATCACCCAAGGTTTATCGAACTCAGGGAGGAGGAGGTCAAAGCTATCCCTCTCAAACAACCCTGCAATTACGATACAGAAAGTATTTTGTGTTCCCAACACACCCAATACACTTGTCAGATGTATAGGTGCACTAGTTCGGCGAAGAGATAGTGAAATACAAGTAGTAGTGATGATTATAAGTAATAACTATAATATGAAATAAGTATCGCTGCGAGCAAACATGTAACAAAACTGAATGGAAACAGTGTGCAATGCTTGGAAACAAGGCCTAGGGATCATACTTTCACTAGTGGACACACTCTCAACAAATATAACATAATTGAACCAATAGATACTATCATCAATATGCAACTCAAAACAATTCTCCAATGGAAAACGAACACTAATCATGTGTAGGGCTACGAAGCACTCCTCAAAATCCGTATGTACCCAAACTAGATTGTCCCACACTATCACCATGAACGCACTAGATGGTTCCAACAAACACCAACAATTCATAGAGACATTAACCAAAAAGACACACATAATGAGCACACTAGTCACCTTCCCATTACGATACGAGGTGTCTCCGGAGTTTACAATAATAAAGCATGGGAGTAGCATAATATCTGAATAATAACATCTACCAATTCAACTAGATACAAAGCTCACGATCACATAAAGATCACATCATGGGAGAGAGAGGTGAACCACATAGCTACCGGCAGAGCCCTCAGCCCCGGGGAAGAACTACTCCCTCCTCATCATAGGAGACAGCAAGGTTGATGGAGATGGCGGTGAGGTCGATGGAGACGGCAGAGACGACGATGGAGACCGATGGAGATGGCTCCGGGGGCACTTCCCCATCCCGGCAGGGTGCCAGAACAGAGACTTCTGTCCCCCGAAATTTGTCTTTGACGGCGGCAGCGCTGCAGAACTGTTCTGGGAAAAACGCCGATTCATTTAGGGTTTTCCGTCGGGAGGCTTCTTATAGGCGAAGGGGCGTCGTCAGGAGTGGACCAGGGGCTCCTCACCACAGGTGGGCGCGGCCAGGGCCTGGGCCACGCCCCCTGTTGGTGAGGGCAGCCTCTGGCCCCTCTCTAGCTCCCGTTCGGTCTTCGATACTCTTCCGGGAAAAATAAGACTTCTGGAACTTGTTTCGTCCAATTCCGAGAATATTTCCCGTGTAGCTTTTCTAAAACACAAAAACAGCAGAAAACAGGGAACTGGCATTATGGCATTTTGTCAATAGGTTAGTTCCAGAAATCGCATAAAAACGCCATGAAGTGTAATGAAACACAAGGCAAATGGTGTAAAAACAAGCATGGAGCATAAAAAATTATAGATACGTTTGAGACGTATCAGCTACTCAAGTGGTTTTATTCTTGTATTCTCCGGAGACACCTTGTCCCATGATGTGAAGGTGACAGTGTGCGCATTATGTGTGTCTATTAGGCTAAATTTTACAGTTATACTTATCATGAGTTATGATGTGAGTTGGATGTCTCTATGAATTGTTGGTGTTTGTCTGGAACCGTCTAGTGCACTCAAGGTGACAGTGTGGGGTAATCTAGATTGGGGAATGCGAACTTTAAGGAGTGCTTTGTAGCCCTACACATGATTAGTGTTTGTTATCCAACCAGAGAGTAGTTCAGTGTAGCATAGTGAAGAATGATATTTATGTGTTCAATTATGTTATCTTTGTTGCGAGTGTCCACTAGCGAAAGTATGATCCCTAGGCCTTGTTTCTAAGCATTTAAACACCGTTTACAACCTATTCTGCTACATGTTTGCTCACATTGATTTTTATTTCAGATTGCAATTACCACTTATATTCATCCATATTACTTTTATTTCACTATCTCTTCGCCGAACTAGTGCACCTATACATCTGACAAGTGTATTGGGTGTGTTGGAGACACAAGAGACTTCTTGTATCTTAATTGCAGGGTTGCTTGAGAGGGATACCTTTGACCTCTTCCTCCCTGAGTTCGATAAACCTTGGGTGATCCACTTAAGGGAAACTTGTTGTTGTTCTACAAACCTCTGTACTTGGAGGCCCAACACTGTCTACAAGAATAGAAGCATGCGTAGACATATGTTCTTTAGAGTTCACCAGTGTCGGTCGAGACGCGTCATTGTTGCTTAGTTTAGGATAGGCATGTCCAAGATTGATCTTTAGGAGCACAATGTACACTATCGCCAATGGTCCCAAGATGATGACTTTCTTGAGATTGACCAAGTACCACCATCCACTTGCCACCTCCTCTTAGGCTTAAAGACGGATGATGCATCAACAAGGGGAGTTCTGTTGGAGCTTTGGTTCTTCGGAGTTCACTGATGTCGGTCAAGACGCGAAATTGTTGCTCAGTTTAAGATAGACCCTCTTATGTTGTAGTTGTCTTTTATATGGTGGTTGTCCTCGTAATAGCTTTAGTGTGTAGTTCATACAATGTTCGTAGTGCATGTAGTTGTCTTTTACTTGTTTTTAACTTTCTATGAAAATACGATACGCCTAGGTTTACTCTCAAAAAATCTATCTTCTTCTATGAACTATGATACGTTGCAAACGTATCTATAATTTTTTATGCTCCATGCTTGTTTTACACCAATTGCTTTATGTTTTGTTTACACTTCGTGGTGTTTTTATGCATTTTTTTGGAACTAACCTATTAACAAGATGCCACAGTGCCAGTTCCTGTTTTCTGTTGTTTTTGTATTTCAGAAAAGTTACACAGGAAATATTCTCGGAATTGGACGAAATAAAAGACAAAGTTCCTATTTACCTGACACGAAGACGGAGTCCAAAGGAGAGATGGAGAAGAGCCAGGAGGCGGCCACACTAGGTGGTGGCGCGGCCCCACCTCTAGCCGCGCCAGGCCCTGGTGTGGGCCCCTCGGCCACAGTCTGACATCGCTCCTCTGCCTATAAATTCACTTCATCAGGAAAACCCTAGGGGCCCGAACATCTATCCACGAAAAGTATTGTAAGCCGCCCCCGTCGTCGACCTGAGTTTGGGAGGGTCCAGAAGCTCTTTCCAGCACCCTGCCAGAGAGGGGAATCATCACTGGAGGCCTTCTTCATCGCCATGCCTGCCTCCGGAGTGATGCGTGAGTAGTCCACCCCTGGACGATGGGTCCATAGCAGTAGCTAGATGGTTGTCTTCTCCTCCATGCGCCTCATTTCTAGATCTTGTGAGCTGCCTATCATGATCAAGATCATATTTATGTAATTCCACATGTTGTGTTTGTTGGGATCCAATGAATATTGAGTACTATGTCAAGTTGATTGATGATTTATCATGTCTATATTATTTGTGATCTTGCATGCTCTCCGTTGTTAGTAGATACTCTGGCTAAGTAGATGCTAGTGATTCCAAGAGGGAGTATTTATGCTCGATAGTAGATTTATGCCTCTACTAATCTGGGAGAGTGACAATAACATCTAAGGTTGTAGATGTGCTGTTGCTACTAGGGAGAAAACAACAATCTTTTGTTCAAGGATAATTGTATTGTTTACATTACACACTTTGCTTAAGGCGATAATCTGTTGCTTGCAACTTAATACCCAAGGGTTATTCGGATGATATCCTGCGGGTGGATTATTAGTCATAGATGCAGTGGATTACGGTGTATGTATTATATTGTAATGCCCAAATAAATCTCATAGTGATCTTCATGACATATACATGCATTGTTATGCATTCTTTATTTTGTTAATTCCCAACTGTAATTTGTTTACCCAGCATGTTATATCTTTATGGAGAGAAACCTCTAGTGAACTGTGGATCCCAGTCCATTCTTTTACATATATATTACCATCTACTGCAAGCATTGTTTACTTTCCGCAAGTTCTATTTTATTTCACTGCAAGCAAACATCTCTTTCCACACTATACGTCTAATTCTTTGTTTTCAGCAAACCGGTGAGATTGACAACCTCACTGTAAGTTGGGGCAAAGTAGTTTGGTTGTGTTGTGTGCAACTTCCACATTGCTGCTGGCGCCAAGGCTCCCTCGTCAACTACGCACCAGACTGTTTTATGGCGCCTTGCCAAAGTCAGCTAGCAACAACCTTCAGAAGTGATTTCTTTCTCCTACTGGTCGATAAAACTTTGGTTTCATATTAAGGGAAAACTTGCTGATGTGCTCATCATACCTTCCTCTTGGAGTTTCCCAACTGGTCCTTTGAGACATCAAACTACATGATATTACTTGATAGACTTTTTTGTGAAAGGACCTACCAGTGTGAAGTTTCTATAGAAGCTGGGGAGGATGGCAGTAGCATAGTTTTTTTAATGGGGGGCGGTCCTGAAGGACCTAGTGCTTCATTCATTCAGCGGTGAAATACAAATTATGGAAAGGGACATCAGGAAAATAAAAATTACACACAAGTCCCTGCTTTTTGCACTAACGCCCTCGGGTGGTTAATTTCATGGAAACACCATCGAGGACAAGAACTCCAACTTCATCGCATCGAACACCACCGCAGTCACCCTCACCGCCATCGGGGACAAAATCACTTGGGCGGTGAGGGGAGAGCCAACTGCGAGGACGTGGACAAGCCTCAGTCGTGGCATCCAGGCCTGGAGGTTGAAGAATATCCTGGGACGTCGGCCGGAACATGCCATCACCGACGCCAAAGAAGGGGTGGCTGCCCGTCAGCCTCAAATTTTGGCGCGAGGACGGCGACCTGCCATAGCAAAGGAGCCGAAGATGAACTCCCCTTGGGAAGGAGCAGCTTGCCGACATGTTTTGTTGTTGATGGCAAAGCGGTCGTCGTGATTCCGCTCCAACTGGGTGCAGCACGAGCACCCCCTTTTCTTCGAGTTCCCGATCCGCAGGAAGTGGAGATGCCACTCCTCATCCCCTCGCCACTCGACTGGCTGGAGGAAGAGGAGCAGCTCCAATCTTGTAGATCCGAAGAGCTCGACGCCAGCGCGTCCCCTCAGAGTCAGCCATGGTGGCATGCGCCCTCCCCTCGCCACAAAGGCCGGCCAGAGGGTGCCCAACCATGACTCCGCTCCACCAAACACGATGGCGAGCAGGGCTAACTTTATTCAATTGAGTGGCGGTCCTCCCTTCCCTCTTCAACTCCGGCAAGAGGAGCAGGAGAAAGAAAAGGAAACCAAGAACCTAGATCCAGCCAGCAGGATCTAGATCTCCACCTACGGGCAGAATGCTCAGACTCCTACAACTATGGCTATACAAAGGTCGGCCACCGTCCCTCCATCCCCTTCATCTGGCGAGGCCGCCGGAGAGGATGGAGGTAGGTGCCGGGGAAACTCGACAAACTCTTAGAGACGGGAGAGCGAGAGCGGCTAGCGGGGAGAAAGAGAGTGGTCCATGGTAGCACAGATTTGATCTCACTTGGATGACCTGGGCATGTTTGGCAGGCTGCACCAAGCCTAACCAGCTTCGGTGGATTAAAAAAATGATTGATTGGTACTCTGCGCTAGTAGTTTGGCCTACATCACACACCCCTGATGCATGTGTGTGAGATCTACACGCGGGGATCAAAATTTGTTGTGCAGACAGAGCACTTTGCCTGTTCTGAATTGGTCACGGGTGTGCGGCCCTTGTGCCGCCATCAGTGTTGCTGACATGAAGATCCATGTTCGTATGGCTAGTGGCGATCTTGTGCACTTTGGATTCGCCTTGCAGATTATTTGCTGTGATTTCCATGGTGCTGTTTTGAGGGATTATGGTGGCCGTGTTCGCATCTCGCATGTTCAGATTGAGTCGAGAACCAGTGAAGATTTCAAGGAGTACTCTTAGTTCAGGAGAAGTATGTGTGTGTCGGATGATAAATTTTTTGCAGTAGTGTTCTCGACTAGTGGGGAAGCAAAGACTTCTTCCTCAGCGGTTTCAATTTCCAGGGTGAAAACCCTAGGTCTGGCCTTTAGTAGTTGTACCTGGCAATGGCGGCTAACTAGTCGTTTTCTTGTTGAAGACATTGTCTGGAGTTTGGACCTTCTTTAGGGTGAAAACCCAGGATCTGACCATGTTGGTTAGACCGGATGATGGCGGTGTTTGTGCACTACAACCTTCCTGAAGGCGTCGTTTCTGGAGTACCTTGGTCGGAGTCTAGTCGTGACCACTGGTGGTGATCTTTCTACTGCGAGTCTGGTTATTTCGGCAGGGTCTATTATTTCTGTTTTTTGTTTTCCTTTTTTTTGACTGTGTGCATCCTTAATTTTTGGACTTTTTTTTTGAAAATGGGCTTTTTATTACTTAAAGAGTTTTAAGCAGTATTACACCCGGCCTCTGCATAATAAGATGCACACAGCCGCACCACCACAAGGTCTGAAACAAGCACAAAAAAATAAAATAAAAAGTGAATTACATATCATAATGAGAAATTGTAAGACGCCTATGAAGGGGGCGGTCCAATCCGTAGATTATGCTGCCATCCATGCTAAGAAAATAGATGTCTCGCAATATCCTCTAGCCTCGTGCACACCTCCGTAAAGAGGTTGTGGTCCTCCAAACGATGAAGCAGCGACCATATGCGTAGAGTTCCAATGCACCGATAGATCACCTGCAAGAGAGAACAATTTTTGTCATTAAAAACTGTCATTTCTACATAGCCAGGGTGACCATATCAAAGCCATTGCTCCCACCCTAAGAAGAATCATATACTTGTAATCTATACATGTAACTAATTCTCAAAGATATTGGTGATACTAGTAGGAGTATACAAGCCTGAAGCTGCTTGGATGACTGACCATATAGAACTAGCAAAGTTGCATTGGAAGAACAAATGTTTAATTGTATCATCTTGTGAACAAAAAATACATGCTTTACTACCATGCCAATTCCGCTTAATAAGATTATCTTTAGTAAGAATAACCCCTCAACGTAAATAGCATGCAAAATTTTGTTTTTAAGAGGTATTTTCATCTTCCAGATTTTCTTATTGTCATAAACTAGTGAGTCCGGTAGAATCAACGCATTGTACAAAGAAGCCACCAAGAATTTACCATTCTCATGGAGGTTCCATCGGAATATATCTTTCCCAGTAGTTAGTTGTATATTAGCCAAACGTAAAAGCAAGGCTTCCCAACTTGCTAGCCTAGGGCCAAATAAAGTCCTTCTGAATGTCACGTTTGGGGGATTAGACCCCAACACATGGGCGAGTCTAAATTTTTTCTTTTCGTTGTCGCCCTGCCAAAAGAATCTTGATCTAAAGAAATACAATCTATTCAAGACTCCTTTTGGGAAGAGGAAGAGAGATAACATATACAGTACCATGTTAGACATGACTAAATTTATGAGAACCAGCCTTCCTCCAATGGACAATAGCTTGCCTTTCCAACTACTTAATCTTAACTGCAGCCTTTCCTCCACAATTTTCAATTCAGCATTTGTAAGTCTCTGAAAATAAATTGGGATACCCAAATACCTAATTAGAATTGACCTTGATTGCATCCGAACAGCTCGGCGTATGATTGGGCATGATCTAAAGCCTCACCAAAGCAAAACAATTCGCTTTTATGGAAATTAATTTTGAGAATCGAAAGATGCTCAAAAGCTGAAAGTATGAGTTTCATATTTTTGCATTATCTAAGTCATGTTCCATAAAAATAATTGTATCATCGGCATATTGGAGAATAGATAAACCACCATCAACTAGATGTGGAATCACTCCCTCAAACAGGCTATCAGATTTTACACGCTCAATCATAAAAGATCAGCCACTATATTAAAATAAGATGGGTGATAATGGGTCGCCTTGCCAAAGCCCCATCTTAGTCTGAAAATAGTGGCCTATGCCATCATTGACTTTAATTGCCACACTTCCTCCAGACACAAAGCTATAAATGAGAGCACGCCACTCAGGGAAAAATCCTTTTATTCTGAGTGTCTGCTGAAGGAAATACCATTTGACTTTATCATAAGCCTTTTCAAAATCAATTTTTAGAATTACCCCATTCAACTTCTTACTATGTAGTTCATGGACAGTTTCATGCAAAATAGCAACTCCATCTAGGATATTCCTACCTTGCATAAAAGCAGTCTGAGAAGGGCGAACTACATGGTCAGCCACCGTGTTTAGTCTGATTGTGGCAACCTTAGTAAATATTTTAAAACTAACATTAAGGAGGCATATAGGCCGATATTGCTAGATCCTTTCTGCTTCATTAACCTTAGGTAATAAAATAATCTCACCAAAATTCAGAAGAAACACGTCTAGTTGTCCAGAGTGAAGAAAACTGAACAACTCGAGCAGGTCCACCTTGATAATCTCCCATAAATTTTGATAAAATTCTGCAGGAAATCCATCTGGACCAGGTGCTTTGTTGTTTTCCATTTGGAAAACAGCTTTCTTAACTTCCTCCTCAGAGTACGGAGCAGTCAGTAAGTTGTTTTCCTCGATGGAAACCTGGGGAATATCATCTGTACGTGTCTCATCCATACTGAAGTTGCCTTCCTTTGGAGACCCAACAAACCTTTATAATAATTCATAATGTAAGACTTAAGATTTTCATGGCCCTCAATAGTCCCTTCATCTTGAACATGTGAGTGAATAAGTTTCTTCCGGTGTCTGCCATTAGCAACACCATGGAAGTATCTTGTGTTTGCATCACCTTCCAAAATGAATTGACTTTTAGACCTTTGGTACCATTTGATTTCCTCTTCACGCAAAAGTTTAGCTATTTGTGCATTGGACCGGCTCTTAAGCTCAATCTCCTGCGGTAATAGCGGCCGAACTTCTGCGACCGCCTCGAGGTCATCTATGATATTCGAAAGTCTTAACTTTTCTTTTCTAAGAATTCCTGCTGTGTGTCTCGCCCAACCACCAAGGTGTTTATGAACAGATCATATTTTATTATTCCACCTTTCGATTGGGGTACGACCAACGGCAGGACGCTCCCATACTGACTTAACCATGTCATGGAAATCATCCCTATGTAACCATCCGAGTTCAAACTTGAACCGTCGCTTACATAAGGGTCCCAACGACCCGGTAGTCAAGAGAATGGGAGCATGATCCGACAAAGCTTCAATACGTTCAAGAGCACGTACCGAGACCATTGGGTATTTATCTTCCCAATCTTAGTCCATCAGTACACGATCTAGCTTTTCGTATGTAGGCTCTGGAAGATTATTTGCTCAGGTGAATTGTCTGCCAATCATTGAAACCTCTCTTAAATTCAAACGGTCGATGACAACATTGAACAAGAAAGGCCAGTGATCATCAAACCGGCCTTTACTCTTCTCAAATGGAAATCTAAGCAAATTGAAATCCCCTCCAATTAGAATTGGATATGGGTTATCCTTTGCTAGGTTAACCATCTCGCGAAGAAAATCAGCCTTAAACTCCTCCTGAGCAGCACCATAGACAGCCACAAGACTCGATCTAGATATTACGTTGTTGTAGAGGCTGAGTGTAATTGATATCTTCTTGATATTAATATATTCCCTTTATCGGAAAAAGTAGTTCGGCCTACATAGCACAGTGTATATATCACCAAGAAATGAAGTTTCTGGCGTGTAGGTAATGTTAGATCAGTGCGTAAAATCATTTCAAACTACTTTCTTTATATCCAATTTCATTCACAAATTGGATCAACCTATTTCTTAACGAATAGCCAAAGCTCAAGATATTGCCCCAACAAGTAGCTTACACAATTAATAGCAAATTCCAAGCGATAGTAACTAATTAAGTTCGTACCCCTACAATCTAGAAATTCAATCGATCTACTAAAATAAATTAAAATTTGTGGATTCTCCGACTTGCCCTCTCTAACTTGTCTCTGACTTGCCCTCACTGCATACGGGCTCCACCAGATAGAGGACCCACCTGTCAATGACTCCCAGGTTAGGCTTGGCAAGTCAGAGAATCCCAATCGGCGTCCATGGCGCCCCCTGCCACCCACCGCGGACGACCTTCTTTCCCGTTTTCTCTGTCCCGTGGATTTTTCCCCATCTATTTTCTTGATGTCCCGTGCACTTTCCCACAATCTTTTTCGTGTTCCTGATCCGAAATTAGTGACGATAGATATTTCTTGGTCCTTTCGTGTTCCTGATCCGAAATCCATAATTGTTGCTTTTTTTCCTTATATTATAAATGAATGGAGCAGCTCGACGGAAGAAGAAATGTTGCTCCTGATTTGGATCCGAAATTTCTGGATCTCAAACAAATAAAATCGGAGGAGACCTTCCTTATGCAGCTTTTTATCATGAATAAATGCACCATATCCCATCCCAGATCCAAGTGTTAATTACGTCTGCCCAAACAAATTTCTTTTGTAATTTTCTTAGCCAGTAGTAATAGATCTCTGCCTGAAGAAAAATGTGTCATGGATACTGTGTTTATACATTCCGTGGCCAGTTTATGAAGAAAATTTGTGTAAGAGAGTATGGAAAGTTTGTACAAATGTAGTGTTCATGGTCGAAAATGACAGGTTATGTAAAACATGAGATGCGGTGCAAACTTTACAGGAAAAGGAGATAGCAAAGTGTAAGCTGTAAGGGCTGTAATGACAGATTAAAGTAAAACATGGGACGTTTTGTGTAAAATAACAGGGACTGACAGATTAAAAATTGTTATGATTGAGGGGGCTTTCTAAAATGTGTACAAACCAATGCACGGATCGTAAAGCAAGGTTGAATGGTGTGAGATAAGACCAAGACCCACATAAGTATGTGGTTTTGCTTTTCCGGGTGTTATGGTGGTGTCGATTGTAAGTCTGGAGAGAGGCTTCATTTTGGTCAAACATCTTGGAGATAGATGTGCGGAAGATAGGTGAAGGTGATCTCTATAGTTTGCGCATAAGATGCTTTTTTTAAATTTTACAAGGGTGTTAACAATGGCGATGACCGAGACACAAGGCATAGACATGCCTACATGTATTCATGGATATTCAGCTGTTTTGGCAAGATAAACGGCAGTAGTCAGTCCAATAAATCTAGATGTCCTCTTGTCCTAACATGCAACAGCACCCCAAGAGCAAACGTCCCACGAGGCGTGAGCGTGAGGCATCAGTTGAGTCCTAGGATGGCCCAGTCGTTCTCCAGTCTCACACGAGTACGTGTCTACGGTGACAAGCGAGGCGTCCGGCATAGCGATTCTTCGTGCAACTAGGCAGGGACGCAGGTCTGGCAAGCCGCGCGGGAGCCCCGGAGGCCGGAGCCAGCAGAAATCTTGAATCCGACGACTGTCGTTAGGCAGTAGTGCAGACGCCAAAAACCAAATCCTCTCATAGTCTCATGGTAGGGTTCTAACATGGAATTTTGTGAACCATTGTGTTTAGAATTGAACAATTTTTCATATAATTTCTATACTATTTTGAGATGATGTCGTTTTGAAAAAAATCGTGAACCTTTCTGTTTATATTGAGAAGTTTCTCAATATGTGTGTCTGTACCGCTGTATTGAGCAATTTTTTACCCATAAGGTTTTGCATTGGATTTATTTTTTTGACTCTGAATACCCATTGCAAATGTGGCGTGCCCGCCCATGGCACAATGCCTGGTCTTATCCTCTATGCGTTTGTACTAGTTGGGTGATGCTTTGACACCTTAGTTAGAGACTTCATTTTATATGATTATTTGTAAGGCTTTTTGCCAGTCTTTGTTGAATAATTGAATAAAGCAATAACGTATGCATCTCTTAGATGCAGAGGTTAGGGCAACCCAATTTTGAAAAAATATGCCACATTGCCACTATTGTAGAGCATATTTTATATTACTATAATAGAAAATCAAATTACATGAGTAAATAAACTTCGAATCTGTCGACCTTGGAAATCAAATTACATGAGTAAATAAACTTGGAATCTGTCGACCTTGGACGCTTTCCTCTCCCGTCTACAGTGCAGAGGAGACGATTTGTGAATCCCCCCAAGGAACTCCACCTCGCCGGCGCGATTTCGACGGATCCCTCGGCCTCCGCCGGCCGCTTCGGCGGCGGGAGGCCGGGGGATCCCCGTCTCGTGTCCTGTTTATAGTGTAGGAGCTCGTTGGTCTCTGGCCGTCGGCGTTCTGGAGGTGGAGGCGCGGCGGTCGGTGTTTGCAGGTGGTGGATTTCCTCTCTGGCGTTGGCGTTCTGCGGAGCTCCGACTTCGATCCACCGCCACCTGCGTCCTCGCATCTCCGCGGAGGTGCCGTGGGCGTCTTCCCCAGGGTTGGCTCCGAGGGCGGCGGAGCTTCCAGATCGATATCTTGAAGTTGAAGAAGCGGCATATCGGACGTCCACGGCGGCGCTCGACGGTGTAGGTCCTCTGGGACCGGCGCTCGGCGACTTCCCGCTCGCCTGGGGACTGTCTCCGATCCAAGGCATCAAGGGAGGCAGCGGCGGCGGCGCGCCACCGACGGCAACGGCGGGTCGACGGCATGGTCAACTTGCAGAAGGACGGTGCTGTAATTTTGTGTTTCGATGGGTCTTTTCTATAATGTTTCCGATGTAATGCTTCTTCTTCCCCCGCAAAAAAAATAAAAAATAAACTTGGAATCTAAAGGCAGACCAACATACTTTGCAGGTCAAACCCTAAAGGAGAAAAAAAAATATTTCTAGAGTTTCCTGCACTCGCCAAAGCTAGCGTGCCGCCAAACCCCAACACCGCCTAGACACACATTGGAAGAGACACCGAACCTTCACCATTGCCAGATCCAAAGAAGTACCGCTTCCAGCGAGTCTTTGTGAGTCGTTAAACAGACCAGCTACAAGCAGCGAGACATATTTTGCTGTGGCACGTTGATCGAGAAATATCCATGTGCTTCCATGGGCCAAGATCCACTGCATCCCATCGATAATTGTCGGCATCTACTAACGATGCTTGACATGGCAAGCTTAGCATGACAACGATACAACATTGTCTGCGAGAAGCTAATGGTGTCGCTCATGAGCTTGCTCGTTATGGCTCTACACTGGGTGCTAGTATTTTTTTGGTTTTCTGTCCCTAGCTTTCGTGAGCCATTATTCAGTAATAAAGTTGCCAAAAGTTTAAAAAGAAAAGGCGAGAACGAGAAAAACCTTTTTCCTGTTTTTATTATGGTAAGACTTGTATGCTCCAACTAGTATATTAGTTAATCTCCAGAAACGGGGATCTGCAATTATCCTCCGGCGCTCAACGAGGTGATTCACGGGCCGGTCCATGATTGCTCGGCACGACGTTAAGTTAGATCTCAAGGACACGGCCGTGGTACCGTGCGCACGACAGTAGGCTGGTGCCGCACTCACGGGATTACTTGCACGCATGACACCCGGCTCGAACTACCAGGTGTCCGCTAGCTCAGTACTAGCTGTGGTTCCATATCATCCCCAAGAGACCTTTAATCGAACCAGCTCAGTACTGATTGAGCTCCTGGTACTGTCAAAGGAAAATTGCACTCCTGGGCGTTGCACTGGATGTCCCTCTGTCCGTGGTGCTCCTGGGTGTGTTGCGAGCGAGGAACCGTGGATGGATCAAAGATTTTAGGTTTTCCCGTGGAACTGAATGCTGGGTCAGTTGGACCTGGGACACTTGTCACCTATATATATCATCAACGACAGACGCGTGATCTGCATCTAAATCGTGCACGACTACACGTCTACACCTGCTTATTAAGTTGTTTAGCCAGTTCGATTACACAACATTAGCGTGTGTACTCTATGTCTCCACGAGTCGCTCTGCAACAGACCACTCTGCTTGGCATAGCCACCCCCACCATCATTGAGCGGTACGTCCTAGAGAAGCAAAGGTCGATCAGATCATCGGATGATGGAGGGAGAACCATGAACGAAAGCGAAAGATCAAGCTGCACTTTGGCATATATTCCACCATCTGGAAAAAGGGGGAGACGACTTAGATATCGATCGGGAGATGTGGCAAATCCCACATCACATTCTCCCCCGATAGTGCTCCTGCATGTGCAGTTTGTTTTATGTCGTGGGTACGCGGACATTGACAATGAGCCAGCGCAACAGGGATGTACTCATGCGTGATGAAGGTGTCTGTATCCGCGTACTTCCCGTGTCATACCTGGTGCGCCTTCTACTCTACGCATCGCTGAGGGACACCTCCTTCTTTCATAGATTCCCGATGCCAAACAATGTGGTACATTGTTGCCTTCTGGAAGATATGCAAAATAGTATAGAAAAACGTTTCAAGGAATCAAGCTCAAGCATGACAAGCCGGCCATGTACCACATACCGATACAAGAAGGGGTGTTTCATGAATGATATGCCCATGCCGATTTTATTTTGTAGGGTAACTGCCCAAAAAAGGAATTCTGACTTTTGCCAACTCTAGCACTTGGATAGTCATTATCGTGTACAATAGCAACCGAAAGCGATGCTGAATAATTGGCAAACAAATAGGAACAATTCCACTTCCTCTTCTGTCTATATATCATCACAAATCATAATGCTTTGGCAGGAAGGCACACAAAAAATGCATGCACTACTGAATATAGCGACTCCGCTAGCAATGATCGCATCCCTCACAACTTTCATACTTATCCTACACTTCAACTAAAACTAGCAAGCAGAGTCCATATGCTCGTTCGTTGCACAGTTGCACTGATCTAGTACGGAAGTGGGATGTATTTGAGTGTCTCGGATAGGAAATGAAATTTTCATTTGTTCTTTACCCCTCGGGAACACTCCCCCCTCCTAGACTCCAAGTTGTGTGGTGCCATTGATAACAGTGCAGCAGGAAAGCCAGCATACCTAACAAAAGCACTATACAAACCGCGGACACGTCCCGTTTAACCATTCATTGAGACCAGCTAGGTAGATATCTTTGCTGACCAGCCAGCCATGATCATCTACTTAATATAGTGTTTTTCAGATTAATATCTTTGCTTTTGTTAAAGTCTCCGGGGTACCTTTTTGGCCTTTTCACAAGCTAGAGCAAATATAGAGCACTACATGAGACAGGATGTGCGTGTTCCTAGAATGACACGGATATTACCTAAGAAATATGGGTATTTGGTGCTCCTCTATGTCACAATCCTATAAACCTAGAATGATTTTTGGAACTGGCCTGCGCGTTGAACCAAGCGAAACCATCTAATAATCGACTTTTGGATCACAGAGAAGCTCAAATCCAGCACAGTTCATACAGAAACAAAGTACAAGGGCAATGAATTGTGCTCACCTTATCGCTTACCGACTAAACAACCTCGTAGAAGCATGGACCAGGAGCCAGGAGACTCGTGCTCCTTTTCTTTGTGAGGTTTCAAACAACCAGGCAGGAAATCGAGCAGCGCCGTCAAGTCAGAAATAACATTACCTTGTTAGTGTGTAGGTTTCAGCTAGCAAAAGCGTGTTACAAGACTGCATATAATTTTGTCTTAGGCCTCTCTGACATGTCCTTTTTGCCTAACTCCAGGCTCTATCAGGTCAACTTTAGCTATCAATATACTTGGTTCTCCGGCAACAGAATTCAGCACCTGCCACCCTACATGCCTCTCATTCTTTTCTAGAAAGAGCCCGTGACAATATGCAAGGATAGCACAAATTGTACAGAACATGTCAGGTTGATGGCTCTGGATAAAGCAAATCATCTCATGCAGCCGTACTCCGCTTACAAGCAACTTGCCCACCGCTACATCCATTCCAAGTTCCAACCTTCAATCCTCGCTGACTTAGGCAACTCTTGTAGCCAGGAAATCATTGTGCGGTTCCAGGAACCCACACCTTTGACAAGGCAGCCTCTTACCTCACCGCCAGAAACAGAAATAGTAATTGTGAGCAACCAATTCTTGGCATTTCCAGCATCCAACTCCCAGACCAGGATACTGAGAATCATGTGTAACCTATTCAAACGCCCGGGATACGGTTCATGGTTGACATAACAGAGAGTTGGTGACATATTAGTCTCATGTATACTGACCCAATGCAAACAATTCAAACTTTGGCTTCTTCCATACGAAGCGGCGACCTGGGCTTCCATACCTGTCATATAGCCAACACGTCGGTGTCAAAATGCCACAGATCCAATGCTCAAACAGTCTGCCTGCTGCTTTGTATGCAAGAATTCTCTTTCTCTTCATTTCGGTTGCCCTCCACCGTGGCTCGTCGACGCCCTTGTCCATTCATTTCTCTGTGACACTGCCAGCTGTTCAGTCAGTAGAAAGAACAACTGAGCTCCGAAAAGGACGACACAGTTAAGCACAATTACTGAAAAATGGGCATCCAGCAAAGAAGATATCTGGTTAACTGATATCCAGACATTTGTTGGCTGAGGTGAAGTGTAGATCTATGGGACCATACCTTAATGGAGAACAGCTGACAACAAGCACTCTTACTCTGCTTTTGTATCATAACAACTCCAGTAATAACTTGCACATTGATCGGATATGGTTTACAGAAAATATTACGCAATATCACATTCAAAAACTCTAAACCACCTATTCTGTTATAATTGTTCAATAAGTATTGGAGCTGTCCTTTATTCAGGTCGCTCTGAGACCGGAATAGATCAAGCATAACAGATCTTTGTAAGTGCCATGGGAGCTCCATATTTTTCTTCCATCGCTGCACACAGTTGTAGGTGCATGAAACTCCCAGAATAGGCATGACAATATTGATGTCTAGATGGACACTTAGTTTACTGCCACAATGGACCGCAATCATAACTTTCTCACAACAGGGCCAGAACAGAGGTCAATAATAATTAATAAACAGGACCCACAAACAAGGTTGATGACAGACCTACATATATACAGACCTTTTGTCATCAGTTACCCATGTGCATTTTCTTCTTGGAAGAGCTCAATATGGAGAGGCAGGACCATTCAGTGATATTTAAGAGCTTTTCCATGCAGAGGTACAGCCACGAGCAGTATCAGCTCAGCTCGGTGAGAAGCACTAAGATTTTCCAAGTCTTATGACAGAAACTTCACATAAGCAGTTGTCCGTCAGATATAGAGTACATACAGTTCTATGAGGCCCATGACCAGCATCTTAACTTGGTACACAAGCATACAAAAAAGAATTTCTGTTACTATCAAATCAGAAATGAAAACAACTGGATGTCCCTCACATATAAGGGATGCACAAAAATATCACATACTCCAAAATAATCTACATATGGATATACACGTTTTGTTTTAAGTAACTTCTTACATCATATGAATACAGATCAAGAAAAAAGTAACTATAAGATGCAATGAACAGCATAAGCGATGAATGGAATAAATATTACATATTGTATCAATTCCTAATAAAAGGCAAGCTGCTAAGTGCTAAACATTCAGGATTGAATGATTAAGGAAGGTGTATTATACACCAGAACTTTTAATAATAGAGTAGGCACTTTTTTAATCCTATACCTAGATAGGGTAGCCGGGAGATCAGATTCAGATGCAATAGATGGATAAGTTCACTAGTTATGTAACAATCTGACATATAAGATACGTGATGCAGGAGCTGTAACACAAGTGCACAAAAATGTTCCACCAAAAGGCATGCTATCCCACAAGCTACATGCCTACATTGCCAAGAAGTAGAATGTACCATACAGAACTACATACAACAAGTATGTTCCAAAATCCAAACTGACTGGATACTAATGAAGTAAAAGAGAAATACAAATTGTTGACCACCAAATATCTCATTTCTTATTTTCCTTCTTTTTTGGTCCAATTCTGCGGGGGTTAGTATGATTCAATTTTTTCTGCAAGATGACAATTTGTTAACAGTACACTTCAGATTGCCTACATTGATAACCAGGTTGAAATTGCCAACAACACGCCCATAGTTCCCAGACCATACATCACAACTGTGTCAGAATTTTTGCCTTCTAGCAGGACCTCTGTCCATCCGTGGGATCTCAGTTGTGCCTCCTGAATGTTGCAATTCACAAAGTATTAGTTTCTCAGATAAATAAAAACTACAAACAACTTACTCGAACTCACTTCCATGTTTTCAATGTTTGACCTTCTTGCGCTAGCCTCATTCTGTAACATGACACCATCAAGTATATTATTTCTCATAGACAGGGCGGTTTCTGCCTCATGTGCAGCTAAGAAGCCTGTATATGCTGAATCAGTGTGGACAGTTTTCATGACTGATCCAAAGAAATTTGTCACAGGGACCTGATCAAAGATAGAATAGAATGAATAAAAAATGCTTAGTCCTGAACAGCAAAGCAGGGTGGAAATGAATATTGTCTTGTAATTACCTCGTTTAAGGCACGCTTGTAAAGATCCATTCGATAATATGCAGTAGACAGTAGCATGGAAGGATCATATGAGTTGAAAAGACTGAAACGTAAAAAAAAAAGGGTTACAACAGAATATTTCATTGTAAAAATATAAGTTTAATAATTGAATGTTACTCTGGAGATCCACGCCAGTTACATTGCTTTTAGAGAAATAAGATTAAATATAGTTGACTGTTATACTGCTATTATATGTAGTTGAGAATATAAGACACAACTGACTCTTACTTTTGAAGTGATCAAGATAACAGTCTGTATTGAATTTCAAGTTGGCTGAAACCTGATAAAAGCTTGCAAGTTCCAAGCCATCATTTTAATAATTTATAAAATTTGGAAGAGGGCACACTGATAGAGAAGAACCCAAATGACGCAGAACTTCGTTTCACGTCATATTGCATGGAAATGACAAACGAACAAGAGCATCAACTATATCTTGATACAAATACAGAAGAAAGTATTTTTCAGAGTAATAGACAATCACATTTGATCATCAACTAGCATTAAAAAATTCAACACCAAACAAAAACAACTTTTAGGTGAATAAGACCATCAACTTGGCATGTAGACAACTGATAACTTTGAGCTAATATGCATAATATGCAATTTACCTGTTCAATGAGGCATTGCTATACATGTTTAGCTTCTCAAAAAAGGCAAGTGTATGAAAGGTAAACCTATCCACAACAGAAACACCAATCTGCCACAAGAAAATGTGTAAGATTGACCAAGCTTCATGACAAGAAATAAGGCATAACAGCTTCATAAGTTTGAGAAAAACTATCTGAAACAAATGTGAATATAGGGCATGTTCTCACGTCCGAGTCGAGATGGTGAGAGTACGAGTTTTCCCCCTTCTTGCTGCTACCAATCGTCAAAACACCAGGTGATTGAAGCTACATATATTAAATATATCAGATACAGCTTCAAGTACAGTTTTCAGAAATAGAAAAGCCAAAAAAGGTGAAGTTCTCCATAACAGAGCAGATCCTTGTGTGATTCTACAATCATGTGAATTACTGGTAAAATCAGGAAAAACAAAGTGGTTATCTAACAATTAAGCACAAAAGTCGTGTGTAGCCTTTGCCACTCCTATATGACAAACAGCTATTAGCAATAAGAAGTAATGCACAGGTACAACTGATGTTGCATAAGTGTAAATAATGATATGAAAATTAATTTGGAAAGCTGAAACAAACCTGTGAAAACAGAGTAGCAGCTTGGCAGGTATCTACCATTATCAACAACTCTTTAAATCTGAAAGGAAGGCCAAGGTGAAGGTCAGAATAAATCAACCCTGAAATGAAGAGGCGCAAGTCAACATCCAAAATTTGATAATTAAGCAATTCAACCTATGCTTCTCCTTCATTTGCTTTACTGCATCTGCTAGATCATGGCTTTGAAGTTCTTCATTATCTTGGAACTTCAAAAATTCATCCCCACCATGTCCAGTCATGTATAAAAGAATATGGCTTCCTTCATCACTTAAAAGACGCTTTGATCTTGGTACAGAGCTCTCATGCCTTCCAGTCAAAACCCTCAAAAAGTTCTCAACTGTAACCTCGTAACCGCGGTAATCAACCTATAATTAGAAAATAAAAAAAGCAACATCAGTGTACCATGATGATATTACCTTTTAACATAAAGATCATGTTACATAGCATTGATGTACAATGGACATATTGAAGAATTGCCAGCTGTCACATTCCAAAAATAAACTAACAGACCATATTGCTGTAACACCCCGACCACCCCGTGGCTCGGGCCTGTTACTCCTGGCAGCTCTCTAGGATCTCTAGACTAGCCCCACAAACCAACACTAGTCTTTTCTGCGCACTTTGTCCTCACTCATGCGCACCTAGGAAGGACTTCCCGGTCGGTCACCCATCCCCAAATCGCTCTGGGCCAAGCACGCTTAACCCAGAGTTCCTTTGGAGTGAGTTCTCGGAAAAGAAGTTGCAACTTGTTGATATGAGTATCCTATTAATCCTATTAAGCCCTAGGCCAGGATGTCACACACTCACCCCCTTAGAAGACCGACGTCCTCGTCGGTCAGCCCCAGACCAGGAACTTCCCCTCTTAGACACGTCCATGCGTCCAGTGCCGACCCATGTGCCACGACGGGCCACATGTCCGCGCACCTGACCCGCACACGCCCGTGTTACCTCGAGGGTCGGCTCTGATACCAAATGTAACACCCCGTGGCTCGGGCCTGTTACTCCTGGCAGCTCTCTAGGATCTCTAGACTAGCCCCACAAACCAACACTAGTCTTTTCTGCGCACTTTGTCCTCACTCATGCGCACCTAGGAAGGACTTCCCGGTCGGTCACCCATCCCCAAATCACTCTGGGCCAAGCACGCTTAACCCAGAGTTCCTTTGGAGTGAGTTCTCGGAAAAGAAGTTGCAACTTGTTGATATGAGTATCCTATTAATCCTATTAAGCCCTAGGCCAGGATGTCACAATTGCCCTCTAGACTGTAGAGTGCCTAAAGCATCTCTAGTTTTGCAAAATTTGACCCTGTTTCAATTGTCAATTGTGAAAATCAAAATTTTAGATCTTACTATATTTTGATTTAATTGTTGTTAAAGAGGTAGAGTATCTGTAGTCTGTCAGTTAATGTGTATGTAAGCTCCAGTTCCATTGACTATTTCTTAGCTTTGGTGCCTCCTAGGTATCATTTAGTATGTACACATGATGAGCTTGGGGAAATGTTGCAAAATCAAGGGGTTAGGAAACTACGATTCTATGATTAAGCAACAATATTTCTAGAGTAGAGAGATTCACCTCAACATTGTCACCGTATAGATTAAGCTGGTGGTTCTCATTGTTGAACACTTGGGCAGGATAATTGTTCCTAGGATTACAAGCCATATCATCCGCCAACATAAGTATTATCCGCTCATCAGGTATTCCTAATCTCTTAACAGTCCTGAGGAAAAACGGTGTATTTGCTAATAAGGAACATATTTTAGACCATACATACATTGGGAATTGCACATGAGCACAAATATATAAATTAGCATAGTACCTGTACAAAGACAGAGTGTTGGCCATATGTCGATAATTAAACCTGCACAACATTGCAATAATGGGTCAGAATTAAGCAGCGACGAGGATAACCAGCAGAACTAACAATCTAACAGATAACACAAAAGCATCAGCCACCTATTCAAATGATATTGGTAGATGGAACCAAGCGTGCAGCTCAAAGGGCAAACTATTTCAAACTAGGTTTTATGAACAAAACATAACAACTGTGCACACACCACACAGTCATACCAAAA
Source organism: Dactylis glomerata (assembly GCA_007115705.1). Lineage (NCBI taxonomy): Eukaryota > Viridiplantae > Streptophyta > Magnoliopsida > Poales > Poaceae > Dactylis > Dactylis glomerata. Next base: position 1,248,352 of record QXEO01001278.1, on the reverse strand, counting down.
CGTTTTCCAGAGAACAGTTGCGCTCGCTGAACTTACATCATTATGGTTTAAACATTTTACGTCCTCGATCTTAAAATGGATTCTGATCAATTGGCACCCACTGAGATCTCAAGGCAAACCAACAATAAACTACATCACAGACTCACAGTCACAAAATTATAGCACTACAAGTCTGCAACCTAACCGCAGAAAAAAAATTAAACCACTCCATATGCCAACATCATCGATATGCAAACAAGGATTGATAAAGTCGTTAACAACACAAATAAGTTCATAAGATAGCAAGCTGCTACAATCTACACAAACTGGGCCCAGCAAATCACTAGTTTCTTTAAACCTCCCGCTGCTACATTTGGCACAGCGAACAGATGCATCGATCCAGAGCAAATGGACGCATGGCTAATCCTTGCGATGCGGCAAGTAGACAGAAGCGAGCGGCAAGGTGAGGGGCTCACCAGAAGCGGGAGGTGCATACGAGCACGGCCCAGTTGTTGTTGTGCACGGCGGCCGGAGACGCCGCCGCCGGGGGCGCGGCGGCGGCGGAGGAACCGAGCAGCACGAGCAGGGATAGAGCTGAGAGGAGGAGAGGGAGAGCGGGGCGCGAGGGCCCGTGGTCCCGTCGGGCGAACGCCATGCTCGCGGGAGAGCTGGCCGGAGCAGGGCGGCCGGGCGCGGGATCAGAGAGCTGCCGGTTGGGAATCTGGAGAGGAGAGGAGGGGCTCGTCGTACGCCCGAGCAGCGGCGCACGCAATGTTTTTTCTTTTTCGGGTTTTTTTTTTTTGAATGTTAGCAGGAGAGCTGCTAAATTCATTGATTAGAAAGAAAAGTTATACAAAAAAAATCAGATAAAAAGAGAAACAAAAAATAACCCCCGATGAGACATGCCTCAACCAGGATCAAAGGGGAAGGAAGCCCCTGCCAACTTCCAACAAGAAGCCTCATCCCTAATTCTACAAACTAAAGCTACTATCGAGAGCTCCTCATGTTGGAAAACACGCCTGTTACGCTCGCGCCAAATTTCCCGGCTAGCCAACATTGTAAGGGATTGAGCACCCTTTCGGTCGGTCGCCGTGGCACCACCAATACAACGGTGCAACCAGTCCTTAACCGAAGTCGACTGATTCCAAGTAGTTGGATTGAGAGAAGGCAAGCGAAAAATATAGGCAATCTTCTCCCAAATTTGTTGGCTCCAAGGGCACTCTACCAAAAGATGTAGGGGAGTTTCTAGGTTGCGGAAGCATAACTGGCAGAAGTACTCATTTTCCCAGCCTCTACGTTGCAGCGCGTCCGCCGTCAGGATCTTGTTGAGCTCCGCAGTCCATAGAAAGAAACGACACTTGCCAGGAGCCCAACCCTCCCATAACAAAGGGGCAATACTAGAGGTGGTCGAACCCTCAAACTGTAGCAAGTATGCAGAGCTAGCTGTGTATTCACCGGAGGTATCAAAGCGCCATTTAATTGTGTCCTGTAGTTCATCATTCAGATCAACCTCATCCAGGAGTGTTGCTAGCCTTGTTAGCTCTTCAATCATATCTGGTTGTAGGCCACGACTTAGATCTAAAATCCACCTATGGTTGCGTAGAGCTTCCTTAACCTTTCTTTTTTTCCGGGAAGCAATCCTGAATAGCGATGGGGCAATATCGCGTGGTGCTTGTCCATGAAGCCAGCGATCGCTCCAAAAATCCGCCACCTCGCCGTTTCCCAGGGAAATCTCCGTGGCAGCCGCAAAAAGCTGCCTATCTACTGCATCACAAGGTAATGGCGTGCCCACCCATGGGCGCTCAGGGTGTCTCCAGGCTATCCAAAGCCAGCGCAGCCGCAATGCTCTGCCAAACTTTTTCAGGTCGTGCACCCCCAAACCACCTAGTTGCTTTGGCCGGCAAACGATATCCCACTGTACCCTACAATGTCCTCCATGGCAAGTACCTTCTCCTCTCCAAAACCATGCTCTACAGCGCTGCTCTATTTTGGTTATAACCCAAGCTGGAAATTTGTGGACCGTCATCATGTAAACTGTTATAGAGGAGAGAACCGCTTTCAGTAGTACAAGCCGCCCCTCCCGAGAAATCATAGAGCCCTTCCAGGCAGCGAGCAATGCATCAATTTTATCCAACAAGGCTTGGTAATCAATTTTGCGGAGGCACCGAAGGGAGAGCGGCATACCCAAATAGGTACAGGGGAAATCTCTGATCTCAAAATTTAGAGGTTGCAAAATATAGTTCAAATTGAGGCCGTTGCATCTAATTGGCATGGCCGAGCTCTTTGAAGTGTTGGTTGCCAGACCGGTCACACTTTCAAAACATTGTAGTGCTGATTGAACAAACTCAACATCTCGGCGGCTAGGATTTATGAATATCACCACATCATCAGCGTATAGGGAGGCCCTTATGATCGGCTTGCGACCCGGCAGCTTTGAAAAGATCCCCTCTGCGGTTGCAAGGTCAAGAATGCGATGCAATGGCTCCATTGCAAGAATAAAAAGAAAGGGGGACAAGGGGTCCCCTTGTCGAAGCCCACGACGGTGGTGTACAAACTGCGAGGGGCTGCCATTGATAAGCACCTGCGAGGACGAGGAAGCTAATATCATTGAGATCCATTCCCGCCAGCGATCACCAAACCCTCTGGCCTTCATCATGTCAAGTAGATAGGTCCAGGAAACTGTGTCGAAAGCCTTAGCGAGGTCAAGTTTGAGAAGAACAGCAGGTCTTTTGGTTCGGTGCAAGAATCTTGCCGTATTCTGAACGTACAGGTAATTTTCCTGGATGCAACGATTTTTTATGAACGCTGTTTGGCAAGGGGCTACCATCTCGTCAAGCTTCGGACCAAGTCGGCGAGCAAGCACCTTGGTGAATAGTTTGGTGAGACTATGAATAAGGGAGATCGGCCTGAAATCTGAAAGTGTCTCTGTGTCTCCCTTCTTAGGAATCAGCGTGATGAGAGAGGGGTTCACTCTCCGCAGTCCTCTAGCATCCAAGTGATAGAGCTGGTGAAAGGCGGCATGAATATCTGACTTGACTATGTCCCAACACGATTTGTAGAAACTGCCGGAGAAGCCGTCAAGGCCTGGGGACTTATCTACGGGCAAGTCATCGAGCGCAAGCTTTATCTCGTCCACAGAGAAAGTGGTTTCCAAATCCGACAGATCAAAGGAGTGCAGACCAAGTTCCTCCCAGTTGAACTTTGAATGGATCGGTGAGGTGGTGCCCATGATGCTATCAAAGTGTTCATGAGCTAAAGAAAGCATGCCTTCATGGGAGGTGGTAATTCCTTGGGAAGTGTTAGAATACATATCCTACACGTGTTTGTATAGATGTAGGATACGTATGCTTGTGTATTCCTTGTGTATAATCCGTGTTGTATGCAACCGGGACTCCTTGTAATCCTCTTATATAATGAGCAATACAAGGCCACCTAACGTGTGGTTTCCCCTATCTTACATGGTATCAGACGCAAAACCCTAAACCGGACTTGCGCCTCCTCACGCTTCCGCCGCCGCCGCCGCCGCAACCGATCTCGGCGCTGCGCCCGGCCTCTGCAAACCACCCACCTCTCCCCTTCTAGCCTCGCTGCCCCTCTGTCATGGGTACCGACGCCGATCGGATCGCGCAAGCCGCGAAGGAAAAAGAAGACCGCGAGGTCGCCACCGCCCCCTCCTCCAGCACGGGGGCCTTCTCGCTCACCTCGCTGCATGCCCAAGCCGTCGGCCTCCACTCCATCAAAGGGCACGTCCCCGTCGAGCTGGCCCTCGACACCGGCGTTCATCGCCAATGGCGCACCTTCTTCTGCGCCGCCCTCCGCAAGTACGCGCTGCTCGACCACGTCGACGCCCCTGCTCCGTCCGATCCGACTCCGGAGTGGGCCCTCTTGGATGCCACGGTCGTCTCCTGGCTCTACGGGTCCGTGTCCCTCGGCCTCCTCGACGCCGTCATGACACCGGGTGAAGACCCTCTCGCCGTCGAGCTGTGGACAAGCATCAACGGGCTTTTCAACGACCACAAGATCAACCGCCAGCTCCACCTCTCCACCGAGCTCGGCGAGATCAAGATGGGTGACATGACCATGACCGATTACTTGAAGAAGATCAAGGCTCTCGCTGACGGTCTCGCGGATCTCGGCTCCCCGGAAGACGACGCCAAGCTGGTGATCCACTACCTCAACGGGCTCTCCGAGCAATACGAGAGCGCCGCTGATCTCATCTCTCTCATGCCCGGCATCTCGTTCGAGAAGTGCCGTTCTCTTCTCGCGCTCCAAGACATGAAGCGCAAGAATCGTCGCTCGCGCAATGGCAACGGCGACACGGCCCTCTACTCCAACGCCGCCACCGCCCCCAACTCCGGACGGGGCAACGGCGGCAAGGGCAAGAAGAAGAAGGCCACAACGGAGGATGCTAAGGACACCGCCATCATCCAGGCCGGCCCCGTCGTCACGCCTCCGGCCGCCGCTCCTCCGACCTAGCCCACACCGCTCCTGCCCTGGAACGGCGCGATCCAGATGTGGCCATACGGCCCTGGCATGCAGGCTCGGCTTCCCAGCTACATGCACCGCCCCTCGTCCCCCCAGCACGCCTTCTACGCGCAAGGGCCCTATACCATGCCGCCCAACTATGGCTACGGCTACGGCGGCTATGCTCCTCAGGCTCCTGCATATGGGCTCGGCGCTGCACCTCCGTCATCACCGGTTTCATCGACTGCTTCGTGGGACCAGTCCGCGCTGATGAATCAGTTCCAGACGATGGGCCTCCAAGCGCCCACCTCCGATTGGGTCTTCGACACTGGCGCCACCTCCCACTTCGCATCGAACCCCGGTATACTTACCTCCATGTCTCCTCCTCCTTCTTCCTCTCGTGCTGTCGTTGTCGGTAACGGTTCCACCCTTCCGATCACCGCTACCGGGCATGCACGTTTTCCTATTTCTACTCCATCGCGTCCTCTGCATCTTCGCAATGTCTTAGTAGCCCCCGATATAGTCAAAAACCTCCTGTCCGTTCGTAAATTCACCATTGATAATCGTGTTTCCGTCGAATTTGACCCTGTTGGTTTTTCTGTGAAGGATCTTCTAACCAGGACCGAGATTCTCAGATGCAATAGTCCCGGACCCCTCTACCCTGTCAGCACCTCCTCCCCCAGCCGCCCACACGCCCTCCTCGTCGTCGACCCTGCTATGTGGCATCGGCGCCTTGGACACCCTGGACGGCCGGTCATGGAGTCACTAGCTCGCTCCTGCATTATTCCTAGGGATAAAAATAAATCTAGTTTGTGTCATGCTTGTCAATTAGGTCGCCATGTTCGTCTACCTTTTTCTTCTACCAATCGTGTAACACACTCTCCGTTTCAACTCATACATTGTGATTTGTGGACATCTCCTGTTGAGAGTATTTCTGGCTTTAAGTATTATCTCGTTTGTCTCGATGATTTCACTCAATACGCTTGGGTGTATCCTTTACGTGCCAAGTCAGAAGCCTTCTCACACTTGTCGTCCCTCCACGCCTTAGCCCAAACTCAGTTTCATGCACCCTTGAAAGCCATCCAGTGTGACAATGGCCGTGAGTTCGATAATTCCTCCCTACAATCGTTTGCCCAACGCCATGGGATAGCACTCCGCTTCTCATGTCCCTATACTTCACAACAAAACGGTAAAGCCGAGAGAATTATTCGCACCCTTAATGACATCACTCGCACTCTTCTCATTCAAGCTAGCATGCCACCTCGTTTCTGGGCCGAGGCTCTCCATACAGCCGTGTTGTTGCACAATCGGCTGCCTTCCAAGGCCATCGCGGATCGCGTGCCTTTTCGAGCTCTTCATGGTGTAGATCCTGCATATGCCGGTCTTCGGGTCTTCGGATGCTTATGCTACCCCAACACCACCGCCGTTGCCCCGCATAAACTTGCGCCACGCTCCGTGCCATGCGTGTTCCTCGGGTATCCATCTCAACATCATGGCTATCGCTGCCTTGATCGTTCCACCCAAAAGATCACCATCTCTTGCCATGTTGTGTTTGACGAGTCTATCTTTCCCTTTGCCTCTAACGCATCACCACCATCCTCTACTCCTGCTTTGCACAATTATGACTTTCTGCAGGTTGAGCAGCCGATGTTGTCGATGCCATTTAGCGCGCCGATCGCGGGAACCTCTGCCGCGGGCGCTCGACAGCCTGCCGCGGGCACTTCTCCTGCCGCGGCAGGATCTCCCACCCCGCGCACGCCGCCTCGGGCCACTTCGCCTGGCCCGTCCTCGGCCGGATCGTCGCCACCAGGATCGCCCTCGGCAGCTCCCTCGCCCGCTGCGTCTACGGATGATGGTGGCCCGGAGTCTTCTACGAGCTCGCCCTCCACGGTTTCGACCCCGCTTCCCGCTACGGATGCTCCTAGGGCTCGCCGTCCTCGAGCACCACCGCCGCCACCATCTCACACCATGCTCACGCGTGCCAAGCACGGCATTGTGCAGCCCAAGACGATTTTTGATCTTCATGTTGAAGGATTATCTCCAATACCGAAGACTTATCGTGGTGCTCTCAAAGACCCCAACTGGCATGCTGCAATGGTTGAAGAGTACAGTGCGCTCCTCTCCAACAACACTTGGGACTTGGTTGATCCTCCTCGCCGCCGGTAAGTGGATCTTTCGTTACAAGATGAAGTCTGATGGTTCATTGGAACGATACAAAGCTCGTTGGGTCCTCCGGGGTTTTACTCAGCGCGAAGGTATTGATTTTGATGAGACTTTCAGCCCTGTGGTCAAGCCAGCCACTATACGCACGGTGTTATCTCTTGCGCTCTCTAGTGACTGGCCGATTCATCAGCTTGATGTCAAGAACGCCTTCCTCAATGGCACACTCATCGAGACCGTGTATGCTCGACAGCCTTCCGGGTTTACTGATCCTAGATTTCCTGACAAGGTGTGTCGCCTCAACAAATCTCTCTACGGTTTGAAGCAGGCGCCTCGAGCATGGTTTCAGCGGTTTGCTTCGTTCATTGCTACTGTTGGTTTTGTTGGCTCCAAGTCCGATAGCTCCCTGTTTGTCTACCGGCGTGGCACTGCCATGGCCTATCTCCTGCTCTATGTGGATGACATTATCCTGACAGCGTCTTCTTCGACTTTGTTGCATAGTTTGATTGCTTCTCTTCGTAAAGAGTTCAGCATGACAGATATGGGTGAGCTTCACTATTTTCTGGGCATCTCAGTCAGACGCACTAAGGACAGTTTGTTCCTCTCACAGGAGAAGTATGCATTGGAGCTTCTTGACAAAGCTGGTATGTTACAGTGTAAATCTATCTCCACTCCAGTTGATACAACTTCTAAGCTTGCAGCTCAGTCTAGTGATCCTGTGGCTGATCCTACGAAATATCGCAGTATTGCAGGAGGTCTCCAATACCTCACTTTCACTCGGCCAGATATCTCCTATGCAGTACAGCAGATATGTCTTCATATGCATGATCCATGGGTTAATCACTTGCTCCTTGTGAAGCGTGTTCTACGCTACATCCGCGGCACCACCGACTATGGTCTCACTTTGTATCGACGCACATCGAACAAATTGCTGGCCTACTCTGACGCTGATTGGGCAGGTTGTCCAGACACTCGACGGTCTACTTCAGGCTACTGTGTGTTCCTCGGCGCGAATTTGGTGTCTTGGTCGGCTAAGCGGCAGCACACTGTTTCCCGATCGAGTGCGGAGGCTGAGTATCGGGCGGTAGCAAATGTGGTGGCCGAGTCTTGTTGGCTTCGACAGCTACTTTTGGAGCTTCATCGACCGGTACATGATGCTTCTGTGGTCTTCTGTGACAATGTGAGTTCTGTTTACATGACACAGAATCCAGTGCATCACCAGCGCACCAAACATGTGGAGATTGATCTACACTTCGTCAGAGATCGCGTTATCACTGACGAGGTTAAGGTGCTACACGTTCCTAGTGCATCACAGTTCGCGGACATCTTCACCAAAGGATTACCATCGTCTCTCTTCTTGGACTTTCGGGACAGTCTCAACATTCGTCGGCTGCCCAGTTTCGACTGAGGGAGGGTGTTAGAATACATATCCTACACGTGTTTGTATAGATGTAGGATACGTATGCTTGTGTATTCCTTGTGTATAATCCGTGTTGTATGCAACCGGGACTCCTTGTAATCCTCTTATATAATGAGCAATACAAGGCCACCTAACGTGTGGTTTCCCTATCTTACAGGAAGATTTCAAAGAATGTATGGTATTCTTCCGATGCCTAGAATTCGCTTTCCAATGAAAAAATCTTGTATTTGCATCCCCTGCTTTAAGCCAGGCAACACGGCTTCGTTGCCTACGTTTTATCTTAAGAAGTACCGAAAGGCCTAGCATCTTGGCTTTTAGTTCTGTACGCAACACAGACTCTGGAGGAGATAATGATCTGTAATCTTGTATTGTTTCAATTTGCAGAAGGAGCTCATTCACCATTCCAAGCTGCTTCTGAATATCCCCCACATGATTCTTACTCCAGACTTTCAAGGCTTGTTTTGTTCGCCTCAATTTTAGATCGAAAGCTGCAATAGGGCTGCGGGTTCCCACGTCCATATTCCAGGCTTGCATTACTGTTTCTTTGAAGCCTGACAAGCACTCCCAAAACCGCTCATACCGGAATCGACGACAGGTTTTAATGACACCGTCGTCAACTAGAAGCAAAGGGCAGTGATCAGAAATTCCCGTCGCCTGCGGCAGCAGCTTTGCCCCTGGGAAACGCATCTCCCAGTCCACAGTACAAAAAGCTCGATCAAGACGCACAAGAGTTGGTCTTTGCCGCTCATTCGACCATGTGTACTTGCGTCCGATCAAAGGGATCTCGTGGAGGTTTGAGGAGTTTAGAGCTGCTCTGAATTTTAGCATCCATCTCCGGTCTATATTGGAGTTGTTTTTATCCCTGACATCCTTGATCAGATTGAAGTCCCCTGAAATCATCCAAGGCCCATCCACCGAGTTATGTATGTCTACAATTTCATTGAGAAAATTTTGTTTACGTGCATCATCATGCGGACCATAGACTGTCGTAAGAGTCCAGGGAGCTAAACCACCCGCCGGCGATAAGCGGACCGTGATCGAGAAATTCCTAATCACCAGATTATCGGCCGTGTAACAGTCCGACCTCCACAGCACTAGCACGCCTCCCCTTGTTCCATCTGCATCAAGTGTGGCGAAAGAGTCAAAACGGGGGCCGACCAGCTCTCGGCGAATGGCATCCGAGAAGATAGCTAATTTGGACTCTTGAATGCAGATTATGCTGCAGTTCAGCTGATCAATGACTGCTCTCACGGCAGCCCTCCTATCAGGGTCATTTAGGCCCCGTACATTCCAAATTAGAATTGAAAGCATTTCATCCATTGGACACTAGGCAGTCTACGCAAAGAAAAGGGAGAGAGACAGACAAACACAGTGTTACAAACAGAGGCCAGCAAGGAACAGCCAGCATACAACACAAACCGTAGGCAACAGCCGACGAACAACATAGGCAGGCGACAGCCAGCAGACAACACACCAACGAACTACAAATCCACATGTGGCAATCAGTGAACTGAACAAACAGTCTGTGTGCCACACCTGAACACACGCAGCAAACTACAGCTGAGCTGGGAACAACAAACCAGGCCTGAAACAGCCCTGCGGTGACATAGGCAGGATCAGTTTGCACTAACATGGGAAACAAAGGGGCTACTATTCGTAGAACACTGAGCAGCCTAAACAGCTGCGAGCTCTTCAAGCACAGCCTGCAGTTCGGCCACTGGCAGCTGCAACTGTGAGGGAGAGGCTACTCCAGCAAGCTCTGTTAGCTTTGCAATCTTGGCTGGTGGAATTGGATCCTTGAAGAACTTCAGGTAAGCCATCATTGTGTCCTCTGTGAAGTCGTCTACACTGTCAATGATTCCCAGCATCCATCAAAATATAGCCGCCAGGTACCCCGTTCTCTCAGGCCATGTGTGTTTATTGCCGTTGGATCAGCCGCTCGAGTCGATCGTGGCCGTTCGTGGAAGCACTGTTGGGCTCTGAAATTCTACCCGACCTGTGCGTTCAGCCAGCCACGGTCACTGATTTGTAGGGCCAGCGTCGCGCGTGTCCCGCTTGTCAGTGAAGGCATGCACTTGGCATCGTGTGGTAGTGTGTAACAGGCTCAGTGGCGCGGTGGCTCCACCGTGGTTTGCTTGCCCGCCAGGGGCAAAAATGTCTTTTCGCCTCTCATTTCCTTCTGCTCCACTGTGGAGAGGACGGCGTCCCGGTGCGTGGCGACCTCGCCTTCGTCGGCGGGTACAGGGCACCGCCGGCCATGGAGGGGCCCTCCTCGTCCATGGAGAGGGGGAGAAGGATGGGTTCCCCGTGGCTGGCTGCTTATCTCTTTCCCTCTCACCCATTCCATCTCCCTCCTCCTCTTAGAAACCCTAGCCGCCGCCATGGCGTTGCCGCCGATGTTCTCCTCAAGAGGGTGCTGAATCGGAGGGGCTTGAGGAGATCGACCTCCACCGGCGAGTCCTCGGCGACCATGGAGGAGGGGAGCTGCGCGGGGTGGCCGCCTCTTGCCCGCAGGTACGCCCTCCTGGCATGTCTCTCCATCGTCGCTGCTCTCTCTCACTGTCTCACCTCTCTCTCTCCCTCTCTCTCTAAGAAGCCTGCAACAATCGGGTAGAGGTTGCGCACTTGAGCAGCAGGACCTCCACCGGCACCGTCCCCGGCTCCATGGCCATGCGGCCGCGGCGACCATGGCAGCCCGCACTGCCCGACCAGGAGGTCTCGCCGGCGTCCGGGCGCGGCCGCGTCGACCAGGGCAGTACGTGAAGCGGACGGGAAGGTCTCTCCAAAAGGACCCGTGCCTCCCGAGTAAGCGTCTACTTTTCCCTATTTTCTTCTGAGATTTTTGCTAGATTTTGGTGGGGCGATATGGTTCATGTTTCCTGGTTCCTCGCAGGTATCCAAACTCCTCTCTACCTTCCCCATTTTCCTGCTCACCTCCCCTCTTTTGATTTAGTCCTACACATCCCAGTGAGTTCCATAGTCATCCCGTCCCTTCTCTAATCTATTTTGTGCTTCCCTAGGTTGCATTGCAATAATTGATATAGAAGGATGTGTAATAGCTAATGTTATTTGATTTGTAAATTATGCTGGCTCGGTTGACCTCCAAGGCTGGAACACATGCTGTAAGTTTTGTTTTGTTGGACTGAAGTAGCAACAAGTGAAGTAATTAGTATTATGTAACTGTCCTTTGTATGATCCCTGTATGTTATTATAGGTGACCTAAAACAACTGTACGATGTTGATTTTTATAGGGTCATCAGGCTTTAACGTGTTGTTAAAGTAGTAGGATATTTCTATCTATCAGATTGAGAAGATATTCGCTCCGAAATTTGTTCTCTAAGTCTCTGCAGCTTATGTATGTAATTGAGAGTTTGAATAACTCCTCTGTTTAAAATGACTATACCTAACATCAGGCCGCAAATTTCTTTTTATGTAATTAGGTTACCAATCTGATTTTATATGTGGAAATGCATTCAATAGCTCATAGAAGCTAAAGAAGAGGCAACGTTTTATGTTCTCTCTTTTAGAGGAGATCAATGTGTTTTAGGATGAAGTATACTTTGCAGGTGCATGAGGCACACATTTTCTCTCTTCTATTTTTACAGTTCAAATTTTGCATTTGCTAGGCTCTAATTATGTCTGCTATAATTTTTTTATTTTTGTTGGACCCTGATGCATAGCTAGCTGTTCATGTGTTTATCTATTTGTGTATAATAATGTTTGTTGGATAAGGAAAGGAGAGAAGAACATGTTCACAGGGTAGTACCAGCAAATTCATGTTTACAGCCCCTTATTCTTTCATGGCAAGGGGGCTTGCTACTCTCCTCTTATCCCACACATTTATTGATGAATGCAGTGTTACTCCATTTTCCTAAGATATAAACATGTCTTCTTTGGGCATTGCTGATTGTAGGTCTTAAAAAGTGCTAAGCTACTAATATTGGAAACGGAGGAAGATACAGGTTGAGCAAGGATTTGGGGCAGCTAACTTTAAGTGCAGGTACATATGTGATTAGTTTATGTTTACACACCCTAAGTGATGCAAAGTGCTATCCATTCTAAACTCTTAACAGAGTTTAAATTGTTTTCTACTTGCAGGGTTTCAATTTGATTAAGTATCAACAGGAACAGATGACCAGTGCTCCACCCTGTGCAATGGTCAGTACCTTCCTCCTTTCCTCAATGTGTGAGTACATGGGGATTTATGTCTGACTTCTTGCTCCTTTTCTCTCTTATGTTAGGCCCGGGCAGGAGGACAAAGCTCTGGGATGGCTCCTATGGAAAATGACTTGCTTACATCTGTTTTTGTATACCATGGCTGGATTTAGATGCATTTAGAACTGTGTGCTTGCTGGTGCGCGTGCGTGCTTTCGTGCTGCAGGTTAGCGTGCATGCTTGACTGCCTGTGTGGTTGCTTGCTTGCCGCTTTGCTGATCAGTTTTGCCTGTTACTGCTAGGTTGATGATTGATGCTGCTGCTAACCTGCTGTTGTTGCTGCTACACATATATCATTAGGTAAGCATGCTACAAGCCAGAGAGGTGCTGAAAACCCACACATTTCTATAACCTGGTAATTGTTTGTGTTATTTGTGTTTGCAGTCGTTATCAGATGAAGTTGGTCTTGTGTAGTGAGCAAACTACGAGCTTTGATGGCGACCGAATTTCTGAGACCTGGGTGAGACATTCTGGTTAAAAATTACAAAGGTGCACTGTGAGATTGGCTCTATAACATTCTGGTATGCTGATTGCAGCAAAGATGAGAACAATATATGTGACTGCACTGATTTTATTTCTTTATTTTCACCAGACTACCTGCTATTTATTTCTTATCACTTTTGTAATTTAGTGAAGTGCACAACAATATAGTTAGTTATTATCCTTTTGGTCCTGGAGTTCTTTTGTATTCTATTCATCGTGTGTTCATATTTATAGATGGCCGCTGAACAATCTACCCTACTTAACCTGCAGGGTGATGATTGCCACCATGTGAATGGCTTTGTATGACTCTCAACAGCAAGATGATTAACCACGAGATAGAGTTGGATAAACTTGGTTACGAAACATATACCCCTTCGATTAGTTCCTGTGGAAATATTAGCACATGTCATTTACTATGTTTTGAGTGCATCCCATCTTACTAATAATGTGAATTAATCGATAGGCTAAGAATATTTACTGGAATGAGGACTGAGAGAACAACTGGGATCCTGTGTGAGAATGAGGACATCAGTCATCTGCATCTAACAATGGTTCCCAAAGTGGTAAGTTTATTTCCCTTGTCAGAGTTTCTGCCATTGTTCATTACTATGCATTTTTAAAACTTATCTTTGGTCAGATTAACATAGTTTCTTGAAATATCGGAATAGCTGAAGCTCTCTTTGCAAAACATTTTATTCAATATCATTCTCTACTTGCTTAACTAAACCTTATGTTTTTTCCGATGTCAAAACATTTTCTGTACCTGTACCTTCCATTGAGTGAACCTTTATCTACTATGTTGTCTGCTGCTTGATACAGCTGTTGTACTCCCTCCGTTTTAAAATATAAGATGTTTTAGATTTGTGAAGAAAATATATCTAGACACATTTTAGTGTGTATATTCAAGTGAACCTATACACTAAAATATGTCTAGAAACATTTGCTTCACAAAGCTAAAACATCTTATATTTTGAAACGGAGGGAGTACTATTTAGGAGAATATGTGTGCGTGCCTACCCCTGTGCACTAGAATTTCAAAGGCTGCATCAGTGCCTGGTTGTGTGTGTCCTCTCAAAACTGTCTGAACAATTGGACTTGGAGATAGAAAACTCAGGAGCAATAGTAACTCATAGTATTTACTTAATAATTAATTTGGATTCGTATATAAAGTTACAAACCAGACATCCTTTTATGGTGATTTCCTATCATATTCTATAGCCAAGATATTTATGTTGAGTGATAGGGTTTGGGTAATAATGTTCATCATAACTGTCTTTTTCTATATTTAAGTATTCCATCTCATTGCAGTAACTTATTTTTATCTAAAACAACATCTATGGGGAAGCATATCAGAGGAGAGAAGTACATGGTTGATGACGATTTGCATCAGGTATGTACCGATTGAAACACAGAAGAAAGTTGCCCTGGTTAAATTTTATTTCAGAAAATCTAACAAATATATGTTGTTTACTAATGGCAAACATGGCAGTCTCTTGCTTTTATATATAAGAAACAACAGATGATCAAGTTATTTTCAGCAAGAACAATAATTTGCTTCCTTTTTATTAGATATGCACCTAATTTTTTTCCAAGATTAATCTGATCGACATTAGTTTGGTTGCTAATTTTCCACCTGATGATGTTTTTCTAGACATATCTGATTAACAACAGTTTGTTGGTGACTTTTTTTGAACCAATGATACGACCTCAACAACTGGATTGGATGTTTGACCTGAATAAATATCATCTTTAATGGTACCTGTCTGAACTAATTATACAACATTTCAGGATCTGAAAACTCTGACCAAACATTATCTTTGTTTCCTTTGCGACCAAAGCGCCTTCATATATTTATCACTACTCTTCACTTGCTTATTTAGATATTGGTGGTAGCCAGTAGGCATTTTAGACATGCACCAGACCAGTACCTACAATTTTTCACTCATTAATTTGGCAAACTTTGCACTGTAAGTGTAGATATGTATTTTGAGTGGTCTGCGATCTTCTTTGAAGATGACTCGCATGACATGTGTCATCCTCTTGGCGAATCGGGGGCAATAGGGTTCTGCGTCACCATCTCCCTTCTCCACACCTCCTTTCCTGCCATGTCCTCGCCCCCCTGCGCAATGGTGTGAACCTGTGCGAGATCAGGTGTTGTTTTTAAGGAGACAATATTGCTTATGCTTCTGGTGGTCAGCAGCCTGCAGCTCCTTGGTCAAGATCAGGTATCGCTCGCCATGGGTGTTGCAGGCTATAGTTGGCGCCCGTGGCAGGTGTCCTTTGATGCTTGATCTGGAGGCGGTTTCGTTGACCACCCTTTAATTTTGCGATACTCCATTTGTACGGTATGTCAGTAATTAATCTAGCCCACTTTATTATGTAATATTACATACAAATTTCCTTTCCTCCAGTTCTTGCTTCTTCATTTTCTTTTTAGATGTCTATGTTGACCTTGGTGGTAGTTCTACTCATTCGTATGGTCAGCAGAAACTTTTGTACTCACATTTAGTAATCTTTGGTAATCTCAGACAGGCAAACTAGATTGGTTTGATGATACTGCGCTGCTAAGTGTGGTTTTTTCTTGCCAGACACGTATTTTTTTACAAGTTGTGCTGCTTGTATGCTTGACTACATCTGATCCAAGATCTCCTTTTCCCCTCGGTTCTTTGCTCATTACGAATCCCCTATTCACCAGAATCCCCAGTTCACTGTTGTTTTTGCCAGCGGGGAGTGTACATCTCCCAACATCGATTGAGGAGCTTTTCAAGAGCATAGATCTACATCTGATCTGATGCAAGATCTCGTTTTTCTAACATGGCAATTCTCAGCTGTTCTGGTGGACAAGGCACCATACATGATAATATAAACGCAACATTTAGAGACTCAAGTTTGTAAGCACTCTTTTGAAGAACAAAATTGAAGAACATAAGAAGGCGTTCTTAGGAGAAGATGGTCATGAAAGATGCTTCCGTTGTTTAGCATAACTAGATGTACATAACACCATTGTTTTGGTGCTAATAAATTGGATACTATCCCTGTCCTAAATACTTTGTTATATAATTATGGATGGATTATCTATGTGCTCAACCCGATAATGTAATTTATATGTTTTGTAAATTTCAAGCAATAATATATTGCAAGTTTCTATATGTCCTTGACAAGATCATCTATTAAAATGTTTGCCCAATATAGTCTACATGATATCGTATTGCAAGTTTCTATATTTCCTGAATAATATATTGTAAGTTTATATGTTTATACTTGCTTGTCCACTAATTCTTTGTTGCTTGTTATGTGGTCTGTTTCACCAAGTGTTTGCAGATTGTTCCATGGATCCTGATCCTTTCATTTCACTCGAGTTATTTTTAGGTGTAAATAGGCTTCTTTATCACTTTGCTTTCTAGACAGGGAAACTTTGTCATTCCTAATCCAAATGCACCTCTTTGGTGATAAAATTTGCCATCTGGGTTTATAGATGCAACTATTATATGGTTGTACTAAGTTTCATATGGACTACTTATTTTGTGATCTTTGCCATTTCGTGCAGCGGAAGGCTTTGACATAAAGACACGTTTTGCAAGCTCATGTTTGAGAAAACTACAGATAAGCTATGAAAAAAGACACACGTGCCTTTCTTTTCGCTGAGTATTTGAGAACATTTGTGTACCTATACACTTCTACTAATTTCTGTTGATGTGACAAATAGTCTTGGTTTCAGATATAATTGACAACTCAGGTTAGAGGGCCAACAAGTGTTGTGTCAACGGCATAGTGATGAGATCCTTTTGTTATATAATTATGTGAGAAAACACCGCTTGAGTGCATAACTACGTCAAGAAATAAACCATGTTAGATCCTATTTTTTAAATATAATGTTAGATCCTATTTCATAGATTGTTATTCAACCCATCTCCTCTTATTTGGTGCTTATGTTATTATTCTCATTTGGATCCTGATGGCATGTACTACTATATTGTTATGTCTAAATCGTCTACTGGCTATTGTATTATAAATTATGCTTTATTAATTATTATTTTCACAAACGTTTATTTCTTATCTGCTTGCTCGCCGTAGGCGGGCAAGCGCGCGGCTTGCCGCGCTTTCCTACCTAGTAGCACAAATTGCCGCCTGCGATCGACGGGAAGATGTGAACTTGGACCTCATCTGGCGCAATCGGGCACTTTGCCTAGAGCCACGGCTAGACCCGAACAGCTTCCTCTTGATCTGAAGGGCAGCGGTTGATCTCTTTGGTGGAGCATGGCCAAGAACTGAAGGGGAGAGAAGGGCTGCAATCTTCGCAATGTAGGCTCTCTGTTCATCGATCTGGAGCTGTGCCACCCTCTGGGTAATGGCATCAACAAGCCCAGGCCCTGACAGCCCAGCCTGGCAGAGGGCGAGGTGGGCACGCTGTTCTTCTGCTGACATCGGGGCAGGCAAGGTAGGGGCTGGCAGTTCCACCGCTCCCAGCCCAGAGGCGATCTCTGTACAGGCTTGTGTTGGGCTCTGGAAGGCATGCGTTGGGCTCCGGAGGCCGAAGGATGGCTGATACTGATTGGCCATCGTGGCAGGTGAAGCATACATAGAGTGAGCCCAGGTGTTATCCTGGATCCCAAAGCTCGTCCAACCCACTGTCTCAGGGTTAGGGGTTACAGACCCAAAGCCCAAGGTGCCCAAAGGTTCCAGCTGAGAGGGAAGCGGGGCTAACTCTGAATTTGCATGCAGTGTGTTCAGGAAGGTAGCGATGCCCGCTGCCGTGAGGGCTGTTGCACTGAGGCTCGGGTTTTGAGAAACGGCCCACGCTCGCTCGCCTGAGAGGATAGTTTGGGATCACTAAGTTGTTTGGCATATGCTTACAGGTGTTTTTCTTTGCTGCAATTACTTTGCGGTGTCTGAAGTTCATTAGACAACTGCTTAGAGGGTCTTTTTTGGCACAAATTTATAAAATACAAATTTGATACAAAAAATACAAATAATGTGGGGCCATCTGTCAAGTGAAATGTCTCATTTGCCCTTCCTCTGTCTTTTGGCTAAGCTAGTCATTGTTGACCGTTTGACGTTCTCTCACCAAGCGGGTCACCTTGCACGCGGAGGAGCAGGTCCTCGCCGGTGCAGTGCCGGCTGTTCCCGTCATCGTCTGTCTATCTAACTTAGGCGGCCGCCTACACACGCTCGGCTCTGAGTGGAGCGAACAGGGGCGCGCCGCATCCCCTACTAGACGAGACCCGTCAAACATTGACGCGGGGCGAACGCCGGCTGTCCGGGCAGCCGTACGGGATGTTACTCTCGTGGTGCGTAGTATTTCCAACTCGCGCTCACTATGATAGGTCTATCTCTCGAGAGGAGCAAGATCCCCTACTAGATGCGGCTTCGAACCCAACTACTTTTTCTTACAAGGGCCATCTATTTTTTGTCCTCGGGAGCTCAAGACTGCCGGCATGGATTGTTTAACTACTTGTTTATTTGGGGAAGACGGGAGGAAAGGAAGAGAGGAAGAAGATGACACTGTTCTGTGGGCTCCAGTGGCAGAGGCTATCCTGAAACAGCAGAGAAATCACGAGATGAGATCCTCGTGGCCTGTCAGGACCCGTACACGCACCAAGTCCTCCATACACATTAAATAGAGTGCTCCATTAAATATTCCAACTATCATCTCTCCTCTCCTTTCAGATTGCATGCACGATAGGAGTAATACTTTTGCCTATTGGACTTGTAGTACCGACTAGCTAGTGACCGGTAGTCACACTTGAAAAAATTTGTGTAGTACTTTGGTGGATAAAGCAAGTAAACGTTTTTCACAAACTAAACTAGAGTTTAAAATTTTTCACAAAAAATGATTTTCATTTTTATTAATGAAAAAGACCGGAAAAGTAGGGAAACTTTCAAATATTGACCTAAATTATGGCGGAGATGTGCATCATTTTAAAGCCTACAACTTTAGTAACTAGGGATTTTTGACTTACCATATAAAAAATAAAATTTTCATTTTATTAGTGTTCAAAAGGGGCAAAATGAGTTGTTTTTTGCGAAGTGGCTACCAAGGGTATTGTAGCTTATAGGAAGGCCAGCTCCAAAGTTTGAGTAATTATCTCACCCTCCAGCCATATACTGAATTATTTTGAGCTAAATCTATTTAAATTCAAATTTAAACTAGGGCAAATAACTACATTTAAAAAATTGGGGAAAAATACATAGAGGTGCCCTGAAGGTGTGGAACCTCAGAACCCATCGCAAACTTGGGTCCCCCACCCACGAAGCACACACGGCGGGCGCCGCGAGTTTGACCTAGATTTGAAATTCTTCCAAAGGTGGTTCAAAAAAATCGAAAAAATGGCACCAAGCAGGACTCCACTAGGCTTTCTACCCAGTTGAGCTAGGTTTGTGCAAGTTCCATAGAAAACTTTTGAATCTTGATCCAATTTTTGGTAGGGTTGTGCATCTTTCCAATGCCTACAACTTTTGTAACTAGGGTTTTTTGACTTGCCACATAAAAAGTGGATTTTCTATTTTATTAGTGCCTAAAAGAGGCAAAACAGGTGGTTTTTTGTGAAGTGGCTACTAAGGACTTTGTGCGGAATGCCACCACTCCAATTTTCACGGCTGGGGGACCTTGTAGGAAGGCCAGATCCGAGGTTTGAGGAATTATCTCAGCCCACAGCCATATACTGAATTATTTTTGAGCTAAATGCATTTAAATTCTAATTTGAACTATGGGTACATAAACTACACTTTAGAAAATTTGGTGAAAAATACCTCGAGGTTCCCTGAAGGTGTGGGACCCTAAAACCAATCGCAAACTAGGGTTCACCACCCACCAAGCAAAAATGGTGGGCGCCGCAAGTTTGACCTAGATTTGTAATTCAGCCAAATGTGGTTCAAAAAAAATCAAAAAAATTGGAAAACCTGTGCATGGAGTCATGATATGTGATATGGTACCTAGCAAAAATACCAAACATGGCATTCCAAGGTTTCATAGAAAAACTCTTCACAAAAAATGGCACCAAGCAGGACTCCACTTGGCTTTCTACCTAGTTGAGCTAGTTTTGTGCAAGTTCCATAGCAAACTTTTGAATCTTGATCCCATTTTTGGCAAGGTTGTGCATCTTTCCAATGACTACAACTTTTGTAACTAGGTTTTTTTGACTTGCCACATAAAAAGTGGATTTTCTGTTTTATTAGTGCCTAAAAGAGTCAGGATGCAGGTGGACGCGGCTGTCCGCCCGTCCGCTCTGTCCGCGCCGCCTAAAAGCCCAAAACGGCTACGTGGACAGGTCGCCAAAGTTAAGCGGATCTGGCGGAAAACGTCCATCGATCCGCTCCGCTCAGCATCCTGTCCACCTACTAGTAGTCAGGATCGATTTCTCTTGAGAGGACCGAAGAACGCCGCCGCCAGCGCGTGGCGACCGTCCCCGCCTACCGGCTCCTCGGTCGTTCCCACGACCGGATCCCCGGTCGTCCCTCCCAATCCCATCTCCGGCTGGGCCTCCATGTCGCCCACCTCCGGTGAGATGTCTGGCGCATTGGAGGCAGGGACGGAACATGCGGTGGATGGGGGAAAGAATCCGCCGGAGGAAGATGAGAAGGCTCTAGCGGAGGAGGAGGACAAGAAGGGAGGCGACGGCATCGGCATCTATATCAATCCAGAAGGCAAGGAAGTGACGGAGCAGGTCGATTCCTTCTTTCCCCTAATTGCAAGCCCGTGTTCCTCCAGTTCTGTACTGTTTTTTGATGTTGATGAAGTAGCAGTTGATTTTCTTCAACCTGCATACAATCCCTATACACATCAAACAGCACACCACAGTTCTAACTAGATTGGTCGAGAAGCTGTTGCTTGGGGACGGTCATCTCATCTTCTGAAGCTGTTCCTAGCGCCCGGCACCACAAGGCTGCCAAGGGTCTTGACTATTTGCACCTTGACCTGGCCCCTCTTGAGCGGAGGCCTCTTCTCTTTGCTGTTGGGACTGTTGCTGGGGTACCCGTTCTCCATTGTTCCTCTCTTCCTCCTCTCCGGGTGAGATTCGAGTGGTTTGTGTTGCTGGGAAGGCCAGAGCTGGTTTGGGAATGGAGTATGCGAGGCGGAGCTTATTTATAGCGCAAGCTCTTTAAGCACGTTCTGATAGGTTCAGTATATGCCTTGAGCATTGAAGCTTTTTACCTTGTTAAAATTCAGTGTATCATCAAGTTCAGTATATGCCTGAAAGTAGTTGTACTTATTACATAATATTGATATGCAGTGTTAGAGGTCTGGTTAGTGAATCAAATAATGCAACAGTCCAGTCTTATTGCAGACTAGTTCATGTTATAACAGATATTTGAATCTCTGAGGTTTTTCTACTAGTTCTGAATGACTTCCCTTGCATTATCTCCAAGTGCTATTTCACTGTTGAATAAATATGTTGTTAATGTTATTACAGATTACCTTATTTGGAATCACATTAGAAGGGAAGAGCTAAAGCATTTTGTTTGTGCCAAGAAGACCCAGGCTTCGGCTGACATAGAGGAGCCAACAAGCGAGGATGGCAGCGCAAAGGATGCTTCGGAAAAGCCGCAGTTGAAGAAAAAGAAAGAAAAGAAAAGGAAGAGAAGTGAACATGAGCAAACCAAGATAGAGGAACAGTTGGGTAGTCCAGAGAAGAAGAGGAGTGAACTTTTGCAAATTAAGATAGAGCAGCAGTTGCAGTTGGGTGTTGCAGAGAAGATCCAGGAACAGTTGGGTAGTCTAGAGACTGGCATCACTAAGAAAGGAAATGTCCCCTCGAGCACAACGGAGCAAATTAGAATCACCTTCAATACCAAATGTTACTGCACACTTCCCATCTCCAAATCTTCCACATACTGCCGCCAACTCCACCCGGTTTCGACCCCGGAAACTGAAGTCCAAGATTTGGAAAGAATTCACTCCTATGTATGAGGATGGAAAACTTGTGGAAGGTCGGTGCAAACACTGCAACGAAGTCTTTCCTTCCTCAAAGGCTTCTGGAACAAACCACATCCATAGGCATCTAAAGAAATGTCTGACAAGAAGTAGCATGCATGAGATGGTTGCAAAAATGTGTGCCTCTATATCATCGCCCCAGGTCTCTTCTTTGGATAACTGGAGTTTCAGCCAAAAAGAGTCTAGGAGAGTCCTCTCAAACATGATAGTTCAGCATGGGCTACCATTCTCAATTGTGGAGTATAGTGGCTTCATAAAGTTTGTCAAAAGCTTGAATCCGATGTTCAAAATGTTCTCAAGAACAACCGTTAAAGATGATTGCCTGGATTCCTATAAAGAGCAAAGATCATTGCTACGAGAAATGTTGAAGAATTGTGGTGCTCGAGTCTCCTTGACTGCTGATATGTGGACTTCAAATCAAAGGCTAGGATATCTATGTGTCACATGCCATTTCATCGACAAGACATGGAAGATGCAGAAAAGAATACTCAGATTTTGCGTGATGGAAACGCCACATAATGGTTTCCGCATGTATAATGACATGTTGAAGAGTTTGTAGTTTTGGAATATTGAAGGTAAAATCTGCAGCATTACATTAGATAATGCATCAGTCAATGGAAAAATGATGGAGTATCTGAAAGAAAATTTGATGAAGAAACAAATGTTGACTTGTGGAGGTGCACTTTTTCATATTCGCTGTGCTGCACATGTATTGAATTTGATCGTGCAAGATGGTCTATTGGTAATGAAAGGTTCCATCGACATCATCAGAGATAGCGTCAAATATGTCAAGAGTTCACAAACCCGTGAAGAGCTGTTTGGGGATATAGTTCAACAACTCGGCATCATTTGTGAGAAAGAACCTTCACTTGACATCGCCACACGGTGGAACTCAACGTATCTCATGATTGATTCAACTTTGCCATATAGGGAAGCATTTCAAGAGTTAGTGAAGCAAGATCGGCAGTATAAGTATGCTCCTTCACCCGACGATTGGAAAATGGCCGAAGCGATTCGCTCACTATTGAAAACCTTTTTTGAAGCTACAAAAGTAGTTTCAGGTTCTAGTTATCCAACAGCAAACCGCTATTTCCATGAAATGTGGAGTGTTAAGCTACTGTTGGAAAAACAAGGAAAAAATAAAAACAAACTCATTGCATCCATGGTGAGCGAAATGCAAAAAAAGTTCAATAAGTACTGGAAAGAGTCATACTTAGCGAACTGCATACCCGTGGTATTTGACCCAAGATACAAATTTGAGTTTGTTAAATTCCGCGTCAGTCAAGCATTTGGAGATAATGCAAGAGAAGCCATTGAAGAGGTGGACATGACCATCAAGTGTCGGTTTGAAGAATACTCCCATGAAAAGGGAGATTCTTTTATTGATACTTCAGAAGAAGTTGACGTTGAAGAGCTTGCAGAGATTGATAATCCATTGGCTGACTGGGAAGCTCATTTGAGAGTGCAGAAGAAACAAGCAACAAGTGAGCTTGATAGGTATTTGAGTGAAGATTTGTTCCCCCAAGAAAAGGATTTTGACATTTTGGGATGGTGGGAAATGCATAGTCCTAAGTACCCAATTCTATCATGCATCGCTCGTGATGTGCTTGCTATTCAAGCATCAACTGTGGCATCAGAGTCGTCCTTTAGCGCCGGTGGAAGAATAATCAGTGATCACAGAAGCAGGCTAAAGAGCGACACCGTCGAGGCGTTGTTATGCCTCCAAGATTGGCTAAATGCTGTTGGTAAGTTTTTCTAATCTTGAATGTTAGAATTTTTATTTTAACTTAGTTACTAACTTATGACCTTTCGATCTTTCAGACCCTAAACCAACAAACAAATATGTGGAGGAGGAAGAATATTTGGTAAGTTTGGTAGCTAATAATGAATACGAGTCAATAAATCTTGTTTATGTGTGTCTTTATCTTTTGTCTCACAAGCCTCAAAATTAACAGGTGTTCTACCAAGAAAGCGAGTGCGATGATGAAACCGCGGAGGAAGTTCAGTAGGTTGCAGAACTTTAACAGGTAATCATATTGACAACTTCTTTAGTCTCCTGTTTGTTATTTTAACAGGTAATCATATTGTCGTAATACAGATCATAAGATGCAGTTTTCTCTGTTCTGAAACAGTAATAGATGTTTTTTAAAACTCTATAGTGATAGGTGTTGCAAGAACAACATTTCATTCTGAGACATAGAGAAAAAATGGGTGATATCTATATCAGCCTTTGCTTCTTCTCAACAGGACCAACAGAGAACTTGCTGTAGTTTACTGAACTTGCTGTAGTTTACTGAACTTGATGAAACAGTTGATGTAACCCAGCCTGTACGCGTGCATGTACCAAACTAGCTAAGTAGGAGTAAGTAATGCCTGTCAGTGTCTTTTTGCACAATGAGCTGATGGACAGTGTCTTTCTTGCAGAATGAGCTGATGGATGTGAAGTGAAGTATATCTGTATATGCACAAGAGGGTGACACAAGCAAAGTGCAATTACATCACACGAATTGGAATGCCTCCAAATGTTCTTATTCTCAATTCAAATCGTTATAATGATTGATTGTAGAATATCAAGAGTTTTTGCTACTACTTGAATTATGTTGATATTCTAGCATGTGCATGCTTGTAATTAAAATAGTACTCCATTCTTCCCAATATAGGATGCATATTAGATTTGGTTAAAGTCAAACTTTATAAAGTTTGAGCAACTATTACTGTTTGCACCAATCATCACTGGGTTCAGCTGACCCTAATGCCACTGCTAGCTGTGAAGTGTATGTGTATGTGTAGTTGAAAGCTAGCTGCATCAAATTCGCAAAAAATAAAGCTAGCATCAGCTATGCAGTGGCGGCTTGTCCGTGTTTGTCCGCCGGACACAGCAGCCAGTGTAAGTAATGGACGCGGGCGCCGCTAAGCATGCTAATTAGCGTTGGCGGATGGAGCGGAAGAGGCGGACGCGCCGACGGCCTGTCCACCTGCAACCTGATAAAAGAGGCAAAACAGGTGGTTTTTTTGTTGGCTACCAAGGACATTGTGCATAACACCACCACTCCAATATTCATGGCTGGGGGACCTTGTAGGAAGGCCAGATCCGAGGTTTGAGGAATTATCTCAGCCCACATGCCATATACTGAATTATTTTTGAGCTAAATCCATTTAAATTCAAATTTGAACTATGGGTACATAAACTACACTTCAGAAAATTTGGGGGAAAATACCTCGAGGTTCCCTGAACGTGTGGGACCTCAAAAACAATCGCAAACTTGGTTTCACCACCCACCAAGCAAAATGGGCGGGCGCCGCGAGTTTGACCTAGATTTGAAATTCAGCCAAATGTGGTTCAAAAAAATTCAAAAAAATGGAAAACCTGTGCATGGAGTCATGATATGTGATATGGTACATAGCAAAAATACCAAACATGGCATTCCAAGGTTTCATAGAAAAACGCTTCACAAAAAATGGCACCAAGCAGGACTCCACTTGGCTTTCTACCTAGTTGAGCTAGTTTTGTGCAAGTTTCATAGCAAACTTTTGAATCTTGATCCCATTTTTGGCAGGGTTGTGCATCTTTCCAATGCCTACAACTTTTGTAACTAGGTTTTTTTGACTTGCCACATAAAAAGTGGATTTTCTATTTTATTAGTGCCTAAAAGAGGTAAAACAGGTGGTTTTTTGTTAAGTGGCTACCAAGGATATCGTGCAGAACACCACCACTCCAATATTCATGGCTGGGCGACCTTGTAGGAAGGCCATATCTGAGGTTTGAGGAATTATCTCAGCCCACAGCCATATACTGAATTATTTTTGAGCTAAATCCATTTAAATTCAAATTTGAACTATGGGTACATAAAATACACTTCGGAAAATTTAGGGAAAAATACCTCGAGGTTCCCTGAAGGTGTGGGACCTCAAAACCAATCGCAAACTTGGTTTTACCACCCACCAAGCAAAATGGGCGGGCGCAGCGAATTAGACCTGGATTTGAAATTCAGCCAAATGTGGTTCAAAAAAATTCAAAAAAATGGAAAACCTGTACATGGAGTCATGATATGTGATATGGTACCTAGAAAAAATACCAAACATGGCATTCCAAGGTTTCATAGAAAAACTCTTCACAAAAAATGGCACCAAGCAGGACTCCACTAGGCTTTCTACCCAGTTGAGCTAGGTTTGTGCAAGTTCCATACGAAAATTTTGAATCTTGATCCAATTTCTGGTAGGGTTGTGCATCTTTCCAATGCCTACAACTTTTGTATCTAGGGTTTTTTGACTTGCCACATAAAAAGCGGATTTTCTATTTTATTAGTGCATAAAAGAGGCAAAACAGGTGGTTTTTTGTGAAGTGGCTACCAAGGACTTTGTGCGGAACGCCACCACTCCAATTTTCACGGCTGGGGGACCTTGTAGGAAGGCCAGATCCAAGGTTTGAGGAATTATCTCAGCCCACAGCGATATACTGAATTATTTTTGAGCTAAATGCATTTAAATTCTAATTTGAACTATGGGTACATAAACTACACTTCAGAAAATTTGGTGAAAAATACCTTGAGGTTCCCTGTAGGTGTGGGACCCTAAAAACAATCGCAAACTTGGGTTCACCACCCACCAAGCAAAAATGGCGGGCGCCGCGAGTTTGACCTAGATTTGAAATTCAGCCAAATGTGGTTCAAAAAAATTCAAAAAAATGGAAAACCTGTGCATGGAGTCATGATATGCGATATGGTACCTAGCAAAAATACCAAACATGGCATTCCAAGGTTTCATAGAAAAACTCTTCACAAAAATGGCACCAAGCATGACTCCACTTGGCTTTCTACGTAGTTGAGCTAGTTTTGTGCAAGTTCCATTGCAAACTTTTGAATCTTCATCCCATTTTTGGCAGGGTTGTGCATATTTCCAATGTCTACAACTTTTGTAACTAGGTTTTTTTGAGTTGCCATATAAAAAGTGGATTTTCTATTTTATTGGTGCCTAAAAGAGGCAAAACAGGTGGTTTTTTGTTAACTGGCTACCAAGGACATTGTGCAGAACACCACCACTCCAATATTCATGGCTGGGGGACCTTGTAGGAAGGCCAAATCTGAGGTTTGAGGAATTATCTCAGCCCACAGCCATATACTAAATTATTTTTTAGCTAAATCCATTTAAATTCAAATTTGAACTATGGGTACATAAACTACACTTCAAAAAATTTCGGGAGAAATACCTCGAGGTTCCCTGAAGGTGTGGGACCTCAAAACCAATCGCAAACTTAGATTCACCACCCACCAAGCAAAATGGGCAGGCGCGGTGAGTTTGACCTAGATTTGAAATTCAGCCAAATGTGGTTCAAAAAAATGGAAAACCTGTGCATGGAGTTATGATATGTGATACGGTACCTAGCAAAAATACCAAACATGGCATTCCAAGGTTTCATAGAAAAACTCTTCACAAAAAATGACACCAAGCGGGACTCCACTAGGCTTTCTACCTAGTTGAGCTAGGTTTGTGCAAGTTCCATAGGAAACTTTTGAATCTTGATCCAATTTTTTGTAGGGTTGTGCATCTTTCCAATGCCTACAACTTTTGTAACTAGGGTTTTTTTGACTTGCCACATAAAAAGTGGATTTTCTATTTTATTAGTGCCTAAAAGAGGCAAAACAGGTGGTTTTTTGTGAAGTGGCTACCAAGGACTTTGTGCGGAACACCACCACTCCAATTTTCACGGCTAGGGGACCTTGTAGGAAGGCCAGATCCAAGGTTTGAGGAATTATCTCAGCCCACAGCCATATACTGAATTATTTTTGAGCTAAATGCATTTAAATTCTAATTTGAACTATGGGTACATAAACTACACTTCAGAAAATTTGGTGAAAAATACCTCGAGGTTCCCTGAAGGTGTGGGACCCTATAACCAATCCCAAACTTGGTTTCACCACCCACCAAGCAAAAATGGCGGGCGGCGCGAGTTTGACCTAGATTTGAAATTCAGCCAAATGTGGTTCAAAAAAATTCAAAAAAATGGAAAACCTGTGCATAGAGTCATGATATGTGATATGGTACCTAGCAAAAATACCAAACATGGCATTCCAAGGTTTCATAGAAAAACTCTTCACAAAAAATGGCACCAAGCAGGACTCCACTTGGCTTTCTACCTAGTTGAGCTAGTTTTGTGCAAGTTCCATAGCAAACTTTTGAATCTTGATCCCATTTTTGGCAGGGTTGTGCATCTTTCCAATGCCTACAACTTTTATAACTAGGTTTTTTTGACTTTCCACATAAAAAGTGGATTTTCTATTTTATTAGTGCCTAAAAGAGGCAAAACAGGTGGTTTTTTGTTAAGTGGCTACCAAGGACATTGTGCAGAACACCACCACTCTAATATTCACAGCTGGGGGACCTTGTAGGAAGGCCAGATCCGAGGTTTGAGGAATTATCTCAGCCCACATCCATATACTAAATTATTTTTGAGCTAAATCCATTTAAATTCAAATTTGAACTATGGGTACATAACCTACACTTCAGAAAATTTGGGGAAAAATACCTCGAGGTTCCCTGAAGGTGTGGGACCTCAAAACCAATCGCAAACTTGGTTTCACCACCCACCAAGCAAAATGGGCGGGCGCCGCGAGTTTGACCTAGATTTGAAATTCAGCCAAATGTGGTTCAAAAAAATTAAAAAAAAATGGAAAACCTGTGCATGGAGTCATGATATGTGATATGGTACCTAGCAAAAAATACCAAACATGGCATTCCAAGGTTTCATAGCAAAACTCTTCACAAAAAAGGGCACCAAGCAAGACTCCACTTGGCTTTCTACCTAGTTGAGCTAGATTTGTGCAAGTTCCATAGCAAACTTTTGAATCTTGATCCCATTTTTGGCAGGGTTGTGCATCTTTCCAATGCCTACAACTTTTGTAACTAGGTTTTTTTGGACTTGCCACATAAAAAGTGGATTTTCTATTTTATTATTGCCTAAAAGTGGCAAAACAGGTGTTTTTTTTTGTTAAGTGGCTACCAAGGACATTGTGCAGAACACCACCACTCCAATATTCACGGCTGGGGGACCTTGTAGGAAGGCCAGATCCGAGGTTTGAGGAATTATCTCAGCCCACAGCCATATACTGAATTATTTTTGAGCTAAATGCATTTAAATTCTAATTTGAACTATGGGTACATAAACTACACTTCAGAAAATTTGGTGAAAAATACCTCGAGGTTCCCTGAAGGTGTGGGACCCTAAAACCAATCGCAAACTTGGGTTCACCACCCACCAAGCAAAAATGGCGGGCGCCGCGAGTTTGACCTAGATTTGAAATTCAGCCAAATGTGGTTCAAAAAATTCAAAAAAATGGAAAACCTGTGCATGGAGTCATGATATGTGATATGGTACCTAGCAAAAATACCAAACATGGCATTCCAAGGTTTCATAGAAAAACTCTTCACAAAAAATGGCACCAAGCAGGACTCCACTTGGCTTTCTACCTAGTTGAGCTAGTTTTGTGCAAGTTCCATAGCAAACTTTTGAATCTTGATCCCATTTTTGGTAGGGTTGTGCATCTTTCCAATGCCTACAGCTTTTATAACTAGGTTTTTTTTACTTGCCACATAAAAAGTGGATTTTCTATTTTATTAGTGCCTAAAAGAGGCAAAACAGGTGGTTTTTTGTTAAGTGGCTACCAAGGACATTGTGCAGAACACCACCACTCCAATATTCACGGCTGGGGGACCTTGTAGGAAGGCCAGATCTGAGGTTTGAGGAATTATCTCAGCCCACATCCATATACTGAATTATTTTTGAGCTAAATCCATTTAAATTCAAATTTGAACTATGGGTACATAACCTACACTTCAGAAAATTTGGGGAAAATACCTCGAGGTTCCCTGAAGGTGTGGGACCTCAAAACCAATCGCAAACTTAGATTCACCACCCACCAAGCAAAATGGGCGGGCGCCGCGAGTTTGACCTAGATTTGAAATTCAGCCAAATGTGGTTCAAAAAAATTCAAAAAAATGGAAAACCTATGCATGGAGTCATGATATGTGATATGGTACCTAGCAAAAATACCAAACATGGCATTCCAAGGTTTCATAGAAAAACTCTTCACCAAAAAGGGCACCAAGCAGGACTCCACTTGGCTTTCTACCTAGTTGAGCTAGATTTGTGCAAGTTCCATAGCAAACTTTCGAATCTTGATCCCATTTTTGGCAGGGTTGTGCATCTTTCCAATGCCTACAACTTTTGTAACTAGGTGTTTTTTGGACTTTCCACATAAAAAGTGGATTTTCTATTTTATTAGTGCCTAAAAGAGGCAAAACAGGTGGTTTTTTGTTAAGTGGCTACCAAGGACATTGTGCAGAACACCACCACTCCAATATTCACGGCTGGGGGACCTTGTAGGAAGGCCAGATCCGAGGTTTGAGGAATTATCTCAGCCCACAGCCATATACTGAATTATTTTTGAGCTAAATCCATTTAAATTCAAATTTGAACCATGGGTACATAAACTACTCTTCAGAAAATTTGGGGAAAAATACCTCGAGGTTCCCTGAAGGTGTGGGACCCTAAAACCAATCACAAACTTGGGTTCAACACCCACCAAGCAAAAATGGCGAGCGCTGCGAGTTTTACCTAGATTTGAAATTCAGCCAAATGTGGTTCAAAAAAATTCAAAAAAAATGGAAAACCTGTGCATGGAGTCATGGTATGTGATATGGTACCTGGAAAAAAATACCAAACATAGCATTTGAAGATTTCATAGAAAAACTCTTCACAAAAAATGGCACCAAGCAGGACTCCACTTGGCTTTCTACCTAGTTGAGCTAGGTTTGTGCAAGTTCCATAGCAAACTTTTGAATCTTGATCCCATTTTTGGCAGGGTTGTGCATCTTTCCAATGCGAGGGGCTGCCCACGCACCAGGGCGGCGCGGCCCAGGCCCTGGCTGCACCCCCTATGTGTGAGGAGTCCCTGGCAGCCCCCTGACGACGCCCTTTCGCCTATATAAAGCCTCGGGATGGAAAACCCTAGGGGAGTCAGCAATTTTCCAGAAAGAGTTCCGCAGTTCCGCCGCCACCACCGACGAATTTCGGGGGACAGAAGTCTCTGTTCCGGCACCCTGCCGGGACGGGGAATTGCCCCCGGAGCCATCTCCATCGGTCTCCATCGACCTCACCGCCATCTCCATCAACCTTGCTGTCTCCTATGATGAGGAGGGAGTAGTTCTCCCCCGGGGCTGAGGGCTCTACCGGTAGCTATGTGGTTCACCTCTCTCTCCCATGATGTGATCTTTATGTGATCGTGAGCTTTGTATTATGTTGAATAAGTAGATGCTACTCTTCATCATTATGTGTACTCTAGTGGTGTTATTAAAGTAATCTATTCCTCCTGCCATGGTGTAACGGTGACAGTGTGTGCATCATGGTGGTACTTGGTCTAGGCTACGATTGTGATCTCTTATGGATTATAAGAATAATTATCACTATGATAGTATTGAAGTGATCTATTCCTCCTTTCATGGTGTAATGTTGACAGTGTGTGCACCGTGTTAGTACTTGGTCTAAGTTGCAATTATATTTATCTTGAGTTGTGATTTGATTTGGATATCTCTATGAGTGGTGTTTGTCAAGTACTTGATGAACTTTAAGGGGTGCTTCTGTAGCCACTACGCAATGATTAGTGTTATTCAATAGGAGAGTAATTCATAGTAGCATAGTGAAGAGAAGTTATTTATTTGTTCAATTATGTTATATTTGTTGGGAGTGTGTCCACTAGTGAAAGTATGATCCCTAGGCCTTGTTTCCAAGCTTTGCACACCGTTTACTTGCTGTTTTGTTACTTGTTTGCTTGCTGCCATTTTTATTCCAGATTATATTTACTACTTATAATCATCCATACCACTTGTATTTCACAATCTCTTCACCGAACTAGTGCACTTATACATCTGACAAGTGTATTGGGTGTGTTGGGGACACAAGAGACTTTCTATATCGTAATTGCAGGGTTGTTTGAGAGGGATAGCTTTGACCTCTTCCTCCATGAGTTCGATAAACCTTGGGTGATCCACTTAAGGGAAACTTGCTACTGTTCTACAAACCTCTGCACTTGGAGGCCCAACACTGTCTACAAGAACAGACGCGTGCGTAGACATCAACTTGCCACATAAAAAGTGGATTTCCTATTTTATTAGTGCCTAAAAGAGGCAAAACAGGTGGTTTTTTGTTAAGTGGCTACCAAGGAGATTGTGCAGAACACCACCACTCCAATATTCACGGCTGGGGGACCTTGTAGGAAGGCCAGATCCATGGTTTGAGGAATTATCTCAGCTCACAA
Source organism: Dactylis glomerata (assembly GCA_007115705.1). Classification (NCBI taxonomy): domain Eukaryota; kingdom Viridiplantae; phylum Streptophyta; class Magnoliopsida; order Poales; family Poaceae; genus Dactylis; species Dactylis glomerata. The sequence continues at coordinate 1,216,389 of QXEO01001278.1, read as the reverse complement.
CCATATACTGAATTATTTTTTAGCTAAATCCATTTAAATTCAAATTTGAACTATGGGTACATAAACTACACTTCAGAAAATTTGGGGAAAAATACCTCGAGGTTCCTTGAAGGTGTGGGACCTCAAAACCAATCGCAAACTTGGTTTCACCACCCACCAAGCAAAATGGGTGGGCGCCGCGAGTTTGACCTAGATGTGAAATTCAGCCAAATGTGGTTCAAAAAAATTCAAAAAAATGGAAAACCTGTGCATGGAGTCATGATATGTGATATGGTACCTAGCAAAAATACCAAACATGGTATTCCAAGGTTTCATAGAAAAACTCTTCACAAAAAATGGCACCAAGCATGACTCCACTTGGCTTTCTACCCAGTTGAGCTAGATTTGTGCAAGTTCCACAGCAAACTTTTGAATCTTGATCCCAATTTTGGCAGGGTTGTGTATTTTTCCAATGCCTACAACTTTTGTAACTAATGTTTTTTGACTTGCCACATAAAAAGTGGATTTTATGTTTTATTAGTGCCTAAAAGAGGCAAAACAGGTGGGTTTTTGTGAAGTGGCTACCAAGAATATTGTACAAAACGCCCCCACTCCAATTTTCACGGCTAGGGGACCTTGTAGGAAGGCCAGATCCAAGATTTGAGGAATTATCTCAGCTCACAGCCATATACTGAATTATTTTTGAGTTAAATCCATTTAAATTCAAATTTGAACTATGGGTACATAAACTACACTTCAGAAAATTTGGGGAAAAATACCTCGAGGTTTTTTGCGAAGTGGCTACCAAGAATACTATGTACACCACCACCACTCTAATTTTCTCGGGTGTGCAACCTTGTAGCAAGGCCAAATCCTAGGAAAGGCGGTTTCTGTAAGTTCCATGATAAAGTTTCAAATATTTGATAAAACATTATGCAACTACAAAAAAGTACGGAACAATGTCACGTAAACACAAATATAATTATTTTAAATATATTTTAATTTGTTAATGTTTATCGCATAACTATTGTTTCTTATGTTTACACGAAATTTCACTAAGTTCCACAGTTTCATCTTATTTCGAAATTAATTTTAAAAAATTGTCAGAATATATTCAAAATTAGTCTTGTTTCAAAGTCCTTGTCATTTGAAACTCAAATATGCAATTAGAACATACATCGGACTATTAATTGAAAAAATAATTTATATACAAACTTTAGAGCCAAATGACTATTCTTGTGAGAGGAAAGCAAGTTGACAGCCAGCAGATGTGTGTCAGACTATGTATCATAAAAAATAAAAAATGGTGAACCACACGTTAGGAGAGAGAGAGAGAGTGTGTGTACTAGTTGAGTCTAACAGTGAAGGATGCACATTATTTGTCCACTGCGACGGGTATATGTCTTGGACAACAGAGAAAAACAAGAATCTACAGTGCCTATATGACATTGGATTCTCTCGAACGTTTGCCTCAAACGCGCTCCAAGCTCGACGACATTCATTTACACGGGGCCTACCATGTGCACTGAATCCTTGTGGCTGTGCTATGTGTGAATAGTGCTAGATGGCCGAGACTCCATGACTTTGAAGATGAGAGCGGCGGTAGCCGGTCACCGGAAGTGAGGAAGAAGGACAAAGACAACAGCATATAGCACAAACGCTCGATTCCTTCAAAGGGATGAAGCAGAATGAGGGAATGAAGCTAGTTGGCAAGGTCAAGAGGTTTGTCGAGGACGATAGCCGCGGGAACACGACGCGCGCCATTGGGACCGTGAACTGAATGTCAATGGCGTTCCCAACGCCACAGAGCACTAGAGGATTTGGTCTTCGCATGAGAGGACAGAGGAGAGCGAAGCAAGATCAAATCATGGTCTAGAGAATGGAGAGCGTGATGCCGATGTGCAGCGCCGCCAGTGGCCCGGAGTTGACTTAGGACAAGTTCACAGAGCACCTGGCCGGATATACATGTCTTATTAACCCAAAATGATAAAAAGGTTAAAACAGTCATTTTACCTAGCAAGCTGTGCTCAGCAAATTTGTCCTCACATAAAATATTTTAAAAAAGGCTGTCTGAGGAATTACCTACCCAACTTTTCTAATGGTGTCTATTACAAGCAACAAAGGCACCTGTGAGCCTGTGCCAAAGAACTCGGTGACCGCAAACAAAATCACCCGAGGATCTGGGCTGTGGCCTCCGAAGTGGGTCGACGTGGGCTAGTAAGCTGGGCTATTCAGGAAGGTAAGCTAGTAGTAGTGGGCTATTCATTTTGCGGTCACCAAGTTATTTGCCACAGACTTATACGTGCCTTTCTTCACTGCAATCACCAAGCGATACTGCAAGTTCATAGGGTCAATCACTGAGAGGGTCATTTCTGGGTCAAATTCGAATAGCCCAAATAATACCGGTTGGAATCGTTTGAACACAAATATCTCCGTTACGGTGACGACTCAGTGTTCCATTTGGCAGGATACCCCCGTTATTGCTTTGCCACTGTGGCTGCCAAGTGGCGTACCTCGTCCACGTAACCTTTTTATTCTCCCCCCATTGTTCTTCAAGCTCCTGCTCCAGCTCGCCTACCGAAATCTTAGAGTACCATAGCGCTGCTGGCGCCACGCAGGGGACATGGCCTCGAGGTTGAAAGCGGGTTCTCCTTGCTGCGGATCTGGCAAGATCGGGATCGGGAACTGGGAAGATCTGGAGGAGGCTGTTCTCGTGCTGGAGAAGTTGGGGTGGAAGCCACTGATCATGCGGAGGTGGTTCTCGTACTGGAGAAATGGAGTTTGTTCTCAGCCTTCCATCAATTCCAGCAGCGCTAAGAGAAATGGAGAAGTAACAGGTATGCAAAATCTGAATTCTCTCTGAATTTGAATATATACGATGAATACTCTCTGAATATGCACATATACGCTGGATTCTATTATGTTGCTCTTGCTCTCTAGTGAATTGCAGATTATCATGTTCCAGGCCAGTATCATCCTCTTGCTCTACTATGTCCTGAACTTAGTTATGATCATCAACCTTTCTGTCAACTGTAGCATAAAAAATATCATTATTTGCGGCATCTTTTTGCCAAGTATCCTCATCTGCTTCTCCTTCTTGACAAGTAGACCGTTCTGCTTCCGGTTGTATTTCTTGTCTAGTTCTATGACTTATATGAATATCTACTAGTGGTTGTGGTTCTTGAGTAGTTACATGACTTCTGTGAAATATTACTAGACACCAATTCCTTGAACATTTCTCTCATTTCTCTGATGTGATCCAGTAGATATTATCTTGCCAAGTAGATGGTCAGTCTGACTGCTGACTCATGCGCCCTTCCATGCTTGAGCAAATCACTTCTCAAACATTGCACAAAATTTGTGTGATCAACATATAGGTTTAGTACTGTCAACTATCTGTGTATTATTCACTAAATTACTATTTTTTGATGCTGGAGTACTTAGATCATGTCAATTTAGCAAATCCACCAACTGAACATCAATTTGCATGATAACTAACACATAAAAATCAACAAAAATGGTGCATTTTCTGAATCTTGCAAAGAACAGAGGGAACATGACAGCTTCCAGAGAAGGCTAGAGGGGGAATTGGCAGTACCAACATGACAGCATAATACAAATAATCATAACACAACAAAATATGTCAATTTAGCAAATCCAAACAACAGAAGATTATTCCATTGCTTGGTCATACAGATAAACATAACACAACAAAATATGTCTGTTACAAGCAGATAATCAATCACAGAGGCTTTACACATCATCATACTAGTGTTCGTTAACTTAAGTTTAAAAGTAGAACACTTCAAGGTAACTAGTCTTCTGGTTCTCCCCAACCTCTAGCGCCAGGATGAGTTAGGGGAGCCCGGGGCATTGTTGGGAAGATCCATATTGGCGCCTCCCACTCATTGTAATAAGTGGGTTCGTATATCAGTTGTGATCCTATTGCCGGAGCTCCTCCATTGACGTGTATACGGCTCCAATCTGGCATTGGCCGAAGGGTATAGGGATGGGCTCGATGGTATGTAGCAAACACACAGTCTCGTTGTAACAAGGACATGCCTTGTCCAGCAGATGGACCAGCTTTTGCAACATCATCACGGGCTTGTCGGTGGAAGATTGGATTGTTGATTCCAAGAAATACTGAAAGCCCGTGCAGATGATCCTGCCTGATCCACACTGGACCATCAACATGATCTTCTTCTTCTGGGCCAAGATTAAAGGGATGCGTTGTGAAAACGTGGCACCATAGACTAGAATAAGTGCTTAACCGTATCCCATCTTCAAACTATGCAGGAGCATTGCTGTTTCTATCACCATCTATCTAAATCCAAAGTAGATCGAAATTGCCATAATGGTAGGTATTGGATGCCAAGAACCAGGTAGTTTGTGAATTAACCACAACTTGATCTGCATCTTCATCAACGTCTTCATCCGGATCGGCAGGAAATGCATCTCCTTCAGCTGCATCGCCAGCAACTGCAGCGGCTTGAGCCGCATCGCCAGCAACTGCAGCGCCTTCAGCTGCATCCCCTGCAACTGGATCCTCGATGTTCGGGGCTAGTATTATACGCGGGCCTTCATATATGCCTACGTACGGAAGAAGATAAGCCACAATACAACAATGCAGTAAGAAGGTAGAACTACCTGTAAATTCAGATAGAAAAAGGGCATAACTCACCCCAAGTATGTGGTTCCCAAACCAGAACATCTCCTCGTGGTTCTGTAACCGCGTACACGCAGTACAATTCTCCCCGATCACCGAATCGACGAATTGCACAGGCGTCGACATACCTGCGAGGTGCAAGGTGGTAATTTTTTAGGATGACCCAGTCGTTGTCTTGGGGCTTTTCTACATAGGCGATCAGTTTGTCAAAGATCACGATTGCTTCATAATGCCACTGATCACTGCCTCGTTCCATGTATGGGGTCTTGGTAATCTGTATCTTCAGAAGCTGTAACTCACACTGCTTGTACGAAAACTTGCATGTTCGAAACGCGGGCAAAACTCCAATATGAGCCAGTAATGGGAGATCAATATTCACTTCTCTGTACATGTGGCGGATCTTTAGGAGGCCCTTACCCATGACTAATGCCATCCAGTCACCGTGACTTCCTACCCAATGCCATCTTCCATCCAAGTCATTGCAATGCACGTGTGCTTTAAGCGTCTTCTTGTTTAACGGCATAAAGAGGGCGCCAATGCCCTGCAATTGAATTTGTTTGGAAACTTTGTACAAATTAAGGTGTTCCACAAAAGGAAAAGTTTCCTTGAATAGATGGAAAACTATATAGGTAAACCGTTACAAAAAGAGTGTCATGGGCAGAGTAACAGTTATACAATATTATTCTAATTTTTGGTATTTAAAAAGTCATTGCATGGTATTCGACAGAATGCTCACTGGATTGCAAGAACATTGTTTGGAAAAAATGCCAAAAAATGCTGTGCAGACTAGATGTTTGACAGAAGGATAACTATGCTTGAATATATCATAAACACATACAAGATGGAAAACTAAGTCTGTAAACTGTAACCCAAAAAGGGCTCATGGGCGGAGTAACTTCATTTTTCGGAATTATTGTATCTAAAATGTCGATGCATGCAAGGTGTTCGACAGAGAGATCGGTGGATTGCAAGAACATAAACAGACAGGAGATCAATATATATAACAGGAATACTGAATCTAGTTACTCTTACTAGTGCATCGCGATCATATGGCCATGAGGATTCGTCGCTGTGGAGCAGGCCCGACGCATCAAGCGGTAGATTCGGGGTCCTCGAATGGCACGACGCATGCCAACCATGCCGACAACAAGGCGAGCAGCGCTTAAGATGTCGACCCGCTCGACTATGTTCTCAACTGATGGGAAGTGGAGATTACCCCACCCTATGGATTCGTGGTAATGATCAGCAATGGGCTCTTTTGGAATCGGACGCTAATGCTTCCCCTCCGGGGGTTCGTCCCACCCAGACCCAGACATGACCTGTGCTGGCAAATGCGGGCGGCGACGACGTGATGGAAATGAGAAACGGCGATGTGATGGAATGGAAACGAGAGAGCGCAGCGGTCGTGTGGAGAAGATGGGGAATGAGGCGATGAACTGCCTAGCGCAGGGTAATAACTGAAAGTTGGCGTTGGGAAGGGGAGGGGGCGGCGGCGGTTCACTGTACAAGGAGTGGAAATAATATTTTATCTCCGCCGTGGACCCTCATTGCAGCAGCCTTCCTGCCCGTCCGTGCAAGGCCCGTACAAGGCACGCACGCAGTTCAGAATAAGTTTGACCTCGATCTTTCTCCAACAAATTATGAATTATACGCCATGAAATTTGTATTTTAAAGTTTCAAAATTTCGAAATAAAATTCTTGTGATAGGCAATGTTGAATGCTATAAACCGGTACAAATCTCAATATGAAATACTTTATATTCTATTCTACAAAAAAAAGGCAAAATCTAACATAAGTGAATAGTACATGATTGAACACTATATAATTTTATTACATTTTACCATTTTTTTGTAGCCTAGAATATAAAGAATTTCATATTGAAATTAGTACCGGTTTGTAGCATTCAACATTGCCTATCACAAAAAAAGACAAATTCCTAAGAAAAAGGTGTACTTTCTTACTACTATTTTAATACTATTTACATTCACAAATTTATCTTCTTATATCTTTCAAAATACAACATATCTTTTAACGGGACTTTTTGCATACACATATTCTGTATTCTATGTATTTAACGCCAATTTTTTTGAATACATAGAAGTTTGAGATTTTGAACTTTAAAAAATTCTGAAAGTGTATGGAGCATCGGTGCCCATTTGCACCAAATCCCTTGTCGAATCCAATGATACAGCTTTTATGAACTTTTCAAAATTCTAAAAGTGTTGGGAGTATATTATTTTCCAAGGTGCACACGACAGGCGCGTGCGGATTCTCTGACGTGCCAAGCGTGACTTGAGAGTTATTGACAGGTGGGTCCCCCATGTGATGGGGCCCGCGTGTAGTGAGGGCAAGTCAGAGACAAGTTAGAGAGGGCAAGTCAGGGCCTCGCTCTGGACATCAACGACACTCATGCGGCATGTCTGGGCATCTTCGGCAGAGCGCGCACAGAGCGCGCTCTGGACATCAACGGAAGGCATGGGCGCGCTCTGGGCATCTTCAGCCCCTTATACAAATACTCTTCAGTACATAGGGAAACACACTTACTAAATTATATATAAGGATGATCCTCGGACACTTACATAAGCGGGAATGAACAGTACATGAATCTAGTATGGCATTATAAGGTTCTCCCTCAATGGTGGCCGGTTTGGAGGGGAAGGAGTCAAGTGGGTTCTCATGATACTAATGGTACAATACATGGCGTAGCATACATACGCATCCTTTGTTGTGTAGTGGATCTGCTCTGGCACCAGTTCCCTTCGATGCCAAGTGTCATGTAGTTTCTTCTTGCGGAACTCCTCCTTGAACTCGGTGTAGGTAGGGTCGATGATTAGAGCCGCCATCTTGCCCGCGCTGATCCGGCCATCGGTGCCCAGGATGGCGAAGTGATCTTGTAAGTCCACGTGGTTTGGTATGCGGACGCCCAGGGCTTCAAGCTTGCTGATGTCTTGGCGCTTATCCACAGTGGCGAAGGAAATGTCGCGGCGGTTGAGGAAGTGTATGAGCTGAGGACAGTACCTTGTTGCCAAGGATGCGTGCCAGATTAGGCAGTGATCGCGCATGCACAGTTGCAGGAGGGCGGCGCGGGCAGGCTTGGTCTTGGTGTACTCGAGGTCGAGGCCGACGATCGGCAGTTGGTTCGGGGTGCTAAGCCAACGCTCAAACATGGCGATGAACTTGGCCGCCTCTCTCGGGTCGGTTGTGTGCATCACCGTGAGGATGGTGGCACCATGAGCAGGGACCTTGTGGTAGTCGGTGAAGCCATTGCCATAGAATTCCATGACGGCGGCGGTGCAAGGAGTGGGAGGGAAGGGGGAGGAGGTTATCTTTGGAGAAGAGAAAGTTGGGGATCCAATTGTTTTCCAGGCCGCGAGATCATGGGGTAAATAGTGCGCGACTGGTCGCACGCCGCGTAAGTAAATGCAAGTCTAGCGCTTTGGAAGTTGAACCCCCCACGCGAGCCCCCATCGCTTCGTTTATGAGAGAAGAGGAAGTTGGGGATCCAATTGTTTTGCAGGCACGCCGCGGTAAATGCAAGTCTAGCGCTTTGGAAATTGAACCACACGAGCCCCAGTCGCTTCGTTTCATTTCTGAGAGAGTGCTTGACCGACGTGTCACCGCGGGCCCTAGTATTCCGGCCCACTTGTCAGTGAGAGGCTGCTATCGTGGGTAAGGATGTACGTACGTTTACCGCCAGGCAACAATTAAAGAGTCTCGTTGTTGGGTCCCCTTGTTGTTTGACTACAGACATCAGAGCGACAGTCTGAAAAAGGAGATAGCGTGCAAGGGGGGAGTAAATCCGCTCTCGTCTGACACGAGGAAGGAATAGAGAACAAAATCTTACTATTGAAATGCTTCTCATCGAGGTCCCCTGTGATACAAACGAGTGAGACAAACTAGTTCATGTTTAGCATCCGAATCGTGTGGGGACCCACTTGTCTGGGTAAGGTTTGGTCTGACGTGTGTCTAGAGCCCCACTTGTCAATAGTGTTGTGGGCCTACGTGGGGCCACATGTCATAAGGGTTAGGATTCATGGCCAGTGGAAAAACCCTAGGAACAGACGTGTGGTAGCAAGTTGTGCGTAGCAGTGGGATGAGATTTGACAGGGCAGTGGGATTTGACAGGGCAAGTAAATTGACGAGACACGCCGCAGTCTGACTAGTTCACAAGCGTGCTCAAGAGATCTCAGTTGCATCATCATCGCTCAATCTACTCTGGCGACTACTAGTTCAGTAGCCATAGATGGAGGAGTTCCCTTCCATGGGTAAAAAAATGAATAAATGGCACATAGCACTTGCAATTCATCATTGCGACTCATTGGTTATGGCAGGTAACATTAAACAATAGGTTCATGCTAATTGCATCAAGCAAATAGCAGATAGCAAATAGTTCTTAACTACGGTAATCTCGTGATACCTCTACTGATGATCAGTTCGTCTCAACATCTAACTCCTCATCTAACTCAGCATCATTTGGCGATTCTTCGAACAATAGCTCTTCGATGATTGCCTTGATCCTTTTCACCTTGTCAGTTTGGACGTTCCATCCCGCTCTGTTCAACATCCATACAACATCATTTGCGCGTGTTAGCACCCGCTGCAACTTCCTTTTTTTCTCCAATTCATCCACATTTTTCTTCAGCATTTCCAAATTGTCCTTTAGCTGACCAGCTTCTTCCATCTGCACAGCCTTCTCGGCGCATAGAGCGGAATTCTTCTTCTCTAACTCAGCTAGTTTAATTTTGTCAGCACTTCTTGTAGTATTGCTAGAATGGTACAATCCCCATAGTCGCGATAGTGCATTCTTTAGTATGTCTGGCCACTCTTGATCTACCCAAGAAACAAACCCACAGTTGTTCTCTTCCTATAGAAAAAGAAATGAAAAATGCCCATGCCATTACATAACATAAGATAGGACTCAATGGAGCAAGTAATTCATACGCAAGTACACATGAAAGAACTAAGTGCAGCAAGATAATACTAAGTGTGCAGCAATTTAGTCATGCGCATCAATTATTTAATTACTTGCAGCAAGTTAGTCATGTGCATCCAATTGCTTTTAATTACTATACCAAACAATAAACTGAAGAATCGAAGGGGAAATTGCAGCTTTCACCCCGCCCCTACGTAACACAAGATAGTACTATGAAACCCAAGATAGTACTCAGTGAAGCAAGTAATTTATACGCAAATATACATGAAAGATAGTACTAAGTGGCAAGATAGTAATCAGTGAAGCAAGTAATTCGTAAGCAACCTACACACGAGTAGTAATAGAAGCAGACAAAGATCGTACAAAGGGTAACTATAATATTATGTATAACTGAAAGAAACACTGGAATTACATGCCCACAAAATTGCAGTTAGAAGTTTGAAGATAAAATCTCAAGCACATAATCTTATCTGAACAAGGCAATAGATCAACTTAAACAAGGCAATATTATCTCCAACTGAACTAAACTTTGATGCTTTTCCACTGCCAACGTGCACATAGAAGGACTCACATTCTGCAGTGAGCACTTGTAATTTTTTTGCCCCGTATCAGTCCCCTCGAAGGCGACACACTTGAGCGGCTCAAGTTTGTGGATGCTAAACCGCGAAATGTGGGGTCTTCGCAGGTTTGCAGGGCATGATCTGCTTCCCTGGGGTCCTACACGTCCACGAGTTCCAGAGAAAATCAACGTTAACTTACGTAAAGCGACCGAATCAGATAGAAAATGGCCATTCACAGATCCGAAACCAAACACATAGCTTGAGGCGGTGCAGCTTACCCCAAGGGTCATGGCGACCAAGGCGGTGCCTCGAATGAACATCGGCAAGGGCGGCAGCAGCGGACTAGGAAGAGGGGTAGATCCAGATCCTCCTCAGTGGGGGGTGGGGGCTGAGAAAGGGGGGAGAAGAGGACATGGAAGGGAAGCGACTGCAGTCAATTATACTTGTGCATTTTCCATTGTCTGAGTAGCTAAAAGGGGCATCCTGACAACATCATGTCCATCCGTCACTAGCTTGGATGTGCACTGTTCAGCCTGCGACCATATAATGAATTATTTTTGCCCTAAATCCATTTTAATCCAATTTTGCATTGGGGCTACAAGAAATGCACATCAGAAAAATTGGGGAAAAATACATGGAGGTGCCCTGAGGGTGTGGGACCCTAGAACCAAGACCAAACCATGGTTCCCACCCCACCTGGCAGACATCGATGGCACCGTGAGTTTGACCTAGATCTGGAAGGGGGGCCTAGGGAATTCAAAAAAAATCAAAAAAATGGAAAAACACTGCATGGAGTGATGGTGAGTGATGCATCATCTAGGAAAAATACCAAACATGGCATCCCAAGGGTTCACAGGTGGACTCTTTCACAAAGAGGTGCTTCTAGGCAGGAGTTCTCTTGGTCTTCTTTGCCAAGTGACCATGGTTTGTGCAAGTTCCATAGCAAACTATGGAACTATGGTCCCATTTTTGGTGGAGCTGTGCATCTTTGCATTCCCAACAACTTTTGTAACTAGTATTTTTTCAGTTTCCACATAAAAAATGCATTTTTCATTTTTCAGGTGCCAGAGGGGTCAAAACAGGTGCTTTTTTGTGAAGGTGCCACCAAGAGCAGTGTGCAAAACCTCACCACTATAATTTTCATGGGTGGGGGACCTACTAGGGGTGCCACATCTAGGAGCTTAGGAATTATCTCGGCTTGCGGCCATATAATGAATTATTTTTGCCCTAAATCCATTTTAATCCAATTTTGCACTGGGGCTACAAGAAATGCACATCATAAAAATTGGGAAAAAAATACATGGAGGTCCCCTGAGGGTGTGGGACCCTAGAACCAAGACCAAACCATGGTTCCCACCCCACATGGTAGACATCGATGGCACCGCGAGTTTGACCTAGATCTGGAAGGGGGGCCTAGGGAATTCAAAAAAATAGAAAAATAGAAAAACACTGCATGGAGTGATGGTGAGTGATGCATCACCTAGGAAATATACCAAACATGGCATCCCAAGGGTTCACAGGTGGACTCTTTCACAAAGAGGTGCTTCCAGGCAGGAGTTCTCTTGGTCTTCTTTGCTAGGTGACCATGGTTTGTGCTAGTTCCATAGCAAACTATGGAACCATGGTCCCATTTTTGGTGGAGCTGTGCATCTTTGCATTCCCAATAACTTTTGTAACTAGTGTTTTTTCAGTTTCCACATAAAAATGCATTTTCCATTTTTTGGTGGCCGGAGGGGTCAAAACAGGTGCTTTTTTGTGAAGAGGCCACCAAGGGCAGTGTGCAAAACCTCACCACTCTAATTTTCATGGGTGGGGGACCTACTAGGGGTGCCACATCCAGGAGCTTAGGAATTATCTCGGTTTGCGGCCATATAATGAATTATTTTTGCCCTAAATCCATTTTAATCCAATTTTGCACTGGGCTACAAGAAGTGCACATCAGAAAAATTGGGGGAAAAATACATGGAGGTCCCCTGAGGGTGTGGGACCCTAGAACCAAGACCAAACCATGGTTCCCACCCCACATGGTAGACATCGATGGCACCGTGAGTTTGACCTAGATCTGGAAGGGTGGCCTAGAGAATTCAAAAAAAATCAAAAAATGGAAAAACACTGCATGGAGTGATGGTGAGTGATGCATCACCTAGGAAAAATACCAAACATGGCATCCCAAGGGTTCATAGGTGGACTCTTTCACAAAGAGGTGCTTCCAGGCAGGAGTTCTCTTGGTCTTCTTTGTTAGGTGACCATGGTTTGTGCTAGTTCCATAGCAAACTATGGAACCATGGTCCCATTTTTGGTAGAGCTGTGCATCTTTGCATTCCCAACAACTTTTGTAACTAGTGTTTATTCAGTTTCCAAATAAAAATGCATTTTCCATTTTTTAGGTGGCTGGAGTGGTCAAAACAGGTGCTATTTTGTGAAGGGGCCACCAAGGGCAGTGTGCAAAACCTCACCACTCTAATTTTCATGGGTGGGGGACCTACTAGGGGTGCCACATTCAGGAGCATAGGAATTATCTCGGTCTGCGGCCATATAATGAATTATTTTTGCTCTAAATCCATTTTAATCCAATTTTGCACTTGGGCTACAAGAAATGCACATCAGAAAAATTGGGAAAAAATACATGGAGGTCCCTTGAGGGTGTGGGACCCTAGAACCAAGACCAAACCATGGTTCCCACCCCACATGGCAGACATCGATGGCACCGCGAGTTTGACCTAGATCTGGAAGGGGGGCCAAGGAAATTCAGATAAAATCAAAAAAAAATGGAAAAACACTGCATGGAGTGATGGTGAGTGATGCATCACCTAGGAAATATACCAAACATGGCATCCCAAGGATTCACTGGTGGACTCTTTCACAAAGAGGTGCTTCCAGGCAGGAGTTCTCTTGGTCTTCTTTGCCAGGTGACCATGGTTTGTGCTAGTTCCATAGCAAACTATGGAACCATGGTCCCATTTTTGGTGGTGCTGTGCATCTTTGCATCCCCAACAACTTTTGTAACTAGTGTTTTTTCAGTTTCCACATAAAAAATGCATTTTACAGTTTTCAGGTGGCCGGAGGGGTCAAAACAGTGATTTTTTGTGAAGGGGCCACCAAGGGCAGTGTGCAAAACCTCACCACTCTAAATTTCATGGGTGGGGGACCTACTAGGGGTGCCACATCTAGGAGCTTAGGAATTATCTCGGCCTGTGGCCATATAATGAATTATTTTTGCCCTAAATCCATTTTAATCCAATTTTGCACTGGGGCTACAAGAAATGCACATCAGAAAAATTGGGGGAAAATACATGGAGGTCCCCTGAGGGTGTGGGACCCTAGAACCAAGACCAAACCATGGTTCCCACCCCACATGGCAGACATCGATGGCACTGCAAGTTTGACCTAGATCTCGAAGGGGGGCCTAGGGAATTCAGAAAAAATCAATAAAATGGAAAACCACTGCATGGAGTGATGGTGAGAGATGCATCACCTAGGAAAAATACCAAACATGGCATCCCAAGGGTTCACAGGTGGACTCTTTCACAAAGAGGTGCTTCCAGGCAGGAGTTCTCCTGGTCTTCTTTGCCAGGTGACCATGGTTTGTGCTAGTTCCATAGCAAACTATGGAACCATGGTCCCATTTTTGGTGGAGCTGTGCATCTTTGCATTCCCAACAACTTTTGTAACTAGTGTTTTTTCAGTTTCCACATAAAAAATGCATTTTCCATTTTTCAGGTGGCCGGAGGGGTCAAAACAGGTACTTTTTTGTGAAGGGGCCACCAAGGGCAGTGTGCAAAACCTCAGCACTCTAATTTTCATGGGTGGGGGACCTACTAGGGGTGCCACATCCAGGAGTTTAGGAATTATCTCGGCCTGCGGCCATATAATGAATTATTTTTGCCCTAAATCCATTTTAATCCAATTTTGCACTGGGGCTACAAGAAATGCACATCAGAAAAATTGGGAAAAATACATGAAGGTCCCCTGATGGTGTGGGATCCTAGAACCAAGACCTAACCATGGTTCCCACCCAACATGGCAGACATCGATGGCACCGCGAGTTTGACCTAGATCTGGAAGGGGGCCCTAGGGAATTCAGAAAATATCAAAAAAAATGGAAAAACACTGCATGGAGTGATGGTGAGTGATGCATCACCTAGGAAAAATACCAAACATGGCATCCCAAGGGTTCACAGGTGGACTCTTTCACAAAGAGGTGCTTCCAAACATTGCATAACATGGTTTCATAATAGTTCATAACATAATAAACACATAGTACTTCAATGTGTTTAGTTCATTACATAATTTTATTGCGAAAGCATGCTACATCAGGGTTCAAGCCGGGCACGTAGCTGCTCGTTTTCCTTCTCAAGAGACGCCACGAGTTGGCAGCTTGCGAGGTATTTCATTTTGGAATCCATGAGCTCCCTGAGTGCTTTTTTGTTTTCAGCCAGCAGGTTCCTGCATGTGATCTCCAGGGTGACAATAATGTTTGTTAGCTTCAAATTTTCCTCCAATAGATCTTTGATCCTGGCTGTATTCTTCTGTGCCGAGGCTCTGGCTTTCTTGTGCAGTTCCGACAACTTTAGATTCTCCTTTTCAAGCTGCTTGCGCTCACGAGCAAGGCACTTGGCAACTAAGAGGACTTTAGCCATATCCACTTCCTGGGTAAAAAATTTCTCCCTTTGTTTGGCTATCCGTTCATTAAGCCAGGATGCCCTATATGGGTTCAGCCCCACCTTCTTTTGCTGTATAAAATAAAAACAGGGTTATTTCTACCAAGGATGCCAACTAAGTGGCAGTGCCGTCCTCGCAAAAACCCCATTACAGGTAAACAACTCTACACTCACCTAAGTCAGAATCGCAAGAACCCCAATGCATGTTAACACAATTAGAGAGTGCTTACCTCGCTGAGCCGGGGAAATGTGGCCAACGGGTTCTGGATCGCTGCCGCCATTTTTTGGGAGAGAGGCACACCCTGCAAAACCATCATGGCTCCGCCGGCTCTGGAACATTTTATTCCACGTTAATGAGTTATAGAGAGGAGGAGGAAGAAGAAGAATACGTACAAACAAAAAGATGATGATGAAGAAGAAGAATTCGTCCTAGTACCCAGATGAGCCCTCGCCTGATTGAAGTTTTCCCTTCTCCATCAGGGAGAGCAAAGATTGCGCCTCAATGTGAGGGCTTTCTCTAATGGATGGAGCAAGTTCCTTTCGGCGGCAAGCTCTCTCCATTCTCTCCGCTTCCTGAGTAGTCAGGGGGCGGTTTCTCTTCGGAGGCATGGCTAGACAGAGCGGATGGCCGGGCATGAGGAAGGAGAAGGAAGTAGGTGAATGAATAATATGGCAAGATAGTCAAACAGCCCAGCCCGTGGTCCAACCACTGCTCTCTGTCTTCTCGCCTTCTCATGCAAGCTATATCCACCGTAAATGAAAAATAGAGCCCCCGCCCGGCACGCAGGTGGATACGTGGCACCGATTAATTGACGCTCACTGCCCCGTCCCATCGTGCCAGTGCCAGGGTCCTGGCTAGACCCTTCGACGAGAAGGAACCGGTCCGCATACACAACAAGGCATGCCATGACACGCCGGAAGATAAAATATATTATATTTTATATACTATTAACTTAAAATGGATGGGTCAAATCATACGCAAGATAAACTGCATTGAACAGAAACCACTAGCTAATATGCATGCCATTTGCATTTTCTTCATAGATTACTAACTGACGAGGGTTAACTCAACAAATGTCCAATATGAAGGACTTAGGATCGGGGGAGTAGGGCATCGAATGAACTCGAATGTAAAATCAGTTAAACAAGGTGTATATCGAAAGTAAATGTAAGAGTAACTTTGCTTGCTTTCAATCTGTCCCTTACTGTCCTCTCCTGGCCCCTATATATAGGTAGCCAGGTCTCAAGGATCGGGAGGGGTCCGGTACGTATTACAATATCGGTATACAACATGAACTCGTATCTCGACTTAGATTACACTTGGGCCTAGTCTTAATGGGCCTCAGGGGTACCCAACTGACGGGCTCTATTATTTATATCCTTGTCAGTAGCCCCCGAGATTCTACCAGAATTGTAGATTCGGGTTGAATCTCAAATCTTTATTTCTTCGACTTGATCAATCTTTTGACTTCTTCTTCCTGTATTCTAAAATAAACACTTTTTATTATATCATTTCGCAAGGGGTTTTGATGAACAAGCCTAATAACTCTGATGGATCAAGAGGCCAGTTAACTGTCGGAACAAACACTTGTCACCTACTTCAAATTCAATCCCCTTGGACTTGAATTCGGGAAACCGGTCAAACCCATTCTTTTGCCGCATTTAGGACTTACAAAGAATGAGTCCCAGTGGTTCTCGGGGTACCCAGTGCGTCCACCAGGATTTTCTTCGCGTCGTAAACACAGATAATTTCTAGCAGAGTGCATCCATGTGCATATACCAGGCCAAATAGGACAGATCATGGGGTCTTACCTTCATGATATGTTTCAATCATGGCATTCAAGCTTTGTCGCGATGACGTAACTCGAGAATCATATGTCGCAGCCTTGTTTGACTGTTTTAGTTCTGAAAATATTTGGGTTATTCAACGTTGCTTAATATAAACTCCCTCCCGATGGGAGTAATGATGCTATCCAAGTCTTCTTTCACCTTCTTTGCTCTCTTTATACATGTACAAATATCGTCGGGTGCGCAGCCAGCGCTCCCGATTGGAGTAGCCCCCGAGGCTATAGTTGAAAACTTGTTTCGAGTATAGGCTCAAATAATTCGTCCTTTCTTTGATCATCAGATAATAGCTTATTAGATAATATCGTCGGGTGCGCGGCCAGCGCTCCCGATGGTAGTAGCCCCCGAGGCTATAGTCAAATATTTTCGGGTATAGACTCAAAAAATGAGTTTTCTTCCTTGATGCCTCTGTATCTTTCATAACATTTTTTTGTTGACTTCCTTGGTTATCATCAATACGCAAAATGTCATACCAGACTTTTGCTGAATTTTTCCTATGAGTGTCCATAACTGTCACGTTCTTATTTTCCCATTACTCGAATGCTCGTGACATCATTAGTAGAATCACTATGTATGTGATTTGACTGGGCGCTGACCGTTGCTCGTGGGCAGTGCGGTAATTTTACAGTTTTTCTGCCCGTTAGTGGGCTGCCGATTCCGCTTCTTGCACCACGTCTCAGCCCATGTTCCTTCATCGGGAAGCTTTATAAGGGGGAGAGTGGGGTTTTTACTGTTTAGCAGTTCCTCGCTTCTTCCGCTGCCATCATTGCTGCAATCCTCATGCGCTTCTGAGCTCCTGCACAGCCCCTGCATGTAACTCGTAGATGCGCGTCAAGAGCCTTGCCCGCAAGAATCAGATGGGGAAGAAGAAGATCACCAACTCGTCGACCAGCTGGGTGCCGTCGGAATTCTTGCAAACCAATCTCACCAAGGCCCAGAAGGATGGTCTCATCGCCGAAGGGGACCAGGTCATCTTCCCCAGCACCGAGCACATCCCCAAGCCCCCGAGCGGCTACCGGGTGATGTTCCTCGCCTTCCTCTTGCGCGGCCTATCTTTCCCTGCTCACGAGTTTCTCCATGGGCTCCTCTTTGTTTATGGTGTGCAGCTTCACCAGCTCACACCAAACTCGATTTTACACATTGCTTGCTTTGTCACTCTTTGCGAGTCTTTTTTGGGGATCGAACCCCATTGGATTCTATGGAAATTTCTCTTCCGCCTCCGCCGTAGTGTTGCTTTATCGAAGAAGCCTAAGCTGGGCGGGGCTGTTGTTTCTGCCCGCACTAAGGTTCATTATTTGGAGTTTACCATGGCTGCCTCAGTGCAAGGTTGGAAGAAAAAGTGGTTTTACATCAAAGACCAGAAAAACTCTTCTTCTGACCAATACGGCAGTGCCCCTTTTGATGCCAACCAAGATCTGAAGAAGCTATCATCGTGGGATTCGCCTCCCATGGAAGCTGAGATGGAAGACATCATGCCACTGCTAACTCGCATCTAGGCTCTGAAGAGTGGAAGTGAGGGTGCGCTGTCAGGGACTCAGCTGATGTCGTTCTTTCTGCAACGGTGAGTCCAGCCTCTTTAGCATCGTGTTTCCAAACTTTGGTCATATTCTGGCTTGAAAGATTCTTCTCGAGTGTCTGAAGAGGACATAGATAAGAAGGATCTCGACAAGCGAGTCAGATCTCTGACTACTCTCACCAAAGATCAAGACATTCCAGCATTAGCCGCCGATTTCTTCGACTCCGAGCGTCCCTTGCCTTCGGTACACGTGTTTTTAGTCACGGGTTTTATTCGCCTTGTTCTTATGTTGTTGCTACATTGCTGATAGTTTTGTGACTTTATTTTTGCAGGGCCATCAATTTCTTGTTTCTCGTCCTCCTCTGCTAGAGGAAGGACCTATTCAGGCTGATCCTGTTTCTGCTATGTCCGAAGCCCCCGAGGCCGAGGAAAGCCAGGATGGAGATGATGCCGAAGATTCACTGGAGGGAACTAGCTTGACTACGTCGCCTCCTCCTGCTTATTCAGAAGATCCTAGTCTCGACAGGAAGAGGAAACATGTTGAGGAACTCATTTCTTCGAGTACCTCCGCTTCCAAGGCTGCTGTCGGGGAGCCTTCTGCTCCCCATGAGGATGAGGAACTTTTCGACCTCTTAGACTCGTGAGTTTTTGCTGACTCGAAATTTTATCTTGTACTCGCTTCCCCTTTTTTTCCCGACTTATGCCAAGTCTTTGCTTTTTATTCCTTTTGCAGTGACAATGAGAACCCGAAAAAGGATGCTGCCACTGCTCCTTCTGTTGAGGCTACTACTGCCAATGAATCTTCTTTCCAAGAGGCTGCTCCAGTGGTGAAGTCGAAAGAAGCTCCTGCTAAGAGAGTCTCCTCTTCTCGTGGCTCCAAACGTCTGAAGAAGGCGACAGATGCCAGTACTTCCCTCGACGCCCACCGACCAACAAGCTCTTCTGACAACGTAAGTACTAATCCTGGTGTTTTGCTTTGTTCATTGCTTGAATTTTCCTACTCATGTCTTCCTTTTGACAGATTCTGATGAAGAAATTCGTCTCTTTAGGAACTGAATGTGTCGAATTTTTGAAAGCTGCTCGAGCTTCTCAGGGTAATCTTCTTTCCTATGTTGTGTCTTCTGCCTGTCTTGTGTGTCTTTCTCCGTTTCTTTATTTGACTTTCTTTTCCCTTTTCCATGCTGCAGATGGTTTGGCGGTGGCCAATGCTCACATAGCGTCCCTTGAAGCCAAACTCAAAGCTTCCCAAAAAGCCTGGGACGTTGCTACTGCCGCTAAGGCCACTGCTGAGAAGTCTGCTAAAGCAGCAACGACCAAGGCAAAGAAAGCGGAAAAGGCACTTACTGATGCTAATCAGGGGCGTATTCAGAGAGAGAAGCCATCACTAAGCATTTGAACCAGGTTTCGGCTCTTGCTGGTGGTGAGTATCTTTCTGCTCTTTTTATTGTCTGCTTGCTCACCTTGTTGGTGGTCACTTATTATCCTTTTTGTTTTTGCTTGCAGAGAAAATTGGGGTATCTTTGGTGCCGTTGCAGCCGGTTGATGAAGATCCTCTCATGGCAGCGGTGAATTTGCTTGAGTTGCACTGGATATCTGTCTAGGAGGTCCTCGAGTTGACTCGCCGCGTGCTAACGCGGATCTTTGTCGGGTTGTGGCCGAAGAAGAAAGCCGATATACCCGCTGTTGATCTCAAGAAGCTTGACGCCATCTTCGACACCGCTGAGGATCCTATCTTGTCGATGAAGAACCGATCGGTGAAGCGAGGCGCCTAAGGGGCTATTGCACTTGCTTACTCGCATGGCGAGGAGGTTAATTGGGAGAAGGTTAGCTCTTCTCGTGGTCGACCTCTTTTGGAGCTGCTAGGTTTCTTTGAGAAGGTGAAGAAGTATGCGCCAGGCATCGTGTCGATTATCACCCCCTCGGCGGCTTCTTCGACTTCTACGCCAGCTTCTTCGACTCATACGACAAGTGGGTCGATGCCTCCGCCAAACGCTGGTGCTACCTCTTCCGCGCCTACTTCTTCCATGGAGCCTGATGCTGAGGTGGCATAGACTTAGTCTTCCTTTGTAGTCTTCATTTCTTTTGGTGTAGTGAACTTATTTATATTTTGCCCGAGAACCAATCAGAGGACTTGTACTCTTTGTAAATACTTTTCCTTTATGAAATGTCGTGCTTGATTGAGTTTCTGAGATGTTTTCTTTTTTCTTTCTATTGGCTTCCAGCCTGTGCATGCTAGTGGGTCGCCAAGTCATGGTCGTGACTCACCGCCCGCCGATATGTTCGACTCCGGTGCTCCTTCGCCTCCTCGTTCTTCTTGTCAATGTACTGAATACTCATCGGGGATTTCGGACCTCGAAGGACATTTATCTTTGATGAAGCGTCAGGCAAAGATTGCTTTGGACAAGGCCAGCAAATCTTGCAGTTTTATGAAACAGATATCCACTCTTGAGGATAAAGTGTCGGGTCTGGTGGCCAGAATCATGCATCTTGAAGAATGCGACCCCTTTCTTGTTATCATTGAGTCTGTCTGTGATATGTTGCGATGTAAGGTTTCTTACAGCCTTTCTCTTTTTCCCTTTTACTCCACTATTGTGGGTTAATATTCTTTCGTGCCTCAGGTACTTTCCTGGACCTTGTTGGTGAAATGCGTCGGGTTTCTGAATGAACCGCGGCTCTCGAGAAAGCATCACAGGGAACTGACAGTTTGTGGTCTGATCCCCGGCGCCGTCGTGCCATTGTGCTTCTTCAAGATCGTGCTCAGCATATTGGGGAAGCAGTTGATGGTTGTCAGACATCTTTGACAACCATTTACTCTGTTATGCTCACCCGCAACCCACTGCTGAGGGATTTTAGACAGTTGCTCAAGACCTTCAGGACAAGCCAGTGGGTTCATCTTTTGATAAAGCTCAATTTGATTGATGGTGCAAATTTTGCCCTTGGATGGATGCGAAAGTGGCATCCAAGGCTTAATTACGACTCGATGTCAGAAGAGTTGCCTCCAGGGCGTGCTACGCTTGGTGTCCATATGGATGCCATGCTGCAGCCGGCGAGGAGGATTATTTCAAGGTTACTGCAGGAGGACGCGAGGTTTTTTCCGCGAGCATCACTACTTGAACCCATTCAACATGGATGACTCAGATCAGTCAGCGGTGTAGCATGTTGTTGTGTATATGCTTTGTATGTAAGACTCAAAAGTTCCCATTTTCTGGGTTTTCTTGCCAGAAAATTTCTTGAGGCGTTCCTTGCTAAGTGCGTTTTCCACGATTTCGTTTGAGATAATGGAGACACGTAAACTCGAATAGGAGGAACTTTGTCTTTATTTATGCTTATAATGTAAGATACATGGGGTTTCCCAAGAGATCCGGCTAGTGACCCGTGTTCTGGATCTAAAGGGCATTACCCTAGGATAGCTCGTGGCTTTTACAACCTTATTTTTCTACTTCTACTTTTTGGCGTACTTGTCGCCTATGTCCACAAAGTCTTTTCTTCTTCTCCTGTAGCTTTATCTTGGTCTGACGTATGTACCCATAGTTTCTTCATCTCTGGCCCTGCTGGGTGCCCTTCAAGTTGTTGTGCGATTCCTGTAGTCGCGCTTTTTGCCTTGTCTTTTGGTTCTCCGTAGCTTGCCATCATGCCAAAATTTTGGGCCATCTTGTGAAATTCCTTGTCGCATAGATCCGAGAGTTCGAAGCTTCCCTTTACTGTGATAATTCCGTTGGGTCCTGGCATTTTTAGTACCTGGTACGCATAGTGAGGCACTGCCATGAATCGCAAAAACGTGGGTCGCCCGAGGATCGCGTGATATTGTGATGGCCAATCCATGACTTTGAAGTCGAGCTTCTCTCTTCTGTAGTTTTGTTGATTCCCGAAGCAGACGTTGAGTGCTATTCGACCTAGTGGATAGTTAGCACTCCCTGGGACGATTCCGTGGAAGGAACAGTCAGTTGGTTTCAGGAACTCTAATGAAATGTGCATTGCTCATAGAGTCTTCGCGTATATAATATTTATTCCACTTCCTGCATCCATGAATACTCTGTCGACATCGTACGTCCCAATTTGGGCTTTGAGTACCAGAGGCGCGTTTCCTGGCCAAGGTACTATTATGGGGTGATCATCCCTGCTGAATTCTATGGGTTGCTCCAACCAGTGTAGATATTCCATTGTTGCTGGAGGCAAAGTTACTGCTAGGTTAACTAGGCGAGTTATGCTTTTCTCCTCTTTGTTTGACTTTGGCACTGGTTGTATCATTGCTGTGATGTGCCCCTTAGATGGAACATATCCTCCGTCATTGTCGTGTTCCTGGTCTTGACCTTGAGGAACTCCATTGTTTCCTTGTTGACTTGCAGGCGCGTTGTTTGTGTTCCCTACGTATCCTTGCCTTTTTGCTTCGGCTTGCTTGCTTAGTGCTGCCTCCTGGAGTTTCAAGAACATCGTGCAATCTTTCATCGCGTGTCTGGATACTCATTTTCCATCAACGAACGCGGAGTGTATGTGGCATGGTCCGTTTAGCATATCCTCTGGTGATGGGTTGTACTCTCTGGGTTCTTTTGTCTGAAATTTTTTGCTGCTCCCGTAGTCTTCTTTTCTGTAGCTATGGTATCCCGAGCTTCTACGGTCATTCCCTTGGTAACTATTGTCTTTGTACCCTGCGGCTACTTGACTGTGGGAGCCGTAGTTATCGTAATTGCGGGATCTCCTCCTTTGGCCTCCATATCTGTTTCCTCTATCATCCTCTGGTGATCATGTCCGTTTGTTGTTGCACACATCTTCTCCATCTGCGAACCTGTTTGCTATATCCATTAAATTTGATACTGTTTTTGGCTTGATTCTGCCCATCTCTTCAACTAGGTCTCCTCGCCGCAACCCGGGTGTGAATGCATCTATTGCTCTTTCATCTGAGACTTCGACTGCTGAGTTTTTCATAATGCTCTACCTTTGGATATATGCCCTTAATGTCTCATTGCATTGCTGTACGCAGGCTTTGACTTCTTCTATGGATACTGGCCGCTTATATGTCGATTTGAAGTTGCTCATAAATTGCTTTGCGAGCTCCTCCCAGCTTCCAATTGTTTCTTTTTCTAATTTGCTCAACCATGACCTTGCTGCGCTGGTGAGGTGTAATTGCAAACTTTGCATTGCTGTTTCCTTGGTTCCTCCCAGTATTTTTACTGCTTGTAGATAATCCGAGAGCCATGACTGTGGCTCCTGAGATCCATCATATTTTTGCTGATCATGGGGTAGTTTGAAACCCTTGGGTACTGGCGTGGTGCGAACCCTATGAGTAAAGCATGACGCCCCCATCTCCTTTTCGTCGTCTTCGTAGTCATATGCTTTGTTGGGAGTCCTGGATCTTTGGGTTCCTCCATGCTTTGGACATTCATGTCGTCTTGGTGATGGTGTTCTAGATCGTCGACTACCACTTCTGTTCTGAGGACTGTTGTGACGGCGTAGTGATCTTGGTTTATGGGTTCCTTTGTTGCGGTATGCCTCCTCTTCTTTTGCTGATAATTTATTGCCTACCATCTTCAATCCTTGTAGTGCTGCCCGGTGCATATGTTCCCTTGGGTCTCCTGGATTTGGTCGTGTTGTGTGCAGGTATGCTTGAGCTGCCACCAGTGCTGCTTCAGGTGTCTTTGGTATAATGTTCCCTTGCTCGTCTACCGATAGGAAAGACGAGTCGAGGTTTTTGGAGAGGCTTTGCCTTTTTGAGTACTCAAGGTTTTTGAACCTTGCTCCATGTCGACGATGCCTTTTGCTGTTTGTGTGTGACGCGTCGCTACGTGCTTTGTGATAAGCTTTGCTTGCCGCAATGGCTGAGTCTCTTCTCTTCTGTATTTCAATCCTCTCTTTTGCTAGTTGCTTCGACTACTGTCTTAAGGCGTAGTGATACCCCAAAAGCATATTCTTGCTAGCGTTTGTTGGTATTAGCGTGCCGTGCTCCACGGCTGTTTTGATTATTCTCCACTCATCGACTGATAGTCGAACTTTCTCCCTAGTTGCCAGGGAATCTGCAGTTTCTCCTTCTGCCAGGTAATTTGCCCATCTGTTTACGTTTGCTGGGTTGAGCACTGGATTGTTGTTTTTGCCGAGCTCTCCTGAGTTATCCCCTATAATGGCGAGTACTTGGTACTGATTATCGAGCTTACTGTTGAAGCTTGAGAAGATTGAACTGTCATCTTCATGAAGCTCTAATCCTGTCTTCCAGGTGTCTATTGATTTGTCTGAAGTATCATCATGGTAGATCATGAGGTCTTCGAGCTGCACTTCTAAGTCAAAATTTTCCATGGCTTCGTCGCCTTCTGCAATTTCTCTCTCTTCTATTTCTGTTTCTGCGAAGCTGACCGGCGAGTTTACCTCGCTAGAGGAGCCTTCTGATGATTCTGACATTGCCACTGTCTTGGACTCGCTTGCCGACGGACCTGGTTTTGCCGGATCTGAAAGGCGAATCGAACATAAAGATCCGATGCGAAAGTTTAGACTTCCGATCGTCAGGTCCATATCTTGATCCATGCTCTCGAATACTTGCGTAAAATTTGACTGGTGAGGTTGCAAATCGACAGTTCCAAAGGGTATCTGGATTTCGTCGACTTCCGGATTGCTGTTGGCTAAAGGCGAAAAAGCCGTCAAATTCATGATTCCAACGCCCAGAGTCCCCACGGTCGGCGCCAATTGACGAGGGTTAACTCGACAAATGTCCAATATGAAGGACTTAGGATCAGGGGAGTAGGGCGTCGGATGAACTCGAAGGTAAAATCAGTCAAACAAAGTGTGTATCGAAAGTAAACGTAAGAGTAACTTTGCTTGCTTTCAATCTGTCCCTTACCGTCCTCTCCTGGCCCCTATATATAGGTAGACAGGTCTCAAGGATCGGGAGGGGTCCGGTACATATTACAATATCAGTATACGACATGAACTTGTATCTCGACTTAGATTACACTTGGGCCTAGTCTTAATGGGCCTTAGGGGTACCCAACTGACGGGCTCTATTATCTATACCCTTGTCACTAACTAAACCACTTGCTAAACCTAGTACATGACGTCGTCGGAGTCGTCGGAGTCGACCTCCATTGGGGCCTTGTCCTTGCCCTCTGCTTCACCCTCCATCGTCGTTGCCTTGCCGTTCCCCCTGCCCTGGGGTTCTAATGACCTGGTCATGGCCGTCTTCATGTCTCGTGCAAACTTTGCGTCGGCGGATCTTGGCTGCTCAGTGTTGACACTGCCGTCCTCATCGTCCGATTCAAGATTGATGAGCGGAACGGGTTTGAGGGCGGTCTTGAACCGGCCTACACTGCGAGGCCTGCTGGAGCCACTGCGAGACCTGCTCGAGGTCGAAGAAGTAGGAGTTGGAGTAGATGCATTGCTGCTCGGTTCAAGCCACCATGGCCATCAGATGCGGCGGCGGCTTGACCTGCCTCGCTGTGCACGACCGGGCGGTGGAGTTCCCGCTGTGGTAGTACGTACCGCCGCCGTGGCTGAGGCCTGGGGTGGCGTGGCTGAGGCCTGGGGTGGAGCTTCCGCGTCGTGCGCGGGAGGTGTTGTAGCGGCTCATGATACGTCTCAAACGTATCCATAATTTTTGATGCTCCATGCTTGTTCTTACACCATTTGCTTTGAGTTTTGTTACACTTCGTGGCATTTTTATGCATTTTTTGGAACTAACCTATTAACAAGATGCCACAGTGCCAGTTCCCTGTTTTCTGCTGTTTTTGTGTTTCAGAAAAGTTACACAGGAAATATTCTCGGAATTGGACGAAACAAAAGCCAAACCTCCTATTTTTACCGAAGCTTCGCGAAGACCAAAGATGAGACAGGGGGGGCCAGGGGGCGCGGCCCAGCCCCTGGCCGCGCCCACCTATTGTGAGACCACCAGGTCCACCTCTTCACGCTGCCCCTTCGCCTATAAAGTCCCCTCGACGGGAAAAACCTAAGGGACGGATCGCTTTTCCTCGAAACATACTGCAAGCCACCGCCAACGTCGAAACGAGATCGGGAGGATCCAGGAGCTCTTCCCGGCACCCTGCCGGAGGCCTTCTACACGACCATGGTCGCCTCCGGAGTGATGTGTGAGTAGTCTACCTTGCACTACGGGTCCATAGCAGTAGCTAGATGGTTGTCTTCTCCACCATGTGCTTCATGTTTAGATCTTGTGAGCTGCCCTACATGATCAAGATCATCTTTATGTAATCATACATGTTGTGTATGTTCGGATCTGATGAGTATTGGTACTATGTCAAGTTGATGTGCTGAATTATATATCTTATGTTATCTCTATGTTGTTTATGATCTTGCATGCTTTCCGTTGCTAGTAGCTATCTTGGCCGAGTAGGTGCTAGTAACTACAAGAGGGAGTATTTATGCTCGATAGTTGGGTTCATGCCTCTATTTAATCTGGGGGAGTGACAGATACCTCTAAGGTTGTAGATGTGATGTTGCCACTAGGGAGAAAACAACATTCTTGTGTCCAAGGACATTTGCTTTGTTTACATTATGCACTTTGCTTAATGCAATTATCTGTTGTTTGCAACTTAATACTCAAGGGGTCCTCGGACGATTCCCCACGAGTGGATTGTTAGTCATAGATGCAGTTGGATTACGGTCTATGTATTTTGTTGTAATGCCCAGCGTGAACCTCATAGTGATCCTCGTGATGTATGTACATTATCTTTACTCTATCAATTGCCCAACTATAATTTGTTTACCCAGCATGCTTTTATTTATCTTATGGAGAGACGATGATACGTCTCAAACGTATCTATAATTTTTGATGCTCCATGCTTGTTCTTAAACCATTTGCTTTGTGTTTTGTTACACTTCGTGGCATTTTTATGCATTTTCCGGAACTAACCTATTAACAAGATGCCACAGTGCCAGTTCCCTGTTTTTTGCTATTTTTGTGTTTCAGCAAAGTTACACAGGAAATATTCTCGGAATTGGACGAAACAAAAGACGAACCTTCTATTTTTACCGAAGCTTCGCGAAGACCAAAGATAAGACAGAGGGGGGCCAGGGGCCAGCCACACCACAGGGGGGCGCGGCCCAACCCCTGGCCGTGCCCACCTATGGTGAGGGCGCCTGGTCCACCTCTTGACACTGCCCCTTCGCCTATAAAGTCCCCTCAACGGGAAAAAACCTAAAGAACGAATCTCTTTTCCACAAAATATACTGCAAGCCACCGCCGTCGCTGCCGCGAGATCGGGAGGACCCAGGAGCTCTTCTCGGCACCCCGCCGGAGGCCTTCTACACCACCATGGTCGCCTTCGGAGTGATGTGTGAGTAGTCTACCTTGGACTATGGGTCCATAGCAGTAGCTAGATGGTTGTCTTCTCCACCATGTGCTTCATGTTTAGATCTTGTGAGCTGCCCTACATGATCAAGATCATCTTTATGTAATCATACATGTTGTGTTTGTTGGGATCCGATGAGTATTGGTACTATGTCAAGTTGATGTGCTGAATTATATCTTATGTTATCTCTATGTTGTTTATGATCTTGCATGCTTTCCATTGCTAGTAGCTATCTTGGCCGAGTAGATGCTAGTAACTCCAAGAGGGAGTATTTATGCTCGATAGTTGGGTTCAGGCCTCTATTTAATCTGGGGGAGTGACATAAACTTCTAAGGTTGTAGATGTGCTATTGCCACTAGGGAGGAAACAACATTCTTATGTCCAAGGACATTTGCTTTGTTTACATTATGCACTTTGCTTAATGCAATTATCTATTGTTCGCAACTTAATACTCAAGGGGTCCTCGGACGATTCCCCACGAGTGGATTATTAGTCATAGATGCAGTTGGATGGCGGTCTATGTATTTTGTCGTAATGCCCAGAGTAAGCCTCATAGTGATCCTCGTGATGTATGTACGTTGTCTTTACTCTATCAATTGCCCAACTGTAATTTGTTTACCCAACATGCTTTATTTATCTTATGGAGAGACGCCACTAGTGAACTATGGACCCCGATCCAATTTCCTTTACATAGCTTTACCGTTTTACTATTACTCGCTCTGTTTACTTTACTTGCATTACTATTATCCTTTTACCACTCGATACGCTCAATCCTTTGTTTACAGCAAACCGGTGAGATTGACAACCTCATCGTAAGTTGGGAGCAAAGTTCTTGGTTGTGTTGTGTGCAAGTTTCACGTTGCTGCTGGTGAAAAGCTACGCGCCGACAAGCAGTTGATCTGGCGCCCTTGTCTGGAGTGTCACGAAGCTAGCAAGCATCACCTTCTGAAGTTTGGCTTTCTCCTACTGGTTCGATTAAACCTTGGTTTTACAACTGAGGGAAGACTTGCTACTGTGCTCATCATACCTTCCTCTTGGGGTTCCCAACGGGCTGTACTTACAAGCCATCAAGCAGTTTTCTCGCGCCGTTGCCGGGGAGGAAGAAGACTTCTGCAAGGGGAGTCTTGGACGCACAATCTTTTACTTTGTTTTAGTTTTGCTTTACTTTATTTTTGCTTGCATCTTTTTATCAAAAATACAAAAAAATAGTTTCCTTTATAGTTGCTTTTATTTACTTGCTTTTAGTTTTGTTAGAATGGGTACTCCTGAAAACACCAAGTTGTGTGACTTTACTAGCACCAAAAACAATGATTTTATGTGCACTCCTATTGCGCCACCTGCTCCTGAGGCAGATTTTTATGAGATCAAACCTGCTTTGTTGAACCTTGTTATGAAAGAGCAATTTTCTGGTGCAAGTTCTGATGATGCTACAGCTCATCTCAACAATTTTGTTGAGCTATGTGAGATGCAAAAGTATAAGGATATAGATGGTAATATTACTAAGCTTAAGTTGTTTCCTTTCTCTTTAAGAGGAAGAGCTAAGGATTGGTTTCTATCTTTGCCTAGAAATAGTATTGATTCTTGGGATATGTGTAAGGATGCTTTTATTGGAAAATACTATCCTCCTGCTAAGATTATAGCTTTGTGTAGTGATATCATGAAGTTTAGAAAATTTGATAATGAACATGTTGCTCAAGCTTGGGAAAGAATGAAATCTATGATAAAGAATTGCCCTACTCATGGACTGACTACTTGGATGATTGTCCAAACTTTTTATGCAGGACTGAATTTTTCTTCGAGAAATCTATTGGATTCTGCTGCTGGAGGCACTTTTATGTCCCTTACCTTGGGCACCGCAACAAAGCTTCTTGACAACATGATGGTAAATTATTCTGAGTGGCACACCGAGAGAGCTCCACAAGGTAAGAAGGTAAATTCTGGTGAGGAAACCTCTTCCTTGAGTGATAAGATTGATGCTATTATGCTTATGCTTTCTAATGATAGAGCTCATGTTGATCCTAATAATGTTCATTTGGCCTCTTTGATTGCTCAAGAAGAGCATGTTGATGTAAACTTCATTAGAAATAATAATTTCAACAACAGTGCTTATAGGAACAATTTTGCTAGCAACAATTATAGGCCGTATCCTTCTACCAATGGTAATGGTTATGGTAACTCTTATGGTAATTTCTCCAACAACACTAGGGGCGCGCCCTCTAAGCTTGAAGTCGTGCTCAAAGACTTCATCGGTAAGCAAACTGCTTTTAACAAGTCTATTGAATAAAAGTTGGGTAAAATTGATATTCTTACTTCTAAAGTTGCTAGCCTTGCTCTTGATGTTGAACTTCTGAAACTAAAAGTGTTGCCTAATGATGTGAAGGAAAATAATACTTTTGCTGCTACTAATGCTATTCAAGTTAGAATTGATGAAAATGTTAGGATGTTAGCATAATTGCATGCCAAGTGGGAAAGAGAAGATGAGATGGCTAGAAAGATGAAGGTATGTACTATTACTACCTCTAATGATGTTGCTCCAAATGCTAGCAATCCTCTAATTTGATTGGTGTAGAGAAAACTCCTACTCCTTGTGTTAAAAAGCCCAAAACTGCAAAAACTTTTTCTACAAAGAGTGCTGAAATTTTTCGGAGTATTGGAGATGATAGCTCTATTTCTTTTAATGATTTTGATGTTGATGGCTGCAATATATCTGAAGTTATTTTGTTCTTACAAAATCTTGCTTTGAGTCCTAATGCTAGTTCTTTGAATATTGCTTTTACAAATCATATTACAAATGCTCTCATGAAAATTAGGGAGGAAAAGTTGAAGCAAAAAGCTTCTATTCCCAAGAAGTTAGAAGATGGTTGGGAGCCCATAATTGATATGCATGTTAATGGTTTTGATTGCCATGCTTTATGTGACCTAGGTGCTAGTATTTCTGTTATGCCTAGAAAGATTTATGATATGCTTGGTTTACCACCGCTTGAAAAGTGTTATTTTGATGTTCCTCTTGTTGATGTTGCTAAGAAGAAACCTTTGGGAAGGATTAATGATGTTCTTATTATGGTTAACAATAACCTTGTCCCCGTTGATTTTCTTGTTATGGATGTTGAATGCAATGCTTCATGTCCTATTATTTTGGGAAGACCGTTTCTTCGAACTGTAGGTGCCATCATTGATATGAAGGAAGGCACCATCAGATATCAATTCCCACTCAAGAAAGGTATGGAACCCTTCCCTAGAAGAAGGAAGAAATTACTTTTTGACTCTATTTTTAGAGTAAATTATGAACTTGATGCTTCATCACTCGATATTACTTGATTTCCACTTTCTGCGCCTAGCTCAAAGGCGTTAAAGAAAAGCACTCTTGGGAGATAACCCACTATTTTCTATTTAGTTCTTTTTCTTTTATTTGAGTCTCGGAAGTTATTACTACTGTAATAACTGCTCCTTATCCTTTTTATTTCGTTGTTGTGCCAAGAAGAACCTCTAATTTGAGTGAGGTAAGATTTGGGGAAGTTACTGTCCTGAAAAATATTTTGGTGCTGCACCGTAATAATTCATGAAAATTCTCAGAATATCTTTTTGACCTGCGATTTCTTGTGCATATGCCCCAGGTCATATCCAAACTTTCATTAGTTTTGCACTTTTTGATTTTAGCAACAGAAGGTCTTCGAAAAAATCGACCTTTGTCAGCTGTTCTGTTTTGACAGATTTCTGCCACTATTTGTGTTTGCCTCTTGATCGCTTTCTTTTTGAGTTCTTTTGATCACAGAACTTTCGGGGAAGTTGCTACAGTAGTATATGCTTTATATGTGGTGTTTTTGAGTTGAAACCTGAACCAAAAAGGGTTGATTCACTATTATGTTTATGCTAACGTTGCTAATAGAATTGTGTTAAGTTTTGTATGAAGGAAGTTTTCAAGTGTAGGGATTGGAGAATGATGAGATGAGTTGAAGAATGGACAAAAGCTCAAGCTTGGGGATTCCCATGCACCCCAAGAAATATACAAGAGGTACAAGCGTCAAAGCTTGGGTATGCCCCCGAGGCACCCCTTCTTCATCGGCAAAAATCAGGTCACCTTTCAACACACTATATTTTTATTGCTTCATGCATTATGCGTTTTTCTTGGAGCGTCTTTACTTTGGTTTTAGTTTTCTTTTCTTTTGTTTGCTGCAATAAATGGTTGGACCCCAAAAAATTTCTTTTGGAGGAGATTTACTTTCTTTTCATTTGCCAAGAACACTCCATTTTTTACTCTTATCGTTCAACGAGTGTTCTCTTTTTCTAGAACTGTGTTTAGCTTTCGTTTTTCGCCTTGATTTTTTGTTCAGATCTTGTTTTATCTTTTTATCAAGGTGTATTTGGACCTCTGGTCTATGTTGGTATTCATCAAAAGAGTTGTTTCAAAAAGGTTTGAATGGTGTTGGAAAAGAGAAAAAGTTTCATGCAAAAAAGTGGTACAAAAAGGAGCTTGTTTAGACTGTGGCTTAGACTTTTTCATGCCATGGTTGATGTCGTTTTGATAGTATGCTTAGTGACTTTTGCTGTAGCATGACTTGTCTCAAATGACTGAGATTGCTTAATGACCTTTGAAAAAAATAATGTGTTGTTTTTATTATTTGGAAGCATTAATTTGGTTTTCTCCTTGATGCTTTATCTGGGTTGACTTGGCGCATGCTTACAACATGTTTGACTCATAGAAAGTCGTCATAAGCCTTTATGATCATTTAGTTTTTGACTTTTGATGCCACTTCATGCTTCTCTTAATGATGTTTTGTCGCTATGCATGATTATGGGCGTTATTGCTCTCTTAGTTGGTCGCTCCCAGTCTTTTGCTAGCCCTCATTTTGTACTGAGTATGAGATCTACTCGTGCATCCAACTCCCAAAAAAAAACCAAGTTATTCCAATGAGTCCACCATACATATCTATTAACAATTTGCTATCCCAAGTACATTTGACTTGCTTTTATCTATCCTTCAAATTAAACTCTTTTGGTGTTATGCGAAAATTAGTCAGTAAAGCTCTCACGAACCTGATGGCACACTTTACTTTTCTCACTTTTAAAATTTTGACATTGTGGCTCTTTTAAGTTGACTTTATGCTCGCAAGTTGTAAGTTGGAAATTAGCCAAACCATGCCGTCATGGGGTAAGCTTTCAACATTGCACTTATCTTATTTGAATTGATATTGCGATCTTTTATTTATGGATACTCGCGATGTGAAATAAGTTGGGAATCTTGCGGGATCATGGAGTTTATATATGTGTTAGAGAAATGCCTGGGCTGCTAATCTAAGCCATGCATCATTCATGGTGGAAATTTACAGCATGCCCATAGTGGACATTCGACGATGCATCTCAAAATAAAAAGCTATACCAATGGTAAATAAAAGAGATGCCGAGGTGTTCATTGTATATTTGTCCTATCATTTTGATGTGGGCTTGTTCCATGTCATCGGGCAAGGAGGTACCCCGTTGGCAGTTCTCGATGATACGTGTATACATACAATGACAAGAGCTTGCTTGGGACTCTAAGTCGAGTAGCATGAGGTTTGGGTATTCGTACTTCATACGACATGAGGTTTTCAACTTATGATTTGTCAAGCATATGCTCATAAACGTTCTTGCATTTACTTTAACCATTCAAGATGCCTATGATGGGGGCAATGAGAGCTCAAA
The DNA here is from genome assembly GCA_007115705.1 of Dactylis glomerata. Classification (NCBI taxonomy): domain Eukaryota; kingdom Viridiplantae; phylum Streptophyta; class Magnoliopsida; order Poales; family Poaceae; genus Dactylis; species Dactylis glomerata. The sequence goes on along the minus strand of QXEO01001278.1, from coordinate 1,183,266 downwards.
GCTAGTAAGTACCATAATTTTTGAAGGTTTATAAAACTTGCAATCACTGCTTCCCTCTGCGAAGGGCCTTTCTTTTACTTTTATGTTGAGTCTCCACCTTCTACCTTTATGCACCATCTAAGAGAGCATAGTTGCCATTCTGAGTTTAATGTGCATTGTCCCAAAATTATCATTGATTGATTCATGACTATGGTTTCACTTGTTCTTAAATTATTTGTATCTAGTCGCCCTCTTAAACTTGAAGGTGTCCTATGCATTTATGTTTTGCTATTCCATGAAGGACAAGCTAAAAACCATTTGCTATGTTTTTCCATATGATTTGAACACACGTTTGACTTTCATTGTTTCATTTTTCATGATCTTTCGTTTGTGTTTCTTTTCATATTACAACATGGTTGCTAAGTTTCTTATTGTCAAGATTATGTCTTTTATGCCCATGTTTTAAGTTCTTTGATCCCAGCACTCAATGCTTACTTTGATGATCAAGGTTGTGATGGTGCATGTCACCTCAAAAATTATTCTTTTGTTATCACTTACCTACTCGAGGACGAGCAGGAGTTAAGCTTGGGGATGCTTGATACGTCTCAAATGTATCTATAATTTTTGATGCTCCATGCTTATTCTTACACCATTTGCTTTGTGTTTTGTTACACTTCGTGGCGTTTTTATGCATTTTCCGGAACTAACCTATTAACAAGATGCCACAGTGCCAGTTTCCTGTTTTCTGCTATTTTTTTGTTTTAGAAAAGTTACACAGGAAATATTCTCGGAATTGGACGAAACAAAAGCCGAACCTTCTATTTTTACCGAAGCTTCGCGAAGACCGAAGATGAGACGGAGGGGGGGGCTAGGGGCCAGCCACACCACAGGGGGGCGCGGCCCATCCCCTGGCCGCGCCCACCTATGGTGAGGGCGCCTGCTCCACCTCCTGACACTGCCCCTTCGCCTATAAAGTCCCCTCGACGGGAAAAACCTAAAGGACGGATCTCTTTTCCACGAAACATACTGCAAGCCGCCGCCATCGCCGTCGCGAGATCGGGAGGATCCAGGAGCTCTTCCCGGCACCCTGCCGGAGAGGGGAATCCCTGTCGGAGGCCTTCTACACCACCATGGTTGCCTCCAGAGTGATGTGTGAGTAGTCTACCTTGGACTATGGGTCCATAACAGTAGCTAGATGGTTGTCTTCTCAACCATGTGCTTCATGTTTAGATCTTGTGAGCTGCCCTACATGATCAAGATCATCTTTATGTAATCATACATGTTGTGTTTGTTGGGATCCGATGAGTATTGGTACTATGTCAAGTTGATGTGCTGAATTATATCTTATGTTATCTCTATGTTGTTTATGATCTTGCATGCTTTCCGTTGCTAGTAGCTATCTCGGCCGAGTAGATGCTAGTAACTCCAAGAGGGAGTATTTATGCTCGATAGTTGGGTTCATGCCTCTATTTAATCTGGGGGAGTGACAGAAACCTCTAAGGTTGTAGATGTGCTGTTGCCACTAGGGAGAAAACAACATTCTTGTGTCCAAGGACATTTGCTTTGTTTACATTACGCACTTTGCTTAATGCAATTATCTGTTGTTTGCAACTTAATACTCAAGGGGTCCTCGGACGATTCCCCGCGAGTGGATTATTAGTCATAGATGCAGTTGGAAGGCGGTCTATGTATTTTGTTGTAATGCCCAGAGTAAGCCTCATAGTGATCCTCGTGATGTATGTACGTTATCTTTACTCTATCAATTGCCCAACTATAATTTGTTTACCCAGCATGCTTTATTTATCTTATGGAGAAAAGCCACTAATGAACTGTGGACCCCGGTCCAATTTCCTTTACATAGCTTTACTGTTTTACTATTACCTGCTCTGTTTACTTTACTTGCATTACTATTATCCTTTTACCACTCGATACACTCAATCCTTTGTTTACAGCAAACCGGTGAGATTTACAACCTCATCGTAAGTTGGGAGCAAAGTTCTTGGTTGTGTTGTGTGTAGGTTTCACGTTGCTGCTGGTGAAAAGCTACGCGCCGACAAGCAGTTGATCTGGCGCTCTTGTCCGGAGTGTCACGAAGCTAGCAAGCATCACCTTCTGAAGTTTGGCTTTCTCCTACTGGTTCGATTAAACAATGGTTTCACAACTGAGGGAAGACTTGCTACTGTGCTCATCATACCTTCCTCTTGGGGTTCCCAACGGGCTGTACTTACAAGCCATCAGATGCCACTAGTGAACTGTGGACCCCGGTCCAATTTCCTTTACATAGCTTTACTGTTTTACTATTACTCGCACTGTTTACTTTTACTTGCATTATTATTATTATCCTTTTACCACTCGATACGCTCAATCCTTTGTTTACAGCAAACCGGTGAGATTGACAACCTCATCATAAGTTGGGAGCAAAGTTCTTGGTTGTGTTGTGTGCAGGTTTCACGTTGTTGCTGGGTGAAGACACACCAACAAGTTTCCTGGCGCCCTCGTCCGGAGTGTCACGAAGCTAGCAAGCATCACCTTCTGAAGTTTGGCTTTCACGTACTGGTTCGATAAACCTTGGTTTCACAACTGAGGGAAGACTTGCTACTGTGCTCATCATACCTTCCTCTTGGGGTTCCCAAAGGGCTGTACTTACATGCCATCAGCCGGTGCAAGCCATCTGAACTACGGGGAGGGCTCGCTCGTGTGAAGAACAGGAGGCGGAGGCTAGTGATTGTGGTGTCTGCCTAGAGGGAAACAAATCTTTTTGACAGGGTAGCTCTCCATGGAAGCACATGGCCCCAGCGACTGTGCATTGGTTCCACGCTTGTAAACAATACATTTTCTTTGTGTCCCATGATGGCAATTTCATTGGTGGCATAGTTGCGTTGCACGATCCCACCTATCATACTCAAACGGTCATATTCTGGGGGGCGCGCTGGTATAACTGCCGGATGCAAGAGCAGCGACTTCACTCCGATTCTTCCTTCTTCCCCTCCCCCTTGCACCTACGATTCTTTTCTGGCTAGCTCACATCTGCTGTTCTAGTTCCCCACCAAGTTCCTCTGTTGTGCTCTCCCTTGGGTGCAAGGCAATGGTTCGCAGCTACTGCAGTTCTTTGCGGGTGGAATCAGGGTCGGCTCGCCGATGCCCCCCTATCCCCGTACCGGAGTAAGCCCTACGACTACTCGCCGGACAAAATCTGTGACTGTGGAGTAAAGATGCCGAGATGGATTGCATGGACGGATGAAAGCGCTGGGAGAAGATTCTGCAATTGCGGCATCCGCGCGGTATTATTGTAAACTAATCAAATTTGTTTGGCAGTTTAGTTATTTGAATTCTCACATCTTTCCTCTTCCTTTACTTTGTTTTTGGCAGGAAGGCAAGGGCCGAGGCTGTGAGAAGTATGAGTGGATGGACAACCCGCTGCCAGTTTTCCAGAGAGAGCTTGTTCATGATCTTTGTGATGCTGTATGGGAGAAGATGGAGGAGAACCGTGCGCTGCTTGATGAAAACAAGGAGCTTTTGGACCAACTTCAGAAGCTCGAGCAGAGTGGTGGTGTGCATGCTCAGTTGCAGAAGCAAGCAGCTGAAATAGAACAGATCAAGGTTAGGGCAGATGGTGGAAACAATCTTCTTTTCATATGGATATGTTCCATGGCATTTGCAGTTTATGTTGGCATTATGATGTCTAGCACCTGAAAAGCAGAACTGTAAGGACCCAAATATTGTGTAATGTGAAATGTTATCCTATGCCATTTATTCTGCCTTTTCTGACTGTCCCTCTGAACATTATCACCAAAAAAGAACATATGCATAATGTCAAACAAGGCTTATTAAAAATGAGTACATAGTTTACAAATTACAAATTCCATAACAAATACAGTTCTGACAGAATTTCGGGCAGTTCCAGGGCCCCTGTTTTACACTGCACACACACACACACATGTTCCAGAAAAATAGTTTTCACAATTTTGCTGTATTACAGAGACGGAGCACTCAGAAAAAGACTGAATTAGTCATGCTCCGCCCTAGCTGTCTTCTTCCTCTTTGGGGATAGTTTTCTCGCCTTCTTGTATGTTGGATCAGAAGGTTCTGGAATGTCCGGCCAATCTGAATCAGATCCCGTGTCATCATCACCCCACTCAACTTCCTCGTGAAGCACATACACAGCATCAGTAGTCTTGCACCTTGTCTTTCGCTTCCTGACAAATGTTAGAAAGAAGGTAAGCATAGATATTACCTAATTATAAATAAAGATCATACACGCAAACACTTCATACCTAGGCTTTGGTCCGTTCAAAGGACACCCCGCAGCTCTATGTCCAATACATTTGCATTGCTTACATCTGTTTTTGCCTTTCTTGCTACCACTAAAAGGCATGCCCTGCTTCTCCATGAAATTCTTGAATCTACTCTTTTGAGGTCTTCCTTTGCCTCTTTTAACATTTGGCTGGCACAGCTTGAAAGGTAGTTGAACCACAGGCCACTGTGACTGGTCTGTGCAAGGAGGGACGGCACTAGCATAGGTAGCTTGAAATTTAGCGAAATAGAAGTACTCACTCACATATTGATCAAGGTGTGGTAGAGTTCTTTTGTGAACCAAGAAGATTAACGCGTGTGGGCATGGCTTCCCAGTATGCTGCCACTCTAAGCAGCTGCATTCTCTACTGTCAATCTTCACGACATGCCTCAGGCCATTCCGGCTCAAATCTCTCACCTCACAGCTGTGGTCGTTAGACTCTCTAACTCTAAGGTAACCAAGACCTCGACTTCTCTGGTTTATTTGCTGAATAACAGCGGGTAGAATGTGCCCTCTTAGTCTGTCCCCAATATCTCTTCTTACTTTTATCAGCCTCATCAACATACCTCGTATGGTGTCCATCAACATATGAACTGGAAGGTATTTTGAGTCTTTGACCCAGTTATTTATGATTTCAGCAAGGTTGTTGTTTATGTAATCACACTTTATTGCGGGATTAAAAGCACTCCTCATCCATAAAAGGCTGTGATGCCTTTCCAAGTATACGGCAAAATTAGAGTTCTCAGCATGTATCTTGTCCATAAAAAATGTGTAGCTCTCAGGCTTGTAGGCCCTAGCAGCAGTCCACATGTAGCGATATACAGTGCCTAAGTAGTGCCTGTATAGGTTCAGCATCAAATGAACATGGCATTCTCTTTGTTCAGCATGTGGAAATACTGTCCGAACTGCATTTGCCAATCCTTTGCATGCATCAGTGCTTATGGCCAGTGGTGAAACATCACCTATTGATCTATGTAGTTGCCTCATAAACCACTCCCAGTTCTCTGTTTCCGACTGAAACAGGTCGAATGCCACCGGGAACATCCAGTTGTGCCCATCCAGTGATGTCGCTGATGCTAGACAACCATTCCATCTGCCAGTGAGGACAGTGGAGTCTATACTCAAATATGGCCTACAACCCTCCTTGAATCCTTGAATACAGGGCTCAAGGGCCATAAAAAAGGGTTAAAATATATGTTCCCCTCCTCCTCTTTCGTGTCAATCTCGACGACACTACCTTGAGACCTAGATTGTATTTCAGCCTTAAAGTTGTACAACAGCTTAAAACTATTATCCCAGTCCCCGTATAGTGTTTTCAAAGCTTTCTCTTTACCTTTCCAAACTATGTGATACGGTAGCTCGATGTTGTAATCCGCCATAAGCTTTACCTGAATCGCCTTGGCAGTCTCACTTGGTGTTTTCTTAAGAATGGCCAAAGCATTCTTCTCAACCCATTCTTGAGTTGCACAAGAAGATCTTAGTTTGCAGCCTGTTGGACACTTGTGTGTAGGTCCCATCTTGTTCACCTGCATCGAAACATTCATTTTATACATTAGTTGCTTCATAATAATTCCTAAACTTGCTACACATATAAAAACCAGAACCCATCAGTTAGAAATAGATATTTGTGTGCGACGAAAGCTTCTCAGTACCCTAACTGTTTCTCCACCAGGAAGTATCCTAACGGAGATCTTCCATGGGCATTGATCCTTCACCCTCTCCCCATTGTAGTAGTCTAATCTGCACCTCGCCTCGTACCGTTTCCTTGTGTTTCTAGTTCTGAAGACGTCGAACTCTTCGATGATACAATATTGCACAAATTAGTTTCCTGAATTCTACCATGTTGGCGAAGTATGTGCCCATCATAATTACAGGTACCACTGGATCATATGTTATCGCTAACTCGCTAGTGACCTCATCATCTACCGGGATGGCAGCTTGCTCCATTAGTGATTTATCGATTACATCATCACCTCTTTCTTGTTCCACCACCTCTATTTCACTGTCCTCATCTTCCTCTATGTCCGAAATGGGAGGACCTTCATTTTGTTCCTCTACATCATAATCACTAGGTTCACTAGCGATGCCAAGTACATCACACATTGTTTTCTCTGCCATGGGTTCGTCGACGCCATCACCTCCCATGGGTTTGACATTGACATTCTGCCAATCTACTTAGTGTGCTGAGAAATTTTCTCCCACATCTGTCTGTACTAGTGATGGTGGTTCTGCCCTTTGTTCCATAAAATCTTCTTCAATTTGGCATTCCCATTGACAAGTATCCTCGTTATCTAAGTCTGCTAACGTCCAGTCCTTTGTAGGGGGGGTGGTGTTTTTGTAGGGGGTGGACTCCTTGTTGGTTTTTCCGGTGGGGGTGGACTCCTTGTTGGTATACTTCTTGGGGGTGATCTTCTTTGTGTTTGACTTCTTGGGAGTGTTCTCAGTGGTCTTCTTTGTGGTTGACTTCTTGGGGGTGTTCTCCTCGGTGGTCTTCTTTGTGTTTGACTTCTTGGGGGTCTTATCCTCGGTGGTCTTCTTTGTGGTTGACTTCTTGGGGGTGGTTTTCTCGGTGGTCTTCTTTGTGGTTGACTTATATGGGGTGTTCTCCTCGGTGGTCTTCTTTGTGGTAGACATCTTGGGGGTGTTCTCCTCGGTGGTCTTCTTTGTGGTAGACATCTTGGGGGTCTTATCCTCGGTGGTCTTCTTTGTGGTTGACTTCTTGGGGGTGGTTTCCTCAGTGGTCTTCTTTGTGGTTGACTTATTGGGGGTGATTTCCTCGGTGGTCTTCTTTGTGGTTGACTTATTGGGGATGGTTTCCTTGGTGGTCTTCTTTGTGGTTAAGGGGGTGTTCTCCTCGGTGGTCTTTTTTGTGGTTGACTGAGTGTTCTCCTCGGTGGTCTTCTTTCTGGTTGACTTCTTGTGGGTGTTCTCCCCCTTGGTGGTCATCAACCACTCTGCCCCTAGACTGCGCGGAGGTGTTCTTTCTGGGGAGGTCTTCTTGCATAGGACCTTGCGGTTCCGCTTTAGAGTATCTGTTAGAGTAACCTTTGCAGTATTCTTATCCTTACTAGGGCTGATCCAATCCCTTATGGAACTAGGCATGTTCCCGTTACCTTCAGTTAAACCATACTCTGGATCAGCACGGGTGGTTACGCTTGCGAGAAAGTGTATATGGTTGCTGCCCGTTGCATATTTATCCATTGCCACATCTAAATTAGGTTGACTGTTAATGCCAATCTCAATGAAATCTCGGATCCTTCTATTATACCAACTATATATTGCTTTTTGGTGAGAAACTGAGAACCCATCAGCAAGTTCTCACTAAACTTTCCAATCAGTTCAGCTACTTGTATCCCCTTCTAGCGATCGACGTAGACATCCACATCGTGTGCTTTAACGAGAATATTTGAGCCATCATCAAGTTCTGCAGTGTAGTTGTCGAATGTGGCCACCATTTTGAGAGGAGGAGGAGGTTCAGCAGCAGCAGGTTTTTCAGCACCAGCGGGAGGTTTAGCAGCAGCAGGTTTTTCAACACCAGCAGGAGGTTCAGCAGCTGGATGATGTTTACCAGCAGCAGGTTTACAAATAGCAGCAGATTTACTGCTAGCATGTGTAGCAGCTTGAGCACCAGCAACAGATTTTCTTAGATTAGCAGCATGACGAACAATATCAGCAGGATATTTCTTGGATGCCAGGGCAGCAACACCATCTCGTGTTCCACCAATAATTTTAGCATGCAAAATGTGGCCAGGAGAGCCTGCAGACCTTTCCAATTGATCTTCAATCATTTGCATGTCCAGAGGTGTAACAACCCCCGTGGTGATACACATTCAAATTCTGTAGTTTGTGCGGAGCCCATTGGAACAATTCCATGAACAAGTTCAACCATCCAAGATATAGACTTCAAGCTTCTTTCTGGATCGGTCAAGTTTACCGTACGACCCTCCACAACTAGGGAGTGGCCATTGTCAAACATAGCAAGGTACTGATGAATTTGTAGAAGGAGGCTGTAATCTTTGTGAATCCTACTCGACACAAAGTTGGGGAAATAAGAAATGCTTGTTAGTGTTTGACTAACAAACATTTCTCGCTAAAATATATCTTGATTTCTGATGACCCACAAGTATAGGGGATCGCAACAGTCTTCGAGGGAAGTAAAACCCAAATTTATTGATTCGACACAAGGGGAGCCAAAGAATATTTATAAGCCTTAACAGATGAGTTGTCAATTCAGCTGCACCTAGAAACAAACTTGCTCGCAGCGGTTTATCAGTAGCAACAGTTTTATAGTGGTGATAGTAGTGAAACAGTAATAGCAATAGTAAAATAAAAGCGGTAATAGTAGCAATAGTAACCAGTAGGATGGAATACTGTAGGCATAGGGATGGATGTATGGGCGTTGCATGGATAAGATAATTCATGAAATCAGTGAAACATGGGTAATTGCAGATAAATAATATAAAGCATCCTAGTACTAACAATCATAGGCATGTGTTCCGTAAAGAGTCGTATGTGCTCGCAATGAGAAACTTGCATGACATCTTTTGTCCTACCAGCCTGTTGTAGCAGGGCCTCAAGGGAAACTATTGGTAATTAAGGTACTCCTTTTAATAAAGTATCGGAGCAAAGCATTAACACTCGGTGAACACATGTGATCCTCACATCATAGCCATCCCCTCCGGTTATCCCAATTTCTGTCACTTTGGGGCCTCGGGTTCCGGACAACAATATGTGTATACAACTTGTAGGTAAGACCATAAACAACAAGTATCATCATATAACAATAACAAGTTCAGATCTGAAATCATGGCACTCGGGCCCAAAGTGACAAGCATTAAGCACAACAAGTTGCAACAATGTCATAAGCACTAATAAAAGATACTAGGCACTATGCCCTAACAATCTCATAGCAAATTACATGAATGATCTCATCCAATCCCTACCATCCCCTTCGCCTACAGCGGGAATTACTCACACATGGATGTGGGAGTCATGGATGGTTGATGGAGAGACGTCGGTGATGAAGATCTCCTCCAAATCCCCGTCCCGGCAGGGTGCCAGAATGGAGTTTCTGGTTCCGAATCGCGGTTTCTGATGGCGGCGGCGCAATGGAAGTCTATCTGGGAAAAACGTCGAACCCCCGCTGTTTTCAGGTCATCAGGTATATGTAGGCGGAAGGAGGGGTCGAGGTGACGGCCGAGGTGGCCTCACCACAGGTGGGCGCGACCAGGGCTGGGCCGCGCCCCCTGGTGGTGAGCCCAGGCCACAGCCCCCCTACGTCTCTCCTTCTGGCTCCGTGGGTCTTCTCGCAAAATAGGATTTTTGCAGTATTTTCTGGGATTTTTCCTGAAAGTTGGATTTCTGCACAAAAACGAGACACCAGAGCAATTCTGCTGAAAATAGCGTTAGTCCGTGTTAGTTGTATTCAAAACACACAAATTAGAGGAGAAACAATAGCAAAAGTGTTCGAGAAAGTAGATACGTTTTGGACGTATCAACTCCCCCCAAGCTTAGCTATTTGCTTGTCCTCAAGCAAACTAGTTAACAACTGAGAGCGATAAAAGAAACTTTCACAAACACATTTGTTTCATGGATGTATATATACTAACTATATGATCAAGTACTCAGGCAATTCATAATAAGAAATATGCTACTAATGTTACCTCATAGTCGAGCATGCTATGAAAGAGTGCCAATGCACTAATAACAAGTAACATGAACATAAGAAGCTACAAGATTGTAATGTTCATAAATGATATGGAAGAGTGGTATCCCGCTTGCCTTTATTTGTGGAGCAAAACATAAATGCTGAGGCACCTCTGAAGTCCTAAGGAAGACTAGAAGTAAAAATATCAAAGATACAAGCATCAAAGTTATACCACAATCAACCGTGTTATGGGACAAGCACATTACACTAAGAATAACAGCTATGCTCTCAAGAAGGTGCTTAAAGTTAGAAGATGAAGACTTAACATAAAAGTAAAAGAAGGGCCCTTTGCAGAGGGAAGCAGTGATTTAACATGTGCTAGAGCTTTTCATTTGTAAAACAAAGATAAAATTTATTTTGAGAGGTGGTTGTTTATGTCAACGACTGGCAATGGGGACTTGCTATCTTCCATAATAAACAAGTGAGAGCGGTTCCGAGTTCTTTGAAAATTTGGCACATTGGTGCTCTTTTATAAAGCTTTGGCACTCCTTCCCACCTTTTTCCTTTCTAAAACCATGGCTAACCGATTCCATCGGGTGCCCACCAACTTTCACATACCATGGAGGAGTGCCTTTTTTCTTTCTTTTTAGAATTAGATTACAATGGTCTGACCAGCTCCCTTGCAAAATTAATGATGAGCAGATGAAGCTGCCTAGTCGAGGGGTACTTAATTTAATATGGAAGATAGCAATTCCGACCACTACGTCCCCATGAGCTAAAAATAGTGGCACAAAATAAGAAGTAGTTTAAAGTTTTGAAAGGTAGCACATGAAAATTTACTTGGAATGGCTTTGAAATACCATGCATAGGAATTTATAGTGGACTCTTTGGTAGACTTGGTTTTAGGTGATTGGATGCACGAGAAGTATTCCCTCTCAGTACAAGTGAAGGCTAGCAAAAGACTGGGAAGCGACAATCGAGAGAGCAATAGCTGTCATAATCATGCTTGCGACAAAACAAAATTAATATAGGCATAAAAATGATACAAGAACTCTGAGGCAAAGTAAATCATCAAGGCTTAATTGACTTTTGTTCAGTCATATGCATGCTTGAGCATGTGCCAAGTCGATTCAAATGAAACTTTCAGAGGTGGATACCACAATAACATACCATATTATGAATAAAACAATGCAAGCAAGCGTCTACATGATATGCTACAAACTATTAGTAAATTGGAACTAATCACATGAGAGCAAGAACTACAAAGCATCTATTAGATAACATATACCTTACATGAACTGACTAAGCATGTCCACATAGATGAGTATATGTACAAAAATGAAAACAAATAGAGTTCATACCAGCCTCTTACCACATCTCGGGTTGTCATATGTCATCATTATTGCCTTTCACTTGTGTGGCTTGAATAATATGAAGTGAATACCAAGCTCCAATGGAGTCACGGGAGACTGAACTCTGCAACAAACTTTACAAAACCAAAGAAGAACAACCAATATTTTTGGGTTTTCGATTTTTGAAACAAGAACAGAAGGAAATAGCAAACAAACCAAAATATTTTTGGATTTTTCAAATATCAAACCGAAAATAGCAAGTAAAGCAAACCAAAGCTAGCAAACTAAAAAGGCAAACAAAGAGAAACAATTGGAAATATTTTTGGTCTTTTTGTATTTTGGAAAGTAGAAATAAGAACGAGAACAACAAAGAAAGCGAAACATGGATATACATAGGACCGACAAAATATGATATGTAGATGAGTGAATCGTCAGCGTACCTCCCCCCAAGCTTAGGCTTTTGGCCTAAGTGGAGATCAACGTCATTTCCAATACATGCCCCATGCTGGTGGGTCATCATTGGCGTAGTCATAACCTGGCCCTTGTGAAGATGAAGCAGATGGTGTATAATCATAATAAGGCTGCTGGTATGGGAACTCCGCAATGTTAGAGGGCTGGACCGACTCCTCGGTCACCTCTTCATTGTGCACAGGCTGCGGGTTCTCCTCCATGTATGCGTCAAGCTCACCCTCTATGAGTGACCATCCATTCCTGCGATCAAGGCTAAACAAAAGAGGTGCAGGCAAATGGACTGATCGATCAGTCTTCACTACCTTCCAGGTAGATTTCTTGAAAAAGGTAATCTCAAACGTCAAGTTAGTCAAACAGGCATGAGGAGAAACAAACTTATGATGTATCATAGAATTAAGATCAAGCCTCTCCACTGGAAACTGAAGATCTAAAACATGAGGCTCTACACCATGCAAAGCTAACAAACGTGAAGCAATAAGGCCTCCACAGATTCCCCCTTTCTCACGGTTAATATCTAGATGGAAAGCTATTAAAGCACCCAAATTGTAAGTCCTATCACCTCTCAAAGTAGCAGCAATAAAAGCTAGATCACAGGAGGACAACTTATTTGCAACCTTCCTAGCAAGGACACACTTGGTAATAAAGTAGGCAAAATATCGAATGGATGGAAGATGAATATTTCGAATTTTACCACTCTCTCCTGAGAAGCTTCTTCCTTGACAAATCTCCTCATAGAGGTCCGTCAATGGCTTAGGCCGTTCCTTCATCCTTTCGTGCGATCCCCACTGTGGAACTCTAATGGCTGCACAGAAAACATCAAAGGGCAAGTCCATAGATTTATTGTAGATTTTATAATGAACCATGGGGTTAGGTGTGGACCAACTGAAACTGAAATCCTGCACCACAGACATTGTTAGTTTAGCATATTGGGGTGGTTCACCATCAATGAAATGCTCCAATCCTGCATTAGAGACTAGAGTTTGGAAGTCCTGCAGGATTCCAGCTGCATTCATGAACTCTGACTATGGGTAAATTGAGGGAAAGACCCTCTCTTCATGGTGAACTCTCATGACTTCATGCACATCTATTTCATGTTGAAAGAGTTGGTATGCATTCTCCTCCATTTCTGAAATTTTTAACAAACCTCATAAAAAGTGATTTTGAGACAAACACATGTAGGGAACTACTATAGGGAGTTACTAGAGAGCTAACATGCATCAAAATAACATTTCTAAGCAATAGAACAAGCATGCAAACTCATTTCACCTGTCACCTATAGAGCTAAAATACTCAAGAAATACTTCACTAAACAAAATTCAGCTTGGACAATCGAAGGAGTCACATACCGGAGAACAAATGCTCCAAATCTCAGCAACAATGATGGGCTGAGCAAGGAGATCGAAAAATCGAGATGAAGAGCAGCAAGAACGCGAGTTTGAGCAGGTGTGTCGTTGTTTTTGGGAGAGAGAAAGAGATGGGGAGGAAGAGATAAGTGAGAGGCCAGGGGCCCCCCTCACCATAGGTGGGCGCGGCCAGGGCTGGGCCGCGCCCCCTGGTGGTGAGGTGGCGTGGTAGGTCCCCCTGAGGTCTCCCAGGTGCCTCTCTACCCCATTTTTGACATAAAAATTTAAAAAGATTTTTCTGGAATTTTTTGAGAAACTTTATTTTTGAGGATTTTTCAGAAATTGACAACAGATTAAAAAGTCGGGAAAACAAAGATGGAGCGATAGAAAGCAAATCAAAACCAAGTATGCAGTAGCTCTAAGATATTCTAATCATTTAACTAATCAAGGGAACAAAAATGAACAAGTAAATATAAGTGAGGTAAAGTAAATGCGGTGAAAACGAAGTTTCATTCATATAAAATCACTTTGTTAACAAGGTTGATCAAGTCTTGTTACCAAACAAACTTTATATGAGGCAAAACTTTGCATTTCTCTATATGCTTATGTTACCTCAACCTTGATAGGTATAGTCCCAATCATAACAATTTTATATTCTTCCTTGGGCTTTCGCTCTGAACAAATAATTTGACCAACTCGAATGGTCTCAACATTCTTGATTGAATTTAGAGCATTCTTTCTATCAATCTTCTTGGGAAAATAAACCGTATACTCTTTGTCATTGACATTAAAAGTTACTTTTCCTTAATTGCAATTAATAACAACACCTACAATGTTTAGAAAAGGTCTTCCAAGAATAATAGACATATTATCATCTTCAGGCATTTCCAACACAACAAAGTCAGTTAATATCAAACAACTGTTAGCAACTTGAACAGGAACATTTTCACATATACCAATAGGAATAGTAGTAGACTTATCAGCCATCTGCAAAGATATATCAGTTGATACCAATTTTTCTAGATCAAGTCTCTTATAAAGAGAAAAAGGCATGACACTAACTCCGGCTCCCAAATCACATAAAGCAGTTCTAACATAGTTATTTTTAATGGAGCAAGGAATAGTTGGTATACCTGGATCTCCAAGCTTCTCCGGAACTTTACCATCAAAAGAATAATTAGCAAGTAGAGTGGAAATTTCCTCATTAGGAATCTTCCTTTTATTAGTAACAATATCTTTCATATACTTTGCATAAGGAGGCATTCTAATAGCATCAGTCAAAGGAATTTGCAGAAATAAAGGTTTCATCCATTCACAAAACCTGTTGTAGTGTTCTTCTTCCTTGGACTTGTGTTTCTTACCAGGAAAAGGCATTGGTTTCTGTACCCAAGGTTCTCTCTCATTACCATGCTTGTTGGCAATGAAGTCTTCTTTGGTGTACTTTGCATTCTTATCAATCTTTTCTGGTTCCTCTTCAACTTCTTCTTTATCGGAAGCATTACCTGGTTTAGTTTCAGCATCAGAAATAGAAACACTGTTAGGATCTTTACCTGCTTCAGAGGATTCTGCAGTTGTTTTATGCTTCTTCTTCTTGTTCTTGGAAGGAATATCATCTCTTGAAGTGCGTTGAGAATCTTGCTCGATCCTCTTAGGATGTCCTTCAGGATATAAGGGGTCTTGAGTGGTAGCACCTCCTCTTGTGCGTATTTCACACGCTTGTTTTTCTCTTGCGGCATTAACTAGCAAGTCTTTTTGCACCTTGGTAAGCTGATCAATTTGAGTCTGAACCATTTGAAAATGTTTAACAAGTATCTTCACATCATTGGAGGTTCTCTCCACAATATCCTGCAACTTGTTAATAGCTCTAGAATTTTCCAACAAATGATTCCGCACCATTCTATTAAAATTATCTTGCTTAACAATAAAATTATCTAACTCGTCTAAGCATTGATCAAGAGGTTTAGAGTAAGGTATATCTCTATCATCAAAGCGTTGGAGAGAGTGTACCTCAATAGTAGATGAGCGAGGGATTGGCTTACATAATTCTTCTATAGGAGGTAAATTCTTCACATCTTCGGCCTTAATACCTTTCTCTTTGATAGATTTCTTGGCTTCCTTCATAACTTCATCATTTAATTCAATCATTCCTCTCTTCCTCGGTGTCGGATCTGGAGTTGGCGCAGGTATTGGTGCTGGCGTTGGCTCAACTACAGTCCAATCATCATGATTCCGGCTTATTTTAGCCATTAATTCTTCAGCTTCAGCAGGAGTTCTTTCCCTGAAAACACAACCAGCACAACTATCCAGATATGTCTTAGATTCATCAGTTAGTCCATTATAAAATATATCAAGAAGTTCATTTTTAGGCAATTGGTCTTTAGGCAAAGCTCTAATTAAAGAACAAAACCTTGTCCAAGATTCCGGCAATATCTCTCCTTTTCCCTGTTCAAAGTCAAAGATTTTCTGCACAGCAGCATGTTGAGCACTAGCAGGAAAATATTTCTGAAAGAAAGCATTAACCAAAGCAATAGGACTATGAATAGATCGAGGAGACAAGCTATTAAACCAAGTTTTAGCTGCATCTTTCAACGAGAAAGGAAAAATCTTAGTAAC
The DNA here is from genome assembly GCA_007115705.1 of Dactylis glomerata. Classification (NCBI taxonomy): domain Eukaryota; kingdom Viridiplantae; phylum Streptophyta; class Magnoliopsida; order Poales; family Poaceae; genus Dactylis; species Dactylis glomerata. The sequence goes on along the minus strand of QXEO01001278.1, from coordinate 1,167,567 downwards.
AAAGTAAGTGCGAAGCTTAATATCATCAGAAAACAAATTACTCAAAGTAGAAAGCTCATTCATGTGCTCCATAGCACTTTCATTCTCAGTACCACAAAAGGCTCTTTCTCAACAATAGATATGTAAGATAAATCTAAAGAGAAATCATAATCCTTGTCTCTAATATTTATCGGAGAAGCAGCAAACTTAGGATCAGGAGACAATTTATATCTAATAGCACGTCTCGCTAGAAGTTCCTTAACAGCTTTAGCATCACGAGTAGCACGAACTTCAGCAATAAAATCATCATCAAGCTCAATATAAGCATCATCAAAATCATCACTAGGACACTCCCTAGACTCAGGTGAACAAACAGGTGTAACATTGGTGTTTCCCATCTTAGCTCTAGCAATTGTAGCATCTAAAAAGGAACCTAGCGAACCACTCTCATCAAGCACAGTAGAAGCATCATCTAAATTATTAGTGGCATTTTCAAGCTCAGTAGAAGTAGTAGCAGTAGCGTGTGTGTGTGGTGGTGTAAGCAACTTACTCATAACAGATGGTGAATCAAGAGCAACAGAAGTGTTCAAAGTCATACCTCTTCTTGTAGTGGATGGCAATATAGGAACTTTTCCATCACGAGGTTTACCCATGATGAAAGGATTGCAATGAACAATATGAATCTCAAGTGAACTTACAAATAGTGCTATGCTCCCCGGCAACGGCGCCAGAAAATAGTCTTGATGACCCACAAGTATAGGGGATCGCAACAGTCTTCGAGGGAAGTAAAACCCAAATTTATTGACTCGACACAAGGGGAGCCAAAGAATATTTATAAGCCTTAACAGATGAGTTGTCAATTCAGCTGCACCTAGAAACAGACTTGCTCGCAGCGGTTTATCAGTAGCAACAGTTTTATAGTGGTGATAGTAGTGAAACAGTAATAGCAATAGTAAAATAAAAGCGGTAATAGTAGCAATAGTAACCAGTAGGATGGAATACTGTAGGCATAGGGATGGATGTACGGGCGTTGCATGGATAAGATAATTCATGAAATCAGTGAAATATGGGCAATTGCAGATAAATAATATAAAGCATCCTAGTACTAACAATCATAGGCATGTGTTCTGTAAATAGTCATACGTGCTCGCAATGAGAAACTTGCACGACATCTTTTGTCCTACCAGCCTGTTACAGCAGGGCCTCAAGGGAAACTACTGGTAATTAAGATACTCCTTTTAATAAAGTACCGGAGCAAAGCATTAACACTCGGTGAACACATGTGATCCTCACATCATAGCCATCCGCTCCGGTTATCCCAATTTCTGTCACTTTGGGGCCTCGGGTTTGGCCTACATTCGTTCAAAATGGGCCCTCTGAGGAATTACCTACCCAACTTTTCAAATGGCGGCTATTACAAGCAACAAAGGTACCTGTGAGCCTGTGACAAGGAACTCGGTGACCGCAAACAAAATCACCCAGTAGTAGTACACAATAATGCGGAAATCCTATATGCCACCCACGGGCGGCGCGGATCGGGGCGCACCGCGTATCCTGTGAGAGATTTTTGGACTATGAGCCGGCCCAGTTCGTTGGCTCTGTCTTTTCTTTTTTCTTTTTCTTTTTATTTTTCATTTTTGTTTCTTCTTTATTTTACTTTAGTTTCTTTTGTATTATTCAAATTTGAAAAAAAATCAGATTTCGAATTTTGTTCAAATTTGAAAAATGTTCAGATTTCTAATTTTATTCAAATTTGAAAATGTTCAGATTTTGAGTTTTGTTCAAATTTGAAAATTGTTCAGATTCGAATTTTGTTCAAATTTGAAAAATGCTCAGATTTCGATTTCTGTTCAAATATGAAAATTGTTCAGATTTGAATTTTGTTCAAATTTGAAAATTGTTCAGATTTTGAATTTTGTTCAAATTTTAAAATTGTTCATATTTTGAATTTTGTTTAAATTTGAAAATTGTTCATATTTCAATTTTTGTTCAAATTTGTAAATGTTCAGATTTCAAGTTTGTTCAAATTTAAAAAATGTTCAGATTTCATATTTGTTCAAATTTGAAAATCTTTCAAAAAAAGCAGAAAAATAATTTTTTTACAAAAAATACCTGATATGCCGCGGCCCAGCTAGCCTCCCATGCACGCGGGGTGCACGGTGCGGCCTTCTCGCGCCGCCTACGGGCGGCATAAAGGAGCGCCCCAATAATGGAGCTGGCCATGATATGGGTTAGATTTTGGCCCATCTCATTTGCTTTTTAAACTGGTTCAACCGCAGCCGGTGGATCCTCCTCTCTGGCGCACGCACGCCACTTATCTCTCATTTCGCTGAAGATATTTTTAATGGGCTTTCTCTCACCGGCCCATTAGTTTTGTTCTCTCTTGTTCCGCTCAAGGGAACACCGGTTCCATTGTTTGGGCTCGCGCGTGGTGGCCTTTTTCAGATTCGGAGGGCTCGTTTAACATATTGGTACAATATTTCGTGCGGGATGGGCTTATAAACTGGTCAAAATTTTGGTCAGCTTCCGATGTGGGACTATTTCGTACAAAGAACCTGACGTTTCCTTCATTCATTTGTTCCGCTGTTTCGCAGAATTTGTTCCCCTATGCATGGTTTTGTTCCCTTACTAATTTTCGGCGGTTTCCTTCGCTCTTTTGTCCCGTATGATTTGTTCCTATCCAGACAGTTTTGTTCATTGCTGAATTTTGGAACAAAAATTACAAAAATTCAGGAATGAAAATTTCAAAAATCCAGAAACAAAAATTGCAAAAATATGGAAACAAAAATTACAAAAAAATCTAGGAACTAAAAAATACAAAAATCCGGGAACAAAGGAATAAAAGTTACAAAAATCTGGAAACAAAAAGTTATAAAAATCTGGGAAACAGAATTACAAAAATCTGGGAACAAAAGTAACAAAAATTTCAAACAAATGGGAACAAAAATCCAGGAACAAAACATTCCAAAAATTTAGGAAAAAATTTAAAAAAAATCCGGGAACAAAATCCAGGAACAGAAATTTCAAAAATCCAGGAACAAAAATTACAAAAAATCTTGGAAAAAAAATTACAAATATCCGAGAACTAAAATTACAAAAATCCCGGAACAAAAGTTACAAAAATCTGGAAAACAAAATTACAAATATTAGGGAACAAAAAATACAAAAATCTAGGAACAAAAGTTAAGAAAATCTAGGAACAAAAATTTCAAAAATCTAGGAACAAAAGTTAAAAAAATCTGGGAACAAAAATTTCAAAATTCGGGATCAAAAATCCAGGAACTTTTTTCCAAAATCCAGGAACAAAAATTACAAAACTCTGGGAACAAAAATTAAAAAATGGGAAATAAAATTACAAAAATCCGAGAACAAAAATTAAAAAAACCGAGAACAAAAGTTACAAAATCCGGGGAACAAAAGTTACAAAATCTGGGAAACAAAATTACAAATATCTGGGAACATAATGTTAAAAAATCTAGGAACAAAAATCCAGGAACAAAAATTTCAAAAATCTAGGAACAAAAACTGGGAACAAAAATTTCAAAAATCCAGGAACAAAAGTTAAAAAAATTCGAGAACAAAAATAAAAAAAACTCGAAACAAAAATACGGGAACAAAAAGTACAAAATTCCTAGAACAAAAATTACAATTTAAGAGAATAAAAATAGAAAAGAAAAGAAAAATAAAGAAAAAATTAATAAAGAGACAGAAGAAGAAAAATAAAAGGAAAAATTAAAATTTACTCTGAACGAGGAAACAAAGAATGAATCCAACCAACTTAAAAAAAACAAAAGAAAAAACAAAAATGTATACGCATATGTGGAAGCGAAGAATTAACTGGGAAATGGAAAAAACCATCAAATAAAGATAGGCGTACTAAATGGGCCGGCCCATTGCCACACGCCGTTTAGCGAAACGGTACTCCCTGACGCACGCGCGCCAGGGAGCCGTTGCCCAGTCGGTGGAACGAGATTGTCATTGCAGTAGAGAAAGGGACTATGTGCAACAACAAGGAGAGAAGATAGTGTCACAGTAGCAGCGAGATGTCCGTGACTGCAGCCAGAAAAAGTGGGATCGTGTAGAGATTAGGAATACCTGATGAGGTCATCTATGATTGGCCACAAGCCACACATTAGCGTGGTGGAGCTCCAAATGAGGTCATCTATGAGATCAAGAGCCTTTGTGGCAAAGGGTGCCACATATGCCGACTAGGCCCCATCCCCTCCTCGCCCTGTGTAAGATGGAATGTTATGTCTCTATCTCAGAGGCTGAGGAACTCGCGCAACTCTGGCCTATCAAGGTTCATGTGGATACGGCCACCCATTCGCCCGGGTTTACCTCCTCGATCGTTCACCCCTCTAGGGATTTCTTTCGAACTGTCGATGCTAGGTTCAAAAAGCGTTCTCCTAGAACACTGTTGCAATATATCTGTTGAGAAGACAACATTGCAATCAACCCTCAGAACTATCCTCCTAGAAGATTGCCTGAGCCTCCTGTACTGAATGTTGAACTAAATTTAGAGTTTCTCTGGATGCACTCTCCTAAGCCATAGCTACCATGTTCTCAACGTTACCTTCAGGTATCAGAGATTTGGAACTCCCAGTCCCCGCCGAAGAGAGGGAGCAAACTCTGTCCCAGGCCACTAGACAATGGCCACCCTTTCTCCCTTGTCAAAGGAATCCTCACCAAATCTCTAGCATTTTGTTATAGACTTTGGTTCACTCTTCTCGTAAAACAGTTCGTGACAATCTTATGTAAATGTTGTAAAAGGTAAGTTACATATCCTCTAAATCTTATTCTCTAATAACAAGTATATTCGAAATCTTAATGATGATCTATCATTCTCGCCATTACATGAGTGGTTGACCCACCAAATTCTAGAGAAACATCAAACATGTATGCCTAGACAATCCAGAGGAACCATGTACGTTCAGAAGTGTATAACTTTTTTAGATTAGTTCTGTCGTTTTCGATCTTCTTCTTTTTGCGGGGAAGATAGGAACTTTATTAAACAGGCAGGGTTACAGACCGATCAAGTTCTAGCAACTGAAGAACATCTTCAGGGCCAGAATTCAAACATAAACTCGTACAGCGTTGTAATCTTGCCAAATTAGCAAGAAAATCACTAACCCTAACCTGATTCTGTTCCACCTTAACAAAGATACATCCACTTCTATGACTAGCTAGACTTCGGATTTCATGAACCCAATGGAGAAAGGGCGAGCGATCCAAAGAAGACGCTTTGGCCGCCTCAATCAATAAGGAGCTATCAGACTCCACTATGAGCGGCAAATGGGAATGAGCAAGTGCCAGCTTCAGTCCTTCTACACCCGCTCTCAGTTCTGCCTCTAGTGGTTGATACGTCTCAAACGTATCTATAATTTTTGATGCTCCATGCTTGTTTTTACACCATTTGCCTTGTGTTTCGTTACACTTCGTGGCACTTTTATGCATTTTCCGGAACTAACCTATTAACGAGTTGCCACAGTGCCAGTTCCCTGTTTTTTGCTGTTTTTGTGTTTCAGAAGTGATACACAGGAAATATTCTCGGAATTGGACGAAACAAGTTCCTGAAGTCTTATTTTACCCGGAAGCTTCCAGAGATCCGAAGGAGAGTAGGAGGGGGGCCACCAGGGCCCCACACGCAGGGGTGGCGCGGCAAGGGGCCTGGCCGCGCGAGCCCCGCTTGAGGGCGCCTGGCTCCTCCCCTGACGACGCCCCTTCGCCTATAAGAAGCCTCGGGACGGAAAACCCTAGGGGATTCGGCAATTTTCCAGAAAGAGTTCCGCAGCTCCGCCGCCATCGCCGACGAATTTCGGGGGAGAGAAGTCTCTGTTCCGGCACCCTGCCGGGACGGGGAAGTGCCCCCAGAGCCATCTCCATCGGTCTCCATCGCCGTCTTCGCCGTCTCCATCGACCTCACCGCCATCTCCATCAACCTTGCTGTCTCCTATGATGAGGAGGGAGTAGTTCATCCCCGGGGCTGAGGGCTCTACCGGTAGCTATGTGGTTCACCTCTCTCTCCCATGATGTGATCTTTATGTGATCGTGAGATTTGTATCATGTTGACAAGTAGATGTTATTATTCAGATATTATGTGTACTCTAGTGATGTTATTAAAGTAATATATTCCTCCTGCCATGGTGTAACAGTGACAGTGCGTGCATCATGGTGGTACTTGGTTTAGGCTATGATTGTGATCTCTTGTGGATTATGAGAGTAATTATTACTATGATAGTATTGAAGTGATCTATTCCTCCTTTCATGGTGTAATGTTGACAGTGTGTGCACCGTGTTAGTACTTGGTCTAAGTTGCAATAATATCTATCTTGAGTTGTGCTTTAATTTGGATATCTCTATGAGTGGTGTTTGTCAAGTACTTGATGAACTTTAAGGGGTGCTTCTGTAGCCACTACACAATGATTAGTGTTATTCAATAGGAGAGTAATTCAGAGTACCATAGTGGAGAGAAGTTGTTTATTTGTTCAATCATGTTATATTGTTGGGAGTGTGTCCACTAGTGAAAGTATGATCCCTAGGCCTTGTTTCCAAGCATTGCACACCGTTTACTTGCTATTTTGTTACTTGTTTGCTCGCAACAATATTTATTTCACATCACGTTTGCTACTTATAATCATCTATACCACTTGTATTTCACTATCTCTTCGCCGAACTAGTGCACCTATACATCTGACAAGTGTATTGGGTGTGTTGGGGACACAAGAGACTTTCTGTATCGTAATTGCAGGGTTGCTTGAGAGGGATAGCTTTGACCTCTTCCTCCCTGAGTTCGATAAACCTTGGGTGATCCACTTAAGGGAAACTTGCTGCTGTTCTACAAACCTCTGCACTTGGAGGCCCAACAAGTGTCTACAAGAATAGAAGTGCGTAGACATCAGTGGTGTTTGGCAGTCATCTAGATGATTACAAGCAGTGAATATTGGTAATCCTTCAGCATCTCTCAAAACCATAGCAAGTCCAGCGGAATGGTTTGAGAACAAACCATCAATCGAGAGCTTCACCCACCCCATAGGTGGTTTGATCCACAATTTGGACTACCTCGTGTGGGGTTGCAGTGAGACATGCTGGGCACCTACAAAAATCATAGGTCCCATTCCTTTGATTATATCAGCAGGGGCTTTATGCTTAATATCCTTCAACAGGCGAATGTAGCTGCATAAGAAGCCCTTTGAACTGGCAACAGAGGGCAACTTTTTGTCATGCGTGACTTCATTTCTTGCATACAAGCACGCCAAGCAACCAACAGAGTTGTGTCCACCATGTGCCTAGGAATTTGCAACATAACTGATTGGAACTAGTTGGAGGATGGGGTCTTGAGATCTTTATTCCGAGGTAGAGACCAAGCCTGCCTCATCTCCTTCCAAAGAGCAAAGGCATGTGGACAACTGTACAGGGCATGAGCCACATCTTCTTTCTCTGCATCACATATTTTGCATCGGCCTCTCACCGGAATGTGGTGTCTCTTTTTATTGTCCTCTGTTGCCAGAGCACCCGAGGCAGCCTTCCATGCAAAGATTTTAACTTTTGGGGGCACCCGAGGAGAAGCCCAAAATCTTCAAGAATATTGATCACCGTTCTGTGGACATCAACAAGGATTTGACCTATCGTGAAGTACCTACCCGTATCCTCGAGGAAGCTTATAGAACTACTCGAACCCGAAGCATCAAATTTCTGAAAGTTCAGTGGAGTAATCACACCGAAGATGAAGCCACTTGGGAACGAGAAGATTACCTTCAGAAAGAGTTTCCCAATCTTTTCAGTTCTTAACTAGTGAATCTCGGGGACGAGATTCTTTTTAAGGGGGGAAGATTGTAACAACTCAGAAATTGTAATCCACTTCTTATTAATTTAAATACCAAATTTTGGACCCAGATAAAACTTCTTATCTATTATTTCATGCATACATGTATTTTCTATTGTTTGTATTCTATGATTTCATGTGTGTTAATTGTGGTTGTGCATTGGTTAGTTAATTCTAACTTAACCAACAGATGCAATTGAGAATAATTATAAGAACCAAAGAAAGAAGAAACAAAGGAAAGAAAGAAAAAGAGAAGAATAAGATGATCTAGGAAATCTGTTTGACTACCCTACTTTGAGCCCTTGGATTAAGAAATCTGTAACCCGCCTCCATGTTTGGCCAGTTAGTTGAGCTTCACCAAGTCACATACTACCTCAACCAACAAGTATCTACCCAAAATTCAAATCAGAGCTTGACTCAATCATCTGCTAAACTTTGAATCTGAATCATATGACAACCACAAATTCAAAATAGCCCTGGAGCAAAACACCACCTCTTGACCTAACAAAAATTGTTTTAGAGTCCCTATCCAATATAATGACCAACCCAATTGGAAATTTTCAAAAATTCAAATTTTGATTTCATGCGGGCATTTCGTCGAACACGTTTTGGGCAGAAATCACACAAAATCGAAACAACTGTTTGCAACAGTGGTTGGCAGCCCTAGCCCTAGTCCCTGACCTCCAAGCAGTGCCCTGGACTCTCCTTTGTCGATCCCTTGTCTCCCCTGCCCAAACCACGGCCATGAGACATGGAAGGCATGGAGGAAGAACACACCGGACCCCTCCCAGGTCCCCCTCTGAACCAGACCGCCTCGACACCTCCCATCGCGCCAGGACACTCCTACAACACGCCGCAGCCCGCCGCCCACGCCAGAACCAAGCCTTGCCCCTCCCACGGCCGACACACATGGTGTACTGGCCGCCACTGGACATCGCCGGTGCTCCCTCTCCCGCCTATAAAAAGCCCCCTTTCTTCCCTGAAAAGAACCACACCATCCCCAGCACCTCCCGAGACAACGTCTCCCTCGCTCCCGTGCCCTACGTCGAGCTCGCCGACCTCGACCGCTCCGCAGAGCACCGCGCGTTCCCAGCAGTCCTGAACTTCCCCCGGTGCTGTGCCTGCTGGAGGTGGCGGAGGAGAACCCCCGCAGCCGCCCTGCACCCTCGCCGCCGCTCCCCGTCGCCGCCGGTGAGCTCCCCGTGCGCCGCCCTCCTCCCAGACCTCTCTCCAGTTCCGTCCCCGTAGCGCCCAGGAAGAAGCCCCGATACCCCTTCGCCCTTTAAGTGAACTGGCAGGCGGGCCCCGCCTGTCAGCTAACCCTTTTTTTTTCAGCGCCGCCCGGGATCCCTAGCTGGGCTGGCCCGACTTAGTTTCCTGGCCCGTTCAAACTCAGTCCGTCCATATTTTTTTTATGGAGGAACCCTTTTGTTATTTGTCAATTACTGCAAGTTTCAAATTCAAATTCCCGGAGATTCAGAGGTTCAAATTTAGCAAATAAGATGTCATTGGAAAGCTTGTAAAATGCCCTACACTGTAGAATTGGTTAGAATTCCATTTGAATTGGGAATAAAATGAGATATGAATAGTGTGACCATAGCTTTATTAACCCTAGAATATTTTTAGAAAATTGTTTAAGCCTCCTAAAATCCTAAAATTTAAATTGTGAACTCACCAATGACCCCCCCCCCTTACTGTTAGTCAACTTTAATCAACTCAAACCTTGTTAGTGTTATCAATTAGACCCTAACCCCAACTCTATTTAGTCACATAAAATGATAGATCCCTATCCTACACTTAGAATTAAGTTGCCCTCTTTCCAATTCACTTAGTAAATCCCTTCTCACTTGAACTAGTATTAGAACCCCTAAACCAATACCAAGGCTTAGAAAGTGAACAACATATGAAACTTAGTAGAAACTTTAACTTGCACACTTGATGAAAGCTTAGAAACAAAATTTACAATCCAACACCATAAAATGCAACATGAATACTATTGTTAGCATACGAAGATGTGTGCCTGGTGTGTTGCTAGCATTGTGTAGTGATTGTGTGATTTGTGTTTATTCGTTATTAGACGCTAGTGTTGCCGAGGAGGATATTGGAGGGGATTATTACCAAGAAGAAGAAGAATACCCCGGACACTTTGCCAACCAAGGCAAGCCATCTTTTGATTCATACTCCCACTACCTAGTTTTAATATTGCATTCTACTTGTTTTAAGTAAATTGCATGATTGAATTGCTAGAGTAGAATGATAGAAGTATATTGATATCTTGCTTAGCAAGAGCATCAAGTTGAGTTTATCCACCATATTTAGTAGTATCATAACTCAATGTAGTTGCTTAGTCGCTAATAATATTGAGGCCATCTATAAGGGGAACTCTATTTGAAAAGTGGTGACTTGAACTTGAAACCTGAATTGGAGATTGCTCCTACACCATGGCTTTATGAAAGAAAATCAATCTTGACTAAGAACTATGAAATGTATTTCTCAATGACAACGAGTGATGTACTATGGGAGCCAACCATACCGTACGACCACATTACCCCTATATGGGAAGGGGCTTAGTCCGTAGCTTGTTTACCTTAGTATGGGAGGCCTTGTAACAAATATTTATGGAAGGACACCGTGCGCGGTTACTTCTGAACCAGGTGGATTCCACTAACCCGGCACTCCGGGATGGCCAGAACTAGAGGCACCGGAGCGGGGATTCCGTACCCCGGGCTCTAGGGAAGGATCCTATACTAGGGTGAGCAAGTGAAAGAGTTTGTTTGATTATCTGAACCCCGCATACTTGTGTATGACGATCCGTGGATTTCTCCTGGTAGATGTATCGAATCTTGTGGGTAAAGTGTACCCCTCTGCAGAGGTTTTCAAACTATTCGAATAGCCGAGTCCGCGGTTATGGACAGTTGGCAAGCTGTACTTGACTTTTGTCAGGACTAAAAGTGACAATGGTGAACATGGTGAAGGACTTGACTTGACAATGATGTTGACACACTTGAAGTTCCTCTTTAGAATGAACTTAGAGAACTACACTCCCTTTTCTACCAATGAATATTCTTGGGAAATAAAACTAGCTTTTGCAAATAAACTTAGTGCTTAGTCCACTATACCAACTTGCATACCTACTTTATCATTTCATTTATAAGATGGTTTGCGAGTGCATCCAATGTACTCATGGCTGTGTCCCTGGCTATCAACTTGGCCAGACTATGGGGAAGAATACCAGGAGGAAGGGTATGAAGAAGAGTACCAGAACTAAGCTCGTCTCCATGAGTCGCCATTGCCTGTAGGGTGAAGGCATGGACCCGAAGACGTTATTTCCGCTGCTATATTGTGTTGTAATATGAATTTGGTCTCTATGACCATTGTATTTGAACCCTCGTATTGTAATGTCTATGGAACTGTGGTATCAACTACGTTATGTAAATCACAACACTGATTCTGGGATTGTGATGGATTACATAACGGGCACTTCGAATTTGCATCAAATTTGAGGTCGTCACAAGTTGGTATCAGAGCCTAGGCTGACCTTAGGAGACCTTAGTTAGAATGGGCGTTAAATGAAAACTTGATAAAAGCAAAGATCTAAGTAATGGTTGCAAAAATTGCTTAGTCTTTCCTCTCTATTTGCAAAGTTTTATACATACTTCAGTTTTTGCCTACTTAAAATTTTGCACACTTGAGTTGATCACTAACTTAAGCTAATCTAAAATTTTGTAGATGGCCCCGGTATTCGTTGAGCACTACCAGTTGGGCCATGGTGGCAGCCTTTGTTTCGAGCGTGACCTCACCACCCTGACCTTGTTCCTGGATCGTTTGTATCCGGAATTCAAGGGAGCCGTGCTCAATGAGCACCCGGATGGAGAGCTACGGTGGCTTATCAGGGCCAGTTGCCGTGGCAAGAAGGGGAATTTGGGTTCTCCAAGGATCAAGTTCGAGCTTGTGGAGAACACTTGGGCCGATGGTTTGGTCCGAGCGATGCAGGAGATGCACGCCCGCTTGTGCGGACTGCATGTTGAGGAGGTTCAGGGAGAGCACTTTAGGAACTTTGCTCGGCGTGATGCGGATGGACGTCCCGCAAACATGCCCGGGCAGAATGAGCCAAGTACCTACATCGATCACATGGACTTCTTGCTGTACTCCACTCAGCAGGAGGCCGATCGTGCCCGTACCAAGGCCAACCTTGAGCACTTCGCACTGGTGGAGGCGAGGAGCACGATCAGGATACTTGCGAAGGAGCGCAAGAGCCTTCGTCACCAGCGCGATGAGAAGGATCAGGACATTGAGGAGTTGAAGGCCAATGTGGCTGAGCTGACTGAGTACATTGAGAGTCTTGAGGATCACCTTGGTGAGGAGGAAGGCATTGATCTCCGCAAGGAGGATAATGCCCTCATTAGTGATGAGGATGACTTCATGGAGGACCTTGATGATCCGGAAGATGGTGGGCATAATGGATTCATTGTGAGTGATGAGGAGGAAGACCCCGAGGAGCCCGCTGTTTAGATCAGAGATCCACGTGTTATCTAGTTATGAGTTCACCTTGAGTCACTTCGTGTAGGTGTGAGTTGTATCCCCCTCTCTAGTAGACGAGTCACAATGGTTTGATGTAAACCATTTGTAATGTGTGAACTCGTATGTATGATATGTTTGATGAGTGTTGAATGAAATATGAATTTGGCTCTTAAGGCCTTAGTAAGACAAAATTGCATCATCCATGTTACCTTTAAATGTTAGCAAATTAGCTTTTCCCTCTTGTCTTACACACCTTATCTTCAGATGCCGCGAGCACCCCCACCCCCGAACCCGGAAATGGCCGAACTGCTAAGGTTGATCATGGAAGATCGGGAAGCAGCCCGAGCTGAGCGCCAAGCTAACTTGGCCACTCTTCAGCAATTAACCCAGATGGCAATGAACCACAACAATGGCAATGGCAATGGCAATGGGGAAGGAGAAAACAATGGCAATGGTGATCACCGATCCAAGTTAAGGAGTTTCCAGAACACCAATCCACCTATATTCACTAAGTCTGAAGAACCCTTAGATGCCGATGACTGGCTTCGCACTATGGAGAACAATTTGGCAGTCGCCGAAGTTGGTGAGAATGAAAAAGTCTTGTATACCACCCACTATCTTGCTGGAGCAGCGAGAGCTTGGTGGGATAACACCCGTGCAATGCAAGCCCCAGGGTATGTGATGCCTTGGGAGGAGTTCAAGAGCAAGTTTAGCAAGGCCCATGTTCCTTTGGGATTGGTTAAAAGGATGAGAGATGAGTTCAGAAATCTAGAGCAAGGTTCCCTATCTGTGGTGGATTACCGTGACAAGTTCCTTACCTTGTCTAGGTATGCCCCAGATGACACCAACACCACTGAGAAGAAGCAAGAAAGGTTTCTGGATGGACTTCATGATGAGATGCAATGTGTCTTGGTCAGTATCCACTTTGCCGACTTGGAGTCGCTGGTTGACTCTGCCATTCAGATGGAAGGCAAACTTAAGCAAGCTACCGAGAACCGCAAGCGCCGTATGATGTATCAAGGCAACTCGAGCAACTCGCAGAAGCCAAGGGGAAATGCACCGATGGGTTTCGCCCCTAGACCCATGAGGCCATCTGCACCTGCTCCACGTCCCAACTATCCCAACCGTCCGCCCGACAACAACTTCAACCGTGCACCTCCAAGACCTAGTGGCAACAACTTCAACACCAACACCCCAAGGCCAAATGGCGCCCCTGTGTTACCCAAGCCTGGTGACAAGTCTGGTGTTACCTGTTATGAGTGCGGACTAAAAGGGCACTACTCCAATGAGTGCCCCAAGAAGCTGAATGATGCATCCAAGACCATCGCTCCTGCTCAGCAACAGCGCCGTGTTGGAAATGGCAAGACTTATCCACCAAGGAACCAGCCTCACTCTCGAGGCCGTCTGAATCACATGAATGTTGAAGAAGCTCAGGAAGCAACCGACGTTGTGCTTGGTATGTTCCCTGTTAACTCAGTTCTTGCAAGAGTTCTGTTTGATTCTGGAGCTTCACACTCATTTGTTACCCAATTATTCGTTGATAAAAGTGGACTTCAACCCACACCCTTGAAAGACGTCATGTCTGTGCAAATTCCCGGGTCAGTAACCAAAGCCAGTTGTACCTGCTTGGCAGTGCCCATAGAAATTCATGGAATAGCTTTCTTAGCCAATTTGATAGTGTTGGGAACCAAGGGTTTGGAAGTAGTTCTTGGTATGAATTGGATGTCTTTCCATCAAGGAGTAATAGATTGTGCCAAGAAGACCATCACCATGAAGAGTAGAACTGGAATCATAGTCAAGCATGTATCCGTAAAACCACCCCAAACCACCCGATGTCATAAGAGTATCTCCGGGCCAACCATAAAGGAAGTTCCCATCGTCTGTGAATACCCGGATGTTTTTCCCGATGAGCTACCCGGAATGCCACCGGATCGGGATATCGAGTTTATCATTGAGCTCATCCCCGGAACTGGATCTATAGCCCAACGACCCTATCGTATGAACCCAGCTGAACTAGTAGAGTTGAAGAAGCAATTGGATGACCTTTTGAGTAAAGGATTGATTCAGCCAAGTTCTTCTGCTTGGAGATCACCCGTTCTGTTTGTGGATAAAAGTGCCGGTTCTAGCCGACTATGCACTGATTACCGCAAGCTAAACGATGTGACCATCAAGAACAAGTATCCTCTCCCAAAGATTGAAGATTTGTTTGACCAATTGACTGGAGCTAGAGTCTTCTCGAAGATAGATCTCAGAACTGGATACCACCAACTAAAGATCCGTGCATCGGATATCCCCAAAGCAGTCTTCACTACCCGATACGGATTGTATGAGTACACCGTAATGTCGTTTGGATTAACCAATGCCCCTGCTTATTTCATGAACCTCATGAATAAGGTTTTTATGGAGTTCTTGGATAAGTTTGTCGTTGTCTTCATTGATGACATTCTTATCTACTCCAAATCCGAAGAAGAGCATGCAACCCATTTGAGATTAATCTTAGAAACATTAAGAGAGCATCAGCTGTATGCCAAGTTCAGTAAATGTGAGTTCTGGTTGAAGGAAGTGGGATTCTTAGGCCATGTATTATCAGCCGGAGGAATATCAGTAGACCCAAAGAAGATCAAATCAGACATGGAATGGGAAGCCCCAACCACTCAGACCGAAGTTAGAGGTTTTCTCGGATTAGCGGGATATTACCGCAAATTTGTTGAGGGATTTTCAAGCATTGCCCGGCCAATGACCCAACTGTTGAAGAAAGACAAGAAGTTCGAATGGACCCCTAAGTGTGAAGAGAGTTTTCAAGAGCTCAAGAAGCGACTGGTGACCGCCCCCGTCCTAACCATGCCCGATATCACCAAAAACTTTGATGTCTATTGCGACGCTTCCAAACTTGGACTTGGTTGTGTATTGATGCAAGAAGGCAAGGTCATAGCTTACCTCTGTCGGCAGCTTCGACCTCATGAAGAAAATTATCTGACCCATGATCTGGAGTTAGCAGCCGTAGTTCTAGCTCTGAAGACCTGGAGGCACTATCTGATGGGCAACCGTTGTGAGATCTACACTGATCACAAGAGTTTGAAGTACATTTTCACCCAGAAGGAGTTGAACATGAGGCAAAGAAGATGGATAGAGTTGATCAAGGATTATGATCTAGAAATTCACTATCACCCCGGTAAGGCCAATGTGGTGGCCGATGCGTTGAGTAGGAAGCCATGCTCCTTAAATATGATGATCAAGGAAGAGCAACCTATGTTGCACCAAGAGTTTGAAAGATTTGGATTGAAACTAGTCAGTCAAGGATTCTTAGCCAACCTTGAGTTTCAACCCACCTTGATGAGCCAAATCAAAGAAGCCCAGAAGGGAAATGAGAGTATTGACGGAATCAAGCGCAGAATTGGTTCCGGCAAGGTGCCAGGATTTGAAGAAGATGATCAAGGAGTTCTTTGCTATAAAGGACGCATTTGTGTGCCTGCTGATTCAGAATTGAAGGAAGTGATTATGAAGGAAGCCCATGAGACACCTTACTCCATCCATCCCGGTGGAACTAAGATGTATCAAGATTTGAAGGAACAATTTTGGTGGCATGGAATGAAGCGTGAGATTGCATCGTTTATATCCAAGTGTGATATCTGCCAAAGAGTCAAGGCTGAACATCAACGTCCTGCTGGACTGCTGCAACCTTTGCAAGTTCCGGAATGGAAGTGGGAATCTGTTGGAATGGATTTCATCACTGGATTTCCAAGGTCTAGCCGTGGAAATGACTCTATCTGGGTCATCGTGGATAGACTGACCAAAGTAGCCCACTTTATTCCTGTCAAGACCACTTATAACTCGGGACAGCTAGCAGATCTGTATCTATCCAGGATTGTGAGTTTGCATGGAGTCCCTAAAACCATAGTTTCCGATCGAGGAACCCAATTCACCTCAAGATTTTGGAGAAGCTTACATCAAGCCTTGGGAACCAAATTAGCCTTTAGCACCGCTTACCACCCTCAGACTGATGGACAGACTGAAAGAGTGAATCAAATACTTGAAGATATGTTACGAGCCTGTGTTCTAGCCTATGGAGCTAAGTGGGAAGATTGTCTGCCCTTCGCGGAGTTTTCCTACAACAACAGCTATCAAGCCAGTTTGCAAATGGCCCCATTTGAAGCTTTGTATGGAAGAAAGTGTCGTACCCCTTTGAATTGGTCAGAAACCGGAGACAGTCAGATATTTGGGCCTGACATTCTGCAAGAAGCCGAGGAGAAAGTTCGCATGATTCGTGATTACCTCAAGGCAGCCCAGTCTAGTGCTACTCGTGTGATGGCGCCAGAAAAGACTGTGGCGTTTAGTTGACGTGGGAGCAGTATGTCCTTGTGCGTGGTGATTGACTAGCCCGTTGGGAACCCCAAGAGGAAGGTATGATGAGTGTAGCGGCTAGTTTTCCCTCAGTTAAGAAACCAAGGTTTAATGTCGATCTTGAAGAAGAGAGACGGTGACGACTGAAGGTGTTTGTGGAACCAGCACACACACAAACAAATACTTTGTCCCCAACTTGCGATGAGGTTGTCAATCTCACCGGTTTGCTTGAAACAAAGGTTATGAGTGTATCGAGTGGAAAACAGTAGTAATATGCGAGTAAAGTAAACAGTGCGGGAATAGTAAACAGGTGATTGCAATATGATTAAAATAGGACCGGGGTCCACAGTTCACTAGTGGTGTCTCTCCATAGATAAAATAACATGCTGGGTAAACAAATTACAGTTGGGCAATTGATAGAATAGAGATAACGTGATATGTCAAGAAGATCACTATGAGATTTACTCTGGGCATTACAACAAAATACATAGACCGCCATCCAACTGCATCTATGACTAATAATCCACTCCCGGGGATATCATCCGAACACCCTAGAAGTATTAAGTTGCGAACAACAGATAATTGCATTAAGCAAAGTGTGTAATGTAAACAAAGCATATGCCCTTGAGCATATGAATGTTGTTTTCTCCCTAGTAGCAACAGCACATCTACCACCTTAGAGGTTTCTGTCACTCCCCCAGGTGAAATAGAGACATGAACCCACTATCGAGCATAAATACCCCCTCTTGGAGTCACTAGCAACTACTCGGCCAAGATAGCTACTAACAACGGAGAGCATGCAAGATCATAAACAATATAGAGATAACAAAAGATATAATTCAGTACAGCAACTTAATCATAAACACCAATATTCATCGGATCCCAACAAACCAACATCATAGTATTACATAACGGTGATCTCAATCATGTAAGGCAGCTCATGAGATCTAAACATGAAGCACATGGTGGAGAAGACAACCATCTAGCTACTGCTATGGACCCATAGTCCAAGGTAGACTACTCACTCATCGCTCCGGAGGCAAGCATGGCGATGAAGAAGACCTCCGGTGGCGATTCCCCTCTCTGGCAGGGTGCCGGGAAGAGCTTCAGGACCCTCCCGATCTTCGGGTCGACGGCGGCGGCGGATCGCGATGTATTCTGGAAAACTGATCGGGTCCTTAGGTTTTTCTCGTCAGGGGGTATATATAGGCGAAAGGGCGATGTCAGAGGGGAGACCACGGCCCCTCACGTGGGCCCGGCGCAGCCAGGGGGTGGCCGCGCCGCCCCTGTGTGTGGGGGCCATGTGGCCCCCCTCCGTCAGGTCTTCGGATGTTTGGGAGCTTCCCCGTGAAATATGACTTCAGGAACTTGTTTCGTCCAATTCCGAGAATATTTCCTGTGTATCACTTCTGAAACACAAAAACAGCAGAAAACAGGAAACTGGCACTGTGGCACTTCGTTAATAGGTTAGTTCCGGAAAATGTATAAAAATGCCACTAAGTGTAACGAAACAATAGGCAAATGGTGTAAAAACAAGCATGGAGCATCAAAAATTATAGATACGTTTGAGACGTATCAAGCATCCCCAAGCTTAACTCCTGCTCGTCCTCGAGTAGGTAAGTGATAACAAAGAATAATTTTTGAGGTGACATGCACCTACACAATCTTGATCATATATGTAAGCATTGGTGAGCTGGGATCAATAGAACTTAAAACATGGGCATGAAAGATATAATCATGACAATAAGAATTTAGCAACCATGTTGTAAACATGTAAATGAACACAAACAAAAGATCATGATAATAAAACAATGAAAGTCAAACGTGTGTTCAAATCATAAGGAAAAACATACAAATGGTTTTCAGCTTGTCCTTCAAAGAGAGCAAAACATAAATGCATAGGACACCTCAAAGTTTAAGAGGGCGACTAGATACAAATAATTTAAGAACAAGTGAAACCAACAATATGAGTCAATCAATGAACCTTGGGACAATGCATATCACACTAAGAATGACAACTATGCTCTCTTAATGGTGCATAAAGAAAGAAGGTGGTGACTCAACATAAAAGTAAAAGAAAGGCCCTTCGCAGAGGGAAGCAGTGATTTAAACATGTGCTAGAGCTTTTCATTTGTAAAACAGAGATAAAACTTGATTTTGAGAGGTGGTTGTCTTTGTCAACGACTGGCAATGGGGTTCTTACTATCTTCCATACAAAAATAAAGCAAGTTTTTGAGAGAGAGATTGGCACTTCGTGCTCTTTTTATAAAACTTGGCACTCCTCCCCACCTTTTCCTTTCACATACCATGGCTAACCGATTCCATCGGGTGCCCACCAACATTCACATTCATTGGAGGAGTGCCTTTTTTCTTTCTTTTTTTCTTTTTTTTTCTTTTTGGAATAAGCAATATGGAAGATAGCAAATCCGACCACTACGTCCCCATGAGCTGAAAACAGTGTCACAAAACGAGAATTATTTTGAAGGTTTTTTGAAAGGTAGCACACGAAAATTTTACTTTGGAATGGCTTACAAATACCATGCATAGGAATTTATAGTGGACACAATGTCAAACTTGGCTTTTAGGAGTTGGATGCACGAGTAGAGCTCATACTCAGTACAAGGCGAGGGCTAGCAAAAGACTGGGAGCGACCAACTAAGAGAGCAGTAATGGCCATAATCATGCAAAGCGACAAAGCGACATTAAAAGAAGCATACGATGGCATCAAAAGTCAAAAACTAAATGATCATGAAGGCTAATGGTGACTTTGTAAGAGTCTAACATGTGTGAGCATGCGCCAAGTCAACCCAAATAAAGCATCAAGGAGAAAACCAAAATAATGCTTCCATACAATAAAAACAACGCATGATTTTTTCAAAGGCTCATTAAGCAATCTCAGTTATTTGAGACAAGTAATGCTACAGCAAAACCACTAAGCATACTATCAAAAAGACATCAAGCATGACATGAAAAAGCCTAAGCCGCAGTCTACACAAGCTCCTTCTTGTACCACTATTTTGCACAAAGCTTTTTCTCTTTTCCAACACCATTTGAAATTTTTATAAACACCTCTTTTGATGAAAACCAATAAAGATCAGAGGCAAAAATACACCTTGATGAAAAGATATGACAAGATCTGAATGCATATCAAGGCGAAAACGAAAACCAAAAGCAATAGCAGAAAAAGTAGAACGCTCGATTTTTAATAAGAGTGAAAACTAGAGCGTTCCTTGCAAATGAAAACGAGTACATCTCCTCCAAAGGGAAATTTGTTGGGGTCCAACCATTTATTGCAGCAAACAAACAAACTAAACAAACTAAGAAAACTAAAACAACTGACGCTCCAAGAAAAACACATAGTGCATGAAGCAATAAAAATATAGTGTCTTGAAAGGTGACCTGATTTTTGCCGATGAAGAAGGGGTGCCTCGGGGGCATCCCCAAGCTTTGACGCTTGTACTTCTTGGATATTTCTTGGGGTGATGCATGGGCATCCCCAAGCTTGAGCTTTTGTCCATTCTTCAACTCATCTCATCATTCTCCAATCCCTACACTTGAAAACTTCCTTCATACAAAACTAAACACAATTCTATTAGCAACATTAGTGTAAGCATAAAATATATTCAACCTCTTTTAGCTTTAGGTTTCAACCCAAAACCACCACATATAAAGTATATACTACTGTAGCAACTTCCACAAGAGTTCCATGATAAAAAAGAACTCAAAAGAAAGCGATAAAGTGGCAAAAACAAATATTGGCAGAAATCTGTCAAAACTGGACAGCTGATAATGGACGAATTTTTGAGGGATTTTCCGTTGCTCAAATCAAAAAGTGTTCAACTAAGAAAAGTTTGGATATAACCTGGGGCATATGCACAAGAAATCGCAGGTCCAAAAGATAAATAGAGAATTTTTACGAATTTTTACGGTGCAGCACCGAAAACAGTTTCAGGACAGCAATATCCCCAAATCTTTACCTCACTCAAATTAGAGGCTTCTCTTGGCACAAAAACGAAATAAACAAGATAAGGAGCGGTCATTACAGTAGTAATGACTTCCAAGAGTCAAATAAAAGAAAAATTACTGAAAAGTAAACAATGGGTTATCTCCCAAGAGTGCTTTTCTTTAACGCCTTTGAGCTAGGCGCAGAAAATTGCGAATCAAGTAATATCAAGTGATGAAGCATCAAGCTCATAATTTGCTCTAAGAATAGAGTCAAAAAGTAATTTCTTTCTTTTCCTAGGGAAGTGTTCCATACCTTTATTTAGTGGAAATTGATATTTGATAGTGCCTTCCCTCATATCAATGATGGCACCTACAGTTCGAAGAAAGGGTCTTCCCAAAATAATAGGACATGAAGCATGGCATTCAACGTCCATAACAAGAAAATCAACGGGAACAAGGTTATTGTTAACCACAATAAGAACATCATTAATCCTTCCCAAAGGTTTCTTCTTAGCAACATCAGCAATAGGAACATCAAAATAACACTTTTCAAGCGGTGGTAAATCAAGCATGTCATAAATCTTTCTAGGCATGATAGAAATACTAGCACCTAGATCACAAAAAGCATGGCAATCATAACCATTAACATGCATATCAATGATGGGTTCCCAACCATCTTCTAACTTCTTGGGAACAGAGGCTTTTTGCTTCAACTTTTCATCCCTAATCTTTATGAGAGCATTGGTAATATGCTTAGTAAAAGCAATATTTAAAGAACTAGCATTGGGAGTCAAAGCAAGATTTTGCAAGAACAAAATAACTTCAGATATATTGCAGCCATCAACATCAAAATCATTAAAAGAAATAGAGCTATCATCTCCCACACTCCGAAAAATTTCAGCACTCTTTTGAGAAAAAGTTTTGGCAGTTTTAAGCTTTTTAACACAAGGAGTGGGAGTTTTCTCTACACCAATCAAAGTAAGAGGATTGCTATCAGTAGGAGCAACATCATTAGAGGTAGTAATAGTACATACCTTCATCTCTCTAGCCATCTCATCTTCTCTTTCCCACCTGGCATGCAATTCCGCTAACAATCTAATATTTTTATCAATTCCAACTTGGGTAGCATTAGCGGCAGCAACAATATTGCTCACATTCACATCATTAGGAAACACTTTTAATTTCAGAAGTTCAACATCATGAGCAAGGCTATCAACTTTAGAAGCAAGAATATCAATTTTGCCTAACCTTTCCTCAACGGACTTATTAAAAGCAGTTTGCTTACCGATGAAGTCCTTGAGCATTACCTCAAGCTCGGAGGGCGCGTCCCTAGTGTTGTTGTAGGAATTAACATAAGAGTTACCATAACCATTACCATTGGTAGAAGGATATGGCCTATAATTGTTACTAGCAAAATTGTTCCTATAGGCATTGTTGTTAAAATTGTTATTTCTAATGAAATTCACATCAACTTGCTCTTCTTGGGCAACCAGAGAGGCCAAAGGAACATTATTAGGATCAACATGAGTCCTATCATTAGCAAGCATAGCCATAATGGTATCAATCTTATCACTTAAGGAAGAGGTTTCCTCAACAGAATTTACCTTCTTACCTTGTGGAGCTCTCTCGGTGTGCCATTCGGAATAATTTACCATCATGTTGTCGAGTAGCTTTGATGCGGCGCCCAAGGTGAGGGACATAAAAGTGCCTCCAGCAGCTGAATCAAGTAGGTTCCTTGAAGAAAAATTCAGTCCCACATAAAAAGTTTGGATAATCATCCAAGTAGTCAGTCCATGAGTGGGGCAATTCTTTACCATAGATTTCATTCTTTCCCAAGCTTGAGCAACATGTTCATTATCAAACTGAGTAAACTTCATAATATTGCTGCGCAAAGCTATAATCTTAGCAGGAGGATAGTATCTACCAATAAAAGCATCCTTACACTTAGCCCATGAATCAATACTATTCTTAGTCAAAGACAGCAACCAATCTTTAGCTTTTCCTCTCAAAGAAAAAGGAAACAACTTGAGCTTAATAATATCACTATCAACATCCTTATATTTCTGCATCTCACATAGCTCAACAAAATTGTTGAGATGAGCTGCAGCATCTTCAGTACTAGCACCAGAAAATTGCTCTTTCATAACAAGGTTCAATAAAGCAGGCTTAATCTCATAAAAAGTGGTAGCAGGAACAGTTGGTGCAATAGGAGTGCAGATAAAATCACTATTGTTCGTGCTAGCAAAGTCACACAACTTGGTATTTTCAGGAGTACCCATTTCAGCAAAACAAAAGTAAACAAGTAAAAACAACTACCAAGGATTCTAATTTTTTTGGGTTTTTGATATAAAAAGCAATGCAGGTAAAATAAAATAAAGTAAAGCAAAACAAATAACAAAGTAAAGAATGTGTGTGCGAAGAACTCCCCTCGCAGAAGTCTTCTCTCTTCCCCGGCAACGGCGCCAGAAAAGAAGCTGCTACTCGTGTGATGGCGCCAGAAAAGACTGTGGCGTTTAGTTGACGTGGGAGCAGTATGTCCTTGTGCATGGTGATTGACCAGCCCGTTGGGAACCCCAAGAGGAAGGTATGATGAGTGTAGCGGCTAGTTTTCCCTCAGTTAAGAAACCAAGGTTTAATGTCGATCTTGAAGAAGAGAGACGGTGACGACTGAAGGTGTTTGTGGAACCTGCACACACACAAACAAATACTTTGTCCCCAACTTGCGATGAGGTTGTCAATCTCACCGGTTTGCTTGAAACAAAGGTTATGAGTGTATCGAGTGGAAAACAGTAGTAATATGCGAGTAAAGTAAACAGTGCGGGAATAGTAAACAGGTGATTGCAATATGATTAAAATAGGACCGGGGTCCACAGTTCACTAGTGGTGTCTCTCCATAGATAAAATAACATGCTGGGTAAACAAATTACAGTTGGGCAATTGATAGAATAGAGATAACGTGATATGTCAAGAAGATCACTATGAGATTTACTCTGGGCATTACAACAAAATACATAGACCGCCATCCAACTGCATCTATGACTAATAATCCACTCCCGGGGATATCATCCGAACACCCTAGAAGTATTAAGTTGCGAACAACAGATAATTGCATTAAGCAAAGTGTGTAATGTAAACAAAGCATATGCCCTTGAGCATATGAATGTTGTTTTCTCCCTAGTAGCAACAGCACATCTACCACCTTAGAGGTTTCTGTCACTCCCCCAGGTGAAATAGAGACATGAACCCACTATCGAGCATAAATACCCCCTCTTGGAGTCACTAGCAACTACTCGGCCAAGATAGCTACTAACAACGGAGAGCATGCAAGATCATAAACAACATAGAGATAACAAAAGATATAATTCAGTACAGCAACTTAATCATAAACACCAATATTCATCGGATCCCAACAAACCAACATCATAGTATTACATAACGGTGATCTCAATCATGTAAGGCAGCTCATGAGATCTAAACATGAAGCACATGGTGGAGAAGACAACCATCTAGCTACTGCTATGGACCCATAGTCCAAGGTAGACTACTCACTCATCGCTCCGGAGGCAAGCATGGCGATGAAGAAGACCTCCGGTGGCGATTCCCCTCTCCGGCAGGGTGCCGGGAAGAGCTTCTAGACCCTCCCGATCTTCGGGTCGACGGCGGTGGCGGATCGCGATGTATTCTGGAAAAATGATCGGGTCCTTAGGTTTTTCTCGTCAGGGGGTATATATAGGCGAAAGGGCGATGTCAGAGGGGAGACCACGGCCCCTCACGTGGGCCCGGCGCGGCCAGGGGGGTGGCCGCGCCGCCCCTGTGTGTGGGGGCCACGTGGCCCCCCTCCGTCAGGTCTTCGGATGTTTGGGAGCTTCCCCGTGAAATATGACTTCAGGAACTTGTTTCGTCCAATTCCGAGAATATTTCCTGTGTATCACTTCTGAAACTCAAAAACAGCAGAAAACAGGAAACTGGCACTGTGGCACTTCGTTAATAGGTTAGTTCCGGAAAATGTATAAAAATGCCACTAAGTGTAACGAAACAATAGGCAAATGGTGTAAAAACAAGCATGGAGCATCAAAAATTATAGATACGTTTGAGACGTATCATCTAGACAAAAGAGTTATGCGGATAAGAGGCGTAGAGAACTGACCTTCCAGAGTGGAGATTTCGTGTATCTTAGAGTGTCACCTCTCAAGGGAATGCAGAGATTCCAAGTAAAAGGAAAGCTTGCACCAAGATATATTGAACCCTTCAAGATACTAGACCGCAGAGGAGAAGTGTCTTATCAGTTGGAAATGCCCCCTGAATTGTCTGAAGTGCACGATGTCTTTCACGTGTCTTTACTTCGAAAATGTCTTGAAGTTCCGGAGAAGCCCGAAATCTTCAAGAATATTGATCACCGTTCTGTGGACATCAACAAGGATTTGACCTATCGTGAAGTACCTACCCGTATCCTCGAGGAAGCTTATAGAACTACTCGAACCCGAAGCATCAAATTTCTGAAAGTTCAGTGGAGTAATCACACCGAAGATGAAGCCACTTGGGAACGAGAAGATTACCTTCAGAAAGAGTTTCCCAATCTTTTCAGTTCTTAACTAGTGAATCTCGGGGATGAGATTCTTTTTAAGGGGGGAAGATTGTAACAACTCAGAAATTGTAATCCACTTCTTATTAATTTAAATACCAAATTTTGGACCCAGATAAAACTTCTTATCTATTATTTCATGCATACATGTATTTTCTATTGTTTGTATTCTATGATTTCATGTGTGTTAATTGTGGTTGTGCATTGGTTAGTTAATTCTAACTTAACCAACAGATGCAATTGAGAATAATTATAAGAACCAAAGAAAGAAAAAACAAAGGAAAGAAAGAAAAAGAGAAGAATAAGATGATCTAGGAAATCTGTTTGACTACCCTACTTTGAGCCCTTGGATTAAGAAATCTGTAACCCGCCTCCATGTTTGGCCAGTTAGTTGAGCTTCACCAAGTCACATACTACCTCAACCAACAAGTATCTACCCAAAATTTAAATCAGAGCTTGACTCAATCATCTGCTAAACTTTGAATCTGAATCATATGACAACCACAAATTCAAAATAGCCCTGGAGCAAAACACCACCTCTTGACCTAACAAAAATTGTTTTAGAGTCCCTATCCAATATAATGACCAACCCAATTGGAAATTTTCAAAAATTCAAATTTTGATTTCATGCGGGCATTTCGTCGAACACGTTCTGGGCAGAAATCACACAAAATCGAAACAACTGTTTGCAACAGTGGTTGGCAGCCCTAGCCCTAGTCCCTGACCTCCAAGCAGTGCCCTGGACTCTCCTTTGTCGATCCCTTGTCTCCCCTGCCCAAACCACGGCCATGAGACATGGAAGGCATGGAGGAAGAACACACCGGACCCCTCCCAGGTCCCCCTCTGAACCAGACCGCCTCGACACCTCCCATCGCGCCAGGACACTCCTACAACACGCCGCAGCCCGCCGCCCACGCCAGAACCAAGCCTTGCCCCTCCCACGGCCGACACACACGGTGTACTGGCCGGCACTGGACATCGCCGGTGCTCCCTCTCCCGCCTATAAAAAGCCCCCTTTCTTCCCTGAAAAGAACAACACCATCCCCAGCACCTCCCTAGGCAACGTCTCCCTCGCTCCCGTGCCCTACGTCGAGCTCGCCGACCTCGACCGCTCCGCAGAGCACCGCGCGTTCCCAGCAGTCCTGAACTTCCCCCGGTGCTGTGCCTGCTGGAGGTGGCGGAGGAGAACCCCCGCAGCCGCCCTGCACCCTCGCCGCCGCTCCCCGTCGCCGCCGGTGAGCTCCCCGTGCGCCGCCCTCCTCCCAGACCTCTCTCCAGTTCCGTCCCCGTAGCGCCCAGGAAGAAGCCCCGATACCCCTTCGCCCTTTAAGTGAACTGGCAGGCGGGCCCCGCCTGTCAGCTAACCTTTTTTTTTCAGCGCCGCCCGGGATCCCTAGCTGGGCTGGCCCGACTTAGTTTCCTGGCCCGTTCAAACTCAGTCCGTCCATATTTTTTTTATGGATGAACCCTTTTGTTATTTGTCAATTACTGCAAGTTTCAAATTCAAATTCCCGGAGATTCAGAGGTTCAAATTTAGCAAATAAGATGTCGTTGGAAAGCTTGTAAAATGCCCTACACTGTAGAATTGGTTACAATTCCATTTGAATTAGGAATAAAATGAGATATGAATAGTGTGACCATAGCTTTATTAACCCTAGAATATTTCTAGAAAATTGTTTAAGCCTCCTAAAATCCTGAAATTTAAATTGTGAACTCACCAATGACCCCCCCTTACTGTTAGTCAACTTTAATCAACTCAAACCTTGTTAGTGTTATCAATTAGACCCTAACCCCAACTCTATTTAGTCACATAAAATGATAGATTCCTATCCTACACTTAGAATTAAGTTGCCCTCTTTACCAATTCACTTAGTAAATCCCTTCTCACTTGAACTAGTATTAGAACCCCTAAACCAATACCAAGGCTTAGAAAGTGAACAACATATGACACTTAGTAGAAACTTTAACTTGCACACTTGATGAAAGCTTAGAAACAAAATTTACAATCCAACACCATAAAATGCAACATGAATACTATTGTTAGCATACGAAGATGTGTGCCTGGTGTGTTGCTAGCATTGTGTAGTGATTGTGTGATTTGTGTTTATTCGTTATTAGACGCTAGTGTTGCCGAGGAGGATATTGGAGGGGATTATTACCAAGAAGAAGAAGAATACCCCGGACACTTTGCCAACCAAGGCAAGCCATCTTTTGATTCATACTCCCACTACCTAGTTTTAATATTGCATTCTACTTGTTTTAAGTAAATTGCATGATTGAATTGCTAGAGTAGAATGATAGAAGTATATTGATATCTTGCTTAGCAAGAGCATCAAGTTGAGTTTATCCACCATATTTAGTAGTATCATAACTCAATGTAGTTGCTTAGTCGCTAATAATATTGAGGCCATCTATAAGGGGAACTCTATTTGAAAAGTGGTGACTTGAACTTGAAACCTGAATTGGAGATTGCTCCTACACCATGGCTTTATGAAAGAAAATCAATCTTGACTAAGAACTATGAAATGTATTTCTCAATGACAACGAGTGATGTACTATGGGAGCCAACCATACCGTACGACCACATTACCCCTATATGGGAAGGGGCTTAGTCCGTAGCTTGTTTACCTTAGTATGGGAGGCCTTGTAACAAATATTTATGGAAGGACACCGTGCGCGGTTACTTCTGAACCAGGTGGATTCCACTAACCCGGCACTCCGGGATGGCCAGAACTAGAGGCACCGGAGCGGGGATTCCGTACCCCGGGCTCTAGGGAAGGATCATATACTAGGGTGAGCAAGTGAAAGAGTTTGTTTGATTATCTGAACCCCGCATACTTGTGTATGACGATCCGTGGATTTCTCCCGACAGATGTATCGAATCTTGTGGGTAAAGTGTACCCCTCTACAGAGGTTTTCAAACTATTCGAATAGCCGAGTCCGCGGTTATGGACAGTTGGCAAGCTGTACTTGACTTTTGTCAGGACTAAAAGTGACAATGGTGAACATGGTGAAGGACTTGACTTGACAATGATGTTGACACACTTGAAGTTCCTCTTTAGAATGAACTTAGAGAACTACACTCCCTTTTCTACCAATGAATATTCTTGGGAAATAAAACTAGCTTTTGCAAATAAACTTAGTGCTTAGTCCACTATACCAACTTGCATACCTACTTTATCATTTCATTTATAAGATGGTTTGCGAGTGCATCCAATGTACTCATGGCTGTGTCCCTGGCTATCAACTTGGCCAGACTATGGGGAAGAATACCAGGAGGAAGGGTATGAAGAAGAGTACCAGAACTAAGCTCGTCTCCATGAGTCGCCATTGCCTGTAGGGTGAAGGCATGGACCCGAAGACGTTATTTCCGCTGCTATATTGTGTTGTAATATGAATTTGGTCTCTATGACCATTGTATTTGAACCCTCGTATTGTAATGTCTATGGAACTGTGGTATCAACTACGTTATGTAAATCACAACACTGATTCTGGGATTTTGATGGATTACATAACGGGCACTTCGAATTTGCATCAAATTTGAGGTCGTCACAAAGATGGGTTCCCAGTGAAAACCGTATCAAACAACTGACCATTAGGGTAGTACCGCGCTTTTAGAACTCGGGCACAAAGGCTATCCGGGAATGCCAACAACCCCCAAGCTTGGCGAGCGAGAAGGGCCTGATTAAATAACCTCATATCACGGAACCTGAGACCGCCTTGATATTTAGAACGGTTCAACTTTGCCCAGCTTACCCAATGAGTTCTTCTTTTACCTTGATCCACACCCCACCAATAGTCTCTCACCAGTCTAGTGAGCTCATCACATAGTGAAACTGGCAATTTAAATACCCCCATAACAAAAGTCGGAATAGCTTGCACTACCGCTTTAATTAACACTTCTCTCGCACTTTGCGCCATAAGACCGTCACTCCATTCTATCAGATGTTTACTCAATCTTGATTGTAGATTATCAAACTTACCCCTATGCATCCGGCCATCAGGGGTAGGATGACCCAAATACTTGGGTTCGAAGTCAATCTCTCCACTTGCAAAGTAGACCGAATTGTGGCTTGCATTTGCTGTGGACATGATGCACTGAACAAGATGGAGCACTTTGATGGATTAACCAGCTGACCAGTACATGCCGCATAGGTATCCAAGGTACTGCTAGCACTACTATGAAGCTAATAACAAGTTTATTCGGAATCTTAAAAAATGATCTATCATTCTCGCCGTTGCATGAGTGGTTGACCCACCAAATTCAAGAGAAACATCAAACATGTATGCCTAGACAATCCAGAGAAACCATGTACGTTGGGAAGTGTATAACGAGCGGATCCATCCATCATTTAGATTAATTCTGTCGTTTTCGATCTTCAGATTAACATGTGCTAGCACTTTTTTTTTCTTCGAAAATGGGCTTTATTACTTAAAAGTTAAGTATTACACCCGGCTTCTGCATAGCGAAGATGCACACAGCCGACTCAAACAAGGTTCAAACAGTTCTAAAAAAGAAATAAGTAGGGGAATTACATATCAGAATGAGAAATTATAAAACGCCTAAGCTGGTGGAGGGCCAATCCGCAGATTATGCTGCCATCCATGAAGCGACAAAAAGGTCCCTCGCCGTATCATCCAGACGCGTGCACACCTCCGAAAAGAGGTCGTGGTCCTCCGAGCGGTGTAGCTGTGACCATAGTCGGAGAGTGCCCGTACATCTATAGATAACCTGCAAGAGAGAAGATGATTTATTATCAAAGACTTTATCATTTCTACATAGCCATAGCGACCAAATTAGTGCCATCGCTCCCACCCTAAGAAGAATTCTGTACTTGCTATCGATACCATGTACCCAATTCCCAAAGACATTGGTAATACTAGTTGGTGGATACAAGCCTGAAGCTGCTTGGATGACTGACCATATAGAACGTGCAAAGTTGCATTGAAAAAACAAATGTTTTATTGTCTCATCATGAGAACAGAAAACACATGTTTTACTTCCATGCCAATTCCGCTTAATAAGATTATCTTCGGTAAGAATAACCCCTCGGCGAAGATACCATGCAAATATTTTATTTTTAAGTGGGATCTTCATCTTCCAGATTTTCTTACTATCTAAAACTGGTAAGTTGAAATGAGCGCATTGTACATGTGCTAGCACTACTATGAAGCTAATCTTGGACGCTAAGGCATGCCCAGCCAATTGACATGCTGATGTATGTCTTGTCCGATTTTAGACACACGCACGATCGACGTGAACTGTAAAGACCATTCCTAGGCCAGTGCCACTGCCTAGTGCGCGGTCAGTCGAAAAGAAGCAAAGCAAAGCAAAGCGCGGCGCGGTTGCTGACTTTGGGCACCGTCTCGATCGATCATCATCCGGTCATTATACTAGGCAACACACCATACCTGTCGGCCTACTACTTGCATATATACTACCGGTAGCGCTAATCTTTTGATCATAATAATTTCACGGATTGCTCAAATTTCATGTCCTTTTTTCCTTTTTTTTTGTGCTCAAATTTCATGTCCTTTTTTCCTTTCGTAGCTAGTGGATCTACGTGGGATCTGAGAAAGCAAATCCACCGTGCACCCACCCACGAAAGATCGCGGTAGCCGCAGCCAAGCACACACAGTACCTATAAGTAAGGCCATTGATAACGATCGAGAGCTAGCAGGACGCAGCTTGATTAGAGCCTGCAGGAGCCATGGCGGCGGTGAGCAGGAGCCACAAGATCACGGCGTGCGCGGCGCTGATGGCGCTGATCTGCGGCGTCGCCGTCATCGCGGCGGGGGTCTGGTTCGCGGCGGCGGCGCAGGGGGAGGAGTGCGCGCGGGTGGCGCACTGGCACGTGGCCATCGTGGGCGGGTTCATCTTCCTGGTGGCGCTGGCGGGCTTCGTCGGCGGCTACTGGAACCAGCGCGCCCTCCTCGGCTTCTACCTCTTCGCCATGGCGGTGCTCATCGTCGCTCTCGCCGTGTTCGTCATCTTCGGCTACGTCGTCACCCGCGGCTCCGGGGCATACCCGCTGATCGGCCGCGCCTACCACGAGTACCGCCTGGAAGGATTCTCCATGTGGCTCCGCGGCTACGTCTCCAACGACCCCGCGCGGTGGGACGGGATCATGTCCTGCCTCGCCGACTCCGATACCTGCAGGAAGCTCGCGCGCCAGGGCAGGTTCGCCACCGCCGACCAGTTCTACCAGACCAACCTGACGCCGCTCCAGGTATATGTATATCCATGCACATCTCTAGGGACTATAGTTCCATCCGGACTATTTAATTTGGTTGTGTTGCTTGATGGATGTTGTATGCATGTTGACACTGCCATGGATGCTGGTGCAGTCCGGCTGCTGCAAGCCGCCGTCGGAGTGCGGGTTCGGCTACGTTGGCCCGACGGTGTGGACGAACCCGACAAGTGCCCCCGACCAGGACTGCGGGCTGTGGAGCAACAACCCTGCGCAGCTCTGCTACGAGTGCGAGTCGTGCCGCGCGGGCCTCCTGGCGACGCTGCGTAACGAGTGGCACAAGGCCGGCGTCGTCCTCATCGTCGCCATTATCGTGCTCATCTTCGTCTACGGGGTCAGCTGGCGAGCCTACAGGACCGGATCCCTCTGGAGTCGCCGCAAGTGCTGAGGCACCTATCGCGAGAGCGTACCACCATTGTCAATTTGCTATGTAATATGTTTGTTTTTGTATTTTTGTAAGTTTGGTGGATAATAGAGCTTCCTGGGGATGAACTAGCTGACCATGCACGTTTTGTGTTGATTCTCGGTGAGTGACATGTCCATTGTTGGTGTTGTTGTGGGTGTTGTGATTTGCCGTAGATGTGCACTTCAGATTTATGACTCGGTTTCTTGCTAATAAGAAGCTTTAAATTTGAGAACTTTTGACTTTGAGTTCCAGATTTCGATGAGGTTGTCCATGGTGCTTGGAACGAGCAATGCGATCACGTGGAACCATGCCAAATCATTTAC
The DNA here is from genome assembly GCA_007115705.1 of Dactylis glomerata. Lineage (NCBI taxonomy): Eukaryota > Viridiplantae > Streptophyta > Magnoliopsida > Poales > Poaceae > Dactylis > Dactylis glomerata. The sequence continues at coordinate 1,135,397 of QXEO01001278.1, read as the reverse complement.
GGATGATAATCTACTTACGGATGAGTCTCAAACGGATGACATATCCCAAGTTCCACTGAGGAGAATAATCTACTTATGGCTGAGTACTCGGAAGGGGAAGTAAGAAAGGCTATTTTCCAAATGGAGCACAATAAAGCACTAGGTCCCAATAGTTTTCCAGCTGAGTTTTATCAAACCTTTTGGGATATTATCAAAGGTGACCTTCTGGATTTATTTGGCTGTCTTCATGTTGGACAATTAGAATTGTTTCGTCTTAATTTTGGTGAGATAATTTTGCTACCTAAGGTTAATGAGGCAGAACGGATTCAACAATATAGACCCATCTGCCTTCTTAACGTTAGTTTCAAAAATTTCACGATAGTGGCCACCATAAGACTTAACACGGTGGCAGATATTGTAGTTCGCCCATTCCAAACCGCTTTTATGCAAGGTAGAAACATCCTTGATGGAGTTGTAACCTTACATGAAACAGTGCATGAACTACACTCTAAGAAATTAAATGGGGTAATTCTAAAGTTAGATTTCGAAAAAGCTTATGATAAGGTTAAATGGTCTTTTCTGCATCAAACACTCAGAATGAATGGTTTTTCAGATGAGTGGCGTGCGTTGATTAATTCCTTCGTGTCTGGAGGCAGTGTTGCTATTCAAAGTCAATGACGATATTGGTAGATTCTTCAAGACATTGAAAGACCTTAGACAGGGCGATCCTCTATCACCTATGTTATTTAATATAGTGGCTGATATGCTTGCAATTATGATCGAACGCACAAAAAATAATGGTCTAATTGAGGGTATTCCCCATCTAGTGGATGGAGGGCTTTCAATAATTCAATATGTCGATGACACAATTATATTTATGGAACATGATTTGGATAAAGCACAAAACCTGAAGTTAATTCTATCAGCGTTCGAGCAATTATCTAGACTCAAGATTAATTTCCATAAAAGTGAGTTGTTTTGCTTTGGTGAAGCTCTCAATGAGGTCAATGCCTATGCTTATTTGTTTGGCTGTGGGCAAGGCCAGTTTCCTATGAGGTATTTGGGAATTCTGATTCATTATCGGAGACTCACACTCGCCGAATGGAAAATTGTTGAAGAGAGGCTTAAAAAACATCTTTCTAGTTGGAAGGGCAAGTTGCTGTCCCTAGGAGGGAGATTAGTACTAATTAATTTGGTTTTATCGAATATGGTACTTCATATGATCTCCTTTTTTCTTTTGCCTAAAGGAATCCTTCGAAAACTGGATTATTACCGGTCTAGATTCTTTTGGCAAGGGGATAGCGAGAAAAAGAAATATCGATTGGCTAAATGGAGTGTTGTTTATTGTCCCAAAGACCAAGGAGGACTCGGTATTCATGACCTATCGGTCAAGAACACTGCTTTGCTTGGTAAATGGTTATTTAAACTTCTAACCGAAGAAGGGACTTGGCAAAACATTCTAAAAAGGAAATATATTGGCTCAAAGGCGTTATCCCAGGTTCTTTGGAAGCCAGGGGATTCGCATTTTTGGGCTGGCCAAATGGCAACGAAGAAACACTTCTTCGGCCTCGGGACTTTTTCTATTAAGGATGGATCGGAAATAAGGTTCTGGGAGGATAAGTGGCTTGGTACCACATCTCTTTGGGAACAGGACCGGCATTTTACAACATTGTGCGGCATAAAGGCGATACCATCGCTAAGATTTTGGAGACTTCTCCTCCGAATGTGTCGTTCAGAAGAGATTTGTCTGGTCAGCGGCTTATTTCTTGGAATGCCTTACTACTAAGGTTGGCAAATATCCAATTACAACCCGGTCATGACGTATTTCGTTGGAACCTACACGAGAATGGTAAATTTTTGGTAGCATCAATGTACATTGCACTAATTCCACCTGAATTGCCAATCGATAAGAATTCTAATAATAGGCTTTGGAAACTGAAACTCCCATTACGTATAAAGGTATTCGGATGGTACCTACGTAAAGGAGTAATTTTAACCAAAGACAATCTTGCAAAACGGAACTGGAATGGAAGTAGAACATGTGTTTTCTGTCATCAAGATGAAACAATTAAACACCTATTCTTCCAATGTCATTTCGCAAGGTCTATATGGTCAGTCATCCAAATAGCTTCGACCTTATTTCTGCCACGCAGTATTGCCAACATCTTTGGGAATTGGCTAAACGGAATAGATAACAGGTTTAAAAAGCATATTAGGGTGGGAGCGATTGCCTTTATTTGATCGCTATGGCTATGTAGAAATGATAAAGTGTTTAACGATAAAACTTCTTCCATTTTGCAGGTTATATACCAGGGTATCAGTACTCTCCGTTTATGGTCCTGTCTTCAGCGGGTGGAGGATCGAGACCTCTTTATGGAGGTTTGAGCACGTTTGGAGGCTACGTCGAGGGATACTTTTTCCCAACATGGATGATCGCATAGCCTTCGTATTGCTTCGGCATGATTACAATTGCTCATGATGATATGTAATTTTGCCTTTTTAGTTTTGTCAGATCTGGATCTTGGCTGTGTGCATCTCAGTTATGCAGAGGCCGGGTGTATGCTTAAAACTCTTTACGTAATAAAGCGCTCTTTATCGAAAAAATGCCAAATCTTTTTTCACAAATTGCAACCGGCTGGCAAGCACTTGTCTCTATGTGGAGTTGGGCCAGTTCTCCAATCCAAACATTCTCATACACCCCTCTCTCCTTGTCATCCTCCAACTTAACATTGTGTAAGAGCTAAGAAATCTCTCCACCTATGTATTGACCTTAGATCATGTCAAAATCGTAATTTATTGGTTTGATGGTGCTTGAGAGGGCAAGAAAAAAGCAATGCTTTTGGATCTCCAATCTTAAAGAAGGGGACACTAACACCAAGTTCTTCATATGCGAGTGAATGCACGATTGCGGAAAATCACACTCACCACCTAAAGCACAACAACGATTGAATAGTAGACCATCAACAAAAGGAGTGAATCGTCCATGATAATCCCGAGTCGACTATGGGATGAGGCGCAACTCGAACTCAAGACTTCAATGGGGAGAATCTAAATTTTGAGGATCCGGACTTAAATGCCCTTGGAACCCCCTTCACTAGAAAGTTGAAATGCCATCAATCAAATGCATGGTGGCAAGGCTCCCGACCCCGATGACTTCACGGGAACCTTCTACAAGATATGCTGGGATACGATTAAGCCGGTCATCATGAATTCCATCAAGATTTTTATAAATCTTTGAGTTTCTAATTTCCATTGACTCAACTCCTCGAATATATCTCTTTTGCCAATGAAGGATGGTGCAGAGGATGTATGCGATATCACACCCATTAGCCTCATTCCTTGCATTATGAAGATTGCTGCCAAAATGCTCTCCCTTCATACAAAGAAGATATCCAAAACCTTTCCTCCTTCCTCGATGGCTTTGGGGAGGTGACCTCCCTATGCATCAGTTTCAAAAAAAGAGCTCTCTTGTTGCAATTGATTGCAGCCGCATTGCGTTTGTACTGATTGTAGCAGACCTATGCGATCAATTGTGTTGGTAGGCTTTGGGCCTTGATCGCACCTTCGGCCTCCACTAGCACTTACCAGACAATTAGAGTTTGTTCTCGACCATTGGACGGCGGCAATGATATTTCAGAGTCGGTTTTTCCAACCAACTCGGAATATAATCCCTCCGGGCGATTTTTGTGCTAAACCGTATCAAAAAGTGTGAACTTTGGAGCCAGGCATAACACCCTCCGATCAAAAATAAGTGTCAATAATTTAGTACAAACTTTTTATAAAATTACTATAAAATTATCGACAGTTATTTTCGATTGGAGGGAGTACTTTTTTATGTGTTCTAAATTTCAGTGTCCCAAATTCGTTTCATCCGCACCACAGTACAACATTTTGGCAAGCTAAAATAACAAGTGAAAACAATTTGGATTATGGGGCGGAGAGAACAATTCCGTATACAGTATAAATCATGTCGACGCGAACAATTTTTTTAACTGTGGCAAAAGCTTTGCCTCATCCCTTAATTAAGAAGAAAATTGCCCAGTTTTATTGGAAAATCGGGCAAAAACTGTCATGATAGCTGAGCGGCACACAAAGGAAAGCCCACACACACCTCTCCAAAGAGAGTCTTGTCAAGACAGCATAAGCGTCATTGTCATCACTCCGCTCCTAGGAGGCATCACCTCCAACCTATAAACTCAGAGCAAACGACACCGACTTCACCATAGACGATCGTCGAACTAACCCACACCAAAGAAGCCACGCGGAGCCACATGAAGATTTGCGCCAGAACTCAACCATCCACGACAAGACAGCGCAACTATGACTCTGAAGAAGAACTAAGAAGGAGAACCAGGCAAGGATGGTATCGTGGAAGATCACCGAACATACCACTTGTCGCCAGTCATCGTACACCGCCGGGAACCTGCCACCGCAGCTTCGACTTCACAGCAAAGAGCAAGCCGAGGCAAACCCGCGAACACGTCGGAGAAGAGCCAACTAACACCACTAGAACCACGTCTCCGTAATCGCTCGACACCACCATTGTTGCCACAGAAGCCTCAACGCAAATACCTAGCCTTCCACTGATCCTGCTTGCCGATGTCCATCTCCAAAGACCAAGCCCCCAAGACGGAATACGACACCAAGGTGCCGCCATTGTCCGATCACAAGGATCAAAGGTTCCCCCGAAGCTGCACCATCGACCAAATCTGTATGAAAGGGGTGCGACAACAATGCAATGATGCATCCAGGAAGGTAAACGACGACCGCAGCTGCCGCCATCATTGGTCCGGCATAGAACCAAGATGAGGTCTCACCCAATCTTCCAGCACACCCTCAACCAAATCGGCGTCGGTGCCGACTGATACGTCTCCAACGTATCCATAATTTTTGATGCTCCATGCTTGTTTTTACACCATTTGTTCAGTATTTCGTTACACTTCGTGGCATTTTTATGCATTTTCCGGAACTAACCTATTAACGAGATGCCACAGTGCCAGTTCCCTGTTTTCTGCTGTTTTTGTGTTTCAGAAAAGTTACACAGGAAATATTCTCGGAATTGGACGAAACAAAAGCCAGAAGTCCAGATATTCACAGGAGCTTCCAGAACACCGAAGGAGAGACGGAGGGGGGGCCACAGGGCGCCCACACCACAAGGCGGCGTGGCCTAGGGCTGGCCCGTGCCCCCTGGTGGTGAGGCCACCCTGGCCCACCTCTGACGACGCCCCTTCGCCTATAAAGACCCCCCGATAGGAAAAACCTAAAGACCCGATCACTTTTCCAGAATACATCGCGATCCGCCACTGCTGTCGACCCAAAGATCGAGAGGGTCCAGAAGCTTTTCCCGGCACCCTGCCAGAGAGGGGAATCGCCACCGGAGGTCTTCTTCATCGCCATGCTTGCCTCCGGCGCGATGAGTGAGTAGTCTACCTTGGACTATGGGTCCATAGCAGTAGCTAGTTGGTTGTCTTCTCTACCATGTGCTTCATGTTTAGATCTCGTGAGCTGCCTTACATGATCGAGACTACCTTTATGTAATTCTACATGTTGTGTTTGTTGGGATCCAATGAATATTGGTGTTATGATTGAGTTGATGTACTAGATTTTATCTTATGTTAGCTCTATGTTGTTTATGATCTTGCATGCTCTCTGTTGTTAGTAGCTATCTTGGCCGAGTAGTTGCTAGTGACTCCAAGAGGGGGTATTTATGCTCGATAGTGGGTTCATGCCTCTATTTAATCTGGGGGAGTGATAGAAACCTCTAAGGTTGTAGATGTGCTGTTGCTACTAGGGGGAAAACAACATTTATATGCTCGAGGGCATATGCTTTGTTTACATTACACACATTGCTTAATGCAGTTATCTGTTGTTCGCAACTTAATACTTATGGAGTTCTCGGATTGATTCGCCACAAGTGGATTATTAGTCATAGATGCAGTTGGATGGCGGTCTATGTATCTTGTTGTAATGCCCAGAGTAAATCTCATAGTGATCCTCTTGACATATCACGTTGTCTTTATTCTATCAATTGCCAAACTATAATTTGTTTACCCAGCATGTGTTATTTTATCTTATGGAGAGACACCACTAGTGAACTGTGGACCCCGGTCCTATTTCCTTTATATTGCTATCACCTGTTTACTTTACTCGTATACTATTACTATTTTCCACTCGATACGCTCATTCCTTTGTTTACAGCAAACCGGTGAGATTGACAAGCTCATCGTAAGTTGGGAGCAAAGTATTTGGTTGTATTGTTTGCAGGTTCCACGTTGCTACTAGTTGAAGACGCGCTAACTCGTTTTATCGTAAACGGCGCCCTTGTTGGAGTGTCACGCAACTAGTCGGCATCACCTTCAGTCGTTTGGCTTCTTCCCCTTCGGATCGATAAACCTTGGTTTCTTACCGAGGGAAAACCTTGCTGCTATATTCATCATACCTTCCTCTTGGGGTTCCCAACTGGACGGTGCTTTACATTATCAACACCATGCCGCATCAAGCTCTTTTCTGGCGCCGTTGCCGGGGAGGAAAAAGAAGACTTCTGCAAGGGGAGTTTCGCACACACATCCTTTACTTTGTTTTAAGTTTTGCTTTACTTTATTTTTACTTGCATTGTTTTATCAAAAACACAAAAAAAATAGTATCCTTGATAGTTGTTTTTACTTGTCTGCTTTTAGTTTTGCTAGAATGGCTACTCCTGAAAACACCAAGTTGTGTGACTTTACTAGCACGAATAATAGTGATTTTATCTGCACTCCTGTTGCGCCTCCTGCTCCTGCTGCAAATTTTTATGAGATTAAGCCTGCTTTATCGAACCTTGTTATGAAAGAGCAATTTTCTGGTGCTAGTACTAATGATGCTGCAGCTCATATCAACAGTTTTGTTGAGCTATGTGAGATGCAGAAATATGAGAATGTTGATGGTGATATTATTAAGCTTAAGTTGTTTCCTTTTTCTTTGAGAGGAAAAGCTAAGGATTGGTTGCTTTCTTTGCCTAAAAATAGTATTGATTCATGGGCTAACTGTAAGGATGCTTTTATTGGTAGATACTATCATCCTGCTAAGATTATAGCTTTGCGTAGCAATATTATGAAGTTTAGTCAGTTTGATAATGAACATGTTGCTCAAGCTTGGGAAAGAATGAAATCTATGATCAAGAATTGTCCCACTCATGGACTGACTACTTGTATGATTGTCCAAACTTTTTATGCAGGACTGAATTTTTCTTCAAGGAACCTATTGGATTCAGCTGCTGGAGGCACTTTTATGTCCCTTACCTTGGGCACCGCAACAAAGCTTCTCGACAATATGATGGTAAATTACTCTGAATGGTACACCGAGAGAGCTCCACAAGGTAAGAAGGTAAATTCTGTTGAGGAAACCTCTTCCTTGAGTGATAAGATCGATGCTATTATGCTTATGCTTTCAAATGATAGAACTCATGTTGATCCTAATAATGTTCCTTTAGCCTCTTTGGTTGCCCAAGAAGAGCATGTTGATGTAAACTTCATTAGAAATAATAATTTTAACAACAATGCTTATAGGAACAATTTTGCTAGTAACAATTATAGGCCGTATCCTTCTACCAATGGTAATGGTTATGGTAACTCTTATGGTAATTCCTCCAACAACACTAGGGCCGCGCCCTCCGAGCTTGAGGTCATGCTCAAGGACTTCATCGGTAAGCAAAATGCTTTTAACAGGTCTATTGAGGAAAAGTTAGGCAAAATTGATATTCTTGCTTCTAAAGTTGATAGCCTTGCTCATGATGTTGAACTTCTGAAATTAAAAGTGTTGCCTAATGATGTGAAAGAGAACAATGTTTTTTCTACTGCTAATGCCATCCAAGTTAGAATTGATAAAAATGTTAGGATGCTAGCAGAATTGCATGCCAGGTGGGAAAGAGAAGATGAGATGGCTAGAAAGATGAAGGTATGTACCATTACTACCTCTAATGATGTTGCTCCTAATGCTAGCAATCCTCTTACTTTGATTGGTGTAGAGAAAACTCCCATTCCTTGTGTTAAAAAGCCTAAAACTGCCAAAACTTTTTCTCAAATGAGTGCTGAAATTTTTCGGAGTGTGGGAGATGATAGCTCTATTTCCTTTAATGATTTTGATGTTGATGGCTGCAATATATCTGAAGTTATTTTGTTCTTGCAAAAGCTTGCTTTGACTCCCAATGCTAGTTCTTTAAATATTGCTTTTACTAAGTATATTACCAATGCTCTCATAAAAATTAGGGATGAAAAGTTGAAGCAAAAAGCTTACACTAGTGGAAAAAGGGCTATTGGTGGCGCACCATTTTGGCTATTGGTGGCGCATATGGGATGCGCCACCAATGCCACGCCACTAGTAACAGTTTATTGGTGGCGCATTTGCCATATGCGCCATGCATAATTTGCCTATGCGTGGCGCATATTGCTATATGCGCCACTAGTAGCCTTTGAAAATTCAAAAATTTCAAAAAAAAATTTAAAAATCGAAAAAAACCAATTTTTTTTTGAAAATCATAAAAATCGAAATAATGTGAAAAAACTATTGTATTTTAATTTTTTGAGGATTTTATCACATAAGGAACATTTTCAAATCACACCGAATTTCTTGACTTCCCGGCTATCCCTAACCTACCCAAGTTCTTATTGATATTACTATCATATCAACCCTCTTAAGGCCTATGTGTGCTTGTGTGTATATATATGTATGTGCATATATGTGTGTATATGTGTGTGTATTTGTGTATATGTTTGTATATGTGTATATGTTTGTATATGTGTATATGTATTATGTATATGTGTATGTATGTTCGCGTATATGTGCGTATATGTGCGTATATGTGTGCATATATATGCATATATGTGTGTGTATTTGTGTATATGTTTGTATATGTGTATATGTATTATGTATATGTGTATGTATGTTCGCGTATATGTGTGCATATATATGCATATATGTGTATGTACGTCCGTGTATATGTACGTATATGTGCATGTATTTGTGTATATGTTTGTATATGTGTATATGTATTATGTATATGTGTATATGTGTGTGTATATGTGTATGTATGTTCGCGTATATGTGCGTATATGTGTGCATATATATGCATCTATGTGTATGTACGTCCGTGTATATGTACGTATATGTGCGTATATGTGTGCGTATATGTGCATATATATGTGCGTATATGTGCATATATGTGTGTATATGTGTATGTACGTCCGTGTATATGTGCGTATCTGTGTATATGTGTGTGTATATATCTGCATGTGTGTATATAACTAATCCAAAAGTTTAATCCAATATAAATTTTGATCTAAAAATAAAAATAAAAATTTGAATTTGAAAATATAAAAGTGCGAAAAAGTCTATTTTCCCTTTTGAATTTTGAGATTCTAAAATTTGTCGAAACGACCATAGGTCGTTGAATTCGGATGTAACTTTTCGTTCTGATACTTTTTCATATAAAAAACTTTTTAATCCGACTTCGTATGCAAAAATTATGGCTGTTTTACCGTGACATAAAGTTTTTTTGTAAAAAATATCAAAATTTATTTTTATTATTTTTATTACTTACTATATCACATAACATAACTAAATCTGATTTTTTGAATTTTTTTCAAACCTTTTATCATTTTCGTTTATTTTTTAAAAGACTAAAAAGGCGACCCACCGGGGGGAGGGGGGGGTGGGTGGCGGGTGAAAAAAAATCGCCCAGTTATGCGTGGCGCATTTGCCATATGCGCCACGCATATTTGACCTATCAGTGGCGCATATTGCAATATGCGCCACTAATAGGTCAAATATGCGTGGCGCATATGGAAAATGCGCCACGCATAAGACAGGATATTTTGTCGACGACCTTTTTGGTGGGTCCCGCCAGTTATGCGTGGCACATTTTAAACAATATGCGCCATTAGTAAGAAAATTATCAGTGGAGCATATTTGCAAATGCGCCACTAGTAAATACTAGTGGAGCATATTGAATAATATGCTCCACTGATAAAACATCTATCTATAAGCCTTTTTCCACTAGTGTTATATTCCCAAGAAGTTAGAAGATGGTTGGGAACCCATCATTGATATGCATATTAATGGTTTTGATTGCCACACTTTATGTGATCTAGGTGCTAGTATTTCTATCATGCCTAGAAATATTTATGACATGCTTGATTTACCACCACTTGAAAAGTGTTATTATGATGTTCCTATTGCTGATGTTGCTAAAAAGAAACCTTTGGGAAAGATTAATGATGTTCTTATTATGGTTAACAATAACCTTGTTCCCGTTGATTTTCTTGTCATGGATGTTGAATGCAATGCATCATGTCCTATTATTTTGGGAAGACCCTTTCTTCGAACTGTAGGTGCCATCATTGATATGAGGGAAGGCACCATCAAATATCAATTCCCACTCAAGAAAGGTATGGAACACTTCCCTAGAAAGAGAAAGAAATTGTTTTTTCACTCTATTCTTAGAGCAAATTATGAGCTTGATGCTTCATCACTTGATATTACTTGATTCGCATTTTCTGCGCCTAGCTCAAAGGCGTTAAAGAAAAGCACTCTTGGGAGATAACCCAATGTTTTTACTTTCAGTTTTTTTTCTTTTATTTGAGTCTTGGAAGTTATTACTACTTTAATAATCTCTTCTTATTATTTTTATTTCGTTTTTGTGCCAAGAGAAGCCTCTAATTTGAGCGAGGTAAGATTTGGGGATGTTGCTGTCCTGAAATAGTTTTCGGTGCTGCACCGTAAAAATTTGTGAAAATTCTCTGTATATCTTTTGGACCTGCGATTTCTTGTGAATATGCCCCAGGTTATATCCAAACTTTCATTAGTTTAACACTTTTTCATTTGAGCAACAGAAAACCCTCTAAAAATTCGACCTTTGTCAACTGTTCTGTTTTGACAGATTTCTGCCAATATTTGTGTTTGCCGCTTTATCGCTTTCTTTTTGAGTTCTTTTGATCACGGAACTTTTGGGGAAGTTACTACAGTAGTATATACTTTATATATGGTGGTTTTGAGTTGAAACCTGAAGCAAAAAAGGGTTGATTCAATGTTATGCTTACACTAATGTTGCTAATAGATTTGTGTTTAGTTTTGTATGAAGGAAGTTTTCAAGTGTAGGGATTGGAGAATGATGAGATGAGTTGAAGAATGGACAAAAGCTCAAGCTTGGGGATGCCCATGTCACCCCAAGAAATATCCAAGAAGTACAAGAATCAAAGCTTGGGGATGCCCCCGAGGCACCCCTTCTTCATCGGCAAAAATCAGGTCACCTTTCAACGCACTATATTTTTATTGCTTCATGCATTATGCATTTTTATTGGAGTGGCAGTTGTTTTTAGTTTTTAGTTTTGTTTAATTTTGTTTGCTGCAATAAATGGTTGGACCCCAACAAATTTCTTTTGGAGAAGTTGCCTTGCTTTTCATTTGCCAAGTACACTCCGTTTTTCACTCTATTCGTTTCCACGAGTGTTCTCTTTTTCTAGAACTGCGTTTAGTTTTCGATTTTCGCCTTGATTTATGTTCAGATCTTGTTATATCTTTTTATCAAGGTGTATTTTTGCCTCTGGTCCATATTGGTTTTCATCAAAAGAGTTGTTTATAAAAAGTTTGAATGGTGTTAGAAAAGAGAAAAAGCTTTATGCAAAAAAGTGGTACAAGAAGGAGCTTGTATAGACTGCGGCCTAGGCTTTTGCATGTCGTGCTTGATGTCTTTTTGATAGTATGCTTAGTGGTTTTTCTATAGCATGACTTGTCTCAAATGACTGAGATTGCTTAATGAGCCTTTGAAAAAAATCATGCGTTGTTTTAATTATTTGGAAGCATTATTTTGGTCTTCTCCTTTGATGCTTTATTTGGGTTGACTTGGCGCATGCTCACACATGTTAGACTCATACAAAGTCGCCATTGCCTCTATGATCATTTAGTTTTTGACTTTTGCTGCCATCTTATGCTTCTTTTAATGTCGCTTTGTTGCTATGCATAATTATAGCCATTATTGCTCTCTTAGTTGGTCGCTCCCAGTCTTTTGCTAGCCATCATTTTGTACTGAGTATGAGCTCTACTCGTGCATCCAACTTCTTAAAACCAAGTTTGCCATTGTGTCCACTATAAACTCCTATGCATGGTATTTGTAAGCCATTCCAAGTAAATTTTCATGTGCTACCTTTGAAAAAACCTTCAAAACACTTCTCGTTTTGTGACTCTGTTTTCAGCTCATGGGGACGTAGTGGTCGGAATTGCTATCTTCCATATTAAATTAAGTACCCCTCGACTAGGCAGCTTCATCTGCTCGTCATTAATTTTGCATGAGAGCTGGTCAGACCATTGCAATCTAATTTTAAAAGAAAAGAAAAAAGACACTCCTCCATGGTATGTGAATGTTGGTGGGCACCCGATGAAATCGGTTAGCCATAGTTTGAGAAAGAAAAAAAGGTGGGGAGGAGTGCCAAAGCTTTATAAAAGAGCACCAATGTGCCAAATTTTTAAAGAACTCAGAACCGCTCTCACTTGTTTATTATAGAAGATAGTAAGACCCCATTGCTAGTCGTTGACAAAAGCAACCACCTCTCAAAACCTAATTTTTATCTCTGTTTTATAAATGAAAAGCTCTAGCACATGTTTAATCACTGCTTCCCTCCGCGAAGGGCCTTTCTTTTACCTTTTATGTTGAGTCACCACCTTCTATCTTTATGCACCGTCTAAGAGAGCATAGTTGTCATTCTGAGTATAATGTGCATTGTCCCAAAGTTTTCATTGATCGATTCATGATGTTTGGTTTCACTTGTTCTTAAATTATTTGTATCTAGTCGCCCTCTTAAACTTGAAGGTGTCCTATGCATTTATGTTTTGCTCTCTCATGAAGGACAAGCTGAAAACCATTTGTATGTTTTTCCATATAATTTGAACACACGTTTGATTTTCATTGTTTCATTTTTATGATCTTTCATTTGTATTCATTTTTATGTTATAACATGGTTGCTAAGTTTCTTCTATCAAGATTATATCTTTCATGCCCATGTTTTAAGTTCTTTTGATCCCAGCGCACAACGCTTACATATATGGTCAAGATTGTCTAGGTGCATGTCACCTCAAAAATTATTTCTTTTGTTATCACTTACCTACTTGAGGACGAGCAGGAGTTAAGCTTGAGGATGCTAATACGTCTCCAACGTATCCATAATTTTTAATGCTCCATGCTTGTTTTTACACCATTTGCTTAGTATTTCGTTACACTTCGTGGCATTTTTATGCATTTTCCGGAACTAACCTATTAACGAGATGCCACAGTGCCAGTTCCCTGTTTTCTGCTGTTTTTGTGTTTCAAAAAAGTTACACAAGAAATATTCTCGGAATTGGACGAAACAAAAGCCAGAAGTCCAGATATTCACAGGAGCTTCCAGAACACCGAAGGAGAGACGGAGAGGGGCGACAGGGCTGGCCCGCGCCCCCTGGTGGTGAGGCCACCCTGGCCCACCTGTGACGACGCCCCTTCGCCTATAAAGACCCCCCGACGAGAAAAACCTAAAGACCCGATCACTTTTCCAGAATACATCGCGATCCGCCGCCGCCGTCGACCCGAAGATCGGGAGGGTCCAGAAGCTCTTCCTAGCACCCTGCCGGAGAGGGGAATCACCACCGGAGGTCTTCTTCATCGCCATGCTTGCCTCCGACGCGATGAGTGAGTAGTCTACCTTGGACTATGGGTCCATAGCAGTAGCTAGTTGGTTATCTTCTCCACCATGTGCTTCATGTTTTGATCTCGTGAGCTGCCTTACATGATCGAGACTACCTTTATGTAATTCTACATGTTGTGTTTGTTGGGATCCGATGAATATTGGTGTTATGATTGAGTTGATGTACTGAATTTTATCTTATATTATCTCTATGTTGTTTATGATCTTGCATGCTCTCCGTTGTTAGTAGCTATCTTGGCCGAGTAGTTGCTAGTGACTCCAAGAGGGGGTATTTATGCTTGATAGTGGGTTCATGCCTCTATTTAATCTGGGGGAGTGACAGAAACCTCTAAGGTTGTAGATGTGCTGTTGCTACTAGGGGGAAAACAACATTCATATGCTCGAGGGCATATACTTTGTTTACATTACACACTTTGCTTAATGCAGTTATCTGTTGTTCGCAACTTAATACTTGTGGAGTTCTCGGATTAATTCGCCACAAGTAGATTATTAGTCATAGATGCATTTGGATGGCGGTCTATGTATCTTGTTGTAATGCCCAGAGTAAATCTCATAGTGATCCTCTTGACATATCACGTTGTCTTTATTCTATCAATTGCCCAACTGTAATTTGTTTATCCAGCATGCGTTATTTTATCTTATAGAGAGACACCACTAGTGAACTGTGGACCCCGGTCCTATTTCCTTTATATTGCTATCACCTGTTTACTTTACTCGCATACTATTACTATTTTCCACTCGATACGCTCATTCCTTTGTTTACAGCAAACCGGTGAGATTGACAACCTCATCGTAAGTTGGGAGCAAAGTATTTGGTTGTGTTGTGTGCAGGTTCCACGTTGCTACTAGTTGAAGACGCGCTAACTCGTTTTATCGTAAACGGCGCCCTTGTTAGAGTGTCACGCAACTAGTGGGCATCACCTTCAGTCGTTTGGCTTCTTTCCCTTCGGATCGATAAACCTTGGTTTCTTATTGAGGAAAAACCTTGCTGCTATATTCATCATACCTTCCTCTTAAAGTTCCATACTGAACGGTGCTTTATATTATCAACACCGTGCCGCATCACCGACAAGCAACCGGCAACCCCAACCATCGAAAACCGCCGGCAGACGAGGAGCACCACCAACTTCCCGCGATCGCTGACTGTAAGGATATGCTAGTTTGTACAATGGTGAACACTTAAGTCTGAGGCGCTAATTTTGTTTTCCTGCTGGTGGATAGCCCCTCACACCAGGGAAATCAATCTTAGCGCATGCGAGAAGCCCCTCCGTGCCTCAAAAACCGTGCCCATGCTCGTGCCACCGTATATGGGTCCGTTTAGGACTCCTCCGCTCCGCAACAGTGCTCCGAGAGCGGACAGAGTTACAGTTAATTTTCGCATAGTTGGACAATCCGAGCTCCACGAAGACTCCTAGTCGCGCTGGAGTTGAGCGGAGCGGTTGGATCCAGTTGGAAGGAAGCAAAGCGCGCCGGTTCTTGCCTTTGTGCACTGTCTTGATTGATCAGGGTGTCATTGATCGTCCGGTCATTATACTAGGCAACGCACCATACTTCTCAGCCTACTGGTACATATACAACCAGTACGGTACAGCTAGCCTTTCTACAGTACGTACCTATTTTTCTTTTCGATTGTAAAATCTTGTTTCTTTTTCTCTCATGGCTAGTGGATCGACGTGGCATGTGAAAGCAACGGGGCCCACACCATACCGTAATAATCGTCCAAACAATCCCAGCATCCAACACACACGGTCGACACGTCGGCAGGTGCCAGAGCGGGTCCCACCCCCGTTCACCCCGGGCCCGCATGTCAGTCCAATAAACCCCTGCCACCTTTCCCCCCAGAGACCGCAAAGCCCTTTTATGCCATCGTCCATCCTCTCCCCACCCACGAAGGAAAGCCGCTCTGTAGCCAGAGTGCCACACACACACACCCCGCGCCACGCCAAGAACACACCCAGAGACAGAGAGAGCAGCAGCGGCGCCGCAGCTCGAGCCTGTCGCGTGTCGCCTGTCGCCATGGCGGTGAGCAACAACATCACGGCGTGCGTGACCCTGATGGCCCTCATCTGCGCGGTCCCCGTCATCGCCTCCGGGATCTGGTTCGCGTCGGCGCAGGGGGAGGAGTGCGCGCGCCTGGCGCGCTGGCCCGTGGCCATCCTCGGCGGGCTCATCCTCCTCGCCGCCCTCGCGGGCTTCGTCGGCGCCTACTGGAACCGCCGCCGCCTCCTCGCCTTCTACCTCGTCGTCATGGGCCTCCTCATCGCCCTCCTCATCGCGCTCCTCGCCTTCGCCTTCGCCGTCACCCGCGGCTCGGGCGCGTACCCGGTGCTGGGGCGCGCCTACGACGAGTACCGCCTCGACGGATTCTCCATGTGGCTCCGCGGCTACGTCTCCGACGACCCCGGGCGGTGGGAGGGGATCAGGTCCTGCCTCGCCGTGTCCGATACCTGCAAGAAGCTCGCGCGCCAGGCTGGGTTCCTCACCGCCGACCAGTTCTACATGTCCAACCTCACGCCGCTCCAGGTACGCATTATCTTATCCATCTCCGCAAGATTCAACAGTATCATAGCTCAGCCACGGAAATGCTTTTCTTGCAAAACTAGTACTGTCTATCTTAGCCATAGATTTAACAAATGTGCGCTTCTCAAACATAGGATTCCACAATAACCGTGTCACAGTAGCCCTACTGTTCCGAATGGAACTGTTGCGATACCTGTGATGTGAGCGAACACATACTATTGTCTATTGGTAGTGACACTTGTAGCTGAAACGAGATGTTGAAATGTGCTTTGGAAGGATCTGGGCAAGTTGGCATCATCACTCATCAGGCTATCTTGGCCTCCGGAGATGCTACTAGATGAGGAGGGGAATCACCAGATGACAACTTTGTGACAGGGCACGTATAGAAAAGCAGTGCTACTGCGTTGTAGACATTGTTCACTCTCACTGTATTGCGGGCCATCCGGTTTTCCCAGTGGGAAAAATGCCAAATGGTCTAGAGGGGAATCAGTGCGTAGGTCCATGTAATTAAGCTTTTTCTGGAACAAACCTGGCACTGATGTGGACTGAACACATAATGGGAAATTACTTGGTCCTGTTCGGGTATGCTGTTTTTCGTTATTCCCCCATCAGAAGAAAGTTTGCGAAATCGGGGTTTTGTAGGCTGTAGCAGTCCTGTGCGCCGTATGCAACGAAATTGATATGGAAAAGTCTAGCTATTCGTTGTTAGTGAAGTTTTATTTCAGATGCACCTCGTACAAGCATAAACAAGCAATGTTTGCTCGCTGTTCATTGCAATGGACAGTCGGAGACAAGGGTAGCATGGGTCGGCGCGTGGGAGCTTGTGATTTGTTCTATTTTCTTGTGTTAATTATACTGTCATCAGGGCACTTGACATCGGTTCTTGCACTGGACCTGGAGTGGCCGCACGCAGCATCTCGATGTCCTCATCTGCAGGGAGTTTGTCTGTCTCTGTATATCGCCGCGAGTTCCGGAGCTTGGTCTCTCAGTCTCATCAAGCGTTCATGCATCTCTAGGAATTAGTAAGGTCCATTTGGCACGATCTTCTAAACCTGATGCGGTATTATAAATAATGCTTCAGATCCAGCGATACTGCAATAAGATGATCAGTAAATCCCTGTAAATTTCTCAGCAGAGCTAATCTGATTATCTGAAACGAGAACTCTGAATCTCTGACGACTGACGAACCTTTCGTGTTTGTTTCTTTTGGCGTGGACGCAGTCCGGCTGCTGCAAGCCGCCGGCGGTGTGCGGCTTCGGCTACGTGAGCCCGACGGTGTGGACAAACCCGGCGCGCCCCGCCGCCGACCCCGACTGCGGGCGGTGGAGCAACGACCCGGCGGGGCTGTGCTACGAGTGCGAGTCGTGCCGCGCGGGCCTCCTGGCGACGCTGCGCAGGCAGTGGCACAAGGCCAACATCGCCCTCGTCGTCGCCACCGTCTCGCTCGTCCTCCTCTACCTCGTCGGCATCAGCGCCTACAAGAACGCCCACGCCGCCGCCATCTACCGCCGCTACAAGTGGTGATAGCTCGTAATGTATCGAACGATCACGAGAACCGCATTTGCAGATTTAATCTATTTGTGTTTTAGTTGCTTGGTAAGGTAGGTGGACAGCAGAACTTGAGGGAGGTTCAGAGTGATGAACCGGCAGACCATGCACGTTTCTGTTGGTGTTGTACTGGTTTGCAGTAGAATGTGTACTTCAGATTTGTGGCTAAGAATTTCATTTTGTTTCTGTAATCTGGTGTCTCGATTTTAATGTTAGTGCTGGAGCAGTGATCGTGTGGGACGAATCTCGTTTCGTCTCGCTTCGGAGCTGTTGCTACGAGTCGTGACTGGTCATATTCAGATATTCTGCATGTTGCTGAACTGCACTAGCATCTGTTTGCTCGTGAGAGCAGAGTTCCTGTTTTCTTATACTGTTGATTGATTGTTATGAGACGTATACAGGAGCAGGACAACGCATGTTACCCTAGCCACGTGACCACACTCTCAAGGCCGTTGGTTTCACTTTCAGTCTCGTTTGTTTCAGAGGTTTCAGTCTCTCACGCTACCGATTTTCCAAATTATTTCACAGCAATTCACACTTCCTGAACCAGCAAACACAAGAAAAAACTGAGATTACATCGCCATCAGTAAGCAACGCCAACGCTAAGCCCGAATATCAGTGGCTGTTCTTCACGGGATCATCTACTTCCCTTGCTCGTCTGCCTGCTTGCAATCAACGTCTTCAGCGCCGGGGGCGTCGAACCTGCTGAAGACCCTGAAGGCAGAGACGAGGGAGAGCGCGACGAAGCAGAGCAGCGCGGCGGCCTGCAGCGCAACGGACACGGTGGCCCTGCCGCAGAAGCCACCGAAGTAGGAGCACACCTCGCCCCACGACACCTGCCGGTCGCCCTCCCGAGCCAGGTACACCACCTCCGCCGCCGCCGAGCACGACGTCAGGAGCAGGTACGCCGCCGCCTGGTCCAGGACGAAGACCAGCCAGTCGTAGGGAGCGACGGACTTGAAGGATGACAGCAAGATGGAGACCACGGAGTAAGCAGCCGTGATGGCGTTGATGGCAACCAGATACCTGAAAGAAGAAGAAATGCTCACTTAGAAATCGCGGGAAATTGAAACCATCCAATCGAAACTCTAACAACCTAATCTATTGGCGATGACTGATCTAGGCGAAAAGTGAATACAGTATGGCCTAGCAGCAAATTAAACAGGAAAATTAGCAGCAATAGGATTCTGAAACAGAGAAAGGGTATGCGTGCTCACTTGAAGCCGGAGAGGTTGGAGAAGCTGATCTCGCCGTAGGTGTCGTCGGCTTGCCTGTTGGTGGCCATCTGCCAGAGGGAGGCGACGGCGAGGGGGATCACGCACACCCTCAGCGCCATCTCAGGGACCTTGCAGGGCCTCCCCGCCGCCGCCGTCGTCGTCATCTTCCTCGCCGATGCCGGCCTCTGCAAATGCGTGCGGTGAACAGACAGTGGGTGGAGGAAGACTGTGAGACGAGCACTAGCGTCCAAAGCGCAGAGCTATATATGGCCCCCATGTATGCCATCAGACAATCTAGAGTGCTGGAGCTGGCCTACGGAATGTCGCGTGCTGCAGCACGGGTTGTGATCTCGGCCGTCGACCCACCGATAGGCATCGGACCAACGCAATCGAACCGCTAGTGACTGTTTAGGTCTAAATTTGATCGGGTTTAAAAAAAATCCAGCCTACCTGTTCGACGTATTTTGATCGCGTTGTTCGTGACACATACTCGGTCCAAATTTTGGCTCGGAATACGTCATCGTAGACAGAGCGCAGACAACATGTGTGTCATCCCTCTTTTACCTTGGGCCCGCCTAGAGATTGGACGCTTCTTCTTCTAAGCGGTCGCATCCAACTCTATTCCTTTGTAAATCAATGCACTCTGCGGGACGCTTCGCAACCCTGCGCCACTATGAATGACCTGAGCGGACGCCTCCAACTCTCTGTCGCCATGAATGTGTTCTTTGGTTCCCATGCCATCAGTGGCAACCACATCGTCTTCTTTTAAAAAAGCTTTGGCCACGGTCATGGCCAGGCCATAGACCCACTAGTGGCCACCCATGTCTCTAGCCAGACCTCCAACACCATAGCGCCTTGGCCCTTCAAGAAGGCCAAGATCAACGATGAGGCCAGGTCTTCGTGGTCCAAGACAAAGAAGCGGCATTGGGACATGCCATACATGAACATGGACTATGCCTAGGCCTTGTACCACAATGACCTGCTAGTGGGGGTGAACGACGTTCACGTCCTCGGTTGTTTGTTGCTCAATGCACGATGGGTACCGGTGCCGCATTTTGCCCGGGAGAGGCGGGACGAGATCTTGCATCGGCGCGCGGTCCTTCAGCTAGATCTGGGGGGGGGGGGGGGCACCACACTACGACGACACCTCCTGCCCGTGGGATGCACCTACGGAGGAGCCGAACGGGTGTCGTCCCTCCGTTCTCCTGGGCGACGTCCAGTATAACTACGCTCCTCCTAGGTCAATAAGCGCCTCAGCGGCAACAAGCCCCTCCTCCGATCAAGGAGGAGGAACTATCGATCGAGGTGTACTGGCCGTCGGAGCTCACTGAGGAGGAGGCCATTCATAAGGCGATCGAGAACTCTGAGCTCATCGCGCTCTCAAAGGGGCATGGCCTGGCAGTGCAGTTTGGGGAGTCAGCCATCGACGCCACTCTGGGACCTGTCCCACCATCCCCATCAACACCTGCACCACCTTTAGGTTAGGATCATGCGGTCTGGAAGTCACCGCATCACTAGGCTCCTCCACACCAGATTTCAAAAAATGAGCGATTTCATATCCATAACTCGATATAAACAGTCTAAATCAAACATGATTTAAATTCAATTTATATCGGACCACTCGAGATGCCCTTACACATTACACCGCGGGTTGAGTGGTGGTATAGGTTTGCCGCCGATGAACTGTGGTAACGCGTGCTCGTGTCGATCAGTTGACAGCGGTTGGTAGCCGGCTCTCGCTATTATTAGTCCTTGTAGCTTTTCCGGTAGCGCCATAGCTGTCGTGGGGACGGATCACGGGTGCCGTTGATGGTAGTAGGTTGGTCTTGAGACTCTCCACTAGGAGGTACACTACGTGGCGCCGGGCACTGAGCAAAATCGTGCACGCCCGCGGCGTCGTGGCCATGGAGCCGCACCACCGCTGCAAAGCCCACTCGCGATGTGTGAAAGGAGGAGCCGAAAGTTCGCTGGCAAAAGCTGAAATCGGAGACCAATATTATCTGGTTTGATCAAACATGTTTGGCTAACTAACCTGCAAACTGCGGGAGGATCAGCCGTGGCCATAAACTCGAAGCGAGCATCTAAGCTGAAATGGCTCTTCAGGTTGTTGCCTGAGGACGGGGTTTGGCAAATACTTCTTAGATGAAAATATGTTGGCTCGAAAGCTTTATCATAGGTTTTTTGGAAACCTGGTGATTCACACTTTTGGGCCAGTCTGATGGCAACGAAGAAGCATTTTTTCAGCCATGGAAAATTTTCGATTAAGGATGGGTCTGAGGTACGTTTTTGGGAGGATAAGTGGCTTGGTGCAACTACACTCCGAGAACAGTATCCGGCATTGTATGCTATTGTGCGTAATAAGGGTGATACAATTGCCCATGTTTTGGAGACTAACCCTTCAAACGTGACGTTCAGGAGGAATTTATATGGTCCCAGACTAATTTTTTGGGAGGCCTTGCTTCAACGCTTGGCTCTTATCCAATTAACAGAAGGGAAAGATGAATTTCATTGAAATCTTCATGAGAATGGTAAATTCTCGGTTGCTTCTATGTACAATGCTTTGATCTTACCAAACTTACCAGTCTTAGATAACAAGAAAATCTAGACGATGAAGATACCGCTTAAAAACAAATTTTTTGCATGGTATCTTCGTCGAGGGGTAATTCTTACTAAAGATAATCTTATTAAACGGAATTGGCATGGGAGTAAGATGTGTGTTTTTTGTACTCACGATGAGACAATAAAACACTTGTTTTTCCAATGCAACTTTGCACGTTTCATATGGTCAGTCATCCAAGCAGCTTCAGGCTTGTATCCACCAACTAGCATTGTCACTATATTTGGGAATTGGTTAAATGGTATCGATTACAAGTACAGAATTCTTCTTAGGGTGGGAGCGATGGCATTAATTTGATCGCTATGACTATGTAGGAATGACAAAGTTTTTGATAATAAAAATTCTTCTCTCTTGCAGGTAATCTACAGATGTACGGGCACTCTCCGTCTATGGTCACAGCTCTGGAGGACCACGATCTCTTCTCGGAGGTTTGTACGCGCCTGGAGGATACGGTGAGAGACCTGTTTTCGCGACATGGATGGCAGCATAATCTACGGATTGGCCCTCCGCCAGCTTAGGCATCTTACAATTTCTCATTCTGATATGTAATTCGCCTAGTTTTTTCTTTTACATCATGAACCTTATGTGTTGCGGCTGTGTGCATATTATTATGCAGAGGCCGGGTGTATTGCTACTTAAGACCTTTTTAAGTAATAAAAGCCCATTATCGAAAAAATGCTATTAGTGAACTCTCTCCTAACAAAACACGGAAGAAAAGCATATTTCTCTGTCGGAACCCGGCGATATCTGTCACTATATCTCTTTCTCTCGTTCTTTTCGAGAGAGGGGAAACAGTATCACTGCCACCCTCACCCAGGTTATTTTTAGTCGCGCCAAACGAGACGTGATGACAGTTCATAGTGACATCATCCTGACAGGATTGTTTTTAGCAAAAAACCGGTCACTTTATTATTCAGGGGTCGTCACGGGAATTGTATAGAAATCCTAAAGGATAGGATTTTTGTAGGAAAAATTTCCTTTGTACCTTTTGGAACATAGGAACGTGAAAATAAATTTTACAGGATTAATTTCCTATGCTTCACGTTTCACGGGATTTAAAACATTTGATCCAACCTCTTGGAAATTTTCCTATCACGAAACGCTCACGTCCATGCCCTTCTGCTCCCGCAGCTAAGTTTGTGCATGGCTAGCTAGTTGAATCCAGTTATCTCTTGCATGCATAATGATTGTTTTACTCTGTTTTTTAGTCAGATTTGTCGCACAATTTCTTCGAATCTTTCTGATTTTGGTTGCTCATGGCTAGCACAATTTCTCGCAACCGCCATCTGCGCTGGGTTAGTTTGAATAAAGAAAAACAAATCATATTTATCAAACTAGAAAGGCAATGGCTAGTTGCTTCAAACTCAAAACAAATCCTATGATTCATTTGTCCTGCAATCCAAATGGCTATTATTTTTCATTCCCGTGTTTTGGAATCCTATAGGATTGGTACAACATGACATCTCAATTCCTGTGATTTTCCTATCCATGTGTTTTCCTATCCTGTATTTCAAACGGGGCTTCACTAATGTCTATATGGATTACAAATTATTAGTTCAAGATTTTTTAGCTTGAACTATGAAAACTACACAATAAAATGGTTAGGTGCATATGTTGATGGAAAGACCAGGGCTAAGCAGCCTAAGCTCCCCAAGAAAACTAGACATGCCACTCAACATAAAGCGCAAGGCAGCCGCCGCAAGGTTGCAAGCTCCATAGCTCGATTAACTTCTTCAAATCTAGATTTAGAAATTAAACAAAGTTATCTTTTCTATTTTTGTAAATAATACATCAGATGTATGATTTCATTGATTTAAAAATTAAATGGTTTATAAGGAAACATGGTCAAAAGTCAATACAATGGGAAGCCGGCCTCGAGACTATACACCACACAATTTGAGGACTTCTTTGCCCAAGCGATCTAAACTGACGCCCAACATATCAACACAGCGAAGGCGATCTTTTGGAGCTGCCGCTCCGACTTACATGCCTGCCTAGGGCCCGCCTAGCAAAAGTTGCAAGACAATGTCAGCCAACACGAATTGACAATGCACAACCGACATGGGTTGTGAAATGGATACACAAATGAAGCCTCCTAGCAGAAAATGATGTACGAGAACATTGCCATTATAGCATTTAGATAAGTTTGTGTAGGGTTTGTACCCTGAGTTGACCAAGCCTAAAGTCGCCTCTGCTTTTCCGCCAAAGGTTGCTAAAGGTTGGATTGCAACCCACCGCCGCCTACCACAACCACCTCACTTCAACGGGTCCCTCTATTCGATGAAACATCTAAGACGAGGCTGTAAGAGGAATGCGATGCCTAATTGTACCCTCGCTTGAACATCCAATAGATCTGGTGTTTCCTCAGATTTTTTCATGCACAGGAGTGAGATCACCGCCTCGAAGACGCCTTCAAGAAGGATGCGGCACCCAAGGGTGTCATTGACGTCTGCTTGTCCCGTGACTAGGGATAGGTTTTCAACCAACGTTGTGTCAGAAACCACACATGCATACCCCTATGAAGAGCGGCTAGACCACCAGCAGATCCCCCTAAACAACCCATCGTCCCCACATGCCCCACGATATGTGCTACCACCAACAGAACCAGCCGTACAGACCCAGATCTATGGCGCGATGAGCCACCTCCTAGACCACCGCAACATCAGGAACCATCATCTTTATCGCACCCAAGGCATCATGTCAAGCCGCAACACGACTAGAATCCTCCATGACTCGTATGTCGACCACTACAGTAGGAAATGTGGCGGTGATGCATGTAAAACGCATCCATGATCTTTGTAGTTTATTAGCTTATATTTCTTATTATTTATCAACTTTATCATATTTATTGGGACTAACCTACTAATAGTTACAAAAGTGCACAAATTCTTGTTTTACATTTATTTGTGTAGGAATTTGCGCAAATACGAAAAGTCCCCCTCAATTTGGTGAAATTCAAAGTTTCCAAAAATTTGTCTATGCAGCAAAGATTTTGGAGATGCCACGTTTTTTACCAGAAGACCGTGCCAAACGGAAAAGTGTTCAACATGGAAGTTGTTAGAAATTTTCTCCTTATATTGATTGATATAAAATTCGTCCAAAGGGGAGTTCATATGTGACGGATAGACCCCAATCTCTAAAGGGTACATAAGAAGTTTCGGGATTCCAAAAGTTGGTGACGTGATTGACTCAAACTCTTGCTATATGAGATCAATTTGGCCAAGCCATGACTCGAGGGATTTGTGGGCCTTTGTAGGAGTCACCATGAAGATTCTAGAGGTATCCAAGAGCCCTTGGTTCCAAGGAATTAGATCCAATGACCCCGGTAAAACCTCTAACACTATATATTGATAGAAAATCCTATTTACTAGAGGCACCACCCATAGCTGCGAATTTTCCTCCCCATTGGTTGTCATATCCAAGGAGAAGGGATCCTCTACAGTACCAAGAAGGGACAAGTAAGAAGGAGGATAAGGGGGTGGTGCTTCCCCAGGGCCGGCCGCCACCGGGGCGCCCTGTGCTATCGCCGGCGGCGCGCGCCCTTCATCGCTGCCTCCGCCGGCGCCTCCTCCTATGGCCGCCGCCTCTCCCCCTTGGGGAGGAAACTCTTCATCATCATTTACAACACCTGTTCATCATGCCCCATTGTAATCTATTGTGAAACACGATGTTTGATGCAATATATTATTTTCCCGTGATCTATTGTGTCGCTATGTCTTATGTTGATTGATTATTTGTTCATTTCCATGTTGATATAGTTTGTTTTGATGGTTGCATACATGTTGGTTATTTTCTATAATGGTCTTATGTACTGATGTATGAGTGCACGCGTAAGTTAGGGGATTTGTATAAGATTGTCACTGTTGGATTGACTTGGTGGAGAAACATGAGCTCGAAGTTGAGTCAATTTCATACAAGGGGTTTTATTATTGGGGACCTTAGAGATTTCAGCGGTGGTTGGACTTTGTCTTAATATTCTTATGTTGTCCATCATTAGGTGGCCTTGAGATCAATCACTAGGGGTGTATGCAGCATTAGCTTGACTGCACCTATTTATAGCTCCTCTAGAAGAAACATTAGACTTCATGTCTTTATGCATGATTTTGTGCTTCACTAATTGTGACAACCACGACGAATGAAGTAGCTATTTGTTTTGCACACTTTCTTCCATCATCCACCACTTCCACACACCTTTCCTGCATTTTTAGTTGTAGTTTTCTTGTTTTCGTTTGTAGTTTTACTTTTCTTAGTTTAGTAGTGTTTTCTAGCCTTGCTCCTATAGTTTAGTTTCTTTGCATAATCGATCGTATAAGAGGGTTATAGGACCGTACAGAATAGAGTTTTACCTTCAGATACTCGTGAGTTCGACACTCAATACTTATCAAAAGATACTACACTGGTCCCCTTCACTTGTGGATTATCAGGCGGTCACTGCTAGCCCTAGCATCCCACAATCCACCACACCAAGGATCTCTGTCTGCCGACAAGGATTGCCACCGTCCGAATCATCACTGGTGGATGCAAGATCATTGTTTGAGTGAACTTATCAAACACAACCACACCCAATGCCACACCGACCATCACTGCCATCACCATGCTCATAGCATCAGCGACTGCCACGAGAAGCTCCCCCGGCCGCTACAGGAGGAATCAGGTCCCACAACCACTAGATCCATGCGGGCTTTTCACTACGGAGGGCGCCAACAACAGTAAGGGGGAGGGAGAGGTGGGGCATGAATAATGGAGGTGCTGACGACCGCGTCACCATTGAGAAGGAGGAGGTGGCATTTTGGAGTTCCCATCTTTCTCTTCTCCTCTAGATCGTAAGGGTCTATTAATTTTTTTTCTCCTAGTGATAGAGTAATTTTCGCACTGCTTTGACTCTGAATCCGTATCTGATTTTATTGTATCCAGCGGATAAGAATTTCTGATTCAAAGTGGTGCCCCATATATGATGTAGGATACGGTATAGCAAATACATACAGATACAGATTGTCAAAAAGTTATTTAGGATTACCAAATGTTTTAAAGCCAAAAACCAAGTCAAGTCTGATAAAGTTAGTAGCTATTGACTTACCGAATTCATTTGGCAAGCATGTCTAATCTGAACTTTACATCCAACAAGCTGATGTTATAACGAACCAGTTTATATTATACTATCTTGTCAATTCATGGATTTTTAGCATTAATTTTGTCTCTATTTATTAACTAATTTACTACTGCAATTCTACAAGGTCAAATTCCTCTCAGATTTTGCTAGAAATATAATTATATGGATGTGAAAGTATTTATCCAAATATTTTTATTTCTGGTGCAAGTACCAAGTTCGTCCGTTTCCGATCAAAGTTGTCCCATTTCTGATACGAGTCTGTTCATTTCCGACCTGAATCCACGATTAATCTTTTATATCCTCATATGAATCCAAAACCGGTCTTGATCGAACCATCTCCGCGTCCGAGAAAACAATGCAGCTAAGGGCACCTAAAATATGTAGCTAAAAGTACTTCTGTTTCATAATAATTGTTTTTTAAGCTTTTGAAACTTGTTCTATATATTGTAGACGTAGTTTTAAAACAAGCAAAAGAGGGAACCAGAGCAAGAGCATGCTCCTATGCCATTCTTCCATCCAAAAAATAATACTTCTTCCGACCCATATTACTCTTTGCTAATATAGATGTATTTAGACATATTTTAGTGGTAGATACTTCCGTATTAACAAAGCGTAATATGGATCGGAGGGAATATATCTCTCTACTAGCAATAATGAAGCTCTCAGATTTCAACTATTTGGGGGGACAGAAGACCCCTTTTTACCTGATTTTAGGGTCCACGGTATACATATTTAGCTATATATAGCACTGTTGTAGAACTCTTGCCATATTTGACTTCTATGTTAAATTATATTTTGTGTTAGATTTCGCTAATAATAATATTGTGGATGCCCTAAAGGATATGGTACAAGCAAAATGTGATATGTTTACACGCCTTAATGGTATCCCAGACACTGGCCTACCAGATTCGATGGATGCAATACGAAAATCCATATGAGTGTTTGGTTAGTTGTATCATCCCAACCTGGGTGAATAGAAACCAGTGTTTGGGTTCCCGTCCACATGATGCATTTGCACATTTGACATCTTGATTCTTGAGGCGTTGGTTGCCCGCGTGCTCATTTGAGCTCCCGGGAGCGGCTTTGGGGATCATGGCCACTGGGAGATGAGGCTAAAGTTATGTTGTTTATTTTGTTTGGTTGCCTTGATCGTATTATTTCGGCAACGTAGATCCATCTTTCATTGCTTGTGTGCATGCTTGTGTGTAGTCTCACCTTTTATTCATCCATGTGATGAGTTTATCTTGTACCACCACACTTGGAAATGTTACTAACTCCATCCAAGTACGACGGCATCACGGTCAAAGATGAGGTAGCGGAGGACAAGCTACGTGACAGCGACGAGCATGAAGATAAAGAGTGTGGAGATTGAGAGGAAGTTGGAGAAGATGCCAAGGTCGGTGAACAAGGCAATGCAAGCAGTGGCGATGAACATGACCACCATAGCGCGCATTGGATGCCCAAGCGCGGCGATACCATGGTGAGGCAAGGCGGCGCCATGTGGACCCATGTGCTGTTGATAAGGTACCTGACATGCCCCATGGCGTTCATCAACAGCACAATGGTCATCCCGGTGAGCACGCCGAAGGCGATGATGGACTTGTTCTAGTCCATGCAGATGGCAGTGAATGCCACGAAGAAGGGGACATCTACTTCGATGTCACATTAGGATTGTATGAGGCAAAATATGATGGCGAGCATGTAGTACACCACCGTAGTGAGCATTGATGTAGGTAAAAACAACAAACACACAAGAGACCTTCAGTTTGCAATAGAGGCACAAAGCAGAAATGAACACCTTTCTATACTAGGGAAGCCGAAGAGAGTGGCATAGAGGAGATGAGCTAGTGGTGGATCGATTAACTACAAGATTGAGAGAAATTTTGATCTAAATGTTATGGTATAACCACACTCACATAAACATCCATACACTCTTGCAGTATACTAGAGATATGCAGATCGAATTATCTATGATAACAAAAACAAAATACTTGCAACAAGAGAGTTGTGTAAAACAGTGAGGTGAAGCTACACCTCAAAGAAAATTTCAAACGACAGCCGTGTGCAATGTATTTGACAAAGTCCGGTAGAAAACACTTTACAAATGAATGCAAAATTGAATATTTACAACAAACAAAACTCGAAACCGATAGTCAGAATGGAATCACCTCGTCGACGTGCATCTTTTTCACGTAAAACTTTTTTTCAATTGACCCATGGTTATGCTTATTAGAAGGGATTAGAAGTAGCATGTTAAGGAAGGTGAGGGGAAGAAACCTCCATATAACCATGTTGCATCCCTAGGGAGCATGGCTCTGGCTTTGGAAAAACGACCGATTCAGGCGTTTTCCCTAAGCCTGGCCCGAGACTGCTTTATATAGCGTGCTGGCCATAACACAGAGAGAGCCCAACATCCAATCATAAGATTTTTGGCTCCCAGGACCTGTTTCCAAGTCGTGCAGGTAACCAATCATGCCCCTAGATACATGAGAATTACATCTCGGGTCTAGGTTTTTCTTCGCTGCAGAACACATGCAGAAAATGGTGCATCATGGAGCCCTGTATAGGAAAAATGAAAACGATATTTTGAAGTTGTGGTTTTGGATATGTGGATACATATTTATATTATATTTGGATCTGCAAAGTTTTGGGTAAAAATATTGAGAATTTTGGGCTACAAAAAAATGACTAAATAGAGGTTCTAAAAATGAAAAACATATTTTTTGATCTCGCATTTGTCTTTTTTGTGTAGATCATGAATATTGAATAGTAACATATGTGGATGAAACTTCTGTTGCACCTAATATATGCGTATATGTATTTATATGTATTATTTTCAGATGTTTTTGCGATTGGAAAAGATGGATTTCAATATGTTTTTAAAAGGGGTTGCATGTAGTTTGTAATTTTGTGTGTGTAGAGGATGGAGTTTGACAACTAATATCCTTCCGATCCATAATAAGTGTCACTGATTCAATACAATTTTATACTAAACTAGCACATTGCCCGTGCTTCGCTACGGAACCATAATAAAAACCCGTTTTGTGATACATATTTTTTTTCTCTGGCTAGTAATGTAAGAACAACATAAGCTTTTTTGGCATGTTGACAATATTACTTCTTCACTTTCCTCAGAATTCAGTTATGCTGCCATTTTTCCAAAGAGTAGAAACATACCCAATAAAAGCACTTCAAGGTCAAGACAACATAATAACTACCAATATATGAAACCCAAAGAAATTATAAGTAAATGTGTTGGATATCAGAAAGGGCCAAAGGCACATTTAAATTAGTGTCGCCTGTGAATTTGCAACCAAGTAGTAGATCACTGTCGTTGCCAATGACCAATGTATATTAATGCTAGTTCTCAGCTTGTACTGAAGCAGAACACTTTATGTATAATCTTTATTTGAATTGGCAACATTCAGTTAACTCATAATATCACCAATGAACAAATTCAGCTCTTTCCCATCTTCTACACGCGCGCGAGCAGTCCAGCCTCCGTTTCCCTACACACACATGACCAATGCCGGCCACCTCCTTGGCTCCCTCTGCTCAGCACCAGCACCAGCAGTCTAGCACGAGCTCCCAACTGCCCGCTTCCTTTAATCATAGCGGTGAATCACAAAGAGCACATGGTCGTCGGGGAGAGGGACTCACGGATGCTTACGTGCGGCGTCAAGGTAGCCAGGGATCCCGCGCTAGCTGATTTCCCTCAAAGCCGCATCCTCGGCCAGAGCACCAAGCCCTTCTGGAGCTACCACAGGACCGCAAGGATGCAGGTGAATTGCGGCTCTCCATTGGATGGCCGCCGCCGATGCGGGATGGGGAAGCCGTCATCGGCGGTGTCGGTGTAGAGGTGGTGTTGTGCTGGGATCTGGAACGGGAGGTGAGGGGCTAAATGCAAACACCATATTTTTTCATGGGTGTTGTTTTCTTTAGCAGGACTATGGGTTTATTTTCTAATTCATAAGGGGCTAAAGTGAAAAAGTGTCAATGGCAATACATGTTCCTTTCCACCATTGCCACGACCACCTCCCTCTTGGTTCCCCCTTCCACCATTGCCATGACCTCCATCTATGTAGCAATACATTACAGGATATTTATGAGATCAAGTTATTGAATGTTTATTACTGGATATATATGAGATCCAGGAAACAAACAAAGCAAGCTCTGCTCCTCACAAAAAAATGCATTTTGAATTATGGATTGATTTATGATGATGAAGCTTCTATTGCAAATTGAACTTTCTTGTATCTTACCCAAGCAGACAGTTAGCTAGCTAGTCCACTCACAACAAAATTCATACATGCACCCATATATAATAAGGCAAAACAGTATGTGTAGTCCTGGGTAAGGATGAAGTACAATAATATTGATGCCTTGGTCTTCAATGGAAACCTGAAGCTAAAATGCTTATAAAATATGTTATTCTACACATCTGCACAAATGCTATAAAATATGTTATTCTACAGCAAGATAAACCAACAGAGATATATAGCCTACAATCATCCTAAGAAACCTCATAATTACGGCTACCAGGCTCACACGAAAACACCAGGCTCACATGCATGATATACCGGTCTCCTTCGTTAGTGTGCACTGCCATAGCGCACATGTCTGAACTCTGAAGCTCCTTGTTTGTTAATTGGACAAAGCTCTGAATTTCATGATTCCCAAGGTTAGCTAAGCATAGGCAAATAAGAAGCGAACGACATGCGGAGTATCGGCGTGCTTTGACGACTTCGCCTGTAGCTTCAGCGCGCTGTGCAGGGACCTCTGTATTATATTGGCCTCGCCGGCGCCGGCGCTGCCTGTCCCCATCTCCTCCTGCTCGTCCGCGCCACACTTCCCGATGCCGTCACACACCCGCGATTGCAGCAACATGGAGCTCAGCTCGCCCGCGGACGCTGTGGTTGAAAGGCAAGCCACCGCCTGTGCGTACACGTCTAGCAACATCGTGGACAGCGGAGCATAGATCGATCGGTCCGACCAGGACGCCGATGCGGCTTGTAAGATTGTAACCAATCGCGGACCAGATTCATCTCCCTACAAAGAACGGTAGGGCGGCTGCCGCCTGGAGGAGGACTTGACAGAGAGTAGCGGAGGGGGACGGCTTCGGTCCGATCTAGGATCTCCTCGATCGGGAGAGATCAAAGCGGTGGATCAGGGGAGAGGACAAACACGCAGTTCGTTCAGTTTTATTCGAAGCGGGGATTGAGGGAGAGGACGGACCGCAGTCCGCAGATGCGCTATCTCCCCGATTTTTTTGACGTACGATGTATAGATCTGGTTTATTTTGACGTACCAAGGTTTTTTTTTTTTTTTTTGACGTACCACGGTTTTTTAACCATCACGACCTCTAGCAATATTATTAGTAGAGATCAGTGGTACTTATTATATTCTGGATTGGAGGGAGTAGCATTTTTATTGGAACCTGGGGCCCTTTTGTGCAGCTCGGGTGCAGGCTATTGATGCAGGGAAGCAAACATGCCTCAGCCTGCAGTATAGGTACGGGCCAAGGCCGAGTGAGGTGCAGGCCCATGTGAGTTCGGCGCTTTGGAGTAGCGACCATGGATTTTCTTCCAGCAGATTACTGATAACTTGCAGAGAATTTGCAGCCACGTCACAATACGCGTCTTAATCAAAAGCGAAAGATAGACCTTGAAGGTACCACATTCGTGTTAGCATAGTAATTTCCTTAACAAAGCGGCAGCCAAATAAGTGGTCATTGCAGTGCCGCTAAAGAGCCGAGTTCATGTGTTCTTCCCATAAAAAAGGTTCTCTTGAAGAAGAGAGCCAGCTGTCCATTGTCCGGCTCTTCAACATGCACATGGTGAGGGTTGACATTAGCTTAAATCGTGCCGCTGACTATGATCGCGTGGTCCTCATAAAGCATAGTCAATTTCCTCTCGGTGAATCTATTTCTTAGGGATTCCAGCGGGTACTCGTTTGGTTTGTATGATTGTAAACCATGTGATTTCCACCCTATAATCTACTTCACTTGCATTCTAGAAGATTTTCAGTCAATCCAATCTCATAGAATTCTTTGTTTCAGTGGCAAACATGAATGACACTGCCACTAATCTTTAGATGTCTGGGCACTGTTGGTTTGCAGGAATATATTCAAAGGATTAGGTGCATGCCATTATTGTCATTTCGTTTGGAGTCCATTCATTTAATTCAACATGTCTTGAATTCCAATATCCTTTAGGTTTCTTATTAGCGACTTTTGCAGTCGTACAAATAAAAGAGGTCAATTTTTTTTAAACGAGGCAAAAGCTTTGCCTTTTCATTGATTAAGAAGAGAGTGCCCAATTAATTAACGGAAAACCGGACTAAAACCAAAACAATTAGGACCAAGACCCACACAAACAACCGAAACAACAGGGCCAAGCCCAAACACCACTCGACTTCCCATCCAAGCTGAAGAGAAAACACCATGACTGCTACGAGAAGAGCAGACACAAGACGCTTCGACATTGAGGGAGAAGCCAAACCCCAAACTAAGCTCAGCCAACATAAAGATCAACCTTGTCGCCCACATGACACAAGGTCCACGGTTGTTGAATGTACAAAAGCCAGGGCCCTTAGATATAGAATGAGAGACGATTGAAAACTTCCAGAGGAGTAGTATTTCAAAAGAACTGAAAAGGACTGGCTACTAATTTTGTTAGACAGTACTAACAAAGAATTGCATCAAGCAACCCTTTCTGACGCTGTGGAGATCTTGGCACCTCCGCAATAATGTTTACCATGAAAAGGGAGATGCCACCATCGAACAATCGGCCAGGTATCTCATCTCATATGCAGATACTATTCATTCTAACTCTTCTGGCATCTCTGTTCCTAGCTTGACAGACCAAAAAGGGAAAAAACCTGTAGAAATAAAGAGATCAGATGGTGATGGAAAAAAGAAAGAACAGAGCATAAAAACTGGGAACCACCACCAGAAGGTTGGCTGAAAGCCAACGTCGATGGATCGTTCATTGCTGATAAAAATGAGGGCACAACAGGTGTAGTGATCCGTGACAACATGGGCAGAACCATTGTTGCTGGTGGTAATATTCTGAAGAGCTGCAGCAGTGTTGAAGAAGTTGAAGTCTTAGGAGGTGTTTGTTTGGGCTTATGTTGACTTTTCACTAAAAAAAAGCAGGCCAATCGAAACAACGGGGATGCTTTGGCTGTGGACTTTTCCAAAGCTAACACCAGAAATACACGGTGCGAGCGAAGCACCTGGGAACGTGCTTCCCACGCTTTGTCACTCAAAGCCGAAGCGGTACATTGGACTGCCCTTATTGCTTTGCCTATTTACAAAGACTGCCACATATCCTTCCCTCATCCGCGTCTCTCCACGTCTCTGTTTCGTTCTTTGACTGTCTCCATGTCTTGTTAACCGAGCCGGAGCTGGACCTGAGAATCTCAGCTGTCTTTTGTACGTGTACTAGTACTAGCTCAAGTAAAACTTGTGCATGTCTCATTTGCTGATTGATTTAAACTGAACCAGTGTTTTGCTACTACCTACTAGTACTAGCTCAAGTAACACTCGATCATACGATTGATTGATTTATGTTGTTACACGTACAAAGTTGGCAGTAGTACATGCGGAAAGTACACAACGGATTATTTTATATATACACGCAATGGCACATGCATGCAAATATTTCTGCTACATAAATTAGCAAATTAGCATAAATATACTCTTATACACTTATACCATGTGACATAGCTTTATTTGATAAATTATTTTTGATGTCTTTCTATTGTGTATTCATGGTATTGTATACTGACCGATACACTTATACACCTCAACCAACAATTATACATCTTCTCGCTATAAGGGTATTTTAGACAATTTGTAATATACAGCTAGACAGCCAGCCAAGTTGCCAAACAGTGAAACTTAGAACAGCAACTTTCCTTGCACAGCAGCTTTCCCTGTACAATAACTTTCCCTCCACAACCAGCCACAGACAGCCCAAACAAACAGGCCCTTAGCTCTACTTCACGGTGCAAAATTGGCAAATAAATGGGGGCTGAGACCAATCATTTTTGAATCAGATAGTGCCTCGGTTGTTAAAGCATTTCAAAACGATGATGACAACTTGTCCTACCTCCGTAGCATTATACATGATTTTAGAAGTATTGTTCCTGGTAGTCAAGACTGGAAATGTGTGTATGCTGAAAGAGTACAAAACAATGTAGCTCATGAATGTGCCGCCTACGTGCGGCGTGTAGGTCAGTAGGTGTTGGTTATATCTGGAATGTAGAACTTCCACAACAGATAAACAAGGCTGCTGCCCTTGACTGTAACCGTACACCTATGTGATTGAAAGTTGTTAGATCTTAAAAAAAAGAAAACTCAACACCTCGACAAGCACCTCAGCCCGGGGTTGCAACCCCGGCATCCACCAAGCTGCTGCGCCCTGCACAGCCCACCATCATCACCTTCCGGAGCGGCCGCCTCGACGTCCTCTGCTCGCCCGTGAGCCACAATATCGCATGACCCAGACAATCGTAACCCAAGTTGCACAGAAACATCTGCCCGCAGACCACAGCCGTCGCACCAACATCCAGGGCCGCCGCCCCGGCCTAAAAGTCAAACCGCCTCCTCAGAAGCGCGTCAACCGAGCCGACAGCCTCGCCGCCCTGGCAACACAATGCTGTCACCCAAGCCACTCGAGCAACAAATCCGCCCCGCGAAGCTGCTGCCTGATACGTCTCAAACGTATCTATAATTTTTGATGCTCCATGCTTGTTTTTACACCATTTGCCTTGTGTTTCATTACACTTCGTGGCGTTTTTATGCGATTTCCGGAACTAACCTACTAATAAGATGTCACAGTGCCAGTTCCCTGTTTTCTGCTGTTTTTGTGTTTCAGAAATGTTACACAGGAAATATTCTTGGAATTAGAAAAAACAAGTTCCAGAACTCCTATTTTTTCCGGAAGAGGACCGAAGACCGAACGAGAGCCGGAGGGGGGCCAGAGGCTGCCCACACCATGAGGGGACACGGCCCAGGCCCTGGCCGCGCCCACCTATGGTGAGGCCCCCCTGGTCGCCTCCTGACGACGCCCCTTCGCCTATAAGAAGCCTCCCGACGGAAAACCCTAAAACAATCGGCGTTTTTCCCAGAACAGTTCCGCAGCTCCGCCGCCATCGAAGACAAATTTCGGGGGATAGAAGTCTCTGTTTCGGCACCCTGCCGGGATAGGGAAGTGCCCCCGGAGCCATCTCCATTGGTCTCCATCGCCGTCTCCGCCGTCTCCATCGACCTCACCGCCATCTCCATGAACCATGCTGTCTCCTATGATGAGGAGGGAGTAGTTCTCCCCCGGGGCTGAGGGCTCTACTGGTAGCTATGTGGTTCACCTCTCTCTCCCATGATGTGATCTTTATGTGATCGTGAGCTTTGTATCTAGTTGAATTGGTAGATGTTATTATTCAGATATTATGCTACTCTCGTGCTTTATATTTGTAATCTCCGGAGATACCTTATATCATGGTGTAAATGTGACTAGTGTGTGCATCATGTGTATCTTTTTGGTTAATGTCTCTATGAAATATTGGTATTTGTTGGAACCATCTAGTGCGTTCATGGTGATAGTGTGGGACAATCTAGTTTGGGTACATACGGACTTTGAGGAGTGCTTCGTAGCCCTACGTATGATTAGTGTTCATTTTTCATTGGAGAATTGTTTTGAGTTGCATATTGATGATAGTATCTATTGGTTCAATTATATTATATTTGTTGAGAGTGTGTCCACTAGTGAAAGTATGATCCCTGGGCCTTGTTTCCAAGCTTTGCACACCGTTTACTTTCTGTTTTGTTACATGTTTGCTCGCAGCGATATTTATTTTAGATTACATTTACTACTTATAATCATCACTACTACTTGTATTTCACTATCTCTTCGCCGAACTAGTGCACCTATACATCTGATAAGTGTATTGGGTGTGTTGGGGACACAAGAGACTTTCTGTATCGTAATTGCAGGGTTGCTTGAGAGGGATAGCTTTGACCTCCTCCTCCCTGAGTTCGATAAATCTTGGGTGATCCACTTAAGGGAAACTTGCTGCTGCTCTACAAACCTCTGCACTTAGAGGCCCAACACTATCTACAAGAACAGACGCATGCGTAGACATCAAGCTCTTTTCTGGCGCCATTGCCGGGGAGGTAAGGTAAAATGTACTCACATTCTTTGGTTACTAAGTCTTTTAGTTGCTGGTGAGTGCTTGAAGTTATTTCCTTTAGATTCTACAATTATATCTTTTTGTTTCTTGTTTTTATTTTTACTAGTTAGGCTTAATGGAAAGTAAAAAGTTCTTTAGTCTTTTTCCTGAGTTTAGATTTGAAGAGAAAATTGAAAAACCTTTAGAGCTTATTTCGCATAGCAATGTTATTAGTACAAATGCTTTGAATACCGTTATTGCTAATGCTATAGAAAAGTCTAAGCTTGGGGAAGCTGGTTTTGTTAAACATGATATTTTTAGTTCCCCTGCTTTAGTGGAGAAAGTTTGCTCTGATGATATTTTATCTTCCATATGTGATGTTTCTAATGATGCTTGTGCTCCTCATCCTTTTAAAATACCTATGAAAATTGTTGACCGTGCTATGAATAACTGCTATTTAGGAGATGGAACTGTCCATCCTGGTGATCATTTACTCTTTATACATGAATTATGCGAGTTGTTCCAGTATGCAGGTATTTCAATGAACCAAGTTAAGAGGAAGCTATTTTCTTTATCATTGAAGGGCAAAGCTGCGGATTGGTATAAAACACTGAAGGATGGCCGACCTGTTGAGTGGGAGGAAATTGTACCTCTCTTTTATTCTAAACTAGAAGAATACCCCGCGCGTTGCAGCGGAAATCATCAGTAATACACCGTGCTTTGCTATAGTAAATCTGGCTGAGAATGAATGTTTATACTGCAAAGTGAATCTTCTAAAAGAGTTTGCAAAATTATGGAACTATGTATTAACAATTGTAATGGCTACTCGATCGAGCTGGACACCATTCTGTACAATGCATGCTACTGGAGCTGGACACCATTCTTGTTATGATATTCATAGTTTTCTTCTTGCTGCATACATAGAGAAAAGTGGATACCCAATTGCCCACTAATTCGAACGATGGTCACGAATAAATAAGAAATAATAGTGGTCCTTATCGAACATGTTGACAACAGTTCGTTTGCCTGCTTTCGTAAGCCTTCAGAGAAAAATACATCACGGAAAGAAAGTATGGCGCAAAATTGCAAACCCATGATGAGTGTGGTGGCTACACACTCATTTAGCAGGAAATACCATAAAAGGTTCCAGTACATAAGATGAGTACTCATTTCAGGGTACAAAAATGGAATATTGTATAATCACTGTGATCTCATCATGAGCACAATTTTTATTTGAACATCAAGCTCGTATGCACTTAGCTGGTTCAGACCATACATCAAGAAGATAAGTTTCTGGTGGAGGCTTATATACTACAGTAAACAACAGACTGACTTGTAGAATAAAAAAAAGAGTTGATACTGCAGGAAATAATCAACGGTAAGTATACACTACACATGCATGTTTCATCTTGATCCAGTTAATGATGAAGGTCTTCTTAATAGAAGGAGTCAATGCTGAGATGTTTAGAATACCTTGATCAGGAAAGTTAAACTGGAACAAAACACATGGCATGAATAGTTCTTCCTGTCAAACTTGAAACACAGTTCAGGAGTGCATCAGAAAACGAAAACATAAGTGGTCAAAACTAAGGTGAGAAAGAAAGAAAACCTAGGCGGCAAGCGTGACGTAAGTGTACCTGTCAATCATGCAGTTGAACCTCTGCTTGAGCCATCCATTGAACAGCTTTTGCGCGATCGTCCACAAATGTTTGCCAATCGCTGGGATCAAGCTGAGGTTTATATGGTAGAGACTCGAGGAGATGAGATGATATTTAAAAGCACGTTATAGAACTGAGTGGGAGAAGGAAGCTTAGTGGGTGCGTATTAGCAATAAAACGATATGAAGGAGAAATGAACAGCCAAACGTTTCGAACTGGTCGGTAAAGCTGAATGCGAATGGCTGAAAAAAGTGCACCTGAGAATGGGGATGTGGAGCTCGTGAATACTTTTGGAGAAGCCAAGACGACATATGTATAGAGGATAAAAGTCATGAGTAATAGAGCAGTAATCATGGAATTAACTGGTGAGCCCGGCGGCTTACTATTGACATTAAAGATGATTAACTATCACTAAATTTGATCAGCAATGTGCCGCAGGGAGATGAGTGGTTCTTGCATCAAAGATGGTGCGGCGTTTGATCTCTTTTTTAGGTACCTTTTTAGTTTCGTTTTCTCACAGGAGCCACCAAGGGAGAGCGCGCGTTACCATCTGCTTGACTGTCACAATGGAGCCAATAGAATCAACGGTGCCGGATGAGAATCCTACGGTTGTGGTTAAGTGATGATGTGGATGGGCTGCATGTTAAGATAGACAAATTAAATGATCTCTAGTGGGGTTTTGCTTTATAAGAAGTATAGATTCTATCCTTCTAGTGAAGTTTATAAAGATATGAATTACATTTATAATTTCCATTCGCATGAGGGAGAAAGCATTGCCCAAGCGTGGGGAAGATTGAAGTTACTAATGCACAAATGTCCTATTCATGATCTTCCCTGTAATATTGTTATTAATAATTTTTATACAAGGCTTTCAGGATATTACAAGGACTATCTAGATGCATGCTTTGATGGGTCTTTCACAAGCAAGGATGTTGACACCAAGTGGGGTCTGCTTGAAACAATTCAAAACAATATTGAAGGTTGGGATAGCGACAAAGGTAAAGGATCAGGTATGAATTACGAGTTTGATTGCATTAAGTCTTTCGCTGAAACTGCTGATTTTCAAGAGCTTAGTGCTAAGTATGGTCTTGATCCTCAAATTATGATTGATTGCTTTAAAACCTTTGCTTCCCATATTAATGTTCCTAAAGAAAATGGGGACGTGTATCATGAACCTTTTAAGGACACTTGCATAGAAAGTGATATTGTTGTTGATGATTGCAATAAACATGCTCAAACTTTTGAAAGTCCTATTTCTTATAAGCATGTTAATTTTTGTGGAGTACATAGACCTTGTGAACAGAGTCACAACAAGGAAGATTATTGTGTCCACCACGCAAATGAAGAAACCCGAATGTGGCACAAGGCTATAGGCGAGCTTGGTGAAAAGGTTTGCAAGCTTTATCCTTTTCTTTGTGAGTTTTGCGAGGACATAGGTCATTTTAATTTTCAATGCTCGAGCCCTAATAGTCACCTTTCTAATCGAATGAGCACCACAAATTTGTATTGTGATGACAAGATTACTCTCAATCAGCATGATGAGCTCACTTTGTTCTTGGGGTGTGAAGAGATATCTAGAAAGATTTCTTTGGTCGATATGAATGATGTTGATATTAATAGCACCCTTCGTGGTTGTTGTCTCTATTGTGTTAAAGATTGCCTCACAAATACTTACTTACAAAATCTTATAAAACATGATATCTTGCTAAGCTATGACAGGACTGATAGATGTTTTTATCTTATTAATAGAGAGGAGGAATACTCCAAAGTTTTTTCTGTTGTTTCTGTTAGTAAACCAGATTATGTGGAGAAGATGCCTTTCCCTCCTAAAGATTATGTGGAGAAGATACCTTTCCCTCCTAAAGGATATGTGGAGAAGATGCCTTTCAAGTCTCTCCCTCCTAAAGGAGAGAGTAAGAAGAGTATGAAGAAGAAGAGGAGTAAAAGGCGAGAGGAAACGATATTTTCTCCTAAGCATTATGATACTGCTATAGATTATGATAATTCTGATTGGGATGATGTTCCTATGCCTGTTACCTATGTTAGTGATCATTATTGGGAAAAGCACTCTACTTTTGATATTGAAAATCTTTTTGGTACCAATTCTAAGGTTAATAATTGTTGTACTATTAGTACTATCCATGTTCCTTTTTATGATGATATGTTTGATGAGTATGCTTTGCAAAATAGCTGTTCTCTAGCTTGTGATGATACTAAGCCTCTAGTTTATGATGGTTACAATGATGAGTATAATATTTTCAGTTCACCTACTTTTGAGGAGAAAAATAGTTATGATTACAATATGCCTCCTGTTTTTGATAATTATGGTGATGAGAATAATTATTCTGTTGAATCTGCTCCTGCTTTCATGTGGGGAGTATTAATTCTTTTATGCATGTGGCTCATGATAGGGATCCTTTATGTGATAGTTATATTGTTAGTGCTATTCATGATGCTACTGAAAGTTATTATGAGAGAGGGAAACATGGTTTGATGGATCTCAACCATATTGAGTTTCCCCTCTTTATGTTGCAATTCTTAAAGTTGTACTTGTTTTGCCTTCCTATGCTTTTTGCTTTGCGCTTTCATGACTTGTCTCTTTGCAAGACTATTTTTCATAGGAAGTGGTTTAGATTTAAATGTGTTTCATATTCGCTTTTTGATGCTCTCTCTTGCTTTAAGTTCTTATATAGCGCCTTTGCCTTAAGCTCTTCTATGGCGCCTACATGAGCATCTTAGCAAATTACTGCGCCTAGCTCAAAGGCGTTAAAGAAAAGCACTCTTGGGAGATAACCCAATGTTTTTACTTTCAGTTCTTTTTATTTTATTTGAGTCTTGGAAGTTATTACTACTGTAATAACCTCTCCTTATCATTTTTATTTCGTTTTTGTGCCAAGAGAAGCCTCTAATTTGAGTGAGGTAAGATTTGGGGATGTTGCTGTCCTGAAACAGTTTTCGGTGCTGCACCGTAAAAATTCGTGAAAATTCTCTGTATATCTTTTGGACCTGCGATTTCTTGTGCATATGCCTCAGGTTATATCCAAACTTTCATTAGATTAACACTTTTTGATTTGAGCAACAGAAAACCCTCTAAAAATTCGACCTTTGTCAGCTATTCTGTTTTGACAGATTTCTGCAAATATTTGTGTTTGCCGCTCGATCGCTTTCTTTTTTAGTTCTTTTGATCACGAAAATTTTGGGGAAGTTGCTACAGTAGCATATGCTTTATATGTGGTGGTTTTGAGTTGAAACCTGAAGCAAAAGGGGTTGATTCATTATTATGCTTGCACTAATGTTGCTAATAAAATTGTGTTGAGTTTTGTATGAAGGAAGTTTTCAAGTGTAGGGATTGGAGAATGATGAGATGAGATGAAGAATGGACAAAAGCTCAAGCTTGGGGATGCCCATGCACCCCAAGAAATATCCAAGAAGTACAAGCGTCAAAGCTTGGGGATGTCCCGAGGCACCCCCTTCTTCATCGGCAAAAATCAGGTCACCTTTCAAAACACTATATTTTTATTGCTTCATGCACTATGCGTTTTTCTTGGAGCGTCAGTTGTTTTTGCTTTCAGTTTTCTTTTGTTTTGTTTGCTACAATAAATAGTTGGATCACATCATGTTTGTTTGGAGGGAGACATACTCCGTTTTTCATTGCCAAGAACACTCTGGTTTTCACTCTTATCGTTCAACAAGTGTTCTCTTTTTCTGCTACTGCGTTTAGCTTTTGTTTTTCACCTTGATTTTTGTTCAGATCTTGTTATATCTTTGTATCAAGGTGTATTTTGACCTCTGGTCTATGTTGGTTTCCTCAAAAAGGGTTGTTTTAAAAAAGAGAAAAAGCTTTATGCAAAAAAGTGGTATATGATGTCTACGCACTTCTATTCTTGTAGACACTTGTTGGGCCTCCAAGTGCAGAGGTTTGTAGAAGAGCAACAAGTTTCCCTTAAGTGGATCACCCAAGGTTTATCGAACTCAGGGAGGAAGAGGTCAAAGCTATCCCTCTCAAGCAACCCTGCAATTACGATACAGAAAGTTTCTTGTGTCCCCAACACACCCAATACACTTGTCAGATGTATAGGTGCACTAGTTCGGCGAAGAGATAGTGAAATACAAGTGGAATAGATGATTATACGTAGTAAATACAATCTGGAATAAAAATCGCTGCGAGCAAACATGTAACAAAATAGCAAGTAAACGGTGTGCAATGCTTGGAAACAAGGCCTATGGATCATACTTTCACTAGTGGACACACTCCCAACAATATAACATGATTGAACAAATAAAATAACTTCTCTTCACTATGGTACTCTGAATTACTCTCCTATTGAATAACACTAATCATTGCGTAGTGGCTACAGAAGCACCCCTTAAAGTTCATCAAGTACTTGACAAACACCACTCATAGAGATATCCAAATCAAAGCATAACTCAAGATAGATATCATTGCAACTTAGACCAAGTACTAACACGGTGCACACACTGTCAACATTACACCATGAAAGGAGGAATAGATCACTCAATACTATCATAGTAATAATTACTCTCATAATCCACAAGAGATCACAATCATAGCCTAAACCAAGTACCACCATGATGCACGCACTGTCACCGTTACACCATGGCAGGAGGAATAGATTACTTTAATAATACCACTAGAGTACACATAATATCTGAATAATAACATCTACTTGTTCAACATGATACAAAGCTCACGATCACATAAAGATCACATCATGGGAGAGAGAGGTGAACCACATAGCTACCGGTAGAGCCCTTAGC
Source organism: Dactylis glomerata (assembly GCA_007115705.1). Lineage (NCBI taxonomy): Eukaryota > Viridiplantae > Streptophyta > Magnoliopsida > Poales > Poaceae > Dactylis > Dactylis glomerata. The sequence goes on along the minus strand of QXEO01001278.1, from coordinate 1,092,090 downwards.
CCCGGGGATGAACTACTCCCTCCTCATCATAGGAGACAGCAAGGTTGATGGAGATGGCGGTGAGGTCGATGGAGATGGTGGAGACGGCGATGGAGACCGATGGAGATGGCTCCGGGGGCACTTCCCCGTCCCGGCAGGGTGCCGGAACAGAGACTTCTGTCCCCCGAAATTTGTCGGCGACGGCGGCGGAGCTGCGGAACTGTTTCTGGAAAATTGCCGATTCCCTTAGGGTTTTCCGTCCCGAGGCTTCTTATAGGCGAAGGGGCGATGTCAGAGGTGGCCCCAGGCCCCCTCACACCATGGCGGCGTGGCCAGGGCCTGGGCCGCGCCAGCCATGTGTGTGGGGCCCTGGTGGCCCCTCTCCTACTCCTCTTCGGATCTCTGGAAGCTTCCGGGTAAAATAAGACTTCAGGAACTTGTTTCGTCCGATTCCGAGAATATTTCCTGTGTATCACTTCTGAAATACAAAAACAGCAGAAAACAGGGACTGGCACTGTGGCAACTCGTTAATAGGTTAGTTCCGGAAAATGCATAAAAGTGCCATGAAGTGTAACGAAACATAAGGCAAATGGTGTAAAAACAAGCATGGAGCATCAAAAATTATGGATACGTTTGAGACGTATCAGCATCCCCAAGCTTAACTCCTGCTCGTCCTCGAGTAGGTAAGTGATAACAAAAGAATAATTTTTGAGGTGACATGCACCTACACAATCTTGATCATATATGTAAGCATTTGTGAGCTGGGATCATAAGAACTTAAAACATGGGCATGAAGATATAATCTTGACAATAGAAACTTAGCAACCATGTTATAACATGAAAATGAACACAAACAAAAGATCATGAAAATGAAACAATGAAAGTCAAACGTGTGTTCAAATCATAAGGAAAAACATACAAATGGTTTTCAGCTTGTCCTTCATGGAGAGCAAAACATAAATGCATAGGACACCTTCAAGTTTAAGAGGGCGACTAGATACAAATAATTTGAGAACAAGTGAAACCATGATCATGAATCAATCAATGAAAACTTTGGGACAATGCACATTATACTCAGAATGACAACTATGCTCTCTTAGACGGTGCATAAAGATAGAAGGTGGTGACTCAACATAAAAGTAAAAGAAAGGCCCTTCGCAGAGGGAAGCAGTGATTAAACATGTGCTAGAGCTTTTCATTTGTAAAACAGAGAGATAAAAATTGGTTTTGAGAGGTGGTTGTCTTTGTCAACGACTGGCAATGGGGTTCTTACTATCTTCCATACAAAAATAAAGCAAGTTTTTGAGAGAGAGATTGGCACTTTTGTGCTCTTTTATAAAGCTTGGCACTCCTCCCCACCTTTTTTCCTTTCTCAAACCATGGCTAACCGATTCCATCGGGTGCCCACCAACATTCACATACCATGGAGGAGTGCCTTTTTTCTTTCTTTCTTTTTTCTTTTTTTTTTCTTTTTGGAATAAGACAATATGGAAGATAGCAAATCCGACCACTACGTCCCCATGAGCTGAAAACGGTGTCACAAAATGAGAAGTATTTTGAAGGTTTTTTTGAAAGGTAGCACATGGAAATTTACTTGGAATGGCTTACAAATACCATGCATAGGAATTTTTAGTGGACACAATGGCAAACTTGGTTTTTAGGAGTTGAATGCACGAGTAGAGCTCATACTCAGTACAAAATGAGGGCTAGCAAAAGACTGGGAGCGACCAACTAAGAGAGCAATAACGGCCATAATCATGCATAGCGACAAAACATCATTGAAAGAAGGATAAGATGGCATCAAAAGTCAAAAACTAAATGATCATAGAGGCTATTGGTGACTTTGTATGAGTCTAACATGTGTGAGCATGCGCCAAGTTAACCCAAATAAAGCATCAAAGGAGAAAACCAAATAAATGCTTCCATATAATAGAAACAACGCATGATTTTTTCAAAGGCTCATTAAGCAATCTCAGTTATTTGAGACAAGTCATGCTACAGCAAAACCACTAAGCATACTATCAAAAAGACATCAAGCATGACATGCAAAAGCCTAGGCCGCAGTCTACACAAGCTCATTTTTGTACCACTATTTTGCATAAAGCTTTTTCTCTTTTCCAACACCATTCAAACTTTTTTTTAATCCAACTCTTTTGAGGAAAACCAACATGGTCCAGAGGCAAAAATACACCTTGATAAATAAATATAAGAAGATCTGAACGCAAATCAAGGCGAAAACGAAAACCAAAAGCAGTAGCAGAAAAAGAAGAACACTCGGTTTTTGATAAGAGTGAAAACTAGAGTGTTCTTGGCAATGAAAAGCGAGTTCATCTCCTCCAAAAGAAACATGATGTGATCTAACCATTTATTGCAGCAAACAAAGCAAAACTAATAATGAAAACTAAAACAACTGACGCTCCAAGAAAAACACATAGTGCATGAAGCAATAAAAATATAGTGTCTTAAAAGGTGACCTGATTTTTACCGATGAAGAAGGGGTGCCTCGGGGGCATCCCCAAGCTTTGACGCTTGTACTTCTTGGATATTTCTTGGGGTGATGCATGGGCATCCCCAAGCTTGAGCTTTTTTCCATTCTTCAACTCATCTCATCATTCTCCGATCCCTACACTTGAAAACTTCCTTCATACAAAACTAAACACAAATCTATTAGCAACATTAGTGTAAGCATAACATATAATCAACCCTCTTTTTGCTTCAGCTTTCACCTCAAAACCACCACATATATAGCACATACTACTGTAGCAACTTCCCAAAAAGTTCCATGATCAAAAGAACTCAAAAGAAAGCGATAAAGCGGCAAACACAAATATTGGCAGAAATCTGTCAAAACAGAACAGCTGACAAAGGTCGAATTTTTGAGGGGTTTTCTGTTGCTCAAATCAAAAAGTGTTCAACTAATGAAAGTTTGGATATAACCTGGGGCATATGCACAAGAAATCGCAGGTCCAAAAGATATACAGAGAATTTATACGAATTTTTACGGTGCAGCACCGAAAACAGTTTCAGGACAGCAACATCCCCAAATCTTATCTCACTCAAATTAGAGGCTTCTCTTGGCACAACAACGAAATAAAAAGGATAAGGAGCGGTTATTACAGTAGTAATAACTTCCAAGACTCAAATAAAAGAAAAATTACTGAAAATAAAATAATGGGTTATCTCCCAAGTGTGCTTTTCTTTAACGCCTTTGAGCTAGGCGCAGTAATTTGCAAAGATGCTCATGTGGGCGCCATATAAGAGCTTGAGGCAAATGCGCCATATAGGAACTTAAAGCAATAGAGAGAATCAAAAAGCAAATGTGAAAGACATTTATATTTGAACCACTTCCTATGCATAGGAATCTTGTAAGAAAATAAATCAACGAGGCACATAGTAGCAAGCATGGATAGATAAAACAAGTGCCACTTCAAGATTTGCAACATAAAGAGGGGAAACTTAATATTGTTGAGATCCATCAAACCATGTTTCCCTCTCTCATAATAACTTTTAGTAGCATCATGAATAGAAATAACAATATAACTATCACATAAAACATCCCTATCATGAGCCACATGCATAAAAGAATTAATACTCACCACAGGAACAATAGTAATAGGAGCGGATTCCACAGAATAATTATTCTCATCACCATAATCATCATAAATAGGAGGCATATTGTAATCATAAATAATTTTATCCTCAATAGTAGGTGAACTGAAAATATTATACCCATCATCATAACCATCATAAACTAGAGGTTTAGTATCATCACAAGCTAAAGAACAGCTATTTCGCAAAGCATATTCTTCAAACATATCATCATAAGAAGGAACATCACATATGGGAGATAAAATATTATCAGAACAAACTTTCTCCACTAAAGCCGGGGAACTAAAAATATCATGATTAACAAAACCAGCTTCCCCAAGCTTAGACTTTTCTATAGCATTAGTAACAACGGTATTCAAAGCATTCATACTAACAACACTATTAGCATGCAAATTAAGCTCCAAAGGTTTTTCAATTTTCTCTTCAAACACTTCATATCTAAACTCAGGAAAAAGACTACAGAACTCTTTGTTTTCCATTAAGCCTAACTAGTGAAAATAAAAATAAGAAACAAAAAGATGTAATTGCAGAATCAAAAGGAAATAACTCCGAGCACTCACTAGCAAGTAAAAGACTTAGTAGCCAAAGGATGTGAGTACCTTTTACCTTACCTCCCCGGCAACGGCGCCAGAAAAGAGCTTGATGTCTACGCACTTCTATTCTTGTAGACACTTGTTGGGCCTCCAAGTGCAGAGGTTTGTAGAATAGCAGCAAGTTTCCCTTAAGTGGATCACCCAAGGTTTATCAAACTCAGGGAGGAAGAGGTCAAAGCTATCCCTCTCAAGCAACCCTGCAATTACGATACAGAAAGTCTCTTGTGTCCCCAACACACCCAATACACTTGTCAGATGTATAGGTGCACTAGTTCGGCGAAGAGATAGTGAAATACAAGTGGAATAGATGATTATAAGTAGTAAATACAATCTGGAATAAAAATCGCTGCGAGCAAACATGTAACAAAATAGCAAGTAAACGGTGTGCAATGCTTGGAAACAAGGCCTAGGGATCATACTTTCACTAGTGGACACACTCCCAACAATATAACATGATTGAACAAATAAAATAACTTCTCTTCACTATGGTACTCTGAATTACTCTCCTATTGAATAACACTAATCATTGCGTAGTGGCTACAGAAGCACCCCTTAAAGTTCATCAAGTACTTGACAAACACCACTCATAGAGATATCCAAATCAAAGCATAACTCAAGATAGATATCATTGCAACTTAGACCAAGTACTAACACGGTGCACACACTGTCAACATTACACCATGAAAGGAGGAATAGATCACTCAATACTATCATAGTAATAATTACTCTCATAATCCACAAGAGATCACAATCATAGCCTAAACCAAGTACCACCATGATGCACGCACTGTCACCGTTACACCATGGCAGGAGGAATAGATTATTTCAATAATACCACTAGAGTACACATAATATCTGAATAATAACATCTACTTGTTCAACATGATACAAAGCTCACGATCACATAAAGATCACATCATGGGAGAGAGAGGTGAACCACATAGCTACCGGTAGAGCCCTTAGCCCCGGGGATGAACTACTCCCTCCTCATCATAGGAGACAGCAAGGTTGATGGAGATGGCGGTGAGATCGATGGAGATGGTGGAGACGGCGATGGAGACCGATGGAGATGGCTCCGGGGGCACTTCCCCGTCCCGGCAGGGTGCCGGAACAGAGACTTCTGTCCCCCGAAATTCATCGGTGACGGCGGCGGAGCTGCGGAACTGTTTCTGGAAAATTGCCGATTCCCTTAGGGTTTTTCGTCCCGAGGCTTCTTATAGGCGAAGGGACGATGTCAGAGGTGGCCCCAGGCCCCCTCACACCATGGTGGCGCGGCAAGGGCCTGGGCCGCGCCAGCCATGTGTGTGGGGCCCTGGTGGCCCCTCTCATACTCCTCTTCGGATCTCTGGAAGCTTCCGGGTAAAATAAGACTTCAGGAACTTGTTTCGTCCGATTCCGAAAATATTTCCTGTGTATCACTTCTGAAACACAAAAACAGCAGAAAACAGGGAACTGACACTGTGGCAACTCGTTAATAGGTTAGTTCCGGAAAATGCATAAAAGTGCCACGAAGTGTAACAAAACATAAGGCAAATGGTGTAAAAACAAGCATGGAGCATCAAAAATTATGGATACGTTTGAGACGTATCAGTATAAAAAGGAGTTTATTTAGACTGCGACTTAGACTTTTGCATGTCGTGCTTGATGTCATTTTGATAGTATGCTTAGTGGTTCTGCTGTAGCATGACTTGTCTCAAATGACTGAGATTGCTTAATGAGCCTTTGAAAAAATCATGCGTTGTTTTTATTATTTGGAAGCATTTATTTGGTTTTCTCCTTTGATGCTTTATTTGGGTTGACTTGGCACATGCTTACACCATGTTGACTACAAAATAAGTCGCCTTTAGCCTCTATGATCATTTGGTTTTTGACTTGTGATACCACTTTATGCTTCTTTCAATGATATTTTGTCGCTATGCATGATTATGGCCGTTATTGCTCTCTTAGTTGGTCGCTCCCAGTCTTTTGCTAGCCCTCATTTTATACCGAGTATGAGCTCTACTCGTGCATCCAACTGTTGGATAATTAGGCACAATTTCCATGATTAATTCCAGAATATTAAACATGACAACGCTAGCTACTACCACATGTAACTCAAACATACTAGATGTACTAAACAACAAGATGAACGGAAACAAGTAGCAGCGAAACATGTACTCGCAGAACATGATGAACAGGGAAACAGCAGTACACCGCACGTACCGTTCGCTTGCAGATATAGTCGTAGCAGTAACGTTGTTGATGACAACGTTGGAGTAGACCGGTCGAAGGAGACGGCGATGAAGACGGCGGTAGGCTGCACCGCCCGACTTGGATGGAAGACGACCCGTGATGAAGAGCTTGAGCAGTCGCGCAGAGCGCTTCCCAAAAACCTAATTCGCCCTCTCCCGTACAGGATCGCAAAGGCGAGTGGTTCCGGAGACCTGCTCCCCCGTTCGCCGGTGCACGTCGGCGCTCGGGATGAGGTAGACTACAGAGGCGGCGCAAGCAGCGAGAGGTGGCAAAACCCTAGATCGGTTTCAGGTGTGTGCGGCGGTAGCTGGGCAAGAGTTTATATAGACGGCGCAACGGAGAAACCCTAGGCAACGTGGGCCACGCCCACGTCGCACGCCCGAGTCGGTTACAGTAGCCCACGATCCGGGAGCGGCCCAAACTGGCTAGCTGTGACGCGTCCGTCAAGGACTCGGTCAAACACTCGGTTTTCCTGTGCAGCAAAAAGATAAGCTCGGCTCCGAGGCTCAATTCCGCAAACCGTGGCGCGCGCGCGCGCGTCGTGACGTGTCGTGCCGTGTCGAGACGAGACGAGACGAGCGAGCGAGGAGGAGAAGGAGCGCGCGTGTGGCACTTCTCTTCTCACTCACTTACCAAGTGGTGCAACACCCCACCTTATATGTTGGTCTACATCTCTCCCAACTTTCCATGTGGGACTAAACTTAGCTCCCACCCCTTGCCTTTGTGCAGCCAAAAACTTGGGCTGCATTCCAAATGGGCTCACACACATGGGCTTTGAGATTTCTAGGAATTTCTGAAATCTATTATGGGCTCATATGAAAAGGCCCAATATTTCAACAATCCCCCACCAGATCTCAAATGCCCATTTAGAGATTTGCCAAACCTCACTACTTGTTTATATACCAGTGTTTCAGCAGAGACTGTTAAGTTGAACTTCCGCCTAGAACCTCAAGCTACGTCTATCAGCAACTTGAACAATGGACTACGCCTTGAATTGCAAGTTTTGTGCGTCAAGATTTCACTCAAAGTCATAACCAGTACATGGCTGCCAGTAGCCTACCCCGCGGGTTGGAGCATATGCGTCGTACTCCATGGTCTCTTCATGAGTTTACTAGAGATCACCCAAATCTCATAGACTGCGACGTTTAACAGTCGGACTCATATATGTGTGTTCTTTCAAGAATGCTCTGTAGGACAGCATCTTTGCTAATCATAGCCAACAGAAACACATTAAGGCATGTTGCCAACCTGCCTTACAGATTTTGAGAGTTTTGCATCTTCACATAGAGAGGGTTACAGAATACTCTCCTCAGTTAAACCACTAGCTTGTTTTCCCAGGTCCTAATTCACGGGATCTCCGATCACAAAAGTTGGGTTACCGCTATGGCATAACATCTATGGGTCTCAAACCCATCTCCCTCGATGCACTATCTATCACATTGCGTGATAGCCCCTTAGTAAAGGGATCTGCCAGGTTTTTGTCTGTTTGAATATACGTAACAGTTATTACTCTGGAGTTTCGCAATTTCCTGACAGACTTCAAACGTCTTTTAACGTGTCTTGATGACTTCGCGTTATCCTTAGAATTGTTCACTTTGACAATAACTGTTTGGTTGTCACAATTCAAGAGGATGGCCGGCACAGGTTTTTCAACCACCGGCAAGTCCATCAAGAGCTCACGCAACCATTCTGACTCTACAGTGGCTGTGTCTAAAGCAGTAAGTTCTGCTTCCATAGTTGACCTCGTCAATATGGTTTGCCTACATGACCTCCATGATACGGCGCCACCTCCAAAGGTAAACACATACCCACTAGTGGCTTTGATATCATCTACATCAGAGATCCAATTTGCGTCACTATATCCTTCAAGCACAGCAGGGTGCCCTAAATAGTGAATCTCGTAACTCATTGTATCACATAGATAGCGCATTACCCTTTCAAGTGCATGCCAATGATCAATACCCGGGTTTGACATGAACCTACTCAACTTGCTCACAGCAAAAGAGATGTCAGGTCTTGTCGCGCTCGCTAAGTACATGAGTGAACCAACGATCTGAGAATATCTCAGTTGATCTGTTGGTTCGTTCTTGTTCTTACGTAATATCACACTGGGATCATAAGGTGTTGGAGAAGACTTGCCATCAATAAAGCCAAACCGGCTCAAGATCTTCTCAACATAGTGGGATTGTGATAAAGTAATCCCACTCTCGTTCTTATTCAGCTTGATGTTCAGGATCACATCAGCTTCTCCCAGATCTTTCATATCAAAGCACTTTGACAAGAAAGACTTGACCTCATGTATTACTTTCATGTTTGTACCAAAGATGAGAATATCATCAACGTACAAACACAATATAACACCTTCGCCCCCACCATGGCGATAGTAGATGCACTTGTCAGCCTCATTAACGACAAAGCCAACAGAAGTTAAAGTTCTGTCAAACTTCTCATGCCATTGCTTAGGTGCTTGTTTCAGGCCATATAAAGATTTTAGCAACCTGCACACCTTTCTCTCTTCACCTTTTATCACAAATCGATCAGGCTGATCCATATAGATTTCCTCTTCCAACTCTCCATTAAGGAAAGCTGTCTTTACGTCCATTTGATGAACAATAAGACCATAGGAGGCAGCCATGGAAAGTAGTACTCGAATGGTGGTTAGTCTTGCGACAGGTGAATAGGTGTCAAAGTAATCTTCGCCTTCTCTCTGTGTGTAGCCTTTCGCTACAAGTCTCGCCTTGTACTTCTCAATAGTACCATCAGGCCTTAGCTTCTTCTTGAACACCCACTTGCAGCCCACAGGCTTACAGCCATGGGGGCGCTCTGATAATTCCCATGTTCCATTAGAAAGAATCGAGTCCATCTTATTTTGGACAGCTTCTTTCCAATCATCTGCATCTGGTGATGCATATGCCTCAACAATGGACTTGGGAGTATCATCCACAAGGTACACAATGAAATTATCACCGAAGGACTTTGCAGTCCTCCGTCTCTTGCTCCTTGTAGGAGCTTCATTGTCATCCTTCTCATGAACGTTCTCAAAAACGTTCTCATGTGGTTGCTCAAAATAATCATCAGATGCACTAGATTCGGGAATTATCTCAGAAGAAAATCTAGCAGTGCTATGCATATCTTTCATAGGAAACATATTCTCAAAAAATGTTGCATCACGAGATTCCATTATAGTATCAACATGCATATCAGGTACCTCAGATTTAACTACTAAAAATCTATAGCCAATGCTCCGCTGAGCATAACCTAGAAAGATGCAATCCACAGTCTTTGGTCTGAGTTTGCGTTTCTTTGGGATGGGAATGTTGACCTTCGCCAAGCATCCCCAAGTGCGCAAATACGAAAGTGATGGCTTTCTCCCAACCCACTCCTCATAAGGGGTTTTATCTTTATTCTTGTTAGGAACTCTATTCAGGACATGACATGCAGTCAACAAAGCCTCCCCCCACCATGCCTTTGATAAACCAGCAGTGTCGAGCATGGAATTTACCAAGTCAGACAGAGTGCGGTTTTTCCGCTCGGCCACCCCATTAGATTGGGGCGAGTAGGGAGGCGTCCTCTCATGAATAATACCGTGTTCCTCACAGAATTCGTCAAAGATTTTAGGAAAATACTCTCCACCACGATCCGACCTAAGACGCTTGATCTTTCTCTCTAGTTGATTTTCAACTTCGGCCTTATAAATTTTAAAGTAGTCTAAAGCTTCATCTTTAGTTCGCAACAAGTAAACATAGCAAAATCTAGTCGCATCATCAATCAATGTCATGAAATATCTCTTTTCACCTTTTGTCAACACACCATTCATCTCGCATAGATCAGAATGTATGAGTTCTAGAGGTGCCAAGTTTCTCTCCTCGGCCGCCGTATGAGGCTTACGAGGTTGCTTCGATTGCACACAATTATGGCACTTAGAACCTTTGGCAATAGTGAATTTCGGAATTAAACTCATGCTGGATAACCGAGACATCAAACCAAAATTAATGTGACATAAACGAGAATGCCAAACACTGGCATCATCATTAACACCGCCACAAATATGGTTCACGGATTTATTACAGAAATCTAAAAGTGAAAAGCGGAACAAGCCTCCGCACTCATAGCCTTTTCCAATAAATTGTCCATGCTTGGAAATGACTACCTTATTCGACTCTAAAACAACCTTAAACCCATCTCTGCAGAGAAGGGAACCGCTAACAAGATTCTTGTTCATAGAAGGGACATGCTGCACGTTCCTCAGCTGCACGATCTTCCCCGAAGTGAACTTCAGATCTACCGTGCCAACACCACGAACAGAGGCATGTGACCCATTGCCCATTAGGATGGAGGAATCCCGTGCGGCCTGGTAAGAAGTGAACATAGAGATGTCAGCACACACATGAACGTTAGCACCCGTATCAATCCACCAAGAGGGAGATTGAAATACCGAAAGAACAGTAAATAGATTACCATACCCATCAGTATTGCTAGCAGTCACGACGTTGACATTCTTGGCCCTTTTCCCTCTGCGGTCTGCGCGTTCTGGGCAATCCTTGGAAAAGTGGCCGGGCTCTCCACAAGTGAAACAAGTTAGATCACTCTTGTCCCTGTTCGGCTTCTTCTTCTTGAAGGTTGTAGTCTTTACAGGCTTGTTGAAAGAGGGCTTGAAGTTCCCTTTATTCTTGCCTGAGGATTTGCCTTTCTGCTGGACAAAGTTAGCAGTAGCATGACCCTCTCCTTTCTCAGTAGTGTCCTTAGCACGAGCCTTCTCCTCAACATCAAGGGACGCTATCAGATTTTCAACTGATATCTCCTGTCTCTTGTGTTTGAGAGCTGTGGCGAAGTTCCTCCATGAAGGGGGCAACTTAGCAATAATGCAACCCGCCACAAACTTGTCGGGTAAGGCACACTTAAGGAGTTCGAGCTCTTTGGCAATGCACTGTATCTCATGAGCTTGTTGAACCACAGGAAGGTCCTTAGTCATCTTAAAATCATGAAAGCTCTCCATGATGTACAGTTCACTGCCAGCATCTGCAGCACCAAACTTGGCGTCCAGTGCGTCCCAGAGCTCCTTCCCGTCTTTTATGTGCATAAACACATCACACAGACGGTTAGCAAGAATGCTCAGAATGCATCCCACAAAGATAGTATTGGCGTCCTCGAACTTTTTCTGATCATCCTCAGACATAGTTCCTTCAGGTTTGCCTTTACTAATCTGGAACACTTTCATCGTGGTCAGCCAAAGCTCAGCCTTGTACTGCCACCTCTTAAAGTTTACACCGGTAAATTTATCCGGCCTCAGTGCATCGGTAAAACCAGCCATTGATAATTCAGGAAATTGCCTACAATTAGATTTTTGGATTGTTGGATAATTAGGCACAATTTCCATGATTAATTCCAGAATATTAAACATGAAAACGCTAGCTACTACCACATGTAACTCAAACATACTAGATGTACTGAACAACAAGATGAACGGAAATAAGTAGCAGCGAAACATGTACTCGCAGAACATGATGAACAGGGAAACAGCAGTACACCGCACGTACCGTTCGCTTGCAGATGTAGTCGTAGCAGTAACGTTGTTGATGACAACGTTGGAGTAGACCGGTCGAAGGAGACGGCGATGAAGACGGCGGTAGGCTGCACCGCCCGACTTGGATGGAAGACGACCCGTGATGAAGAGCTTGAGCAGTCGCGCAGAGCGCTTCCCAAAAACCTAATTCGCCCTCTCCCGTACAGGATCGCAAAGGCGAGTGGTTCCGGAGACCTGCTCTCCCGTTCGCCGGTGCACGCCGGCGCTCGGGATGAGGTAGACTACAGAGGCGGCGCAAGCAGCGAGAGGTGGCAAAACCCTAGATCGGTTTCAGGTGTGTGCGGCGGTAGCTGGGCAAGAGTTTATATAGGCGGCGCAGCGGAGAAACCCTAGGCAACGTGGGCCACGCCCACGTCGCACGCCCGAGTCGGTTACAGTAGCCCACGATCCGGGAGCGACCCAAACTGGCTAGCTGTGACGCGTCCGTCAAGGACTCGGTCAAACGCTCGATTTTCCTGTGCAGCAAAAAGATAAGCTCGGCTCCGAGGCTCAATTCCGCAAACCGCGGCGCACGCGCGCGCGTCGTGACGTGCCGTGCCGTGCCTTGTCGTGTCGAGACGAGACGAGACGAGACGAGACGAGCGAGCGAGGAGGAGGAGGAGCGCGCGTGTGGCACTTCTCTTCTCACTCACTTACCAAGTGGTGCAACACCCCACCTTATATGTTGGTCTACATCTCTCCCAACTTTCCATGTGGGACTAAATTTAGCTCCCACCCCTTGCCTTTGTGCAGCCAAAAACTTGGGCTGCATTCCAAATGGGCTCACACACATGGGCTTTGAGATTTCTAGGAATTTATGAAATCTATTATGGGCTCATATGAAAAGGCCCAATATTTCAACACCAACTCCCAAAAACTAAGTTTGCCATTGTGTCCACTATAAATTCCTATGCATGGTATTTCAAAGCCATTCCAAGTAAATTTTCATGTGCTACCTTTCAAAACTTTCAAATACTTCTCATTTTGTGCCACTGTTTTTAGCTCATGGGGACGTAGTGGTCGGAATTGCTATCTTCCATATTAAATTGAGTACCCTTCGACTAGGCAGCTTCATCTGCTCGTCATTAATTTTGCAAGGGACTGGTTAGACCATTGTAATCTAATTTTTAAAAAGAAAGAAAAAGAGCACTCCTCCATGGTATGTGAAAGTTGGTGGGCACCCAATGGAATCGGTTAGCCATGGTTTGAGAAAGAAAAAAAGGTGGGGAGGAGTGCCAAAGCTTTATAAAAGAGCACCAATGTGCCAAATTTTCAAAGAATTTGGAACCGCTCTCACTTGTTTATTATGGAAGATAGTAAGTCCCCATTGCCAGTCGTTGACATGAAACAACCACCTCTCAAAATAAATTTGTATCTCTGTTTTACAAATGAAAAGCTCTAGCACATGTTAAATCACTGCTTCCCTCTGTAAGGGTAAATTGCCCCTAAGTGTGTTTTTGGTAATTAATGACAATCCCTATGGACTAATGTTTTCATTGAGATTTTTATGAAGGAATTGTTCATAGGAATTGCTTGAAGTCCATGTGTTGGATTCAAGGCTTGGATGCCATGAAGATAAAGATATATCTTAAGTATTGGCATCAAGATCATTGAATAGAAGAGATGAATCCAATATGATCAAGAAGAAGAAATAAAGATGTAGTTCTTGTGTAGAACTCAAGTAATCCATGCTCTAGCTTATGTGTTAAGCCAAGGTGTCTCAAGATCTTGAGAGTTTGTCTACAAGAGAAGAATTCAATATATGGCTCTATGTCGAGGTCATGATGGTCTCATGAGTTGAGATATGTTTGACTAAGACCTAGAGCATGCGATCAAATGAAGAATTCTTTATGTGGCTCAAGATATTGTGATAGAGCATGAGAAGATTCAAGGTTGACCAAGGCAAAGATCAAAGATTGGATTGTAGATTGGTCAACATATGAAGCATAAGGAATATGCCACATGGGACCAATCGGTCTTGTGGTATGGTATGGTTTGTCAATTATGCTTTGTGAACTAACCCATTATATATGTGTGTTTGTGTGGTCTATGTGGGTTAGGTATTGTATCATGGATATGCATCACTAGTGAGATTTTATATAGCCCATGAAAGGATGACATCAAGTGGTGGTTGTCATCAAGGTTGAGTAGTGCAAGTTTCAAGATAAGCATCTCGAGAAGATCATATGCTTGAAGCTTGCCATCCATTTGGTGATAATGGAATTGTGAAGAAATGCCTTAGTGAAGGTATCACATAGTGGTGTATGTGGGAGCATATTGGAAGTCTTCACAAAGCAACAATGATCAAGTGAAGCATTCCGGCTTGACGGAAGCATGAAGCATCATCATCAAGATCAAGCGGGATGCGCAAGACAAAGGTTTGTCCTTGCTAGGTTTTCCTTTTACCGGTCTCAAGGTGTTTGTTGGGAGACCGGGTTATAGGATAGATAGCCGCATTATCAAGAGGGGCTTTCGGTTGGGTAACTTGATCACATCGTCTTAGGGAGCTCAATCCTTTGCATACTTTGTATCTTCCTAGTTTGTTGCTTCTTGGTGTTTCTCCATGTGAGGTTCTTGTGCTTGTTGCTAGCTTTCCAACAAGTCCAAGTTCATCGAAAACGGAATCCAAATGCATCTTCTATTGCGTTTTCGAGTTGAGAGGTTTTATCGGTTCTTCACTTTGGAAGGTTTCACACCTCTCCACATTTCGTATTTTTCCTCTTGACTTTTCTTAGTGTTTCTTTGCATAAAGTTGTAGTACTTTTTCTAAGCTTTTCAAAAAGTCCAAGTTTGCTAAAAACGGAGTTCGGATGCAAAAGTTATCGCGTTTTTTGTATGAGTGTTTTTGCAGTTTTCCAAATCCGGAGTTGCTCCGGGCTCTGCTCCGGGCTGAGCAGTGCCAATATACTTACTCCGGAGTACAATCCGGAGCTACTCCGGGCTCTGCTCCGGAGCGCCCCGAAAACTCTGTAACGGGCAGTTTTCTTGCCCTATAAAAGGGGGCTTCTTCCCCAACGGTTGGGGAGTGTTCTAGGGTGTTCTTGAGCCTTTCTCTCACCTCCATTGTTGAACCTCTTGAGCTTGCTTCCTCTCCCTTCCCTCCAATGATTCTTGCATATTTGTGAGGGATTTGAAAGAGGAGATCTAGATCTACAACTCCACCAATCAATTCCTCCTCTAAGTGAGGGGAACCCATTGGATCTAGATCTTAGAGTCATTGGTTGACCTCCACCCTTGTTCTTCCTCTCTAACTCCTCCATAGCATTTGTTGCTTTGGTGGGATTTGAGAGAGAAGGATTTGAGCACTTTCCCTTGTGTTCTTGCTTTGCATCCTTGCATAGTGTTGAGCTCTCCATTACGATTTGTTCAAGTGAGAGACCGTGAGCTTGTTACTCTTGGAGGGTGACCTCCTAGTTGGCTTGGCGGTTGGTGCCTTGGTGACCTCTTCGTGGAAGATTGTGAAGAGGCCCGGGCTTCCCCTTCGTGGGAGTTGTGAAGTGGTTGTGGAGCTTGCCATCTCCGGAGTGGAGGAAAAGCTAACCATAAGAAGGGGTCCCTAGCTTCGTGGGGGACTCGGAGAAGAAGGTGAGCCTTCATG
This sequence comes from Dactylis glomerata, assembly GCA_007115705.1. Classification (NCBI taxonomy): domain Eukaryota; kingdom Viridiplantae; phylum Streptophyta; class Magnoliopsida; order Poales; family Poaceae; genus Dactylis; species Dactylis glomerata. The sequence goes on along the minus strand of QXEO01001278.1, from coordinate 1,076,516 downwards.
GCGTTCGGGGGCCTTCGTGGTTACCCACATCTCTCCAACGGTGATTAGCTTACTTTATGTAAGTGAACATCGGGATACATCTTCGTCTCCGCATGCCTCGGTTATCTCTATACCCGAGTTTATTTCCTTGTGATAGCCATCGTGCTTGAAGTACTTATATCTCTTTTATCACTTGTGAATTATATCTTGTGCTATCTTGCTTATATCTAGTTGTTGTTGTTGCACTTAGTTGAGCCTAGCATATTTAGGTCTTGTGCTTGAAGAAAATAAACGTTAGTTTAATTCCGCATTCCTTCAAGCCAATTCCGTAATAGTTTTTTAAAACGCCTATTCACCCCCCCTCTAGGCGACATCTCGTCCTTTCACCCTCCGCGAAGGGCCTTTCTTTTACTTTTATGTTGAGTCTCCACCTTCTATCTTTATGCACCGTCTAAGAGAGCATAGTTGCCATTCTGAGTATAATGTGCATAGTCCCAAAGTTTATTATTGATTGATTCATGATTATGGTTTTGCTTGTTGTTAAATTATTTGTATCTAGTCACCCTCTTAAACTTGAAGGTGTCCTATGCATTTATGTTTTGCTACTCCATGAGGGACAAGTTGAAAACCATTTGCTATGTTTTCCATATGGTTGAAACATACACGTGACTTTCATTGTTTCATTTTCATGATCTTTCCTTTGTGTTTCTTTTCATGCAATAACATGGCTGCTAAGTTTCTATTATCAAGATTATGTCTTTCGTGCCCATGTTTTAAGTTCTTTGATCTCAATACTCAATTCTCTACCTCGTTGATCAAATTGTGATGGTGCATGTCACCTCAAAAATTATTATTTTGTTATCACTTACCTACTCGAGGACGAGCAGGAGTTAAGCTTGGGGATGCTGATACGTCTCAAACGTATCTATAATTTTTGATGCTCCATGCTTGTTTTTACACCGTTTGCCTTGTGTTTCATTACACTTCGTGGCATTTTTATGTGATTTCCGGAACTAACCTACTAACAAGATGCCACAGTGCCAGTTCCCTGTTTTCTGCTGTTTTTGTGTTTCAGAAATGTTACACAGGAAATATTCTCGGAATTGGACAAAATAAGTTCCAGAACTCCTATTTTCCCCGGAAGAGGACCGAAGATCGAACGAGAGCCGGAGGGGGAGCCAGAGGCTGCCCACACCATGAGGGGGCGCGGCCCAGGACCTGGCCGCGCCCACCTATGGTGAGGCCCCCCTGGTCGCCTCCTGACGACGCCCCTTTGCCTATAAGAAGCCTACCGACAGGAAAACCTAAAACAATCGGCGTTTTTCTCAGAACAGTTCCGCAGCTCCGCCGCCGTCGAAGACAAATTTCGGGAGACAGAAGTCTCTGTTCCGGCACCCTGCCGGGACGGGGAAGTGCCCCCGGAGCCATCTCCATCGGTCTCCATCGCCGTCTCCGCCGTGTCCATCGACCTCACCGCCATCTCCATCAACCTTGCTGTCTCCTATGATGAGGAGGGAGTAGTTCTCCCCCGGGGCTGAGGGCTCTACCGGTAGCTATGTGGTTCACCTCTCTCTCCCATGATGTGATCTTTATGTGGTCGTGAGCTTTGTATCTAGTTGAATTGGTAGATGTTATTATTCAGATATTATGCTACTCCCGTGCTTTATATTTGTAATCTCCGGAGATACCTTGTATCATGGTGTAAAGGTGACTAGTGTGTGCATCATGTGTATCTTTTTGGTTAATGTCTCTATGAAATGTTGGTGTTTGTTGGAACCATCTAGTTTGGGTACATACGGACCTTGAGGAGTGCTTCGTAGCCCTACGCATGATTAGTGTTCGTTTTCCATTGGATAATTGTTTTGAGTTGCATATTGATGATAACATCTATTGGTTCAATTATGTTATATTTGTTGAGAGTGTGTCCACTAGTGAAAGTATGATCCCTAGGCCTTGTTTCCAAGCTTTGCACACTGTTTACTTTCTGTTTTGTTACATGTTTGCTCGCAGCGATATTTATTTCAGATTACATTTACTACTTATAATCATCACTACTACTTGTATTTCACTATCTCTTCGCCGAACTAGTGCACCTATACATCTGACAAGTGTATTGGGTGTGTTGGGGACACAAGAGACTTTCTGTATCGTAATTGCAGGGTTGCTTGAGAGGGATAGCTTTGACCTCCTCCTCCCTGAGTTCGATAAACCTTGGGTGATCCACTTAAGGGAAACTTGCTGCTTCTCTACAAACCTCTGCACTTGGAGGCCCAACACTGTCTACAAGAACAGATGCGTGCGTAGACATCACTGCCCATCATGGTTCTCGAGGCCGTCGCCTCGACATACAAGAACCATCCAATCGGGGCCGCTGCGCTGACATCCACCACCAAACCACCGGCTACCACAAGACCCTCCAATCGGTGCCGACTCCGAGAACAAGGCCCCAAGGGGTGAGTGACGCGTGACGCCACCCTCGTCTGATCCCAACGGATCTAAGGTTTCCCCGGAGTCCTCCCAAATGGAGGAGCATGCAACCACCTCAACGATGCATTGAAGAAGGGAGCGGCACCACGGAGCGCCGCCGTCGCCTGTCCTGGATAGGCCGGGACAAGGCATTAGCCCGGCGTTGCATCACACCCACCATCGAAGCATGGACCGATTGAACCACCTTCCTTCTATGCCCGACGCTCGTCAGCCCCATGCGCCCAACGAGGATGTTGCTGCCACCTGCAGATCTGAGCACCGGGGCCAGAGCCACATCAAAGCAGGCTGCCCCATAGCCCGCCGAGCACCCGACCAACCTCGACGAGGTCAGCCGCCACCGTCCGGAGCCGCCGCTCCAGTATCTGGGCACCACGTCGGACAACGTCCGCCGAGCACCCCGTCTACGTGCTGCGACCACCAAGAGCCACAACAGCGCTCGAAGCCCAGCTTGAGCCTCGTCGGATCCCTGCCTGCAGGCCACGCAGCAACACAACAACGTCGCCCCAGGCCGCCCACCTCAGCTCCACAGATCCTGGACCGCGGGAGTGTACTATGTTGAAATCGCGCTGCCCTGGACGCCCTGTAGGCGGCGACCCAGCGCCGTGGCCCATTGGGCCCAGATCGGGCCCGGAGATCCCCGCCACCACCTGCCGCACAGAGACACGGCCGCGTCGATGCCTACAGCAGCTCCCCGCAAGACGCCTCGTCCTCCTCCCGAAGAGCTTGGTCTAGGGCCGCCGTCCTGGCCTCCTCTTCCTTGCCGGCGGCGCCCCACACGCGCCGGCCTCCCCCATCGCTCGAGCTCTAGGACCTTCCCACCTCCTTCGGAGATGAGGCCCACCGCCACCGCGGCAGGGGCCAGCGGCAGCGGCGGCAGGGAGGGCGAGCCAGACGGGCTGCTAGCAGCGGCGCTAGGGTTCGCTCCTAGCGTCGCCTGGGAAGCGACGCGAGGAGCGGGTCGAGCTGTAGGTTTAAGAGTTTTGCACTATTCCTTAATGAAGTGCACGAAAGAGGTCGCAACTAAGACTTGCTAATTTTGACAATTGACATCCTAACCAGCAACTGCAAAATATTGATATGCTATGTTTTTTCATTAAAAATACTGATTTTCATCATTGAAGTTGGACAATTAACATCCTAACCAGACTTTGAAGAATATAATAGCCTTTTTTTAATCAGAAATGTAACACTTTGAAACAGCAGATACATGAGTGCATCAGTAGCCGCTTCTGCGCAATGAACCAGCGGCAAAGGGTACGCCCTCTGTGTTGGCTTTGGAGCTTCTTTGAGGGGCGGATAGTTCTTCTGAAGTGATCACCACAAACTCGTGCAGATTATTCAAGCGGTTGACGTATCAGCGGATTTGATTTGGTCCGGATATATATTTGCCTCAACGTTCATGCACCCTCCGGATCTGCATTATCATATCCCTCTATTTCCTGTTAATACCTGACAGCTCCTGCCGTCTCGGGGAATTATTAAGCAAATCTCAGTCTGACCTCACATGAACTAGGATTTCTATTGCTTACATTCCGGAGACCGCATTAGTTTTTTCTGCCGGATATCAATAGACAGGAATGTCAACTTGGGCATACATCATAGATAAAACATGGTTAGCACTTAGCTGTTCAGTGGGACGCCAACCTGCTGGAGCTGGCTTGGCATATATTGAGGCAATAGAAGTAAATGCCTTTTTTAACAGATAGAATGAAATGTCTTAAGATCATTGAGTGTTAATTTCAAATTTAACTACCCGTGACATCTATTGTTCACCACGGTCGGTAAAAAAAATTTAGTCATTTTTCCCTTCACTCGATTCATTCAGAGATAACCTACCCAATTCCCAGCAAAATTACAGGCAAATTCATGTTTGGTTTGGGGTTTGGGTTTATGTTTATGATCTTATTTTACTAGCTCACATATGACGTGGCGCTGAGTGAGAATTCTCTATGTTATGCATGTTGGTTTAAAACAAAACGGAAAAGCCGGCCAATTTTAATAGAGAAATGTCAATCGTTTTGTTTAAATAACAAAGCAAAAATTTATCAACTTGTGGTCGTTCTCGCTCTCCGGACTCTTGTGGTCGTTCTCCGGACGATCATGCTCCTTGCCAGCGGAGCCGGTCTCCGTCCGCTCAGCCTAGTCGTCCCCCGTTGTCTCGGAGTTGGGCAGAGGTCGTGTGCCAGTCGCCGTTGCGTGCAACGGTGCCGCCAAGACCCTCTCCAAGGTGTGGCGAGGAGTTCAGTGGCAACTCCAGTCTGGACTCTCTCCTTCAGTCTCAGGTTGCCCTGATGCGCATGGAGCTCCTTCAACTGGTTGATGTCCGCGTCGAGGAGGCGTGTCGCCCCCTTCGTGAGGAGGTGGCAACACTCAAGTTGCTATTGGCACGCGTTGGTGATTCTTTGGAGCAGACTAAGGCATGCACTTCTGGTGGCTCGGGGCTCCCCCCCACGCAAGCTTCGTTTCCTTATGACTCCATTGAGCAAAAATCTTCTGTGGTTGAGGAAGACCATCTATATGGTTGTATCTCTCCTTGTGGTAGTTCTTGCCTATCACCGCAGCCTGTCGACTTGCCTGCCTCTAAGCGCGAGGGCGTGGATGGGGTCTTGGCTCCGGTGCTAGAGCTTGGCTCATTTGAGACCTTAGCGGTAGCACCGGCGCCCTCGTCACCGCAAAAGCCCGCCTCTGAGGTCAGTGGAAAAGTGTTGGCGCATAGCTCTGAGGCTCTTTTTGGTAAAGAGCTTTGCGACTTGCTTGCTAGTTTGGAGGCGGCTAGCCCTAGACATGGCAAAGACATTGCCTGCGTTTTGGCGGGAAAGGCTTCAGAGGACATGATCAGGATGGTAGAGAAGTCTCTCAGAAAGGTATCCATCTGGGGCAGAAGAAGGAAGAAATACGTTGTAAAGAAATCTTCGGCAGCTTCTTGAGTGATGACCCTCTTTGGGTTCTCTGTTATGTGGATCTTCTTTGTGTCGTGGTGTTCAAGGTGTTGTGAGTTTTCGGTCGTAGGTTGCGAGTACTTTGTGGGTTTGGAGGTTGCAGTTCTTAGGTGTTGTTCTCTTGTGGTTTTATTGTAACGGTTTTTGCCCGATTTTCCGTTAATTAACTGGGCAATTCTCTTCTTCTTAATTAATAAATTGAGGCAAATCTTTTGCCTCCGTTTCAAAAAAAATTTTATCAACTGGGGTTGCCACCTATTACATGAAAGGGAACATAAACGGAGCAGCCCAGCTTTTTTCCAGTATATTCACAAGTTTGCACATGTTCAGCGAATGTAGCCCCGGCGGAGTCAAAACTTAAAACTAAGAAAAATCAATGAGATATAATTAAATATAGCTCCCAGTCTATGTTCAACAATCATACTTAAGTACTCTCCAAGTCAAAATCATGAGATGCAACCATCCCATCAATGTTTTCTTAACCATGCTTTCGGCACCCTTAATCGTTTTCCTCTCCAAAGTCAATGCATTTTTAAACTAATAATGCAAACATGAAACAACACAAGAGCTCTGCACGACCTACATTTGTCAACGTCTGCTAGGCATAATGCTTCCCTATAAAATGTCTGAAGTTCTGAACCTGAATCAACACACAAGCATCAATCTTTTCCCTCTACTTACCTAGGAACACCAAGCAGAGCCTCTAGCTTACAAATCTCCACAGCCCATTTCAAATTCCACAGCTAGTACCATGGGAAGAACTTGCTTCCTCGCGATTCTTATCGGGATGGCTAGCTTCGTCTCCGTGGTCAACGGCCAGCTCCGGCAAATGCCCGCAGGTGGCCTTCCCCGTGATCTCTTTGCCCTTGGAATCGCCTCTAAGATCCGCACCGATCGCAACTCGACGGCGAGAGCGTCGTCGGACTTTGGGCGCATCGTCGAGGCCGCGCCGGAGGCAGTTCTCCACCCTGCCACGCCCACCGACATCGCCGCGCTCATCAGGTTCTCGGCGTCCTCGCCGGCGCCGTTCCCTGTCTCCCCTCGTGGGCAAGGAAACTCCGCCCGCGGGCAGACTCTCGCTCCTGGAGGCGTCGTTGTCGACATGCGCGCGCTGGGACGGAGCCAGCACCGTCGCATTAACGTGACTGCAGGCTACGTGGACGCCGGCGGCGAGCAGCTGTGGATGGACGTCCTCCGTGCGACGCTAGAGCACGGCCTCGCGCCACGCGCGTGGACGGACTACCTCCGCATCACCGTCGGTGGAACGCTCTCCAATGCCGGCATCGGCGGGCAGGCGTTCCGGCATGGCCCGCAGATCGCCAACGTGCACGAGCTCGACGTGGTGACCGGGACCGGCGAGATGGTGACGTGCTCACCTGAGAAGAGCTCCGACCTGTTCTTCGCGGTGCTGGGTGGGCTGGGCCAGTTCGGCGTCATCACTCGAGCTCGGATCGCGCTCGAGCAGGCCCCGATGCGGGTCCGTTGGGTCAGACTGGCCTACACGGATGTGGTCGCGTTCACAAGAGACCAGGAGCTGCTCATTTCCAAGCAGGCCAACGAGGCCGGGTTCGACTACGTGGAAGGCCAGGTCCAGCTCAACAGGACGCTGACCGAGGGCCCCAAGTCGACGCCTTTCTTCTCCGAAGCCGACATCAACAGGCTCGCTGGGCTCGCCTCTGAGTCTGCCTCTTCCGCGCTCTACATCATAGAAGCCGCCATGTACTACAACGACACCACTGCTTCCTCCGTGGACGAGAATTTGAAGAAGGTGCTAGAGCAACTAAGCTTCGTGCAAGGGTTCGCGTTCACAAAGGATGTGATGTACGTCCAGTTCCTCGACCGCGTGCGCGAGGAGGAGGAGGTGCTCCGGTCGGCCGGTCTATGGGATGTGCCTCACCCGTGGCTCAACCTCTTTATTCCCCGGTCACGCATTCTTGACTTTGACACTGGCGTGGTCAAGGGTCTCCTCGATGGTACCAGCCCGGTGGGTGTCATCCTCATGTACCCCATGAACACGGCCAAGTGGGATGACAAGATGACGGCCATGGCACCACTTGCCGGAGAGGATATGTTTTACACCGTGGGATTGCTCCGATCAGCGGTGGTCGCTGGTAACCTGCAGCTACTAGAGAGGGAGAACGAGGCGATTTTGGCATTTTGCGATAAAGAGGGCATCGAGTGCAAGCAATATCTCCCGCACCACATGTCTCGGGATGGTTGGCAACAACATTTTGGAGCCAAGTGGAGCAGAATCGTTGAGCTCAAGGCAAAGTTCGACCCTCACGCAATATTATCGCCGGGTCAAAGGATTTTCTAATCTCCCCGTGGTTTGGAAGATGCATAATTTATGCCACCTCAACTTACATATTTTTAGATATAGTCACATGCTCACATGTAGGAGACCTTTTGTATATATGAAGGGTACACAATAGTTATTTTCATGCACCACATACAAAATAGTTCTTGAAATGAATGCATGCTATTGAAATGAATGACGGCTGTGGCACCACTTGTCGGAGGGGATATGTTTTACACCGTGGGATTGCTGCGATCAGCGTTGGTCGCTAGTGACCTGCAACTACTAGAGAGGGAGAACGAGGCGATTTTGACATTTTGCAATAAAGAGGGCATCGAGTGCAAGCAATACCTCCCGCACCACGTGTGTCAGGATGGATGGCAACAAAATTTTGGGGAAAGGTGGAGCAAAATTGCTGATCTCAAGGCCAAGTTCGACCCTCACAAAATATTGTCCCCAGGTCAAAGGATTTTCCAATCATCCTATGGGTTGTCGAACGCATAATTTAGTCACCTCTACTTACATATATTTTTAGATATACTCACATTCTAACATGTAGAAGAATTTTTTTTATAAATGAAGGGCACAAAATAGGTTTTTTTATGCACTGGCTACAAAATAGCTCTTGCAACGAATGCTTGCCCCGACCTCTTCTACATACACTTTGGATCGTAACCCTGACGCAAAAATCCTGACATGCATTTTTCTAACAAAACTGTTAATTCTTGTTCTTTTTCCACCGAGGAAGGTCAACTTGACTTTGTCATTATGTCTCAATGATAAAATTAACAAATTAGGTTTAATCTAAAATTCAGATACCAAAGACTAAACCCTAAGAAGCAACAAATTTATACATCCTGACATAGAAAGGAAGCATATGTGACAAAATTATCGCCACAAGAACATGAACACTTCGTGGGCATCAAATCCACTATGACCCTACCCGAATATCTACATATACAAACATTGGTATCCCACCATATTACGAACACATCAAACAATACACATTTATCGAGATCACATGTCTCATTCATACATATGATTTAAGGCAATGGTACAAAATATACATAATTTCATATGAATAACACATGGTATTGTCAGGGAATCCCAACTTAGCTCCCTTTTTCATTAGAGGGAGGCAACCAAGATCTTTCCATAGACCGCCGAGGAATCTAGGGTTCCCCTTCCCCTCCGCTATATCGCTTCAGTTGTGAGAGGGTGAGGTTAGAGACCCTGGATCTTTGTCTCAGGAATATAAATATGATTAGGTTTAGCAGTCATGCTTCCGCGACAAATAAGTGTGTCCCAACCCGATCACCATCAAGATAGTAGTCTTCCCATGGCGTCGAAGAGGATGTGGGATGTGCTCCTCATCGATCCTTCAGTACACCTAGGACATTTCTTTCCATGGCTGGTGAGGGGCATCGTTGACTTTGTTACGGAATGAGATCGTCGCAGTTTGGCTATGTTGTAGTGATATCTCTACCAATGCCTTCAAGAAGCTTGTGAGTTGTCGTGTATTTTAAAATTAGGGGCTTCTTTGGTTCAAGTAATCTTTTTAAGGATATTAGGTGAATCTATTTCTTAGAAATTACAGTGGTACTTATTTGGTTGGTATAGTTGGAAAACCTGTGATTATTTTCCTATATTTACTTTCATTGAATTCAACTTGCTTTGTTTAAGTGGAACCTGTGGCATTGCTCCTAATCGTTGAGAAAAAATCAAGAATAAAAAATGTAAATCAGATGTCATGGCATGATGAAATTGGTTTGCAAGAATATTTTCAAATGATTAGGTGCAACCAATTATTGTCATTTCTTTTGGACTCAATTCATGTACGGTTCAACAAGCCCTGACATCTAATTTTATATAGTTCTCTTATTCCAGAGCTTTGCAATTGTGTAAATGAAAAGGACTCAAATAGGGTGGGAAGCTTTCGTGAGGCCATCTACCACAAACGCTATGTTTCCTATATAGTTTACTCATTCTCATCAACTGAAAGTATGATAATGGACAAGCCAACCATATCCAGGTTTATAAATGGTGCAAAAAGTGCCTCAGGCATTAAGTTATGAATGTAAAACAATGTGTTTAGGAAACTGCCCGACACCCTGAAACGGGTGTGGCTATCTCATACATATAGAGGTACCAAGAGTGATAAGAACATCCCATCTATTGATACATCCGCTGCACCTACAACGGAACACATATAAGGACCTATCTCTCGAGCTCGTGCCAAGCAACTTAACTATCAGGTACTTTCATTTCTTGGAACTCTTTCTCACATACATAAGAATATGATGCTGTCTAAATCAGATATGTTTGTTACTCTTAGGAATGATGGATCTAGCATGGATGAGAGGAACAAGCATTGGAGCATGATCATGCATGGAGATGGCAGCAAGCATTTGAGGATTTAAGAAGATGCCAAAAGTGGAGATTTCAGAACTTTGAAGCCACCATAATGTTGGATGAAGACTTGGACAAAATATACTACTTCATAAATTCGTCCATAGTTAAATATGGTGCTGCGTCACCTTTATTTTTGGGCCATGCCCATGTAATTTTTGCAGCAAATAATACAGTCACTTTTAAGAGTCAAAATTTGAGGAGAAAAGGCCTGTTAGGGTTCTGTTCGACCACCATACCCATGGCTGGACGCACCCCTATCTTTTCCTCCTCAAATACCCCCGCCGTCATTAGAACTCGGATTTTGTTTAGACTAAAAGTTAGCCATTGCTGCAACTACGAGCTCGACTTTTGAGGCTAATCGCCCAGAAGAAGATAGGCTATTTGGAATCCCACCTTTTGAATAAAGCATACATCTTTCATCCGCAATATCTTGATTGCAATATTAGTTCTTAATTGTTCTCGATTTCAGGTAGGAATTAAGACCCTCGCTGGTCAGGCTGATCGTGTATCCGCAAGATCGGTAACTCCCGGATATTGTCCTAGCGATTGCATTTGCGCATGAGCTTCGCATGTGTAGTCGGATCGTCAAGCACGAACTCCACCCACCAAATTGACATATCAAGATCTCATCGAAAGATCGGACACCTTTGCCCTATCAAAGAGGTACAATACAAGATATTTATAGACTCTAAATATATACAGTCTAACACCTTCCCTCAATCTTAACTATGTCCTGAAGTACAAAGCAAGTTAAGATTGTGCCAACAACTTACAAACTATGGCTGTGGAAGAGGCTTCGTGAAGATGTCAGCAAGTTGATCTTTGGAGGAGATGAACTTGATACGGAGTAGCTTCTGTGCAACATGGTCACTGACAAAGTGATAGTCAACTTCAATGTGTTTCGTTCGGGCATGAAATACCGGATTCGATGAAAGGTATGTGGCACCGATGTTGTCACACCAAAGGACTGGAGGCTGATTTTGAGAGACTCCCAACTCTCTCAGTAAGGACTATACCCATATGAGTTCAGCTGTAGCGTTAGCAACAGCTTTGTACTCAGCTTCAATACTGCTGTGAGATATTGTAGCTTGTTTACGAGCATTCTAGGCGATCAAGTTAGGACCAAAGAATACTGCATAGCCCCCTGTTGATCGCCTGTTATCAGGACAGCCAGCCTAATCAGCATCTAAGAAGGATGAAAGATCACAAGACGCTGCAGGTTGAAGAAGCAAACCATACGAGGCAGTGAAACAGACGTAGCGTAGAATACGCTTCACAGCTGGCCAATGAGATGTCCTGGGCGCATGAAGATAATGACAAACACAGTTGACTGCATAAGAGACATCTAGTATGGTGATAGTGAGGTATTGCAGACCACCAACAAGGCTGCGGTACTAAGTAGCATCATCAGGCAAAAGGGGGTCTCCATCAAGAGCAGACATCCGATCAGTAGCAGACATAGGATTGTTAGCATGTTTGCACTTCAACATACCAGCACGGCGTAGCAAGTCCAGAGAATACTTGTGCTGAGTGAGAGTCAACCCAGCAGAAGACCGTGAAACCTCTAGACCAAGGAAGTAGTGCAGAGCACCCAAGTCCTTGACAGTAAAATCACCACTCAGCATAGACACGAGACAACCAGCAACAACATTAGAGGAGCTAATGAGGATGATATCATCAACATAAACCAACAAATACATCGTCACCTCAGGACGCTAAAGAAGGAACAAGCACGTGTCAGCAGTGGATGAAACAAACCCAAGAGCTTGAAGGACAGAGCCAAGACGCGCATGCCATGCACGAGGAGCCTGCTTCAGTCCATACAAAGCCTTTACAAGGCGACAAAGATGCTGAGGACGTGCAGGATCAACAAAGCCTAGGGGCTGACGCATATAAACCTCCTCCTCCACATCACCATGCAGAAAAGCATTATGCGCATTAAGCTGACGAAGGAACCATCCGTGAGTAAGAGCCAAAGAGAGCAGCAGACGAATGGTAGTAGTCAGGATGCAAATGGACACGAACGTCCGCGAAGACCGTGTGTCCGGGCCGTGTAAATTGCCTAAACGGCGTCGCAGACGGGCCGCCTAAACTAGACGGACTCACAGACAGTGCCTTTTTAGTCCACGACTTCCGTCTATCCTGCTAACAAATCGGCGGCTTGAAGGAAAGAAACAGAGGATAGGGCCAGCCGCGATTCCGTTCGCCACCGCTGGGCCGGCGCCCCACCCGTCGCCGCCCAGCACCCCACTCGTCGCGCCCAGCACCTTCCCCTCTACGCCTGCGCCAGCCCGGGGCCTGGCTCCCGTCGCCGTTTGCGGAGCAAGATGGATTCAGCGGTGGAGGAGGACCAGAGAATCCGGTAGAGGTGTTGAATATGACCCAAAATCTATTTACCTGTTGTACTACTGTTGTACTACAGATAGGAGTCCTAACGGACTACGGCATGTTAAACGTGCTAGACGTAGCATATCTACAACTCTATTTTGAGTCCGCCAAGAAAGAGAGTTGTTTGCCCCTTTATATAGTGTCAGGTAGTCATAGAATAGATTGTGAGAGTTCCACCATATTAGCATGTAGAGGGTTTGTCCTCTCGTGTATTGTAATACTCCTCCCAATTATAGTGATACGCCGTCTTGCGTTTCGTGGTTTTTCCCGCAAGGGTTTTCCACGTAAAAATCTGTGTTCTCGTTCTTTGTTTGATCTACTTTTGCTGCGCTATTTTGTAACAAGAGGAGGGGAAAATCTGTCGGAGAAGGTGGACAAGAATTCTGAATCTAGGAATATACCGAAATATACATGTCTTCAGATTATCTATTCCCCTCCTGATGTTATCATGGATTCAGTACGTTTTGTATATCTGTCAGGAAAATAGTATTCATTACCTTACTATGGGAAGTTGGCAGATGGGACGGAGATCGCAGTCAAGCTTCTCACAAATGACTCTTATCAGGGCATCCGAGAATTCTTGAATGAGGTCTGCTTCTGTTTTAGCCTTGGTTAAGTTTATACTGCAAGTGTACAGCTATGTGAGAACATGAAATTTTTTCACTGTGAAGAGAGAAACAGAAAATGCTTTTAGAATTCTAGTATGGCGTGGTAGAACGGCCTTTTAGTGGAACAAGAACCTGATATGTTCTCGACCATGCCTCTTTTTTTTCTAAATCTCATGGCCTATTAATGTGATGTGAACATGATGTGGTAAGTCCCCTTAGCCGATGTTTACATCTTAGTTTGTAGAATCAACAGCACACTGCTTGTATATCTAGATAATTATTCTGCACAACAACCCAATAGCTAATCTGTGAAGCTGCACTAGTGCACTCACGTTTGAGCCACCCTCAGCTGCCCTGCATGATCAGCTTCCTGAGCTTGGCTAGTGTCGTGGTTTCGTCAACAGATCTGCCATAGGGGTAGGGGTATGACGGTTTGTGGAAGGGGGTGAACACGGAGGAGCGATCCGGGACGGTGGTAGCACGAGTTTACCCAGCTTCAGATCCCGCGACGGTGGCGAGATCCTACGTGCTGCTATAATTCACTATATGACAACAAGTGCTCGATTACAATGATGAGGTTGGCTGTTTCGTTATGCGATTGGCCGTATGACTAGAACGTGCCTCAAGGGCTGCTCCATACTGGGCTTATAAAGGCGCCTGGCGTGGGTTACACGTTGGTACCGGAGCGGATACAACTTGGAGTCCTAGACTAAGTCCTATGCGTGTACTGCAAGGTAACCCGCCATGGGCCTATATCCGAACCCGCCATGGGCCTGTCTCAGGATCCGCCATGGACTTGTCTAAGGAACCGCCATAAGCGCCTGCGTCCAGTACCGCCGTGGTAATTTCAGCAACTGGGCCGCCCGGTATGGCGAATCCGCCATACCACCCCTGATGGGCCACCCTGGCTTGCTGATTTAGGACTACGTCGCTGGTATACCTATTTGGTATATCCCCAGCAGTAGCCCCTAGGGAACTTCAAGATTGTCATCTACATCCGCCATGCATGTTCTTGGTGGGATACTTCCGCCATAGCTCTTCTTCACTTCTGCTGGGATGGCGGTCATCTTGACGTTCCTTCTTACATCTATTAATCCGCCGTAAATAACGGATCAGGCGACGTAGTTATCTTAGCGAGATTTTCGGGATCCATTGGATCATACCGTGGAAATCCGCCGTAAATTCCGGCACGCAGTTCCTTCTAGGGCAAGACTTACAATGCACGCACTGTTTTCACCAAGTTACTTTTTTACCTCTGGACACGTGTCACCGGATTAGGGTTTTTGCGATCAGGACGAGCGGTGGTGATGGCGGGCACGAATCTCAAGGCCCGGGGTCTATATATACCCCGGCCTTTCTCCCCCAGCCGGTCACCCCTCATTCGCCCCCATCGCGTTCTCTCTCTTCAGCGCCGCCACGAGAGCTACCGCATTTTCGACGAGCCACCGCGGAAGATCCTCGCCGCCGACGACGTTTTTCACCGGAAATAGCTTGCTCAAGCACTTCATAGCGGAATCCTCTTTTCAGCGCCATGAACCCCGGATCACCTTCCCATCACCATTCCGAGGCTGAGGAGGAGGATTCCCCCCTGCAACAGTCAACTCAGGGAGCACATCCTGTAATGGCAGATGTAGATCTAGAGGACATCATGTCCGAAGCCGAAGAAGAAATGGCGAAGGGCGAAGCTGAGGAGGAAGATGCCGAAGACGAAGAAGAGCAGATCCCCCAGAACCTCCATGGGTATTGGCAGAAATCCCATGTTAAGGACTCTGACGTCCAGGCCATGGAAGGCGAGGGCATCGTGGCTCCTCAGGCTGAATCTAGATGGCGGACCGTCTTCAAGGCCCCGGTGCCTATCCCTAACCCCTCCGAGATTGTGATGCTCAAATCTCACGTGTAGAGGGGTCTCAGTATGCCTCCATCTCTTTTCTTTACTAATCTTCTGAAATTCTACGGACTGCAGCTCCACCACATATCACCAAATAGCTTGGTGTCTGTGGCGGGCTATGCAGCTTTGTGCGAGGGATATCTCGGGATCCGCCCCAGGGTAGACCTCTTCCAACTTTTCTTCTCTGTGCGGGCCAATTACGAAGATGACGGATCCCTTCGAACCTGCGGAACGGTTTGCTTTCTTCCACGAAGGTCGAAAGAATACCCTTTCATCATGCCTTTGGATTCCGCCATAGGATGGAGAGGATCCTGGTTCTATATGGCGGATAAGCCCGCGCCATCTGAAGCCCGCGGCCTTCCTCCCTTTAAGAATGTAGCTGCTGAATCCCGCGACTCCTGGACGGCTGTCAACGATGAATCCGCCACTCCCTATGTCAAGCTCTTGGCTCGGCGGATCGCCAAGCTATCTGTGGATGGCTTGAAAGGAATCGACACCATCAACTGCTGGATATCCCGGCGGATTCAGCCGCTTCAGCACCGCGATAGCCTGATGCACGAGTATACTGGTGCAAATGATGGCATGCGCTGTTCGGACCAGGAGCTGGACCCTAAAGTTGTCGAGAAACGCATCCGTTCTCTGATGAAGTCTCCTAGGAAGAAACCTTTGAAGTTCGGCATGGCTATGTTTGAGAATGGCAGCTGCCCTTTGGTAAGTTCCCTTTCCGCCATAGCTCCGTATGATACCTTTACATTTCATAACATTTTTCTTCTTATCAGGTCAAATCGCTTGGTCCTGCACACTTTGCCCATCCCCTTCGCCGCTTCAACGTCAGATCTACCGCTAAAGAGGAAGTTGTTCACTCTAGCGGGAACAAAGAGGAGACGACACAGCCCATACGACCCAGGAGAAGGCGGTTCCCAAGAAACGGACTGGTAGCGGGAAAACTCGCGGTGGTGGCGGGAAATCTGTTGATTCCCGTCGTTTTGAAGCTCAACGCAGGGCGGAGTTAGAAACGCCATCCGAGAATACTGCTACTATCAACCTGCCCAAGTCAAGGTAACCTTTGGACATCCTCCTCCATTGTTGTTGCTTTCCATTTCTAATCCTCCTTTACTTCAAAGGAAGAAGCCTACTGTCAAGGAGCCGTCATCCAAGCGAGCCAAGCCCTCCCCTGCCGCTATTCCGCTCACCCCTGACGTACCAACTCCCTCCTCCGTTCGTATTGATATCGATATGGAGGATGCTGGTGGTCAGTTTGACCCAATGCCAGAAGCCAACCCAACGACTTAAGCTACGGCTAATGATGTCGTCCAAAGCGAAAAGGCTTCTGGCTCGTTTCAGGGTCAAGTGGCGGATGCTCCAACGGGGGGCAGTTTATTTTGGAGACAGAAACAACTTGAGGTCATCAATCTTATTTCCAGCCAGGAAGATGCCAGCAACCAGCTGTCTAGCGGCATCGTCGCTTTTGTTGAGAAAACAACCACTATGAAGAAGGTATGTACTCCCAGTAGCCCCCGAGTACCATGGCGGATTTTTAAATTTGATCTGCTATAGGGCTTCAAGAGTGACTTCTGTAAAGTTTTGAATAGCACAGCCCTCGAGCGCTGGTAGTTCACACAGTGCTCTATAGAGAACTTTTTTTTAAAATTTCATACTGAGTAGCCCCCGAGCGTTATGGCGGATGACTATCCGGCATAAAGCTCTTAGGAAGACAAAAAAATCAGCATAAGTAGCCCCCGAGCATTATGGCGGATTCTATCCATCATGATGCTCTAAGAGTGACTAGAAAATCATCGTGAGTAGCCCCCGAGCGTTATGGCGGATAATTATCCGGCATAAAGCTCTAAGAGTAACTAACACTTCAAATTTATTTTGCCAGAACTACAAGAAGGTGGTAGAGGACCTGATCCAGGTTGTCAGCTCGCAAGAGAAGGAGCTGGCAACCAAAAGCGCTCTTGTGGCGGACTTGCAGCAACAGCTTGAGAATAGCGGTAATTTACTTAACAAGTTTTAATTCCCTTATGCTTATTCAATCAATGCTGTGCTGATACTTCCGCCATGCAGATGTTGCCAAGCTCAAGTCCACACTTGAGGGGGTGGAGAAGGGCCACGCCATTGCGATGGATGGGCTGCAGGAGCAGCTCCAGAAATCTCTGGCCGCAAACACCCTCCTTGAAGAGCAGCTGAAGGACCAGGAGTGCCAGATTCTCAAGAAGGACAAGGAGATAGGGGATCTCCGCAAAGCCGCCGCTGAATTTGAAAAGCGGCGTGAAGGCTTTAACGAGCTCCTCCATCACTTCCAGGACACCCTCCTAGGTACCATTTCTCCTTATACCGTAAAGTTTTTCAATTTCTGCCATCCCGTGCGTGACGCATCTTCTTTTTCCGCTATGCAGTCGCCTTGGGGCAAGGCGAGGTGGATACCGCCGAGGGCCTGCGCATGGCCACCGACGCAGCGAGGAGGGAGCTTGATGGCCTTCTCAACGCTGGTTGCCAGGCGTGCGGAAGCTTGCAGATGGCGGGTTCTTCCAACCTCTCCGCCATTGCACTTACGCAGAAGCTGCTGCTAGTGCCAGGGCTAATGGCGGACTGGAAACAGTCCTCTGCTCGGGGTGGTGCCAGGACAGCTCTAACCTTGGCGAAGGCCCACTACCCCGAGATGGACCTGGACCTGCTCACCTCCGGCATCCCAGAGAGCGGCGAGGACGGTGCGCCGGTGGACGAGGCTGCCATCCGGCAAAGCGTGCTTGGATACGATCAACTGTGTGCCCTTGGCACTCAGTTGAACGTATACTATGAAGCATACGAGCTGCCAGGGTCGCCATCCCAGGCTTCGGCATCAGCCTCCGCGGCTACTGCAGGTGGTGATGGCGGTGGCGAGGTGTCCTCCAAGGTTCCGCCGTCTTCTTAGGACTTGCCCTGCAATATGGCAGGAAAAATACTTTGCATCAATTCGGCCCCTGAGTGGGTCTGTAATTTAAATTTAAACTGCGTGTGAATGTTTCTGCACTGTGACTGATCTGCCTGTGGCGGATCAGTGGAATGCTTTTGAACTCTTGCAGCTTGTTTTTATGAAGTGGTTTTATTGTGCGAAGAAACTGCCAGGCCTAGTTTTATGCAACTTGCAGTTTTTGACATGCCCAAAAAACAACACTGAATTTTTTTTTCACGCGTAGGATTATGCGATCCGCCATCCGGCTCTCTATGCTTGACTTTTCGTGAGATGGCGAAATCTTCGCACGAACAATCTGCTAGGGCGACGATACTTAATAGCAACCGTCTAAAACCCTGAGCAGATGGCGGCTTAGATCGTCAAAAGGTCACTACTCGGGAATCCACACAGAAAACATCGAATGAAGATCAAAACATAAAAAAGCTACGCGGACCGCTTATGGTGGATTTAAAAAAGACGCAAGTGCAAAGCACAATTGCGCAAAGGGTTCTATACGATCTAAATGAACAATAAAGGAGGTAAAAGACTGAGAAAAAATCAAGAGTGAACCAAATGCTTTATTTCATTGATCATATAGAGGTGCCTATTACATAGCTAGAGGAGTGCTAAGTGTAGAAATGACATAGCTGTGCGATGTTCCATGGACGATCTGTCTCGTCGTAGATATCGTCAGGGTCTCTTTGTTTGCGCTTCTTACTGGGTCGTTTATCTAGCTCGCGAATATCAACGAGGTAGTAGGAGCCATTCATTAGAGCTTTGCTGATGACGAAGGGTCCTTCCCAAGGCGGGGATAGCTTGTGGGACTTCTGCTGTTTGAGACGTAGCACCAGGTCACCCTCTTTGAACGAGCGTTGGCGAACTCACCGGCTATGATAGCGGCGGAGATTCTGCTGGTAGATGGCGGATCTCTGGGCTGCTAGGTCTCGTTCTTCTTCCAGCAGGTCCACAGATAATTGTCTGGACGCTTCTGCATCTTCTTCCTTGTAGGCCTCGACTCTTGGAGAATCGTACTGAACATCACTTGGCAAAATTGCTTCTGCTCCGTAGACTAAGAAGAAAGGGGTAAGGCCAGTTGATCTGTTTGGCGTGGTCCGTAGACTCCACAGCACAGATGGCAACTCTTCTGCCCAGGCTCCAGCTGCTCTATGTAGCGGTGCTTCTAGGCGTGGCTTGATCCCTGACATGACTAGTCCGTTGGTCCGCTCAACTTGGCCATTAGACTGTGGATGTGCAACAGATGCTAGGTCAAGGCGGATTCCATTGTGATGGCAGTATTCTTCAACTTCTCCCTGAGACAAATTAGTGCCATTGTCGGTGATGATTCTATGTGGGATGCCGAATCTAACCACAATATCCTTGACAAATTTGAGGGCAGTTTTGCCATCAAGTTTTCTGATGGGCTTAGCTTCTACCTACTTCGTGAATTTGTCTACCGCTACCAGGAGGTGCGTAAATCCCGAAGGTGCTGTTTTTAGCGGACCCACCATGTCCAGCCCCCAGACTGCAAAGGGCCAAGTTATAGGAATCGTAAGCAGCGCTGTGGCGGGCATATGGGTTTGCTTGGAGTACATCTGGCAACCGTGGCAGAGCTCCACAATACGATCTGCATCTGCCTTAGCTGTTAGCCAGTAGAATCCATGGCGGAATGCTTTAGCTACTAGGGATTTGGCGGCGGCATGATGCCCACATTCGCCTTCGTGGATCTCTCTTAGTATTTTGATTCCGTCCACTTGGGATATGCACTTCATAAAAACTCCCGAGGTGCTTCGTTTGTAGAGCTGGCCATCTATGATGGTGTACGCTTTGGCTCTACGCTCGATTTGTCTTTTTTGGACTTCGTCATCAGGAAGCTTCTTGTTTGTCAGATACTCCAGGTAGGGCTCTGCCCATGGCGGATTGCTGGGCAAAACTGCCATGACGGGAGAGCTTGCTAGTTCCGGATTTTCTGGATCCACCATCTTTACCGATGGTACGCGCAGATGCTCGAGGAATACGCCTGGCGGAACTGCCTTACGGCTAGATCCTAGCTTGGACAAGGTATCGGCCGCCATGTTATCTTCTCGTCGTACGTGTTTTATGTCGTAGCCGAGGAAACTTTTGGCCATCTCATCCACTTCGTCTCTATATGCCGCCATGACTTCATTCCGAGCTTTGTATGTGCCAGCCACCTGCTGAGCAACCAGGTCAGAGTCTCCACAGCACATGATGTGTTGTACGCCGATCTCCTTTGCGACACGTAGCCCATGCAGTAAAGCTTCATATTCCGCGATGTTGTTGGTGGTGGGGAAGTGGATCTGGAGAACGTAGCTTAGCTCATCTCCCTTGGGAGATTTGAGTGTCACTCCAGCCCCCGAGCCGTGTAGCAGCTTTGACCCGTCAAAGTGCATCACCCAATGCTCTGGTTCTGGGACGGGCGTAGTTTCCTGTGCTTCCTTCCAATCCGCCATAAATTCCGCCAAA
The DNA here is from genome assembly GCA_007115705.1 of Dactylis glomerata. Lineage (NCBI taxonomy): Eukaryota > Viridiplantae > Streptophyta > Magnoliopsida > Poales > Poaceae > Dactylis > Dactylis glomerata. The sequence continues at coordinate 1,056,103 of QXEO01001278.1, read as the reverse complement.
GCCTGGGACTTGATGGCGGTGCGAGGCTTATAGTCAATGTCGAAAGAGGCCAGTTCAATGCCCCACTTCGCAACTCGTCCTGTTGCGTCGTTGTTGTTGATGATGTCTTTCAGTGGGGCCTTACTCACCACTGTGATCTTATGGTCATAGAAGTAATGCCTCAACTTGCGAGAAGCTAGGAAAACTCCGTATGCCAATTTTTGGTAGTGAGGGTAGCGCTGCTTGGATTCCGTCAGGACCTCGCTGACATAGTAGACTGGTTGATGTACGCCATACTCCTGCGCTTCTTCCTTACGCTCTACCACCATGACGATGCTGACCACCCTGTTAGTTGCCGCCATGTATAGTAACATGGGTTCCTGGTCTTCGGGAGCCGCTAGGACTGGTGCAGTGGATAACACTCTCTTCAGATCCTTAAGTGCAGCGTCTGCCTCGTCGGTCCAGACGAATTCGTCTGATTTCTTCATCAGCTTGTAGAGTGGCAAAGCCTTCTCGCCAAGACGACTGATGAATCTGCTCACTGCTGCCACGCAGCCTGTGAGTCGCTGTACATCTTTTAGATCTATGGGCCGGGAGATGTCGAGGATTGCCTTGATCTTCTCTGGATTAACCTAAATTCCGCGGTGGGAGATGATGAATCCTAGAAGTTGTCCAGCTGGCACCCCGAAGACGCACTTCATGGGGTTAAGCATCATGTTGTACTTCCTAAGATTGTCGAAGGTCTATTGCAAATCCGCTATAAGGCCATCTTGCTTCTTAGACATAACTGCGATGTCGTCCATGTATGCGTGGATGTTTCGTCCAATTTGATCCGCCAGGCACTTTTGCATAGTGCGCTGATACGTTGCTCCCGTGTTTTTCAGACCGAATGGCATTGTGACATAGCAATATGTGCCATAAGGTGTTACGAATGACGTAGCAAGCTGATCGGACTTTTTCATCTTGATCTGGTGGTATCCTGAGTAGGCATCTAAGAAACACAGCAGCTCCGATCCCGCCATCGAGTCAATGACTTGGTCAATGCGAGGCAAGGGAAAAGGGTCTTTTGGACACGCTTTGTTCAGGCCAGTGTAATCTACACACATGCGCAGAACTTTTGTGTTTTTCTTAGGAACTAGCACCGGATTTGCCACCCACTTAGTATGGATCACTTGATGAAACCTGCTTTCAATAGCTTGGAAATTTCCTTTGCTATGGCGCGACGTTTTTCATCTCCGAAGCGTCTCATGGCTTGTCTTACTGGCTTCGAGCCAGGAATTATCTGCAGAGCGTGCTCATCGAGCTCCCTAGGTACACCTGTCATGTCAGATGGCTGCCATGCGAAGATGTCCCGGTTCTCACGGAGGAACTCGACGAGCGCGCTTTCCTATTTGGGGGACAAATTTGTCCCAATGGAGGTGGTCTTGGCGGCATCGCCAGCGACAAGTTCCACCTGTTTTGTGTCGACTATAGGCTTGAAGGTGTGCGGGGAGGCGGAAATCTCTTGCTTGGATGCCGGCATCTCCGCGGGGTCCGTAGCGGCATGGATTTCCTTGAACTCCTCACCGAAGAATACTGCCTCCGCGAAGGCGGCTTCGCCATCCTCGCACTCCTTTGCCTTTCTGAAACTGCCATAAACGGTGATTATGCCATCTGGGCCTGGCATCTTCAGCTGATTTTAGATGTAACATGGCCTGGCATGGAAGCTGTGGAAGGCAAGGCGGCCGAAGATCACGTGGTATGTACTTTTGAACGGGACTACTTCAAAGGTTATAGGCTCTTCACGGTAATTTTCCTCACTACCGAAGGCGACCTTGAGTGTGATGGACCCGAGGGACTTAGCTTGGTGACCAGGAACCACTCCATAGAAGGTGACCGCGCTATGGCGGAGTTGGGTTTTGGTAAGGCCAAGTTTTGTCAGTGTTTCCACATACATGATGTTCAAGCTGCTGCCACCATCCATTAAGCATTTGGAGAACTCGTAGCCGTGGATTACAAGGCATACCACCATGGCGTAATATCCCTCTGGGATGTGCTCTGGATGATCATCGCGGCTCCAGTGCACCGGTACCTCGGACCATCGGACGTACTGGCGGATTTTTGGCACGGTGGCGTTGAGGGAGCGCATAGCGGCTCTTTGTGCCTTAGCCGTGGGGGGTCCAAGGAATGTGTGGAAGGCACCTTTTTTATCCTTGATTGGGTTACCCTTGCCAGCGCCACCCTCTGCCTTTTCGGCGGGTTTGGGCGCAGGGTCTTCGTCCATGTCACTGCCATCTCTGGACTCCTTGTCTTTGTCCG